>OY728128.1:324178754-334178754 GCA_963277665.1 Viscum album
AACATCTTAAAAATTTCAATGTGGACACATCTACTCTATCCAATTTTTTCACAATTCTAAAAATCCATAACTAAAAAATGAATTATTTTTTTGATATAAATCTTCTTGAATACTTCCTTTCTTTTACCCTTCCTTATAAACTATGAAAAATATTTCAAAAACATTGGATGATCATAAAAAGATTAGTACGGGTTATAAAATAATGAAAGAATACATTAGTCCATCAATAAATACAAATCATGGAAATCATACTTCTCAATCAAAAAAAATAAGATATTTAACATACCTCATGAAATAATATGATTTATGAGTAACACCTAGAAACATTGAATCATAAAGGTAACTTGTGGAATCCATATCAGACTATATTGTAGCTTTCACAACTACATAGGGAGTTACATTAGAAATACCCATCAGAGTATATTCCCTAAATCTCTTAGGAGAGACATTAATGTTTTACTCTATCACATTACACAATATATAAGAGTGTTATCTCAGTCTCACCAGCCCTAGGTTTATAATAGAACCACCATTATACATAAAAAATTCCCAAGAACCTTAACATAATCATAACACATAACACAAGTAGAAAAGTAATATTAAATTTCCATATTGCAATCACAATATATCAATTAAATTTTCTAAAATAATAAATCTATTCTAAAAATAATTTTCAATAACAAAATATGTAATGGATTATATTGTATTTATTTTACTTTTAAAAATATTGAGGTATGTTATGAAATCCAAATATGAAATAATTCTCGCAGCTGTGGAAAGGTCATTGTCTACGCGTACATTAAAAAGAAACATTCATTTTATATTTTAGTAAATAAAATTCAAAGAAAAAGATTCCTTTTTAAAACCAATGAATTGAATTAAAATTAAAATGGAATAATTATACACAATATAAATTATGGTGGTGAATGAAATTAATATATTCCTTAAAAGGGGTTATTGATATGAAGTCCCTTACCTTGTGTCTGACTTGTCTTTTTCGTTCATTATCTCCCTGAATAGAAAAATTAAGTTAACTCATACATAATTCAAAACCATTATAATGTACATTATTTCGTTTATATAACTTATAACCTTGTAATAACAATCATATAATTATTAATGTTCATATAAGTCCTTTTCTCGATGTTCGGTACTTGGGTCCAAAATGAACATGTTATAATTACAAATTGTCCATGTGGTCAAAAGTCCATTATCTCCATAATTGTATTCAGGATTTAAATATCATATATATTCATTATATATATATATAGATCCATTATATATGTATTTAAAGGAGTTCATAACTTTTTTATATATAAAATGAAATGCACCGTTCATGGAGACGGTAATCCATACAAACAGATGAATGCTACATTCATTTCTTTTTCATATTTAAAAGAATGAAAAATAAATGATACATAGGTATATTATTATTAAAGTATAATAAATATCATATATATGTTTCATAATTTCATAAATTCCATACATTATACATTCCATTTATAGCATGAAAGAGTGATATCACATTGAGGCGGCGGTAGTCCACACTACCTCAAATAACATTATCATGTTTTCGCGTTTGTGATAGAATAAAGGTATGTCATAAATAAAAAATACAAAATAATATAGAAAATATAAATATAATATATATCATAAATAAATACGGTGTCATCATAATGTCCACCAAGAGAGGTGGGAGGGGAAAATTCAACCAGTATCGTTTTGTGAGGAAGTAGTTCGTCGTATAAAGAAACAATATGTTCATATCCATTAAATTGAGGTGTGTGTAAGTGTAGTTAAAATAATTCTCATTAAAACATCCTATAAAATTGAGGATACTTGTGTTTTTATGTAATAATTAATAATAATGTAATAGAGAGTGAGGAAGTAAAATAATGGTAATGAGCATTAAAGAAGATCCTACGTCTTAAAACGTGTAACTCCCTTTGATTTGAGCCAAAAGGCTTTATTTAATTGCCTTATTCACTAGGTAAGGATTATATAAGAAAGATAGGAATGTTGGGAGTTTATTTGGTTAGTGTTTGGACGATCCGTGGGGTTTGAGAAGTGTGATTAAATGGGTTGGGGTGATTGGCTTTTATAAGATAGATGAAGGGCACTTTTAGAAGGTTTTGGAGATTTATTTTATTATAAAAAAAATTTCTATTTTAAATGGTCACAGTGTAATTTTATTCAAATATAATATGATTTTGGGTCTAAATCCTATCAATAAATAGTTTTTAGAGAAGTCTAGGTCAATAATTAGACACTATATTTTAGCTTTAACCCGTAGTGAAATAATTTAACTCTTACCATGTATTCGTTTATATTCACACATCACGGTTAATATATTTACAATAAAATTCCAATTTAACCTAAATTAGAATATTAAAGACATTTTAAAAATTATATTAGTATTTTGGTAGAATAATAGATTTTTAGGACTATTATATCATTTTATAAAAAAAATTCTTAAAATACTCATTTATGTTAATTTTTATACTATTCATATCATGAATTTTTAAAAATCCATAACCACTTGATTACTTAATAAAACTTCATTAATATAATGATAAAAATTTATAATCATCCATAAAATTCATGTATGTAATAAAATGTTTTCAAATAAATTTATTTTAATGTTTATAATCTAATTTATTTTAATCATTCACTAATAAAGTAATCACTACATCATCATTGTTTCATAAATATATTAATTTACATGATGTCTAAAAATTATAAATAGAATTCCATAATGTTGGAAATCATTTTATCATTCTAATAAATATTCATAGTCAAAGAGATCACTTATATTTCCACATAAAATTAAAAAAAAATTATTTTATTCTTTGATATATCTCAAAGTTGCGTGCATTGAATGATTTCAAAGAAACCCATTGTTATGTGTTGATTACACTATTAGAAAAAGTGTCTTATATGTCATAAATTTAATATATTACTAATAAATATTAATAGATATTAACATGTATTATTCTATAAACACATTGGGGTTGTTCTTTGTAGAATATTTTATGTTTCTTAGAAAAGTATGTAATGTTAAAGTATGAAAAGTGAGATTCACTATATGACCAACATCTTCCTCTTGTAGATTTATCACAGAAAAATAGTTTCCAATCCAGCATAAACATTTCTCCATATAAATCCCTTTATGGGAATATGTGTAGTAGACCTGCCTATTAGGATGAGGATGGGGAACAAAAAATTATTGGTCATGAATATGTTATTGAAATTCTTGAGATGGTTAATACTATTCCGCAGCATATCAAGGTTGATCATTTTTGATAGAAGAGAAATGGTGATAATCATAGATGATACCTATAGTTTCATGTTGGAGACATTTTATTCCTATACATATCTCCATGGAAGAATGTGGTGATATTTTGGAATAAGGGAAATCATCTTAAAAGAAATATCTTCCCCTTTGAGATCCTTGATCGCTTTAGAGTGGTGGTCTATCGAATTGCACTCCTACTGAACCTATCTTAATTACATGATGTATTCAAAATAAACTTCACAATGAATTACATACTAGAACACTATCATGTACTCAATCCATAGGTGGTACCATTGGATAATTATCATTCCTATGAAGAGCATCCTTTGGTGATCTTAGATCATGATGAAAAAGTGCTACGAAATAATACCATGGACCTTTTCAATGTTTTTTGGAGAAAACAAATGTTTGAAGAAGAAATTTTGGAACCAGAGGAGGTTATAAAGTAGAGTTACACTCAGTTTTTTATTGTGTAAAAACAAAATTTCAATGGAAAAATATTTAAGGGGGTGATTTTAATGACCTAAACTATTATTAATAAAAATCTCCATTTTGTTTTATTTAAATGCCTCATCATAAAATATGGTTATAGAAAAAATATTACCTCATTTATTTATTATATCCAACTTGTTTTAAATGAAAAATAATTATCATTATTTTTGACAATATAGCCATTGAATAGTGATCAAATGTATAATATAAATATAGGGTATTAAAAAATTCTATAGACATAGAAAAATGATGTGACAACCCTAACATGTAAGATTGTACCCTATGAAGGACATTTATTGATGTTTTAGAGGGAGATATAATTTATGGGAATTTACCTTCACTAATCCCCATTTTAGATCCAACAAATTATGCACGAGTTAGACAATTATGGGATAATTTCAAAATCAAAGAGATCATAACCCAACCCATGTTCATTAAACCACCCCTTTAGTGTCCAACAATCACACACCTTAATCTTAGAGAATATTCTGGTTCGATAAAGGTATATATATCAATACCTAGGAAATATGAATATGTACATATGTTCATATAATATTGTTAATATATTTTCATCATATTTTTTTACATTGTAAATTATTTTTATTTTTCATTTAATAGATGAAAAATTTTATTTTTTCAAAATATTCAAAATAAATTAAAGTATTTATGAAATAATGAATTTTTGAAAAAAAATAATAAATTAAATAAATATTAGTATTAATTAATTTTTTGCAAATATAAATGACCGTATAAATTTTATGATGTAAAATGTAATTTTTTATATGGGTTTGAAAAGTGTTTTTGTCAAAATACAAGAATTTATTAATAAATTTAGATTTTATTTTAAAAGATAATATTCATCATTTTAGAAAATATTTTTGATAAAATTAATATTATTTTTTTAATCATAATGTTTAAATTATCAAATGGATAATTTTTCATAATTTTATGAGACAATAAAAGTTTCCGATAAAAAATAAATATCTTATAAATATACTTTGTGTATTGTGACATTATAATGACCCAAAAGTGTTTCAATAAATACTAAAAAGAGTATATATAACCAAATATTTCATTTTATCATTAAAATAAAGTGATTTTATGTTTATTTAATTTATTTTTTAAATACATAATGAATACTCCAAAACCTATAATATATTTTATGGTTTTTAAATCATTTCATTATGAGTATGAATCAGCTCCACATAAGAAAGAATTTTTTTTTAAAGATGGACCTCATCATATTAAAATAATAAAAACCACTCCCATTTTTTAGAATCCATTTTAAAAATCATGTGATTTTATTTAGTTTTATATAATTTATTATGTAGAGTCCAAAACATAAATAATAAATAAATCCCCCACTTTTCCTATATAAACACACCAAATAGCCCATTTCACATTACTAAACCACTTTTTAGAAAAACCATATTCTTTTATAAACTTACTAGTGTCCCCAAAAGTTTATACCAAGCTCTCATGATGATCCTACCAAGCTTTTGGAGTCACACACTCAAGTAATGGACCTTCCTCTCCTCGTTTTAAATTGAAGCACCGTATTCGAAATTAGTTCTTCTATTTTAAATTGGTTATATTTTAATTCATTTATAATAATTCCATTACATTACAATTGATTTTATTTTAATGATGAATCATTTATCATCTCTTATTTGGACCCTTACCTAATCCATTAATTTGATGATCATTTATAATGGATCCTCATAGTCTATTCTTTATTCAACATTCTTTATAAAGTAATGCATTCTATTTCTATTTTCTAAATTTGGGACATGCCATTAAATGTACATGTTACTAATATTTTATTTAAAAATTAATATATAACCCTTTCCCTCTTATCAACCATTTTATGTATTCTTATGTAATATTTTTATGCAACCTAAATTTCACAGAAATTTTCCATTCCGAAAATAATTGGATAGTGAATAACATAATCATTTTTCTGTCAATGGTATTCAAATTTATGAAAAAATACGTATTTATTGGGTAATTACACTTATGTATTCCACTTTACATGATTTTGGAATAAATTACAATGATTAGTGAATCTAGGATGTATGATCTATGTGGAAGACATAACCAATAGAATGAAACTAATATGATGGGATCACCCATATAATGCATTAATGAATTGGGTAATGGTTAGTATCATGATATGTTATTTTGGGATAGAGATCAAACCATATTATTTTACGGGAATTTATCCACAATGAATCATGGAGGGTTTTTCCATGACCTATTTTTATGGTTAAGTGATTTAAGTTGTTTCCACATTTTCAATGTTATGATTATAATGATATATCAATACATATAATTCATGTTACTTTTAATAATAATTGATACACATATTGTCTATCATGAATCACTCATGCCATTTTTATTCAATTATTTGGATTTATAGATCACTGCTTTTTTATGTATGTCCTCAGGTTATCCGATGTAGTTTTTAGTATCCATGGAATTTTAGAAGCATGTTAAGGTACTTTTAAATAATGTTTTCATATCCCATGTTCCGGATCCTATACTATGTGCCTAATTACAAAATATATTATACATGTTGGGATGTATTTATTGTATTTTTATATAATAAATCATGTATTAATGTGAAATAAAGGAAATGGTATTTATAGTTGCTATTATAAGAAATGTTTAGTTATTTTTTGGGATTATGATTACAAAACTCTATTGAATGTCATAGGGGTAAGAATATGTATAATTAATCATCCCTATATATAGGATAATATATATTATTTGGTTTATCATGAAAACACATCCCTTTAATAAAAATAGACTTCTAAATAATCTAGGTTGTTTTAATTGTAGTATTATATAATAAATCATGATTTAATTAGAAATAAATAGTACGTTTGTTGTAAAGGCATTAATTGCATGGAACATTTGTACCTGAATCATATAATATTGAGTAATTTTAATGTACTTCTTGAGTCGTAACCCCATATATATATTTATATATTCTCATATGATCATGTATTTCTTGATTATTTTTTCTAAATTCCTCAGTGAAGACAGTCATCTAGGGTACCAATTCTTGAACGTGAAGAGGATTTGACGAGTGATGATGCCTCCGTTTTTGGGACATCGCATAATATATTTCTTGTAAGTGTAATGGTATAACAACCCACACCTATTGACCAAAATATAGTACCCATAGAGCCTGCTAATGATCATTGCAGTGTTTTCACACGCTATGTGTTCTAGCACTATAGGATTTTGAGATTCAATGGTGATCTAGTTTCCTGAGAAATAAATGACTGTATCGTGTTCGTGATCCAGGTTTTCATGATTTTATAATCACAAAATTGTTAGATGGTTGAACTTGCATCTGTCACATTATATGGAGGAACTAGGCACTAGTGGTTTCTAGTCATGTAGATGCTTGCATTTTCAACACTCTCATGGATCGACTTCCATCATCAATTTCACGAGGAGTATTACCCCTCATGTTTTTAATGAGAATAGATTCATGAGCTTTTGGTTCTATATTAAGGAGGGATAAAAATGTTTTACTATTATATGAGGTCCACTGACCTTACATTATAAGACTTTGATATGATTCGAGATGGATACTTATAGGTGAGAATGTTTGATTAGGGTAACTGTAGAGATGCCTAAAATAATGCGGTACCTCTATCCATTCCAAATTATGTAAGAGTGTAAGTGTGGGATATGGTGATGGAGAGATTTCCATCATAGGTACACCATATAGCTAGAGATGGTAGTGTGCTTCATGTGGATTTGTCATCTTTGACATCTAGTATGCACCAATTGGTAGGACATTGACGATAGAGATAGTTTCATGAACATACTCATATGAGATATTGTGAAGTCCATGGACTATATAGAGGACCATGGAAGATTGAATACGGGATATGTTATTCATGTGATGGCCTATGTGACTACGAGCCTATACCATAGTTGTGCAGGCTCCTTTTTGGCATTCAAATTACTTATGATCATAACCGGGCAGGGGAAAATTCCTGGGTTACAGTTGCATTACTGTAGCAAGAAGGAAACTATCGTAGCGGTGGCATAGTAGCGATAGATGGATTGTAGAAGTTACTGTAGTGGTTGTGGTACTGTAGCAGGCACTGTTGCAGCATGGGTACTTTAGTAGTTCTATTCACATAGGGGTCCTTTTTTTCCTAAAACGGGATTTCAAGCCTTCTATTCTGGACACTTGGTCTTGGGCCTATGGGCTATGTAATGGGTCTCCCTTTACCCAATAAAAAGAAGACTTTTTTTTAATAATAAATTGAGGCATCAGAACCAACCTTTAAAAAAATGTGATGGGCTAGGTTGCATGGAATGTTTTTTTATAGCCCTACATGAGAAGGAAGGAAGCCAATGGATGAAATTCCATGGTAGAGGAAACACCAATTTTATGGATCTCCCATGTGAGGGTATGATGGCCCCCATGGATGAAAAGCTATAATAGGAGGTGGTGGGGATCTTGGAGGATGATTTTTTGCTGGTAGAAGATAATGTGATATCCTTTGACAACTGCCACTAGGAAACCCACATCAGGCATAGGGAGGAGGCAGTCAGGGTTGTGGGAAGTTGCATGCTATGGAGGAATATGACCCAAAAACTCATAAGATAAATAAATTTGTGATTTTTTATTATACTCATTATTTTTTACTATTATACACTTGTGTGGTTCATTTATTTATATAAATACTTTTGTTGTGAGATCTCAAGATCCTAGTTGAGGCTTTATTCAAGAATCTATCACATGATGTTCCTACAGGGAATGTTTCTTTGATATATTTCATCTTCCTATGGAATGAGTTATCACTTGGTGGAGGGAGATTCTCTTGGAACCTATTGTTCATTTCAATGCAAAATTATGATTCCATATTAGATATGAAATAGTTTTACATGGTTCAATCCAAGATTTTCTATCACCGTATATGAGTTAAATCCCTTCGAATTGAAATTAAGATAATTCTCTTTTATGGTTGAGAGGGATATCGTGGTGGAGCTAATCGGTTTTATGAGATGGAAGATGCATCCCATCACCCATTAGTTAGTGATTTATCCCATGGTGTAGTGGGGTCCTATGGAATATAGATTCCATTAGACATGGTGGATTTTATGGAGGTCGTCTCCTAGTATGTTTTGGGACTCACATTGAGGTGGGAGATGGATTTATTCATCCAATTCAACTCCAGGTTCACTCTGATATCATTGGAAGAATATCATAAGTACCCTATAAAGCTTCATGAACTATGATCGTAGTTGCAGGATCATTAAGAGAAGGGTTTCATCGGCCACAGTGAGCCACCCTAGGAAGCTTTTCTGATGTTAGTCAAATAGGTGGAAGGGATTTTTCTGCTTTATGTGGGTTATTAGTTCCCGAACTAGCCCATGATAAAGAAAATTAGTTTTTTAAAATCCCTAATGATATATTTGATAAATTTTAGTCAAAAAATGTTAATAAAAGATCAATATTTGTTCTAGATAGCACCTGTTTAGAGTTTGTGAGGTTGATATTACAAATCTATAATTCCACGGTCTCTATAAAAAAAAGGATTTCATGATGATTCATTTTAGTGTGAAAAATTCCCCTGCAATGTTTTTGGGTTTAATGAACTGGATTGTCCATCCATATATATATTGATTTTATATTTTCATCATTAATGAAATAATCATATAATCTACATCAGAGGTGGTGCATGCGGAGCACTTCAAGATATTCCTAGACATTCTTCAGGGGAACTGGATTTTTGGTAAGCATTCCAAGTTCCAGTTGAAGATTCATGAGATTCACTTTTTGGGGCATGTCATTTATAAACATTGATTAGATTTGGACATCTGGGAGATAGATGCATTTATTTCTTCGGATACACCCATGAGTGGGTCATAGATTCAATGTTTTTTTATCTAGGTAGTATACAACATGATTTTTGTGGAATAATTTTCCAAAAGTTCATCCCAATTGGCTGCCTCAACATGTAAAGGGAATTTTTTACAAGGAATGTGGAGTACAAGATATCCTTCAAGGATTTGAGAATGAGGCTAAATAGTGCTGTAAAACCCCAGGTAAATAAAGAATATGACATTTTCTTATTTATCCATATTTGTGAATAAATTATTAACATGACTTTAAAGGGGACGCTATGCTCGATGGCGTACCCAACACGCAACAACGAGTTTCTTTGGGAATCTTACGTTGCACTCTAATAATAAAATAATATTATTTTAAATGGTAGTTAACATTTAGACGTTGTAATGGCGGGAATGGATAGAAATGACTAAAATATGATTATATATGTTCTTAAATGTTTTTAAATTTATACAATAAAAGATAAAGGATTAAAATACGGAAAGAATTCAATTTTAGGCGTATATGCCCTGGCTTTCACTAAAGGTTCACTTATCGCCTTTTGATGGCAAACCGTCATTAAATATAGTTTTGATCACACTTATACATTCTTTTGGACTAAATAAAACTCTTATTAAGAATCGGGACATCAAAATTTACTTTGTGTAAATTTTTGGTATCTTTCCGATAAAGTTCATTTTTTTAATGAATAGTGTAAAATGTGGAATTTTAATTCAAAACCACTTTTTAATCTAATTTATTTATATGATTAGATAATATTTTGAATTGGGTTTAAAGTTAAATTAGAAAATATTTTTACCATTAAATCCAATAGTGGTCATTGGAATTAATTTCACTTTGAAATCAGACTTAAACTAGTGTCAATCATTTGATACTTATTGTTTATAAAAACACGCTATTTGCGCTGACAGCGGGAATTAATTATTAAATTAATTAATTTGACTTATATGTTATGAATTTTGTAAAATGGACTTCATTTTTGAATTCGGAATATCAAATATAGCTTAGGGTGAATTTTTGGAAATTTTTTGAAAAACTTCAATTTTTGATGAATAGTGAAACCACTTAGTGGTAATCAAGCAAACTGATTTTTCAGTTAAATGAAAGATTACCACTAATGTGTTTTGAATTTTGAAAATCAGACATACATGGTTGTCATTAGTATGTAAAATTTGGTTCAATGAGATTAAAATAATTTTTTGGTGAATAGTAACTTATTAAGTTTTTAATCGCGATTAGAGGTAATTAGGGTAGTTTAAGGTATAAATAGTACTTTAATAATATGAAATGACCTATACACATGTCACAACCTCATTGGTTGTGTCATGGCCGACCCGGACAAGCCATGTGTCAACTTGGGGACCCCATGGATCCACTTTTGTTGGGAAATGACATAAATTACTTTTTATTTAATGTTAAAGTGAAAATGACACAAACATAATATGTTTTACGAAAACAATTTTTAAGTGGGGTTATACAAGTCCAACTTTTGATTATAAATAGTAATTGGAAAGCTAAAAAGATTTCCTATATCATAGTATTTTTTTTATAAATTTTAGACATTATATATATTTAACTATTTATGACATAATAATGATGCAGCGATGACATCATTATTTGACGATTTAAATAATATAGAAAGATAATGTAAAATCAATGAACTAAACATGTCCAAAACCAATTGGATGAGTGTATTTCGAACCCTTATCACCTTATACACGAATTATATCAATGTGGGACCTTTTAAAACCGAAACACATTTTCAAATAAAGTAATGTTTCTTACATTCCAAAAGTGCCCCTCCTCTCCTCTTATAAAAGGCCCCCACCTCTACCTCATTTCCCACACTCCTCAAGCCTTTGGCTCGGCCAAACCCTGCCCATTTACTCTCCCCATATCCCTTTCCTCATCCTAGAGGATTACCTTTTGGCATAATCCTTTCAAAGGAAGCCTTTAGGATCAAATCAAAAGGAGTTACACTTTTAAAGGTAATTCATTCTCTCATGTTCATTTGTTTTATTTTGCTTCTCCAACCCCCTAAACACTTTTTATTTACATCTATTGTAACAACACCAGTATATACAATATACTAGTATGTTGTTATAAGATTTATTCATGCTACACTATCACACAACTACATCAAATGGTTAATGAACATACGGTTTCCGTGGATGGCGAAATTCTGCCTCCCGAAACGATGATTGTTCAATACTCATTTAACACCTTCAAAGGTGGCCATTATGATGTAACTATTTTGATATATGATATATAATATGTTTATGTTTTACTTATGCTTATGTATTTTTCATTTGTGATTTACCTTTATGGCTTCCATTATGGGTATACGCGATATCTTCATTTTAGGAAGTGCGGACTACCGCCCCCTCAAAGTGATGTGATTCGTTAATGCCATACGTGGGAAGTATAAAGGATGGATTTAATGTTATTATATATGATGTTATACTGGAATTATTATATACCTATATATCATTATTATTTCTTTCCATTAAAGTATGAGATAGAAATGAAAGTAGCGTTCATGCGTACATACGGCTTACCGTCTCCATGAACGGTGCATTTCATTTCTTACCTCTAAATGATTATGTAATGTTATAAATGCATGAATGTACTGGATATATATGAAATATATGATATCTACATCATGAATACAATTCTTGATATAATAAACATTTGGCCACATGAACAACATGTAATTGTATGAAGTCCACTTTCGACTTAAGAACAAAATATCGACAAAACAAACATTATTAACTTAAATGATTAAATAATGTTTATAACATTGAAATAAGTGATCTAAAAGGAATAATGAACTATAAAAAGGGTTCTTAATAATGTGGAAATTAACTCATGTTTATTATTCAGGACGTTAAAGAACGATCGAGTCAAGTTGGACCCGAGGTAAGGGATCCTACAACTCTCCTTCTTTTTAAGTACACTCTTTTATGTCATTTTTTAAGCTCATCTTTCTTATGATTGGGATGATATTTTATATTAATCCTACTTTAATTTTTATTTTCATGTGATGAGAGAACCTATTATCTCTCATCAATCCACTTTGGAAGTTTTATGTGGCGCCGTTAGGCTGCTGAGTTCTCGTAAGGGATTTTTCATCTCACTTTTGTTCTCGTGAGATTTATGCTACATTTGCCCCAAATTCCATTGAGTGGTGTATGTACTGCCCATTATTCTACACTTTATGTAAAATACATTTGTTTATGAGTATTTACATCAATGATCTATTGTCCTTCTTTCATGGGGTGTATGTTTTGAAAGATACCCAAGTCGGTAAGGGAACCTTTCACCCTCCTTTTTTTAAAGACTTCTTTTGTTGGGTCTTTTAATTTACATATTGTTATGTTGGGATGTGTTCTCATATATCCTTATTGATGTAAATTTTATGTCCAAGTGATGAGATACATGTTTTATCTCTCATCAACTCATTTTGATGCGATGTCGTCCGGCTGTCAAGGGAACTTTTTAACCCAATTTCGATTTCTTTGGGTTCAACATGTGGTCATTGAATATGTCATCCATTGAATATGTGTGAATGACATTTTATTGTTTTACACTTAATATCCACTTATATTGGGTGTATTTATATTTTTCACACATATTTTGAGACTGATTTGTCCTTAATTTAATGATACCTTCTTTATAAGGGATTTCATCACATTTGACATTTCTATTGAGGGTTCATTGTTGTTATGCACCAATTCACTCTTATATGGTGTATATAATATCCTTTGGAGTATTATATCATGAATCCATTTATTCTCATGATATTATAAAGTTCTGATTAAATGTTATTCCTCAATTATTGTATTCAAGTGTCTCTAATTTTGGTAAAAACCCTTTAACCAAAATATCACTTTAAATGTTTTAATGATTTGTTCTTATTAATAAACATGTTTTCAAAATGGTTTTAAGGATTTATTTATATGGATATTAATGGTTTAAAATTTTAAAATCCCTAAGGTGGTATGGGACACTTTGATTCAAAAATCTCTTTATTAAATGTTTTAAATGGTTTTGAAAATGTTTTTTAATGGATTCATTCTTTCAACATCCTAAAATGTTATATTGTGATTCAAATGTGGAAATGTTATGTTTCCTTTATTCATGTTTTATGTGATACGATTATGTTATGGTTCTTGGGCATTTTTATGATGAACGGGTGGTTTCGTGATAAACTAAGGGCGGGTGAGTCCGATATAGCTCTCCAATGCATTGGGTAACGCGAAGGAGTGAAACATTAAGGTTTCTCCGAAGAGATTTTAGGGAATATACTGTGATGGGTATTCCAAACGAAACCAAGAGGGTTACTCCCTACGTAAGAATGTTATGAATGCCTCAAGTTACCTTTATGTCTTATGATTTCTATGATTTATTCATGATTTTATGAGGTAGGTTAGTGTGCCTATGTTTTATGTGTAAATTATGATTTCATTCTTATGTATATATGAACTCATGTTTCCTTTCCATATTTTTATATCCCTTACTGAGCTTTTTATGCTCATCCCAAGTTTTTGAAATGTTTTTCAGGTCAAGGGAAAGGTACATGATAAGATGATAGAGTCAAGGATGTGTTAAGAGAGAATCCATGTTTTATTTTCAATATGTTTCCGTTGATGGGAATAATGAATACGGTCTTTTATGTAACCACTTTGTTTAAATGTGGAATGTAATGCAAGTTTCATGATCTAATTCTCTAAAACACTAAACCTGAAAAGATCCTCAGTGTGTAATCTGGTAATAACTCAAGGTTATGTAAGGTTAAAGGCTGGGGCCTTATAGTTGGTATCAGTGGTCGGTTTAGATAACTTTAGAGGTTAGGGTATTCTTTAAGCATAAGTGACATTACCATAATGGTTAGGATTTCAGAAAGAGTCCTAGTTTTAGATAAAGTGAATGAGTAAGTGTATATTAGTGTTTATCTTCCTCATTAGTACATGATGGTTTTGTTGAAATACTCACACTGACCTTTTTGGTTTTAGTAAATGGCTGGATCTAGCAGGCACCAAAGTAACAGTGGATGTGAAGGAAACTGTGACAGTTTTTTGAGCAAGAAAATGAATGATATGGGAGCTGCAATGAGAACTCTTGTGATTATCCTCAACCAACTATCTGGAGTCATGATTGACCACCTAATCCTTGGAGATTTCTCTAAGGAATCATATATGCAAGAAACAAATCCCTACAAAAGTACAGGTAATAATCATAAAGGTATGTGTGTTCAAAAACCTATGTGTCAGAGATGTGGAATGAAACACCTAGGAAAATGTTTCAAAGGGACGGAAATATGCTATAGATGTGGAAATGAAGGTCATAAAGCAAGAACCTGCAATGGAAAAAGGAAGCATCCAGTTGACTCAAGGAAAGGGAAAGAAGTCCTTTCTGAGGGATCAATTGAATGTTTTAAATGTGGTGTGCATGGTCATTATGCAATCACATGTTCTATGAAGAAGTTTCGTGAATGGTGTCACCAAGAGCGTACAAATGTTCGTTTACCAATACCTAATGCCATTCCTATTGAGGATGAAGAAACTGACAATGACCAATCAATGGAAAGAGGTATTTCGGAATCGGTTGGAAAGGAATGGATAATGGATCATGAAGAATGTTGAATGAGTAAGATGTCAACATATAAGGGCTTCAAGAGTTATGGTGAAATTCTTAAGAGTATTAAGTTTATTTTGATGATGGGGTTACATTAGAAGACTTTTTTTTATATTATGTGTAACCCTGATGTTTAATATAGGCAAATTCTATCCAAGGAATAGTTATCTTTTCTTTTGTGGACATAGTTATAAAGAACCATTTGGGTTTATATGATCCTTACTTTTGAGGTAATGATGGGTTACAAAATGTTATAATTAAAGTGAAAGGCATGAGATAAAATTGAGGTTAAAATATGTTATGATTATTTTTGAAGATTTTATCTCTTTTTGGGAAATGATTTGAGAATTTTATAGTTTCGGAAAAAGGACAACACGCAGATTGTGTGACAACCCGTCGCGTCGGACAAAGCTGCGGGAATCGAACCCACAACCAAAGTGTGACTGGTATTTATCGCCTACCACTGGACTACGTGAAGTCCCTGGTTAGTTTGACTGATCCTTTTTGGTTATATGATTTTATGAATTAAGAGTATGTTGATTTTGGGTTATTTATGAATATGATTAACCTATCATGGAGGATATGTGATTAGGTTAATTACTTTTCAATACGAGACTTTAGGAGCAACTGATGTTGTTTGGAGATAAATGTTACGATTTAACTTGGAAGACTATGTGACTAAATCCTTCAAATATTTTGGGTTTCAATCTTATATTGGATTACTTTGAAAAATTTTATGGACAAATTGTTTATCATATGGTCCTTGTTGAACTTTGGGTTTTGTTGGACAAATTTTGGAGATTAAGAATAGATTTTCTTTGTATAAGGGGTTATCCTTTTCTGGATTATCTGACCTAGTACTAACCTTTTTGGTTTTGGTTTTGGTTAAAGCCTAAAGACATGGGATGTATATAGTTCTATTTTGTGGATTAGGTGATTCTCTAGAAGTTGATTATAGTACTCTTAATGTGAACAAGTCTTCCTAAATACTAATCTTTTGGAGAAAATATGAGTTTGTGTAAGGAATATAATAAAAGTTGAAAGTCAATATTATAAGTGATTATGTTTCTTTATGAATAAATTCCTCAATAAAAAGTAACTTAAAACAAAAATGTTGTCTATTAACTTTTCCTACTGGGGAATCGAATACCGTTTAACCCATCACAAGTTTGTGATTTTCTCGTGGTTAACTTTCTCCTAAACATGTTTTCTATCACTCTCCATCAGAACATGACCCTATGTTTTCTCCTCCATGTCCATGTTTTCCTACATGGAGTCCTAGTATGGGTTAACTCGGGTGACTATTGTACTTATCTTTCTTTATTTTAAAGTGATTGTTTTACCGACTCTTGTTCCGATGTGGGACTTTGAAGGATGTTTCCAAGAGTAATTTTTAAAATTGCGAGGATGCAATTCCCAAAAGGGGGGAAGGATGTAACACCCCAGGTAAATAAAGAATATGAAATTTTCTTATTTATCCATATTTGTGAATAAATTATTAACCTTACTTTAAAGGGGACGCTATGCTCTATGGCATACCCAACACGCAACAACGAGTTTCTTTGGGAATCTTACGTTGCACTCTAATAATAAAATAATATTATTTTAAATGGTAGTTAACATGTAGCCATTGTAATGGCAGGAATGGATAGAAAAGACTAAAATATTATTATATATGTTCTTAAATGTTTTTACATTTATACAATAAAAGATAAAGGCTTAAAATACGGAAAGAATTCAATTTTTGGCGTATATGCCATGGTTTTCACTAAAGGTTCACTTATCGCCTTTTGATGGAAAACCGTCATTAAATAAAGTTTTGATCACACTTATACATTCTTTTGGACCAAATAAAACTCTTATTAAGAATCGGGACATCAAAATTTACTTTGTGTAAATTTTTGGTATCTTTCCGATAAAGTTCATTTTTTTAATGAATAGTGTAAAATGTGGTATTTTAATTCAAAACCACTTTTTAATCTAATTTGTTTATATGATTAGATAATAATTTGAATTGGTTTTAAAGTGAAATTAGAAAATATTTTTACCATTAAATCCAATAGTGGTCGTTGGAATTAATTTCACTTTGAAATCAGACTTAAACTAGTGTCAATCTTTTGATACTTATTGTTTATAAAAACACGTTATTTACGCTGACAGCGGGAAATAATTATTAAATTAATAAATTTGACTTATATGTTTTGAATTTTGTAAAATGGACTTCATTTTTGAATTCGGAATATCAAATATAGCTTAGGGTGAATTTTTGGTAATTTTCTGAAAAACTTCAATTTTTGATGAATAGTGAAACCACTAAGTGGTAATCAAGCAAACTGATTTTTCAGTTAAATGAAAGATTACCACTAATGTGTTTTGAATTTTGAAAATCTGACATACATGGTTGTCATTAGTATGTAATATGTGGTTCAATGAGATTAAAATAATTTTTTGGTGAATAGTAACTTATTAAGTTTTTAATCGCGATTATAGGTAATTAGGGTAGTTTAAGGTATAAATAGTACTTTAATAATATGAAATGACCTAGACACATGTCCCAACCTCAATACTTGATGAATTTCCAGCATGCATTTTTTAATCCAAATATGTTTACTCTCATAGTAGGTATTATAGAATTTAAGGGAAATCATTTTATGTGAAAAACTTTTATTTATGTTCCATGGTTATTTTCACATGTGATATAATCTTCCTACCACACTTGTTATTTATTTCCATAGAAATTCAGTTTTTAGTATTGTTATTTACACGTATATGCATGACCAGAAAAATAATAAAGAATGTAATCCAACTTTTATAGATTTTATGGAGTTAAGAACTAAATTATTCAAAGTGGTATGGGACTCATTGAATAATATGAAATGAGAAACCATGGAATATGTGACACTTGGAATGATATGTAATGAGTAATTTAATAAATCAATGTGGATTGAGGCACATTGATTTAATGAAATTAGGAATGCTTTGGACTTAGTAAGTGTTAGGTGGGGACCTCTATAGACCCTCGGTGCATCCGTGGGTATCATGAGAGAAAATATATTCTTTGAATGAGGCCTTGACAAATAGATTATTTATGGTCTTAGGTTGAGGCCTTGAAGAAGATTTTGTGGTCTTTGAATGAGGCCTTCACACATGCTGACATATTCACCTCCCTTATTATGTTTATGAAACTTAATTAAACAAGTAAATATTCAACTAGAAGAATATATATAGATAAATAATATTACACTTATAGGAATCAAAAGAAGTAAATGCTTATGGAATACTATTTATTCAGGACTCAGAGATTTATTAGCCAATCTATGTTCTATTTTTAGTAAGTAAAGAAATTGATGTTATCATTTTCTGCGCAACTTAGATCAAGTATTACATCCAGGTATAAATTATGTATTTGTACATTCACATGTCACACATAGTGCAGTTAAAATAATTCTTGATTTAGATGTTGTATACCATATAATTCTTATGTAAATGCTTCATTGTAACCCTATTAGAATTTCTTGAATTGTTCACTTTACATTATTGGACAAAATGTTATGTTATACTCCATGTATAGAATCGTTCCATAAGAAAATGTTTTATGATTTAATTTAAATTAATGTTCTCGAAATATATTTTTTGAAATATTATTTTTTATTAAAAACCCCATTACTGGGAATTCATATGCTCACCCTATGTTTTCAATATATTTTTACAGGTTTAGAAGATATGTGTTACACAGGTTAGTGGAAGCTTTGTGGAGTCTTTTTCTTTATTATGTGAAGAATTGTAATAATTGTATCTTGTTATACAGGACCTAAACCAAAAAATATTTTTTTTAGTTGAACATGAGGTGTAATAACTAGTTTATATTTTTAAATGAAAAAAATTTATCCATGTTTTGTTGAAACCACACCGGGTCCAGGGTATTCTGGTACCAGGGAATGACATTGTGTGATAAGGATGATTCAATCATAGATTTAGAGATATTTTTTTGTAGAGTGAGGTGACTCGAGAGATTGTGGTATGTATGGGATTCGACCAAAAGATTAGAATGTGATTAATGGGAAAAAATGGCCAGAATAGATAACAAGAGGAGTTTTCCCCATTCACTGGTGGTTAAATGGTGGGATTCATGGAATAAATCATGGATCAAAAATATTTGAGGGTGATTTATAATTTTTTGGGAAAACTTGTCTACACTCCATATAGCATGAAGACCATATGGATTGTAGACCCCTGACTAAAGAAAATTGGGTTTTTGGGTTATTTAGATATCCCACAACATGTGGGATCGCCACATGCTATGTGACACATTAATTGAAACATGGAATATACCCTCATGTAACATGGACATTAGGACGACATGGAAGATGTCCAAGGTAAAAAAACATGGCTTAATAAACATGGTCCTGATCAAGGTGACATGGTTTATCCCTAGCTAGAAGAGACAGATCATGTAGTTCATTTAAATGACTTTGTATGAAAAAATGGCCAATGGTACACACACTAGAAGGGAAATGACCATGCATTAGAGAAAGAAAACATATCATGTTGGTCTCATAACTTATTTAAACCTTCCATTTGAGGAATATTCTACCACTTTTATCTTTTTTATTTTTTTTTATTTTCACCAATTAGTAGCCTATACAGAGTGTTTTTCCACATAGAGAATGCTGGTGAAATTCTTGGTGGATTTTAAGATATTATGTGAGGTGTTTCAAGTGTGACACATCTTTAGGAAATACAGAACGTTGATCTTGATTAGATATGATCAACAATGTGGAACCCTCATACTAGGACACGAAATGGGTCCTCTATCCACCTCAAAGTGGAACCCACCTTATAGGATAAGGCATGGGTCCCCTTAACCTAGAGTGGAGCCTCGCCAATGGAACATGGCGTGGGTCCTCCATCAACCTAGAGTGGAGCCTCGCCGAACTCTCTAACTGGGTTTGTGTATGGGTCCTCAATCTATCCATAGAGTAGAACATTCATACTGGGTCATGGTATGGTTCTTATATCTATCCACAATGTGGTACCCTCCTATTGTGTTTGGATATGAATCGTATGACTATCTATATAGTGGAACCCTCTGGTTGGTTCATGTTCGGGGCCATCTATCTATCTATTCTGTGGAACCTTCCTACTGGACAAGGTATAGTTTCTCTATCCATTGAGTGGAACCCTCTTATTGGGGAAAGGAATGAGTCCTCTATCTATCTAATGAGTATAATATGCATATTATCTTAGGAAAAGGGTCATCTGCCTATATATTATTACTTTAAGACTGTATGATAACTTCTTGAGGTGTAGAATTACAATGATTCTTCTTCTATATTACCATGAATGATTCTAGTCATTGTTGATGGACCACTAGACCTCATGTAAGAATCTTTTTCTATGATTGTATGGGAGATTGAGATAACATTTATCCCTTATATGGGTTTATTTTATGATATTATATATGTGTTATTATTGTTTTATTTAATTACACTCTTGTTATAGATTAAGATTTATTTTCTAATCATTTCTCTTACTGCCCCCCCTTTATATTTAACAACCCGAACCCGGTCATCCACCTGAACAATGCCAAACGGGTCGGGTGTTATGTCATTATGTGCACCTCCCCTGAACACCAAAGGTTACTGACTAGCAGTGAGGGTCTGAATAGCTACAGTGGGGAGGCTATACCCTAATGGAGGAAATAAACTTATTGGTCTGAGTATAATGTCTATAAGAAGAGGAAATTAAATTACTCAGCAGACTCAAACCAGACCCATAGAGCGGAGGCATATCGAATATCGAATTAATAGTGGAAGTAATATTGAACAATAGCAGTGGAAGGTAAACATAACAACATGATGAATGTCACAAGCAACTACGGCTGTCAACAACCAAACATGTATCCAAAGAAATTCATACATATCAACAAAGAATGGCTCCAATGGCTAACTGACAGTTACTACATAATAAGGTATGCATATTGATACAAAAAGGAAAATAAACAAAGTAACTCCAGTAAGAAACAACCTCAAGGTCTTTGCCAGTATCCATGCCAACAACACTATGGTCCAGCTCTTGAGGCTAACACTCTAACTGCACACAATTTCATAAAGTCTACACGCATCCCGAAGGGATCGTGTAGGGTGTTAGACAAGTGTCAGTAGGATACCACCCAAGGGTGTGTACCTAATATAAGTGTTTTATCAGACATTATTATATAAGAAAAGCTTTAAATAGTACAATGCCTAAATGTAAACACAAACTTCACTGGTTCTTAGAAGCCAACAAGAAGTGTCACCTGCTTTGTCCTGCATCGGAATCTCTAGATGGAACCTGACACCATGTGCCACCTAACACCATGTGTCTCAAGTACCGATGTCCCGATGGGATGAAAAACAATCGTAACCTAGCTCAAAATCTCAACCTATGCATGGCACAACATCTGGAGGATCAAGGATACATTTCCAAAAATAATAATAAAAGGGATTGGGATGTCTACCCTAAAATAATACCAGAAGGGACAGTGATATCTTCCCTCAAAACATGGCGAGGCTCGGCCCCCAACCTGACAGCCTCAATTCTATCTCTCGAAGGCTCCTCACCTCCCATGTGGCTTCCTATGGAAAGAACCTCCAAATAAAAATTACCTTACCATTTCTATTGGTGGTCTCTACCCAGAGAGTGGTCATACCACCTCATCACAAAGCCTATCTATGTTCACACTACTCAAAAGTACCCAGTGAGAGGTAATCACATCAATAAGTTCCCAAGCCACAACACTTCTGACACCTTGTATCCCTGTGAACCTGTCCCTCAAGTCTGATGGCCTCGCCATCCAAGTTACCCGGGCCATGCCCAACTTGACAGTCCAACTGCCTCAAAAGACGTCCATGAAACCCAATACCATTGTAATGCCATAACCCCAGTTACCCAGAGTTGGTTCTTTATTACATAACATTGGCATGATCACAAAGAGATCATGTGTTGAAAGACCGATCAGTTTAGTATTATTGAAATAAGATTCATACATATGTTCAAATTTACATCTTGTAGAAAAATACAACAAAATATATTTCATTAGAATCATCCAAGCCTCCCAGATTATGCATGTAGGTCACTCATAAATAACTTCTTCATATCCTAGGAAAATGAAATATAAGAAAGGGGTAAGCTCAAATGCTTAGTAAGGGTAAGTAATATAGCGTAAAATGACATAAATATTAAGCATGAGAAATAATTGAAACCACATTCCCTTACGAATAATAAACATGAATAATTTTATGGAAAGAATATGAGATGAGTAAATAATTCCATAATAAAACATAATCATGGGTATTCTACTAGTCTAATGACTACATGAACCATTAATATTATTTCCATAATGAGGGAATGTATAATTCCGGACATTCTGAATCATTTTTTCAAGGCCTTGGCCAAGACGTCTAATATGATTAAGGCCTCAGCCAAAACCATAAATCAAATTGGCAAAGGGCCTCGGCCAATTCCATGTTTAGTTGTCTCATGAGACTTACCGATTAATCGAGGAGCTATAGCGGGATCCACCTGTCACTTACTAAGTCCAATACATTTCTCATATGAAATGGTTTAAACATATCATAAACATTCGTATTAAAACTAGCAACAAAATGACAACATTTTAACCATATACCATGAATGGTATAAAAATATCACATCCATAGTCAAAAATATCACAACAACTTCATTAAAATATTGAAGTTTTGTATCCTAATAAATCAACTTCAAATAATCTTATAATATATCAAAGGATGATGACATAGATGAAATAAAAACTATTTGAGGGAAATATCTTTTTTTTAAATCATTTAAAGATCACATAATTATAAAATTAAACTTTAACATTGAAAATATCCTTATAAGTTTGTAAGAGAAGCTTTGACGATCTTATAATGGCAGAAAATAGCCTCACCCGCCGTATAAGTTAAGAAAGACATTCTTACCTTAATTCTGTCGAAAAGGTTAAAAGGACCTTGTTTGGAAAATGACAGAAAGATTACTTTATAAACATCTTATAAAAAGTCAAACAAGGGTATAAATGAATTTAACCCATATACTGTAAAATATTAACAATATTTTTAAATAGATTTATGAGAAACATGGATGTTGATGATAAAGAGGTCCTAGTATATAACTACGTATAAACAACCTCGGATAATGAAGAGATTATGAAATAAACCCTTACCTTGTACTTTTCCTTGGTTGATGGTTTGTTAACCACCTGTATAATGGTGAAATAATTGTTATTGAATTATAAAATAATCATTTATATTAATATGATATCATATATGATCATTTAACATTGATTTGTTAATAAAATCATTGTATTATCGTCGTTTTGGGTGTTAACTAACTCAATTTCTTTTATATAAGCCACATTTGATATGGATATGTTGTATCATATTATTGTCCAGAATGATATTAAGTCTTTAAAAATTATTTTTAACCATCAAATGAAAATCATTCTAGATTGGATACGATGGAGAATTAATCTCATCGCGTTTGTGGAGATGGTAGTCCGTACGTACGCACGAGCGACAATATCATTATTTTGATATTATGATAATATATAATTAGATGGTATATAATATATAAAGAATAATTATCATGTTATATTTCTTATTTACATGAATTATACATCATTATTATACCCATATTAATAATAATATATTGAATAACAATTACACCACAACGTGGAGACGGTAGGCCATACGTACGCAGGTATGGTGACATGTCATTCAAGGGATGGATAGAATAATGAATTTTTTTGTTCCATTATTATAATATCATCAAAGTATATAGAAGAAACTGGAGTAATTAAAAATAAAATGGAAAAAACAAGGAAATAAGAAGTTGAAGAAGAAAGGAACATTAAAGAGGGTGGTGAAGGCGTTACCACTTCTTCGGGTTCTTCCTTTTGATTTGATCAAAAGGGCTCCTTAGGGTGGATTTCTGATTAAAATAAGGCCAATATGATAAAGTTAGTGAAGTTGAGAGAGTATTTTGTCTGGGGTGGGCCGAACCAAAAGGCTTTGAATGTGTGAATTAATGAGAAGGGTGAGTTCTCTTTTATAAGAGGGGTGAGAGGCTCTTTAAGAAAACCTAGAAATATTATTTTATAATAAATTCATATTCAGGTTATAATGGCTACAAAGTGGATTTTTTAAAGTTTTAGGTGGGCATTGGTAGAAAACCACTCATCCAATAGATTCTAGACAGGTTTTGGTTATTATATTAACCTTATCTTTTAGTTTAAACTCATAGTTAACAAGATTGACATTTACCATGTCACATTGTATTTTTGTATTATATAGTTAATAAAATTCTCATATGCATCCAAGAGACCCCCAAGTGGTCCATTAATGATACAAATATCATGATATATGTCTCTTGGATGAACCTTATATTTTTAGGAATTGAATATCAATTAATAATATAATTTTTTTTTAAAAACTCTTTTATGTCATTTTTGACAATATTTAATAATTGATTTTTGATAAAGTCATAACAACATTATTACTTCGAACCTAATTCATTTAATCCATTATTACATGTCATATTAACCTATTAAATTCTTTTATGTCCTCCAAACTTTCATATTATATATATTTTAACATTTACAATATGAATTATTTGATTCTTTCATTAATAAGTGAAATACTGCATCATTATTGTGTCATATATATTTTTTATTTTTAAATGTGTAAAAATTGTAAATAAAAACCATTATGTAGGAAATATTTTTATATTTATAATTAATATTTATAGTCAGAAATCCAACATATATAACCCTATGTAAAAATTTTTATACCAAAAGATATATGCTTATGTCATATTTGTATTTAGTTTAACTTAATTAATATATAGGGTTCCTATCACCTACTAGTGGATCCATGGGGTCCCAAAATCTACCCAAAGATGCCCATGGTCGGACATGTACCCACCAATAAGGTTTGGTCACGTTTTAGGGTAATTTTTTCATAATTATAATATTATATTTTAACCCTTATTTACCGTATCTACCCTTTAACCATGGTAAATAAAATATTTACCGAAATAATTATTCAAAATGTATAAAAATAAAAGTTACCTATTTAAAAAATTTGAACATCCTGATTCCAGATATGGAATCCATTTTTACAAATTCAAAACACAGAATTGGCAGAAATTAATTTTAAATTAATTCATGTTGTCAAAACAATATGTGTGTTTTTAAGATATAATAACTATCAAAAGATTGATACTTGTTTATTTCTGGTTTAATTGTGAAATTATGTTCAATGACAATAAATGTATTAAATGTAAAAAATATATTCTAAATATACTTTAAAACCACTCAAATTCATAATTTATCACTATTAATTATTTTGATTAAAAAAGTTGTTTTTAATAAAAATTTAGTAATTTTCACTATTCATCAAAATATAAAAGTTATCCAAAAAGTACCAATATTTCACCCTAGGATAAATTCGATATTCCGAATCCAAAAATGAAGTCGATTTTGAGAGATGAAATTTAAAAAATTTCAAAAATTAGATATTACTATTCATAACAGCTAGTTTGATTAGTTGTGGTGTGTGTTAGAACTCAAAGTTGCGTATAACACACGCTACTGTATTATTCAAAGAGAATCATACCATGGATGCTTGGGGGTTACATTCTACCCTACTTCAAATAATTTAGTCCTAGAAATTTCTAGAATATTACTACATAAAAATATTCAGTTGATTCTTCATCATAAGTTCCTCGGGTTCCCATGTTGCTTCTTCCATTTTTTGGTTTCTCCATAGAACTTTTACCAGACGAGTCATACGGTTTCTCAACACTTGTTCTCTCATATCAAGAATCCCAACGGGATCTTCACAACAAGAAATGTCGGGTTCCAGTTCTAATTCCTCATAGGTGAGTACATGCCTTGGGTCAAGCATGTATTTCCTCAACATTGATATTTGGAAAACATCGTGAACTTTGGAGAGACTTGGAGGTATTTCCAAATGGTAAGCTACAGCCCCAATTCGTTCTAGAATTTCGACTGGTCCGATGTACATGGGACTCAGTTTACCTTTCTTAGTGAAATGTATAACTCCCTTCCATGTAGATACCTTCATGAAAACATGATCTCCTACCTGAAATTCCAAATCCTGCCTTCAGTTGTCAGTATATCTCTTCTGCCTACTTTGAGCTACTTTGATGTGATTTCAGATTACCTTCACCTTCTCCATCATTTCCTCCACCAGTTCTGAGCCTAAAAGTTTTCTTTCACCAACGTCATCCCAACAGGTTGTTGTGTGACATCTTTTTCCATATAACACTTCATATGGTTCAATCTGAATATTCGAAGGGAAGCTATTGTTATAGGAAAATTATACCATAGGTAAATATTGATCCACATACCCCAAAAGTCAAGTGAGAATGATCTCAACATATCTTCTATGTTTTAATAGTCCGTTCTGATTGAGCATCTGTTTTAGGGTGGTAGGCAGTGCTGAAACGAAGTTCAATATCTAGGGATTTCTGAAGACTTTTCCAGAAACTTGATGTAAAATGGGGATCACGGTCAGAAACAATCAATAGGGGTACTCCATGAAATCTCAAAACATCATTAATATATAGTCTTTCTAGACATTTTAGTGGTAGATATTCTCTTATAGCACAAAAATGTGTTTTCTTGGTATGAAGATCAATAATAACCCACATTGCATCGTTCCTTCTAGGAGTCTTTGGTAGCCCCATGACAAAGTCCATCGTAATATTGACCAATTTCCACTTAGGTATGGTAAGAGGTTGCAATACTCCACTAGGTTGTTTCCTTCCAGCTTTCACTTTTTAACAAACCATTCATCTTGACACACAATCAGCAATCTCCCTCTTCATGTTGTCCCACCAAAAATGTTCCTTCAAATCTCTATACATTTTGGTGCTCCCAGGGTGTATAGAGAAATTGGAACTGTGAGAATCATCCAATAATTCTCTTTTTAGATCAGGTATATTGGGAACAGAAGGTCTCTTCCCAAACTTCACAATTCCATCTTCATATACAATGTCACTCAATTTCCCATCATTCACAGCATTAATCTTCCTTTGTAACTCTTCATCACTGGTCTGAGAACTATTTATTTTTTCTAGTAAAGATGGTTTGGCAACCATTTGAAAAAGCATTGATGTTTCACCATCCATGTTGATTCCCATATCCAACTTTACTAGATCCATGAAAATATTATCCCTTTCAATTCTCATCATGTTCAAAACTCCATGATCTTTTCTGCTCAAAGCATCTTCCACCTTATTTGCCTTCCCCGGGTGGTAGTGTAGCATGCAATCATGATCCTTGAGTAGTTCAAGCCCTCTCCTTTGCCACATGTTGTGTTCTTTCTATGAGAAAATATACTACAATCTCTTGTGATCATTATAAATC
The DNA here is from genome assembly GCA_963277665.1 of Viscum album. Lineage (NCBI taxonomy): Eukaryota > Viridiplantae > Streptophyta > Magnoliopsida > Santalales > Viscaceae > Viscum > Viscum album. The sequence goes on from OY728128.1 coordinate 324,206,514, forward strand.
TCACATTTCTCACCATAGAGATAATGGATCCATATCATCAAAGCTAAGATTACAGTAGCTAACTCAAGATCATGAGTAGGATATTTCTACTCATGAATTTTTAGTTGTCTTGATGCATAGGAAATAACCCTATCATTTTGCACAAGGTCACAACCTAGTCCATTCATTGATGCATCACTATAAATAACGAACCCATCATTCCTCGATGATAGAGTCAATATTGGACCATTGACTAATATTCTATTCAATTCTTAAAAACATTCTTCACACTATTTTGTCCACAAAAATTTAACCCCTTTACGTGTGAGCTTCGTTAATGGGTTAGCCAATCAGGAAAAATTTTGGTTGAAATGACGATAATAACCTGCTAAACCAATAAAACTACGTACCTCAGTTATACTCTTCGGTACTATCCACGCATGGATTGCCTTGGTCTTAGAAGGATCAACAGAAATTACATACATAGAGAAAATATGGCTATGAAAATAAATTTCCTGAAGACAGATTTCACACTTGCTAATCTTCCCATACAATTCATGTCTTCTTAGAGTCTTCAAGATAATGCACAAGTGATTTTCATGATCTTCGTAGCATTCAGAATATACCAAGATATCATCAATAAATACCACTACAAAATCATCGAAATATTCCTTGAAAAATCTGTTCATTAAATCCATGACCATAGAGGGAGCATTAGTCAATCCAAAAGGCATTACTGTAAACTCGTAATGCTCGTACGTGGTTCGAAATGTTGTCTTCAGAATGTCATCCTTCTTTACACACAACTGATGATATCTAGATCGATGTTCAATCTTTGAAAAATATTTTTCTCCATGTAGTTGGTAAAATAAATCATCAATGCGAGTCAAGGTATACTTGTTCTTTATTGTTATAGAATTGATCTCTCTGTAGTCGATATATAAACTCATAGATCCATCTTTCATTTTAACAAAAAGAATAGGGGCTACCCATGGAGAAACACTAGGGCTAATAAATCCCTTATTAATCAATTCCTCTAGGTGTTTATTTAGTTAAACTAATTCTACAATGGACATTCTATAAGGGGTCTTTGATACAGGCCTTGATCCAGGAATTAAATCAATGGAAAACTCAACTTCTCATTATGGAGGATGTCCAGGTAAATCTTCTGGAAACACATCTTCATATTATTTCACAATAGGTACATCCTCTATTTGAAAATTCATTTCCTCACCCACTGTTATTTCATTATCTTCCTCCCCGATAATTGAATTTATTTGAGCTACTGGGGGTGGATCTAGATAAGAATTAGGTGGCGATGATTCTGCTCTAATGATAAGGTGTTCCTTATCATCATCATCAAAAATCGCAACCTCCTTCTTCTTAAAATAATTTTTCGCATCGTGGTCCGAAATACAATCCATACCGAGGATTATATCAATTTCGGCCTTGGGTATGATGATGAGATCAACAAATAAAGAACATTTATATGCCTTAATGGGGACTGATTGACAAAACTTTGTAGCAATGGTACTTCCCTTAGGGGTTTTGACTGACAACACCCTTGTTAACTGAAATTGGAAATATCTAATTTTCTTTACAATATGGGAAGATATAAAACAATCTGATAATCCGAAATCAGATAATGCATTTGCTAAACTTGAGGAAACCATTAAATTACCTGCCACCACTTCTTTCGGGGCTTCAACCTCAGTAGTAGTGATTGCATAATCTTGGCCTTGATCCCTTGGCTTTTTTTGAGGTAAGTTCCCCTGACACTTAGGACATTCATTTTACTAATTTCCCATATCCTTACAATTGTAGAATTGAACATCAGTAGTGACTTAATTTCCTTTACAATCACCATCTAGATCCCTTTATTTCTAAATTTGTAGCATACTCCTTTTCCTTTTAGATAGGTACCTAGGTGCTTCCTTCCACAATTATCACGGGGTGAAAATTCAATTCTACCCTTCTTCCTTGTTTCCTTATTTCCTTTCCCAGAGTGTTCATAAGATCTCTTCTCCTCTTGCTTTGATTTAAAGTCATAAGACTTAGAGAATTAATTTTCTATCTTGATTGCACACGAGACAATATCTTTGTAAGATTAGAAGGATTGTGATACTAATTCTCGACGGAGAAACAGTTTTAACCCATCAAAGAAACAATCAATCTTTCTTCTTGGGGTACGTATATAATCTGCCGCATACCTCACTAACCACATAATGTTAGCCTCATTCTTTGCGACATTCTCATAATCCTTTTGCCACAGACTCAAAAATTGCCTTTCCATATCTGTTCGATGGTCTCACGGAAAGTATTTTTCCAAGAATAGCTCTTCGAACTCCCTCCATTCCATATATGATACTTCCTCATCTTTCTTCGTGTTTTGTATAAATGACCACCATTGATCAGCATCTCCATTGAGGCAATAAACTGCCATCAAAAATTTTTCCCTTTCATAACTCCCCAAGGAATGGAATATAATCTCTAAGGAATTAATCCATTGCTCAGCTACTAATGGATTTTTACTCCCACTGAAGGTCAGTGGTTGTTGCCTCACGAAATGATATATCATTGATCCTCCATGCTGCGGATTAGGGTGCTCCATACGGGTAAGGTTATTATTCGTAACCTGAGTGAGTTTTCCCAGTATGTTGGTTAGCTGTTCAGCACCAGTTTCATCACTCTCTCCACTATAATTATCATGAGAAAGAGGGCAATCCCTACATGGAGTTCATGCATTGATACAGTTTCCATTCCTTCCACTAGGTGCCATTTCTAAACAATGGAATAAACTATATTAGTCTATGAATTGAAATATATATTTCCAAACTTCTAAAACACTTAACATAATTTCAACAGTTTAAGGATATAATCCACAATATTAAAAAAGGTATTTTAGGAAGTATATACTCATAACCCTTCATAATGGTTTGTAATGAAAAAGAGAATTATCCTAAGCATATCCCCTAGGAGTGTCGTAACCAAGAGTGCTAGAAGGCCCGTTGTCGTGCACCAGTTCCTGTTCAAGTCTAGCTCAAAATGGTGTTTTCGAGTTTTACCCCTAGGTACATCAGTTCCAGAGCCGCATCGACCTGCTCATATCCAGACAGGGATGTATTGCTCTGAAAACTCATAAAATCTCTACAATACCAATATTCTTGGAAGTTCTTCTATACTAATCCTCAATGTCCATCTTAGGTCTATGTGATCTAATTAGAGTTTATCTAAATCTAGTTTCCAATGGTTGTAATAAACTTTCTCTGATACCAACTATAATGCCCCAACCCCGGTTACCTAGAGTCCGGGCGTTATTACATAACATTGGCATGATCACAAGGAGATAATGTCTAAAAATACTGATCAGTTTAGTATTATTGGAAACAAGATTCATACATATGTTCAAATTTATATCTTGAAGAAAAATAAAACAAAAATATATATCATTAGATGCATCCAATCCTCCTAGATTATTCCTACTTGTCACTCATAACTAACTTCTTCACATCCTGGGAAAATTAAACATAAGAAAGGGGTGATCTCAAATGCTCAGTAAGTGTATGTAATACATTGGAAAATGACATAAATATTAATCATGGTAAATAATTGAAACCAAATTCCCTTAACAATAATAAACCTGAATACTTTTATGGAAAAAATATGAGATTAGTAAATAATTCCATAATAAAACATAATCATGGGTATTCTACTAGTTGAATGACCACATGAGCCATTAATATTATTTCCATAATGAGGGAATGTATAATGTCAGACATTCTGAAACATTTTTCCAAGGCCTCATCCAAGATGTCAAAAATGATTAAAGCCTCGGCCAAAAAAATAATTCAAATTGGGAAAGGGCTTCGGCCAATTCCATTTATATTTTTCTCATGAGACCTATTGATGCATCGTGGAGCTATAGGGGGATCCAGCCATCACTTACTAAGTCCAATACCTTCCTCATATGAAAAGGTTTAAACATATCATAAACATTTGTATTAAAACTAGCATATGAAATGTCAATACATTAACCATAATCCATTAATGGTATAAAAATAGAACATCCAATGTCAAAAATGTCATAAAAACATCATTACAATATGGATGTTCTATATCACAATAAATCAACTTCAAATAAACTTAAAATCTATCAAAGATGTTAACATTGATGAAATCAAAACTATTTGAGAGAAATACCTTTTTTTGAAATCATTTAAATGTCACATAATTATAAAATAAATCTTTTACATTGAAAATATCCTTATAATCTTGTAAGGTAAGCTCTGAAGATCTTATAAATGTGGAAAATAGTCGCACCCGCCATATAAGTTAAAAAAGACATTCTTTCCTTAATTCTGTCGAAACGGTTAAAAAGGACCTTGTTTGGAAAACAATGGAAGTATTTCTTTATAAACATCATATAAAAATTCAAACAAGGGTATAAATGACTTTAACCCATATTCTGAAAAATATTAATAATATTTTGAAATACATTTATGAGAAACAAGGATGTGGATGATAAAGTGGTCCCAATAGATAACTATGTATAAACAACCTCGGATAATGAAGAGATTGTGAAATAAACTGTTACCTTGTACTTTTCCTTGGTTGATGATAGGTTAACCTCTTTTATAATGGTAAAATAATTGTTATTGAATTATACAATAATCATATATATTAATATGATATCATATATGATATTTTAACATTGCTTTGTTAAAAAAATCTTAGTATTATCGTCGTTTTGGGTGTTAACTTACTCATTTTTTTTATATAATCCATGTTTGTTATGGATATGTTGTATCATATTCATGTACAGAATGATATTATGTATTTAAACATTATTTTTAACCGTCAAATGAAACTCATTCTTGAATGTATACGATGGGGAATGAACCTCATCACGTTCGTAGAGGCGGTAGTCCGTACGTACGCACGAACGACAATATCATTCTTTTGATATTAAAATAATATATAATTAGATGGTATATAATATAGAAAAAATCATTATCATGTTATATTTATTATTTACATTAATTATAGATCATTATTATACCCATCTAAATAATAATATATTGAATAACAATTACACCACAACGTGGAGATGGTAGGTTGTAAGTACGCACGTATGGTGACATGTCATTGAAGGGATGGATATAATAATGAATTTGTTTTTTCCATAATTATAATAACATCAAAGTATATAGATAATTCTAGATTTATTATTTTTTATTGGAAATAACAAGGAAAGAATAATTTGAAGAAGAAAGGATCTTTAAAGAGGTTGGTGAAGGCGTTACCTCTTCTTCGGGTTCTTCCTTTTGATTTGATCAAAAAGGGATCCTTAGGGTGGCTTTATGATCAAACTTAGGACTCTAGGATGAAGTGATTGAAGTTGAGAGAGTATTTTGGAAGGGGTTGGCCGAACCAAAAGGCTTTGAATGTGTTGATTAATGAGAAGGGGGAGTGACCTTTTATAAGAGGGGTGAGGGGCTCTTTAGGAAAAGCTAGAAATATTATTTTATAAAAAATTATATTCAGTTACTAATAGCTCCAAAGTGGATTATATAAAGTTTATGGTGATTATAGGTTGGAAGCCACTCAACCAATATATTTTAGACAAGTTTTTGTCTCAATATTAACCGTATCTTTTAGTTTAAACACTTAGTTAATTAGATTGACAATTACCATGTCACATTGTATTTTTATATTATATAGTTAATAAAAAAACCATATACATCCAAGAGACCCCCAAGTGGTCCATTAATAATACACCTATCATGATATATGTCTTTTGGACGAACCTTTGATTTTTAGGAATTCAATCTCAATTAATAATATAATATTTGTTTTAAAAACTCTTTTATGTCAATTTTGACAATATTTAATAATTGTTTTTTTATAAGGGCTTAAAAATATTATTACTTCAATCAAAATTCATTTAACCAATTATAAAATGTCATATTAACCTATTAAATTATTTTATGGCATCATAACTTTCAAATTATATTTATTTTAACATTTACAGTACGAATTATTTGATTCTTTCATTAATAAGAAAAATACTACATCATTATTGTGTCATATATATTTTTACGTTTTAAATGTCAAAAAATTCTAAATAAGATACTATTATATAGGAAATATTTTTAGATTTATCATGAATATTTATAGTCGAAAATACAACATATATAAACCTATGTAAGTTTTTATTTACTAAAAGATATATGCTTATGTCATTTTTGTATTTATTTTAACTTAATTAATATAAAGTGTCTCTATCACCTACAAGTGGATCCATGGGGACCCAAAATCGACACAATGATTCCCATGGTTGGACATGTATCCACCAATAAGGTTAGAACATGTTTTAGGTTAAGTTTTTATTATTATAATTTTATTTTGTAACCCTTATTTACAGGATTTACCCTTTAACCATGATAAATAAAATATTTACTGAAGTAATTATTCAAATTGTCTAAAAATAAAAGTTACCTATTTACAAAATTTGGACATCCTGATTCAAAATATGGAATCCATTTTTCAAAATTCAAAACATAAAGTGGCAGAAATTAATTTAAAATTAATTCTTGCTGTCAAAACAAAAAGTGTGTTTTTAAGATATAATAACTATCAAAAGATTGATACTTGTTTATTTCTGGTTTAATTGTGAAATTATGTTCAATGACCATAATTGTATTAAATGTTATAAATATATTATAAATATATTTTTAATCGACTAAAATTCATTATTTATCACTATTAATTATTTTGATTAAATAAGTTGTTTTTAATTATAATTTAGTAATTTTCACTATTCATCAAAATATAAATGTTATCTGAAATGTATCAAAATTTCACCCTAGGATAAATTCAATATTCTGAATCCAAAAATGAAGTCCATTTTGAGAGATAAAATTTATAAAATTTCAAAAAGTAGGTCTTATTATTCATAACGACTAGTTTGATTGGTTGTGGTGTGTGTTAGAACTCGAAGTTGTGTATAACACATGATACTATATTATACAAAGAGAAGTGTACTGTGGAAGATTGGGGTGTTACACCTATGGTAGAAACCACCCATGTAACCCAGAAAAAGCCCCAACCTGTGATCAACATCACTCAACAAAATATCTGGGCCACACCCAACATAACTAACAGTTCAACACATGCAATATCACACATTGAATATATATACTGGAAAGCATCACTTAAAACATGCAATTTTCACCAAAATTGTGTCATACGAATCCAACACCTAAGGTCTTGAATGCCTTAAACAATTTCAATCATGCATTAACAAATTAAACTCAACAGTTTAAACTAATCAGTTCAATTTATACCCATTTCGGCACCCCCGATCGAAATTCCCCAAACGAGCAACAACATCGAACCTAGCCTCGCTTGATCGCAACTAGTTCAGGGAATACCTAGAGGAATCCCACATTGCAGATAAATAATTAAAGCAATTAAACAGGGTCTCACTTAGTACCCGATGTTGTGCCCAAAGGTCACAACCCCCAAGTGTCTAGAAAAACATGACTGAAGGTATGCACCACCCACCTTGTACTAGAACGATGATACTCCTTTGATATCAACCTCCAATTAGGTCTAAAACGTGGTAAATCTAAAAAAGAAACAAAACCACTCAAACCACAACATCTCGTTCTAGGACACAAATCCCGAAGAATTTCTCTAGAGGAACCAAGGCCTTACCGAGGGGGTTCCAATTGATCAAACAGTGCTCGAAACGGAGTTCGAACGATGATCTGGGAGGGACTTGAATGTCCGGCAGGTTCTCCCCGCACCGGCCCTGAGTGGGAGATGAATGAGAGAGAAATAGGAAATCCTGAGTGGCCTAGAACTTAAAAATTGTAATTTTATGTGGCCACACGGTTAACCCGCACGGTTTAGAAAACCCTGCGGTTGGCACTGTCTCACCCAGGAACATCGCACGGACAACCCGCACGGTATGGAAAACCATGTGCCGCCCGTGCGGAGCCCACTGTATCTCATAGAGACTTCACACAGTTTGTACGCACGGTTTGTTCAGACCGTGCACTAGCCATGCGAACCAGAACAACCTCCCCAACTTTAATGGTTTACCCCAGAACTGTCCAATTCCTCTAGTTTTTCTCAAAAGTGAGTCAAAATTCAAATAGGGTCGGGATTTTGACATGTTCCCCAAACCTGGGTTCTTACAATCTCCCCACCTTAATGTATCTCATCCCCGAGCTACCGAAAGGAACTTGGATATGGCACCAAACACACCCATCCAATTTGAACAACCAAGACTACCCCAGTCCCAAGGTTCTAGTTAAATTACTCAAGGTATCCCCACCTTAGGAATTGCCTACACGGTCTCAACCAGAATGAAGCTGAAAGCAATCAAAATAAACAAACAAGGCCCAACGACCTATTTCCTGGACCCATGGTCCTCCCATGACGCATCATCACCCCTACACCTCCTCAGTTCTCTTGTGTATCTTCGAACACCCATCTTAACCCTCACTGCATCGGTGTACACCTCTAAGAGGTCCTACATCTCATAGATGCTCCAAGAAAAACCCGGTGCCTTGCACCTCAAGTAACCCGCATCCACGATACCCCGATGCCCATGACACCTCACGTAACATTCATCCTTGATTCTCCTAATGCTACACACCTCAAATATATAATAAAATATACAATGCATCTGATATGATGCCAATCCCACTAACTAGAATCCAGTCAGTACAAGAGTATCATGTGCAATCTGTGCACTCAACCATACATGTCTCAAAAGTCCATGCCAAAGGAAATCATGAAAAATCAAAGCCACACTCGCGATGTACCTTCCACCCTCATCATCTCTCCAGCCTTCTCAATCCTTGACAGCACCAGAGCATGCACCTGGCCTGAAGCATGAATGCCTGATGCCTGACCTCCCTGCGGTGCTGCTCAAGTCACCAGCCACTGACCCCTCAGCTAGATCCTGCAATCCCTGTCACGTCCTTCAGGCGCAGCTAAACCTCGACTACCATCTCCTAGTACTGATCCTGAACCAACACCTAATGCCACATTCTATCCTGGACCCTTCCAGCCAGCAGTCTGAGATGGCTGCCTGCAAAACCTCTCCAGATGCCCAACTTGTCCACATGCCTGACACCCCTTTAGAGGCCTATCGTAATGAGCCAAAACATGTCCCGGCTACCCACACTAAAAGAAAACCACCTCTGAACATCCATGAGGTGGTCTAGATGAGTACTTGGCCTGCATTACCTACTGTAACTCATCTCTCCCCCACATTATGTAGTTCGAAACATCACCAAAAGCTGTTACCCTGTCAATCTGGGGTCTATCCTTCTGGTTTCCTTCTGCTATAAGCACCTGTTTCACTGCCTCGGAGAAAGAACCTAGCCTGACGATGTTTACCTGGACCCAAATGGTGTGACATAAGCCATCCTCAAAGTGCCTCACCCTAGTTGTGTCATCGCTTACCATACCAGGTTCAAAGCGAGACAACTCTGTGAAGGTCGCTGCATAGTCCATGACAGACATATCTCCCTGCTGAAGACTCATGAACTCCTAATCTCTCTCTGCCCTCAGTGTCTCTGGATATAAGTGCTCAAAGAACCTCTCTTCTATGTCCTTCCAATCCATCCCCTCGTGCATATGAGCCTAAACCTGCACATCCCACCAATGCTTCTCCTGTCCTCTCAGCATGTACGTCGCCAGCTTGACCCTCTACCATGGAGTAATCTCGAGCTGCTCAAAGATCATCTGCATACTCTCCATCCAGTTCTCTGCCGCCTGAGGACCACCCTCACCCTAAAAAAGTGGCGGGTGTTGCGACTAGAACTCCAACGTCATATATGAGGGAGATGTATCTATACCATGTGCACCTCTATCAATCCCTTGCATGACACGTACCAGGCAAGCCCAGAGCTGCTCATAAAGCCACGGTCCAAACGCTGCCAAACTCAGCTGCTGACCTACCTCCATTGGATCTTGAACCTGATCATGTCCCTGAGTCTGTACCTGCAGCTCTTGCTCTTCCTACATAGGATTCTGAACCTGATCCTGCAGCACTGTATCATCTAATGCCTGACGCTCCATCGAGTCATGAATGAGTAACCCGCTGAATACCATAAATAGTCATACATCCCATATAAATTTTACAATATATTCTACGCAGATAAGAAAAGCAGTAAAGTGGCTTTGTATAAAAACTACCCTTACTCTCCCCTATCACAACCCATGCCCTCGGCATCCCAACCTCACGACCTCCTTACCCGCCCTCAACAGAGCCATGTAACAATTGTACCTCGGGCCATTCTCGTCCTGAAAACCAACGTTGTGTTAATCCCAATGACCAAGTCGCCCAATCCTGATAGTTACACTGCCTCATCCATAGTACCTGCCTTCCCTCATAAGAGCTAGAACCATATATCCTGCCACATGAAATTATAAAAAATACACAGCATGGCATATACATTGAAATAAAAAAGAAATTATATCATGAGTTTCACCTATTCACATTTAAGAGCATAGATAACAAGGCAATTGATTATATTCACATGGTATTATCACTTCAAAAAGCATACATGCAGTTATGAAATTTAAATACCCTAAAATGAGCCTATAAAAATCCAAGAAAACAAGCCTCACCCTACCGGGCCAAAGTCCAATTTTCCCTTACCACACCGGGTCAAGGGTCACATATCACAATCAATAACAGCACACATCAAGTGAGCCACTGATGTGGAAATCATATAAATCATAATCTGAGCAAAACAAATAGCAACTCCCACACACGACAAATCATTCCATCCCTCGTATATGGGGCTACAGGAACCCAAGCATGAGTTCAAATTCCAGTTCCAATAACAACCTATCTCTAGTCTACTATATCCCAAATAGTAAAACTAGCAGAAAAAAATATAACTCTCAAACTCTTTAGTAACCAGTAAGGAAATGCTACTAAATCCTTGTCAATAACTCCTAGGATACCACTTTGTAATGACCCGGACCCGGTCAGCCACCCGAACAGCGCCAAACGGATCAGGTGTTACGACCATAGGTGCACCTCCCATGAAAGCCAAAGGCTGCCGAATAGCAGTGAGGGTCTGAATAGGTATAGTGGGGAGGCTATACCCACACGGAGGAAATAAAGGTACTGGTCCAAGTATAATGTCTATAAGCAGCAGAAATGAAATGACTCAGAAGACTCAAACCAGACCCGCAGAGCGGAAGCATATCAAATATCAAATAAACAGTGGAAGAAATATAGAACAATAGTAGTCGATGGTAAACATAACAACATGCTGAATGTCACAAGCAACTACTGCTCTCAACAACCAAACATGAATCCATATAAAGTCGTACATATCAACATAGAATGACGCCAATGGATAACCAACAGTTACTACATAATAATGTAAGAATGCTGATACAAAAAAGGAAAATAAACAACGTAAATCCAGCAAGACATGACCTCAAGGACCAAGCCACTCTCCATTCAAACTGCACTATGGTCCAGCTCCTGAGGCTGACCCTCTACCTGCACACAATTTTATAAAGTCTACACACATCCTGAAGGGCCCGTGTAGGTTTTGAGACAAGTCTCAGTAGTATACCACCAAAGGGTGCGTACCTAATATATGTGTTTAAGCAGACATGCTTATAGAGGAAAAGTATTAAACTGTACAATGCCAAAAAGTAAACACGAACTTCAATGGTGCTCAGCAGCCACCAAGAAGTGTCACCTACATCGCCCAGCACTGGAATCATTGGATTTAATCTGGCACCATCTTCCACCTAACACCATGTGTCTCAAGTACCGGCCTACCAAAGGCACACCCAACAATCGCAACCCCGCTCAAAAGCTCAACCTTCGTATGGCACAACATCCAGAGGATCGGCGATACCTGTCCTCAAATAATAAATAGAGGGACAACGATGTCTGCCCTTAAATAATACCTGGAGGGATAGTGATATTTGTCCTCAAAACATGGCTAGCCTCGACCCCCAGCCTAACAACATCAATGCTATCTCTCGAAGGCTCCTCACCTCCCACATGGCTTCCTATGTCAATAACCCCCCAAACAAAAATCACCTAACAACTTCTATCGGGGGTCTCTACCCATAAAGTGGTCGTACCACCTCATCACAGAGTCTATCTTTGTGCACACAACTCAAAAGTACCCGGTGAGCAGTAGTCACCTCAATAAGTTCCCAAGCCACAACACTTCTGACACCTCATTTCCCTGCGAACCTATCGCTCAATTCTGATGGCCTCTCCATCCAAGTAACTCAGGCCTATACCAACCTGATAGTCCAACTGCCTCATCCGATTTCCATGATTCCCAATCCCTTGGTAGAAACTACCCAAGTAACCCGGGAAAAGCCCCAACCTGTGATCAACATCACTCAACAAAATATCTGGGCCACGCCCACCATAACTAATAGTTCACCATAGGCAATATCACACATTGCATATATATACTGTAAATCATCACGTAAAACATGCAATTTTCACCACACATGTGTCGTCCCATACAAACACCTATGTACTTGAATGCCTTAGATAATTTCAATCATGCTTTAACAAATTAAACTCAAAAATTTAAACTAAGCAGTTCAATTTATACCCATTTCAACACCCCTGGCCGAAATTCCCCAAACGAGCAACGACTTCTAACCCAGCCTCACTCGATCACTACTAGGTCAGGAAATACCTAGAGGCATCCCACATTGCAGATAAATAATTAATGTAATTAAACAGGGTCTCGCTAATTACCTGATGTCGTGGCCGAAGGTAGTAACCCCCAAAAGTATACGAAAACACGAAATAAGGTATGCCCCACCCACCTCGTACTAGTACGATGATACTCATTCGATATGATCCTCTAATTAGGTATAAAATATAGTATATCTACAAAAGAAAGAAACCCGCTCAAACCACAACAAATCGTTCATGATAGAAATCAAGAAGAAAGGCTCAAGAGGAACCAAGGAATTACCGAGGGGTTTCCAACTGATCAAACAGTTCTTGAAAAAAAGTTCTAATGAAGATCCAAGAGGGACAAGAAGGTCTGGCCGGCTCTCCCCATGTAGGCCCCGAGTGGGATGAAGAATGAGAGAGAAATATGAAATACCGGGTGGCCTAGAACTTAAAAACCCTAGTTTTAAGTGGCTGCATAGTTAACCCACACTATTTAGAAAACTGTGTGCCAACCATGAAGTTGGCCCTGTCTCACCCAGAAACTTCGCACGGCCAACCCACATGGTTTGGAAAACCATGCGCCACCCATGCAGATCCCAATTTCTTACCCAGAGACGTCGCAATGTTTGTCTGCTTGGTTTTTTCAGACCGTGCGCCAACCGTGCGCACCTGCAGGACCTCCCTAACTTCAAAATTTTACCTTTTTAATTGTCCAATTCATCTAGTTTTTCTCATAAGCAACTCAAAATTCAAACAGGGTTGGGATTTTCACTTCTTTCAAAAACCCTGGTTCTTACATTATATTTTGGGGATTCCTTTTGGGTATTAATATTCCCACCCATGTATAGGTTTTCAGGCATGTGTCTTCTCTTAAGAATATTATAGATAGGTTGGTGGAGATTATAGAGATTTATATGGATACATGGTGCTTTTTACCATGTACAATGGTCAGAGTTTGGATGTTTGGTTTCATTCTATCTCAACATTTAATATTAAAGTTTCTGACATGCTAGGAAATCTATCAGGTTGGCAGTGTATATTATCCTTTTACTTTTTTAGAGTATGTTTTCATAATCTTTTATTACCTAGAGGTTTCACATGGATTATATATTATATAAATGTTTCATATTTCATTATTATTTCTTGGAAGTTCATTGTGGAGATGGTTGTGTGTGTACATACAAGTACTTATGAAAAGGCCTCCCATATTAGTTATTTCTTTTAGTTATTTTGGCAATGCCATGAACTATGGGGGTTGGATTTGGGTAGATATGGCCTTGTACGTATTGGTTAAGGTATTTAAAAACCTTTTTGTTTTCCATTTTGCGGGAATATGACACCATCTCTTATGTCTACAATGGACTACTATGTTGTTATGTGATTTGATTTGTTCATGATTTACATGGAATGTAATATGTGAGGGTATAATTAAATAATGTTATATATGTTGAATAAAATTTATCCATTAATGGTAATATAATATTTTCCCTTATTTATTTCTATCCATCAAGAAAATCTAAACAATGTTCTTATGTATGTATGACCTACCATCTCTATTAATGGGGTACTTCATTTTCCTTCTCTAATGTTTTTGGACAATTATAAATACGTATAAATGAAATATTCATTATAAATATATCAGGGTTAATATTAAAATGATTATGAAATTATGATAAAATTTAATGGACTTAAAAAAGAACAAATCAATGTATATGTTAAAGACAAAGTGGTTATTTCAGGAAATGTGACTTTAGTATCAAATTGTTAACAATGGGGTATTCAATTTTCATAAGAAAATAATATATGGTATGATATATATATTTATGTTTATTTAATATATGTATAATAAACTTATAGTCATTATAAAATAGGTATGAATTTGTATGAAATAAGTCAGGACTTATAGTAAGGTATTTTTATCTAAATTTTCCTTCCTTGAGGTTATGTTGTGTAATGCACATATCTTCTATTGTTAGGTGTATATACATCCGCATTTACATGTAATATAACAATTTAATTTATTCTAATTATATTTTATGTTTTATTTAATGCAATTATTATTTGGGGTTATGATTCAATGGTACGGTAGGGGTTTAATGTTATAATCTATTTATTTTTTAGGATTTATCATGATGAAGGTTCCAATTAAGAAATCATATGATATATATCTCTATAAAATCATTTATTTTCTTCTAATTGCGTTATATATATAGAATATAGTTTTCCCATTAATTTACCTCTTTTTATTTACATAATATTATGAAAATAAATTTTCTAGTAAAAATCACCATTGTTTCTCAATATTATCGAAAAGATGTTTTTTTAAAAACTAATACTTTTGAAAAAATTACTATTATTTTTTAAATTTTCAAAATTATTAATTGAAGATATTATTACTAACATATAAATTTTCTATAATGTTTTTTGAATGTAATATTCATGCCATTTTCTAATCAATTCTAGTTTGGATTTTACTGAATATTTAAAATGAATTATTGTTTTAATGTGTACAATATGAAAGTACTTTTTCACAATCTTGACCAACTCCATGTTTTTAATCACGTTTTACGATTTTTCAGTGTTTATTATCAAATAATAGTATTTTCAAAATGGTTTTTGGAAATAATTTTTTTTAAATGTTATTTTAAATATGGTTTGTATATTTTCCTCAAGAAATGTTTTTGAATTATTTTGAAATATTACCTTATATGTTTTGGAATTTGTTTCTAAATAAATTGATTAGAAATTTAGTTTGTTTTATAATTTTTAATTTAGATAATAAAGAATATTTATCTGATTAAATGTTATATGTGATATTTCAAAATAATGTTTTATATATGATGACATACTTTGATGTTACTTATGATTTATTTGGTATATAAACCAATGACACCATTATTTTTTATTCTATTGTTGTTTTAAATTTAAATTGACAATATGTTTATTAAAATTGTCTTAATTAAAACGTTATAACATTATAAAAAACATATTAAAGATAATTGTTTTTTACAAGTTACTCTTTGATTAAATAATGAATTGATTATGAAACCTATTTATTTTTCACATGTGTTTTGATGAAATGTTTACGAAACACATTTCTTTCAATGGGTTATGATATGATGAATGTTATATGATCATGTAGAATACATATGTATGATTTTAATTATGTTTTAGTGGTTAGATTATAAATAATATGGGTGGGACCTATATCTCCATCAAATGAATTGGGTATAGGATGATAGGTTATAAGATAAACAGGACTCAAATAGAGATTGAACCATATTCAACCAGGGACTCTATCGACATTGATATTGTTGGTAGTGAACCTTGAGTACAAGGATGGTTTGGGGATTGAACCCATTCCAGTATGATATCATTTGAAATGAGATTTTACTATTATGGAAATGATTATATATGATGGTTTTTATACCTTAAATCTATACCTTATGAAAATGTTATGCTCTCATGGATCATGTTTTTTTATTCTATTATGATTTATGTCATGTGAACTACCAGTACTCATTCCATGAATACAGATTATTATATATGATTTTTAGCATATGGTTTCCAATTGTTATTCTCAAATTCCCAAACCCTTAATCTCATGATATTTTTATATATATATTTTCCACCCTTACATATCATCCGAGTTCACCATTTTTTTTATTTTATTTTTCCCAGGTTAGGATGAGTGATTTTATTTATGATATGACTAAGAAGGGTTCCTTTTATTCATATCATAGTAGGATATGACATATCTTACATATGGAAATTTTTTTATGTTTCTATAATTACAAAGAAACTATACCATTCCAATCACTATGTATGTGTTTATATAATTTAATGAATATTAAACAAAAAAATATATAATATCTATGTTTGAAGAGTTTTGTTTATTACATTCCTATTCAAAAAAATTATAATTTTTTAAAATAATAGTTTACTAATGTAAAGGTTATTTCTTATTTATTTCTAATGAAATTTATTATATACTTTATAAAAGTGTTTGTCAACTATGTCCACACCCTTTATTATGTCATAATGTTTACATGGTATATTAACTAATGATACCATTCCCCTTATTTATTTAGATGGATTATGATATTGTATTATAGGTGTTTTATTAATCTTGTTCATTTTCCCTGGGATGATGAAGTTATGATGGAAGTAATATTGTTTTCATGTTCATATGATAATCATATGTATAGTTTTTAATTATCTAATGGGTGGTTGTAGTATATGCATAAAATTGAATGGGTAATGTTTTATTTATGATGATATCAGTACAAGATACATGTGGCCAGTCTATGTCAAAAATGGATATGTGACATGGGTGGTTAGCATAAGTATACTATGTTATGCACAGGTAGTTAACCCAGTCTATTATGATATTTATATCTTTGTGGTATTATTGGGAAAATTAAATAATTTATATCCTTATTTCAATTACACATTTTAATTTCTATTATTTTTTATCAGGAATCCTGACCATTGACTCATGTTTTCACAATCTTATTACATATGTATTTTGTTATTCCATAGATTTATACAATAAATGATAATTTATTATATATGTTTTTTATGTATTATTATCTTATTTTTTTACATTGTACTTTTTTTTGTTCCCATGCCCTCATGCATAGATTATACTCCCTTTTGATCTTCAATTGATTTGTCTTTTGTTTACCCTTATAGAGAATATAAGCTCAACCATTATTATGTTTCCATTATTCATGTTATAATGAATAGTATTATTATACTTCTTTTTTTGAAAGGCTATCAGGTGAGAATAATATTTATGGGAGGTATTGAAAATATTAAAAAATTATGATTTATAGGCATCTAATTTCAAGAGGGTAAAATCTAATTGGTTATGGGGTGTGATTTAATGTGATGTGTAATTAATATTCATGTTAACTATTTTAATGTGTAAATATGTAATGAATGAGTCTCCACACATACTATTTAGTGATATAATTATAATTGTTTTTATATAAATATGTTTCCCTTAAATTGAAACATTTATGATGAAATTGTTCATTGGTCATCGCAACATTTTCAATCTATCATCGATTGAGAAATTTGTATAAATATCTCAAAGATAATTTCTAGTGGGGTAAAATGAAGAGTTTTATTATTTATTATGCATCCTGATTCTTGGATTTATATTATTTTTAGGATAAATTACATTAATATAATGAGATAAGGAATCCATTACCCATAAATGCATGGAAATGGTGGAACATCACCATAGAATTCATCATACGACTACCCCTGAATTATAAAGGCCTAAATACCCGTTGGGTTGTGGTTTATCAGTTTATAATTTTGGATTATTTTATTTATATTCAATAGGATATCTCAAATGACCAGCATTCCCAGCTATAAATGATGTAATTTGTATAGATGGAAGGAGTACAATGCTAATTTTTTTATGATTGAGATATGATGTTTAAATCAAATTTCAGGAAAATTCATGAACGAGGATCAGATATAGAGTTCAGATTATGTACATAATTTATCCTTATATATAGATAGAATATAAATACCATTAAAACTATGGTATAAATATTTAGATCATGTTCAATTTATTTCAAATCTTGTTTAGATCATTACCATCTTCTATTTGTGTTCACAAACAACAACATTATCTATAAAAGAATAAAAATGAAACCATATGAGGTTATATATAGAAGAGGTTCATAACTATAATATGTTTGGATGAAGTCATATTTTTTAATATGTACTGAACAAATATTTTTTATGAAATATTTGAGAAGATCCAAACTATTCATTATCATATCAAATTATCACAAATTCTATAGCCAATCTATTCAATAATAAATGGTGAAAATTGGGTTTTTATGTTATATATATGGTATTCCTTAAAATATCAACATATAAGAGGGTATTGTTTCCTTATAACAAATAAAAATTATCTTGAGATAGCTTAGGACATTTTAAATTATGGATTTTAGTGGGATGATCTTTTATCTCCTTTCCATTCCACAAAAATGTCACAAGTGCATGATGTTTTTAAGGTATCACTTTTTGGGAAGTACATACTTGACACATATAAGAAATTGAACTCAATGGCTGGGTTATTGGAAAATGAAATATTTTATTAGGAATAATAAGGGGACATATCGGATGATGTAGAAAAATATCTATAAAAAACCTCTCAACTGATTATAGAAATCCCGAGGAATTTTTAGTTTGAGGAGGTGATGTGGGAACTCATGATGTAATAAGGAAAATGTACAATAATTTATTTTCATATGTAACATTATATTTTGTAGGTTAATTTCTTGGTTAGTATAATGCAATTCCCCACGTTTTCTTCTCTGATTACCTTTATTAAATTATTTCACATTCAACACCATATTGAAGAAATTGAATAATATATCTTAGTATGATAAAATAATATAATAAAAGGTATCAATTACCAAATTATGAGAAAAAACTTTAAAACATAATTATGAAAAATAGAATAAAAATAAAACAAAAAATATAAAAAATATCAAAGATGTAAAATATTCATTATCAAGGTTTTCCTAAAAGATAATACTTTCAGTTATATTTAAGAAAACAAGTTAAAACAGTAAGTATTGTTGATATTTTTATAATGAAATTGATATGTAGGATGAATTAACATTAGAGATGTAGGTAATGATACATTCATGAATTACTATTGTTTTTGTGACTATTATATGTCAATTGAAAATATATATGACCATTATGAATTTATTTCACCCATTTGTGTATTGAAAATTTTATAATGATAATGTAATACAATTTTAAAGGTTAATAATTTTTAGTAAATCATATATTCAGGATATATGATAAATATATATCACAATTGAATAAATAAGGAATTATAAATATGTAAAATATGGTCATGTATTATATTAAGAGTTGATTAAATTCATGAAAAACATTTTTATGATGTATTATGTGTTTTTATATAAAATTTGAGTTTCTAATAATTTTAATATGAATATCAATAATATTATTTTAGTATTTATATATATAAATAAAAATTTATTGATTGATTATTAATTTTTTTTAAATAGGAAAAAAATCATTAAATATCTTAAATATAATTCATATAAAAACTGACTTTTCGTATCATTTATTTTTTAATAAAATAAATCTCTATTTCTTAATATATTATTTGAATAAAATTTAAATTTTATGTCGAATGAAAATATTAGTACTCATGTAATGATTTGTAATTGATATGAAATATTAATAAGGATACTTAATATCTAAAAATTTATTTTTCAACCAAAAATAGTTTCTCTATATAAAATATATTTTCACTTAAAAGATTTATTAATCATATTTATAAATATAATATTATTAAATTTAATTAAAAACATTAATCATATTTTTAAAACTAGGTATGAGAGTCTATATTGTATTTCCTATAAAATTAATTACAATGGTAAATAATTAAATAATGTGAAAAAGACGTACAATGGGGTAAATTTACATGGCATGAATTTTCAGTAATTAATTTATATTTTAAAAATTCTAAAAATAGATTTTTAGTATTTGGAGTCAATAAAAAAATTCTATCCAATATTTCATTATGTTACTCATATAACACCCATGCGATTATATCTTTACCTTTAACCTACCATTAGTTTCAAATGAGATGTCCCTCATTTTCACCCATAAAATTCTCTCTCCAACACTACTCCTAAACCATGGCTATTATTTGGTTTAATCATGAATCAAAGATCAAATTCACTCCATTAAACTCTTTATCCTATTTTCTAACCTTTGATCCTAAGAAAGAGGTTTAAATCATTTATTATGAAAGGAATTGTTTTTTGAAGTAATAAATACATCAACGTATCTAGTTCTTCTCTAATTTTTTTAATTACCATATCAAATATACAATTTATAAATAATATTAAACACTTTAATGTTTTATTATAAACATAATTATAATTATCTAAAAAATTATATTACTATAATATGACTTTATAATTTAACTCATTCATTGGTATATCATTTTATTATTTGGCTCCGTTCAACCACACACATTAATGATGTTATACTATCTTCATACATTCCATCATGTATATGTAGAAATAATAAAATTGTGGTCATAAATGATTTTAAATATTAATTTATGTTATTATTATGGGTTTGGAATGGTGACACAAAAATGAATGGTCATTATAAAGTAACGCATTGCCCTCAGTAAAATTACTTGAAAAAAGTGTCTCGCGAATTTCATTATTAAAATCAATAATCATAAATTTATTTAAATAAATATGTAAATATATTAATAATTATAAAACTTTTATTATATTACCTTTAATAATCATTGATTTATGAAATATTAATCAAATATTGAAGATCCAAATATCTATAGAAAATTATTTACAAGTTAATAAAAACCACTAACATCTAATGAGGAAAATAAAATTTTAAAAACTAATGTTTATGTAGATAATAAATATAATTCAAGAGTATAAAATTCAATTTAAATGTATAAGGTTATTAAATAAGTTATTAATATAATTATTTTTGGTATATAAGTGGTTAAAGTACTTTCAAGTGTTTCAAGAGTTAAAGAAATGATTTCTCTATCAGTCATTCTTCTTATTTGGGATTATCGATTCCTAAGAATCCATTGTGTGAATTTGAATGTAATTTTGATTTCAATTAACCATTAATTTATTCTCCCCTCATAATGTATTGGATATAAATTTATTTTTACTACTTCCCCCCTTATTGATTCAGAAATCTACTAAAATTATTCTTATAGGTGGAATTTAATTTATCTATTCTTTTCTATTGGGAATAATTATTCTATATATTCATATACATTATATTATTTTATGGATTTTGTATCAGCATTATCTATGATCTGTAAAGATAATTGTTTAATTTAATTGACATATTTGTTTATGAATTTAATATTTATATCCGTCCTCCATTATATATTTTTCAATCTATTATATTCCTGTTATTTGCTATTGGTTTCTTTATAAAACATATATTCAATGCTTTCTTGATTATTTATAGTAAATTTTATTTGAATTCTATTTAATTTTAAAAATATTTATTTATAAGATATTTATTCTTCAATGGAGAATATCTGAAAAATTTATATTACTTCTTAATTTCTATATGATTTTATAATATTATTATAAAGTGTTTTCACCTTTTTAATATCCTTACATGTTTATTATATCTCGTTGGAAATATAACATAATAGACTCATCCCTATTTTTAATAGTTTATTTTTTATAAATCATAATGATGTTTACAGAACCCATTTTATTCTCATGTTTTAAATTTTTTATGGATAATTAAAGAATGATTTTATGTTAATCATGTAGATATATATATGGTTTACCATTATGTGATTGGTGGGCCTTAAATTAAATAACCCTCTAATGCATTAGGTAAAACGTTTGTCCCATAATATTTTATGTTATTGAAGATGGGATGTTTCCCTAACCAACTATGTTATGGGACATGTTTTTCCACTATAGGATTATGGTCATTTAAGTGAGCCTCAAAATATGACAAAATTTTATATGCTTAGGTTTTGTCACATTTCTAAATTATGAAAGATGTTGGGGAATCATTTATTTTGTTTCTCTAAAATAATTGTGTTCAGATTCATGATCCATTTTTATTTCCTATGATATTGTTTTTTATGACCATATACCTCAGTTGTGTCCTTATATCTATATGTTCATAATATTATCATAAATTATGATCATTAATGTAATTTTTGTAGTCTAGATTGACATACCTTTTGTTTTGGCCCTTTCTGAGTGCATGCACTCAAGCATTATTTATGTTATGATTCCATATTTAAGGAAATAAAGTATTATATATGAAATTACTAGAATTTTATCAATTTTATGTTTTTCTGTGTTTGAGATAATAAATAACTGCCCTAAAATAAGATGGTTATAAATACAATCTCCAAATACTATAAATCCATAGATTCTGGTGGATTAATTCATTAAGAATTTTATTAGATAATCATTTTCAAAAATGAAAAATGTATGTATGTTATGTTAGATCATCAATACACACATTCCCAAATGAAAAACTTCATGAAAGATAATATGATATCATTTATAATATATATAGAATTTTGGAATACAATCAAAAAATATTCAATCCATTTTTCCATTATTAAAATTGATCATGTAAATTTCATTATATGCAATTTTACATGAATATATGTAGACACAATGATATGGTGATAATAATTAATATATGGATCTCATAATAAATTTTACTTTGATGGTTGTAAATGTGAACAGCCATAACCACATTTTTAAATAATTTTTTACTCATGAGTGAGTATATCTA
Source organism: Viscum album (assembly GCA_963277665.1). Lineage (NCBI taxonomy): Eukaryota > Viridiplantae > Streptophyta > Magnoliopsida > Santalales > Viscaceae > Viscum > Viscum album. The sequence continues at coordinate 324,229,558 of OY728128.1, forward strand.
CCAAATATTGTGATTTCTAGTATAAAAGAACATTTTACATAAAATTATATATATATATATATAGTGATACCAATGAAGTAAATTATATACTAAAAATTTTATAATAATCATTAATAAAAATAAAATACTTAAACAAATTATAACCAGAATGAACTAAGATAATAAAACATTAAATTGATTAGCTTAAATAGACACAGAATACGCTCAATATTATTTTTATCCACCATCTTATTGACGGTATTAATAATTAGATATATTTAAATACCACATCTAACAAAAATTATTTTTTTATAAAAAATAATATTTATAAATAGTGTATATATTCTTCACATGTACATACTCTATTCCAACCATGTGAATATTGTTATGAATATTTGTCTTGTTTATTATAAATTCAAAAAGAAGGTAATGGAATTAATATTGAGATTAGTTAATGTTAAATGAATTTTAAATTGAAATTCATGGTCAATCAATATAGTGTTCAACTTCCTTTTAGGGGTCTTGGTTTTTCAAGAGATAATACATGTAACACATGTTTTGAAGAAGTGTAATTTACATAATCTTTTGATGAAATGGATTTATAAGATAAGACAATGTTATAGTCTTTATAATTTTGAAGAAATGTTGTTGAAAATACCTATAAAACAAACCTTAATGGTTTTTTTATATATTGGATTGAACGTGATTTCTAAATGGATGTTGTATTTATCTTTATAATCCATGGGGACATTAAGGGAATTATGTATCCTCTCATTTGGTTTTTGTGGATATGAAATATGATTTTAACATTTCAATAGGGTTTACCGAATGTAAAATATTTGAGATATTGAATCCTAAGGACGTGATACTGTTATTATATAATAGGGTTTTCCTGAGTATCAAAATGGATTTGAATATATGAAAATATCTAAGAAGTAGAGATGCAATTATGGATTAGAAAAAAAATCTTTCAAATTCAGAGTTTGATCAATAAAACCATTCCATGGGGACCTGGTCATCTCATGGTTTTGGAGATAATGGTATAATTTTAATATTTTTACCTTATTCATTAATTTTGTCATGATAGATCCGTGGAAGATAAAAATTAAAATTTATTTATATATTTTCAATCCTTTAAATTGTACGAAACATTGAGAACAAATTTCAGATCTAGAGGACCCAAGGGGATAATTGTTGTCCAACTTTTGTTAGATAATTTTTTAATGAATATATATTTAATTTTATAATAAAAATAACGGAGCAATAAAAATATAAATCATAAATAATATATAGATAATTAAAAAAATAACTACCAGAAATGATGGTAGATTGAAGATATCACTATATTAATGAAAATTAAGTAGTTCTCCTCGAATATAAAAATCTGAAGTAAAATTAATTATCTAATTTCGTTAATTTATTATTTTTGTGGTATGGATTATATTGTAATAAAATCATAAACCATAAATCAAATCATTTTATAGAGAGAGATAAATAGAGAGTGATCCATGGTAATGGTAATGATCCCAAAAAATGTAATGATAAATGTGAGTTAATGATGTATTCTATATAGGGACATTATTCTTGGTATGTTACTCAGGATTATATTATTATATGACCCAAGGAAAATATCTTCTGTCCATATACTTAAATTTCTATAATATAGACTCATTTATTATGTTTTTACTAGTGTTCCACTTTCTTCAAAATATGAGAATAATATCCAATAGAAGAAGTTTGGTAAAATGATAATACAAAATAAATCATCCACAACTCTATTTGCGTTGTACATTTTTTATAATATCTAATTTTATAAAGTGATGGTCTATACTAGGTGAATCCCATAACAAAATAGATAATTATATCAAACATTCTGAACATAGAGAACATTGTGAATTAAATGAACGTATTAACCAGAATTTGAGATCAAGAACAATGGGAAGATGTCGTTAGAAAGTGGAGCATGAAGATGCTCCCAAAGAGTAGGAATATCTAATAAACAACAACAAATAATTGATATTTTTATATTTATATTGAGTTATTGTCAAGGTGTTCTTGAAATTTATAAGGTCATTGTGTTCATTTCTCTCTTGAGTTTAAAAAATAGTCATTTTTTACAAAGTCAATGGTTTAATAAGGAAACAAATCACCAACAAACATAGATTAAAATTATAAAGATTTTTATTATTTAGGGAGTTGTGTTTTATTTAGTAGATAGATATTTTTTTGTGGACTTAAAGTCTAATCCTAAAATATTTACTAAAATTAAAAGATTATGGTTCGTAATTTTCATTTTTCACATGAATCTAGATGATGAATTCTATGAAAAATATGGAACAGTGGTCGAATTTATTGAGGTTTTATTATTAAACAATTTTCGAATAATTTTATATATATCTATCATAGTTATACGTTAATATAAAATGATTATTTTTATTATTAAACCATTATTTATCAAATAAATATTATGATTTCTTCTCAAGATTTCAAAATGAATTCACACCACCTTTTTCATTATCTATGATATTGAAGTGTGGAAACTGTATCTATATCATCTAGAGATCGTATTTAATTCCATATTGTGTTGTAGAGCATTAAGATATGACCATATTTTGTGTTGGTTAATGACAATGTATACGAATAATGAGGTAGAAGAGGTGGTTTGAAAGATGGATTTTGTGTTATGAAACCTCCACAATGTTATATGATAATATAATATAGGGGATATGAACTACATATTTGAAGAGACAAGGATAATTAAAGAAAATAAAACAATACATAACCACAATAAGAAAAAGATTAAGGTGGGAAGAATATGTTGTCCACATGGGGTTTTTTGTTAATTTTAGTATGGGATTATTGGGGATATAGGGAAGTGTATAAAACTATCAAATCAACAATATATATTTCCATGATTCACCCATGGAATATACATTTTTGGATAAATGTGAAAATATAATTAATTAATGATGTTGGAAGTCTTTGTAAAGATATCCAAGGCCGATGATGTTTTTTATGGAATAAAATGAGCTGGTCGGTGTGGCCCAACATGGTGCTATATGGGTGACATATTGCCAACTGTATTGATGGCAAAAACCACTCACTCCATCATATGATTTATTATTTTAATTTCTAATTTCTTTAAAATTAAGTGTAATATAGATTTTATTCTAGATGTACATTTAAAAAAAAATATATTTTTTACATTAATTATATTTTCACATATATCTTGATTATGGGTTTTGACAACATTAGAGATTGTCTAAAGTCTTATTTTTATATTTTAAATATATATACACAAGAGTTAATTGTTTTATATGAATAGAAAATTTCATGGAAACTATTTAGTTAATTTTTGTGAGTAGAAGATAATATTTCTTCACTTTTGGATCAATTTTATCCCCTGATATGACAAATTTAAAAAGTAATATTCAATATATGTAACTGATTTAATGTATTATAATTATAGTTGTGGATTTTTGGAATAATGATGATCTCCTTATGGGGAATGAATGCTTAAAAATCCTACGATTAACTATTTTTCATGAAAATTGAGATTTATATAATTATTTATTGGAATAATTTGTTACAAACCTTCAATTGTTCATCAAGAAATATAACTTCAGTAATTATTTGTAAATTTACATTCATGATCAATGAGAATTAATTGGGGGTGAATAATTTATTTAAATTAGTATTATGTTTATCTTATATATAATTATCATATGAGATTAATGTAAATTACATTATCATTATGACACACACTAGTCACAAAAAAAGATGAATAATAATTTTTTAAAATATTTACTGATTAAAAATAGTCTCCAGTCATTGGAATTATATAGATTCAATAGAGATTATATGACTCACTAATTTTATCATATTGATTATAAATGAGAATAGTTTATCCTTTACTTGTGATATGAAAATAGATCTCAATTGTGTATTTTTCTCACACAAAATCAATAATATTTAATCTATTGTAAAAACAATAATATATCATACCATTGAATTATAATTCCCAAAATTCATTGTTAGGGTTCTTCTTTTTATTTTTTAACTTTTCCATTTGCTGTAATAATTTCATTAAAGATTGTATCCAAGCCTTTATAATATTTCCATTTAGAATATATTTGTATCAAACTGTATTTAAATTATGAAAAAAAATATTTTCTTGCAATAGTTATTGAGAACATAAAATTTAAATTTGAATTGAATATTATGATATAATGAAAAATAAATTCTTTAAACTAGTTTTAACTTATTCTTCACTTTTTACCTCTTAATCTCTAATTAGTAGTGTTTTCTAGATCATCACAACATTGTAACCTGCACTATGATATAGAAACATTGTTCTCTCAAACTGAAGCATCCTTTATGGTGCAGCATTTTACTCCGCAGGATGAACCATATTAATGTTTTGAATAACAAGTAAAATAAATCTAAAAAACTATCATCTTCGTGACATGTAATTAATTTCTTTTTGTCTAATACATAGTATTATAGTGAAAAGGTATTTCCCAAGTCCAAACCATTTTTATTAATATCTATAATCCAAAAAACCATTCCATTTTTAAAACCATAATAGATCAACTTAATTATTCTCTACATTATAATTCATAAGGATTAACTATTAAATTATTGGATGTAATATTAATTTTAAAATTTAATTCTAATTTTTGGGAACCCATGTAATCATTTGAAAACATTAATTTTTTTGGATAATAAAAAATTTTAAATATTGGAAAAATATTCATAAAATCATGCATATGAACCCTTTACTGAGAAATTTTCCAAATTCTCTACTCCAAAAAATAGCGTACACAACCTCCTAAAACCACTCATATTGTAAAAATATATATTATTTATCTCATAATATATATATCTATTATAACGATCACAGCTTATGTCATAATATTTTATAATTATTTTATACACAAACCTATCCTAAAAATAATCTTGACATTATATATGTATTAATATAATCTTTACACAACATAGGAAATTTCTCATGTGTCTCATGAAATTCTGTCATTGTTACATATTTTTAATCATGAGAAAAATAATATAAATGGTTTATAAAAATTATTTCAATAGGTTAAATTTTATGATTTTTTTGGTTTTGTTGGAAATAAATCCTTAATAATTAATGACTTCTTAATGTTCAGCACATTTGATTAAATATGTTATATTTGAATGAATATGATATATTTTGGACAAAATTTTTAATAAAGGAAAAACATAAACAATAACTCCAAACTACTTCACACCCCTTCAAAACATTACGATGATCCGTAATAATATTTACCTCACATAATGGACTTCATATTATGTGAGTTCGAATATGATTGATGTATTAACAAAAAAATATAGCTTACTAAACTTATTAAATTCTACTTTACCATTTCATCAAAACAAACACTTCTTTGCTCTAATCAATATCCCCCAAGGTCCCAAGCACTTAATATCTCAAAAAAATCATCAACCATGATCTCAATAAAAACCCATCACATTTAATTTTAATTGAAATTATTGAATTAAAATATATTTTAAATTCAAAATACCTAGAAATGAATCAGTTTTTATTAATTTTAATCATATTTATAAAAACTCTTTATTTGAAACATGAATTTTTAATAATATAATCATACAATCAATACATAGTGATTTACATCCATTCCCACACAATTATTTGTTTCAATTGATAAAATTTGAATAAAAATTTTTAAAATCCACAATCTTTCCTTAAAATATATATATAATAAATTATTAAAAACATGTTCACAAAACAAGTTAGAATAGACATTATATCCCCAAACCCACCCACCCACATGTTTGTCTAATAACATAACCCTTTTAATATTTTTAATTAAATGGTTTGTTACCCTAATGAAGAGATCTATCTCTAATAATTTTGAACAGATATCTCTTGATTCATTCTAAAATAGATTTCTCCCCATTATAAATTCGTTGTTAAAAACATAAAGTGATAAATAGAGAGATATATTTTTGTTTCATTTATCCCCACTTGAGAATTGAAATCCAATGAATAATTTAGATAGGTGATAAAATCAATATACCATATCCATGAGTGGAATGTGGTTAAAATCTCATGATCAGCCTCACACTTTTAAATTCATCATTTGGTAGTGGATTAGTGAAAAATTCTATTATTTATACAATTTGAAAATAAATACCAACTATCAAAAAAAATTGTCCCCAATATTTTTGATGAAATGATATTTTTTATCAATATGATTTGAATTACAATATTGAACAATACATATTGATATATTTATGGGACACTAATTATCACAACCCACAAGTAGTGTACACATACCCTCGTCAATGAGATCTTCTAATTTTGTCCTTTTACACATCAATTACGTTTTATTGTGAGTTTTATTCAAATATTCAAAATATTATTTGCTCAAGGTCTCCGATATTTATTTCATTATGTTCCAATATACAAAACATTCACCAAAAAAACTAACCCCTATTTTGATCCTGGATCATCTATATTTATCATCCAAATCTGAATTTATTTATCTATATAGATAACACGGTCCATTGATTTCATATTTTAGTCTATACAATATAGTGACTAAAATATAAATGAGTTTTTTCATTCCAATAATAAAATGACTATTCTTTAGTGTATGTTAATACTTATAACATCATCTAAAAATATATACAATGTTCTTTCTTGAATATTTCATAAATGTAAATTTTTTAATTAGATTACGAAATTATTTTGAAATAAAGTATTTCAATTTTCATCCTTATAAAATTTTGTTCCAATTGAAATTTTTATAGAAAATGGATTTGAATCACTCATGAAAACCACATTAGAATTTCTAGAGCATATTTCTCTTGATAAAAAATGATGTGGTCATACTATTGTGAAAATTTTACAACCCAAATTTATCTCCATTATCTATGAATGAATATTTCAAGAATAATCATGATCTCCAATGAAAAATCACTACCAACTCCTTCATTTCTAGTTAATATTCTATCCTAAATATATATAAAAATATTTAGTGATTAGTATCTATCATATTATTGTAGTTGTTGTTTTCCACAATTCATTTATTTATGTTAAACTATTTCAAGAATGAATAAAACTTTTAATACCATCTTATTGCGTATTACTTTAGCTTAAATATATCGTTATATAACTTGTTACATAACATTCATCTACACTAGGAATGGAACCCATGTGTATCTGAATGTATACTTCCTCTTCTAATTATACATTTAGAAAGGATTATTATATACATATTTTGATAATTTTGTGTTTACTTTGGGTTTAATTGACATTAAATATACTTATAGCATCATTTATGGAAACTATTGTGAAGGTCTCTTTAAAATAAATTCCATAAAAAATTGAGTACCTTTTTATAAATATATATATTAATATTTATTACTTCTTCACCTCTTTCATTAAATTTATTTTTGATAGATCAACATTGTTCAAATTTCATTTTCAGTGTGACTTAGGTACCAAATTATTTTCTTATTATTCTTTATATAATATAAATTTTCGTACATAGCATCAATATATTATTTATTCTCAAAATAACATTTCAAATATCATTGTTGTACATGAGAAAACATGTGTTATCTGTTTTTTCTTCATAGATATTCTTGTTTGACCTTCTGTCATTATTATTTATTGATATTTTAGACCGAAAACATCATTTTTATCCTTTTTTATAATTATATAAGTTTCTATTAAGAAATATAAATGTATGAATCATCATATTAATCTTGTACTTATTGTAAAATTCTATTATTTTCAAAAACATCACTCAACTTCTCAATAGAAAATCTCCAACATCACTTTTGGAATGTTATTAATGATGTGTGTTTTTCTTTATTGATTTTTCTAATACATTTATGTCAAGAAAATAAACATTCATCCCCATATTGTTTTTATAAAAATTGTTACATCTACATTTTTTTATGATAACCGTGGAAGATATTATCAGCTCACCTCTAGAAATTCATTCCAATATACCCACCATTAAATTTTATAATATAGGGGTTTCCAAAAATGAGTAAATATTTAAAACATGTATTCTTCTTCTAATTAATTTTATAAATTTAAATGTTTGATTGTGGTCTTTAAAAACAATGATATTGAATGTGAACTCCTTCACCAGTTTTCTATCTCTAGAATTATTGAGAAGTAACAATCTTGATAAGCATGATACGATCCATCTCTACCAAACTAATGTTCTTCTACATAGAAGCATTATTTTGTGCAGTATATATTTTACACTAAGATAATTGTTAATAAAATGATTCCATCTATATGTTTCAAATCATAAACTATTATATTCTACCTCCTTTTGGATCTAGAACATGTAGTACCAACTCAATTTGAAACTCGTAATCATTTTTTGAGCCTATAACTCTTGCTTCATAAACATAACACAACTTATATGAGTAAATTCACGAACAATGTTATAAAACACTAATAAAAATTTTTGTGTGATTCTTTATAAGCCTGAAAATGTATTAATTAATAAGATTTAGTGGATTATATTTTTTAATCTCTACATTTTTATGAAGATATTCAATATTAATTCCATTTAAACATGTAGTGAACATTAAATTTCACTCTCTTATTATAATAGATACATCATTTAAATTATCTACACATGTATTATTTCTCATGTTATTCTTTCCAAGATAAGTAATCATATGGTACAATTTTTTTTTCATTTAACCATTAGTAGCATTAATTTTCAACATCCCTAAACTAAAACCAGTATAACCATTTTCAACATACATTTTTTAAAACAAACCCATCTATTAACCTATTAAACAAGAACTTAAATTTATAAAAAAAATTAATTTCTTCATTACATAGATTATATACAATTATAAGATTAATTTTTATCTCATAAAAAAATAATGTGTTATTACACTTAGACCACTCCTTACAAATAATTGTTGATCTGACTCCATTTATTTTAATGACCCATCATTTCAAAAGTTTTCAAACATTAATTTCAGGTTTAATCCATAAAAATATTTGAAAATATTATAATTATTTAAATACATATACCATCAATAAATCATATAAATTACCATTTAGATACATTTAGTGAAACATCAATAACAAAATAATTTTCAAATCCTTTTTAATTCTTCATTTTATAATATTCTATATTAAAACACTTACTAAATTAATATGGTTAGATGGTGTGAAAACATTTAATAAAGTTTATTAGCAGGTAACATATTCTAAAACTGCATTATAACATATGATATTTATTCTCCAACTTTTCCCTTAATAATTATTTTTATTCTCTAATTATATCTTCTGAGTTCATTGACCCCCTACCCCTAAATTGTTTCTCACAAAATATCTCTGTTTATAAGAATAATGGTAATGACACTAAAAAAATCATTCCAGGGCCCAATGCATACCCAATTGCTACAATGAACATGAAATGTATATTAACCTCTAAAAAGAATTTTGCCTAGATATTAAAACATAATTTTCATACAACCTTTGGTTACATATTTTTTTATACTTTTTATGAATAAATGTTTTTTGAATAAAATTTTTTATAGACTCATAATACGTTATTTTCTTATCTTTTATTATTTAAATCCATTTTAAATCAGTTTTTTTATTATTTTTTACCTTCATCTTAGAGTTCCAAAAATTTAAGGAATAATGAATTTTTTTTCTTCAGAAACAAGACTTTATTTTCTAATAACATTAACTCAATTCCACAACCAACACATCCAAGATCATTTATCCCTTTTTGTGTGATATTTTTGAGTCATATTGAGTGAAACAAATATGTGGATCATAAACATAATTCATATCCTTCTTCTCAGAGATTTCAATAACTTCTTAAATATAATTTTGAATTTATTCTTTTTCATTTCATTTTCCTCATTGATTAAATTAAATTGGATAAGGTCAAAATTAATGTTATTCATTTCAATTATTTATCGCATTTTACATTTTAATTTAATTTATTTTATTGGAATCATCTTCACTTCATCATTCCACTTTATTATCCATGACTCTTTACCCCCATAAGAAGATTTGTTACTTCTTAATGATTTAAATTAAATGTCTAAATTATTTATCTCAATTTGAACATTGATATTTTTGAAAGACACTCCTTGAATTATCACTATGACATAAAATAAATTATATTTCACCCTCACTCCCAAAATCACTATTTTCATCACTTGTATGTTCTTCCACATTAAATTTATAAATCTTTTTTTATCATCATTGTTGAAATTATCAACATGTTTGTCATCATAATTGCACTAATAGTCACCACACATTGATTTGAAATTACTTTAATTGTATATCTTGATATTATTAGCCTTCTATATTAATGAAATGTTTTATATATTATATTTTTTATTTTTTATTGTTAGACTTAATTGTAATTTCATCATCTTCATCAATAGATTACTCTTCTACTTCAAACATTGATCAGTTTTATGAAAAGGTCCAATAGTTCCAAAATAAGAACATTTCATCCACTCATTTCCCTAAAACGTTCTCTTTCCTATTCTCATATTTTTGTAGTATATAAACATGGTATTTAAATATTCAATTTATAATATTCATCTTTTTTATAATTCATTTCTTCTAAATGTACTTATTTAATAAACTTATATTGATTTTAGGATTAAAATGTTTTATTTTGATCCATACATTTTTTAATGAAAATTTCCTTAAATATATCATATTCTATAAGTATGATTTGTAAATCATTTAATAGAATACTACCAATATGACAACCTCCAAGTACTATCTCTGTTTCATCATCTATTTTTGGAAATTTTGGAATTATCTTCTCCATAATGGTTTTATCGTCCATGTTTTCACATAAAAATATATAAATACTTGCAATTTCAATGACTCAAGTAATGAATTCATGTAGAGTTTCATATTCCAACAGTGTAAATTCTGTATACTTCAACCTCTAAAAATAGTTGTTTAAAATTATTCACCTTTTTATTTCCTTTATAGATATTTTCTATCTTATCCCATATTCCTTTTTTTCATATTCCCTTTTAGTAAGAGATTATAATTCTATATAAGAGTTGATATAATAACATTAAAAACATGTCCATTATTTTCTACGTTCATTCTATATAAAAACAAAAATAAATACATTCATAATAATGGAAAAGTACATCGGTTGTAGCCTCAAAACACCCAAACTGATAGCTAATATGTAGGGAAACATCCAATAATAATGTATATAATAATTTTTTTCATCGAAACTGGGAATACACGAGATATTAATTTAACTATAATTATCCATATTCATAATATAAATTTAATTACTAATATTATTATCATAGAAGAAATATTTCTCTTTAAACATTAAATAGTTAATCATCTTTGATTAAAAGTTGAATTCACTAACAACAATTGAAAATGGCCCTCAAAATCTAAGAGAATTCAATGAATGGTTTGGAGAATAACTATGATCAAGTCCTTTTATTTTTATTTCATAAACATACTTCATCATCCATTAAGTTGATTTTTATCATTTCTATACACACAAGGAGGAAGGATATATTTTAACAAGTTTTACTACTAGAAATTAAAAGTTAGTCCATGGAATGTTTAATATTCATCAAATATTATAATTCCCACTAGTTTCATTTTGTGGATAACAGATGATATAAGTTTCCCCTTTACGAATGATATACATATATATACCAAATAGACATAGTAGTCTTACATAATCAATAATAATATTTAAAAAAATCAAAAAGAGATGACGAAATTAAATTATGATTCCATTACTTAATTATTATGATATTTATTCTTCCTCATCATCTCATTCATCTTGAGTATATAATTTCATAGAATAAATTAACCTAAAAAATAATTAATTTATTATTTTTATATATTCTCTACACTCAGTGCATCACAAAAATATATTCACTTTAAAAATTAAGTTATTTTTTCTTAAAAAATTAGTGATCTTCCTTTTTAAATTTGATTATAAATTTAAATAATCAATAATGATATTTACATTCAACCACTCTTAAAATACTTTTTAATTTTTTTACAATTTTCGTATCTTGTGATCAAACATTTTCTAATTATATAGTGGCGAAACCTCTATTGTGACATGGAATTTGTTTCTCAAACTAAAATTTCCTTCAGGGTGAAATAATTTTATCCATAGAGAAAACTATATTCTTCCTTATAATAAATCAATCATTATTTATCATGGATTCAATTTATGGAAAAAATATCATATTCTACTCTCTTGAAATTGATTTCATTGTGGTGTAATGGTATTTTCCTGACACAAATCTTTGTCTCCAAAATCATGAACAAAAAGACCCTTTGTGATATTTAATCCAATATATATCAAGTTAAACCGAATTAAATTTATAAATATTTTGGTTCACTTTAAAATTCAATTAAATAATTCATCATTAGAAATACAAAATAATTTATAGTAACCCCTATAAATTTCTAGAGAATGTCACATTTTTTGTTATGTGGGGAATCATATATACCTCAAAAATATATTATGTATAATTTAATATTCATAAAATATTACGTATGAACCATTTTTTTAGAACATAGAAAAATTATATTATTTGAAATAATATCTTACACATCCTCACAATAAATATATTCAGTCTCACACATATAATGCATATTATATAATATATAGAAAAAATGCATTGTACCATGTGTTGAGGACTATTGTAATATATTTTCCAGTATAAATTTACAACAGTAGTTATTAAAATATCATGTATATCAAATAATGTATTATGAAACTTTTTAAATATCTTTTGAATATCAAGAATATTTTTCCCTTTTATATATTTCTCATCTGGAAAAATATATTACACATTTTCTGTCAAACAAATACACATTAGAGGAATTTTTTATTTTTTAGATCATATAATAATAAAAAATTAAAAATAAATTTCATTTCTTATATTAGGTGCCTCTGAATTTAAAAAAAATCATGAAAAATAAAAAGAAATAGGACCAAATATTATATAAATACTAAAACCTTCCATAATAACTCCAATATTCCCCAATCCTTTTCAATAAATTTCTAAATTTATTAACAACACTCACTAAAAATAGTAAACTATATTTAATGATAGTTTATATAAGATTTATTTATTGACTAAAAAAGACATAAAAATAAACACATGTTCTTATTCATGGGATTTTGATAAAAAACCATTATTGGGTCTCAACAATATACCCCTATGGTTACAAGAACTATAAATAATAGAAAATTCTCCAACCAAGGAATAAATATATAATGAGAATAGAGATGACATTTATAGAAATATAATATATGGAAGGTTATATGATGTAACAATTGGTGTTATGAAACTCATATATCAAACATCATGTTACCTCCATTCAAATATATATTCACCATTGTTTTGATATAAATTTTTTTTATTTTCATTTCAATTAGTGGAATTTAATTACGAAAGGTTCTAAGATTTTAATGGTTTCTCTTTGGGTTTTTAGGTCATCATAGTTGGCTTCGGGATTTTCTGAATATCCCAAAATCTTGATTACCTACTAGGATGTTTCACTTTGTGAAATGGTTACATGACTTGAATCTTTTATTGGGAAGGCGTCATGAGTTTGGGGTAGATCATGAATGATTTCCATCCCTAAAATCTTATCACATCATGAATTGGTCGATCAAGAATAATTTAACTAGAAGAAATGCCTTTTTGGGAATATTTATAATTTGTGGAATTCAATTTTTGAATTTGATTCACAGTGTGAATACAATGGGCCCATCCTTTTCATTTAATATGTCTATCAAATTCTTTTTTATTCAGAATGACTGTCATCCTCTAGAAATATATGGAGACTTTGGGTGATCTGTCTCCTTCTAAAATTATTCTTTTGGAACTCAAACCCCATGGATGTTTTTTCACTTTTCCATGGTAAAAGGTCTTTTTTCTTGTTTGTTGATTTTTTTTGGAAAATATGTGTTAGTTTTTATTGTGGATCAATATGTGACTGAGTTGTATTTTTTATCATTAATTTAAATTTTTTCACTTCTTCGTTGTCTTCTTTAGGAAAATATTCTTATTTGCAATCTCCATTTTAAAAGGTGACAGGGTATCCCCCATTCTATTAGTTGGTGTTTTTATATAAGTGGTTAATTCTTGAATTTATTTATATTATTTTAAATTTTTTTTGATTGTTTTTTGAAAATATTTTATTTTAAATGTTAACGGTTTTGTTGGATACGATTTAGGGTCTTAAATTTGTTTTAAATAAAAATAGATATTCATATACAACATATTACATTTATCATTTTAAATTTTTGTTTTGGATTTGAAATGGTCTTTAAATATCATAAGCTGAAGGGAGTTGATAGGATTTTTTATTAAAGGCTTGAATGGATTTGATATTTTTTAAACATATCACATTTGGTAACCTTGGGTTTGACAATAAATAGGCTTTTAACTGTTTTTTGTGTGTGATGAAACAAGAGGTTTTTTGATCACTTTATTGTGTTCAAATCCACTTGAGTTTATATTGGTCGGATCTATCTTATACATATATTGGAAATTATCTATAATGTATGGAACTCATACTAATACGTTGGATCATAAATGTTGTTCTTCATTATATATGATTTGTTTACAACATGATGGTATTTTCATGGTTATGATCTCACATAGTTATCTAATGGTATCTCTTTGGATGATTACCTATTTTACTTCATATATATAAAATTTTTATATTTGGAGAATGTTAGAAGATTTTATGAAAAAAGAATGTTTTACAAAATGGTTTTATCTTATGAAAATTCCTTGTAAATTGGGATTCTTTTGATTTTAGAAATAATGCATTATCGATATTAGTACATATAATGATTATTTGGTGCTATTATACTAGGAACGTTTCTCGAAATATACTTTTTTTATTTGGGTTCTTGTATATGTTGTTTTTTATGACTGTGGTAATTTAAAGGGTATTCTATTGTAGGATTACTTCTCTTGTTTTCATCATCTTTGTAGATGGATGGTTGGTTGTAGAGGAACTTTTATTATTCTTGTCATGTTTTTACATTATGTTTTTTACTATTTGGATTGACTTATTATGTTTCGTGAATATTATCTATTGCTTTTTAAATGTTCTCTATTGTTTTTTATTATTCATTATTATCATGTGAATATTATTATCTTATCGTTCTACATCGTGTTGATGAATAACACATTCACCGACTTGTCCAGTTGACACAGGTTTGTAATAAATTTCCATCATTTTGTATTATAAAATATTAGTGTACAGACAGTGTGGTTCCATGATAGGTGTGGAACTATTTAATATTTCATGAAATAACTATGACAGGATAATTTAATTGTTAATAAAGTTAGATTATCTTGAATTTGACTAACTTGTTTGATTATATATGATTTAGGTATAGATATATATCTTAAATTTACTGTATTTTACTTGACAACATTGTTGGTCTGAGTTCCTTTACCTTGTAATATCTACAAGATAGCATATGATTTCAACCAGAGTTATGTGATTATATTTTATATTCACATACATGTTATTGGAAATTACATGAGGTGAGTAATTATGAATATTGTTTTGATGTTATATTAGCAGTGAGAGTACCATAATCTATAAAACATCCACTCGGGGCATGGTTTTCATTAGTGTGAACCAATATCCATTTTTTGAGTATGCAAACTACCTAACCATCTTAGTATTCCCTCTATATTGAAAAACTAGTATATTTGTATTGGATATATAATTGATTTATTGTAGAAATAAATTTGGTGTGGTTATGAAAGTGGGATTGTGGAAGGATATTAAACTTTAGGGATGTGTGTACAAGGAAATATGGCTTAGATTATAGGGTACCTATTTATATATTACGTGGTGTGTTCCAATACACATAAATTATGTTTGGGGGGAAATTAGTTTTTCGGAATCTTAGTTCAATATTACATAGATAATCATGACATTTTCTAATTATTTACTGGTTTATAGGTTGTGGTGTTCTCCAAATAGAGTGTTTGACCCAGTTTTTAAATGGGTGGTGTTATATTGATAGTCCAAAACTATGTTCTATAATTTTACATCATTGATTTCTTTAAATACATGATATTGAATTTTTTTATAACAATTTGGAAGACTTATTGGGTTGTTTTATGCTCAGCCTTACATAGAAACATATACATTGTTGTACTTATGACTGTGTAAATTTCTAATTTCTAACAGGACTATATGATAAGATATTATGTCTAAATATAAAATTATCATTAATTAAATTCCCTATAATAATTAATATTATCTTATTAATTAACTTTATGTTTTATAATCTTAATAAATTGTTCAAAACTATAAAAAAATATATATTTCATGAATTAACTATATCAAATAACTGTATGATGATGTTCAACATACCATGATTGAAATGTGACCACATATGAGTGACCACATAGTGAATTTTTTGTAACTGCGATAGAAAAAAAGTAAGTTTGTGTTAGATAAAAAACATTTCTCTAGGACTTGGACTGACTTCATGTATAATGAACTTACCACAATGAGTGTTCAAGTTACCACACAAATTAATAAAGATATCACATGAATAAATAAAGTGACCATGTATGGAAATCAAGTGATTGTATTAAGTTACAATAATAAAATGACTATGGAAAGTGAAAGAAAGAAAGTGACCATATGAATTGACGATCGGTACGTGAATGTTTCAGGTTACTGTAAGAATGTGATCAAGTTAGGTGATTAATATTAAGTGACCATGTAATGGGACTTCAATAAAGAGAGCGTGTCAGGTAACTGTGTAAAGTGAACTGGTCATGTGACTATGTCAAGTGAAGAAAACATAAATTTACCATAATATCAAGTGAATGCAAGCATAAGTAACCATTCCATAGTAATTTCTTTGTGACTATGTATAGACTAAGCATTATGGATTATTTAAAAATCCAAAAATAATATTTTGAATTATTTTGAAAATTGTTATTGTATTTAAGGATTTGGGATCAGAAAACATTATTAGTAGAGTTAATTTACTAATATAATCTAATGTATAATTATAAAAGGTGTTATTTTTAAAATACAGAGACACTCATTGAAGAATTTTCGATATGTATGGCACTAGTAATCAGATGAATTACTACACTGTGTGGTTACACAAAACACTTTTTTGATATATTAGTGAAATATTTTTTAAGGCCTTTTCATTGCTATATTTAAGGAAAATTGGTCAACTAGATATCATCATATTGAGCTACATTAAACACTATCTCTTCTAATATTTTCACTCTCTTTGTTAGATTAACATAGAGATTTTTTTTTATAACTCTGGATATTTATTATCACATGCTCATTAATTTTATTTTAGAGTACTACATACTATTCTTTTTTCATTTTAGACATTTTATCATACAAATAAATATGGAAGAGGTTGTGCATAATTTGCAAAAAAAATTAGTTGTAATTGTAAAATCCAATCTATATTGTGATTCTTTTTATTATTTAATAAAAATTATTAGAAGTGGGTGAATGTTATGTTCAGAAAAATTAGGTCACAGTTTGTTAGTAAACCACCTATATTTATTTCAATTGTTGGTTAATTTATTTTCATACTTTGTTTATTGTGTATAATTTTATTCATTAGGTAATTTTTTCCCAATCAATTATATGATAATTAGCTTTAAATTTTAATTAATATACTATGTTTTTTGTGATTATATTTATTTCAAAAGATTATGAAATTTTGAAAATTGTTTCAACTAGGTTATGATTTATCCTTTTATCCTTCTTTAAAAAAACATAAAATCATATATTTATTCAAGTTTAGTTAACTAGAAGCTCTTAATAATCAGGGAAATTTAGTTTCAATTATTTTAAATATAAAATTTATTAAAAACACAGTTCACCCCCTCCTGATTTTTCCACTATGAACATGATTTAGTGTCAAGGGAATTTTTTTCTTTTCTTTTCATATATTTTTCTTTGATCAAGATTTTATGAAGATGTTTTTATTTTCAATTTCTCGTATAATTTATTAGTATGTTGGTTATGTATTAAGTTTATTATACACACAAAAATTCTTATTTTAATCTTAAAAATTATGTTTAGTGTAAAATAAAAAATAAAATTCATAGAGAGTACATGGGATTTGAAATTTGGGGATCTATTGATGATTAAGATGAAAAACCAAAAACTATTAAAACATAATGGAATGTTACAAATAATTCTTCTTATGATTAAAATATAAAAGAAATTAATGCTTTATTGTTTTCATTATTATTGGATGAATTTATTAGTATATCTTATTATGATGATTCATATCAAATTTGGGAAAACATTATCATGTCTCATGAAGGTACATATAATGTTAAAGACATAAGACTAAATATATATACCATTAGGTATGATACATTCAAATTTAATATTAATAAATATATCTCTAACATGTATCATATTTTCAAGGTTATCAAAAAATCTATTCGTATTCATGGAAAAAAAATGGATGATAAAGCATATGTACTTAGAATATAAGGATTTATATAAGATTATTAGAGTGGTTATGGGGTCTCCATTAAAAATTCATTTGACATTAGAAAAATACCCATTAAATAAATAATTTTAATGATTATAATGTACAAAGAAGATTTAAAACTATAAAATTAAGATGATTAAGCAAAATGAAAATATATTTCCTCTAATGTAACACATTCATCAAAGATGTTTTTAAAATTCATAGAACAAGTGGAAGTGACATTGAAACAGAAAATGGTGAGGTAATAGATGAACTATAAAATATATTTCATAAGTTTTAAAAAAAATTTAATTCTTTTTATTGGTAAAATTATAAATGAAATTATGATAAAATAAGGAATTGAGGGAAAGATATGAAAATTTTGAATCCAATAATAGGATTACCAGCTTAGAACATAAGAGTAATGGACATAAGAAAGTTAAATTTCAAATGAATAAGTGTAAGAATATGAATTAGTAAAAATAGAAAATACTATAGAAAATAATAAATCCCACTTTGATTACATCTAAGGATAGCTCATGTGACTGATATTCTAGTTGAGAAGTTGAAAATGAGAAAAGAAAATTTATAATTTATGGCCAATTCTATAGAGGTACCATATATTTATTCTACTCATATATCAAATAACTATAAAATTTTAAATGATGAATTATAAAAATATTATGTTATGCTATAAGATATCAAGAATGAGTTAAAAGAAAATTATAAAAATATAAAAAGGATCCTTTTTTATATTATGTATGTAAATATATTCTTATAATAGAAAATAAAAATAACTTCAACGTATAAAAGGAAAAACATATCTAATAATGGAAAATAAATAAGATAACAATGTATTAGAATAATATATTTATTGCATAGAAAGAAAGAATATTATACTCAGTAAATCAAAATTTTATAAATCTAAATATATAATTTGATATGGATATAGATATTAAGGGAATCTGTATAAACATTATTTTATTCTTAGTCAAAAGGGAATGTATTTTCTAGGAAAAATACGATTTTAGAAAATAATTATATCAATTTTGGATATAATATGATTATATATATATATTAATATTATATTTCTATTGTAATAAATCCAATGAAACAAATATGGATTCTTAATAAATTATTTGATAACTTCACCAAACCCAAGAAAATATTGATACAAATGTTTTATTTTTGTTTATTGTACTTAGAAAAAAATGCATGAAATGAAATAGTAAAAAACTATTCTGTCGAGAGAATATATGCTTTTGACCTATGGCTGGAGACTATTCATTATTTAAGAATTTCATAAAAGTGGATAGTGGATATTTCACTTTTAGTGATAGTGAATAATTAATGATTATTGTTCATGGATAAACTGGTATATTTTAATTTTCCCTTATTTGTAATTTCTTATTTATTTAATGGTTAAAATATAACCTAGTTAGTATTTTTTAGTGGTTTTTTGATTTCTATAATGTTAAATTTGAAAACAAATGATTCTAGGATTTATGATTTCAAGCATTATTTAGTATTTACATCTTTCGGAAATGATAATTTTTTTGTAACAATTAACATTTTTTATTGTCTAAATGTTTTTATAATTAAATAGATTGTTATATAGAATTTCATCATATGTTTTAGGTTTCTAGTCCACTAGAATATATATTAACATAAATGCTATAAAGGGTGGTTTTCTCAAGGATCTACCCAAGCACTAATTCCCTAAATACTATGTATGAAATCTTTGCTAAAATTGAAAATAAATAAATATCATTCAAAACAAAAACGTTGTCTCTACCTCTAATGCTGTAAAATTTGATCGAAGGTATTAATTTTTAATATATATAGTTTTAGGTTAAGTAGGAAAAAACTGTGCCTATTTCATTATTGATTGTTATTCAATGTAAACATGGGTTTCTTTCCAAGTACATAAAACTAAATCTTCATATTATATTGGAAAATATAAAAAATTAATATAAATTATTAATGGAATCACCATGAATACATTGAGAATTGAAAATGGTTTGGAGTTTGAGAATCAAGATTTCGAGTTTCTAAACTCATAATATGGTTATACACAAAACTTATATGCACCTCAAACACCTTGAAAAAATGCGATTCTTGAATGGAGAAATATTACTCCTCAAGAAGGTACCCAATCAATATAGAGTAAATTGACTTACCTATCTATTTTTAGGATGAAGCTATTAATATAGGTTTTTATTTATTTAATAGATATCTTATCGGAAATATCATTAAAAATACTTCACATGAATTTCCGAATAGTGGGAAACCCAAGGTAAACTATATTATATATTTTTGATGAAATATCCACATTCTATATACAAAAAATAATATGGAAAAAAATTTCACAAAATATATATAAAAGAATTTTTATTTCCTATTGAACCACTACTAAATCTCTTTGAGATGTTAAAATGAAATTCAATATTATAGAAGAAATTTTTCATGTCCCTTTTGATGAGACTTACACACATGAAGTCATACATGATATAGAAAATCTTCAGTATGATATATCAACCATGAAAATTAATAATAAATTTAATTATTTTGATCATTATACTGATTTTTCTGATAAATCATAGAGAATATATGATTGAGTCTATCGGGACCAAGAAGAATATGAGTAATAACCAAGTACTTTAGTTCATATAACGATTGGATCCTTTAGATACAACCCCTAGATGATATTGTAGGAGGCCCGTATAATGGTAATCACACTCGAGCCACAATACGATGCTAGGATGAATATAATTTTTTTCACAGCTTCTTTAAGAAAAACAATTAATTAATTAACGACGTACAAGGGGTAATGTATATTCAATAATAATTGATTAAAGATGAAAGATAAAAAGCTCTATAATTATAAGATGGACATATAGACTATGTAAACATTAACACCAAGTGTGAAATGAACCGGCCTATGCTGCCACCAATCCTAGCACCTAGGATAATTCATTAAAAGACTGAAATGTGTTTCGGATCCCCACTAACAAGAAACTAGTTCCTAGACATCTATGAATCCCTTTGGGAATTATATTTAGCAAATCATTTATAAAATATAGAATAATGAATAAATATTTGATCAAACCTAAATAAAAATTCCAAAGAGTTCATAACCATCTGCAATGATTCATACCATTTTAAAATACCTAACAAAATACACAAATAAATTGATACAAACAAGAAGAAACAAAACTAACTAAAAATAAAACAACATCAAACTATCAAACTCGATTTATCCCAAAACTAACTCAACAAAACCTATGGTTTCTTAGCAATTACTAAATCACTTGACATTAGCCACAGTGAACATGAAGGATACAAATGGAAACCTAGAACCTGAAATTTTGTTAACATGAGCTAAAAATTTGTAGAGGGAACCACAACACACCAAAACATTAAAATTTGTTTCATAAGTAAATTCCTAAAAACTAGTTTAAAAATAAACTACCAAAATAGGATTTTCCAAATGAATCATGTAAAAAATACCAAAATTTCCACAACCACCATGAAAAAACATTACTATTTGTTTCCCAAAACTGTATACTTGCATTTTTAAAATATAAAAATCACTCAAATCTTTTTATGAAATGCACATACCCAATATCATTCCATAAATATCCACACGATTTATTGAAATGAGACAAATATCATCTTAAAACCTTTAACTAGTCCCATCCTTTTATGAATCAAAACAACCATTTTGATATCAATTTGAATCACTCACACACTAGATCCATTAAATTGAAAAATATTTATCCAAATTATCTTTTAAAACTCATTTTTAAATGGAAAGAAACTTGACAACAACATGGGAAAAACATCATGGTAATGAACCACTCAAACATCACAAGTAATATGATAAAAAATACAAGGTTGGTTCCATAATAATTAAAATATTTCAATTATATGTCAATAAAACTCCCCTCAGTTACAAAACAAGAATCAAGAAATCAAAATTGTCATTGGGCCATCCATTGATAACAACAAGATACATCCTAGAATATCTAAATGGGCCTACATGTAAGATTATTTTTCATCCTAAAACAACTCAGTTGAATAGACTGCATTTTCCCCTTCTCAGGGGTAAATCCACATAAATCCTTATTTCACACTATAGGAGACACTAGCTGTGTGATTATACATAGTGTAAAAGTAAAATATAAACTGACACTTAGCTATCAGGTCCCCAAGACAAAAATTGAGGTGAGGAATAACAAAAAACTAACATTAATAACACACAAGTAATAACCATAACTACACTCACCCTCAATACTCAATGATATAAATCCCCACATAAATCACATGGAATCAATTAGTAACGTGAACTTCTATAAAATATGGGAGAAAATAAGAATCACATTGTGATATTAACCCCCCTCAATTAGTAAACAAGAAAGGGTAAATCATGGGTTGTCTCTCACTATTTAAAAACCAAAGTTCCTACATTTCCTTTATTACTAAAACATGTCTATAAAATCCAATCATTTTTATAAATTCATAAACAACTATCCAATCACCACTTAGAGAATGATGGAAAACACCCAAGCATTTAAAACCATTTAATGCCCCCTTACTTGAGGGATACATTAATTTAAAACCCAAAACGTACTCAAATTCCCTCATGTCAATCAATTATTTAACAAAAAAACATTAATGATTTTAATAGGTTCTGTGAAATCAACCATTTCTTTTAAAACCATTCAAGTATTCCATTTAACATGGGTCTTAGTTATTCAAAACCAAAACAATACTTAAGATCCATCCTTTTTTCAACAAACCCTTGAAAAAATTTGATAAGGAATTTTACAGTAAACCAAAAAAAATTCATAACACCATTTGAAATACATAAAATAACCCATTTAAAAAAATTTGACCAATGCATCAATTTCAAACTATATTCAATTTATAACATTGTATTAAATCATTGAAAACCAAATCTAGTTTGAAAAACATTAAACAATAAAAAACTGTTAAAAAATCATAAAGATTTCATGAGAATATTTACACAAACAAATTACAATTAAAACAAAGAAACACGAAATTTAAAAAGAAAACCATTTAATCCATGTTCAAAACACAAAAAATGCTTAAAATAACCAAGATGATACCATATATAATTTTACTTTAAAAACAAGGATTATAGAATGTACCAGAACATTAGAATTCAAAATTGAAACAATTGAAAAGTAACACCTACACTAGAAAAGGGGTAATTCAAGATGAAACATGTCTCCTTCATTAGAAACCACTCCAACAAGAAAAAAACATCATCTACAAACCATAAGTTATTATGTCTAATTGTTATAACCTCCCCAAACCACATCCCTTGTTTGATATGTATATTAAAATACAATTAAAAAAGGAGACCTAGAAAGGAGAGATGAAGGGGGATAACAATAAATTTAATAGAAGAATAAACACATTGGAATCATAGGAAAAGTATTTAAATTAGGATAAATAATTTAAGGGTGGAAGAAGATAGATATCATTAAAGGGTCACAAGGGTTGTAAGACTCATGTGGGAGAGAATATGGTTAAGGAAACCCTTAATATTGAGAAGGTAAATTTTATAAATCACAATTTTTTAAATACTAAGGAAAGTATCACAATTTGGATGCATAGTTAGGAAAAACATGTTCCAACCATGAGGGTTAACTTGGAGTGTCCCAAGAATTTTATGCTTCATGGTTAACTTGGTGTATCCCACCAATTATAAAAAATCTTGTTCTTCGCTCCATAAACCCCAATAATCACTTGACTTATTGGGGTACCCAAAATTGATTGTAAAAACCATGTGGTTATAGTACAATCAGGTCTCTCAATAACTACAGATCCTAACAAATTAATTATTCATACTTTACCAAACAATTTTGAGGTAATGTTTGATACCTTATATGCACAAATGACCTTACGTGGTTTATTTTAGGTGTTTTATAGTTTGGATCTAACCTTTTGTATCATGTTCTGATAAAGTCTGTGAAGTTAAAAATAAACTAAAAAGTATCCCTTTGAAAGGGCTTCACAACATTTCCTTCTAACATAACACTATAACCAATAACGTAAGGTAAATCCTCAAATGTTTTCCCATTTCCCAAACTCAAATTCAATGGAAACTAAAACTGGGACAATACATCACAAAAAAGAACACCATGACACATTAGGGTTTCAAAAACACCCCAATATGACACTTTATATAAATAAAAATACCTCTTTCTAAATGAGAAAAAAATGTAATAACCTAGGATGACCTAAGCAAAAAAAAACTCAATATGGAAAAAACTAAATCACAACAACTAAACTCATCAAAAATATCATCTAATCAAACAAAAAGAACCATATTTATCAAATAAAAGATAAGAAGAGAACCTTTAACAAGAATCACTATGAAGGATTCATGACCTAAAATGGTAAACCCAATAACTTTAATATCCTTAAAATGGTATCCTTACAATTTAGGGTTTATCATACATGTTGGAACAAAAGAAAAAAACTAATAATTCATCTCCGAACTGCTAAGAAACCATGATATAATCACACTCTCAACCGTAAGAGACTTTGATCCAAATAGAAGGAAGAACATCCACAAATATCATTATATAATTATAGGACCACTGAACTCAATCCATGAAACAAATAGATAATATAAGTCTAACTCTAGAACACTCTCACATGGTGAATCA
This sequence comes from Viscum album, assembly GCA_963277665.1. Lineage (NCBI taxonomy): Eukaryota > Viridiplantae > Streptophyta > Magnoliopsida > Santalales > Viscaceae > Viscum > Viscum album. The sequence continues at coordinate 324,254,804 of OY728128.1, forward strand.
CAAAAAATTCATACATCTAAACAATAGTTATTATACCACACTCAATTAGTGTGTCCCATAGACTAGTTGACCAATTGTGCACCAAATGGACTCTCTCAAATCAAAACAAAAAGCACAAAAATTCTTAACAAAAAGATCAAAAGAAACCCACTACAACCAAGAGAGGTTTTCAAAAACAAAGACACTCAAATAAATTATACTCATAGACGGACCAAAAAACCCCCCATGATGATAGGATATGGGGGAACATTCCACAACTGAACTATACATGAGACAAACCATTATCTAAACCATCCATTATAACATCCTAAAATAGATTCATCCCCATGAAACATCCCATAAGGGGAAATCATCTACAAAATCCAACTACATAAGCCAAATATTCAAGGTGATTAGAAATAACCTCAATGAAAAATGGGTATTTAATAAAAAACACATGACACAATTTTGATAATAAAGATAAAATCATGGAGATAAAAACAACTATTCTCTCTCACACTCCTGGTAAAGAACCACTGTGAATTCACCTTCTTAAAAATTTAAAAACAAACCTTCAAACATTAGAGAAAAAACCACAAACTACTACAATCTAGGATAATGTAGAAGTAAAATCTCTTGAAAAAACATAACCAAGGAGCTTCTCGTGGCATAAGATAATTAAGGATAAACCATATCTTTTCCAACCATCTATATGCTTCTAAACATGAAGAATGTTTTGCATCCACCACTCCACTTGGATTCTCGGTAGTCACTAGTACAAAAGAATCATTTTCATCCCATATGGGGTAAAATACTAAAATATTAATGAAATTCATTATTACATATATTAAAAAAATGATGAAATTAAACCCTAATGTATGAATTATGAACAAAAAAACAATCTTTAAAATTATTCACACCAAAACCTCATTAAATGAAATATTTCTTGGGAAAATTGAGAATTAATCAGGGACTTTTAAAATAACCCTCCACCAAGGTATAAACATAAAAACAAAATCAATTAAGGCTTTGAAACAAAACAACCAGGATATAACAAAATCATCTCCCCACAAAATGTAATCCATGAATTTCCTTTTATAAACCCACTATACCAAGAAAATTGTGAATTAAAAAATCCTATATGAACCCATTTCCCTTTGCAAGTAACATTTTCTATACAGGATTCAAAAACAACCCATCCATTTAAAACACTCTATTTTTTAAATATCACAAGGTAAACAACAAATTATACCAACTTATCCCAAGACCGTGTTTTAAAATTAATGATTCTTGAATCCTATTTATTTTTAGAAATATGGTCATAAAAATAAATCTGAAACAAATAACTATACATAAAATCTAAACTATAATTCCAAAAAACAACATATTAGAAAAGAAAAAACACTCCGCATTCAATCCCAAACAAGTGAATACCAATTTCAAAGAAATCTACAATCAAGATAAGTCTAACCAGGACAACCATCAATTAATAGTGTTATTAATTCCTTAACCATCGGAATTTTTGTGACCTAGTATTAATAATTTATCACACCGTGTAATGAAATCCAAATTTAATACATTATCACCATATGGTTTTCCAAATCATGCAAGCTAACTGTGAATCCTAATTTCTATTCCTATTAATTCCATACAAAATGTTGATCCCCAAAATTACATAAAAAATTAAATGGGATATAAAAAAATAATAATAATATCAAATCAGGTAAAAAAATATCAAATTCACAATTCTAAACCCAACATCCCCTTGGGGGATAATGTCTAGATTGAGAAGAATCTATCTGGACTCTTCCTACACATAACTATCAAGATACAATAAACTTAATCTCCTCTCTTCTATAATATCATCAAATATCAATGGATACCCAAGATTTTTATTCTCCTACAAACGAACCCCAAATATCTCAATCTATTTTGTAATAAACTAACCCTAACTCCCTATGAAATTGTCACACCTGATTTAAAAAAATAGTTGAAGGGTGTTTTTGATCCCCACTAGCTTGAAAATAATGCATGAATATCACATGTATCATTTTGTGAATGTTTTTATTTCATATCAAAGATAAAAAATGTTGTATAAAGAAATAAAATATCTAATATTAATTAAAATTAAAAACATTTCAAATCCAACTACAACGATCAATCCCATTTTCATATTTATATAATAAACCAAGAATAAATAGATACATGTAATTTAGAAAACACTAAAGAACAACTAAAAACCATAAAATTCAAGACATTACTAAAAATAATCCATACAACCTCTGGTTTCTCACCATAACCATACCCACCCCATTTCGACCATGATGAAAAATTCAATTTCAAATGAGAACCTGAAACTTGAATATTTTTACGCTTGAGTTACAAATCCCAATAGGTCACCACAACCCCCTAAAACATTGAAAAATATTTTATAAGGACATTCAATAATTCTAATTAAAAAATAAAACACAATAATATAATTTTATAAATATAACTTGTATCAATATCCAAACACATACAAAACCACCATGAAAAACATTTCTCTTCATTTCCCAAAACGGAACACCTATATTTTTGAAAATAAATCCCTCAACTTATAAGACATTTTATAGACATGGAATACAAATATTATTTCCCAAATAACCCACTTGTTTTATTTAAATGATATATGAATCATTTAAAAAATAACTGTTTGAATAACATTATAAATGAAAACCCATTTTAACGTCCACCTAAATCCCTCACACACAAGAGCCTTTAAAATGAAAAAACAGGTTTTAGAAAACATATTGGAAAACTTATTTTCAATCAAAAGACACGTAACACCACCATGAGCCAAACATCATAGGAAGTCACCAAAAATACATTTTTGGGAATATTAAAATGAAATATAAAAAAATACAAATAGAGTTTCCATGACAATGAATGCAAAGAAAATTATTAAAACCACAACTTGATCAAAATCTCCTTTGTCACTATCAAAGTATCAAGAAATGTAGTGCTTCATGGTCCCTTACATAATTCCTAAAGCAGGAAACCCTAGAACTGCTTAACATACAAATAGTACATCCTAAAACAACTCACTTGACTAATTTTTATTGGCCTCAATAGAGTGGTACACCCTTATCTAGCCATATTTCATGATAGATATGACACTAGTAGTGTGAGTCTCAATAGAAGAGTATTAATATGGACACCCACTAAATTATTGGGTTCCCATGACCAAAAAGGAATTGAGGCATAGTGTAATCATTCAATCTCAAACACACTAGAAATAACCATAACTAATAACACCCAAAATGACCAACGCTAGAAATACCCAAATAAATCACTTGAAATCAAATAATAATAATGAGTTTCCCACACAAGGGAAGAAAATATCATCACATTTCCATCAAAATTTCACAAAATTGGTATGCATAAAAGCGTAAATAAAGGGGTGTATTGAATGATTTAATAACCAAATTGATAACATGGTCTGTAATACCAAAACCTAGATTTAAATTCCAAACCTATTCTGAAATTCATTAATGAAATTCTAAATACCATTTCAACAATGATTTAAATAACCAATCATTTAAAATATTTCAAATTAATCCTTTCACAAGGGTTCTCTTCTTTCAAAACAAAAAACATGGCCAAAGGCTCTAATTCCCATGAAGAATTTAATAAAACAACATAATGAATTTGAAAATGTTCGATAAAATCATTGATTTCATTTAAAAAATTTACAAGCTAAACATAAACACGGTTATTCTTATCTGAAACATAAAACATGGCCAATGGGCCATCCTTTTTCCAACACACCATATAAAACAAGACAAAATGTCATTTTTCAAGGGGTAAACCTTAATAACATTTTAAATCACCATCTAAAAAACATAACCCCCCCCCACACACACACACACAAAATTTAAAAAACATTTAGAGGTAATAACCTCTATTTAAAACTACATTCCTTTTAAAAATTTATTTTCACTCAATAAAAACAAAATCTGGTTAAAAACCCATTGCACAACTTGAAAACCATTTTAATATTACGTAACACATTTCACAAGAAAATTAAAATTATAAAACATTATGTTTCAAACATGAAAACATGTAACTTACAAATAATCTCAATTATTACATTCTCAAAACACCATGAAACGGTTTCAAATTACAATGAAGATATCCCACATAATATAACTTTTACAAAATGTTATGTTAGAGTTCACTTGAAAATTAGAATTCCAAAGAGAAAAAATTTCATAATAAATCCTACCTAAAATAAGAAAAATATAGGAAGAAAATTTTCACCGTCAATGCATAACACTCCAATAAGAAAACGTACCAAATCTAAAACCCATAATATTACAAATAACTTGTTTTTAACCACCTGAAACATCATCAATAGATTGCATAGTAGATAATGTTTCCAAATAGAATTTGTGACCTAGGATAGAGAATATTTTGGATAAAAAATAATGAGAAATATTAATACCTAATAATCTCTTGAAAAGAACAAATCAAGGAGAAATAATTCAAGGTAGGAAGAAGATGATGCCCCGCCAAAGCTATAAGTCGTCCAAAAACACATGTGGTGGAGAAGATGGGTGAAACCCCACCTTAATGATAAGGAGGGAAATTTTGGAAATCCTAAATTTATAAAAACTTTTGATACACACTTGGTTTATACAAATATTTAATAAAACCTTGTTCCCACAATCCATGTGCGACTACCTCCCAAAAATATTAAGTCACAAAATTTCTCTTAAGAGTCTGTATTGTTAGTAAAAATAGTTTTCCTCACTCCAAAATCACCCAATTCCCTACACAGCCTCATGGGGAGCCCTGTATTATTTTAAAGACCTAGAAGAATCCATGAAAATAGATCTATTAAGGGATATATAGATAACAACATTTTTTATGAAAATATTACCAAACTGGGCCCAAGTCATCTGCCACAACATGTACACACCAAATAATACATATGATTTCTCTTAAGGGATGCAAGGTTTGGACTTAACATAGTGAAACACTTACTGATAAGATGCACCGTTTAAAATAAACTAAAAAATCTCATCATGGAGGGAGGCAATAGATTTTCTTTCTAACTGTTCTCTTTAAACATTCATAGACGGAAAATACCCAAATTTTTCCCATGTCCAAATTAAAACTCACGGGAAACTAAAATTAGGACTCAAATTAACCAATGATTCCATGGAAGTTTCATAAACTGTTTGTATAAGTAAAAGGTTGATGAATTTTTCAAAATTGATAGACATATATGTATATTGGTTTGACTTTTATATATTCAAGAAGAAGTTTTTCATTAGCAATAGACCTTTATTCTAGTAATAAGATTTGAATCCATTTGAATACTTCTTTCTTATGAAACATATATTTATTTAAAACTATTTAAATGGATTTCATGTGTGAATTTATAAATATTTTTAATATTTACAATGTTTTTATTGAGAATCATATTAGAATTTAAAATCCTTATATCACAAAACCTTCAATTATAATAATATTTTATTTATAAAGAATCAGTTGCACAATATATACAGTTTTATTCAATAAATTTATTAAATCCTAAATTATAAAATTTTATATATTTAATTTTGGGAAATTAACATTCTTTTAAAAATAATCATATCAAAATTATCATGGAATGAAAAATTTTATTTTTTTAAAAAAATGATTGTTTTCTCAATAAAATGTTAAAATTATGAATCTCCAAAATACAATCATTTATTTTCATTAAATTACATAATTTAATTTTTCACATTATTTTTTTTATTTGGAATTAATGTTACATGTGTTCCATTTCATTTTTAATAATAAAATCAATAATTTCTATTATTCTGATATAAGTTAATTTTTATGCTTTAAATCATATTGTTTGAAAAAAAAAATTCATTTAGTTAAAAATAATTATGTTAAAATTAATTCATTTCCCTTATAGAAAAGTAATCTTCAAAATGGATACTATATTTTTAATTATGTAGTGAAAAATTCTTAAATAGGCCTATTTTATTTTAGGGCATTGTGAATAGTAACCTTTTTAAAATTTGTAACCTCTATAACGGTAAAACAGATAAAACATGGTAAAAACTTTTGGTAAAGGATTTCAATGTTCCATAAAACTTGGATTTATAATATTGAATGAGTGTATTTGAACCATTCTTATTCATGTTTCAAATATATTTCCACTTGGTTCCAAAGATCCATGATATTGACATATATATTATTCTAAAAAAAATACAAAATGTCAGTCTCTTAGCTATAATATCTATAATATATTGACATTAGGATGAAAAGTTGTTATGTTCGATTTTAGATTTCATTTTAAATATGGATTAATTTTTTTTCATGGTAAATAATTTATTATTTATAGTGTTTTAATGAATAACAATGATGATTATGTAGTGTAGACATTATGATTGTGAAAGCATTGGAAAATTGTTAGTATTGATAAAAATTCTAAAATTAATTTGTTTGGGTAACTAATAATAAACCAAAAAAATAGATAAAAAAATTATCATGGATATGTCAAAATATTATATTTTTATTCCTTTTTTCATGTTATTTTCAAAGTCATACTAAATGTATAGGTCCAGAAATGTCATCAACGATATTTTATAATAACAAATATGAAAGTAAATGATTCAAAATTCATAAAACAATTATAATTGGAAACTTTATTGGGATACAGTTGAAAATTTTTAACATGTTTTATTTATGGATATTTTTCCTTTTATGTTAACATTATTGACACTAAAAGGGTAGAAAACATTTTTATTTTGTTAATTGTTAAAAGAGTTAACATGGGATTAAAACTAAATAATAAAGGAGAAAAAATAGCCAAAACCGGCCTAAATTTTATTATATAGGGTTTTTTAGACTCATAATCATATTATATTCATATTCTATCAATTGGGATCCATTTTTCCATGAAATTAATTTATATTTATTTAATACTTTATGTAATTTCAAAACTGCCCCTCCCATCAATTATAAAAGGACAACCCTAATCTATTTTATTTTCAACAAATTGAGATACATAGATCAACCAAACCATACAAATTTATCTTATAAACATCATTATGTAATTTATTTTGGTAATTTAATTAACAAAAGATCAACCCTAGGTTTCCTAAGAGATCTCAATGAAGTCTACCAATGTAGAATTAATTGTCATTATGAAATCATTCAAATTTCATTCTTATTATACTTCCTCATAATATATTTTATCCATTATACTATAATTAATCAAGTATAATAAATATTATTATATTTCATTATGAATATTGAACAACCATTGTACACATATTTTCTATCATATGTAAAAAAACATCACTTGTGCATATGTACAACTATCAAACTCCAGGAAATGATACAATTTTTTGTTTATCACCATTTTACTTCAATGGTTATAAATTTGGAACTAATAAATAAATATGATACATATTAAATTATTATTATTTTATAATTATGATATATTATCAACATTCTTACATTCAAATTCAATGGAAAATGATCATACGCTCACCTGTGCGTGTGGACTACCACCTATATGATGCAATGTGATCCGTTTTTCATTTCATCTTTACATGGATAGTAACTAGGTTATATTTAATAAATATATACAATATCAAAATCATTTTTAAAATAATTGAAATGATGTAAACATAATAAATGTATAAAAACTATAACTTCATCCAAGAAATATACATGAGGAAATAACATAGTTAACAAAAAATCAATGATAATAATGAAATATAGTTAAAAAATGTGTAATGAGATGTTATAATATGATTTTGTATGAAATTATAAATGTTAGCATTCCTCTTTTATAAATTTATAAACCTTTAAAAATAATTATACATGAGTTTAAATCACATTAATCTAAGGGGTGATGTGAGGTAAGTGGTTTCATAACTTAGTCTCCATTCATTTGGTAAAATATTTCTTATTTCACTATATTATTCCATGAATATGTCTGAAATGATCTTTTTTATTTCAATTATATTTCAACCTGTATTTCGTTGGATCTAAATTTTCATTACATAATAACTTAATGGAATAATTATCATTTAAATTTTATTATCATTGTAAGGTATTTCATCTCAATTTCTACTCTATTGAGACAAATTTGGTATTGTGCACCAATTTAATTTTATGGTGTGTGTATACTACCCCATTGATTTATTTAAAATTAATATCTATTTAAAAATGGTGATTTAAGATTCAATTCATGTTTAATCATTCAAAAGTTAAAAATTTAAATGTTACCTGAGAGGAAATAGTTTATTTTACAATCTTGTTTTTGGGATTACCTTTTTCATTTATGGAATGAAATAACCCATTATTAAAAAAATAAAACAATTTTTTTATAAATTTGATATTTATTTTTTCATTATTTTTAACAACTTTTACTATAATTTGTTCTCAAATAATAAAAAATAACATTTATAAGAAAAAACTATCTTATTTCTCATTTTTATCATGTATATTTTTCTTCAACGTTTATATTTTTGGTGATTTTCTTACAAAAGATTTTTTTAGTCAAATGATTTATTAAGTAAATTTTTATTTATCCTTGAATTTTTACCTCATTCTAAAATAATGGTCACATTTTTTCTAAAATGATTGATTTTGATTTCATTTATGCAAAATGAAAATGAATTTATAATGTATATGGAATAAACAAATTTTCCCACCACCATAACGATTTAACACTATTAATATAATTCTACTAGATTTTTTAATTTTGATAAGAAAAATATTTATGATACATTATATTAATTGTTTCAATTCAAATTTCTTCTATTCTCTGAAAACATAATATTTTACTATTGGATCTACTTTTATGATAAATTTACGGTCTTATTTTAGGTAAAACGAATTTTATAGTCAGTAAAATTATATTTAAACAGACACATTCTCATGATCATTGGACATTAAATTTCAATTAAAAATACATTTTATTTGTATCATATATTTTATTAATTTTTATACCACATACCATATGTAAATATGATTTTTTACTTTGAATATTATTTGATTGATTGTGGAAATATTGATATTCCATATTATTTACTCAATATAGACATTTATTGATAATGGAATTTTTTATAAATTTAATTGATATTTAAATATATGATGAATGAATTTGGTATGCAGTTATGGGTGGGGATAGAAAATATATATCCCCTCATTGAATTTATATTTATCATGACACAAACAAGTTGGATGGTATTATTTAATGGGTTTTTGGTGTATGTTTAATCCTGGTTTAAATTATCCTGACCTGAAACCTTGGTGGTAAGATAACATGATGTCTAAGATCATGATGTCATGTATTTTCATTTCAATAATTTATAATTTATTTATTATTATCCATGAGTATTCTTTGATGATATTGTCTATAGATAGTCATTGAAATAATGATTTGATTAAATGGAATGTGTTTTAAGTAATTTAAAATTCCATGTTTACCAATAGTAGATTCTATTATACATTACCCTTATTGTGAATTTTTCATTACTAATATTTTGTTTTCATTCCCTAGGATATGCAAATGAAATCATTTAATGGGTTTAAATGATGTCAAATATTTTCTTTTATTATGTTTTATATTTTATTTCCAATGTAAAAGTGGAATCATATATGTATCTGGTTATTTAAAAATAGTAAATTGATTAGCCATGAATGATGAGATTCCTTGTATCTAATTCCAATGTAATTAATTATATACTTACTCTAGTTCACTCATGTTGGGGATGTTATAGTTTGTACTTGATGATGTTTTGTAAACACCTAGAGAAATATATTTTAAATGAATGTAGTCGGCATGAGAAATATGATGATCCCATATAGTACAAAATAAATATTACAATTATAGGGTTTTTTATTATATGGATAAATATTAATTATAATAACAATATAACTCAGTGTGTGTTATTCTTTAGTGATATATCCTAATTGAATAATTGGAATCAACACCTGTGGTGGATGTATGGATTTCCCAACTGAGTAATCCAATACAATTTGTGTTGTAGTAAAGAAGATTATTCCCATATTAGGATACATTACATGGGTTATGACTAACCATATTTCATTTTGTAACTAACATGATGTTCCATTGAATGATACACATATATTAGATTATTACATGCGATATAATCCTCTATCATTTAGTCAAACTGCCAATCCACCAGTATCTGAGAAATTATTTAAGTATCTTGAAATGATATTTGATGCCTTAGAAAGAAACAAATGGGATTAGGTTACACATGGAGTATATTTTATAATAGGTGACTCTAATCAATGGTGGTCATTGATTTAAAATACTACGGAGTAATAATAAATATAACATTTGTAATCGAGAACTTTTAGATGAACGTTATTTGATAACTATTTCTCTAATAAGAAATGAACAAAAAATTAGTAAGTTACCTTTAGCATAGTGAAAATTGGAGTGCATATTTTTTTCAAGTATGAGGATACCTTTACATGTTCCAATAATTATTCGATGGATTACATATATAATACAGATAGAAATATTTAGTATTTATATAAAGTCCATACTCCAAGTCTTTTAAGAGAACTAGTTTCTAAATTTTTTTCACCATTATATGAAATAGTATTATATGCCATTGATTTAGAGAAATAATTTTATAGATCCAATATATTTAAGTGAAATCATAAGAATAAGAGGTCAGATTATAGTTATGAAATAGTTAAGGCATCAAATAATATTAAGGGAATAAAGAAATTTTCATCACGTGAAAATTTTGGAAAGAAACATTCTGAATAATATTTTAAGGGAATTAGATTTTTTTACATGTGTGAAGATAAAAGTCACATGGATATTGAATATGGGGGGAAGAAAGAAAACAATTATGTCTAGTGATTCCAAAATTGATAAATGGTATATCATTCACATCAATATCCCAAGAATCAAGGGAAAAAAGCATATAACAAGTAGAAAGGAGAAGGACATTCTTATGTGGTAATTATAGCTAATGGTCAAGTTATAAATGATGTGGTGGTAGGTAAATTATTCATAGAAAATATTTATAAAATGAATTATTTGATTCTGGAACATCACAGAAATTTATATTTCTTTATTTTCTAAATATATTTATATTTGTCTATCATAATAAAACCAGTAGTTTTTATTCAAAACTCCTAGTAGATATCTCACCATAACTAGAATGTGTTAGTTAGTTCCTATTTTATAGAATAATATGCCCTATTTTCATACATAATTATTATACATGTGGTTTCATTTGATATAATTCATGGCATGTATTTTATTTCAAAATAAAATTTAAAATATTTTACCTAGAGAGGAAATTATGATTCTAGAGGATGATATATAATTTTATTTCCTTAGAGTGGATATTTAACTTTCTAAGTCATGTCCAAATAAACCCCCCTTATATCCTCTAAATAATATTCTTTGGGAAGATGTCTATACAGAATATATAAATACATAAGGTAATCATTAAATTGATTATATGTCTTATGTATAAGAAGACAATAATGCATTTCTTAAAGAAGTCCCTGGACATCCACTTGAACATGTAGTTGATTTTACCTTAGATTTAGTAATATATGAAAAACCTATATCAATGACTCCTAATACAATTAACACTATATAATTGTGGGGGTTAATGTTAAAAATACAATTGTTGTATGATAAGGTATTTATATAACCTAGTGACTCAAATTTAGGTGCCACTATTCTATACATTAATAATAAACATGCATCTATGAGGCAATGAATTGAATATATTTAAATCAATATTATTAATATATAGAAGAAGTATCATTTTCCTCAAATTGATGACTTGATTGATCAACTTTATGAAGATAAATATTTTTCCAAGATTGAAATTCATCCTGGGTATTATAAATTCTAAGTAATGAAGGAAGATATTCTATACCTAAAAGTTTATAAGAGCTATCAACATTATGAGTTAAAGGTATTTCCATTTGGATTAACTACTGTTCACTATATCTATATGTATCTAATGAATGCAGTATTCCAAGAATAGTATGATATTTGTTTTGTATTTATTGATGTTATGTTTTTGTACTCAAAAATTAATTAGGACCTTGATAATCAATTATTGATAACTATTTAGAATCTTAATTAAAATTATTTATATAGTAAATTTATGATGTGTGAATTATATATTTAGAATGTTTCTTTTCCTATCAATATTTTCTCCAATGATAGAATCTTACCGGATCATTCATGGATAAAGGTAGTAAAATAATTTCTACACCAATATATATTACCAAGGTATGTAGATTCATTCGATTAGAAAGATACTATTGTTTATTTGTCTAAAAAAATTCTGATTTTAGAACAAATTAACTGAATATACTTGTAAATGGGTTAAATTCACATGGTAAAAGGTTTTTGAGGAATTATTTGATGAATTTAATAGGAGATCAATGAATTATCTAATATTGACACCACCATCTAAAAATGATGAATTTTTCAAATATATCAATCCATCAAATAAAGGACTTGGTTGTTTCCTTATACAAAATGATAAAGTTATTTTCTATACATCAAGGTAGTTACTGAATTATAAATATGACTATCCAACTCATGATCTAGAGTTGGAATCCATAATCTATTAATTGAAGATATGGTTAAGTTGTCTCTATAGTGTAGGATGAGAGATATTAACAAAATCTAAGAGCCTAAATTTTAAATTTTCATAGAAATATATCAATATTAGTTAAAGGAGAAGGATCAAGGTAGTCACTGATTAGGATTTCTTAATAAAATTCCACACATTGATAGAATATTAGGATGAGTTTGCATTATTGAAGAAAGATCATGGAGTCCTGACTAAAATTAAGATTGATAGGGATCATGTGTTAATGGGGTAATGTCCTTAACCCAATGGTCACTAACTGGTGCCCCTGGTTGGGTAACTACATAACATCAGTTAAGACATGATTTATGCCAATGTCTTCTGACTAGCAGTAATTGTCTGATTGGTCATGGGGGAAGACTATACCCTTTTTCTTAGAGTAATCCAAAATATATTGAAAATAAATAAAGGAAGAAACAATAAATACGTAATGAACATACATTACCCAATTTTCCAAAAATTGGGTAAAGGACCATAATAATTATATACATAATATGTAATGTCATATAGATTTAGGTGAAGGAATTCCAAAAAAAATATAATTGAAGAATCTCAAAATAGTTTCTGACTCCAAGTAAGAATACCAAATCCACACACAAACCATTTCCAATCAACCCTTTATCTTAGGTCCCTTTCCCATATCCTGACCAAAAATGATGAAATATGATTGGGTACCCAATGACTGATAGAGGATGGTGTGAGTACAACTTAGTAGACCACTACCAATGGTGTCTACAAAACATCTAGTCTAATTATATAGTTATTGAATGTATTAAATAAATAAAAATGTAAAATATGATAACTCAGGTTCCATTTGCTAAAAATATTCACTTCAACCATTTAATATCATTTTTTCAAACGGTTAGTAATTTATATCATTTACACAATGGCCTAAGATGGTAACATTCTATGCATGAGTGAGTAAGTAAGGTTCTCTATCTCAGTAGAGTTAAACATCTCACTAGAAATGAAATAGAGTTACCTAAGAGCCATAGTCTTGGTAGTTTCATCAAATTCTACCATCAAGGGAATAGAGTCTTGTCACCTTCCCTAACACCTACCTTATTGGGGTGGTTTTTAACAACTTAATATAACATAACCCATGGGATTAGATCATCAAGTACAATACCCTAGCACTACCAAGACATTTTCACCAAATTATTTATCTATTAACCACAAAAACCATATCAAAAACCATACACAATAAATAAAATTAACATTCACAATTCATAATTATTAAATATAAAAGTAAAGATCAAGTCCTACCCCATTATCACATTTTGAATTTACAATACATATCCAATTTAACCCATTTACCTTTCTCGTGCCAAAACATATTAAGCATATTCAACAATAACCATACATAATCACATTTATCATATTCATTAATTCCCTTGGTTTAACCCATTTACACATTTCAATTACTACCTCGTAAGTTGTTTTCCCCATTTACAATATTTCATTTATCCCTTTCACAATATACCAAACAATACCTTATATGATTACAGAGTATTAGACACAAATACCATCAGTTCATCTTAGTAAATCATCCAACATATAAATATATTTATAATGGTCTCTAAATCAATCTATATTGAAGCAATGATTTACAATTTTCCATGTCCAAAATAGTAGCACACTCCATGGGAGGCCCAAAACCGTTTTAATCAATCTTAATGCATCCCACGTGGATTATGAGAGGTTTGACTCATCATTTAGCCAACCATTTTAAAGAATATAACTGAAGGAATCAATTTCAAAGTAATAGAAAAGTAATAACACTACCACACTTGAAAAAATCATCATCAAGTCTATGGGATATAAGGTGTAGACCTATTACCTCATTTCTAAAGATTGACACATCTTTAACCTCACAATTTCACTTAGATTCCAACATCCAATGAATCACTAACCTAATATAAGTTAAAAAAGATGTTTTAGGGATTTTGAAGAACAAGAACCAATCTATAAGACTTGATCTTGAAAAATAATAAAAGAGGAGTGGTATACATACCAAGATCTTCAATCCACACTAAAAATCACTCCAAATAGACTAGAAACAAATGAGATCGGTCCATGGGAAGCCTTGGTCATTTTATTTCATAACTAGGTTTTCTAAAGTAGGAATATGGAAATAAATTGGTTAGAAAACATAAAATAAAATGGTGAAAATTGTAAAAAACCACTTTTAATGGGGAATACAGTTTGGCTACACAATTTTCCAAACTGTGTGCATGCCTCTATCCAAGGGGGTCCATGTTGCTTGGATAATTGGGGATCTCACACTATTTGAAAAAACGGTAAACAACCACGTGGAATGGCTCTATATAGTTCCATATGTCTTGTCCTTTTCACCTTGAATGGTTTTTCCGAAACCATACACCATTCCTCCTGGCATGCATGGTTTGGGAACACAGTTACTCATAACACTACACCATCCATGAAAAATGCATGGTATGGTCATTTTCCGCTTCTATCATTTCCTGAACCTCGAAAACACCCCAAAGCCTCCTCAAACACCTGATAAACATTATATTCCCCAAATTTAATATATTTAAAACTTAAATTAATCAAATAAAGGTCTCTAAAATGTATTTGATCTCACAACCTCCCCACCATATAATGGAATGTCCTCAAACCACACTTCCAAGCATCATTGAGCTTTCAAGGTACTGATATTTTTCCAATAGGCCCACATTTATATATCTCTCCGCCATTTTTATTCATAAACATTACAATATATCTTCAAATCTATAAATATAGGCATAGTCATTCCCCTTAATAGCTTCTCACCATGATCCACAATACATACCATATTTTCCTTAAAGGGATCATTAGACTTAAGATCCAAAACCTCTATATCATTCACATGAGATAGGTTAGTGTGATAAATTGAAATTTGTGACACATGAAAAAAAAAATTGTGGATGCCACTATACAACTGTGTAAGAGACAATTGTTATGCCCCTAGTCAGATCTTCATGATAACCTCAAATGTCCCCAGGAAACTGGGTTCCAACTTTTCCTATCTCTAAATATGAGCATGATACAACTGTGGTGAAACGTAAAAACACATGATTCCCCAACATAAACATAAGAGGTCGATGAGGCCAATCAACATATGACTTCTCCCCACTCTAAAATGTATCCATACAATTTTGAATTAATTAAAAAACTTCCAATGTCTCTTTCACGAGACTCGGTCAAAACAACTCTGATTCCCCAACAAAAATCCAACATTATTGATATCTAAACTACCCTAAATAGTGTTCCTTATAATATTACATATAAATATTCTTCATGTAACTATTTTATTAGGAAAATTCCACAAGCACCAAGTTCTTCTACCATGATCGACAAGCATCATAGATACATTCCTTCAACAAGTCCACTAGCACATGAATAGAATTATCTTACTGCATGTTCGTCTGTCGGTATGAAGCTTTATTCAAAAACATATGTGTCTCAAGATCCATAAGAAATAATTTCATATGTTTAAATTAAAATATGGTTCATCATCTAGAAATATGATTTTTGAAACCCCATAAAAACGTATTGTGTCCCAAACATACATCTCACCCAACTTATCAATACTGAATGTTTCTCAAATTGATAGGAAATGTATCACCTTGTTTAAATGATCCCAAACTACCAATATTGAATAATTATTCAAATTATTGATCAAAATACCTAAAACAAAATACATTATAACGTCATGCCATTTCCATTCCAGAATGGGAAAAGACTTCTACCAACCACCCAATCACTATTTCTGAACCTTTACTTATTTATAGTTATAGAATCACACTACAAAACCTACAAATCCCTCTTCATACCTAGGCACCAATATAGCCAATGAATATCACCATAAAGTTTGGTCAAAAAAGGATATACCACCCATTTTGGGGCATGGAACTCATGAATGAACCCTTCTTTTAAACATGTAAGAACTAAAACATGACAAAAATGATATCATCATCACCAACAGTCACACAAAATAGAGACTCCCCACCATAAGACATTCCCTAAAATACAAACACTATAGATCCTCATACCGCTTCTCCTTGATCTTGGTCATCTGTGTGAACTAAACTTCAAAGTATGCAAGTTTTATCTGTCCATTCTAATCCTGCACCTCCAAATGCATATCAACCGGAAATTCTATTATTATCTACTCATAAATGAATTCTTAAACCCCATGACATGTTTTATTCCAACTTAAATAATCTAAATCACTATTTCATTTTCATAGCATGTAGGCCAAATGAAAATCAAGAAACTGCAATTATTAAACCCACATTCACTTCAAACGATTCATGTTATATAGGGAGAAGATGTAGTTATGTATTCAATGATCACTATAAAAATATAACTTTCTGTTAACAAGTAATTCCACTAACACTTCAAGGAATAAACCACCACAACCAGCTCTAGGCCATGTATAGGATAATTTCAATCATATAGCCTCAACTATCATGACCCATACATGAATACTTGATCATCCTTCATCAACAATACCCCAAGACCAACACCATAAATATCAACAAATAATTTATAAAATTTACCAAGATTAGCTATGATCAGAATTGGTGTGGTATTCAACCACATCTTTGAATCTTGGAAACAATTCACACATGATCCAGACCACACAAATAGGATTCCTTTATTTGTAATGGTAGAAATTGGTGTAGCAAAATGATAAAAGTCTTTGATGAACCTTCGTTAATTAACCACCATAACCATAAAGTAGTGGACATTAGAAATGATTTTGAGTTTCACCCATGATACAACTGTCTATAAATTCTATGGATTTACTAACACAAAATCATTATAGATGATGTCACCCATGAAATATACCTTAACAATCAAGAAGTGAAACTAGGATAGCTTGACATATATACAATTCTATGTTAATGAAATGAGGAATATTTTAAGACATTTTTTATGATCATCATGACTCTTATAGAACACTAAGATATCATAAAAAAATAAATTGATGAACTGATATATGTATGAACGAAATATTCTTTTCATTAGGTCCATACACACTATTGACACGTTGTCTAATATGAATGTAATCACAAAAAAACATGTATATCCCATAACTTCTCTTGATGAATGTACGTTGTACATCATAAGGTCTCACCTTGAGTTGATGATACCCTAAACTCAAATAAATTTTAGATAACACTGATGAAACTCTTAGCTAATGAAAAAGATCATAAATTCAAGGAAGAAGATTTTTGTTCATAACATTTATCTGATCCAGCTTCCTATAACAGACAAACTACCACAATGATCCACCATCCTTCATGGAAAATATAATTTGATATCCCCAATGTTAAGTACATAGGGGAATGAATCTGTTGTTCTCAAGTTCCCCCCAATGAGTTTTAACCTCCTGGTGTTTTTTCATTGCCATTTTGTATAGAGTAATGGAATCTTATTCTTCTCAGGGAAAAACTCAATAATGGACCCGAAATAACTCATAAATGGTAAATTTTGATGTCCTATAGAAACACATCTAGAAACAAACCCCCAACAAGAAGAAAGAAAAGACATTATACTCCCCCATCATCATGCATTAGACAATCCACTTGGGTTTTGAGTCACCCAGACTATTGACAAACAAGACTTGCATGGCCTATAGAGATATCACATTATCCATGATGGAAATAATAATTCCTATATAGGAATGTATATTCTACCATATGATTATAATAGACGATATGTACTTGGTTCAAAACAAACTAATATGTGCCAAAAATTAGGCCAAAAGCTAATATCTCCAGAACAAACAAGCCCCAAGAAAAACGGTACCCAATAATCTTGAGGGAACAACCCTCACAATTATATATATATTCTTCTTTCACCCTAATAGTGTGTCAATTTTCATGATCCCAGACACATGTTCCACAGCAAGGCCCAACAAACACACAAAGACTATGTATATATAGATGAATGTGAGGAACCTCTATTGAAAAAAGAACTATCAAGAGTGAAAGATACAAGTATCATAACTCGAACTATCGATGGTCCAATATCCCCAAATATAGGTTTTGGATGAACTAAATAAATCTATAATTCTCATATACCATGAGCTCTAGTCTGATGTCATGGTGTTGACCTACTTTTCTAATATGGGAGATCTTGCCCTGGAGTACCATGTCAGCCACCTCCACTGATACAGCTAGTAGAGCTCCAATTTCATTCTAGATATGAAGTAATCGACCCCATTCCATAAATTTTCTCTTTCCTAGATCCTACCTCAGTTCCCATCTGTAGAGGTATCCTACAGAACCTCTAAACATGATTCAATCTTCCGTAAACTCAGAAATCAACCAGTGGTTTTGGGAACTAACACAAATATGTCTGGGCTATCCACAGTGATAGAAAAACACCTTGTCTCCACCCTGTGAGACTGGTCCACTTTTTTGACTACTATTCAAACCACTACCCTGGTGAATAATCCAAAAGACTTGCCCCTTAGATGTCACACCACTAGTTCACCCTACGGGAAACACATTCCCAACTCTTGATGCTTCATTTTTGATCCATTCTGAAATAACAGCCTTATCCAACACCTTTGAAAACATCTTCAGAAAAATGATATCCACCAAGGACATGATCTCATGTCTGTGTCCATCCTGAATGAGTCTTTTTGTAGAAGCCTTGTCCCCTACCAATGGTGGAACAAATAATTATAGTTTAGTGAAATACCCAATGTAATTCATCAATGAAATAGTCTCATTGGTCAACCACATTAACTCTTCAACCTGCTCTAATATCAATGTCTTGGGATAGAAATGATGTAAATACTTCTCTGATAAGTCTTTTCGAAACATACCATCATCCTACTAACTCTGAAACAAAATATCCCACCATCTTTTTTCCAATCCCCACAACATATAATCTTACAACTTGTATCTCTTCTCAGGATGAGTCTCTAAGTGATCCAAAATTGTCTATATGGTATATATCTAGAACTCTAAAACCTCATGTCCACCATCTCTATAAATTATTTGAAAGTTTTACAACTATAATTTTCATTTCATATAAAAAATACTTGAAACGAATCCCACTAGGTCTCATTCTATCATTTTCATGAAATGAGAAAAACTTTCATGAAGCTACTCCTCATCTATTTTTAATTGAACCACTAGGATTTATCATCCCACAATGGGAGGATAATTCTCAGTTACATCCTCTTGTATCCCAACCGACACATGACTTTGTGGTGGAATCATCTCAAATGAAAAACAAACATCTCATAAAATATAACAAAAACCATTGAAATTTTCACAAAAGAATTTTCTCTACTCTCTATAATCAACTCATACTACATACACTATTCTAGTTGATACATGTGTGATTCAATTGGTACCATTATCCATACCTACATCAATTCATGGTCACTATAGAGTAAAAAAACTAACACGGTAAGATTTATTTCATTAAAACCCCTTTTTAAAACATTTTTTCATCAAATCATACGCCTTTCCCACATAGGTTGCATACACTCTTCAGAAAACCGAATAACCAAATTTCAACCAATTAAACAATTTTCATTATAGACTATTCCTTAACTACTCTTTCACATCCTTCCTATTTACCCATTTTCATTATCTTCATTAAACACCAATTCATTATAAAATAGAATGAAACTAAAATTCATCTATCCTCCATTCCTCACGTATCTTCCCCTATGTGTGCCTACCATGACTCATTCCATATATATACCTGGCCACCTAAAATAATGAATGAATGCATAACATCATTAAATTTTAGGCCATGATAAAAATATAATAATATTGTCACATCAAAAAACTAGTGCATCACCCTATGGTGAAATATCATTCAATTATAAAAAGACAAATCAACAACAACAATTCCCACCATTCTTTAGATGGTTTTATATCAAGCATGGGTCAACTAATGTCATGAATGTGCTCATATCCAAGGCCCAGCACATTTTAATATCTTTTCTACCATTTCTATATATTATGAAAAATGTAAAGAACTACCATTGATGACACTTTGTAACATCCCTGAACTAGAGGCCACCAACTAGTTTCCCAAGTCATATCCCAACATGACCACATTCATGCCTACCTATATGCCAAAGGCTGCTGATTAGCAGCGAGGTATTGATAGGTCATGTTGGGAGACTACATCCTCTTTTTCCGGAGTATAATTCCATCGGGGAATAGATCCTTAGTCCTCTTTCCTAAACCATGCATTATAGGGGTGGGGTTTAGAGCCTCAGTCTTAAATGATCTGTGGGAGATTATCCTCAAGTCCAATACCCCACCAATACCAAGAAATGTACACAATATTATTTGTCCATTTACATACATATCATATCAGAAAACATACACAATCCGTACATATAACATTCACATTTCATAATTATTCACCATATAAATCAACTTCAAGCATTAACTGGTTAGTACATTTAACATTTAAATTTCATAGTCCATTTATCCCATTTCCCATTCTCATTCCTTATCCAATTAAACATATTCACTAATTCACATACATTATCTTATTTAACATATTTATCAATTCACTTGCTTTAACTCATTTACACATCTCAATTACAACCTCATAATACATTATTCACATTAAATTTATTTAATTTAGAAGTTTAAATTCATAACAAAAATATCCATTATTCCATTTATAATGAATAAAGACAACTACCTTTACTGCCTCTTTATAAATCAAGATATATCTCAACAGATTTATCATTGGATATATGTCAATTTTAAAAATTTTAATGTGTTTCAATGTTTTGTGTATGGACTATAGGGACACTCCATGGTTGGTCCTAACTATTCTAATTAATCACAATGCTTCCCATAAGGATCAGGAGAGGTTCAATTCCTCATTCATCCTACCGTTTTACCAAATCTCACTAATGGAATCAATTAAACAATAATAGATATGAAATAACACAATAACACATACACAAATTAACAACCAGAGTAGTTGATGTAACTTGTAGACCAACTTCCTTGATTCAAAATAAAAACATATGTTAAACCATGATCATTACATTATATTCAAACACCCTTTGAATTCATAACATAATATATCTCAGAAAAAGTGGTGTTTAGGATTAGGAAGAATTAGAACCAATATACATGACCTGAACCAGAAAAAGAGAAAAGGGGAGTGTTAGAATTTCTTTGATCATTGATAAGTACCAAATGACACTTCAAATAGCCTACAAATGAAGTTGATTGATCACTGAGAAGCGTTGGTAGTTTTAATTCATCACAATGGTTATGTGATATGAAATGGGGGAGAAAATATAGTAAAACACATATAATACTGAGTGGTAAAGTGATAAACCCCAATTCTAATGGGGCCCACATTTGACCACATGGTTGACCAAACCATGCACCTACCACTATCTAAATGGGGTCTATGTTTCCCTATTACCCTAAGAGCCGGTACGGTTTAAAAAATCTAGTGTCAACTATATAGAATGACTTTGTCCTGAGCATTAGGGTTTTCCTCCCCCCTTTCATGTTTTCCTCCAAACCATGGACCCTTCTTCCAGGCATGCATGTTTAGGATACATGATTAATCTTAAAAGTGAACCCATTGTGAAACACGAATTGAATGTCCATTTCCCCCTTTTTTCATCTCCCAAAACCCCGAAACACTGGTGATCCTATCCATACACCCAGTACACATTCCAAAAAAAAATTTAAGATATTTAAACAAAAAAATTATCAAGGAAATACCTTCATGATGTCAAGGATCTTACCCACATATATAGTAAAGATGAATATGGGAATTATAAATAATGTGTAAACATCATCCATCATCAAGTTATTTATAAATCATATTTATTATAAAGGTTAAAAATTTCTCAACCTGATGATGATAAATTTCTATATTAAATTATAGATATGAAGAATGTCAAATTGAAATGATTCATATATGAGGATGGTGTTCTAAAATATAGAAAGATACTATGTTATCCATATATAACTGATCTTAAAAAATAAATATTAAAAGATTATCAAAGATATAATTTCTATTTAAACCCTAGTATAACCAATATATATTTGTATTTGATGGAACATTTCATGAGGGATAATAGGAAATGGGAATCTTATTATTTTGGGTCATAATGTTTGGTTTTTCAATAGATAAAGGCTGGAAGAAAACATCCTACAGGAGTCTAGAATGATCTATATATTTCAATATTGAAATGCGTTGACATTCCAATATACATATTCACTAGATTAACTAATACTCCTAGAATAAAGGATACAAGATGGTTTATTGTTTATTACATTACCAAATCTACTCATTTGGCCACTATAAGAGAAGATTTAAGTATTTTCTACCTTGAATAACTCTATATTTATGATGTTTTAAGATATAATGGTTCACCTATTTGGGTTGTGTCTAATCATCAACAAAGATTTACCTACAAAATTGGAATGGTATTGAAAAGGGTATAGTCACTAAGCTTCATTTCCACACTTCAAATCACCCACTAATAGAGGGAAAATATGAAAGGATAATTCAAACATTACAGGACATGTTGTGGTTGTAATAAAATTACAATAATGATATAATCGATAAGTGATTACCTTTGGTGAAATTTTTGTATAAAAATATCTTCCATTCATGTATTCAAATGGTTTCATTTTAAGAAGTATACAACATGATATTTTAGGCTTTAGCTTGTTGGGATGATGTCAGTAAAATAAAGATAATGGTCCCAGAACATGTTAAGGACACAATGGTAATGTAAATGGATATTAAAACACATAATAAATTATATCTCAGTAGTAAAATATTTATGATAATAACCAATGGAATGATTAGGTAATTCAAGTTGGAGATCAAATTTTCTTTAATGACTCTCTATGGATAGTTGTTATAAGATTTTGTAATAAATAAATACTCTACCTAAGGTACATAATACCTTTTTGAAATATATTAAAGAAATTGATATTGGGATTAAAATTTTTATAATACAATAGATCCTCTATAATGTAAACGATTTGTTCCATGTCTCATTTGTAAGAAAGAACATTATACTCCCATCACTTTTCCTCACCTTTATGGCGATAGAATTGGAATAATTAATTATAACATCCATAAAACATTCTTTAATACCATTTGAGTAGATTATATATACAATTATAATCCAAGTGTCAATAATATGTCCACGTTATTCCATTTATCAATAATATTTACCTTTATATTTTTTTAAGAAAAAATGAATACAAAATTTCAAACTATTAACTTTAATATCTCTAATATTTTTACATAATGATAATATGAGGGTTTTTATGATTTTTATGTTTATTTGAAATATAAATTATTTTTTCATCATGTTAATTTATTTTTATTTCTCGGTGATTTAATAATTACCTCAAATGCTTATGAAATACCGACACAATTCTTGTGCAAGTAGTAGAAAAATAAAGTAAATGACTTCAAAAATAGAAACATTAATTTTTTTTGAGTTATTTATAGTGTCCCATGATTATTAAAAAGAATATTAAATAATATGGATATTGATTTATTATATTAAAACTACTTTTATGTTTTTTAAAATTGTCAAATTAGGTGAATTCTTCTAAAAAGGAAATTAAAGATATTTTAAAATAAATAATATTTAATTAAATGATTTAAATTTCATTAAAATATAATATTCATGAAATTGAATTGTATGTGATTTAAAATATAAATATTAGTCTATTTATAGATCATTAATCATTTTAGGGTAACATTCTTGACCGTTAAATAGTAGAAAACTTTTTCATTGTTGTAAGTGTCAAAAGGTATAACGTAGGTTAAACTAAGAGATAAGGGAGAAAACATAACAAAATTGCAACAATTATATTTTAATTTATTATATAGACTCAAAATAATTATATATTTTAATTATAATTTTTTTATAAATTTTCCCTAATATTTAATATATATTAGTGTATTACATTAAGTCATTCCAATTGTGTCCCTTCCCTCACTTATAAAAAACCACTATTATCTTTTCATTTAAATACATTGAAAAATGTACCTAAATAACATGAAATTATATGGCATAAATTTCAATAAACTGGATTTTTATGGGATATCATTCCAAAATACCAAACTTAGGACCTTTAATAGTAGATATAATTGAAGGGTATGAAAATTGAGGTAATCACCATTATTAACTTTTTCAAATTTAATCCTTCTTATACAACTTACCATCTTCACATAGAGATGTAACTCGTTTTTCGTCACCATTTTGCATGGATGGTGATAAATATATAACTATTGAATATATATGATATTTATGACATAAATATTCATCATTAATTCCAATATCATATCTACATTCTTACCTTCCAATCTATTGGAAACCAATAATGTATCTTGTGTGTACGTGTGGTCTACCACCTCCATGAAGAGATGTGAATTTTTTCCTTTTATTCTTTACATTGATGTTAATGAGGATATATTTAATGAATACACATGATATTTACTTCTTTATTATGTTTTTTGTTATTATTGAACAATAATAAATGTATAGTACCAGAACCTCTATGACAAAACATGCATAAGGAAATATGGTAGTTATCACCTGAAATAATGATCATATGGAATGATTGTTAATTAATGGGTGATAGGATGTTATAAAGGGATCGTATATGATATTATAAATGTTAATATATATCATGTATAAAATATTAATATTTAAAAAATTATTATACAAGAGTTTAAATCATGTTTAACTAAGGGGGAATGTGAGGTAAGGGGTTTTAAAGTCAATCTCTATTCATTGAGTTATATAATATCTTTAATCACTATATTGTGAAATTAATATGTGTGAAATAATTTTTTTAAATTATTTTGTATTTAAATATTTATTTTTGTTAACTTTAATTTCATACATATAATCTTTTCTTTAAATTCATACTTTAACTTTTTGATCATTTAAGGTATTTCGACTCAATTTCCACACCATTTATATATATTTGATATTATGAATAAATTTATTTTTTGGTGGTGTATATAGAGCTCTTTAAGTTATCTAAAATGAATTTATATTTATTCATGATGGTTAAAGATTCAATTTTATTTTACACATTAAATGGGATACAATTTAAAAGTTACCATCAATTTAACTATTTATTTGACAATCTCATTTTTTGGGAATAACTTTATTTTAATTGAAGGAATCTTATAATACATCGAAAATAAAATATATCTATTTTCTTCTATTTTTGATATTAATGGTTTCATGTATTTTTTAATAAAATTTTCACTCTTATGAACATGAGTCATCCAATGTAATATTTAAAATAAAGGTCGATATTATTTCTATTTTAACCGGGTTTTTTTATTCCATGATAATATTTTTCAAAAAAATATTATAAAAGTTGTTTTTATTTAATAAAATGATTTATTAATAACTTATTAAGTAACACATTAAATTTTACATGGTTTTAGACGAATCTTACAAATTATTTTCAATGGTTCGTTTTCATCTTTCATTGCAAAAATTCTAAAGGAACGTTTTCTAACGTGTATATATTTAATGGATTTTTTTCTTCCATATACATTTTAAAGTATAATATTTAAATGGTTTTTTAAAAAAAAACTTAGTTACAAATTATTTTACAAATTTTACATCAAATTTACTATATTCCTCAAAAATAATTTTTTTACTATGAAATCAATTTTTTAATTAATTGATGGTAATATTTTATATCGTGATAATTTTCTGGTTATAAAATTTCTCTTCAAACATTAACTTTCATTTGATCATTGGACATTAAATTATATAAAATATTCATATTCTTTATACAGTGGATATGATTATTTCATAAAATATATACAATTTTTAAATATGGTGTTTTACATTCAATGTTATTTTATTCATTGAAGTATTATTTAACTTTCTTATTCTTTAACTAATATGGATTTTTTTTAGGAATAGTGTTTATGAATTAAATTTATAATTAAATATAGGAGGAATGAATTACACCTAAGTAAAATATGTTTCTGATAATTGTATAGCCCCTCGATTCATCAATAGGTCTGCTGAGATAATTTAGGTGGTTATCCATACTAACTGACTTTTTAATGTATGTTTACACATAATTTAAACAGTTTTAGAGAAATACATTTGTAATAAATATTTCGGGATGATAGATATAATGACATTCAACATTACACATTTACTCCATAGGTACTTATGATACTATTCTCCATGTGTTTCCTTTGATGGTATTATCCATAGATACTTATTAAACATAATTATTTCTTAAATGGAATATATTTATTATTTACCTTTCTGTATTGATTATACATTAATTATCCACAATAACCTTCATTGTACACAAACCTTACTAATATATTGAACTCTATATTTTTTCATTCACTTTGATATGAAGAATAAATCATTTAATGTGGTTCAATGATGATAAATATTATATTTAGTTATTTTTTATATTTTTATTCCAATGTATAATGTGAATCATGTATGTATTTGGTTCTTCAAGACTAAAAAACTAATCAGTCATTCAAAATTAAATCCCTTTTTTATTATTCCAATGTAATAAACTAGACACCATCTCTAGGATACTAATGTTGTCATTTTTAAAATCCAATTTTTGAAAAAATGGTTTTACTCATCAAAGATATTTTTATGGATTAATATTTTCCCATAGTTCATGGCATGAAAAATTATCACTAATATAATTTTAAATAGTTTTATAATGGTTATTTTTGAGAATAATATATTTATAAAAAAATTCTAAAAAATGTTTTAGTAGTTCATATATATATTTTTGATATTATTTTCAAGTCAAGCAAACACAGATTTTGTATTTAATTTTATGAAATGATTTAAAAAATTTTCAAATAAATTTAATGGATGTGTTAAAATTATATATTAGTTTTAAAATATTTCATAAAAAATATACAATATCTTCAAATATAATTAAATAAACAAAATATATTTTTGAAATGTTTTGGTATACATACGACCGAAGGTAGAGACACTCATATGAATACAATATATAAGTCATATTTGGAGGAAACTATAACATATTTTTATCTAACTACCTAAAGAGTAATGATTGGATGTTTACAATACTTATTTATTAGTCTACCCAATATTATATTCACTGTATGTATTTGTTCCCATTTTCATCAACACAAAAAAGAATAAAATTTGAGTGTTGTTAAAATAAAATAAAAATAACTAAATATGACAAAGTTTTTGGATTGGTCTAATATAATGAACATGGATTTGAATTAGTTAGATATTATGATGTTGATTTTAGTGTTTTTAAGAAAGAATAATAAAAATATTGAATATGTAGTCTTTTTCTTAAATTATTGAGTTAATAATGAATTATGAATCCCAATTTTGTTCCATTACATAATTTGGAATTAGAATACATTGCTATAGGTTATTGTTCTACACAAATTATATCGATGAAACACACATTAATATATAAGGGTTATCTATTTATAAATGTCCTAATAAATTGTTATAATAAAATTTAAATTAATATTTATAAAAAGAATGCGTCTGATACTTGGAAAAAGAATACATATATAATACATCAATTTTAGAGAGAATTTTTTTTAAAAGTAAATATTTTACTAGAGTTCAATGGAACAAGTTTACAACATGATTATTTTAAAAAAAAATTAATTATTGAGAGATTAAATTATATCATACATCATATAAGAATGAATAATTGTTCCTAAATATTTCTGTAGAATTTGTATCAATTGATTTTTTTAATTATTATTTTTAATTATGTTATATTTTTAAACATCAAAGTTAATTAGTATTTATAATTATTTATGTTTTACCTAATTTTTTATCTACACCTGTAGTTAGGTAAGGATGAGAAATTATTTATATGGTTAGTTATGTAATAGTTTCAAATAGTTCTTAGGGTATTTTGACCTACCGAGATCCATATAAGTTACCGAAAGGCATGTCATATGCAATGCATACTAAATGTGTCTTATTTAAATTACCGTTAGTATTTTTTATGTTTAGTTAACCTCCCATGACTATTTGAATTTTTAATTTAAGAGAAATATTTTTAAAGGATTTATTTTCATATTATTATTATTCTATTCCCTAAATTATTGAATGAAAAAATTGGATTTGATCCATCAGACATATCTTATAACTATTTCTTTTTTGAACTATTAGATGTTATCTCTCTCAGACCACTCTTTTCAACTTATCTTTGTTAATGTCAATCCTATGACTTTAGGGTATTAAATAATAGTATAATGTTGGTTATAATGAAAATTTCTTGTGAATTAGCATAACATATTGGTTCTACTCCATCAAAAAGATCTAGAAAGGATCAAGCTAGGTGAAGTGTTTTTGTAAAGCCTCTAATCCCCTATATTCTTGATGGGCCTTTCCATGAATAAAAATATACAGGTACTGAATGGTTATAGTTTTTCAATTAATTTTTTAAATTTGATTAAAAATTAATGATAGAGTGATTGGTTTGGGGTATTCAAAATCCATTTGATCCTTTTATGGTAAAATTTTTTTCTGAAAATATAGTATTTCTTTCTGGTGTTTCATGTGATACATTTAGAAAGGTTTATATGGTGAAAACATGGTATTATTTTGAAATAACAGGGATAAAATATTTAATGAGACTTATATAAGAGATTTTTTGGATTAACTATGTTCATATCCAGTAAATAATTCTTATTTTGCGTTTTTGATTACACTGGGGGAGCTAACCGGGATAAACACACCCAGAAGACCTACTATTATTGAATTAAATGGGGAATGTAGATTGTTAGTGATATTTTCTATAATTTGATTAGTCCATTGAAAGAGATCTTCATCATTTTTCAGAATCAATATTTTTTTTATTTGATAAATATTAGAGTTCATGTAATCTTATAAATATATAACATTATATATATGGATCAATTGTGGAATCCCATATCTGGATATAATACTATACTACACCCTAAATATAACCCACCCTTATTTGATTTAAAAGGTTAGTTCATATAGAAGAGGAAAAATTATTTCAAAGATTAATATTTCTTAAATTAGAAAATATATAAGAATATAAACATATAATGTAGCCCATGAAAAAGTAGTGACTGACTGATAATGAGAAGTTTAATTATAATTAAAATACAATTAAAGTTATAGTTGGACTAAGAGACAATATGGATCTTGGTCTACATCTTAATGTGGATATTTATTATTATTTTAATGAATATTAAGTTTTCAAAGAAATTGGATTAAAAGAGATATAAGTGGTTGATTTTAGTGTGGATGTTTGGGAAGTAATTAAGTAAGTTAGGGATATATCTCAAGTTTCATCATTTAGATCACTTTATTCTCTCGTACCTCTGTCCTCTAAATTAAAATACCTAAGTGATGAGGACCTCAATGGTAATAATGTATCATAGAATTCATTTACTAAGGTAATAAAATGTGGAGAAAATGAATATGATGAAACTGAAGGAAGTGAAGATAATTATGAAAATTATTTTACTTTATTCCCTTTAATAATAAACACCTAATTTCTATGTAAAATATTGGAATATCCCCAAAGGAGGAATCTGCTGATGGTGATCATCCTGGGGTAGTCCACTTAGGAATAATGGGCATGCTCTCTCTATCACCTCCTACCTCACTTATTTCATCATCCCTGACTTCTACCACATCTACTACGAAACATTTATTTAACAACTAAAAATTTATATCAACTCTATTTCCCTAATTATTTCTTTTTCATATAGTATAAATCACTTAAAATCACATATAAATCATTATACAAACCTTATAAATGAAGAAGGAATTAAATAATAAGTATTTCTTGATGTAAAAGAAGTTATACTAATGAATTGGTTACATGACCTTAAGAATAATAATACGAACCATATGAATAGTAAATTATAAAAATAAATAATATAATCACCGATATTTGAATAAATTATATTTTGGAATTTTATAAATGAATGTATTATATAATTATATCATAGTATAATTAAATGAATATTTTTAGAATTACTAATTAAGTGTTGGTATTTTTATGAATAAAAAATTTTGAATTACAATATTATAATTAATATAATTATTTAAAAAGAAATTAATTTTCATAAAATGTATTCATAAATCTATATTTTGTTTTCTTATGATTTAATGATAATTTAATGAGACCTAGATTAATTTTCCAGTTTAATATAAAATAATTTATAATTTCAAAATCAATATTTTACAAGTAAATAATGATTTGAACTAAAATTTTAATTTTCCATATTTATAAAATACTTTAATATAATATATTTGTTTTAATTATTGTACACATTGATTAATTGTTAGGGTTATTTTTTGGGATTTTTTTTAAATACTGGAAATTTTCGTAAATATTAAAATACAGTTATTTATAGTATAAATTCATTATAAGATAAATAAATTATTACATGACTCATGGATTATTTAATCAACATACTCTAGAAAATTCTTTCGTTAGTTTAATATATATTATGATAATTCTCTTAATATTCATATTCTTGAGACAAAATAACAAATAACTCAGTAAAATATTTAAAAAACACCCCTCTCCATTATAAATAACACCCCTAACCACCCCTTCTCCTGAAACCTTCAATGTTTGGAGCCTTTTAAAGTTTCAATGGATTACTATTACCAATACCCTACCACAAATACTATTATCTCTTGGTCTCATCAAAATACCAAAAACATTTCCCTATGTGGGTTCTCAGGAAGGATCATTCAAGAGGTAAAATCCTATTCATTTTCCTCTTAATTTCTTTTCAAGTTCTTTTCTTTTATTATTCTATCCTAAGCTACCCTCATTTATAAATCATGAAATCTCTATTAGCTTACATGTACAAGAATTTTTTTATGCTAATTGAATAATTCTTCATAAGGACCATTCTCCTCTCCCTTTTGTTCAAAAATTGGAAATATTATCCGTGAGGTATTGTTTCATCACCTTCAATGATGACAAGTTTACATTTTCATTCACCATCTTCATGGTTTTTCATGAAACCATTTTAATGGTTGAAATGGATATCAAAATTATTATTATAATACTTTTTATGTTTTTGATGTAATATATTTACATAATACTAAATGATAAAAAAAATGAGTTCATTATGATTAATAAAAGCAATAATAATTTAAACGGTTAGCACTAAATGTCCTATCTAATGATTTATACTCATACTATGTCACAAATATACATAACCATTTCAAAATATTAATTTTCATATAAAAAAATATAATTATTATTATGGATAATTATACCCATTTTACAAGAACTGAATTACTTATAAATAAGTGAAATGTTCATGAACACCAAGGAAACAAATGCTCTTGAATGATTAAATTGAATCTTATAACTCATGAAAAGGACCATAAATGAACATAATAAAATTATAAAGAAACAATTATGGGTATAGAAGGTTCTTAATTAATTTATTAAAATATTTAATTTGATTAATCATGATATTATGGCCAAGTGCATTACACATTTAGACAAAAGGTAAGGGTTTCTAACCGAACCATCATTATTTTATTTGTATTATTATTTCACTTCCCTTACCCGAATGAAAGGATTATTTCAATTTTTTAATGAATAAATATTATATGTATATTTTTAAAGCTCATATATCCATATCATTTCATCTTATATTTTTTGGAATTACATTTTTTACAAGGTTCCCTTCTTAGTACATTCCTGATACGCACGCCCGAATAAAGGGAATGTCTCGATTTCTTACCAATTTTCAAGTATCATATATAATCAGTTTTAATAATAAATTTTGTCTCTAAAATAACTAATTTTTTCAAGAAAAACTATATTTTTCATTCTTAGTTTTATAAAATTAATTATGAAAAATAAAAAAGATTTTTCCAAGATAACTCTTTTTGGAAATGTAAAAGGAGTAATTATCTTATGAATTCCATGCGTATTTTGTTAGATTATTTTCATTCTTCAACCCCTTTTTTGAATGTTATAATTTATTGATATGGGTATCTTATTTTTATCATGTACCATATTTTATTCAAATGATTATGATCAGTTTGATTGTGGATGTGCTATCTTGGTACAATTTACCATACTGCTCAGAATGGTAAATATTTATGTTTATAGATTTAAGATAGATATTCACATCTCACATATATATATATGTATATATCTTATGATTAACCCATTTATATTAGTAATGAATTGGACTAAGTATGTTACATGTGTATCCCTCTATATTACATCTTTTCATCGATGGGTCTCATGAAAAAATAGAGAGAGACTTGGCTAAGGCCTAGAAAATTTTCTAATATGGTTTTGGATGAGGCCTTAATCATTTTCAGATGTGTTGGATGAGGCCTTTATGATATGTTTCATATGTACTACATATGCTTCCCATTGTAATGATAATAGTATTGTATTATTCATGTGAATATTATGCGTGTATAATATCCATGGTTAATCTTATTTCTCATGTGATTACTTATATGGAATTATTTATTCATATTTTATCATAGTCATATCATGTTCAAGTTTATGTTCTACTGAATGTGTTTTTAATCATTCACCATTCCTTATTATTTATATAGGATTTATTTTTATTAATTACCCTTACTGGGCATCTCAGATATCCATATTCTAACATTTTATTTTCCCCCCAAGATATGAAAATAAATATTATTAATGACATACAAATTTAATATAAGAGTATTTGAGTGTTATAAATGTATTTTCTATGTTGTTTTACCTTATATTATTAAATTAAAGTTCATGTATGTAATATGTATTCCAAAACAACTAAATAGATTATTCCATTGGGATTCGATTCTTATATATATACTGATTAATTAATATAAGGAACCAAATTTGGACGTCTAGGTCTTGGGTCATTTCATTTTTTCTTTTCTCTTATAATAGATGATTAATATATTCAACTATTTTATAGGTGCATGGTTATTCAAGAACACTAATCCATATCTACACCACAACCTTTAAATCCATCATTATCCTCTACAAACAATGGAAAAGATCATACTTTCCCTTATAACATCAAATATGTTATTTTATATTCTTCTCCTAGTTGGAGTATCTAAGAGGATCACCTTTTTTTATAATTTTTGAGTAATCAATTATAAAATTTATTTCCTAAATATGTTTCCATTTCTCATTTTATTTTTCATATTTAATCATTACATTGTGTAATATCTTTGTAATTAATGGAATTTATTTTTTGTGATAGTAAAATGTTTTTCTATCCAAATCATTAAAAAATGGTTGGGTATTGAAATAACTATATCAAACATCTATATAAAGGTTTTCAACTTTCCATTAAGGTAATGTGACCAAATATATGTTACCCCACATTATGTTCTATTTAGATGTAGGAAAAAACAAGTAATCATATATCAGATGAGAAACATTTATCCATGCCTTGAACTAACCACATGTGTAGTAAATTAACTACATGGAGTGTTCAAGTGACCACATGAAATATTGAACCTAACATAAAATGAAATAAAGTGTCCATATGTAAAAAAATGTGACTATATCAATTGAACATATCATGTGACCCTATCATGTGATCACAAGAATGTTCTACAATATGGTGACCATGTCATGTGACCATAAGAAAGTTACCATTTCTAGTTACCACAAGAAAGTGATTGTTTCAAGTGAACATAATATGATGACTATGTCAAGTGATCATAAGTTAGTAGTGGTTTCATGTGATCATGTCAACTGACCATGTTATATGACTGTATCATGTGACCAAAAGATCATGTGATTGCAAGCTATAGTGGTCATGTATAAGTGAAATTTAAGTGACTATCAATAACTTATGTAGTGATTAATATTTAAAACACCAAAAGTGGTTGTTTGAAGCATTTAATATAGGTTCATATAATTAGAATTGTTATATTAGACTAATGAGTACTTTGATTAATCTATATATATTTTCCAACAGATAATTAGATTCCATTCTCTCTTTAGGATTCATATCTACTCATAGAAAAAATATATAGAGAGGACATACACTAAAATAATTATTTTATTTAATACATCACTATAAACCTCCAAAACACTAAATGTTTACTTCTTAGTAAAATATCTGTTCAAAAAAAACATAAAATATATATTTAACTACATTTGATCAACCAAAATTGATCTGATTTATCTACTTAACACTTCATATCCTCATGTATTTTCTCTCAATTTTTTTTCTTACATTCAAGTTGGGTTTACATTACTCTGTATATTTTTTATCATATTCTTATGTATTTTATTTGAGAGTAATAAATGATATATCATCTTATTTCTACAAATGTTATCAAATAAATAACTATGGAATATGTTATATGTACCATGAAATACATTGTGTTTATTTTTAACTAAAAAACTCGATCTAGGTCATGGATATATTTTTTATTTAATAAAAAATATTTGTAGTATATAACTATTAAGTGGAGAGTATTAGGTATCGAATTGAGATTGCACCTAATGTATTTATTTACACTATGTTCGAAAATATTTTTTTTTCTTTTTTTTTTAAATCATATCATTTATTCCAAATAAGATTTTCAAATAAATATATTGATATTTAGGTTTAAGCAGTTAATTAATTATTATGTTTGATATGAATGGATTTTTTCAGAATTTTAAGTGATTGTAAAATTTATTTAGTAGGGGTTTTATTGGTCCTTTGAGAAATCATTTGACAAAATAAAATTATATATTTATACTATTTTAGTTGAATGGGTTCTTTTTATAAATAGGTTACTTCGTTTTAAATTATTTTTTAATAGAAATTTTAATTTGAATCTCATTTAAACCCCCATCCCCTCTTGAGGATTCTAATTTGAACAACAGATATGGTATAGGTTTTAGTAAATGATAGCTTTACAATACTAGTTAACAGTAGGATCTTTATAGTTGGTTTCAATTTTTTGATTATCAATGTGGTATACTAGATTAAGAATTTTTTAGATATTTATTTTTAAGGTTGTCTTTTCATTGCCCCAATTTACATTTTAATAGATTTTTTTATATAGTATAACAACCATTAATTTATCTGATTGATCATTTTTTTGGTTTAAGGTTCTTCCTATGTTTATGTTTTGGGAATTTATTTTATTTTATAGTATTTTGATGTATTTTATAGATGTAAATAGATTCAATCGGATTGTTTAAAACCCTTCATGCTTGTTATGAACCACTAACTTATTGAAGGTGGGCATAGGGAATCACTCTAATTCTAGTCACTACTCTAGATAAGTGTCTTAATTGGGATACTACATATCATTGGCATGATAATATACCATGATAAGTTTATTGATGATAAAGAATCTAAAATTACATTACATGAATACATTTTTGGGGAGAATTATTTTTCTCATGGGAATTACAAGGAAGTTACTAAGTGTAAATTAAACTTTAATTAAACAAATTTGATAATTATATGATATTAATGATTATTTAAAAAAATTAATGAAATATAATTGAATCTCACGTAGAACTAGTAGTTAAAATATCATAAAATTTTGAATTGGATCTCAACCTAATGTTTTTAAAAGATACTGATGCCTGAAAGATACAATAATGTGTTGTTTAAAGGTAAATTTGAATAAACCTAAGGAATTTATGACGGATACATGAGTAATAAAAGGACCCTTATTATTAGAAAAAATAACACTTCAGTTTGAAGAGGAAGAATATATTGCAGAATCTGTAAATGATAAACTAGAAATATTATTTGAGAATGTTGAGAATAATATTGAAGGAAATTATTATAAAAATTATTGAGCACATTTAAAAAATTAGAGTTCGATTCAACTACAATTCTTAGAAAACTATCCTATCATTTATATTATTGAAATAACTTTTTTGGAAACATAGTTTACACCCTGAAATACTATAAAGGGGATTTGATTTACCAATGAGATGAAAATATTGGATACAACTAATGAATAACTATATCACAACATAAACAATAGAGGTAAAATAATTTTAATATGTATTATTTTTATATATTTCTAATTATGTTCATACTGAATTTTACTATAGTATGAGAAGAGATGAATCTCAATGTGAAAATGATTATAGAAAATATAAAATATGGATAATAAATGATATTCTATTGAAGATTAAATTGATTATAGTAGAATAAGTTATTGTTTGTGAACATGTGGAGAACAAGTAATCGATACTAAAAAATTTATCAAATCATAAAACATTATTGTGTTGTAAATAAAGAATGAAAAAAAGGAAAACATGGTTAAATTTTTATAAGTTTTAGTTAAAAACAATAGATAATGGATTTTTGGTAGTGGGAATTCATCCCAAAGGATGAGAAAGTAGGTTTTCTAAAAAAACATAAATAATCAAATGGACGATATGACTTTTTTCAAGATGGATCTAAAATGATCAAGTGAAATTGAAAAATCATGATGGATAGAGAATATTTAAATCTAATAAATATACTATATTTTTCATTACATTATTTTAATCTCTCAAAAGGGAGTCATTTTTGTGAATTTGATCTTCAATCCTTATGAAACAAGATGGAATTCATAATTGAAATTAAAAAAATGATTCAATTACATTAGGATAGAATGCGTGATATTTATGAATTCAATGGAATATGTTACATATTATATAAATTGGTATCCGAGATATTCTAAAAATGAGACTCGAATAACACCTATTATATTTAGAAAAATTAATGAAATGAATTTTACTTACACTGAATTGGAGGATTACCTTTAAATATATAGCATAAATAAAAAAAACTTTCTAATGATAATTATATATAATAATGGATTAGATGAATGAATAATAAAAATAGTTTACAATATTGATAAAAATTTTGTGATTGAGAAAATTATTACAAGACATTATTGGAGTGAAGTGACTGAAGTGGTAGTGTACGATCCAAAACTAGCATTACATTGCCATTGAGTGATGGTAAACCTAATAAAGAGTTATATAAAATAACTCCAAAACTATAGAAATTTATAATATTTAGAAGCAAGTGTTTTATCAGTGGAAATATAATATAATCAAGGAAAACATGGTTATTCAATATATTTTGGTATATTTATGGTTTTTTCAACCAAGAAAATGAAATATGTGTGTTTTAATAAGTTTTTTATGAAAATTATAGTGAAAAATAATTTTATGGTGATTGAAGAAAGAATGAAAAAATTTCAATTAGCTTACAAATTTATGAAATTTATACAGATGGAGAAGATCATGAATATGAACATGAAGTATGTCACTATACATCAATCATAGTTGATTATGGATGTTAATTACCTGATCATTATGAAGTTAGATCAATTTTGTGGGTAATTCAAAATAAACAATGAAAGAATGTGTGATAATTTTGATGAATCTAATATCTTTGGTGATCAAATTGGACCCGAAAAAAAATAGATTCCCAAAAAAAGAACATTATTATGTTAAGTAGAGCGTATATAATTTTCATATGAAAAATGTATGAATCATGGGTAAATTTCATATATAATGAATTATATTAAATGGATAAAAACAATATCGGTTTCTAACGGGTTTGTTCGTAGAACCAGAAACATCCAATGATTCCACATCCGTTTGGACCTACTTTCCAAAGGTAGGCGCTCATTAGTTTGTGGACTAATGAGGCTTAGGAATTTTCATTGGTCGAGAGTATGGGAGATCGGACTCGTCACACCTTTTTGAGGGGAATTATTGTCTACTCCGGGACTCTCTTTATAGATTTAAGTTATGTTCATGAATCCTTATTATATTACCAAGTATAAAATGAGTTTTCCTTAAGTTTTAACAATCAATGATTAAATATGCAAGAAATTTAGAGAATCTTTTATATGTATTCGAGGTTCTTCATCAATAGAGAATCATCTATATCTATTTAGAGATTCTTGGTCAATGGTATCCTTCAAAACATTTATATAAAAGTCTCTTGGTCATTATGACGACCAGGCTGGTTTTAAAGCCACTCAGTGGGGCACTTGAAGTTTATTGTCATTCAGAAGGATAAGGATTATTTCAAAGTAGGGATCAAACCCATAAATGGGCTACCTACGTATCCTTTGTTTTGGAAAAGGAATCAGAACCCACGTAGTTCGAATAATGGAGTACGATGTTTATGATTGATGGCTCAAAGAAGAATGTCATAATTACTTTTACACTCTAAGCTCACATGAGTCATTCTCGGTGTGAGAAACAATAGGTATTGGTAAAAATTAGACAATTGTACCATGAAAGATGCAATCATAAGAAATTGTTTGGGGCTTATGTATATATGACTACCCAAATAGATGAAGGTTTAGGATTTACTTTATGGAGAAAATCCAGGAACAGGGTCCATTAAGGTATATGTGCTTTATGGAGATTTGAATACTCAAATATTGGGGCTTAATCCTAAGGAGGATGCCCAAATTAGGAGGAGATTTATGATTGGGTTTTACTCCTGAAAAGGAATCCCAAGATTATGATTGGGTCTTATTCCTGAAAAGGAGACCCAGGTTAGGGATTAAGGTTTGGGGCTTACTCCTGAGGAGGATGCCCATATTTGAGATCAGGGCTTATTCCTGAAGAGGATGCCCACATTTGAGATTGGGGCTTATTCTTGAAGAGGATGCCCAAAATTGAGATTGGGGCTTATTCCTGAAGAGGATGCCCACATTAAAGGATTTATAACTGGGGATTATTCCTGAAAAGGAGACCCAGGTTAGGATTCTCTCATCTTAAAGGATAAGATTGAATGAATGAACTCTCTATATTTAGTGACATAAGGATATTTTAAATCACTAGACTTTGAGAGATATTCCACAGAATTCCTTTCAGATAAGGAAGTCAAATCAAGAAATCATGTCATAAATAGCTTTGAAGAGTGTCTGGAAGACTGAATCTTGAAAAGGAAAATGTGTGATGGATTAAGAGGGGTAAAATGGGAATGATAGGCACCCAAAAAGGTAGGGGCGCGCAAGTCTTGAAAGGCGCGCAAGTATTGCGGAGGCACGCAAGTATTGGTCGCGCAAGTATACTTGCGCG
Organism: Viscum album; assembly: GCA_963277665.1. NCBI lineage: Eukaryota > Viridiplantae > Streptophyta > Magnoliopsida > Santalales > Viscaceae > Viscum > Viscum album. The sequence goes on from OY728128.1 coordinate 324,294,552, forward strand.
ACATGAGGGGTACTTGCGCGATTCTCAAACATCATTATAATAATTGAGCGACTCTTTATAAATCCATTTAGAATCCTCTTGTGGTTCTTCCAAAAAAGTTACGCGCAAGTTCTATTGAAGGAATAAGGCGGCGTGCAAGTGTTGATGAGTTTCACCACTTAGGCCTTCCTTCTTCTCTTTAAATCTTCCTTTCTAGGTATGAAATTACTGTAGAAGTGTTCCGGAAGCTTTGAGAAGAGACTTGGGCATCGGGAGCATCAATACGAGTTTCAGGAAAAAAGATCCTCTCGAATGGGGGGCCCACAGGGTCTATTTATAGGCAAGAGATGACCCTGGGCGGTTACTGAGAGGTTATCACTTAGGTCGCACAAGTCACTTGCACGACCATAAGGCAGCGCACAAGTAGGTTTGCACAACCACTAGGCAGCGCGCAAGTACTTGCACGACCACTAGGCGGCGCGCAAGTGTACTTGAGCGACCATGAGGGATCTTGCGCGACCTATGGGAAATGTTCTCCTTTTTCATCCCTTTGACGATTTTTGATGTTTTCTTCAAAGGATGAATCACTTTGAGCTCGGATATTCCCTTTTCCGATCTTTAGATTCTGTGACAAAAGGAGCGTCAACAAAAGTCCCCCCTCCGAGTTGGATCCGGAGAGAAATGAGGATTTGACTCTGAAGAAATTGAATATATCCAAAGGAAAAGGGGGCGCACAAGTCTTCAGAGCATAGAGGGCGGCGCGCAAGTTTGCGTCGCATAGGCCTTAAGCGCACTGGGTACGGCACGCAAAGTCCCAGCCGCGTCTATAAATAGAGGGCCTCACTTCCGTACAAGCATTAGGATTTCCGGACATCATACCTTCGAGCTCTCACCACGCAAGTCACCTTAGCCGCACAAGTTGTTCTATTTTCCATTGTTTTCCTTGATGTCGCGCTACTGTAAAGGTATTTGTACTTGCGCGGTTTATACTTGCGCGTCAAAAACTAGCACGGCACACAAATACTTGCGCGCCATTTTTTAGACTTGCGCGCCTTAATGCCTTAGCCATTTTTCCTAAATCTTTCACAAATTTTATGAAAAATAAACCTATTTAAGAGTTAGTTTATTCATCTTTTGTGCAGATTCAGTGGTTCCCAAGAGAATTGGAACGGCTGATGAACTGGATAGCAAGCGGATTGATGACATGATGAACATCATTGGCCATGATTACTATGATATATGCAGTAGAAATCTCCCATATTTGGCTAAGTACTTGAAGAAATATCATCCTAATTTTCCACAGAGCATCCATCTGCCTCTGTATGGTCATGGTCATCTGCAAGGAGTCAATGGTCCAAATGCAAACAATTATACACCTGAGATGCAGCAGCACTGCTAATCCTCTATTTTTGTGATGCTGTGCATTAAGAGCAACAACAATGGTGTGAACTTTCAAGTTATTCCTCTATGTCATTTCCTTGCAGATATGAAAATGGCAAACCCATGGGCTGAAATGTTTTCCACTGCCGGTTGGTGGAGAGAAGACAAACATGGCATTAGAGAAATATCTGAAAAGAGTACTCTCTCCAAATGGATCTTTACTTCCAATGCTCCATTCTCAAATCCATGTATCCATCTTCCAAGTCTCTTGGACAGAAACATAGTCACTGTTTGATCAGCAGAAAATTTTCTCAAACCGCACTCAAGAACATCCTTTTACAATTGTTTCATGAAGAGCTAGTATCACTGCATCTCTTATTGTATCCAGTTGAATGAATGAATTCCAGGTGGTTGCTGATGAAGTTCGGGATGTCGTAAATCAAATGAAGTGTTATGTTGAAATTCTCTTGTAATTCTTGAAAAAGAGAAGAGACTCCAGTCTGTGGATGACCTTCTAACTCTTGTGTATCAATGAAAAACACTTTCATCTCCAATCATTTGTACCTGCATTCTTTCACTACCTTCTTCAAATTTAATTAAGCCAATGGGCTTAGTAAGTATATTTTGATTTTTACTAGGATTAATACAAATAACCCTACAAACACTGAATCTTTTAATTGCTCAATATTAACTAAATCATACATAATGTATGTTTAGTGAGTTGGAACTTGACTTTTATTCAGAGTTCCTTTGTCTTTTGCGGGCAGTTTAAAGTCATGCATGCCGGACATAAAGGGGCTAATGTTTAAGGTCGAAATAGCTTTGACAAAAATGGATTAAAATTGATTCAATTCTTTGACAATTTATCTGAAAACATATTACCATTCTCAAGTATGAGAGAAAAAAAAATGTAAACTATGGCTTAAGAATATTTGAATCTGAGGAATGATTATGAAAAAGAGTTTAAAGGCATTAGAAGAAGTAGTTTCCAAGAATGAAGTTACTATTATTTAACAAAATCCCGTTTGGGGGTTGAAATATGAAGGGCCACCTAATGGAATTGGCTGCATGTTTAAATAAATAGCATCTTTCGGCTGACAAGTCTGTTATGTGGACTGTTTATGCAAGTCCACCTATGGGCACGTGCTGCATAGTCAGGCAAAAGAACTCCCAGAAATTTACTTTCCTAGTGCTAAAAGCCAGTGAATGTTTATGGAGATTCAAATTTTCTAAAGTATAGAGTTTGTTGTCTGGAAAGAGGTACTTGAATATGGAGAAGATATTTTCGAACAAGAATATCGAAGAACTGGATGAACATCACTCCTACGAAGGTCTGACCCAAACGTAGGGAAGAAGAATAAACCATAGACTTGAATACTTTCAGATCAAGAGAAAGGATATGGGACAAATATGTTAAGGATGGCTATTTTTTTTGGATCCCTACATACTATCATTTAAGACAAATAAGGACAAAAGAGGCATTCTTACCAAGAATGAAGTTACTATTATTTAACAAAACCCGTTAGGGGGTTGAAATATGAAGGGCCACCTAACGGCATTGGCTGCATGGTCAAATAAATAGCATCTTTTGGCTGACAAGTCTGTTATGTGGACTGTTTATGCAAGGCCACCTATGGGCACATGCTGCATAGTCAGGCAAAAGAATTCTCAGAAGTTTGACATTTTTGTGATTAGAAGTCATGAAACGGGTTATGAAGATATGAAAATATTTAAGGTTAGGATTATAATACATAAAGATGGGTATTGTCCAATATATATAGAGATATATAGGTCAATGATAACCATAATCATGTTGTGGCTGGGTCCTGAATTGAAACTTGGACTTCACTACGTATCTCATAAGAATGATAATCAAGCCATACGTAGTTCTTGAAATGCAGTTTAACGTCATGCAGGATGAAAGTATGAGTGATCTTAGTTTAGGGTCATAGAATTCGGACCAAAATAATGAATACACAGTGTGTGTTTTCATGAGGACTTTTCAGCCAAGGTACTGAAAGTGAAATTTGGGGTTAGGCCCAAAAGACTTGGGACTGGATTCGAGGGACACTCTAATGTTCCTACGTATCCCATAAGGATGGGAATCAAGTCCACATAGTTCTAGAACTACCCATTGTACAAATTTGGCTCGTACATGTGAAGGGTGAAAGGGGACTTTTAGTGCAATAATGGTTTAACCTAAAAAACGTTTAGGCATTACCATGTATGCACGTAGTCTTTTTGAAAATGAAAACCATGATTGAAAAATCAATGTCAATAATAGTTCTCCCTCAAATGAGGAAATCAATGAATATTGTAGTTTATTGTCGTACTGGAAAAAAGTGTTGTATAGTTTAACGTCGTATAACAAGGACGAAAATGAATCAATGTAAAGATATTGATTCAAGGTGTGGTTTCACGAATAAACATCATATGAGATGGTGGTGAACCGATGTGAAGGGATTGTTTTTGGGCTTGAATCCTGGTAGGTTGCCTACATACCCAGCCTGGAGGGAAAGGATCAAAGTCCGTGTAGTTCAATTAAAGAATGAATTAATGATCAAGTTGTTCTTGGGGACAACGATCTAATTAAAATGTTGTTGGGACTTACACATGGTTATCGGCCCAAAGAGAGTTTTATGGTTGAGGTTTGCTCTAAGCTCACGTAAGTCATAATTGGTGTGAGAAACAAGAGGTAACAACAACCTTAACGATGCACAGTTTAATGTCATGTAGGACATATCAAGGGACTATGCAGTTTAAAGTCTTGCAGTTAGGACTATTGGTGCTGCACAGTTTAGTGTCATGTAGCAGGGAAAAAATAACAGTTTAATGTCATGTAGGACATATCATGGACTTTTTGTACAGTTTAGCATCATGTAGTTAGGACGATGGGGACAATACAATTTAACGTCATATTGGACAAAAATTCGAATAGTTTAAGGTCATATTCATGGACCGTGGATGGTGCAGTTTAATGTCATGCTGGACCTTTGATGATTATATAGTTTAACGTCTTTTCGGATGTGAGGGACTTTTATACAGTTTAGCGTCATGTAGTTAGGACGTCACAGTTTAACGTCTTGCTGGACATAAGGGATTTGCAAATAGTTTATGGTCATATACATGGACCAGGGATGATGCAGTTTAAGGTCATGTTGGATGGTTTATGGAACTTTTTCACAGTTTATTGTCATGTGGGACGAAGTTGCAGTTTAAAGTCATACTGGACCATTTCTGTATAGTTTAACGTCATATAGCAAGGACGAACTGGTGAACCAATATGAGGATATCAGTTCTGGGGACTTTTTACAGTTTATCGTCATGCTGGACGTTGGAAGTGCGACACAGTTTAATGTCTTGTTGCTAGGAAACAATATAGTTTAATGTCATCTCGGACAAAATATGGAACTTCTGTACAGTTTAATGTCATGTAGATAGGACATAATACAGTTTAGTGTCATGTAGGACATAATAGTATCCAATGTGATAGTTTAACGTAATGTTGGACGATGAAAGTGCCACACAGTTTAATGTCATGTTGCTAGGACACAATATAGTTTAATGTCATCTCAGATATAATATTGAACCAATGTGATTGTTTTGGATCTGGTAACAATATTTTGTGTTTATACGAAATACTTCATCAGAAATCTGGAATTAGTTGGAGTTGTGATGTGTTCTCCATCCATTGAGATTAGAGAATATGCTCCATTGGAGTAGACCTTATGTATTGAATAAGGTCCTTCCCATTTTAGTTCAAGCTTGGGAGGCTTCTTTCCTGGTATCATTGGTGCTCTGAGAACCAATACCAATTCTCCCTGAATGAATGAACGAAGACAAATTTTTTTGTTAAAAGCTCGTGCTATTCGATTCTGATAGATTTCCAAGTGGTGCAATGTGCACAATCTTTTCTCATCCAATTGTTCCAATTCATTCAACCGCTTTTGGGATTTCTCATCTGTAGATAACTGATCAAAAATGGATATTCTGAGTGAGGGCAATTGAACTTCAATTGGAAAGACTGCTTCTGTTCTATATACCAACGAATATGGAGTTGACCGCGTTGCATTGCGAGTGGTAGTCCGATAAGCCCATAAAGCATGAAAGAGTTTATCAGGCCATGACCTCTTATCTTTATCCACCATATTTTGCAGTATATTTGAAAGAGTCTTGTTGAAGGCTTCTATTTGGCCATTCTCCGCTGCATGATGTCGAGATGAATGGTTGGACTTAATGTTGTATTCTTGATACAATTTCTTTACCTCAGAAGAACAAAAGTTGGTGTCGTTGTCCGTCAATATGGTATGAGGGACACCAAATCTAGTAATGATGTTAGACTTGATGAAGCTAACAATGCATTTAGAACTGACTTCTTTGAGAGGTACTGACTCTTCCCATTTGGAAAAGAAATCAGTAGCAGTAAGAATGTACTTAAACTGCTTGGCCTTAGCTAAAGGGTAAGGTCCCACCACATCCATTCCCCATGTGGAAAATGGCCATGAGTATTTAGCTGTATGAAGCAACTCTGGAGTTTGATGAATGATGTTGGCATATATTTGTCATTAATGACACTTCTTTGTGAAATTAACACAATCTTGTATCATTGAAGGCCAATAGTATCCAAGCCTTCGAATTTGATCAGACAGTCTATGTCCAGACTGGTGGGCACCACAGAATCCTGCATGCACTTCTTTTATGACAGCCATTGTCTCTTCACCATCAATACATCTGAAGAGAACTCCATCAAAACCACGTTTGTAGAGAATTTTCTCGAGGTGGTTTGGGCTATCATAAAGAGTAAAATTGATCACACGTCACCGGATTTGTTCTTTCTCATCTCTATCAGGTGGAAGTGTTCCATTTTGAAGGTATTCCCTGATAGGTGACATCCATCCTGTAGTGTGACCATATGGTTCAGGAATGAGACTAATTTCATTAATTTCCTCTATTCTGACTTGAACATAAGGTGAAATTGCACACAGTGGGCAATACAGATGGTTGTCTCGTCCCGATTTGGATCTGCTATAGCTGTGGCTATATTAGCCACTGCATCATCTTGAGCATTCTGTGAACTTGGGACATAAGAAAATGTTGGTTCTGAAGGGAATTCCAACATTAACTCTCTGACGTAATCATACAAAGGGATTAATTCTTCTTTTCTGATGGCATAATCCCCGTTGACATGTTTGATTACCAGGTCTGAATCTCCTTTCACCTTTAAGTGATTCACTTGTGCTTGAAGCGCTAATTCCAATCCTGTAATGAGAGCTTGGTATTCAGCTTCATTATTGGTACCACCTTCCCACAACAAAAAGGAATAAGGTAACACTTCCTTATCTGGAGAAATGAGCACAATTCCTAAACCAACTTTGTTGAATTTAGGATTTTCCATTTTCTTCCCTGTTGGACTTCTAGAAGCACCATCAAAATAAATTTTCCATGTTTGAGGATTCTCTTGAATAGAGAAAACTTCCTCATCAGGGAGTTCGATATCTGAATACGTGTCTTCCACTGAAGGATGTTCAGCCAGGAAATCAGCCAGAGCTTGGCCCATAATTGCTTTTTGAGAAACATACTGAATGTCGAACTGCTGTAGAATAACCGCCCACCTTTCCAGACGTCCTGTAAGCATTGGACGACTAAGGATGAATTTGAGCGGATTATTACGAGATACCAATTGGACCTCATGATGTTGCAGGTAGTGTCTCAGTTTTTGAACTGCAAAGATTAATGCTAGGAAGCACTTTTCAATACTTGAATACTGGGTTTCTGCTTCAAGCATAGTTATACTGAGATAGTAGAGACTATTTTCATTCCATGTATCATTGTTTTGAGCGAGAAAGGCACCCAATGATCGCTCTAAAGCTGTCACGTAGAGGATAAGAGGTCTACCTTCAACAGGTGGCATGAGTACTGGTGGACTCAAGAGGTATTTCTTGAGAACATCAAATGCTTCTTGACATTCTTCAGTCCACTGGTAGGTGACCCCTTTCTTCAATAATTTGGTAAAGGGTAAACTTTTGCCTGCCAAATTGGAGATGAAACGACGAATATAGGCTAAGTATCCTTGAAGAACTCTTAATTATTTCAAATTCTGAGGAGGTAACATACCAAGGATTGATTTGGTCTTCTCAGGATCGACTTCAATACCATGATGGCGTATAACAAAGCCGATGAATTTTCCTTAGGTTACCCCAAAAGCACATTTTAAGGGGTTCATATTCAAATTATGTTGTCGAAGCTTGTGGAATATGAATTTAAAATCAGCCAAGTGATTAGAGCGTTGTTTGGATTTAACCACTAAATCATCTACATATCATTCAACAAACTTCCCTAAAATAGGTTTGAAGATACGATGCATGGCGCGTTGATATGTTGCACCTGCATTCTTTAAACCAAAGGGCATAACCCGGTAACAAAACACACCTTTAGGAGCTCTGAAGGCTGTATATTCCTCATCTTCTAGGGCCATTTGAATCTGATTATATCCAGAATATCCATCCATGAAAGAAAGTACTTCATAGCCAGCCGTCACATCAATTAAGAGTTCTGTAATCGGAACTGGGAAATCATCTTTAGGAAAATACCGATTAAGATCTCTGAAATCGATGCAAAATCTAATTTGCTCGTTCTTCTTCTTCACAGGGACAATATTATCCAACCACTTGGGATATTGACCTTCTCTAACGAAGTTAGCTTTGATAAGCTTATCCACTTCAGCCTCAATTTTGGAAGCATAGGTTGGGTGTGTTCTTCTCGCGGCTTGCTTGAATCCTCGATGTTCTTTTGGCAAACCCAAATGATGGGTGGCAACATTAGGATCAAGGCCAGGCATCTCTGTATAATTCCAAGAAAAAATATCTTTATTTTGCTTTAGAAAAGAAATATACATCTCTTGCTCTTCAAGGGTCATGGCCGCACTAATTAAAGTGGGCGTGGATCTCTCTCTGTACCCATATTTACTTCTCTGATTTCATCCACAATGGTAGAAATACCCTCTTCAAATGCTGGAGGATCATCTCTAAGATCTTCCTCTTCCTCTTAATCATGTGTTATATCTTCCGTTTCTACTTGCAATGTAGATGAAAAAACGTAATTCTCATGATCATAAGAGATGTCAAAAATTTCACATTTTGAAGAAGAAGCTTCCATTTCCGACCCTATTGATGATAAATTTTCTTCTTTGGGAAATAAAGAGGAGATGATGGATTGAGAATCAACATCATTATTCACCTCTGGTGTTTCTATAACTTCTTCTGGCCTGATTAGCGAAGTATAGACTTGTTGGATTTCAGCAGACGAAATGAAAATGTCACCACTTATGCTTTCATCACTGCTTGGTAAGTTACCAATTTCTCCCATGTTGTCTGGCTCGATTGCCGTAATTGACATTATGGATCTTTCCATAAGAGTATTTTGATTTGGGCCTATTTTGTCAATTTTACTGATAGGTAACACATAATCTGTACTCACATGTGAAAATGGATTTATTGGAATTTTTTCCAAACCATATGGAGCATTTACTTTGGTAATTTCCTTCATTGTAGATTTTTCTCTTCCCTTCATGTGATAAAACTCCTCCTCAATGTATTGAGACTCACATGTCTTGAACGGGGCCTTATCACCATACAATGTTCCAACTTGACCATCGAAACAGTATTTGAGACATTGATGGTATGATGACGGAATAGTGCATGCTGATGTAGCCAGGGTCTTCCAAGAAAGATATTGAAAGCTGAGTCTTGATCAACAATCATGAAATCCGAATTGGAAACAAGATCTCCAAACTGAGTTCCGAGTGTAACTTCTCCCAGTGGTTATAGTTCATTTTTATCATATCCTTGTAACATCATGGTAGAAGGAGATAAAACAGATTCTGTGAGGCCCAATCGACGAAGTGTACGAATGGGCATGAGGTTGACTCTTGAACTGTTGTCAATGAAAGCTCTTCGAACATCTATAACATTGACTTTTCCAGATAAGTTCAAAGGTTTTATGTGCCCATGCACAACATCATCTTTATCTTTATCAGTAAAAGATATCACTGCATGGAATTCTACAAGATTATTCTCTATGTGATAGATTTCAGCTGCAGCAATTTCAGTTTCAAACCCCTGAGGACTTGACAAAGCTTCGATTAGTGCTTCCCGAAGATCTTTTGACGGATTCAAAGCATCCAAAATTGATAACCTGGATCGTACTTGGGCCAAGTGTTTCAATATATCATAATTTTGATCTAGAGGTCTATGTTTCCCAATAGGAATATGCGGTTTAGCAGGTACCTTGGAAGTAGATGCTTTGGAAGCTGATGTATCTTGTATTGAAGTTTGCAACATCCTTGGTTTTGGAAGATTAGACTGATTAGATCCATTTACTTGCTGAGATAAAGAAGATGGAACCTTTAATCGGTCTTCCAAAATAACTGTGCCAAAACTGAGTTGGTCATTGGCAGAAGAACATGCTTGTTCTTTTTGAGCTCGCTGAAGGGCTCTACCACGAGTTTCTGCTGCATATACAGTGCTAGCAGGGGTAAAATTAGAGTAGTGGCTTCGGAAAGATCCACGTCTTCCCCTATATCCTGAACCTCTAGAACCTCTTTGGATTCCCTTATTCGATACAGGGAATTCATGCTCATCAAGACTGGAATATGGATCTGTTAATTGAATCATATTAACAGAACCAAAGATTAACTCTTCGTCTGATATAGACTCTTCCTGGTTAGACTGTTTAGGCTGTGCCATTTGATGGGGTGGTGCACGTGGCTTTGAAGTAGATGGCATGAAATCTTCCAGAGTCAAAGACATTTTAGGCTTTGATACATACTCATCTTTTCCAGATTCCTCTTTCTTCTTTGAATTGCGCTGCCCTTTTAGGGATTTGTCTTTTGATGGAGGCTTTACTGCAGCTTTTGTAGAAGACACAATTGGCTTCTTCAATTGTGTTCGAAAAATGGAATGGGACTGATTGATTGTCTTTCTGACCATCCAATCATCATATTTTTTCGCAGTTTTGCTTTTGACTTCCTGCCACTCGCCTCCTTCCTCTGGATCTGTAGCAGTAATACATGCTATATAAGCTGAAGAACCCTTCAATTTGACTTGTCCCAAGTCGACCATCTTTTGCAGGAGGTCTTTAAAGACAAAACACTCTTGGATGGGATGCCCCAACATTTGATGAAAGGGACAATAATTGGGACGGTCTTCATCTCCTTCCCTGTTTGGCCTTTTGGGCACTGGTAATTGAACCAAATTATTTTCCAAAGCTGAAATGAAGTAACCAGGAACTTGCTCATTTCATAAAGAGTATGTTTTACTCTTCATATCCTCAAATTGTTGTCGTCGTTGATCTCTTTGATCATTTGGAAGAAACAGACTTTGTTGTTGGCGTTTAGGAGGTGGAGCCCTTCGAGAAGATAAAGGTTTTGAAGTAGAAATAGGTATAGGTTCTTGTTTAAGCATAACTGTAACAGTTTATGCTTTACCCATTCTCCTTCCTGGAGATGATGGAATTACACGAGATTTAACCTTAGCCTTTATAAGGGAATCTTCAATCTGCTGAGCGATTGAAGTAAGGTCTCGAAACCCTCCTGTGTATTTCATAGGGATCAATGGCGTGCGTAATTCGTCACGCAAATTTTCCACACAGATTGGCAACAATTCCTGTAATTTTATGTATTTTTAAGTTTATACATGTTTGTATGTGTAAGTGTATGTGTGTGTTTATGCACGTATGTGTATGTATGTGTATTTATATGTATATATATGTGTATGTGTATATATATATGTATAGATATGAGTATATATGTGTACATATGTATGTTTTTTCCTATGTATGTGAATGTGTATATGTATGTGTATTTTTATGTGTATGTGTATGTGTATGGGTGTGTGTGGGTGTGTGTAAGTGTATGTGTATGTGTATGTTTATGAGTCTATATGTGTATGTGTATGTGTATGTGTATGTGTATGTGTATGTGTATGTGTATGTGTTTGTGTATGAGTATGTGTATGTGTATGTGTATGTGTATGTGTATGTGTATGTGTATGTGTATGTGTATGTGTTTGTGTATGTGTATGTGTATGTGTATGTGTATGTGTATGTGTATGTGTATGTGTATGTGTATGTGTATGTGTATGTGTATGTGTATGTGTATGTGTATGTGTCTGTGTAAGAGTATGTGTATGTGTATTTTTATGTGTATGTGTATGTGTATGTGTATGTGTATGTGTTTTTGTCTGTGTATATGTATGTGTATGTGTATCTGAATATTTATGTCAATGTTCATGAATGTGTATGTGTACGTTTATGTGTATCTATATGTGTATGTTTATGTATATATGTTTATACGGTTGTGTACATGTATGCCTATGTATATGTATGTGTGTTTGTGTATGTGTTTGTATGTTTATACAGTATGTGTATGTATATAGGCATATTTATATATGTGTATGTATGTGAATTGTAAAAAATCGGTTTTTGAACCGATAAGACTTTGCGTTTTAATGTTTTCCCAAAGCAGGACGTTCAGATGGCGTGCGATTCTAAGCCCCGGGGTGGCCTGAATTAAAATTGGCACGCGTTCACACTGGATGCGCTAAGTAAATAAAATAAATCTTAAATGGTTGCTCGTATGGGAAAACAGAGGGCACCGTTGAGTCCGAAATGTCCCTTTTACCCTAGAAGAGTTATAACTTATGTGGGCACGACCCTTCTGTGAAAACCGCCACAAGGGGCGTTTTCGTAATTTAGCAGCAACAGGCGTGGACTTCACAACTTTTAAATGGTGGATTGAATTAAAATTCTGAGACATCCATTGCACTCAGAATGTGTTTTTTTCCTAGGAGCGACTTATCCTCGACCCCGCTGGATGTTCGGGAACGGGGTCGATGGGCGGGGGTTTGAGTGTTTTTTCTTCCTATTTAAACACTTTCACCTTCTCCTCCTCCCCTCCCTTTGTTTCACCCCTAGTGGCTCGCTCCTGTCAAACTCCTCTCCTCTCCTCCATAATTCCGGCGAGGCGCGGAAACTCCGGTGGACTGTCGGTGAAGCGTCGGGCTACACCCATCAAGGTAGGCTCATGCATTTAAATGTTAAACCACACAACCCCCCTTGAAATCCCATTTCATGTGTTTTTTTGCTGTCTACTTTTCAGGCAAGACCAATTTTTGATTAGAGCTCGATCCAAGCTTTCCAGCGATCCTTTCGGTTTGAAACTCTGAGTCTTGGGGTGTCTGGGGTGGCCCCGGGAAGTTTCCCAACAGTTTTGCCTTTTTCTGGCGGTTCCTAGGTGGTCCGGTGAGCTTCCAAGGCGGCACAGCACATTCCAGGCGGTGACAGCTTGTGCCGCGTGGTCGGTGGCTTCAGGCGGCTCCAGGCGGTAGGAGGTCGACGGAAGGGAACAGGGGTCGCGACGTACGACCCCAAGCGGGGACTGAGACCCGCCTTTGGCGGGTCGCCGTGGAAGACCACGACCGGCCTCATGGCCGGTTGGCACAGCGTGGACCTAGGGTCCATGGCCGAGCCACGAGGGTGAGCTGCGGGCCAGCTCTGCGAGTCAGGCTGGCCAGCGCGGCTGGACAAGACCGGGCGGACGGGCCGGACCCGGCCGGTCCAGCCCAAAGGGTGGGGGTCGCCCCCTCTGACTTCGGAAACCCGTAATTCTCACAACAGGTGTCCATTTTGAGCACCATCTGTGGTAGTGCATTCCTTGGCTCGAGGATAAGGTTTTGAGATAGTTTCCAAAAAAAATTAATTCCAGGGACGGGAGCTCGGTGGCGCGACACGCTCATTAAGTACCACGCCAGAATTCTTGTTTTGGTTGGAACAGAGACGTCTGATGTCCGATTTGAGTGTCGTCAGTGGTGTTGCGACCCTGGCGTCGAGACCGAGATTTCTAGCATGGTTTGGGGCCTTGATGTTGGAGTTGAGATGTGGGCCCTACGGGTCGTCTTTTGAGTTGCGTGAATCTTTTTTGCGCCTTTTTCTCTAGATGTCTATTCGAGGCATTTGAGTAGTCTTTTCCACATATTTTTTCGAGATCACCGTGATGGCGTAGTTCGCCCAACGTGTATCGAAGTCAGTGTGCGGGCCCACATGGGCTGGCTACGGTGAATAGTACCATCTTCACAGGTTGTCTATTTCGGGCGAGTAAGAAGTCTATCTCACGTGTTGACAGAGAAAATATTTCCAATTAAATTCACATTGATTTAATAGTTTTAAACCCACAAATGTATTACTATAAGATGAATTTCTTCATTTTTATGATATTGGTGTCATTTTGAGCTCAATAGTAAAAATGGGGCATTTTTGATTTTTAAGAGTTTTAAATTATTTCTGTAGTGTGGCCATAACAATATCTACACTAATCTAAATTACAAAATTCTTTCTTTTCCAGATTCTACACATCCTGGGATTCATTTACTATTTTTGGACTAAAAGCTGAATCTGTCATATGGAAGCTCCAAAGAAGCTCACAAATCGGAGCAAGAAAACTGTTTGCAGTTCGGCATAGTTTTGGTGTGGGCTCCATAACTCCTATATGGTGGGCCCAAATGTTGTGTTATTCGGTGGATAGACGCGCAATGAGTTTTGGAGCATCTTTAGTGAAGGAAGGGAAGTGTGAATAGGCCGTTTAGGGGGCCATTAAATCATTATAATCCGTAGGATTGTGTTTTGGAGAGTCTGACTGGACAAAATAAATGCTTAGAGTAAAACGACTATAACTCTCGGAATACATGTCCAAAACCACTGAGATTATTAGGGTACACATCCAAGGGAATTATGATAAACATTGAAGAATGTCTCAATGCGTGAAGATGTCATTTAATTGGGCTAAAATGCATCAACATTCGGGGGATAAAATCTGGCAATAAAAGTAGGAGAGCTCCACCCTCTCAAAGCATCCCATTCTCCATCCCATTCCTTCATGGACACCCAGAAGGAGAACTTTTAGACTTTCTCTTATATTTTTTATATTTTTTTTTAATTTTTTAATGCCTTATTCTTCCCCATTCATCTCAATTACCATTACCATGGAGGGGGTAAACATTTTGAGTGATTGGGGAAGGGTTGGTTTTCTACATTGTAATGCTGGAGTTATTGGATGAAATTTAATAAATTTCTTTCTTCTTCAAAGTTTTTTTCAATTTCTTATAGTGGTTTCTGTTTTCATGTGTGATCATTCTTTAATATTAATTCCGTTTTTTATTTTTTTTCTTGGTAAAATAATCATAATCTCCCTCCACTAATTTCTGGTTTATATATGATGGAATTGACCAGGGATTAGTGGTGAAGTACTCGACGATCGTCAGTACGTGTAAAAGGTGTGGTGAATGTTCATGATTGTTTGGGATAAAAAACATGATCGGGTGTTGCCCATTTAAATTAAGGATATTCAATACAACTTTTTTACACATGGTAGGAGAGTTGACCAAACTGAGATCTCGGTAAGGTTTTCTCTCACCATTATAATTTCATCAAGGACATGTGAGAAACAATTGTGGATACTCGCATTAATCAACAAAGAATAAGTGGTTTGAATTAAATTAAACAAGGATAGCATTATAATTATGAAACCTACCATGACCTAATAACCCTTTTAAAATCATAGTTTTTTAATCATTGGAATTTCAAATATACTTTCAAAAGAACAACATTTTTACCCCCGTTTTAAAGTGACAACCAGTTTTGTGTGCACTCCTCTTTGGGAGACATCCTAGTTCAACAAAATTACTACATATTAACATAGTAAATAATTTTTTTGCCACACCCTATGAAAGGCGTGCTTCAATCATGGCACCGTTTCTAGGTAGGCAGTTCCTCAAATCATTTTTTTTAATCTCTTTTGAATGACCCGTAATTCAAATAGCAATTTATTAGAATTCTATCCAGAAATTGCATGCACAATAACCAAATTGAGAAATCAAATTCATCAAAAATATTTTGAAGAAATCAATATCACCAATTCATGTGATACCATGAGTGAAGATATTGAACCTGTAATAATGGCTGTAAATCCCAACCGAACCCTGCGAGACATCCTTGCACCTCAATTTGTCAATAAAATTTTTCAACTTGTAGTTCATGCCTTATAAAATGATTTTTAATTGCGAATTAACATGATCCAAGTTCTTCTAAAATTTCATGGTCTTGCAGGCGAAGAACCAAATAGACATATTCAATATTTCACATATATCTGCTCTAGCTTCAAACCTCAAGCAGTCGCGGAAGAGCATGTGTAGTGGAGGGAATTCCGCTTCTCACTAGTGGGAGTACCGAAGGAATGGTTGTACAAACTGTGATCGGGGGAGATCAGTGACTGGGAAGATCTGAAAAAATGCTTCTTATAAGGATTCTTCCTAACATCTAGAAGCACTGCAATAAAAAAGGAGATTTATGTCATCCATCAATCAACTGTAGAAACACTCTACGAATACTGGGAACATTTCAAGAAGCTTTTTGCAAGTTTGCCACACCAAGAAATAGAATAGGACCAATTACTTGTGTTATTATACCAAGGATTGATTGAAAATGATAGGAATATACTAGATGCATCATTAGGGGAGCCCTAATTGACATATAAGCTACAGATATCTGAGTTCTGATTGAAAAGATTGCACAAAATTCAAAGCAGATTGGCACCAGAGGTACAATAACCTGAGGAATCCATGAGGTAAGAACATCTAATTCCATATATTTAATTATAAATGAAATGGGTGAACTCACTAGGATAGTGCGACAAATAGTGGTGAATAATGTGAAGGAGCAACAAGGACCTAATTAGGTATGTGGTTTATGCTCTTCAAATTCTCATTTCACTGATCAATTTCCATGATTGCAGGGGATAGAAAGTTTGCTGCAGCCTATCAACAAAGGAAATACCCACCGCAAACCCAACTAGGCTATGGGTCTCAATAAAACCAAGACAGAGCACCTTTTCAGTAGTAATATCAGAACCTGATAGCATTCCAACAACAAAAAACATTCCAACCACCGCCTTTCTAGCAAAAGAGTTACGAGCAACCATCCAAAAGTGCATAGACAACTGAAGATAAGTAGTTGAAGACAAGAGTTAAGGGATTAGATGATAAAATGGACAAGCTATCTGATCACATTACAAGCATTATGGATGCTCTCTCCAAGAACCAAGGTAAACGTCCCTCACAATCAATTCCCAATCAAAAAGAGAATGTTAGTGCAATCACCACCCAAAGCGGGAAGGCTCTCACACCATCTGAAAAAAATGAGGAGGATGATTCCAAAGAATATTATGAAGTTCATCCTGTCCAACCAAAAGATAGATAATGAATAAGGTTTTAGAAGAAAAGAATAGAAACACCTTTTCAAAAACAAGAAAGGGAGAAAAAGGATATCCCAGCACCATTCTCGTCAACATTGTTTGAGTCAAAGAAGGGTGAAGAAGAACGAATTCAATGGGAAATTCAAGAAACATTCTGAAAAGTTGAGATTAACATCCCACTACTGGATGGAATCAGACAAATCCCTAAATATGCAGAATTTGTGTAGTAGATGCATACTAAATTAAGGAGGCTGAATGGAAATGAACAAATCAACTTAGGAAGAAGTGTCTCAGCATTGATCACACCACCGATACACGAAAAATGTCATGATCTAGGGACTTTCTCTATTCAAGCACTATCATTTCTTTAAATTTTACATAGGCACTATGTGATCTTAGAGAATCAATAAATGGTATGCCTCACTATGTATTTACATATTTTCACATTTGAAAAATGAATCCTACTAGAGTGGTGGTCCAGCTCGCAAATAGATCCATAGTTTTTCTTGTAGGTGTTCTAGAAGATGTTCTTGTAATGGTATATGATCTATTATTCCCAATTGTCTTTTATGTGCTGAAAAAGGAAGAAGATAGGATTTCATCACACTCAACCATCATCTTTGGGAGACCATTCTTAAATACTGCGAAGACCATCATCAATGTGCATGAGAGAACACTCTCAATGGATCTCAAAGGTTGCTGAGTACATTTCAATATACTCGAATCCATGAATAATTTTTCAGATGTTCATTCGCTAAAATAAATCTACCACAAAGAAGGAAAAACCCAAATGAAAATTAGGAAGAGACAACCTTAGAATTCTTGGATAGTTTGTTATAAGAGGCTAAAGAATCAAAATTAGGAGAAGATGTTTAGATCAAGAAGTATAAACTCAAGGAGGCCTAACATGAAAGGATTATCATAGATCTCCGAAAGGAAGTTGATACAAAGGAAGAATAACTACCTAAGAAGAATTCCATATGCCTTGAAATGGAACATGAGCTGAAGAAGGGCAAGGAAACCCCCATTAAAGTTGTAGAGTATAAAGGATATTTTCAAACCAATGGGAAGGGTGGATCAAAAGAAAAAGTGGAAAAACCCAAAACTAGGTTCATATGGGTAATGAAAATTCAGGGTCAATCTTTTACCTCAAGGGAAGAGAGGAATTTTCAATGGACACCACAACCCCTTAAAATGGGTTATATTCACATTGCAACAAGGAAGAAACAAATATCCATAAATATTGAAAACCATTCTAGAAGAACAATATTTCAGGGTTTTTGCTGGTGTTGTGGTATCTATTGACAAAAATTAGACTCTTGTTGGTACAACATGTCTTTACCAGGAAATAGAAAAGAACCAATGGAGGAGATCACACTTCATCAACTTGTCTATCAATAAGAGCCATTAGTTTTTACCTCTATTTCACACTTGGTTGATGTTGTGATTCATTTGAAAATTTTCTTACATGTTAAATCCACTTGAACGCATTGAGGACACTGCATCATTTACGTGTAGGGGAGGGAACCTTTGTAGTATAGGATTTTCATTTGATGTTTTTTTTAAATAAATTCCGTGTTTTCAAATTTTTTTGCTTTTATTTTTCAATTTTTGGTGTGTTTTTGAAAATTTTTAGCTGAAATGATTATCAATACCATTATTGAAACCCATTTCAACGAGTGAACCAATCTATTTCATGAAACTGAGTTTAAATGAATGCTGAAATGAATTCGTTTGAAGTTCAAATCCTTTGGAATTTCATGAAAAGTACACTGATTTTTGAATCCCATGCCATATTTCAATATTTATTTCATTGAAATAACTTTCATGTGAGGATTAAAACCCTTTTTTTCATATTAATTTCATTCGCCTCATTTCATGAGAGAGCCAGACCATGCATGCTTAAACCAGAATTTGATTTATTTCTTTCAAAACTTGAGTGTTTGGGGTACATGTGTTTTAAATGATTGAGGAATTAATTTGGTTTTAAGACCCATTTTCAAAATAATCACTTTCATTATGTCCCACTATTACATTTAACCTTCATTGTTTCCCATTTTATCCATGAATAGCCTATTAGGTTAGCTACATTACAAGACAGTTTTCCCTATCCTACCTGCTCTAGAAGTGAAATTGCATGATCTAGTTGAACTTAAGTGTGGGGGAAGATGTCTTGTGATGTACTACCTCATTTGGTGATACTTTTGGTTTAATATAAAATGTTGAATAGCTGATATTACTACTGAATATTTCATTTTTTATAAGATATGCCTTTCTAGAGCTTTCATGATAAGAGAAGTTGTGCCTTTCTGGAGCTTCCGATTTAAAAAAAGTAAGTTGTGCCTATCTGGAGCTTTCAAGAAAAATCATGTTTGAAAAGATTGAAATTTTTTATACTAAATATTGAGCTGATATAATGATTATGGAGCCTATTTCATACAATGGGGAAGAGAAGGAGACCATATTTGAGTGAAAATTAGAATCTTGCAATTTTGCTTCAAAAAGAGCTAAGTCCTCCTTTTTTAGCCTCAGAATTTTTAATGTCTAAATCCTACCAACATGAATCCACAAAACAACCCTGAAAATTCCTCATGAGAAACACATGTCCTTGACTCATATAGGGTGGATTATTAGGAATTTATCAAGCTTATGGTGACTCTTTGGTGATTTTGGATGAGAAAAGACTTTTTGAGCATTTACATTTGTGTGAGAGAGAAAATTAATGCGAGGTAGGTGTTTTGTGTGCATGGGATAAGAAATGAAGTGGAAATATATTAAAACCTAAAATGGAAAACATGAAATGATTGTTTTTGATTATGCATGATATCTTTTTGTTTCTTGGAATAGATTTGGTAGATCTCATTGATTTGTATTTTGGATTTTATTTGATTTGATTTTTTTACTTGTCCAGGTGTCCAAGTGCTAAGTGTGGGGGAATTGATAGATAAAATATTTTCAATTAAATTTACATTAAATTTAATTGTTTTAAACCCACAAATTTGTTACTATAAGATGAATTGCTTCATTTTTATGATATTGGTGTTATTTTGAGCTGAATAGTAAAAATGAGCCATTTTGTATTTTTTATGTTTTAAATTATTTATGTAGTTTGGCCTTAACATTATCTAAACTAATAAAAATTGAAAAATTCTTTCGTTTCCTTATTCTACACATCCAGGGATTCATTTACTATTTTTGGACTAAAAGCTGAATCGATCATATGGAAGCTCCAAAGAAGCTCACAATAGGGAGCAAGAAAACTGTTTGTAGTTCTTCCCCATTTTGGTGTGAGCTCTATAACTCAACCATGGTGGGCCCAAATGTTGTGATATTAGGTGGGTGGAAATGAAAGGAGTTTTGTAGAATCTTTAAAGAAAGAAGGGTCGTGTGAATAGGTTGTTTATGGGGTCATTAGATCACCCTAATCTAGAGGATTTCGTTTTGAAGAGTCTGATTGGACAGAATAAATGCTCCGAGTAAAATTCCCATAACTCTCGGAATACATGTCCAAATCTGCTGAGATTTTTCGGGGACATATCCAAGGGAATTATAAACAATATTGAAGAAGTTCTCAACACATGAAGATGTCATTTAATGGGGCTACAGCGTGTCAACATTTGGGGGACAAATTAAGGATATAAAAGGAGGAGAGCTCCACCCTCTCAAATCATCCCATTCTCCATCCCATTCCTTCCAGGACACCAAGAAGAAGAACTTTTCAGCGTTCTATTTTATATCTTTTATTTTTCATAGTTTTGTAATTTCTTCTTCTTCCTCATTCATCTCTATTTCCCTTACCATGGTGGAGTAAACATCTGGAGTGTTTAGGGAAGGGATGGTTTTCTATAATGTAATGCTTGAGTTCTTGGATGAAATTGAATAAATTTCATTCTTCTTCAAAGTTGATTTCAATTTCTTATAATGGATTTTATTATCAAGTGCGATCGTTCTTGAGTATTAATTCCTTTATTGATTTTTTTTCCTTTGTATAATAATCATAATCTCCCTCCACTAATTTCTGATTTATATACGATGGAATAGACCAGGGATTAGTGGTGTAGTACTCGACGATCATCAGTAAGTGTAAAAGGTGTAGTGAATGTTCTTGAATGTTTGGGATAAACAAAACCCGATTGGGTATTGCCCATTTAAATTAATAATATTCAATAAAACTATTTTACACATGGAAGGAGAGTTGACCAAACTGAGATCTTGGTAAGGTTTTCTCTAACAATCATAATTTCACCACGGATGTGAGAGGAAACGATTGTGGAAACACACTTTAATTAACAAAGAAGAAGAGATTTGAATTAAATTGAACAAGGATAGAATTTCAATTAGTAAACTGACCCTGACCTAATCACCCTTTTAATATCATAGTTTTTCAATCATTTGATTTTGAAATTTTCTTTCAAAAGCACAACATTTTTACCCTCGTTTTAAAGTGACAACCCATTTTGTGTGCAATCCTCTTCGGGCGACATCCTATGTTAACCAAATTACTACATTTTAATGTAGTGAATAAATTTATTCCCACACCCTACGATAGGCGTGCATCATATATGACACTATTTCTGGGGAGGTAGTGCCACAAAACGTTTTTAAAAAAAATATCCTTTGAATGACTCGTAGTTCAAATAGCAATTTATTGCAATTCAATCCATAAATTGAGCGCACAATAACCAAATTGTGAAATCAAAATCTTCCAAAATATTTCAAAGGAATCAATCTCAACAATTCAAGTGATACCTTAAGTGAAGACTTTGAACCAATAATAATGGTTATAAATCCCAACCAAACCCTACGTGGCAACTGTGCACCTCAATTTGTAAATTAAATTTTTTAACATGCAATTCCTACCTTAGAAAATGATTTTGAATTGCGAATTTACATGATCCATGTTTTTACTAAATTTGATGGTCTTGCAGGTGAAGACCTGAATCGGCATATTCAAGAATTCACCTATGTCTGCTCAAACTTCAAACCTCAAGTAGTCGCGAAAGAGAATGTGTAGTGGAGGGAATTTGCCTTCTCACTAGAGGGAACAACGAAGGAATAGTGGTAAAATCTGCAACTGGGGGAGATCAGGGACTGGGAAGATCTAAAAAATGCTTCTTACAAAGATTCTTCCCAACATCCAGAAGAAATGCAATATAAAATTAGATTTATGTCATCCATCAGTCAACTGGAGAAACACTCCACAAATACTAGGAACATTTCATGAAGATTTGTTCAGGTTTCCCACACCACGAAATAGAAGAGGACCAAATCCTTGTGTGTGTCTACGAAGTATTGATTGGAAATGATAGGAATGTACTAGATGCATCACCGGGGGGAGCCCTCATTGACAAATCACCAACAGATATCTGAGTTCTGATTGAAAATATTGCACAAAATTCACAGTAGTTTGTCACCAGAGGTACGATCACCAGAGGAATCCATGAGGTGAGAACATCTGATTGAGTAGATTTAATTAGAAATGAAATGGGTGAACTCACCAGGTTAGTGCAACAAATAGCTATGAACCATGTGAAGGAACAACAAGGACCGAATCAGGAAATTGGTTTATTCTCTTGTAATTCTTATTTCACTAATCAATATCTCGAAGTGTAGGGGATAGAAGGTTGGCTACAGCCTATCAACAAAGGCAATACCAACCACAAACCCAACCAGGCTATGGGTTTCAACAAAACAATGCCAGGTCACCTTTTCAGCAGCAATATCAGAATCCGATAGCATTCCAACAACATCAAACTTTCCAACCGCCACCTTTACTATGGAAGAGTTACGAGAAACCATCAACAAGTGAACCGAAAACTGACGATCAATAGCTAAAGACAAGAGTTGTGGGATTAGAAGATAAAATGGATAAGCAAGCTGATAAACTTACAATCATTATGGATGCTCTCACCAAGAACCAACATAAACTTCCCTCACAACAAATTCCCAATCCAAAGGATAATGTTAGTGCAATCCCCACCTGAAGCGGGAAAGAGCTCACACCAATAGAAAAAAATGAGGAGGATGATTCTAAGGAATGTTTTGAAGCCCGTCCTGTCTAACCAAAAGATAGATAATGAACAAGGATTTGGAAGGAAAGAACAGAAACACCTTTTCAAAAACAAAAAAGGGGGAATAAGGATATCCTAGAACCATATCCATCAGTATTGGTTGAGTCAAAGAAGGGTGAAGAAGAACTGATTCAATATAAAATTCAAGAAACATTCTGAAAAGTTTAGATTAACATCCCACTACTGGATGTAATCAGACAAATAACTAAATATGAAAAATTTCTGAGGGATCTGTGTACTAAAATAAGGAGGTTGGATGGAACTGAAATAATCAACTTAGGAAGAAGCATCTAAGCATTGATCACACCACCGATACCTCAAAAATGTCAAGATATAGGGACTTTCTCTATTCCCTACACTATCTGTCCTTTAAATTTTATAGATGCACTATGTGATCTCGAAGCTTCAATTAATGTTCTTCCTCACTCAGTATTTACATCTTTGTAGATTGGAAAAATGAATCCTACTAGAGTGGGGGTACACCTCATAAACAGATCCACAGTTTTTCCTGCATGTGTTCTAGATGTTGTTCATGTAAAGGTAAAAGATCTATTGTTCCTAGCTGACTTTTATGTGCTGAAAATGGAAGAAGATAGGATTTCATAACACTCACCCATCATCTTGGGGAGACCATTCTTGAAGACTTCGAAGACCATTATCAATGTGAATGAGGGAACACACTCAATGGAGACCATATATTGTCAAGTGCATTTCAATATACTCGAATCCATGAATAATTTGTCAAATGTTCATTTTCTAAATGTAATCTACCACAAAGAAGTAAAAGAACTGAATGAAAATTTGTAAGATACAACCTTAGAATTCTTGGATAGTTTGTTAAAAGAGGCTGGAGAAGCAAAATTAAGAGAATATTTTGAGATCATGAAGTATAATCTCAAGTAGGTCGAACCTGAAAAGTTTATCATAGATCTCTGGAAGGAACATGCTATAAAGGAAGAAGAACTAGCTAAGATGAATTCCATATGCCTTGCAATGGAACATGAGTTGAAGAAGGTCATGGAAACCCCCATTAAAGTTGTAGAGTGTAAAGGATATTGTCAAACCGATGGGAAGTGAGGATCAAAAGAAAAAAATGAAAAACCCAAAACCAGCTTCATATGGGTAATGAAAATTGAGGGTCAATCTTCTACCTCAAGAGAAGAGGAGGATTTTCAACGGACACCACAACCCCTTAAAATGAGTTATGTTCACATTGCAACATGGAAGAAAAAAATATCCATAATGATTGAATACCATTCTAAAAGAACAATATTTTAGGGGTTTTACTAGTGTTGTGGAATCTATGGAAACAAATCAGACTCTTGTTGGTATAACATGTCCTTACCAGGAAATAGAAAAGAACCTGTGGAGGAGATCACACTTCATTAACCTGTCTATCGATAAGATCCATCTGGTTGTACCTATTCTTCACACTTTCTTGATGTTGTTATTTATTTAAAAATTGTCTTACATGTTAAATCCAATTGAATGCATTGAGGACACTGCATCATTTAAGTGTGGGGGAGGGAACCTTTGTAGTATATTATTTTCATTTGATGTTTGTTAAAAAAACAATTGTGTGTTTTCAAATTTTTGTGTTTTTATCTTTCAATTTTTCATGTGTTTCTGAATGTTTTGAGCTAAAATGATTATCAATACCCTTTTTGAAACCCTTTTCAATGAGTGAACCAATATATTTCATGAAATCGAGATTAAATGAATGCTGAAATGAATTTGTTTCGAGTTCAAATCTTTTGGAATTTCATGAAAAGTACACAGATTTTTGAATCTCATGCCATATTTCACTATCTATACCATTGAAATCACTTTCCTTTGAGGCTTCTAAACCATTTTTTCATATTCTTTTCATTCGCCTCATTTCTTGAGAGAACCAGACCATGCATTCTTAAACATAAATTAGATTTATTCCTTTCAAAACATGAGGGTTTGGGGAACATGTGTTTTAAATAATTGAGGCATTTGTTTGGTTTTAAGCCCCCTTTTCAAAATAATCCTTTTCATTATGGCCCACCTTTACATTTATCCCTCAATGAAGCCCCTAGTAGCCATGAATAGCCTATTAGGTTAGACACATTACAAGTCATTTTTCCCTATCCTACATACTCTTGATGTGAAATTGCATGATCTAGTTGAACTTAAGTGTGGGGGAAGATGTCTTATGATGTAAAAACTCATTTTGTGATACTTTTGGTGGAATATAAAATGTTTAAGAGATGATGTATCTATTGAATATTGCATTTTTTAAAAATTTGTTCCTTTCTAGAGATTTCATTATAAGAGAAGATATGTCTTTCTGGAGCATTCGATGTAAAAAAAGAATGTTGTGCCTATCAGGAGATTTCAAGAAAAATCATGTTTGAAAAGACTGAATTTTTTGTTCCTGAAATCCTGAGCTGATTGAATGATGATCGATCCTATTTTCTAAAAGGGGAAGAGAATGATACCATATTTGAGTGAAAATTAGAATCTCACTATTTTGCTTCAAAAAAATCTAAGCCCTCCTTTTTCGGACTCACAATTTTTAACATCTAAATCCTACTAACCGGAAGCCACAGAACAACCCTGAAAAGTCTTCATGAGAAACACATGTACTTGACTCACATCGGGTGGAGAAGTAGAAATTTCTCAAGCCTATGGTGACTCTTGTGTGAGTTCGGATGAGAAAGCCTTGTTGAGCATTTACATTTGTGAGATAGGAGAAAATTAATGTGAGGTAGGTGTTTTGTGTTAATGTAATAATAAATGAAGTAGAAACATATTAAAATCTAAAATGGAAAAATTGAAATAATTGTTTTTGATAAGGCATGATATCTTTCTATTTCTTGGAATTGATTTGGTAGATCTCATTAATATGTGTTTTGGATTTGATTTGATTTGATTTTTTACTTGTCCAGGAGTCCAAGTGCTAAGTGTGGAGAAATTGATAGATAAAATATTTTCAATTAAATTTAAATTGAATTTAATTTTTTTAAACCCACCAAAGTGTTACTCTGCGATGAATTGCTTCATTTTTAAGATATTGGTGTT
Organism: Viscum album; assembly: GCA_963277665.1. Classification (NCBI taxonomy): domain Eukaryota; kingdom Viridiplantae; phylum Streptophyta; class Magnoliopsida; order Santalales; family Viscaceae; genus Viscum; species Viscum album. Next base: position 324,320,331 of record OY728128.1, read on the forward strand.
ATTTTGAGCTGAATAGTAAAAATGGGCCATTTTGGAATTTTAACAGTTTTACATTATTTCTATAGTTTGGCCTTAACATTATATATACTAATCCAAATTGAAAAATTCATTCTTTTCTAGATTCTAAACATCTAGGTCTTCATTTACTACTTTTGGACTAAAAGCTGAATCATCCATATGGAAGCTCCAAAGAAGCTCACAATTGGGAACAAGAAAACTGTTTGCAATTATGCCTAGTTTTGGTGTGGGCTCCATAAATAATCCATTGTGGGCCCCAATGTCGTTATATTCGATGGGTGGATGCGCAAGGTGTTTTTAAGAATCATTAATTAAGGATGTGCCATTTGAATATGGAATTTAATGGGTCGTTAATTAAACGTAATCCGGAGGATTGAGTTTTGGAGAGTCTAACTGGACAGAATAAATGTTCAGAGTAAAACGGTCATAACCCTCAAAATACACGTCCAAATTCACTGAGATATTTAGGGGACATAGACAAGGAAATTATGAACAACATTTAATAACGTCTCAATGCATGAATATGCCATTTAATGGGGCTACAACGCGTCATTATTCGTGAGACAAATTCTAGTAGTAAAAGGAGGAGAGCTCCACCCTCTCAAAGCATCCCATTCTCCATTTCATTCCTTCCGGGATACCAAGGAGATGAAATTTTTGGCTTTCTCTTTTATTTATTTTATTTTTCATAGTTTTGTAATGCCTTATTCTTCCCCATTCATCACGATTACCCTTTCCATGGTGGGGTAACCATTTGGAGCGATTGGGGAAGGGTTGGTTTTCTATATTGGAATGCTTGAGTTCTTGGATGCAATTGAATAAATTTCTTACTTCTTCAAAGTTGATATAAATTTATTTTAGTGGATTTTATTATTAAGGGAAATATTTCTTGAATATTAATTCCGTTATTGATTTTTTCATTGGTAAAATAATTATAATCTCTCTCAATTAATTTGTGATTTATATACGATTGAATAGACCGGGGATTAGTGGTGAAGTACTCAACGATCGTCAATACCTATAAAAGGTGTAGTGAATGTTCTTGATTGTTTGGGATAAAAACAACCCGATCAGGTATTTCCCATTTAAATTAATGATATTCAATACAACTATTTTACACCTGGAAGGAGAGTTGACCAAACCTAGATCATGGTAAGGATTTCTCTCACCATCATAATTTCACCATGGAAGGGAGAGGAAAAGATTGTGGAAACTTAGTTTAATCAACAAAGAAGAAGAGGCTTGAATTAAATTGAACAAGGATAGAATTAAAATTAGGAAACCGACCCCGACCTAATCACCCTTTTAATAGCATAGTTTATCAATCATTTGAATTTCAAATTTCCTTTCAAAAGCACAACATTTTTACCACTGTTTTAAAGTGACAACCCATTTTGTGTGCAATCCTCTTCGAGAGACATCATAGGTCAACCAAATTATTACATTTTAACTTAGGAAATAATTTTTTTTCCACGCACTATGATATGAGTGCAACACGTGTCTTTCCACGAGGACCCCAACAGTGTAATCCGTTTGGGAATTTGGAGCCTCATTTGAGATCATGTTAAATATGGAAACATGGGAAGGTGTTGGAAGGAGATCATGTTTGACGCACCTTGAACCAATGCACGATGGTGTTGTTAGTGACAACTGGTGATGTCAGTAGCAGTGCAGAGCCATTTGATTGACTCTTCCAGGTCTACCCTCTAGTAAGGCTAGGTGGTGGGTCTCCTAACGACTCTTGATGGTCTACCATCCAACAGGGCTAGGTAGTGGGACACTCATCATCTTCATCCAGGTCTACCCTCCAGCAGGCCTGGGCAGTGGGTCACCTGTCGACTTTGTCCAGGTCTGCCCTCCAGCAGGGCTGGTTAGTGGGTCGCTTGTTGAATTCCTCCAGGTCTACACTCCAGCAGGGCTTGGAAGTGGGTCGTCTATCGACTCCTTCCAGGTCTACCCTCCAGCAGGGCTGGGCAGTGGTTCGCCTGATGGTGTATTATTGTTTACTTTCCAGTAGGGCTTGGCAGTGGGTCACTCGTTGGGATTTCAAAATCAGCCCTTCTTATAAGGCTAGTCGGTGACATTTTCACTGTGACTAACGGAGCGAGACCCTAATTGTGAAGATCAGTGGTGTGATAGTTTTAACGTTACCTAAGGACCCACATGGAGGAGGGGTACATTCCCCAATGAGACACATCCTTGAAACGTGACTTCAAACTGTGCGGGTGAATCAGTGCCACCCAAAGCGGATAGTATTGAAGTGCGGTGATTGAGCACCTTTTACTTGGGCTTCCTAGGTGGATGAGATGATATGCTTGGCGGGGTAGATGGTTTTACTTGTAACTGATGGAGATTTATCATGGGCTGAGCTTGGAGATGTAGATCCTCTTATAGACTCTTTTGGGATTCTTGTTGAGTATATATATATATATATATAGGATGGCACCCTACTTACATTTCCAATCCATGGGGTTTGAGCTTACTTATTTTTGTTAGGTTGAGATGCACTCTCATTACTAAACTTTCCCACTGTCCTAGTTAGTCTAATGCTCACCTCTTTAGTTCCGCTTTTTTTCCTCCCGCGATCATTCAGGGCATCCTACTGATTACCCATATACTCACACCTACTTGGGCTTTTCCCGCACTTGGTGTTCCCTTGTAGACGATGGACATGTCGCTCGTGACTATGGAGGACCGTAGAGGTCACTCTAGTTGGAGAAGCATATTGTGGTTGTGCGAGAGTGTTCAGGTGGGAGTCTATCCAGTTTTTTTCTATTGATTACCTATTTCTATGTTGTGTAACCTTTGTGTTTAGGCACATGTTTTCCCCCTTTAATTTTCAGTTTACTTTTCAGTACTTCCGGAACATTACTTAATCTATTTAGTGTTTGATGCATGACAGTGGATGGGGTATAGCTTTTTGTCCATGGTTTTCCTTTTTACTCTACATCGAGTGGGATGTGTGGGCTTGTGTATATGTACAGAGGCAAAGGCCTCCCCAAGATTGTTACGCCTTCAGTGCTGGTCACTAGCCTATATCCTGTGGAGGCGGTCTTGAGGTAGTTGCGGCTCAGGCCGGTAGGGTTGGGTCATGACAAAGTGGTATCAAAGGAGGTTTGTTCCTTTGGACGGTGTTCAGATGTCCCCAAAAAGGAATTGGTTGGGACTTTGGGAAATGATTTCAACGTGTCTTGAGAGCGGCTCTCAGGTCAGGGAGTCCAGTGATGGTACGGGCAGTCGACCTAACCATTCACCATGACCCTGATAACCAACTTGTCGACTCGACATGCCGAGACACATGTTGCAGGAAACATTGGTTCATGCATCTCGTAGGAATGAGTCTTTGACTATCTTCATTTGAGTCATATCCCCTTTTATTTTACTATTATATATATATATATGTATATATATGCTCATATGATGGTGGTATCCCATGATAATTTTCAGTAATCCCCCATGACAGCAGCTAACCAGGTTACCCTCTCCAGTTCATGAAGGTGACCTGACAATCGACGAGGCGTCAGTCCAGGGACCCTCACGTGATCCCCTTCCACCCAGTGCTTTAGTAGTATCGCCTCCACCTGAGGATTGGTAGTTAGTACCGGAAGCTCAGGCCGAGGATGCACATAGACTGAGCATGCTACAAGACTTCCAGCGCCAAAGGCCACCAAGGTTTCGTGGGGACCCGAATCCCCAGGTGGCGGAGGACTAGCTTGAGTCAGTGGCACGACTTTTCAGGATTGTATAGACCCCCCGAAGAATATATAGTGGCCCTAGCCACTAGTCCCTTCCTTGGGACATCCGGGTGATGGTGGGATTTGGTGATGTAGACTCATGACGAGTCGTACCTCACATGGGATGGATTCTAGCAGCTTTTCTGGGAGGAGTACTCTCCCTCTTGTTTATGCTGCGTTCGGATTCATGATCATCTGGAGAAGAAGTAGGGGGGGATGACTGTGTCCTAGTACTCGGCCTGGTTCACTAATCATACACGCTACTCACAGGACCTGATCTGCAAAATCTACTTTCAGGCACGGATGTTCGAGCAGGTTCTTCACAGAGAGATTCGTGCTAGCGTGTTACCCTTGTACATCCCCACAAATGCCAGGGTACTGGAGCGGGCGCTTTTGACTGAGAGCTTCCTGGCTGAGGGGCGCCAGATTGAAGGACCTAGCAGTGGTTGCTTCAGAGTGGAGACTTCAGCATGCAGATGACAGAGGGATGGGCCTCAGCCAAGGAGGCCCTTCCCTGTGCAAACCTAGGGCCAGGGTCGCACACCTCAGTAGTTTCGTAGGGTGTCAAGGAAAACATGGGAGAGCCAGTTCTATGCTTATGACGGACTGGGTCACTAAGCATGGGATTGCCCAACCAAGCGTGCAGATCATCCGTGGCAGGAAGCGGGTGCACCACAGAGGTAGAGGCAGCGCCGTGACCAGGGGTCACCTAGGCGAGGACCAAGCGGTCCTCAGGGAGGTGGCATGGGCAGAGCGGCAGGACCAGGAGGTGGAGGACGGTGTTTCACGATCCCTCCATCGTCACCACCGGGTGGCCCATGCCAGGCTCAGGGAGCTAGTGGTAGGGACCGTGGGCAGCTTCAGGCCATGGGTGGTCGAGACCCTCCAGCAAACGAGATGGTCAAAGGTAGGCTTTCTATTTACTCCACACTTTCTATTGTACTATTAGACACAGGCGCAACCATTCCATTATATAAATGCTTCTAGTACGGGAGTTGGGGCTTCTATTAGAGATGCTGACACCTACACATAGCCTTGAGGTTCCTAAGGGAAGTGCCTTGTTAGTGACCTTTATCTGCAGACAGTGCGAACTGTTGTTCAGAGGAGGGAGATTCATGTGGGACCTACTCGATATCACGATGGAACCTTACGACGTCATCCTGGGCATTGATTGTCTTTATATGGTTCACGCCCAGATCTACTGTCATCATAGGCGCGTTAGAGGCGTGTTTTCTGATGAGACATGGATCACCATCCTTGGAGATCGAGACCTCGTAGTAGAGTAGATGGGTACTCTAAGCAGGAGACCTCGACCTTTTTCGCACCAGTTGGTGAACGTGGATCTCAGAGCAACAGATGCTCTAGGCACTTGTATCCCAACCGTTGTAGAGGAATACATGGACATTTTTCCCAGGGATTTTCCTGGACTACCTCTGAGACAGGACATGATGTTTTTCATTGATTTGGAGTCGGGGACTACTCTGTTATCTTTTTCAGCATATCGGATGGAACCCACAGAGCTTCGAGAGCTAAGAATTCAGTTGGATGACCTCCATGAGAAGGGATTCATCCGGCCTAGTGTGTCCCACTGTGCATCTCTAGTCTTATTTTTAAAAAAGGAAAATAGGAGCCTATGAATTTTCATAGATTATTGTCGCCTAAATCCGGCCACGATAAAGAACAAGTACCCTTTGCCGAGGATCGATGACCTCTTTGACAAGTTGCGGGGTGTGAAGTGGTTCCCAATGATCGATATTCGATATGGCTACCACCAGTTGTGGGTTCGTGAGGCTGATATCTGGAAGCTGGCCTTTCATTGTCAATATGGGCACTACGAGTTTCTGGTGATTCACTTTTGTGTGATGAATGCCCCCACCGTCTTCATGGCTTTGATGAACCTGATTTTCCAGCCGTACATGGACCAGTTTGTGGTTGTCTTTATCGACAACATACTCCTCTACTCGAAGACGGATGGGGAGCATGAAGAACATTTTAGGATGGTCCAATACTTACTTCGAGATCCCCATCTATATGGAAAGATCCCAAAGTGCTAGTTCTAGATTCACGATGTTCACTTTTTGGGGAAAGTCATTACAGAACATGGTTTGGCAATGTATCCAACAATGATAGAAGCTGTGCTTGATTGGGATCCACCTAAGAATGCGTCTGAGGTGCAGAGTTTCCTTGGTTTGGTAGGGTACTATAGGAGGTTCGTGGAGGAATTCTCCAGGATTGCTGCCCCTTTAACCACATTGACACGGAAGGTACGACAGTTTACCTAGACTGATCAGTGCTAGAAGGGCTTCGAGGAGTTGAGATAGAGGCTTAATAGTGCTTTAGTGTTGAGGCTTCCATAGGAGGGTGGTGAGTTCGTGGTGTACTGCGACGCTTCAGGAGATGTGCTCAGGTGCGTGCTGATGCAAAAGAGGCGAGTGATTGCATATGGGTCGAGGCAGTTGAGGCCCCACGAACAGAATTATGAAACTCACAATTTGAAGCTGGAAGTGGTGGTCTTCTCCTTGAGGTTATAGAGATACTACCTTTTGGGTGATCATTTGGTGGTCTACTCAGACCACCAATGCCTCAAGTATATCTTCACTCAGAAGGATTTGAATCTGAGGCAGAGGCGCTAGTTGGAATTTCTGCATGACTATGATTTCGAGATAGTCTACACTCCAGGGAAGGGCAACGTAGTAGCAGATGCCCTTAGTAGGAAGTCCCCGGCTCATTTAGTGCGTGAAGCATCAGAACATTTGGCTTTCCTATGAATAACCTTGGTGGAGAAGGAGGGTACAAAATGTTTGCATTTGATGGTGTTGACTCCATCGCTCCTTGATCATGTGAGAGAGTCACATCTAGGGGATGTCAACTGCGAGGTACTGTGTGATCAAATATCCATGGGCAACACACCCGATGGGTATTCTGAAGGAGGAAATCACGAGATCCTATTCCAGGGGTGAGCTATAGTACTAGTGGAGATGCGGGTGGAGGTGATGCGGGAGTTCCACACTTCTCCCTTGGTTCTCCATCCTGATGTGTGGAATATGTAAAAAGACCTTCAACATCAGTTTTTGTGGTCTGGCATGAAGTGGAGAGTAGCTGAGTTTTTTTCTCGGTGGCTTACCTATCAGGTGGTGAAGGCAGTGCACCTGGTTCTGACAGTGTTGTTGCAGCCCCTTGATATCCCATAGTGAAAGTGGGATGGCATATCTATGGACTTCATCATAGGGTATCCACACACAGTGAAGGGCCACGAACCCATTTGGGTGAAAGTGGACCGACTCACGAAGTCAGTGCACTTACTTGCTATCAGGGAGCAGAGCTCAGTGGGGAGTCTGGGGAAATTATATGTTCGGAAGATCGTCTGCCTTTATGGAGTACCCTCGATGATCATCTATGACTATGACATGTGGTTTACGTCGTGATTATGGCATGTCCTACAGGAGGCATTCGAGATTCATCTGCGGATGAGTACTAATTTTCACCCCTAAACTGACAGGAAGACCGAGCGCACTATCCAGGTGTTGGAGGATATGCTCAGTGTGTGCATGTTAGACTTTTTCCGGAGTTGGGAGGATCACCTGCCCTTGGAAGAGTTTTCATATAAAAAAAATTACCACTCTAATATTGGCATTGCACCTTTTGAGGCCATCTACGGGAGACCCTCTAGGTCACCCTTGTGTTGGAAAGAGGTTGGGGAGACCTCCCTCATGGTCCCAGAGTTGGTGCAGGTGACAACGGAGAATGTGCAGGTCATTCGTGAGTGGATGAGGATGGCTCAGAGAATACAAAAGTTTTATACAGACCCTCGTCGAAGGCCTTTGGAGTTCGGGCAGGAGGACCATGTCTTTTTGAGTGTCTCCCCATGATGAGGTATTCAAAGGTTTTTTCGGGGAGGCATGTTGTCCCCAAGGTTCATTGGGCCCTTTGAGATCATTCACAGGGTCGGTGAGGTGGCCTACCACCTTACCTTACCCCCACAACTAGAGAGGGTGCATGAAGTCTTCCACGTGTAATAGTTGAGGAAATATGTGCATGAACCCACACACGTTATCGACTGGGGAGAACTGGACATTGAGGATTTAGCTACCTTTGTAGAGCACCTAGTGGCGATCGAGGGCCGGCAGGAGCGGACACTGCGTGTATGGAACATCCATTTGGTTCGTGTGTTGTGGCAGTATTAGAGGGTGTAGGAGAACACTTGGGAACGGGAGAGCCAGATGTTGGCTTAGTATCCCGAGATGTTTTTGTAGTTCTATTATTCAAGGACATAAAACATGAAGGAGGGAATGATGTATGAACTCGGATTATGATACTATAAAACATTGCGTTTTTCTTAATGTTTTTGTACAACAGGATGTTAAGACGATGTGTGGTTCCGAGCCCTGGTGTGGCCAGAATTAAAATTGGTGCGCGTTCACAGTAGACGTGCTAAGTAAACAAAATAACTCCTAATCGGTTGGAAGTATGGGAAAATTGAGGTCATCGTTGAGTCTGGAATATTCCTTTTACCCTAGAAGGGGTATAACATTTGGGGGTGTGGCCCTTCTGTGAAAAACGCCACTAGGGGCATTTTCATAATTTAGCAACCTTGGGTGTGGAATTTACAAAATTTGAAAGGAGGCTCGGATTAAAATTATGACACCTTTGTTGTGGTCATAACATTGTTTATTCCCTAGGGGCGGCTTAACACCAACCCCGTTGGATATTTGGGTATGGGGTAGATGGGTGGGGGTTTATGTGTTTTATTCTTCCCATTTAAACACTCTCCACATCTCCTCATCTAGTCCCTTTGTTTTTCCCCTAGCGACTCCATCCTGTCAAACTCCTCCCCTCTCCTCCACAATTCCGGCAAGGCGTGGCAACTTTGGCGAGGCGCGACAACTCCGACAGACCGTCAGTGAAGCGTCGGGCTATGCCCATCGAGGTTGGATTGTGTATTTAAATGATAAACGCCACAACCCCACCTTAAAATTCAATTTCATGCTTTGTTTTGATATTGAATTCTTGGACGAGAGACATCTTTGATTATATCTTGATCCGTGATTTCCAACGATCCTTTCGGATTGAAAATCCGAGTCTCAGGGCGTCCGAGGTGGCCCCGGGATATTTCTCGGCCATTTTTCCTTTTTCCGACGGTTCCGGGGTGGTCTGGCAAGATTCGGCAGCAGCGCGGCGCGTTCCAGGTGGTGGTGTCTCAGTTCCAGCAGCATCGTCAGCTCTCCAGGACGGCGATGCGATGGTGGACTCCCCTGCGGTGGTGGCTCGTGTGGTGCGGCCGACGACTTCAGGCCGCCAAGCGGTGGGGGGTCGACGGAAGGGGACCGGGGCCGTGGCGTGCAACCCCGAGCGGGGACTGAGACTGGCCTTTGGTGGGTCTCCATGGAAGACCAAAACTAGCCTCATGGCTGGTCAGCGCAGCATGGACCCGGGGACCACGTCCTGGCCATGCGGCTGAGCCGGGTCGGCCAGCGTTGTCGGTCGGACACGGCCGATCCCGCCCAAAAGGGGGGGTGTTTCCCCTTCCGACTTCGGACACCAGTATGTTTTTTTACGTGTGTCTGTTTTGAGTTCCGTCTATGGAAGTGCATTCCTCAGCTCGAGATGAAGGATTTGAGATGGTTTCAGAGATTTTTAAAATCCCGGTATGGAACTTGGGGGCGTGACATGCTCATTAAGTGTCGCACCAGAATTCTTCTTTTGGATGGCACAGACACGTCCGATGTCTAATTTGAGTGTCATCCGTGGAATTGAGACCCTGGCGTCGAGATAGAGATTTCCCGCATGGTTTGGGGCATTGAAGTCAGAATTGAGATGTGGGCCCTACGGGCCATCTTTTGAGTTGCGTGCAATGTTTTGCACCATTTTTCCAGACGTCCATTCGAGGCATTTGAGTAGTTTTTTCCATGTGTTTTTCCGTGGGCACCGCGATGGTGTAGATCTCCTAACAAGTACAGAGTCGGGGTGTGGGCCCCACACAGGCTGCCTACGGAATATAGTACCATATTCACCGGTTTCACTTTTTAGGAGAGTAAGTAGTCTATCCCACGTGTCGTTCCATGAGGAACACAATGGTGTAATCCATTTGAGAATTTGGTGCCTCATTTGAGATCATGTTGAATTTGGAAACGTTGGAAGGTGTTGGACAGCGATCCCTTTTGACACACTCCGAACCAATGCACAGTGGCATTGTTAGTGACACTTAGTGGTGTCAGTAGCTATGCGGAGCTATCAGACCAACTCTTTTGGGTCTACCCTCCAGCAGGGCTGGGTAGTGGGTCACCCAACGACTCATGAGGGTCTACCCTCTAGTAGGGCTGGGTAGTGGGTCTCCTGTCGTCTTCTTCCTGGTCTACCCTCCTGTAGGGCTGTGCATTGGGTCACCTGTCGACTTCTTCCAGGTCTACCCACTATCTGGGCTGGGTAGTGGGTCTCCTGTGGACTTCCTCCAGGTCTACCCTCTAGCAGGGCTGGGCAGTGGGTCACCTGTCGACTCCTTCCAGGTATACCCTCCAGCAGGGCTGGGCAGTGGGTCACCTGTTAGTATTTCAGACTCAGATCTTCTTATGAGGCTAGTTGGTGACTTTTTCGCCGTGTCTACCAGAGCGGGACCGTGATTGTGCAGATCAGTGGTGTGACAGTTTTAACGTTACCTAAGTACCCACAATGAAGAGGAGTACTTTACGCCACTGAGACGTGTCCTTGAGACGCAACTTAAAATCATGTGGGAGAGTCAGTGCCACCAAAAGCGGATAGTATCGAAGTTCGGTGATTGAGCCCCATTAACTTGGGCTTCCTAGGTGAACGAGATGAGATGTTGGTCGGGGAAGATGGTTTTACATGGAACAGATGGTGATCTATCCTGGGCTGATCATGGAGATGGATATCCCTTTACACACTCATTTGGGTTTGTTGTTGAGTATAAAAATATATATATTGGATGGAACCCTACGTACATTTCCACTCCTTGGGGTCTATGCTTACTTATTTCTGTTGGGTTGAGCTGCACTCTCTTTACTAAAATTTTCCACTATCCTTGTTAGTCTATTGTTCAACTCTTTAATTCCTCCTTTGTTACTCCCTTGAGTTTTTGGGGAATACTAATGAGTACCCTTATACTCACCCCTTCATGGGCTTTTCCCGCACCTAGTGTTCCCTTACAGATGACGGACATGTCGATCGTGACTATGGAGGAGCATAGACGTCATAGCAGTTGGAGCAGTGTACCGCGGTCAGGCTAGAGTGTTCAGGTGGGAGTCTATCCAGTTGTTTTCTTTTTTTTACCCATTGCCAGATTGTGTAACCTTTGTGGTTGGGTGCGTGTTTTTCTCCCTTTACTTTTCAGTTTACTTGTCATTATATCCAGCAATTTACTTACTCTATTTAGTGGTTGATGCATGACTATGGTTGGGGTATAACTATGTGTCCTTGGTTTTCTTTTTTACTCTACATCGAGTGCGTTGTGTGGGCATGTGTACAGGTACTTAGGCGAAGGCCTCCCCGAGATTGTTACGCCTTCGACGCTGGTCTCCAGCCTCTGGCCTATGGAGGCGGGTTTGAGGTAGTTGCGGCTCGGGACCAGTAGGGTCGGGTTGTGACATGAATTCACATGTATTTAATTATATGTATGTGTATGTGTTTTTGTACTTGTATTTGTATGTGCATATCTGTATGTGTATGTGTATGTATATATGTGTACATGTATGTGCATGTATTTTTACATGTGCATGTTTATACACGTTGTGTATGAGTATATGTATGTGTATTTTTATGTGAATGTGTATGTGAATGTGTATGTGTATGTTTATGTGTATGTGTATGTGTATGTTTATGTGTATGTGTATGTGTATGTGTATGTGTATGTGTATGTGTATTTTTTGTGTATGTGTATGTGTATTTGTATGTGTATGTGTATGTGTATGTGTATGTGTATGTGTATGTGTATGTGTATGTGTATGTGTATGTGTATGTGTATGTGTATGTGTATGTGTATGTGTATGTGTATGTGTATGTGTATGTGTATTTGTAGGTGTATGTGTGTATGTGTGTATGTGTGTGTGTGTGTGTGTATTTGTTCATGTATATTCAATCATATTTAGTAGTGTATGTGTATGTGTATGTGTATGCATGTTTATGTGGTATGTATATTTATACATTTTTATGTGTATCTATGTGAACGCACAAGTATGTAATTTTTTATGGGGATGTGTATACATATTTATATTTGTAAGTATATAAATTTATAATTCTTTTTTTGTATGTGTGTGTGTATGTGTATATGTATGTGTATGTGTATGTGTATGTGAATGTGACTGTATAATGCTACGTGTATGTGTATTTGTATATGTATGTGTATGTATATGTTTATCTGTGTATGTGTGTATGTATGCGTATGTGTATATTTATATCTATAAGTGTATATGTACGTGTATTTTTCCTAACATGAATGTCAATGTGTATAGATGTGTGTACATGTATGTGTGTTTACAGATTTCATATTATTGATTGATTTTAATACTTCGCCATTCTTAGAATTTTCTATAATTTATTCCCATTAAATATTCATCCATTTTTAATATATATTCAGATAATATTTCATGGATATATTTAATCTTGATAATTATTTATACACTTGTTAATATTTTTATAATTAATTATTTAATAATTTTTTTATTTATCATAAAAAACAAAAAAATGTTGGCAACTATGAATATTTTTTATATACATTTAATACAGTGCATTCATAAATAATTAAAAATAATATTATTATTTATTTATTCATGTTTATTCATTTTTATGTGATTAAAATTTCTGTAATTAATGTTATAAAACATTTAATAAAAATATTAATTTGTTTCAATTTATTTTATTTTTAATATTATTTTATTTTTTGTTTCATATTTTTTAAAAATTTTAATATTATTTGAATTTATTCATTTTTTAAAATTTATAAAAATTGATTTACTGTATTTTAATATTTATAATATATTTATAATATATATGATTAGTATTTATTGATTTTATTTATTCAAATTTGATATTTTTAATATGTATGAAATTTTTATTATTGATTCCAAAAAGACAATCTCCAACCCATGTCATTTTTGCATGAAAACATCATTTTACTTTGAAAGCACCGTTTCAGCTTGAAATTGAACATCAACGTACATCTTCCTCAAGAGCATTTTTGTGCTTGTGTTTTTAATTATTTTATTATAATAATTATTTTTTAAATATATTAAATATAAATATTTTTTAAATATTTTTTTTTTCATATTTTCATTAATTTATCAATTAATGTAATCATATTTACTTTTTATTTATTCCTTCTGAATATAATTGAGTGTATTTAATTTCATTTAATTTATTTATTGTTATTAATATATCTTGATAGTGAATAAAATTCATTTTTAATAATTTTTTCATTTAAGTAACTAATATATTTATTTATTCATATTTATTAATTTTTTATAAATCTATAATTAATGTAATTATTGTTTCAAATTGACTTTTTAATATATATTTTGTAATTTATTCACATTTAAAATTTTTTCATAAAAAATTGTTGGTATTGTATTAATATTATTAAAATATTTTAAATTTATATGATTAATATTACTTCAATTTCATTAATTAAGCTGTATTTTTAAAAAAAAATTTGAGATTTATATATATTATTTAGTTAAATTATTTTAATATGTTTTCCTTTTTTATTTACTTATTTAAAAATCATGAAATCAATATTTTGAATTATACATAATTATTTACTAAATATTAATATTCATAATATATTATTAATTTATACGATTAATAATTATTCAATAATATTTATTAACTTGAAATATTTTAATTTTTTAAACAAATATATAATTTGTTTATTTAAATGATTCTTTTAATATTGTCTTAATTTTTTACATGTTTACAATTTAATTAATTAATCTTATGAATTAAGATTTTTTATAATCATTTTTTTCTATTAAATTATATTTATTCATTATTTATATTTTTTAGTTATTATTGTTTATTCAATTTTTATGTTTATTGACTTTGATATATTTGGAATATAACAAATTTTATAATATTTATTGATACATATTTAATTTTTATTTTTAATATTTTTAACATGTATTCATCTTCATTTTAATATATACTCATTTCTAATTTATTCATAATTTATATAATAAATTTAACTTATTGAATTTTTTATATTTGTGATGTCTATCATTTTTAATTGTTTAATTTCACTCAGTTGAAACATTTAGGCAGTTAATATTAAATATTCATTAATAATATATTTTTTAAAAAAATATTCATTTTTAAAAAATATTAATTTATTATTTTTGTATTTTCATTTTAAACAGTTTTTATCGGCACATAAAAAGCAATTTTAAATATAGGCTTTTTCAGCACTAAAATAATACATACTCATAAAACCTATTTTTATCACCTCTAAATTTTGCATAAATAAACAACCGTTTTATCAGTTCTTATAATTTTTGCGCTGATGAAAGTCATCTTGTTCAACTCCTTTTGGGGAGCAGTAATAAAACTCTTCCTAATTTTAAAAATTTTATCCATCTAGAAATCAGTTATTCTTGTCGATCATGCTCTTATAGAAGTCAACCTCTTCTGCCACTCCCCCTCGAACAACATAGATGAATCACCCCTCTTAAAATCTATGGTATGTTATTATTTCTGCTCCACTTTAGTTGATCTTAAATCATAGGATCATCATCTGAAATACTGAAATGTATATCTGAAATGAATGTTTCCAAACATTGTCGAGTTGTAGAAAGAATGATATTTATAGGATTATCATCACCTAAATTCCTAGCAATTGTAGGATGAGCCTAGTTTTCTGGTATATGAAATTTAATGGATCAACCAACCACATGAATCATTCACATGACCCATCTTGGAAGGTAATTTAGTTTTGCTTCGCCATTGAGATGTGTGTTGTCCTTGATTTCTACAACTAGCATATGTAGAACATGTATCATGAAAGTTTCCAAACAAACTAAATTCCCTTTCTATTTTATTTAGAGTTCCCCAATTCTATATGTTTCCCTCATGATAGTATTTTACCTATGCAGACCCCACTGAGGATCCTATCCATGTTCATTCCAACCTCAGTTCCATTTAATTTTTTGTTCTTTCAATTCAATGTGTTCTTACTCTTATCCCCACATTGAATAAATATAACCACCATTTTATTCTATTATGTAATCATTTTGATCTTTTTTCATTTGAATTTATCAATTAATCTCGTTGATACAGAGCATTGGTTTTATATAAACCATTTGTTTCTTTATGGGGACTCCTAAAACTCTCTTTATAGCTCCACTCAGATGATCTTTACTCCTTAACTTGGAATCATGTACCGCATTCAAAAAATAAAAATATAATTTTATCTTCTTTAAAATACTCTTTCATTTTCCACTATGATAATTTTTTTATATTATATTCTCTTAGTTTGGTTCCACTAAAGCTGAGTTTGGTTTTTATGTGATCATATGAAGTTGTAATTATACTCTAATCATTAGTTTGAGATGAAACTTTCTGGTGATCCCACTAGACTGCTTCTTTAAATTTTGTTGAAATTATTATTTTTCCTCCTAATACAAATAATAATTTTAATTTTTTTTTCATTGAGGATTTATCCCAAACACATGGAATATTTAATTTTTAAGCATTCTTCAGACCCCAATTAGATTTTTCTTTAGTTTTAATTGTAACTTTAGATCCCCAACCTGAGACTTCCTGTACATTAGAATTTAATTCAAGAGTTTCTTCAAAAGTTGTATTTTCAAGACTAGTTTGTCAGGCCCTTTAAATATTTTCATCATCATAAAAAATATAAAAAAATATTTGGTCAATCTAATCATTTCTAAGAAACACTATGTGACCCCTTACGTACCATGTGAAGAAATGAGTAAACATCAACTACTTGATTTTATGTTTCTCCGAACTAGAAAAGTTATAGGAACCATATATGATCTCTATTTTTTTTAAATAGATGATAATTTAACTAGATTAATTTTAAATTTATATAAATCAGGTGTACCCTTCAATTATTTCTCCCACTATAAAACAATTTCAATACGCATCATTCAACTCCTATTATATTTGAAATATGGGGTCATGTAGCTAAAATGATTATTTAATAATTTATTTTGTTCGTATATCATAACTTATTTGTATTTATTTATTGATTGTAAAATAATATATTTAATAAATCAAATACGATGGATATGAATTGAAAATGGATGGATTCCAATCGTATAAAGAAAGAGTTTGAGGATGGGGTGAAGTATTTCATCAGGTTTGAAAAAGATCATGCATAAGACCCTTATTAATTTCATTGTAGGTTTTTACAGTTTTTTAATTAAGAATAATTAATCCAAAAGAGTTGTAAGAATGCATGATATATCATTGAATATATTGAAGTTATAAATTCTAGACAAAACACTAGAAAAAATGGAATGCAGGTTGTGATTGGGATAATAAAACATTTTATTAATCATTTGATACAATTACAAGTGTGAATAGTGATTAATACCATGTCAATATATGATTATATGTATGAATTATGACGAAGATAGTATTAGGGAAAGAAAAATTATATTTTATTATGAACTTTATGATTTTCTAAAACTATTTTAAAAGATATACAATGAAACCATTATTTACCGGTTGTACAAAACATACAACATTGTCAGCAATACCAAAGCTATTTAATGTAAAAGATAACAATGGATGGAGTAAGACAAAATTTGAAAAAAATACATTCTCTCTTGAATGATATGATATAATAATATCATGATATTCCATTCCTAACATATGATTCTCAATAAATACTATGTTCAATTTGAATGATCTATGAAATATTGCATGCCGATCTAAATGACAGTATACTATTTTTTGAGGACCATTAATCATTTAAAAATACCAAAATTGTGTTTCCTCATGATACAAGAAAGACGAATCAATTTGATAAAATATTTTTATGGTAAATTTCAATAATTCAATGTTTTAGGTTCCTATATTGATGTATGGAGATTTTAAGGTAATTGACATTTCTTGTAGATACAAGAAATGATGATGGGAGACTTCATAGTACTATCCTCAATGGAAGAAATTTGATTTTTCATACCCTAAACTCGGAAAAAATCTAAGAAAACATCATATTTCACTATATACATATTGAGTGAAACCTTTTGGTTCAGAAATAATCAATCACATTAAATGGAAAATTATGTGTGTAAATTAGAACGTACAATAATTCTTATTTATGAAGTGAAAATACATTATATTTTATACAGTAACATCAAGAACAAAAAAACTAGATAATGATATTGAGCTTAATTTGGATCCATTGATCAATGATTTGAAATTAATTTGGGATTCCTCTGATAAATTATATGATGATTATAATAATGAATATTTTATATTGAGAGCCATGTTGCATGAGATGGTAAATTATATTTCCTCTTATAGAAATTTTATAAGATGTAGAATTAAGGGAATGAAATGATGTAAAATTTGTGAACAAGGTATACACTTATATATAAATAATGTATTAACATTAGATACGTGTGTTTAGAAAAAGTGATCAAGACAGATGCACGAGGAATTTAAACTGGCTTGGTAAAATGAGTTTCTTATTCATATATCTGTTATTTTATTTTGTAAACATGGGAAATAGTTTTAATAATCTCCTTCTATAATATATAAAACATGCATTATGTTTATTCATAGAGTGTTCCACTCCAAGAAACATCAAAATGAAATGTAATTTGAAGAAAAGACTTAATTATAAATCTCTCTGAAATATTTTATTTCTTATATAATTTATATTTTAATATTTCATCTATTATCAATCTCACCGATTGATCAAGGTATTTTTCCATTGAAAATATTAGCATAAAACTATTTTAAATGATTTCAATATTGATCCCAACAATCAATTTTAATTCATTTTATGAAATGATGGAAAGAAGTGATTATGAATAACATTGTAGTTTTAAACCCCCGAGCAAGGTAAATTACCCAAAAATAATTGAAAATCAAGAAGTAAATAGAACATTACATTTATAGATTAACCAAATAATAATAAATGGGAGAAGTAGTCTCCGTCAGGTGGTTGATGTTCTGAATGATTCTTTTCTCTCCTTGGTGTTCCTCACTTAAACATATAGAACATTATTGACCTCCCAGTCTCCTCTCTCTTAATGTATCTCTATCTGTCTTCCACCTATAAGAATCAAGAATGTGTATGTTCAAATCCTCCTTTTGTAGCCTAAATTTGAATTTCTAATCCTGTACCATATTCTGGTTGGTCACCAACAAGAAACACCGAATTAATTCTGTTGTCTCTAATTAAATGAACATGTTGTTTCATAATTTTCCATATCCTTCATGTTTGTGATACTCTTTAAACTATAAATGATCACTAGTGGCAATATAGATTCATTGTTGGTTTATTTTGGATCAATATAACAAATAAAAAATTAATACTAAAACATTAATTATAAAAAATATAATAGAATATATTAATAACTTAATAAAAATGTAATTAAATTAATTATAATTATATAATTAATATTTATAGTTTTTATTTTAATTAAATATATTTAAAATAAAATTTATTATAATTATAAAATTTATAAAATTTAATATATATTTATAAATATACAATAATAGTTATTATATATTAGATACAAAAAAATTAATATAAAATTATTAAAAATAAAAATATTATTAAATAAATATTTGTTAAAATAAATTAATTTATAAAAATTATCAAAATTTTTAAATAGAGGATTAAATTATAATTTATAATGTTATGTTTATTTTTTTTGGGGTAATGCCTCGGTCAAAGACCAAAGCACCATTTATTAATAAAAGTAACAAAAGTTTACATGAAACGAATGGAGGGAATTTTATTACAATCTCTTTCAAAGAGGTGAATAAAATCAGCTGGCGGCGTATCCACCCAAGTCATGTTCTGGTGGACACCTTTATTGGCAAGGGCATCAGCGACCAAATTTTCTTCACGGAAGACATGTGTAGAAATGTAGTCGATCTCCTGAAGCGAATTCAAGCAGTTCATCCAACGCATAGTAAGCGGCCAGGCTAGATGAATAACTCCGTTCCAAATAGCTTCAACAATGGTGGTAGAATCACTTTCAATCCACAGTTTACGCCAACCTCTTTGTAGCGCAAAGTCAACAACATGGATGACTCCAAGCATCTTCGCTTCAATGGAAGAGGCGATCCCACACCCATCGTAAAAGCAACCATGACAATGGTCATCAGAGTCTCTGAAAATGGCCCCACAACTGGCAGGTCCAGGATTTCCTTTTGAGGCGCCGTCGACATTCACTTTAATCCAACCCGGCATCGGAGGTTTCCAGAATACATCAAAGGGTTGCTTGATCTTCCGGAAAATACCCGAGACACGGATACGTCTGAGGATCTTGAAGTCTCCAATATGATTGCTACAACAATCTTTTTGAATTGATGCAGCTTCATGAATCGCAATGAGAATTCGATCTTTTCCTGAATTGAGACTGAAAGAGTGATTATTATAGATAAGATCATTTCTTACATACCAGATTTCATGAAGAAGTTCAGCCATTGACTCAAGAAAAATGTTTTTGACTTGCTGAGAGGCTTCATATTTAGTAAATTTCTTCAAAAGCAAACAAATCGAATCAGATAAAGACCATGAAAAATTAAAAAGCTCAAAAATATAGTTCAATAAAGCCGTAGCCGTAGCACAAGACAATAAAAGATGGTCAGAATCCTCTCTGTGCTGATTACATAAATGACATTTTGAGCAAAGTTGAATGACATAGGCTTGAAGTCGATTTTTAGTGGGCAATCTATTGTGAGCAATACGCCAAATAAGGGTGAACCTGGAGGGTTTTATCCAAGACTTATTGAAGGTACTCACCCAATTATAATTAGGTTCATTGTCATAAAAGTTGTGCATGTAGAAGTTTTTTGAGTCAAGTATGCCATTGGGAGCAGGTTCCCAAACAAGGAAGTCCCCAGAGGTTGAGAAGGTATAATTTTCAATGATTTGAGAAATGTCGTTGGGGAGATCATGCCTATGAAGATGCATAACATCTTTAATTGTGTGGGTGGTGTTTATAGAAGTGTTATTAGGAGGCAGCATGAAAATTTAAGGAGTACCTATCCAGTTGTCACACAAGAAATTAATGTTGGAGTCAGCGCTGACCATCCATATAGAATTAGCCATAATCTTCTGATAAGAGTTTCTAATAGGGGGCCAGATTGAGGAGTTGATGAAATTAAGATATCCTTTTAAAAGTTTATGTAAAAATCTATGTTTTAAGAAATCAAAGGCTTTAGAGTTATTATTAATAAGGCTCCAAGTGAATCTCGCTTGCAGGGCATCGTTGAACAATTTTAAATTTTTTATGCCAATGCCTCCATTATCAAGAGGTTTAAAACATGTCCTCCATGGGATGGTAACAAGTTTACATTCAAAGATACTTCCCGTCCAGATGAAATTTTTTATAAAGGTATTGATTTTCTTGAAAGTAACTATGGGCCATTTATAAATCATGAGAGAGTAGACCAGTTTAGAGACAATGGTGGATTTGACAAGACAAATTATACCAGCCATGGAGAGGGATTTCCCCTTCCAAGTAGAATGTTGATTAATGATTTGATCCATGATATTAGAGAAATAAGATGATTTAGGACGTCCCCAGAAAATTGGGATGCCCAAGTACGTGAAGGGAAAAGATCCTTCTTTAATTCCAAGATTATTGGTGATAATAGATTTTCTTCAAACAGGGAAATTTTTTCCAAAGAAAATATGAGATTTGTTCCAGTAAATAGATTTTCCAGAAAGGTTATCATAATGAGAGATAGCTAGTTTAAGACATTGAATATTTCTTTGATCACCCTTTAGGAACAAAATAATATCATTAGCATAGGGGAGGTGAGTGGGGACAGAAAGGTTTCTAGCGACCTGAATGGGTTTAAGTTTATTTTGATCAAATAGATTATGAATGAGTCTACTAAAATAGTCTTCTGCAATAACAAACAGAATGGCCGAAAGAGGATCGCCTTGTTTAACACCTTTAGAGCATTTAAAAAAACCACGAGGTGTGGCATTTATTAATATGGAAATGTTAGCAGATTGAAATAAAGTATTGATTCTCTTGATAAAAGTCTCATGAAAACCAAAACTTTTCAAGACTCTAAAAATAAAGCCCCAATCAATGGTATCAAAGGCTTTTATAATATAAAGCTTGATGGCCACACAACCCCCCCTATTGTTTTTATTTAGGGTGTTGGTACATTCTGAGGCGAGACAAATGCAGTCTTGAATGGATCTGTTTTTAATGAAAACAAACTGATTCCATGAGACAATTTTGATGCAATTCGGAGCCAATCTATTGGCAATGATTTTAATAATGATCTTGTATAGGGTATTGATAAGAGGAATTGGTCTAAAATGATGAATTTCAGATGTATTTTCAACTTTGGGTATTAAGGTGAGGAATTGAGCATTGATACCCTGAGGGAGGGATCCGTGAGTGAAAAAAGACCGCATCAGCTTACAAACATCTGAACGAAGAGTGTCCCAGTGATTTTGATAGAAACCACTGTTAAATCCATCCAGTCCAGGAGCACTATAATGTTTTAGACTAAAGACAGTGTCTTTAATTTCATGCTCCAAAGGAATATCTAAGAGGGAGTCATTGTCTTTCTCATCCACCATTAAGGGGATAATATTGGGATCGATATCAATATTTCTCTCAGGGCCATTTAAGATGTCATTAAAGTAAGAGACAACATGATCTGAGATGGCTTCTATAGAGTCAATGATCAAATCATTGTGAATCAGTTTAGTGAGAGGATGATTGGCTTTTCTGGTTCTTTGAAGAGAGTTATAGAATTTAGTATTTCTATCTCCATTAGCTAGCCATTTGGCCCTAAACATTTGTTTCAGGATTTTATCCTTAAAAGTGAGTAAGGTGTTAAGGTTAAGAGCTGTATTGACCTCCAATTGAGTGTCGAGTGTAAAATCAGAGTTGGAACTATGAGTTTAGATTTGATTAAGTTCATCTTCAAGAGAGGTGATGTCAGAAAATAGGTTTCAAATCGGTTAGCCTCAGTTTCATGAGTGATCTTCAGTGGCTATAAACCCTTGAGGAGGGATCAAATTCATGGATAGATTCAAATCGGACCTAATAGTATTGTACATTCATGGATGGAGGTTCAATTGATCATATCTTGATTGTTCTCCCTCGATGGATTTTTATACGGCATTAGCTATGATAGACATTGTATTGGGAGGGTTTTGATATAAGTGGATTTGGGGAGGTGATTTATCTAGCGGAAGGACGAAGCATAGTGGTGCAACACTGTGATAGTTACTTAGGGGGAATGAAGGTAGGGCTAGTGGAGATATGGGAGGTCGGTAGTGAGTCACCCGTGGTGCCTCATTTTTTCGAAAACAAGGGTGGTGGTTCTTTAGGTGGATGTTGTTGAGTCAGCAGGGTGGGGGTACCTCCGGTGGGATGTCTGGCAAGAACTCTTCTTGTAGACGACTCTCTTGGAAAATCTAAGAAATGGAGATGGTCGTGGCTCACATTAAATATGGGTTCGAACGAACACTAGAAAAGGGGAGCCACTTGTGGTGTCTCACACAACTGGTGCGTCATTTTGGATGACGCACTATTGCAGTAGGGGAGCGGGGACTCCATGGTATTGAGTTAGGGTAGCGGTGATTTGAGGTTTGGCTAATGGTGGGTTGAACTGGAAGGCTAATATTGAGTCACCAGCAGTACATCATTTAGGAAATTGGTGCTCCATCAAAGTTAAATAAAATAATATTATTCTCAAATAAATTATTATAACAATAAATAATAAGGATATTATTTTTTTAAAAAAAATTAATTAATATTTTTCATAATCAAATAAAAGGTGCAAGAAAAAACTAAAATAAAAAGATAAAAATTTAAAATTTAAACTAATTAATTATTAGAATATATATTTGAGTTTTATAATATTAGAATAAAAATAAAATATTTTAAATTAAATTATAACTTACATAAGTAAAATGAATATATAATGTATAATTGTTTAATTAATAAAAACAAGAAAATATAAATTTAAAAATTTAAAATTGATTAATATTTTAAAACTAATTATAAACATAATATATATTAAAATAATTAAGACAAACATAATGAATTTGAAAGGAAGAAAAAGAATAAATTAATTTTAAAAAATAATTTACAAATAAATTAAAGAATAAAATTATTAACGGGAAAATAATTAGAAAATAAGAAACAAATAATTGATTAAACTATAAAAAATTAAAATAAAATATCTAGAAGGGGTGCATCAAATTCCTTAATTCTTAATCAATGATTTTACTCAATAAATTTGTAGTCATGTTTAATGGGGGGAATAAATCTCAATTTTGGGCAATTGTAATTCCAAAAATAATTAATTTATGTAAATTTACTTTCCATCATAAACCCTTTTTAGAAACATTATAAATTATCAATTAAAATAAAGTAGAATTAGTGTAACAATAATTACTGTTATACTAACATTATTGGTTTTAATTTTTTTATTATATTAAACAAACAACAACGTGCATTTAACTAATGCTTCCAAACAAATCTTTACCTCAGGGTGAGAAGACATAGATAATTATATCTCAAATAAAATAGTCACAATAGAATGGATGATTAGGTTCAGTAAATACATTAATAAATAATTATCTCATTCAATAGTTTTACATTAAAGATAAATAGAATGAAATAAGGAAAGAAAGAAACTCGACCGAGATTACGATTTTAACTTCATATCTAAATTATATTCATGTCTTATCTGTTGATTCAATCAAAATGTATTTAATCATTTATTGTTCTATATCATGATCATAAAAATCTGACCATCAAAAAATTATTCCATGAGGAATGTTATTTTATATACTCAATTTAATTCATGGGGTAATTATGATGTAACCTCCTCAAAGTGGATCCAAATATTTCAAAATTATTTAAAATTTTGACCCATTAAAAGTGAATTGGAAATATGAAAAGAAGAAAATTTTTAAAAATTTTAAAGTGAAAATTAATAACAACCCTCTCCCCCAAACATTAAAAAAATAATTTCTATAATGACGAATTGAAAGGTGGAGGAAAACAATTTGAATTTCAAAGATTAAAATAGATTAAAAATTTCAACAGTTTAATTGTATGTTAATGGGTTGCAATGAAGTTCAAAAAATTTAATTTCTTGATAATAAATATTTTTAAAAATAATTATATCCAATATCATTAAGGATATATGATAATAAAATGCAATTTTTCAAAAAGTAGCTTGTTAAATATTGACTACATAGTGAATTGGGTTAGAAAATTTTTGAATATTTGATTCACATTGATTTTCAATAGCACATAGAAAATGAATACTAACACCATCAAAGAAAAATAAAATAATTTAATGATACAACACATGGTATTTTATTACACTACACTTATTTTAAAATAATTATTCAATTTTAAAACATTACAATACCATCAATCATGAAAACAACAAATCCAACAATTTAGTGAAAAGAAATGTGCATAAAAATGAAGAAATAGAAAAAAAATCTCCCCTAATTTAATGAATCTCTATCATTTGATTGAGGATCTATCATGAATAGTTTTATGAATAATTAAAAGTAGATATGGGAAGTATGGTCTTCTATAAACTAAGCATCATCATAATTCTATAAGGCAAAAAATTAAGAATAATAAGAACATAAAACTAGAAGAAAAATAACAAAATATAGAGAAACAATTATTTTATACTTAATAATGAAAAATTTATAAAAAATAAATGACCATGGGTTGAATCCCGTGAAGCATTGAATTTTATGGATTTTTTTAGACATCTACGAAAAATATCCCAAGAATTTAGAAGATAAAAAATAGGGTGATACAATTTTATTTTGATATTCATAAAAATGAAAAAATAGTAATTTTATTGAATGAAAAAATATTATTTATTAAATGAAACAAAATCATGTGTTCCTCCCATGTAGTGATAGTTTCTAATTCCCCATAATTAATCTCTTAATAATCAGTCCAAGGTCTCTAGGTGCGTGTGGTTTCCTATGTTGAAACCAGAACATGTTGACATCCCAAATTTTGTTACTAGAAAATGATATTAATGAAACGCTCACAACTATTATGAGTTGAAAATTTCCCTTGAATACATTTTTCATCATTTAGTGACATCTCAAAGATGTCTCCTAATATTTAAGATGATTATACACCAAAATTAACTTAGTTTTTTGAATACATTCAGTATTAGGTGTAAAATAATTAACTCCCTCTAACTCATTTATAAAACTTTTAAGCTTAGGAATGATAAATAAATAACAATGATCACTAAGGGATGGTGATGTATACACTTATGAAATTTACTAAATAGTAAAAAATTACAATTATCATAAAGGGACAATGGTGAAATCGGTTCTCTATGGGTGTGACATTAAATTCCAATAATTATAACTCAATCAAAATCATAAAAATATCAAAATCAGGGGTTATAGGGGATTATTTCCCCATAACAGGTTCATGAAGATGGGTTTTAAAATAAATTTTCGATGTTTCTAAATAAAAATAAAAAAATGTTTCCTCATCCAAAAAATGCTCAGTTCCACAAGTAGCTTCATCACCCTAATCAATTATAAAATGATTTGAAAATCATTGTAGATTTATTTTTTTCATCATTTAAAAATTTAGGCTTCATTGTGTTAAAAATATGTTCCAAAGCATATTCGTCCAAAAATAGAAAATGATCATAAACTACATCTTAAAAGTCCCCTCTGGTTATATCATAAAATGTTTTTCCTCTCCTTAATTTTCACTTTCAAAAAGATCATTATAAATTTAAAACATTGTTGAGTATTGAAGTTTTTTTGAGGTGGATAATTTTTTATATCAA
This sequence comes from Viscum album, assembly GCA_963277665.1. Lineage (NCBI taxonomy): Eukaryota > Viridiplantae > Streptophyta > Magnoliopsida > Santalales > Viscaceae > Viscum > Viscum album. The sequence continues at coordinate 324,346,085 of OY728128.1, forward strand.
CTGTATATAATTCAAATTTTTGAATATTCAAATTTACACTATTTTATATAGGTTTGCAAACTCTATTTTACATTTCATTAATCTAAATAAATGAAGAATTTTTAGTAAAATTAAACGATATTTGAAAATTAATACATCAATCTTTCTTCAAAATAGAATTAGTTATCATTTTCATGAAAAATTATTTCAATAATTATTTAGTTAAAACTATAAAAAATGGGATGATTTTTTTTCCGATAGTTTCAATATTACCCTTGTCGAAGATTTTAGGTTTTTTCATTACATCTAAAATATCCTCAATTTCAAATTCAGGTTAATTACTGAATTATTTAGAATTACATGATTACGAGTTATTAACAGTCATGGTATCATTTTATAATTTCACTTCAGCCCAACCAAATAATTTTTTAAATATCCTCTAACGTTGATCCTTCAAAAAGTTATGATCCATGAACACTAGAAGAAATTCTACATCAATCTCTTTATGTTTTTTCCGGAAATTAACTAACCCACTTTCCATTTTGTTCTTGATTAATTCATTAGTGTTTTTTTTTCATATAGTGTGTTGGTTATTTCCAAATTATTTTCCTCTGCATATTAATATTATTCAAATTCATGGGGTTTTGTATTAATTTCACTCTCAATATCCACCAAAAATTAATTTTGAAAATTTCCTAACTAACATCCACTTTCAAATATGTTAGATAACTATTATCCTTATATCCTTTCATGAATTTCCAATGTTTCATTTTGAAATTTTTTAATTCTATTTACATCTTCTCTTAGGTCAAATATGGAAAAAATTGCTACATTAATTGTTCTAGTTTAATATATTCCTTGGGTTTGTGTTTCTATAATTCTTGAGTTACTTAAAATTATCTTTCTATAGATTTTGAATTTGAAGAAATTCTAGGAAGTGTTCTCATAATAGCCACCACTAACATAATAAGATTCTTTAGAATGTTACCAACTACCTTGATTTCCCATTCTTAAGATGTAATTTTTTTACATAATGTTATTCAATATAACATAAAATGTTTCAATGAAAGATCAATGATAAAACATAGAAAATATTATGTAGAAAATAAATATACCACAATGAGAAAAGTTATTAAACCTTTTTTCTATTGATAATTTTAATTTATTTTAAAAAGATATATTTTTTTAAAAAAAAATTGTCCGCACAAAGCCTTCCTCAGAAATGATTCCAAAAAACTAAAATGTTTGTTATATATATATCTCATAATAAATTTTTTATAATATCTTAATAAAGCTAATAAGATGGAAGTAAGGTATCGAGCCCAAGGTAAGGGTGTCTACTAATGTTTCAAAAATAAACCCCCCATAAATAGTTGGTGAAAATTATTTTCATTCTTTTTATTTTTTCTAATGGAAATGAATCATCATGAGACTGTGATTGTTTTATAAAAATATGTAATGAATAAATGTGAATTAAAAAATGTTTAAATCCATATTATGTACTAAACTTATAGATATGGCTTGAGAAAAAGTGGTCAAGCCATAAACATGAGGAATTTTAACGGAACCTGTAAAATTGATTAACTTTTCACATAAATGTTAATTGATTAGACAATATTGTAAAATGATTGGTTTTATATATCTATCCTAGAGATAAAACATAATGTCTGGTGATTCATGCAACTCTCCACTCTGAGAAACATAAAAATGTAATGGAATTAGATGAAATGATATTCGGCCGTAGAATATGGGTTTAAAATCCATAGAACTCATCTTCATCAGTGAGCTTTAGTGGTTATACACACTCATAGAGGGATCATATTGAAATATGAATTTGATCAGATTAGATATTATTCTCCTTTAATGATTCGATCTTAAATCTATCATATCTCTATTGTTCTCTCTCTAAGGATTATTAGTCGGCCTAGAATACCCTAGATTTGGTGGTGGCAGGATTTTGAGCAGTGTGGATATGAATTCATGAGTCATCCGATGGTAGATATATTCATGGTGGGGTCACACTATAGTGAAGAATCATGAGGCAATAGGCAGGGAAATCGGTGTGTTGAGAGGCTGGCAGTGAGTCACCAACATTGCCTCATTTTGGCAGAACAAAGGATGGCAGTTCCTCGAGTGGCTGGAGGTGATTCTAGAGGCTGGTGGTGGCTCATGAGGGATATATGGTGGATACTATTCTAGATGAGGATCATCATGGCAGAATCCAGGAATGGAGATGTCATTTTATTATATAAAATAAGGGAGAAAAGGTACCACTGAAATAGGTTAGGTGCTGGCAGGGCCACACTCTGGAGGTGCATCATTTTGGAGGAGGACTCATCGGAGTAGTTGCGAAGTGAATCCCTAGGTGTGAGTTAGGGGAGTGGTGATTCGAGGGTTACCTCACGGTGGGTCGAATTGTGAGGCTAGCAGTGAGTCATTTTTGGCAATGTTTGTTGCAGTTTAGTTAAATATAATAATGCTAATCTTAAAAAATTATATTAAAATAATTAATAATAATGATATTAAAAATTTTAAAGTATTTGAATTCATTATTTTGATAATTAAATGAACCACAAAATATTAAATATAAATTAAAAAGGTTAAAAATTAAAACTGAAAACATACTAATTTTTAAAAGCTAAATTTGAGTTTCAAAATATTAAAAATAGAAAATATTTAAAATTAAATTAATATTCACATTATTAAAATGAATATATAATGAAGAATTTTTTATTTAATAAAAACAAACAATTTTAAAATTTAAATTTTATGTAGAATTATAATTTATAAATTGAAAAATATTATATAGAAAAATTAGTTTGAAAAATTTAATAAATATAAAAGATAAAAATAAATAATTATTTAATTAATATATTAAACAATAAAATTATTAAAGTGAAATTAATTAATAATTAATAAAAATATTAATTAATTAATTGATCAAAATGTAAAATAAAATTTTTTGGAAAAAAATCATTTAAAACCCACATATGCAGTAAGGTTGTATACACTCTCACTAATGATTCACATGTTCTTACACAAGATTCTTAGGGGGAGATTGGTCTTATCCTCAGGCTAATAGATATGTTCATGTGGCTATGATATAATATGGAGGATCTGATGCTAGAATTCTTTATATGACAGAGTATGCACCAGAGAAATTTGAAGCAGGGCCAACAACAGTCAGAGGTGTAACGGTTATTTGGAAATCTATGGTGCTAGAATTGTTTGATACAAGTGCTTCTCATTCTCATATATCATCAACTTTAGTAGATTAGTTTGTCTTAAATTTGGATATGATGTCTTTCTTGTTGTATCTTTCCATGCCTTTAGGAAGGAAGTCTGAATATGGTTTCATGTTCCTCTCATATTGAGTGGTGATAGTAGACGATGTGGTGGAGTGGGATATTTTGGTTCCTGAACATGATTTCTCATACCTAATTATATCATGGATTGGTTAATAAATGTTAAATCCTAGATTGATTGTTTTCATCATCAAGTTATGTATATATCTTTGGATGGAATCAATGATGTCTTTTAAGGTGAGTGGGATTCTAGGTTTATGAGAGTGGTTCATGTTTTTCCTTGTGTTGGGGTTTTATCATTTCAATTGTCCAAATTTTTTCTAGATGTCATTGATCATTGTTAGAGTATTCCACTTCTTTGGTGGTGTTTGTGTGCACATCATGGAAATTATAGAGTATTTTTCAAGTTTAACTCAATATAGAGATGTCAAGTTTACCATAGATATGCAACTTGGTATGATGCCTATTCTATGCCACCTTATAACATTGCACTGGATGAGTATAAGGACCCATCCATAATACATTACAAAATCTTGAATGAAGTTAATAATTCACATTTGGGGATATTTTCATGTTTAGAGCTTCAAAAATTTGTTCATAACATATACATAACAATTTTGAATACTACATTTATAAACTTCTACTCAGTATCCATTTTGAAATAATATTAAAAATCTTAAAAAAAGTGTTTGGTCTAGTTCAATATTTTAGACATCATGACTTTTCCTTGATCCCATCCTTTACACTATTCATCTATATGACCAGTGAAAATCATTTCAAAATCATGGTATGAGCATAAAAAGATTAGAAAAGGACACACAAAGAAGGAAAACTATTAGTTATTAAAAACAACAAGTAAATAATGAATACAGTAACATAAGTAATACATTTCACATATATGAACTATCAAATACTCTTAACTGAATAAAAGACCATCGCTTACCCTTTTGTAACCAAAATATATCCTTAAAACCCATATAACTGACACATAACATATAAAGGAAACATGGGACATAAACATACTTAAATGGAATAACTATACGGTCGACTTCCACACATATCACTAAATGGAATAGACATATGGCCGACTTCAATACCAAATGCATTAGAGGTTATAACGTAACCACTCATCCTGGTATATCATGGAACCACCTATCATTTGGTTTATCAAGTAAACACCTGTCGAATGTCCAAGGACCATTATAAAATTATAACACATATAATATTTCAAATATAAATATTTCACAATTAACATATCATTTGCAGTTAAAATAAATAATTCCAATATATTGAAATAATATATCAATTTGAAAAAACCATTTTCAATACCAAAACACCAAAAAACAGAATAAGGTGTTTCTTTTTCATTTTATAAATATTATGGCTTATAAAGTAATCCAACTAATGATTACAGTGACAGAGAGGTCATTGTCGCCGCAAAAGTTAAAAACCTTCCTTTTGTTGTTTGTTAAAATGCTTCATAGAATAAAATATTCCTTTTGAATAAAAGTAAAAGTCAAAGGGATTTATACACCATATAAAATAATGTCATTTATAAATCAAAATATTCCTCAATGATAGGAGATTGAGACAAAGTCCCATACAAAGATCATTTTGTAAATAAAATAGACAGATTATGTGTATTCACTATAGGTACACATAAGTAATGTAAAAATAAAATATAGGACATAAAAACTAATTTCTTATGTAATCATATAACTACACAATTTAAAAGTAGGCGACCAACCAAAATAATGGAAATTGGGTTAAGAAGTTATCTTACCTCGTGACTGACTTGATTTGTTCATTCGGTAATCTGATGAATAATAAAATAATGTTAATTTATACATTCTTAAGAAAATTTTCCAAGTATATTATTCATTTTATATAACTTTTTACAAAGTTATAAACATTATATATTAATTTAATTTAATAATGGTCATATGGCATGGAATTATAATCATTATATAATCATTATATAATCATTTAATTTGTTACATGAGTAAAAAATGAACTTATATTTAAACTTTTTTCCATGTGTTAAAATTCCATTATCTCAAAAATGAAATTACTTATTTTTATATAATATATATAATATATATCTTGTATTTATATGTATTTAAAATAATACATAACATTTGGAGATATTAAATGAAATGCACTGGTCATGGAGATGGTAAGTCGTACGTATTCATGAACTCTACTTCAATTTATATTTAATATTTAGTGGAATGAAAACATATTGAAACATAAGTATATTATAATTAAAATATAAAATCATATATTATTTAATTAGATCCATTTTCTATACATCCCACATATGGGATGAACGAGTCATATAACTTTGAGGGGGCAGTAGTCCGCACATCTTCAAATAAAATTATCGTATTTAACAATTATGGAAACCATAAAGGTATGATATAAATGAAAAATAATAAAGTATATGGAAAATATAAATATAATATATATCACATCTAAATATATTTTCATCTTAATGTCCACCAGAATAATATGTAGGAGAATATAGAACAATCATCATTTCGTGTGGTAGTAGTTCGCCGTCCACATAAACAATATGTTCTTTACCCATTAGATGGTGGTGTGTGTAAGTGTAGATCAAATATTTCTCATTAAAACAACCTAGTATATATAGTATAATTTTTTAGTCATAAAATAATGTAATAATAATATTTTAGGTGTCGGATAATTACAAAAAAAAGTAGAGAACATTAGGGAAGACATTACCTTAAAATCAGGTAACTCCCTTTGGTTTGAACCAGAAAAATTTCATGAAGTGCATTCTACCTATGGGAGGATTTTAGGTGGAATATAGGGATATTTAGAGAATATTTCGTCAGGGTTTTGATGAGCCATGTTTCTTGAGAGGTGTGAGTAATGGGTTAAGTTGAGGGATTTTTCTAAGGGGGAGGAGGGGCTCTTTAGGAATGTTTGAAAATATTATTTTATTATTTAATGATTTTCGTATTCTAATGGTCTAAAACTCATTAAATGAAAATATATAATGAATATTGTTAAAAATAAAATAATCCAATAAAAATTTTATATGTTTTGGATATTTTTTTAATCTTTATAATTTTATTTAAATAATTTATTAAAGAGGTAAAAATTGCTCCATTATTGTGTGATAAATAATTTTATTTAATTGATGTGTTAAAATTATAAGAAATATAACATGATGTAGGAAATAATTTTTTCTCTCCAATTAATATTTACAGTCGAAATAATTACTCATATAACTCTATGTAAGAATTGATTTACTAAAAGATATATGTTTATGTTGTATGTGTCATTACTTTAAATTAATTAATATAAAGTGTCATTATCACTCCCAAGTAACTCTATGGGGTCCCAAAAATCCACCCAAGGATGACCATGGTCGGAGATGTATCAACAAATAGGTCTAAAACACATGTTATGGTCATTTAATGTTATTATTATAATATTTTTCCAGTATTTACTAGATATAACTTTTAAACATGGTAAATAAAATATTTACCGAAGTAAATATTCATAGTGTCTAAAAATAAAAGTTACCTATTTATAAAATTTTATCCTCCTGAATGCAAATATGGAATCCATTTTTCCAAATTCAAAACACATAAGTTGAGGAAATTAATTTAAAATTAATTTCCTTTGTTAAAACAAAAGGCGTGTTTTTATGAAATAATTATTATCCAAATATTGACACTTGATTATGTCCAATTTCAATGTTAAATTACTTCCAATGATAAAAATTGGATTAAATATTAAAGATAAAATCTAACTATATAAATAAATTATATTAAACGGGTGTTTTGAATTAAAATATAGTATTTTTCAATATTTATTAAAAAATGAATTTTATTAGTATAATACCAAAAATTTACCCAAAGTAAATTGTGATATTCATGTTCTAAAGAAGAATTTTATTTTCCCAAATAGAACATATAAAAGTAAAAAAACTATATTTAAGGAGGGTTCACCATCAAATGGCAGTAAATTGGCCCTTTAAAAAATATTTTTATTTATGATTAAAATTTTATTTATTCACATTTTAAGCCTCTTGATTTTATTGGATAAATGTAAAAATATTTTATAAAAATGTATAAATGTATTGTAGTTAGTTTTGTTTATTCCCTCCATTATAATGCCTAGGATTTAACTACCATTTAATATAATAATAATAATAATATATGATTTTTCAGTATAACTTAGTGTTGTGTGCAACGTACGATTTCAATGAAACCCATTGTTGAGTATCAGGTACGCCATCAAACATAGAATCCCTTTTAAAGTAAAATTAATTTTTAATTCAAAAATATTAAAAAAAATATGAAAATATCAGGTACATTATTTTCATGGGATGTTACATCCTTCCCCCCTTTTTGTAATTGTGTCCCTATAATTCTATTCACTTATTAAATAAATGGGGATATGTATCTCTCGTAGAAATTTATGATTCACATGTTACCTCTTCAAGCATAAGGTTTTCCATAAAACTTTTACCTAATGAATGACCTTATTCTGCAACACTTGTTCACTTCAGCCAAGAATCTGGACATTTGTCCCTCAAAATGAAGATTCTCTTCCATCTGAACTGCTTCTCATCTCAGAACAAGAGATTGATCTGGCATATACTTTCTCAATTTTGAAACATGAAAAACATTGTATACCTAAGATAAAAATGGATGTAAAGCCACTCTATATGCAACTGATCCAGCATTATCAAGGATTTCGTATGGTCCAATGAACCTCGAAATAAAATTTACCTTCTTACCAAAATTCATTCCACTTTTCCATGGAGAAATTAAGAGAAATTCCTGATCCCCCACCATGAATGAAAGATCCTTCCTCCGATTATTTTCATTACTTTTCTACCTACTCTGACCCATTCTATTGTGTTTTTGAATCAACTGAACTTGCCATATCTTCAACCAATTCTGGTCCCATCATCTTTATTTCACCTATTTTATCCCAAAAAGCTGGTGTTTGACACCTATTCCCATATAATGCCTCAAATGGAGCCATCTATATACAGGAATGAAAACTATTATTATAAGAAAATCAACCAATGAAATATGTTGGTACCATCTTCCCTGGTAATCCATTGAAAATACACGTAACATATCATTCAATTTCTGAATCATTCGTTCGGACTTCCGATTGGATTGTGGGTGAAAATCTGTAATAAAATTTAATTCAGTACCCAATGAATTTGGAAGGCCATTCCAAATGATAGAAGTGAACACGAGATCATGATGAGATATAATGGATTGAACAACTCAATGTAACCTGATATCTCCTTAACATTCAACAATGAAAAAAGATCAAAAGAAATAGTGTCTCGAATAGGAAGGAAATGAGAATATTTAATCATCGGTAAAAAATAACCCAGATTTCATTATTACATCAATATTTATTTTGTAATCCCAGAACAAAGTACATGGATATATTTTTACATTTCCACTCTAGGACCATTAAATATTGAAGCATCCATTTTGGAAACCGTCTCTCTGCTTTAACCTGCTGACAAGTCAAACAGTTCATAATAAAATTAACAATATATATTTTCATTCCATCCCACTAGTAAAACTACTGAAGATCTCTATATATCTTAGTACTACCAAGATGAACTAAAAAAATAGAACTATGAGCTTCACTTAACAACTCATTCTTCAACTGTGAATCACAAGTCAAACATAATCTCTTCAAAAACATCAAAAAACAATTATTATCTATGTTAAAATCATGCATCTTTCCATTGAGAACCAAATCTACCTTTTTCTTCCAATAAGTGTATTTATTTTGTGCTTTATTAATTATGTTGGATAGAGATGATTTCACTAACACCTAAAACAAAATAGAGGAATTTCCCGCACCAACATCTTCTATACCAAAGTTTATCAAATAAAAAACCAAAGGATCTCATTCCAAATGTAACTTGATTAATGTATCATTACTCTTTTGACTCAAATCATCATCGACTTTATTTTCCTTTCCTGTATGGAAATGAATCGTTCAATCATAATCCTTGGTTAATTTTATCGATCTCCTATTTCTAATGTTCTATTAATTTTGAGTTAATATATACTTCATGTGTTTTCTGATAGTATATATTTCACACTTTACTCCATATTTATGATGCATCCAAATTTTTAACGGAATAAAAATTACAGCTAATTCCAAATCAAGAATTTGGTAATTTAACTCATGAGATTTCAACAGACCTAAAGCATAAACAATTACATGATCTTTCTGCATTAGGACACAACCAAGTCCTTTCAACGAAAAGTCACTGTAAATAACAAAATCACCATTTCTAGAATGCAGTGCCAAAACTAGAGTGTTATCCAATATTCTTTTCAATTCCGGAAAACAATCATCACATTCATTTTTTCAAGAGAACGTAACACATTTTCGAGTTAATGTAGTCATTGGGAATGATAACAGTGTAATTTTGTCACAAAACCTCCAATAATAACCTGAAAAACCATGAAAAATATGGATATTGATAATACTTGTGGCTCTCAGCCATTCCTCAACTATTTTTGTTTTAGAAGGATCTACAGTTACACCATTTTTTACAAATATGTGCCCAAGGAAAGAAATTTTTTGTAACTAAAACTCACACTTTCAGAATTTACCAAATAGTTTATTTTGTTTTAAGGTTATCAAGACCACCCTTAAATGACTTTTATGTTGCTATTTACTTTTGGAATAAACCAAAAAAACATCAATGAACACAACCACAAACTTATCCTAGAACATATGGAAAATTCTATTCCTATGATTCATGAATAAAACAGGTGAATTAGTTAAACACAAAGTCATTACTACAAATTAATAATGGTCTTATCTAGTACGAAACACTGTCTAAGGAATTTCTGCTTCCATTAGTTGTGGCTGATGGTACCCCAACCTCAATTCAATTTTTGAAAAATACTGAGCTCCCTGGAGCTCATTAAACAAATCATTGATCTGAGGCAAAGGATACTTGTTCTTAACGGTGATGTTATTCAATGCTCTATAATCAATGACAAGTCTTATTAAACCATCTTTATTTTTAACAAACATGATAGGATCACAACTTGGTGATGTGCTAGGTCGAATGAAAAATTTATCTAATAACTCTTGAAATTGCAACTTTATCTCTAAAAGTTCAACTTGAGATATTCTAGAAGGGTTTTTCGAATTTGTCTTAGCATCATGAATTATGTCAACAATAAATTCAACTTCTTGATCAGGTATAATACTAGGAAAGTCATTAAAAACAAAAATGTACTCATTTACCAATAGCACATCAATAATCTGAAAAGTTATTTTGATATCAAAAACATTTGCAAGGTAAAATTCATTTCCATATTTTACAAGTTTCTAAGCTTCCTCATATGTTATCAATTATAAGGGTTCATTCTTGTACAAAAACCAAAAAAAATCTAATAAGAAACCTCTTTAGCTCTACAGTCAATCTTAGAATGATTAACAGAATGACAATACAAACCAAAACTAATATCAAACTCTACTAGAGGCAAAACAATAAGGTTTGCAGATAGATTCTTTCCACACATGAGGATGAGAAGGTTCTTATATATTTTTTATCTCAAAATTTTCTTCCAGGTGTTTTTAACATATGTTCAGTATTCATATCTTGAGATGGAATTCCCAATTTATTATAAAACTTCTCAGAAATGAATGAATGTGTAGACCCTAAATCAAACAACACATTGGAATAATCTGAATAAAAAAACAGTGTACCTAGTACTACACCATTTGATGGCCCAACATTTGATGAAGTAGTTGCAAATGGTTTCAGCACCCCTTTCTACATGTAGTCAAGCTTCATTCCTTCATTTGAGTTCTTTGTTGGGCACTCATTGGAATAATGACCCATTTAATTGCACATAAAACATCTTATCAGTGTCCATTTATTTCATGATTGATCATCTTACATACAGTTACAAGTAATACTACTAGACATACAACACCAGAATCACTTTATAGACATTGATAAACATTCTCGAAGATACTTTTTACCACACTTTTCACAAGATAGATATTCAATTTTCTTACCTTTTGATGAATTCTTTCCCTTTTCCTACCAACTTGATCTCTTATTTTTTTCCCCTCTTGGAACACTCGATCATCATATAACTCCATTTCTACCTTCTCGAAACAAGTGAAAAGATTCTCATAGCTTTTGAATTCACAAGAGGATATCACTCTTTGATATCACGGGTTCAATATTTTGTTGAATCGATTTATCTTACAAACAATATATCTGATGAAATTCCAGGTATACCTTGCCAGTCAAGTGAACTTTTATTTGTAATCATCCACTGAGTCATCCACCTAAATCCATTCCAATAATTGTTTTTGTCCTTTGTCGAACCATCATAGGAAAATATTTCTGAAGAAACATAACTTATAATTAATCCCAATAAAGAGCATCAATCTAATCATTATCCCTGATATTTTTCACCATTGACCACCATTTATCAACATCACCTCTAAAGTAGTAAACAACAAGGCTAACCTTTTTATGTGTTGGACAAACCATGACATCAAAAATCTTCTCTAGTGCGTTAATCCACCTTCCAGCTAGTATAGTGTCAGATGATCCTCTGAATGATGGGGGACATTTCCTTATGAAATGATCTACTACTAAAATGTTGTTATGTAGTTGATCTGGATGATCTCATGCATAGATACCACCACCATTTATAGCATGAGTCAACTATTCCATCACTACAACAATCAATTCAGTTCCAATTATGAACATCTCATGTTACTGATTTGGAAGGTTATTCTTCTCTGTATGCCTTCCCGACATAGCTGCCATGTTTTATCTATGGAAAACCATTCTGAACATAGAAATATCTTAGGCAAAGGAACATGGTAATATGAAAATTATATTCCATTTAAATTTTACCATAAATTAAGTATATGAACATTAATTTTAATTATATTCTATCTCCAAAAGTTATCTAAACCAACCTCTGATACCAACTACAAGAACACAACCATAAAACATTTCAAAATCGTGAATTATGTTAATAATTCTCATTAAGGATCTTTTAAGGTATGTATATTTAGATAATTAGTTCATAAAATATATATATAAATTTTGAATATATCATGTATACACTTCTACTCAGTATCAGTTTTTACATAAAATAGAAACTCTAAAAAAGAGTAATGTATATGTCCATATTTTAGACTTCATGACTTTTCCTTGATCCCATCCTTGACCCAATTCATATTAAAGTCCTGTGAAAAGCATTTACAAAACATGGGACAAGAATAAAAACCATTTTAAGGGATACACAAAGAAAGAAAAACTATTTTTTTCAAAACAAGAAGAAAATCATTAATACTTTATCATAAGTAATACTTTTCACTTTAATGAAGTATTAAATACTCTTAACTGAGTAAAAGACCGTTGCTTATGCTTCTGAAACCAAATGATTACTATAAAACTCATAGAAAGAACTCATAACATATAAAGGTAACTATGGACATAAACATACATAAATGGATTAATCATACGGTCGACTTCCACACATATCACTAAATAGAATAGCCATACGACCGACTTCCATACCCAATGCATTGGAGGTTATAACGTAACCACCCGTCCTGGTTTATCACAGCACCACCCGTGATTTGGTTCATCATGTAACAACTCGTCAAATGTCCATGTTCCATTATAAAATAATAACACATAAAATATTTCAAATATAGATATTTCACTAATAACATTTAATTATCATAAAAAAAAATAAATCATTTCAGGATATTTAAATAATACATCAATTTAAAAAAACCCTTTTCAAAACCAAAACACAAAAAAGGGGTTTCTATTTCATTTAAAAAACATTAAATCTTATAGAGGAATCCAACAAACTATTATGATAGAGGAGTGGTCATTGTCACTAAAAATGTGAAAAAAATTCCTTCATTCATTTAGTAAAACACTTCATTAAAAAAATTCCTTTTGAATAAAAGTAAATGTTTAATGGGTTTATACACTGTAAAAAAGATAGTCGTGTATAAATCAAAATATGCCTCAATGAAAGGAGATTGAGACAAAGTCACTTATAAAGATAATTTTGTAAATAAAATAGACCAATTTCGTGTATTCACTATAGGTACATATATGTAATGTATAAATACAAGATAGTATATCAAAAGTTATTTCTTACATAGTCATAGCATGACATAATTTAAAATTATGAGATTAACCCAAAGAATGGAAATTATGTTACGAAAACATTCTTGAGAACCCATTTCAAGTCTATTATTCCTTTTATATCACTTTTTATTGTGTTATAATCATTATTTAATCATTTATGTCAATAACGGCCGTTTTGTCGATATTTGGTAATTGAGTCAAAAATGAATTTATATATACAAGTTTCCCATGAGGTCAAAAGGTCATTATCTCTAGAATGATATTTGTGATTTAGATATCATATATATCATAAATATCCCACATATATATGTATGTATGTATGTATTTATAATATTATGTAAAATTCGGAGATAATAAATGAAATTCTCTGTTCATGGAGATGGTAAGCCGCATATACGCATGAACACTACTTTAATTTCTATTTTGTATTTAATGGAATGAAAAATTAATGATACGTACTTATATTATAATTCTAATATAATATCATATATAATTTAATTAACTCCATCCTTTATACATCCTATGTATGGCTTGAACGAGTCATATAACTTTGAGGGGGCGTAAGTCCACATTTACTCAAATGAAATTTTCATATTTACCTATTATGGAAACCATAAAGGTATGATATAAATAGAAAATACCAATTTATAGAGAGAATAAAAATATAATATATATAACATGTAAATAAATTTCCATCTTAATGGACACCATAAGATGTGTTATGAGAAGATTGAACAATCATCGTTTCGTGAGGCAGTAGTTCACCATCCACAGAAATAGTATGTTTGTTACACATTAGATAGAGGTCTGTGTAAGTATTGCTCAAATAATTCTCATAAAAAACCTAGTATATTTATTATACTGGTTTTGCTATAAAATAAAGTCATAAAAAGAGTTTATGGGGTTGGATAAGTAAAATAATAGAAGAGAACTTTAGGGAAGAAATTTTCTTAAAATCGAGTAACTCCCTTTGGTTTGAACCAAAAGGATTTTTTGATGTTCTTTAATCCAAACGTTAGGCTTATAGGTGGAATATAGTGGTCGTGAGAGCCTATTTGGTCATCGGTTGGAAGTGCGAAGGTGCTTGAGAGGTGTGAGTAATGAGTTATAGGTGAAGGCTTTTTATATGAGGGAGGATGGTCTCTTTAAAAAAGATTAAAAATATAATTTTATTATATAATTATTTTCAGTTTCTAATTGTACAAAACACATTAAAGTAAAAGATACATAGAATATTGTTCAAAATAAAATCATCGAATAAGAATTGGACTAGTTTTTTGATATTTTTTTAATCATTATAATCATATTTATTTAAATAATTTATTAATGAGGTAGACATTGCATCATTATTGTGTCATTAATAATTTTATTTATTTGATGACTAAAAATTATAAACAAAATACTATGAAGTATGAAATAACTTTATCTTTTTTATGAATATTTATTGTATAAATGATTACTTATATATCCCAAAGTAGGAATTTATTTACTAAAAGATATATGGTTATGTTATTTTCCCTTTACATTAAATTAGTTACTAAAATCTATCATTATTAGTCCCATGTGGCTCCATGGGGTCCTAAAATAGACCCAAGCATGACCATGTTCAGAAATTAAATAACCAATAGGATTAAGACACATGTTAGGGTAATTTAATATTATTATAATAATATTGTTTTACCCTTATTAAGAAGATTTACACTTTAACCATGGTAAATTAAATATTTACCAATGTAAATATTCATAATGTCTTAAAATAAAAGTTAACTTTTAAAAAAATTGATCCACTGGATTCCAAATATGGAATTCATTTTTCCCAATGAAAAACACAAAAGTCACAGAAAAAAGTTAAATTTAATTCCCATTGTTAAAACAAAAATCTTGTGTTTATGAAATAATAACTATCAAAAGATTAACACTTGAATATGTCCCATTTCAAAGAAAAATTACTTGAAATGACCAAAATTGGATTAAATGTAAAAAATATAATCTAATTACACTTTAAAACCAATTATAATGATAATCTAACCATATAAATAATTTATATTATAAGGCAGTTTTGAATTTAAATACCGTATTTTTCATTATTCATTAAAAATGAATTTTATCAGAAAAATTCCTAAAATTTACCTAAAGTAAATTTGGATATTCTGATTCTAAATAAAAAAATTACTTTGTCAAGTAGAATTTATAAAATTTACCAAAACAATATTTAATGTGGGTTCACCATCAAAATTCATTAACCCAATATTTTAAAGAATATTATAGTATTTATGCTTTAAATTTGATTCATTCATATTTTAAACCTCTAGATTTTATGGGATAAATTTAAAAAAAATGTATAATTATATTTAATTTAGTTATTTTTATTTCCCACCATTACAATAGATAGGAGTTAACTACCATTTAAAATAATGTTATTATTATATTATTTTTTGATATAACTCTACGTTGTGTGCAACGTAAGATTTCCATTAAACCCGTTGTTGCGTTTCAGGCACACCATCAAACATAGTATCATTTTTAATGTAAAAATTAATATTTAATTTTCAAATATTAATTAATATAAAAATTACATATTGTTTATTTACCAAGGATGTTACACAGAGTTGGTGGAACATAAGGTCCAGCTTCTAACTCTTGGGCTATGGGATTTATTTTTCCTAGTCTGGCAACATGGGATTCATCAATCCTGTATTATTAAAAATAAATGGGAGCCTTATAATTTTTATTTAATGTTGAGATATCAATTAGGTGACCATCAAGAACATATATCACATTCCCATGATTGATGCTCTCTTTGATCAGCTTAGTGGGGGTCATCGGTTTTAAAAGACTGACCTTTGGTTAGTGCACAGCCAGTTGGGAGTCTGAGTAGATGATATACCTAAGATATTATTTAGTTTCCGGTATGAACATTTAAGGTTTCCAATTATTCCATTTGGTCTCACAAATTCTCTTGCAGTGTTTATGGTGTTGATTAATTGGATAATTGATCAATTATTAGACTCTTATATTATTATTTTCATTGATGCTATTTTGTATTACTCCAATTTAGAGACCTATTAAATAGAATATTTAGATATATTTTTATAAACATTGTGGGAAAATATCATGTATGTTAATATTCCTAAATGTGAGTTATGGATTCAAGAATTAATGCTTCTGGGGCATGTTATATCCAAGAGGATCCTCTCAATTGATCCAAAAAAAGGTATCTTAAGTAATGCTTGATAGTGGACTAGAAATGTTTTTTATAAATAAATTTTTTTTTCTTACTTGGTAATTAAAATTATTATTTTGAAAATTCTATAATTTATCATCTATGATGACATATTTAAACCTAAATGGTTTAATGTTTCAGTGAAATGAAAAATGTTAGAGATATTTTGAAGAATAGAATGAAATATTGACATCATCTCAAATATTGATTCTTCCAAAACATTGTTTGCTATATTTTGTGTTTTCTTATTACAGCATGGGTTTGGATTGTGTCTTGAAAAATGGGAGATAGGTAGTATCCTACAAGTATCACATATTATAGCCTCATGTAAATAAGTATTCTACAAATAACAATGAGTTGCAAGAGGTTATTCATGAACTCAGAACTAGTGTCAACATTTATTTAAGGTGTAGTTTACTATATATTATGATCATCAGATCTCAAGGTATATTTTCCCTCAAATGGATCTAAAATGATGGCAGAAAAGTCGGTTGGATTATCTCTACACTTTTGGTTTTTTAGATTTCATATACTCTTGGGAAAGGGAATGTGGTCACTAATGTGTTGAGCTGAAAATTAATTCCATAACCATTGAAGGAATCGGGAGAAGAGTGTTATTTGATGATTTGTTTTTTGAGATGAGGTTCTGGATCGATAAAGATGGTTAAAAGGTATATATTGTTTTGATTATGGTAGATTCATCATTTGATTAGTGGGTTTAGATGATGCATACAACTGACCCATATATCCAAATCTTTAGAAAAGTCTATTATGTTGTGGAGACATTAGTTTAGTGGTATGATTCTCAAAGTGGGAATTTTTTTTTCAAAGTAGGTTAATTGTTCCTTTTAATCTGAGGATGGACTTTATGGAATGTGGACACCATTTTGGTTTTTTATTACACCTAGGTACCACTAAGATGTATCATGATTTGAGATATCGGTCTTTGTGGTTGGGTATAAAATGGAATATTTTGGATTTTGTATCATTATGTATTATATATCTTGAAATTAAGGTCTAGCACTACATACATGCATGTTTGTTCCATCCCTAATCCATTTTTTTGAGGAAATGGGATGCTATTTAAATGGATTTTGTTAATGTTTTACCATGAACTCTGAGTAGGAAGGATGAATTTTTAGGGATCATTTATCGACTCATGAAATCAATGAATTTACTCTTTATCAATGAGATGATAAATGTTTGACCAGATTTGGACTTGTACGTCCTGGGATTATGGGAATTCATTTGGATACCTACACAGTTAGTTTGGATTAGGACCAAAGGTTCACATATAGGTTTTAGGATAGATTACAAGAGGTATTGGGTTCCTATTTTGAATTGAGATCAACATTTCATCTGTAGATGGATAGAAAAACATAAAGGTCTATCCAGGTTCCTGAGTATATTAGATGGGATTTTTTTCTTGATTATAGTGATTCTTGGTAAATAAACATGTCATTCGTCGATATTTTCTATAAACAATAGTTATCATGCCTCAATAAAATAAGATCCCTTTATTGTTTTTTTGGGGGGGAACATGTAGTAACCCTAATGCTCGGTAGATTTGGGAGACTTGACCATGGTTGGGACAAGTCTTGTCCCCAAGATGACTAAATTGGTGAAGTTGATCTAAAATAGATTTATCATATAACAATGTCTTTAGAATATTATGATCACTATTTTCTTTGGGGTAATAGATAGTTGTTTGTGATTGGGTACTTAGTATAGTTTCAACTCACATATAACACTGTCTGTTGGGTATGCAGGGTAAGATGGAACTAGGTTCTGTGGTATCCTTTACTTTTATTGAACAACATGGGATGTTTAAATATTGGTTGGACATAAAATATTTTTTGATATTATTCCAAAACATGTTTCATGTTTCCCATGTAATGAGCCATTGACCAGATAAGTCACATGTTATTGAATAAAAAAATGGTGATCTTGAGTGTGAAAAAATTATGGTTGAGAAATCATTTCATATTATGAATCACCGAGAGAATGTGTTGTTCAGTAAAATAATACATTTGGTCTATGTATTGTGGCAATACAGATCTGATTTCCATTAGATGTGGGAGTATGAATTTTTTATTAGGGGGAAGTGAACATCACTTTTTTTTTAGTCTGGGATCTTACAGATATTCTAGGGATAGAAAGTTTTTATGGTTATAAGATTATAGCATCCCACTACCATCCTTCGAGTATTATTTGAATCTTGTTTTGGTTTTCCATTTTTCGGTTCATTTATTTCTACTCAGTGATAAAGATATTTTTCCATGGTAAATGACCTAATGTCCATGCATGAATGTTTTTTTGAATTAATTGTGTTCATGTATAAATGTGTAAATAGATTTAGAGGTTTTTCCTTGGGTTTATAGAGCCTGAAGAAGTGGTTCATGGATTTTCTTTAAGAAACAATACTATGTACTTCCTGATAAATATATTCACATCGTGAATGGATTACATGATAAGAACATATTACCAATAAAACACCATGAGTGTTGTTAATTGTGTTAAAATTTTCAAGTCATTAAACCATTACACATCATGACTAGGCCAATCGATATTTAATTTAACCTATGGTGATAAATTTTATGTGTACACAAAATATGTGTAATTTGGGCTGTGAAAGGTGTTCATGAATTTAATTATTTGATATTAATGCATTCCTCACACATAAAGCTATTATTATCGAATAAACAGACCCCCTCTTAAGATTTAGGGTGATTTTAGAAGATTTTGGGTGATCTAACTCCTTCTATATTAATATATTTGACATTTCAATCCTATAGATATTGCATCACATATCATTAGTAAGTGGTATTCCAACATCTACACTGCCTATGGTTATGAAATCAATATTTACAATATTTATGATTTCAAGTGTAATTGGTTAGTGTTTTCTATTTATCCTTTAAATGTTTCATTCATTTTTTTCTGAGGACAATCTATTAGATTCTAGTCTCTATTGTCGATGGTGGCTAGGGTTATATCATTTTTAAGGTAGGTGCATATATTAATGTTGTTTTAAATCTTGAATTTGTACATTATCTTGTAAATTCCTTAAGTTTATTGAATAAAAATTTATTTTTTAACATTATAAAGAATGTTTTTGGAATGTATTCTTGTATTTAAAAAATGTTGGATTTAAAAATGGATTCACTTTGATAGGAAACTTTTTTATTAA
This sequence comes from Viscum album, assembly GCA_963277665.1. Lineage (NCBI taxonomy): Eukaryota > Viridiplantae > Streptophyta > Magnoliopsida > Santalales > Viscaceae > Viscum > Viscum album. The sequence continues at coordinate 324,365,974 of OY728128.1, forward strand.
ATGTGATCATGAATTTTGAAATGATCTATCTATATTATCACATTGGGAACCTTTGGTGAGTAAGGAAATGGTTTATTTCACTATATTGGGTGTGACAACACTAGGGTTTTTTAAGATTCCGACTATGGATAGACTTGATATTGGTTAGAAGAAATAAATTCTTTGTTTTGGATTTTTATGTCTAGAATGTATTCTCATCGGCTAGATCCCAAATATTGTTCTTTTTCATTTATACCTTGATTATCACAGATATATTATTTCATGGTAATATTTCCACTTTTTTTATGTTATGGTGTATTCATGGATGGTTTTCTTATACGTAAATGTCGGATATATTCCTAGAATCGGTTAATATTATATGAAATTATTTAAAGTGACAGAATTTCTGAAAATTTGTTTCATTTTACAAAATTATATGTCAAATGAATTTTTTAAATCCAAAAATTCTAATTCTTATTATTAGAACATTTATAGTTTATTTTTTGGTATTCTACCAGTCACTATGTTCACAACATAATTTTTTCATTTAAATGGTTATAAACAATGATTTTTTGGAATTAGGTAAAGGTAATGTAATTAGCAATCATGTAAGGCTCTCTTTTCATTAAGCACCTTGATAGTGGGATGGTTTGGTAGGGATGGATGGTAAAATTATGACACATTTAATTTGTATTTTTTTATCTTTATGGTTTTCTTGTTTGACTTGAATTGTTTGCCTCATGGATATGTATTCCATTACTCTATGTTTTAATTTTATATTTATTCAGTTAACAATGATAATTTTGTTCCTTTTCTCTATCCCACCATATGGCCAACCATTTAGGGTGGCATGTCTAGTTATCCTGGGTTGGTTCGTTACACGAATACTCCCAATACCGAGGAACAACCGGTTTATCTACATGATGATGCTCCCAATGTAGACGAATAATAATTTTCTCCATATGCTGATACTAAAAATCAAGTGGAACAACATAATAGGGATTTTGAAGATTATTAAATTGTAGAAGTTGAACAACCATCATACTTGAAAAACATGATCATCTTAGTTAAATAATGTTAAAAAAATTATTTAGGAAAAATATAGAGGCATTAAATTAATTTTTTGATGGAATGCACATGACCAATGTATTTATCACAACATGTCCATTTTCATAATTTATATTGGACTCACTACTAGAATGTATGTGCTCATTGATATATATATGTGAAAAAATTTGGTTCCCATGGTTAAGACTTAAATTTGGGAAGATATTAGGGTAACATTATGATATGATTTCAATATTTTACAAATAATAATAATAATGAAACATTGATTTACTCTTTATTTTCCCTTATAGAGTGAATTTATACTATATTATTGTAGAATCTAATTTGTATTAATGTTTTCTAGAATGGATAATAGATGATTTTAGTCAATTCTATAGAAGCATTAAATCAGGGATGTGGAAGGAAAAGTAAACCCGCACCCACTATAAATGTATACACAACTGATATACTAATAAATAAGGAAAGAATTTTTTGGTCATCATGAGGAGGTGTCTATTATTGTACATTATTATTGGTAATACATTACATTCATGTATTAATCACTTTGATTAAGAATTATTAATTAATAAAACAACAATTGAGTGTAGAAAACAGGAAGTGTGTTACAAATGAAACATGCCCCTACTATACAGATATATGGGGTACACTTTATTTGAAAAAATGTTATGCATCTTAAATCTATAATAATACTTTTATGATTCATGAAACAATTAAAAAATTATGTTCCTTTTTTATTGGTAGATAGATGAATCAAAATCTAAATTCTCTTCCATCCCACGACACACGAAATTATATGAGGCTCATGTAAATAAATAAATATAATAATTGAACAAAACAAAGAAAATGTATGGGAACCATGTGAATTAATGACACAATAAAAAAACATTAAATTGGTATTATAAAATACTGATAAATTATTTAGCTATAATTTTTATCTGGTTTAGATATAGGAATCATCATCAGCAAAAGCTGATGAACAACTGCATTATGTTTCCTTTATGTGGTCATAAAAATAAGGCATCATCATAGGTATGAGTTTTGAGTGTCTAACTAAACATATTTCTAGAAATGAAATGAAAATGAAGATAATGATAAAAAATGGATGAGATGGAAACAAAAATAGGTGATACAGATGAAATACATAATAGATAGTCCATGTTGTTAGAGAATGATATTTGATGTAATCAATGATAAGAAACAACACAACAATAAACACAATATGAAGACTCCCCCCAAAATTAAGGAAATCCTTTCCCTTAAAAATAATTTCATTATATAGGAAATCATTTTTTTTCATAATTACTTATATGGAATGTGAATCAAAAAGGAACTATTTCCATTCCTATATTGATATTCTACTGTGTGAAAATGACTGTGATTTATACCAATCAACACCCACTCAACACCTTGATGTGAAGGGTATAATGTATAATATCATAGGATAAATTATACATAAAAACATTTTTCAAATGGTCATATGATTGTTGGGATTCATGTAGCTAATGAGATTATCAATGAGTTACATATTCCCATTGACGTTTATGATGTTCACATAGTTGAACATGATCTTATATCTTTCATATAATGGTTATTTTCCCATGAAAAAATATAATTAGATATAGAGGTATTCCGTTCCAATTTATTTCTTATGCAAAATAATTACCAATTAATTAAAATTTTCCTTAATCTATTTTTGTGATTACATATGGATAAATTTAATTGGAAAGAGATTATTGAATAAAAAAATCTAAAGGATCAATCAATCGATCCCAAAGTAATTCAAAAAGTAAATTTCCCCTATTGGTTCAACATCCAAATTAACTGATATATATGTTCTTCCCGATAAATTGTTGAAAAATGGTTATATAAACACAATTTAATTTTGAATAAAAAAATTTGTGGAGACTCTATTACATACATTCTAGGTCTTGAGAATGTATATAGAATCATAAATCATTAATGGATAGGAGTCTCAGTTGTAAATGTATACATGTAGTTAGGTTTCACAATTTGTTTTCCAATATCTAATCTATTATGTAAATATAGTTAAATAAAATTCATATTTTTATAGAGATATATATTTATATAAATATTTTCTGAAGGGAAACCACTATGAAAGGATATTTTGACTCATTCATCCTCACATCACTTATATACAAAAAATCTCATTTCAGGAAGTGAAATATTTTGTAATAATGGAAACACATGATACAATTTTTGAAAAATAACATCCAAATAATAAACTCTTATTAATACCTATAATAAATGGGGTAATATATATAATTTAATTATAAAAAATTAATTTTCACACCATTCATTAAATATTATTTTTTTATTAGTCAATATTGGTTTCTCATTACAATCTATTTGGAAACTCCAATGATTTATTTTTTAGTTTCAATTCATGGATACAAAACCATTCGAACACACATGGTGACGATTATCAATTTTTAATACACTATACCAAATATTTTAAAAACAATCATTAAGTTATAATTTTTATGTTTTGTTTAAATGAAAATATTATTATGATATGTAGTCTTTAAATATCATCAAATCCATAGCATGAAGACAATGCATAAGTTCAATAAGCCTGTATAATTCTAAAAGTGGATACTTATTAGGGTATATATACTAATATTTCACAATGAAATTATATATATAACCAAATTAATTATTTTTCTCAATGTTATTGATGTGTCTAAATCAAATTGATGGTAAATATTATGGATATTACCTTTTACAATTTATTAACTATATTCTCTTCTTTAATAAAAAATTTTCCAAGAAGATTATTTATGATGATAATTAGAAATTCATTTAAAAATTTGATAAATCCCTTATTTATATATATTTCTCTAGTACTATAAAAAATTTAGATGGTCCATGTACAAAAAAGTGGAAATAGTTTTTTTATAAATGAATGGGCTAAATACTTGGTGTCCAAATTTATATAGAAATCATGATGCACTAAGGTACTATTTTTTCTATTTACAGATCATTTTTTTCATTATTTATTATATTAATTTTTATATTGTGTGTTTGCAGTTTACAAATGACTTAATGTGTATTATTTCATATTAAAATGAATATTTTAGTTAAAATCACGGTACACCAAAAACTAATAAAACACACTTTAATTGTCTGGATACTTTAGAAAAATGATCCATAAATAATTTATGAAAAGTATAAATCATCCACCTAGCAGCCTAACACAAGATGTGATAAACATGACCTGAATGTCATGTTTTGAATGTAAAAATGTCATTTTTGTTAAAAATGTGTTTCACTCACAAAAGAACCACAAAACACTCATATTATCTTGATACTTGACGAAAATGGTTTTTCTATCATTTTTTTATTTGCAGGAATCAACTGCAGGTCAATCTGATACACGGGGTAACCATTTTGTCCCAAAGTATATATTTTTATTTAAAATTAAAATTTCTATTCAAAATGTGTGTGACACACTTAAAAATGAGAAAATATAATAAATTGTTGTGATAATTTTGTAAAATGATCCATATGTCATTTTTTACTTGTATGAATGATTTACAACTACATCTGAAGTTCAATGAGACTCGTATTACTAAATATACATTGTTTCCGTTTACAAATGAAATATTAGTTTAAAATAATGGCATAATCAAATCTAAGGAAACACATTTATATTTTTTTGATACTTTAGAATAACAATCCATAAGTCATTTTTGACGTGTATGAATTCGTCACACCTAAACCCAATACATTGTGTGACTGGTATGATTAAAAATGAGTGTTTTCAGTTTAAAAAATAACATTTAATTAGAAACATGATGCACCAATTGAAAACTAATTAAATACATAAGAATTTTATTAAAGCTTTAATATTATTACAATTAAGTGATTTATGAAATGAAGGATTCAACCTCATGCCAATTTGACACATGTGTGACTAGTATGACTCAAATTTCATGTTTCCAATTAAAAAAGATATTTTAGTCAAAAATACATGTGAAATACTTAAAACGAAGATAATACATTCATATTGTTAGGATACTCCTGTATAATAATCTATTAGTATTTTTTCATGTATGAATTAGTCATACCTTAATTTGATTCACATTGTGATATGTATTATGCGAAATTTGTGTTTTCCATTTAAAAATGACATTTTAGTTAAAAACACCATTCAATCAATGAAAACCCTAAAAACAAGATTATATTGTCTTGATACATTAGGATAATGATCCATAAGATGTTTTTTACAAATAAGAAACATCCTTATGAAAATATGACCATGAAATGATTAGTATCACTCAAAGTGTGCATTGTCATTATAAAAATGACATTTTAGTTGAAAACAAGGGTCAATCATTAAAAATATTACTAGAAAACATTAATTATCTTTATAATTTATAAAAAAAATCCTTAGTACATTTATAACATGTAGTAATCAACAACACATTAATCATACCCAGAACATTACCAGTATGAATCAAAATGTGTGTTTTTATTTAAAATTTATATTTAAGTAAAAAAGAAGGTGTATTTACTCAAATATAATCAAATATATCTGGATTGTTTTGATACATTAGTAAAAAAATTCATATGTCATTTGTGATGGGTATAAATCATCTTCACATCAATTTAATACATGTTGTGAATAGTATGACTCAAAAGGTGTGGTTTTAATTTATAAATGATATTTTAGTTAATGAGAACTATGGCATACTCAAGAAAAAAAAATTCAAATTATTTTCCAACATTTAGTTTTTAGTCCATATGTCAGTTTTTGAAGTTTATATATCATATCTATCTCAATTTGATTCATGGTGTCACTTGTATTATTTAAAATGTGTTTTTTAAATGAATTTTTATTTAAAAATGTTTATCATTCATTGAAAAAAATAACACATATTAATTTTCTTAACATATCCTAAAAGATAAATTTTTATTAAAACTCATTTATGGGAAAGGTGTGAAATCTTAATGTTCAACCAAAAGCAATAACACTATAGCAGATGATGGAATTGTTAAAGAAAAACATAAATCTATTAGATGCATCATCCCTAAATAATTCCAAGTAATGTTTGGTTACCTTTTTATCAGGTTCATCATTGATGACATCTTAAAATTGATCTACCACTTTGTCCCATGATTGCTCTTACACTTCCACTATAATCTTCTTATCAATGAGGCCTCTGGTTAGGATTAAATGTTTCATAATGATCCAATCACCCTACTCCATATTTCCGTCCATTTGGACTGGTCTCTCATTCATTAGTTTCGCATCATCCTTAGACGCAAGAGTGACCAGGACCTTCTCTAGCATCTTTTCTTAAGAGTACATATGAAGGTCCCATGGTTTTACCAAGGTCTCGGTATATTTGAAACACCCAGACCCCTATAGACTAGATTTAGTTCATTACTTATGATATTGGAATGGATAGAAGGGATGAAAAATCGAGAAGGAACGATTAGTTTAGTTGCCTTAAAGAAAACTAGATATATAGATGTTACACAAATTACATTGAAAAATGTTATAATATAAAATACAAAACAAATCTAAAAACGGCAACCACATGAACTCAATAAATGACATCCTCTTAATCATTTATTGAAGGTAAACAATGAATGGGGTGATCTCAAACACTCGGTAATGATTACAAAAAGAGGAAGCATGAATACAGTAATAAGGGAATCATAATCTTTCTGACATAATCAATATGGAATGGTGAATAAATGAAAAACTAATTCCATTAATAAAATGAGAATGAAACTGAATCCATAGATTTTGTCATATTGAAACCCTCATGGATAATAATAATAACTGATAATGAATAATGAAAATTTATATTAATTGGACGTCATGTATATGGAACATGAAACCCAAATACTATTAAAATAGTTTAGTTTTATGGGTAGAAACCCATATGATATTTGGAAACAAAACCGAAGGGTTTGTCGCCAACTGAATTGTCTCAAGAGAGCATAAAATCAGCAATTCTTCTAATGTTTGAATATTACATTCAAATTGTCCATCAGTTTGGGGTTGATAAGCATTACTCATACGAATCTCAATATTCAATTATTTCTGGAGACTTTTCAATAATTTTGATTTAAACTAGGGATCTTGATAGGATACAATCAATAGAGGATCACCATGAAGTCTTACAAATTCATTAATATAAAGTCTTTCCAAGTTTTCAAGTGGAAAATCAACTCTTATAGGGATGAAATTTGCAGATTTTGTGAGATGATAAACAATAACTCATATTGCATCATTTCATCTAGGTGTCCTTAGTTGTTTGGTGAAAAAATCCATTATAATTTTTTCCCACTTCCACATAGGAATAGGTAGAGTTTGCAGCACTCCTTTGGGTTTTTTTCTCTCTGTCTTCACTTGTTGAAAAAATAGACATCTTGACATGTAGTCATCAATTTCCTGCTTCATATTATCACACCAAAATTATTCTTGTAGATCTCTATACATCATGGTGCTACTTGGGTGTATTGAGAAATTTGAGCTATGAGCATCATCTAATAGTTCCCTTTTTAGCTCAGGTACTGATGGAACACATAACCTCTTCCCAAATTTCTTAAGACCTTTTTCATACATGAATTCATCCAGTCCCCCTTCATTAACAATTACCATATCTATCTTTAGTATATTCATGAATATAGGATCTCTTCCAATCATCATTTGAGTCATAATGAAATTATCTTTTCTACTTAATGCATTTTTTACCTTAGTTGCCTTTTCTGGGTGGTAGTGTATTGAACAATCGTAATCATTGAGTAACTTGAGCCATCTTATTTGCTTCATGTTGAGTTCATTTTGAGTGAAAACTTATTTCAAACTCTTGTGGTCCATATAAATCTCACATCTCTCTTCATAGAGATAATTCATCTATATTTTCATATCAAATATTATGGCAGCTAACTCAAGATCCTGAGTGGGAAAATTTTTCACATGAGACTTCAACTATCTTGATGCATAAGCAGTAATTTTATCGTTTTTCATATGGACACAACCCAGTTTTATCTTTGATGCATCTAAGTATATTACAAATCCAACCCTTTCATAAGGAAGAGTCAAAATTGGATCATTGGACAATCTTTGTTTCAATTATTTGATGCATTCTGTACATTCTTTTGACCCCAAAAACTGAACTCATTTATGTGTGATCTTGGATAGCACATTAGAAAATCCCGAAAAATTTGAAACAAATTCCTATAGTAACCGGCTATGCCAATAAAACTACGTACCTCAGTTATGTTTGTTGGAATGGGCCATTATTGGATTGGATTTGTCTTTGTAGGATCAAATAATATTCCATCTATATAAACAATATGTCTAAGAAAATTAACTGATTGAAGCTAGAATTTGAACAAGCTAAACATCCCATATATTGTATATCTTCTAAGAGTTATCATAAAAACCCACAAGTGATTCTCATCATCTTCATATCTTTTTGAGTATACGAGGATATCATCAATGATTACCACAACAATGTTATAAAGATATTCCATGAAAACTCTATTCATTAAATCTATGAAAACAGAGTGTGCATTTGTCAGTCCAAAAGGCATCACTGTAAACTCGTAATGCCCATACCTGGTCTAAAATGCTGTCTTTGGAATATCATCTTTTCTCACAAGAAAATTATGATATGTAAATCGATGGCCAATCCATAAAATGTATTTACCTCTATGAATTTGATCAAATAAATCATCAATCGGGGGTATATGATCCTTATTCTTTATTTTAATATCATTGATTTCCCTATAATCAATGCAAAGACTCACGGATCCATCTTTCTTCTTGGCCAAGAGGACATGGGTTTGACATGGAGACACACTAGGACAAATAAATCATTTTTCACTCAAATCCTATAGTAATTTCTTTAGCTCTACTAATTACACATTGTTCATTCTATAGGGAGTATTTGATATAGGTCTTACACCCGGAATTAAATCAATAGAGAACATAACATCCCGATCTGGAGGATGTCTAGGAAAATTCTCTATAAATACCTCAATGTAATCTTGTACTATGTGCACATATTCAATTTGAATATTTTTTCTCTCAGCCATAGATATTGGTTTATCTTCCTCTCCAAGTATTTCATTCAATAGAGCTACTCGGGGTTGTTCTTGATAAGAATCTGGTGGTGAAGTTTCTTCCCTAAAGACAAGGGCGTCTACACCATTTTCAAAAATTGTAACCTCATTATTCTTACAATAAATCATTTAATTATAAATTGAAAACCAATTCGTACAAAAAATTATATCAAAGTCAGTCATTGGTATGATGACAAGGTTAGCAACTAATGCACAATTTGGTGTCTGGTGGGGGAGTAGTCGTCATGCCTTTTTTGTATTGATACATATCCTGAGACTTTTGACAGAAAAATACTTTATTAAATCAAATTGGAAATTTCCTATTTTTATGAAAAACTGAGAAGAAATAAAGTAATGTGATGATCCATAATCAAATAAAGTGTCGGCTAAGTTCAACGAAAGAGTTAAAGAACCTTCCCCAAGTCATTAGAAACTTCATCCTCCATGGTTATAATAGCATAGGCTCTCCCTTGTTCTCATGGATTTTTAGAGGCATGTTTCCTTGTTTCTTGGGAAACTCATTTTCATAATGTCCCATAACTCTACAATTTTAGTATTGATTATCATTGAATTTTTTTCCCCCATGCATTAATCAGATCGATAAGCCTTTTCTCCATAGTTAGAGCAGACTACCATGACATTCAATAATTTTCCAAGATTATTCATTCCAAATATCTCACATAATGGGATTATCTTTTTTAGCTTTCTCTTATTTGGTGATTCACCTTTTCCTTTGTTATCAGAGTACAACTTCTTATCATGGTTTCCATTGAAAATATTTGATCATGCAAATTCGTTCTATATTTTTATGGCACATGATACAATTTCATCATATGATGAAAATGATTGAGAATATTTTTCCCTTAGAAGACATGGATTAAGACCTTCAAAGAACTGATAAATCTTGTCTATTGGGTCACATACGTAATCTACGACTTACATGTCTAGCCTTGTAAAAGTAGCCTCTTACTCTACAACACTATCTACATTATTGTGTTTTAAGATAAGGAATCTCCACTTCATTTCAGTTCATTTCTCATGAAGGAAAATTTGTTGATGAATATTTCATTTAAAGTCCTCAATTCTATATATTTTAATTCTTCTTCCTCTGTGTTATTCTGAATCAAGGACCCCCATTGATCAGTGTCGACCTTGAGACAATATACCGCTAGTACTAACTTTTCATTTTCATTGCATCTTAGTGCCAGGAATATCTTTTCAAGGGACCCGATACATATCTCACTAACCAAATGGTTAGTAGTCCGACTAAAATATTTGGGATTCTGCCGCGTGAAATGATCCAACATTTGTGTGGAATAGTTATTCATTACAATCTGAGCAAGTTGTCCCAATATGGACATGATTTGATCTGCTCCAACATTAACTGTGTTGAATTTCACAGTAGGGAGATCCCAACATTTCCCATGATTATTTATTACCCTTATTCTATTCGACACATTTCTAAATAATGGGATACACTAGATTAGTTTATGAATCTCAAAAATAAAATCGCTCAATATAGATTGAAATTCTATGCAATTCTAATCATATAAACATAAAATCTCCGAGGAAAAATTTACATTACACTATTTCATAATGGCTTGTAAAAAAATGTGAATTATCTATCGCATATCATCCAACAGTGTCATAAACAAGAGTGCAGTAAGGCCCGTTGTCGTCCACCAGTTCTTATTCTCGTCTAGCTCAAAGTTGTGTTTTCATGTTTTACCCCTAGATACATATGTGCTAGAGCCGCCTCTACCTTCTCATATCCAGATAGGGACGTATTGAATAATAGATCCACATAATCTATTACTTACCAAAACACCAGGATGTTCTTGTATGTTTATCCTAAAATACTACATTAGGTATTTGTTCCCTACTATACATTTTCTACTATAGTTTCCATGTTTTCTACTAAACATCCCTTTAATACCAACTGTAACACCCCGACCCCTCTAGACTAGAGCCAATGCAATAATTATGATATTGGAATGGTTAGAAGGAATGAAAAATCTCAAAGTAATGATCAGTTTATATGTATTCAAAAACTAGATACATAGATGTAACACAAATTACATTGAAAAAGGATACAAGATAAAATAAATAACTAAATTACAAACGCGACCACATTAAATAAATAAATTACAGTCTCTTCATCACCCATTAAAGGTAAAAATGAAAGTGGTCTTCTCAAATGATTAGTAAGGTTTACAAAAATAAGAAGGATGAATACAATAATAAGTTAAAAATTTTCATTCTGACATAATCAATATGGCATGGGGAATAAATGAAAAACAAATTCCATTAATAAACTTAGAATGAAACTGCATCCATAGATTTTGTCATAGGGAAAAACTCATGGATAATAATAATAACCGATAATGCATAACAATAATTCTTATTAATTGTACATAATTATCTAGATCATTATATCATAATACTATTAAAATTGGTTTAGTTTTGTGGATAGAAACCTGTCTGATTTATGGAGACAAACTCGAAGGGTTTGTCGCCAACTGATTTGTCTCATGAGACCTACTAAAGCATCGAGGGGCTGTAGTGGACCCCACCTGCCACTTCATGTTCAAATAATTATTTATACATTGATTCAATACAAGAGAAATATACCTTTTTCAAATGAAATGTGATATAAAATGGGTAGTAGATACACCACATAATGATTATTTGGTGCACAATACAATGTTAGTCACAACAAAATAATAGTAACGACAAAGTCTCTTACCACAATGTAATCGGTTGAATCATATGACCTGAACTAAATAACTCCAAATTAATTATTGAATAAAATGAATATAAATAGATTCATATTATTATATAGAAAATGGAAGTAAACATATACCACATACAAGAAATAAGTGTCGAATAATGAAAATCTCATATAAATGAAAGTGAGATGAGAAACCCCTTACAAACACTTCATCATGGTAACAAGTGTTATTTCAAGTGATTAATGAGAGGTAAAAGAGTATTAATTAATTTATATGTCACAAGGGAAGTATGGGTAAAGTTAAAAAACATTCCTCATCCTTATGAATTAAAAATAAAATGGCACAACATAGGGGAGATTCTTGAACAACAGTGAGAGAGAGGGTCCCTTATCTTACGCTCGAAGGTGTTCTTGTTTGTTCTTAATGACCTGAATAATCAAATTTAGCTTCATTAATTAATAAGTACAGAATCTCATAAACAATTAATTTTTATGCTATAACCTTATTATGTTCATTAATTTCATTTTTATTGGATTATGATATTAAATTTTATTGGTTTGGAAGCATTTTCTTGCCTGGTTTCATGATTTGTCAACTTGTATTCATGAATGGAAGTTCATTTGAAATGTGGTTAATCATCCATAGTTATTAATATAAATTATTAGGTACATTAAATAGATATAAAGGATCTTATAATTATTCTGGTTATATAACATGAGGATGACTCCTTTGATGAGTTAAAAATAAATAATTGGATTTGGGATGGCGGTTATGTTCACAATAAACTTGTCTTGTATTATTATTACATAATATGAAAGTATAAGGATTCTAGAACATTAATCATGATAAGATACATATATTAGGACCTTGTACAAGCATTGAAAAAGTTTCATTACTAGTATTTATGATATTAATGCAAATTGAAAACCCATCTTCCTTGAGTGTGATAAATGTACACATCTCAGTCGGTGTTTGCATTTATTGTATAAAAGGGGTGAGGGGAAAGAGAGATTATGATGAAATATAACATTAAAGCAATTAAAATCCAGCACATGTAATTTAATGGAATTAATATTTAATTTTGGATGAGGGGAGGTGAGATGGGAGAAAAAAATAATGGAACATTGTAAAAGAAATTGAAAGAAAAGAGAAGAAGGTTCACCTCTTGAGAACTCCTCCATGAGAATCTTTTTAAGGAATTTGTTTTTGGACTTTTGGTGAGATCAGTAGGTCTTGGACATATGGAGAGGGCTTGGGGGTGTATTTTCCAGAATTTAGGGAAGGCTTTAAGCTTGAGTGGTGTGGGAGGAAGAGGGGGTGAGGGGTGGTTTATATAGTGGAGGTGAGAGAAGTTTTCTTTATATGATAATCATTAATTTATTATTTCCTCTCACGAAAACCAATAGTGAGTATTTCATGACCATGAACAGTAGTATATTCATGTGACCTCGAACCAATTGGGCTTACATTAGCAGATCATCATCAATGACTAAATAAATTCCTTATTTTATCATTTATCAGAAGTTAACACATTTTAATATTCATCAAATATTTATGTATTTCAGAAAAATCCCAAAAATTCATCCGAACCATTTTTTGACATGAAGAATCCAAAAACATTGTCCATTTTTGAAAAAATATTTTCTAAATATGAATAATTTAATATTCAATTAAAATAATTATTTAACTGAAGAATATAAATACATAAAATATTCATCTTCATTTTAAGGTTGTAAATTCATTTATACATTCAAAGGCATGGATACCATTAATAAAATTCTTATTACTATTCATAAGAGTAAGTTACTATTCATAAGGCTAGGTTATTATTCATAAGGGTAGGTAACTATTCACTGAAATTATGTTAATTCTATCAGACTCAAAATATCATCTTCAACACAACAGTGTAAGTGAGATTTTTAAAATTCAAATCACAGAGTTGGAAATTTTAATTTTAATGGCTAGGTTATGGATATCTTCTATATGTAACCTTTTTTTGTTCAATATACACTCAGTGATTCATAAAATATAGGCTATAAATAGAATTTATTTAATATATACATACCATGAAGTGTTTGGGGTGCTAAAATATGCAACCCACTTCATGCCTACTATGTTAACCAATGAAACATCCCTCACAACTGCCTCCTTTTATGATAGATCATGAGGAGATGAGAAGGGTTCATCACAAGACTCCACATTTACCTAGGTTCTGGACTATTCTTTGTTAGCCTCCTTCTCCAATGCATGGTCCTTGTATAAAAAACTGTTAATTGTTCCACTTACACTTACAAAATTGAAGATATCCTCCTTCACATGATATATTTTTGATGACTCTCCCTCCATTACCTTAGTGCTGCCTTTTTTAGAGTATATATTATCCATATATATTGTAAGGTTTGAGTATTCCTTTAGCCCTTGTGATTTTCTTCTTTTTCTCATAATGCAGCTACTTGGGTCCCAATTGTAATTCTTCCCCTTCTTTCTCCTTAGACTATGAATCCTTCTACTCGATCCTCCCTTTGCATTGTCTACCCAAAGATGGACATTACTCTCCCCACCCACAACTCTAGATCTGAGAGATACCCTGAACCAATTGCCACATGATCAAGAGTATTAGATCCTAGTACATCATATCGATTACCGATGTTAATAGGGTATTGGATCGATCTATGGTTTTATCATAACCCAATAGTCACTTACTTCCCCAATTCACCAGGAAATTCCTCCATCTAAGATTTATGACCCTTGTTTTCCACAACCTCAAGTACATTTCCTATCCATGAAAACTATGCATACGAAAGAATCTTAGTAGACTTTTATTGTAGAGGATCACCGGACTCCAGAGCATCTTTCTCTGATATATTACCCCCAAACATATCATTTCACAGCCAATTGAATACTTCCACAACAATTAGATTAGGATTGATTAGTCTTGTCACATTAGGGAGTTCAGTATCACCTAAATCCATGCTATTATATTGTCCCACCAAGGGGGATTTGGCACAAGAGACTGTCGATCATTATGGTCGCTGAGTTCCCAATGGCAGGAGTTCATAGAATTCCCCACAAGATTACAGACTGGGAAAAACTGAATCCAGGTCTCAAACACATCCTATTGTTTATGCTTTAATTATTACCCAAAAGTGATCTAGATACACTCAAATGGTGGTCTTGACACATCAACATCAACACAAATTTGTTGTGAAATTGGGTGACGTATAGAATCGATCCTACTATTAGATCACAAATATCATCCTACCATGTTCCCTATAATGCTTAAAATGGAGGGATTTTAAAATGGAAGTGGAATTTTTGGAAATATTAGCCACAGTACCATCATAGGTGTATCATGATTCTTGTGCAGATCTAATGTCCAAAAAAATATACAATAAGGAAAACCGTTGAAAACTCTTAGGGCTCTTGGCCATGAATGAATCAAGTCGGATTTGGATGCAAGGAAAACCACCGTGTGACATTTCTCGAGAAGTCCAACTATCACACGATCTGGAAGACTCCAATATACAGATATGGAAATCTAAAATAAGTAAATAAATGAAATGTGCCTACTGAATCGAGCCCCCATAGTTATATTTAGAAGATGTGAAGTATCCTAATCCTTCGATTTTCAAAGCGCTAGTTACGACGAGTTGTTGTGGAGATCTGGAACCTTCGAGATGAGATAGATAGTAGGGAAAGGAGGGAGTAAATCACTGTTAATAATGGGGAGAAATGGGGTCATTCGGGGTAGGGTTTGATGGATGAAGATCCACTCCCAACTTCATAAAAGGATGGGGGATAGCAAATCCTCCGCCATCTACCTAGGGCAATGCAAAGAGAGGTCATGACCAAGATCAGACCACAATTCATTTAGTAAAACAATATTATTTTATTTTATAATTATATAAATCAACAGCACATCAATCTGATGCATTGTGTGACTTATATGGATCAAATTGAGTGTTTCCAATTTAAATGAAATTTTTTATAAAGTCCTGGGGAAATATACATAATGATAAATCACATTAATATATTTTTCATACATTAAAAAAATGATCCATAATTCATTTTCATGTAAAAAATCCAATGGTTGCTCAAGAAAACACATAGATTGATTGGAAATACTAAATATGTGTGTTATATGTTTAAAAATTGTATTTTAGTTAAAACATGTGTCACATAATAAAAACCTAGAAAAAAAATTATAATGTTTTGATACTTTAGTTGAAATATCCAGATTTAATATGTAGGTTTATGATTTAGTCATATGTTGATCAAACACATGATGTAATCGATATGACTCAAAGTGTTTGTTTTAGTTTTAAATATGATATTTTAGTCAAAAACATAAGTCACACACCGAAAATCTCTTAACCACACTTGAATTTTTTTGATTCAGTAATAAATTTAACTTATTTATATTTAATGTGTAGGAGTCAACCACACTTTAATACGACACAGAATGTGATAGGTATGAGTAAAAGTGTCTGATTTTATTTAAAATTGATGTTTTTGTTAAAAATGTGTGTGACATTATCCAACCATGTAAAACACTTTCATATTGTTGTGATACATTAGAAAAATAATCAATAAGTATCAAGACAATTTGAGAGAATGTTCGTTTAAAATCCCAAGGATTTATCCAATTCCAATTGAATCAATAGGTATGAATATGTGAATCTACTATCCACCAATCATTTTTGATCTCAACATCAAATAGCCTTCTCAAAAATCTTATATTTCCATATGTTTAATGAGAACAAAATACCAGAAGCTTTTTATTCATATGTATTTTTTTGATATAAAATTTTAAATCCTAAGAATCGTTTTGTTTTTATATTGGTTATTCTCTAAAAAAATTACACCTCTGAAACATTGTATCTTGTCTATAGATCAAATATATAAATTCTTAAAAAAGAAAAAAAATCTAGTTTTTTTAATTATTATATTGATTATATGTAAAATTGTCCAATATTATACATTGACTGATAAATCATTTTTCCATTTATTTTTCTACACATTTTTTATTTGGTAATCTAGGACTCCTTCAATTTACCCTCCAGTTTTAAAATTCAAACACACAAAATCCAAAATCCAAAGAGATCAGTAAAATCTATTTAATAATATTATTACTTTTCAAATAACATATAATTTTTAGAAATGGTAAATTCCATATTTTTTTCATTATTTTTTTGGGTCAATGAAAATTCTAAAATATTTAATTCAAAAAACCTATATTCTGAATAGACATGGAATTTATAATAATAATTAAATTTAGTAAAATGGGTTTTTTTCAATTTATAATCTTGATGCATGAACCAAATTTCATAATATAAATATTTTAATGTCATTCAGAATTTTTTTTTCTAATATGAAATTTAAAATTCATTCATTTCCTAAAAAACATAATAATATTAAATTAAATTCTCAATGAACACAATTCATCCAATTGATTAATTTTCATCCAATTTTAGAATAAAAATCAGTAAAACAAATGTGGTGATCATATTAAATAGATCCGCATAACTTTTATAACATCCTTTTTATTTCTCACTGTGATGATAGATTCAATTAGGTTACCTAAAAATAATTTTCAAAACTGATTGATGTGTGTGAGGTCAATGCGAAGTGTCTTGAGGAATCGCTGATTTCTATTAAGGATAAAATATAATGGGTAATTATTTTTGGTCACTTGGTGTGGTAAACATATACCATGAAAAAATATTTAAATGTATATAAATCAATTAATAATTCAATCTTATCAATATACCCACTTTAAAAAACCTATAAGGCTACATTCTCACCCTTACAGACTAATCCTGATAGATTACAAGTTGGGGGTATATATTTTTCTAGAAATAAAAATTTTATTTCTCCCACTGTACCTTTTAGGATACAAAACCCTTAACATATATCTCAAAATGATGAGGTATTAATGATGCTACACCAATAAAATCCTATATATACAGATTTGAATGTTTTTTTTCAATATTAAGTATTATGAAGTGGATTATTATTGTGTTCTAGACCTTTTATAGCCATAAAATTTAATAATAAAGGCAAATATATCCTCAGGGATGTTAGAAAATGTATAGATTGATGAGAAAAATATTTATGGTATGAGTATATCCATCTAATGTTAGATTTCCTAGTATGATGTGTTTATTATGAAGCTCTTCCCATAGATAATGAAATATAGTGTAAAGGCATCCCACATTCCTCTAAATTCATATATTATTCCAACTCAAAAAATACAGTCGTATGAGTACTTGTTCCTTTAAGGGGGGTGGGTTTGAAACCCCAATGTAACTTTTATTTCAATATATTTCTTATATTTCTTGTTCCTATGAATTTTAATGATTTCATGTGAAAAAATATGAAAATTTTTAATCTATTCCAGCCATATAGTTTAAGAATGGTTTTGTAAACCATTCATGTAATGTATGTATTCTTTTATAGTTTTTTTATAGTGATGATTATTTAGTTATAAATTTTTTTGGTAAACCATGTGAGTAAACAATTGAAACGCACGACCGATTTTCGCCTATCGACCGGTCAAAATTCCGGTGCTCTGCTAATTTGTATAGCAGCACTCGGGTCGAATCCTCAGTGATGATACATTGTAATAGTCGTTTGTTTTTAGTTGATTGTATTTTGATTTGGGGGGTTTGTTTGCAGAGCTTAATTTAAATGATTTATGGATGATGTTTGATTTACCAAATTGATAATGATTGGGGTGAGTTCATCATTGTTGAGTTAAGCATGTGATATCCTTGAGCCTTACTTTGTATTGCATTAAATTAACACCCATGTCATAAGTTGACGTTGATTGGAATTCCTAAGTGTAAAGGCTTTAATCCAAGCCTTATGTTAACATAGGGATCTAATCTCAATCAAAATATATTTATGGTAGTGTATTTATGGTTCCAATAATCCATGGAAACCACTTGTTAAACGAAACATATCATTAATCCATGACATATTAAGTTTAACATACACAATATTAATTTAAAGAATACTCATCGAGAAAAACTCTCAATCACATAACATCCCCGAATTATAACTCACCAAAATGAGAGATTTACTCAGCCATTTTGATGTTTAATATTCTGGATAAAATAATTATGATGATAAATTAAGAATAGAAGAAAAAGAAATGGATTAGAAAAGAGTGGTACGTTGACACACACACACGAACGATGATGATAATTAAAAACGGATTTTCGATTGAATGAGGAAGCAAAAGAAGTGAAGGGGATTGAACTGAATTTAAACTATTTTAATAACATAAATATTAAAATACAGAAGGTGGATGAGAATAAGAGATATTGAAGAAGTAACTTTCATTAAAACAGAATTACAAAGAAAGGACTTACAAAATTACAAAAACGAAGAACACAAAAGTAAGTGAAAACAAAGAGAGGAGGAAAGGTATCTCAAGTAAAAACTTGAGTATGGAAGGTCCTACCAAGCCTTTGTCAAAGCTTTGGTCGTGCCAATATGATCTCCTCTCTTTTGAAATGCCAACCCCTCTCAAGGAGAGAAGGGGAGAGTATTTATAGCCCAAGGAGTGGACTGTTTGCATTCCCAATCTGTCCCTCCACTTGCATCGCCAATTGGTCTATTCCGAAAGCCGAATCTTCAAATATCTCCTTCTTCAACGTTGTAGACTATAATGGTGGCCGACTAGTCTCAAAATTCGGAGTCATTTGGACTTAAGGATCAATGGTTATGGCCGGTTGATTAAACAAAGATAAACTGTCCATTTCAATCCAGTCTTTTTGAAGTCTATAATTTTAAAGGGGTTTTGAATATGAATCTTCCTTCAAATACGAATTGTTTTTTCAACAAAATCGTCCGCCTATATCTCCTATTTCACCCTGAAAAATCACAGCTCGATTGGATTCTTACATCAGGTGATATTTCATGAATAGTATACTGATTTTAATTCTCAGACAGAATGGTTGGCTGGACTTCAAAGCTTCATTTCGGCCACTTGTACTTGGAATGGGCCATGAAATTTTTATTCAAGATGACATGCATTGTCCCCCAAATTATGGTGGAGAGTAAATGTTTTTGGACTTCTGGATTGATCCCAGTAAATCAATATTCAAGGCTGGTCCAGTTTGTTCACAGATTCTTTGGTCTTGTTTGTGAGGACCATATGACCCTTCAAATGGCAGAATTGGATCATGGTCCCTTCTAATGAAATGTGGTATATTGAAAGGGTAATCCTAAAAAACAATAACCACACAATTCGGATCAGTATAGTGACATTTATTATGAAAACATTAAACTGACTCAATTGGACTACTTCTAAAAATGCTCAAAAATTATACTTAATATTAAAACATTAATATTTCACACAAATTATACACATTTCATATAAAATAAGTAAATGGGGAATATAATAAGTCATGAAAATATTAATAACATCAACTCCCCCACACATAGCTTTGTGCATGTCCTCATGTGCAACAAATATAAAAACATGACATTTATTGAGGCTCCAAGGTCTATGAGTGCATCATCAAAGTTGGAACTCCCTATTTGACAAGGAACTGTGAAGGTCCCTGGATCTTTTCACTTCATGGGAATGGATTTTTGGGTTGAAACATTTTCAATGTTCCTATGTTGCCTCTTATGGGTGCATAATTCCTTAAGAAACTAGGAATAATTAGGGATTTTTTTGATGACATCTAAGAGGGGGATGTTCACTTCAACACGTCTAAACATGTCAAGCATTTCAGGATCAGGTTCAAAGGACTTCTTAGGCTTGGAGATGGCCTGAGGAAAAGGAATTGGGTTCCTTAGAGGAATGGAAGGAGGTGAAGGAGTGTATTCAAGTTCCTTTTCCAGATTTTTGTTCTTTTCATTTTCTAGATCAACATCGAAAGGGGAGGTAGAGAAATCAGCATGGGGTATAGCAATTTTCTTTCCCGATCTAAGTGCAATTGAAATTACATTACCCTTAGGGTTGGGTAATGGTTGAGCTGGGAGTTGGGATGAATTGGATGGTTGTTGCTGGCTAAGGTGGGATGCAATTTGACCTATTTGGGTTTCAATGTTCTTGAGGCTAGAACGGGTGAAGGAAGCAAGATCCTCTACAGCATTTTCCCATGGTTGTTTAGAATAAGAGGCTTGTCCCAAATTGGGTTGGCCTTGATTTTGGTTCTTGGGAAAGTGATTGTATTGGGTGGGGAATTGGGAAGGCTCGTTAGGATAGTGGAATCCAGGAGGAGGATTGTTCCTTTGGGGTTGAGGAACAAAAGGATAAGGTTGATGGATGTTACCACCACTTTGACCATATTGGAACTGGTTTGGATTTTGATGAGGGAACTGAGGAGGATGAGAAATGGGATTACCATACCTCAGAGGTGGGTTAAAGGTAGAAGAGAAGGGCTCAGAGTGGGGTTGGTTGAAGTTTCTAACAAACTGACCAGATTGTTGAGGGTTGAAGTTTCTCTGAGCATATGCCGCATCGAGCTCCATTGGACTAGATGAATCACATGGATCAACTTGAAGTTGTGGACATGTGTCAGTCGGATGACATGGAGAGTTGCAGATTCCACAATTCTTGATAGGTCCAAGGAATAGTGACTGTGGAGAAGATGAGGTTAGGGCTTTGGTAGCCACCGCTAGTTGACGCACAAGACCTGTAAGTTCACTCATCCACTCAGTCATCTTTTTGGGCTCTATGGATTGATTCTCGTGGGCTTGTTTCACTTGAGCATGTGCTTGATTATGGAATTGATGCATGTTTGCAGCCATGTTGCTTATGAGTTCTCGTGCAGCTACAGGAGTTTTGTCAACAAGAGCACCGCCATATGCGGCATCAATGAGAGTTCGCTCCATATCCAAAAACCACTCATAGAATTATTGGATCAGGAGTTGGTCAGGGATTTGATGGTGTGGACAAGTTTCCAAAATCTTTTGGAACCTCTCCCAATACACATGGAGTTATTCATTTGGGAATTGACGGATGCTGCTTATTTCCTTTCGGATAGAAGCTTTTCGGGAAGCGGGAAAGAAGTTCTCAAGGAAAAGTCTCTTCATGTCAACCCATGAGTTTATGAAACCAGGTGGGAGGTAATGGAGCCAAGAATTGTAAGAATCCGTGAAGGAAAGGGGGAAAGGTCTAATATTGATTTGTTCTTCAGAAACCCCTTGAGGCTTCATGGTAGAACATACTACTTGGAACTCTTTAAGTTGAAGATGTGGATCCTCACCGGCTAGCCCGTGAAAATGAAGGAGAAGATGAATCAAACCCGATTTGAGTTCGAAGTCAGCTTCTATGTTTGGATATTGAATACCAAGAGGTTGGTAATTCATATCAGGGGCAGTGAGTTCTTTTAGGGTTTGTTCCCTAGGACTGGCCATTTCAATTTCAACCGGTTGGATAAGGACTGGTTCATGAATTATTTGAGTATATTTTATGTTCTTTCTAAGTTGGCGAAGTGTTCGCACAATTTCAGGGTCAAACAAATCCGAGGGATTGTTTGGAAGGCTACGGGGCATTTAGAGAGATTTTGGAAGAAATAGGAAAATGGGGTTTTCTTTGTATTTTTTCAGTTTATGATTTTTATGAGAAGACAGGTTTTTCATTGTGTTTTTTTTTCAATTTTTTTTTAAAATTTGTTTTTTTTTGTGTTTTCATGACAATAACCAGAAACTAATGACTACTTAAAACACCATCCCCGAAAACGACGAAATTTGAAACGCACAGTCGATTGTCGCCTATCGACCGGTCAAAATTCTGGTGCTCTGCTAATGTGTATAGCAGCACTCGGGTCGAATCCTCAGCGATGATACTTTGTAATAGTCGTTTGTTTTAGTTGATTGTATTTTGATTTGGGGGGTTTGCTTGCAGAGCATAATTTAAATGATTTATGGATGATGTTTGATTTACCAAATTGATAAAGATTGGGGTGAGTTCATCATTGGGGAGTTAAGCATGTGATATCCTTGAGCCTTACATTGTATTGCATTAAATTAACACCCATGTCATAAGTTGACGTTGATTGGAATTCATAAGTGTGAAGGATTTAATCCAAGCCTTAACATAACTTAGGGATCAAATCTCAATCAAAACATATTTATTGTAGTGTATTTATGGTTGCAATAATCCATGGAAACCACTTTTTAAACGAAACATATCATTAATCCATGACATATTAAGTTTAACATACACAATATTAATTTAAAGAATACTCATCGAGCAAAACTCACAATCACTTAACATCCCCGAATTATAACTCACCCCAATGAGAGATTTACTCAGCCATTTTGATGTTTAATATTCTGGTTAAAATAATTATGATGATAAATTAAGAATAGAAGAAAAAGAAAGGGATTAGAAAAGAGTGGTACGTTGACACACACACACGAACAATGATGATAATTAAAAACAGATTTTCGATTGAATGAGGAAGCAAAAGAAGGGAAGCGGATTGAAATGAATTTAACCTATTTTAATAACATAAATATTAAACTACAGAAGGTGGATGAGAATAAGATATATTGAAGAAGTAACTTTCATTAAAACAGAATTACAATGAAAGGACTTACAAAATTACAAAAACGAAGAACACAAAAGTAAGTGAAAAAAAAGAGAGGAGGAAAGGTCTTTCATGTAAAAACGTGAATATGGCAGGTCCTACCAAGCCTTTGTCAATGATTTGGTCGTGCCAATATGATCTCCTATCTTCTGAAATGCCAACCCCTCTCAAGGAGAGAAGGGGAGAGTTTTTATAGCCCAAGGAGTGAACTGTTTGCATTCCCAATCTGTCCCTCCACTTGCATCGCCAATTTGTCTATTCCGAAAGCCCAATCCTCAAATATCTCCTTCATCAAAGTTTTATTTAATAATGGTGTCCGACTACTCTCAAAAGTTGGTGTCATTTGGACTTAAGGATCAAAAGTTATGGTCGTTTGATTAAACAAAGTTAAACTATCCCTTTCAATCCAGTCTTTTTGAAGTCCATAATGTGAATGGGGTTTTGAATATGAATATTCCTTCAAATCTGAATTTATTATTCAAAAATGTCGGCCGCCTATATCTCCTCTTTCACACTGCAAAATCTCAGCTCGATTGGATTCTTACATCAGGAGATATGTCTTGAATAGTATACTGTTTTTAATTCTCGGACAGAATGGTGTGCTGGAATTCAAAGATTCATTTGGGCCCCTTGTACTTGGATGTGGGCCATGAAATTTTTATCCAAGATGAAATTTAGTGTCCCCCGAATTATGGTGGAGAGTTAAGGTTTTTGGAGATCTGGATTGATCCCAGTAAATCAATCTTCAAGGCTGGTCCAGTTTGTTCACAGATTCTTTGGTCTTGTTTGTGAGGACCATATGACCATTCAAATGGCAGAATTGGGTCATGGTTTCTTCTAATGAAATGATTTATATTGAAATGATAATCCTAAAAAACAAGAACCACACAATTTGGATCAGTATAGTGACATTTATGATTAAAACATTAAACTGACTCAATTGGACTACTTCTAAAAATGCTCAAAAATTATACTTAATATTAAAACATTAATATTTCACACAAATTATACACATTTCATATAAAATAAGTAAATTTGGTATATAATAAGTCATGAAAATATAAATAACATCAACAATGCAATTTTATGACCTTGTATTTTATAATATGTTGTCTTCTAATTAAGCATAATAATTTTGTATAGCTTCCTCTATATGAAATTCCAAAAAAATGTAACTACTTTGTTTATATAAAAATATTTTAAATACAAAATAGGTATACAAAAAATAACCATTCAATTATTATGTATGAATAAGATTAACCAAATTTATAAATATAGTAATATATATATGATAATTTATAAAAATTTACTTAATTTATTATTTTGTTTCTTAATATTTAATTTTATGTGTTCTACATTTTTTTAAATAAAACTAATTTTACTATTTATAAATTACTATTTAAATAAAATTAAGTATTTTATTATTAACTGTAGTTTTATTAGTGTTTTAATGAAATTAATAACAGTAACAACATTAATTTTAAAAATTCATTGTCCTCTAAAAATAGTTTTTCTCTATGATTTATAATTTCATTAAAAATTTAAAATTATATATTTCATAATGATCAATTTAAAAAGTAAAATATATTTTAGGATTCATTGTAAAAATATTATCTTAAGATAAATTTTTGTTATTTCTCTAGAAATATTGATTTAATTGTGAATATTTCAATAAAATGTACTAATAAATACCATTCTAGTAATATAATTGCTAGTTTTTATGTATAATTAGGAAATTTATTTAAATACTTTTTCTAAAAAAATATGTATTTTATATGTGAAATTATATATTTTTAAATATTTAATTTTGGTTTTCAAATGTATATTTAACGTTTTTGAACATAGGAGTTGTTTTTTCAAAAAAATATATTTTTAATACATTATACATAAAAACATTTAATTGAATTTTTATCTTATATAAATGGAATAAAATAACATGGGTTTTAAAATTTTAATCTATATATATATATTTTTTTCAAAATATCTTTTTTTTGGTATAAACGATTAGTATACTTAGGTAAATATTAGATACCATGGTAAATGATACAAGGGTAAAAGTGAAAAAATATTAATGTAATGAGTTGAAAAAATCTTTAAAAAAATATGTTGTAATGAATTTTTGAGGTTGATGTCCAACATATATCTTCACCTCTCTATTATTTATAAATTTTTTTTGATATATTTATATATATTCACGTCATATTATTAAAACATTCATGCCTTTTATCATACAAAACTAATTATCCTTTTCTCGCTTACCCTCATAAAAAACACCCCCATATTCTAAAAAAATAGTACAATTATACCTTAAAAATTCCTATCCACCTTTATGATATTTTGGTGTTCTCTAAAGAACCACCATAAAATACTTAACCCCATTTTCTAAGAAGATAATATAGGAAGTGATCTATAAATTTATATCTTCTCCTTTCTCATTTCTATCTATTTATGTGCAATTATTGTTAATAAAATTCAATTAAACAATCATTATATGATAAAATTACTGTAATTGTTATATTTATACGTTATTGTAATGATGTTTAATTCATTAAACACCTTTTAAATTACCTTTAAGGAAAAGGAAATCGTCATTCATGTGTTATCTAGACTACCACATCCCTGATGTAATGTGTTCATTTTCCTTTAACACCTATCATAGATGTTGTAAAAAAGACAATTTAATATATAATAATTATATATATTAATTATTTTAGACATCTGAATGATAAACCATATTACAATTTTCAATCTTCTTAGTAAAATTAAATCATCATCTATACATACGTGAGGACTACCGCCTTTTTGTAATGATTGATTTTCTTTGTTATTTTCATCACCACCATACATGTATGGTCATGGATGAGATTTTAATGTATAAATTAGATTATTTAAATTTTAATAATGCAATTAAAGTCAAATTGGAGAACCTATTAACAATATGGTAAATAACAACAATGGTGAATTCAACTGTCCGAAATAGTGTTTTAATAGAAATAATTATTTCATTCCTATTATAAAACAACTTCTGATAGGTTATATTATTTTTAAAATTATGTCAAATTTTGATATAACAGACTAATAAATAGTAAAATAAATTATTTTTCTTTTGGGGTGAATATATTAAAACTAAATCATTTTATAATCATATATTAGTTATGGAATATTCTTTTTTGGTCATTTTATCCACCTACTAAAACTATGGAATAAATTTATATCATGGATGCATATGGAAATTTTGTTTTTAGTAATATAGTATATAATTAGTATATAATTATTTTTTGGTTATTTTATTGAAATTTAAAATTTTAACTCATTATTTAAATGACACCCATCATTCTCTAAGAATCATCAAACAATCTCATCTCAAAACTCATCATTAAAAATCATAAGTAAAAACCCCATAAAATGATATTATAAGATTTAAATAATTATATCACATAAATTCTAGTGCCCTATATGATAAGTAAATGATGAAATTTTTGAGAATATTTAATAACACAATGATTATGAATCATGTTCAAATGAACATGATTACTTAGACATTATATTAAAAATTAATATTTTAGAAACTAATATACATGACAAACTCAATTATAAATGATGTTTACAAAATTGATTTTATATAAAAGAGGATTTAAAATATGTTTTTAATATATTTAAATTTTTTATACATGATTTATGTTATTCATTGATTCATAACAATTTATATACTACAACTAGTAAATTTCATGTAAAAGTTCATAATTGGAGTGAGATACTCATGTTTTATTACTAAATATAGATTTTTAGCGTTATTAGAAGTAGTAAAATTGAGTCAGTTTATTATTTTAATTATAACTATCAACCTACTTATCCAAATTTAATGGTTTTTTTAATATGATTCATTCAATATACAACATTTAATTATAAGGTATCTTGGGCCAATTCTTCGATTTTTAGGGTCATATGATCCACAAACAAGGGTATAATAATTTTTGATGGAACTAGACCATCCTTGATGATAAAATTACTTGGCTCACTCCTGATGCCAAAATCCTTTATTTCCCCTCCAATGTTTGGGAAACAATTCAATTCATCTTGGATAAAAATGTCATGGCCCAACTCCAAAAACAAGGGGCATGATGGATTAATTTAAATCCAGACCATCATTCTGTCATGAAATTAAAACAAGCACACATTTATTGACCTTTCTCCTGATATAAACATGCATGAATGGTGAAACATTTCAGTATGAAAATTCAGATATAGATAATCAACAGTATTTAATAAAGTGTTTGAATTTGGGAAATTCTTCCTATTCAATAACCCATTCACATTAAAGAAATCAAAAAAGGTTTGATAAAAATAGACAGGTGAAAAATATTTATTAAAATAGCCATATATTTGGATCCAAAATTTCAATGGCCACCACATTTTGAGTAAAGACATTAATCATAAATATCTACATCTTGAAGGAAGATAATATCTTGATATTCATATGTATGGATGGAAAAATTAGTTATACAATTGGAGGGATGATTTGGAATTAATACAGTCCACCTCTTTAGGCTATAAATACAACCCCCTCTTCTCCATTCATGGACATGGAATTTCAGAGAAAAGGAGGATAGGTTGGAATGAACATGTTATAGGACCCCATGACACCCTAGGAGGGGAGGGGTGAATCAGGGTGACAACTTTTTCTTTTAATGTGATAGATCTTGATCCCACGTTGGTAGGAACGTTTTGAACCTGTATGATGGATATAATCTGAAAGAAAACATTCACAAGCACAAAGAAGACACAACACTTTTTACTTGGTTCACCACTAAGGGCTACGTCTAAGGAACATATGCCGACAGGTTTTCGGTCGTACCTAATTCCACTAAACTTCACTAGATGTGGATTACAAAGGTTCAAGAACAGTCACTTTTTCCCAGGCTCACTACCATTACAATTGTTCATGGATTTCTCACTTCGTCCCCTGGGTCATTCCCAATGACTCCCGTTGGCTCACTGCCTTTGGTGAAGTCACACTCAGTTTATAGACGTGAAGGACTCTTCATCGTTGCAAAATAATACATCCTCTATTTAATGTAGATGCTCTGTTGAAGTCCAAATTTCAATCATATAATAATCCCACTATGAACCAAAGGTATCGGGAAAACTTCCAGTTGTAATGCAACTCTAAAAGGTCTGGCATACAACAACCACACCTGGAACGCTTCTCCAAGACTGAAACACAAGTTTCAAGAATGGCGGGCAAGTCACTTGCGTAGTACAAAATCGGCGCACATGTGACACCACCACACTTGAGCGACACTGCTTCCTTCTACTCCAAACATGCACGACTCTGCACCTTTAACTCCCAAACAACTTAGGTCGCGCAACCAACAAACGGCGCGCATCCACTACTTGCACGACCCAACTGTCACTTGCGCGACTCAACCACTTTCACGAAGAGAGCTCGAATAATTTCAAAGTCTTAAACTTCATTCGAAATGAGGAGGGTTGGTATTCAATTTATAGGAAAACTGGGCCAACTGCACGGTGGCGCGCAAGTCCTCCCTTCAGCACATAGCTCCAACCACCTTTTCCTCGGCCTTGCTACTCACCTGCGCGACACACCCAATATTTGCGCGACCTTCTTTCCTTTGCCATATTTTGAAGTTCTGATCAGGATGAACAATAGGCGCGCAAGTTTTCAAGCCTCTTTGGCACCGGTGTGCAAGTCCATTCTAGGTGTGCAGGTCACTTGCATGACCAACCCAATACTTACGCGACACTTATCCCTTTGCCATAAATTGATGTTCTGATATTGAAAAAAATAAGGTGCACATTTCATCTCTTTCAAATAAATGGCGTGAATGTCTCTTTTCCAAAAACACTTTTCTCCATTTTTCTTTTCACAGGCCCAAAAATTTGTCAAACACTGGGAAATGGCGCCTCTTTCAATACAGTTGTCTGCTTGAACTGTAAGATCACTTTGCTGGTACACATTCTGAACTTCCATCGAGGATTGATAATAAACACAAACAATAATCCAATTCATGCATATATGACCATGGTTCCAACACATGTATCTTCCAATGTCTTTGGAGAATCTTCCATAATCTTATTTTCATTTGAGAAACCATTCCTCATTTCTCCCTTTCATTTACTTTTGTGGTGTTCTTCTTTTATATTCATATAAGCGTCTATTTTTGTAATTATGTTTTAATGCATGTTTCATTATCATTTTCTCTTTTATTCATACATCCTCTATTCATTAATATTAATTCTCTTAAAATATTTTACATCAAGATAAAATCCCTTCAATTATTTTTCTTCCTTATTTAGTTGGAGGTCTGTTTTTAATTCACATCCTCGTTCGTGTGTGATTGTTCGACACACAATTGTTTTATTATCTGTTTATTTTTTCTCCTCTTATTAATTAATAATCATAAACATAATAAACCATATTTCTAATCATCATAATTTATTTGTAAATCTTCCATTAGTGTGATTTATAATTGGGGATGTTAAGTGATTGATATCTTTTGCTCGATGATTGTTCTTTAATTTAACAATGTGTATGTTGAACATAACATGTAATGGATTAATGACTTATTTTGTATAACTTGTGGATTCCATGGATAATTGGAACCATAAATACACTAACATAAAAATTCTGTGTTTATGATTAGAAACATATGTTAAGTTAATGCTTGGATTAAAGACTTATCACTTGGGAATTCCAATCAACGTCATCTTGTGAAGTGGGAATTAATTTAATGAAATATAAATCTAAGATCAAAGATATCTAAATATTAATTCCCTAATAACAAACCCAAACCAATATTTATCAAATTTTTAATTAAATATTAAGCAATATATAATTCCAATTAATCTCTGCAAACAAACCCCCTAATCAAAATACAATCATCTAAAAACAATCGACTACTAAAAATATCATTCCCGAGGATTCAACCAGAATGCAGCTATATACAGTATAAGAGAACAAAGACCGTGAATGGTAAATAGATGAAAATCATCAACACTTTCATATGGTACTATTTACGGGAATGGTGCAATTAATTACTCATTAGGTTCCAGTTACTATAAAAAAAAGAAAAAAACCAACAAAAAAACACACACACAGAGAAAAACCGGCCTTCCCCTAAAAATCATAAATGTAAAAAGAACATACAAAAAAACACATCTTCTTATTTCATCTGAAATATCAACTAATTATCTCTAGCCTCCTAATCAATCCCTATGATTTTTTTGACCCTAATATTGAGCAATAACTTTGCCAACATTGGAGGAACATTATGAATAACCAACTAAATCAACAACCATTCCTTGTATATCCAATTGAATTAGATAGGGCTAATCATTGGGGAAAAAATACTTAATGAACATTCTTCCCTTAATATGAATTACCAACCCTTTGGTATTCAACATCCATACATAAAGGCTGTGTTTAAACTCAAATCGGGTTTGAATCATCTTTCTCATTTTCACGGGCTAGCCGATGAGGATCCACATCTCCATATTGAAGAGCCCTAAGTGGTGTTCTCTACCATGAAACCCAAGGGGTTTATAAGGAAAAAATAAAATTCTAATCATTCCCTTTCTCTATATCTGACACTACCATGTCTTGGATCTACTACCTCCCTCCTGGTTCTATAACCACATGGAATATCATGAAGTGACTTTTCATAGAGAAATTATTTACTAATTCTCATACTACATCTATCTGAAAATAATTATGTGGTATTTGAAAATTCCCAAATGAATCACTCTATGAGAACTAGTAGAGTTCAAAAACCCTTGTGGAAAACTGACCACACCAAAAAATCCATGACCAACTCTTGATTTGATACTTCAATGAGGTGTTATTGGCTATGGGTAAAACTATCAAAAATTCCACAAGTGGGGGTTCTCTGGTTGATAAAACTCCCAAAGCTGCAAGATATCTCATAATCCACATGGCATAAAAAAATCCATAATACAGAACATGCTCATGTAAAACATGCCCAAGTTAGTCAATAATTAGAGACAAACAAGATGACAGAGTGGATCAGTGAACTTAATTGTCTTGTGAGACAACTTGCATTGGCTGCCTAAGCCCCAAACTCATATTCTCCACAATATATGTTCCCTATACCTATCATGAACTATGGAATATAAAGCTCCTAATCTCATCCAACTAACACATGTACACAACATCAAGAAGATCCCTTTGATTCATCTGGAGCAATGGAGCTCAGTGCAGAATATGCTCAGCAGAACCCCGACACTCAACAATCATGTTAGTGTGTCAAAGACATCAACCAACCCCACTTTGAGCCCTTATATTCTAAAAATAACACTAACATGAGATGTGGGAATTATATTTCTCATCCCCTCAGTTCCCTCATCAAAATCCAAACCAATCTCAATATAGTAAAGGTGGTGGTAATTTCCATCAACCATACCCTTTTGTTCCTAATACTCAAAGGATCAAATATCTTCAAGCTCCTCATGGATTCAACTATCCCAATGATCCTTCCCAATTCCCAACTCAATACAATCGTTATCCCAACAACCAAAATCATGGTAATACTAATCCGAGACAAGCCTCTTCTTCTAAGAAACCATTGGAATGTGAAGTGGAAGATCTTGCATCATTCACATGTTCTAGCCTCACCAACATTGAAACCCAAATTGGTCAAATTTCATCCCACATAAGCCAGAAACAACCATCCAATTATTCCCAACTCCCAAATCAACCTTTCCCACCACTAAGTGTAATGGAAGTTCAATTTCACTTAGATCAGTAAAAAAATTTCCATACCTTATGATGGTTCTTGAAATGAACCATTGATTGTTGAGTTGGAAAAATAAAAGAAAAATGAACTAGAAAAGGAACCTAAAGTCACTCCCTCACCTGCTTTCATTCATCTAATGAACCCAAATCCTTTTCCATTAGTCATTTTTAGGACAAAGAATTCATTTAAAACTGATCCAAAAATGATTGAAATGTTTAGATGCATTGATGCCAACATTCCACTCATAGATTCCATTAAAAAAATTACAATGTATGCAATGTTACATAAGGAATTGTTCAATAATTAGAGAAAATGTAGGCCCATTGACAATCATTCCACACAACAGTCCATACCCATATTAGTTAAAGATCCTGGGACCTTTATAGTTCCATGCCAAATATGAAGTTATAACATTGATGATGCACTCATAGAACTAGGAGCCTCAATCAATGTCATACACAAATCCAAATTCTCCAACCCTGGTCCAGTTCCTATACATCCAAAAAGTGTTTTCATCTCGTTTTCCCATCGAAGCACAATTAGTCTTGAGAGAACAATTTAGTATGTCCTTATCCAAGTCAATGATCTTATCTTACTAGCAATCTTTTATGTTCGTAACATGGAAGGTGAAATAACTTATTACCAATCTCCTTTTATTATAGGAAGACCTTTCCTTATGAAATTTAAAACTAAATTTAAAGTCCATTATTGAATCTTATCAAGGGAATTTGGTGACTAACTGGTAAGGTTAAATATTTTTCAATCCATGTGATACCCATCAGAGAATCAATATGTATTCTCTATCCAAACTTCCAATAATCTCTCTAAGTGTGTGTTGAATCCCAGTCCATCATGTTATTCATGTTCTACTAATTGATGAGTTTTTGAATATTGAATCCACATTAACCAATCCATAAATGGATATATTGATTTTGTCATTACAAATAAAAACTCCATTGATCTAAAGTATCTTGAAAACAGTTTAGAATACCATCTAACCTCTGAAATCCACTACTCCAACTTGGATAGTAATGGGGAATATAAAAAAAGAATGTTCATTTTTTGATTCAAATCGGATTATCCTACATTCATCATTTCTTATCCATGTTTATGAAAATTTGGTTATATGTGAGGTGAACCTGGAACCAATGTGCTTATATTGTCCCGATGGTAGTGATAATTGTGATATTTGTTCCATAATTAATAATGTTTTCATTGGTGATGTTGAAATTGACTATTATATGGAGAAAAACAATGATATAAAAGATATTAAAAAAGTTATTTATTGTTGTGACTCCACAGATCCTTATTACTCTACATCAATAAGTGATGAAATAAATGAGTAAAAAACAATTGGAATCTCATACTCAGGTTTTGTATTATCTGAACCTTATATAAATGAACGATCATAATTGATACATATTCCAGAATTTCTAATAATAATAAACAATCAATTTGTGTATAAAATCATTCCTCCCATTGAAGTCCAAATAGATGATAGTAAAATTATCATTCAACCCCAATTGAATTGCAAACGAAACAACAAGGATGGTATGAAATTATCCAATGAATCATCTATACTCCCATAGGAGAAGTTTTTGTAGAAGCATACTTGAGTTGAGATTATACAGTGGCAAACATTAGACTATGGGTAGTCAACAAGAATTTTATAACTGTTGACAAAATAAATGCAGTGCTTTTTGGGAGGAAACCCATGTTTTCTTTTAATTTTATGAAATTTTAATTTCTTTTTAGTTTTTTATTAAATGAAAAATTATTATTATTTTTCACATAACATCCCACATAAGGCACAACAGATACCACTGACCCACCACTACATAGAGACAACAACCCACCAAATACAAACCAAGGGCACCTCATTACCTTTAACTCCCCCCCCCATTCTTCTTCTCCCACTCACTTTCATTTTTACTACTTCCTTCATCTAACCCATTATTTTTCTCCTTATCTTTCTGTGGGTGTATATCTTAAAAACACTAAAAAAACGAAAAAAAACTAAAAAATATATATTACAAATGAGTCATACTTACTCACCGTCCAGTTTTGAAATTTTTTCCATCCATTTTGGGGAGTCAAAAGTCATGTTTCAATCTCAAAAATTTTGTATTTTCATCATAATTTTAGATATTGAATATTGTGTCCTAACCACAAATTTTTAATGCTCAATTTTTTATTTTGAAAACTATTTTCATCAACCGTGAGGAAGAAAATTACCTTTCATTCCATGGGCATGTATGGACATCTTCAAAAATTGTGTGTTTTCACCCATGATTATCAGTCTTGAGGTTATGGACCATCGAGATGAATTTCCCACTTTTGGGTAAATTAATATGATAGAGTAATTTTCTAAACCTCATGAAAATCACAGTATGCAAATAGCCTCCCCTATCCCATAAATTAATCATATTATTTATGCCCCTTTGAGACTATGAAAATATTTAATTTTATAGCAACATTTCAAGCCCAATACTTTCTACAACCCAACATATACATAGATTAATATTGAATTATTAATTGAAATTTAAGTGGGGGGGAATGGACTTCATTTTTGTGTTCCCTTTTATTGATTTTCCACATGTTATCATATTCTTGAGTGAATGAATCAATTTTAGTATGGGGGAGAGGTTTTCATTCAGTGATTTTTGGAGATTGTATTTTCATTTTTTAAATTTTGTAAATGTTATTCAAAAGAGTTCAAATATACAAAAAAATGGGATGTCTCATGGCTGGTTCAAAAATCTCTCTTCCTAAACCTTTGATCTTGTTATAACTATTAAAATTAATGTCATGAGGATATAAAACATGGGTTGGGAGATGAGAGTGATATCCTTTTCATGTTCAAATTTCAAAAATAGAAAACAAAAATTTAAAAATTTAAAAAATCACTCATGTTTTTTAAAGGTTGTGGCTGAAGCCTCATTTATTAATAAATCAAAGAAAATACATCTTTATCTGGATAGAGGGAGACCCATTATATAGCCCGAAGGCCCAGTTGTAATTTTAGCCTATTACATGTCCCGTAGACCAAAATTTTTAGCACAAGGACCATTATGTTAATAGTACTACTACAATAACAGCACGTAATTGTACCACACAATACACGCTGCTGCTATAGTTCCCTTCCTCCACTATAGTGACATGCCACCGCAATAGTGCCCATCATTGCTATAGTGTCGCCGCTGCTATAGAAAGCTACAGTTTTGCTACAGTACCTGTTCCCAATGGGTTTTGAACCCCATTTTCTCATGTAGGATTACAAGGTGATTACCACTAAGCCAAACCCCAACTAGTAAAGAAGCACATATGTTAATTTTATAAGTTTTCTGATTTTTAAATTTTCCATTTTCTTATTTCATTAAAATTTTCTTCCAATTTTATTTCTTGATTCACACAATTATTTCCTTGTAAATATGTGTTTTCACTTCTTTCCATGTTTTTTCTCATAAATATTTTGAATTTTTTCCCATATTTGTGTTTTACCCCCTCTATCTTCTCTTTCTATACTAAATTTCTACAAACCCATAGCCACAAAACCCCTATCAAAATACCTCTTGATTATTGTGCACATTAGAATAGATAATGGAAGGTGAGATCTCTTTCAAACAATATGATTTTCAATTTTGGATGGTGAATGAGTGAACCTCCTGAAATAAATTTTTATCTTCTTGAGATGAGTGAGTTTTGAGTGACTAAATTTTTCTTTTCTAAATTTGACCATGAAAATTGAATTGTTTTTGGAATATTATTTCAGTAACAATTTTTTGTGTATTTCAAAACGGATTAGTGAAATGGTCAAAACAACGCCTAATTATTGAAAACTAAATTTTAATATTTTTGGGTGAGTGAAATTTTTTTTGTAGTGTTTTTTATATTTGTTTCATATCTGGAAATGAACAAAACTAAGTGTAGGGGGTTGATTTTATTAATTTATTCATAAAGATTTGTATACTCAATCTAGTAAATTTCATGTAAAAGTGCATAATTGGTGTGAGATACTCATGTTTTAATAATAAATATAATTTTTGAGCATTATTTTATGTCGTCCATTTGAGATTGATAACTTTTTTAATTTTAAATCTCACCCTAATTATAAATATTTTATAGTTATTTTTTTTAGGATTTTTCAGTCAATATCAAACATGTAAATAGAAGGGATCTTGGGCCAATTCCACCATTTGAAGGTTTATATGACCCACATAAAAAAGACTCAAATAATATATGGATAAAATGAACCTTCCTTAAATATAGAATTACGAGGCTCACTCTAGAAGCCCAAATCCTATATTTTTCAGCAATTGTTTGGGGATAATTCAATTCAACTTGGATAAATATATCAAGGCTTGACTCCATAAATCAAGGGGTCAAACTGATTAATTTAAATTCATCCAACCATCCTGTTCATGAATTAAAACCAGAACACATTTATTGACTTTTCTCTTGATATAGACATTCATGCAAGCTGAGATGTTTTAGTTTGAACGTAAAGATAGAGGTGTCAAAAAAATTTTAATAAGGTTCTCAAATTTGATTAAATTTTTCTATTCAAAAACCAATTCACATTATGGCTTATTAAAATGTGTTGATAAAAATGGATAGCTGAAAATGTTTAGTAAAATAGACATATCATTGGATCCAAAAGTATAATGTATGCCAAATAGTGAGGGATGATAGAACAAATCAATATATACAACATGGAAATAGAGAATTTCTTTATATTCAACTTAATAGATGGGTAAAGTGGAAACACAAGTGGATAGGAAGATTTGGAATGCATATAGTTCCCCTCCTTGCACTTTAAGTACAACCCCTTCTTTTTTTGGCATGGATTTAACATTTCAGAGAAACGATGTATAGGTTGGAACAACCCCTACACTACCAAAGTCTTGGTATGACCATCCCTAAACTTTTTTTAACATGAAAAACCATTCCTCCTTGCTTTCTTTTATTTACTTTTGTGTATTTCTTCATTTATAATCATGTAAGTCGTTGTTTTCATAATTATATTTTAATGCATGTTTATTTATCATTTTATCATTTAATACTCCAACAATTTTTCAATAATATTAATTCTATTAAAATATTAGAAATCAGGTTAAACCCCCTTCACTCTGTTTTCATCCTCATTCAATCAATGCCTACTTTTAATTCTAATCATCGTTCCCATGTATGTGTGTGTGTTTGATGCAAAAAACATTTCTTATACTAGTATTTTTATTTTCTTATTAATTAATCATCATAAACATAATAAATCAGATTTAT
Source organism: Viscum album (assembly GCA_963277665.1). NCBI lineage: Eukaryota > Viridiplantae > Streptophyta > Magnoliopsida > Santalales > Viscaceae > Viscum > Viscum album. Next base: position 324,403,471 of record OY728128.1, read on the forward strand.
AATTATATTAATGGCGGAGTAAATCTTCTATGGGGGTGAGTTATAATTGAGGATGTTATATGATTGAGAGCATTTTCTCGATGAATATTCATGAATTTAACATTGTTTATATTGAACATAACATGTCATGGATTAATGGCTTTTCATGTTTATCATGTGGTTTCCAAGGATTATTGGATCCATAAATAAACTACCATTAATTATCTCTGATTATGTTTAGAACCCTATTGTATGTTAAGTCTTGGATTAAATCCTTTACACTTAGAAATTCCAATCAACGTCCTCTTGTTAAGTGGGTGTTAATTTTATGAAATATAAAGAAAATCTCAAGGATATCACAAGCTTAACTCCTTAATAATGAAATCACCACAATATTTATCATGTTGTTAAATCAATCATTATAAATCAATCATTTAAATTAAGCTCTTAAAACGAATTCTAATTAAAAATACAATCAACTAAAATCATTCATCTATTAAAAAGTATCATCGATAAGAATTAGACCCGACTACTACTATACTCATTAGCAGAGCACCAGAATCTTGAACAATCAATAGGGGAAAATCATCCATGCTTTCCATGATCTTATTGTGCATTCGACGAAACAAGGAAACAAGGTAAGAGTTTCTTTGTCATATTTTCAACTCCATGTGACATGTGAGACACTATAAGCCATAATTTCATTTACATGGTGAATTCAATGATCAAATTATTTCTAATATGATAATATGTTCTATTTCATGAGTATTTAATGTTAATTATATTATATTAGTCCCAAAATCAATTTATTCTTGCATTACAAATTCTATAAGAGTTTTATCAACTCAAATTTTAATTCATGGGGACATAGTATTTAATACTGGAATATACATTTAATGATTTCATTGATCCAACCAATCCACTATTTTATGTGGTATTTAATTTTTTTCTATTGGTAAATAATTACTCATAATCAATAACAACTTCATTGATAAAATGGTTTATGAAATAAAAGTGTATTTTTGGTAAAAATAACTATGATTCATACCAATGAATTTAATCATCCAAATCCATAATGTAATTCCAAAAAATATTCTACACACATTTATAAAAATATTTCACTGATTGTTTTCAATGTTTCTCATATTTCTTTTATGACATTCTCAACATTAAAATACAATACTTTTTATTCAATGTGGGTTTTTGAAAAACGTTATTGAAAAATATGTTTTTAATGGACTCCATTAATTTTAAAATTAAAATGTTTTATCATCTACCCCACATTTATTTGGATAATTGTTATTTATTTTCATACATCCATTATTGTAATTTCTTTTAAAATGTTAATTTTTTTTCATTTTTTCATGGATTTATTTTAAATATTTTTTTTAAAAATTCTTTAGAATTTATTTCTTTTCATTATTTTCCACTTCAATATTATAATATTTATTTTTGTTTCATTTTCCGGATATTTTCTACGGATCTATTTATAATAAGGTTTTGAAAATAAATATATCTCCTTCTAATTTTTTATTAATATTTTGTAACTCCTCATTTATGACAATGTTTTAATGGTTTTGTGAAAACTATTGTATTTTCACTTATCTTTTTCCACTACAGTTTATCTCTCTTGAAGAAATGTTTTAATGGACTTGTATATGTTATTATGATAAGAATACTTTTGGAAAATGATATTTTTAAAATATTATGACTTCTAACATTCATGTTAGGTGTTTTTTTGATATTTTTAAGAAATATATTCTTTTTTCATAGGTTATTTATGATATAATGATGATTGATTTCAAGTGGAATGCATATATTTGAATGATTATAGGTGGGGTACTATATTTCTATTAAATACATTGGTTTAATATTTTATCTCATGAGATATTTTGGAATAGGAATCATGATATTGTTCCCATTGGCATGGTCATGATATGTTGTATCTCATTTTTTTGCATGGATATAATTTGATTTTTCACATAACCATGGGAATAATGGGTTTCTCACAAATGTTTTTCTAGGATTATGGTTTATAAATATATCAATTTTTCCATGATATTACATAATTTATTATTATTATTAGACATATTTTATTCAATAATTTATTATGTTTATTTACTCATGTTTCAACCGTATTTTGATTCTTCTATTATTATAATACTTGATACCCTACTATAATAGGTAAACACCATGTCCTAAAATATCACGCAATGCATTATCTAAAGACACATTATTCATGAATATATTTTGATGTTTAATTTTTAAATTATGAGATTTATTTCATATAAATAAAATTCAGTTTTGAATTCATACTAAATATATTATCACAAGATGAAATTTTGGGTTTTTCAAAAATAGATTGATTTTTAGGTGAATAGTGAAAATACCATTTTGTTATAACCACAACATTTATTACATCAATAATATGTAAGAATACATTAAAACCCAAAAATTCCTTATCATAAAAAATTATTTTTTAAATGAAACTTTATAAAACTAAAATATTCAGATTAATATAGAAAATATCTTCGTAGAATCATAGAACTGATGTAAAATGTTTCCCTAATGATATTAATTTTTGGACTTTTCATATAATGAAATATTTCTTTTAATAAAATTCATTCTTTTACTGATTAAAAAAAAATATAAATTCAATTTAGTTATAAAAAATAAATTTATAAGGCCCCACCCTAAAACCACTAGGTCTGAGCCAAAGATTCACATAACCTCATTTGATCCTCCTCCCATAAAAGATGGTTTCGATTTATTGTGAGGGTCTTAGTTCATCAGTGGGGATATTATTCCCTCATTATCACATATTTACGAAAATAATAAAATAGTATATTATAATGTCATTTAAAAGTCAATGTAAATGTGAGTAAACTATATAGATGAAATACTAGTCATACCATCCAATAATAAGAAATTTTAGTAAAAAGATAGATAATATAATGGAGAGTAAGTGGTACAAAGTAATTTCACTCTTGTTGGTCCCCTATAATAATATTAATTCATCAAAGAGGAATTGAGAAAAAGAAAGATAGTTAAATTAAGGGAACATCTCGTGATTCCCTTGAGGAAATAATGTAAACAACATGAATCACTTTAGGACAAGTGTGTAGAAGATAAACTAGATTATTAATTAGGGATTTTCATCCATGAATCTAGTAAAGGACATACCAAGGGGTAGAAATTAGTTCTTAGTGGGAGATAAGGGTGATATTAGTGTTAATTTAAATAGAATAAAACACTTTTCTATTCGACTAGAAGGGATCATTCCGATTCATTATGTCATTCACAGTGTGGAAATACAAAACAAAATATACATGAAAGAAGGTGATTAAATAAATTAATAGTTGCATCATTGGGATTACATCCTATTAAAAATACTAGACATATGATATTTTTCTAAAATATTTACCATGGTCCCATTTCCCCTTCTTGAATCTCTATACATGATGACTTCATATGCATCAAAATTTTTATACCAGTCATAAGTAATAGAAACTATTATAATGCAACACATTTTTTCTATAAGAAATGTGAAATTGTATAATATGTGTATTCCATGATAATTATGAATGTGAAAGAAATAATAAAAATAAATAAAGTTGTATGTTGAGTGGTCATGTTCAAACAAATCCACCACATACCCCTAGTCAAACCTACATCGACTCAATGTCGAATAGACGACCAAGAATCATCATAAATGATCAATAACTGGCCATAAGGTCTGAGACCTGTCTCTCAGTATCCTCAAGGCATCAAGCTGATCATGAAACCTGGTACCATATAGGCATTGAATTTTCTCATGTTTCTCGGTATCCTCTAGGAATCGAGTACCATCAAATTGACCGAGACATAATTCTCTTGCCCAATGTATGGTTCTATCATAATGATTTCCACACATCATCCACACTCACCATAAAAGGGGAAACCATACCATGATGGTAACATTTCGTTTTTACCAAAAAAACCTCCAAAGGAGAGATAATATACAACAAGGTGGAGACCGATAACCAAAAATTGCATGATATCATAAGAAATAAGGTATCATCATATGCCTACTTGTGAATCAAAATAAATCATGGTAACAAGATACTCTAATAAATCTCATAATTCAAATAATATATTAGGAATTCATTTTCAATTCTATAATAGCACCTCAAGTTTAACCAATGATCATTTTTCCATTATAAATTCATCAATATAAAATAGAAACAAGATGATAATCAAGAGGAAGAAGATTCCATTATTAACATTCTAATGAATTTTACCCAAAAACATCATTCATAAATAATTAGGTCCTATTTAATAGAGGTCGTCATTGACACATTGATTTCACCAACAATCTACCAAAAATTCATCAATGGTTTGATTTCCTATCATCAATATTCTATCAAAAATAGGTCTCTGATGATTATTTATTAACACATACCTAATGAATTCTAATTGTAGAATTTAGATATTGGATTTATCAATAAATGAAACTGACATTCTATATTTTCCACTAGTTTTCAAATAAACATAGAATTTATCATTTTATCATGATATAGAACACAAATTTTCCAAATATTTATTCCCATCACATATGAATGATGAATAATTAAACATACATCTAAGAAAAACTAACCAATACATCATTGGTGGGTTTTTATAATAAAGGATATCCACAGGGAGATGAGTGGGAGTGCAATTATTGAATATGGAAGCTTATGCATTCCATGAAACCATAGAATCTAGACTAGGGGTTCCATATTTTTTAGAGGACTTCCCCTCTACAGTATACAATCTGTATTAGGCACTCCTTATACATTGTGTCACACTCCAACTTAATATCTTCACAATTGATGAAATTCAGCGGATCGAGAAAGTACCTATAGATATATAACATAAGAAACAAATCATGCTTACCTTGGTAACAATAATTAACATATAAATAATACACTATTGTCCAAACCTGATTGACGATCTCGAATGGTCTAATATTACACAATGATAGTTTCCCAAACGTCCTCAGATGTTGATGGCCTAAATTATTAGTTTCCTTAAAAAGTCTTAATCTCTTATAGAAAACTAAAAAGGTATCATCCTATTGTTGGTATGTGTATTATACTATATTTGAGCTCAGATAACCCTCTAATAATTCAGCTTCATGCTCTCATAGGTCTTCAGTACTAGGCTACGTCCCACAACTACTGCCTCACCACCCTCAGGCCAATAATGAGGTTAACGACATAGTTTACATTATATATCACCATAGGTTTCCAAATAAGATAAAACCTAGTAAAATATCTACATGAACTCAACCAATGAATGGATATTGTCCAATAATCCAAAAATGTTTAGGGAATGATATAAAATCATTTTCTACAGTTTCAAAATCATCTGATCGGATTTTTCATCAATTTTTGGATGATATGTTGGGATCAATATCATATAATAACCTTAAGAATTATACAATACCTTCCATAAAAAGTATATAAAATGTTCATAATTATAAAATATATTGGTCAAGGGAACTTCTTGTAATCATTTTATCTTAGGATCATATAGATTTCTTATATCTTCTATAGAGTGGGTCTTCTAGATTTGTAAGAAATGAGAAACATTCATCCGAAAATTGAGAATCACTGAAATAGAATCATGGATCATCAATGTTCTAGTTAACCATGTCATGAAATCTATTATGACATCCTCCAACATTCACATGGGTACTGTTTATGGATGGTACAAACCTATATGATGTTGTTTTCTCACCATTACACTCTAGCCGGTAATGCATTGGGAATCAAAGTAAGAACTGTCCCTATTCAATATTGGCGACTAGTACTATTACCTATAGTCATGGTAAATATTTCTTGAACTGGGATTTACAAAGCATTTAGATGTATCTATATCTTTCGTCATATATTTTAGGATATAAATAGAGACTATAACTCTTCCATTCATGAGGATCATATTATAGTCACCAAAAAACCACCTAGTTATCAGGTCACCTCCAACTAGTCATTCCTTCATAACATCATAGTATAGGTCAGGGTCTTTCCTATATATTACCTAGACTTGTGAATAATATGTGACCACCACTAGAGACCATGCCATTGACAACTTATCCCCATAAGTATCCATCCCCTAGTGGGATAATAATTTCATACTGTGTCCCTGACCATTCGAAGGCCACTCATGAAACATCACAATAAACAATGTATCATGGATAATATAATTTTCTATGACTTTTTCCTTTCCATGGTGCATAATAAATATAAATGTTGGATGCCAGTAGAAAATATACTTTGTGCCTCTACCTTATGATTAGGTCCCACGGTGTGAAGATATAGTAAACCCTCGTATGGTATGTGATGATAAAAACCTCTCATTGATGTGATAATGTCTCCAACACATTAAATAATGGACAATAGATTTTAAAAAAAAGTCATGGGTAGTATAGTTTAGATCATGGGGATGCAGCTAAAATGACCCATAATCTCATACATTCTACCTTTTTAGCAGCACTTCTCCCAAACCAATGGCTAATGAATAATAGTATATACTATTAATTGTCCACAGATTAGAAATTATCAACACTAGAGACATAGTAAACCTTCTATTCAGATCAAGTGACATATCTTCACATAGGACTGACCATTTGAACATTACTTCATATTTATTGCAATCATGGGTGCGGATAAACTAGATAAGTCTAGGGTAAAACATTAATAGTGTCCAGATAAACTAAAAAATATCCTGATAAAAACACATTTTTGGGACATGTTTCGAAGTTCAAGGTATCAACTATATTTGGTTCCATATATATATATATATATATGTTAGGAATAACATGCCCTATGATTTTTATGTCACTAATCTAAAAGTTTCACCTTGATATTTTTTTCAAAAAGTTGACACACATGGTTTGTAAGTAGGAAAATCTCATGATTTCTAACATACTACACAGGGTTTAGTGAGAGTATGAGGATTTAATCAATGAACACCACAATAATTGATCAATGATATGGGTGGAATATATTGGTCATGAGAACCATGAACACTGTTATTTAATTTTTCAACTCAAATTGTGTAAACATGTACTAGTATATATCATACCTACTCTGATATGTTTTCTTCTTGATATTCTCTACTCTAATATGAAATAGGTGATAGAACTATTAAAGAAAAATCTTGGGGAACCAACGACCTCCCATGAATGATCAAAAAAATGTAGGTCCTTTAGAAGAATATATTTTCTTCATTATAAATTGGTTGATATTTCTTTAATCTATATAATGTGTAGGACGCACATCTAGCATATTGGAGATAAATATAGGTTCCCCACATGATGATGTACTCATCTTGATAAATCCCTTCAAATTCAAGTCCCTGATCTCTACATTCATCTCCATTAACTCTATCAATATCACGTGATATAGGGGGGTGTAAAATAGACTAGGCAATTGTTATAAGCTATATCTCAATGACTAGTCCCCTATTAAGGTAATGTCATGAGAAATCATCTATTATGATTTCCAGATAGACATCAATGATTGGAGGAAAATATGAGTGGTACACCAATTATTTTACTGAAAAATACAATTCTATAATTTTTTTAATGATTTTTCGAAGCTATCTTATGTATAGACCAACTCTACATTCTCTCAATTTCTATTCACTGGTCATTAAATAATACTCACCATTATGTGATGTAAAAGAAAAATATCTCCAATAGAAATCAATTTTTTCTCGAAATCTAGTCATCTATTATATAGAAATAATCACATTAATGGTCAAAATCTCTAGTATCATGAAATTCTACAGGTTCCAATAACCTACAATGACAATAAGAAGCTCTGGGAATCAATAAAGATGGTCCACATTCATGCTTAATGGTGTATACAAGGAAAGTGACTCAGAGGATAAAATTATTGGGAAATAAATTATATTAATAAATTGGGTAGATATGAAGGAATCAAAAGTAATAATATCATGAAACTACTAGCTTATCCCATAGATCCTTTAGGATATATACTATGTCAAATATTACAATAATTATTTCAAACCATTCATCACCATCAGAAGGGCCCCTGATGCCCTAGAAAATACATAATTCTAGACATAAAAGTCATATTTTACCATTGGTATAAAATAATATTTGAATGATAGAAACCACCTAAAGTAATTATTGGATAAGTGGCCCAACTACATAAGACATAGAGTAAGTGTGGGAGTATTCTCAATGACATACTTCTACATGTCTCATGGAATAGTGGGAAATTTCTCCCTTGCACATGTTCTCCATTCTTCTTCCTTTGTAGTCTCAAAATACTATATTGAGGAATAATATTTTTTAATATGAAGGGTAAATTTTAGAAAATTTAAGATGGATCATAATCGGTCTAAAAGATCATATAAAGGATTCTATGGGACTCTGCCGATATCCCAAAGGTATATTCCTCATAGAACTATCTTCTCCATCCCTATATGTCAGTTACAATAATATTTATATATATAAAATCATAAAAACATTCCCATGTTCTATATCACAATAGCAAGACAAAATAGATATTTCACAATAACATAGTGAAAATATTTTCCAAACAGATAGCAGAAATCGAGGCATTAAATTAATAACAAATAAGAAATATAAAACATGTATGTAAATATATAAATATCATGTTAACCTATGTTACTAATAATGATTCATGAATTCACCAGAATCCGTATAGAAAATTAAAATCTATATCTTCAATTACAATTTGTATGTATATTATACATGATCCAAAAAGATCCTAGAAAATCCCCTTCCAGATTTCCATAGAACTCTCTCCTTACTACCATGTCTAGGATTTGTAAAAAGGAATAGAAGAAAAATTCTTCTCTAATATCATTTTGTAATACCATATATTATCCAAAATTTCTATGTTGTCGAGTCACATGACGTAATTCTAGCCTCACCAGGGGAAGTGGTTTTTTAGTAGTACTAATTGTCTAAGTCCGCCAAATTAGATTATATACCCTCAAAATCTTGTCCCTGAACAAATAATAATATTATAGAATATGATAAAATTGGTAATAAATTAAAACATGAAAAAACTACATAGATGACATAAAAGTCATAAAATTATGTAAACAAGGTTGGTGGCTAAGAAATCTGATGTGAATAAGAAGAGGGAGGTGAACTTCGATGTTGGTTTGGGCATGCATCTGGTTCCACTCAAGGAATATTTTGTGAACGAGGATGTTGATGTAGAAACAACCATGGATATAAATCCACAAAGTTGGTATTGGGGGACACTCTTATGAATTTTCAATACATGGTTCATGGATTTGTACCACCATGTTGTCCAGCCATTTTAGTACAGGTCATGCAGGACAAACCTTCCCATACTGAGAAGGAAAAATATGGAGTAAGTTTGAAAAATTCTAAAAACTGATTTGACGTGCTGGGAGAATGTGGGGTTCATGCTACAAGGGAAGGTATTTTGATTGAGTCTTTCCCTAGATAGGATTCGACAATGATAGGGGAGGTCTTTCAAGTTGATATGGACTCATCTTCAGACTCCCCTATTGAGTCCAATGAAGTGGGGATTATATAGGATTATTTTAGATCCTCTTCAAGGAAGGGAAACCATATCATTATAGATTCATATAGATTTATCATGCATAACTGGAGGATGATCCAAATAAATGACTTTTCCAACATTCCCAGTCCTCTGGTAACTATGTCCACAAGTAAAGGTAAACCTCCTTTGAAGACATGTAAAGGTGATGACATGCTCGTGAGGGCTTCTATCTATCAAGAAGAGGTCGGTCAGGTGAACCTTGTGGTGGATGACCCTCCCCCAGCCAAGGTTTCACATCCTCCTAAGATGAAGAGTGAGTATGAATAGTTGGAACATCTTCTTTAGTAGCAGTGTGAGGTGGATACTATTTTTTACTCTCAGAAGAAAATTTCTTCGGTGACATATCACATTGATCTTATTCTTCACTAAGATGGAAATATGTTGGAGAATGTCTTCGATATTAAGGCACAATAGGAAGTCATCAACCAATATTTTGGGGACAATTCTTAGAGTGGATATGAAAAATTGGAATGTTAAATTGATTGGTAGGTAGAAACAAATTTTGATTAGAGGCTTCAACATGAGGAAGATTAACTTGGAGGAATATATGCAGTATTGGGACATCTTGGAGAAACATTGTGAAGATATCTCGAGGGATGATCCTATCCCTTATGAAAACTCTATTCCTGGTAAAATGTTTAAATAATTTGATTCTAATACTCTCAAATAATTTTTCAATAATAATTCCATATCTTTTGGTGCTTAAAATGTCCTTCTGCGAGGGTTCTCACTAGCCATTAAAAGTGTTTTGAAATAAAAAAATGGTATTGTGGTGGTGGAAAGAAAAACCCTAGTATAAGTGAAACTTGGTGAATAAATAATTAAATAGCAGTATCCAATGAAGTTCATCCTTGTACCACCAATGAATTCTTACTACAGGGATGAACCATCATCTGTGATCCTGATATCCTTTCTCATATCCACAGAAATGAAGTCTTCATGCACATATAAAATGCACGTACAGGGTGTGAGTAATAAAATATTGTAGAAAACATCTAATTTATCCTTAAAATGTGCACATATATAATAGGTGAATTTCATGATAATGATAAATTTGAAAGAAATCATAGAAAACAAATAATAACATACTAAGTGGTCATTCCCTAACCATGCCACAATAGACTGATATTTATACCAATATCACCTCCAAGAAATATGGATGTTCATGTGTTATCCAAAATGATAAAGAACAACACACATGTTTGGATACTTGTCTCTCTATATCGTTATGCTACCAATATGATCATACTACATAGTATCCTTAGGGTTTCAAGCTCATGAACATTAACTGATATCCTTAGGGAATCATGTTCTATTTTTTCCATATGGTTATCATGATCCATCCCAATCTAGGGGCCCAATATCTCCATAGACACACATCATATGCACTCCTCATATAAGTGGTAATTATACAATGAAGGTCAATTGTCACATATAAAAAGAAATAAATCTCTATTGGAATGATAATACACAACATGGTAGAAAATGATAAACAAACATAACATGGAATCATGAAAAATATAGTATCTTCATGTAAAAATATGTGAATCAACATATATCATGATAAAAATCTACTAAAACAATTATAATGAAAATAAGTATCATATATCTGTATCACAAAAATCCACACACCCAAAAAAATTCCCACTAATAAAGAATTCAATCAATTATAACACATTAATCCCAATATGGAAATAGTGTATATGAGAACCTTAAATTGTAAAAAACCTCTATCATCAATGTTTTTTATGATGAACACAAATGTTCATCATGTATTCAAGAATGAACATGTCACACACTCAAATAGAATGGATCACATGTCACATATTCCTAACTATAATTCTGATCCACTAATAAGATATATAGAATGTATACATTGGAATTACAATTCATGAATGTTGTTATACAATTGTATAACATATGGTTTCATTCAATCAAATCATTTCTTGAGGTGTGTTAAATAAATTAATTCCAATTCATTGAATCATTCATCAATCAAAGAATAGATTTTGAATTCATTATTGATTCCTAAAGTGGTACTCTTGACTAGCTAGTCATCATTGATCCATCCTGAATTCATCAACAGAAAATCGGATCAAGATGCGAGTCAAGAAGAATGATATGTTATGATGATTTTTCTAAATAAACTTACCCAAAAAATGTCACATTAATCAAGAAATAAGATCATGGTAAAAGATGTCACCATTGATAAATTGATGTCACCAGTAATCTACCACAAATTAGTAAGTAGATTAAGGTTCATTCATGTATCTATTTTAATGAATAGGCCTATGAATAGGACTCAATAGAAAAACAAATTGAATTCTCATTGTTGAAGGTAGATATTTGTTTAATCAAGAAACAATATAGACATTTCAGATCCTCCATCAATCTATAAAAAAATTCAAATCCATCATCATAAAATGATAAAACAACATAGGTCCACCATATATCTATTATCATCACACAATAAGGATGAATAATTCTCTATAGATATAATAATAAATACCTGATTATGAATTTTAATTTTCATTTAATGAAGGAGAGCCAGGGGAGAAGATTGTGAGTTCCAATAAAGATGAGTGGATATTAAAAATTCAAATTATAAACATTGGGTTCATATTTGTTTGATAAATGAGGAAACAACTATGTGGTATCAAAATTATATAGGGTACAAAATTCATACCCTCAATCTTGGAACACTGAGTCACTATTGAGACTCACTAGAGAGTCGATGCGACTAGCAGAATGCCAAGAATTCTGCCTCAACCATCGACTATCTCATGTGGTCAATTATATCCATGAAATCAAATGGAGTACCATAATTTGGATAGTGGGATCTACAGACCATACATTTTTTATTTTACAGTCCAATCAGAGAAAATCCCTTTCCCAAATCACCCCCCTTCAAACCCAGACACTTAACCATCAAAATCCATCTTCTTACCACCCAAACAAGTAATAAAAAAGAAGTAAATGTGGATGTAATAAAATTCATATATGATTAATTGAAATAATGTTTATATATTAAAATTTTATTCTCTAAAAATGAATAACATTGAAAATTTTTATCCCCCATAAATATTCAAATTTTAGAAACATAATATTTTAAAAGAGTTTGTAAGCTTTGTGTATGTTTATTTTGAAAAAAAAATTCAAAAACATATAAATTTTATTTGATAAAATTATTTTCATATTTTGTATTAAAATTATCAATTGGGGTAATAATTAAAATTTTAATTTTATTCATTTTACTTAATTACCATGTTTAAAAAATAAAAATCACCTAGGTAAAAGTACACATATGTAAAATTGAAGAGTGATTGGGAAATTCAATAAGTAAATCAAAATTTTTTATAAAAAAAGTAGATATGATATTATTCACATTTAAAAGTTTATAAATATATTATTTATAAGTTTTAGGGTTATTATCCATGAATATTGAAATAATATAATTGAAATGTAAAGCATCCTTCCAGAACTACCCTTCGTCGACTAATAAAAAACAGCCACATACACCCCTTCATGACACACCATTAGTTTAAAAAATTTTCTAAATATCTTCCCACTTTCTCCTTAATGAACACTCCCCCAAGACCACCAGTCACCAGTCAAACTTATTTATCTTGTGTCCTCTATTTCAAAAGATATTTTTAAGAGAAAACTCAAGATCACGATGTTAGTATTACCTTCTTATTATATCATTATTCTTGAAACCACTATCCCTAAAACCATATATACATAAAAATAGAATGAAATTAGTATTATTATTATATTTTTATGTCATTTTATTAAATAAAAAAACATTATTTATTCCACTCCATCCAGTATGAAAAAACCAATATCGTCGTTAGTTCGTGTATGCGGACTATAACCACCATGAATCGACTTCTTCCATTTTCTCATTCCACCTATCATGGTTGGTTTTAATAATGGGATTCATAAATAAATAAGATATCTAGAATATGGATATGATTCAAAAAATTTAAACTATTATATACCATATTTTCATACCATTATTGAAGATATATAAATGTTAACCATGTATTGCGTGGACTACCATCTCTATAGAGTTACACATCACATTTTTAATGTGGTTTATTTCATATTTATTAATCCATCATTATATATGACTCATAAGTGTAAAATAATCAACATAATAACATTAATGTTTAGAAATAATGATATTATCTCTAATATAAACCACTTTCATAATCAAAAGCATCCATTAATTTTGTATGTTCATGTTTATGACAGTTTAACCATGTACTTGAACAATGGTATAAAAATCCATCATGGATGAAAAAAGAAAATTATATATTATTAATATTATGGTAAAATAAGAAAATAGTAATTTGTTAATGGTTATATAATTGTTATATTAGGTAATTAAATTTTTATTGAGATATCATATTTCAATGCTATTTTTTAAATAAGTTCAAACTAATTCCACAATCATGCAAAACAAATAAAACACAAAAAAAATAAGATAATAGCATTATATAAAGAGTAAAATTAAAAATTTATATATGTAAGGTTATGAATAATGTTATGAAAATATATATTTCTCTAATATATAAGGTTAAAGTACATTATTGAAGGTTAGGAAAATATGTATCATTTTTCCATCTCAAAATCCTCTCTTTGAGACATGTTTTCTATTATTCTCAAAATCATCATTATGTGGTTCATTTAATACATATATGAAATTTTATATCATGAATTGAATTTTATTCCTGGTATTTTAAGATCTATTTTGAATCCTCTCTTTTAATCGTTTTTATTGAATATTTACCAATGTCATAAGTATGTTTTTTTGTCTCAATTTTCATTCTTTGGGATTCATGATATATTCAATACTTATTTACTTTTGTTTTGTGAATAAATATAGATAATATATTTTTATGATATTCCCCATTTATTTTATGGGATTCAAATATAAATATTTAAATCCATATCTCTTATTATTTTATTATAAATTTACCAAAATTGTTGTAAAACTCAATGTTTTAAGTTTAGAAAAATTATCCCATTTTTGGTAGAGTGAAATTATGGGTAGTTTCACTGAAAAGACATCCATTTAATGATACTAGAAAGTGGATGTGGTTGAGAAATATATTCACTTGTGGGTATCCCCACAAAAAGTGGTTAGTAGAGAATGGACTCAATAACCACTCTATTTCCCGATTAGTTTTCCTAAGATGGAACACCTGGATAAACATTGTTGAGGGATATGCATTATAATATTTTCATTCTCTTTGTGAAAAATAATGAAGGATTTTTTCTACCATTTCAGCATCCACATTCATATATTAATATTGAAACACAATTACTATCTTATATAGATAACCCATCATATTGAAATTTCCCTTTCCCCAATATTACATTGATAATGATAATTGTCACTACTTTAAGGATACCTTATTGTATTTACAATGATTATAGGATTTTGTCTAAGATATCCTCCTAATTCTATTGAATGTGGAATTATTTGTTACATGAATTTTACACTATATGTATAAACATGTTTTTATTCACCTAAATGTTTACTAATGAATAGTGTGATATGTATTATAGACAGTTATAGTGAATGCATTGGAAATAATTAAGTAATAGGTTTGGCCTAGAATTATATACCCCTTTAGTCATTAATCGGTCTTTTGAGAGAAAATAGATTGGGTTTTGTTGTATCCCTCATCCTATGTAATTATTGTATCATGAAATAAAGTATTGAAAAAAATGTTTTGATGTAAGAAATTATACATTCAAAAAATACGATATTAATTATTATTTTTACTCATATTTTCATATACTATTATAGATTTAATAAACATTATTTTCTATTATTATGGATTCGTGTTGTTTATTTGTTCTTACCATATCACTTTTGTCCTATTTTTGTTATGGTAAAATTCAATGGATGCCACTACTTTCTGATAATCTACGCTCAATATTATTTGGTTTCTTTTTCCTATGAATCCATGATGTGAAATATGTGTAATTGTCTGGGGTATAACTGAACGGATAATAATTTTAGTTAAAAGTGTTCATGTTGTATCATATGTTTTGAAATGAAATATATGTGTGTACCTAGTTGTAACACCAAAATGTTTTAATAGTAAAATGAAATGCATTAAAAATTGTTTTATGTAGATAACTTTAATAAGAAATAAACTTAGATTTCCCACTTATGTGTTTTGAATTTCAAAAAATGGACAAACACTGTTGCAGTAAGTAAGTTATTTAAATTTTGATAAAATAAAATTAATTATTGATGAATAGTAACATACCCATATAAAGATTATTTTTACCCATACAAATAGTAGATTACCCTTTTTAAAAGAAACCTCAGTAATGATAGTATACATATAATATTTAACTAATGTTATCATATACCCATATCTTGGAATAAGTAAACAAATGACTTAAAATTATTATTTTTGGAATAAAATATTATTTTATTTAGAAATTAAATTAGTCAAATTTAGAAAATTATTTCCACTAAATTGAGTTCATTTTTTAATTCTACACCTCAAAAAATGGTTTCAGTATATTTTTTGTGATTTTTTTAAAAAATGTGAATTTTTGATGAAGAGTAAAATATGGTAAAATACCATATATATAATTATCAATTAAATACATTATTTTTGAGATCGCAGATGATGTAAGAACACTTAGTTCAAACTCACATGATCTATTTACTCCTTTTCTTTAATAATTAATTATATTCATAATTTTGAGAAATAATATTAAATTAATGACTAAAATAATGTAAAACTCATCCTCTCCTCCACTATAAATACCACCTCATTTCCCCCTCTTCCTCCCACACCTCTCAGGCCTTGATACATTCCTATGTTCTGAAAAATACTCATATAACTCCACTTCCCCACATCAAAGACATTTTTGTCTCACCAAATGAAAAAAGGGCCTTAATAAGGATCTCAAGGAGAATAGATCAAGAGGTAAACATCCTCCTTTGTTTTCATTCTTTTATTTTTATTTTATTTCTTATTCTTCTTTATTCTTATCCTCCCTTTATCGAGGAGGAATGAATGATATGTTATATTAAATATTCATGGTTTCATTATGTTTATGGAATATTAATCATTATTCTTGTTCTCCTCTCCCACTCATTAAAAAAATTGAAACACCATCTGTGATGTGCCGATTTACCGACATCATGGATGATGCGATTTCAATTTCTCTTAGTTCATTCAAAAATGGTCATGAAACTGTTTTTATTATTGAAAATGATTATAATTTATATATTATATATTATATAGGGTTATTTAATCATTTTTTACACATGTTATTAATTTATAAAATAAAATTAGTTCATTATGATCGAAGAATCGCCAAAATGACCAAAAATATTATAATGCATTTTATTATGAATCTTCCTATTATCATAATTCAAAATGGTAAATGGGGTAATTTATGTTTATGTAAATATTCAAATACCATTCCATTAAAATTATGTATTTTCACTTCCAATCTACAAGAATATCCATTATGAACTGATCATGGAAACCATGTAATGCATGCACCAAAAACATTGGAATTAACAAAATATAATTGATGAATAGGTGTAATGATGTTATAAAATGATCATGAATGGTGTTATAAACATGATATGGTGTCTATAAAATATTATTAACACTATTTTAACTTTCATACGGTTGGATTAAATATGTTTATTGGAAGACGAACCTGAGGTATAGTATCATCTATTTCCCACTTTTATTCAAGAATCACCCCTTTATTATACTCTTTAATTTTTAATTACTAATGATGGTGTAAGATTTTGATCCTTACTCATACATACCTTTTGATATATTAATTATTATATACAACATTTCTATCTCATTAATTCCTCCCATGTACACCTGATTCCATGCTGAAATTTCATAAGTGAATTGTAAACCCAATTTCCATTATTTGGGATAACCCCCAACTTCAATGGTTTTTATCATGATAAGAGGATTTTGGAAATTTAATTTGGTTATAATATGTTTTAATTTGTCTGTTATAGTATATATACATATTCCATTTATTTAATAACTTCTCTCTTAAATTTTATAGTATTTGTAATGGAATTTCCTCTTAAAATCCATTTATATATATCCTTTATGAAATTCAAATAGTTTGTTCATTTATTATGTCATGAGTGTTCTATTCAGATATATTGATGATTTAATACAACATTGTATCCATTTTATGTTTTTTTATTTTTGAATAATATGTTTTCATTATTTTATTCGTGCAATGTTTATGTTTTAAGAGTGATTTTTACAAAAAAGGCTATTTTGAAATGTGAATATGTTTTTATCAAGGGTGTAAGTGAGTTACGACGAGTTCTATTTATGATACGATCCTTGGAAATTATTAATAATGGGTATAGCCCATTATATATCATGATATGATAGGTGATCCCCATTATAGCTCAAGATATGTTTGGTTAGGCCATATTTTATCTCATGATATGATAGGTGAGCCCCATTACAGCTTTCTAATGCATTAGGTACTCCTACAAGGAAAGTGGACCGAAAGGTTATTCCATGTGTAAGGGTGATTATATGCTTCATATGATAATTATGTCCCAAGGAAACTACATGTTTTTTCTATGCATATTAGTTTTTTATGAAAACAAGTTTCATTTCATTTTATTTTTTCACTTGACTGACATTATCATTCTCTTCATTCCTTTCTGACTTTTGTACTCATCCCAAGAATTTAAAATGTTTTCACAGGATTTATGGATGGTTAAGAGAAATAAATAAGTTATGATGAATTATTTATAGTGTGGTCAAAGAAATCATCTTTTATGTTTTATTGTTATATATTTTAAAAAAATGGATATTCTTTTTAGTATTATAGTCTTTGTATGAATGTGGTATGGTACATATTTAAGATATCATAATTCTATAATACTATAAACATGAATAGATAATCACTGTTTAATAATGTGTGTTCCTGAATAAAATTCAATATTATGTAGCGTTTTAAGACTGGGCCCTTATAGTTGGTATCAGAGGACGATTTAGAAAACTTTTGGGGTTAGGATGATGTCACAAAAATGCCATAAATTATTTTTACTATATTTTTAATACTAAATATCACATCTTTTAAATATTAACATGTTTCTTCATCTAAAATATAACTATTTAGAAGGGTTTTCCACATATGAATTTGGTATGCAGAAGTAGGAAGGCACCAAGAGGTTGATGTATGTCTGAATCTCCATCCTGGAATGGTGGGAATCCAAAATGAGCAGTTTGTGATATCAATGGCACCATTGAATCATGAAATAAACAGGGGTGAAATCCATGCTAGCGGTGAACATGAATTACCAAGAAAAAACGTGACTTTTGTGGAGCATTTTATGAGGCTGCATCCTCTAGCATCCAGTGGAATCAAATATCCAGTGATAGCCAAAGGATGGATGAAGGTATTAGAAAATATATTTGATGTCATGGTATTTTTGGAACATTAAAAGGTATTATTTTAAATTTATCATTTGGAAGGTGATACTGATCAATGATGGTCTTTGTTTATGGATATAATAGAAAGAAATGATCTTTACAGTTTATAATGTGATGATTTAAGAGTAATTTTCTAGAGAAATATGTTTCTAAAACTATTCGACTCAGAATGGAGAAACAATTCATGGAACTAAAACCGAATGTTGATGATTTTGTGGGTGCATATGAAGCAAATTTTACATGACTTTCCAAGAACATTAAAAAATTTACTTGTGATTATGATAGTAATATTAAATTATTTTACTCATGGATAAAACCATTTTTATGAATAGATTTTTCTTCAAGATACTTAAAAAATATGAGAAACTTGTATGTTGTGCGGAAAAATTTCAGATGTTCTTTTTGACACGTATGTTCCTTAATATTAAATTAATAAGAATTGCTTAGGTTGGAAATAATTGGAAAATAATTCATTTAATAAATATGGTGGTATGAAAATCTATTTCCCTTCTTGTGAAAAATGTGGGAAAAGTCATACTGGTGAATGAATTGTATATTCTGGTACATAAAACTAATGTGGAATGTTTGGACACCTTTCTTGTGATTGTATGAAAAAAGATCAAAAAATTATTGAGAAGCAGATGGTGAGATGATTTAGTTTTAAGGAATTGGGTCATTTTTCAAATGTTTGTTCGAATATTTTCACTCAGTTTTGAAATAAGAAAGATTGGAAGAAGAAGAAGGGTGTATAAAAATACATTTCAAACACTTCATTTGATTTTTAGACATCAAATGAGGTGGTATCTTGTACATTTCTTTCTTTTACATATTTTTTCAAATGTTTTTTTATTTGGGGTCTACATATTTCTTTATTTGAGAAAAAATTTGGAATTACACATCATGAAATGGAACCATAACTCATAGTAAAAATACATGGAGGAAATATTGATGAAATAATAAATTATAAGAAACTACCTATATTTGTTAAAGTAAAGATATTGCTTAAAACCCTTTTCTATTTTTCACTATTAGATTTTGATGTTATTCTAGGTATATATTGGTTTTTTATCATTCTAATATATATTATAGAGAAAAATAAGTTGTTTTTCATAAACATTTTTAGTTTGTGTAAAAGAATTAACCCATACCATTGACAACACATCAGGAAGCTAACAAACTGAAAAAATATGGAAATGAATGTTATCTTGCTCATATTCTTGAAGAGAAGGGAACTATCCTGATTAATGATATACCAATGGTAAATTAATAACTATATTTTTTCTGATGATTTTCCTACTTTTATTCTTGATCATGAGTTTGAGTTTACAATTTACTTCGTTCTTGATTCTACATTGATTTCAAAACACCCTATTGAATGGTAAAAATTAAACTTCATGAATTGACAAAGTAGTTGCAAGAGAAACTTGATAATGACTTCATTCATCAGATGACTTCACCATGGGGTGATACTATATTTGATGTTAAAAATAAATATGTTTCAATGAGTCTTTTCATTGATTATAGATCTATGAATAACATTACTGTAAAAAACAAGTTTTCGTTTCCTCATATTGATGACTTTTTTGATCAGCTCCAAGGAGCAAAATATTTTTTGAATAATGTCATTTGGTCACAGTTCCATCAGTTGAAAGTAAAGTATGATGACTTCCTAAAGGCTACATTCCCTACTAGATAAGGTCATTATGAATTTCTAGCTATGACTTTTGGGTTATCTAATATACATTTTGTATTCCTTGATCTTATGAATATAATATTTTAATAGATTTTGGATATGTTTGTGGTTGCGTTTATTGATGACATTCTAGAATATTCTATAATTAAGAGGAGACTGGTAACATATAAGGGTTTTTTTAAACCTTACAATAAAAGAAATGATATGGAAAATTCATAACGTGTGATTTTTGGTTACCATAGATTTCTTTTCTTGGGAACATTATAAATATGGATAGAATATCAGTTGTTCCTTCCAAAACAGAACGGGTTGATGAATGGAAAAGACTTACAAATGTTAGATATATTTGTAGTTTTCATGTATTACCAGGTTACTACCAAGGATTTTTTAAATAATTTGCATGATTGTCTAGCTCTCTAACTATGTTAACATGAAATTGGGTTAAATTTAATTGGATAGAATATTTGGATTTTTGTTTTTATGAACTAAAGAAGATATTGGTTAATGCTGCAATTTTTTTATTGTCTTACCAAAATGGTTATTTTTTCATCTACAATGATTCATCATTAAAGGTAATTAGTTGTGTTCTGATGCATAATGATCATTTAATTGCTTATGCTTCACATTATTTGAAACCCCATGAGTTAAATTACCCTACACATGATTTTTAATTGTCAGTTGAGGTTTTTTCATTGAAAAAATTTAGGCATCATCTCTACGATGTAAAATGTGAAATATATACCAACCATAAAATCTTAATGTACATATTTACATAGATGGAATTAAACATGTTCAAGTGAAGATACCTAGAACTAATTAAGGATTATGACTGCAGAATTCATTACCACCAAGGTAATGAAAATATAGTGGCTGATGCATTGAGTCAGAAATGTAAATCCACATTTATAATAATAAATTTGGAACATGATACTTTGTTAAATGAATTGATAATAATTGAATTGGAAGTTGTTGGTATAGGAAGTTTCTCTGTTTTTTTCATGGTTTCAGTGCAGTCATTTTTGTCAGACAGAATTAATCAAGCACAAAAGGCAGTTGAGGAGCTGTAGAGAAAGGATGAATTGCCTAAAATGGGTAATTTGTTATAATTCAACCTTAATAATGATTGTGTTTAATTATTTGGAAAAATTTTGTCATGACCCGTCCTCGGGGCCCGTGTCGTGACTACCCCAAGTCCGCCTTCCATTGGCCAGGGGCTGGCGACTAGCACCAAGGCGTAAATCCCAACAAAAAGGGAAGACATTTCCTTTGAAAAGTAAACAAGCACCACAGAGTAAGCAAGCGGAAAAAAGTAAGCACTAAGTAAAAACTGTACAAGCAGTGTTGAAAGTAAAAGGTGCCGGAAATACAAGCCCAACTGTAAAGTTCAAATGAAGGGAAAAACAGCAACTGAAAAGAAAATCCGCAGCATCGAGCTGTCATCTGGAAGTCCCACCTGAAGGGTGGGTACAGATAGCCTCCACTGCTCCTCGGGTCCACCTGAATGATCCGAGTACGTCCTGCCCAGTGGTCCACCTCCAGGTAGCATCTTGCTCCGCACACCTCCACCACGATCAGCGCTGTCCGTCGTTTGCAACCAACACAACGTAGTGTGGGCATAGCCCGTGCAGGGTTGAGTATAAGCTACTCAGTAGGGACCTCGAGACCCCCGAAGGTCTCCCGAAATCCACAAAGGATAATCCAAAAAGGAATGATACAATCACGAAGTAACATCTGACATGGCTTAGGTATATGCCCATACATATACCTAAGTCATCAATTTCCTGCTCGGCTCCAATATCCGAGCCCTAGCACAACCCAGTCCACACAGGAAAGCAAACGTATACCCACACAGGATAGCACAACACAATCCACAAAGGAGAGTAAACAATAAATCCACACAGGATAGCTCAACACAATCCACAAAGGAGAGTAAACAGTAAATCCACACAGGATAGCTCAACACAATCCACAAAGGAGAGTAACAGAAGATTCAGCTCACAAAGGTATACTTCTTCAGAGAACGATAAAGATGATCACTGATCCATCTATGTCGTCGGACCCACGAAGGATCGATAGGTAACTAACTCCCGCAATGACCCACACAGGATCGGGCCCACACAGGACCTGTAGCACTTATCCACGCAGGATCGCTGAGTGCAGTAGTCGTCAAAGTCCACTCAGGATCTCTGCACAGTTGTCGCCGCAGTCCACTGAGGATCTATGCACAGTTGTTGTTGGAGTCCACGGAGGATCTCTGCACAGTCTTCGCTATCGAAGAAGCAGTCGCAGCCAGCACTAGGGTTCCTGCACACAGCATGCTCATTCGGGAGGGTCCGCTCCACGAGCAGAGAGGCTGATACATCAACTAACCCAAAGTTCGAAGTTGATGTATCCAAAAGTTCCGTATCGTCAACAGGAACTCAACGTCGCAGACGGCGCGTCAATCGGACGCCTGGTCTGAGAGTTATTGGCTTTCTCGTCCCAGGGGCCCGGTTGGTTTTAAGGCAAAACCAACCCGACCATACTCCACCTACATCCAATCCTCGGGTGGAGAATGCCAAAAGTTCCGTCTCACATAGAGGAAAACAACAAATCTGACGGCACATCAATCGGACGTCCGTGGATCAAGATATGAGTGTTTCCGCTCCGAAGGCCCGGTTGGTTTCGTGTACGAACCAACCTGGCCGAACTCAAAGTATTCCAAAACCTTGAGTGCGATATACTGAAACGACCGACTCGATCCAAGGACCGTGTTGCCGCTGACGGAGAGTCGTTTGGAGGCATGTATCTCAAGTTATGACCAGTTGAACAAAAACCGTCCGAAGACGGGGTCCGGGCCCGGGCCGACCCGGCCCGACCCCCCTGGGTCGGCCAAACCCGGTCCGACCCGGTCCGACCCGATCCGACCCGATCTGGCTCTCCCAGGGCCGGTCTAGCTCGGCTTGGCTGAGCGGCCGAGCGGCCCGATGCGGGGGGAGCCGCCGCCCCGCGTGACACCCCCGCGGCGCCCGCGGGGTGTCAGCCAGAAAACCGGACGGGGCTGAATCCTCGTCTCGGGTGACGCGGGGGGAGCCACCGCCCCCGCGTGACACCCGCGGGACACCCGCGGGGTGTCTCCCTGGTGCCGGATGTGGCTGCAGCCGCGTCCCTCGAGCGCCGCCGCCGCAGCCGGTGCTGCGGCGGTCTCATCTGGCGGCCAGCCGGGCGCCGCCGCCTCCGAGCGCAGGCGCCGCCGGAGTCGCTCCGGTGGCCCGTTTTTCTTCCCGTCTGCGCCGTTGCTCCTCCCGGGACTCGTTATTCACTGCGGGATCATCAAACATCCGTTGCGTCACATTCCGTCGTCGCCCGTCAAATACACACAAGACCAAAGAACAGAGGAGGGGTGTCGGGCCGTGTTCGTTTGGCCCGCACCCTCCGCGTTAGATATAAACAACGAGAGAAATTAAAGTTCAACACATGAACGCATATCCGAAACAATTTTTAATAAAATAAAATTGATTCATAAAACGGGTTCTTTATTTGAATGGAAACAACAAGGGAAAAAAGAGGCATTTCCAAGAAATAAAAACCCCTACCTCGTTGGTCGTCGCGCGTGAGCCTTCTTCGTGGAATTACTCTTTGCGGAAGGTGGAGATCGTCACGTCATCGAGGAAGGGTGTCGCGTCGTCGCGGAACACGGCGTTGAGTCAGCAAACTCAACGCACCATGAAACACCATATTTAAATTAATTAATTAAATTCGTGTTTTGGTTAAGAACCACGATGGAGATAAAAAAGGAAGGTTCGAGACTCTTACCTCAAGAAGCAGATTGAAGAAACATCATGGAGGAAGAGACGTCATAGAAGAACATTGTCGGCGTCGCGTTGTCGATTTCCGGGTCCGGCGTTCTTCGCGTTCTTCGCGTTCTTCGCGTTTTTCGCGAAGGAGGATAAAGGTTCAAGGATCCTCTCTCAACGAGTAATCCTCCAAAATATTTTGGTTGGTCTTATTTTATTATTATGCCAAAAAATGAAAACGGGTAAGAAACTTCCCATCAATTCGTTGAATTAATTCAACAAAAGAAACAACTCATTTAATTTATTAAATAAACCGCCCAATTAAATGGTCTGTTAAGAAAATAAGAAAACGCATCAGTTGACTTTCATAATGATGGGTTTTCATGGGTGCGTTACTTAGTGGAAAGAAACGGCGAGGCTCGTGTGGGCCCCACCTCACAAATATCCTACCAAGAGGGTAGGATATTTATGGATAGAATCCTATCCAGATCAACTCAGTTTAAGCCATCTTTAATTTGCTTCAAGTGGCTTCCAAGTGGTATAAGTGAAATAAAATAAAGTTGTTGTAAAATTATTTTATTTCTTAACTTTAAGCCCGAAAATTAAAAACCACACCCGAGCAAACGCAACTCCGGAAGAGGCGTTTCTAAGCAAATACCGACGCTGCGATTTCATCAGTGCCCTCAGAATTTGATTCCGGGCACCGGTTCAAATGTTAGAAAAACCCGCTCATTCGTTCACTGAACGTACTCGCGCTAAACTTCGGAAAATGATTCCGGGCACACCGGGCCTCGGAATCAGGTGCCGTCGGAAACTGCGTTCTTGTAAAATTTCAAAGAAAATTAAGAAAAAAATTTCCTTGAAATTTACGGGTCTTTACATTACTCCCACCTCAGGGCTTTACGTCCTCGTAAAGATACATCAAAAACTAGGGAAACAAATGTGGGTACTGAGCACGCATCTGAGCCTCCCGCTCCCATGTGCTCTCCCTAAGGTTCTCATGCTGCCATCTGATGCGCACAAGAGGAATTGATCGCCCACGTAGGGCCAGCTCCTGTCAATCCTATATCTCCACTGGGACCTTCGCAAAAGTCTCCCCATCATCCACATCTAGCTCCCCATAGTCAATGATGTGCATCGGGTCACCCACGTATCTCCTCAGCTGAGATACGTGGAAGACGTCGTGCACCCGGTGCAACTGAGGTGGTAGAGCTAGGCGATAAGCCACCTCGCCAACCCTGCTGAGGACCTGTAAAGGTCCGATGAAGCATGGAGACAACTTTCCGCCTCGGCCAAATCTCTGTAAACCACGTCGAGGTGAGACCCGCAAGAAGTTGTGGTCGCCATCCACGAACTCTAGTGGCCTCCGCCTCCTGTCAGAATATGACTTCTGCCGGCTCTGAGCTGTCCTCATCCGCTCCCAGATGACCTGGACCTTTTCTGTCGTGGCCCGGACCATCTCTAGTCCCACAAGTGCTGACTCCCCAGGGTCTGTCCAGCACAAAGGAGATATGAAAGGCATGTCGTACAACGCCTCGTATGGTGCCATCCCGATGGTGGAGTGGTAGATGTTGTTGTACGTGAACTCCACCAAGGGTAGGTGGTCCTCCCAGCTGTGACCAAAGTCGAGGACACATGCGCGGAGCATGTCCTCGAGAGTCTGAATGGTCCTCTCCGTCTAACCATCTGTCTGAGGGTGAAAGGCGGTGCTCAGACGTAGCTGCGTCCCAAACGCCTCCGGCAACCCCTTCCAAAGTCGGGAAGTAAAACAAGTGTCCCGATCGAAGACGATAGTTGATGGCACACCGTGAAGCCGTACAATCAACTGAACGTAGTGACGCCCCAAGCTCTCCACTAAACCCTGCTCTCGGATGGGTAAGAAGTGTTCCGACTTGGTGAGTCGGTCAACAATCACCCAAATGGAGTCGTGACCTCTGGAAGTGCGCGGATTTCCAGTCACGAAGTCCATAGATATCCCGTCCCATTTCCACTCCGGGACATCCAAGGGCTGTACCAATCCTGCTGGTACCTGATTCTCTGCCCTCACCTGCTGGCAGGTGAGGCACCGTGAAACAAACTCTACCACAACCTTCTTCATGCCCAGCCACCAGTACTATCGTCTGAGGTCATGGTACATCTTCGCCACTCCTGGATGTACCGCCAATGGAGAAGTGTGAAACTCTCTCAGCACCTTCTCTCGTAAGTAACTGGTACTAGGGTACGTCTTCTGAAAAGGATGTCGTGATCTACTCCAAGGGAGAAACCATCAGGTGCATGTCCCGAGGATATCTGTGCACGCCGCGTCTCACAGTTAGCGTCCTCACGTTGTGCTTCTCTGACCCACTGTAGAAGTGGAGGAGAGATGGTGAGAGACTGAAGGAAGGCTGCTCCGTCTCTATCCATGAAGGATATCTGCAAAGCGGCTAGCTGCTCTGTCGCCTCCTCATGTAGCTGGATGCCCGTCCTCCTGCTGAGGGCATCAGCTACCACGTTCCCCTTCCCAGGAGTATAGACTATCTCAAAGTCAATGTCCTGGAAGAACTCGAGCCATCGCCGCTGTCTCAGGTTCAGGTCCTTCTGAGAGAAGACGTACCTGATACTCTGATGGTCCGAAAAGACTGTAAAGCGCTCGCCCATCAGATAGTGTCGCCATGTCTTCAGGGCGAAGACCAATGCTGCTAACTCATGGTCATGAGTAGCGTAGTCCTGCTCATGCGGCCTCAACTGATGTGATCCATAGGCAATCACGGCCTGCTCCTGCATTAGGACACACCCGAGTCCGGTCCCTGATGTATCACAGTAGACTATGTATCTAACTCCCTCCTCAGGAAACCACAAGATAGGTGTGCTGGTCATCCTCTGCCTCAGCTATTGGAAGCTCTGCTGACAACTGTCTGACCACACGAAGGGATTCCCCTTCTTTGTCAACGCTGAGAGTGGGGCCGCTACTCTGGAGAAGTCCAGAACAAATCTCCGATAGTATCTGGCAAGACCCTAGAAACTCCGCACCTCCGTCACGCTCCTGGGTGGCTCCCAAGCTAGCACTGCCTCGATCTTCGCAGGATCCACAGCAACTCCCACCTCAAGAAATGATGTGCCCCAAGAAGTGGACCTCACGTAACCAGAACTGGAACTTCGAGATCTTTCCATAAAGCTGGTGCTCTCGGAGTGTGTCTAGTACAACTCGCAAGTGGTAGGCGTGCTCCTCCTCCGTGGTCAAGTACACCAAAATGTCGTCGATAAGTACCACGACAAATCAATCGAGGTATGGCTAGAAGATCCTGTTCATGAGGCTCATGAACACTGGTGGAGCATTGGTTACGCTGAAAGGCATAACCAAGAACTCATAGTGGCCATACCGACACCTGAAGGTCGTCTTCTACACATCCTCGTCTCGCACTCTGAGCTGATGATAGCCTGACCTGAGGTCTATCTTCGAGAACCACCGTGCTCCCTTGAGCTGATCAAAGAGGTCATCAATCCTTGGTAGTGGATACTTGTTCCTCACTTTCACCTGGTTCAGGTGATGATAGTCAACACACATTCGCAAGCTCCCGTCCGCCTTCTTGGAAAACAATATCGGGGAAGCCCAGGGTGAAACAATGGGTCGGATGAACCCCTTTCCCTGCAAGTCCTCCAAATGTACCCGTAGCTCTCGAAGCTCAGCGGGGGCCATCTGATATGCTAGTGTGGATATCGGGGTTGTCCCAGGGTACAGGTCAATATAAAAGTCTACCTCTATACAAGTAGGTATCCCTGGAACGTCGTTGGGGAAGACGTCCGCATACTGATCCACCACTGTAGGAAAACTGGGACTCCGCACGTCAACTCCTCCAAGGATGAGACTAGACAACTGATGGGTGATGGGCTGCCCTCTTCTCTGCGTGAGTCCATCTTATGCTGCTAAGGTTCCCTTCTCACCGGTGAAGGTGAACCTGCTCCCGTGGGTGCGCACACATCGCACCTTGCGCCTAAAGCAGTCAATCTGAGCATGGACTGTAGATAACCAATCCATTCCCAAGATGACATCGTAAGGCCTCGACGCTGCTACAAGATGATCCCAACCTAAGTGCTCGCCTCCTAGAGTAAGCTCACACTGCCGACACCAGTTCGAAATCGTCGAGTCTGCTCCCGTAGGAGTCTCTAGCCATAAGGATCGAGCCAACGGCTCCTCAGATTCTTTGAGCTCTGAACAAGGGCAGTGGCTATGAATGATTGACTCGCTCATGTGTCTATAAGAACTACAGCAAGGGTGGAATAGACACAGATCGTACCTCGAATCATCTATGGCGCGCCGTGGTCGTCGACCTCCACTGCCTGGATCTGTGCCTGTCTCTACCCACCAGCTCCCTGTGGTCGGGGCAGGCCTCCTGGTGGTGGTGGTGGCAGAACCTCAAAGCGTCGCCCACCACCTACTGCTCGGCCATCTCCTCTACCTCATCCGACTCCTCCCTACGGACCGCCACGGTCGACCCTCTGCCTATGCCTGGGTGGCCCCTCCACCGTCTGCTGCCCCTCGGTACAGCGGGTTGGGCAGTTGCCTGCCTCTCGGAAGACTGGCTCCGCGCTGAGTGCCCTGCACAGCTGAGCCAGTGTCCCGAGGTCATCTGCCGGAAGGTCTGGTCCGCCTGGAACCCTGATTTATCTGTCGGCTACCTGCTGCCGAAGACTCCGCCACCTGCCACCCTGCGATAGGTCTCGCTGTAGACTCAGCCAGAAAGCTCTCAATCAGGAGGGCTCGCTCCAGCACTCCTGCCTGGGTCGGGATGCTGAGGGAGGTCAGCGATGACCTGATCTCGTGTCTCAAACCCTGCTCAAAGGTCCAGGCCTAGACGAAGGGATCCTATACCATGTCGGTCGAGTAGTGAGAAAGGTCGGTGAACCTCGCCGCATACTGGGTGACCGTCAAGCTGCCCTGTCGCAGGTGAAGAAGCTCTTGAATGTGCACCGCACGGAGGGTGGCCGGGACGAACTCTGAGCGGAAGAGGCTCTCAAAGTCCGTCCAGATGAGGAAGTCCTCATCGTGTACATGGAGCATCAAGCTCCACCATCGCCCTGCTGCTGCGTGCAGTAGGCTCGCCGCGAGGATCACCATGAGGTCTGCTGGTGTCCTCACTAGTCTGAAATCTTGGACGACCGCCTCCAGCCAGTCCTCGGCTACCTGGGGGTCCGTCTCCCCACGGAACCTGGGAGGTCGCTGGCGCTGGAACTCGTGCAGAGCTTCGAGGCGTCGTGCACCGTCAGCTGCCAGTGCTGGAAGCATCGGGGGCTCGGCAGGTAAAGGTACCGTCGGTGCCTCTGTGGTCAACGGGCCCTGTACCGAGGCCTCGTCACTCGGCGGGCTGTCGTCACGCTCTACTCTAGGAACCCTAGCTGGCTGCTCTCGTCGGGCCATCCTGAAAAGGAAACAAGTGCGCCACGGTCAGAACAGAATACCTAGTGAGCTGATACAAGTAATCACAAAGAAAACTTGAAACACACATGCAATCAATGTTTTCGTGCATTAAGTCGGAAATCAGAAGTCAGGGTCCTGGTGTACGGATATGTCGGCCACCGCACCAACAGTGGACTCCCTGGAATGATAACCACACTCAATACGCTAAACACTATCTCTTCACATAGAAGAAATATCAGAGTCTGCGTTAGAACCGGCCACCTCTAATACCAATTTGTCACGACCCGTCCTCGGGGCCCGTGCCGTGACAACCCCAAGCCCGCGTTCCATAGGCCAGGGGCTGGCGACTAGCACCAAGGCGTAAATCCCAACAGAAAGGGAAGGCATTTCCTTTTAAACGTAAACAAGAACCACAGAGTAAGCAAGAGGAAAAAAGTAAACACTAAGTAAAAACTGTACAAGCTGTGCTGAAAGTAAAAGGGGCCGGAAATACAAGCCCAGCTGTAAAGTAAAACTGAAGGGAAAAACAGCAACTGAAAAGAAAATCCACAGCGTCGAGCCGTCCTCTGGATGTCCCAACTGATGGGTGGGTACAGATAGCCTCCAATGCTCCTCGGGTCCACCTGACCGCTCCGAGTACGTCCCGCCCAGTGGTCCACATCCAGGTACCGTCCTGCTCCGCACGCCTCCACCACGATCAGCGCTGTCCGTCGTCTGCAACCAACACAATGTAGTGTGGGCATAGCCCACGTAGGGGTGAGTATAAGCTACTCAGTAGGGACCCCGAGACCCCCAATGGTCTCCCAAAATCCACAAAGGATAATCCACAAAGGAAAGATACAATCACAAAGTAACATCTGACAGGGCTTAGGTATATGCCCATACATATACATAAGTCATCAATTCCCCGCTCGACTCCAACGTCCGAGCCCTAGCACAACCCAGTCCACACAGGAAAGAAAACGTATACCCACATAGGATAGCACAACACAATCCACAATGGAGAGTAAATAGTAAATCCACACAGGATAACTCAACAAAATCCACAAAGGAGAGTAAACAGTAAATCCACACAGGATAGCTCAACACAATCCACAAAGGAAAGTAACAGAAGATTCAGCTCACACAGGTATACTTCTTCAGATGACGATAAAGATGATCACTGATCCATCTAAGTTGTCGGACCCACGAAAAGATCGATAGGTAACTAACCCCCGCAATGACCCACACAGGATCGGGCCGACACATGACCTGTAGGCGCTGGCTCACACAGAACCCTTGAGCACTGACCCACACAGGATCGGACCCACACAGGATCGGGCCCACACAGGACAGGGCCCACACCGGACTTGTAGCACTGATCCACGCAGGATCGCTGAGTGTAGTAGTCGTCGATGTCCACTGAGGATCTCTGCACAGTCGTCGCCACATTCCACTGAGGATCTCTGCACGATCGTTGTCAGAGTCCACAGAGGATCTCTGCACAGTCGTCGCTGTCGAAGAAGCAGTCGCAGCCAGCACTAGGGTTCCCGCACACAGCAAGATCGTTCGGGAGGCTCCGCTCCACGAGCCGAGAGGCTGATACATCAACTGACACAAAGACCGAAGTTGATGTATCCAAAAGTTCCGTATCGTCAACAAAAACTCAATGTCGCAGACGGCACGTCAATCGGACGCCTGATCTGAGAGTTATTAGATTTTTTGTCCCAGGGGCCCGGTAGGTTTTTAAGGCAAAACCAACCCGACTGTACTCCAACTACGTCCAAACCTTGGCCGGAGTATGCCAAATGATTCATCTCACATAGAGGAAAACAACAAACCTGACGACACGTCAATCGGACGTCCGTGGCTCAAGATATGACAGTTTCCGCTCCGAAGGCCGGGTTGATTCCGTGTACGAACCAACCCGGCAGAACACAAAGTATTCCGAAACCTTGAGTGCGATATACCGAAACGACCGTATCGATCCAAGGATCGCGTTTCCACTGACGGTGAGTCGCTTGGAGTCCCGTAGCACAAGTTACAAGCATTTGAAAGAAAACTGTCCGAAGACGGGGGTTCCGGGCCCGGGCCGACCCGGGCCGACCCCCCCTGGGTCGGCCGAACACGGTCCGACCTAGTACGACACAGTCGGACCGGTCAAGCTCGGCCAGGGCCACTCCCGCTCGGCTTGGCCGAGTGGCCGAGCGGCCCGACGTGGGGGGAGCCGCTGCCCCGCGTGACACCCCCGCGGCACCCGCGGGGTGTCGGCCAGACAACCGGACGCGACTGAAGCCATGTCCCGTGTGACGTGGGGGAGCCGCCGCCCCCACGTGACACCCGCGGGGTGTCTCCCTGGCGCCGGACGCGGCTTCAGCCGCGTCCCGCGAGCACCGCCGCCGCGGCCAGTGCCGCAGCAGTCTCGTCCGGCAGCGTGCTGGGCACCGCCGCCAGCTTCCGCCGGCCGCCAGAGTCGCTCCGGTGGCCCGTTTTTCTTCCCGTTTGCGTCGTTACTCCTTCCGGGACTCATTCTTCACTGCAGGATCATCAAACATCCGTTGCGGCATGTTCCGTCGTCGCCCGTCAAATCCGCACAAGAACGAAGAACGGCGGAGGCTTGTCGGGCCGTGTTCGTTTGGCCCGCACCCTCCGCGTTAGATATAAACAATGGGAGAAATTAAAGTTCAACAAATGAACGCATATCCGAAACAATTTCTAAGGAAATAAAATTGTTTCATAAAACGGGTTCTTTATTTGAACGGAAACAACAAGGGAAAAAAGAGGCATTTCCAAGAAATAAAAACCCCTAACTCGTTGGTCGTCGCGCGTGAGCGTTCTTCACGGAATTGCTCGTCGCGGAAGGTAGAGATCGTCGCGTCGTCGCGGAAGGGCATCGCGTCGTCGCGGAACACGACATTGAGTCAGCGAACTCAACACACCATGAAACAGCAGATTTAATTTAATTAATTAAATCCAGGTTTTGTTTAAGAACCACGAAGGAGATAAAAAAGGAAGGTCTGAGACTCTTACCTCAAGCAGCTGATCGAAGATCCGTCGCGGAGGAGGAGACGTCGCAGAAGAACGTTGTCGGCGTCGTGGATCACGACGTCGCATAGTCGATTTCCGGGTCCGGCATTCTTCGCGTTCTTCGCGTTCTTCGCAAAGGAGGACGAAGGTTCAAGGATCCTCTCTCAACGAGTAATCCTCCAAAAGATTTTGGTTGGACTTATTTTATTATTATTCCAACAAACGAAAACGGGTAAGAAACGACCCATCAATTTGTTGAATTAATTCAACGAAAGAAACAACTCATTTAATTTACGAAATAAACGGCCCAAATTAAATGGTATGTTAAGAAAATAAGAAAACTCGTCAGTTGACTTTCATAATGACGGGTTTTCACGGGTGCGTTACTTAGCGGAAGGAAGCGGCGGGGCTCGTGCGGGCCCCACCTCACAAATATCATACAAAGAGGGTAGGATATTTCTGGATAGCATCCTCTCTAGATCAACTCAGTTTAAGCCGTCTTTAAGTGGCTTCATGTGGCTTCCAAGTGGCTTAAGTGAAATAAAATAAAGTTGTCGTAAAATTATTTTATTTCTTAACTTTAAGCCTGAAAATTAAAAACCACACACGAGCAAACACAACTCGGAAGAGGAGTTTATAAGAGAATACCGGCGCTGCGATTTCATCGGTGCCCTCAGAATTTGATTCCAGGAACCGGTTCAAAAGTTAGAAAAACCCTCTTGTCTGTTCACTGAACGTACCCGAGCCAAACATTGGAAAATGATTCCGAGCACACCGGGCCTCGGAATCAGGTTCCGTCAGAAACTGTGTTCTTGTAAAATTCCAAAGAAAATTAAGAAAAAAATTTCCTTGAAATTTACGGGTCTTTACAAAGTTTGAGTGTGCCTTGTGATTTTCATTTAAAGAAATAATTTTTGTGTGAAGCTCATATTTCCCCATTTTTAGTTAATCTTGAATGTACAATGATATACAGAGGCCTTCATGAGTATTGATGGTAGGTTGGAATTAAAATGGATATATCTGATTTTACAATGAAATGATTGAAATTTCAACAGGTTAAAGTAGAGTGGTTGTAATAGAAGATAATTTTTCAGTCTTTACTAATTCCATAGTGGAAATGGGAGAATATATCGATGGACTTAATTATAAGACTACCAAAGAATTCTCGATGTAATAATGCGATTTAGGTTGTTATTTATTGGTTAACTAAATTTGCACATTTTCATTCAATTTGAGATACAATGTATATGGACCAGCTCTTTCAATTGTACCACAAAGAGATTGAAAGGTTACATGGAATTCCACTTTCCATTGTCTCTGATTGAGATCTCAGGTTCACTTTTAATTTTAGGAAGGACCTTTAAAAGTCATTGGGAATACAATTAAATATTAAAAAAAATTCATCCTCAATTAGATAGGAAGTCAGAATGAATGATTCTATCTTTGTAGGATATACTTTGAGCATGATTAATAGATTACATAGAATTTTGGGATTGGAACCATTCATTAGGTGAGTTTTCTTATAATAACAATTTTCATTCCAATATACAGATGGATCATTTTATGGAATCAAATGGTAAGCGGCGTAGAACATTAGATTTTTGTAATGAAGTTGCAGAAAAGAAGTTGATGGGGCCATAATTAGTAGAGTAAGTGGCTGAGAAAGTAAATATGATCCAGTAGCACATGAGGATAGCTTAGAGTAGGATGAATAGGTTTGTAGACAATAGGTGGATAGAATTTTATTTTAAGTCAGGTGATCATGTTTTTCTTAGAATATCACCATTAAAATGTTTTATGCAATTTGGAAAGGAATGTAAGATGGGTCCATGGTTCATTGGAAGTTATGAAATTTTGGGGAAAGTTAGACTAGTCTCTTATTGAGTAGCTTTCCTGCCAAGCCTGTCTTAGGTACACAATGTTTTTCATGTTACAATTTTAAGAAAGTATTTTACAGATTCATCTCATGTTTTGAGCCCAGAATTACATCAGCTGGAAGAGAACCTTTCTTATGAAGAGAGACCTGTTATGAATATTGATCGCAGAAACTATTGCAGAATAATGTAAACCCCTAGGTAAATATTTTTTGGAGTAACAAGATGGTTTAAGAAGAAACATGGGAATTTAAAAATTATGTGGGGGAAAGGCACCCTCACTTGTATAATAAGTAAATAAAATTGTGATGACTCAGTTTCCTAAATGTGGGGTTAATGTATCACCACAATGTTCATAATTAAATTAATACTCATGAAGAATTGTTTTATGTAGATAGTAATAATTATTAGTAAATATAATTTTCCATCTTCTATGTTAGGAATTTTGAAAAACAGACATACATAGTTGTAATTAGTATGTTATTTAGAGTTGGATAAGACCAACTAAATTTTTAGGGAATAGTAATTTCCCCATATGAATATTAATTTTAACCATATGAATAGTAACATACCCTTTTGAAAAGATACCTCACAAATGATAGTTTATAAATAATATCTAATTGAAGTTATGGTATACTCATACCTTGGAATAAGTAAATATATATTTTAAAATAGTTATTTCTGGAAAAAATATTATATTATTTAAAAATTAAATTAATCATATTTAGAAAATTATTTTCCTATAAAATGGAGTTCGTTTTTAAATCTACACATAGAAAAATGGTTTGGGTGATTTTTTTGGATTTTTCTGAAATACATGAAATTTGGATTAATAGTGAAATACGGTAGAAAACCGAATATTTAAATTATCAGTTAAATACATTATTTTTTGACATCATGGATAATGTAAGAACACATGGTTCAAACTCACATGCCATCTATAATATTTTTTTACAAGAAATAAGAATTTTGATAGTCTTAAAGAATAATATTAAACAAATGACTAAAATAATGTAAAACTCAGTCTTCCTCCACTATAAAAACCACACATCTTTCCCTCTTCCTCCTATACCTTTTAATCCTTGAGCCACACAAATTATCTTCCAAAAAACACTACAATGAACCTTCCACATTTACATGTACTTCTAGTCTAAACAAAATTGAAAAACAAAGGCTTTATGAAGGATCTCAATGAGATGAGATCAAGAGGTAATCATCCTCTTTTGTTTTCCTTTACTTTTACTTATATTCTTATTATTTCCTCACATCCTCTTATCCAAGAAGCTTAAAGGACCCTGTGTCTCACATATTCTAGATTTCATATTTTTTTATGGAAGTTTCATCATTATAATTATTCTCCTCTCCCACATATTAATGAAATGAATACATTGTTCGTGATGTGTTGATTTACTGACATCATTGAAGATGTGATTTCATTCTCCTTTACTTCAATAATGATTATTAATTAAACCATTTTTATGATTTAAAAAGATTATAATATATGTATTATATCATATATAAGGTTCTATAATTATTTTTTACACATGTTATTAATTTATAAAACAAAATGAGTTCATTATGTTCAAATAATCGCAAAAATGACCTAAAAAAATATCATTAATGTTTTAACTTATGAAAAATAATCATGCAATAATTAAAAATAATAAATGGTAGAATTTATGGTTTTAGAAATATTAAAATACCATTTCAATATTATTCTGTGTTTGTACTTAAATTATATAAGAATATCCATTATGAACTACATTTGGAAACCATGTATTATATGCACCCGAAATAATGGAATTAATATAATATTATTAATGAATGGGTGGAATGATGTTATAAAATGATCATAAAAGGGGTTATAAATATTTAAATGTTTCTATAAATTATTAATAACATTGTTTTAACCATAATAAGAGAGGTTTAAACATGTTTTAGTGAAGTCGAACATGAGGTATGATATCCTCTCTTTCTCAATTTTATTTAATAATCACCCCTATGTTATGCCCTTTAATATTTTATTCTTAGTGATGGTGTATGATTTAGTACCTTCTACATAATTCCCCTATGATATATTAATAATGAGATACCCCATTTCTATCTCATTAATCCTTCCCATGTATGCTCGATACAATGCCAAAACCCAATTTATATTCTTGGGGTTAATCTTCATCTTCAATGGATTTTATCATGATATGAGGATTTTTAAATTGAAATTTTGTTATATAATGTTTTAATATGTGTATTTACATTATATATTAATATTCCCTTTCATTTAATCAATTACCTCATAAATGTTATGTTATTTGTAAAGGAATTTTCTCTTAAAATTTAATTAGATGTCTCCATTATGAAATCCAAAGAGATTGTTACTTTTTTAATGATATGAATGATCCCTTATGATATCATGATTTTTTAATAATATAGTATCTCCATTATATTTCTTATATTTATTTTTGAATAATAATTTTTCATTATTTTTTGGTGTAGTGTTTATGTTTTAAGAGTTATTTTTACGAAAAAGGATATATTGAAATGTGAACGTGTTTTGCTCAAGGGTGTAAATGATTTATGAAGGGTTTTATTCATGATAGGTTACATGAACATTATTTTTGTGGGTTGAGCCCATTATATCTCAATATATGGAAGATTAGACCCATTATAGATCAATATATTTTGTGGTGAGCCCATTATATATCAAGATATTACAGGTGAACCCCATTATAGCTCTCCAATGCATTGTGTACTCCGATGATAGAAGTTGGCCAAAAGGTTATTCAATTTGTAAGGGTGTATATAAGGGTGATATGGTAAGTATGTCTCAAGGAACTTATGTTATGATTATATACATATGAGTTTTTTAAGATTATGGGTTTTATTTGGTTTTATGCTATCACTTGACTAACGATTTCTGTATTTACATATCTTACTTTGTTTTTTACACATTCCAATATTTTAAAAATGTTTTTCACATGAATTAATAATGGGAAAGATAAATAAAGGAGTCATGATGAATTATATAAATTGTTGTTAAAAAACTTATGTATTATGTTTTAAAGTTTTATATTTTGAAAAAAATGGATATTATTTTTAGTAGTATCCTTTTTATATTAATGTGATATGGTAAGAACATAAGACATCCAAATTCTAAAAAACCCTAAAACCCAAAAGATCCTCAATATGTTATAACAATTGTTATTGGCTAAAAATCATGATTTACTAGCATTTTATGGTAGTTTCCTTAACAGATCTGAACATATCTCCATACACTGACTACTTGGAAGTATATATTCTGAATTAGACATGGATATTAGCTAAAATCACTACACAATATTCATACAAGTATATGTCTCTCAAATTTCATTCATATAATGTACAACGATGGTTTTCTTAAATATTCATTGTTCAAAAACCCATGTTCACAAGATTATTGCTATTTTTTGCATGTTCTATATCATGTGGATGGAAATGATTAATAATTAAAGAACATATATATCACCTAATGATTTCCATCACTGTATATGTTCACTATAGTTTTAAATGAACAATAGCATTACAAACATACATTGTTTTCTCCATTAATATATGAATGTGAATTACAAAGTTGATTCTCAACATCTATTGCATAAGAATATCATGAGATGGTTCTTAGTCTTCAAATAATAATGGTATATGTGATATATTCCTCAAATTATACACACTAAACTGTCATCGAGAGTTAATATCATTTCTTTCATGATTCTATAGATACTTTTCATAATTGTATACATGGGAGTATTTTTCATTATCTTATAATATATTATTTTGAATGTCGATAATATAATGATAAAACAAAACAACATCATGTGATTTTGGAGGTCTATAAAGACACAACATGAATGCATGGAAACTCACCTCCATTTAATAACACATCATCTTCTCTGTTTCACACTCACAAACTGTACTATATATGAATTTTTCTATACCCTTCAAATGACTAGGTTCATGTGTTTATTTAGAATGTCACCAACATAACTCCACCCCCTTTCTCTATGCATACACAATTTCTTAAATATGTGTCCACAACCTCATATTATAAGACTACAAGAATCACTGTCACTATAAAACATATCATATCCATTTTAGTTTTCATTATCTTTTTACACATTATTTTAATCATGAAAAATAAGTTACATTATATATAAATCAAATTCAAATAATCATGTTGATCAAATTCTACTAAAATTCATAGATGTATGACCTGACTATATCTATATGAAGAAATATTGAGGAACAATAAATTATTTAAAACCTCAACTACGATGAAAAAAACTCCAAATAATGGGATGGTCCTCATTAAAAAGATCAAACATCCTTTAATATATCTAAATATTTTAGTTGATAGTGCTACTATTCTATCCTAGTCATATCCCAAATCTGATATTTGATGGTTATGGTGCTTTTAAATAATTAAACCTAAATATCAACTATATCACGTCAACACTAAGGTCTACACCTAGATCGACTATTCACTCACTGAGATTCACATGGCTAATCCTCACATCATTGTCCCACTAGACCACTCCACAAGCACGATCACACCTAAGTACATTTTTTTGTCTTTATAATGACTATTATTAATACCTAAAACTATCAAATAATATTGTATAGAGGTTCAGCTACCCACCTAAGAAGTGGATGTGGGTCCCCCATCATAGCTAGCATGGTAGGACTAATGTTTTAGTTCTCTAAAATTAATAAATTTAAAAAATCCATTCCATAATAATAACCAACAAATAACTAAAAAATATTCTACTTCTATATGTTATACACAATATACCATCATTGACACATGAATATGGGAGTAGGAATAACCCAATAATCATCATAATAAAATACTAATTGAATTTCATCTTTACAAACTATTGGAAACAATTCTAACTTCTATACAAATAATCCACATGGGTCCTCCAATATCCCCAATTTTATTTGTTGTGAGAGGACCTTTTTATTTCAAAATTCGTTGATATATTCTCCTATTATTTGAATTTAATCCAATGATATAGTTATGGTCATGAATTATCATGTATATCATTAAAAATTAATAATATATTCTCTTTACTTGACACATAGATTTATTTTCTCAAGAGAAGGATGAAATCACCACTTGGTTATCAAAGAACTAAAATTAATGAAATCATTGTCAACATGATCAATGATAATTGTAGAAAATAAGGATGATAAAATTTAATACCCATTCTATCAATTAATTAACTGAGTGTGAGACCAATACTAAAACCGATATTCAAGGATTATTAATAATATTTTCAACTAATATAATACATACATCTTAGTGAAAAGATGAAAAAAATTCATGTGTAAGAATGAATTCCCCCTATCAAATATCCTTTCCATTTTATCATAATGAATATATATCTCCCTTTTAGAAATGAGTATTCAAAAAGAAAATAATTTAATATAAACAACGTTCCTCAATGATGAAAACATTAAATTTATTTTCATTTTGAATTTATAATTATCATATGCATACCTCACAAGAAATTTTGATAATCAAAAGATATCAACTGAGATAGAGATATTTATTGTATGTTCTATAGTGCTACCCATCTAGAGATTCACTCAATACATCATCACCATGATTAAATTTCATCAGGAATAAACACCATGAATTATAGGAGATTATTTTAAATGTTGAAAAAAGAAAACATGATGCCAATAATCTTCCATGGTGGAATGATTTTTAGATATAAGGTATTAAAAGATCTTATCAAATTCAGGTATTGTCTAAATAGATGTTTCAACATCAATTCACTACATTAAGGATAAACAAGATGTGTTTATGGGAATAATTTGGTGATTCAATGCTCATTATTTGTGAATTATTGGGACATAATAGAAATTTTCATAACAATAACCACTTCTTTTGATATAATAATTTATATTTCAATGTAATCATAACTATTCTTAATAGAATGATTTTTAGTCTATGTTTTCTACTTCTATTGTGATGGTTTCCACTTCACCTAATATTTACTACCCCTAAATATAGGCTCTCTATATTTTTTATAAAATGAAATATTGTGGAGAAATATATTACATGATTCCCAAGAATCCAACAACACATATGGTGGCCAATAATATTGATTTATTCTTTTGTGACACATTTTCACTATCTTCAACATCATATTTATTTTTAACAGCACTATTGTTATTTTCTAATTTATTTGGGGAACATAAATATACCAACATCTTCACATCCATATTTTAATATTTAATGGACTCATGAGATTATTTATTCACCCATTTTCTAGATATTTCAATAGTTAACCTTTACTAGTCATCCAAACAAGATTTGGAAACATAGATTAACTACGAAAATAGTTTACCTTCACCATTGAGACTATAATAGATTTATTCATGCATAATATCATGATCTTATTTCCAGTTGGTTGAGTCTTTTCATAAAAGGGACTATTATATGATGAATGGTTGGCATAAATTTTACTCTCATTATATTATGATATATCATCTTCTCTCACTTAAATATTTTTTTGTTTCACTTCTTCATCAAATCATTTAATGTTGAGAGAAAACTTCATATATTCAACTGATTTCATATATTTTCCCACTGAATATAAATCTTTTAAAGCTCATCTCCATGCACCTAATTTTCATTAAATAATAAATTTTTTATCTCTTTAATTATTTATAATTTAAAATATATCATTGAATATTTAACATTTATATATGTATTTTGTATCCTTAAAAGTGCATGAAAATATTTTGAAAAGCCCATTTAAAATTGTTTTTTTCATAAACATTAACTTTCAATTCTTCAATAGAATAAGTATATCATACTTTTGAAATATTTAATGTTTCATTGTTTTATATAATAATATTTATGAGATTTTTTCATATGAAATTTTTTTTTCCAATGAATCTACCATAACATTATAATCCTCCTCAGTCTCTATCTATTCATCCATATGTTCACAAAACATTCTGATCAAACATGTGACCAATTATTTGTGGAACTATCTTTAAATGATCTCTAATTTTATAATTTAACATATATTAAACACATATTTAAATTAATTTATCATATTTATAATCAAATAATCATATTGAACTTGTAAAACACTATGTGCCTTTATCTTACACTTGATATTTATTTATCATTGAGTATTTCTTCATCTTCTTTACCACTCTTTTGTTTCTGTTTCTCTATGTCTTGAGTTAAAATTAAATATTTATAAAATTTGGAGTAATGGTGTGATTTTCCATCTGAACCTATTATTAATTTTATTTAATCATGAATACATACTTCATATACTTTTTATATAATCAACCTGGGATGTAAAATTTATAACCAGAGGTGGACTTCCCTTTTAATTTGTTGTGACTTTTTTTTTATTAAATTATTTCATTTTACTTAACCCCATTCAATCCTAGGTCACTTGTTAGTATGGATTATACCTTTATACAATTTATAATGTAAATTAAAAACACCAACCTATATTTTTTCAAGGTTTAGATTAAGATATACTCCTTGATTAAACTTTTTTACCCCTAGTTATAGATTCCTCAATATATGAATATGGGTTCAACCATTTAATTTCTCATACCATTAAACACAAACCTTCATAGTATTCCACTCTAGAGTCACACTAGAGATTTAAAGTTCCCTCTTACATTATGAAATCCCAAGTCCAATGAGGGGTCTTTATACTATTTTCCATAGTTTTACCATCATCATACTAACCTTTACCAAAGTCCCAGCATAGACTTAAAATTATTAAATGTACAATTAATGACATAAACCATTATTTAATAAGACAAGATATGAGAATATGATAAAAAAAATTCTATTGTATTTATACTTCTTCTTCACAGCATTGATATGAAGTATTTCTCCACAAAAATTGATATCACCCAATCTTCTCATATATAATCTTCATGAACATTTGTAACTAATAGAAAACTACATGGTCATACTAATGGTTCAAAAATATTAAAATAATATGAACATATATCAATACACTAAATACCTAGTAATATATCTTCAAAATTTCACCCATCATTAGTCTCAAATCACTATACAATATTAATTCATTTGTACTTATCTCAAATATCATGCATATAAGGTACGAAGAATATTTTTATTCAATATAAATTTTGAAGAAACACTCACAAAACATCTTCACACTCTTCAATGAATGTTTTAAATCTTATGTATTAATATTTTTAAAAATAAAACAAAATATAAACTACCTCAAGTCTTCATTCACTGTATATCTCCACTATCACGGTAGATGAACACATACTTTAAAAACACACAATATATTCTTATTTCTTGTATGAAAGTGAATTACATAGTATGTTACCAAAATATTTAATGAAATTATATCATGTTATTATTATGTGATTTTGTATATCAATGGCCGATATGTTATCATCCTCAACTCTTAGTCGTGAAACTCTCTTTATGAATGGATATCATTCTAAGAATGATTCTCAAGGTCCATCATATATATGTATACATGTGACGATTTTAATTTATATTTTAGGTATCACACTGGTAATTACATCACTAGTTAACATAAAACATAATGTGAATGATGTGTTATAGAAATACATGACATGAGTTCATAGAAACTCAATGAATATTTAGAGAACTTCCTCATCTACGTTTCTCTAACTATCTCTGATTTGTGTTTTCTATAGACCTTAAAATAATAGTTCGGTGTATTTATAGAAAACACAAATTAAATAATTTTTCTACCCATATACATATGTGAGAACTCCCTTAAATCTATGCACAAAACCTCATATTACATGACTATGATAATCATCATCACTGTTTACCATATGTCATTCATTTTCATTTTTATTCTCTATTTGGAACTCATTTTATTCTTTCAAACACAAATTCTTGATATATATATATATATGTGTGTGTAATATTTTAATAATCACGTTGATCAAATTATACTTGAATTCATGGTTGTATCATCTATCGACCACAAGATGAAGAACTCTTGATGAATAGAATATTATCCAAAAGGTCAAGGTAGAAAAAATTCCACTTTGATGATCGGATGATCCTCATTCAAGAGATCTGAAAAACTCCAATAAATACATATTTTTTAAATTATGGAGCAGTTGTTTCAACCTAGATGTGTCCCACATCGTAAATTCTAAGTTTCTATAACTCTTTAATAAGTCTCTCTATATCTCAACTTTTGTGATCTGATGGCAAGGTCGACACCCAGATACACTATGAACACTTAGGGCCTCATGTGGTCGCACCTCCCTGTGCATGTCCACTATCCCACTCCACATTCTGACTCACACATGAGTGCCTCAATGGGATCTGTATATCCCATTATACTTAACTTATTTTACCAAACCTTGTTGGATAAAGGTTGTCCTACCCATCTCAGTAGTGGATGCATGTCCCTCATGGTGGCTAGTGTGGTAGGACTATTTTTTGGTGTTCTAAAAAATTAAAGAGTTTGCCTATTGCATGCCATAATAATCACCAACAAGAAACTCCAACAACATTTTCAAATGTATATTGTGCACATTATTTTCCAAATGACATAAAAATTTTGGAATTAAGAATAACAAATCATTCATCCCAATTTTGGACACGTTGAATTTCATCTTCCCATCCTACAGACAACAATTTAAGCTTCAACACAAATAAACTACTAGTGTTCTTCAAAGAGGAAAATTAGCTGTTACTAATACAAAACACTAAATAATTATA
This sequence comes from Viscum album, assembly GCA_963277665.1. Lineage (NCBI taxonomy): Eukaryota > Viridiplantae > Streptophyta > Magnoliopsida > Santalales > Viscaceae > Viscum > Viscum album. The sequence goes on from OY728128.1 coordinate 324,448,077, forward strand.
TGTGATAAATTCCACGGTATAGAGAACTATTATATAGGTATTATATATAAAATGGATTCTTCATGAAAAATGATTATAAATAGAAAGGCATTTTCTCGATCATAGACAAAATGAGAAGGAAAATGTTCATTATTATGGGGATTACATTACATGGATATCATGGAATGTTGGGGAATATGTAAGTAGACTGGACAAAATTATTGATCATTTACCATATGGAAAAAAACTATTCTAATAAATGGTGTCAGTCACTCAGTCCTTTTAATCATATAAGGATATCAAGTAAAGAACTATTAAAATAAAAAATAAGTTCTCCATGATTTTTCTATTAAATTGAAATAATTATAAGATGAGTAAAATTGAGTAGCATGTGACGAAAAATATGGGAAATTATAAAAATGGAAAGATGGATTTTAACACATGTTGTAATAATGGGAAGAAACAACAAGGGATTCTATAATGGGAATTATAATTAGTTTCATGTTTATTGGAAAGTACATTAAGAATGAAAGTGAATAAGAAAGGAATATGTTATTGATGCCCAATTATTTATGAGTAAGTATATGGGAAATAATGTGAAATAATTCCCCAGAAATTAATATAATTTACATTTGAAAAGGCAAAATGCGAAATGACTAGATTATTCCATTACCATAGTTGAAGTCAAAGTTCTTAATGACATGGTGGAAGGTACATTGATCATATCCTTAAAGATATATAATGTCTAATTTGATTCTGGATCTTCAAACTCTTTTATATCTTCCAAGTTTAAGAAACATCAAATATTTCTTTAGAAATCATGTAATAGAGTTATAAATTAATACACCAGGTAGAAATATTATTTTTCTAATATGTGTTAGGTAGTTCTAATTTGGATAATAAAAGTTAACCTACATGAAAACATGGTTAGTATACTCATGGTTGACATTGATATAAACCATGGTGTGGATCATATTTCAATTTATAATTTAAACAATTATTTTCTATATAAATTAGATTATGATTAGTAAAGGTGAGGTGGAATATATTATCTTTAGATTTGAAACATAAATATCTAAATCATATTTGGATCTTATATTAGTGGCCTTTAGTAATTAAATTTTGGGTTGGTTTGAAGACATATAATGATCTATGGATTTGGATGATATCCTATGAGTAGAGGAAGTAAACACGGAAAAAAATTCAATGATTTTTTTCAGATGATTTACCTTGTTATCCACAAATGAAAAAAGTCGAGTTCTCTATTGAATTAATTCCTCATTCATGGAAAATATCTAAATCTCCATATATAATGACACTGGTGGGGTTAGTAGAGTTGAGGAAACTATTTTAGGAGTTCTATGGTAAAGGATTCATATTTCCTAGTGTTTTATTATGGGTTTCCCCTATTATATTCATTAAAAATAAGGGTGGGTCAATGTGACTAAAAATCGATTATAGGGAGGTCAATTCTATTACAATGATAAATAATTATCCTTTACAAACCTTTCATGATTTATTTGATCAACATAAAGTATCCTAATGACTTTCAAAGAATGATCATCACTCTAGTTATCATCAGCTAAGTGTGAAGAAGGACAATATATCAGAGATGAAATTTTGAACAAGGAATGAACCTTATGATTTTTTGATATTACCTTTTCGATTGACTAGTTCACATTTTGAATTTATGGAATTTATTAATAGAGTATTTAAGGAATATCTTGATAAATTATTGGTGGTATTCATTGATGATATATTTGTAAACTACAAGAGATATGAATATCAAGAGTGTCTCCTATAAAAAAATTATAGAGACCCTATGAATAGAATAATTATATGTGAAATATTACAATTATGAATTTTATATCATTGAAGATTCCTTTTTATAAAGTATTTTCTCCTTGATTAGAATTTTTATTGAACCTTTGAAGAGAATTATAGTAAAATAATATATTAATAGTTATGAAAAGTGTTGATATTCAATGTTTCTTGGGTTTATAAATTTATTGTTTGTGGATCATTCATGACTTAACCAATCTTGGAAACCCATTAACCATGTTAACACATAATGTGGATAAATTCACATGATCATGGGAATGTGTGGAAAGCGTTTAAGATGTAGATACTAATTAATTAACCTATATTAACTCTATAATATGGTTAGGAAGGAATTGGTTATTTCATTATACAAAATGATGATATGACTACTTATGCATCAAGGAAATATAAAATAAATGAATGGAACTATAAAAATGATGAAATTAATATGAAAACTATAGTATATTGTTTGAAAATAAGTATACACTACCTATATGGTTAAATATATGATATACATATATATACCATAAAATTTTATATTTATTTTTGTCTCAAAAGGTGATAAACACAACATAATGAATGTAGTTTGAACTACTAACCTACTACAATTTCTCGATCCACTACCACCTTTGGAAGGAAAAAGGTCTTTTGATGCATTGCGTGTGAGGGACTATTTCATTCTGACCATAATGATGATTAACAAGTATCCTATACACAAATATCTAGTAATGATGGATATGATTATTTTTCCACAAAGGGATATATCATTAATTTTCTAATAAATTGTTAAACAATCATTATTAAAATACTCAGTGAAGTGACATTAAGATTATGAGTTCATGTAATTGAAAAATTAATATATAAAATTATAGGAAATTGATATACATCTCATATAGCGATAGAGAATTGACAGATGGTAAGAGTTTATGGGATCTATGATTACAATATTTGAAAGGGGAATTGCTGATAATGAATATAACTCAAAATTCTCTATACACCCTAGTAGAAAATAGATCTTTTGGGAGTTAAGAGAACATTTTTAATGGGAAGATATGCACTAGGAAATTGTTGTATATGAATCTAGATTCTAAGTATGCTAGAAGGTACAGACTGAAAGGGAACATCCTGTGGGTGGAAGGAAACCTATGTCTATACATATATGGAAGTGGGAAAAATTAAAATGGAATTTATCATAGGACACTCAAATACTACAAGTAAGAATGATGTTATATGGTTCATACTTAATGATCTTGTTTTGTCTACACATTACTCAATGAGAAGAGAAGATTCACCCCATAAGTTCCATTCCCCGATCGACCACAATTAAATTGTAAGGCTTCATGGGGAACCCTTATTTATTATGTATGACCATGACCATATGTACATATTAAAATTATGAAAGATTATTCTAATAGATATTAACATTTACATACATTTATAAACACTATATCAACCTCAAATCCATGGGTATCCTAAAAGGACTTTCAAGATCTTGGAGGATATGTTAATATTGTGTTCTATTTACATCCACGGTTTGTGGGATTAATATCTACCTTTTGTTGAATTATTATATAATAATATATTCCATTAATGCATCTAGATGGAACTATGTGAATCTTTTTATAGAAATTGGTGTTATACACCAACCTATTGAGTAGAAGAAAGAGAAATAAAACCAGTTGGATCAGGGCATATTGAGAAGTTGACTGTAAAAGTAAAAACTATTCAGGATCATATTAAGTAAGCCCATATATATAAAATGATATATGATAATAATTAATGGAATGATATCAAATTTTATGTGTTGGATAATTTATTCATGATGGTTTCTCTATGGAATAGAATTATAAGATTTTTTAGAAAGTGGTATTTAAGACCAATGTATACTAGGCCTTTTGGAATACTATAAATTGTTATATTTGTAGCTTAATAATCAGATATTTTGACTAACCATTTTAATGTACACGATTCCTTACATGTTTCATTACTATGAAAATACATGATAGATCAAATTCACTTGATCACATCTATGGGAATATTGTTGGAGAATGTCTTTTCTTCTATTGAATAGTCGGTACGAATTCATAGTGCCAAATAGACTGTATTTCTTAATCGGATTAATTAACATGTTAATATAATTTGTAGATATTAAAAATTACCAGAGGAAACCTAAGAGAATAAATAATATATGATTAATTAATATCCATATTGATTCAATAACTAATATATAACCGAGTTTTAGGGAGGATATTATTTATTGGGGGAATATAATACATAACACCCTTTATATGAGGTAACCACTGCGTCATGGAATATATAAAAAATGTTAATTTTTATAAATTTATACATGACTATATATAAAAGATTAATTTTATTAATGTACGAATTTTTTTTAATAAAATTACATTTATTTTTCAATTTTTCATAAATATATTTTCTTAATATTTTATTTTATTTTTTATTTAAAAATTTTAATTTTTGTTGAATAATTTAAATAAAATTTTTTAATCAACAACATTTATGAAATCAATTAAATGTAATAGTAAAAAAAATTTAAAAAACTATTACATTGAACAATTATAGGTTTAATAACTAATATTATAAATTTTAAAATATTGAGCTTATATTATATAACATGTTCTTATCATTATTGAACATATGTAAATTTTTTCCCTAATTAAAATCAATTATTTTTCTTTTTAAATTAATTATAGTTTTACTAAAAGTCATTTATGGATTGATTATAAATAAAAATAACCATTATTTTTGTTAAAATATATCATTTTATGTCATAAAAAACAATAAATTTGATTAATTTCATTCCAAAAAAATAATTTATGTTTAAAAATACCTTTTATAAACTCATTTTATACACTATGTGTGTTTATTTTAAAAATTTACTTATCTAATCCATAGAGATTATTTTGAAAAAAAAATTATATTAGTTTATTGGTTTAAAATTATAAAATTAGGTAATAATTAATAATTCAGTAATAGACATTTAAATTAATTTCAATGTTTAAAATGAAATGTTACCCATGTAAACAATTGTGTCGGTAAAAGTGGAACTAAAAGGGAAAATTCGATAAATAACTAAATATTTCCTCCAAAAGGAGTGGATGTGATTATTTAGCCTTACCATGTTCTAGACTCCATTATTTAAAAAAACATAGTCATTGACCTTGAAAATTATTAAGATATAATTGAAAAGTAAATGGCATTTCCAAAATTACCATTACCTCACTTATAATAGGGGATCAATTCGACCCCTTCATGATATACCCTTTATCAATAAATTATTCATTATTAAATTTAAATAATTTATTCCTATAATTATATCCCATTAACATATTCCCCTAGTCTAAATTAGTTATCTTGATGACTCTATATCCAAGGATATTTGTTAGTGAAAACTAAAGATCACGATTTATGTATTACATTCTTCTTAGATTTTCCTACTTAATAATCTTATTCCTAAAAACTATACATATATATATACTATAATGAAATTGGAATAATTATTATTCTATTATGTTATTATATTAATGTAACAAACATTATTTATTCATCTCGATCAATTTAGAAGAAGAAAAAATGTGTCATTCGTGAATGTGCGCAGACAACTGCCTCCAAGAATCGTTGTCCCCTAATTTTTAGGCTTCCTATCATGGATGGTTTTAAAAATGGTACTGATTAAAAATTATTAAATATTTAATATAACTATTCATATAAATTTTTTACTATAACATTACTTATTTACCTACCATTTATTGATAAATAAAAACATTGACTGTGTGTTGTGCGAAGTACCACCTCTAGGAAGTAATGTATCTCATATTTATCCTTGATTCTATATTAATTATTAAAACCTATTTAAATATAAATTTAAAACATTAAATAACCTAAATAATATCATTATTATCCCACATTAATAATATAATTTCTAAAACGATCCACTTTCATAATCATATTAATCTACTAATTATAGTGTGTTCACATTTGATTCAATTTTACCACCTACTTGAATTATTATATAAAACTACATTAGCTATGAATATGGGGGCATAAAAAATAATGTTATTACAATATAATAAAAAATATTATAAATATTTCATTGATCCAAATTTATGACGTCCCGGACTCGGGTGCCACTCAGAAGTGCCCCAAACCCAGTTGGTCACAAAGTAATCAAGGGCATCTCCAGGAATTATAGAGGCTTTTGAATAGCAGTGAGGATCGAAGGTGTATATTTGGGGAGACTATACCCTCATTAACATATTTTAGCACAATGTATAATGATAATAATAGTTAAATAATAGAATAAATATATATAAAAGTTTGGCGCAACATAAGAAAACTGGAATAGTAAATAATTAAATCGTTGATAGCCATATAAAAAATCAGATGATTATATAGGTAATGTATATTAAAATTTAGAAAACTAAGATACAATGTCATAGAAATGTTCTTTATATAAATGTAGAAAAATGTAATCAAAACAATATTCATGCATCCCAAGCTCTCACTAGGTTATCTGCTACCCAGATTCATCCTAATATAGGAATGAAATCATCTGTCTCAAGAAGTATACTTCCTTTTGTCAAAACCTACATAAAAATAATATGATCAGGTTCTAATGGGTCCTAGATAAGGATTAAGATAAATCTTAGATTCCACCATCAATTGTTCATATAACATTATGTCCATGTTATATAAAGATATATAGTGTGTAAGGATACATGGATAAAACTAAATTATTACATTAATATAAATACCTAAGTACCTACAACATCCCTTGATTGGTGACTGATTAGGTATCATGTTTAGTAATTAATTAAGTTATGTTTTATATAATAGGTTCTGTGTGGTTTAACTAGCACTGATATACTAACATGATAATAGTGAATGGTCTAAGGAATAACCAGGTATACTATAATGATATTAATAATAAGTAAGATACACTGTAATAATAAAGGAAACCATGACCTTAGGTGTTGTTCCATTGGATGTAGTAAACAACAACATGACTATATGTGTAATAGTGTAATCCATAGAGCATCATCCATGGTATTCCATAATAATGGATCTAACTGAGTCCAAAGAAAACATCCATGGTAAAATGGAATAAGAATTGACTAGGCCCCAAGATATAATCAGGGATCCTCATGTTCATAGAATCCATAATGTATCCAAGTATTTTATACAAGGAATTATAAAATAGAAATGAAATTATCCTACAGAGCCATACTAGGCATCCATTAATAGGCAGAGATGGGGTTCCCAGGTGGATGTCACCCTCGGCATCTGGAATCTTGGAATTATATTTCCATCCATGAGTGCTCATGCAATTAACATGGGAATCCAATGAAATCTCGAGTCTGAAACTCCTGTTATAATGTATTGGTCTATATAAAATAGTCATCATATAATTGATACTTTTTTGTAATTAGGGCATATAATATTCTTTCAAATAAATAAATTCATTAGCTACAAGCCTTACCCCTCTTTAACGTGACTAGGATAACTAGGAATGAATCCATTTAATAACTCATCTAATTCATGTCCATTTAAAACGGATCACTTTGCTACCATATATTAGCCATGAAATGGTGAGATACAGATTTCAAACCAATCCATTAAATTTAATTCCACTAAAAATTCATAGAATTAGTATAAATTCAAATTAAACACTTTAAAATGTCATTAATTAAATAGATAACTTACCATATAGTGGTCATGTGTGAGGCATAGTTATACTATATATTGCAATTAAATTTTAATTTAAATATGGAAGGCTTACCATATTGAGGGTTAATCCAAGGCACACCCAAACAGTTGTGTTGACACACTTGTCAATGAAATAAAAGGCAAATTATAGAGAACACCTTACATGGGGTGGTTGTCGTTGAGGACACGTCCTCCAATTTTAGATGACATATTTAATAAGAGTCTTAGAATATAATTATAATTACTATATGAAATACACATTAATTAAATAGGTGATTCTCTATAAAATTAGTATGCGTACACAATAATTTATAATAAAATGAATATTGATGGACGGGTTATAAAATACCTACCACATACTGGTTTGACTCTCGTAGTCTAGAGTCAGCCTCTAGTTTGACATATATTGGATGATATATAATGAAAAAATTAGTTCCTAAAAATTAGATCATATGATCCTACGTCTAAATAGAGTCATCGATAGGAATTAGAATGATGAAATATTAAAAATAAATTAATAACATATAAAGGCGACTCCAATTATTCAAACAGAAGCTTGATCAAACATTAGATGAATGAGATCTCTTCAATACTAGGTTTGGCCTTCAAAGAGATCAAATGAGCGAAAATAACCCTTTCATTTTATTGGAGAGAAACAAAATAGGAGTGGGGTGTGTTTATGTAAGAACCCAAATCATCATTTTAGGAATGTTTTTCCATTTCTGGTCATTTTTTAGAAAAAGAAGAAAATATCGAAATTTTCTAAGTACACGCCTTGTACTTTATGATTACACACCATGTACATTTCTCCCACGCGATGTCATGTGCTGGCTGTGTCTGGGCCACACAAATAGTGTGAAGCAGTGATGTGGAGGCCTCTTAATGCGGTGTACAGAAAGGGCGAGTACAAATCATGTACTCATGAAGTACACACCTTGTACTTTTCATTTTATTTCATTAATCGGACTCTGGTCACGTCTTAAACCTGTTTTCACTTCTTCTCCGCCTAATTACGTCTGGAGCATCCGAGGAGTCTGAATCTTCTCTGAGCCACTAATCTGTCACTGTTTATCCAAATCGAACGTCGTCGGTTGCAATCGAATCGATGCGGTGAGTTCTTGGTTCTTCTTTGGCCACATTTCCTGATTCCATCTCTTGTGAGAGTTATATGAGGATGAACGTTTTAGAAGTTTTTGCATATCTTCTCTGTTCTAGGCCAATTCTCAGGCCGATGTTCAAGTATATCGATCTCTTAGGATCTAGGTAGGTGTTTTGTTTCCCTTCATTGAATGTATTTGAGTTTTGGTGGGAAAGTGTTGGGTACCCATGTATCGGGTATCTCAGGTTAGGGTTTTAATCATGTATTGTTATCTACCTTTGATTGCATGTATTCTTGGGGTTATTAGATGTTTGATAATTGCTTGTTAGAATGTTTAAGGATCACCCCATGGGTGTTTCCCCTATTTTGGTTGTTTATCGTAGTTTGGCTTAGGTTTCCTGTGAGGCACACCTTGTTGGATTGTTTTCCTTCCTTGATATAGTTGATTGCATGTATTTCCCACGTTTTATATTATTTTGATGCATTGTATCTATTATCCAAGAAGTTTTTTGAGCTTACTTAGGGCTGCTACCTGTCGATTACGCATGACTAAAATGCTCAGGGCTCTATGAACCTGGTTCGGTAGAATAAAGAGAGAATTGACGATTAAGATCCTCCCTAGAGAGTCTGTTATAAAGTATTATCATTTGCAGGACCTATGGGAATTTGACTTTGTGCTTCCTCATAGTTTCCTTTGTTACGTATCGAGACTATAGGGGGAATTAGACGTAAGTTCTTCCTCGTAGAGTCTATAGATTTCGTTGCAAAACCACAGGGAAATTGATGGTGAGTGCTTCCCAGAGTGTATGTGCCTTTGTTTTATTACATTACTATAGGGGTCTGCTAGTTTGATCCACCCAGAGAGTCATTGTGAATATTGTTTGGTTGGTTATGATGAGTCCAACATGCCAAGGAACAAGCTTGTGTTTTGTACTACTTGTATTTTAGGTAGTCTACTGAGATACTTGTTATGTTACTTGATATGCATTGGGAATATCGAGCGGTTGCTAGATACCTTGGGTGATAATTAAATGATTTAATTGAATAAATAAATAAATGTGAATAGATATATGTAGAATTGTTTAATTTAGTGTACTCCTATTTCTCTACTCCATTTATTTCATTTACTTTTGATATATTGTTCACTGGCAGTAGGGCACAAATTTTGTGGTGATTGCCTGCTGGGATTATTCTCACACCTTTTTTGGGTCCTGCTTTTTGGCCCATACAGGTTAAACAGTTTCAGGTGTTTATAGGGATTGTGGCCCTTCTACTTCAGGTATATGATTGCTGGTTGGAGCTAGAGAGTATAGGACCGAGCTTAGGCTTGCGATGCAGCTGGAGTTGCTGTTTACTTTTAGTGCTTTGTACTTAGTTGTATTTCAGCATATTTTTTTGTTTTATACATTACATAGATACATGTACCATGCTGCATCATTATTATATTATACATTGCTTTCATTTTTTTGTTTCAGTTATTTTATGTTGTTTACTGCTTCTACTATTGAATGTAATTTCCTTTTCATTTTATACCTTACCAAATGAGGTTATAGTTTCCCCAATGACTTACCAAGGCCCTAACTACTAGTCGGAAGCCTCTGGAATTTTGGGAAACATGCTTAAGGTCATGTGGCGAACCAAGTACGGGGAACTAGATGAGTGGCCCTGGATTTGGGTTGTTACAAAGTGGTATCAGAGCGAGGTTCTTCCTTTTATATTGACTTACTATTTAGCGACATTAGACAGGGATAAGATGGAATAAGTAAATGGTAAATAACTATTCCTATGCGTTCTAGAACTCCTGCACTGGGAAAAAGCCAGATTACATTGAATATTGCAATTTTAGAGTTTTTGAAAATGTTATAGTTTAATTGATTTCACCATTATGTGGTGCACTTGTTTTTTGTTATTAATGATTATATGATTGTGGTTATATTTCTTTACAACCTGATGAGATGAGGGTATGCCATCTAATACAACATATATGCACTTGTTAAGAAATCACATGTCATGGATTTTTCGATGCCATCTAGGTTGCATTAGAATTTTCATGCTATTGTGATAGAATTTTTGATAGACAATGAATGCTATTGTGATAACTATTGTGATATAATACTAGCCATGTTGATAGGGTATCATTTTTTTTAGATCTTCTTTATCATGGATGCCAAACTTTGGTCTTAGAGGTGTTATGGGCCCTCGAGGATCAGAATTTGGTGGGTCGTGATTTTGTTATACTGTTTACTTGTTATGTGCACTGTTATGATTCCAAGATTTTATTCATAGGGAGTATGGGCCCCCATGGATTGGAATTTGGCACTTTAACAATTGTTTCCTATGTTTTTTGGGCTCCGGTACAGTTCTGAGGCTACTATCTAGAAAATCCCAGAATACAGGGTGTGTACTTTATGCATACAAATCATGTAGTTTTTTGTCGTGCCCCTGACTGTGTTGGGAAGAGACACAGGGTTGAAAGGATTCTTGTAGGTACATGTCGTGTACCCGCTTAGCAAACTGTGTAGTATGGAATAGGTATCTGGTCGTGTCACGAACAACATGGGTCGGGGTTTTCCTTCACGTGCATGTCGTGTCCCTTGGGAACACTCCTTTTATAGTTGACCGTGTTGCCAGCCGTGTAGCCAGCATCACGGGTTGGTGTTATCCTTCAGTGTACACGCCTTGTCCATAGGGAACACATCGTGTAGTGTCAACCGTGTGTCCAACCATGTCACTAACAACACGGGCTAGGTAAGTCATGTCAAGAACATGTCGCGTCTCCTTTTACACGCCCTATAGTAGTGTTCCGTGTACCAGTTCGTGTGACTAACGACACGGACAGGGGAGAGATCTTAAGGACATTTCGTGTAGAGGAACATCATGCCGTGTAGTTTCCTATTGGGACATACCATTTTCCTAGCCATGTAGGATTGATCAGGTAAGGATAAATATGGTTATTACATGCCGTGTAGTTTGGGAAAACGCTGTGTAGCCAGGTGGTTTACACAACCATGTATAGCCAAGGTACACACCCAGGGTAAACATTTAAGAAACACATCATGTAGTATTACTACACTCCATGTAGTCGTGTTTTCCCAAATTTTAATGTTTTTTTCTCCGTTTCCATTTTACTCTCTTAATTTTCATTTGTTTTTCTAATTAACAAAAGTTTTATTGTGACCTTACAGAATCATGGCACCAAGGTGTCCTCCCATGGCACGTCAAGAACCAGGCAGGGACCATACGCCTGATACGACGGATCAGGGAAAACCTGTAGTTCCACCTATCATTATGGATATGGCACCTGTAGTGATTCTAGACACTGGTGTTGATGCCCAATTCAGAGAGGGTTTCATGAGATTAAAACAGGCCTTCCAGGGAGCTCAACATCCTGCCCCATTTATGGCAGAGCTGCCGCGGGTTTTTCCGCAGCAGCATCCTCCCACGTTTACAGGGGAGGGAGGACCGCAGGCTGTAGAGTCATGGCTAGAAGCTATGCTATCCATCTTTGATCATCTGGAGACACCTCCAGAGAAGAGTTTGAAGCTTGCGACTTATATGTTGTGAGATTCCTCCAAGAGATGGTGGGATGTGGTTTCACAGACAGGGTTCCAATAGGCTATGGCTTGGGATGAGTTTCAGCGTACGTTCTATGACTACTTCAACCCGACAACACTGAGCGATGACCGATCTAGATAGTTCATGAATCTTCAGTAGGGAACTCTCACAGTTAAGGAGTAATCCTCCCGATTTACAGAGTTATAGTGTTTCACTCCCATTCTGGGGAATGATGAGCTATTTTTGGTAATGAAGATTGAGGAAGGCCTCAGACCAGATATCAGAACATAGGTGAAAGTCTTTTAGTTGACTTATATCATTCTGATAGTCAAACAGGTGCTTATTAAGGAGAGAAACCTAATAGGGGATGGAGATGTGGACCAGGTTGGTTCAGTATCCAGGGCTGATTCTTTCTAGAGAGACAACAGAAAGCGCTATCGAGAGTCTACAAGAGGTGACTTGAGGAAGCATGATATTCCTTCTGGTAGAAGAGATCATCCTTTTAGAAAACAAGTGGTGTGCTATCATTGTGGTATAAATGGGCATAAGAATCCTCAGTGCCCAAGAGATTAAGTAGAGTGCCGATCATGTGGCAAAATGGGTCATCTGCACCATTTTTTCAAGGTTCTTCTTCCAGTGACTAGTGATGGAGGATCAGTTTCGACTCCGCACTCAGGAGTAGGATTACTTGTTCCATAGCAGACTGGGGGTGGATTTCTTCAGGTCATTCAGGCTAGGGTAGAGGTCTTGGACGTAGTGGTCAGGCTCAGGTAGGGTCAGCTCAAGGATCTCAGGCTGCTACACAGGACTGTAGTGCATGCCAAAATTTTGCTATAAGAAGATTCATCAGGGGCAGGACCCTGGACCATCAAAATCATGAGGTAGGATCTTAGTAGCCGTAGTTTTATCCTCTGATCTTTTTGATACAGGAGCTTCTCATAGCTTTATTTCTGCGCACACTGTGGAAAGCCTTAGACTCATTGTTTAAACATATAAGGATATGATGATGCTAGACACCCCCTTGGGAATTAGAACTACTATCGTGTGTCAGTGCTTAGACATCCCCCTTGAGGTTGGTGGGTGTCATTTTTATTTGAGTCTATATGTTGTGGATATGACAGGCTATGATGTCATTCTTTGGATGGACTAGTTAGTTCCCTTCCAGGCCTTTGTCGATTGCTATCACCGTAGGGTGAGTTTTACATCATCGGAGGGAGGATATTTTCATTACAAGAGTGAATGGAATGTCCAGGCGATCAGGGCTGGACCAGAGCATCATGGGTTGGGTGTTGTTACGGCCCATATTTCTAGCTTATATATAGATGACAAAGGGACTTCTCAGATATATTTTCCTCCAGTGGTTAATTGCTTTCCAGATGTCTTTCCAGAATAATTTTTTAGGTTTGCCTGCGTAGAGAGAGGTTGACTATTCTATCGAGATTGTACCAGGAGAAACTCCGGTGTCCATTCCTCCCTATAGGATAGCAACACATGAGTTGCAGGAACTCATGAAATTGTTGGAGGAGATGCAGGGAAATTGTTTTTTCCGACCCAGTACTTCTACTTGGGGTTTGACTGTCCTGTTTGAAAAGAAGGCAAATGACACCCCTAGGCTTTGTGGGGACTATCAGAAGCTAAACTGGTTGATGGTCAAGAACTGATATCCATTTTCATGAATTGATGATCTGTATGATGATCTTCATGGAGCCTAAGTGTTCTCAATGATTGACATGAAATCTGGCTAACATCAGTTGCGTGTCAGACCATCCGATATACCTCTTATAGCCTTTTGGAGCAATTATGGTCTGTATGAGTATTTTGTTATACCATTCGGTCTAATGAACACACCAGCAATTTTCATGGTTCCGATGAATAGAGTTTTCCATCCATACTTGGATTTTTTCGTGGTGGGTTTCATGGAACACATCTTGATGTACTCTCACACTCAACACGACCATTCTACCCATCATAAGTTCGTTTTGAGTACTCTAAGGGAGCATCTGTTATATGATAAGCTCACAAAGTGCCACTTTTGGATGGATGAGATTTACATCCTAGGTCATGTCATATTAGAGATAGGATTATCAGTAGACCTAGATAAGGTGAGAGCAGTAGTCACCTGGGAGAAGGCGAAGAATGTCGTCGAGGTACGGAGTTTCTTATAGTAGGCTGGTTTCTACAAGAAGTTTATAAAAGACTTCTCACGCCAAGCAGTGCTGTTTATGGGCTTGAATAAGAATGGGGAAAAGTACGTTTGGTTAGATGCCTGTGATTCAGTCTTTCAAGAGCTTATGGGGAGATTGACTTCCGCACTAATTCTAGTTTTTTGATAGCCATGCCAAAGTTATAATGTTTTATGTGATGCATCTAGCATCGTTATTGGAGGAGTCCTTATGTAGGAGGATAGTTTTTTGCACACAGATCTAGGTAGTTGAGGCCACATGAGAGGAACTATCCTACGTATGACCTAGAGTTGGCTGCAGTTGTTCATGCTTTTGCATTGTTTGAGACATTATCTTCTGGGAGATCATTTTGTGGTATATATTGACCACAATATCGTCAATTATATCTTAATGAAGCATGACTCGAATCTGAGATAGCGGAGGTGGGTTGAGCACATACAGTCTTTCGATTTCGAGCTTGCCTATACACTTGGGAAAGGAAATGCAGTGGCTAATGAACTGAGCATGAGTACTCAGACACAGTCAGTTCAAGTGGCTAGTAGGGAGTGGATGCTTGTGGCCCTTTTCTTTGAGATTCATTTGGAGGTGCAAGACAGTAAGGGGCATAAATTCTTATCTTTTGTATTTTTTACTTCTACACTTCTCGACCAAGTTCATATGAGGAAGTTTTCAGATTCTGAAGGCCTAGTTCAACAGGAAAGCGTGTTAGGAGTAGACCCTCTTCCCGGATAGACCATAGGCAAGGATGAGATCATTAATTTCCAGGGATGCGTATGGGTGCCCACAAATATACGTGTGGAGTTGATGTGAGACTTCCCTTCTTCAGTTTGGGTAGTTCATCCTAACATCACCAAGATGTACTATGATCTACACATCCAGTATTGGTAGCCAGGTATAAAGAGAGATGTTTCTGGTTTTGTCATGAAATGTTCCACCTATCAGCAGGTGAAGGCAGAGCACCAGCGACCGTCTGGGCTTTTACAGTAGCTATAAATTATTGAGTGTAAGCGGAATGATGTCATGATGGACAACGTGACAGGGTTACCGAGATCACCTCGAGGGAATGACATGGTATGGGTTGTCATTGACAGGCTCACGAATGTTGCTAACTACTTTCCGATTAAGGAAACATTTGGTGTCGATGAGCTTGGATGGTTGTACATTCGTGAGATTGTACGCTTGCATGGGGTTCAGAGTAATATCATTTAAAATAGGGTTTCCCATTTTATGTCACATTTCAGTAAAGGGTTACAAAGGGCCTTGGGTACACAGGTACTTCTGAGTACAGCTTACCATCCCCAGACAGATGGTCAGTTAGAGAACACGATTCAGGTGCTAGAGGACATGTTTCGAGCCTACGTCCTTGATTTTGGATGTTCTTGGGAGAGACATATAACTATAGTGGAGTTTTCATACAATAATAGTTTTCAATAAACTATACAGATGGCACCATACAAGGCATTGTATGGTAGGTCGTGTCAATCACCCTTGTGTTGGCTATAGGCAGGAGACCACATAACAGGTGGAGTTGATTTGGAAGAGGATAGATACTGCATAGTCTCGGCAGAAATCTTATGTTGATCAGTGGAGATGACCTCTGGAGTTCAAGGTCAGAGATCTGGGCTTCCTACATGTTACCCCAAGGTTGTGACACAAGAGGATCAAGAGACAGGGTAAGTTTTCACTGAGATACTCTGGGTCATTTGATGTTTTGGAAAGTGTCGGGCTGATTTCTTATAAGTTGCAGTTAACTCAGAGGTACCAGGCTACGCACGACGTCTTCCTTATTTCTCAGCTTGGACGCTATTTCTCAGACTCGCCTCATGTGTTTCATCCTGATGAGGTTAATATGGAGTAGGATTCATCATTGGAGGAGCATCCTATCTAGATTGGTGATCGTAGTGAAAAGATACTCTGTGGCCAATCTTTTCCTCTGGTATGGGTACTATGGAAGAACGTCCGTGTACAGGATGAGACTTGGGAGAGGGATGCCGATATGCGATCACAGTGGCTAGAGTGGTTTGAGGTTTCTTCTTCACCTCCATGTTAGGAAATTCAGTGACAAATTTCTTTAAGGGGGGAAGTTTGTAAGAACCGAGATCTTTGTTTCAGGAATGTTTTTCTGTTTCTGGACATTTTTGTGAAAAAGAATAAAATCAGGAAATTTTTAAAGTACACGTCGTGTACTTTATGAGTACACGCCGTGTACTTTTATCTCGTGTGAGGTCGTGTACTGGCCATGTCTGGGCCACACACACGATGTGGAGCGGTGATGTGGAGTCCGCTTAATGTAGTGTATGGAAAGGGCGAGTACAAGTCATGTACTCATGAAGTACACACCATGTAATTTTCTTTTAATTACATTAATCGGACCGGGCTCACATCTTAGAACCGTTTTCATCTTCTTCTCTACCTAATTATGTCTAGAGCATCTGAGGAGGCCGAATCCTCTCTGATCCTCCGATGCATCATAGGTTATCCAAATCGAACGTCCTCAGTTGCAATAGAATCGCAGTGGTGAGTTCTTGGTTCTTCTTTAGCCACATTTCTTGATTACTTCTCTTGTGAGAGTTATCCTAGGTTGAACGTTTTAGAATTTTTTGCAGATATTCTCCGTTATAGGACAATTCACATGCCGAGGTTCAAGTATTTTGATCTGCTAGGATCGAGGTAGGTGGTTTGTTGCCCTACGTTGAATGTCTTTGAGTTATTTGTGCAAATGTGTTGGGTACCCATGTATCGGGTATCTCGAGATAGGGTTTTGATGCTGTATTGTTATCTGCCTTAGATTTCATGTATGGTTGAGGTTATTAGATGTTTCATAATTTTTTGTTAGCATGCATAAGGATCACCCCAATGGTGTTTCCCTAGTTTTGGTTGATTATCGCTGTTTGGATTAGGTTTCCTGTGAGCCACACATTGTTGGATTGTTTTCCTACCTTGATATAGTTGATTGCCCATATTTCCTATTGTTTATATGCTTTTGATGCATTGTAGCTATTAGACAAGAAGTTTTTTGATCATACTTATGGCCGCTACCAGTCGATTACGCATGACCAATCTACCGAGGGCTGTGTGAACCTGGTGCGATAGACTAAAGAGGGAATTGACGATTAAGGGCTTCCCTAGAGAGTCTGTTATAAAGTAGTATCATTTGTAGGACCTTTGGGAATTGGACTTTGTGCTTCCTCAGATTTTCCTTGGTTACATATTGAGACTATAGAAGGAATTACATGTAGGTGCTTCCTCGGAGAGTCTATAACATTCGTTGCAAGACCACAGGGGAATTGACGAGGAGTTCTTCTTAGAGTGTCTCTACCTTTGTTTGATTACTTGACTATAGGGGTCTGCTAGTTTGATCCACGTAGAGAGTCAGTGTGAATATTGTTCGGTTGGTTTTGATGAGTCCACCAAGCCAATGAAAAATCTTGTGTTTTTACTGCTTGTGGTTTAGGTAGTCTGATGTGGTACCAGTTGTGTTACTTGCTATGCCTTGGGATTATAGTGATGTTGCTCGATCCCTTGGGTGATATTTAAATTATTTAATTAAATTAATAAATAAATGTGAATAGAGATATTTAGTATTGTTTACTTTAGTGTGCTCCTATTTCTATGCTTCATTTATTTCATTTACTTTTATTATATTGCTCACTAACAATGGGACACAGATCTTGTGGTGGTTGCCTACTAAGATTATTCTCACACCATGTTAGGGTCCTTATTTTTGTCCCAAATAGGTTATATGGTTGTAGGTGTGGATAGGGAATGTGGCCCTTCTACTTCAGGTACAGGATTGCTGGTTGGAACCATATAGCATAGGATCAAGCAAAGGCTTGTGATGCTACTGGAGTTGCTATTTACATTTAGTGAATTGTTCTTAGTTGTATTTTAGCACATTATTGTGTTTTCTACTTTCCATAGACACATGTACCATGCTGCATCATTATTATATTATAAATTGCTTCTGTTGTTTAGTTTCAGTTATTGTATGTTGTTTACTCCTTCTGCTATTGACTATTATTTCCTTTTCTCTGTATACCTTACCAAATGTGGGCATAGTTTCCCCAATGACTAACCAAGGTCGTCACTGCTAGTTGCCCGCCTCTGGAATTTGGGGAAACACACTTGAGGACTTGTGGAGAACTAGTTACAGGGCACTAGATGAGTGGCCCTGGATTCGGGTTGTTACAGTTTAAGACATAATTGAATGCTATAATCATAAATTCACTGAAAATATTTCATCACATATTTTGGATGGACATTTATCCAAACCTTATGAAAACCTTGTTCCATCTACTACTTGAAGGGGGATTTATGAACTATTAAGTAACATAATTAAGGAAACTATGTTCCAAATATGAAAATAATATATGAAATAATTATTTACTTTTTTTCATAACCATACAGGCACTGGTGTGAAGTTAAGGAAAACTATGAGCCCTTAAACACCAAAGTTTCTAACTCCTCACAACTATAAGTTAATATGAGGCGAAACAATTTCTACTAAAAACTTGGTTCCAAACACTGAACAATACCTGAAAACCCCTAATACCTTCATTATATCCAATGTAATCTATATCAGGTCCATAAATTAGAATTATGATAAAATTAATAGGATAAACACCGGAGTCAAAAACCGGCATATTATTGTCTTACCCCCTTAAAGGAAATCATCCCTGAGTTTTCCTTCAAAGGGAGATGAAACACTATGTAAGAAACTTTTTGTCCATTGGGAATGTATGTTGGAAACCTACTCTCAAGCCTCATTCTTTACATGGATGTTATTCCATTTCACTCATACTAGTAGCACATACATTCCTTAAAGACCCTTTTATTCTCTAGTTAGCGATGGATATATGATCCTCCACATATAATGAATCATCATCTTTCTCAATATCCTTGTGATAAAAATTATGAGACAAGTCAACTTAATATCCTCAAAGATGTGGAATGTGAAAAATGTCATGCATGGCATGGTACTTCTAAGGTAATAACAACTGATAGGCTACCATCCCAAATCCCTCCAAAATCTCAAATGAACCTACATAATGAGGTGATAGCCTCCCATGACTCTATATATATCTATCAACTATCCTATGTGAGACCCATAGGAAAAATTATCCTTGACCTCAAACTATAATGCTCATATATGGAGATCAATATATGATGTTTTTGTAGACAAATAGTAGACATATCATACAAATTATACTGAACCTTCCCCAAAGTCTCATGAACGAATTGAGGACCTAGTAGGGTACACAATCCTACCTTTAGAGAGAACAAGGGTAAAAAACATTCTACCATAAATGGACATAAAATAATCCATATAAATTGTCTCGTGTAAGTTATTAATATAGGATAACTCAACAAAAAAAATATGATTCTTTCAAAAACAATCAAAATCATGGATGTATTCCTAGATGATTTCCTCTATAACCTATATCATGTGTTCTGATTGTCCATTAATTTACGGGGGAAAGGATCTGCTCAAGAGTAGATGAATACCCATGGCCCACTAAAACCACTACAAATACTGTGAATCTAAATATAAGTCCCTATATAAAATTATCATATGAGAGATTGAGTGTAGTTGGTTGTTCGTACAGACAATGAATATTCCCATCTCATCAACATAGAAAGTATCCAAGATGGAAATTAATATGGTTACATTCATTATTCTATCAATGAAAACACTTAAAACAATGATACCTCTAGGAATCCTTAGAAAACCGAGTAAAAAGTCCATGGAAACATCATACCTTTTCTATTTTATAAAAGGAAGTTTTTGTAACAAGCATGACGGTCTCTGGTGCTCCTCCATCACCTATAGACAGGTGGAGTACCTAGTGAAAAGCGATCTATATGATGCTTTTTCCCAGAACAACAATATATAAGTCTCATATGCCAATTCATTTTAAAAATGAATTGATAAATTTTCCACTAAGAAGCATTGGTATCCAACATAAATTCCTCTCTCATATATAACGTAACCCAAAAATGTACATATATAGGAAGGATTTTATTTAATTTTAGAGACCATTACGTAGGGGGTCATCTATTGGGATTATATCACTGAGAACCAATCATTCATGATCGAGAAATTTCACACTCTTCACCTTCTCATAGTAGGGAGGGTAACTATAAAATTTGAGAAATGATACTTCTCATGAGTATCATGAAACTCTATATGTATCTTAGAAAATCATTCAACTAATTTCCATTCATCACTAGATTTATATACAAAAAGCTCTTGAGTTTTATGGCTCAGTGAATATGATATTTAATTTCCCTTCACAAGTGTATAGACACGTTTAAAATCATACCACTGAAGATATTTGACCCATATCCACTGGCTTAGATTAATTCCACTTTGTGTAAATATAAATTTTTACCTCTTGTGGTACTTATAAACCATGAATCACTAACCCATTATGTAGTTTTTTCAGATAGGTAAGCGATGTACAACTATTGAAATCTCAAGGTCATGAGTCATGTATTTTCTCCAATGGTACATCAACTACTGTGGCCCCTAAAAAATACTCTATCCTATTACATCATCACTTCTCCTTCCTATTCAAGATGCATCATAGAACACTGTATAACTCCTACCTAGATCTGGAAAAATCATAATAGGAGACAAGATAAGCCTCCCTTTATTATCCTAAAATGATTTGCCACACACATCTGATCACAGGAACTAAACACCCTTCTTTGTAAGACCAATAAGAGATGAAACAATGTGTGAGACTTATTGAATGAATTTAATGTTATATCCATAAATCCCTAAGAAACTCCATATTTCAAACATATTATTGGGATGATCATATTAAACTACAGAACTCCCCTTCTGTGAGACAAAAGAGACTCATGATTCTTAGATAATATGACCTAATAAGTGAACATTTTCAATCTACTATAAGAACATAACAAGTATCCAAAGAAGATGAAGCTCTCTTAGTGAACTCATATTGATATCACTAAGCATCTCATGGTCATTTCAAGTGTGAAAATACATGATGATGTCATCCAAAATGGAAATGAAAAAAGAACACAAATATGAGTGGATCAACCTATTCATCAGAGTCATCAATGTGGAAGGCATATTTGTATGATCAAAAAATATAACAAGGTACTCAAATAAACCACCTCTTCTATGACGTGTTGTACATGGGTTATATGATGGACTTACTGACACCAAGTGATAGCTCGATCTCAGGTGATCATATATAACACCCTAGATCCCAAGAGCTAGCCAAATATATCAAATATTTGAGGCAGTGGATATCATTTCTGGACCATAAGCTTGTTTAAATGCCTATAATCTTTGCATAAACAAAGGGTCCAATCATCCTTCTTGGAAAAATCATGGGCAGAAACCTTGATTAAGTGTTGGAGCATATAGAACCTTTAGACTCTAAATCCTCCAACTACTTCTTTACCTCCTAGAGATTAGTAGGTTTTATCCTTTTTGAGGGAATTGACACTAGATCTTCTCCTAGAACAAGCTCAATCGTAAACTCTACCTTTATCATTAGAGGAAATCCAGAAAATTATTTAGAAAAAAATCCCTTGAAATGATATCCCAACAGAGGGAATTCATCCTGATGAAAACCTGGATCATCCAAAAATGGATTCGGAATTTGGGTTTATTCTCCACCCAAAGCATGATGTTATGGTCCATATCGGCTATCCTAGATATCCCACTCACCGTTATATAGATAATTGATACCCTCTAGTTATGTAATCAATACCCTATGGTAATATTAGTCTAAAAATGTGCGATACTGGATGAACCAATCCATCTCAATAATGATATTGAAGCCCATAATCTCACGAACAACGAGGTTGCACAAGAATGGTTAACTCATTACCTTAAGGGGACAATCCCCACATAGGAAAATTCCCTCTGAATACAAACCCAATTGTGTTTCTAGTGTCAATAAACCAAATTTACAATATATTTATTGTAAAGACCCGTAAAATTCAAGGAAAATTTTTTCTTAATTTTCTTTTGGATTTTACAAGAACGCAGTTTCATACGGCACATGATTCCAAGGCCTGGTGTGCCCGGAATTTCTATCCGAAGTTTAGCTCGGGTACGTTCAGTGAATGAACGAGTGGGAATTTCTAACTTTTTAACTGGTGCTCGGAATCGAATTCCGAGGGCACCGATAGAACCGTAGCGCCGGTAATTGCTTTGGGACGCCTTTCCTCGAGTTCTGTTTTCTCGTTATGAGTTGTTTTAATTTGTGGATTAAGTGTTAGTGAAATAAACTTTTCATTAAGAATTTTATTTCACTTCTCCTTGAGTTAGAACATAACTGTAGGAGTTAGGGTGGGACCCACTGATTGTTAGTTTTTCTTGAGTGGATTAAACGTGAGGTGGGGCCCACACGAGCCCCCATCTTTTCAATTCCCTTAACTCCCTAACTCCTCTTAACCCCCCACTTAAGTTGTGTAACCCTTTGACTATTCCTCTCCTTTCATTAAGTATGCCAACAACCAATTCATTTAATTAATTTTTGTTTTGAATTTTTGAGTTGTGGGTTGAGTTAATAATATAAGGGTGAGCCTTATTTTATTTTGGTTGGATGTTGTGTGTGGACAATTGAGGAGAGAGCTCTATATCTTCGACGAAGAACACCGAGACATCGACGAAGAACGCTATCACCGTAAGAAGAGAGCAGTGTGTAGTCTCTTCTCCTCTTCGCATCTGGTGTGTTTCCGAAGATCGACGATGCACCCTTTTTCGATCTTCTTCTCGTTTCAACAAAAAGGAGACGCCACTTTGTCCTCGGGAGATCTCCATCAACTTACAGAGCTTCACCTCGCGACGTCTTTTTCCGCGGTGAACCCCCGTTCTAGCTACACTCAAGGTAGGGGTTTAATTTATTTAATTATTTTCGTTCGTCATTTCTCGTTTGTCGTTCTTAGTGGATATAAGACTAAATTCTATCGATTTACGAGAGGGGGCCGGACCGCACAAACACGGCCGACCCTCCTCCCATATCCGTGTGTTGTTTCTTTGTGGATTGAAACGAGTATGGCTTGGTGCCATCGCACCGTGTGTGATCCTGTGACAAGGAATGTGTGGCACCGTCGTGTCGTGCCATGGAAACGAACAAGGACATGAACCGTCGTGCCGCGCCGTGAAGTTGAACCAAGTCGCGGCGTCGTCACGCCGCGTCGGAGAAAACCGAAGACACCGCGGCCGGAGTAGGGCCGCGGCCGAGGGGCGCGGTGCCGTCGCACCATGTCAGATGAATCAGGTTGCGGCCGGTTCTGGTCCGCGGTGGAGCAGGGTGACCGACGGTCGGTTCCGGGCCGTCGGTGTCAGCGAAGGAGGAAGGACCGGTCGTCGTCGATCCTTGTTGGAAGAATCGGCCTGCCAATGTGGGCTGGCCGGACAAAGGAAAAACTAGGGAATTAATTCCCTCGGCTGGCCAGCACAAATGGCCCCCATAAATGGGGGGTCGCGGTTACAGCAGGGGGCAGGTGCCCCCCCCCCCTTCCCAAACGACTCGGCCGGTTGGCCGAGCGCCTGGCCAGCACGCTGGGCGCGCTATGCCGAGGCCAGTCCGGCCTCCTGGCCAGTCCTCCAGGCCGGGCCGTTCCTAGGCTGGGCCGGGCCATGCCCAAGCCGTCCAGACCCAGACCCGGTTCGGGTCGACCCCGGGGGTATCGGACCGGGTCGGACCGGGCCCGATCCCCTTAATACCGAACCGTTTTCGATCGGATGATCATAACTTGTTCTACAAGTCTCCGATCGATGCACCTTCAGTTTCGATGCCATACTTGGATCAAGACGGCCGTTTCGGTATATTGCACTCAAGGTTTCGAAATATTTTGTGTTTGGCCGGGTTGGTTCGTACACGAAACCAACCGGGCCCTCGTAGCGGAAACACTCATATCATAAGCTCCGGACGTCCGATTGACGTGTCGTCAACTTTGTTGGATTCCTCTTAGTGAGACGGATCTTTTGTCTTACTCCTCCTGAGATTTGGACACATGTGGAGTACGGTCGGGTTGGTTTTGCCTTAAAAACCTACCGGGCCCCTGGGACGAAAAAGCCAATAACTCTCAGACCGGGCGTCCGATTGACACGCCGTCTGCGATATTGAATTCATGTTGATGATACGGAACTTTTGGATACATCAAATCGGGACTATGTGTTAGTTGTTGTATCAGCCTCTCGGCTCGTGGAGCGGACCCTCCCGAACGAGCTTTCTGTGTGCGGGAACCCTAGAGCTGGCTGTGTTTGCTACTGTGATGACGACGACTGTACATAAATCCTCAGTGGATTCGACGATGACGACTACAGCACTCAACGACCCTATGTAGATCAGTGCTACCGATCCTGTGTGGGTCTGATCCTGTGTGGGTCCGCATTCAGCGGTTCTGTGTGAGCCAGCGCCTACAGATCCACTGTGGGTCTGATCCTGTGTGGGTCTTTGCGGGGGTTAGTTTTTTATCGATCCTTTGTGGGTCATTGAGGGGGTTAGTACCTATCGATCCTTCGTGGGTCCGATGAGTTAGATGGATCAGTTATCATCTATATCGTCTTTCGAAGAAGTATACATGTGTGAGCTGAATCCTGTTTTTCTTTCCTATGTGGATTGAGTTGTGCTATCCTGTGTGGATTTAAATTTTTCTTTCCTGTGTGGACTGGGTTGTACTTGGGTTCGGATGTTGGAGGCGAAGGAGAATTGATGACTTAGGTATATGTATGGGAATATAACTAAGCAAAGTCGGATGTTACTTCGTGATTGAATATTTCCTTTGTGGATTATCTTTGTGGATTCTGGGAGACCTTCAGGGGTCTCGGGGTCCCTACTGAGTAGCTTATACTCACCCCTGTTTGGGCTATGCCCGTACTACGTTGTATTGGTTGGAGACGATGGACAACTCTGATAGTGGTTGAGGCTTGCGGAGCAGGACGGTACCTGGAGGTGGACCACAAGGTGGGACATACTCAGAGCGGTCGGTTGGACCCGAGGAGCAATGAAGGTTATCTGTACCCACCCTTCAGGTGGGACTTCCAGTGGAAGGCTCGACGTTGCGTCTTTACTTTTCAGTTGATTTTTCCCTTTTGAGTTGTACTTTACATTCAGTTTGGGTTTGTATACTGGCCCACTTACTTTTCTGCACTTACTCTTGTACCAGCTTTTACTTAGTGTTTACTTCTACTTCTTGTTTACTCGGTGGTGATTGTTTACTTAACAAAGGCAATGCCTTCCCTTTTTACCAGGATTTACACCTTGGTGCTAGTCGCCATCCCCTGGCCTATGGAAGGCAGGCTTGGGGTAGTCACGGCACGGGCCCCGAGGACGGGTCGTGACAAATTGGAATCAGAGGAGTTCGGTTCAACCGTAGAACATGGGACTTTGATCTTTTTCTATGTGAAGAAATATTGTTTAGCGTATTGGGTGTGGTTATCAGTCCAGCGAGACCAGTGTTGGTGCGGTGGCCGACGTATCCGTACACCAGGATCGTGACTTCTGATTTCCAACTTAATGCACGAAAAGATTGATTGTTTGTGTGTTTCTAGTGTTCATTGTGATTACTTTATATCAGCTCACCAGGTATACTGTTCTGACCGTTGCGCACCTGTTTCCTTTTCAGTATGGCCCCACGATGGAAGCCATCTAGGGTTCCGAGAGTTGAGCATGATGACAGCCCACCGAGCGACGAGGCCTCGGTGTAGGGCCCTTTGTCAGAAGTGGCACCGGCGGTAGCTCTACCCGCCGAGCCACCGATGCTTCCAGCCCCAGCAGCTGACAATGCACATCACCTCAGTGCACTACATGAGTTCCAGCACCAGCGACCACCCAGGATCCGCGGGGAGACGGACCCCCAGGCAGCCGAGGACTGGCTGGAGGCAGTGGTGAGAGTTTTCAGGTTAGTGAGGACACCAGCAGACCTCATGGTGATCCCCACAGCGAGCCTACTGCACGCGGCAGCGGGTCGATGGTGGAGATTGATGCTCCAGGTTCACGATGAGGAATCTCTTCTGTAGACGGATTTTGAGTGCCTCTTCCGCTCAGAGTTCACCCTAGCCACCCTCCGTGCGGTGCACATCTAGGAGCTTCTTCAGCTACGGTAGGGCAGCATGACAGTCGCCCAGTACTCGGCGAGATTTTCCGATCTTTTGCGCTACTCTACAGAAATGGGACGAGACCCATTCATCTAGGCCTGGACCTTTGAGCAGGGATTGAGACACGATATTAGGGCATCACTGATCTCCCTCAGCATTCTGACTCAGATAGGAGTACTGAAGCGAGCCATTTTTATCGAGAGTTTTCTTGCTGAGTCTACACCAGCGCTGAGACCCACCGTAGGGTGGCACGTAGCAGAGTCCTCTGCAGTAGGTAGTCGACAGATGACTCTTGGGTCCAGGAAGACCAGAACCTCAGGCAGACGACCTTAGGACACTGGCTCAGCAGTGCGGGGCACACATCACGGAGCCAGTCTTTCGAGAGGCAGGTAGTGCTACTCATGCAGTGGGCAGGGCCACATGGCTCATGATTGCCCGACCCGCCATACCGAGGAGCAGCAAACGGTTGAAGGACCACCGAGGCAGAGGCAGAGGGTTGACCGTGGCGGTCCGCAGGGAGCAGGCGGACGAGGCAGAGGAGCTGGCTGAACAGCGGGTGGTGGACGACGCTTTGAGCCTCTACCACCACCACCACCAGGAGGACCACCCTGACCACAGGGAGCTGGCAGTCAAAGACAGGCACAACTCCAGGCAGTGGAGGCCTACGACCACGGCATGCCCGAGATGATTTGAGGTAATATCTGTGTCTATTCTACCCTTTCTTCAGTTCTTATAGACACAGGAGTGAGTCACTCTTTCATATCCACTGCCCTTGTTCGGAGCTTGGAGATTCCGACAGAGCCGTTGGCTCGATCCTTACGGCTAGAGAGTCCTACGAGAGCAGACTCGATGATTACGCACTGGTGCCGGCAGTGTGAGCATACTCTAGGAGGTGAGAGCTTCGGCTAGGATCTTCTTGTAGCAACGTCGAGGCCTTACGACTTCATCTTGGGCATGAATTGGTTATCTTCGATCCATGAACAGATTGACTATATTAGGTGCAAGGTGCAATGTGTATGCACCGGCGGGAGCAGGTTCACCTTCACCGCCGAGAAGGGAGCCTTTGCAGCACAGGATGGACTTCCATGGAGGAGAGGACATCCCATCACTATCCAGTTGGCTAGCCTCATCATAGGAGCTGTTGGCGTGAAGAGTCCTAGTTTTCCTGCAGTGGTGGTTATGTATGCGTATGTTTTTCCTGCTGACATTCCAGGGCTACCTCCACGTAGAGAGGTATACTTTTTTATCGACCTGTACCCCGGGTACAGTTGAAGGACTTGCATAACAACGGATTAAACCGACCCAGTGTTTCACCTTGGGCTTCCCCGATCTCATTCTCCAAGATGGCGGACAGGAGCTTGCAACTTTGTTTCGATTATCGTCGCCTGAACCAGGTGACAGTGAGGAATAAGTATCTGCTACCGAGGATTGATGACCTCTTTGATCAGCTCAAGGGAGCATGGTGGTTCTTAAAGATAGACCATAGGTCAGGCTATCATCATCTATGAGTTTGAGACGAGGACGTGCAGAATACGGCCATCATATGATGGTATGGCCACTATGAGTTCTTGGTTATGCCATTCGGCGTAACCAATGCTCTAGCAGTGTTCATGGCCCTCATGAACAGGATCGTTCAGCCATACCTCGATCAATTTGTCGTGGTCTTCATCGACGACATTTTGATTTACTCGACGACTGAGGAGGAGCACACCTACCACATGCGGGTTGTACTAGACACACTCCGAGAGCATCAGATTTATGGTAAGCTCTCAAAGTGTCAGTTCTAGATATGTGAGGTCCACTTCTTGGGACACGTCATCTCTGAGGCGAGAGTTGTGGTGGATCCTGCAATGATCGAGACAGTGCTAGCTTGGGAGCCACCCAGGAGCGTGACGTAGGTGCGAAGTTTCTTGGGACTAGCTGGATACTACTGGAGATTTGTGCCAGACTTATCTAGAGTTGCGGCACCACTCTCAGCTTTGACGAAGAAGGGGAAACCCTTTGTATGGTCCAACAGATGTCAGCAGAGCTTCTAGGAGCTGAGACAGAGATTGACCAGCGCACATATCGAGAGGTCGCCTGAGGAAGTAGTTGGGTACGTCGTCTATTGCGATGCATCAGGGACTGGACACGGATGTGTCCTGATGCAATAGTGGGACGTGATCACCTATGGATCACGTCTGTTAAGGCCACATGAGTAGAACTACGCTACCCATGACATGGAGTTAGCAGCAGTGGTCTTCGCTCTGAAGACATGGCGACACTCCCTGATGGGCGAGCACTTTACAGTCTTTTCTGACCATCATAATCTCAGATACGACATCTCTCAGAAGTATCTGAATCTGAGATAGCGGCGATGGATGGAGTTCCACTAGGACTATGACTTTGAGAAAGTCTATACTCCTGTGAAGGGGAACGTGGTAGCCGATGCTCTCAGTAGGAGGATGGGAATTCAGATACATGAGGAGGTGACAGAGAATCTAGCCTCTCTGTAGATATGCTTTGTGGATTGAGATGGAGAAGCCTTCCTCCAGTCTCTCACAGTCACTCCTCCACTACTACAGCGTGTTAGGGAGGCACAGCGTGGGGACGCTGACTGTGAGACGCGGAGTGCACAGATATCCTCAGGAGAGGCCCCTGATGGTTTCTCCTTTGGAGCAGAGCACGACGTCATTTTCAGAGGACGTACCTTGGTACTAGTCACTTTATGAGAGGAGGTGCTGAGAGAGTTTCACACTTCTCCTTTGGTGGTACATCCTGGAGTGGCGAAGATGTACCGGGATCTCGGACGACAGCAATGGTGGCCGGGCATGATGAAGGCTGTGGCAGAGTTCGTTTGTCGATGCCTCACCTGCCAGTAGGTGGAGGCTGAGCACCAGGTACCAGCAGGATTGGTACAGCCCTTGGAGGTCCCGGAGTGAAAGTGGGATGGGATATCTATGGACATAGTGACTGGACTTCCACGCACATCCAGAGGTCACGACTCCATCTGGGTAATTGCCGACCGACTCACCAAGTCGGCTCACTTCTTAGCCATCAGAGAGCAAGGCTCAGTGGAGAGCATGGGCCGACATTATGTTCATGAGATTGTATGGCTTCACGGTGTGTCGTCATCTATCATCTCTGATCGAGATGCTCGCTTTACTTCCCAGCTTTGGAAGGTGTTGTAGGAGGCATTCGGGACGTAGCTACGTCAGAGCACAGCCTTTCACCCTCAGACGGATGGTCAGACGGAGAGGACCATTCATACTCTCGAGGTCAAGCTCTGTGCATGTATCCTATACTTTGGTCGGAGCTGGGAGGACCACCTACCCTTTGTGGAGTTTGCATACATTAACAATTACCACTCCACCATCAGGATGACGCCATACGAGGCGTTGTACGACCGACCTTGTAGATCTCCTTTGTGCTAGACAGACCCTGGGGAGTTAGCACCTATGGGACCAGAGATGGTCCAAGCCACGATAGAGAAGGTCCAGGTCATCCAGGAGTAGATGAGGATAGCTCAGTGCCGGCAGAAGTCTTATGCTGACAGGAGGCGGAGGCCACTAGAGTTCGAGGATGGAGACCACGTCTTCTTGCGTGTCTCAGCTCGACGTGGGTTACGAAGATTTGGACAAGGTGGAAAGTTGTCTCCACTCTTAATCGTACTATTCCAGGACCTCATCAAGATTGGCGAGGTGGATTATCACCTGGCTCTACCACCTCAGTTTCACCGGGTGCATGACGTCTTCCACGAATCTCAGCTGAGGAGATACGTGCACGACCCGATGCATATCATTGACAATGTAAAGCTTGACGTTGATGATGGGGAGAATTTTGCGAAGGTCCCAGTGGAGATCGAGGATCCACAGCAGCGGTTCCTACGTGGACGACCTATTCATCTAGTGCGCATCAGATGGCAGCACTGGAAACTCTCGGAGAGCACTTGGGAGCGGGAGGCTCAGATGCGTGCTCAGTACCCACTTTTGTTTCCCTAGTTTTCGATGTATCTTTACGGGGACATAAATCCCTGAGGTGGGAGTAATGTAAAGACCTTTAAAATTCAAGGGAAATTATTTCTTAATTTTCTTTGAGATTTTACAAGAACGCAGTTTCAGACAACACTTGATTACGAGGCCCGGTGTTCCCTGAATTTCTATCCGAAATTTAGCTCGGGTACGTTCAGTGAACGAATGATCGGGAATTTCTAACTTTTGAACCGGTGCTCGGAATCGAATTCTAAGGGCACTGATGGAACCATAGCGCCGGTAATTGCTTAGGGACGCCTTTCCTGGAGTTTTGTTTGCTCGTTATGAGTTGTTTTAATTTTTGGATTAAGTGTTAGTGAAATAAAATTTTCGTTAAGAATTTTATTTCACTTCTCCTTGAGTTAGAACCTATGTGTAGTAGTTAGGGTGGGACCCAATGTTTGTTAGTTTTTATTGAGTGGGTTAAAGGTGAGGTGGGGCCCACACGAGCCCCCAACTTTTCAATTTCCTTAACTCCCTAACTCCTCTTAACCCACCA
Organism: Viscum album; assembly: GCA_963277665.1. Lineage (NCBI taxonomy): Eukaryota > Viridiplantae > Streptophyta > Magnoliopsida > Santalales > Viscaceae > Viscum > Viscum album. Next base: position 324,479,044 of record OY728128.1, read on the forward strand.
CTTAATTTGTGTAACCCTTTGACTTTACCTCTCCTCTCATTAAGTATGCCAACACCCAATTCATTAAATTAATTTAAGTTTTGAATTTTTCAATTGTGGCTTGAGTTAATAAAATAAGGGTGAGCCTTATTTTATTTTGGTTGGATGTTGTGTGTGAACAATTGTGGAGAGATCTCTACATCTTCGATGAAGACCACCAAGGCATCGACGAAGAACGTTGTCACCGTAAGAAGAGTGTTGTGTGTCGTCTCTTCTCCTCTTCGCAGCCGGTGTGTTTCCAAAGATCGACGACGCACCCTCTTTCGATCTTCTTCCCATATCAACGAAAAGGAGACACCACATCCTCCTTGGGTGTTCTCCGTCAAATTACGGAGCTTCACCTTGCGACGCCTTTTTCCGCGGCGAACCCCCGTTCTAGCTACGCTCAAGGTAGGGGTTTAATTTATTTAATTATTTTTGTTCGTCATTTCCAATTTGTCGTTCTTTGTGGATATACGACTAAATGATATTGATTAACAAGAGGGGTCCGTACCTCAAAAACAAGGCCGACCCTCCTCCCTTATCCATGTGTTGTTTCTTTGTGTTTTGAAACGATTATGGCGCGGTGTAGTCACACCACGTGTGATCGTGGGACAAGGAATGCACGGCGTCGTCGCACCGCGCCATGGAAACGAACAAGGACATGACGTTGTCGCGTCATTCCGCGTCAGAGAAAACCGAAGACACCGCGGCCGGAGCAAGACCGCAGTGGAGGGGAGTGGTGTCGTCACACCGCGGTGGATGAACCAGGCCGCAGCCAGTTCCGGGCCGTGGCGGAGCAGGGTGACCGGCGGCCAGTTCTGGGCCGCCGGTGTAAGCGAAGGAGGAAGGACCGACCGTTGCTGGTCCTTGTTGGCCGAACCAGCCGGCCGGTGTGGGCTAGCCGGACAATGGGAAAACCGGGGGAATTAATTCCCCCAGCCGGCCAGCACAAACGGCGCCCATAAATGGGGTCCGCGGTTACACCAGGGGGCAGGCCCCCCCTTGCCAAACAGCTCGGCCGGTTGGCCGAGTGCCCAGCCATCGCGTTGGGCCCAGGCTGGGCCGCGCCGGCCGGGTCGGACCATGACCCGTTTTGGGTCGACCCGTTTGGGTCGACCCCAGGGGTATCGGGCCGGGTCGAACCGTGCCCGAACCCCTTAATACCGAACCTTTTTCGATCAGACGCCCATAACTTGTGCTACGTGTCTCCGATCGACGCACTGTCAGCTGCGATGAAATCCTTGGATCGAGACGGTCATTTCGGTATATTTCACTCAATGTTTCGGAATACTTTGTTTTTGGCCGGGTTGGTTCGTACACGAAACCAACCGGGTCCTCGGAGCGGAAACACTCATATCGTAAGCTCAGGACGTCCGATTGATGTGCTGTCGACTTTTTTGGATTCCTCTTAGTGAGAGGGATCTTTTGGCTTACTCCACACGAGGTTTGGATGCAGGTGGAGTATGGTCGGGTTGGTTTTGTCTTAAAAACCAACCGGGCCCCGGGGACGAAAAGGCCAATAACTCTCAGACCGGGCGTCCGATTGACGCGCCGTCTGCGACGCTGAGTTCCTGTTGACGATACGGAACTTTTGGATACATCAAATCTAGACTACGTGTCTATTGATGTATACGCCTCTCGACTCGTGGAGCGGACCCTCCTGAATGAGCTTGCTGTGTGCGGGAACCCTAGAGCTGGCTGCGTTTGCTACTGTGATGACGACGACTGTACAAAAATCCTCAGTGGATTCGACGGCGACGACTACAGCACTCAGTGATCCTATGTGTATCACTGCTACCGATCCTGTGTGGGTCCAATCCTGTGTGGGTCAGCATTCAGCGGTTCTATGGGAGCCAGCGCCTACAAATCCTGTGTGGGTCTTTGCGGGGGTCAGTTTCTTATTGATCCTTTATGGGTCATTACTGGGGTTAGTACCTATCGATCCTTTTTGGGTTCGACGACTTAGATGGATCAGTGAACATCTCTATCGTCTTTCGAAGAAGTATACCTGTGTGAGCTGAATCCTATTTGCATTCCTATGTGGATTGAGTTGTGATATCCTATGTGGATTTACGTTTTTCTTTCCTGTGTGGACTGGGTTATACTTTGGTTCTGATGTTGGAGTCGAACGAGGATTGATGACTTAGGTATATGTATGGGCATATACCTAAGCAGATTCGGATGTTACTTCGTGATTGTATCTTTCCTTTGTGGATTAACCTTTGTGGATTCGGGGTGACCTTCGGGGGTCTCAGGGTCCATACTGAGTAGCTTATACTCACCCCTACACGGGCTATGCCCGCACTACGTTGTGTTGGTTGCAGACGACAGCCAGTGCTGATCGTGGTTGAGGCTTGTGAAGCAGGACGGTACCTGGAGGTTGACCACTAGGTGGGACGTACTCGGAGTAGTCGGTTAGACCCGAGGAGTAGTGAAGGCTATCTGTACCCACACTTCCGGTGGGACTTCCAGTGGACGGCTCAACGTTGCGGCTTTACTTTTTCATTTGTTGTATTCCCTTTCTAGTTTTAATTTACTTTCAGTATGGGTTTGTATATTGGCCCACTTACTTTTCGGCACTTACTATTGTACCAGCTTTTACTTAGTGTTTACATCTACTTATTGTTTACTCTGTGGTGTTTGTTTACTTTACAAAGGCAATGCCTTCCATTTTCACCAGGATTTAAGCCTTGGTGCTGGTCGCCAGCCCCTGGCCTATGGAAGGCGGGCTTGGGGTTGTCACGGCAAGGGTCCCGAGGATGGGTCATGAAATTTATAGCATGAGACCATCCATGATTTATAAATAGATGATGTAGTGTGAAGCACCTATATAATATAAATAATGTACTATAATGGAGGAAACAATAATAGTACCTCATACTATATATAGTCTTACAGCCTGATTATTGATTATCAAATATAAAGAATGAAATTGATATGATCCACATACCTTTGAAACAGATAGAATACAATGATCCAGACTACTCTACTAGTTATTCTAATTATCTAAATTTTATAAACTACATCTAGGATGTCCTCCTCGACCAGTCTTGTCAGTGCTACTCTAACTACCCACCTGCCACGATGTAAAACAACCATCCCCTAAAGGTGGAGATGGTGAAAATAATCTTCTAGTAGAAGCTGCATGAATGGGATGAAAAAAAATCTATAGGTTTCCCCCATGATACCAAATCAAGGAACTCAAGAGGTTCTCTATCATACTATGGTTTTAGGTGACCGTATTATCCACACTAATGGAACACCATACAGCTACTGATAAGGGTACCATGGCTACAACTTCCCTAATGAAAAACCACGAGAGATCACATTCTAACACCAACTGAACTACAAGAATTCATAGGAATTGATCTGATATGGCTGGGACGGTCACATCCCTTTGGTTTCACCAAGTGATAAGATCCTGATTGACTATCTCAGGGAATTTAGGTAGGTGAAAGACATTCACCTGAGCACGGAAGGCATACTGGAGAGACCATCCTCAAAGAATCTAGAATTCAAAATCTCATCACCGAATATAAGTAGTGTAAAGAACTCTAGTCACTAAAATGATATCAATACTGCTTGAATGATATGAAAATATGCTCATGATTCATGAATTATATAACTCGGATAACTCTCATCATTTGTAAGAAAGTAATTTTAGAAGACAGTCTAGAATCCATACCATACTATGCACATGTGGTAACTATACTAGGTAATTAAATCTCACTAAATCTTACTTGAATAATACAACATGTATGAATAAATCATAAAACTCCTCTACTATGGAATCTCTTGATTGTCAAATATAGAAAGGGTGTCCTCCAACTATGTCTTAAAATCTTGTTGAGCACCATCCGCTGAGATGGTAGAAGGATGATGTAGTTGGAACTCATGTGTTAGATCATCCATCGTCAGTTTAGGTTATGGAACAAGAGGAATGGGCTGATTCAGATGAAGTAATCTATCACAATGTTGAGATACAGTTCCCATATGAGGTACAATAGGTGGTTTCACAAGGGGCACACCCTTGGACAAGAATGGTGGCTCATGGACCACAATTTATAGAGCATAGTTTTCATCACCCTTCTGGTGCACGACTCGGGCACATCATGGACTCCATGGTATAAAATTCCAAGAATACACCATAGAAAATTATTTGAATCATACAGATTGAAATAACAGAATCTAAAAATATGAAAGGATCACATCCCATGGTATACAACCCCAATTACATTCTTATAAGGCCAGATAAATTTATTTTTTAATATATATATTACATGGGTTTTGGTTAATTAATGTTCAACTATATCATGCACTGTCATTTATTGGAAACCATTTAAATTTATAAATATAGTTTCACTTTTATAGTTTTCTTTTTCTTAATTCCATATATTGTGTTTTATTTAATATTGGTTGTTATTTCCATTATATTAGTAAATTTCTTATTATCTCCCATGAGGACCCATAAAACTCATGAGTTGAAACTAGAAATCACATACCCACATGAAAAGAGAATCATAAGAAAATATAAACAAATAATCCTCACTCGAAAATTGCATTCTTATCAACAATGCCCGTGTAGTGAATTAAACATATATGAAATGGTGATATGCATAGAATTTCTATTATAGATTCTTATGAAGAATCATGTAACAATACCCCTTTCCTATATATCATTGAGACAATAATGAAATGAAATATTCAACCAGAATAAAAAACAAAAACACCGGATAGATTTTGTGTCACCCAACTATGAAATAATAACAACTATAATAGTAAAAAACCTAAAAAATTATAATTTAGGAAAATATGAATTTACCTTGAACATGGGAAATCTAAACCCATGAATAAAACAAAAAAAAATCCTCAATAATTAATAATCTCTAGTATATTATCTTCAAATAGTAAATAAATAATGTAACGTGTCATATTTGACTTAATGACTTCCTGGACCCAGGTTCGACTTTGAAGTTCTTCGATCCGGGTAAATCATTAGGCCTGAGGAGCATCTTCCCAAATTCCAAAGCATGTTGACTATAATTGAGGGCTGACGGTGTGTTTTTGGGTAGACTATTCTATAATTACTAGATTGTAGAAATGTGGGTAAATATAATAACACAAAAAATTATGAAGCAATATAAGTAAATAGATGATAGAAAAGAAGAAGAATTTAATAGAAAATAGATAAACAAGTTGTTCACATATACAAGAGATGATGATGATATATTTAATGTACCTATAAAAATAGATAACAAGTATATAATGAAGTAAAAAAATATGTTATACCAAAGTATCCAATGGAATCCAAAAAACTATGCCAGAATCACGAGCTCGTACATGGTCATCTTCTACCCAACAACCATGATAAGGAAGCCAAGAAATCATGTGTCCAAAGTGGTATTCTTCCTTTTTTCAACATCTTCATACATATATTTTTCTTGAGTGCCACTGGTGTCCCAAATAGTGTGTGGGATAAATCTTTTTAGGCCACAACCAACAAATTCTATAACACACATTCCATGTCATATAAAACAAATCATAGTGAATGAACACATATATAAAAGTAAATCAGTATAGTAACATAAATACCCAAGTACATACATCGGAATATGGGTAGCGTCTGATCATCTATCCAGTTCAGTAATTTGTTATGTTTTGTTTTATGTAATCTGTCATGTCAGGTATAACCAGTAATAACATCTAGACATGTTAATAGTTAAGGGTACATGGAGTAATAAGGCATCCTATTTTGATATTAATAATGAACATGATGGAAGGTAATAACCATGTAATCCCTCACCTCTTGGGTCGATCCAAATATTGTAGTAAATTGATGCCTTGCTATTTGGGTAAGATTGTATTCCACAGAATTTCCTCCAAGGAATTTCAAATTTACGGATCTATGGTTATAAACAATGATCCTCATGTTTGTAGAAGTCATGATGGAACCACTATTTGTATCCAAGGAATCATGTAATAGTATTGGAGGGATTCCATGGTGTCATTCTGGGATTCCAATAATAGAAAAAGATCGATTTACAATGTGTGTGTCACCCTTGACAACTAATATCTATGAATCAGAATATGGAAGATAAGTACTCAAGGAATTTCATTATGAATACAAGGTGATCTCAATTCTGACCAATCCTATTATTATAAATAGTTCAATATACAAATTTCAATATGTAATCAATTATTTTAAGTAATAAAATCATGTAAAATTCTTGCTGATTAAAAAGTTTAGTGTGATAAATCCTTGTCGTTAATTAGTGTGACATAGATAACAAAGAATGTAACTATTTAATACATCATCAATGTAATATCCATTTAATAATAATCAATCCTCTACCATACATTTGGTATTGAATGTGGTTATATGGATGTGCATTCAATCCATCCAATTTCATTTAATTAGGAAAATTCATATATATTTTATACAATCAAATTAAAAAATTAAACTTTCACTAATTAAGTTTAGTACATACATTATATTGATCATGTGTGAAGAATAGTAGTCATACCCATCAAATTTTAATAGTTATGTAAATAAGAATGTATTACAATTAGTAGGTTCAAGAGAAGGCACATCCAAATAGTGGCGCAAATAAACATGCCAAAGAACTAATATCCCAATTATAGAGAACACATTTCATGGGATGGTAATCATTGAGGTCAAACCCTCCAATTATAGATAAAATATTTAATAAGAGTCTTAGAATATGGTTTTATCAACTTCAAGAGAGACACCTTAATTCTTTTAAGTAATCAATCCGGGTAAAATTCTTTCCGATTAAAATGATTACTGTGTTAAATCCTTGTCGTTAATTATTGTGACATGGATAACACAGAATGTAAATGTTTAATACCTCATCAATGTAATATCCATTTAATAAGATTCACTCATCTACCATACATTGGGTATTGAATGTTGTTCTATGGATGTGCATTCAATCTATCCAATTTCATTTAATTAGGTGAATTCATATATGTTTTATACAATCAAATTAAAAAAACTAAACTTTCACTAATTAGGTTTAGTACATACCTTATATTGATCATGTGTGAAGAATATTAGTCATATCCATCAAATATTAATAGTCATGTAAATAATTAAGTATTACAATTAGTAGGTTCAAGAGAAGGCACATCCAAATAGGTCAATGGTTATAACCAATGATCCTGATGTCTGTAGAAGACATGATGGAACCACGATGTGTATCCAAGGAATCAAGTAATGTTAATGGATGGATCCCATGGTGTCATTCATGGATTCCAATAATAGAAAAAGAACGATTTACAAGGTGTGTGTCACCCTTGACAACTAATATCTATGAATCAGAATAGGGAAGACATGTACTCAAGGAATTTCATTATGAATACAAGTTGATCTCAATTCTGACCAATCCTATTATTATAAATAGTTCAATATACTATTTTCAATATGTAATCAATTCTTTTATGTAATCAATCCATATAAAATTCTTACCGATTAAAAAGTTTAGTGTGTTAAATCCTTGTTGTTAATTAGTGTGACATGGATACATAGAATGTAACTATTTAATACCTCGTCAATGTAATATCAATTTAATAAGATTCACTCCTCTACCATACATTGGGTATTGAATGTGGTTCTATGGATGTTCATTCAATCCATCCAATTTCATTTAATTAGGCGAATTCATATATGATTTATACAATCAAATTAAAAAAATTAAACATTCACTAATTAAGTTTAGTACATACCTTATATTGATCATGTGTGAAGAATAGTAGTCATATCCATCAAATTTTAATAGTCATGTAAATAGGTATGTATTACAATTAGCACGTTCAAGAGAAGGAACATCCAAATAGTGGCACAAATAGACATTCCAAAGAACTAATAACCCCATTATATAGAACACATTTCATGGGATGGACATCATTGAGGTCAAACCGTCCAATGATAGATAAAATATTTAATAAGAGTCTTAGAATATGGTTTTAACAATTTCAAGAGAGACATATTAATTAAAAAAGTGACACCTGATGAAATCAGTGTGCATACATGACACTTTTTAAAATGAAAAATCTTTTGGGATGAGTTATAGACAAAAAACATTATACGTGAACTACACTCTTTATCTAATATGGGCCTTTAGTTTAGTCTTGATTAGAATATATTTTCAGAGTGGATCAATGACTTGAAATTGTGTTATATGATCATGCATCTGAATGGAATTTTGGATAGTAAGAAGAAATACTAAATATTGAAAAAAATTAAGAACGTACCCAGTAGAATCTGACGAGTCAAATAGTAGGTCGATCGGTATTGGGTTGTAGGAGTTATCTCAATTCAAAGGGCAGGCCTTCAAAAAGATCAAAAGAGGGAATAACTGTTTCTATCTACTGGAGAGAAAAATAATGATGAGTGGTGTGCTAAAAACTTAATTTAAGGGAAAATCCTAAAATCACCTAAAAATAAAATCAAACTGTTTGGCCACATGGTTGAAAAAACTACTCCCCATGCATGAATAATTTGTTGTAGGATAAGGGCACTTCACACAGTTAGTTCATGCGGTATGGGAAACTGTGTTTCAAACTAGTGTCATCCAAGAAAAAAACCCCACTATAACAAGTCTATAGATTTCACCCAGTCATGTGTCCCCATGCACTTGGTTAGGGAAAACAGTGTTCCATGTATCACCCCACTATCATTCAATACAGATTTATAAGTAATCATGCATCCATCCCCGCATAGTTTTCACTAGCTATGAGGTTATACTACTTCACCCAAAAATAGGGTCACGGGCTTTGAACATGCCTCGGAAACTTCAAAGACCATTGTGAAATCATTAGGCATCCATATTAGGACTATACAGGTGAATTAGAGAAAATTATAATCATGCATTCTTGGATGAACAACCTGGTTCTTAAAAAATTGTTATATTATTTATTAAATTTATTATTGAAATATCATCATTAATTGTTCGAATTACCGAAATAAGTAGACAATGATTCTACATTCACACAACATAATTAAAAAAATAATGGAATTATATGATATCATTATTAAAAAATATAACATATCAATTATAGTACTTTATATTTTCTTAAAATGATGAAATTTTGGATAATATTATATAATTGCATCACTTTTTAAAAACTAGTGAAAACAATAGTACTATAAAAACCCAAAGTGGAAGAATAGGTAAACTAACAAATATTTACATTGATAATGACTATATATAAAGAGTATAAATGAAAATATTTAAGAGTAAATTTATGAATTTCATGATTAAGATAGCTATGTTTGTGATACACGTGGTTGAATTACATTTTTTGAAGTTAGGTTAATAAGTAAGGGTTTTCAATCTCAAATTAATCTCTTGTAGATATGTTTTGTAATATGAAACTAATTTATGATATAAAGTGTATATATTGACTATGTGAGATGTTATATCTTTTAATTAATTTAATTAATATTATTTTAATATCAAATTTAATCTTTTATTTCAAGATATTTTTTTTAATTTTCACAATTTCATATATGGCAGTTTCCATAATAATTTTATTTACATGGAAGTTAAAAAATATTCACTACATATTGCTTATTTTGTGGTGGAGACATTTCTATGGAAAACATTTTATCATAACCCTCAAGAATTTAATGGGATTCAAAAGTCTATTAAAATCCCTCACAAGTACGATTTTTATTACAAAGTTAGCAAAAATGTTATAAAATTAAATCTTTTCAATATTTGAACAACCATACAATGTTTTAGTAATGTAAAAGTTTCTGTTGTTTCCCAGAAAATACATCACTAAATAGATACTAGAATGAAGATTTAGTTATGAAATAGAATCCGCCATGGATGATCACCCTAAAAAAGGACTATTTGATAATTAACTCAATAATCACTCTAATGCATGATGTGTGGGCATAAGTCTATACACAAAGATATAAAATACATGTCTATATGATATGGAATATTCTAATACTCCTTACAAACATTAATGAAGGATTTTTTCTTCCAATTCCTAGGTCTCCTACCAATTAATACTATTTATCCCAATTACTATCATCCATTGATAACTAGATTCATTTAATGCGACCCCTCCCATTTATTTCATTGATCTGGGTACATTCTGCAACTTTAATGATACCCCGAAACATCTAATTTGAGTAAAGGATGTTCTCATAGACATTGACATTATTCCATTAAATGGGGATGTATTTATAAATATTTTTCATTATATGTATAGTCATTATTTTAATCATGTAAATGTTCCTTTGGTAATGTAATGATATGTCTTGTTGACTCTTATAATGAACACATTATAATTAACCTGTTAATGGGTGTGGATAAAAATCATATATCCCATGAATTCATTGATAGGAAAAATGAGAGAAAATAGTTTCATTTATGGTGTATACATCTTACCATATGAATATAGTTACTTAGATGATGGAATTAATAATTGTTTTTGATGTCTAACAATATGCACAACATTAGTATATGATCAATGATTATTTTTATCCATGTTTTAAATTATTTTAATGGAAATACAATTACCTTGGTTTTAAATGATTATGGATTCCTATTATGTGTTTATTATTTTCATTTCACTTATACCATGTTTATGTTATGATATCTTCTATTTTATTCCCCCGCTTACTGAACACCTGATCTCAACCAAAAAATTCTACATTCCCCAAGAGAACTATAGGATAACTATGTTTAATTTTCCTAGACATATTGATAGGGATGTTGATGTTCACAGATTGAATTTTTATTGTATCTTATGTTTTCAAATATAATGTATGTATGCATATATTATTCTATGACCACAAAGTTATTAGATCAAACATGATCTCTTTAATATTATACCAATAAAGAATTATAACTACTGGATATGGGGTTATAGAGTCTGAGTATTTACTATTTTTATAAATGATAGTTCAATAGGAACATTGGGGAATAAATTTATAGGAACATAGTTTGATAATACAAGTACTATGGAAACATGACATATTTCTGTGGAACACTCTAGAAAACATAATACGAATTTTATTTTACAATTATATATAACTATATGATTATTTATATGACATTTAATAGTGATGGTGACTAATATAATTAATTGAAACCCTATCAACACTTGTATTCAATATAGGTATGTATCCCTCAAAAAAGGCAATGATTCTAGATTTGAGCCTAATTACTTCATAACCAAATCTTTGTAGTCGAATTAGATTATGAGAAATATTCTATCCAACATAGAGGGACCAGACTGATCCAAAATATAGTGTAACTATGTTGTAATTCTTCATACGAAAACAACCTACAACATAGTGTATGAATCCTAATCTATTGGTTTCTAATCGATTGAACACATCCATATAGAAGATCATTTTTCTCTTTTTGATGTAGTGTAAATGAAAAGTCATCATGGAGGTCTCTCATCTGAAGGGAGATGTAGACCAATGATAGTTGATAATGCGACACACTAAGGAGGAAGATATGATTAAGTGTATATAATTTTAAACATTTAAGAATGTATTATATGAAAAATAATTTTCTTTTAATAAAAGGAATGAAATAGAAATGTGGTTCCATAATATTAGATAAGAAAGAAGGAAAATGTTTCTGATTATGTGGATAAAATTATAATGTTATCTACTCATATTTTAAGCTATGTACAGAGATTAGAAAATAAGTTTAATAATTTCTTGTATGGTTCAATGTTATTCCTTTAAAGGGTTAGGGTTTTCAAACTATTTCATCATTTTACACTATAATTTAAAGCACCATTAATATTGAAAAAGAGTTATAAATTACATATATATATATATAACATATATATATATATATATATTCATGGGAAATTATAAGGATAAAGAGTATACGTAGTATAATACGAAGAAAATTTCTAAAAATGTGAATATAGGAATTATACAATATCCCACATGTGATAATTGTAAGAAGAAAAATTATGGTTATTGTGGGAAGGGAACATGAATTTCTTACAAGTGTAGAGAAAAATTCCATCATTCTAATGAATTAAAAGGAAATACATAATTTGTTAATTTAAAATGGTTTATATATAAGTATAAGGGTTATTTTGATAACAAATTCCCTAAACATTAGTGGTATTTACCATAGAATGTGGAAAGAGGGCAAGGCCAAGAATATGTGATTACCACAATAGAAGCCAATGTTCTTGATTATTTAGTGGTAGGTAATATGTTCATTTCCTAAAATATAGAAATTTTATATTTGATTATTTATCTTTTCACTCCATTAAAACTTCTTCATTGTCCAAAAACATCAAATATTTCCCTAGAACCATTGTACGAGAGTTTTCAATTATGGAACATAGTAGAAATCATAAAAAAAACAATATATGTCCAACATTAAAATTTAATGTATAGACACATAATATTGTAAACATGGTTATTATTCCTATATTTGAATTTTATTCATTTCATTTCATGGATCGTATTTCAATGAATAATTCAAAAATTTATTTCCAAGAAAAAGATATTACGATTCAAGGAGGTTAGGTGGAATCTATTTTCTTTATATGGGAAACATCATCCTATATATCATATCTTGATCCTCCATCAGTATCTATCCTGAATTAAATTCATGGATGTTAGGAAGATTAATTATGATTTGAGATATGGAAGATATTTTATAAATAGAGGATGTACCCATGGTATAAATATCCATTGATGCTTTTTCAGCCGAATTAATAGGTCATCCACAAGATCATGTAGTTGGGTTCTCTATTAAACTCATTCATGGTGAATGGCCTATATCTACAAATCCTTATATACAAGATCTTGTATTGTTGTTGCAATGTAAAAAATATCTACATGATTTGAGTGGTGGGGGAAATTATAATTTTACAGTAATTACTTTTTGATTGACAAATGAACCCCACATATTTAGGGGTCTCATGAATAGAGTGTTAAATAATTATCTTGATAATATTTTTTTGGTATTCAATGATGATATAATAATATTATCTAAGAGATGAAAAGAGCATGTGATTCATCTACAAATAATTTGAGAGACCTGTAGAAAAAATATTATATAAGAAGTATATTAAGTGTAACTTTTGTATCAATAAATATTCATGACATGGACATATTGTCTCTAAAGGTAAAATATCTATCAAACCATAAAACAAAAAGGTTGTAAATGAATGACCATCTCCATTAAATATAATTGACATATGAAGTTTCCTCGGTTTATTATGTCACTATCGGTAGTTCATTCATGATTTCACCCAATTAGGCCATCTGTTAAAAATGTTAATAGAGAAATGGATAAAATTCATGAGGTCAAAGGAATATATGGAATGTTTTGAAAAGTTAAATATAAGTCGAATTAATGAACCAGTATTAAATCTATCAAATATTAGGGAAGAAAATTTATTATATAGTGATTCATTAAAGAAAGGACTTGGTCGTTTCCTTATATAGAATGATAGGTTAGTTTCTTATGCATAATGGAAATTAAAAATCCATGAATGGAACTACCCAAATAATGAAAATGAGATAAGAGCCATAATATTTTAATTGAAAATATAGATTCACTACATCTCTGGTGAATTTTTTGATTTATATATCAGGAAACATTTGAAGTATATCTTATCCAATAATGTGTTAAACTTGATGAAAACAAATTCTGTTATAAATACTCAATTACTATGGTTTGTTGATACAATACCACCTTGTGAATAATATAAGATGGTTGATACATTGAGTATGAGGGACCAGAGAGATCTGACCTTCATAAGAATTAAAAAAGACACTATTTATACGTATATATTAAAGAAGGACATGCTGGTATTTTGAAAATGGAATCCATCATTCCTTTTCAAATAATTGTTAAACTATCCCAAAAATAAAATATATAGAAGACAGATTAGGATGAAAATAACAAAACAAGGAATATTATAGAAGAAATGATGCGAAATTAAAATAATTCACCTATAGAGATATAGTGTTGATGTTTGGGAAGAGGCTACATGTTATATCAATACCAAAGTTGAAATGGAAACTAATTGATGAAGAACCTAGCACGAATTTATCTATACAACTTCTTGGGAAAATGATATATATGGATTTAATAGAAAAATTTGGGTGGAATGATATGAAGAAGGAAATTGTATACTACATGTTTAGACTCTTATTATTCCAGCTAGAAATGCTGAATTAAATCATCTTAAGGGAGTCTTGTAACCTCTACCTATAAATATATAGAAGTGGGAAAATGTTATAGTGTATTTTGTTACTAGAAGCCGAAAGACATTGAGGATGAATGATTTTATATGGGTCATCCTTGATTATCTTTCTAGGAATTCTCAATTAATAGAAATAAGAGATGATCTTCCCCCTGAGATACATTACTGACTCTACATAAATAAAATCATATGGCTTCATGTGGAACCTCAATCTATTATGTCCATCCATGACCCTTAGTACACATCAAAATTGCGATACATTTACGTTTTTTCTGTCATCCTCATTATGATGACAAATATAAATTGACCATCCAAACCTTGTATGACGTATTTTTATTATTTTATATTTACATCCAAAGTATGTTGGATTAGTATCTGTGTTGTTAAGAATTTTTATACAATAATTGCTTCTATTTGAGCATCAAAATGGCACTATATGTTGAATTGGATAAGAGAAGGCATCATAATCAAAACTATCGAGTAGAATTTAGTGGGAAAATCTAGTTTTACCCTAGATTATAGAGGATATAACTCTTAATGTAAAAAATATTCATGATCAGATTAATGAAACTGAGAGTATAAAAAAATATACAATAATGAATGAAGGAAAAAAAATTAATTTCAAGTAGGATATGTGTATTATTGATGGTTTTTCATGAAAGGGAGATATAATATTTGGTAAAATGGGATATTAAGCCTTAGGTTCATTGGATGTTTTTAAATACTATAAATATTTAGATATGAATAATTCCAATTTGATATTCTGCCCAACCATTAAAAATATCATGCGGATTTCCATACCCTATACTGAGGAAAACAATTCTAGATCTAATGAATGTTATCACATTCAATTTAATAAATTAGATTATTCAAATATATTATAATTAATATAAAATCTAGAATATTTTCAATACTGGTAAAGTGTTGACGAATTGTATAACTAGATAAAAGAAAGTTCATTGTAGAAATTAAACAATAGAAGGGACGACCAGAGAACCTAACAAAGTTATGGGGAAGGAATATCCACATATTTTCAATATATTATTTATAGACCAATTTTTAGGATGAACTTACTAATTCAGTGTATAATGAAATACCCAAGACCCTACTATAGTTTGTAAACACCATATTAAGGATTATCATACAATGTGCACTCTAAAGTGTCTTTATTCATGTGTATATTTAAAATTTTAATTTAAGAATATTAAATTTTTATTTTAAAATAGAAATTGAATTTTTTAATACTATATATTGATATTATCTTAAGAAGATTTTTTTTTTCTTTTTTCCAAAAGATTTATTTTCAGGTGCATATTCAAAAATATTTCTTTTTAATTGGGAATATTATGGCATCTCTATGGTTTGAGAATAAATTAAATTTAGGAAAATCGTTAAACTTATTATATATTATTTTAATATGTAAAATTACACCTTTTAATACATTAGGTTTAACTTAGAAAAAATATTCTTGACATTATAGAAATTAAGATAATGTTTTCTATAATGAAAAATATATTTGCTCATTTCATTTAATTAAATAATTTTTGAGTAAAACTATTTTTTAACATTATTAAAATGACAAATAAACTTTATAATATCTATAATAAATCAATTTAAGAGATAAAAATTAATAATATTGACAAATGTTATCCCACATGAATATTTTGTGCATAAAACAAACTTTTTTAAAATAACATTTACTTGTTATGTGCATTTATTTTGAGAATTAAGTTTTTATCAACCATGGAATTTTTTATAGAAATATTTTCATATTTGGGTAAAAAATGATCAAAAAACAAAAAAATTTCAAATTTAACTTTTTCCATTAAATGTTATTAGTATGGGTTAAAAATAAAATTTAGGTAAAAATACCCTTCGGTTAAAGAAAAAAGTAAATGGTAATATCCTTAAATTCTAAAAATTTATCTCCAAATGAAGTACATTATATTTTTTCATCTCTATTTTTATTTTCAAAATATATTATTTATAAATTTTGGAGTCCTTGATCGTGGATAATGAAATAATATAATTGAAGGGTTATGTGTGATTCCAAAACTACCCTTCCATTATATATAATAGGGTTTCACTTCCACCCCTTAATTCTAGAACATTTATTTTGATATTATTTACATAATTATTCACATTTTCTAATCCTAGATACATCTTCCATGAACATATGATTTTAGTCACAATTTTTTATCTTTAAGGATCCATTTCCGTGTATATTTTTAAGAGAAAATACATGCTCATTACGTAAGTATTAGCATAATCTTAGGCTTTTCTTATTAATACTACTATTCTTATCCTCTTATATCCAAACCAATATAATTAAATAAATATAATTTTTATATTGAGATGTTATTGTTTTAATGAAATAACAATGACTTATTCCTTTAAATTTAGTAAGAAAAAACATATTTTCTATTAGAATAACTGCATAGACTACTGCCTCCACAAATCGATGTATTCCATTTTTATACCACCTCTAAGGTTTAATTTTAAAAATGTGGTTGATTAATAAATATGATATATTTATAATATATAAATACTATTATTTTATTGTTAAACCATCATAAAACATATTTCCTCTTATTCCTGAGGAAATAAAAATGTTATTTTTGCATTGTACGGACTACTATATCCACAAATTAGTATATCATATTTTTCTAATGGTTTTATTCTTATTTATTAGTATATATATAATCTGTACTTATCAATATTAAATTTTATTAATAAAAATTTTATTCTGTTATATTGGTGATAATATGCAAAAAAACATCTTTCATAATCACAATCATCCATTAAAAATAGTATGTTCATGTTTGGATCAGTTTAACCACCTACTTGATTAATGTAGTAAAAATCTATCATGGGTGAAATTGGAATATAAATACTAATATTATAAAATTTAATAATAAAATAGTAATTATCTAATTTTTATGTTTTGGTTATATTATGTATTTAACTTAATATTTAAATAACATCATTTATTACTAAAATTATCGAAAGATTATGACACAGATTCAATAATAAAATATAAAAAATAAAGAACCAATCAAAGGAAATAATAGAATTATAAATAAATAAATGTTTTAAATATATATTACAGTATATTATATAGTAATTATCTTATTAGTAGATCAATAATTAACTACACATATTTTATAATAATAGTATAAACAATAAATATCTAAACAACTATGGTGGGAAAATAGGTAAACTAACAAGAATTCACACAAAGATATCAATATGGGAAGATTAAATCTAATAATGGAAATGAGTATGTATATTAATTATGTTTTTAATATAGAGATTTTTTCTATATTGGATGATAAAGTATGTTCATAGAATTTTGGACAAGTATTTAAGGTGTTCTATCTCAAATTCCCCTCTTTCAGAAATATAATGTATTATACACTTAATTTCATTTATTTGGTGCATATAATTTTTATATTATATGTGATTTAATTAAAGAAATTTTATTTAATTTATTTTAAGATTAATTTTTAAACTTATATTATAGTAGGTTTTCATTTAATTGCTAACCAATCCATAAGTTGGGTTTTCCATCTATGTTTTCATTATTTGAAACTCATGCTATATTCACCACTAATTTCCATTTTTGTTGTGCATACACTATAACCAAATACTTTTAACCACATAACACATTAATTTAATGGGATTTAGAATTATATGTTATTACCCTCCCTCATATTCATTTGATTTGTGAGTTTTAAAAACATTGGAAGAACTCAATATTTTCCAATGTGGAAACATACATTGTTTTGGTAAAGTAAAAGTGTGTGTAGATTACTTGAAAATAAATTCCTATAAAGATACTGGAAATTCTATGATGTTTTGTAACCAATGTACCTAGTGTAACCACCATAAAAAGGGTCTAATTGGAATTATCTCAATCATTATTCATATGCATAATGATTTGTCCTAAGACTGTACACCGTGCTAGAAACTCCTAAGAGATATTCTTTTGAATTTTAATAGGCTCTTTATGAACCATAAAAAAAGATTTTTTATTACATTTTATTAGTCTCCAACCAGTGAAACCTATTGATCCCAATTACTATATTCCATGGATAACCCAACACATTAAATCTACCCATGCCATAATATTTCATCAATAAAGGTACTTCCATCTATTTTAATGATACCCCATAGCTTCTAATTATATTATGTGATATTATCCAAAATTTCCATGTTGTTTTATTTAATGGGGTTTTATTTGATTTTTATATGATTTTATTATATAGATAATAATGTTTTTATTCAACTAGAGGTTCTTTATGTAATAGTATGAGATTTCATATTGACACTTATGGAGAATATAGTGGACTTATTTAGGTTACATGTGGGGCCAAAAATATATAAACACTTTATTCATTGACATGTATCCTAAGAAATTATTGATTATGTTTTGGTGTATACCACATTCATATTAGTATTATGACTTGTTATATGGACTTGATAACAAGTTTCTATGTATTTGGTTTTGCATTCTATCTATATGAGATTAATTATTATTATTTAACATGATTTTATTTAGTTTTGTGGATATAGATTTCCAGAATTTTCTATTGATTATATATTTTTATTTATTTATTCATGCAATATAACTTATTCAATGTTAATATTATGATATATTTGTTGGTATCCTACTCCTTATTGAGAATATGATATTAAGTTTATTTGTTTTCCTTTCTCCAGGAAACATTGAGGAGAACCACATGAAATTTTCATGGATATGATGGAAGGGATAAAAATGTTCTTATAATGTGTTCATGTTGTATATTATGGTATCCAATTTAATATACTCTAGTATATAGGGTTCAACTATAACTATGTTTCTGGATCATGTGGTGACTCGTGAATTACATAAAATAGTGAATTAAAATTACTAGATTCAGGTTTCTAGAGTCAAGGATGTTAAAATTATGACATTACAGGTATTATTCCATGATTTTATATCATTTTTTATTGTGTATACCTCTATTAGGTATCCTTATTATACCCACATGCTCATCTAATTATAACTTATTATCTTTTATTGTTATCTATTATGTTCACCCTTACCGAATATTTAAGATCCCAAATTGCATAAGTTTTGATTTCTCAAGGTTATGATGATAAAAATAATAGTAATATTCAAGAATGAAACATTTTTGGGGAATAAATTTGAGATGTTGAGTATATTTAATGTATTAAAAAGATTGTTATATTGTAGGAAAATGTCCCTTTGTTAAGAATGGAATGATTTTCTTTAGTTAATTGTTTTACTAATTATCTTAAAATATAAACCTAAAAGGCCACTGGAATATATTTTAATATTTTTTTCATTCATTCATGTAAATTTTTGGTCACATCTATAGGCTTATATAGTTAGTATTAGAGTGTTGTTTAGATAACAATGGATATTAGGATGATATCATTTCAGGATAAAATAGGAGTTAGAAATGTAAGAAAAGGTGAATAATGTAATATTGACTAAACCATATGGCTATAGATTACCCTTTATATCAGTTAATTTAATATTCTTGCGATTTGGATAAGATAATTTTATTGAAATCCTTAGAGATAAGTTTTATGGATAAAACTATATACAGGATAACATCCTAATATTTTAGAAAAGTGATGATTCTGTAGTTTTCCTTGAAATAACATCCTAGTAATGATATTACTAGTGGTATAAGATCTAGAAAAAATATACCAAGGTGTAATAACCAAGAAAAGTGAACTTGGGGTATTAACACTACTATCACTTAGTGAAAAACAATGTGGCCAAACTACACACCAATTTTCATAGTACCATGATTTTTCATTGCTTAACCACATTATCTTTACAAACCCTTATAAAAAATTAATTTCTTAATTACATTATGTTATTATATTAATAATCACATGAGAACCTGACATAATGAATATTAAATTAAATTGAAGGTATCTAATTATGAAATTAAGGCATCATTAGAGAAGACATTTTAGGGTTTAATTTTCATATTCATATGATCATTTACTAGAGTTTTATTAAAAACCATTTTGGTTTTTAGTATTTGGTTGAAATAAGACAGTATAAATGAAGCTGACAAAGTTATATATCTAGAAACAACTTTGTCTTATAACCAAATAAGAAAAAGTATTCAATTAATTAAGAATCATGATATATTATTATTGTAATGGAAAATGCGAGTTTTCTTATATTACATATTACAATGAGGATGATCTCATAATTGAATTTAATTCATGATAATATCATATATTATGATTGGTGAGTTAAATTTTTCAATAATATTCTAGTATATTTATAAGGAATAATAATTTCCATGTAAATATTTTCTAAATATATGGTAATTGTACGAGTCCATGGAAATTGACAACATGAGATTCCAAGGCCCAGAGTGCCCAGAATTAATTTCTAAACTTTTTTCAGGTACGTTCAGTAAACGTGTGAGAGGGTTTTATTAAATTTTTAATCGGTGCATGGAATTGAAATATGAGGGCACCGTTGAACTCGCATCGCCGATATTCACTTTATGAAACATTCACTTCGACGATAGATGGTCGAGGGTAAAAGTTAGTTTTTTTGTTTTTCTTGTAAGAATAAAATAAAAATAAAAGTGTGTGACATTTTTATTTTTATTTGCAACACCCTTACGGGTGTTTGGAGGTGGGGTCCACTGGAACTAAACCTCCATGTGGATGTTGGAAGTGGGGACCATCATACCATAACCACCCATGAGAGGTTATGGTGGTAGGAACCACCCAAACCATAACCCCCCTTGAGAGGTTATGGTGGTGGGCACCATATGGGATTAATCCCAATTGAAATCCCCCATTAATTTGGAGAAACCCTCAGCTCCCTAATAAATGTGTGGTGGGGGCTCTTCAACACCTCCAAAATTTTAATTGTGCCAACATACCATAATAATTGTGACAACTCCCCCTTAATCAATTAAAATTTTATGAATATTATGCCAATGACATAATAGATATTATAATCTATTATCTTGGGAAGCCTTTTCATTTTGGGTCTAATTGGGCAGAGGAAGAAAATGGGCGAAAATCTCCCAATGAATAACACTCAACCAAATAAGAACGCCCCACTGACGATGAAAGCTCCACCGATGAAGAATGATCCACATACGAAAAATGCCGATGAGGAATTCCTTCGACTACGATGAATTACCTCAACTTTGACCTTCTTCCTCAAAAATTCTTTGAAATAGGACATGTTCGTCTACAACGAATCGAAGTCCTACTTCTCGCATCAATTTCCACCAACAAGGAACAAGGTATGGGTTTAATGCTATTTGTTTATCACTTCACAAGTACACCCCATATTTTATTTAGCGGGTGTGGAGAAATATTTGTGGGAAGGTTTGATGTGATTTTTTCCTATGAACGTCTTGCTACCTTTATAAGGTGAAGAGTGGGGGCCATACTTTCATGGCTCATCCTCTCTGTAACAATAGAGTTGATTTGTGGTGTTTTTCAAAACAGAGGAAGGTGACGAAGGTGATGAATGAAACAGCGCCGCCACCTGTGGCCTCCATGACCAACACCTCCCCCGCGATGCCTTGACCTCCCAGATGATGTGGCCATGTGGCGCCATTGGATGAACTACCCCAATGCCCACCACCAGTCGAATTAGCCCCATACTGCGCCGCACCCCACGTCGCCACCAGGTGAACCGGCACCAGGCATGCCGTCGGACGAACCGGCCCTGAGCCATGCCTTTCCCTAACCGCACCACTCCCTGAGCCCACTGCCACCCGGCCGAGCCGCCCTAGCCGGACATCCATCGGCTGAGCCCCCGGGCTGCTACGGCCTCCTAGATGAACCAGGCCCAGTCGCGCTACCCACTAGCCGACCCCCCCCCCCCCACCCCCACCCCCACTGGCCCCCTGGCCTCACCACCTCGAGCTATTCCCCTGCATATCTCTAAAACAAACCAGCCCCGCGCCCCGAGTCATGCCACCATCGCAGTTCACTATGGGCTAAGCCACCCATGCGGCGCCTTTCAGGCCGAACTGCCCTCGCAGCCGGTCCGTGACCTCACGACTCTCCCCATTCCCTCACGGCCTACTGGGCTGGGCCCAACGGGCTTGGTCGAACCTAACGGACTAGTTCACCTAACGGGTAAGTCCAGACCCGACGGATCAGGCAGGGTCGACCCAATCCGGGTCGGCCCGGACTGGGTTAGGCTAGGTCGGTCTGACTAGGTCGGACTAGACCCGGGCCTACTATGATCCACATACGCTCATTCATCCATATCATTGTCACTAGGCGTTTGTTTGACGAACCGTCAGCGATGCTGGAATTAATGGATTGAGAATTTCATTTTGAGTATACCCTACTAGATTTTTGGGTATAATTGAGGTATGATTAAGTTGGATCGAAATTGAATCCAACCGAGCCCCCGACACTAAAATGCTAATAACTCACAGACTGATGGTCTGTTTGATGCGCCGTTTATTGCATTAAGACCTCTATGATGTGGAGTACCTTCGAGATACTTCTACATGGGACTTCATTTCAGTTAGTGTATAGTCCAGTAGCTTGTGGATCGTATCCTCCTAGTGATAAGTAAGAGTAGTTTGTAGACTTAGTAGTTGGTTGAGACTGGACAACTACGGACTGTTTTGACTCAGAGTGACTCTACAAGCCCTGTAGGAAGCACCTTGGTGTCATGAAAGACCCACATTGGGGAGTGCCTCTTTTTGGGGTGGATGACCCATGGTACTCGATAGGAGGAGTACCTCAGCAGGGTACAAGGAGAAGTAATCATGGTGATGCGGCAGACCCATGGTGGGGAGCACTTTTATTGATGCGGCCGATCCACAATACTCTATAGGAGGAGTATCTCCACAGTCCAAGGTTAGTGGAAAGCGTGCTTGTTGTCACAGCAATCCCAATGTACTTGATATAGGAGGAGTTCTCCAGCAACTATGGTTTTTAAAAAGTGACTGGGGATGTTACATGATAGCACCCCTAGAATAAATCCATTTTTAAGCTAAATAAGTTTTTCTGTGTTTTACTCATGATTGAGATGGTTCACTTGATAAAATTTTTATATGTATGAGAATATAAATATGTAGACTTATATGTTGATTTTTATCTTTTTAGTTTATCCTTTTTATATTTTTTGAGACCTTGAGGGTCTTAGAGTACCTACTGAGTATCGTTATATCACCTCCGCACGGGCTATGCCCACACCTTATTGTGTTGGATGCAGATGACAGACATCGCTGATTGAGACCGATAGTATTGGGATTGGATGATACATGGAGGAGGACCTCATGATGAGTAGGTACATAGAGGGGGCGGACATACGAGGAGTGTTGAGGAGGCAATCTGTACCTACCTTTCAGGTAGGAACCTCAAAGGATGACCCAGTTGTTTTTTCCCTTTTTCATCTGTGGTACTAGTACTTTTAGTTTCTTGTACTTTACTATAGGTATTGTATTCCAGCCATTTTAATTTCATAACTCCTTTGTTATACAATTTTAATTGGTGTCTTGTATCTTTCTATATTCTGGGTTATGTTTGATTGCATGTTATAAAGGCAATGCCTTCACTATTTTAGGGAATTACATCTTTGGTGCTAGTAGCCAGCCCCTGGCCTATGGAAGGTGGGCTTGGGATAGTCACAACACAGGCCCCGTGGGATGGGTCATGAAAAATTGGTATCAAAGGATTCAGTTCTACCATAGAACTAGGACTCTGATCTTTATTGTGAAGTAATAAGGTTAAGGGTAATGAGTGCAGTTTCCAGTTTAGGGAGTCCAGTGTTGGTACGGCTGCCGACATATCCATACACCAGGAACCTGATTTTTGATTTCCAACTCAGTGCACGAAAACACTGATTGCTTGTGTTTTTTAAAATATATCTTTAAGTTAGCTCATGATGTCAGCTCAACAGGGATAACTATTAACCGTACGACACCTATTTCTTTTCTGGATGACTCTATATAGAAAACCATATTGAGTTTCAAGGGTTGTACGCACATATATCCAACTGAGCGACAAGGCCTCAATGTAGGGACCTTTTTCAATAGAGGCACCAAAGGAGGAACCTGCGGTACCACTCCCAATTGTGCCACCAATACCACTAGCCCCAACAACAGATGGTGCATTATGCATGAGCATGTTTCACGAGTTCTAGCGACTGAGGCCACCTAGGATCAGGGGAGAGACGGACCATCAGGTGGCTTAGGATTTGCTAGAGGCTGTGGTCAGAGTGTTCAGATTGATAGGGACACCAGCTAATTTCATGATGATCATTTATGCCATCCTTCTACAGTCAGTAGTAGGTAGATGGTGGAGCTTGATGCTCCAGGTTCACAATGAGGTGACGCTTTTCCGGGAAGACTTTGAGAGCCTGTTTTGGGTAGGGTTTGTTCAAGCAACTCTTCACGTTGTTTTCATATAGGAGCATATTTATCTGTAGCAGGGAATCATGTTTGTAGCTTAGTAATCAGCAAGATTCATTGACCACTGACATTACTCCACATATATAGTGCGAGACCCATTCTTCACAGCCCAAACCTTTGAGCAGTGACTCAGGCGGGAGTTCTGGGATTCAGTGATCTCACTTAGCATCCCGACGCAGGAGGGGGTGTTAGAGAGAGACCTCTTGGTGGAGAGTTTCTTTTTCAAGAATACACCATTAGTGAGACCCAAGACTATTCATCACAATGTGGAGTATTCTATAGATAACAGTAGAGATATTTCATAGATGTCCAAGAGGACCAGACCTACAGGTTGATGACCGCATGGCTCAGGATCAGTTGTGTGGGGAACTCGAAGCGAAGATAGTCATTCCAGGAGCAGGTAGTGTTTCACATGTGTTCGGCAGGGTCACATGGATCGTGACTATCTGACCCCCCATTTGGATGATCAGTATATGTTTGAAGGACCACCCAGGAAGAGATAGAGATTCGATAGAGGTGGTTCACAGGGTGTTGGCGGACGTGGTAGTGGTGCTGGTTGTGCAGCTGGCAGTGGGCGACGATTTGAGGTGTTACCACCACCACTACCCGGAGGTCCACCCCAATCGTAGGGAGAATGTTGAACGGGGAGAGCTCAACTCCATCCAGCTAAGGCCTACAATCACGACGCTCCAGAGATGATTTGAGGTACGATCTGTGTTTACTCCACAATAGTTGCAGTACTTATAGACACATGAGCCAATCATTCTTTCATTGCCACTTCCCTCATTCGGAGCTCGGAGATTCCAAGGGAGATGTTGGCTCGATCTTTTTGGATAGTGACTGTTACATGAGCTAAAATTATGATTATACACTAGTTACAAAAATGTGAGCTTACTCTTGGAGGGGAGAGCTTTATATGGGATCTCCTAGTAGCGGCATCGATGCCTTACGACGTCATCTTGGGTATGGATCAGTTATCTACATTCCATGCTCATATTGACTGTATTAGGTGCAAGGTATGCTGTGTCTGCACGAATGGGACCAATTTTACATTCACCGGTGAGAAGGGAGCATATGCAGCACATGATGGTCTTACTTGGAGGATGGTGTAGTCGATTACTCATCATTTGGATAGCCTTACCCTCAGTGTTGTTGATGTGGAGAGTTCGAGATATCCTATATTGGTGGACTAGTACACGGATGTTTTTCCCTGATGATGTTTTGGGTCTACCTCGTCATAGAGAGGTGGAAAATTACATTGACATGTACTCCGAGACTACACCGTTATCTACACCACTGTATCGGATGGCTCCAATGGAGCTTCGTGAGATTCGAGTACTACTAGAGGTCTTGCAGGAGAAGGGATTAATCTATCCTAGTGTTTCTCCATGGGTATCCCTAAATCTATTCTCCAGGAAGGAAGATAATAGTTTGAGGCTTTTTATTAACTATCGGTGCCTGAACCAGGTGACTGTGAAGAACAGGTACCCACTCCTAAGGATTGACGACCTCTGTGATCCGGTGAAGGGAGCACAGTTGGTCTCGATGATAGACCTCAGATCATGCTATCACCAGCTCTGAGTACAAAAAGATGATGTGAAGAAGACGACCATCAGGTGTGGGTAAAACCATTATGAATTCTTGGTTATGCCATTTGTCATGACCAATGGTCCAGCAGTGTTAATGGGACTCATGAATATGATGATTTAGTTGTACCTTGTTTGCTTTGTAGTGGTCTTAATTGACAACATTATGATCTAATCAGCTACTAAGGAGGATAATTCCTATCATTTGCAGGTATTACTGGACACACTCCAATATCTCCAACATTATGGTATGCTCTTGATGTTCCAGTTACATATTTGATAGGTTCACTTCTTAGGAATTTTCATATTGGAGGCTGGAGTTGCAGTGGATCCATCGAAGATTGAGGCGGTACTTGTTTGGGAGACACCCCAGAGTGTGATAGAGGTACAAAGTTTTTTTTGTATTTGGATGGTTACTACTGAAGGTTTGTTCTAGACGTCTCCTAAGTTGCAGCACCACTATCAGCCTTTATGAAGAAGGTGAAACCCTTCGTTTGGTCAGAGAAATACCAGTGGAGTTTTCAGGATCTAAGGTAGAGGATTAATAGTTCCCCCATCTTGAGGATTCTAGAGGAGGGAATAGGCTACGTATTTTATGGTGACGCATCAGGGACCAGACTCAGATGTGTCCTGATGCAAGAGAGAGCAGTGATTTCATATGGTTCTCAGCAGCTGATATAACATGAGAAGAACTATTCTACTCATGACCTAGAGTTAGCAGCAGTGGTCTTTGCCTTGAAGAAGTAGCGACACTACCTGATGGGCGAGCATTTTACCGTGTACTCTGATCACAAGAGTCTCAGGTATATCTTCTCCCAGAAGGTCCTGAACCTGAGACAACGATGTTGGATTGAGTTCCTCTAGGACAATGACTTCAAGATAGTCTATACTCCTAGTAAGGAGAACATTGTAGCAGATGAACTCAGTAGGTGGTATGGTTTACAGTTGCTAGGCGAGGTGATGGAGCAGCTGGATGCTTTACATATATACTTTGTTGATTGGGATGGAGCAGCTTTTCTTTAGTCTCTTAAAGCCACTCCACCACTTCTTTAGTGAGTCAGGAAGGCGCAACATGGGGACACTAACTGTGAGGATCGAGGTGCTTAGATATCCACAAGGAAGCCACCTGATGGATTTTAAGAAGGTTTGGAGCACGTCATCCTCTTCAGAGGATTTACTATGGTACCAGTGTCACATAAGGAGGAAGTGTTGAGGGAGTTCCACACTCCCCCCTAGCGGTACATCCGGGTGTGGAAAATATGTACTAGGATCTTCGATGAAAGCACTAGTGGCAAAGAATGAAGAAAGTAGTAGCAGAGTTTGTTTCTCGGTGCCTCACTTGTCAGCAAGTGAAGGAGGAGCATCAATTACCAGCAGGCTTGGTTCAACCTTTTCAGGTCCAAGAGTGGAATTTGGATGGGATATCAATGGGCTCTTTGACAGGACTTCCATGTACATCCAATCGATATGACTCGATTTGGCTGATTGTCGACCGACTCACCATGTCATCCCACTTCCAACCGATCAGAGAGTAGGGTTCTGTAGAGAGATTGGGATGCCTCTATGTGGAGGAGATTGCGCGGTTACATAGATTACCTTAGATGATTGTATCTAATCATGATTCTTGTTTTACTTACCAGCTATGGAAGGTGTTGCATGAGGATTTCAGAACACAACATTGTTTGAGCAACGCATTCCATCCTCAGACAGATGGTCAGACTGAGTGGACCATTCAAACCCTCAAGGAAATGTTGTGTGCTTGTGTCCTAGACTTTGGTCACAGCTGAGAGGATCACATACCTTTGGTGGAGTTTTCATACTAAAAAAGATATCATTCCATCATTGGGATGACACCTTTCGAGGTGTTGTATGAGCGACCATGCAGATCACCTTTATGCTGGACTAACCTAGGGGAGTCCGCTATAGTGGGACTAGAGATGGTACATGATACTATAGAGAGGGTGCAGATAATCTAGGAGCAGATGAAGATTGCATAGAGCAGGAAGAATTCATATACTGATAGGATATGGAGACCTCTGGAGTTCGAGGATGGCGACCACATCCTTCTATGGGTCTCCTGCCATTGTGGTCTATGGAGATTTGGCCAAGGCGGAAATTTATCTCCAAGATTCATCAGACCTTTTCAAGTCCTTAGTAGAGTAGGCCAGGTAGATTATCTCTTAGCTCTTCCACCTCAGTTCAACCAGGTGCATGACATCTTCCAAATATCCCAGTTGAGGAGATATGTGAACGACCCTTCCCACATAACTGAAAAATGGAGAGATGGACATTTACAATGGGGCGACATTTACGGAGGTTCCAGTAGAGATTGATGATCGACAGGAGTGGGTCCTTTGTGGATGGTCGATACCTCTAGTGTGCATTCGCTGCAATCACAAAATCCTCCAGGAGAGCACATGGGAGTGGGAGGCTTAGATGCATGCTAAGTACCCCTACTAGTTTCCTTAGATTGTGTTGTGGAATACGGAGATGTAATGCTCTGGGGTTGGGAGAATATAACGCCCCTGATTTACATGTATTTTTTTTAAATATATGGGATTCTTATGAGTAACTGACAATTGACAGCATGTGATTATGAGGCCCATAGTGTTTAGAATGAAATTCTGAACTTTTGTTCAGGTATGTTCAGTAATGGTGCAAGCGGGTTTTCCTAGATTTTAAACTGGTTCTCGGAATTGAAATATGAGGGCACCATTGAACTCACAATGCCGATATTCACATTAGGAGACATTCATATCGACAATAGATGGTCGAGGGTAAATGTTTGGTTTTGAGTTTTTCATGTCAGAATAATATAAAAATAAAAGTGTGTGCCATTATTTTTTTTTTAAACAAACATGTGGGTGTTGGGAGGTGGTGTCCACCAAAACTAAACCTCAATGTGAAAGATTGAATTGGGGACCACCAGACCTTAAACTCCCATAAGAGGTTATAGTGGTGGGGACCACCAGGGATTAATTCCTCTTTAAACCCCCTTTAATTGGGAGAGAACATCAACTACCTAATAAATGTGGGGTGGACCCTCTTCAACACCTCCACAATTTTAATTTTTCCAACGCACCATAATAATTGTGCCAACTCACGCATAATTAATTAAACCATTTTTAATATTATTCCAATGTCTTAATAGATGTTATAATCTATTATATTGGGATACCTTTTCATTTTTTTTAGAATTTGTGAGAGGAGGATCTAGGGATAAAATATTACAGTGAAGAATTCTCCACTGATGAAGAATGCTCCTCCGACGAAGAACACTAATGAGGAACGCCTTCAACATTGAAGAACGACCTACACATCAACCTTCTTCCACAGAACATCCTTCAACGTTGGACGTGTTTGTATAAAACGAATCGATGTTCACCTTATCATGCCAACATCAACCAACAATGAACAATGTATGGTTTTAATGCTATTTTTTTATCACTTCATAAGTACACCCGATCTTTTCTTTTGCGGGTTGGGAAGAATCCGTGTGGGATGGTTTGATGTGATTTTTCCTCGTTAACCTCTTGGTACCGCTATAAGGTAGAGAGTGCAGGACAAACTAACATGGTCCATCACCTCTATAACCCTTGTGTTGATTTCCAGTGTTTCTAGAAACAGATGAAGGTGACGAAGGTAACAGAGCCGCCACCCACAACCTCCATGACCCGCACAACCCACACAGTGCACAGACCTCCCAGCAGTACATGCTCCACGTTACCACCATCAAAACCAGTCCTGTACCAGCTGCGGGCAGAATCGGCCCTGAGCTACGGCATTCCACGGCCACGACGTGCCGGGCGTCGCCGCCGGCTGAGCCGACCCTATGCTCTTTGATGGTAGAACTGACACCAAGTCGTGCCACGCCCCAGTCCCGCCGCACCCTAGCCACCCCGGTGGAGCCACCCTCGCCGCACCATCCGTCGGCTGAGCCACCCCGGTGGAGCCACCCTCGCCGCACCATCCGTCGGCTGAGCCACCCCGACCACTCCGACCTCCCAACTGAACTAGCCCTGGCACGCCACCCACTAGCCAAATCAGCCCCCGTCGTGAAACCCCAGCCCCCGGACCAAGCAGCGCCCCCGTGGCCCTCTAAGTCGAACCGGCCCCATGCCTCGGGATGAGATTCCCTCGCGGACACCTTCGGGATTAGCCTCCAATGTGGTGCCTTTCGGGCTGAACCTCCCTCACGCCGATCAGCGGCCGGTCCGTGCCTCACGGCTCTCTACGGCCCCTAGTGGCCCGCTGGGTGGGGTCAAGTGGGTCAGGCCGAACACAGTGGACTTGCCCACACAACTGGTTGGGCCAGACCCAGCAGGTCTAGCCAGGTCGACCAGAATAGGGTCGGCATAAACGGGGTCAGGTAGGGTCGTTCCAACTAGATCGGACCGGACCTGGGCCAACTACGATCCATCAACGCTCTTTCGGCCATATCATTGGCACCAAGCATCCATTTGACGAACCGTCAATAGAACTGGAATTCTTGGAGCGAGATGGACCTTTTGAGTATAAACTATTTGAGGTGTTATTATCGTTG
Organism: Viscum album; assembly: GCA_963277665.1. Taxonomy (NCBI): domain Eukaryota; kingdom Viridiplantae; phylum Streptophyta; class Magnoliopsida; order Santalales; family Viscaceae; genus Viscum; species Viscum album. The sequence continues at coordinate 324,509,880 of OY728128.1, forward strand.
AGGTGTGGTCAGATTGGATCGAGCATGAATTCAATCGGGCTCCCGAGACTAAGAAGATAATAACTCACAGATCGGGCATCCGTTTGACGCACCATCTATTGCATTTAGACCTCTATAATGTGGATGAACTTCAAGATACATTTTCGTGGGACTTTATGAAAGTTAAACTATAGAACAATATATTGTGGAGAGGATCCCCACGGAGATGAGAGTGCATAGTAGGGAGACATAGTAGCTGGCTGAGACCAGACAACTACTGACCATTATGACTCGGAGTGACTCTACAAGCCCAATTGGGAGCACCATGGTTTCTTGGAAGACCCACGGTGTGGAGCGCCTCTGTGTGACGTGGATGACCCACGATACTCGACCTGAGGATTACCTCATTAGGCTACGAGGGGGTGCACGCTTGGTGACGTAGCAAACCCATGGTGGGGAGCATGATTGGTGACACGAAAGATCCACGGTACTCAACATGTAGAGTACCTCAGCAGTCCAAGGATAGTTGGAAGCATGCATTGTGTCATGGTAGGCCCATTGTACTTGATATAGGAGGTGTTCTCCAGCACCCGAGGTTTCAAAAAAGTGACTGGGGATGTTACTGGATACTACCCCTAGAATAAAACTCTGTTTGAGATAAGTTAGTTTTTCTATGTTTTCATCATGATTGAGATGGATCACTTGATAAATTCTATATATGTATGGGAATACTCCTAAAAATATTTATATATTGATTTCTTTCTTTTTAGTTTATCCACGGTGCATTTTGCGAGATCTTGAGGATATCAGGGTCCCTACTGAGTATCGTTATACTCACCCCTCCATGTGATATGCCCACACCTTGTTGTGTATGAAGTTGACGAAAGACAACGCTGATAGAGGCCGAGAGTATCAGGACTGGACGGTATATAGTGGTGGACCTAATGACGAGTCGGTACATGGAGGGGACGGATGGACTATGAGTGTTAAAAAGGTGATCTGTACCTACCCTTCAGGTAGGAATCTTGGAGGATGACCCAGTTACTATTTTCCTTTTTCTTCAGTTGTACTCGTACTTTTAGATTCTTGTACTTTACTATTGGGATTTTATTATGGACCCTTTTTCTTTCACCACTCATTTGTTATATAGTTATACTTTGTGTCTTGTATCTTGTTATGTGCTTGGTTACGTGTGCTTATAGGTTATAAAGGCAATGCCTTCCCAGTTTTTCGGAATTACCGCTTTGGTGATAGTGGCCAGCCCCTAGCCTATGGAAGGAGGGTTTGGGGTAGTCATGGCACGAGCCCCGGGAGACGAGTCATGAAAATCTTCTAAAATTTATGGCCTTTATGTGAAATATATAAATACTGTTCTCAATTTTATTTAAATTATAAGAAGAATACATTAAATTGAATCCATAACCATGAATATTGATTGATTTCAAGGTTATACTATGAGGATACTTTTAGATGACACATGATTGAGGTATGAACAACTCTTTAGTTTAATATATTATTGATGTTGAGGTAAGAAAAGGATTATTGATTGTGAGACTAGTGAATAATATTGTATTGATTTCCTTGTAATTGGTTATCGATTTAAGGAAAATGGACCGGTGATATATTTTGTAAATGTTATCAATTTGTTTGTATTATGATATATATTTATTATTTATTTACATTATGAAATAGTGATTAATACATATTTGGGGTTAAATGTATAGTAAATTTTTTAAAGAATATATGATCTCACAATTTCAATATGTCTTGGGGATTCAACATTTTTTGGAACTGCTATATTATCGAGATTATATGAATTGGGTATATACAAAGTAGGGTGCATGAATATATAAATGTATACATTTTTTTGGAAAGAAAAATAAATCTATATAACTTAAGAAACTAAGCTAAATTACATATTAGATGTTTTATTTTGAATGATGAATATGTTATGAATACCATCACCTACCTTAATTAGTTAGTAATAATTATAAATGGGAGGGCACAAATTATTTTGTAGGGAATTTAATAACCTGAAATTTCAATATAAGTTTTATTTTAAATATTCCAAATACATTTGATAGCACACTCTATATGAAACACAACACTAGAATGAAATTTTAATTTGTGTACATATTATAAAAATTATATATGTATGCAAATATCTAGTTGATGAATTAGTAGTTATGAATATGAGTAACCGAATTATGAAATTTATTATTATGTATATTTATAAATATAAATGTTAATTTATAAAAGTTTTCGTTATTCATTATTTTGTTTCTGAAAATATCTTTTCCTATATTTTAATTTTTATTAATGAAAATGAAGTATATATTGTTAAATGAAGTTGATAATTAAATATAATATTTATCAGATACTGTACTATTTATTACTATTTTATGTAATTTAAGAAAAAGTGAAACTATTATTATAAAAAATGTGTGTTATATAAAAATAGTTTTTTGATGTCCTATATAAAATTATTTAGAAATTAGAATTATTTATTTTATAATGTTAAATTGTAAAAAACAAATTTTATAATTGGATAAAATATAAATATTTTATCATATGATAATTGTTTTATTTTTATACAAATAATTATTTTAATGTAAATAGTTATATATACTATTTTCAAAGAAATTGTTCCATTTATGAAATCATTAGTTTATAAGTATGATTTGGGAATTTAAGAAAATATATTTATTCAAAAAAATATGTATTTTCAGTTGAAATTATATATTTTCAAACATAATATTGGGTTTAAAAACTATAATTAGAATTTAAAACAAAGGTGATATATGATATAATTTTTTTTAAGATATGAAACATATAATTTTTAAAATTAATTTATATCTATTTTAAAAAATAAATTAAATAAGATAAAATTTGAATTTTCAATCAATATGTCCAATATATGTAATAAGTTCTACTTTAATTACAGGTACAATTCATAAGTTTTATTATGTAAAAAAGATACCATTGTAAGAGATAAAAGTGTAAAAGGGAAAAATCTAATTGAAATGACTTGGAAACATGTTTAATATGATGTTTGAGATAATGAATAACTGAAAAATACAAGAGAGGGTGAATTGTGTTCATAAAATATTCATTTAAAAATACCACCCTCTTTGAATTATGTACATTAAATTTTCTTCATTAAGATTAAATGATGTAGAAATATAAAACCATCAGAAAAAAATTGAACGCATTAGTTTATAGCTATCCTGGGATTAAAAATCTAATAGTATACCCAGCCAATGCTTGACCACTCGGGCTTGGTGATTTTCATGAAACAACCGTTTCACCTGGGGCTCCTCGCTGAGTTCAAGAATATTTCACATAGTAAGAAGTTCCAAGTAAAAGGATCTCCCTTTATAGAACATATCCATTGTCTTATACACTATTACAATGTGTGCAAACATTATTGAAAGAGTTATATAATTTTTGAAGAGATTGATGCACACATTTGTAAGAAGTAACAAATAGTTGATGAAGAATCTACCTAAGAGAATGATATACTTAAATATCTACCTTGGGATGAACATCAGTGCAATCAATAGAGTGCTAAAATTATTTATTCTCAATATATATAGGTCTATGATGTTAGATAAAGAAGTAAAAAAATTTCTTTCTTTTTTTGTTCTCTATCTGATACTTGTTTTGTTGTAAACTATTCCTATTATATTCTATTTTAAATTGAGCAAGGATAAATCTAACAGTTGAATGATCATTGCAATGATCTAGAAAGGATATAAAAAATACAGCGTGTATCTGGAATTTACATATATATATTTTTCTTTTCAACCACGATGTTAGAGATTTTCTAATTCATTGAATTTTCTTATTCATGGTAACACTGGTATAGTACAGTATTTTTAAAAATTGATAGTCTCCTTTTGATGCATTATAAATTTATGAAATGGAATAATGAAATATTATAAAAGTAATCCTGGTGTTTTATAACATCAAATATTCATAGGATATTGACAGAAGATACTATTTATCGTAGGATACCTTTCATAAGATAAGATGATTTTTCTTTGTAAGATATCCAGTCTTCAATGAAGAATAAGATAATTTTTTTGCTTAATATACAAATTTTTGTTTCTTAGAATTATTCTTACTATGAATATAATTCTTATAAGAATTAATTCCCTTCATATTCTCATTCTGAATTAATGATTTTTATTGAGTGACTCTATCAAACATCATAAGATAAAGTCATATGTGATACGTTTAGATTCAGAAAAAATGAATATGTTATTTTTATTTCAATAAATAAAGTATTTATATGTCATCATGTTATTAATTTTAGCACATATAATATGATGATTATTATCTAAAACACTTAGAATACTTGTTATAATAGTAGTAGGGATTTTATAAATCATCAAAACACAAAAAACATAAATATATTGAAAGAGTTAATTTCAAGAAATCAACTCCTTTTTGATGATCACAAAACCCACATATTGTAAAAAATAATCAAGAAATTAGATTTAATGTTTTTAGAAAGAAAGTTATTTATTTTTTCTCTTTTCATAAAAACAAATATTTTGTTCACCCCTTTTTTTAATTTTAATCAATTATGAAATACAATTGAAATTTTAAATTTTTCATTTATTCTTCCAATTTTTGTGACATAAAAAAAGGAATAACGGGAAAAAAATTTATTGCATGCCATTATTGATAAATATAGTTTTAGAAGAAAATAAAGGTCATAATGAATGATTTATGAATTACAGCAGAAAAATAACATAACATAAAATAAAACAAAATTTATGTGGATTTAATATAAAAATTAAAAGATAAAAACCACAAAAAATTATAATAATTTTATGTCAGCAGGATTATTTAACGAAAAATTCATAAGGTAATGACGATTCAAAACGTATATTAAGAAATTACAATGCAGATGTTCAATTGTCATAAGATTTTGTATATGTCAAAAAAATTTGATTACCAACCCACTAAGAAAATAACGTCACAAATGTAAAATTGATGATTAGAAACAACTTATCTGAAAATGTATTTTGGTGTGTGGATTCCTCAAGTATAGGAGTTGGTAGTGAGGTAATGAAGATGAAGGAAGAGGAGTGGTATCCGTTGTGCCAAAAATATTGCCTAACATCAGGGATGATGCTCCCAGACCAACACTATATTCCATTGAAAACCTAACCATGGTAGATAGAATGTTGTGGGATGCTTGTTGTTCCCTCACCATATCATATTTATCTATAAAAATTAAGGATAATTTTATGAATGGTTTAGAGAGAAAAAATGTGTATCTTTAAAATACCTTAGATGTTCCCTTTGGAAATTCTATGATGGATCAATGATTTATTTGAGACATTTAGTGGAGTATAGGTAACAATTTGATATTTGAGGTCCATGTCATCATATTTTATGAATATTTCAACGTGATTCCACACAAGCATAAATCCTCTTCACTATTTCATTATTTTAATATTCTAGGATATTTTTAACACTCTTCCATATATTCTAGGAATTGTTTCCAACAATGTTTTGGAGGTATCTTTTATTATAAAAAATATGAATCAGGTTCCTTAAGGCATAAAACTAATTTCCAAGAATCCCCATGATAGACACAAATTAATTTTTCCTAATAAGGCTCAACACTATTTATGTATGTTTCATGTACAATAATTTAAACTTCATCATCATCCAATACATTCTACCTCAGGCTGCTCACCATTGAATCATGAATGTCTTCTACATTCATTTATATTACTCCAAAATTGATTTCTAGAGAAATAGATAAATTCTATATAAGAGTAATGATGAAATTTACATCCTCTATTTCTTATAGAGTATTTTTATGAGTTTTTTCCAGCTTCTGGTTTAGAGTGCAACATTATTATCTTGCGTAACTAAAAAAAACTTCATTAATCACAATGAGTAGTCTTATGATTTCACCTATATCTATTTATTGAAGATTTTGGAAGATATCTAATGATATAATTTTACATTAAATAGAATAGATAGATACAATTATTGACTAAAATGCTATAGATTACATCATTATCATTAACTGAACACCCAAAATAATAAATGTTTCAGTAAGAGTTCATTCTAAAGAGTTATCTAAAATAGACTGAACCAATCATCTATGTTCTAGAAAAGTATCTTTTGATGCCATCTAGTTGAATAGAGTTCTTACATATTGATGTGATTCAGAGAGTTGAGAATTCAGGGTCACTACATAAATTGATAATTCTGAGAGGCTCTACCAAGGTCTTTCTAAGAAATTTAATTCATATAAAATCATTTATTCATTACATGATTCTTTTGGAATAGGGTAAACCCTTTCTTATTGAACATCAACCTTTTTTAATGAACTAGTTGATTCTCAGTGACATTCAATCTACATCCTCATGATGCGATTCATGGGAGTCTTTTCTTTTTTTTTTTGTTTCTTCTTCCATTCCATTGATCTCTTGATAGAGATATTCAAATAGAAGATGACACATTCATGACCTTAGAAATATTTTCTTATCTTTAATGATTGAGAACATCTGAGTGATAGCTGGGAATAGCCATTAATTTTGAAGTAGGTATGTAGTAGCATGATGGGTGATCAGCTTATAAAAATCTTAAGGGCTTGACATAATTCCAATTTGAACTATTCTTCTTAGATTAAGTGTTTCTTATTCTTTATCATATTAATTTCTACTATCATAATGATGAGATGATTCTTCCACTACTATTGGTGTCTTTAGAAACCTAGGATTATCCCCCCTAAACCTGAGTTAGGCCTGTTTTAGACATCAAATGATATGTAATTAATCATTTTTGGGAAAATACAATTGCAATCCACTCTTTCATTGAACACTTTCATTCAGGTTTTTCAAACTGTGACACGGTGTTGCATCATTGTCATCCAAAATAACTCCAGCATTCCGAAAAACTATGTCTATAAATCCTTTGTATGGGGAGATGTTAAGAGACCTATTTTAAAATTGTAACATATATTTCACAATATATCTTTATAAATTAACTTTTTTTATATTATAAAAAATAATGTAAATAAACATGTTGAAAAGTAATTTCTTATAACTCACCATTTCATTGACTGATCCTAGAGTGAATGAACATTACCAAAACCTTTCTTTCTGGATCCAAGTTATTCAATTTATTTTTCTCAATAACAAGAGCTCTAAAAATATATATCATGATATATGGAGGAGTGAGACCATCCATGGAATATATAAAGGAGTGGAAGAATGGGTATCCTTCTTGGGGTACTTTTATCATTTTAGCAATCTTGATTGAAGTTGGCGACAAATCATTATGATTGACACCTGTAGTGACTAGGTATTCATCCACACCTAAGTAGGAATCAAGACTCAGAGAATGTAAGAAATATTTTCTTGAATAGTTATGAGGTTCATGATACATTATAGTGATAATCCAATCCAGGATGGTTAACAAAATTCTTCAAAAACAAGTTTGGTTTTTCTATCCATTTGAAATGAATGGATCTTCAACTTAGAACTGTTCTTGATATCCTTTCCTATTTCATCCTACTAGATGAAACACCCTTGGATTATTTTGTTTTTTACATTTTCGGAGTTGTTTAGGGATTGTTTGGTCAGGCAACTAGGGTATCAAGTGTTTGATAAAATTGAATTAGGTTTCAAAGTTTTTTTTAGTCATTTTCATGTTTAGTTGATACTCAATCAATTTAATTTGAGACAATAAAGGGGTCATGTAGTAATTTCAAAGAAATTATTACTAAATATAGGTGAGCTGTTCTATTAGGTGTGTCCATTAATTTAAATGTATACATAAAATATAGTTTAAAAAATAAATTTATTATTCTAGATATGAATGATATAATATAAAATATTACTCAGTAAAATTAAACATACATAAATCTGATTTAATAAAATATAATCTGTTAGTAGGTAAATGATTAGTAAACATATATACTAATTTTTATGTTTAAAAAAATTATAGGGAGATATAATCATTTTTTCATTGTCTCTTAACAAATTATTTCTTATATTAATGATATTTTTTCTTGAATGATTTATTAAATATTTTTAGATTTTGATAGAATTAGTATTATCACATCTGAAATAAACCTGGATAGATGTAAATATAAGATCTATTAGGGTGTGTTTCAATGATTGTACATGTGAACAATAAATTCCCATGACAATATATTCATCTTTGACAAATGATAGTGCTACAAAATGTTTCTTTTTCAAAGACCATGAAATGAGTGATTTACCAAGAAAACAATAGGTTCCCATGGTGATTTTCATATCTAACATACATCCATAAAAATAAGCATCCAAATTTGAAATTAAATTAATATTGTAGGTTTTTTTTGGAAAAATAAGTGAATTAGTTATTGTTCTGTTGAAATATATTAGAATTCTATTTTTAACATTTAAATGTGATTCTTTTTGGATTAGATCGAAATCGTGATTAAACATATAATGAAAACATAATGTATATTCTACTTGTAGTATGACACAACATAAATCTAATGATTCATCTATAAAACCTATTATAAATTGGTTTTCTAGTTTCATATGAGTCAATTTTGATATTAGAGCTTATAAAACTAGAGTAATTATTATTATTTTCAAGTAAAAACATCATGAGTAAGTCATGTATCTATTTTTTTATTCAATATATATCTGATATACTTTGATAATCATAAAATCCTAGAAAATATATTATTTCACACTTAATACACATTTAAAATTCTTTTTTCTTAACATTTGAAAATTCGTTGTGTAATATTTTATTTGTCAAACTGAAAATAAAATAATCTATATGTATGTGTACTAGGAAAATATTAGATAGATTTTTTTTCTTAATTAATTTAGACTATGGTATTCCTATAGTAAACCATTTGATAAAAGAAATGAAATTAAACATTCATAAAATTACCTTTTATAATGCTTAATTCCATATAGCTCTATGGTATGTTTGAAAAGTTATTTTTTAAACTAAAGATCCTCAAAACAGGAATTTTTTTCTACAAAAAAATCCAATATTTGAAAATTATTTGATAAGGAATATTTTATGTCCATCTTATATAAATTAAAACTAATATATGAAGTATATGATAAAAATATTCTAATATCTTATAATCTAGCTATTGGAGGAATATTTTGTATAAAAACAATCCATTATTATTTATTATATCCTATAGCAGCCCATCTAGATATATTTTTACATTTTACAACATGGTAATATTAACTATTTCTAAAAACCAATTTTGTTTCAACTAAAAAATATTTTTATGGTCTTTCAAATAATTCCCCTACATTATTTCCTTAAATGGATTTATCTGATCGTTATTTTCTATGAACCAACTTTCTTCTGATAAGGATTCCTCTATGGATTTAGGATTTAACTGGGATAGAAAGGAAAATCAAAATAATAAATTTCCAAAAATTCTTACCGTTATTACTCTATCTAAGATTCTTATAACCATTTATAAAGGAGAGCCTTTAAGGGTTAGGTGTGTTCTAGGAAACACATTTTCTAGTTCATTGGTATCTACCCTTATTATATTCCTTCAGATAATCAAGTTTAAATCATCATCATTATTTCCATGAAAGAGAATTTTATAACTAATATTTGTAACTAAATCATTTTTATCATTAATAAAATTCATTTCGTGAGTAAAAGGAATACATTAATAAAATTTTAAATGATCCAATTCTTTAAAAATCCTTGATCCTTTATTGAAAACTCTATAAGATTTAGAAGTAGTTGAGTAGTATCGGAAGATACATTCATATTCCATTGGATTGAAATTTCCATGATTATCCTTGGTGTTATATATATAAAATTTACATAAAAATAATTTGATGTATCCTAACTTATGTTTTATATTATTCTAAAAATCATTGGGATATTTTTTTTAAATAGTTCTTATTTTTACTTTGTTAAGGATATAGCACAATATGTTATGAACTTATACCCAAAAATGCAAGGGCATTTTATATTCACATAACATATTCCTAAAAATTTCAGGAAAATTCCAATTTATCTAATAGACACTTTTTTTTGTGGTGTCTGGGGGGAAGAAATTTTTTGTTTAATTACTTTTATTGAATAATAAGAATTAAATTTATAGTTCTCAAACTCCACTCCATGATCACTTCTCAAAGCCAAAATTTTTATATATTTTAAATTTTTCATGAGCTTACAAAAATTAATAAATAGAGATAAAGCTTCAATTTCATGTAATAAAAAGTAAACCCACAAAAATCATGAAAAATCATGATCTTTCATATAAAAAATGAACTAACAAAAGGCTGGTTGTTTTAGTCGTTCTAAAGAAATCTATATAGATATGATCAAGAGGCCTTGAGGTAACAAAGTTTTTAATTTATTTTAAATATGAATTATTTTTCTTTCCCATTTTACATGAATAAAATGATTTCTTATTATCCAATTAATGATCATGAAATTCAGAAATAAAATATTTTTATATAATTTTCTCAAGGAATGAACATTTTAATGTCGATGTCTTCAATTCCAAATCCATGAATCATCAATTTCTATTTCTAAACAATTTAAATTTTTCCTACACCATGAGTAAAGATCTAATGTATAAACGTTTTTGTTTTGGGTTCTTAAAAATTAATACATTTATGTTTAAAAACTAATATTCTATCATTTGAATAATTAACAAAATTACCATTATCACAAGGCTGGGAATTACTAATCAGGTTGGGCTAAAAGCCTTCAATATATGACATGTTTTTTGTAAGGATGGATTACCCATTTTTCACTAAACCTATAACAACTATATTTCCTTATAAATTATCACAAAATATAACATATCCTCCATATAAGTTGGACAGGGAATGAAAATTGACGTACTATCTACTCATATATCATAAAAACATATATCCATGAACCACTTTTCATTTCGGTTCATATGACCAATTTCCCCATCTGACCATGCCATAAACCATATGTTGTCCTTCTGATTTTTAGCCTTAGATTCTGATTCTGATAATAAGAATTATCTATAATATTCAAAAGATCTCCATGTAACCTTAATATATTTTTAGATTAATTATATATTGTCTTTTAAATGTTATTCATTTCTATCTTCGTATTATCATTGATTTTTGGATAGTCGGGATTGATGTGCCCGATATATTTATATTCACATAATATCAACTATTTAGAGTTTCCACCAAGATTTTTATGCTCTTCATAAGGTCTTATGGATCATATTCTCTTGTTATAGAATTTGCTAAACTTATGAGAAAAATTTTCAATCTGGTATTTTGATTCAAAATTTCTTGAGGAGTCTTTTTCTTTATATGGAATAGAGACTTGTGTACATATAATATTTATTTCATCTTTATAGGTAGACAGATACAAGGAAAATTTCCCTTTTAAATAATTTTTTGGAACATTATTTTTAATTTCTATTATAGATTCATATATCATTATATTTCCAATGATATCTTTATGTCTTTATGTTCATGACTTCTGATGGTTTTTTGATGGAATGAGTTATTCCACTCCACTTATGTGCTAATACTATGAGAACTTTTTATTCTTATTCCCGCTCACTGATAAAAATGTATAGGGATGAAATTTTTTTTACGATTTCTCTAAGTATACCCTTCCATTGAGTAATTCTATCTCCTTTAACAATTGTGAAATTATCTATATTCAACTATGTGTATCATATATAAGGGATTTTATGTTGTTAGTGCATTCATAAGAAATGAAAATAATAGTTGAAATTTCATGAACTCTCAGCTATTGAAAGATCAAATTCAACTCATCCAATCATATCATACAAATTATAGAATTCATTGCTTTATAGATTAAATAATAAATTGTTTTAGTTGCATAATCCCATGTTTTAGGTTCTTAATTAGGAATTTCTTAGTGCTTAAATTCATTGAGAGAGAATTTAATTCCATGATTTTTCAGATGAATTGTCATATGAGGGTTACAAAAACCGTAGTTTTCATATTTAAAGTATAGAGATATAAGCATAGACATTAAGTATCAGTTATCATTCAGATAATCCATTTAAAGATACAAATTTGGACATAACCATTTGACAGTTCTGAACGTGAGAGCCAGATACATTGATACCAATGGTTTTCCCAGATAATTACTGACTAAGTAACTCAATAGGGGGATAAATTTACTTCATAAAAGATTTTTTAAAAAATATATCACCACATCAAATTATAAACTATAAATTTTAATCATTAATAGTAAATGCAGTGTATATTTGAAAAAATGATGAAATGAAATTAAAAAAAGTGGTTTTTAGTGGTTCAGGTAACAAAAATATCATAGTTCCCTCTACAAACACATTACTAGCTGAGCTCAGAGATTTTCTCTAAACATACCTTTTATTAGAGATCCCAATTAAGTATAAGAATCTTTCACTTCGCCTAAAGGTCCACAATGATTTTACCAGGCTCTCCCTTTACAAGACATATATTAAGAACCCTGGTTTTGGGACTCTGAGACTTTGAAAAATTTCTTGAGGTCATTCCAGAGAAATGCATTTAGACGGCATGTAATTCCGAGGTCCAGTGTACCCGAAATTATTTACATAAAAATGTTAAATGTTTTTATATTATGAATGCGTGGTTATCTAATGAAAATGTGATATCTCTTATATGGTTGATGGATAGTAGATATGAGACCATGGTTGTGTCCGGAATGTAGTGTTTACTCTAGGAACGACATAAAATGAGTCGGCATGGGAGGTTCGGACCCCTCACTCATTAGTGGTGTATTAAATGGATAATTAAATTAACAAATTATTCATTTAATAGCTTAAACCCAAATAACTCCTAAATGGTAGCTCGAATCGTAAATCTGAGTGCATAGTTGCTTCTAGAGTATGCCGTTTACCCTAGAAGGTGTGTAAAAGTGGTGGGTGTGGGCCTGTAGTGAGAGATGTCACCCAGGGGGAAAATCATCATTTTGAATTAATGACTTACTAATTTTTATCACTAACGTCCCTTTCAAATAACCATAAAACGAAGTCTCGGAATGAAAATCTAAGACTTCCGTTATGTTCTAAATGGGGTGTTTTTTCTAGGCATGACATAAAATAGACAGGCACGGAGGGTTCAGAATCCACGCATGTTGAGAGAGTTTCAGTTATTTTTTATAAATTTGATTAAGTGTTGGGAGGGTACAACCCATTTCCTCATCTCTCTTGCTCTCTCGCACTCTCTTTCTGTTGATTGTTCTTCACCGTTCTTCGGCATTATTTGTTTTCCTTCGCCGGATGGAGAAGAAAACTCCAACGGATCAAAACGAGATTGAGTGGGCGCATCTACAATGTCAGACGGCCGGATCGAGGTAGGATTTCGGTTATGTCATCCGCACTTTTTGTCAATTTTGTCATTTAATTTCAATAATTTTAGAATTGTGGCGTCGGTTGAATGAACACAGCCAATGCACGATCCCTGTTTGAATTATCGATCTTGGGCATTCTTCATCCAATTTTTTTTTCTCAGACACGCAAAAATCTTCGTTGAATCATTGATCGGGCGTAGGCGCTACATAGGCCTCGCCCCGAGGAACCCGAACACACGTTCGGTTTTGGAATCGGGCCACCAAAGCAGTGGAGGTGACCATCGGAAGTCTCGGATCCCGTAAGGCTGGTGGACGAAGCTTGGGGTGGCGCTGCGAGGGTCCAGGCATTAGGTAGCGGCAGGCGGCCGGGAGGAGTCGGGTGTCGCCGGCTGGCCGAGGGAGGAACGCGGCCGGAGGAGCCGGGTGGTCTCGTGCAGAGCAGGGTAGCCAGTGCGGCTGAGCGTGAAGCCTAGCGGGTAGGTGAGGTCGAACTTTGGAGGTGGCGGCGCTGAGACTCTGGTGGCCGATAGTCGAGCAGGGCCGGGGGGTGGCGGCAACCAGGAAGCGGAGCAGGGAGCCCGAGGCGGAGCGGCACTGGCAGTCCGACATGCCATGGTGTGCGGCGTCGAGTGGCGGAGCAAGTCCAGGGAGGGGGCTCCAACAGAGAAGGTGGGCAACCGCGGCCTGTCGCGGTCGGCGGGAGGAATCTGAGGCGGCCAGCGCCTTAGGAGTGCGGAGGAGGCTAGGACCCACACTTCATGGGTCCGGCTGGCAACATGGAGAAGACCGGCCGAAGGGACGGTCTATTTGTGAAAATCGGACCCAAGGAGGGTACAATGATATTGGGCGGGCCACAACCAGGGAGCCGCAGTGGTTCGGGCCAGACCCGCGGCTGGGCCGTGGGCCGGCGGCTCGGTCCGGGCGAACCGGGGTGAACCGGCCCGGTTAGGCACCCTTGCGTTCGGGGGGCCGTATCTTCTAAATGGCGCATCCTTTTGATGTGTCGTCTGCGGCTGCAGAATCGTGTCGGCAAGGTGCTCTTTTTAAATTGGGTTTCGGGGTTTTCGGATTTTGTTATCGAAGAAGGGTGACATGAAGAGGTTTAATTTAATAATAATAAATTATTAAATAAATCCCGCAATGGACGCTCTTCGCGAGCTGGACATCCGTTTGACGTGCTGTCAAAGGCACTATGTTCCTGGAGATGAGACGGACTTTCTGTAGTTCGTTCAGAACATTTGTGGTCTGGTTTCGTTGCACAGAGGCACGAAATTCTTAATGTGAATAATTAGTTAATAAGTAAATTAATTAATTAATTGTTGCGTCGGACCTAACTCTTGCTTGGGATGTCCGATTAATGCTTCGTCAGTGGCAGCGCGACCCCAGTCCTTGTGTGGACATTTTGAGATGATTTTCGAAGCGCTCAGGTTTGAGACAAGGTGTGGGACCCACACGGCCTAGTTCACCCGTTTTATGGTGAAACTCAACTTTTTCACTTGACATCTATTTGGGATGTTTGAGCACTGCACACTGCATGTTTTTCTGATTGGATTGAAATAGTGCATTCTGCTCGCCTAAATTGGAGTTGAGGTGTGGGCCCCATGAGCCGTCTTTTAAACGATGTGTAGCGTACTACAACTTTTTCATCCGACATCCGTTCGGGGAGAATGAATAATCATTTTGATGTGTTTTTCTGAGGTCATCATGATGGAGAAGTTCATCCAACCTTTTTCGGGATCGTGGTGTGGGTCCCACACGGGCTGTCTATGGTGAATAGTACCCTTTTCACCGGGTGTCCATTTTGGGTGGTTGAGTATTAAATCTCGTGTGTTTTTTTTTGAGGGAATCGCAGTGGTGTGATATGTTTGTTCAATTTCAGGATCTTGGTGTGGGCCCCACACAGGATGACTATAGTGAATATTACCATATTGACCGGTTGGCCGTTTTGGGCGAGTAAATGGTCTATCTCGTGTGTTATTCCATGAGGATTGCAACGGTGTGATCGGTTTGGGCATTTGTAGACTCCTTGGAGATCTTATTAAGTGTGGAAATATGAAAGGGTGTTGGATGGGGTTCCCTTTGATGCACTCTGAACCAACACACGGTTGAAATGTAGGTAACACCCGGTGATGTCAGTTCAGTGTTGAGTTGACGGACCAATTCTGGGTCTACCCTCCAGAAAGGCTAGGCTGTGGGTCTCCATTCGACTTCTTAGGGTCTACCCTCCAACAAGGCTGGGAAGTGGGTCACCTGTCGAATTTTTCCAAGTCTACCCTCTAGCAGGGCTGGGTAGTGGGTCGTCTGTCGACTTCTTAGGACTACCCTCCAGCCCAGCTAGGAAGTGGGTCACCTGTCAACTTATTCTGGGTCTACCCTCCAGCAGGGCTGGGTAGTGGTTCGCTTGCCAACTTCTTAGGGTCTACCCTCCATCAAGGATAGGCATTGGGTCACCTGTCGACTTATTCCCGATCTACCCTCCAGTAGGGCTGGGCAGGGGGTCACAGTCTACTAATTAGGGTCTGCCCTACAACAAGGATGGGAAGTGGGTCGCTTGTTGACTTATTCTGGTTATACCATCCAGCAGGTCTAGGCAGCGGGTCGCATGTCGACTTCTATGGGTCTACCCTCCAGCAAGGCCGGGCAGTGGATCGCCTGTCGAATTATTCCAAGTCTACCCTCCAGTAGGGCTGGGCAGGGGGTCACAGTCTACTAATTAGGGTCTACCCTACAACAAGGATGGGAAGTGGGTCGCTTGTTGACTTATTCTGGTTATACCATCCAGCAGGTCTAGGCAGCGGGTCGCATGTCGACTTCTATGGGTCTACCCTCCAGCAAGGCCGGGCAGTGGATCGCCTGTCGACTTATTCCAAGTCTACCCTCCAGCAGGGCTGGGCAGTGGGTCTCCTGTCGACTTATTCCACATCTACCCTCCAGCAGGACTGGGCAATGTGTTGAATATTGACATATTAGGGTCTACCCTCCATTAGGGCTCAGAAGTGAGTCACCTGATGTGTTATCAAGGTTTACCATCCATCCGAGTTGGGCAGTGGGTCACCCGTTGGCATTTTAGACTCGCTCTTTATATGTGATGTTAGTCAGTGACTTTTTCATTTTGACTACTAAAGCGGGATCCTTGGTTGTATGGATTGGAAATGTGATATATTTGATGCGACCTTAAGACATACGAGAACAAGGGGCACTTTTCCCACCGAGACACAACCTTGCGACGTGACATAAAAGTCGTGCGGGTGAGTCAGTCCGCCCAAAGCGGATAGTATCTTGGTGCGGTGATTGATCCCCTTTGACTTGTACGTACTAGGTTGACATGAATGACATTTGGGTTCAGTGTTGGATGTCCTTTGAACTATTGGTGACTCTTTTTGGGATGAGTGTGGAGATAGATATCCCCTTACACAGTCATTTGGGTTTCTCGTTGATCATATATATACACACCCTACTGTTGTTCTCACTATTTGGGTTTGGTTACTCTTTTTCCAGGAGGGGAAAAGACACACGGGGTATGCCACGTGCTTTTAGTGTCTATCTCATCTTGGTTGGACAAGTATACTATCCTTCTATAGGCAACGAAGACTCGATGAGAAGTTCGTCTTCTCACTGTCTCTATCTCCTTGCGTCTGGATGAGTCTGCATCGATTCTCTTGTTGGGTTGAGCTGTACTCTCTCTGTTTTTCACTATTACACAATTCTTTACTCTGTCTATTACTCAATATTTTAGTACCTCCCTTGTTGCTCCCTCGAGCTTTCAGGTCATCCAACAGAGTATTTTTATACTCACCCCTGCTTGGGATTTACCATGCACTTAGTGTTCCCTTGTAGGCGACGAATAGGTCAGTCAAGACAATGGAGGAGCATAGAGGAAATAGGAGGTTGGGCTGCGTTCAGTGGCAGTAGCTGGACTTTCTGGGTGTGAGACTCACTAGCAGTTCACCTTTTTTTACCTATTGCTGGGTTTTGGCACCTTTCTGTTTGGGCATGTGTTTTCCCCTTTTAATGTTCAGTTAACTTGTTAGTACTTTTCAGCAGTTTTCTTGTACTGGTTAGAGTTAGATTCATGTATGTTGGTTCCATTTTTGTAGCTGTGTTGTATCTTTCTTTCCTTTCTCTACAATTTTTCATTGAGTTGGCTGCGTGTGTGTGTACTGTTTCTTTGGAAAAAGTCCTCCCCTAGTTTTTTGTGCCTTCGGCGCCAGTCGTCAGCCCCTAGCCTATGGATGCGCGCATGGGGTAGTTGAGACTCAAGGCCCGGTATGGGTCGGGTTGAGACAACGTGCTATCAGAGGTGGCTCATTCCATGGGGTGATGTACAGATGTCTCTAAAAAGGAATTGGTTGAGTTTTGGGGAAATAGTGTCAACGTTTCTCGATAGCGGCTCTCAGGCCAGGGAGTCCAGTGATGGTGCGGTGGATGACATATGCATTCATGAAGAACCTGATAACCTTCTTGTCAACTTGGCACAATGATACACTTGTGTAGGGAATTTGGTTCATACATCATATAGGATTGATTCTTTGATTGTCCTTCTTGAGTCATCTCCCATCGCTGTTGTTATATATATGCTCATTTGACCGCGGTTCTCCTTGATCGTGTTCAAGATGTCTTCGCGATGATAGGCAGCCAGGATACTGGCTTTAGTTCATGACAAAAATTCTATGAGCGAAGAGGCCTCAGTTCATGATTCATCATACGATTAGCCTTTCTCCAGGAGGACAGGCAGTATCACCATCACCTGTGGAGTAGAGGATAGTACCGTCAGTGAGGGCCAATGAAGAGCACGATCTAGGCACCCTACGTATGTTCCAGTGCCAGAGAATTATGATGTTCATTGGTGATACATACCCTCAGATAGTGAAGGGTTTCCTAGAGTCAGTGGTCCACCTCTTCAGGATTGTTTGGACTCTGACGGGTTAGATGGTGGCTTTGAAATCCAGTCGTTTTCCCACCCAGTAGATGGTGTGGTTCAGCCATTGTTACACAGATGCATGATGAGTAAGTAATCTCAAGGGATGACTTCATGTGGCTATTTTTTGAGGAGTACTACCCTTCACACTTACGCTTTTTATAGTTTCAGGAGCTGTTGGAGCTTCGGTAGGGAGTGATGGTAGTTCCAGAGTACGCGACTGGGTTCGCAGACCTTACACGGTACTCTTTTGACATGGTCCATGATGACAACATCCACACACAAAAGTTTGAGCATGGTATTTGTAGAAGATTTTTGTGCCATCATAGTGCCCTTCTGCATCCTCACCCATATCAAGGAGTTGAAGCAGGAACTGCTGATAGAGAAATTTCTGTCAGAGGGACGTCTATTGGCAGGGCCTCAAAGCCATAGGTCTCCCATTGATGACACTCAGGCACATGGTCGAGGATAGAACAGGGCACCAAGATAGCATAGGGAGGACTAGTGCTATATTAGTGATGTGAGAGATCATGTGGTGTGGGATTACTCAACCAAATGTGCGGAGTTTT
Organism: Viscum album; assembly: GCA_963277665.1. NCBI lineage: Eukaryota > Viridiplantae > Streptophyta > Magnoliopsida > Santalales > Viscaceae > Viscum > Viscum album. The sequence continues at coordinate 324,528,702 of OY728128.1, forward strand.
TCAGATAGTTGGTAGATGCACCGCCACGACAAAGGCAGTGTCGTGATATGATAACTCCCAGGTGAGGACATGGAGGTCCCTAGGGAGGCGATGTTGGAGGGAATCAGGTAGAAATATGGTTGGCATACATCATTTTGAGGTCGTTCCACCACAACTAGGCTGCCCATGTCAGGCTCAGGGAACTGACGGACGGGGCCGCGGGCGGTTGTGTGTTGTTGTTGTTTACAATCTTGCAGTGTAAGAGATGATAAGAGGTATGCTCTGTGTCTTTTTCTACATTTCTCATTATAACTTGTTAGACACTACGTGAGGTACTCTTTCATCTAACTCCTTGATCGTTGGGTTACTGAGGGTGACGTGGGGCGTCCGTGTAACCCTGTGTTGGTACTGGTGGTGGTAGTTTTCCCCTGAGAAGGTGGAGATTGTATCATCGGGGATAGCGCTTTGTGGTTTGCTCAGACCACCAATTTCTCAGGTATGTCCCCACACAGAGAGACTTGAACTGGAGAAGACGGTGCTGGATGGAGTTTCGGCTGGAGGGTACGGTTTGTCTGCAGTTGATGAAGCCGACTTCTTCACTGGTTGAGTGTGTAAGAGAGTCTCAGTCATGATGCACCATCTATGAAAACATATGTGACTGGATATCCTTGGGTGTTTCACCATATGGGTATTCAGAAGGAGGGAATCACAAGACCATTTTCTAGAAACAATCCGTGAATTCGTTCGCTACATTGAAAGTAGAGTTTTGGCCAGGGAGGTCCCTCATGTTTCTTTGGGCCGTTCGGGAATCGTGCAAGAGATGGTGAGGTTGCCTACCATCTTTCCCTACCTACCAAACAGTAGGAGTGGGCGCCCAGGGTCTTCCATGTGTCACATCTGATGAGGTGAGTGCATATTCCAATGCATGTCCTCGTGAGTACAAGACCTTATAAGAACCATCCCTTTGGTTCACGTGTTGTGTTATCATGGTGATGTACAAGTTTTCTTGGGCAAGAAAGAGCTAGGTGTGAGCACTTTGTCCCGAGTTGTTTTTCCAAGTATTGCTTTTTGGGGACGAAAAGCATGAAGGAGGGAATGATGTAAGAACCCTTGTTTTGGGACTCTGAGACATTAAAAAATTTCTTGATTTCATTCCAGAGTAGGGCATTCAGACGGCATGCATTTCCGAGGTCCGGTGTACCTGGAATTAATTATATAAAAATTTGAAATGTTTTTATATTAAGAACGTGTGGTTATCTAAAGAAAATGTGATATCTCATAGATGGATGATTAGATCAGAGATCTGAGACCACTGTTGGGTCTGGAACATAGTGTTTACCCTAGGCGCGACATAAAATGAGTCGGCATAGGACGTTTGGACCCCTCGCTCATTGGCAGTGTGTTAAATGGATAATTAAATTATCAAATTATTCATTTAAATGATTAAAACTGAATAAATCCTACAATGGTAGCTCGGATCAGAACATCAAGGGAACAATTGCATCTAGAGCATGCCGTTTACCCTAGGTGGGGTGTAAAAGTGGCAGGCGCATGCCTGATGTGAGAGATGTCCCCCAAGGGAAAAATCATCATTTTCAATTATTGACTTAGTGGTTTTTATCATTGACGTCCTTTTCAAATAACCTTCAAATGATGTCTCGGAATAAAAATATTATACTTCCATTGAGTTCAAAATGGGGTGTTTTTCCTAGGTGTGACATAAAATAGAAGGGCGCAGAGGTTTCGGAATCCGCGCCCGTTGAGAGAGTTTCAGTGAATTTTTATAAATTCTCTTAAGTGTTGAAAGGGGAAAACCAATTTCCTCTTATCTATCTCTCTCTAACTCCAGTATTCTTCTCCTTTCTTCGGTGTTCTTCGATGTTCTTTGCCGGATTTAGGAGCAGACTCCGGCGGATCGAAATGGTTTCGAGCGGGCGCGTCGCCAACTTCGAACGACCGGATCGAGGTAGGATTTCGGTTTTTTCTTCTGCCATTTTTATCATTTTTGACGATTAATTTCTATAATTTTAGAATTGGGGCATTGTCCGAAGACACACGGCCAACACCCGAGCCCCGTTTCGTCCAATTTTTTTTCTTGAACGTGCCAAATCTTCGTTGGATTTTTGATTGGGACAGGCGCTGCGAAGGCCTCGCCCCAAGGATCCCGAACCCACATTTGGTTTTAGAATCGAGCTACCAGAGTGGTGGCGGTGACCGTTGGAAGTCCTGGCTCTAGCGAGGTTGGTGGCCGGAGCTCGGGGTGGCACATCGGAGGTCCAGGCATCAAGCAGGGGCAGGCCGCTGGTCAAAGTCAGGTATCGCCGGCTGGCCGAGGGCGGTGCGCGACCGGAGGATCCAGTGGTCTCGAGTAGAGCAGGGGAGCCGGTGCAGCTAGGCGGGCGACTTAGTGGGTAGGAGAGGTCGATCTTCAGAGGTGGCGGTGCCGGGTCTCTGGTGGCCAACGGTCGAGCAGGGCCAGATGGAGACTGCTTCCAAGCAGTGAAGCAGGGACCACCGGGTGGAGTGGCACAGAAATTCCGGTGTGCAGCGGGGCGTGACATCGAGCGGCAGAGCCAGGCGGGGGAGGGGGCATCAGCGGAGCAGGTGGGCGACTGCGGCCTGTCACGGTCGGCAAGAAGAACATGAGGCGGTCAGCGCCTCGGGAGTGCGGAGGAGGCCAGGACCCGCACTTCACGTGTCCTTCTGGCGACATGGAGAAGACCGGCAGAAGGGCCGGTCTGTTTGTGAAAACCGGACCAAAGGTGGGTCTGGTGCTATTGGGTGGGCCGCTGCCAACGGACCGAGGTTGTTCGGGCCGACTGGGGTGAACCAGCCTGGTGAGCCCCCCTTGCGTTCGGGGAGGGGGGCGAATATTCTAAACGGTGCGTCCATTTGATGAGCTGTCAATGGCTGCAAAATCGTGACAGTGAGGTGCTCTTTTTAAAGTGGGTTTCTGGGTTATCGGAATCCTTTCCTGGAGATGGGTGACCCAAAGAGTATTAATTTAATAATAATAAGTTATTAAATAAATCCTGTGATGAATGCACTTTGCGAGCCGGACGTCTGTTTGACGTGCCGTCAGAGGAACTATGGTCCTAGAGTTGAGACGGTCTTTTTGAAGTTCGTTCGGAACTATTGAGGTTTGGTTTCGTTGCTCAGAGGCATGAAACTCTTAACGCGAATAATTAATTAATTACTAAATTAATTAATTAATTATTGCGTCAGACCTAGCTCCTTCTTAGGATGTCAGATTGACGCGTCATCAGTGGAAGCATGAACTTAGTCCTTGTATGGACTTTTTGAGATGATTTTTAATGTGCTCAAGTTGGAGAGAAGGTGCGGGCCCCATAGTGCCTAGTTCGCACGTTTTAGGGTGAAACGCCACTTTTACACCTGACATCTGTTTGGGCTGTTTAACCACTGAATTCTGTGTGTTTTTATGAGGGGATTGCAACAGTGCATTCTGCCTACCTAAATTGGAGTTGATGTGTGGGCCCCACGAGCTGTCTTTTAAACGGTGTGCATCGTACTGTGACTTTTTCATCTGAGATCCGTTCAGGGCAAATGAATAGTTTTTTTGATGTGTTATTCCGATGGAATTGTGATGGCGCAGTTCGCCCGACCATTTTTGGGATCTTGGTGTGGGTTCCACACGGGCTGGCTACGGTGAATAGTACCTTTTTAACCGGGTGTCTGTTTTGGGCAGTTCGGAAGTCAATCCTGTGCGTTTTTCCAAGGGGATCACAGTGGTGTGATCCATTTGTTCAGTATAGGGATCTTGGTGTGTGCCTCACACGAGATGACTATAGTGAATAATACAATATTCACCGATTGACCGTTTTTTGGCGAGTAAATGGTCTATCTCGCGTGTTTTCCCATTTTTAATCCATGAAACTCAGTTCTTTTTATGACTATTTTAATTCTTATAAGCGTATCAGAACCAAGATTAGTAACACCAAATAAATTAAAATTTCATGTGATAATTTTCATGTGTAAATTTGAATATTTTTATCACTATTAATTGAAGATTATAGAATATTAGTCAACTTTTAATTTTGTACAAAATTTTACCACATCATTACAAACATGTGTTTTAACATCATGTATATATAGCTTATTATATTTTTCCATAATTTTCCAAATATAAAGGATTATATGATTATCAAATGATTCCATGTGATACTAATAGTAGCCAAAACTAGTTTCATAAAATATTGGAGGTGTTTTAGGGGTCCTTGTATCATTCACACTCATTAATACCATCTCAAATTGGATCTGTTCCCCTTGAATGTTTAACTGAGGATCTGATTAGAAAAAAATAATAAAAATATATATGCTAAATCTAGTGAATCTATATCTTATAAAAATTGTTAAATCCTATTTATAATTTTATAAATGTCTATTGGTGGCGAATTGAAATTTTATAAAAATAACTACTTATATTTGTTGAGTTAATTAACTATAAAAATAAAGTGAAACAGTAAATGTGATTTTTAAATGATTTTGGATCTAAATGTCTAAACTATATTTGTTTTCGTTTCTCACAATGTGATAGACATTTAAACCACTATAATTGATCTGTAGCTTTTGATGGGAGATCAGTGCATATTTACAGCTTTTTTAACCTATGGAGGCACAATCCAATACGACAACATTTTTCAAATCTATGGGAATAACCAAATCGCCCTACCTTTTTCACACATGGAGGAAAAACCCATCAGCTACATTTTGAGGTGATTATATAAAAAAACCTTCCTTTTTAATTGGTCCAAGGAATAATTGAATCACTATAATTTTTTTAGTTATGATAAAAGTTGAATCATAAATTTTATTTGGGAGTCACAACACCCAATCAAAAAATTTAATGGATAATATAACAAAGAATAGTTGCACAAAAAAATTTAATTAATAAAAACCATATAACCAAATAAAAAATTTATTATATTAGGATCATGTTAGGAATGTTTTTTCCAGTAACAAAGGATGAAAATATTGTACTTCAATTAAGAGCAGTAGTTTATCTCAAAAGTATGTAGAACTTGTATAGTTCAATAATATCCTCAAACTCATGTATCTTGATTTGTATTTATCAAAAAGTTTATATATATTTATTATATACATATTATATTCAATGAAATAATCCTATATAGTTTTACCTTTCACAATGAATTTTTTTTCGTATATTGAAATATAATCTAAAACATTCTTATGTGGTTCACTTTTAAAATATATACTATTTCAAACTAGTAGTACAATCATTACATGTTAGAATAATTAGTACGGACACTTTAAAAAATTATGATCAATATTAAAATCCTTTGGAAAACTATGATAAAGTATGAGATATAAAATTTTAAAATTATAACTACTTTATTTTTAAAATTCATATTTTATGAAGAAGATATTTAAGACTTCAACACACATGATGCGTATTTAGTCCCTCATATTAGTCTTCCAAATAAAAAATAGTTTTATATTAATAATTAATAGTTATTTAAGGAATAATTAAATCAAGAAAAACATGTGAAAAAATGTAGTAATTAAATATATAGAAGTATAAATATAATATATCCTATTTTTGATCTAGAATATGAAAATATAATTAACTAACCATAAGTTTTTCATAATGTAAGTTCAATAGGTTTCAAAATTTCTAATTGTGTTCACTTTATTTTTAAACTTGTTGTCACATAATTTTAATTCATGTGGTGACTAATTTTATTTCATGCAATTACTTTACTTTTATTCATGCGGTCAGTTAACTTTCATTCAGGTAGTCACTTCACCTTGGTCCATGTGGTCACTTAGAAAGTCACTTTATAGGGTCACTTGACAACATCACTAGACATGGCCATATTATAGAGCCATCTCACATGATCACTTCATAGGGTCACTTGACAATGTAACATAACATGGTCACTTTACGAGGACACTTAATTTTAATTATGCTGTCATTATTGGAATTTTTCAAATTACCAATCTCGATCAGTTTAACACTCATACGATCACTTGATTTATTTACTGGGGTCACATGAAGAGTTTTATAAATTCCCAATCATGGTCAGTTCAATACAAATATGGTCACTTGAGGATTAATAATAATATGTAAATATTCAAAATAGAAAAATCATAGTGTATCAGAAATTTTAACTATTACCATTATCAAAAATAATAATAATAAAATTGGATTATGAATCATCTTCAATTCAAATTTCATATAATATATTGTATAAAAAATAATGAATTATTCTTAATATTTCAAACCAATCATGATTTAATTTGTTTAAATGTCAATGTTCATTGAGCCTTATATATTTTATGGGGTGTGTTTGATCAGTGGAAATTTTTATTGGCTACATCAATTGATTTTAATTGTGATTTTATGATATAGTTGTTTTCTTTTGATTTTTCATTTTCATAAATTTGGGTTTTAAAAAGGGATATAATGTGAATTATTAATCAATTAAAACCAAAGGTCCATTTTGTTCCATAGGTAATGGGAATTGGAAGGATATATTTGCCACCCTTGGGAACCACCATTTCTTAACTATTTTTCATTATTTTGAAATTTTTTTGATGATTGGATTTTTTATGTATTCTTTCCTTTTTTGAAGGTATTTTTATTAATTTATTAGTGGATGTGAGATGAAAAGTTTATATTATGATGGATTAAATTTTGATTTTCTGTTGTCATGTGATTGGTGAATAATAAATGTGGTCCACCTCTATTATCTAATTTCATAGAGAACATCGTGTTAATAAATCAAAAATAAATTGATTTGTAATTTTCTAGTTAATATTTCTCACTATCTAGTGGCCCATAGTACAGGATTCTTATATAAAATATGGTGTCCCCTGATGAGGACATTTTTGATAGATTATAATGGGGTGTTTTAGGATATTATAACTAGTCAAAAAATTGTATGACATAGGAACATCAATGTATTGTCCCTTTAGTCCCATTGGAGATCGCCATAATGAGTTTTATGTGTTTTTTCTTTGGTGAACTACATGATATGTGAGTTACTTGAATTTCCATTTTGATCATACTCTTGATATGATGATATATTTTTGGTTGATATTAATGTTATAATGTTATACATTTCATTACTTATCTTACAGTGTTGTTGATGGTTCCATTATAATTTTGTTTCTTCACTCAATTGTGTTTTGAGAGTTACGTAAAAATTTTCAAAATAAAAGAAGGGTGGTTTTTCAAATTTCAATTGTTTTTAGAGAAAATATATTTCAAATTCATCATTGTCCCAAAAAAGTGTATTTTTACTAAACATTATATTTTTAAATGTAAAATTAATAAATAGTTAGGGTTTTCATTAGGAAAGTATTTGAGAAATGAATTTTTGATGTGTATTTTTTTTCAAATTATGTAAATATAAAAAAAACTATTTGATACTCTCTATTAAAACCAATGGAAAATTTTTATCATATAAATGGAATGGTAAGGATTCTTAGTTATATCCATATAGGAATTGGATCACACCCTAAATGATCATTACATTGGGTAAGTAGCCCAAATATTTTCTATATGCATTCATTTTTTACTTCTATGTAAGGTAAATTCAATAATTACCCGAAATGTTGGGTGGATGTTGATTTCTGGTGTTGAAATGGATTCACATTGAGGTAGCTTGGAGAATTTCATGGGGTATTTTGATCAATATATGGAATATTGTGTACCACCCCCTCATTCTGAGTCTTTAATTATAGGATTATTTGTATATGTGTATTATTGTTTTTGTTAATATACATTGGGTTCACAAAGTGATGTTTGGATGTTCATATATTCTATTAGTTGAGTTATACTCTATTTGGTTGGATTTTATTTATAGTATTCTTTTATTCATGTGAAAGGAAATTAATTATTTGATACATAGTCCTATATTAGAAGGAAGATCTTTTTGTGGTTTATGAATCCTTAAGGGGGAATCTATTCCCAAATAGTTAAAATTGAAACCCTCAATTCATTTCAGATGCCCATGGTGATACTGATCATGATTAAAATGATGTTGAAGAGTGGTTTGGGAGATTATTCTGTTTAACATGGGATGGTTTATTACACTAGGATTACCACATATAGAATTTACATAGTATCGATATGTTTTAATAGTGGATCCAGATCCATTAGATGATGTTGGGCCCAAATTTATTTGCCCATATAGTATTAAAATATGAAAATATCATGGTTGAAACTCTAATATGATGTTTTTTGGGTTCTAGGGGAATCCCCTCATTGTTAGGGGTTTGAGGGATAATGGGAGTCAACCTGAAATTTTATTGAACTTGAAGGAATTATTATGGCAATTACAGAAGTCCTGACATACATAATGTGGAATATTATATATGGGTTAAAGAACCCACCTTGAAGTGGAATATTTATTTTGAATATTCTGAAGTAAAAAATGTAAACAAATGGTGTTGAATAGACAAGTTATAATATTTCACATAGTTTGGTGATGGATATATTATAATTTCTTTATATGTTGTCATAATTATCATTGCTGGTTCTTGATTATAGAGGATTAATGAGATGAAAGGGTAGTTTATTGAAGAGTTCCAGATGAAATCTTCTTAATGAAAATATACTTTTTTTACCCTTGGAAACTGATTTATAATTATAAAATTATAGATAATCAATGATATTGGAATAGGTTAATTACATGTAAGGGGTTGTTTATGAATATTCTATTGGATGTCTGATTCTTCCCATGGATTAAACCAGACCATATGTTTCTAATTCCATGATATTTAGTAATATTTACATATATAAACTTGGAACGAAAAATTAAATTTTATTGAAAGGGACTCTATGTTATTTTAAGAGAATACAGTAATTATATATGTTCTTTGTGAAAACAAAGTCATTATATGGGTATATAGATATCAAAATTAGTGTTGATGTTGATGGTAGGAGGAGTGAAAGAATTTATATGATTAAGTGTGGTGGAACTATAGTTAAATGGATTTTTCAATTATAGAAGGTGGTGGAACTATCAATTATTGTAACAAAATCTTTGAATGAGATGGTTTAATTGAAAAATATATATTGTTGGGACTGGATACATAGCTTGAGAACAGTTAATATATGTTTTCCAAAAAGTACTTTATACATCTTGTGATGATCATGGAGCTTCAAACATGAAAAAAACTATTTAGATGAATGTTTAATTCTTCATAGGATTAATATAGAATTTCTTATTGACATAATAAAATATTTTTTGGAATCAATATTATTTTTTAAATCTTTTAAAAGATGATATTGATTGCGATGATAAGGCCCTATTGTGACTATTTTATGTTCATTGATGAATGAAATATGATATGTAAAATATAGAAGAAAGATATGTGACCATGAAATGGAAAATAGGTGTCCACTCATTAATAATTATCTTGAAGTCGAATAATTGATTGTAAAAGAACTGTTTCTAATAAATTGTCATCTTGAATTTGAATCTTTGAATGAATGTTCCCATTGGCGAGTGATGGAGAGGATGATATCAGATTATGTTAGTTGTGTAAACATGTAACCCTAGAATGTTGTACGTTTTATTGAAGAGTCTCAAAGAAGAATATTTGTTGAATAGTGGAGCATGGTCCATATGATAATCTATGTCTAAATTCAAGTATCCCATACTATATACTATTATGTATCTATCAGGGCTCAACCACTATGGATTATTTTTTGGGGGGTCTAGGGATATCTCCGCTTGGTCAATTGTCTTGGAGTTGAAGGTCATTGACCAAAATTTTGGAGGGACTGTAAAAGACTTCACTGGTGGTAACAATAATGGGTAATGGTGTAATGTGTACATTAATATGGAATTATATTAATATAGAATTTATTAACATATAAAATCAATCTCTACAAACATTAATTTCATAATTATTTTATTATATTATGCCAACTATTCAGAATTGGAATTATAACATCATGAGTTACTATACCAAACATTTCATTATGATCTTATATCTAGTTGGAGTTTTTCTTATAAATTTGTATTCAATATTATGTTAATTTGGGTATAAGGAATTATTTTTTCCTATTCATTTTAGTAAGATTAATTCCTAAAAACAAAAAATATCTATGTTCACATTATTTTTATTGTTATTATTTCATTTTATCCCATTTACACTAATTTATTGAATCAATTTTCATTAGATCTCCTAGTGTCATTATAATACTATATAGGTATTTGTATTAATCTTATGACTTTTGATCAATTTTCTTTATAATGGTTTCACTATATAGAAATATCTTCGTACAAATTTTTTATTCATAGTGTGGAAATTTATTCAAGGATGCTGGACTCTTTGAGAGACACAAAATAATTTCAGTTAACACACAATTGATGGATATTAAATTAACTAATGGCTATTGGTATATAATACTATCGTCCCAATCATATTTAATCATTGAATCAAGTCAATATACATGGTATATGATTCCATGATACTTACTTCCACACTTAATCATAATATATGATAGATTTTGGGTCATATGGCCTTCCCCAACTACATATTCAATCCTATTGTATGGTTAAAGGTTGATCGTAAAATAATTAAATGTTTTTTCATTCCTATTCAAACTTCAATAATAATATATCATGTAAAATATCATATTAGTGTAATTTCCATTTATTTTCAATGGAGTTTTGGAGTACGAATGACATCCCTAATTTTGATATGAATATATCAATGCGATTTTATAATATTATCACTCAATCGTTCCCACATTTTCATTCATTAAAATTTATTACATATGATTTAATGGAAATGAGAATCATTAATGTGAGAGTTCCATTAAATATATATGGAAATTAATTATATGATATAAGGTATGGTAAATTGACCTATTAACCAATGATCATTTTAAGGATATATATATTGGAAAAAACATTGTGAAGGGTCTTCTAACTCATTCAGGTCTAGATAAAACATTTATAGATCAAATTACATCTTTATTGTTTATCCTTAGAACCACGAGTACTTATAAACCAATGTATAAAGAAGAATACTTGAAAACCCATAGATAATCCATAGAGGAGGGATGAATTTTCCTATACTTTTATCATTTTCATGTGCAGGAGTGTTAATGTATATATCATAATCTCTTCAGTGAAAGGTACACCACTATTGTTACTTTCCACTATTTACTAGTTATATTATTATAAGCACCTAGATCATAAGTTTGGGATTTAAATAAATTATATTTATTCTATTTTTTATTATTATACATATAAGAAACCTATCAGAGGTATCAAAGTATTCCCTAAAAATAGATTCAAGAAATCACGCAGGAAATGAATTTTATCCCTATTGAGTTGTATATTTTCATTCTATCATAAAATATGATATATTATAATTTTAACAAGCTCTATAACATGAATTACTATATGGGATATCATAAACTATAAAATGTTTTGGAACAAAAAATTACTCAAGTGAAAGTCTATGAATTCCTTATATTTTAACTAATGATAACAAATTCCTAGCCTCAAAAAATCATAGACTTTCTAAAGTGATATAAATGTTTATTTTCAAATACAATTTGCAACATAAAAGGTGAAAACTTAATATATCAATCATAAAACATTACTATATATCATATTAAATTATTGGGAAATCACTCATAAAGTATGGATAATAATGGATGATGTGTTGGCATATTAACCATAGCTGACGATTCATCCTGTATTGTAGTATGTGATTCAAATTAAAAACTATGACATCAATTGAATCATAGATTATGATTAATTAATTTTTTTTTCTATTTCTCAAATTTAAATTATGAATTGGATTTCATTTTATATGATTTATTTATAAATATTAGAAAAATTTATTTCAGAGTATTTAAAATATTATATAAGTATTTTATAAATTAATAAATTTTTTAATATTTATAATTAATTAAGTAAATTATCTACTCTAAATATTCCATTATTACTTACTATTAATATTAAAATATATTTTTTAAGTTTATATATAATACCAATTAATGGAAATATAAACCCATTAAAAATAAAATATAATATTGATTTATAAAATGTTTATAAATTATTAAATAAAGAATAATATAACATTGTTATATTTAAAAAATTAAGAAATATTAATAATGATTAATTTTAAATCATCAAATTAAAAAATCTCTATTTATAAATTATTTCAATCTTATAAAAAATTATGATAAATTAATATGATCCATGGTTAATATAATATTAATATGTTTTAATTATATAATACAAAATATTTTATTAATATAAAATTGAAATATAAAATGGATAGATTTCTTCATATATGATATATTAGAAAAAAATTATGTATAATGAATATAAATTATTTTTATATTTCTAATAAATTTAAAGTGTTTACATTTATCTTTAATGGAATGAATTCTAACATGTTTTCATTCATTGTTTTATGAATTGTTCAGAAGTTTATCTCATATTTAAATATTTTAAATATTAATTTATTTAAAGGTTATACAAATCTTTATTCATTATAATTTATATTATTAGTATCTGTATGCTTTAATTTGAATTGTTTTAAATATTTCAAAGCTATCATACAATATTTTTTGAGTAATAATATAGTTGTGATCATATAAGATTTAGTTTTGATATACATTTTCAAGGATTTTTTGTTATGGTGATTAATATAAATTTAGTTTTTTGATATAGTTTTTGCATATTAGGTTTTATAGTTTTGAATATTGAACTCTACCATGAGTATAGTATCCTCGAGAAAATGGAATTTTGGTTGGACATATCATAAGGTTCGAGGCCAATAAATTATTATAGAAAGGTTGGGTTTTGATATAGGTGGTTCTAGGTTTAGTCATGGTGATATTTACATTCTCGTGCAATAATAAATAATTACATGATTAGATTGTCATCCACATTCCTGAGATGCATTTTCATATATTTAAATATGAATTGATTCTATTTTTGGGTGTGTAACAAAAACATTGTGTTGTGTAAAGAGTAACACATTAATATGGTTTTAACCTATAATTAGAATGGAGTATCCTGATTCATTTGGATGAACATGGGTAGATTGCTAGTGGACCAGATCTCACACCAGACCATAAATCTCAATGTTCGATATCAGAATTGTGGTTGTGGTGAATTATAGGGGATTATGTACCACTAATCAGAGATCTAAGGGTCAAAGGCGCGTGTAAAATTTAGGGAATAATAGTAACTATTTTATGGTATTTGTCATAGTTACTATAAAATCTCATATTATGGAGACAACAATATTATATCTCCATGGAATCCAACTAGTCATCACTGTTAGGACTATGTTAATAATGAACATGATTGTTTTAAGGTTTTTTATTTCACTGTCAATAATGTTTTTTAAGAATGGAAATCACTTAAATTTGTAGTTAGTTGATAATTGGACTAAAAATTGTGTTTAAACAAATCATACTCACTTTCTTTAAGAAATTATATCATATCCAGAAGATGTTGTTTGGAATAAATGGTTTTGATCAGACACACCTTGGCTCTAGAACATGAGCATATCATAATGAGGTATTGATATTAATCAGATTCAGAATGGATCCCATAAAAATGTGATGATTATTTTATGATTTTTATTTCATATAAATAATATGTTGATTTTGGAACATATGATGTTGGCATGATGGAAGAAAGTGGAAAATAGGAATTCCTGATTGTACCTAGATTAATCGTATCTAGGTGGACGAGAATAAAGAGATGTTTCCGATTGTATTTAGATTAACCGGATCTAGATGGAAACAAAAAGGTTGTTGAAAATCATATTCATGATAAGTATTTCCAAAAATTATTATACTGAGGAAAATTTTATATAGCTTGATCATATTTGGGGTAATCTTACTAAGAAATATCGTACACTAGAGAATCATTCATATATTTTAATGTAAATAATGATGTTTTAATGAATGTAATGTTATGATACTCTAAATTTTATATTCTGATATTGACGAAGCTTTTCTAAAAAAATTTAAAGACTTGAGGGAATTCATGATACATGAAAATGTTTATAAATGATGTCTTTTATGGCGAAGCTTTTGATACCTGTCCATTGTATTCTACATTCTACTTGACTCGCGTATAATTCTTTTCTACAATGTTTGATAGTAAAGGAATTGATCTAAAGCTGATACAAGTCATAATAATATAGAATGATCAATAATTTAGTCAATCATTTTAAATGGGTTTATTTACTTTTTTCTCTTTTAAACTAAATTAAATTAAATTTAACGAAAATAAATGGGTGTGTTGTTGAGGTGGGTCTTGAAATTCAAAGTGTATATTATTTTCTTCCATTTGGTATGGAGCATTTTTTGAGAAAACATGTTTCCAGAATTCTAATTGAAACTGTGATTAAAAATAATGTCTGATGAATAATAATGGTTGCAGAAGAATTGTGAATATTTTAGAAGAGTTCACTAAGTAATAAATGCACCTGAAATTTATGTTAAATTAATATTTGGTAAAATTTGACACTACAAGAGATATTTTGGGATTCCAATCAAAAATATCCATGGGTCACCTATATAAGGTGAGTGAACATTTCACTTTTTCCTACAGATGTACAGTTCAATGAAGAAGAGAAAGAATTTATGTGTTTAGAGAGAAGAATATGTCTATGTATTCATATTTTTAAAGAATTGTTAACAAAAAAAGATAATTAATAAGAGATAAAATCACCACATTATATTCAGCTGATTATCATACTTAGTAATTATCATATTCAACAAATTATTGTATCCTACTCTTCAATCGTATTCGAATGATCAACGTATTGGTCTAGATAATCAGATTATATTTTCTGTATTGGGATTTACTGACTAAGGAAGAAGTATTTTTGAACATTCCCATTCAATTTTAGTGGTTCTAATTTATCTCTACCATATTCCTTGAAATTTATATATTTTTCGTAATATGAAAAGTCATACAGGGAGAATCAAACCAAGAAGAATCAATCTTAGAGTATCATACTGTAGAGAATCGTATCTAGAAGAATCGGACATAGTTTTTCATATCAAAATCTAGGAAGTTCATACATTAATATGGGTAAGAAATTGATTAATTGTTTTACGAAGATGATATTTGTTGAAATTGAAAATAATAATTTGTAACATGATTGTTACACAAAATATTTATCACCCTATTTGTGCTGAAATGGTTTACATGTACTTTTAGATTGTCATCCAATTACTATATTATTCAAAGGGAATGTCCTACACATTGTAATCTAAGGATTATTTTCTAGTGTATTGTGTGGTATTTTATTTTATCTAAACCATACCATGGACTTAGCTATTCATATTTAATAGTAAACCTTGTAAATAATTTTGTTCATATGGATGTGTGTTTGAATTTTTTTTAGTAGGAAAGATAATTCTTAACCGGAGAAAAAGGTTGTTCCGATTGCAAGGAACATAAAAAAGTATCATTCATTCACCCCTCCCCTATCAGTGACATAATTATCCTGACTGTGAACTTAAAAGTTTTATTAGAGCTGAAGATTTAATTTTCTAAATCTATGCTAATGGGGAATTTTAATTGTGTGAATAGTAAATGAAATCAAGTCTTTGATGGAAATAATAATCATATCTAGAATTATATAATGATTCCTTATCCAATTTCTATTGGATATGATGTTCATGAAGCAACTATATATTGTTTTCCTCTTATTTATTTTAATGAATCTGTTGATATGAAGAATATGGAGAATGAGGGGTAGGACAAGAATTCTATATCATAATCACTTTTTGAAAGTGAATTACCAAGTGTTAAAGGCTTCACTACATCCAATGGTATATGTGATAAATTGAAACACATATATGAATAAATTACAAAAGTGTAGAATGATAGAATTAAAATATAGAGATTGAAGTATGAAGACTTCAATATTGGGAAGTATGAATCTATTGGGGGAATCTTTACTAGGGTAAATGACATGTTTATTATTATCAAATGTATTGGTTAAAAGTTATATTATT
Organism: Viscum album; assembly: GCA_963277665.1. Taxonomy (NCBI): domain Eukaryota; kingdom Viridiplantae; phylum Streptophyta; class Magnoliopsida; order Santalales; family Viscaceae; genus Viscum; species Viscum album. The sequence continues at coordinate 324,544,696 of OY728128.1, forward strand.
CTACAGTTGTTGCAAAAAATTTGATAATAATTCTTTATACATTTTATGCAAAATTTTCTTCATTGGAAAAAAAGTAGTCCAGAAATATAATCTCTTGATGACTTTCATAACACTCTCATTACTTGTAAATTGAGAAGGGATAAAGATATGAATAGAAAACCCATGTTTGTTAGAGAATTTTATATAAAGGTTACGAAGATATAAAATTTAAATAATATTCTTATTGAATATGAATTTGGTGAATGTAATTCTAAAAATGAGGTATGTAAAAATAATGATGAACTTTTATTCCTGTTTTCTAAAATTGTGATAAGAGGTACATGGAAAATAGGGATACTTCCTCACAAATGTTTTTAATATTGATTTATTGGTCACTTTGGGTAAAATTATCTATATTTAATGAAATAAGAAGATTATTATGAACAAGTTACAAATACAATAAGATCATGAATCAAACAGGTTGATAAATGAACGTCGTATTTCACAAAAAAGATAGAAAACTCTTGAAATAGACAAAAATAATATTCTTATCTAATGAAGAAGAAGAAAAAAAATTTAGTGATGATAAATCTAGAATATCTGTTGATTTTGGTACTGAGATAACATTATATACAATAGTGTATCATAAAAAATTCAGAATTATTAGTTCTAAGGAAGAATAATATCAACTGGGATTTCAATTGAATAAAGAGTTGAAAGAATTCGTGAGAATGTTTTGAAGACCTGAATTAAAAAATAGATTATCAGAAGTTGAATGTTCCTTATAAAACAACCAATAATTTTATTTACTAGAAAATTATATTATTAAATAAATTGACAATTTAATGAAATATTTTGAGGACCAACGGAATCCTAATTAGAATTTCGATGTGAAGATTAAATCAAAAGAAAAAGATTTTGAACTTTTCAAAAAAATATATCTCAAGATGTGATGATAAATAAAAGTTTAAAAACTTTATCTCTAAAGTTATTAAAGGTTATTAAATGGATAAAGTAGAGATGTATCAACCAATTATAACATTAATGGTTGAAAAATGGAGTTGTTTCCAGAAAGAAGAAAGTTGGGAGTGTAATGTATGTGGCCAAGACCAACAATGATTGGAATTCATAAATCTCAAAGAACCATGAATCCAAAAATGATTTGAAATAATATGAATTTGGAAAAGATTTTGATCCAACTAGTTCTAATAATGAAGAAAACAAAACAAATTCTATAATTGATAAAAGAATGTATGGTGTCTCAAAAAGTAATAAAATAATTTTGACGAGATACATATTCACTATTCTAGTCAGTATAGAAGTTTCAAAGGAAAATACCCATCTTTATGGATGCTGTTAGTATTGTGTCAGATTGGGAGACATGAAAAATATTTTTTTATTAACCCAATAAAATTATTATTATTCCATAGGATATTAAAGGAAAATTTTTAGTGGGAGTCAATTACTTAAATAGACGATGTTTGTGAAAGTTTTTTCAAAAAACTAGAGAAAAAAGATGTAAAGATTAAAAATAGGTTCCATATTTTGAAAAGAAATTGTTAATGACGTGAAAACCCCAGACACCTTTAAAAAGGATGTATTGAATAATTAACAACACAACAAATTATTCTTAACAATTCTTACATGAAAAAAGTGAAGAATGAAAAGAATGATTATAAATATCTTATTGTCAAAACAAATTTGAAAGCTACAAAATAAGAAAAAACAGCGATTCTTGATATATAATATGATAATGTTTTTGAAAAGGATGAATAAAATAAACATACTCATGAATATGAGAAGGTTGAGAAAGATTATTTTGAAAACAAATATGATAAGGATATAAAAATTGGAATCCTACTAAGTAATAATAGACTCATCTATTTCCATTGATGAGGAATATACTTAAAAATATCATTTTAGGTTGAGGAAGCATGTGGAAGTTCAAGAAATTATTTTTGATCAACATTAGATGGTTCAAACAAGAAGTATAACCAATTCCATTACACATAATTCATATTATTAAAAAGATTAGTTGAAGGGTCTAAAAAAAAATTTTGCATCCGGAATTGGTTTACGACACAAATTAATAGATGGATAAAATTGAAATGAACAATACATGGGAGCTCATACACATGATAGAAAACAAAAACATCATTGGTATGCAATGGGTTTTCCATGAAAAGCTGAATGAAGAGGTGAAGTAATAGGAAAAAAATCACAATTGATTTTAAAAGGGTATTAAAAAATCTAAGATATTTATTTTAATGAAACCATTGATTTGGTGGAAAGGTTAAAAACAATTAGAATCATTATTGATATTTCTGCAGAATAAGGTTGAATGATATTTAAAATGGATGTCAAATCCTTATTCAGGAATGCTGATCTGTATGAGGAATTATATATTGAACAACCACAGGAATTAATTATTGCGAAATGTGAAAGTTACGTGTGAAGATTGAAAAGGCCTTGTATGGGCTAAAATAAGTTCCAAGGGCATGGTATTCCAAAGTGGATACATTATTAGGGAAGATTATTTTGAATAACAAAAGAGTTTTTAGAAATTCTAATATCATAGAAAGTAATGAGTAATCACTCTTTATAATTTTTTATGATAAATAAATTATCATTGATGGGAATGATGAATGATATTTTGAAGGGTTTGTTGAAGAAATGAAAAAGGTATTTTAAATTTCCTTACTAGTGGAAATGAAATACTTTCTTGGGATAAAAATTCAATAAAGGAAGGAATAATATTTTCTTTCTCAAGATAAGTCTGTAAGAAACTTCTTAAGAGGTTCATCATGGAAAAGACAAGAACGATTTTGACACTGATATCAGTGGGAAATTGTTTTTCTAAATATTAAGAAGCAAAATAAGTTTATTGGAAATAATTTCAAAAGATGACTGGAATATTGTTGTGTTTGGCTAACTCAAGACCTATCATTGTTTATGGTGTTACCTTTTTTTAATTATTTCATGGTTCTCCAAAAAATTCACATTTACTAGATGTAAAAATAATTATTAGATACAACAATGGCACAACAGAATTTGTAATTAGATATAACGTCTTAGATAATATTGATTTGTTTGTGTATTAAGATGCTTAATAGGGAGGAAATTATCATTATAAAATATCCTCATATGGTGGAGTATACTTTATAGAAAATAATTTTGTTAGTTGGGATTCAATGAAGTATAATTTTGTAACTCTAAATATGGCTAAATCTGAGTATGTTGCTTCCACAAAAGCCACTACCCAACATATATTGATTATAACCGAAGAAAAAGACTTACTTGTAGAAGTGATGTTTCCCATGCAATTGTGTTGTAAAAATCAAATTTCAATAAATCTCATTATGAATCTAGTTCTACATTTTCATTCAAAACATATTGATATAAAATATAATTTCATTAATGATCTTGTAGAGAATAAAAAGTTGATGTTGGAATATGTTCCAACATTTGAACAAGTTGCTGGCATTTTCTCAAAACCTTTACCAAAGGAATCATTATCTATGTTGAGGTTTAACATGGGTGGTCCAACCTTTTTTGCATCAATATTGATGTATTGGTTTGTCTCCCATCTTTAATCTTATATTTGGATTATATTTTATAGGGGGAGAATTGTTTTGAAAATCAATCCATCTATATTTCAAATGAAAAGATGGAGTTGTGGGTAAGCTGTAAATTCAATGTTGTATTATAAGTGAACTATTCTAACTATTTATTGAAGTGAATATAGTAGTATTTTTGTTTTCTAAGAAATATTAAGTTGAGGAAGAGAACATGAGGATGAAAATTGAAGAATGCTTTCCCAACCACTACTTCTCAAAAACATGGTTTTTTAGTCAATAATTATTGATTACTAAAATGAGTTAGCACACGTATTCTTTGAATTTTTTATTAGTTTTCCATTATTTAGAATTAGTATTTTTAATGATTTATAAAACATGTTTGATAAAAAATTACAATGTAGGAGATCGATAGGACCAAGATAATGATGAAGGTGATTTTTTTCAAGTGTTCAATTTTGTTGTCAAGAAAATTATTTTGACTAATGGAAATCATAACACCTTATATTTAGTTAAAAATATGAACCCAAAATTGTTTTTTAAAAAATAGACTCACTTTTTTTAATAATTTATATCATATCAAGAAGATGTTTTTTGGAGGAAAAGGCCTTGATTGGACTCAACTTGGTTCTGATACAGGAGAATACCATAATGAGGTATCGATTGTAATCAGCATCATAATTGATCAGATAAAAATGTGATTATTTTTTATGTTTTTTATTTCACAAAAATCATATGTTGATTTGATAACTTATTATGCTAGCATGATGGAATTAAATAGAAATGGGGTGTTCTTGATCATACCCAGATTAATTGTATTCGGGTGGAAAAGAAGAAAGTGATGCATTTAATTGTATTTAGATTAACCACATCTGGATGGAAGGAAGATGGGTGATGGAAATCATATCTTGGATAATCATTGAGAGTAATGATCATACTCATTAAAAACATACTCTGTCTGATCATATTCAGTGAAATCGTACTTAGAAACATAAACAATGAAAATTGGTACTAAGGCTTTGAAAAATAAAGGTTATTGGAATGAATGTATGGTAATGATACTCTCCAATCTATGAAGATGCTAAAATTGTACTCCAGTGTTTTTAAATTTAGAATTTATGTGATGATATATGAACTCTTTTATGAAGGAAGTTTTTGAAGTTAATGTTGTTAACACTGGTCCATCGTATTCATCATTAAATCATAATTTTGAAGAATTATTTCCAACAAATGCTGAAGGAAAAGAAATTGAGCTATTGTTGATAAAAAATCGTAATGAAAGAGATCAGCCAAAAATGTTGTAACTCTTTTAAAAGGCATTGAATTAAATTTTAATTCTTTAATAAAATCAAGACAATTGATAATGAAAATAGATGGATGTGTTGTTGAAGGGGAACATTAAATTCAAAGAGTATTTTTCACTGTTTTTTATAGAGGACTATTTTGAGGAAATTGTTTTTTGAAACTGAAATTGAACTGGTGATTGAAAAAAAATATTGAAGATTCGATGAAGATTGTAAAATAATTGAGAACAATCGAGAATAATATAATAACCCACAAGAGCTCCCAAAATTTATGTGAAATTAATATTTGTTGAAATTTGACTGAGTAGGAAATATTTTTGGGTCCTCCTAAAACCATCCATGGGTCACCTATATATGGTGAGTTTACTTTACCCTTTTCATGACCAATGTACCCTTAATGATATAAGAGATAAAATCTATGAATTTTTAGATAGAATAAGATGTTTTTGTATTCATATTTGATGAATAAGTGTTAATGGAATGAAATGAAAGAAGAAGATTAATAATTGCAACACTGTATTCAACTGATTATCGTAATTAGTGATTATTATATTTAGATGATTATTGAATTTTACTCTTCAATCATATTCGTTTGATCATTATATCTGGATGTATAATCAGATCAGGTTTTATATATTGAGATTTCGGGACTGAGGATGAAGGAGTTATGAAATTTATCAATTAATTGAAATGGTACCGATTTATCTCTACCATATTTTAAGAAAGCTATATTTTTTTTCCTGGAAAATATAATAATGGGAGAATTATTTCAGGAGGAATTGGATTGAATTTTTCCAAAAAAGTCCATGAATTTCGGACCATCTTCTGGGTAATAAATTGATGGATTTTTTTACAAATAATATTTTTTTAAATTGAAAATAAACACATGTAACATGAGTTGTTACACAAACTTTTTATTTCCCGATTTCTGATAAGAGGGTGATCACGTACCTTTTTTCTATCTTTAATATACTATATGAGATAAAGTGTATATCCTAGTCATTGTAATACACATATTATTTTCCATTGGATAGTGAAGTATTGGATTTTATCCAAACCATAACAAGGATGAATCTATTCATATTGAATAGAGATCCATTTAGATACTTTTGTTTCTACTGATTTGTGATTGAATTGTTTTCACCATGGAATAGATTCTTTACATCAAGGCAATGGATGTTTCAGTTAAAAAGAAACCAAAAAAATTATCACTAGTTGTCCCCATCCCTCTCCCTGTGATAAATTTATTCTAACTACAAAATTAAAATAACTATAGCACATTGGAGATTCTATATGTTTGGTGGAACAATTGAATAATCTTCATTATGATATCACCTAATTTAGGGTTTACATGTTTCTAAAATCACTAAAATATCCATGTAATATTTATCCCGATCATAGTGTAATTTATTCCTCTCCTTTTATATAGGGATCATTTCATAAACCATGTAAATCAATGTGTCATTTGATCACTTTCTCATTAATATTTTCTATTTTATCCTTCTATATTCTTTTCATTTTTTATAGATTTTTTTACAAAATATATTAAATTATTGGATATAATAACACATAAAAACTAAATCATTATAATCATGTGTTGAAAAGGGATTAACATTAGATAAGAAGTTGGGGATAAACCCATATAAAACTTTTGTTGGAGTTTTTTCCTTTGAACCAAATTCTTTGTACTTTCTGAGAACAAGTATTGATTGTTTTGAATATTAATAAACTTTAGATTATATCATGATTTTTCATATGCTTAATATATTATGTGGTAATTATCTTAGCGTAAATGTTGCACTAAAAGGCCATAGAATTACCCAGATATGATGGGAACCAAGATGTGTCATGAAAGTATTCATAAATATATGTTCCATTTTAGAATAATATCATTTTTCTAGACATAAATTATATAGGCTATGATGTTTCAAAACTCATAAGAATTTTAGGAATTTTTTAATGGTGTACACCCTTGGTAATTTCTTGTGCTTGAGATTTTGAGGGAACGACATGCTAGTCAAAAATATACATTTATACATGCCATTAAATGTTCCTATATCGTAATTTTTGTATTCATCATTAGAATTTATAATTTTTATTAATTAATGTTATTATTCTAATTCTTTGGTGTATTAATTAAAACTCTGACAACATATGTTTGTAGATAAGTAGTGTACCAAGGGTGAGTGACGAGTAATATTACATTAATAAAGAATGTGAGTAATTATTTTTCCGTTCTATTAATTAAAAAACTAATATCTCAAACCCGTTGATGTGAACAATAAAACATAAATAAATCCATGACCATGGTGTTTTTTGGGTAGGTTTACTTATATAAATTAAATGAAACTGTCATTGAGTATATAGGTTGATGACATCAGTATGAAACCTACATGATTTGATAAATCATGATAAAGGTATTATATTACATAGATATCATTCGTATGGGTGATAAGTACATTAAATCTTATAAAACATGCCTCCAACAGATTGTTTAGAGGCTTTATCTTCCACAATATTAGAAATAGTTACACAACGTGATGGTTCTTGACAGAGGGGGAGACGCCTAATATGAATGGTGACACCCAGATAGGAAAAAGACAGACTAGGATGGTAGTGTTAAATAAATACATCCATGTATCATTGGGAGGGAAGCTTGAAAGAGTGATGGGTGTGCCCACACCTATCATCTATGCCCCAACCGAACATCCTTCAAGGAATGGTGCTCTTCCCTGAATTCATGGTGGTTATATGTAATGAAACAATTTTTGGTAAGGGGGTATCAAAAATACAATATAAGGATCATGATGTAACGTTTTTATGCTTATATTTATGATACATGTCAACTATATCACCATTCAAGGAACATGGACTTCAAGATATCAAATAGTAATTGGAATTTAATCAAAATGGATTTTCAGGTAATGTAAGGTTTACCTCTCAACATAGTTGAAAATTATGTTTTATTTCTATAATAAAAGAGGTTGTTTATCGCAACCTATTTAAAAAATATTAAATTTGATTTGAATTAAATTTAATCAATTTATTCGAGAAAAAATATTTAATTCATTAACTGGTATTTTTAATGTCATTAAATAATAGTATTATTAATATAGATACAGGGTTCCACATAGAAAAATGAAATAATAATTGGGCTTGTGAAATTTTTATTTTCTAACCCTGAACTTTTTAAACCCAATTATATTACATCCAACCCAAATTCAACCCATTTTTTTTGGTATACTCAGGGAATATACAGATCTTGTCAATTTTTAGAGATCTCCTCTCCAAGATCTCTATCATAAATGGAATGTTATCCTCCTCCACCACCCCCATCGATTGAAGAGAAGTTATATAGAGTCCTTATTTTATGTGATTCTTCTAACTAGAATAGAGGAATGATTCACGCATTATGATATTCTGATATTTAAATTACAGATTCCTATGATAACACTCAGATGTTCATGTAACAAGTTTGGATCACCAGAAGATGGAATCTATACTTTATTACTAGGAAAAAATGATGATACGATGTAAAGACAGTGTAAGAAAAATCAATGAATAAATAATTCATTATAAGGAAATTATTCTAATACTTAAATTAATTATTAATCAACAAGTGATGATCATGATTTTAGTTTCATTGTTCCCATGTCAATTAGTATTTGATTCAATTCTATTGGTCATGATAATATTCATCATGTACATCCTAGATTAATCGTCGATTATGTTGAATATCCTAGTTAGAAATGCCCTATCAGCGCTTCCACTATATATAGAAACATTAGTATGGGTAGCATAATAAATAATGATCTTTTAATGATCGTTGATTTATTTATGAATTTATCATTTGTTTTCAATTCCAATTTAATCATTATTTAAATCTAAATCACACAATATACTCTCCATCCTCTTAATTCCCATAAATATAATAAAAAATTGTTTAATTTGGAATGGAGAAAATTCAGAGATCTCATACTGTGGTGCTAAGTATTCTGGAAGATTAGCTCAAGGGTACACAATGAATAGCCTATAATTACACACACTGTAACCATGTTTAATACTCGAGGATGATCCACAAATTAATTTCAAGAATCAAGAAATTATTATTATTTTTTTATTTAACAAACCCCAAGTTGATTGTTAGTTTAAATACATAATGTATAACATGCGTACATGACATGTAGTCCATTAGTAAAAGATGGCCTATGTAGATTTCACATGGAACACATGAATGATAATTGTTTTAGTGAAAGACCACAAGACATGGGACTATTACACATCCCATGTACTTCAATAATGTTCATGGTAGGCACAATCACTGAGTACATACGCATGTGTCATGGATTTACAAGAAAGATTTATATAATACATGTTCCTCCCTAGAATATACTATGATATTACATGCATATGAATAATTAAAATTAAATATGTTATACAATTCATTCCTTATAAACACATGTTCTTCCTGTAATTCATTTAAATCATACACACCATGTGACAAGTTTTATATATTATAAATTTCTAATATATTTCTTTCTAATACGTAGAACTAGATATCATATACATGTCTGGATATAGTTTTTAATCAATGAATATTAAAACATAACACACTCTGTAAATAAAATGTGATCATGTTTGATTTATTTTACAATAACTTCCATGAAAAAGCGGGATAAGACGTGTATTAAACATTCCTAAAGATTAAATAAAATGTGAATATCATACACATCAGTTAGTTTTTATAATTAATCTTGATGTTTCCACCAAGGTATATATTTTTGACTAATAAAATTTTAAATAAATTATATAATTTATTTAAAATAATGATGTATACGAATATAATTTTTTTATAATGATTATGATAAAATAGTTGATTAATTAACAAATATAATTAATTTATTCGATGATGATTAATCATAAATTATAGTGATGGAAATTAATTCTAGTTTATTAAATAATGAATTAATTTCATATATGTGTATGTTCCGGATCATATACCAAACCATTGTATGTGACTGGTTTCTTTTATATTTATTCTTGAAATAAAATTATGGACTTTTCATAATACCTTCTGTCATTATATATGGGTCAGTGTGACAATGATTTATTTTATGTAAACCTCTAAAAATATTTTTTTCCCTCTTAACTATGTGGGAGTAAATTCTTATTTTTTAGATAGAGCACTCAGGTGACTGGAGGTGGTTCATGTTTTTTGTTGAGCCAAAAACAGTAGAAGATATGTGAGAGGGCGTGTGTAAATTTGAATCATGGACCAAGTATTGGTTCAATGTGTCATTTCCCCTAGTTAGATAGCTATTTTATTATCCACTATATGAACTAACCATGAGTAAAAGGTTATGATAACACCACACTTATTATTTTATTTCTACCAAGTTGAATGGTAAGTTTCATTATGGATAATTTATCAGGACCACATGAAATAATAAATTAAAAATTATTCAAGATATAACTAACATAAATTCGGGTTTTCATATATTTTATGTAATTCATGGTTCATCACATATATAAATCCACATAATATTAAAAATAATGTAATATTGATAAAATGTGATATTTCAAAATAATGGTTCAAATACATCACCTATATATATTATGTTGGTATAGACTTCGACTATTAGGGTTGGAATTGAACCATATTTTATAGTGTTTTTTCAAATTCTATTGGGGATGTTCGAATATTGAATAATTTCAATATTGTGTTTTTGGTCAACATGACTTAGTTCTCAATAAGTGTTGACTACTTTCATAATAAATAGTGTGACTAGTGGTAAATGTTTTGAATAGATCCAAATAATGTATTTTAGGAATGGGTAGTCAGCTCAATAGATCAAAGAGATAAGAGGTAAAGTATTTGGAAAGTTACTCCTATAAAAATACAAACAAATAACTTTAAAAACATCTATTTGGGTTATGATAAAGGGTATATGGATCACTTCAACAAAAATATTTTTTAAATGTGGTGCCTTATTCCAAAACATTTTAGTACATTTCAGGTACCACACCTTGTATACAATGAGTTATGCATGATGTATTCTGACTATGACTATAAGGCCCCAGCCTGAAACCATACTTAATCTTGAGTTACTACAATATTACACATTGAGGATCTTTTCAGGTTTAGAGTTTTAGAGAATTAGATCATAAAACTTGCATTACATTCCACATTTAAACAAAGTGGTTACATAAAAGATAGTATTCATTTTTCCCATCAATGGAATCATATTTAAAATAATACATGGATTATTTCTTGACACTTCCTTGACACTATCATCATATCATGTACCCTTCCCTTGACCTTTGAAAAACATTTCAAAAACTTGGGATGAGCATAAAAAGCTCAGTAAGGGATATAAAAATATGGAAAGGAAACATGAGTACATGTATACATAAGAATGAAATCATACTTTACCCATAAAACATAAGTACATTAACATACCTCATTAAATCATGAATAAATAATAGAAATAATAAGACATAATGGTAACTTGAGGCATTCATAACATTCTTACGTAGGGAGTAACCCTCTTGGTTACGTTTGGAATACCCACCATAGTATATTACTTAATATCTTCGAAGAAACCTTAACGTTTCACTCCTTCGCGTTACCCAATACATTGGAGAGCTATATCGGGCTCACCCGCCCTTAGTTTATCAAGGAATCACCCATATTCATAACAATTCCCAAGAACCATAACATAATTTTATCACATAAAACATGTATAAAGGAAACATAACATTTCCACCTTTCAATAACAAGATATCAATAGAACACATTGATATAAATACATTATGAAAATCATTTTCAATACCAAAATAAAAGAAAATTGATACATGGTATTTGTATTTCTTTTAAAAATACGGTATGGCTTGTAGAGGAAGCCAAAACTCAAATAATGGTCATGGCGGCGGAGAAGTCGTTGTCACCGCATATGTACGACAAAAACATTCCCTTTTTTCATTTAGTAAAATGATTCGTATCAAAAGATTCCTTTTGGAAAAATGTAAAATTCAAAGGGGTTTATACACCGTATACAATAAAGTCGTGTATAAAACAAAATATTCCTCAATGAATGGAGATTGAGACGAAGTCCCATACAAAGATGGCATCCTTGGATTAAGGATAAATCAGTTACATAACTATGAGTGACAAACGAATACACAAAATATAAGTGAGTATTAAGTGTATTACAATCATAGGACATTCACACATAATCATAGAACGACATATTCAAGGTGTACAAGATTATCCCAATGAATCGAAATTGGGTTAAGAAGTTCCCTTGCAAAAATTCGACAGCCTAAAGGTGTCACTTCAAAATTTAGAAAAAGAGTGGATGAGAGATAAAAAGGGTATCTCATCACTTGGACATAAAATTTACATCAATAAGGATATATAAGAACATATCCAAAAATTATATAATGTGAATTAAAATACATAAGAAAATAAGTCTTTAAAAAGAGGAGGGTGAAAGGTTCCCTTACCGACATGGGTATCTTTCGAAACATACGCCTCATGAAATAAGGACAATAAAACATTGATGTAAATACTCATAAATCAAAGAATAATACACAATGAGTAAAATAATGGTCAGTACATACACTAATCAATGGAAATTGTGGCAAATTTAGCATAAATCTCAAGGGAATAAAAGTGAGATGAAAAATCTCTTACGAAAACTCGGCAGCCTAACGACGCCACTTAAAACATCCAAAAATAGATTGATGAGATCAAATAGGGTATCTCATCACATTAAATTAAAATTTACAGCAAGAGGAATATAAAATAACATCCCCCATCATAACAAAGAGGAGCTTAAAAGAAGTGACATAAAGGAGAGTACTTAAAAAGAAAGAGAGAGGTTATATCTCTTACGAAAATTTGGCAGCCTAACGGCGCCACTCAAAACATACAAAATGGATTGATGAGAAAGAATAGGGTCTCTCATAATATGAAAATAAAAATTATAGTAAGAGTAATATAAAAGAACATCCCAATAAAAAGAAAGACGAGCTTAGAAGGAATGGCATAAAAGAGTGTACTTAAAAAGAAAGAGAGGAGTATGATCCCTTACCTAAAGTCCAACTTGTCTTGTTCGTTTCTATATATTCCTGAAAAATAAACATTGGTCAATTAAAAATTGCCTAAGTAATTCATTTATATATTATTATTCAGTTCATATCAAATATTATAATGTTATAATAATTGTTTAATAATGTTAGTTCAAATCAGACGGTTTTGCCGATGTTTGGTACATGAGTCAAAAATGAACTTGTTTGAAAAAAGATTACCCATGTAGTTATAAGTAAATAATTTCCAGAATAGTATTAATGATTAAAAAATCATATATATCCAGTGAATATTCATTTTATACTATTCCATATCATTTGGAGATAAAAAACGAAAATCACCGTTCATGGAGACGGTAGGCTGTACGTACGCATGAACGCTACTTTCATTTTTTTCATATTAATGGAATTAAAACAAAATGAGAGATATATATATATGTTATAATTCCAGAATGATATAAATAATTTAGATGTAATATATTACATATATATCCATTATATATATGTACTCATAATATTACAAAACATTTTGAGATAAGAAATGAAATGTACCATTCATGGAGACAGTTAGCCGTACGTACGCATGAACGCTACTTCCATTTCTATTTCATATTTAATGGAATTAATACATAATTATACATAATAGTATTTTAATTCCAGTTTGGCATCATATATAATATCATTAAATATATCCTTTATACCTACCACATATGTATTAACGAATCAAATCACTTTGAGGGGGCGGTAGTCCGCACTTCCGTAAATGAAGATATCGCGTTTACCCATAATGGAAAACATAAAGGTACGCCATAAAAGAAAAATAAAGAAGCTTAAGTAATACATAAACATATTTGATATCATATATATATATATATAGTGTCATCTTAATGGCCACCTTTGAAGGTGTTAGAAGAATGTTGAACAATCATCGTTTCGGGAGGCAGAAATTTACCATCCACGGAAGCAGTATGTTCTTTAACCATTATATGTAGGTGTGTGTAAGTGTATCACGAATCAATATTATAACAACAACTTAGTATATATTGAATATACTAGATTTGTTACAAAATAAATGATGAAAAGGAGTTTAGGGGGATGGAGAAGAAAAATAAAACAAAAGGACACAAGTGAAGACATTACCTTAAAATCAGGGAACTCTCATTGGTTTGAGCTCAAAGGATTCATTGGGAAGACTTATGCACAAAGTGAGGCTTCAAGGAGTAAGATAGGGAAGTTGAGAGACATAATGGTTAGGGATAGGCCGAGCCAAAGGCTTTGGGAGTGTGGCTAAGGAGGTAGAGGTGGGGGCCTTTTATAAGAGGAGAGGAGGGGCACTCTTGTAAAGTTACAAAATGTTACTTTATTTTCAAAAGAGTTTCGGATTTTAATGGTCCCACATTGATGTATTTCGAGGATAAGGTGATAAGGGTTATAAATCCACTCATCCAATAGGTTTTGGACATTTGTAGGTCTTAGATATTACATTATATTTCCATTTTATTTAAATTGTTAAATAATGAGGCCATCGCTGCATCATCATGATGTCATAAATAATTTAATTTTTCTAATGTGTAAATATTATTAAAAAATACTATGATTTAGGAAATCTTTTTATCTTTCCAATTACTATTTATAGTCAAAAATATGACTTGTATAACCCCATGTAAAAATTGGTTTAGTAAAAAATCTCAGGTTTGTGTCATTTTTACTTTGACATTGAATAAAAAGATATTTATGTCATTTTCCAACCAAAGTGGCTCCATGGGGTCCCCAAGATGACCCATGGATTGTTTTTGTCGGCCATGAAACATCCAATGAGTGTAGGAAATGTGTCTAAGTCGTTTAAGTTTATTAAAACATTATTCTTACCATAAACTACACTAATTACCTCTAATCGCGATTAAAAACTTAATAAGTTACTATTCACCAAAAAATTCTTTTAATCCCATTGAACCACATTTTACTTCTTAATGAAAACCATTTATGTAGGATTTTTTAAATTAAAAACACAAATATGGTAAAATTTCATTTAAACAGAAAAATCAGTTTTTATAAGTACCACTTAGTGGTTTCACTATTCATCAAAAATTGAAGTTTTTTGGAAAAATCCCAAAAATTCACCCTAAGCTATATTTGATATTCTGAATAAAAAAATGAAGTCTATTTTAAAAAATTAAAAACATATAAGTCACATTAATTAATTTAATAATTAATTCCTGCTGTTAGAGAAAAAATAGCGTGTTTTTATGAAACAATAAGTATCAAAAGATTAACACTAGTTTATGTCTGATTTCAAAGTGGAATTAATTACAACGACCACTATTGGATTTAATGGTAAAAATATATTCTAATTTCACTTTAAAACCAATTCAAAAGATAATATAATCATATAAATAAATACGATTAAAAAGAGGTTTTGATTTAAAATACAACATTTTACACTATTCATTAAAAAAATGAACTTTATCAGAAAGATACCAAAAATTTACACAAAGTAAATTTTGATGTCCAAATTCTTATGAAGAGTTATATTTGGTCCAATAGAATTTATAAGAATGAACAAAACTATATTTAATGATGATTCGCCATCAAAATGTGATAAGTAAACCTTTAGTGAAAACTAAGGCATATACGCCTAAAATTGAATTTTTTCCGTATTTTAAGCCTTTATCTTTTATTGGATAATTGTAAAAACATTTAAAAACATATATAATCATATTTTAGTTATTTCTATCCATTAATGCCAATAAAACGGCTATATGTTAACTACCATTTAAAATAATATTATTTTATTATTAGAGTGCAACAGAAGATTCCCATGAAACTCGTTGTTGCGTATTGGGTACGCCATAGGGAATAGCATCTCCTTTAAAGTAATATTAATATTTTATTCAAAAATGTGGATAAATATGAAAATGTAATATTCTTTATTTACTTGGGGTGTTACATCCTTCCCCCCTTTTGGAAATTTCGTTCTCGCAGTTTTTAAAATTGAGCATGGAAACATCCTTGAAAGTCCCACATCGGAACAAGAGTCGGTAAAACATTCACTTTAAAATAAAGGAAGATAAGTACAGAGGTCACCCGAGTTAACCCATACTAGGATTCCATGTAGAAAAACATGGGCATGGAAGAAAAAGCAAAGGGTCATGTTCTAGGGGGAGAGTGATAGTAAACATGTCTAGGAGAAAGTTAACCATAAGAAAATCACAAACATGTGATGGGTTAAACGGTATTCGATTCCCCAGTAGGAAAAGTTAATAGACAACCTTTTTGTTTTAAGTTACTTTTTATTGAGGAATTTATTCATAAGGAAACATAATCACTTAGCATGTTGAATTTCAACTTTTACTAGATTCCTTAATCAAACTCATATTTTTTTCCAAAAGACGAGTATTTAGGGAGACATGTTCGCGTTAAGAGTACTATAATCAACTTCTAGAGAATCAACTAATCCACCAAATAGAACTATATACTTCCCATTTCTTTAGGCTTTAACCAAAACCAAAACCAAAAATGTTAGTACAAGGTCAGATAATCCAGAAAAGGATAAGCCTTTAAAAAGAAAATCTATGCTTAATCTCCAAAATTTGTCCAACAAAACCCGAAGTTCAATAAGGACCATTCAACAATAAATTTGTCCATAAAATTCTTCAAATTAAACCAAACTATGATTAAGACCCAAAAAGTTGAAGGATTTAGTCACATAGTCTTCCAAGTTAAATCGTAACATTTATCTCCAAACAACATCAGTTTCTCTTAATGTCTCGTATTGAAAAGTAATTAACCTAATCACATATCATCCATGATAGGTTAATAAATATCCATAGATAACCCAAAATCAACTTACTCTTAATTAATAAAATCATCTAACTAAAAAGAATCAGTCAAACTAACAAGGGACTTCACGTAGTCCAGTGTTAGGTGATAAATACCAGTTGCACTTTGGTTGTGGGATCGATTCCCGCAGCTTTGTCTGATACGACGGGTAGTCACACGGTCTGCGTGTTGTTCTTTTTCCAAAACTATATAATTCTCAAATAATTCCCCAAAAAGGGATAAAATCATCAAGAATAACCATAACATAATTTAACCTCAATTTTATCTCATGCCTTTCACTTCAATCATAACATATAGTAACCCATAACTACCTCAAAAGTAAGGATCATATAAACCCAAATGGTTCTTTATAACTATGTCCAAAATAGAAAAGATAACTATTCCTTGAATAAATTTTTCATATATTAAACATCAGGGTTACACATAATATAAAAAGTCTTCTAATGTAACCCCATCATCGAAAGTGAATTAATACTCTTAAGAATTTCACCATAACTCTTGAAGCCCTTATATATTGACATCTTACTCATTCAACATTCTTCATGACCCATTAACAATTCCTTTCCATCTTATTCTGAAATACTTCTTTCCTACAAACAAAATCATGAATCATATCCTATTATTCTAAAATAGGAAAACAATAGTTATGAAATAATCCATACCTTTGATTGGTCATTTTCAGTTTCTTCATCCTCAATCAGAATGGCATTAGGTATTGGTAAACGAACATTTGTATGATCTTGTTGATCCCATTCACGAAACTTCTTCATAGGACATGTGTTTTCATAATGACCATGCACACCACATTTAAAACATTATATTGATCCCTTAGAAATAACTTCTATCCCTTTCCTCGAGTCAACTGGATGCTTCCTTTTTCCATGGGAGGTTCTTGGTTTATGAGCTTCATTTCCACATCTATAGCATATTTTTGTCCCTTTGAAACATTTTCCTAGGTGTTTCTTTCCACATCTTTGACATAAAGGTTTTTGACCACACTTACCTTTATGATTATTACTTGTACTTCCATAGGGATTTGTTTCTCTCATATATGATGCCATAGAGAAATAACCAAGGTTTAGGTGGTAAATCATGACTCCAAATTGTTTGTTGAGGATAATCACAAGTGTTCTCATTGCAGCTCCCATATCATTCGGTTTCTTGCTCAAAAAACTCTCACAGTTTCCTTCACTTCCACTATTACATTGGTTCCTTCTAGATCCAGCCATTTACTAAAACCAAAAAGGTCAGTGTGAGTATATCAAAAAAACCATAATGTACTAATGAGGATGATAAACACTAAGATATACTCACTCATTCACTTTATCTAAAACTATTACTCTTTCCGAAATCCTAACCATTATGTTAATACCACTTATGCTTAAAGAATACCCTAACCTCTAAAGTTATCTAAACCGACCTTTGATACCAACTATAAGGACCCAGCCTTAAACCATACTTAATCTTGAGTTACTACAAGATTATACATTGAGGATATTATCAGGTTTAGAGTTTTTGAGAATTAGATCATAATACTTGCATTACATTCCACATTTAAACAAATTGGTTACATAAAAGATAGTATTCATTTTTCCAATCAATGGAAACATATTTAAAATAAAACATGGAAAATTTCTTGACACTTCCTTGACACTATCAACATACCATGTACCCTTCCCTTGTCCTGTGAAAAACATTTCCAAAACATGGGATGAGCATAAAAAGCTCAGTAAGGGATATAAAAATATGGAAAGGAAACATGAGTACATGTCCACATAAGAATGAAATCATGCATTACCCATAAAACATAAGCACATTAAACTACATCATAAAATCATGAATAAATCATAGAAATCATAATACATAAAGGTAACTTGAGGCATTCATAACATTCTTACGTAGGGAGTAACCCTCTTGGTTATGTTTGGAATACCCACGATAGTATAATCCCTAAATCTCTTCAGAGAAACCTTAACGTTTCACTCATTCGCGTTACCTAATGCATTGGAGAGCTATATCGGGCTCACCTGCCCTTAGTTTATCAAGGAATCACCAGTCTTCATAACAATGCCCAAGAACCATAACATAATCTTATCACATAAAACATGCATAAAGGAAACATAACATTTCCGCCTTTCAATAACAAGATATAAATACAACACCTTGATATAAATACATTATGAAAACCATTTTCAATACCAAAATAAAAGAAAATTGAAAAATGGTATTTATTTTTCTTTTAAAAAGAAGGTATGGCTTGTAGAGGAAGCCGAAACTCAAATAATGGTCACGGCGGCAGAGAAGTCGTTGTCGCCGCATAGGTACGACAAAAACATTCCCTTTTGTCATTTAGTAAAATGCTTCGTATAAAAAGATTCCTTTTGGATAAATGTAAAAGTCAAAGGGTTTTATACACCGTATAAAATAACGTTCTGTATAAAACAAAATATTCTTCCATGAATGGAGATTGAGACGAAGTCCCATACAAAGATGGTATCTTTGGATTAAGGATAAATTAGTTACATAACTATGTGTGACAAACGAATACATGAAATAAAAGTGGGTATTAAGTGTATAACAATCATAGGACATTCACACATAATCATACAACGACATATTCATGGTTTACAAGTTTATCCCAAAGAATCGAAATTGGGTTATGAAGTTCCATTGCAAAAATTCGACAGCCTAACGGCGTCACTTCAAAATTCAGAATAAGAGTTGATGAGAGATAAAAAGGGTATCTCATCACTTGGACTTAAAATTTAAATCAATAAGGATATAGAATAACATATCTCAAAAAAATATTATGTTAATTAAAAGACATAACAAAATAAGTCTTTTAAAAAGATGAGGGTGAAAGGTTCCCTTACCGACATGGGTATCTTTCGAAACACACGCCCCATGAAAGAAGGACAATACAACACTGATGTAAATACTCATAAATGAAATAATATTATACAATGAGTAAAAAAATGGTCAGTACATACACCACTCAATGGAAATTGTGGCAAATGTAGCATAAATCTCACGGGAATAAAAGTGAGATGAAAAATCCCTTACGAAAACTCGGCAGCCTAACGTCGCCAGTTAAAACTCCCAAAAATAGATTGATGAGATAAAATAGGGTATATAATCACATTAAAATAAAATGTACAGAAAGAGGAATATAATAGAACATCCCCCATCATAACAAAGATGATCTTAAAATAAGTGACATAATGGAGAGTACTTATAAAGAAAGAGTGAGGTTAGATCTCTTACGAAAATTTGGCAGCCTAACGGCGCCACTCAAAACTTCCAAAATGGATTGATGAGAGAGAATAGGTTCTCTCATCATATGAACCTAAAAATTAATGTATTAGTTATATAAAAGAACATCCCAATAACAAGAAAGATGATCTTATAAGGAATGATATAAAAGAGTGTACTTAAAAAGAAAGAGAGGAGTAAGATCCCTTACCTCAAGTCTAACTTGTCTTGTTCGTTTCATTATATTCCTAAATAATAAACATTGGCCAATTAATAATTACCTAAGTACCTACTTTAGAGATTATTATTCAGTTCATATCACATATTATAATGTTATAATAATTTTTTAACATTGTTAGTTCATATCAGACGTTTTTGCCGATGTTTGGTACATGAGTCAAAAATGAACTTGTTTGAAAAAAGATTGCCCATGTAGTTATAAGTAAATAATTTCCAGAATATTATTAATGATTAAAATATCATATACATATCCAGTAAATATTCATTTTATACTATTCCATATCATTTGGATATAAAAAATGAAAAGCACCGTTCATGGAGACGGTAGACCGTACGTATGCATGAATGCTACTTTCATTTTTTGTCATATTAATGGAATTAAAACAAAATGAGAGATATATATATATATGTTATAATTCCAGAATGATATCCATAATATCGATGTAATATATGAGATATATATCCATTATATATATGTAATCATAATATTACATAAAATTTTGAGATAAGAAATGAAATGTACCGTTCATGGAGACGGTAAGCCGTACGTACGCATTAACGCTACTTCCACTTCTATTTCATATTTAATACAATTAAAACATAATGATACATAATAGTATTTTAATTTCATTATGGTATAATATATAATATCATTAAATATATCCTTTATACGTACCACATATGGTATTAACGAATCAAATCTCATTGAGGGGGCGGTAGTCCGCATTTCCTTAAATGAAGATATCCCGTTTACCCATAATAGAACCATAAAAGTACGCCATAAATGAAAAATACTGATGTTTAAGTAAAACATAAAAATATTATATATCATATATAAATATAGTGTCATCCTAATGGCCACCTTTGAAGGTGTTAGAAGAATGTTGAACAATCATCGTTCTGGGAGGTAGAAATACGCCATCCACGGAAACAGTGTGTTCTTTAACCATTAGATATAGGTGTGTGTAAGTGTAGCTAGAATAATTCTTATAACAACATACTAGTATATTTAAGATACTGGATTTTTTACAAAATAAATGAATAAAAAGAGTTTAGGGGGTTGGAGAAGCAAAATAAAACAAAAGGACACATGTGAAGACATTACCTTAAAATCGGGTAACTCCCTTTGGATTGAGCTCAATGGCTTCCTTGGTAAGACTTCTGCCCAAATTGAGGTTTCAAGGAGTAAAATAGGTAAGTGGAGAGAACAAATTTGTAGGGTTTGGCCGAGCCAAAGGCTTTGGGATTGTGGGTAAGGAGGTAGAGGTGGGGGCCTTTTATAAGAGGAGTGGAGAGGCACTCTTGTAACGTTACAAAATGATACATTATTTTCAAAAGCTTTTGGGATTGTAAAGGTCCCACAATGATGCATTTCTAGGATAAGGTGATAAGGGTTAGAAATACACTCATCCAATAGGTTTTGGACATGTGTAGGTCTTAGATATTATATTATCTTTCCATTTTATTTAAATCGTTAAATAATGATGTCATCGCTGCATCATCATGATGTCATAAATAATTTAATTTATTTTATGTCTAAAAATTATAAAATAAATACTATGATGTAGGAAATATTTTTATATTTCCAATGACTATTTTTAGTCAAAAATATGACTTGTATAACCCCATGTAAAAATTGTTTTAGTAAAACATTTCATGTTTCTGTCATTTTTAATTTAACATTAAATAAAAAGATATTTATGTCATTTTCCAACCAATGTGGCTCCATGGGGTCCCCAAGTTGACCCATGGATTTTCATGGTCGGACATGAAACATAAAATGAGGGTTGGACATGTGTCTATGTCATTTCATTTTATTAAAACATTATTCTTACCATAATCTACATTAATTACCTATAATCGCGATTAAAAACTTAATAAGGTACTATTCACAAAAAAATTATTTTTATCCCATTGAACCAAATTTTACTTCTTAATGACAACCATGTATGTCAGATTTTTGATATTCAAAACACAAAGATGTAAAAATTTCATTTAAATGGAAAAATCAGTTTTTATAAGTACCACTTAGTGGTTTCACTATTCATCAAAAAATTGAAGTTTTTCAGAAAAATCCAAAAAATTCACCATAAGCTATATTTGATATTCCAAATTCGAAAATGAAGTATATTTTTCAAAATTCAAAACATATAAATCACATTAATTAATTTAATAATTAATTCCCGCTGTCAGAGCAAATAGCGTGTTTTTATGAAACAACAAGTATCAAAAGATTGACACTAGTTTAAGTCTGATTTCAAAGTGAAATTAATTCCAACAACCACTATTGGATTTAATGGTAAAAATATATTCTAATTTCACTTTAAAACCAATTCAAAATATAATCTAATCATATAAATAAATTATATTAAAAAGTGGTTTTGAATTAAAATACAAATTTTACACTATTCATTAAAAAATGAACTTTAGCGGAAATATACCAAAAATTTACACAAAGTAAATTTTGATGTCCAATTCATAAGAAGAGTTTTATTTGGTCCAATAGAATGTAAAATAATTAACAAAACTATATTTAATGATGGTTCTCCATCAAAAGGTGATAAGTGAACCTTTATTGAAAACTAGGGTATATAGCCTAAAATTGAATTCTTTCCGTATTTAAAGACTTTATCTTTTATTGGATAAATGTAAAAACATTTAAAAAAAATATAATAATATTTTAGTTATTTATATCCATTCCTGCCAATACAACGGCTACATGTTAACTACCATTTAAAATAATATTATTTAATTATTAGAGTGCAACGTAAGATTCCCAAGAAACTTGTTGTTGCGTATTGGGTACACCATCGAGCATAGCATCCCCTTTAAAGTAATATTAATATTTTATTCAAAAATATGGATAAATATGAAAATGTCATATTCTTTATTTACTTGGGGTGTTACAATAACAGTGTTGATATTTCCATGTCCACTATTTATATGGTAATGTCCATAGATTATTCATCATATCAAAAGGTTGTTGTAGTTTCCTAGCTATTATTAGATCCCTGAGATACTATGACATTAATATTAATTAAATATGTTATGTTCAAGATACATAAATGTTTTCTGGATAGAGAAGTTGTCTAACTTTTTGTTATTAGGGGATTATAATAATTGATACTTTCTTGCATGATATTCACACATGGTGATTTAAAGTAGGTTAGATCATGAAGAATGACCTAACAATTTGAACACTATGTGTTTCAGGTATCTTTGGTTGTTCCTATTGACAAAAAAGTGTAACATTATTCTAACTTAATATTCATATTAATATATACAATACAATCATGTAACTTGATGAATGGAAAAAACAATGACAATGAACTCACAGAGAGGTAGCATGTGTCTGTTGTTTCATTATTAGTATAACAATGATTGAAAAATGAAAAAGGTTTTATCACTTCTTATAGGAAAAAAATATATTTGGCCATGCTAATCAGGATGGTAGTACCTTTACTTAATCTATATACACTATAGAATAATGTATGCCTATAAACTATGGTAAAAAAATAATGAAATAAAGGATGATCAGAAAAAGGTTGCATCCTATGTTTTGATATATCATGAGACAAAGAGATTATATTACACTGTATATGTTGTTATGAAAGGTAGTATTGGTATGACTTTTCTTAATCTTCATAGGGTCCATCATTGGTGGTTAGACTACACTTTTGTTCTTTTAATGGTATTATATGATATTGAGATATGGTCATAGAGGGTCACCGACAATATCATATTCAAGAGTCTACACAATTACATTGAATATGTTTATACGACATGGTGGGACAAGGGGTCTGAGGCTTTTCCATGTTAACAGTCACCAATGAATAAATAAATTAATCTTTATTAAGGTATAAAATATTTTTTAAAATTTATTTATTAAAATTATCCACAAATATCTAAGGGCATACATGGGAAAATATTATATGAATGAATATGATATAAATATTCAAGGATTTTTTAATATTTGATGGAATTTGAGTCATGTTAAAAGTCATATTTTGTTATATAATATATTAATTATATATTTCAATTTATTAAAAAAAATACAAATGATATTATGATATTTTACGTTCATTATAAAAAGACAATTCTTTTTATCTAGTGGTTGATGGATATACATGTGTTGGGGAACACTTTTTTTGTATTTGGAGAAACACTATATAAGAAAATAAGTTCCCTCATATCAACTAATATTAATACATTTGGAATTGAGAGATTCTCCCAAAAACCATATCCAAGAGAGAAACATATCTCATCTCAATAATAGATCCATGAATTCCTTCATGAAGGAAAGGGATGATGTCATTATGGACATCATGACATTGAAGGACTGATCGAACGTTTGTTCTAGAACATTGAATTTGATGATCATAATTTGTGAATAATCTCGAATAGTGTGTGGAAAATAAAAAGTGGATTGATCATAGATCCATCAACAACCAGTCATAAAATTTGACTGATTGTAAAACACATATTTGACCCAAACAAGATAATCCAATGATTTTATTATTGTTTCTTCAAATATTCACGTGAGATTCTTAGTCCGTAACGAGGATTGGGTTGCAAAATATTACATAGTTTCATCATTCCTGTGATGATAATTTCTAAATCTATAATACACTGGCATAAAATATGTGCATCAGAACCATAAATTAGTATTATATAAATAGTTTGAATTATTAGATTAAAAAAATAAGTTTATTTAATGTAAGTAAAGGACATTGTTTCTGTCCCAATGGATCTGACCTGGCCTCAATTTGATCTAGTTTGGAAAAATTATGGTCATCCAAATTTTCTAATATGGATTGTTTGTAGTTGTATGGTTATTAGAAATATAAAATCTATCTATATATATATATATATTCGTTCTCTTAATTTTTGTAGAATTAATGGTGAATCCCAATATTTGATATGGGCTAGTTGATAGAAATATTTTTCATCAAAGGAAATAATTCCACATCTTTTGGAATTTTCAATATATATAACTCTTCATTCAATTGACTATTTATTAGTATATATAAAATAAATAAAAAGGGTGGGTAGTGGTTTATGGGTTAACAAAAAATACCCAAGAATAATCTTTAGGGTTAATGAAAACAAATGCAAAAATAGGTGGGGCATGGTGCTGGCAGTGGAGAATGTTTATTAAAACAAAAAAATAAGAATGAATGACTATTGAGTAAGCCTAAAAAATCATATATATACCCACTTCATAGACATCACATACTATATAATTGATGAAGACTAAGCTATCACAATTGGGAAATCACACCACATTCTCTTAGTCAACCAACAGTCACGCCACATGGGCCATATGGCCAATTGCCACTGGTTCCCATGACAACGTCTCCCCCTGCATCATCCTTGCCAATTCAACACCTTGTACCAATATCACCTAAATTTTTTTCTCTAATATTTTTCCACTCGGTATGGTCATCTTGTGGCAAGTGTTGACACCAATCTATTAGACCAATGACCTACCCTTTACTACCACTAGCCACTCGACCGCCCTCATTTCATTCCACTAGCCAACAAGCCACTACCAGCGATCCCTACTAGGCATCGACTCATCAAAAACATGATAGTAGATTTCAAATATTTTGTTAGATGCACCAGCCACCTCCTTCATGGGTCATCACCGTAGCACACACCAAGGAAGCGTGCACCGCCATACAGCTTCCTATTGCGGTATTCCATTGGACAAAGTGGAATAAACACATCTAAACTGGCTCATTTTGATTGGAAATGGTTTAGGTTGGATCATGATAGGTATTCCACAATCCAAACTATGTTGTGCAAGGTTTCTCGGGCCCAAAATGGGTCTAGTTGAGTTCTACCCAACATGAAATATGCCTGGTGGGATTTTGGGGCTTAACAAAATTTAATATAATCTAAAATTAACAAACTAATTATTTAATTAAAAATAAATATAATAAGTTTTTTATTTGATAAGAATAATTTAATTTTTAAATAAAATTAAATTAATTTATTAATTTTATTATAAAATAAAATAATAAAATAATTAATTGACTCA
Organism: Viscum album; assembly: GCA_963277665.1. Classification (NCBI taxonomy): domain Eukaryota; kingdom Viridiplantae; phylum Streptophyta; class Magnoliopsida; order Santalales; family Viscaceae; genus Viscum; species Viscum album. The sequence continues at coordinate 324,571,020 of OY728128.1, forward strand.
AGGAATTAAATTATTTGATTTTAAATTTTTAATTTAATTAATAAAATTCCCTCCATCATAAATTTACTACATTTGTGTTTTTATTGTTCATTTAATTAACATATTGACTAGTCTTGAGAACTACCAAACTTAAATGTACAAATTTATTTTATTTAATTATTTATTACCACTCTGTGTGATGATTTTTAATATTTAATTTTTTTTAATGGTTTACACATAATATTTTTAATTTTAATATTTTTAAGGGTCAGTGCATCCATTAGTTTTATTTCTGTATGTATTTTTCTTTCTCGATACACCCTCTCCTATGTGTTAGTATATTTTTATTTTGATGATGATGATGTAAGATATAGACCAAGCATTGATGAGGTGGTATAAGATGTGGAAACACTTTATTTGGGGTGAGTTGTGATGCGAGTCGGTACTCGACTCTGGTACTATAACCAGAGGTGAAAATTAATCCATTTTATTTAAAAGGGTCCACTAATTGTATATTCTAGAGACCAACATGATAATTTATTTTAGCCATGCATTTCCTAATATTTTATGTATGTGAATTTTGTAGTAAGACCACATAAAATAATTAAAAGAAACATTCAGAAAGATTCGATGAATGTTTTTGTATTAATGCATGTTTAGTTATGAACATGTTAACATAACATGATCAAATTTAATAATATTTTATTAAATTAATAAAAACTACTATAATCCCTTGATAAAATATTAAACTGAAAATTCCTTCAATCATTTGAATCTAAACACAACTAGGTGTACGAGGTTCTCATTGAACCTATACGAGGGTGTCTCATACTACTAGGCAGTTCTTATTATAGCGATGTGTTTATTTAAATGATAATGTCAACATATAAGTATCTGAATCTATCTTGTTTTATATTTTAATGAAATCATTGAATAAATTAGGATTATTATTTTTATGTTAGTACTACACTCAATAGATCTGGTAACCATAATTTAATATTACTGGACAATCTAAATTTTATATAGAAACTCTCCATGTTGTTGTGTGTCCTTATTTTTAATATTATGATGAGAGGTTTTAGGGATCCTTGGCACTATAATACAAAAATAATAGATTATTTTGATTCTATTAGTTAGGGTTACTAGATTTTGATAACATATTAGGAGATAATAGAGGTCTAAATTAATTATTAATGTCAAATTAGTAATATAAATAAATTTATGAATCTGCTAGTTTTTTTTATAGAAAATGGTAAGTAGTACTAAAATCAAACTACAATTAAATTTAAAATATGTAATTTTCATATCCATCATGAATTTATTAGAAGAAAAGGAGAACATGAAATGTACTATTTAGCATAATCTTCAAGGTGATGTAGTCTTCAATATCTGTTGAGCCACCTCATGAAGCGAAGGTGAGAAAATTGCTTACTTGAGACCAATGTATGATGAATATGATGATTATTTCATAATTATATCATCAACATCCCATGTTATTTTTGGATAAAACATTAATATATGGATGGTTTTACATGTAGTCTCATCATTGAGATGATTATTAGGAGAACGTGAATAATGATATGAATAAGGTGATGTTTACACTTGATATGTGTAGATTGAAAGATGGATCATGATGTTTCAAAACAAAAAATTAGTAAATCATTGTAATAAACTTTATCACAATTATTTTATGATCACAAAACATATAGGATGAATGAAAAACCTTTTTACCTATTGGGTAATGTTTCCCAAAAAAATAATTACTAAAAAATAATCCTTAGTTATTATTGGGAACATGTTAATGGACAAGGAAAAAAGGACAATGTGATGTTAGATTCCTAAGGAACCATCACAACATTCTTTAAACAATAGAGGTTGATCATCAAATAATATAATATTTTATTTTCATGTTATGAGATAAGAATATGAAATATAAAATGCAATTAACAGAAATTAATATGAAATTAGTAAATTCTCATTCACGTATATTCATCATTGAATGTAATGTTTCCATATTACATCTTGGGTATTTGATACAATATGTCTAACACATATGTATATTTAAATATAGTAACCAATTAAGTATAGAAACAATACAAGAAGAAATTTTTATTCTCCAAGCGACTGAGAAATGGTGATTCCAAATTCACTAGTGATAAGTACACAACATTTATTTTCCATTTTTAATAATTATAACTAAACTTTAGTTAAGTATGACCAAAATAATTATATCATATTTCTATTGGAAACAAGGAGATATTAATCAAGTTCTGAAATAAAATTTTTGTATACTCAATTAATGAAATTTTAATGCTTAAATTATTTTCAATACCTGATGAATATAAAATTCGGGATTTATTATACATGTTGTATAAATATGGTTCTTTTTCAAGAATTTTTTTTTGGAAAATGATTTAACAAGTATTTTTTTTGAATAATTTTTATTTATGACCATAGGTATTATTAACAAACATATATAATTAGTTGATAATAAGGAAAACCTTATGAATAATTACAAGTTACAAAACATTCTGAATTTATTCAGCAAGAGAGATTTAACTATTCCAAGGTTTTTTATGGGAACTATACTTGATAAGATTAAAAATGTATTATAAGGAATGTTGTAACACCCTACCCCCAGTTACAATATAGCGGAAGCTTTCATAAATAAACATAAATATTTAAGACAATTTATAAATAAAACAAAAGCCTTTTAAAGTTGAACTTCAGCATAATATGGCATAAATAAAATGAAATAATTCCATTTACTTATTCACATGGTTATTTGACTAGTTGAATAATCACATGCAATATCAATAACCACTTTCATAATGAAGCAATGCATACTGCCAGACTATCATAACCACGTAGCTAAGGCCTCATGCCAAGCCTAAAAATAATATTTTGTCAAGGCCTCGTGCCAAGACACTTATTTGTCTCATGAGACCTGCTAATTCATCGAAGAGATATAGCAGGCTCCACCCGTCACTTATTAAGTGCAATGCATTCCTCATATGAACAGGTTTAAACATATCATAAACCATAACATAATCGTATCGCATAAAACATGTAAAAAGGAAACATAACATTTCCCCATTTCAATCACAAGATATCAATTCAACACATTGATATGATAAAAACAATTTCAAAACCATTTTCAATACCAAAATAAATGAAAATTAAATCTTGGTATTTATTTTTCATTTAAAAAAAGTTATGGATTGTAGAGGAGGCCAAAACTCAAATAATGGTCACGGCGGCGGAGAAGTCGTTGTCGCTATATACGTACGACAAAAAAAACATTCCCTTTTTTTGTTTAATAAAACTCTTCGTATAAAAATGATTCCTCTTGAATAAACGTAAAAGCCAAAGGGGTTTATACACTATATAAAAGAAAGTTTTGTATAAAACCAAAAATGCCTCATGGAAAGTAGATTGAGACGAAGTCCCATAAAATCATTTTTTAAGTAAAATAGATCTATTATGTGTATTAATTATTAGTACACATAATGAAATTAAAAATACAAGATTGGACATAATAATATCATGACATAATTTGCAAGTAGGAGATTAACCCAAAGAATTGAAATTGGGTTAAGTAGTTCCCTTACCTCGTGTCCGACATTACTCGATCGTTCTTTAATATCCTAAATAATAAACTAGAGTTAATATATACTAGATTAAGAACCTTTTTCAAGTTTATTACCCCTTTTATATCACTTATTACATTGTTAACAAAATCATGTAGTCATTTAAGTTAATAACGGTCGTTTTGTCGATCATTGGTACTTGAGTCAACAATAAACTACTTATAATTACAAGTTGTTCATGTGTTAAAATATCCATTATATCCAGATTTATATTCATGATTTATACATCATATATATCATATATTTCCAGTATATACATGCATTTATAATATTACATAACATTTAGAGGTAAGAAATGAAATGCATCGTTCATGGAGACAGTAAGTCTTACGTACGCATAAACGCTACTTTCATTTTAATTTCGTATTTAATTGAATGAAATCATAATTATATAAAGGTATAATATAATCCAGTGTAATATAATTTATAATATCATTCACTCCATAATTTATACACCCCACATATGGAATTAATGATTCAAATCACTTTGAGGGGGCGGTAGTCCGCATTTCCTAAAATGAAATTATCACATTTACCCATACTGGAAATCATAAAGGTATGCCATAAATGAGAAATACAGAAGCATAAGGAAAACATAAACATAATATATATCATATATAAATATATTTACATCTTAATGGCCACCATGAGAGGTGTTAAGAAAATATTGAACAATGATCATTTCGTGAGGCCGAAATTCGCCAACCACAAAAACAGTATGTTCTTTAACCATTAGACGGATGTGTGTGTAAGTTTAAATAAAATAATTCTCATAAAAACATCATAGTATATTGAAGATAATGGTGTTTTTAAAAATGAAATGAATAAAAGGAATTTAAGGGGTTGGAGAAGCAAAATAAAACAAAATAACATAAGAGAAGACGTTACCTTAAATTCGGGTAACTCTTTTTGATTTGAGCCAAAGGCTTCTTTGGAAAGGCTTCTACCCAAATTGAGGCTTCTAGGAGTAATATACAGATGTTGAAAGAGTATTTGGGGAGATTTTGGCTGATCCAAATGGATTTAAAGGTGTGAATAAGGTGGTAGAGTTGGGGGCCTTTTATAAGAGGAGAGGAGGGGCACTCTTGGAAAGTAATGAAATGTTACATTATTATGAAGTGCTTTTCTGATTTCAAAGGTCCCAAAATTATTTATTTCAAGGATAAGGTGGTAAGTGTTCAAAATATACTCATCTAATAGGTTTTTGACTAGTGCATGTCTTACATTTTACATTATCTTTTCATTTTATTTAAATCATTAATTAATGAGGTAATCGTTGTATCATAATGGTGTCATAAATTTTTTAATTTATTTAATGTATACAAATTATATAAAAACTATAATGATGTATGAAATCTTTTTATCTTTCCAATGAATATTTATACTCAAACAATTAACTTATATAATCCCATGTAATAATTGTTATAGTAAAACAACACATGTTTGTGACAATTTTATTTTTACTTTAAATAAAAAGTTATTAATGTCATTTTCTTACCCAAGTGTCTCCATGGGGTCCCCAAGTTGACCCATCGATTATATTGGTCGGCCATGACTCATAAAATAATGGCAGGACAAGTGTAAATGTATTTTCATATTTTTATAATATAATTTTTACTTTAAATTTCACTAAATTCCTTTAATCGTGATTAATAAAACATAAAAGTTACTATTAAAAAAATTATTTTAATCCCACTATACAACATTTTACATCCTAATGACAACCATGTATGTCGGATTTTTTAAATTAAATTACACATAAGTGGTAATGTTTCATTTACACGTAAAATTAGTTTTTAAACTACCACTTAGTGGTTTCCCTATTCATAAAAAATTGATGTTTTTGAGAAAAATACCAAAAATTCACTCTAAGATATATTTTATATTCCAAATTCAAAAATTATGTCTATTTTAAAAAATTAAAAACATATACATTGAATTAATAAATTTAATAATTAATTCCCACTGTCACAACAAAGAGAGTGTTTTTAAGAAAAATATATATCAAAAGATTGACAATTGTTTATGTCCAATTTCAAAGTGAAATTAATTCTAATGACCACCATTGGATAAAATGGTAAAAATATATTCTAATTATACTTTTAAAACACTCAATAGTATATTTTATCACTATTAATTGTTTTGATTAAAAATTTTTTTTTAATTAAAATTTAGTAATTTTCACTATTCATCAAAATATAAAAGTTATCCGAAAAGTTCCAAAATTTCACCGTAGGCTAAATTTGATATTCTGAATCCAAAAATAAAGTCTATTTTGAAATATAAAATATATATAATTTCAAAAAGTGTGTGTTACTATTCATAACGGCTACTTTGATTGGCCACGGTGTGTAAGAATCTTGAAGTTGCGTATAATGCAAGTCGTTGCATTATTGAAGGAGAAGTGTATGCTAGAAGCTCGAGGTGTTACATTATACCCTCCTTCAATAAATTGTGTCCTCACAATTTGAAATTGTTCTTCAAAAATAAAAGGTTTAAAATAGAAAATACCTTTCTAGAAAACCCACATCAGAAATAGGGTTAATAAAAATATAACTTTAAAAGAAAGAAAGTGAAGTACAAAGGCCACCTGAGATAGCTCATACTAGGATCTTATGAAAATATGGATATGGAGGAAAAACAAACCATCTAGGTCTGATGTAGAGTTGTAGAAAACAAGATTTGGAGAAAGATAACCACAAGAAAATCACAAACATGTGATTAGTTAAACGGTAATTGAATCCCCAGTTGGAAAATTTAACCGACAACGTTTTTCTTTTATGTTACCTTTCATAAAGATGAGGAATTTATTCACGAGATTTACTAAGAAGGTAAGGAAATATACTTACCTGTCATGTAGACTTTCATTCTTTAATAAATGTTTACCACAAACCCATATTTCACTCCAAATGGTAACAGAACTCAAAAATATTCTATTTATCCTAATTGTATAAGGTTCCAAATATTACCACATACCATTTAGATTAGGAAAACTATTTTTTAATAACCAGGGACTTCTTATAGGCTAGTTGTATGTAATAATGTCTTGTCGCACTATGGTTGTGGGTTCGATTCCTGCAGCTTTGTCCGACGTGACGGTTTATCCCCCGTACTTCAAGTTGTTCTTTTCCTAAAACTATAGTATTATGATATTCCAAAAATATTATTCATAAATGTTTTATCCCTAAACAATAATATCCAAAGTTCATCTTAATCCATTCCAACCTTTATAGTTATCCAAAATACCTTTTTCCAGACTTTCTCTAAAAGGTCTCTAAATTCCAAAATCAATTGTATCATCAGATTCCCCAAACAAAGTAATGTTTCTCTTATTTTCACATAAGAAATATGATTTCCTTCATCATATTAAATCCTTACATAAAACAACAAGTTCTGTAGTACAATACTTATATATATCACATTATTCTTATAACCAGAATGTAATCCTTGAGTCCAAAAGCACCAATACATTAATTATTCCACATCAACTATAGTAACAACATAAGATTGTGCTTGATCTTTTGGCCTTTTCTGAGGTATGTTTTCCTGAGACTTAGGACATTCATTTGAATAATTCCCCATTTCCCTACAATTGTATCATTCAACATTGATAGCCACTTTCTTTCCCTTGCAATCATGAGCCTGGTGACCTTTTTCTCCACATTTATAACAAACTCCCATTCCTTTTAGGCATGTACTGGGGTGATTCTTCCCACGATTATCACATAATGGAAAATCCTTCTTTCCCTTTTTCCCTTTATCTATCTCTTGTTCCACTGTTCTCTTCTACTCTTACTTTACTTTATTGTCATAAGACATAGAGAATTCCTTTTCTGTCTTGATAGAACATGAGACTATATCTTCGTACGATGAGAAGTTTTGTGAGACTAATGCTCTATGGAGAAATGGTTTTAACCCGTCAAATAAAAGATCAATATTACTTATTGGGTTACGTATATAATCTGCAGCGTGCCTCACTAACCTTGTAAAGTTAGCCTCATACTTTGCAACATTCACATCCTCCTTCTACCTCAAACTCAGAAATTTCCTTTCTATATCTACTCGATGGTCATGTGGAAGGTATTTTTCTATGAAAATTTACTTAAACTTCTTCCATTCCATACTTGATACCTATTCACCTTCCTTTCTGTTTTGAATCAGCGACCACTATTGATCGGCATCTCCAGTGATGCAGTAAACTGCCATGACATTCTTCTCCCTTTCTTTACTCCCCAAGGTGTTTAATATTTTCTCTAAGGAGTTTATCTATTGCTCAGCTACCAATGGATTTGTACCCCCCATTAAATGATTGAAGTTTTTCCCCCATGAAGTGGTCTAAAATTGATCCTCCACATTGCAGATCAGGGTGCTCCATATGAGTAAGGTTATTATTCATAACCTGAGTGAGTTATCTCAGTATGGTGATAAGTTGATCAGCACCAGTTGTATTACCAACTCCACTATAATTATTTTGAGTAGGAGAGAAATCCCTACATGGAGTGCGTGCATGGATACAGTTTCCATTTCTCAACTAGGCACCATTTCTAAACAATGGCATAAACTAGATCAGTTTATGAATCAAAATACATAATTCCATTCTTGTAAAACAATTAACATAAATTGAATTATTTATGGATATAATCCATAATCATAAAAATGTTTTCATTAAGGAATTATATACTCATAAACCCTTCATAATGGTTTGTAATGAAAATGTGAATTATCCTAAGCATATTCACTGGGAGTGTCGTAACCAAGAGTGCAGCAAGGCCCGTTGTTGTACACCAGTTCCTGTTTGAGTCTAGCTCAAAGCAGGGTTTTTGGGTTTTACCCCTAGGTACATCTGTGCCAGAGCCTCCTCTACCTTCTCGTATCACTACATGGATGTATTGCTCAGAAAACTCACAAAATCTCTATAATACCAAAATTTAAGGAAGTTCTTCTATATTATTCCTCAAAGTCAATCTTAGGGATATGTTCTCTAATAAGAGTTTATCTAAATTTAGCTTCCAAGGTTAGTAATAAACTACCTTTGATACCAATTGTAATTCCCTTACCCCAGTTACCCATAGTCGGTGCATTATTATGTAACATTGGCCTAATCACAAAAGATCAAGATTCGAAATACCGATTAGTTTAGTGGCCTTAGAAACAATAGATACATTCATAAATGTTAAAACACATCATAAAGTAATAAAAAACTACAAAAACATCTTGTATTCATATCCCCTCATGTCATCCATTCAGGTCATTCATAAAATACTTCATAACATCTTGGAAAAATTAAAACATTGAAAGGGGTGAGCTCAGATGCTCAGTAAGGATTACAATATGGCAGAAGCATTCATAAATAAACATAAACATTTAAGGTAATGTATAAATTAAACAAAAGCATTCTAATGTTGAACATCAGCATAATATGGAAAAAATAAGATGAAATATTTCCATTTAATTATTCACATGGATATTCTACTATTCAAATAATCACATGCAATATAAATAACCACTTTCAAAATTATGGAAATCAAAATGCCAGACTATCATAACCACATAGCCTAGGCCTCGTGCCAAGAATAAAAATATGATTTTGTCAAGGCCTCATTCCAAGACACTAGTTTGTCTCATGAGACCTGCCGATGCATCGAGGAGCTATAGCGGGCTCCACCCGTCACTTATTAAGTCCAATGCATTCCCCGTATGAATAGGTTTAAACATTTCATAAACCATAACATAATTGTATCACATAAAACATGCATAAAAGAAACATAACATTTCCACATTTCAATCACAAGATATCAATACAACACATTGATATGATAAAAACACTATAAAAACAATTTTCAATACCAAAATAAATGAAAATTGAAACGTGGTATTTATTTTTCATTTAAAAAAATTATTGCTTGTAGAGGAAGGTGAAACTAAAATAATTGTAATGGTAGTGGAGATGTCGTTTTCACCACATAAATACAGAAAAACATTCCAATTTGTCATTTAGTAAAAATATTCGTATAAAAAAGATTCATTTTCTATAAACGTAAATGTCAAAGGGGTTTATACACCGTATTAAAGAAAGATGTGTATAAGACCAAATATGTCTCAATGAAAGGAGATTGAGATGAAGTCCATTACAAAGATAATTTTTTAAATAAAATATATCTATTATGTGAAATCACTATAAGTACACATAAAGAAAGTACAAATAAAAGATTGGACATAATAATATCATGACATAATTTGAAAGTAGGAGATTAACCCAAAGAATGGAAATTGGGTTAAGAAGTTCCCTTACCTCGTGTATGACTTGACTCGACCGTTATTTAAACTCCTGAATAATAAACTAGAGTTAATCTATACATTATTAATAACAATTTTCATGTTCATTATCCCTTTTATATACTTATTATAATTTTACAAATATATGTTGTCATTTAAGTTAATAACGGTCATTTTGTCGATCTTTGGTAATTGAGTCAACAATAATCTTCATATAATTAAAAGTTGTTCATGTGGTAAAATATTCATTATATCCAGAATTATATTCATGATTTAGACATCATATATATCATATATATCATTTATATACATGCATTTATAATATTTCATAACATTTAGAGGTTAGAAATGAAATGCACCGTTCATGGAGACGGTAAGCCGTACCAACGCATGAACGCTACTTTCATTTATATTTAATCATTAATGGAATGAAATAATACTTATATAAAGGTATAATATACTTCCAGTATAATATAATGTATAATATAATTTACTCCATCGTTTATACATCCCATATATGGCATTAACGATTCAAATCACTTTGAGGGGGCAGTAGTCTGCACTTCCTAAAATGAAATTATCGCGTTTACCCATAATGGAAATCATAAAGGTACAAAATAATTGATAAATATAGAAGCATAAGGAAACAATAAACATAATATATATCATATATAAATATAGTGACATCTTAATTGACACCATGAGAGGTGTTAAAAGAAGAATGAACAATCATAGTTTCGTGAGGCAGAAATTCGCCAACCACAGAAACAGTATGTTCTTTAAACATTAGACGAAGGTGTGTGTAAGTGTAAATCAATTAATTATTATAAAAACATCCTAGTATATTGAAGATACTTGTGTTTTTAATAAATAAAGTAATAAAAAGTGTTTAAGGGGTTTGATAAGTAAAATAAAACAAAATAAAATAAGAGAAGACATTACCTTAAAATCGGGTAACTCTTTTTGATTTGAGCCAAAGGCTTCCTTGGTAAGACTTATGCTCAAATTGAGGATTCTAGGATTAATATAGGGAAGTTTAGAGAGTATTTGGGCATATTTTGGCTGAGCCAAACGGCTTTGAAGGTGTGAATAATGTGGTAGAGGTGGGGGCCTTTTATAAGAGGAGTGGAGGGGCACTCTTGGAATGTAATGAAATGTTACATTATTTTGAAGTGCTTTTCAGATTTCAAAGGTCCCAAAATTTTCTATTTCTAGGATAAGGTGATAAGGGTTCGAAATATACTCATTCAATATGTTTTTGACAAGTGTCCGTCTTAGATTTTACATTATCTTTTCATTTTATTTAAGTCTTTAATTAATGAGATAATCACTGCATCATCATGGTGTCATAAAATTTTTAATTTATTTAATGTCTAAAAATTATATAAAAACTCTCATAATGTAGGAATTCTTTTTATCTTTCCATTTAATATTTATAGTCGAAAACATTACTTATATAACCCTATGTAATAATTGTTTTAGTAAAACAACACATGTTTGTGATAATTTTATTCTTACTTTAAATAAAAAGTTATTAGTGTCATTTTCTTACCCAAGTGGCTCAATGGGGTCCCCAAGTTGACCCATAAATTTTTTTGGTCGTCCATGACTCATAAAATAAGGGCAGGACAAGTGTAAAGGTATTTTCATATTTTTATAATATAATTTTTACTTTAAATTTCACTAATTTCCTTTAATCGTGATTAATAAAACTTAAAAGTTACTATTCAACAAAAAATTATTTTAATAACACTGAACCAAATTTTACATCCTAATGACAACCATGTATGTTTGATTTTTTAAATTAAATTACACAGAAGTGGAAATGTTTCATTTACACGAAAAATTAGTTTTTAAACTACCATTTAGTGGTTTCCCTATTAATCAAAAATTGATGTTTTTCAGAAAAATACCAAAAATTCACTCTAAGATATATTTGATATTCCAAATTAAAAAATGATGTATATTTTACAAAATTAAAAATATATAATTTGAATTAATTAATTTAATAATTAATTCTCGTTGTCACAACAAATAGCATGTTTTTAAGAAACAATATATATCAAAAGATTGACAATTGTTTATGTCTAATTTCATAGTTAAATTAATTCTAATGACCACCATTGAATAAAAGGGTAAAAATATATTCTAATTATACTTTAAAACCACTCAATAGTATAATTTATCACTATTAAATGTTTTGATTAAAAATGTTGTTTTAATTAAAATTTTGTAATTTTCACTATTCATCAAAATATACAAGTTATCCGAAAAGATCAAAAATTTTACCATAGGCTAAATTCGATATTCTGAATCAAAAAATGGAATCCATTTTGAAATATAAAATTTATATAATTTTAAAAAGTGGGTATTACTATTCATAACAGCTATTTGATTGGTCACGGTGTGTAAGAATCTCGAAGTTGCATACAATGGAAGCAATTGCATTATTGAAGGAGAAGCGTATCATGGATGCTCGGGGTGTTACATTCTCCACTCCTTCAATAAATGTATTCCTCGCAATTTGAAATTGATCTTCGAAAATAAAATGTTGAAAATAGAAAATATCTTTGTGGAAAACCCACATCGAAAATAGGGTTAATAAAAATATAACATTAAAAGAAAGAAATAGTAGTACCAAGGTCACCCGAGATAACCCATAACAGGATCCAATGAAAATATGGATATAGAGGAAAAACAAACCATAATGGTCTGATGGAGATTTGTAGAAAACAAGATTAGGATAAAGTTACCCACACAAAAATCACAAACTTGTGATTAGTTAAACGGTCATTGAATCCCCAGTTAGAAAATTTAACCGACAACGTTTTTGTTTTAAATTACCTTTCATAAAGATGAGAATTTATTTAAGAGATTTACTAAGATCGTAAGGAAATATACTTACTTTTCATGTAGACTTTCATTCTTTAATAAATTTTTACCACAAACCCATCTTTCTCTTCAAATTGTAACAAAACTCAAAAATATTTTATTTATCCTAATTGTATAAGTTTCCAAAGATTACCACATACCATTTGGATTAGGAAAACTATTTTTTAATAACCAGGGACTTCCTATTGGCTAGTGGTATGTAATAAAGTCATGTCGCACTATGGTTGTCGGTTCGATTCCTGCAGCTTTGTCTGACGCGACAGGTTATCTCCCGACCTGCAGGTTGTCCTTTTCCAAAATCTATAGTACTATAATATTCCAAAAATAATCATTAGAAATGTTTTAACCTTAAAAAATACTATCCAAAGTTCAACTTAATACATTCCATCCTTTATAGTAATCCAAAATACCTCTGTCCAGACTTTCTCTAAAAGGTCTCCAAATTCCAAAATCAATTGTATAATCATATTCCTAAAAAAAAGTAAAGTTTATCTTATTGTCACATACAAAAATATGATTACCTTCATAATTTTAAAACTTTAATGAAAACAACTAGTTCTACAGTATAATCCTTATATATATCACATTATTCATGTAAATAGAATACAATCCATGAGTCCAAAAGCACCAATACATTAATTATTCTACTTCAACAGTAGTAACAACATGACATTGTCCTTGATCCCTTGGACTTTTTGAGGTAAGATTCCCTGATTCTTAGGAAATTCATTTTCATAATGCCCCATTTCCCTAAAATTGTAGAATTCAACATTGATAGCCACTTTCTTTCCCTTGCAATCACGATCCTGGTGCCTGTTTCTCCACATTTATAACAAACTCCCATTCCATTGAGGCAAGTACCGGGGTTATTCTACCCACAATTATCGCATAATGGAAAATTCTTCGTTCCTGTTTTCCTTTTATATATCTCTTGTTCCACCATTCTCTTCTTCTCTTGCTTTACTTTGTTGTCATAAGACTTAGAGAATTCTTTTTCTGTCTTGATAGAACACGAGACTATATCTTCGTACGATGAGAAGGTTTGTGAGACTAATTCTCGATGGAGAAATGGTTTTAACCCATCAAATAAATGATCAATTTGACTTCTTTAGTTACGTATATAATCAGAAGCATGCCTTGATAAACTTGTAAAGTTAGCCTCATACTTTGCGACATTCTCATCCTCCTTCTACCTCAGACTCAGAAATTGACTCTCTATATCTACTCGATGGTCATGTGGAAAGTATTTTTCTAAGAAAAATTCCTTAAACTATGTCCATTATGTACTTGATACTTCATCATTTTACTTTGTGTTTTGAATCAGCGACCACTATTGTTCAGCATCTCCAGTGATGTGGTAAACTGCCATGACAACCTTATGCCTTTCGCTACTCCCCAAGGCGTGGAATATTTTCCCTAAGAGTTTATCAATTGCTCACCTACTAATGGAATTGTACCCCCATTAAATGATGGCAGTTTTTGCCTCATGAAGATGATTAACATTGATCCTCCACGTTGCGGATTAGGGTGCTCTATACGAGTAAGGTTATTATTCATTACCTGAGTGAGTTGTCCCAGTATGGTGATAAGTTGATCAACACCAGTTGTATCACCAGATCCACTATAATTATTTTGAGCAGGAGGGAAATCCCGTCATGGATTGTGTGCATTGATATAGTTTCCATTCCATCCACTAGGCACCATTTCTAAAAAATGGCATAAACTAGATCAGTTTATGAATCAAAATACATAATCCAATACTTGTAAAACAATTAACATAAATTGAACTATTTATGGATATAATCAATAATCATAAAAAAAATTTCATTGAGGAAGTATATACTCACAAACCATTCATAATGGTTTGAAAGAAAATGAGAATTATCCTAAGCATATCTCTCAGGAGTGTCGTAACCAAGAGTGCAGCAAGGCCCATTGTCGTGCACCAGTTCCCGTTCGAGTCTAGCTCAAAGTAGTGTTTTCGGGTTTTACACCAAGGTACATATGTGCCAGAGCCACCTCTACCTGCTCATATCTAGACAGAGTTGTATTGCTCGAAAAACTAACAAAATCTCTATAATACCAAAATTCTTGGATGTTCTTCTATACTAATCCTCAAAGTCTATCTTAGGGATATGTGCTCTAATTAGAGTTTATCTAAATCTAGATTCAATGGTTAGTACTAAACTGCCACTGATACCAACTGTAACGCCCCGACCCCTGTTACCCAGAGTTGGTTCATTATTAGGTAACATTGGTATGATCACAAAAGATCAAGACTCGAAAGACGGATTAGTTTAGTAGCCTTGGAAACACTAGATACATTCATAAATGTTATGTTACATCATAAAGTAATACAAAACTACAACAACATATCGTCTTCATATCCCCTCATATTATCCCTTCAGTTCATTCAAAAAATCATTCTTAACGTCCTGGAAAAATTAAAACATTGAAATGGATGAGCTCAGATGCTCAGTAAGGATTACAATATGGCGGACGAATTCATAAATAAATATAAACATTTAAGTCAATGTATAACTAAAACAAATGACTTTTAATGTTGAGCTTCAGCATAATATGGAAAAAATAAAATGAAATATTTCCATTTACTTATTCACATGGATATTTTAGTAGTCAAATAATCACATGCAATATCAATAACCACTTTCATAATGATGGAATGCATAATTCCAGACTATCATAACCATATAGCCAAGGCCTCGTGCCAAGACTAGAAATTATATTTTTTCGAGGCCTCATGCCAAGACACTAGTTTGTTTCATGAGACCTGTCGATGCATCAAGGAGCTATAGCGGGCTCCATCCATCACTTATTATGATCAATGCATTCCTCATATGAACTTGTTTAAACATATCATAAACCATATCATAATCGTATCACATAAAACATGCATAAAGGAAAGATAACATTTCCACATTTCAATCACAATATATCAATACAACACATTGATATGATAAAAACACTTTAAAAACCATTTTCAATACCAAAATAAAAGAAAATTAAAACGTGGTATTTATTTTTCATTTAGAAAAAGTTATGTCTTGTAGAGGAATCTGAATCTAAAATAATGGTCATGGTGGCGGAGAAGTCGTTTTCACCGCAAATGTACGAAAAAAAACATTCCCTTTTGTCGTTTAGTAAAACTCTTCGTATAAAAAAGATTCCTTTTTGAATAAACGTAAAAGTCAAAGGGGTTTATAAACCGTATAAAAGAATGTTGTGTATAAAACCAAATATGCTTCAATGAAAGGATATTGAGATGAAGTCCCTTACAAAGATAATTTTTTAAATAAAATAGATCTATTATGTGTATTTACTATAAGTACACATAAATAAAGTACAAATACACGATAAGACATAATAATATCATGACATAATTTTAAAGTAGGAGATTAACCCAAAGAATGGAAATTGGGTTAAGAAGTTCCCTTACCTTGTGTCTGACTTGACTCGACCGTTCTTTAATCTCTTGAATAATAAACTAGAGTTAATCTATACTTGCTTATTAAGCTTTTTTATGTTCATTATCCCTTTTTTATCACTTATTACAATGTTACGATCTTTGGTACTTGAGTCTACAATAAACTTCTTATAATTACAAGTTGTTCATGTGTTAAAATATCAATTATATCCAAAATTATATTCATAATGTAGAAATCATATATATCATATGTATCCAGTATATACACGCATTTATAATATTACATAACATTTAGAGGTAAGAAATGAAATGCACCGTTCATGGAGACTGTAAGCCGTACGTACGCATGCACACTACTTTCATTTATATATTGTATTTAATGGAATGAAATCATAATTATATAAAGATATACTATAATTCTAGTATAATATAATGTATAATATCATTTACTCCATCCATTATACATCCCACATATGGCATTAATGATTCAAATTACATTGAGGTGGCGGTTGTCCAAACTTCCTAAAATGAAATTATCGTGTTTACCCATAATGGAAATCATAAAGGTTTTCTATAAATGAGAAATAAAGAAGCATAAGGAAAACATAAACATAATATATATCATATATAAATATATTTACATCTTAATGGCCACCATGAGAGGTGTTAAAAGAATATTGAACAATCATCGTTTCGTGAGGCAGAAATTCACCAACTATAGAAACAATATGTTCTTTAACCCTTAGACGAATGTGTGTATAATTTTAAATCAAATACATCTCATAAAAACATACTGGTATATATAAGATACTGGTGTTGTTTAAAAATAAAGGAATAAAAAGAGTATAATGGGTTGGAGAAGAAAAATAAAACAAAATAACATAAGAGAAGACATTACCTTAAAATCGGGTAACTCTTTTTGATTTGATCCAATGGATTCCTTGGGAAGACTTATGTCCATAGTGTGGTTTATATTAGTAATATAGGGAAGTTTAGAGAGTATTTGGGTAGTGTTTGGCTGAGTCAAATGGATTTGAAGGTGTGAATAAGGTGGTAGAGGTGGGGGCCTTTTATAAGAGGAGATGAGGGGCACTCTTGGAATGTAATAAAATGTTACATTATTATGAAGTGCTTTTCAGATGTCAAAGTTCCCAAAATTATTTATTTCGAGGATAAGGTGATAACGGTTCTAAATATACTCATTCAATAGATTTTTGACAAGTTTATGTCTTAGATTTTACATTATATTTTCATTTTATTTAAATCATTAATTAATGAGGTAACCGCTGCATCATCTTGGTGTCAGAAAATGTTTAATTTATTTAATGTATAAAAATTATATAAAAACTATAATTGTGTAGGAAATTTTTTATCTTTCCAATGAATATTTATAGTCCAAAATTTAACTTATATAACCCCATGTAATAATTGTTTTAGTAAAACAACACATGTTTGTGACAAGTTGACCCATGGATTGTCCTAGTCGTCCATGACTCATCCAATAAGGGTAGAACAATTGTAATGGTATTTTATTATTTTTATAATATCATTTGTACGTTAAATTTCACTAATTACCTCTAATCGCGATTAATAAAACCGAAAAGTTACTATTAACCAAAAATTATTTTAATCCCATTGAACCACATTTTACATGCTAATGAAAACCATGTATGTCAAATTTTTGAAATTCAACTACACAGAAGTGGTAATGTTTCATTTACACGAAAAATTAGTTATTAAACTAGAACTTTGTGGTTTCACTATTCATCAAAAATTGATGTTTTTCAGAAAAATACCAAAAATTCACTCTAAGCTATATTTGATATTCCAAATTAAAAAATGATATCTATTTTAAAAAATTCAAAACATATATTTTGAATTAATTAATTTAATAATTAATTCCCGCTGTCACAACAAATCCCGTGTTTTTAAGAAACAATATAAATCAAAAGATTGAAAATTGTTTTTGTCTAATTTCAAAGTGTAATTAATTATAATGACCACCATTGGATAAAATGGTAAAAATATGTTCTAATTATACTTTAAAATCACTCACTAGTATAATTTATCAATATTAATTGTTTTGATTAAAAAAAAATTTAATTAAAATTTAGTAATTTTCCCTATTCATCAAAATATAAAAGTTATCCGAAAAGTTCGAAAATTTCACCCTAGGGTAAATTACATATTAAGAATCCAAAAATGAAGTCCATTTTGAAATATAAAATTTATATAATTCTAAAAAGTGGGTATTAATATTCATAACTGCTACTTTGATTGGTCACGGTGTGTAAGAATCTCGAAGTTGCGTACAATGCAAGCTATTGCATTATTGAAGGAGAAGTGTATCGTGGAATCTCGAGGTGTTACAAATGTGAAATTGATTTATGTTATATACATATTATGAATATATGATTAGCCTTTGGACCATGTGATGAATATTGTTTTGGACAAGAAGACATCAATCATTAAAATGTAGATTAACGTAATTCCTGAACACACATTTCATTATTCACAAAATAGTTATTATGTTTCTAATAAGGATAAATATAGAGCTTATTAGGTAATAAATGATTAAAAATGTATCCTAGAATAATTCCTCAATGAAGATTTTTTTGAAATTTTAGAACTATGATGTGAAAATACATAAGAAACAATCTATAGGCACAAATCTGTAGCCATAGTTTATTGAGTCCATGGGTATATGTTAAGAAATTGAAACATGAATTTAAAAATGGTCGATTTTGATGAGATTTACCCATGGAACCATTCTCCTCCATTACAGATTTAAATGATCCTCCCTCATGGCCTTCCCCTTAATCTCACCCACTCGCCCACTCTCGCTAGAAACCCTTCTCCTCTTCCTTGTGGATTTCATCTGATCGTCTATCGATTCTCTTCTCTGTCCTCTGATAACCACCAACATTGGTTCCTCCGTCCCACACTTGTTCCTCCATTTATAGATCCTCTATTCTTAGTGCGTCTTCTATATTCATGGACTCTCCATTAACAGTTCCTTCTTCCCTCATTGGCTTATCCATTTGGGGTTCCTCCATCCCTTTCATATTCCTCCCTTCCTCCATGCCCTTCTTTAGGCATTCCCCCTTAATTTGGTGTGTCAGCTGAAGTGTTAATACCCTCCCCCATAACTTTCTTCATATGTTCCTCCCCTATTTGATCTACTGGGCTAACAATTTTGAATATTTGAATGTTTTTTTAACTATTTTGTGGATCTTAGGTTGTGTTTATTTGTACACAAGAGGTGTTTTTTATTCGTTATATTTAAAGGAGGGATTTTCATCAGCTTTTGTTTGCAGTATTAATTCTATTGGACAAACTGGTTTACTTCATTCTTTTTTATTTCTCATATTTTCAATTTTCATTCCGTTTATAGTTTTTTAACATGTTTTATAGATCCACTGTTTTTGTAGGAGCAGTTTCAAATAATCATTATGTTGGAGGAATTGACTTTATTTGTTGGAAGAGTTTGTGGTTTGTGGATCCTATTATGTAGTATTTATTCTTTTTGTGTTTTTGTTTGATTATTTTTTGTTGCTTTTATTATGTCACTTATTTGAATATTGTTTACAATATTCATTATATTTTGGGATTTTTCAGTTTGTAGGTGCATTTCAAAGAAGGGACAATTTTTATTTTAAACTATTTTGTGGCTCATATATATTTACTAGTATTCTGTCAACTATTATTCCATGGTATTTAATGGTTTATATTTCTTTCCCATTTTCAAAATTAATTTGGAATTCTATTATTCATGTCTTTTATCTATATACTATTCCATTATCTTGTTATTATTATAGATTTATTATGTTTCTATTTACCATTATATAATTATTAATCTGTTTTAATGTGTTTTGTGTAATAGACATTGTATTTCTGAAATTTAAAGAATTTAGAAGTTGGATGTTTTAGTTTTAAATTACCAATGATAGGATTTTAACTTTGTAAAGAAACTTACATATCCACTTCATACATATTTATATCAACCATATTCATAGAAGACCATTGTGTATGATGTTATTAGTACTACATATCAAGTATTTAATATGACAAATTTATTGTTTATTATTATGTATTATGTGAGAATAAATGTTCAGTTTTATGTAATATAAAAAAAAACTTTACATATTAATGAAATTTTATTTTAAGTATATGTATTTTTACTCAGACTTACTACATGAATTTTCGATATTAATTTTATATATTTACTCATTCTAATGAAACTACTCTTATTTCATTATAAGAAGTAATGATTTGAAGATAACAAATGATATGAAACAAATTCATGTTATGATATTCAAATAGGGAAGATTGAATCTAAGTCATTAAAAAAATTTAGGCTATTTAGAAACATTAATAAATTCAATTTGTGCTTTTAGACACATTGAATAGATATATAAAAGAGTTACTTCATGATAAGATCATCAATACATGAGGAATTTTTTATCATTGAAAGGAATGTTTTTATCAAAATTAATTATTTCTCATCTATGATATGTTATGATTGAAAAAATATTTTTAATTTCTTAAAAAAATATATTGAGTTGTTTTGAATGATTTATTTACATGATAACATAAATTAATCAACATTTTTAAATGTTGATAATTATAGAAGACTTGAATGATGATATGGGTGATAATTATTATTGATATTATCATTCGCAGACATCAAAAAATAATTTTTCATTCTTTATGATATTATTGTGAGATGTATGTAGAATAATAAAATTATATTATTAAATTATTAAATTATAATTCTAAAACATTCGTATTGAAATTGAAAAACATTCATTTCTTGATACAAAAGAACTGCTAAAGTATGAAAGCCTTTGGTTAGTCATTTCTATTTTAGGAATTAAAAGTTAATTGTTCTATATCTACTATATAAAGGGAGAAATATACATATTCTACACTAGTAATAATCACCAAAAAAATTATTTTGTTTAATTATTCAATATTCATTAATATGAAATTAATTTGTGATGTAATGTTTTATCGAGTTGAAATCACTCAACCCAAAAATGGTTGTGCCTCTATCAAAATATACTATATTGGTTATGATAACCTAGTGAGAAATTAGTTCATATGTTCTACTATATCGATAATGAAATATTAGTGTTGGGGTTGTTCCTCAATGTGTAAAAAATGCAGGTTAGGCTTTTAGTCTGTTGGTTATAATAAAAAAAGATTATAATGAATTTTCAATCTCATTCACCATGATGTAGTGTTATAATCCACGATCAAGAATAAAAAATTAGAATTTTATCCTTCAACACACTATTTTATATTAGCGTCCTTCGACACACTATGATATATTATATGGTTTACATTTTAAAAATGTCTAAAAATTTCAATAAATCAATGTAAAATTAATACAAAACAACACAACTAATTGTGATTCCATCTAAACACTTTTTTAAATTGATTATTATTATATATTATTTTTCATATAAACTATTCTTACTATTATTAATCCTCATTCTTGAATCTGATGTCTTACTATTCATAATTGTTTATAATTTAAAATATTTATCAATTCCCCAAACCATAATTTTGTGTTATTTTTTATGAATATGTAATTGAATTTTACTTATTATATTATGAAACAATACATATCATGTTAATTAATTTTGAAGGATATTTATTTACGGTAATTAAATATGCCTCAGAATAGATATGTACTGTATATACATTATTGATCAGTTCACTGATGAGTTTCAGAAGGATTTATGATATTTTTGTTACTTTTCATTAACTAATGATTCAGATGGTGTATTAAATCGATGTTCACATTTTGATTGTGTCATAAGACCATTTTTAAATCATGATGAAGTAAGTTTACATATTACTAAACATGGTTTCAAAAAAAATATCATGTGTTGTGTCACAATGGAGAAAAATCTCAAGTGGAGAATGACATCAATTCAGCTAAAAGGATTGGTATGAAAAATTAGATATTTGATCAGTTTTTTATCAATCCATCTCCTCACGTTGATGAATACAAGAGTAAATGAATACTAGAACACATTTTCTTCAATTAATTAATATGATGACATTGATAGTGTTATAAATCTGATGAAACATTTGATTAAAATACCATATTATGCACATGAAAAAATGAAAAAGCATAAGTTTTTTAATGTGATTATATCATGCGAAAATAATGTATAGATTTTTCAGTATTGTGGTTGACCATATCCTCACATTTGTGAAGGATTTGCTGCCTGATGAATCATATATTCTCAAAAATGATTACATGGAATCAAAGTTGGTTGAAAATTTTGGATTTTCATATATTAACATTTAATCTATCCCCAAATATTGTTCTTTGTTAATAAAAAGAAAATATTTTGTTGATTTAGTGAAAATTTTGTGGAACATCAAGCTGTAAGACTATTTAAGATGAAACTCAACCTCACATACATGATAAATTAATGTTCATATCCCCTTTAATTCAAATTCATCGAACACTTTTAATTTTAGAACAAATGGAAATGAATATGTGATTTCATGAAGACGAATGAAATAATGATAATGGTGAAATATCACATCCTATAGATGGGTTGTCTTAGAATAAATATCATAGGTTATATCATTATTTAGTAGGAAAACCACAAAATTTTATTTTTGGATTATCTTGTTATGGTTTTAACCAATTTATCCTAATGCATTACACACACAGTACCTGGCATGTTTTGATTCACATTTATAACTTTCCTTAATGGATGTGTATGAATATGTTGTTTACTATCATGATTAAATTTATATCTAGACCTAGTGATCCATGAAATTATATTTATATACATTTTCATCCATTAATAGTTGAGCTAAAGGATATTTGGATTATTGGATACAATCATATGATGAATTAATGAAGGATTCATTTATGTTTAGTGAATATTTTTCATATAAGATAAATGATTTATCTACTTACTAAATGTTGTCTAGTTATAGTAATAAAGGGAAACTATAATGAACTATTTGAATTAAAAATACACATTCACAAATATTAATGCTTTGGTAAACTTGGAGATTCATTGGGCATCAACGATTTCTATAAATGTATTATCCATACAAGAAAAAATCTGATACAATTAGATAATGCTTCTGAAACATATGAGACACCTCAATTAATGTTATGGAAATATATTATTTTTGAACATAATGATTCGAATTATTTTCTTGGAAAATTTCAATAAAATATTAGAATGAAAATGCATGGTAATTCGATTTCCAATAACAATTGGAGAAAGAAAATCATATTATTTGAGTTTCCATATTGGTCATCGAATTTATTGCATCATTCTTCAAATGTAATTCATATAGATAATTTTTATTTTGAGATGTTACTTGATACTATATTAAATTTTAAAGGGAAAAAATGTGATTTGAGGTTTTTTCATGATTTGATGGATTGGGGTGTAAGTGAAAGAATTAATCCAGAAGTAATTTGGTCAAAATATCTGGAAATTCCCTTTTTCATGTTATTTGATGAAAAATACAGGGAAGAAACAATTTTTGTAGGTCTAATATTTTTTAAGGTTCCATATGGTTATTCAAGTGATATTTCAAAGAGGGTGAATACACAATATATTAAACTAAAATCCTATAAAACGCATGATATCCATGTCTTGTTATATGATTTGATTCCAATTTTAATTCTACAATTACTTTCACATAATTTTATTATTTATATGATTAAGTTATTTCATCTTTATTGAGACCTTTTTTCCAAAAAAAACTGAGCTGAAGTGTTGATCAGAAAATTTAGAAAGATGCACTGATTATTCATTGGGACATGGGCATAAAAATCCACCATCATTTTTCACATCTTTCGTACATATAATTATGCATCCTCCCACAAATGAACCTTTTGGTGGCCATTTATCAATGCAATGGATATATCCTATTGAATGAATTATGTTTACAATGAAATATTATGTGAGAAATAAATATCACCTCGAATGCTCTATTGTGAAATTATATTTAGTATAAGAATTCATGGATTTCGGTTCATCATACATGGGTGACGTCACTACATATTATAACTGACTAAAGAGAACTAAAGATGAGAAATATGATCCAAATGAGCTAAAATTTTCTTCACTTCCCCAAATAGGGTAGATTTTTAGATCATTCTTTTGTTGTACCTAATAAAATTATTTAATTATCTTTTTATGAGTGTAATTAAATATAAATAAAAGAAATAATAGTGAAATGAAACATGTTTATACTCTTGGGAACACTTCACTCCTTGATTATGAGAACTCATAGGTAATATAACATTGATAATATTTAGACTAGTTAAGTGTAATTTTTTTGACATCTAATTTTGTATTTTTTTACCCTTTTCAGAAAATGGCATTGAATATCGAAGGTCTCTTTCCTTTCTCTACATTGTTTTGTGCTAGTAGAAAAATGAAATATGATACTATGAAAAATACCAATACAAAAAAATTGATATTGTAATTATATTAAAATTTATTTTATTTTGACTCATCTTAATTCCTTATGTTATTTTATCAATTTAATTTATGTTATATATCAATCAACTAAATTCTTTGGAGGCATTGGCAGAAAAGGGACCTGACAATTTGGACTCAAATGATCATCTACATCAAGTATTAAGATATGATCATAAAAGAAGTGTGCATTGTCTACCTGGGAAGAAGATTGTACCTCTCGATACTGGTATTCAGACAAATTTTCTCTGAGTACTGGTTCTGGTATAGTGTAAGTGGAGCAAATGAATTCCACAATCAATGAAGTAGCTAAAATATCAAAGAAGGTGATAACTAAAAATATGATGAATTTTATGTCCGCACTTTCTTATCAACATACACCAGATGCAGCTACATCAATTGATTCTTATTTTATGCCGATGGATTATGATAATATAGATACATTTATTGGAGCTAGAGATAGAGATGGAGCAAGTTCTAGTGGTTGTGCAAGAATTGATGTCGATGTCGATGATGATGTTGGTGGTGTTGGAGGTGGTGGTGGTGTTTCCTTAGGAGACGTGGATGAGGGTTATCATGATTCTGATGATTCTTATATTGAGACTAACTATTTTTGTAAATTATATTTTTTGGTTGTTATGATGTAGAATTTTATTATGAGGTCATGTTTGATTGTTGTAATATTGAATTGTATCAATGTGTTTTGGTCTGATTCTACATATATTTAATTATTATATTATGATGTCTGTTTGTTTCTGTAGTAGATAAGTTTAATTATAATTATGTTATATAATATCTTCCTTCGGCATGACCACCAAACCTCTTCATCAATGCTGCACTAATATGACCCCCTACCTCCTCTGATGCACCTTTGACAGTATGTAATACAATTTTACTCTTTTTGATGATTATTTTCACCTTATACTAGTGTTTTATCCCTTTAATTTTTATATATTTTTAATTTCATCTATAGGTGATCCCATTTCAGTGCACCTCCATTTGTATATTTTATTATAGAATGAAACTTCAGTGTCATAGAATTATTTTTAAATATATAAGCTTCCATAAATTAGTATAATTATTGATTTTTAACTGCATTATATTCTATGATATTATTCATTTTTTGTTCCTAGCTTATTATAATTAGGATATTAAAATATCAGATCGAGAAAAAAATTCATGGTCATACTAAAGAGACTGAAGAGTTTTGGAAACATTTTTTATGTTCTAAGAATTTTGTGATTTGGATTCAATTCACATAATTGTTATATAATTGATATTCCTCTTTAATTTTACAGGAAATAGAAAACTATGAAACAACTATCCAAATCTACTAGAATAGTTTATAGGCATGTAATTAATATATATGTTCTTTTCAAAAACCTAAAATACCGTACAATATGTTATCCCACAAATTTTACTTATTCATCCCAGACACAACAATTGTTTTACATTATAACATGGAATGTCTCTTTTATTCTTCTATGTTATTATAGAATCTAATTTTTTTGCAGGCACTTAACAAATGGGGGTTTCCTCTATATGTATTTTTTTCAAATATGTATTTTTTGAGATGATTCTAGCTGTTATCACTGTTATTATTTTTTACATTGAAGATATTATTTATCATTCCAATTACGTAAATTTTTTAAAATTGAAATTTAAGAAATCAGTGGAATTATTCCAGCTAGAGAAAATATTTTTTTAAGAACTATGACCAGTTAGGAAAATTGAATGGATAATAGTACTAAGATTGACATACCAGAGAAAAAAATTGATGTTTCCATTCTTTAATATGTTCAATGTATGGTGTGTAATCTTACTATATTTTCTTTTGATGAATTTTTTTTTCATTCCAATGTAGTTTAGGGTAGTAATATAGTTGTAGTTTAACTTCCTTAGACTAGTCTACAACCTTTGAACAATTTTACCAGTGGTTTTTTATCAATAATTCTTGTTTTGATCCTTTAATAATTTTCTTTATAAAAGAATTAATTTTCTATCATTATATGGATTATGGTGGGAACAATTGTTTTTTAGATATATTTTCTTAGTAAAAAGGTTCTCATGTGTCCATGACCATCCCTGTGGTGGTATTATTATAGATATGATAGTTTAATTGAATAGAATCTGGAAGATTATGTTGCAAATCACAATTGGGAATTGGTTCTTCAGGTTGAATAAATTTTCGTTCATTTTATTTTTGATCCTAAATCATTTATGTTGTGCTTATATTTCAGCTATATACTATTTATATCTAACATTCACTTACATGCATCTCAATAATGAACATTTAATACAGACTCATAGTTTTTTTAGCCTTATCTTTTAGCATTAGTGAATGCTGCATTTCAACATCCGGGGGTGGTTATCAAGGGTTTTCCAAAACAGGGATGGTTTCATTTCATCATACTTCAATGGGGTAGTTTGTTAAATAAATTTTATGAACTATCACCATTATCAATTATGAAATTCCAAAGAATATATAAATATATTTATGGTCCAAAATCTATTTCACTGTTTTTTTATAATCCAACGAGCACTAGATGAAAATCCATCTATTATTTTTATTTAATTCAATGGGTAATTTTTTTTTATCTTAAAATAAATACCTCAACATGTGTTAAGGTTGGAATGATATATTATCTTACATTTGGCCATGTTGAACACATTGGATCTTTATTTCATTTAGTTTTCAACATCAACTAATGAAATGTTCTTCAAAAAAGATATGACATTTAAGAAGAGATTGGACATCATTTGGATAATCACACTTCATACTAGTGTTGTACGGTATTTAGTGGGGTGGGGGTGTTTTCGAGGTATGAAGTGGGGTGTGGTGTTGTAGGGGTGTAGTGCAGTGCAGTGTGGGTAATGTTGGAGGAGTTTTTTATGGAAGCTGGGGGAAGTAGCTACAGTTTTAAACTGTGGAAGTATACACTGGTGTAAGATGGGGAGGGGGGTGGTGTAGACGGGGACTAATTTTTGGGTGAGGGGGATGGTACATTGGTGAGGGGATGGTTAGTGTGTATGCTGGTGTATGGGGGAGGGGGAGTGTGGGGGGATGGGGTGCTGGTGCAGTAGGGGCTGGTGTAGGCGGTAGGGGGCTAGTGGGTTGTTGTAGGGGGTGGTGGCCGGTGTAGGGGGAGGGTGATGGTGTAAGGGGAGGGTAGTGATGGTGCAAGGGAAGGGGGGAGGGGGATGTGTGTGGACCACTTGCAGCTACCCTTCCTCTTGAGATATAAATTCATAGGCTTTGTGGTGTGCTAAATGTTTTACTGATGTAATTATATTCCCTCAAAACAAATCCTTGTCTCCTACAATAAAGAACAAGAAATCAAAACTTCATGGCAAAACCATTATATCTCGATCTTCATGTCATGAAGGACCGACTATAAAATATTCACATTTCAGAACCAAATTAATGAATGAACATATGAATTATGGCATGATATGTTAAGACATAACCAAACTTCAATCTTATGCACATCTATCATGACTTAATGACTTCCCATATGTTTATATGTTTTCTATTCATGGAGGTGTTATAAGGGGTTATGGATGAATTTTTGAGGTTAGAACATGGTTCTAGCCAATCCAAAGTTTACAATGTTTCAGTAGTTGGTATGGTACTAGTCGTATCGAATTTTTCTATGAGGATTGAGAATTGGGAAGATCATTTGAGCCTTGTGTTCTTGGATTTTGGCTGCAGTATTAGCCATTTTAAATAGATGTTCATCAAAACAAAATGAAACATATTGTTTGTATGTTTTTTATGGAGTGTTTACATATGATTTCTAATATAATGAATGAAGATGGGAACATGGATTGGGAGGTCATGTAGAGAATGCTTTTCATGGAATGGTGTCGTAAATTCCAATTATCAAGCATAGACAACATAAGTCCCACCCTTCTTTATTTTTGGGAATGGTTTGTATAAAATTTCCTGGGTTTTAGAAATATTACATATTTATTTTCATAGATGTGGTTAAATGGTTTGATTTGGGTTGTAAAGAAACATGACATTTGATGTCCACATGAATATAAAATTAGTTCATGCATTGTATAAGGGCACCACATGCATGTTGAGAGTTAACCACATTGTCATATTGGATTTTAGATTTTCTCTTTAATTGGATTCCCAATGGATTCTCCATACACACCCACACACATATTCAATGAACCAACCAATACTAATCCTTCTTCAAATATATTTTATTTTGAATAAAAACACACTATTTTTGTTTATGGAAGCAACCAACAACATAATTGACATCTGATTCACTTGAAAGCTACCTTAGTATCCACAAATTTATAACATCTCAACATATGAAAAATAGTTTCATAATGTTTGTTTTTAGATCCACATATCTAATTTTTTTAACAGGGCCTAACCTAAATCCTTCCTACCACAACTAATAGACACATAAATACCTATGAGAAAAAAACATTTCACCTCCAAGTAGTAAGATGAAAAAAAATCAACAAGCCCCAAAACCACACCCATAATAACATTTTCAGAAGAACAAGAAGCTAAGATTCCACCTTTATCAAATAAAGAAACAAGAACCATCTATCCAGACCATATAACCAATCCCAAGAGAACACAACTAGTACCTAGAAGAAAAAAACAATAAAAAGACACCACAAAATGTGAATCCCAACTGACTATCATCAACATGAAACCTAGTTAATGTATCCCAATGAAAACCCAATAGAATGTTGATAAACTTCATCATCTAATCCAATGAAGGCCCTGATATACCCTAATCTAACAAAAATGATTTTACAATAAGTATAACATCTATGAACCATCATTAGCCAACCATAAAGTGCACCATCCAACCATCAATGAAAATTATTGAATCCCTGTAGCCATCCTCAATATTTTAAAACCATATTTGTAATGACCCGCGTTTTGAACCAGATTAAAAAGTGGGGGAAATTGATTTTTTTCAATTATTGAACCGGTCAGATTTAATACTGGGCTTCAAAACAAAATTTCAAAGGTTTATAGTGTTATTTTAATGGTTTTGGTCATGTGAGAATTACCATTATGTTTCCTGAGTGTCTTGAGGGGTTTTGGGACTGTCAGACCCGAAGCCAGCTGGTTTTTAAAAGGTCATGAGAAGGCTCATGGTCGGTGCACAGTTTCCCAAACCTTGCGGCCCAAACTATGCGGCATAGATCAGGGAGGCAGAGGAGTCTGCACGCCCACTGCATGGTTTCACCAAACCATGCGTCTAGCCCATGCGGGGTGCTTGGGGTGTCCAGTAGTGGCCACATGGTTTTCGCATGGTTTAGAAAACCGTGCGGGGTTAAACCGTGCACAACCTTCCTATTTGGGATTTTTGAATATTTTAAATGAAATTAAAAAAAATAAAAAAATAAATCCTACACTAGACACTCCCTCACATCCTCTCTCACCATACCCTCACACACCAGCCCAACACTACCCTGTGAGCCATGCGACACCCCCTAATACAGCCTCCTCTCGATCAAGCTCCTTCCTCCGATTCCTGGATATTCCTTTGTCGAATCTCTACGGTAAGAAACTCTCCACCTCTTCCTCTCTCTTCCCGATATCTTTTCGTCCATTTCATCACCCGATGAGATTTTTCTGAGCCCCCTAGGGTTAGGGGTTGATCTGTTTTTGGTTTCAGTTTGTTCCAGGTTCGAGTGAAAGGCTTCTCGGGTCATGTTTGGGTGTATTCTGGAGATCTTCGCCCAAGGTAAAGTGATTCGCCACGTTTCCGTCTTCCGCCTTGTGTTTTTGGTAAGGGTTTTTTTATTATAGTTGGTTTTTCATATCCCAAATTTGTATATTTATGTTTTTTAAGGTTCTTTGGATTAATATTATAGTGTGTTGACAGGTTCGGGTTGTTTTCACTTTGAGAGAGAATAGGCAGTTCATAGTTAGAATGCGCTAAGAGTAGGAGTGGACGGATGGATCCACCTTCAGGTAGAGTCCCTCTCCTTACCCTTTATTCATGTAATGTAATAGTGTGTTCAATATTCCAATGCCTTAGAATTTTAATTATGCATGTTTTGTTTCAATTAAATACTTCTGTGCAAATAGTGTGAATTGAAGGAATGAGATAAAAGAGTTTGCTTGGTCACTAAACTAATGATTTAATAATAAAACCCCACCACCAGAGGTTTTCTGTCATCAAGATAAAACGTCTTGATAAATTTTTTTGCTTGCCTGCTGGATTTGTTGTGGTACCTCTTGATGCATTGTATGTGACCTTGCAGTGTTGAGACAGAGAGAAATTAAATGGTTGTACTACTTGTATTTGGATCAATTTTCAATGTTTGGCAAATTGAGTCAGATGATAACCATAGTGGGATGACTTAATACTGTATGGTAAGTTTCCATTAGAAGGTATCAAAGGGTTAAGAATGATAAACATATCCTTTAAGATGAATGGTCAAACTAGAAATGAATGGACTTCGGTGGTACGACCATGCCTTGGGATAATGTAATTAGCACATATTATGTTAGTAAAATTATTATGTGAATATCTTGTTTTAGATACTTAAGATGGGTTTCCTTAAGTATTAATGTGAATGTGTTCGCTTATGTGTATGTGGTATGATTCTTTGAATGCGTATGAGGTAATTCCATAAGTAGTATACTATTGACATGTTTTTATTGTTATTGCACACATGATGATGGCACATAATGTAGTATAAAAAAAGTGAGCACATGATAAGGCCACCTAGTGACATATACATGGTTAGATGGGAGGCAGTTATACCCCATGCCAGTGTGACAGTACATATCTGTAAGGGAGGCATTCTTACCTCTTTTCAGTTGACTTCTATTGATGAGTACATGTCAGGAATGGAGGAATTCTTACCCCATTTCCAGATGACTTCTATTGATGATTACATGTCTTTAAGGAAGGAATTCTTACCCCTTTCCATTTGACTTCTTTTGATGATTACATTTATGGGTGGGAGGCATTCTTACCCATTTCCAGTTGACTTCTATTAATGATTACATGTCTGGATGGGAGGCAGTTATACCCCATGCTAGTATTATGATTGTGATAGATGGGAAGCAGTTATACCCCATGCCATTTTTAATGAATGTGATGGGAGGGATGCATTATTACCCCTTGCCAGTATCATTTTGGGGCGATAGGAATTCTTATAACGTTCCCACTAATCCTGATTAATCAGTGGGAGGAATTCTTACCTGATTCCATCTATGATCTAAATGCTTATATATATATATATATATATATGGTGACATGATTAGGTTACCTTACCAGCAATGAGCCGAAGCAGGTATAACCGTCAAGTGTCCCTTGAGATATTGGATGGGTGTTAATTACTTATGTAATTCGGTTTATTTATTTCTCCATACCTAAACACTATTTAGTTGTTGTACACTATCTGGATTGGGTTTGACATTGGTGGTGCTGGCCTACTGAGATTCATAGCTCACACCCTACTCGGGCCGCAATTTCACTAGGGTACTCGAGTAGACCTTCTTGCTTATAGGACCTAGGTTGTGTACTGTGCTATTTGTACCTGAGTTGTTAGGAGAAAAGGACCAAGGAGGAGCTTGGGATGCTCAGGGGATCATCATCGGGATTTTTTGTCTTTTTTTGTATCGTTTGTAAAGCATGATGTAATGTTTCCTACTTTCATAAATGTATCATCATTTGTACATGCATTCATTGTAAACTGGTGTTTTCTAATTTTATTAAATGGATATTACATGTCTATTACAACTGCTTTCTAAATTGTTTAATGCTTCCACTTTTGAATATTATTTATTTTGGTAATACCACTGTGTTACTCTGATATGAGGGTATAGTTTCCCCACTATCACCTCCTGAGACCCACACTGCTAGTCGGTAGCCTCCGGCGTACATGGAGACACGCTTGAGGGCATGTTACTCACTGGTCCGGCCACCGGTTCGATGGTTCCCCGGGACGAGATGTTATAAATATGTATCAGAGGTGTTTCTTTTTTTCCTTATTGTTTTGGGTTGGTAGACAAGATATTAGGAATGTGTCGGTGCTTGGCTATTAGCCATGCTTGGGACTGATCACCCCACGTATGGGGAATGACCAAGTGGCCATGGATGTGAATGGTTGTTCATGTTGTTTTATATTATGGTTGATATTATTTCACATTGAGTGACTATGGTATTTTCTACTGCTCATGGTTTATGAAATTCCTTGAATTTTACCTTTGTCCTGATATGGCAAGAATGTTTCATTTCATGCATCATATTAGGCACATAGGAATAAAATTTCATGCATGTGCATGCCATGTAGTTGCATCTTAGCTTTTCTACATAATATACTTAAGTGATTATATGTCATGATTATGTGTTATAACATGCTTCTGTGATACAGCATGAAGTTGTGTATTAGTTATTTCGAGAACATTCTACTTATGTTTTAATATGTAAATATTTTCATGGGATAATATATATTGGATGCGATTATTACGGGAGCCAGTTTTCAGTTGTAAGGTTTATGGGCACCTTATAGCTGGGAAAAGGTAACTCGTGTAATCAGACTTTTGAAAAAGGATGTTATTTTTAAAATGCAAATGTAAATTATTTTTTATTAAAAAGGGTATCCAAATGCAAATTTATAGAGTGTATGGGTGCTTTATAGGTTGGTAGATTCCCACCCTTATACCGGGGCTGTTGTCTATGAGCATATTAAATTCTGGGTTGGAATCAAATATTTGATAAAATGGGGAGTCAAATTTCAATCCATGAAGTGTATGGGAGCTTTATGAATTAGGAAATGGAAACCCGTATAAAATTTAAAGGCATGCTGTGTTGTGAAATGATTAAATGTAAAATGTTTCCTAATTTCGAAATTGAATGGTTTTGGATAACTATTAAATGTGCAACTGGTCCCGTGTAGGTCAGTTGGAAGGTGTTTTATGAGACAACCTAGTTTGGGTGTTTGAAATTCTAAATGCTATTGAGTAACTGCTTTGGGGTTACTTTTTGAAGAACCCGATATAGATATAATTGGACCCTAGTAGGTCACCCTTTTGTTTAAATGGTTTTGTTTTTCACAATTGATTGATAAATATGGGATGTCTGTGAATGTTTTATTCTTTGAAAAGATGTTTTTGTGAAACTTTCCCATTTTCATGATGCGTGATTGAGGTTTTTTTAAATGGTTAGAATTTAAATAGTGTAAAATGTTAAGGGATTATTAATGGAATTTGTGGAGGTGCATTTAAACCCTAGTGTAAGGGGTAGTTTTGATTTTCTCTTCGAGTTTCCTTGGAACGGGAGAGTAGGATTTTATCATAGTTGTTGTTTCCATAGCGGTGTTTTGATGATTGACTTTTGATCCTAGTGACTTTTTTTTGGGACTCGTCGTTAGGGTCGACGTTTGATCTTCGTAAGGGGCTAGCCCATGGTTGGTCGCACCCTTAGCATTTTAATTTCCTTTCTTGTACCGTGGGTTTTCTGACATGGGGTTTTTTTCAGGTGTCATAGTCCCTTGTGGTACTCTTATTTTTATAATGACATCCTTCTTCGGATAGGTGGTTGTTGGGTTTTGATTTTCATTGCGACTTTGGGTCATCTCCTCAGTAGAGTGGTCTAGCGATAAATAATTGTTTCGTCCCAATGTTCTGGATGGACTTCGTAAGAATCGCGTGTTTTGAGATGCTGGTTTCCTTGTTTTAGATCTTCTTCAGTTGTTTGGTGATGTGATTTTTGTGGAGAAGCATCACGCGATCGTTTGCGATGTTAGTGTACTAGTACGTTTGTGCTTGGTAATTTTATCTTCTTTCCCTTTGACGACTAGGACACTCATAAGGTTGGGAGCACGTTGCATCGAATCTGGTAAATGTGACCTTCCAAGTAGAAGAGACATTACATGGAATGCCTTCTGGAAATTGGTTGGTTGTGTCTGAATTCCTTGAAGCATGTGAGTTTAAAATCGTGTGGATGCGTCGGTATAAGGGTGGGAGTCTACCAAACCCATGTATAGGTGGGTGCCTTTTATAAGAGGAGAGGAGGGGCACTCTTGGAAAGTAATAAAATGTTACATTATTATGAAGTGGTATTCAGATGTCAAAGGTCCCAAAATTATTTATTTCAATGATAAGGTGATAAGGGTTCTAAATCTACTCATCCAATAGGTTTTTGACATGTTTAAGTCTTAGATTCTATATTTTCTTTTCTTTTTATTTAAATCGTTAATTAATGAGGTAATCGCTGCATCGTCATGGTGTCATAAAATGATTAATTTATATAATGTCTAAAAATTATATAAAAACTATCATGATGTAGGAAATTTTTTATCTTTCCAATGAATATTTATAGTCCAAAATTTAACTTATATAACCCCATGTAATAATTGTTTTAGTAAAACAACACATGTTCGTGACAATTCTATTTTTACTTTAAATAAAAAGTTATTAATTTCATTTTCTTACCCAAGTGGCTCCATGGGGTCCCCATGTTTACCCATGGATTGTCTTGGTCGGCCATGACTCATCCAATAATGTTAGGACAATTGTAATGGTATTAAAATATTTTTATAATATCATTTTTACATTAAATTTCAGTAATTAACTTTAATCACGATTAATAAAACTTAAAAGTTACTATTCACCAAAAATTATTTTAATCCCATTGAACCATATTTTACATCCTAATGACAACCATGTATGTCAGATTTTTGAAATTCAATTACACGGAAGTGGTAATGTTTCATTTACATGAAAAATTAGTTATTAAACTACCACTTTGTGGTTTCACTATTCATCAAAAATTGATGTTTTTCAGAAAAATACCAAAAATTCACTCTAAGCTATATTTGATATTCCAAATTCAAAAATGATGTCTATTTTACAAAATTCAAAATATTAAGGTTGAATTAATTAATTTAATAATTAATTCCCGCTGTCACAACAAATACCGTGAAACAATATAAATCAAATGATTGACAATTGTTTTTGTCCAATTTCAGAGTGTAATTAATTATAATGACCACCATTTGATAAAATGGTAAAAATATATTCTAATTATACATTAAAACCACTCAATAGTATAATTTATCCCTATTATTTGTTATGATTAAAAAATTTGTTTTAATTAAAATTAATAATTGTCACTATTCATCAAAATATAAAAGTTATCCGAAAAGTTCCTAAATTTCACCCTAGGGTAAATTACATATTTTGAATCCAAAAATGAAGTCCATTTTGAAATATAAAATTTATATAATTCCAAAAAGTGGGTATTACTAGTCATAACAGCTACATTGATTGGTCACGGTGTGTAAGAATCTCGAAGTTGCATGCAATGCAAGCTATTGAATTGTTGAAGGAGAAGCGTATCATGGAAGCTCGGGGTGTTACAAATTTGAAATTGATTTATGTTATATATACATTCTAAATATATGATTAGACTTTGGACCATGTGATGAAAATTGTTTTGAACAAGAAAACATCAATAATTAAAATGTAGATTAAAGTAATTCCTGCACACACATTTCATTATTCACAACATAGTTATTATGTTACTAATGAGGATCAATATAGAGATATTCTGGTAATAATTGATTAAAAAATGTATCGTAGAGTAATTCATCAATGAATTTTATTATAAATTTTAGAATTATGATGTGAAAATACATGAGAAACGAACTATAGGCACAAATCTGTGGCCATAGTTTATTGAGTCCATGGGTATATGTTAAGAAATTGAAACATGAATTTAAAAATGGTCGATTTTGATGAGATTTACCCATGGAACCCTTCTCTTCCATTACAGATTTAAATGATCCTCCCTCGTGGCCTTCCCCTTACTATCTCCCACTCTCCCACTCTCCCTAGAAACCCTTCTCCTCTTCCTTGTGGATTTCATATGATCGTCTCTTGATTCTCTACTCTGTCCTCTGATAATCACCAACATTGGTTCCTCCATCCCTCACTAGTTATTCCATTCATAGATCCTCCATTCTCAGTGCATCTTCTCTATTCGTGGACTCTCCATTAACAGTTCCTTCTTCCCTCATTGGCGTATCCATTCGGGGGTCCTCCATCCCTTTCATATTCCTTCGTTCCTCCATGCCCTTCATTAGGCATTCCCCCTTCATTTGGTGTGTCAGCTGAAGTGTTAATACCCTCTCCCGTACCCTTCTTTATATGTTCCTCCCCTATTTGATCTACTGGGCTAACAATTTTAAATATTTGATTGTTTTTTAACTATTTTGTGGATCTTAGGTTGTGTTTATTTGTACACAAGAGGTGTTTTTTTGTATTAGTTCTATTTATAGGAGGGATTTTCATCAGCTTTTGTTTGAAGTATTCATTTTATTGGCCAAAATGGTTTACTTCATTCTTTTTTATTTCTCCTATTTTCAATTTTCATTCTATTTATAGTTTTTTAACATGTTTTGTAGATCCACTGTTTTTGTAGGAGGGGTTTCAAAAAATCATTATGTTAGATGAATTGACTTTATTTGTTGGAAGAGTTTTTGGTTTCTGGATCCTATTATGTAGTATTTATTATTTTTGTGTTTTTGTTTGATTATTTTTTGTGGCTTCTATTTTGTCACTTATTTGAATATTGTTTACTTTATTCATTATATTTTGGGATTTTTCAGTTTGTAGGTGCATTTCAAAGAAGGGACTTTTTTTATTTTGAATTGTTTTGTAGCTCATATAAATTTACTAGTATTATATCAACTATTATTCCTTGGTATTTAATGGTTTATATTTCATTCTCATTTTCAAAATTAATTTGGTATTCTAGAATTCATGTATTTTATCTATTTACTATTACAATATCTTGTTATTATTATAGAATTATTATGTTTCTATTGACCATTATATAATTAATGTTATGTTTTAATGTGTTTTGTGTAATATCCATTATATATCTAAAATTTAGAGAATTTAGATGTTGGATGTTTTAGTTTAAAATTACCAAAGTTAGGATTTTCACTTTGTAATGAAACTTACATATCCATTTCATACATTTTAATATCAACCATATTCATAGAAGACCATTGTGTATGATGTTATTAATTCTACATATCAAGTATTTAATATGAAAAATTTATTGTTTATTACTATGTATTATGTGAGAATAAATGTTCAGTTTTATGTAATATAAAAATAACTTTACATATTAATGAAAATTTCTTTTAAGTATATGTATTTTTAATCAGACTTACTACATGAATTTTCGATATTAGTTTTATATATTTACTCTTTCTAATGAAACTACTCTTATTTCATTATAAGAAGTAATTATTTGAAGATAACAAATGATATGAAACAAATTCATGT
Source organism: Viscum album (assembly GCA_963277665.1). Lineage (NCBI taxonomy): Eukaryota > Viridiplantae > Streptophyta > Magnoliopsida > Santalales > Viscaceae > Viscum > Viscum album. Next base: position 324,609,048 of record OY728128.1, read on the forward strand.
TATGATATTCAAATTGGGATGATTGAATATAAGTCATTAAAATATTTTTTAGGCTATTTAGAAACATTAATAAATTCAATTTGTTCTTTTTGACACATTGATGAGATATATAAAAGAGTTACTTCATGATAAGATCATCAATCATTGAGTAATTTTTTATCATTGAAAGGAATATTATTTATCAAAATTAATTATTTCTCATCTATGATATGTTATGATTGAAAAAATATTTTAAATTTCTTAAAAAAATATATTGAGTTGTTTTGAATGATTTTTTTACATGATAACATAAAGTAATCAACATTTTTAAATGTTGATAATTATAGAAGACTAGAATGATGATATGGGTGATAATTATTATTGATATTATCATTCGCAGACATCAAAAAATAATTTTTAAATCTTTATGATATTATTGTGAGATTTATGTAGAACAATATTATTATATTATTAAATTATTAAATTATAATTCTAAAAAATTCGTATTGAAATTGAAAAACATTCATTTCATGAGACAAAAGAACTGCTAAAGAATGAAATCCTTTGGTTAGTCATTTCTATTTTAGGATTTCCAATTTAATTGTTCTATATCAACTATATAAAGGGTGAAATATACATATTCTACACTAGTAATAATCACAAAAAAAATTAATTTGTTTAATTATTCAATATTCATTAAGATAAAATTAATTTGTGCTGTAAAGTTTTATCGAGATGAAATCACTCAACCCAAAAATGGTTGTGCCTCCATCAAAATGTACTATATTGGTTATGATAACCCAGTGAAAAATTAGTTCATCCGTTCTACTATATCCATAATGAAATATTAGTGTTGGGGTTGTGCCTCAATGTGTAAAAAATGTAGGTTAGGCTTTTAGTTTATTGGGTACAATAAAAAAAGATTATAATGAATTTTCAATCTCATTCACCATGATGTAGTGTTATAATCTATGATCAAAAATAAAAAATGGAATTTTATCCTTCAACACACTATTGTATATTAGCGTCCTTCAACACACTATGATATATTATATGGTTTATATTTTCAAAATGTCTAAAAATTTCAATAAATCAATGTAAAATTAATACAAAACAACACAACAAATTGTGAATCTATCTAAACCCTTTTTTATATTTATTATTATTATACATTATTTTTCATATAAACTATTCTTACTATTATTAATCCTCATTCTTGAATCTTAAGTCTTACTATTCATAATTTTTTGTAATTTAAAATATTTATCAATTCCCCAAACCATAATTTTGTGTTATTTTTTATGAATATGTAATTGATTTTTACTTATTATATTATGAAACAATACATATCACATTAATTCATTTTGAAGGATGTTTATTTACATATGTAAATATGCCTCAGAATGGATATGTACTGTATGTACATTGTTGATCAGTTCACTGATGAGTTTCAGAAGGATTTATGATATTTTTGATACTTTTCATTAACAAATGATTCAGATGGCGTATTCACTCGATGTTCACATTTTGATTGTGTCGTAATACCATTTTTAAATCATGATGAAGTAAGTTTCCATATTACTAAACATGGTTTCCAAAAAAAATATCATGTGTTGTGTCACAATGTTGAAAAATCTCAAGTAGAGAATGACATCAATTCAGCGAAAATGATTGGTATGAAAAATTAGATATTTGATCGTTTTTTTATGAATCCATCTCCTCATGTTGATTAATACAAGAGTAAAAGAATACTAGAACACATTTTCCTCAATTAATTAGGATGATGATGTTTATAGTGTTATAAATCTGATGAAACATGTGAATACCCTAGCATATTATGAACGTTAAAAAATGAGAAAGAATAAGTTTTTTAATGTGATTATATAATGCGGAAACAATGTTTAGATTTTGTAGTACTGTGGTTGACCATATCCCCACATTTATGAAGGATTTGTTTCCTGATGAATCATATATTCTCGAAAATGATTACATGGAATCAAAGTTAGTTAAAAAAAATTGGATTTTCATATATTAACATTTAATCTATCCCCAAATATTGTACTTTCTTATGAAAAAGAAAATATTTTGTTGATTTAGTGAAAATTGTGTGGAACATCAAGGTGGAAGATTATTTAAGATGAAACTCAACCTCATATACATGATAAATTGATGTTCCTATCCCCTTTAATTAAAATTCTTCGAACACTTTTAATGTTAGAAAAAATTTAAATGAATATGTGATTTCATGAAGACGAATGAAATAATGATAATGGTGAAATATCACATCCTATAGATGGGTTGAATTAGAATAAATATCATAGGTTATATCATCATTCAGTAGAAACCCCACAAAATCTTATTTTTGGAATATCTCGTTATAGTTTTAATCAATTTATCCTAATGCATTGCACACACAGTACTTGGCATGTTTTCATTCACATTTATAACTTTCCTTAATGGATGTGTATGAATATGTTTTTTACTATCATGATTAAATTTATATTTAGACCCAGTGATGCATGAAATTATATTTATATACACTTTCATCCATTAATAGTTGAGCTAAAGGACATTTGGATTATTGGATACAATCATATGATGAATTCGTGAAGGATTCATTTATGTTTATTGAATATTTTTCATATAAGATAAATGATTTATCTGGTTACTATATGATGTCTAGTTATAGTAATAAAGTGAAATTATCATGCATTATTTGAATGAAAAATACACATTCACATCGATTAATGTTTTGAAAAACTTGGAGATTCATTGGGCATCAACGATTTCTATAAATGGATTATCCATACAAGAAAATACATGATACAATTAGATAATGCTTCTGAATCATATGAGACACCTCAATTAATGTTATGGAAATATATTATTTTAGAACATGATGATTTGAAATATTTTTGTGGAAAATTTCATTAAAATATTAGAATGAAAATGCATGGTAATTCGATTTCCAATAACAATTGGAGAAAGAAAATCATATTATTTGAGCTTCCATATTGGTCATCGAATTTATTGCATCATTCTTCAAATGTAATTCATATCGATAATTTTTATTTTGAGATATTACTTGATACTATATTAAATTTTACAGGGAAAACAAAAGGTGATTTGCAGTTTTGTCATGATTTGATGGATTAGGGTGTAAGTTAAAGAATTAATCCAGAATTAATTTGGTCAAAATATCCGGAAATTCCATTTTTTATGTTATATGATGAAAAATATAGTCAAGAAACAATTTTTGTTGGTCTAATATTTTTTTAAGTTTCCAAATGGTTATTCAAGTGATATTTCAAAGAGGGTGAATACACAATATATTAAACAAAAATCCTATAAAACGCATGATATCCATGTCTTGTTATATGATTTGATTCCCATTTTAATTCAACATTTACTTTCAAATAATTATATTGTTTATATGATTACGTTATGTCATCTTTATTGAGACCTTGTGCCAAAAAACTGAGCCGAAGTGTTGCTCAGAAATTGTAGAAAGATGCACTGATTATTCTTGGGACATGGAAAAAAAATCTACCATCATTTTTCAAATCTTTCATACATATAATTATGCATCCTCCCACAAATGGTCCTTTTGGTGGCCATTTATCAATCCAATGGATGTATCCTATTGAAAGAATTATGTTTACAATGAAATATTATGTGAGAAATAAATATCACCTCGAAGGCTCTATTGTGAATTGATATTTAGTATAAGAATTCATGGATTTCGGTTCATCATACATGGGTGACGTCACTACATATTATAACTAACTAATGAGAAATAAAGATGAGAAATATGATCCAAATGAGCTTAAATTTTCTTCACTTCCCCAAATAGGGTAGATTTTTAGATCATACTTGCGGTGTACCTAATGAAATTATTTAATTATCATTTTATGAGAGTAATTAAATATAAATAAAAGATATAATGGTGAAATGAAACATGTTTACACTCTTGGAACCACTTCACACCTTGATTATGAGAAGTCATAGGTAATATAACATTGATAATATTTATACTAGTTTAGTGTAATTTTTTAAAATCTAATTTTGTATTTTTTTGATCTTTTCAGAAAATGGCATTGAATATCGACGGTCTCTTTTATTTATCTACATTGTTTTGTTCTAGTAGAAAAATGAAATATGATACTAAAAAATAACAATACAAAAAAATGATATTGTAATAATATTAAAATTTATTTTATTTTGACTCATTTTAATTCCTTCTGTTATTTTATCATTTTAAATTATGTTATATATCAATAAACCAAATTCTTTGGAGGCATTGGCAGAAAAAGGACCTAACAATTTGGACTCGAATGATCATCTACATCATGTATTAGGAGATGATCATAATGGGAGAGTGCATTGTCTACCTGGGAAGAATATTGTACCTCTCGATACTGGTGTTCGGATAAATTTTCTTTGAGTATTGGTTCTGGTTTAGTGTATGTGGAGCAAATGAATTCCACAATCAATGAAGTAACTAAAAAATCAAATAAGGAGATAACTAAAAATATGATGAATTTTATGTCTGCACTTTCTTATCAACATACACCATATGTAGCTACATCAATAGATTCTTATTTTATGCCGATGGATTATGATTATATAGATTCATTATTTGGAGCTAGAGATAGAGATAGAGAAAGTTCTAGTGGTTGTGCTAGAATTGATGTCAATGTCGATGATGATGTTGGTGGTGTGGGAGGTGGTGGTGGTTTTTCCTTAGGAGATGTGGATGAGGGTTATCGTGATTCTTATGACTCTTATATTGAGACTAACTATTTTTGTAAATTATATTTTTGGGTTGTTAAAATGTAGAATTTTATTATGAGGTCATGTTTGATTGTTGTAATATTGAATTGTATCGATGTGTTTTGGTCTGATTCTACATATATTTAATTATTATATTATGATTTCTGTTTGTTTCTATAGTAGATAAGTTACATTATAATTATGTTGAATAATATCTTCCTTCGACATGACCACCAAACCACTCCATCGATGTTGCACTAAGACGACCCCCTACCTCCTCTGATGCACCTTTGACAGTATGTAATACAATTTTACCCTTTTTGATGATAATTTTCACCTTATACTAGTGGTTTATCTATCTAATTTTTATATATATTTAATTTAATCTATAGGTGATCCCATTTCGGGGCACCGCCATTTGTATGTTTTATTTTAGAATGAAACTTCAGTGTCATATAATTATTTTTAAATATATAAGCTTCCCTAAATTAGTTTAATTATTGATTTTTAACCGCATTCTATTCTATGATATTATTCCTTTTTTTACTAGATTATTATAATTAGGATATTAAAATAACATGTCGAGAAAAAAATGCATGGTCGTACTAAAGAGACTGAAGAGTTTTGGAAACATGTTTGATGTTCTAAGAATTTTGTGATTTGGATTCAATTCACATAATTGTTATATAAATGATATTCCTCTTTAATTTTATAGGAAATAGAAAACTATGAAACAAATATCCAAATCAACTAGAATAGTTTATAGGTATGTCATTAATATATATGTTCTTTTCAGCAACCTAAAATACCGTACAATATGTTATCCCACAAATTTTACTTATTCATCCCAGACACATCAATTTTTTTACATTATAACATGGAAAGTCTCATTTATCTTCTATGTAATTATAGAATCTAATTTTTTTACAGGAACTTAACAAATGGGGGCTTCCTCTACATGTATTTTTTTCAAATATGTATTCTTTGAGATGATTCAAGATGTTATCACTGTTATTATTTTTTACACTAAAGATATTATTTATCTTTCCAATTACATAAATTTTTGAAAATTGAAATTTAAGAAATCAGTGGAATTATGCTAGCTAGAGAAAATATTTTTTTAAGAACTATGGCCAGTTAGGAAAATTGAATGGATAATAGTACTAGGATTTACATTCCAGAGAAAAATATTGATGTTTCCATTCATTAATATGTTCAATGTATGGTATGGAATCTTACTATATTTTCTTTTGATGAATTTGTTTTCTTTCCAATGTAGTTTAGGGTAGTAATATAGTTGTAGTTTGACTTCCATAGACTAGTCTACAACCTTTGAACAATTTTACCAGTGGTTTTTTATCAATCATTCTTGTTTTTATCCTTTAATAATTGTCTTTATAAAATAATTAATTTTCTATCATTACATGGATTATGGTGGGAACAAATGTTTTTTAGATATATTTTCTTACTAAAAATGGGGTAGTTTGTTAAGTCAATTTTTATGAACTATCACCATTATCAATTATGAAATTCTAAAGAATCTATAAATATATTTATTGTCCAAAATCTATTTTAATTTTTTTTGATAATCCAACGAGCACTGGATGAAAATTCATATATTATTTTTATTTATTTCAATGGGTAATTTTTTTCATTTTTATTTTTTCCTTAAAATAAATACCTCATCATGTGTTAAGGTTAGAATGATATATTATCTTACATTTGGCAATGTTGAACACATTGGATTTTCATTTCATTTAGTTTTCAACATCAACTAATGAAATGTTCTTCAGAAAAGATACGACATTTAAGAAGAGATTGAACATCATTTGGATAATCACACTTCTTCCTAGTGTTGTAGGGTATTTAGTGGGGTGGGGGTGTTTTCGCGGTATGAAGTGGGGTGTGGTGTTGTAGGGGTGTAGTGCAGTGTAGTGGGGGTAATGTTGGAGGAGTTTTTTATGGAAGCTGGGGGAAGTAGCTATAGTTTTAAACTGTGGAAGTATACACTGGTGTAGGATGGGGAGGGGGGTGGTGTAGAGGTGGACTAATTTTGGGGTGAGGTGGATGGTACATTGGTGATGGGGATGGATGGATTTTAGGCTAGTTTATGGGGGAGGGGGAGTGTGGGGGATGGGGTGCTGGTGCAGTAGGGGCTAGTGTAGGCGGTAGGGGGCTAGTGGGTTGCTACAGGGGGTGGTGGCCAGTGCAGGGGGAGGGTGATGGTGTAAGGGGAGGGCAGTGATGGTGCAAGGGAAGGGGAGAAGGGGGATGTGTGCACCACTTGTGGCTACCCTTCCTCTTGAGATATAAATTCATAGGCTTTGTGGTGTAGTAAATGTATTACTGATGTAATTATATTCCCTCAAAACACAACCTTGTCTCCTACAATAAAGAACAAGAAATCCAAATTTCATGGACAACCCATTATATCTCGATCTTTATGTCATGAAGGACCGACTAAATAATATTCACATTTCAGAACCAAATTAATGAATGACCATATGCATTGTGGCATGATATGTTAAGAATTAACCAAACTTTAATCTTATGCACATCTATCAAGACTTCATGACTTCCCATCTGTTTATATGTTTTCTATTCATGGAGGTGTTATAAGGGGTTATGGAGGAATTTTGGATGTTAGAACAGGGTTCTAGCCAATCCAAAATTCACAATGTTTTAGTAGTTGGTATGGTAATAGTCATATAGAATTTTTTATGAGGATTGAGAATTGGGAAGATCATTTGAGCCTTGTGTTCTAGGATTTTGGCTGTAGTATTAGCCATTTTAAACAGAAGTTCATCAGAAAAAAATGAAACAGATTGTTTGTATGTTTTTTATGGAGTGTTTACATATGACTTCTAATATAATGAATGAGGATGGGAACATGGATTGGGAGGTCATGTAGAGAATGTTTTTCTTGGAATGGTGTCGTAAATTCCAATTATCAAGCATAGACAACATAAGTCCCACCCTTCTTTATTGTTTGGAACGGTTTGTATAAAATATCATGGGTTTTAGAAATATTACATATTTGTTTTCATAGAAGTGGTTAAATGGTCTGATTTGGGTTATAATGAAACATGATATTTGATGTCCAAATGAATATAAAATTAGTTCAGGCATTGTATAAGGGTACCACAGGCATGTTGAGAGTTAACCACATTATCGTATTGGACTTTAGATTTTCTCTTTAATTGGATTCCCAATGGATTCTCCATACACACCCACACACATATTCAATGAACCACCCCATACTAATCCTTCTTCAAATATATTTTATTTTGAATAAAAACACACTATTTTTGTTTATGGAAGCAACAAACAACATAATTGACATCTGATTCACTTGAAATCAACCTTAGTATCCACTAATTTATAACATCTCAACATATGAAAAATAATTTCATAATGTATGTTTTTTGATTCACATATCTTATTTTTTTAACACGGCCTAACCAAAATCCTTCCTACCATAACTAATAGACACATAAATACCACTGAGACAAAAACATTTCACCTCCATGTAGTGAGATGAAAAAAATTCAACAAGCCCCTAAACCACACCCATAATAACATTTTCAGAAGAACAAGAAGCTAAGATTCCACATTTATCAAATAATGAAACATTAACCAACTATCCAGACCATATAACCAATCCCAAGAAGAAGACAACGAGTACATAGAAGAAAAAAACAATAAAAATACACCACAAAATGTGAAGCCCAACTGACTAGAATCAACATGAAACCTAGTTAATGTATCCCAATAAAAACCAAATAGAATGTTGATAAACTTCATCATCTAATCCAATGAAGGCCCTAATATCCCCTAATCTATGAAAAATGATTTTACCATAAGTATCACATCTTTGAACCATCATTATCCAACCATAAAGTGCACCATCCAACCATCAATGAAAATTATAGAATCCCTATAGCCATCCTCAATATTTGAAAACCATATTTCTAATGACCCGTGTTTTGAACCAGACTAAAAGTGGGGGAAATTGATTTTTTTCAATTACTGAACCGGTCAGATTTAATACTGGGCGTCAAGACCAAATTTTGAAGGTTTATAGCTTTATTTTAATGGTTTTGGTCCTGGGAGAATTACCATTAAATTTCCTGAGTGTCTTGAGGGGTTTTGGGACTGTCAGACCTGAAGCCAGCTGGTTTTTAAAAGGTCAGCAGAAGGCTCATGGTCGGTGCACAGTTTCCCAAACCCTATAGCTCAAACTGTGTGGCATAGATCAGGGAGGCAGAAGAGTTTACACGGCCTCCGCACGGTTTCCCCAAACCGTGCGTCTAGCCCATGCGGTGTGCCTGGGGTGTCTAGTAGTGGCCACATGGTTTGCTCATGGTTCAGAAAACCGTGTGGGGTAAACCGTGCACAACCCTCCTATTTCGGATTTTTGAATATTATAAATGAAATTAAAAAAAATAAATAAATAAATCCTAAACTAAACACTCCCTCACATCCTCTCTCACCATACCCACACGCACCAGCCCAACTCTCCCCTATGAGTCGTGCGGCACCCTCTCATATGGACTCCTCTCGATCAAGATCCTTCCTCCGATTCCTGGTTGTTCCTTTGTCGAATCTCTACGGTAAGCACCTATCCACCTCCTCCTCTCTCTTCCCGAAATCTTTTAGGCCTATTCACCACCCTGTGAGATTTTTCTAAGCGCCCCAGGGTTAGGGATTGATCCTTTTTTGGTTTCTCTTTGTTCCAGGTTCGAGTGAAAGGCTTCTTGGGTCGTGTTTGGGTGTATTCTGGCGATCGTCACCCAAGTAAAGTGATTCGCCACGTTTCGGTCTGCCTCCTTGTGTTTGCAGTAAGGGTTTGTTATTCTAGTTTGTTTTTCATATCCCAAATTTGTATATTTATGCATTTTAAGGTTCATTGGATTAATATTGTAGTGTGTTGGAAGGTTCGGGTTGGTTTCACTTTGATAGAGCTTAGGCAGTTCTTAGTTAGAATGCGCCAAGAGCCGGAGTGGACAGATGGATCCACCTTGACGTAGAGTCCCTCTCCTTACCCTTTATACAAGTAAAGTAATAGTGAGTTTAATATTCCACTGCCTTAGCATTTTAATTATGCAAGTTTTGTTTCAATTAAATACTTCTGTGTAAATCGTGTGAATTGAAGGAATGAGATAAAAGAGTTTGCTTGGTCACTAAACTAATGATTTAATAATAAAACCCATCCACAAGAGGTTTTCTGTCATCAAGATAAACCATAGTGATATATTTTTATGCTTTCCTGCTGGATTTGTTGTGGTACCTCTTGATGCTTTGTATGTGACCTTGCATTGTTGAGACAAGGGGAATTAAATGGTTGTACTACTTGTATTTGGATCATTTTTTCATGTTAGGAAAATTGAGTCGGATGATAACCATAGTGGGATGACATAATATTGTATGATAAGTTTCCTTTTGAAGGTATCAAAGGGTTAAGAATGATTAATGTATCCTTTAAGATGAATAGTCAAACTAGAAATGAATAGACATGGGTGGTATGACCATGCCTTGGGATAACGTAATGAGCACAGATTATGTTAGTAATCTTATTATGTGAATATCTTGTTTTAGATACTTATGATGGGTTGCATTAAGTATGAATGTGAATGTGTTCACTTATGTGTATGTGGTATGATTCATTGAATGCGTTTGAGGTAATTCCATAAGTAGTATACTATTGACATGTTTTTATTGTTATTGCACACATGATGATGCCACATAATGTAGTATAAAAAAGGTGAGCACGTGATAAGTCCACCTAGTGACATATACACGGTTGGATGGGAGGCAGCTATACCCCATGCCGGTGTGATAGTACATGTCTGTAAGGGAGGCATTCTTACCCCTTTCCAGTTGACTTCTATTGATGAGTACATGTCAGGAAGGGAGGCATTCATAACCCTTTCCAGTTGACTTCTAATGAAGATTACATGTCTTTAAGGAGGCATTCTTACCCCTTTCCATTTGACTTCTATTAATGATTAAATTTCTGGGTGGGAGGCATTCTGACCCCTTTCCAGTTGACTTCTATTGATGATTACTTGTTTGGATGGGAGGCAGTTATACCCCATGCTAGTATTATGATTTTGACAGATGGGAAGTGGCTATACCTCATATCGTTTTTAATGAATGTGATGGGAGGGATACATTCTTACCCCTTGCAAGTATCTTTTTGGGGTGATAGGAATTCTTATCTCGTTCCCGCTAATCCTGATTAATCGGTGGGAGACATTCCTACCTGATGCCATCTATGATCTAAATGCTTATATATATATATATGGTGACATGATCAGGTTACCTTACCAGCAATGAGCCGAAGCAGGTATAACTGTCAAGTGCCCCTTGGGAGATTGGATGGGTGTTAATTACTTATGTAATTCTGTTTATTTATTTCTCCATACCTAAACACTGTTTAGTTGTTATACACTATCTGGATTGGGTTTGACATTGTTGGTGCTGGCCTACTGAGATTCATAGCTCACACCCTACTCGGGCCGCAATTGAACTGGGGTACCCGAGTAGACCTTCTTGCTTTTAGGACCTAGGTTGTGTACTGTGCTATTTGTACCTGAGGTGTTAGGAGAAAAGGACCAAGGAGGAACATGGGATGCTGAGGGGATCATCTTCGGGATTTGTAGTCTTTTTTTTTCTATCGTTTGTAAAGCATGAAGTAATGTTTCCTGCTTTCATAAATGTATCATCGTCTGTACATGCATTCATTGTAAACAGGCATTTTCTAATTTTATTATATGGATATTACATGTCTATTACACCTGCCTTCTAAATTGTTTATTGCTTGCACTTTTGAATATTATTTACTATGGTAATACCGTTGTGTTAATCTGATATGAGGGTATAGTTTCCCCACTATCACCTCCCGAGACCCTCACTACTAGTCGGTAGCCTCTAGCGTACATGGAGACGCTCTTGAGGGCATGTGACCCACTGGTCCGGCCACTAGTTTGATGGTTCCCCGGGACGATATGTTAAAAATATGTATCATAGGTTTTTATTTTTTTTCCTTATTGTTTTTGGTTGGTATAAAAGAGATTAGGAAAGTGTCAGTGCTTGGCTAATAGCTGTGCTTGGGACTGATCACCCCACGTACGGGGAATGACCAAGTGGCCATGGATGGGAATGGTTGTTCATGTTGTTTTCTATTATGGTTGATATTATTTCAAATTGAGTGATTATGGTATTTTCTGCTCCTCATGGTTTATGAAATTCCTTGAATTTTACCTTTGTCCTGATATGGCAAGAATGTTTCATTCCATGCATCATTTTAGGCACATAAGAATAAAATGTCATGCATGTGCCATGCCACGTAGTTTCATCTTAGCTTTTCTACATAATATTCTTAAGTGATTATATGTCATGATTATGTGTTATAACATGCTTCTGTGATATAGCATGCAGTTGTGTTTTACTGATTACGAGAACATGCTACTTAAGTTTTAATATGTAAATATTTTCATGGGATAATATATATTGGTTGCGATTATGACTGGAGCCAGTTTTCAGTTGTAAGGTTTATGGGCGCCTTATAGCTGGGAAAAGGTAACTCGTGTAATCAGACTTTTGAAAAAGGATGTTATTTTTAAAATGCTAATGTAAATTGTTTTTTTATTAAAAAGGGGATCCAAATGCCAATTTATAGAGTGTATGGGGGCTTTATAGGTTGGTATATTCCCACCCTTATATCGAGGCTGTTGTCTATAATCATATTAAATTCTATGTTGGAATCTAGTTTTTGATAAAATGGGGAGTCAAATTTCAATCCATGAAGTGTATGGGTGCTTCATGAATTAGGAAATGGCAACCCGTATAAAATTAAAAGGCTTGCTATGTTGTGAAATGATTAAATGTAAAATTTTGCCTAATTTCGAAATTGAATTGGTTTGGAAAACTGTTAAATATGCAACTGGACCGGTGTAGGTCAGTTGGAAGGTGTTGTATGAGATATCCTAGTTTGGGTGTTTAAAATTTTAAATGAAATTGAGTAACTACTTTGGGGTTTCTTTTTGAAGAACCTGAGATAGATATAATGGGACACTAGTAGGTCACCCTTTTGATTAAATGGTTTTGTTTTTCTCAATTGATTGATAAATATGGGATGTCTGTGAATGTTTGATTCTCTTAAAAGATGTTTTTGTGAAACTTTCCCATTTTCATGATGCGTGCTTGATGTTTTTTTAAATGGTTAGAGTTTAAATAGTGTAAAATGATAAGGGATTATTAATGGAAACTGTGGAGGTGCGTTTAAACCCTAGTGTAATGGGTAGTTTTGATTTTCTCTTTGAGTTTCCTTGGAACGAGACAGTAGGATTTTCGCATAGCTGTTGTTTCCATAGCAGTGTTTTGATGATTGACTTTTGATCCTAGTGACTTTTTTTTTCATGACCCATCGTTAGGGTCGACGTTTGATCTTCGTAAGGGGATAGCCCATGGTTGGTCGTACCCTTAGTATTTTAATTTCCTTTCTTGTACTGTGGGATTTCTGATATGGGGTTTTGTTCGGGTGTCGTAGTCCCTTGTGGTACTCATGTTTTTATAATGACGCCCTTGTTCGGATAGGTGGTTTTTGGATTTTTATTTTCATTGCGACTTTGGGTCATCTCCTCAATAGAGTAGTCTGGCGATAAATAATTTTTTCGTCCCAATGTTCTGGATGGATTTCATATGAATCGTGTGTTTTGAGACGCTGGTTTCTTTGTTTTGGATCTTATTCACTTGTTTGGTGATATGATTGTGGTGGAAAAGCATCACACGATCGTTTGTGATGTTAGTGTAATAGTACGTTTGTGCGTTGTATGTTTATCTTCTTTCCCTTTGACGACTAGGACACTCCTAAGGTTGGGAGCGTGTTGCATCAAATCTAGTAAATGTGACATTCCAAGTAGAAGAGACATTACAAGGAATGCCCTCTGGAAATGGGTTGGTCGTGTCTGAAAGCCTTGAAGCATGCAAGTTTAAAATCGTGTGGATGCGTTGGCAGGTGAAGCCGAGTTCTATTTTTGAATTCGACCAGTTGAGGTTAGACTGTTCTTCCATCCAATAGTTTGGTATGATTATCTAGAATCTGTTCAAACGTTTTAGTGCATTCTGTGTGTTGGAAGTTTCTAAATGCAACATGATCGTTTGAATAATGCTTCATGAACCATTTTGGTTGGGTTATGTGTATGTTTTTTTCGAAGGCTTCTCAGGGATGAGAAGTTCTAAGGTGGGAAGGTTGTAGTGACCCGTATTTTGAATCGGGTTAAAAAGTGTGGGAAATTGAACTTTTTCAAATACTGAACCGATCGGATTTAGGACTTGGCATCAGAACCAAATTTCATTGGTTGAAACCATTTTTTAATTTTTTTGGTCATGGGAGATTGACCGTTATGTTTCTTGTGTGTCTTGAGGGGTTCTGGGATTGTCGGACTCGAAGGCAGCTGGTTTTTAAAAGGTCAGCAGAAGGCGCACGTTCGGGGCACAGTTTCCCAAACCGTGCGGCCCAAATCGTGCGACATAGATCGGGAAGGTAGAGGAATATTGATGGCATACGCATGGTTTCCCCAAACCGTGTAGCTAGCCCGTGTGGGGTGCCTGGGGTGTCAAACAGAGGCTTCATGTTTTGCGCATTGTTTGGAAAACTGTGCGGGGTAAACCATGTGTGGACCTCCTGTTTGGGTTTTTGGGATATTTTAAATGAAACTAAAAAAAAATACTAAACTAAAAACTACCTCATTTCCTCTCTCGCTAGACCCGCACGCACTAGCCCATCTCTCCCCTTTGAGCCGTGCGACACCCCCTCCAATGGCCTCCTCTAGATCGAGATCCTTCCTCCGATTCTTGGTTGTTCCTTCGTTGAATCTATATGGTAAGCACCTCTCCACCTCCTCCTCTCTCTTCCTAGATTTTTTTGGACCTATTCATGACATGGTAAGATTTGGATGAGCTCCCTAGGGTTAGGGGTTGATCTGTTTTTGGTTTCTCTTTGTTTCAGGTTCGAGTGAAAGGCTTCTCGGGTCGTGTTTTGGTGTATTCCGACAATCACTGTCGAAGGTGAAGCGATTCGCCACGTTTCGGTCTGCTGGATTGGGTTTGCGGTAAGGGTTTGATATTTTGGTTGGTATCACATATCCCAAATTTGTATCTTTATGCATTTTAAGGTTTTTTGGATTCATCATGTAGTGGGTTGGTGGGTTCAGGTTGATTTCGCTTTGTCGCAGCAGAGGCGGCTTTTAGTTAGAAAGTGCCAAGAGCTAGAGTGGACGGATTGATCCACCTTGCGGTAGGGTCCCTCTCCTTACACTTTAATTAAAGTAAAGTAAAAGTGAGATTAATATTTCACTGCATTATTATTTTAATTATGCATGTTTAGTTACAATTAAATACATCTTTGAAAATCCTGTGAATTGCAGGAATGATACCAAAGAGTTTTCCTGGTCACTAAAATAATTCATTAATAATAAAACCCCTCAATCCGAGGTGTTATATCTTCAAGATAGAAAGTAGTGAAAAAACTTTTAAGTTTGCCTACTATATTTGTTGTGGTTCCTATTGATGCTTTGTATGTGATCTTGATTTGATGAGACAAAGGGAATGAAATGGCTGTGCTGATTGTATTTGGATCAATTTTCCATGTTAGGCAAATTGATTAGGATGATAACAATAGTGGGATGACTTAAGACTGTATGATATGTTTCCTTTAGAAGTTATCAAAGAGTTAAGAATGATAAACATATCCTTTAAGATGAAATTTTCAAACTACAAATTAATGGCCAAGGGTGGTATGACCACACCTTGTGATAACGTAATGAGCATGACTTATGTTAGTAAAATGATTATGTGAATATCTTGTTTTAGATACTTAAGATGGGTTTCATTAATTATGAACATGAATGTGTTCACTTATGTGTATGTGGTATGATTCTTTGAATGATTATTAGTTAATTCCATAAGTAGTATACTATAAACATGTTTTTATTGTGAGTGTTCACATGATGATGCCACATAATGTAGTATAATAATTGTGAGCACATGCTGAGGCCACCTAGTGAGAGATAGGTGGTTGGATGGGAGGCAGTTATACCCCATGCTAGTGTGACAGTACATGTCTAGAAGGGAGGAATTATTATCCCTTTGCAGTTGACTTATATTGATGATTACATGTCTGGAAGAGAGGCAATCTTACCCCTTTCCAGTTGACTTCTATTGATGATTACATGTCCGGAAGAGAGGCATTCTTACCCAATGCCATTTGACTTATATTGATGATTACATGTCTGGAAGGGAGGGATTCTTTCCCCTTCCCAGTTGACTTCTGTTGACGATTACATGTTTAGATGGGAGGCAGTTATACCCCATGCTAGTATTATGATTGTGAAATATGGGACGAAGTTTTACCCCATACCATTTGAATGAATGTGATGGGAGATTGGCATTCATACCCCTTGCCTGTATCTTTTAGGGATGAGAGGCATTCATACCTCATGCCCGCTAATCCCGATTAATGGGTGGGAGAAATTATTACCCCACAACATCTATGATCTAAATTCTTATATATATATATATATATATATATATATATATATATATGGTGAGATGATAAGGATACCTTACCAAAAATGAGACGAAGCATGTATAACCGTCAGGTGTCCCTTGGGAGCCTGGATGGGTGTTAATTACTTATGTAATCTTTTTTACTTATTTCTCTATACCTGATCACTGTTTAGTTGTTGTACACTGTCTGGATTGGGATTGACGTCGGTGGTGCTAGCCTACAAAGATTCTTATCTCACAACCTACTCGGGCCGCCATTGCACTGGGGTACCCGAGTAGACCTTATTGCTTGCAGGACCTAGGTTGTGTACTGTGTTGTTTTTACCTGAGGTGTTAGGATCAAAGGACAATGCGGGAACATGGGATGATTAGGGGATCGCTATCGGGATTTTCTATCTTTGTTTTTGTATTTTTTTGTAAATAATGTCGTAATGTTTCTTGCTTTCATAAATCTAACATCATATGTACATGCATGAATTGTAAACTTGTGTTTTCCACTTTTATTAAATGGATATTACATGTCTATTACTGTCACCTTCTAAATTGTTTACTGCTTCCTCTATTGAATATTATTTACTCTGGTAATACTATTGTGTTACTCTGATATGAGGGTATAGTCTCCCCACTATCACCTCCCAAAACCCTTGCTGCTAGTCGGCAGCCTCTCGCGTACAAGGAGATGTGCTTAAGGCCATGTGACGCATGGGTCCGGCCACCGGTTCGATGGTACGTCGGGCCAGGACGTTACAATATCCATCCAGTATCACCACAAGGATCCCAATATAGGAACACCCCTCACACCTAAGAAAACCATCAAGGCTTCCCACATTATAGAATCCTCAGAAAAACACATACCATCCATTTTCCACCCTATCCACAACCCCTACTCCAAACCTAAAACCAATAACCAATAGAATGAGAACCACCATCCAACCTCTATTTTGGTTCTTACATCATTATATTCGTTGATATATAGCAAAAAAATATGGTTTTCTATATTTCGTACACATCTAGGATTTTCCAATTATCGTTAGAACTCACATATGATTATATGAACTGAAAAATTAGTCATATATATATATAGTGTCTAGGTATATATATATATATTTATTTGTGATGACTAAGTTAATATTAACCTAAAGTTTATTTTCTGTTTTGAGAATTAATTGATTATTTTTTTGATATTTATTATTTATTGTTTAATGTTTCCATGGTAAAATATTATTTCTATGGAATTTATTTAATATTCATTTTCCATGTTTTTTTACATATTGTTAACAAACAATATACTTTATTTCTACTTTTTATTTTTTACTAAATCTAGTATAGTATTCCTATTTAGTTTATCTTTTTAGCATGTAGTATATTTGTATCTATTTATTAATTTTCTTTTTTTGTTTTCTCGTTTTTTTATTGGTAATCATGTGTGATATAAAATTCATTTATATTATAAAATTGATCATATTTTTATTTCTATTAATTCAATACTTATTTTAATTTCATCAAAACGCATTCAAGGGTGAGGTTATAACTCAAAAAAACACCAAGTAGAAATTTATGGTGGTATAAACTGATGAAGTATTAATACATCCCCAATAATGATATTCATAAAAATATAAATCAAGGAGTCTGTTTTGTTAATGAAATAGATATATTTATGGTGGTGAGAATTAGAATCAAAATCATATGATTTTTTAGTCCCCTAATGCATTGTGTGAGAAATATTACATACTGTTGTTGATAAAACTCCATAATTTCTAAATATAATAAGAGATTGATAATGAATTACTTCCAAGGCGAAGATTTGACTTTTAAATAATCTGACATTCAATTGTATCCATGGTGATCATGATATTATTTTCCCTATACTATTTAATAATAATAACCAGAGATTTGTATTCTTCTCAAATTGAGTATCTATTCACATTTTTGGTTGTGAAATAAACGATAGTTAAACCCCAAGAGTTGGGCATAATTCTTCCACCTCTCATGTTTCTATAATATTTTCATCTGTATGGAGGCTTGGATATTGTGAAGGAAGCAATTTATAGGACATGATATAATGATAAAATAATGATAACTTTGGATGTTGATGCTACTAATTTTTTAATTATATGTTTAGGATAATGTGTTTCTTAAAAATATAGAGTTTATTGATAAGGATTTGTTGGAGTTCGATTGCACTGCTATTCTTCTGAAGGTGAACTATATCAGGATGGTGATAGAGGCTATTAAAGTGGTAAAACTGCCAAAGGATTCTCAATTGACAATTTTTATTTATTATAGATTTTTGGAGGCAGATGATTCCTTCATTGTTGATTTCATAGTTGTCCTTGGGACATGATAGATCAATTCTAGGGAACCTTACCACGGAGGGCATCTGGCTAAGTACAACCAGGTCCACTCCATACTTTTTAAAAGAAATAAAAAACAAATATTTGTATTTTTTCTCTTCCTTATAACTGATTTATTTAAAGAGATAGAAGATATTTTAGTTTATATAGCTAGAGTCTAGAAAATTCATAGTTGATTGTTCGGTGTCAAACATTTTTTAGGTATGTTCCTATTGATTATTTAGTTTAATTATATCTTTTTTTTTATCATTTTATATATTAAACTCGTATTTTAATATTTTATAAATGCACAAAACATTTCCTTTCATATTTAAATTAATCATTGAATGAGTTTTTATTTCATTAATGTTGTATATATTAATTTTTTCATATATTTTTTGGTTTTTATGGTACATGATTATAAGTTGTTATTTTGGTTACATATTGTTACAAGTTTACTGATTCTGGGTTCACTAGGCAATGTTTGTGCATTCCCAGAATCACTTGGATATTTTCAGGAAACTGAAACCTATATCCATAGTTATAAATGATGGGTATTAATCATATTCTATGGATTAAAACAATTGAAGTAGGTCTAGAGATACAATTTTAAACTATGTCGTTATCTTTCAGTCAAATTATCTATAGCCACTGTTTAAAACTGTGGATATAGTCATGGACCAATTACCATTATAATAGAAGGAAAACTTCCCCATGCCATGTATATTAACTATAGAAATGGTTTTAGGTTCTATATCCACATTTTAATTCATGGAAATAGATATAATTTCTAGTAGAGGGAGTAATAGGACAATCAATGTTACAATTCAAATGCATTGGAAAAACATCCATTAGTTTCAATACATGCTTCATAAATAATAATATTATAAAATAACCATATGAAAAATATATTGAAACTTTAATATAATATGATTCTTAGTATAATATAAGTCCATTATATCATAATAAAATCTGTTTGGATGAAAATTATTTATTTAGGATATAAACAAACTTTCGCTAATAAAAACACAACATATATCTAATTTAATTATCCTAATGCTTTTTAGTATATTATATAAATCTCATGATCGAATCGTTATATTCAAGTGAAATACCATATTTTTATAAAGGTTTGAATATCTATATTTGATATAGTTGTAGAAATATTAAATTAGTTTTAATGAATACCATATATGCACAAATATTTGAAACTAGAAAAAGTTCCACAAGATCAGGTGGAATGAAATGTTCTGGACACACATATTTTATGTGAAGGATAAAATTACAGTAATGGTTTTAATTTTACATTGGTAAGTTATATACTATTCATATTGAATAACAAATCTTTAAAGTAATCATTATATTTCAATCAACTATCCTTGAAAAGATAAATTAAAATTTAACAATGGATTCCTCGTCTCAATACATATAGGCTAATTATTTTTAATATATAAGTGGTAATTCAGGTGAGATTATTCATGGTTGATACATGGGTTGTACAAGGTTTATACTAGTTTTGATTGATTGATAATACCATGTATTTACACTAAAATACAACATAATTTTCTATATATAATTGATATATTCTATAATCATTTTATTCGACATTGGATCACCAATCATGGAAGCCATCTAAATAGAGTTGGTGAAACCATAAAATTCCAATAAATGGGGACAGTTATGAAACAATGATTTTGGAATGAATTAATTAAATAAATTACTATAACATTTATTTGGAATGATATTTTTTACATGTCTAATGGTGGTTAGTTTGAGCATCATTGTTTTCCAAGGAAAATATTTTTGATAACCATTGAAAAAGAACTACCCATCAAAAAGATAGTTAATCCCAGAATGAAAGTTACTCTACAGTGATTTACGTAATGTAGAAACATATATTATATGCTACATGATCTGCAGTGGTAGATAGAACAATTTCTTTGACCATGTCAATAGTATATATATAAAAAATGCTATGAAAAATACAAGTTATATTAATTCAAGAGATAATAATTTCCAACTTCACATTACATTAATCTCTCCATGAAGAAATGAATAGGTCATAAGAGTAGAATAATTTTTTATTTAGAACTCCATATACTTCTGTGATGGATCAATAAAAAATTCCTTGTTATGTAATATAAGTGATATTTCCATCATTTACGTTATGGTAAGAAAATATTAGTAATATATTGGAGAACAACATGGGTAGTAGTCATAACAATCAATTTATACAAGTGAATATACAAATGATATACACTAGGTATGTGGAGAGAAAGGGATACTAGTTATAAGGGGAAGCAATCAAGGAATCATATAGATCAATATGATCTCATAATGAAATTAGGCTATAGTAATAATCAAGACAAGGTTAGTCATGCCAGTGGTATCCATATCAATTAATACTGAGTGTATTGTGTCTTTTAAAGCATCTGAAGAAGAGGTGTAATATATAAAATGATTTGTTCCAATTATTAGAATAAATCATCGTATAGAATGTTTTATCATATTATAAATTATGATAATTCAATTATTCGTACTATTTATGATGTCAGGTTTAGATAGTTAAAAAATGCGTAAAGTTTAGGATAACATCTATTGAGGAGTCTTGATTGAGGAGGTGAGGTTATAGATAGCAGAATAGCCATTCACCAGGGACTTGGAAAGGACATGACTAAAACCGTACCTAAAAAGAAATACGTTTTTATCATGTTATATATAACAATGTTAGTTGGAAATTTAGATTTACTAAAGGTGGGATTGTTAAAAAAGTGGGTTCCCTATACCCAACATCATTAGTAATTTTCAATAACCCTATCATGTATATAGTGAGTGTGTGATGTATTCGTACTATAATAGTTTTAAAATTTTAGCTTCCACTATTTATATGTTACTTTCCATATATTATTTATCATATCAAAATGTTATAGTTGTTCATATGATATAATGATAACCTTGAGATATTATGGTGTTAATCATAAAAAAATTTATCAGTTATAGATATATCATTATAATACGACACATATGATTTTTGACAATCATGATGTAGGGGATCATAAGCATTGAGACATTATAAAATTACATTATAACTTGATAATATCAAGTATAATATATCATGAGGACCGACCCACCTATAAAAACACTAAATGTTTCAACTGTCATTGGTAGATCATATATGTGAATGCGTGCAATGGTCTCTTAACGTGATATTATTTTTAGTGTGTAGTATTATTTATCAAACATTGGTGCATGTAAGAAACTATAGAAATGAAGGATTTGTGTTGTAGATGTCATAGATTAGTTCCTTGAAAGTATGACATTTATTGAATAATTAAGAAGTAATTGGTCACTTGTGATTAGAATAACCAAGTTGATCACGATGGTAGTTCCATTACTAAATTTGAGGAAAATGTAGAATAAGGGATTTCAATATTATAATGATAGAATAAAATAAAGAATGGATGATATCATGATGTGTAAATCCATATTTATGAAATTTATCAAGACAAAAAAATATATATTACACATTGCGTATTCAGAGGAATGGTTGTCGTTTCTTTATCTTTTCGTTATCTGCATAGGGTCCACAATGGGTTTCTATATTTCACTATTGGTTTGTGAATGGTATTCAAAACTATTGAGATAATATTCTTGAGGGTCACACACAGTAACATATTCATGATCAATTTTAATTCTGATGAATATTTTTATAGGACATAGTTGGCCCCACCTTATGGTTTTAGAGTGGTCCATGTTTTAATGATCACCAAAAAATAAATTAATTCATTATTATTCAAGTATATATTTATTATGTTGAATTTATGTATTAAAAATATTTACAAGTTATCATGTGATAACATAGAAACATATTATATGAATGAATATTATATTAATATTCATGGTTAGTTTAATATTTGATGGAATTATGATATGAGATAATATATCAATTTTAAGATATAAAATATTTATTATATATTAAAATAAGTGATAAAAATATAAACGATATTATTATATAGTTTGTTCATCCTAATGTGTCATTTATTTATTATTGAAGAGGTGTTATATATATTATGGTCAGGGAACCATTTATATATTTATATGTACATATTGATTAATAGAGTGATTAAATCAATCTAATGACAATCCATTCATTTAGAATTGATAGAGTTTTTATCCTCCTTCATACCAGAGAGTGAAAGATCTCACCTGAGAAATCTATCCTATAAAACCATCACAGATATAAGGGATAAAATTTTTATGACATCCATGGAATATTTGGAAGTCCTCAATAACACTGAAAAATTGAGGATCAGGATTTAGTAGGATTATTGAAGCATATTAAGATGATCTATAGGGGTTGAAGATTGGATCCATTAAGAAATTGTCATATATGATGATCGCCCATATGAACCATCTAGATGTCAAGAATGTAATCATCCAATTTTATTTTTGTTATTTGAAATATTCACTTGAGATCGTAGTACCTTGAAGGGGCTCAAATCACTAAAGACGATGTAGTTTTCTTGATAAAGAGATGACCAAATTTAAATATTTAAACCTTGAGATTCTGCAGTACTCCAAAGTACCATCAAAACATACATTCAATCATATATTTAGAAGTTAATGTTAATGGTTATTATGTTTTGACAAACTAGTGGCATATTAATCAGTATAATTTTTATTAACTAATTCAACCATTTAATGTTATAAATTTATTATTTTCTTAATTGTATAATTGCAAAAAGATATATCTTCAATTATATCATTATGATCTGTAATTTAGAAGGGAAACCTTCTCACTGGTACTCATTTTGGCAGTGGCGGCTTCCTTGGCTCGATCGTCACGACGCTACGCTTGATTCAGTCATCCTTGTCTTGAACCCTTTCTATGGTTAGGGTTTCACGGTGGTGAATTCATTTTGGGACCAAGTCCCAAATTCTACAGGTTGAGGGATTTTTTTCTATTCTCATATGTAGGAACTTGGTGGATGGGCATGGCCTTCGGGGTCATCGGGTTGGTTGTGATGGGATTTGGAACAAGATCTGGTTTTTGGCTGGGTTCTTTTTCGGGTTTCTTTTAACATTTTTTCTCCATTCTTCCATCATGCTTCTGGTTTCTGCTTTGGTGACATTGTGATGTGTTTTGTGGATGGATCCAGTGGTTTCGTACCAGCTTGGAATCTCCAGTGGAGGCAATATGCTCTCCTTTTTTCCATTTCATGATACGATATTCCGTAGGGTTTTGGATTTGCTTGTTACTGATCTTTTCAATGTATGCCTTTTTATGTTGGATTGTTTTAGATGAATCTTCTATGGGTTCTCATGGATTTTTTTTGTGTGATGGTTGGAAATTCCCCTCTAGTGATCTGATTTCGATGATTTTCTTGATATATTTTTGGCCCTGCATTTCGGATTTGGTTTTCCTCCTCGATTTTAATTTGGTTTTCTGGGACTTTCTTTTTGGAAGAACTTGCGATTTTGTTTTGGAAAGAATGCGTGATTGTAGTGGTGATGTGGTGATGAAAGTTGAATTCAATGGTGAGTTTTTGATGAAGTATAAGAGCTATTGGTTGAATGTGTTGACTCAACAGAATGGATTTTAGGTTTTGCGAGTGATGGCTCAGTATGTAATTGTCTGAATTTGATGGGGACACTTGATTGGGTTTGGGAAGGATGTTCACCCTCATCCATTTACTTCTATACTTCGCTTTTTATTTCTATTTAATTAATGGTCAGATGTTTTTCCTCTGACTGAACTTTCCTTGTATATGTACTGTAAATCTCATCAATTAAGCATACAACCAAGATGCTAGTGAGGAAAAATTATCTCTTTAGGAGAAACATTTGGGTGATTCCATAGATTTACAATGTATCAGGTTACCTTCCATGTCTAACGAGCTTCAAAACCAATAAGATGATATGGATTTTGTAGAATGGTGTCTCACATTAATGATCTATTTCATGATATGGTGAGACAAGAGATATATGAGATCTTTAATTCACTATTAACATGAAATCATAGAGAGTCAACATCTTCTAAACCTCATGTATTCAATAATATTGGATACCTAGAGAAATTAGGATTCATGGGTATTAAACTCCCTTATTATTTTAAGAGTAATATCTTCATTTTATCACTACCTAAATACTTCTCTAATTATAACATGAATTAATGCATGAAAAATATAATGAAGTCTATTTTGGAGTTTATTAATCTCATTATCCATGTTTATATGGACACGAGGCATAAAAAAATCATAGTAATGTTGGTGAATAAGAAGAGGAAGATTAATTAAAAGGGGATAAAGGCTCAAATGATGTATAAATATACCAGGAACCTCCCTTCTAAGAATATGTGGATACAAAATTAGATAAAATAAAAAGATATAATATGTATTCCATAAGGAAGAAATTTAAACTTGACGAAAAAGTGAACACAAATAGAAGGGGAAGTTAGTGTTGTGTTCATTACCTTGTGTAATTTTTTTATATATAAAAACTTGGAATTGGATATAGCTTGTGGTTCTCACATAATTGACAAAAATCAGGAACCTTGTAGAATTTAAAATATTTATAAAGTAGAGGTGGATCTTTGTGTAGTCAATGGAGCATGACTTGTGTATTTGTCTATAAGAGAATACATCTTTCATTAGAAACATGAATGATTTTGTTATCAATGAATTTTCATTTTTTTCATCATATTACAAAAAACATCATCACTATTTATTTCCTTATCATGGGTGGATTAATTTTCAAATTTGAAGACAAATAATTCTTCTTTTATAAACACATAAATTGTTAGGGTATGATACAACTAAACATTAGTCATTATATATATAATTATGAAATAGAAATATTGATAGTTTATAATTAGTAATGTTCACTGTACTCATTAAACAGAAAGTTATATAATCTCCATCTTAGTCAAAAAAATGTCAAGAATTTGACACATCCCTCTCAATATGGTTATTTTTACTCTTTTGATCTAAAACAACTTAGTTGTTGTCCAGATTATTTACCAATAAAAATGCCAAAACACAATTTGGAAGATAGGGTGAATGTTCCACCATGTTTCTAGGATTAGTACACACTAAAACCTAGGGAAATTGTTTATTAGAGGCTATTAGTGGTTATTATTACATTATATATATTACTGATAACTTGTGTACATGTGGTGTCTAATTAGTGAGGTATAAGTCTAAGTTATTTGAGAAATTCATAGAGTTTAAGAATAAATTAGAGAATTAAATTGGAATGAAGATAAACAAGTGTCAATTAAATCATTGTGCGGAATATAATAACCAATATCTTATCAAATTTATATAGTATTTTTGGATTTCATCCCAACTCACCCCACCTTATGCACCATAGTAGAATAGTGTTAGCAGAAGTAAAAGCCATACTTTTTATTAGATGGAAAGCTCTATAATGAGTCATGCATGTAGACCATTATAATTTTGGGTATATGCATTACATGTTTCATCACACATTCTATACAAAGTACTAACAATGTTGTAAAATGGATTACTATCTGAGTTAATATATCAAAATAAATTCATGACGTCACACAACCATGTATGGGGATGTGATACATTTTTTAAGGCTATCTCAGACAAAAAACTACCACCTCAAGACACAAATTGTATCATTATAGTGTGTCCCAAAAAAAGGGATATTATATATAAAAACCATCAGATATGAAATTGAATGTCAAAAAATCTATATCTCGGGAAAGGCACAACATCCTCAAGAAGGATTTTGGGAGAAAGGTTGACTTAAATGAAGTAGATTATAAAGATATACAAGAGTTGGTGTAGGAATAGATTCCTCTGGACTCCATGGGTGAAAATATCCATAAAACACAAATATTTTATAGGAGGATTAGGGAGATAAGAGAACTCAAAAAATAATATTGTACAATCAATGAAGTTGGTGAATCATTATTTGTTGAGAACAATTATCCTCTCTCTTACATATAGGAAGTAAAGATATTAGAATCTCAAATATGAAATAAATCCATGAATTATGAGATTTATCCATGTATTATAATAATATTTAGGTTCTTTTTGATATTCTATTTTGATATAAATGATGTTGGGTGTAAATGGATATTCAAGAAAATCTAGACACAAAAGTGAAAGTAAATACCTACAACGCATGGCTAATGGCTAAAGGGTTTAATCAATGTGAAGAAATTAAGTGTAAGGAAAATTTTTCAATAATTTTCATATTTATATCAATCATAATTATATTTACTATAACATATTTCCAGGAATATGAAATTTTTCATATGGAATTCCAGACAACCCAACATAATAGGAACCTCTTGGATAATGCTTATATGACTAAAACTGAACGGATTATGACAACAAGAATTACCAAAAAGATATGAATATTTTAGAGATCCATTTTTGGAATCAATAAAACATTTAGTTCATAGAAAATTTGGTTTGATGGAGCTATTAAATAATTTGGTATCATTAAGAATGAATAAGATTCATGTGTTTACAAGCGGTTTAGAGGTAGCATGTTTGTTTTCATAGTAGTATATGTTGATGATGTATTACTATTTATAAAGAAAAAACCTGTATTACAATTAGTTAAAGAACGGATAAAAAAGTGATTATCCATATAGGACTTTTGATAAGAATACTAGATTCTAGTGATAAATACCATTCATGATAGACCTAAGAAGATGTTTGTACTACTTTAATGAATATACATTGACCAAATAATGATTCTATTTAATATGGAACAATCCTAGTGAGGATTGGTTCCAGTGTCACAGATTATACATCATTCCAATAAAAATTGGTGTCGTACACAAAAGGAGAATGAGATAACAAATAATATCACATATTATTCTCCAATAAGATTAATCATGTATGGTATGTTATATAATAGGCTTCATATTTTCTAAACCATTAGTATTGTAGTAAGATATCATGTTGATATGAGTGAATAATATTTTTCTACTGTTAAATATATACCTCGATTTTCAAGAATAACTAAGGAAATCTTCATGGTGTATTGAGTTGGTTGGGAGTTAGTCACTAGGGGTTATAAAGATTCAATCATTTAAAAAGATTATAATGACCTGAAGTCACACTCTGGATATGAATTCATTTTCAATTAAAGAGCTATGAGTTAGAAGAGTTTAATTTAGTGTGTTTGTGAAAATTCATTAAAAGAATCCAAGAATATAAT
This sequence comes from Viscum album, assembly GCA_963277665.1. NCBI lineage: Eukaryota > Viridiplantae > Streptophyta > Magnoliopsida > Santalales > Viscaceae > Viscum > Viscum album. Next base: position 324,636,914 of record OY728128.1, read on the forward strand.
GGCTTATGAAGAAACCAAATATGCTATTTTAATATGACACTTTTTCAAATATCAGGATGTGATGCGTAGTAGTAAGGACATCATATAATTATATTGTGATAAAATTGCAGTGATGTCTCTTGGAAAGGATCTAAATTCACCCTAACAGAAAATTCACATACTCTGGAGGAATCACCACTTTAGGTATTTTTTGAGAGGTTTGAAGATTCTATGACTATATTTTCCAAGGATTAAACCATGGAATACCCCTTGATCAAAGCATTATCTTAACAAAATCTTGAGTATCATGTGTTAGGTAGCACACAAAAGGGTGCTAGTAATTTCATTTTTTGGTACCGATAGTCTGTTTTATTCTCTATAACTACCATATATGTAATTTGTAAATACCTATATTAATTGTTTTCTATATTAATCAGCTTATTATGAGATCATGATTTTTATTTCCCATGACATAGTATGAGATAATGTCCGGTGAATTATTAACACACCGAAAGGTTGTATTTTCATTCCATGATGAGACCCAAATGATTCAAAATATTTTTCTTAAATATATGTTTTATTGTTAGATAATATCATTTCATATGACACAAATTATATATTCTATTCAGGGTGGAGACTCATAGGATTTTGACGTACTTCCTCAGTGTGTACACCTTGGTAACTTCCAAATTTTATGATTTGGAGAAGACGACCAACATGTTGGAAATCCACATTTATATGTGTCATTGGATTTCACTGTCTCTTGGTGTGAGAATTGATCCTCAAATAGTGATAATAGTATAAATGAATATTATTAGTAATGTACGTTGTTTTATTCAAGAAAAATATGATGACATCTATTCATGGAAAAGTAGGATATGTTTAGTGCACATGATTTATATTGCATTAACAGATAATGTGAAAAAGGATTTTCCCTTCTATTCATTAATAGATGTTATTGTCTCATGCCCTTTGATGAGAATGAGACAACCTAAATAAATCCATGGTCATGATGTTATGTGCGAAATTCCATTTCTAGAATGTCAATGAAAAAGATATTGAAAAATAGGTTAAAGAAACAACCATGCAACCTTCTTGATTTGAGATATAATGATAAAGGAATTATATTACATAGTAAAAACATGTAAGAGGTTTTATTTCATTGTTAGATTAACTTCATTATTTCTAGGTTCCACAGCATATTTCTAGATTCTATCATTGGAGATTGCGGGGCTTCGCATAATGCCATAGAGAAAGAGGATCAAAGGGAAAAAAAGTGTATCCAGAACCACAACTAAAAATTAAATATTATTTTTTATTTAATAATATAAATAAATATTATTATAGTATGATATTTAATAATTATTCATGTATTATAGAAGACATTTATTTAGTCATTAGTTATTTGAGAGAATATTTGCTAACAAAATATTAACTAATTTTTTATGTGATATATTTGAAATATTATATTTAATTATTTATTTATTGGTGAATAATGATATGATTGTTATTTATTAAATTAATAGTCATTATTCAGGGAATAATATTTATTGTTGAGGAATCGACAAATTATTTTAAATGCCTAATGATAAATATTATATAAGAAATATTATATGAATTAATTATATACAATTTATTCAAGAAATAATATTTAATTAATAACATTTTATTTTTCATGTCAGGAAATAATATTATTGTTATTATAGACCTGGGATCCCATAAGGATTAAATATATAATAAGGATTCATTCACAATTATTATTTTATTATCCTAATATTTTTGAAACTCAATTATATTATTTTTTTTCCCAAATTCTACCCATTTATGTGTTGTGAATAAGAACTCTAGAGAATCCTCTCAATCTCTAGAGAGATCTTCTCTATGAATTATCTAAAGAATGGAGAAGAACCAGCCTTCATCATGAGGTAAATTTTTAATAGATTAAATTAATTATAAATCATTATGTGATGATCCTACATTTGGATAGGATTTTCTCATGTAAATTAATATTTGACTCAATTATATTACTCACAAACATCTTCATCTTGTACATCTCAGATTAATGATTGATTACTATAAAAATAAGAATTTTTAATGACCAACATGCACTTTAATTGCAACTAGAATCTACAATTATATGTGTCACATTTAATCCAATGTGGCACTTGACAAGACCTTGATCATTCAAAGTGGGTGAACCTAAAAAATAGACACCAATGAATTATCTTGTGTAATGAAATAAATAAATGTGGTAGCATTATCCATTAGGTGTCTTATTCTTGTAATTTTATTTAGGATTCAACTTTCTAGAAAACCAAAATCATTAGGACACCCTAGAAATATAGTTGAGTATATATCCATTTAATGGACTGAATAATGATTTTTCCATTTGACTGTTGGATTAATATATATGATACGATTTGAATATAGTTGTCTACTAGAAAAAGTAATGGGATATTTATGTTCATAAAATTAATAATGATAATATGAAACATGGTTCTTTTTCCCCTAATGTTTATGATCAATTCAAAAGGTTATAATTTTAGTGGGAGATCTTAAAAAAGATTTCTTTATTAAATGTTAATTATATGTTATACATATCTGATAAAATAATTTTTCTAGATAATAAACTCATTATTTTTTAAGATAAATTTACAATTAATCCTTAGATTGTTGGATCATTTTTTAAGTATCTCTAGAGATAGTAACGTAATAAGAGTTTTTAAATAATGTGAAATTTTATGTGTTAGAGAAACCTATTCCCGATTATCAATATCTTGATTTTTTTTCAATATCTGAATTTGGAATCTTTTGAGAAGTATAAAATGATTTACATAGGTTTTCATAAGAATTAGATGAAAACTAGACCATTGAATTTTAGTCATATATAACCAAAATTATTGGGTTTGTCAACAAAACTCAAAATGATTGTGTTTGTAAATGACATAGTAAGACATGAGGTCTCTTATCCAGAAATATTAGTTATGGAATTCATTTTCTATGTATATATATATGTTTCTAAATATGAATAATTTCAAGAATGATTTACCGTATATTATCATGTGCTGTGAATATATTAACTAGGAATGTATTGTCTAGGTTATATTGTTTTGTAGAAATTATAAGTGGGTAAAATTTAAAACTAAAAGTAGAAAATTATTTTATAGAGTCAAAAAATGATTTATTTATTAGTTAGTAGATGTAATTGGAACCTAAGGGTTTTATCAGGAATTATAGTTAATGATTAAATAGGATAAAATTATTTGAGATAACTGTAGTAATTTCGGAAACCAAATGGATCATCAATTCCATGTATTACTTTTATAATTTTTTTTTCTATTTTGAAGAGTCCATTATATCATCATTATTTCACAAATTTCATAATTATAAATTTTTTTTAAAATAAGATAATAATTTATTGCACTTTTACATTGAATTTGGGTAATGAAGAAAATAGATGATATATCAATTATTTTAATTAAAATTAATTTATCAAGATGAAATAGATCTACGAAGTGATGTGTGTCGTCGTCTAGTTTCTATTCTATGACAATAGAAAATTTCAATTATTGAGGAGTTATAGTGTAAAAAATAATATGAATAATTTCATATAAATATCATATGATTTATCAAATTATATAACATAATTTAAAAATGATACATGGAAAAAATTGTTTTATCTAGGATAAAGAGATTAGATAACATTATGTAATAATTTGAAGGAAGATAATTCAACCACCCATCTATTGGATATTTTGGTAAATAGTCTTCTCTTCATAGTAAAATTCTATAAATACATAGAATACAAAATATCCTATAGAAATAATGGTTTTTCTATTATGTATTTATACTGAATGTATGTACGTACTATTCCAAACACAAATAAGTTTGTGTTTCATAGAATGATATTATGAATAGAATAAATTGTCTAAGAGGAAAATGTGAGTTTCTTTGAGCTTGTATATTATAATATTTAGAAAATAAAATATTATAGTAGTAAAAAAATCAAAGGTGTGATTCCTAAAATATCTTCAAAAATATTGGATATATGATGGTAAAATGTATTTGATACATTTAGTAACTGTGAAGATGTGAATATCACATTTTCCAAAATGGATTATACTATTTAAAATAAAAAGGAAATTTCACTTGATATCCTATTATATTTTTAGGTCATGAAGGAAATAAGAAATGTATTAGTTACATTTATCTATCATAAGAAATTGAATGTTAGTCTATCATAGGTGGGATTAGTGGGTGTTGGTATAAAATAATGTAAATAGATACACAAATTATCAAAAAATGTCAGGGAAAAGTCTCATGGTAAAGATTAGAATGATTATTATGTTCAACATAGAAACAGTTAAATGTTTACAAAAAAATTTAACATTCCATAATTATATATTTTGCAATTAAGGACATCATATATGTCCATGGATTTGAAAATTAGGAATATGATTAATAAATATCCAAATTGTAGAAAATTTATTAATTTAAAAATGTTACTTGTTATAATGATTTTCATGTGGTATTAGGTATTCAAATAGTGGATTTGAAGGAATTAAATAATACATAATCTGTTTAATAACCCTAGAAATTGAAATAAACATAATGTTCATTTGGCAGTTTATCATATATGATATGTTAAAAACGTTGTCATGTAAGATTTTTAAGTATTTTATAATGTGTTTAGAATACAAAATGTATCATATAAATGGAATTATTTAATTTATTAACCATTAAAACTAGATTTAATTATGTATAAATTGACATACAATTCATGAATTGTGGTTATAATTGACCACTCAAAGCACACATTTGAGTTGTCCCTAACTGATGTTTGTTAGGGACTCTTGTTCGCGATGATGGAATTATATTGTTTTTTTACAATAATTACTATAAGATATATATAATATTCTAGTGAGTCATAAAAATTGTTTTTGCAATATATTTCCAACTAAGAATATGATATAGATTTAAATAAACTATTTCATTGGTATACTAGGGGTGCATGGATCATATATGACTCCCCACTACCTGGGGTAAGAGAGATAACTAGCTTGCGAACCTATATACTTTGACACATTTCTTAATTGAGTCACTAATACATTTCTAATCCTTTGGTTCTTGGGTATATTGTCGATCATGTTACTTGTTAGAGCTCAATGAATATGGGAATTTTCCCTCAGGTGACGTGGGTGACATTTAGCCCCACGATTTCGATAGAATGAGGAGTTTTCACTTTCTCCTAAATCTTTTTTATGATTTTATTATCAATTTTAATTAGGTTAATGTTATATAATAATAAATAAATATCATTGACATGTGATATATTCATTGTCTAGGTCATTCTATACTCAGATAGTTGAGAATGTGTGATTTGAAATTATGGTATTGTCATACTCTTTGATGCTGGGTAGGGGCTCTTCTGTGATGGATAAGTGTTGTTTGGCCTAAAACTGTTGTTCCATGGTGATCTGGCTTTTTTGATTCATGAAGTCCTGTTAGGTTTATCTCTTTTTCCCCAAATGTGTTTGAATAATAAAAATGTAATTTTCAGTCAGTTGAGGACAAATGGAACTTATGAAAATACATTATTGTATGTGATGTGGATTGTGGGCACTGTTATCTCAATACATTTGATTAATGAAGATCTCCTTGTAGATTGAGTATCATTGATTCTTTGTTAGAGGTCAATATTTTGTTTCAATTATTGATGAGTTGATACATATTTTCATCAAAACTATAATGTCCCTTGAGGTATCTCTTTTTAGTTGAATGAATAAGGATTTATATTGAATCAATGAGTAATTATAAATCTATATTATAGTTAATCATAAATATTTTGAATGGGTATTTAATAAAAGCTGAAATTAATGATTGATTTATATTTTTTTAGGATATTAAAATATGTTTTGGATATGTTATCAAAATTTATTATATATAGTATAATATAAGACTAAACAGAATGTCTATATGGTTTTAGTGAAATTGGGAGATTGAAGGAGATAAACTAATCAAATACTAATTAATATATGTTATTATAATCCAAATCATATTTAGTGATTGGAGAATGTCATAGGGCATGGAATATGATTCCAAGTCACTCACTATCTTAGTAAATCATATGGTAAAACAAATTTAATTTTGTGTTGATTCATTTAACTTCTTAAGAAATGATATTTTATAATAGAATGTGGATCCTAAATGAATTAAAATAACATTCATGACACTACCCTAGGGAAGTATTACTCTCCCTTTGGCACGAATTCACAGTGTCTGACTGATTCCCATATATTTAATTCACTAAAAGTAGTGAGGCGTTAATATATTAACACCCAAACCTCCCCAAATCAGTAATAATTAAAAAATATTAAAAAAAATGTAAAAAAATGAAAATATTTTATTCAAGAGTTTCATGAATTGAAATTAAAATTTAGAAATGTGTTATAACACATGAGTAAATGATAGTTTATCCAAGGGCCATCCTCAATGATATATAAGGGTGGAGAACACGTGTGATGGGTATGCTTAATCATTTCAACCAAAAGGACATTAAAATCCTTTTTTCACTCTTTCTTCTTACTCCTCATCACTACGAGGAACTAGCATACTGGGGAGGAAGAGGGATCTCATTTGAAAATCGTGTGATTTTTTCCAACTCATGGATGAAAAAAGGAGGATGAATATTATTTTACATGTATTGTGTTCCTCATCAGGATCAAGGGTGAAGATATATATTGCATAAAATCTTTTGTGTGTTGTATTTTAATCTTTTTTAGTTCTTTTATTGAGTGGTTCCATTATTCGAAGCATATAAATATTAGTACTGGGATTTAAATCACTTCTTTGTCTTCAATTAAGTGATAATAATTCCCTAATAAACCATGAACGTTTTACCAAATTTTTTAAATACTAATTATCCATTCATTTATCAATGACATCATCTTGATAATCTAGGGATATGAAATCTCTCTGTCACACTGAAACTGACAAATGCACTTTTCATTACATTAGAGAATATAAAATAACCAGAATCATGGTCAATGAGAATATTTGAAAACTCCAATGAATATATAAAAGATAATAACTGATGGGGAATGTATGAAAACAAACTTGTGTGGAGGTGGAATTTCTCATGATTCTTAGGGCTCAATGATCTTGTCTTATAATGCTTAATACAGTGATCTAAATTGTCTCATTATAAAGGCTTATGGACTAATAAATGGGATTACCCTTTATGGAGACACAAACATATCTATTTTTAATATGGAATCATATTCAATTATTGTCGTTAAACATTTTATGAGCTATAACCCTACACATTTATCTATTTTATAGTCATTGAAGAAGTATAGACATATAATGAACCAAGAAGTAGTGATCCAACATACTTTTTATAATGTAAACATGGTGGGGAACCATCTATCTACAAGGGGAAACCTAAAAAAATACTATAGAATATTTTCTTGTATAGGATATCTAATTCTTGATTGTAAATGCATTGTTGGTGTTGGTTCTCTATGTCTGCACAACTAAATTCCCCTTGATTATTTTTTCTTTGTTTTTGATCCTCTATAACAATATAATTGAGTTTTATTTCAATAATAATAAATATAATTAATATGAAACTATATAAATTCATATTTTGACATGAATATGTCATAAAAATTTCAAATTAGTAGAAATGTTCAATTTATCACAAAATATCAATTGTCATATAAAAGTTTTATTTATGAGTATTTTTAATATATATAGAAAAGTGAATGAGAAAATTCTCAGTAGGAAAACATCCTTTATCGAATAAAAATAATGATTCATAATTATGAAAATGACAGTTTACAAATGTCACCATGAGAAAAAGAAGGAAACTGAAAAGGAAAATCATTTTCCTTAATATATTCTGAAGCAGTAACACTATTGTTGTCCAACTCGTCAACCAAGTATTTTTATTCCTAATATGGATGGTTGATGAAATATTTCATGAAAACAAGATTCAATGATATTTATCCATTTATTATTAATTATCCAGAATAGATGAATAATTTTATTTTAGGTAGCATACACAATAGTGGTGGAGGCATATTCAAGCCACAATTTGATCCATCCTCATTGATTTTCCATTTCAACCAAACTGATTATAGACATCATCTATTCATAAATTAATGTAGTGATACTACCTAGACTATATAATCATCCCATTGCATCACTATTATGATATATGAAAATTTCTCCATATATAAGATGTCCTAGATTCCATCTCAAAGCTACATTTGTGTTACATTTAATCCATCATGGGGGTCGATAAATCAAAATTACTTATGAAGTTTGAAAAGGTGTATGATAATTAACTATAATACAATTGAAGGTAAGAATCGTAAAGTCATCAACAGAATTATTACAAAATCCATTTTAGAGGGCATTATAATACTTCAAAAATAAATAATTTGATAAATATACGATTTCAAGTAGAATGAATCAATTCTATAAACAAAATTATTTTACCAAGACTATAAAATGGATACAATTATGAAATATATTCTAGGAAGAGGTTGAAAATATTTTTAGAGAGGTGTAATTCTTAGCTGGAAGCAAGGTGTTTTATAATACAGGTTAAATGAGGTATCACAACTTCAAATATATTTGTAGTATATATACATAAGGTTGTAGCAGTATCACACTTTATACAAAAATGATCAATTTAATCCTTAGGATTATTACATATGAAACATTTAGTTCTCAAGTTAGTGATAAAAAACTAATGAAAATCATGAGTTGGGATTTTAGAATGCATCACCCTCCAAGAGAGAATATTGCAGGAGGAAATAAGTATTTTCTCAAAATCACAGATTAAACATTTTTATTTCCTTGTATCTCCTACCAATATAATTAATTAGATGACAACATTCTATTAGAGGTGGGGTACCTAATAATGAATTCATACCCATTAAAAAATTTAATTAAGAACCATTTCTTTTACTTTAGTAGGATGCATGTCCAAGTAGGACTCTATTTTTTCTTTTATTTGAATATTTGTATCAATTTATTGATAATGTTAATTAAAAATATTATGAAGATGTGTACCTATCTTGTTAACTGAACATAAATTCAATTATGAGTTGATATTCTCCATCCAATGTGAATTCAGAAACATAATTTAAAAACAATACTTAAGGTCAATCCATATAGAAGAATCCACATAATTTAGGACCCCATATTTGAGCCTTCTCATGAAAAAAAACCTCAAAAAGGATAGTCCCTCTATCATTTGACTAATGACACTCCACATAAAATCAACCTATATAGATTGATTTATGTTTTATATATTTTTAATTTTGAGACCATCATTATTAATAGGAAAATATAAATTCTTATATGTTATAGTATAAACTATTCTCTAAAGGATGATCCACTCTAGTCAATTATATTAATAAATATGTCGATACTCTTAGTGAGATAGGATAACCATTTATAAACCACAAAAATTTAAAAAAAATTAAAAATATTAATAGCATTCACAATTCTATTAAAACCTTATATGGAATTAAATTTTCCTTTCCATCGGGCCAATTGATTTCAAATATGGAACACAATGTGATAAAAATGAGTGACACATGGTTTTCCTCAAAACATTGGAACACCATGATACGTGAAAGGAAGTACTCCTTCTCTGATTCCAAATTTTTTTATGATATCAATTTTGATAGCTATGAGAATATTTTTCAAAAAGTATAGTAATGATTTATTCTAACTGATATAATTAATTAAGATATTTTAAAAATGTAAAATAGAATTTTTATTGTTCTTGATAATTATTTTATCCACTTTAGTGAAATTCATAATATCATCAACATGCAATTAATGAGTGGTAGACTCAATATCTTTGTCATCTCTTATGGGGTTGATCAAGCTAGTATCAATAATTTTTAGAAACTTAATTCTCAAATAATATTCATAAATTGAGGAAATAATGAATGAGAGGTGATAAAATTGTCTATCACCTCTGGAACAAGTGATGTAGCTCTCGGGAGAGTTATTTATAAGCACTGAAATATGAATAGAGCTCATAAGGATTCTGATCCATTTCATAAAAACATCATCGATGAAAAAATGATAAAACCATGAAAATAAATCTCTAATATAAAGTATCAAAGTCCCTTTTAACATCAATATTGAAAAAATATCACCTCTACAATTTTAATTATTGATAAAATTTATAGTTTCAGTGGTATTCATAAAGAAATATCGGATAGTTCTTCCACATACCATGAGAATCCAAAATGAAATGACCCACTAAAATTTATTTTACACCTTTCTTTATCTAAAGTGATCTTAGTTTTTTATAATTTAGAAAATGATCTAATAGACATGTTCCACAGATAGAAGGATTATTCCTCACAACCTTCTTTTTTAATGTGATGTTATAATGACCTAATTATCAACAACTTTCTTCTTAATCATGGGAAAAACCTCCTTGATAGTGGGATAATCACCACTATTAGACCCTAAAGTAGAACCACCATTAAATCACCTTCAATATCTATGGAATGTTTTTTAGGATTTCCCCATTCAGGGGAACTATCATCTTCCATTTCTACTCACCATCCTTCTATCGTGCTTAGATTTATTTTCTTATTAATCAACTCATAAAATTTTGAATGAAATGGTAGTTGACACTAATCTATAGATTCATACTGTATTGTTGAGCATAATATATTAATGAAATATAACGATCAGTGTCATATGAACCTTATATTTTCATCTTTCCATGTTGGTCTAGTTTGTTACTTCATGGAGTTATATATAGTGTTACCTTAAAGAATCATAACATCAATTTAATAAACTACTTTAGACACTCCCCGAGAAATTACATAAGAAATAAAACTAGAACATGGACATATTCCCTGAACATAACCTACATTCTATTTCACATACCTCATATCCTCCATGATAGATCCAGTAATAGTTAGTATTGTGGCTTATAGTCGGTATTCAGTGGTAGTTTCACTAGTTATGTAGAATTCATATCTTTCTATGAAGCCACATCAACATCCCTAGGTACCTTGAGATACCACATGGTGATTAAGAAGTCAAAACCAATATAGAACCAAATTTGAGGCCCTATATTAAAACCACCAGAATACTCTTTTGATGTTATGATCTCGCTTTTTGAGATCCTTTCCCCTAATCATTTTTAGTGTGAGGGTTTGAGAAAAAAACATGAGGGTCAAAAAAAGTAACACAAACTTCTAGAATATTAGACGCACTCCTATGATTCTTTGACTAATCCTTGAATTTAGGATACCAGTGTCACACATTCCCTATTAAGATTTTTTTTCATAACACCCATGAGCATACACCGGACACACAATAAGTGAATATCTCTCATGATATTCACCCTTTAGATAAAAAGTATCAATCATAGAATACATGATTTATTTTCTAATAACATAAAAAACTGACACATGGGAAAACCTAGAAATATTATAACCCCATAATATTTTTTCATTCCAAGATATATCCCAATATCCCCCAGTATGTATCCCCATGGATTTTAGAATTATAAAGATCTACATTACATATTTTTTAGGATGTGTGATCACCTAACTACACTATCTTAGAAGATCCCTATATAACATTCCTAGGATTAAAACATGTGAACACTTGTTGGTATGAAAAATATAAAGTCTCTATAACACTAGATGATTAAATAGTAGAAACAATCTTACCACATACATTTGGATGCCTTTAGGAAAAGACCATATTCAATAAAGACTACCCCTTTATTATCATTCTATAATTTCATAATTTAATGATTCCCCAATGTTATGAATCATGTTATTTGAATTGTTTACATCAATATTTTGAAATCCATATTATGAATAACACTGAAGAAAACCTTATACATGACCTATTTAGAATCCCATATATTCTATAGACATTGATTCTACTCGGGTCTTCTCAACATACATATTGAAACAACAACATCTCTCCTCTTGTTAGATTCCATATTTCCTATTATTTCACAAGGCGAGTCAATATACGGAACCCATTAAAATTAAATTTCAACTGGAACATGGAAAAAATGACCATAAGTTTATGATTCAGTTTCATAATCCATTTTAATTGTTATGCTTTCAAATTTTTTGATTCCATGAATTCTAGCCTCTACTTGGGAATAAGTTTTGGTATATTCAAAAATCATAGAATTCAATATTCAATTACAAATTCCCTATATTCCTTATTTATTATTTATTAGTCCTATACACCAGGATTTCTCTCTAGATTTTTTAGAAGGAAAAAGGATTTTGAAGAAACCACATCCAATAGAGACACAATTCATATTGAAAAAATTACCAAATAAAAGAAATTTGTCTTACCAGATCCCTCACCTTCCTTGGATTGAAACCTTTATACAAAATTAAATGAACAATTATAGAATGCTGTAAAAAAAGGTACTTTAAAAAGTAGAATCATTTCTCAGAAATAAATGGGTTTTTCTCACCGTCATAGCAATCCATTCCATGGAATTATCTATGATGGAGGGAAAAGATTATTTCTAATCTAAATACCTCGATATCTTCCCACTGATAACCCTAGTTGGCACCTAATCACAATCCAAATTCAGTTGGCCTTTATGCACTCATGAAATATACTCAATCATGGTGATAAAAAATATAAGTATCTTTCACCCCTTATAGTAAAATTCCAACTTTCTTGGTTGTCATCACTTAACCCCTTGAAGAGAAAAAATCACACCAGATTACCATTTTAAATTATTATTCTAGTACATATATTGGATTATTAAACATTTCTGGATTTATTTTCATGAATCAAATCAATTTTGTATAGTATTCCACACATTTTAATTTGTGGATGGGTTTTACCTTTTGTGAGGAAATTCCTAGATACTGATCTAATATTGACTTCCATGACTCAGATGATATTGGAGACAACGAAAACACTAGAGACAAGAATGACTCCAATGACTCAATAAATCTTTAGGGATAAATTATCTTACAAATTTAGTGACTAAAAGGTTTTTTGTGAAAATGAAAAATCCTCATAAAGTATTTTCACATTCCCCCTAAGACTCCTCCTACATAAAGGTGTGATTCATTTTCCCCGTGAATTATAGTGACTCCAGTGATTCTTAGTCTCATTATCAAACTTTTTTATATAAATTTTCACCAATATATGAAGACATTTTCATAGATTATCTATTTCTAAGAAGCATCTAATTTCAGCATTATTTTAAAATTCCATTTCCATTTCCTAATAACTAGATGTTCTCTTATTAAAATTAATATATCCTTTATTTGATGTTTTCTTTAAATTTTTCCTATCTATATTATTTCAATTATAAATTATTATATTTATAATTCATTGAATATAGATTGATATGTGGAAAATAATACTATTTTACTATTTTACTACTGAAATTTCCATTGAAAATTCCACCGGTGGTTCCATCGAAACCACAAATCGAAATTCAACATGTATTTATTCTATAAGTTACAATGAAAGTGACACTGAATGATCATTTCTGTATATATTTTATAGGGAATTCACTATACATCTTCTAATAAACATTACACTAGAACATCCTATGGTGATTATTGATGATCATTAAGTCATATTATAGGAAGATTACCATATGTTTAAAATACTCCATTTATTGAAATTTGTGGAATCCACAAACAATTTTTTTTTCTATTTTACTATAAATTTTGTAGGATTGAGAGAGGAATTATTCTATTGATCCCACATGGAATTGAAAATATATATTCCAACAAAAAATCGAGTAGAGCTTCCACTGGAACCCTAACTAGAGGTTCGAATGGACCTTCTAATGGAATGTCCAAAGGACCTTCCACAAGAAATTCCACTGGAGGTCCCAATGGAACATCCACTAGTGGTTTAATTCAAACAAAAAGGGTACGTTCTAGGTCACACTAATTTGATCTTCATGTACGCTTATATCTAATCGATGTATGAATTAACCAAAAGTTGAAACTGATACTAAAATTTGGGGAATCCATATTTTTTCTATAATGCTATGAAATTTCTACAGGATTCAGTAAGTAATTGTTAAATTGTTTTACCACTATAAATTCTAGTGGTGTATCAACAAGAACATCTAGTAGACCTAATTATGTAGGGATTCAATACACTTAAAACAATATAATATTGAATTTAATAAAACCATATATAAAATGGCTCTAAATAATCAAACGTTAAAATAACTGACTACCTCAGATGTAGAGTACCACCCTACATATATCCAACACTGTTATAATGTAGCATGATTTGAGATGTGGTCAAGCCTAATCTATTTACAACTTAAATTAAATGGTATTCTTTGTGATGACCCTCACAAACATCACAGGTATTTCACATAGGGTACTCTACCCTGAAACACTAAAATGTGTATGAGGACCTTAGAATGTTTAGTGCCATCCCATTAACACTTTATGGTGTATCCATAGAGTTTCTAGAGAATATCCTAAATTTTTTTTGGGATGGAATGATTATAAATTAATTATTTTTTAGTATTTTGTTCCTATCACCTGAACTACATTGAATAGGAAATAAATACATAGAATTTGGAAACAAAAAAGAGAGACCCTTCATGAAAATTTAGTGTGATTCAAAATACATTGTTCTAGTTTCCCTCACCACAAAATTACTGAAAAATCACTAATTCAATACTTCTATGAGGGTATTCTCCCCATGGATCATCTAATGATAGATGATGCTACTGGTGGTGCCCTAGTTGATAAAATTTGTACCGCTGATTGTAACATAATAGTCATTACAGCTCAAAATGCACAATAATTAGGTGCACGAGAAATTTCACACACTCTAGGATATCATGAGGTAATGCATTCATCTCCATAACATAAAATTAATATTAAAATTGATTAAATGAATATCATTATAATAATGTTTTCTTAGGATCAAGGAAATTCAATTCCCCCACCTATTCCATTGAATTTGGGATTTTTTTCTTATAATACTCATTTATCTGAAAAATACATTATAATTTAGGACTCATATGAGTTACGAAAAATATTATTTACAAGGAATAAATTTCAATAGATACCACCCATAAAGAAGGATAACATTAGTCAAAATATAAATCACATGTGGAAAGAAAATCTACCGTTCCCATAAGGAGGTAACTCAAGCAACCATATGCATAATTGGTATAAAGAAGGCCAAGGTATGAAACCATCTCTTCCTTCACCATCTTGAAACAATACTCCTACTCCAAAATTTAAACCAATAATCAACGAAATGATGAATAAAATGGAATCACATAACCTCTAGTTATAATAGAACAGGAAATAACATATTCAAGACCAATGAACTCAAGTGGTAAAATTTGAAAACATCATAAGTGAGATAAATATGAAATTTTCTAAATAACTAACATCTCAATCTATTGTTAATTATTAGGAAACAATAATTTATATTCAGTTACAATTAATAGTATAGTGAAGGATAGTTCCTTTAATTGTTAATTTATATAGGGGTATTTAGGATGTTAAGTAAAAAATTCAAAATATCTCCAATATTATATTTCCAAAATTTGTGAGTGAAGTGTCACATTTCTTGGTAAATTCTAGTTTTTAATATATTTTAATTAAAGACATTAGTTATATTTAACTTATATTTTCTTGGTTGTTTAAAAATGATTTTGTGTTTTTTTATTAAAAAAAAATTTGAGGATGCATTTAATTCAATAAAAATGAATCTGACATCACCTATCAGTATCCAAAAACCATGGAGATATCTCCTTGTTAAAGATATGTGTGATTCCCCCTATATTTTATTTGAGGAATTTTTATCAAAATGGATTGAAATGGATCCCCATTTCATTGCATATGTCTCATGTTCCCAAGACCCAACACAAGATAACTATAAAACTACTGAAAATAACCTCATTATATTATTTTCAATGGAAATATTATGTTCATGTCTTCTTATATCAAAATAAATTGTGTTATTTAATCATGATTTCTTTCAGTTACTCCATAAGTTACATGAAGCTAATAACCACTTTATTTGGTGTATTATCATCCTCTAATAGCTTGACATTGATATTCGAGAGATGAGAGCATTGAAAATGCTATTGTTAAACACATCAGTTTAATTACCCCACCGTTGGGCCACCACATTGACTACTCCATCACCATTAGAGAACTATTTCATCATGAGAAACTTTTTAATGTTTTGGAACATACCCCTTAGTATGATGACATTGTAAATTTTCTAGTAGCATCTAGGGTAACCACTGATTTTAGAATTGTAAAATCCTAGAGAATTGATCTTGACTCACAATAGTATATTTTTTATGACCCTTACATGATGGTAATTTTTTGTGTCCATGTTTTTCAATGGTGTGTACCATATAATGAGTTCACCTCATTTTTATCTTCCAACGAACATTATATTATAGGGGCCATATTGGATCTCATCATATTGCTAAAATGGTCATTGACTAAGGAATTTATTGAAAAAAATTTACTTATATTCCAATGATTATTGTAAGTCATAAACACTATGTAAATTCAAAGGTAATATATCCTAGAAGAATAAAATGCCCCGAAAAACCATGTTATTTTTTGAGATCTTCGATGCATGGCGAATCGACATAATAAGAAAATTTTCAAATTTATTTATATTGTTTTTCTTATTATCAACTATTGAATATGTCACTAAATAGTAGGAAGGAAAGGATATTAGGACTGATTAATCTTGAGTTGTTGTTGATTTTGTGAGATCTTATAATTTTAATAGTTTTACTTTTCCATGATTCAGCATTAGTGGTCAAGGATAACATTTATGCAATAGAAACAAGAAACAATTCTCAATAAGTATGGGGTATCTCATAAGTACTTCACTGTATATCTCCCTCAAACTAATGAACAAATAATAATCTAAAATTAGGATGTTGAATGATGGAAAAAAATGGTATAACCCAATTGGAAATATTTTTGTTTACTATTAAATGATGCAATCTGTGCATACCATACACAATTTAAAACCCCAGTTAGAATGTCACCACATAGGATGGTGTTTTGAAATACATGTGACATCTCGATAGTGGTAGATCACCCTACATATTTTTATGTTATACAATGTAATATGAATCTTTCATATTAGTGTGTTCTTCAGTAGAAGCAGATTGAACAGATATTATAAATATGGGTTGAAACATATGTGATATATAAAATCAATACAAAGAATACAAAATATATCCATGATTAGATGATTCATCAATATATGTTTCATATTGTCGGGAATTTCCTTATATTAAATTTTAGAATAAAGCTCCACATAGGAAATATTTGTTCACAATGGCGCGATGATTACATTTATACGAATGTTTAACCTTTTGATTCAATATAGAAATTTTATTTCCTAAGTGGCCGAAGTATTATTGTAAAAAAGAATCAAATACTTCAATGAGGATTTTTCAAATCATCCACTAGAGGAAATCCAACTTGAAGAACAAAAATACCAGTGAAACTGACAAGGTTATATCCTCCCTATCCACATTCTATTTTTGAACTGTGATGACAGTTCACAATCTAGGAGTGTGTGTGTGGGGGGGGGGGTGAAATACTAGTTTCATTAGGATTTTCAACATGTTTCTTTTTTCTTCTATATTTATTTTTGGTATATTTTTTTAATTTTCTCCAACGTGTTTAATTCACGTTTATTTTCATCTTATTTATTATATTTTTATCTTATTTCATAGTATTTTTACCTCCCACCAAAAATTCATTATATTGTTCAATTTTTTTCTAGAATTATCGCATTTTACTCTTACCTAAACATGGAAAATACATAAAATTCATGTGAATATTAATGATTTACTATTATTTTAACATTTAATGAAATGTTTTCATCATTATAAAAATTTGATTTTTGTATGAATTTACATTGTGGTGTAATTTGAATTTAATTAGTGTTTTTATGATGATATATAGGGTTATGTCTTTATTAATACTTTGAGATGATTTATACCCTTTGTGTGAGTATTTTATATGAAAATTATGTCACTTAGTCTCCAAATATCTTTTTATCAAACCATGATGTCTAAATATTTCTTACATAATATAAGGTAAATATAAGTAAGGTTAATATTTATAATAATATTAAAATTATTTTTTCATATATTCATTCCTTATCTGATCTATTTCATTACTATACTGGAATGTCCTATCTACATGTGTCTATTATCTAATTACTCAACGCATATAGAAAAAAATAATAATAATAAAAATAAAAAATATGGGGATTGATGAAATGTACAACATAAGATGATATATAGGTCGGGATCTTATGGTTGTAATTCTAGTAATTCTTAAGTGAGTGGGTATTTAAATTTGATTTTATGGGATGTAGGGTAGATTTTGTGGAAAGAGTAAGGAAAGAATAAATATTAAAAAATAACCTATATTTTCTAGATATATAGTGGAAGGAATATCATGAAATGGTTTTCATACGCACATTTTGAGAGTTAGTGGAATTTTTGGATTTTGATTCCTTTTCCTCAAATTAGTATAATAAATCATCTTGAATCTTCTTTTGATATAATTTAGGAGGAATATTTTCCATGGTCACTCATAATAACTCCATAGTGTTGTTTTTCCATCGATCATATTGTTATAATGAATTAAAATTTAAATGAATGTTGAAAATTCTACAAGATGATAATATAAAGATTTTTTTTTCAAATGTGATCTTTCTCATTGATGAAAATTTTTAATTGTGGAGGTGTGATCATGTCGGTATTAAATATTCATTTTCATCAGTATAATAATCTATTGAACTGAATTTGTATTATAAATAAAAAAATTAACATAAAAATTATTTCAACTATTTAATGTTTATCACTTTTAAAGAGGTAGACATAACTTTTTTTCATTATTAAATTCTAGGAGGAGGTTATTCAGAGGGACCATGATGAAATTAAAGCAAAACGGGTTGAACTGCGTAAGAGCCCAAGAAAATATGTTGACTTAAATATTTACATTGGATGATAAATCAATACAATAAGTCCGAAAACTAGATTGAAATTAAAACAATTTTTTATAAATTTATTTATAATACCATGGATTCGATTTCATATATTTTAGTTACCCAAAAGAAGACCATAATATAAAGAAGATTAGGGTGGGACAGTAGGACCACCCTTCTATACATGTGCCATTACATGGGACTTACACATCCAATTTAGCTCATTAAAACTCTCTTGGACTAAAAATTTATGTCCCACCAATCAAAAAAATTCAATATCATGTGATCGTGTGTTTTAGTCAACCATCCAGTGAAATAATTGGGGACATTCTTTCAGGAATCTTTTTTTAGTCCCTTAGGAACATGATTTTTGTTTTGTAAATTTTTACTTATTCTTTAATAAGTCACCTTCTAACCCAAATTCTATATTTTTTCTCCACTAGAGGGCCTTATTATATTTATTGAGACATTATTCTTCATCATATATTTATCCTTAATCTTATATGGAGTTCTAAACTCATTGTGGTCATCCACTGATAAACATGATGGAGATCCCAAGCTTCATGACTGTATCATTGAATGAGCATTTAAATTATAGTTATCTATCTTATTTTTAATCATACAACATTATGTTTAATTTATTATGTACTATTATGGAGTACACAAACTCATAAGATCATGTTTGGGATTACCTATTCAAGTGATGTTTCACAAAATGACCAATGCTTCTTATTCTCCCTTTTTATTACAGTGTTCCTTTGGGTCATATTAGTTAATTGAACTCTCAAAATAAAATCAATTATTGTGTAAATTTATGTCATGGTATCATATTGAAATACAATACATTACAACAAAACATATCTTTTTCATATTTTATTTCCTTTGGGTGTTTGGATTATGATGTCAAACACAAATCACCTTATCATCGGTAGTAGCTAGTGTATAATTTTTTATTTTTAGATAATCCCTTGGAGGTATATATATCAATACTATTTTTATTATTTTACATGTGTATTTAAATGATTTATTCCTCATCAATTTAAAAATATCAGTTTATTTGCATCATTTTTTTTGCTGATTTTTGGGCAAAAACGTTAAAATTATTTAATTCTAGATATTTAGAATTTTTCAATCACTCTAGTATTTTGAGAAGAACATTTAAAATTTTTACCCTAATGGAGTGTTTCATTTTTAATAGGCTTAATTTTTTTTGTTGGGTCTCAACTTCTTCTTCTGGACCCATATACCATTAGAAATAATACAAGCCCAAAAAATTGATCATGTTGGAAAATTATGTGGGTTGGTGGAATGGACTCTACCTCATTAGACGTTTCATATCACTTGATATTGAACTCAAAATTAGGTGATTATATATGGATTAAAAATATGAATCAAAAGTTTTTGTTTGAATTAAATTTAATATACAAATTATTTTATTAATGCATCTCATAAATGAGTCAAAGTGGTTTGGATTAATAGTATTCTTCAGACATAAAGAGTTAGCTTCATTAATTTTTCCACAACATCGTAGAAACATGTCCTATAAATTTTAAATTTAAATGTTAAATAACCAAATCCATTTTGAACTTGTGTTATGAAGATACCATTGAAATTTTCGGCCATCTAGGGGGTAGAACAATAGCCAACTTCTAGCTAATAAATTCTGTAGGAGAAAATTTTATCATCAAAATGTTTCATTCTTTTTATCATATAAGTTTTTTTTATTATTTATTATCCCCAGTTCTTTTAGGATACCCTTCACAGGGAGTAGTATTATTATCTGTGATTGGGGAATTATATGTTTTCCCTTTTTTAATTCTTGAGTTCATTCACTAAATTGTTTAATATACAATTTTTCTTTTGAGAAGCTAATTTATATTTTTAATATCAGTTTTCATTGTCATGGATGATTGTATTTGATTTTATATTATGTTTTAATTATTTATTTGGTAAATGATCAATATCTCCCATTATAGGGTTTTTGTTTATATGCAATGTAAGATACCAATCTTGGTGGTGATGTTTATGGAGATCTCTAGTGCATGGGGGTAGTGTAAATTCGTGATGGTTTGAGATAAATAACACATGATTGGGAATCATTTAATTCAATTGGGGGTATTATATAAAACTATATCACACATTAGAAAAAGTGTAGAGAAATATGAGATATTTGAATTGTTTACTATCACCATTATCATTAAACTAAGGGAGTGAGATTATATGAGTGTGGAATCTCACTTTTATCGACATAGATGAAGAGAATTGGATCCATTTTAACTAGGTTAGAATTAAAATTGAAAAAAAACCCAAAATGGCATCCCATATCATATAATAGTTTTAATTCAACAATTTTATATATATATTTTTTATTTGTTTATTAATTTTTAGCTTCATTATTTTTTTTCAAAATTATTGAATTTAAAAATCACCCCATTTTCCCTCTAATTAAATGAGACAAGTTGATTGTTGTGTGCTCCTCTCAAGAGATAACATAATTCAATAACATTAATATATTTTTAACTTATTAAATAATTTTTTTGTAATAAACCATGATATAATTATGTAAAATCATGGGTCTTTTACCAATGAGGTGGTGCCAATAATATAATTTCTTTTTTCTTATTTTTATTTTCTCGTATAAATTGCATGATTGGAACTGAAAACTGTAAAACATACCTCATAGACCCTTAAATTGATGGAACCTTATTGAATATATTTTAAAAATTATAATTTTCAATATAAATTTTAAAAAATTTCGCTTACAGAATCAAGTGAAAAATCATTTTTTCACTCTGATCATGTAATCATGCCTAGAAATCACAACCCAACCCTAACAGACATCTATGCACCATATTTCATAAATCAAAACAATTAACTTTCCGTGAATGTGTTTTAAAATTATTTTAAGATGAAACCTAATATTATAACATTTATCCCAATTTTTTATTCCATGGTAGGAGATGTCCAAAAAATAAATATTAAAGAGGTCACACATGTCTTATCTAATTTAAGACCTCAATGTGTAGCTGAGGAGTAGGTAAAGTGGAAGTAATTCCTATTTTCATTGGAAGGGGATGCTAATGAATGGTTGTATGTCATAAAACCGTGAGATGTGAATTGTTTGAATGAATTAGTGTGATACTTCATGGAATGTTTCATCCCCATCTCTAGAAGAAGAACCATTAAGAAGGAAATCTAATGCACGAGACCTTCATCTAGTGAAACCCATTACAAATACAAGGAATGTTTTAAAAGACTATGTTCTGGATTCCATCATCAAAAAATTGAGGAGCATATAATTATTGTATCTGTTGAACAAGTATTAATATAAAATTATAGAAACCTTATGGATGAATCATCTATAAGGGAAATGATTGACCAGCCACTAGAAGAATCCAAGGGTATGATTGAGAATATTTCCAAGAACATGAAATAGTTTAGTACTAGAGGTACATGCACAAGAATAATTATTAAGTTAAGAACTTATTATCCATGAACTTTATGGGATCAATGAATTACTATACAACTATTGTGGTGATACATATATCCCTAAAATATGTGAATGACCAATAAGAACCTACTATGTTATGTGGTTTGTTCTCATCACCTGATCATTTCACTGACCAATGTGTTGAAATATAGGGAATTGAAACTTGTGCATCAGCATTTCTTCTTAGATTGTTCCAAAAAAAATAAATTATAGAGGAATCCTAAACATGTTATATAAGGATTTTGAAATTATAATAATAAACTTTGACCCCCATTCCAAAATCAGATAAAAAACAACCCCTATTCCCTTAAATATTACAAAACCCACCTCCATTTAAACAACAT
The DNA here is from genome assembly GCA_963277665.1 of Viscum album. Classification (NCBI taxonomy): domain Eukaryota; kingdom Viridiplantae; phylum Streptophyta; class Magnoliopsida; order Santalales; family Viscaceae; genus Viscum; species Viscum album. Next base: position 324,659,762 of record OY728128.1, read on the forward strand.
TATCTCTTTATCTAGACTTTTTACCACTAACAAACCACATTAAAAAGAAAAAATAAGAATCCATAAAACATTTTAGAACCTCAATTTCAAATCCAATAGTAGATATATTAGGTCGAGTAGATTGGAAGATACCATAAAATATTTTACCAAGAAATTTTAATGTCTCATGGACTTCCTAATAAAAAAACACAAGGAAATACCTTTCTATGAAATCCCAAACCAAAAATTTAATGTCATCTTGATAAAAAAACATTATTTAAAATAAATCTCCCCACAAGTATCCTATGAACCAGAGACAATACCACTAACTTATATTGAGAATTGTGATGGGATTTCTGAAATTTCCTTAAGAATTTCATAGGAAAGAAGAGAAAAAAGAGGAGGATGATAAGTATATGATTAGGAGAAATATATAATAGAAGTTGAAAATTATACAATGGGTGACTAAAGAAATTCCCCAACCATTTACATCATGAATTATTGAATCAAAGAGATTATAGGAAGAAGAACATCAAAAGGAAATTATGGAAACCTTCATGAAAGTTGAAATCAATATCAATAAACATGAAAAACTCCAAAAAACTAAATTTTATGATAAAAATTTAAAGGTTATTTTTCACGATGAATTGGATAATTCATGTGATTAAAAGGATAAACATGGGAGAAGTGTCTCAAACCTTATCACACCACAATTTCAAACCATATTTTAGTATCTAGTGAAATTTTTCATTCTATGCACGATTTGTTCTCTAAATATCTCTAATGATTTGTGTAATATATATTCTTCAGTTGACAAATTGAGTCACTTATAATAATATTCTTTGTATATGAGAGACTTTAATCCCAAAATATAGGTGGTCTAACTATAAAACATATCCATAGTCTTCCAAGATAGAGTTCTAGAGGATGTCCTTGTGAATGTGAATGATATATTATTCCCAAATGACTCATATGCAATGAATGTGGAAGAATATAAGATCCCAAATAGTCACCCATAAAGTTTGGGAGGCCATTGTTTATGAAATCCAAAACCATCATTAATGTCCCTAAAGGGACACTCACTGTTGAGTTTGGAGGTAACACAATCCACTTTAATGTATTTGATTCTATAAGGCACTCATAAGAAGATAACTCACTCTTTCCACTCTCCCATGAAATTGGTAGTAATACAATTGATTAATAATGTATTTTACATTATTTTTTAATTGTACGATAAAATGTTTCCATTGAAAATATAACTAAACATGTCGATTCCCAAAATTATGAAGATTTTGATTTCATGTGAGAAGAAGAGGTAAAAGGTAATTTCATTGTTGACTTGTTGAATGATGAGGAAGATGATAGGTTTTACTATTTTAATAAGGTCCTATATTTTTAAGTAGGGAATATTATTCAATGTTAATCCCTTGATTAGCCCCAAATCTACAATTAAAAGAACTTCCCATTGATTCAGTATAAGGATACCTTATGGAGGGGGAAATTACTGACGATAATTTCTAATAATGTATCTAGACCCTAATAAAAATTATTTATTGATATTTTGAGAGAGTATTTCCAATTAATAGGGTGGATCAAGGTGATATTCCTATAATAAAACCTAAAATATGCACATAGAAATTATTCATTATGGATATTCCAAAGTAGTTAGATAACCCCAAACAAGGAAGAAACCCAGCTCGATTGAGTTTGTGATTGTAGGACCCCGGGATACCCTGAGAGGGGAGGGGTAAATCAGGGTGTCAACATTTTCTTCTTAAATTTGTGGATCTTGTTCCCATGTTGGTAGGAAATACTTAAACCTGTATGATGGATATAATCAGCAATGAAACATTCACATGTAAAGAGATATCACAACAATTTTACTTGGTTCACCACTAAGGGCTATGTCTATGGAGCACACACCGACAGGTTGTTGGTCATACCAAAATCCACTATGCATCACTAGCTGTAGATTACAAATTTTTGGGAATAGTCACTCTGTCCTTGGATCACTGCCTTTACAATTGTTCGGGGATAGCTCACTATGTCCCTTGGGTCACTCCCGTTGACTCTCCCTGGCTCACTGTTGTTGGTGAAGTTCCGCTCAGTTTATAGATGTGAAGGTCACTTCATTTGATTTGAATTTAACTCATTGTCTCTTGTTAGTCATGATACTTTTCTTGCATCAGGGTTCAGAGTTGATTCTCTTTTCAGTTCAAACCTTCTTCTTTAGTGAAAAGACTAATGCACTAGATCCTCTTGTCTTCGTTAGCCGGAATCACAACCACTGATGTGATAACTCAATACGAGAAGCACAGTTTACTAAGAATCGTCAGAATAAGTTCTCTATGTATGCATGAGATCATGCATGTATCATTTAGATTTCCTCTTTAATCTCACTTTGCACCAAATGGTATCAGGCAATCTTCTAGCTTTCGTGCAGCTCCGGAAAGACGGGTGTGCTTCAACAATATCTGGAAATCTCCTGAAAGCTCAGAGCGCATGTCCCAACATGGCATGCAAGTCCTCGGCACGCAATTCCAAACAGGCATGCAAGTGTCACCAAAGCACCTGTGAGACACTGCCTTCTTGAACTTAAAAAATACATGACTCACTACCTTTCTCGCCCAAATCACCTTGGGCGAGCAACCATGAATCGGCACAGAACATCTATGAGCTGGCATGCAAGTCTCTCCAACCCACTTGCGCGACCACTCACCACTTGCGCGGCTCAACCACCTGCGCGATGAGTGCTCGAATAGTCTCTAAGTCTTGAACTCGATAGGAAATGAGGAGGGGTGGTCCTCTATTTATAGGCAAACTGGTCAACCTGCACGGCGGCGCCCTGGTCACCCCTCGGTGCACATGTCACGGTGCACAACTCATCTCTCCTAGCCTCTGTCGCGTAACTTGCTTGCGTGACCCAACCAATACTTGAGCGACATTCTTTCCTTTGACATATTTTGAAGTTTTGTTCTTGAAAAAAAATAGTCTCCAAAGTTTCCAATCCTTCTAGGCACTGGCATGCAAGTCTCTTCACGGCACGCAAGTCACTTGCGCGACTAACCCAATACTTGTGTGCCCCTTATCCCTTTGCCATATTGTAATGTTCTGATCCTCAAAGTCATATGGCCTGCAAGATTCCTCTCCTTCATGTACAGGGTGTGGAAGTATCTTTTCCAAAATCACTTTTCTATCTTTGTCAATTTTCATGCCCAAAAATTTGGCAACCACAGGAAAACGACTCCACCTTGTATCTGCTCTTTTTGTACTGCCTCTAGATCATTCATTCCTTTGTCGATGTTCTTGAATAAAAAATGGATCATTAACCACAGCGCTTGAACTCGACATGACACTTTGGAATCTCCTTTTTCAACAAATTTTTATGTCATTTGTTTTCTTTTTCAATAAGAACAATGACATCAAAAACACTTCTTCTCGGTGATTTGTATCTTTCAGCAACTCTTTTGCTTTCATCAAAAAATCTACTATCGTGATATGTATTCTTTTAAGGAACAACTTTAGTATCATCATATCTTGTGACAATGTGATGTGCATGGTCATCTCAGAGTTCCAATCCTCGCATGGCCATCTTACAATTCCATTAACATACACAATGTGTTCTTCTTCAACCGTCATGATCAACTTCATGTCGAGCATATGATTCAATTTGTAAAGAAGTTTCTTGCATGGTTCTCATGCAATCATGAGTAATTTCATGGTCTTCATCAAAACCCCATTCTTTTTTAATCATCCTCTGATGGATTGCACCTCACATTCTTAAATTTTGTAAACAATGTGTCACTTTTGACACATGTTCTTTGAACTTATAATCAGTACAACAATCGTCTGAATTTCCATTCCTCCATTTCATTGGAGTACTTCTTGATCTCCTTCATTTTGATCTTCATTGACAAATATTGACAATAAATACAACCATATACACAATGTGGCCCCAACAATCTCCCCCTTTGCATTTTGTTGTCAATACCTCACATATCTTCTGAAATGAATTCATCAATGTCAAAATGAGAATATTCTCTTCAATAAACTTCTCTTCAAAATTTCATTTCACATTATCTCCCCCTTATTGAAAATAAATAAAAATCTCATGGTAGGGAGGGTATCAATCTATACTTATGAAATGTTTCCTTAATCATTTCACTCTATGTTTACATGAGCAATGCTCAATGTAGAAAACAAGAGGATTGGATTAAGACAACATGGCTTTCCATTATTCACATATCATGATACAACATGAGATGAGAACTCATGTCTTTTGTCTTCAAGAGTTTACCACATTCATTTCAGGAAAAATAAATCAAATGTGATAGGGAATAATAAACCTGAAACTCCTGCACTCACATCAGTAAACAGATCAAAAACATTCAATTGCAATTAGAAGGATATGTGGCCTTTGGGAAAATCCATTCTTCATATTTCACTGATCAATTCAGTTACTCCCTCTTTGTAGAATAATCTTTGATCTGAGTAACCAAGGGATAGAGATTGAAAAATGACTTTCCTTATGCAATGGAATGATCCTTAAGAAAATAACATAGTAACTGCATTGGATTCCATCTGGAGTTGGTATTGATTGAAATAACGATTATGGAAGCTTCATCATTTTTCTCCCCCTCAAGGGAAACAATCCGCATCATCCTCATCAAGAGTGATACTTCATCATATTAATCTTTTGAAAATCCATTGAAGAATCTACCATGGATGGAAACTTCTTCAGCTTGGCTATCAAGAGTTGATAGTATTCACTACTTCTCAAGTTCTCCCCCTGAGAGCATGCTTCACCTTCAATTCCCTACATTATTACCACAAATACAATAAACAAATGATTAAGGGAATAAGATGATTCCTCCTTGCTTTATCACCATGAGATACATGGTTGAGGTTCATTTCTCAACCATGTAACCCTATTAACTCGAGTCTTTATGCCTACACATTTGAACAAATATTCTGACATCTGTTAATGTGGCATGGATTTCTTCACTATCTCTTCTACACTATGTGGGGAACTGTTCTTCTTAACGGCCTTAATGAATGATACATTCTAACTCCTCTTAAGTACTGCTTCTTGCTCTGGTATTAATTTTAGACAACTTTTTGAAATGTGACTATATTTATAGCATCTCTCACATAGAACTTCTTTGAAACATTTGTTTCTCTTCGTTTGCAATCTCTCATGCACTCTGTCTTCATCACGTGAATGTTTTCCTTTTCCTTTAGCACTAGCCTTGGCATTTTCATCTTCAAGTTTCCACATTCTTTTCAAATCTTCTGTCTAGATGACCAATATGTCATTTGGAAATGTTGCCGTTGATTTGGGTCTTCCACATGGGTTCATCTATGTTTCATCCCACTTAGTGTTTCTTATGGATGAATGACCCTTCAATTTCATGGATCTAAAATCCTGGGTCTTTTCAGCTTCCCTACTTGAGATATTCTTGGGAAAATATGTGTTCACAATATTCCTCTGATTTCTTCCCACGGAAAAATCTTCCTTCTTAGCTAGCTTGTGTGGTCTTCTGTTCTTATCAGCTCTGAATATCTGTTGACATAGGCATGCACCATTCTTGTGACCACTACCGCTGCATACATCACAGATGTTATCATGCATTTCAAGTTTTTATTGTGAATACATATGATTCTGGACCTGCAGATGTTGCTTTGTCTTCTCTGGATTTCTTCCCTTTGATACATGATTTCTTTGTGCTTTTCCATTAAAGGGATTTTACCAAAAATCCAGTGCACAATGCCAAAATCTGTTGCAACACCAACATTGACCCAAAAATATTTTCCTCTTTGTATCTTCTATATAAGGTTGTTGGGTATTTTTCTTAATCTTTTCTGCTCTATTTGAGGAACCAACCTCCTACTTTTTCTTCTCATCAACCATATCCATGGTGGTTGGTTTCTTCTTCTCGCCTTTCCTCATCCATACTTGTTTAAATCTTTTCTTCCAACCTTAACTGATTGTACGAACATATTTAGAAACATGACTACAAGATGGTTTGGATGGTACCTTCACTTTCTCAGTTTCTTGTGATAGATCAATGAGTGAATTCATGATCTTCTTATCACATGTTGGATGTCTTTCGACAATAGAATCCTTCTGTGAGAATTGAGTACCAGCATCAACTGGTTCTTGATGTGGATTATCAAGAGTTGTCATAACCTTCTTGCCACATGTTGGAGGTATTTCATATTTAGATTCCTCCAACAAACATTGAGTACATGAATCATTCATTTCATTCTTTTGTAAAGTCTCAATATATGTACTCTCAATCTTGGTCAATTGGGCTTCTAATTTTTGACCCTCAATATTGAGGATGATCTTCTGATCTTCAATCATGATCATCTTCTCTTCACAAGTATTCTTCAATATTTCAACATCATCTTCATGCATCTTAGCTTTGTTTTGTAACAAAGAGTCATGTTCCCAAAATTTCATGGATGTTTCTTCCAAACAAATACTCTAGACTTCAGTGCTCTTCTTCAGCTCAGCATTAAGTGCATGGATCTTTTTTTTGAGTCTTATTGAATTACACATTTTCTTCAAAGACTTTAATATGTTTGGTGAGCTTCATACATTCCAGAACTTTTATTTCTAATCCCTTTTCCATATTTTCAGCTTCCCTTTATAATCGAGTGATCTCAACCTGAATAGATTGGAATAGGATACAAATAATAGCAACCCATTCTTCAATAATATCATGCAGATATGTTTTGAGTTTTTTCATGAATGCTTTAATTAGGGATGTCATCCTTTACTCTGGAAGAATCCTGAGTCACCTTCTCGATTCCTTCAAAGAATGATGTTTCTTCATTATTGGAATGGCATGGAGAACAAGACACGGTATCTTCTTTGTTCGTGAGAGACTTATTCATCAGCTTCTTCTCTTACATTTTCCTATTTTTCATAGTCTTGGTGGATATAGATTTCTGCTCTAATTCTTCATCAAAACTACTATTCATGATTGACTATAGTAAAGTAACTCAAATCCTCTTCTCAATAGAATCACTGGAGAATATCCAATATACTTTAACTTCCCTCTGATACCACTTGTAGGACACCAAGACACCCTGAGAGGGGAGGGGTGAATCAGGGTGTCAACTTTTTCTTCTTAAAGTTGTGGATCTTGTTCCCACATTGTTAGGAACTACTTAAACCTATATGATGGATGTAATCAGCACAGAAACATTCACATGTAATGAGATAACACAACAATTTTACTTGGTTCACTACTAAGGGCTACGTCCAAGGAGCATAGGCCGACAGGTTGTCGGTCGTACCAAAATCCACTATGCCTCACTAGCTGTAGTTTAAAAATGTTCGTGAAGAGTCACTCTTTCCCTGGATCACTGCCTTTAAAATTTTTCAGGGATAGCTCACTGCGTCCCTCAGTTCACTCCCGTTGACTCCCCCTGGCTCACTGTCGTTGGTGAAGTTTCGCTCAGTTTATAGATGTGAAGTTTGCTTCAATAGATTTTCATTGAAGTCTTTGTCCCCAGTTCAGCATGATAATTTGCTTGCATCAGGGTTCAGATTTGATGCTCTTTTCAGTTCAAACCTTCTTCTTTAGTGCAATGAATAATGCACTAGATCCTCTTGTCTTCGTTTTCCTGAATCACAACCACTGATTTGATTACTCAATAATAGAAGCTCAGTTTACTAGGCATCTTCAGAATCAGTTCTCCATGTATGCATGAGATCATGCATGTATCATTTATATTTCCTCTTTAATCTCACTTTGCACAGAATGTTATCAGGCAATCCTCTAGCTTTCGTGCAGCTCCAGAAAGACGGGCGTGCTTCAACAATATCTGGAAGTCTCCTCAAATCACGGTGCACAATTCGCAACACTGCGCGCAAGTCCTCGGCACACATGTCCAAACGGGCGCACAAGAGTTACTAAATCACTTGTGTGACACTGCCTTCTAGAGCTTTAAACATGCACGATTCACTTGCTTTCTCACCCAAATCACCTTGGACACGCAACCATCAATCGACACACAACTTCTTAGAGCTGGCGCCCAAGTCTCTCCAATCAAATTGCGTGACTACTCACCACTTGCACGGCTCAACCACCTGCGCAACGAGAGCTCGAACAGTCTCTAAGTCTTGAACTCTGTAGGAAATGAGGAGGGGTGGTCCTCTATTAATAGGAAAACTGGTCAACCTGTGCGGTGGCTTGCAAGACACCCCTCGACGCGCAAGTCTTGGCGCGCAGCTCATCTCCCCTAGCCTCTGTCACGCAACTCGCTTGCGCGACCAAACCAATACTTCGCGACCTTCAATCATTTTCTATATTTTGAAGTTCTGTTAATGAAAAACAATTGGCGTTCATGTTTCCAATCCTTCTAGGCACTAGCACGCAAGTCTCTTCACAGCACGCAATTCACTTGCACGACCTACCCAACAGTTGCGCGAACCTTATCCCATTGCCATATTTTGATGTTCTGATCCTAAAAAACATATGGCGGGAAAGATTCCCCCTCTTCAAGTACACAGTGCAGATGTCTCTTTTCCAAAATCACTTTTCACCATTTGTCGATTTTCAGGCCCAAAAATTTGGCAAACACTAGAAAACGACACCACCTTGTATATACTCTTTGTGTACCGCCTCCAGATCATCCATTCATTTGTCGATGTTCTTGAATCAAAAATGGAACGTTTACCACAACCCTTGAACTCGACATGCCACCATTCGATATCCTTTTTCAACAAATTTGTATGTTGTTTTTTTTCTTTGACAACAAGAACAGTAACATTAAAAACACTTCTTATGGGTGATTTGTATCCTTCAGAAACTCTTATGCTTTCATCAAAAACTCTACTATCATGATATGTATTCTTTGAAGGAATAACATTAGCCTCATCATCTTATGTGACAATGTGATGTGCATGGCCATCTCAGAGTTCCAATCCCTGCATGGCCATCTTACAATTCTATTGACTTATAAATTGTGTTCTTCTTCAACCGTCTTGATCTACTTCATGCCGACCATATGATTCAATTTTTCAAGAACAATCTTGCATGGTTCTCATGCAATCATGAGTAATTTTGTGGTCTTCATCAAAACCCCATTCTTCTTTAATCATCCTCAAATGGATTACACCTCACATTCATCATTGTTGTAAACAATGTGTAACCTTTGACACATGTTCTATGAACTTATGATCAGTAAAACAATTGTCTGAATTCCTATTCCTCCATTTCATTGGAGTACTTCTTGATCTCCTTCATTTTGATCTTCATTGACAAATATTGACAACAAAAAATACAATATACACAACGTGGTACCAAAAGTGATGAAGGATATTAAGAATATCCGAGAATATGGGATCATCTATCCCATCTCATATTCTAAATAGGTTATCCAATTTCATATAGTTCCAAATAAAACTATCCTATACACTATCATAAATTAAGAGAATTAATTAATCCCTATGTGAATCAAAAATAGCTGGAGTGTGTAAATTTATATTAGGATGTTGAACCAGGTCACATGGAATGATTGTTTCCCCATCCCCTTCATTGATCATATGTTATATGTATTGATAGAGACAACATGCTATAGGTTTTTTGGATGTATTTTCTGGTTATTATTGGGTACCTATTGATCTTGAGGATCGAGAGAAAAAAACCATTACCAATTCATTAGGTAATTTTTCATATTAAAGGATTCCATTTTGATTATTTAGTACTCCTGGTACATTTTAGATTTTAATGGTAAGTATTTTTTAAGATCGCATTGAATATTTATTAGATGTTTTTTTGGATTATTTCAACGTGTTTAGAAGTTGTTTTTATTATTCATTGAAAATGTTTGAAATTTTTTTGAAAACCTTATTTGAATGGAATATTATTATAAATTTTGAAAAGTTTCATTAAATTATAGAGAGATAAATTTTCCATTGTAATGTCATTAAAAAATTTGAATTAAAGAGAATAAATTGAAAATTGAAGTGAAAAAATCATTTCCTCGCCTAACCTGTGTGAAACATGTTAGATCATTTTTTTGAAAAGATTGATTTTATTAGAGTTTTATAAAATATTTTAGTAATTTTTAAATCCATATATCTATATTTATTTTTAAATATGGTGACTTTGGTTTCAACTGTGCATACAGGGAATACATAAATGATCCTAAGGGGAGATTTATTTTGAAACAAGTGATGAAACCACCAAATTGGGACGAACTATTTTAGTATCTTTGTGATGCATCCAACGAAGCAATTTGAGTAGATTATTCTCAATGAATTGATGATATAAAGAAGTAATTTTCTACTCTTCTATAACCTTTTATGCTACTCAATTAAATTACACAACCATATAAAAAGAGTATTTGTTAGTTTTCATTGCTTTATAAAATATTAAAATCATTATACTTGGAACTGAAATCACATTTTTTTCTAATCATGCAGATCATAGGTACTTAATAATGAATCATGAATATAAAATGAGGCTATTGAGATAGATTTTTCTTCTATATGAGATAGAAAAATAAATAAAGGACAATATGGTAGTTGATAACCATATGGTTGATCATTTAAAAAGACTTCTCAACACCGTTGTATCAAAAATTCTAAGAAAATAACCATTGAATGATCAACTTCAATAAAAGAAGTTGTACGTTATTGATGGTTTAGTGCCTTGGAATTCCGGCATAGAAATTATATGATAACATCTTAGGTCATATCTCATTTCAATTACCAACAATTTCAAAAAATGAATTCTTAATCTAGATATTTCATCTCGGATGATCCATTTATTTGAAAGATTTGCAATGACCATGTGATAAGAAGATGTTTTCATAAGAGTAAAATTGGTTTTCCATTTGACCTTTGTCACATTTTAGCTTATGGAGGTCTATTCTGACCTAATCCTAGAACAAATAATGTTTTGGAATCAGGACTTTATTGGCACACCCATTCTAAATTTGATCATGAATTTTGGAAAATGTGTGAAAATGTAAGTTTTATGAAAACATTTCAATGATTCAAGAAATTAGTCAATAACCATTTAATTACTGAGAGATTTTTGAAGTCTATGGATATATTTTATGGGCACTTTCCCAATTTTAATTGAAAATTATTTCAGTTTACTTATAGTTTATGGTGTTTTAAAGTGGGTAGAAGATAAATCAACAAGGACCGATGATGGTAATGTTGTTTGATAATTTGACTAGGATAACATATTTGGTAGGTTTGAATATACTAGATCCATAATTAGTTATCCAAAGACTCACTTTATTTAATAAAATAATGGAGGATTTATTGGAGAAGTATGGGGTGCATCCAAAAATATAAACTCCCTATTATCCAAAAACAAATGGTGATGATTAAGATTCTTATAATGGAAGAACATTAATTTTATTAAAGGAATTTAAAGAATATAGGAATAATTGGAGCCACTAATTGGAAGAAACATTCTTGAAATACGTGAGTACCTCCAAAACCCCAATTTGAGTGAGTCCATATAGGTCGAATTATGGGAAACTATATCATCTACCTATATAATTTGTCCATAAGGCGCATTAGGTAATGAGGCAGATGAATTTGGATCTTGAACAAGCTGGGATAAAGAGAATATTTTAGTTGAAGGAGTTGGAGGAAATTAAAAGGTAATAATTTGAAAATTCTAGGAATTATAATGAGAGAACAAGTGTGGATCCTGAAAATCAGATCTAACCAAAAGACTTCTTTCCAAGAGACAAAGTGTTTTTATTCAACTCAATACTCAAGATGATGATAGGTAAAAAATGTTTCAGATGAAAATGTGTTTTTTTATTTAAACATGTATATCATTAAGGTATTGTGCAGATTGGGAATGATGGATACTAGGGTATATTACCTATTAATGGACATAGGATGATAATATTCTATGGGACCATTCCATCAGATACCAAGGAGGATATCATAATTCTCTAACTAATTCATCAACAAAATCAATCAGGTTTTACATCTCTTTTACACATTCTTTATTTCTATTATTCATTTTCTAATCTTCTTGTATTTTAAATGATTTTGAATTCAATAAGTACATATCATCATTTAAGTTTAGTAGAGGTAACTTTTATAGTTTTGTATTTTCATTTGTTTTTTGTTTCTCCCTTTTTAAAAATAATTTTTTTCCAAAATTTGGACCTATTTTATTTTAATTATTTCCTAGTTTTTGAATGTTTTGAAATAAAATGATTTTAATATTCATTTTTGAACCCAATTTCAATTATTGGAAAAATTTATTAAATGAATCTATTCTTAAATTGATACTTAAAATGACATTTTTCACGTTCAAATAATTTTGAATTTCATAAAAATTTTATTTTTTTAATTTCACGCCACATTAAAAAGTATTTATAATAGAAAACACATTCTTGTGAGGCTTCTGATACTATTTTGTAAAATTCATTACTTTCAAATAACTTCCTGAGTGAATATAATCCTTATTGTTTTAAACATAGTTTGATTTATTAATGTCAAAACATGAGGGTTTGAGGTAACTATTTTTTAAATGTTTAAGAAATTTATTTAATTTTAAATTCCTATATTCAAGTGAATCATTTTTTTAGAATACCTTTCACATTAAATCAATTTACTGTAGTATAAATGAAAATAATGTTAGTTTATCCACATTAAAAACCAATATCCTCTAATCTAACCCACACATGAAATGAAATTTCATGATCATGTTTAACATAAATGTGGGGGGAATATGTCTTGTTTTTTTGTTACATTATTTTCCAATATATTTTGTGGAAAATATGTTGTTTATGATATGAATTTTCTGCAGAAAAAAATTCATTCCTTTGAATGTTGTTCCCTATCTTCAGGTTCTAATGGAGAAAGAATAATGTACCTTTCTAGAGCTCTCATGTAAAATAATGTTTTATAAGGATGAAAATTATTATGATAAAAAAATTAACGGCGTACACATTTAATAATTTTAAAATATGTATTTTAGATTTTATGCTATTAAGGGGAGTTAGGAGGAGGCCAAATATGAGTGAAAATTAGAAACATTCATTTTTTATTAAAATGATACAAACTCACGTTATTCATCCTTATAATTTTTGACATCAAAATCATATTAATCGAAAGGTATAGAACATACCTAAAACTACTCAAGATGAAACATATACATCACTCACATAAGGTGGAGATATTAGAATTTATAATGCCTATGGTGACCCTCTCATGGGTTTGGATGAGAAAATCTTTCTTGAGAATTAAAAGTTTTGTGATGAGAGAAAATGAAAGTAATTTAAGTGTGTTGTGAATGGGAGAATAAATAAAGAGGAACTACATTGAAAGAACTAAATGGAAGACTTAATTAATGGTTTTAATGAGGCATTATATCTTTTTTCTCTTTCAATTAAATCAGTGGAAGTCATGGATAATTGTTTTAAATTTTCCTTTATTTTATATTTATTCTTACTTGTATAGGAGTACATGTTCTAGGTGTGATTGAAATAATAGAACTAATATTTTCAATATTTTAAAATTGAATTTAATTGATTCAAACCCTTCAAATTTAACTATTTCAGTTTCATTGAGTAATTTTTCGGTTGTTAGTTAATTTTGGGCTAAAAAGTGAAAATTATTTAATTATATAAATTTAGAATTTTTTTATCCCTCTAGTATTTAAAAATAAAATTATTAAATTTTCAACTAAATGAAGTGATTATTATTTTTAGGATTCCTTTTTCATTAGTCTGTAACTACTTTTTTAGAACCCAGAGCCCATTCAAACAACCCCGAGCCCAAAAAAACGATCATGTTGAATAATTATTCTTATTGGAAAAATGGATCATACCTCATTAAAAAGGAATATCTTAGTATCCAGACATCCAATTGAGTTTATTATAGATTTTTTCAAAATATTACTTGAAGTAACATGTTCTAATTAAATTTCATGGAGGTAGTCTTTCAATATGACAAAACTTGAAAGAGCCAACTTCATCTTTCAATATGGGGTAGGTGAAAAATAATTCTCCATCTAGAAAGAGCCAACTTCATTAAAATAGATATAACTTATTGGAAATGTTTCCAAAGGATTTTAAATTTCAATGGTATATATCTGAATCCACAATGAAGATATTTTAATAATGTAACACAGTTTTTTAGGACATCTTTTGGGAAGATCAGATGAACTATTATGGTTTAAATATTTTTTTTGATAAAATTTTTTGTGCTTTCTATTCACCATTTTATTCTTCTTAGTTTTTTAATGTTGCGTTATAAGGCCTTTTTTATAGATACCCTTATAATTTAAGGTTAATAATCTGTGTTATTGGGGAATTATTTTTCCCATTTTTTTATTCTTGAGTTCTTACACGTAATGGTTTAAGATCACTTTCTATGATCAATAAAGACAGTTTCAATTTTTAATTTCATTTATCAATATCATGTATGATTGTATTTTATTTATATTACATTGTTTTTATTTCTTTGGTAAATGGTCAACGTCTCCAACCACTAGGTTTTGGTTTATTTATAATTTTATAGTCAAGTGATTTATGGTGATGTAAATGGATATCACCAGTATATGTGGTAGGTGTAGTGAACATTCATGGATATTTGTGATAAAAATGACCCTATTAGGAATTGACTGAGTAAATTAGGTGTATTCCCAATATCACCATTATATATTTGAAGGATTTAAGAGAAATATAATTTTTTTTTGTAATGCATATTCTCACCATTACCATTCAGGCAAGGGAGTGAGATAAAGCTTTTTTGGAATCTCAGTTTTATTAAATTACCCGAAGTGAATTTGATAAATTGGAACTTGGATACAATTAAAATTGAAAACCAGATCCCGATCATATCACCCTTCCCACATACTAGTTTTAAATCACTCATTTGGTAAATTTGTAATAAATTTTTTTTGAAATTTATTTCTTTTAATTAGTTTCATTCTATTCATTTCAAAATAAAATAGTTTTAAAAACGCCCCATTTCCCTCTAATTAAACGCGACATGTTGATTTTTTGTTGTTTTTCTATGGAGACATCCTAGTTAACCACTCTAAAGAATTTTTAACATAGTAAATAATTGTTTTGTCACATCCCACGATAGGCTCATGTCCGGTACCCTTGTATAAAATCTGTAGAAATAAAGTATTTTGTGTTAAAAATCGGGTATTAAGAGATATAAATGAAATCTCTTGAAACATTAAACTATGAACACCATGATATTTCCCCAGGTTGATCACTCTTTATCACATATGTTAATTGATAAATTCTTTATCACATAATTTCAAATTATTTTCTCTTTAATCATAAAATCCCAAATTTTTTAAAACACCGTTAATGTTTTTAGTAATCCAAAAGATCTTTATAAATTAATGATATAAGGATCCATTGATAGATGACATAGTGTTCCTGTTATACTACATAAATTCTTAATAAATAACATCTAATCGATCCACCCAACACCTGATTAAATATTCACTCCATTTTTAGTGAGTGAATATCATTTTTCATGTTTACATCATTCTTTTCCATTTTATTTCATACTCCATTTAATATTTCCCCCTTCCCATTTGATGGATTTTATTCATCTTTTACTATCTTTTTTTCTCTTCTTTTTCTCCCCTTACATCTCTATATATTTTTATTATTGCATTATAGTTTATTTTAATATATAATATTCTTAAGTTTTTTTTAATTATTCAATTTTTTTTTACGAATAAAAAAATTTAAAAATGCAAAATATATTTTCCTGACCTAATTAGGAACGAAAAAATTGTTTTGAAATAGAAACTCAAATTTAAATTACACTCCACTCTGAAATTAGGTAATAAGGGGTAGGGAAAAAAGTGACTCTAATGGGCTTATTAGGTAATTTAAATTGGTCTCAATCAATTATATGTGTGAACAAAATAAAACTCAATGAAAATGGATGAAAGTAATTGTTCATTAAAATATTTGACTACCCTTTGTTTTGAGTTCCAAAAATTGTACATTCAAAACCCCAGGAAATTACCTAACCTTGAATTGAGATTGATCCTATTCAATCTCAAAAAAAAATTCCATGGTCGTTCTGGTGACGAACCATAAAATAATATCAAGATGTTTCACATAGTGCACTACACCGTGAAACCCCAAAATGTATCTTAGGATATTATAATGATTATGTAATTCCCTTTATCCCTTTATGTTGTAGCCAACGACAAAATATCCCATCTACATACCCTAATTGGGGGCTCTAATGACCGTATATGACTCATTCTATAGATTTTGTTCCCTAGACCATTAAAAAAATCTATTAGGAAATAAATATAAAGCGTTATCAAATTTTAAGAAGATACCCTTAATATATATTTTAAAACTTTAATATATTTTTTCACGTTTACCCCAAAACCAATTTAGTGAGAAATTACTAATTCAATACATTTAGGAGGGACATGTCCTAATTTTTTGCATCGTGATAGATGTTGTAGTTGGTGGTTCTCTAGTAGCTACAACCCCCAACACTACTTGTGAATTAATAGAGAACATGGCTAAAAATACACAAAACATTTGTAGGTGATTAATTATACCAACTCAAAGAGACTATGATGAAATCCATTCATCCCTAATTAATGGTAAATAATAAACATGATGAAATTAGTACCATTTGATGAAAATTATCTCTTGATTAAGGTAATTCAAAATATCAACCTATTCCATTTCACTATGGTATTTGTTTTACTAAATGTTTTTTTTTTCAAATTAGTTCTCCAAACATCAAGATTCTTCGTATTGTTGTAAAGAAATATTTCATGGTCGTATATTTTGACAAGTACCGCCATTCATGAAATATAATGTTATGATAAATACAAATCCAATGTGGAATCCAAAACAATATTACTAACAAGGAGGTAAATCAAGCTACCCTAAAATGTACATGTATAAACAAGTCCATGTTATGAATACTTCTTATCCTTAACCATCATGGATCAATCCTCCTCTTCTCAAGTATGAACCAAGCCTCGAGAACATGGTGATGTAAATGGAAACCCAAAACCTCTTGTTCCAACATACCATGAAACAGACTAATCAAGACATATGAAGTCAAATGGGGAAAATTGGAATGAACCATAGATGATATATGGAGGAAATGTTCTTAAAAAAAACCATTCAAACATGTTTCTAATCATAATGAAATAGGTAAATTATGTTCAATAAAACATTTAATATGTAATGAAGTTTCTTATTCCAATGATTCTACCATACATTTATGTCCCTCTCCTGAAAACACTCCTCCCCTACCCTTAAAAGGCTCATGTGAAGAAAAAAACAGAAATGGTAAACAAGATACTATTGATGATACACCAAAATAAATCCATTCCTATAATATTCTCTTAAATCCATCTAAATAAAAGAAAAATTTTGATAACAAAATTGATATTGATATCATGGATATATTTAAAAATTTACAAGTTATAATTATTCTATTAGATAATGTTAAGCAAATATCAACAAAAAAATATTAAAGGTCATTTAACCTATAAATGAAGAATAAAGGGTAATGAGAGTGTCCACCATTAAAAGAATGTATCGGAATTCATACAAACGTTGATTCCAACAAAATGAATGGTTATTTTAACAATTACAATAAACTTCACTACATATAGACATTATTTTATAATTCAATTATTGATTTATGTGTATTCATTGATGTAATTCCTCAATCTTTACATACCTATCTATTGGTTAGAGTTCTTTAACCATGTTGGTTCAGGAATGATCATACTCATGACTATAATAATATTTTATAATTAAAATGTAATAGTAGGAACAAAAAAACATGTGGTAAAGAAGTACAACAAAATGAAAGTTATTAAAAAACACCACCCATGAACAATATTGTCCTAAAACCAACAAAAAAGGAACATAGGACCATATCCAGATCCAAATACCCAATTTGTAACTAATACAATAAGAATATAGCATGTAATCCTCTAAAGATGCTCCACATAAAATGAGATTTCAACAAGAATTACAGGCCTATTGAAATGTTCCATCAAATTCGTACCTACCTTGGTACCAATTCCACTGTCAACCAGCAACTCAATCCATGCGATAAAACCAAAATGCAAAGGCCTAAGGGTCAATGCATATAAATACACCATGAGATGGATTGTATCCATTGAATCATTGTGTGTTGTTGGTATCATTACGTGTTACACATCCATAGGCTTGCACTCCTTACACACCGTAGTAAATACAGTATCCTAGGACTCTTTACGCATACCTCATCATCATCCTATAGTTTAGTTACCAATATCATCTAACTATAGGCACAAATAATCCACCACAACATGCCATTGTCTACATCTAAAAATCCAAAACCCACCATACCTACCATTGAGTTGGGCCACCTCCATAACAATACATTTCCTGAGGTCATCCCTAAATTCTAAGGCCAATAGTTTCCCATGTTTCTTGAAAAAAATATTGTTTTTGCTACAAGTATCATTCCATCGCTACCGTTGGGTAGGGCATGACCATCACCAACTTACAAAATTGTGTCATTCATTCCATTTACAATGCCACAATTGCAATCCATTTCCTTCCCCACCACAGATCTCATCTGAATACTGGCTAGCCAAACATAGAACAAACAGTCGTCGAATAACATTTGTACTCCCACCTAAAAATCCCCAAACCCTCCACACATGATAGAAGTCTATTCCTCGTATAAGTAAATAATATCATCCACCATACATAATTCTACATTATTGAAATAGAATATTCTTGAACCCAATTACATTCTTGTATCATACATGGATGGTCATTCGATAAATCATCATTGATGATCATAAACATTTAAAATGGTAAACTTTATATGGTGTTCTACGGGGAAAATTTATGTTTCAATATCCTTGATTCGATGAAAACCCTATTGAAGATCACTCCACTCTTCATATCTATTCGATAGAAGTGATCTCTAGTCACACACTCTCAAAAATTTATCTCTTCGACCCATACTCTCATTCATATTCTACTTCTCCACTCTTGAATGACTTTATTTTAGATTTTTGTTTTGAGTGTTGTTTAGATTTCAATAAATGTAAATTTTGTGCTTTAATTGATGTATTAATTATTTTATACCCATGACTAGTGATGATTCTAAAAATATAATTTCCAATGAATATATTACTTATAAAATAAACTCGAATATACAGAATGTTTCATGGACCTTACTCCCCTTAAATCACCTACCTTAATCCAAAACCACAGGTGTTGGAATTAAAACCAATTCCATCTAATTTATAACATACTGATCATGAGGATATTGGCCAATTTACCATAGTTATTTCCAAAATCTTATATCATTACTAGGAATATAAAATTATAGTAATTTTGAGAGAGTATAAAAACATGATATGATCTACATTAGATAAAATTCCTAGGATTAGAACATCTATTTGTATACACCATATTCTTTAGATTGAAGAGGATAATCCCATGAGGAAATATCAATTCTGGTTAAATCATACACTCCATGAAGTTTTATAGTTTAATTTTAGTGAATTACTTGCTATTGAGATATTCTATACCATATATGATTAGAAATGCATCAATCTAGTGCAAATTATGCCCATAAATCTAGAATAATGGTTGTTTCATATTAACAGAAAGAAATGGTTGTAAAATGTGTGAAAAAAAATTAGAGAGTCTGCATTTAATATTATTGTCTAAACCAAAAAAATTAAAAGGGAAACATTCCTCTAACTTTAATTAACTCGATGATATAAAAATTTGTTAGTAAGTCACATTATTGTTTCTTTGATAGATATTCAGGTTATTTTCAAATTCATATTGCACTTGATGTTGAAGAAAAGTGAAAAAATCATTTTTTACCTTCAATGCCTAAATTTGTTTCTAAATTTATTGTAATCTACATCATGAGAAATAGTGAGAAGTTTCCTTTGAAACTTTTTACTATCATTATTCAATTTTAAAAGGTCATCAATCCAGAAAAAATTGCAGTAGTTATGGTGAATAATAAATTGAATAACATGTTAATGGGTCCTATGTCTCACTATATGAATATATCTTATCATCATTATCCTTAAAAGAAGAGTATGATTAAAATTATAGTTAAATAAAAGGAATTTGTATGGTTTTCATGTTAGAAGATTGTCCATTGAAATAATAACTTTGCACCAAAGAATGAATAACCTATATATATGATAGGTATCATTGTAATCATTCTATATCAAAACATTGGGTATTGGATACAACATATGAGGAAAACATATATATCTGAATACATTGACCAAGTAGATTCAGAAATATTTCGAAAGTAATGTTGGGTTATTAATAATCCAATAGAGCATGACTTAAAACTTTTCCTATAAGTGACTACCACTTTACATTTTCAACAGTAATGATTTTTGTTTTAATGAGTTGTTATTTTCTGAAATTATTATTAAAATAATCATATTTATTTCATACATTGACATAGATGGATTTATTTTCAAATTTATAATTAAATAATTATTCATTCAAAGAATATATAATTCAGATGGCATGACATAACTATATTATAGAGTTAATGTAGTAAATCCCAAAAACAAAATAATAGAAATGGATAATGAATCATTTTTACAACTCATATAACACCTAACAATTGAATTTCTATCTTGCTCCCGTAAATGAGAAGCATATGAAAAAATATACCAATATAGTTATTTTGAATCTTTTGAGGTAGGACTATTTGAAATAGGTTATAATTGTTTTCATGGAAAATTAAAAAACCACCCTTTGGTGGATATAGGGAATTGTCCATAATGATTATAGGAATAGTACACACTGATGTGTGTGTAGTATTATTAGTAGAAGATATAAGGGTAAATTCATACTTCATAACAATTACTAATAACATGAGTAGATATGGTTATATTTACCAGGCGAGTTATATTTCTGAGGCCATTGAAAAATTCATTGCATTCAAGAATAATCTAGAGAATCATCTTTCTTATATGTTATGTATTAATTGATATGATCGAGGTGCTGAATATATTAACAAATTGTTTATTGAATTTCTATCAGTGCTTGGGATTATATTTCAGCTCCCTCTACCATATAAAAAATATTAAAATGTTTTTAGTGAATGGAGGAACTATTTATGTTATCATTTTTTAGGAGTTTGAAATTTTAAAAGGAAATTTTAATTTTTAATTACATGATGATTAAATTTGATTAGTGATTCTGAATTGATTTATGATGTTAATAATGCCTTGTTGTATTTATTTATATGTGTAAGGAGGTTTGGAAGGTGATTTGGTGGTTTCAAGAGTTTCCAAGGGATTTTAAACCTAAAGTTTATGTTTTGGAATAGTGAATCCTAGGGCTCAATGCTGGCACATGGTTAGTGTTAACCTTGACACTTAACTTTGTGGTTTTATTTGTACAGGTTCACAGGTTGGGAAAATATGTAGTATTATATGGGATACTATGTAGGTGACTATAGTAATGTATAGCTTTTTTATGATTGGGGGATGGTATGTTAAGTTGTTCACCGTAATTTTATGTGGTGAATAGTTGAAGATATGGTCAACCACATTGTTAGAGCATGGTATATTTAAACTTGTGCCCTTACAAAGAATTGTTTATGTATCATATATAGTTAATTCATATAGTTTGGCAGACATGAGAGAAAATTGTATGGTATATTAAAACTAGGGAATTCCCCCTTTTACCCAATGAGATTTTAGATGGAAATCCCAACTTTTCATCCTTTATCTAACACATGTGTCCATGAGAGCCCTATCATTCCAATACCTTATTCATACCCTATAAATGGGGTGTTATAAGTGGTCATTTTTTATACACTATGTTTTATTGAATATTTTTTCTTTCAAAATAATTTAATAATTTTTATTTTTTTCCATTTTAATAATCACTAAATATATATTTTTTATAAGAAAGTACCAAATTATTAATTATTTATAAAAATAACCAATTTAGATTTTTTTTTCACATGAAACACATAGAATATCATATGGTACACAAACACTATTTTTTTTCTTGTGTTACACACAATGTTCGGTTCTTATATATTGTATATCACATGCAAGGCTGAGTTTTAGTGAACTACAATATAATATAAATATTATTATTAAAATATTATTATATCTACTACCTAGACATTGAAATGGTTGTTATGAATTAGATTAAAAAAATTGTGAAAATTTTATTTATCAATGTATATAAAATGAATAAATTTGTTATCAAATAGTATAATTGAATGTAATAACAATTTGAAAATAATGAAATTTATTTTGTATGAAAACTATTTTTCAAGGTATAAAAATAATTTTATATCAATATATTAAAAAACATATTTGATTAATATTTTAAATTAAATTTATATATTATTTGTATGATATATATTTTAGATACTAGTCCAATAGATTTGATATGTATATGATAAGAATAAATACAATATTTTGAATAAAACTATGTATTTTGATAAAAGTTATTTTTACCACCTCTTAAGGGTGAACCAATATTAAATATAATTTTTTAAACATGTATAATTTTATTTCTAAAAATAATATGAATTTTTTTGAAATTGAAAATAATAAATTTACTTTGGTAAAAAAAATTTATTTTTCTCAGAAGTTTCATTTTTTGATGAATAGTTAAAAATACTAAATTTAAATTCAAAACATCTTTTTCATATAATTTACTTATATAGTTAAATTATATATTAACTATGTTTTAAATAAAAATTATTTAAATTATTAATAAATTAATATTATTTATTTCATTAGATCTAACTTAACATTAGAAATTGATATAAAAATATTTCAATCTTTTGTAGTATTTTTCTTTAACACCTTTTTTCACGATACATCTATGGGATTAATTATTAATTATTTTATGATAATTATATATTTAGAATTTGAAAAAATGGAATCCATATTTATAATAAGAATAATTTATAATATCAAATAAGTTCAAATTATTTTGTGACTAAAAAAAGTTGTGAAAGTGATTAAAACTAAGTACAGTGATTAAGAGAAAAATTAGTTTCACCAAGCACAAAAACATTAAGTGAACGACATAAATGACATATAAATTTTTTCAAAAGTCATTTAATATTACTATTTACACCATGTAATCCCAATTATTATATTTGGACTATTATTGGAGCCTCCTTTCATTTGAAAAATATAAGTGGAATTCCCTTTGAAAAATTACTATAAGTCCACTACTCTACTACAAAAAGGCACTGAACCCTCCCACTTATTAACATCTATAAAGAAATTTTTATCATCCAAAATATGCTAAAATAATCTCTCAAAAATCCTAAATTCAACCTATAATCCTTAATTTGGGGATATATCCATCCAAGGAAGCCCTTTGGTGAAAACCAAAAGGATTTACCCAAAGAAGAGGCATCATCCTTCCTCGTGTTATTTTGTTTTGTTTTCAATCTCTAGCCACTAAAATATTATTATTATAGGATTTTATATTAACCTAGTTATCATAAATATGATGATATTTTTTATATTCTATGGTTTCAACCTACACATACACACACATTCGTCTAATGGGTAAGGAAAATATAGTTCTTATGTTTGACGAATTACCTCCCTGCACAATTATGTTGTTCGTTCTACATTCACCACCACTCATTTTTAGTAATTATGAAGGAAAATATATTATTATATGATATTATATAAATATATATGATTTATTTATGTTTATTTATTTATGTTCATTTATTTATTATATAAATTTTAACATCAATCCTTCATTTTTCTGTAAAAATGATAACATTGTTTTTTAACGTGTGGGTAACCCCTACTCAAAGTGATGTAATTATTTCACATATTATGTTGAATGTATTAAGTATTTTTAACGTGAAAATATATTATATATTTGAAATAATAATTATTTTATTATTATTATTTATACACATAAACATATATATCATTTAATTTCCATTGTCCTAAAAATAATTAAAAGGAAACATCATTCATGTATACGTATGGACTATCATTCCTTGAAAAATGTATTGCATTTCAAATTAATATAGATTATATATTATTATAAATATTTATATGATGAATATATATTATTTAAATATCATGTTATAAATTATTCAAATAATTTAATCATGATCTTAATGTGAAGATTAGGAATAATATGCCGAATCTTTTAAGAAAAATAAGCAGATAATACCATAAACATAACACTAACATGGAATTGTTAATAAATGGGTAATATAATGTCATTATCAAATATTATATGGTATGATGTAATTTAATGAGGCTATTTACAATAATTATATTAAACTTATATATATTATATTGGAGGCTCAAATGATTACGAAGAGAGTCAAGACATATGGTAAGATAATTTCATATCACGTTTTATTTCCCTGAGATACAAGCCATAATCAGTAATATATTATTTTTAGAGGATTATATAATACTATATAGAATATTATATAACTAATTTACTTTATTTAATTATAATAAATTTTTTAATTTATCTTATTATTTCATGGTTATCATGATTCTAATGTTACTATTGTAGTAAGAGTTTTCTCATCTCACTTTTATTTTCATGATAATTATGCTTTATTAACCAGAAATTTATTTTGTGTGGTATATATTCATCTCATGAAAGTATTTTATTATTATTATATATATATAGTTTTTTGAATTTACACATCCAACTTTATAATATCTCTTTTATTGTTTTTATGGTTCAAAATTTACCAAATCAGTAGAGTAATTTTTTCCGAACTTTTCTTATTTCAGACACTTGGTTTGTTATGCACCTATATTATTTTTTGAGGTGTATATACATCCATTTGAAATTTTATATCTTAAATATAATTCAATTTATTACATTTTATGCCTCATTTTATTTAATTTTTTTATGGGTATTGTGAATCAATGTCACCAAAGTGGTAACTCTTAGTTAATTTACTATCATCATTTATCTAGATTGTTTATTATTACTTTTCAATTAATGAAATATTAAGATCATTACCTGGAGAAAACTCATAAATATTAATCTTATAACATTACCCCTGATATCATATGTTATTTTTAACACATTTTATTATTTGTTACTTATGAAAATTGAAAAAAACATTATGAAAATTTGGATTTATTTACCCATTTGGTGGGAAATCAATTTCATTTCAAAATTGTGTTTTATAAAACTGTTTTCATATATTTTTAATATTGTCCTATTATGATTAAATTAAATTTTTATCCATGTTTTAAATGTTTTAAAAATAGTTTTAAAAGGAATATTCCTATCATTTTACAATCAATGAACTTTTCTAAACCTTTGAAGGAGAAAAGGATTGTTCAGAATGTATGTAATTATTGAATGTCATGACTGTCATTTCCTTAAATCATTATTTGTAGGTTTTTAGTTTTATTTTTAAATAAATTGATTCCAAAATATTCTGTAAATTTATTGACACTAAAGATTTTTTCAATGAAAATGGTTTTAAAAAATGTTGCAGATTAAAATAATGTTTTAAAAGATTTAAAATGATTCATTTATATGTTTTCAAAAGTTTATTTTCAATGAAAATGATTTTCATGATTAAAATATTTCTTTACATGAATCCAAATACATTTTCTCTAAAATTTATTTTTAAATTATATTGATCCTTGTTATTTTGTTTCAATGTTGTTTCAAATAAAAAGGTTTTCAAAATGTTTTCAATATTTCATTATGATTTTTCAAATAAAATTGTTTCGAAAATATTTTCAATCTTCCTTTATAATTTCAATGATATTCTTAAAAATTCTTTCCAAATTATTAATTTTTTTAAAATATCTTTTCATTGTAGAAAATGTATTTTCCTCAAGAATTTTTTAAAATTATATTTTAATGGTTTCATTTTAAGAATAGTATTTTGAAATGGTTTAATAAAAAGGATTTTAAAATGAAGAATACTTTCCATAAAATGATTCATATTGTCATTCAAAATTATTCTCAATATAAGGTGAAAAAACATTAATATAGTTTATTCTTTATTAGGGATATGATCGAATAATACTATCCATATTCCTTCTTGAATGGTTTATGTTTTGATGTTATGTTGTTCATGATACTTGTTTCTCTTCCATAGGTTATATTTTATAGAAAGCCAATTATTTTCATGAATTATTGAATGATGAAATGATTATGAGGCCTAAATCTTATACATATGTAATGATATGATGAAATTTTTATGATACCCATTTCATTTCATGTGTTATGTTATCATTTTTTTGAAACCCATATTTTTTATGGGTCATGATATTATATAAGTATTATTATCTTGTAACACATGTATGAATTATTTTATTATGTGATAGATGAGACCTATATCTCCCTACAATTCAGTTGGTAATCATTTATATCTCATGAGATAATTATGAGAAATAATTATATGAGGATAAACCACAATTTGTAATTGGTGTGTATTGATCCACTATGGGTATATGGGGATACCAAATCCCCTATGGTATGATGGGAAATCCCAATTAAATATGGGAACAAGGGGAAACCTAATCCCTTATTTGGTGTGGATTATGACTCGGGTTGGTTATGTGTCTCACCCAATAGTTTTAGTACACATGAATTTCCCTAATATGTTTTGGAAATGATACATGATTTCTAAGGAATGCCTTTTATTTGTGAACCTGATTTCATGTTCACAACATTATGTGTGGACTTGGTTTTGTTTCCATAAGTCTCTACAAGGTCTTGATATCACATCCTTAACTGAATTAGTGAAATTTTTATATTTTCACATTTTTACAATGTTATGGGACAATTTTTATGCCATTATTCAATTTCTTATAAAAATGTTTTGATTTCATTGAATATTCTCTCATTTCCCTTTTATGTATTATGAACTGCTAACATTTTGTCATGCCTTATATTTCGAATCTTTTATAAGAATGTTATGATAGTTAAATTTTATACTCTTATTCTTGTACGCTTGTGTTAATTTTATGATTACATATTTCTTTTTTTAACTTTATTGACCATTTGAGGTTAACTCTTTCTTTTATTTCCATTCCTCATGTTTTGATGAATGGTATTTAGTAGCAGTACTAATGGGGAAGATCTTTTTGTGTGATGTGGAAGATCTTTCACCAAACTAGAAGAATGTGTTCCACATTTCCAAAGATACTAAATCGATATAGTCTTCAATATTTTTAGTTTTTAATGTGTTGAATATTCAACTAAATTGATTTAATATCCATGTATTTTAATTCAGGGTGGCTGTCATTGATATCAAAGGAACAGTTTATTCAACCATTAGAAACTATAATGTTAAAAATTTAGTGATAACCCTATTGATATTTCTATGGATTTTTCTAGGTATACCTCTTAAGATAATTCTAATAATGAGTTAATGTTTGTGAAAATGTACTAGAATTTTAGTAAATGATAGAGTGACTTGTTTCTATGAAATAGATAGTTTTATTAAAAATGAAAGTGGATATGAATCTTGTTCATATTTACATAGGTGTAACTACAAAAAAACCATGTTGAAGACCTAGTTGACACTACTGGGGGATATTCTTTGGGAATTAAAAAACCAATTATAAACCATAGTGAAGGAATTAAATATAAGATGACTATAAATAATCTAGGAAAAATAGAAATATTTATAGTTTAAATATGCATATTTCCTGATTTAAAAATCCTAAAATTAGTTTTTCCTATGATTTTTTTGTTTTCATCTATGATAAGTGTTTTCCACACTATGAATTCTATTTTTAGACAATAGGAGGAACTAAAATGAACTGTGTAGATATTTAATTATTAATAGGTTGAAATATTGGGCATCACAAAAATCAAAATATTATGCGGAGAACCAATTATGAAAATCATGAATTAAGTATTAGTATTGGTTATACATCTTAAGGAAAATAGAAACCGAACAAAATCTAAAATGTATGGGATGCTCTAAATGTATTGTTTACATTAACGAAAATAAGTATGATTAGATTGATGATGAGGAACCATAATACATTATTCATATTTCATATTCTTAAAGAAGGGGTATCAAGGAATAAGATGATGAATCACAAGTAATGGTTTGAGAATAATGTTAGATGATTTATGTGTATATGTTTTCAAATTAAAACATCATGTTATAAGAATCATGATGTACATAATGGTTGTTTATATAATTTTTTCATAATGTATTTTCAAGAAAATTTTAAATGATAGTGAAGAACTAGAAAATTGATTTAATAGAATAGTTACATTAGGGTAAGGTAACAATTAATATTTTCATTAGGATGGGAAAATTATACATTATAAGGATAAAGATATCATGATAAGGATATATAAATTGGATTGTATTTATAACATCATAACTCATAAAGTATTTTATGATAATGTTTTCTATGTTATCATGGATGAATTTTACAAATTCATGGATTTATGGAATATGTCTAATAGTCTTAAGAATAAGGACGTTGGAATGTTTTCAAAAAGGATTTATAATGATTTAAGTTATTAACAAGTTTTAATAGAATATATGTTGAGGGTATTAATATGTTTCGAATATTTCAACAATGATATACACTATGATTTATTGGTGATAAAACCTAATATTAATTATTGAACTTATCTCTAAATATTTTAGTTTTTACAGCTTAGACTATTATTTCACCATATGGGGATTTGTGCATATTGGTAAACATTTGGTAGAATTTTTGTACAAATGATAACAAAATACACATATAATTAATTATTATATTACCACATTATCCATTAGTTATTAGGGGATAAAAATATCACTTTAATTTATTTGGAGTAAGAGATGAAGTGGAAATTGGTCAGGACATAACCAAAGGGTGAGACTGTGAATATGGAATAGAATGAAATTAAGTAAGTACGTTTCTTTATCTTCTTATATAGAAAAATAATTCCACATATATGGTAAAAAAATATTGAAAAATATTTATCCAAATACTTTATTTTCTTTTAAATAAATGATATTTTAAATCAAAAAATATTTATGGTTTTGAGGGCTTTAAAATTACATTGATCATTGATATACTAGGGATCAATGATCTTTATTACTGTCAATAATTATTTATAATTTTCCTCCATGTCTAATATTCAATTCCCAACTATTTTATCTTATGTTGAAACCATGTTATGTGTTAGTTTTGGTATCCATTATGTTTCCAACATTCCATTTTTAAAGGATGATTTACTATTACTTTTTTTGTAGTGGGATTATATGAAATAAATATTTATGTATTAAACATTTTATAACATAGATAAATTTTGGGGGATAAATTTATTTTAATTGTGGTATAGATTAATACCCACATTTTTTTATTATTTGTTTTCAAATCTATTTAATCTTTTTGATGTCTTTCATTTCATGAAACACTAAATTTATGTTGTGTTATATGAATGAACTTATTTATTCTTTCATTATATGAAAAAATATTTAAAAAATTTTCTACACATATCACTTTGAATTAATTTCAGTACACAAAAACTATGTTTTTCTTGTGTTACACAAAATTTCATGTTTCTTTGATTTCTTGAATTACACGCAATACTGAGTTTACCAAAAAAAATATACTATTATTATTTTTTTATAAAAATATTATTATAGCTTCCACCTAGTCATTGGAATTGAATTTATGAATAATATTATCTAAATTGTATTGAATTTATGAATAATATTATCTAAATTGTGATAATATTATTTACACATATATATAATTAATCATTTGGTTATCAATTAGTATAACATAATGTAAGAACAATTTGATAATAATGAAATTACATTTCTATGAAATCTATTATTCTATATACAAACACGATTTTAACTCAAGAAATTTAATGCACTACTTTGGATTATTATTTTAAATAAAATTTATAAAATATATAATAAATTAGTTTTTATATAATTATACAATATACTACATATATAAGATAATAATAAAATAAATTTAATGAATAAACAACTTTATTTTTCTAAAATTTTATTTTACAACATTTACCTGGCAAACCCATTTCAGAACTAAATTTTTATATTTTTATATTTTATGTTTTATATATTAATAAATAAACATAATTATTGAAATTGTAACATAAAAATTTAATTTGGATAATTTATCATTATTTTTTTGATATGTTTTATTTTTTTGATGAATTGTGAAAAATACTAAATATTGATTCCAGACATGTTTTTTGTCTAATTTATTTTAATTTCAAAATTATTTATTTATTTTGTGTTAAATTATTATTAGATCAGTAGTAAATAAATTATTCTAATTTAAGATATTATGACCAATTTCATATATTTTTTTTCCATTAATGTTTTATTTTATATTATACATTTTAATCAACTTGAGGTGAATTGCAAACCACATGTAGACATTGATGGGATGGGAAATGAACCCTTTTCAGGACAACACACATCCAAAAAAAATATAAAAACAAATCTCCAAACCAAAATATAAAACAAAAAATGGGTCATCCAAAGAATTCTGCCTAGTACTGACCCACCTAAAATAACTAGAATGCATCATGATGTGATATTCTCACTGCCCTACACAACGTTCTCATCACAGCTAATGCACCTTTCATCCTTAATGATGAAACACACCACCAATCCTCATCAGATGCTAGAAAAATTTGATCACAATACAACCACTAGGAGAGTTTCTACCAACAAGACCATTAGAACCATCCCAAAACTCCCAACAGACCATCGAACTACACCATAGTGGTTTCGTGCATAGGGGTATATGTAATTAAGAGAAAATGATGTCCGCTGGAGATGAAATCAAACATAAAAAAGGAAAAAAAACAAAATCAATGTAGAAAACTTTGCTAGGTCAACCATGGATGATGACCAAAAGTTTGATATTTATCAACGTCACTCCAGAATCAAAGATCTTTCGAAGGAACCAAAAACCACACTATATAATAAAACAAAATGTGAAATTGGGCATCCTCTGAGTAGCCTTTTCCATTACCACTCCACCACTATCACACTGGAACCCCGGATTCTAAGAAACCTTTTTATTTTACACAGTACCAAAAGAGAAGGAGATTCCATCGGTACTGAGTTTTCTCGAGGACACCACCTACGACATCGTACTGACCTAGTTGAAGACTATGTCTTTACCAAAAAACTAGATGAAAAAAGGGGGTGGTTCCTTAGGATAAGAGTAATGGGAATTGCGGATTTAGTAGAAAAGACTAGAAATTCTGATTATTCATTGGAGGTTGAACAACGATCTTCATCGATAAATCTTCTCTGGCCATTCTAGTCTGTGAAATTAGTTGCGATCAATACACTATTCTACACACAAAGGACTAAACCGTACAATAATGGCCAAAAATGACATATAAACTTATCCAAAAGCCATTTTATATTCATAAATATGCCCCTTATACCAAGGGTATTATTTTTACCATTATTGGATCCAAATTAACTTGAAAAAGCATTTTTGGAGTTTCTCAATTCAAATATTTTGAAGAATGGGACTCCTCCTCCACTATAAAAGGCATTGAACCCTCAAAATTATTCACCCATACAAATACTATTGTCTCGCACAAATTTTTATCATTTATGATCCAAAACCCTATAAATTAAACCTATAATCTTCCCTTTGTGAAGAAATAAATCTATAGAAGACTTTTTTTAAAACCCAATGGAGTTACTCAAAGAAGAGGTAATATCCATACCAATGTTCTTTTGCTTATCTTTTATTCTACTCACCAAATAAATTCTTTTTAAATTATTATATTAAAGAATCAATATCATGAATATACTGATATTTTTTATTCTATAGGTTTAAATAACCCATACATTCAATTCTATATAATTGGTAATGAACTTAACATTCTTATATAAGGTGAACTATTGTCTCGTGAAATGTTGTTGTTCAATATTCCTATATCACCTCACATGGGTGGTAATTGTGTGGGAAAATATTTTTTTATATCATATATATTATATTTATTCTTAATTTATGATTTTTTAATTTTTATATAAAATAAAACACCATGATTTCCATTTTTTGAAAAAAGCAATAACTTCATTTGTATACGTGTGGACTACATCATCCTCCAAACGATGTGTTTCATTGAAACGTTATATGAAATGTATTAAGGAAGCATTTATTGAAATTATATGAAATATTAAATAATATTTCTAATAGTATATATATATATAGACATATATTTCATTTATATTCCTTTATTCAAAAATGATAATTAAATAGAAAAAACGTTCTTGTGTACGTACATATTACCATCTCAATGAATGAGGATTTGTAATTAATATTTATATATATTATGGTTCATTGTAAATATTTATATATTATATATATAATATATTTCTATCATGTTTTACGTTACGTAAATTAGTAAATTAGGATCTATGTAAGAGGATCAGGAATAACATGGAAAAACTTATTCCGAAAACAAGTAGATATTTCTAGAAACATTACACTAACATGGAATTTTTAATAAATAGGTAACATAATGTCATGATTAAATAATATATGGTATGATTTAATTGGATAGTTTTTTTAATATTTGTACAATAAACATATATTTAATATACTGGAGGCTTGAATTTGAATGATAAGTGTTAATACATAATGTAAGGGAATTCCATCTCAATATTTATTTCCATCAAATTCAATTCATATTTGACTCTCGATTATTTTTTGTGGTGTATATAATTATATATTAAATGTTATATAATTAATTTAATTTATTCAATTATATTAAAATATTGAATTTATTTTATTATTTAATGGGAATCTTGATTATAATGTTACTCTATTAGTAAGGGGTTTTCCATCTCACTTTATTTTAGTGACACTTATGCCTTATTCACACCTAATTTATTTTTTGTGGTGTGTATATTTTATATGAATATATTATATGTTTATTATACATAATTTTATGAGTATTTACTTATCCATTTTATGATATCTTCTTCTTGGGGTTTATGGTTCAAATGTTACTAAATCAGTAGAGTAATATTGTATCAATATTCATACTATGAGACACATGTTTTGTTATGAACCAATAATATTTTATGAGGTGTATATACAAAACCATTACCTGATTTATAATGAATATACATATTTTCATTATATTTTACAATTTATGTAATTTTATTCTTTTATTGTTATTGTTATTCAAAGATACCAAAGTGGTAAGAGTTTATTACTACAATCTCATCATTTATCCAGATTGTTTATGATTAAGATTACATTGAAAAAAAACTTATGATACTGATCTCAAAAAAATAATAAATTTTATACACCTCTATTTATCCAAGATATCTTCATGTATTTGTACCATTATCCCTATCTTTGATACATAAGGTAAATAATAATTGTTTTTGATGAAAATTGAATTTTATATCTCATTTATGTTAGAAATAAGTGTTCTTTCAAATTGTGTTTTCCAAATATGCCATCAATAATGCTTTACTATTAATCTATTATGTTAAATAAATGTTATATCCAGGTTTTACCTTCTATAAAAATTGTTTTAAATGGAATATTTATTTTCATTTTCTAATGAAGGCACTTTTCTAATGATTTTAAGGTGGAAATTAAAATATTTTAATGTACGAACATACCCACAATCATGATCGTCATTTCCATGAAGCTTAATTGTATGTTTACAAGGATTATATTGAAGAATATAATTTTCTTGTATTCTATAAATTTTTTTAGTCTAAATTTGTTATCAAATAAAATGGGTTTCATAACTGTTTTAGGTTTAAGAAGTGTATTCAATGATTTTTAATGTTTCAATTATATATTTTGAAATGGGAAATATAAAATAAAAGTATTTCAAATATTTAGTTATAATTTTTAAATAACCTTTATATAAATGGGCTTTAAAATTGGTTTTGTGCCTTATTTTGCGATTTTATATGTATTTTTAAAGAAAAAGGTCCTCATAATTTTTTTAATTATTATTTATGAAATATTAAGTTGTTATTAATGAAAATGATTTTAAAAATATTATCATGAATCATTTATATGTTTAAAATCTATTTTAAAATTAAAATGTTTTTAAAATTAAATATTTTTTAAAAACCATTTATTAGAGAAAAATAAATTTTATTGAATAAATTATTTAAATGAAATTGTAAATTTTTATTTATAAAAAAGGATTATAAAATGGTTTTATAGGATTTATTTTCAATTGAAGGATGGTTTACATAAAATATTTTTCATTCTATCTTTCAAAATCCATCTCCATATAAATATGAGGAAGGGACGAGTGGGATATTGACAAAAAATCCAAATACTAGACCTAGGAAACAATAGGGAGACTCTAGGGATAAAGGGGAGAAAGAAAGTAGGGGATTGGATGACCCCCTATTACGCCTAGGTTGAGAAAGGGGTAAGAATCCAGAAATGGTTCTAAAACACTAGAGGGTTAAATACATAACTTCACATTTTTAATGCCCTCAAAAACATGCATGGGTTTTCAGCATAGTTTAATAAGTACTGCATAACCTGTTTGTACCCTAATAATGAAGAGGGGCACCCAGCATGGGCGGGTCACATGGTTTCTAAAACCATGCTCGAACAATAACCAATGATAGTATCCTAAATACTGAACCTCTTGCATTATTTCCATATAGTTATCAAAACATTTCACAAACCATGCGACTTACCCCTGTATACCAAAACACGCCCCATATTTACTTGGGTGAGGAAACATGGTTTTCCCTAACAATACAACATCAATTCTCTACTTACCATCGAGCCTAAAAATAAATGTTTTGAACAAAAAATTACTATATGTATCCGAATTATATAATTTCAAACCAATAATCAAACCAAATATCTACCAAAGGATCCAATATTATGAAAATAATAAAATAGACTAATTTCCAAGGTCAGATTATGACAATATTGACCACTACAAACACATTCATCTCATAGATTTCTACCCAACCAAATAATAAATAAAACATGATCCCCAGTCTTAAATAATCCATAAAAAACATTAACATTGGGGTGAACTTTCACTTAACAAGTCATAAAAAACCAATTCTAGAGGAAGCCAAAACAAGATAGACAACATGAGAAAAAATAGGATTGTACCCACTAAAATATCCTTACTAACATCTAAAAATTACTTCAGATCATACCAATGTGGAAACTCTCAAAAACAGCACCATGGGGTGACCAGTGTGGGTAAACTCTAATGACTCAACATTAGGTTGTCCAATATGAGAAAAATCAATATAGAATAATGTAACTTCTCCGCATAAGATAACAAACATCACCAATGGATCTACAAATTTTTAACAAAAACACAAAATTACCAACACAAGGGGAATTCAGGAAAAAAACCTTCTCCGAACCAAGAAAACAAACAAAAACCAGAATCAACAATATCTAAAAGAATAAAAATCTCCAAAAAAGTAAAATATAAAACAAGAAACTGATCAAGAAAGGATAATCATTTAATATTTCTAGTAATCCTATCAAATGAGATGAAAAAATATAATTTATTTCCCACTTTTACTATGAGAATATGAACATAAAATAGTATAAATACTTAAACAAAGAGATTTCAAATATCTCCACCACAACACGGGGGAAAAAATACAAGGCCAATGATTCCAAACCTTGTTAATTCTCTACTATGTGAAAATATTAACCATAGGGCCTCTTCTAGAACCCTGATACCAAAGCATATACTATAAGGATCTGGCCATAACCATTACATATTATTGAATAAAATCGATATTTCTCATTGAGTCTCTTTTTAGGATTAGTGTTTTAGATAATTAGATCATTACATTTACCTAAAAACATGAATATTACATGTAGAGAATTTTACATAGTATCCATTTTTTCATAAAAACACTTAAAAAATGGTCATGTCTAGTTCAATGTTTTAGACAGAATTTCTTTTCCTTGACCACATCTTTGACCCTATTCATCTTTATGTTCTGTAAAAAACATTTCAAAACATGGGATGATCCAAAAAATATCATTAAGGGATACACAAAGAAGGAAAACTGATAGTTTTTTTTCAAAACAACATGTAAACCTTGAATACTTATCCTATGTAATACATTTTACCTTTTTGATGTAGTAAATACTATTCCCTGGATAAAAGATCATTTGATACCCATTTGTAACCAGAAGAAAACACATAACATATAAAAGTAACATGAGACATAAATAAACATAAATAGAATAACCATACGGTCGAAATCCACACATATAACTAAATGGAATAGCCATATAGAAAACTTCCATACCCAATGAATTGGAGGTTATAATGTAACCACTCATCCTGGTATATCATGACACCACCATTTATTTGGCTTATCACGTAACCACCCGTCAAATGTTCAAGTACAATTATAAAATAATAACACATAAAATGAAAATAAAGGAAAGATAACATTTCCACATTTCATTCACAATATATAACATAAATATATTGACATAAAAAATCCATTATCAAAACCATTTTCAATACCAAAATACATAAAAGAGTATATCGTATTTATTTTCCTTGAAATAAACATTACGTCTTATTAAGTATTCCAAAGAAAAAAAAGCCCTTGTGACAGCAGAATGGTCATTGTCATCACAAACATTAAAAGAAACATTCCTTTTTGTCATTTAGTAAAATGATTCGTAGAAATAGATTCCCATTGAAAATTCAGGGGTTTTAATACAATGTATTAAATAATGTCGTGTATTAAATCAAAATATTCCTCAATGAAAGGAGATTGAGATGAAGTCCCTTACCTCGTGTCCGACATGACATGATCGTTCTTTAATCTCCAGAATAATAAACTAAAGATAATTTCTACTTTCTCTAGAACCTTTTTCAAATTTATTATTCCTTTTATATCTCTTATTATCATATTATAAACATTATGTAATCATTTAAGTTAATAATGGTCATTTTGTTGATAATTGGTAATTGAGTCAAAATAAACACCTTATATATACATGTTCTCCATGTTGTCAATAGTGCATATATCCTGAATGATATTCAATATTTAGATATCATATATATAATAAATATCCAGTATATATATACATATAACAGTACATATCATTTAGAAGTAAGAAATGAAATGCACCATTCATGGAGACGGTAAGCCGTACGTACGCATGAACACTACTTTCAGTTCTATTTATTATTTTATAGAATTAAAGTATAATGATAAATTGATTTAATATAATTCCATTATATTATCATTTATAATACCATTAACTCTATGCTTTATACGTCCCACATATGGCATGAATGAGTCATGTTACTTTGAGGGGGTAGTAGTCCGCACTTCCTTAAAAGAAATTATCACGTTTACCCATAATGGAAACCATAATGGTTTACTATAAAAGAAACATGAAGAAGCATAAAGAAAAAAATAAACATAATATATATATAGTATCATCTTAATGTCCTCCATGATAGGAGGTAAGATATAATCGAACAATAATCGTTTTGTGAGGCGTTAGTTTTCCATCCACAGAAATAGTATTTTCTTCACCCATTTGATATAGGTGTGTGTATATGTAGTTTTAATCCTTCTCATAATAGAATCCTAGTATATTGAAGATACTAGTTTTGTTATAAAATAAGGGAATAAAAAGATTTTATGGGATGGAGAAGTAAAATAAAGGAATAGAAGTTAAGAGAAACATTTACCTTTAATTTGTGTAAACCTCTTTGCTTTGAACCAAAATGGATTTCAAAAGTGCATTCTACCTAATGTAAGGCTTCTAGGAGGAGGGGAAGAATACAGGGAGATTAATTGGGAAGTATTTGGATGATCCAAAATGCTTGAGAAGTGTGTGGAACTGGATAGAAATGGACTCCTTTTATAAGGGGGAGGGGGATCTTTATAAAATATTGCAAATATTATTTTATTATAAACCTATCATCGGTTTCTAAAAATCAAACTCTCATTGAAGATAATGATAAGATGACACGTGGTTGTAATAAAATCATCCAATAATAATTGGAAACGTTTTGGATGTTATTTTAATATTTATAATCTTATTTATTTAAATCAATTATTTATGAGGTAAATACTGCATCATTATTGTGTCATATATAATTTAATTTACTTGATGTCTAAAAATTATAAAAAATCCCATGATGTATGAAAACATTTTATATTTCCAATTAATATTTGTAGACAAATTGATAACTTATATAATCTAATGAAAAATATAATTTACTAAAATATATTTTTCTGTGTCATTTTTTCATTTACATTAAATTAATTAATCTAAAGTGTCCTTTTAACTCTTAAGTGTCTTTATGGGGTCCCTAAATCGGCCAAAATTTGCCCATGGACATCCATGACTCATCCAACAAGGTTAGGACATGTGTTAATGTAATTTTTTATTATTATGATATTCTTTTTACATTGAATTACCCTATTTACCTTTAACCACAGTAAATAAAAGTCAAAAGTTACTATTCATAAAAAATTATATTCATCTCATTGAAGAACATTTTACTTAAGAATAACAACTATGAATGTTGGATTTTCAAAT
Source organism: Viscum album (assembly GCA_963277665.1). NCBI lineage: Eukaryota > Viridiplantae > Streptophyta > Magnoliopsida > Santalales > Viscaceae > Viscum > Viscum album. The sequence continues at coordinate 324,698,320 of OY728128.1, forward strand.
TTCAATTCATAGAAGTAGTAAAATTTCATTTAATTGAAAAATTCTTCTTTTTAACTAATACAAAGTTGTTTCACTATTCATCAAAAATTGATGTTTTTTAGAAAAATACCTAAAAGTCAGCTTATGATATTTTTGATATTCTGAATTAAAAATTTATTTCTATTTTACCAAATTTTAAATATAGATGTTACATTAATTAAATTAAAATTAATTCACGTTATCAAAACAAATAACTTGTTTTTAAGAAACAATAACTATCAAAAGATTGATACTTGTCTATGTCAAATTTCAATGTAAAATTAATTCCAAAAAACAACATTGGATTAAATGGTAATAATAAATTATAATTACACTTTAAAACCAATTAAAAATATAATCTAACCATATAAAAAATTATATTCAAAAGAACATTTTAATTAAAATACATTATTTTTCATTATTCATTAAAAATGAACTTTATCAGAAAAATACCAAAAAAATCACCAAAAGTAAATTTTGATGTCCCAAATCTAATGAAAAATTTTATTTTGTCAGATATAACATATAAAAATGAACAAAAATATATTTAAAGAGGTTTATCCATCAAAATGTTGTAAATTTATTTTTTACTTAATATTAGAGCATTTATACTTAAAATTAGATTAATTCAAATTTCAAGCCCCTAACTTTAATGGGATAAATGTAAAAACATTTAACAAATATGTATAATCATATTGTGGTTATTGTTTTGACTCCCACCAATACAATATCTAGGAGATAACTACAATTTAAAATAATAATATTACATTATTAGTGTGCAATATAAGATCTCAATGAAACCCTTTGTTGCATATCGAGTATGACATCGAACATAGAATACCTTTTAATGTAAAATTAATATTTATTTAAAAAATATTAATAAAAAAATAATGTATTATTTCTTTATTAACCCAGGATGTTACATCATTCTCCCCTTTTAGAAATTGGGTCCTTTCAATTTTATTCACATATCAAATAAGTGGGGGTACTTATCACTCATAGCATTTTCAGATTACCATGTCGCTTCTTCAATACTATGATTTATTCACAAAACCATTACATGGTGAATTACCTTATTTCAAAACACATTCTCTCTTCAGTTAAGAATTTGGACCGGTTATTCCTCATAAGATAGATTCTCTTCCATCTGAACTACCACTTGGCTGAAAACATGATATGGATCTGAAATATACTTTCTCAAAATCAAAATATGAAAAAGATTGTGTACCAAGGATAAGCTTAGAAGTAAAGCCACTATGCACGCAATTGATCCAAAATTATCCATGATTTCATAAGTTCCAATAAACCTCAGACTCATCTTTCCCTTCATACCAAAATGCATCACACTTTTCCATGGATAAACCTTTAGAAAGACATGATCACCTACTTCAAAGGAAAGAACCTTCCTCCAGTTATCTGCATAACTTTTATGTCTACTATGAGTTGTTCTGTTGTTCTTCTAAATCAACTGAACTTTTTCTGCAATCTCTTCTACAAATTCTGGTCGCATCAGCATCATTTCACCTACTTCATCCCAAAATGCTGGAGTTTGAAAATGTTTTCCATATATTGCCTCAAATGGAGCCACCTGTATACTAGAATGAAAACTGTTATTATAAGGATATTCAACCAATGAAAAATGTTGGTCCCAAATTCCCTTGTAATTTAGTGAACATGAAAGTAGCATATCCTCCAAAGTCGTGATTGTTCATTCTGACTTCCCATCTGATTGCGGATGAAAAGCTAAACTATAATTTAATTCAGTACCCAACAACATTTTAAGGACTTTCCAAAAGTTAGAAGTAAACATGGGACCACGATAAGATACAATGGGGAGGGGAACTCCATGAAACCTGACTATCTTTTTAATATACAACTGAGCAAGTTGATCTAGAGAGAAAGTATCTCGAATAGGAAGGAAATGAGCAGATTTAGTCATTCAGTCAGCTATAACCCAGATTGCATTATTACCTTGAGATGTCTTTCGTAATCCCACAACAAAGACCATTGATATATTTTCATATTTCCACTCTGGCACAAGTAATGGCTGTAGAATCCTTTTCAGTAACTGACACTCTACTTTAACCTACTAACAAGTCAAACACTTCACAGTAAAATCAGCAATATCTCTTTTCATTCCAACCCACCAGTAACTCTCCCGAAGATCTCTTTACAACTTAGTACTACCAGGATAAACTGAAAACGAATAACTATGAGCTTCATATATCAACTCATTATTCAACTCTTAATCAAAAGGCACACATAATATCTTCCCAATCCTAAAAACACAATCATTATCAACGTTAAAATAAGGCACGTTACTCTTATGAACCAACTCTACCTTTTTCTGCAACTCATTGTCTTCATTTTGTTCATTCTTTATTCTGTCTGATAGAGATGATTTCAACAATACATGAACAAAATATAGTAATTTCCTTCACCAACAACTTCCATTAAAAATTTCCTTAAATCAAAAACCAAAGAATCTCATTCAAAATGTATCATGGTTAATGAGACATTAATTTTTCGACTCAAAGCATCGGCTAATTTATTTTCTTTTCTCAGATTGTATAGGATCGTGCAATCAAAATCCTTGATTAATTACACCCATATCCTCTATATCATGTTCAATTATTTCTAAATGAACATATACTTTAAATTTTTGTGGTCAGTATATATTTCACATTTTACTCCATAAAAATGATTCCTCTAATTTTTTATTGCAAAAAAAAATCAGCTAATTTCAAATCATGTGTGTGGTACTTTAAGTCACGAGGTTTCAATTAATGTGAAAGATAATCAATTACATGATAATTATTTATAAGAAAACATCCAATTCCTTTCAATGAATATTCAATATAAATAAGAAACTCACCACTTCTAGAAGGCAGTACCAAAACTTGAGCATTCACCATTCTTTTTTTCAATTCCTGAAAACAATCATCACATTATTTTGTCCAAATGAACTTAACACCTTTTCAAGTTAACTAAGTCATTGGACTAGATAACCATGAAACATTCTAAAAAAACCTCTAGTAATGACCTGTCAAACCAAGAAAACTAAAGATCTCTGTTATATTCGGGGGTCGTGGCCATTCTTCAACAACTTTTGTTTTAGAATCATCAACAGTTATTCCATTTTTTTGAAAAAAAAAATCGACCAAGAATAGAAACTTTTTGTAACCATAAATCAAACATTCTAAATTTCCCATAATGTTTCTTTTCTTTTAAGATTTTAAAGATGACCCTTAAATGACTTTCATTCTCCTCTTTTCTTCTATAATAAACCAAAATATCATCAATGAACACAACCAAAAACTTATCCATAAACTCATGGAAAATTCTATTCATAAGATCCATGAATACAGAAGGTGTATTAGTTAGCCCAAAAGAAATAACAAAAAATTCATAATTTCCATATGTATTATGAAACAAAGTCTTTGGAATGTCTACATCCTTTAATTTCAACTAATGGTATCACGATATAAAGTCAATCTTCGAAAAATACTGAGATCCCTGAAGCTGATCAAACAAATCATCGATATGAGGCAACATATACTTTTTATTAATAGTGAAGTTATTTAATGATTTTTAATCAATTAAAAGTATAATTGAACCATATTTTTTTTTCAAAAATCCAGACCGGAGAACCCCATAGTGATGTGCTAGATCGAAAGAATATTTTATCTAAAAAATCCTGCTATTTCTTCATTAACTATAAAAGATCAATTGGATCTATTCGATAAGGAGGTTTGGAAATTAGATTAGCATTAAGAACTAAGTCAACAGTAAATTCAACTTCTCGATTAGGTATAATACTAGGCAGCTCATCAAGAAAAACATCAAGATACTCATCTACCACAGGCACATCATTAATCCGAACAGTTCCTTTATTTTCAACAATATGTGAAAGGTAACATTCATTTCCATATTTTACTAGTTTCTCAACTTACTTATATGTTATAAAAATCATGGGTTTATTCTTGTACACAAACTGTATGTCTTTCTTAAATGAAACCTCTTTAGAATTACAATCAAATGTTAGCAAGATAAAAAGAAATCCAATCCTTTCCCAAAATATCATCAAACTATACTAGAGGAAACACAATAAGGTTTGTAGGTAGATTCTTCCTGCAAACAAGGAAAGGAATGTTATTATGATTTCTTTTTGTCTCAAAATTTCATCCATGTGTTTTTACCATAAGACATATATTCATATCTTGGGATGAAATTTCCAATTTATTATAAAACTTCTCAGAAATGAATGAGTGTATAGAACCTAAATCAAACAACACATTAGTATAATCTGAAGAAACAAACAGAGTACCTAATACTACTTCATTTGATGGCCCAACATCTGCTGAAGTACCTGAAAAGGATTTCACTACCCTATGCTACTTGTATTTTGGCTTCTATCCCTCAGTTTAGTTCTTCACTAGACACTCATTTGCATAAGGAACCATTTAATTACACTCAAATCATCTTACTGATGGCTTTAATTTCCTTCTTGATCATCTTCCTTACAGTTATGAGCAATATGACCAGACATACCACAACGAAAGCACTTCCCAGACATTGATAAACATTATCCCTAATGATTTTTACCACACTTCTCACTAGATGGATATTTATTTTTCTTACTTCTAGGATTCATTGATGAATTATTTCCCTTGTCCTACCAACTGGACGTCTTGTTTTGTTGCATGTCAGAGAACACCTGATCATCGGGAAACTCCATTTCCACCTTATCCGCATATCGAACATGTTTTTCATAACATTTAAACTCACGAGAGGCTATTTCTATTCAGTATCACAGCTTCAGTCTAGAGTAAAATTGATTTATTTTACTATTAATATCTCGGATGAAATATGGAGCATACCTTTCCACTAGAGTGAATTTTTCTTCATAAGAAGCCATTGAGTCATCCTCCTACCTCAATTCTAGGAATTGTTTTTCCATCCTAAGATCAACCACCTTAGGAAAATATTTATCAAGAAACATACCATTTAATTCATCCCAACCAGGAGCACCAATCACCTCACTATCCCTAATATTTTTCACCATCGACCACCACTGATCAGTTTCACCTTCAAAATATTAAACAGCGAGACTAACCTTTTGATGTTCTGAACAACCCATGACATCGATAATTTTCTCTAGTACATTAATCCTACCTTATTATAGCACAAGTTCATATGATCCTCTAAATTATGGGGGTTGTTTCCTCATGAAATGCTCCAATACTGACATGTTCCTCTATGGTTGATCTAGCTGATCTTGTGCATGGATACCAACACTATTTATTACCTAAGTTAATTGTGACATCACTGAAACAAATGGTTCAGTTCCGATTTCAACCATCTCATGTTGCTAATTTAGAATGTTATATTCTTTCTGATGTCATCCCAACATAGCTGCCATGTTTCCTCTATGGAAAACCATTCTGAAAATATAAATATCTTAAGTGAAACAACATAGTAATCTGTAAATGCTATATAATTTCAATATCAGCATAAATTAATTTATGGACATTTATTTAACAATACCATAACTTCAAAAGTTTTCTAAACCGACCCCTGATACCAACTATATGGACCCATCTAGAATCATTACATATTCTAGAATTAAATGGATAATTCACCTTGAAGATCTTTTCAGGTTTAGATTTTTAGAGAATTAGGCCATTACATTTACATAACATTATGAATATTACTTGTAGAAAATTCTACTCAATATCCATTTTTTCATAAAATAATAACTCTTGAAAAAAAGAGACATGTCTAGTTCCATGTTTTAGTTAGAAAGACTTTTCCATGATCCCATCCTTGACCCTATTTATCATTAAGTCCTATGAAAAACATTTCAAAATGTGGGATGCGAATAAAAAACTCAGTAAGGGATACAAAAAGAAGGAAAACTATTTGTTTTTTTAAACACAACAAGTAAACCGTGAATACTAATCATAAGTAATACATTTCACCTTTTTGAAGTAGTAAATACTAATCAATTAATAAAATATCATTTCTTAACCTTTTATAACTAGATGAAAACCCATAAAAAGAACACATAACATATAAAAGTAACTTGGGATATAAACATAATTAAATGGAATAACCATACGGTCGACTTCCAAAAATATCACTAAATGGAATATCCTTATATCTGATATCCATACCCAATGCGTTGGAGGTTATAACTTAACCACCCGTAGTTTTTCTCATGAAACCACTCATCATTTGCTTTATCATGTAACCACCCGTTAAATGTTTAAGTACCATTATATATTTAGCTAATAAATACCATATACTCTTTGATAATGGATTTTTTATGTCAATATATATTGTATTTATTTTAACTTAAAAAATCATTATGGCTTGTTATGGAAGCCAAAGAACAAATAATTCTCGTGGTGGAGAAAAGACCATTGTCACCACTTGCGTTAAAAAGAAAATTCATTTCATTCATTTAGTAAAATGCTTCATAGAAAAATATTCCCTTTTAAAAGTCATGTGTGTTTATTCAGAGAATAAATGAATGTCGTGTATTATAACAAAATACACCTCAATGAATGGAGATTTAGATGAAGTCTCATAGCTCATGTCTGACTTGAACCGTTCGTTCTTTAATCTCATGAATAATAAACTAATGTTATTTTATAATTTCTTAAGTACTTTTTTATAGCTTTTTAGTCCTTTTATATCAATCATTACCTTGTTATAAACATTATGCATTCATTTATGTTAATGTTGGTCCTTTTGTCGATAATTGGTAGTTGAGTGAAAAATGAACACCTTATATTTTCAAGTTGTCCAAGTTTTCAATAGTCTATTATATCCAAGAATGATATTCATTATTTGGATAACATATATATCATATATATCCAGTTTATATATATATATATATTTATAACAGTACATATCATTTGGACGTAAGAAATTAAATGCATTGTTCATGGTGATGGTAAGTCGTACGTACGAATGAATGCTACATTCATTTCTATTTATTATTTCAATTGAATTAAAACATAATGATATAGTGGTATATTATAATTAAAATGTAATATCATATATAATACCATTAACTCTATCCTTTATACATCCCGCATGTGACATGAACCAGTCAATTCAATTTGAGGGGGAGGTAGTCCGCACTTACTCAAATGAAATTATCGCGTTTACCCATAATGGAAACCATAAATGTATGCTATAAATATATAAATAAGAATAAAGAAAACATAAGAATAATATATATCATATATAAAAAAATTGTAATATTAATGGCCACCATGATAGGTGGTAGGAGATAGTCGAACAATCATCATTTAGTGAGGCGTTAGTTTTCCATCCACAAAAATAGTATGTTCATCATTCGTTAAATGGAGGTATGTGTATGTTTAGTTTTAATAATTCTCATAAAAACATACTATTATATTGGGGATACTATTGTTATTATAAAATAAGGTAATAAAAAGAGTTATTTGTTGGAGAAGTAAAATAAAAGAAAATTAGTTAAGAGAAACTGTTCACTTTAATTTGGGTAACTCCCTTTGCTTTCAATAAAAATTGGTTGTTTAAGTGCCTTATTCATAAGTTAAACCTTCTAGGAGGAGTAGAAGGATGTAAGAAGATTAATTGGGTAGAGTTTGGGTGAGCCAAAATTCTTGAGAGTTGTGAGTAATTGGATAGAAATGGACTCCTTTTATAAGGGGGGCTCTTTAGGAATTTTTGAAAATATTAATTTATTATAAACCTATATTAGGTTTATAAAGATCCAAAACTCATTAAAGATGATAATAATATGACTATTGGTCGAAAATGAAATCATCCAATAAGAATTGGATAGGTTTTGGATGTTATTTTAATATTTATAATCTTATTTATTTAAATCATTCATTGAAGTGGTAAATACTCACCATTATTGTGTCATGTATAATTTAATTTATATGATGTCTGAAAATTATAAACAAAATACCATGATGTATTAAATCCTTTTATCATTCCAATAAATATTTATAGTTGAAATGATAACTTATATAAGCCTATACAAAAATTAATTTACTAAAAGATATATGTCTGCGTATATTTCACCTTTACATTAAATTAATTAATATAAAGTCTCATTATCACTCATAAGTGGATCCATGGGGTCCCAAAATCGACCCAAAGATGCCCATGGTCAGCCATGACTTATCCAATATGGATAGGACAAGTGTTAAGGTAATTTGTTATTATTATGGTATTGTTTTTACCTTGAATTACCCTATTCACCATTAACCGCGGTAAATAAAACTCAGAATTTATTATTCAAGAAATATTATTTTAATCGTATTGAACCCAATTATACTTACTAACAACCATGTATGTTTTATTTTCAAAATTTAATTCACAAATGCAGTAAAATTTCATTTTAATGAAAAATTCAATTTTTTTAACTACTACTAAGTGGTTTCACTATTCATCAAACATTGAGGATTTTCATAAAAATCCAAAAATATTTAAATGGTATTTTTGAATTGAAATAAAGTATTTTTCCCTATTCATTAAAAAAATGAACTTTAGTAGAAAAATTCCAAAAAATTACCCGATGTAAATTTCAATGTCCCAAATCTAATGAAGAATATTATTTTTTCAAATAGAACATATAAAAATGACCAAAAATATTTAAAGATGGTTCTCCATCAAAAGGCAGTAAATCTAATTTTTTTGTGAATATTAGGGTATTTATGCTTAAAATTATATTCATTCATATATTAATCCCCAAAATATTATGGGATAAATGTAAAATCATTTAAAAAACATGTATAATCAAATTTTAGTTATTTTTTTCATTCCCTTTAATACAACGGTTATGAGTTAACTACCTTTTAAAATAGAAATATTATATTATTAGTGTGATACATAATATTTCAAAGAAACTCGTTGTTTCATATCAGGTACGCCATCGAACATAGCTACCCTTTAAATTTAGAATTTATATTTAATTCACAACTATTAATAAAAAAGTTAATATAATATTTTTTTTATTTACCCAGGATGTTACATCTACTTTCTTGTAGTTAGGAGATTAAGTCATCTGATTTGAGACACATTTTTTATGAAATGATTCATAAAAAATTTCAACAAATGAACTGAATGACCACAATGGTGTCAGGTCTTAATTGGATTATGACATGACATCATCAAATAACTAAATTTACCTCATATAAAGTACATAGTGTAATGATATTATGAGTGAGAATCTAGATCAAATGATATGTCTTCTCAAAAATAGGCTTATCTGGCATACACCCTTCCCCATGTGGGGAACCATCACAAATCATCGAGGAAGAATGGTTCATAAACCATCACAAAATGTACCATGAATTTTAACGTTGCCAAGGATGCCTCATCAACCAGCTTCTCAAACTAAACTTCACTGGATGAGAGAACTAGCTCCTTGATCTAAATTCAATGTTCCCAAATTAAGGGAGAAATTTTTAATAGGCCTTGGAACCCTATCTCCAAAGAGAAATAAAACATATACTTGAAGTGATCAATAAAGGACTTAAATTTTTATTTGACTTATTGGATACTAAAAAGATCTTCCACGTTCGTTATATTAACCTCCTCAGTTGAAAATCATCGAACAAAAATCGACATAAACACCTCCCATGTCATCCCATCTTGAAATAATGATAGAATTATTACCTTCCACAGAATCACATATATACAATCAAACAACCAAAGAACAACATGCTCTCTCATAGATTGATGTGTTTCCAATTAAGTACCCTATAGTATCTCAACCCATTCCACTACCTTGAATGGGCCACAATAACCATGAAAAATAAGAATCATCCATGAAGAACTAGAAACTAGACAAGTACGAGTAGAAATATTGGGGTCTTTTGGGGGTATTATTCTAAACAACATAATTAAAATGAATCCAAAATATACAAAAAATTGAAATCTTAATCAAATGTTTCACTGTGATCCAATGAAAAAGGATCATTTTCAAAACATATAGAAGAACAAATAAAAATCATATTTTAAAATACCCACATTAGATTTTAATGTCAAACTAAATATTTCCATGGTCAATTTTCAATTCTAAAAGATACCATTCACAAAAAACACACTTCTCAATGAAAAAATAATTTCTAAAATCAATTTACATTCCAAAAATCATTTGGAAAAAACCATGTAAAAAACATCTATTTCAAATACTCAACCATGGCATCCTATGAACCATCAAATATGTGTTCACCCCACTTCCTCATAGGACATAAATGTACACATGACCTCATGAACATTATATACACAACTACCCATACATGAATGTGTATAATTAATAAAAAGGGTCACACAGGGCATTTATCCTCAAACCTAAGAACTCATGAAATCCTTAATTCATTATTCCTTCACATTCTCCAAAACAATTTCAAAATTCAAAATCACTTTTTCTCTTAAAACACATTTTACAATTAGGAAATAAATAAAATAATTTAATTCCATTTGAAATTAATCCATTGTGGTTTTGATATCCAACTCACAACAGCCAAAACTAGATCAAAACAGAATTCTTAGCAGTAATTGACCAAACCAAATGAAAAGTCCACAATAAACACCTGGGATTAGGAAAAAGTATCCATGACTAACTCAATGACATGTTTAGTGGGACATGCATCATTGAAGCATCAATAACTATGAGGACCTTGATCCATGAACTCAGACTCCACATTGGTCACTACTGCATGTGAGACCAGGACATGAAACTGGGTCACCTCCATTATCACTTCCATCCACAGATCCTCATGCCAAAAGAGGTCTCAAATCCTAGAATACTCCTGGAAACTCGGTGATTAGAACAAAAATAGGTTTGTTATGTCCATCCCATTCTAACGTATTGAGTCTCAATATTCCTAATATCCAACTACAAAACACCCAAAATAATGAGGGTATGGCTATGATACTATTTTTTCACAAACCAAGATGGGTTTCCCTATAACCTAAAATTTGACGTAGTCTGAAACATGGAATAAAGGGAATTCCCAATCCCCATGGTCTAAAAAATATTGTTGAGAATCAAATTTAATACACTGTGATATTTTCTTCTCAATCAAACGAGGTTCCAGTAAACCAATTGAATCTAACAACAATATACCAATATTAACTGAATATTAATAAATATAAAAAACCTAATAAAAAAACTAAAAAATATATCTTTATATAAAAATAACAGTTTACTATTCCAACATGATCTCAATGTGACCTCTTAGTCACCACCATCTAAAAAATCATCCTGATCCAAGAGAAACTGAACCTGAAACCTAAACATGAAACCTGTACATGCAAAATAACATGGGTCTACCCACACATTATGGTACAAGTAGGGTGTGAGATTAAACATATTAGTAGGTCGTCTACATAGAATCCATGTATTTCATTTTCTAAAATAATCCATGACCTCTATTTTTAGAATAAATTTTGAAAATATGCTTTTAATGCAATTCCATCATGTAAACATATCTTCCCAGAATTTTCCTTTCATTTTAAACCATAAATGAATAAAAAATTTCTTTCATAAAATGGTTTGATCATTCATAACCCATATCAAAGGAACAACTCAAATATAAATCAAATCTCGGAAAAAAGGTGTTGTCTCAAAAATAAAGGAATCCAAACAAACAAGTACAAATAAAAAACTAATATTAAATAAAAAACCAATATTAAATAAAAAACGAAAATAAATTGAATATATAGATAGTTATTCATGGGAATTTCATGAACATATCAATAGTAAATTCCTAGAAATACTATGTTCGGAAAAACATGTTGACATATGGTGCAGATCCATAAGAAATAACCAATTGGATGATCCAAACTATCCAATCTAATTGCACTTCCCACCTGGCCTCTCTAAAAATCCAGGGGGATACAACCCATCTAGTAATGGTAAATAAGAAACTGTCAATCGACACTCTAAATTATTCCATGTAATCTAATGATAATGTTAATAATAGTGGTTCTTTTTTAATGGGATGGTCTAAATATGCATGGTCCATACCAACATGTATTCAAAACCCAAACATTGACACCACCTACTTGATCCCCTCCCTGTCCGGGAGGATCATGGAAAGTGGTTACCATCACACATTCGAATAAATATTCAAATTACAACTAATCTTTTACATTAATTTTGTTTCCTAAACCACTTTCCAAAAACATTATAAAACATCCACATGGCCTCACACTATCTGGGTCTTTAATCCATTTTACCAAACATTAAAAGATACATTCTGGGACTATTTATACAAGAGTTCTATTTTTTCAAATAGTATCACAAGGTTCCAATCAGGCCTTCATATCACTTCACAAAAAAACCAATATTTGAAAGATAACAAAAATATCCAATCGGTAGATTAATATTTTAAATGAATGTACATTTAAAAATTTATTTACATTCTATTTCCAAAGTAACCAAAAAACTACTTTAATATACTCAATACCAAACATACATTTTCATTCCCAAATGATAATCTTTTCCAGGAAAAAGTTAAAACATACAACAATAGAGGTAAAAATAGTCCTTTATATCATTTTAGAAACCAAGATGCATCTCAACTTCCAAACGAGCCTTTATACCAACTATTCACAAAACACATATTGAAATTCAAAATAGGATAAAAATTAAGTACAAATTATACCAACATTGAAGGACACACAAAGAACCTATACAATATTTAGAAATAAAGGAAACATTTTTGTTAAAAAATTGATCACCTTTAAGTATAATCATCATTTGAATTCCCATCCCTGAGTGTGCTTTGGGCACCCATGCATGTACCAACATCCAATGACCCTCATCATGTGTCTATGGAATAATCCATAAAAAATTTCAAGAAACCTCACTTACCAATAAACTAACACACCAAGACACTCAATGATATGATCAACATTGCAATATTTATAAAACAAAAAAATCCCTTTATGGAAAATTTTATATAATTTACCAAACCATGAATAACACTAAAAATAATGCATCATGCCAAATTTATCATTCCAATAATCATTAGGAACACATTCAAGGAAAAATAACCCCACAAGTTCTTAATATCACTTTTAGAAAACAAAAGAAATTTTATCAAAATCATTTCATATATATATACAAAAGATTGTTATGAAAAACCATTTTAACACCATTTCTCATGAAATTTACGTCAGAAAACATAAAATTAATTTATACAAGAACATCAAAAGCCTGAAAATCACATATATAAAAATTTATAAAAGATCAAGAATAAAATAGAATGTGTGGGAAAAGAAATAATAAGAAATACCTACCTCAATGATGTGATAATGAAATGAAACTATATGGGAAGGAAGATCCAATCTTGAGAGGTAAAATTCACACCCAGACATCTTTGAAAAATAATCTAGACATCATCTCTTTCTTTTAGGATCCAACGCGGATAGAAACCTCACAATTAAAATCTATGCAACCAAGACAGGGGGAATGGAATAGAAGAAAATCAACAAAAAACCAAAGAAACATACCTATGACCATTTTAGGAGATTTAATGGGTAGAGGGGAGAAAGGTAGGAGGTTTATGGAAGACCCATATAGCACCCAGGTTAATCAAGAGAGAATAATCCTAAAATGGGTTTGAATCATGAGAAGGGAAAATATGTAATTTCATATTTTTTAATGATATGGGAAACTCACATAGTTTGAAAAATTGTTCCCAAACCATGCACAAAATATTGTAGATAACGGGATCCATGCTTGGGATGGTCACACGGTTTCCCAAAACATTCTCCTAACTGTGCCAAATTCTTCTTCCAGAATTCTAAAATATCTCTCATTGTTGCCACACAGTTTACAAAAAAATGGACAACCCATGATCTTTAACCCTAGACACAAATAGTTTAACAAACAATGCACCAAACATTGACACACTATTGGGGAAGAGTGGAACCCTTCACTGGTTGGCCACATGATTTCTCAAAACCTACACCAACTATGCCAAATGATACTTCCCAAAATTCAGAACCACTCACATGATTGTCGCACGATTACTCAATCTATGCGCAACCCATGAAACTTAACCCTGGACACTGAAACAAGTTGTACGGTTACTTGGGAGAGGGTTAATGGTTTTCCATAATTATGATCCAAAGATGAACTACCATTCATCAAGTAGAAAAACTAATCTTTTCAAAAAATAATCACCAAAAGGATTCCAAAATCTAAAATTAAAACCAAGTCTCAACCCAAACATCAAACGATGGATCCAATATCAAGATTAGAATAAAATAAATTAATTTCCATGGTGTAGGAGTGACATTTTTAATTGTGTTAGTAAAAATAGTTTAATTTTCTCAATGTGTAACATCATCGGGGATTTTGATGGTATGATAGAGGTGAAGTCTAAGGGTTGGGTGAAAATTTTCAAGAAAAAAAGGTGTGTCCGGGTTGATATTGGTCAATTGGAATTTGAACATTTAGATCAAATCAATGAATGAGATATGTTTCCTTCTATGTGACCCATTGTTTAATGTTGAATATGTCCCGAGAATAATTTTAATGTTCTAGGGGTATGTTTTTAAAAGAAATCTTGATAGTGGATATACTATGGGTCGAAATTATCCATTGAATGAATGATCCCATGGTAGGGAGAACTGTATTACTGTTGAAGAATCATATGTAAACATGATTTTATTTTGTGTTTGATGTTAATGAGTATGTTCTATCATTATTATTTAATAATTGTTTTGAGATTTGTCTCGAGTTTTGGAGTATTAATCACCATATTATTAATGTGACACATATAAGACCCATTTGTCATTCATAACGCCTCATGGATGTTTGAGAGAGAATTAAAAACTATAGTAGGTCATGTTTTTATATTATGTATACACCATGAATGATTGGGGATGAAAAGTATTAATGTGGGGTGTTTTTATGGTCACATGTTTTATGAATTCTAAATTTCTAAATAAATTTAAAATTTCAATTACAGGATGTGTCAAATATTTATTGGATATTTGGAACAATATTAAATTATTTGAATGCCCCATTGAGATGATTCCAGACTTGGAATGAGGCTCAAATAGTGGATTAGAGGTTTTAGTAGCATACTGGTGGTTCATTATTGAAACTCAATGTTTTAGAAAAGTGCAATAAAGGGTTCATGGTTAGGGGAAAATTAGTTCTAACCAGGTGGCCCAATTTTTATAGGCACATTGGATGTAAAATCATTCAACCAGTGAAGGTAAATTGTAATTGTGTCTACAATATATTGAAGACTTGTGACATGGTTTTGTAATTGTCTACTACACCATGCAGGATTACCATCCAAGGTGGATAGTTGAAGGCAGTGCCAAACAAATAGTCTGTGACGAGTCTATTAAACTATACCCCCTAACCAAGCATGGTGGTTTTTCCTCCAACAGTATATGTTCCTAGTTAGAACATGGTTTGGTTAACCATGTTTCATGTTATTATTTTTTGAATTCCCACATTCCATATATAGGATTTAATAAGGATTCACATATTTTCTTTCATCATATCATGTACGAGGCTCTCACATCCCTCTCCTCTCCTTCCATAATTCAAATCCCATAGAGAGGGTATTCTATGTTTCCTTCCATGGAGATTTGGGGTACGACATCTCCTTTGGTAGCCACATTTTCAATTAATAATGATTCATTCATAATTTTATTCTCCACATTTATGGATTTAAATTCTGATTCCAGTATATCATGGTGGAATTGATCATCTGTGATGGAACATTTTTTTTACTATATGGAAACCTATCTGGTAGGACGTATTCACATTTCCACATGTCATTCTATCGAGTTAAGACTTTGTGGGTAATTTTATTCCACTTTAAATCCTGTATTAAATAGTTATGTATTTCTTTTGATTTTTGTTCAATGATAGTATTCTTGGATCAAGGTGGAGGATGTGATGTGGGTTGTTGGACTGAATTTTTTATTGGTTATGATGTAATGAGATCACTCATACATCATATATATGGATAATATTGGACTTGTCTTGGAAACTACATTTGGCCCTTTTAAGACAAAGGAAAATATTTCTATGATATAGGTAGTCTACCGTACATTCCCTATGAAACTGTTTCATGTTTATAGTAGTATTTAAAATATTGGAATTACCCTTGTGGGTGATTCCCATTTTTTAAATTTATATATTTTTATGTTTAATTAAATTAAAATTAATTAAAACAACTGTAAATAATAAACAATATTTATTTTCATTATACCCTGGCACTAGAAGATAGAGAAATTGTTTCTGAAGACACAAATTACCCTCTAAAACCATTCGGAGGCGAGGTTTCTACTATCAAGACATGTCATCCATTATATAGGTCTAGGTTTGAATACCTTAGGCAATGTAGGATTGAGTTGGATGAGTACACCATCCCAGATCGACCTTGAACAACGATATGGGACATGATTCATCACGTGATTTTTTTTCATATGGATGTCCTATGTGTATCATGAAAGGCCATGATACCCTTATTATGATTACATGTGACCTGACACCACTGTGTGTTGTGTGTTGACCTGAGATTGTGAATTTTTCTTAGAGGGTCAAAAGGGGGATTCCAATACTCTTATATTTCATTCAAGGGTCCCAAGAGATATTAATCAATTTCTTTTTTGACCTTATGGATCATGTAAAAGATGCATCTTTATGTATTGAACTACGGATCCCTAGGGGGATCCTTGATGGTTGAATGATCTCGAGTGAGTGTATCATGGATCTGGATAGATAGGAAGATGGTGGCACCATGATAACCATACCATAAATTGAATCCTTATAGGATATGGTTGTAGAGATGGTTTTAAGAATTTTTCTAACCTTACACTATTTTTTATAAATTCACGTAGTTAGATTTATTACAATTGTGATTTTAATTGGTGGTTGTTTAATCTTGGATCATGGGTCCTTATATGATATGATGCTCTGATGGTGATGCCTAGAGGTGCTTACATGGGATCTGGAAAATAAGACTTACTGCTTGAATGTTACCATTTCCATAAATCCCATTTGTCACTAGGATACATACCTACTCAGTGATTATAGTGTTAGGTTTCTAAATACACCTCAAAAACCCTCTTATGTATTTTGTCACTGGGGATGGAAATAACGATATGATCTAGGGGATGCCATGGGTTTTTGGGTGGGTTCATTTCCCCTATGAATGGGATGATAACGTGTCCAGGGATTGATGATGATTTCCTCAATAAACGGCCTAGGATACTCCCTATAATCATGTAAATGAAATATTACGACATTACCTATAATTTTCAATGAATTCGGTTTTGAAAAAATTATTTAATGATTTCGAGTTATTATATTAGTGCTTGATGAGTTTTCATTACATACCAATTAAGGTTCACCCCTAGGGGTCATCTGAGTTAAAATTTCATGACTTCCTATAGACTGGTACCTTTGACTAAGACAAATAATTGGATTACACATATCTTTATTGGTATGAAATCCAAATTATTAGCATATTTTATAGGGTTTCCATTCAACAAATGGAACTCTAAATTTTATTTATTAGAGTTGAATAAGGGTGGTCCCAGGTCTTAGATATATATCCCCCCGATAGTGTCAAATAATTCTATAAAACATTTCATGGATTGGCCTAAGAATGTAGGTGTACCAGGATCATATAACCACAGTAAAACTATATTAGACTTGGATTGAGTGGAATGAAATACAACATGATATACAACTCAATTCCTTTTTTATATGATTTCCAGTTGATCAGGATCATATACCTAATTATTGACTATTGATTTATTTTATTATTTTATTTTCAGTAGTTTCACTGCTATGCAGGATATATTGCCTGAGCATGCACTTATGATAATAGGTTATGGTTTTTTTTCTAGTATTTATTTTAAGAAGTTATTTATTTTTGGTTTTTTTTCAAATTAATATATTTTGTATACATTCACAATATTTATTGGCTTTGTATAAGACTATATGTTTGGTTCACTACTATGATTTGTACCAAAACCCTTCTTAATATTCCATTGGATTGGGGCACCCAAGATGATTTTGAATTGGTTGTAGGAATAGGATGGGTTGACGACTAGAACTGATTGACCAAGATAGAATGGATATGTGTATGGATCTGGGTATGTGGTATAGTTTAGTCTGCAAGGTAGAGACTTTAATTTTATTTCTGTTTCATTTATTTACTCATGCATATGTGGTTGTCACAATGGGTGATCATTGTTGAATGTATGAATTGGTCATTCATGAATTTATTAAATTTCATTTATTATAGCCTTGTTTATATTTATTACTTCCTCACTGTGAATATTTTCATCTATAAATGGTGTTTAGTTATTTCCACTTTTTTTATTACACTGATGTTAGGGCATAGACTCTCTAAATACATACCCTAGGTCATAACTTCTATTTAGATATATTTTTGTATTTGGAGTATTTATTGAGACCATGTCAAAAACTAATTAGAATATTATTCATAGATTTTTCCATACTAGGACATGAAAGACCCTACCATTGTTAACATGGAAAGGTGGATGATTAGTTTTTCACATATTCCCTTATCTTTTGGTGGATGTTCATTGCATTATATATAACACATTATATAATAACCCAAAATTTTCATACAAGGAAAATCATATTTTTATATGAATATTAATTACATTATACAGACACAAGACCGAGGATTCCAATAATTTAGTGAATTTGAAATCATTGATAACAAACTTATCATTTCATGAAATATTATCAATTTTTCCTATAATGATCTTCCTTTCATGACCCAGAACATAAAACCATTCTTTATAACCTATGAAAAGGAAACATTAGAAATGGGTGATCCCAAAATCTCAATAAGGGTAAATATAGAAAATATCAATTTATTATTTTACGTATTAATAATATAAGAAATATGTGTATTTTATCATTATAATAACATAAAAATTCCATACCCAACATATCATGGATCATTAACATGAGTCATGTAATAAAGCATTAAAATATAAAATGGCGTGAATCTTATGAATAAGACATCATCATAAATTAATCATGAACCATAAGTTAATATAAATTATATTTCTGGAATAATCATAACTATAGATAACCATTTTATATGTCAAGATTAACTACCAGACTCTTAGATCATTCCTTTCTCCTGTTATCCGTAACAATTCAAGCACATCGACTTGTTTCACATCACAAATCCAACTCATCGACTTGTTTCACATTACAATCTCATGAGATAAAATTTAATATATAAGGAATTATAGAGAGATATAGGCCCCACCAATAAATTAATTAAATATTTTCATATGTGTCCCACATGACCATATATCATTCATCATAGCAAAACCCATGTAAAGAAATGAGTTTCCAAAATATCATTCAACCACACATAACCCATAAAAAAGAAATTGATGTAATAAATATAATTCAATCATAAATATAAAAAATTAATAGAAATAATATGAATTCTAGTCTAAATTAATATCCATAGTAATTAATAATTACCATCATATAATGTCATATTAGATGTAAAATTAATTCTGAAGGATTACTTGAAATAATTGTTGATAAAAATATCAATTCTATTATGATTTATTTTTTAAAATAGAAAAACTTTTAATGGAAAAAGTTTTAATTTAAAATAAACTTATAATATTTTAAGGTAATTTTAAATCCATTAATTTTTAATGATATTGAATAAATCCATTCATTCCTTACAAGTAAAAAAAATATTTCCTTGATTTTTCTGAAAAGTCACAAAGTACCTCATTTGAAAAATGTCTAAAAATCTCTCTAAACAATTTAGACAAAAGTAAAATATGTATAAAATTAAATATAAATATTCAATTGATAATAGTAAAAACCTTTTTGATTACATTTTTAGAATACACTGAAATGGAAGATAAATATTTTTCGATGGATATTTGAAACGAAAAAATCTAGAATATTGGTGAGATTTTGATATAAACCCTATACAACATTATAATAAACAGAAAAGTACTCCATGTGATATAAATATGACTTTTTAGATATGAATATAAAATAATATTTAATATAATACTCATAAAAGACATTCTTGGGTAGTATATACACCACAAATAATAAATAAGTATTGTATAGGGCATGCATCCCACAGAAATGAGTGTGAGAGAAAAATCCCTTACCTCATGTCCTGGCCTCCCTAATATATATTAAAACATACTATATAAGAAATATATGGTTAATATACATATACATGGGAACCATATAAATATTTATAATGACATATAAAAATTAATTATGATTTTATATTTCTATCTTATTAAAAATTATATTTTATTGTCATGATTCGATAAACAGCTAATTTGTTTTTCATACGTGTTTTGACTTATTATCCTTGGAACTATTATATAAATTATTATTTATACATATATAAAATGATAATATATATATATAAAAAATTTATCATCATGATTTATAAAATGTAGTGGTATAAAATAAAATACCTCATTCATGGAGACAGTAGGTCATACGTATGCATGAACGATGTTTTCATTTTCTAATAATATTAATGGAATGCAAAGAATATAACATATTATCATTACACAATACATATTTTTTCTTATATATAATTTATAGTCTTGTAATTCAACATTATTACTATCGATCTAAAAAATAGGAGAAACAAATCACTTCACATCAAAATGATAGAATGCTATACATACACACAAGTGACAATATCATTTTACAAAAGATTAGATGGTAAAAAGGTTCATATGATATTAAAATTATAGAAGTATAAATTATTCATAAATATCATCTATAAAAATTTAATCTATCATAATTCTGACTCATTAATGATGGTGATGGAAACTGAATTGTATCACTCTGTGGAGACGGTAAACCATACGTACAAATAAGCGATACTTTCATTTCTTGTTCGTTGGAAATGTGAAGTATAGTGGGGTTTTAATAATAATAAAAAAATTTCAGATTATTTAATATTATTAATATATTATTTTCTACAATATATATATAATATATTTGGTGGTTTTATAGAATATTAGAAAATGAGAGTGATTGGTTAAGTAGATTACATCTTCTTCAAAACTGTTCATTTTGAGCTCCTCTAAATAATTAGAGTATGTACTTTGGGAATACCAACAACTCTACAATGTGGATATTAAATGGGATATAAAAATTTGTAAAATTTTTATTTACCTAGAATAATCAATGTGATATGTATAATTAAAAGAGGAGGATCCCTTTTATAATTGTGTTAACTATAACTGTTTGAATCACTAAATATATTAATTTATAATAAATTTGATATGAATAAAAATAACATCAAATGGAAATGTATTTAAATATAAGATGATGTATGTTTGTAATATCATCATCCAATATATTTTATAAATTTTTGGTATTATTTTTAACCATATCATATTGATTAACCCATAGTTAACAAATTCTAATTTTAACTACAATAACAGCATTTTAAATATTAAAAGGTGGTTATTTTTAATTATAAGGTGTAAATTGAGCCATTAATGGTCCATTTATGATATTTTTAGAAAAAAATTATTTTACTTTTCTTTATTTGTGATTTTATGATTTTAAAAAATATGATAAATATTTATATTAATAAAATATCATGAGTGTAAATTTTTACAATATTCATTATATTGACGTTAATAAAATAATTGTATAAAGATAACTTTGAAAAAAATAATATAATACCTTGTTTATATGTCATATTCACTAAAAAATATGTTTATTACCTTATTAATTAAAATTATATTTATTTTAATAATTATAATATAATTTTGTTTGATTTATTAATTAATTGAATAATTAATTCTTCATTATTCTATATTTTACATATGTTATTTATTTCTTCACAAAACAATTTACAATAAAATTACATTATTTATTTAAACCTCATATATTTTATAATAATATAAATAGTCGTGGATATCTTCTTTTTATCCTAATACTAAAAATATTTTTCTTATTAAATGTAAGAGTGTGACATTTTTTCACTCGTAATGATTTTTAATAACATCGATGTCATTTCTTTGGAAACATTTCCACTAAATTATTAAAATTAATTTATTATTTGTATAGGTTCTAATTAAAATCATATAATAACAATTTTCCAATTTTAGGGTGTTTTATAATAGTTATAATATTATTTGTACCTTCATTTTACCTGATTTACCCTTCACTAAGATAACAAAAAATACTACAGTCACTATTCATATTTTCCAAAATATAAAAGGACCTATTCAATAAATATTTACCTTCTGATTCCAAATATGGAATTATTTTTTTTAAATTAAATTCAGTGAACATTCACAAATTACATAAAAATTATTCCTATATACAAGACGAAACAATAAGGGTTTATGTAGAAATGTTCAAAAGTTTGGAATGTTTTTCTTTCAAATTTTAATGTAAAATTTATTTCAATTACCTATATTGGAATGAATGAAAAATTATTAATCTAATTATACTTTAAAATAGATCAAAAATATAATTTAACAATAAAATTATTTTTATGTAAATGCTATTTTCAATTAAAATTCATTATTTTTCACAATCCATTAAAATATGTTAGTTCTCCAAAAAATGCCAAAAATTCAAAAAAAAAGTAAATTTTTGTATAATTATTTGAATTAAGAAGTTTATTTTTTAAAATTAGATTTATAAAAGTCTCAAATAAAATATTCAAAATTAGTGCGCCATTAAAAGGAAACAAAACAACTTTTTTAGAAAAAAACATTATTTATGCGTAAAATAGGAATTCTTCTTATATCCTATCTACATAATTCATAATATGGGTGTTAAAAATTAAAATGAATATATTATAAATAAATATAATATCAATAAAATCCACCAATAGTTATTTATTTATTTATTATTACAAATACACTTCGGCACATTTAAATAGTTTTTCTAAAAAACTTTTTCGTTAATTTTTAAACGGGATTTACATTAATTTATAATTAATCGGTCAATGAATTATATTAAAACAATAATTTCATGATTCAGTTAATCCTAATAAAAACCACAATTATAATTTATAGGTTATAATTATCGTCTTTAAATATTTAAAATAATAAAATTATGTTTCATAAGAACGTAATAATGTGTGCAACATAAGCTATGAAGGTGATGTGTGTACAACAAGCTTTACTTGTTGCCATGTGAAATGAACAAGATTAAAGAAATCAAATTATATAAAAATATATTTCATTAAAAGTTTAGGGTGTTACATTATACCCCACTTATAATTAATTTTTCCCTAATCATTCATCGGGGTCATCAAATGATTAATATACGAATGTTACTTTCATATAAACCTATATCAAAAAAATGAATACTAAAACAACATGTAGAAAAGGTAAAGTTGGAAGCATAATATTTAACTAGTGTAACTCATAATTAGGTTTCCAAATAGGAGAACATAATTGGAAATTGGAAACATGGACTTAGAAGGGAAATCTAACAATAATGTTTTGAAGATAGAGGACTTGGTTAGGTGAATTTAATAATCACAAATCCACAAATCTACAAATATTTAAGAGACAATTTATTCATTGGAAAAAAATTACTAATATAACATTTTTTTTGATTTAATATCCACTCTATATTATTGAATAATTTTAATGTGAAGACATATTTACTTAATTTCATTACATTTCAGAAGCACAATCATATCATTTTATTATTCCATGATCAACTTACACTTAATTTATCATTATAAGAAATGTAGGTTTATGTGACATTCCTAAATTTTTAGCAGAACATTAGATCCATAAGTAGATTTATTGGTCCTTCGATCTCTCTTTATATAACAAGACAACAAAAAAGTTAACAAATGTTATACAATATGCTAAAATCATCATATTAAGGGATAATCCATAAAACATCATCCATATTTCAATATAAAAAACATCATAAATGGTAATATTTATGATCATTCATTTATATTTGTATCCATGATTTTTGAACTAAAAAGTAAGAAACATTAATAAATGAAAATATCATTAATCCCCCAAAACAGCTTGACGTAGATCCTAATTATCACACACCAAACATTGGATGACCATTATCATGTATTCTTTAGAAACATGTTAATAACCTAAATTACGATAAATACATAGTGAGAAAAATAATTCGATAAAAAATTAATGCTTTCCTCATACAATAAATCCAAAAATTCTATAAACAAAATACTTGATATCATAAACCATCTTGTCATCTTATCAGTCCCAAGGCCAATAATATTATCCCATTTGTTTTATAACAGTAAAACCTCATATTATCTATTTATCTAGACACCTTGAACAACTTTAGGGTAATCCTCCACTTCAAATGTCACTATTCCACCTCAATAAATTTTCACGGTTACTGCTACCATTAAACATTTTTCCTTAAATAATTTTAAAAAACAATATTGAAACAATATGTAAATTATTCATTTTTCTATAATAAAATACATTTAATTATAAAACAATATTTTTCAATTGCATTACATAAAGACTGAATCATTTCATCACTTGATTTTCATACACTACAGGGAAAATATTTATTTCATGAGGGTTACCTTTATCTTTGGCATTAAGTGGTTTCTAACATCAATAATCTTTATTAACCTTTTGAGTTGGGAACTAGTTATCATAATTCCCATTATCATTACACAAAATAAATAATAATTTTTGGGGGTGTATTAGTTGGTATCCTATTATAATTAATTTCATTAACAAAATTATTCATCTCTATTCTATATTCATGAGAATTATGTGATACCTTCCCACATTTAATGCACCTCCCAGTTTCATTCAAACACTTTCCATGATGTTTCATCCAACATTTTTCTCACGTATGTGGTTGGAATTTCTATCCACCATGTCATTTATTCTACTTATCAAGAGATGGGATATTTATTTTCTTATCAAAATAAATTTAATGGTTGGAATATCCAATATAGATTTACACTTAAAGAGAACATCAAAAAATTTCCTAGTAGATATCAAAGGCTCATATGGAAAATTTCAGTTAGAGACATGGTTTTAATTTACTAAATATTCAGTTATTCTTAATTTTATGGTGAATTATAATACCAGAAGCGTACCTTGATGCCTTGTAAAATATTCCTTGTAAGTGACAAGGGATTCATCATCATTTTTATTTAGATCATGGAAATAATTTACCATATTCATATAATTAATATGAGGAATATAATTATTTAAACTAATCTCATTCACTAGACTCAATTTCATAATATTTACAAATATTCATTATATGATTCTTAAATTTGATATGCTTCACCTTCAAAATGGTAGATAGTTAAAATGAAATTATCATGTTATGAACATTGAAGAACCATAAAAAACTTTTTAGTGGCACAAATCCATTTCAAAACTACTAGTGTATTAGATGTCCCACTAGAATACGGGAGATGATTTATCATGATGGACTCAATAGAATTTTGTTACCTCCTTTGTTAATATAAAACTGTAACATGATTCATCTCTTGAATATTTTGTGTGATCATGACACCATGATTTTTTATTCCTACTACCTTAATATTCAGTTGATCATGAGGACAACAATTACATTGACCATTTCATTCATCACTGACATAGTTCCTTTAGGTTCCAACCATGGACTAAAAATAGAAATCATAGTATTATAAAAACTAATTATTGTGGTATAAGCACATAATAATGATAAATTATTTATAAAAAATTAAATCTATGACACGTTAGGATTAATACTTTGTTTTTTATGATCATTATGAAAACACTATGATTTTCAACGTATACATATACTAATATTTAGGCATCTTACAAATGTTGTCTCATCCTAGTTTCCAAAGGGATACTGACCCATTTTTTTGATACCAACTATAATGACATAGGATTACCATACCTAGATATTACATATTGTTAGATGAATATTCAATACAATATTCAAACACATGCCTGAGGACTGTAGTAGTTTAGTTCCATTGATAACATGGAAGACAAACATCGAATTTTTGAAAGATCAAAAATGTTTCCCACAAAGATCATTCCTTTATGTAATCATACAAAAAACATTTCATCAAAATATATGGAAAGGAAAAATAAGAAAATGGAGGGATTAAAAGCTCAATAAGGGTAATGATGTGAAATATAAATTTATTATACTATGAAATAATAAGATATGAAATATGGGTATGTGGTCATGAGCATGACATAAAAAGTATATAACAAACAGGTCATGGATCATGAAAAGAAGTTGGGATATAAAACATTGAAATTTCAAATGGCATTAATCATAATAATTAATCATCATTATAACTAAATATTGATCCATATGTTGAAGTCTTAATAATGTGTGTAATCATCATACGTATAGATAACCATTTTATATGTCATGTTAAAATACCAAGAATATCAAATCATTCCTTTCACCTGTTTCCCTTATCATATCAAGCACATTAACTTGTTTCCCATTACAAATCAATAACATCAAATTATTTCCTTTTTTTATCCCATGAGATTTAATTCATTACCAAATTCATTGGATAGCAATATAGGTACCATCTAGTGAAAGCTATACACATGTTTTCCATAAGACCAGAAATCAGTCATCACATCATAACCCATGTAGTGAAATGAGTCACATAAACATCATTCAATCATACATAAACCATGGAAATGAGATGGGTTTAATAAATATCATTCCATCATTAACGTAAACCATTTATTGGAATATTAATAATGTATTAATTGGTTAACTTCCCCATTAGTTTATAAGTAATATCACATAATTTCATTTTAGATAGATTTTTTTTAGATTTTTTGAAATAATTGCTGGAAAAAAGTATCCATTCTTTTATGAAATCATTTTTTAGAGATGCACAATTATAATTGAATAAAATTTATTTGGAAATGAACACCTATGTTTATAAGGTAAGATTCAAGGAATTATAAAGTAATGAAATAATATAAATCCATTCATTCCTTATTTGTTAAAAACAATCTTTTTGATTTTCCTCAAGAAGTCACAATGTACCTCATTTGGAAAATGATCAAAAAGATACATTCCAAACCATTTAATGAAAATTAAGACAATAGTAAAAATAAATTTAAATAATCCTTGTTTAATAGAGAAAACATTTTTGAATTAATTTTTATAAAACATTTAAATATAATATAAATATTCCTCAATTGATAGTTAAAAGGAAACAATATTGGATGCTGATGAGATTGTGAAAAAAACTCTCATAACATTATAATTTGTAGAATCATATACCACATGTAAGAAAGAAAACTAAATGGATATGATAATAACAAAATCAATAGAATAAGTCTTATAAAATAAATTCATCCTAGGTATATACACTACTATTAATAAATAAGTAGTGTATAAGGCATGTGTCTCATAAAATGTAATTGAAACAAAAATAAATAACCTCAAGTCTCAAGTTCCATCATATATGTTAAAAATCATGTAAAAAATTATATGTTTATTAAAAATTTCCCAAAAACCTATTATAAAATTTATAAAACCGTATATAATTATCTTATGACTTTATATTCTTTCTTACTGACAATTAAATGTTAAAGTTATGTGTTGGATAATATCCGAGTTTTTTCTATATCTTTTGTCTTGCTATAATTAGTCGATTTATATAGATTATGATTTAATCATTTGTAGTGTTATAAAAATGATATATATATATATATTTTCCTAATATACATATTCATTATTATTCATGAATTCTATATGTATAAAATAAAATACACTATTCATAGAGATGGTAGGTCGTATATACACATGATCATTTTTATAATTTTATTTTCATATTTAAATAATGAAAATAAAATGATATATTATAATTATTGAATAATTTTTATTTTATATTTATAATTTATATTAATAAAACTCATCTTTATTACAATATATGAGAAATATACGTGAAAAATGAATCACATCGAATCGTGGAGATGGTAAGTCATACATACACACAAGCAACATTTTCATTTTCCAAAAGATTGGATGTTAGAAATATAGATATGATATTATCATTTCCAGAATTATAATTATTTTTTAAATATTATATATAAAAATTTAAAACATCTTAATTACCACTCAAAAAATATGTCGATGGAAAATGAATTGCATCGCTACATGGAGATGATAATCCGTACGTATGCATGAGTTGTACATTCATTTATGTTCGATGAGAGAGTGGATATATAGTGATTTTTCCTAATAATAATAAAATTAATGAATATTTAGTATGATAATTTTATTATTTATTATATTGTCATATATTTGGAGTAGGTATTGAAGTGTAAAAAAAGGGAGTGATCAGTTAGGGAAATTTTTTCTTCTTCAATACGACTCCTTTAGATCTCTTCTAAAGGACTATAGAGTTGATCCATTTGGAATAAAATAAACTATTTTATGTGTATAGGGAAGTGTATAATGGATTTTTTTTAGATGTTATTCGATATAGAATACTCAATGTTATTTTTAAAATTGAGGGTGGACGTTCCCTTTTATAATTAAGGTTTAGGGCACTTTTGGAGTCTCAAAAAAATGTATATTCAATTCAATCGCAATCCAAATATGTTAAAAAAAATTTATTCATTGATAATATAAATAGAGTTGTAATATCATCATCCATTATATTTTAGAAACGTTTTTATATTATTTTTAACCTTGTTATTTTGATTAATCCCTGGTTAACCTATTATAATTTTAAAAACAATAACTACATTTTCAATAATAAAATGAAGGGATTTTTAATTTTATCTTATAAATTTAACCATAAATTGTATGTTTAAGATATTACTTTCCATAATTTTTCCAATATATTTTTGTTTAGTATTTTTATTACTATTAACTAATTTTTTAATACATTATTTTCATAAATTATCATTAGTGTCAATTTTGACATTATTCACTATATTGACATTAATATAATAAAAATAGAAAGA
This sequence comes from Viscum album, assembly GCA_963277665.1. Taxonomy (NCBI): domain Eukaryota; kingdom Viridiplantae; phylum Streptophyta; class Magnoliopsida; order Santalales; family Viscaceae; genus Viscum; species Viscum album. Next base: position 324,727,363 of record OY728128.1, read on the forward strand.
TAATATAGAAAAACCTTAATACACTAATAATATGTCATATTAACCTATGAAATTAATTTAGAACCTTAATTAATTAAAATAATATTTATTTCAATATTTATAATAGCATTTAATTGATTTTTTCTTTAATTAAATAATTACTACATCATTATTATGTAATTATTTATGATAAATATTTCTTCACTAAAAATTAAAAATAAAATTACATAATCTATTTAAAACATTTATATTTAATAGGAATATAAATTTTATAGAATATCATCTATTTAGAAACATATTAAAAATCTTATACTTATAAAAGTAAGAGTGTGACATTTTTTAGCTTTTTATTTTAATAATATAGATGTCATTTTAATGTAACAAGTGGTAAATAAATTATTAAATTTACATAATTAATTATAAATGGTCTAATTAACATCATAAAATAAATTTAGGAAATGTTTTAGGTTATTTTTATAACATTTATTTTATTATTTTTACTATTAATTTAAACGATTTTCCCATAAGTGAGGAATTAAAAATTACAAATTTTAATATTCAAATTTCCAAAAAATAAAAGGGATCGATTTAATAAATCTGAAAATTATGATTCTAAATATGGAATCCATTTTTCAAATACAATTTTATAACATTTAGAAATTAATTAAAAATTAATCCCACATACGGGACGAAACAACCAGTTTTTAGAGTAAAAACGTTCACATGTTTGTGATGGTCTTCTATCTAATTTAATTTTAAAATTAATTCCATTTATTTAAATAAGATTAAATTTAAAAAATTTATTATATTTATAATTTTAAATTAATAAGAAAATATAATATATCACTATAAATTATTTTGATGAGTATTTTAAAAAAAATTAAAATTTTGTATTTTCACAATTCATCAAAACATGAAGCTTCTCATAAAAATTAAAAAATTTCCACCACATGAAATTTTTATATTCTGATTTCAAATAAGAATTTTATTTTTCAAATAAAATTTATTTAGGTATAAAAAATATTTACAACAAGTTTTATATCAAAAGTTGGTAAATATTCCATTTTAGAAAAATTCTTCTTTTATATTTAAAATTTGACTTGTTTTTATATCCTTTATAAAAAAACATGAAATAGTGTAAAAAATTTTATTAAATAATATATATATATCATTAATATAATTCAACATCAGTTTTTTTAATTTATTGGTATAAAACACACGTGTTAAAATTTAAATAGTTTATTAGAAAAAACATTTACATTTATTTTAAAAAGGTCTTTACATTATTTTACATGTAATTGGACTACGAATTATGTGTAATCCAAAATTTATTAACATAGTTTTCATTATTCATACCCTCTATTATAATTACAATGTTACAATTTTCATTCTTAATTAAATACAATAAAAAATATATGTTCCATAGAAACTAAATGTTTTGTTTAACACAAGGTAAGATGTTGTTGTGTGTAGGGAATTATTGACATGGTGTAGATTGTAATTAAATCAATTAAATATATTAGATTAATTAGAAATATATTTCATTATAATCTCAGGGTCATACACATTCTAAACTGAGTACCAAAAATGTTGGAAAAAAACTTACATTAGAGTTATCATATGGAATGAAGTATGTGTTATATCATACTTGTGTATGGGGATTTGGGTAATTTGTTATGTCAAACTAAGTTATAAAAATAGAACACCAAGAAATAAATTTTAACGTTATAGTGCTTCCCATTAATACAGGGGGATACAATCTATAAAACCCCTCACACAAGAAATTAACTATCATATAAAAAACACTATTTATTTTGATGAATCACATCCCCTAGAAGGATAGTGGGATAATTATTTATAGAAATTTTGTTAAAGATTAAGATACACAAGAGTTGGTATAGAAAAAATTACATAGCTTCCCATGTAAGAAGTTGTTTTTAAATCATAAGTATAGTGTATGAGCACAAGATATGTAAGAGAATAATAAAGATATTATTTTCTATTCTGCAAACATAGGGACTCAATATTGCTTTTAAATTACACATCACTCTCTTAAAAATAGGTATTAGAGTGCTTAGAATATTAATGATGGTAATAATCCCTAAATTCTGAGATATAGTTCATACATCAAGACTAGATTTGTATTTTATATGATATTCTAGTTGATCTAAATCATGTAGGGTGAGAATGGGTGTTAAAGATAAAATTTTACACTAAATGTAAACTATGTAACTTTAAAAAATGGTTATTGGATAAAGGGTTTAAATTTTGTCAATGAATTGATTATGATAACACATTGTATCTAGTTTAAATTTTTAAGGAAATCAAGCTTATACTTTCTATAGTATCATTCCATGAATAAGAAGTTTGGATGATGGATTAAAAAATTATTTCATTAACTGTAACTTTCAGAATGATTTTTACATGATATATCCAGAATGGTTTTCTTCTTCCACATAATGAAAAAAATGATTATAATTTTCATAGAAACATTTTTTGATTGAAGAAATCATCTAGGTTAGAAAAAATAAAAACCAATAATGATATAAATGTATTTTTTTATTATGAATTAATGTGATTCAAATATTTACTAGTAGTATAGTGGGAGTTATGTCATTTTCTTAGCACTATATGTCAATGAAATATTACACTATTAAAAACATTTTACCGGTTTTACAGTTAGTTGAGGATAGGTTAAACAAGTTATTCTCTATGTAGCACATAGATGAAACAACCTATATTTTAGGGATCAAGATATTTTGTCATAGATCAATGAGTACTCTTGAATTATGTCAAGGTATATGAATTGATCAAATAATAATGATATTTATAGTTGAAAATCCAAGATATTATTGGTTCTAATGTCCCATGGTATACCTAATTTGAAGAAAATATATACTCCAAAACAATAGTATAAAGAGAGAATTAGTTGGTTCTCATATGCATCTATCAAATGGTTAATCATGTATAATGTGTTATGTTTTAGAATTAATGATGGATAGAACTAGATCATGGTAGAAATATATCAAGATGATCCAGGTGAAAAATATTTTGTTCCATTAAGGTTGTCATAAAATGGTTGAAAAGAACAAAATATACGAACCCAGTGTACAGAGATGTTGAGGATCTGTTCCTAAACTATTATACAAATTATTATTATCAAATAGATTAGGATGATATGAGGACACGTTTAGGATATGTCTTCAGTATTAATAGAAGATTTGTGAACCAGAAGACTTTAATGTTTCAAGTGGTCATTGAATATATAGTATAGTTTGAGTATATAGGGAATTCTGATGGAGTCATATATGTTGTATATGTAACACCCCAACATAATATGAATTATTATTTTTCAAATTAATGTATCGTTTTTGATATTTTTCATTTCACATGACACTGGAAATATTTCATTATATATATATCACTATGTCATGCATTCCATTCACATGAAAACGACATGAATTGCACTATACTCAGTACTGGCTTGGCATACATTACATATAACAATGATTTTTCATGAAGCCTAGTTTTATTACAATTTTAAAATAATATAATTATAAAAAAATTAATAAATTAAGTGATATCAATATGAGTAACTAATTTTCTAACATATATTATAATTTTTTATAGTAATAACACACATTGATAACAAAATAAATTATTTTTGGTAAATTCTTTATATGTATAAAAATACTATAAACTACAGTTTGAGTCCTTATATGAAAAGAAATAAAATTAATTTTATACAAATATAGAAATTTTATTTCATAAAATAAACTTCAATTTTGAATTTATATTTGAAAAATAAGATTATGGTTAATTTCTATGAATTCTCTGAGAAACATTGTTTTTTGATGAATAATGAAAAATAATATTTTTCAGTTAAAAATTACCTTTTTGTATAAATAATTAGTAATTTTAAATTATATTTTACATTATTTTATGTCCATATAATATTAATTATACATATATTAAAAAAAATTATATCATTAGAGTAAATTTAAATTTTTAATTCAAAACAAAAACATAATATTCTTTTTAAATTTATTCTACTTTGAAAGACTGTAATTTCCATTTGTTCGTGAGATTAGAATTAATCCTAATTTTAATGATTAATTGAGTTTAATTTTAAAATTAAAACATACACCATTGTAATAATTATAATATTAATATTCTAATAAGATCAAATTAATCTTTTTCTAAAATTATTAGTAATTGTGATTAAAACTAATTACAATGATTAATGTCAAATTTTCCTTTATTAGAGACTAAACCAAAATATTAGGGGGCCAAATGACCTATCCACTAGACCAAAACATATTTTAGGGCCATATTTTTTACAAAAAACACCAATTCATGATTTATGTTTTCTTAGTATTACATTTTCATGGTAAGAACATGTGTACACATAACTTGTTCTCAATAATTCCAAGTGAGTCTTTTTCCTTCCTTTTAAAAGGATACCACAACTCTGAAATCCTCACACATTTAATCCCACAGTGGTTTGTAAGGGATCTTAAAAAATCACATCACAACATCCCTACCTTCCTCCTAGAATTTCAAAACGCATCCCAGTGGGTCATGTGCCCGAACACCCCATGTCTGCCTCAAATAGGCCATGGGTTGGTGTCAAGCACCGAGTATACATATCCCTAACATGGGAGGAATTTTTTTTGTACCAGTACGCATTATAAAATATCAAATCCCACAAATGATGAAATGTAAAAACCACTAAGGAACAAAATTAATGCATACAAATAAACCCAACCAATAGAGTACAATGGAAAGTGAAGTGCGGAACATAAACTGGGCCAGAATTCAAGACCACCAAAAGAAAGTCAATAAACAACGAATTCCAACCTGTAATAAAGAAATAGGTACTAGGAATACTGATCATAGTCATAATAACAACTCATATTTTATGGAACCTCACAAATCTAAATCCGTTTCTAGTGTTCCATAGACTATGTTAAAAGGCCGCTCGTCTACACAAGACACAACACGTCCATGGAAATACCGTTTAGGGGTGAGTATAACAATACTCTATAGAGGACCCCAAAAAGCATAAATCAATACAAAAAGTAAAGGTATAGTCATATCTATACAGTGTATGTCTACATAACATATAATAATAGACACATGTCTTGATATACTGGAAATCCCAACATGTTGTCTAGAGGTAAGTCACAATAACCACATACACATGCTAGGTATTCAATTTCTAGATTCAATCAATCAATTATTTAGGAGAACTCACCTCATGAGTCTGATAGCTTTAGTGAAAGATGTCTATGAATTACCTTTATTTGGGTGTTTCACTATAGAGATAGAATCACTAATATATCTAAAGAGTGAATGGACACACACTTTCCTGGAGAACTCAGTCCTATGTGGGGAAAGATCACGAAACATGGATGAAGAACACCACCAGGGCAGTGGGGGTTATACCACAACTCAACAGGATTCACATACTATATAAAGGACCGATGTATGTAAGGATTTCCCATGTTAATTAGAAGAATATATTTATAATACAAAAACGTATTGAGGATCTAACTTTGGGCCTCTCATATGGACACTACTCTATCTAAAAAGTCTGGCTGAAGGAGGGCGTACTCCTTTTGTTGGAAATGATAGATGTCCATCAGGGGAATTAGAAAATGGGTACTACCCAAAATAAAAAAATTCGCATAGTATGGGGTACAGGTATATCAATCCATGTAGAATAAATTACACAGCATGTAGACAAGTTACAGGTCGTGTCTCTTGACTCCGGGTCATAGCTGTGTACAGTGGCTCAAGTCCAATGAACATGTCATGTAGAAAGAGGATAACAGTATATGTAGAATGAATTACTCATCATGCTCCTTCAACCAGGGTCCACCCATGTATCCTGTTCATGTCCACGTACACAGTTTCAACCCATGTCTACCAACCCATGTACTAGAACACGAGGTAGCCCATATATCTGGCCTGGACTGGCCGTGTAGTGGAGTGCATGCTGTGTACTACACCCAGTGAATGCGTATCATCTATGATACATGACAAGTCCCTCATAGTGACCCACAAGACATGTTATAGGGGTCATACACCATGTCGTCACTTTAGGTAGTGTGGAACCCTAGCCATAGTAAAATGGGTCTCACACACCCAGTTTTTTGGGATACACATCGTATTTTTTGCGATTTTCCAAAAATAATTGTTTTTCCTCCCACAACTTGATTGATTTTAGAACCCTCAGTCCAGCTTCTCATTCTCCTATAAATAGAATATCTAATGTCTTCCCTTGATAATATTGCTGATTCAGTTCATTTCAGGTCACTGATCGGCTCTGGAAATTCTTTTTGGTATTCGATGTGAAGAACAGCCGAATAATGATTTCTTCAGAACCATGTAGATTCATCTACTTCCACTTTCATTGTTCCTCTACTCAGTCATCACAATAACAGATCTATGATTTGGGATCATTTCAATTTGATACGGATACACATTGATCTGTTGGTCATAACCCCATGGAGAACGTGAAGAAGACACAGGGATGAGTGAAGAAAATTCATAAACATATCCTGGAAAATTCATCCTCTATAGATTGTTATAGAATTCATCCACACCGATTATATATATCAAGAAAAATGAAACAAATAGGAATCAATCCCCAAAAACAAACATGAAAGATAGTCCTCCCGCAAGAATGATCGAACAGGTGGTCAACTTTTTCGTGGGTTAGTCTGTGTAAATCATTTAAATCCAAGAATTGGGAAGAACAAAACTAAAATAACAACCATTAACTCGATTTATTATCGATCAATGATGATGAGGGATTGTGATTCCATCATCAATGAGATCCTATAACTTTTTTAGTTCCACGATTCATGAACGGTCTATTCATAGTAGTTTGTTGTTGAGAGATTTCTTTAAGGGGTATACATTCCATGCCTCGAGAGAATTCTAGGGTTATGCAGCTAACCCTAGAAATAATAATTAAGATATTATTAAAAATATATCATCATTTTTATAAAGAAAATTTAATCAAATAAATATCTTAATTTAATTTATTTTCTTAAATGTCTAAAAACTAACTTCTGTAGTTTCCCCATGTCAGTCGATGTTAGGCCTCGCCTAAAGTAAAGATCGTGCTATGAAAGACAACAGTTCCCTCGAATAACTGATTTGTGACCCATTTAAAATTTATTCTACATTTTTAAAAAAATCACTAGTGCTCACTATTTAAATGTATAAATTATTTAAAATATTTATTACAGGAACTCCGGGCCTCAGAATCATATGACATCACAAATCATGGTCTTAAAATAATTCCATATAATTTTTAAAAATAATAAATATAATATTTGAGGCATTAAATTCACCCCACAATTGGTATTTACGTCCCCCAAAAGACTAAACAAATGGGTAATCAAAGAGATTTTGGTATTGTGCATGAATCTAATCTTCATGTTCTTAAGTTCTCTGTTAATGATATTTTTGATGCCATTGGACACACACAAAGGTAATTTTATTTCCATATTGGATACTCTCCTGTTTATCTTTAATCTCCATTGGTTACTCTATGAAGGTCACTCCATATTACATGTATAGCTTGCCCTTGTTGATGATGTATGATGGGTCACGCACATGCCTCCTCAGTTGTGACATGTGGAAGACATCATGTACCCAGTGCAACTAAGACTAGAGAGCTAGGTTGTATTCTAGCTCATCATCTCTGCATAGTATCTGAAATGGGCCAATGAGCCTCTGAGGCAACTTTACACCCCATCCAAAACATTACAACCTTCATCGAGGTGTGACATGAAGGAAAACATAGTCTCCCTCTTTGATCTCCATAGCTATCCATTGTCTGTCAGTATAAGACTTCTAACTACTCAGTGATTTCTTCATCTACTCCTAGATGATCTGCACTTTATCGGTGGTACCTCGCACCAAATCTGGACCCATGAGTATTGCCTCTCAAGGGATGGTCCAGAAAAGTGGTGACTGTAAGAGTCGCCCATATTAACCCTAAAACAGGGCCATACCAATGGTGGAGTGGTATCTGTTGTTTTGTACATTCTCCACCAATTGTAGGTGACCCTACCAACTAAGACCAAATTCAATGATGTAGTCCCACAACATATCCTCAATGATCCAAGTGGTTATCTCTATCTAGTGATCTGTTTGTGCATGAAATGATGTGCTCAAGCATAAATGAGTCCCAAATACCTCCTGAAATCCCTTACATTACCAAGATGTGATATAAGCCTCGCGATCTGTGACTATCATCAAAGGTATTCCATGAAACTGAACTATCTCTTACACGTCGAGGTGTATATGGCTCTGTAGTCAATTGATCTCTATGATGTTTAGGAAGTGGGATGACTTGGTGAATCAGTCGATGATCATCTAGATAGAATTGTGTCCCGTGTATGTTCATGGTAAGCCTTTTATGAAGCCCATCAATATTCCATCCAACATCTACTTTGACACTTACTAGGGTTAGTTAATCCAGTTGAATACTAGTGCTCAGCCTTCACCTGATGTCATGTATGGAATCGAGAAATGAATTTTGCTACTGCCTTCTTCATTCCAATCCACTATAATTGACTTCAGAGGTACGAGTAATTTTTCTAAACCCAATGATGCACCACCAAATGGTATGTATAAAACTCTCTTAGAACCTCCTCTCACAATAACCGTAGTATAACAATGCATCCTTCGAAAAGGATGACATGCTCTACACCTTCTGAATATTCATTAAAAGCGTTTCCTGTGGATAACATAGCATGTAAATCCTCATAGTTGACAAATCTAAGTAGTGCATATATAAATCGTTTCTTGATTGGAGGGGAAAACCATTGATTGATGTAAAGCTTCATCATCACCATCCAAAAAGGATAACTATAGCGAGGCCCAATGCTCTAACGCCTTACTCGGTAGTGGAGAACTGGATCTTTGGCTGAGATCATCAGCTACTATATTCCCATTCCCATGAGTATTGAAATTCTCAATGTCATAATATTGGAGTAAATAAAAGCGCGACCAATTGTTTCCTATTGACCGGTCAATGTTTCGCTGCTCTGCTAATGTGTATATCCGCACTCGGGTCTTATCCTCAACGATGATACCTTTTAATAGTCGATTGTTTTTAGTTGATTGTATTGTGATTGGGGGGATTGTTAGTAGAGATTATGAAATGATTGATTGATTATGATTTATTTAACAAATTGATAATGATGGGGGTTAGTTCATCATTAGATAGTTAATTATGTGATATCCTTGATAATTTCTTTATATTTCCTTTAAATTAACTCCCACTTCACAAGATAAACATGTTTGGAATTCCTAAATGTTAAGTATTTAATCCGAGTAGTAATGTAACATTGGGTTCTAATCTCAATATGAGTATGTTGATGGTTGTGTATATATGTTTTCGATACTCCATGGAAACCACACGTTAAAAAAACAAGTCATTAATCCATTAAATGTTAAGCCCATCACACACTATGTTAAATTAAATAATTCTCATAGAGAAAAAACTCTCAATCCCTTAACATCCCAAAATTATAACTCAAACCAATGAGAAATTTACTCATCCATTTAAATTATTTATAATATGGTTATAATTATTATTAAGTTAAATTAATAAGTGATGAAAAATAAAGAGATAAGAAAAGAGTGGTGCGTCAAACACACAAACATGAACACAAATGATAATAAAAAATAGACATTCGATTGAATGAGGAAGGAAAAGAAGGGAAGATTTTTCAATAGTATTAAAACTAATTTAAGACCATTAATATTATTTAAATGAAGTTGGACGAGAATAAAAATATCATAGAATAAACATGCATTTAAACTGAATTTAAAAAAAAGACATACAAGATTACAATAGTGAAGAACAAAAAAGTAAAAGGAAACCAAGAGAGGAGGAAAGGCATATCAAGTGAAAAAATAAGTATGGAAGGTCCTCCAAGTCCTTTTAAGGCTTCTTAAGTGCCAACATAAGGTCATCTCTTCTGAAATTCCAACCCTTTGCAAGGAGAGGAGGAGGATGTATTTATAGTCCAATGTTGTGGGCTGTTTGTATTACAAACTGCCCCTCTACATGGATTTCCACTTTAATAAATTATACAACCAAATATCGAGATATTATATACTTAAAGGATGTAGATAAATATCTCCCCTGTCTATGATCATCATTTGGCAAACATTGGACATATGTAGCCAATGTTATGGTGGTTTGATTAAACTATGTTAAACTGTCCATTTCTGTCCACACTTTTTCAATGTCCAAAATGTAAATGGATTTTTGAATAGGAATATTGTTTTAAATCCCAATCCTTTGTTAAAAAAATATGGCAGCCTATATCATCTTTTTCCCAATGAAAAATATCATCTTGATTTGATGACTAGACCAGGATAAAAGTCATTAATATTCTACTAATTTTAATTTCTATCCAGAATAGTGGGATGAGTTTAATTGTATCAGTTGGGCCTCTTCCATTTGGAGTTGGTCATTGGAATTTTTATCCAATACTCCTTACATTTTTCGCAGAACATGGTAGGAGAATAAAACAATTTGAACATCCTGATCAAGCCCTACAATTAAATCTTCATTGCTAGTCCAGTTTCATCACAGTTTCATTGGGTATTATTGTGTGGACTATATGACCATTAAAATAGAAGAATTGTCACATTATTACCTTCTAATTAAATATTTTATATTAAAATAGGAATCATAAAAAACAAGAATCACACTATTTGGATAATTAGGGTGATAGTTATATAGAAAATATTAATCTAACTCAATTGGACTACTTTTAAAAATGATCAAAAATTATACTTAGTATTAAAACATTAATATTTAAAAAATATTATACACATTTCATTTAAATCCTGTAAAGGGAGTATATAATAAGTCATGAAAATATTAATAACATCAAATCTCCTTCACTTTGTCCTATGCATGTCCTCATTTTCAACAAATATAAAAACATGACAAAATCATTTTCTGTCACCAAAAAATATTAAAATTTTGTTTTCCCCAATCAAGGGAGGTTTAGATATTATCAGTCAACCATATTGAATTATACCACATATTGATACAGAAACAACGTTCCTAAAAAAATACATTTTTTTCATGCTCAAATTTATAAATGGAAAATGGAGGAACACAAAACATACTTCCCTCAGGATAATAAAATTAATTTATGGAGCTTCACTCATTCACCAACCAAAAGTAAAAATCATAGTGTTTGAAAGAGCAATAAAATTCTACTCCCTATACAATGTTCATATAAATCAGTAGGTATTTTGAAGGGGTTATTCTGTGGCTATGAGATGGTAGAAATATAATGTTCAAGAGATAGAAGAAGAGGGGTAAAATAGAAACATGGAAAAAGTAATGTACTTTTTTTCGAAATGAGACATGAAAGGAAATGAAAACAAATATTTACAAGGGAATGAAAATATGAAATAAGACACAAAAGTGGAAGTAAATATGATGGTAATGTGAAGATGAAATATTTACAAAACACAAAACATCTCCAAATGACATTAGAATATAATTCAAGTGTTCTTTATTTTTCTTCTTTATTTTCTCTTTTTTTGAATGTTTAACTTGAAATAAGTCTCACACCCATATCCCAACCCATTATCGACCTCCTAAAGACACTAATTTTAATAATTAAAACAAGATCAAAGGATGATAGATAGTGATTCATGACCTACCCAACACACAACCACTTTTTCACTTTTGTTAATTTTTTTGAACACTTGTTAATAAAATTTGAATAATATGTCATAAGCATATATACATTCCCAAATCCCAATAATAGACAACCACTCCCCCACAAAAAAATGTTTTCTTTCCCTTAATATTATGATAACTCATTGAAAATAAATAAAAGGGCGCCCAATCAATGAAATCCATTCCCTGCACACTTAAATTTTAAAAACAAAATTCAATGAAAATCCATGTTGAGATTTGGTGGGATAAGGTATTTGGATTGTAATGTGGCTATCAAAGAAACAGTTTTCATATGATCGAAGGGGAATTCAATAGAAGGATTAATGTATAGATAATGGGAGGCTATTTGGATATTTAATTCTCATGTTGTTAAGAAAATTTCTATATCATATTAATGAAAACTAAAGTAAGAAATTCATATCGAAGGTCTAAAAACTAAATATTCACAAATGGGGGTGAAAAACACTCATTATGAAAAGATGGCCATAGGTGGCCTTGGAATGTAATCTAATTTGTTTCGTCACATTTTGGGAAAATCATTTTACAAATCAAAAATCGAGAATTCATAAATTTTTGGTTTTGACACAATATTCTTTATCCATATTTATGAAGAAACCATTGAATTTTTGGGTTGAATACATGTCTTTTGACACCAAAAATTGTTGGAGAAAATTTAAAAATTGGAAGGTGAGTAAGTATGACACTGGTATTTTCATTTTCTTAATTTGTTATTTTTTTTGTGTTTTAATATTACACACCCCCCAAAAATTAAAACTGAAAAAGAACTGATTTTATAATGAATGTGGTAAAATATACAGAGAAAGAATAAGAAAGAGGTGGAGAGAGAAGAGGGAAACAGATAAAGGGAAATAGGTGCCCCCTAGTTTGGATTTGGTGGTTGTTATATCCATATCATTTTGAGACAATTGCAGATTTTGGGGATTCAATCAAAGCCTATGCAGTTCCAGGATTATGTGTCCTCTCATGGTGATACTTTAACTGATTTCCATTAACTGCGAATGTCCTTTTGAAAGGGGGTCTTATACATTCACTACACCAAATGGGTAAACATTAGTAATAACAAAAGGATCTTTCCAATGAGAATTAAGCATACTTGGGAGATGTCAAAATTGAGAATTGAAGAGAAATACCTTTTCAACTTCATGGAATACCTTTCGCATGCTGTGTTTATCATGGAGTACCTTGGATTTTTTTTATATGGATTATAATTCTCTTAGGAATCAAGTCGAAGCTCCTCTAGTTCAGCCAATTATAACAATATTTCTTCACAATATTTTTTACGATCAAAACAACATGTTTTTATAGCCCAGAAAGACATATATTGGATTTCAACTAGTAAATGACAAGATTTGACAAAAACTAGCCTAAAATTAGACATGCCAATGGGTGTTTTATAGGAAGTTCAATAATCCCATATTTCATCACCATGTATTTTAGGAAAAACTTTTCTAGGGGGTTTTATAATTCTCTCAAGCACTCTTTTCACTTCCCAATTAAAATGATCAGGTAAGTTATTTTCATGTTGGTGATATGCAATTGATGTTTTATGTACAAAACCAATCTTTTTCAAAAGAGAATCCATGGTTCTATTACAAAAATGGGTTCTTAAGTCACTAATCAAGGAACGTAGTGTGACAAATCAGTAAAAGATGTGTTACTTTTGGAACACACTAACAATATGTGAATCGCCCATTCTAGTGGGTTTATCCTCAACCCAGATAGAAAGAAAATAAACTGTATGAAGGATTTATGAGAATACTTTGGAAGGGGTAAATGGTCCTATTAAAATTGATGCCCCAAACATTGAATATCTCACAGAAAATTAAAGTATATTAGATAATTTCATTTCACTTCAAAATTGTGTCAATCTTTTGGCAAGTGGGACATGATTGATACTACTAATGTGAGTCCTTGAAGAGTGAAATCCATATGAATCTAGAGTCTAGGTTCTTTTGAGAAGTCCTTTTTGGTCCAAAGTGGCCACAACCAGGCACTGAGTGACAAAATTCTAAGATGGAAGAATGTTTAGTTTCATCAACTCATATTCTAATTACCATGTCTTCCCCTATTTTCCAATGTTTATTTTCTTCCCAAAAGCAGTATTTTGAATCACATTTCAACTTTATATTTTGTTATTTTGAAAACATTTCAGGAAAAACCCCAGAAACCATGTAATTTACAATTTGGGCATACCATGGTAACATAGGATTGAGAGATTAAAGGTGCTCAGTGGGGAATTCAGGATCATATATTTCTGAATGAGAATAATTAGAAATTCTACTCAAGTGATTAGCCACATGGTTTTCTTTTCCTTTTCTATCCTTGATTTCAGGGTCGAAATCTTGGAGTAGTGTGATCCATTTTATAAGCCTCGATTTGGAATAACTTTTCTTGAGTAAGAAAATTATTATAGAATGATCTGTGAATATGATGATTTTGGCACCTTGGAGATAGGGAAAAAATTTATATATGGAAAAAATCACAGAAAAAAGTTCCTTTTCAGTTATAGTTTAGTGAGATTTAGTTTCATCCAATGTTTTTGAGGTATAATAGATGATGTGAGGAATCCTTTACATTAATTGACCGAGAACAGTCCCAAGGGCTCTATCATAAGCATTACACATCATGTCAAAGGGTAAGGACAAATCTAGGGGTTTGATTATCGGGCCTGCTGTAAGAGTAGTTTTGAGTTCAATATAGGCTCTCTTGCAAACCTCATCAAAATGGAAAGTGACATCATTTTTAGAGAAACCAAGTGAGTGGGAGGGAAATCCTATAGATTTTATATATGAATAGATGATATAAACCACATGATGGAGAAATAAATGGATGTCTTGAAAAAAGGTAGGTTCAGGAAGTGATTAGATCACTTCAATTTTGGCAGGATCAACTTCAAAACCATCATTTGAAACATTTTGACCAAGAACAATCCCATTTGAAACCATGAAGTGACATTTTTAAAAATTTAACACAAGGATACACTTGAAACAATTTTTAAGGACAATAGAGAGTGAATTCAAGAAAGATTAAAATTATTCACCATAAATTGTGTAGTTATCCATGAAGACTTCCATGCTGTATTCAATGAATTCAGAAAAAATACTCACCACACACATCTAGAATGTTGCAAGAGCATTTAAAAGGCCAAAAATACTTTTCCTATATGAATATCTTCTAAAGGGGAAAGTGAAAGTAGTCTTTTCTTGGCCTTGAGGTGCCATTGGTATTTGTAAGTAACCAATGTATCCATCAAGAAAGCAATAGTGTAACTTTATGGCTAACCGTTCTATCATTTGGTAAAGTAATTGAATAGTGTAGTGATCCTTTCTTGTTTTGACATTATATTTTTTGTATTCAATGCAGACACGCCATTTGTTCTTCACTTGAGTTTTGACTACATCACCATGTTCATTTGTGACAAAAATTATCCCACCTTTCATGTGTAGAACATAAATTATACTAACCCATTCACTATTAAAAATTGGGTAGATAATTCCATCTTGAAGAAGCTTGGTGATCTCTTCCCTAACTACCTAATGTATGATTGGATTGAGTCTTATTTGTGGTTGTCTAATTGGTTTGGATGGTTCTTCCAGAAGGATGTGATACAGGAAAAGGGTGGGGTTTATTCCTAGAATTCCATCTAGGTTCTAACCTAAGGCCTTTTAGTTTTCCTCTAACACCTAAACATGTTTGGACTCCACAGTTGTTGTAAGTTAAGCAGATATAATGATAGGATAAGATTGATCATGGAAAATAAATGCATATTTCAGTTGTTTAAGTAGAGGTTTTAGATTAATCTCATCTTTCATTTGTGGGATAGAAAAATAAATAATAGAGGAATGGAATTCTGTTTCTTTATAATTATTTTCCTTAATAATTTCCAATGTGAAGTAGTTGAGATCAGAGTTGATGTGGGATGCAAGAGAGTTTTCAATATCATCTAGATTGATGGATTCTATGTTTGAGAGGTCAACATCATCATCACCATTTATGACTAGGTTAATAATGGTTCAAGTTTCATAAGATACATTATCATTAGAATATGAAGAACATGATGGATTGTGGTTCAATTGACTCTAAGATTTGTCCTCAGATGCATGGATTGAGAATGCATAGTGATCCTCAGATTGGTATTACATGGCTTGGAAAATGTTGAACTGGACTAGTTGCTAACCAAATTCAACGGACATGATGTCTGAATAAACATAAATCTTGGTTCATACAATCATTATAAATGGTATTCCTAGAATAAGTAGAGATTGAGAAGATTTCATCTAACCTTTCGTGTCAAGGACATAGAAATCAGCTGGGAAGATAAGATCATTGACTCGAATAAGGACATCCTCAATTATTCTCTCAAGACTGGCTATGCTACGATTTTCTAACTAAATGAAAATAGTCGTTGGATATAAGGGACCTAGACTAAGTATGGAATAGTTGGATTTGGGCCTGAAATTAATTGAGGCTCCTAGGTCTATGAGTGCATCATCAAAGTTGGAACTTTCCATTTGGCATGGAACCATAATAGTCCTTAGATCTTTTCATTTTATGGGAATATACTAATGGATGGAAACATTTTCCACGGTCTTATGTTACCTCTGGTGGGTGCACAATTCTTTAAGAAACTTGGCATACTTAAGGATTTGTTTTATGGCTTCTAAGAGGGGAATGTTGAATTCAACACATCTAAATATGTTGAGAATTTTAGGATCAGTTTCAAAGGACTTCTTTATCACAGAAATGGCTTGAAAAAAAAGGAATTGGATTCCTATGTGGAATAGAAGGAGGTGAGGGAATGGTTTCAGGTTACTTTTCAAGTATCGTTTTCATTTCATTTTCAAGGTCTACATTTAAAGGGGGTTGGAGGACATATCATGAGGCATAGAAATTTTTCATCCCGATCTAAGTGAAATTAATCATACATTAACCTTGGGGTTTGGTAATGGTTGAGCTGGATGTTGGGAAGAATTTGATTGTTTTTGCAAGCTTAGGTGGGATTCTAGTTGACCAATTTGGGTTTCAATGTTTTTAAGGCTTGAACAGGTGAAGGAGGAGAGATCTTCCACTGAACATTCCTATGGTTTCTTGGAAGAAGAGGCCTGTCCAGGTTTGGGGTTTCCCTGATTTTAGATTTTGGGAAAGCGATTGTACTAGTTTTGGAATTTGAGAGGCTCACTCGGATTGTGGAATCCAAGAGAAGGATTGATCCTTTGTTGTTGAGGAGCAAAAGGATAATGTTGTTTGAAGTTACCAACACCTTGACTTTATTGACACTGGTTTGGGTTTTTAGGGGGGAATTGAGGGGGTGAGAGATGGGATTACCATACATCAGGCATTGGTTTAGGTATACGAGTAGGGCTCAAAAAGAGGTTGGATGAAGTATTTAATGAACTGGCCTGATTATTGAGGATTGGTGTTCCTCTAAGCATATGCTGCATTGAGTTCCATTGGTCCATATGAATCAGATTGATCCTTTTGAAGTTGTGGACAAGTGACATTTGGATGAGAAGAGGAGCTACAGATTCCATAGTTCTTGATAGGTCTAGGGAACAAATATTGTGGAGAAGATTAGGTTGGGGATTTGGCCACCACAGCTAGTTGTTTCACAACACCTGTAAGTTCACACATGCACTCGTTCATCTTTTTGGGCTCTATTGATTGATTGTCTTGGAATTGTTTGACTTTATCATGTACTCATGTATGGAATTGTTGTGTGTTTGTAGCCATGTTTCATATGAGATATCTTACAGTTTCATGATTTTGATCAACAAGAGCACCGCCACTTGCGACATGAATGGGAGTTCTCTCCATAGCCAATGACACCTAATAGAAGTATTGGATCGTAGAGACCTGAAGCTTGACGTACATGGACATTAAATTACATTTGCGGAATACTTAGTATATTAAAAAAACACACACACAAGGACCGTAATAGTTTAGTGTCTTTGGAAACTCAGAATATAATCTTCTAATCGTGGTGAAAGATCTTCAACATCTCCCATAATGATCTTCTTTTTTTCTAAACCTAAATCCTTTCTTTATGTCCTGGGAAAAAGAAAACATAAAACGGTGATCTCAAATGCTCAGTAAGGGTAAACAAATGAAATATCAATCATTTCATATTCATAAGAACATATCTTTTGGAAATCTTAACCTGCAAAAGAGATCATAATTTCATAACATGGGATAAATCATAGTAGTGAAATGTAATCCCAATAATCATAACTCAAAACATGGAACATTGTGGCATAAACACATAATCATAGAGAATCAATTCTTATTAGTCAAGACTCAATTCCAATACTATCTTAGTGGACAAAGTCCCTTTCTGAACCGAGTTCACCCCTCGTTTCAGTCTTGTTTCATTGAACCGGTATAACCTACCGTTCCAGCCATGTCAATCTCATGAGATATAAAATCATTACCCAATGCATTGTAGGGAGATATAGGTCCCACCCATCTTATAATAAAAATATTCTTATGTGTTCCACAAAAATCAGAAATCATACATCATTGCATAACCCATGTAATAAAAATGGAATTCTTCAACATCGTGACATCATAAAACAATTCATATAAGATAAATGAATTCATAAAAATAATTCAATCACAACATAATCAAATCAATTTAATTATAACGATAGAATAATAACCCTATATTTTCTTAGATGGAAAATAATTTTGATAAAACACTTCAACTCCATTCCTGAGGAAAATATCCTTTCAACATCAAAAACATTTTTCCTTTCTTAACATGTCATACAATTTTAAACTATAAGAAGTTGATTAAAAATAAACTTGAAAAATTTTAGAGGAAGCTTCTTGGAAATAATGTTTTAAAAATCCATTCATTCCGTATAAGTTTAAAAAAACATTTTTCTCATACTTTTGTTGGAAAAGTCAAAACAATACCTCGTACGAAAAACGACAAAAGATTCCTTTCATATCTTTTAATAAAAAACTCACCGAAGGGTAAAATTGGATTTAAAAAATTGTAGGTGGATGGAAATAATATTATATATTGAGGAAACATGGATGTGGATGATAAAATACACCCCAATAAATAACAAAGTATAAACAATCTCAGATAAAAATGAGATTATGATATTTACCTTACCTTAGGACCGATTTGCTTCATAAGTGTCCGAACCTCCTGTATAATGATTTAAATAATGTCATTGTCTTATTCAAGAATCATAATCATTATTATGATATCATATATGGTTCACTTATGACTTTATATTACCCGTTCTTTTGTAAATTCCATGTTAAAGAGTGTTTTTGGTAAAATCATTTCATTTTTTGTCCGTGTTTTGACTTGTAATTATTCATATGATTACTTAGATAATGATTACATAATTCAAGAATATAAAACATTATTTATATATAATATATATTCAGAATATACATATATATAATAGATCAGTAAATTGAAAGAAATACACCGTTCATGGAGACGGTAGGCCGTACGTACGAATGAACACTGTTTTCGTTTCCTTATTGAGTTGAATGGAATTAAGTAGATGACATACATATATATACACATATATCCAGTACCATTATTATTTCATATATTTCATGATTACTTATTATATATACTCTATAATCATTCATGAATGGTTAACGTGGAGAATGAATCTCATCGGGTCGTGGAGACGGTAGTCCGTACGAACGCACGAGTGATGATATCGTTCTCATGATCGTGGAATTGTATTGGAGTGTATGTATACTATTTCAGAATCAATATCACTTTAAAATAATAATATATAGTAATTATGTACACCATTATACCCATCCAAGTAAGGTGGTGGTGGAAAATAGATTACACCACGGCGTGAAGACGGTATTCCGTACGTACGCACACGCGGTGATTTCGTTTTCCATAGGATGGATAAATGGTGAAATAGGGTTGTTTCATACATATAATAACATACCAGTATATGAGTGATACTGATTTTATTTATTCATAATGAAACAGCTAATGAATAAGAAGTGGAAGAAGAAAAAAAGATGAAACAATCGGTAACGGACATTACCTCTTCTTTGAAGTTCTTGTTTGAGAACGCTTTTTAGGGCACTAAAATAGGTCTTCGAAGAAGTCCAGAACCTCTAAGATGTTTCTAGGGAATTTTAGAGAAGAAATTGGCAGGGTTTGGCCGAAATTTAAGGCTCAATGTGGTATGAGGAAGAGGGGGAGGAGGTGCCCTTTTATAAGGGAGGAGAGGGGCTCCTTTGGAAAAACTATAAATATTATTTTATTATAAAGTCAAGATCGGTTATAAATAGCTCCAAATTGATTTATTTTTAAGGTAAAGTGGGGATGGGTCGAAATCCTCTAATCCAATAGAATTTAAACAAGTTTAGGTTCCTATTTTAACCTTATAATTTAAATTTAACTTTTTGTTAGATAATTTAACATTCACTGTGTCTTCTTTTTTTCATACACTATAAGGTTAATAAACGTACTATATCAAGCTCAAAGAACCCAAAGTTATTCATTATTAAGATATATAACCTTATCTAAGTCATTTTCCCGAACCATAGATTTTTAGGAATAAAATATCAATTAATAATATAATATTCGTTTTAAAACCAATTTTATGTCAATTTTGACACTATTTAGAAATTGATTTTTGGGAAATTCATAACAGAATTATTAGTTCTAAACAAGTTCATTAAATCAATACTAACATGTCATATTAACCTATAAAATTAGTTTAATTCATAAAAAGTCTTAAATTACATTTATTTGGGTAATTATAACATCAATTATGTCAATATTTCATTAATAAGACAATTACTGCATCATCATTGTGTCATAATAAATGATAATTATTTAATCCCTAAAAATTCTAAATAAATTCCTATGATGTAGATAATTGTATTATATTTCTGGAGACTATTCATGTTCAACGTTTCATGAAGTTTATCACTAAATTAAAATTATTATACTTATAAGATTTAAGAAAGTGGCATGTTGTCACATTCTTTGGGTTTATTAATAATTAAATTATTTTCATGGAAAACAAAATCCATTAAATGAATCTAATCCTACCCTTAGGTGATATGGGTCGACATTTAGTCATACAATAGGATTTTGACATTTTTTAGGGCAATTTTATAATATTTTATTTACCCTTAATTACCTGATTTACCTTTAACTATGGTAAATAAAAATTACCGTAGTTACTATTCATATTTCCCAAAAATAAAAAGTAGCTTATTAACATAATTTGGATCCACTGATTCCAAATATGAAATAAATTTTTCCAAATTCAATACACAAAATTTGCAGAAACTAGATTAAAATTAATCCTGTTGTCGAAAGAAAACGGGTTTTTTTTAAAACATTGCGAAAGATTGAATTGATTTATCCTATGAATTCAAGGTAGAATAAATGCTAATGACATCCATTATATTAAATGGTAAAAATATATTCTATATATACATTAAAAAAATTCAATATTATAATTTAACCATATAAATTATTGCGATGAAAAAAGTTGTTTTTAATTAAAATATATCGTGTTTTTACTATTAATCAAAATATGAAAGTTACCAGAATGATATGAAAATTTATCCAAAGTAAATTTTTATTTCATGATTACAAAGAAGAATTTTATTTTGTAAAATTGAACATATAAACATGTCAAAAACTAGATTTAAATTGGGTGCGCCATCAAAAGGCGGCAAAACTGCATTTGTTGAAAAATACTTATTTTACCCGAAAAATTTATTTTGTTCTTATCCCATGTTTTAGAAAATGTGAAATACGAATAATAATGTTATAAGATTGAGAATTTAGTTAATACTATTCATAACATCTAGTTCATAATAATATTATAATAATATATCATTGTTTAGTAAAACCCGGTATTGCGGACAACACACGCTATCGAGGAAGGTCGTGATTGCATGTAATACATGCCAAGTCAGGGTTGCGTGCTGTGTAATAATCCTTATTTGTTTCATATAACATAATCCAACCATATTTCATTTATACATTGAAAATATATATATATATATACTCAATGTTGGGTAGAATAACTATTATCAAAATTGTGTGTAACACGATCCAAGAATAGTGTCGCGTATACTACAAGCTAATACGGTGTTGCGTATACCGCAAGGTAATCTTTGTGTAGCATACAACACAAGGCATTAATGAAATTAAAAGAATATTTTTCATAAAATCCCAGGATGTTACATGGATCAAGAGTTGTTCGGGATTTGTTGATGTGAGCAGGTTGCAATATGCTTTTTGAAACTTTCCCAGTACTCATGGAGTGATTTATTTGGGAAATGATGAATAAAACGTATTTTCTTTCAGATAGATGCAGTACAAGTAGCAGGAAATAATTTAAATAAGAAGAGTTTATTCATGTATTTCCATGTGGTTATGGAACTGAG
The DNA here is from genome assembly GCA_963277665.1 of Viscum album. Classification (NCBI taxonomy): domain Eukaryota; kingdom Viridiplantae; phylum Streptophyta; class Magnoliopsida; order Santalales; family Viscaceae; genus Viscum; species Viscum album. The sequence continues at coordinate 324,749,519 of OY728128.1, forward strand.
AAGAAGGTAGTAGAGCCATGACATTGCAGTGTCATCTAGGTAGAAAATGAGTTATCATTGTTTGATTTTTTCCTCAGAAACCCTTTGAGGCTTCCTGGTAGAGAACACAACTTGGAACTCTTTATGATGGAGATGTGGATCATCACCGTCTAGGCTGTGGAAATTGGGGAGAAGATGAATCAAACCCAATTTAAGTTTAAAGTCAGCTTCTATGCTTGGATATTGAATACCAAGAGTTTGGTAATTCATATAATGGGTACAAGTTATTTAAGTGTTTTTTCCCTATAATTATCAATATTTAATTCATTTGGTTGGACAAGGACCAGTTCTTGATTTACTTGATTATCCCTAATGTTCCTCATAATATGGTGATGATTTCAATCAATTTTTGGGTCAAAAAAATCTAAGAGATTGTTTTGGAGGAAACTTGGAATTCAGAGAGATGTTGTAAGAAAGAGGAAGAAAGGTTTATCTTTTTTGTATTCTGTTAATTATTTTTATGAGAAGCCAGGTTGTTATTTGTGTGTTTTTTTATTTTTTTTAATTTTTGAATTTTTTTTGTTTTTTACTATAACCAGAAACTAATTACTAAATAAAGCACCATCCCCGACAACAGCACCGATTTGAATGTGCAGCTGATTGTCTCATATCGACCAGAAAAGTTTCTGGTGCTCTTCTAATGTATATAGCAGCACTCAGGTCGAATTCTCAGTGATGATACTTTTTAATAGTCAGTTATTTTTAGTTGATTGTATAATTATTGGGGTATAGTTTACAGAGCTTATAAAATGATCAAATAATTAATTTTTATCTAACAAATTGATAAATATTTTGTTGAGATCATCATTAGGTAGTTATTCTTGTGATATCCTTGAGCATTACTTTATATGGCATTTAAATTAACACCCACTTCACAATATATCCTAGATTGGAAGTTTTAAGGCTTTAATCTGAGCCATAACATAACATAGGGTTCTAATATCAATCATATCTTGTATATGGTTGTGTATTTATGTTTACAATAATCAATGGCAACATCATGTCATACAAAACATGTCATTAATCCATGAAATGTTATGTCCAAAATACATAATGTTAAATTAAATAATACTAATTGAGGAAAAACTCTCACTATTTTAACATCCATAAATTATAACTAACCCCAATGATGGATTTACATAGCCATTTAAATGGTTAATAATATGGTAATAATTATTATGATTATAAATTAACAATGGAATAAAAATAATGGGATAAGAAAATAGTGGTTCATTGAATACACACACACCCAAGAACAATGATGAGAAATAAAAATAGACATTTGATTAAATGAAGATGAAAAATAAGGGAATAGGATTAAAATATGTATGAACTAATTTAAAAACATTAATATTATTTAATAGAAGGTGGATGAGAATAAGTGATATTGAAGAAGAAACTAGCATTAAAATAGAATTACAATAAAAAACACACAAGATTACAATAATGAAGAACACAAAAGTAAAAGGAAACAAAGAGAGTAAGAAATGACTCTAATGTGACAAAACGAGTATGGAAGGTCCTCTCACACCTTTGAAAGTTCTTTGGTCATATAAATTGATGATTCTTTCTTCGTAAATGCCAACCCTTTGAAAGTATAGGAGGGGTATGTATTTATAGCCGAATGTTGTGGGCTGTTTGCATAACAAAACTACCCATCCACTTGCATCGCCACTTAGATAAATTGAAATCAAAATCTAAAGATATAATCTTCTTACATGTTGTAGATAAATATCTCCTCTTTCTACTCTGAAACATTGGAGGCCATTGGACTTAAAGAGCCAATGTTATGGTGTTTTGATTAAACACTGTTAAACTCTCCATTTTTGTCCATGCTTTTTCAATCTCTAAAGTGTAAATTGATTTTTAAATAGAAAGATTATTTAAAATCCGAATTATTTCTTCAGAAAAGTCTACCTTATATATCTTCCCTTTCACATTGAAAATTATCAGCTTTATTTGATGACTATATGAGAAGAAATTTTATTAATACTGTACTGATTTTATTTCCCATCTAGAATGGTGAGATGAATTTACATGAAACAGTTGGGCCCCTTGTCTTTGGAGTTGGGACATTGAATTCTCATCCAAGTCCCCTTAAATATTCCCCCAAACATGGTATAAGGATAAAATATTTTTTACTTCATGATTGATCCCCTCAAATAAATCTTCTTTGCTGGTCCATTTTCTTCACAGTTTCTTTGGGTCTTCTTGTATGGACTATATGACCATTAAAATAGAATAATTGGCCCTTGTTTCTTTCTAATTAATTTGTTTATATTGAAATAGTAATCCTATAATAAAATAACACACAATTTTTATAACATAGATGATAGATATAAAATATATATTGAACAAACTCAATTGGAATACTTCTAAAAATTCTCTAAAATTATACATAGTATTAAGACATTAGTATATCACACATATTATTAACTTTTCATATAAAATCATTAATGTGAGAATATAATAAGTCATGAAAATATTAAAAACATCATTAACTCCAGCCATTGCCTCTACCCCAGATTGTTATCCTTCTGTGAGAATATTTACTAGTGGCTCGTATGGTTAGAGTAGATTATAATCCACTCTCCCATCAGGTAGTGTCACCACATCTTCAATTAAAATAACATAATTTCCAAAAAAAAGAGCATGGGTCTTGTAATTATTCTCATGAGGATTCAACTGGCAGGAATAGAAATAAATCACCACCTCTCTCTGTATAAGAACACATCCTACCTGGCCCCTGATGTGCCGTAGAAACCTACATAACACCGAGTACAAAAGGATTTTTTTATGAATAATTCTAAAAATCAGTCTATGTACAGCTAGGATATCTATGTCATGAGTCCCATGAAAATTTTAGCGGTGTTCATCATTCCAAGGGGAATCCCCAAGTACTAATAGTGACTATAGTGGCTTCTGAATGAAATCTTTAGAACATCAACATCTCGTTATTGAAGCTGATGATTACTTGATGGAAGGTCGTCCTCTAAAGACCATAATTACCTTCTAAGCATATTGAATAGTTCATAGATCCTCTAATGTAGATTCATGTTTTTAACCATTAACCAATTCAGGTAACAGTAATCCAGACACAACCTAAAACTCAAATATACCTTATTGGAAATCAAAACATTAGGCTCTTAGGGTGAAATACTGGGTCATATGAATCCCTTACATTACAAATCATCTTAATTCACCCTTGGATCACAAATATCTATTGATTTCATCCAAATTGAAGTTGAAGATATTAGTTTCATTTTGGAGTGTAAGTTGGTGTAGATGTTGATCTACCGATAGGGAGGTAATCCCATAACATCATCTGGGAATACATCCTCATACACATCTGATACGGATGGGAATTGCAACCTCATGACATATGTTACTTTGAGGGTAAGTCTAGCCATCACAGAAGTGATCTACTTCTCCCTCTTATATATGAGTCCAGACTATGCAACTTGGGTTTTCTTTTCACTGAAAAAGGAATCCCTCGTTTCACAGATGTGGAAACACCACACTCTCCACCTAAAAAACTATAAATATGATCATGAACTATGGATAACCAGACAATTCTAAGAATGACGTCCTAAGGTCATGACGTCTCTACCATGAGATCATCATCCAAAACTCTCACCTCCAAGAGTTTGGTCACAATTTTGGAACTAGTGAGTGATCATCGGGTCTCCCCCCATAAGAGTCTCTATGCATAAGGCACAAGTCAATTGTATAACGAGAATCTTCGTGTCTCAAAATATTTATGTAGCATGAAATGGTATTACTATAATATATGTTTATCAATAAAGTAGCTAATATTGAATGTCATAGATCATACCTCAAACCATCCTTGGATATCTCAAGTCATACACCTCAACCACACGTTGCTCTCTCAGCCCTATCCTCTAGATCACAATGCCTTGTGTGGATCACCTTGGGTAATCGTGTTTAAAAGTCCACCACCTCTTTCTTATCTCCCATCTCTACTACTATGTATGTCACCATACATATCATCCTGCTCTACTCATTGCCTATACCTCGATGGCCCATCCACCATGCCTCTATTATCACATCAAGGAGTTGGTAAATCTCTAGCGGGATATCCATTACCATGGCATGCGTAGAATCGCCTCTCCTTAGGATAACTAGATCTATCATGATATTTGAAACATTCATACCCCCTTCTTTATATCTACCTTACACAACTATAATTTCCATGACCCTATGTCCAACGTTGTCTCCCCATTGCTATGGTCTCTACACTAGTCTACATGGGGATGACTACCATTTGTTGTATCTGCCCATCCAAGGGTCTATCAATTCCCAAAGCATGATCTAACACTCTTGCATAGGTAGGAATTCATAGAGGGGATACATCAGCTTGAATATCTAATCCTAAACCACTCATGTTGGTATAAGTCATGTATTCTGAGTCATTATTTGTATTCATCAAGTACGTAGAAATGTTGGTGACTCTTGATAAATACATATACATCATCATGTAGTCCTAATGGAGTTATAGAAGCTCATGGATATGGAAAACCTTTAGTGTATAAGGTTATAAATCTTCTCTAAAAAGGTTCTCAAACTATTCCCATAAAAGGGTAGCTTCATCTTAAAATCGGGTAACTAAACCCCACCATAGACTTGTAGAGCCATGAAGGGGGCTCGACGCTAGAACAACCATCTACACTACTAGTGTACTGACAAGACGTAAAACTCAGATCACCGATTGAAGCCAATCATCAGCCACCTGTCAATATTGTCTCTAAAAATGAGGGGTCACTTTCTCTAAAGCTCTTGATGGGATCTCAACTTGTCCCCTACATCAGATGGTACTAAGAGTACCATGTTCTGCTATACAGGTGGTTGTATGGATGTTGCACCCCCTAGAGGTAATATTTGGGGAACTAATCCCTATATCAATTCCCTGTCACTTATGGTGTCATCCTCATTATCAAGCTGCAGAATCCAAGCTGGAAGACATTGTGATGTTATCCAATAAGAAATAATACATATTGTGGTCAATGAGTATATCTACAGAGAGGGATCCAGATGGACATGTAATAAAAGTCATTATTATATGATTCATGTACCATTATTGTTTCACTTCATCTCATCATCCCATGTACTGAGCAGAAAAATGTGTTCCCGGGGTCCTGGTGTATGAATATGACGGCCACCACACAAACAATGGGGTCCCAAACTTGAAAGCTAAAATTGAAACACCTAACACTATTTCCAAAAACCAATCTCACGAACTCTCGGTCCTAAGGTAAAACCATCCACCTTCTAATACCACTTGTTCAGGGACCGTCCCAATGTGCCATGTGTCATGACTCCCCCAGCTCACCTCCAATAAGCCAAAGTCTAGTGACTAGCATGGAGTAGGCAAATCACTAACATGGGAGGAATTTCCTAAGTACCTACACACACACTCACACACAAACATCTAAAAACTGAAAAAATTCTAAAATTTAAAATTTACTAAGGAAAAAATGAATACATAAATAAAAATCACGCTGCTAGGTCCCCAAGGCTGAATACCTTGAGAGGGGGGCTGTGGATCAGTGTATGAATAATTTAAAATTAAATCTAGTTCTGACCTTGTTTCGCTGTTAAGCCAAACACTCTTCTCTCTATTTCCTGTTGCACAATATAAGAAGAATGTAAAGCATGAACATGACACAAAAAATTTTACTTGGTTCACCATCACTAGGCTACATCCAAGGAGCATACACCAGCAATGTACCGATGTACCAAATCGACTAGAAGTGCACATGTGTTTACAAGGTTTAGGATAGTTCACTTTTATTCTCAGGCTCACTGCCTTTACATGGTTTAGGGTCAACTCACTGCTTTCCCAAGGGTCCCTACCTATTTATCTCACTCTGGCTCACTACCGGTGGAGAGGATCGCCTTCTTCCTCTTCCTTTGCTAACTACTTTAGAAAGGATCCACTCACAATTTATAGACCTATAGGTTTCTTCATTATCACTAATGAATACATCCTCTATTATATGTGGATGTCTATTAAATTCAAACATTCACCCTGTAGATTAATTTTACTTTTCACTAAAGGTATTAGGAAATATTCCAGCTTCTATGCTGCCCTAAAGCACTACCGTGAATCAGACTCACTTGGCGCCCTTCTCTAAGCCACTGCACAAGTCTCAGTGAGCAAGACACAACAGGCGCGCAAGTGAACCTCAGCCACTTGTGTGACACAAGGGTCTGATACTCCAAAATTGCGCAATGCACTTCCTTTATCATTTAAACCTCCTTAGGCATGCAACTATCACCTGGCGCACAACTACCACTTGCGAGACAACACACCACTTGCGTGACCACCACACCTGCGTGATGGGAGCCCTAATCTTCTCTAAGTGTTGAACTCGTACAGGATGAGGAGGGGTCAACCGATATTTATATGCATTTTGACAGTCTACACGATGGCGTGCAAGTCTCCCCTCGGCGTGCAGGTATCTTCCCCTTCAATTAACATGTGTGACCCACTTCCAAACATGTGTGACCCTCTTTCCGTTTCTATATTTTAAGGTTATGATCTTGAGAAACAAGAGGCGCACAAGTTTCCAATCCTCCTAGGTACTGGCGCCCAAGTCCTGTCTCGGCGCGCTGGTCACTAGCACGACGAACTCATTACTTGTGTGAACCCTATCCCTTTGCCATTTTTCCATGTTCTGATCTTGAAAAACACTAGTCGTGCAAGATCCCTCTCCTTCAAGTACACGGCACACAAGTATCTTTTCCAAATCCACTTTTCTCCATTTGTCTATTTTCAGGATTAAAAATTTGGAAAACACTGGAAAACAACGCCATCTTGTATCTTCTCTTTTTGAACCGCCTCCAGGTCATCCATTCATTTTTACACATTCTTAATTCAAACATGTATTGTTAACCACAACCCTCAAACTTGAAAATCCACCAAGAAATCTCCTTTTTCAACATATTTGTATGTCATGGTTTTATTTGTCAACAATCACATCATAGATGTCCACTTTGTCAACAAACACAATCACCTCGAAAATGATTCAATGATACCTTGATGAATTTTTTCCCAACAATCACCTCCTTTGGGTTTGTTGAAAACTCTTACATAAAAAGATACATCGTTCACTGTTCATCCACCATTTGGAAGAATGAGATTCTGATAGAGATCAAGGATTTAATCAACACATACTCTAAGCCCACATGAGAAATGATCAGCCTGAGATACAAGAGTAAATGAAAAGTTTATCAATGAATCACTTCATCTCTGACACCCATTTTTGACACCAACCTGATACCAATTTGTTGGAAATATTCATACCACAATCCTACACAACTCTTCTGATTTTATCAAGATCCGTAGATGTCATGATATCTAGATTTTGATCGATCACTTCTAGCATCTTCATATTTATTTTCCCCCCTATCTCATTAAACCCCTATCAGCTGCAAATCCTCTTCAGCACTATCGCCTGTCAGCACTATTGCCCATGTTTTCCAAGCTATGCTCTAGCTAAGAGCTTTGAACAAACATAAAACTCCCCCTATCTGGCTGCTCTACCTGTCAGCTTTTCCCCATATCAATCATGATTTATCAAATTTCCACATTGTATCCCCCTTGAACAAACACAATTTTCTCCCCTTTGTTAATGAACCCAAAGATCACTCTATTGCAGTCTGTAACAAAGTAGAGAACACATATCAACACATTAGGGAAACAAATCATACCTCGGGGAGAGCGGGGTTCCACATCCACACTCTTTCAAGTGCGGGGAGTCGACTAAACTCTCGGATCCAGTCTATGCCTCTCAAAAGCTTCCTTGGGTAAATGCTTGGTCAGAATGTCTGCAACTTGTAGATATATAGGCCCATACTCCTAATTCATGAATCTCTTCTCAACTTTATCCTTGATAAAATGATACTTTATCTCAATGTGATTTTCCCTTGAGTGATTGACGAGATTTTTTCTATGATTTATATTACTTGAGTTATCACACTGGATTCCGATTAGAGACTTCACTTCAACTACCATTTCTTCAAGCTACTACTTCATCCACAATAAATATGTGCATGCTTGAGTGGCCACAGTATACTCAGCTTCTATGGTTCTCAATGAAATGAAAACTTGATTCTTTCTTAGCCAAGAAATACATAATCCACCAAGATAGAAAGCACCTCCTAACGTAGATTTTCTGTCATAAGCTGATCCGGCCCAATCTACATCTATGCAACCCAATTATATTGATTGAGATTTATCATTATACATCAGACTGAAATCCACAGTGCCTTTGATACACCAAAGTATTCTTTTCACTACAATCATGTGGCTTTGCATTGGATTACTCTGATACCTCGCTACTTGGCATGTGGTGAAAACAATATCAGGCCTTATTGCAGTTATGTAAAATAGAATTCCAATTATTTTCCTATATTCTGTGATATTAAATATCTTATCATCCTCATCTATTGATAACTTCATCTGGGTAGAAACCTATGTCTTCATCTCCTTGTAATTATACATTCCAAATCTTCTTAAAACCTCCATGGCATATTTGGATTGAGAAATGAATGTTCCATTCCTTCCTTGCATCACCTGAAGACCAAGGAAAATTGTTACTTCTCCAATCATTGACATTTTAAACTCATTTTTCATGAATTCGGAAAACTGTATGCACTAAGCTTCATCTGATCTACCAAATATTATTTCATCGACATAAACCAAACCCATCATCCTTTGATTACTGTCATTGTGGAAATAGAGATTTTAATCAACTCCCCCATGCAGGAAACCGAGATTCTTCAAGTACTAATCAAGCCTTGAGTACCTTTCTCTTGGTGCTTGTTTCAGCCCAAACAATGCCTTATTCAGCCTGCAAACATTGTGCTCATCCTCAGGAATGAGAAAACCATCTGGCTGCTAAATATACACCTCCTCTTCTAGAACCCCAAGTAGAAAATGCCGATTTGACATCCGTCTCGAACAATTTGAACTTTCTTTAACTGTTATGGCTAAAAATAATTTGATTTTCTCCAGCCTTGCAACCGGTGAAAATGTATCATCAACATCAATGCCCTCTATTTGGGCGTATCCTTTTCACACCAGTCATGATTTATTTAGAATCACTATGCCATCCTCGTTTATCTTGTTGCAAAAACCCATTTAGTCCAGATGACATTCTTATCTGTTGGCCTTGAGAAAATCTCCCATATCTGGTTCATTTCAATTTGATCAAGCTCTTCATTCATAGCATGAACCCGCTTTTCATCTTCACTTGCAACAGCAAAATATTTTGTCTCTAACTAAGATAAGAAAGATGTCTTCTTTAGTGATTTCATTCTTCTTGTCTGAACAGTAGCTGTCTGATCATCAATGATATTCTGCCTATCAATTTTAACTCGACTCTTTTGCTTCCTTGCAGACACAGACTAGACACTTTCTTGTTCATCATCTGTGTCCTCTTCTGAGTCATCATTATCCACTTCTACTCCCCCTGTATTCCTTACCTCATCATCACTTTCATCCCGAAATTTTTCACCAGGTCGTTGAGTATTCTGTTCATTTTCAACTATAGTGACATCATTCTCTCAACTATATTTCTCATCCTTTTTGAGGCATTTATATTCATCGCTTTTCCCTATGCATCCAAGGAATATCCCCTTATATTTTCATGACTCAAACTTCTTGTGATTTTCATTGTTGAGAATTAAACACTAACTTCCAATGATTCGAAAGTATTTCAACGTTGGTTTCTTTCCATTCCACATTTCATATGGAGTCTTCCCTTCTTTCGGACACAACAAAGCCCTGTTTGAAATATATACTGATGTCAAACCTGCTTGATACCAAAATTTATCTAGTAGGCCCTTTTCAATAAGCATTATTATGTCCTTGTTTTTTATGATACGATTTATATTTTCAACTACTCCATTCTGTTGGGGACTTCCCACTGATGAAAATTGATGCCTTATCCCGTGTTTCTCGAGATATTATTCCACTTGACTGTGTGTGAATTATGTACCATTATCAGTACGAAACTTCCGAATTTTCTTCCCAAGAATCCTTTCAGATTCACTCCTATACTACTTAATACAACTAAAAACTTCTGTTTTATGGATAATGACAAACACCCAAGACATTATGCTATAATCATCAATAAAAATAACATTGTACCTTTTCTTATTTATATATCGTGGTGAGAAAGGTCCATATAAATCAACATGCACCAATTCGAGCACTCTATTTGATTTATGTTCCTTTGGCTTGTGTGTATTTCTGAAGATCTTACCTTGTTTGAAAGCATAACACATATGAGTGTGATCACATGATAGTTTGGGAAGGTCTCTACAACATCACACTTTGATAGATCTTCCATGGATGGTTTTCATAGATGACCAAGTCGCTTATGTCACAGCAGGTGTTCTTCCACTATGGATAAAAGGAATGTATCTTCTTCCCCGCCTACAAGGTAAAGATTTCCCTTTGTCCCTTTTCCCTGTAGAACAACTTCTCCATATTTTCCATTCACAAAACACATCTTCTTGGAAAATCAGATAGAGTGCCCAGAGTCACATAGTTGACTGACACTAAGCAAGTTATGACTAAGAACCTCTACTACCAAGACATCAGCACGTCTGATTTCTTTGCCCCCAATCATGGATTTTACAAAGCCAACTATCATCAGGCCTTCATCATTTCCAAATATGAAAACTCCTTCTTTGTCATCTTTTATGCCTGTAACAAGATCCTTTTTACCTGTCATGTGAGATGTGCAACCACTGTCAAGGATCCATACACCAGAGCGATCTGATGCGTTAAGGGATATTTCTGCCACCACAACCTTCTCATTTTTCTTCTTCTTGTTCGATACTTTTTCCTTCACACTCGGCATAGATTGATACTTATGTCCTTTCTCAGAGTATGATATACTAACTTCATCTTGCAAGGCCGCAAATCTATTCTGCATTTTTAGCTCATCCGTTGGTTTATTGATCTGCTGCTTACGAACATTTTGATTCTACTTTGGCACATTTCTCTATATGGTCGAAGTGCAGTACCTATTCATGTGCCCAAATCCTCCACAGCAAAAACAGTGTCCTTCAAAATATGTTCTGGAAAACTATTCTCTATTTGGCTTCCACCACTGTTCCTGTTCCCTTTGATATCTCTTGCCTATGGAACACACATACTGGGAATGTCCCATCTTTCCACAACAATAACACCTGATATATGTAGCATTCCTTAATGTTACTTCAGCACTACAAGTTTCCCCTTGGGATCTCTGAATATTCTTATTCTTCGTTGAGCCCAAATCAACCTTCAATCTCGAGACATATGCTTGCGGTCTGACTTAAATTGCCACAGATTTTTTACTTCAAATCAAGCCCTAAATCAGCCTTGACATCTGAGATCAATTTTTGGTTCTTTCCTGCTGATCTAAGAGGATCCTCTTTCACCTTTTTAGTCTTCAAAATAACATTCTTTCCCATGCATGTGTTGGGAATCAAGGATTTTTCCTGGTCTTTAACTTTTCTCCACAGACCGACAACTTCTTCTTCAATTTCTTCGATATGATTGATGTGATATTTCACTTTTATATTGAAGCCATATATCTCCATTTTCTATTATTCAATCTTGATCATATACTCAATAACTGATTCTATGTTTTCTAGTGATGATAACTTTAGTTTCTCAATTTTTTCCATTAACTCAGACTTCTATTAGTCCTGTTGCTGCATATAGAGTTTAGCATCACGAACAAATTTGTTATAATTCATTGTTTTGGCTCTCCAAACATCTATCTCCTCAATTTTAGCCTCTAACTCAGCTTTCATATCTATTCTTCCTTCCACTTATTCTTCTTTATCATCACCTTCAGTTTCGTTCTTCTCTCGAGAACTACCGACTACTGCCACCATAGCATTTTCTCCGTGATCGTTGCAGTTATTTATCTCCTCAACCTCCTCGGCTTCAGACTCATCGGAACTATCACATTCTTATGAAGGGATATTTTTCTTCTTAAAAAATTTTCTCCTAAACTGTTTCTTGCCTTTCCCATAGGCATATGACTTCTTCTTGTTAATTTCGACTTCGTCAACATCATCATATTCTTATAATTTCTTGGGACACCTTTATGCAAGATAACCAACCATTCCACATCAAAAATAGGCTAGTGGTAGTTTCCCTTTAAACATTCTTTTTCCTCTTTGAATATTTGATGAGAGAAATGAAATTATCTCATTTTTATCTTCTTATTCTTGAGAGTCTTAAATGGTGTGATTTTTTAAGGCCTTGAATGCCACCTCTTTGGATTTCCTCTTTTCCACAGCATCATTATCATCATATGTCATTTCATATGCTATAAGGGTGTTGTGTAGGTTATCCAATGTCAACTCTTTTGGATCTTAATCTTATAGCACTGAAACATTACGATTTAACCGAGGTGAAAGTTTCCTCAATATGTGCTTCACAATTTTTATGACTTCAATAATTTCTCCAATACCTCGCATGTCTTCCGCTACAACATTTACATTTTCGAAGAATGCATCAATATACTCATTCGGGTTCTTTCTCAGATCTTCATACTTGATCCACAACACTTGCATCTTTTCCTCTATGATCTTTGTAACCCCTTCATATATATTCAATAATTTTTCCCACATGGCATGTGATGTTTTACAAGACATAACCTTTGTATATATGGGATTGGATATGGCACCCCCTAAGGCATTGATTGATTTGGCATCAGCATCCAACTCTCTATGATCATCTTTTGATAATGCACCACTATTAATATCAGATGTTATGCCATGAATTGTTGGTGTGAATACATCCATTCCAAATGATCGGAAGTAGTGTTGCATCCTATTCTTCTATAGATGAAAATTTTCCTATCAAAGATCGGAATCCCTTTATGATTGGTAACCTCCATTTAAGAGAGAATCACAAATATTAACCTTTTTCTCTGATACTAATTGTTAGTTCCACAAGGTTGAACACCCTGAGAGGGGGGTGAATAAGGTTATGAATAATTTAAAATTAATGCCCATTTTGATCTTGTGTTGTTTTTATGCCAAAAAAACTTCTCTCTCTTTACCGTTGCATAATATAAGCAGAAAGTAAAGCATGCATAGGACACAACAATGTTTTACTTATTTCATTCTCACTAGGCTACATCCAAGGGGCCAACACCGAAAATTTGTCAATGTACCAAATCCACATGAAGCGCACTGCTGTTTACAATGTTCGGGATATATCACTTATATTCCCAGGATCACTGCTTTTAGAAGGTTTAGTGTCAGATCACTGCTTTCCCAAGGGTCACTCCCTATTTTTCTGTCTTTGACTCACTGTCGGTGGAGAGGATCACCTTCTTCCTCTTCCATTGCTCACTGCTTTTGAAAGGATACACTCACAATTTATAGACCTATAGGTCTCTTCATTATCAGTAATGAATATATCCTCTTTTTTATGTGGATTCTCTATTGAAGTCAAACTTTCACCCGTAGATGAATTTCACTTTGCACCAAAGGTATCGGGCAATCTTCCAGCTTCCACACAGCCCTGATGCACTGCCAGGAATCAACCTCACATGGCTCTGTTCTCTATGTCGGCGCGCATGTCTTGGTGTGCAAGTCACAAATGGCATGCAAGTGCACCTCAGCTACTTGCACGAAACAAGCGTTTCATACTCCAAATGCACACGACAAACTTCCTTTCTTGCCTAAACCTATTTAGGCGCGCAGCTATCACCAGGTGTGCAACAACTACTTGCGCGACCACACACCACTTGCGCGACCACCACACATGTGCGGCGGGAGCTCTGATTTTCTCTAAGTGTTGAACTCGTACAGAATGCGGAGGGTTCGACTTATAAATATAGGAATTTTGACAGTCTGTGTGACGGTGCACAAGTATCCCCTCGACGCGAAGGTCGCTTCCCCTGCAAGTCACTTGTGCGACCCACTTGCAAACTTGTGCGACCCACTTTCCATTGCCATTTTTTGAAGTTCTAGACTTGAAAAACAATAGGCGCGCAAGTTACCAATCCTCATAGGCACATGAGCACAAGTCCTCTCTCGGAGCACATGTCACTTGCATGACCAACTCACTACCTACGCGACCCTTATACCATTGACATTTTTCCAAGTTCAGGTCTTGAAAATCAGTAGGTGTGCAAGTTCCCTCTCCTTTAAGTACACAGCGTGAAAGTCTCTTTGCCAAATCCACTTTTCCACATTGGTCGATTTTCAGGCCCAAATTTTTGGCAAACACTGGAAAACGACGCCACCATGTAACTTCTCTTTTTTTTACCGCCTCCAGGTCATCCATTCCTTTGTCCACATTCATGAATCAGACATGTATCGTTAACCACATCCCTTGAACTAGACAAGCCACCAAGAAATCACCTTTGTTAACAAATTTGTATTTCATGGTCTGCTTTGTCAACAATCACTGCACATATGTCCACTTTGTCAACAAACACAATCACCTCAAAAAGGATTCAATGATACCTTGAGGTATTTGTGCCCAACACATCCCAATATAGTACAACGGATTTTAAAGTGCTGAATGAAATCATGACTAGAATTAAAGACCACCAAAAGAATGATTCTGCAAACTAAAATGTCCTACCTGTAGGTAACAAATAATTAATGGGACTGCTGCTCGTACCCGTAGGAACACATCGGCCTATAAGGAAGCTCAGAATGATAGGTCTGGTCCTGTTCCGCAACAGACTCCATAAAAAGGTCGCTTATCCGCACAAGACACGACATGTGTATGAAAATCCCATGTTGGGGTTAGTATATCAATACTTGTTAGAGGAACCCAAAAACCACAATGTAGTACAAAAATTATAGGTACTGTCAGATCTAAACAATATATGTCTATATAACATATAACAAGATAAAAAGATCTAGATATAAAAAAATCCCAGACCCACAGTCTGGAGGCATGTCACAACGAAAACATACCAATTCTAGAGATTCAGTTCGAAGATTCCACAAAGCACTCATCTGAGATAACACACTCCACGAGTCTGATTTCTTTGATGAGGTCTATCTAAGATGTACGTTTATTGGGAAGTTTCACAAGAGAGATAGACACCCTGATATATCTAAAGAGAGAACAAATATAGTCATTCCAAGAGAACTATAGAGATCCACTTTTTCCCTAATTGGAACATGATATATTTCTCAAAATATTTACACAGATGGGCTCTGAGACGGTAAGCAATTTTGAAACCCGGTTTTCCTGGAATTAATTTTATAAAAAATATTAGGTGTTTTTATACTACACTCATTTTGGAAATGAGATATCTCGTATACGGTTGATCAGTTCGAAAATTGGAGAACACTATTGTGTCCCAAACCCATTTTATACCCATGGTGCGATATAAAATGATCCCGCGTGGGACATGTAGATAGATCGCTCATTGATGATATGTTAAATGGATGAATTAAATTATTAATTTATTCATTTAATTGCTTAAAACTGAATAACTCACAGATGGGGGCACAAATGAGAAATTTGAGACCACTGTTGTGTTCTGAACGTAGGTTTTACTCTAAGAACGGTATAATGGTTGTCGATGTCAGGAGGTTGGCTTATGTGCCAGGATGGACGATTAATTAAATAACTAAATAATTGTTTATTAAATTATTTCATTAATTTATTTTACCTAATGAGTTGTTATAAATTAATTATTATGAGATTTTGGCCTCAGAACCCTTTTCTCCAATGACGAATTCTCCTCCTTCATCCTCTCATTCCCATTGATGAATGACGAATGAATGGTGAAGAACTTCTGATTCAAGACAGATCAAGAAGTGGGGAATGCAGCGGATCATCCTCCTTCATCGACAAACGTGTTGTTCATCAACAGTGAATGGATCCAATCCCTGTAGGACGCGTCCTTGGAAATCTTATGCCTTGGATTAAACTTTTAGCATATTGATTTCCTACTTGTCAATTTGCACTTTTGAATGACCCAAGAAATTGAATTAAACTTCTCTTAATAGTTTATTAATTATTATTTTTTGTTCTACGCTCATCATTCTAATGGTAATGATTCAAGAAAAATCTAAAAAATAGCCAAAGTTATTCATCAATTTTGTTAATCATGAATTTCTTCATTTTTTTCTTTGTTCATCTTCATCTTTTATTATGTTTGACGATTCATCAAATACCCAACAATGAATTGATTTGAAACCCATCCTTAGCAAATTAGTCCATTTATTCATCTACAGATTCGTGAACAATTGAGATGTGACATGGTTTTATGGGGGTTTGGAAATAGATCATGGATCAGTTCTAGGGTTTCCAAACTCACTTTGGTGAGAGGGGGATAATTTAGGAGGGTGGGTTTTTTTAGTTTTAGGGGGTAGGGATTTTGAATATTGCGTATATGGGTTTCATCAGCGCCACACTAAGTGGCGTTGAAGAAAAAATGGGCAAAGCGCCACCTGAAGTGGTGCTTTGACACCACGCCTTCCCAAACCCGATATATATATATAATAAATTTATTTATTATAATAAATATAAAAAATAAAATAAATAAATATATATATTTATTATAATAAATAAAAAAATTATACTAAATTTATTTATTTAGAATAAATATTTATAATAAATATCTAATAAATATTATATTAATTATTATAATAATATTATAATAAATATATATTTATAATACATTTTTTACATATATTATAATGTTGTAATATTATAATATTCATTACAATATATATCTAATAAATGTTTTGATAAATACTATTATAATAAATGCACAATAAATGTATAATAAATGTATAATAAATATTTATAATACATTTATATTTATAATAAATACTTATTATAATTAAATATTATAATATTTATAATAATTAATATCTAATAAATGTATAATAAATATTATTATAATAAATATACATTTATAATATCTATTATAATAAGTGTATAGTAAATATTATTATAATAAATATTATAGTAAATGTATAATAAATATTATTATAATAAATATTATAATAAATGTATAATAAATGTATACTAAATGTATAATAAATATTTACAATACATTTATTATAAATGTATATCTATTGTACTAAATATTATAATATTTAATTATAATAAAGGTATATTTATATTTATATTTATAATAAATATACATTTATTTATTATAACATATCTACATTTATTTTATGCATTTATTATAATAAATATGAACAATAAATGTATAATACATTTATTTTTTAATTATAATATAATAAATTTAATATTTAATTATTTATCTTTATTATATAATTATCATATCTATATTTATTATATTTATAATTATATTATTATATTATAAATAAATGCAATATGTAATATAATATAATAAATGTAATATGATACATTTAGTTTTTAACTATAATAAATGTATATTTATAATTATATAAATGTATAATAAATATAATAAATATATATGTATGATTACATATTACATTTATTATGATAAATAAATAATTACATATTGCATTTATTATAATAAATAAAATAATATTTATAATTACATTTATAAATGTATATTTATTATAATAAATATATAATTATTGTAGTTATACAATTATAATAATTATATAATTATTTTAAATATATAATCATCGTAAATATATACTTATTATGTATATATATATAATTAATAAGGTTTATTTATAAAAAGATATGATTATAATATTTATATCATTATAATAATAATATAATTATAAATATAATAAATATATAATTATAAATATAATAAATATATATTTATAAATATAATAAATATATGATTATAGTAATTACATAATTATAATTAATATGTCATTATTATAATTAAATAATATTTAATAAAGATTATTTATATAAAGATAAAATATTTTAATAATGTTTATTTAAATATTATTTATAAATTTTAAATATAAGGTTTATTAATATATAATTATTTATAAATTTATAATTATTTATAAATTTATAAATTTATATATAATTATTGAAATACATAATTAACCCATATCAAATTTGTTTATAAATTTATATATATATAAATAATCATTGTTAAAATTATGTATATTTATTATATTTATTTTTAATATATTATAATTATGATTTTATTAAATTTATAATTATGTATTTATTATAATATTATATTTTGTATTAAATTTATAATTATATATTTATATTTCACTAGGTTTATTTATAATAAATATACAATTATAAATATATAATATTATAATTATTATAATAAACCTCATTAAATATAAATAATTATATATATATTATTATAATTGTTATAATAATTATATATACAATTGTTTATATTTAAATAAATAATTATACATTTAATATTATAATAAATACATAATTATAAATTTAATAAATACATAATTGTAATATATTATTATAAATACGTAATTATAAAGACATAATTATAATATAATTTAATAAATACATGATTATAATATATTATAATATAAATACATAATTATAATATATTGTAATATATTATAATAAATACATAATTATAAATTTAAGAAATACACAATTATAATATATTATAACAAATATAAATAATATAAATAATTTTAATAATGTTTAATTATATATATATATATAAATTTATAAATCAATTTAATATGGTTTATTTATGTATTTAAATAATTATATATAAATTTAAAAATAATTTATAAATAAATTTAATATGGTTTATTAATGTATTATAATACATAATTATAAATTTAATACATAGTTATAATATTATGATAACTAGATAATTATAATATATTATAATAAATATAATAAAAAAAAATCTAAGAGGTTATATATATAATTTTAATAAGGTTTATATATTTAATTTTATCTTTATTATATTTATAATTATATAATTACTGTAATTATATTTGTATATTTATTATAATTATATAATTATTATATTTAAAGATATATAATTATTATAATTGTTATAATTATATAATCATTAAATTTTTAATTATATATTTATTATAAATATATAACTATTATATTTATATAATTATTTTACTATATAATTGTTATAATTATAACAAACATTTTTATAAATTTATTTTATTTATTTTAGTTATTTTATTTATTATAATAATTATATATATGGTTTATTTCATGATTTTATTATATAATTAAATAAGGTTTATAAATATATAAATATAAATTTATAATTATATAATTATAAATATATTTATAAATATAAATATAAATATATTTATAAATATAATTATAAATAAGTTAAAATTTTTAAATACATATTTATAAGTATATTTTTAAACATTTAATTATTTATTTTGAAATTATTTATTTAAAAAGGATGGGGTGCAAAAAAAAACAGAATAAAAAAAGACTTTTATTTATTTATATTGGAATTATTTATTTAAAAATGGATGGGGTGAAAAAATAAAAAACAATAAAAACAATAAAAGGGTGTGGTGTGCAAAAAAAATTATTTAAAAATGGATGGGGTGCAAAAAAAAAGGAGGGGTGTGAAAAAAATACAGGTGTGCAATAAAAAGGGTGTGAAAAAAAGGGTGTGTAAAAAAAGGGGTTGTACAAAAAAAGGGTGGCAAAGCACCACTTGAGGTAGCGCTAGCCACCCAAAATGTTTAGCGCCACTTCATGTGGCGCTCAACAAACCCATTCCCCTAATTTTAATCACCTTAAACCCAATAAAAAAATATATAAATAAGCCCCCACCCCAAATTATCCCGTCGAGAGGGAGGTGCGATGCGCGAATAGAATTTCTCGAGCAGATCAATAGTGTTATGGTTTTGACTGTTAGGCAGTGTTGGTGGTGGCCAGGATCGCATAGCGTGATAGTTTGTGGATTAGGCAAAGCAGGTTGATGCAGTGTGGGTGATTTTCGTGTAGATGGTCAAGGAGGAAGGTGACTGGATGCTTCCGGGAAGGTCTTCTTTGTATGGTGGTATGAGTCGGCCTGATATGGGCACGGTCAAGCAGAGGTGGCTGCAGAGGTTGTCATGTAGGGGTCAGGTGGTGTGGCTTGCTTGAGGTGTTACGACACGGAAGGCTAGAGGTGTTGTGGCGCGAATAGATGGAGGTGGTGGTGGTGGTTCTGGCCGTGCGGAAGAACCCTATTGTTAGGGTTGCAGGAGGATAAAATCGTTAATGGAGGAGAGGTGGTGTGAAATTTGGGGAAGGAGTTAATTGGAGAGAAGAATTACAAGGAGATTAAATAATAATAAAAAATAATAATAGAAGCATGGACTCAAAGCAAGAGAAGCGCCTATTATAGTTAGGCGCATTCCTGTATGCGCAAAGGGGATAGCAAAAGGGATTGTGGGTGTCCCTTGTACTTTGAAATCAATACAAATTTCACTAAGGTTTATTAAAATAATAATAATAAAATAATATTATTAATATGTATTTTATGGGAATACCTTACATTGGTTATATAATTTTCATATGGAATCATTTTCACAAACTGTCAGTTGAAATGCAGCCCTGACATTGAGACCATCATTCCGAGTCTAATTTTAGATGTATTTTTTCGTTTTTCAGATCGAGTACTTGAAATTCTTGTGAAATAATAGATTTAATATTATTATTAAATTTTTGACCTGACATAACTCATATGTTTGAAGTTCGATTTACTTGCCGTCAGTGGTGACGTGATCCTATCATTTAGACGGTCGATTCATATCTAATATTGAAAATTATATTCTGGTGTGTGACTCATGTCCATGAAATTCCCAACAATAATTATATTATTATTGTTGTGGAATCTTGCATGAGTCATAAATCTACCGAACGACATTAGATTGGTTAGTCTTTAGCTGCGTAATGACCCTAACATTGATACGGACCTTTCAGAACTAATTGTAGGTGTTTAAACCAAAGTGAAGGTGCAGACCCCAAGATTCCTGGATTGAATTTGTTTTATTGGAATGTGACTTTTTCACTAAGTATCCTTTTTGGGTGAACGACATGTAAATATCATGTGTTTTAATGGGAGGATCACAATGGTGTGATCTATATAATTTATTTCGGGTCCAAGGCATGGTCCCCACATGATGACATTCAAGCGAAAATTCGGTGATATAATACTTTTCCATCAGATGTCATTTCACGATGAATGAATATTCAGCATTGTGTGTTTTCTCCATGGATCACAATAGAGTGATCTATCTGGTTGTCTGGTGCCACATGAGGAGGTATTCCATTAAAATTACATATTATCCCTTCGGTTTAACAATGAGGAATGCGTGGTCGTCGACCTTTTGGATAGATATGTCATGTACACTAGGAGTACACTATAATGGCTAAGGGTAATTTATTTTATGGTTCCATATGTCATAGATTCTGATATATGATGAGAGAAGTTCTGGGTGTCATGCCGATCTGGGGAGGCATCTGATGACTGCAGCTGCATTTTTTCGAGAGGTTCCATCCAGCACAGATCATCTGAGTTCCTTGATGCCTTTTTGAGACGTACCATCCTTCGGGGATGATGATCTTTCCCCGTTCCTTTTTGAGACGTACCATCCAACGGGGTTGATCTGAGTTTCTAGATACATTTCCAAGAGGTATAATCCAATGAGGATCATTAGAGTTCCTCGATTATTCATTGAGACGTTCCATCTAGCAAGGATGATCTGAGTCCGTCGATGCGTTTTTGAGATGTACCATCCAGAAAAGAAGATCTGAGTTCCTTAATGATTTTCTAAGAGGTACCATCCAAGGAGGATGTTTATAGTTGCTCGATTATTTTTTAGAGGGGTACCATCCATCAGGGATGATCAATGTTCCTAAATGCTTTTCTAAGAGTTATCATCCAGCAAGGAAGGCCAGCGATCCTCAATGTTTTTTTAAAGGTAATATCAAGTAGGGATGACCTATGAAGTTCTAGGGTAACCCTCCCACCAGGTCAGGTAGCATATTCCCTGAGGAGATATCAGGCTGACCTAGTGTGCAGTCCCCAAGGAGATTCTAGGCTGACCCAGAGTTTAGTCCCTGATGGGATACTGGGATGACACAAAGTGTATTCTCTGAGTAGATATCAAGTTGAACCTCCCACCAGGCTAGGTAGCATTGTCCCATATGGTTTAGATAATAACCTCGATTGTGCATCATAGTAGCATGGTGTGGATTGATTTATCTAAGGATTGACAGGAATTATGGGCACTTTCTCCACCGAGATGCATTCTTGTGATATGACCTAAAACTGTGTGGGTGAGTCAGTGCCTCCCAAAGTGGATAATATCGAAGTGCGGTGATTTGAGTCCCTTTATCCTATGCCTCCTAGGCAGATAAGATGAGATGGAGAGCATCATAGATTGATTTACATGGAACTATTGGCTACTCACTTTCATAGGTTGAGCTGTGAGATAGAGATCCCCTTACTCCCTCAATTGTGATTCTTTGACGGAGCACACACACAAAAAAATACACACACACACACACACAAATATATATATATATATATCCTGTTTCTAGTGACCACTCCATGGTGTCTTGCTACTCCCCTTCTATGAGAGACGAAGACACGCGAGGTATGCCACATGATTTATGTGTCTAGTTTCTAACAGTAGGATGAGTCCACTTTCATTCTATTGGTATTAATGAATCAATGTGGAGTTCATCACCTCATTGTTTTGTGGTCTTTGTGTTGGGATGAGTCTGCTTTCACTCTCTTATTTGGTTGAGCTATATTATTTTTTTCACTCTTGTTGTACCTTGTTATCTTACTGCTCGCCTCTTCAGTACCTCTCTTATTCCTCCCTCGAGCCTTCAGTTCAATCTACTGTGTATTATCATACTCACCCCAATATGGGATTTGACCACATTTGGTGTGACATTTCAAATGACGATCAAGTTGATCATGATTTTAGAGGAGCTTAGGGATACCGGGTGCTTGGACCACGTGTGATTGTCATTGTATGGGATTCAGGAGTGGGACTCTCCCAGTGGTTATACGTTTTCACATATTTTCGAGTTGTGGTGCTTTTCCAGTTGGAGGTGCATTTCCCCCTTTCCTTTTCAGATTTTATTTTCATGAACATGTAGTATTTAGAGGTCGATGCATATATGTTTGGTTTACCTTTTGTAGTAGTGTTGTATATTTCATTGTTTTCTTCTGCACTTTTTCTTTGAGTAGGTGGGGTGTGTGTGTGTATTGTTTCACAGGAAAATGCCTGTATATTTTTTTTCACCTTCGGCGCTATAAACTACTACAAAAATGGGTAAGGGAAGCACCCCTTATATCAGCGCTAATTAAAACCGCTGATAAAGGATACCCTGTATCAGCGCTAAAATTTTTGCACTAATGCATGTGTCCTTTATCAGTGCTAGAAAACCGTTGATAAAGAATCCCTATATCAACGTGAAACTTTTAGCGCTGATACAGGGTAACCGTTATGAGTGCTAATAAAACGACCCTTTATCAGCGCTTTTTTTAGCGCGGATAAAGAGTACCATTATCAGCGCTCAAAAAGTGCTGGTAAATGTAGCCTTTATCAGAGCTTTGTTAGAACTGATAAAACCTTTGTACATTTTTCTATAAAGTCGGTCGCACAGTGCCCTCATTTTATCGTGACCTAATGCTCTCGCGGTACTGGAACACTGCGAATCCCCTCTACCAATTGCACTTTTCTTTTCCGGACCTCTGCCGCCCTCCCTTCTCATTTCCGGTCCTCCACCACCCGCAACACCCCTTCGGTTTTATGGACCTCCCCCGCCCGCAATGCCCCTTCTATTTTTCAGACCTCTGCCACCCGCAACGAACGACTTCTTGTTGCCCAACTTCCACTGCCCTCACTTCGCGTTGTCGGACCTCCGCCGCCCGTAATGCCCTCTTCGGTTTGCTGGACCTCCGTCACCCGCAACACCCTCTTCGGTTTTCCGGACCTCCCTTTATGGCATGTTTTCCAAATATTTTTTTTATATTGTTCTTTTTGTTGATTAAATCATTTATTTGGGTTAAATCATTATGGTTATGGTGTTTAATTTCATCCTTAGGGACTTTCCTTAGTCCAGTTGGTGGCTTCATTCTGGTTTTGTGAAGATATGAAGAAATAGGTAGGTTGTTCCATTATTTGGAATTGATTTATGTGTTTAATATGATTTATTTGGTTGTAAAATAGTTTTATAAATTTTCTGTGTTGTGGGAATTTTTTTTTCCAATTTTTTGTTGTGCGTAATGGTTTGGTAATGACTTGACTATTGTAAATGGTTGTTTGTCATGTGTGTTTCTATTATTGGAAGTGTGATTGTATAAAATAGATATAATTTTATATAGGGGGTGGAATTGAGAATTATGGAATTCTAGTTATCGAGGTGGGTAGACTAGGTCTAGTATATTAGGTGAATTAGTCAGGCCGATGATTGGTCTCCTTAATAAGGATATAAATAACAAAACTAACTAAACATTCATGTTCTTGGTATTGGAGGCTCAAATAGGACCTTCATGTCTAAGAGATGTGATCACCAAGAGTATGAGGATCCTATGACCCTAGTAACCCTAATACCTTATAGATTTTCTATAGTTCTCATACTATTCTTACCATTATCTTGTCACATTTACTATCTCTTTTATTTCACAAAATGTTTTATTTAAATTGTATCTTCCTTTTTGTTAAAAAATAACATGTTAATTTTTATCATAATGTCATTACATGGATTCTATTTTTGTTGTGTCCAACTAGGTATGTTGTCTCACACCTTATATACAACCCCAAGTTTATGTAGACCTTATTATGTTTTACCCAGTAAAAGGCAAGGTTCCCCTGGTGGTGATGGTGGATATATGTGCTAGTAGTTCCCCTTTTGGTGACTGTTATTGGTTGTGGAATTGGAATGTTAACCCTCATGTTTCATGGAGGCTTGGATGTATTGTTTCTTCCTTTACCTTTTTATTGTTATTTTGGTTTTGGTTGAAATTGTTAAATTCTTATCCCTTATTGCAGTGTTATATTTTGGTCTATTATATTTTGAAATTTGGTTATGATATGGTGTTTGATTATTATGTAATATTTATGGTTTTTTTACATGAAAACACCATTCCCAACGGTGTTACTCAATGCCTAGGCACTAGTTACAACCCATGGGGATTGGTAATTCTTTTTGGACATTCCCATGAGCTGCGTCAGGTTTCAAGTGGGATGGAAAGCTGGCCTAGTTCATGAAAAGAAGTATACACCATTGTATGGTTGCCTAAATCATTTCTGTACTTTGTCCATGGGAGGATGCAACGTGGTATATTTTTTTAGTCTTAAATTCCATGAGCCCCATTTTATATTCATTTTTTCTCCTACACAACTATCATTTGAAATCTTTTTTCATTAAGGATTACAAGATTCATTTTAACACCTCCAAACTCCCTTCTTCTTAGATAGAAGCTCCAGTGGATGCATTTGGTTTCTCTCTGATAAGGGGATCTCTCATCGATTGGAAATCCTCTATCTCCTCTTATATTCTCCTTATAGAGTGATAGATCATTGTCTTTTTAGTGAATCTAATAATATTTTTTATGAATCTTTATTATAGGTTAGACTACTTGATCTATTTATAAGGAATTGGTTCTCTTATACTATATTTGGAAGTCTTGTTTTGTGTACTTGAACCATAAATACTAATATTGAAGATTCAAATAGGATGAAGATGAATAAATATTGGATGGATGTTAATCGTTTAACAATAGAGTATGAGAACGGAGTGAAAGTTCATCATGTTTGAAAAGGATCACGCAAAGGATCCTTCTCAAATCTTTTTTCCATGTTTTCGTTGTTGTTATTCTAGACTACTTACTCTAGAGGAGTTGGAAGAACATTTGACATGTCCCGAAATAGATTGGAGTTATAAATGATGGAATAAACACAGTGAAAAAGAGAATGTAGCTACTGGATTAGAAAAAATGGCATTTTATGGGTCATCATATATGAATACAAATATGGATAATGAAGAAGACTGTATGGAGGATGTGATTACAAATAACAATGTTGATGAAGATCGTATTGAGGAAATGACAAAGACAATTCAAGATGAACTCCGTGATTTCCCAAAATTGATTGAGAAGTTAAAGAGTTGTGAAAAGATTCCATTTTATACTGCTTACACTAAGTATACAACATTGTCAATTGTACTGAAGTGGTATAAATTTAAAGCAGGCAACGGATGGAGTGATGTCGGTTCTACAGAACTACTTGTTCTCTTGAATGACATGCTCTCGTAAGATAATGAGCTCCCAAGCTGGACATATGAAGCTAGAAGAATGCTACTCTCGATGGGAATGATTTCGGAAAGAATACATGCCTGCTCGAAAGGCAGTATATTGTTTCTCATGGAGAACAAATCACTTACAGAATGCCCAAAGTGTGGTTCTTCTTGATACAAGAATGATAAATCTAATCCTACGAATGTTGTATTGTACTTTCCAATCATTCCAAGGTTTAGGTGTCTATATGGAAGTGAAGAAACTGCAAGACAATTTTCGTGGAATGCAGATAAAAGAAATAAAGAAGAGTTATTACATCATCCGGCCAACTCTCCTCAATGGATGAAAATTGATCATGAGTATCCTTATTTTAAAAAAGAGACGAGAAACCTTCGTCTTGCATTATCTACAGATGCATTGATTCCTTTTGGTTTTCAAACCAGCACTCATAGTACATGGCCTATTATGTTGGTAAATTATAACTTGCCACCCTGGTTATGCATGAACCATAAATTCATCATGTTATCTATTCTTACATCAGGACCAAAATAACCAGGTAACTATATTGATGATTATCTGGCTCCTTTGATTGAGGGTTTGAAGTAATTGTGGGACTCAGGTGAAATGTTGTATGATTCTTATAAAAGTGAATATTTCACATTGAGAGCGACGTTGTATGGGACAATAAATGATTTCCTTTCTTATGGAAATTTTTCAAGCTATAGCATTAAAGTAACTCAATGGTGTCCCATGTACGAAGAAGATACATAATCAATTAGGTTGAAACAATCATCAAAATCTGTGTTTCTAGGACATTGTAGATTTTTACCTCGTCAGCATAAGAAACGATCTTGGACGACATCATTCAATGGTAGTTTATAAAAACATGAAACACCATCTCTGATAACAGGTGATCAGTTGTTTGAGAATGTAAAAGACCTGAGCACTATTTTTGGTAACCCATTTTTGAAAAACCTTATGAAAATCGGTTTGAAAAAGAGATCAGTTTTTTTTGAATTGCCATATTCTAATTTTTTGTACGTCAGACATTTTTTGATGTAATAAATGTGAAAAAAATTGTATGTGCCATTGTTATCAGAACGTTGCTAAATTCCCCTGGAAAAACAAAATATGGAATTAAGGCAAGGTTGGACATGGTTGACATCGGAATACGAGAAGAGTTGGCTCCTGTGAAGGGTGAAAATCAAATGATTCTTCCTCCAGCTGCTTATACTCGTTCTAGGGTGGAGAGATATTAGTTTTTCAACTTTTTCAATGATGTAAAGGTTCTAGAGGGGTACTCAGAAAATACCAAGAACATTGTGTCAATGAATTATTTTATGTTAAAAGGTTTGAAATCACATGATTTCCTTGTTTTGATGCAATATCTAATTCCTATATCTTTACATTGAATTTTTCCAAATAATTATCATCATACGTTAACCAAACATTGTTTATTTTTCAAAGCTATATGTATCAATGTTTTAGACCCGGGGAAATTTCCAGCTATGGAAAAATTAATTGTCATCATATTATTTGAGTTAGAAATGTTCTTCCCGCCAACATTCTTTGATATGATGGTTCATTTGATTATTCACTTGGTGGGAGTGATTCAGCTTTGACGTCCTGTGCACTATAGATGGATTTATCCTGTTGAATGGTATATGAAGATGTTGAAAGGGTATGTCAAAAAACAAAGTCGACCAGAGGGTTGTATAGTGGAGAGATATATTGTTGAGGAATCCATTGAATTTTTTACTGAATACCTATCTGATGTGGAAAGAATTGGTCTCCCAAAATCTCGTCACAATGGATGCATTGAGGGTGAGGGAATTTCTGGAAGAGTAGTTGTGACAATCTGTATTACAGATCAGGAGCAGGATCATCTTTATGTTTTGCATAACAGTTGGGAGGTTTCTCCATATATTGAAACTCACAAATATATTCTTAGGCAGTTGAATCAATCAAGGGATGAAAAATGGTTATTCGATACACATAATCACCAATTTATAGGATGGTTTTAGGACTATATTTTTAAACAGTTGGATGTAAATCTGAATTCAATTTCAAAATGACTTCGATGGCTAGCCGCTGGACCAAGTGTGTATGTATTATCTTATAGTGGTTATATAATTAATGGTTATACATTCTATACAGATGAACATGACGAAGATAATACCATGCAAAATAGTGGAGTTACACTAGTGGAAGAAGCAATGCATGTTTCTGGTAGTAAGGACAGAGATCCAATTTATGCAAATATTTCATACATTGGCATTATCAAACTAATATGGGAGTTAAATTATACAACATTCCAATTTCTGATTTTTCAATGGAAATGGATTGATAAAAAAAGTGGTGTCAAAATAAATGAATGGGGATTTTTGAAAGTTGATTTTAGTAAAGAAGGGTACAAATACGAACGGTTTATAATAACATCACAAGCAGTACAAGTTTTTTATGTTCCCGATCACGCAAACCGAAAGTGGTCGATTGTACTGACATCGTCTAAAACTACTGATGGTTCCGATGAATATACAGTTGAGGATGAAACTTTTAGTGGAATTTCGCAATCATTTAGGTGTGGTCCCAATGAATATGAAGTTTTTTATGTTAGATTAGACCACAATAGAGAGATTTGGATAGTCAATAGGGGTGCCAAATCCCTTCAACATTTGAAAAAAAGAAAGACAGTTTAGTAAACGTGTTTTATTTTTTTGTAATATAGATCTTGTTATCTCATGTTATTATCTTATCATTACTGAATTTATGTAATCTGAATTAACTATTCAACCACTTTTTGCAAATAATGACTTCTCCACATTCTGGTGCTCCTAACCTTGAGGCTGAAAAAGTCTCTCAAGCAGCAGCTGCTGCGGCTGCTGCTGCTCCTGCAGCTCATGGTGCTGCTATTGTTGCTGCTGCTTCTACTCTTGTAGCTCATGATACTGCTGTTGTTTCTCCTGCTGTGGCTCTTGTTGCTCATGCTGCTCCTCCTGCTACGGCTGCTGCTCCTCCTACTGCTCCTGCTGCTGCGGCTCCTGCTGCTCTTAGTTTTGATGTCCAACAACCATCATGACATGATGTTGATACCATTATAGATGAACATATAGATGATGTTGATATTGATGAAATGGTTGGGATTGAAGGACCGGTGTCGCAGAAGACACATGTGAATCATAGTTTGACGGTGTTAGCCAAAATTCTAAGGTGAAAATCAAAGGCATCAAATTTGATGTCGGTTGGAATGCATGAGGCCAACATGTGAATCCAACAAGGATATTTTTAGTAGCTACATTGGAGTTTTCACTCAGCAACGCATGCCGATTGACATAGAATCATGGCACCATGTTGTTTCTGGGCTGAAGGTTGTGATCTGTGATGAAAGTTTGGTAACATTATGAATTTATTTCTTTAATTTACTAGAAAATAAAATAATGAATCAATGTCTTACTCTTCTCCATCTCTTGCATAGTACATTTGTAGTAGATGATTCAAACAAAGATTATATACTAAGGCTTGCAGGAAAGATTCATCGAGGTTTTAAAAATATTTTAACAAGATGTCACTTGAAAGATTCTAAAGGTAAAATAAACTCGCACCCACCCATTGTCTACGCTCACCTGATATCCCAAGAAGCATGGGATTCATTTATTGGCCGTTGTGGGGATGAGAAGTTTTTGGCACATTTTGGGTGATAATACATTGTTCGAGGATACCTGTATTCATCACTTTGATTGTCAATATTTCATTAATGAATCAGAAACACAGTACAAAAAATAAGGAACGTGCATCAAAACCATCATACCCCTATCGTAAAGTAAGGATGGGGTACGCTTAATTAGAAAAGAAAATTGTACTTATTTTAAATTTACAGTAATATTGTTAGGTTCCAATAAACAACATCATAATTATATTTCTATGTTTATCTGTAGATTGATGAGTCTAAAACCAAATGCACTTTCATCCCATGTCATGTGCTATGGAAGGAGGCACGAGTGAACATAGAAGGGAAGTCAGTAGATGAGAACACACAGAATGTGTGGGAAATATGTGTAAGTATGACACGATGATAAAAAAATTTGTTTAAAATTGATATTACAAAAAAATAATTAGATATTTTCTTATATCTGACAGTCACAATAATAAACTACTCCTATACCTGATATAGACCTATTAGCGATGGCTTTGAAGCAGCCATAAAAATACTGTCATGTCAGAGGTGTAGGGTTTGGGGTGACACCCTGAGTATATTTTGAGAAGAAGAAAAGATGGATGATACAAATGAAAAATTGGGACAAATGAGCGAAAAAATAGCATTCCTTGAAGAATGATTGCAATGGTAGGGAGAGTTTCTAGAAACTTTTATTGGTGGGAAGCAAAAGGAAGACACAACTCAGGAACAACCACCACATGAACATCCCGCCCCACCCCCACTAGCTTTGAGGCTAGCCATTCGCCTCAAAGAACAATCTTAGCTGTGGTAGTCAATATACTAGTAATTGTTCCCATGAAATATGAATTAGACAAACACTTATAATTTTTCTGTACTGATCTTCTACAGGGTGATAATGATTGTGATTTATATCTGTCAACACCCGCCTATCACCTTGTATCAAGGGATAAAGTGTTCAATATCCCAGAAGCCACATTGCTTAAATAAACCACTTCCAAAAGGTCATCTGAAAGTGACGATTACTATAGCTCATGAGCCAAAGGCAGAGCTACCTATTCAACTTGATGAAGATGATATTGATACGGTCTAAAAGGCTATTGGGAAATTCATTACATGGCCATCAAAACTTGTAAGTGGACATGCGGGAAAAGAGGTATTTATTTCGTTTTATTTTCAATCTAAACCCTTAAAAATTAATGAAAAAAGGGTGTGAACCAATTATTGTTCTAATAGACGGAGAATTGGAATGGGGCGACAAACGTTGGCCCAAAAACTTCTAATGGATCGACCAACTGATCCCATGGAGCTACAGAAAGCACAATAACACCACTTTTTCTCTATCCACATTTACTAGCATTGATGAATCATGTGGATACAATGGTAAAAGATGGAAATAGTGATATAGTGGTTTTCAAAGAGTATATATACAGAGAGGAAAGTACAGATTTCGTTGCTGCTGAAAATGTAAATGAAATCCTTGAAAACGGTTGGCTAGGCGTCACAGTTGTAAATGTATATATGAGGTTTGTTTCCATGAATTGATTTTCTCAAAGAAGAACTAATGTGAAAATGATGACTAAATGCATTTTATGTTGTTGACAGATGCATTTACGAAAAAAAGTTGAAGGAATTTTCTCATGTGCCATGATTTGGACTGGTTAGTCCTCATATCACATCAACACACCTAACAAAAATAGAGCCATCAAAAAGGGATGCAATTGTGAATGGCTTGCGGAAAACATTTGAATGCAAGATTACAGATGACAGACTTTTCCTAATACCAAACATGTTGGGGTAATAGTCTACGATTAAAGCATATCAATTATATATTCACTTCTTTTATTACTTATTACTTTTTGTTTATTTAGGAAACATTGTTTGCTAATTGTGGTGAACTTGGATACTCTGAAGATTTATTTTCTAGATTCAATGAAAGGATTGCCATCACACCGACCACACATGATGGAGTTCATGCATCTGTAAGACACTGCATCTTACGTTTTAGGTCTAAACATCAGGTAATATAATTTATGTTATCTTTTATTGAGGATTGTGTTATGATAGGTTGGTGTATCATCATCGTCTAAAAAAGGAATTAGGATAGGGGCTAAGCATAGGGTGGCGAGAAAGTACTACGTTTGGACAAATATCAGGGTATATATAATAAAATATCACTATCCAAAGATATCTCAACACAAGTTAATTATTCTCCTAAGGATAATTTTTTTTTGCAGTTCCCAAAACAAAAAAACCATAATGATTGCGGTTATTATGTTGGTAAATTTATGAATGAGGCCGTTTTTCATCAGAAAACTAGCATCCATAAAGAGGTATTTTCAAAAACAACTACTAGTTCGTTTTAGTTGTTTATTAATTCTTTATTTTATTATTTTGCAGTACTAATCTAACTTCCGAAAAGCCTCATACTCAGAAGATGATATAGATGTGTTTAGAAATGAGTGGGCAACATACCTGATGGATGATTGTACACAAATAAAATGAAGATCCTACTTGGGGACATGTTCAATTGGTGGTCATTTTTTAGAGGGGTTAAGGGGATCAAAAGATAAAACATTGTTGTATGTAAATGTTCATAGGAAAATTGTAATTGTTATTAAATAAAACATCCTTTCTACAATGAGCCATTTTCCCATTTTAATAGATGAGATGAACCATCAACATGCATTAATGTTGAACCACTCAAAGGGTCTCTCTTTTGTTTAAAATGGACACGATTTTATGTGAAAACAACAACTGACCTACAGAAATATGAACAAATGCATTCGGATTGCCTTGTAAATTCATAATAACGATCCAAGGGTACTTGGGGATGTTTAGAAGTCAACCCTGCCTCAATCCGAGGCACGGTGTGACAACTATCACTCAAAGGGTCTCTCTTTTGTTTAAAATGGACACCATTTTAATTGAAAACACCAACTGACCTACGGAAATCAGACCAAACGCAATTGGAATGCCAAGATATTTTATAAGAACGATCCAAGGGTCCTTGGTGACGTGTAAGTGTTAAACCCACCTCAATCTGAGGCACGGTATGACCACTATCACTCAAAAGGTCTCTCTTGTTAAAAATGGACACAATTTTTAGTGAAAACAACAACTAACCTACAGAAATCTGACCAAACGCATTGGAATTTTCTTGATCATTATTAAGAAAAATAAAAGGTTAATTGGTGACGTGTAAGAATAAACCACACCTCAATCTGAGTCATGGTGTGACCGCTTCCACTCAAAGGGTCTCTTTTTTTTTTAAAATGGACACAATTTTAAGTGAAAACAAAAATTGTCCTACGGAAATCCAACCAAACGCATTCATATTTCCTTGATATTTTATAATAACGATACAAGGGTCCATAGTGACATTTGAATGTCAAACCCACCTCAATCCGAGGCACGGTGTGACCACTAGCACTTATAGGGTCTCTCTTTTGTTTAAAATGGACACCATTTTAACTGAAAACAACAACTGACCTACGGAAATCCAACCAAACGCATTTGGATTTCCATGATATTTTATAAGAATGATCCATTTGTCTTTGGTGATGTTTATGAGTCATACTCGCCTCAATACGAGGCACTGAGTAGCTGATAACACTCTAAGAGTCTATTTTTTGTTTAAAATTGACACGATTTTAAGTGAAAACTACAACTGACCTACGAAAATCTGACCAAAGGCAATCAGATTGCCATGATCATTTATAAGAACGATCCAAGGGTCTTTGGTGATGTGTTAGAGTCAACCACACCTCAATCAGAGGCGCAGTGTGACTACTATCACTCAAAGGGTCTCAATTTTGTTTAAAATGGACACAATTTTAAGTAAAAAAGAACAAATGACCCATGGAAATCTGACCAAACGCATTCGGATAGCCTTGAGATTTTATTAGAACGATCCATGTGTCATTGGTGATGGGTTATATTCAAACTATCCTCAATCCGAGGCACGGTGTGACCGCTACCACTCAAAGGGTCTCTGTTATCTTTAAAATGGACACGATTTTAAGTAAAAACAACACCTGACCTACGGAAATCCGACCATACGCATTAAGATTGCCTTTATATTTTATAAGATCGATCCAAGGGTCCTTGGTGATGTGTATAAGTCAACCCCGCCTCAATTCGAGGCATGGTGTGACCGATATCACTCAATGGGTCTCTCTTTTGTTTAAAATGGACACCTTTTTAATTGAAAACAAAAAACCGACCAATGGAAATCTAACCAACTGCATTCGGATTCCCTTGATAATTTTTAAGAATGATCCAAGGGTCCTTGGTGATGTGTATGAGTCCACCTCACCTCAATACGGGCACAGTGTGACAACTATCACTCAAAGGGTCTCTCTTGTTTTAAATGGACATGATTTTAAGTGAAAACAACAACTGACCTACGGAAATCAGACCAAACACATTTGAATTTCCTTGATCATTTATAAGAACAGTAAAAGAGTCCTTGGAGACATCTAAGATTAAACCCCACCTCAATCCGAGGCTTGGTGTGACTGATACAACTCAAAGGGTCTCTCTTTTGTTTAAAATGGACACAATTATAATTGAAAACAAAAACTAACCTACGAAAATCTAACCAAAATCATTTGGATTGCCTTGATCTTTTATAAAATCGATCCAAGGGTCCTTGGTGACATGGAGGAGTCAAACCCGCATCAATCCGAGGCACAGGGTGACCGCTATCACTCAAAGGGTCTCTCTTTTGATTAAAATAAACACCATTTTAATTGAAAACAAAAACTGATCTACAGAAATCCAACCAAAAGCATTTGGATTACCTTGATCTTTTATAAAAAGGATCAAAGGGTCATTGGTGACATGTATGAGTCATCCTCGCCTCAATCTGAGGCACTGTGTGGCTGGTATCACTCAAAGGGTCTCTTTTTTGTTTAAAATTGACCAGATTTTAACTGAAAACAACAACTAGCCTACGAAAATCCAACCAAATGCATTTGTATTGCCTGGATATTTTATAAGAACAATTAAACGGTCCATAGTGATGTGTATGATTCAGCCTCGCCTCAATACGAGGCACAGTGTGACCGCTATCACTCAAAGGGTCTCTTTTTGTTTAAAATGGTCACGATTTTATGTGAAAACAACAACTGACCTACGAAAATCCAACCAAACACATTAGGATTTTCTTGATCTTTTATAAGAATGATCCAATGGTCCTTGGTGATGTTTAAGAGTCAACCTTGCCTCAATATGAGGCATGGTGTGACAACTGTCACTCAAAGGGTCTCTATTTTGTATAAAATGGACACCATTTTAATTGAAAACAACAACTGACCTACGGAAATATGACCAAACGCATTAGGATTTCCATGATATTTTATTAGAATGATCCAAAGGTCCTTGGGGATGTGTAAGAGTCATCCCCACCTCAATATGAGTCACTGTGTGGCCGGTAACACTCAAACGGATTAAAATTGACATCAATTTAAGTGAAAACAACAAATGACCTACGGAAATCTGACCAAACTCATTCGGATATCCTTGATATTTTATAAGAACGATTCAATGGTCCTTGGTGATGTGTAAGAGTCACAAATGCCATAATTTGAGGAATTCTGTGACCGTTATCACTCAAAGGGTCTCTCTTCTGTTTAAAATGGACACAATTTTAAGTGAAAACAACAACTAACCTAGGGAAATATGACCAAACACATTCGTATTGCCTTGATATTTTATAAGAACAATCCAAGGGACATTAGTGATATTTACGAGTCAACACCGCCTCAATCCGAGGAACAGTGTGACCTCTAGCCCTCAATGGGTCTCTCTTTTGTTTAAAATGGACACCATTTTAATTGAAAAAAAAACTGACCTATGGAAATCTGACCAAAGGCATTCATATTTCCTTGATCATTTATAAGAACAATACAAGGGTCCTTGGTGATGTGTACGAGTCATCCTCGCCTCAATCTAAGGCACTGTGTGGCCGGTAACACTCAAAGGGCCTCTCTTTTGTTTAAAATTGACACGATTTTAAGTCAAAACAACAACTGACCTACGGAAATCCAACCAAACACATTCGAATTGCCTTGATAATTTATAAGAACGATTCAAGGGTCCTTAGTGATGTGTACAAGTCACACTCAACTCATTCCAAGGCCCAATGTGACTGCTATCACTCAAAGGGTCTCTCTTTTGTTGAAAATGGACATGATTTTAAGTGAGTACAACAAATGACCTACAGAAATCCGACCAAATGCATTCGGATTGCCTTGATCTTTATAAGAACGATCCAATGGTACTTGGTGATATGTAAGAGTCAACCCCGCCAAGATCCGAGGTATAGTGTGACCGCTATCAAGTTGATTTTAGGGGTTTCTGTTTTGGAAATCCCAATCACGTGGAAAATTATTTTTTTGGGACTACATTTTTTGTACTCCATTTATATTTCATTTAGTGGTACAAGTCCATGTGTTTTGGTAATTGGGAAAAAACACATGTAAGTGGGACATGGTTATTTGTAGTACACATCCAAGCACCATATATGTACTAGCAATATATTAATACATAGTCAGACCCCATTTTTGTTCCATGTTCATGTAGTAGTACATGAATAGAATGTTATTGTACATATTTTATGTTATAGTATTTATATTGGTGGTATATTTTGGATTATACACCGTTTACTCAAGGTACATGTACTGTACTATTCCCTTATTACACATTTGAGGATTCTAGGTGATTTTTCACCCAAGATTCAAAATTGTGAAAAATTGGAATCAATATTTAGTATTTATCTATGTAGATCATGATGGTGTAATCATTAAAGAATTTTTTAGTACTTTTAAGAGGTGATTCAAGGGAATCAATTTATGATAGAGCCTTTTTCCCCTATTAATTGAATATGATGGTATCCTAGGAGTGTGACTTGGTATTAGAACAAGAATAGGGTCATGATAATGGTTGGAGGAAATGGAATGGTATTTCCAAGTTCCTCTAATGGACTATCTTGGGACAGTCCCAAGAAAGAGGGACTAGGTTGTGACTTGAAGAGGTAGATAGGTTGGGTGTTCAATTCAACTTAGAGTATCTTATGAAGGAAATGGACTTGAGGTAATCTCTATTATGATAATATCCATATTTGGCTTGTGAGGATAGGATATATTAGATATTCGGTTGTGGGATGTTTTCCCACCAAGATATTGACGTTCGCCAAAGGGTTATTATTAAGATCAAGGACCCCAAATGGGGTGACATGTAATATGATGACTTAGGGGACCCTAGTAGGTTCAATAATAACATTTTGTCCCTACTGAGAATTCATCCATGGGAATGGGTAAATTCAATTAGGGGTATTTATTAGGTACAAGAGTCAATGTGTTGAGCATGTTAGGGTTGTAACAAGATAGGTCACACACTTGGGAGTCTATCCATGTTGTCAGGGTGGATTTTTCATATCAACACTCATAAT
This sequence comes from Viscum album, assembly GCA_963277665.1. Classification (NCBI taxonomy): domain Eukaryota; kingdom Viridiplantae; phylum Streptophyta; class Magnoliopsida; order Santalales; family Viscaceae; genus Viscum; species Viscum album. The sequence goes on from OY728128.1 coordinate 324,786,909, forward strand.
AATTTATATATATATATATTTAGGATTGTTATATAGTAATGGATTGAGTTTTTATGAATTAATATAAATTCTCTTGGAGTATTAGTGATTTATGGATAGGTTTATATGTATTTGAGTCATGTTTTTTACAGTGATTCATTATGTGATATCTTATAAAGGGTATTTAAATGGGGTGTCCTGGCATGTGATCTATCAGGGTATTCATATATATAAAGTCATGGTTTGCCTGGTATAATAGGGTGATCATGTGTTTGGGTCTATGATACTTATGGGCTTATATCCAGATAAAAATACTCCCATATGGGAGGGTGGATATGCTTATCGGTCGTACTCCTTAAATGAGAATACTCACATAAGGGAGGGATGAGATGTATATAGGTATTATTCCCCAGATGAGAATACAGCCATAGGGGTGGGATGAGATTCTTATCAGGAATATTCACTAAATGAAAATAATCCCATAGGGGAGGGACGAGATGATTATATAGATTATGCCTTAAATGAGAATACACCCATATTGGAGGGTTGATATGCTTCTAGGGATTATTATTTTGATGATAATACTCCCATATGGTAAAGAATATATGCTTCTTAATATTATTGCCTAAATAAGGGTACTCCCATAGTATAGGGATGAGATCCTTGTAGGTCTTATGCCTTGGAATTGAAAGAACACATATGGGTGGTCTGAGATACTGTTGAGGGTATTCCCTGGATGAGAAAACTCCCATAAGTGGATTTCCATGATGGAGTATAAATAAAACTCATATATTGGATGTCAATGATAATTATGTACATAGTGGGGAGACCATGATATATTATATGTTTTGTGTGGTTCCTATGATGTACTCAGAGAAACCTTGACATTACATGAAGTAGGTATGGTTGATCAAGATTTAATAATCGAGGATCAATGTGTCTTAATGTAGATGGGTCGGACTTGGGAATACTATATTTTTATAATGTCGACACAATCCTTGTGACATGCTTGGTAAAAGATCAGCACTTGGAAAATTAATTTTGGTTTAATCATGGTAATGGATTTGACGATCAATGATGATTTTTTATTAGGTTTATTCCAGTTATTTAGCAACTAGGTTGTGCATATTGCCTGATCATGCACTTATAATAGAATATTGCAGGTTTAATATTGGGGGTTTATTAATGAGATTCATCCCCCCCCCCCAAGTATTTGTACCTCAGTGTGTGTACAAAACTTATAACTTCTTTGAGGTTGAGAACATGATGCATAGTGGATAGAGAAATGTCCAAAGATTAATGTATTGATAAAACACACCCATGTGGAGCATTAGGATTCAACTGGAGTAGGATTATAAGCTTCTAAAGAATGGTTATATTATAAAGATCATATTTTTTAGTATTAATTTACTTTTATTTATTTTATTCATTCATGTATGTGTTTTTGACCCGGTGGATGGCCAATTGATGTGTATAGAATGACCTTTTGTGTTTTATCTGAAATTTCATTTAATTTTTTATGGGTATACTTTCTTTGATTAGATTTTTGAGATGGTGAATTTTTTTTCAGGTGTTCGGGTGTGCTGCTGCAGATTTATCGAGCAGTAGAGAGGGCATTTATCATCCCTCTTTTAGCACTGATAAATCGTGCTTTAATCAGCGCTAAAAAATCGATGATAAAGTACACCTTTACCAGTGCTAATGAAGTGCTGATAAAAGATAAGTTTATCAGCGCTAAAGGAGTGCTGATAAAACACTCATTTATCAACGCTCTTTTAGCACTGATAAAGGGTAGTTTTATCAATGCTATTTTAACACTGATAAAGTCTACCTTTATCAGTGCTTTTTTAGTGTTGATAATGGGTTGTTTTATCAGTGAGTTTTTAGCGCTGATAATGTACCCTTTTTTCAGTGGTGACATGTATGAGTCAACCTCGCCTCAATCTCAGGCAAGGTGTGACCGCTATCACTCAAAGGGTCTCTCTTTTGTTTAAAATGGACACGATTTTAAGGAAAACAACTACTGACCTATGGAAATCTAACCAAACACATTCTGATTGCCTTGATCTTTTATAAGAACTTTTCAAGGGTCCTTGGTGATGTGTATGAGTCAACCCTGCCTCAATCCGAGGCATAGTGTGACCGCTATCACTCAATGGGTCTCTCTTTTGTTTAAAATGGACACAATTTTAATTGAAAACCACAACTGACCTATAGAAATCCGACCAAACACATTATGATTGACTTCATATTTTATAAGAACGGTCCAAGGGTACTTGGTGACATGTATGTGTCAACCCATCCTCAATCCGAGGGACAGTGTGACCGCTATCGCTCAAAGGGTCTCTCTTTTGTTTTAAATTGACACCATTTTAATTGAAATCAACAACTGACCTACAGAAATCCAACCAAACACATTAATATTTCCTTGATCGTTTATAATAATGATCTAAGGGTCTTTGGTGACGTTTATGAGTCATCCCTGCCTCAATCCAAGGCACTGTGTGGCCGGTAACACTCAAAGGGTCTCTTTTTTGTTTAAAATTGACATGACTTTAAGTGAAAACAACAACTGGCCTACGGAAATCTGACCAAACACATTCGAAATGCTTTTCTATTTTTTGAGAATGATCCAAGGGTCCTTGGTGACGTGTATGAGTCAACCCTGCCTCAATACGAGGCACGGTGTGACTGATATCACTCAAAGGGTCTCTTTTTTTTCAAAATAGACACGATTTTAATTGAAATCAACAACTGGCCTTTGTAAATCTAACCAAACACATTTGTATTTCCTTGATATTTTGTAATAAATATCCAAGGATACTTGGTGACATGTATGAGTAAACCCCGCCTCAATCTGATGCACGATGTGATCGCTACCACTTAAAGGGTCTCCCTTTTGTTTAAAATGGACACGATTTTAAGTGAAAACAACAACTGACCTACGGAAATCCAACCAAACACATTCAGATTTCCTTAATATTTTATAAGAACGATACAAGAGTCCATGGGGACATGCAAAAGTAATCCCCGCCTCAATCTGATGAATGGTGTGACCTCAATCACTCAAAGGATATCTCTTTTGATTAAAATAGAAACCATTTTAATTGAAAACAAAAACTGACCTATGGAAATCCAACCAAACGCATTCGGATTGCCTTGATATTTTTTAATAATGATCCAAGGGTCCTTCGTGACGTGTATGAGTCAGCCCTGCCACAATCCGAGGAACGGTGTGACCTCTATCCCTCAAAGGGTCTCTCTTGTTTAAAATGGACACGATTTCACGTGATAACAACAACTGACCTACAGAAATCCAAACAAAAACATTCAGATTTCCATGATCTTTTATAATAAAGTTATGAGGGTCCATGGTGATGTGTATGAGTCAACCTCGCCTCAATACAAGGCACGGTGTGACCGCTAGCACTCAAAGGGTCTCTCTTTTATTTAAAATGGACACTATTTTAAGTGAAAACAAAAAATGGCCTGCCGAAATCCAACCAAACGCATTCGAATTGCCTTTATAGTTTACAAGAATGATCCAAGGGACCTTGGTGACATGTAAGAGTCAAGACCACCTAAATCTGAGGCATGGCGTGACCGCTATCACTCAAATGGTCTCTCTTTTGTTTAAAATTGTCACCATTTTAATTGAAAACAACAACTGGCCTACGGAAATCTGACCAAATCCATTCAGATTTCCTTGATCGTTTATAAGAATGATCCAAGGGTCCTTGGAGATTTGTACGAGTCAATTCTGCATCAATTAGAGAAACTGTGTGGCCGATAACACTCAAATGGTCTCTCTTTTGTTTAAAATTGACACGATTTTAAGTGAAAACAACAACTGACCTACGGAAATCCAACCAAATGCATTCATATTTCCTAGATATTTTTTTAGAACGATCCAAGGGTCCTTGGTGATGTGTATGAGTCAACCCCGCCTAGATATGAGGCACGGTGAGATAGCTATCACTCAAAGGGTCTCTCTTTTGTTTAAAATGGACACGATTTTAAGTGAAAACAACAACTGTCCTACGGAAATCTAACCAAACACATTCATATTGCCTTAATGATTTATGAGAACTATCCAAGGGTCCTTGGTGACGTCTACAAGTCAACCCCGCCTCAATCTGAGGCATTTTGTGACCGCTATCACTCAAAGGGTCTCTGTTTTGTTTAAAATCGACACCATTTTAATTGAAAACAACAACTGACCTACAGAAATCCGACCAAACACTTTTGGATTGACTTGATATTTTATAAGAACGATCCATGGGTCCTTGGTGACATTTAAGAGAAATCCCCGCCTCAATCAGAGGCACTGTGGGGCCGATAACACTCAAAGGGTCTCTCTTTTGTTTAAAATTGACACGATTTTAGGTGAAAACAACAACTGACCTACGGAAATCCGACCAAACACATTCAGATTGCCTTGATCATTTATAAGAACGATCCAAGGGTCCTTGGTGATGTGTAAGAGTCAACTCCGTCTTAATCCTAGGCATGTTGTGACCGGTATCACTCAAAGGGTCTCTCTTTTGTTTAAAATGGACTTGATTTTAAGTGAAAACCAAAATTGACCTACGGAAATCTGACCAAATGAATTCGGATTTCCTTGATATTTTATAAGAAAGATACAAGGGTCCTTGTTGACGTGTACGAGTAAACCCTGCCTCAATACAAGGCATGGTGTGACCGCTAGCACTCAATCTGACCAATGCATTCGGATTGCCATGATATTTTATAAGAACAATAAGAGGGTCCTTGTGAAATTTTCGAGTCATCCCCACCTCAATATGAGGCACTGTGTGGCCAGTAACACTCAAAGGGTCTCTCTTTTGTTTAAAATTGACACGATTTTACGTGAAAACAACAACTGACCTACGGAAATCTGACCAAACGCATTCGAATTTCCTTGATCATTTATAATAATGATCCAAGGGTCCTTGGTGATGAGTAAGAGGCAACCCCTCCTCAATCAAAGGCACAGTGAGACTGCTATCACTCAAAGGGTCTCTATTTTGTTTAAAATTGACAGGATTTTAAGTAAAAACAACAACTGACCTATGTAAATCAGACCAAATGCATTCGTATTGTCATGCTATTTTATAAGTATGATCCATGGGTCCTTGCTGACGTGTAAGAGTCAACCCAACCACAATCTGAAGCATGGTGTGACCGCTATAAAGCGGATTGTAGGGGTTTCTGTTTGGGAAATCCCGATCACATGGAAAATTATTTTTTGGTACTACATTTTGTGTACACAGATTATATTTCATTTAGTGGTACAAGTCCTAGTGTTTGGGTACTTGGGAAAACACCCCATGTAAGGGGTACATGTTTATTTGGTTGTATACAGCCAAGCACCATATATGTGCTGGCCATATATTAATATATAGTTAGACCCCATTTTTGTTCCATGTTCTTGTAGTAGTACATGAATAGAATGTTATTGTACATATGTTATGTTAAAGAAAATATATTGGCTGGATATTTTAGAGTATTCACCATTTACTCAAGGTACATGTCCTGCACTATTCCCTTATTACACATTTTAGGATTCAGGGTTATTTTCACCCTTGATTCAGAATTGTGAAAAATGGGAGTCCATATTTAGTATTTATCTATGTATATCATGATGGTGTAATCATTAAAGAATTTTTTAGTACGTTTAAGAGGTGATTCAAGGGAATCAATTTATGATAGGGCATTTTTCCTCTGTTAATTGAATATGATGGTATCCTAGGAGTGAGACTTTGTATTATAACTAGAAGAGGGTCATTAGAGTGGTTGGAGGAAATGGAATGGGATTTCCAAGTTCCACAAATGGAGTATCTTGGGACAACCCCAAGAAAAAGGGACTAGGTTGTGACTTGAAGAGGTAGATAGGTTGGGTGTTCAATTCAACATAGAGTAAATTATGAAGGAAATGGACTTGAGGTCATCTCCCTTATGATAATATCCATATTTGGCATGTAAGGATATGGTATATTAGATATTGGGTTTTGGGATGTTTTACCATAAAGATATTGATGTTGGCCCAAAGGTTATTATTAAGATCAAGGACCCCAAATGGGGTGACTTGTTATATGATGACTTAGGGGACCCTATTAGGTTAAATAATAACATGTTATACCTAGTGAGAATGCATCTATGGGAATGGGTAAATTAAATTATGGGTATTTATTAGGTACCAGAGTCAATGTGTTGAGCTTGTTAGGGTTGTAACCAGATGGGTCACACTCTTGGGAGTCTATCCATGTTGTCAGGGTGTATTTTTCATATGAACACTCATTAAATATATATATATATATATAGGATTGTTATATAGTAATGGATATGAGTTTTTATGAATTAATGAAAATTATCATGGAGTAATAGTGATTTTTGGATAGGTTTATATGTGTTTGATTCAGGTTTTTTAGAGTGATTATTTATGTGATATCTTATAACGGGTATTTAAATGGGGGGTCATGGCATGTAATCTATTAGGGGCCTCATATATATCAAGAAATGGTTGGCCTGGTATACTAGGGTGATCATATGTTTGGGTCTATAATACTTATGAGCATATATCTGGATGAAAATACTCCCATATGGAAGGGTGGATATGCTTATGGGTCTTATTACTTAAATGAGAATACTCTCATAGGTGAGGGATGAGATGTATATAGGTATTATTTCCCAAATAAGAATACAACCATCATAGTGGGATGAGATTCTTATCGGGAATATCACTAAATAAATATAATCCCATAGGGGAGGGCTAAGATGATTATATAGATTATGCTTCAAATTAGAATACACCCATATTAGAGGGTTCATATGATTCTAGGGATTATTATTTGTATGATAATACTCCCATATGGTCAATATTATTGGATTCTTAGTATTATTCCCTAAAAAAGGGTACTCCCATAGCATAGGGATGAGATCCTGGTAGGTCTTATGCCTCGGAATTGAAACAACACATATAGGTGGTCTGAGATACTGTTGAGGGTATTCCCTGGATGAGAAAACTCCCATAAGTGGATTTCCATGATGGAGTATAAATAAAACACACATATTGGTGGTCAATGATAAATATGTATATAGTGGGGAGACCATGGTATATTATATGTTTTGTGTGGTTCCTATGATGTAATCAGAGAAACTCGAACATTGGATGAAGTATGTACGGTTGGTCAAGCATTAATACTTGAGGATCAATGTGTCTTGATGTAGATGGGGTAGGACTTGGTCAAACTATATTTTTATAATGTCGACACGATCCTTGTGACATGCTTGGTAAAAGTTCATCACTTTGAAAATTAATTTTGGTTTAATCATGGTCATGGATTTGAGGATCAAGGATGATTTTTTATTAGTTTTATTCCAGTTATTTCTCAACTAGGTTGTGCATACTGCCTGATCATACACTTACAATAGCCTATTATAGGTTTTATATTGGGGGTTTATTAATTAGATTCATCCCCCCCACCCAAGTATGTACACCTCAGCATGTGTACAAACCCTATAACTCTTTTGAGGTTGAGAACATGATGCATAATGGATAGATAAAAGTCCAATGATTTATATATTGATAAAACACACCCATGTGGAGCATTAGGATTGAACGAGAGTAGGATTATAAGAATTTAGAGAATGGTTATTTTGTAAAGATAATATTTATTTACTATTATTTTACTTTTATTTATTTTATTCAGTCATGTGTGTGTTTTTGACCCGGTGGATGGCCAATTGATGTGTATAGAATGACCTTTTGAGTTTTATCTGAAATTTAATTTAATTTTTTATGGGCATACATGCTTTAATTAGCATATTGAGATGGTGATTTTATATGCAGGTGTTCAGGTGAGCTGCTGTAGATTTATCATAGCAGTAGAGAGGGCTTTTATCAGCCCTTTTTTAGCACTGATAAATAGTGCTTTTATCAGCTCATAAAAGCGATGATAAAGTACACCTTTATCAGCGCTAAAGAAGTACTAATAAAATATAAGTTAATCAGCGCTAAAGGAGTTCTGATAAAACACTCATTTATCAGTGATCTTTTAGCGTTGATAATGGTTTGTTTTATCAGTGCTCCTTTAGCGCTGATAAAGGGTTGTTTTATCAGCGTCGTGCTTTACAATGCTTTTTTAGCACTTTTAAAGCCCGTTTTTAGCGCTGTTAATGATCTTATTTGTAGTAGTGATAGTAGCCATCCCTAGGAATATGGAGGCAGGCTTAGGTTAGTTGTCGGTTGAGCCCTGGAATAGGTCAGGTTGTGACAAAGTGATATCAATGGTGATTCAACCCATGGGAAGTTTCTTAGATGTTTCCCAAAAAAGCACTTGGTTGGGTTTATGGAAATAGTTTCAAAGAGTCTCAAGAGTGTCACCAAGACATTGTTTACTCCCTTGTTGGCGCAGCACCCTGAGACACTTGTAGCATGAAAAAAATAGTACGTGCATCATATAAGATTGATTCATTGAAATTCCATATTAATTCATCCTCCCAAATCCATTAATGTTTATATATATTCTCATTCAATCATAGTACTCGTTGATAGCATTTAGGATGTTTCTATGATTACATACAACCAGTATAATAGCTACAGTTTGTGACGATGATTCTGTGAGTGGAAGGGCCTCAGTAAAGGAACCATCATGAGAGCCCCATTATCTAGGTTGGTAGGTTACAGAACCGTTGTTTGTTAAGAGGCATACCACCCCAGCAGAGTAGGCTGAGCACTTGAACTGGTTCAGAAAACTTTTCAAGCCCCAGTTCCAGAGACTGTTGAGGTTTCTTTGTGTGCCATATCCGCAGACAATAGAGGTTTGGCTAGATTTGGTGGTCTACTCATTCATGCGTGTATTGACTCTGGAAGATCAGATGGTGGCTTTGGCATCCGAACTTTTTCCCTGGAGCTTATGGATGTTGGTGGAGCTTGGTTACTCAGATACATGATGAGTTGGCACAATCATGTGGAAACTTGTAGTAGATGAGTCATGAGGAGTTATACATCTCTTGTTTGAGCTCTATCCGACTTCAACAGCTTCTACAGTTACAACAAGGATGGATGACAGTGACTGAATATGAAACTAGGTTCACAGACCTTGTGCAATAATCTCCGAACACGATTTTTACTAGTTACTTCTAGGAACAGAAGTTTGATCAGGGTCTCCACAGAGAGATGTGAACTATCTTTGTACACTTATGAATCCCTACAAATTTCAGGGAGCTAGAGTAGGCTTTGGTGACCTAGAGCTTTTTGTTAGAGGAGCACCAAAAAACTTGTTGTTTCAATGAGGCAAAAAATTTTGATACGTATACAACATCTTTCAGATCTCAGATGATGAAACCTCAACATAAGATATCTTTTCGTGATTGGTCTCATGCATGTTGTCTTATAGTTCCTAGAAAGAGTAGAGGAAGCATGGTGGAAGAGTACCTATGTCTTTTGAACTCATTGCACAATTGTGTATAAAATACCTTTAGCGGGAATCATGGGATTTCCTAGACTCACCTAGTTCGGGATGTTTCCGAGTAGTTAACTTCCCTACAACTGACCCAAGTGGATTAGGGGGATACTAATTTTCTTTAGTCGAGGATTTTGACTCTTAGTATTCTCTTCTGTATAAGAGTGTATCAATTGTGATTCATCGACTGTGGAAGCCTATTTGACTAGATATCCTTAGGTGTTTCACCATATCTATATTCCAAAGGGAGGAATCACACGACCCTGTTCTAGTGACATATGGTTATTCCAGTTGTGACATGGTACACAGAGGTTCGACTGGAGAGGAAAACTATCCCCCGAGTTCCATTAGGTCATTTGATACTATTCAATGAGATGTTGAGGTTGCATACCTCTTTCCTTACACCAAATTGATGGAGTTAGTAAATTATGTCTTACAAGTGTCGCAACTGTGAAGATATGTGTGTGTTCCTACAAACTTCATCAACTGAAGAAAGACTTCTGAGGTTGGACCATCCCTTTGGTCCACATTCTATTGCAGCATAAAACATACATGTTTCCTTGAGACCAGGAGAGCAATGTGAGGCCTCTGTATCCCAAGTTATTTCCCGATTTTTTCCTTTTGAGGATGAAAATCAATAAGGAAGGAATAATGTAGAGACCCGTTTTTTTCCTAATAAGACTTCAAAATTTTATAACAACATTTCCCAAGATGGGTGCTGAGACGACATGAAATTCCATGGCCTTGTTTTCTAGGAATTAATTTTACCAAAATATTATGTTTTTTATACTATGCCAATGTTAGGAAAGGGATGTCTCATAAACTATTCATCCAATCAGAAATATGAGACCATTGTTGGATCCAAAATATAGGATTTACCCTAGTCATGAAATAAAATGGGTTGGCATGGAACTTTCGGACCCCATCACTCGATGATGGTATGTTAAATGGATAAATTTAATTATAAATTTATACATTTAATGGCTCAAACTTGAAAAAATCACATATGCGGGCTCAGATGAGAAATTTGATACCGTCGTTGAGTTCTTATTGTAGGTTTCACCCAAATTACGGAATAGCCTTTTGCGGCGTATGGAGGTTTGATTATGTGCCGGTGTATATGATTAATTAAATAATTAAATTATTATTTAATTATTTATTTAATTATTTGATTATTTTCTTTATCCAAATGAAAAGATATAAATTCATGGTTATAATATTTTTTCCTCATAAAACTATTTTTCCAACAATGACATCTCCTATGTCAACTTTTTATTCCCATTGATGAAGGAATAGTGAATGATGATGAACCTCGGATTCTAGACGGATTAAGAAGTGGATAACCCAAAAGTTCCTCCTCCTCTATCAGAGAATTCTTTCATCGTCAACATAAAACGTATCCAATCTATGTATGACTCTTATTTGGAATTATTATGCCTTGGTTTAATCTTGGAGCATATTGATTTTGTGCTTCTCAATATTCACCCAATCACAAATCCTAAAATTGAATTAAAATTCTTCTATTAGTTTATTAATTATTTATTTTGTTCTTGGTACACCATTCTAATAGAAATGTGTCAAGGATAATATGAAAAATAGCCAAGGTTATTCACCCAAGCACCCAAGCACCATCCAACATGGATAACCAGTGAAGTCCCTAGATAACCCTCCCACCAGGTCAGATAGTGTAGTCCCTGAGGGGATACAGGGCTGACCAATAGTGTAGTCCCTGAGGAGATATAGGGATGACCTACTGTGTAGTCCTTGAGGAGATACCAGGATGACCCAAAGTATAGTCCCTAAGGAGTTATCCGGTTGACCCTCCCACTATGTAGGGTAGTGTAGGGCCTGATGGTTCATAGAAGTCCCTCTAATGTGCGGCAATGTGGCAATGTGTCGTTTGTTATATCTACAGACTCACGAGAAAGAGGGGTAATTTCCCCACCAACAAGTTTTCTTATGATATGACCTAGAACTGTGTGGGAGAGTCAGTGACACCCAAAGAGGATTGTTAACAAATAGGAATTGTGCTATCATCATCAAAGAGATCCTCTAACTCTATTGGTGCAAAAATTCATTATTGGTTGATTTTTCGTAATCCATTGTTGAGAGGTTTCTATAAGGGGTCTCCTCTCCACGCCACTAATGAAATATAAGTTTTTATATCTATCCCTTTAAATATTTCTTAATAGATTATTCAAAATCACTCTTCACTACATTGGCACATAGTTTATAAAATAAAGATTTTATTTTATTTTATTTCGTCCAATGGCTAAAAACTAACCTTTGCAGCTGACTTGCACCTGTCGACATTTGGAATTTACTAACGTAAATTATTTAATCTAAATGAAACAGTTCCCTCATATTTCTGATCCCCATATCCATTTAAAGTTTAGTCCACTTTTTCAGGAATACTACTCGTGCATGCTATTTTAATGTTTAATTTATTTTAAACATTTATTATGGGTACTCTACGCCTCAAAATCACAAGCCATCGAAAATCCTTGTCTCAAAATAATTAGATATAATATTTAAAAATAATATACAAAAAATATGATACATGACATCGAATCCTTCCATTTGGAATAATTCAATCCAAGGAATATTTTTTTCACGAACCAAAATGAGTTACCTGATTAATAGGAAACCCCTTCTTGCAAATTATTTCATTTATTTTCATTCTCCACCCCCTACAATTTATTTTATTCATTATTGTATAAAAACACTATTATATTATATATAATATCACGGTTTTATGCTAATGGTTCAACTTACACTTAAAAAAATCTCAATCTAATGGGTATCAAACATACTACTTATGTGTATGGTTAACTACCAACTCACTAAATAATGATTATTTATTTTTCCTTACCGCCTCTTATGGAAGAAATTATGAAGGAAACTATGTTTATATATTTTATATGTAATATTTAAAATGTATTTAATATTTTTTATTCCTTTTAAAACACATTTCTTTTTTTAAATTACAATTGGTGTTAATACGATAATGTTATTTGAGGACATGTGGACTATCTCCCACTCAAAGCGACACGATTCGTTCAAACACTATAGAAAATTTATTAAGGTACGTTTTATTGAACCTATATCATATATATGATATAATAATTCTTCTGGGATAATTATATATATATATATATATATATATTTCTTTTAATGTATTTCTTTCAATACAAAAAATAAAACGGATACATCATTCATGCGTACGTATGACTTATCGTCTCCATGACCGATGTTTTCTATTTCATAATTTTATATTCTATAAATTATTATAGAACACTTGTACTGAATATACATAATATTTATATCATGGTTTACTATTTTTATTCATTATATATGTATAAGGACCAAATATATAACAAATTAAGAGAAGCATGAAGTATAAAGAGAATATTACTTGAAGTGGATCTGTATTATAAGATTGTTAACAATCATGTAATATAAGGACATAATCAATAAATTTATGGTATTATATATAATAATATGGTTCTATAAACTATTTATAATAAATATTAATTTATTATACACTTTTTTTGATTGATTACGATGAGAGTGAAGGCACATGGTAAAGGGATTTCATCTCACATTTTATTTATGTAAGATACATTTTTTATTCCCCAGCCACTCGTTTTTTTGTGGAAAAAAAATTTCCATGGATGTAATAAATTATTTTATGTTAAATTTATAGGTTTTTAAAAAGCCATTCTATGAATTTTATTTCATGGGGTTTATGTTTCAAATGTTGTCAAATCGGAAAAATAATTTTGTGTTAATTTTCATTCTTTGAGATAGATGTGAAGTTATGCACAAATAATTTTCCATTGGGTGTATATAATGTCTTTGAAAATATATATAATGAATATCATAAGTTAATTATATTTAAATTTTCATGTAATTTCATTTTCTAACATGGGGAGTATGTTTTAATTTTACAAAGTTGAACGTGCTTATTGAAATAATCTCACAGTTTTTCTAGGTTGTTTATGTTTGTGCTTCGTTTTAGGGAATTTAATGATCCATCTCACAAGAACATTCATGATTTTTCTTATCCATTGTTTATTCCTGATTAATTAATATATTATTTACATTTATTCTAATGTTTTCTATATAAGATTGTTAGAAATGACTTTTTTAAGAAAGCCTGATTTACCCTCTCTTAGGTTGAAAATTTATTTTCCTTTAAAAAAATGATTTATAAATAGGTAATCCATGAATATTATACTAATATACTACTATAATTAAAATAAATTTTCACCCTTTTTTATTTTATCAATGTTTTTATTGTAATATTATTTTCACTTTCCAATTGAGACATTTTTCTAACCTTTTTACCATGAAAAATAAATTTATTTTAGCTTGTTTGACATGTGTAGATAAATCCACCATCAATCCATTGTATATTTATTTTCATATTTAAAGTTTATTTTTAATAAATAAAATTTAGATGTGATTTTTAATAAATCTAGTGTTCGAAAAGATCATTACCCTTGTTTTATATGTTTTCAAGGAAAATGGTTTTCACGATTATTTTATAAATTTTCATGGAAAATTGGTATCAATATACTTTCTTGTCTTATTTATATATATTGAATCTATTTTTAAAGAAATGGTTTTCAAAATATTTTCAAGACATCATTATAATTTTTTAATGTGTTATTAAAGAAATTTTTTGAAGCTTATTTTATATGTTTTCATGGAAAAGGTTTTTCAAAATGATTCCACGTTTTCATTATAAGCTATCAAGTAGATTTCAATGAAAAATATTTTCAAATGGTTTTATGTATTAAAAACAATTTTATTAAAAAAAAATTTATTTCCAGATGAATGTTTTTAATATAATTCAAAATTATCTTCCATATGAGATTTGATATGCTGATGGTAGTCATATAATTCAAGAAAATTATCAAAAGGTTCCAAGAATATTTCTTCTATGAATGAGATATACTTAATGTCATGGTATTTAAGAATAACATTTATATTTCACATGTTAGTTTTTTTTGAAAACCATTTCTCATTCAAATATTATATGATCATGTAATATGTTTCCCTTTCACTGGATATGCTTTTGATGAAAATATTATAAAACCTGTACATTTTAAATAGGTTATAATATAATTACATGTTATAATACACATTTCATTTCAGGGATTTTTATATTATTTTCTCATATTTTTGGTCACATGCATTTAAGAATTTATTATGAGATGGGAGGGACCAATATCTCCCTCTAAAGTATTGATTAGTGATTTATATATCATGAGATCGACTAATATGGTCTTAGGAGTAAACCTTCACTACTAAGATGGTCATGGGAGTGAACCATGTCTACCAATATGGTACAAGGATTGAACTCATGCTAAAAAGATGGACATGGGATTGAACCATGACTCCGAAGATGATATGGGGAGTGAACCCATAAAACTAATATGGTTTGGGCAACGATGATTTGGATTTTATAGAAATCATATTATATACTTATGTGTTTTCCAAAATCCCATGTTTTATTCCAATGTTATGATTTCAAGGATTATATTCATTATTTTCTTATGATTAATGTCTTATGAACTCCCACTTGTCATTATGTTCTCTTGTATACAAGGTACAATCCTTTAATATTACACTTAAGTTATATACCATTTGGTTTTAGTTTTCCTTACACATTTCCATTATTTACCCTTATAAAGCATCTATGCTCACCCCATTCTTATGTTTCTGTTACCCATGTTATGAAGAATGGTTTTAGGTAGAAATACTAAAGGTGATGTTCTATATGGGAGATATTGATTATATTTCATTAATATAGATAATTTTTTCCATGTTTCCAATGACACTAAACAATTATTGTCCATAGGCATGTATTTTTGTAATGTATTGAGTTTTCATATAAAATAATGTAATATCCACATATGTTAATCCTAGGTGACTATAGTTTGAATCAAAATAAAGATTCTCTCAACCTTTGGAAAGTATGATTTTAATAAATTAGTGATATCCCTATGTATATTTATAAGGACATGTCTATGGATGTCTCTATGACTAAGATTCATGATGAAATAAAATTTAGGAAAAAATCCTGGAATTTTGATAAAAGAAAGAGTGAGTGGTTTTGTAGAATTACATCCCTATCTGAATGATAAAAGTGGCTGTGGTATTGGTACAGATGTACCGAGGGTTCAAAACTCTGAAAAGATGTTCCAGGCCTGACTTAGGCTTATTTGATACATGATAATGAGACTTGATACAAACCGAGTTTGACACTCCCGATGGATATTCATTGGGAATTCATCAATACTTCATGAACCACCATTATGGATTTATATATAACTTGTATATGAATAGCCTAGGATGAACCTATGGTGTCTTAGACTATAAAAGGTGTCATTATTTAGAAATACTATATTTAAATCATCTCACAACTATGTGGTTTTCTGCTATGATAAGTAATGATCACACTATATACCTTAACCGACTATCAGACTCACTAAGAAAGTGAAAGAAAGGGGTTGTTGAGTGTTCTGGCAATGGAGACCTCAAAAAAAGGACGATTCAGTTTCCCTTGTGTTAAGAATGTGGTAACAATCACCATATTAAATGTATTAAAGGGTCAATAATATATATTTCTTATAGAAAAGAAGGACATAAATCAAGTTCCTATAAGAGAAATATGATGAGTTCAATTAAGGAAATGAATGATAATATTGGACTACATAAGACATAATTGAAGGTTATATGTTTTATGTGAGGAATAAATTGTCATTGTGAAACTCAATGTTCTAAAGAGAAAGTCTCCTACAGAGAATCTGTATTGTTTTTTGAGTAATGGTTACATTTCTGATGATAAATTGACTATATATAAAATGTTAAAGAAAAGTGGAATTATGTAATATGTTGAGGTATCCTTGTTAATGGATTAAGGATGAAGTAATTAACTTTTTTATGTATTTGGATTCAAGAATTTTGAAAGATGAAATATATGGGGATTTTCTGGTATATATATTTTTATTCTGATTTACATGAATACATAGAATGGATCTAATGGAATATAAAATTTATTTAATGGAAATATAAAATACATAGAATAAATATGATTAAGGTAATGATAACCCTTAATATGTTCCTTATATTACTATAATGTTTTTTTGGATAATGATCTATTGGATATAAGTAAATAGGATGGTACTAATTACCTTGGAACTAATTAATGACATGTTGACAAGCAGTTCATTCTATCAAGGATGAATTTTACAAATTCATGGATATATTGAATATATCTATTAATCAATGTATTTGGGAAGAACTCATGTTTTCCAAAATGATTTATGGTAATTCATGTTGTTACCATGTTCCAAGAGAATTTACTATGAGGGTATTGATATGTTTGGAATGTGACAAACATGTGGTACTTTGTTATATGATGGGGATAAATGTTAAGATAATTTTTACCCATTGTTATATTGTTTTCTATTATTATCATTTATAAGGGTTATAAGGTCATTCAATCCTGAAATGTTTAAGTTAAACATTAGAAAAAATATTTATGTGTTGATATTGTATTGAAATCCTTTGTTAAAAGTCTATTTATTGATTAAAATTATTTAAATAATGTTCATAAAATGTTGTATATTATGCTAGTATGGTTTTACAAAAGGAAATAATGTATGATTGGTGAAATTCAATTATTTCTGGAAAGGTCATGGGCTATAAACCCATTTCTTGAGGGTGATAAGAGTTTTATGCCTACTAAATTCCTATGTGATGTCCTAGTTAATGTATAATTATTTTTAATGAATAATTATTTATGATGAATCAATAATTTTACATTTAAATTTTTATGAACATTTTTTGATAAATATTTATACATTTCTATCATTTATGAGCCGTAATATCTATTAAAAGCTCATTTTAGCACTTCATGCATTCAAGTTAATTTCTGGATTTCTATACACGATGATATTGAGGAATTAGAAATTAATAAAATTAAAAATAAAGAATGAATTTTATTATAGAGATATATTAAGTAACTCTATTTAATTATATTCAAAATCAATAAATGAATTACTCAATGTTAGGATAATGATAAAAAGAATATTGTTAGTCTGAATACCTTTTTTTAATTGATGTCCTTTTAAATCAACACAGATTTGTGAAATCGAGGCCCAAAATTTTTTTTGACCAATAAATTTTTTGTGATTGAACACCACAATCACTCCACATAAATATTTATGCTTTTCCTCCATGTACCTTATTCACTCACAACGTATGTACTCCTATGTGGAAACCTAATTATATGTTACATTGGGTAACTATTATGGTCCCAACATTTTCATTGAAGGGAAATTTTAGTATTCATTTTTTGATGTGGGTTTATATGAATGAAACGTTCAATTATTAAACCGTTGATAGACCAGAATTATTTCATGGTTTAAATTCATTTTAAGGGGGTGTAGAATGTATCACCCTGTGGACACTTTGTTATGTATTAGAGTTTAAAAGGTGAATAGAGAAATGCCTTATAAAAAAGAGGAGAAAACACATGAAAGAAATCAATGATTTGCAAATGATTGAAATTTGAATTTCCCTAGTCAGATCACAGTGCTATTTGAATGAAATGTAATTGCCTGACCCATCACTATTTAACCCAAGGTATTCTATTTTCCTATAAATAGACCCTTGGGGTCTTCATTTTTATGGTTGAATTTCCTTGAATCCTAATTGCTGCTCAGGTCTCCCTAGTGCTTCACCCAAGTCTTCCGAAACATTCATGTTCGTTCATTAACACCTAGATAATAGAAATTGAAGGTGGATCATAGAACATAATTCTTTTTAGTGTTTTAAATTTATAACACATGCACACCTAATGCACCCAACCTCCCTAGATCATAATCCCTTGTGTTCCACCTATTCCTCTCACTGGACATGAGCAGTCCACTATTGGGAATACATATGAATAATCTTGAAGGATTGAGTTTGGTATCTCCCATGTATTAATGTCCAGGTTTTTCGTCACTTAAGTGAGAAAAAAGTCTTCCAATCTAACTTGTGTGCCCATACTTGTGCATGATTATTTACTTGGGTTCCCTTTTTGATTCACATAATCCCTTCACTCTACAAGACATCAAGCCTTATTCAAAGAAATTCATGGAAATGATTCTACTTCATTGGCTCCCTTATCTGAAAGGGGTTATGTTGTAAATTCTACTAATACCTCATGATGTATCAAACTTTTAGGAAAGTCAAATCAGTGTGTCTCCAATTTGGGTTTGTATATCCACTATCAGAGGTTTCCAAAAATTGTTTCACAATGGGGTTTGGATTCATATAGTGTATTTTGGTTTGTATATATGTAGTCACAAGGAAAATTCTCTTAGTAAATATGTTGGGATGTTCTCAGTTTGTAGGATTAGGGTTTGGGTTATGTCCTCCTCTTTTTGTCTCTAACACACGGAACCTCAGGTCTCTAGTAGGGAAATTATGATTCAGACTTGCTTTTCCATTCATGAAATGGAGATGTATCCCTCCAATACCAGGAATAATTTTAAACATCCATCCTAGTGTAATACCTTAACCATTCAATTAGGAGGTCGAAGACATTATCCTCTATACATCTTCCACCATCACTCATTCTTTACAATGGACCATTTTACAATGTCAAGATAATAGGGGGAAGGCTCATCGCCTTTCCCTCTTCCATGGTCGACTCAACCTCTTCCACCCTCATCACTATAGGCATGACCTATTCCACCAGTGGAGGAAGAAAAGTGTGGGTGCCTTTGTTGAATATTTAACATCCTATTGTTTATCACACCGAGCATGAATCAAGTGGGCATAAAGATTAATCATGATCACAACATTTTCATAAACCCTTCATTTTCTGAACTATGAGAAATCAGATTCGTGATTAATCCAGGATACATAGGAAGACTACTTGAAGGAACGACCGTGATAGGGTTCCCTTTAAAAAGGACCAATATAATAAGGTCCCTTCAAATGGGTAGTTTCCTTGCATAATACACATCTTTAATTAATTACTAGAACTCTGATTCCCACCACAATTTTCTTACACAGGAAGTGTTCTTCGGGCCCGAGCTCACTATAGATCCTCATCAAGAATCGAACCATAATTCTCCTAATCTGGGCAGCCTCCATTGAAATATGTCCCAAATTAAACCCCCGAATTATCATGGTATCTCATTCGAGATGTTATTCCAAAATAATTTTTATCAACGGATTACACTCTCCTATGTAACTGATCAAACTAGATTGGCTTTGATTACGATCTAAATTGCATACATAGGAATCCTCCTTGAGGTTCAAACCCAACACTTATAATCAACATTGTTCTCTTTGAGCCATATTCCCAATATGGTCTAATCTGACTTGGAAACTCGTATTCATTCCATGTTTCTTGGGATTATAAGGCATAATTCCCACACTAAAACATGACTAAGAACCCACCTATTTGACGTCCTTACTATGGTAAATTAAAATGTATGGCTATGTCCTTATGACATGATATTAAAAAGTATGACGTGTACCTTTAAAAAACACCAAACTATGGGGGTTCGGATTCCTTTTATAAGGATACATAGGTAGCCCATTTTATGTGTACCATCCAAATATAAAAACAATCTTTCAACTCCTTTTACAAAAATATATTCTAGAGTGCCCCACTGAGAAGATTAAAAAATAGAATCATTATAACAATGATTAAAATAATATCTAAACAGTATATGAGAGCATACCATTGTCGGAGAACCTCAAATACATACTGATATCACTATTAATGAAGAAATTCAAATACATATTGATGATTTTAAATTTCACACATGCTAATAATTGAATTCATATTTCCATGGAAACATATGTTATACTTGGTGAATTAATAATGATTGATGAAAATATCTTAAATGTATAAAGAGAGTCCCAGAGTAAACAAATTATACCCCTAAAAGGGTGTGATAAGTCCGACCTACCATCCTCTTGACCATTACATGTTCTTCAGTATCGTAAAGTTCAAACATAAGGAATACGTCCTTTTAGAAATCAAGTCCCTTTTGGATAAAGAACTATTTGATGTTTTTAGTTCCATGAATAAATTCAATGTAAACTTATTGGAAGCAGTGATTCTTAAACTATAACACATGTTTCAAGGAACTAAAAAACAAAATGGAGAAACCAATGTGAATCAAGAACCATGTTAATAGTGTTACCCACCACTCAGTCCCTTATAAATTGATATATAAAGGCCATACAAGGGAATCAATAATGCATGTATCCATATAGAAGATGAAGCTTTATTGGATTTTATTGTTGTTTCCATGTTTTCTCATAGCTCTCTTCACTCCAAAATGGATTCCTCCAAGTTTGTACCTGCGAATGTCCTAGTCGCTGCTCATGTTGGATCCTCATCCACTGGAAGGATTTCATCACTGATTCTTCGTCTTCAACGCTGGGTCTCTGGTATACTGGTAAGGGAATAATGTCAGCATAGTACTATCCCAACCTTGGAGGATTCATGAAAATATCTCAAGGTTAATAATAACCATTTATTGTTCAGCTAACGACGACTGATGTTCAAGGAGAAGACGGTTCCAACCACCGTATTTAATAATTTTAGGTCATTATCCCTAGAATAAAACACCTAATATCTACCATACTATAGAGTGGTGGAAAAATAGGTCACTCATTTCCATAATTCAATGATTTAGTGGTCCTTCTTGAGGTCTCCCACCAACAATCGCGGCTAGCATAATGACACGGTAGTGAACCCCCAACAAGATGGGGGTATTGCCTATTGACGTTTGGCCTTGTCCCCTCAGACCTACGAATTCAAGGTGAACTACTGGGGACAAAATCTGGTCAACAGAGAGTAGGTTCATACCTTTCCACCTCTGGAGAAGTCCATCAACCTAATTTGATGGAAAACAATGAGAGAGCACATACACTCATCCGTCCTAATTCTGCTGCCCAGCACACTTGTCTAGAAGCGACCCACCAATCCCACCAGGTAAATTATATGGATTGCTATGAATAGTCACATACATCTATTTAAAAATTATTAGCCAATCAACAGGCTCATCAGACTGCATTCAAGAAAACACATCAATCAAATTTGGAGGAAAATGGTATATATGAACATACACCTACTAACACTCACCAATTATTCCAGCAATCTCATCTACCAGTATTGAAAGAAGACCTTCAACCATGATTGAGGGAAAATAGCCACCAAACAGATACAACTTCTAGAGTTCATCAAGCTTACCAACATCGTTGTTTGGAGGCACCTGGAGAAGTAAGTCAGAAAGCTTTGATGACAAACTTGGGGTAGAATCAAATATCTACAACCCGATATAAGTACTTTCATTGTCCATTTAGAGAAAAAAGAGGATAGGAGTAGGCACATGCACCTACTCTAGATACGTAATGGACTTATATTCTTGTTTTAGCCACTGATTTCAACACTCACATATTAGAAATGGTGAAAGGGAATACTTAAATTACTACCCATATTCTGGAAGCATGCCAGAATATCATAACAAAAACATTAGAAATACCATGGTAACAAACACATAACTCTGTACCCATGCCCAAGATGAAACATTATCATGCCACCATAGAGCATATACATACCTATGTTCAAATTTATTAGGTCTATAGGAATAATCCCCCATATCACGTGAACTACTAGATCGGGAACATACACCCTTTCCAATTATATGTAATACGTCCATTGTGACGACCACTCCAAGGAAAGAACATGCACCTGCCCATGATAACCACTTCTACCAGCAGGTGACCCACATTATGTGTAAGAGGGAAACCAAGAAGAAGTCTCACCAAACAGATTTGGAAAATCAAGATCCAATATACGATCATGCTCTTTATAATGATAGAGTTCTTGAATTCCAAATACATTTGTCTGTTACAGCTCAAGATCCTACCATTTAATTGCCAAATAATTGGAGTAGTAGTAGTAATTCTGATGTTCCCTATCAGACACTTTGATAAGAAATCCTGCTTCTGGAAAATATGTTTATCCAGAGTACCTATCTTCATAAGAGAGATACAGTAACCCTCTGTGTGTCCCAAAGACTATGTAGAAATAGGATTTATCCCTTTTTTTAATCCACCATGGAGGCCCTCACAATGATGGAATTTAGTGTGAAAGTTCCATCTGTAGTAGTGTTTCACATTGTGAAAATAATTTTCTATAGAAAAATATAGTAATGAGAAAGGCCACTTATCTCGAGGCACATACCTACACAAGGTCAGTCATGTATGATGCCCTGTTATTAAAAGGTGAAATACTTTCTCAACCATAAGACATATTAAGGGAAAAATCATTCTTTGAACCTCCTTTGTGGAATTTATTACTAATGTAGGAGAGGAAAAATAAAGATTACATATTTTTTATAATAAACCAATCGATAAGTATCCTCTTTGTTCAGAAAAAGTGGAGAAACCTCAAGTAAATGATGATGAAGATATGTTGAATATGAGAAAGAAATTGGTTAATGGAGAAGTACCAGTCATGTTTTGGCCTTTGAAAAAACCCTCAATACAACATTCCAAAATAGATAGAGGAATATTTCATTCATTATGCCCACCTCAATTTATTGAAAACTATTTTTCATTTGAAAACCAAGGTATTATAGTATGATTAATATCAAAATCATGTAAAGGTAAATGAAGGGTTTCAATGCCAAATCGACATGGAATATCTCTCAGTTTTACAATATCCAAAGTTTGAAAATATGTAGAGAAACCTTCCTCATGTATTCCTTAATGAATTAAAAAGGTTGTGCCAATTAATTTCTGATACCCCATGTGGTGTTCATATCAATTGTTGGGGGTGTAAATAGGGGATTTCATTTCACTTCTCTCTAGAATCAACAATGTCTGGAAAAAGTGGTCTTATACAATGTTATTTCCCACAGCCTGCTACAATCAATATATTTTTTATGTAATCATGTATACGCTCATGAACATGCCTTAACTAGCTCATATCAGAGTCGGGTCTAATGAAAGTGGTTGCTGAGATACATTCGCATTAAGAATATGGGAATCATACGAAGACCTCTAACTTAGAGGATGTCAGTGATTAGATGATGCAAATGTCTTAAATAACACAGTGGTCTTCAAAAAAAGTGATATGTGTGGATGTCGGATAATGCATCTAGCCAATGTACAACAAAAAATTCACATAATTATAAAAACAACTACGTGAATCTCAACTATAGAAGTTTAAGATCCACCCCAACATTCAGGGTTGTGTGCTTGATTAATATTAACATTGAATTTAATAAATAAATGTCTAATTGTTTGAAGAAGATGAATAGAAACAACCACATCTTATAGGGCTAGGAGATTTTTCACATCTACAATCATCTTCCCAATAGAATTAAAATTTTTCTGGATTGGGGATGAATACACAAATAAAACACACAACTAAACTATCAAAAGAATCCATCAGGGTTACTATTTGTCAAATAGTTATAATGAAATCAATATATAAGAGAAAAAAGTGTCATAGAATATATTGATGGAGAAGATCTTATAAAGATACTGACATAATTCCATCAAAATATTATGCATCATTAAATGTAATTAACAAAAGAGAATAAGATCCTCCTGAAAATGAATCTAGATTATGGGAATCAGAAGCTGTTGTTCTTATCCAAAACATGGTACCTACTAATGCAAACGAAGGAGGTGTGTGTACCTGAAATAAGAGGATTAACTTGAATACATGTATTCCCTCAAGTAACTAACTCCCACCCCTTTGAAAATAATCCAACCAAAGGAAAGGTAAATGAAAGATCAAATCTCACATTTCCAGTAGAGAAGGTCAGTCTCTTTTGCTTGAAGAATGTTTTTTCACTACAATAACAAAAGATGAATGAGTTGAAAAAACACAATATAGTGTTACATAAAAGTAGTATTTCTACTACACAATCTCCCCAGGAGAATTCTCTACTTGGGAATCCTGTAAGAGATCCTCAGTAAAGAGTATTTTAGGAAACTATATATGAGGATAATAAATTCCCTCCATTAGGTATACTATTAGGGTAAGATCAAATGAATCATTATAGGCCTGTCCCCATGAGTTATCCAAGACAAATAGCAGCTGCACCACAACTACTGGTTTCACCGGTCATTTCACCAGTTCAACCTCTATTTATTGTACCTGTAAAGGTCCCATCTCATCCAGATGTTTCCATAATTCTTATGAACAGAATTGATTAATTAAAAACTTGATTGGAAGCTATTGAATAACGGTGTGTGCTTGTTCCACTGGAAAAGATAGCTTACCCTGAATGGGTGGATCCGATACCTCCTCCACTAAACAGTTTGAATACAAAATTCCCAATCTTTAATGGTTCGAGAGATCTAGAGCAACACGTAATGAATTTTTTGTCTCATTGTGATCCCATGACGGGGACTCCTCAACAAGAATAAGCAGTAAAGATAATGTGTTATGTTCATTAATAATAGGGACCAGATTTTGATTGGTATAAAAGTTTTCAATCATGATCAATTATTGGATGGGAAGATATATGTCGGAAATTCCTTCTTCCATTCAACTCAATGCTATGGAAGATAATAGTTTTTGATCATACAAATTTCAAATAATGGGAAAATGAAAGAGTTTAAGAATACATTGCTCAATGGGTAGGATTAACATATTATTTAAATATGGAACTCTATTAGAAAGGGTTTCTAACAATTTTGGTATAAAATATACATGATGAGTTAGGCACACCACTGATCCCTATGAAATACACTACAGGGTTTCATGTCTATGGTTCATTTTTCGAATACGTGGAGGAATCCATTGTGGAAACTAAATATAAATCTCATGTAATTCCATTAGCTCTAAGAAGGAGAATAGGGAATGTAAGGACTGCCATATTCACACTCAAGTAAGAACCCATATGTGCGTCCACTTCAAAACATTCATCATATTGAAGGGTTGTGCCTCTCGAGAATCAACAAAAATGACCACTTCATCAAGATTATCAATTAGATCATTGGAGGGTAAAATTTGAGGTGTTTAAGAACAATGTTAATTCATTTCAGAATGAACAGGTTCCCAATTACTTCATCTCAGCTCTGGAAAACAATTTTGTTCCGCTTTAAAGGCCAAAAACACCAAACAATGAATGAGATAAATATCGTCCAAATTATTATACCTTTCACCAAATTTTGGGGAATTCCATCTAGGAGTGTTTTGTTTTTCATACCTCATGAAAAAAATGCTAGACTCTAGACAATGGAAACTAAAAAGTTCGTCAGCCCAAGTAGCTTGTGTTACTAATACTGATTTAGAGGAAGAAGGAGAATGACAGGAATTTAAAGATAAAAATGCACATAAATGGGATTATTGGATGATCAAGAAAATAATCAACTGAAATCATTCCATTCTAGGGACATATGTGAAAAAACCAATCGTGTCTTGGGACAATCCCACCAAAACAAAACAAACTTAATCAAAATATCAGTCCTCCAAAGGTCAATACTCAAAGAAGAGACCTGATCAAAATGACAAAGAGAAATCAAAATAATGCGAGCTCACATCAAGGCCAATGTTTTCCTTGACTCTAGAATATTTCATGCCATATATTGGAAAAGAAAGATCACAGACCCATCAAATGTCACAACCAAAACTTATCAATGAGGAGGAATTATCATCCGATGAACAATTGATCAATGGTTCAGTCAATGTTATCCACATAACGGATCCTTAGGAAAATGGTAATTCTGGTTATGATGAGCATATATTCCCTGTACCTGACTGGGGAACTATTGGATGAATCCATGGTCGAGGATACATGTGAATACATGGGTATTCTAGAAGACACTATTTTAACTCTACCCCTACTCAAACCATTTATGCGATAGATACTTGTGGGAGGGCCCTTCATTGGGCTCAAGAAGAATAGGGAAGTCCTCCAACACATGACAGAATAAGTACCAACATGATTATTTTGGAAGATCGATAAGGGGTAACACTCTCTTTTTCTCAACATGTTGATAGACCTAGTCAGTCTAATCTACTGAAACCTGAAGTTTTTTCAAATTCTTCTCTTATGCATGATACATTTACATCAGAAGAGTCAACTTCGAAGGAACCTAAAAAACAACATCTCCATGCTGGGAAATTAAGACCTATAAAATAAAATTACAATGTTTTGAAATATATAGCTCATGTACTGGAAAATTTGAAAAACTGGGATTCCATGAATCTAGCAAAAGATTTCATAGAAGCAATTATTGAGGCTATGTCAATTCCTCAATAGTTTGAAAATAATGTTGTTGCTGCTATAGTTTCCCATATAGAGAATGACCCTATAAAATGTCATGATGTTATATATTTTACAAATGGGGTTTAATATGATGTTGTAAATTGACTTATTAGGCCCTTATATCTTTCTCGTAGGGTCAATCATATAGACATATGACGATCCATCATTGATAATTGCTTAGGAGTCAACCCCATTCCTATTTTTACACTTCATCGAATGGGTCACACAAACTATTAATTATCTCCTTCCAAATTATTATTGAAATGTTATCAAAACAATTATCAAGATACTCTTGGTGAGATTACACTCAGATCAATGTTTGGGGATCTTATGCCTAATTCAAATTTTATTTTTTCCATCCAGACATGGCCTTTAACATTCTTCTTGGAAGGCCATGGATACATCAATATGCAGCCAATACTTCTTCATACCACTAATATCTCATGTAATTTTTCTATTGTAAAATTATTACATTGTATGGTGAAAAGGATTTGTTCATGACATGTGAATCGCAATACATTGAGGTAAAATTTTATCACATAAAGGGAACAAGGTCTGTGACAAAAGAGGTAACCAAAATCATTACTCCAAATATCCAAGAAAAGATTTTAGAAAATAAGTTCACACATTTGGGTATAGATTCTATGTTGCTTAGAAATAAAATTGAAAGGATAAACCCAAATATTACCACTCATCCAATGACTTCTATAATGTCAATTATAGTAATTGAGCCTGAAAACATGGGAGAAATTGTTGATTTACCATGCAGTGGTGAAAAATAAAATGGAGATGTCTTTATTTCATCCACTGAACTTCAGCAAGCCTTTTCTTCACTAATAAGGATAGAATATGTTGTAGTAATACTAGAGGAAGACAATGATGTTGATTCCCAATCCATCATCTCACCATTATTAATCAAGAAGACCCTTCATCATCTGTAGGGTCAGAAATGATTACCACTTATTTAGTATATTAATATAATTACACCTCCCCTAGATTTGATTGTTTTTCTTCATCACCAACTGTTAAAATAGAAACTGAATAAGTGATACATAATGAAGAAGAAGTAGATCTCAGGGGAGCTCCTCCCACATTTTAGGAAGGTGTCTTTACCACTGTGGATGAGCTCAGAGAAATAAATCTGGGTACATAAGAAGATCCACTCCCCCCTTTAATTAGTGCAGTCATGGCTTTTGAAGAAAAAGATATGTATACATCATTTATAAAGTGACATCAAGTTATATTTTATTGTAACTATACAGAAATGACCGGCCTTAATACCAATGTTTCCACTCATCATTTGTTTTTACCAGAAGAACAACAAATATTCATGCAGGTAGTATGAAGAACACACCTAGCTCTTGCCACAAAAATTGAAGCTGAAGATTATAAGATTATCATGGAATTCTTTTAGGGATGTCAATTTCCCATGTATATGGATGACATTGTCCTAGTTAAAAATAAGATTGCTAAAATCAGAATTTTCATTTGTTTCTGAGATATTAACTGGCATTGTCCCAAAGATGACTTTCCAGATCCAATCACAATGATTTTAATTGATGCAACAATTGGATGTGAAGCTATTTACATCATGGATGGATACTCTAGGTACAATCAAATCCTCATCGCCCCAGAGGATGAAGAGTCTACAGCCTTCAGATCACCTCAAGGTGTGTTTTACAATCGGGTATTGACCTTTGGCTTAAATAATTCCTGTGAAACCTATCAATGTGACATGCACCATAACATTAGTACCTTTTTATGAAAATTTGTCGAATCATAAGTGAATTATCTGGTGGTTAAATACAAACAATTTTCAGATTAATAG
Source organism: Viscum album (assembly GCA_963277665.1). Lineage (NCBI taxonomy): Eukaryota > Viridiplantae > Streptophyta > Magnoliopsida > Santalales > Viscaceae > Viscum > Viscum album. Next base: position 324,815,510 of record OY728128.1, read on the forward strand.
GATTATCTAGATATCATATTCAGTAAACATTGGTAGCATAGTTTGAAGATGAATCCCTTAAAATGTAATTTTGGAGTATCCTCCATAAAGTCCCTCAGATTCATTGTATTCCATCATTGAATTGAATTTGATCCACATAAGATGAAATCAATTATTAGCATTTCACCTCCATGAATTTTGAATGAATTAAGAGGAATTCAAGGACACATGGACTATATTCGGTGCTTTATTTACAATTTTCTAAGAATGTGTTTTCCCATAAACATATTAATGAAGAAGGGTCTCACCTATCAATGGACTGAAGACTATAATGAGGCATTGTATACCCTCCAGAAATAACTCATTATTCCACCAATATTAATGTCACATATTGAAGGAAGAACACTTATTCTCTATGTTATAACTTTAGAGTGATCATTGGGTGCCTTCCTTGCCCAAAATAATGATGCTAGGAATGAAAAAAACCATTACTATCTCAGTCGAACTATGCATGAAAAAGATACTTGATATTATTGTATCAAAATGTGTTTCCTAGAATTATTATTTTCAGTTCATAAAATAATGATCTACATACAACATAATAAGGTCCAATAGGTGTCTTCAAATAACCCTCTAATATTTATCCTCTGTATCACTACGCTTACTCAGAATTGGCCATGTTGGGTAGTTATTTTGCAACATTTCGATATCAAGACTTTGCCTCATAAAGGAATAAAAGGCCAAGAACTAGCCGAACTCCTTGCTGAACACCCATCTACAGAAGACAAATCATTGAATACTAAATTTCTTTAGGATGAGGTAATCTTTATTCAAGATATTCTAAAAACACTGGAAATGTAAATTGATGGTGCCCCAATATTTCCAACTGGTAAGAAAATGAAAAATCCTAAACACAACAATGTTAGTTTAAAAATTGTACTTATCTCCCTAGAAAAATAAGTTTTTCCATATTCCTTCTTCTTTTCTGAATTCGGTTCCAACAATGAGGCATATTTTTGAGCACTCGTCTCACGAAAAGAATTGTCACTACGGATACAAGTGGATGACCATAAATTAAATGGTGATTCAATGTGGTTAATAAAATAAATCAGTGGGGATATGATATCAGAAAATAATAGTCAGTCCCTCTCTGTCATTACATCTGAGGGTTAATGGATGAATTTCCCACAGAAACAACATTGACATATGTCCCACAATCACAAAATTCCCATGCTGATTGACAGGATAATGAACCCACAACCCTAGAAGATCCAAATCAGGATGAGACAATAATCAATATAGCCCATCATCAAGTGGTATTACCATTAGTTCAATCAATAATGGAGGAAATTAATGAAATTATCTCTATTTCAATTCCCTATGGTCATACCATGGGATAGATGGAACCCATCATGGAATACCATCAAAATGGAGTACTTATGCCAGATAAAGATGATAAAGAATAGATCTGATAATCAGTGGACAATATTTCTTTTTATGATAGCCCGTATAATGAGAAAAACATCTACAAATGAGGCTTTTATGGAATCCTTTTTAGGTGCGTGGACAGTGAAGAAACTGTAATTATTATAAAATAGGTACATGTTGGACATTATTGTGATCACAAGTCTAGGCATAGTCTTTCTAATCAAATATGAAAGTTTGGAATCTTTTTTGCATTCAATGACACTGGATTTCATAGATTTCCCTGTGAAACTCCATCCCTACCAAGTGCATGCCAACAACCATCATTTTCCCCTAGAGATGTTACATACAATTAAATAATATTGGCCATTTTCCACATATGGATGGATATTTTAGGACCTTATCCTCTAGCTACGAAAAGTAGTTCAAGTATATTCTTACTACAACTGATTTCTTCTCCAAATGGGATAATGAAATACCTCTTAAAGAAGTTGGATACAAAATCTTTTTTAGTTTTGTCAAAACTAACATCATCACCATATTTGGTGTCCCCCATACCATATTGATGGTAAACGACACAAATTTAGAGTCTCTTGAGGTATAAAAGTAATATCATGAGAACAGTATCAAATCAAACCATACATCTCGCTGTCATGCAACAATCAATGGACAAATAGAGGCTTTATATAAGACACTGTCAAATATACTGCATAATATGATGGAAAATGATAATAAATATTGTCCTGATAAACATTATGATGCTTTATGTGCTTATCATACTACTACCCATACCACCACTTAGGAAAATCCATAGTCATTAGTGTATGAAACCAATGTAGTTTTTCAAATTGAAATTCAAATTTCCTTCACTTAAAGATTCAATGTGTGGATAGTTATCTACATATGGGATGTCTCAAAGATGATTTAATGAGCTAGAACGATTAGAAGAAAAAATATTTTATACTTTGCATCATTTTGAAGTCTATGAGAACAGAATATCGTGATCTTTTAACAAGAATATTAGGCTCTTCTCATTTCATAAAAGTGAATTGGTATTAGTCTTCAGGACTCAATGATACTATGAATAAAACATCCAGATCATGGTCCAAAGTTGGAAGGACCTCATTACATACATATGGTCAACTCAAATGGAGCTTATTCCCTAATCTAAATGGATGTAGAGCTTATTACAACTCCAAAAAATGTATGATTCTTGAAGAAAAACATTGTATAACTGTACCCAATTCCCTCTCTTCATGAATCTAAAATACATAGCATAATGTTCTTGTTGAAAGTCATTAAACTATATAACATCCATAAGAATCCATGTAGTGTGATGATAAAATACTAAGCATCTTTATCCTTATCACACAATGTTGAACTACATGAAATAATTTATCCTCATTAGAAGACATTAAAATGTACAGTTAATGTCTTCTCAATTTAACATTAAGAGATACCATATGAAATCATCATAAACATCATTACTACTCATTAGTAGTACATGAGTTCAATTTCAGCCTATATATGAATCAGATTGGCATAGGGACCTTGTTTCAAGAACTATGTGTTATTTCATTCTCAATTTCAATGAGATACAAAGAAACACCTAGATCTCTAATCTAGGGTGGAGCCCCAACCAAAAAAAATTATTTCCTTTTTATACTCCTATACATGAACTTGATCTATACATAGTTATCCTTTAAGATACATGGTTTGATTTTCATATCATCTTGTGTCGTAAATTTAATTATTCTTCTAGAATGTGAAAAAATTTTCTTCTCCCACATTAAACTCAATTGGTGTGGGAAATGATTGTTCATTAAATATGTTTGGCTAAATTCTGATCCATATGAGATACATATAGATTCATAAATATCATATCTTGGGCCCTTCCAAGATAACCCCTCCTTTATTAACAATGTAAGAATCAAACCCGCATAGGGACTAATTAAAGAAATAAGTATGGCTTGATTCTCATCCATATGAGACATGTAGTGACACCTTGGAATAATTACAGGGTCCATCCACAATACTCCATTTTTATGTCGAAATTACTTTATGTCCTTTCTACATGACTCTAAAATGAACAACATAATATTTATTTAGTGGAAACAAGTAAAGTCTCGATATTACATTTGATTTAAATCTATGTAAAGTACTCCAAACTCATGGCCAATATTGATTTAAATATTTCTCATTTTCGATGATCATTACCCCCTTCTGTATTTCACAGTATTAATGTTGAATATTTTTATATATTAATAATATTTCTTATTGTTTTTGGGGATAGAGTTTCTAATATCATAGAATTCATTTACCTGACTATGTAGTATGTTCCCATAGGTTTCCTTGCATAAGTTTCAAACATAACAGGCATGTCAGTCAAAAGATACCACTATTTGACTATGCAACATATGCACCAGTTGGACCTTCCTAACACAACCCCCAAAAAAGGTTTAAAAAGTATTGGTAATTACATTTGTGGATAAAGTGTCTTTTGTCCCATTCATACATTGATAACAATATACATGAATATATATTTAAATTTAGTCATTGATGTACATGTCACCCATTACCTTTATCTCAATTTGAAAGTCTTTAAGACCATGGTTCACACATTTTCCTCTACATGTGTTTAAAGAAATATTAAATAACATTAGATCAATTGACCAAATGTCATATACTATTTCCATTTTTGGTCCTAGTAGTATGATCTAAACACTACAAACACCATACATCCCACATTTGGGTGAGACCTTCATAGAAATCCTATTCTTCTATTCATTGGAAATCATGATTGGAAATATTCTCCCTGTATTGAAGTACCTTTCATCACAAAACAAATTGTGATTTTGAAAATATGAATCCTCAAAAACATTCATTGGCTTTTAGAAAAATAATTCCATATTTTATAGATATCTTTATCTTGACCATGAAGTATGTTCCCTTAGGTGACATTGTATAAGATTCTTACACAACATGAATGTTATTCAAAGGATTTCACTATTTGGATATGAAACATATTCTCTAGTCCCCACTATAAAACAAAACCCCCATAATGAGTTCATCAAATAATTGTATCATCATTATTAGGAAAGAAATATTTTAATTCCTAGTTTCCATTTTTCCCATATTATTATTCACATATAGAAATTACCATATCATAGTTTTCATTTCTTCCCTTCCATACTTTAACATAAAAGTATGGTTTCACACTAAATTTCATGAAGTTGGGAGAGTCTCAAACCTTTGGTCACAACTAAGGACATTAAATTAATGCCACACATTGTCCTCACTACATCACTTAAAATTACATAGTTATATGTCCAAACTACATGACATAAAACTGTGTATTATGATATCAAGAATTCGCCTTTATGGAAAATTATAACCATTCCTGATACACAAAATTTGTATAGAAGTGGTTTTCTATTTCAAGACATATGTCGGTATAGATAACAATTTATTCTTAAAATATATATCTTCGAAAAAACCACCGATTGTTGTCTTGAGTCATCCAAATACTAATTTCTATTGTTTGTCAATAATAAAATGATAAATCCCTAAGATATCATTTTTTTACTATGTAGTATGTTCCCCCATAAGCCTTGCATAAAATGTTCCTGCATAACAGCCATGTCAGTCAAAAGATTCCACTAATTGTCTATACAACATATGCCATAGTCGGCCCTCCATAACACAACACCCGTTAAGGGTTTGTCAAATAATTCCCATCTCATTCTTGGAAGAGCCTTAATTTATGTTTATACAAGTTTTAGATTGGGTGACCATAAAAACATGACTCATGTTTCCCCTTGGAAATATATAATGAATAATAGAGGAATTCTCCACCACTTATCTTTATTTGGGATCTAATTTCAAAATTTATGGTCAACACTGTTATACCTTAAACACTAGACCATTCTTGACGAACATGCATGACTCTATAATACCAAAAAAATAGTCATGGTACCCACCAGATTGGAAAACCGCAAAGGGAACATAGGACAAAAGTCAATTCCCAGCTCACTAAATGTACATTTTTCCGGATTTAGGTAATATTGAGAAAACATTGAAAATATAAAATGATTGTGGGGTTGACTGTGTAACCATCTTTAAAATAAAACTACACACACTAGGTCCATTGGATTTGGAAAAGGGATTATTGAATAAATGAAAACATAGATGATTAAAAAGGAAATGCATTTCATTTGTGTGTAAAAAATATTCAAAGAAGAGAATACAAAAAATGGTGTATCACTTCTATCATAAATGACAATTGGTTTTCTACATAACTCTTAATTATTTTAATATCTTCATGAGCCCCATCAGCTGCCTGTTGATGTTTTTTATCCAACTAGCTTCATTCACATCACCATGGTGAAGTGTTTCCTAAACATCTGTAATGGATTTTGCACCATCATTCTGGACATCTCTTATTGAGTTATGAAGCTATTCAAGCTACCATATGATAATAACTAATTCTTATTGAAGACGCATCTATTGAACAATATATTCATTTATATTGTGCTTCATGTTTTTCAATAATTTCGTATGATTAGCCTCATCATGGGATAAAATTTCTTAGAATTCATCATGGTCAATCAAAAGTATAGTTTTTATTAGATATTACAGAAGATTCTACTATTTCTACCTCTTTTGGACAATCTATTTCACTACAGTATGAATTTTATGGTATTAAAAATCACCAAATCCCAGCATTATTAATAGAGATGAAATTAATGGAATTATTGAATGATGTTCTTTAAGGGACGTTTCAGATATTATTTTCAATATATTTTACCTTGACTTGTGATGTTAAGGACACTGATCCTATTTCAGTTACTGGTCTAATTCAAAATAACATCATATGGAGAGGCATATTCTAGGATTAATGCACTTAATGAAGGTCCATGTTTTACTCCTTCCATGACAGTGGTTGCTTCACCTCTTACTATTGTTTGAGCTGATGTAGAGGCTTCACCTCTGGATCTCTCCATTTATGTTGATATCCCTATATGCTAAATTAAATTGTGGTTATGGTTAGTTTAAAGGGATTAAAATTGTGAGTGAAATAACAATATCACTATCTATCACCTAACAACCGGTCAGCATATTGAGAAGGCTCATCCCCAATGTTACCAGTTCCAATGGATTTGGTTGATATGTCTGGATGGGGAATGCTCCCTTTAATTTTCTTAGGATCCTCTTATTGAATCTCAATAAGATCTTCTATCTCATGATTCACCTAGGCCAATCTATCTGTGATGATAAAATTGACATTAATATTGATGCTTCATTCAAGCATTATCGTGGGTTCAGTTTCATTAAATGAAATTGAATATTTCAACCAATCATGGTTAGAAAGTTAATCTTAAGAAGATTAATAGGATGAAAAATGAACACTAACATCTAGTTCCCTATATACATGGAACTTCAAAATATTTTAATTCATTTTTTATAATTCAATATTTTAATATTTATTCAAATAACATATCAAGGTTCATCATATCATCCAATGATATCCCTAATCCCATGTTAGTCTCACCCATGAGAGTACTCGGTATGATTTCTTCACAACCATCCTCTGCAAATATATGACCCTGAATAGCATCCTCAACAATAGTTGTGGGGTCATCATTAGTTTTTCAAGATATTTTAGTGCATTTGATGAACCTAAAGTATCATAGGATGGATGTTAGCTGTTGTTAAATTTGGTGTCTTATGGAACACTGTTGATTTACCTGAGGTCTCCTCTCTTCAAATATTATGAATATGAGTTGTTCTGGGAACATACGTTGGTTCCTTTGGCCTCAATTCAACTTCAGGAACAACCAGGTTATCAAGAATTTGTGCCTATTTAGAAGCATCGAATGTAGTTACTTGTAGCTAATCAGTAATTTTTTATGAGATGGAACATAAGAAGATCTCACGATTTTCATATGTTTTAACACTTTTCATGAAAAAAAACAAAATTCATGATTTTCATGAGGGCTTACGACTATTTAGAAAATGTTTAACTATGGTATTTTTTTCTTCGATAAATCTGTTTATTTTTTTTCATAGGAGGAGTTGCATAATCATCTCTAAAAATAGGTATTGGACACTACATCCCCCTTTATATCTCATCTTCCATGGCCTGTTGACCTAGAGGTATTTCCCCCTATTCACGGGGTGATCTCATAGCTCCAAGAGTAGTAACTCAAGGGATATATTTGGGTGATGGAACTTTAATCGGTTTTCCTATATCCATCTAAATGTTATGATGACATTTCCCCTGAGTGACAAAGATTTTACTAAATTCCAATTGCAAAGTAAAAAAGAATTTGTGAAAAAGAAAAGATACATCTTCAAGATCCACAAAATCATGTCATTCCTCATCAAATTAAAGGTCAATCCCATTAGTGGTACAACTATCTATCATTTATATCACCCTCTTCATATAGGGAATTGATTCGATGGATGCAAATATGAGCATTTCCCTCTATCGGATGTATGTAATCACTTAATCTGGGTTGTTCTTAAATATAATATCATAAGGATCCCATGGATCCCATATTCTATGAATACAAAACCCTTCAAATAAATCTATCCATGTTTTTTAAAAATCACAATGAATACTGTTCCATGTTTGGAGATCCTCTTGTCGAATATATTCAGAGTACCTACTAGAGGGTTGTGATGAGGATCCTGTAGTTTTGGATTTTTGTTTCTTCCCAATTCTTGTATTCATGGATGGGGGATAAAAAAATGGGACTCATCGTTCCTCAAAATGATGGATACTAGTTCACCTTGGTAAAATATTAGTAGGGATCAATGGGTGTCTCTCTAAAATCTGACGGGTGAATTGTATCATGCATGGTATCGCTTCGGTGTATTTGGAGCCTCATCAACCCAACCCCTTTATCCAATGATTCAGACCTTAGTGACAAATAATTACTTTTCAAACAAAAGGGTCCATTACTACTACCTATATTTATTTCCACTCAAGGGAAGAAAAGGTTTAATACCCCTTTAGTGTGGCATCCCGCCTTTTTATTACATAAACTTTCATTATATTACACAAAACTGAGGATCTTTAAGTTTTATTGTCTTGGAAACCAGGAACATAATACAAGAAAACAACATAAAATATTCTTCTTAGAAACGTGAAAGGATTCTCCTTATGTTAATCATAGGTTCATTACGGAATCTCATAACCTGGGGACATACATGAAAAGAAAGGGTGAGCAGAAGGCCCAGTAAGGGAAACAAGAGAAACATTTTACATGTGAACTTGTGATACTTCAATAAGGTCATGAAAAGAACATTAAGGCATGACAAAGAAATCATGAGGCATATCATAATAAAAATATCATTTTTCATATCTTCAAGATGTGGATACAACATTTAATATTGACAATCCTTTCTATTTCACCAAGGTCCATCCCCAAGGTGTCATTAAAAATTACCAAGGTTATTCACCAAGGCGCCATTAAAAATAGTCATCTCTAGAGATTAAGTCTTTACCCAATGCATTGGAGCGTTATCAGGGCGAAACCTTGAAATGTCTTTAATATCATATGATACATATATCATCATCAATAATTTCTTAAACAACCCATATTGCAAAAAAAGAATGGGTTTCATTTCATAATCATAACGTTTAAAAACTGCTTTAAAGACATGATCTTTACGTCACATTAAACCCACAGAATGGGAGAGTGGGTCTCTTGTATGTAAATACAAGAATTTAAAATAGAACAACTTGGTATATATGTGAATACCCCTATAGAAGTGATATCTTTGAGTATTCACTTAATAAAATAAATGAACTTTAGAAAAAGAGAGAGACATTTTGAGACGGAAATTCTGCAGCATAATAGCTATGTTTGGGGGTTTCAGAAAACATTGAAAAGAGAGGGGACATGGGTCAAACAATCATAAATGACTCAAAAAACAGTATAGGGACCGAATATTAAGAATATATGAACATGGTAATGAAATTTTAGGGACATACCATTTGAAATGAAAAACATGGAAGGAAGACAAAAATTAGATTTCTCTTATGAAAATTTGGTAGCCTAACAACGTCATTTAGACTTCAAAAAAAATGAAATAAAAAGATCAAATAAGGTCTCTAAACATATGAAAATAAGAGTTCAGTATTATAGATATAGTGATCATACCACAAAAAAATAAAAAGAAACTTAAAAGACTTGACATGAAAGTGTAACTTTGAAAAAGAGAAGGGTGAAAGAATACCTTAATAATTTAGCAGCCTAACGGTGCCACTTAAACTTTCTTAAAACGAATTGATGAGAGAAAGAGGGGTTATCCCACCATATGAACATAAAAGGACAGTAATATGAAAATAAAATAACATCCTTCAATATAATAACATGGAGCAAAAAAGAAATGACATAAAAGAGATTACTTGAAAAGAAAGAGAGAGAGGTCAGATCCCTTACCATAAACGTAACTCTTAAAACTCAATGGTTGGGACCATCAGAGGAATGAGGGTACCATGGGAGGGTTCCATGGGAGTTAAGGATACAAGAACATCATTGAGGATGATTTTGGAGTCGAATGGATGAGAGGATGGTTTGGTATTTATAGGGAAAGTGAGGGGACACGACATTAATGGCCAGGGGACACCTCATTGGTGGTATTTGCAAAACTATTGGCTTGCCCATGGTATTTGCCCATGGTATTGGAAAATTGAGACACCTCATACAATAATTTATCCCCTTTAGTAGACCATCCATTAAAACATATCATGACATCATCATGACACAGTTATGATGTCATTTAACATACTGAAACCCTAAAACTGCATTTTTACTATTGACTGAAAATTCAACTTTCTCAGAAAAATCCCAAAATTTTTTAATAACATAATATCAATGCTCTGAGTTTAATAATAAAGTCCATTTTATAAAAATATTTTTATAAATATTTTTAATTTAATTAATAATTAAAAAACACTATTCACCCGAAAAAACTGATACTTGATTAATAATTTATGAAACCGTTATTTACTCATAAGAGAGGTCATGTTCCAGTTGTACCACCTCTCAGTTCAGTACATGCGAAGGGTCCGGTATGTACTTCCTCTAGAGAGATACATGGAAGACAGCGTGAACTTGATCTAGGTTCGGTGGAAGTGCTAGACGACAGGCCACTGCTCCTATGCGATCAAGGATTTCATAAGGGCCAATGTACCTAGGGATGAGCTTCCCTTTCTTCCCAAACTGAATTACTCTATTCCATGGAGAAATTAGAAGGAAAAATTTGTCACCAACACCAAACTCCAAGTCCCTTCGACGGTTTTCAGCATAGCTCTTCTACCGAATCTGAGAAGACTTTATGTGTTGTTGGAAGGAATGAACCTGTTCTGTCATCTCTTGCACAAGATCTGGCCTAAGAAGCATTCTATCACCAGTTTCATCCCAACACGTAGGAGTTCTACATCGCTTTCCAAACAGAGCTTTATAGGGTGCCATCTGAATACTCGAATGGAAGCTGTTGTTATAGGAGATCTCAACTAATTGGAGGTGTTGATCCCATCCACCATTAAATTCCTTTGAGCATAATCTCAGCATGTCTTCATGTGTCTGAATAGTCTTTTCATATTGGCCATCAGTTTGAGGATGATAAGCCGTACTAAAATTTAATTCAATATTCAGAGCATGTTGAAGACTTCTACAGAATTTTGATGTGAATCTTGGATCACGATTAGACATGATTGATAGTGGTACCCCATCCAGTCTTACCACTTCCTTTATGTATATCATGGCATGTTGATCAAGAGAGAAATCCTCCCGAATAGAGATAAAATGGGAGGTATTATTGAGACAGTCCACAATTACCGATATCGTATTTTTTCCTTTGTATGTTTTCGGGAGACCAGTTACAAAGTCCATAGTTATATTATCCCACTTCCATACTGGTATGGGTAGCAGTTGTAATAACCCCTTAGGAAGTTGTCGTTCTGCCTTTACTTGTTGACACATCAGACACCTTGTAGTGAAATCAGCAATCTCCCTCTTCATGATATCCCATCAATAATAATCACTAAGGTCTATAGAAATTTTAGTGCTTCCCGGATGTATAGATAAAGTAGAGCTATGGGCTTCCTCCATCAGTTCTTTCTTTATCTCTGGAATAGATGGAACACATAGTCTTCAATGAAATTTCAATACACCTTCTATATCAATATTTAAATCAGGGAACTTCCCATCCTTTACAGCCTCAAACATCTCCTATAGCAAATGATCTTCCTTTTGAGCCTTCTTGATCTTCTCTAGTAATGAAGGTTGAGAAATCATTTGGGATAAGGTCGATGATGTCCCTTCCATTACAATTCCCATATCAAGTTTTACTAGATCTTTAATCTACGGATCTCCTAGGATCCTCATTGTTTCCAGAACAACATGATCTTTCATGATTAACGCATCTGCAACTTTGTTTTCTCTTCCAAGGTGATAATGAATTGAACAATCATAGTCTTTAATAAGCTCCAACCATCTCCTTTGTCTCATGTTCAATTATTTCTGTGTGAAAATATACTTTAAAATTTGGTGTTCGGTGTATATATCACTTTTCTCCCCATGAAGATAGTGCCTCCATATCTTAAGAGCAACAAAAATTCCACAATCTCTAGATCATGCGTTGGATAATTCTTCTCATGAATCTTCAAAAGTTGAGATGCATAAGCAATTAACTTGTCATATTTCATGAATATGCACCCAAGCCCTTTCAGAGATGCATCACTAAGAATAACGAATCCTTCTCCAATAGAGGGTAGTGTTAACATAGGTTTAGTAACCAATCTCTTCTTCAGCTATTGGAAACATTCCTCACATTCCTTTTTCTAGACGAACTTATCCACTTTTTGAGTCAACTTGGTTAGTGGATTGGAAATCCTTGAATAGTTTTCACAAACATCCGATAATATCCCGCTAAACCAAGGATACTACAAATTTCAGTTACTATTGTGGGTTGAGGCCACTCCTACACAACCATTGTCTTTGCAGGGTCAACTAAGATTCCTACATTGGGTACGATGTGCCCCAATAAATCCACTTCATGCAACCAAAACACACACTTAATGAACATTCCAAAGAGCCTCTCCTTCCGTAGAGTTTTCAAAATAACCCTCAGATGATCTTCATGCTCATCACGACTTTTTGAATATTTCAAAATATCATCAATAACAAATATCACAAAGTTATCAAGGTAGTACTTAAAGACACTATTCATCAAATCTATTAAAATAGCAAGAGAATTAGTCAAGCCGAAGTGCATAACAGTAAACTCATAATGCCCATATCTGGATCGGAAGATAGTCTTTGGAATATCTTCCTTCTTCCCCCTTAGTTGATGATAACCAGATCAAAGGTAAATGTTGGAGAAGATTTGAGCCACACGAAGTTGTTCAAATAAAGCATCAATTCTTGGAAGAGGGTATCTGTTCTTCTCTGTGATCCCATTCTGTTCTCTATAATCAATGCATAGCCGCATTGATCCATCCTTCTTCTTTACAAGGAGAACTGGTGCTCCCCAAGGAGACACACTCAGTTGGATAAACCCCTTCTCCAACAAGTCCTGGAGTTGTTTCATTAACTCTTCTAGCTCCAAATTTTCCATTCTATATGGGGTCCCTGAAATCAGCTGAGACCCAGGTACGAGTTCAATAGAGAACTGTACCTCTCTTTCTGGGGGAGGTCCAGGTAGCTCCTCAAGAAATACTTCCATGTATTCATGAACAATCAGAACATCTTCTATTTGTACACTTCCTTTTCCTTCTTCATCATCACCAATTAACTTCGTAAAGAATGATATAGGAGGTGCTTCTAGATAGGGATCAGTTCGGGATATCTCTCCTTGGAAGATAATTGTAGGTCATTCATTCAAGACTACTGAGATTTCATTACTTCTGCATTTTATATTCGCATTATACTTTCAGAGCCAGTCCATCCTTAGTATAATGTCGAATTCCAACATGGGAATTACTACTAGATTTGCGATAAGATTGTGCTCACTAAAGTAAACACTAGAGTCTCTAAACACTGTTGATGCATGGATAATCCCACATGGAGTCTTGACTGAAAAATCAACCTCAAGAAGTTCAGGGATTGATTCTATATTCTTTTCAAACATAGAGGAAATAAATAAATGCGTAGAACCATAATCAAACAATGTAGTTTCTAGTTTTTAGAGGACAACAAGAGTACCTTCTACCACATCATTCGGAGCTTCAACTTCAATTATTGTGATAGAAAAAGCATGACCTTTCTCTCCTAGACTTTGCTGAGGTTGATGGTGATTCCCCTCTCCTGCCCTTGGATTTGGACAGTGATTAGAAAAGTGCCCAAGCTATCCACACTTGAAGCAATGGACTTCGCGTATGGCCAGAACCATCTTTCCTCTTTCGTTAGTGTTGGGGAGTTGAGGCGTCACCTCACTATGACAATTCCGAGCAACATGGCCTCCTCTTCCACACCTGTAGCACTTGCCACTTCCGATGAATCAGTGCCCCAGATGCTTCTTCCCACATTTACTGCATGTGGTAAGTTTCATTTTCTTTCCCCCTCTTCCCTGATCAAGAGTCTTCCTTAAACTGGGCTCCAACTACCTCTTCTTGTCATTTGTTTTATGAGACCACTGTGTCTCACCAAACTCTATCTAGACTTTCATTGCACTATAAATGATCTCCTCGTAGTTATCATAGTCCCGGTTGGCTATATTCTTCCGCAGATGAGGTCTCCGTCCACCAAAAAATCTATCAGCCTTCCCACATGGATCCATGACAATGCTAGAGGTATATTGTGAATGTCAGGTGATGTTCATCTCATAGAATTAGACAGATTCGTTCTCCTTCTACTTCAGCTCGAGAAACTCTTTCTCCATTATCGTTCCCCTGGAACGAGGGAAAAACTTGTTAAAGAATATTCCGCAGAACTCTTCCCACACCATAGCTTCCATCTCTCCTCTTGGCTTCATGTTTTGACCAGTGACTACCACTGATCAGCTTCTCCCTCTAGGAAGTAGAGAGCAAGGGTGACATTTTCTTGTTCCGAACAATGGAGTACAGAAAAGATATTTTCAATGAGCTTATCCATTGTTCTGCAACCAATGGGTTAGTAGATCCACTGAATGTTAGTGGCCAATGACGCATGAAGGACTCAGTATAGTGTTATTCCCTTCGTGGTGAGGTCAGCCTCTCAGCTTGATTCAAGTTATTACTCATAACTTGAGTCAGTTGGTTCATCATTCGCATGAATGTTTCCATTCCAGCTTCCATCAGAGGGTCGTCAGCACATAGTGCATTGCGGTCACCATCTGCATGGTCCCTCCTATTGCCAGCCATTTACTAAAAGGATAAAACCTCAGTGAAAAACTTATTTTATTTATGAATCATTTAACTAAGACTTCATGCTTAGAAAATTACATTTCTCTATAATTCCTTCATAATGATTCATAAAAATCTTGCGATTAACCAAACATATCCCCTGAGAGTGTCATAACCAAGAGTGCATCAAGGCCCGTAATCATGCACCAGTTCCTATTCTAGTCTAGGAAAAATCAGTGTTTTCGGGGTTTACCCCTTTGTACATCTGTGCCAGAGCCGCCTCTACCTGCTCGTATCCAGACATGGATGTATTTGTTTGATAAACCACTTATTCAATACTTACCAAAATACCAAGAAGTTTTCCTATATTTAAAATTTTATATAGGGTTCTTCGTAATGTTTTTATATCCTAATTTAAACAAATAACTAAACCATCCTTTGATACCAACTGTGGAATCCCACATTTTTATTACATAAACATTCATTATATTACACAAAACTGAGGAACATTAAGGTTTAGTGTCTTGGAAACCAGGATCATAATACAAGAAAACAACATAGAACATTCTTCATAAACACTTGAAAGGCTTCTCCTTAAGTTCATCCAAGGTTCATTACTGAATCTCATAACCTGGGGACATACATCAAAAGAAAGGGTGAGCAGAAGGCCCAGTAATGGAAACAGGAGAAACATTTTACATGAGAACTTGAGATACTTCAATAAGGTAATGAAAATAACGTTAAGGCATGAGAAATAAATCATGAGGCATATCATAATAAAAATTACATTTTTCATAACTTGAAGATGCGGCTACAACATTTAATATTGACAATCATGTTTGTTTGACCAAGGTCTATCCCCAAGGTGTCATTATAAATTACCATGGTTATTCACCAAGGCGTCGTTAAAAATAGTCATCTCTAGGGAATAAGTCATTACCCAATGAATTGGAGCGCTATTAGGGAGCACCCTTGACATGTATTTATTATCATGTGATTCACATATATCATCATCAATAATTTCATAAACAACCCATATACCAAAAAAGGAATGGGTTTCATTTCATAATCATAACTTTTAAAAACTGCTTTATAGACATGATCTTTACGTCACTTTAAACCCACGGAAAGGGAGAGCGGGTCTCATATATATAAATCCCAGAATATAAAATAGAACAACGTGGTATATATTTGAATACCACTGTATAAGATAGATCTTTGAGTATTCACTTAATAAAATAAAAGAACTTCAGAAAATGAGAGAGACATTTTGAGACGAAAATTCTGCAGCATAACGGCTATGTTTGGGGGTTATAGAAAACATTGAAAAGATAGGGGAAATGGGTCAAAAAATAATAAATGACCCATAAAAAGTATAGGGACTGAATATGATGAATATATGAACATGGTAATGAAATTTTAAGGACATACCATTTGAAATGAAAAACATGGAAGGAAGACAAAAATTAGATTTCTCTTATGAAAATTTAGCAGCCTAACAGCGTCACTTAAACATCAAAAAAAAAAGAATTGACAAGATCAAATAGGGTCTCTCATCATATGAAAATAATAGTTCAGTATAATAGATATAGAGATCATACCCCAACATAATAAAAATGAACTTTAAATATTTGACATGAAAGTAGAACTTTGAAAAATAGAAGGGTGAAAGAATCCCTTAAAAATTCGGCAGCGTAACGGCGCAACTTAAACATTATTAAAATTAATTTATGAGAGAAAGAGGTGGTATCAGATAATATGATCATAAAAGTGAATTAATATGAATATAAAATACCATTCTCCAACATAAGAACATGGAGCATAAAAAAATGACATAAAATAGATTACATGAAAAAAACGAGAGAGGTCGGATCCCTTACCTTAAACGTAACTGTTAAAACATAAAGGTTGTGACCTTGAGAGGCTTGAGGGAACCTTGGGAAGACTCCTTGGGAGGTATGGAGAATCTAAATTAGTTGAGGATGATTTTTGAGTCGAATGGATGAGAGGATGGCTTGGTAATTATACGGAAAGTGAGCGGACAAAGCGTTAATGGCCAAGGGACACCTCATTGGTGGTATTGGAAAAACAATGGGCCATCCCATGGTATTTGGTCATGGTATTGGCCACTTGTGACACCTCATACAATAATTCATCCCCTTTATTCATCCATACCATAAAATATCTCATGGCATCATCGTGAGACAGTTATGATGTCATTTAACATACCGAAACCCTATAACAGCATTTTTACTATTCACTGAAAATTCATCTTTCTCAGAAAAATCCAAAAAATTGACCATAACATAATATCGATGCTCTGAGTTCAAAAATAAATTCCATTTTATAAAAATAATTATCTAAATATTTTTAATTTAATTTTTAACTAAAAAACACTATTCACCCCAAAAAACTTATACTTGAATAATAATTTATTAGACCGTTATTTACCCATTTTATTGAATTACATTACATAATCAAGGTGTCTAAATTATATTAAAACCATCCTTAAGTGAGATTACTAATTCATTTGATCACATTACTAATCGTAATCATAAAATCGCTATTCATAATTTACAATTCATCAAAAATTATGTTGATCTTATTAGACTCTAAATTTCTTACTGAACATAATTGTAGAAGACCATAGTTTGAAAATAATTAAAAATAATTAATTATTTAAGGTTTACATAAATATTTTAAAATATCCTTTTTTTCAAAATTCATAAACAAAGAACATCCTAAAATTATCCGGATATTTGAATTTTCACAAACTTCACTAAAGGAGGAAATCTCAATTTATTCATTCCAAAGGATTACACAAATAAGCTACGGTCTCATCACATAGCCCCTTATAACACCAGCAGAAGACCTAAGTGTAAGGTGTGTTATGGTGAGAGAATCTGAGGGAGGGTCAGATAACATTGCCCTAGTAGTAATCTCTACTAACTTGAACTTATCCCGCATGTGTTTCCATTCATGCTTGACACGCTGGAGTTTGGATTGGGCTTGGTCCAAAGTGAAGCCCAAATATTCCACCTCCTTCCTATGCTATGATAAGTGGGCTTCATAAGGTTCGAGTCTACCAGATGAAGCCATCGACTCATATTTCTGTATTAACCATTAACATCTCTATTAAAATTTTAAGAGTAAGTTAATATACTAATAAAAAATATTGTGTCGTTACATTTAGGATATGTTGCTACCCTATTTTCAACATACAATTCAATCAATATACGAAATGCATAAATGAAAATAAAATTTAATATTTCCCCAGTCATCTCTACAGATGTCAGCAAACATAGTGGTCGGGAAACCATTAGATGTTTCTCTGATATGATGTTCGTGATAGGGGATACTGTAATTTTTTGGAGACATTTGGACTGATGGGTGAATCTATAAGGATCATTAGCCTTGCATATGATTTCACCATCAATTCGGGCGGCCAATACACCATCTTTTCAAGTTGACATATATTCCCTTCGATCTAATATGACCATCCCATCTTTAAAGAATCACCCCATAGGCAGATTCCCATAAGGGAAAAGATGAAATTTCTTATACATGCTCAATATGAATTTGATATCATAAGTGTCCATAGGCAATGGTGAAATACCATAGAAAGCCTGAACATATGTTCAGAAAGAACATCCAAAGACCCATACCCCACTTTTCATAGCATATGTTTGAAATGAGTAGAAATACACACCCATAACACCTAGAATGGTCATGCAATCCTTAAAGGAGACTTCCCACATTAAATATTAAGTAAGGTCCTATGAATATTTTCCAAAATCGGGGTATAAAACCCTACCATCCCCTTCTCGTCAAGCTTATCCATGATAACAAATGTTCATGGCCTTACGCATCCCTTGGAATCCTAAACTAATAATAGATACATTCTAAGACACATAGCTTGGAATCCTGCATGATTTTCTTTATAGATATTTTGGAATTAATTTCATAACCCAACTTTTCGAACTATTATTTCTCTAATGTTAGCCAAAAAGTGTCGGGAGTACCTCTCTTCACTTCCATTGGACAACTAGTTAGATGAGTTAATGTGGGAACTTATTATTATTATTTACCAGAAATATTTCAATCCATTCCTTGGGATGAATATCCCTTCTTGTGTAGGAATTTGTTGTGGTTGTATTTTTTGAGTTATTAAAATATTTTCCTCAACACAAAAACAAAGGCTGGTGCCTTCTCTAAGTCATTTCATGTCACATTGGGAGGAATAAACTCATTGTATATATCTATAAGGATTCCAGCTCCAGAGATCTTGTAGACATCCCACAAAACTGTTGCCCACTTATTCATGGTTCAAATGGAAGGAGATAGTTTATAAATTCCATCGACTTAGTAACTCTAGTACAAAATCCTAATTCTTATACACATTGGTTTTCCCAACCCATAGAGCCTCAAAAATCCCAAAACCAATTAATTCATCTGTAAATTATGATCACTTCCTATGAACCTAATATGCCTACATCCATGAAGGTTTTACACCCCACCCTGGGAGTAAATCCCAAAATTTCTTATGTCCATCGAATTGATCTGTATGATAATATTGAAAGACGGATGGATAATAGTGTGGCTAGAACTCAGGTGTGTGTGCATTCAAATCTGGAGAACATGAGATATGATGTAGGAAATGATCCTTATCTAATGTACCAACATTAACATATGATCCTACAATAGAATCATTGGCAGATGAGAAATTGGTATAATCTTGAAACAAAGAATGTGGGATATAGTTCTTCGGGTCTAGAATATTGACATTCTACATATGACCGTAACTATAAAAAGAAAACAATTGCTCAAGTTAAAATTGAAGTGATATTTCTATAGATATTTTTCCGCGTATGGGTGTGTAGTATCATCGATGTGAATGTATTCATGACTGAAAACCTCCATCATGTCATAAATTCTTTTATTGGACAATTCATCAATCATTCTAATTCTTTTGGGATCCATTGTACCTGTAAAAGGGATAAAAATAAACTTTAAAGAAAGTAAATTTTTTATATTTTTAAAATGGATTTGAGATAAATTGACAATGGAATTAAGGACAGTAAGTATTAACATGGTTCTCAAGTATAAAACTGGCACACATGTATGGTGCCATTGTTCTAGCATGACAGACAATATACAAATGAAGTGCAACTAAACAAGAGTTTTAGGGAAAAAGGACTTGTGCACCGATTAATTGACATTCAAATTTTTTGAGAATTTTTGCATAATTTAATTTGAGATATATAAGTGATCTGATTTACCTTGTGCACCAGAATCTTGTGCACAACCACTTGCACGCCTATTTACCATGCACGCTTCAACTTCGGTGCCACATTAACATCTTTTTATGTTTATCTCTTTATCTCAGTATTGTATCCTATTTTTTATAGATCCCATTATGAGTGGGGATTTTGTTGACACTCCATTCCATCACTATGTTTAAAAGAGACAAAGTGAAATGAATTATAAAAAAGAGGAGAAAAAACATAACGAAAATCGATTATTTTTAAAATCATGAATGATGGATCACCCCAGTTAGACCTAGGGTTTCTTGGCGTGCAATGTACTTCTGCACCCAATTCTGGCATGTAAGCTACTTGTTCTCCCCACCACTATTTCACCAATAGTCTTATATTTTTCTATAAATAGAAACTTAGGGTCTTCATTTGTATAGAATAATTTCCCAGAAACCTAATTGATGATCTGGTATCTCTAATGCTTTGACCAAGTCTTCTGAAATATTCAAGGTAGTTATTGAACACCTATAGTGGAGGGATTTATGTGGGATCATAGGATATAAGTGTTTTAGTGTTTGGAATATATAACACAAGCATGTGTAAAGGAACCAACATCGGTAAATCAAAAGCAAATGTGCACAACCTATTCCTCTCACTGGAACATGAGAACCCCACTTCTGTGAATACCTATGAATACTCTTGATAGCTTGAGTCAGGTATCTCCCAAGTATTATCATTCAGGTTGATCATGACTTATGTGAATAAAAGGTCTCCCAAGCCTGTTGTCATGCCCATACTTGCGTGCAGGTACTTACATGGGAGCCCTTTATTGATACCCCTACTCCCCTTAGTCTACAATCTAGCAAGCCTTCTTCAAATCCATTCATGGTAAGGGTTATTCAACATTGGATCCATTGTATGAAAGGGATTATGTTGGAAATTCTACCAAAACCTTCTTACTTTTGAAACCTTTTTAAAGGAACATTTTTGTGTCTCCTATTTGGGTTTTCATATCTGCATTTATAGGATTCCCACATTTGTTTCATAATGGGTTTAGGATTCATGGAGTGTCTATGGGTTTGGATAACTGAAGTCACAAGGAAATTTCTCCCAGGAACAATGTTGGGATGTTCTCGGTTTAGAGGATTAGGGTTTAGGTTCTGTCCTACACTTATTTTCTCTATGACTCGGAACCTTAGGTATCTGGTAAAGAAGGTATGGTTCACACATTCTCTTACATTGAAGAATAGGAGAAGTCTCCCTCCCCTACTAGGAAAAATTTTAGTGCATCCATCCTGGTGTAAGCCCTTAACATCTCAAGTAGGAGGTTGCATCATTTCTCCTCTCTACATCCTTCACCTTCACTCATTCCTTATATTTTACCCTTCTCCAAAGTCAAGAGAATAGAGGGATGGATGGTCACCTCACCCTCTTCCATGGTCGCCTTACCCTCTCCATCCCTCATCACAGTAGGGACGCCATCTTCCACCAGTGAAGAAGGAATAGTGTGGGTGCCATTATTGAATCTTTGAAATCGTATTGTTTCTCACACTGATCATGAGTCATGTGGTATTAGAGATTCTTCATGATCAAAATTTTTTCATAAACACCTCATTTTATGAAGTATGAGAACTCTGATTTAAGATTAAATCATGATACAAAGGAATCATACATGAAGGCTGGATCTCAAAAGGGTTCCCTTTCAAAAGGACCATTCTAATCACATCCCTTAAAATGGTCTGTTTCCATGCATAAGCCCTATATTGAATGAAATACGAGAACTATGATTCTTATAATAATTAAGATACATAGGAAACCTTATCAGGATCCAAGCTCAATGAAGATCTCTTCAGGAATCCAATCTTAATTCCCTTAATCTGGGAATCCTCCTTCGGAATAAGCCCCAAATTAACCACTTGAATTATAAAGGCATCCCTTTTAGGAAGTAATTCCAAACTCATTTCAATCAATGTATTACACTATCTTATGAGACTAATTGAACTACATTGGCTTTGATTCCTATCCAAATGGGATACGTAGGAATACTCCATGAGGATCAAACCCAAAACTAAAAATAAATCCCAATACCCTTGGTCCATATTCCCAACAAGGTCTAATCTTACTGGAAACTCATATTCTTTCCATGATTCTTGGGCTGTTTAGGCATATGTACCACACCAAACCTTGACTAGGAACCCTCCTCTTAGATTTCCTTACCTTGTGAAATTAAACTGTATGGTTAGGTCCTAATCACATTACCTTTAAAGTTATTATGTGTCTCCTTAAGCGGCACCGAACTATAAGGGCTCGGATTCGTTTTACAAGGTTACATAGGTAGCCAATTTTTTGGTAGGATCCCAATAACAAAACTAAACATCATCTCCCTGGACAAAAACAAAATTCTATAGTTCCCCATTAAGTGTATTAAAAACTATTATAATCACAACGATGATTAAAAGAATCTCTAAATAGTATATGAGAGGACACCATTGATGGAGATCCTCTAATACATACATATGTCTCTTTTAATAAAGAACCTAGAATTCATATGAATTATTCCAAACATCACACATGTTGATAAGTGATTGGATATTCCAAGGGAAACCAATGTTATACATGGTAAATTAATAAGGATTCATGAAAATATCTTATATCTATAAAGAGAGTCCTGGAGTAGACAACAATTCCCCCCAAAATGATGTGAGGAGTTAGACCACCCATCATCTTGGCCAATTAATGTTCTTAAGTATCATAATGATCAAACATATTGAACACCTACCTTTGGAAATAAGGTCAATTTTGGATGAATAATGGTTGGATGTTTCAAGTTCCATGAATAAATCCAGGGGAAATTTTCTGGAAGCAATGATTCTTAAATTAAAACACACGTTCCAAGGAACTAAGAAATAGACCCCATGGATTTGTGAATTATTTTTTCAATTTTATTTATCATTTTGATATTTTTAATTTCACATGAAATTTGAAATATAAATTTTATATTTATATTATAACACTAACCCTAACATTTTTTTTCACAAGGAACCAACTTGTATTGTGCTACACACAATACCGACTTGGCGTACTTTACATGCAACACCGAGTTTCCGAGAACAATTATTTTATTATAATTTTTAAATTTTATAATTATAAACTATCCATTACAATTATTGATATAAATAATAATAACTACTTTTAAAATATTTTTTATAATAGTTTTATAGAAAAAAAGTTATTGATATTGGAAGATATAATTTATGATAAATCCTTAATATATTTACAAATAATTTGAACTACACTTCTTGTTCATATATGGAAAAAATAAAAATAATTTTAATGATATTTACGAATTTAATATGATAAAATAAACATCATTTTTTAATTTTAGATTGAAAAAATTATCTAATGTTGAATATTTTGAATTTTTTCAGAAAAAACATCATTTAATGATGAGTAGTGAAAAATACTACATTTTACTTAAAAACTAACATAAATAGTGTGGCCCCATCTATTTTAATATTTTTAGTCTCTCTCATGACACTGTAATAAAATATATCTCTTAAAAAATGTGGCTTTGCATGGTTCTCCCATTTCACTATGGAACTCATTTCATTATGATTTCTCATATCCTCATTACATATGACTCTATTTGTTTTCAATGGAAACAACCCCTATATGAGAAATTTTTTCAAGATGTTGGAGGAATATTCCAACTTGCTTGTTCCAGTTATAAAGAGGTTTTAGAGTGGGGTCTTCCTCATTTCTCACTACACTGGGAGATGAAAGAGAATCCATGAAGATATTCTTGCAATCCATGGGATGAATTTCCCCATAACATAGTCTGGCACAATAGTTGCTCATAGTAGAATCTAGATCCAACACATTAGGATATGGATAATAGTATAGTTAACCATATTTGTAATTGGAATATCCTATTCCTTTCATTTTTAGGTCATAATGAGATCACTAATAGTGTTTGGTCTTCTATCTTCATGCATATCATATCAGTTCTCAACATCACCAAAACAAAAATCATTCAAATGGACAATGTTCTGAATTATTTCTTATGGGATTCCCAAGGTGAGGTAAGGTGTTGGTGGGGCTCTTGTAGTTTACTAGAAAATCATGTGGTGCTTAGAGGTATCAATGTGAGGAGCTTGTGTGGGCATCTGTATTTCACTCAGTGAAAACTGTCTTGGGAAGTGATTGTGGGTAACTATTTATGAGGATGCTTCATTAGAGAAAAATATGGATACGACCTAAGGGGGACTGATACAAATACAACATAATTGTGGAACACTCTTAGTAGATATAATCCATTTATCCTTGACCACTCTAAGTGGATTCATGGTCGGGGTGACATCAACTTCTGGGATTGCAACTAGGGTAACATGATTCAAGGCTTCCCAGGATTCCTATTTCCTGACCTCTCATTTAGGGAGGCTAGCTCCCATCCCTCATTCATCAATTTTTCCCCAACCCCACTCAGGGAAACATCTTCAATTGAATTATATTTTATGTATCCATTGACATGTCCATTTTTTTGGTCTCCTCTTCTAGTAAATTTATGAACAAGGATCATAGGAGGTCCTTTCTTTTATGGTCATCTAGAGACCCCTAGGGTATGATTATCTGGTGAAAATATATACCATCTATATATAATTGCCTTGTTTAGAGAGCACAATCCAAGTATATTACCTTAGATATGGTAGTTAAGGAAAGATTTATTTCATTGGTATAAAAAATGTACATGATTCCTTGATCCTATGGAAGATTCCTTAATTCACCACATCATTCATTGTGAATGGGATGACCACTTATGGTAATACCATCATGAGTTTCTGGATTTATCAGCTATTTTTAATTATCAGAATGATTTTTTATAGTGTTGGATCATAGGGATTATGCATAAACATGATGTAGTCGCCTACTCCATGCTTCTAGATGCAGGCTTCTGGTGCATCTTGTATGTGCGAAATCATGATAGACCCCTGAATCACATTCTTCCTCTCCTGGTGTGGTCCTCAAAGTTAGGTACCCAGTTTTTATGTTTGTTAGTATGCATGGAAATTGAGATATAAATCCTTCCCTTGAGGCTCTATTTTACTAGCATGTGTTCATCTAGGACTTTTGGCCCATTTAGACCCATGGGTGTGGTGGTCCCCATCATCTCTTGGATTTAAACTCTATAATGATGGATCTTGAGAATTGGGAATGATGAGGATGGGGGTCATGATCGATCTGGCTCAATGTACCTACCTTTCAATTCTCATTTGTGAATGAAGTCTCTTTGTAGGTCATGTCAAGGGATATGCTTGATGGAATAGAAATATGAAGCTGAATAAATATACACATCAATATAGTGGAGACTTATTATATAATTATTTTATATATCTTAAGGGTCTCACATCACAGACCTCATTCACAAATTCAGGCCTCTACTCTCGAAGACACTCAGAATCTCCAGAAATTGCGTGAGGTAAACCGACTGGCAGTCTTTTTGACCTCTAATGAATCCCAAACTCTTCCTCTAATGATTTTTAATTCCCTTGGTTCCCTCCACTCGAGTGGGATGGAAGTGGTTATAGGGGATTTTCTAGGTCTCTAAATCTATATACTAGCTTTAGTTTTCTTCCATATTTCCCTTTTACCCTTTCAGTAAATTTAATGATATTTAATTAAAAATACCCCATAATTTTGTTTCTTAGGTAGGATTATCATTAATAATAATATTTATTATTCTAGATATTTAATTTTGATAAAATAGAATACACCATTAGAATCAGTATAATAATTATATTCTAATAATATTGACATAATATTTTACCCAAAATATTGGTAAAAGTGATTAAAATTAATCATAGTGATTATAGTCAAATTATTCTTAATTAGGGATTAATAATTAATTGTAGGGGACCATATGACCAATCTAATTTTACAATACCCATTTTCCAGAAATATTTAGTCCATTCAATATTTTTTTTAGCTATGACATTTTTAGGTATGTAAAGGTGTACAACTAACTTGTTTTCCAAGATTCCTACGGAGTCATTTCTTTTACTATAACAGACCACTACCACTCCCATATCCTAGCACCCCTCAAAACCTTTAGGATCATCCAGGATATTAAAAATACAATTTAAAATTGCCCTAACTTACTCCTAGAATATTTATCGTGGGAATAAGGTAGTCCAAGGAATCCTATTGTCACAAACCTAAAGGAGATACCTGATTAGGAGGTAACATTTTCTCTCAAGTCATTTATTTTATTTAATTTGTACACCCCTTACAAATTCATTCTTATGTGATTGTAAAAAAACACCAATATATTTACAATAGTATTTTTTATGCTATGGGTTCAACCTATATGTACAGTGAAGTCCATCAAATCAGCAACGAACATACTATTTGCATGTACGTTGAACTACCACCTTATTGTATTATGTTTGTTGATTTTTTAATTCCATCTTTCTGGTTGAAATTATGATGGAAAATATATTTATATGTTTAATATATTTTCATAATTATTACTTTAATCTTCTTTATTTCTTTTACAAAAAATATATTTTTACTTTCCATTAAGTGTAAATATGATAATTTCGTTTGAGTATGAGTCGACTACCCCCCATCAAAGCGATGTGATTCATTCACACACTACATTAAATATATTAAGGTTGAGTTTAGTGAATTTATATGATATATATAATAAAATAATTTTATTATAATAATGATATATATATATAAACATAGTTCATTTACCTTAATTCATTCAATAAAACAATAAAAATTTAAACAACATTAATGAGTATATATGGCATGCCGTCTCCATGAATGGTGTATTCTATTTACTTATTATTTATTATATAGATTATTATAATAAATATATAATAAATAATAATTATATTTATGTCATGGTTTAAATTATGGAATCACGATATATGTATAAGGACAAATGATATAACAAATTAAGTCACACGGGAAGAATAAAATGAATATTAGCTGAAGTGAAACCTTAAAATAGGGTTGTTAACAATCAGGAAATATATGGTCATAATAAAATAATATATGGTATCATATATAGTAATATAATTCTATTAATTATTATTAATTAATATATATTCATTATACATGTGTTTTGGAAGAGTGTGATGTGATTCAAGACACAAGGTAAGGGGATTTCATCTCTGTTTTTTATTAAATTGAGATACATGCTTTATTCACCACCCACTCCTTTTGTGGGGTGTGTATAAATTCCCATGGATGTAATAAAATATTATTATAGTTAAATTTATGGGTATTTAAATATCAATTATATGACCTTTATTTCATGGGGTTTGTGTTTCCAATGTTATCAAATTGGTAAAATAATTTTGTCTCAATTTTCCTTCTTTGAGACACATGCCATGTTATGCAGCTCTATTTTTTCATTAGGTGTACATACTGCACCAAAAAGGTAATATCATGTATATAATTATTTTTATGATATTTTATGCTTAATTTAATTAAATTTTATTTCATTTTTATCATGGTTCAAATTTAATAAGTTGTTAGAGTTTATTGAAACAATCTCATTTCTTTTAGAGATTTTTTATGTTTATGATTATTTTATTGAAAGTTTATGATCCATATGTCAAGAAAATTATATTACATTCCCTATATTTTTTGTATTAATTATATATTCATATATTTGGAAATGTTTCTCAATTTGGTACATAAGGTAGTTATGAAATTGTATTTAAATAACTTCGACTTTTCCCTCTCTTCGGTCAGGAATCTATATTCCTTTAAAACCATGTTTTCTAAAATAGGTTTCGAAGATTATTATACTAATATATTATAACCATTAAAATAAATATTTATCGTGTTTTTCATTTAAAAATTTGTCCAAATGAATACTCATGCCTCTATTCAAATGAGGTATTTTTATATCCTTTTTATTATGTAAAAGGAATGTTATTTTTACCTCAAACAAGATATACATATTTATACCCAAAAATTGATTAAACCATTCTTTTCTTGTTTAAAAGATCATTTTTAAGAATTTTTTTTAAATATATTTTTAATAAAAATGGTTTTCAATACATTATCAATATAATTTGATAATTTTTCATGGGAAATGGATTTTAAAATGATTTCGTGCATATATTATATGTTTTCAAGGAAAATTGATTCCTTTTTTAATATTTATTTATATGATTTATAATTATTTTAAAATAAATGAATTTAAAATAAATTTCATATTTTATTAGGATGTTTTCATCATGTTTTTAATGAAATAGGATTTAAAATTGTTTTGAAGCTTATTTAATAAATTTTCAATGAAAAAATATTTTCAAAATTTTTTGAAGTCATCATTAAGGGTTTTCATGGTATTTTCAAAAAAGATGATTTTAAACTGGTTTTATGTATTAAAATATCTTTTTCATAGATGATGGGATATTTTCCTCAAGAAAAAGTTTGAATTATATTTAAAAATTATTTTCTATCTAAAATGACATCTATTGAGGTTTCTCATGTCCTTCTATAAAATGATCTGAGGGTTCCATTCATATTATTTACATGAATTGATTATGATTAATGTCAGGGTATTTATGAAACCCATTCCATTTCATGGGTTAACTATTAATAAAATTCATTTCTATTTCATAGTTTATATTTTCAGAAAATCCGTTTCTCTTTCATGGGTTTTTATTTTGATGAAATGTTTAAGAAACCAGTATCTTTTCCATAGGTAATAATATAATTACATGTTAGGACACAAATTTCATTTAATAGGATATGATATGATTGTTTTTGATTTTCTGGAACATGGATTTATGATATCATTAAAATATTGTGGGAACTTATATATAACACCAATGCATTGGGTAAGGATATACATTTCATGAGATATACTAATATAGAATTGGGAGTAAAACATGAATACTAAGATGGGGATGAGAGGGAACCATGACTACCATGTTGGTATAAGGAGTGAACTAATGCTACTGATATGGCCATTATATTTAATTGTGACTTCCAAAAATGGTATGTGGAGTGAACCCATACTATAAGATAGTCTTGAAAGTGATGCCTTGGCTACTATGGAAATCGTATTATATACATATGTGTTTTCCACAATCCCGTATTTTATTCTTATGTTATTGTTACATGGGTTATGTTCTATATTTATATATGATTCATTTCTAATGAATTTCCAATATTTATTACAATCTATAATATGCAGGGTATGATTTTCTAACGTTATGCCCAAGTTCCATACCCTTTGGTTTATGTTATTCTTATTCGTTTCCATTATTTTTCCTTATTGAGCATATGATATCACTCCTTTGTCATTTTTCAATTACCTAGGGTATAAAGAATGGTTTTAGGTAGATGTACTAATGTTGGAGATATTTATGGGAGATGTTGATGATATTTCATCCTGATAGAAATATTTTTCCCATGTTTCTAATGAC
This sequence comes from Viscum album, assembly GCA_963277665.1. NCBI lineage: Eukaryota > Viridiplantae > Streptophyta > Magnoliopsida > Santalales > Viscaceae > Viscum > Viscum album. Next base: position 324,844,963 of record OY728128.1, read on the forward strand.
AGAAAATTGTTAGGGTAATTGGGTATGTGTTTTTGTAATGTAATGATTGTTTATATAAAATTATATAATATCCATATATGTTAAGCCTGGGTATGTATATGATGGATACAAAATATTTTTATGATATTTATTTGGTGTCTAACAGTAAATAACCAATCCCATTATATTGAGATAATACTATACTAGAGGATCCTGCAAATAAGTCGAGGCCACAATGAAGTAAAAAAATACATAATTTGGAAGTATCACGTATTGATGGGGTTTCTCTGAGGGATTAGATTTTTAGTAATAAGTGTTTTCATGAATGAAAATGTTGTAGGAACCTTGACTGATGAATTATGTTAGCAGAATCACGGGTATCAGGTGAGATCTACCTGCCCTAAATTTGTTAGCAGTTAGCTAAAGTGAAGGTGGAGTTTGTTGGAGTTGGTTCCCTAGAACCAAATTATATGTGTTTTAGAATACATTGTATTAATTTTTATAAATATTACTAAATTGATTACAAAATCAAGATTTTGTTTCTATGTGACATAGTATGTGATACTTTCATAAGGGTAATTGTTACACTAAATGGTTATACTAGTTCCCCACTATGATGAGAACCTAGAAGGGCAATGATAATATTCATTAATAAATTTTCAATAGATGGATGATATAATTTAATGGGGAATAGATGATATAGGATATTAGGTTAGAAAAATAATAGTAATTTGAGTCACTTTCTCAATGTGTTTCCCCTTACTAATTTATGATGTAGGATATTTTTAGAACATGTTCTGACAGTAGGAAATCAACATTTATACGTGTAGTTGGATATTCCCATCTACTTATGTGTGTATTTATCCATAAAATTTAATATAATTATTAATTTTTATTATTAATTTCATTTTTTATATGTTAATGATTGTAATGATGATATATGTTTTTGGTTAGTTATGATATATTGGGTATGTCAAGAGTAATATTGCATTAGCGAATAACATGAGAAATATTTTTTCCCAGTTTGTACTTTAAAAGATGTATATATCTCAATACCATTGATGAGAATGAGTCATCCCAAAAAAATCTTTGGCCATAATGTTTTGTGGGTAGGCTCATTGTAGTAATGAAAAAGAAAGAGATATCAATCACATATCCTAATGACACAAGAATGAAACCATCTTGATTAGAGATGTCTTTATGAAGGGATTGTATTACATAGTTAGCATACATATGATTCTATATTTTAGGGTCATGTTTAATTATTTTTTTATGGTATCCTTGGTGTGTTTTTAGATGCTAACTATTGATTTGGGTGGACCTACCTAATGACATTGAGAAAAAAATATCGGGAGATACACAGTAAGTGTATCCTGAACATTAATTAAATAATGACATTATTTATTATTCAACAAATTGAATAAATTTTGTTCCTATATTTGGTTTAATTAATATTCATATTTTCCTGATTTCATATAATCAATCAGTTGTTAATTGATTTAATATCCAATGAATGTAATATTTAATAAGTATTTATTTGTCATTTTTTACATAAAATGTTAATTTATTTATTAGTGAACAATGATGTGAACTTTATTTATTAATTTTTTTTCACTAATTAGCAATTGATAACTATTATGGAGGAATAAAAGACCATGTTTAATGGTTTTGTGTGAAATAATATAAACAGTATATATTATCTGAAGGCATTTTAAACAATTTATTCAAGAAAAAATATTTAGTTAATTTGATTTTATTGCATGTTATGAAATAATAGTAAAATTATAATTATTACAGACATGGGGTTTTGTGTGGATTAATGGAATAATATAGGCACATGAGAAAATATTATTTTTTTACCCCTAATTTTATTTAATCACATTTATATTATTACTAACCCGAAGTATTTCCATTTTGATTTGGTTGTGCACAATAACTTCCAAAGAATTCAATCAATCCCTAGAGATCTCCTCTATAAGAATACTCTCATGGGATGATAGGGATCCCTATCTACAACTCTTATTTATTCTAGAGATCACAAGGAGACTCCTTCTTGGAAGTGATTCTTTTGATGATCAAGGAATAATGATGAATGCATTATGATCATATGTTCTACCACATAGAGATTACAATGATGATTCTAAAAGCTTCATAGTACACAAGAGTATCACCACTAGATGGACTCTACCCTAGATTCTTATGATGAAACAATTGTACGATGAAGTGATGATTTAATATTCACCAATGAATAATGAATACAATATATGGTATTTATTTGACTGCTTTAATTATTTTTATGTTTTTATGTGATGATATTGCATTTTGTTTTAGCACTCTAATTTTACATAATCATTGATTAATTATTTTAGTAAAAATGTTCTTTGTCAGTATAAATATCATATTAAGGGTCATGAAGCCCCTCCCTCAATAGATAATAAAATGAATGAAGAGATATTATGACCCCACGAGCTCCACATGTAGTAGGCCTCAAGATGGAGAAATGAACCAAGGGTGTAAAAATTTCACATATGGAAGGTGCTAACCATTATAATTAAAAAATGATCAGGTGAGAGGATAAGAAAAATCCAGAAAACTACAGAAAATAATATAAAATAAAACTATATTCACCATACAATTCATGAATAATTTAAATATGATCCATACAAAATTTCCAAAATATACCAAAAGAAATATACATGGTAGTGACTCAACAACAACTCTGTCCTAGCTAGTAATGTCTATATAAGTCTCTATATACCTTCTAAAACCCTATAAAATAGATCATATACATATGGTAAGAATACATGTATTCCCAGTAGGGTAATAACCAAGGTATCGATTGTACATGAGAAAAGATCAAGCTAATGAACTGATGAAGAAATAGTAGGATGAAAAAGAACATGTACATATTTTATAACCATTCCCAACCACACTATGGATCATTAACCAAATCATTCAACAAATATTGTATTATAAATTCCAGATCATAACAATGAAAGGATACCCACAACAAATTCCACAATTTTTTTCTTCTCTCATGCCCCAATATCAAATATTCTATTCTAACATTCCTTTTGTCCATACCGAATCAAATTATATCACATCAAATAATATAAATTCTCGTACCATCCATCTCGGATGCGGTTTATGATACATCCCTACCAACCCAACCTCTCACGGTCTTGCATATAGTGCTGGCATTAAGTAACATCACACCAAATATTTCTCAACGACACATTAGCCATAACAACACATATCTACCAATGTCACTTGGTACAACATCGAAAATATATCATATAGAATCCTTGGCCATCAGTTTTGATAAAATAGAGGGATGTCGGGGTAATCATCCACTTATAGGACCTCCATCTGGGATGTTAGGGAAAACACCCAGAACACCTGAACATTGGTGTGTTTAGCCAACTCTTGTAGGGCATGTATAGAGGTAGAATAATCATAGATGATATATATATAACATAAAACTCCCAAACAATGGGACCAAATAAACTACATTAGAACATTCCACATCCGTACAATGTGTCCACACATCTTTCATCGCATCTGTTTTGATTAGTAAATAAACCACACTATAGAACCACCATAAAATCCACACATATTCACATACTCCATTATTGGTTTCACCACATTTATTTGTTAACCATTTAAATTTTCATTTCAAATACCAATATTTTTTTCCACTTACTCATCAAGAAAATAAGCACACATAATTTACCATCCAATTCATATTCATTTACCACATCAAAATACATTCAATGGATAACTGATCAACATATAATAACATGCCTCACTACAAAACCACACATCCACAATCATTTCACCACCACATATAATAGGACATCTCAATAAAAAAAGAAACCATCACACATCACAACCATATCTTACAAAACACTAAACATAAAGAACAATGACACATCACTGGTACACATCATTACCCCAATAACCATGACTGCATGCACCAAAACATCACATCACAAACCCACACCATTTCCTAAATGAACCATGACTATTGTTTACCAAAATATCACATCATAACCATGAACACAACATCAAATTAAATATCCTCATCACACAATTCCTACACATAAAACAAAACCACCACATATTATCATAATCAAAAAACCTCCCATGATTCATTAATTATAACCAACAACATCACATAATATCCCCACCCACCCCACATAAATTCCAATATCACATACCAATGCATAACATCCCCAGCCATATAAGGAATCACATTAATCCAATCACAAAAAAGGTTACACATTCCGTCTTCCACAATTATTTAGGATATTTAACCACAGTTTCTATTTATCTTGCATAGGTATTATAAAAAACTAGATTCCATGGGAAACCATTTTATTAGCTGAATATATTTCCTTTATACTTTTATTCAAGGTGGTATCACAAAAACACACTTCAATGATCTCGTCATATTTCATATATTGCAAAAACAAGGCTTCCAACAGCTATTATTTTGACTATTGGTATCAAGCATGTAAAATATCATCAGCATCATATATCAAAGTAGTAAATCATGTGATATATCATCATAAAAATAAATTTAAATTATTGAAATATATATATCTATTATTTCAAACATTAATATTTAAAAAATAATAGAGAAATCATTATGATTTCACAAATTTCATTTAAATGTATTTAGAATAAAGATACCCAACATTATATAATATTACATATCTAATTGAAAATAACAGGGATAAACAGGAACAACCTGTAACTCATGACGTCACACAAGAAAACCATAATCACCTTAAAATAACACTAAAGGGTTATAAATAATGCATACCAAACTCACCAAACACTAATGAAATAACACCAAATCAGATCTCTCGAAGAAGAAATGGAAACATGGTTAGAATGAGATCGAAATCAACATCTATTGGAAATGTGTAACAACTAAAACCTAAGGATTATGGTGAGGTATGATGACATGGAAAGCCTCCCAAAATAATCTGTGGTTCTTTTATAGTGATAGATAATGAACGGGTGAAATTGATGAGAATTGAACAAACTATTTTAATAAACAAACTGTAACTCAACCAATTTATAACAAAAATCACAAGTTCACATTTTAAATTATACGGGCCATAAATAATTTCTCCATAAAACCAACCATTGGACTCTAAGATAGTTTTCCACTAAAAAAATGGTGTCTCATTATTTAAAAATGTTTTTCCCATAAATTACAATTTTATATTGTAAAATCGTCTCACAAAAACTCCTCTATTGCATACAATCCACAAACCATATGACTAAAAAACTAACAAACCAACATATTACACTATAAAGAACTATTTAATAATGTTCAAATATTGATAAAATTATTATATATCACTAAATTAACCAAACCTCCTCTAGAATCCTCTAAACAAGTCTCATATTATTACACTAGAAAATTAACGGGACAGGGAGGCTCAAACCATTACATTAGATACCTATCAAACGATTCTCATCCATGAGAATAAAATCAAAACCGAAGGAAAGAATGTGGTTCAAAAAATAACACCATGGGATACCTCTAAGGGTTTTCATCACACATTAACATTGTGAATAACAAAACAAACCAAACTAAGATACCCACAGAACATCCCACAAACCACATCACCACATAACAACTTCAAAACCACTCATCAAGCACCAAACCAAACATAAAGTACCTTAAAAAACCCACAACATTTATCATATCCATATACATAATAATATTAACCTACATGTTGTCTATAAAACACCTCTAACTACTAAAACCCTACAATTACCCAAGCACACATGATAAATAATTCAATCTCCCTAATCAATATACTACACTCGTTGGGTGTCAATAAATAACAAACATGATTTTAATCATGTAATGGTATAAAATGTATTGATTAGAAAAACATATATCCCTTATCAATATATTAGAAGATATATAATGTAGCATACATCAAGAAAACAAAACACATAGTTACTTAACAATTTTCTAACATCACATCATTGAATGAAAAAAATAATGAAATGAAAAACAGAAAACAACTATGGGTATTGGGAGCACATATGCATCTCTTTCCCCTAATTAATTTTGTATATTACACCATGACTCCACAAAACACAATCCAAGGTAATATTTCATCCACACAACACCTACTATTGATGATCTTGGTTCTCCATTTCCCACTACACAAACATCACATCATCCATGATATACGATTATATCTAATAAATAATGTGAGTGTCATCACGATGATACCAATGAAGTTGGAATTCATGGAAGATATCATTGATCCCCTCTAACCTAGTGAAAAATAGAATATATAAGGCACCTCTCCAACTGAACTGGACACATAACATTTTCCAAAAAAACTAAGGAGAAATATTACTTCCCCACTAATGCTTCACTACCCATTTCGTGAGGAGAATCTCAAGAACAAATGGTGTCTGACCTAGAACTCCAAGAGCATCCACATACAATCTGTATCATCCTTATCATGGAATAGTGTTACCCTCATTCCCTACAATACTATCTATATCTTACCAGTCATTCTATAACCCACATTAGGATGATAGAATATTATTTACCCAACCCATATTCAATAGAATAGATAATGAAAAGACTACCCATAAAATTCCTCAAATGGAGCTAGGGAAATGGATAAGTGATAGATATTATTGCCAAAAAGTATTCCCGAGATATGTTAATTAACCAAAATCTACCAAATCTCAGGACATAAGGCCACAACATATCCTCTAGTGTTTGGTTGGTCTAATCCAACATCAAATTTGTCATAGGGTGGAATGTAGTGCTAATGTTCTACATTGATACAAAATTTAGATGAAATACTCCCTTGAATCAGATGGAAAAATAAGGATATCTATCCAAAATGATGGTTCTCAGTACATAAAAATTATAACCACATCATGCACATACTTCCATTATAGGACATCCACAATACTCGATTAATGGATCTCTAGGAAATGAGATAACTTTGTCAGTCATTCAACTATCACAAAAACCATATCACATACTCTCTAACCTCATGGTATCCCTATGTAAAAATAAGGAAATATTTATACCCATTTCCAATAAGTAATATCCATGGAATACAAAAAAAAACATCCAAGAATGCGATGTTCTATATTCACATGTTGAAAAACTAGGCACAACACTACACACTATTCCCCTAACTGATTCATTCCTATACACCAAATTTTATTCCTAAAACTATGATAAATCCTTGTAATATAAGGATTTACAATTATCCATCCAATATCTATAATTTTTATTGTAATGGGGAGGAGGTTGATGCCCAAACAGATCATTGTGTATAAAATAGTGAAATCCCATGGAATCTTCCTAATCAAGATTAATTAACTCTAGGGGAAGAGAACAAATACTTGAAAATATGATACTCTAGTTCTTTAGTATATCCCAGGATTCCATGAAGTCCACAACTTGGCGACCCTTTCACAATGTATGGGGAAAAAAATGTCATAGTTGAGAATGTACCTCCACTTATGAAAAAAATATGTGATATCCCATGGTGTGTATCACAAACCTTGGATTGATTTGAGGAGAAAAAATGAGTTAGTTTCCGTTTTTCTAAGTATAAAACTGTTAAAATGGCACAAATACATCCCCTTGAGCATGGTATTTGCTTTTTCCTGATGGGAGTCACATAGGACATAGAAAAAACTGAGGGAAAGGATAGACAAACCATTTTGTTTATAGATCACCACTTCTGTCCACATGAAACATTATGGAATGATCTATTGATGATTAGTTTAGGTCATCTCTTGGGGGGATACCACCTCATCCGTTTATCTTGGAGAGGTTTCCTAGGATCTACGATAGTATCACCACATCAATCTAGGATCCAATGCATCAAGGATGAATGATTCCACTAATTGAGTAAATGGGGAAGTTCTATTACCAGTTTCCTAGAACTTACCCTCACTGAATATTAGAAACTAAAACAACTATCATATATACACTAGTTGTGAGAAAATGGGTGAAATGTTCCATTAATTGAGTAAATGAGGGTGTTCTGTCACAATTTTCCTAGTCCTTACCTTTATTATTGATCATGAACTACAACACAGAAAGCATCTGGCCTTGTTGTGTGACATTCATATACTCCAATATCATGTCATAATAAGAATCTGTCACGGCATACAATTTTTTTAATTAATGTTAATGTTATGAATCACTAGAGATCCCCTACAAATCCCTCCCAGTGAAACAACTACGATATTTCTGGATCATATCCACCGATTATATTTCGAAGAAGATATTTTTGAGAATCTAAAATTTTGGTGTGTGACAACACACACACTTTAAAACAATGTAAACCCCCACATATACTTCTCTACCCAATTTTTAGATATTTGGTTTCTAGATTCTCCACATATCTCCAATAATTGATGGACTCCTGAGCCACAACTCATCATGACATATGACTCAACACATTTGAAACAACATTCCCCATTCTTGGGGTATATGATATCTCAAAATAATAATCCCAGATAAACTCTATCTATATGAACTAGAATAGATTTAGATATCATAACGAAAAACCCAATTTTAGGCTGTTATGGTCCGTGAAAACCAAAAAATCACTAACCGATGAGGTAATGTTTCCAAATATTTTGCTAAAAAAATCGTCCAACTACATTTCATAGATAGAATAGTTACTATCATGCGTATGTAACTTCCTATGCCCATAAGAGATCACCTATCCTTGCTACATCAGTATGTATCCCAGCGCTAAATGGTTTCTGTCACATAAAAAATCAAAAAATTCTCCCTTATTTTGCAACCAAAGAACTTACTCACTAACCAATTTAACCTTTACGTAAATGAATGATACATGGCACCAATAAAAACATTAAAAGGACTAATCCATCACAGCCAATAATGTTAGTTGGGATGATACCTGAGATCAATTAGGAATAACCACAATATAAAAGCATCTAAGAATAACAAAAATTTAAACATCTTCCATGTTATTGTGTTCTATGAAATAATAAAATACCTCAATCTTTGACGGGTCCAATTAGCTACACTGCTAAGGAATCACATGTATATAGAAACACACCATGCACATCAAGTATTAACATAAGGGTAATTTCTCATAGATAAACATATATGAGATTATTGGAATGATAATCCTATAACCTTTAGTAGTTCGTGATATCATTGATGAATTTGATGATGAACCAGTCTTGGAATTCAAAGGACATAGAGTTCATGAATTTCATGAACATGATTGGTGCATTCATAACACAGAAAGGCATGAATAAAAATTAAGAGTTCCCATACCTTCACATAAAGCTACTCTTAATGATATCCTCATCCTTCAACCTCAATCGAGGATATCCAAACTGCATGTGTACCATAGAAAACCAAATAATTCTATTAAAATATCCAAACTAATCATCAATCTCGGTAAGAGGTTAACCATTATTGAATGCAACCTAGTTCAAACTCTTGTAATTTATGTAAAACCTCATACTGCCATCCACCATCTTAGAGAACAATATTCAATAACCCAAGGGAACAAAATGGGTCATATGAAACCCCTATGCATCAGATCATCCACCTGCGACTTCAACTCATGAAACTTCATAGGCTATATCTAGAATGGATCCATTCAAATCACAGATACACCTACTATAATTGTATACCAAACTCAATGTCATAGAAAGAGGTTAGGGTAATAACCTCTTAAGTAAACACATCCATATACTATTTCATATTCATGTGAATATCTCTTTCATGATATTCCTCTTATAGTTCCATTAGCTGAGACAAAAGAGGCTTTTCAGGCATACCACTCATTCGATAACCTTACTCACCAATAAATGAAACCTGATGTTCATCCATATTGATAAAAAACAATTCAATAGAAATATTTAATGAATACATTTATGGAATAAATGAAATCCAAGAAAAGGAAAACATCATATGTGTAACGCCCCAACCCTAGTTACCCATAGTCGGTGAATTATTTTAATACATTTGGATGATTACAAGGAATCACATCCTGAAGGACCGATTGGTTTAGCAGTCTTGGAATATAGATTACATACATGAATGTTAAATTACACTTTATTACATACAAAAAAATATAAATAATCCGTTATAAATGCCATTATTCCCTTGGCATAACCCTGCATATCAATCACAATAAACTTCTGGGAATCCTGGACAAAATAAAACATAGAATGGGGTTGAGCTTAAATGGTCAGTAAGGGTAAGAAATACAACAGAATCTTCAATAAATAAGCATAAACATATAAGGAAATGTATAAAACTAAAAAAACCATTTAATATAAACATCATCATAATATGGAAAAAATAAAATAATTCCATTTACATAATAACATGGAGACTCTGCTAGTAGAATAATCACATGCAATATCAATAACCACATTCATAATAATGGAATGCATAATGCCAGTACATCATAACCACATAGTCAAGGCCTTATGCCAAGACTACAAATAATATTTTTTCAAATCCTTGTGCCAAGACACTATTTTGTCTCATGAAACCTGTCGATGAATCGAGGAGCTATAGAGGGCTCCACCCGTCACTTACTAAGTCCAATAAATTACTCATAAGAAAAGTTTTAAACATAACATAAACATTCGTATTAAAACTACCATATGAAATGCCAATAATTTACCCATAAACCATGAATGGTATAAAAATAACACATCCACAGTCAATAATATCACAAAACATTCAATACAATATGAAAGATTTCTATCATAATAAATCAACGTTATAACAAGTTTAAAATCCATTAATGTAATTTGAAATAGAAGAAAATCATTTGTAAAACTCTTTGAGAGAAATATCCCTTTTTCATGAAAACATTTAAAAGTCACAAAATTTATAAAGGAAGACATTTAAAGACATTTTTTAATAAACTTTTCCCATACCAAATTAAAACTATTTAAAGTAATTAACACTTTAAAACATTCATGTCCGTTTAAATAAATCCATAAAACCATTTTGAAAACATGGACAATAATGAGAATGGTTTAGACGAATTAATAATTAAAAAATTTAAAATGAATTTTTTGTAAAAATTTCCATAACTAATCCCTTTTAAAACTATTTTAATAAAAATGTACATTGATAATAATTATTTCATAGTAGATACTTACGTAAAAACAATCTCAGATAATAAAGTGATTTTAAAATTAACCCTTACCTTGCACTTTCCTTAAGTCGAGGGTACGTTTAACCTCATGTATCAAGACCATAGTATGTAAATAAATTATAGCATAACCATATTAATATTTAAAATATCATAAAGTATTCATTTATGAATTTATCTACCCATTTAACAATAATTTCCATGTTAAAATATCATTTCGGGTAATAATCGCTTTCTTTATCTTACGTGTTTTATCTTGTTAATATTGATTTTATCACATAGATAACGATTTAAAAACATCAATAATATAAAACATGATTTATATATCATATTTATTAAGAATATAAATCTGTATAATAGACATATATATGAAATGTAAAACACCGTTTATGGAGACAATAGTCCGTATGTACGCATAAACGTTGTTTCCGTTTTCATATCATGTTGAACAAAATTAAGTGAATAAGATAAATGTAAGTACATAAATACTTATATATATATATATCCAGTAGAATTATTATTTCATATATTACATACTTATTATTAATATATTTTTATAATCATTGATGAATTGTGAACTTGGAAATGAATCTCATCGCGTCGTGGAGACGGTAATCCGTACGTACGCACGAGCAACAATATCATTTGTTTGATATAAAAATAATATATAATTGGATGATATATCATATATAAAGTATAATTATCATGATATTTTTATTATTACATAAATTTCACATTATTATTATACCCATCCAAATAATAATGTATAGAATTACAATTACACCACGACATGGAGACGATAAGCCATACATACGCACCTCTGGTGACATGTTATTTAAAGGATGGATAGGATAATGAATATAGTTGTGCCATAATTATTATAACATCAAATTATATAGATGATACTAGAGTTATTATTAGATAATTGAAATTACAAAGAAAGAAGAAGTGGAAGATGAAAGGAACTTGAAAGAGGTTGGTGAAAACATTATCTCTACTTCAGGTTCTTCAATTTGATTTGATCAAAAGGGATCCATAGGATGGATTTATGATAAAACTATGGCCTCTAGGATTAAGTGAGAGAATTTGGTAGCATATTTGGGCAGGGTTTGGTTGATCCAAATGGCATTGGAGGTGTGATTTGGGGATAAGGGGAAGTGCCCATTTATAAGAGGGGTGAGGGTCACTTTAGGAAAAGATTAAAGTATTAATTTATTATACACTAATATTCAGTTTATAATGGTTAACAATGAATTTATTTCGAGATTTAGGTGGTTATGGGTCGAAATACTCTCAACCAATAGGTTTTAGACAAGTTTAGGGCACCATTTTATCCATATCTTTTAGATTTAACTAGTAGTTAAATAGTTTAACTTTTACTGTGTCTTCATGTATTCAAACTCTATGTGGTTAATAAATTTACTCTAAACATCCAAGAGAACCTGAAGTGGCTCATTAATGACATATATAATATTAATTAGCCCTTTTTCCGAACCTTACATTTTTATGAATATTATATCAACCAATAATATAGTATTTATTAAAAATATTAATTTATGTGAATTTTGACACCATTTGGTATTTTGTTTCTGTGAAAGTAATCACAACTTGATTACCTCAAACAAGATAAATTGAATCATCCCTAACATGTTATAGTAACCTATAAAATTTGTGTATGTCATAAAAACTTTGAAACAATATTTATTTTAATATTTATAATACCATTTATTTGATTATTTCATTAATAATGTAATTACTGCATCATCATTGGGTCATAAATATATTTAATTATTTAATTTTGAAAAATTATAAATAAAGTACCATTATGTAGGAAATATTTTTAGATTTTTAATAAATATTTATAGTCTAATTTATCTTATGTGTAACCCTATATTAAAAATGTTTTAGTTATTAAACATTGATTCTAACACTTTTAACTCTTCTTTGAATTAAATAATAATAAATGACCTAATCTAATCTAAGTGGACTAAAGTGGTTTATATTTTATTCCTAATTTTGTTTTGGGTAGAATTATTCTTATCCAATAAAATTAGGACATGTTTTATGGTAATAACAATATCATTTTTACCCTTAAATACCGTATTTACTTTTAAAAGTGGTAAATAAAAGTAAAATGTTACTGTTCAACAAAACCATATATTCAACATATTGAACCAAATTTTTCTTACTGATATCAACTATGTCTCTCGGAGTTTCAAAATTCCACTCACAGAAGCGGTAAAATTATGTTTTATGTGAATTTTCAAATTCTTCTAGGAGGTGGGTAAAAGACGGTGAAAAGTTCAATACAATTTTTATATATCTAAAATTATTATAATCTGAATCCAATGAATTACATTGAACATATATAGGTAATATTTAAATATTATTACCTAAAATAAATTTAAATAAAATAAATAATTATTTAAATAAACATTCGGTTTAAAACTCTAACTTAGTGTTTTTCACTATTCATAAAAAATTGAAAGTTTTCAGAAAAATATGAAAAATTCATCCAAAGCTATATTTGATATTAAAAATTCGAAAATGATGACTATTATTCTAAATTATAAACATATAAGTGGATTTGATTAATTTAAAATTAATTCCCATTGTGAAAACAAATAGCGTGTTTTTAAGAATCAATAACTATAAAAAGATTAATACTTGTTTATGTCCAATTTCAAAGTGAAATTAATTACAACAAAAAACATTGGATTAAATGGAAAAAATATATTCTAATTAAACATTAAAACCAATTAAAAAGATAATATATCCCTATAGATAAATTAGATTAAAAGGCACTATTGAATTAAAATACAATATTTTTCACTAATCATTAAAAAATGAACATTATCTGAAAAATTCAAAAAATTTACAAAAAATAAATTTTGATGTCCCAATTCTGAATAATAAATTTATTTTGTAAAATTGAATATATATAAGTTTCAAATATTTGATTTAAAAAGGGTTCTCTATTAAAAGGAGATAAAATTGCATTTTTTAAAAAAATACTTCTTTTATCTAAAAAAATTGAATTTGTTCTTAAATTATGTATTATAAACCCATAATATGGAATCTAAAATTATAAGTATTATATAATGTTAAAAATTCAGTTAATACTTTTCATAACCGCTTTTGAACGGCTAGTTTGGTAAGTCGTGGTGCGCACGAACTCGGTGTTGCGTGTAGTGAAAGTTATTGAATTACATTGAAAAATTAACATATAAGAAATCTTGAGGTGTTACATTCTTCACTACTTAAATAAATTGCATCCTTGTAATTTTCAAAATGTTCTTCAAAAATAAATGGTTTAAAATAGAAAATATCGTTGTGGGAAAACCCACATCGTAAATTGGGTTAATAAAATTTAGTCTTAATGAGAGGTAAAGATAAATGAAAGAGTCACCAACAAATTATGATCTTGATTAGAAGAACATTGGTGGAAATTAGATACACATAATTGGAGGAAAATGTAAATATTTATAGGTAGTGATTGAGGTCATCAATCACAAACAAGTGTAAAAATTGAGGGCCTCAAATCCATCAATCTATGATGATTTAAAATACCATCGGTTCAACAAAACATAAGGTATTAGGATAACACATATTTGGGTTTAAGATCCCTTACCTTATGATTATGAATTAATTTGTTCATATAATAAGAGAAGAAGAAAAAAATTCATGACAATGTAGAGTTCCATCCTTTAACTATTTTCTACCACATACTCATTTGTCACTCTAAAAGATAATAGAACTTAAAAATTATTCTATTTATCCTATTCGTATAGGGGTCAAAAAAAATATATGAATTTATAATTCACCTATAATAACCTTTTTTAAAAATAATCTACATTATACAATCCAGGGACTTCACATAGTCCATTGGTAGGCGATAAATCCCAATCGCACTATGGTTGTGGGTTAGATTCCTGTAGCTCTGTCTAACGCGATGGGTTGTCACACAGTCTGCATGTTGCTATTTTTTTAAAAAAATAACCTTAACAATAGTATCTTAATCCACTCCAAATTTCTGACTTATCCAAAATAGATCTACCCAAACTCATAGTCAGAAATTTATATGGAAGTTAAACAACGTGAAGATCTGTTTTTCCATGTAATAACATGTGAACACCTTCATCATGTATTATTTTAAAACATGGTAACACCCTGAATTACAATAAAATATTATTGATTACATTCATGCTCCCTTATTCCTTATAGAATATTAGATATACTCCTTCTATCCAAAAATGTTGTAAACTCCAACAATGATGGAGTACACAAATCATTAATCAGTTTCAATTAAGTCAAGAATATCCAATATAATTTATCCAAATCAACCATCTCTTATTCCAAAATCACCACCTCATTATCAAGACCATATTAAGGATTACCTTTCCTTCAATCATGTATTTTCTGAAAAGTGTAGATTACTATTAAGTCACTTTTATTATAACCATATAATCTCAAATCCTCAATAAAATTATATGGCAGTACAATCCTTATTTATCTCCATAATTCATATAACTAGTATATTGTATATACAACACTCAAATGAAATAATTCTATAATAACAAAAAAAGAACACTAGTCATTAATCTTTATCTGAGGTAGTATCATAACTTGATTGTTACCCAATAACATCATTTGTGGTATACTCTTATGACTGGGACATTTATTTTCATAGTGTCTCAACACCTTACAGATGTATCATTTTACATTTGAAAACGTTTTCTTACCCTTGTAGTCACTTACTTTGTTTCCTTTCTCTCCAAAATTATAAAAAACTCCCATTTCATTAAAAGAATTTACCATGGTGATTATTTCCACATTTATCACATATGGGAAAATCCATCTTTCCCCTATTCCCTTTATCCATATTTCTCTCTACCATCATTTTCGTCTCTTGCTTCCCTTCAAAGCCATGGGACATAGAAAATTCATTACTTATCATACTAACACATGATATTATTTCTTCATATATTGATAATACATGGGAGAATATTTCCATTCTAAATGTTGGATTAATACCATCAATGATATGACCCTTATTACTCTTTGGATCCTACGTATTGCTGGAGTTCTCATTCTTTCTACTAGGCACGATTTCTAAATAATGGAATACACTAGGTCAGTTTATGAATCACAATTCATAATTACAAACATGTAAAATACCTAACGTAAATAAAACAGTTTATGGATATAATCCATAATCAAAAAACTATTTTCCATGAGGAGATATATACTCATAAACCCTTCATAGGGGTCTATAAATAAAATAAGAATTATCCTAAGCATATCCCCCAGGAGTGTGGTAACCAAGAGTGTAGAAAGGCCAGTTTTCGTGCACCAGTTCCCGTACGAGTCTAGCACAAACCTGTGTTTTTCGGTTTTACCCCTAGGTACATATATACTAGATCCGCATGTACCTGCTCATATCCAGACATGGATATATTTCTTGGAAAACTCACCATATCTCTACAATACCAAAATTCAATGATGTTCTTCTATACTAATATTCAAATACTATCTTAGGGTAATGTGCTCTATTCAATGTTTATCTAAATATAGTTTCCAAGGTTACTGGTAAACTTCCTTTGATTCTAACTGTAATGCCCCGACCCCAGTTATCAAGAGTTGGTGCATTATTTTAATACATTGGCATGATTATAGGGAATCAAGTCCCAAAAGACCGATTGGTTTAGCAGGCTTGGAAAATAGATTACATGCATGAATGTTACATTACACATTATAACATACAAAACAACATAAATAATCGTTTATGAACGCCATTATTCATGTGGCATAACCCTGCATATCAATCATAATAAACTTTATGGAATCCTGGGAAAAATAATACATAGAAAGGGCTGAGCTCAAACGCCCAGTAAGGGTAAGCAATACAATAGAAACATTCATAAATAAGAATAAATATTTAAGGCAATGTATAAAACTAAAAAAGCCTTTTTAAGATAAAATTCATCATAATATGGAAAAAATGAAATATTTCCATTTAATTACTCACATGGACACTCTACTAGTCGAATAATAACATGAAATATCAATAACCACTTTCATAATGATAAAATGAATAATGCAAGACTATCATAACCACATATTCAAGGCCTTGTGCCAAGACTACGATTAAGATTTTTCAAGGACTTGTTCCCAGACACTAGTTTTCCTCATGAGACCTACCGATGCATCGAGGAGCTATAGTGGGCTCCACCACTGACTTACTAAGTCCAACGCATTCCTTATATGAAAAGTATTAAACATAACATAAACATTCGTATTAAAATTAGCATATGAAATGTCAAAGCATTACCTAGAAACTATTAATGGTATAAAAATAACATATTCACATTCAATCTTATCACAAAACATTCAAAACAATATGGAAGATTTGTATCATAATAAATCAAATTCCAAACAAGTTTAAAATCCATTAATGGAATTTGACATAGTTGAAAATGATTTTTAAAACCCTTTTAGAGAATTATCCCTTTTTCATGAAAACATTTAAAATCCACACAATTTATAAGGGAAGAAATTTAAAGACATTTTTGAATCAATGATTCCCATACCACTTTAAAACTTTTTAATGTAATTATCATTTTAAAACATTCATGTCCATTTAAATAAATCCTTAAAACCATTTTGAAAACCTGGACAATAATGATAATGGTTTAGAAGAATAAATCTTTAAAACATTTAAAATGACGTTTTAGTAAATATTACATTAAAATTAATCCATTTTAAAACTATTTTATGAAAAATGGGCATGAATAATAAATATTTCCTGGTAGATACTTACGTAAGAACAATCTCGGATATTAAAGAGATTGTGAAATTAACCATTACCTTGCACATTCCATTAGTCGAGGGTACATTCAACCTCTTGTATGAAGACTGTATTATGTTATTAAATTATACCAGAACAATATTAATATTTATGATATCACTCATTATTCATTTATTACTTTATACTACCCATTTAACAATAATTTCCATGTTAAATTAACATTTCTGGTAAAAATGGATTTATTTGTCCAATGTGTTTTATCATGTTACTCTTGGTTGTATCACTTTGATAATGATTTAAAAACACCCATAATATAAATCATTATTTATATATCATATATATATATAATATAAATTTTTATAACAGATATATATATGAAATAGAAAACACTATTTTTGGAGATGGTAGTCCGTATGTACGCATAATCGTTGTTTCTGTTTTCATATCGTATTAAACAGAAGTAAGTAAATAAGATATATATAATGACATAAATAATTATATATATTAATATATATATCCAATAGTATTATTATGTCATATATTACATACTTATTATTAATATATTTTTATAATCGTCGATGAATGGTGAACATGGAAATGAATCTCATCGCGTCGTGGAGATGGTAATCCGTACGTACGTATAAGCAAAAATATAATTCTTTTGATATAAAAATAATATATAATTGGATGGTATATCATATATACAGAATCATTATCATGATATATTTATTATTACATCAATTACACATCATTATTATACCCATCCAAATAATTATGTATTGAATAACAATTACACCACGACGTGGGGACGGTAAGTCGTACGTACGCACGTATGGTGACATGTTATTCAAAAGATGGATAATATAATGAATATATTTGTTTCATATTATAATAAAATAACATTATATAGAAGATACTGGAGTTATTAATTTATAATTGAAATAACAAATAATGAAGAAGTGGTAGATGAGAGGAATATGAAAGAGGGTGGTGAAAACATTAACTCTTCTTCGGGTTCTTCCTTTGGATTTGATCAAAAGGGATCCTTAGGTTGGCTTTATGATCCAACGATGGCATCCAAGATTATGTGAGGGAAGTTGGGAGGATATTTGGGCAGGGTTTGGCCAAGCCAAATGGCTTTGGAGGTGTGATTTTGAGAGAAAGGGAAGTGTCCTTTTATAAGAGGGGTGAGAGTCACTTTAAAAAAAGATAAAAGTATTAATTTATTATACAATCATATTCGGTTTATAATGGTTCCAAATTTATTTATTTCGAGCCTTAGGTGGTTATGGGTCGAAATACTCTCAACCAATAGGTTTTATACAAGTTTAGGTTACCATTTTAACCTTATCTTTTAGATTTAACTCTTAGTTAAATAGTTTAACTTTTATTGTGTCTTCTTGTTTTCTTACACTATATGGCTAATAATAATATTCTAAACTTCTCAGAGAACCTAAAGTGTTTAATTAATGACATATATAATTATAATTAAGCCTTTTGGCAGAACCATGCATTTTTAGGAATATTATATCAACAAATAATATTGTATTTTTTTTAATTATTAATTTATGTGAATTTTAAAACTATTAGGTATTTTGTTTTTTTGAAAGTCATAACAACTTTATTACCTCAAAAAAGATACATTTAATCATTCCTAACATGTCAAAATCTCCTATAAAATTCTTGTATGTCATAAAAACTTTGAAATTAAATTTATTTTAATATTTATAATATCATTTATTTGATTCTTTCATTAAAAAGGTAATTACTGCATCATCATTGTGTCATAAATAAATTTAATTATTTAATGTCTAAAAATTGTAAATAAAATACTATTAGGTAGGAAATAATTTTATCTTTCTAATGAATATTTATTGTCGAATTTATCTTATGTGTACCCCAATATTAAAAATGTTCTAGTTATTAAACATTGATTTTAACTCTTTTAACTCTTCTTCGAATTAAATAATAATAAATGTCCTAATCTCATCCAGGTGGAGAAAAGAGGTTCATATTATATTTCTAAGGTTTTTTTGGGTCCAATTATTTTTATCCAACAGAATTAGGACATGTTTTAGGGTAATAACAATATCATTTTTATCTTTAAATAACCTATTTACTTTTAACCGTTCTAACTAAAAGTAAAAAGTTACTATTCACCAAAAATAATTTTCATCTTATGAAACCAGATTATTTTTACTGATATCAACTCTGTCTCTCATATTTTTAAAATTCCACTCATAGAATCGATAATATTATGTTTTATTTTAATTTGAAATTTTTTTTAGGAGGTGGGTAAAACACGGTGAAAAGTTCAATAAAATTTTTATATATATAAAATTATTATAATCTAAATCCAATGAATTTCATTGAACATATATAGTTATTATTTATCTATCTGTACCTAAAATAATTTTAAATAAAATATATAATTATATAAATAAAAATCCGGTTTAAAACGATAACTAAGTGTTTCTCATTATTCATCAAAAATTGAATGTTTTCAGATAAATACCAAAAAATTAATCCAAAGCTATATTTGATATTCCAAATTAAAAAATGATGTCTATTTTGATAAATTTAAAACATAGAAGTGGCATTAATTAATTTAAAATTAATTCTCATTGTTAAAACAAATTGCATGTTTTTAAGAAACAATAACTATCAGAAGATTGATACTTGTTTATGTCCAATTTCAAAGTGAAATTAATTCCAATAATCAACATTGGATTAAATGGTAAAAATATATTCTAGTTACACTTTAAAACTAATTAAAAATATAATCTAACCATATAAATAAATTATATTAAAAGGCACTTTTGAATTAAAATACAATACTTTTCACTATTCATTAAAAAATGAACTTTATCGGGAAAATTTAAAAAAATTACATAATGTAAATTTTGATGTCCCCATTATGAATATTAAATTTATTTAGTCAAATTGATTATATATAAGTTTCAAATATTTGATTTAAAAAGGGTTCTCAATTAAAAGGCGGTAAAATTTCATTTTCTAAAAATACTTCTTTTGTCTGAAAAAAATGAATTTGTTCTTACATTATGTCTAAAAACCATAATACGGATTCTAAAATTATAAGGATTATATAGAGTTCAAAATTCAGTTAATACTATTCATAACTACTTTTGAACGGCTAGATTGATAAGTCGTGGTGCGCTTGAACGCGGTGTTGCATGTAGTGCAAGTTATTGAATTGATTTGAAGAAATAACATACTCTGAAATATTGGGGTTTTACAATATGGGTGTATCTACAGTAAGTGGAAATCTCCCATTGAATGGTTCTTCCCCATCACCAATCTATATCCCTGAAACACATCAAACAAATTTTCATAACCTCCAACAAAAATAAATAACACCAGTGCCACTGGATGTCTCTCAAAATATGAACAAGAATAGGTGGTTCCTGCTACTAAAATTGTCTTAGAGGCAACTCCTACTGGTAATGAAATGGGGACTAAGAAGACACATGATATTGGATACTGTGACTATTTAGACAATGGGTTTAGTATATAAAAATTACACTAATGTCATTTCATAAAAAAAGAAATTGTCGAAAAGTTCTCAAGATGCACCAATCCTAGAAGAATAAAAATAGATCAGTCCTGGTTAGTTATGCACTAATAAGACCCCTAACCACCTGAACACACATGGTCCACATCCTGAAGATATGCTCCTTGAAACTACCTAATTACCACTAACATGAGCATGAAATCCATGAAAAAACATCCACTCAAAAACCTGCACATTTTTCAGTACATTTAAATATATAGGACTCATAAATTGAGTGAACACATACCTGGTCACTAGTTGAAAAGCCTCCTCTAGATTCCACACTCCAGACCCATCACAAAAAAAATATCTAGAAAAAAGTGAGAGAGGATCGTGAACATGATACTAAGATCCCACATACTCAGGATCCCATTCTAAAAGGAGATGTGCTTCTGCCTCTTGGCTTCCCTCATCGTTTATGACCATAATTCCAAATGGAAATACTTTTTAACGTCTAAACACAACAAATATACCTTCTTACAGTTACTAAAGCACAACATCCACCACTGGAGTTAATATCCTCATATTTTAAAAACTATCATACACTCCAAAATATAGCTCATTGTTATACTAGATCTAATGTATTATCTTTCTCCTATGTACTGCACTCTATATCTAGAATAGATATGCTTCCCTCTTACTTTCCCAAACCCTATCACTAAATGGGATATATGTACCTATACTATACCTCTTTATCTTCTATTATTTAAATATATTGATGATCAACTAAATAATATTACTAAAACACAACTACATTAACCATGCATAAGTGAAAAATAGGATCCATTAGAAAAAATCAAGGATAATATATTATATATATTAGTATAGAATTTCATCAAAGCTTATTTTATTGATTTATTTCATTTCCAAAAAACCAATTAAAAAATGAATCAAATCTATAATGATGAAAATAATTATCCTTGGTATCTACTCAGAAAATTGGTTGAACTCACATAGCCGTTCAATGAGCTTAATGTCCTTGTATATGATCAATGAAGCCCTTTAGCCTCAATCCTAACTGGTGTCACTGTCCCTCATCACACACCAAGGTCAAATTTCACTTTTTACCTACCAAAATTAAAAAATTAGTACACCCTAACTCCCAAAACAATCTTATATAGTAATAAAAACCTCTAATACCACTTCACCATGACCCCTCCTCTAAATATACAGTAATGGAGTGATAGTGATAATGACTCTAGAGACCAACCTTCGGTAGACCACGGGGTGACAACAAGCATCGAGGGTGTAAAAATATAACAAATGGGAGGTATTACACTCTATAAATAAAATGGTATCAGGATATAAGATAAAAATAAACAAAACAAAACCTTAATAAAATATAAAGTAAATACCTGTCTATTTCACAATACATAAATAAAGTAAAACAGATACATATAAATGTCTCTAATATATACCATAATACATGCCCATGTCAAAGACTCAACAATAGCTACAACTCTACTAGAAATATTCACCATGACGCCCAAAATCCTCCAAGATCCTGAAATTAGTTTAAATTAATAGGGTGAGAATATATGTACACTCAATAGAGGAATAACCAATATCTCTAGTGCATAGGTGGAAAGAGAATATTAACCCACCAATGAACAAAAAATAGAATGAAAACACACCTATTAACATCATCTAACCAGTCCATGCCTCACAATGGATTTCTCCCCATTCACAAATCCAATATTGTAATAGATCATCTATATCATATCTTAGAAAGGCATATTATGGATACTTACCTATATATTTGTAGTTCACATGCACCAATGTTGATCATTCTTTATTCACATATCTTATTTAAATTATTCATCACATCAGATAAGTTCACATCACATAAAATAACATCACATCACATCACATGACATCACATAACATTATAAAATATCTCTTATCATCCATCCATGTCATGGGTTAGGATTCATAACCACCAACCCCGCCCTTGAAAGGTCAATTGCCTAGGGATTGAATAAGGAAATATCACATCATGTTTCTCCCGATGCAACATGGTTCATCGTAACACATCCTACCCAAAGAAAAATAGGCAAATACTACACATCTTTCTCTTAGACTGCTGGTCCATCACTACAGAAAATTATTTGGTATGATGGGGTGGCCAACCATCCAAATCACAACCATCATGGATGTTAGGGAAATCACCTAGTACCCAGAACCACCTAAAATTAGTATGGTTTTCCAACTCCGGTGACGTGCATATATAAATATCATAAACCTACATGATATATATATAGAACACAATACCCCATCTATGGGTTCACAACCATTGAACTAGCACATATCACATCAACACCATCATACCACACATCAACCATAAAATTTCCAAAACCACTAAATTAACCACAATACACAACCACCACAGAAGCCACACAAATTTCCAAAATCAATTAATGATTTAGTAATATTTATACAACATAATTTTCAATTAAAATTTCAACAACATTCATTTATTAAAAAAATTCATTATATCATTTACTACACATTGTTTTAAATCACATTGTTATTCATTTATTGCATCAGGATCTAATTCATTTATAACTAGGAAACTAAGACAACCATGACTCACCATAACACCACATATCCTCCAATATAAAAATTCCACATCATGTAATCAATATCATCACAACAACCACCCATAACAAATATGACCACATCCCACAACACAACCTCCGTACAAAACAACCACACACAAGCACCACAAATCATCTGAAATGAACTCAACAACAATGATAGTTCAAAACCCCACATACCAAAATCTACACACCACATCACCTACCATAATCTCATAGTGAAATTATGCCAAAATACACATCACCACCTCACATCGTCACCATTTCACAACATCCTATAATGCATCCATATTATCTAATCACATCCCATAACAACCCCCTCACACCACAAAACCCAAATTGTTAATCCTTAAATCACACAACAACCCAAGAAACATATTGTAGCTCAAAGAATAAACCACCCAAAGCAAAAAAACAGACAAAATTCCACTATTATTCAAGGGAATTTATAAAACTACCACTTAATTTTTTGTGGGAATTATCACATAGACCAGATTCTATGGGGAACCATTTTATTTGCCAAAATAATATTCATTATTATTTTATTCGGGGTAAAATCACACTACAATGAAACAAGATCCTCAACATATATTAACTATAGTGAATAAAAGTATTCCAAAAAAAGTTATTTTTATAATTGTAAACTGGAATGGAAAATATCATCTTTATTATAAATAAATTTAGTACTGAATTTGATATATCCCCAGGCCTATCAATTTCAATTATGTAAATTTATTATCATATTATAATTACCCTTACAATCCTCCCATATAAAATAAAATCCATGTATATCTCAGACATAGAACATAAAAGGAGTGATAATGATGATCTTCAACCCCAAAAAAATATTTTCAGTTTCTCGGTATACCATTTGGAGAATAAAGAATAACCCACAACTCACAATTGATCAAGGAAAGACATGATGACCCTAAACTACACCAAAAGGATAAAAAAGATGCCAGAACACACCCTAAACGAATGAAACACTACCGTAGTTGATCCCTTAAAGGAGAAATTTTTGAATCATTTTTATAAAGTTAAAGGAACTCACCACCAATCTTCAACGTTGAACCACCATAACACAAGGATGATAGTATGAAAAAATATAGAAATACTCTTAAAATAAATTAATGTTTATCCACATTGAGAGATACATGAAAATAAAAATTATAGAATAATAATATGAAAATGGATTATAGAAATCCATTTAATCTCACAAATTATGGATAAAATAACAAGTTTTCATCGTAAATTACATGGGCTCATGAAACTTATTATTTCAAACCCATCTTTCATTTGTAAACTTGTTTCCCCTAAAAAACATGGAGAGATGGGTTTTAAAACTATTTACACAATAAATTACAAATTGACACTTTAAAAACATTTTATGGAAACTCATATGTCACATATAATCCATAAAACAATTGACCACACAAACTGTAAAAAAATATATTATAATCCAAATTTCCCTTTTAGGGTGTAAAAATCATTTTGTAGTTTTTCTATTGCTCCAACTCCACAAAATATCCTCTATACTCCTCCATAAAACATTGATAGACTCACATTATAAATTTAATAGTCTGTGATGTCGTGGAACATTATATTATGCATCATTTATGACAGAAATGTTGAGTCAGTAAGGCCCCACTAGTGCTTCCACTACACCCACAACCTTCAGTTTCACTTGTCTTATATCACACCACCCTCTCTATACGTAGACATTACACCATGATAATAAAAAAAATTATAATTAGTAATTATTTTTTTTAAATAAAAAATTTTTTATTATGTAACGTACATGTAAAAATTCAACCAAAAAATTATATAGGTTTTGGTTTAAAATTTATGAACAATTTGAAAGGAATTAGAATTTTCCATGCCACTATCATGGATTCTCTTAATATTCCACGACCTGGTGTTTAGAATGTGCATACACATAGTTCCTGTAAATTTCATAACTTGGGAATATAAATCATCATATTAGAATATTTGATATACACCTTTATATAAACCTATATGATAGGTTGAGGATCTAAATCCTCCTTCAACATACCCAATTCAAGTTGAATGAAAAATTATTATCGATTATAACTATCTCCCATGTCTGTTAAAGAAATAATTGGTAAAACAAACTCACCAATATGGGAAGAAAACAACTACTATATAATGGGAATCTCTTAATTGTGGAAATATGTAGAATCATGTACACTCTAGTCACCATATACCGTTGTGGAATAATCTGATAAATTAGAGATTTATATATAATAATCACTAAAAGGATCATCATGGATCTCTTTAAGAATTACTAGTGATTGTGGGTCATCTATTGTAGGATGTGGAGGGGAATTTGGACACTCATGTTTGAAATCCTCTATGTATTTCACATCATTATGTGGAACATGTAGAAGACTCTCATCACCCTAGGAAATATCTACACACGGCTCAAGATTATGTGTCACCTAAAAGAAAACCCAAGGTAAATCTCATCCATGGTCAGGTGTATCTGATTCCACAATCTATTAAAATATATTTGGTCAATTTAAATTCATTTAGATTAAATGTGTTTGTGTTAAATATTGGATAACGTGTTGTGTTTATTAAATTCATTTGTATGATTATTATAATGTTTGAAAATGGTTGTTCAGAAGAGGAATAAAATTTCATAGAAAATGGTTTAGTTTCCTTGTCCTTTCCAATTTTTTGTGTATGATAATTTGGTGGAATTATCATATGTATGTCCAAATCGAAGGAAAAGTATTGGAAAATGTTTGGAGTGTTACGTGATGTTTCATGAATAATTAGAGGCATAATAAGATTTTCCACTGGTATAAACACTACTCATGTATGAATTACATGACTCGCATAACAAGTACGTCATTCAGACAATATGTATGCAGCTCATATAGGAATGTGTTTGTGATAGATGAATCATTAAAAAAAATATACGATCACAAAGTGCATCACATAACGTCTGACATTTTTTTGGATTTTTGGCAGTGATAGTTCACCAAAATAAGAAGAGGACCACTCATGTAAGAATTTAGTTATTTGGAATGGTTAACACAGATAGTTGGATTCATTTTTAGTCAAGAGGTTGTTATTGTTTAGATGACTATTAATAGATTATTTGAATGGTTAAATAGTAATTTTGGTGATTTTTGAAATTTCAGATTCATTTTTCATAAATACTAGGCTAATAAATTTACTATAGAGAACATGAGAAATTAATAAATTTCTAGATATATATCAAAAAATTAGAGATATTATAATGTCAACATGTAAAATACCTCCAATCATTGAAACATCCATCTCATGAATAAATATGGTTTTTGAAGAAGAAAAAAATAGTAGCACATGAATAATTGTTTGAAATACTAATTTTTAGTGGGAATTTCATAAAGAATGATAGGGCATGTAGTTAGCAAAGTTTGTATGTTTGGTATAGATCTATGAAGAAGGATTTTGTCATGTAGATCAAAATGTACCACACCAGATAGCATAGGGTTGTAGGTGAAATAATGTATATAGAGAAAAAAGAATAGTATGTAGTTCACATTATTTCATTTACAACATCATAAAAAGGAATATATTAGTATGATTTTTAATGTGACATTTTTAGGTGGGACTTTTGTAACCCAAGTAGTTAATTGGGGAATTATATCCAATTTCTAATGATGGAAGGAAGACAATTTTATTTTCACAATGTTGATGTGGTTGTCACATTAATAAACTATGAAGCCATCCAACCAAATTTATTAAAAAAGGAGGAATTGATGGAATTGATATGAGTTATTTCATTCCATTATTCCTGAATTCATTTTAAATTAAATGAACAAAACATGAATTGATTGTGATAAAAATTTAAACCCACCAATATTACCGAATTCTTGTGGATTCTATTTTAATAGATAAATCATCAACATATTCCCCATGGATTATCCATTAGAAGTGAACCATATAAAATTGATGTCTTGAACATTAATTTATACATTTTTTTTACTGGATGTAAAAAATAACATTTATAGGTTTGACATGTTCCTAATAATATGGAGAATATGTTCCCAAAAATAAATTAAAAAATATAACACCCTAGTTCACCCCTACCATATCAAGGTGTCTTGGGTTGCACCATAATCTATTTTTTGGATAAAATATGTGTAGGAGGAATGTGTTATGAAAATCCTATACAAACTTTTTGTAGTTAATTTCAGTTTTTAGTCGACCAATTCAAAGGAGGGGATATTTATTAGCATTTCATGATAGCCTTTACCATGTCATGTATGATATACTAATGATATTTTGTGGTATGAGAGCTCATAATTTAGCTTCTATGATAAACAAATATGGAAAATAAATATTCCTTGTAACTGGGGATCATAATTTTTTTCTCAAATCATAATATATTGTGTATAACATCACCCCTTGTAAACTTTATTCATCCCCTACATGTTAGGGGAATAAAGTGAAGGAAAATGTATGAGTGGTGTCTGAATGGGACAAGGAAACTCAAACTATCTGATACCTTGATTTACAGGGTGACACTAAACCATGATGGAATTAAAAGAGGAACCATGTATGTGATGACAACTAGCATCGCTAGGAATTTAGAGGTGAGGCTTTGTGGAATAGTAATATTATAAAGTATCCAAAAAACTAAAAGTAGAAAATAATATAAATAAAATTATTTAAATAAATAATTTATGAAAATAATAATAATTAACTACATATTTAATAATCATATATATCATTCGAACAAATAATATACCAAAAAATTTTATAATTAGGGTCATCATGTCTAGAAATATTTAATTTTCTATTGTCCATGAATCACCAATAGATATAAATTTTTAAGTTATTTTTTAATTGTAAAAATTTATATATTCACCCATCACATGATAATAATGGATAAATATACGTTAATCCAAAAGAGTTTTTCTTGAAATTTATTATAATAAATATTGTACAAACATGTGAGTGGAGAAACATATGCACTCTCATACCATGATAAAAATAATAATATCACATCATACTATTTACATCATATTGATCGGACATGCACTAAATCACATAAGATATGTATATTCAAGAAATTCTAACCCCAAATTGCTACTCCCTTTCGAGTTGGTGTCCTCATTTTTGGTATATATATCATATAGATGAATGTCATAGAATGTTTCACAAATACCATTCCACAAATATATCATAGATTGTATTCACATGAAGATATACTGATTAGGATTTTGTTAACATCATTAACTAGTATTATAAAGTTATTGTCTATCAATTACACGTGTAAATGGATAGAGATGATAGAAATACCATGGTCTTGAACCTCCGATAAATTTTTTTATATACCAAATCAAACCATTCTCTAAAAATTTATCCTATCGAAACCACAACCTTGATAAGAAGGAAAGAAAGAATGGATACATACTTGAGGTTAATGGTCATATCTCATTATCATAAATAGATAATTTGTGTTTCTATCATCCATATATATTTATGATATTCAATGATTTGGTGATAAAAAAAATTAATTCCACCCATATCTACTCTATAAAACCACATTTTTCATATATGGGTGAGATATCATGAGAGTTTGCGATGGAATTGAAGTGGTGTGACCTCCATACCCTCAAAGGTGGAATGTGAAAACCCTCTAAAGAACAAAAGAAACCTTTCAAACCTGGAAGGTATGAAAAAGATATCCATTGTATCTCTAAATTATATAATCATTAATATTTATATCAAAGGTAATAAATTTTTTAAATAATAATTTATATATGATAAGTAGGAAAATTAAATACATAGTCTGTATTAATAATGGAATATGAGTCAAGATATAATATAATAATATGATTACACAAAATTGATAAAATATACAAATATAGTGAATGAAAATGAGAATTGGAGCTTCTTCCAAGCATGATAGTACATTTTTTACAATTGTGACCTTATGTGTGATATTTGGTAAATCATTTTCGCACTCCCCATTATCATGTACAATCTATATCATTTTTAATATGAGTAGACTTTGGCCATACCGGTGGTGAATCCTAGAAATATTAGGGATCGTAGTCGGTTCATCATAAAGAAAAGAGAAATAATGAATTTCTCCAACACACATCCAAGGAATAATTTTGTACTCATCAAGAGGAATAATGTGATATAATTTATCTACATTGGGTTCCAATGATATGTTTATATATGCAACTGTTATAGTTACATATGGGAAATGATAACTTTGGGAACAAAATAACCAAAATCATAATAATATCATTCTAGTAAGTCCTCAAGAACTCGACCACTATTTCATGTGAGTGGACTATGAAATATTATTTCCTCAATTTGGTTCACTTCCTAGTCAATTTCCTAATGTTAAAATGTAGATGAATCCTCTGAAATATTATCAATATCTATTATGGAGTTTCCACCAAAGTACATCATGTGTTGTATTTCTTGATAAGCATATATGGATTATTCCACAAAACATTTCACACATTGATTAGGTATCTCATTTACTAATACAGTTATTAGTATTTTATAAACACTCTTGAAGGACCAATTTATACGCATCCCAATATTAGAAATCATATGGACATGTCTCCCCCCACAATTATATTTAAATTTAAAATTTCTTCTTTAAAATCCGCATCATTTTTTTATACACATATCGATTTTACCATAGAACTCATTATTAATGTTGATCATGTTTTCTTGGTTGCAAAATGTATGCTAATATTATTTACATAAATATATTTGAGTGGTTAGAAAAAATTATTCAAATTAAGATAAGTTTAATTAAAGGAAACTAATTTTAGGATCACATTTTTTATGATATAATATTTCAAATTCGTTTGGACATTACAGGAAATATGTCTGATGTAACATTAATGATATTAATTAGATTATATATATAATTAACTTACTATTAAGAGACACAATAATATATCTATTATGATAAATGATAATGTACAATATTTGATTTCCATAACACGTGTGCACACACATACTTGAACCAACTCTTTGATTCAATGTTCTCCTAGAAAATGATAATAAATATGTATAGAGTAAAAGTGTAAAATTATCATCCTATGAGGATTTTATGATTACACATGAATATAAATGGAATAAAAAAATATTCCATCCACATGAGTTTTTTGTTTCCAATAAGAGAATGTGACAATACAATTCTTGAGTGTATGGAACATTCTTAAGAAATTCACCTTCTTTGATCAGTCCAATTACACTAGGAGACAACTCATTATTGTTAGGATAAAAAAGACCTGATTATTTAGAGACAAAAATATGATTATCATGGGAAAAACTTTTATATGATTCATCAAATTAACGAAACACATCAAAAAATACATTTTTCATTTCCATCCAAGACATTCCATAAGATATACATTATATGAAAAACAATTTTATTATATCCTAGATGAGATAGATATGAATATTTAGAAAATTTCATAAAATTTGAATAATAATAGTTGTCAAGAATTTTCCATCAATAGTTCAATGATCCAGTGATAGGCTTCACTACACACAAGTATGTTGGCCTTCTAAATTTGATACCTTCAAACAAGGAATTTTTTTATCACATGCAAAATTATTGGGAAAATTATATTATAGACCATCATTGTCACATAGAATTATGTATTTATTATTAGGGTAGATTCCCACCAATGAAATTCTATGTAATTTATGATAAAATTTCTTCATTATTTTGAATATTAATAATCCCATTATCACATCATGATTGTTATTATTTATATTATAATAATTGATAATATAATAGGAGTATTCATACTAAAATTTCATTACAGTTACCCGCAATGAGGAGAACCTAGAAGTTATATGAATGTATTATCAAATATATGATCTAATAAAGATTTAATCATTTTTTGAACAAAAATTATATAGGACATCATGGGTGGATACTAATAGTAATTTGATGAACCTTATCATATTGTAAACCCAAAGAAATATCCAATGTATAATTTTATAAGAACCAAACCCCTAGTATAAAATCCATTTTTTTTAAAATGGATGTTCATATCTGTGAAAGTGTGTATTTATCTTTAGACTAATATTATTTTTATGGTGTTTTATAATTTTTTTAATTTCAGTAATTGGTGAAAAATGTGATGTTATATGTTCTTATTGTTGTATGATACATTAGGTCTGTCATAGGAAATATTTAATTAATGATTAATATTAGAAATTATTTCTCCCCCATATTCTCTCATAGAACATGATATCTTAGCCCCATTTATGTAAATGATTTAGCTTAAATAATTCCCTGACCATGGTGTTCTATAGGCAGTTCCAATGTCTGGAAATTCGAGGAAATAGATATCAGGCATATAAGATGATGGCACTGACATGAATCATTCTTGATTAGAGATAAATAAATAAAAGGATTATAATAAAAATTATGTATCTATTTGAGGTATTATGTTATTTTGAGGATAACATCAGTTTATGGGTGTGTTGGCATGTTTTTAGATGCTAAACCTTTACTTTTGGATGCTTCACCCAAGGCCACTAAGAAAGTGTCTCAGAGGGTTACACACTAATAGTATCCATAATATTAGATAAATAATATGTTATTATTTATTAATAAACATGTTGAATAACTAATATTTAATTAAATTTTCAGGTTTACTATAGGTCAAGCGATGATAATAATAGTATTATAATTATAGACATGGGTTTCCTTAGGGATAACAAAAATAGTAATGGGAACATATTAATTTTTTTTTTTCAACGAAATGGTTATAAAAACTAGATTATATTATTTTCTTAAGAGATACATTTCCTTTTTCGTGGAAATGTTATCTAGAGGGAAACCTCATAATGACCAAGAGTGATCCCTCTCCAAGAAAACCCTCAAGAATAGAGTGTTAGGCCTTCCACCAACACTCTCATGTTAGGAGAGATTAAATATAACCCTTCCTCAAAGAAATTATCTTGGAAATCAATGGATAAAAATGGAAGTGTTAGGATATGATGTTCTAGAACCTAAATTGTACACAATTGAAGTTTGTATGGTCATATAACATGTGTATACATATTATGGAGGGAATAACTTATTGATTTTTACAAAGCAATGACATCATGAAGTCGAGAAGTTGTTATATCCATCATTGATTAAATAATTTCTCCCAAAGTAATTATTTAATTGAATGAATTAATTATTTATAATATGCGATGACCCTACACTTGTTTATTACTTATCTATTTTCTATATTCTATGATTCAATTTTGTTGATCACTACATTTATCATCACGTAAATAGCATATTAATCATTGATCATGAAATAATTGAAAATTTGGGTATCCCCCACATGAAGATTCTACTATTCCCAAAACCATTAACTATAATTAGAGTGGTCACATAATTTTTTATTATTATTTAAATATCATTTATTGATTTATGAATTTACTATTGGTTTTCAATTCTAGTTCAGTTGTTCATTATTGTGATTTTTTGGATATTACTTCATCATTATCACTTCTTGTAAATATAATCAAATATTTTAATTTTATGAATGAAAATAATTTTTAAAATCTCATACAGAGGATCTAAGGATTTTGTTCAGATAATACAAGAATTATCACCATGTAACTCAGAGGTATATTTCATGTACCAGTGACTAATTCACCAATAATTAATTCTTAATTAAATCTACTTCTATGAATCATTTACATGTTGTTATTTTAATTGCACACCATGTGTTGACCGAGTGATCTGTGTGCATGATCATCTGGATTACACATTTTGTAACTTTCATACCCTAGATGAAGTTCATTAGTAACTAATGGGCCATGTATCTTATTACTTGGCCTACACAGCTTGTGACTATGTAACTCAAAGAACACAAACAATGTACCCCAAGTAAACACCAAGTACTCCAATATTTTATGTGTCATGGTCACACAATGAGTTCATAGGTATCTTTTTAGGATAAACAACATGAACAATACATGTCGTGTAGAATAATATTACACACATTTTACTTTTACCAAATTATACTATACTGGTAATTAATAACATATACTATTCAAAACATAACAAAATGTGTTACACGTGTTTATTAAGATGAAAACACCATATTATGTGTTTTATATATAAAAATACCTTATTTGTTGATACATAATGTTTGAATCATCATGCAACGCATAAATCTAATTATAGTCATTACACTACAAACATTGAAGAATAAAATAAAACATAAATACCATGTGTTTTGTGTCATTATTATGTTGATAGTACACACAATGAAATTATGTGATATGTCATGTATACCGCGTGTCATAAGAGTAAAGTGTATATGAGTATAATACATATTGGTTAGTTTAGGCACACCATGATTCTTCCAGGGTACATTTGTTAAGATAGTTAATTTAAATAAAATTAATAAAAAATTCTAACATTAATATGGATGATATTCCTAAGAAATTAAGATTATAATTTGGGAAATATAATTGAACTGTTAATGAATAAAATCAATCTATTTTAGAACAACTAATCCTAAATATGATCTATGAAAATTGAAGGTAAATTTTATTGAATGTGTAATTAGATTCATACAAGTGGTTGATCATAAGACTAGAACAGATATTTTTATGTGATTTGATTCAATATATTTATTAATAAATTAAATTATTTTCTTGTGTGGTTGCTCCCCTCTCATTATTTAAGGGCCTATATGCTCGTTGTTTCTTTTTTGTTAACCCCTTAACCAATCAATTTCTTCCATAACACAAATGTGAGAAAAAAATGTGTAATATATTGAGATATTGTTCTAGTGGAGGTGGATCATGTTTGGAGTTGAGGAGAAACCAATCCAATATAAATACATTGGTAAATAGGTAGAAATTTACAAACAAACCCCCAAATGGTCCAAGGTGTTTCCCCTTAAAGTCAATGGTTAGTTTATTATACAGTTGATAAACTGGCCATTATTAAAAGTGAAAGCCCATAATAAATTATTATTTTATTTATTTTATTCTATGGTGGTTGTTTCACTATTGATGTGTTTTCACGATTACATGAATTATTTAGTTGAGAAGAAGGCATGATATAACTAAAATAAACTAGATTATGTGTAAATACTATTATAGACATGGTTAATCACTTACATAAATACACCTAATTTTAAAAATCATGTAATGAATATAATAATAGAAAATTTATCATGAAAATATAAAATTATTCTATTATATATTTATATATTAACTAGGAAGAACCATCCACTGCCACATTTGTAATCAAACCACAATTCATAGTGCTTGACCACACAAATTTGGGCGCTTTCAAATATTTTGGAATTCCAACCCGATGTTTTAGCTTGAATTAACATAGATCACATCATGGTTTGACAACCAAAGATAATCATGTTGTAATTGAGAGTAAAATGATAGGAAACAAAATTTAAGGATTTAAGGATTGGGGATTACACTCAAAAAATCAAGGAACTGTGATTTAATGAAGTTGAAATTTGGAATTCCTACACAAACCCTTCAAATTACATGTCTACCAAATTTCAGAGTTATGGTAAGGGGAAGATGGATCCTTTCATCTAGAAATTCTATGAAATTGGATATTCTAAAAATAATTGTGAGGTATATTGGGAATTAATAAAAAAATTGAGAGATTAATAAATATAATATTTATATATTTGTAAAACATTTATCAAATTATGTTATAAAATAGTACTCACATTTTCTATATATAAAACAATAAAACTGGCCTAAAAATGTCATTGTGATCCATAATTTAGAAGGAATACCTTGTCATCAGAATAAAGTTCCACATGTTTTGATGGTGATTACACATTCTCATACTCTATTAAAAAAATTGTATATGGTTTAAGAAACTATTCATGATGTTCCTGGTAATGATGATGGTGAGAAAGTGTTATCACACTATAGGAAATATTTTAATAATATCATAGATGTTTAGTGTTTTATTCAATTATCCATGCACAATGAGATCATGTACCAACATGAGAACATTAATGTGTATATCATGATGTCTCACCATTGGGATCTATATCAAAAGAAGATGAGATAAGAGAGATACGATATTACCAATGATATATTTAGAAGAGTCTTTACAATCTAAGAATCAGGTAGTCATGATTATTAGCTAAATTTAACAGTTTGACATATTAGGGAAAAACTTTTTTTATTATTTGTGTACCGATCTCAATCATTCCCCACTAAGCAAAACCAACTATAGTTATATTGTGAATTATAAAAGGAGAAATTGTGGGAATATTCTATCAGAACATCTTACAAAATTTTTTGAGGTGGATAAGGAAATTAGTGGTGATAAAACCATGCATGTTATTTTGAATATGGAAATGAAGAAAAAAGGTGATGTGTAAGAAGACTCCTAACAAGTATAATTCTCTTTTTCACTCTCCTTAAATGAATATAATGGTCCATAGGTCATGGAAAACAATGGATACACTATATTTTTCCTATGGAAAGAAAGTCCAATGGAAGTAGAAATACACCCTTAGAAGAGTATGATAATGGTTCTTTCATTATAGTGGGTAATCATTCAATTTCTACACATTATTTATTATATGTGGATTTTGGTTCTCAAATCAATATCCAAATGTCTGAAATAAGAAGATTGTGAAATATTTTCATATGAGGGGAGGATTTGCGAGCATCCAATGGTGTGATTTTGGAATATCTAGACATTACAGAATACCATATTTCATTTTCAATAGGATTTATATTGGTTTTATGATATTATTATTATGTATAAAATGTTAACAGAAAAATAATTTATGTACCCTTCCTAGATTCAGATGGGTATATATTCAAATATGAAAGTAACAGTTTTTTACATTATAAAGTAAATATATGTTTTGGTACGTGTAATTTAAATAATGTTATTTATATACAAATTATGAAAACAATGTATCAGAAATAAAAAAACATGGTCACGTGACTCATATAACACTCCTCTATGGAATCACCATCTTGGTCATTGAAATGAGAAGCATTTGGAAAAGATATATCAAGATGGTTATTTATACTCTTTTCATTTAAAACCACATGAATTATGTAATCATGGTTTATAGTAAAAATTGACCAAAAAACCATTTGGTGGAATGGGTGAAATTATCATATAATTTCTAGTTTTGGTACACACTCATGTGTGTGGACAATTTCCAGTTGAATCTAGAGGTGGGTATTCCTATATCATTACTTTTAACGATGAACTGACTTGATGCGAATATGTATAATTGATAAGAATTATGATTTATTACTTTGACACATTCAATGATATCCATAATGATGTGGAGAACAATAATGGAAATAAGATAAATAATATTCGATTAGACCGAGTTGGTGAATAACTTATACAAGGGTTTATCGAATTTCTTGTGGAGTTTGAAGTTTATCCCAACTCAATCCACCTTAGAAACTATAGTTCAATAATGTTATTTAATATCATAATAGTTCCTTATTAGATAAGGTAAGGATGATAATGAATCATGTAGATCATATGTTACCCATTTGTGGATATTCATTATAATCGGTGGCATGCACACTATACGGTGTACTTATAAAAGCGGAATGTGAAATTTTATTTAGTTTATTGGGTGGGAAGAAACCCATATTATAACATACCCATGTATGGGGATGTTCGGAATTTTTTATATCCTTGTGAAAAAACAAACAATTTCCCAATGGCATAATGTGTATCATTATAGAGTATCCAAAGGAAACAAAGGGGAAATACATATACAAACCCTCATAAAAAAAGATATTTTCACTAAAAACCCCTTATTTTATAATATGGATGACATCTACATAAATTATATTGGGAGGAATATTGAATTCAATAGAGTTAATGCCCAGGATAAAAAAAGAGTTGGTACATGAACAGATTCTATAGGTCCCACGGAATAAGTAGTTATTGAAAAAGAAGAACAATATATAAGAACTAGATAGGTTATAGTACAAGAGAGATATGGTTTTATAGTTACTGATGATGGAAAATCATTATGATTTAAAAATGATAAAATTTCTCCCTATATAGAGGAATTAGATATCTATGAAGTGGTAATATAGACATAATCCTTGAATTATGAAATAGATACCATTAATATTAATAATTTTTTCATTGTAGTTGATTAACCATTTGATGTAATTACAACATAGTCAAAATAGGTGTTCAAGAGGAAACAAGAAAAATAAGGTATGTTAAATACCTATAAAGTTATGCTAGTGGCTAAAGGATTTAAACAATGTCAATGAATTTACTATGATGAATCCCTTTCAATAGTTTCCATGTATTAATACATCGGAATAGTAATTTATATTGCATATAAACATGACTATGAGATTTAAAAGATAGATCTCAATACATCATTCCATAATTGGAACATTATATAAGATGTGTGCATGACATAAACATAAATTTAAGTGACTTGAGGTGATTATAATAATATTTTCATTTTTCAGAGAGCCAATTATTTAATAATGACATAATCTAGGTCACAGAACATTCAATTCGATGATGATATAAAATAATTTTATTTTGATTAAGAATGAATGCGAGACAAGTGTTTACAAGTGGTTTAGTGGGAACATAATCATTATCATTGTAGTATATTTTGATGAAATATTACATATTTGAAATGATATACCAGTCTTACAGTCTATTAAAGACTAGTTAAAAAAGTATTTCCACGTAAATGAGTTATGTGAAGCATCATATACTCTAGGGATAAAAGACATTCATGATAGATCCAACAGTATTCTAAGACTACGTCAATGTACATACATTGACCAGATAATAATGATATTTAGTATGGAACAATCCAAGTGGGGATTGTTCTTTTTTCACATAGGATAAATATTTCTAAGAAAATGTGTCATCAAACACTACAAGAGAATGAAAATATGAATAAAATCACATAAACATTAGTTATATGATCAATCATTAATTCCATGTTATATACTATACTTGATTTTTCTTGTGTGTTGATCATGGTAAAAGGATATCAAGAAGATATAGGGGAACAACATTGTTCTACTGTGGATGCTATCCTCGTGTATCTATGATGAATTAAGGATATTATCTATGTGCATGAAAAAGATGAGGATATGGTCTATAGGGGATATACTGATATTAGTTTTCAAATAGATCATAATGATCAAATGTCATAGTGAGGTTGTGTTTTTCATCTAAAAGGAGGGTTGTTGAGATAGAAGAGTATAAAGTATCTAGTTTTCACTGATTCTACAATGTATTTTGAGTATATAACAGCTTCTGAAAAATGAATGGAATCAACTTGTATATGAATCTTTTTATAGGAGTTTCCTATTGTACCATGTGGTACAGAACCTATCACATTGTATTCTGGTAACATTGAAATATTGGATCCTGATAAAGAGCTCAGTTCACATCAACCAATAATGTATATACTATTAATGTATCATCTCTTGATATATTATTATCATAGTGGTGAAGTTGTATTGAGGAGAGTTCAAATGGAAGAATATTTTGTAGAAACCCTGAATAATGACCTATCTGAGCAAAAGAGAGGTTATCATGTTATGGGTTGTGGATTGGAGGTTGTTCGAAATTTCCCCTAGTGAATGTTGTATTCTTTTGGAGATGGTTCCCTATAAAAAAATTAGTTGTTCATTATGATGACAATTCATCATTATTTTTCACAATAATAAACAAATTATCACATCATGATTATTCTTATGTGTAATGTAGTATGTGCTAATGATCTATGTATAGATATCACACAGAAAGTTAATTACAATTCCCCTTTATGATGAGAACCCAAAAGTGACAGAATAGTATTCTTAAATATACTTTCTATAGCTATATGAAATCATTTGTGTGTCACAAATGATAAAGGCCACCAGGGGTGGAGATTCAAAGCACTTTGAGGCAACTTCTCCTAGTGTACTCTCTAGGTAATATCTAATGAATGATATTTTGATAATGAGACCCTCCAATAATAAATACACATTTATATGTGTCATTGCATGTTACTATATGTGGAAATGAGAATTAATTATTTGACTTTGATATAATTAAAAATGATTATTATAATTCATGTACTTTGATGTATTGATGAAAACTAAGGTGACATATGTTCACAGAATGGTAGGATCCATTAGAGGCATAACAAGTAATATTTCATTAATTAATAATGAAAGAATATATTTTCACCATATTTTTATTAAAATTAGTTGATATCATAGGACCATTTACTGAAATGATAATGACTAAATATATCCATGGATAATGTACCTTATAGGAATATTTGATTTTAGGAAACTAGTTAAATGTGATATTGATCACATAGGTTAATCATACTAGGGTACAACTATCTTGATAAGAAATATCATTGTCATATGATTAGGTTACATAATATGTGTCAGTATGAGGTATTATATCATTGAATAAATAACTTGATTTTGTTTGGGTGCCTTGGTGTGTTTCCAGATGCAATCCTTGGAATTTAGGTAGCTTTGCCTAATGCCACTATGAAAGAGGCCTAGAGGGTCACACAATACATGTATTGAGAATCACAGTTAACTAATAAAATACATTATATTATTTAATAAGTTTAATAAATAATATTACTACAACAATTGTAATAATTACTTATGTATCCTGTTAACATTTATTCATTCACCAGTTATTCGAGAGAATATTATGGTGATAATAATAATTATTAAGTATTTATTTTTTATTTAGGTAATTTAATATCTATTTATTAATTAGAAAAAAATAAATTAATAGTTATTTATAATATAAAAAGTCATTATTCAACGCCTGATAATTATTTTGGAAGAAATTTGAACTGATTTTAACAGTCTCGTGATAAATAAAATATATTGGATATTATTTCAAAATATAATAGTTTATATAAATCATGAGATTACTACATTTTGAGAATATTATTATTATTATTAATATATATAATATAAATGGGATTCTGTAGGGATTACATAAATAATAAAGTAATTATATTATAACTGTTGTAGTATATATATCTAATTATATTATTTTATTAAGAGAGCAAATTGATTTTGGGTTATGTACAATGTGATCTGGAGTGAACCCTATCAAATCCCACGAGATCTCCCGCTACAAGAACGCACTCAAAAAAGTAGTGTGACACTCTTCCACGACCACTATAAATTCAATATAGATCAAAATGAACCATTCCTTGAAGTGGTTTTCAATGTGATAAAAGTAGAATGATGCAAGCATTATTAAATTCCACGACAACACGTGGAGAAACCTATGAAGATATTTTAAGGTCCATGGAACATATGAGGATCCTCATTAGATGGAATAGTTTCTTGTTTCCTTAAACACAACAATAATATGATTCAGAGATGTTTTAGATCCTTCAATGAGAAAATAATTTATCCAAAAACAAATTATTTAATATCTAAATTAATTTTAAATAATATTTTTTCATCTGACACTTTGGATTTAGAATGTATCCAATGTCAATATTATGTGATTAAATTTTATTAATCATTGAATTTATCATAAAATAAATATCAAATTAACTATTGATCATGAATAAAAATATTGTTTGAAAAGCACCATCCTACTCTTCCACTTCCCAAAAATACAAAAGTTATTACATTTTGACCCATAAACCATAAATAAAAATTATTTCTCAATATAATATTTATTATTCATAGTTCACTATTACATTCAAACACTCTTCTTTGTTATAAATTATTATCAATTGAGGAAAATCACTTATTATAACTCATGAGAATTCATTACTTGGTGTAATTATAACCCACTTAAATATTTGCGCAAGGGACGTTCCCTCTACTATGGATATCAATAAGAAAGGATTCTTAACAATGTATGGAAATTTTTTTACCCAATAGTGGAATATACGATGGTCGATTGAACACCAAATCCTCACCCACATCATCCTCTATCACATCAAAAGATAAATCATCATCATATAAATTATAATTCATTAAATATTTTTTATCAATAAAAATGAGTTTATAGTTCTCTTGAAATATCAGTCAACATGCTCCAAATTAGAATCATTTGATATTTCATAGCATAGAATATTCGGTTTTTAGTCTCTTTTACTAGATTTATAAGAAAATACACCGAAAAATATAGTTATAAAAGTAAAAATTCAATAAAAATTCAATATATGTATTCTATAGTATTACGTTTTACCTCATCAATAACAAAAATGTCTTTATACAATTCTTATTAACCATAATTACATTGTTTCCTAAATATTGATGATGTTTATACCCTTTCATTATCATTGAGTATAGGATACACAATGTTCCATAGGAAATCATTATTTTGAAAATGTAGATAACTAATTGATGTAATTACTTAATGGATCCTTATTATTAAAAATCTATGTGTCCTCCTATAAATATTTTCTAATGTTATACAATCACAATGATTTCATAATTTCCTAGAAAAAAACTGTATGTAATATCCAAATTTTTATAAATTACATCTCCATTCTAGTATATGGAGACTAACATGATAACATATATGTAAAATTCAGAAAAACATTTGTATATATTTATACCACATAAAAACATACCTCATTTTAGTTAATTTTTTCTGGTTAAAAAACTATCGCATTATCATGAAACTGTTTTTTAATAATTGGTTTAATATATATTTTAAAATTTCTTAAATTATATTAAATATTGCATCAAAAATATACATCACAAAATTTTAAAACATCTATAACATGGGAAACATCAAATTAGACGTGTTTTTGTAGGCTATGGTGGATGGAAAAAAAGTGTAATAATTTATATATCGATTATTCATATGATGAAGATTGGTGAAAATAAAAAAATTATGTTTCATAAATTAAATTATTAGATGTAAAAGCCTTTAAAATTCATGTTATCCTTGGGTAGTGGAACATTCAATTGGTAGTTGTAAAAACAGCTAGTTTTTTTGGTAGTCATGTGAATATTTTTCAATCTTATAGGCCTTTTTGAATTGTTTATTTTATAAATATATTTATATTATAAATATTGTAACACCCCAAGATTTTATAGTACATAATTTCTTCAAAGTACTTCATTAACTTGCACTACATGAAACACCGAGTTTAAGTTCACCATGACTATCCAAACTAGCTGTTCAAAAGATGTTTTGAATAGTATTATCTAAATTTTGAACATTATATAATCCAGAAATTTTATAATCCATATTATGAGAATCTAAGAGATAACGAAAAAACAAATTCATTTTTTTTAGATAAATGAAGTATTTTTTTAAAAAAGAAATTCAATTTTACAATCTTTTTAATGATGTTCCCTTTTTAAATACAATATTTGAAACTATTATATATTGAAATTGACAATATTAACATCTTCTTTAATAACAGGACATAATAATTTAGTTTCCATAAATATTTGGGTTTTTTTCTGATAACTATCATATTTAGGTGAATAGTGAAAATACTAAGTTATTGGTTTAAAACGACATTTAATTTAAATGATTATTTAATTTATTTAAATTTATTTTAGGTAAAAATAGATACATAATACCTATATATGTTCAATTTAATTCATTTTATTCATTCTATAATCATATTAAATATATTAAATTCTATTGAACTTTTTACAGTGTTTTACCCACCTCCTATGAGCATTTGCAAATTTACATAATACAAAATTTTACCACTTATTTGAGTTTAATTTAAAAAATCTGAGATATATGGTTGATTTCATTAAGTAAAATGTGGTTCAATAAGATGAAAATAATTTTTGGGAAATAGTATGTTTTTACTTTTATTTACCACGGTTAAAAGTAAATAGGGTAATTATGGGTAAAATGACATTATTATTACCCTAAATGATTTCCTATTCTATTGGATATATGTATTTCGACCGAAAAAAACCTTATAAATAAAATATATTCCTTTAGGTCCTCTTGGATTCGAATAGGATACTTATT
This sequence comes from Viscum album, assembly GCA_963277665.1. Classification (NCBI taxonomy): domain Eukaryota; kingdom Viridiplantae; phylum Streptophyta; class Magnoliopsida; order Santalales; family Viscaceae; genus Viscum; species Viscum album. Next base: position 324,889,106 of record OY728128.1, read on the forward strand.
ATTATTTAATTCAATGAATAGTTAAAAGTGTTAAATTCAATGTTTAAAAACTAACCAATTTTTAAAATAGGGTTACACATAGGATAAATTCATCTATAAATATTCATTATAATGATAAAAATATTTCCTACATAATGGTATTTTATTTATAATTTATATAAATTATATATTTAAATTTATATATGACACGATGATGAGGCAGTAATTCCCGTGTTAATGAATGATTAAAATAATTGACATTATAAATATCTATATAGAAGTAATTTGAGACTCTATAAATTATAAAAAATTTATAGGTCAATATGACATGTTAGGGTTGGTTAGATGAATTTTTTTGAAATAATAATGCTTTTATGAATTTATCAAAAACAAAATACCAAATAGGGTCAAAATTGACATAAAAGAGTTTTTTAAAATACTATATTATTAATTGATATAATAGTCCTAAAAATATAATATTTTTCAAAAATAATTATATATTAATATATATGACATTAATGAACCAATTGGGGTTCCATTAGAATTTTATAGTATGTTTATTTACCATATAATATAAAAATACAAAGAGACATGTAAATGTCAAACTATTTAACTCAGAGTTAAATCTAAATGATATGGTTAATATAGTAATGAAAACCTGTCTAAAACCTATTGGGTGAGTGTTTTTCGACCCATACATACCTTGTAATTTCAATAATTCATTTTGGATCCATTAAAAACAGAAAATTATTTTATTATAAAATAATATTTCTAGCTTTTCTTATGATGCCCTCAACCCTTTTATAGAAGGGAACATATCCTTCTCTCAAATTCACACCTCCAATGCCATTTGGATTGGCCAAAACTTGACCCAATATCCTCAAAAAATTGCTCCCTTTATACTATGGGCATTTCATTGGTCAATATCCATCCTAAAGAGCCATTTTATCTGATAGAAAGTAAGAACCCGAAAAAGAGGTAAATATTTCATCACTTCTTTGAAGATCCTTCCTTCTTCCACTTCCTTGTTCTTTATTGTTTCCATTATAAAATAATAACTCTATTATTTCATATATAATGTAATGTTATTATTGAAATGGTACAACCATATTAATTATTCTATCCATCATATAAATTACAATGTCACCATAAGTGCGTACTTATGGATTACTGTCTCCACGTCGTGATGTAGTTTGTTATTCAAACATTTCTTTTTTTTTGATGCGTATAATAATGAGTATAACTGATTTAAATAATAAATATAACATTTTAATGATTATATATATATTATATACCATCCAATTACATATTATTTCTCTATCAATATAATGATATTGTCGCTCGTGCGTACGTTCACATTACCATCTCTACGACGTGATGAGATTAATTTTCACGTTATCCATTCAACAATGATTATAAAATATTAATCATTAATAAGTATGTAATATATGACATAATAATTCTACTGGAGATTTATATTTATATATATGTATGTACTTAAAAATATCATAGTCACTTAGTTTCATTCAATACAATAAGAAAAAAGGAAACATCGTATATGCGTTGGTATGGACTACAGTCTCCATAATCGTTGTTTTCTATTTCATATATATATATATATATATATATATCCATTTTGAATATTTATATTCTATATATATATGATATATAAATCATGTTTTATATTATGGATGTATTTAAATCATGATCTATGTGGTACAATCAAGAGTAACAAGTCAAAACACCTATGATAAAGAAAGTGATTATTACCCAAAATGTTTATTTAACATGGAAATTATTATTAAATGGGAAGTATAAAGTCATAAATGAATCATGTATGATATCATAAATATTAATATGGTTCTGGTGTAGTTTAATAACATACTACGGTCTTTATATATGTGGTCAAATTTTCCGCAGAGTAAAGAAAAGTGCAATGTATGGGTTAATTTCACAATCTCTTTATTATCCAAGGTGGTTTTTACATAAGTATCTATTGGGAAATATTTTTTATCCATGTCCATGTTTCATGAATGAGTTTTAAATGAGATTATTTTAAGGGACTTTCTATTACTAAAACATAATTTTAAATGTTATAAATATTTATTCCTCTTAATCAGCCTCATTAATGTCTATGTTTTCAAAATGGGTTTTAAGGATTTAACTATATGGGCATGAATGTTTTTAAAATGTTAATTCCATTCAAAAGTTTCAAATTGGTATGGGACTCATCGATCCAATGATGTCCTTAAATTTCGTCATTTCTAAATACTGTTACTTTTAAATGTTTTCATGAAAAAGGTATATTTCTCTCAAAGAGTTTTACAAATCATTTTCATCTATATCAACATCCTTTGATGGAGTTTAAACTTGAATTAAGATGATTTATTATGAAACAAATATTCCATATTATATTGAAGATTTTGTGATATGTTTGAAAATGGATGTGTTATTTTTATACGATTCATGGTTTATGGATTATTTATTGACATTTCATATACTAGTTTTAATATTAATGTTTATGTTATGATTATTCCTTTTCACATGAGGAATGAATTGGAAATATTAAGTGACGGGTGGATCCCGCTATAGCTCTTTGATGCCTCAGTCAGTCTCATGATATATACTAGTGTCTTGGCATAAGGCCTTGACAAAATATTTTTTGTAGTCTTGGAATAAGGCCTTGACTATGTGGTTATGAAAGTATGGCATTATGCATTCCATCACTATTAAAGTTGCTATTGATATTTCATGTGATTATTCAACAAGTAGAATATCCATGTGAGTAAGTAAATGTCATTATTTTGATTTATATTTTCCTTATTATGATGAAGTTTATGTTTTAATGGATTTTGTTTTAGTTTTATACATTTCCTTAAATGTTTTTGCTTATTTATGAAATTTTTCGCTATATTGTTATCCTTACTCAGCATCGGAGCTCATGTATTTCATTGTTTTGTTTATCCAGGAGACCAAGAAGTGTATTGTGATTGATATGTAGGGTTAATCTAAGGGAATAATGGAATTCAAAAAGGATTATTTATGTTGTGTTGTATGTTATAAATTGTAATGTAGCATTCATTTATGTAGTCTATTTTCCAAGACTGTTAAAATAATCGGTCCTTCAGGGCTTGATTCCTTGTAATCATGAAAGTGAATTAAAATAATGCACTTACTCTAATCATCTGGGGTCGGGGCATTACAGTTGGTATCAGAGGATGTTTAGTACAATCCATGGAAACTAGATTAAGGTAAACTCAAATTAGAGCACATATCCCTAAGATATACTTTGGGGAATAGTATATATGAACCTTCTCAAAATACGGTATTGTATAGATTTTTTCAGTATTTCAAAAAATAAATCCCTCTATGGATACACGCAGTTAGTGGCGGCTTTGGCATAGATTACCTAGGGGTTAAACCTGAAAACTCCCCTTGGAGGTAGACTGAACCGAGAACTAGTGCATGATAACGGGCCTTGATGTACTCTTGGTTACAAAACTCATAGGGGATATGATTGGGATAAATCTCGTATTCTTTACAAAAAACAATGAAGGGTTTATGAGTATATAACTCCTCAAATATTTTTTTTGTTATTATGGAATATACCCATAAACTCATCAATTCAAATTAGGTATTTTACATGTTTTAAATTATGAATTGTGATTTATTAACTAACCTAGTGTATTACATTGTTTGAAAATGGCACCCAGTAGATGGAATGAGAACTCCAACAATACGTATGATCCAATGAGTAAAAAGTGTCATATCAGTCATAGTATTAAGAAAAAATTTAGAAGGGAAATTGAATCTCATGTATTCTCAACATATGAATATATAATATCAGGTGTTATTAAGGTAAGTAATGAAATCTCTGAGTCCTATAGCTTTGAAGGAACGAAAGATAAGAAAAGGATGGTAGAGACACATATGGATAAAGGGATGAGGGGAAATATTGATTTTCACATATGTGGTAAATGTGGAAATAATCACCTTGGTAAATGCTTGATGGTAATGGGAGTCTTTTATATGTGTGTACACCATGTATGTGATTGTAAGGGGAAGAAAAAGTTTTCAAATGTAAAATGCTTCATCTTTAAGGTGTTGAGACACTACACGAATCAATGTCGTAATGATAAGAGTATACCACGAATGGTGTTATTGGATAATAATAATGGTATGATACTACCTCAGATGAATAGAAATGCCTATTGTTCTTATGTTGTTATTATAGAATTATATCTCCTGAGTGTTGTATGAACAATATACTAGCTATATGAATTGCGAAGATAAATAAGGATTGTACTATGGTACTAATTTATTGAAGATTTGAGATTATATGGTTCTATAAAAGCTACGTAATATTAAGCTATAAGTTTTGGAAAAATAAATGGTTGAAGGAAATTTAATCCTTAATATATTCCTGAAAATGAGGTAGTGATTTCCAAATATGAGATGGTTGATTTGGATAAATTATATTGGATATTATTGACTTCCTTGGAACTGATTAATTGATTGTTTATTTAATAATTGTTCGAATATTCAATATTATTAGATATAAGGAATATATCCAGTATTATATAAAGGATAAGGACGAATTAATGTAATCAATAAGGTTTTATGGTAATTCATGGTTTTAACATGTTTTAAAATAATACATGATCAAAGTGTTCACATGTTTTTATGTGGAAAAAAGAATCTTCATGGTGTTTATATTCATTTTAAATTTTGGACTGAGTATCTGGACAGAAGTATTTTGGATTAGTATAAAGGTTGGAATGGATTATGGTTGATATTGGAAACTATTTTTAAAGTTATTTTTATATTGTTACAAAAATCACTACACAGAGGTCAGAAGACAACTAGTCGCATCCAGAAAGGCCACAAGACATGAACCCGCAACCGAAGAGAGAAAATGGTGCATCACCTATGACTGGACTACGTGATGTACTAGTTTGTATAATTGAGTTTATTATAATAGTCTGACTAATGAATTATAAATTCATTATTTTTGGAACCCTATATGATTTGGATAAATAGAAAAAAAATTGAAATCATTTGGAGTGAAAGATGAGTTTGTGGTAGGAATTTTTTGAAGGATGAAACACTTCATCTAATGTATATATATATATATATAAATTTGATTTAGTAAAAATACTAAATTTTATTAACCCGATTTCTTGTGTGGGTTTTCCAACAAAGGAATTTTCTATTTTTAACCTTTTATTTTCGAAGAAAATTTTCATATTGTGAAAATGCAATTTATTGAAGGAGGGAATAGTGTAACACCATAGGATTTCATAGAATGTTATTTTTCAATGTAATTTATTAACATTCACTACACGCAACACCTAGTTCAAGAGAACCATGACTTATAATACAAGCTGTTCAATAGTGGTTATGAATCATATTAACTAAATTTTAAACATTATATAATACTTATAATTTTAGAATCTAAATTATGAGTATCATAGACATAAAAAAACAAAATCATTTTTTCAGATAAAAGAATTATTTTAAAAAAAAATGCAATTTTACTGCCTTTTAAATGGAGTAACCTTTTTTAAATCCAATATTTGAAAAATTTATATATTCAATTTGACAATATAAACTTCTTATTTGAAATCAGGACATGATAATTTAGTTTTAGTAAATTTATGGTGTTTTTCAGATAACTATCATATTTGGGTGAATAGTGAAAAATATTATCTTCTAAGTAAAAACATTTTTTTTAATCAAAAAAACTTGTAGTGTTAAATTTTAAATTTTAATGGTTTGGAAGTATAAATAGATTATATTTTTACCATTTAATACAATGTTATTCAGTGGCAATAATTTCTCTTTGAAATTGAACAAAAACAAGTATCAATCTTCTGTTAGTTATTATTTCATAAAAATACTCTTTTTGGTTTTGACAATGAGAATTAATATTAAATTAAAAAAAGGAATCTACAATGTTTTCAATTTTGTAAAATAGAATTATTTTTTGAATTCAAAATATCAAAATTATCTTAAGTTGAAATTTGGTATTTTTCTGAAAACATTCATTTTTTGAGGAATAGTGAAAAACACTATGTTATTGTTTAAAATCAAATTTTTATTTAAATAATAATTTATTTTATTTAGATTTATTTTATGTAAAAATAAATACATAATACCTATATATGTTTAATGTAATTCATTGGAGTCATTTGGTAACAATATTAGATATATATAATTTTATTGAACTTTTCACCGTCTTGTACCCACCTCCAAAGAGAAATTGCAAATTCACATAAAACTTAATTTTACCACTTGAGAGAGTTGAATATCAAAAATCAGAGAGACAAGGTTGATATCAATTATTAAAATTTTATTCAATAAAATGAAAATAATTTTTAGTGGATAATAACTTTTTATGTTTTTTACAATGATTAAAAGTAAATAGGGTAATTCTGGGTAAAATGACATTATTATTACCCTAACACATGTCCTAGTTCTATAGGATAAGTTTAATTAGACCAAAAAAATCTGTAGGGATAATATATGATCCTTTATGTATACTTTTATTAGATTAGGACATTTATTATTATTTAATTGAAAGAAGAGTTAAAAGTGTTAAATTCAATGTTAAATAACTAAACCATTTTTAATATAGGATTACACATAAGATAAATTCATCTATAAATATTATCTATAAATATAAAATAATTTCATACATAATGGTATTTTATTTATTATTTTTAGACCTTAAAAAATAAAATTTATTTATGACACAATGATGATGTAGTAATTACCGTATTAATGAAAAGATTAAAATAATTGACATTACAAATATAAAAAAAACATTATTTGAAACTTTTTATAAATTCAACTAATTTTATAGGTTAATGTGACATGATATGTTTGGTTAGATAAATTATTTTATATGTATTGATGTTATATGAATTTACAAAAAACAAAATAACAAATAGTGTCAAAATTGACATAAAAGAGTTTTTAAAACAACTATTATATTATTAATTAATATAATAGTCCTAACAATCAATGGATAAGCCAAAAGTCTTATATAATAATATATATGCCATTAATGAACCAATTGGGGTTCTATTGGCATTTTATTGTGTGTTTATTAACCATATAATATAAAAAAAATAAAGAAACATAGTAAATGTCAAACTGTTTAACTAAGAGTTAAATCTAAGAGATAAGGTTAATATAGTTACTCAGACCTCTCTAAAACTTATTATTTGAGTGGTTTTTCACCCATAACCACCCTATACATTAAATAATTCATTATTGAGCCATTAGAAACCGATAATTATTTTTTTATAATATAATATTTCAAGCTTTTCAAAAGTTGCCCCTCCCCCCCTTATAAATGGGAACTTCCCCTTCTCTCATCCTCACAACTCTGATGCCATTTGGATCGGAAAACCACAACCAAAATATCCTCCCAACATTCCTACCTTCATACTAGAGGCCATACTTTTGTCAGAAATCCATCATATGGATCCCTTTCGATCAAATAAAAAGGAAGAACCTAAAAAATAGGTAAATATTTCATCACATCATTAAAGTACCTTTTTTAATCCACTTCCTCTTTCTTTGTTGTTTCCATTAATAAATAATAACTATAGTATATTATATACATTGTGATGTTATTATTGAAATGGTACAACCACATTCATTAGTCTATGCATCCTATAAATGACAAAGTCACCATACGTGCATATGTACGGATTACCGTCTCCACATCGTGGTGTAGTTTGTTATTCAAACACTTCATTATTTGGATGGGTATAATAATGAGTATAACAAATGTGAATAATAAATATAGCATGTTAATGATTCTGTATATATGATATACCATCCTATTACATACGAATTCGCCATCAATATAATGATATTGTCGCTTGTAAGAACCTGGATCTTCGTTTTAGGTATGTTTTTCAGTTTTTTGGAGTTTTTGAGGAAAATTGAGTTTCTGGAAATTTTTGAAGTACTCGCTGTGTACTTTATGATTACACACCATGTACTCTTTTCCCACTCGAATCCATGTGGTGGCCGTGTCCGGGCCACACACATAGTGTGTAGGGGTGATGTGGAGGCCGTTTTAAGCGGAGTACGGAAAAACCTATTACACGCCATGTACTCTAAATGTACACGTCGTGTACTTTTTTTCATTAAATGGACCTGGGTCACGTCTAATCTCCATAAACATCTTTTTCTAAGTCCGGATCAACCGAGAGACTCTGTATGGTCACAAAACTTCTCCAGATTCTTGAGCCTCCATATGTTGACTGATTTGACCGTTGTTAATTGCATTGGAACCGTAGAGGTTAGTTCTTTCTTCTTCTTGACTTTTATTCCTTGATTCGTCCTATTACTCAAGTTATCATACATTGAGAATTTTTGAATTTTTCTCAGATCTATGATGTTCAATGGAGAATCATTCGTCGTTGTTCAAGTATATTGATCTCCTAGGATTGAGGTATGTTGATCGTGCCTTACCGTTCAATGTCCTTTTGTTTTATATAAAAATTCCACCAATTTCTGTGAACGGGGTATTGCATGTTTACCTTTTTTCCCTTTTTGTTTTTCCTAACTTTATTGAATGCTTGATTAGAGGTAAATTAATCATGTTAGAGGATATTTTGTTGCCCTTGGATGTTTTTCCATGCTTTGTTCTGGTTACGACCTTTGGGTTTCGTTTGCCTTTGGCTGTTACACCTATTTCCATGCCTTGTGACTATAAGGCGTAGTGAGATTCATAACAAGCTTATTGTCCTATAATATGTTATCCATGTAGCTCTATAGGTGTACTTTGGTTATCCAAGTAGCTCTATAGGTTTACGTTGGCCTTTTAGCATTATCATGCACTGACTGGCACGGGGCTGTGAGAACCTGGTGCTATAGACTATAAGGGATAGACCGAGTGAGCTTCCCAGAGAGCCTTTGACATTATAGACTACATGAGGGTAGACCGAGTGAGCTTCCTCTTTGAGTATTATAAATTATAGGCCACATGGGATAGACCGACCGAGCTTCCCGGAGTGCCTTTAGTTTTTATGGACTACATGATGGTAAACCGAGTGAGATTCCTCAATGTTTCTTACCTTGTTTGATTTCTCTTTATGAACCTTCCCAGGCTAGAGGAGGAATTGACCGAGTGAGATTCCTCAGAGAGTTTGTAGTATACCTGAGTCTATAAGAGGAATTACTGAGATAGATTCCTCATAGAGTCTCTAGACCTTGGGTCTAAGAGTTTTAGACCGCGTGATCTTCCTCAGAGAGTCCCTGACTACCCTAGACTATAATGGGAATTGACCGAGTGAGATTCCCCAGAGTGTCATAAATTTGTATGACAAAGCAAGAGGGGTTAGGCTGAGTGCACTTCCCAAAGGGTTGTGGTATATATTGGTTAGGACCAGAGGGGATGGTTGTGGGTACTCCCCAGAGGGTTTCCTGTTTGTGTTAGCTGATTTTCTTCACTGATCATGATTGTTTATGGTTGATTGCTGTTGTGTATCATCTTGTTACTGCATGATACAATGCTATTGTTGTTTACTACTTACTGTGCTTTTACCTGCCATATATTCACTAACTGTTAGACACAGATATTCGGGTGAATTCCTACTGGGATTTAGTCTCACACCCTGTTTGGGTCATGCTTTTGGGCCCAAACAGACTATGTTGTTGCAGTTGTATACAAGGGAAAGAGCCCTTCGACTTCTAGTACATGATTGGTTAGAGCATGAGATCATGGGAGCATGCTTTGGCTTGCGATGCTGAGGAGTGTTTTACTTTCTTTTGTACTTGTTTTGGTACTATTGTATTTTTCATCATTGTGACTTGTCTGGTAGCTTTCCCTAGATATGTATCATGCATCATTTTATATATATACATATGTTCTCCAGTTGTTTTCTGATTTAGTCTTCCGCTGTTTATTATTGTTGGTTATTACTGCTTCCGCTATTGCATGTTTATATATTTCCGCTGTGTACTCTTCCAATGAGGGCATATTTTCCCCACTATCACACCCAAGTCCCTTTTTTCTAGTCATCAGCCTTTGGCATTTGGGGAAATGTTCTTGAGGCCGTGTGAGCAACCGGGTACGGGGCGCCTCTGGGTGGCTCCCAGAACCAGGACGTTAAAAAGTGCCATCAGAGGAATTCTTTTCACTTGACTTACCATTTGGAGCGTTTAGCTTGGGATAAGACGGATTTGGTAACTGTTAATATGTTGTGCCTGAATGTAGCTAACCCATGTATGGGGACAATCCAATCTAAATAATTTTTTTCAATTTTCATGTTTTGATATTTTATGGTTGAAATGATTTCACCTAGTGTGATTCACTTGACTTGCATTGTTATTATTTTTCAATTGCGGTCTTATTTCTATCGCAACACTATGAGATGATGGTATTCCATATCATGCATCATATAAGCATTTTTTATAAATTACATGTCATGCATTCTTGCCATGCCATCTAGGGTGCATTATTGTTTGCATGTTGTTGTGATAGACGTTGTGTAGATTATGCATGCTGTTGTGATAGATACTTTGATATAATCTATGTTGATTGTTAGAGAACCGTTTGTTTTGTACATTGCTTAAAAATGAACGCTGTGTTTTGGTTCTTGAGGTTTTATAGGCCATCTTAAATCAGAAATTGGTGAACCATTGACATGTTTTTCATTATGCATGACTGTATTGGATACCAATCTTTGATTCATGGGGAGTATGGGCCCTAACGGATCGGAATTTGGTACCTCTGTGCCTTGTTTTCTGTGTTTTTCGGGCTTCTGTGTAGTTTCAGAGCTACTGCCCAGAAAAACCCAGAATACACAGAATTTACTTTCTGGATACACGTTGTGTAGTTTTCAGGCCATGTCACTGACCGTGTGAGCAGAAACAGGGTGTCGGGAAAATAACATCAGGAACACACTGTGTACAGTAGGTGTACACTGCATAGTATAGAGCCATGTACCTGGTTGTGTCACTAATAACACGGGCCAGGGAAGCCCATGTAGAACACTCCATGTTGGTAAAGAACACACCATATAGTTTTGTCCAGGGTACCCGACCGTGTCACTAACAACACGGGTCGAGAAAGCTAGAGTAGAACACATCGTGTTGGTAATGAACACGCCGTGTAGTTTTTTCCCAGGTAAACAGCCATGTCACGAACAACAAGGGTCGGTGTTATCTTCTCATATACACGCCATGTTTGTTCGGACCACTCCGTGTAGTCTAGGGTTAGTTTGGACTATGTGGGTTAGCCATGTAATGAGACTCAGGCAGGTGTTTAGAGTTCAAGTACACGACATATGTGGGAACAACACACCATGTAGTTTGGGGTGTTACATGACCAGTAGTAGAAGGGGTACACGCCCATATTAATGTCTTTAACGAACACAATGTGTAGTTTTAATACACTCCATGTAGTCATGTTTTGTAAAAATCGATGTTCTTCCCCAAGTTCCCATTTTGTACTCCTGTGTTTTCATTCGTTGTTAACCCTGATCTAAGGTGTGCTTTTCATCTTTTAGAGATATGCCTCCGAGACATCCTCTGATCATACGTCAGTTGTCGGACGGTGACTAGACACCTAATATGGCCGATCAGGGACCTCCTGTTGATCCTCCTACTGTGCCAGCCTTGGAACCAGCGGTTATAACCGTCGTAGGAATAGATGAGCAGTTCAGGGAGGACTTCCTGAGGATTATGCAGACCTTTCAGGGAGCGCCGCCTCCTTCCCCATCGATGGATGAGTTGATGAGGGTTTTTAGAAGCAACATCCTCATACTTTATTAGGGGATGGAGGACCCCAGGCAGTAGAGTCATGGTTCGAGGACACCCTAACTATCTTCGAGCATCTGGAGATACCCCTAGACAATAGGGTAATGATGGCCACCTATATGCTCCAGTACACCTCCAAGAGGTGGTTGGAGGTGATCTCATAGGCAGGGCACTAGCAGGGTATGTCATGGGATGAGTTTTTACCCACCTTCTAGAACAACTTTTATCTGGAGACCCTGAGTGCCAATCAAGCCCGGGAGGTTATGAGTCTACAGCATGGTTCCCTTTTTTTCATGGCGTACTCGTCCCGTTATATTATGCTATAACATTTCACACTGATCCCAGTAGGTGATGAGTTGTTCCTTTCTAGGAAGATTGAGGATGGTCTCAGGCAGGAGATCCGCTCCCAGGTGAATATATTCCAGTTGATTTCTATATCCTCCATCATCAACCAAGCGCTGATTACTGAGTGCAATTTAAGGGATTCTGGAATAGTGAGCCAGGGAGGTTCAACATCCAGAGCTGTGGTTCCTCCTATGGACAATAGGAAGCGTTGCAGAGAGTCTTCTAGAGGAGATCAGGGTTCGCGGGATGCATCTTCTGGAAGCCAGGTTGTATGATACCAGTGCGATAGGAGTGCTCATACTAGGCCTCAGTGCCAAAGAGATCCGATGGAGTGACGATCTTGTGGCAAGATGGGCCATTTTCAAATTTTTTGTTATATTATCTCACTTTCAGCTGGTGGTAGGGGTTCCTCTATGACCCCGCGTTCTGGAGATGCTTCCCCAGTTTCCCACCAGCCTAGGAACTAGAGTTCTTCCGGCCGCTCGGGCCGAGGTGGAGGTTGTGGCCATGGTGGTCAGTCACCGGGTCATCATTGATAGCAGAGTGGAATAGCTCAGAGCGGTCAGCCAGGGGAGGAGGCCCGCAGTGCAGGTCAGTCTTTCTCCATGGAGCAGACCTATCAGAAGTAGGATCCCGACCCTTCTACAGTTTGATGTATGATCTTAGTAGACTCAGTTTTATCTTCCACTCTTTTCTATGCTGGTGCTTCCCATAAAATTATCACTATTGGGGTCGTGGAGAGCCTTGAGCTTTGAATCTCTTCATCTACTATTTTTTGACCCTTGGCACGCCATTGGGAACAAGGAAATCTGGCATACATTAGTGCAGAGAGTTCCCTGTTGAGGTTGCAGGGTGTCATTTCTTATGGGACCTCTATGTCCTAGAGATGACGGGCTATGACGTCATTCTCAGTATGGACTGGTTAGTTCCCTTCCAGGCAGTCGTCGATTGCTATCGCCATATGGTGAGTTTCATATCACCAGAAGGTGAATATTTCTTTCATAGATGTGAGTGGGATGTCCAGGCTGGTATAGCTAGAACAAAGCATCATGGGCTAGGGGAAGTTATAGCCCAGATTACCAGTCTTTATCTGGATGACCAGGGGACTTCACAGTTAGACTTTCCCCTAGTGGTGGAACATTTCAGGGATGTAATTCCAGAGGACTTTTCAGGTTTTCCTCTAGAGTGTGAGATAGATTTCTCAATTGAGCTTGTAATAGGAGTGGAACAGGTGTCCATTCCTCTTTATAGGATGGCTACACCTGAGTTGCAGGGTCTCATGAAGCAACTAGAGGTGTTACAGGAAAAGGGTTTCATCCAACCAAGTACTTCTCCTTGGAGTTCGCATGTAGTATTTGTGAAGAAGGAAGACCGTACCCTTCGACTTTGTGTCAATTATCGGAAGATAAACCAATTGATGGTCAAGAACCGATATCCCTTGCTGAAGATAGATGACCTCTTTGATCAGCTTTGAGGAGCCCAGGTGCTCTTGAAGATCTATTTGAAGTCCAGTTATCATCAGTTTCACGTTAGACCATTAGATATACCTCTCATATCCTTCAGGAGCAGGTATAGTCTATATGTGTATACAGTCATGCCATTTGGACTCACGAACGCGCCAACAGTTTTCATGGAACTGATGAACCGAGTGTTCCATCCGTACTTGGACTCCTTCATCATTGTCTTCATGGATGATATCTTGGTGTACTATTACAGTTGACATGACCATTCCATTCACCTTGAGATCGTTCTTTGTACACTAAGAGAGCATCAGATGTATGCTAAACTCTCGAAGTGCCACTTTTGAATGGATTAGATTCAATTCTTGGGTCACATCATCTCAGAGGATGGAGTATCTGTGGACCCAGAGAAAGTGAGAGTTGTATTTTCCTGGGAGCAGCTGAAGAACATCTTTGAGGCACAGAGTTTCCTAGGGCTGGCAGGATACTACAGAGGCTTTATTCTGGACTTCTGGCACTTAAAAGAACCAATGGTCTGACCAAGAAAGGGTTGAAGTTTTTATGGTCATATTCTTTTGAGTTATCCTTTTAGGAGCTGAAGGGGAGGTTGACTTCAGCACCGATACTAGTCTTTCTAGTGCCGGTCAAGGACTATAGTGTTTTCTGTGATGCTTTAGGTATCGTGCTGGGAGCCATTATTATCCTGGGATATGGTGTCGTTGCGTATGGGTGTTGGCAGTTGAGGCCACATTAGAGGAATTACCATATGCATGATCTAGATTTGGCAACTATTGTTCATGACTTACGCTGTTGGAGACACTACCTTCTGGGAGAGCACTTTTTGGTTTTCATCGACCACAAGATACTCACGTATATCTTCACTCAGCATGATATGAATCTAAGGAAGCATTGGTGGGTTAAGTATCTTCATTCCTTTGACATTGTGCTCGCTTATACACCAGGAATGGGCAATTAAGTGGAATATGCGTTGAGCAGAATAACTCAGATTCATGAAGTTTAGGAGGCCAGTAGTGAGTGGCATCTTATGGATCTATTCTCTGAGATACACTTGAATGTGTACGACAGGCAGGGAAATAATGTCCCATCTTCTGTAGTTGTTACCTCTACACATCTTGATCAGATACGGATGAGGGAACTATCATATTCGGCGGTCTTAGTCCCGCAGGAGACTGTGTCAGGAGGGGACCCTCTTCCTGGATGGACAGTGGGCAAGGATGAGGTCTTGTGTTTCGAAGGACGCGTATGGGTGCCAGAAGAAATACGCGAGGAGATGATGTAGGATTTTCATTCCTCAATTTGGGTATTTCATCCTAGCGTCACCAATATGTATCGTGATCTACACCGCCAGTACTGGTGGCCAGGTATGAAGAAAGATGTTGCTGGTTTTGTCAATAGATGTTCTACATGTCAGCAGGTGAAGGCAGAGAATTAGCAACCAGTAAGACTTTTATAGAAGTAACCCATTCTGGAGTGGTAGTGGAACGATGTCACGATGGACTTCATGACTGGGTTTCTGAGGTCGCCTAGGGGAAACAATGCTGTTTGGGTTGTCGTTGATAGGCTTACGAAGGTTGCTCACATCTGTCCGATCAAGGAGACCTTCAATTTTGATGATCTGTGATGTTTTTACGTTCGAGAGATTGTATGTATTCATGGAGTTCCACACTCCATTGTTTTAGATAGGGATGTGTTCTTTACATCTCGATTCTGGCAGGAACATCAAAAGGCTTTGGGTACACAGGTACTTTTGAGTATAGCATACAATCCCGAGACTGATGGCCAGTCTGAGCATACGATCTAGGTGCTTGAGGATGTGCTCCGAGCTTGCATTCTAGACTTCAACGGTTCTTGGGAGAAGCATATTCCACTTGTGGAGTTCACCTATAACAACAGTTTTTAGGAAACCATTCAGATAGCACCTTATAAGGCTTTGTATAGTAGGTCATACCGATCACCCTTATGTTGGTTGGAGGTAGGAGATACAGCTCTCCTAGGACCTCGTCTTGTTCAGGAGACCTCAAAGAAGATAGAGTTGATTCAGAAGATGATGGATACAACACAGTCTCGACAGAAGTCTTATGCTGATTAGCCGAGATGACCTCTAGAGTTCGAGGTCGGGGATTAGGTTTTCCTGTGTGTCACGCCGAGGTTGGGACACAAGAGGATTCAGAGACAGGTTAATATTTCACCATGGTACATCAGGCCGTTTGAGGTGTTAGAGAGATTTGGGCAATTTACCTATTGATTATAGTTACCATAATGGTACCAGACCATGCACAATGTCTTCCACATCTCTCAGTTCTGACGTTACTTTTTATACCCGTCTCATGTCTTTCAGCCTAAGGAGGTTTAGATCAAATATGATGAATCATTTGAGGAGCATCCCATTTGGATTGTCTATCGCAGTACGAAGGTTCTCCGTGGGCGGTCTGTTCATTTAGTATGGGTACTTTGGCAGCATGTGCAAGTACATGACGAGACCTAGGAGAGGGAGGCTAATGTATGATCATAGTGGCCAGAGCTATTTGGGGTTTCTTCTTCTACGCCACTCTAGGGAAATTTAGGGATGAAATTATTTAAGGGGAGAAGTTTGTAAGATCCTAGATCATTGTTTCAGGTATGCTTTTATTTTTTCTAGATTTTTTGAGAAAAACGGGGTTTCTGGAATTTTTTGAAGTACACGCTGTGTTCTTTCTGTGTACATGCCATGTACTCTTTTCCCGCTCAAAGCCATGTTATGGCCATTTCTGAGCCACACACACGGTGTGTAGTGGTGATATAGAGGCCATTTTATGTGGAGTATGGATGAATCTACTACACCCCATTTAATCTAAAATTACACATCGTGTACTTTTTATTTTATGAAATGGACCGAGGTCACGTCTAAGTGCCATAAACGTCTTCTTCTAGGTTTGGTTCGACTGAGAGACAACATATAACCATGAAACTTCTCAAGATTCTTGAGCCTCTATCTGTAGACTGATTAAACCACCATCGATTGTGTTGGAACCGCAGTGGTGAGTTCTTCCTCCTCATTGAGTTTCATTCCTCGATTCTTCCTCTTACTCAAGTTATCATGGGTTGAGAGTATTTGATGTTATCTCAGAACTATGAAGTTCAAGGGAGAATAAGTCGTCATGGATCAAGTATGTCAATCTCCTAGGATCAAGGTAGGTGGTTTGTGCCTTACCATTCAAAGTCCTTGAGTTTGATGTGAAAATTCCACCAATACCCGTGAATAGGGTATTGCACGTTTTCCTTTTTTCCCTTGTTGTTTTTCCTGCCTTTATTTTATTCTTTTGTAGAGGTAAATTAATCATGTGAGGGGATATTTTGTTGTGCTTGGATGTTTTTCCATGCTTTGTTCTGGTTACGACCTTCGAGTTTCGTTTGCCTTTAGCTGTTACACCTATTTTCAGGCCTTGTGACTATAGGATGGAGTGAGATCGATAACATGCTTGTTGTCCTGTAGTATGTTATGAAAGTAGCTCAAGAGCTGTACTTTGGTTAGCCATGTAGCTCTATAGGTGTACTATGGCCTTATAGCATTATCATGCAATGACGGGTACGAGGCTTTGAGAACATAGTTATGTAGACTATAAGGGATAGACCGAGTGAGCTTCCCAGAGAGTCTTTGACATTATAGAATATAGGAGGGAAGGCCGAGTGAGATTCCTCAGTGAGTCTTAGACATTATAGGACACAGTGGATAGACCAAGCAAGCTTCCCAGAGTGCCTTCAGTTTTTATAGACTATAGGAGGGTAGGTCGAGTGAGATTCATCAGTGAGTCTTACCTTGTTTGATTTCTCTTTAAGAAACTTCCCAGGATAGAGGAGGAATTGGCCGAGTGAGCTTCTTCAGAGAGTCACTGGTATACCCGAGGCTATAAGAGGAATTGAACGAGATAGATTCCTCAGAGAGTATCTAGACCTTGGGGCTAAGAGGGTCAGACTGCGTGGTCCTCCACAGAGAGTCCCTAAAGACAATAGAATATAAGTGGAATTGACTGAGTGAGCATCCCCAGAGAGTCTCATAAATTTGTATGACAAAGCCAGAGGGGATAGGCTGAGTGTACTGCCCATAGGGTTGTGGTACATCTTGGTTACGTCCATAGGGGATGGCTACGGGTACTTCCCAGAGGGTTTCATGTTTGTGTTAGCTGATTTGCTTCACTGCTACAGATTGTTTGTGGTTGATTGCTGTTGTGTATCATCATGTTACTGCCTGCTGCTTTGCTGTTGTTGTTCACTGATTACTGTACTTTTACCTGCCATATAATCACTGACTATTAGGCACATATCTTTGGGTGAATGCCTACTGGGATTTAGTCTCACACCCTGTTTGGGTCATGCTTTTGGGACCAAACAGACTATTTTGTTGGAGGTGTAGACAAGGGCAGGCTCCCTTCGACTTCTGGTACTTGATTTCTTGGAGCAGGAGAGCATGGGACCAAGCATGGGATTGCGATGCTGAGGAGCCGTTTACTTTCTATTGTACTTGTTTTGGTACTATTGTATTTTTTAGCATTGTGAATTGTTTGGAAGCTTTCCGTAGATATGTATCATGCATCATTTCATATATATCCATATGTGCTCGAGATATTTTCTGATTTAGTCTTCCTCTATATATTATTTTTGGTTATTACTGCTTCTGCTATTGCATGTTTTTTTATTTCCGATGTTTACTCTACCAATGAGGGCATAGTTTACCCACTATCACACCCAAGGCCCATACTCCTAATCAGAAGCCTCTGGCATTTGGGGAAATGCACTTGAGGCCATGTGACCAACCAGGTATGGGGCGCCTCTGTGTGGCCTCTGGAACTGGGACGTTACATCGCTCTTGTGTACGTACAGATTATTATCTCCATGGCGTGATGAGATTCATTTCCACATTCACTATTCAACAATGATTATAAAATATATATCATAAATAAGAATGTCATATATGATATAATATTTATACTGGATATATATATGTGTGTGTGTGTGTGTGTGCTTGTGTGTGTACTTATATATATCTTAATCACTTAGTTCCGTTCAATATGATATGAAAATGGAAACAACGTTTATCCATTCATACAGACAACCTTATCCATAAACGGTGTTTCCAATTTCATATATATATATATATATTATAGATATTTATATCTTAAATATATATGATATATAAATCATTTTTTATATTTTGGAAGTATTTAAATAATGATCTATGTGATAAAATCTAGAGTAACAATTTTTAACACATACGATAAAGAATGTGATTATTACTTGAAATGTTAATTTAACATGGAAATTATTACTAAATGTGTAGTATAAAGTCATAAATGAATCATGTATGATATCATAAATATTAATATGGTTCTGTTATAATTTAATAACATAATACGGTCATTATAAATGAGTTTAATTGTACCCTCAACTAAAGAAAAGTACTATGTAAGGGTTAATTTCACAATCTCTTTATTATATGAGGTTGTTTTTTTCGTTTGTATCTACAGGGACATATTTATTATCCATTTCCATGTTTCATAAAAGAGTTTTCAAAGGGATTATATTAATGGTCTTTTTTTACTAAAAAATCATTTTAAAAGTTTTAAATATTTATACCTCTAAATCATTCTCATTAATGTCCATTATTTCAAAATGTGTTTTAAGGATTAATATATATAGAAATTAATGTTTTTAAAATGATAATTCCTTTCAAAAGTTTCAAAGTGGTATGGGTAAATATTACTCAAAAATGTCTTTAAATGTTTTCCTTTCTTAATTGTGCAACTTTTAAAGGGTTTCATGAAAAGGGGATATTTCTCTCAAATAGTTTTACAAATCATTTACTTCGATGTCAACATCCTTTGATAGATTTTAATCTTGTTTGAAAATGATTTGTTATGATACAAATCTTCAATATTTTATTGAAGGTTTTGTGATATGTTTGAATGTGGTTGTGTTATTTTTATACCATTCATGGTTTATGGATAATGTATTGACATTTTTATTCATGTTTTAATATGAATGTTTATGTTATGTTCAAAACTTTTCATATGAGGAATCCATTTGACTTAGTAAGTGATATGTGGAGCCCGTTATATCTCCGCAATGTATCGGTAGGTCTTATGAGACAAACTAGTGTCGTGGCACAAGTCTGTGACAAAATATTATTTTTAGTATTGGCACAAGGCCTTGACTATGTGGTTATGAAAGTCTCTAATTAAGCATTCCATCATTATGAATGTAGCTATTGATATTGCATGTGATTATTTGACTAGTAAAATATCATTGTGAGTAAGTAAATGGAATTACTTTGATTTATATTTTCCATATTATGATAAGTATATGCTGAAAAAGCTGTTGTTTTAGTTTTGTACATTTCATTAAATGTATATTCTTATTTATGAATGTTTCTACTGTATTGTTATCCTTACTGAGCATCTGAGATCACCCCTTTCTATGTTTTATTTTTCCCAGGATTCAATGAAATGTATTGTGATTGATATGTTGGGTTATTCTAAGGGATTAATGGAATTCATAAAGGATTATATATGTTGTGTTTATGTTATAAAGTGTAATGTAACAGTAATTAATGTAATCTATTTTCCAAAACTGCTAAATCGATCAGTCCTTCAGGACTTGATTCATTGTAATCATTCCAATGTAATAAAATAATGCACCAACTCTGGGCTTCTGGTGTCGGGGTTAAAAATATTATTTTCAATGTAGTTTCTAAAAAAAATTAAATTACTCTTTTAATTATTTTTAAAACATATAGTTATTTATGAAAATTTTCCAATCCTTTATTTTAATATCTTATATTTATAAATTATAATTATCTAAATATTTTGAAAGAAATTTTAATTTCAATTAATTTGTATTTTTATTAAAATTTACATACTCATTCACATTAAAAACATATTAATCATTATCATAAAAAATTTGTAAAATGATCATGAGGTGTATGGATTGGGTTGGGTTTATGATGAAAATTTATAAACCGACCACACCCTAATATGATATATTCATATCTGGTAATGAATTCAACTAAAAATGAAACACATTCTACTTCAATCACCTTGTACATAGGTAAAATCAAACATCATTAACTCATGTTGAAGCATGATTTTTTATAATTGAACTCACATGAATGTGAGGTGTATCAAATGATTTTGATTCATTAAATTTCTCATGGACATGAATTTTTGACATATAAGGGAAACTGATGATACAAAAATCCATAAGATTAAAAATATAACTAATTATTAAAAATTATAAATAAAAATATAAAACCAAATATTCATTTCCCAATCTTACTCATTATTTTTCAAAATTTATTATGTCATTTTCAAATTATATTTCATAATTTATTAATTTGTTGAAATTATTTATATTTTAATGAAATAATTAATATAAATTAATTAAATCACTCAAAAAAATTTAAAAAATTGAACATCATATTTAAATTTTGTAAATCATTCCTCAACATCTAACTCATTGAGACTACATATTGTCTAAATCATAAAAATAATATATTTTTTATGTATTAAAAAAACTAGGCTAATAACATAAATAAACTAACTGTAAAGATAATTTTATTGAAATAATTTGTTTCTTCTCAAATTTATTTAATACTGTTTTTAGAAGGTGATTCCAATCTACAAGAGGTTCACAAAAAAATTAGAGGAACATAATGAAAATATATGAGTGGGGTGACCCTTTTGTAGGTTTTGAATACGGGAGGGAATGAATCCCAGTCATGGCCTTATTAGTATGTTTCAAAATATGAGTGAATTTGGATTATGCATCCTACTAAGGTATAACAGGATGCTTGAATAACATTGATGCTTCCTATCACTGGAAAAATCATGAAATAGATTTGTTCTTCTTAGGACCAATTTTAGAAAATTATTCAATCCCAAATCAATTGTACCTTTCTCTCTCAAAAACTCAAAATAAAACTCCACCACATATTAGATTGTACACTATCTGAAATAAGATATTAAACATATATTTTTACTGATATCATTACTTGTAGCTAGGATGTGACCTACCAAAAATGGATAATATTGCATTCTATTTGGGCATAAATAATGATATATATTTGGTTTCATGATTTTGCCAATGTTTCAAAATTCACCTTAGTTAGATATTAAGTGGGTTTCACAATCATTACTAAATACATGAAACCTTGGAGTAAAAACATTGAACCACTATGAATGATCCCTATTTATTGAGAATTGTTATTACCAATGTTCTCGAAAAGCAATAAGAAATATTATCTTTCTAATTTTTTTATAATAGAATTGAAAAAGGGCTTACCAAATTAAAATAATACATAATTTCTTCACCCCATTATTCTTTATATATGTGTTGCAATGAACCAAATAACTACTCATCTTAGTCAACCTTTATTTTTTCAAAATATAACTATATTATTGTTGGTATGTTGATCACATTTCAATTCTAATGATATTGATAATTTTTTACCAATGGGTAGTATCATGAGATTAATTTGTTATTCATAGACTCATATCAAAAATTTCATCTTCATTAATTATATTTGTGTGTGTGTGCATGTGTGTACATATTTACACACACACACACACACACTAATTTAGATTTGTATACATAAATATATATGCTTATTGAAATTGTTTCCATATATAATTATATATATATCTATAAATTAATTATATATATATATTTTATATTAGTATTTAAATTATTATATATATAGATATATATTTCTATTAAAAATTATATTGGGATACATATATATTCATCTGATAAATTTGTATTTGGATTTACAAATAAACAGACATAACTATTTGTCAGTAAGATATATATATATATATATATTCATATGGATTTATACATATTATTAGCAATGTATTTCTGATAGTTACATAATTTATTTATATAATATATATAGTTTTATAATGTATATTTAATTAATTTTTACAATATATTTGTAAATGTTCAAAATGTTATGTGTAATATTATATTTTTTTATTGTATACATATAAATATGAATAATGATTTTTTTATGTATATAATATTTTGTGTGGGTAATACATACGTAATTACATTTATACATACATACTTGCATGCACACACACACACACACACACTTACACATACATACATACATAGATATATATATATATATACATACATACATACATACATACATACATACATTTATACGTACGTACTTACATACGTACGTACATAAATATGTACATACATACATACCTACATATGTACTTATGTACATATAGACATACGTACATATGTATGTAAGTACATATACACATACAGACATACGTACATACGTACATGCACACATTCACACATACGCACATATGTACCTACTCACATACTTACATAAGCACTTACGTACCTACTCACATACATACATACGTACCTACGTACTTACATACATACGTAATATACCTACCTACGTACATACCTACCAACATACACACGTACATATGTACATACGTATATACATAGATACATACATACACAGAGACATACATACATACATACATACATAGAAGAATACATACATACATACCTATATGCTTACATACGTACAGACATACATACATACATACGTACGTACATATGTACATACAAATGTACGGACATACATACATACATACCTACATACAAACGTACGTACGTACATACCTAGGTACGTACATACATACCTACCTACCTACGTACATACATACACACATACATATGCACCTACATACATACATACGCCCATAGTTACATACAAATTTTTTTATTTAATGTATATATATGTTTTTAATGTAAAATTGTTTATATAATTTATATAATACATTATTCTATGCTATATAAATTTATATATAACGATATTTTGCATACGTTATATATATATATATATTAAAAATACAACTATAACACTAAGTAACATGAATTCGTAATTACATAGAAAATATGATTACCTTAGTATTTATCACTAATGAAAATCAAGGAATAACCATTCATACCTTTCATCAATGATAAATTGCATGAGCTGGATATTTATTCATTATGCTTTGTGTAACGATAGTTAATAAAAATCATGTATTAATTAAACAAATAATTTTCATTAGGCCATCAAAAGAATATTAGGATGGAAATTCTATGGGTGATTTCTTGTATATCAATGGAAATCATAGGGAGGGAATTTTTATAATTAATATGACGTTTATGGTAATGGAGTTGTTTTCACGGTGGCTAGGTTCTCTCTCCGGATGGATTTACTGTGATTATTTGGTGTCTCCTATCTGGAATTAACTTTATACATATGATTTCATTTTGTTTTTATCTATTCCACTTATTTTCTTACTCATGGTTGGGGTTTTCCTCCTCAAGATTCAATTCTCTTCATCTTCAGCTTCAACCTCATATTTTTTCCTAGTATATTATTTAAATATCCTACTTTTTAAATAATCATCATCTCTTGTTTCATATTTTTTATTTTTCCAGTTTTATCATTGGATATACATATTTTCAAAACAGATAGTCAGTTTATCCTTGGATTAAATTGTTATAATTATATCCTAGAGAAGAATCTCAGGTCTCAAACAAACCAGGTCCCTTATCTGGTGATGTATCATGCTACTATAACATGAGTCCTCTATCCCAATGTTTTTTTACATGGATTTAATCCCTTGAATCATTTTCTATACGAATTAAATTTTATTGCATTGTGGTCTTTATTTTGGTATTAGGCTATTATCATCAATGGATCTTGGGTTGGGGTTTTATCATTGATATTTCAAAATATTGGTATTTCATTTGATGTTGTGGGATGATCATTATTTTTTATGATTCTTACCATTCCATACTGGACACCTTATATTCACATATTTATGATATTGTGTATTTAGATCCATTTTTGGATGTATATCTTATTGTATTTTTATATATCATTCCATACTATTTTTAGGGTATCAATTTTTTTAGATTTAACAAGGTACCCATCTTGAGGAGATGGAGTGTTGTTAAATATTGAGGTAAACTTATTTTAAGTGATGCTATGTGAATTTGGATCTATAATGTGTTTAAAAGGTGTTATTTAATAGTTAATTATATTATTATGGCATTACGAGTTTGACATAGTAGATATATGGTGATTTGGTTTCTCCTATGATTATGATGAACCATCTCAAATAACCCACCTTAACAATATCTAAACCAGTTTGACATGGCTCAATGGAATTCCTAACACCCAATGTCTAGAAAATATTATTTGGTCATATTATAAAATTAGTAGGGAATGTTTTATTCTCAATAAAATTCATCAAAAAAAATATTAGAATATAAAAAAAAAATTAGTATTCAAAACACTCCTCACAGGGAAAGTACCAAAAGATTAAATAAAGCCCCAAAAATGTAATTTCATCCAAATGCATCACATAAACCATAAATTGTGACATCCCATAATATCTATATAATAAGTGGATTACATACTCCATTGGTCAATAATAACTCCAAAGGTCCCTATAACCAAGAACATACACTATCTCCAGGTGGTTTCATTCAATTCCCTAGGCTAGGAAAACGAATGTGAAAAAAATACAATGGTAAAGGAAGCATCTCAGTAACAAAAACATATAGGATATTACCAAGTATTCCATACGAAATCAATAAAAAATAAAAAAATATTACCAATTTTAAATAAAACATGCAATTAAAGTCCTTTCATGGTTCATATAAAAACAAAATTTTCAAAACATTTAATGTATTGATTAAAATAGGTCTAACTGTTCAATTTCATAAAAATAAGAATGAATAAGAATTTACATCTAAGTAGACATGATTAAAACATTTTTAATAATCAATATGATTAGATATTTTCAAATATCCCTTATCAATCACAGAACCATGGTTAAGATACGTAGAGACTGGTGAGTACATACATTTTCAAACAACATAGTGACATATAGATCCTAGTGTGAACAAATTCCAAGGTCCAAAGACTTAGGGGAATATTAGAAAATCCCTAACCAATAACTCCTTACACTCATGTAGTATTAGAATAGTTTTAATTGTTAAATCATTGTGAGTTAGAACTTATACTTACATATCATGTGTTATTCCCTCATTACTACCCATGATCTCATGTAATATCAGTAAAATAATCATATAAGGGGAAATCATTCACATCAACCATTATCAATTCATTTCAAACAATAATTCCTTTTATCAACCCCATATTAATGTTTAAACATATTACATTACATTTAAAAACCAATATTAATAATTTTTTCCATCAAAACTCATTTCATAATGAAAATAATAACATTTCAATTACTTAAATCAATTTATAACAACATTTAATAAAGACTTTAACCAAAACATTAACTTACTTCCAAGAAATTTTTTAAAAATCAATACCTCATTTGAAAATACATAACTAGTTGTTTCAACATTGTAATGTACCGACCTAGCTCACCACTAAGACAGTGGCCAAACCGGTCACCACATGGCCTCAAGTGCACCTCCCTATTTGACAGAGGCTACTGAATAGCAGTGAGGGTGTAAGAATAGTTAGTGGGGGGACTATAACCTCTTATGAGATTTGCACAGTGGTAATTTTATTGTAAACAACAATCAACAGCGGAAATAGTAATACATAACAATAAAGTAGCAGAAAACAGATTTCATATAAATGAACAATAGTGTCTAATTCAAGTTTGTACAATAGATTAATTTATGACATGGTATTAATATATTTCAGATAACAGTAAACATTACAACATTATTTTTCATACAATAAAATATAGGACTCAAGTATAGAAAATAATAGAAATCCCAAATGCAATCTCCACGAGAATCCAATACTCCAACAAAGTCTTTTGCTCCACAATCCCACGTATAAGAAAATAGAAACAAGAAAGGTC
Source organism: Viscum album (assembly GCA_963277665.1). NCBI lineage: Eukaryota > Viridiplantae > Streptophyta > Magnoliopsida > Santalales > Viscaceae > Viscum > Viscum album. Next base: position 324,915,615 of record OY728128.1, read on the forward strand.
CAAGGAACTGAAAAAAATGATGGTCTACACAGGTACCCTAGTGAAATGGTGGCCTATGTTGGCTGTGAGATATAAATCTCATTATGCTGGCACCACCATTGTCTAACCCAATCCTGATAGTGTAATATAAATTAAATAGGGTGTAAGAATGCATAAACAGAGTAGGCTATACAATGTAACTAAATACCCAAATACCTACTTTAGCCATCAGTTGGTGTTTGGACATAAAATCATCTCATTAATTGATTATTACTAATTTATTCATTAGTCACATGTGAATAGGTCGCGTACTATGTCCAAGGAGTTTCCTCCAAGGTAAAACGGGGCTAAGCAATGATCGGGCCAGATAAGATTAAACCATGGAACCTACTTGTCAATATTGGACCCAAGGATTTCATCAAAGGAATCCTATGATGGCATTTACTATTAATTTCACAAGATGAAACAAATAATCATGTAAAATATATCTGCTGAGGGTGTTTCAGGGTAATAAACAAGGTTACATAGATCTCACAAAAATCTAACCCAATAGTATCTGAGTCTAGATAAGGGGTAAGAGTGTAATCCAAGGAGCATAATTCAATTCATTCCATAATGAGGTGACTAATAATTCCATAGAGGGAAACCATGGTAAATTACGGCTATGAAAGGAATGGTTCTGAGGACTGTAAGAAAGGCACCTACTTGTTAATGCTGGATCCAAGGATTGTATCCAAGGTATACTGTAGTAATACTTGGGAGAACCAATTGTAGTATATGAAGAATACAAAGATAATACAAGGAATAAGATCTAGATGGGTCTTCACCTTTGCAATACATCCTTGAATTCAAAATGGGTTACACAAGTACCATGGTGGTCACCTCCCAGAATTGGTGGCATGCTCGAGTGTAACCCTTCCTATTTAATAAAGAGGTTATAGAATGTTTCATTTGGTTCAAGTTGTACCTTCCATTAGTCTTGATATTTAGAGTATAGTTATAACCAATTATTTGTTGTTTCATGCATTTCCTTAAATTAGTGTGGAAATTTCAAGTAGCATTATAACCATTTATTTATTAGTTAAATCCCCACATTCCATTAGTGTTGAGAGGTCATATAGCATTGAAACCATTTAGTAAATCCATTAAAGAATATTAAATTAATTCAGGATAACTCTACTACCATACATCAACATGGAAAGGGGTGATACAGATAAGTAACCATATTTCTATTACCTTTAATGAGGCCATGTGATATACTAATAATACTTTCCAATTAAAATTTCACATTTAATTTTCATGTAATGCACTTACCTTAGGTGGGTAAAATGATGAGAATACATGGTACTTGATATGATGCAATCCATAGGATGATTAAACCACTTAATATAGATGGTATTACCTTTATAATTATCAATCAAAGTAACTCCTGAACAATGGACCAAATGTGTTAAAAACACAGAACAACATTTCTGGAAAACATCACGTCGGGTTAAATCCAATTCAAAACAGGGCCAAGCACTTAGACACTAACATGAACCTTTTAGTTACTATTTTAAATAGATAAATATTATTTTTTAAATTCCATTAGGGTCATTTTCTAATCATGCTATTTTTCAACATAACATAAATGCATACGAATTATACACACGAAAATTCAAGAAATAATGGCCTAACCACTACTTTTTAGCTTGAAGGATGTGATCCTCTATTAGATGGGTTTTATTATAAAAATAGGATACTATTTATCAAAAAATCATTTATCATATTTATAATTTTATATGTGAACCATGATAAACCACATTTAATAGTATTCAATTTAGATACTTCACTGTATGAATTAAAATTCTATCTAAAGTGCAATAAGTAATTAATTAATGTATTTATAGAATTAGAGGACTTGGAAGGGGACCCTACCTTATGGTGGAACCAAGATTTCATCATTGGTGATGAACCCAAACGAGGTGAAACCACATGGATAATCCCAAAAACATACAAGAAACTTGCCAGGGACTCATAAACACTAAAAGTCCCATAACATAACAATGGAACGAGGAGAAAATGTTCACAATGAAAGACCCACATACTGAAACCACATGAACTACCACACCTTCAGCGGAGGTTGCTGGAACTTGTAACCAAGGGTCCCAAGAGACTTTTCAGTCTATCCTAGTCATAAATAAAACCAAAATTTAGATGACCACAAAAGGCTAGGGTTTGGACGAAAATTGAAACATGAAGACGAGACCAAAATTGGACAAGAAGTTGAAGGAAAATTGGAAGGAAAATCACACAATGATGATTCAATGAATAATCATGAAGAAATCGGATGGAAAAGGCGGATGACGAAGGAGTTGGGAGGGGTTCTGAGGATAAGGTGAAAGAGAGCAACCATTTGTGCATCACGATTTGAGGGAGAAATTGTAGTGTGTAGGATTTATTTAATTTCATTTAATTTATTTTAATTAAAACAATTTAAAATTTAAAAAACTAGGCATCACACATGGTTTAGCGTTCACGGTTTTCCAAATAGTGTAGTTCCTACTGCCTCCAAGGAACATACCCTACACAAGATAGGCACATGGTTACCTAATGTAGGCCTCATAGTTTACATGTTCATACACAAACCATGAACCCTCTAGTGTCATTAAAATCTAGGTGTTTTTGGGGTCCAACACTCTGAAAACATCTTGTTCCACACGAAATACTACTCATTCCTTCACTGAATTCCACAAAACCACACATATATGTGTTCCGACACTCGGTATTATGTTCTGCAGATCAATTTTAAAAATGGCCGATTTAGTAAATAAAATAGTTCAAAGACATCCATAATTTTGGCCTAGATAAAAACATGGGTTTCTACATTCTACCCACCTTAAAAACATCTCTTACCCAAGAATCCTTTATGAAACAATGTAAACATCACTCAACATACAATGGCTGTAAATTTCAATCAAACGGTTTTATATTGTCACCATTTCCAAAATCACCTAAAATAGTTCTTAATGACTCCCCAATTGAGCCTCTATAATATGAGACGATTCTCAAAGTTCAACTTAAACATAAAAAAAGAGATTACTTGAGCCAGTTTAGATAGAGAAACTACTACATCACAGTCTCTATAAACCCTAAATTGATGGTACTTTCGATCATAGGTCTTAACTTAAAGAGGGAAAATTCCATGGCACGGTACCTCCACCATTGGAATTATCATAAAAGGTTCAACTCTAAGTATTCTTACAACAATCCTGGCATGAGTTCATTAAAAAGAAATAGTTTAATCCCAATCGACCTAACAGATACTGATGGCACATGATTCCTCAGAAGACATTGCCGACCTTGATACTACGCTTTCCTTCACCTGGAAAAGTGCTTTAAAACATCACCATACAACTAAAAAAATATAACTAAAATGATAGAGAACAAGATGAGCTGCATGGCCAACATATCTCGAAGAAGTATGGCTTAGGCTGCCAGAACAATTCATAAGAAATGGATAGATTCCATGAGTTTGAACAAGGTGTTCCTACCTGGGAGCCTAATAATCACTCAGTACTTACCAAGCCTCGATGAGAACAATTATTAAGCATGTAACATTGACCAAGATTATCCAAAAAGATCAACCACTTTTAAAGGTTTAGCATGGTGTAAGACTGAGACTCTTTTAGTGTATCTCGGACAATGTCAATACAAGGGACATGATCTTCTGTAAATAAAAGTACACTAAGAGGATTTAAGATAGGGTTTCCTGTCAAAATATCCCTGAAACAAGAAGTTAACATAGTAGAACTGACAGAATGTAATGATGTCGAGAAAGCCTCGATATAAAAAAACACTAGAAGGCCTGAAAGGCATTCAAACTATTACCAACCATATACTAATGGTCCTCTTAGGTATTCATTCTATAATGAAAGAAACAATTATCAGGTTCATCAAAACACTTCACACCATAGGAGTGTCCTAGCGAAAAAAAGAAGATAAACTAACTACTCATTAGCACGATAGATTATAACAACAAGATAGATGTCTCAAAACATCCGAGTCTTTATAAAACAAGTCCAAGTATCGGAATGAAATTGAATCTTTATCTATCAATACACTCTACATGGAGATAATAGAGACTATACTAAAACGTTCATGAAGATTTATTTCAAAGTCGTATTGGTTCATACGACCATTTTCTTGGATGACACCCCAACCATTCATCCATTACAAAGAATAATAAATGTTCAAAAAGAAGTTTCTGACCATGCCTAAGGCATGTCTAACAAGGTCGTGAAAGACATGACCACCCATCCAAATAAGGGATTCAATTTAAAACTGAATGTCCTACATGGGACAACGACACCCAACATCACCAAAGAGTGAGAAGGTTCAAAAAACTATCGAGGAATTTATGTTTTGAAGGATCCACTTACCATTTTTATCCCCTTACGAAGAAAAAGTTTCAATGATGACATCGTGTCTCACAAAAAAAGTTATTAGCGTCAAAATACGATCAAAAAACCATTTCTATGGGAAAGTATTCCTAACAAAAGCACTCACAATTCCTTTCCAAGTAAACTCAAAGGGAAGTGGAAACCGCCCATAAACGAGGGTTTTTTAATAGTAGATACCACTATAGTTTCTATTTCCAAGACTCTTATATTTAATCACATTTATTCATTTAATCATAGAGAGATTTAATCAAAACATCAAAGTACCATTTTAAAAATGACATAAGGTACTTGATTTTAACCAATGTCCCAAGGGAAAAACCGTCATGTTTTAAAAAATAACCGTTTTAAATCATTTTTCATTAGTTGACATCCCATAATTTTCATGAAACCAATCAAAATCTATTTTATTTATGAAGATAAAGCGAGCAAAAAGGGTCACATTTTAACCTATAAAAGATCATTATCCTAATACCCAATAGCAGTTACCAAAAATCATTAAATATTTAAACACCCAAACAAGTCATCTCATAAAATCATTTCCCAACTGACCTACTTGGGTCCAGTTATATCTTAATAAATAACCATTTTTTTATCAACACTAAATATCTTTCACCTTTAAAAGTCTTTCACAATGCATCATGCAATTAAATTTAATATGGGTTTCCATTTCCCAAATCCATTTATCAACCATACACTCTATGGATTGGAAATTGGATTGAGTTAATTTCTACCAATGTCAATTCATAATTTTACATGCTCAATCAAAATGGTCAAATTATATTGGTGTCTATCTACCAACCTGCAAATCACCCATACACATTACAGTTTGACATTTGGTTCTCTTTAGTCAAAACCAACTTCACTTATCAATTAAATTTAGCATCCTTTTTTCATAATGGTCCAATTACACGGGTTACCTTTTTCCATATATATGGACCCCATACACCTTACAAATAAAAACCTTTTCTCACCATAACCACAAAAATTTACATAAATAATGTATGCTAGTATGACACTACTAGAAGCTAACTCCGAGCCACAAGCTTAAATCATAGAAGCATGGTTTTTGAATCATAGGAGCATGAAATAACAAGATTTTTGCAAAGATGAATGCTACTGTATTACCTAAACATGTAAGAATATTAGAATGGAATATCAAGTAAGGCACAGAATCATACTTAGTAGGAAACCTACTAATGAAACTACATGACATGGCGTATATTCACGGAATGATAATTTCTATGGAATAATATAATGCATGTATGTTTCATCTTTTCCATAACATGCCAAGGGTAATTTTCATAATTATATAAATCATATGTATTTGAATATACACCAATAAATCTAGGTGAAATAAGAATAATTTTTACAGCAAATAGCATAAACATAAAACCCAGCCCTAGCCACTTCGTGATTTCCCATATATGGGATGATCAGTCCCAAACATAGTTATTAGCGAAGCAATGACAGTTTCCTAGTTTCTTGTATACCAACTAAAAATCATATGAAATAATTAAAAACCAACTCTGATACCACTTTTTAACAACCCAACCAAGCTCACCACTATGATGGCGGCTGGACGGGTCACCACATGACCTCATGCGTATCTCCCCATATGTCAGAGACTGCTGAATAGCAGTGATGGTGTACAGATAGTCAATGAAGAGTTCATAACCTCTTATTAGTGTTGAAAATTAGTAATTTCAGTGTAAATAACAATCAATAGTGGATTATGTATTACAAAATAATAATGAAATGGAAAATAGATTTTATATTAATGAACAAAAGTGGCCAACTCCAGTTTGTACTATAAATTAATGCATGACATAATGTTGATATATTATAGAATAAAGTAAACAATAAAAAATTCTTTTCAATTAAATAATATATTGGACTCACATAATTAAATGGACAAAAATCCCAAAGACGTTCTCCATGTGCATCCTGTGTTCCAGCTCAAACTTTTTCTGTTAACTCCTAGGTACAAGAAAAAAATAACAATCAAGGTCCAAGGCCCCATGAATAGGAATGTTCTACATTGGTACCACCATGAAATGGTGGCCCAAGTAGGAAGTGAGATATAAATTTCAGTATGCCCGAACCACCAGTGTATAACACAATCCAAACAGTTTAATATAAATTAAATAGCGTGTAAGCATGCATGAACAGAGTAAGCAGTACAATGTAACTAAATACCCAAATATCAACATCGGACCTCAGCTGTTATTTGTACATGAAATCAATTCATTAATTTATTATTACCAATTTATTGAAATGTCACATGTGAATAGGTCACCAACCATGTCCAAGGTGTTTCCTCCATGGTAAAACCAGACTAAGCAATGACCGGGCTCACTGAGCTTTAACAATGGAACCTACTTGTCAATTCTAGTCCCATATATTGTGTCCAACATATCCTATGATGGTTGTTAGTATTAAAATCCCAAGACATAACATAGAAACTTTTCAAAGATATCCATTGACAGAGTTATTGGTTAATAACCATGGTAACATAGATATCACAGAAATATAACCCAATAGTATATAATTCTATCTAAGGGGTAAGAGTGTTATATAAGGAGAATAATCCAAGATGTTCTATAATGATGTGCCTACCGAGTCCAAGGAAAGTCATCCATGGACGTAGATAAACAAGGACTGGGTACAAGGAGTGTATATAAGGAACCTACCTATCAATGATGCATCTAAGGAGTGTGTCCATGGAATTCTATAGTATTACATGGGGGACCCAATGATAGTATATAAGGAATCCAATGATAATACAAGGAACGATATCTAGGTAGGTCTGAAACATAGTAACCCTTCATTGAATTCAGAATGTGGTACACGAGTCCCAATGTGTTTTCCACTCAGAATCCAAGGCATGATTGAGTCTAACCATTCTTAATTAATAAAGATGACATGAAATGGTTCATTTAGTTCAAGTATTTCATTCTATTAGTGTGGATATGTCATGTAGAGTGGAATAAAATTATTTATTGCTTCATGCCTTTCCATCCAATAGTGTGGAAACGTCCAGTAGCATTGCAACCATTTATTTAGTGGTTGAATCATTTCCTTTCATTAGTGTGGAGAGGTCATGTAACATTGCTACCATTTAGTAAATCCCTTAAATCAATTAAATTAATTAATGTTCACTCTACTAACATCCATCAAAATGGAAAGGGGTGTTACATACATGTAATCATTATTTAATTATCTTTAATGAGGCCAAGTGATATACTCATAATACATGCCAATTCACAATTCACATTTAATTTTAAAATCAAGAACTTACCTTAGGTGGGATAAATGATGATCATACATTGTCTTTCCATGACCCACTGCATAGGATGTGTCAGCAATTTAATATATAAGGATTTACCTTTATAATGGTCATGCCATGTCACACCTGAATGGGGGCAAGAATGTATCAATAACACCGAACAAAAATTATGGAAAATATCCCATGTGGTTAAATGGAATTCATAAATAGGAAAAGCACTTAGGGGTGCCTTGACCCTTTTAGTTATTATATTAATGAGGTAAATATATTTTTTCAATGTCATACGTGCGATTTTCTAAACATGTCGTATTTCAAAAAAACATCACGAAATAAGAATTATAAACCAGAATAATCAAGAAATCAAGGTCTAACCACTAGTTTTTAGATTGAAGGTAGTGAACCTCCATTTGACGGGTTTTATTATAAAAAACATTATATTGTTTATCAACAAATCATTTATCATATTTAGCATTTAAAATATGAAACATTCTAAACCACTTTTAAGATAGTCCAATTTTGACACATCACTTCATGAATTTAAATGCGTTCTATTGTACATTAATTAATCAATTAATTCATTTATTGAATTAGAGGACTTGGAAAGGGACCCTACCTCAGGGGAAAACCAAGCCGTCCAAATCAATGATGAAAAACAATTATTTGAAACCACAGGGAGAACTCGATGCATTACAAGAAACCTAACATGGACTCAAAAACACGAAAATCTCTTAATAAAAATATTGAAATTAGTAGAATACTTCCCCTGATGATAATCCGGAAGACTAGAACCACCCGAACTGCCTCGCCAGCAGTAGTGGTTACCACAACTTGCTTCCAAGTGTCTCAAGTGACCTTTTCATCCATCCTAGACCAAATTAAAATTGAAATTTGGATCAACCCCAATAACTAGGGTCCATTTGAAATGTGAGGCACAACGAAGATAACCAAATCTTCTGAGAAGAGGAAGGAAACTGGGGCAGAAGACTATACCTTGATGATTTGAGGAAGAATCGTGGAGAAATCAGATGGAAACGGCAGCCAATAGAGGATCGAGGAGGGGGTCCAAGCGCGAGGTGAAGGGGAGATCCACCTGGTGCATTGTGATTTGAAGGAGATAGGGGAGTGTTTAGGTTTTATTTATTTTATTTTAATTTAATTTTATTATAAGAATATAAAATTTAAAAAATGGTCATTGTGCATGGTCTAGCCTGTATGGTTTCCCAAACAGTTTGCAAATTATGCATTGCTTATTGCCTCCAAGCCACACACCCCACACGTTCTAGGAACATGATTTAGGAAGTTATGCATATAATGTTTACAAATCCACTGTCCCTCACAAAAAAGTTACATGATTACCTGTAGTGGGCCACACAGTTTAGAAGGTCATGAGAAAACCGACTTCCCTATTTTGTCTTAAAAAACATGGAGTTTTTTGGGTCCGACATGTCTGAAACTTATTGATCCACTTGAATGACAACTCTGGCCTTCACCCAAGTCCAATGAAAACAATTATAAATGTTCTGACACTCGAAATTAAGTTCCGTAGCTCGGTATAAAAAATGACAGGTTTAGTAAATGAAATTGTTAAAAAACATCCGTATTTTAGGTTTAGTTCAAAACACAGATTTAAAAAAACATATACACACCATGCCATTTCCAAATCATCACAAATAATTAAAAATATATAAAACAAAATCAATTAAAATTCATTTGAAAATTAACAATAATTAGGGGTTTTAATAGATAGTAAATTCAACATGAAAACATATGAATCAAATAAATATAATAAATCACCAAATCTGAGATCCACTATTGGAGATTCAAAGGATAGAGTGATAAAAATGGGATATTAGAACAATAATTCCCATTTCAAAACACAATTCAAATAATTACTCAAGGAATCATAACCCTTGGTGAATATGGAACGTGGTGTAGTAGGGAATTACTCGATAGTTGGTTTCGCCCAAATTTACCCAAGTTTTAAGGGTCAAGCGGTCGCTTGTAGTGTAGCTTGGGTTGTCGAATCCTCAGAGACCTAAGAAGAACCTTTAGACACTCAATAAAAAGAGATGGATTTTTGGCTATGAAGTGGCCAACATGGGTTGATTTTTGATATTTTTGAAAGAGAACTAAAAGATATATGTGAATTCCAATTATGATAAAATGAGTTGATCCTAGGTTATTGCTCGGTGTGGATTGAATGGATTATTTTTTTACGATTTTAATTTCATTAACTCGAGAAGATTTCATGCAATGAATTCAAACTAACCTCGTCACATACTGATTAAACACCTTAAAAACACATGATAATCTCCTATACACATGTAGGATCATTTTTATGAGAACTCCAAGGTAAAGGATGTAATTAGCACATGAAATAGGGGTGAATAAATTCAATAAGGAAGAGGAAGAATAAAAATCATTGAATGAAAGAAACACAATTAAAAGAAATTAATAACATTTAGGTCATGAGAAATAACATTAAATCTAGCCCCTTTCTACTCCCTTAGATAAACCCATAAAAGATCTACCTCTCCATTGATGACAAGTTCTCAACGAAAGCGGAAAGTATACTTATGAAGGTGGAATTGAAGAAGTAAAAACAAAAAAAATAACGATCACTCCACCGTTGTGGGAACAAAATCACAATGTTCGGTGTGAATAAATTCAAACCTTGAGGAAACAGTATAAAGGTGATAAGTATAAGAACATAACAAGAGAGGAAGAAGAAATTTTATTTAAGAATAAGGTGATTCGAACAACGTACATGAGAAGGAAAAACATTACAAAGGCAAATTGGCATAATAAAATTACAATGAAAAGAAAGAACCCAACACCCCTAAATCAACCACCACTACTACCTTAAATAGAAAAAAAAATGTAGCCTTTGCCGAGCCCCCAACATCCCATGTGCCTTTACTTAATTATGTTGGGGAAATATGGGTGGAACATTAATGATGAGAGACATTTCCACTTCTTTCCCCGAAGTTGCAGCCAGCTTGCATCCACCGGAAAGAAGCGCCAAAAAGACCTTCTATAAGGCCGACTATGATTGGGCCCTAGAAGACGTAATTGATTCCCCGGGTATCCCCTAACATCCTGTAAAATTGCAGCCCAAAATAATAAACATTTCATGATAAAGGATACAAATAGTGGGATGTTTTTCTGGGTCACAGAATCTGGTCCAGAATTGAATCTTCAATTTGGTCCGCCTTAATCACCACCATTGAGGACGAATTAGCACTAGATTCAGAAGAATGATTTGTTAACCTATATGTCTTCTAATATCCTATAATGTTTGGGCTTCATTGGGACTATATTGTGGGCCTCACAGTCTGATCAGTGGGATGATATCCAATCTGCCTTCTCCAGAATTATTTCCTTTCTTCGCCAAAAATAATAATCATCCTTTATTAATCATCCATTGATCCCTGAATGAAAAATGTTCATATTTAAGTTTAAATCCATTTCCAAAAATATCAAATTAAAATATGTATAATTACATTATTCTAAATCAGATGAAACATTGGGCCTAAATTGGTGTATATTAGGCATGAAGTGCACAACTGGTGAGAATTAATGTTCAAAATTAAAATCCACTATCTCAGGCCCATAAGATCAAAAATGATCATTTAATACCATTAAAATGTAATAAAAATATGTGTTTTTATTGGATAATCACACCCCCAACTTGAGTTTTTCTAGTCCTGAGAAAAATATATCTCACAAAAATGAAATTCAAATGACCTTTTCCAAAAACATTTTAATACACATTTCTCACCCAAAGATCACATACCAAACAATTAGGAAACCCATCAAAATCATTTAAAACAAACTATGTCCACAGGAATATCTCAAGCCCAAGCCCATTCCTTTGTTCAAATTCATATCCATATTTCATCCAAATTCAATTAAGCAGGATGAAGTGTTGTGCGTCACAGTAGACATGGGAGTTCATTTCCATTCGAGGGATAAAAGATGGAAGCGCTAGGAGCAATCAAATTTTATTAATAAGATGAGTACTCATTTTTTTATTTTATTTTTTTGGGGTTTTTTTTTTGAAATTTTTTCATGGTAATTGAAATTGAACTCAATCGAGTCAACCCATGTAGCAAGACTTTGCCGATGACTCCTAGGCTCAAAGACCATAGGGCACCAAGTTATGCTCACATTCTCGGGAATCATCTCGAGTTAACTCAATCAAAAACAAATTCAAATTACCACAAATAGAGATAAAATTCCCAACTATGGGCCATAAAAATATGGAGTCATGATCCCCAAGTGCTGAAAGCCACACATTAGGTCAATGTATTGCTCTATGTGCAATTGATTTTTTTTTTGAATACTCATGTTAAAATAAAATGATTTCCAATCCTATGCTATTTAATATGGGTCGCCAAGAACTCAAACTAAAACCCCATAATCTAGAGGACGTGAATTGTGTTTTTTTATTAAATGGATGAAAATATAACGGTGAAAAATCACATCAGACAACTAAACATTCAATATCTATGCACATGAACATAAACTTTCATTAAAATCAGAATCATTGCATGAAAATTTTTTGATATCCAATTTCGGAGTTTTGGAATATGTGTTATTATTTTCAAGGTTAATGACATTTTTCCTTCCACACATTTTCATCTACCCACCCAACTTAGAATATCATTGTCCTTTGTGTTTAAAGAATTCAAACATAGAAGGGGTAGGATAGAAGTTCAACAAAGACATTAAAAATGAAAATTATGGAAAGATGTCACCTGGTGGTTGATGTTGAAAATGCATTCCCTTGTCTCCCTTCAGTTCTGGTTTTTCTCCCAATGGCTTGGATGGTTGTGACCAGCTTTTCCCAATGACCTATGACATGCCTTTAATTTTTTTTAATATATATAAATTTCTTTTTGTATTTTTTTAACCTAAAAAAATGTACAAATAACATAAATTGATGATTCATTGTCTTCCCTTTAATTTCTGGGTAAGGTATTACTCAGGGATCACACCACGTGACACAGATGAATACGGTGCTCCCCTTTCATACCTATCCTTACTCATAAAATAAGAACAGGTCAACAATCTATTTTTTTTAAAAAAATACATACAAAAATATAAAATAAAATAAAATAAACTAATGATTCATTGTCTTCTTTATATTTTCTGGGTAAGGTATTACTGAGGGATCACACCACATGACACGGATGAATACGGTGCTCCCCTTTCATACCCATCCTTACTCATAAAAGAAGAACAGGTCAACTGTATATATATATATATATATATATATATTTTAAATAACAAAATGAAGAAGAAGGAAAAAAATGATTCACAAAGAATAGAAACATAAAGACCACGGGTTGCATCTCGTGCAGCGCTTTTGTTTAACGTCGTTATCCCGACATGGATCCTAAATCTATCCATTTTTATCAAGTTCATAGGTTGGCTCTGTTAACTCAACCACTATTTCCTGTTTATTGAATGATTCAATGAATGGTTTTAACCTACGACCATTGACCTTAAAAATGTTACCACTTGTGGGATCCCAAATCTCTACTGCCCCATGGGGGTACACATGATGCACTATGAAAGGACCTGACCATCTAGAACTTAACTTTCCTGGGTGTAAATGAAGTTTTTAACTATACATGAGCACAGGTTTTCTCAGTTCAAATTGATTGACTTTGACATTCCTAGATCGGTAGGCTTGAACTCTAGCTTTATTTATCCTTGAATATTCATAAGCCTCCATCCTATGTTCCTCATGTTCATTAAGATCTAACATCCTCTTTTCGTCGGCTAAAGAAATGTCGAAATTCATTTTCTTGATTTCCCAAAATGCCTTATGCTAAATTTAAACAAGTAAATGGCATGCTTTTCCATAAACCAAACTATATGGTGACATTCCTAGGATGGTTTTGAATGTTGTACGATATGCCCAAAGAGCATCCAAGAGTTTCACAGAACAATCTTTCCTATAGGGGTTGACAGTTTTTTCAAGAATTTTCTTAATCTCCCTAATTTCTAACTCATCTTGACCATTGGTTTGAGGATGGTATGCAGTGGAAAATTTATGAGAAATTTTGTACTTAGACATGAGTGAAGAGAATTGGAGATTACAGAAATGGGTTCCACGATCACTGATTATAGCCCTCAGAATTCCAAATATAGAAAATATATTCTCTTTTAGGAATCAGATCAAAACTTGATGATCATTAGTCTTGGTGGCAATGGCCTCAACCCAATTTGAGATGTAATCAACAACTAAGAGTATGTATAGGTGTCCCTTAGAGTTTGGAAAGGGTCCCATGAAATCAATTCCCCAACAATCAAAGATTTCAACGACCAAAATGGGAGTGAGGGTTATTTTATTTCTTTTAGAAATGGATCCTAATTACTGACACTAAGGACAACTTTTGTAGTATTGGAAGGAATCCTTAGTGAGGTTCAGCCAGTAGAAACCACTTTGGAGGACCTTTGCAGTGGGTTTATTTGTAGAAAAGTGTCCTCTACATGCCTCTCCATGAAAAAACTTTAGAATTGACTCTTGTTCAGACTCAAGAACACATCTCCTGATGATTTGATCAGGACAGAACTTGAAGAGGTAAGGATCATCAAACACATAGTGTTTGACATCAGAAAGGAATTTCCTCTTAGCTTGGGTCCCCAGGAATTTTGGAATTTCACCCATCACCAAATGGTTTCCTATGTCAGCATACCAAGGGCAATCACTCACTGAATAGAGGTGCTCATCGGGAAATGTATCAGACATAGAGAGGTGGTGTGAGTTGTCTTTGAATTCCATCCTAGAGAGGTGATTGGATACAACATTTTCAACACCCTTTTTAACTTTTGAAGAAGAAGGACCCACCTAATAAATCTAGCCTTGGCATCTTGTTTTTGGAAAAGTTATTTTAGGGTTGAATGGTCAATGAAGACAACGATGGGTAATCCTAAGAGATAAGACCTGAATTTCTCTAAAGAAAAGACAACAGAAAGCAGATCTTTCATAGTGGTAGTGTAGTTTATTTGTGAATCATTTAATGATTTGCTTGCATAAGAAATGGCACATGGATTTTTCTCACACAGTTGTCCTAAGATTTCCCCTACAGCGAAGTCACTTGCAGCACACATGAGCTCGAAAGGAAGTTTCCAATTTAGAGATTGCATGATAGGTGGAGATATAAGAGTTTACTTGATTGTAGAGAATGATTCCTCACAGCTTTCTATCCATAAAAATGGAGAATCTTTTACCAATAGAGCACAAAGTGGTCGAGAAATAGAGATGAAATTCATAATGATCCTTCTATAAAAGCTAGCATGTCTTAAGAAGGTCCTCACTTCCTTAACAGTTTTAGGAGATGGAAGGTGACGAATGATGTTAAACTTAGCTTTATCAACTTCAATCCATCTACCAGATACCAGATGAGCTAGAACATGTCCTTCCCATACCATGAAATGACATTTTTCCCAATTTAGTATGAGATTCTTATCCTCACACCTTGAAAAAAACTTTTCAACATTTAGAAGGAAACCCTCAAAAGTATCCCCAAAGATGGAGAAATCATCCATGAAGACCTCTAAACAATCCCCCACCAGGCTGAGAAGATTTCCAACATGCACCGCTAGAAGGTACCAGGGGCATTACATAATACAAAGGGCATGCACTTGAAGGAAAAAGTGCCGGATGGGTAGGTGATGTCCATTTTTCCGTGATCCCCTAAAGAGACTTTGATTTGATTATACCCTAAGAATCCATCTAGGAAGCAGTAGAATTGATGACCCGCCACTCACTCAAGGACTTGATCTATAAAGGGAAAGGGGAAATGGTCTTTCTTGGTACAAGAGTTGAGCTTCCTACAGTCAATACAGACTCTCCATCCACTACTAATACTTTTTAGAATCATCTCTTCATCATTATTGGTTATTACTATGATTCCAGCCTTCTTTGGAACCACATGGATTGGGCAAACCAACTCACTCTCAGTTATAGGATAGATGATACCAGCTTTTAAAAATTTCAAAAGTTCTTTTCTCACTACTTCCATGTGATTAGGATTGAGTCGCTGCTGAGGTTGACTACATGGCTTTGAATCGAATTATAGAAAAATTCTTTGAGTCCCGATAAGTGGGCTAATCCCAGGAATATCTGATAGGGTCCATCCAATGGCTTTCTTGTGTCACTTAAGGACATCTAGAAGCATCCTATCATGATTGGCTTCAAGAGAGAAAGAAATGACAACATGAAAGGATTGATTGTCCCCTAAGAACGCATACTTGAGTGATGAAGGTAAAACCATAAATTCAAGATCAGAGTGGTTATCAATTTCCAAGAAAGGATGAGTCTTTGTATTGAACTCAGTTTCTTTGTTCAAATTTTTGACAAAATTTGTTCCTTGTGAAGATAAATTTCATCCACTAAATTAGCTAGAGTAGTTTCATGAATGGATATGGACTCAATGTTTTTTATTTCACCCATGGTATCATTGATTGGTGATTCTATAAAATCATCAATAGTGAAATCTGAAATAGATTCAAGCTAAGGAGACAAATTTCCCTCATGTGATCAAATAAAATCAATCTCTTCTGGACTTAAACATCCTTCGGTAATTCCTTGATGTTCTTTGAGTTCACTTTCAATAATACCTATCCAATTAACCTCATGGATCTCTTCATCATACCAAATTTCAGAGTTTTCATTGTAGATGTTCAATTCTAGGCTCATGTTTCCAAAGGTGATGGTCCTGTTCCCATTTTGGACTCAGATAATAGAGTTGATTGTCGCAAGGAAGGGATGACCAAGGATGATTGGGGTTTCCTCCCCAGGACCTAAGCTTGGGTGATTGTCTAGAACAATAAAGTCAACTGGGTAAATGATATTTTCAAAATTCACCAAACCATCCTTTAAGATCCCCTTTGGAACTCGAATACTACGATCAGCAAGTTGAAGAGTGATAGATGTGGGTTAGAGTTATTTGAGCCCTAACTGAAAATACATAGCATACGGAATGAGGTTCACACTGGCTCCTAGATCACACAAGGCTTTGACAACTTTTTTCTCTCCGAGTTCAACATTTATGTAAGGGCATCCTGGGTCTTTCATCTTTGGAGGAAGGGTTCCTTAGATTATTGTGCTAACATTTGCTGCAAGAAGGACTTGGTTCTTATGTGAGAATTTCCGTTTAAATGTGTTGCGGTCCTTAAGGTATTTTGAGTATGTAGGGTTGGTTTGAATGGCATCGAGGAGTGGAATGTTCAACTTGAATTGTGAGAATATTTCCCTCAATGATTCACTCAATTCAGGCTTGGTTTTCCCTCTCATGCATTGAGGAAATGGGGCAGGATGTGGGGTTGTTTTTTGAAGATTTGTTTCTTTCACATTTTTATTAGTATCTTCATTTTTTTCATGTGTTTAATTTGAATTTTCATTAGAGTTTGAATCTTCAGGTGGGTTTTGAACTATTTGTTCAGGTTTCTCAATTGATTTCCCACTTCTCAAAACTGTCACAGCCTTTACCTGTTCATGAGTTGTTTGAGTGCAACTTTCCTCCCCCCTTGATGTTTGTTGTGGAATGGCCTGTGTGGTCATGGGTGCCTTTCCAGTTTTGATGGTTTGAAGTTCTTTTTTCAGGGAAGAGACTTCTATGTTCATCCTTTCCATTTGTTTGCATAGTTGTTCCAGGATTGGGAGAGGGACAGATTGGGAAGGTGTTTGTGTTGGTTGGGTTATCCCAGGGGGATACATTGGTTGTTGGATGTGTTATTGGTATTGGAATGGAGGATGTTGGTATTGGACTGGTTGTGGTTGGAATTGGTTATTGTTTTGAAAATATTGTGTACGGTAGGGGTTTGGTCCTTGTGTTTGGCTAGGTTGTTGTTTATTTTTCAATCGGAAGCCTGGATGGTCATTATACCTTGGGTTGATTGTGTTTGGGTATTGAGGCTTTTGAAATATTAGGGCATTGACATCAACAGGTGGTCCTCCTAAAAGAACATCCTTGATGGATGGAATGGTCAGGTATTTATCTGTTTTGTGGTCATGTTTATCATAGATTGTGCAAACAGAGTCTACAGTTTGGATTTCATTGATCTCCCTATGGTCTATCTCTTCAACCTTCCTAGAGAGTGCTGCAAGATTCACCCTAAGGATTTCCTCTTATCTAAGTGTATGCATTCCAGCAGTTCTTTGTGGCTTTTTAGAATAAGGTGATGTTCCCCATGTTTGGTTTTGTTCATCAAGGATTTCTAGATACTCGTAAGCATCATTTGGGGATTTGTTTTTAAAGGTCCCATTACACATCATGTCAATAAATTGGTTGTTCCCCAGGCCCAACCCTTCATAGAAAATTCTTACTTGATTAGGAAGAGAAAAACCAGGGTGTTGAACCATGTTTAGGGTTTCTTTGAACCTCTCCCATGTTTCATAAAATGACTCTCCCTCTTTTTCAAAAAAGTTTTTGATACTCTTTTTAAGTGCAATTGTTTTCTGGTGGGGAAAGTATATCTTGTAGAATTCTCTTTGCAGTTGGTTCCAAGTGTGGATTGATGAAGGTCACAGATTATTAAACCAGATCATTGCTTGATTCTTAAGTTAGAAAGGAAAGAGCCTCGTCTTAGCAGACTCAAGTTGATGTGGTGAGCACATGGTTTCAACAATGTCATTGAACTTCTTGACATGAAGGTAAGGCATTTCTGACTCCATCCCATGGAAAGTTGGAAGGTGGTTTAGGACATGAAGATTAAATACATAGTGGGAATCTCCTAGGGCAGCATGCCTAATGTAAGAGGGTTCATTGGTCCAGGTATGTGTTAGGTAGTCATTCATGGTTTGATCGACTGCATTCCCCAAATTTGGGGCTGCCTCATTTGGATTTCCATTTTGGTTCCCGCCCTGGTTTATGAGTTGGTTTCTTTGAAGACCCTCTATTAAAATTGACTCAATCTTTAACTCTGGGGTATTAGGATGATTCAGATCCAATGGTGTACCTGACTCCCCTATCCTATGACTTTCCACCCTAACTAGTCTGTTTGAGTTATCGCGGGTGAAGGCGGACATGTGCCAAAAGATAAAAAAAGCAAGAAAGGGAAAAGATAAGAGATATTGGACGAGAATAGAAAAATGGGGGTGAGGAAAGAAGGTTATTTTATAAGGAACATACTTGGTACCCAGAAATGGTGCCAAAATTTTTTTTTGCCCAAATTTACCCATGTTTTAAGGGTCAAGGGGGCGCTTGTAGTGTATCTTGGGTTTTCGAATCCTCAGAGACCTAAGAAGAACATTTAGACACTCAATAAAAAGAGATGGATTTTTGGCTATGAAGTGGCCAACATGGGTTGATTTTAGATGTTTTTGAAAGAGCACTAAATGATATATATGAATTCAAATTATGATAAAATGAGTTGATCCTAGGTTATTTCTCGGGGTGGATTGAATAAATTTCTTTTTTTACGATTTTAATTTCATTATCTCGAGAAGGATTCATGCAATTAATTCAAACTAACCTCATCACTTACTGATTTAACACCTTAAAAACACATGATAATCACATATACACTTGTAGGATCATTTTCATGAGCACTCCAAGGTAAAGGATGTAATTAGAAAATGAAAGTGGGGTGAATAAATTAAATAAGGAAGAGGAAGAATAAAAATCATTGAATGAAAGAAACTCAATTAAAAGAAATTAATAACATTTAGGGCGTGAGAAATAACATTCAATCCATCTCCATGCTACTCATTTGGATCAACCCATAAAAGAGGTACCCCTCCATTGATAACATGTTCCCAACAGAAGCGGAAAGTAGTCTTATGAGGGTGGAATTGAAGAAGTAAAAACAAAAAAAATAACGATCACTCCACCATTGTGTGAACAAAATCACATGTTTTGTTGTGAATAAATTGACACCTTCAGGAAACATTATCAAGGTGATATGTAGAAGAACAGAACAATAGAAAAAGAGGATCTTTTATTGAAGACTAAGGTGATTCGAACAACTTACATGAGAAGGAAGAACTTTACAAAGACAAATTGACATAATAACATTACAATGAAAAGAAAGCACCCAAGATCACTAAATACACCACCACTACTGCCTTAAATAGGAACCAAATTAATCCTTGGCCGATCCCCCAACATCTCATGTTCCTTTAATTAATTATGTTGGGGAAATGTGGGTGGAACATTAATGATGAGAGACTTTTCCACTTCTTTCCCCGAAGTTGCAGCCAGCTTGCATACACCGGAAAGACGCGCCTAAAGGACCTTCTAGAAGGCCTCATATGAGTGGTACCTAGAAGACGGAAATGAATCCCCGGATGTCCCCTAACATCCTGTGAAATGTCAGTCCAAATTAATAAAACATTCGTGAGATATGATATAAATAGTGGGCTGTTTTTCTGGGCCGCAGAATCTGGCCCAGAATTGCATCTTGAATTTGGGCCGCATTAATCACCACTATTGAGGACGAATAACACTAGCTCCATAAGAATTATTTGTTTCCATATATGTCTTCTAATATCATATAATGTTTGGGCTTCATTGGGCCTGTATTTTGGGCCTCACAGTCCGATCAGTGGGATGATATCCAATCTGCCTTCTCCAGAATTCTTTCCTTTCTTCGCCAAAAATAATAATCATCCTTTATGAATCATCCATTGATCCCTGAATGAAAATTTTCATATTTAAGTTAATATCCATTTAAAAAAATATCAAATTAAAATATTTATAATTACATTATTTTTAATCAGATGAAACATTGGGCCTAAATTGGTGCATATTAGGCATGAAGTGCACAAATGATGCGAATTGATGTTCAAAATTAAAATCCCCTAACTCAGGAACATAAGATCAAAAATGAACATTTAATACCCTTAAAATGTAATCAAAATATGTGTTTTTATTGGCTAATGAATAGTTCATGGATACCCTAACCATGAGATACTCAACAAATTTAATACACTAAAATCCATGAATAAATGAGGTTAGGAGACCCAAATTTACTCAAATAGTTCTCTATAATGGTAATGGTCAAATTTGGTTTCTATGATAGGATATTATAATTAACTCATTGATTGAAATGAATATAATTTCAATGCTTCATTTACTATCCTTATATTTATCGATGTCATCATCTAGACAATGGAAGTGGGTAGAATTTTCTAACAATCTAAAAGTCTCACCCACTAAATAATGAGATTACTACAAGATCCCACTCCTTCTATCCCTCCATCATCAAGCCGGTGGTCCTTTTTGATGAACTGTGGGACCTCATGTAGAAATTTTGGCTACATGATCATGTACAAACCATTTCTAAATGACATAGACACATCCTGACCTCTAAACCTTGACTCAAACCGTTGACCCAATCCCCATAAAAATATGAAGTAAGGGGAAAAAAATTTGGCTGAATTTTTTTAAAATATACATTGAAAAAATTAAATATCAATATGAAAATAAGTATTAAATAGAAAAAAATTGTCATAAATAAAAGTTGGTAACAAGATGTTAAAATCTCCCCACCATAAATTATTTCTTCCCCCAAAAAATCTATCAACATGTTGTGACTAAGAAGAGGGAAGGACACTATGCTATCATCAATTTTTTAGGCTCCCAAGTCTCATGTGAATCATATCCATGTCTCTAAAAACTCAAATAAAGAGGTTATATCTTCCATAAAATAATTTTTTTTGATAATCAATAATTTTAGTGAGCTGATGTGTTTAAAAAATTCATGTTGTATACCATTCTCTTCCCAGTTAAATAAATTAGATGGTAAATCTTGAGTTGTGAAATATGAAACATGTCATGGATTGATTTCATCTATCGTGGTGTGGAATGGTTTTAGTCCTCCTTTCCAATCATCTCCAAATACTCAAACAGTCCCATGTATCATCGTACTATCTTTTATTTCATTTTAAGAAACTAGTGAACAAACCATGGGGAAAAAATAAATAAAAAATGGATACAAACCATGAAATCAAATTGAAATTCAAGAGAATCAACATAATAACCATACAATCATTTTTTCATAACAATTATATGAAAAATGAACTAAATATATTCAATCATCTCTTAGAAAAAACTAGGTCCAACCAATATATATTCACCAATCTCCGAATAAAAATGTTTATATTTGTATGGACAACCATAGAAATCCTTAAAGGATTCAATCTTGAAGGAAACCTGGTGAGTAATTTTCTAGAAAAAATATACCAGTACCAATTAAAAATCCTAATTACTCCCATGGTTATGAAAATATGCTCAAATAATTCCCTCTAGAATCATTATATCCAATTATGGATGAATATATTTTTAAAGATGAATCGCTATGCTTAACATCTACTGGTATCCCATCACATCCAATGGGCCTCTCGAAAATGAGAAGTAAACTAGGTAACCAAATCAAAAACAATGTTAAATTAAACTCAATTCAATCTGAAAATCTCATACATATATATATTTCCAGAGTCCTCAACATTTTAATAACAGTGAATTTGAATAAAGTGATACAATTTGTTCAAATTATTAATCACCAACAAAATATTATTCTTTTTATAGTTTTACACGAGAACCCAGCAACAAATTTAATCAATTTATCATCACTCAACTATGTTAGAACTGGATGAGAATGATTTCATCATGAAAGACTATGATAATTTCCTTTGATTTATTAAGAAGCATAATAATTGGAAATAAAGGAATAATTGTCTCATTTAAAACACGGGCATCCATAATTATCCCTCATCTCATTAAAATGTGTCACTATTCCTTGGTGTATGTCACATTGGGATGATTAGAATCTCTCATCACATTCTTCATTATCGATAATAGAACAATGACATGTTATTGAATCAAAATATACAGTCAAATGATAGAGACCATTAGACTATGGTATCCCTACTATATAAGGATTCCATAATTACATTGAAATCACTACCATGTATCTTGTCATAAAGAATAATTTCATGAGGTTATGAAGCCAAATGAATACCTGATAAAACATCTCTCTCCCCACCCATAGTCATAAATCCAGATGAAAATATAGACCCATCATATTATATTGAATATAAATGTATTTCACATACTAACAAAGAATTTCCCAACTCAAAGTATCAAATTTTTTTCACATTCTAGGGGTAGCTGTATTATTATAGTCAAAATATAGTAGGCACTCCACCCATCACCTCTACTAATGGTTCTTATCATTTTCTGTGATTATGTTACTTGAAATTTTGTGATATGTATAGATGGTAATCCATTCTCCAAAATATTAATTTTATGGACTATTTATATTATCACGAACAAAATCTGGTCGTAACCAATACCAGCCCCAGACCTGGCCCATAAAAAATCCTGAAGTCTATTCCCTATCCCCATGGGTTGGAACAACTTCCTGGGTATCATTAATTTAGGTTTTAGAATTATTTACCCTAGTATGAAAGCATAAAACACTAAAACAATCCATAATATTAATCCAAAATTTTGGAGCCAAACAAGTCTTAAAAATAGAACTGAATATATTTGATTAAATAAAATAATAGAGGTAAAAATAAAAATAAATATAGTATAAATACAACCCCATGGACTCCACAAGACAGGGGTTCATCACCCACAAGCCGTCTCTACAACTCCGCACCAAGGGTAAGAACTAAAACACTAAAACTCCACCACCCAAAGCCTTTCTTTTATATAAGTCATACATAACCAAGTTTAAATACACCCAAGCGGTTTAAGTAGGGTGTGATCCTAATCCCAATAGGATTCTACCAAATTATTTCAAAGAGAATGAAATACAATGTGAAAAAAAGAAGTTTTAATACACAATGAAATGTAGTGATAAATTCCAAGAAATGCACCTTTCAATTGAAAACAGTTGTCAAGCTAAAATTTTCAAAAAGTTCACTCATTTAAATATACATGTTATATAATGTAAATTACTTCTGCAAAAACCCCATGAAAAGGGAAAATTCAAAAAATAAAATGAGCAACAAAATGCGGAATAACCCTAGGAACCGGATAGTCTCAGTCCCCATGTACCTCATAAGTCGGTGTAATGTAACCATAGTAAAATCTGTTCTCATGCATGATCCACTAGTAGGGAACATAACCATAACCTAGTGGTCTGCAATAATCATCCAAAATCTTTAGTTAGAGTTGTCATTATCCAAATTCTAGGTGGAACATTGACAAAACCAATCTGGTCCACTTTCCATACCAGTAAACATCCATCCCAAC
This sequence comes from Viscum album, assembly GCA_963277665.1. Taxonomy (NCBI): domain Eukaryota; kingdom Viridiplantae; phylum Streptophyta; class Magnoliopsida; order Santalales; family Viscaceae; genus Viscum; species Viscum album. Next base: position 324,939,548 of record OY728128.1, read on the forward strand.
TAGGTACCTTGGATTCCCCTTTGTGATCACACTATTTTAGCATGCAACACATATCCATTTTTATATAAAAAACCACTACGGGTCCCATACACCCAGTGCAGTAACTATTACATTTTATACCCCTTAAAACACATAAAAAACACTTTGATATTTAATGAAAAAATTTCTCAGAATCCTTTATTGTTTTGCACAAAATACCTCTTTAAAAACCCCACATGTACACCATGTGCACACTTGTAAGTCACCCAAATAGTAAACACCACCAAATAAATTTCAATGAAAATAGAAAATCAATTTTAGGGCATCGCCAGGCTAAACATGAAGTGATAACGTTTTAAATCCTCCATTTTTACACAAAAGTTGAACCAAAACATCAATATCTTTACAAACCCTATTAAAACCCATTTTTACAGCAACAACCAAAGGGGATAAACAATATCAACATCATTTTAAAACCTATTATATATAAATAAAAACAACTAAGTATTTATAGGGAATCCCTTAATGTACCAATAAATTATTTAAATGAAAAACCCCCCAATTTCAAATGAAATGGCACTTAAAAAATCATTTTCTTTATAATTTCCAATAAATTTTTTTTTGCAACAACATTAAAATGAAATATACATTAATATACCCTAATGAATATAGCTTGATAAAAAATATTTCATACAAAAAGGAATCACCTACCAAATCAAAGGAAACCCTTGAATGGAGGATTGAAAATAAAGTCGCACCACCTCCGCACCAAATGGGACTTAGATTGAACCTAAAACCATGAAAATTGACCATGAAACCCCAAGGATAAACCCTAGGTTGGAAAATCTACCCCATGGTCATTTGGGAATTCATTTAAATTTAATGAAACTTTATGTAATGGGGAATAACCATGGAGGACAGACACTTACATGAGATTCTTTGAAGTTCTTCCACCAAATATCCATTCAAAATGGGTTTTCAAAGAGTTTTGTGAAACATGGAAGGCTGCCATGGAATAAGTTATAAGAGGATAAGGAATGGTCAAATTAAGACTTTGAATAGTGGAAAAAGAGTAAGAATTGAGAGTGTTATGAATGGAAGAACAAACCTCCTCATATCTGGATCACATAAGACATCCCATGAAATTCTTCACTAAATCGCAATAAAAAGTGTTCCAAAGAGTGTGGGAGGATACTGGGGGTGCGGTTGGGTTCAATGGTCTTCTGGTGAGACTTGAAATCACCAACCAATACATAAAATCTAATATGTTATTAAATAATAAAAATAATTTTTAAAACTTGAAATGAGCTTCTAGGAAGGTCTAATCCCTTTAATAAAAACCCAAATACACCTTGTTTATGGATTTATAAGGGATCCAAAATAACATGGTGGTTTTATTAAGTCAGGGTAGGCCAAGAAATAATTGGAATGGATGAATAATGTTGAGAAATTAATTTTTCTATAGAAGAAAAAAAATTATTTTTAAATCTGGAATTGGGCTCAAGGTTTGGCCCAATTCATGAAAACACACTCATTCCTCCATAAGAGATTGGGATAGCCCGTAAATAAATCCTGAATGAAAATTAAATAATAAATAACTTTAAAATATGTCATGTATGTTACAATTCTACCCCCATGAAAACTTTCTATCTCGAAAAGTCATCCTGAAGCTTGATCAGAGAACATGAACCGATACTCTTCATCAACCCATGGCTTCTTCTCCCCTCTCTCATGTGTATCATCACCATGCTGCCAATGATTCTTGGCCAACAGAATAAACATTACTTTAATCACCTTCTCTTGGGAGTCCAATATTTGTACTGGCCGCTCCAAAATTGGCAGGTCAGGTTCTATCTCTAGTTCTTCCAAACTCAGCACATGGTATGGATCTGGGTTGTATTTCTTCAACTATGAGACATGAAAGATTTCATGGATGGAAATCAATTGAGAAGGTAAGGACAACATATATGCCACCTTACCAATATGATTGGTGATCTCAAAAGGGCCGATTTATCATGACTTCAGATTCCCTTTCTTCCCTAATTGATGTTGGACCAGATGAGGGGACACGTTCAAGAATACCCTATCACCCACATTAAACTCTAGGTCTCGATGCCTCTAGTCAGCATTTGATTTATGGCGACTTTGAGCTTTCAATTAATATTTCCTGATCAACTTGACTTTATCAGACGTCTCTTTCACCAGACTCGGTCCAAGAATTGAGGTCTCACCTACTACAGTCCAACATATGGCGGACCAACAAAGATGAACATATAGCATCTCAAAATGATCCATTTGAATCAAGGATTGGTAACTATTATTTTCAGAAAACTCAATAATTTCCAAATTTCTATCCAAGGTTCCTACAATGTCCATGACACACTCACAAAGCATGTCCTCCAAAATCTGATTCGCCCGCTATATCTGAACATCCATCTAATGATGGTATCACATGCTCATCGTAATCTAAGACCCCTAGGACATCTGAATGCCTTTCCAGAACCAAGAAGTGAAATTAGGGTATTTAAATAAGATAACTGTTGATGGAACACCATTGATTCTAACCACCTTTTGAATGTACAAACAAACCAACTCATCCACTTTAGCTGTATCTCTGATCAGAATGAAGTGGGATGAATTGGTTAGATAACCAATTACCACCCAAATGGCATTATTACCCTCAGGAGTATGAGGTATGCCAACAATGAAGTTCATAGAGACCTCATCCCACTTCTAGGTAGGAAGGGGTAATGGCTGGAGTGAACTAGAGGGCCTTTGATGCTCTTCTTTCACCTACTATCTTGTCTAGCATAACAAAAAAAAGTCCTCTATGTCTCCTCTCATAACAGGTCACCATAAGTGCCGACGGACCACATAATACATCTTGGTGGAAGTCAGATGGACAAACCAATAAGACTGGTGGCTTTCCTCCATCACCACATTCAGTAGAGAAAAAAACACTACTGAACGACCCTTGAAGCACAAGATGCCCTTGGGAGACGACGACCAATCATAGGATGTCTCCCCACCATGAAGAAACTTCATCGACAGTTGAAAAAGCTCATCACCAGGCTTTTCCCGCTAAATCAACTCCAAAATAGATGGTTTCACCTGGATGTTCGACATGAATGCCCCTCCACTGTGTTCCTTGGTCTTCAGATGTATCTGAGAAAAGCGCCCCATCAAAGTCAACTCAACACTGGACTTCCTCAAAGACTACACTGGAAATATTCTCAGAGCATCATCAACTACAATACCCTTGCATAGGGTATATACAATGTCAAATTCGAACCCCTCCAAGTACTCAATCCAACGACGCTGCCTCAATTTGAGGTCCTTCTGCGAGAAGATATAGGCCCTGCTTTTGTGATCAAAGTATTCGACAAAAATCCCCCTAAAGTGGTAGTGACCCCATTTCTTCAAAGCATGCATCAATGCTACCAACTCCAAGTCATGGGTTAGGTAGTTTTTTTCGTGTGGTAGGGGTTGACGAGATCCATACACCACCATGTCATCATCCTGCAAAAGCACATAGCCAAGACTAATAACTGAATCATCATAATAGACTACATATCCCTTTAAATCCATTAAAACAATTAGCACGGGGGTGGTATTCAAATACCTCTTCAACTCCTAGAATGATGCCTAACATTCTAGACCACATACAAACATCACCCCTTTCCAGGTGAGCACAATCATCAATGAGAAATGATAAGAGAAATCCCAAATTAATCACCGATAATAACCAGCCAGGACAAGGAATCTCCTAATATCGAACACATTCTTCGGCTGATCCCATGACATAACCGCACTAATCTTCTTGGGGTCCACTAAAACCCCCTACATAGAGATCACATACCCCAGAAATTTCACTTCCCTGATCTGGAAAGTGCACATTGAAAACATTACAATGAGGCAATGATCTCACAAAGTGTCCAAGATGATCCTCAAGTGATATTTGTGTTCCTCATCTGAGCCAGATTGTACTATATTGTAATCCACGAACACCACAAGGAAGGAATCAAGACACTAATGGAACACCCTATTCCTGAGATCCATAAAGACCATTGGAGTATTGGTCAATCTGAAGGGCATGACCAAAAACTCATAGAGGTTGTACATAATTCGAAAGTTTGTCTTAGGGATATCTGACTTCTTCACACTAAGCTGGTGATAGCCTGAATGCAAGTCAATTTTTGAGAACCGTATTTCCCACTTAAACTAATCTAAAAAATAATCTATTCTGGTAAATGTGTATTTGTTCTTATTTTTTACCTTTTTCATCAATCAGTTGTTAATGCACAACCGGAGGGATCCGTTAGCCTTTTTTGCATACAATACAAGAGCGACACAAGGAGATATGATCAAGTGATTGAATCCTAGGAATTCTAATTCTTCCAACTATATAATAAACTCCCATAGATTTTTGGGGGTCATGAAATAATATGTGATAGATATCAGCTATGTTCCTGTTACTAGATCAATCGAAAACTTCACATCCTACTCTAGGGGAAAACTTAATAAATCATCTGGGACTACATATGGAATCTCATTCACTACATGATATAGAAAAAATCTAGGGAAATAACATCATATCCTAGAATGAGTGATGATATTTGGATGGAAATACTTCCCAACTCTGGGAGTGGAGGTGTTGCGTCAACCGACCGAGGATCCCATTATCCCTGAAAAACCTGATGTCTCCCATCAATTGGCATGAAAATCACTTGCCACCTATAAAAATTAATGTGTTCATGGATGTGTACAATCCAATCCATTCCATGTATTATTTCAATCATTTCCATATCTAGAACTAGGTGGTCCCAATCCAATTCAACCCCTAACACGGAAAGCGTAGACGAGGGGAACCTGAGGCCCTACTCCTTTTTCTTTCCCCGTGGTGTCACCAACTCAATCATGAAAGACATCAAATCAGTTGTAATATTCATTATGTCCAAAAAAGTGGCAGATATAAATGAAACAGAAGTGCCAGTATGAAAAAGAGTAGAAACTATAGAATATATGATCATAATGGTACATCGAACTGTCGACGGTCCAGCCTCTAATCTTGTAGGTGCATGATCCATTGCATCGAGATGTCCAATCTCTATCTGAGGGAGACTGCTAGTCTGTGGTAGTGAAATGAACTGGATCTTCTTAGAAGATGACTAAACCCCACCACCATGGCCAATAAATCAAGATCCCCCAGTCCTCGATCACTCAGTCTATGATGGAACTCCTCTGGAAGCCATTAACCGTGCCCTCTAAAGATTGGATGTGACACACTGCAGGAGCGCTGAAAATTCCCCATACCTCGACACTAGTAACAAGGATTTGGAGGATGTGTAAATTCTGGTCAAATGTTATCAGTCTTCCCACACTAGTGGCACACGACTGATCATGCATAAGAAGCCGCAGACGAAAACTGCCTGGAAGAGTGGCCTAAATAGCCACCTCTTTTCTTCACATGATCCTAAGTCTTCCTTTTCTTCTCTGAGGAGCTACCACTACCCCCTACTGATACTAAAACTGAGAAACCAGACCTTACATACCTATCAATATCTACCATGCATTCCTGATCAACAACCTTAGCAAAGGTCCTCAACTTAAACAAGAACACCTGGGAGTATATCTCTGGTCGCAATCCCTTTTTAAACCTCTAGGTCATCGCATACTAATTCGAGATGATTTCTAGAGCATACAGAAAAAATTCAGTGAAATCGTTAGCATACTCCATCATAGATAGATTCCAATAAACAAGGTCCATGAACTCTCTAAACCTAGTATAAGACAAGAAATCAGGGAAATACTGTTTATTGAAGACATCCTTGAAATCTACCCAGAGCATCGGCTCATTTTTCCCAGTCTAAAGTACTGACTCCCACCACATACAGATGAGACCCTCCAATAGAAATGATGAAATCATCACCCTGAGATCCTAAGGTGTTTCTAGGAACTCAACCATATGCTTGTTCTTCTCGATCCATTCCTCACCTTCCTAGGGTTCTAAGCTGCCTTGGAATGTAGGCATCTTCTTTTTAAGAAACTCTCAAGATTTATCCATTCTAGGGTGTATTTAATCTTCCATAGTAGGAATAGGTTTAGGGGTTAGTCCCTACCCTAGATCTAGGATAGCCTGAACCATAGCCTCAACTTCCCTCTAATCAATCGGTGTGGGAGAACACTCTCCAGCTTCCTCCCAGAGGTACGTGGGAGATTTCTGGGGAGTTATGTTGCTATAAAATGCAATAGACACAATCCAATAATCAATACCACAAAACTGAAATTTTAATCGAATACATAAACTATTAAAAATCTAAAAACTTTTCCAAAATAAAAGAAAAAACTACTCCACCTATTCCTGATGTCCACGTGTGGTCTATTGCCCACACGTCTCTCCTAGAAGTAAAGTCAGTCAGTAAATTTCAACATCCCCTAGTGACTCAGGGTCTTACACATGTGGTGTATGCCAAACAACCTACTCACATCCAAAACCCCAAGACCCAATAGTTCTAGATTTTTTCTATCCCAATTCATCCCAATATAGCAACATAACCCAAAAACATTAAGTTCCTTTAATACCATTTTTTTCAAGAACTGAATCCAGTCGCCACCAATACTGGCACCAAAACCAGTCCATGAACATTCCCAAAGGTCATTCCCCATCCCAAAGGACTGGAACAAGTGTTCGGGTATCATTAATTTAGGTTTGGGTCTGTTTCAAATGAGTATACAATAATAAAACAATTAAAATAATCAATAAAATAAATCTAAAATTTTAGAGCCAATCAAGTCTTAAGAAAAAACTGGAACTGAATAAATTTGTTTATAGACAATAAAAGTGGTCCAAATTCAAATAATTACACCAGAATTATATCCCCAAGGACTCCACATGACATGGGGTCATCACCCACAAGCCGTCTCAATAACTCATCACCATGGGTGAGAACTAACACCCTGAACTACTACCATCGAAAGCCTTTCATTTACCTAAGTAAAACTTAACCAAGTATAATTAAACCCAAATGGGTGTATGTAGGGTTTGAGCCTAAGAACAATATGATACCACCCAATAATTCCAAATATCATGAAATATAATTTGAAAAAGAAAGCAATTTTAATACATAATGAAAAGTAGTGATAAATCCCATGAATTAAAACATTCAATTGAATACAGTGTTCAAGATAAAATTTTCAGAATGTTAAAACATTTAAATAAACATTTCAAATACTATAAATTACTTCCAAAACCACCAAAGATATGGGAAATTAAAAAAATACATTGAGTAACAAAATCGGAAAAATCTCTATGCACTAAATAGTCTTGGGTCCCATTTACCTCATACCTCGGTGTAAATTAACCATAGTAAAATATGTTCTCATGCACAAGCCACTAGTAGAGAACATTCCCATAACCTATTGGTCACCAATCATCATTCACATAGTTTATTTAGTGTTTTATAAATAAATTATAGGTGGAACATGGATAAAACTCATCTAGTCCACTAGCCATACTAGTACACATCCGTCCCACCTAGGTTCATGGGCTTCCCCTTTTGTATTGAAATAATTTCTACATGCAACACATATAAATTTTTATATAAAAACCTAATAAATTTCATATACAACCACTATAGTATCTATTAAATTTTATACCACTTAAAACACACAAAAAACACTTTAATTTTAAATGAAACAATTTCTCAAAATCCCGTATTGTTTTGCACACAAAAACCCCATAAGAACCTCACCTGTACACTATGTTAACAATTATAAGTTACCAGAATAGTACAGGAATAGAAACACATTTCAATGAAAACAAAAAATCATTTTAGGGCTTCCCCATGTTAAACAAGAAATGATAACGTTGTAAAACCTCCATTTTCACACAAAAGTGGCACCAAAACATCACATTCTTTACAAACACCATTAAAACCCATTTTTAATCTACAAATATAGTGGATAAACATTCTAAATAGATTTTTCATCCCTATTACCATTATATTAATAAAACATATAATTTATAGGAAATTACTTAATGAAAAAATAAATGATTAATATGAAAAACCCCAATTTCACAATAAATTAGCATTTAAAAGTCATTTGGTTGTTAATTACCACTAAAACCAATTTTCTCAAAAAAAGTCAAATGAAATTTACATGAAAATCAAGGAAATTGAATGAAACCTCATGGAAATGGGAGGACGTGAGGAGGATGGACACTTACTTTATAATAATTGAAGTTCTTCCACAAAAACCCCCTTCAAAATGATTTTCAAAAATTATTGTGCAACTTTGAGGGAATATCTGTATTATTTTCTAATAAGAGGATATAGGGTCTAATTAGGTTCTGGAATGGAGGAAAAATAGTAATAATTTAGTGAGTTATGAAGGAATGAACTTACATCCTCTAATCTGGACGATTTGAGATATCCTATGAAATTCTGCACTAAAACATGATTCATAGGAGCTTAAAAGAGCGTGGAAGGATACTGGGCACACGTCCAAAGTCAATGGTCTTGGTTGAGAGTTGGAATCACCAAAAAATACGTAAAATTGTAATTGTATTTAAAAACACAAAATTAATTTTTAAAACTGGAAATGGGTTTCCAGGACGTTCGAATTCCTTAAATAAAAACCCAAATACACCAAGGTTATTGATTTTTAAAGGATGGAAATTGATTTGGGTGTGTTAATTGGACAGGGGAGGTCAAATAGGAATTGGAATGGATGAAAAATGTGCAAAAATGAATTTGTTATAAATGAAACAAAATTTATTTTTAAATCATGAATTGAGCTCATGGTTTGGCCCAATTCATGAAAACTCACCCATTACTCCATAAAAGCTTGGGAAACCCCCAAAAAATCATGAATTGAAATTAGATGAAACATAAATTCAAAATATGTCATGTATGTGACACAAATCATTCATCAAGTTAAAAGTTCAAGATCATTCCGACGTTAGTTCTTCTCATGTGGTCGATGTTGAAAAGAACCATAAGCCACCATGTGATCACCATACATAAGAACACAACCCAAACCTAAAATGGTTGGATCAATGAAGACCATATTTCACTACTCAAATTTTGGTTTAATCAACACAAAATATGATTTAAAAAGAAACCTCATCATATAAAAGTATTCCTAAAATTTTCAAACCCGTAAGAGAATTAATCCCTTCAATGTGAGATTTGTCAACTGAGAGGCCCACAATGAGGAATGTTTTAGAAATTGATAATAATACCATTCCTAGATAGTTAAACTATGAATCTAAATGAAATTATATAGTTCCAAAATTGTCATAATGAAACTCATCTTCTTAGTATCAACTGAAATTTCCTTTTTGGAAACCACATGCCCCAATATCATGACCTTCTCTATCCATAAGATGCCTTTAGAAAGCATGCCATAGAGTTGATGATTTATCAATATGTATATAACTAATCTCAAATGAATCATAGGATCCTTCATAGTCTTAGAGTAAAAAAATATTTCATATAAAACATTAATGAATCATGATATTGATGGGAAATTTTATTAATTTGTTCCACAATAATAGAAGATGAATCAGTGAGACCGAAATGCATAACAAAGCCATTATTGGGGCCATACCTTCTTTTAAAAGCAGTCTTAGGGATATTGGACTACATGATCCTAATATTTGGATTACCATACTAATTATAAATCATTGATAGTTAATTTTCCCCTTTTAATTTGTCTAATAAATAATTAGTATGGGGAATATATATTTTCTCTTGAAAATTCCCCGGTTGAACATCATTTCTTCTAACATATTATTAAACTACTTCAATTTAATTTGTTCCTTAATGATAGAAGGAATATAAATATGTTGGGTACCATGTTCCATGTTGATAGAACGCTCAACCACCATCATCAGTGGAAAACTATAATAGTATTACATAAAATCATTGTGAAAAACATCCACTACTAGAAGAATATCAACACATATATATTCATACTATAGTTTAGAGGAAACATATGGTATCACACTACCCCACTCTAGAAGATGAGGTCCGACCCAACATGAACTTAGGTCCCATTCTCCTAGAATGAAATAGGACACCCTATCAGGGGCAGTAAAAAAGAACTAGTAAAGGTAATAGTTGAAATGATATCTTTTAAAAGCCATAAATTTTATCCTGAGCATAACAAATTTATGATTTATATCATTAACCAAAAATTACCAATAAATCATTGTTTTTTATAAATAGAAAGCATACAAAGGGTATTAGAGATTAACTTCTCTCTTCATCCTAATTGGCAAAGAACAATTCATTATATAAGGAAAGAGATCCATTGATTGTTTCCAAATATCCATAATATGTGTAGATATAGAGTATTAGGATACATAAAATCATATAATGTAGTCACTAAATATGTATTAAAGGAAATCGTAACTCACACTGCCACATGATTACATCAGGTTCCACTATAGACACATACACTATGTGAAGAACCTTTAGTCCTAATGTGCGTGTCTAGAAACCATTTGTTGATGAAAAGTATAACTACACCATAGATCTTATTAGTAATGATGAGCCCATACCACTATAAAAAGTTCTAAAATCATGGTACAACCTCTACAAGTTTCTGGAACATTTGCTACTGATATGAATCATTCGTTATTCCATGAATTTACACATAATGTTCCGAACCATGAAACACTAAAAGTATAAAAGTGTTCCTTTTACAAACACAACACATGATTTATAAGATGACTTCTTTTTAAATCAACTGTTGTGGTTGCTACCATTAAACTCATCTCACTTACTCTTCCTCATAAAAGCAAAACCATAATTATCACTAGGAAAAAGTGGAACTCCCATATACCATGAATTTCTAGTTTTGTTAAGCCCCACCATCAAAACTATATCAATTAAATCAGCATAAAAGGTGTTCTTTAGGAATAAAAATGATATTATATATTTTAATTAAGACCCATATCAAACATATGGGATTTTAATTTCTCATTCAAGACCACCTCTATTGGAAGGTGAACAAGCATGAGTAAGATATTGGAATACTCGGTCAACATCAGATCAAATTGTTAAAGGATAAGTTACTCCATACACCAAGCCAAAATCATAAATTTTGGATAGAAATACCCCATGAAAATATCCTTCATGTCTTTCCACTCTACACCCAATTGTTCCCATTCTAGGTCTAAATAATCCAACCATCGTCTACTAGGCCCTTACAGTTTAAAGGAGAATCAATTGACCTTATGGACATATGATGTCTTCAAAAAATTAATCTGTTTCTCCACTTTTTTATCCAATAATCTACCACCAGAGGATCATTTGTACCCTAGAAAGATGATGGCATTAGATGAATGAATTCTTCATATAGATTTCAAATATAGTCTCTCTGATGTTTATCCTCTATATCCTGAATGTAAATAGGTGTAGCTACTTGACCGATAGTTCAGACCATTCAGGTAAGAAACAGTACATGTTTGTAATAAAATGGAGGGTTCAATTATTGTGGTACATCATTATCTCCCTTAAAATGACTATTCAATCTTTTTCATGGGGGGAATGGTACTACACAAAATTAGTAGAAAAAATAGAACATCATTAATTAGATTCAATATAAAGAACTCTATGAATCATAATTCAATAAGGAAATTAAAATATTTGATCAATTAATTGGAAAACATCTATAATTAGATCGCAAAACTTTTCAAAGTCACCATTCCCTATAGATAATGTAAACCTAATGAAAAATGTGATGAGATATGTCTTCAAAATTACTCTCACACTACTCCTTAAGTCTACAAAATCTTGTCTCATGTTTAGGAAACCCAAAATACATATTGAAATAACAAAATGAAATATATACCATTACTAAAAATGTTTCATGAACTGACCTTGGAAACCATTTTAATTGACTACTAAAATAGTTATAACATGACCCAAATGGATTTTTTGATTCCCATGCGATAGTTTCCAGTTCCTTAGCATCATATAAAATTACAAGGGATTGATTTCGCCACAAGAAAACCCATAAAAAAGTATTGGAATACAATATAATAAAAATTTGATACAGAAAACACTCTTAAAGAAGAAGTAACACTAAAAGAGATATACAAGTCCTAAGAAGGAATGTAAACCAAATCCAACTTGTAATAAATCAATGAAAACATCGTAGAATATCCATGTAATAAGTGGATAAAATGATCCACCATTCAAATCATACTCCCAAGGTACCTCTGATAAAAAACATGAACTTTCTCTAAGTGGGTCCTTTTATTTCCATATACTATGCAAAATAATTTCTATAAATGACCAAAGGCAATGGTAGGGTGTCAGAAACGAAGATCAATATAACGTCACCATGTATTCTATAATAAATATATATCAAACAAATGATATATACTCAATTATAATTAAAACACAACATAAAATTCAATTCACATAATATACTACCACATGATTATCAGAAAATTCAATGAATATAAGAAAATGTAAAAATATTATATATACATTAAAATTTTATATATAATAATTTACATTAAAATAGAAAGAGTAAAATATAATTTACCATCAACATGTTTAGATATTTTATTTTATCCATTTTCAATAATAACACTATGGTTCATATATCTTGAGATGGGCTAGTATTTGGATTATCACCCATCTTGGTGAATTACAGCTCCAATTGTGCACACATTCCTAGGTCCCAATATTTTGGGGAATAAAAGAAAATACCAATGAATGGACTACTTTCCATAATATAGTTTTACTATCATTTTCATTGTGAAATCAAGTATAGGTACCCCTAATACATGACGAGTGTGTCTAATTCCCATATAACTATCCATGCTATCATGTTCATTAAAGAAAACAATCATACAAGGGGATATAATTCACCTAAACATGAATCAAATCATTTAAAAAAATAAATCATTTCCCCAGAACTAATTTTGGGTTTCAAAAATAATTAATCATAGTTTAAATAAAAATACCAAAAAAATTTCATCAAAACTGTTTTATTGATAGAAAATGAATAGATATTAAATTAAAAAATCATTTCCTTCTATCATTTCATAAATATTTTATCAAAAAATTCTCCTACATCAAATCCATTTTCTGGAAACCAATACTTTTTTTGAAAAACCTAACATAAAAAATTCAAAACACAGAGACCCATCCATTTTAAAAAAAACTAACCAATTACCAATTAGTAATTTTAAATCAGTTAAAAATTATTTAAAAGTCAACCTGAATTGATGGTTTTAATTGATATGAAATGGTTTTTCAAATCAAATTCCTCTAATCAATATACCTATCAGAAAATATAGAATAATTCAATGATGTCTAAAATGATATAATTATTTTGAAAGTATCATAGAATTAAAATTCCAAATCCACAAAGAAACCCAGTTATAACTCAAGATATCAGAACCCTTGGTTATGAAAGAACATGTAAGTGAAGGTAATTTCTTGAAAAACATATGATACACTTACCAAGATAGACTCAACGCATAAAATCAGACATTAATACATAATTAAATGAGGTTTAGTGAGGAGAAATTTCCCTATGAAGGTCTTGATAATAGTAACAACTGAATTTAGTGCATAGGAGTGGAAAATTGAAATAAAATAAATATATAAAGAGAAATAATTATATTTTTATTTTATGTTCCCCCAATCCATCAGCATCATAGTCTATCCAATAGCATCCACCACCTATTTGGAGGTTTTTAGAAGAATGCCAAAAAAATTTAAAGTCCCACTAATAGCCTGATGGGATCCAACTAGAAGGATGTTGGGATTCCTATTTGAAGACACTTATTCTAGTTATATAGTGGGTAGATTATGTCCCTCAACGACTATCTAGTAGACCATTTGAATTCATTTTTAGTACAATATCATGTATAACTCCATTCTAAATTCCTAATATTTCTCAAAAACACTAAAACAATAATGAAAAAACCCACCCAGACCACATTGAAATCTCAATAATAGAGAAAAAAATAATGAAGGCACCACTAAAACTAAGTAATGATATAAAAAATAAACCATCAAAGAAAAAAACAAAAAATGAAAAAAAAAATTATTTTCAAGAATTATTGTAATAATATATTAAAAATATTTTATTCTTGCCAATTTTATTCTTAATATGTCTCACCATGGATTTTATATTATTCCGTTGATACTTTTTTTTGGTGTTAATACATTGTAATGAATTAGTGCAATGCCGAGTTTTTTAAAAATGGTTTGAATAGTTATTTTTATTAATTTCAATGGTGTGTGCCAAGAATAGCCAACATAGTTGAGTGTTTTTAGGGTACTGAGGGTCCCTCTTTTCAAGGTTATCAAATTTTAATTTGCATCATTTTTTTGGGGATGATTTGGCCATTCCATCAGTGGACATGGAGTTTTTGTGGAATTTGGAGTATTGGTTTTCTTAATTTGGTATGTTTTATTAGGTAAGTGATGGTTTTAGGATTTGATAATAAAGGGAGATATTTTTTGTGTATCTATTTGGTCATGCTAACTAATAAATTATGGAATAGTAATTAATCAAAAAATTTGTACATTAGAGGCCCGAACAATTCATATATAGATTTCATATAATAGAAGAAGAATATTAATTACATTTCATAATTTCATGACTATATACCATAATAGATTAGTTCCTTTTAAGACTAGTAATGAAATCTTATTATTTAGTAAAATATATTAAAAATCTACCCAAAAGTTCTTATCACATAGTAATTCTCTTAGTCATACCCAACCTAAAAATTTGTTCAAAGCCTGGTGAAGGAAACATAAGAAAAGGTGATCTGATATGCTAAAAAGGGTAAATAATACATATATCAACACAACATGAGAATAAGGGTATGGTATCATGATAAAAACATTCGAATAAACATACCCATTATATCACAGAACATACACATGAGTAATGGAATAAATATTGATTGTTAATAAAATGTGAATCATAATGGAATGAAAGATCGTGATCTATAAGAACATAACATTAGCGTAAGGAATTGATATATTGTATACACATAACCTTATAACATCTTGAACATGTATAAATAGAAACATGTTCACTCATTTTGAAAAGTAAATGAAATTATTCCCGCATATAAACTTATGGGAATGTAACCAGGTCTTTACATAATAGTTGGAATATGTAATCATGTTCATGTGTGACACTAGTAATATAAAATTAGACTAAGGAATAACATAATGATCATTTCATCAGGTTCATGCGTAAAATTATGAACATGTAATCAGCTTCACACCTATAACATTTTATTATGAGTTCCCTGTCATTACCAAATTAATTAGAGGGAGATATAGGTCCCACCAATCACAAAATACAAATATTTATATTACAAAAGTGCATAATACAATAATCATATCATATCCCTTAAAAATGGGTCGGGTTCTATAAATATATAATTATTGAATAACACATGGAATGAAATTAGTATTACAAACATATTTTCATCATTTAAATAAACCATCTGGATAATTATTAAATATGGTATCATTGTATCAAATCCCTTTTAATTATTATATAACATCATATGAAGTAATCAATTATGGAAATTGATTTTGAAAAATTATTTTAAAAATCTATGGACGAAAATAACCTTTCCAATTTAGAAAACGTTTTTTAAAAAAAATATGGAAAATTATTTACACTTAGTAACCTTTGAATCATATAAAGTAATATTTGAAATTATGAGTGTTCATTAGGTTGAAAACATTAATTCACGTTAAAATAGGTTTTTGTTTCATGTTTTTAGAAAAATCCAAATCAGCCTTGTATTAAAAATGAAAAGAAGATTCATTTTAGGAAATATTGTAAAAAATTAAATCAAGGCTAAAAAGTAATTATTAAATACTATTTTATATATTTTAATACATTATTCAATTTTTTTTAATAAAACGTTGATATAGAAAGAAAATAATTTTATATTGAAAAGTGAAATAATGTCGGTTTTCATTAAAAATATGAAATTTGAATCTTAAGTACTAAATGAGAGGAAAATGAATGAAAAATGTATTAATATGTAATATAAAAAGGTGAAATATTTCTTTAGTTTCTTTATATATATATCATAATATTTCATCATTGGAATCATAATCATAAAAAATCTCAATTAACGTTGAGATTGTATCATAAAACCATTACCTCTTTGGTGACATTGAATCATAATACCCATTAAAGAGATACACTCAAATAGATATGTTAATATCCATAATTAAATGGAAAATTTTAATAAAAGGATATAATGGGAATTATATACACCATATAAATGAAATAATTATTGAATATGGCATATGTCTCACAAAAGTTAATAGTGAGACATAAATCCATTACCATGTCTTCCTATTGAATTTAAAGTGCTCTATTATCATATATAAAAAATATAAATTTATTATAAATATATCATATGACCATAATAATTTATATCATATCATATATGATGTTATTATACCCTTTTATTTCCCATTTATTATGGATTACTTGGTAAAGTCGTGTTTTACGCAATTACTATAACGTTTTTATTGTAAGTTTGGTTTTTTAATTTCTGTTCCCCATATGTTGATCTTGGTTAATCTATCTCCATAAATTTAACAATAATATAAATATATTATATTTTCATTACATATTTATTTATATTAATCCATAAAATTTAGGGATAGAAAATGAAATACACCGTTCATCGAAATGATAGATCATATGTATGCATGATCATAGTTTCCATGTTCTCTAAAGATTGAAGGAATGAAAGGTAAATGATAAATAATGGTTATATAATAATTATTAGATCATATATTTCACATATTTTTATTAAACCCATCCTTATTACCTTTCATGTATTGTGTTAACAAATCACATTGCTTCGTGGGGGGGTAGTTTGTCATATACACAAAAAACATTATCATATTCTCACCAAATGGAATGTAAGGAGTATTATATTATATATAAATTCCATAATATTAATATTATAATATATATCATATATAATAATTAAATAAATCATTATATCCATCCACTTTATGTGATTATAAAAAAATTGATAAAATCAGATCACGTGGCGGCAGCCCGCCTTACACACGAATGCTGATTTTGTATCCCATTTGACGGATGAAGAGATAAAGATAAATAATGACCATAAAATAAAAACATGTCAGTATATATAATATATTTATTTTATTATATAATAAGTTTTTAAGAAGACATTAATAATGTGTTTGTTGTAATGATATCTAATGTTGGGTTAGGGATATCACATCTTCTTAAGACAACTTATTTTGATTTGCTCCAAAAGACTTCAATGATTGGATTTAAAACAAAAAAAAGGTTACTAGGATTATAATAGGGAATTAATTTATATATTTTGTTATGTATTTTCCAATTAATTGGTTTTTAATGTGTGAAGAGAAGAGATGATGGGGAGACCATTTATAAATGTGGTGAGTGGAACATTGTTAATTTTTTAGAAGAAATTTGTGTACCCATAATTTTTTAAATTATAAAATTATCCAAAGTGGAAAACTATCAATAATTAGAAATTAAAAATTTTATATATGGTTATACAATTGGTTTTGGATAAGTATTTTTTTGATATTAACATGTTTAGTTTTTGATAAACACCCCAATGAACCCATTTTTACATTAAACGTGGTAAATAATTATTACTGGTTTTACTATTCATTATTGTAAAAAATTATGTTTATATCATTAGATAATATTTATTATTATGATTCCAAATATTTAATAACATTTTATAAATTTGTATTATATAAATTTAAAATATTAGTTCAATATTTATCCCACAGATGAAATGATAATGAAATTTTTCAATGGGAATATATTATAATTATTAACAGTTTTTATATAAAAATTCACTATAAAAAATTATTATAGATAAGTAAATTGGATTTAATTATAAATAATTTAACTATTTAAACTTTAAAACTTGTATTAAAAAATCCATTGAAATTATTTAAATAAAAATTATTTATTCAATTAAAAAACTTGTAATTTTTACTATTCATCGAAAATATAATCTTCTTATAAATGTATCAAAAATTCAACCTAAGATAATTTTGAAATAATATTTTTAACAATAATGAATATTTTATCATATTAATTTTATAAATGAATAAAAATATTATTTTATTATTTTTTAAAATAACAAATAATTGTTTTGACAAAATATTATTTTTGAAACTTATAATGACATGTCTGAAAATTAAGTATTTCATTGTCAATATATTTTCATTATATAAATCCATTATACATAATATTTAATATTATTTATTAATATTAATGATATTCTATTTATCTTATAGTTTAGAATTTTCATTTTTAAATAAGAATTTTAATGATCTCTAACTGTTTGTAAATAATCAATTTCGTGTGTATCACAGGATAAACTCGTTATTGTGTGTATCGAAAGATATAGACAAATGTAAAATAATTAAAAAAAATTACCAAAATCATAGGTTTTTATATTATACCCCTTTAAAACTAATTTCTCCAATGAAATTGTATCACCTTAGTTCAAATTATTAAGGATACTTCTGCCATATTGCATTTTGAGGTTCCTATATAGCGTCATCAAGAATGTGGGTTCACCACAAAACATTTACTAGGTTAGTGGTTTTGTTTTGTAGAATATTATCCACATAATCCATAATCTCCACTATTTTTTCATTATAAGAAATATAATACATAGTGATATCACTAATATGATAAGTACATGTGATGTACCAAGTATGTACTTCCTTGTGAGATATATATATATATATATCGAATAAATCATTTACATGAGAAATGTTTTGGTGGAATATAAAGATGGTAGATGACCATCATGATAAAATCATATATTTTAAATGGTCATATATACTAGGGTTCTAGATTTCCTTTCTTAATAAATCTCATAACCATCTTCAATGGATAAATTCATTGAAACACATTTTCACTAACATCAATTTCAATATCATGATAGTGATTGTTAGGATAACATAATGCCAACTCTATGCTTTCATGATGTGTTGCTAAATAGATATAACCTTACTTATCATTTATTAATATCTATTAAGTCACAATAACTTTATTTCTCTAAATTCATTCAAACCCATTGGAGTTATATTCATTTTCTATAGAGGTCTTCATAAGGATCCATTTGAATGATCGAATGAATGATATTGCTGTATAGATAAAAAATAGAGGATTGTGTTGATCCCAACTACCATTAAAATTTCGCGAAAAAAATATCAACATATAAACTAGGTTTTGAAGTTTTATATAGTAATGACCATTTATTTAAAGGTGATAAACTATTTTGAAACACAAATAATTATAAATATCCTTCCAAATAAATCACTTAAATAATAAGTTAATCCTTTGATCTCGATCAGTCAATGTTTAATGTGGTACTCTATTAAACCATACCACATATTTAATGTTTAGATTAGAAATATGATACTAATAGAAATATTACCTGATAGAGATGAATATTTATGGCTATTTTAGGATATCAACTATATCCCATATAGAATTATGCAATCTAGCAGATTTTATGAGTATAATGACAAAATCTATAGTGATGTATTCTCATCTCCATTATGGTATGGGTAATGGGTGTAATTTCCTCTTAATTGATTGTTTCCTAGACTCAACATTCTAACATACAAATTAATGATATACAAAATCATTTATACCTCTCTTAATTCTATCCCACTAGATGTACTCTTTCAAATATCTATGCATATTTTTACTTCCTTGATGAATAGAGAATTAAGAATAATGAGCCTCCTCTAACAAATCTGTTATCAAATATGATATGGGTGGAACACATACAAGGTTATGAAACCATATCATTCTATCATTTTCATGGTTAAATATAAGAACATTTATAACCTTCTTTTGAATATCTATATCTTTCATCCATTCCACTTTATTAATCACCTAGATAGATGATTTATTATTCAGTTGAGAAAGATAGAATTATTCCCCATCATTCAAGATTTCTAAATCCATTCATTTCTAATAAAAAGAAATTTGATATTTTGAGATCCACATCCGTGATAAACTATCATGATACCTTCAACTCAATGCCTCAGAAACCTTATTCACATTATGAATGTGGTAATCTATTGAGAAATAGTAATGTCTAAAAAATTTATCCATACTGTCAGTCACATATTCAATTCCTTATATGTGAATATGAACTATAAAATTTTCTGATCAGTTTATATATCACAGTTTTACCTATAAGATAATGACTCTATATCATTAATTAAATAATTACCCTAGCTAACTCTAAATTATGAGTTGGGTAATTTTTCTCATGAACCATCAATTTTCATGAGGCATACGATATAATCAGATCATTATTCATAATAAAACATCTCAATAGATTTAGGGATTCATCAATAAAGATTAAAAATCATTCTCCACTACGTTGTATTGTTAGAATTTGTTAACTGGATAGTATTCTCTTTAGTTCCTCAATTTGTTTTTTCACATTCTTATTTCTTGAATAACTTGACTCCCATCCGAGTTTACATGGTTAGTGTATTAGGTAGTCTTGATAAATTATACACAAATAATCAATAATATCTAACTAAACCTTGAAAACTATAGACCTCAGTTAAATTGGTTAGTCTAGAACAACACTCAATAGACTTATTCTATGAGGGATCTACTGATATATACTCTCTCGATAGTATATTACAATAAATGAAAAAAAATATCCAAAATTCTCATTTTGAAAATATTTCATATTATTTATCCTTCTTTGCAGTCTTTGTTATACTTTATAGGTAATATTCATGCTCTTACCAGGTCATTGAAATGATAATAATAATATCATATTTAAAAATTGTACATGTTAATCGATAAATAATCTATTCATTAAATCAATAATGATAGTCCAGGGATTATTAAGACTGAATGGGATCACTATATATTTATACTGTCCATAACTAGTACATATTGATGTATTGGGTATATCCTCTCTCTTAAACATTATTTGAGATATATATAATAAATATAAACCTTGGAAATATTTTGATCTTCAAATATTTTACTAAATAGGTCATCATTGTTGGGTAGATGATACTTGTTATTGATCATGATATTTCTTAACTATAAATAACCAATGAAGTGTCTCATAGATTCATAATTATTTATATTATAAAGAACCATTGAACCATAAGGTGACACACATGGATGAATGAATCCCTTTTCAAGGTTCTATAAGAGTTTTTTCATTAATTATATCAACTCAATCGAGGTATTCTATTGGAAGCCTTTGAAATATATTTTTCACCATGTATGGGTTCTATTGAGAACTCAACATGTAATTTTGGAGGAATTCTAGGAAACTATTCTATAAAGACAACGAAAAACTCCCAGACAATAGGTACATCATCAAAGATGAAATTATACCAAACCATATAAGATGAAATTTGCAATTTAATAAGAATAAAAAACAATACGATTGATATATTATTTCTATCAAAATATTATATTTATTTTTTCACAAATAAATGCTCTGAGATTTCTCTGTATTATCAAACTTGATTTCCATTATATAGAAATAAATGTGGTATTTATGTTGATAAATATAATCCAATAATAATATGGCATAGAATTCAACCAATGGAAGATTTAAATTATATTTAGAAAGAACATTATCATAAAGTTCAACCAGAGAAGAATTATACACATTAGATGAGATAATCATTCCATTAGGCGTTCACATTGCTAATTATATATCTAATTATTTTTTGTGGTATATTGATACCCTTAGAAAATTATTCATATATTAATGAATGGGTTGATCCAGAGACATATAAGTCATTAACATTTGTACATTGGATAGTATGTTTACCTTTTATCACATTTCTATTGTACAACTCATCATAAATTGTGTTCTCATGATATTCAGCTCTGTCACTCTAACAAAGTGGATAGTATCATTGATCACCATAATTAATTTTCATATTTTATTAATGGATAGTATAATTACCACACTACTTACATTTAAAAAAAAGAGTCTTGGTGGTGCATTCTATTGATCTCTCTCAACGCTAATTACATTTACTAGATTATTCACATTAATTTTAAATTCATTTTCTCAATGTCCTGGCTTCCCACAATTGATACACATTTATTTTCCTATTATGAAATCAGCCAAGTGTTCCTTCCAATAGTTTAAGTAGGTAATTGTTTGAATCTTTTTCTTCCTTCAATGGGACATATGATTGAAAGTTCCATGAAACCCCATGTTCATTTTCTTATTACAATAAAAAAGTTTTTTTCTATCTTCCATTTTCACTATAAGTGAACATATATTGATTTCATCCTAGATTTCATAGTCGAATATGGAAAATAAACATTGGTTATTTTGTTTTAAGCTTGTTAAGAATTCATAAACCTTACATTCAGGATGAATGATAATACTATAAAAGTACATTAAATTTCCTAAAAAAAATCTTCATAGATATAAATAGATTCATGATTCTACTGCTTATTCTTAAATAACTCCTAATCCATTTTTTATGAATAATACAAGGATATTACTTATTAAAAAAATATTATATTAAACTTATCTCACATCGTGGAGTAAATTTCTTCTCATGTCCTTGTATTCATAATAAGAGTCCATGATTGACCCACCTAACCTTATAAATGATATAAAACCAAAATTAATTTTTCAGACTCTAAATAATAGATAATTGATAATATATTTTAAGTGGAAGTAATTAATTTTTCAAAAACACATAGATGATATAAAACACTAAAATAGGGGGTGTATTTTCCTAAATTTCTCAATTAAATGTTGTTCTATCCCATGATTATTTGGATGTTCAGAGTGACTCGTATATTATGAAATTTGAGTGGAAATGGAAATGATATTTTTTTATTCTATTTACTATAACGTTTTATATTGTAGGACTAAAATCATTGAATTTTCCTTCACAGTAAATATTAATATGGTTCAATCTGATTCCATAAATTGACTGAAAACGAAAATCAAATTGTAAGGACTAATAATCATAGTGGGGAACCAAATAATGTATGAAAAATCACATAAATGATGTCTAATTCATTAGACCATATTTTTTAATCTATGAAAAGATAGTTTTATCCTAGTAACATAATAGTAAAAATAAATTTAAATTCAATTTTTTTGAATTTAAAAAGATTTATAATTTCTATAGAATAACACCCATAGTGTCAAAGCAGGTGTGTAGAAAGGCCCATTATCGATCACCAAGTGACGATCAAGTCATGTGCCTGATTATGATATATTACCCCTCGATACCTATGTTCCAGTGATACATCCACCTATAATATACATAGAAGGATGCAATTTATTATAATCCACTAACTATATCATTTACCAAAATTATAAGACGTTTACATCTATTTTAACTCATACTTAGACATATCCTGAGGGATAATACTAATGATTATCATCCTAGTATATATAACATATTAATATTAAAATACTCATTACATTTATAACATTCATGCCCATGGACCATAGTAATTTATTGCTTTTGGCGACAGTGTACACAATATTCTTATTTAGAGAAGGATATTCATCATATCCTAGATAGACCATATCACATAATACTTTTATTAAACATTCGCTTCCTAAACATTCCTCAAAACATGGGGAAGAAAATATAAGAAAGATTGAGGTCATGTACATATTAAGGGTAAATAAGATTGATATAATCATAACATGAGCATAATTGTAAAATAATATGGAAATAAAATATTAATAACCATACCCATCATATCATTGAACATAATTTTGAGCCATGACATATGAATTGGTATTTTATAAGAAAACAATTAGAATGAACAATAAAAACACTCCCTGAGAACATAAAATTGTAATAAGACATATATTTAGGGAATACACATAATCTTATATCATTGTTAACATGTATAAAAATAAATAGTTTCCTTATTAATTTAGTTTTATGAATTCAGAACCTCGAATAAAATTTCGGATATGAAACCAAGTCCATAAATAACCTTATGGACATGGATTCAGGGTCCAAAAATAACACTATAAATAGGTAATTATTTTCAGGCATAACACTATGAACATGACATTATATTCAAGAATAACTTTGTGGACAATACATACTGTTCATGCACTCCATTTTTAACATATAATCGGGATTATCCTTATCATATTTACCCATGATTTGTCCATAATTACCCAATTAATTAGAGGGATTTAGAGGTCCCACCAATCCATAAATCCATTAATATATGTTCCGAAAGATCATAACAAATTATTTTTATCATAACCCATAAAAAGGGTTCTCGTTCCATTAAAATTCCAATAAATTATAACCCCTGGAAAAAAAATGACTTTAATCAAATTTATATAATCAAAATAATAAAATAACTAGTGAAATAATAATGATGGTATCAATAGATCATATCCTTAGTGAATAAATGTGTCATAAAAGGCTACCATCATAGATTTATAATGATTTTGAAAATTACATAGATGCTTTAATGAGGAAAATAGCCTTTCCATTTTGAAAAAAACTCTATAACATATAAACCAATTTTAAAATCCTTTCCATAAAAATAAACATTCAATATTATATTGGAATCATAAAAAATTATGTTATATTGATGGAATAAAATTACATGTATATTAAGATAAATATTACTCTAACATTTTTAGAAAAATCCAAACATTACATGTTTTCAAAATGACATGAATATTATTTTTAAAACTTGATAAAAACAATGGTAAGAATCATTTAATCAATCATTTTTGTTATTATGAATCTATTTAGATTTTTTTACAAAACATGTATATTGAAGAAAAATATTTTCTTCCAAAAAGAGAAAAAATGTCGATTTTCATTAAAAAAATGTGAATATTAAGTATATGTTGAGAGAAGAATTTATGGAACAGATGTATTATCATATCATAAATATAGGATAATAACATTAATGTGTCCCTTGATATATATATCATATGATTTCATCATTGTAAGCATAAAAAAAATCCTAAAAAACAGTGAGATGGTATCATAAAAACGTTACCACTTTGATAACATTGATTCATAAACCCAATAAAAGTGATATCCTAAACATTATTTGTAAATAATAATAATTTTTGAGAAATTATTCATAATAAAAATTAATGGGAATTATATATATCACTTAAAATGAAATAGTTGGTGAATATGGGATGTGAATCTCATAAGTAAATGTGAGAAGAAAATCAATTAACTTGAGTTCCTATTAACTTGAACATTATAAATAATCCTATATGATACGTCTTAAATTATTATACATATATTATAGGATTATTATCCTATATATGATATTAAATATGCTATACTTTTACCATTTCATGATCATTTTATTAACAATTCCTTGTTAAATTCACATTTCTTGAAATAATTGCACTGTTTTTCATGTATGTTTTTTTACAAGTTATTGTACTAAAATATTTATCATGGTTTTATCATATCCATAATTTTAACCATTATATAAATGTGAAATAAATTATGTATATATGTATTCATTTTTTTCCATGAATGTTAATGATATAAAATTAAATACACTGTTTTGGGAAATAATAGGCCTTAAATACACATTAACATCGTTTCCATTTTCCAGAACTATTAAAAGAGAGAAATTTATATAATATAACATAATTAAATAATAATTTGTATTTATTATATTTCAAATATTTTCATTAAATATTTATTTATTACCTTATTTGTAAAGGATGAACGAATAACATCTCTTCAAGAGGTGTCAGTCTGTCATACACATGAATGACATTATCGTATTTCCATAGAATCAAAAGTAAGAAGGTATATGATACATAATATTTAAAGAAATATTATAGTATAATAATATAATATTTAAATATTTAAATCATTATTATATTCATCGTTGATAAGTGGTGATGGAAAATTAATAAAATCTGTTCGTGAGGTGCTAATTCACCGTACACACAAATTATAATTTTGAATTCCATTCGACTGAAAAGGATATTTATATAGGTAATTAACTTAACATAATAAAAACTAAATATATGGAATATTATTAGTTTTTTATATTATAATGGTTTATTACTAATTTGAGGTGTGGGAGGAATAAATAAAATAAAATGATCGGATCGGGATGTCACCTCTTATTCAGACAACTTTTTTTCCTCTAAAAGCCTTCATATGATATTTTTATAAAAAACCCTTATATGATGAGATAATGAATTCACGTAATGTATTTTTCAATTTATTTATAGAATAAAGTTTTTTAATGTGTGAATTGGATAGGATAGGTTCTTGACTTTTATAAGTGAGGTGACTAAAACACTTTCAATTGTCTAAAAGAAATGGTGTAAAAATGTATTTCCTAAGAAAAAGTTCAAAAAATGGACCATTATCAAGTCATAGACATTATAAGGTCTATTTATTTCAATAAAATTGTTTTTGAAAAAGTTTATTTTATCATTTTTAACACATATAATTTTTGTTCAACCACCGATAAACCTATTTTTACCTTTGAAAATGTAAATAATTTTTACTATTTTTACTATTTATTGTGGTAAAAAAAATTTAAATTATTAAATAATATAAATTATTATGATTTAAAATATGGAATCCATTTTTAAAAATTACATTACAATAAGATAAAAAATTAGTTTTCAAATTAATCCTATATATGTGAATAGAATGCAGTTTCCCAAAGTGAAAACGTTTATAAGATTAAAACTTTTTAATAAAAATTCAATTTAAAAGTTATAAAAGTGGAATAAATTAGATTAATATATATAATTGGGATAATTGTTTCTTTTAAACACATTTATAAAAGGATCATTAAAAATTCTTTAAATTAAAGGGTTTTTTTCAACACAATCAATTAATTTTTACCACTCAACAAAAAATTAACCCTTTCTGAAAATTACCAGAAATTGTGGCTAATATAATTTTTACCTGTCTATTTCAATAATATAGTTTATTTTATCAAAATATTTTTTTAATATTTTTTTAAAATTATATTTATTATTGGTCAAAATTGAAAGAAAAAAATTGTTTTCTTGAAGATATTATTTTTAAAACATAAAAATACATTACTGAAATTAATTATTTTTTATCAATAGGTTTTATATTATTTTTAAAAAGTGTAAATATTATTTTGAAATAAACTTTTCATACTTTTATGTATTATTTATATGTTATAATGACAATGTTAAAATTATAAGAATAATAACAATATCTTATAATTTTTAATACTTATTTTCATATATAACATAAGAAAAACTCAACATTTTGTGCATCCAAATATATATGAGAAAGTAAGTATATTCAAAAAAATTATTTAATAAAATATCAAGGTGTTATAGTACTCTTATTCAAAAAGTATAATTTTTTTATAATAATAATCTAATATATATTACATTTTGTGTCTATCTTATGATGGAGTAAATGTATTCTCCCTCTTAAGAAAGTACCCCCATTGATGATAAATATCACAATGATCCCTATGCGAGGTTGAAAGTATACATAAAAATAATCTAAAAAATAGTAACATTAAATGATGATATAAAAAAATAGTGAAACCAAAAAGTATTGGTAAATAAATGATTATTAGATTGAATGATATTGGTAAAATGTTCACCATTAATTGATTAATATTCATTTTTTATTAGTGTTATTACTAAATTGAATGATAAAAAAGAATGGTATTGCTTATAGAGTTATTCATAGAATGCTTCCCATTACATGGGTGGACATTTCTATGACATATGGTTACACTTTCAATTATATACTGTTGAGAACAAGTCTTGAAATGCAGATTGACTTTTCACTTAAATATTTCATTTATTTTGGATGAAATTAGAATGGATTTTATCTAGAATGATTCTACAAATTCTTATTGAGTTTATTGAGTAATGTTAACCATAATGAATCTAATAAATATTAATATTAATGTTATTCCTTTCCAACCAACATTATACACCAACATCATCTCCTTAAAATCATAGAATTCATTCAAATAAAAACAGAAGGATTAGTGTTTCACGGTAAATTCAGAGTGATATTAATTTATCTGTTATTAAATATATGGTAATATCTCTTTAAAATATGTTAATCTATTAAAATATTAATGGACCACAATGAATAAGTAACATTAATCAAATCTATAATACTTGTTACATAAATCATGGATGGGGTATGCTGCACTTAAAAAACAGATTCATATTTATAATTTAGGAAAGAATAGTTAATATAGAAAATAATTGGTGTGCCTATATTGTAGTATGGAATTATAAATCAGATACCCCACTCCCTTAACCCCATATGATTTTGTATAAATGGAGGACCCTAGTAATAAAAAGAGACAACTAGTATATGAAAACACCCAAAAATTAGGATAAGAATGTGTAAGTGTAAAATTAGTGAAATTTATTGTTACATTATAATATAAATAGTATTTATTGATGTTGAGTAATTATTTATCAAGTCTATACCTGAAGATGAGTCATCTGTAAGAGATGAAAAGGAATAACATTCTTCGGTTTTTTATAATATAGAGTAGTATGTATTGGCATAGGTTTTGAATTCACTCTAAGAGGAAATATTAAAAAAGGAAAACAAAAAAGATTACTAGTAATTAATATGTAGATTAAAAAAATGAAATTGAAATAGAATGAAGTAATATTTGAAGGAAGGGGTTCTACAGAAATTTACATATGAGAGGGTAACAGTGAAACAACTACCACAACCAGTACTTTTCGATCCAAAAAATCCAATTTTTTATTCCAATCACCCTTTAAATTATGACATAATTAGAAAGAAGATTATTTTTTAAAGATTTATAATATTAATAAAGGTTAAATTTATGAATTAGTGGGTATTTGTAAAATTATTAGGTTGAAATTATTTGTGGATTATTTATATCAGAACTCACACACCAAATTGTTTCTATATTTTTTGTGTACAACATTATATATTACATAATTTATTATTCACCATTACTAGTAGGTTGTGTGAGAGTGGGGATTCATGTAGCTCATGAGACAAGAGTTTAGATTCCTATGAACATTGACAATGTTGATGTTTGATATATCTAACATGATTGTAAAACATAAATCACATGCCTAATCAGTCATATTAACCCATGATGATAAAGGGTTATAGAAATTTACACTAATATTACACTCAATAACTATTATGATAAATATAAGATTTTTAAATTACAATTTTTGTTAATGATAGGGAGTTAATATTTTACAAAATGTAGGCCAACAAGAATAGTTGACTCTTATCAAATGTGAATTATAAACCATAATTTTGTTTCATCACCATTCAATACAAAAATAAATAAATTATAAAAAATATAGATGAAGAAGAAGATATTGATTTTATCACTCTCCCAATAGTAAATGATATTCTATATTGTGTATAGTTAGGAGATGTCATCATACATGTATGTTGTAATACTATAATAAAATTTAATTTTTTTGATATATTAATGTATATTTTATATGGGATTATTTATTAATGTTACATGTTATTATTCGACTAGTAAAATATCCATGTGAATAAATAAATGGAATTATTTTATTTATCTTTTAAAAATTATACTAAAGATTATGATTAAATAGATTTTGTTTCAATTTTATACCTTTCTATAAATCTTTATGATTATATATGATAGCTTCTACTATATTTTTTATCTTTATTGAGCATCCGAGCTCACCCCTTTCTTGTGTTATATTTTCTATGGATTCCATGAAGTATATTATGATTTATACGATGTTTTAAGCTAAGGTAATAATAAAATTCTCAAAGTATTATTAATTCTATGTTTTATGTTAGAAATTGTAATTTAATGTTCATGTTTGTAGTAAATATTCCATGACTTCTAAACTAATCGTTCTTTCGGTACATGATTCATTTTAATCACGAAAATGTATTAAAATAATGCACCAGATATCAGTTTATGGGGACAAGGAATTGATTTTGTTATCATATGTTGTTTATATCCAACCTTGGAAATATATTTTTATAACGTCTTATTAGGAAAAATTTCCCTAAGATAGACTTTGTGGATTAGTATAGAAGAACATCCAAAAATTTTGGTAATGATGATATTGTGTTGGTTTTACAAGATATATATCCCTGTCTGGATACTACAAGTAGATGTGGTTCTGGAACAGATGTAACTAGGATTGAAAACTCTGAGAAGGAATTTTGGGCTGGATCCAGGGTATCATGGTACATGAAAAGGGGCCTTACTACGCACCTAGTTGGACACTCCTTGGAGATATTCTTAGGATAATTGAAATTTGGGTTACAAACCATTATGAAGGATTTATGAGTAAATATGTTGATAAAAAAACCATTTTTATGATTATGAGACTAGATGTGTTAAAATATTCAATTAATGTGGAGAAATTTTCTAGTTTTTTTATTATACATTATTATATGATCTAACTAGGTGTATGTGGTCATTTAGAAATGACTCCCTGTATAATGAATGCGAACTATAGAAATATGAATTATTTAATGAAAAATATTTCAAATGTACAATGCTTCATCTGCACATAGTTGCGACACTACACTAATCAATGTCCCAATTATCCGAGTATACAAAAAATGATGCTATTAGATAATAACAATGTTATGATACTATTTCAGATGAAGGGAAATAATTAGGGTTCTTATATTTTAATTAATGAATTGTGTTATTTGAGTATTGTATTAATGATGTACAAGTATTAATAATTTTATAGTATATAAAGATTGTACTTTAGTACTATTTTATTATGCATTTGAAATTGTGTGTTACCTATAAAAGTGACTGAATAATAGGTTAATAATTTTGGATAATATATGGTTGAGAGAAATATTAAACTTAAAATAATCATGAGGCTGAGGTCATTCCTTCTAAATAAGAAATACTTGATTTGGATAATGTATATTAGATATTATTGATTGCCTTAGAACAAATTAATGGTTAGTTTATTCAATCATTGCTAGAGATTACAACATTTATGGATTTAATAAGTATATCAGGTATTCAATGTTTTAATGATGGATTAAAGAATAATGAATGATTTATATATCGTTTTCTAGTAATTCCTTTAATTATCATGTCTTACAAGAATACACGATGAAGGTATTCACATGTATGTTATGTGACCTTCTTTATAAATTTTGGACTGTGTGTTTTGAAAAATGTATTTTGGATAAGTATAGAGGTTGCAATGGATTAAATTTCACATTGGATACTATTTTTTAAGCTTAAAATATTTTTTAAGATTATTTTTTGGATTGTTATAAAAAGGACAACCAGGAAGTCAAGTGACAACCTATCTCGCCCAAAAAGTCCGTCAGAATTGAACCCATAACCAAAGGGAGAAAAAGGTGCATCACCAACTACTATCCTATGTGATGTCCTGGTTTTTATAATGTTGGATTTTTAAATGGTCAGAAAGATGAATTATAAATTCATTTTTTTGAAACCCTATATAATTAGGTTAAATAGTATATTTTTTATCTCTATCCTCTTTTGGGGTAAAAGATGAGTTTGTGGTAGAAATTATTTAAAGGGTTGAACTTTACTTGTCAGGTATTAATTTTTTTTATTATATGAATAACATAATTCTTAAACATTACGGAAAGGAACATAATTCCAAAAACATTTTATCCTAATACCTTATGTTTGGTTGAAAAGTTGATATTTTAAATCAATATAGTTTTATGGATTTGAGGCCCTAAATGTTCTATTTATTTTTCACATGTTTGGGATTGATGAACTCAACAAATACCTATAAATATTTACATTTTCCTCCAATTATGTGTCTATGATTTCATCCACTGTTATTCTATTTAAAATCCTACTTTTGTGGTGACATTTTCATTTCTTTTTTCCTGTCATTAAGACTAAATTTTAGAATCCCTATTTTTGATGTTGGGTTTCCTCAATGTAATTTTCTATTTTCAACTTTTTATTTTCGATAAAAAATTTAAAAATGAGAGGAATCAATTTGTGGAAGGATTGGAGAATGTAAAACCACAAGATTTCATAGTACATTATCTCTTTAATGTAATTCAATAGTTTGCGCTACATGAAACATCGAGTTTAGGCTCACCACGACTTACCAAACATGCCATTCAAAAAGAAGTTATGAATATTATTACCTGTATTTTGAATTTTATATAATCCTTATAATTTCAACAACTATGTTATTTTTTTCTTAGAAATAATATAGAAACAGATGTAATTTTTCAGATTAAAAAGAATTTTTCAATAAATAAAAATTTTCCACCTTTTAATGGTGAACCCTTTTAAAATACAATATTTGAATCTTTTATATATTTAATTTGAATAAATATACTATTTATTTATAATTGGGGCCAAAAAAATTATTTTGGGTAAATTTTGTGTGTTTTTATGATAACCTTCATATTTTGATGAATAGTGAATAATACGAAATTTTAATTGGAAACAAATTTTTAAATCAAATTAATTTATTCTATTAAATTATTTATTTGAATGGTTTTAAAGTATAATTAGATTATATTTTTATCATTTAATCCAATGTTGGTAATTATAAATAATTTCGAAATTAAATTTGACATAAACACATATCAATATTTTGATAGTTTTTACTTCTCAAAACCCCGCTTTCTAGTTTTTACAATAAGAATTAATTTTAAATTAATTAATGAAACTTCAATGTTTTTATTTCAGTAAAATAAAAATCATTTTTTAATTTTTAATATCAAAATTTTTTTGGAATTTTTTTGTATTTTTCAAAAAACATTCAATATTTCATTTATAGTGAAAAACACTGCGTTGTAGATAAACAGAAAGTTTTTCATTTAAATAATTTTTTTTGAATTTATTGTAAAGTTAAATAGATACATAATACATATTTGAGTATTATATAACCCATTGTTGTCATTTAATAATATTATTAGATATATAAAATGTTGTTGAACCTTTTTAACATCATTTTCCAACCTTCTAGAGACATTTATCCACCTTATAACCACATTTTCAAATTTTCATAAATAATAATTTTTCAACTTCATTGAATTTAATTTCAAAAATATGAGATTCAAGGTTGAAATAAATTAGTAAAATGTCGTTCAATATGATGAATATAATTTTTTGTGAATAGTAACTTTTGAATGTTATTTACCATAGTTAAAAGTAAATAGGATAATTAATGGAAAAAATTATATTATAATTACCCCAACACATTCCATAATTATATTTCATAAGTTAATTTAGAACAAAATAAACCTTATGAATAAAATATGATCTTTTTGATACACTTTTATTAGATTAGGACATTTATTTTATTTTATTTAAAAAAGTGTTAAAAGTGTTAAATTCAAATTTTAATAACCAAAATAATTTTATTGTAGGGTTATACATAATATAAATAAAATATAAAACATCATTTGAATTATAAATATATTTCATACATTATGGTATTTTATTTATTATTTTTAATAATTATATAATTAAATTTATTTTTAATGCAATGATGATGCATTAATTACCTTATTAATGAAATAATCCAATAAAAGATATTATAAATTCTAAAATAAATATAATTTGAACGTTTTGAAGCAATAAAAAAAATTTCTTGGTAAAAATGACTTTCAGGGTTGATTAAATGTATTTTATATGATGTAATCATGTTTTTATGACTTTCACAAAAACCAAATACTAAATAGTGTCAAATTGACATAAATGAGGTTTTAAAACACATACTATTTTATTAAATGATATAATATTCATAAAAATCTATGACTCGACCAATAAACATATATATTGATATATATGATATTAATTAACCACTTTAGGATCTCTTGTAATTTTATAGTATGTTTATTGACAATGTTATATATAAATTCAAGAATACATGGAAAAATATAATCTATTAAACTAAGAGATAAATATAAAAGATAAGGTTAATATGGTGACCTAAAATATTCTAAAAGCCATTGGTTGATATTTTTAGACCAATCCACACCTTTTCATCGAAATAAATACATTTGGATCCATTAGAAACTGAAAATTATTTTAAAATAAAATAATATTTCCTGATTTTCCTAAATTTCCCATCACCTCTCTTATAAAAAGGTCCATCCCCTTCTCATAAATCACAACATCAATGAATTTTAGCTAGACCGTCCCCTACTCAAATATCCTCCCAACATCACTCACTTCAACATAGATTCCTTACATTTATCATAATTCAATCTTATGGATCTCGTTTGTTCATATCAAAAGGAAGAATCAAATGAATAGGTAATTATTACATCACATGTTTCAAAGTTATTTTCTTCTTCCACATCCTAATTATATTTTGTTTCCATACTAAAATAATAACACCAGTACATTATAAATAATTATAAGTTATTATAAACATGTTACAACAATATTCATTATTGTATCCATCCTATGAATTAAAAAGTCACCATACCTACTTGCATACGACTTATCGCCTCCACGTCGTGGGGTAGTTTGTTATTCAACACCTCATTATTTGGATGGTTATAATAATGACTATAATTTATGTAAATAAAAAATATACAATTTTGATTATTATTTTATATATAATATTCCATCCATTTACATATGACTTCCCCATCAGTTGGATGATATTCTCGCTCGTGCGTATGTATAGCTTACCGTCTCCACGATGCGATGAGATTCATTTCCGTGTTCACCATTCAACAATGAATATAAAAATATATATTATTAATAAGTATGTAATATAATAAATAATGGTTCTAATATAAATAATTAAATATATATATATATATATATATAAATTTACACATATCTCATTCACTGACTTCCATTCAATACTATATGAATACAGAAATGGTGTTTATGTATACGTATGGCCTACCGTCTCTATATACAGTGATTTACATTTCATATATCTATCTATTATAAAAATTTATATCTTCAATATATATGAGGCATAAATAATTTTTTTTATTCTGGATGCAATTAAAACATGATATATGTGATACAATCAAGAATAACAAGTTAAAACTCATATGATAATGAAATCGATTAATACCCAAAATGTTATTTTAACATTGAAATTATTATTAAATGGGAAGTATAAAGCCATAAATTAATAAATTATGATATCATAAATATGGATATGGTTCTGGTATAATTGAATAACATACTATGGTATCTATAAAAGTGGATAAATGTACCATTTACGAAAAGAATGTACTAGGTAATAGTTAATTCCTCAATCACATTATTATCTGATAGTGTTTATGTACACATATTTACTAGGACATATTTAAAATCCATGTCCATGTTTCATAAAAATATTTTGAAAAGAAATCTCTAAAGGATATATGGAAGGGACACTTTAACTAGATCATAATTTTAAATGTTTTAAAAACATATTTTTCTAAATCTTTTAATTAATGTTCATGATTTGAAAATGATTTTCAAAATTTATTTATATGGAGATGATTGTTTTAAAATTCTAATTAATATAAAACATTTCAAAGTGGTATAGGACACTTTGTTTCACAAATATGTTTTCAATTAATTCCTATATAAATTGTGAAACTTTTAAATGCTTTCATGAAAATCAGATATTTCTCACAAAGATTATGAATGATTATTTTCATCTATGTTAACACACGTTATTGGATATTGTTCTTTATTGAAGTTGATTTATTATAATTCAATCATCCATATAATATTGAATGAGTTATGAAATGGTTGACTGTGGATGTGTTGTTTTTATACCTTTCATGGCTTATGGTTAATGTATTTATATTCCATATTCTAATTTTAATACGGATGTTTATGTTATGTTTACCCCTTTTCATATAATAAATACATTGGATTTAGTAAGTGACTGGTGGAGCCCGCTATATCTCCAAGATGCATCGGAAGAACTCATGAGACAAACTAGTGTCTTGGAACAAGGCCTTGACTTGATTTATATTTATTTTCTTAGAATGACGCTTGACTTTGTGGTTATGATCTTAGGAATTATGCATTCCATCATAATGAGATAAGTTATTAATGTTATGTGTGATTATTAGACTAGTAGAATGTACATATTAATAAGTAAATGGATTTATATTATCTATCTTATCCATATTATTCTGAACATTAGGTTTAAAGGGTTTGGGTTTCAATTTTATAACATTCCATAATACATTATGATTATATATGATTGCTTATGCTATACTTTTTTAAACCTTAATGAGCATATGATATCACCCATTTCTTATATTTTATTTTCCATGGATTCTATGAAGTATATTATGATTTATATACAAGTTCAATATATGAGAATAATGGAATTCTCAAAGGATTATTTATGTTGTGTTTTATGTTATAAATTTTAATCTAATTTTCATGTATGTAATCTATTTTCCAAGACTATTAAACTATTTGGTCCTTTGAGACTTGATTCCTTGTAATTATGTCAATGTATTAAAATTATGCACAAGCTCTGGGATTATGGGGTCGAGGCTTTATAGTTAGTATCAATGTATGTTTAGAAACATCCTTGTAAACAGATTTATATAAACACTAATTAGGAAAAATTACCCTAAATTAGGCATTGAAGATTAGTATAGAAGAATATCAAAAAAATTTGTTAATATAGATATTATTTTGGTTTTAAATAAAATACACACCTATCTAGAAAATACAAGTGGACGTTGTTTTGGAAAATACGTACCTAGGAGTGAAAACTCGAACATGTGGTTTCAGTCTCGACCCAAGGTATATTATTACACGTTAATAGGCCTTAATGTGCCCCTGGTTTGACACTCATGTGGGATAGGCTTAGGAGAATTCCAATTTTTATAACAAGCTATTATGATGGATTTATGAGTAAATATGTCATCAAAGAAACCATTTCTATAATTTTGAGACAATATGTGTGAAAATATTCAATTAATGTTGAGAATTGTTCTTGTTTTTGGATTATACATTGTGATATGATTTAACATACTGTATATATTCATTTTGAAATGGATCCTAAAAAAATTAATGAGATTTCCATAAATATGCATTATCCAAAGAGTAATAAGGATCCTATATTTCATAATCTTTCATTTTGAAGGGAAATATCCTCCCATGCATTGTCATCATTTGAGGAAATATTATATTGTGTTAATAAGATAAGTAAAGAATTATCTGATTCATATGGATTTGAAGTAAAGCCATAGAATAAGAACATGGAGATGAAAAATATGTATAAATAGAAGAAGGGAAAAAGGGATTTTACTACATACAATAACTATGTAAGAAGTCACCATGCTAATTGAATGAAGGGAGGGAGAGTTTTTTATAAATTTGGGGGAAAAGGACACAATGTATGTGATTACAAGGGTATGGAAATGAATAAAATGAAAAATGCTTTATCTTCAATGAGTTCCAACACTACGAGAATCAATGTCCCAATCATTAGAGTATACCCCAAATGATTATATTGGATAATAATCATGTTATGATACTACGACAGATGAAGAGAAGTAATTAGAATTATTATATTTTTACCAATGAATTTTTTCATTTGAGTATTGTATTAATTATGTACACATTATAATAATTATAAAGTATATAAGGATTGTACTACAATACTATTTTATTAATGATCTGAAATAGCATGGTACCATGAAATGTGTCTCAATAGTAGGTTAAAAATTTTGGAAAATATATGGTTGAGAGACAGATAATCCTCAAAATAATCCTGAGGCTGAGGTAATGACTTTGGAATAAGAGATAATTTATTTGGATAATGTATATTGGATATTATTGACTTCCATGGAGCTAATTATTGGTTTGTTTATTCCAGCATTATTGGAGATGACAACATTATTTTATTTAAGGAGTATATCAAGTATTTTATGGTTTATATAAAAAATAAGTAAGATTGACAAAATTCAATATAGTTTTATGGTAATTGAGTTTATTTGCATGTATTAAGAGAATACATGATGAAGGTTTTCACTTTTTTGCTATTTGACATTACTTATAGACATTGGAATGTGAGTTTAGAGAAAAGTATTTTCGATATGTTTAAAGCTTTGAATGGATTAAATTGGACATTGGATTCTATTGTTTATAGTGAAAAAAATTATTAATATTATTTTTTGGATTGTTATAAAAAGGGCAACCCGAAGGTCAGGCGACAACTTGTCGCATCTGGAAAATCCGTGAGACTTAAACCCACAACCGATGGGTGACAAGGGTGCATCACCTACCATTGGCCTACATGATTTCCGAGATTGTATAATGTTTTTTTTATAAATTGTTCTAAAATATGATTTATAAATTCTTTTTTTAAACCCTATAAAATTATGTTAAATAGAATATTTTTGAACTCTATTATCTTCTTGATTAAATCTGAGTTTGTGGTAGAAATTATTTAAAGGATGGAACTCAACATGTCAAGTTTTCTTTTTTCTGGTATTCAAAGAATAAATTAATTCTTAAATATTATGGAAAAGAACTTAAAACAAAAATGTGATATCCTAATACCTTATGTTTTGTAGAACCATTGATATTATAAATCATCATAGATTTATGGATTTGAGGCCCTTAATTTTCCATTTATTGTTCAGTTGTTTGTGATTGATGACCTCAACCACTCCCTATAAATATTTACCTTTTCCTATAATTATGTGGACTTAATTTACAGCAATTCCATCCTATTTAAAATATTTATTTGGTGGTGACTTCTACATTTCCCATTTCCACTAGTTAAAAACAAATTTTAGTAATCCTAATTCTAATGTGAGTTTTTCTTCATGGTATTTTCTATTTTCAACCATTTATTTTTAAAGAACAATTTCAAATTTAGTAGACATTGTTTATTAACGGAGGGTAAAATGTAATGTCTTAGGATTTCATAGTACGTTATCTTGCTAATGTAATTCAATAGTTTGTGCTACACGAAACACCAAGTACGAGCGCACGAGGACTTATCAAATTGCCTTTTCGAAAATCATTTAAGAATAGTATAAACTTTATTATAAATATTATATAATCCATATAATTTTAACATCCATATTATGCATGTCCTAGACAAAATATAACAAAAAATTAAATTTGTCACATAAAAGAATTTTTTCTCAAAAAAATGAAATCTTAACGCCTATTAATGGAGAACCCATTTTAAATCCAATATATTTCACTTTTATATATTTAATTTGATAAAATAAACATATTTTTTAGAATCAATACATAAAATTTAGTTTGGAAATTTTATTTGTGTTTTTCTGATAACTTTCATATTTTGATGAATAGTGAAAAATACAAAATTTCAATTGAAAAAAAAAATTAATCTAAAAAATTATATTGTAAAATTATACATTTGAATGGTTTTAAATTATAATTATATTATATTTTTATCCATTAATCCTATGTTGGTCATTGGATGTACTTTTATATTTAAATTGGACATAAACACATATCAATATTTTGATAGTTTTAACTTTTTCAAAAAACACTTTCTGGTTTTGACAATGGGATTTAATTTTAAAATAATTAATGAAACTTATATGTTTGGAATTTGGTAAAATTTAATCCATTTTCAAATTTTGAATACAAAATTTAGCTAATGATATTTTTTTTATTTTGATAAAACATTCAATTTCTGACGAATAGGAGAAAACACTATGTTGTTATTAAAAATTGAGTTTTGCATTTAAATGATTATTTTTAATTTATCATAATGGAACTAAAGTAAAATAATACATGTATTAGTACAAAATAATTCATTACAGTCATATTATAATAGGATTATATGTATAAAATTTTATTGATCCTTTTTAACATCATTTACCCAACTTCTATGCAAATTTACCCACCTTGTAGGCACATTTGTTAATTTTCATAAAACATAATTTTAAAGATTCTGTGAATTTCATTTAAAAAACCAGAGAGAAAAAAATTGATATCATTATGTAACTTTTTTTTAATAGGATGAAAATAATTTTTGGAAAATTGTAACTTTTGAATTTTATTTACCATTGTTAAAAGTAAATAAGGTAATTAAAGGTTAAAATGTTATTATAATTACCCATACATATATAGTAATTATAATGGATAAGTGTAATTCGACCAATATAAAACTTAGGAATAAAATATGATCATTTTTATCCACTTGGATTAGATTAGGATATTAATTATATTTTATTTAAAGAAGTGTTAAAAGTGTTAAATTAAAATTTTAGTAACAATAAAATTTTTAATATAGGTTCATTCATAAGATAATTTAGACTATAAATATTTCATATAAATATAAAATGGTTTCCTACATTATGTTATTTTATTTATAGATTTTAAACATTAAATAATTAAATTTATTTATAACACTATAATGATGTAGTAATTAACTTACTAATGAAATAATAAAATAAATGATATTATAAATATTAAAATAAATATACTTTTAATGTGTTGATTCCATAAAATAATTTTATAGGTTAATATGAAATTTTATGGCTGATATAATGTATTTTTTTGAAGTAATCAAGTTGTTATGACATTAATAGAAACCAAATATTAAATAGTGTCAAATTATAATAAATGAGTTTTTAAAATAGATACTATTTTAATAAATGATAAAATAGTCATAAAAAACTAATATTATGCCATAGATCATATATAAAGATATATATTTCATTAATTAACCACTTGAGATTCTCTTGGAATTTTATACTATGTTTAATAACAATATAATATAAAAATTGAAGAAGATAAGGTATAAGATAAACTAATTAACTAAGAGTTATATCTAAAAGAAAAGGATAATATGGTGACCTAAACTTGTTTAAAACCTATTGGTTGATAGTTTCTTGAACCATCCTCACCTTACACTCTAAATGAATTCATTTTTAGCCATTATAAATAGAAAATGATTTTATAATAAAATAATATTTAAAGCTTTTCATAAAGTTTCCCTCACCTATCTTATAAAATTGTACTTCCCCTTCTCTTAAATTCACAAATATAATTCTGTTTTGATAGTCCAAAACCTACTCAAATATCCTAAAAACTTTCCCCAAATCAACCTAGAGGCCTTATGTTTATCAGAAATCTAACCTAACGAGCCATTTTTTCCAAATGAAAGGAAAAACCCGAAGAAGAAGTAATTATTTCATTACCTCTTTCAAAGATATTTTCTTCTTACACTTCCTACTTCTTTAATGATTCCATACTAAAATAATAAATACAATAAATTATACATAATTATCTGTTATTATAAATATATTACTGTAAGGACACGGAAATTTCAAGGAATTTTTTTTCTTAATTTCCTTTTTAATTTTACAAGAACGCTGTTTCTGACGGCGCCTGATTCCGAGGCCCGGTGTGCCCGGAATTAATTTCCGAAGTTTGGCTCGGGTACGTTCAGTGAACGAGCGAGCGGGAATTTCCATATTTTGAACCGTTGCCCGAAATCGAATTCTGAAGGCACCGATGAACTCGCGGCGCCGATATTCACTTAAGGAGACCTTTTCCGAGGTTCGTTTATTGAGGGTTTAGAGTTAGCTTTTGGGTTTTTAAAATAAAGCTAAATAAAATGTGGAAACACATTTTATTTTTAACTTGTTGGTTAACTCCTCCAAAAGGGAGTTAGGGGTGGGACCCACATACACTTAACCTCTCTTGAGAGGATTAAGTGTGGTGGGGCCCACACGAACCCTAACTCTTCACCTCCTCTTTTTAAAACTCCCCTTTAACTCACTTTAATTAATGTTTTACACATGGAATAATTAATTGAGGTGTGATGTTTTAAATTTCAAACCGTTGAAATTCTAAGAGGGAGGTTGTGTAATAAAATAAGCTTAAGCTTATTTTATCATTTTGGGGTTGGTTTCTTTTGCCACTTGAGAGGATTTGAGAAGCTCTCTCTACCATCCTCAACTTTGACGAAGAACACGAAGAACACTCAAGAACGCCGCTTCTCTCTTCTTCCTAGCCGGATTGTTTCCGAAGATCGACGACACCTTCCATGTCAACGAAAGGGAACACCGCTTCCTCCTCAGACATTCTTCGTCGGCTTAGGAAGATTCACCAACGACGTACATCTTCGGACGTACCTCTTCGTCAACGGAATCGACGAACGATTACCGCAATGCCCGACCTCCGCGATGCTTGTCTTCCGCGGTTTGTTGACGTGCTCCGCACTTGAACCGAGGTAGGGGTTTGTTTCAATTGTTTATATTTGTTCGAAAATTTCGACTTGAAAATTCTTCGTGGTAATTTTTTTTTAAAGTTATGTGGATCTTTCTTCTAACTTGATTGTTTATATTTGTCGGGCCTTGATTTTCAAATCTTTTTATTTAATCTAAAAAGATTGTGAAAGTTTATTATTCGTTAAAGGCCGATTTCTATCCTTATAACGTGAGGAGTTCGGATAGTACAAACCCGGTCGATCCTCCTCTTTTACTTCGTGTTGATTTTTTGTGGAATGGTTCGGAA
This sequence comes from Viscum album, assembly GCA_963277665.1. Taxonomy (NCBI): domain Eukaryota; kingdom Viridiplantae; phylum Streptophyta; class Magnoliopsida; order Santalales; family Viscaceae; genus Viscum; species Viscum album. Next base: position 324,982,070 of record OY728128.1, read on the forward strand.
GTGCGTGGTGTCGTCGCACCACGCGGGTTAATGCGGTTTAATGCGGAAGATACGCGCGGCGCCGTCGCGCCGCGCCGTGGAAAGATTTCAAGAACGCGACGCTGTCGCGTCGCGTCGAAGGTAGTCGAAGAGACCGCGGCCGGAGTCGGGCCACGGCGGAGGGGCGCTGCGTCGTCGCGCCGTGCCAATCGAACAAGGGCCGCGGCTTGAGCCGCGGCAGAGCTGGAAGGGGCGGCCGGAAAACCGGCTGTTGGCGGTTAATGAAGAGCGGCGGCCGGCTCGGCCACGGCGGAGCAGCCAGAGGAGGCCGGCCTCGCCAACCACCGGAGATCAGAAGGGCCGCGGCCATCGGGCCGCGGCGGAAGGGTGGAAGGCGGCCGACCGCCGGTTTGCTTAGGAGGCGGGAACCGCGGGTCCCGCGGCTGAAAGGAAAACGGCCGGCCAAAGGCCGACCGAGACCCACAAAATCCGGGGGGAGTTTACCCCCCGCGTGCGGCGCCCGGGCCGCGCCCCCGCGCTGGGACGCGCCGCCGCGCAGGGCCGCGCGGCCGCGCTGGCCGCACCGCCGGCCGGGTCGCGCCGCCGGCCGGGTCGCGCCGCCGGCCGGGTTGCGCCGCCGGCCGGGTCGGATCGACCCGGTTCGGGCCGACCCGGTTCGGGTCGGACCAGCGGGGGTCGGGCCGGGTCGGTTCGGGCCCAGCCCCCCCAGTTTCGGACGAGTTTCGTTTTTTCGCCCATATCTTGGGCTATGGGCCTCCAAACGACTCGCCGTCAGCGGCAACACGATCCTTGGATCGAGACGGTCGTTTCGGTATACTATACTCAAGGTACACCTTCCTTTTCGGGAGGCTAAGTGGTTAAAACTCCATTGTTAACTGTGATTGGCCTATAGTAGTGATTAGGATGGGTGACCTCCATGGAAGTTTCCTATGGTGGGTGTGAGACGGAAAAGCCAATAACTTCCAGACCAGGTGTCCGATTGACGCGCCGCCTATTGCGTTGCGTTCCTATTGACAATACGGAACTTTTTTCATCCTTCGCCCGAGTTTTGGATGCAGCTGGATAGTGGCCGGGATTTGATTGCACCCGAAATCCAACCGGGCCCCTGGAACGGAAAAGCTGATATCTTTCTGTCAGAACGTCCGTTTGACGAACCGTCAGCGGCGTTGGTGATCTCGTTGTGAAACCGTCCCTATGAGTATACCCTATGAGTGTTCGGGGTACAGTTGAGATACGGCCGGATATGGTTCACTCACGAAACCAACCGGGCCCCTAGGACAAAAGTCTAGTAACTCACAGACCGGGCGTCCGATTGACTCGTCGTCTGTTGCGTTGAGACCCCAATGATGAGGCGGTCCTTTGAGATACTTCTACGTGGGACATTGAGATACTTGGAGTATCGACCTGTAGCTCTTGGAGCAGACCCTCCCAGTGACGAGCGTGCAGAGTACGGAGACTGTGTAGCTGGCTGAGACCTGACGACTACTTGACCGACTTGACTTGGAGTGAGTCGACTAGCCCAGTGGAAGGAGCACTACATTATGAGGTGCAGACCCATGGCGGACGGAGCACTACCTGTGTGACAGTGCAGACCCGCGGTGCTCATCCGGATAGTACCTCAGCAGGCAACTAGGGGGTGTGCACTACTGTGTTTGGGTGACATACCTCGGCGGGAAGCACTACTGTGTTTGGGTGGCTGTCCCGCAGTACTCGACAGGAGGAGTACTTCAGTAGTCTTAGGTTAGTGAGCAGTACCTCGGAGTCATGACAGGACCACTGTACACTCCTGAGACGGAGCTCTTCATTAATTACAGTTTCGATAATGAAAATCCTGGTTTGAGTTGAGACTTTTGACCTTGTGTTTACCTCATGATTGAGATGGGTCACTTGCTAACATAGGTATATGTATGGGCATATACCCGGGTAGTGGTTATCCATTGATTTCACAATCCTTGTGTTTCCTCATGATTGAGATGGGTTACTTGATAACTTAGGTATATGTATGGGCATATACCTAAGTAGAGGTTATCTGTTTAGATCTTCTTTGTGGTTATCCTTTTTGGTTTTGTGAGACCTTGAAGGTCTCGGGGTCCCTACTGAGTATCGTTATACTCACCCCTGCACGGGCTATGCCCGCACCTCATTGTGTTGGTTGAAGACGACGGGCAGTGCTGACAGAGGCTGAGTGTTCGAGGACTGGACGGTACCTGGAGGTGGGCTATACGACGAGATGGTACCTGGAGGAGGACCTCACGACGAGACGGTACCCAGAGGTGGACGTGATGACGAGGAGGTACCCGAATGTGGACCACTGGCCAGACATACACGGAGCGGACGATGGGACCCGAGGAGCAGAGGAGCTATCTGTACCCACCCTTCAGGTGGGATTTCCAGTGGACAGCTCGGCGTAGCAGCTTTACTTTTCAGTTGTTGTTTTCCCTTCGAGTTGTACATTACAGTTGGGCTTGTATTTCCGGCCCCTTTTTACTTTCCGCACATACTGTTGTACTCAGTTTTTACTTAGTGTTTTCTTCTTCCTCTTGTACTCTGTGTCATTGTTTACTTTACAAAGACAATGCCTTCCCTTTTTACCGGGATTTACACCTCGGTGCTAGTCACCAGCCCCTGGCCAATGGAAGGCGGGCTAGGGGTAGTCACGACACGGGCCCAGAGGACGGGTCGTGACAAATTAGTATCCGAGGAGTTCGGTTCTACCGCAGAACGTATAACTCTGATGTTTCTTTCTGTGAAGCAATAGTGTTGAGAGTACCGAGTGTGGTTTTCAGTTCAGGGAGTCCAGTGTTGGTGCGGGCGGCCGGCGTATCCATACACCAGGACCCTGACAACAGATTTCTAACATTGTGCACGAAAACACTAATTGCGTGTGTGTTTTCAATGTTTTTCCCTTAAAACAGCTCAAAACAGGTCAGCTCACCAGGTCTAAACGTTTGACCGTGTCACGATGTTTCTTTCAGAATTCCTTTTCACGGACGACCAGCTAGAGCCCCGAGAGTGGTATGTACTGACAGCCCGCCGAGCGACGAGGCCTCAATACAGGGCCCTATCCCAGTTGAGGCACCAGCGGAGGCACCAGCGTTACTGCTACCCGTTGGGCCACTGATGCCACCAGCCCCAGCAGTAGGCGATGCACGACGCTTGAGTGCGCTACACGCGTTCCAGCGCCAGAGGCCACCCAGGTTCCGGGGAGAGACGGACCCGCAGGCGGCTGAGGTTTAGCTGGAGGCTGTGGTGAGAGTCTTCAGGCTTGTGGGGACGCCGGCAGACTTCATGGTGATCTTTTCTACCAGCCTCCTTCAGGCAGCAGCAGGCAGGTGGTGGAGCCACTTGTTCCAGTTTTGCGATGAGATGAACTTCGCAAGGGAAGACTTCGAGACCTTCTTCAGGGTAGAGTTTGTGCCAGTATCTCTACACCCCGAGTGTGTAAAGGAGCTTCTGCCTTTGCCGCGTGCTTTTCGATCAGTAGCCGAGTCATCTGTGGGAAGTAGACAGATGATGCAGAGGTGCAGGACGACCATACTAGCAGTTAGACGATCTCGGGTTTTTGGACCATTGGTGCGGGGAACCTGAGGTGGGGTTAGAGCCAGGCGTGCCAGAAACGGACAATGTTACTCATGCGGCGGAAAGGGTCACCTGGCACGTGACTGTCCAAATCCTCGTACGGTTGATCAACAGGTGTTGGAGGAGCCACCGAGACAGAAGCAGCGACTAGTGCTTGAGCAACAGCCGAGCAGTGGACAAGGCAGTAGAGCTCTGAGAGTAGGTGGGCAGGAGAGGAACTAGTGGATACGTCCTTTGTACTTCTAGTTCCATGTGGCAATGTATTCGTGTCTTTGTACTATGAGCTGCAATAATAAAAAGACACTTATCTTTGTTTGCTTTCCTGTCCTTTTGTTTGGTTGATACTGAGTGGTCCCGGTTAAACTATTGACTTGACCCTCACTTTTTAGATTTCTACTGGAGGGGACCCAGTGACCTCACACTGATGCCGAAAGTGTGAATCGACCCTTGGAGGTGAGAGTGACAGTTGGATCTCTTAGTAGATACGTCGAGGCCTTACGACGTCATCCAAGGCATGAATGCATCATTCATGTCAGGATTGACTGTATTAGGCAACGAATGTGGTTCATCCAAGGGATGAGATCGAGTTTCTCTTATCGGCAATGAAGAAATCATAGCTTCTCTTGTGAGACTAAAGGAGGTCCAGGACATCCAAGAGAGGATGAAGACTGCACAGTGCAGTAAGAAACAGGAAACCGGTGCCAGTCATAGAGACTCGGGTGTGTTAAGAAGAGGAAGCTTAAAAGAGAGATGAGTCTATGAAGCAGTAGACGTGGAGGCAGAGCTAGGAGAGCAGCATGAGGTGGTGTATATCCTAACATGGTACAACCAACCGCCTTAGTTATCCCCGCCAAGCTCAGGGAGATGGAGGGCGGTGGAAGAATGCGGCTGCATGCGGTCAAGGAGTGTGACCCAATGGCTCTAAAAATTATTCAAGGGACAGTCTGTGTCCACTACTATATGCTGAAGTAACAGACGTCGATATGAATCATTCCTCGATTTCACAAATCTTGTTCCAGACCTAGAGTTTCCGGTAAGCCGTGGACTTGACCCTCACATCTGGAGATACCTTGGGAGGATACTCAATAATCACACTTACGCCGATGGTGTGGTCAGACCCTCGAGGCGAGAGTTTCGGTTGGAATCTCTTGGTGGCAGCGTCGAGGCCTTACGACGTTAGTTTGAGTATGGAATGGGAAATAACTGTTCATACTCAAATTGACGGTTTTAGGCAAACGTCGGAATGAGTTTTCTTTGGTCGGTGGAAAAGGAAACCCCGGGCAGTGCATGGTAACTCTTGCACAGGAGAGTGCGACCGATCACTCTTGAGTCGGTCAACCTTACCCTCGTGGCAGCAGCCTTTTGAGTTCCAGTTCTATCAGAAAATGGAGACCTCTGGAGTTCGAGGATGACGATCACGTCCTTATACGGGTCTCACCTCGATGAGTTTTACGGAGATGTAGCCAAGGCGGAAAGTTATCTCTGGGGTTAAGCGGACCTTCTTAGGTCCCCAGCTGTGTAGGCGGTGTGGTTTACTGCTTGACCCATTAACCGCAGTTGCACCAGGTGCACGACGACTTCCACGTATCTCAACGGAGGAGATACGTGCTCGACCCTTCACATACCATCGACCATGAGGAGTTGCACGATGGCGATGGGGTGTCTTTCACGGAGATTCTAGTGGGGATCGAGGATCGATAGGAGAAGATCCTACGAGGATGATCGATTCCTCAGGTGCACTTTCTTTGGCAGTACGGAACCTCTAGGTAAACACATGGGAGCGGAAGGCTCAGATGCGTGCGCTGTACCACATTTGTGACACTAGTTTGTGTTGAAGCTTTACGGGGACGTAAAGCCCTGAGGTGGGAATAATGTAAAGACACTGAAATTTCAAGGAATATTTTTTTCTTAATTTTCTTTGTAATTTTACAAGAACGCAGTTTCTGAAGGCGCCTGATTCCGAGGGCCGGTGTGCCCAGAATTAATTTCCGAAGTTTGGCTCGGGTACGTTCAGTGAACGAGCGAGCGGGAATTCCTATATTTTGAACCGTTGCCCGGAATCGAATTCTGAAGGCACCGATGAACTCGCATCACCGATATTCGCTTAAGGAGACCCTTTCTGAGGTTGCGTTTATTGCGGGTTGAGAGTTAGTTTTTGGGTTTTTAAAATAAAGTTAAATAAAATGTGGAAACACATTTTATTTTTAACTTGTTGGTTAACTCCTCCCAAAGGGATTTAGGGGTGGGACCCACATCCACATAACCTCCCTTGATAGGATTAAGTGTGGTGGAGCCCACACGAACCCTAACTCTTAACCTCCTCTTTTTAAAACTCCCCTTTATCTCACTTTAATTAATGTTTGACACATGGAATAATTAATTGAGGTGAGATGTTTTAAATTTCAAACCTTTGAAATTCTAAGAGGGAGGTTGTGTAATAAAATAAGAATAAGCTTATTTTATCATTTTTCGGGTTGGTTTCTTTTTCCACTTGAGAGGATTTGAGAAGCTCTCTCTACCATCCTCAACTTTGACGAAGAACACGAAGAACACTCAAGAACGCCGCTTCTCTGTTCTTCCTAGCCGGATTGTTTCCGAAGATCGACGACGCCTTCCATGTCAACGAAAGGGAACGCCGCTTCCTCCTCGGACTTTCTTCGTCGGATTACGAAGATTCACCAACGGCGTACCTCTTCGGACGTACCTCTACGTCAACGGAATCGACGAACGAATACCGCAATGCCCGACCTCTGCGATGCTTGTCTTCCGCGGTTTGTTGACGTGCTCCGCACTTGAACCGAGGTAGGGGTTTGTTTCAATTGTTTATATTTGTTCGAGAATTTCGACTTGAAAATTCTTCGTGGTAAATTTTTTTTAAAGTTATGTGGAACTTTCTTCGAACATTATTGTTTATATTTGTCGGGCCTTGATTTTCAAATATTTTTATTTAATCTAAAAAGATTGTTAAAGTTTATTATTCGTTAAAGGCCGATTGCTATCCTTATAACGTGAGGAGTTCAGACCGTACAAACCCGGCCGATCCTCCTCTTTTACTTCGTGTTGATTTTTTGTGGAATGGTTTGGAAGTACGTGGTGCCGTCGCACCACGCGGGTTAATGCGGTTTAATGCGGAAGATACGCGCGGTGCCGTCGCACCGCGCCGTGGAAAGATTTCAAGAACGCGACACTGTCGCGTCGCGTCGAAGGTAGTCGAAGAGACCGCAGCCGGAGTGGGGCCACGGCGGAGGGGCGCGGCGCCGTCACGCCGTGCCAATCAAACAAGGGTCGCGGCTTGAGCCGCGGCAGAGTTTGAAGGGGAGGCCGGAAAACCGGCTGCTGGCGGTTAATGAAGAGCCGTGGCCGGCTCGGCCGCGGCGGAGCAGCCAGAGGCGGCCGGCCTCACCGGCCGCCGGAGAACAGAAGAGTCGCGGCCATCGGGCCGTGGCGGAAGGGTGGAAGGTGGGCGGCCGCCAGTTTGGTTAGGAGAGGGACCCGCGGGTCCCGCGTGTGAAAGGAAAACGGCCGGCCTAAGGCCGACCGAGATCCACAAAATCCGGGGGGAGTTTACCCCCCGCGTGCGGCGCACGTGCGGCGCCCAGGCCGCGCCCCCGCGCCGTGCCGCGCCGCCGCGCAGGGCCGCGCCGCCGCGCTGGCCGCACCGTCGGCCGGGTCGGGTCAACCCGGTTCAGGCCGACCCGGTTCGGGTCGGACCAGGGGGGGCGGGCCGGGTCGGTTCGGGGCCAGACCCCCCCGGTTTCGGACGGGTTTCGGTTTTTCGCCCATATCTTGGGCTACGGGCCTCCAAACGACTCGCCGTCAGCGGCAACGCGATCCTTGGATCGAGACGGTCCTTTCGGTATACTATACTCAAGGTAAATCTTCCTTTTCGGGAGGCTACGTGGTTAAAACTCCATTGTTAAGCGTGCTTGGCCTAGAGTAGTGATCAGGATGGATGACCTCCTGGGAAGTTTCCCAAGGTGGGTGTGAGACAGAAAAGCCAATAACTTTCAGACCAGGTGTCCGATTGACACGCCGTCTATTGCGTTGCATTCCTATTGACGATACGGAACTTTTGGAATCCTTCGACCGAGTTTTGGATGCAGTTGGATAGTGGCCAGGATTTGATTGCACCCGAAATCCAACCGGGCCCCTGGAACGGAAAAGCTGATATCTTTCTGTCAGAACGTCCATTTGACGAACCATCAGCGGCGTTGGTGATCTCGTTGAGAAACGGTCCCTATTAGTATACCCTATGAGTGTTCGGGGTACAATTGAGATACGGCCGGATATGGTTCGCTCACGAAACCAACCGGGCCCCTGGGACGAAAAGGCTAGTGACTCACAGACCGGGCGTCCGATTGACGCGTCGTCTGTTGCGTTGAGACCCCTATGACGAGTCGGTCCTTTGAGATACTTCTACGTGGGACTTTGAGATACTTGGAGTATCGACCTGTTGATCGTGGAGCGGACCCTCCCAGTGACGACCATGCGGAGTACGGAGACCGTGTAGTTGGCTGAGACCTGACGACTGCTTGACCGACTCGACTTGGAGTGAGTCGACTAGCCCAGTGGATGGAGAACTACATTATGAGGTGCAGACCCATGGCAGACGGAGCACTACCTGTGTGACAGTGCAGACCCGCGGTGCTCGTCCGGAGAGTACCTCAGCAGGCTACTAGGGGGTGTGCACTACTGTGTTTGGGTGGCTGGCCCGCAGTACTCGACAGGAGGAGTACTTCACCAGTCTTAGATTAGTGAGCAGTACCTCGGAGTCGTGACAGGACCATTGTACACTCCTGAGACGGAGCTCTTCAGCAGTTACAGTTTCGATAATGAAAATCCTGGTTTGAGTTGAGACTTTTGACCTGTTGTTTACCTCATGATTGAGATGGGTCACTTGCTAACATAGGTATATGTATGGGCATATACCCAGGTAGTGGAAATCCATTGATTTCACAATCCTTGTGTTTCCTCATGATTGAGATGGGTTACTTGATAACTTAGGTATATGTATGGGCATATACCTAAGTAGAGGTTATCTGTTTAGATCTTCTTTGTGGTTATCCTTGTTGGTTTAGTGAGACCTTGAAGGTCTCGGGGTCCCTACTGAGTATCATTATACTCACCCCTGCACGGGCTATGCCCGCACCCCGTTGTGTTGATTGCAGACGACGGGCAGTGCTGACAGAGGCCGAGTGCGTGAGGACTGGACGATACCTGGAGGTGGACTATACGACGAGATGGTACCTGGAGGATGAACTCATGACGAGACGGTACCCAGAGGTGGACGTGACGACGAGGCGGTACCCGAAGGTGGACCACTGGGCGGTCATACTCGGAGCGGACGACGGGACCCAAGGAGCAGAGGAGTTATCTGTACCCACCCTTCAGGTGGGATTTCCAGTGGACATCTAGACGTAGCAGCTTTACTTTTCAGTTGCTGTTTTCCCTTCGATTTGTACATTACAGTTGGGATTGTATTTCCGGCACCTTTTTACTTTCCGCAATTACTTTTGTACTCAGTTTTTACTTAGTGTTTACTTCTTCCACTTGTACTTTGTGTGATTGTTTACTTTACAAAGGCAATTCCTTCCCTTTTTTCCGGGATTTACGCCTTGGTGCTAGTCGCCAGCCCCTGGCATATGGAAGGCGGGCTTGGGGTAGTCACGGCACGGGCCCCGAGGATGGGTCGTGACAATTACAACCATTTTCATTATTTTATCCATGCAATGAATGACAAAGTCACCATACGTGCGTACGTACGACTTACCATCTCCACGTCGTGGGGTAGTTTTTTATTAATCACTTCATTATTTAGATTGGTGTAATAATGAGTAAAATTGATTTAAATAATAAATATACCATGTTAATTAATTTTTATTTATAATATACAATCCATTTACATACGATTTCACCATCAATAGAATTATATTGTTTCTTGTGCATATGTACAGCTTAGTGTCTCTAGGACGTGATTAGATTCATTTTCACGTTCACCATTCAATGATGGTTATAAAAATATATATTATTTATAAGTATGTCATATATGACATAATAATTCTAATGTAAATATATATATATATATATATACATATCTCCTTCACTCACTTCCGTTTAATTCGATATGAAAACGGAAATGGCATTTATGAGTACGTATGACATACTATATCCATAAACAGTGTTTTCAATTTCATATATCTATCTATTATACATATTTATTTTCTGAATATATATGACACATAAATAATGTTTTATATTTTGGAACCAATTAAATCATGATATAAGTGACACGATCAAGAATAACAAGTTACAACACGAATGATATAGAAAGCAATTATTAAATGAAATGTTATTTTGACATAAAAATTTTTATTAAATGGGTAGTATAAATCCATAAATTAATCTGGTGTTATATTATAAAAATAGATATTGTTATGGTATAATTTAATAACATACTATCATTATTATACAGGAGGTTAAATGTACCCTCGACCAAAAGAAGGCACAAGGTAAGGGTTAGTTCCCCAATCTCATCATTATCCAAGATTGTCTATGTTTATGTATTTAATTGGACATATTTATCATTCATGTCCATGTTTCTTAATTGTTTTTTCAAAATTAAACTTTTAAGGTTTTTTGGAAGGGTCTCTTTAACTAGATTATCATTTTAAATGTCTTAAAACAAAATTTTCTATATCTTTTAATTAATGTCCATTTTTTTCAAAATGAATTCAAGGATTTATTTATATGAAGATGATTGTTTTAAAATGATAATTACATTAAAAAGTTTCATAGTTGTGTGGAACACTCTGATTAAAAAATATATTCTAAATGAATTCCTTTATAAAATGTGAAAATTTTAAATTATTTCATTAAAAATGGATATTTCTCTCAAATGGTTTTTATGATTATTTTCAAATATATCAACATCCTTTATTAGATATTTTTATTAATTGAGATTGAATTATTATAATTCAGTCTTTCATATTTTATTTAATGAGTTATGAAATGTTTTACTGTGGAGGTTCTATTTTTATACAATTCGTGGTTTATTGTAAATGTACTGACATTCCGTATGTTAATTTAAATATAAAAGTTTATGTTCTGTTTTCACATTTTCATATGAGTAATGAATTGGACTTTGTAAGTGATTGGCGGATCCCTCTATTACTCTTTGATGCATTGGTAGATCTGATGTGACTAACTAGTGTCTTGGTATAAGTCCTTGACAAACTTTATAGTTAGAGTCTAGGATCGAGGCCTTGACTTTCTGGTTAAGATGTCCGAAATTTTACATTACATAATTATGAGATTAGTTATTAATATTACATGTAATTATTTGACTATTTGAATTTCAATTTGAATATGTAAATGGAATTATTTTGTTTATCATTTCCATATTATGTTTTTGTTTATGTTTAAAGGGCTTGTGATTCAATTTTATACCTTGCCATAAAACATTGTGATTATATATGATAGCTTCCACTAAATTTTTTACCCTTACGGAGCATCTGAGCTCACCACTTTCTTTTGTTTTATATTCCCAAATTTCAAGATGTATATTATTATTTATATACATGTTTAATCTAAGGGAATAATGTAGTTCTCAAAGGATTACTTATGTTGTGTTTTGTGTTAGAAATTGTATTTTCAAGTATATGTATGTAATCGTTTTTCCAAGATGGCTAAACTAATCAGTCCTTCATGACTTTATTTATTGTAATTATTCTAATTTATTTGAATAATGCTCCAAATCCGGGATTATGGGGTCAGGGCATTATAGGGATGATCACTAGAGTGAATGATGTTGTGATAATTTCTAATCTATTTTCACAAAACATGATTAACAATGTTTACCTTAACCAACTCTCGGACTACCCAATGAAGGTAAAGATGGAGTTCACTGAGAGTTCAAGTAATGGTGACCATGGATGAATGAATATTTGGTTTATTTTATGTCAACTATGTATAAATGATCACCTAATTGAATGACTTAGTGGAACACAATGATGTTTTGACTGTTTAAAATAAAGATAGAAAGAAAGTGATTACAAGTAAAAAACGATGAATTTGGTTAGCGAAATGGATGATAATATTAGCATCCCAATGACACCATCAAAGGTTATATGTTTTGAGTGTGGAGACAATGATCATTATTCCCCCCAATGTCCCAATAAGAATGTTCCACAAGAGAATCTATAAGGTGTTGTGAGTAGTGGTTACACTTTTAATGATGATGATACTATTGATAAAATGTGATCGGAAAAATGTATTCTGTAATTGGATGAGGTAGCATTTTTAAGTAAGTAATGATAATAAAATAAAGGTTTTTATGTTTTTGTATTCTAATGATATGAGTGATTAAAGGTAAAAGTATTGTACAACTTATTTGTTTGTTCACTTAGTAATTGCATGTATATAATTGACTAGTGAAGTGATTTGATGACAATGTGATATTTTGAATGAGGTATGGTAACCATTAATATGTTCATCATGTTAGGTTAATGATGTATGTATAAATATATGTGGGATTTGAATAAGTTAATTGGATAATATTGACTAACTTGGAACTAAGTAAGGAATTTTTTATAGGTGGTTTATAATATCACATATGAATTTTACAATAATTATAGATTTATGAAATAAATACAATACACTATGGAATAAGGAAGAATTCATGTTTCCTAAAAATATTATTGTTAATTCAGGTTATTACCATGTTTGTAGATAATATATGATGAGTTTATTCACATGTTTGGAGAGTTACAACCAAGAGAAACTATATGACATACAAGGGAATCAATTGTATTATTATTTCATGAGTCTATTTCTAATGTTCTGGGTTTAATTATTTAAGAAGGTTTATAAGGTTAACCATTCATGAAATTGTTAATTTATGTTTTAGAGGAATTATTAGTTCAATTAGTTTTTATTATAAACCATGTTTCAATGTCTATTTAGTTATTAATCTTATTTCACGAATGTATATATTTTATATTTTTTAATTTATATTAGAATTGTTTTGGGAAAAGGATATCATGTATGTCAGTTCACAACCAATGATGTTTGGAAAGGCCATGGGTCATGAACCCATCACTAAATGAAGATAAGGTTTTCACACCTACCACTGGTCTACATAATTTCATAGTTAATGTATACTAATTTGTATGAGAAAATATTTATGACTAACCCATTATTGAATAATGATAAGGGTTTCACGCCTTTCACAATTTTTTGAATTTGTGACCCAAAACATTCCATTTATCATTCACTTATTATTTATTGATGACGTACATAACTCCCTATAAATATTTACCCTTTTCCTTCCTGTCCAATCTTAAACTACGAAATATGTTCTCCCATGTTGGAACACAGTTATATGTTACTTTGGGTAACCATTACAGTTCCAAATTTCATTATTAAGGGAAGCTTTAATATATGTTTTTATGATATGGGTTTCCATGATTAAAACTTTAAACTATTAAACCATTGATAACACAATTAAATTTATCATGATAAATTAATTTTTAGAAGGTTGAATATGACAGTATGAGATTTTATGAAATGTTTTTTTGAATTAATTTATCTTTTTGATAATTTTCATTTCCCATGATACTGTAAATAGTAAATAATACATACATATATATATATATATATTAAAACATTGTAATAATAAATTCATTTCTCATTCAATAAAAACTGTCATATTAATACACACAACACTGACTCAGTATATGTTACACACACCTTAACATAGCATACATTATACAAAATATTGAACTTCCTCGATGGCTTGTGTAACACGCAAGAACGAGTCTTACCTAACTATAAAATATTAATTTCTTTTATTATGTAATATAACCTAGGTGTTATATTTATGAATATTAAAATTGTTATCTAAATTATGAAAATATGTTGTTTAAATAAGTATTTGATAAATTTATAGTGTCCAAAATAATTGTAAATGAATAATAAAATCAATTCAATAAAATGGAAAATAATATTATATTCCCAAAGATATTATAACCTAGTTAATAATAATTAGTAATTAATATTAAGTTAATACATATTTCATATAAAAAATAAAATATTTTTATATATTCATCTTATATATTCAATAGAATAATTATAAGATCAAATCCAATTTTATGCTTAAAAGCCCATATCATTAAGGAACTTTTTACGATCTTTTATTGGAGTACCCTTTATAAATCATCTTTTTGGAACTATTATAGACTTATTATGTCCCAATAGACATTATATGTTGGGTCAAGATATAAAAAATATTTTAGGATACATTTTTAGTATTTTTATGTAAAGATTCATCTATTAATGAATAGTTAAAATTGATGGATTTTTACTCAAAATTGCTTCTGCATCTAATTTATTTATAGGGATAAATAATATTTTTACATTTTTATATAGCTTAGTTAGGTATTATTTTTACAAATTATTACAATATTTTTTATTGTAACAAATTTATAACCGTTATTTGATATAAACAATTATCAATTGTTTGGTTATTTTTACATTTAAAACCAACATTGTCTTCCCATCAGCGTGGATAATTTTAAATTAATTTCTTCCTATTATTTTATTAAAATTTTTAAAAAATATATTAGATATATGTAATAATAATGAAATATAATTTATAATAAGTTGATTTTTTTTATGAATAAAAATATTAGTGAAGGATAATAAAATTAATTACATTGGTTAAGAGAAATATTATATTAATAATGGTATAACACATAATTTTAAACCTAGATTGTAAAATAAAATTCTCCATCACTTATTTTATGCACATATTTTGACCATATAATCAATTTTTTCAACCATGGTTCATTATGGGAACAACTTACAATAAGATTTTTTTTTGTTGAATTGTCTCTTAAAAATTTTACAAGAGTGACACTCCTCATCCTTTATAAAAGACCACCTCATATACACATTCATAAACCTCTCAAACCTATTAGGTATGGACAATATATACCCACATAACCTAAAAAAGTACCTAACATATACACTGAAGCCTCCCTTTGGACATAAATACTCTAATTGAATATTTTTTGCCCAAAACAAATGGAGTTACCTGATTAAGAGGTAACGTCTTCTCTCAATCCCCATTCATTTATTTTCCATTCCACCCCATAGACTCCCTTTTCTCAATTCTTGTGTTAGAAAACCAGTATACTAAATAAAATATGCTTTTTTAGGCTAAGGTTTCATTCTACACAGACACACACCTCCAACTAATTATTATTGAATATATTATTCCAGTGTTTGGCAAATTCTAGCCTCACAAAATGTTTATTATTCTATTTTATTTTACCACTAATCATGGTGGCCATTACGATGAAAAAATGTTTATATATTTCATATATGGTATTTATTATGTATTTATGCCTATTTATTCTGTTTCTAAAAGAAATATCTTTACTTTCAAATTGGTGTTAATATGACAATATCATTGGAGGATGTGTGGACTAGCGCCCCCTCAAAGCGATGTGAGTCATTCACACACCACATGGAATGTATTAATGATGGGTTTACTGAAATTATTAGATATATATGTGTAACATCCTAGGTAAATAATGAGTAAGAAATTTTCATATTTATTAATATTTGTGAATTGAATATTAATCTTATTTTAAATGGGATGCTATGTTTGATGGCGTACCTAATAAACATCTGTAGGTTTCTTTGAAATATTTCATTTAACACAACATTGAGTTATATAGAAAAAAATAATTATGTAATATTATTATTTTATATGGTAGTTAAAACCTATCCATTGTAATATAGGGAATGAATAGAACTAACTAAAAATGATTATACATGTTTGTAAAATGTTTTTACATTTATACCATAAAATTTAAGGTCTTCAAATATGAATGAATCTAATTTTAAGCATGAATACTCTAATATTCATTAAAATGTCAATTTACTACCCTTTGATGGTGAACTGTCATTAAATATAGTTTTTTTCATTTTTATATGTTCTATTTGTCAATATAAAATTATTCTTTAGATTTGGGACATCAAAATTTACTTTGGGAATTTTTTTTTTCTCAAAAAGTTCATTTTATGATGAATTGTGAAAAATACTGTATTTTAATTCAAAAGTGTCTTTTAATATAATATATTTAGATGGTTATATTATATTTTTAATTGCTATTAATTTGTAATAAAAAAATTTTTAAAAATTTATTCTAATGTTGGTCATTTTAATTAACTTCACTTTTAAATTGGACATAAACAATTAACAATCTTTGAATAGTTATTGTTTTATAAAAACAAGCTATTTGTTTTGACAAGATGAATTAATTTTAAATTAATTAATGAGACTTATATGATTTCAATTTTGTAAAATTGACATCGTTTTTGAATTCATAATATCAAATATAGCTTAGGATGATTTTTTTGTTAATTTTCTGAAAAACATCAATTTTTGAGGAATAGTGAAACCACTCAACAGTTGTTAAAAAACTGACATTCACATTTAAATGAAATTTTACTGCTTCTAAGAATTGAATTTATAAAATCCCAAATACATGGTTGTTATTCGTATATAAAATGTAGTTCAATAAGATGAAAATAAATTTTGGTGAATAGTTACTTTCGGCTTTTATTTACTGCAGTTAAAGGTAAATAGGGTAATTAAAGGTAAAAAGAATATTATAATAATTTAAAAATACCGTAACACTCATCCTACCTTATTATTTGAGTAATGGTAGACCATAAAATCTTTGGATCTATTTTGGGACCCCATGGAGCCACTTATGAATGATAATGACACTCTATATTAATTAACTTAAAGTAAATAAAAAAATGACATAAACAAATATCACTTTATAAATTAATATTTACATGTTATTATTAAAAGTTATATTTATGAATATAAATTTTCATTGGAAATATAAATTTATTTCCCACATAATGGTATTTTAAAAAAAAAATTAGACATCAAATAAACCAAATTATTTATGACACAATAATTATGTAGTGTTTACCACATTAATAAATGATTTAAATAAATAAGATTATAAATATTAAAATAACATACAAAACAAGTCCAATTCTTATTGAATTAATTTATTTAGACCATATGTCCTCTTATATTATACCTTAATGAGTTTTGGACCTTTAGTAACCGAATATCATTATATAATATATTAATATTATCACTCCTTCCTAAAGAGCCCCTCCTCCCCCTTATAAAAAATACCTCACTAATAAGAAATTACTCACAACTATAAAGCCTTCTGGATCGTCCAAACTCTACCCAATAAATCTCCCTAAATCCCTCTCCTCCTCCTAGAAGCCTTAACTTTGGAAGAAGGCACTTCCAGAAACTCTTTTTGGTCATACCAAATGGAGTTACCCAAATTATTGAAAACGATTTCTCTTAACATCTTCTTTTTATTTTACTTCTCCAACCCAAAACTCTTTTAATTACTTTGTTTTATAACAACACCAATATAATAAATATACTAGGATGTTTTTAAGAGAATTATTAGTTCTACACTTGCACACACCTCCATCTAATGGGTGAAGAACATATTGTTTCGGTGGACGACGAACTACTGCCTCATGAAACGATGATTGTTTGTATATCTCCTACCACCTCTCATGGTGGCCATTATGATGGAAATATATATATATATATATATAATATTTTTATTTTTTCTTTATGGGTCTGTATTTTTTCATTTATAGAATACCTTTATTGTTTCCATTATGGGTAAACACAATAATTTCATTTGAGGAAGTGCAAACTACCGACCCTCAAAGTGATAAGACTCGTTCATACCATACATGGTACATATAAAAAATTGGATTATTGAAATTATATATGATATTATAATGTAATTACAATATAATTATATATCATTATGTTTTCATTCAATTAAAGTACAGAATAGAAATGAATGTAGTGTGCATTCGTACGTATGACTTACCGTCTCCATGAATGGTGCATTTCATTTATTATATCCAAATGTTATGTAATGTTATAAATACATATATATACTGGATATTTATGATATATATGAAATCTAAATCATTAATATCATTTTCAAGACTGTGGAATCTTTAGCACATGGACAACATGTAATTATAAGGTGTTCATTTCTTACTCAAGTACCAAATATCGACATAACAAACATTATTAACATAACAGATTAAATAATGTTTATAAAATGGTAATAAGGGATATAAAAGAAATAATAAACTTAAAAAAGGGTTCCTAATCAAGTATAAATTAAATTAAATTTATTATTCAGGAACAACAAGGAACAAACAAGTCAAGTCATACATGAGGTAAGAGATTTCTTATCTCACGTTTAATCCCGTGAGATTTCCATTGTTCTCCACTTATTTATTGCATGTTGAGTATTGAGTACTGCCACATGATATATAATATCCTGATTATATTTATATTCATGGTATTTTGTGATTAATTTTGTTTTTATTAACTTTTTTTCATACGACTTGATAGATTATGACGTGGTAAGGGGTTTTCATCTAACTTTTTATTCCCGTGATATTCATGCTATACTGACATTGTTTCCCAATGTGTGGTGTATGTACTACAAATTATTGTATTAATTTTATAATATAATAAAATTTATTTTTAATTAAATCTTCATTTTGTGATCCTTCTTTCATATGGTGAATGTTTCATAAGTTACCAAATCGTTAAGGGAAGCATTCACCCTCTTATTTTTTTAAAGACTTATTTTTGTTATGTATTTTAATTTACATCCTATAATCATGGTATATGTTATTATATATCCATTATGATGTAAATTTTATGTCTAAGGGAATATATACCCTTTTTTGTCTCATCAAATTATTTTTCTAAATTTTAAAGTGACACTGTTAGGCTGTCAAATTTCTGTAAGGGAAATTCTTAACCCAATTTCAATACTTTTGGTTAAACAAACACTTCTTGTTTATTTCATGTTATAAATATATGTGAATGACCTTTGATTGTTTCAAACATAATATCCACTTATATTGAGTGTATTCATATTTTTCACACATAATTATGTAATTTATTTATCCTTAATCTAAGGATACAATATTTATAAGTGATTTCATCTCAATTTACATTCCCTTGAGACTTCAGATTTGTTATGTTCCAATTCACATTTATCTGGTGTATATACTACCCATTGGAATATAATATCCTGAATAGCCTTATTCTCATGATATTATATGTTTTGTTTTATTCTATTCATCAATTATGTTTATTCAAGTGTTTCTCATGTGTTACGAGACTATTTAACTAAAACATCATTTTAAAAGATTTAAAGGATTATTCTTATAAATATTTCTCATTAATGCCAATGACTTCAAAATGGTTTTAATTATTTATTTAGATAGACATTATTTTATTAAATCGTTACTTCCTTTAAAATATTCAAAGTGTTATGGGAAACAATAATTCAAAAATATCTTTATTAAATCATTTAAATGGTTTTAAAAGTGGTTTGATAAAGAATTATTTTTTTCAATATCTTGATTTGATATATTGTGATTATAATTTTTAAGTGTTATCTTTTCTTTATTCTTGTGTTATGTGTTATGATTATGTTATGGTTATTGGCAATTATTTATGTATATGTGTAGTTATGGGATAAATTTACGGCGGGTGAGCCTTTAAAGACTCATAAATATCTAGGAAATTTTTTTCTTAAATTATTTTGAATTTTAGAAGTACGTAGTTTCTGACGGCACCTGATTTCGAGACACGCTGTGCTCGAAATCAATTTCTGATTTTATCTCGGGTAAGTTCAGTGAACGAACAAGGCGGTTTTTCTATCTTTTGAACAGGTGCTCAGAATTGAAATTTGAGGGCATCGACGAAACCGCAACATCAGTAATTTCTTAAGAGGGCCTTTATCGAAGATGCGTTTGCTTTGGAGGAGTTGTAAAAAAATGTGGATTAAATAAAAAGGGTGAATAAAATTTGTGGTAAAATTTTTATTCCTAACTGAGGTGGTTTTATCCTGCATGGGGTAGTTAGGATGGGACCCACTAACATCCTAACTACCCATGTGTGGATAAATGTGAGGTGGGGCCCGCATGAGCCCAACCCTTCACATTCCCTAAAACCCCCATAAACCCCCCATTAATCTTCTTGTGTTTAATGTTGACAACCCTTTGTATTTAATTAAGTGACTTATCCTCTTCTATTTTAATAATGCCAACACACATTAATTTAATTAATTGAACCTCTACAATTAATTGGATTATGTTTTGAATTTTGAGTTTTTGAAATGCATGGCAAGGTAAAATAAAATAAGGGAAAGATTATTTTATTCTAGATTTAGATTTTTGAGTTGGGAATTGGGGAGAGAGCTCTATCTTTATTGGAAGAACATCATCCTCCTGTAAATAACATCACCCTTCGACGAAGAATTCCATCACCACAAGGAGAGACGACGTGCCATTCCTTCTTCTCTCCGTAGATAGTGTGAGACGTCATCCCCTCCTTGGAAACACGCCAACGCCATCATCGAAACCTCGCCCTACGGTGCCATCTACCGCGTCACCGGAAAACGACATCGTTTATAGAGGTATGGGTTATCTTTGTTCATGTTCTATTTATAGACCTTCATTGATTAAATTTTGACCGCTTGTTATCATTATAACGGGAGGAGATCGGACCGCACAACCACGGCTGATCCTCCTCGCATTTTTTGTTGATTTTCATTGATCATTGTGGTGAAGGCAGCGCGGTGCCATTACACCGCACTGGAACAAAAGGGACCACTTCCGGAGTGGGCCGCGGCGGTGGCGCGCGGTGCCGTTGCGCCGCGCCGGAGGACCCAAGGGAGGCCGTGGCCGGAGCGGGCCATGGAGGAGGTGCACGGTACCATTGCTCCAAAACGGTCCAAGAAGGGCCATGGCGTAAGGCCGCATCGGTCAATTGCAGGGGCGGCCTAGCTCGGCCAGCCGCCGGCGTTCTAGGAGGTGGTACCCCCGCAGGTCCTGCAGCGGTTCAACCGGCCTGCCATAAAGGCTGGCCGTTTTTTCAGAAGACCAGGGGGTCTTAAACCCATGACCCCCAATTAGGTCGGACCCCACCGGGGGGCCTCTGTTTCTGAAACAAAGGGTGTCCTGCCCCTTTTGTGCCCCGCTTGGCCGCGAGCCGAGCCATGACCGGCTTTCGATCCGGGCCACGCCAGGCCAGGCCGCCCCCAATGGGCCTAGCCGCCCGCGCCGGGCCAGGCCGCCGGCGCCGGGCCGGGCCACACCCAATCAGACTGAACCTAGAACCGGGTCGGGTTGACCTGGTTCTGGCCAGCCCAGGGGGTATTGGGCCGGGTCGGACCGGGCCCGAACCCCCTATTTTTTGACTAGTTTCGTTCAAACGCCTATACCTTGGGCAACTGACCTCTGATCGATGCACCGTCAGTTGTGTAGGGATCCATGGATCGAGACAGTCGTTTGGGTATATTAAAATTGTGGTTTAGGCGATGTTTGTGTATGGTCGTGTTGGTTTGAACCCGAAACCGACCGGGCCCTTGGAGTAGAAATGCTTATAACTTAACGACTGGACGCCCGAATGATGTGCCGTTAATTAAGTTGAATTAATCTTAGTGAGATGATTCTTTTAGATTACTATAGTCGAGGTTTGGACGTAGCTAGTGTACCTTCAGGTTGGTTTTGGCTTAAAACCCATCCGGACCCCTTGAACGAAAAGGCCAATAACTCTTAGACCAGGTGTCCGATTAACGGGCCATCTGTAACGTTGAGTTACTATTGACATGAAGGAACATTGTGATACATCAACTCTGGACTTCGTGACAGTTGATGTATCGACCCCTTGGCTCGTGGAGCGGACCTTCCCGGAATCGAGCATGTCGTGTGCAGGAACCCTAGAGCTGGCTGCGACTGCAACGACGATGGCAGCTGTACTTGGATCCTACGTGGGTTCGGCAGTGAGGAAGACTTTACATGGATCCTCCATGGTTCGGCATCGATGATAACTGTACTTGGATCCTACTTGGGTTAGGCAGCGATGGTTACTATACTTAGATCCTACGTGGGTTTAGCAGCAATGACTTCTGTACATGGATCCTATGTGGGTTCGGCAGAGGAGATGATTCAGAGGCTACATCTAATCATCTCCACCCCTCATCATGAGTAGAATACCTCTGTGAGATGAGTCTTGAATTTCAATCATTATCTTCAATATTATTGACTTTCTTTCCTATGTGGATTGGGTTATGCTTTTCTTGTGTGGATTGGGTTATTCTTTCTTGTGTGAATTGGGTTATTCATTCCTGTATGGACTGGGTTGTACATGGGCTCGTGGGTTGGAGTAGAAATGGAATTTATGACTTAGGTATATGTATGTGAATATACCTAAGTAGTGTTGGTTGATACATAGTATTTGCATCTTTCCATTGTGGTTTATCCTTTGTGGATACTAGGAGGCCTTCGGGGGTCTCAGGGTCCCTACTGAGTATCGTATACTCACCCCTGCACGGGCTATGCCAGCAATACATTGTGTTGGATGTAGATGATGGACATTGCTAATCGTGGATGTGGACTAGGGAGGGGGATGGTATCCGAAGGTGGACTATCTGGCGGGATGTACACGGTGTGGACGGACGGATTTGAGGAGCAGAGGAGACCATCTGTACCCACCCTTCAGGTGGGGTTTCCAGAGGACGACTTGGTGGTTGCAGCTTTACTTTTCAGTTGTTGAACTTTCTTTTCTCAATTGTACAGTACTTTCAGTTGGGTTTGTATACTGGCCCATTTACATTCCAGCACTTACTTTTGTACTCAGTTTACTTAGTGTTTACTTCAGCTTATGTACTCTATGGTGTTTGTTTTCTTCTATAAAGGTAATGTCTTCCCTTTTATCGGGATTTACGCCTTTGGTGCTAATTTCTAGCCCCTGGCCTATGGAAGGGGGGATTGGGGTAGTCACGACATGATCCCCGAGGACGGGTTGTGATAAATTAGTATCAGAAGAGTCGATTATACCATAGAACTCAGGACGCTGATAATTTCTTCTATGTAAAGAAATAGTGTTAAGGGTATTGAGTGTGGTTATCAGTCTATGGAGTCCAGTGTTGGTGCAGCGGCCGACGTATCCATACACCAGGACCCTGAATTCTGATTTCCGACTCAATGCATGAAAACATTAATTGCATGTGTGTTTCAAAAGTTATTTGTGTTTACATTGTTTCATCTCACCAGGTATACTGTATTAACCGTGGTGCACCTATTTGTTTTTTCAGGATTGCTCCACGATGGTTTCCAGCAAGGTTTCCGAGTATTGTGCAAGATGGAAGCCCACTGAGCGACGAGACCTCCGTGTAGGGCCCCATTATAGTAGAGGCACCAGTGGTACCTCTTCCCACCGAGACACTGATGCCACCATCCCCAGCTGTTGAGAGTGCACTTCGCCAGAGTGCACTGCACAAGTTTTAGCATCAGAGACCGCCCGAGTTCCGTGGGTAGATGCACCCTCAGGCAGCCGAGGATTAGATGGAGGCTGTTGTGCGAGTCTTCAGATTGGTAGGGACACCAGCAGATCTTATGGTGATCCTTGCGGCGAGTCTCATGCACGCGACAACAGGTATATAGTGGAGTATGATTCTCCAGGTGCACGATGAGTCTTCTCTTCTTTGGACGGACAGCGAGAGCCACATCCATTCAGAGATCATTCCAGCCACCCTCCGTGTGGTGCGAATTCAGGAGTTACTACATCTGTGGCAGGGAAACATGACAGTAGCCCAGTACTCGGCAAGATTTACCGACCTCTCGCGCTATTCCACGGACATTGTACGAGACACATTCTTCCGAGCCCAGACCTTCGAGCAGGGAATGAGGCATGAGATCAGGGCTTCGATGATCTCCCTCAGCAGTCCGATGTAGGCAAGAGTACTGGAGAGAGCCCTTCATCTGTGGATTTTTCTTTCTGGGCCTACACTAGCAGTGAGGCCTACCACAGGGCGACACGTAGCAGTGTCATCTGCAACCGACAATAGGCATATGTCACAGAGGTCCAAGCGGACTAGACCATCCTGTGGGAGAACTCAAGATACTGGATTGGAGGTGTGGGGCACAAGAAACAGAGCCAGTCATTCGAGGGGTAGACTGTTCTATGCATGAAGCTGGCAGGGCCACATGGCTCGTGGCTACCCCACCCACCATGCAGAGGATTATGAGATTGTTAATGGACCACCATGGAAGAGGCAGAGGTTTGACCGTGGTGGTCTGCAGGGAGTAGGTAGACGAGGTAGTGTAGTTGGCCGAGCAGCAGGTGGTGGATGATTCTTTGGGGCTCTACCACCACCACCACCACCAGGAGGTCCACCCCAACCACAGGGTGCTGGTGGGCAGAGACAGGCTCAGCTTTAGGGAGTGGAGGCCTACGACCACAGCGCACCTAAGATGATTTGAGGTACTATCTATGTCTACTCCACCATTGTTGTAGTTCTTATAGACACATAAGTGAGTCATTCTTGCATTTCCACTTCCCTTGTTCAAAGCTCAGAGATTCCGACAGAGCCATTGGATTGATCCTTATGGCTAGAGGCTCCTATGGGAGCAGACTTGACGATTACGCACTAGTTCCGGCAGTGTGAGCTTACTCTAGGAGGCAAAAGCTTCGGCTAGGATCTTCTTATAGTAGCATTAAGACCTTACAAGGCAATCTTGGACATGGATTGGTTATCTACAGTTCATACTCAGATCGACTGTATTAGGCATAAGGTGAGGTGTGTATGCATAGATGGGAGCAGGTTCACCTTCACCGACGAGAAGCGAGCCTTTGCAGTACAGGATGGACTCACACAGAGGAGAGGAAAACTGATCACCGATCAATTGGATAGTCTCATCCTAGGAGATGTTGATTTGCGAAGTCTGAGTTTCCTTGTTGTGGTGGATCGGTATGTGGACATTTTCCTTGACGACATTCCAGGACTACCTCTTCACAGGGATGTAGAGTTCTATATTGACCTATACCCTGGGATAGACCAGATATCTACTCAAGAATATTGGATGGCTCCCGCTGAGCTTCGAGAGCTACAAGTATAGCTGGAGGACTTGCAGGGCACGTGATTCATCTGAACCAGTGTTTCACCCAGGGCTTCCCCGATTTTGTTCGCCAAGAAGGCGGACGAGAGCTTCTGACTGTGTGTCGACTGCCTTCACCTGAATCAGGTGATTGTAAAGAACATGTATCCACTTATGAGGATTTAAAACCTCATCGATCAGCTAAAGGGGGCACGATGGTTCTCAAAGATAGACCTCAGGTCAGGATATCATCAGCACAAAGTTCGAGACAAGGATGTGCAGAAGACGACCTTCTGGTGTCGGTATGGCCACTATGAGTCCATGGTTATGGCTTTAAGTGTAACCAATGCTCCAGCAGTGTTCATGAGTCTCATGAACAGGATCATCCAGCCTTACCTCGATAGATTTGTCATAGTCTTCATCGATGACATATTGATTTATTCAACTACTGAGGAGGAGCACGCCGACCACTGGCGGGTTGTACTGCATACACTCCGAGAGCACCATCTTTATGGAAAGCTCTCGAAGTGTCAGTTCAAGATCCAAGAGGTCCACTTCTTGGGGAACATCATATCTGAGGTAGGAGTTGCGGCAGATCCTGTGATGATCAAGAAAGTGCTAGCTTGGGAGCCGCCTAGGAGCATGACGGAGGTGCGGAGTTTCCTACATCTGGCTGGGTACTATCGGAGATTTGTGCCAGACTTCTCCAGAGTGGAAACACCACTTTCAGCTTTGAAGAAGAAGGGGAAACACATCATGTGGTCAGATAGATGTCACCATAGTTTCCAAGAGCTGAGACAGAGATTGACCAGTGCACCCATCTTGAGGCTACCAGAGGAGGGAGTAGGGTACATAGTTTACTGTGATGCATCATGTATCAGACTCGGGTGTGTCCTAATGCAGAAGTGGGCAGTGATCGCCTATGGATCAAGATAGTTGAGGATGCATGAGAAAAACTATGCTACCCATGACCTAGAGTTAGCATTAGTGATCTTCTCCTTGAATATGTGGCGGCACTATCTGATTGGAGAGCGCTTTACAGTCTACTCCGACCACCAGAGTCTCAGGTATATCTTCTCACAGATGGACCTGAACCTGAGACAGCGACGATGGCTCGAGTTCCTCCAGGACTATGACTTTGAGATAATCTATACTCCTGGGAAGGGGAATGTAGTAGCTGATGCTCTCACTAGGAGGTCAGACATTCAGCTACTTCGAGAGGTAACAGAGCAGCTAGCCACGTTGCAGATACCCTTCGTGGATAGAGTTGGGGATGCCTTTCTATAGTCACTCAAATTCAATACTCCACTAAATTAGTGGGTTATAGAGTCCCAATGTGGGGACATTGACTATGAGACGTGACGTGCAAAGATATCCACAGGACAGACAGCTGATGGATTTTCTGTAGGATGAGAGCACATCATTCTTTTCATCAGAGGTACCATGGTACCAGTTGCATTACAATAGGAGGTGCTGAGAGAGTTTCACAAATCCCCATTGGCAATACATCCAGGAGTAGCGAAGATGTACTAGAATCTCAGAAGGCATCAATGGTGTCCATGTATGAAGAAGGCTGGGCAGATTTCATTTCACGATGCCTCACCTACCAGTAGGTGAAAGCGGAGCACCAGGTACCAACAATCTTGGTACAACCCTTAGAGGTCCCGGAGTGGAAGTGGTATGGGATATCTATGGATTTCATGATAGGGATTCCACGTACTTCTAAAGGACACGACTCCATCTGGGTGATCGTAGATCGACACAACAAGGCGGCCCACTTCCTACCTATCAGAGAGCAGGGCTCAATGGAGAGATTGGGATGCCTCTATGACCAGGAGATCATACGGCTTAATGGTGTTACATCGTCTATCGTCTCAAATCGAGATGTCCTTTTTACTTCTCGGCTTTGAAATGGGATGCAGGAGGCATTTGGGATGCGACTACGCCTGAGAACCGCCTTTCACCCTCAGACGGATGGTCAGATGGAGAGGACCATTCAGACTCTCGAGGACATGCTCTAAGCATGTTTCCTTTACTTTGGTCGCTGCTAAGAGGATCACCTACCATTAGTGCAGTTTGCGTACAACAACAGCTACCACTCCACCATC
The DNA here is from genome assembly GCA_963277665.1 of Viscum album. Classification (NCBI taxonomy): domain Eukaryota; kingdom Viridiplantae; phylum Streptophyta; class Magnoliopsida; order Santalales; family Viscaceae; genus Viscum; species Viscum album. The sequence goes on from OY728128.1 coordinate 325,008,808, forward strand.
AGGATGGCACCATACGAGGCATTGTATGACCAAACTTGCAGATCACCTATGTGCTGGACAGACCCTGGGGAGTCAGCAATTGTGGGACCAAAGATGGTATAGGCCATGATATAGATGGTACAGATCATCCAGTAGTGGATGAGGACTGCTCAGAGCCGACATAAGTCCTATGCTGATAGGAGGTGGAGACCACTAGAGTTTGAGGATGGTGACCACATTTTCTTATGGGTCTCACCTCGATGTGGATTATGAAGATTTGGTTTGGGTGGAAAGTTATCTCCTTGCCTCATCAGACCATTAGAGGTTCTCAGTACGATAGGATTGGTGGCCTATCGCCTAGCTCTTCCACTTTAGTTGCATCGGGTGCACGACGTCTTCCACATATCTCAACTGAGGAGATACGTGCACGACCCGACACATATCATTGATCACGATGAGCTAGACATCGATGATGGGACAACTTTTGCTGAGGTTCTAGTGGAGATTGAGGATCGATAGGAGCAGGTATTATGTGGATGGTCGATTCCTCTAGTGCACATCAGGTGGCAGTACGGGAACCTCTAGGAGAGAAAATGGGAGCGGGAGGCTCAGATGCTTGCACAATACCCTCATTTGTTTCCCTATTTTATGATGTATCTTTACAGGGACATAAATCTCTGAGGTGGGAGTAATGTAATGACCCGTAAATTTCAAGAAATTTTTTTTCATAAATTCTTTGGGATTTTACGAGTATGCAGTTCATGACAGCACCTGATTCTGAGGCTCGGTGTGCCCAGAATCAATTTTTGAAGATTATCTAGGGTAATTTCAGTGAACGAATGAGTGGTATTTTCAATCTTTTGAACCAGTGCTTGGAATTGAAATCCGAGGGCACCGATGAAACCACATCGTCGGTAATTGCTTATGAGAACCTTTACCGAAGATGCGTTTGGTTTGGAGTAGTTGTTAATAAATGTGGATTAAATAAAAAGGGTGAATAAAATTTGTGGTACAAAATTTTATTCCTAACTAAGGTGGTTTTATCCTAAATGGTGTAGTTAGGGTGGGACCCATTAACATCCTAACTACCCATGTGAGGATAAATGTGAGGTGAGGCCTGTATGAGCCCCATCCATTCACATTCCCAAAACCCCCTTAAACTCCCCATTAATCTTCTGGTGTTTAATGTTGGAAACCCTTTGTATTTAATTAAGTGACTTCTCCTCTTCCACTTTAACAATTCCAACACAAATTAATTTAATTAATTGAACCTCTTAAATTAATTATATTATGTTATGAATTTTATGTTTTTGAAATGCATTGCAAGGTAAAATAAAATAAGGGAATTCTTATTATAATTTGGGGTTAGATTGTTGTGTTGGGAATTGGGGAGAGAGCTCAGGATTTATTGGAAGAACATCATCCTCCTGGGAATAAGGTCACCCATTGACGAATAATTCTGTCACCACAAGGATAGACAATGTCCCATTCCTTCTTCTCTCCACAGCTAGTGTGAGACGCCGTCCCCTCCTTGGATGCACACCAACACCATCTTTGAAACCTCGCCCCTCGACCCCATCTTCCGCATCGCGGGCAAACGACATCGTTTATTGAGGTAGGTGTAAACTTTGTTGGAGTTTTATTTATTGACCTTCATTAATTAAACTCTGGCCACTTGTAATCGTTATAACAGGAGGAGATCGGGCCGCACAAACATGGACAAACCTCCCCCCAATTTTTGTTGATTTTCATTGATCATAGTGGTGTTAGGGGTGCAGTGCCGTTTCACCACACGGGAATGAAGGGGACCACGACCAGAGCGGGCCGCGACGGTGGTGCATGGTACCTTCGCTCCATGCCAGAGGACCCTATGGAGGCCGCGGACGGAGTGGGCCGTGGTGGAGGGGCGCGGCGCCGCCGCGCCTGTCCAGTCGAAGAAGGGCCGCGATGGTCACCAGCAGGGGCGGCCGGGCTCAGCCAGCCTACATCGCTCCATGAGGCGGGACCCCCGCAGGTCCAGTGGCAGTTTAGCCGTCCGGCCATAATGGCCAGCCATTTTTCCAAAAGACCAGGGGGTCGTAACCCCCTAACCCTCAATTAGGGCGGACACCAACGGGGGGCTGCCGTTTCCACAACAAAGGGAGTCACGCCCCCTTTTCACCCCGCTCGACCGCGGGCCGAGCCGCGACCGACTTCTAAGCCGGGCCTTAGGCCGTAACGGGTCGGGCCGCCTGTGCTGGGCTGGGCCGCCCGCGCCCAATCAGGCCGGACCCAGACCCGGGTCGGGTCGAACTAGTTCGGCCCGGCCTAGGGTGTATTGGGCCAGGTCGGACAGGGCTCAGACCCCATATTTTCAGACCATGTTCATTCAAATGCCCATACCTTGGTGTAAAGACCTCCGATCAACACACCGTCATTTGTGTAGGGATCCTTGGATTGATACAGTCATTTCGGTATATTACACATGTGGTTTTGGCAATGTTTGGGTATGTCTGGGTTGGTTCGAACCCGAAACCAACCGCGCCCTTAGAGCGGAAACACTTATAACTTAATGACCGGACATACTGATGATGTACCATCAATTACGTTGAATTCTTCTTAGAGAGATGGTTCTTTTGGATTAATCCACTTGATGTTTGGATGCAGCTGGAGTACGGTCGGGTTGGTTTTATCTTAAAACCAACTGGGCCCCTAGGACGAAAAAGCCAATAACTCTCAGAGAGGGCGTCTGATTGATGCACCACCTATCGCATTGAGTTCTTATTGATGAGATGAACCTTTGTGATACATCAACTCTGGACTTTATGACAGTTGATGTATTGACCTCTTGGCTCATGGAGCGGACCCTCCCAGAATTGAGCGTGCTCTGTGCGGGAACACCAGAGCCTGAGATAGGTCTCCAATGCATTGGGTAATGTGACAGAGTTAAACATTAATGTTTATCCTAAAATATTTAGGGAATATATTGTGATGGGTATTCCAAAGGTCACGCCCTATGTAGCTGTAATTTCTACAATGTAATTATGTTATGAATGATATAAGTTACCTTTATGATTTATGATTTCTTTATGTTATTCATAAATCTTATGATTTCATGGGTATGTTATGATTGAAAAGTATGGTTTCATAGATTTGACTTTATTGATGGGATAATGCTTCTTAACATTATTTTATAACCCCTTTTGAGTTTTTTATGCTCATACCATGTTTGGAAATGTTTTTCACAGGACATAATATTTAATAGGGTCATGGATGAGATCAAGGAAAAGTCATGATATCTAAAACATAGAACTAGACATTTCTTAATTTTTTATGTGTTTTTATATTATAAAAAATGGATACGGAGTAGTAGTTCTTACATGTAATTTTAAATTTGTTATGTAATAGTTATAGCATAATTCTCTAAAATTATAATGACGAAAAGATCCTCAATGTGAATTATTCATTTAATTTAATATTATGTAAATTTTAAGGCTATGTCCATACAGTCGGTATCAGAGGTTGATTTAGATAAATTTAGAGGTTATGGTATAATTTATGCATAAGTGAAATATCCATAACTACTAACATAATAGTAATCTTCATAATTATTTTAGTAGTGATAAATAGTTTTTACATTTTGGGGTGAAAAATGAATGGTATTATACAACCTTTGAGAATAACATATGTTATATTTATTTTTGATAAATATGTCTCTTTTATTTTGGAATGTTATGATATTTTATTGTTTTTGAAAAATGACAACACGCAGACCATGTGACAACCTATCACATTGGATAAAGCTACGAGAATCGAACCCACAACCAATGTGCGATTGGGATTTATCACCTACCACTGGACTGCTTGATGTTCCTGGTTAATATGACTAATTCTTTTATGTTAAATGATTGTATTGATAAATAATATGTTTATTTGGGATTATATGTTTTATCAAATAGGAAATATTAGTATAGGAAAATGATTTGGTGATTATGTGATAAATTTTATTTTGGAAGACATTGTCTCTATTGGGAACACTATATACTTTAGGAAAATAGAATAACTTGAGTTTTAAATTTTGGAGTAATGGTTGAAATATTATTTTTAAAAAATATATGTTGATTTGGGTTATTTTTGGAAATGAGTAGCTTATCATATAGAACATGTGATTAGGTTAATTACACTTCAGTATGTGACTTTATGAGTAGTCGATGTTTTTAGGGATAAATATTAAGATTTAATGTGGGAGACTATATGTTTTAAATCCTTCTGAGTTTTGGGTTTCAATATTAGTATTGACTATTTTGATGAATATGACAGAAAACTGTGTATTCAATGGTCTTTCTTGAACATTGAGTACTTTTTGTTGAATTTTGGAGATTAATAGTATTATTTATGTTTATAAAGGATTATCCTTTTGGGGGATTATATGATCTGCTACTAACCATTTTGGTTTTAGTTTAAATCTAAAGACAATGGAAATATATAGATCATCTTTTGTGGATTATGTGATTCTATTGAAGTTGATTATATCACTTTTAATGTGAACAAGTCATCCTGAATAATCATCATTTGGAGGAAAAATGAGTTTCTATTAGTAATATAGTAAAGGAGGAAAGTCTAAATGATGAGTAAGTATGTTTCTTTTATGTTTTTAGTTAAGCTCATAAATAGATTCCTCAATGAAAAGTATGTTAAAACAAAAACATTTTCTGTTAACTTTTCTTACTGGGGAATCAAACACTATTTAACCCATCATATGTTTGTGATTTTCTGGTGGTTAACATTCTTCTAATCATGTTTTCTATTACTATCCATCAGAACATGATGGTTTGTTATCTCGTCCATATCCATGTTTTCATGGAATCCTAGTATCTGTTATCTCGAGTGACCATTGTACTTCTCTTTCTTTCTTTGAAAGTGATATATATATTGACTATTTTTCCAATGTGAGACATTCAATTAAGATTCCAAGCCCAGTTTTAGAATTGAGAGGAAGCGATTTCCAAAAAGGGGAAGGATGTAACATCCATGGTAAATAATGAGTAATACATTTTCAAATTTATTAATATTTGTGAATTAATTAATAATTTTACATTAATGCGGATGTTATGTTCGATGTTGTACCCAACAGACAACAAGAGGTTTCTTTTAAATCTTAAGTTTCACACAACCTTCAGTTATACTGAAAAAAATATATAATATTTTAATATTAAATGGTAGTTAACTCATAGACGTTGTAATGGTGGGAATGAAAATAACTAACTAAAAAATGATTATATGTGTTTGTTAAATGTTTTTACATATACCCAATAAAAGTTAGGGGCTTAAAATATGAATGAATCTAATATTAAGCATGAATACTCTAATATTCAATAAAAGCTCGATTTACCCCGTTTTGATGGTGAAACCACTTTAAATTTAGTTTTGGTAATTTTTATATGTTCTATTTGACAAAATAAAATTCTTTTTTAGACTTTGGGAATCAAAATTTACTTTGGGTAAATTTTTGGTATTTTTCTAATAAAGTTCATTTATGATGAATTGTGAAAAATACTGTATTTTAATTCAAAAGTGAATTTAATCTAATTTATATATTTGTTTATATTATATTTTAATTGGTTTTAAAGTGTAATTAGAATATATTTTTACCATTTAATCCGATGTTGGTCATTATAATCAATTTTACTTTGAAATTAAACATAAACAATTACCAATTTTTTGATAGTTATTGTTTCTTAAAAACAAGCTATTTGTTTTAACAATATGACTTAATATTAAATTAATTAATATGACTTATAATTTTTGAATTTGGTAAAAATAGACATCATTTTTTAATTCATAATATCAATTATATATTAGGCTGAATTGTTGGTATTTTTCTAAAAAACATAAATTTTTTAGGAATAGTGAAACCACTTAATAGTTGTTAAAAAACTGACATTCTCATTTTAATGAAATTTTACCGCTTTTGTGAATTGAATTTCAAAAATCCGACATAAATGGTTTTTATAAGTATGTAATGTTTGGTTCAATAAGATGAAAATAATTTTTGGTGAATAGTAACTTTTGACCTTTATTTACCATGGTTAAAGGTAAATAAGGTAATAAAAGTTAAAAAGAATATTATTATAAATTAAAATTAACTTAAAACTTGTCCTAAACTTATTTGATGAGTAATATACGACCATGAGAATACTTGGGTAATTTTTGGGACCCCATGGAGCCACTTATGAATGATAATTACATTTTATTTTAAATGACATAATGTGAAGGCAAAAATGACAAAAACAAATATCTCTTTGTTAATTAATTTTTACATGGTGTTATATAAGTTATAATTTTGACTATAAATTTTCATTGGAAAGATATAAATATTTTCTACACCATGGTATTTTCTTTAATTTTTATACATTGAATAAATTACATTTTTTATGACACAATAATGATGAAGTGTTTACATCATTAATAAATGATTTAAATAAATAATAATATAAATATTAAAAGAACATCCAAAACCTATCCAATTATTATTGGATGAATTTATTTTGACCATGAGTCATCTTATCATATACTTTAATGTGTTTTTGGACCTTTAGAAACCAAATATCATTATATAATAAAATAGTATTATTACACTTTCCTAAAGATCCCCTCCTCCCCCTTATAAAATCTATCACTTATAACTAATTCCTCACATCTATCAAAAATTTTGGCTAATCCAACCTCTACCAAATTAAACTACCTACAACCCTCTCCTCATACTAGAAGCCTTACTTTTTGAATAAAGAACATTCAAAAACCCTTTGGGTTCATACCAAAGGGAGTTACCCAAAATAAAGGTAAAAATTTTTCTTAACTTCATCCTTTTAATTTACTTCTCCAACCGCTAAACACTTTTTATTCCTTCATTTTATTACAACACTGGTATAATAAATAATTTAGGACATTTTTATGAGAATTATTTGAACTACACTTATACACACATCCATCTTATGGGTGAAGAACATACTTTTTCTATGGACGACGAACTACAGCCTCACAAAATGATGATTGTTCATATATCTCCTACCGCCTCTCACGGTTTCCATTATGATGTAACTGTGTGTATATATGATATATATATATATATATATATATATATATTATTTTTTCATTATGATTCTGTATATTTTCATTTACAGCATGTCTTTATGGTTTCCATTATAGATATACGCGCTAATTTCATTTGAGGAAGAGGAGACTGATGCCCCCTCAAAGTGATATGACTCGTTCATACCACACGTGGGACATATAAATGATAGATTTATTCAAATTATATATTATATTATACTGGAAATATAATATAGATATGTATAATTTTGTTTTCAATCAATTAATGTACAAAATAGAAATGAAAGTAGCGTTCATGCGTACATATGGGTTACCATCTCCATGAAAGTGTATATCTTTTCTTATCTTCAAATGTTATGTAATTATATAAATAAAAATATATACTGGATATATAAGATATATATGATATCTAAATCGTTAATATAATTCTGGATACCATTTAATCTTGACAACATGGACAACTTTTAAGTATAAGGTGTCCATTTTTTACTCAAGTACCAAATATCGACAAAATGACCATTATTAGCTTAAATGGTTAAATATTGTTTATAACATAGTAATAAGTGAAATAAAATGAATATAAATCTTGAAAAATGGTTTTTAATCAAGTATAAATTAACATATGTTTATTATTCAAGAATAACAAGGAACAAACAAGTCACATCGGACACGAGGTAATGGATTTCTTATCTAACTTTTTTTCCGTGATATTTCTATTGTTCACCAATTATTTATTTCATGTGGTGTATTGTGTACATCCATTTGATATATATTATCATGGTAAAATTTATATTCATGGAATTCTATGATTCATTTGGTGGTTATTAATATTTGTTCATACAACTCGATTGATTACAACATGGTAAGGGGGTTTCATCTCACTTATTTATCCCGAGAGATTCATGATATACTTTCACTATTTCCTTTTGTGTGGTGTACTTAATAACCATGAATGCATTAATTGTGCAATATATAGAAATTTATGGCTTATTAAATCTTTGTTTTATGATCATTCTTTCATATGGTGAATGTGTCATAAGTTACCAAATCCTTAAGGGAACTATTCACCCTCCTCTTTTTTTAATTTATTCTTTTTTTATGTCTTTTAATTTACATCCTCTTATGTTGGGATATGTTTTTCTTTATAATTAATGATGTAGATTTTATTTCCATGTTATTAGATACCCTTTTATCTCTACTCAAATTATTTTTCTGAATTTTAACGTGACGCCATTAGGCTGCCGAATTTCAGAACGAGAACTTCTTAACCAAATTTCAATTCATTGGGTTAAACATAAACTTATTGATTATGTCGTGTTATAAATAATTGTGAATGACCTATTATTGTTTCACAATTAATATCCACTTATATTGAGTTTATTATTATTCTTCACACATAATTATGTAATTGAATTATTTTTAATCTAAGTATACTGTCTTTATAAGGGATATGTTCTCAATTTACATTCCCTTGAGACTTCACTATTGTTGTGTGACAATTCACTTTTTCCATAGGTTTATCACGGAACCATCCATATACGTAAATAATTCCCATTAACCAAAACATTATCATTACATATAACAAAAGCATAATGAAAAGATAACATTACATTATTCCATTAACAATATATCAATTCAAGATATTAAAATAAACAATGCTTTATCGAACGATTTTCAAAACCATATAAAAGATTTAATAAAGAGATTTTCGAATCAAAGTGTCTCATACCACATTGAATATTTAAAAGGAATTAAATATTTAAAACATTAATTTCCATATAAATAAATACTAAAAACCATTTTTAAGACATGTAAATTAATGATAAATAATTAAATGAATAATTCTTTACATATTTTAAAAGGATTTTTTATTTAAGGAGTCCCGTAACGCTTCGGAAACACTTGACTAAACATAATTGAAGAATAGAAAAAAAAATATAATATCATGAGAATAAGGTTATTCAGGGTATAATATTCTAATGAGAAAATGCATTGGGTAACATAACATAGGTAAACATTAATGTTTCTCATAAGAGATTTAGGGAATATACTTTGACGGGTATTCCAAATGTGACCCCCTATGTAGCTTTGATTTCTAAAATTTATGTATTTTATGAATGCCATAAGTCACCTTTATTATTTATGATTTCATTATGTTATTCATAAATATTATGATTTCATGAGGTATGTTAGGATTAAAAATTAAGGTTTCATAGATTTTGATTTATTAATGGGATAATGTTATTTTCATTATTTTATAACACATACCGAGCTTTTTATGATCTTCCCATGTTTTGAAATGTTTTTTAGAGGAAATAAAGGTGAATAGGGTCATGGATGAGATCAAGGAAAAGACATGCTATCTAAACTCTGGAATGAGTCATGTATCTATTTTCTTAAGTGTTTTTACTGTATGAAAAATGGACACTGTGTAGTAGTTTCTACATGTAATTTTCAAGTTGTTATGTAATAGTTATATCCTAATTCTCTAAAACTATAAACCGAAAAATCTTCAATGTTAATTATTCATTTAATTCAAGATTATGTAATGTTAATGGCTGGTTACTTATAATATTAAATAATTTTGAAACATTAATATGTATATTTATATATATAAATATATAAAATTTTCATTTAAAAACTTTATTTCAATATGAAAAAAATAAATGGAATCAACGTTCATTCGTCCGTATGACTTCCCGTCTCCATGAACAATGTATTCTATTTTTCATTTCATTATTTTATAGAATATTATAATATAAATATATTGTATATATATTATATTAAAATCATGATTTAAATTATTGGAATCCTGAAATAAGTATAATAACCAATAATATTAAATATAAAGGCACAAGTGAAGAACAATGTGAATATTACCTTAAGTGAAACAGTATCATATGATTGTTAACAAGCAGGTAATATAAGATAATAATAAAACCATATATTTTATTATATAGAATAATATGGTTATGTAAAATATTTATGATAAATTTATATTAATTATTCATGTTTTTTGAACAAGTACGGAGATATTCAAGACACAAGTTAATGAGATTTCATCTTAATTTTATTTTCCATGAGATACATGTTATGTTCATAAATCATTCGATTTTTGTGGGGAATATACTTCTCATGATTTCATTCTATGAATTTTATAAAAAATATTTTGGGTATTCACATGTAAAATTTTTATTTTTATTTCAATGGTTTTATGTTTCAAAAGTTAACGAATCAAAAAAAATGTTTTGTCTCAATTTAACTTCTCTTAGACTCTTGGTTTGTTATGAACCTAATGCTTTTCTAGGTGTATATTCATCAAGTTTATATGTTTTAAAGACCATTTATTTACAAAAAATGACAATACATAACTTATTTTCAATCCTTACACATTATTCAAATAGAATAACAATGACTGTAGTTGGTGTAGAACTTTTAGAGACAAGGAAACATAAACACTGGTTCAAATGTGATCTACATCAAATACCACTAGGTTATTCAATACTAGAACCCTTATTATACATATGAAACATAATACATATCATCATTACTTGTGGGATAAGAAACATAAAAAAGGTGAGATCAAATTTTCAGAAATGGAAAACAAGGGAGACATGTAAGCATAACCATGACCACAAGGGCATGAGAACATGATTATGAAAATTTAAGTCCAAACCCTGCATATAAAAGTCCATGGACCAATGTGTGGAAGTTACTAATTCATGAATCATAATTAAGTAAATAGAATAATTCCTGAAATAATTACATAAGAATAAGCCTTGTAATTTTGGAAAAACATAAGTATATACTAATTTCCATATTATCCAAGGAATCACTTCCAAGACTGTGTTAGTGGCCAAAGTCCATTAATGAACTGGGTAACCCTGTTCCAGCCTTGTATGGCTGATCTGAGTGACCTTCATTCCATGCCTATATTACCGAGCTGAGTAACCCCCATCCTAGTCCTTTATTACTAAACTATGTAACCCTCATTTCAATCTAATATTATCTCATGAGATTTTAATCCTTAACAAATGCATTATAAGGAGATATAGGTCCTATCCCATCACATAATGAAGTCACACATACATGCGACACAAGATCATAAATTAACATACCATAACCCATGAAAAAAATGGGATTAAAAAAATGTAAACATATAATAACCTAAGTAAAGGGATAGGTTTCATAATCATTTCATCACAATCATAACCCATGAATAGAAGCTTTTTTGAAAAGCATATAACCCGTGAAGGAGAAATATGTTTCATAAACATATTACACATGAAGTAGAAATCGGTTTCATAAAGACCATTAAATTATATAGAACTCCCTCATTGAATGGTTATGAATATATTCTTTAGATAATTTCCTATAAATTCATGAGTAACATCAATATAATTCCTCAAATTTTGAATATATTCTTTAAATATCCACTAAAAACGTTTCTTTTGGAATATATACTTTCTTCTATGAGAAATTATTTATATAACATAAAAATTTTTGAAAACATTATAATCTGAAAATTGTTATTAAAACATATGAAATATTCTTTGTAAACCATAAAATATTTTTAAAAACCCTTTTCCTAGAAAATAATATTCATGAATCATTGAAATCATTTATGAAAACATGTTTTAAAACATGGTTATTTAATACAATATATTTCCGTCCAAATAAAGAGACAATAATATTTTACATCAAAACAATATATTTAGTTCCAAAGAGTGTAAAAATGGTACTAAAACATGAGAATATCATTAATAAATTGTGTATAAATAAAATCATGAATATTATTGTGATTTGGATTATATGACTTCATCAAAGGAAGCATAAACATAAACAATTAATAAACTCTTATTACTTGTGGAATTGGGATCATACTCTCCACATAAGAAATTAAAATTAAATAAATTTTAAGATATCATGAATAGAATTATACTAATTGTAAAAAATGTAAAATGGATTTATATACAACTTGAAAATTATTTTTCGTGCATATCAAAACATGAGTATCAAAGAAGGTATATTGAAACAAAACAATTTTGTCGATTTTCTGTCATTTGAAAGATAATCCCCATTAAATAAGGATCATAAAATGGAAATGGGAATAATTTTTTTAGTAATATATATATATATATATAATTATGGGATTTACAAAAAACAAATAAATAGAATTAGTGGCGAACATATCTTGTATGTCACAGAAATAAGAAGTGAGATGATATCCCCTTACCTAGTTTCTTTACTCTCCCCATACACTTACTACCTACCTGTATATTAAATATAAGTTTATTATAAATATTTTTAATAATAATATTTTTATATATTTTAACATATATGATTTGATTATGGCCATATATAAAACACATTTTAACGATCCTATGTTAAGGTTTCACTTCGGGAAAAATTCACTTTGATTTTGGCTTGTGTCTCAATTTTTTATATCATTGGTCATTATAATTATACCAAAATTTAATGATTTAAAACACGATATAAATATCAAGTATATATAGAATATTATTTATAATAATCTATAGAATATAGGAGTACAATATTGAATACACTGTTTAGGGATACGATAAGACATACATACGCATGAATGTTGTTTTTGTCTATGTAGTCATATTCAATGAATGTATGTAAATTAATATATATATATATATGTATCTATATAAATATATCATTACTAAAATAAAATTAAAATATCATATATATAATATATGTTCATTAAAACCATCCATAATACATTCCACGTGGTTCGTGAACGAATCACATCTCTTAGAGGTGAATGAAGTCAATAGTTCCTCAAATAAGATTATCGTAATAACACCAAATAGAATGTAAGGATATGAATGTTTTAAAAGGAATAAATAAGAATAAATACACATTATATATAATATATGACAAATATAAACATATTTTCCATCATAAATTCTCGTAGGATTGGTGGTAATGAGAAAATTAACCATCATCCTTTCGTGAGGTCGTTGTAAACTGTACACAAAAACAGCATGTTCAACATTCATTATATGGAGTTCTATGTAAGTTTAGGTCAAATAATTTCATAAAAACAACCTAGTATATGTATTAATTTTCACAATATAATTTAATAAGGATAGTGTAGTAGGAATGCAAAGGAAATAATATTGAGAGAAGATGTTACCTCTAAATCGGGTAACTGGTTTTTGTTCGTGCCAAAAGGAATCATACAAATTATTTATACCATAAGGGAGGAAATTTTTTTAAAAGGGGATTTTTTTGGCTAATTGGTATGATCTTGGATGACATTAAATGGTTTCAGAGGTGTGAGTAATTTGTAGAGGTGGTGGCAATTTATAATATTAGAAGTGGGGTCACATGGAATATTTTTAAGCATGTTCGGTGTGCAAATATTCCTACATAAAAAATCATAAAAAGACAAATAAATAAATAATGGATTGTTTATGGGTGAAATAAGGACATCCAAAGTGTTCTGAAGAAGCAGGTCAGTCATTTTGGCCCTTAACTTTAATGTTTTATCTATTTTTATGTTTAATTTGGCCTTAACTACTGTGATTAATTTTTATTATTTTTACTAGTATTTTAGGTCAAAAATTAATATGGTATTATTAGAATCAAAATATTATATGGAAGTAAATGTTGTATGCTAGATTTCTTAAATTCAATTCAGATAATGTTAAAAGTTATGATTATTTTTAATCCCGCAATTGGGACAAAATAATGGGGTTTAAATGTAGGAGTAAGCCCAAATGTTTGTTAAGAATTTATATTCAGTCTCAAAGTGAAATTGATTCAAATTAATTAAATTATATTAATATATGTAATAATTATCTTATTTTACCTTAAAACATATGTATAATATCATTTATCTTAAATAATTAATTAGACAAAAGGCAATTTTTAACTAAAAATCATTACATTTCAATATTCCTGAAAAAACAAGGTCCTCAAAAAACAAAAAAATCACCCTAAGATAATTAAAATGTTATGAATTATATAATTATTTTTATAATATCCAATTAAAATTATGAATGTGTCTAATATTGAATTCATTATGTAAAATAAGTCTATACAAGAACAAAATATCATAAAAGGACATTGACAAAAAATCTCATCATTAATTATCAATATATTATATTAATATAAAACTTAAAAACAAATATTTGAAAATTTGATATTTGTATACTTATTTTAAATTTTTATGTTATAATTACATCATTTAATTAATTATATATATATATATGTTTAAAATAAACTCAATGTTGTGTGCATCATACACCAAGTCATTGTTTCTTGTAGTCAAGCCATGTTGGTATTTCATTTAGTGAATACCAAGATGATATTACTTGTGAATGGAATGTTTGAATTAGATAATTAATATATATATGCATATAATAAAAAATAATTAGTTTCAAAAATTGGATAATATTACAATCATAAATTAATTCAAAAAAATATCTTTCAAAATATCTGGGTGTAAAATTATACCCTCCTTAAATTGAATTTCACCCTCAAAACACATCTGTGATATTAAAGGTGTAATACCTAAAAGTTTCAATCACAGAAAACCACATCAAAAAATCGATATTCATATATCCCTTAAAAGGGAAAATTAGACCCATAACAATTACCCAATGTGACATATAACTCGGTTTCCACATTGCAGAACATTAGTTGGGTGTGATGATTGGACATAGAGTAAATTCGTAAATATTTGATGGGAGTAATTGATTTCATGAATAAAAAAATAATTGAATGAAAAATGGTAATTTGAGGGCCTCAAATTCATAAATATCGGATTTTTTAAAAGGCCCTCAGTAGAACGCAAATTCATGTATTAGGAAAACAAATTTTTTTGATCATTTTCTAAATTTTGAGTAATTTTTAATTAATTTTTTTAAAGGAAATTTAATTCTTAGGTTGTTCATTGAATAATTATTGATACATCCATTATGTCATGTAATTAATGTCTGGATATTATCATTGAGGAATAGAGCATTAAAATACACTATTAACTGATCAAAAGTCCTATAAAAGAATAAAAAATTTAACTATTTATCTCTTAAAAACCAACATGCATTAATCTATCAAAATAAAAATTTACACAAATTATTATCTATAAATATTTATTCATTATAAATAAATATAAATTAACCAGGACATTTAAATATCCAATGAAATGGTTGAAACCCTTATCATCCTTCAGTTAGTGGTTCATGACCCATGGCCTTGCCAGACATGATTGGTTTTCAAATGAAATACAAGATGTCCTTTTTTAAAACCATGATAATATAATACATATGATATAAATTCATGAAATAAGTTTAATCACTGATTATCCACTTAAGAATGATTTTTTACACATACTTAGTTTAGAAATACTTCTTCCTATGTTTAACTGAAATTTCACATAAATGGTATACCTTATAAACATTCTCAATAATGAAAATTCAGAAACGTTAGAAAGATAGTCATGATATTATATTAAAATTTATTCCACTGTATAAAATGACATAGCAATTGGATTTCACATTCCAATGATGTAAATACCCTCATCGTATATTCTCTTGAAACAGGGTAATATCCTAAATTACAATACATCATATCAAAAAACATGAATTATTACTCATTACAATGTTGATAAGATCTATTATATAAATCCAAAAATGTTTTGAAATTCATTAGTGGTAGCATAAACTAACTTTAAACAATTATTTTACTTAGTTACATGGTAATAAATACTATCTATTTTACTTATTCATATCCCATGTATCTTTATCCAAACAACCTTATCTTATCATAATGAACAAATTAAGGGTTACCTTTCCTCAGATAAAATATCACATTCTCATTAAATCACTTCCGAAGTCCAAAAGAAACATTCAACATAATCTTATAAATACTGACTATTAAAAAAATAGAAGAATCCATGTATATTTCATCATTCAAACATTTGAATTTGAATACATAAATAATAAGATTAATTTATCCTTAATCCAATAACAATAATAACTTTTTACAGTAACATTTCATCTATAGTCTCATCATTATCCACAATGTAACCATTACTTGCACCTCCTTGTTGATTCTCATTATGAAAATTCCTCTTAGGGAATTGAGTCTCATAATTAACATTGTATCCTCACTTAACACAATTATCCTTCGATGAAGGATTATGGAGGCCAAAATTCCAATCCATTTTTTTACGGAGCCCTTCATTTTTCTCCTACAGTCACTTGCATCGTGTCCTTAATTTCTACAGTGGAAACACATTATTTTCACACTAAGACAATAACTTAGATGAATGTCTACACATTATATACATAAAGTAATCTGAATCTTTATCATATCATGGTCTCCCATACCCCAACTCCAAACGAACTCTTATTTTCTCTTCCTTGGTTTGTCTGAGATTTCATTATGTAAAAAATTATTAATCAGGTTCTCTGAAAACCTATTAGGCATGATCATGACATTTTTCACTCAATTGATCATCACACTTGACTTCACATCAAAAATTCATCAATCACATTCAATAATAATCCAATTCATTCTGATTCTCACCATTAACTAAAACCAGAAGCATAATGTGAGCGTTACTTGTCATAGTGGAAAAACACATAGTCAGAAAATGAATTACTTATAGGATGTCTAAATAATGACACCATACATAATAATTGATACCTTTGGTTTATCATAGGTGATTCATAGATAACTTATATCTAAATACTTTATGATGGTTTGTGAAGTGTTTTGGAATTACAAAAGCTTATCCCCCAGGTCTATCAATCTCAGTGTGCATCAAGGCCCATTTTTGTGTACCCGTTGACATTGAGTAAAGCCTAAAACATCTTTTTGGAGTGATTACCCCTCCGTACATACGTTCCAGATCTACATACACTTGTAGTATCCATATATGGATGTATTTAATTGAAATAACTCTCTCAACCATTTTCCAAAATTCCTAGATA
This sequence comes from Viscum album, assembly GCA_963277665.1. Taxonomy (NCBI): domain Eukaryota; kingdom Viridiplantae; phylum Streptophyta; class Magnoliopsida; order Santalales; family Viscaceae; genus Viscum; species Viscum album. Next base: position 325,025,853 of record OY728128.1, read on the forward strand.
TTTTCTTAAATGTTAACTCATCTTTATTCTTATCCTTAGAGACATCCAATGACAAATACATAGAAATATTCATAGGGATATCAAAAAGGTTTTCTCATCCTATTTTAAAATGGTTAACTATTCCATTACTCTAATACCAACTATAATGACCCTCTATTTACAAACATTGACTGTACATAATGTTTTCAAAATACTATATTATTATACAAAGAGAATCCCAAAGACCATAGTTGTTATAGTGACTTTTGAATCCTGGAATCATAAAAACTGATACATACGGGAGCTACAACATCATCTACCAGTTTTTTCTAAACTAGAACCCTTTTTAGACATATAAAACATATTACATATCATCATAAACAAGGGAAAAGGAAAATCAAAATGGGTGAGATCAAATGATCTATAAGGGTAAACAAGGCATACTTATAATCATAATCATGTGTCTAAGGGAATGAGAATGTGATCATTAAAATATAATATCATACCCTACATATCAAATATCATCTCAAAAACATTAGAAGTTTATAAGACATGAATCATAATGAAATAAATGGAATTATCCAGGAATTCATAACATAGGAGTAATACATGGAATTGTGGTTACAGATATGAAAATACTGTTTTTCATAGTATCCAAGGCATCAATGCCATACCATATAAGTGAAAAATGTCTTTTACTGAAATAGTTAACCCCCATTCTGTCACTGTATTACAGAATCGAGTAACCCTCTTTCCATTCATGTGTTACTGAACTGATTATCCCTCATTACAACCATGTATTACTGAACAGAGTGACCCTTGTTCGAGCCTCGTTTTATATCAATGGATATAAATATTTATCCAATGAAATATAGGGAGATATAGGTCACACCCAACACATAATGAAATCATACATACTTGTTTCGAAAGATCAGAAATAAACATATCATAAACCATGAAATGAAATGGGTATCATAAACAAGTAAACATATCATAACCTATTTAAATAGATAGGTTTCATAACCATTTAATCATAAACATAACTGTTGAATATAAGTGGGTTTAAAAATATTTTATCCCATAAAATAGAAATGAGTTTCATAAGCATATTACTCATGAAGGATAAATGGGTTTTATAAAGAAAATGGAATTAAGTATAACTATTTCATAGAAAGAATATGAATTAAACCTATTGTTAATTTCATATAATGTCATGAGGAACATCAATAGATGTCAACTTATATGGAAAATAATTTTTAAATTACCCCTAAAAACGATTCTTGAGGAAAATATCCTTTATTCCTTGATAAATGATTTTTATAACATAAAAAATTTTCAAAACCATTTTCATTGAAAGTAGATTTTAAAAAATTTATAGTAATATTAAAAAAAACATTTTTAAAATCCATTTTTCATAAAAATATCTTAATGTATATTTTTAAATAATTTTGTAAAAATAATCGAAGACATGGTTTTTTAATTCAATATATTTCTAACCAAAGAAATAGATGGCCAGATTTTACATAAAAAAAATTATATTTAGTAGAAGAGAGTGTAAAAATGGTATTAAACAAGAGTTTATCTTGATTAATTAGAGTATAAGGAATCTCATGAATATTCTTGATATATGGATCGTAAGAGTTCCACAATGGAATCATAAACATGAACAATCTCTCTAAGTGATCAGATTGCTTCAATAAACTCTTATATCATGCTGACATGGGATAATAATCACAATGTATGAAAATAAAATTACAAAACGAATATTATATCATTATAATAAGTATATTAATGATAAAAAATGTAAAATGGATGTATATACACCTTGAAAAGGAGTTTTGTTCCACAACAAAACCTATATCTCAAATAAGGAAAATCCAAAAAAGATTGTCTTATCGAGTTAGAATCATTTTAATGATAACACAATGAACAATGGATCATAATATGGTCATGTGAAAACCCAATAATTTAATTATTTGATTAATATAATAAAATGATGGGAATTACATACAACACACAAAATTAAATAGTTGCAAATATAGCTTGTATCTCATAGAAATTCGATGTGAGATTAAATCCCCTAACCTTCTGTCTTGACTCTCTCTATAGTTGTACAAGATAATTGTATAATAAATATAAGTTTATTATAAATATTATACATAATAATATTATAATATCTATTACCATATATGGTTTTATTATGATCTTATATTACCATCTTTTTAACAATTCTATGTTATGATTTCACTTCAATTAAAATTCACTTTGTGCTTCTCATGTGTCTTACTTTTCTATATCTTTGGTCTATATATATATATATATCATGATTCTAGAATTTAAATACTTATATAAATATATGTAATCTAATGTATATATTTATTATAATATTTATATAATATAACAGTATGAAATGGAGTACACCGTTCATGGGGATAATATATTGTACGTTCTCATGAACATTATTTCTGTCTTTATTATTATATTGAATGAAAGTATATAAATAAAATATATATACATATAATTATAATAATATTATTAATATATAATATATATAATATATTTAAATTAAAAAAAATTCTTAATACATTCTATGTGGTGTGTGAAAAAATAAAAAATCATTAAGGAGGTGGTAGTGCACACATCCTCCAACAAGATTATCATATTTACTCCAAATGGAAAGTAAATATATGTACATTGTAAAATGAATAAAAAATATTAAATAAATATTAAATATGATATATTACATACATAAATATATTTTCCATAATACTGGCTACCATGATTGTTGGTAAGTGATAAATTGACAATAATATTTTTGAGAGGCAGTATTTCGTCACACGTAGAAATAGTATGTTCAACATTCATTAGATGGATATATGTATGTGTTTAGGTTAGAAACATTTAATTAAAAAATCTCAGTATATTTAGGATATTGGGTTTTTCACACAATAATTTAATAAGAAGAGTATAGTTGTGGTTAAGGAAAACAAAGGAAAAGAGCTTGAGAGAAGACGTTAACTCTAAATCGGGAAACATCTTTTGGTTTGTGCTGAAAGGATTTCCTAAGAAGCTTGATAAAAAAATGGATGATTTAAGGTATAAAAGAGGAGTTTTTGGAGACTAATTGGGAATATTTATTAATTAAATAAAAGTTTTTAGATGTGTGAGTAATGAGTATATGTGGTGGCCAATTCTAGTGATAGAAAACGACTCACCTAGAATTTTTGGAAACATGTTTCGTATGTATATGTTCATACCTAAAAAAATACATAAAAACCCATAAAAACAAATGAATTTAAGGATTATATCCTATATATGGACATAAAATGGTTGTCTGAAGTGTGTATTAGTCATTTGGGCCCCTAATTTTAAGGCTTAGTCCCTAATTAAGCTTAATGTTTCCTTAACTGTTGTGATTAATTTTAATTACTTTTAGTAGTCATTTCGGTCAATCATTAACATGGTATTATTAGAATTTAAGGATTATATGTGGTGGCCAATTATAGTGATGGAAAATGACTCACCTAGTATTTTTGGAAACATGTTTCGTATGCATATGTTCATACCTATAAAAAGACATAAAAACCCATAAAAACAAATGAATTTAAGGATTATATCCTATATATGGACATAAAATGGGTGTCTGACATGTGTATTAGTCATTTGGGCCCCTAATTTTAAGGCTTATTCCCAAATTAAGCTTAATTTTTCCTTAACTATTGTGATTAATTTTAATTACTTTTAGTAGTCATTTTGGTCAATCATTAACATGGTATTATTAGAATATAAATATAATAATTACAAAATGGTTTATTTCAGTTTATTTAAATTAAATTAAAAAAATATGAATATTTAAGATTAGTGATAATGCTGTAGATGGGACTAAATAATTGGGTTCAAAAGTATAAAAACTTGAAAAGATTGTTAAGATATTATATTCAGTTTCAAATCCAAATTTATTCTAATGAATTAAATTTTATTAATAGATGTAATATAAATCTAATATTAACATAAAAATAATTTATAATATCATTTATCATTAATATATCATTAGGAAAAGAGGCGGTTCATAACAACAAGTAGTATTTTTCACTATTCATAAAAAATTATGTTTCTCAAAAAAATCACCAGAATTCAGCCTATGATAATTTCAATGTTATTAATTAAATATTTATGTTTATTATCTCCAATTAAATTACTATGTTTTTATGTAATTTATTTTATTATAAAAAATTGATCCATTCAAAAGAGTAGTATTTTTAACATAAAAGGGCTTTACCCAAAAATCTCATATTTCATTATCAATATATTTCAATTATATAAAACAATGATAAATAATATTTAGAAATTTTTTATTACTATTCCTATTAATTTTTTGTAATGGTAATGTTATAATTATATCATTTCATTAATTATATATATATATAATGATGTTTTATAGAAACGTAGTGTATCCTGCATCATATGCCAAGTCGGTGTTGCTTGTAGTGAGAGCATAGTTGGTATTACATGTAGTGAAAGCAATGATGTTATTGCATGTGAAATGAATTACAGAATTTGTGTTTTAATATATATATATATATATATATATATATATGACAATTTCTATTATTATGTTAAATGAAAAATAAAAACAATGAAATATTTACTCTAAAAAACATGGGTTGTTACACATGATATAACACGAATCTAATTATTTTAATGATATTTTATGTTTCTTGTAATTTACATTTCTTACTTTGCGATTACGATCAAATGTTACCATGTTATAAGGGTTTAATAAGATAATCATATCTTTTTTTCTATATTTTTATGTTTATTCTTCCATTGGCAAAATATTGTGATCCATCTCTCATGAACAGTCATTATATTCCTTCTCCTCTATTATTTCATGAAATATTTGTATATTGGTACCATTTTCTACTCCTTAGTAAATAATATGGGTATGAATGTGTTTTTATGAAATCCTTAATTTAACCTCCCTTTGTTTGTAAATCTATGAATTCTAAAAATGGGTTTCAAGAATATTATACCATTACCCTATATGATTTAAAATAAAATTATACCCTTTGGTCTTTTAAAAAGAAATTTATTAGAATCTTCCATCACTATCTAAAAAAGTCACTCCTTATATTTTTTTTACATGAAAAAGAAAAATTCTTAATATATTTTACATTATGTACATATTTTGCCACCATCATTCCATTGATGATTCATTTGAGTTTTCAAATGGATAATTTTTAATATATTGTTTTAAAATGTATTTTTCAAGAAAAACATTTTTACAATGTTTTTTAAAAAATATTTCTAAATTGATTTGAATTTTTTTTTTAATTTTTCAAGGAAAAATGATTTAAAAAGGATTTCATATATTGTTTATATTTTTTCAAATGTACATTCAATAATAATAATTTCCAAATTTTTTTACACATTAAAAATTATTTTTCAATGAATATATGATAATTTTAGTCACGAAATGTTTTTAAAAGTTATTTCAAAATTTTTATACATCTATGAAATCATCTGTTGATTTTACTCATGCCCTACTAGAAAAAGATCTAAAGGTTGTATTCATATCCTTTTTAATAATGTGTTTTGCTTAATGTCATGGAAAATTTGAAATAAATTTCATTTTATTGGTTATATGTATTTGAAACATACTTCTCTTCATGAGTTATATGATTTTCAAATCCAATTCTTTTTAATGGTTATTCTAAGAGGAAATTACTATGAAAAAAATCACTTTTTCATAGGATATTATGTGGTGAATTTTTTTTAATTTCAATTTAATTTTTTGGGTTATGATTTGACGTTTATAGAATCCATCTCTTTTCCTGGGTCATGATATGATAAATATATTGTTGAACATATATTTTTGATTTAATTATTTGACAGGTGAAACCAATATCATTTTAAAATTCATTTGGTGATGATATGTTATATATAATCTAAAATGGTACATGTTTTGTAGCCCAATCCCACATAGAAAGAGGGTATGTGGGTTGTAACCCATGACTAATGGAAAGACAGTACATGGGTATAAGTTCAATCCCAAAATAATGAAAGTACATGGGTTATATAAAATTAATAAAAGAAAGAGTGTGTACAGGTAGTATCAAAATCCCAAAAACAATAAGGTAGATGGGTTACAACAAAATCCTAAATAAAATAGTGTATACAAGTAGTAATCCAATCCTGAAAAAAAGAATGTTCATGAGTTGTAGCCCAATCCTAAAAGAAAGAGGGTAAATCGGTAGTAGCCCAAGACTGAAAATAACAAGGTACAAGGGTTGTAGAGCAATCCTAAAAGAAAATGGCAACACTGGTTGATATCCCATGCCCAAAGTAATTACACATGACATATCTGAAGCCTAACTTGATATAATTGTCCCGGTAGGCAGTGTTAACAGAAATGTTTCTATTATTACAGGTATTCCACAAATCATTATCTTATTCCTTAGTTATGATTTCCTAGATCATGATGTTTATTTATTTATTATTCTTGTCTTATTAACCACGATTCTTTATTTGAAAGCTCATTCTTTTGATCTTTGATATATAGGGTATGATCTCTTTGTGTTATGACTGCATTACAATACCTCTCTGTTCATGTTCATGATTGCATGTCTTCCTTGTTTACCCTTTTTTAGAATGTTATCTCACAACATTATTATGATTCCTTTCTCCTAGTTAGAAATATTGGATTCAAATAGAAGTACTAAAGGTTGAGATATTTATGGGTGATGTTGATGTTATTTCTTTGAGAGTGAAGATTTTGTGTCCATGTTTTCAAATACACCAAACTATAACTGTCCCTATGCATGAATTTTTGTAAGGTAATTAATATTAATCTAAAATTATGTAATATTAATTTATGGTAAGCATGGGTTGATATAGTGAATTCACATAGAAATATTCTATACCTATTTGGATAGACATATATAGAAATTAGATAAATTAATGTTCTATAAGGAACCATAATTAGCCTTTAGGAATTTTGATAATGTGGGTACACCATACTCTTTGTAAATATTTCATGTTTTTCTTCTCCCCCACCTTCAAAAGGACACCCCTCTCCATTCCATTTACCTCTTCCAAAACCCTTTGTTTTAAAAAATTAATTCCTATTTAAAATTTTAACATTCATATCCACTTTATATATGAATATTCATTACATTGAAACCCCCCTTGTAAGGGTTTAGTTATAAACCTATAGGTGTTCCCTAAATAAGAGGTATATTCATTGACAACACATTTTCATTATATTTATTTATCTAACACCATAAAATAATATACATATATTATTCTATAACAAATTAAGTATTTAATATATATATATATGTTTTGAATTTATTCTAATGACCTATATATATCTCCTCTTCCAACAAGTTGTAAATGAAATTGTCAATGATGAGTTTGGAGGACTACCGACACGCGAACCAATAAAATAGGTTTTCCACCACCAGATGTCATTGATGAAGAAAATAATGGATTTAAAATATTTATATGATATTTTTGAAATAAATATACCACATAAAATATAATATCATGGATTCCTTATTATATTCCATTTCAGGGGAACATGATAACGTTGATATTATGTACAGTGGACTTCCACCTCACGATGAATTGTGATTTATACTTCACTTATTATTTACATAAAAGATAATATAGATAAGATAAATAAAAATATGTGATATAGATAAAATAAAAATAATGAAAAAAATTTAATATAGTATTTAACATTATTTCATTTCCTCTATCGTGAAAATGGAAAGAACCATCATTCATTCATACAAATTATCCTCTCCATGATTAGCGTTAATAATTTTAAATATCTACCATTAAGGAATTATTAAAAAAATATAATTAATATATATGATATTAATATCATGGTTTAATTTGTTTATATTACTCATTCATTATAAATTTAAAGTGAAAAAATACTAAAAAAATAAACATGTAAAAAATTACTTATTTCCAAAAAGGTGATTTTAACATGAAATTGTTAAGTAATGAGTAATAAAAATTCATAAGAAAATAATATGTGGTTATTTAATGAAAATAAATGTTTTAAAAATTTTCCATATTTTTATACAATAAATATGTGAAAAATAATATTTATTCATCCCTTGGTTAAAACCACTTTTTTCTTCAATATACATGTTTTTTAAGAACAATTTCAAACCAATTTTTTTAATATCATCAAATTGTACATAAATTAAAATTTTCACCTATATGAATTTTTTTAAAAATGGTTTAAAATTAATCTACATTTAATTATATGAACAAGGGGGTCATGAATGTTTACAAAAAATGATAATGGAATAACATTTTAACACATACAAGATGAATAGTATTTTTCACCAGCACTGACATTCAGTGTTTTAATGATTTCGGTATAATATTCAAATGCTACTTCAAAAATAATTTATTGTCAATATATTTTGAGAAATTATATTATTTAATGTGTAATTTAATGATAAAAGTGCACTTTCCACTAAAAATGTTAAAAGTGGTATTTTAAATTCATTTTCTATATATGATTACATCCTTTGGTGTTACATGGTATTTACTGGGATTATGATACAACAATAAAATCATTATTATTTCTCTTTATTATTTTATCAATATTATGAATTATTTTTAGGTAAATAGTTCCTTTTAAATGGTTTATTTCATGATGAATTGATTTGATGGTTATAATTTTTTTTGTTCATTTATGTTATTCTATGATGAAATGTTTATGAAAACCATTTATTCTCATTTATTATGAAATGTTGAATTTTTAATGATCATGAGGAGGAAATATGTGTGATATTCATTATATCATGGGAGGTACCTATATATCCATCAATTTTTTGTCCCATTTAATATATATTAAGAGGTAACTATGTGAAATTGTTAGATGTTATTAATCCATAATAAGAAACTATTCATTAGAAATGATCCAATATGGGATATAGGTGATGATGAATGATATGTTATGAAATGTGAATCATGGTTTGATGTTAGATATTATTTGATTTTATGCTAACAAATGATAACTATTTAATAAAATTATACACTCTACACTTAATAAATTTCTACAGTTATATGGCATGAACTTGTGGTTCACGATTGCTTTATCTTGATTTGTAAGATATATTTTTCAATTCTTTTGAAATGATAATATTTTATTCTATATATTATGTTTAATATAACTATTAGGTTAGGTATAAACATTATAGGTTATATTCATAAAAGTTTACACAATGATAATATTGTTATTCTATATGATGAATGATTGATATATTCTACTATTACCCATTCTAAGCCTTTGAGCACGTAATTTTTTCGGTATTAATCCCTCATGTTATGACGAGTGGTTAATATAGGGTATAACTATAAAGATTACAAAATGTTAATATCATTATGGGATATATTTTAGATCATTTATCAAATTATATTATTATGTAACAAGTCTCCAAATACATTATGACATTATGGTAATTGTGTATGTATTTGTGAAATGTATTGGTTATTAATCTATAAAAATGTTATATATCTGCATAAAATATATTAGTAGTTATAATTGGAATCAGAAGAATGCATTAGTTAATTTTTGGAATCTTTTATTGTAAAACAGAATAGAGCATCTATGGTATTTGATTGTGGATATGTCCATGGACACGTCTAAGGATAAGTCTATGTATAGGAAAATATCTTAGAGTTTTGGTAAAGGATAGAGGGAATGGTTTTTGATCAATTAATTCCCATTATATATAATACATGTGGATGTTTATTTTGTAATTTTTGTGCCTACGAATAATGATTATGAAAAGGGAACAATGAAATGGACTCGATCATCAACTAGTTTATGATAATAGTCCTTGTTTCACACCACATCTAACACTTCCAAGGGATATGTTTTTGAAATTCACAAACTCTTTACAACACATAAATAATATTTTGATTAAATGATGAATAATTATAAAAAAATATAACACTAATGTTTCATAGATTGAAAATAAGGTGTCATGATTTAAAAATCCTATAATTGAGTTTCTATGATTATTTGGTTTCCTACTATGATTAATGTTCCTCAAAATTTGATTTGTTGTTTTAATTCAATGGATGGAACCTGAAAGAACCATGTTATTACAAAATTTGGCCCACAGTGCCATGATTTTACTCTTGTGAAACCAAATTCTACAGGAGTGGGAATAAAAACTATCATTTATGTTATAACATATCTTTTTAAAGCTATAAATCATTGTGACCATACAAATGAGATAAGGAGGAAATAATATTTTTTTAAGTCATTCATGAGGCATCTGTCAAATTCATTTAGTGGTTCCAGGTATCTATTATTTTTTAAGGAATAAATCATTACCAAAAAAATATGATTTCTATTAATTAGTGTTTGTATCATGAAAAATAATTATTGTTTCATTATTTCAATAGATTAGAAGACAAATGCTGTAATATTATCAAGAAAATGAGGTAACATGTAAATATTGACTCTATTGAGTGGGAAGAATTTAAGATCTTATTTTTCAATGTTTTCATTCCTTTTATAATTCATATAACGATACAGGTAGAATTACATGAGATAAAGTAGAAGGATGATGAATCTATTGTTACATATGAGGAAAATTTCACAAGACTTATGAGGTAAGGTTTTATAATTATAATCCGACAAGAATTTAAGGCGAATGGATTATTCGGTGTCATGCTCCTAATTTTGAAAATGGAATTATCAATATTAGCCATTAGTTGCTTCATTTAAATTAGACATCGTGCAATCATAGTTTAAATATAATTTTTATATTCTAATTTTTTCATATTAAATGGATGATCTATTCTCAAGAAAACTATAATAAATCTCATGGGAGAATGTAATTCCATTCACCTCCATAGAATAAATTTGGTATGAAATATTATGAAAATATATTGAATGGATCTATAAGGTTTATAAAATGTACAAGGATAGGTCCTCAATCCTATCAATGTTAAAAGCTGATGAATGGGATGAATAACACAATTGAATAGATTTATATTCCCACTAACACATCACTCATGATCTGGTGTTTCTAATGTATATAGAATTTGAATTAGGCTAACCAGTGCTCCAATAAAGAGGATAATGAAGATGATAAATGTAAGAATAACCTTTATATGAATTAAATAGGGAAATATAATGTGATATCTATTTTTGATAATGGGTAAGCTAATGATGTGGTTAAAAGTACACCTATCATCTTTTGTGTAACTATTAATGTGTTATTTTACAATGAATCTACCCACTCATTTATATCTAAATAATTTTATAATGGTATCATAGTACCTCTTCAATTAAGAGATGTTGAATTTGGACTGAAAACCTATAATGATACAGTGATTTAATTTAATGCCTACGATTATTATCTTGTTCAAGAATATAGGAATGTGATTCCTACAAATATTGTTATTCATCCACTAATAGAATTTGATATTATCATAGGCATGTATTTTATTTCTCCATATAATTACCAAATCTATTTCTATGGAATCAATGTCATGTTTTATATTCCAATGATAAATATGAATATCCAATCAAGATGAAATATATTTTATAAGTCTTATTTAAAATTTTAAATGGGTGATTATCTTAGATGGTTGATGATAAAATAAGCTTCAATGATATACCTATATTTTCATATTTTCTTGATGGCTATCAATATAATTTTTATAGACTTTCCCCAAAACACGAGCTTGAGTTCTCAATTGAACTCAGTCATTGCTCGACACCAATATTAAATAATCTATATAGAATGAAACTTGTGGGTTATGATAATTTAATAAGTAACTATCAGAGAACATTGAAAAGGTAAACATTCAAACATGGGTGTCCCAGTGGGGTGAAACTATTCTTTTATTTGTATCCTCTTAACTAAATTAATGACATGTTTGATCAAATATTTTGAGCTCAATAATATTCCATTATCGAAAATTATTCAATATAACATCAATTGATGGTAAAGAATTAGTATATACCAAATAAAACCAACTAAACATGGTATAAACAAAATGATTATAGTGAGGACCTATAGTTTTACTCATTACAGTATTATCATGATGGATTTAATGAATAGATTCATTATAGATTACATGAATATATTTTTGGAAGTCTTTATAGATGATACTTTTACATATTCAATGGGTGAGGATTATAATGAAAATCGCTTGAGAATTATGTTTAATACCATAAGGAATGAGAAAATATATGTAAAATTTACAAAGTTTTATTTTGACAATTAATGGTTAGAATTCTGGATCATATAATCTCATGTGAGGGTATATTGGTGAATCAATCAAAGGCTGATGTTACTGAATAATTTCCCAGACATACCTAGTGACTGATACCCAAATACTTTATTTCTGCAATGATATTATCGATGCATTGTACAAAAATTCTCAAGCCCATCCAATGCATATATAGTGATTAGTCAAAAGGGATCCATGTTTATTTGGATAATTAAATGTGAATTAGATTTCAAGGAATATAAGAGAAGATTAGTGAGTTCACCTATGCATAAATTACCTTTTAGAGGAAAATAATTTGTAATCTATAATGATTAATTCATGTATTTATAGAAATTATATATCATACATAATGACATGCTTATGACCTATTCCTCATGTAAAGGGATGGTTAAAAGATTTTTTTTCAAACTCAAGATTTGGAGTAAGCTATGGTAATTATTTCATGAAATATATATATATGTTATATTTATTGAGGAAATATTATTTTATATAATGACCAAATATATTAAAGTATATATTATCCCAGAAGGAGTTAGAAGAAGTTCCATAGAAGATGTATGAAACTAATTAATATTTAGGAATTCAGAGTACAATACCACCCTAGAAAAGATAACAATGATTTTAATTCATTGAGTCAGATGGATAATGTTATCTAATCTATGTTGAGGATCATAACTGATCAAATATTTATACAATATAATATGATGGATCAAGAAATTTTTTTTGAAGGGAAAAAATCCAACCATCCTCAAAAAAGAAGTCACCATCTATCAATGAGAGTATTATTGAGGCAGGGAAGGATGAAATGGTGGTGAAAAAGTGTTTGAGGAATTTTATGATGTTTAATATTTATTATAGTGAATTATAAGGTTTAGGAACCATGAATTTTTTCCATTATTATCATATTTTAAGGAGCTTTTATAAGATTCTCATAATTATTCATTATTGATTCATCTTCATAAAAATATGTACATTTTTGGATGATGATTTGGGGTGGGATTGCATGGAATGATATTTCACAATGTTTTTATCTAGATGTTGGGTATGTCATCATGTTATGCATGGGAGGAGAAGGTTAAAGGGTTTTTTATCACCATTAACCATCCATTAATGTAAATTTGAAAAAATTAAAATATATTTTTTCATTGGACTCCTTAAAACATGAAAAAGGGAATAAATCAATATAGGTATAGTCGATCAAAATACAATGTATACACCCTTAATCACTATTATAGAAGATATATTCCCTGATCAACATAAAAAAATAGAAATTAAGTAATTTTTATGTTTTCATCAAATAAAACATTCCATTTTATCTAATTGGAATGCAATGTTTTCCTTGATATTCTGGTAAAGTCTTCACTAGGACTTGGATACGATGTTGAATTTCATCACTATGTATCATACATAGAAATATGTTTATTTTAGTAAAAAACTTCAAATCCAATATGAAATTTTGAGATGTTTTCCATTGATTTCAATGGTGCTTGGTATTAACACCTTCTTCTAGTGGAGATTATGTTTAAGAATAACATTCTTTCAAGAATTAAGATGGGTCCTTTGGAATACCTCTAATTAAAGAAGTAATGAAAACCAATGTAATAGGATGGCTTGAGAGAAAGAAATATATTAGGACATAGTCTAGTTATAGAAATTTTAATGATGGATAGATCCATTTAGTATCACATTCTGGAAGCAAAATATTAGTACAATAGTCATGTTGACAATTTCCAGCGTGATATAGAATTTAATGTTTGAAATAAGGTTTTTCTATGAAATTATCAATGTAATAAGTAAATGAGATTTATTATAAATTAAAACATGGATCAATTATATTTGTCCTTTTAAAATTATTGATCATTTCATGATGGGAAGATATATATTGGTTCTCCTACCGAACATCTCTCAAGTCCTTCATGATTTCAATGGATGTCTCCCAAGGAAGTGAATAATTGATCCTCTGGACATTGAGGTCGTACGTCTGGAAAATGATCATTATTATTAGGAACAACTAGTGGAGATTCTATATCATGTAGATAGGGTTATAATAAATAAGAAAACTCACTTGGTTAGAGTTATGTGGAGAAACCACTATATTAAAGAAGATATACGGGAACCTGGGGATGTAATGGGGAAGAAGTATCCTTAGTTGTCGGTACCAATGTGTTGGAATTTTTAGGTAGAAATTAATTCTAAGGGGGAAATAATGTTACAACCTAATATTTTATGGAATATTTATTTTTAAATAAAAATAATTTTTTATATCCTCTGATACACATTACTCCATGTTTTCACAAACCATGATATAAATTTTATTTTATTATTGAACAATAAAACATAGATATTAAATTTTATAGTATTAATTGGAATATAAACATCTTTAAATTTAATTTTAATATTTTTATAAAGATAAATTATATTTATAAATAATTAATTAAATATTAGAGAAGTATTTATATGCATCAAAATTACATTTTTATAAAAAAATTCCTTCTATTGATCATTTTTAAAAAAATAATAAAATAAATATTTTGAACAATTTGAAAATTTATTTGAAAAAATTATAAATTTTTATTATAAACATTCAAAATTTATCTAATTTCTAATTTTTAATTATATAATGAGAAGATTTTTTTAGTGAATAGTGAATAATTTTAATTTTGATTAAAAATGAATTTATTGCATTTAAAAAGTTACATATTTTCATAGAAATTTTTTATATAAATTTAGTTTAATTATATTTTAATTAATACATTTTCAGTTATGGGAATCAATTTCAAATTTAATTTTCATATTAAAACATCAAATATTTATGAAACTTTTTTAATTGGAAAACACATTTACATCTAATCAATGTGCTGAATTTTAAATTAAGATTTTCCACATCTATGAATAGGTTTTGGAAAAATGGATTATATTTTTTTTAATTAGAATAATTCATATTATATAATTATTTTACATATTTTTTACAAATATGAATTGTAAATATTGTACAAATTAATATCAATGGTTATGGTTAAATGGGTTTGTCAATGTTAATCTAAAGAGATAATGGATCAAATGACATATAAACATTCACGAAGCCCATTTTATGGACATATGTAGATATGATCTCATAAATAGATTGACAATATACCATAATGGATCCTTTTTTCATGATCAAAATTTAGTGAAACAATTTTATTTTCATAAAATCTTATTGTTTCCACTTCCCTAATTTTATAAATTCTCTGTTCACCCCTCCAATTCAAACATAAATAACTATTTAGCTAAGAATAAATCTACCAAAATATATTACCCAAATTCCAATCCACTCCCTATATTTATTATTTTGATTACTAACCTCTCCTATTATGGGATTAGGTATAACCCTTAAGGTGTTCTTTAAAAACGTATTATTGTCCTTAATCATGGATTTTCATTTTATTTCGTCAATGAACTCCTTCAATTATTAATCATATATAATAATATTATATAATAAATTTTTAGAATATTTTTTGTGGTTATTATCATTATTTAATCACTAAAATATATGTAATATTCCATAATGTGGGAAACATAACTGTTCATCTTGTGTACAATGTAAAAATACCTCACGAGCTGATGTAATTCATTATCCATAACCACCTATCATATAAGAATGGAATGATGAAATTAAAATAATTGTATGATATAAATGAAATAATAATAATTATATAATATTAATAAAACATATACTATATTTCATTCTCCTTCATGGGAACAAGATAACATCAGTCGAGTGTATATTGGACAACCACATCTTGAACTGTTGTAATTCACTATTTACATATGCTTTACAAATGAAGGAAATAATGATACGATTATCGAATATATATGATATATGTAACATTGTTATAATTATAAATATTTAATATACAACATTACATTATTTTATATCATAAATTTAGAAAATGGAAACAACATTCATGCATATATTTGAACTATAGTAGGTTAAAACATGTATGAATGAAGAAGATACTTATGATTTGGTCTTCTCACCTAAGTTTTATTTTTGTGGAATAGATGTCTTATACATCACATTTTTTTTATTTTTTTTAAAATTTCCATGAATATATTTTATGATCCATATATTGATAAATATGATACATTCATATCCATATAATGTTCTTGCTTCATCGGATTTACAATTCCATAGATACAAATGTGGTAAAGAGTTAATGTAAAAATATCATTGTTTAATGGCATTATTTATGAAAGGATTCCAATGATGAGATATAAAGATATACCTTTCATTAAACTCAAAAATTGTAATATTATTTGGGTATATATTTCAAATATATGTTTTACATTCATATTACCTCTCTTTACATACTGTAGAATAAAAACCACATTTTTAAGGAAAATAGAATTTATTTATCTCTTCAGTAGAATGTTTTTATTCTTAAATATCAATATTATTTAATTAATTGGTTTAATAAATTTTTGTTTTGTATTATATACTACAAATTAATTTTTTTACCTTTTAATACTTTTTAGAAAATGTTTTAAATGAAATCATCGTGTAATTTTTAGAAAAAGGATATATTAAATTTTTATAAAATATTTAATGGAATAATTTGTTTCAACATGTATAGTAGGAATGGTATTTTTCACGGATCTAACTGATCAGTTTTTAATTATTATTTTATATATATCAAAGTTTATTTTCACCAAAAAAAATTCATGATGTTTTTTGAAGGTTTAATTTAGTGAAATTAACTTTAAAATTTAAATGGGTATTTTCTTAAAGATATATTCCAAGTGCTATTTCCTAATCATATTCCATCTATAATAACATCCTTTTGTGTTACATAAACTGTATTTTGGATATGATCCAAGGATACCATTTTTTATTCATTCTGTAGATGGTATATGATTATGATGAAAATATTTTTCTGAAAATGGTACCTTTTATATTTTATGTGATGATGAATTTATGAGAGGTTTATGAAACACATTTGCCTTATTGGGGTCTTGTTATGATAAAGTGTTTTTGAAACCATTTTATTTTCATGGTTTATCGTATGATGAATTTTTTATGATAACGTTGAAAAAATCTATAGGATTTTTTATATGACTAGTGGGACCTATATCTCTCTCAAACACATTGGGTAATGTATTATAACTCCTCAGATAGATATGGTAAACATTTTTATTTGCTTCATATATAATGGGAAACTTTTCAATGAGATTAATACCATGTGAAATAGGTTTTGGTGACTAATCCAATATGAAATGAGAAATATGTTTTCATTCATATACATTTCTGATTTGATGTTACAACCTTGAAATATTAATTTTCTTCTATATATATGCTGGTTCCACACTTATATGACATGAAATTTCCATGATTTATTTAGGATGATTTCTTACTCATATTGTTAAAATTTTTAAAATGATAATGTTATATTCCATGGAGCATGTTTTTGATCCATTATATATTGGTTATGTAGTTTTCAAGTTATATTCATAATCTTATAACATAATGATTATATTATTCTTCCATATGATCATCGATTGATATTATCCATGTTTACAATTATGAGTATTTAAACACACCATTTATTATTATTTTTCATTCCCATGGTCATAATAGAAGGATTATGTAGGCAATGTATACAATGATTAATAAATTGTAAGGTATTAATGAGAGATTTTGATGATTATTCCTAAAATCTTAATATTATGTAACTATCCTACAAGGACAATAAACCATTAAATTCCACAAGTGACTAATTGTGGATTTTTTTAGTATTGCTCTATTAATATGTAATGTCATGTATTGAAAGCATGGGTAATTATATATCTGACATGGAATCACTCCATCGAATTCCAGAGAGATCCCCATCATCAAAACAATATGATATAGAAAAATAATCATGTTTACCTCTAGGGAAGTAAAAATTCATTCCCTTTACCTTGTCCAAAAAACAAAATTTTCTAATTTAGAAAAGCACTTATGATTTTTTATTCTTCCTCTGGTGAATCATATACATGTTGACATGATGAATTTATAAAATGATATCCTTATTTACAAAAATTAACACTTTTCAAATCATGGTAGATTTTACCACCATGGATGGTGGCATCTTATCCTTGATCAAAATCTGATGATGGCATATCGGTTCCACCTTTATTGGATTTCACTTGGGACCTTGTTCCCTAATATGGATCTCCCTCAAATATTTTATATGTGTTTATAGAAATAATATCTAGTGAATTATATTTGTGGATTCCAGTTAATTATACTGATTTTATTTCCACATGGAAGTGGCCATTCATCAGAGAAAATGGAAATTTTAGCCATGTAAGGGAATCACATGACATTGGGTGCATTGGGAACCTGTGGATCTTAATAGTGCAAGGATATATCAAATGAAGCATCTTTTTAATGTAATATAAGGTGTCACATTTCATCTATGAGGTATTTTATTCAATTTGAATATGTTTTTGATGGATTTTTTCCTCAATCTTCCCACACATTTGAATGGGGAATGTTTTCGGGATGAGAGAACCAATTTTACATCTTGTGAAGGTGGGTACAAGGTTAATAACTTATGATGATAGGATGTATGGATCCAAACACCGTGTTGATGTGAATATAGATTTATGGATTATAATTAAATTTTGATTAAGATCTGGGGGGTTCATCCCAAAGATGTAGGATGTGACACCTAAAAGATTACCAATGGTTTATAATTCCTCATGGATATGGGTTGGGCTAGTGAATCCCAAATAGGGATAATGTAACACATGGATTTTTACTATTAGATAATAATTCATCATGATGGTAGATTCAAGTCCAGATTTTAACATATTTTATAGATGATTTGGGTTGATTAGAACACCCCATAGATGCAGATAGAGGAGTTACATCTCTAGTAGGGAAGATAACACAGCTGGATAGTTTACCAATGGATAAAAATTATCCATGGAGGTGGGTACGATTCATGATTTTAATATTTTTTAGTTATGGGTTTGGTTAATCAAAACTCCATGGGGCGGTGGATTAGTTACATGAATCCCTTGGAGGGAAGATGTCACACAAAGTTGTTTTACCAATGGATCTGAATTCCGTATTGAGGTGAATCTGGGAGGTGAATCCCAAGGAGGTATAATGTAACACATTAATGTTTACTTATGAATTATAATTATTCATGGAGTCATATTAGGGGAACAATATTAATATCTTGTAGAGTAATTTTTAGGTTGATAAGAATTTCTTATTGATGTGGATTAGTTATTAGTATCCCTATAGTGGATGATGTAACTCCATTGTAGTTTACTATTAGATATGAATTCCTCACGGTGGAAGATTTGAGAGGGTGTCCCTTGGATGGATGATGGCACAACAAAAATAATATCAATGGATCAGATCATCTGATGGATGTGTATCCGGGGAATGAGTAAAATGGATTGTGGGGGATGGGGTTGATTGATAAAAAACCTACTATAGGTGGATCAGGGAGGTGCATCCATAGGGGGTAACTTAAGTTTACCATTGATTAGTATTAAACCTCAGGGATGTTTCTAATGTAACATATTTGTACGATAGATACTAATACTCAAGTATTATTGTGCCAATGTACATGTTCATATAAATAGAACAATTCATGTAGTTTAACACCATTCAGTAAGGATTCTTGTGTTATGGAAGGAGCATTAGTGAGGGTTTGTTTGGGGATTACATATAGATTCTTCCCTTCATAAGAGGGTTTCTCATATATTGAATGGTATTGGTGTTATGCATTGATCTTAATGAGTGATACTAGGATAAGTGATTATATGGTTATGGATTAGTGTGGAATCATCTCAGTTGATTCTATGGAGCATCAAAGACATGAATGGGGATTACACAAGAGAGATTCCCATGTTATTACTGGGGGTAGTGATGATGTTGATGTGGAATACATGTGAAAGATTACCATCCATTTTTCCTCATATAAGGTTATGTCGGAATCGCATCTACATTCCATTTGGTGTGATTATAGGTTAGTGTCACATTAATCTATGTGGTGTGTGGGGATTATGTAATAAGTTGCTCATTAAATTTTGCACATGTTAGTATGTAAGGCCCTCTCGACTTACCGACATGTCAAGGGATATTATTTGGGATTACACCTGATATGGAGGCTCAAGGGGGATGATTTGGAACAGTGGAGATACATGTGGTGATTTGACTCAAGGGATACCCATTCTCCTTCTTAATGCTGGGTCATGAGAGAATCTGGACATGCTGTTGGGTCGAGGTATATGTTTGTTAATTACATCTAATGAACAGGGACAAGGGGTATATTTGGTGGTCATATCATGGTCATGTCATGTGGAATCTTATTCTGGAAACAAAACAAATCTACTGTGTTTCATTAGAGGAATACTATGTTATTTATATTTCTTATACTACACATTAATGTAATATATTGAGGACTGTTAAGAATATTATGATTGACATGTAAGGAATATCGTGCTTTCCACGTGAGGTATCCTATAATTTCCATTTAGCGTATGTTACATTTTAATGTTTTGTAGTGAGGATTAAGTACTCTCTTCTAGTGATCATGGAACGAGGGATTATATTATTGATTCATAACGAACCTATTTCATGAATGATAGGGTATACAATAGTATATCATCATGTAGTGAGGAATAATGGGAATTTTATGTTTGATGCATAAGGAATCTCATGTTTTTCATAGGAGTCATAATATTATTAACATATAGTATAGGAAATATATTAATTTTATATAGTAAGGAAAATGGAATGTCTCTTCATTATCATGAAATGAGGCATCTTGTGCCTGAGGTTCATGGAATCCTATTCTTGAATGATTTGTACACAATAAATTTAATTTTATTAGTGAGGACTATGGAATGTCACCTTATTATCTTGGAGTGTGGAATCATAATCTCAAAACATAAGGTTTCAGTTTCTTCAATGATAGAGTATTCTATAACATGATGAATTGTAGTTAGGACTATGAATAAGATATTCGAAGATAAGGATGGTGTGGGGGAGTACTCAAAGGTGGACCAATATGAATCAACCAAACATGGGAGTCTGGGATTAGTTTTTAGGAGTTTCTTGAGAAGTTTATCTAGTAAATGTTTTCAAGGAATCCATGATGAGAAACTCAACATCAATAATAAGAAAGAGACCAAGAAGGGATGGTTTTCTCAAGATGTTAAATGGAGTGTAATGTAATATGTCAAATGATGCTAGTCTAGGGGTGGATGTTGGGGTAATATAAGGGATAATCCCAGAAAATCATAGAAACAACCTGAAATCCTAATAGTGTTACTACCCATTTTATTGCAGATCAATTACAGTAATGAATGATAGGGATTCAAAGAATGTAGGATATCTTGATGGATTGGGCTTCATAGAGATTAGGGGTTCCCAAAGGATTGGGATTCATTTAGCTCAAGATATTGTGTAGAAAAGTTATAAATGAAAATTATTGTATCATGAAGGATAAGGACATGTGGAGGTTAGGGTCTTAAAAAGGATATGGATATTTGGTGTTGGGTGACCCCACCTTAGAATGATGTTTTGAATACAAGGGGGAAATTTTTTTGTTGGATGAATTATTCATGAAACCATAAAAGACTAAGGGGGCCTTCTTCCTTCAGGAAGGATATATTTCATCCAGAAGGGAATCTCAAAATTCATTATAAGATCTTTACAAATCTATATATGAGATATCATGAGGGCAAAGGGATTTTCTAAAGGGTGTATCGTGAAGAACAGGATTGTCGTGAATTGAGAGCATGATATCAAGTATCATTGACATCTCTAATACCTAATAATGAAATTAGTTGATATTTATAGGGTGTTGTATTTGTGAATAATTGAGGTATTCAAGAAGCTATATGAAATTTTTTAATGGATATGGATCGTCTAATCCCAATGTCACTATGCGATAATTCCCCTAAAGGCTTCACGTTTTTTCGAAGGGTGTTCCATGACATAGACAAGTATGAATAACCTACATGATTAGACCTCCATGAACTGGACCTCTAAGAATGGAACTACCCAAAAAAGACCACCATAAATGGACCTTCAAATATATGAATTCCATGAACGAACATCCGCGATCAATTTTCAGAATCCCAAATTCAAAAGAAAATAAAATCTGATATGTAATTTCTTTCAGGATCTACATCTAATCAAATCAAAGCATTAGAATGTAGAAACTCTTTTTAATAATGATAACTATCATTTAGTCCAATATTTGATTAATTGTTTTGTCCCAACACACATGTACCAAGTGAGTATAAAACATATTAGTTAATTCTCAATGAATTGTCATTACAAGGTACGAAGACAATAATATTGAAATACATTTTAAAAAATAGTGAATAAAATAAAAGGATTAATGAAATTCCATAGATAAGATCCGTATATGAAATAAATTAAACTAATTTATCCCCATTTCCCACAAAATATAATTATCATCCCATGTTCACAGTATCACAAAAAAACAAACACAATTTTATTAATACTATGTATATCTATATAATCATGAGTGGTTAGTCATATGGTCTACAAGACAGTTATTGGTAATCCATATAATTGGTGTCACTTTTGATAATAACCCTTAAAATATTTTATTATTGATGATGGAACGTTTGACCATGATACATTATCATGCATAATAACACATGCTAACTAAACATTACATGTTTCTAACAAAATAAATTTATTTACAATTACATTCACTTTAGATAATTTTATTAACACATTGTGTGAATCGATTCACAACAAAAAATTTAGGTATTATATAATGTCTTCCTATAAAATGTGAAATAAATTTAAACATTAATCCTACATTTTCTAGAAATAGTAGAATGGTATATAATCTGCACAGTACTCAAAATTTGAATAAAATGAAGAATCAAATATAAAAATTCTTTAATTATCTTGGAAACCAATTCACTTGAATATATCCAAAAATATCTCATAAAAATTAACATCATTAACATATATATATCTATAACATATTAGATATATACATATTTGAGTGATAATAAAAGATAATCGAATTATAACCTGAATGGACAAGGAAATTTCATTTATTTTAGATGGGCAATGCATTTTGATTCAATGAATTGTTATTCATAATCCAAAGGATTCACCATAGAAACCTAAAAAGGAAGTGGATTTTAGAACCTAACAGAGGGGAAACAATAAGTGTTTTTTGTCATAATAATTATTAAAGTATACTTTTCAGATCATTTAATGCATGTTGTAATGTGAGGGGAATAAATTTATCTATCCATGTGACGTCAATCTATTTTATACTATACATCACCCATGGAGTCTAAAATTTTGGAATCCCATACACCAGTTGTGGGGTGGTACTATCTCAAGTCCACTCCCTAGCATGGTTGAATCTCAAAGTTCGGTAAATTTCAACACAACAATACTCCTCCCTCTGACTCTACTCAGATGGTTTATTCAAAAATGTTCATGATGATAACTATGTTTATGATACTCAAGATCCTACTTTAAACGTATTGTATGGTTTCATAGTGATTGTTTGAGACTGACCCTAACCATGATTAATCTATTGACATCCAAAATTGATTCTAAAACTATTCCAAACTATCTCAAAACTCATGAAACCCAAACCATGTATTAGTTAACATTAATTAGACAAAAAATATGTATTGTACATGAAACCATGGGTTTTACATTACCCCACCACCAATCATTTCATACTCAATGTGTTGGGAATTGGGGTTTCATTGTAAGAGTTCAGGCTTCTTCAAAAATATTAACATCACATATACACATTATCCTTGAAAAAATTATCATTATACCATCATACTCATACTAAACTAATTATTTCACCCTAAAATAGATTATAAATTTTTGTTTACAATATGAATCAACCCATGATTCAATGTAGTATCAATAATTATCTCAACAAGGCCCCATCAAATAACTTGTCCAGGATCAATATACTAATTCTTTAGTTTAGATCCATGAACACATTATCCATTGAGATGAGAATGTAAGGTAAATCCAAAATATAAAATTCGACCCAAATTTATTCGAGTACCTAAAAGGGAGAATGTATTAAAGTGAAAAATTCCCATTATTACCACATTTGTAGATCCATATACATGAAGAGATTCAAATAATAACATGATGACCCACATCAAATTATAAGGGTTGATAATGATAATCCAAAAATTATTTCTGATGACTTTGATATACTTCTATATTTTTCCAAATCATTTATATCTTCTCCATTGTCTCTTGAATATTTCTAGGTTAGATAGGTGGAGAATCATCCATTTCAACATATGAAATCGGAGAATAAAAAAAATAATCCATTAAAATGTTCCAAGGGATCCTTATTTAACAATGATGGAAATCAATTATGAGGTAACTAGAGATAGTATATTATCCTCCCACAATCCTTTAAAATCGATATGATAATATCTAAGAATTTATTCCAAAATTTCGATCATATGATCTGAATTTCCATCCATTTTTGGTTGATAAGTTGTGTCCACATTCAATTAGGCTCCATGGGATTCTTGGAAGGATTTCAAATATCAAGATATAATCATGGATTTCTGATCATAAATTATTTATACTAGATTTAAATGAATCTCTACGACTTCTTATGTGTTTATATTTTATTAGTCATGATGTATAGTAAATAAAAAAAAGCGATCCAATTAAATGATTTTTAAGCCCATACAAAATGAAATGTAATTAAATGTGTCTTCTAACAATTATTTATAGACCTATAACAAAATTGATAGCTATATAATCCAATTTCAATATATGATTATAAAATTAATTAAATGTAATAGCTGGTTGTTGGTTATCTACTTTGACATGATAATATGTGAAGAATCTCAAGAAATACTCAGTGACTCTCAATTTTATGATATCCCACACAAATGTTATTCTCATCACATTATAGATTTTCATAATTACAAGAAGAAAAACCCATCTGGAGTGGGTGTATATAAAAATACGTTTTTCAATTTAAGTTTTATGGACCATATTCATATCAATAAAATTTAATATAGAGCTTCTGTTTGGCATCCATATGACATCAATTCCCATTATTACACAAGGATTCTGATTTATTACATAAAGTTAAAAATAAAACAATGTAACAGACAAATAAGTATAGATTCATTGTGGATTAGGTACATAGAATAAAATCTGGAACATGTGATTAAAAAATATTATTGAAATTTTCCCTAACATTATTTTACAAATCCATAGCTTTGGAAACATCACGGGATAACCTTGTGATATAAATAAAGAAGGGAGAGGTATGAATCCAATTAGGAGAATAAAAAATAGAATAACCTGAAAATGTTATTAAATTATAGTCATTAGGCACACCAATGACAAATAATGTTCATTAGAATCATAAAAATGATCTATGAGGCATTATATTTCCTGATATCATAATGGTTGAATGTGGAATGTGGAAAACACATAAAAAACTGAATCATAATCATAGGTAAACGTTACATGCCCTGAAATCAGGATGTAGAATGTCCCATGATCGAGTATTTTAAATCCTTAATACCTATTATTAGTTATCATGAGACTAAATCATTAACCAATACAATTGAGCATAATATAATTATGGTCACACTTATCACATTCATTTTATTCACCTTTATAAGTGTTCCACATAGATCTTACAAAATGGAATCATTTATCATTAAATTTTATTCCAAAATCATGGATTGTAGGATAAATACCTAAAATTCATCAATATATTATATATTAGTTCCTGAAGTTGAACATCCTATATAAGAAATGAGTATGGGTATTCACTACCTAATTTTTTGGTTAGGAAAATCATGGTGAAATTTTTGAATCATAACGGGTCATATAAATGTTAATGGGAGGGATTAGTGATAGTTGAAGATGAATATATTTAATAATTAATAAAATGAAAAATATGGGGGATATTTTATAACATATACAAACAAGAAATAATGGAAATTAATTTTCTAAACATAAATGTGGTGGTCGTTAAAAAATAGAGGAGTGGGAGATCCCTTACATTAAGAGGGTGATCCCAAATGCATGGGAGGATCATAGTAAGAGATTCTAGGCACCAAGGGATGACTATGTAGATTGTAGTGAAGATTAAGGATGAAAAATATGGTGTTTTAGTGATGAAACATGTGATTTTGGGTGGGCTTATATATGAAATTAATGGGTAATGTTTTATTATTTCTTAAACTATGTTTTTGGACTCTACTAAAAAAGGTAATGAAAAAATAATCCAATGACTTTTTCCTAGTCTTTATACTAAATAGATGATTATTTATTTATTTTATATGTCCAATACTAGTATTTATTAATATATTACTCTTGGTGATGTGGACATTTGTCAGGTCATTTAAGAATGAATTTAAAACCATTAAATATATTATAGGTTTAGGAGGATTTATATATTCAATATATAAATAAAAAATATCACAATATTACATTATTTTAAATTTAAACCATAAAATGTTTCTTCTATACTATTTATAGTATATATTATATCATTTTGGGTCATTATGTTGTCATAATATACACTATATATTTATACCGTATTTAATTTTTTTACACTAAAACATGACAACCATATAAAATTATAAAAAATCCATGATATGATAATTTTGATGTTATGATTGCAAATGTCGTATTCATTTTATCAATAGAAATTTTGAAATATATGATTATTCTATTTTAATATGGTATCAACTTTTATTGATAAATGTTGGGGTTTTTAAAATAAATGTTTTGAACCCTTTTAAATATTTCATTTGACGTCATAAAAATTATATGATAATTTATAGTTAATAAAAATTATTTAATAATTATATTTCAATAAAATAATAATTATTTTAATAATAAATTCATTCATCATAAAAAATTCTTTAATTGAATTTGAATATGACCAAAAAATACAATTTTTGTTTCATAGTGTCAAGATGAATATCATTTATAAATATAAATATTATCCTATTGAAAATATAATATGAATATTAATATTATTATGGTTTCTAGACATATCCCGTTATTACATCATAAAATTCCCTATGGGTATGTTGTGTTATAGTGTGACATTCTTGGGGTAGTTTGATGAACATAGATTGGTTCATAATCACGATAATATTGAACATCACATTTCAAGTGTTTCACTCATGAATTTTATATTTAATTTTAAATTTGAATAATTTATGATAAAATCTATTTGATTCTATATCCCTTGAAGGCATAAATAAATGGGCCTCCTAAGTTAAATTCATACTATTTACGGTCATGAAAAGCTTTATTTATGTCAATTTTATTTTCCAAAACACTATATTTATACTAATTATATGATAAATGTTTAATACCCATATAATCAATTAATAAGATACTTTCTGATATAAAAAATACGATAGAATGTAATAAAATCCAAGAAGTGCTTCATTTTTTATATCAATATTACATATTAGACATTTTAACTCAACAATAGAGTAAATTTTATTTATAAATGGTTTTGTCATTACAATATTCCCCCTTCATAAATTTCACCCTATAAACATTCATTTCCCACAATAAATTAGTTGAGTTGTATTTTTTTCGTCACTTCATATGGTTCCCACATCACTTCTTCATTATTTTTGTTTCTATATAGATGTTTTCTAGGGTGAATTGTCTTATTTTGAAGAACATTTTGGAAATGATATAATATCATCAACGACTACTCCTAATATGATAATTCATTATTCAATTGTACTACCATGAGATTCAGTACATGTGAGGGTATGGTATGTTCATATTTAATATGGGTGAATGGAATAATATATTTTCATGAGATATATTGGGTGGGAGTGCTATTCGATATTATATAACATCAATGCGAACAAATATTTCAAATAAACCAATGTATCTTGGACTATGCTTTACCTTATTACCAAATATCAGGACTCTTTTCCATGGGGAAATACTATGGAATACCATATCTCAAACCTAAAAATATAGTTCTCATAAACAATTACCACCACTACTCTTTTGTTGACTTTGAGAAGCCTTGACTATTTACTGAATGGTTATGACCTCTTCCACCATTTTCAACACTACTTCAGGAAACATTGGTTTTCATTCTAAATCTTCAACCAAGAGAAAAGATGTTTTACACCTCTACACATAATTGGATTAAGAGGGATTGATTTGTTTGTTTGAGGTGTAACTATCATGGTATATGAATTCAAATAGATGAATATGTTGATCCCATCATCATTTGAAGTCAATTGAGAAAGCTCTCAACATTTCTTCTATTGTCTTGATAGTCCCCTAGAATTTTCCATAAGTTTGAGGGTGATAAGTCATGATAAATTTGAATTTAATATTTGTATAATTATCGAGATGCTTATAGAACATAATGTTATTTCTTGGACCATAATTGGATACAATCAATACTTGTGTTCTATGCAGCGTAACATGATCTGTAATGTATATTCATAAAATTTGAAGTAGTGATAATTTCCCGCTAATTTCAATGAATCGAGAAGTACTTGTTTGAGAAACCACCACCACCCATATTTCATTATTTCCTCTTAATATCATCATAAGTCAAGTGAACAATTCCATTGTTATATTTTATAATTTCTATATAGGTATGGGTAGTGGATATATCATTTCCGTGGATCGATACTTTTATACTTTTAAATTTTACATAAAATACTTCATGATGTATATTCCATGATATCCATCATTAAAATGTCCATCAAATTGTGATCAATGAGATATATATATATCTTTGTGCATCTAGGATGGATTGCGATAGTAAAGCTATGTGCATCATCAAACAACATATTCATTAACTCATGGTTTGATTGTAAACATTATCATGACACAAATATTACATTTACTTAGTTATTAATTTGGATAACAATGGATTTTACTTTTCATATAGCTTCATCTTTCTTCTGAATTTCCCTAAAATCTCTTTGAGAATCCTTTATCTTCTATATTAGTGATGGTTGAGTAATCATTTGTGAGAGGATTGATGATGTTACTTCCTTCATGATCCCGATGTCCACACATTACATGTCTAAGAATATAAAATCATTCTAAATTAATATTAATGATAAAATTTCATGATATATTATTCTTAGATCATCATTCACATTAAATTAATTCATTGAATGATAGTGGATTTAGGAGTCATAATATTTAATCTTCTATATCCAACTTCATTGGTTCTTATTTAGCTATTTTTGTGTTAATATTTACTTGATTATCAGATGATCCATATATATATCACACTTATCCAAAAAGAGATTATTACACTCTTTTTTAATGAAATTTTCATTGTATCTAACTGAAGATCTTTCATTGTGTAGTTATATCCCTGAAAATAAATTGTCTTCAGGAATAGGCTAATAATTTTTTCATTCTATGTTAATACACTACCCAATCCGTTTTTCATGGAATCATGCTACACTATAAAACTTTCTCTACATGGATGGACTGTAGGAACCGGTACAGTGATATTCCAAATTTTCAACTCCCTGAAACAATTTTCACACTCATTGTTCTGAACATACTGGACTCCATTTTTATTTATCATGGATTCTGTTTTTTTAGTCACGTGCAAATTTTCTCAAGTTGAAAATAGAATATTAACGATCCATTGAAATTACGTATTAATATCAAAATTGATTCCAATAGTTAACATTCAATTTATTATATCATTGAAGTGACCAAACATATCTCATTTTAGTTGATAATGTTCCCCATGAGTAGGACTTCCTTCAACCATAACTATCTTTTTTTATATATATCTTAAATATAATCCTTTAATAAGGTGTTTAGAAATGTTCTCCTATTATCCTCATCCCCCTCCATGAATTTTTATTATATTAAAATATAATAGATAAAGGTAGCCCCAAATTTGAAGAGGTATTATATAAACACAATAGTAATTATGTCATTGAAGTCCTCTATATCATTAGTGAGTCCAAATTGAATTACTATGAACACATTGTTCATGTACATTGTATGGAAAATTGTTTTGGGAATATCCCCTTTCTTCACCCTTAAATGATAATATCCCAACAAAAAATCATCTTGGAAAAGTATTGGTCTTCAAAAAACTGATTGAAAAAGTCATCAATCCATTCAATATTATCCTTGATCTTCATTTTGATCTTGTTGAGCTCATGAAAATCAATGAAACATGAAATGAATTATCCTTATTCTTGATGAAGAGGACTAGTTTTTTCACCACAAGATGAATCACGTGGGCATATGAACCCTTAATCTATATTCTCTTAATGTTGTTTTTCCAAATCCAAAGTTCAATAAAATTTATTTTATATAGAGTCTTGAATAATTTAAATGTCCAAGGTGTAATCTCGATTGAAAATTAAACCACTCGGCATAGAGGAAGACCAATAGAATCTTCAAGAAACACCTCATCATTTTCCTTCACACTCGGCATGTTTTCAATAATTATCATTCCTTTAGAAAAAATGATTTTATCATGACATGATTTCTCTTATGGATATAATATTCATTCTTAATATTTTAGTGCTAAAAAATATTCTTCATTATCTTTTCATTTTTACAAAATCATAGGATGATTTTCGATATGAAGAGAGATTTCCATTCAATGGAAATTTATATATTCTGTAAAAAATTAAATCAAATAAATTCGCAAGATTTCATCAAATTACACTAAATTAAGAATCATAATGATTCATAGGATGTTTAGAAAAAAAAAATTTATTGGGGATCAGTTTTATACTAAGGAAGAAATAATTTCCCCATTTTACACCATCACTAACATCTCTACATCCATGCATTGTGGTGGTATTTGAATAGTTAAACTAAAAATGTGTGATATGAAGAAGTGTATAAAACTATGAATGTGAAACCTACCATTCACATTATGAATTTTGTTCTAAACATCTATTTTATCAAAAATATACTTTGAGATGAAATTTATTAAATTGTTAAACACTTAAATAGGAAACCACTAACATTAATAGGATAACATGTAACTGACATATATTACATTAATTATGAATTTATTGGCATCAATATATATTATCCATAATGTATTTTTTAATTTAGTAATGTGTTTCAAATTTTTATACCTCTAATAATATTTTTTTGTGATATTTTTAAATTAAAAATGCAAATCTCCTAGGAGTTCGAAATTAGATGTGTAGTAAGGCGTGTTGTTGTGAAACCATTCCCAATAGATTCTATCTTAATGTTGTGTGTTCCCATTTTACTGCTACACGTATCTATGCTACATTCATATCCACATGTAGTGTCTGGGAAGAGATATACATTCATGGAGACCTGTTAAACTATACATTTCCATAATTTAGGGATCTATGCATCTATTTATTCTAAAACCTCCCTATGATACCATCTATGAAATAATTTCTATTTATTACACATTAATTCATGATTTTTACATGATATTACCCATAAAGAAACAAAAATTTATTGGAATGTATAGTTTTTTGAGAATTAGGGACATATAAAAAATATTAAACATGGAATACAACAACATTATTGAAAACCTCCAAAGTTTTCCACTAAAATTACACATCTTTAAAAATTCATCGGATAACCTGGTGACAGAAAAAAATGAGTGAGTTATAAATCATACTAAAGGAATATAAATATAATAATATGATTATATTATTACATTTTATTCTATTGAAATACTAATGAGAGATAAAATAGTTGATATTCATAGACATGAACAACGCGGTAAGATATAACAAGATAAAATGAATGAAACATGGGAAATGTGACAAGAACATTAAATCTGGAATCATTTGAATAAGTTAAGGATTACTACCAAGACATCATTGATGAAAATTTACCTTGACAGATTAAGTTCACTCCCTATTCACTTTCATAAAATTTTAGGAGACTTAAATATTAACCAATGCATTGGAGAACTATATAATTAAGCGCACCTATCATATTCATTTCATTCACATGCATAAGTGTTGCTTATATATCATACAACATGAAGAAATATATAGTAAAATTTTATTCCCTGATAAATGATTTTATAATTAAAATATTTATGTCCCAAATCAAATTATTATAAGTACATTAATGTGAACACCCTTTATAGTAATTGGGTAAGTGTATTCACTACACAATTGATCGACATGGAAAATCGGGCTGAAATTTTGTTAGAATAATGAGCTCACATAAATGCTTATGGTAGGAATTAATGAGAGTGATATTGGTTTCTCATAATTAAAAATCAAATAGACAATATGGGGGATACATAAAAAAATATCACACCATGAAAAAATGGGAAATAAGAGACTTAACATAAAATAGATTCTTGTTCTTGAGAATTTTGGGGAACCTAGGAAGGACTATATAGTGGGAATGGAAGAGTAATTATTTGATAAAAAGTTATATATTTTAGAGAAATTGGATTTTTTGTGCGATTATATAGGAAAATATTGGGAAATTACTTATATTTTATAAAACATATGTTTTGGAATCAATAAAATAATGTAATCAAGACCACACACGATCCCTTAGATTTTCCCAATCGTTTCTACCAAATAGAAATGGTATTCATTATTTTAGGTGTCAATGGGATAAACATATTAAAACATCACCCTTGTGAAGTGGAAGTGAGTCATTACTATTAATAAATGATATTAAAACAATAAAATATATTAAATGTTTTGAAGGATTTATAGAGCCTTTTAAAAAAATATTAGAATTACATTAATTTAAAGGTAAAAAAATATATTTGTTTGTTGACATGATAGATATTATTTATCAATTCATATTTGGGTCATTATGATTCCACAATACAAAATATATATTTATAGTGTATTTAAATTTTTTTACATGAAAATTCAACTACCACAGAAAAAGAGGCAAAATTCACTACAGGGTAATTTGAACATGTTGATTATAGAAAAAATATTATTTTTATCAAAATAATATTCAAAATATATGGACTTTAAATTTAAAATACAATTTACATTTATTAAGATATTCAAGGTTTTTGACAATACCATTTTTCAAACCCTTATAATATTTACATTTGAATTCATAAAAAATTTATTTTACTTTTCATTGATGAAATATTATATAATAAACATATTTTTAAAAAATGCTCATTATTGGAAAACTCCCTTAATTCATCAATAATAAATTCGTGAATTTATTTTGAATTTTAACCCAAAATATAATATTTATTTTATTGCATCAAAATCAAAATCCTTTTTAATGTAAATGTAAATTTATCGATTAATCTATCGATAGTGTTATATAAATATCCATATTTTTATGCTCTTGATTAATATCCATCTATTACACTTGAAAACTCTATAAAGAAATGTTATTAAATGGTGATAATTTAATGGGGTGGTTTTATCTACATGGCTTGGGATGTTATCTCAATTAGATTAAACATCACCAATAAAATGTTTCATTTGTGCTTTTTTTATTGGATCTCATCTTAGTATTGGTCAAGGGAAAACCTGAGTTATGTTATATGCCTTGGATGCTCCAATAAAAGGGCATCATAGGGAATGAGATTGTTGGTTGAGGTCATCACATTGTTTTTTGTCTGTTAATTAGATATTACTAGGTCCTATATTTATAATAATAATATGACCACTATTATATGGTTATATTATATACGGTTAAGATGCCTAACCATCAATTAAATCCCATTTAATATAATAAAACCAAATTATTGAATGAAATTTTTATATCCATAATACATATTCAGATATTTAATTCAATGAAAAATGGAATTCTATATAAAATATTTTGGGTCATTATAGTCCATCCCTCTTTGGTCTTCCAACCATTATGTTTTGACCTCCTAGTGAAACATTCAAGATTAGATTTCTAAGCATATTTAACCCTCAAAATCAGTTCAAGATGAAATGAAACTAGAAATAATCCCAATTAAAAAATAAATGCTTAATATTTTTTATATTAGTAATGTTAATTGGATTAATGGTGTACGTTAAAGGTGATACCTCACCATGATAATATGTTTCCGTCTTCAATATGTTCCTTACATTATTGTTACTATATATTCTTGTACTGAAAAACATACTTCCTCATTTTGGATTCTTAGAAATCTCCATTTCTACCATTGTCTACTTACTAACCATATAGTATATTGAATTATATAGAAAAAAGCTATCTAAGATTAAATTTCAGGTTCAAAACCTAGACTTGATGATGATTTTCATAAAGGACACACTACAATATACTTCTATAGAAATAAAAAATATGTAAATAAAATTGGTTTGTTTTACTCCATAGATAGATTCTCCATATTTTTTTTAATGAAATATGTTTTTTTGGAAATCATTAATGCATGAGGATTTGTTTTTCTAGAAAACTCCAAAAATTAACCCAAAAAAATTCTTTATATTATTTTTGTTTGGATGCTAAATGAAACTATTCACATGAATGATCATGCAGTACAAATACCAAAAACCTGAACATTATCTTATCAAGGGTACTAAGGAAATAAAAGATATTGTTCATTATATTGAGCTACAATTTATCTTATTCAGGATCCAAATCCTCTGAAATATTAGACAATTTTTAAAAAACTACGTAATGATCCACATCCATTGGTACATCATTTTGATTTCCAATTTAATAGATTGAAAAGATGAACAGTTTTATGAACATGTTAATTTTTCATCTATGGATTAGGTGAAACCTAATTCTCAATGCCCCCTTCATATGGATTTATATGGAATATACCAGGTTCCATTCAACATAAAATAAATAAATAATCAATTACTAATCTCCCACCAAAAATTGATGGCTTTTAAAATTCCAAATTAGGATAAGGAACAATCATTTCAACAAACATTTCAAAAAATAACATTTTAACCAATTTAAAAAATATCATATATATTTAGATGAACATTTCAATCCTTGTGTGTTGTATCGATTCAAATGAATTATATGATATAATAATTATCTAAAAACATATTGAGGAGTTAAAAAATAGGTAAAAGGGTCTTAAAATGGTTTTTTATTTTAACATCCACCGTAAAATGATGTACAGTATAAAAAGAATCTCTATGTATTTTAATGATCTAGATTTCATATGATGACATACATTAATACTTTTTACCTTCACAAAAAGGTTGGACAACCAACCCAGACTCATACCAATTTTATCATCCCACTCCAACCCAGCAGTTGGTTCGATTAGAAGGTGATAATAACCATTGAAGATGTTCCTATGATACCAAAGGAAGAATATAATTGTTAATTAATTATTAAATATAAGGTGATAATTTTACATAAATATTGAACATAACCTATCATATGAAGATAAAAAATGAAATCATCTTTATGATTAAGGTGTAATAATGAAACATCTTTGATAAAACCCAAACAAGTCGAATGATAATTTCAGAAGTGAAAATGAAATAAAAAAACAACGAAATAAATAAATATCCACACAGTTACACCAATGAGGCTTGAATCTATAGGTTCCATGAGAAATACCCATCCATAATTCATAATCTAAAAAATAATGTTCTTGGTATGCCACTAAAATAGTAAGATTCTATTCCATTACCTTTGTCCCAGAAAACAATATATTCAAACACACCAATTTTTTCAAGCATGAGGCGAGTATAAAAATAATTAATTCTAAAAACACACATCTCATACCACTAGGACAAGAACTTATTAAAAAAAATATAATACTTTAGAATTGGATAAATACTTCAATACAAATAAATAGATTTAGTCCAAATATAAAAAACATTAAAAATTTTAACCTTATTTCTTACCACGTGGAATAAGAATCAACTTCTCATGTTCATATTCCAAAATTAATTAATTTAAACCCCTAATGTCAATATACTCATGACTAGTGATGATCAAGTCAGCATGACATCAAATGGTGACCTCTATTTGTGGTGGAACATCTTACCAAGAAATATAAAATAATTAGTTATTGATGATGGTACTTGTGACTGTGATCCTCTATTTTTCAAATAAACCCATGATAACCACACATGTCATGCCTCTAAAATTGTTCTTTTCAAAGACACATTATTTCTATCATTTTATCAAACACCTTGTGTGAATTAGAAGAAAATGATGTATATTGGTACTAAAACTGTGGTATTTTTCTATGTAAGAAAGTAAATAAATTTAGAAAACAATCCATTCAGATCTATAATGAGTAGAATGATATATATGTCTCCTACCTCTCATTATATAAAGTAAACAAATAAAGACACACAACATACCATAATCCATCCATGAGACCTCTTTCCATCAATAGATCCAACAAGATATCATTAAGAAAATAAACATTGTATATATAAGAATCCATAACATAATATATATTTCCCTCTATAAGAGATAAGATGAGAATATATAAAGAGATGAAGAAACAACATTCATGTTCCACAGATTCTAATGGTCAATCAAAAATTAATACATCAATAATTTCATTTAAAAAAAAGGAATTTCCATGGTCACCAAGGGGGGAATAAAGAATTTGAAAGAATATGATATGGGATTAAAAAAATAGTTTTTTGGGCACTAATCATAGTAAAATGTTAATATTCAGTGCATCTAATGAACTCATCATGGTTATGACACACTATTTCTAAATAATTCATCAACCATGAAAATGATACTAGGAATCAATAATAGAGTCCCAAAGTTGAGTTTTATGTTTTGGAAACTCATTCACCGACTGTGTTGTGATACATTATCATGGACAACCCCTTGTATGGTTAGATTTCACGATTTAGAAATCGATGCACTACCAAGTTTATCCTACTACCTCCACTCACATGGTTTCTAAAATAATGTGAATGGATTGAAAGATTTGTGCACTTACCATGATCAACCTCAAAAAATAATTAATGATTTTTTAATAATAGTTAATGTTGTCACCTAACCATTATAAAACTATTCATGTCTATAAACAATTATAAATAGTCATATACTATCCCAAAAACATATAAACTCAACCAAAGTATTATATAACATCAAAAAATATAATTGATATTGAAAAAAACTCTATAATGGTGGTGTTACCCCTTATAAAATCATAAAATTGGAAGACAATTATAGAATAATGATTAATTCATTGTATATAAATATAATTTATGCTCATACTTTTTCTGGAACTTCAATATATATCAATAAATATCCACATCAATTGAAAATACATTAATAATGAACATGTATCAATTAATCCTTCTCTAGTAATTGGATATTATCCTCTATGGAAAACTTGATTTAGTAGTGTTATGTTTAATATGTTAAAATTCCAAAACTACATTACTAATTTTCATATTGTTCTTTAACCTTCATTCCATTGTATTAATTCTTTTGATTTATTCTTATCTATTATTTTTTCAAAGATCATTAAAGGTCTTGAACAAAAATTAGAGAAAAAAATTGAATAGTCAAAGTTGAGTTGAATATAATATAAAAATAACTAAATTATATTAATATTATCCACTTGGAATAATGGGGTTGTTCCCCCTAGATTTTTCCATCTTGACATACATTGTGAAATTAATTTAACCTTCATTACACAATTATTAATTAATAAATAATTATATCCATACCAAAATTTCATTTTTTTCTACTCAAATAAATAAGAAACCTTCATACAATGAAGAAAAATATTATTCAATTAAATCATAAACTACCAATGTCAATTTTTTGATATACCTGTTGTTGTTTTATCAAATAATTTGGGAATTCTAAGGATTCAAAATTATTTCATGGTGAAATTAACATGGTGAATATTATACATTTACAGTGTAATTCAAATTATTTATAGGTAATTATAATAAACTCTAGCTCTTTTCATATTAAATTTTATTTTAATCAACAATAAAGAAAGTAGTATTGTTTGTTAGTGTGTTATTTTTTGTCCATCAATGAAATCTCATTCAATCCTTCTCTAAATTCCACCATACATGATTACACTTCTTCTATCACCAAACCAAGACAAAATAATTTTTTTATTTCATCTTTCCATACATTAATTTATAATATATCGATTAACATTATATAATCCCCATAAGTTCAACTTCCATTATCTTTTGAGTCCATGAAAACATCACATTATCATTTCCAAATATCCAATGATATTACTATACAATTGTAGGGAACTCTATAGTTCCTCTTCTAATCATTAAATTCACATTATCATAGTTAAATACTAATCACATATATGTAAATTTCATGAATCCTTCCCTCTTGTTTAGTTTCTAAGTATAGGTTTCTATAATAAACTCTTCCATGCCTTTTCATGTCACCAATTTCATCTCATATAGATTGATACTCCATGATTGCATCATAATCATTCATTCATGGTTACACCACATTTGGGTTTATTTTGATCCTCCTCTTCAGATTTGGATCCACCCATCATGGTCATATTCTCTTCCAATAAGAAAAAATATATTTGTCTTCATTGATTCCCATACATTATAAATAGTAATTCCAAATAGAAACCTATTATATGTAAACCATTCTCTTACTATCAACAAATATGACCTCCTTAATTGTCACAATTTATTTTCAAAAAATAGAATTCAAAATACTCTGGTTTAAATATCATTCACTTTTATATTTTCTTAAAAATAGTCTCATAAATCAATTACCACAATCCAACACAATATTTTCCATAATCATTGAATATATGTATTATTTACCTTTTTACCACCCTTTTTCGAAAAAATAAAATTACACTTTTTTACCACATTAGTACATAATTATCCCTATTGATATCCCACATTTTCAAACAATGGTGACAAGGGATCCTTATTAAATCATATAATAATGTTATCTAGAGTAAATGAACTATGTAATTTGCACCAATTATCCAAAAATATCTATTTATAGAGTCAGAACATTCCAATTGACATTCATAACCTTTACAACAAGTATCCCAATATTTTTTCATTAAATATTTTATAATATTTCAACAAATTTTAAATAATATATATCTATGTTTATTATTACTAATTATTATATTGTTATTCCTCAACTTCTACCCATTCTTGACACTGACCTTTAATTAGTTCCATTTGGATAATTTCATGGATGCATGATTTTTCGTTGTTCACCCATCCAGTACCTCTATACATTATTTTAAATGTAATGTGGTATTTAATAATATTGTTGATAGTAGTAACATATTTTTATGAAAATAAAATGATATGAGGTTGTAAATAACTTTTGTAGGATATTTTCTCTTATTTCATGGATCCGTGATAGATATAATAGAACTCAAAAATACCATTACAGATTCTGTCTTAATGTATACATGAATTAGGTACAATAATTTCTACTTTGTCTAGGATAACAACATAGTCTTGGTTTTTGATACATTCTATAATTTTAGTGATCCATATCATATTTTATATTATTCTATCATCCATAGTTTATGTTATCAAGGTATCATATGCTTATGAAAAAAAGAAAAATTATTCTTTAATGAGTTTTCATCCAAGAAGGGTGGTTATTTTATATTAGTCATGTGAACCTATGGGGGAATCTAATGGTCACTACATAATAAAATCATTCCCTATCACATAATTGATCATGTTATTTTAACACTAGTAATCACTTATTTGTTGAATCATGTATCACATTCCCATCATAAAATTATCATTTTCTGATGCACCTGGTTGGTTGGTCAACATTCTAACATCGCATAGAGAATAGTTTTTTTCGTAATGTAAATTTTTGGAGGCCTTTTTTAATAACATATTGGAAGTCTTGGTTTAAAGTTTAATATGGAAACTAATAGTTTAATATGAAATCTAGACACACATTGGTTTAAATATTTTAGTCATGATCATTGTTTAATGTATTATAGGGGTTTCCATGATTTAAATTATAATATAAGTACTCATATATTTATAGAATATTGGGAAAATTGTTATTGATTTTTTAGTGGAGAAGATTAAGTTATAAATTTTTATTATGTTGGTTTTGGATTACTGTGTATTGGGGATGTTGATAGTTTAATGTCCATTAGGGATTCTTAGGATTTAATGTCCAGTGTTGAACCTCACAGTTTAATGTCGTCAGGAATGATCATGGTATAATTTATTTCTTGGACTCCCATGATTTAATGTTCAATGTTGATTCTCATGGTTTATATTTTAGTTGATATACAAATGGTTTCATGTCCCATTAGGATGATCAATATTTAATATCAGTGGGTAAATTAATGGTTTAAATGATTATTTGGAAGCTCATGATTTAGATCCCACTGTAAATTCATAAAATTCAATGACTTGTGTGTATTCCCACTACATAATGTCTGATTAGAATTATTAAGGATTATTGTCTCATGGGGATTCTCCCAGTTTAAATTTCAGTGGTAATACTCATGGTTTAATTATTTTGTAGTGGGGGTGATATTGTTTTAAATTATAAAAAGAGATAGTATATAAGGATTTTTGTTTTTGAGGAAGGTGAAATGTTTGGGTAATATCACATTTCAATAGTGATATAGGTTGGTGATTGTGCTTATTTAATTATGTTTTACCTTGAAGTGGAGTCTTATGTATTCTTTTAGAGATGGAATCAAATCCAACATCATTATAGATTTATAGTTTAATGTCATTTAATAATACTAGTTCAATAGTTTTAATTTCACATCAAAATGAATATTATTTCATTAAGGGTTTAAAATATCGAATTTAGATGAGATTATTCATTGAAATAACCATCTTGGTTAAACATGGACGATAAATTAGGTGAAATTTGGTTATGGGGACTATGATTAATATGAGGTATTCTTGGAAGAATAGAACATTGAGTGAACATGGGATTAGATCATCAATGAGTACATGGTTGTGGATTCCACCATATAAGAGGTTTGTTTTGTTTGTTCAGATAGTGGAATATTTGTTTGGGGATACCCAAATTTTACCCAATTTACAAAAATTCTAGTAATTTCTATAATTTATTCAAGAGTGAATTTGAAATTGTAATATGGGGGGTACCATTTTCAATTGATTCTTATGGATGTTGGTTTTGTAGAATAGTAATCAAATAGGTTGGAATAACAATTTTTTCACACAAGACTAAAGATTCATGAAACCTTTTCTTTCTTAAGGCATTCTGCCTTTTCATGAAGAGTGTACATAATGGAGAGAGATATTGTTAACACAATATGTCAAGTCCCTTTCAATTCATTAAATGGATAGTTTGAGATAATTTTTATATGCTTCTAGGAATAATAATTTTATAGTGGAATATGGAATTTAATGTTAGAATAAATGACTATTTTTCAAATGTTGTGATATTATAATTAATAAAAATAAAAAATTTGAGGAAAAAAAACTTGAAATAATGATTTTATGTGCAAATATAGCCCTCTAGTCAGAAAAGGTAAGCCATTAAAAAATTACATGCACACTCATGGAACTTGGCCTCATTATGGAATTCTTGATGTGATATCATAAAATAGTAGTATATATGTAGAAGTCTATGGTTTTGTGATATGTTTAATTTTAGCCTCACCAAACTCGTGTTGTATAATAATAATTCATTTCCCTAAAAAATTTGTTCTTATGATATATTTTCCTATAAGACCATTCTTCGATGTGTGTTTTCAATGTCATAAAATTTACCTATTAAAAAATATTCCAATGGGGAAGTGGAGGGATAAAGATTCTAGAAAACATTGAGTTTTAGAAAGAATTTACTTCGGCCACGCAGAAAAATTATGGACCCATTTCATATAAATAAAGATGTAGACCATTGGGAAGACACTGAGAATTTGTGGAAATTATTTAAATACTCAATTTAACGAGATATTCTCTTAAGGGAGGCTCTTATTACAATTTTCTTTTGTAGACTTCTGATATTATCATTACATAACCACAATTTTCATACCTTTAATTACAAGATAAATATTATAATGATTCTTTAAGAGGTAAATGTAAAAAAATTATGCAAGTGTAATATTAGGAGTCGAACATTGATAATTTTTTTATGAAAATGATTGACCATTAACATAGCCCCTCATAATGCTATAGTTATTACTGATCATGAAAATGAGATCTTGAAAAAAACTATAAGATTATATCAATCAACCACATTGTGCTAAAACATCAATAATTTTAAATCTATGTATAAAAGACCATAGAGAATATCCACTTTAAAAAATGAAAATATATGCAGTTTCCCAACTAGATGACATTTAGATGCCAAATTTGTTCATAGAATCTGCTAGACATTGGTTCAGGAGAATGTGGAAGAAGTTTTTGAACTTATACAACAATAGCTATATTATGGTGGAATATGAATACATGTCATACTGAATTATTTGGAATTCCATTATAAGATTCAATAGTCATCTTCCCACTACTGACGAATATCCCCCATAGTATGTCAGTATTAACCTTGACCTCATAATGGATGAAATATAGGGAAGGATGTTTGTGTGAGACCAACACAATAGGGGGAATATAGAGGCTAAGTAAGAATATTTATACTAGGTCTATTACACTATCATGGATTTCAAAAATTTATTTTTTGGTATTGGGACCTATAAGCGAATTTGTTCTTATCAAAATTATTCCTACGACCACCCAATCCTAATAATGAATTCATTGAGTTGTTGGTTTCTAGACAACAAAACATTCCATTGATGTCAAGGTGTGGTTAGTATCATACATCAATGTCTCCATAAGTTTGTTTAGATCATAATAAATAGTGAGATGTATGAATAGTTACATCTAGTTAGGATTTTCTATGACAACATAAAAAAGGAACTATTGGGGGAGATATGGAAGTCATAAAAGAAACTACCACATTTGTATGTAGATGTATCATTTGAAATTTGGGTCTATATCTATCTTAACATTCCCCATGGATAAATTAAAAGGGGATACCAAAAGTATTAACACATTCCACATTTAAAAATCCATTATCAAGTGCGCTCATATTTGAAAAGTGTCATTATAAGAAATTGAGCTTCTTCATATAATTATGGGAACTTGGATGATATTACTAGAAGTATTAATCAATGATTTCCAAATTAGATAGTGTATTTTAGTTATGTATTGTAAAAAGGTTATGTGTCCCATCTCGTTCATCATGGAAGTATAACTTGTGAACAATTGTCTAATCAACCATGTTATTTTTGTGAATGCCAGGATATATGACCTTCCAAACATAATGATATAATGTAAAATTTTGTTACTCATTTTCATTCTATTATTGTTATTTTATATTTTTTATATATGAATTTAAAGGGGAATAATAACCAAACCAAATAATCCACTATAATAATATCAATATACCATTAATAATCATTATTTTTCATTTGAAGCAACCAAAAATTATAAATAATTGTTATGGTATTCATTATTGTACCGAATGAGTAGTTCAATATTTTAATCATTAACAAAAATATTATAAAGTCTTCAAATATAGTTATGGAATATATGTGTAGAGGATGTACATCGTGACCTTTAAATGTAATGTTTGGCCACATGCATCAATGATAAATTCATCTATGATCCATGCACCTGATATCGATTCTCATTTCAGTTCATCTACACATAACATCTCATGATTAATGTGTATACTAGGATTCACTATGAATTCACGACATACTCATTTGGATCATCGGGATGATGAGAACCCGTAAGGGAATGAATACTAAAAGGAGACCATCTATAGTTGGTACCCCATTTAAACTAATCATAGGCTACATATAAATATAGGTTATGGAATATTCATTGAAACTAAAAAGAGATATATTTATCTATACAGATAAACTAGTGAAATTTTGAGAATCAAATAGTTATATAAATATAACATTTATGGAAGCTCCCAAGACAAAGATAGATTCTAATAATATCCCCATGGTTATTTAAGTGTAAATGTGTTTTGAAACCATGTACTAAAATTACATCACAAAATGACAATCCATGAGTATAAGGACACTACTATGTTCTCTAAGGCACGTCTTAGAGTTTCTCTATGGAAGGACACATGCTTTGTACTATAATTTTTAGAATATTGGGCCTTACTAAAATCATGGAGGACATGGTTCATGAATTTTCTGCACTAGTCCCTGAAAAATATAATTATGATGTTTAAAAATTATAGGATCTAGATAGAAAAAACCTGTC
This sequence comes from Viscum album, assembly GCA_963277665.1. Lineage (NCBI taxonomy): Eukaryota > Viridiplantae > Streptophyta > Magnoliopsida > Santalales > Viscaceae > Viscum > Viscum album. Next base: position 325,070,325 of record OY728128.1, read on the forward strand.
ACTCCAGTTCTAATCACATCTACACCGCAGTAAAACTGATTACATATCATATAGACTCATGGGGTCTTTCGTAGTTCTATGGGGGGGATCTCATCATCACCCCCAAACTAGTGGGATTCTTGGAATGAATCATTTCAATTCATTTGAATACTTCATTATGATCATATATTATAATTTTAGGGAGTTTATAAAATAATCACTTAAAGAAGATATGTGGACTTAGTAGAGGGTTTTTAGGATGTTGAGAAGACTCCACCCACCAAGGAGTAGGGGGAAATTATTACAGATCATATTTCTATTGTATCCAATCATTTTATAGTGCCACAATTAGATAATTAGTTCTATAAATTCTTATTTATGTATTTTGTAGGAATTATAAGACATAGATTATTAAATATTATTGTGAATACATATGATAGTCATGATGAGAAAATTCTGAGTAAAATTTATGATTGAGAAATATTACCTCACTCTCATGCCTTCACAATGGGTTAGGGAGTACTACAAGTAGATTATAATATGACATTTATTACCATCGATGAATTTCAGCTTCACACACATCTAAAAATTCATCTTCCTTGTGGCTTATTAGTTTAACACTAACCCTATTCATACAACATAATGTTACACTGACTACAATATTGACTTGTTTAATTTCATTATTACATATCTAGAACAACAAGAAGGATAGTATCTTATGGTGGTTGTAGAGTTTCCCAATGACACTGAGGGAAATTTACAGGATGATCCCAACTCTATTTCATCAGGACTGAACATTCTATTTGATGTGGTATTTTCTTTCCCATATAGGGGGATTATAATATCATAGAATCCTTTTAAATTTGTTAGAATTCATCAAATTGCTCTAAATTTGTTTTGTCCATAATATTCTAACCTAATATCAAAATTCTTATTTAATTGATAAATCACATTGATATCTATAGATTAAAGAGATATTGGGAGTCAATGAACTCCACAACAATCCAATAAAAATTAGGTATGATCAATAAAATAAAGCATAAACTACACTAGATATATGGAATAAAAATATTTTTGTTGATATGGGAGAACCTAGAGGCTCTTATCAATCATATATAACTTTTTTGGATCTCAGAGGTTGAGATTCCATTCTTAATATAGGTATATTCAATCCCAATCTATTTATTCACATTAGAACCTATCTCATATAAGGTGAAGCCTAATGCTGAGCCTCTATATTAATTTATCATGTTATACCCTATGTTACATTATTATATAAAATGGATAGATAAAATGAAGTAATATGTAACTAGATATAATAATAAGTTCTATTAGAGGTAAAGGAATAATACTTTGAGCATCATCACCCTAACACTACCAGATCATTTTTGTAATTAAATGTAAATATTTCTAAATTTAAATGATAACCTAGATGCTCTTGGGGTTGACTACCATTCCATTAAAAATGTCTCCTGATGAATTCCATGATAATACGAGGCTATAGTGGAAACAATTAGACACTATTATGGTTAGGTTTTCTAATCAGTTCGTGAAGAATAATCAATATAGTTAGGAAGAGATCAACCATCTTGAGTAAGAGGGGTAGAAAATACAATCTCATTCACATTAATAGGAAGGGGGATTATATATTACTAAGTAATCAAGTAGATTTAATTTAAGTTAATCTAGTAAAATATTCATCTCATATAGATGAGTGTAGGTCTCAAAAATATAAGATCCTAATATAGGTGGTTGAAGTGTGCCCACATACCAATTTTGAGACAGAGTAACTGAAAATAATACAACATGTAGTCAATTCCTCTTAGAAAATTTTATATGAGATTATGTAGGAAATGGATCAAGAGTTACCATTAGGTTGATATATATCCAAAAAGAGGCTCAAATATATATATTACCTTCAATAATTATAATGCAGTAAATATTACCAATTTTACAATCTCAGTATTCAATAATCCATCTTATCTTAATCATGTTAATGAAACAATCATCTAAAATATCTAATCCCATGTGGGTAATGTTTTATTTGAGAAATAATATATAATTGAAAATTTTACAATTACACAATAGTATTTTGTAGGTGTGGATACACTAGGGTAAAAATATTGAAAAGAGTACTTTTAAAAACTTAGGATAATAAAAAAATCTCATCGGTGAAATTAAAAAATAAAGATTCCCATAAAAATTAATATTGGTGCATAAAGAATAACACCATGGGAATAAGAATTGAACATGTTCAAGGGAAGTGATAGAGAATTATTTTTTGACCCAATAAGATTTATTGAAAAGGTGAATGCATGGACTGGTTAGGGACAACCTTAAAAAATCTATCCATACAACATATTATGATAGTCAAATTTACATGATGATATATACATTGGATGAGAATAAATCATAGACAGGGGTGTTATATAGTCATAATAATGAATTATATTTAGAAAATAAATATTTTTCATAAATGTTCAATAGATAGACTTTGGTGATTGAGCCTGGTGGTTACTTAATCACTATAGGCTGGGGGAGTTACATTCAAAAAGTAATATTGTTGAATGAGTTTGAGAACTCTTAATTTATCAAATTAATTAATTTAGTATACTTATGGGGTTTACCAAACCAATTGAGGTAATTTGGGCTATTATTATCTCAATCTAAATGAATATTCCTACTCAGTGAGAGAAATCAAAATGATGTTTTATCATTCTATAGGGAGGACATACATTATATTTTTAAGTTTTCATTATTTAAAGTCACATATATTTGAATATCTTGTTTTATGATTTATGGTATCATAGTTTATACCATAGTGGTATTTATTTTTATGTTCATGAAAACTTGACAATGGGAATGAATTTAGTTTATTGTTAGGGCTATAAGACTATTTTTGTCCAATAGAATAATGGTTTATATTATTCAATAGGGTTTTCTCATAGTTTAATGTCATATAACGTGGAATATTGTGGTTAACTAGTTTGAGGAAGTATAATAAATATTCGTATTGGTTTGGTGATAGTATATATAAAATTATTGGTGGGGTATTGACAATATGTTCTATGAATCCATTTCTAATAATGACAATGTTGGGGTCATGTCTACAAAATATAAATAATAAATTATGTTACCATATAGTTGGATTTTATGGTCTTACAGATTGAAATATGGGTGAGGAAACCTATCTATTGATGAAGGATACGTGAAAACATGAAATTAATTGAATGAAGGGTACATATCACTCAAGGAATCATCATTAAATGTTTCATGGATTTTATAGTCATATTTTTAATAATATATACATAAAGTAAGACTAAAAATATGTTATTGGTGATTTGATAAAAGTCAATGGGAAAGAAAAATACACAAGGAATAAGAGAAGATGATTGGATATTGATGGATTTTCCTAAGATAGATGACTTGAAAATCACTCTTTCTCATATGGAATAGTAATCAAGAAAAATTTATTTCATTAATTCCCTAAATAGATCTGACCCATGAATAGGAATGAAGGGAAAAAAATTCCTGATCACCTCAATGTATATAACATGGAATAAAACCAATCAAATTTTTGTAGGAGACTCCTCTCTCTGTGTATAGGGGGCATATAGGCTAATCGTGGAGATGGACTTGGGATAACGAATATGAGATTCACTATGTAGATGAAAAAATGAATCAACCTCCACATTGTTTTAGATTGTATCTCTTTCACCAAAATCACACATATTCATGAGAGAGTTGTATTGGGAAATCTAATATATCATATGATGTAAAAGGGGTATTAATATGAGATAAGAAGTTGTCTTTAATAGAATTAATACATGTTGGTGTGTCTTTTGTTTATGCTTGAAATTAAAAAATATGATATACCTATATATCCCATGGTATGGGAGTCAAGTAATGCATATTTCTAGAGGGTGCTGTATTAGGTGACCAAAAAACCACTTTATTATATTAGGAGATGACTCGAACATTTGGAAACATAACATCCTGTTATAATAATTGTATCATGTAGTTTAATTTTTTCTTCAAGGAATTTCACCACACATTTTACCATCATGTGGGGAGGACGGTAACATTGATGATTAACATCATCATGTGATGATGTTGAAAACATAGTTTAATATAATAATGTGTTGATAAATAGGGGATGAATAATTTAATTTCATGTTAAAAATTTGGTTGAGGATTTTCAATTTCAATTCATTCTTCTTGGACTATTAGAGGATCCCAAAAAAATGAATATGATGTATCTAAATCCAAGTAACAGAAAAATAAACCAAAATATCTAATCTCTTATGAATGATGCTCATTGTGGTATGTTTTGGGTAATTAAAGAATAACCATTTCACATGATATAATCTTTTTCTGGAATTATATTTTACATCGACCACAACATCGAAACCTGTGGAGGTGGGTGATTTGTTTTGTATTATTCCATAAAATAGATACATTTTTGTCTATGTGAGAAGATACATGAGGGGGAAACAATAAGTATTTTAGATATTTTCATGTTCTTAAAATGTTGGATTTGATGTAAATTATGAATTTTAGGTATGAATCATGAGTGGGAGAGACGTATGGGATGAGGATGGTTGTTATGCATATATACAATGTACAATATCCCTTAGTGTATTGTTAGAAATGGGGGGGAAATCATTACAGGGTCCGATACTAGGAATGTATTTGAATATCTGGTTCATTAATGTTTTCAATAGAAATATTTCATATAGGATTTGTAACAAGGATTGAATGTGTGAATGTACTGTAGTATTTTGCTTACTCTATAGGAAATAATATTTAGAATAAAAAAATTAATGAGAATTCAAACTCGAGAGTCCCAATGTAGGCATGTGAATGTAAGGAATATAATCGACATTAGTTTAGATACTATAAAAGATATGTTATCATGTATTTTTTATATTTATAATTCATTCAAATATCGAAGGATATTCATGTGGATTACTATGTTTTTTGGTTGAACGTCAGTGGTAGAAGCATAAGGTGAATAAGAAAAAATATTCAATAATGCTCAGGGTGACTGGAGTGATCATTGAATATATAATATTTTCAGACATATTGATCAAAACTTATGATTTTTTACAGTATAATTACATGGATCCTTGACCAGGTGGGTGGCTTTTATTTTATGTTCATGCTTCATCGACCACGTTAGTTATGGTCGTCTGTACAGAAATCTAGATTGGTAAATCCTAATGTAAATAGGGAACTCAATAAAAATATCTTAATCCTCATGGATGAATGAATATCATTTAATGTCACAATCCATTCACCACAAGGGTTTTATTTGTATATATTCATATATCTTATATCATAATGGTTTTTTTGATGTCTGTATAGACCCTTGGAATGGTAAACCCCAATGTGAATTCAAATCCCAGTACTAACAGATGAAAATTATAAGAGGGGAAACCATAATTTATGATTATAATTACTTTCCCTTAGAGAAATTTTGAGACATTACATATGTATATGTATGGTTAGGATAATCCCATCATTATTTAGTATCCCATTGACAATATAGATAATCAAATGTGTGTAAATAGATATTTTATGGTCATGATGCTTCGACCAGATGAGGTGACTATCTATGATGTACATCTAGAAAAAAGAATATTTTTTAATGTAATAGAGAAAGCGTGATGTTCTAAACTCTGAAATCCTGAAGGCATTATATTTTATATTTATTTTTGGTTAATCCCCCATTTAAATGATGTGGGGGAACCCTTACATGACCTATAGGCCTAAGGAATAGGGCCCATACATGATCTGAAGGCCCAGAAGAACAAGGATCAATATATAACCTCGAATGACAAGATATAAATACTTGAAACATCCCCTACCCAACATATTCATCTTTAAAGGTACTTAGCTCCTCAACTCACATGGATTATCAGCTATCATTTCCCTGTGTTGAGTTTCATGGTGCCTGGTACATATGGCAGTTCACATACACTCGCATCCATCCTATCTAGGTAGCACTAATTTGGTTTTTTCTACTTCCTTTGAATCATATTCTATATGTATTCTTGTGTGGTCTTCCCAATATTGTTCATTTCCTCTATTGTATAAAGGCCCTATGGACAGAAGGCCATTGGTTTCATGAAATCCATGAGGCCTGAAGGCCCTTGGTGGACGATGGCCTTGTGGATCGGGGTAAATTTATATATATTTTAAATTAATATATATATACATATATGAAAATATGGGGTCATTAAGACATCTTCATAGAAACATGGAAACACAATACAAAATATTATACAGAAGCCCAAATTCCAATATATTTAGCCTCATGAATGAGTGCACACAATTTACATTCATGATGCTTGAATTGTCCCAAATGATAGTAGAGTCATATCAAGGTGGGAAATTGGTACCTAATTAAGGGAATAAAATGCTCAGATGAAGTGGTGGATACCAGAGATTTATATATGTACCTGAGATAGAAGATTTTTAAATCACTATGTATCCACTACACATGTAATACTAATCAAATAGTTATTTTTTTGAATCCTCCATATTGATAGAGCTTCTATGTAGGAATAAAGGTGATGTAATGGGTAATAGAGTTTGATAAATAAGAACAAAAAAGTTACAATTGGATGAAGCCACATCATTAGGGATTAACGAAGATCAATCACCATCACAGAACTAGTTCATGAACATGAAAAGTTTCAATGTGGGAAGTTTCATTGATCCTAGAAAATAAAAGGTGATCAATATGATTTTAAGTTGTGGCCAATATACTAGGATATAGTGAGTTATATTGTTTTTGTGGGGAATATTATAAGGATGTTTATTATAACTACATAAAAATTATATACAAAATAAACCCATACACATTTATTCAAAAGGGTGAAACATTTTATATGACCATCACCTGAACATATTTTTCATAGAATCAGGTAAGGATTCCAACCAAGTTATATAGTGTAACTATTATATTATTTTTATCAATGGAGTTTTAGGTCACTTATTGAGGATAAATACCTTGTAGTTTAACAATATATGAAGACAATGATATCGGTTAGTTAAATTTCATGTTCCATTGACATGTGGTAATATGTTTTAAAGTCATGTAGATTTCAATAATTTTCCTTTTAGTTTATGTTCTTGCATGAATGATCTATTTAGAGTGGTTAAAATTCATTAGTAATTTACATGGTTGAACCCAACATGAGGTTTTGAAAATTAATTCATGAGGAACCTCATATTTGTATGAGATGTAATTTTCTCTCCTTCCCTTATCATCAATGAGTGTATAAAATTTTTGTAGAACATCAGTATAGTGAAGGGGCCTTCCAATTAATGATCTAAAAATTTAAGCTTACAATGGATCATCATTAGTGGCCTAATGGATTGAATAAAGACACCCTAAAGGAATTATTGAATAAAAACAACATTTTGTAATGATCAATACACTTGAATATGGTAGATCATAAGATTTTTATACCTTGATATTATTTTCAATAGGGGATTACCATTTATTTAGACATTATTCAGTTCTTTTATATGATATTTACTAGTCAAAAATGGTTTTGTGATGTAATGGTATCTATACATATTATTTTTTTCTCAGGTAGATTATTGTTTTACTCTTCAATTTGTATTGTTATCACATTATATGTCATGATAAATTCACAATGATATGAGGTATGGATTTAATTATCCAGATAATTTATAAAAGAGGCGATCCACTTAAGGTGTAGATGAATAAAAAGTTTAGTAAGCTACCATGAAATATTCAGAGAAATGAAAATAAAAATACACCCCATTATATCTGATGACTGAATGACATTACCATCATAGATAAATATTTAAAATGATTAAATTTTAATTATTGTACAATTTATTACTTTTTTGGAATCTATAAAATGATATATATATATAGTGAAAATTTTAAATATATATCAATATTAGTAATATATGTTTTGTAGATTATAGTTTTCTGAATAATGATTGAAGACCCATGAGTAATAATAGGTCCACTGTTGATCATCACTACAATGATTAGATAAATCACTATTTACAACCACTTGGTTATAGGTTTTCATATTATTATGTATAAGGATATATAATGTTCTTAATGATACTGTCACATTAGAATAACTATTTCATATGTACTGATAAATATTTACAAGAAGGTGAATAATCAATTAAGAAAATTTAAAAATGTGGATTCAAATGTATTTAGTTATTTTAATAGATTTAATAAATTTAAATAAGTCCTAAAGTCATTATAATGGAGTCTTAGAATTTAATGTTTCAATTTATTGTAATGGTAAATGTAAGGAATTGTTGTCGTTGTCAGTAAGAATAAAATATTGAATCACATATTATAACGCCTTGATGAACTGAGCATAAATTATTGATGCATTTTGTGTAAATATATTTCAAAATAATCATCAACATTAGAATTTGGAATTTTAGAAAATATAATAAAGGAATTTAATGAAATTATTTTCCATTAAATGTATGGATTTAACATGTAGACCGTAAGTCATTAAGATGTGTTGGAATTATTGTAATAGAAAAGTGTAAATATTCTATAGAAATTAATGATATTTATTACACTATAAATAATTCTCAAAGAATATAAATTATTAAACCTTTTACATTGATGTTTTAGTATATAACATTAAGGCGTTGATTTTTATGACTTTTTGGTGTATGTAAAATAAATTTTCATATTTATTTCTAGTGAAGATTAACTATAATGAGATGATTCTATATGTAGTTGTAACAGTGAATGAATCCAAAATACAGTATGATTCATGCTTATAAATTTGTTTCTATAATCGTTAATGCAATTATATAATGTTAAAAGAGTTCTAGAAAATTTTAATTCAGGGTTATTGAAAAATTCCAAAATTAAGTTTAAATGAAATTTATACTGATATTGGAATGATTCGTTCATGGATACTATATCATGATTACTTTATAATCCACGAATATAGATGAAAATAAGAAAATTAAAGTGATCTATGAATACATGAGAAATAAATTAACTCAAAAGATTTTATTTATAATTTTCAAAAACTATATTTGGAATGAAATATTCATAAATTTGAACTATCCATTACAATTATAAACATCGTAAAGAGTTTTGATTCATGATTGAGTTGAATATAGAAGTTAGTATATACATATTTCTTAATTTATAGATCATTATAACATATTCACTAGTATATAATGATTATCTCAATCTATAATATTATGAAACATGAAAAATAAGTACTAATGTATAATAATTATCATTATATGGTAAATAATGTATAGTTTTTTGGATAAATTATTTTTTAAAATATGTGTATAGATAATTTTTTAGAATAATAAAAATTATTTGTTGTCTTATGAATTCTTCTGTGAATGTATATGTTGATAATCATATCAATATTCTTTTATTGAGAATGAAAAGAAGAGTTGTTGTTAAAAACTATTATGTGTTACTCAAAGCGAAGAAAAAGAATAGTTGTATATGTGTTTATTGTAAAATTAATCCACAACAAAAAATGAATAATTATATGGTTTTTATTTATTGTTATGATATTTTGAGAAGATAATATATATATATATATATGTCTCGGATTATAGAGGATAGTATAGTTTTTTATTGATGAGAGAAAAATTTGAGACAAATGAGAATGAAAAATAATGAAAACATATATATTTTTATAAGAGAAAATGGTTATGTTTAAAAAATATAAATATCATGTTGGAATAAAAAAAATGTGAAAGAGGAAATCAAATGAAGTGATAATAAGAATAAAATTAGTTAGGAAATATTATATTTTGATGTTATTAACCTAATTTTATTGTGACCTATTTATTAAATTAGATGTAGAGGCATAACATATATTGGTTTTTGATTTCATCATAAACCCAGTAGACTAGGAACAAAAAGTTACTCTTGATGTTGAATAATAATATTGGGAATCCGAGACATTATTGGGGATGAATACCTTATATTTCATGATGCTAAAAGAGGAAACTACACTCCTATGATATCAACAATTATATAATCTTGAGAAAAATAAAATAGTGGTTTTATGATCACAAAATGTCTATGAGTGGGAAAGCTAGTTGTGTTGAGTTTCATGAAGTGATCAAATTTAGTGGTTTTATTGAATATCTTCAAATATTTGATGAAGTTACTTATGGGATGAAGTAGAACTATTACATTTGTAAATTGGATTAATGTGTAGAGGTTCTTATCTACATCCAAAAAATAAAAAAATGAACACATTTATATATATTTTGTGACACAATATAATATCAGTTATTAAGGATAAATTAGATGATCATGGAATGATGTTGTAACAATAGTTTAAATTTTCTGATATGATTCTATAGTGATTCCAGAAATACATGTACAATGAGACATAGGAATTGAAGACAATGTGATACATGGTTATGTTTGTTGTATGAAAAAACATTACTATAAAAAAATATTATAGTATAAAATGCTTGGTCTTGGTAAATATTCAATCCATTAATTAACTAGGTATTTTAACTAAAAAATTAAAAATATGATGTGTGTCCTTATTACATTAAAATCAGTAACGATATTCATTAATAATATGGAAAATAGTACAATATCTAATTTCACTAACATAAAATTTTTTATAAATTACTTATGTGTTTCTATATTTTTTATTAAATATGTTATCACTAAAAAGTATATTTAACCTTATTCATACTGCCTCTAAGTGTCTACAATATCCAGGGGTTAATTTAGAATGGTATAAGAGAAATCTATCTCTTTAGATCAATTTTTTAAGATCAATTAACATTCATTTTAATTAATTATGTACAAATTTGACATGATTAATTAAAATCCTCAATATGAAAATAATAAATATATTCCTATTTTTATAAATGATTATATCCCTTATAGGGAAAAGGGAAATATGATGAAATGGAATCCTAATGTAGTAAAGAATTTTGGAATTAATGATAATTTGAGACAATTAGTTAGATATATTAAAGGTTTTATGATCTAGTCTAAATAATATATTGATAAAGATCCTATTGATAATTTTTGATTGTGATGTAATGGAAATGAAGAGATCAGAATAGTGAATTTTGTACACACATGAATAAAGAAATTTCTTGGAATTTATTGATGATGTTATTGTATGTATAATTGGTTTTATCAAAACATTATTTTATGAAAAATCATAGATATAAGAAGAATGTTATTCCTATGATAATGTAGAGGATATGTGTGTTGAAATATCCAAAACACTCCTAAAACAAGTGAATACTAAAGGAAAAACAAACATACATTGAAATAAAAACAACTCACTGATTTATAATGATTTTTGAATAATATTTTGTGGACAATGAATTGTATAATGATTTTATGGATGAGGAATTTAATGTAGTAGATAATCTATACATTGTAACCATGAGTATCAGAGATATAAAACTAGATGTGAAAGGTAATAAAATTAAATATATTGATATTTTAGTACAAGATATCATCAAGAATCATGGAAAATGAGATCATATGTTTAAGAGAGACTATTAAGAGAATATATTTTCAGTTGAGTTTTGGAATCATTCACTCAACCTGAAATGATAAATTGTCGAAATCCAACTGATGAATTTGGATTCAGGATAAACAGTATATGACCAAATAATTTAGCAATGAACTGAAAAAACTAATATTTTAGATAATAAATTTCCCTCAATAAGAGAATTTTATTTTTGTAAAGAGTACATAATAGTTTTTAAAGAAGTATCCACCCACACACATAGAAAAATGGAAAATGACAATATAATATTATTTACAAGAAATGAATCTGTGTTATCATCCTATACTGTAAAAAAATTAATGTCTATAAAATTTTGGGTAAAAAGTATAATGGGAATTACTATCAAATAATAAAGGGTTAATGTAATATTTTTTATGAATTATAGTTCTTAAGATCATACATAAAATTTAGTTTGAATGACATAAAAAAACATAAAAATTAATATAGATTTCATTCAAAGAGAAAAAATAGATTTCCTAGATACTACTTTTGTTGCAATTAGTTAACAAACATGGGAAAAAAATTGTTAGAAAATTTAAGAATATTTAATGTCATAGAAGGCTGAATAGAAGGGAGAACAAATCGTAAATTGTTAGAAAACTAACTATAATAAATGAACTAGTTATAATGAACAAAAACAATTGTTAATGATGATCAAATTTTAAAAGATTGAACGATTATTTGACACCCTTATAATTTATAGCCACATATATAAACAATATTAATATACATAAAACACAGATAAAATATTTTATTTATATGATTTTATGAACCAATATAATTTCATAAAGAAGAAAAAAATGTAATTCTTCCTTAAAGAATGAGGAGTTAATGATATTTGATTGAACCAATACCATGCAGTCATTTAGGATTGCTATATGACCATGAAAACATATAGGTAATTTCACCCTTTTATGAAAGTCTTTAAATTTTTCAAATGATCCATCATATTTTCTAAAAGTTATGTTTTAGAGTTTCTTGGGGTGCTTATAAGAGCGAATGTAGTGCAAGGATTTTGGTATAATTCCTCATCGGAGAAGTTTTATTTCCACTAGCTTGCTGATGAAATCCACTATCTAGTTGGTGTGTTGTCCAATATTTGGTAAATCAAAAAGAAGGCCATTAAAAATCCCATGTGACTTATTATACATCTGGTGGGGTTTACAGCTTTATAGGCTCACTATATGGGATGTCTGCTAGCAGGTGGCATCAAGTGCCTAGATAGTGGAACCACGATAGGATAAGATTAAGAGTGGAAGAACCAATATTATACAATTGAACCCCCATTTATCAAATATTTAACACATTTTAACAAAAATATGTGTTGTATAAATGGAAATAAAAATTAAATTCTACTTTAGACAGTCCAACATGTACCTTTTGGTACCATGATCATCTGTTTTATTCAAGAGACCTAAATCAGATAATTTTCGATGGTTTTTACGTTTCCCCATGATACCTTCTGGTATATTGTGCTTTTATAGTTGATATGGTGATATATCACTATGAATAGGTGATTTTGGTGTTGCGAGTTGATATCAACATTCAATATCATGGTTTCATTAATGGATGAAGTTAGGTCGTCTAAAACATCTCCATATGTTCAATCATTAATTTTTAGTATGTGAACATGTGATACCAGGTTTGAATATTTTGTACATAAACCTCTCTAAAAAAAATATAACATGTATCCATTTAATCACTATACCTAGACCTCCAATGGATATCATTGGGTATGTTATCTTTCAGACTAAAACAAACATACTGACATTAGGTGGGATCACCATGGAAATATTGTTAGAACATAGAACATATAAGCATAGTTTCAAATGATTAATTAGGAATTACTTATGGAATATTTTAATTATTGAATTATATTATCATGTGATATATCTTAATTCGGTTGATTAAGAATCAAATAAAATATAATTGGTTATTGGGTATGAAATTAAAATTTTTGTAATTTCAAGAGAATATAAAGGAAAAATTGACTTGTGAAACAGTAAATGGGTCTAAAAGAATAGTGAAAAAGAATTTATAAAATAATTATGATAATTGGTAACTTGGAAAAATTATTGTTTTTTGATAAAGGGTATTGTTGAATATAACTAATGTTCAATAGTTTATTTATAATTGTAAATAATTATCCAATATGAACTATTTAAAATATTTATAATGTTTGGTAAATTAAAATTGATTTTTCCTCTTTGTATTTGATTTTTGGAATGATAAATAGGTTTTATAATGGTAATTTAAATTTTTTATGTTTCCTTCTAGGAACATATGTTTTCCTATGTTGGGAATTCACACTAATTATAATGACATATGACTCTATCATGGTATATTCATTCTCCATAGTGTCCCGTAAGTGGAATTAGTATGTGAATTTATAAAGAATACAATAAATACTAAAGATATATTTTTACGCTTGGTATGGTACTATTTAATTGGAATAGATAAAAAATACCATGGTAACTACCCTATATTACAGTAGAATATGAATCTTTGACTTTAACTAGGCATGAGAATATGACTGGATTCAATGATGTAATAGATCAAGATAACATAAATCATGTTTAATCGGGTATTGTCTTATATGGGTGACAACCCAGATCTATAGAAATAATGGATTAATTTATTTTTTAAATTAATTTATTAATTAATTCTTCTTATTATCATACCTTATATTTTATTATTATGTTATACACTATTTGTTTTGATATAGTAGGTTTTGATCTATTTAATTTTTCTCACATAGTATTCATGTGTTTTCTGTTACCCATGATGAATTCAATAATATATATCAAGATAAGAAAATCAGGACCTATAATTTATTGTCTAATTTATTGACGGGGTTAGAACTTGTTGATAGGAATTACGATGGGGATCAAGATTGGGTTTTTAGAATATTTATTTTCGATTAAATATTTTAGTTGGATAATTTTATGACTTTTATCATGACATTTACTTTTAAATAATGTTTTCAGTGACATGTATTATAATATATTTTTGGTATTCAAATATTATCTTCATTAGTTGTGTGTTTTCATTGCTTTTTTTGTCCCATTGTATTTTTTTCTCAATTATAGAGGGTATATTCTCCACAGAATATTGTTTATCCTTATTTACTAATCAAGACCCTATAGCATTTTGGCACAGATACATGAGGTCACATAGATACCTATTTAATTCATGTGATAGGGAACTAGAAAGTGGACATTACAAATTATATGAATGATGTCACATTACAAAGAATGAAGGTTCTTATATGATTTTAAAATAGTCCACTCTGTTGTCATTAGAAAGAAATCCAAAAAAAATAAAGCTACAGGGAGTAATATGAAATCAGAAAAAAGTCAAAATAAATAGATGAAAAAAATACCAAAATAGTGTAGGATATCAAAGATGGAGTGATTAAGAAGGACCCAAAAATTGTAAGTAAAAGGCTTATGGGGGAGTTCCATGATGGTGAAAAGTGGAAATTAGTGCACCAAATAATTACGGTACATGGGTTTTTGATGAAATAGAGGTTAAAAAATAATGAATTAAATTGGTACTAGAGTTTAGATCATAATATGATTCTGTAAATAAGAATTCCACATAGATGGAAACGGATGGGAATAAATATAAATATATATTGTTCATATGTTCTACTCAACTAGAATAATTAAAGAGGATAGAAAAAGCATAAAAGGTGAAATTGTAATACTAGATCAAATAATGAAACATTCATATCCTAAACAATATTTTTTGACGTAGATAATTCAGTATTCAAAAATATTTTAAAAATCATGAAACATAAAAATGTTACATTCATGATGATGTTAAAACATTTCATATAAGAATAGAAATATTAAATTTGGTTGAGAATGAATTGTCAGACCTAGTTATACAACTAAGGAGTTAATGATGTCTATTTGATTATCACATTCTGATGATTGTGTATTAACGATAGAATCAATGGTGAATATATAATAAAGTAAAACCACTATGGATTGAAATTATAATTTGTGTAAGAATGATTTTGAATCCTAATTTCTTCGATACTATAACTTTAATATATAAATCATATTCATCAATTATTTAATGAATGCATTTAGTGGGGGAAACTAAATATTTCAAGGCTATTAGATATTCATTTTGATCATAAAATATTGAAACTAGAGTGTCCCATTAAATATTGATGGTTTATGTATCATTAAAAAATCATAGAATATTAATTATTTTTCATTATTATAATAATTAAAGGTGATTGTTGATCTAATGTAAATGAAGATGTGATTCAATTTAACTTCATCATTATAATGTGTAAGTCAATATGACTATATGTTAATATGATTTTTAAATTAGATTTTATATCACTATAGAAATGATAATATTTGTTGGTATCATATAGTAGTTATATTATTGACTTATTTTGTTTCTAAATCAACCACTCACATTTTTTCACTAGGTTACCCCCCGTTGGATTTGAGTTTTTTTGATTGATAAGAGACTGTAATAGAATATGAAAATAAACATTACATTAGTCAGTGATTTAATTAAACATCACTTTTGTTAGACACTAACAACCTGTTATGAATTGATTCAAGGTGAGTTCTATATCTCATAGAATTGTTACTCATATTGTAATTTTGATGAATGTTATTCCATGTCGTGTCAATGTAGACATATACATAAATTGTATGAAGATTTATAAATTTCTACCAATATTTAGAATATTCCACCCTTTTCGTAAGTTAATCATTTTATTATTTATAAAGATATATGAATATTGTCAAATATTTCTGAATTTGTTATATTTTATCCAATGAATATTGTGGGTAATAATAATTTTTCTAATCATGTAATTCATTTTCAATGAAGGGGTGAATAATTAAACTAAAAATTTATATAAATTTATAATTGAGATCAAGTCAAATGGAGGATATTAATGTTCCTCGAGTTTAGTGATTGAATTTTTTAACATTATATTATTATAATTTTAAATTTAAGGATTTAGTGGTGACTATATTAGTGATGTATTGAATTATCAACCATGTTTATGAATAACGAGTTTCCCATATGGTTTGGGTAATGAATATATTAGTTGGTTTCTGAAAATTATCTTGTAAGATATTCTCTAAAGGACCCCCATTATATCATATTATTGAAAAGGAAAATATTCTACAAAAAATATGACATGTGATAAATTATAAGATTTTTTATTGTTTACAATAGTTTGGAATAATGAAAAAGGTGTAACTAGTGAATCACATGATGAGATACTACATTTAGTGATATATAGAGACAGAATTAGATTGTTTTGATTATAAATTGAATACTTATGAGTTTAGAGATAGGAAAAAATTTTAATTGAAACTTTTGATTTATATAATTATTATATACAAATCATGGGTGATGGTTTTATTATGTCTAGATATTATAATTATTTATGTTCGTGATGACAATATCATATGATTATACATGCAATATATGTATTTGAAAGATTAATGAATGAGTTAAATATTCATTAATAAATTTCAGAAAATGATTTTATGATTTATAATAATTTTTTAATAGATTAAAATTATTCAATAAATTGTCAAATTAAATCTATTATTTATTGTAAACATGATTATCTTACCCAATAAAATGTAAAAAATCAAAAAATGTAAGGCCTTGTTAATATTAATGATGTTTTGAATATCTACAAATAATTCATTTAATCAATGAGAATAAAGATTTAAAGTGTTGAAAATTAATAACATTTATGGTATACATTAATATATTAATTTGGAATCCCATGAAAATGGTAAATTAAATGAATGAAAACCCCTATCATTGAAAAAATATATTTGTAATGATAAGTATATGATATTTTCCAATGGTGTAATGTTGGAAGAGTAATTTATGTATTCCATAGACAGTGATTCAAATTCCGTATCTAAGAGTGAGTTTCTATTAAAAATCATTCTTTTATTTTAGGATTATAAGTTCACTATGGTTGAATTTTTCACATTTTTTAATTTTAGTTTGATAAAAAATTGAATTCAACATTAAATTATTCTAAATATTACAGAAAATTGGATTATTATTAATATTTTTCCAATTATCTTAACATAAAAAATATCATAGGATAAATTCATGTAAATTGTTTCTGTTTATCTTCAAGGATGTTTAAGGAAGGTTAATGAATGTGTAGTTATAGAAAAGTTAAATGAATATTTAATTAATAAAAAATAAAATTAAGTGGAAATAAAATTTATGTTGATGATGGAAGTATTTTATCATATTCATAAAACTATCATGTTTCTATTTTTGAGGATTTAAATTTGTATTAATGGAATTAAAAAGTAGTATGAATTTATCGGAAATAAATTTAATCTAATTAAATTTCTACAGGTTTTCTTGAAATTTAAATGAGTAAGAATCAAAAGATGCATTTGTTGTACAATATTATTGCAAGAATCAGAAATATTTGGGGATAATGATTGAGAAGAAATTAGAAGATAAAATAATCTACTATCTAAATGTAAATGTCATTTAAATCATTGAACATGTTTTCAATAATCATTTATTTCTATTATATGATGAACCATATTTCACATGTTGTGTTGTATGATCTGTTAATGGATTTCGTGGTAGAAGTTCATTTTTTGGGTAAATGTTATTGATAAAAATTAGTGGGTTAATCCTTTTATGATGAATCCAAAATATTAGCGGATTATTGGAAAGTCGTGTTATTCTATTTTTTTAGAAATAAGCTATGAGTCTTTCTGTTAGAATTAAATGATTCAGTTTGATGGGAAGAGATATTGATAGAAACCTTAACTGAAAAAGGAAATATCAATATCTTGGTTTGTTGTATTATTTTTCAACACCTAAAAAATGATTCATTCTATAGATTTCAATTGATTATTTATAGAAATCAAAAAGAGAATATAATGGTATATTTGGGATAATGGAAGACTCTAGAGTTTATTTTTTAGACATGGGAAAAGTAATAACCAATGGGGATGGAAAAGAAATCAAAGACCTTTCATTTTATCATAGATACAATTTAAATGGAAAAAAACATCAGCATTTTTTTGGTAATACCCATATTTGAAAAGGTTATAAATTTAATGGGATCATGGGAATAGAATTACTTAGGGAAATATTATATTTTCAATTGGTTAACCTAATTGATTAGTGATGAATTTATAACACGAAAAATCATTATATATATGAGTTGTTAGTTTTTATGTTCCATAAAGACTGAGAATAATAGAGAAAACAATAAATCTCTATAAAAATATGAATCCATTCCTATTATAAAGAATATGTAATTAAGTTTTTTAATGTTAATAGAATAATTATTTTTTTCTATGACATATATAGTTTTAAAAACATTACATGTACAAATTAAGGGTTTGATGAACATAGAAGCTCAATGAGTGTAGATTCTAGTGATTATAACTATCAATTACATAAAATTTTGAATTTTATTTATTTCATATCTTATAGAAGTTTAGGATGATTTTTATGAGAATTTGGAGTTATATTACACTAATACAGATAGATCAATTGATTATCTTCTAATATATTTCCACGAATATCCGATATTGAATAATTGAACCTAAATAGTGGTAATATGTAAAAAACATTGAGACTCAAGTAATGAAGTGAGATCATGGTGTGTACCTAGTAAACAAGATAAATGTAGATAAGATAAGTCCAATGTTATTTTAGATAGAGAAGTCATTTTTGAAACATGTAAATTAAACACTCAGGGACACATTGATGGTTTTGGAAAAACCACACATCATAATCATCATAAAATTATAGTACAGACTCATTAATTAGAGAAAACATCCAATAAAAGAATGGAGTGGTTCTTTTTAATTATCCTCAAAAAAATAAGGTGTTCCAAATTATTATATATATCCATGAATGTAATTTATTATTTCAAGGTGAAATAATAAGAGATAGATTTTTAGCTAATTAGAAAAAATGGTTAAATTAACTATGGGTGTAAAATATTCATAAGAGAATGAGTAATTTGGGAAAAAGTACACAACATTATACCGACCCCCATTTTATGTGTCTATGATAATCCTGTTGGAAATTTCATCCTTGATGGGAACCATTGGATCTATTTTGAATGCTAGGCACTTAAGAGATGATTGGTTATGAAGTCTAAATTATTATATGATATTCCTTTAAAGAAATATATGGTGTTAAATAATTGATATTCTAATTCAAAAATACTATATTCTACCGAATGAATAAGAGGAATTTTTGGAAATCATGTATCTGTTCATTCAAAAATGAATTATAATAAAATGAATTATTAAAATTTATGGTGTACATACTGATTAACTTCTTCTTCATTTATTATTAGAAGTATTCATTGTATTAATTGATTGTAACATGTGTGATTGATGAATAAAAGATAATATGGGATTAAAAAATCACATTGTTGTCATGGAAAACTTCCTGAGGATGACCTTAACCCTCAATGTGAATAAAGGATCAAAGTAATGATATACATGATATGATATGTTGTTTTCATTGGGTACAGAACCATGAAATTGATCACCAATTAAAAGATGTTGAATAGAATATGGTGGAAAAAATCAATCATGGGGATGGTTTTTGATGTCATCATAAACCATGAATGTTTCGAACATAATGGTTGATTCCATGATGTCAAATAGCATGGTAGGAAAGAATAAGAAAAAAAATGTGATCTGATGAGGGATATTAAATATTTTAAAATGGGTGTCATATGTAATATAGTTATCATCATATAGGACATCAATGATCTACATTCCACTAATTAAATATATAATATTTCCATAAAAAAATTATTTTAAAGGAGTTTTTTTATTTATGTCCATCAAATAGGGTTAAATTTTCTACTCATATAAGAATCTTTTCTTTATATATTAATTTAACTGTAACTGTTTCATGTTTGAGGTGTTTTTATGAGAATAATCCAATAAAATTATTCATCTACACAAGTGTAATTTGAGGGATCCTATTAGGATGAACCAATTCCATATTGATAAAAAATTGGGTCTTCTTCTTCTTCTTCTGATGTAACATGCTGAATCACATTATGATGTGCCAAGTGGATGCCCTTGTTATCCAGGTTTGGAATAGTTTGATAAAACATTAACATTTCTATAGAATCCACTTGATCATTTTGTGATAGATATACATGAGTCACCTTCAGTGTAATGTCTTGAACCAGAATACAAGTAACCCATTCCCCGAGTTGGTGGTTCACATGGACTCATGTGCGCCTACCCATACAGTAGAGGAAACCAACATTAAGTGAGGGTGTACTGGTTGCAATATGGGGATACTATACCCACATATCATATTGGAACAATGTATATAAATATACATACAACAATTTAATAATATATAAGTAGAAAAAATATATAGTAGAATAGTAAATATAAAGGAACAACTAAATAATAGTAAAATCCCACTAGGAAATGTCAGTACATGGATGCATATCATAGTAAATGAAAAATGGGAATAAGGTACATGTAGTTAAAAACATTATACATAATTAAAAAGGAACCAAAACTACTCCACTATCATTCTGAATGAATCACAACCCATTTATCTTGTCCACCAACTGTAAGTAAGAATATCGACAAACTATAGAAGTGAGATTTTCCATATCAATGAGTACAAAATAGATAATATTCTCCGAAACAAAAGAGAGATCGAGTAGGCTGTGAGATGAAAATCATAGTAGGACACCATGAACATTTTCTATATGTACTCCATGTAGTTCTCATAACTAAATAGTTTTATGATTTAAACAGAATTTGGAAAATAATGATGAAATAAATAAATAGGCTCCTTAGGTTCTAAAAAGAGACATGATGGCTCTAGATGCTTCTTATCACAACATGGATATGTTTCTATAATCATAGACAATATATATAAATATAAACATAGTAATAATATATATTCTATAATTATATAAATCTATTGCACGAACCCATATGAACCATGTATTTGCAGGCAGAAGTGTCTACATAACTAGATTACTAGTACTGACTAGACAAGGGTGGAACTCAAACATCCATAACCACTCAAACTAACCAATAGTCTCATGATTCATGGTACATTACCTTCATCCCAAAATGAGTGTGATATGTCATGCATGACAATAAGGATGGAAACAAGTCCACCATGTTATCACTCATACAATGAACATGGCACGCAAATCCCAACATCCAACTACTCTCAGTAGTGTGAGATGTCATTCTCAACACAATATTTAAGGTATTGTGATACTGTCATCCTCAACGAGACTCTACCTTCATACCATAGCTTATGTAATTCTAAAATTTGAATTGAAAAAATTTGGTATGATCGGTTACCTATAATGATTATCAATAAATAAGTTCACACATAAGAAAGGTCATACAATTATATTAAAATCCTATACAAAATATAAAATTTAGGTTTTTCCTTACTACCCTTTTTAAACCACATCATTATGTTCTAAGGATTAATTTTATTAAGGTAAAACATCATTCATTATCAAATCAAAGTAATCAATGCATTTAGAAAATTAAAACATAAAATTTGAATTTATATATCTCATTGAGTCACTTATGATGTGATATGGTCAAATGATGACATTGATTAAATTGAAAATTACTACTATAGGTTGAACTAAACACATAAGAGTTTCTTTGGGTCTTATGAACACCCAAAATTCAAGTCAAATTCAATATTAATTCTATGTTTATGTATAAATGGTGTTCTATGTAACTTAATCAATTAACCATAGTGTTCAATTCAATTAGGCAGACCCAAGGGGTGATCATATAAGTTGTATACAACCTCTGAATCTCCAAACAAAGATCAATATATTAAAATAGAAATTATCAATTAGATATGATGAACTATATTATAAGGGGATGCCCAAAAAAATTCGGCATGCGACATAATGATGTAACTTCAATGCATCAAAACTCAAATAGAATATGATGAGAGAAACATAATTAAGGCCATAGATGAATCCCCACTCGAAATCTTCCTCGTCTTTAGAGTAGGTTTGAAGGAATAAAAGAAATGATCCAACACATTGAAAATTGGGAAAATCTGATTTCATGTAAAAAAATGACGGAATCAACGAAAAACATAAATATTAAGGGATATGTTTATATAATGTATCAACATGAATCCCATAGTTTATATAGATCATGAATATATCATTAGATTAGAGCATTAAAATCATAGATTGGTAGATTTTAGATCTCATGGGAGGAGGGAGATCAATTTAGATGCTCGAGGAATAATTAGAATGGAGAAATATGTTAATAGAATAAAAGGGAGGAATTTTGGTCATTTCACCTTAGAAATAAATGGTGAAATGTTTTGGTGCACGGTTTGAAAACTGTGCATAACCCATGCGCATGTCACTGCTATAAGGGGAACCACATAGTGAGGTGCATGATTTATCTTATAGTTTGAAAGCCATGGAAGAACACTTTGACACAAAATCCAACAACACTATAGGACTGTGCGCCTTAGGTCGCACAGTTTTAGACAAACTATACAGCCTGCAAGTCTCCACTTTATGCAATTGCATGACTTCAATGAAACCATGTGGCCTTGTTGTCTTGGTTTTATCTAACTATGTAGCCTATTCTTTTCTCCATGTGTTAGGGATTCATACTCATAATGATCCCCAGACGCACCCATGTCCTCCTTGACATGATAAAAATACATTATAAGGGTTGTTTATGGGATTCCAATTTAAAAACTAATGAACAATATCTTCATGAAATTATTGTTTTCTAAAACCTCCCCTACTTAATGAAACCTTCGATTTGGACTTCTAATGATAATTTGGCATCTTCAGTGAAGAGTTCCATCCAATGTGACCATATATAAGATTCTTGCTATCATGTATCATCTGGTACTCATCCATGAAACCATAAAACCCATAACATTGAAACATACCTTCCTCAAAATTTCTCCATGCTCAGATCAAGAATTTGACCATGATATTGATGAATAAAAGAAAATTTTTATATCTCAACCTCATCCGGTGGAAGACATGTAATGGGTATAGATGATTTCAACAAATCAAAGATACATTATTGATTTTTTATAGACCAATATTTGCGTTGTAGAAACAAATCCACTGGTCAGATCTATTTCATGTTATCTATGGGTCCAATGAACCTCGATGAGATCTTACCCTACCTTTGAATACCTTTATGAACTATCTGTGGTGACAATTGCAATAAAACCAACCCTGTAACATCATACAAAAGGGGTATCTGACATTTGTTAGCATAAAACTATTGTCTAGATTGAGTTTTCATCATGAAAATCTAGATCAATTGGCCTTACTATATATTCCATTTCAAAGGATGTAGTCCTTGCATAGCTGCCTCCCCAGCCACTACCTAGCACAAAGTTGAGTAGTAAATCCAACCATACAAGTCTTAAAAAATATCCATATAAATTTTACCTTCAAAGCAATTATGATAAGATAAATGAATTAGATGATTTTTCTATTATAGGAACCTCCATATTCAATGAAACATTCTCAAATAATTTTTAATATCACATGATTATAACTCTATATATATTCATTGGGTTGTGGGTGATTGGAATTTCATTGAATAACATTCATATGTAAGGCATTTTGTAACCCTTACAAGAGTAGTGAATTAAAAAATTATTCTATGTAAAAAATGATAGAATGACAGGCTCCATGAATATGTACAACCACCCTGATATATAACCTTCCTAGAATATATACCTAGAAGGTCTCTCTCATAGGAAGGAAGTGTGAAAAATTAATCAATCATTCATTGAAAACCCACCCTATACAAATTCCATGAGGAGATCTAGGTAAACTAGTCACTAATTCCATTGAAACATAATCCCATTTCAACTTGAGAATGAACAATGATAACAAAATAATCACTAGTTGCTGATATGCTAGCTCAAAATATTGATTGGTATAACACTATGTGATGATGGCGGAAATCCATTTTTTTATACCAGGGAACCAATAAAGTCACCATAGATCCTAGTATATTTTGGTGACACTAGAGTGAATCGACCATGATATGGCATGAAATTCATTCATCAACTCTTCTATGATGTCTTACAGTACCTATACACAACAATGGAACAATAGAGTATCATTCCCATCCATAATAAAACCTGAGAAAGTATCATCATCTAAAACACTATCCCTTAGGAAAAATCCTTTGAGATTAGATTGTTTTCTCATTTTTTCACCTCTAAAAGAGTAGAGGTCAAAGTTAAAGCTGTTAGGATATTCTATTGATGTTCCTCTATATCCTCATTGTGAATCTATTTGAATATGGAAATGAGTTTCCACATACAAATTGATTATTAAGAATCCATTATTAGATTCATTCATCTCATAGCATCAGCTAATGAATTTCACTTCATAGGCATGTAAGAAAGATTAAAATCGAACGACTATAGGTATATAAATCAACTATAAATTCTGAGATGGATATAGATATATGTGAACTTTACATGAAGAATTTGAGATAAGTGTGTACAAAAAACCACTCTCCAGTAATATAGTGTCTCCAATAATGCATGGAATGTACAAAAATAGTGAGATCGAGGTTATGCACTTGGTAATTTTGTTTTTGGGGCCTTAAATAACGAGAACTATTCATGAATAATCACTTTCCCTACATCAGAAAACCTCACAAAATGGTATCAAATTCTCCACATTATACGTTATATCTCTTACATGGCTCTAATAGAATCATCGCTGTGACCGAATTGATATGAAACATCATCTCTTGGAAGGATGCTTCATATGATTCTATCCATATTAATTTCATGGCCATTTTTTCACTATTGTATGTTGTGCTACAATATGTGAGAAATCCATGATGAAGAATCATTCATATCTATATATAATCCAAAATCTCCAAATGTAAAATACTTTCTTTTCCAACATCTAGGAAATGACAACTCTCACATTTTTGTGTGTACTAGGACTCATGACACATATATGATGTGACCTAATATGTGGGCATTATCGATAAAAATTTGGAATTTAAGGAGATAAACATAGTGATGTTTATATCATTGTGTATTGAAAAAGATCTCAAGATGGCCTACATGGTTTTTCAGAATCATGAGTACACCATGTTATCCTAAAAAATGATGACGAAAAATGAATCTAAAAACAGGTGGAAAACCTGATACATAATATCTGTAACGAAGGCCAAAGCGCTCATTAGTAAAAAATGTATGAGCAGGCACTCATATATATGATACATACTCCTAAAATATATACAAGGTACGTATGAGGTCCTTATGCATTGCTGGTGATAGCCCAACCTCAAATAAATATTTTATAACACCTTCAACCATTGAATATGATCAAATAGGTAATCTTTTCTAGGAAGTGGATTACTAATCCAATTCAAAACACATCAATCCTTGATGATCTTGAGGGTACCATCTAAAATCATAGATAATAGGATAGGTGAATCATAAGGAGAATAAGTTGGGTGTATAATTCCTTTATCATCTTGATCCTCTAACTACATATAGATTTCTATAATCTCTTTAGGTTCCATACTTTACAAAGGAAGGGTCAGTGGTATCTCTCTTAGTAGTAGATCAATAAAAAACTATACCTCTAACACCATAGGTAGAATATTGAAGTTCTATTGAAAGAAGAATCTGAAATGATCCACTATCAGTGGAAAAACAATTGGCCATAACCCCTGGTTGTCTAGGCAGTGGATGGAGATATTTGTTGTCACAATACCCATCATATACAGCTCGGTTCATGTTTTTCTTGTACTGACATCCCATTCTACATTATTCATGTGCCTAAAACCATGTGGGGATATAAATGCAACCCTTGGATGATAGAAACTAGTACAGTCTCAATAGGGAACCAACAAGTCCATCCTGATCAATACAAGAAATCTCTCCACGTTATCGAAAAAAATGATTCCATACAAAGATGTAACCACCTGTTGCAAAGGGGAACTCCTTACAAAAAAAACTTCCCTTTAAATGAATACATAATAGGGTATCTATGTATATAATTCTCCAAAATTTCTCAAACCCATGTCCCAAATTCCCAATGATTTCCTTAGAGTTAAAAGTATGAAATAATTCCATTATAAAATAATAATTCACTAAATTAGAGGACACTATAATAGTACCTCATACAAAAGAAGGACTGTTTATTTGATCTTACGAATTAGGATAGACTACATGTAAATGGGCTATACAATCACTATAGGTCATTGCATAACTACACATTGTATGCCCACCTTATTATCTCTTTGAATCATAAGAATGATTAACTCTTTCTTGATCTACACATCAACCTGATATGCATGTCATATTCTAACATCTTTCCTATCAATACACTATTGGACCCAAAATTGAATTATTGGTAGGATTAGATTCCAATTTTATTAGAATTGGTGGAAATCTTATGTTTAAATTCCATATATTAACCATTATTCCACATCATTTTCACTATATTGGATCACACAAGCACTATGGTTTTGAATGCCCCAACATCTCGCCCCAGCTGAAAGATGAAGAAACAAAATACATGTGGGTTATTAAAAGTACTACCTCCATGAGTAGCCTAAAAGATTTTATTTAATCTAGAAAAATTACCATTGGTAGCTCTTGGTGATAATCCCCATGATTTCACCTTCACCTTCCCTCAAATTTCCAACTTCAGTAAGGGATTGGATTAAAAATTGAGATAAGGTAGCCAACCTGAACATGTTTACCTATGATAGGGTGTTGTATACCAACTCATCCTTGATTAACATAGATATCACAAGATCATAACTCACCATAGTTTGATGGATGTATTGTAGCTCAATGATATTTTCAGAGTATTCTATAACCAACATACTCCCATATCATTGGTTCATAAATTCTAGTACTTAGACATCACTTATAGTCTTTGAA
The DNA here is from genome assembly GCA_963277665.1 of Viscum album. NCBI lineage: Eukaryota > Viridiplantae > Streptophyta > Magnoliopsida > Santalales > Viscaceae > Viscum > Viscum album. The sequence goes on from OY728128.1 coordinate 325,097,843, forward strand.
AAGTTGTAGATGTATAATATTGTCAGGAAATATTCCTTGACCATGTTACTTTGACAATCCATCTAGTTGATAATTTCAAACCACTTCTTGAATGAATCATAAATCATATTTGTTTTAAGATTAACCCTCATCTTCAGAGGCATCTAAAGATACATGAATTCTCAAAGGATTGATTCAAGCCATGTCTCTTTAGCATGAGGTTCTTCATACCCTGAAAAGGTGGGATGATGCTACTTCTTAAATTCAGGTGTCAGTACAAACATAATTGGGGTTGGTTGAACTAGACCTTGCCTTTAATGGAAGACATGTAACAATACCTCTTGGAATTTCGAATTTGTTACCACATTAGGTATAGGAAGTGGTTCCACATTTTGATCTTTATGTGGAATCACTAATAGATTAGGTTCCACCAAATCACAAACAAAATCATCACCGCATTGAGGGGGCATGATAAGAGTAGGTATTGGAAGTATGATAATACAATTCCCAACAAATCCCAAAAATTGTTTTTTTTAAAATTTTGAAAATTGAAAAAAAACATGGACGGGTATAAATCCCTCCTATATAAATGACAACACATTTCAGTTTGCTCAAAATCCAGGTCTCGATTGTAGAAAGAGACCACAATAGGTAATATTAACATATGATATACACCACTACCCACTATAATGGATGGGTTTGGTCCTATGTCTCCATTTTATAGGCATAGGACAACAAATTTCACATTAATGAACATATTCATTTTATATTTGTGATTGTTCAAATAATTAAATAACATTAAATGAATGAATAAAGTGGATTACCAATTTTGATCCATAAGGTCCCATACAACTTATGATCCAAAATATGGGATCAACTTAACCCACACAATAATGCTTTCTAGCCCCTACAACCAATGGTCCATGAATCAGTGTGCCATAATTGGCTACATAAGGTGTTTACTTTATCCTATTCAATAATACACCATTATTCTAAGGAATGAAAATTAAGTATATGTTATGTTTTCCATTACCTATAATAAATTTCAGAAAATTTCAATATATATTCAAGGAAATATCAATATGAAATTATAAAATACCTAATGAAAATATACACAACTTTGAAAATTTCATGGCATTTTAATATTTGTGTGCCTAATAATTATGCATGATCTAATTCAATTCCCTCCTTTCATGAATAAACACTATGTAAATAATTATATCAATAGTATCCAAACTAGTAATACCATAAGACATGTGCCTCCCCAAATGGTGAATTCGTATCAACTAGAAATTGTATAATGAATAATATCACTCTCCCATCCTGGGTAAATTTGGGATTCCCTATGCAGGGGACAACTATGTATAAGAATTGGTTTATTTCCACACCCCATTAACTCCTAGTCTATAGTCTAATACCCAAATAATAATATAAATGAAAAATTAGATTCATTTATACCACTTTTTAACATCCCAACTTGGGTCATCCTAATCAGTTCCCCAATCAAGTTGGACATATTACCTCAAGTTCACATCCCTCTATGCTAGAGGCATCTAATTAGTTCATGGGTGTAAAGGTAGTACAATGGAGAGACTATGAAACCATATCATATTGTAATATTGTACACCAATAAGAGTACAATAATAGAGTCATATATAAATTGAAAGATTAGATAGGGAGTAGAAGAATAAATATATTTGAATAATTGAATAATAAAAATGTCCATTTGGCTGTGTTGGTACACGGATGCATGGAATTCTGGATGATGAAGGGGAATAGGGGATATTAAGATTAAAACATTATAAAGGAGTTAAAAAAAGAAAAAAAGATCAAATATAATCTCAATAAAATTCATGTTTCTATACTCATAAGCTCCAACTATTAGAGAGAATATGAACAACCGATAGGCAGGTTATTTCCCATATTAATACTCCTAAATATATGATATTCTTTAGTGCCAAAGGTATCACCAGTCGGGTGTGACATAAATATATCATTTGACCACAACCAATTCTATCAATATGTAATCCAAGTAGTTCCTATAAGTAAACATTGTGCATGTATAAACAGAATATGAAAACAATGAAAAAATAAATAACCAGATTCTACGGTACCTAAAAGACATATGGTGGCTCTACCTACATTGGTTCATGTCTGATATATGTGTTCTAATTAAATAACATACATACATATATATATATATATATATTAATATTATATATATAATATAATTATATATCGACATTTCATCCTCCTATATGAACTATTTAATTTTGGAGATAAGTGGAAACATTCTTGGAGTACTATTATTTCCTGGAATGTTGCACAACTCGAACATCCTTTACCAGTTCAATGGTCATATAAGCTCAGGAATTATTGGATGCTTCCCTAATCCCAATAATACTGTGAGACATATTGAACAACACTCATAATGTTGAGTGAGACATCATTTCATCACTCAATCATTGACCATTTCACATCAATCCCAAAGTACAATTAGTGTTAATGGTGCACGACATCATGGAAAACACCCGATGTAAGGGATATTGCTACCATCATGCTCAATATAACACATACCATTATACTAAATATTATGTAAAGGCATAATTATAATTTTAATATTATGGAATGACCCATTTCCTCTCATATTACTCGATAGACATGTTCAATTATAATCAAGGAAATACCTTCATATAAGCATCTTAAATGAATATAAAAAAGAGGCATGGTCTAACCAAAATTTATAAAGCATTTCATTTAATTCATACAATTCATTTTATGATGGTAAACAGTCATTAAATACACAATAAACATAATTAATCAATTTAAATCATTGAAAAATAACAATTCAATTTATAAATCTCATTGATCCACATAGGAGGATGCATGGTCAGATGATGCAACTGAATAAATGGGTAAATAAAACTATATGAACATCCAAAAACATAAGAGGTAGTTTGGGTCATATGAAAATTAATATTTCAAGGAAAATTTCTTTTTATGTGAAATCCAAAAGTAAAATGGTGTTCCCAGAATTTTTATTGATTAACCATGCTGGACAATTCATTTTGGGACACCCAAGGGATGACCATATATGGGGTATAGAACCTCTAAATCACAAAAAAAATGGATAATTAGTTATATTAGATGGTGAGAAGATCAAATATATATGATCTACTCCGTTAAAATTGTATACTTGAAAAATATTTACTAGTGTAGAAATCGTTTTTTACGTCACCATTTTTTACGTCGGTTATATATAACCGACGTAACAATGCGGTGAGTTGATTTTTCACGTCGGTTATTTTAATAACCGACGTTACACCAAAGCCCGGGTGGGTTATTTACGTCAGTTATTTGGAAACCGACATAAAAAAGCCGATATCGACGCGTTTTTTACGTCGGTTATGAAATAACCGACGTCAAAAACGCGTCGATATCGGGTTTTTTACGTAGGTTATTTGGAAACCGAGGTAAAAAAACCCCCCGCGCATTGGTTTTTTACGTCAGTTATCTTATAGCCGACGTAAAAAACCAAATCCCGGGGGGGGGGGGGGGGGGTTTACGTCGGTTAGAAAATAACCGACGTAAAAAAACGGTAGATATCTCGTTTTTTACGTCGGTTAGAAAATAACCGACGTAAAAAACAAAATCCCCGGGGGGTTTTTTACGTCGGTTTTAAGATAACCGACGTTATAAAGTTAAAAAAATAGTTTATAACGTCGTTTATATAATAACCGACCTTATAAAACATATAAAAAAATTAAAGCCCGTGGACTGTCATTTACGATTTCCCGATTGACAGTCCGTCGGCTCGTCTCTCTCTTGCGCGGTAAACCCTAATCGGATCGTCGATCAACCTCCGTTAAACTCATTTTGGATTCATTGTTTATCTTCTTCACTCCGCTCAGATCTATCATCTCAACTCGCAACATTCAAGTAAGCCTTCCACGAATTTATTTCGTTCGTTTTTGTTTCGATTCTTGATGTGCTTTTCATTCGTTTCTGAATCTCGTGGAATTTTTTGTTTTTGCAAATGGTTATTATGTCCATTCAACTCGCAACATTCAACTCGCAAATCGTCTCTCTCTCGCGCGATAATTATGTCCATTCATGAATGAAATTGGACCAGGTACAATCTGTAATACCTATCCTTAAAATTTCATTCAACATTCCTACATCATAATTTTTTTTTCAAAATATTATGATTTTTAGAACTCCTAGATCAGAAAACCATCATCTGTTTTCATCTGCATTCATAAAAATATCAACTCATACCTATTAAAATCAAATATTTCATTCTGGACTCATGGTGAGTCTGATAATACATTCTTCTTTCAGTCATCTCCTAAAAATGATGGACCTTCATGCAAAGGGTATCTGATTTCTTGAATTGGATGGTATGTCTGATTTTCAGCAAAACCAAGTGAGGTGATTTATTTTATTATTAATAATTCATAAAAAAATTATAATACCTAAATATTATTATCATCCTTTTCAGATTTTTCATTATAAAAAAGGTAAAGGGTACATTCTTTTCGTTCTCAAGTTAAATTATATTTTTTATAAATGTCTTTTCTATCTAGGTAGAAATAATTTAACGATAATTAGATTGAATTAGGTATATTATCTTATAATACCATCCAAACACATTTTTATATATTAATAATTATTATGTTTTGTAAAAACAATTATGAACCCCATTTCATTTTGGTTAGTTAATTGATCTACGAAAGTGTTATAAATGATTTGATGATCACGATTCACCCATATATATGGTTAGTCATTATGTGACATTTGGGTTCATAATATCCTTCTAATGCATTCGACAATGCAATATATATCATAGATCAATATGGGATACAGATGGTTATACCATGTCCAATGTGTTATGTGATGTGTCTCGTAAGAAATATTATAATAAATTATATGAAAGGTGATTAACATATCCCAATATGAGGTGAATGAAACTATGTTTTCCCTTGACATATGTTATGACTTATATGATTATGTTTATACCACACTCTTATGTTATTCCACATACCAATGTTTTGATCTTTTTAATAAGGTTTTTTAAATCATGTTCCCACTATCATATAAATCATGTCTTATGTTATGCTAAAATTGTTATACTTGGACTCAGGTTTTATGATCTATGATTATATAGAACTGTTTCACTTATCTTTTTCATCATTGTATGCTCTTATACCCCCATGGATATGTTTTTATGAGATTCGATATTATATTTATATATGTCATGTTTACCCATAATGAGTATCGTAAATCAAAACTTTTATTATTTTCATTCCCTAAGTTATAAAAATAAGTATTATGTAGGATGATTCAAAAATTTAATCTGTGAGATGAGTTGTTTTATGTGTGAAACCCAGGCCAAACACATATGTATTTTTTTATTAGTATTACATATATATAGTTCGACATATACTTTTTTTACACTACCATGATTTTAACATTACTTTTTCTAAAGAAATATTAATGTCCTTAGATTATATATCGGATCAAAGGATATAGTAATTCTAATATATAATCAGAATGATCAGATAATATGAAAATATTATTAAACATAAAACAAATGGTCTATATTCATATTTCTAACATGACACTTACGATGTATAGCTATTTGGTGTTGGATACTTATGTAAACTACTACTACTTTCATGATTTTGGCACTTGAAAGTGTTGAGTACTTTAGATCATAATGATTGAACAACAAGCTTGAATAACACATGTTATATGCTCCATTAGGTATTCCTATATTTTAACATGTTTATTAGTATATTGGCATGAGATTATTATAAATGTGTATCATCTGATCATATTCACTTATTCCAGATAAAAATCATTTTGTTTATGTTTTATTGATGTATATTTTATTTGGAGAATCATTAGGCGTCATGGTTTTCTTTGAATCAATGAAATTTAAAACTGTTATATCTAACTATATTTTGTTTTAAAAATAATATTCAAGAATATTTTTTTTAAATACCTATAGATTTGTTTTATATTTTAAATTGTTTTACATTCAAATTATGATTTTTTTCATTTAAACATGTATTTGTTTTATCTTAAAAATATATATTTTTTGTTGATATTTGTTATAGGTAATAATGAGTCGAAGTTGGATTACGGCAATCGAATGATCAATGAATTTGAGGAAGGTGTTGATGCCTTTTTGGAATTTGAAAAACTAAATGTTCCAAGTAGTGACATTTCTTTCTGTCCATGCCTGAAATGTTTGAATATGAAGATGTTGAAAAGTAGAGAGATACAAGATCATCTGATATGTCATGGTTTTAATCCGAGTTACAGCCCTTGGATTTGGCATGGTGAAACTGGACGGAATGTCACTGATGATGATGATTCGCAAGATGGTAACTCTGATGGCATTGAAGAAATGATTCACGATATTGTAGCAGAACAAATTGAGATAGAACCGATAGTTGCACGTCTATATGGTGATGCTAAAAAACCATTATATCCCGGTTGTACAGATTTTACGGTTTTTTCGGCGGTGATAAGATTGATTAACCAGAAGGCGAAGCATGGGTGGAGTGACAGAAGTTTTACAGAGCTGCTACAATTGATGAAAGACATTCTTCCAAAAGATAACGATCTTCCAGATTCACATTACAAAGCCAAGAAAATATTATGCCCGATGGGATTGGGATACAAGAAAATACATGCCTGTCCGAATGACTGCATTATATATAAGAAGGAATATGAATTTCTTTCAGAGTGTCCAAAATGTGGGACATCACGGTATAAGGTGAAAGAAAAATCACAGGGTGATGTAGAGATTACAAAGCTCCCGTCAAAGGTATTTTGGTATCTTCCTATAATTAATCGTTTCAAATGTTTATTTGCTAATTCACATGATGCAAAAAGGTTAAGATGGAATTCTGAAGAGCAGGTATGTGATGGAAAAATACGTCATCCAGCTGATTGTCCACAATGGAAGAAAATTGATTCGCAGTATTCTACATTTGGAAATGAAATAAGAAATATCAGACTAGGGTTGTGCACAGATGGAATGTATCCATACCGAACACTCAGTAGCACTCATAGTTCATGGCCTGTTGTATTGGTAATTTACAACCTCTCTCATGAAGTTTGTATGAAGCACAAATATGTCATGTTGAGTACAATGATATCTGGTCCAAAGCAACCCGGTAATGATATTGATGTTTACTTGTCACCGTTGATTGATGATTTGAAACTGTTATGGGCTGATGGTATTAGGGTGTATGATTCTTATAAAATGGAATATTTTCAACTGCATGCAGTGCTTATGTTCACTATAAATGACTTCCCAGCGTATAGAAATTTGTCTGGATATAGTGTTAAAGGGCATAAATCATGTCCAATTTGCGAACAACAGACGTCCTATTGTCAATTGCATCATTGGAGGAAAACAGTGTACATGGGTCATCGAAAGTTTTTTCCTATGGAACACCCTTATATAAGACTAAAAAAGGCATTTAATGGCTCACAAGAATTTGATACTGCTCCAAAACCTTTACCCCCTGATCTGTAGTTTGAGAGGGTGAAAAACCTTGATGTGACATTGGGAAAGACACAAAAATATGGTAATGATAGACATATTTGGAAGAAAAGGTCAATTTGTTTTGAGCTACCATATTGGAGGTATCATGAAGTTAAACATAATATTGATGTCATGCACATGGAGAAGAATATCTGTGATTATTTGATTGGAACATCGTTAGATATTAAAGGACTGACTAAAGATGGGTTGAATGCAAGATTAGACTTACTATCAATGGGAATACGTTTGGAGTTAGCTCCCACTCCTAAAGGAAGACGAACATTTCTTCCCCCGACTTGTCATACATTATCGAAGAGGGAGAAAAATAGCTTCTTTCAGTGTCTTCATGATACCAAAGTGCCTCAAGGTTATTCTTCTAATGTAAAAAATTTTTCTCATTGAAGGACTTGAGGTTGATAGGTATGAAATCACATGATTGTCATGTCATGATGCAAAAAAATCTACCAGTTGTATTGCGTGGAATATTGCCCATTCATGTCAGAATGACTATGATGAAGTTGTGTTATTTTTTCAATTCAATTTGTAACAAGGCGATTGATGTGAATGCTTTGAACATTTTGGAAAAGGATGCAATTTTTATACTTTGTAAATTGGAAATGTATTTTCCTCCAACTTTTTTTGATATAATGGTGCATTTAATGATTCATATGGTTCGAGAAATAAAGCTTTGTGGACCTGTATATCTTCGTTGGATGTATCCTTTTGAAAGGTATATGAAAATATTATAGGGGTATGTTAAAAATCTATATCGACCTGAAGCCTCCATTATTGAAAAGTATATTTCTGAGGAGGTAGCAGAGTTTTGTACGAGCTACTTGGCTGCGGCGCAACACATAGGTTTGCCTCCATCTCACCAGGAATGAGTTAATAATGAGGGAAAGGGGATTCACGGCTTGAAAGTCAAATCATTGTCAGCTGAACAGATGAAGAAGTTAGAATCATACATCTTGAATAACATAGCTGATGCTCAACCATATATCACATTGTATATTAATGAGTTGAAACAATTTCATCCAAAGAAGAAAGAAATGTGGATTTTGAATGAGCACAACAAAACTTTTTTGTCATGGATTAAAAATACTTTTCTTGGTAGATCAGATGTATCAGAGACATAAAAATGGATAGTGGGTGGTCCATGTTTAAATGTGATAACATGGTCTGGTTATGACATTAATGGTTATACATTTCATACAGAAGCTCAGGACAACAGAAGTGCAGTTCCGAATAGTGGTGTATTGGTGTTTGCAGAAGCAATGCATTTTTTGAGTGCTAAGGACAAAAACCCAATTTCTGCATCAAATGAATATTATGGAGTGATTAAAGACATATGGGAGGTTGATTAATTTAAAATTAAAGTTCTCGTTTTTAACTGTAAATGGTTTAACGGTAACAACAGTGTCAGACACGATGAATTTGGAATGACACTTGTTAATCAGAATAGATTGGAAGACACAGCTGATACTTTTATAATGGAAACACATGCAAAACAAATTTTTTATGTAGTAGATCAATCAGATATGCAGTGGGCTGTTGTTTTACAAGGGAAAAAACAATATGTTGGTGAGGATGAACTTGATGAATATGCTGATTTATGTGAGATCCCTACTTCCATGGAAATATTAACAGAACATTAAGACGATCATGTTAAAGACATAGTTTGTGCCAAAAGGAACGATCACGATGAAGGAATTTGGGAAAACAATCCATCTGTACATTCCAAAAATTACAGGTAACATATGTTTATTTCTTGTTTACATTTATTTTTTCCATAAATGTTAGATATTGTATGTTTTTTATTTATTAAAACATGTTTTAAAATTAAATAAGTATAGGTTTTTCTTTGTTTTAAGTTTGTTTAGTTTAATTTATCATGTTTATAACCATTACATGAATTTTAAAATTCTTATTTTTGTTCACTGACAATTACTTTACCATGTTTACAATGTTTACCAGGTTTACCATTTTTACCATTTTTACCATCTTGACAATCTTGACAATCTTTGCCATCTTTACCATTGTTTAACATGCTTACCATATTACCAATGTTTACTATTATGTAACTTAGTACACATTTCTATTTTCTGATTATAGTAGTATTAAAATATATGAATTTGTATATTTGTTCACTGACAATTACTTTTCCATGTTTACAATGTTTACCAGGTTTACCATTTTTTCCATTTTTTACCATCTTGTCCATCTTGACCATCTTTTACATCTTTACCATTGTTTAACATGATTACCATATTACCAATGTTTACTATTATGTAACCTAGTACACTTTTCTATTTTCTGATTACAGTAGTGTTAAAATATTTGAATTTTTATATTTGTGAACTAATGTTTTTTTTGATTTGTAGGATAATGATAGATCATTCAGAAGATCAACCACGTGATTCTAGAGAGGAGCATATTTCTGGTCATACCTCTGGGGATGAACATTTACATGCTCCTATTACGACAAAGAGTTCAAAGGTTGGTAAACGTGGGTGCACATGTTTACCAAAATTATCACTTGCCCGTACGCAGGATCAGAGGATAGTAGTTGAGTTGGATGATGATGATATTCCTAGAGGTCTAAATGCCAAAGATTTTAGGAGTTTTTTTGCAACTCAGGATAAGACCAAAGTAAGCATTCTGTATGATGATTGGAGAGGTGTGGATAAAGCGATTATCTCTCAGTTGTGGGAGACGATTTTGGTAAGATCTTTTGTCATTGTTTGACCATTCTTTTAATGTTTCTAGTATATATAATAAGTTTAACCTCTTCGTTATCAGATGACATTTGATATTCCTGACATTGGAGGAGTCAGGAAGAAATGCTTATCGTTGGCTGCGAGGAGATGGAGGGATTTCAAATCAACCCTCTCATCTAATTTTATTTATGGTCATAGGAGTCATGACAATCCATGTCGTATATATCTTTTTATAGATGAAGACACATGGAGACAGTTTTTTGAAAGTAGAATAAAAGAGTCATTTCTAGTAAGGGCAATGTAAACTTTTATAAAATTTCTTATATAAATGATTGTATTAATGTTTTGTTAATGATTTCTTATTCTTAAATTACAGGAAACAAGGAAAGCTCATCAGGAGATCCAATCTAAAAATGTATACCCTCATAGTTCATCTCGGAGAGGGTATACATTATTTGAAGAAAAAATGATAGCGGAAAAATTTCAACAACTAAGAGCTGAGTCTTCAAGCTCTGGAGAGGTGGCCCCTCCATCCCCTCCATCTAGACATGAAAAATGGAAGAGAGCTCGGAAGGGAAAAAAAGGGAAATATCTTTAGGAAGAATCGAGAATCGTATCTGAGAGGATGGTAAGATATCTATTTAATTTATTTAAGTTAACTTGTTTCTTCATATAAGTTTCAATCATTACAGAAATGTTCAATTAATTAATACAGAACTCTCTTGAGGAGAAGAGTTCAGAGGGGACATTTACAGCTACTGGGAGGGAAGATATTTTATTTGCAGCATTGGGAAGGCCCGAACATCCTGGTCGTGTAAGAGGATATCCAGCAGGTGTATCAGTAAGAAAAGTGTTTCCATGTTCTTCAACTTCTAAAATTGAGGGGGTTTATAAAAAAATAGAATCCATTGAGGATGAAGTTCAAAATATTAATGCGACGATGGAAGACAAGATTAGAGAGTCGGTGCAGTCTACGTTTGCAGAAATGCAAAGACAATTTCAGACTGCAGCTCCCACTCCTCCACCTCCCCCTGCAGACCCCATTATTTATCCTCCACCTCCACCAGTAGCTCCCACTCCCCCACCTCAGCCTGCGGACCCCATTTTTTATCCTACGCCTCCGCCGCAGCTTCCTACATATTGCGAGTTGTATGTTGATGATTCTCAACATCATATAGTATCATACGGGTTGGTATATTGTATAGGAGATACAGTTCATCATCAACAATTAGAGGTAGAGAATCAGAGGGTCACTGTACAAGATATTATAGATAGATCAGCTAGGGTACCAATACCTACAGATGAGGTGGCGACAGTTGGACAGAGTATCGGCCATTTTTTAGTTTGTCCATCCAGAATTATTGGACTCATTACCATAGAGGTATGAATGTTATATCTTTTATTTTTTTTAAAGTTGTTTTATCATTTGAAAACTACTATAATTCTCAATTTTTTTTCACAGGAATACTTCAAAGGTAAAGAAATACTGTATAGACAACAGCAAAGACAACAGGCTATGACATCAGATACAGATTCCAGTGGTCTTGACAGATTGTCAAGATATTCACATTTGTTGTTGGGTTTTTATCAGTTTCCAATGGAATCTCATGTTTGTGGAGGTGAAATAAGTGTGGGGATTACAAAATCTGATATCATGGAGCTTGTTACTGGAGATAAGTTGGGCATCAACGTGGTGCAAATTTTTTCCATGTAAGTCTTAACACCTTTTCCCTACGTTATATTTATTATAAATGTATACTTATATTTTTTTTGTATTAGGTATCTTTATAAAATTTGTGAGAGGAATGAACTAACAGAAGTATATGGATTCATGGACCCACAATTGATTTCCCATGAAGCATGTGCATTGACTGAGGAACAAAGAATGGTTTATATTGCTGAAAGATTTGAAAAGAATATAATCCAACAATGTTGGATGATGCCTTTTTTTGAGAGGTGTGAAACACATTTCTCCCAAAGAGTTAATTATCTTTTAACATAAAAAACAACTAACATTAAATTTCCTTTTATCAGTAATCATTGGATGTTAGGGATTTTTTGCCCAAGGGAGAAAGCACTTTATTGGATATGCTCTGTTCATGGTGATGTGCGGGCAAGTTTTAAGAAAATATTGGAAAAGTAAGTTTCAAATTCTCAAAAGTTTTATATATTATAATGAATTTTAAATTTACCCCATTCGTATTATTTTATAACAGTGCATGGGGCTACTTTCGAAAAAACACAAAGAAAAGAAATGCAAAGATCAAATATGTAAATGCGAAGGTAAATTTCCATTTATAATTTGTACTTTTTGATTTATTACATAAAAATAATATATTGAATTTACACTTATTCAAAACAGAATAGTCATGAACAACAAGGCGTCATCGAAGGCGGATATTATATGTTAAGATTTATGTATGAAATAATAACAACTGGGACAGTTGTGAATTTTGACCTGGTACGATTTCCTCTTAAACTTTGCCATAATATTTCAATTTGATTTATTCATTATACATGTTAACTATCTTCTTTTTCATTTGTAGCTTTTTGATGACCCCCAACCCTATACTGCTGAAGACATCAAACACGTACAAGTGGAGTGATCAAATTATTTTACAGGTTTGATTGAATTTTAGTTGTTTGTAATGTAAAATGTAATTTTGAATATTGTCATTTTAATTGTGTATTTGGTAGTTGTTTAGGTTTGATTTAGTTTTTTTTTTAAGTTGACAATGTATGTTTTGAATGTTATATAAGTGAATGTTTAATTTTTCTCTACTTCTTGTTTGGTCTACTTTTGATGGTTCTTCTTGTATGGATTTGGGTCTGTGGGGGAGGGGTTCCAAGGGTGTGGGGGTGTGTTCAGTGGGGTTGGGGGTGTCCAGCGGTCTGGGAGGGCTGTCCGGTGGGGTGGGGGGACAGTCCAAGGGGGTGGCAGGGATGTCCAAGGGTGTGGGAAGCCGGTCTAGGGGTGTGGGAGTGCTGTCCAGGGGTGGGGGGGTTTTCTAGGGGTGTGGTGCGGGCTGTCAAGTGGGGTGAGGGGGTGAGGAGGTGCTGTTCAGGCGGGTGGGGGGTTGTCGAGGGGTGTTTGGGGGTGTCCGGGGGTCGGGGGGCAGTCCAAGAGTGTGGTGGGGGCTCAAATGGGGTGGGGGAGGGTTTTCCAAGGGGTATACATTAGTGTGGGAGCTCCAATGGGGTTGGGGAGGGCAGTCCAGGGGGTATACATGAGGGTGAGGGCTCCAACGGGGTGGGGGAAGGCTGTCCACGGGGTATAAATGAGGGCTGATGCTGTCTAGTGGGTAATTTTTATATGTTATCTATGTACATGCTTAATTTTGATGTTCTTTTGTTTTTGTGGTACGATTTCTTGATTTGTTTTCTGGTTGATTCAGGTGGAGAGAAGATCACTGCAATCTGTTTAAAAAAAATTGGGTTTATCACGTCGGTTATTTAATAACCGACTTGATAAAAGGTCTGCAGAATGGTTTATCACGTCGGTTATTTTATAACCGATGTGAAAAAAGGCCTGGAGAATGGCTTATCACGTCGGTTATTTAATAACCGACGTGATAAAAGGCCTGGAGAATGATTTATCACATCGGTTATTTTATAACCGACGTGATAAAAGGCCTGGAGAATGGCTTATCACGTCGGTTATTTAATAACCGACGTGATAAAAGGCCTGGAGAATGATTTATCACGTCGGTTATTTAATAACCAACGTGATAAAGGTCCTGGAGATGGTTTAGCACGTCGGTTATTTAATAATCGACATGATAAAGGGCCTGTAGAATGGTTTATCACGTCCGTAATTCATTAACCGACGTGATAAACCCCCCTCCCCCGGTTTTTCACGTCGGTTTTATATGAACCGATGTGATAAACCACGCTCAGCCCCGTTTATCACGTCGGTTCTTATAGAACGGACGTGATAAACCACCCTCACCCTGGTTTATCACGTCGGTTCTGTATGAACTGACGTGATAAACCCCCTCGCCCCTGTTTATCACGTCGGTTCTTAAACAACTGACGTGATAAACCATTGTCCAGGCAGTTTATCACGTCGGTTCTTCAATAACCGATGTGATAAACCATTCTCCAGGCAGTTTATCACGTCGGTTCTTCAATAACCGACGTGATAAACCATTCTCCAGGCCCTTTATCACGTCGGTTCTCAAATAACCGACGTGACAAACCATTCTCCAGGCCCTTTATCACATCGGTTCTCAAATAACGGACGTGATAAACCATTCTCCATGCCCTTTATCACGTCAGTTCTAAAATAACCGACGTGATAAACATCGCGATTTTATGTTTTTGGCGTCGGTTTTTAAAAAACCGACTTCAAAAACCTTATTTATAACGTCGCACGTATTAACTTCGGCTAGGAACCGATGTAAAAAATTAAAAATAACCGACGTGAAAAACGATTTCGGTACTAGTGATTGTGTGTGGAAGAAAAACTTATCTACAAATAATCAAAACACAAATGTAAAATGATGTGACCACCTACCACAATGTCGTAAACGCTTCCTCACATGATATCAGACAATGATTCAGAGTTGGTAGGAAGAGATCAAATAAATGTTCTAAAGCCTCGAAATTATGTAAAATTAGATTGCACATAAATATAATAATGGATTTGATGAATAAAATTAATTTGATGGCATATTATTGTTGAAAGTATAGAGATGAATACAATTCTTCAGAATGATCATAAATTAGAATTCATATTAGAGAGGTGATTCAATGCAATGTTTGGGATATTTTGGAGCTCCTTGGAGGAGGGAACTCATTTTAGCCACTATTGGGAAAAGGAGAAAGGGTAAACATGTTACTAGAAATAAATATTGGAAATTTGGTTATTTAGCCTCAAGAATAAGGGGCTCATGGTTTATGAAAATGGTTTGGAAACCATGTGAAATCTGTTAAAAAGTAAATAATATAAGGGTATATAGCCTACAGTTAGAAATATAGATTATCTATCAATGTGAAAACTATAGAAAAGGTTTTTTTTAAAAAATATTAAAATAACACATGGCCATGTACCTCATGTCTCATTTTTTCTGAAAACAATTTGTGGGTGATAGGTCTCCACTTTATACAACTGCACGATTTTAATGAAAATATATAGGTGGAGCCGTATTATTTTTTCCAACCATGTGGACCAGTCTTTTCTCCCCATGTTGGGGATCCAGACTACTAATGAGGTCCAAAAAAACCCAAATCCCCAATTAATTGTATAATAATCATTATAAGGATCAATTAAGAAATTAAAATTGAAAAAATAATGATCCATACCTTTTTTTAAAGATGTTTTATCACATTTGTCTCATAATAAAATATGGCAATCTGATAAGGGGTTATTTATAGAAAGCGGATCGACTATTGTTTAATGATAATATGGGAACAATTTATTTTATAAATGAATATATCAAATTACACATTAACATGAAGGTAGTGAATTTGGATCTTGAGGGATAACACATGGATGAAAATGAGGGATTGTTATATATTGTCATTGTAGTTGAACCCCTATAATAGTAAGAATCATTATCGCATGTGAGACGTTAAATAGTGACAGAACAAGTAAAAGTAAAACCCTTTTATTCATAGTGTTCTTCAAACACCTCCCATATGAGAATTTAGAGTGACCATCAATGTTCATTTCAAAGTGTGGGGACGATTTCTTGATGGATATAAGAACCTCAATAATGAACACATATTCTATCGGAACACACAATTTTTTTAGGTGAAAAAAAATGAAATCACCAAATGCATTTCCCTTGAAAACCTAATGGAGGATATACATAATGTTAACATTCTTATAGATGACTATATAATAAACTAGACATATTGTTAGAAATTGATTATTGAGGATATACATTAGCGGGTGGATAAATGAGATAAAAACCACTTAGTGATAATGATAATGGTTCAAATTCAAGGGAAACAATACAATAATATGGTCATACATCTCAGTGGGATAATATGAAAACATAGTTATGAGAATAATAAAAAATTGGTTGTACAAGTTGTTCCATTTTAGCTCATTGTTATTTCGATTTTAGGGGGATATAATGGATTACTCCAAGGTTGTCACATTGATCCTAAATTTCAACCCAATATATTTTTCCGTAGAAATGAGGGGGAATAGTATAAATTTTCTGTCATTATCGAATACACTAGTACATTTTTCGTCACATAGGATGGAAACTATTTCCTTCATCTTATTTTGAAATGACAAAGGGACTAAAAATAATCTTTTTATTGTCATCAATGTTTTCATGAAACCTGAAAACCCATCTAGTTATAATTGGAATAAAACCATCAAATGATATAAAATAATCATTTAAGATATGTTTGAGTCTATTGGAATATTTTCTATAAATAAGTTCTAGGAGAACTTACATACCTGTGTTCCTGGATCATTTCTTATAAATTCATAAATGCAACCCTCCACTTGTTCCCATGTTTAGATGTACTCCTCACAACTGATCTTCCATTCATTGAAGACTACGATCAATATACAATAATTCTTATTAATCCATGAAATCTTATTGAATTTGGGGTGCACATTGATCACTCATTCAAACATTCTTTTTTATTCATCTGTTTTGGAATTGATAATAATATATTCCTCTATCATGGTATCCCCAGAATGATCTAGGTGATCTAGTGAGTTCTTGTTGTGAAAGTTTTACCCCCGTAGAAGCTATTTCTTATAATCCATAACACTCACTAACATAGCCTCACCGTATAAACAAATATTTTGTTCAAAAATTACTAAAAAATTATCATAGTCAACCGTCATGTAAGAAATCTCTTTTGGTTTTGATTTTTCACTTGACCCAGTATACATTTATTTCAGTGGGAATAAATAGTCCTTGATCACTATGTATTACTTTCCATCAGTGAAATTTTAGATCCCCAAATATTGAATATTCTTCATCCCATTATTTTTCTAAAACTATAAAAACCATTGTTGTGACTCCACCAGGCACTTTACCTAGAGTAGTAATGAGGAGATTCCTCTACCGATGGTGATCTAAAAATTTCTTTCCCCTTAATGCCATTCTGCACCTATGTGAACCATTCCAGATCTTGTGCTAGGGCCTCGTGATTTAAGACTTGAAATTGGTTTCATATTGTGATGATAACAGGGATCTTCTATAGGGTGTATTCATTCTTTCCACATACCAAATAATCTAGAGTGACCAGATTTGAAGAGATCATAGCTTTGTCACCTTTGTCTTCCTCCACTACCACCAATGTCATGAACCCCAGGAAGGGGGATCTATCTGAGTAAGGTGAAATCATACTAATGATCATGGAGTCATCACCGCAATCCTCCATAGGCTTATCTATATATATTGGATACATCATAGTCTTCTTGCAATCAACTAATTCACTTTTCATGCGATAAAAACTTCCAGAAACTCAGGATTAGTTTAGGTCTTCCAGCTTTCTAATGATTAGGTTCAAGAACCATATAATTCTCTCCCACATGATACATTTTCACATAATTACCCGTATTTGGATCAAAAACCCAATATCTAACTTTACATAGTAAATGGAAATATAGATTACCCAGATTCTTACAAATCTCGAAATAATCCATCCATTAATCAAAGAACAATATTTGTTTTAACCTGAATTATTCACTAATAGAAACCCAACCCCACTCCACCCATGGCTTAGAGACATCAACATCCCCACATATTAGTTGGTTAATCATATTGATAATAGTATGTGTTCTGTTTTCAAAACATTGAAAATTTCCATCCATGGCCACTTACATACAAATGATTGTAGGGTTTTTTAAAGGAAAAGGATGTTAAGAGAATAAAATATAGATTACAACTCAAGAGGAATCCTGTTTCATATAGAAATAATTAGACCAGGGAAAGTGAATGAACATTTAATAAAGCCATTTATGTGGTGTATTGGTCCTACAGAAATCAGTTCTTCCTCCGAGGAGAAATGCATCACGAAGATGTGTTTGTCGAGAATACCAAAAATGTGTGGTCTTATAACCATGAATATTGATAGAAGTATTCAAATCAAATAAAATAGGTCTTTGATATGTGAAACATTCCACTAGGGTCAGATCCCTGAGTCTTGAATCTTCCATGAGCTCCAATAGCAATAACAAAAGTTGAGGTGTTCCATCACATGGTTGGATAAAAAACCTAATGTTAGTTTAACACCCTTGAAAACCTCACAAAACATATTGGTTATGAAAAATCGTAATTTTAATTATTTCCTTGATCTTATTTGGGTTTATCTATATATTTGTATACTATATAATGATTCCCAGAAATATATCATAATTGATCAGAAATAATCCAATGAATGGGTTCATCTTTAGACTATGAGTGTAGAGTATGAAAAATAATTTCCCAATATTTCAATGTTTGTCCTAGGATTAAGTGGTTTTGAATAAAAAATCATCCATGTAAAATTATTCAATATTTTCTAGTATGGGATTGATGAATGGATTCATAGATCACTCATAGGTTACTCTAGTGTTCATCAAGAGAAATCGAATCCCATGGAAGTAATATGTTCCCAAGGATACCCTGAATAGAGTTGAATCATCACCCCTTGGGGGTATTGGGATTTCATAATACCAATATTATATACCTTGGAAAAAGATGTCTAAAAATACCTCAGTTAAATTAGTTATTCAAATATAGTATTGAACTTCCCATATTATGAATTCATTTTATTATCTTTTCAACATTATCATTTTTCATGGTATAATGGGTGGTTTTCATCCTTCTTGGAGCCTATTTATATCTATGGTGGATAAATGGTAGACCCAAACTAATGAGATAGACATGTCAATTAAAACAAATAATCACATAGTATCTCGATTTGAACAATCCTTGATTTTGATTCAATAAATTAATGCACTAGTTCTATACATAGTGATCCCTTATGGTACTGTATAACATTGGCATTTAGGTTTCCATTATATAAAGGTTAACTAATTTCAACCAATAGACAATGATGGAAAATATAACATCATATATGATAAGAGAATCATCCAATTCATATAAATTTGATATATGAGGATTGTATAAAGAGTTTTCCTACTTTATAATAGGTTGTTATAGTGTACCATCCTCTAATTACCTGAATATTGAATCTATATAGCTAAATATCTAGTTTCTTGATCTCAAAAAAGGAATTATTGATTGATAACATGATCCATATACCATGAATAATATTTGAAATTATTTTTCAAGCATGTCAACATATCCTGTTTCTATTAAAAAATAGTTTATTACAATTTCCATCTAGAATACTGTATATAGGTGATGATTGATGGGAATATAATGATCGTCCAAACATGTTCTAGTGTTGAACAAACTCGAATTTTGTTTCACATATCCTTTATATGACTATAATATGATCTAGGACTAATCTAGTACCCGGGAATTTTGATGTAGTGTAGTAAAGAGGGATGTTGTTCCCAAATATTGCACCTATTGTAGAAATCTTCCTTTCATGTCATCCCGAGAATCCATATAAGAATATAACATGTTTTTATGGTCATTGATGTACTTGTATCCATATACATGGGGATACATCCCACTTTAATTATAAAAAAATGAATGGTAATGGGATTCACTTTAGTTAAAGGGTGAAACATCACCAAAGGTCACCCCTACATCACATTGAAATTAGACAATGAGGGAAAAGTGATATCATGATTGGATTCCTACATGTATGTTTTTAAATTAATTCTTAGTATGGTATTGAGAAATTATTCCTAAGAGACTATAATGGATTTATAATTTGATACCAGATCTATAAACTAGGACATTATTTAGACATATCTATAGCGTGTTCATATTCTTGATATAACCATGAATTATCATGTCTGGATGGGATAAAAGGTCATATATGTTACCAATATTGTAAGGTATCTTTTTGAGAATGAAATATAACCGAGAGCCATCATAAACATGAAATATATGCACATTTTTACCATAGTGAATCCATATGTTTTAGGGAAGGAATATGAGGATATAAAATTGTGAAATAATCATCAGTAAAGAAGGATATTGAAGTATAACATTCTTCATGATCACCTTCATCCACTTATTAAGACATAAAAATTTATACATAACTATTGAATACATTTTGGATATTAAATTCCTTGATGAGGTCCTCATAATTTTCATTTAACAAGTGGAGAATATCTAGGATTGAGAGATAATCCATAATAGTGAGGACACGCTTGACCATGTTATACATCCATACTTGGTAAATTTTTATTCTAGAAGTTAGTCATTCCCTAACAATGACAATTAAGGTCTAATATAGTCGAGGTAGGTGAAAATTGTTGAAACAAGAAGAGTTATTTTAGTTTTTGGATATCTCTGACTAATCGAGTTAATCAAACTAGACTAATAGGATATAGATCTTCACATGAGTATAAAGTTAGAGGAAGATGTACTAACCATGTTCTGATAAAATATCATAACATTTCTTATGTAGAATATATATAAATATTTTAGGAATGAATAATCATTCATTGCACCGTCGAATTCAACGTATTAAATTATCCTTAAATTTTAGTGAGAGTATTTCATCGGTTCTTAAAGGTATACTTCGTCCCTGAGATGGTAAAAGAAATCCACCTATATTATTTTTCTTAGTATTTGAAAAAAATTATTTGAAATTAAAGTGTTCTATTAGATTCTAATTTATTTTATTAAATACTACTAATATCAAGAGTATTGTGTTCAATAGGGTAAAGATCATATTTGGCACTGACATTAGCTCTTTATCATCTATGTGATTTTATCTCTAGTTCGTTAAAGGTATAACGGGTCATAAAGATAATGATTTAAGTAAAGGGGATGAAATAAATGAGAATGGATGTGAATTATTTTTTCATTTTATGAATTATTGCAAGTAATTAAATGGTGGAGTTTTAATCTATAAAATCACAGAACATCTATTCTACTCAGCTTGAAACCTACTTTTCATCCTTTGTAACAATTTTTTCATAATGGGTGATGAAAATTAATTCTTATTGAACCCATGAATCACTCATTTATACTATTCCATGATCTACCATTATCTGGATCCTGTTCAAAAAGAAAACGTGTTCTTGGATTGAATGTCGAGGGAAACTATAGTAGGTTCAATAGTTGGGATGGTTCCTCATCATAGTAAGTTGTGACTTTTTTAAGTATATCTATTTGAATATGTTCATTTTCATATCACATATGAATACTATAGGAAAATTCATATCCCTAATGGAGTGTACCCTATTATTCTAATCAATAATTGTATCAATTGAATGTACCTTATAATAGTCCTCCAAAACATTATAAGTATGGGTTTCTGCAATAGATGGATTTTTGTGAATGGTCACTTGGACCCAGATTGACTATGAGGCTGATGTCTGCATCACAACATCCATCTCTACTCTTCTAATGTATCATGTCAGTGGTAAGGGTTACATATTATACATTTTATTGTCCATCTACACATCCTTCTCAAGACATTAACAATCTCAGTAATATCCCATAATATTAATTGATATTTTAGGGAAATCAATGATGGGACTATTCTATTATTATATCTATGTTCATATAAATCAAAACACCATTACAAATGTTATTTAATGTTAAAAGATCATTTAAAACTCTTCCACATAGTGATGGGATCAGTAACCCTTTCATTATCCTATTATTTTTACTCAAAGATGTTGGTTGTACATATCCACCATAGTGTATAGTCAAATTGGCCGAGGAAAATATTTTGAAGATCACCCATTCTTTTGATGGATACTAGAACTAGTTTTTTATAATATAAATTTCCATTCCCTTCATGTTTATGAATTAAGTTTTTTATTTTACCTGCCTCTTATTTTTATTATGTTCTAATTATATAGAAATAGGATGAGGTAAAATATATGTGGCAATATCCAAGGTTATAAGTTCCATTGATGGAAGTGAAGCTTGGGATAATGATATTTGGTGGAATAGTAACATGGTCATAAAATATTGAATGTGGATTCATCTCAGGATAAATGAATTTGAATTGCATATACATTAATACCAACATAGTGGAGAAGCAACTAATCATATCAGTCAGGGTAGGTTTATCATGTGTCTATACTCTTTCTTGTTGGGTCAATCATAATGTATAGTGTTTTTGGTCTAAAAGTGATATATTATAATAATCCCCTATAGATGTATATGTAGGTAATTTTGAACTATATATCTAGTTATATAAAACCTCCTCATTTTTTTTGAATACTAGTCCACAAATTATTTTTTTCAGAAGTTATGTTGGATATGTCATGACCGGACCCACTTGGGTCATCCTGGCCAGTGAAAAGCTGAGGGGGGGGGGGGGAACCCAAAGCCAATCTATAATCAAAAATTATCTAGATAATAGTGTTGAGTAGGAATTCCAAATATATTGGAGGAATTATAATATATACACTTAATAACACACACATCTCCATGATCATACAATGTTCAAATGAATAAATAAAAACTGAATAAATATTTTTGAGAACATTTGTATCCCATGATAATAGTATAAATAATGTAAAAAATTTGATAGAAGGGTCAAAATAAAAGGCCAATGAATATGAAAATAGAGTTTCACCTAATCATTAGTAAAATTCTAATAATAAACTATTTAATGAACCTTAGTATGTTTAGACTAATACTATCATCTACAATCATAATTCCTTTGTGGACCACCACTCCAAAAATCTCCAAAATGGGAATCTTCAACGTATAGGTCCCATATTTTATAACTACCTGGGTTTTGATTCCCAATGAGCTGGGATATGTAGAAAACCTTCATGAGGATCATGCACAACACTATAATTTTTATGCCGGTCCACTATCATTACGACCACAATGACATTAAACTGTACAGGTCACTGACCTACATGGGTTCTGATTCCTCTCACATAGATACATAAGAAGCATATATTATATGTTTGATCCCAAAATTGAAACATTTTGTGTACCCCATGGATTACAATAAAATCAAGAGAGCCATCCCATATAGTTCAAAAATAGAATTTTCCTAATTAATGATTATATAATAACTAATTTAAAATTAAGCAGGTAACATTGATAAAGAACATAAAATACATACATTTGTTTTCATCAATGTAGAACATCAGATTCATATAGATAATTCGGATGTCATGTTTATTCAAAATTGATCCAACCTATGATTAATCCAAAGAAACATTAGTTGGAATGAAAATTGGATTCATGAATATTACAAAAATCATTTAGAGTGTCTTGTAATAAGAAATTAGTTCCCCCAAAAGGGTGTGACTAGCCCATGTTACTATCAAATTGAACTATGTGAGTTCTTAAGTGTTGTTGGCCATGTCATCCAACAAACACTATCAATTTGAAAGAAGGACCATGGGTCGTTAATGCGAGATTATTTGGATATTTAAGGCTTCAAAAACTAAACCTTTTAGAGACCATATTCTGAAATTTTACCCAAAAGGGAGTGATGTCATTAAAAGGCAACCCATGAAATAACTATGTATATCCAACTTACATCGTGTCGAAAAAAGTTATGAGACCAACCTGAAACACTTATCTATGCCCCCCCTTTCCTAAGATATAAATTATATACTTCCGAGTCCCTATGAACCCATTATTTTTGGTACAACTCATGCCTCGGGTCGAAAAAATATGTGTAACCTGATGTGAATCCATACCCATGGTGGAAGACTTACCCTAACTCAGCTCCCATTCAGATTGAAAAATGATGAGGTCTGAACAAGATCATCAATTATACATGTGGTCATAAGATTGTACTTTGACAGATTTTTTTTGTAATTACATGTCATATATATTGCAGGTAATTTTCAGTGAATTCATCAATACACTTGCATATCAAAATATTGCTCAGACTCACGCCTCAGCGACCACCTAGATAGTCAGGTCATCAAAGAAGAATAATATTGTATCACCCACCCAACATCGTCAACACTGGGTTTTAAATGCACTAATCAGGGCGTACCATCAGAACAGTGATCTCCCCACTATGGAGGTAGGGAGAAAATCACTCTATGATATAAATCCCCTCCATCTGCTCACCTAGTAGTGACATGTTGTCTAGAAACATGAAACTATAATGTTAGACTCTAATCATTTTGAGAGAATGTCCATAGAGATTTACAACCACTACCTCCCATATCATAGGGAGGAATATCAGGACATCTATAATGATTTAATCCCTACTAAACAAGGGTTCTAATAAATGTACAATGTCAAACGAAATCAACATCAACAGTACGGAAACAAGTATTCTTATTCGGAAGTGGATTTCACTATTAATGTGTCTGCAAATGTTCAATGATCTATGGTACCTCAAGATGCCCACTAAGGGTGTAAACATATAATCAGGAACATTTCATCACCCTAGTACCTAGAGAAGAGATTTGTAGTGAAAATATCATGGAAAACATGGTCATAAATATATCCATGTTCCCTCTTCTGAACCCACCATGAAAATATGGAAGCATATAATGATCATGAACAAGTTATTACAAATTCTCACCATGGCCACCACACAAACATGATAGAATATTATAGGTAGATTCATATCTTTGCTGATGCTCATGAATCTCCTCAACCAAATAGGATGGAAAAATATATTCATATGCATATCCATCCCAATAATTATGAAGCCACCAGTCAAATATGGTGGAAATAAAATATGTGAAGATTCAAATTCCAACCCCCTCATATAAATCTCATAATGAAAATATGAGGGAAATAAAATATATGTTGAAGAAAATTCAATAAAATTTGGATCAAGCCCATCCGATTAATATAGTAGTAAAAGAGTAGATGCAAATATAGGCCTACAAATATGAAGACTATCAATCAAATAAGGTTGAAACCATAGAAAAAATATGGAGAATCTCAACAATAAACTATGGAAAGACTCGTTACTCTACCTCAACATAGGAGAACATCCAATGTGTACTATAAACCCAAGGAGGGATTGAGTAGACATACACTCCTTGTTCAAAACTGGAATGTGAATTTAACCAATTTCGAACCAAAGACATATATCAACACATCTTGAAAATGATGGAGGATTATATGCCAATTCCAGAAAATATACTCCTAACATGTGAAGATGTAATGACATCTGTGGAAATAGCAAAGAGTTGGGTCCACATCCTCATCTCCATAAGTGGGGTGACTCGTCCAAAAAATAAGATAGTCACTACGAAGTACTCCTTCATCCCTAATACGATCAAGGTGGGTCAAAGGATATATTATGAAATACAATGAAAAAATGTTTAGAAAAAAACCCGCAACAAATGATTGACACAGGTCCACCACAGTGGCCACTATTGGCTAGGAATATCTCTCTATCAAAACTCAATATTTCATTCAGCTTATATTATAGGCAACACATTAACCATCCAAATACAAAAATGAATATGATAGCCATCACCTATAGTAGAAGGTTATAGTTTCCTATAAGTGATTACCCAAAAATGGAACTCACCATAAGAAACTAGAAAATTAGTAGCACATTCCCGATCCTGATATGCTGCATGCTGGATTTTTAAAGCCATGAATATCCTATAAACCCTTTAAAAATTATGGGAGTTGTAGTAGTAAATTCAATTGTTCTAAACACAATATTGTTCTAATCTGTTATGTAGGTCCCCTTCAAACTACCCATGAGGGATTAAATCATGGTAAATAAATGATGGATCATTAGAACATATCATATGATTAGAATCATGGTAGACCTAGCCCTGACTAGAATATAGGATAGCAGGAATTTCCTTCCCCTACTATCATCTACCCTGATGATCCTACATAGGGTATATGTTGTAGAAATTCAACCTATAGTCGAACATTAAGTTGTGATAGTATTCATCCCCAAGATTGTAGTCGTTGTGAAGGCCTCCCCATAGTGAAACAAAGTAGTGATAAGGTCCTCCACTTGTTACATCACATCATGTAGTTACTATTTAAGATTTCACTATACATATTATCACTATAGCTGGAGTAAATCCATAAGGGTAGTCCTTGGAATAATGGAAGTCACTGTGAAGGTCTTCCCCACGGTGAAATCGAGCATCTAGAAGGTCATCCCCTTCTTGAAACACATCCTATAATATTCCCCATAATACACACTATATATATTCTTAATATAGCTTTAAATTGATCTAATATGGTGGTTCTTTCCATGATTTAATTCATTGAGATGTACATCCCCATAGTGACATCGAGCTTCCTGAAGGTCCTACCAATATTGAAACCCATCCTGGAGGTCCTCCCCCTTATGCGAATAGCATAAATTCTCCCTGCAGCTGAATATCAAGCCATGATGGTGGACCTCGCCATGATGGAAGTCACTATGAAGGTCCTCCCCGCAGTGACATCGAGTCACCTGATGGTCTACCCCTTATTTCAATACATCTTGAAGTCCATCACTATGGTACATACTTCTAAAATTATCCTTGTGGCAATATAGAAAGCTATGATTGTAGCCCTATGCACCACAACATTGGCTGCAAAGCCACCCCATTAGTCAATATTCTCACAAGTATAATGTTGCTTCCCTTTTCATAATCAAATACCATAACGGCCTCATATTCATAAGCACTTTAAGATATAGTGTCAGTCCTGTTGGACACTATATCAATTGAAATTGACACCCTTTATCAATCAAAAGATGGTCTGCAGCCACCCTCATCTTCTGAGCCACCCTCTTACTCTTCATATATCGATGATTCACCTAATGGACCCACTTATTATAATGAAAACATCAAGATGAATTTAAATTGGGAAGTCCAAATAAAAGAGTATACGACATTTGAGAAAAGTGATATTTTTCCCTTGAGAAGATAATTATCAAAGGAAGAAATACCGATTATATTTTGGATGACATACACATCTCAATTTGATATATGGTTAGAGTTTCTCTTGAAATGAATACATAACATCCATTGAAATATCTGTACTTATCACCTCCATCTGAAATATAAGTATTTTCTCTATGATCGGAATGCATAACTCCCCTACACATTGGGGAGATTAACCATAAAATTTACCTATAAGATCATCCCTCTGAATGTTGACCAAAATCATAGAGGTGGAAAAATGTTCTCAAACAGGTATACCTCTACTCAATACACACGTTTTTTACCTTATCAATGATTCACCGTCTAGTGTTCATATATGGGGTTGGTGAGAGAATGGAGAATTACACATCACCCAACATCCCATCCAACATAACCAATTACAAATGAAATGTTGTAATGTCATTAACCCTAGATGATGATGAAATGAAGTCCAAATTAATTAATGGAAACATTATCAACATGAACTTGCCTTATATAAGCTTCAAAATCATCAATAATGATTAGAAATATCCAATGAAATACTCTAAAACTATGTGACCAAGAACACTCTGAAGGATTCTCACATGAGATAATATAATCAGCAAGAAGTACTCATGTAATTGGAAAAAAATTCTTGTGAATAACTACCACCATATCCATCACACCATTGAAAGCGAATACATAAGATGAGGGAAGTTGTAATTTTAGCAACGACTACCACAATATGATATTAGCCTCAACATACATGGTTGGGGGAATTTTTAATGCAACCCTTGTAAGGAAAACTAATCCTGGATGAGGAATAATAAAATAGTAATGGGGGAAACCCTATCCCTTAGGGATGGGGGAATTATTACCTTAACCTCCCTCCCACAGGACATTAGTCTTTTCCCGCATAGTGTGGGAAAAAACATAGATGAAAAATATTCAACCCCATATTGTGATTCATTTTCTTCGTAATAGATACATTAAACATGGTCATATAAAGGGTCTATCTGAGTTATCTTCAACCATGAAACAAGTAGAGGACCCCAAAATGGAAGGATAAGATTCAATATAGGATGAAAGAATATCTCCTACACTTTGGATACCAGTAAGACACCCACCATGAGTTATGAATTAGTGAATGTTGTTGACGAAAACCTTAT
The DNA here is from genome assembly GCA_963277665.1 of Viscum album. Classification (NCBI taxonomy): domain Eukaryota; kingdom Viridiplantae; phylum Streptophyta; class Magnoliopsida; order Santalales; family Viscaceae; genus Viscum; species Viscum album. Next base: position 325,126,151 of record OY728128.1, read on the forward strand.
AGACCACACCAAGAATAATTAGAATTAAAAAATAATATAGAGAGGATGGTATTACATAAGACCTAATCCACCCCAAACCCATAGGTGTGATAATCTATAACCATAAGACATCCCTAAACTTGGGAAATCCCTCATTCCATCCCTCATTATCTCCTGTGTGAATCGCTATCAACTAGATAAATTAAAACAAGGTCATACATGACCTACCTACACCCATTGACAAAAAGTCCATGATGATTGAGGATATATTCACTCAATAAGATTGTGAAATGAATGATTTTAGGAGATTCAACTACAAAATATTTCAAAGAAGACATCCTATAAGATTTGTTCCCCATGAAATGATGCAACATACACTTCCAGTAGTTGTGCCCCAGATGTAAGTGCTTATCCTAAAAAATGAATCATGGTCTGAATGCTCATCCAATGTATCAAATGGACCATCAGTCTACCAAATATTAAATGGTTGAGGTGACCAGGAACTACATTTGATGAATTATGCATCTTGTTGAGATCCCATGATGAGAACCACAGAGAAAAAAGAAGTAGTGAAACTCAAATACTTTGTACGAACCCACCAAGGTTCAACCATTGTATGTTATACACATTTTCCAGCACATTCAATAATATAACGGGAGGATCTCCATTGGAAGTTCATATTCATTTAAGTTCAATGTTTCTAAAGAAAATTGTCATCGAACTTATTAACATTTAATTGTGAGATAATGAAATATTATGACATTTCATTTGCAGATTGAAATTTATTAACTACTCTCTAAATCGACCATTGTCCCCAGATGAGACACTCTATTTACATCGATAGCCTGCACAACGATCTACAAACATAACTCATCTTTGTAAAATATACAAGTGTGATTTAGGATTTATATTCCATATCCAAATGGATAAAATAATACTTACATAGGATTAAACTCAATTCATGGTAGCTACATATGTCCCAAACAATATAGTTGGAAAAGATAATGTATCTTTTGTTACACTTAATCCACCCCTTGCACCAGCCCCAGCTCCAAGGACTGCACCAAATCATTCATGTCCCCCTTGAAATCAATAAAAGCATCTACCTCATCAACACAAGAAGAGGGGACCTATGATAAATCAATTCCGAGAATGAAGGAATTCATTTAATTCATTATGAGATTACCATTACATTGGATACTTTATAGCCACTATGAATTGAAACTTGTAATGGATTCCAGAGCCAAAATAGGATGATTAGGTAGGTCTCAATGATTGGAAAAATTATTGTCCCTCCAACAGGATAGCGTGATATACTATCCATTACTTTATTGACTTCAAATACCACATGTAATGAATGATAGATTTTGTATAGGTCACATTGGGACCACCACCAGAGAAATTGGCAAATGATTCTATGACTGACTTGGATGAATGAGTGGATTAGAAAAAATAATAGAAAATTGGAGAAGAAATTATATAGTTGGATTTCATAGAAAATAGTCATCTGATCTCATAAAATAATCCAAGACTAGTTGATGTAACCAAATATTCCTCTAAAAATCCCCAATGAAATGAAACGTATATCCTCGACCCCATAATCCCCCAAAAACGTTTTTGGACGGAGTACACAATGATGATCATAGGTCATGTACACAGTTATCATTAAAACTATTAAATATAATGACAGTAAATCTGAAAGCACGAGAACCACCACAACAAATAGTACCAATAGAAGATGTCGATCAAGCATAGTCATCATCTGATGAGGAACTGATGTCTGGCTCCATAAATGTAATTCACATAATGGAACCGTAATCTAGTGTAGACCATTGATATGAACCTGAGTTCCTTATACTCAATTATGAAATTGGAGGAAGTGGTTACGAGAGATGAGTATATATTGGATGATGAAGTCATGGATGAATCTCATTTCCTAGATGCACTCCAGTTAGAACTATAAATGTTGAAGATACTCATGGAAGATTAATTTATCAGAACCAATAAGAATAAAGAAATTAATCTACCTCACTGTAAAATTTTTTGGCCTGATCATCCTAGAATATTTTTTGGAAGATGAATAAATTTCTAATCACCCATGACGTGCAGGTAGACCTTCCCAACCAAATTTAGAAAACATGGAATCCCCACCTTATCTTTTCCCAAGGACTGGTACATCATCATCCAATGATGGACCCCTATAAAGCATGTAAAAGAGCATACCCAATTTTGGAATCTCAATCTTTTAGATCAAAATAATGATATTATGAAACAATTTTTGTCAGTACTAGTAAATATTTCTATTCCAGATTCCATGAATTCGTCAAAAAAACACAAATAAGCGATTATAAAAGATTTTCTAATACCCCAAGATTTTGAAGCTGAAGTAACCATTGTAGAAGTATATCAGATAAATACTAATCCTAAAAATTTACATTCTATTATATCATTCGTGGATCAATAAGATGATGCAATTATATAGGGACACAACCAACCCTTATAAGTGTTTCACTAGAAAAATGATGTCAATATCCAAAAATTCATCATAAAAATGATCCGGAGTTGTATGGAAACTTCATTAGTTGGGTTGTAATGAAGATGGACTAACACCATCATCCAAAACCATTTTTGGTTAAGAAAAACGTTTGTAGAAACCATTTGTCTAGATCAAGTTCAAAACTCTATTTGGAGACATCGTGGCTGACATAGAATTTTTTGTGGTCTAGAGAAACATGGCCTTTAACGTCATGTTGTGAAGGTACTAGTTTCATCAGCAATCAATTATTCTCCCATAATACTATCAATACATAAAATATTTGACTAATATAATAATTAGTACATTATACCCCGATTAGGCCCCATTCGATTCATGAAAGTGACACTATATAAATGTAGTAAATTATGAGAAGGAAGGGAATAAACACTTAGTACATGTGATTGATTGGGTCACCACTCCAAATAGTTTGGAAGTTGTCCTTGTTGAGACCATTCAGAATCAGACAGAAGATTACATACTACCAATCAATCTTATGTAGTTCATGGGTCCAAATTCCAATTCATATTAATAGTTATCAGGAATTTAGTCTTTGGCATACAACCTCACAATGTTGAATAATCCACTAGTCCACTAGATAATGATGAAATATAGAATCAAAAAAACAAATAATCCATATCCATATCTCTAGATAATATATTCCCCATTCGCTAAGTTAGAATCCAAAATAATCATTTGTCAATCCCTTACTCCACCCCCTCTTAAAAATTATCTATTGTCAGTCATGTTAATTGAAGTCTCATCAACCTCTAGATTAAAAAATGGAGACTCATGTCTCAATTATATAGACACCATATCAAAAAAATTAGCCCCATTAGCAGAGGAATCATATGAGAATTATGTGGAAGAGGAAGAGAAAAAAGACCATAGGGAGTCCCCTAAAGCATTTGAGGATGGTGTCTATAACACCATTTATGTACTAATAGAAATAAAACATGATGCTGATGAAGATATATGGCCCTCTAGGCTTAGTTTGACCATGTCATCCAAAGATAAATACATTTAAAACCTCTTCCAATGATTGAATTAGATGTTTTCTCCACTAATTATAAATATTCTCCAAGACTCAATCCCAGGGGGGGGGACATACCACCATGGCCTTCCAGAAGACCACTATGCTACAAGAAAGTCACTAGGAGGATATAATCGACACATTCTACCAAGATATAAGTTGTTTTCAAAATGATCGTTATATAGAAATTCATTGGGGAGGTCCAATATCCTATATATATATGGTATATATAGTTACCGTTAAAATGAAGAATGGAGAAAATGATAGTCTTTATTGATCTAAAGGATCTAAATTGGTAATGCCAAAATGATGAATTAATAGTCCTGATTACAGAATTTTTTATCAATACAAATACCAAATACCATGCCCTCTCCTTAATGGACGATTGTTCAAGATATATCCAATTTTGAATGTCCTTATAATATTAATTGGACACCTTATTTAAGTCCCATAGAGAGTATCTTTTTACAAGGTAATGACCTTTTATTTAAAAATTTCCGGAACCACATACTAACATGCCACACATCATATTTTAAAAAAAAACTATGGAAAGAGATGTTAAATTATTTTTCAACAATATGGTGAGTAAATCATGAAAACTCTCAAATAAGTTCAAATGTCATGAAACTATATTAAAAAAACTAGGATAGAATAGTTTGAAAATGAACCCCCTAAAATGTTCTTTTGGAGTTAACATAGTAAAATTCCTTGGATTCTTGGTACACCACTGTTCCATCGATGTTGACATCAAGAAGAGGAGAACCATCAATGGAATGTAAAATCCTAAGAAACTCATTGAGTTGAAAAGAAATCAAATAAATTTTTACGACATTCAACACTTCATAGCCTACGTGTCTGGAAAATGTTTTCCCTTGACTAGGTTAATAAAAATGGGTCATATATAAATGGAATGATGATTTTCAGGAAGTGTTCAACCATATAAAGAAACATATTTCAACCCTACAAGTTCTAATGATACCTATTGAAGGTCTTCCATTCATTATATATGTGATGGACTAGGAGTGATCCTTATGTGCCATCTTCATGAAAAATAATGACACCGACAAAATGAATAGTATCTATAATCTCAGCTGAATGTTGATCGAAGTAGAGTCTTGTTATTCAAATATCGAGATGAGATACCTAGCCTTAATCATTGGGGTATAGATGCTGATACACTATCTATAGCCACATGAGGTCCATTTTTTCTCCCATAGAATCACACCCAAGTATATTCTTAGCCATCCGATTTGGACTGGATTCTTGTCATTGTGGGAGGTCATCCTTGAGTAGTTGGACATATAGATTGGGCTTAAAATCCAATAAAGGCCAATCGTTAGTGTATTTCTCAAAAAAACCTCATTCGATGAAATAACTCCATTGGATGATAAAATACCTGATGATGATATATACTTTATTAAAGAGTAATCCCAAACATGGGAGATTCATTTTGATGGAGCAATCAGAAAATAGAAATGAATATGGTGGAAGACCACAAAATCAACAATGTGGAGCTTGGAGTCATAGTCATATCTCTAGAAAAGGTACTTCTACTCCATTACATCCAACTATTGGATGGGTGAAAAAATAATTAAGTGGAGTACCAACATCTTGTTAAAGGATTAGAGCACACATTTTAATTAAAATAAGTAAAATTAAAGATAAATGAAGACTTGGAACTAGTTATCAAGAATTAAATTGGGGTTACGCTATCAAAAAAGAAGGATTTAATACATTTTTTGGACCATGACCGAGAAATAATGGACGAGTTCCAATCAGGGCCTCCATTCAATCAATTCCCATTGTTAGAAAATAAACAAGTGGTTTCATATGAAAATGCATCCACAGAACTAACCGATCTAGACCGGGAGGAGATGGTCATCAGCTTTGACCACCATCAGATGGTCTTACCATTCATTCATGAAAACACATAAGATATTTATTGCATCAATCCCACCACTAAGCAATATTCTAACACCACTAGATGTATGAATCCCATATCAAATTACAAACCAAAAGGAGAGATTCCACAAGATATGGCTATAAGGGAGAAAATTTAGAGATGGGTAATCAATATTGTTTTTTACGATGAAAACAAACCAACCAAAGGACCTCTATAAGTGAAGACTCGATGGGGTCATTATCAGGTGAATTTGGGGAAAATAGACTAATGTCGTCTTGAAAGATGTACATGTCTGAACTAGTGGGTCAGATCATGTAGCATTCAAGATCTCTCTTCAAATTTGATGTCTTCGATTCTATTATCCCTCCTTGATGAATTATTGTAGTATAATCACTATGAAGTGACATTATTTCCTTCCTTATGACAATTTTTTCCCCCAAACCCTAGAGTTACTTCACATAGACATGTAATCCTTGAAATTTTCAATATGGAATTGATGTAATGGGTCTGTATCATCCGACAACATCTAAAAAATTCAAGTATATTCTAATAGAAAAATATTTCTTTTCCAATGGGTAGAGACTGTAACCCTCAATAAAGATGATGATAGAAGTGTTTTATGTTTTTTGAAATCCAATATCATCACTATATTTACTGTCACTCATACAATACTAATAAAAAATTACACCATTTTTTTCTCTATTGAATTGGATATGCTCTATCAAGTGTATGGAATTCCAGCCACCCATGTATCTCTCTACCATGTAGTAGCCAATAGATCGATAGAGGCCTTCAATAGAAAAATATTTAATATACTCCATTAAATGATTAAATTGTGAATGAAATCATAGCAGGACAAGATCCTCCATGCTCCAGGGGATTATAGGATCATGACCTACACTTGTCACTTATGAAACGCTATATTTATTAGTATACAGGATAGAGGCAGTTGTACACATTGAAGTCCAACTACCATCACACTCTATTGTAGTCTATGATCAACTATCTTAAAATGATCAATCCAAAAAATTTCTTAATGAGTTAGAGAGAAAATAAGTGATAAAATATTACACACATCACACCACTTGGATGTTAAAAAAACATTGATTTCACAATCTTTTAACAAAAAGTTTCACCTCTCATCATTCCTCAAAGAATAAATATATTTATTCCTCAAAACCCCATTAATACTCTGGAACTATCCAAAAAACATTACATTCATAATGGGAAGGAAAATATTTCATAAACATGGTCTACTCCAATGGAGAATATTTCTTAATTTCAATGGAAGAAAAAATCACCACATATCTTACTAATGCGATGTTCTCAAGGAAATATTTTATATAGCTAAAAGACCATTTCCTCATAGCATAATGGAAAACTACGTGATGATATCATCTTTACCACACAATGTTAATCTTCAAAACAATGACAACCTTGATGGATTAAATTAAACTTCATTTTATATATTTCCTTACTGCGAGACACAAAAATATACGAGGTAACAGGAATTTAATTTCATGTTTGCTGATTCACGTCTTACCCACAACATATTAAACTCCATGGACAAAACATACTGATCGCATGAATACAATTTGTAGAGTGAATCTTCCATACCGTATGATGTTAAAATTCATGGTATCTATAATCATATAATGAAAAATACCTATATTGGGATTACTATGTTGCAGTCAACAATTCATTGCACATGAGTCTGATCTCTTTTAGAAAATGTAAAAATTACCCCATTCTTTTGCGAGAGTCAGATCCACATGGAAACCTTTATTCTCTAGAACTACATGTTTCTCAACTCTTATCTCTACAAAATACATATTGATTCCAGGACTCTATTTCGTACGACCAAACACCTCTATAAAAAACAACCACCCCCTTTATGTGTATAGACCGAACTGATATTGGGAGGTCTCTTCATTGAACTATGTAGGAGTGGATTCCCCTCGGTCAATGTGATACATAGTGATTCATTTATCCTAGATCTTTTTACATCATCCTAATGAAACAAAATACCATCGTGGTATTCATAAAATTATCTATAATTTAAGAGGAAAACATGTTTATTCTTATTTTCTCACATCGAGTATATCTCACGTGAGTTTAAGAATGTGGAAAAAGGCTTCCCCTGCACAAACAGATAGTAAAGGTACATTACAGGCCAATAACCTAGATTTCTTTTTAAATATCGACTCTATATTAATGGATCAAACCATTATAGGGAACATACCTCTAGAAATAACTATAGCTTGAAACCTATCTAAACAAGATACATTGCGATTCTCAGATTCTACATCCTGGTCCAGCTAGCATAAAAATGAAATCAGAATTTTTCTTGCATATGAAACATACCTAAAAAAGATTATTTTATTCTACAAATATGTGTGGCGTGTTTCCTATAGTCGTAGGGTATATAGAGATGCTCAGATTCTAAATCTTTGGTTCCTTCCACCACTGAAATAAAAAATGACCTTCACATCATATGAGTCAGACATGCATAGGAAAATCCATAGAACAACATTTTGATCTCCATTCAGGGAATATATGAGACAATGGATCAAATGTAAAATGTCCATAAATTTCAATATGTTACCCTTGAGTGGTGGAATAAACCGTTTCAATCCATTTTTTCTCACACCAATCACAGGTCACATGAGCTTAGAAGTCTTTCCGGGATATTTCTTACATGGTCAAGGCATAGTAATCCACAACAGGATCACAATGTTATTTGATGCGAGACCTAAATTGGACACCACACATTTCCCCCTCATATAAGGAACTATACATCTGAAACCCATGACGGTATAATACATGGTACCTCCTGGATTATGTGCGGATTGATTATTAGTATAACGAGATAGGTCGTGAAACCCAAACGTTGTACTCGGGTCCAGTAATGAAAAGTCAAAAAAGGTGCCATGTATCCTATTAAAAAATGCATACCGATGTCGGAGGTCCCCACCCATTATTCAAACAACAAGGATTTTTCAATAGATAATGACCCATAAATATGTGATATATTCCAATCAGTACAACGAGATAGGGTTTGGATATTCATTGAGTACCAGAATCTACACTTTCCATCAATCAAACATTATGCCCCAATAAATATTAGATCCCCATAAATCTCATTGTCCATTTGAAATGGATGGTTAGTGTCCTATGGACACCTTTGTTTGAATATGCACATAATTTCACTATTACTCTTCATAGGTTTCCCAAAAAAAGCATGTCAAATGAAGGATAAATCATCCTCATGAGAGGATTTTCCAACCTCCAAAAACCCAATAACATTCAAACCCCATATCAGTCATCCTTATGTAAGAGTCTTTTGGATTATGGTTTATCCATTCTTCTCCCCCTCAATATTGGGGCTTGCAGGGATATCCCATCACAATGAGTCCATACATACTCATTATTTTTTAGTAAAATTCATTCCCATGATAGGGTGTTAAATGATGTGGTAATATTCCTCAACACATGCTGTTAAACTGCAATACATGTTTATATTATCACCTGAGGGGATTCCGATTTCAGCATTTTTCACCTACTAAGACACATCACAGAACTATATACTTATTGATTCCTATCTAGACAAGGTATTTAGTGATTCTCGAATTCTCATCCTGGTCTATGCACCCTAAAATGTGAAACATTCCCCAAGCCTATGAGCTGGACCTTCACAAAATTCATTTGGTGAAGAACTATATATGATATTACTCCTATCATCCCATGTGATGTGTATTGATGAATCGATCCCATGAATTTGATATGACGATGGAATGGATAAAAAATGTTCCCTTCTCTAAATTGAAAGCTATGATGATGTAAGGGGATTCTTTACATGTCTAATTTAGTAGACCATCTCATGAAGAATCACATGTCCATTCATTCACGTCGATTCATCTAAATCCTCACCATACAGAGATAAACCTCCTGGAATCTGTGTCCTCTTCAATGAAGTTAAATGCTATATTAATTATCTATATCACATGATGTTAAACTTTGTGATAAAATATTATTGTTGTATGATGGAAAAAGTGAAAAAAATCACTCCAAATATAAAATTCAATATTCCCAGATCACACCATCCCTAGGTGGTGGATAAAATTCTTGTCATCCATTATTTCATGCATTGAGAACATCTCAAATGGACTTAGAGACCTCAACAGTGAATTCCACACAAATCCATGAAAAATAAAATAAATGATAGTTGGTCATGTTGACATAGCCTTGGAAGACATTCTAGAGTTCTTCACTTCTGGTTGGGAAACCCAACATCCTTACCATATGAAATTAAACTATGAGGTCTCCCAAGAAATACATCATTATTGATTTCAATGTGTTAATGATATGTAGTGATGCCTAGATGATGTATCGTTAGCCCAAACACATCCAAACGCAATAAAATAGCAAAAATACCCCCACATAACACATGGGGACCAAACCCAGGTAGGGATTATAATTTTCAGACACCTGTTTATTCAAAACCAATTCCAGCTCCAACAAATTAGTTGGATTTCCTATCCCTAAATTTGAGTTATATCAATTTGGGGAAAACTTTTATTCCATGGGTAATCATGGCCGAAATATTTTAAATTTGTTAAGACAAATCCTTCCCATCCATCAAACTTTATTCTTGGATTAATCCTGAATATTCACAAACATCCTCAACCATCAGAATTGGAAGGTCAGTGTCATGGGGGAACCTTTTTTAACTATGAAAACATTGCCACAGAGGCTCTTCATTAGTTTCCAACAAAATGGTCTTGTTAGCCAAATGAAAAGTAATCCTCAGGGATTCTTTTCCTACCTATATACACCAAAAAAATTCAATGAACAGAAACTTTTCTCTAAATCTGAGATACCTCAGAACCGTGGTCTTAACATTCCTTCCTACTGAAATTTTGAAAATGTTGGGATATCCTGATTCATTAATCCTCTAGTTATTTAAGAATATATATAAATTTATTAATCACATGACATTAAAATTTCATGATGATTAATACACAATGTTCATCATTTGAACCAAAAACTACACAAAATATTTTCTATATGTACCTATGTGTTAAATATATTCAAACTTGATGGTCTATTATGCATTTCACCTCATAAGTTTGCCCGTGTACAATATAAAATTCCCCATTCATATGATGGATTCACATCCCCACATGGATCAATGTTAAGATATATACAAACTTCTTGATTTTTATCATCATAGGATATGAAGTGATGCTTGAATCCCATTTCTTAGGTCCATCCATGAGACAAATATCCCCCTCCATTCCTGTATAAGGGTCAGATATGTATATGGAACCTCATCATATCTATATGGTATGAATGTATCCACCCATTACAATGAACTCTCTTATAGAAGTTCCACCATTCATGATCGGAACCCCCCACCCCTATCAGAAACCATACTCTATGTTCAGAATGGTTCTAATCACCATACCAATCCATGTCCATCAGAATTAGAAGCTCAGTGTCATGTGGAATCCATTATAAGACTATACACACTATGCCCTAATGGCTCTGAATCAGTTTTCCAAAATAAATTCTTATCTATCAAAGGAATATTAATCCTTATGAGAGGATTTTATGACCTACATAAACCCCTATATTGTTTATATCCCACCTAACTCTTTGTTTTTGGAACTCTCGGATTATAGTTTACAACCTCTCTCCCCTTTCTTACCAGAAGATGGTATAATATATCTGGTCATACTAAGATGAAAAAGATGAATCCTTTCCCCCTATGGTTAAATTAAAATCAAATTAAATCAACAATCTAAAATTTATTATTTGCATAATGTTAAAACTACACAATATTTCAGCACTCTATTACCCATGATGAATTCATGTGGGAGAGGATTCTCAACTAAAGTTGATGAAAATTCATTACTACTTCCATACATAATTCACATAACATTACACACACTATGGCCATCATTGAAAAAATGAATTCAAATTTTTATAAAATTTATTAGCCATTAAAAATGGATGACCATTGTTCTGGGGACATCATTGATTCATCAGGCACACAATGCCTTAATGGTCGTGCAAAAGTTGACCATAAAAAATGCCTATCAACCAAAAGCTAATTCTTCCTCAAGATAGACTTTTCCTATATATGTATTCCCCAAGTATTCTATGAACCATATCATATTAAATTTCTAAAATACATAAAATTATGGTAGAAAAATCCTTTATTTATGTATAAAATATAATGGGACATCCTTGGTCAATGAGTCCTAAATTAAAGACATTTCCCTATAAATCTCAGCCAAACTATTCAATCTAATACATCAGCCTTGATAAATTCAATTTAACCTAAAACATTAGTAATAATATTAATTTTTCAATTACTTTAACCAATCCATGTATAAGAGATGAAACTCACCAGTATTAAAACCCACAAGGGAATTGTAGAAACAATTGTAGCACCAGATTGTTAAACTGACACATTGTACTGTTTAGGAAAAATATTGATCAATCAAAAATATACAGAGTCACAATTCTTGTTAGGTTGAAAACCCACATAGTTAACCCTAAGAAACATTTAGGTTATAACCACTATTCCCACATCAAATTGGGCTAGGAAGAAAGTATAGTAATAATAGAAAATAAAAAAGCATTTAGGTTCCTTCATTTGACCCTAGAAATAGTCAAGAATTAATCACTTTATCAATTAACTTAGGAAAAAATTAGGACATTATCTAATATAAAATTCAAATTAGGACATCTTCTCTATCAGAATACACCCCCCTTCATCCTGATTACAACCCATGGGGGGGGGGGGATTTTGTGTCCTAAAAACACTGTGAATGGAAATGAAATACAATCATGGATTTAAAAAAGGAAGAAAAATTAATTTAATGAATAATTGTAGAATAAATTTAGAGAAACAAACTTTGGTAAAGTAAGGAATATTCATTGTGAAGTATAAATCACTTGTGGACCACAGCTCCATAATGAGGTCAATGATTTCGCAATGCATCCATGAACTATTCACCCCATATGATGGAGGTGATGAAATCTGTCCCCCATACATGAAATCATTTGTGGGAGGGAGGCTATACAATATTCCATGTATATGATCCCCCACGACCTCATTCATTTCAGGGGAGAGACAAAGCTGACATATTATTGAAAAAAATGATATAATTTGTAGGAATGTGGTGTTAATTTTCTCTGTTGTGGATGATCTCTTATGTCCCACTGATTGGGTCATCTGCAGAATGTGTCCCTCCGATTATCCTTCACAAAAGATTATCTACATACCACTGATCTTGTTCTTATGACTCTCTATAAATGGACCCATTGGGGTGCTTATGGAGGAACAATTTTGGTGGACATGAGTTATCTAAGGGAAGAAAGAAGATATCACCAGGGAAGACATACTCTATTTACAATTCCCAGTAGGTATAATAGGCCACATAACATTTATGAAAGAAATATAATAATAATTTGTAGTCAATGAATCCAGCTTCCATCACAGATGAGAGTCCCATGAAGTGTAGAACTAATGGTCCTTCATTAATATGGTTTCCTGAATAGAAAAATGTTATACAGGTGGAACCATACATCACATATAAAATATCTATGAGGTTGTATCTGAGCCCCACATAGCATCATGCTACATGAACGGATCATGACGCCTTGTAGAAAAACTCTACACAGATAAAACCTTGTTCTGCATTGAAATATTCTACATGGACCAAATCATGGATTGTGTTCCATCACATCATGATGATGAACCCTTTTTCCACATATCAACACACTATGTGGGGGAATCCCTGAAAAACATAATGAAATGGTACGTGGGACGATTTATTCTTAGGCATTCCAACCTTGGGATTAAACCATTTCCTTCCATTTCTATAACATTATATGTGGTCCTTATATGAACTAGTCTAGTTATTATACGATAAAGCCTATTCAAAATCAACTTAACTCGTATTATAAAACCATTGGGTGCATCAATGCTCCCTTATGTGTTTAAATAACCATGTAAAGTGGATCTATATGGGTAATCGTTGTATAAAGGCAGGCCCCCAGAATGTCCCTATGATTATATTCCCACAGTAATTTGGGTTTAGAAATTAGGATGCTCACAGGTAACTAACCATTCAAGGGATTAAGGTTAACTTTTGGACATTAAATTCGATGAGGGTCAATGATAAATAATGTAAAATCTAACTTGATTTCTCCATTTATGGGGAATCATGCTCCTCCATTTTCCAAAAACAAATAATAGGGAACTCCATCTGAGCTAAGAACCAAGCCCCTATTATGATATGTTTTGTATCTCTATCCTCAGTTATCATGATCCTCTAAATTTTTCACTAGTAGAAAGATTATTTTTTTTGTTTTTTGGATCTACTAATTCCTTTTGTTTCACACAACGAGCATGAATCATGTAGACATAGAGATTAGTGATGATCATGGAAACCAAATGATCCAGTCATCAGTTGAACTGTGAGGGCTCATATTCCTAAAATAACCAGGTTATGTTGGACACTAATATGTGTCAGAATATCCTTGGGCCTTCTCCATGGATATAAGTCACAACCAGAGGTAAATGGGATTCATATTATTTGTAGTCCCCAATCACGCCCCCCCCCCAAAATGGGCCACATCAATGCATAATTCCATGTATTTAGAACTATGTGGACTTGGAATTACAATTAGTTGGGATACATAAGAATGATAACCAATGTTCATGACCAACAACATAATTATCATGCAATTTTATTCTTATCATGACAATGTGACGTTTAACTATATGGGTCACCAAACCACATGGGTTCTGATTCCTCTCAAATGGATACTTAAGAAGCATGTATTTCAGATTTGATCATAACATTTAAACAATTACCATCCCTCGGGTTAATAATAACCTCCAGAGTACCTTCCCATATGACTCAAAATATGTGTTTTCTTAGTTAATGATTATGAAATCCTATTTTTGTTAGTAAAAGGGTAACATTGATGAAGAACCTCAGATATATTCCGATGTATTCAATAATTTAGAACCTCAGATTCATATAGATAATTCCAAACCCATGTGTATTCATGATTGATCTGAACTATGAGTAATGTGAAGAAACATTATTGATAACAAACCTAGTATTCTTAAACATATGAACAAATTATAATTCTATAATAGAGTCAATGCATGAAAAAATAGTTTCCCAAAAGGGTGTGATGAGACCAAGTTCCCATACTCTCGTATAATGTTAGTTCTTATGAGTTAATGGACAAACCATCTAATGAATGCGTACCATTATAATGAAGGTCCATAAATCATTGATGTGAGAGTTGTTGGGAATTTTTTGGATCCACAAATAAACACATTTGAGACCACCTGAGGGAATTGTACCCATCATGGAGTGATTTCCCATAAACATACACCCATACAATGACTCCTTAAAACCAACACGCTTTAGAATGAAATAAAATGATGAGTCTAAATTGAAACACATAACTATGAACATCCATCCTAAGATAAAATGGATATACAACCTAGTACCTGTCATGCAATTTGGTTCTAGGTATAATTGAAGCCTTAGGTCGAAACATAAAGTTAATGTTTGATCCATGTTTTCACTAAAGAAACACTTCTAAGAGGTTATTCTCATCTAGAATCAACAATATATACTCATGAAATATCTTGAGATAATTAATTACATATAGAGGATCACAACTAGTCCTTTTTAGGGACACCACTAGACCTCTCAGAGAAAAACTCTAGAGAGAGGATCAACACCCTATGCATGGTGGTCATACCAATGCCACAATCCATGCCTGTTAATTATATGATAGAGGACCCCCACACTATTCATAAATTACGCATACCATGCACTATATCTACAATGAAACAAGTATAAGGTATCAGAATCCTATACTGAGGAAGTAGTTCCACACTATACCCTTATAGAGATGGACCATGTGATAATAGTGAACTGAGCCAATTTTGTACCGAGAAAATGAAAGTCTATAAACTAAATTAGAGTAAGTACATGATGTCAAAAGATGTTTCACAAAGTGTAGCTATAATCTCAAAACTTCCCATGTCCAATCAACTATAACTATATATGTTCCCATGTACACCTATCCATGACCGTATTAAATTTTCATTCCCATATACATAACCATGTTGGAGTATTGAGGGGCACCCATGTAATCTAATAGTTCAGGATTTTCTAGCTATGTAGGTGCTTGTGTATCCTATTAGATTCATACCGAACATCCTATATCATTCCACCTCAAGTGTTACATGTCTCACATGACCTGAGATACTATTATCAATAATTAAAACCAAAGTTAGGAAGAATATAGACTAACTAGAATGTATTTTTAAGACAACATTACATATAGTTGGGAATTCCCCAAAAATTATAAAATGTAAAAACAATTTAAGTACACTCTACTGCCACTACCAAATATATAATGAGCATCACAAATGTATGTTTATATTATTCTTGATAGGCCTCACCAAAACCAATAACATGAATTATAATGACAATACGATTGAGAATCACCTCCATTACATCATGTCATCCAAATGGAAAAAGGCATTGAACTAGGGAACCTCCGATGTGATCTGATCTATCTCTGATCACCCACAATTTTCATCACAACACATTATCACCCATGATCATTATCCACATCCATTGTAATAATAATTTTTACAAAATATTGGTCATGTAGATATCAAAAACCATGTATTTATAGAATCACCATCTATTTAAATACATGTGATGAATAATACAAATGAAATGGGGGAGAAACAAAAACAAATAATAATGGTGGAATGATCCATGCCTGTAAATTAGGTGGCATTAATTAATTTATATTTTAATAATGAAAAAATGAAGAAAAAAAAATTAATCAAATAATATTTATAATAATCAATAATCAATATCTTATCCACTTTTGGTATTTTAATTTTTTCTTTTTAAACATAAGAAATCAATACGAGAGAAATTCAAATAAATAAATGACCCTACCTTTATAATGGATCGATCACTATTATTTAATAAAAGCATGAATTCATCACTAGAGATATTTATTAAACTAATTATCATTGGTGATTCTTGTGGTTTATATATCTTCAATGCATTATCTCGACATCTTCTATAACTTCTCCATGATCTCCCCTCAATTATTAGTCTTATGTAGCTATTTTTTTGAATTTTCCTTAAATACTTATTTATAGGATATATCTATGTTAAATATTTTAATAATATTAGTGTTTTAAAAAAAATTATTTAATTTATATTATTTTTTCTACATTGGGTTTTAAGAACAAAACCTAATGTCGATGAATCTTCTATCATTCCATTGGTGAATCCAACATTCCAGAATCAACAAAGCTATTAGTTTTCCCATCTATGTCCTCAGTAATGATATATTACACTACTGTAGGATTATTATGTTCATGTAATATTAATATTTTTAAAATATTTATAATATGAATATAGGGATCATTGATCCTTGTAACCTCACTCCATATCAATTTTCTTCTCTAATTTTTTTTATTTATTACAAATATGTATGTCATAAAATGGATATGTTAAACTCTATAAACATTATTGATCTTCTGCCTAAAATCAAAAAAGTACTAATCATAAATATTTGGGTACTATGAACCCATATGGGTATCTTTCTCCAAGGTTTCGTCGTAATGATTCTCTTTCTTCAAGTAGATATTCAAAAATGAAATCGATTTAGAAAAATAATATTCTTCTACAGATCCTCGATATCTACGAGTACACAACGAAGGTATCCCCATCCTCAATGTCCATCAAGTTATCTTTGAAAAAATGTTACATGTCGTCCTGGTTCCATATAAACTGCATCACATAGAATACACCATATACATGATCTAAATACGATGATATGGTCAATCTGTAAGCCACCTCACTGATATTATATTGTATCAGGAATGAGATAATGAATCTTGAACATAAATTTGTTTCCCCAAAAAAAAATCATCAATTGAAATCAATGTGATACCCTCAGAAACTAATGTTATACCACATAAAACACAAAGGCCTCCATTATTGGTATTTAAAAGACTTATAATGGATTTTTTATTCTTTATCCACTACTGAAAAATAACCCCCTTTTCAATAAAAGATTGTACTAATTGGTCCCATGGGTATTGACTCACTTGGATCTATCCAATATATTGGTGACCTACAAGGTAACCCAATAAAATCCAATAATGGTGCCATACAATTTTTGGAATGATAAATTGTATTTTTTTAATAATCCACTAATGGTAATTGCTCTTTCAAACAATGGCCAAATTCCAACACATAAGCCCAATGCATGTTCTCATGAATTAGAATGGTCCATTCAATATATCCATTTGTCTAGGGGTGAAATTCCATACTCAAATCCAGCTTATTTGTAAAGGGATCTGATAATCCTCTTTATAATTATGATGAAAATCAAGAATCATAGTTAAAATGGATACTCAAGGATATTTTGTGGAGTCGTAATATATCATACATGTAATGGATTCCCAAGACCTCTACTAATATCTACTCCGCAATAGATAAGAAGTGGTATAACAATGTGTGTTGGCCTTTGATCACCAAAATAACATGATATCCTCCATAAATATTTTGAAACCCAATCACAAATTCAATAGTTATACATTCACACTTCTACAATGGTTTCTCAAAGGGTTTAGATAAACCAAGTGGAACTAGGTTCTCCGCCTTCGCCAACGGACTAGTGTATCATAATGATTCAAATTTATCAATATAAATAATTATTGTTAACAATAAAAACTGAGGTATATGGACTTGCTACACCACTTACACACCCTAATGTACCACAAAATGTTTAATATTAAAATCCTGCATAAAATCTTTTTGAAACATCACTAGAACCATCATCAGCCATCTCAAAAAGATAATATGATCTTCATCTTCTGAAAATCCATCAGGATCAAATCTAGTGGAAATGTGATAACATAATGTTTCATAGTTTATATATCAATGATGATCCTCCCTATCATTTTGTACAAGTTGTGGGGTAATAACTATCAACTATAGATATGTTTCACAATCATTATCTACTACAAACAACTACAATGAAGCTAAGCACTTTGAATCTTCAATCGACAACCATGAAAAAGGAATCCTACTAAGAGTATTTTAAAATAAATTACACTTCCTATAAGTGCATATTATTTGGACATTGTAATTAAAGATAAAATATAGACATCACCTCTATCTCATGATTGGATCCTTCTAATAGAATATATAATGATACTCTTATCGACAAAATTGTTGATAAAATGCTCACCCATAAGGTATTGTCTCCAAATATTTGGTTTGAATAATACAACATTCAACTATAGATCAAGGGACATGTATTTATTCTCATAATGTCACAACTATAGGGTCCCATAGGTAATCACTCACTTCCACTGCATCAGAAAAAACCATGTCCAATCCATGATGTTTCATAGAAAACTACATACTCCACAAACACATGTAAAAATATCAATTTGATATTAATAAATAATATATTAGAAAACAGATAAAAAATACTATTGAAACCTATCCATCTATGCCAAGGGGTTTCCCATCTATTTTAAACTAGTCATATGTGATGATGACCTTTGGAAATGTTGAAAAATAATCTATATTATACAGAAATATCGTCGAATCTCAACACCACTCTCATACTCTTATTTGGATCCCAATATAAAATTTCAATGTCATTCATCGGTTTCACATCTAAACCACCATCTATGATGATATGGCCTAGTGTGTAGACCTCTCAAATACATAATTGACACAATGAGAGCATCCCATAATGATTTTTATATAAATGAATGTGTAGGAACATAATCAAGTGTGTTGTTTCCTTGTCCTCGAACACAACGATCAATTGGTTGTCATTGTTGAATACCACTATAAATATTTTTAGTAAATGATGGAAAATTTGGCTCATGAGGCCGATGGATACAAATAGTGTGTTTTCCACAACAAAAGTCTTCTCTAATTCGTCATAGTTACTACAACGACATTAGAATGTCATCTTTGATATATCCTAACCTCATCATCGAAGCTAGTAATATCCTAATATATGTTCGACCTTTGAGAACCATTTCACCCCTCTCATTTTATTTATGATTTTATTGATATGTGGTATTGGGTAATTAGTATTCCAATTCACCTAGTTCTTTTGTTTATAATTCACATAAAGACTCAAGAGAACATATTAATTCTTTGGGAACAATTTTGGTTCTACCTCGAGTGAAAAAACTGGGTATAAAAACCCCTTACTCTAAAATTATTCCAAAAATATTTTCATATCATGGAGATCTGTGGGATCCATACGTTATTCTAGTCAATATATTAGGTCTATATTATGGTATATATCCATGAATAATTCTATCTCTTATTGTGGAGGTAATTCCAAAACACCATGATGAAAGATGTTAACAAACATTTTCTCTGTGATATGAAACTAAAAGCTCATATAATCAACTTATATAAAGGTAAATCAATATATTTTGTGATTAATTGTTTGTAAACTCTTATTTATGACCCCATACTAGCCTTAATTGGGTTTTTTATCACCCACAAAGGAAAAACTCATCTAATCACTACATATACACCACATTCTCTATCTGAAATTTTCAAATGAGCATGTACTATAGATATTTTTTCCATTACTAATATGATGTCTTTAAAAATCATAACTAAAAAAATGAGATCCCATATAAATATATCACCTCTAATAATCTGTCACACTACCAGAGGATGTGTGTGATCACTTTATCGCCTCTCATATTAGAATGCAAGTCCACTAGTATTGGTAGGGTATCAAAAAGAATATATATGTCTTTATCCATGTATGTAGTGATAAAAGAGTTCACCTCAACCCTTTATATTAATACTACATATAATTTAGTGTCATAATAGTTAATAATATTATCAATACTAGTAGCCTATCAGTTATAAGTCCCCACTGTCGGCAGATATCCTCATCCCGGAACAGTAGTTCCATGAACCTTGTGTGGACAATCATGATATGGTGGTGGAAATAGGTAAAACAACCACCCATTATAGGCTTAACACCCTACTCTTATGCCACATATTCCTCCGAATAGACCTCTATTATCTTGTTGGTTTTTATTATTTTTCCTCTCCATGGATATCATCTCTATTAGTCATGTGGTATGTCAGACAATCTAGAAAAGTCTATACCCATCAATAACAATGGAATCATTCTATCTATCAAGAATGACTCATGCTATAATGAGGTCCCAAAAGAGCCCAAATTTTATCTTAGGATCATCTCTAAAAGTTTCCTACATGCCCTGATTCATGTGAATGACATCAACTTATAACATACAAGGTCTCACTCCCACATTCCTTCTACCAACAACCATTGTTGGTGTCTACTCTACATAGAATCTCTCAAATATTAAATCCATATCATGAACTCATATTATTGAATGAATTCGAATATATATCACTCCATCCTTGATATATGAGAAAAATAATGGAGAATATATCATTATATAATGAAATGATCTGAAACCTTGTCTTGATAGTGTCCTGAAATGTCGGGGAACAATACGGAATACAATTACATGGTCATAATGCCATGCTGCAACTGATCAATCACATTAATGAAATCCAATCGCATCATGGATGGATAGAACTACTACCTGAAATGATGAAAAAAATGACAATGAATGCTATTTCATGTCATGCAATTGTGTCACAAAACTCCACCATCAGCAAGAGGTTCCCTGATGAAGACTCATAGCTATGACCAATATAATATATTCAAGTTTCCTAAAAAGGAATAAAACATACATAACCACCTCAATAGGTTTCTAAACTATGTTGGGTTCTTTATCACCAAAAATCATAGGTGTTCATTACATCTTAGAACTGTGTTTTATTCTCAGCATGCTCTCACCCAAAATAAGTAATACTTGGGAAATATGATGCTAAATTGGAGGTGGATAAAAAAAATCAACTTGGAGGTGTCAACTCCAATATAGTTCTCTATATTGAAGTACCACCACTCACTATACCATCTGCATTATCATGTAGTAGATATATTAGCTAGATGGATTGGAGGATGCATTCAAAAATAAAAATAATGGAACATGTTCAACAATTATATTAGGGGAGTCCACTTAAGAAGTACAAGAAAGCCAAAATCCATTCATATATGATATATGTACCAATTTATTCTTGGAAAACAAGGTTTATGTGTATCACGTGGATAATAAGGTTGTTATATTAATAGGGAATGAATATATTTGAAACCTAACCAATACTTGAAACCATTTATAAAATAAAAACCTTAAACACTTTAAGAATTTTAATTAAATTTTAATCCAAAAATGTACATAAAAATCTTAAAAATTGATTCTTATGGTATAACTGACTACTTTGATACCACTCTGTCATGACTCAAACCACTAGATGCCATTTGGATGGCGATACGTGGTTTGTAAAAACCTATTTCCCACAACCAATATGATAAGGTATGGTGACCAATGCTTAGTTGGGATATCCCTCATATGGGATAATTTATCGTACGCAAATATATGTACAGTCACATCTCTATTCCCATAAAATAATAAAATTCAAATAAAAAACAACTGATACCAATGAATACATTAAGATAAATCCTAAAAATGATTACTAAAAAACTACCATAAGTGATAAAATTTTCTAAATTTTCTCAGACCAAAAAATAAGAAATAGAAACCGAACTACATTGAAGGATGGTACTACTATGTAATGAATCACTAGAATGAACCTTAGCCATGGTAGCCTAATTTTATATTATTATAACTCTTGGTCCACCCATGACTCTATCAAATGAATTGTTTTCAGCATAAGTCATGTTATGTTTTGGAAGAGCCATTATACGGGTGAGTATAATAATACCTAGTAGGTAACCCTAAAATAAAAAAACATAAAACATGAAAATTATTCATTTTATTAATCAATATTTGTTTCAATGTATATATGAGACGTAACTATATTATGAGAATCCTAAATATACTCATAACAGACTCTAAGCCCCAATTTTCTCAACCATCACTATCTTCCACATGATTCATCTTATGGTTTTACGGTAATATTGATCTTGGAGGACAGGAAACATGAGCCATATTTTCATTAATGAAACTGATATTAAAGTTGATTCTCATCGAACATCACAAATATATAATCACATGATATATGAATACCTTGCTATCCAGATAAGGGATTAGACCTTGTATCACTAGGGGATACTATAAACTATTTAGACCCAATATATATCTAGGGGATCAATATCATGTACATTGTGGCCACCACCATTGCTATAATCCCCACCTAGGAAGGATATGACATAAGATCCCACAATTGGCCTCCGAGAAGGAGACCACACACTCTATCTAAAACAGAACCTATAGATGCAGTAAAAATCTTATGCTGAGGACGTAATGTAATAAAATATCCTCATTGGGAGGGACAAAGGAACCACAATCCACCAAACGACATATTTAATGAGGAAACAAAGGTTAATAATTTTTCTTATAGGATGTACATATAGATTATTTAGGGTATTCTTCATCCACCTTTATATTTGAACATACCCATGGTCATATTCTTGTTCCTAGGTAAACCTATCCCAACCTATTTATTATATCCATTACAATGTACATTTATGTCTCTATGTATGTCTCATGCACATGTAGTCTACACATTACAATTTTCTTCTATATTTTTTTGAACATTTAATAACCATGGAACACATTGAGTAATGGACATTGGGTTACACATTGATTATTTTCTTATTGTGAATCCCATAGAAATGTAGATGATGGAGTACATAGAGTGTGTTATTTTGATGAGATTCCATTTTGTTAGTTATTTCTACAAAATTTAAAAAAATTAATGTAATTGTTTAGATTCTTTAAATTCCACATAATCCAACACAATCCTCCCATAATCAATGTATCTCATTTGAATAGGGCCTTTATTTTTCTATATACCAGAATCTAACCACAAAATATGATCATGAATCATGACTATCCTATAGTGTCATAAGAAATCCAATAATCCATTAACTGGGGAACCAATGATCTAATCTAATATACCTAAAATCATCCACTATTATTTTGATTCCTTCATATCACCATAATTCACATTCCACTCCCATGGTATTGATCCATTCCATTAAATAATGTTAACAAAAAAATTAATATTACATATTAATTGAACGACATGACAAAGAAATTAAGATTAAAAAGTTTTAAGAAAAAATAGAGGATAAATGCGTAGTTCATAAATGAGGAATGAACATAAATTATGTTTAGAATGGCCTCAATTCACTACAATTAAAATTGTAAAAAATAAACAACATATAATAAAAAAAACCACCATAAAACACCATCAATCTATGAAGAAATATTTTTAGATGAATTGGTTCACATTTGACAAAGAAAAAAATTGGGATAATTAAAAATAATGTTAAAACCATATATCTCATTTGTAATTATTAGTACTGAAGACAAGAACTATGTTTTTTTCACTGGTGATTTCTGCAATCATTTTTTTCAATAGAGATCCATGTGGTATGCCCCATGTCAATATTTTTAATTAAATTAACTAAATAAATACTTAATTTATTTAATTATTTCTCCCATAGTGGATTTAATGGAAAACCCCAATGATGATCATGATTATGTTATTAATAGAGTAAAATACATGTTTGAGACTAAATAACTATCCTAGATTATCCATCTATGTCTCCATTGACGAGTTATTCCAATATTTTAGCAAAATAATCTATGGGTGACATTAATATATTTAATATTTTTTTATATAAATATTGGCCTCACTAATTCAATCGATCTCACATTGTCTATGTGCCTAGCACAAGTAATATTATTATATACATTACGATTAATTATAAAGAAAAAAAGATATGTTATGGGATGGGTGAAAATATATTCTTGATCATCCTCATGATGGGGATACAATAAATTAATTAGACAATCATTGATCAATAAAAATACCTCTACCCCCTATGAAAAAGAGAATATATGAGAATTTTTAGTACATTTTATAGTGGATTTTGATAAAACCGAGCACTAAGACACACTATTTCTATTAAGAATTTGTTTGGGTTTTATAACACCGTATAACATATGTGCCCTCAATACACTGGTCCTATCTATGTTGATGAGTGTGGACAACTACATGAAGGATAAACGTTTTCCACTGATCCACATTAGAAAAATTTTATCCACATTCTTTATTTGTGTTATTTGCAAAAAATTTTATGGGGGTATGAATATGATGACCTTCTTTATATTAGTGGTTAGTGGGAATGATTTGATTAAAATGTAGGATGTTAATGCCCTGGAAACAATCTGTTATCATCCATGAGGAGGGAACTGTAGGGTGGTATAAAACCATTATCCACTAACATGTGCATGTGGACATACTTTTGTAAAAATCATGTATTGTATGATGCCATTATTAAGACATTTTTTTCATAAATGGTGATTGTATCCAGGGGATTTAGTGTACATGTATAGTATAATAGTTATAATATCAGTAGTTGGGAAGTATTTGTCAAGGGTTTTATGGGACTCTAATATTTCGTGGTAGGTCAATCCGATGTTCTTGTTTTAGTTGAACATCATCCACAAATAATATCGGAGATATACATCCTTGTTTTTGGTGAAAATTCCCGGAAAGGGAACCCTTGAGTTGTATGTGATTATAACATGCCTAGAATATCATCACACTACTATAGACCAAGCATTTAATAGCACTAGGTATTATGAAAAATAGAAAAAAGTGTTGATAATGGTTCCCTTTATCACCGCTAAACCAAGAACTAATAAAGGAATCCTTTTATCAGTGCCTCTTTTAGTGTCGATGAATGGGTCCACTTATAAATGATTTTTTAGCACTGATAAATGGTACCTCTTATTATTGATTTATTTTTATCATTGATTAAGGGTACCCATTATCAAAGATTTTTTAAGAACCCCTAAAGGTATCCTTTAATAGTTATTTTTAGCAATGATAACTTACTGGATAAAATGATATAATTAAATAAATTTAAAAAAATGATATAATTAAAAAATTATTAAAAAAATTATTAATAGAATATACATTGATTAAAACTAATAACTTTATTATACTATAAATTAATTATAAATACTTAAAATGGTATAATATAATATATATATATATATATATTTGTAAAATGAAAGTTATAAAAAAATAATAAAATAAGTAAATTGAGATAAATATACTACATTTTGTGAAATAAATTTGTAATTGATAATGTTAATAAATAATATATATTCACTATATATATGTGAATTCATAAAAATACTATTTATATAATATAAAATATTTATGATTTATAATAAATAATAATATATTTAGTGAATAACGGTATATAATTAAAAATTAATATGAATTTATAATATTGACTAATTCCATCTTGTAATGGACATAATTGAATGGCTTATTAATTCTAAAATTAACATAGATAAAAAATATGTGATATTGATTTCACATATAAATAATTAATTCATTTTATATATAATGCACAAATACAAATTTTTATATAATTAATAAAATCTTATATATAAACTTATACACCCAATATTAATGTAAGTTATTAAAATTTTAGTATCCATTTATGAATTTCATTATAACATGGAACATTTAGTATGCCATGTCTTTAATCATGGTAAATTTTATTTTTTTATTTAAATTTTAATATAGTAAGTAATTAATTCCTTTTTAATGAGTTTATTTTATCAATTTCTAATTTCTAATTGTTTTTGGAATTTAATCACTTTCAATTATTATATCTATATATGTGTATTTAATGTATTCTAATATTTTTTATATGTAACCATATTTAATTTTATATATATCCATATTTTTTAAATAATTTATATCTAAATAATATAAGTTACCCAATTTTTCATCATAGTTATTTAATACTCATTATTAATTATTCAATTTCAGTAATTTTTAAAATTAATGGACGTAAGATTAAATATTCATTAACAATGATAAAAAATATAATTTTAAGAAATCATTTATACAAAAATATACATATTTATGTATATCTACTATATTCATATATTTATTTATTTATAATTATAATCAAATAAACCATTTATTTTTCATAAATGTATTTATATTATTATTAATTAATAATTATATATATTTGAAACATTATAAAATTAAAATAAATTTATTAAAATAAGAAATGAGTTTATTATATATATATTTATATATATTTATTATATTTATTTGATATTATATATATAAAAATATAGATATAAATATTACTTTTTAATAAATGTTTATTTAATTAAAAATAAATATTTTTGTATTTGAATGTCTATAAAAAAATAATAAATTTATATAAATATAAAATATATTTACAATGTTTAAATATATATATATATACATATATATATATATATTTATATTAAATCTATATATAAGTATATAAATGTAATTAAAATTTTATTTGTATATAATTATAATTATAAATCCCATATTAGCCCCGAAAAGTGATGCTAAAATCCATCTTTTTCAGCAACAAAAAAATTTTCATTGATAAAATTTGATTTTATCAATGCTTTATTAGCACTAATAAATGAGATCTTTATCAGAAATTTATCCGAAGCACTAATTATATTTTTTTGATCTAAATAAATTTTCCACACCAGTCAAGAACTTGTCCTGATATCAGAAGCATTCCGCGGAAGCTATCCTATGACGATGCTCCTCCATAGTGAAATCATGCTAAAATCATGGATTGAATCAAGGCTCGAATAATGGATTGAATATTTCTAATGATCTATTCCAAGGCCTAAACAATTCATGGAATCAATGAATCCAAGGGTCAAATATTTTCTCAGTTTCGATATCTCTACCATCTCTTCGACAGTTTGCTGCTTTAATCCAAGGTATCTTATTTTCCTATCCTTCCCCTCAGTCATTGATTTATTTTTTGGTGATATCTATTAACATTTTTTATCTTCATTATTTATTAACCTTAAACATATACCTATGGAAAACAATGATTATTAGGTAGGTTTTTTGTAATGGCGATAGGGTTATAAGATAATGAGTATTATGCGTGAAAGAGTTTATATCCAAAAATCTTACCCACCTATCATTAGTTTACATGTTATATTGGGAACAATATTTTAATGGATGATCATTTTATCATTCCATTTTAACTAATCCAAGGACTGTTAATATTCAGTATATTTTATAGAGTGACATGAATATTTTTATCCATTTTAGTTTCACATAATTGGAAATTTTGTACATGATCTAGAGTTTATTCAGCTTACAAATCCATCATTCCGATGGAATATGAAGCTAAATATATAAATTATTTGGTGGAGAAAATTGAGAAGATCATTGAAAACCTAAATATTTTATATTCCATTAAGTTATAATGACATAGAAATTTTTTTTTGAGTTTATGGTCTAAGATATATGAAATTGAAATCTATAATGGAATGGCCACTTTAGGGAAGTACCATATTGCATCAAACCTTAAAATATCACATCTAAATATTGAAATTAAAAATTCTGAGTATGTTTAGAAATAACTCACATAAGAATATCACTAATTGAATAGGATTTCTATTTCATTGTCATAATTCATATCAATGCATAAGTCTCACTAGGGGCATCCCAAGGGTTCATTCATTTAAAATTAAAATTTATTTATATTTATTTATTAGAAATAGACCCATTCTAATTAGTAATACATATCTTCTTGTTTTATATTTTCATTATAAAATATATATAAACACCCTATATAAGTTAGTATGGAAATGTATAATTATATAATATGGTCAATTTTTCACTACAACCAATCCATTTCCCCTTTTAAACAAATCTACCATATATTTTTACATTCCCCAAATTAGAATACTATTTGAATTGTTCTCTATATCATTTTAAAAATATATCCCTCACTGATTCGATGACCTACCCATTAATACATCTTAAAAACACATCATTTCATTAATCACACATCTAATATAAAATATGTACATTTTACATTAATCAATATCTAAACATTACATTATTTAACATTTACTTTTATTACTAATATCATTTAAATGAAAATATTTTATATTAAGATATCCACCATTTCTAGAAAAATTAGTAACTTTTAAAATTGTCAGATGTCATTAATTACATCAATTTAACTATCATGTGAGATTATAAGTCAATATATAAGATGAAATGAGGTTTATTTTGTAAAAACAATTTATTGAAAGAAATTATAATGTCTAGAAAAATTACATTATTATTCATATAATACTTTATAATTATTTCTTCACATTCATTTATTTTTGTTGAAAATTTGGTAATCCTTCTTAAAAATATTTAATTCATCACAACATAAATAGATTTTATTCTATACATTATTATATTTAATAGGAGAACTAATGATATTTTATTATTATAATTTATTGTATTTGTGTTTCTTATTACTCATTAATTACTTATATTGTATTTTCATTTGATTAAAGGATTAAGGAATGAGTATAAGGATCATTTTAATCGATGTAGTTCAAGTATAATTCAGTGGATTTAAAGTATTAAAAGTTTTATTTCTCCTATAATAATAGAATTCAATGAGGCCCAAAACGTTCATATATCATTACATGTAACTACCGATACCCTATGAATCATATAAAAGAATATTTATGTCCACCCAAATCATTCCATCAATATGCCACGTGTAAATAACTAGTCCAAATGATATAATTCTCATAAATGGGAGGCATTAAGAATTTTAGATATCACAATGTAATACAACTATAATGTCTCTGATTTCCCTGTTTTATTTTTAGAAAATTTCTGGGAAAATATTGACATGAGGTTTTGAGAAAAAGTGTGATTCTGAGGCCTAGTGTGCCCATAGTGGTCCATAAAAAATATTTTGTTTTATATAGACACATGATAAGTTTCTTTAATAAGTGAAATAACTTTTATATTGGTTTTTGGATCATAAATACAAGTGAATCTTTGCATTTTGGATGGTGAGTTTACCCTAAATGTAATATAATTTTATTCATTGCAGGTCTCTAGTGAAAAAACCTAAAAATGGAATAACAATAAATAAAATAATAAAATTATTATTTTTCATTCCAACGCCTTATTACTCATAAATTGTTTGTCGGATTGAAAATAAGAGATCATAATTGATCTCATGAGGGCATGCTTTCCATATGTGGATCCTATCAATGGCCGACACTAGCCAACTGTGGAATGTTGTTTTTGGGATGTGACCATAAATTAGATAATTTAAAAAAGATTATTTTAATTTTCAAGTCCTAAAAATCATAAATGGTAACTCAAACTAGATTTATTAGATTAAAATTTATCATGTGGGGTATAAATTCCTTAAGAGGGGCCTAACATCAACTGGCACAGGTCAATGGTAAATTTGTTTGGTTATTTTAATGAAAATTAAAATAATAATTAGAATGTTTATTTTATTACAAAATGAATTGTAGCAAAGGAAAATCTAGATAGATATTTAATTTCATAAATGAAATATCATAATGATTCTACAACTCAAGAATAATAGAAATGAAATTTTATCTAATAAATGAAATAGAGTAACAACGCAATGACTTAGTGTAACAGAAATAATGAATCTTATTTCATCCATTATATTTATTAATATAGATATGAGATCAAGGGAGGATCATGGTGTTTTCTATGAATCCTTATATGAAATTCATTGGTGAACAATGAGTGGTGAAGAATGAAAAATAAAGACTGATCAATGATTAGATGCGGATCAAACATCACCAGATTAATGAATAATGAATCAAAAATTCACACATCCTCAGTGATCAACCCAAACCTAGGTAGAGGATCATTTTATTGTGTTTACCTTTATCACGTTCATACATTAAAAATGAATATCACCGGTGAAATCCCTAATAAAATGACACGTGGTTCAATCTTCTATACAGGAATGGGATTTTTCATGAAGGAGTTATTGGATGTTGTATTCATGTTTTATTTATCCTTTGATAGACTAATAACAAGGAAGAATCACGCCAACGAGAACAAAGGTCGTGGTCCATCATTTGTGTGTCACTTGTGTATCCTTATACACAACCCAATTATTCCATTATTTGTGACATGATAGAAACCATAGTCCAAGTAGGACTGTAGTGGTAGATCATCCCAGGCATAATGTCGAGGGAGATGACGACACTAGGTGAACAACCGTCTACGTGGGAACTATTGGTGGTAGAGGGTTAGCCACAAATAGGTGGGTAGTGGGGGTGAAGAAATGCCTCAACCAAGATGTTTGTGGTGGCATCAAGGGAATCCTACTTGAGGTCCGGCCGCGGTGGAATCCACTACAGCCACCGCAGGTGGTGGACCAGAGCCACCAACACCATGTGGCTGTAACCGCGTGTTATAGGTGTCACATGCTGGTGGCATCAAATGATGTCTGTAGTCGACCCACATTTAAGGGAATCATTCCATGTACATAGAGGGATAATGTGGGGTGATGACACACTATTCATGGACTTTGTGTGGGGAGACGGTCTGCTGAGATGACTACATGACCCAGAACTAATATAGCATCTCCCGCGTCTCAGATGGGTTGTACCGGCTAGTCAGTGTGGGGAATGCTAGATTGGGTTGCCCCAGCCCCAGCTGTGTCAGGTCGGGTCAGCCAAACCGTGTTGGTTAGGTTCAATCCGATTGGGAAGGACCGTGCCTGGACCCGACCGCCCACTTTTAACTAAAAAATAACAACTTTCAAACTATTCATCCAATATTCGAGC
Source organism: Viscum album (assembly GCA_963277665.1). NCBI lineage: Eukaryota > Viridiplantae > Streptophyta > Magnoliopsida > Santalales > Viscaceae > Viscum > Viscum album. The sequence goes on from OY728128.1 coordinate 325,157,508, forward strand.
CATTTTTGTAGAGTTGGGACCCTTATTATGAAAAAATCCTTTCGAAATATTCCATTTCTATTTTAATGGAAGTCATAATATGATCGGTGGCTTGAGGAGTTGATTCTCCCGAAATCCAACATGCTACGAGTGGGAATTCTGTGGCTAGCTGGGACGAGAATAATGTGGCAAGCATACCTTAGTTTCCCAAAATAACTCAGTGATGAGAGGAACACAGTGTCCTAGTATTCTTTAGTGATAAGAGGACCTCAGTGTCCCAGTGGACCTATATAATGACCGGATCTCCCTGGCATAACAGACCATAGTGATGAGCAGACCTCAAATGCCCCATTAGACATGGGACGTAGTTTCCCAGTATACGAGCATACCTCAGTGGCCTAGCAGACCATAGTGACGAGTAGACCACAATGTCCCTGTAGACGGGTAAACCTTTGTGGACCAACAGATGAGTGGACCCTAGTTGCCCAACAATCCTTATTAATGAGATGACCTCATTGGACCCATAGACCTTACTAACGAGCGGACCTCAGTGGCCCAATAGGACAGGCTGACTAATCATGGATGAGTCCCTTAGCACTAAAAGATGTTTATCCTTACAACATATAGTCTTACATTCTATACATTAGGTTATACCTATTTGATATATTTACTACTTCGTGTGTAATTTTCTATGTGGTCATTTTATTGTGGTTTGGGGTCCCTACAAAGTATTGTTTTACTCAACCCTCCATATACATTTTCTATACATGTCATGTCTTGTGTATATTTTTGACTCGTTGAAAGAGTCCATGGTGAATTACAGATAGGTGGTTCTTAGAGTGACCTGAGAGATTATACATGCTTCTAAGACTTCAGACAACTGTTTTTTTACTTACCATAATGTAGGTTTTTCAATGGAAGAGTTCTAAAGACTTGTACTTTATAATTCTTGTTTCAATTAGGCTTATATTTCAGCCCCATTTTTGTTCCATTTTCTACCATCGTACCTTGTTTTATTTACATAGTGCTTGTACATTCCAGCATCTATGGTTTGGATTTGTGTGTGTGTGTAAAATTACTTAAGAAAATTCCACCCATTTGTTGGGTATACACCTTCTTGATGCTAGTCGCTAGCCTCTGTCCAATGAGAGGCAGGCTTGGGGTATTCAAAACACGGTATTAAGAGGGATGGGATGTGACAAAGTTGTATCATAGAAAGCTTAATCTACCTTAATAACCCAATTTATGTGAGTTTGGTTAGGGGAAACAACGTTAAGTCTTTTGATTTTGGATTTCAGGCCATGGAATCCAGTGTTGGTGCAGCAGTTGATGTACCCATACACACGGACCCTAAATTATTCTTTTCATCTCAAGACATAAATAAACTAGTTATAAGGAGAATGTTTATGGTATATGCATCATGTATAAATGGTGTGAATTATACATGTTCTACATGAGTAGACTCACCAGGTACACTCAATTGATCGTGATACATCTTGATTTATTTTAAGATGCTTCTATGTAGATGTCCAGTTAGAACTATACCATATAATCACAAGGATGATCGGTGGTGTGACATGATGGGTACATGGGTTCATACTCGAGACAACACCTTCTGTTTGTGTAACAGCTATACCACCACCTGTGGAGTTGCACATGGTACTCGTTGTACCAGCTGATGAGATGCACGAGCTGAGCGCAGTTTATGAGTTTCTGTGACTGATACCCCTCATGTTCTGAGGTGAGCCCAACTCATTAGCCTCTAAGGACTAGATTGAGGTGGTGATCATGATTTCCACCAAGTTAGGAAACCATTAGATCAGAAGGTGGTCCTCATAGAGAGCCATCTATGTGTCTTAGCAGGATAATGGTGGGGTTTAGATTAGTTAATCGTATGATGAGGTGAGTCTTCTATAGATAGATCTTGAGAAAAATTCAATGTGATGGGGATATTTTCATAATGTATAGGGTATTTGTCTTCCTAAGATCATCCACAGATTCAGAATGACAACATTATGGTAGATGGGTATTCATTGAGTTATACAATCCTTTCCAAGTACTCGATAAATATGATAAAACCAGTGCTACGGTGCTCAGACCTCCGAGTGAGGTTTGTTAAGGGACATCTGAGCCAGAACTATTCCTCTTTGAATTACTACTTATGTTAGGTTGCTAGATATAACTTTTGGGGTTAAAATTTTTTTGGTTGAGTAGATTTAATGACCCAAGTATTTATAGAAAAATACTTTTTTCATATCTATTAATATTTTTGAATGAGATATTAATTTTATGTAAAAGTGGAATTTTTTTTGATAGCATACTCAACATGAAACAACTATTTTCTTTGAAATATTATATTTCACTGAACATTGAGTTATACATAAAATAAAATAATATAATTATTATTTTAAATGGTAGTTGACGCCATGCCATTGTATTGGCATGAATGAATAGAACTATATAAAATATTACTAAACATGTTTTTAAATGTTTTTACTTTTTTCCATCAAATTTTATAGGCCTAAAATAAGAATGAATCTGATTATAATCATGAAATACTTTAATATTCATTAAAAGGTCGATTTTCCACCTTTTGAAGGTGAACCATATTTAAATCTAGTTTTTTTTACTTTTATATCATCCATTTGAGAAAATAATCATATTATTTAGAAGATCATTATTAATATATACTTAGGGTAAATTGTCTTAATTTTCAGATAATGATCATTGTTTAGAATGAATAGTGAAAAATACTACATTTTAATTCAAAACCACCTTTTAATCTAATTTATTTATATATTTGGTCAGTAATTTTATTTGGTTTTAAATTGTAATTAGATTAATTTTTTATCATTTAATCCAAATTTTTCCATTTTAAGTAATTTCACTTTTAAATTGGACATAATATAAATCCAATCTTTTAATTTTTTTTACTCATTAAAATCATGTTATTTAGTGTTGACAACGAAAATTAATTTTAAATTAATTTCTGAAATATCTGTGTTTTAAAATTGAAATAATGGAATCAATATTTTTAATCATGAGGTAAAAATTTTATAAATAGGTATCTTTTATTTTAAGATATTAGGAATAGTATGTTTAGTAAATATTTTTTTTACCATTGTTTTAGGGTAATCTGGTAAATAAGTGTAAAAGTAATATTATAGTAATATTAAATTATCCTAACACATATCATAACCCTAATGGATGATAAATTCCAGACCATGGTCATTCGTTGGTTGATTTTAGGAGCCCATGGAGCCAATTATAAGCGAAAATGACATTTTATAAAAATTAATTTAATGTTAAGGAAAATGTAACATATACTTATATCTTTTGGTAAAAAAATTATTACATTACGTTATAATAGTGATATTTTCAAATATAAAAATTAAATTTAATAAAAAAATGATTTCCTACATCATGATATTTTATTTTTAAACTTTAGAGATTATATAAATGAATTTAATTATGACACAGTGGTGATGCAGTGATTTCGTCATTAATAAGGGATTCAAATAAAAGATAATATAAATGAAAAATAAATTTTATTTTATTATTTTGATGTCATACATGATTTTTTTAGGATAGGTACATTTTATATTTTAAATAATGACGTTTTCTTATTTAATCATGTAGTTATGGTTTTTTTAAAATTTTATGATTTGAATCCTGTGAAAATTGAACAAATTCATATTTTAAAACATATAATATGTTATTAAATATTATACAATTCCAAAAAAATCTACAAACTATAAACATAGTAACCATAAGTCTAAAATATTATTATTGACTCTTTAATATGAAAATTTTCATGTTTTGGTAACTATTTTTATTCTCAATGTAATAAATGTTTGATAAAATGGTAACAGTAAAAAAGGGTTAAATAAAAAAGACAACGATAATAAATTATCAAAAACATGTTAAATTTTTATTTGATGATTTTATTTAGAATTAAATTCATTTTATATTACCATTTAATGGGTTTTGGATGATTGGAAAAAAAATATTTTATAATAATAAAATACACTCAAACTTTTCTAAAGAGCCCCACCTCCATATTATAAAAGGCCACCAACTCTAACAAATTATACACACCAATCAAGCCCCATGTTTTGTATAAAATATGATCCAAGAACCTCTAAACAACCATATATTACTCCTATAATACTTACTTTAGGATTAATTCACCTTAATAAATCTATTTGGTTCAAACCAAATGGAGTAACCTGATTTAGAGGTAACATCTTCTCTCAAGTTCTCTTATTTTATTTTAATTCATCACTCCCTATATTATTCTTATTATTTAATTACACAACAACGCTAGAATAATAAATATGATATGATTAATTTATGATAATTATTTTAAATAAAATTATAAACACCTATGTTTAATGGGTATTGAACATATTGTTTCCGTGGACAACGAACTACTGCCTCACGAAATGATGATTGTTCAATTACCTCCTACTGCATTTCATGGTGAAAAATATGATGGAAATGTTATTATATATGGTATATATGATTTTTATTTTATCTCTATTTATCATTAATACTCATTTATAACTTAAATTTATTTCTTTCATGTTATATAAATATGATAATTTCATTTTAGGAAGTGGGACTTACTGCTCACTCAAGTTGATATGACTCATTCCTGCCATACATGGAACGTATAAAGGATGGTGCTAATGAAAATATGTAACATATATATCATATTATATTAGAATTTCATTATTATATACCTATGTTTCATTATGTTTTCATTTCATTAATTATAAAATATTAACAACAGTAGCATTCATGTGTACGTATGACTTATCGTCTCCATGAATAGTGCATTCCATTTCATATATCAGAATGTTATGGAATATTCAAAATAGCTATATAATAGACATATTTGATATATATGATATCTAAATACTGAATATCATTCATGTGATAATGTACATTTGACCACATGGGTATTTTTTACTTATAACTAGTTCATTTTTGACTCAAGTAACGAGCATCGACAAAACAACTGATATGAACATGAATAATTAGAGGATTGTTATATCAAGGTAATAAGTGATATAAAAAGAATAATAAACATGGAAAAGGTTTGTAATAATGTATAAATTAAAATATTTTTATTATTAAACAATAACATGGATCAAAAATGACGATTCAGACTCATGGTAAGAGAACTCCTTAACCCAATTACCATTCTTTGGGTCAAAATAATATATCTTGATTAAGTCACGTTAGAAATAACTTTTGTTACCATATCTTGATTTTATAATTTATTTATGTGTACATGTAGGGAATATAGATAATGGATGTATTTTATTTACAAAATGATCTTTGTAAGTGAACCTTGCATCCTCCACATTGAGTCAGAGGTTTCTTTTAGGTTATGTCTTTTAATTTCCATTTTAAATTTTTTGGATATGTTCTTATATATCTTCATTGATATAAATTTTATTTCCATTTAATGAGAGACATTTTTCTCTCTAATCAACTCATTTTATGAATTTTAATATAATGCCATCGAGATGCTGAATTTTCATATGGGAACTTCATAACCAAATTTCCATTTATTGGGTTAATCATTTAAATCTTGATTATATAATGATATAAATATGTGTGAATGAAAGATGTGTCATGACCCAACCCTACTTGGGCTCGAGCCACAACTACCCCAATCCCGGCCCCTTAGGCCAGGTGATGGAAACCAGTGCCGAAGGCACAATAACTCAGGGAGGCCATTGCCTAAGTACCTGTACACACACTCGCAGCACACTCAATGCAAAAGTGCAGAGTAAAAGAGAAAAGACAAGTAAAGTATAGGGAAACTGCTATAAATAAAACAAAAATTTGCATCGATCTCTACATTACAAAGAATGTTCTGAAATTACCTGAAGAAGAAAAGGGGAAAAACACGCACCCAACCAGAAAAGTTCCACAACCTGGCAAATGGTAAACAAAAAGGAAAACAGCAGGAAGGGTACCCCACCTGGAACCTGACTCCAACCACCACATACGGTCCACGGTCCTAATCTTCTAAGATCAACTGAAGTCATGACCAACCTGTCCGTTTTCTACAAGGGCATAGTAGGTGCGGGCAAAGCCCAACTAGGGTTGAGTATAAAAATACTCTGTAGAGAAACAAAGGAGGTACCGAAGGTTGAGCGGTAGATCGAACAGGGGAAAGTAAAGGAGTACAACTGGAAGTGTAGTAAAGAGTATAGTAAAGAGTCCAACTCAACCCAACAAGAGAAAGGAGATAGACTCATCTAGACACAAGGAGCTAGAAACGGAGAGATGATGAACTTATCGTTGAGTCTTCACTGCCTATAGCAGGATAGTAGACTCGTCCAAACACGAGAAGCTAGAAATGGAAAGCACGTGGCATACCTCGTGCGTCTTCACCTCTCCTGGGAGGAGAGTTTCCAATAACCAAGAAAATGGTTACTGCAAACAAGGTATATACAAATGCATATGCTCAATAAGAAGACTGGACAAGGACTTAAGGGGATCTTCATCAATTAGATAAGCCCAAGAAAGTGAGTCTCCAATAGTCCCAGAAGTAAACACCATCGATGTCTAGCATCCCACATGTCTACCCTGAACTACATGTCAAGGAGCTCAAATCACCGCACCTAGACACTATCAGCATTGTGTGGCACTGACTATCCCGCATGGTTTTAGGTCGCGTCACAAGGATGCGTCTCGTTGTGGAAATCACCCCACGTACTTGAGAGTTCCAGGTTAAGTAAAACTACACCTCGTCACTGCCCTGTAGTCGAGAGGTCTCCTTAATTTCAAAGTCATCACATCACTGACCCGTACAAACAAGGGTCCCGCTCTGGTAGTCACAGAGAAAAGTCACCGACTAGCCTCATAAGAAGGGCTGAGTCTGAAAAGCCATTGGGTGACCCACTGCCCAACCCTGCTAAAGGGTTAAACATAATAAGATATTGGGTGACCCACTGCCCAGCCCTGCTGGAGGGTAAAATATAATAAGATATCGGGTGACCCACTGCCCATCCCTAATGGAGGGTAAACCCTAATAAATCATCAGGTGACCCACTGGACAGCCCTATTGGAGGCTAGACCTGGAATAAACTGACAGGCGACCCACTGCTCAGCCCTGCTTGAGGGTAGACCTTGAATAAGTCGACAAGCGACCACTGCCTAGCCCTGCTGGAGGGTTGACCTGGAATAAGTCGACGGGTGACCCACTTCTCAGCCCTGCTAGAGGGTAAACCTGAATCAAGACGAGGATCAACCCAATGCCCAACCCTACTAAAGGGTAGACCCTAAGAGGTTGTCGGGTGACCCACTGCCCAGTCTATGTTGGAGGGTAGACCCTAAGTGTCGGATGACCCACTGCCCAGTCTTGACAGGAGGGTAAAACCTATAAGTCTGTGAGTAACCCACTGCCCAGTCTCTACTGGAGGGTAAACCCGAAACTGCTCTGGCCATCTCTACTGGATGGTATAACACTAGCCAACTGAACATGGAGTGGGTATCGTGCAACCACCCGATTCCGGAACAAAACCAGTGCTCCTGTATACTCCTAGAGTATACCATGTCTCCAGCCCAAAGTCTAACATGCACCCGACACCCAACATCAACACAAATGCATAACGTAACAACTCCAACCTTCCACCTCAACGGCTGAGGCATAGCCAACCACATCTCATTAGACACCAACCTCAATCTCCCAGGAGTGAACACGATCACACACCAAAGGTCCGCTACAAACACGGTAGAAGAACTGCCACCAGGGCACCTTTCATATTTCCACATTTAATAAGATCACCTAAGAGGATCCGCTCACCTGATCATATTACACTTTTATAATCCTTTCAAAAATACATGTGAGATATACTACTTACTCTCCTAAGACAAATATCCGACAGAAAATTCACCAACACCGCCTCGCACCCGAACGACATCCTGTGATCTTGTGCCTCGGCCCCAAAAACAGTAGTGCGCATCACACCATTGTGATCCCCATGGGAAAACAAGTCAAAAAGACTGCTCACTTGAGTGCAACAGATATCTGGGGAAAAGGATGCATTTCGGCACACTACACACGAGCAGTGCTCGTGGGACTGATATCCTGGTCCCGAAACACAATGAACGGATCACACCGTTGTGATCCTCTCGAAAAAGTACACAAGGTGGACTACTCACTTATCCAAAACGGTCACCCGGTGAGAGAGATGGAAAATCACTGTCAACGCTGAAACGACCCTCATGGGGCACGCACCATCATGACTAATTAGAGTAGACAGATTGTACCATTACAATCCCCTCATTAAAACATCCAGAATTGAAAACTCGCATGCCCCGAACGGACGTCCGATGAGAATGTTGCTAAACGCTGCTCGCAGCTCAAAAGACGGGTCGTGGGGCCCACACCTCAACTCCGGATGCAACGCCCGAAACCACCCTGAAAAGCATCACCCTGAGCCAGGGTCCCAACACCACTGAAGGTACTCAGAACAGACGTCAGATGCATCCACGCCATCCAAAACAAGAATCATCGGGATAACGTCAATCCCCTCGACATACGTGTTGCGCCACCAAGGCCCCCGTCTCGGGAATTATAATTGTCCGGGACCATCTCAAAAGGACTTCCTCGCTATTAGGTATGTGCTACCATAGACGACACTCAAAACGGATGCTCGCAGCTCGAAATAAGGGCGTCCAAATATTTTAATTTGGGGAGGGGGAAACCCCTGGGTCGGACCGGCCTAGTCCGGCTTGTCCGCCCCGCTCGGGCCGGCCCACTGGGACCGCGACCCAGCCGCCTGGGCCCAGCCCAACCTGCCCCGCGGGCTTTGCACAGCGGCCCGCCGTCTCCCATGAGACCCTCGCTGTGCACGGGTCGCTCCACCGACTGGCCAGCTAGCCGGTCGCGTCCACGAGGAGACCTTCCAACGGCGAGTCTTAGTCTCCCCAGCTGGGGTCGCACCATGCGGCCCCGGTTTCCCGATCGGCTCGCCCCTCACCAACGAGCCCGAGCTGTGCCACCAGCCTGAAGAACCCAGACCGCCGCCAGGATTCTGTGCCGCCGTCTTGCCCAGCCGAGTCACCGCACTACCTGGGAAGCCGTCGCCGCCGTCTTAGACCGCGGGAATCCGCCACCACCGTCCCAGACCGCCGGAAAAACTAGGGAATCAGCCAGGAATTCTCGGGGCTGTTCCGGACACCCTGTGACTCAGATTTTCGATACATGAAGTGAGTTGGAAAGCTTAGAACATGTTCTATGCGATTATGGGATTTTTTCAATGAACGGGCAGCAAATATACAGGGGAAATCAGGCTCAAATTATGCGGGAAGTAAAATGTGAAACAAAACCTACAACCTCGATGGGCTTCGCCCGGAGCTTCGCGTCGATCCGTCGGCATTACCACACCTCGCCGGAGCCACCTCGCCAGAACTGCCTCGCCGGAGTGGCCTCACCGAAGATGGAGGAGTTGGGAAGCTTGGGTGGAAATGGAGAAGAAGAAGAGGGTAGGGGATGCCTTTAAGTAGAAAATACTTAAACACCCGCCCGATAGCCCCGAACATGAAATTTCGGCGGGGTCGGGATTATGTCTCCCCTAGGCTAAAAACCATGCTCCGAGTGCAATAGCAGTTTCATAATTTTAATCTGAGGCCCCGTTCAAAAGAATCAACAACCGCGCCTGAGGCCTCCAAATTACAAAAACGCCCCTGTGGCCATTTTTTACAGAAGGGCCGCGCCCGAAAAACATACACCCCTCATGTGGTAAACGCCATGATTCGGACTCAACAGTGCCCTCGGGTTTCCAATCTGAGCCACCGTTTAAGAGATACTTGAGTTTCACAATTAAATTAAGAAATAAATTAATAAATTTATCTGTTTAACATTCCGAAACTGAGCGAGGGGTCCAAACATCCCGTTTCGACATGTTTTATGTCATTCCTAGGGTAAAGACACCATTCCATACACATCCGTACACTCATATCTCTGATATGAAACACAGTTTACGAGTTATCCCATTTATTTGGAATTTCCAGTGTGAACGCACTGAAAATTTAATTCCAGCCACACCATGGCTCAGAATCGCACGCATTCTTAAGTTGCTACTCTGAAATAATATCAAGAATATTCCAAAGTCTTCCGCAGCAAAACCTGGGTTCTTACATCATTCCCTCCTTCAATATTTTCATCCCTAAAAATAAAACCAGGGAAAAACACAGGGTACTAAGCCCACACCTAGTTCTCCCATACCCAGAAGAACTCTTGCACAGTTCTGTGTCACCGTTCACAGACCAAAGGATTTGATCTATTCACGTGAGGTATTCCCTCTCCAATGATGTGAATGGGAGCATGCACACATATCCTCAGTTGAGTCACATGGGAGAGGCTATGCACCCAATCAAGCCTTTGGGGTTAGGCCAAGGTGGTAGGGAACCTTGCCATCCCTTTGCAAGTTCTCAAAAGCCCGAAGGCTCTCGGGGGTTTTTCACCTCCCCGACTGAACCTCTACATCGCACGCCATGACTGGAATCACCGACCACACTTTGAACAAGGCTCGGTGATTCCCACCTTTAGAATATCCATATGGTGAAACACCCAAGGATATCTGGTCACGCTATATTTCACAGTCGATGTATCGTAACCAAGGCCCTCTTACATTCTCAAAATCGAAGGAGACAACATCATCGACTAAAGAAAAGTTCCTACGCGTTTTTACCTTACCAACACAGGGCCACACTGACGCCCATCGTCACCCTGGTAACAACCCAAACAAGGAGCAGGGGGAAAATAATTTCACACACAGAGTCAACCAATTCTACTGAAAAAAGTAGAATAGTTCCATACCATACCTCTTATCACCTCATGCTCTGCAGGGTTGTAGAAATACAAAGCTTGTGGCTGTCTATGGTCCCAACTGTCAGCTCCTAGAGCCTGACATGGACCGCCTAGTGGTGATGGGAATACCTCGTAAAGTCGTCCCCCACTACCATCTCTTCCCGCTCCTCTGCTAGCACCACCTCTCTGTGTACAACTCCGATCACGGGGTTGCCTCTATCGTGGTGGTGCACCTGCTGCCTACCCAAAGCACTCTGCATGCCTGGTCAGGTAGTCCCATGCCCGGTGACCTCACCCATCACAGTCGTAGTACCAACTCTCTTCAGGCTGTACTAGTGCCCTCTGTTGAAACTATGGCGTACGACCACGCCCCTGAGTCCGATTTTCAGAAAGCCACATGCGTCGAGGTTCTACTTGCCGACGCCTGCTAGCTGCGGCTAACGTCTCAAATCCAATGTGCCTGTTGCCACCAAAAACTATAGAACATGACTAGAATCTCTCTGTTACTAGTGCCTGATCTTTCCCACTGGCATATATTGAAATGCCCAATGGAACTATGACAGCACGAGCCTCTCGGCGGAGACCCTGCTCAAACTTCCATGCTCGGAAGATATCATCGTGGAACATGTCTGGGTAAAAGCATGCATGTTCTGCGAAACTACCCATGTACTCGACCACCGTCATCCCTCCCTGCTGAAACTGCAGGAGCTCCTGAATCCGAATATAGCACAAGTTGGAGGGAAAAAACTCCTCACGAAAAAAAACTAAAATTCGACCCACAAAAGTGACAACTCATCAAGAAACTGAGTCTCCAGACTCCACAAACGCCAAGATGCTCCACGAAAAAGTTTTTCTGCCAAATCCACACTCTAATCTGCCGGCGTCAGCACAATCCTGAAAAGGCGAACTATTGTCTCTAGCCAAACCTCTACTGCCTGAGTGTCTCACTCACCACTGAACCTCAGCGGTCTCTGCCACTGGAACACGCGGAGCATGCTCAACCTGTGCTCAAGCTCAGTCTGCTCTAGTGAAGCTGTTTTCTACTCAACAGGTGGGGGTGCTTCTACTGGACCACCTGGAGAAAGGGTCTCACTTGATGTGTCCATTACTTTGGCCTCATGGCTCACAGGGTTGTCGTCGTGCACCAAAGCTGGTATCTTGGATGACTGTCTTCGCGGGGGCATCATGAATATTATCACGGAGTGTCGCGATCAGATGAGCATATATGTATATACCAATAAGAACAATGGGGAGCTTAATCAAGAAGGAATGTCAAAGACTCAATCCTATGTGATTCAAAAAACAATTTCCATTGTATCAAGTTTCTCAGCATGCCGAGTCGACAAGCGGGTTATCAGGCTCTTGGTAAATGGATACGTCGGTCGCCACACCATCACTCGACTCCCTGCCCTGAGAGCCGCTCTCGAGACACGTTGACACTATTTCCATAAATCCCAAACAACTATTTTTTAGGTTCATCCACACAACGCCCCACGGAATGAACCACCTCTGATACCACTTTTTCTTGACCCAACCCTACCCGGGCTCGAGCCGCAACTACCCCAAGCCCGCCTCCATAGGCCAGGGGATGGCAACCAGCACCCAAGGCACAACAACTCGGGGAGGCCTTTGCCTAAGTACCTGTACACACACACCCAACACACTCAATGAAAAAGTGCAGAGTAAATTAGAAAAGAAAATTAAAGTAAAGGGGAAATGCTATAAATAAAACAAAAATGTGCATCGACCTCTACAGTACAAATCAAGTTCAGAAAGTAATAGAAAATGAAAAGGGGAAAAACATGAACCCAACCAGAGAAGTTCCACAACCTGGCAATAGGTAAACAAAATGAAAAACAGCTGGAAGGGTCCCCCACCTAGAACCCGACTCTAACCACCTTAAGTGGTCAATGCTCCTGATCTTTTAAGCTCCACTGAAGTCATGAACAACATGTGTGTCGTCTGCAAGGGCACACCTGGTGAGGGGAAATCCATAGCAGGGGTGAGTATAAAATTACTCAGTAGGATACCCAGAAGGCTCGATGGAGAAACAAAGGAGGTACCGAAGGATGAGAGGTAGATCGAATAGGGGAAAGTAATGGAGTACAACCGGAAGTGAAGTAAAGTGTATTGTAAAGAGTCCAGCTCAACCCAAAAAGAGAATGGAGACAGACTCGTCTAGACACAAGGAGCTGGAAACGGTGAGAAGATGAACTTCTCGTTGAGTCTTCGCTGCCTATAGTAGGAGAGTAAACTCATCCATCCACGAGAAGCTAGAAACAGAAAGCTCATGGCATACCCTATGCGTCTTCACCTCTCCTAGAAGAGAGTAACTAACACCCAATAAAATTTTTGCTGGAAACAAAGTATATACAATTACATATGCTCAATAAGAAGCCCGAACAAGGTCGTAAGGGGATCTCCATCCCGTAGCTCAGCCCATGAAAGTGGGTCTCCAACAGTCCCAGATATTAAAACCATCAATGCCCAGCATCCCATAGGTCTACCCCGAACTATAATTCAAGGGGCACAAATCACTGCACCTCAACACTATCCACTTAGGGCGGCACTGACTCACCCGCATGGTTTTAGGTCGCGTCCCAAGGATGCATATCGGTGGGAAAAGCACCCCTCATACTTGAGAGTTCCGAGTTAAGTCAAACCACTACTCGTCACTACCCTGCAATTGAGAGGTCTCCTCAAAGTCAAACCTATCACATCACTGACCCGTACAAACAAGGGTCTCACTCCGGTAGTCCTGGAAAAAAGTCACTGACTAGCCTCATAAGAAGGGCTGAGGCTGAAAAGCCATCAGGTGACCCACTGACCAGCCTTTCTAGTGGGTAAAACATAATAAGATATTGGTTGACCCACTGCCTAGCCCTGCTGGTGGGTAAACACTAATACATCATCAAGTGACCCACTACCCAACCCTGCTGGAGGGTAAAACATAATAAGATATCGAGTGACCCACTTCTCATCCCTACTGGAGGGTAAATCGTAATACATCATTAAGTGACCCACTGCCCAGCCCTGTTGGAGGGTAGATGAGGAATAAGCCGACATGCGACCCACTGCCCAGCCCTGCTGGAGGGTAGACCTAGAATAAGCCGACAGGCGACCCACTTCCCAGCCCTTCTGGAGGGTAGACCGGGAATAAGTCGACGGGTGACCCACTGCCCTGCCCTGCTGGAGGGTAAGCCTGAATCAAGACAACGACTGACCCACTGCCCAGCCCTGCAGGATGGTAGACCCTAAGAGGTCATCTGGTGACCCACTACCCAGTCTCTACTAGAGGGTAGACCCTATGTTTCATGTGACCCAATGCCCAGTCTCAGCTAGAGGGTAAACCCTAGAAGTCATTGAGCAACCCACTGCCTACTCTCTACTAGAGGGTAAACCCGAAACTGCTCTGGCCATCTCTACTGGATGGTACAACACTGGCCAACAGAACACAGAGTGGGTATCGTGAAACCACCCGACTCTGGATCAAAACTAGGAGAAACCACTCAACCCTACTGATCTAAAACATCGAGCACGAAGTCAGGGGAAAAACTCATCCCCACTGGTCAATAATCGGGAACAGAGGGACCCTTTACGTCGCGAGAGGTCAAAAGTACGAAAAGAAGAACATGTCACGCACCTAGGGACCACACAACCTGTGGCCCCAAGTTTACCCCGACCAAGAGCACAAACATTCTCAGGTACCGACATCCACATGTACCTCCCAGTGCTCCCGTATACTACCAGAGTATACCATATCACTAGACGAAAGGCTAACGTGCACCCGACACCCAACGTCAACACGAAGGCGTAACATAACAAATCCAACCTGCCACCTCAACAGCTAAGGCACAGCCAACCACATCTCTTTAGAGACCAACCTCACTCTCCTAGGAGTGCATACGATCACACGCCAAAGGTCCTCTACAAACACGGTAGAAGAACAGCCACCCCGACACCTTTCATATTTCAACATTTAATAAGATCCCCTAAGAGGCTCTGCTCAGCTAAACAGATTACATCGTTGCAATCCTCATTGAAAGACATGAGAGATAGACTACATACTCACCTCAAACAGATATCCGACGGAAAAGTAAACAACACCGCCTCGCACCCGAACGATGTCCCGTGATCGCGAGCCTCAGCCCCAAAAACAGTTGGGCACATCACACCATTGCAATCCCCTCGGGAAAACATGTCAAAAAGACTTCTCTCTTGAGTGCAACAGATATCCGGGGAAAAAGATGCATTCCGGCACACCGCACACGAGCGGTGCTTCGTGGGGCCCACATCCCGGTCCCGAAACACAAAGAACGGATCGTACCATTGCGATCCTCTCAGAAATGTACACAAGGTGGACTACTCACTTGTCTAAAAGGGTCACCTGGTGATAGAGATGGAAAATCACCATCAACACCCAAAAGGACCTCATGGGGCCCGCACCATCTTTCTGAATTAGAGTGGGTGGATTGCACTGTTGAAATCCCCTCGGAAAAACATCCATAATGGACTACTCGTATGCCCAAAAAAGACGTCTGATGAGAAAGTCCTTAAACGCTGCTCGTAGCTGAAAGGACGGCCAGTGGGGCCCACACTTCAACTCTGGCTGCAACGCCCGAAACAACCCTGTAAAGATTCGCCTCGACGCCAGTGGCCCAACGCTGTTGGTGGTGCTCAAAATGGACGTCAGATGCATCTGTGCCGTCCAAAACAAGAATCCCTAGGATAACGTCAATCCACTCGATGTACGTGTCGCACCATTGTGGCCCCCCGTCCCGGGAATTATAATTTCTTAGGACCATATCAAAAAGATCGTCTCACTGTTAGGTTCGTGCTGCCATAGATGGCGCTCAAAACGGACGCTCGTAGCTCGAAATACGGGCGTCCAAATATTTTATATGGGGGGAAGGACCCCTTGGTCCGGACCGGCCCGGTCCGCCCCGCTCGGGCCGGCCTGCTGGGACCACGGCCCAGCCGCCTGTGCCCAGACCAGCCGGACCCACAGGCTGCCGCACAGCAGCCCGCCGTCTCCCGCGGGTCCAGGACTGCCTGTGGGTCGCTCCACCGACCGGCCACCCGGCCAGCTGGTCGGTCGTGTCCACGTGGAGACCCACCAATGGCGAGTCTCGGTCTTCCCATCCGGGGTCGCGCCATGCCACCCGGTCTCCCGCTCGGCACGCCCCTCGCCGGCGAGCCCGAGCCGCACCACCCTCCTGAAGAACTCGGACCGCCGCCGGGATGCCGCACCACCGTCGCGCCCAGCCGAGCCGCCGCACCACCTCGGATGCCACCACAACCACCGCCGTCTTGAACCGCCGTAATCCGCCACTGCCGTCCCGGACCGCCGGAAAAACCAGGGAATCGACAAGGACTTCCCGGGGCTGTCCCAGACACCCTGGGACTTGGATTTTCGATCCGAGAAGTGTGTTGGACTGATGAGAACATGTTCTATGCGATTTTGATCTTTTTTCAATGATCGTGCATCACATTGATTGTGTGAATCAGGATCAAAGTATGTGGGGAGTAAAATGTGAAACAAATCCTCCTACCTCAATGGGCTTCGCCCGGAGCTTCGCATCGATCCACCGGCATTACCACACCTCACCGAAGCCATGTCGCCAGAACCGAATTTCCAGAGCGGCCTCACCAGAGATGGATGAGAGGGGAATCATGGGGGTAGAAGGAGAAGAAGAATAGGGGAGTGGATGTCTTTAAGTAGAAAATACTTATACTTTCGCCTGATAGCCCCGTACCAGAAATTTCGGAGGGGTTGGGATTAAGGCTCCCCTAGGCTAAAAACCATGCTTCGAGCACAACAGTGGTCACATAATTTTTATCTGAGGCCCCATTCAAAAGTTGAAAAAACCGCGCCTGAGGCCGCCAAATTATGAAAACGCCCCTGGTCCAATTTTTTGCATATGGGCCACGCCCGCAAAACATACACCCCTCCTAGGGTAATCGGCATGTTCCAGACTCCAAGGTGCCCTCAGTTCTCCAATCCAACCCACCGTTAAAGAGATACATGAGTTTCACCATTAAACGAATAAATTAATTAATTAATTTATCCGTTTAATGTTCCAAAAGTGAGCGATGGGTCCAAACATCCCACGCCTACATGTTTTGGGTCATTCCTTGGGTAAACAGACCATTACAGACCCATCCATATACTCATATCTCTAATCCGAAACATTGTTTAGGAGTTATCCCATTTATTTTGCATTTCAGTGAGAATGCACTGATAATTTAATTGTGGCCACACTGGGGCTCGGAATCGCACGCCATCTGAAGGCGCTGATCTGGAATAATATCAATAATATTCCAAAGTCTTCCGCATAAAAAACTGGGTTCTTTCACGATGATTGTTTTACACTTAATCTCTACAAATATTGGGTTTTTTTATATTTTTCACACATTTTTATATCATTGGTTTATCATTAAAATAATTATACAATATTTTTAAAGGAATTCACCTCAATATTCTTTCATTGAGGCCTATTTCGATTTATAGATGAAATTTTTTAATACGGTGTATAACACCCTTTGATATTTAATTTTATTAAAAGGTATTATTTTTTTATGAAAATGTTTAACAAAAAATAATGTTTCTTTTTATCATGCATGGGGACACCGACCTTTCCGCTGCCTCGAGCATTATTTTATATTTGGATTGTTTAACAAACTGTAATGTTTTTTAAAAGGAAAATAAATTCCATATACAAATTTCATTTCATTTGGAAATGAAAGTGGTTTTCTGAATCCATTTATTATGTCAATATCTTGAAATAATATATTGTTATCTCAATGTGGAAATTTTTTCTTTCCATTATGCTTGATTTGTGTGTAATGATTATGTTATGGTTCTTTGGAATTGTTTACATGTACGGGTGGTTCAATGATAAAACTAGGGCCAGTGAGCCCGGGATATCTCTCCAAAGAATTAAGTAACATGATAGAGTTAAACATTAATGTTTCTCTTATGAGTTTTTGATAATATAATTTTATGGGTATTCCAAACATAATTCCCTATGTAGCTTCAAAAGCGACAATGTATGTATGTTATGTATTCGACTAGTTACACTCATTATTCATGATTTCTGTGTGTTATTAATAAAAATTATGATTTCAAGAAGTATGTTTTGATTGAAAATTTTTGTTTCATTCATCTTTATTTATTGATGGTATAATATTTTATTTCCTTATTTTATAACCCTTACTATACTTTTTATGCTCATACAATGTTTTTTAATTGTTTTTACATGTTATAAGGAGAGGTAAGAGAATAGAATAATTCAAGAAGATTCATATAAATAAAATAATTATTGTTTTATTTTAAGGAGTTTATTTTTTCTGAAAATTTTTGCTTGATTAGAAGTGTTTACTATGTACATTTTTAGATTAAATGAAATATTTATGGCCTAATTATCTAAAAATATGTACCTAAAAAGATCCTTAACGTGAATTATTAACATAATTCAACATTATGTAATGTTTAAGGCTCATGGATTATAGTATATATGTCTAGTAGATGTTAGTAGTGGGAATGTATGAAGATGAAATCAGTCTCAAGGACTTGGAATTTTGATAAATTTCAAGGGAGGTCCTATGATTGGTAATATAGTGCTCATGGCTTGTTGGATGATTCCAGTCATCCTAGGAAGAGGTAATTATTTTCAAAATATGATAGGGGACATATTTATAGAGATGTTCCATCCCATTGTGCTGACATTTTAATGGGGGATGGAACACTAGGGTTGAGAAAGTAACAGGAACATATGAATCTTTTGGGAAACAAACATGGAAGAAGATCTAGTATAGAAGTAGGAGTTGGTATGCATTTCGACATGTTAAAAACCCCACCCCAATGTGATTCACACACGACTTAGGGAAGTAGAGGACATGGGAATGGAGATGTTTTATGCAGTAATCGAATATGACCCAAGGGATCTAGGAATTATTTGAGGAAAGGTCTATTTCTACTCTTAGCTGCCTTATTAACATACATTGGTTTTAATCATTCCTTATTATCATGAATAATGTTCATGACCTAGAGTTTCTGGTAAAACTGTTTACTTGACCCTTACTTCTGGAGATAACTATGGCATGAGACTCGATAATCCCAATAATGATTACAGTGTGATCTTACCCTTGAGGAGAGTGTTTAGATAAGAACCTCATAATGGAAGTGTCGAGGCCTTACGACGTCAATTTTGGTAAAGATTGTTCACCCATAGTTCATGGTCAGATTGATTGTTTTATGAAATATGACAAGGTATGTCTGCCGTAATGGAATCTGGTTTTCCTTGGATAGATAAAAAGGAAACATAGGTAGCATGTGACAAAATAATTCATAATAATTTACAACCTATTACTATAGATTCATCTAGCCTTACCCTCATGCGAGTGTATGTATTGAGTATCTAGTTCAATAGAGTAGTTGTGAAGTACGATGACATATTTCCAAGCCAATGTTTCCAGGTTGACCTCCCGTAGGAGAGATGGAATTCTACATCATTGCACACCTAGAAATTGCACCGTTAACATCATCAATACATCCGATGGATTTCAAAAAGCTTCGCAGGATGAGTATATAGGTGGGGGACTTATAGAGGAAGGTCTTAGTAAGACCCAGTGTTTGGGGTTATGTATATATTATTGGAAATTTATCCATGTAGAAGTGATGTACGATTATCCACTACCAATGGGATGATGAACACATCGATAAATTGAAAGGGGAAAACTTTTTTGGGATGGAACGGTGGACACAATATTTTTTAGCAGTTCAGGAAAAGATTGAAAAGCACCTAGATATTATTTTTTCTAGAAGAGGGTCTCATGTTTGTAGTGTTCTGTGATGCATTAGTGACTAGACTTGATTGTGTCCTAATGAAAAGTAATGTGATAATTGCCTATGTTCTTCATCAGTTGAGACCACATAAAAAAACTATGTGAACCACGAACAAGAGTTTCTGGATGTTTTCTTTTCATTGAAGATGAGACGACACTCCCTTATGGGAGAACGATTTCCCATTTACACTAAACAAAAGAGTCTCAAGAGTATCTTCTTCCAGATTGATTTGATCATGTGACAGAGAATATGGTTGGAGTTCGTATGGAACTATTACATTGAAGTACCATATATTCCTGGTAATGATAATGTGGTAACATATTTTATAAACATAATATCTAGTTCATAATTTCTAAATGAAGAAATATATATACTTAAGGGATATAGATGATGCAACTTACCTCAAATTGGTGGTTGTTACCCATCCACTATTAATGGGAGTTAGGGAGGCATGACATTATGATACCAACTGTATGCATTAAATGACACATTTTACCACAGGGAATACCCCTAGTGGATATTAAAAAAGGTGGGCAGCTTGTCGTTCCTTTCAGAGGATGAAAAATAGTTGTAATGACGATCTAGATTGGTGGGATGCATTGGGAAATGAATATGGCTTTCAGGGTTGACACTAGGGATGATGAAACATATTGAAGCTGAGATTATCAGTTGAAATAAAAGATGAGCTCAAATTTAATCAGTTTCTTGGATTTTCAACATACTATGTTGACCCCCTATGCTTTGATGGGGTTTCTAATTTTATCCTTTGGGTGTGAAGAAGGGAGTAATGAAAGATATAGACAATCTACATGACAGGTTTATCATATATTTCATGGGTAAACTGTATCATCAAAGTGATCATTGACCAACTCACCTTGTTGGTAACCTATTAGAATTTCTAGAACAGAGCCCCATAGAGTGGTTGGGATGCCTCTTCATGCATCACATGGTTCTATTCCATGGATTCCAATCAACAATATTCTTGGATGAATGTGCATTCTTTGCAACACAGTTACAGAATGGATTTCATGATGATTTTAGGACTCCTCTATGCCTTTGAACATCTCTCCACCAATAGACAGATGGCCACATGGAGTGGACTGTACAAGTTATAGAGGACCAAAATTGTGCTAAATTCCTCAATTTTGGTCATAGTTTTGTGGGTCACCTACTTATGAAGGATATTCATACAAAACCAACAATGACTCCATAATCTGTATAACACCACTTGAGGCCTTGTATGGGAGACCCTGTCATTTCCACACTGCTAGACTAACCCCATAATGTCAGTGCTCGTGGTCCCAGAGATGGTGTAGGCTACTAAATAGAAGGTGAAAGTCATCAGAGATTAGATTATGAATGCAATGAGAAATCATAAGTGCTATGAAGGTAAGAGACAGAGACCCATTGAGTTCTATGAAGGAGATAAAGTGTTTCTTGGGGTCTCTACTCAATGTGTGATACAAACATTTTGTTGGGGAGAAATGTTATCTTGAGGTTCATCAGATTTTTTTATACTGTGTAGAGTGGGGAGGTTTCATACATCATGGCTCTACATCTATAGTCAGTGTAGGTAGATGGATCCTTCCACGTATACTAGAAATGTATATATTTACTTGACTCATAACAAATCATTGACTTGAAAAATCTTGATGATGACGACAATGAGTCTTTTTTGGAGTTTCTAGTAGAGATCAAGGATTGTCTGGAGAGGACTCATCATGGGAGATCAATTCCTCTAAGAATTCTGTTGTAGCATGAGAATATATAGGAGATCACATGAGATGGGAGGTATGAGTTTTTTCCCATACCCTCAACTATTTGTGAATCCCTTGGTTTGGATTTCATGGACCTAAAGGCATTATGTTGGTAGAATTAATGACTTGAATCTTCCAATTTTTATTTCTAGGAAATTTCTCAGGAAATTCTAAGACACGGTGATGGGACTGCATGCAATTCTGAGTGTTAGTGTTCTAGGAATGGTCCCTCAAAAAATGTTATGTTTTAAATAGAACAACGATCTATATTAGAAAAAATGTGTAATAACATTTAAATAGGTAACCAGATCTGAAATCTGAGGGAAAATTTGCATTTTGAATGATGGGTTTACTCTAAGTGCGACTTAATATTAGTCGGAGTATGTCTCTAGTGTGAAAACCTGAAAATGAAACAATCGTAAATAAAATTATTAAATAAAATTATTTTCCTTTTCAAATATATATAAATCATAAATAATTTCTCTTATTAAAAATCAGAGACCACCATTGATCTTCGGAGGGCATTCATTCATTAGGAGGATCCTAGCATTGGCCAATTTGGTCAAATAGTGGAAAGTAGTTTTTGGGACATCAATATAAATAAAATAATTAAATAAATATTATTTTATTTTTTCAAACCTAAAACCCATAAATTGTAACTGAGACTGGAAATTTTATAGAACCATTGATCTCGTGATGGAATGTTTTTCTTAGGTGGGTCCTGAACTCAATTGGTGCATGTCAAGGGTATATATTTTCTGCCATTTAAAAAAAGTAGATAATCTAAGGAAACATCATTTTATTCAAAAATGTTTCGCTACGACACAAATTTGAGCCATATATTTTATTTTATATATGAAACAATGTAATGATAATGAAAACCAAGCATAACTGAAAAAATGTTTCATTTAATAAATTAAAAAATGTAATGAAGTGTCAAAATAGTGTAATACAAAAGCTGAAACATGTTATCTATATTATGTTGTTTAGTAGAGATATGGGATCAAGGGAGGTTCCTGGTGTTTTCTCTGATTCCTTAGAGGAATTTCATTGCAGAACGATGAGTGGAGATGAACAATGAATTAGAACTGATCAATGGATGGATTCAGATCATACATCCGTAGATTTACATACAACATACTGAATATTCACCCTCCATAGATATCAATCCATACATAGATAATTATTTATTTTTATGTATTTACATTTCCCCTATTCTTCCTTTATGAAGAAATAATGTGGGTAATTTCACTATAAAATTGACTAGCAGGTCGATCATCAATGTGGTAATGGGATTTTTCATACGGGAGTTATGGTATGTTGAATTCATGTTTTATTTTTCCTTCATTAAAATCATGACATGAAAGAATAATGCAGACACGAAAAAATCTCATGGTCCATCCTTTTTGTGTTCCTTGTGCATCCTTCTACTACACCATTTTCTAATGTTCTTCATGGGGATATTGCAATGATTGTCCAAGATAGACCACAAAGATGGATCAACCCTGTATGAGGAAGATAGAGATGTTGGAATCAAGTGATTGACTGTGGGAATGTGACCCATAGGTTGAAGTGGGTGAGTCATGTTCAGGCTGGCCATAGTGGCGTTAGAATCCCGCAGCATTGAAAAGGGACATCAGCTCGAAGGATGATAGTGGTGAATCCCAGGTAATCCGCCATGGGTGGTGGACTAGGGACATCAGTGGAATGGATTAGTGGCTACGTGGGGGAGATGACATCCACGAGCAAACACCTCACAGTAGGAGATGCGGCCCGTAGTAGATCTGTGGGTGACGAACATTGGTAATGGCCATAATGGGATGACGACACATGGTCAGTGGAACACATGCGTGGAGGTGGACAACCATGAAGGCTACAAGATGTTGAAAAAACACAACACCTATAACCTCAAGGATGGACAAAACAGTCCCGCCAATGTGGGCCAGACAAGAGGGGGAACCAGGCAATTGGGCTACCTGACAACACATAAACTGGCCCACCAACGTTGGCTGGGACCGAGGATGTTGACCATCCTATAGGGTGGACTGGTGATCCAAACCATTGTCTTAATGGTCCCATCCCTTGGGCCTGGTCAGATATGGCGGCGTAGACCCGACCAGATTGGATTGACCAACCCTATTCAGGTCGGGTCGAGTTGGGTGGGGCTGCCCAGGATGGATCGGGCCCAGACCCGACCGACCCATTTTCACTAAAAGACTCATATAATTCAAATTGTGTGGCTGATTGATAAGAAATTTTGCGGCGTTGGGACCCTTGTGAAGAGACAATATTCTTGACATACATCATGTGACTTTTCATAGATCTTGAATTATGGTTGATGTATTAAGGAGTTGATTCTCCCGAAATCAGGCACGCTATGAGTAGGAATCCTATTGCTGTTTGTGACGAGAGGGAAGTAACAAATGTACCTCAGTGTCCCTATAGGCATTACTGGAATGCATACCATAGTTCCCTAGTATACCTATGTGATGAGAGGATCACATTATCCCAACAAACAAGCGAACATCAGTGGCCTTGCAGAGGAGCAGACCTCAGTGGCCCAACAGTCCTCGATGACGAGTGATCCTTAGTGGCCCAATAGACCTCAACGATGTGCAGACCTCAGTGCCCTATCAGCTAAATGCAACTTATCAGGAATGAGTCCATTAGAAGTACATGATGTTCAGCATTATGACTGATTGTATTACATTCTGTACTTTTGTTTATACCTGTGGGAGTTTTCCACTACTTCACGTGTACATATCTTTGTTAACTTTTTATTATTGATTGGGGTTTTTACTATGTATTTTTTATCATCCCTGAATGGGATTCACCCACACGTGTCATATATTGTGTAGGTGATTGGCACATTGACAGAGTCCTTGGTGGACTTGGACAATGTGGTGCATAGAGTGACCCAATAGACAAGATGTGATTTTGAGACTTCAGATAACTATTTATATACCTACCCTTCAAGTAGGGTTTTCTATAGAGGAGTTCCAAATACATGTACATTTACTTTCCTATTTTAGTTGGCCTTGTATTCCAGCTGCATTTACCATCAGTTTTCTACTATCATACGTTGTGTTGTTTATGTAATGTTTTCAACTTCCAGCATCCATGGCATGGAGATTTTTTAATGTTTATAGGTTCATAATATAATTTCTACGATTTGTTTGGGACACGCCTAATTAGTCCTATTTTCCAGCACATGACATAAGAGTGATATGATTGGGGTAGTCATGGCATGGGACTTGTGGGACAGGTAGTGACACCAAATGTCTTCCAGATCAACTTCATCTCCCAAAAAATTGTTTTTTTAATTTGTTTTTGGAGAGTCATCCCTTATCTTTTTTATGTTATTATAATAATCAAAGCATTAATTATCCCATTCATTTGAAATTATTAGAGTATTTCATGAAATATAGGTTCATGTCCACATGAGATTAAAGATGGTTTCTAAGTAATAAAATTTAATGATAAATATCTGGTTGATGAGATGATGAGGATGAGACATTTTTTTATAATTTCACCGTTGAATTAATTCATAGATCAACACATCCCATTTTGCGTTAATTATTTTCATAAATTATATTCAATATTTCATTCAATGATTACTAAAATTCATTGGAATAATAAAATTTTGATTTTACCTTATTTTATGTATCATAAAAATTCACTGTTGATGATTAATATATTATGGGTATTTATTTATTTTTTGTAAAAAATTAATATTTTTATAATAAAATGGGATGGATATGAATTAAAAATGGATGAAATTTAATCATTTGACAAAATATTATGAGGTTTTAGTTAAATACTTCATCAAGATTTCAATGGAGCATATATACAACCCTTTTAAAATCATTTTCCATGTTTATGTTGTTTCTATTGAAGAAAAATATATTAGGAAGAGTTGGAAGAACATTTTATTTGGCACAAAACATATTTTAGTTGTAAATTTTTGATATGTTTGGGGAAAATCTAAACGTACACACCGATTGGAATGATACTGCAATTTATGATTCATTAGACATAAATTAACGTTTATGTAATGATGGAGATCATATAGAATAAATTAAAATCAAAATTTAGGATGACCTTCATAATTGATTAATGTAGGTTGAGATGTTAAGTATATTTGTTAAGAGTCCATTATATACCAATTGTACTAAATACATTACAATGTTTACTTCATTAATGTTATATAATTTGAATGATGTTGGTGGATGGAGTGACACCATATTTATGAAATTACATTGTCTACTAAATGATACGATACAAGAAACAAATGAACTAAAATGATGAATATATGAAACCAAATGAATGATATATTCTGTGGGAATAATATTTGAAAAAATACAGTCTTTTCTAAATTTCATATTGTTTCTCAAGGATCGTGAATCTATAATAAAATTTCCTAGGTGTGAAACCAATCTAAACAAGAAAAATGAATAAAATACTTAAAAATATATACGTTACTTTAATATTATCCAATATTTTATACGACTATATAAATAATAGGTAACCCAAAGAAAATTGACATGGATTATAGATACATGAAATAAATATTGAAACCTACTTCGTCCAATAGATTCTCCTTAGTGGAAGAAAACTGATTACAAGAATTCTGAAATTAGAAATAAGATGAGAAACATTCAAATTGAATTATCAAGAGATGGAAGAAATACCTTTTAATATATAGAATATCACATATAGTACATGGCCCATAATTTTGTTTAATTATAACTTTTCACAATGGTTCTATATTAAGGAAAAATAAATTACATTGTATATTCTTATATCTAGACCAAATAAACATGGTAAGGATATTGTTATCTATTTGGCCACATTGAAAATAGTTTTCAAATTGATTTGTGATACATCTGTTACAATTTATGATTCTTCTAGAATTGAAGAATTCATAATGAGTGGTGTATTTTATGTGATGTTAAGTGACTTCGCAGCTTATAGAAGTTTATCAGTTTTTAGCATTATTGGAATATTGGGGATGTTGAATTTGTGATCAAATCACACACTGAAGTCAAAATGCTCTTAGAATATTATTTTTTTAGTAACTAGGAAATTTCTACCATGAAGACATAAATTATGATCCTTGATTAGAACATTCGACGGAAATATCAAACAATGTTTATCAGTGTCTCAAGTAATGGGAGATCATATGTTGGATAAAATAAAATATATTTAATCTATTTTTTGTAGAAAAGTTTCCAAAAAACATACAAAATAAGGTTGTAATAGGGGATAAATTTAATTTAAATTACTTTAATAAAATTGTTTGTATGTCATAGATTTTCATAATTCCATGCATATATAAAAAATTTATTTGATAGTGTTATTTTAATGTTACAAAATGTTTTTTTGGAAAAAATAATTATTGATCAAGGTTAGTTTAGAACTGATTGACATTAGGATAATAGAAGTGTTGAAACCAGTGATGGTTAAATGGTGTACATTTCTTCCTCCCCCATTATACACGATTTCCAGATAAGAAAAATTACAATTTTTTATTTTCTGTAATAGTGTAAAATATCTAGAGGGAGTATTTATCAATTATCCAGAATTCCTTTACAATTAATATTTTTATGTTACCTGTAATAAAACACATGGCCCTCATGTCTTGTTGTATTATTTGGTGCATGTTACATTATTTTTCAATCTACCTCAAAATGGATAACATACATTAAATAATGTATGCATCTTTTTAAAATCCTTATGCATTATATTTAAAGACATGATGAAGTTTCAAATCAAGAATTAGGATTTTGATGTCATATTATGGAAATTATAGATGTTTAACCTACCATTATTCTCTGATATAATGGTCTACTTAAAGGTTCACATTGTTAGAGAGGTTGAACTATTTGGTCCTATCCATTTTTGATGGTTGTACCCCATTTAACGTTATATGATTACTTTGAAAGGTTGGGTCATGAATCATTGTATTCTATAGATTTTTAGTATAAAATAATATATTTTGGGAGATTCATATGAATTATATACCAGTTACCTATTAGATGATGAAATCACGGTTCTCCTAATGTATTTACAAATCATACACCTTATAGGCAAATGTATTTCTAGATTATATCAAGTTCTAATTTCTGTGATAGAGTATGAGTGAGTACCCGTTTAAATTTTACATAATAATGATGATTTTTATCAATAAATTGAATACCACAAATCAATTTATTGATATTTCAATCCATCAGGGGTTGAGTGATGGATATTGATCACACATACTCAATAGTTTATTAGATGGATTATAGAACAAATTTATAAGAAGTTAATTGTAAATCCAAGTTGAATTTTTATATTAAATATACAGATAGACAAGGGAATAAATGAAAAGGTTATATCATACATTGGGTCCATAATCAATTGTTATTGATTCTATACAAATGAAAAGAATGTGTTCAATATGATGTAAAAGCTGGTGTTAAGCATCTATGGGAATCGATTCACATATCTTGTTCCAATGATTGGAATCCAATTTATCCAAATATAAATTATTTTGTAATTATCAAATAGTTAAACTAGTTGGATCATACAACCTTTCATGTGACTATATTCTATTGAAAATCGGTTGGCAATATGTGTGCAGTGAAATTTGATGAAATGATATTCATGCATGTAAATATTGGATTGGACATGGAAAGGATAATCACATTACGGGAATCACAATTATTGAATGTACATTACCTCCATATCCCAGTAAACAATAATTGGACGATTTTCCTACTAGTGACTAAATAAATATCAGGTTAGAAAAAAATTAAATCGTGGATGTCTCATACATTGATAGATCACAATTATTTATTGAAATATCAAAAAAACATTAAAAATTTTGCTTTTAAATTTGAATGTAAATGTTTTTTAATGTTATGATATTTTCCTTCATTATATTATATGTTCTTAACGAAATTAACATAATATAAATAAAATGTTTTCCTAATCATGTAGTCAATTTCACCTAAACATGCTGATGTTACTAATCCCTCATAACTAAAACTATATCAATGGAAATCCTTTTTGAATATGTAATAAAATATTAAAATATGCTTTCCCTATTTTACCTAAAAAATCTATAATTAAACATCAATTTTATTTTAATTATTCATTATTGATTTCATTTATTTGAAATTATTTTTGTTGATCATTAATGATAATATGCACCAAAACATACTCAATATTCTTCTCCCTTAAATCATTTTACCCCTGTTGTGTTTCATTTATCACCATCCTTTATGAATAATCTGCTGCCTTTGAAGGAAGAGAAAGGATCTCGTGTCTTCTCTATCATAGAGATAATCTTTTTGTCATCATAGTAAAATAATTTTCTAATGAATGTATATATTTTTTTATTTTATATGTCTATTTTTTTATTAATACTCACTTATGAGGTTTTATCTTATAATAGTTGATTATTTTATTCATATAGGTGTGGAAATTCTATAATATATTCCTTTCAACACAAAAATTCTAGATTAATATTCTACCACAAAACATTTTCACCCCAAAACTGTTAGAATTTATCACATTCCCTCATGATAGCTCCACTACTCAATCAATGAGGTTATCTTGATGTTATCATATAAAAATTATTTTCCATAGAATTAATGTATTTTTCAAATTTATGGTTTATTTATTTATTAGTAGTATTACATATAATAAAATTGTTTTCTAAAATAGGTCGATTCCTTTGATTGAGTTGGGGTGGTTTGTTGATGCTTCTCATTCTCAATTGATATTGAAATTCAATCCTGTAACTAAGATAATGACAATAAAGAAATGCATCAAGAATACATACAACAATCATTAAAAGGTGAATTCATACATATTATTTAATTAATTTAGTAATTAGTTTATCTGAAATTTTAAAGATAATTTCCACATAATTTTTATCAAATAGTTATTTAATTTTATCACAGATCATTTAGGGTTTAATATTTTCCATTAAAATAAGAACTGCAATCCACAAAAAAAGATTATATGCTACATTATACAAATTTTTTCCCATATTACATTGAATTTATTTTTCATAAAACAAATCTATCTATTGATATTATGTTTTTAGATGAAAATCGTTATTCAGGTAAGAACATTGGGTAAATATGATGTATCGGATGTTCGAAAAATAAATCAAATGGAACGCATGAAATAATTGAATATGTTAATTTTTTTAGAATTTTGGATGTGTAGGAATCAACTTCACCTCAACATGAGATATGATA
Source organism: Viscum album (assembly GCA_963277665.1). Lineage (NCBI taxonomy): Eukaryota > Viridiplantae > Streptophyta > Magnoliopsida > Santalales > Viscaceae > Viscum > Viscum album. The sequence goes on from OY728128.1 coordinate 325,187,187, forward strand.
TGATCAGTATGAATCTATGTGCAGATTTTTATTTTTCATTGAAATTAATTTTATTAATAAAGATAATTAACAAACTCAAAACTGATCAAATATGTTCAATTTTTTTTTATAATATGAAAAATAATCCATAAGTAGGTATTTATATGTAGAAAACTTCCGCAACATATCAATATAGATATTATTTCAATTATGATGCAAAGGGACCATTATTAGTTTAAAGAGAAATTTTTTGTTTAAAAAGTTTCTCTTGCTAAAAATTGAGAAAATATAGTTATATATTCATTATAATGTTTGATCAAAATTCATAAATCATTTGTGACATTAGGAATTATTCTTACATAAAACTGATACACGATGTGATAACTATGAACCAATTTGTGTTTTTCTAGTTTATAAATACATTTTAGTATAAAAGAAAAGTGATTTACTCAAAATGGAGAAATCAAATTATAAATGTTTTTATAATTTTGGAAAATGATCCAAATATCATTTGGTATGTGCAAGAATTAGCTACACCTCAGTCAAACGCATTTTGTAACCATTATTACACCTACATAGTTTTTCTTATTTAACATTAACATATATTTTAGTAAAATAGATAACATAACTACTCAAAACTGAGAAAACACATTCATATTGTTTTAATAAATTAAAAAATTATATATATGTCACTTGTGATGTATGAACATAAATCTCTCCTCAATTTGATACATGTTGTGACTGATTTGACTCAATGTGCATTATATCTTTTTAAAATGACATTTTAGTAAAAAAGACATGTGAATTACTCAAAACTGGGAAAACCAGATTTTTTTGATACAATATGAAACTATCCAGCTATAATTTGAAATGTGTAAGAATTATCCACACCTCAATTTGACACACCATGTGACCAGTATGACTAGATGTGCATATTATTTTTATTTTAAACGGACATAAATTTTAGGGAAATCATTTGATGAGTTGAAGTAAAGAGATCATTTTTAGATTATATTGATAATTTTGTAAAATATATCACATTTCATTAGAGATGGGTATGAATCATTTATACCTCAATTTTCACACAGTGTGACTAGTATGACTCGATGTGGATCTTTTTAATTAAAATGTGTATCAATTTTTATAAAAAAGGAAAATAACCTACTAAAAATGATTAAAATTCATTCTCTATGTTTTTATACATTAGAAAATTGATTAATGAGTTTGTTTTTGTGTTTAAGAAATAATTATACTTCAATATAATACACGATGTGCCTAGTATGACTCAGAGATCCTAATATCAATTTAAACACAATATTTTATTTCTAAAAGTGTCACTAACTGAAATTAAAACAATCAAAACCATAGTGTCTTGAAAATTTAGAAATTTGTTTTCAGAAAATAATGTTATGTGTAAGAATAAATATAACATAAAACTGATACATTTTGTGATTTGTATGATTTAATGTGAAATATTACAAGTTTAAAATTATTTTTTTTTGTAAAAATGGATCATAACATAATCAAAATTTAAAAAATTATTTCATATTGGTTTGATTGTTTTTATAAAATAACAATATGTCCCTGGGGATGTGTGGAAATTACCCTCACATCAATATAATTCATCGTGTGACCGATATGACTCCAAGGACGTCGTTTTTTTAAAACTGACGTCATTTTTAGTAAAAAAGACATTTGACCTGTAGAGACCCGAATCCTGACGTACATAGACATTAGATTACTTTTGCGGAATACTTAGTACATAAAAAAAACACACACACAAGGACCGTAATAGTTTAGTGTCTTTGGAAACTCGGAATATAATCTTCTAATCATGGTGAAAGATCTTCAACATCTCCCATAAAGATCTTATTTTTTTTAATCCTAAATCCATTATTTATGTCCTAGGGAAAGGAAAACGTAACAGGGTGAGCTCAAATGCTCAGTAAGTGTAAACAAAAGAAATATCAATCACGTCATATTCATAAGAACATATCTTTTGCAAATCTTAACCTGGAAAAGAGATCATAATTTCATAACATGGGATAAATCATAGTATTGAAATGTAATCCCATGAATACTAACATAAAACATGAAACTTTGTGTCACACACACATAATCATAGAGAATCATTTCTTATTAGTCAAGAATCATTTCCAAGACTATCTTTGTGGACAAAGTCCCTTTCTGAACCGAGTTCACTCCACGTTTCTGTCATGTTTCACTGAACCGGTATAACCTACAGTTTCAGCCATGTCTATCTCATGAGATATAAAATCTTTACCCAAAGCATTGGAGGGAGATATAGGTCCCACCCATCTCATAATGATACCATTCTTATGTGTTCCACAAATTCATAAATCATATATCATTGCATAACACATGTAATAAAAATGGGAATCTTAAACATCGTGACATCATAAAACAATTCAGATAATATAAAGGAATTCATAAAAATATAATTCCATCACAACATAATAAAAACAATGTAACAATAGGGATAGAAACAGAACCCTTTATTATTTTAGATGGAAAATAATTTTGATAAAACACTTGAACTCCATTCTTGAGGAAAATATCCTTTATGCTTCAAAAACACATTTCCTTTCTTAACATGTCGTACAATTATAAACTAAAAGATGTTGATTAAAAATAAATGTGTAAACTTTTAAATGAATCTTCTTGGAAATAATCTTTTAAAAATCCATTCATGCCGTATAAATTAAAAAAACATTCTTCGTACTTTTGTCGGAAAAGTCAAAAAGTACCTCGTACGAAAAACGATAAAAGATTCCTTTCATATCCTTAACTAAATACTCATAGAAGGGTAAAATTGGATTTAAAGAATTGTAGGTGTATGGAAATAATATTACATATTGAAGAAACTTGGATGTTGATGATAAAATACACCCCAGTAAATACAATAGTATAAACAATCTTGGATAAAAATTATATTGTGATATTTCCCTTACCTTAGGTCCGATATGCTTTGTACATGTCTGAACCTCCTGTGTAATGATTTAAATAATGTTATTGACTAATTCAAGAATCATACTTATTTTTATGATATCATATATGGTCATATTCTTAGCTTCTTATTACTAATATTTCATTACTACTTGTTATTCGGGTGTTTATTACTTTTTGTTCTTATGCGTGTTTTGTCGAATAAATTCTTATTAATATATTGAGGTTATAGATACATCATTTCCACAATGTTATTAATGTACTATATATCATATTTATTCATTCAATTAATTTATATAATAATTATGCAATGAAGATCATGTAGAACGAATCACATCACATCATGGAGACGGTATTCCGTACGTATGCACGAGCGATGATATCGTTCCTATGATCGTGGAATTGTATTGGAGTGTATGTATACTATTTAAGAATCAATATCAATTTACAATAATCATATATATTTATTAATTTCACCCTTATACCCATCCAAGTATGGTGGTGGTGGAAAATAGATTACACCACGACGTGGAGACGGTATTACGTACGTACACACGCACGGTGATTTTCTTTTCCGTAGGATGGATAAGAGGTGAAATATGGTTGTTTAATATTTATAATAACATATCAGTATATAAGTGATACTGATGTTATTACCACATAATGAAACAACTAAAAAATATTTATTAGAAGAAGAATGGAACTTGAAGAAAACGGTAGAAGGTATTACCTCTTTCTCGAAGTGCCTTCTTTAAACATTCTCTTAAGGCACTAGAGTTCATCTTTTGATAAGACCAGTACCTATAGAAGGTTTATAAGGAAGTGGGGAAGTGAAATGGTCAGGATTTGTCCGATCATGAAGGCTCAATGTGGTGTGAGGAAGAGGGAGGAGGAGGTTCCGTTTTATAAGGGAGGAGAGGGGTACCTTTGGAATAACTAAAACTATTATTTTATTATAAAGTCATGTTCGGTTTTAAATAGCTCCAAATTGATTTACATTGAAGATAAGGTGTGTATGGGTCTAGATTCTCTAATACAATAGAATTTAAAAAAGTTTATGTTCCTATTTTTACCTTATCATTTAGATTTAACATTAAGTTAAACAATTTTACTTTTACCGTGTCTTCTTGTGTTCTTAAACTATAAGGCTAATAAACTTACAATAAGAAGCCAAACGAACCCCAAGTTGTTTATTATCAATATATATAACTTTATCTAAGTCATATCTGTGAACCTTATATTTATAGGAATAAAATAACAATTAATAATATAATATTTGTTTTAAAAACTATTTTATGTCAATTTTGACACTATTTAGTAATTGATTTTTGTGAAACTCATAACAGAATGATTATTTCAAAAAAAGTTAATTAAATCAATAATAACATTTCATATTAACATATAAAATTAGTTTAATTCAAAAAAAGTCTTAAATTACATTTATTTGGGTATTTATAACATCAATTATGTCAAATGTTCATTAATAAGACAATTACTGCATCATCTTTGTGTCATAATAAATGATAATTATTTAATCCCTAAAATTCCTAAATAAATTCCTATTATGTAGATAATTGTATTAGATTTCTGGATACTATTAATGATCGAAGTGTCATGAAGTGTATCACTGAATTAAAAATGTTATACTTATAATATTTAAGAAAGTGACATGTTGTCACATTTTTTGATTTTAATAATAATTAAATTATTTTCATTGAAAAAAGTCCATTAAATGAATCTAATCGGACCCTTAGGTGATATGGGTCTACTTTTAGTCATCCAATAGGATTTTTACATGTTTTAGGGTAATTTTGTAATATTATATTTACCCTTAATTACCAAATTTACCTTTAACTATGGTAAATAAAATTTACCGTAGTTACTATTCATAATTCCCAAAAATAAAAAGTAGCTTATTAACATAATTTTGATCCACTGATTCAAAATATGGAATCAATTTTTCAAAATTCAATACACAAAAGTTGCAGAAAATAAATTAAAATTATTCACGTTGTCGAAAGAAAACAGGTTTTTCTTTAAAACATTGCAAAAGATTGAATTGATTTATCCTATGAATTCAAGGTAGAATCAATGATAATGACATACATTATATTAAATGGTAAAAATATATTCTATTTATACTTTAAGACCATTCAATATTATAATTTATCCATATAAATTATTGCGATGAAAAAAGTTGTTTTTAATTAAAATATAGCATGTTATTACTATTCATCAAAATATGAAAGTTACCAGAATGATATGAAAATTTATACAAAGTAAATTTTTATTTCATGATTCCAAATAAGAATTTTATTTAGTCAAATTTAACTTATAAACATGTCAAAAACTATATTTAATGTTGGTGCGCCATCAAAAGGCGGAAAAACTGCAATTTTTAAAAATACTTATTTTACCCGAAAAATTTATTTTCATCTTATACCATGTTTTAAAAAATGTGCAAGACAAATAATAATGATATAATATTAAAAATTTAGTTAATACTATTTATAATTGCTAGTTCATAATAATATTATAGTAATTTATTGTTGTTTAGTAAAACCCGGTATTGCGTACAACACACGCTATCGAGGAAAGTCGCGATTGCGTGTAATGCAAGCCAAGTCAGGTTTCCGTGTTGTGCAAAAATCCTTAGTTGTTTTGTATAACATAATCCAACCATATTTCATTTATACATTGAATATATATTTATATATATATATATATTCAATGTTGCATAGAATAAATATTATCAAAATTGTGTGTAACACGATCCAAGAATAGTGTTACATATACTACAAGCTAATACGGTGTTGCATATAGTGAAAGGTAATCTTGGTGTAGCATACAAAACAAAACATTAATGAAATTAAAAGAATATTTTTCATAACATCTCAGGGTGTTACATTCTACCCCCCTTAAAATGAATTTCTCCCTCGAAATTCATCAGGGTTATATATGGTTTACTATTCGAAAGTTTCTTTAATAGAAACCCACATCATTAAAAGGAATACCAAAACCAATCTTTAAAAAAAAGTATGAAACGTAACGGGTACCCAAATAAACTAATCCATGGGTTTCCACATAGGTGAAAATATGGATATAGAAGAGAAATCTAAACATCATGTTATGATTGAGAGTGGTAGAGAACATGGCTACAGAAAAGCCAGCAATCAGAAAGCCATAAATTTGTGATGATCTAAGGTACCATCTGATTCATCAGATATAAGAGCACTAGGAAAATATTTTTGGTTTTCAAGATGATTTCCCTAAAGTTGATGAAATTGGAATTAGAAGAAATAATTTCATGATTTTGGTATAGTCTCACCATTTGTCGTTCTATAGACAATTTCCACTTCATATCTTAAAGAAATAATGTTTAATTTGTCATTCGTGATGTGTTAGAAGATCATGTGATAGAATTATGGGTCATTCCATCTGTCTCAAACAAAAGGTTAGAAAAGTTATCAAAAAATTAATAAGTTCATTTTTAGTGAGATTAATCATATATAGTTCCTAAAATGGACTTATACTTCATATATCATACTGCTTAATATAATAAAACTAGTTTCAACTAAACATGGACTTCCTGTAGGCCAGTGGTAGGCGATAAAGTCCATTCACACTTCAGTTGTGGGTTCGATTCCCACGGCCTTGTCCGACGCGATGGGTTGTCACCCATTCTGCAGGTTGTCCTTTTTGTAAAGCTATATTACTATAACATCCCATAAACAATATCTAAAAAAATTTATCCCTAAATAGTACGATCTTATGTCCAACATAATCCATTCCAATCTTTAGGATTATCTAAAATACTTCGGTCCAATCTCAAAGTACAAAGAAAATGATCATGTGAATGCCATCATTTATCCCCCATATATCATAAGATATATCTTGTTGGTCAAATTACAAACATGTGAATACCTTAATCATGTATTTTCTTGAAGAATGAATATCCATTGAACCTTAGTCAAAACATGAATGCAGTTAAATGTTAACACTTTCCACATACCAAAATCCTAAAAATTATATATCCTCAAACAATGATATCACTTAGTCCTTATATCAATCATGAGCTCATGAATACTATCAAACATATTAGATTCTCATTATCCCTTCATTATGTGCATATCATCTATTTTCCAAAAATATTTCATTCAATTTTCATGGTTACTGATGCCATAAAATTATTTAAAACCACAATAGAGCAAAACATAAATATTCCAATATTCCATGATACTATATAAAACATTATTCTGAAATCCCATTACATAAACACTTAATCATTCCACCACATCTTTGCCATATTAAAAATCTCCAATGGTGATCGCATGTGACTTCCCTTTGTCAATTTCATTAAGTGGTTGCTCATGTCGATCATCAATAACCCTTGGATTAGGGCATTTATTAGAACAATGCCACATTTCCTTGCACTTGAATCATTGAAGTGTTGGTGTTGCATTCTCTGTAGTCTTTTCTTTATTCAAATCATTAGAAACCCTTTTTCCATTACTTCGACACTCAGCTACTCGATGACCTTCTTTTCTACACTTAAAACATTATCTAGTCCCTTTAAGACAATCTCCACCATGCTTCTTTCCACACTTTTAGTATAAGGAAACATTCATCTTCTTTTCGCCATTATTCTGAGATTTCTCCTTGAACTCCATCTTTCGTTTCTTATCAAAACTATGAGACGGATAAGTAACACCGACTTCCATTTATATCTTTATAGCACAACACACAATTTCTTCAGAGCTACTGAAGTATCTTATACCTGATGCCCTTCAATGATTTGGTTTTAGGCCACGGAAGAATCGATCAACTTTACTTTCAGGATGGATGATAAATCCAGATGCATAACTTTCAATCCTTGTAAAATTCGCTTCGTATATACCAATATATTCATCATCCTTTTGATTTAGTTCAAGAAACTCTTTCTCCATCTTTGTTTGAATAATACGAGGGACATACTTATTGAAAAATAAGTTCTTGAACTCGTCCCATTCCATGGACTCAATTCCATCTTTTTGCCTCATATTCATTATAAGATTCCACCATTGATTAGCGTCACCTTTGAAACGATATACTGATAAGATGACTTTATCATGTTCAGAACATTGAAGAACTGAAAATATATTTTCAGTGGTATTGATCCATTGTTCATCCACAAGTGGATCAGAAGACCCACTAAAAGAAGGTGGACGTTGCCTCATGAAGGACTCAATAGAATGTCGTTACCTTCTCGGCTCATTTGGAAGTCCAGAATGATTCATAGCTTGTGTAAGTATAGCAATAAGATTTAGCACTCCATCTCCCATAACATTTGTTTGTTCAGGAGGACAATCATTGCGTTGTCCATTACATTGATCAACACGGTTCCTTCGGGTTCTAGTCATCGTCTAAAACCCAAGAAGAATAGTGTGTGGGGAAAAAATCATTCTTGGGAAAACAACATAATAAAGGGGGAGTACCTTCAATATCTAACATATTAGGTTTAATTCTATGATCGTTAGTGTAATTATAGTATTATAAAGTATACGTATACTTAACCATAAGGGCATCCCTAGACATACCTTAGAAATATCTCTAGGGATCTCACTAAAGTTCTCGCATCCTAGTTTCCAAAGGTTAACTAAACCTTTCCTCTGAAACAAACTGTAGAGACCCAAATCCTGATGTACATAGACATTACTTTACTTTTGCGGAATACTTAGTACATAACAAAAACACACACACAAGGACCGTAATAGTTTAGTGTCTTTGGAAACTCGGAATATAATCTTCTAATCTTGGTGAAAGATATTCAACATCTCCCATAAAGAAATTCTTTTTTTAACCTAAATACATTATTTATGTCCTGGGGAAAATAAAACATAAATGAGTGAGCTCAAATGCTTAGTAAGGGTAAACAAAATAAATATCAATCACTTTATATTTATAAGAACATATCTTTCGGAAATATTAACCTGCAAAACAGATCATAATTTCATAACATGGTATAAATCATAGTAGTGAAATGTAATACCAATAGTCATAACATAAAAAATGAAACATTGTGACATACACACATAATCATAGAGAATCATTTCTTATTAGTCAAGACTCATTGCCAAGACTATCTTAGTGGACAAAGTCCCTTTCTGAACAGAGTTCACTCCTCGTTTCAGTCATGTTTCACTGAACTGGTATAACCTACCATTCTAGCCATGCCTATCTCATGAGATATAAAATCATTAGCCAATGAATTGGAGGGAGATATAGGTCCCACCCATCTCATAATGAAACCATTCTTATGTGTGCCACAAATTCATAAATCATACATCATTGCATAACCCATGTAATAAAAATGAGATTTTTAAACATTGTGACATCATAAAACAATTCATATAAGATAAAGGAATGCATAAAAATATAATTCCATCACAACATAATCAAAACAATGTAATAATATGGATATAAAAAGAACCCCTTATTATCTTAGATGGAAAATAATTTTGATAAAACACTTGAACTCCATTCCTGAGGAAAATATCCTTTCTGCTTTAAAAAATCATTTCCATTCATAACATGTCATACAATTCTAAACTAAAATAAGTTGATTAAAAATAAACTTGAAAACTTTTAAAGGAAGCTTCTTGGAAATAATGCTTTAAAATCCATTCATGTCGTATAAGTTAAAAAAACATTCTTCATACTATTGTCGGAAAAGTCAAAAAGTACCTCGTACGAAAAATGACAAAAGATTCCTTTCATATCCTTTACTAAAAACTCACCGAAGGGTAAAATTGGATTTAAAAAATTGAAGTTTCATAGTAATAATATTACATATTGGGGAAACATGGATTTGGAAGATAAAATACACCCTAGTAAATACTAAAGTATAAAGAATCTCAGATAAAATTGAGATTGTGATATTTCCCTTACCTTAGGTCCAATATGCTTTGTACGTGTCCGAACCTAATGTATAATGATTTAAATAATGTTATTGACTTATTCCAGAATCATACTTATTGTTATGATATCATATATGGTCATATTTTAGCTTCTTATTAGTAATATTTCATTTCAACTTGTTATTCAGGTGTTTATTACTTTTTGTTATTATGCGTGTTTTGTCGAATAAATTCTTATTATTCACTTTAGGTTATAGATACATCATTTCCAGAATGGTATTAATGTACTATATATCATATTTATTCATTCAATTAATTTATATAATCATTATGCAATGAAAGTCATGTAGATCGAATCCCATCACATCGTGGAGACGGTATTCCGTACGTACGCACAAGTGATGATATCGTTCCTATGATAGTGGAATTGAATTGGAGTGTATGTATACTATTTCAGAATCAATATCACTTTACAATAATCATATATATTCGTTACTTTCACCCTTATACCCATCCAAGTAAGGTGGTGGTGGAAAATAGATTACACCACGTCGTGGAGACGGTATTCCGTACGTACGCACGTGCGATGATTTCATTTTCCGTGTGATGGATAAGAGGTGAAATAGGGTTGTTTCGTATTTATAAGAACATATCAGTATATAAGTGATACTGATATTATTACCTCATAATTAAACAACTAAAAAAGATGTAGTAGAAGATGAATGGAACTTGAAGAAAACGGTAGAAGATATTACCTCTTTCTCGAAGTGCCTCCTTTAAACTTTCTCTTAAGGCACTAGAGTTGGTCTTTTGATAAGAATGGTAACTCTAGTAGGTTTCTAAGGATATGGGGAAGTGAAATGGGCAGAGTTTGGCCGAGATTGAAGTCTCAATGTGGTGTGAGGAAGAGGGAGGAGGAAGTGCCCTTTTATAAGGGAGGAGAGGGGTACCTTTGGAATAACAAAAAATATTATTTTATTATAAAGTCAAATTCGATTTTAAATAGCTCCAAATTGATTTATTTTGAATCTAAGGTGGGGATTGGTCGAAATTATCTCATCCAATAGAATTTAGACATGTTTTGGTTCCTATTTTGACATTATCATTTAGATTTATCATTTAGGTAAATAATTTTACTTTTACTGTGTCTTCTTGTGTTCTTATCCTATAAGGTTAATAAACTTACTATAAGAAGCCAAAAAAACCCCAAGTTGTTTATTATTAATATATATAACCTCAAATAAGTCATTTTTCCGAACCTTAGATTTTTAGGAATAAAATAACAATTAGTAAAATAATCGTTTTTTGAAAAACTATTTTATGTCAATTTTGACACTATTTAGTAATTTATTTTTGTGAAAATTATAACAGAATGATTAGTTCAAAAAAAGTTAATTAAATCAATAATAACATGTCATATTAACCTATAAAATTAGTTTAATTCATAAAAAGTATTAAATTAAATTTATTTGGGTATTTATAACATCAAGAATGTCAATATTTCATTAATAAGAAAATTACTGCATCATCTTTGTGTCATAATAAATGATTCATATTTATTCCCTAAAAATTCTAAATAAATTTCTATTATTTATATAATTGTATCAGTTTTCTCGAGAATATTCATGTTCGAAGTTTCATGAAGTGTTCACTAAAGTAATATTATTATACTTATAAGATTTAAGAAAGTGACATGTTGTCACATTCTTTGGTTTTAATAATAATTAAATTATTTCCAAGGACAGAAGTCTATTAAATGAATCTAATCCGACCCTTAGGTGATATGGGTCGACTTTTAGTCATCCAATATGATTTTGACATGTGTTAGGCTAATTTTATAATATAATATTAAACCTTAATTACCTGATTTACCTTTAACTATGGTAAATAAAATTTACCGTTGTTACTATTCATAATTCCAAAAAATAAAAAGTAGCTTATTAACATAATTTTTATCCACTGATTCCAAATATGGAATCCAATTTTCCAAATTCAATACACAAAAGTTGCAGAAATTAAATTAAAATTACTCCCATTGTCGAAAGAAAACAGGTTTTTCTTTAAAACATTGCAAAAGATTGAATTGATTTATCCTACGAATTCAATGTAGAATCAATGCTAATGAAATAAATTATATTAAATGGTATAAATATATTCTATTTTTACTTTAAAACCATTCAATATTATAATTTAACCATATAAATTATTGCAATGAAAAAAGATGTTTTTAATTAAAATATAGCGTGTTTTGACTATTCATCAAAATATGAAAGTTACCAGAATGATATGAAAATTTATCCAAAGTAAATTTTTATTTCATGATTCCAAAGAAGAATTTTATTTAGTAATATTTTACTTAGAAACATGTCAAAAACTAGATTTAATGTGGGTGTGCCATCAAAAGACGACAAAACTGCATTTTTTGAAAAATACTTATTTTACCCGAAAATTTTATTTTGTTCTTATACCATGTTTTAGAAAATGTGAAAGATGAATAATAATATTATAAGATTCAAAATTTAGTTAATACTATTCATAACGACTAGTTCATAATAATATTATAATAATATATCATTTTTTAGTAAAACCCGGTATTGCGTACAACACACGCAATCAAGGAAGGTCGTGATTGCGTGTAATGCAAGTCAAGTCAAGGTTGCGTGATGTGCAAGAATCCTTCATTGTTTTGTATAACAAAATCCAACCATATTTCATTTATACATTGAATATATATATTTATATACACTCAATGTTGCGTAGAATAACTATTATCAAAATTGTGTGTAACACGATCCAAGAATAGTGTTGCATATACTGCAAGCTATTACGGTGTTGCGTATAGCGCAAGGTAATCTTGGTGTAGCATACAACAAAAGACATTAATGAAATTAAAAGAATATTTTTCATAAAATCTCGGGGTGTTACATAACCTACTCAATATAGATAAAAAACTGTTGAATTATTTTTCTATTTTAGGGAAAACAATTGATGAATTGAAAAAATGAAGACATTTTTAGATTATATTGATAATTTTGTAAAATATATCACATTTCATTAGAGATGGGTATGAATCATTTATACCTCAATTTTTCACACAGTGTGACTAGTATGACTCCATGTGGATCTTTTTAATTAAAATGTGTATCAATTTTTATAAAAAAGGAAAATAGCCTACTAAAAATGATTAAAATTCATTATCCATGTTTTTATACAATATAAAAATGATTAATGAGTTATTTTTTGTGTTTATGAAATAATTATTCTTCAATATAATACACGATGTGCCTAGAATCACTCAGAGATCCTACTATCAATTTATAATCAATATTTCAGTTCTAAAAGTGTCACTAACTGAAATTAAAGCAAACAAAACCATAGTGTCTTGAAAATTTAGAAATTTTTTTTCAGAAAATAATGTTTTATGTAAGAATCAATATAACATAAAACTGATACATTTTGTGATTCGTATGATTTAATGTGAAATATTACAAGTTTAAAATGAATTTTTTGTATAAATGGATCATGACTTAATCAAAATTTAAAAAATTATTTCATTTTGTTTTGATTGTTTTTATAAAATATCCATATGTCCTTGGGGATGTGTGGAAATTAGCCTCACATCAATATAATTCATCGTGTGACCAATATGACTCCAAGGGAATCATTGTTTTAAAACTGACATCATTTTTAGTAAAAAAGACATTTGACCTGTAGAGACCCGAATCCTGACTTACATAGACATTACATTACTTTTGCGGAATACTTAGTACATAAAAAAACACACACACACTAGGACCGTAATATTTTAGTGTCTTTGGAAACTCGGAATATAATATTCAAATCGTGGTGAATGATCATCAACATATCCCATAAAGGTCTTCTTTTTTTTAAACCTAAATCCTTTCTTTATGTCCTGGGGAAAAGAAAACATAAAAGGGTGATCTCAAATGCTCAGTAAGGGTAAAGAAAAGAAATATCAATCACGTCATATTCATAAGAACACATCTTTTGGAAATCTTAACCTACAAAAGAGATAATAATTTCATAACATGGGATAAATCATAGTAGTGATATGTAATCCCAATAATACTAACATAAAACCTGAAACTTTGTGTCATACACACATAATCATGGATAATAATTTCTTATTAGTCAAGACTCATTGCCAAGACTATCTTAGTGGACAAAGTCCCTTTCTGAACCGAGTTCACTCCTCGTTTCAGTCATGTTTCACTGAACCGGTATTACCTACCGTTCCAACCATGTCTATCTCATGAGATATAAAATCTTTACCCAAAGCATTGGAGGGAGATATAGGTCTTACCCATCTCATAATGATACCATTCTTTTTTGTGCCACAAATTCAAAAATCATATATCATTGCATAACCCATGGAATAAAAATGGGAATCTTAAACATTGTGACATCATAAAACAATTAATATAAGATAAAGGAATTCATAAAAATATAATTCCATAACAACATAATCAAAAAAATTTAATAATAGGGATAGAAAAAGAACCCTTTATTTTCTTAGATGGAAAATAATTTTGATAAAACACTTGAACTCCATTCTTGAGGAAAATATCATTTATGCTTCAAAAACACTTTTCCTTTCTTAACATGTCGTAAAATTGTAACCTAAAATAAGTTGATTAAAAATAAACTTGAAAACATGTAATTGATGCTTCTTGGAAATAATGTTTTAAAAATCCATTCATTCCGTATAAGTTCAAAAAAAACCTTCTTCGTACTTTTGTCGGAAAAGTCAAAAAGTACCTCGTACGAAAAACGACAAAAGTTTCCTTTCATATATTTTACTAAAAACTCACCAAAGGGTAAAATTGGATATAAAAAATTGTAAGTGGATGGAAATAATATTACATATTGGGGAAACATGTATGTGGATGATAAAATACCACCTAGTAAATAATAAAGTATAAACAATCTCGGATAAAAATGAGATTGTGATATTTCCCTTACCTTAGGTCCGATATGCTTTGTACGTGTCAATAACTCATGTATAATGATTTAAATAATGTTATTGACTTATTCCAGAATCATAATTATTGTTATGATATCATATATGGTCATATTCTTAGCTTCATATTACTAATATTTCATTACTACTTGTTATTCTGGTGTTTATTACTTTTTGTTCTTATGCGTGTTTTGTCGAATAAATTATTCTTCTTCTCTTAAGGTTATAGATACATAATTTCCACCATGGTATTAATGTACTATATATCATATTTATTCATTCAATTAATTTATATAATCATTATTCAATGAAGATCATGTAGAACGAATCACATCACATCGTGGAGACGGTATTCCGTACGTACGCAGGAGCGATGATATCAATCCTATGATCGTTGAATTATAATGGAGTGTATGTATACTATTTAAGAATAAATATCACTTGACAATAATCATATATATTCATTAATTTCACCCTTATACCCATCCAAGTAAGGTGGTGGTGGAAAATAGATTACACCACGACGTGGAGACGGTATTCCGTACGTACGCACGCGCGGTGATTTCGTTTTCCGTAGGATGGATAAGAGGTGAAATAGGGTTGTTTAATATTTATAATAACATATCAGTATATAAGTTATACTGATGTTATTAAATCATAATGAAACAACTAAAAAAGATGTAGTAGAAGAAGAATGGAACTTGAAGAAAACGGTAGAAGGTATTACCTCTTTCTCGAAGTGCCTTATTTAAACATTCTCTTAAGGCACTAGAGTTGGTCTTTTGAAAAGACCATTACCTATAGTAGGTTTCTAAGGAAGTGGGGAAGTTAAATGGGCAGGGATTGGCAGATCTTGAAGGCTCAAAGTGGTATGAGGAAGAGGGAGGAGGAGGTGCCCTTTTATAAGGGTGGGGAGGGGTACCTTTGGAATATCTAAAACTGTTATTTTATTATAAAGTCATGTTCGATTTTAAATAGCTCGAAATTGATTTATTTTTAAGCTAAGGAGGGGATGTGTCAAAATTCGCTAATCCAATAGAATTTAGACAAGTTTTGGTTCCTATTTTAATCTTATAATTTAGATTTAACATTAAGTTAAATAATTTTACTTTTACCCTGTCTTTTTGTGTTCTTATACTATAAGGTTAATAAACATACTATAAGAAGCCAAACAAACCCCAAGTTGTTTATTATTAATATATATAACCTTATCTAAGTCATTTATCCAAACCTTATATTTTTAGGAATAAAATAACAATTAATAATATAATATTTGTTTTAAAAACTATTTTATGTCAATTTAGACACTATTTAGTAATTGTTTTTTCTGAAACTCATAACAGAATGATTAGTTAGAAAAAAGTTAATTAAATCAATAATAACATGTCATATTAACCTATAAAATTAGTTTAATTCATAAAAAGTCTTAAATTACATTTATTTGGGTATTTATAACATCAATTATGTCAATTGTTTATTAATATGAAAATTACTGCATCATCATTGTGTCATAATAAATGATAATTATTTAATCCCTAAAAATTCTAAATAAATTACTATGTTTTAGATAATTGTATTATCTTTTTGGATACTATTCATGATCGATGTTTCATGAAGTGTATCACTAAATTTGAATTATTATTCTTATAATATTTAAGAAAGTGACAAGTTGTCACATTCGTTGGTTTTAATAATAAGTAAATTATTTTCATAGAAAAAAGTCCATTAAATAAATCTAAATCGACCCTTAGGTGATATGGGTCGTCGTTTAGTAATCCAATAATATTTTGACATGTTTTAGGGTAATTTTATAATATTATATTTACCCTTAATTGCCAAATTTACCTTTAACTATGGTAAATAAAACTTACCGTAGTTACTATTCATAATTCCCAAAAATAAAAAGTAGCTTATTAACATAATTAGGATCCACTGATTCCAAATATGGAATCAATTTTTCCAAATTCAATACAAAAAAGTTGCAGAAATTAAATTAATATTAATCACGTTGTCGAAAGAAAACGAGTTTTTCATTAAAACATTGCAAAAAATTGAATTGATTTATCCAACGAATTCAAGGTAGAATCAATGCTAATGACATACATTATATTAAATGGTAAAAATATATTCTATTTATACTTTAAAACCATTAAATATTATAATTTAACCATATATATTATTGCGATGAAAAAAGTTGTTTTTAATTAAAATATATCGTGTTTTTACTATTCATCAAAATATGAAAGTTACCAGAATGATCTGAAAATTTATCCAAAGTAAATTTTTATTTCATGATTCAAAAGAATAATTTTATTTAGTCAAATTTTAATTTTAAACATGTCAAAAACTAGATTTAAATTGGGTGTGCCATCAAAAGGCGGCAAAACTACATTTTCTGAAAAATACTTATTTTACCCGAAAAATTTATGTTGTTCTTATACCATGTTTAAGAAAATGTTCAACATAAATAATAATGTTATAAGATTAAAAATTTAGTTACTACTATTCATAACGGCTAGTTCATAAAAATATTATAATAATATATCATTGTTTAGTAAAACCCGGTATTGCGTACAACACACGCTATCGAGGAAGGTCGCAATTGCGTGTAATGCAAGCCAAGTCAGGGTTGCGTGCTGTGCAAGAATCTTTCATTGTTTTGTATAACATAATCCAACCATATTTCATTTATACATTGAATATATATATATATATATGTACTCAATGTTGCGTAGAATAACTATTATCAAAATTGTGTGTAACACGATCCAAGAATAGTGTTGCCTATACTACAAGCTAATACGGTGTTGCGTATAGCGCAAGGTAATCTTGGTGTAGCATAAAACACAAGAAATTAATGAAATTAAAAGAATATTTTTCATAATATCTCGGGGTGTTACATTCTACCCCCCTTAAAATGAATTTCCCCCTGGAAATTCATCGGGGTTATAAATGGTTTACTATTCGAAAGTTTCTTTAATAGAAACCCACATCGTAAAAAGGAATACCAAAACCAATCTTTAAAAACAAAAGTATGAAACGTAATGGTTATCCAAATAAACTAATCACTAGTTTTCCACATAGGTGAAAATATGGACATGGAAGAGAAATCTTACCATCATGTTCTGATGGAGAGTGGTAGAGAAAATGTCTATGGAAAAGCCAGCAATCAGAAAGCCATAAATTTGTGATGATCTAAGGTAAAATCTGATTATCAGATATAAGAGCACTAGGACAACATTTTTGGTTTTCAAGATCATTTCCCTAATGTTTATGAAATTTGAATTAGAAGAAATACTTTCATGATTTTGGTATAGTCTCACTGTTTGTCGTTCTTTGGACAATTTCCACTTTATCTCTTAAAGAAATAAAGTTTAATTTGTCATTCGTGATGTGTTAGAAGATCATGTGATAGAATGATGGGTCATTCCATCTGTCTCAAACAAAAGGTTAGAAAAGTTATAAAAAAATTCACAAGTCCATATATATTGAGATTAATCATATATAGTTCCTAAACTGGACTTATACTTCATATATCATACTTCTTAATATAATAAAACTAGTTTCTACTAAACATGGAATTTCTGTAGGCCAGTGGTAGGCAATAAAGGCCAGTCACACTTCGGTTGTGGGTTCGATTCCCACAGCATTATCCGACGCGATGGGCTGTCACCCGTTCTACAGGTTGTCCTTTTTCTAAAGCTATATTACTATAACATCCAATCAACAATATCAAAAAATATTTATCCTTAAAAAATACTATCTTATGTCCAACATAACCCATTCCAATCTTTAGGATTATCTAAAATATTTCGGTCCAAGCTCATAGTATAAAGAAAATGATCATGTGAATGCTATCATTTATCCCCCATATATCATAAGATATATCTTGTTTGTCAAATTAAAAACATGTGAATACCTTAATCATGTATTCACTTGAAGAATGAATATCCATTGAAACTTAATGAAAACATGAATGCAAACACTTTCCACATACCAAAATCCTCAAAATTATATATCCTCAAACCATGATATCACTTTGTCCTTATATCAATCATGAGCTCGTGAATACTATCAAACATATTAGATTCTCATTATCCCTTCATTATGTGCATATCAACTAATTTCCAAAAATATTTCAATCACTTTTCATGGTTACTGATGCCCTAAAATTATTGAAAACCACAATAGACCAAAACATAAATATTCCAATATTCCACGATACTATAGACAACATTATTCTGGAATCCCATTACACAAACACTTAATCATTCCACCACATCGTTTTCATATTCAACATCGCCAATGGTGATCTCATGTGACTTCCTTTTGTCCTTTGCCTTAAGTGGTTTCTCATGTCGATAATCACTAACCCATGGATTAGGGCATTTATTAGCATAATGCCCCATTTCCTTGCACTTGAAGCATTGAAGTGTTGGTGGTGTGTTCTCTGTAGTCTTTTCTTAATTCACATCATTAGAAACCCTTTTTCCATTACTTCGACATTCAGCTACTCGATGACCTTCTTTTCTAAACATAAAACATTTTCTAGTCCCTTTATGACAATGTCCACCATGCTTCTTTCCACACTTTGAGCATAAGGAAACATTCATATTCTTTTCACCATTACTTTGAGATTTCTCCTTGAACTCCATATTTTGCTTCTTGTCAAAACTACGAGATGGATAAGTAACACCAAATTCCATTTCTACCTTGATAGCACAACACACAATTTCATCATAGCTACTTAAGTCTCTTATAGATAATGCCCTTCGATGATTTGGTTTTAAGCCACTGAAGAATTGATCAACTTTACTTTCTGGTTGGATGATAAATCCAGATGCATACCTTGCAAGCCTTGTAAAATTCGCTTCGTATATACCAACAGATTCATCATCCTTTTTCTTTAGATCAAGAAACTCCTTCTCCATCTTTGTTCGAATAATACGAGGGAAGTACTTATTGAAAAATAAATTCTTGAACTTGTCCCATTCCATGGACTCAATTTCATCTCTTTTCCTCGTATACTTGATAAGATTCCAACATTGATCAACTTCACCTTCCATACGATATACTGATAATATGACTTTATCATGTTCAGAACATTGAAGAACTGAAAATATCTTTTCAGTGTTACTGATCCATTGTTCAGCAACAAGTGGATCAGAAGACCCAGTAAAAGAAGGTGGACGTTGCCACATGAAGGACTCAATAGAATGTTGTTCCCTTATCTGCTCATTTTGTAGTCCAGAATGATTCATAGCTTGTGTAAGTATATCAATAAGATTTTGCACTCCATCTCCCATAACATTTGTTTGTTCAGGAGAACAATCATTGCATTGTCCATTACGTTGATCAACACGGTTCCTTCGGGTTCCAGCCATTGTCTAAAACCCAAAAATAATAGTGTGTGAGGAAAAAATCATGCTAGGGAAGGCAACATAATAAAGGGAGAGAACCTTCAATATCTAACATCTTAGGTTAAATTCTATGATCGTTAATGTAATTCTAGTACTATAACCTATACATATACTTAACCTTAGGGGCATCCCTAGAAATACCTTAGAAATATCTCTAGGGTTCTCAATAAAGTTCTCGCATACTAGTTTCCAAAGGTTAACTAAACATTTCCTCTAAACCCAACTGTAGAGACCCGAATCCTGACATATATAGACATTACATTACTTTTTCAGAATACTTAGTGCATAACAAAAACACACACACATGGACCGTAATAGTATAGTGTCTTTGGAA
Organism: Viscum album; assembly: GCA_963277665.1. Lineage (NCBI taxonomy): Eukaryota > Viridiplantae > Streptophyta > Magnoliopsida > Santalales > Viscaceae > Viscum > Viscum album. The sequence goes on from OY728128.1 coordinate 325,207,764, forward strand.
ACTCGGAATATAATCTTCTAATCTTGGTGAAAGATCTTCAACATCTCCCATAAAGATATTGTTTTTTTTAAACCTAAATCCTTTCTTTATGTCCTGGGGAAATGAAAACATAAAAGGGTGAGCTCAAATGCTCAGTAAGGGTAAACAAAATAAATATCAATCAAGTCATATTCATAAGAACATATCTTTTGTAAATCTTAACCGGCAAAAGATATCATAATTTCATAACATGGGATAAATCATAGTAGTGAAATTTAATCCCAATAATCATAACATAAAACATGAAACTTTGTGTCATACATACATAATCATAGAGAATCATTTCTTATTAGTCAAGACTCATTTCCAAGACTATCTTAGTGGACAAAGTCCCTTTCTGAACCGAGTTCACTCCTCATTTCATTCATGTTTCACTAAACTGGTATAACCCACCATTCCAGCCATGTCTATCTCATGAGATATAAAATATTTACCCAATGCATTGGAGGGAGATATAGGTCCCACCCATCGGATAATTATACCATTCTTATGTGTGCCACAAATTCATAAATCATACATCATTTCATAACCTATGTAACAAAAATGGGAATCTTAAGCATCGTGACATCATAAAACAATTCATATATGATAAAGGAGTACAGAAAAATATATTTCCATCACAACATAATCAAAACAATTTAATAATATGGATAGAAACAGAACCCTTTATTATCTTAGATGTAAAATAATTTTGATAAAACACTTGAACTCCATTCATGAGGAAAATATCCTTTCTGCTTCAAAAAAACATTTCATTTCATAACATGTCATACAATTCAACACTAAAAGAAGTTTATTAAAAATAAACTTGAAAACTTGTAAAGGAAGCTTCTTGGAAATAATGTTTTAAAAATCCATTCATTCTGTATAAGTTAAAAAAACATTCTTCGTACTGTTGTCGGAAAAGTCAAAAAGTACCTCGTACAAAAAACGACAAAAGATTCACATCATATCCTTTATTAAAAAATCACCGAAGGGTAAAATTGGATTAAAAAATTGTAGTTGCATGGAAATAATATTACATATTGAGGAAACATGGATGTGGATGATAAAATACACCCCAGTAAATACTAAAGTATAAACAATCTCAGATAAAAATGAGATTGTGATATTTCCCTTACCTTAGGTCTGATATGCTTTGTACATGTTCGAACCTCCAGTATAATGATTTAAATAATGTTATTGAATTATTCCAAAATCATACATATTTTTATGATATCATATATGGTCATATTCTTAGCTTCTTATTAGTAATATTTCATTACTATTTGTTATTCGAGTGTTTATTACTTTTTGTTCTTATGCATGTTTTGTCAAATAAATTATTATTCTACACTTTAGGTTATAGATACATCATTTCGAGAATGGTATTAATGTACTATATATCATATTTTTTCCTTCAATTTATTTATATAATCATTATGTAATGAAGATCTTGTAGAACGAATCACATCACATCGTTGAGACGGTATTCCGTACGTACGCACGGGCGATGATATCGTTTCTATGATCATGGAATTGTATTGGAGTGTATGTATACTATTTTAGAGTCAATATCACTTTACAATAATCATATATATTCATTACATTCACCCTTATACCCATCCAAGTAAGGTGGTGGTGGAAAATAGATTACACCACGGCGTGGAGACGGTATTCCGTACGTACACACGCGCGGTGATTTTGTTTTCCGTAGGATGGATAAGAGGTGAAATAGGGTTTCTGCATATTTATAATAACATATCAGTATATAAGTGATACTTATGTTATTTACTCATAATGAAACAACTAATAAAGATGTAGTGGAAGAAGAATGGAACTTGAAGAAAGCGGTAGAAGGTATTACCTCTTTCTCAATGTGCCTCCTTTAAGCATTCCCATAAGGCACTAGAGTTGGTCTTTTGATAATACCAGTACCACTAGTAGGTTTCTAAGGATCTGAGGAAGTAAAATGGGCAGAGTTTGGATGAGTTTTAAGGCTCAAAGTGGTGTGAGGAATAGGGAGAAGGAGGTGCCCTTTTATAAGGGAGGAGAGGGGTACCTTTGGAATAACTAAAAATATTATTTTATTATAAAGTCAAATTTGGTTGTAAATAGCTCCAAATTGATTTATTTTGAAGATAAGGTCGGGATGGGTTGAAATTACCTCAGAGAATAGAATTTATAAAATTTTAGGTTCCTATTATAACCATATCATTTAGATTTAACATTAAGGTAAATAATTTTACTTTTCCCATGTCTTCTTGTGTTCTTATACTATAATGTTAATAAACTTACTATAAGAAGCCAAAAGAAGCCCATGTTGATTATTATTAATATATATAACCTTAACTAAGGCATTTCGCAGAACCTTAGATTTTTAGAAATAAAATAACAATTAATAATATAATATTGGTTTTAAAAACTATTTTATGTCAATTTTGACACTATTTAGTAATTTATTTTTGTGAAAACTATACCAGAATGATTAGTTCAGAAAAAAGGAAATTAAATCAATACTGTCATGTCATATTAACCTAAAAAATTACTTTAATAAATAAAAAGTCTTAAATTACATTTATTTGGGTATTTATATCATCAATTATGTCAATATTTCATTAATAAGACAATTACTGCATCATCTTTGTGTCATAACAAATGATAATTATTTAACAACTAAAAACTCTAAATAAATTTATATGATATAGATAATTGTATTAGCTTTCTGGAGACTATTCAGGTTCGAAGTTTCATGAATTTTATCAATAAATTAAAATTATTATACTTATAAGATTTAAGATAGTGACATGTTGTCACATTCCTTGGTTTTAATAATAAATAAATTATTTTCATGGAAAAAAGTTAATTAAGTTAATCTAATCTGACCCTTAGGTGATATGGGTCGCCTTTTAGTAATCCAATATGATTTTGACATGTGTTAGGGTAATTTTATAAGATTATATTTACCCTTAATTACCTGATTTACCATTAACTATGGTAAATAAAATTTACCATAATTACTATTCATAATTACAAAAAATAAAAAGTAGCTTATTAACATAATTTGGATCCAATGATTCCAAATATGGAATCCAATTTTCCAAATTCAATACACAAAATTTGCATAAATTAAATTAAAATTAATCCCGTTGTAGAAAGAAAACAGGTTTTTCTTTAAAACATTGCAAAATATTGAATTGATTTATCCTATGAATTCAAGGTAGAATCAATGCTAATGTCATAAATTATATTAAATGGTAAAAATATATTCTAATTATACTTTAAAACCATTCAATATTATAATTTAACCATATAAATTATTGCGATTAAAAAATATGTTTTTAATTAAAATATAGCGTGTTTTTACTATTCATCAAAATATGAAAGTTACCAGAATGATATGAAAATTTATCCAAAGTAAATTTTTATTTCATGATTCCAAAGAAAATTTTATTTAGTCAAATTGAACATATAAAAATGTCAAAAACTAGATTTAATGTGGGTGCCCCATCAAAAGGCGGCAAAACTGCATTTTTTGAAAAATACTTATTTTACCCGAAAACTTTATTTTGGTCTTTATACCATGTATTAGAAAATGTACAAGACGAATAATAATGTTATATGATTCAAAATTTAGTTAATGCTATTCATAACAACTAGTTCATCATAATATTATAATAATATATTGTTGTTTAGTAAAACCCGGTATTGCGTACAACACACGCTATCGAGGAAGGTCGCGATTGCGTGTAATGAAAGTCAAGTCAAGGTTGCGTGATGTGCAAGAATCCTTCATTGTTTCGTATAACATAATCCAACCATATTTAATTTATACATTTAATGTATATATATATATAAACTCAATGTTGTGTAGAATAACTATTATCAAAATTGTGTGTAACACGATCCAAGAATAGTGTTGCATATACTGCAAGCTAATACGGTGTTGCGTATAGCGCAAGGTAATCATGGTGTAGCATACAACACAAGACATTAATTAAATTAAAAGCATATTTTTCATAAAATCTTGGAGTGTTACATGACCTACTCAAAATATATAAAAACAGTTGAATTATTTTTGTATTTTAGGATAATGATAAATATTTCATTTTTGATGTGAATGAATCTACTACACCTCAATCTAAAACCTAATGTGCTTGATATGACCGACATTGTCCATTATGAGTTTATAATTGAAATTTTATTTCAGAAGTGCCACTTCAAAAAAATTATAAAATGTTCCCAAATTGTCCTGATAATTTATGAAAACAATTCTTAAATCAATTTTTACATAATGTAATTAGTTTCACTTAAAATCGAATGATGATGCGACAACTATGCCTCAAAGTGCATGTATCTAGTTTAAAATCACATTTTAGTAATAAAATACAAGTGGCATACTCAAAACTTTGAAAACACAAACATATTTTTATTATACTTTAGGGAAATGAACTATAAGTCATTTTGGATGCATAGAAATCATATATAACTCAATATAGAACACAGTGATACCGAGATGACTCATAATTATTCTATTCAATATATATGTTCTATTGTGGAATAAAACATGAATCACATCACCAAAACTAATCAAATGAGGCTATATTGTTTTCTTATTATTCTATTTATTATTAAATAATTGTTTTTATTATAGTTTTTATCATAAATTTTTTTAAAAAATAATCATAGAGGTAATTATTAATGATAAAAAAAATGACGTGACATGCAAAAATCAACCACAACTCAATATAATACACAATTTTCCCAATATGACACGATATTTCAATAAAAATTAAAATTTTTTACCTATTTAATTCTTAATATTATTATAAAAATAATAATAGTTTTCTTATTGATGTGTGATCATTTGAATATGTTGGTGTGGTTTTTTCAGTAATAGCATGAGTAGGGGTTAGGATGAAAAAAAGGAACATTTATGTTTTGTAATGTATATAAAAATTGGTACATAAGTAATTTGGTAAAATAAATCATGAAAGTCTATAATATAATTTTTTTTCCATTTATGTAGTAAATTTAATTTCATTTAAATTATGAATTGTTACATGATTTTGTTGATATCTGGGGGTGTTCTGGTGTTGTGGTGTGCTGTTACAGCACACTGCACTTGGTATGTAATGTTCTCTTAGACGACAATTTATTATGCCACATTATTAGTTATTTTCTAGCACTAATAGATGTGTTAAAGTTTTTGTCTCATCTCATTAGTCAGTACATTAATAGTGATTATGAAGTCTATTTTAGCACTATTAAAGGCCTATTTTTTAGTTGTTTCAGAAGTTAGTGCCTCCCATAGATTCCAATCACCCACCTCATCTCACTCAGAGATGAACTATTTCCCTAAGGTTACTTATTTGTGGGAAATGAAATGAGATAGTGAGGAAAAAATCATATGTTGTAGATCAATAGGTTGGAGTGTGGTTTTCTGATACCCCCAACCCATGCAAGGAAAGAATCTTTTTGAGTTAGTTCTAGAATCAATATCAATTTTACGTTGGATAAATAGTTTATGTCATTAGGTTGTGGGAACTATTTGAGTGTCTATAGATCTACTAGATATTGTTCCTCATATAATATTAAATCCTAGATCGTAATTCATCTCCCATGTCTACTTTAATGAAAGGGAGAAATGATGTTAGTTTCTTTAGGGATGGAAATACTAAGGTGACCCCAAAATCAATAATATAAATACTCCAATATTTTAGATGAATATTGAAAATATATAAAAGTAATACATGCGCAAGAACAATAAAGGCGTTGTTTATTTATATAATACATACATTATAAACTCATTTTAATAATTATATTCAGCATCTATATTAATTTTCATCTCACATGCTATAAATATTAGACTAGTACAACTAAAAATTTTTCATTACAAATAAGGTAAATAGAAACTTGATAAATGGTTAAATTAGATTCAAATAAAGGGTAAATATGTAAGCTAATTATTGATAATCATATGTGTGCATAATATAAACCTAGGGTATGATAGTTTGATGAAGATTTATGAGATCATTCCAAATAAATCATAAAATATAATTCCTGAATCATGTAATATAGGTTTTCATAACAAAAGACATGTTTTATAATAGTATTGAATCATCGCCTATAAATCATGATCTATGTGATCATATCATAAGTATAAGACATAAAATATTCAAATATATTTTTTGTATAATTATAAGCATATAAATCATATTTCTGACATCCTCACCATGGCCTTTATTATATAGTATTCTTCAGATAGCCATTCATATTCCTTATTAGTATTTAAAAACTGTCTATATTGCCACTTGGGGTTATGTTAATCACCTATGCACCATCATAGGCATGCGAAATCCTCTTGTGTACCCTCCTGAGCTTGGGATAATTACCCATGTACACTTTGATATCATGACATGTATAACATTACATGTTTAACTATAAGGATATAATGTACCAACAGATTAAATAATAAAAATCCATTAAAATATATGTCATACGTATATTTTAGAATTCATCATTCCATCATTATCATGTAAAACGAAAAAATGATACAATTTCATGAAACATCATTAAAAAAATGTTTATTATAAGACATCTAATGAAATGAAGTAGACAGTAGTATAATATCATATTCCCAATTAATCATATCTATCCATGACTGTGGTTTACATAGATAAAAGATTCTTTTGAAAAAGAAAAAGAGAAATTATTTGAAAAACAATATAGATCATCAATTTTGATAAATTAAAACAATTGATGAATATTAAATGGAATTTTTTGTAAAAACTAATTAATATTGTAATTAAATCATTATATTTAATAATGGTCATGATTAATAGAGATTCTGGTCAAGTTGTATATGTTAAAAATCATTCATTGCATATAAACAATCTGTAAATTAGTCATACGGAAAATGTTGGAAAATATTCCATTTTATCATTTTAACTCAATTCAATGTTAGTGAAAAAATATTTTAATTATGTATTAAAATGTATATAATAATACATATAAATACATTTTTAATAGCATTGATATGTAAGAGAATGATTACCGACTTGAAATGATAAATTATGTTAGATTTTCATAAAAAACAATCATTAGAAATTTTTATGTACAAAATATGATAAAATCAAATAAATGATTGAAAACTACAAAATAAAAATAAGTTAAGAAAAATTTATTTATTTTACGATATTAATAATAATAATTTCCCCAAATATAAATTAAAAAACTATCAATCATGATAAAAATGAAATTGTAAAATAAACACTTACAGATTTTGTAATCATTGATTGAAAACCTCATGAAAGAAATAAATGTAGATGGTTTTAAAAATACATATATAATTTTTACGATAATAATCATAAAATAAATTATTCATTAGTATGTGGACAACAAAAAAATATTATTGTGGGTATAAATCAAATTATAATTAATTGGAAATTGAGCTGAGGAACCCTTAGATAATGTCCGAAATTACCTCATACACACTCTTTACAAATTTATATAAAATTTATACCTATTACAATTTAATAAAATTTCAATATTTATAGATACCCAATCCTTTTAAACATATTGTTACATGATTGCAAAAACAAATATCCCACAAGAACAATCAATAGACCGTGAAGCCCGGTTTAATTGGGAGGCAAGGTTCATAATACATCATAAGGAAACTAAAGCATTCAATCCTTATTTATTTCACCATAATGAAATTCTAAATCCATACGAGGTATTAATACTATATAGATTTACATAGGGAATACATAAAATAAATTTGTGAGCTACGAATCCTCGTACTGGAATTAAAATGATAAAGAATTATAAAATATGTTATAATGGTATAAAATTTTATCAAAAAAGAGAATTTTAGTGAGTAATCACATTAAAAAATAAAATAAATAACATTGTATCATATGATAATGGAAAAATTTGTTATGTGTAGGAAAAATATAATATTTCACAACCAGGAGTCGTGGCTAACTTCCTAGAAAATATCACATGGTGGACAATGTCCCATATAGGAATTTGTTTACATCCAAGCTCCATAAGACACATCTCATTATTCTAAAACATTACCCAATTCATTGGACACCTATATTGGAGATCTCATCATAAAATATTCATTATCATTATGTTTTACAATAATTAGTCCATTAATAAGGCATAAAATAAGAATTACACCATGAAATAAAATTGGTAGCATAATCTGGCCTCATATAATAATCAAAAGAATGTTCATAATGTATTCATTTGATAACTGAATATAAAGGATTTATTAACCCATAAATGCAGAGGATAATATACTAAGAATATTTTTGAGAAGCATATATACAATGTTTTTAATCATTATGTCACTTAAGGTGATAGTGAATGTGAGTTTGAGAGATATTGGTCATTTTCATAGAGAAAAGGGTTGTTTATCGGGATCCCTTACATCAAGCCAAATTAGTCCCATGGATTCATTATTTTAAAAAATGATAAAAATATAGTAATTATTTAATTACATTATAAATATTTTCAATCATTTTATTCAATTTATTTTATACATTTTCTTGTTATATTCAATTACTTTGTCATTTAAGATGAATTCCGACGGTTCGACGATGATCAGATCATATTTCCCAAATTACCGTTGAAACTTCTCTGAGGTAATGTATATTAGTACATAATGATCCATAGAATAATAATATTGAAATATTTATTAATTTTATAAAACATTGTTTTTCACAAAGTAAGTAGGAGTTGTGGTTATTAAAATTGAACTATGTGGCACCATAAAGATGGTACATCATGCATTCACATGTGAAACATTTTCCTTTTCAATGATGAAAACGAAAATAGGGTAAAAATTATGTTATAATTTAAGAATTTTCATTAAATAAATAATATAATATAATTTCCTTCAAGGAATTTTTTTTGTAAGTTGATTCGTTTTCCTAGAATGACCAAGGAATGAAAATTATTAAAAGAATGTATTCTGGAATAAAAAATATGGGATCATATTACAATAATTTTCATGAATATAAATGAGATCAGTGGGGAGGTATGCAATCAAAAAAATGTCTTCATCTACTCCCATGTTGGCCAAGCCATCTTCAACCATGTTTTCTTCTCGATAACCATGTGTGATGATATAGTTAATATCAATAAGTGAATGATATCATTGCATCCATAACATAGTAATTAACCATGAAAGACTATTTATTCCATTTCAGATAACTTTAATGAAGGTCATTGTCCCGACCCATCATCGGGGCCCGTTCCATCACTACCCCAAGCCTGCCTTCCATAGGCTAGGGGCTGGCGACTAGCACCAAAGACATAAATCCCAAAAGAGGGGAAGCCATTGCCTTTATGAAGTAACATAGACAATAGTGTACGGATGTGATGTAAGCACTAAGTAAAACATGGTACAAGGTAAGTACTGAAAAGTAAATGGGCCAGTATACAAACCGAACAAAAAGTACAATACAACTAAAATGAATGTACAACAGTAGTTGGTATAATAGATACATCGAGTTGTCCTCCGGAAATCCCAACTGAAGGGTGGGTACAGACAGTCTCCTCAGTTCCTCGGGTCCCGCCGCCCGCTCCGTGTATGTACAACCATGTGGTCCACCTCCGGGTATCGTCCAGCTCCACAAGCCTCTACCTCGATCAGTGATAACATCCAACACAATGTAGTGCGGGCATAGCCCGTGCATGGGTGAGTATATGATACTCAGTAGGGACCCCGAGACCCCCGAAGGTCTCTCAGAATTCAAAAAGGATAAACCACAAAGGAAAGATACAATCATGAAGAATAAATCGACTCTACATAGGTATATGCCCATACATATACCTATGTCATCAGTTATAGTTCGTCTCCAAATCTCAAACCAAAGCACAACCTAGTCCACACGTGAAAACACAACCCAGTCCACAAAGGAAAGCAAGACAATCACAACGATGATAATGATTGAGGAACAAGACCGATATCACATAGGTATAAACATTGTAAGGTGATAGATTTGATCAGATGTAGCCACTGATTCATCTAAGCTGTCAGACCCACATAAGATACAAGACCAGCTAAGCTGTCAGACCCACATAAGATACAAGACCAGCTACTCTACCGGACCCACTCATGATACAAATACAGAAGTCATAATGCCGAACCCACATAGGATACAAGAATAGTATTCATCACTGTCAAACCCACAGAGGATCCCAGTATGGTCATCTCCGCTACCGAACCCACAGAGGATCCAAGTACAGTCGTCCTCACTGTCGAACCCACATAGGATCCCAGTGCTGTCGTCATCGTCACAATCGCAGCCCGCTCTAGGGTTCCCGCACATAGCATGCTCGATTCCGGGAGGGTCTAATCGTTGAGAAAAATATTCGATACATCAAATGTCATGAAGTACAGAGTTGATATATCCCAAATCTCCATCTCGTCAAATGAAACCCAACGCGACAGACAGTGCGTCAATCGGACGCCCGGTCTGAGAGTTATTGGCTTTTCTGTCCCAGAGGCCCAGTTGGTTTTTAAGCTAAACCCAACCCAACCGTACTCCAGCTGCATCCAAACCTCAAGAAGAGTAAGACAAAAGGAACTTCTCAACAAAAGTCTTTCAACGCAATTTAAGACATGTCAAATAGACGTCCGGTCCTAAAGTTATAAGTGTTTCCCCTCTAAGGGCCAGGTTGGTTTTGTGTTCAAACCAACCCAGCCATACACAAACATTGTCGATACATTGATTGTAATATACCAAAACGATCGTCTCAATATAATTATTCCTACGTAACTGATGGTTTTTTGATCATAGTTTCGTAGCTCATGTTATGGGAAAAGACCAAAAACCGGTCCGAAGAGGGGGTCTGCGCACGTTCCGACCCGGCCCAAACACCCTAGGTTCGGCCCGAAATGGGTCGACCCGACCATGGTCCAGGTCTGGTCCGGCCAGGCGTGGCCTGATCCAGCGGGGCGTAGCCCGTCCCAGACAGCGAGGCCCGGTCCGCGTGACACGCCCCGGCCTAGCCGGGGGGGGGGATGCTGGCTCGGCCAGCGAGCCAAGCAGGGGGGGGGACGCAGCACCCCTTTTGCGTTCTGTGGACGCATCACCATGTGCCGCATCTCCCCTGGATCTCACAGGGCCGTGGGATCCAATCCCTCCCTGTTGTGGCTGAAGCCAAGGCAGGCTCCTGCCGACGGCACGCTGGGGCGCCGCCGCCTCTGAGCGGTCGACCGGTGCTGCCTGCACCGGCGACCCGCCCCACTGCTGACTTTTGTGGGCCACCAGAGTCATTCCAATGGTCTGATTTTGCAACCGTCTGCACCTATGGTCTTCTCGGGACTCATACGTCACTTCAACGATGTCCAATCTCCATTTATGTCCCACTTCGTCGTCACCGTGTATTTCGCGCCTCAGGAACAAAAATAATGGTGGGTCCGAGCTTGTTTGATAACCTGCACCCACCACGTTAGAGGTGCAAACGTCTCCCAACAAATTAATCACTAAGTACGAGGGTATAAATCACATATAGAAATATAAAAATTTCCTAACTAAAGAAAAAAGACGAATGTTGGCATCGTGGTAGATGGTTTCATGGGGAATTGGGTTCGTAGGCATCATTGAATTGTGCCAAGGAGGAAGCAGTGTATCCTCTCTTGTCACGGAGAAGAGGATTTCTGGTGCGTCGTTGTTCTTCGAGGAACCAAAATTATTCGACATTATTCTTTGGTGGCCGACATTCTTCCAAAACCTCAAGTGTTTCTCCAATTCTTTCTCGCACAACAACGCTCTCCCCCTTAATAAAAGTAAAAGGTTTCTCCTATTATTTAATTATACACACAAGGTAACTCTCCCATAATTAATTCACCACTTTAAATAAAATGTGTTGACAATCAATTAAGGAAGGGAGAAGGAAGGTCCCCACTTATTAAACGCTTTGACAATTAATTAAAGAGGGGGGAAAAGAGGAAGGATCCTTCTTAAAATATGGGTTGACATAATTTAATGGATTGAGGTGGAGATATTGGAATTTAATTGGGGTTTTACAATTTAATGAGGTGTTCTTAATGAGATTAGAGGAAATTAACTGGTAGGGCTCGTGCTGGCCCCACCTCTCTAGAATCCACACTTGGGTGGTTAAGTGTCTATGGGCCCTAACCTTAACTACCCATCGGAGGTAATAACCACCTTATAAAATGAAAATTGTTCTGACAAATTTATATTACTTCTTAAATAAACCCCCAAAATTATCTTCTCCTCCTTTGCGAATGAAACTACGGTAAGTATCCCCTTAAGAAATTACCAGTGTTGCGAGTTCATCGATGCCCTTAGATTTTAATTCCAAGCACCGGTTCAAATGTTATAAAAACCCACTCGTTCATTCACTGAACGTACCTGAGATAATCTTCATAAATTGATTCCGGGCACACCGGGCCTCGGAATCAAGTGACGTCAGAAGCCATAGACTCGTAAAATTCTAAAGTATTTCAAAAAAAAATTACTTCAAATTTTAGGGACTTTACATCACTCCCACCTCAGGGAATTGTGTCCCTGTAAAGTTACAATATAAACTAGGGGAAAAATTGGGGAACTAAGCACACATTTGAGCCTCCCGCTCCCATGTGCTCCCGTTGAGGTTCCCGTGCTTCCAATGAATATGCACCAGAGGAATCGACTATCCATGTATGACGCGCTCCTGTTGATCCTCAATCTCCACCAGTACCACTGAAAAAGTCTCCCCATCCATTGCATAGGAATCCTTGGATCGAGACGATCATTTCGGTATATTACACTCGAGGTTTTGGCAATGTTTGGGTACGACCAGGTTGGTTCAAACCCGAAACCAATCGGGCCCTTGGAGCAGAAATGATTATAACATAAGGGCCGGACATCCATTTGATGTGCTGTCAATTGCGTTGAAACCCTTTTTTTAAGATAGTCCTTTGGATTACTCTTCTTGTGTATTGGACACTATTGGATTATGGTTGAGTTGGTTTTAGCTTATAAACCCACTAGGCTCCGGCGACTGAAAATCCAATAACTCTCAGACCGGGTGTTCAATTGAAGCATCGTCTGTCGCGTTGGGTTCCTTTTGACGAGACGGATCTTTGGGATACATAAACTATGAAATTCATGATAGTTGATGTATCTACTCTCTTGCTCGAGGAGTGGACCCTCCCGGAATCGAGCATGCTGTGTGCAACAACCCAAGAGCTGGCTGCAACAGCGACGATGACGACTGCACTTGGATCCTCTGTGGGTTCTGTAGCAAGGACGACATTACTTGTATCCTCCATGTGTTCAACAGTGACGAAGACCATATTGGGATCCTCTGTGGGTTCGATGGTGATGACTATTGTTCTTGTATCCTATGTGGGTTCGGCAGTATGACCTCTATACTTGTATCTTGAGTGGGTCCGGTAGAGTAACTGGTCTTATATCCTATGTGGGTCCGACAACTTAGATATTCTTGTATCCTATGTGGGCCCGATAGCATAGATGATTCAATGGCTATATCTGAACATCTCTATCTCCTTATGATGTGTATAGATGTGTGAGCTAGGTCTTTTTTCTCAATCATTATCATCGTTGTGATTATCTTGCATTTCTCTGTAGACTGGGTTGTGTTTTCCTGTGTAGCCTGGGTTGTGCTTGGGTTCGAGAGTTGGAGACGAACTATAACTGATGAATTAGGTATATGTATGGGAATATACTTAAGTAAATTCGATTGATACTTCATGATTGTATCTTTCCATTTTCGTTTATCCTTCATGGATTCTAAGAGACCTTTGGGGGTCTCGCGATCCCTTCTGAGTATCGTATACTCACCCCTTCACGGGCTATGCCCGCAATACGTTGTGTGGGATGTAGATGACAGATAACACTGATCGAGGTGGAGGCTTATGGAGATGGACGGTACTCGGAGGTGGTCCACATGGCGGGATGTACACGGAGTGGACGGCTGGACCCAAGGAGATGAGGAGACTATCTGTACCCTCCAATCATGTTGGATTTACGGAGGATGACTCGATGTTTCTGTTTTACATACTACTATTTTAATTTCCTTTTAGTTGTACTGTACTTTCATTTGGGTTTTTAAACTGGCCCATTTACTTTTCATCACTTACCTTGTACCCAGTTTTACTTAGTGCTTACATCACTTGCATACTCTGTTGTGTATTTTACTTCATTAAGGCAATTCCTTCCCTTATTTTGGGATTTACGACTTTGGTGCTAGTCGCCATCCCCTGGCCTATGGATGGAGGTCTTGGGGTAGTCAGGACACGAGCCCCGAGGATGGGTCATGACAGTCATAGATTCACTGTCAATCTATTGGCTGTTCCAACCAGTGATCTTGAAAAAAGCAATGGCATGTATTAAACTAAACATATCAGTTTCAAGGGAAGATGTAATGCCACAATACCGATGAAACATCCAATAATCTGACCGAGGTGATTCCTGAAGATAGCACCACACATAGAAGTTCCTAGGATTCCTTTATAGGCGCCATCAATGTTGATTTTGATGAATCTATGGAGAGGGGATCTCTAGAACACATCAAGAGTTTTATGTGGTTGGAAGAAATTTCAATTAATCCGTAGATGCTTCAGGATTACAATATTGTGCACGGTGTTGTGGCAATGTACCTTTTGTAACAAATCTATGTCATGTATAGAAATAAGGATATGAATTTGACCTTCATTTATATTGAGAGAGTAATTGATATGAATAATATCATTCTGGACATAACAGATCACATAGTGGAGTTCAAAAACCGAAACAAGGAAAAGGTTCTTGATTTATTGAGATCCTTCCATTTATGCACAATTCTTTAGTTGAATTTTGACAGATTCATAAGTAAACCATATGCATGTAAAGATTTCATGAAAATATAGATACAAAGAGAAGAAGTAGGGACACATGAATGGAAGAGGTGGTTAGCATATTTTGAGTGTTGGTTACAAATTTTATAAATAGAGTGAAGCGGGATTTCAAAAATATTGGAGGAAAATATTAGTGGGGAACCTGTTGTGAGCGAGATGCCAGATGAAAGTAATTCTCAAAGGTTTAATCCATGGTTTGTGTAAATGTTTTAGTTCGCATTAATCATTATATGGGTTACAGAAATAATTATAGTAGAAATTTTTTTAGTTAATAATTCCATTGTGAGCTGGTTCCCAAATTAAGAAGTCATTAGTTTAAGTGAAATAATAGTTATCAATGACATTTCGCATAGTATCAGGGAGGTGGTCATGTTGAGAGAGTAAAGTATCTCTGAGAGTGTTTTTGATATTTTTCAGAAGATTGATTAGAATATATCATAGAAATTAAAGGTGTTTTAGGCCAGTTATCTAACCATAATTTCATGGAAAATTTTCTATAGTCCATCTATCTGGAATTATTCATAATATTAGTGGGGGATTGTTTTATGGCATGCCAAATGAAATAATTAATTTAGTTTGAATTTCCCACCTTATTTTTGTCAAGGAATATATTTTTGATAAATTTAATATCATTGATGTGGTGTGAAGAAGGTTAAAATTGAACTTATCTTGAAGGGCCTCGTTAAATAATTTTAAAATTTTTATAAAAATACCACCATTCTCAATGGGCTTCCAACATGTTGACTAAGGAGTAGTTCCAAGTCTTGCATCCAAATTACTACTAGTCCATATCAAATTCTAAATGGCGATTTTCATCTATTTAATAATACCAACAAGCCAATTGTATATCATCTTGGAGTAAACCATATTTGAGGTAATTATATATTTAACTAGGGAAGTCCTACCTAGAAGGGAGAGAACATTACCTATCCAAGAAGAAAGATGATTTCGAATTTTCTCAACAATAGTTGCTACATGACAATACATGGGCCTACCCCGAAATATAAGAATACCAAGATAAGTGAAAGGGAGCATATCTATATTTAAATGAAGTTCAATGATGATGACGCATTTTCTATTTGAAGGTAAATTCTTACCAAAGAAAAAGAAGGATTTGTTCCAGCTAATCATTTGGCCAGAAAACTCTTGATAGTGTGAGAGTGTAGTTTTGAGATTAAGAATGTTTCTTTTATCACCATGAAGGAAATGAATGATTTCGTCAGCATAAAATAAATGAGTAGATGCATTCACATTCTTAGAGACATGGATGAGTTCCAGCATAATCTGGACAACCAAACGGTTGGTCAGATGACTAAGATAATCATCCACTATCGAGAAGAGGGTGGCATAAAGGGGATCCCCTTGTCTAAAACCTTTGGTGATTTTGACCTATACCTTGGGAGAGAAATTTATCAAAATGTATATAGGCACTGAGTTAAATAGAGTTCTAATTTCAGGGTATAATGAGAAACTGAAACCAAAACCGTAAAGGACCTTGACGATATTGATCTAATCCATTGTGTCAAAGGCTTTTCTAATGTCATTTTTAATAGCTATGTTGCCTCCCCTATATTTTTTTCTATTTATTGACACACTCATAGGAATGAAAGATACCATTATGAATGGATCTAACCATTATAAAACCAAATTGGTTCAATGAAATAATTTTGTCCTTGATAGTTGATAGTCTATTAGAAATGATATTTTTCATGATCTTATAATGAGTATTGATAAGATAAGTAGTTCAAAATTTGTTAATATCATAACCATTATCCACCTTAGTGATTAAGTTGAGAAACAATTCATTGAGAGCATGAGGAAACACCACATTAGGAAAAAAGGATTTTACCAATTTACAATCATCAATATGAATCACATCCCAGTAATGTTGAATGAAACCATTATTAATGCCTTGCAGACCCAGAGCAATATCTAGGTTCAAACTAAAGACAATGTTTTTGATTTCATTCTCCCTCAGAGTGCTCACGTGGAAAGTGTCTTCATCATTAGTGATCACTATAGGAATGACATTGGGAAGGAGGTATTTTTTTATATCATGAACATTTAATATGGATTCATAGTAGGAGACAATATGATGAGCAATGTCCTCTTCATTTTCATTCAGGTGTCCCCATTTTTAGGAAGGATAATGGTCTACCGGCCCTCATGATTCTTTTATGAGAGTTATATAATTTTTTATTTCTATAATCTTATGTTAACCATTTACCTTTAAAAACTGGTTATCTCATATTTTATTTAAACATGAGTAAGGAGTACAGTTTGACCGCAATGTTTAGTTCTTGAGTAGGATCAATGTTGAGGTCAGGGGTGGTGTTTTTTTATAAACATTGAGTTATTTTCCAGGATCTTGATGTTGTAGTTAACATGTTTGTATTTACATATACAACATGAATTTATAGTCTTTTTAAGATATTTTTAATTTGAGGTTACATGTAATTAAATCATTGAAATGATACATCGAGGATCAAATTTTTTGGAAAATATGTGCATAATCATCATCAGAGAAACATGAATTGATAAATCTAAAATGAAGCCTAGGTTTCATGCCACTAGAAAAGACATTGACCAGGATGGGATGATGATTAGAATGAATCCTATGATGAGTAGTGTAATATATAGTGTCACATTTAACTAAAGTATGGACATTTGTGAAGGCTCTATCAAATATGGAAGCAACCACATTGTTATAATGTCTCCTATACCAATTTTATTTTGCACTAGTGATTTTATTTTCCATGAGATTGTAGCCTTCGATCGAGGCTTTAATTTCTATCATGGATATAGAAGCATGAGATGGTCCCATTTTCTATCTTGAGTGAATAAAACAATTTAAATCTCTAAAAATAAAATATAGGGCATTAATGTTTTTTCCTAGATATGAGAGATCATTCCAAAGATTTATTCTTTCATGGTATCATTTTTTAGCATAAAAAAGAGCATAAATAGTGTGTTCCATAAATATTAAATGGGAAAGTAAGAATTTTGTCATAGATACTTAAATCACTAGTATTCTTTAAAGAATTGTGTGAGAAAATCAACAACTAATCAACATTGATAGTATAATTGATAACACTAGTAAAAACCTAATTATGTAGAAATATGTTAGATTATTCAGATGAATATTTAATTTTAGGTTCACCAATAGAAAATAACATAAGATGACGGATATTAACCATTATTTTTAAAACAATTAATGTGTGAGAGTTGGTGATACCTTGAAAATTCCAAAAGAGTATGTTTACTTAGACATAAATTTCGAGTTAGAAATCTACTTTTCTTTTTTCTAGAACCTCTATTTCTAGTAGACCTTCTATCCTCTTGAGTGTTAGTGCCATATTCTTGTTCAATTCTAGATGTTATATAATTTTACATTTTATATCCCTTTATTTTATTATTCATGGTTGAGTATATAGAATTCATAGGACATAACCACAAAAAAATTAATGATTTTTTTAGAAAAAAAATTTCATGACATCATATATCAGCCATAACTAACTATAAGTGCAGAGATATGAGTACCTAGAGCATTTTATGACGATGTGACTTGTTGTTGGATAGTGTCCATATCTGATGGATGGCGCTACATCTTCTCTAAGGTGTCATTGATTTTCGTCATTATATTATGGTCTAGAACCGACGGTGTAATAACAGATTTATTTGTTGGTGTCACAGTTTGTATAGACTTAAGAGTAGGTTCAAGAGTTCTACTAATATATTTGATGGGAAAAGTGGGAGAAGAATCTAATTCATTCCCTATAGATTTGGCTTCATTGTTTCGTTATAAAGTAGAATCATTGTTAGAAAAAGAATTAGTACTATTATTATGAAAAACATATTTCATAACAGGTCGAGTTAATGAATCATTAATGGATGGGTTGATTTTTTCTACAACATAATCCTATATTGTTGAAGCTATTTGGTGGAGCCTTTGAGATATTGTATTTTATGATCCTGTACCAAGTGTGTATTAAATGATTTGACAATTTCCAATTATTTGTAAACTGTTTAATCCACATTAATTATAATAGATTTTGTGGTATCATGCATAGTTTTAAGGATAGAGAATGAATTAACAGATTTTATGGCATAGACATTTGATTCCAGTGATTTGGAATTATTAATATAAGTGAAATTAACAAGAGTAATGGATTCTAAGTCATTTGTGTTATTGTTGATTTCATTATTAGATCCTAAAAAATAATTTTCAGTCATGTGGGAGGGGTCCTGGGATTTTATAGTACCCCAAGACGGATTGTTCACATCCATAGTTTTAGAAAAATTAGCCTCATGGAAATAAAAAATGTGAGGGTATGTAGTGCATTCATTGAATTCAATCCACTTAAAAAGTTTATCCCTCCTACGCAGGGTATGTTCAACATTTTCTCTGAAACATGAGATCTTCCCAGCTGGATATGTAATAGGTTCTACCTTCATGTATAACCTAATAGTGTCTCAGACCTGTATTTAAATTTCTTCTAAGTGGTCCTGATCAATAATGTAGTTATCAACCACATCATCCATATCAGCCCAGTTTGTACCCAAATTCTCCCATATGTCTACCAAACTGTTTGATTTCATCACCCCAAGTTTCATATTTCTTTCTGGGGTGTTTAGGTATATCCATCAAGGGGGATTTATCTTTCCTATTTAATCTTATTTCCATACAATCATTTATAGTTAGTTTAATTACTTATTTTCAAATCACCCTATAGTTGCAGATTGTATGACCAATGATCTTGCAATTGTCACAAAAGGGAGGTTTCCCCTCACATTCAATTCTAATTTTGGCATTGTAGTCATTAACGTTGAATTGAGTAGTATTGGGTAACATTGAGTCAAGGTTGATTTCAACCATAACCCCAGAATTGATTCAGAATTCGACATTTAAGGTTTGGTGATCAATTTTGAGGAGATATCGTATGCAGGAAACAATATCGTTCCGAATTTTTCGGTGCCAAAAGAACCAATTATGCCCATGAAATTTGATCCAGACATATTCCATTATATTCATATAAGTAGGAAGATTTAATTTAGAATCCAAATAATAATGTATAATCATAACTGATTTTGAATTAAGGTTTGTTGTCTTCCAAACCCTGTCCAGATCCTATTGTGTTTTCAACTGAATATGAAATTATCCACTGCATATGGAAATTAGTTTCGAGTCTGATGAATTCCAACAGTGTGCAAAACATGTATGTTGTTTAGATAAGTGCAAAGTTAGTTACCTTTGAGGTAGGAGATGTATCCCATGATAGAAAACTTACACATTTCCATGCATTGTTGAAGTGCATCCAGATCCGCTTCCACTAAGAACCCACATTCACCAAGCCTTTTGAAAAGGGGTGGCTTCTTTTGGATATACTTACATTGAATTTTACTCATTAGAGAGTCCATGAATGAGACCCCCTGGGATCTACCAGGGAAGGAATTAATGAGATAATATCTTCAGGGGTATCTTTGTTATGTTTTTCTGGGACAGAGACATGAACATGGGGCACCTTCTTCGTCTGAGGAGTGGCAAAGTGGTGGGAATGAAATCTTCCAGGAATAATGAAATATTATATTCTCATACATGATGAAGTGAGGAAGCCCTAATCTCTAGATGTTATAGAGATAGAAGGTCTCCCTTCTCTCAAGAAGGATATCCCATATTGGTCTCCATTAAAATTAATAAATTATATTATCCATTTTATTCGATTATAAATAAAGAATCACATCGCTGCATGACACAACAGTCCAATGTACTATTAAGTGGTGTTATATTTTTGTAATGGAAGGTATGGTGAAAATGACTGTGATATATTATATTTTCATAATGATAAATATTTCATTAAAATCATACAAAATCATTACATACATCATTTTTAGTATCCATGAAAGGAGAGCATGGAAAACGAATTACATCAATTCACAAGGGGTAGTCTACTGTATACACAAAGGTTTTTTTCCCATTTTATAGAAGTGGATATTTATTTAGTTAATTAAAATAACATAATAAAATATTATTATATGAGATATAATAATGTTATTATATCATTTGGATTGAGTATGATTTGAATGAGGCTGAATAATAATGAATAAAATATTTTTTATAAGGAATAATACATCTTCTTTATACCACCCCTATAGGATTATACCTATACACTCCAAAGATTATATTTAGGAAATATAATGACTCTAAAAAGTTATAAGGTAATTAAATAAGGTAATTGAGAAGGACTTGTTCAAACCATATGGATTTATAAATTTCAAATGTATATGATATGGGTCTCCCATTTATAATTTGGGGATAAGACACAGTTGGAAATTTTGAAAAGAAAGTGGGGTAAACACATTTTATACATGAAAATTAAAAAATGGAATATTTTCTAATTCAATATGATATATGTTATATGAATTTATACGGTGTGTATTTTTGATAGATTTCTAGGTTATTTTAACCACTATCCATTTCTTTTAACCACCATAGTAAATCTATTTTAACCTTAAATACATTAATTAAATTTTAGAATTGTTAATATTCACTATAAAAAATAATTTTTTCATTATATTGAAATATTAAAAATTATAATAAAAATTATATAATCCATTTTAAAATATATTATTCATATAATTGACAAATTGTATTTTAATATTAAACATCTAGATGGGATGAAAAAATAATTTTCCCAAGAAAATGTTTTGATAATTATAAAAAGTTTCTATATAAGAATTCATCACAAATTTTTTCCCAAATATTTATATTGGTATATAAATATTATTTTTTAACTATGTATGAATTTAAATAATTTTAAAACTAAATTTATGATTTTAATTTATTTAAATGAAATGGTATTCTTCAAAGAAAACCATCATTTTAGCTATTCAATAAATTCATTATTTTTTGAAAAAAACCAAAAGATTTATCCTATGAGATGTTTTTTGTGTTAATTCGAAAAATGTAATTTATTTTTCCAAATATAATTTAAAAAATATGGAAAATTAATTTAGTTATTTGTTCCTAAAAAAAGTAAAACTATATTTTCAAAGTCTATAAGAACTTTACCAAAATTTAGTTAACTATTTATCAATATATTTTAATAATAAATCATAAAGAAATTTCAAAATGTGTTTATATGTACTCATACCTAAAAATATACTGGATAATTTATATTATTAGTGTTCAAATAATAATATGAATTTTAATTTCAAGTTTTATAAACTCAATGTTTTTGTCGTTTATGTTCTTTTACATAGTTTCATATTTAATGAAAATTCAGTGTGTTACATTCTCCCCCCACCCATAAATTAATACTCCTTCATCATGATATATTATAGATCAAGGTGAAAATCATTGACGATACTTTTCTTTCATTACATATTCTTTTTGGAATGTTTATCTTTTGAATATATGGTTATACCATATAACATTGAACAAGTGAGAACTCTAATTTCATAGAAATATAACTCAATTTTTATATATCTTCAATAAATGTTTCTCATAAGATAAATAATTTTATAGTTGTACCACCTATGAATTTTGTACATGTAAGGTATTTTAAGTTACATTCTCAAGAGGGATTCATTGAATAAATCATGTTATTATGATATGGTTGGTGGGAGTTCTATTTAATAACACACAACTACAATGGGACTGATAATATCAAAGGGTATGATATAACTATGGTCTCATACTCCCTTATTACCAAATCTTTGGACACTCTCTCAATGTGATTTATAGAGGAACCAATTTTATCTGATCTCAAGCCCCTTGTCTCATAGATGATTATTAAGATATCACTTTTTTTGATACTAACAAATTATGATTTTTTTTATTATTCTTGACATTTTCAATGATTTCCCCATCCATTTAATGTCTAAAATCCATGAGTTCACTACATTAATGCCAACACGAGGATATCTTTCATATATTCTCATATAAAGTATGATAAAGATCTGTTTAGGTTCTTTATTTGAAGAAATTACTATTTGGGATCTCATCAATAGGAAGATGTTGTTCCCATACTCCTTTAAAGTATATCAAACATGCTCTCGACATGTTATATAATTTCGTTCTATAGCCTAATAAATTTGGCCCCGAGTTTTGGAATGATAATATGTATGATAAAGAATCTCAATATTTATATCATGTCATAATCCCTTTGAAAAAGTAGTGGTAAATCTAATCTCCCAATAAAAAAAATATATAGAGGTATTCCATGCAGCGTGACCTCCTCAATGTAGTATATCCTAAAATTATGGTCAATTAATAAGAACTCTTGAATTTAAATATAGTGTGAATATTTTTAGATGACTTATCACTACCTATGTAATATTTTTTCCTGTTAATGACATGGTAAGTCAAGTGAAAAAGACCATAGAGGTGATTTCCCTTTTCTTTTTATGTATTGGTAATGGTTGTACCATATCATTAGACATTATTTACATCCTTCAAGGAATGATATTTAATAAAATTCTATTTATATTCCACAAACACCTTCATCATGTTGTCTCACAAATATTTCTCTTAAATACCTCGTTACATATTAATTCTCCCTTGGTGGATGTATAAGGCTGACTAATGTGAATCTTTCGACAAATCCTACTTCATATAATGATTTAATGGTACACAAAGTCATGGAAGATTATTTAAACACCTTATTCATCAATTTTTAACTCCAATGATTTCCATTTTATTATGTCTTCCAACTACTTTTAAATTTATACATCACCTCTCTAAGAATATTTTAACATATCCAAAATGGTTGGTTTATAAATCATTTTAAAAATGAATGAAAATGTCCCCCCTTTAATGAATCATTATCCCATCCTTCACATGTCAAATAACATTGGATAGTTCTCAATAACGATCATTTACTATTTCATCGATTCATTTCTAAATTGATATTCTACAAGATTCATAGATTTACATGAATCATAACGGATTGAGCATTTATATTCCTTTATTTTCCATATCCATATTCATTGTTGATTATTAAGTTGATTCTAGGTGAATTTTATGACCCTTATG
Source organism: Viscum album (assembly GCA_963277665.1). Classification (NCBI taxonomy): domain Eukaryota; kingdom Viridiplantae; phylum Streptophyta; class Magnoliopsida; order Santalales; family Viscaceae; genus Viscum; species Viscum album. Next base: position 325,231,706 of record OY728128.1, read on the forward strand.
GTATATATATATATATAATTCATACTTTTCCCTATAGAGATAATTCCACTAGATTCATAGTGTTAGTCCCATTATATCCTACTCTAGATAATGTGTGGGATAATTCCACTATTGAAATTTCTACTTCATTGAGAATATCATCCCGATCGGGGTTCTACTCACTAGTGATCCATTATGGCTCACCAAAAGACCTCATTCTCACCTCCCTAAACTCTTGAGGTGGAGGACTCGTAGCGAGGGACTTGGGTATGTTTACCGAGGGACTATCATATCATTAATAAGAAAAGATTTCTACAATAATAATATAATAAAAAATTGAAATAATGAAAACAATCAGATATCAGTGAAAACTAAATACATAATAATGAAATATAAGTAAATAAAAAGCGTAAGTAGTGAAAATAAATAGAATAATCAGATGATGATATTAGGATATGTGTCTATACGAAAATGACCAGGTATTAGAAGCGGATACAATAAAACAGGATGAAGAAATGATAAAATAAAAATAAACTATACAAACAGAATATTGAGAAGTGAATCATCCCTATATTCCCCAATCCACCCTCGAAATGTAATTCAATAATTGGAATCCAGAAAATTCCCATTGTACATATCAAATACCATGAAGTCTACTTGTGTACCAAAGGAACCTGATCATATATGAGATAAAATCTTTGTATGCAATCAACCATGGTTTATAGACCATTCCATTTCATGCAATATAATATTAAGCAGTGTTCCATAGTTCATTAAAATGAAACAATAAATAAATTAATAAATGAATTTACTTGGTTCTTTTAGGAGAACCATACACTCATCCTACATTATCCCAAGCTGATGTGTATGAACTGATGGAACCCAAAATTGTAATTATAGATGGATAAGTGATGGAGGATGGAATTTCCTGAAGCATGTGCTTGATCTTGGAAAACACATCATAACATTATCTTCAAAACCATTTTCCCTTATCATTTTAAAACAATTTTACCCTTATTGATTTAAATGAAAACATCATTATACAATGTTGTGAGATACTTAGAGCTCATACATGAAAATATGTTGGGACATTACAAGTATCACTCAAGGGGATCATTTAATGACCACTACCAAGGATTCTATCCATGGTGACCATGGAATGAAGTCCTATGTTTCACTCCAATGATGGTGTAAAAAGTATGGTGCTCACCTTCATGTTTATACCTCGTATCACACCTAGGGGGCAAGTCTCTCTTAAGGAAATGTTCAACCAATATTTCCATTGATCATATCTAATGGTTCTCCTCTAGAGAACTGATGTCCCTCTCTATTGGTGAACTATAGAGTATGATTGAAAATCCTTTATCTTGGATAGATGATATCACCCATGACTTGTTTACATGGAATCAATAGTTTTAACAATAATGCATGAGAGTCTGTCCAATATTTCATTTACATGAAAACCCTTGTATCACCCTTATTAGTAAGGTGAATCATTATAAAAATCATATAATTTATCATGTGATAAGTATGAATGCCCATTTCATTTTACTGTAGTTTTTAGATAAAATTAGGATCATTATTCAACACATGTCATTGGGAACTTTCGTTAATGCCATAAGTCATAAGGCATGAATCCCTTAGCCAACCCATTTAGTTGTACTATCTCACTATGTCATAGATCATAAGGCTTAACTCATGGTTCCATCATGAATTAATCTAAAATATGGTCTCCATGAATTAATTATATGATGAAACACCACATGGGGATATAGTCCAATTTTTTAAAAATATTAAATTCCGAATCCAAAGAGTAGAACATAAAATTGGAATTATAAACTCAATTTGATAAATCCAATGGGATGATTCACCACATACTCAGGTATTCAAAGGCATGGGGTAACATCCATTTTATGTCAACTAAAAAATTAAAGGCAAAAAAATCCCTTCTCATTGAACAATTAAACAACATATGAAACACTACTAAATGATGTAAAGATATTGTGACATCCTACAATAGCCTTTTATAGACTCCCTCATCTGGTGATGAAAATTGATTTGAGCTACATTTGAAGAAAAAAACAAAACCATCCAATGACATGAAAATGGGGAAAATGAAATTACACCAAATTACCAAAAAGAATGGGATAATAAGCATGAAATATATTGGACCGGATTATAGATCATACCACCAAAATTACAATGAATCCAACCACAAATTAATTGGTTATCTAAGAGAAGGGATAACCAGATTGTCAATGTAGAGAGGATATTAAATAATTGGTGAAGAATGGATGAATGGGGAACTGGAATAGAATCTGTGAGAATGATAATATGTTAAATTCATTTCATATGGTAACATTGATAAAATCACCAAAAAATTTACCTATGTATGGTTTGTCTACATGGTTTAACCACCATGCGCTAAACATGCACCATTCACTAATGGTTGGGAACATGGGTCCACTAACTATGTGATGACTATGAAAATATTATCAATTAAAACCCTCTATAATATATCAAGGTTTTGATCCTTATGTCTCACGGTTACAGAAACTCCATGTCTCCCCCAGATTCTCACTATCTACAGTTACACAGTTTCATGGAAATGTTCTGGGATGGTCCACATGGTTTTCCATAATAGTGCGACCGAGTATTTCCTTCCCAATTCGGGTATCTACACCCCGAACAAGACCGACATACACTCAAACATGTCCTTATATGATTAGTAATCATTTATGGGATAGTTATAGGAATTAGAAAAGAAATATTCATGGTACATTCGTTTAAAAAATATATTATTTTACCACCTCCTCTCATTAAGAAAACTCATCCCCTAGTTTCCCTTTCAAGGGTAGTATAACACCGTATAAGAAGTCTTATGAGCACCTAGAATGTACATCAAAATCCTACTTTGTGGTATCTTACTCTACATGTCTTCGAATCAATAACACCTAGAGTAGAGGAACCAACCTAACAAGGAAATCATTTATACTCTGATCAATGATACATATTTGATGCTCTTGAATGGAAACATCCTCTTCTATCATTATATCATTGAGGTGGAACAACTAACATGGTTTAGAGTGAAACTGTCGAATATGAGAGACATTGAAGTTGTCATGCATGGAATGGAAAATATGAGGTAATATAAATCAATAGGCAACCATCCTAACCCTCTCCTCTATCATGAAACACGTGACATTTCATGTTGATAAATTTCACTATCTCTAATTACATAATAGTCCCAACCTCGGTGGTACACGTAGAAATACACAATGTGACACATTGAACTCAAGTGGTCAATGACATGATCAGTGTAATAATTATTCCAAGACTGATCTATAGACGTATACATTTGAATGATCTAGAATTAGTATGATGTCTCCTTAATGATATAAGGATTCAATAAATCTATCATACATACCCCTATTCTACACAGAGGTGAATATCACAACATAACATTGAGGGCCTCACACATAGTCATCTATAAAATTTTCGAAAAACTATTATTTTAGGAATAATCAACCATATGTATATTCTTCTCCCAAGAAGCTCCAAAATCATGGATATTGGCTAATAGATTATCCTCTAACACCAGAGTCATCATCTTGGACTACTAGTTTTTCTAAGGGTGATATGCAGTACTCATGAGCACCTATGAACCCATTTTTTTTGCAACCCGGTTTATAATTTTGATGTAATTCAGGTATCTCAGTTTGATGCTATATAATGGGGTACACTAGGAAGTCTCACTATCTAGATGATGTAAATCCTTCCTAGATCATCAAAATAGAATCTATCTCAGATTTCTATGATGAGTGAAACCTTTGTGAAACTATCGAAAATCACATATACATCATCACTACCTCATAAGGATTTCAACAAGATGACCACAAAAACCATTGTTATGTCATTCCATTTCCACTCATGAACTAATAGAGGTTTTATATGTCTTAATAGATATGTTACTATGCCTTCACCTTAAAAATGATGGTGCACCACGTAATAATGTATTCTATCTACCTCATCAATAACTATCACCGATACTAACAATGCATGAATCTATATATATCAGTTAATGAAAGTTGAACTACCCATACAGAGGCATATGATTCCCTCATCTAGCCTAACCATATATTCATAATCACCACTACTATTAAAGAGAAAGGTGTCACTTTAATTAATAGCCTAAAATGGGGGTGAAATCGATCTTATGATGCTCCCCCTCACAACTAGGACCTTGATATAAATTGGGTTCCTCATCTGGACATACTCGAGAAGAGAGTATTTCACTACTATAGATGGTAATATTGGTTTCTCATTATTTTCATGAACCTATAGATGCATATTGGAGAACAATTACATCAAATCCACTATGTAATGACCTCATTGAAGGATTTTTTCATTGTATTCGAGGTCAAATAATAATTCACTACATTACCATTTCTGGTTTGAGAATACACTATGATGTTATGTAGGAATAAAAACATAATAGAATCTAGATATGAGTGGAATGTTTGATTGATCAGAACCCTGATGGTTTCTATCATGTTATTCAGATCAATATACATAAACAGAGACATGTACATTTCTTACCATCTCCAGACCATTATGTGTGATATATATGATTTCCACACATGAACATGATGGAAGCCTAACCTCAAATAAGTCTATGAAAATAGTTTCTCCTCGGAAATAGTTGAAGAATTCATATATATAATGAAGTGGATACATGTTCTTCACGGTAATTTGGAATAGTCGCTGGTAATCCATGAAAAATAAAATAGTTTATTCTTTTTTCATAAATGACTAGGGAAACCCATGAGGATTTGTTGGGTAGTACTCATTCATTATCCTATAAATACTTTGGATTCTTTTTGTGTTTCTGATTCCCAATATGTTTTATCATATATGGAGGGATCGACATTGGTGATACACGTAACACAAGTTCTATGGTTAACTCAATATCCCACTTTAGAGGTAATCCAAAATAAATCATCCAATAATACATCCCTCAAATGATTCAAAACATGTTATTTTTCTATTAACTACATCCTCAGATCGCCCATAATGAGACTGCTCATTTTGAATGTCATAATTCATATCATAGTATTCATCAGTGCTGTTAAACTGACCTGAAGGTCCCATTCTCCCTTATGGATATACGTGTATCCCATATGTTATTTGAAGGAAACTCAATAGTTATTACAATACTAAGATGATCAATAAGATACAATCTAGTCCATCTTATGAATGATGTTAAGGAAAATGACCTATGGAATAAAAATCTATATAGAATACAGTACCCATATATTTTAAGGGGTCACTCCTTTCACTAGTTCATACCCTCTGATTTAACGTCCAAAAGTTCTTCAAGGTTTATAACACCACTTGTTTATAATATTATTATGTCTATACTACCCATGGATTAAGGAGGTATAAAAGAGTCTGATGCACCTATATTAAATAAGGCAGATACTATAGTAGATCCGACCAGAATAGTTTATCTAATCATAGATGAACGTGAAATATTCTCCTCTATGAAAAGATGTACCTTAAAAAAATATATTGTACTAAAACCTTGAGATAATTCCTAAGACTCCTAATCACGTTCTCTCTGATGATAATGGAACTCTGAAGCTGTACTTCCTTGATTACAACCACCTACTCCACATGATCAACCCGTAGAGAACGAGTTGCATGTATAGCAATGTTTCCCCAACTCTACACCTAATAGTGGTGATTGTATAAAAGCCCAATCACCTGACACTAAAGGAATGGATTGATAGAACAATTAAAGTTGGCCCATTCTACCACATTTCTAAAACTCTATTAGGTTACTTGTATACGATTTTTTTTTTGACCCAGCCTACCACACCGGTAAAACACAAAACAAAACACTCTATAAGTGCCACCTAGATGGTATCACTCACTTGTGTACTCTCTATGCATCTTATATTTTTGTTGATTAAAAAAATCTATTTATGGAATCTAAAATATTCTATTTCACATCACGAGATTCATGTATAATGTAATTACTCATGAGGGAATAATTTGGTATCCATGAAATAATTTTGAGTTGAATTAAAATAACATAGAAAATAATGGCATAAAATATCTCATCCTAAATGTACCTCATATTAATAATCTCATCACAACTCAAGGCCGATGAAAAATGATGCAATTCGGTGAAGCATTCCGAGTATTCCATCACCGATATATAACATTTCTCTTGGAGCATGAATTTTTAGACTCGATCCATTCATAGGGTATTTGGGAAATTATTGTTGAAGACCCTTATTAGGAAGTCATTCCAGAACATACACTGATGTTCACCAGCTTAAGTCAGACCATCCCATGAATGCATAGCTGATACATGTAAAATGTAGGTTGCGATCACGACCCTACACTCTGGAGGCAGCTCATTGGGATCAAATATTGAAACCATAGACCCATAGTGTGATTCAGTAGAATGATGTGTTCCATCTCCAGAGAAGGCTAGAGGATGTTGTTGTTGAAACTCCCTAGTTAGATTAACGATTGAAGGGGCATGTCGATGTGCACCATAATCTTACTACATGATGTGACGGAAATTATCTTGAATTTAGGCATCACACCCCAATGGTTGATCTATAGGAGGATCCAATAGTGGCAGTACCCGAGGTATCATGGGTGGATTAGGGGCCACTTATTCAAGAGTATTACTATCTCTACTCTCAATGTGTAAAACAAAAGGTCACCCCGGTTTCATAGATCTACAAATACCAAGACCATACCTTTTAAAAGAATTTATAATAGATAAGAAATGGCATAAATATTGAATGGTGCAAAGGGAACTTATAAATATGCTATAACTCATGGCCTTCTTTAGGAGGTAGGTCTGTGTGGTCAAAACGACTGACAAAATGAAGGAGTGGAAGACACAAACTACATTCCACAACATATCTTGAATAAGGGCAAGGACTCACATATAAAGTTAAGATTTAATTTATGGAATTATAATCATTTTATCCTCTTTATATTCATTCTTATTTAATTTGTTATTAGAATCAGGATCTAGTTAATTGTGCCATGTATTGAAATTCATAAGGTCCCCTACACATTATACATTGATATTTTGTGCATCGACTAACTACATCATGACCTTTACCCCTGAAAGTGGGTGTAACAGGATAGTGATATGGTTTGATAAAATGATCCGCCAATGGATCTCACCGGTCATACTATCCAATGTGGCGTTGTTTGTCAAATGAACCAATTATTCCATCATAGATAATAATAGAAAATTGCAAAAATTAATAATAAGGTACTTACAAAATTCACTAACATCACATGAAATGACTGAAAGAATGTCAATTTAGAATGGAATAATGCATGGAATTTAATGTCCTATTATTCCTTATATGATGAATGATTTCATTTATGCCTCATATCATCTTGATACAATATAAAATATCCCATAAGGATAATGAAAAAGTTATTTGAGTGTGTCATTGGATGGGGAAATGTAGGATCATGTACCAAAAAAATCTAAAACAATGTTTTCCTATCATAGGTAATTTGGGTTTTCATAGAACATATGGTAGCTAATACCAAACATTGCCTCATAAACAAATTCAATTTTATAGTCTCCTATATTAGAGAAGACATTAAAAAATTTAATAAATATATTGTAATTTTTTTTATTGTCCCTCCCCAAATGTCACTATCTAGTGCTCTGAGATGGTTTTCCACCGGAAGAAAAGTGGGCCTCCTCGAACACCAGTGTCTTCAAACTAGTAGTGATGGCCTTGGGTTTGTCCATGGGAGAGTATTCCATCAATAATCTGAGTATATTGAAACTGTAATTATATTAGAAACACAATAAATAATGAGAAAACACATATAATAGAAGAAACTGAATATATAATCATGAAATATAATAAATAAAATTTTCGAAGATGACTAAATGAATATAATCCTCTAATAATGATAGTATGAAAATATTCTACACAAACATTATCAAAAAGAGGACGGGTATACAAGAATATACAACATGATGACCAAAAAAATCCAAAATCTATTATAACTATCATCTCAAGCACATGTTATGTCTTCTGCTACAAATTTTTGTATAGAAGGGTCAACAAGAAATATAAGCTGATTTTTTCCCTTTTTATGTAGAAGAAACCATAAAGTCTACTCATGTACCAAAGGCCACCAAGAAGGGTATTGGATACAATCTTAGTATGATGGCACCCAGAGTGTCTATGATTTTCCATTTCAAGAAATATAAAAATAATTATTGTACCATTTTTTTTAAAATTATGTAAAAAATAGTTAAACAAATGCTTTATACTAGGTTCTTGTTAGAGACTCGTCCACTCATCCTACTACAACATAAGACATTGTGTCGGATCCTAAGGGATATACAGTGGTAAAGTGATATGGATAAGTGAAGTAGGATGAAATTTCTCCAATCTTGTGAATGATCTTGGTGGAAAGATCCCTACATTTAATTCAAAACCATTTATCATTAACATTTTAAATTCATTATTACCCACTTTTGAATTTAAATTAAAACCACATAATAAAATGTTACAAGGTTCCTGGAGACCATCCATGAAAATTCGTATGGACATTCCAAGTATCTCTTTAGGGAATAGATTCATGTATAATTATAAGGATTCTATCTTTGGTGACCTAGTAATATTGTCCCATGTGTCACTCCGAGTATGGTGTAAGATGACTAGTCATACCCTCAGGTTCTATACCTTGTATTGCATGTAGTGGTTAAAATATATCTCAATGAATGATTCAACAAATTGTGACTTAAAGCCAATAAAATATTTCTCCCAAAGGGGACCTGTTTCAACATTCTAGTGGGTAAAAATACACAATTCTTGGCAGTCATGACTCAGGAATAGATGATATCATAATCAGCATACTAATAAAGCATTAACAGTTATAATAGAAAGGCAATGGAGTCTATCCAAGGGGACATTAACACAAAACTCCTTGTACCACCCTTGATGGCGAGGTGAAGAATATAAACAAGACATGAATTTATAATAAGTGAATATGAACATCCCATTTCACTTAATTACAGTAATTAGCTCAAATTTGGCTCCAGAGTGGAGTATTTTCATTGGGAACATACATTCCAGTCATATAGAATAAAGAATTAGGCACTTATCTAACCAATTTAATTCCACTATCTCACAAAGGCATCGATTATACGTCCTAACTCATGTTTAATCATTTAATTCGACTAAAAAATGATCACAACTCATTAATTTTTTGATAAAACACCATAACAGAATTAATCAAATTCAGAACACATAGACAATGTGGACTCCAATGTGAATAAAATCCAATTGGATGGAACAATACAAGGTGATCAACATACGAGGTTGATTGCTCACACACTCAGGTCACCAAAATCTGGGTGTGTAATCCATTTTAATTTAATTGAAAAATTTTAGCTGGAACGTAAAAATCCACGATCATTGCCTAATAGAGTAATTTTTGAAATGCAACAAAATGATGGGAAAAATTAGTGACCTCATAATTTATCTTCATAGAGCATACCTCATCCATTTTTTACCATTGATTTGAGATACATTGGAATAATATCCACATGTGAATATAATATTCCTAGGTAGATTCATCCTCCTCCTCGCACTTGTATATAATCAGACGATGACTTGGGATGTGAAGTGTGATATCCCTCTACTGGTAATTGATGTTGGAATTATACAAGAATGTATAATCCATTATTAATATGGTATTAAACTCTTTTGAAGGATTTAATATGATATATTATGTAAATTACATTCCCAAAACTTTTAATTGGGGGTATTTTTATACATGGGATGCAACCATTTCTCCATTTTATATTATCACAGACAGCTCAAACACTATGTTTTGAGTTGGTTCTTGAATCGTTATACTAATAATTAATTAAATTAAATAATTCATTGAACTATAATCAAATAATATTATTACTATTTCTCAATAGATAACTAGTTTACTTGTGGCCACATCATTATTGGTATCCACCCCAGTAGTTGTGACAACATATATTATTCTATTCTATATATGAAATTTAAGTCATTAGCATTGATTGTATCCAAAATAATTTATTACATGGTGTTGGGATTAATAATTCCTATGTTAAATATAGTTTAAAAAATATACCACAACATGGGAAATGATATGAAACTTCTTTTCCTCTTCCACATTACTTGGTTTCTTCATTTTCTTCTTGCACTGGTATGCATGATTACCAACATTTCCTCATATTAAGCATCATTGGGTTCCTAATAAAAAAAATTATATATTCTTATTCATCCATTGTAGATAAATTGCGGTGATGGGATTTATTTACTCATTGTTATTTATATATTTATATCATTGAAGAAAATTTCATTATAAAATTTATTGTCTCTAGTTTCTTGACACCACGATGATTCACTAAACCCAATCTCAACATTGTTGGAAAAAATTATAATATATTCATAAATATAAATTTAGAATTTTTTTAAAAAAATATCACATACATAGATTTATTCCATTAAATACATTTTCCATATCACATTTAATAATTATTAAAAAGTGAAGGTGTATAGTGCGAGCCTTCTGAATATTTCCTCAAGAGTCTATATATAATCATCTTAAATATATTTCAAAAAAGATACTCCCAATCCATTTTAAGAGTTAATGATTGTGGAAAATATTTTTTAATTCATATTTTCATGAATTCATCCCATTCCATGGAATCAATACCCTCTTTGAAATTTGTGTTCTAGATCAGTTTTCCCCCTGATCATATTCTTCTTTAATGTGATAAACAACCAACTCAAATTTCTCATTATGTATTAATTATATGATAGATAATATATTATCAGTATAATAAATACATTTATCAATGATGAGTAGATCAAAGGATCTACAAAACTAGGCTTCCATTTGTTTATTAAAGAGTTAACTCGAGCATGACATTTCTTATAAGGAGTAGGGTGCTCTTTATGATTTATTTTATTATACATAAGATGAGATAGTTTGATTGTAACAAATTGAAATTTTTACTAATTTGTGTTTCCTAATTTTGTGTGTTATTTTATTTTATGCTCAACAAAACTATTTCATTTAATGAAATGTGTATAATAAAAATTATACCATTGGGTAATGAATTAATCTCTTGAGATGACAAGTTTCACATTAACTTGGTGAATAACCTTATTAATATGTATGACACATTGGGGATGGACCTTGGTGACATGTATTTGAATATCTAGATGAAATGTATATGCAACATATTAATGTTATGATTCATGTTATTTTCATTTTGATATTCCTATTCATTCATTTCTCTTCTGTATATGTTTTATTCTTGTTTGTATTAATTTCACAAGTAAACTGATTCTCTTATTTAACCTTACTAGACCTTCTACTCACCATTTACTTTTAATGTATGTCTCTAGGTTATGAGATGTAGTAATTGTACTTAGGATTAAGATATTATGAAGCCTCACATTTTAATTAGAAGAAATTGTTTTGTTGTTTTCATGATTTTTGTTCCTGATTTCTAAGACACTAGACTTTATTGATCCTCTACATGTAAAATGTAATGAAATGTTATGTATTAAAAAGGCAAGATTCCATAATTGGTATCAATATATTGTTTGTTTATTTATGGAAATCATGATATGGAATATTTAGGAAGAATCATATTAAAATTTTAAATATAAGAAAACATCTTGGTATTTTGGTGAGTATTTGGTAAGTGGGTTATCAAGAAAATACATCCCAATCTGTATACGAGCTGGTAGAGGTAGCTCTGGCATAGATTTACCTAGGAGTGAAAACTCTGATAAGGAGTTTTGGGCTTGACTCCAGGTATCCTAGTACATGATAATGGGCCTTGCTGCGCTCTTGGTTACAAATATCCTAAGGGAAATGTTTGTTAAATCGCAAGATTTTTATGAATCATTATAAATTATTTATAGAGAAATGTAATAGTTTAAATAAGTTTTAAGACATAAAATCCATTATTGGTAAAAGATTCACAAATGTAATAAGATTCTCACTATGATAGTATTCTTTAGAAATGGAAGGCAATAGGAGGAACCTTGAAAATGGGGACGGCAAGGTATCATGCGCTGACGACCCTCTGATGGAAGCCAAAATGGAAACATTCATGCGAATGATGAACCAATTGAATCATATTGTGGGAAATACATTGAATTAAGAAGAGAGATTGATAAAACCATTAAGGGAACAACATTATATAGAGTCTTTTATGTGTCAGAGACCATTATCCTTCAGTGGATCGATGGACCCATTGATTGTTGAGTAGTAGATCACCTCCATCAAGATGATCATTTCTATGCTTTATAGTTCAGAGCAAGAGAAGGTCACCCTGGTTGTCTATCACTTCGAAGGAGAAGTTGATTAGTGTTGCGAACTATTAAAATCATGAGTAAATGAGTGTAAGTTAAAGATATGGATTGGGAAGAGTTTAGATGGATCTTTTTCAGCAATTATTTCCCTTGTTCCACGAGAACAAGAATGGAGGAGTTTCTCATGATGAAGAAGAAGGAGAATGAATCTGTCAGAAACTATGAGATTAACTTCACCCTAAATTCATGATATACGTCTATATCTATCATAGATCCAAATGGTAAGGTTGATAGATTATTCGGTGGACTGAGACCTCATATGCTGAATAATCTATCAAATCAAGACTATGAAAGCTATGGGGAGATCGGGCGGGGTGCGATGGAGGTCGAGTTGGAGTTCGATGAGACCTAGTGGTCTCATAAATCAAACGACATGAAGATATTGATGGATCCCAACATAGAGAGGACCTTGGATTAGGGAGAATGAGGCAAGAATGTGAAATATCCCATGTGCAATAAATGTGGGAAGAAGCATTTTAGGAACTACCGATCAGGAGCAGGAATGGAAGAGAAGGCCATATTGTGTGCAATTGTCATAATGAGGTGAAACCTCAACTTACAAAATCTAACGAAAAGCGGAATATGGTGAAAACCCTACCTGAGGTCTAGTGAATTACATGTGGACAATGTTGGATCTTTTACAATCACTATCCAAATCTGAGGATAGTGGTGGGGAACCACCATCAACCTCAGCAAAGGCCAAGTGATGAAGGTTGTGCTTTTGCTATCAAGCCAGCTGAAGTAGAAGCTCTGAATGATGGTGTAGTAGGTACACTTGTTTTTCTCTTAAAGATATCTTGTACTTTGTTTTATTCGGTTGCTACAAATTTCGTAATTTCCTCATCATTTGAATAGAATTTATAGTCAACAACAGATTTTCTAAAAGTAGAGTTATCAGTCATGATTCCTGGTGGGATTATCCAAGCATCATCAGGGTTTAGAAACTATAGTACATACTTTATTGAGCATAATATTATCTCAAATCTAGTAGTCTTTCCCTTGATGGACTATGACATTATACTGGGGTTGGACTGTTACTCAATGTGTAATGCTATTATCAAATGCAGAAGCAAGTAAATCTCACTATTTTTAATGGAAGTCCTATAGTTATCTTATAAGGGGAGATATCTCAACATAATATTTGTCTAAAAAACACCCTATATCCTTCTTTATAGAGTTTATTGGTGATGAATAAGAAGGAAATGTGAGTTTAAGGATAGAAACATTCCCCATCGTCCATGAATATGTTATTGTTTTTCCTATGCAGTTTCACAAAACTCCCCTAGAAAGAGAGGTAGTTTGGTCCATTGAACTCATACCTGGACCCAATCTGATATCGAAGAACCCATATAGGATGATAAATATGGAGCTTATGGAATTAAAAAACAACTCCAATATCTTTTGGAGAATGGGTTTATCCAACCAAGTGGGTATCCTTAGGGAGCCCTAGTTTTGTTTGTGAAGAAGATGGATGGATCGATGCAGATATGTGTTGATTATAGAGAACTGAATGGGATCACAGTATAGAACAAATACCCTCTACCATGAATTGATGACTTATTTGACCAACTTAGTGGGCTTAATTCTTCTCGAAGATTGATATTTGATCTTTTTATCATCAATTGAGGGTGAAGAAAGTAGATATTACAAAAAATTTCTTTCCGATAATGATATGGTCATTATGAGTTTGTTGTTATGCCCTTCGGACTGACTAATACATCTTCTATTTTTATTGATTTGATTAATATAGTATTTAAAGACTACAATGATAACATTGTGGTAGTTTTTATTGAAGATATTTTGATATATTCGAAAAGTATTTAGGAGCATAAGGAGCATCAAAGAATTATTTTGAAAACTCTATGGAAGGTGAGGTTTTTTTTGGAAATTTCAGTAAATGTGAATTCTTGTTACAACAAGTTGCATTATTGGGGTACATTATAACAAATGAAGGAATCATGGTTGACCATGCAAAGTGAAATGTAATATAGGCGTGGCCTTAACCTACAAAAATAACTGATATTCTATGTTTCCTTGGATTAGAATGATATTAGATGATAATTGTGAAAAACATTTCACGAATTTCTAATCCATAATCACACTTAACATGAAAATGGGTCAAGTTCATCTCAATGAAGGTGTGTGAGGAATGTTTCAAAGAGCTAATAAATATAATAGTTACTTCACCATGTTAACTCTTCCCTCATGTGAATAAGGATTCATTATGTTTTGTGATGCATCTCCTAAAAATCTTGGGTTCATCCTCAAGCAAGATGAAAAGGTAATTTATTATGCATATCCATAGTTGAAGACTCATGAGAAGAATTATCCTACGCATGATTTAGAGCTGGCTGCGGTTGTTTTTGCTCTAATTTTATGGAGGCACTATCTTTATGTGGAGAAATGTGATATATACACAAACCATCAAATATTGAATTATATTTTCACAAAAATGGAATTGAACATGAGACAAAAGAGATGGTTGGAACATATTAATATAAATGTTTGTTCTATTCATTATCATCCTCTAAGTGAATACAAAGTTGTTTATGGATTAATCAGGAAAGACCAAGTTGTTCATTCCATGATGCAGATTCAAAGAGATATACTGATCAATGACCTTCTAAATTTGGACATGGAAATTATAATGTAAGGGAAATCATCAACCCTAACCCAAATTATTTCTCATCAATCATTACTAGAGGATCAAGAGAGAATATAAATAATATCATATATAGTAGAAGAATATTGAGTCTATAAAAGAAGAGAAGTTTCCAGAGTTCAATACTGATCAAGAAGGTTTACTGAAATATCATTCTAGTACATGTGTTTTATCTATTCCTGAAATAAAGAAGGAACTCCTTGAAGAAGCTCATAGATCTACATTCTCGATACATCCTAGAAGAAAAAAAAATCTATAGGGGAATTTTTTATCATTATTGGTGGGATAATATGAAAAGGGATATTGTTGACTACACTTCAAGGTTCCTAGTATGTCAACAAGTGAAGGAAGAGAGACAACTTCTTAAAGGGGTATTGCAACCACTACCCATACCAGCATGGAAGTGGGATAATATCTCAATGGACATCATCCATGGTCATACAAGAACATCAAAGGAAACAATGTGATATGGGTTATTGTGGACCATCTCACCATGAATGCCCATTTTATCTCTAATCGGGATGATTTCTCTTTTGATCGTCTTTATAGGATTTATGTGAAGGAAGTGGTAAGGATGTATGGAGTTACACTTTCTATCATATCTTATCATGATCCAAGGTTCACATGAATATTATGAAGAAGTCTTCAACTTACTATGATCACTGATTTGATTTTTAGTACGGCTTATAACCCTAAAATGATGGCCAATTTGAAAGGACTATTGAAAAACTCGAGGAAATGCTGAGAACATGGTCAATGGAATTTATAGGTGGATGGGATCAAAATATCCCTTTAGTTGAGTTCTCTAACAACAAAAGATTCCACTCGAGCATTAAAATGGAACCCTATGAAGCTCTATAAGAGAAACGATGAAGAACTCCTACTTGTTGGGATGAAGCTGGTGAGAGAGTGCTTCTTGGTCGTGATCTTGTGCAAGAGATGACATAAAAAATACATGCCATCCAACAACACATTAAGGATGCTCAGAGTTGGAAAAAGAGCTATTTCTACAGCCTTTGATGGGACATGGAGTTTTATGTCATTGACAAGGTCTTTATTAAAATTTCACCTTGGAAGAGATTCATGAGGTTTGGGAAGAAAGGGAATCTCAGCCCCAGGTACATTGTCCCTTATGAAATCCTTGATCTCTTGGGAGCAGTGGAATATTGGCTTGCACTTCGTCCAAATGTAGCACAAGTTCATGATGTATTCCATGTATCCCTCTTAAATAAGTACATATGTGACTCTTCACATGTACTTAACCAAGAGGTGGTATAACTGGAACATGACCTCTCTTATGAGGAGAAGCTAATGGAGACCTTGGATCAAAGAAACAATGTTCTACGGAACAAGAATACATACCTTTTTAATGTGATGTAGAGGAACCAAAAATAAAAAGAATCCAAATGGGAACTAGGGGAGTATATGTGGTAGAATTTCCCACATCTTATCTCTTTTTAGGGTATGCGTTAAAAAATTCATGGATGAAATTTCTTAAGGTGGGAAGAATGTAACAACCCAAATTTTTTTTAATATTTGTTTCTTAATTTTGTGTGTTATTTTATTTTATACTCAACAAAACATTTTAATTTAATGAGATTAGTATATTTTAAATCAGAATATTGGGTAAAGTATTATTGTCTAGAGATGACATGTTTCACGATAACATGGGGAATAACATTGGTAATTTTTTTGACACCTTAGTGATGGACCTTGGAGATATGTTCATGAATGTATAAATGAAATGTAGTTTCCACATATTCAAGTTATTATTTTTGTTCTTTTCATTTTTATATGTCGATTTTTTCATTTCTCTTGTCTTTATGTTTTATTCTAGTTTGTATTAATTTCACTTGTAAACTAATTCCCTTGTTTACCTTTACTGGGCCGTCTACTCACCCTTTCCTTTGAATGTATGTCTCTAGGTTATGAGATGCAGTAATTGTTCTTATTATGAAATTATGATGAAGCATTAAAAGTATATTAGATGAATGTTTTAGGTTTTTTTCATGTTTTTTGTTCCTAATTTCCAAGCCACTAGACTTTAAATATCTTCTTTGTGTAAAATGTAATAAAAGTTATATATTCAAAAAGTGGGATTCCATATGATTCATTACTGTAATGGTGTTCATAGATCCCACTCCCATAAGACTTTGAATATATTTGGGTAATCATAAAATTTCTTATAATGTTGGTTGTGGGAATTTTATTTCTATTTCCCTCAATTATGAATAATAAGTTAAACAATATGATAATAAAATAATTAATTAACATAAAAAATGGAAACTAAAAAAAATTACAGGAATTGTATAGAAATAATATATATATTATATCCTCTATGTCGTTGTATTTCATTATTTGTTATCTATAGTATTTCAAAAATTGGTTTTCTATCTTAATAAATTGTTCATTTCCTTTATTATTATTTGTGAAGGGTTTGTGAATTTGTAAAAAATATCCTCCAAGAGTTTCAAAAAATGTGAGCTGAAAGCCTCATTCACAAAGACTCGTTGAAAATTGTGTGAAACTAAATATAATATTTTTATAGTTAATACACCTAGCTACAACTGATCAAGATCTATATCCCCTTGTTATATCAAGAAATGGCAGTAATTTATTGGAAACCACTCGCCCTATACATCAGTAAAATTCTTAGATATTCTCATATACATCCAATTATACATGTACATATCCTCAGTCATATCACAATGATTATCAAAAATATGTTATCAGCCTAAATTCAAAGGGTCAACCATTACTTTTCTATTATACCAACTATAGATATCCGATAATTATACGTATATTATAACCTAAATTTTATACCCATGTATCCAATAAGTAAATCTCAAAGATAATGAGGCATATTTTATTTAGAATATTTGGTTCATAATACATAAGAATGAAACTAAAACATGATTTCATTAGTTTATTTTCCATAATGATATCCTAAAACAATTAGATGTCCTAATACTAAATTGGATAATCTAAGGCATACATAAAAGAAATGAGTGATATAAAAAATATCAATAAGGGAATAAACATGATAAAGAATCATGTCTTGTTAGTCGAAGGTATAACAAGATATCATAAAAAATAAGGATTGTGAGTAATTTAAACGGAACATAACATAAAGAATAATGTATCATAAGATCAAGGTATCATAAGAACATTTCCCACAAAATATAACATCACATGAACATTAGTCATCGAAAACTTCGTAGGCAAAATAATTGAGTTCACAAATTCTCCTAATAGAATTGGTTAACTCCCTAACCCCGTTTTTGACACATCATGAGACCAAAAAATACCCAATTAATTGGTGTGCTATATTGTTTTACTCGTCATTACATGTTTATTATCTATTTTTTCTAGATAAAAGAGTTTAATCATAAGGTATTAGATAATAATTAGACATAGAAATAAAATGGGTTGCATAATATTGCTTTATTTCATAATCAAAGGAATGTTAATAATGAAAAAATTTGACAAACAAAAATAAAGATAAATTACATTGTAGAAGTATGGTTTAATAAGATATGTATACATGTGAGATACATATATTCAGAGTTAAAAATAATTCCAAATAAATAAATTAATAGGGATATTGAGTTAGAGAGATAGTGGTCTAACACGAAGAAACAGTTGGTTTAGAGAGATCCCATACCTCGAGCCAGATTAATCACATGTGTTATTTGACTTCCTGATAAATAATAAAATGATTATTATTGACATTTTTAAAATATCATTATTATTATTCGATTTATTTTATTCATTATAATTTTATATTAAATTACTTATTCTATTAGGTTCATGTGAGACATTTAGACGATGTTCAACACATAACTCTAAAATAATCATGGAATGTTAAAAAAGGATAAAGTTGTTGTTATTTTATATTCTCTTTAAGGATAATAAAATAATTATAATTTTATGAATAAATTATAATTTTAAAAATAATAATGATTCATTTCTTTTAAAAATGAATTATATTACAGATCTAGAGATATTATGTCGTATGTATGCAAGTGTAAAATTTTCATTTTTCAATGACCATAATCGAATAATGGTAACTGAGATTTTATAAATAATTATTTATATTTTTATCAAAAATCTAATTATATTTATTTAAATTCCCTTAAATATACCATCCATGTGATTTGAATATTAACGAATAACCAAATTCCTTTGTGTGGTGGTAGAACACTATAGTCACGAAAGTCATTGTATTTTATGAATTGATGATTTGGTAATAATGTATATGAGAAATGAATTTTTAAAAGTTTTTCATAATACATTAATATAATATATAAATATTAAATCTATAATCATAATAATCATTATGAGGTGATGTTGGAAAATGAATTACTTCGGTTCTTGAGTTTATAGGTCTCCATACACATTTATTTCAAATTTATTCAAATTTTTGAGGGATTTATGTTATTAAATTAAGATAATTACATATTAAAATATGGAAAGTATAAATTATATTATATCATAATTATTATGTAATATTTTAGGGAGGTGTAATCAGATATAATACAATGATGCTCAGTCAGGAACGATACTTATTCCTCAAACCACCCATTTATGATTATACCTAAACCTCCCCAAACTGTATTTTGATTCAACCTAGATAAACAATGATGTGAAGAGTTTAGTAATTAAGGAATTAGGGTAGGTAATTTATATTACACATGAATTTGGAAATGTAAATCAGAGATGATATGGGGCACCCTTTTATAGGTCGGGGAGATGAAACACATGAAATAGATTTAAGAGAAAATGTCACACCACCATTTTACAAATTAAAAAAGGATATGATGTATTTAAATATAAAATATTAGAATATATTAGATATAAATATTTCTATAAATTATTATTTTTAATGATGTATGCCATTTAACATTATCGTTTTAGTGTAACAACATTTAATTTGTTTAACATTAACCACGATAATTGAATTTCCCTAGTATTGCTATTCAATATGATCAAACAATATGTTTTGATAATTATTAATTATTAATTATTATGTTCAAAAATATGGAATAATTTTTAAAAAATGATTTTATATATGATTCAAAATTTATTTTAAAATTAAATACGCATACGTTTAAAAAAATGGGCTTCCAACGATTATTTTTTCATAATAAAAAAATGTTTTTATCAAAATCAAACATTTAATTTATTATGATTACACAAATTATATTAATAAATACATAATTTATCTTATATAAAGTTAGTACCATTTAAACAAATAGTACTTTTAAAATTATGTATGTGAATAGGTCGTTTTCTCAAAATACCATATTTTTTATCTATTTATTAGAAGAATATAAATTTTATTATAATGTAAAAAAATGAAAATAAAATAATATTTAAATTTTTATTCAAAAATTAATTTTTAATTTTTTTAAATAAATTTAATAATAGTGTAAAATGGTTTTTTTCACAGAAAGCAATAAAAATCAATTTCTTGAGAAAAATTTCATTTTTGAATCATATGTAGATTTTACTAGATATATGTAAATATTTATTTTTGTATTTTATCAATAGATAATAATTAATATTCCAAATGTAGTTTTTCCATTTCATAATACTAATTTTAACAGCTAGGTTATGAAAACCATGTTTACATAATAATAATAATAATAATAATAATAATAACAATATTAATAATACAATATTGAGATACATTAAAAATCTGGGTTACACATCTCAAATGCTATAAAAGATAAAATTATGATAATAAAACTAGTTTTTTTCAATATTAATTTTCATCTTACTATATATCACTATTTTATAATTTAAAATCACCGATTTATTAACAATTTTTTGTTACAATCAATATTTGGGTTCTAACTGTTCCATTCTGCATGAACGTTTTAGTTGGATGGTTTAAGTACATTAATAATTGTCTTGGATCTATAATCCATATCATCTTATAAATACAATATATATTTTTTTTTACTTTTATAAAAAATCTTATATGGAGATTATTTGAAATAAATTGAATCTCTTTGGGGAGTCGTTGGTCTGCACATGTGCATAATGAATACATCAATTTGTTTCATGGTTGAAGAGAATAGAAGGTAAGTAATAATTTATCATCCCAAAATAATAATTATATAATAAATATAATATATTTAATTTAATTCATTATTTTTTACTCCAATATGTGGTGTTGTCGAGATTTAAAATGCCTCACTTCAGGGAGGTAGTATTTTTCACGTATGTGAGTGTAAAATTTTCAATTTCAATTGGATATAAAAGAGGATGAAAATCGTTGTGACATAATAAAAATAATTTTATGTATATTAGATAAACCAATTAAATTATATTATTATGGTTATAATATATTTTATTGATATATAAGAAGAAATAAACCTGAAAAATTGAGTTCTAACTTAAACCTCCCCCATGGGTGTCCTATTTTTCACACAATATATTTCCTTGTAGGATGGTCTTCTGAGAGTTAAAACCCCTTAGGACATTAGTATATGAGATTTATTGTACATGGGTAGGTAAATTTCAAGCTAAAATGAATATTAAATATTTTTTCAAAGGAAATGTGAGGGGATATTTTTTCATTAGAATTGGGACGTTTAAGGATAAACTATTTATTATTTTGTGAAATAGTACTTTGATGATTGAGTATTCATAATTCATTCATATTTCATATTTAATAAATAAAAGTTATATACATTTACAATTATAGAAATGGGGAATTCTAGTTGGTATCATTGAACCACATCATTAATTTAAATGACTGTAAAATATATTTTTTTCAAAAAAAATATATGTTGTGCTATAAAATTAAAAACCTACTATTAAAAATACCAAAAAAAAATATATTTATTATTTTAATTATTAATTAAATATTAGGACTAGAACATATTTTATATCTTTTTATTTCAGGATTATTTCATAATAATTTAATTGAAGATGTTTCATATATAGAAAATGTATTTCACAGTCTTATCCATTATAATTAATATCATAAGAAATATCCTAAAAATTAACAATAAAATAATAATGAAATATTTATTTTAAAAAATAAAATATTTTGATCAAATATAATTTATAAATTATTTATAAATTATTTCTAATACCTATTGACAAAAAACATAAGATCTATTTTTAGAAATAATGTAATTTGAATGTATAAAATAAATTTATCCTTATTCTTTTACTAGTAACAACCATTAATGATTGATAATTTATCTACTGGAATATATTTTCAATATATATGAAACAAAAATATTTATATATTGTTATTAGTTTTATTTTCAATGATGGAAATATATTCAAATCTTTAAAATAGTTTTATTGAAATATTCTCTTTTTAACATCAAATGATTTTATCTTTATTTATAAAAAATATTATAATTCAAGGAATAATAATTCAATTAATTACATGTATAAAAAAACTATAATGAAGATATGTATACCATTTTTTTAAAAAGAATCACTAAATAATTAAACTACTAATTCTTATAATATCAAATCTGGATTTACTAATTATGATTTATTTAATTATATTTTTTTTTTCATATTATACTAAATAACTATTCACATTTTTTGATGTTTTTTCAATCATAAGATATCATTCACATCAATTTTATTAAAGTTAAAATATTAAGAAATCATACATTTAACCCCCTTAACAGTTCATCTCAATGGAATTACATTATTCTAATGGAAATAAATGAAGATACTTATTCATCATTACATAATCAGGTACCCATTTCCCTTCCTCAAATATATAGTTTTTTCAAAATAGATTTACATTGTATATTTTACTTTTCCAAAAAAACTATATAACATTGATCCAAAATCTTTAATGTTTGTTTCTCATACAAAAGATAATGCAATTGTTTTATAACCCATTTGATTATAACATGTGACAGATTTTGTATATAGAACATTAAATGTGATATAGGGAACACATTATCTACTTAGGATACAATCAGTGTGAGAACCAATAAATAATATTCCTCCATATACAATCAAGAATCTTGTAGAAAGTCAAATATCATGGGATAAAATCCCTTATATTTTAATTTGATATATATCATCCATGAAAATACTCATAAGAACACCATATAACCATCATTGAACACTAGATATAACCATCAATTTTCATTATAAATTTTTTATCGACTCTGATTTTCCCTGATGTGATAATTAATATCTATAAATCACTTCATCATTACCTCATGTATCTTCTGTCACAATATATTTCTTCCTCCAACTTCATCCCAATATGCTGGTTTTTTAATTTTTTTTTCACTGATGTATTCAGAAGGTTTTACGAAAAATATATTATGAAATCTATTATTAAAATAAAATTCAATTATTGTAAGGTGTTGATTCTATATAACACTATAATTCATTGGGAATGATATTAAAATGTATTTTAGGGTTTAAATGGTCCTCTTGTAATGGAAATATATCCAAGAGTGATATATATTAATAATGTTATACTCTATAATAAATGATTTTTGAAGGCATATCTAAGACATTTATGTAACACTTAAATCAAGATCTGGTATAATTGAGAGTGTTACTAGATTCAACAATACCACTTCCTTAATTTATATCCATTAATATAGGTTAATTTTGAAATTATCCTATATATAAAAATAAAATTGTACTGAATTCATAATTAAACTATTTACCACACAAATGGAATTATATATTCATTATGTTTTGGGGGGCCTATGAAAAATATTTATTGATGATACCCCATTTCAAAAGAGTTCTGTGTAATGGTTTCATCATTGCATTACACATCTAGCATTCATCCTAACGATACCAAAATACCATTCATCACGATATATAATTTGTAATTTCTCCATTCATGTCTTAAGATATGAAATTTTTCATTTGATATATATAGATTAATGATCATCTATAATGGATAGTGAATTATAAGATATGTGATTCATCCAATATATCCTTATTCATTTTTTTAATTTAATTTCACCATATTAGATCTTTAAAAATTATCATTCCATCATGTTTAATTTTGATTATTTAAAAACCATATTCTCATCCAATAGTCCCATCGTCATTTATATTCATTATTCTACTTATATGGCCCCACCCTAAATCATTACAGAATCTTGAGTTTTGTCATGAATGCACATTGAAGATCTTTTTAGGTTATGATTTTTATAGAATTAGGCCCTAACTATTACATGAAATCTAAAAAATTAAAATGCAGACAATTCTTCTCTATTTTATTATTTTGAAAAAAATAATACTCTTTTAAAAACATTAAATCTATTATTTATATAATTATTCATTATTCCTAATTTCTCTTACCCTTCCTTCTACCTTATAAAAAACATTTTACATAATTGAGACGAGAAAAAATGCTCAATAAGGGATATAAAATAAGGAATGAAACCATTAGTCCCAAATCACATAAAAATCACTGAAACCATACTTTTCAATCATAAAACATATGTTCTTTAACATACCTACTGAAATCATAAGATTTATGAATAACACATAGAAATCATAAATTATAATGGTAAGTCATGGTATATATATCAAACTTAAAATATAGATTTCACAGATTCAAAAGGGGATATTTTTGGAATACCCATAACTTAATATTCACAAAATCTCCTAGTATAAAAAATAATATTTACCTATGTCA
Source organism: Viscum album (assembly GCA_963277665.1). Lineage (NCBI taxonomy): Eukaryota > Viridiplantae > Streptophyta > Magnoliopsida > Santalales > Viscaceae > Viscum > Viscum album. The sequence continues at coordinate 325,256,460 of OY728128.1, forward strand.
CATTAACCAATGTATTTTAGAGCTATTGTAGGCTCACCCACCCTAGGTTTATCAAGGAACCACCCATATTTGGTTTATCATTTAACCACTCATCAAATTTCTATATACCATTATATAATCCTAACACATAAAGGGTTGAAATTATCAACATTCCACACATGAATAATGAGAAATAAACTCAATATATTGAAATATGACATCCATTTCCAAAAGAATTTATAAAATTTAATAATGATACTTTTGAATCAAAGTGTCATATACCACTATCAAACATTTAATGGAAATAGAATTTTAATACATTAATGTCTATATAAATAAATCATTAAAACCATTTTATATACAATGTAATTAATTATAATGATTTATAATATTAAATATTTAAAACATTTAAAATGATGTTTTAGTTATAAAATCCCATCACAATTGATAAACAGTTGAATAAAAATCATTATATAATGACATTAAAAAACTTATAATATCATGAGAATATAGAAATTCATGATATAAGGTGATAAAGGGAACTATATAAACCATAAAAAGTGAATATGTGAATAAAAACCAATAAGTTTCAATGGAATATAAATTTAGCCTAAATTCATTACAATGATCGTATCCTATAATGATAAATTAATGACACAATTATGTGGAGAAAATATAAATACACTCAATAGGAGTGGATATTATGTTTAAATCAATTAGAGTTCTTTCAGAAATATTTTTTGAGAAACAAAACTAATTATTTGGATATTTAACTCAATGAAATGATATTGAGTTCAAATTTCCCTTAAAATGATTGTATAAATTATATAAGAATTTATTAATGGGGTGATCATGTGTGTAAATAGTATATCCATACAAAAGAAATTGTAAATTACATCCTAAATAACTAAACTGTGACTACACACAAAATCTTGTGTTATATAATTGACAAAGTATGTGAACGCCCCCAATGAGTGGAATTTGAGTTTATAAATTCCCTTAAGAAAATTATTCAACCATGCATCATCACTTAAAAATTAAGGAAATTTGTTTATGGGAGAGAAAAGGGTGTCTCATCACTTGTACATAATGTTTAATTCAATAAATATGTATAAGAACATATCCAAACATAATAAATTTGAAATTAAAAGATATAACAAAAATAAGTATTTAACAAGAAGATGAGGGTGAATGGTTCCCTTACCATGAGTCAGACTTCTGTTGTTCATATTTATATTTGTGAATAATAAAATTATTTTAATTTCTAATATCACCATAACATTTTTCAATGTTATTATTCATTTTATATTACTAATCATCATGTTATAAAAATTAAATAATTATTTATGTTAATATCAGTTGTTTTATCAAAATTTGGTACATGAGTAAAAAATGAATTAGTTATAATTAAATAATGTCAATGTGGTATAGATCAAATTATATTTTTAATTATAATCATGATTTAAATATCATATATATCAAGTATATATATTCATTTTTAATATTACATATCATTTGGAGATAAGAAATGAAATACACTATTCAGGGAGATGGTAAATTGAACGTACGCAGAACGCTAAGTTCATTTTATTCATATTTAATAGAATGAAAACTAAATCATATATAGGAATATTATAATTCCATTATAATATAATATTTTATATAAGTTTATTAACTCAATACTTTAAAGTTACATTTATGGAATGAAAGAGTAATATCACTTTGAGGGGGCTGTAGTCCGCACATACTCTAATGAAATTATCGTATTTACACATTATGGAAAGCATAATGGTATGATTTTCAAAAATATATGTATAGAGATAATATGAATATAATGTATATAATATATATATAATTCAATCTTAATGGACACCATGACAAGTGGTAGGTGAAAATTTAACAATCATCCTTTCGGGAGGTAGTAGTTCGCCGTCCACAGAAATAATATGTTTATATCCATTAAATGGATTTTTTAACTGAACATATAATTATTTTAACACCCCAAGCTTCCACTGTATTCTTCTCTTTGAATAATACAGTAGCGTGTGTTATACGCAACTTTGAGTTCTAACACACACCACAACCAATCAAACTAGCTGTTATGAATAGTAATATCTACTTTCTGAAATTTTATAAATTTTATCTTCCAAAATGGAATTCATTTTTGTATTTGGAATATCAAATTTATCCTAGGGTGAAATTTTGGTACTTTTCATATAACTTTTATATTTTGATGAATAGAGAAAATTACAAAATTTTAAATAAAAACAACTTTTTTAATCAAAATAATTAATAGTGATAAATTATGAATTTGAGTGGTTTTAAAGTATATTTAGAATATAATTTTACCATTTAATAAAATTATGGAAATTGGATATAATTTCACAATTAAACAGAAAATAAACACGTACCAATCTTTTGATAGGTATTATATCTTAAAAACACACTTTTTGTTTTGACAATGGGAATTAATTTTAAATTAATTTCTGCAACTTCTATGTTTTGAATTTGGAAAAATGGATTCCTTATTAGGAATCAGGATGTCCAATTTGTGTAAATAGGTAACTTTTATTTTTTGACATTTTGAATAATTACTTCGGTAAATATTATATTTACCATGGTTAAAGGGAAAATCCGGAAAATAAGGGTTAAAAAATAATATTATAATATTAACAAATTACCCTAAAAAGTGACCTAACCTTATTTGTGGATACATTTCCAACCATGGGCATCTTTGGGTTTATTTTGGGACCCCATGGATCCACTTGTAGGAGATAGGGACACTTTATATTATTTAAGTTAAAATAAATACAAAAATGACATAAGGGTATATCTTTTAGTAAAACAATATTTACATAGGGTTATATACGTTGTATTTTCGACTGTAAATATTCATTGGAAAGCCAATAATATTTCCAACATAATGGTATTTTATTTTTAATTTTTATAAATTTAAAAAGTAATAATATATATGACACAATAATGATGTAGTATTTTTCTCTATTGATGAATGAATCAAATAATTTGTATTGTAAATGTTAAAATAAATATTATTTGAATGTTTTGATGACATAAACGAATTTAATATTTTAATATGACATGTTATTATTGATTAAATTAATTAGTTTCGAAGTAATAATGTTGTTAAGAATTTATAAAAAATCATTTATTAAATATTGTCAAAATTGACATAAAAGAGTTTTTAAAATAAGTATTTTATTATTAATTGATATTAAATTCCTAAAAATATATGGTATGGCCAGGAGACTTATATCATGATATCTGTATCAGTAATGGACAACATGGGGGTCGCTTGGATGTATATTTTATGTTTATTAACTATATAATATAAAAATACAAAGTGACTTGGTAAATGTCAATCAAGTTAACTAAGAGTTTAAACTAAACGATAAAGTTAATATAATGACTAAAACCTGTCACAAATCTATTGGTTGAGTGGTTTTTGACCTATAACCACCTCAAACTTTAAATAATCAACTTGGATCCATTATAAACTGAATATGAATTTATTATAAAATAATATTTATAGCTTTTCCTAAAGAGCACCTCACCCCTCTTATAAAAGTGCCCTCCCACTCCTCATTAATTCACACATTCAAATCCTTTTGGTTCGACCAAAACCTACAAAACTACTCTCTAAACTTCACTAACATCATCCTAGATTCCTTAGTTTGATCAGAAATCCATCTTAAGGATCCCTTTTGATCAAATCCAAAGGAAGAACCCAAAGAAGTGGTAATGCGTTCACCACCCTCTTTAAAGTTCCTTTCTTCTTCAACTTCTTCATTCCATGTTATTTCCATTCTAAAATAATAACCCTAGTATCTTATATATAGTGTGATTTTATTATAATTGAGGAACAAACAAATTCATTATTCTATCCATCCCTTGAATGACATGTCCCCATACGTGCGTACATACGGCATATCGTCTCCACATTGTGGTGTAATTGTTATTGAATATATTATTATTTATATGGGTATAATAATGATGTATAATTCATGGAAATAATAAATATAAGATGATAATTATTTATTCTATATGATATATCATCCAATTATATTTTATTTTAATATCAAAAGAATGATATTTTTGCTCTTGCGTAAGTACGGACTACCGTCTCCTCGAACGAGATGAGATTCATTCCCAATCGTATCCATTCAAGAATGATTTTTATTTGATGGTTAAAAATAATGTTTAAATACTTAAAACCATTCTGTACATGAATATGATACCACATATCCATAACAAACATGGCTTATATAAAAGAAAACGAGTAAGTTAACACCAAAATCGACGATAATACTATGTTTTTATTAACTAAGCAATGTTTAAAGATCATATATGATATCATATTAATATATATTATTATTTTATAATTCAATAACAATTATTTAACCATTATACAGGAGGATAACCTACCATCAACAAAGTAAATGTACATGGCAGAGGTTTATTTCACAATCACCTCATTATCCGAGGTTGTTTATACGTAGTTATCATCTAGGACCTCTTTATCATCCACATCCATGTCTCTCAAAAATCTATTTCAAAATATTCTGACTATTTTACAGAATATTGGTTAAAGTCATTTATACCCTTTTTGGACTTTTTATTAGATGTTTATAAAAGAAAATTTCTTTTATTTTCCAAACAAGTTCATTTTTAACCTTTTCGACAGAATTTGGTTAATAATATATTTTTTAACTTATACGGAGGGAACATCTATTTTCTTCTATTATAAGATCGTCATATCTTCCCTTTCAATATTAAAATGATATTTTCAATTGAAAAGTTTTATTTTATAATTATGTGACCTTTAAATGATTTAACAAAAAGATATTTCTCTCAAATAGTATTGATTTCATCTATGTCAACATCCATTGATGGATTTTATGTTTATTTGAAGTTGATTTATTATGTTACAAAACATTGATAGTGTAATGATGTTTTTGTGATAATTTGGACTATGGATGTGCTACGTTATACCATTCATGGTTTATGGTTAAACTATTGACATTTTGTAGGCTAGTTTTAATATGAATGTTTATGATATGTTTAAACCTTTTCATATGAAGAATGTATTGGACTTAGTAAGTGATGGGTGGAGCCAGCTATAGCTTCTCGATTAATCGGTAGGTCTAATGAGACAACTCGATGTGGAATTGTCTGAGGCCCTTTCCCAATTTTGTTTATGGTTTTGACCAAGGCCTTAATCAATTTAGACGTCTTGGTTGAGGCCTTGAAAAAATGTTTCAGAATGTCCAGCATTATGCAATCCCTCATTATGGAAATAATATTGATGGTTCATGTGGTCATTCGACTAGTAGAATACCCATGATTATATTTTATTATGGAATTATTTACTCATCTCATATTCTAGACATAAATGTATTCATGTTTATTATTGGTAATGGAATGTGGAGTCAATTATTTACCATGCTTAATATTTATGTCATTTTCCACTATATTACTTATCCGTACTGAGCATTTGAGCTCACCCCTTTCTTATGTTTCATTTTTACAGGATATGAAGAAGTTAGTTATGAGTAACCTGTAGACATATTCTAGGAGGCTTGGATGCTTCTAATGAAATATATTATTGTTTTATTTTTCTTCAATATGTAAAGTTGAACATATGTATGAATATTTTTTCCTATAATACTAAACTGATCGGTCTTTCGAGAATGATCTCCTTGTGATCATGCCAATTTTATGTAATACCGCACCGACTCTGGGTAACTGGGGTTGGGGAATTACAGTTGGTATCAGAAGAAGTTTAGTACAACCATTGGAAACTAGATTTAGATAAACTCTGATTAGAGAAAATAGACCTAAGATAGACTTTGAGGATTAGTATATAAGAACTTCCTAGAATTTTGGTATTGTAGTAAATTTGTGAGTTTTCCGAGAAATACATCCATGTCTGGATACGAGCAGGTAGAGGTGGCTCTGGAACGGATGTACCTAAGGGTAAAACCCAAAAACACCCCTTTGAGCTAGACTCGAATGGAAACTAGTTCACGACAAGGGGCCTTGGTACACTCTTGGTTACGACACTCCCGGGGGATATGCTTATGATAATTCTAATTCTCATTACAAACCATTATGAAAGGTTATGAGTATATACTTACTCAATGATTTTTTTAAGATTATGGATTATATCCACAAACTGTTGAATTTATTTTAAGTGTTTTAGATGTTTAGAATTATATATTTCAATTCATATACTAATCTAGTTTATGCCATTTTTTAGAAATGGCACCTATTGGAAGGAATGGAAACTGTGTCAATGCACACACTCCTTGTAGGGATTTCCCTCCTGCTCAAGAAAATTATATTGGATTTATTGATGTAACTGGTGCTGAATAGCAAATCACCATACTGGGATAACTCACTCAGCTTATGAATAATAAACTTTCCTGTATGTAGAACCCTGATCCGTAGTGTGGAGGGTCAATGTTAGATCGCTTAATGAGGCAAAAACCTTCGATGATCAATGGGAGTAAAAATCCATTAGTATCTGAGCAAAGGTTAAATTCCTTAGAGAAAATATTACAGGCCTTGGGGAGTAAAGAAAGGGAAAAAAATTTCATGGCAGTTTATCACCTCATTTCAGATGTTGATCAATGGTGGCCATTGATACAAAAAATTAATGAAGTTGATGAAGTATAAAATGTGTTATGGAGGGAGTTCATAGATTTGTTCTTAGAAAAATACTTTCCTCGAGACCATCGAACAGATATGGAAAGTCAATTTCTGAGTCTGAGGCAAAAGTAGGATGAGAATGTCACAATGTTTGAGGCTATCATTACGAGGATAGAAAGGTATGCTGCAGATTATATACGTAACCTAAGAAGTAGGATTGATCGTTTCATTGATGGGTTAAAACCATTTCTCCATCGAGGATTAGTATCATAATCCTTCTCATCATAGAAAGATATTTTATCATGTGCAACCAAGATAGAAAAGGAATTATTTAAGTCTTATGACATTAAATCAAAGAAAGAGATGAATAGATCTGCTGAACACTCTGGGAAAGTAAATAAGGAATCATGGAAGAAGGGTAGAATTGAATTTGCACCCCGTGATAATTGTAGAATAAATCACCCTGGTGCCTGTCTAAAAGGAAAAGGAGTACGCTACAAATGTGGAAAGAAAGGCCATCTAGATGGTGATTGTAAAGGAAATAAAGACACTACTGATGTTCAATGCTACAATTGCAGGGAGATGGGAAATTAAGCAAATGAATGTCCTAAGCGTTAGGGGAACCTACCTCAGAAAATGACAAGGGATCATAGCCAAGCTTATCCAATCACTACTGCTGAGGTTGCAGCCCCGATAGATGTGGTGGTAGGTAATTTAATGGTTTCCACATGTTTAGAAAATGCATTATTTTATTCTAGATCATCACATTGTTTCATATCAAGATTGTTTGATAAGAAAATTAGATATTTCAAATTTGATTTTTCAAGGGTGTTGTAAGTAAAAACCCCTAAGGGATGAATAATTTATCCAATGTGTTGTCAATAAGTCCCCATTAATTTATATAAATGTTATTTATATGATGATATCATCATCATACCCATTACTGAATTTGATATAATTCTCAGTATGGATTAGTTTTCGGACCATGATGGGAAAATTTATTGTAAGAAGAAGGAGGTTAAGATTTTTGTTGGTGATGATAAGATACACATTATCTTTAGATTAGAATCATCTCCACTTAATTCTTATCTATATACACCCCCATTAGCTCAACTAAATTCAATTATCGGAGAGGAAGATAATGAAATAATAGTGGGTGAGGAAAGAAATGTTCAAATAGAGGATGTACCTATTGTGAATGAATATGAAGATGTGTTTCCAGAAGATTTACCTGGACATCATCCAGAACATGAAGTTGAGTTTTACACTGATTTAATTCCTGGATCAAAGCCTATATCGAAGACCCCTTATAGAATGGCCACTGTAGAATTTGTCAAACTAAAGAAACAACTAGAGGAATTGAGTAATAAGGGATTTATCAACCATAGTGTTTCTCCATGGGGAGCCCCTGTTTTTTTTTAAAAAGATAGATGGATCTATTAGGTTATGTATCGAATACAGGGAGTTAAATTCTATAAAGATAAAGAACAAGTATCCCATGCCTCGCATTGATGATTTATTTGACCAACTACATGGAGAAAATATTTTTCAAAGATTGAACTTCGATCTAGATAACATCAGTTGTGTGTAATGAAGGATGACATTCCGAAGATAGCATTTCAAACCAGTTACGGTCATTATGAGTTTATATTAATGCCTTTTGGATCGACTAATGCTCCCTCTATGGTCGTGGATTTAATGAACAGAGTTTTCAAAGAATATATTGGTGATTTTGTAGTGCTATTTATTGGTAATATCTTGGTATACTATAAAAGCTACGAAGATCATGAAAATCACTTCCGCATTATTCTGAAGACTTCGAGAAGACATGAATTATATGGGAAGTTTAGCATGTGTGAATTCTTTATTCAGGATATTTTTTTTCTTGGCCATATTGTCTATAAGGATGAAATATTCGTTGATCCTTCTAAGACCAATGCAATCCATGAATGGATAGCACCAACGAGTATAACTGAGGTACGATGTTTTATTGGTTTACCAAGTTATTGTTGACGTTTCATCCAGCATTTTCCCCATTGGATAACCTATTAACGAAGCTCACACAAAAAGGGGTTAATTTTGTTTAGAAAATTGAGTGTGGATAATGTTTTGAAGAACTGAATAGAAGATTATTCAATGCTCCTATATTAACTCTCCCATCGGGGAATTATGGGTTTGTTATTTATAGTGACGCATCAATGAAAGGACTAGGTTGTTTCCTTATGAAAAATTATAGGGTTATTTCATATGCATCACGACAGATAAAAATTCATGAGAAGAACTATACTACTCATAGTCTGGAGTTAGAAGCTGTAATCTTTTCATTGATGATATGGAGATATTATCTCTATGGTGAGAAATGTGAGATTTATACTGATCACAAGAGTTTGATGTATATTTTCTCACAGAAATAACTCAACCTGAGGAAAATTATATGACTTTAACTACTCAAGGATTATGATTGAACTATACACTACCACCCGGGGAAGCCAAATAAGTTGGATGATGTTTTGAGCAGAAAAGATCATGGAGTTTTGAACGTGATGAGAAATGAAAGTGATCCTATTTTTATGAATCTAGTAAATTTAGATATGGGAATCACCATGGAAGGAAAAACATCAATGATTTTTGAAATGGTTTCAAAACCATATTTACTGGAATGGATAAAGAGTTTTTAGACCAGTGATGAATAGTTACAAAAGAATATTTAATCTATGAATGATGTGAAATTGAGTGACATTGTATATGGAGATGGAATTTTGATGTTTGGAAAGAGACCGTGTGTTCCCAATATACCTGATCTAAAAAGAGAATTTTTGGATGATGCTCATAGTTCCAATTTCACTATACACCCTGGGAGAACCAAAATGTATTGAGATTTGAAGGAAAATTTTTGGTGGGACAACATGAAGAGGGATATTGCTAATTTGGTGTCAAGATGTATGGTTTTTCAACAAGTGAACGCTGGAAGGCAACCATCTAGTGGATTCTTTCATCCTCTTCAAATACCTTAATGGAAATGAGACAATATTATGATGGACATTTTCATGGGGATACCAAATACTCCTAGAAAAAATGATGCAATATGGGTTATTTTTTATCGTCTTACCAAGACAGCACATTTTCTTGCTATAAAAAAAGATCTACCCCTTGAACGTCTAGAAATAATATATATTAATAAAGCTATGAGACTTAATGGAGTACCCCTATTGATTATTTCTGATCGTGATCCCCGTTTTACTTCACGATTCTAGAAAAGTCTTCAGAAAGCCCTCGATACTCAACATCGTTTGAGCACTGCCTACCACCCTCAAACAGATGGACAATCAGAACAGACTATTAAAACATTTGAAGACATTTTGATATCATGATCACTTGACTTTCTGGGTATGCGGGATCAATATTTACCTCTGGTAGAATTTTCCTATAACAATAGCTTCTTTTTGAGTATTCAGATGGCACCATATGAAGCGTTATATTGAAATAGATGCCGCACACCAACCTGTTGGGATGACGTTGGTTAAAGAAAACTTGTAGGCCCAGAACTGGTGGAGGAAATGATGGAGAAGGTGAAGGTAATCCAAAACAACATAAAAGCAGCTCAAAGTATGAAAACAAGCTATGCTGACAATAGAAAGAAGGATTTGGAATTTCTGGTAGGAGATCATGTTATCTTGAAGGCAACTCCATGGAAGGGAGTTATACATTTTGGTAAGAAAGGTAAACTGAGTCCCAAGTACATCAGACCATTCAAAATTCTAGAACGAATTGCGGTTGTAGCATACCGTTTGGAAATTCATCCATGTCTCCCCAAAGTTCACGATGTTTTCCACGTATCAATGTTGAGGAAATACATGCCAGACCCAATGCATGTGCTCACCTATGAGAAATTAGAATTGGAACCCGATCTATTTTATTGCGAAGATCCTGTCAGGATTCTTGATACAAGAGAATAAGTGCTGAGAAACCGGGCGACTCATTTGGTAAAAGTTCTATAGAGATACCATAAAATGGAAGAAGCAACGTGGGAAACCATGGAACATATGATGAGGAATCACTCGAATATTTTTATTCAGTAATATTCTAGAAATTTTGAGGATGAAATTATTCGAAGGAGGGGAGAATAAAACACCCCAATCTTCCACGATATGCTTCTCTTTTAATAATACAGTAGCATGTGTTATATGCAACTTCGAGTTTTAACACACACCACAACCAATCAAACTAGCTGTTATGAATAATAATACCAAATTTTGAAATTTTATAAAATTTTTCTCTCAAAATGGACTTTATTTATGGATTTGGAATATCGAATTTATCCTAGGATGAAATTTTGGCACTTTTCGCATAACTTTTATATTTTGATGAATAGTGAAAATTACTAAATTTTAATTAAAAAAACTTTTTAAATGAAAATAATTAATAGTGATAAATAATGAATTTGAGTGGTTTTAAAGTATATTTAGAATATATTTTTACCATTTAATACAATGATGGTCATTGGACATAATTTCACAATTAAACCAGAAATAAACAAGTATCAATCCTTTGATATTTATTATATCTTAAAAACATGCTTTTTATTTTGACAGCGGGAATTAATTTTAAATTAATTTCTCCCACTTCTGTGTTTTGAATTTTAAAAAATGGATTCCATATTTGGAATCAGGATGTCCAAATTGTGTAAATAGTTAACTTTTATTTTTAGACATTTTGACATTTATTTCGGTAAATATTTTATTTACCATTGTTAAAGGGTAAATCTAGTAAATAAAAGTTAAAAATAATATTATAATAATAAAAAATTACCCTAAAACGTATCCTAACCTTATTGGTGGAAAATTTTCCGACCATAGGCATATTTTCGTCGATTTTGGGACCCCATGGATTCGCTAGTAGGTGATAGGGACACATTATCTTAATTAGGTTCAAATAAATACAAAAATGACATAAGCATATATCATTTAGTAAAATAATTTTTATATAAGGTTATAGAATTTTTATTTTCGACTATAAATATTCATTATAAATATAAAATTATTTCCTACATAATGGTATTAAATTTATAATTTTTAGTCATTTAAAATGTAAAAATATATATATGACACAATAATGATGCATTATTTTCCTTATTAATGAAAGAATCAAGTAATTCGTATTATAAATGTTAAAATAAATATAATTTGAAAGTTTTTATGACATAATCGAATTTTATAGGTTAATATGACATTTTATAATTGATTAAATTAATTAGGTTCGAAGTAATAATTTGGTTAAGACTTTATCAAAAATCAATTATTAAATATTGTCAAATTTGACATAAAAGAGTATTTTAAACAAATATTATATTATTAATTAATATTCAATTCCTAAAATCTAATTTTCGGCCAAGAGACTTACATAATAATAGGTGTATTATTATTGGACCAAATGGGGGTCACTTGGATGTATATTATATGTTTATTAAATATATAATATAAAAATACAAAGTGAAATGGTAAATGTCAATTTAATTAATTAAGATTTTAAACTAAAGGATAAAATTAATATAATGACCAAAAACATTTTCAAATATATTGGTTGAGTGGTTTTTGACCTATCCCCACATTAAAAATTAAATAATCTACTTTGGAGCCATTATAAACCGAATATGAATTTATTATAAAATAATATTTCTCGCTTTTCCTAAAGAGCCTCTCACCCCTTTTATAAAAGGGTACTCCCCATTCTCATTAATTCACACCTTAAAAGCCTTTTAAATTGTACCAACCCTGCCAAAAAACACTCTCAACTTCACTCACTTCATCCTAGAGGCCTTTGTTTTATCAAAAATTCAACCTATGGAGCCCTTTTGATCAAATCAAAAGGAAGAACCCGAAGAAGAGGTAACGCCTTCACCACCCTCTTCAAAGTTTCTTTCTTCTTCAACTTCATCATTCCTTGTTATTTCCATTATTAAATAATAACTCGAGTATCTTCTATATACAGTGATGTTATTATAATTATGGAACAGAAAAATTCATTATTCTATCCATCCCTTTATAACATGTTACCAAACGTGCGTACGTACGACCTACCGTCTCCACATTGTGGTGTAATTTGTATTCAATATATTATTATTTATATGGGTATAATAATGAGGTATAATTCATATAAATAATAAATGTAACTGGATAATTAATCTTTCTATATGATATACCATCCAATTATATATTATTTTAATATCAAAATAATGATATTGTCGCTCGTGCGTACGTACGGACTACCGTCTCCACGAACGCGATGAGATTCATTCCCCATCACATCCATTCAAGAATTATTTTCATTTGATGGTTGAAAATAATGTTTAAAGACATAATATCATTCTAGACATGAATATGATACCACATATCCATCAAAAATATGGCTAATATAAAAGAAAACGAGTAAGTTAACAACCAAAACGACGATAATACTAATATTCTATTAACAAAGAAATGATAAAAGATCATATATGATATCATATTAATATATATTATTCTTGTGTAATTCAATAACAATTATTTCACCATTATACAGGAGTTTAACCTACCATAAACCAAGGAAAAGTACAAGGTAAGAGTTTATTTTACTATCTCGTCATTATCTGTGGTTGTTTATATGTAGTTATCTACTGGGACCTCTTTACCATCCACATCCATGTTTTGCAAAAAAGAATTTCAAAATATTCATACTATTTTACAGAATATGGTTCAAAGTAATTTATACCCTTTTTTGACTTTTTATAAGAATTTTATAAATAATCATTCCATTTTCTTCCAAACAAGTTCCTTTTTAACCTTTTTGACAAAATTAAGGTAAGAATGTCTTTTTTAACTTATACGGCAGGTGCAGCTATTTTCTGCCATTATAAGATCATCAAAGCTTCTCTTACAAGATTATAAGGATATTTTAATGTATAAGTTTCATTTTATAATTATGTGACCTTTAAATGATTTTAAAAAAAAGTTATTTCTCTCAAATAGTTTTCATTTCATCTATGTCAACATCCTTTGATGTATTTTATGTTTATTTGATGTTGTTTTATTATGATACAAAACTTCCATATTGTAATAAAGTTTTTGTGAAATGTTTGAATGTGGATGTGCTAATTTTATACAATTCATGGTTTATGGTTAATTTATTGACATTTCATCTATTAGTTTTAATACAAATGTTTATGATATGTTTAAACCTTTTCATATGAGGAATGTATTGGACTTAGTAAATGACGGGTGGAGCCCGCTATAGATCTTCGATGCATCGGTAGGTCCTATGAGACAACTAGACATGGAATTGGATGAGGCCCTTTCCCAATTTGATTTATGGTTTTGGCCGAGGCCTTAATCATTTTAGACGTGTTGGCCGAGGCCTTGACAAAATGTTTCAAAATGTCCGACATTATGCATTCCCTCATTATGGAAATAATATTGATGGTTCATGTGGTCATTCGACTAGTAGAATACCCATGATTATGTTTTATTATGGCATTATTTACTCATTTCATATACTTTCCATATAAGTATTCATGTTTAATATTGGTAAGGGAATGTGGTTTCAATTATTTACCATGCTTAATATTTATGTCATTTTTCGCTGTATTACTTACCCTTACTGAGAATTTGATCTCACCCCTATCTTATGTTTAATTTTCCAGGATAAGAAGAAGTTAGTTAGGAGTGACCTGTAGGAATAATCTAGGAGGCTTGGATTATTCTAATGAAATATTTTTTTTATATTTTTCTTCAAGATTTAATGTTGAACATATGTATGAATCTTGATTCCAATAATACTAAACTGATCGGTATTTCGAGACATGATCTCCTTGTGATCATGCCAATGTTATGTAATAACGCACCGACTCTGGTTAAATGGGATTGGGGCATCACAATTATTCTCATAAAAGAATCCTTTTATATTGAGGATTTTATTATTTTATTTAATAAAATAAAAATAATAGAACTAGGAGTGAATAATGAAAAAAATGGAAAGGAACTTTAACAGAGACACTACCTCTTAAAATGTGTATCTCCCTTTGAATTATGCCAAAAGGATTTTTTGAATTGCCTTATGACTAATTTATGATTCATGTATTTAGATAGGGATGTTGGTAGATTACATGGGAAGAGTATGGACGAAACAATGGGCTTGATATGTGTGATTAAATTGCTATATGTGATTACCATTTATAAGAGGGAGGAGGGGCACTTTTGGAATGTTTTTAAGTACTATTTTATTATAAAACAATTTTTTGTTTCATAGGGTCCAAATGTGATTTATTTGGTAGTTATTTTGTTTTTTAAAAACCCTCTCAACAAATAGATTTTCTACAGGTCTCGATTACAAATATAACATTATCTTTTAGTATTATCCCATCATTAACTTATTTTACTCTTTCCAGGTCATCTTATATATTCATACTATAAGGTTAATATTGTTACAATAAATTTAAAATAGAACCTAAAGTGGTTAATTAATGACCTTTTAAACATTATCTATGCAATTTAGATGGATATTATATTTTTTGGACTATAAAATCTTATAATAAAATAGTTTTTATTTTAAAAACTCATTTATTTCAATTTTTATAATGTTCATATCATGACATTTTAAAAATACATAACAAATTGATTATATTGATAATATGTCATTAATTAATATATAATAATTAATAAAAATCCATAAATTTCTTGTATGGAATAAAAAGCCTCTAAATAAATAAATTTTAATATTTATAAACTTATTTATTTAAATCATCCATTAATAATGTAATAACTACATCATCATTATGAAATAACTATATTTATTTACGTGATGTATAATAATTGTAAATAGAATTACATGATGAAATAAATATTATTAACATTATAATGAATATTTTTATTAAAAGAATTAACTTATATAACTTCTATATAAAATGGTATTAATAAAAGATACGTGTTCATGTTACATTTATCTTTACATTAATTTAATTCTTATAAAATGTCATTTTCACATTGACATGGCTCCATGTGGTAGAAAAATCGACTCAAGGATCTGTATGCTCGGAATTATCATATACTATTGTATTAGGACATTCGTTAGGGTAGTTTAATTTTATTATAATATTTTATTTTAACCTAATTTACTAGATTAACCTTTTAACAATGGTAAATAAAACAACTACTGAAGTTACTATTCATAATGTCTAAAAATAAAAGGTACCTATTTAAAAAATATGGATATCATTATTATAAATATGGATTACAATTCTACATAAACAAAACCCAAAAGTTCAAAAAATTAATTTAAAATTGATTCTCATTGCCAAAACCAAAAAACAGGTTTTTAAGAAGTTATAGTTATCAAAACATTGACATTTTTTATGTACAATTTAAAAGTTATGTCACATAAAATGATAAAAAGTTGATTAAATGATAAAAATATATCCCAATTACATTTTAAAAACTATTAAAACTATAATACAAGTACAACTATAAATTAGATGAAATGGTAGTTTTGACATAAAATGCAGTATTATTTCCTATTCATTAAAAAATTATCATTAAAAAAATAACAAAAAATTTAACATAAGTAAATATTGATGTCATTATTCTAAAGTAGAATATTATTTTGTCATTTATAGAAAATAAAGCTGTCAAAAATACATTTAAAAAATTTTCTCCATTAAAAAATGTACAAATATTGTAGAAAAATAGTATATTATTTCATTCTTAAAATCTAATTGGTTCTTATTTTAAGCCTCTAAAATTTATGTGATAATTTTAATGAAATTTAACAGACATGTATAATCATATTATAGTTAGTTATTTTTTCCCCTCCAATAAAATGGCTAGGCGTTAACTACCATTTAAAATAATAATATTAATGTATTATTTTTCTGTATAAATCAAAGTTGTGTGCAACATGAGATTTCAAACAGTCCCGTTGTATCATTTTGATTATGCTATCATAAAAAACATCCCCTTTAATGTAAAAATAATATAATATTCATAAATATTAATATAAATGAAAATTTTATTGTTCTATAAATACCTAGGTTGTTACTTCCTTCTACCCTTTTGGAAATCCTTTCCTCTCAATTTTTGACAATTGCCATGGAAGCTTCATTGAAAGTCCCAAATCAGAAAAAGAGAAAATAAAAGTAAAACATTAAAATAATGAAATAGAATTGAAAATTTAAGACCCCAACCATAGTTTCCTAGTGTCAGGGAATTATTACATAACATTGGCATGATCAAAAGAGATCATGTCTTGAATTACTGATTAGTTTATTAGTCTTGGAAGTACTAGATATATACATATGTTTTACATTACACAATTAAATAAAAAAACAAGATTTTGTCCCCTTTGATCACCCTCATATCCCTTATACTATCCTTGAAGGTCAATAATAATATACTTATTCACATCCTAAAATGAAGAAATCATAAGAAAGGGGTGAGCTCAGAGGCTCAGTATAGATAACAATATAGCCGAAACTATTATAAATAATCACAAACATTTAAGGCAATGTATAATGCTAAACCAAAAGACATTGAATATTTAACATCATTATAATATGTCAAAAAAATAAAATATTTCCATTTACATATTAACATGGATATTTTATTAGTCGAATAATCACATGTAATATTAATAGCCAGTTTCATAATAATGGAATGCATAATTCCAGACATCATAACCACATAGTCAAGGCCTCAGGCCAAGATTAAAAATAATAACATTTTCAAGGCCTTGTCCCAAAATATGAGATTGTATTATGAGACCTACTGATGAATAGGGGGGTCTATAGCGGGCCCTGCATTTTAATTATTAAGTCAAATCCATTCCTTATATGAATAAGGTGAACAAAAATCTAAACATTCATATTAAAACTAGCATGTGAAATGTCAATACGTTAACCACAAACCCGGAATGGTATGAAAATAGAACATCCACAGTAAAAAATAACTCATTAAATAAAATATAGATGATTGTATTATAATGAATCAACATTAATAAAAAATAAAATACACTTAAGCATATTGAAATAGAGGAAAATAATCAGTAAAACTATTTTATAGAAATATCCCTTTTTTCTTGAAAACATTTAAAAGTTTAACTATCTATCAAAAATGCATTTAAAAATGATTTTAGAATCAATGGCCCCATACCATAATAAATATTTTGAAATGAATTTTAATTTCAAATCATTCTTGTCCATAAAACTAAATCCATAAAACCATTTTTAAAACATGGACATTAATTAGAATGATTTTAAAAAAATTAATCATTAAATCATTTAAAATGATATGTTAGTTAAAGTGTTCCAAAACAAATGAAAGATGCTTGAATTAAAATAATTGGTTAATAAAATTTATCAAAATAGTATAATATCATGGGGATAATGTTATTCCTAATATATTATGTCAATGGAATGTATATACACCATATAAAAGTGAATTGTTACATAACAACAATGAAGTATCAATGGTATATAAATTTAGAATAAATCCATTATAATGAACATATCAATAGATTAAGGATAAATAAATGACATAAATATGCATGAAAAATAAAAATTAACTCAATATGATTTGATATTCAGTATTAATCAATTAGTAGACTTTCAAAAATACTCTTGTAAAATCAAAATAAATGACTTGGATGTTTAACTCAATGAATCTAAATTGAGTTAAGATTACCCTTTTCTTGTTCATATCGATGAATAAGGAATCTATAAATGGAGTGATTTTGTGTGTCAATAAGATATCCACATAAAGGGAGTGGAAATTATTATATAAATAAATAAATTGTGATTCCATATATAATTATTGTGTAAAATAATAAATGGAGTATGCATAAAACCCAATTAGTGGAAATTGAAATTAGAAATTCCATTCTTGATTTGGTAACATTAGTAACATACACCCTATGAAATAAGGATCATACCATTATGATTTAAATACCCATAAATTAGATTATATTACATAAATATTACAATCATGGCTAGTATAAGCACCACACAAATAGTAATTATGGAAAATATAGGATGAATCTCATGGGAAAAAAAGTGAAATGAAAACCCCTTACCTTGTAGTTTTCTTTAGTTGATGGTGCATTTACCTCTTATATAATAGTTAAATAATTGTTATTAAATTATACACGAACCACATACCTAAATATGATATAATATATCTATATACCTACTAAATTAAGGTTATTACCACTACATGTCACTCTATCATCTCTCCGTGCCTCCAAAATACCGGATTACCTCCTTCTATTTCTCTACCAACCCTGTCCATATTGACCTTCATCTCTCCATCACCTTTGAATCCCTCAATACCAAGGTTTTCAAATCTCCCATTTTCTGCCACCTCATTTATCCTATTCCCTTCACAATCCGGCAATACCTCTCCCATTATCTCCAACAAACCGTGCCTCTCTCACGCGACTCCAATACCGTCGAGGAGTACAATTTCAGATATGCAGTCATCGACAACCTCCATCCCTCCTATTCACTCCAGCATCAGTCTCTCATTATCTCTTATAAACCCCAACCACTTCACCATGACTCTCTCTCATGACTCTGACACCCTATGGCTTACCCTCGCCGACATCCGAGGCCTCGACGACCAACTCATCAACGAACTCACAAATACAGTTTCTCTGTATTCCGTATAAAAAATCCCCAGGTTAGGTTCTTAACTGGCGAGTAGGGTTTCTCTATACTCACAACTATGGTTTCTCTATACTCGCAACTAGGGTTTCTCTATACTTGTAACTACGGTTTTAGTTGACTATTCTAGGGATTATTGGGTTTGGAATTTCATTTTCAAGTAAGATATTCCCTCCCGCATCATCTTCACACATAAGGTACGTGATATCTTTCCTATTCATGAACCTTAATCCATGATTCTTCATTTGTGATGTCATTTAACTTCTATAATACTGAGGGTTTAATTTTTTTATGCTTTTTGATGTTATGATTGAAAAAATTAACAAAATTTGATCTCTGATTTTACAGGTATGATATGAATTACCTATTCAAATTTTATTGTCTTATTGTTTCTACAATTTCATAGCTTGGGTTTGGAATTTCGTTCACCGGTAGGTTATTCCCTCCTGCATCGTCTCCGCACTTCAGGAATGATTTTACATACCTATTCATGAACCTAAATCCTTGCTTCTGCATTACTAATGTCATTTCACTTCTATAATATTTACTTATCTATTCATGAACAATTTTTCTTGTTTGATTTTACAGCTATGAGAATAAATACCTACTCAAATTTTATTTTATGGGGTTTTCAATCATTTCACTCCTTGTTTTTAGGATTTTTTTTCTAGTTTGTTATTCCCTCCCACAACATCTTCAAACGTCAGGTATGAGATTTCTTAAGAATTCATGAACCTAAATCCGGGCATCTGCATTACTCATGCCATTTCACTACAATAATACTTATGGTTGAAATATTTTTTGTCAACTTTTTCGTGTTATGTTTGAAAATATTATTGATAGTGCTAACCTGTATAGAAAGGTATAAACCGTGGAAACGGGTATAGACAGGTATAAAAATTGCATCTAAATTTTAGGTACTACAATAACAGACAATGCAAAAAGATATGGATTTTATTGACAGTGAAAACAGGTATACAAAGGTATAGACAGTGAAAATAGGTATAGACAGTGCAAACAATAAATCATAGGAATGCTGACGTGAATTTTTTAGGAATGTGTATTCATGAATGCACTAATTCCTTTTTATTTAACTTATTCTAACCCCTGGAACAAGAAAAAGAAGTGAATATAGGTATGTATCTTATCATATTTTACTATCTCAATATTAGTGAATGTTCTAAATTTTTTTGAATCTATAGAATTTACTAAAATCATTTTTCAAAATCCTTCTGTATTTAGGGTTCCTATATTCAATCATTTTCAATTGGGGTTTCCATACTACATCCTAAGTCCAACCCATTCGGGTACATATTGCATTCAGTTTTTGTTCAATATTTTCACTTCTCCATTAATGTATAGTTAATTTTCATTACCTTAGCAGGATGAGTATGCAAATGAATTAGTTAAGGGCATGATACAAACAAACACATTTCTGTTCATAATGTTTGACACCTCACTGTAAGAGGTGTAAGAGGTGATGGTTGATTGACAATTTCTACACATATTGATTTTCAAATTCTTTTTAGACTGTTTGAAAATTTTTGTTATTTGGGCTGTCTGAATAGAACTTAGACATGTATGTTTCCATATGGTTCATTCAAGGGTTCCAGATTTGATAGATTATTTTCTAAAACATGCCTGTTATTGGTAATATTCTTATTTGTATTACAGTTATTTTTCAATCTATTTTTTTACTGGTTTTCGGTTATCTGTTTTACAGTAATAGACATATATTTATGGTGTTATCGTTTCTATGTAGTTTTGTTTTTATCGAATTTTTCTGACCTACATCAAATCATAGTCAATCAAAAATTACCTTTAACGTAACTATAGCAAAAAAATATATTAGATCATGTATTTTATTTCTTGACATTATGGTTAAATTTATGTTTCACTGATCACTAGCCAATTTCCTCAAGGGGCGGATAATATAAACTCAAAACATGAGGCTTTTTAATTATGAGTTGGTCACTACTTTATTCAGACATTCTAAGGTGCATTATCTTTGGAAACTATAGTTTGAGTTGAGATGTTTTTAAAATTGATCTCTCATGTCCATGTTATGAAAATTTATCATTATGGAATTAATGTAACCATTCATATATAGCTTTCTATGATACATAGATTAAATATGATTTTATGTCATCATGACATGGTTTCAGGGAAAACCAAGTGATATAAGATAGAATTTTTATGGAAATATGAGTACTCAACTACAAGTGGTAAGCCTCACAGTAGATTCCTATCACTTTAATCATGTATCCATAAATTCAAATTTTAGAAAAATGGATTTCATGATAGATTGTAATGAATTTTTTTTATGAACATTTGCAATATTTGAAAAGGGTGCAGTCATTTCACCAAAATTACAACACTATTTAGAAGTGTTTCCACACACCCCTGCTACACGATAAAGAAGAACTAGAGGAATTAATCAAATGAAAACCACACATGACAAGTCCTTGAAAAAAGGTAGAATCTACACCACCTATAGGAAGAAAAACGATGCTTACGTTGTATGTGATGTAGAAGAACCACTACTCCTGGTACTCACGAAGAAAAATACACATGATCCTCTATGTTTTATGAAGTGAAGATGACTATACGATAATTTTTTTTTGCAGGGGTTCATCAGTTGAGAAGAAGAATCATGGAGTTTTCATGCTTGAAGGAAAACACGCAAATGCAACCACAAATCTACTTTTTTTGAAGATGCCTGA
Source organism: Viscum album (assembly GCA_963277665.1). Taxonomy (NCBI): domain Eukaryota; kingdom Viridiplantae; phylum Streptophyta; class Magnoliopsida; order Santalales; family Viscaceae; genus Viscum; species Viscum album. The sequence continues at coordinate 325,278,513 of OY728128.1, forward strand.
GGCTGTTCATGGTTAGTTTTTGAAGAATATACAGAGCATATAACAACCCATACATTACATACATTTTTATTATTTTAGAATTGAAGCACACTTATTACAACATATAACAAAACCAAGAAATGACCGTATAGAGATACTTACTTTAGAAACTGGGAAACATAAACAACTGGTTCATAAAGCATCTACTTTGCATCCCATTTATTTCATCATATCTAGAGTCCCTTTTTGTCATATTCTACTTAATAACCTTCTTCCTGACCTAGGGAAATAGAACATACAAAAGTGTGATCTGAAATTCTCAGTAAGTGTAAACAAAAGAAATATCAATCACATCATATACATATGCACATAACTTTTGGAAATCTTAACCTGCAAAAAATTCATAATTTCATAACATGGGATAAATCATAGTAGTGAAATGTAATCATAATAATCATAACTTAAAACATGAAACATTGTGGAATACACACATAATCATAGAGAATCATTTCTTATTAGTCAAGACTCATTGGAAAGACTATCTTAGTGGACAAAGTCCATTTTGGAACGGAGTTACCCTCATTTCAGTCCTGCTTCACTGAACCGGTATAACCTACCATTCTAGACATGTCTATCTCATCAGATATAATATCTTTACCCAATGCATTGGATGGAGATATAGGTCCCACCCATCTCATAATGATACCATTCTTATGTGTGCCACAAAATCTTAAATCATAAATCATTGCATAACCCATGTAATAAAAATGAAATTCTTAAACATCGTGACATCATAAAACAATTCATATAAGATAAATGAATTCATAAAAATAATTCCATCCCAACATAATCAAATCAATGTAATGATATGGATAGAATCAGAACACTATATTATCTTAGATGGAAAATAATTTTGATAAAACACTTGAACTCGATTCTTGAGGAAAATATCCTTTCTACTTCAAAAAAACATTCCATTCTTAACATGTCATACAATTTTAAACTAAAAGAAGTTGATTAAAAATAAAATTGAAAACTATTAAAGGATGATTCTTGGAAATAATGTTTTAAAAATCCATTCATGCCGTATAAGTTAAAAAAACATTATTCTCTTACTTTTTTCGGAAAAGTCAAAAAGTACCTCGTACGAAAAATGACAAGAGATTCCTTTCATATATTTTACTAAAAACTCATCGAAGGGTAAAAATGGATATTAACAATTGTAGGTGGATGGAAATAATATTACATATTGATGTGGATGATAAAATACAACCTAGTAAATTTCAAAGTATAAACAATCTCAGATAAAAATGATATTGTGATATTTCCCTTACCTTAGGTCCGATATGGTTTGTACGTATCCGAACATCCTGTATAATGATTTAATTAATGTTATTGACTTATTACAGAATCATACTTATTTTTATGATATCATATATGGTCATATTCGTAGCTTCTTAGTAGTATTATTTCATTGCTACTTGTTATTTGGGTGTTTATAACTTTTTGTTCTTATGCGTGTTTTGTCGAATAAATTCTTATTATTCTCTTTAGGTTATAGATACATCATTTCTAGAATGGTATTATTGAAATATATATCATATTGAAACATTCAATTCATTTATATAATCATTATGAAATGAAGATCATGTAGAACGAGTCGCATCACATCGTGGAGACGGTATTCCGTACATACGCACGAGTGATGATATCGTTCCTATGATCATGGAATTGTATTGGAGTGTATGTATAGTATTTCAGAATTAGTATAACTTTATAATAGTCATATATAGTCATTATTTACACCATTATACCCATACAAGTATGGTGGTGGTGGAAAATAGATTACACCACGGTGTGGAGACGATATTCCGTACGTACGCACGCGCGGGGATTTATTTTTCCATAGGATGGATAGATGGTGAAATAGGGTTGTTTCATACTTATAATAACATATCAGTATATGTGTGATACTTATGTTATTACTTCATAATGAAACAACTAAATAAGAAGAAGTGGAAGAAGAAATAAAGATGAAAGAATCGGTAACAGACATTACCTCTTCTTTGAAGTGCTTCTTTGATACCTCCTTTTAGGGCAATAAAATAGGTCTTTTAAGAAGACCAGAACCACTAGGATGTTTCTAGGGAAGTGTAGAGAAGAAATATGCAGGGTTTGGCCTAGAATGAAGGCTAAAAGTGGTGTGAGGAAGTGGGGGAGGTGGTGCCCTTTTATAAGGGAGGAGAGGGGCTCCTTTGGAAAAAATAAAAATATTATTTTATTATAAAGCCATGTTCGGTTTTAAATAGCTCCAAATTGATATATTTCGAAGCTAAGGTGGGCATGGGTCGGAATACACTCATCCAATATAATTTAAACAAGTTTAGGTTCCTATTTTAACCTTATCATTTAGATATAACATTAAGTTAAATAATTTTACTCTTACTGTGTCTTCTTGTGTTCTTATACTATAAGGTTAATAAACATACTATAAGCAGCCAAACTAACCCCAAATTGTTTATTATTAATATATATAACCTTATCTATGTAATTTGGAAGAGCCTTCGATTTTTAAGAATAAAATATCAATTACTAATATAATATTTTTTTAACTACTATTTCATGTCAATTTTGACACTATTTAGTAATTAATTTTTTGTACAAATCATAACAGAATTATTATTTCTAAACAAGTTAATTAAATCAATAATAACATGTAATATTAATCTATAAAATAGTGGAATTCATAAAAAGTCTCAAATTACATTTATTTTTTAGTTTAGAACATAAATTATGTCAATATTTCATTAATAATATAATTACTGCATCATCGTTGTGGCATAAATAAATTAAATTATTTATTGTCTAAAAATTACAAATAAAATACCATTATGTAGGAACTCTTTTTATCTTTATAATGAATATTTATAGTCGAATTTATCTTATGTATATCGTTATATTAAAATTATTTACTAATTAAACTTTGATTTTAACTATTTTAACCCTTCTTTAAATAAATTAATAATAAATGTCCTAATCTAATCCAAGTGGTCCTAAATGGTCATATTTTATTCCTACATTTGTTTTTTGTCAAATTAAACTTATACAATAGAATTAGGAAATGTGTTAGGGTAATAATAATATCATTTTGACCCTTAATTACCCTATTTACTTTTAACTGTGGTAAATAAAAGTAAAAAGTTACTATTCACCAAAAATTATTTTCATCTCATTGAACCACATTTTACATACTAAAATCAACCGTGTCTCTCTGATTTTTGAAATTCCACTCACAGAAGTGGTAAAATTATGGTTTATGAAAAATTCAGTTTTTTAACAAACACTTAGTGGTTTCACTATTCATCAAAAATTGAAAGTTTTCAGAAAAATACCAAAATTTCACCCTAGGCTAATTTTGATTTTCTGAATCCAAAAATGAAGACCATTTTGAAAAATAAAATTTCTAAAATTTCAAAAAGTGGTTATTACTATTCATAACGGCTAGTTTTAATAATATTTTAATAGCATATCATTGTTTAGTGAAACTCGGTATTGCGTACAACACAAGCTATCGAGGAAGGTTGCGATTTCGTGTAAAGAAAGCCAAGAAAGTTTTCTGTGTAGAAAAATATTTCTTTGATGGTTTATATAACATAAAAGTCACGGGTGTTACATTCTACCCCCCTTAAAATGAATTTCGCCATCGAAATTCGTCACTTTGTAACAAACAGATGAGGATACCTCTCCCTCATCATATCCTCAAGCTCCCATGTAGCTTCTTCTAATTGGTGGTTCCTACAAAATACTTTCACCAATCGAGTGGTCTTGTTTCGTAGGACTTTTTCACTACGATCCACAATCACTATCGTTTGTTCTTCATTAGAAAGATCTTGCTCCAGTGGTACAACTTCTGAGCTGTGTACATGTGAAGGATCAGGTATGTACTTTCTCAGGAGAGATACATGGAACACATCGTGAACTTGAGAGAGATTCGGTGTAAGCGCCAATAGGTAAGCTACCTTCCCAACATGATCCAGTATTTCGAAAGGACCAATATATCTAGGGCTCAGCTTCCCCTTCTTTCCAAATCTCATAACCCTCTTCCAGGGAGATATTCGTAAGAAGACTTTATCACCCACTTCAAACTCTAGGTCTTTTCATCGGTTGTCGGCATAACTTCTCTGTTGACTCTGAGCTTCTCTTTTGTGTTGTTGAATAGATCTGACCTTTTCTGCTATTTTATCAACAAGATCAGGTCCTAATAGCTTTCTTTCCCCAACTTCATCCCAGCACGTTGGAGTCCTGCATTTCTTTCCATAGAGAGCTTCATAAGGATCCATCTGAATACTGGAGTGAAAGCTATTATTATAAGAAAATTCCACCAAAGGTAGGTGTTGATCCCAACCACCTTTGAAATCCATAGAGCAAGCTCTCAACATATCTTCTAGAGTATGAATTTTTCTCTCAGAATGACCGTCTGTCTGAGGATGATAAGCAGTTCTGAAACTCAACTATGTATCCAGAGTCTGCTGAAGACTTCTCCAAAACATCAAGGTAAATCTCGAATCCCGATCAGATATAATAGAAAGTGGTACTCCATGCAATCTTACAACTTACTTTACATATATCCTGGAAAGCTGATCCAGAGAGACATCCTCTCTAATATCAATGATGTGTGCATACTTTGTATGATGATCAACTATGACCGAGATAGCATTATTGCCTTTGGATGTTTTAGGAAGTCCTGTGACAAAGTCCATAGTGATATTTTCCCATTTCCATTCGGGTATAGGTAATATTTATAACATCCCCATAGACTTCTGTCTCTCAACTTTAACTTGTTGACAAACCAAGCATCGTGAGACACATTCAGCATCATCACTTTTCATGCCATCCCACCAGAAGTACTCTTTCAGGTCCCTATACATCTTCGTGCTTCCAGAATGAATAGAGAATGATGAACTATGAGCCTCATCCAGCAGCTCCTTCGTTAATTCAGGGATGGGAGGAACACAAACCTGATTCCTGAACTTTAATATCCCATCAACAACATGTTTGAATTCAGGAACATTTCTCACCTTCTTTTGTAACTCTACATCTTCTTTCTGTGCCACTTTAATCTTCACATGTATAGATGTTTGAACATTAATTTGAGAAAGATAAGATGTTTCCTCTTCCATTATAATTCCAAGATCTATCCTTTGTAAATAAATAAATAAAGGATCTTTTTTGATCCTCATCATGGATAAACTGGCATGGTCTTGTCACCTTAATGCATCTACCACCTTGTTTGCTTTCCGAGGGTGGTAATGGATTGAGCAGTCATAATCCTTAATCATCTCCAACCATCTTCTTTGACGCATATTCAGCTCCTTTTGTGTGAAAATATACTATAAACTTTAATGATCAATATAAATATCAGACCTTTCACCATAAAGGTAATGGCTCCAAATATTTAATTCAAATATTACCGCAGCTAACTCCAAATCATGAGTTGGGAAATTTTGCTCATGTATTTTCTACTGTCGTGAGGCATAAGATATCACCATCTCATATTCCATAATAACACACCCCAATCCCTTCTTGGATGCATCACTGTAGATCACAAACATTTCTCCACTACAAGGAAGTGTGAGCACATGTGCACTGGATAACCTTCTTTTCCACTCCTTTAAATTATCTTCATATTCCTCCATCTAAACAAACTTAACTCCTTCCGAGTCAACTTGTTGAGTGGAATAGATAATCGTGAAAACTCTTTCACAAAACGTCGATAATATCCTGCCAAACCAAGAAAACTTCGGATCTCGGTTACTGTTTTTGGTCTCGACCATCTTTCGATAACCTCTGTTTTTGCTGGATCCATAGATATCCCCTCTTTTGAGATTATGTGACCAAAAAATGGAACTTTTTGAAGCCAAAATTCAGACTTGGTAAATTTGGCATAAAGCTTCTCCTTTCTCAGGGTCTTCAATATAATTCTCAAGTGATCTTCAGGTTCTTCCTTACTCTTTGAATAGACCAGAATATCGTCTATAAAGACTACTACAAACTGATCAAGATAGTCTCGAAAGATTCTATTCATTAGATCCATGAAGATAACAGGGGCATTAGTAAGACCAAATGGCATCACTATAAATTCATAGTGTCCATACCTTGTACGGAAAGTCATCTTTGGTATATCCTCCCTTTTGACCGTTAATTGATGATAACCTGAACGAAGATCAATCTTGGAAAAGTATTGAGCTCAGTGTAGTTGGTCCAATAGGTCATCAATGCGCGGGAGAGGATATTTTTTCTTGATAGTGATCTTGTTAAGTTATCGATAATCAATGCAGAGTCACATTGATCCATCTTTCTTCTTAACAAACAGAACAGGTGCTCCCCAAGGTGACACACTAGGGTGTATTAACCCCTTATCAAGATTCTCTTGGATTTTCTTCTTCAATTCCTTCAACTCAATTGGGGCCATTCTATAAGGTGTCTTTGAAATAGGCAAAGTACCCAGTACGAGTTCAATTGAAAACTCAACTACACGATTCGGTGGAAGACCCGGTAAATCCTCCGGAAAGATTTCATCAAACTTCCGTACAATGGGCATATTCTTAATCTTGAGTTTCTCACCAGCAATTTGAGATAAATAACCTTCATTTAGTGGAATCAATACCCATAAAATGGAAGAAATTTCCATTGGAAGGTTATGTTCATCCTTGCATCGATAGATGATCATAGATTGATCTGGAATATGAAATGTGACTTCCCTTCTTTGGAAATTGATATGAGCTCCATGTAGAGAAATCCAATCCATGCCAAGAATCACATCAAATTCCACTATAGGACGGATCATAAGATTTGCAGGAAGCACCTTCCCAAAAACATCAATCGAATACGAATTATAAACTTTTGATGTGACTGTTGTGCCATTAGGTGTTGTCACAGCTAACTCAACATCTAATTGTTGAGGTAATACGGTGATACCCTTAGAAAATTCTTCAGAAATAAAGGAGTGGTTGGATCCATAATCAAATAAAAAATTTTCTACATTAGAGTGGATGGTATGTGTACCTTTCACCACATCGTTATCGTACTCCACATCGCTGAAAGAAATTGCATGTGACTTTCCTTTGTATTTAGTCTTAAGAGTTTGTTGACGTCAACCATCATCATCAACCCTTGGATTAGGGCATTTATTGGAATAATGTCCCATATCCTTTCACTTGAAACATTTAAGTGTAGTAGGTTCATTCTGTGTATCCCTTACATTGTTTGCATCATTAGACATCTTCATCCCATCATTGCGACATTCAAATGCCTGATGACCTGCCTTTCCACATTTGAAACATTTACTTGTCCCTTTAAGGCAACTCCCTCCATGTTTCTTTCCACACATTGAGCATAAGGGAAGGCTCATCTTCTTTTCAGTGTGCTCTTTATATTTTCCTTTGAATTCCATTTTCTTCTTCTTATCAATCCCATATGACTGATGGGTTACTCCAATCTCCATCTTAACTTTGAGTGCACATCGAACGATTTCCTCATAGCTATTGGAGTCCCTTATGGCTAATGCCCTTCGAAGACTTGGTTTTATGTAACTAAAGAATCGATCGATCTTACTTTCAGGTTGGATAATAATACCAGAAGCATACCTTGCAAGTCTGGTAAAATTTGCTTCATAGGTACCAAAGGATTCATCTTCCTTTTTCTTCAGTTCATGAAACTCTTTCTACATCTTTTTTCAGAGAATACGAGGGAAGTACTTATTGAAAAATAAGTTCTTCAACTCGTCCCATTCCATGGACTCAATTTCATCCCTTTGTCTCGTATTCTTAATAAGATTCCACCATTGATCGGCATCTCCTTCCAAACGATACACTGCTAGGATGACTTTATCATGTTCAGAACATTGAGTAACTGAAAATATCTTTTCAGTAGTACTAATCCATTGTTCAGCAACTAATGGATCAGTAGACCCGCTGAAAGAAGGAGGACGCTGCCTCATGAAGGATTCAACAGAATGTTCCTCCTTCCTTTGCTCGTTTGGAAGTCCTGCATGATTCATAGCTTGAGAAAGTTGTGTGAGCATGGCTATAAGATTTTGCATTCCAGCTCCCATAACGTTTGGTTGCTCCGGGGGACAATCATTGCATTTCCCGTCGCCTTCCGCATTAACACGGTTCCTTCGGGTTCAGCCATTCACTAAAACCAAGAAGAAGAGTGTGAGAAACTCTAATTATAATAGGAAAACCACATAATCAAGAATAAAATTTCACACTTAAGGTCTTATCCTAGGTTATTCATGGTCATTTCTAAAACACTAAGATTTTTTTCTATGATTAGACTTATCCTTAGGGTTCTTACGAAGGAATTCACATCCTAGTTTCCAAAGGTTGACTATACCTTTCCTCTGATACCAACTATAACGACCCATACTTTACATACATTGTTATTACTTCAGAATTGAAGCACACTTATTACAACATATAACAAAACCAAGAAAGGACAGTATAGGTATAGCGTCTTTAGAAACTGGGAAACATAAACGACTGGTTCATAAAGCATCTACTTTGCCTCCCATTTATTTCATCATATCTAGAGTCCCTTTTTGGAATATTCTACTTAATAACATTCGTCCTGACTTGGGGAAATAAAACATAAAAAAGGGTGAGCTAAAATGCTCAGTAAGGGTAAACAAAATAAATATCAATCACATCATATACATAAGCACATAACTTTTGGAAATATTAACCTGCAAAAGAGATCATAATTTCATAACATGGGATAAATCATAGTAGTGAAATGTAATCCCAATAATCATCACTTAAAACATGAAACTTTGTGGCATACACACATTAACATAGAGAATCATTTCTTATTAGTCAAGACTCATTTCCAAGACTATCTTAGTGGACAAAGTCCATTTCTGAACCGAGTTACCCTCGTTTCAGTCCTACTTCACTGAACCGGTATAACCTACCGCTCCAGCCATGTCTATCTCATGAGATATAAAATCTTTACCCAATGCATTGGAGGGAGATATATGTCCCAACCATCTCATAATGATACCATTCTTATGTGTGCCACAAAATCTTAAATCATACATCATTGCATAACCCATGTAATAAAATGGAAAACATAAACATCGTGACCTCATAAAAAAATTCATATAAGATAAATGAATTCATAAACATAATTTCATCTCAACATAATCAAATCAATGTAATTATAGGGATAGAATCAGAACCCTATATTATCTTAAATGGAAAATAATTTTGATAAAACACTTAAACTCCATTCTTGAGGAAAATATCCTTTCTACTTCAAAAACATTTTCCTTTCGTAAAATGTTATAAAATTTTAAACTAAAAGAAGTTGATTAAAAATAAACATGAAAACTTTTAAATGAAGCTTCTTGTAAATAATGTTTTAAAAATCCATTCATGCCATATAAGTTAAAAAAACATTCTTCTCATACTTTATTCGGAAAAGTCAAAAAGTACCTCGTACGAAAAACGACAAAAGATTCCTTTCATATATTTTACTAAAAACTCATCGAAGGGTAAAATTTGATTTAAAAAATTTTAGGTGGATGGAAATAATATTACATATGGATGTGGATGATAAAATACACCCCGGTAAATTTCAAAGTATAAACAATCTCAGATAAAAATGAGATTGTTATATTTCCCTTACCTTAGTTCTGATATGCTTTGTACATGTCCAACCTTCCTGTATAATGATTTAAATAATGTTATTGACTTATTACAGAATCATTATTATTTTTATGATATCATATATGGTCATATTCATAGCTTCTTAGTAGTATTATTTCATTTCTACTTGTTATTCGGGTGTTTATAACTTTTTGTTCCTATGCATGTTTTGTCGAATAAATTCATATTCTTCTCTTTAGGTTATAGATACCTCATTTCCAGAATTGTATTAGTGTAATATATATCGTATTCATTCATTCAATTCATTTATATAATCATAATGAAATGAAGATCATGTCGAATGAGTCGCATCACATCGTGGAGACGGTATTCCGTACGTACGCACGAGTGATGATATTGTTCCAATGATCGTGGAATTGTATAAGAGTGTATGTATACTATTTTAGAATTAGTATCACTTTATAATAGTCATATATAGTCATTATTTACACCATTATACCCATCCAAGTATGGTGGTGGTGGAAAATAGATTACACCACGTCGTAGAGACGGTATTCCGTACGTACGCACGCGCGGTGATTTCTTTTTCCGTAGGATGGATAGACGGTGAAATATGGTTGTTTCATACATATAATAACATATCAGTATATGAGTGATACTGATGTTATTACTTCATAATGAAACAACTAAAGAAGAATAAGTGTAAGAAGAAATAAAGATGAAATAATCGGTAACGGACATTACCTCTTCTTTGAAGTGCTTCTTTGAGACCTCCTTTTAGGGCACTAAAATAGGTCTTTGAAGAAGACCAGAACCTCTAGGATGTTTTTAGAGAAGTGAAGAGAAGAACTTGTCAGGGGTTGGCCGTGCTTTAAGGCTCAAAGTGGTGTGAGGAAGAGGGGGAGGAGGTGCCCTTTTATAAGAGATGAGAGGGGCTCCTTTGGAAAAACTAAAAATATTATTTTATTATAAAGTAAAGATAATTTTTAAATAGTTCCAAATTGATATATTTCGAAGATAAGGTGGGTATGGTTCGAAAACCTCTCATACAATAGAACTTAGAAAATTTTAGGTTCCTATTTTAACCTTATCATTTAGATTTAACATTAAGTTAAATAATTTTACTCTTATCGTGTCTTCTTGTGTTATTATACTATAAGGTTAATAAACATACTATAAGCAGCCAAACGAACCCCATGTTGTTTATAATTAATATATATAACCCTATCTAAGTCATTTCGCAGAACATTATATTTTTAGGAATAAAATAACAATTACTAATATAATATTTGTTTTAAAAACTATTTTATTTCAATTTTGACACTATTTAGTAATTAATTTTTGTAAAAATAATAGCAGAATTATTAGTTCGAAAAAAGTTAATTAAATCAATACTAACATGTCATATTAATCTCGAAAATTAGTGGAATTCATAAAAAGTCTCAAATTACATTTATTTTGGTGTTTATAACATCAATTATGTCAATATTTCGTTAATAAGATAATTACTACATCATTTTGGGTCATAAATAAATTAAATTATTTAATGTCTAAAAATTACAAATAAAATACCATTGTGTAGGAAATCTTTTTTTCGTTCTAATTAATATTTATAGTCTAATTTATCTTATTTATAACCTTATAATAAAAATTATTTACTTCTTAAACATTGATTTTAACTATTTTAACCCTTCTTTAAATAAATTAATAATAAATTTCTTAATCTAATCCAAGTGGGTCTAAATGGTCATATTTTATTCCTATGTTTGTTTTTTGTCGAATTACACTTATCCAATAGAATTAGGACATGTTTTAGTGTAATAATAATATCATTTTTACCCTTAATTACCGTATTTATTTTTAACCGTGATAAATAAAAGTAAAAAGTTAGTATTCACAAAAAATTATTTTCATCTCATTGTACCACATTTTAATTACTGACATCAACCGTGTTTCTCGGATTTTTGAAATTCCACTCATAGAAGCGGTAAAAGTAAGTTTTATGAAAAATTCAGTTTTTTAACTACCACTTAGTGGTTTCACTATTCATCAAAAATTGAATGTTTTCAGAAAATTATCAAAATTTCACCATAGGATAATTTCGATATTTTGAATCCAAAAATGAAGTCCATTTTGAAAAATAAAATTTATAAAATTTCAAAAAGTGGTTATTACTATTCATAATGGATAGTTTTAATAATATTTTAATAGCATATCATTGTTTAGTGAAACTCGGTATTGCTTACGACACAAGCTATCGAGGAAGGATGCGATTTCGTTTAATGCAAGCCAAGCAAGTGTTGTGTGTAGAAAAAGATTCCTTTGATGATTTATATAAGATAAATGTCCCGGATGTTATAGAGAAACTGATGCAGAGGCTTGGAGATGTTCTTCAGAAAGTGTGTCTGCACATGTGAAGAAAGAATAACAAAGGAGGATTACCTATTCAAAGGTACACACCCATCAGGTGTTGTATTATTTTATAAATTTTCAATTTTTGATCCTAACATGACACCTCATGAGAATATATCAAATGAACACATACATTATCATTGGCTCGAGAACTAACTCAATCTTCTAACTCTGATACTAATAGATTCTTTTTATTCTATTAATTAGATGTTGTAGTGTTGATGTGTTGTAGCTGATATGGCCTTGGGATTATGGAAACAAACGGATTATCCATCCTTGGAGAGATTTTATAGTAGGTCGTTTCTTTCTATATGTGTCTGACGAAGAAAACGATGTAACAAAGGGCTTTATTTAATGAAATTAATGGTTATGTTTCTTCTTTTTCCCTTCCTGTTTATTTCAACTTATGCATTTTATTCCAAACCATGAAATTAACAAGATAGTTGTGGACTGCACTACCTGTGATTCTTCTAGGTATTAAATTTATGGTGGCGTCAATTTGGTATTGAAACTGATGTTGAATTCTATTGCAAGGTACATAATCATCGTGGAAATGGTAACAACTATATTAAAATTTGACATGCACAGCAATATGTAACCCCACTTGGCTCCCATAAATTTATTATATAGGTCATATATTTGAGGATTACGATGATTTTTATCAAAAATAAATTAGTTAAACGTCCAATAATAAACATATAAAAACAAATATATATATTCTCCTTCCTATCAAAGCCTTCTTTATTGTTGGTTAAGTGAATCATATTACATTCATACTTATGATTAGGAGTTCCATTACTATATATTTAATATTGATTTCATTTGTGTCCTTATATTTGTCAATGATTGCATGCACTAAATACATATTATTTTTGTTTCAACTATAGATTATATGTACTCTGATCATAGTATTTCATAACTTTATTAGTATGTATTGTTAATTTTAAACAATTTCATATTCGGCAGATATACATGTTGGATGATTTTTCAGGTGATGATATGCTGGATTCTTACCCACTATTATGAAAATAAATTCTAACTAAAACTAGAGTTAGATTTTCTTGAACTGTTTTTACTTTGATCTTCAGGATTCTTACATCCATATGTCACACACACGTATTAAAGTCTAGACTGATTTTGTAAAAAACATATATGGCACAAATGAACCCTTTCTCATGTTCTACTATTTTTCTTCTTTAGGGACGTTATACAATTGATGCAGATTGTTCAGAATTTTTTGGATCCTGTTTGATTCTACAAAGATTATCTAGCATCAATGTAAAGTTTCTGTACATTTTGACTATTTCCCCTTATTCAAACAAGTCTATGTTCTATAGTACCTTCTTAATGTGGAATTGATGGGGTATTTATTGTTTATGTTGTGTGGCAATGGATGTGGGTGAATACAATAAACTTTCATTAATTATTAAAAAAGTGAGCATCTCTTGAAAAACTATTGTTCTGGGAATAGTTACTCAAGTCCTATAATTATTCATATTCAATTATCTAATCTTTTAAAATTGGGTAAATTGATTAATTTTCGTACTTCATCATATAAACATGTTTCATTATAGGTTAATTATGAGATGGAATAATTATTTTTACACTATATTAGTTCGATAGTGCATAATTTTAATCATTTTTTAGGGAATCTATACATAGACACGCACAAACAGACACACACACACACATATATATATATTCAAATAATGTTAAAATTTCTTATGAAACTAAATCAATGGTGTGTTATAATATTTTAATCATAAAGTGAAATTAATTTACGATGATGATAGTTTAAAAATATGGTCTCCCCAATATATTAGCTTTCAAAGAAACCACACCAAACAAAATCATGCTTCATACTAATCCTCACCCTATCATAATCTCAATACCATCAACTCTTTTCAAATTCCATTACCTTTTCTATTCTCTCTAGGATGCCTTCCATAATTTATCACAGTCTTGTCTCTTCCTTCAACTTCGCATTCACCTTCACCTTCTGTTTTATGGATGTATGTTATCTCTAACTCTTTCATTCCATTGTGTTCCATCTCCATCACAATTAGTCTTCACATTCCTTCCTAATTTCACGGGCTCCCCATTCACTTCATTTTCATCATTTTATTCTAAACAGTATATTGACAACAATGAAATTTCATTTTTTTGAATGATGCAGATCCACAAGATTTGAAATAAAATTGAATAGTCATGTGCATTTGCACGGGCAAAGTACTAGTTATCTTCTAAAACTGGGTTGTTAATATTATTTTAATAGTAACACTGTTTCAGGTGTTAAATGATTTATTTTATTTTATATTTTTGTTATGTGATTCATATTTTTTATGGATAGGATATATTTGATTCTTATAAATAGTGAAATTATGTTCTTAAGCATTATTTTTAATCATAAAATGATAATTATTCTAGAATGGTTATGATGGGTAATAAATCTCATCGCATTCGTGGAGACTGTAATCCATACTTACGCATGACTGATAATATCATTTTATTGATGGTGATATCCTAAGTAATTTTATTTTATATTATATATAAATAATAATTAACAAGTTCTATTTATTATTAACATGAATTATACTCATTATTATACCAATCCAAATAATGAAATGTTGAATAACAAACAACACCCCAATGTGGGGGCGACAAGACGTACGTATGCATGTATAATGACTATGTCATTCATAAGTGAGATAGAATAATGAATTTCGTTGTACAATATTTATAATAATATTACATTATGAATAAGGTAATACATTTATTATTTTGGAATTTTGACAACAAATATGGAGAATGTGGAAGAAGATAAGAATTTTGAAAGAGTTGATGAAATTATTACCTCTTGTTCGGGTGCATCCATTCGATTTGATTAAAAGGGATCCCAGGGTTCACTTTCTTATCACATTAAGGACTCTAAGATGAATTTAGGGTATTTTATAGGATATTATAGTAGGGTTTGGTCGATAAAAATTGGTTTGGATATGTGAAATTAAGATAATAGGATGTACCCCTTTTAAGAGAGGTGAGGGTCACTTTAGGAAAAGATTGAAATATTATTTTGTTATAAAATCATTTTCATTTTATAAAGACTCCAAAAGAATTTATTTCTAGGATATGGTGAGGATGGGTCTAAATATTTTAAACTGACATATATTATACAAGTTTAGGTCACCTTATTAAACATTTCTTTTAGATTTATGTCATAGTTAAATAGGTAAATTTTAACCTTGTCTTGTATATTTATATTACATGGTTAATGAACAGACAATAAAATAATAAGTGAACCACATGTGGTTTTTTAATGACATATCTTTAAATATATATGTTATTTGAAAAAATCAAATTTTTTAAAAAATATTATATAATTAAATAATATAATATTTGTTTTAAAAACACATTTATGTCAATTTAAACACTATTTATTATTTTGTTTTTCTGAAAGTAAAAAAATGATTACTTAAAAAAAATTTAATCAACCCTAATAAGTTATATAAACCTATAAAATTAGTTTAATGAATCAAAAGACTAAATTTATATTTATTTTGATATTTATAATATCAATTATTTTATTATTTGATTAATAAAGAAATTACTGTATCATCATTGTGTCAATAATGAATTTAATTATTTAATGTTTAAAAATTATAAATAAAATACGATGATGTGGGAAATATTTTCATATTTCAAATCAATAATTATAGTCAAATATATATTATGTATAACCATATATTAAAAAAAATTAGTTATTAAACATTGAATTTTACACTTGTAACTCATCTTTAAATAAAATAATAATAAATGTCGTAATCTAATCCAAGTGGATAAAAGAGGATAATAATTTATGTTTATGAATGATTTTGGTCTAAATAATCTTATCCAAGAGAATTATGACCTATGTAAGGGTAATTATACTATCATTTGTACCTTTAATTACTGTATTTACTTTTAACCGTGGTAAATAAAATTCAAAATTCATTAATCACCAAAAATTATTTTCATCCTATTGAACCACATTTTAATTACTCATGTAAACTATGTATCACTGATTTTTGAAATTCAATTCTCCAAAGAAGTAAAAGTTCATTTTATTCAAATTTGCAAATGTACCTAGAAGGTGGAAAGAGATGTTAAAAAGCTCAATAATATTTTATAAATCATATCTTGTAATAAAATGCTTCCAATTAATTAAATTGAAATAAAATAGGGATTATGTTTCTATTATGACCTTTAAAAAAATTAAATAAAAATAACAATTTTTTAAATAAATTTCGGTGTCAAATAATATTGTAGTGTTTTTCACAATTCATCAAAAATTGAATGTTTTTTGAAAAATACTAAAAATTTAACAGAAGATAAAATTGATATTTCAAATTTAAAATTGATGTATATTTTACCTAATTAAATACATGTAAGTTTCATTAATTAATTTAAAATTAAATCTCGTTGTGGAAACCTGAAAGAGGGTTTTTAAAAATTAAAATCTATAAAAAGATTGACAAGTGTTTTTATGCAATTTTAAGGTGAAATTACATCCAATGAAAAATGATATATAAAATGATAAAAATATAATATATATATATATACACATATTCCATAAAACTAATTAAGATTATAATTCGACAATATAAAAAAATTATGTGAAAAAGCAGTTTTTAATTGAAACATAGTATTTTTCACTATTCATTAAAAATTAAAACATCCCATAAAATTAAAAAACATTCAACCTAATCTAATATTGGTATTCTGAATTCAAAAATTAAGTCAATTCGATCTAATTTAATTTATAATAGTTTTGAACATTAATTATATTATTTTTCAAAAAATTATATAAGAAGTAGTTCCTTTATCAAAATAGTACTTATATTTTATTGAAACATGCACATTTCCTAATAAATATGGTTTATTTATGTGATTGAGTTGTAAATGATATTTAAAATTTATTTTATACTATTTTAATTACTATATTTAAATATTATTTTATAAATATATCATTTGAAAAATTAATTTTTTATCACTAAAACTCAATCTTATATATAATGTTATCCAAGTCAGTGTTGTATGCAGTATAAGCTATTGAATTACATTAATTATGTAAATTAGTATGATATATTTGGGTGTTACATTCTACCTTCAAAAAAATAATTTCTTCCTCAAAATTTAATCTTTGAAACAGTAAATGGGGGTTTGAAATTTCCAAACATCATTGTTAAAATCCCAAATTCGAAAAACGGTCACTAAAATTATCACTTTTAAAGAAAGAAAGAGAAGTAAAATGGTCACCTGAGAAAACCCATACCACTGATTCGTGTTGGAAAAAGTAGATATTGAAGAGAAAATAGACCATCATGTTTTTATGGAGAGCTATTGAAAACAAGATCATGAAAAAGTTATCTACCAAAAAATCATAAACTTGTGATGGGTTTACCGGTCTATGATTACCCAATAAGAAGTTTTAATAGACAATGTTTTTGTTTTAATTTCCTTTAAATAATGATTTTTAATTTATTTATGATATTGACTAAGAACATAAGAAGATATATTTATTATTCATGTATAGTTTCATCTTTTAATAGATTTCTACCACAAACTCATCTTTTCACTAAACGATGTGTATTCAATATGACCTCGTCACACCTAAAGTGATAGAATTGACTTCTAGAAAATCACATAATCTACAAATGATTAACTATATATTTACTTTTTATTTACACATTATCCAAAACCAAAAATTTTATGACATTATTAGATGATCTCCAAAAAGGATAACCATTTATAGAAAAAATTAGTACTCATAATAACCAAAATTAAACAAACAATTCCCAAAGTATAATAAAGATCACTCAAAAAACAATTTTCCTTAAAAGTATTAAAAATAAAACAATCTAAATTTGAAACCCAAAATTCAATTGTATTTGATCACATAATCTTACACGATAAATAATAGCATTTACCTCCAAATAACATCGACTACTCTTAATGTCACATACGTAATTGTAATTAACCTAAAAAATATTCTCTATGATAGGTAAATAATTTCCAAAAATAACCCAAATCGCTATATGTCCACAGTAAAAATATACATTGTTCCAAAATTAAAATCCACTATAACTCCTCAATGAAATCTCATAGTATTATATTTTCTTTAAGGATATAGTGTTCCCAAAAGAGTGAATGTATTCCAAAATAACATTTATCAAATAATCACCAAATCATTTTCCAATACTAATGATAAATTGTATTCTCCCAAAATCAACATATTCTTGATCCATAAAAGAATTTAACTAAAATAATTAGTCATACAAACAATGGACATCACCTAGTAAAATGGTAGGTGATAAATCAATTTTTCACTTTTATTGTGGGTTTGATTCCAGCATCTGTGTTTGACATGATATGTTGTCACATGGTCTGCATGTTTTCCTTTTAAAAAAACTATATTATATTAAAACATTCCAAAAAATGAGATAAATTCCTCAAAAATAACGATAACCACTTTCAACCAAAATGTTATTACATACCTTGGATTTTCTTCCAAAAATTTAATAACATGTAATCATATCAAAGTCAAGGATCATACTAACCCAAATGGTTCTTAATAACTATATCCACAAAAGAAAAGTCAATTCTTCCTCAAATAGAATTTTCACATAACAAACTACCAGATTAAACATACAAGATAAAATTCTTCCAAATTAATCCCATCAAGAAAAACGATTAATGCTCTAAAACATTTTTCAATCCATATATTTCGTCATAGGTTTTTCTTTTACTTAGATATTATCTTATAGAACAAGACATAGATATGGTTAATGCCTAGGTCCCTTATATTTACATCAAATGAATATAAATTTATTCTCAGGATCATATTTTTTCTTCTATAGTACTATTAATTTTTCTTATACAATTTTTTACTTATTTTCCTTCTTTCCCACACATAATCATTTCTTTGTTCCATTGAGACACTTTCCTAGGTGTATACATCCATATTTCCTACATGGTGGAAAATGATATTTCTTTTCTCTATGGTCTCTACTGCCAGAGCTCTTGTCATTCTCCACCTTTCTCTTTTCTGTTGTGTTTATGAGTTTGTTAATGAATATGTTGTTCATATTTTTTTTGGAAAATTGATTCGACATGAACAAGATAATTTTCAATCCTATAAACTGTCTATTTCTTTCTGAATTTCCACCATTGTCCCACCTTTGTACATCATGTACAATGTTACTATGAAATCCTTGGAATCTAGTCATTGACAATAACCAGAATGTAGTGTGTGAGTTACAATAGACATAAAATCATTTAGATAATATCATGACACGTTATTTTCAATCTAAAACATCATAGGACTATCCAATGTTATTTATTCTCATATTATATTTAAATCCTAAAAATCTGTTTTTAATGAAAACGTGAATTATCCTAAGAATATCCCTAATGAGGGTAAATACTAAGAGTACACCAAGGCCTGTTATCATGTTCCAGGATACCACGGGTCAAGTCCAAAACTCACTGTTGGTGTTCTCACACCTGGGAAAATCTATGCTAGAGCCACCTCAACCTGTTTCTAACCAGAACATGACATATTTTCTTTGAAAAACTACATAATAATTACTCTACCAATTTTTTTTGAATGTTCTTATATACAATTCTACACATTTTATCTTAGGAAAATGTTCTCTAATCACATTTTATCTAAATATAGTCTCCAAGGATTGTACTAAACGTCCCCAGATACCAAATGTAACTCCCCAACCCTAGTTATCCTAATTTAGTGCATTATAACAAAACATTGGCATGATTATAAGTGACCATGTCTCAAATGACCAATTAGATTAGTGGCCTTTGAAGTACATGATATATAAATAATTTTTACATTACATCATGAAATAATAAAAAGAAAAACATTGTGTCCACATTTAACACTCTCATATCCCTAACCCGATTCCAATAGGTCGATCATAATATACGTTATCAAATACTAGAAAGAAGAAAAAATAAAAAAGGGGTGATCCTAGATGCTCAGTATGGATTGCAATATAGCGAAAACTATTATAAATAAGCATAAACTTTTTAGGAAAATGTGTAAGACTAAACCACATGAATTTTAAACATAAACATCAACACAATACAGAAATGTTAAATCAAATAATTCCATTTACATATTGACATGGATATTCTACTAGTTACATAAACACATGTAATATAAATAGCTTGTTTCAGAAATATGGAATTCATAATGTTGGACATCATAACAACATAATCATGGTCGCGTTCCAATAATACAAATAATTGTTTTGTCAAGACCTTGTTCCAATACACTAATTTTCTCATGAGACCTACCGATGCATCGAGGGGAAATAGAAGGCCTTGCCTATCACTTACTATGTCCAATACATTCTTCATATGAAAAGGGTGAAACCAAATATATACATTTGTATTAAAACTAGTATATGATGTGTCAATACTTTGACAACAAACCATGAATGGTATAAAAATAGCACATCTGTAGTCATACATAACACATTAAATACAATATTGATGATTGTATTACAATAAATCAACCTCAATCATGAATAAAATACATTGAATGATATTGACCATGATGGAAATAACTAGTAAAACTATTTTACAGAAATATCCCATTTTTCTTGAAAACATTTAAATGTCGCACTATTTATCAAGAATCCATTTCAAGTGATTTTTGAATCAACGTGTCTCATTCCATATTGAAAAATTTGAATGGAATTTTAATTTTAAAACATTCATGTCCATATAATTAAATCCTTAAAACCCAATTTTAAAACATGGACATTGATGAGAATGATTTAGAAAAATAAATTAGTAAAACATTTAAAACAACATTTTAATTAAAG
Source organism: Viscum album (assembly GCA_963277665.1). Taxonomy (NCBI): domain Eukaryota; kingdom Viridiplantae; phylum Streptophyta; class Magnoliopsida; order Santalales; family Viscaceae; genus Viscum; species Viscum album. The sequence continues at coordinate 325,299,463 of OY728128.1, forward strand.
AGTTTATAACCAAATGAGAGACTCTTGAATAAATATAATTGAGGAATAACATTAAAAAATACTATAATAACATTAAAATGAAGATATTCTAGATATAATATGTCAAATTATAGTATATATTCACTATATTAATGTGAATTCGCACATAACAACAAAGAAGTCTCAATGGAATGTAAATTGGGACAAAATACATTATAATCACTGTATCCATATATTAAGGATAAATAAATGACATAATTATGTGTGAAAAATGTAAATACACTCAATATGATTGGATATTATGTGTAAATAAATCATAGTACTTTAACACATATTTTTGTAAAAATGAAACCAATGACTTGGATGCTTAACTTAATGAATTGAAATTGAGTTAATATTACCCATATAATGTTCATATCAATCGATTGAAATTTATCAATGGATTGACTATGTGTATCAAAAATATATCCTCGCAACAATTTTTGAAAATAACTACATAAATAAATAAATTATGATTCCACAGATAATCTTGGAGTAAAATTATGAATGAATTATACGTAAAACCCAATGTGTTGAAAGTAAAATTATAAATTCACTTATCGATTTGGTAACATAAAAAATAGACACACCATAAAAGAAGGATCATACAAGGATGATTTAAATACAAATAAATTAAATTATATTATAAAATGAATACAATCTTGGGAAGTACATATACTACACAAAAGGAAATAGTGACTAATATAGCATGAATCTGAAGGGAATAAAAAGTGAGATGAAAACCCCTTACCTAGAACTTTTCCTCAGTCGAGGGTATTTTAACCTCAGTTATAATACTTGAATTATTTATATTAAAATATAAAATATTCACAGACCTAAATATGTTATGTTATATGATCTTTTAATATTTCATTGTTAATAATATTTCAGCAGTATCATTATTTCGGGTATTAACTGATTTATTTTATTTTATATAGTTTTTTATGTAAGACATGATTGTTCTGGATACTATGTATATAAATCATATCTATAATTATATTAACTTCTTATAAATTATTTTTAATCATTGAATGATATTTATTCTTGAATTGTTATGATGGGAAATGAATGTCATCGCGTTCGTGGAGACGGTAATCCATATGTATGAACGAGAGACAATATAATTTTATTGATGGTGAAATCATAAGAAATTGGATGTTATATCATATATAAACAAAAAATAACATTTTATATTTATTATTTAGAACAATGATACTCATTTTTATACCCATTAAAATAATTAAGTGTTTAATAACAAACTACACCACGATGTGGAGACGTTCAATTGTACAAACGCACGTATGATGACTTTGTTATTCATAAGTTGGATAGAATAAGGAATACAGTTTGACCATATTTATAATGAAATCACATTATGTATATGGTTCTATATGTATTATTTTTATATGTAAAAAACAAAGAATTTGGAAGTGGAAGAAGAAAATAATTTTGAACGTGGGGATGAAATTATACCATCTTTTTCAGGTTCTTCCTTTTGATTTGATCAAAATGGCTCTTTAGGTTGACTTTATGATCAATGTAAGACCTATGGGTTTATATGATGGTTTTTTGGAAGATACATGAAATAAGGTAGGAAGATACAAATGTCTTTTTATGAGTGCAATTAAGAAAATAGGAAGTACCTTTTTTAGTGAGGTGAGGGTCACATTAGGAAAAGATTGAATTATTATTTTATTATAAAATTATTTTCAGTTTATAATGGCTAAAAAAGTATTTTTTTTAAATGAATTATGTGGGTATTGGTTTAAATATTCTCATCCAATAGGTTTTAATTATGTTTAGGCCACCATATTAACCATATCATTATTATTTAATTCTTTGTTAAGGAGTTTACATTTTACTGTCTCTTCTTGAATTATTATGGTAAATGGTTAATAAAAATACTCTAAAATTCTAATAGAAACTCATGTGGTTCATTAATGACATATCTATAATAATATAATTCTTTTGGACACACATTATATTTTCAGCAATATTATATCATTTAATAATATAGTATTTTTTTAAAACTCGTTTATGTTAGTTTTGACCCAATTTAGTATTTGGTTTTTGATAAAGTCAAGAAATTTTGATTACATATAAAAAAATAAATTAAATAAACACTAACATGTCATAATAAGAAATAAATTTAGTGTAATTCATCCAAAGTCTCAATTTATATTTATTTTAATATTTATAATATCAATTATTATAACAGTTCATTAATAATACAATTAACGCATCATAATTGTGTCATAAATAAATTTAATTATTTTACATCTAAAAAATATAAATAAAATACCATGTTGTAGGAAATATTTTAATATTTCTAAACAATATTTATAGTCATATATATCTTATTTATAACCCTATATAAAAAAGGTTTAGTTACTAATCATTGAATTTTACTATTTTAACTATTTATAAAATAAAATAATAATAAATTTATTAATCTAATCCAAGTGGATCAATGAGGATAATAATTTATTCCAAAGAATTATTTTTGTCAAAAAACACTTATCCAATACAAAAATTCCCTTAAAATTATTCAAAATAACCCACCAAATATTAAAACACAATTTTTTAAGGATTTGATCATATAGTCTTCCATGAAAAATCCTAAAATTTCTCTCCAAATAACATTGACTAAACTTAATGACTCATACTAAAAAGTAATTAACCTAATCAAATATTCTATATGATAGTTTAATCATTTCTATGAATAACCCAAATAGCCATATGTGTACAATAAAACCTATATTCATCTAAAATAATATTTCAACCATTACTCCACATATTAAATCCCATAGTATTCTATTTTCCATTGGAATATAGTGTTCCCAAAAGAGAGAACATCCTCCAAAAAATATTATCACATAATCACCAAATCAATTTCCTATACTAATGGTATCAACTTAATTTAACATAAGTTCCAAAATAAACCCATTCTTTATTCATAAAATCAATTTACTAAAAACAATAATTCATACTAACTAGGGACTTTACGTAGGGCATCGGTAGGTAATACGCCTTTGTCTCCCTTCAGTCATGTGTTCAATTCTTACTGCCTTTCCGGACATGATGGGTTTTCACCCATCCTATGAGATTTCCTTTTTCTAAAATCGTAAACTTCATATAATGTTTTAAAAAATAATATAATTTCCTAAAAAATTACAACAACGTTCTTTGTCATAAAATGTTATCGAATTCATTTCATTTTGCATCCCAAAATATAATAACCATTAATCAAATCAAAATAAAGAGATCATATGATCCCATAAGTTTATCCCTTATGCCCACACAAGAGAAGGAAATTCTTCCTTAAATAACATTTTCACATATAAAACATTATTGATTCACATATTAAAAAAACATTTCCAAACTAATTTCCTTATGAAAAGAGAATTTATAAATTTACAAATTTTATCATCCTATAAAAAACATAACTATTAAATCCCTTATATGTAAACATCTTACTCATTCTGAACTCTTCATAATCCATTATCTATGAATTTCCAACATATTTATTAATAGATTATTCTTGCAGATTGAATATCCTCATCATTTATAAATATCAATCCAAAGATATTTTCTTATTTAAGGAAAAGAAAAGAAATCATACCTTGAATCCAGATTTCATGATCTTCAAGATGTTCTCTTTCTCTTTTGGCATATTGTCAAACTTTCAAAAAGTAAATATTTTCTCCATTTTTTTAATTTCACTTTATAATAGAGTTGGATGATTTGAGATCTTAAGTTCATATGAAAATAGATTCCATCACCCATAAAATTATTATAGATATGAGTAGGTGTTGGATAACTTAAAAAATTTCTTGCATGTGATTTAATACTCAAAAAGTTGTCAAAATCATTAAAATAGAAGTTTTCTACAATAGTGATGATAAAATCATTGGGGAGGGATAATAATGATGTGAAAGGCCTATTTTATTTCATCTTTACAAATGATCCTTACTCTTCTGAAAGTAATCAACACATAAACATGAAACTAAATATTATTATTAAAAAATTATCATAAATAGGTTAATGATAACATAAAAACATTTATATTACACTAATCCATAAACATCCATATATTTATATTATTAATGTTTAAATAAAAACTAATTATTTTATGATAACCCTATAAATGGTTCCATATGAGAAAAAACCTCTTGGATATATGTCATTATTTTACCTACACACAGATAACACCCTAACCTCTAATGTTATCTAAGCCATGCTCTAATTCCAACTATAAGGCCACATCCTCAATCATTAAAAAATCAAGAGTCATGTAATGAATTCACATTAAGGATATTTTCATGTTTATAGTATTAGGTAATTAAGCCATATCTATGATATTACATCTCAAAAATTACAAAGCACTCACTTCTTATCAAATCCTATTTTTTGACAAAAAATTTTCTTAAAATAAACCATGTATTCTTTTACTGATATAAATCTTCAGGAATTCTTGTTTTTCATACCCTTCCTTATACCCTTTGAAAACAATTTCAAAATCATGGGTAGAAAAAAATTATCAGTAGGGAATATAAAATATGTAGAGAATACATTATTCCATCAATACATTCAAATAAATAAAACCATACATTTCAATCATAAAACTTATATTCTTTAACATCCCTCATAAAATCATCATAATTATGATTAATGCACAAAAATCATTACTCATAAAGTTCACTCATTGTATCAAGAAAATACATAAAATTTTGCTTTAAATTATATATAGGGAGTTACTTTTGGAACAACCATTATAGTATATTCCCAAAATTTTTTATGAGAAACATTAATGATTACCTTTGTCCTATTAACCAATGTATTTGGAAGTTATCATGCACTCATCTGCCATAGGATTATCATGAAACCACACATATTTGGGATATCACATAACTACCCATACAATTTCAGAGTTCCATTACTTAATAATAACCCATAAAATATAGAAATTATCAAAATTTCACTCATCAATCAAAGGAAATAAAATCAATATATTGAAATATTTAGTTCATTTCCAAAACTATTTAATAAATTGGATAAAGATATTTTTTAATCAATGTTTCCCATACAAAATTTAATCATTTAAAGGAATTAACATTTAAAAAATTAATATCCTTATTAATAAATCCTTAATACCATACAGAAACATGAAAAATAATTTAAAATATTGAGAAGATTAAATATTTAAAATATCTGAAATGATATTTCAGTTAAAAATTCCTTTACCACTAGATAACCACTTGAATAAAACTATTTAATTAATAACATTAAACAAGACTTATAATATCAGGAGAATATGTACATTCATGATATAATATGAAAAAGGTAGTATATACACCACATAAAAATTATTTGCAATATAATATCAAATAATTCTCAATAGAATGTAAATTTTGATGTAATACATTATAATGCTCATATCATAAAATTAAGGATAAAGGAATTAAAAAATTATTTATGAAAAATATAAAAACAATAAATATAAGTGTATATTTAGTGTAAATCAATCATATTTCATTCACACATATTCATGAAAAAACCAATGATATGGATATTTACCTCAATGAAATGAGATTGAGTTATGATGTCCCTTACAATGTTTGTATAAATGATCTCTGAATTTATCAATGAGGTGATTATCTGTAGATATATTATATCCAAAAAATGTATAGTATAAATTAAATCATAATAAAATAAGCAATTATTCCACACATAATCATATCATAATATAATCGACGAAGTATGTGAAAACCCCTAATGACTGTAAATTGTTTTAAAAATTACCTTTCAAAAATTCCGCAACCTAACGATATCACATAAAAATTCATAAAATGAGATGATGAGAGAGAATATGGTATTTAATCACGTGGAAATAAAATTAAAAACAATAAGGATATAGAGGAACATATCCCAACATATGAAAATGGAAATTAAAAGACATAACATAAATAAGTTTTTGACTAAAATAAGATGGTGAAAGGTTCCCTTAGCTTAAGTCCAACTTGTCTCGTTCATTAATTATATTTTTTAATAATATTCCTAGGATAATTTATACTTTTATCAGAACTTTTTTCTTGTTTATAATCAATTCATATTACTTATCATCCTGTTATAAAAATTTCAGTATTATTTATGCTAATATCAGTCATTTTGTCAATATTTGACACTTGAGTAAAAAATTACCATGTTATAATTACAAATGTTCCATGTTGTCAAAATTATATTATCTATAAATTGATATTAAATATTTCAATATCATATAAATAAATTATATATATGTATTTATAATAGTACGTAACATTGTGAGAAAAGAAATGAAATGCTCCATTCCAGGGGAAAGTAATTCGTATGTACACATGAACGATATTTCTATTCCACTTTCATATTTAAAGGAATGAAAACTAAATGATACATATTTATATTATAGTTAAAGTACAATATCATTTTATTATATTTTTATTAACTCAATCCTTTATACAATCAATGCATGGATATAACGAGTCATATCACTTTTAGGAGTCAGTAGTCCGCATTTCTTCAAATGAAATTATCGTATTTACAAATATTAGAAATCATAAAATAATGATTAAAAAATGAAAAAGAATAGGGAAAATATATATATAATATATATAATATATAAATATATATCCATCATAATGCCCACTGTTAGAGTTTTTAGGGGAAAATTTCACAATCATCATTTCATGAGGAAATAGTTTACCGTCCATAGAAACAATATGTTCATACCCATTAGATGGAGGTGTGTGTAATTGTAGTTTGAATACTTATCATAAAAAACTCCTAGTATATTAAGGATACTATTTTTGTATTTAAATCAATGAATAATAATGGATGATGGAGTGAATAAGAAAAATAATGGAATAAAACTTTAGAGAAGATGCTACATCTTAGAACGTGTACTCCCTTTGATTTCAGACAACAGTATTTCTTAAATTTCTTTATGAAGAAGGTAAAGCTTATTGAAGGAAGAGAGGGATGTTGGGAGCTTATTTTTATTGATTTTTTATGAGATAAGGGTCTTTAATGGTGTGATTAAATTGGTAGGGGTGATTCCATTTTATAAGAGTGGGGAGGGACACTTTAGGGATGTTTAAAAGTATTATTTTTTTATAAAATGATTTTCAGTTTCAAAAGGCCCCAAATTCATTAATTTAAAATAAATTATACTTCTAGGTAGGAAAAATCTCAACAAATAGGTTTTAGACATGTCATGGTTTCAAATTTAAGCTTATCTTCCAACTTTAACCATTATTTAACAAATATAACAATCTTTCTATGTCTTTATGTAAATTCATAATATATGGTTAATATTATTTCTATTAAATTCTAATAGAATCTAAAGTGGTTACTTAATGATATTTTCAACATAATCTAAGTCATTTTTTCAAATAATAGATTTTTAAAACTATTATATAATTTTATAAAATTGTTTTTGTTTTAAAAAATCATTTATGTCAATTTATTTACTATTCATGTCACAAATTTTTAAAATATCCATAACAAAATGATTTGTTGGAAAAAACATCATTATGAAAAATATAACAATTCAAATGCATCTATAAATTTAGTGGATGACATAAAAATTAAAAAAAAATATTTTAATATTTGTAATCTCATTTATTTAAATCATTTAATAATAAGTTAATCACTACATCATCATTGTGTTAGAAAAATATTTATAAATTTTGTGCTTAAAAATTATTAGTAACATAATATTATGTAGAAAATATTTTTGTATTTCAAATGAATATTAATTGTCAAATTTATCACTTATATAACCCCATATAAAACTTATTTTAATAAAAGATACATGTTTACGTTATATTTTTCTTTATATTAAAATAATTATTATAAAAAGTCATTTTCATATCCATGTGGATCCATTGGGTTCCCTAATCATCCCATGGATGGTCATGGTCATAAATGTCTCATACAATAGTATTTGGACTTGTGTTAAGATTGTTTAATATTATTATATGGTTATTTTTTATTCTTATTTACCATATTTAACTTTTAGCAGTGGTATATAAAATAATTAATAATGTTACTATTCATATAATATAAAAATAAAAGGTAACTCTTTAAAATAAATTTATATTTTGATTAAAATACGAAATCCATTTTTCTATATTCAAAACACAGATGTTCAAGAAATTTTTAAAATTATTTATCGTTTCCAGAACCATAAGGCGGGTTTTTAGAACTAATAACTATAAAAAGATTGATATGTGTTTATATCCAATTTAAATGTTAAATAACATTCAATGATATAAATATTTTGCAATTTAAATTTAATTACAATTTAAAATACATTATAATTATAAGTATAAATTTCATAAAAAAGCATTTTTAACTTAAAATGTGATATTTTTCGCTATTAATTAAAAAATTATCATTATCACAAAATTAAATGAAATTTATCCAAAGTAAATATTAATGTTCAAATTATAAATAATAATTTTATTATGTCAAATATAGCATATAATGGTGTCGAAGAGAATATTTAAAAAGGGGTTTCTATTAAAAGGAAGTAAATGGACCTTTTTAAAATATTAGAGTATTTGATGATTAAAATAAGATTTTTTGTTATATTAGGACAAAAAAATTTATTGAATAATTGTGAAGACATTTATCAATGTTGTATAATTATATTTTAGTTAGTTCTATTAATTACTACTAATACAATTACTTGGCATTAACTATCATCTAAACTGATAATAATAATATATCATTTTTCTGTATTACTCAATGTTGTGTGCAACAAAATATTTCAATGAAACGCATTGCTACATGTTGAGTATGATATCATAAAAAACAACCCCTTTCATTTAATAATAATATGATATTAATACATATTAATAGAAATGAAAAAATTATTATTTTATTTGTGCCTAGGTTGTTACACTAATTGATGGTTTCTGTCCTTTCACCAAGGTCATGGTTCTTGATTATTAACCCTTTCAAAAATAACTTATATATTTATTTAATATTATTTCAAAATATTAACTATGTGTTAGTGATGAAAAAACATTGACATCGCTTTATGGATGTGGTAGTCGGTATATACGCAATGGTGAATCATTTATTTGTTGATGAATATAAGGAATGTATGGTAAAATATATTTTATTTTTAAAAAATAATAATTATATTTTATATGTTATATATATTCAATAAATATGTCTATATTACCACACAATAGATGAAGTGATGAAAACTGGCATGCATCACTTTTTAGAGGATGTATTCTATATGAATGCATGAGAAACATTTTTATTTTAAATTATATGGAATGGTGAAAAAAGTATGGTTCATCATCATAATAATTTTTTTATAGTAATGGTACTTATAAACTTATATTGGTATGGTTAAAAAATGTTTTAAGGTTGTAGATAATGAAATAATGATGTAAGAATTCTATTGTTAATAAATCCTTTTTTCCAGGTATCCTCTTTTACATACACATTATGGTTTTATAATTTCATATTTTGGTGAGACCATAAACTATTGGACATGAAGAGTAGATTAGTTATGGTATTTGGGGAAATAATGTTTTATCAAAAGTGAATTAATTGTTTATATATATACCAAATGACGTTGGAGTATTTATACATGAGGAGAGAGGTATTTAAGGTAAAATTATTTATTATTTTATCATTTAGACCAAAGACATTTGAAGGGTTATGATTCTTAAATTTTTTATAAATTATAAAATGGAGTTTTTAAATTATAACTATTCCAAAATGGAATGGAAACATTTAACTACATCATTTAATTTAGTGAAACAAAAATAACTCATAATGTGAATAAAATATAACATTAGCTTGATTTTTTTTTTAAAAATTATAAATAATAAAATTAAATATTTTTTTTATCCTTATATTAATATTTCATTAATAATATAATTTTTGAAATATTAAAGTCATATTACATCATTATTTTTTCATTAAAGTCGTCATTAAATAAAAATAAAAATTCTAATCAATTCACCAAATAAATAATGTTTCTTTAAAAAAAACCCTAACACTTAGATAATTCAAAAAGTATTAATTTAAAAATGATGTCAATTTTGTAAAATTATTTTTAAAATGCTGGAGGATATTATTTCTAATATTTTCACACAAAATCTATAAAAATTATTTTAATAATCTACAAATATATGAAGCCCAAAATGAATTTACTTTCATTCAATTCCTATTAAAAACCATTTTATGATAGGTAATTTATTTTAGTGAATATATTATCAATAAATTTTATAAATTTTATTAATTATTTTGGATTAAGGTTTTTTTATTAATATGTTATTCCATGACACACTTAAAAACTATTTTATGGAATATACCTATTGTCAATATTAAATGATTTATGCTTCATTTCTAATAATTTTATAATCAATGTATGAATGATTATGTTTTAGTTTATAGGTATAATAAATAATTTTAATAATCGATAAAATAAATATTTCGTTGGGAAATAAAACTTATAAAAAAATGATTCAAAATAAATAATTTTTATTGGTTAATAACATAAATAGTTTATAATATAACTAAATAATTTACATTCTTAATTATAGTTCATTTATTTATCATGCATTTCCCTTTTTATTACAATAAATCATTATTCATTTATTTATGGTGTTGTGAGCATCAAAATCTGTCAAACCCAAACTAATTTTTAAAGTGATAATATTTTAAAATATAGATGGATTTTTAGTAATGTGTAGTTTCTTGAGGTATGATATTGAATCCTCCACACATTAGTAGATTTGGAGGATTCATGGAATCTTGTAAAACATGATCACATGAATAAATATCATTAGTTATTATCTAAATTCTTCCCTGGGTTTTCATGGTGGATACCCAAAAAATTCCTTTAAATCCTTAATATTTTTAGATTTAGAATGGCCAAGATCCTTTTTCATGGATAATACATGTCATAAATATGGTTCAGATATTAGTATTACCTAAGAGAGTTTTTCTCCATGTCACATGTAGCCATTATATTTTTACTTTTTTTGGTTTAACTGGGTGGAACTCTATTATGGATAGTTAATCTTTCACCTCCCTGAAAATACACTTCATCATTGAGATGACCACCACGATGGTTGATTTTGTAATTTTTGGTTGATATAGTCAACCATTCGTTCCTTTTTGATAACACAAGTGTTGATAAGTTTTTGATGGTATGTTCGCACATACGATATATGAACATAGTGGAGTGAATTGGTAGTTTTGGTGTATACATATTTTCATTTTTTCCTGATGGTATAGTAGAGCTAGAGGCTTACCCTCACCTTTGGTACAATGTGTCAGAAATACAAAAGAAATAAAATTTGTAGGCAACGTCATTTTTGCTTTTTGATGAGTGCTATGAAACTAAATGATACATTTTATTCTAGGAATGTAATGACCGGAGTTTTCCCGTTTATTTAAATACTATTTCATATTTCTTTCTCCACTTGATACTCTAAAACTAATCATCTATGGACCATTGTAAGGTATTAGTCAAATTGGTAGGTATAAACAGTGCTAAAAAATTATGAATATATATAGAAAATAAAGTTCATTTAAGATATAGAATCATTTTATAATTTAATAAACTAATGATATCACATTTAAATTATTTACATTATTTAAAAAATAATAATACTTTATATGAACAATGGATTAAGGCTTATTTGAAAGGTAATTTTTCTACATAAAAAATAAAAAAAAATTCACTATAAGTTTATATTTATAAATAAAACTAAAAGAAATTAATTTTTTTATGTGAATTGGAAAATAGTGATTCTAATTTTTAACTTGTCCTTTTCATAATAGATTGAGATGATTTTTTTTTTATTTTTTAGTAAATAATTAGTTTTTAGTGAATATTGAAAATATAAAATATATTAATGCTATTAATTTTATGTATTTTTCCTCTAAAAATTGATTTTTAGGATAATTTGTTATAAAATAATTCTTAATATAGTAGAATAGATTATTTCATAGAGTACGATTGAATTTATTAATACATTCTCAAAATTTTGAAAATTTATGTGGCATTTTAATGAAAACTATATTTAATTTTATTTTAATTAATTATAACTTTAGTAAATGATGTTTTTTATTATTTTATAGGTAATTAAAAAATAATTAAACTATAATTATTAATATAAATTGGACATAATAAATTTCATTTATAAATATAATTTAATCATAAATATTTATTCATGAAACTTTTTTTTGGAAAAATAGTATTTTGTGCATTACAAATGATCATGTTAAAATTTATTTAAATAATATAGGTTTATTTTGATAAAATTTATTTTATATTAATATAAAGTGGTTAAAAATTATATAATATGAAAAATTATATTTCCATGGTTTATAATTAAATTAAATTTTTAATAATTAGTTACCTCAGTAAAAACTAAAAAACGATTAAATGTAAAATAAAATAAGATTAAAGGTTTTGAATCATGGTAAAGACATGTTATTAATATCTATTTTGATCCAATATAAACCCATAAATACCTACTACTACTATTTATTGAAATTTTCATGAACGGTATAAATCCATGTATATTGAAATCAAAATGTTCTAAATTGATAGATTTTGACTAAATCCCATCGAACTCAACCCATAAACACCCATAAATCTAATTTTTTCTCGTTTTTTCCATTTACCCTTAGATAATGTCATAGAATTATTGAAAAAATTAAATCTGTTTTTAAATGAACCTATTTTATACTCCATTAATAAGGAACCACATCCACCATTAAAATTTAACATTTAAATAGAATTTTACTTTCCAACACTTATGTTTTACTCTCCCTACAACCCTCTCACTCAAAAATAAGTCAATGTTCAATCATAGTTATCTTAAACCTATCAATTTAATAGAGTCCTCTAATGAAAGATGAAGTCTACATCATTATTATTATATATTGATTATGTTTTATATATTAATCATAATCATAGAAGTATCTTACAAGAAAATTAATATGAGGATTTTAGTATCATTATTATACTAATATATAGTTAAATTATTAGTAAAAACATTATTTATTCATTTTTTCCCCATTAAAAAACAAATGATCCTCATCTATTTTTGTGGGTACGCAACCATTTCCACGAGGAACCATTTTTTTCATATTTCATAGTGTTTCATTATTTATAGATAAATAATCAAAAAAGATTCACCATATTAAATAGGTAAACAAATATAATTATTGTTTGGTTGTGATGATATTATGTATTAAGTGACGCCTCCTTTACCACAAAAATCAGTCATGTTATTGTGTGTTCATGTTTAGGTAATTCGTAACTAACTACATGAATGATGCTATGAAACTCTATTATGGACTAATATTGGAACATTAAAAATAAAATTATAATAATATAATATGAAAATAATGATTTTTATTCCACTAAAGGAAAATTTTATTCAATTTTTATCTTATTATTATTTTATCTTTTACATTCGCTAAAGTTGCCAAAATAATCAAACACTAATAGAACATTAACTAGTATTACTAAAAATACACAGAATGGTAATAAAGACATTATAATAAATTTAATATTTATATTAGAGTACCATTAATGAAATACTTATTATGAAACAGATTTTAAATAGTAGGTAATGATGTCAACATCATAATGAATGCTCAATAGGACTAATATATTAACTCCAAATGTCATAAAAAATATTACAACAATATTATAAATGAAGAGAATTGTTACTAATGAGGGGTAAAATTTAGGTTTTTAATAAAAATATTATGAATATGTAATTATGATGTCTATTTCCAGGATAAATGAGGTCAATGAACTTCAATATATTTTATTTAATAATGTAAGAGAATTGGTAATAGATAATCCTTCCATTGAGTTATACAATTTTTTTTAAAACTCCATTTTTTGGAAGTATATCCATTTTTATTTTTTTAATATCTCTATTTTTATGTTATAGTTTTTGTGAAAATCATTTAAATTTATTTCAATGAATAAATCTAATATTTATAAAAAATGGAGTCATTTAATTAAAATAATCTTAACTAGAACAATAAAATGTTCTCGTAAAAAAATTTCATGATTTGATTTTATTTATCCTCGAATGATTAATATATCATGAAGTGATGTTTTGATCATCTATTTTATGTCATTATTTTATGGATTATTTTTGAAAATTAAATTTTTATATCATATGATTTTTTATGTTCTTTTTACGTGATATGTTTTGGATAACCATTTGTAATGGGTTATTTATGATGTAATGATGATTAATTTAAAGTGGCACACATATATGTGGTTGATAAATGATTGGATATTATATCATTCTCCAATTCATTGGTATAATTATATATCTCATAATATATTTTGGAATTTACATGATGAGTTATTTCACAAAGAAATTGGAATGATGGGTTTTCTCTCATTTTCAGGCATAGACACAACGTGAGTGTTCACATAATCATAGACATGATTGGTTTTCACATATGGGTTTTTTTATTCATAGGGATATTCCAAACTTCCATAATATTCACCATGTTAAGATAATTTTTCATGATTTATTTTATATCCATGAAATGAAACATTTTCATGATTATGGCCTTTGAATGTATTATTTACATATTCCACCTGATAAAATTTTATATGTCGATTGAGATGTGATTTCAGAATGGTTATATATATTTTTATTCTGTAATTATATTTTGATGTTTTTATGTTACAATAAAAGTATTTATTATTATCAACTAGTTTTTATGTTTATTTATTATGTCATTTTTCACATCTTGATTTTTTCCTTCATTTTGTGATATTTTTTCCCTTACATTTCATTTATTGTCAACCATTTTTAGATTTTAAAATTATCTTTTCATGAAAAGAATAATGTCATGTTATATATGTAAAAAAGGGTTTATAGGATCTTGATTGTGGAAAAAAAATGATGTATAATAAAATTTTATTTCCTTGCATATAATCATGAAGTCATTAAGGATTTTAGTCCTTTATTTATGTGACTATTTTGAGTTTTATTTTTTTTAATCATTTGGTTAGTTGACTATTTTATCCTTGTTTATAATTGAACAGTATATTTAGTAACTTATTGCATTTTATTTATATTTTGAAATTATTTTTGTGGGAATTATTGATAACCCTATGATTAATTTATTATATCATCATTATGTTCGGTAAAGTATTGATATGGTTAATTTCTTTACAATATATTCCTATTTGGATACAAAAAGTGGAAATGGATATAGAAATGATTCTTTAGGGTATAATAACATAAAAAATATTTGATTGAGTATATGCCAACCATCATTATAGTTCATGATGAAAGGGCCATTACTATGAACAGGTTTAACACTCTTATGGGATATGTTTTGGATAATCACATTATCATTATGAACCATTATATTGTTTTTGATCATATATAATATGTTAATATAGAATAATAATCAAGGATTTCCAATATCTAAACCTAAATATTTATAGGCAAATGATAATAAAATATTTATAATAAACTTATTTAATGTTTATATTATTATTTTTTGTAAAATAATTAATGTTATTATAATCATTCCCAATTTTAATTTATTAAAGGTATTTTCAAAAACTTAATATAACTGATTTAAAAATGGTTACAATGGAAAATGTAGATATTATTCGAATGAGATTCCTTATGAGAAAGGGACTGGACTAATGAATTTAAACATAATACTAACCCCACTATCAAAATTTGTGGGAAACAACCCGAATCATGTTATGAATACAAAATCACCAAGGAAGGAACACACCTATATTGAATCAATCATGATGTATTGTACACCCATTTTTAGTGGGTATTATATTTTACTTGTTTATCTGCCCTATGTAAATGAAATGAAACAGATAATTTTTATTCAAATGTTCATAGATCATTAGAAGTTTTTTAGCAATATTTCACATAGAAGGTGAAATTGAATATTGGTGGAGTCTCATTAAGAACATAATGTAAAGTTATTACAAAGACTCTATTTATTGAGAATAATTTAAGAGTATATTTTTTACTAATTATTTTTAATATAATATTCATAATGATTGGAATTGAAATTATTTTAATTGGAGTTCAAAAATAAGATGACTTTATTTGTTCATATGGATCCATTTTCACAAAAAATGAGATATATGCTTCATGTTTTGACAATGAAATTGATATTATTATTGAATGTTGGTTTAATATTTTAAATCATATTCTTTTAATGATGTTAGGAATAAGAGAACTCATAAGCTATTAAGAAAATTATTTATTTTATCTAAATGTGGATATTGAGACTAGAATATCCCAATATTTCTGGTATTGGAAAATCAATATTATGTATCATGTAATAACCGATGATTGTACTTATGGTGGAAGGAAATGTCAATTTTCTACATGTAATAATTGTGTGATTATTCACCTAGGATCGAGTTTTAAGGGATCAATGAAGTATTTTATGTATTAGAAGGCAAGTAACTAATTCTTAAACTGTCATACCAAGGCAAGGAGCCTATTTATAAAAACAAAATAAAAAGAGTATGGTAATAATCTTACCACACTATAATTACACAATTTTATGAATTATAAAAATTATTTGTGTTAATGACTTAACCCTTATAAAAACTACCAAATCGGGAGAATAATAGATGGATTTTTATGTTACTACCTCTAAGGTAGATAAAGATTATGTAGTGATGTGAGGTATAAATAATCTAACTTCTATATCTAAAAATACATTATTTGATTCTTTATTTTTTAATTTATTTTTGACACCCCTACTTTATATGATTGTGGAATTACCTCCCCAAACCATGTATATTAATCATTTTGTGAAATCCAATGTGGTATTATGATAAGTTTTATGATATAAAATATATATTGATTGAAATTTCTCTGAGGAAAATTTATATTGATCTAATTCTAAATCCATTAACATAATTTAAATGTTATTGTGTAGAAATTTGATTTCCCAAATGAAATGTTATATGATCATTTATGATAAGTAAGTCAAATTTCTTATTCCAAATACTCATATTATCATGTATCAATGCTATGATGATTTTGTACTCCTTATCGAAGAAAACACTATAGTGTTGGCTAGAGTAAACTAATATGAAGGCCTCTTGAATCAAATTATTACAGAGGACATCAAAATTGAATAATTTCATATTGTATGAGAATATAATGATGTATTTCATAATGAACCTATTAATATTACCTAGGAGTTAGAGGTTTTATTCTCGAGTGAACATATTCCATAATCTATGCCTTCTCAAAAAATATCATATAAAATATCTCCCATTGAGTGAGTTGAATTAAAAAATCGATATCAAAATAATGTGTACATGTGTTTAATATTACACACGAGTTCATAATAGGGTTCACCAGTCCTCTTTCAAAAACATGTATGTATTCATTATTGTGTACATTTATTATCATTATCCTAATAATTTTTTTATAAAAATGTATTTATAACCCATATTGGTAATCTATTTTAACATCTCTATAAAGATTAATAATTCATTGTGATTGAACTTTGATCTAGATATCATTAGATAAGGGTAAATGGGTTGAAATTTATAGGTAATTTTTCTATAGTATTAATGGAAACTATGAATATAATGTGATTCTTTTATCCTATAAATTATTCTAATATATTTTAGGTTATAATGAATGTAATATTTATATAATATATTTATAAATTTGTGGTTCTATTTATATAAAATATTCAGATATTTTCAAAGGGTAGGGAAATTGATGAATATCACTTGAAAAGTTAGTTAAAGACCATATTAAATGAGACATTTATCTCCAAATATAGAAATTATAAATTCTATTTAAAAAAGTATTCATTCATTAGGTATTATAATAATGTGTAATGGAATATCATTAGATCGATCATAGATTTCCGTTATCAAGAAATGGACTAGACTGACCATTGTATCTGATATTCATTAGTTTATTGGGTTAGGAAGATATTACCGATGATCTATGAGACAATTTTCATGGGTATCATGTCCAATAATCATGTTTAAATAAAAGGTAGTAATGTAAGTTTAGAAAGATGAATGCGATGAAAAATTTATGTAAAAAGAAGAAGATAATCACTGCCCCTTTTGATACATTACCCTTTTATAGGGATGGTTTTTTAATACACAATGATTTTTTATACGATTAGTTAGTTCCATCCCCATGTGTATTGATAAGGTTATTACTTATGGTTCATGGTAATTATAGAATCATGGAAAAACATTCCATATGCATTTTTTGAAGTTGGTGGTAGTGGACTCTTCATTGATGGTATGGTGAAACTATCTATATGAAAAGAAGTGTCATATAAAACAAGTTCAATAGATAATGAAATATATATTCAGATATAATAATGTGAATATTCACCATAATAGCATGAAGGAGTTGATAAATATTATTACATCACAATATATCACCACCTAGGGAAGAAAAATAATGTGGTTGATGCACTAAGTTGGAAATACCAGGCTCATCTAACCCTAACAAGGATTAAAATTAATAAATAATCATATATTTTTAGTGGTTCAAACATGAATTCATAGTGTGGAGAGATAAATATTATGTTTCATAAAATACTAATAAATATTTTATTAATGTAATAATCATAGAACATTATAAAAAAGATATTGAGCATCATAAAAAGGTGCTGAATATTTCAAAGATCAATAAATATAAAGTTGAAGTTATAAGGTTTATAAAAAGAATATGTGGCCAAAATGATTTATTTGAAGGAGGAACATTTTGATTATACACATAACTCATCTATTTCCATAAATCTAGAATGTATGATGATATATATATATCTAAATTAATACTTCTTATTAGATAGTATGAAGAAATAAATTGTACAACATGTATCACGATGATTTTTATGACCTCTTGTAATGGATAACATATTAATGTCTAATGTAATGTTCCTACAATTAATTATACCCAATGGAAATTGGAATAAACTCTATAGACTTATTTAGAGGACTCACCAAAATGAATAAAGAAAAAAATGATAAATTGATTGTAGTTATAAGAACCTGATTTTTCACTTAGGAATGGATCCTTTAATTTTCACACTGTCTCATTATCCTAGATCTAATATATATTCCCAATGATTTAGAAAAGGTCTAAAGGGTGTCTGGGGCTTGTGCGGATAACAAAACACATCTTTTTGGGAAACTATCAAAGTTGCATTGTTGGTGCACAGTTGGCACAAAGTTAGCCAAACCATGAATATGGTATCTTTTCAGATAGATCCACCTCACTTGATTACAACATTTTTTTTCATCCTAACAATGCATGTCCTCCTTTTTCCTAGGTTACCATGTGAAAAAACCATGACAAAGCCATTTTCTAGGTAATTTCAAAATTTTTAATTAATTGTCTAATTAGAACCCCGCTTCAACCCAAATCCATATTTTAGTGGGATTAACCTATAATTACGACTTTTTAGATCCATTTTAAGATATAATCTAGGAATCAAGAGATCTCATTCATCCTGGGACTGATCACGCTTTTGTTCATCACATTTGATGCATAATGTTTAGTACTCGAGTCCTCCTATGTCGTTCTTTTTCTCATTTTCTCATGATAAATTTATCCAGGTATGGACACTTTTCTCCTTTTCATTGATATACTCTCAAATTATCGAAATAATAGGACAATACCAAAGGAGGAAATTCATACAAGACTATTTTGAATGGTATATAGATCATTCCTCACGTTCCATGAAATTGGATTTGTCGTCTGGGGCCGACCTATTTCATTGGGGGATTTTTATATATTTTATATTACAAGTATATAATAATTGAAACACTATAGTTATTCCATTTAAAAATAGGTTTTTAGATAGTTGTGGTTACACCCACAACTCAAATCATTCCATGTCCATGGTTATGCCATTATTTTTGTTTATTGTTTTGACACGTTTGATCCACCGTTCATATGTTCCTTAGAATGTACATTCTAAGGTTATGATTTTATGTATTAAATGGTTTTTTTATAATGAGAATTTAATAATGTAAAATTACATGTCTTCTTGCTATTCGACCCATATAAGGTAAGTTCTACAATTGATAATTAATTTTAGAATGGAACTTAGAATGTATACAATGTATAGGACTTGACTCGATTAATTATATATGATTAGAGGGTTTCATGTTCATAGAACCACTTAACAAATTAATGGAAGGTAGAGAAATAAAATATAAATATTGAATATGATTTCGAAGGATTAAATGGATGATTTCATGCAACTTGGCCTTGTCATACTAATGAAAGGAATGGCTTTAACCAAATGACTAGATTAAATGTTTTCATTCTACTTGACCTTATCTGACTAATGAAAGGAATGTATTAAACCAATGGAAATGACATTATACATAAATATGAATGGAATGTCTCAACCCTAACATGGATTCTGATCAAGGAATTCTATGAAAAGTCAAGAACCCCATAACAATTCAAGGATACACTATTAATAGGATAATACCCACCTAGATCTCGATCCATGTTTATTCATTGGGTGTATGATATGACACCATTGGATCCCTTACATATCATCATAGGATGCCTTAGATACCCTCCTTCTATATATAATTGACAAGTAGGTTCCATGGTTTTAGCACATAGGGGCCTATCTTTGCATTGATAAGTGGAATCATTTTATTCCGTTGAGTATTTTGTGCAAAGTTCGTCGTGGATAATTATTACCCTATTTTGTGGGTTTTAAAAAATCCTTCATTTTCATCCATTTTAGGTAAAATAAACATCTACCACAGATCAAAGAGTCATCTAAGACTACAAGTTAGGGTGCCTGCTCACTTTCCCTTGGTTTTTTGTGATTTATAAAAAACGCATTGTTGTGCTATTAGTCGGTGCCTACGAGATTTGTACAATTTTATCAATTTTAATTATGTTAATGGTTTTGTTTAATTGTTTCATCCATAATAATATTTAACTAATTTTATTGAATGGTTGCAACAAGATCGGACACCCCTTTGGGCATGTCGACATAGTCAACGTATTTTATTGTTAGTCGGGTTGTTAATTTAATTAGTTGCGGGTATTGTGCAACCCCTTTTTACTATTTTTAATTTAAATTAATAGTTTTTTGAATTATTGCAACAAGGTTGGACACCCCATTGTGAATTATGACATGATCGGTGTATTCTACCTTTAGTAGACTTTATTGATTAATTAATAGCATTTTTTGCGAATAAAATTTTTATTATATTTAAATTAAATAAATAGTTGCTTCAACGTGAACATCAATTGTTGGATCATTGGAACTTGTTTTATCGAATTGTTTATTATTTAAATATACATTATCCACTGAGTTTGTTATGATATGTATATTATCTTGCATGTTGTTATGTTGTACTATTAAATTTATGCCTTGTGATGCACTGATGTATCAGGTTAGTTTTCAAGATAAGACTTTATATGCTTATTATGTCATATATGATTCCGTGAAAAAATTAATTAAATTCAGCACTGGAAATAAGGTTTGTCTTGTATTAAGGTCCCCACATCGAACTTCTGTTCCTAACGGGTTTACTCTATGTGTCGGGGGAGGTGTCGTTGGCTTTGCTGGATCGAGACTTCCCCGGACATTCTAATACTATTAAGTGATACTATAAGGCCCTAGCCTTAAACCATACTTAAAATTGAATTAAATTAATAATTCACATTGAGGATCTTTTCAGATTTAGAGTTTTAGGGAATTAGGACATAACTATTACATCTCAAAAGATTACAAAGTAGTTGCTTCTACTAAATTTCCATAAAATAGAAACTCTTAAAATGAAACATGTCTAGTTCCATGTCTTATATAGCGTGACATTCCCTTGATCCCATCCTTGACCTTATTCCATTTTATGTCCTGTGAAAAACATTTCAAAAAAAACTTGGGGTGAGCATACAAATCTTAGTAAGGGATACGCAAAGAATAAAAACTGTTATTTTTTCAAACATCAATTAAACCATGTATAGTCTATCAAAGTAATACCTTCACCTTCATGAAGTAGTAAAAACTCTTCACTGAATAATGTATCATTACTTACCTTTTTGTAACCAAAGGATTACCATAAAACCCATATAAAGAACACATAGCATATATAAAGGTAACTTGGGACATAAACATACTTAAGTTGAATAACCATACGGTCAACTCCCACCCATATCACTTAATGGAATAGCCATACGGCCAATTTCCATACATACTTAATGGAATAGCCATACGGCCGACTTCCATACCCAATGCATTGGAGGTTATAACGTAACCAACTGTACTGGTATTCACGGCACCACCCGTCATATGGTTTATAACGTAACCACCCGTGAAAATGTCCAAGTACCAATTTAAAATCATAATACATAAAACCAATATAATGTAATGATATCATTTACACATCACAATATATCATAATAGAATCTTTTATCAAAACCATTTTCAAAACCATTTAAAACATTTAATAAAGAGATTTTGTATCAAAGTGTCACATACCACCTTGAAGCATAAAATTTTTAGCCATTAATATCCATATAATTAAATCCTTAAAACCATTTTTAAAACATGAATATTAACAAGAACATATAATTAAAACATTTAAAATGACATTTTGGTTATAGGTGTTTTACCAAAATTAAAGATACTTGAATACAATAATTGAGGAATAAAATTTTGTTAGAACTTTATAATATCATGAGAATAAATGGATTCAAGATATAATACTCCAAAGGACAGTATATACACCATATAAGAGTGAATTGGTGCATAACAACAATGAACCCTCAATAGAAATGTAAAATGTGATGAAATCCCTTATAAAGAAGGTATCCTTAAATTAAGGACAAATCAATCTCAAAAATATGTGTGACAAATATAAATAAACCCAATATAAGTGGATATTATGTGTAAAACAATAAAAGGCCATTCACACATATTCAATGGATGACATATTCAATGACTACATGTCCAACCCAAAGAAATCGAAATTGGGTTAAAAAGTTCCCTTGACAGCCTAACGACATAACATCAAAATGAGTTGATGAGAGATAAAAAGTGTATCTCATAACTTGGACATAAAATTTACATCAATAAGGATATATGAGAACATATCCCAACATTATAATATGTAAATTAAAAGACCCAACAAAAGAAGTCTTTTAAAAAAGAGGAGGGTGAAAGGTTCCCTTACCGACTTGGGTATCTTTCAAAACATACACCCCATGAAAGAAGGACAATAGATCATTGATACAAATACTCATAAACGAAATTATATTACACAAAGAGTAGAATAATGGGCAGTACATACACCACTCAATGGAATTTGTGGCAAATGTAGCATAAATCTCACGAGAATAAAAGTGAGATGAAAAATCCCTTACGAAAAATCGGCAGCCTAACGACGCCACTCAAAACATCCAAAATGGATTGATGAGAGAGAATAGGGTCTCTCATAACATGAACATGAAAATTACAGTAACTGTAATATAAAATATCATCCCAATAACAAGAAATATGAGCTTTAAAAGGAATGGAATAAAAGTGTATACTTAAAAAGAAAGATAGGAGTAGGATCCCTTACCTCAGGTCCGACTTGACTCGATCGTTCTTTATCGTCCTGAATAATAAACTTGAGTTAATTTCTACTTCCTTAAGAACATTTTTTAGGTTCATTATTCCTTTTTATATCACTTATTACCATGTCATAAACATTATGTCACCATTTAAGTTAATAATATTTTTTTGCCGATATTTTTGTTCTTAAGTCGAAAGTGGACTTCTTACAATTACATGTTGTTCGTGTGGCCAAATGTTTATTATATCTAGAATTGTATTCATGATGTAGATATCATATATGTCATATATATCCAGCATATACATGTATTTATAATAGTACATTACATTTGGGGATAAGAAATGAAATACACCGTTCATGGAGACGGTAAGCCGTACGTAAGCATGAACGCTACATTCATTTCTATTTCTTATTTTATAGAATGTCATAATAATGATATAAAGGTATATTATAATTCCAGTATAATATCATATATAATATCATAGTTCCATCCTTTATACGTCCCACATATGGTATTTAACGAATCAAATCACTTTGAGGAGGCGGTAGTCCGCGCTTCCTTAAATGAAGATATCGCGTTTACCCATAATGGAAACCATAAAGGTAAGACACAAATAAAAAATACAGAAGTTTAAGTAATGAATAAAAATATTATATATCATATTTAAAAATAGTGACATCATAATGGCCACCTTTGAAGGTGTTATATGAGTATTGAACAATCATCGTTTCGGGAGGCAGAATTTCGCCATCCACGGAAACCGTATGTTCTTTAACCATTTGATGTAGTTGTGTGAGAGTGTAGCTCGAATAAATATTATAACAACATCCTAGTATATTTAATATACTGGTGTTGTTACAAAAGAAGTAAATAAAGAGAGTTTTGGGGGTTGGAGAAGCAAAATAAAACAAATGAACATGAGAGAATGAATTACCTTTAAAAGTGTAACTCCTTTTGATTTGAGCCTAAAGGCTTCTTTTGAAAGGATTCTGCCCAAAGGGAATCCTATAGGATGAGGAGAGGGATTTGGAGAGAGTAAATGGGCAGTGGTTGGCCGAGCCAAAGGCTTGAGGAGTTTGTGAAAGGTGGTAGAGGGGGGGGGGCTTTTATAAGAGGAGAGGAGGGGCACTTTGGGAAAGTAAAGAAATATTACTTTATTTGAAAATGTGTTTCGGTTTTAAAAGGTCCCACATTGAAATAATTCATGGATAAGGTGATAAGGGTTCTAAATCCACATATCCAATAAGTTTTGGACATGTGTAGGTCATTGTGTTTACATTATCTTCTCATTTTATTTAAATCGTCAGATAATGATGTCATCGCTGCATCATTATGATGTCATAAATAATTTAATTTATTTAATGTCTAAAAATTATAAAAAAACTACTATGATGTAGGAAATCGTTTTATCTTTTCAATTAATATTTATAATAAAACTTCTGACTTCTATAACCCCACATAAAAATTGTTTTACTAAAACATATCATGTTTGTGTCATTTTTACTTTTACATTAAATAAAAAGTTATTTATGTCATTTCCCAACCAAAGTGGCTCCATGGGGTCCCCAAGTTGACACATGGCTTTTATTGGTCGGACATTACTCATCCAATAGGGGTAGGACAAGTGTCATGGTGTTTTCACATTTTTATAATATCATTTTTACCTTAAATTACACTAATTACCTCTAATCGCGATTAATGAAAAAAAAGATACTATTCACCAAAAAATTATTTTCATCCCATCGAACCACATTTTACATACTAATGAAAACCATGTATGTCGGATTTTCAAAATTCAATACACATTAGTGGTAAACTTTCATTTAACTGAAAAATCAGTTTGCTTGATTACCACATAGTGGTTTCACTATTCATCAAAAATTGGAGTTTTTCAGAAAAATACCAAAACTTTAACCTAAGCTATATTTGATATTCGGAATTCAAAAATGAAGTCCATTTTACAAAATTCAAAACATATTAGTCACATTAATTAATTTAATAATTAATTCCCGCTGTCAGAGCAAATAGCGTGTTTTTATGAAACAATAAGTATCAAAAGATTGACACTAGTTTAAGCCTGATTTCAAAGTGAAATTAATTCCAACGACCACTATTGGATTTAATGGTAAAAATATATTCTAATTTAACATTAAAACAAATTCAAAAGATAATATAATCATATAAATAAATTAGATTCAAAATAGTTTTTGAATTAAAATACAACATTTTACACTATTTATTAAAAAAAATGAACTTTATCGGAAAGATACCAAAAATTTACACAAAGTAAATTTTGATGTCCCGATTCTTAATAAGAGTTTTATTTGGTCCAAAGAATGTTTAAGAGTGAACAAAACTATATTTAATGATGGTTCAACATCAAAAGGTTATAAGTGAACCTTTAGTGAAAACTAGGGCACATACGCCTAAAATTGAATTCGTTCCGTATTTTAAGCCTCTATCGTTTATTGGATAAATGAAAAAAACATTTAAAAACATATATAATCATATTTTAGTTATTTCTATCCATTCCCGCCATTACAACGGCTACATGTTAATTACCATTTAAAATAATATTATTTTATTATTAGAGTGCAACGTAAGATTCCCAAGAGACTCGTTGTTGCGTGTTGGGTACGCCATCGAGCATTGCATCCCCTTTAAAGTCATATTAATATTTTATTCAAAAATATGTATAAATATGAAAATGTCATATTATTTATTTACCTGGGGTGTTACATCCTTCCCCCCCTTTTGGAATTGCGTCCTCGCAATTTTTAAAATTGAGCTTGGAAACATCCTTGAACGTCCCACATCGGAACAAAAACAATCACTTTAAAACAAAGAAAGATAAGTTCAGAGGTCACCCGAGTTAAACCATACTAGGACTCCATGTAGGAAAACATGGACATGGAGGAGAAAACATAGAGTCATGTTCTGATGGAGAGTGATAGAAAACATGTTTAGGAGAAAGTTAACAATAAGAAAATCACAAACTTGTGATGGGTTAAACAGTGTTGGGTTCCCCAGTAGGAAAAGTGAATAGGAAAAATTTTTGTTTTAAGTTACTTTTTATTTAGTAATTTATTCACAGGGAAACATAATCACTTATCATGTTGACTTTCTACTTTTACACAAACTCATATTTTCTCCAAAAGGCGAGTATTTAGGAAGGCTTGTTCACATTAAGAGTACTATAATCAACTTCTATAGAATCACCTAATCCACAAAAGAGAACTATATACTTCCTATGTCTTTAGGCTTTATCCATAACCAAAACCAAAAAGGTTAGTACAAGGTCAGATAATCCAGAAAAGGATAACCCTTAAAAAATAAAATCTATGCTTAATCTCCAAAATTTGTCCAACAAAACCCATAGTTGAACGAGGACCATCCGATAAACAATTTGTACATAAAATTATTCAAAGTAAACAAAACTAAGATTGAAACCCAAATATTTGAAGGATTTAGTCACATAGTCTTCCATGTTAAATCGTAACATTTATCTCCAAACAACATCAGTTTCTCTTAAAGTCTCGCATTGAAAAGTAATTATCCTAATCACCTATCCTCCATGATAGGTTAATCATTTTCATAAATAACCCAAAATCAACTTACTCTTAATTCATAAAATCATATAACTAAAAAGAATCAGTCAAAATAACCAGGGACTTCACGTAGTCCAGTGGTAGGCGATAAATACCACTCGCACTTTGGTTGTGGGTTCGATTCCCGCAGCTTTGTCCGACGCGACGGGTTGTCACACAGTCTGCGTGTTGTCCTTTTTCCAAAACTATATAATTCTTAAAACATTCCCCAAAATGAGATAAAATCTTCAAGAATAATCATAACATATTTTAACCTCATGTTTATCTCATTCCTTTCATTTTCCATCATATCATAGAGTAACCCATAATTACCTAAAAAATTAAGGATCATATAAACTCTAATGGTTACCCTTATAATTATTACCTGAACTTCCATATAGATTGGTCATCTTCTACATGATGCATTAAAGATCATACCAAGGTTCAAGTGGTTGATCATGACTCCTTGATAGTTGGTTTAGAACAACCACAAGTTTCCTCATTGAATCCCCCATTTTATCTAGTATCTTAATCAGAGAACCACCACAGTTTCCTTCAAACATGTTGTCTCTTTGGTGCCTGCTAGATCCATCCATTCACTAAAACAGAAATGTCAGTGTGAGTATATCAAAAAAAACCATCATGTACTAATGACGAAGGTAAACACTAATATATACTTACTCATTAACTTTATCTAAAACTAGGACTCTTTCTAAAATCCTAACCATTATGGTAATGTCCCTTATGCTTAAAGAATACCCTAACCTCTAAAGTTATCTAAACCGACCTTTGATACCAACTATAAGGCCCCATCCTTAAACCTTACTTAAAATTGAATTAAATGAATAATTCACATTGAGGATCTTTTCAGGTTTAGAGTTTTAGAGAATTAGGACATAGCTATTACATCTCAAAAGATTACAAAGTATTCGATTCTAATAAATTTCCATAAAATAGAAACTCTTAAAATAAAACATGTCTAGTTCCATGTCTTATATAGCATGACATTCCCTTGATTCCATCCTTGACCTTATTCCATTTTATGTTCTATGAAAAACATTTCAAAAAAAACTTGGGGTGAGCATAAAAAGCTCAGTAAGGGATACACAAAGAATAAAAAACTGTTACTTTTTCAAACATCAAGTAAACCATGTATACTCTATCAAAGTAATACCTTCACCTTCATGAAGTAGTAAAAACTCTTCACTGAATAAAGGATCATTACTTACCTTTTTGTAACTAAAGGATTACAATAAAACCCATATAAAGAACACATAGCATATATAAAGGTAACTTGGGACAAAAACATAATTAAGTGAAATAACCATATGGTCGACTCCCACACATATCACTTAATGGAATAGCCATACGGCCAATTTCCATACATACTTAATGGAATAGCCATACGGCCAACATCCATACCCAATGCATTGGAGGTTATAACGTAACCACCCGTCCTGGTATTCACGACACCACCCGTCATATGGTTTATAACGTAACCACCCGTTAAAATGTCCAAGTACAAATTTAAAATCATAAAACATAAAACCAATATAAAAGAATGATAACATTTACACATCACAATATATCATAATATAATCCTTTATCAAAATAATTTTCAAAACCATTTCAAACATTTAATAAAGAGATTTTGAATCAAAGTGTCCCATACCACCTTGAAGCATAAAATTTTAAACCATTAATATCCATATAATTAAATCCTTAAAACCATTTTTAAAAAATGGATATTAACAAGAACAGATAATTAAAACATTTAAAATGACATTTTGGTTAAAGGGGTTTTACCAAAATTAGAGACACTTGAATACAATAATTGAGGAATAACATTTAGTCAGAACTTTATAATATCATGAGAATAAATGGATTCATTATATAATACTCCAAAGGACAGTATATACACCATATAAGAGTGAATTGGTGCATAACAACAATGAACCCTCAATAGAAATGTCAACTGTGATGAAATCCTTTACAAAGAAGGTATCCTTAAATTAAGGACAAATCAATCTCAAAAATATGTGTGACAAATATAAATAAACCGAATATAAGTGGATATTAAGTGTAAAACAATAAAAGGCCATTCACACATATTCAATGGATGACACATTCAATGACTACATGTTCAACCCAAAGAAATCGAAATTGGGTTAAAAAGTTCCCTTGACAGCCTAATGGCATCACATCAAAATGAGTTGATGAGAGATAAAAAGTGTATCTCATCACTTGGACATAAAATTTACATAATTAACGATATATGAGAACATACCCCAACATAACAATATGTAAATTAAAAGACACAACAAAAGAAGTCTTTTAAAAAAGAGGAGGGTGAAAGGTTCCCTTACCGACTTGGGTATCTTTCAAAACATACACCCCATGAAAGAAGGACAATAGATAATTGATGTAAATACTAATAAACGAAATTATATTAAACAAAGAGTAGAATAATGGGCCGTACATACACCACTCAATGGAATTTGTGGCAACTGTAGCATAAATCTCACGAGAATAAAAGTGAGATGAAAAATCTCTTACGAAAATTCGGCAGCCTAACGGCGCCACTCAAAACATCCAAAATGGATTTATGAGAGAGAATAGGGTCTCTCATAACATGAACATAAAAATTACAGTAATTGTAATATAAAATATCATCCCAATAACAAGAAATATGAGATTTAAAAGGAATGGCATAAAAGTGTATACTTAAAAAGAAAGAGAGGAGTAGGATCCCTTACATCGGGTCCGACTTGACTCGATCGTTCTTTAACGTCATGAATAATAAACTTGAGTTAATTTCTACTTCCTTAAGAACCTTTTTCAAGATCATTATTACTTTTTATATCACTTATTACCATGTCATAAACATTATGTCATCATTTAAGTTAATAATATTTTTATTGCCGATATTTTTTTTCTTAAGTCGAAAGTGGACTTCTTACAATTACATGTTGTTCGTGTGGCCAAATGTTTATTATATCCAGAATTTTATTCATTATTTAGATATCATATATTTCATATATATCCAGAATATACATGTATTTATAATAGTACATTACATTTGTGGATAAGAAATGAAATGCACCGTTCATGGAGACGGTAAGCCGTACGTACGCATGAACGATACTTTCATTTCTATTTCATATTTTATAGAATGTAATAATAATTATATAAAGGTATATTATAATTCTAGTATAATATCATATATAATATCATTGTTCCATCCTTTATTCGTCCCACATATGGTATTTAACGAATCAAATCACTTTGAGGGGGCGGTAGTCCGCACTTCCTTAAATGAAGATATCACGTTTACCCATAATGGAAACCATAAAGGTAAGCCACAAATAAAAAATACAGAAGCTTATGTAAAGAATAAACATATTATATATCTTATATAAAAATAGTGACATCATAATGTCCACCTTTGAAGGTGTTATATGAGTATTGAACAATCATCATTTCGGGAGGCAGAATTTCGCCATCCACGGAAACTGTATGTTCTTTAACCATTTGATGTAGTTGTGTGAGAGTGTAGCTTGAATAAATATTATAACAACATCCTAGTATATTGAAGATACTGGTGTTGTTACAAAAGAAGTAAATAAAGAGAGTTTTGGGGGTTGGATAAGCAAAATAAAACAAATGAACATGAGAGAATGAATTACCTTTTAAAGTGTAACTAATTTTTATTTGAGCCTAAAGGCTTCCTTTGAAAGTATTCTTCCCAAAGGGAATCCTCTAGGATGAGGAGAGGGATGTGGAGAGATTAAATGGTCAGGGTTTGGCCAAGCCAACGGCTTGAGGAGTGTGTGAAAGGTGGTAGAGGTGGGGGCCTTTTATAAGAGGAGAGGAGGGGCACTTTTGGAAAGTAAAGAAATATTACTTTATTTGAAAATGTGTTTCCGTTTTAAAAGGTACCAGATTTATATAATTCATGGATAAGGTGATAAGGGTTCTAAATCCACCGATCCAATAAGTTTTGGACATGTGTAGGTCATAGTGTTTACATTATCTTCTCATTTTATTTAAATCGTCAGATAATGATGTCATCGCTGCATCATTATTATGTCATAAATAATTTAATTTATTTAATGTCTAAAAATTATACAAAAACTACTATGATGTAGGAAATCGTTTTAGTTTTCAATGACTATTTAAAATGAAAATTATGACTTCTATAACCCCACTTAAAAATTATTTTAGTAAAACATATCATGTTTGTGTCATTTTTACTTTTACATTAAATAAAAAGTTATTTATGTCATTTCCCAACCAAAGTGGCTCCATGGGGTCCCCAAGTTGACCCATGGCTTGTATTGGTCGGCCATTACTCATCTAATAGGGGTAGGACAAGTGTCACGGTGTTTTCACGTTTTTATAATATCATTTTTTCGTTAAATAACACTAATTACCTCCAATCGCGATTAATGAAAAAAAAGTTACTATTCACCAAAAAATTATTTTCATCCCATTGAACCACATTTTACATACTAATTACAACCATGTATGTCGGATTTTCAAAATTCAATACACATTAGTGGTAAACTTTCATTTAACTGAAAAATCAGTTTGCTTGATTACCACTTAGTGGTTTCACTATTCATCAAAAATTAGAGTTTTTTAGAAAAATACCAAAACTTCACCCTAAGCTATATTTGATATTCTGAATTCAAAAATGAAGTCCATTTTACAAAATTCAAAACATATTAATCACATTAATTAATTTAATAATTAATTCCCACTGTCTGAGAAAATAGCGTGTTTTTATGAAACAATAAGTATCGAAAGATTGACACTAGTTTAAGTCTGATTTCAAAGTGAAATTAATTCCAACGACCACTATTGGATTTAATGGTAAAAATATATTCTAATTTAACTTTAAAACCAATTCAAAAGATAATCTAATCATATAAATAAATTAGACTAAAAAGAGGTTTTGAATTAAAATACAACATTTTAAACTATTCATAAAAAATGAACTATATCGGAAATATACCAAAAATTTACACAAAGTAAATTTTGATGTCCCGATTCTTAATAAGAGTTTTATTTGGTCCAAAGAATGTTTAAGAGTGAACAAAACTATATTTAATGATGGTTCAACATCAAATGGTTATAAGTGAACCTTTAGTGAAAACTAGGGCATATACGCCTAAAATTGAATTCTTTCCGTATTTTAAGCCTCTATCCTTTATTGGATAAATGAAAAAAACATTTAAAAACATATATAATAATATTTTAGTTATTTCTATCCATTCCTGCCATTACAACGGCTACATGTTAACTACCATTTAAAATAATATTATTTTATTATTAGAGTGCAACGTAAGATTCCCAAGAGACTCGTTGTTGCGTGTTGGGTACGCCATCGAGCATTGCATCCCCCATAAAGTCATATTAATATTTTATTCAAAAATATGGATAAATATGAAAATGACATATTCTTTATTTACTTGGGGTGTTACAGATACAGGTTCCATAAAGGGCCCATCAAGATGGATCTGTTGGAAATGTGGATAATCCAGCCTCATATGACATTCGACCCTTTTTGTGAGATTGATACAGTCTCAGGGTAAGGCCATGCCCCAAGTGATACTTGGACTTTCGAATGATTTCCTTGGACGAGCTCGATGGCTTTTGATAAATTGACGAATGTTCTGTATCGATACCTTTAGGAAAGTCTCATACTTCAACATTCAACATGAACCTTAAATAATGATCACTTATGGATTATGTTATCGATAATTGATTATATTAAGTATTGAGAAATTTCCCCTCATATGTGGAAGTGTGTCTGTTTGACACAGGACTTGAACCCCAAGATAAAGAAAAAGCATAGGGTATACATTTTCCTGGTTTCATGATTCTTTTTTGTGTTATATATATATATATATATATGTGTGTGTGTGTGTGTGTGTTTGTTCGTGAATTTCTACTCACATGTACCATTTCATACTACCATCTTAGGATGAAGTAGGTGACCCGGCACGGCTATCGTTTAGGACCCATGCCGACTTATTTATTTCATAGAACTGTAATTAATTTATATGAAATGGTTATGTAATGGAATGCTATTTTTTATTTTTTCTTGAAATGGAAATGTTTAGACACTGTGGGTGCCAACCTACGTGGATTTTATCTCAAAAACTTCTCAGGAGTCGTCGACACTCGAGTAGATTACATGCTTGCAGGTATTGACAAGGTGAAGCATGCTTCTTCTGATGCTTGACTATTCAATACTGATTAGAATTGAGATTGGGGTAGAGGAATGGGCCTTTCTCACGATGAATTTGCTTCATGTGTCTTTTCTTTTAGTTGACTGTGTGTTTGAGTTCTATTTCTCGTACATGCATTTTAGACTCATATCATTGAATGACACTCTGTTTGAGTTTCATGCAGTTGGTTATTATTATTCAGTTAGATTATTTACATTGGTTCTGGTACAATTTATTTATTCACATTCTTTCTATACTTATTATTTGTTTATGTTTACTTCCACTATGAAATTATCTATTACATAGGATGGAAAAGTCTCCCCCATGGACACAAAAAAGGACCTCACTTCTAGATGGTAACCTCTTGTGTTTGGGGAGATTTTTTGAAGTTATGTGACGCACTTGTCTGACCTATAAGGCCCCGGCCTTAATCATTACATAATCATGAATTAAATGAATAATTCACATAGAGGATCTATTTTAGGTTTAGAGTTTTAGAGAATTAGGTCTTAACTATTACATATCAAAATATTACATAGTAGACACTTCTACTAAGTTTCCATAAAATAAAAAAACCCTTAAAAAGAAACAAGTCAAGTTCCATGTTTTATATAAAATTTATTTCCTTGATCCCATCATTGACCCTATTAATATTTAAGTCATGTGGAAAGCATTTCAAAAACTTGGGATGAGCATAAAAGTCCAGTAAAGGATACACAAAGAACGAAAATTGTTAGTTTTTCAAAAAGAACAAGTAAACCATGAGTACATTACCAAAATAATACTTTTCACCATTATGAAGTTGTAAAAACTCTTCACTGAAGAAAAGACCATTACATACCATTTTGTAACCAAATGATTACCATAAAACCCATATAAAGAACACATGACATATAAAGGTAACTTCGGACATAAACATACTTAAATAGAATAACCATACGGTCGACTTCCACACATACTTAATGGAATAGCCATACAGACGACTTCCATACCCAATGCAATGGAGGTTATAATGTAACCACCCATCTTGGTATTCACGGCACCACCCGTCATATTGTTTATCACGTAACTACCCGTCAAATTTTCATGTAACATTATAAAATCATAACACATAAAACAATTATAAAGGAAAGAAAACATTTCCACAGTTCAGGCACAATATATCACTTAAATATATTGACTTAAAAAATCCATTATCACTACCATTTTCAATTCCAAAAAAAAGTATATGGTATTTATTTACTTTTAAAAATATAACTGCTTGTTGAGGAAGCCAAAGATCAAATAATACTCGCGGCAGTTGAAAGGTCATTGTCACCGCGTATGTTAAAAATAAACTTAGTTTTTGTCATTTAGTAAATCTCTTTGTATAGAAATGATTCCTTTCGAATAAATGTATAATTAAAATTGATTTATACACCGTATAAAAGAAATCCTTGTATTGGAACAATAATATGCCTTAATGAAAGGAGATCGAGATGAAGTCCCTTACAAAGACGGTATCCTTGGATTAAGGATAAATCAATTACACAATTATGTGTGACAAACGAATACACGAAATATAAGTGGATATTATGTGTAAAACAATCAGAGGTTATTCACACATATTATAAGGCCCTAGCTTTAAACATTACTTAATCTGGATTTATTACAAGACAACACATTGAGGATCTTTTCAGGTTTAGACTTTAAGAGAATTAGATCATAAAACATACATTACATCCCATAATTAAAAAAATTGGTTACAATAAAAGATAGTATACATTTTTCCCATCAATGGAAACATATTTAAAATAAAACACGTATTCTTTCTTGACACTTCATTGGCCCTATCATCACATCATGTACCTTTCCCTTGACCTGTGAAAATCATTTCAAAAACATGGGATGAGCATAAAAATATTAGTAAGGGATATGGAAATATGGAAAGGAAACATGAGTTCATATATACATAAGAATGAAATCATACTTTACCCGTAAAACATAATAATTTTACCATACCTCATGAAATCATGAATAAATCATAGAAATCATAAGACATAAAGGTAACTTGAGGCATTAATAACATTCTTACGTAGGGAGTAACCCTCTTGGTTACATTTGGAATACCCATTATAGTATATTCCCTAAATCTATTCGGAGAAACCATAACGTTTAACTCCATCACGTTACCCAATGCATTGGAGAGCTATATTGGTCTCACCCGCACTTAGTTTATCACAGAACCACCCGTCTTCTTAATAATTCCCAAGATCCATAACATAATCATATCACATAGAACATGCGAAAAGGGAACATAACATTTCTACTTTTCAATCACAAGATATCAATACAACACCTTGATATAAAAACATTATGAAAATTATTTTCAATACCAAAATAAATGAAGAGTAAAACCCGGTATTTATTTTTCATTTTAAAAAAACTGTTATGGCTTGTAGAGGAAGTTGAAACTCAAATAATGGTCACGACGTCAGAGAATTCATTGTCACCGCATTCTTATTTCAAAAAAAACATTCCCATTTGTTTTTTAGTAAATCCTTCGTATAAAAAAGATTCTTTTTGAATAAACATAAAAGTCAATGGGGTTTATACACCGTATAAAATAAATTTGTGTATAAAATGAAAAATGCTTCAATGAAAGTAGATTGAGACGAAGTCCCATACAAAAAATATTTTTTAAATAAAATATATATATTATTTGAATTAACTATATGTACACATAAAGAAATTACAAATAAAAGATAGGACATAATAATATCATGACATAATTTGAAAGTAGAAGATTAGACTAAAGAATGGAAATGATTGGGTTAAGAAGTTCCCTTACCTCGGGTCCGACTTGACTCTATCGTTCTTTAACCTCCTGAATAAAAAACATGAGTTAATTTCAACTTTCATGAGAACCTTTTTCTAGTTAATTATTCCATTTATATCAATTATTATGATGTCATAAACACCATGTAGTTATTTATGTTAATAACTGTCGTTTTGTCAATATTTGGTACTTGAGTCAAAAGTGAACTTCTTATATTTACAAGTTGTTCACGTAGTCAAATATCCATTATCTCAAGAATTGTATTCATGAATTTGACGACATATATATCATATATATCCAGTATATACATTCATTTATAGTATTACATAATCATTTATAGGTAATAAATGAAATGCACCGTTCATGGAGACAGTAATCCATACGTACGCATGAACACTACTTTCATTTCTATAACATATTAATGGAATTAAAAATAAATGAGAGATATGTATATTTTAATTCCAAAATAAAATTCATAATTCAGATGTAACATACATAATATATATCCAATATATATATGTACTTATAGTAGTACATTACATTTGGGGATAAGAAATGAAATGCACCGTTCATGGTGACAGTAAGCCGTACATACGCATGAACGCTACTTTCATTTCTATATCATACATTAATGTAAAGAAATAATAATTATACAAAGGTATATTATAATTACATTATAATATCATATATAATATCACTAAATCTATCTTTTATACATACCACATATGGTATTAACGAATCAAATCACTTTGAGGGGGCGGTAGTCCGCACTTCCTAAAATGAAGATATCGCGTATACCCATAATGGAAGCCATAAAGGTATGCCATAAATGAGAAATACATAAGATTAAGGAAAAAATAAACAAATTATATATCATATATAAATATTTTGACATCTTAATGGCCACATTTGAAGGTGCTAGAAGAATATTGATCAATCATCATTTCGTGAGGCAGAAATTCACCATCCACGGTAACAGTATATTCCTTAACCATTAGATGATGGTGTGTGTAAGTGTATCTCGAATTATTCTTATAAAAACATCCTAGTATAATTACGATACTGTATTTTTTCCAAATTAAATGAATAAAAAGTGTTTAGGGGGTTGGAGAAACAAAATAAAACAAAAGAACACAAGTGAAGACATTACCTTAAAATCGGGTAACTCTCTTTGATTTGAGCTCAAAGGCTTCCTTGGGAAGCCTTCTGCCCAAATTGAGGTTTCTATGAGTAAGAGAATGATATGGAGAGACCGAATGAGCAGGGGTTGGGTGAGCCAATGTCTTCGGAGGTGTGGGTAAGGTGGTAGAGGTGGGGGCCTTTTATAAGAGGAGAGGAGGGGTACTCTTGGAATGTCAAGAAACGATACTTTGTTATAAAAAGATTTTCATATAAAAAGGTCCCAAAATTATAAATTTAGAGGATAAGGTGATAAGGGTTAGAAATAAACCCATCCAATATGTTTTTGACATGTTTAGGTCTTAGATTTTACATTATCGTTTCATTTTAATTAAATCATTAAATAATGAGGTAATCGTTGCATCATCATGGTGTCATAAATAAATAAATTAATTTATTTTCTAAAAATTATAAAAAAACTATCATGATGTAGTAAATCGTTTTATCTTTCCAATGACTATTTATAGTAAAACATCTGACTTGTATAACCCCATTTAAAATTGTTTTAGTAAAACAACTCATGTTTGTGACATTTTTATTTTAACTTTAAATAAAAAGTTATTAATGTCATTTTCTTACCAAAGTGCATCCATGGTGTACCCAAGATTACACATGGATTTTAATGGTCGTCCATGACACATAAAATAAAGTAAGGACATGTTTGAAGGTCATTTAATATTATCAAAACAATATTTTTACCTTAAACTACACTAATTACCTCTAATCGCGATTAAAAACATAAAAGTTACTATTCACCAAAAAATTATTTTAATCCCATTGAACCTCATTTTACATTATAATGACAATCATGTATGTCGGATTTTTGAAATTAATAACAGGGAGGTGGTAAAATTTCATTTAAACGAAAAATCTGTTTTTAGGTACCACTTAATGGTTTCACTATTCATCAAAAATTGAATTTTTTCCGAAAATATCAAAAATTCACCCTAATATATATTTGATATTCCTAATTCAAAAATGATGTCTATTTTAAAAAATTAAAAACATATAATTTACATAAATTAATTTAATAATTAATTCTCGGTGTTAGAGGAATTAACTATTTTTATGAAACAATAAGTATCAAAAGATTGACACTAGTTTCAGTCCAATTTCAAAGTGAAATTAATTCCAATGACCACCATTGGATTAAATGGAAAAAATATATTCTGATTTCACTTTAAAAAAAATTAAAAAGATGATATAATCATATAAATTAATTTGATTAAAAGAAGTTTTGAATTAGAATACAATAGTTTTCAGTATTCATTAAAAAATGAACTTTATCGGAAAATTACCAAAAATTTACACAAAGTAAATTTTGATGTCCCGAGTCTAAAGAAGAATTTTATTTGGTCCAATATAATGTATAAGTGTGATCAAAACTATAATTAATGATGGTTCTCCATCAAAAGGCGATAAGTGTACCTTTAGTGAATATTAGAGTATATATGCCTAAAATTGAATTCTTTTCAAATTTTAAGCCTTTATCCTTTATTGGATAAATGTAAAAACATTTCACAAACATATATAACCATATTTTAGTTATTTCTATTCATTACTGCCAATACAATGACAACGTGTTAACTACCATTTAAAATAATATTATTTTATTACTAGTGTGTGATGTAATATTTCAAAGAAACTCTTCGTTCCGTATCGGGTACGCTATCGAATATAGAAACACCATTAAAGTAAAATCAATATTTAATTCATAAATATTAATAAATATAAAAATGTTTTATTCATTATTTACCTGGTATGTTACACATATTCAAAGAATGACATATTCGATGAGTACAACTATATCCCAAAGAATCAAAATTGGGTTAAGAAGTTCCCTTGAAAAAAA
Organism: Viscum album; assembly: GCA_963277665.1. NCBI lineage: Eukaryota > Viridiplantae > Streptophyta > Magnoliopsida > Santalales > Viscaceae > Viscum > Viscum album. The sequence goes on from OY728128.1 coordinate 325,338,804, forward strand.
TTTGACATCCTAACGGCGTCACTTCAAAATTCAAAAAATGAGTTTATGAGAGATAAAAATTGGTATCTCATCACTTGGACATCACATTTATAACCATAAGGATATATGATAACATATCCCATCATAATAAGATTAAATTACCTAAAAAAAGATGTCTTTTAAAATGAGGAGGGTGAAAGGTTCCCTTACGGAATTGGGTAACTTCTAAAACATACACCCCAGGAAAGAAGGACTATACAACATTGATATAAATACCCATAAACGAATTTATATTACCCCAATGGTATAATAATGGTAAGTACATACAACACTCAAAGGAAAATGGTGTAAAATGTAGCATAAATCTCACAAGAATAAAAGTGAGATGAAAAATCACTTACGAAAACTCGGCAGCCTAACGACGCCACTTAAAACGTCCAAAAATGGAGTGATGAGATCAAATAGGGTCTCTCATCGTATTAAAATAACATCTAAATCAATAGGAATATAAAAGATCATGCCCCAAAATAACCAAGATGATCATAAAAGATGTGAAATAAAGGAGAGTACGTAAATAGAAAGAGATAGGTTGGATCTCTTACGAAAATTTGGCAGCCTAACGGCGCCAAATCAAGACATCCTAAATGTATTTATGAGACAAAATAGGTCTTACATCATATGAACATAAAAATTAAAGTAATAGTAATATAAAAGAACATCACAATCATAAGAAAGATGAGCTTAAAAGGAATGACATAAAAGAGTGTACTTAAAAATTAAGAGAGGGGTATGATCCCTTACCCCGTGTCGGACATGACTCGAACATTTTTTAATCTCCTGAATAATAAACTTGAGTTAATTTATATTTTTTTATGAACCATTTTCATCTTCATTATTCCTCTTATATAACTTATTAATATGTTATGCACATTATCTAATCATTTAAGTTAATAACGGTTGTTTTGTTGATACTTGGTACATGAGTCAAAAGTGAACATCTTATATTTAATAGTTATTCATGTAGTCAAATATCCATTATCTAAATAATGATATTCATGATTTATATATCATATATACCATATATATCCAGTATATACATGCATTTTTAATATTACATTATCATTAAGAGGTAAGAAATGAAATACACTGTTCATGGAGACGGTAAGTCGTACGTACGCATGAACACTACTTTCATTTCTATTTCATAATTCAATGGAATGAAATAATAATTATATAAAGGTATATTATAATTCCATTATAGTATCATATATAATATCATTAGCTTTATCCTTTATGTTTCCCACATATGGCGTTAACGAATCAAATCACTTTGATGGGGTGGTAGTCCACACTTACTAAAATGAAGATATCGCGTCTACCCATAATGGAAACCATAAAAGTATTCCATAAATAAAAAATACAGAATATTAAGGAAAACATAAAATTATTATATATCATATATAAATATAGTGACATCATAATGTCCACCTTTGAAGGTGTTAAAAGAATATTGAACAGTCATCGTTTTGTGAGGCATAAATTCACTATCTACAGAAACAGTATGTTCATTAACCATTAGACGGAGGTGTGTGGATGTGTAGCTCGAATACATATTATAAAAACATTATAGTATATTGAATATACTGGTTTTTTTACAAAATAAATGAATAAAAAGATTGTAGGGGGTTGGAGAAGCCAAATAAAACAAAAGAACATTAAAGAAGACATTGCCTTTAAGTCGGGTAACTCTCTTTGGTTTGAACCAAAAGAGTTTCTTGAAGATATTTCTGCCCAAGGTGAGTCTCAAATTATGAATAGAGGGATGTGGAGAAATGAAATGGGCAGGGGTTGTCTGAGCCATAGGCTTTAGATGTGTGGTTAAGGAGGTAGAGGTGGAGGCCTTTTATAAGAGGAGAGGAGGGGCACTCTTGGAAAGTCAAGAAAGGTTACATTATTTTCAAATTATATTTGGATTTTAAAGGTACCACATTGATATATTTATAGGATAAGGTGATAAGGGTTCGAAAAACACAAATCTAAATGGTTTTTGACATGTGTAGGTCTTAGATTTTACATTATCATTTCATTTTATTTAAATCGTTAAATAATGTGGTAATTGCTGCATCATCACGATGTCATAAAATTAATTTATATTATGTCTAAAAATTATAGACAAATAATATGATGTAGGAAATAGTATATTCTTTCCAATGACTATTTATAGTTAAAAATATGACTTGTATAACCTCATGTAAAAATTGTTTTAGTAAAAACATATATGTTTGTGTCATTTTTAATTTTATTTTAAATAAAAGGAATTAATGTCATTATCTTACCCAAGTGGCTCCATGGGGTGCCAAAAATCGACCCACGGATTTTATTGGTCGGACATGACTCATCCAATAGGGTTTTGACAGGTGTAAAGATATTTTCATTTTATTATAATATCATTTTTACCTTGAATCACACTAATTACCATTAATCGCGATTAATAAAACATAAAAGTTACTTTTCATGAAAAAACATTTCACCCAATTGAACCACATTTTACATAATAATGAAAATAATTTATATTTTACTTTTTAAATTCAAATCACAAAAGTGGTAAAGTTCCATTTAAATGAAAAATCAATTTTTATAACTACCACTTTGTGGTTTCACTATTCATAAAAAAAATAAGGTTTTTCAGAAAAATACCACAAATTCATCCTAAGCTATATTTGATATTCTGAATTCAAAAATGATTTCTATTTTACCAAATTCATAACATAGAAGATGCATTAATTAATTCTATAATTAAATCCCGCTGTCAAATCAATTAACATGTTTTTAAGAAACAATATCTATCAAAAGAATGACACTCGCTTATGTCCAATCTCAAAGTGATATTAATTCCAATAACCACCATTGGATTGAATGGTATAAATATATTCTAATTTCATTTTAAAAACAACTTAAAAGATAATCTAACTATATAAATTAATTAGATTAAAAAGAGTTTTTGAATTAAAATACAACACTTTTCACTATTCATTAATAAATGAACATTATTAGAAAAATACAAGAAATTTATCCAAAGTAAATTTCAATGTCCCAATCATAATGAATAAGTTTATTTTGACAAATATAGCTTATAAAATTGTCAAAATATAGATTTAAAAAATGGTTCCCCATCAAAAGGCGGTAAAACAATCTTTTAAAAATATTAGAGTATTTATTCTTAAAATTGGATTCATTTCGATTTTTAGCCTCTAACATTTATTGGATAAATGTAAAAATATTTAACAAACATATGTAATCATTTTGTAGTTATTTCTGTTCATTCCCTCCATTACAACGGCTAGGCATTAACTATTATAATATTATTATATTATTAGTGTGCAACGCAATATTTCAAAGAAACTCGTTGTTGCGTATTCAGTACGCCATCGAGCATAGAATTCCCTTTAAAGTAGTATTAAAATTTTATTAAAAATATTGATAAAAATTAGAATTTAATATTATTTATTTACTTGGAATGATACGTCCTTCCCCCCTTTTTGGAATTTCGTCCTCGCAATTTCAAAACTGGGCTTGGAAACTCCATTGAAAGTCCCACACCGAAACAAGAGTCACTAAAACTATCACTTAAAAAGAATGGGAGAGAAGTAAAAAGGTCACCTGAGTTAACCAAAACTAGGATTTGAAGTATGAAAATATGGATATGGAGGAAACAAAAGGGTCATGTTCTGATGGAGAGTGATAGTAGACATGTCTAGAAGAAAGTCAACCACAAGAAAATCATAAGCTTGTGATGGGTTAAACGGTATTAAATTCCCCAGTAGGAAAAGTTAACCAACAAAATATTTGTGTTAAGTTACTCTTAATTTAGGAATTTATTTTTGAGCTTAACTAAATCATAATGAAACATACATACTTGTAATGTAGACTTTCAACTTTTACTAGATTCCTTAATCAAACTCATATTTTCTCCAAAAGACGAGTATTTATGAAGCATTTTTCGCATTAAGAGTACTATAATCAACTTCTTTAGAATCACCTAATCCAAACAAGAGAACTATATATTTCCCTTGTATTTAGATATCAAATAAAAACAAACCAAAACTTTTAGTACGAGATCAGATAAAACCAAAAAAGGATAATTTTATTACAAAAATAAAAAATACTCTTAATCTCCAAAATTTGTCCAAGAATACCCAACGTTCATCAAAGACCATTCAATAAACAGATATCAATAAAATTCTTCAAATTAATCCAATCTCAGATTGAAACCAAAATCTCTGATGGATTTAATCACATTGTCTTCCAAAGTAAATCATAACATTTATCTCCAAATATAACTTGTTACTCTTAAAGTCTCACATTGAAAATTAATTAGACTAATCACATATTCTCCATGATAGGGTAATAATTTTAATACATAACCCAAAATAAACTTATTATTTATTAATAAAATAATCTAACTATAAAGAATTAGTCAAACTAACCAGGGACATCACGTATTCTAGCGGTAGGTGATAAATACCAATTGCACTTTAGTTGTGGGTTCGATTCCAGCAGCTTCATCCGACGCGACCGGTAGTGACACGGTCTGCGTGTTGTCCTTTTTCCAAAACTATATAATTTTATAAAATTCCTCAAAAAGAGATAAATTCATCAAAAATTACCATAACATATTTTAACCTCAATTGTATCTCATGCCTTTCATATTCTATCATATCATGTAGTAATCCATAATTACCTCAAAATTAATGATCACATAAACCCAAATGGTTCTTTATAGATATGTCCACAAAAGAACAGAAAACTTTTCCTTGAATAAAATTTTCATATATCAATCATCAGGGTAACACATACTATAAAATGTCTTCTAATGTAATACCCATCATCAAAAGAGACTTAATACTCTTAAGAATTTCACCATAACTCTTGAATCCCTTATATGTTGAGTTCTTACTCATTCAACATTATTCATGATCCATTAACCATTCCTTTCCAACTTATTCTGAAATACTTTTTTCCTACAAACAAAATCATGAATCATATCCTAAGATTCCAAAATAGGGAAAAAATGTTAAGAAATAATCCATACCATTGATTGGTCATTGTCAGTTTCTTCATCCTCAATCGGAATGGCATTAGGTATTGGTAAACGAATAGTTGTACGTTCTTGGTGATCCCATTACCAAAACTTCTTCATAGGACATGCGTATTCATAATGACCATGCACACCACATTTGAAACATTCAATTGATCCCTCATAAAGAACTTCATTCCCTTTCCTTGAGTCAACTGGATGATTCATTTTTCCATGGTAGGTTCATGCTTTATGACCTTACTTTACACATCTATAGCATATTTATGTCCCTTTGAAACATTTTCCTAGGTGTTTCTTTCCACATCTTTGACACATTCATTTTTGAACACACTTACCTTTATGATTATTACATGTAGTTCCGTATGGATTTGTTTCTCGCATATATGATTCCTTATAGAAATCACCAAGGTTTATGTGGTCAATCATGACTCCATATAGTTTGTTGAGGATAAACAAACCAGTTCTCATTGTAGATCCCATATCATTTAGTTGCACGCTCAGAAAACTGCCACAATTTCCTTCACATCCACTGTTATATTGGTGCATGCTAGATCCAGCCATTTAATAAACCCAAAAAGGCCAGTGTGAGTATATCAACAAAACCATCATGTATTAGTGAGGAAGATAAACACTAAGATATATGTACTCATTCACTTTGTCTAAGTCTAGGACTCTTTTTGAAATCCTAACCATTATGGTAATGTCACTTATGCTTAGAGAATACCCTAACCTCTAATGTTATCTAAACTGACCTCTGATACCAACTATAAGGCCCCGACCTTAAACATTAAGTAATCATGAATTAAATGAATAATTCACATAGAGGATCTTTTCAGATTTTGAGTTTTAGAGAATTTGTTCATAACTATTACATCTCAAAAGATTACATAGTAGACACTTCTACTAAGTTTCCATAAAATAAAAAAAAACTTAAAAAGAAACATGTTTAGTTCCATGTTTTAGAGAGAATGTATTTCCTTTATCCCATCCTTGACCCTATTCATCTTTACGTCCTATGTCAAACATTTCAAAAACTTGGGATGAGCATAAAATTCCAAGTAAAGGATACACAAATAATGAAAACTGTTATTTTCTAAAAAACAACAAGTAAACCATGATAACTTTACCAATGTAATACTTTTCACATTTATGAAGTAGTAAAAATTCTTCACTGAATAAAATACCATAAATTACCCTTTTGTAACCAGAAAATTACCGTAAAACCCATATAAAGAACACATAACATATTAAGGTAACTTGCGATATAAACATACTTAAATGGAATAACCATACGGTAGACTTCCACACATACGTAATGGAATATCCATACGACCGACTTCCATAACCAATGCATTGGAGGTTATAACTTAACCACCCGTCCTGGTATTCACGACACTACCCATCATATGGTTTATCACGTAACAACCGGTCAAATGTCCATGTACCATTATAAAATCATAACACATCAAACAATTATAAAGGAAAGAAAACATTTCAATAGTTCAAGAACAATATATCACTTAAATATATTGATATTAAAAATCCATTATCAAAACCATTTTCAATACCAAAAACAAGTATATGGAATTTATTTCCTTTTAAAAATATAACGGGTTGTTGAGGAAGCCAAAGATCAAATAATACTCGTGACATTGAAAAGGTCATTGTCACCGCGTACGTTAAAAAGAATTATACTTTCTGTCATTTAGTAAATCACATCGAATAGAAAAGATTAATTTATAATAAATGTATAAGTCAAAGGGGTTTATACACCGTATAAAATAAATCCTTGTATTGGAACAAAAATATTCCTTAAATAAAGGAGATCGAGACAAAGTCCCTTACAAAGACGGTATCCTTGGATTAAGGATAAATCAATTACATAATTATGTGTGAAAAACAAATACAAAAAATATAAGTGTATATTAAGTGTAAAACAATCATATTTTATTCACACATATTCATAGAACGACATATTCAATGAGTACAATTTTATCCCAAAGAATCAAAATTAGCTTAATAAGTTCACGTGCAAAAATTTGACAGCCTAAAATCGTCACTTCAAAATTAAGAAAATGAGTTGATGAGAGATAAAAAGGTGTATCTCATCACTTGGACATAAAATTAAAAGTAATAAGGATATATAAGAACATATCCCGTCATAATAATATTAAAAGTCCCAAAAAAAGATGTCTTTTAAAATGAGGAGAGTGAAAGGTTCCCTTAGCGAATTGGGTAACTTCCGAAATGTAAACCCAATCAAAGAAGGACTATACAACATTTATTTAAATACCCATAAAAGAATTTATATTACACCAATATTAGAATAATGGGAATTACATACACCACTCAAATTAAAATGGTGGAAAATGTAGCATAAATCTCACTGGACTAAAAGTGAGATGAAAAATCCCTTACGAAAACTCGGCAGCCTAACGACGCCACTTAAAATATCCAAAAATAGATTGATGAAATCAGACAGGGTCTCTCATAATATTTACATAAAATTTATAAAAAGTGTAATATAAAATTAAATCCCCCAACATAGAAATGAGGATCTTAAAAGAAGTGACATAAAGGAGAGTACTTAAAAAGAAAGAGAGAGGTTGGATCTGTTAAGAAAATTCGGCAGCCTAACAGCGCCAAATCAAAACATCCAAAATGTATTGATGAGAGAAAATAGAGTATCTCATCAAATGATCATAAAAATTAAATTATGTGTAATATAAAAGAACATCCCAATCATAAGAATGATTATCTTAAAAGGAATGACATAAAAGAGTGTACTTAAAATGAATGAGAGGGTTATGATCCATTACCTCGTGTACGACTTGACTCTATCGTTCTTTAATCTCCTGAATAATAAACTTGAGTTAATTTATATTTTCTTAATAAACTTTTTCAAGTTCAGTATTCCTTTTATATAACTTATTACTTTGTTATGCACATTATGTAATCATTTAAGTTAATAATGGTCGTTTTGTCGATACTTGGTACTTCAGTCAAAAGTGAATTTGTTATATTTACTAGTTGTTGATGTAGTCAAATATACATTATCTCAAAAATGATATTCATGATGTAGATATCATATAAAACATATATATATATAGTGTGTATACATGCATTTGTAATATTACATAATCATTTAGAGGTAAAAATGAAATGCACCGTTCATGGAGACGGTAATCCGTACGTATGCATGAACTCTACTTTCATTTATATTTCACACTTCAATTGTATGAAATAATAATGATATAAAGTTATATTATAATTTCAGTATATTATCATATATTATATCATTAGCTTTATCCTTTATACATCCCACATATGGAATTAAAGAATCAAATCACTTTGAGGTGGCGGTAGTCCGCATTTCCTAAAATGAAGATATCGTGTTTTCCCATAATGGAAACCATAAAGGTTTGACATAAATGAAAAATACAAAAGCATAAGGAAAAAATAAACATATTATATATCATATATAAATATAGTGACATCTTAATGGCCAACTTTGAAGGTGCTAAAAGAATATTGAAAAATCATCATTTCGTAAGGCAGAAATTCACCATCCATTGAAACAGTATGTTCTTTAACCATTAGACGGTGGTGTGTGGAAGTGTAGCTAGAATACATCTTATAAAAACATCCTAGTATTTTGAATATACTTGTTTTGTTTCAAAATAAATTAATAAAAATATTTCACTGGGTTGGAGAAGCAAAAAAAAACAAAAGAACATTAAAGAAGACTTTACCGTTGTGTCGGTTAACTCCCTTTGGTTTGAACAAAAAGGGGTTTTTGAAGAGCTTTCAACCCAAGTTGAGGCTTCTATTAGGAATATAGGGATGTGGAGAGACGAAATGGGCAGGGTTTGGTAGAGCCAAAGGCTTGAATGTGTGGGTATGTAGGTTGAGTTGGAGGCCTTTTATAAGAGGAGAGGAGGGGAACTCTTGGAATGTCAAGAAAAGTTACATTATTTTCAAATTTGTATCAGATTTTAAAGGTCCCAAATTGATATATTTAGAGGATAAGGTGATATGGTTTCGAAATAAACCCATAAAATAGGTTTTTTTTATGTGTAGGTCTTAGATTTTACATTATCTTCTCATTTTATTTAAATCATTAAATAATGAGGTAATCGCTGCATAATCATGATGTCATAAATAATTTAATATATTTAATGTCTAAAAATTAAAAAACAAAAACATTGATGTAGGAAATATTTTTATCTTTCCAATTACTATTTATAGTAAAAAATATGACTTGTATATCCTTATGTAAAAATTGTTTTTGTAAACCAATACATGTTTGTGTCATTTTTTACTTTTACTTTAAATAAAAGGCATTAATGTCATTATCTTCCCAAGTGGCTCCATGGGGTCCAAAAAATCATCCCATGGGTTTTATTGGTCGGCCATGACACATCCAATAGTGTTATAACAAGTGTCAAGATATTTTCATTTTATTATCATATTATTTTTACCTTAAATCACATTAATTACCTTTAACCGCGAATAATAAAACATAAAAGTTACTTTTCATCAAAAATTATTTTCATCCTATTGAACCACATTTTACTTAATAACGAAAATCCTATATATGTTATTTTTTATATTCAAATCACAGAAGTGGAGAAGTTCCATTTAAATGAAAAATTAGTTTTTGTAACTACCACTTTGTGGTTTCACTATTCATAAAAAATTAGGGTTTTTCAGAAAAATACCAACAATTCATCCTAAGCTATATTTGATATTCAGAAGTCAAAAATGATGTCTATTTTATCAAATTCATATCATATATGTTTAATTAATTAATTTTATAATTAAATCCTGCTGCCAAATCAAATAGCATGTTTTTAAGAAACAATATCTATCAAATGATTGACATTGGTTTATGTCCAATATCAAAGTGATATTAATTAAAATGACCACCATTAGATTAAATGGTAAAAATATATTCTAATTTCACTTTAAAACAAATTAAAAATATAATATAACTTTATAAATAAATTTGATTAAAAAGTGGTTTTGAATTAAAATACAACACTTTTCACTATTCATTAAAAAATGAACATTATCAGAAAAATACCAAAAATTTATCCTAAGTAAATTTCAATGTCCCAATCATATAGAATAAATTTATTTTGACAAATATAGATTATAAATGTGTCAAAGATATATTTAAAAAATGGTTCTCCATTAAAAGGAGGTAAATCAATCTTTTAAAAATATTAGAGTATTTATTCTTAAAATTGGATTCATTTGGATTTTAAGCCTCTAACATTTATTGGATAAATGTAAAAATATTTAACAAACATATGTAATCATTTTGTAATTATTTCTGTTCATTCCCTCCATTACAATGGCTAGGCGTTAACTAATATAATATTATTATATTATTAGTGTGCAACGTAAGATTTCAAAGAAACTCGTTGTTGCGTATTCAGTATGCCATCGAGAATAGCATTCCATTTAAAGTAGTATTACAATTTTATACAAAAATAATGATAAACATTAGAATTTAATATTATTTATTTACCTGGGATGTTACACGACCACCGTCTTAGAGGTGAGCCGGGTCGGGTCATTAGAAAGTGGTATCATAGGTGGTTTTTTTGTCTTCTGGTGTGGGTTAAAAAAGATACTAGGATATAGGGATTTGGGATGTACTATATGCTTGATCATATCTAACCCATGTATAGGGGAAAATTTAAATTCCAATGTTTTTATTGCAGTTATTGATTATCCCAGTTAATGTTGATATTATTTTACATTGGGTGACTAACTTATACTATGTTGTTATTGTGCTGGTATTATTGAAATATTGGGTTTACAATTTGATCCAGATGATATGAGGGAAAATAATCCCATGCTTCATGATAGGAACTATAGGATTTAAATTCCATGAATATTGCCATGCCATATCTACTTTCAACATGCATTTTCTAGTTTCATGTGAGTGTTGTTATACATAGTGTTAGAATTTTGAATTTTTGGATTATTAAATATAAGGTCATGTTAGTCAGTTATATGTTAGCCTTACTCAACCTAGGATTGAGCTGTAGAACTGTTTATTAATCCTTTTTAGTTGTCTCTTCAATATTGAACCCCAGATCATGAGGTCAGTTTTCAGTTTATTAGCACTAAGTGGAAGGCTACGTACCAAACTTCATTTGCACCCTACTAGTTTCTCACCATCTTTACACCCTGTCAAAGGGTGTGTTTTCCTGTCGTAGAAAAATGTCATCAGGAAATCTCTACACAGTGTCTTAGGAGAGTGGCAATGAGCGCATTCCAGATATGGTGGGTCCTGAACCTCACGTTTTTCCTCTCATATAGCCTCCTATTTCACTACCTCCTATTGATCTTTTGAGGGACCCCAGAACTTAGTTTAGGGATAGTCTCTTCAGGTTTCTGTAGTCGAATCAAAATATTCCTAGACCTGCCCCGTCTATGGAAGACCTTAAGCATGACTTTCTGCAACAACACCCTCTCAACATCATAGGGAGTGGCGGCCCTCATGTTGCATAATCATAGATAGAAGTTGTATAGTCTATATTCAACCACCATGAGACATATATAGAGAAATGTGTCAATATTTCATTCTACATACTTCGTGACACTGCCAAACAATAGTGGGACGTTGTTTGTGAGGCTGAGTAGGCCAGTGACATGGCTTGGGATGATTTCCAAGCAGCCATCAACAATCAATTTTTTTTGCAGACATTGAGAGATGATCACGATGGGAGTTCCTACATCTTCCTCAGAGCTCTATTTCATTGATTGATAATTCTTATCATTTCACAAAAGTTCAGTGTTTCCCCCATCTCTGACTGGAAACACACATACTACTACGAGGCATTTTGAGGGTGGCCTTCATTACACTATCCACACTTAGGTGAACATATTCCTTTTGTCCATTGATACGATGATCGGGAAAGTAGTATCTGATCTCAAAGTGAAATGTCAGGGATGCTAAACTAGTGAGCCTAGGCGGTTCAGTTCTGAGACAAGGTGCTGGCTCTTCTGACAGTAGGAAAGGTCATTCTGACAGTGCACGTGTGGGAAATACTAGCACAACAACACATCTTGATACCTCTGTCACATGTTATCAGTGCGACAATGATGCTCACAAGAAGCCACAATGCAAGAGGGATCCTAAGGAGTGCCGAGCTTGTAGTAGGATGGGTCACCTTCAACATCTATGTCGTTTCTTATCTTCATCTTCCAAAGGTAGAGGATCTGCACTTGCACCACCTTCATGTATTGGATCTATGACTCCACAGCAGGATGAACATTCTCTTTTCACCGGTCAATCAGGCTGAGAAAATGGTGGAGCTCATGGTCGAGGATATCATGTTCCAGACTATCACCATCAGTAGAGTGGATCTACTCTGACCAACAAGGTATTCTATCAGGGTCGTGGCTCGTGTCCCTTGTATGTAGTTCAATCCGCACTAGAGGGGCAGAGTGAATGTCCATCTACAGTAACATGTACTATTCAAGTAGCCTCTACTTTAGTTTCTACTATTTTTCATACCAGTGAATCACACTCCTTTATATCTGCTGATGTTTTTGAATGTCTTGGTTTTTCAATTGAGTATCACAGATGTGTCATGTCTCTCAACACTCAGCTTGGGGTTAGGAAAGAGGGCATATGACAGTGCCATGAGTTCCCCCTCGAGATAGGCGGGTACTGTTTTGTTTGGAATTTTTATATCCTTGATATTTCTGGCCTTTAAATCATTCTTGGTATTAATTGGAGTTCTCCATACCTTTCCCATGTGGATTTGTATCACCATCAGGTGTCTTTTACATCCCCTGAGGTTGAAAAATATCTTCACCAAGGAGAATGGGATCTACTAGAATACCAAGCTAATCATAAATATGCAGGGTTGGGTAGAGTTATCGCTTATTTGGCATGTCTCTTCAGGAGAGATCATGGAACGCAACTAGTTCAATTACTTCCAGTGGTGAATCTTTGCAGGGATGTATTCCCTAATGATTTCTCTGGATTACCTCCTAAGAGAGATGTGGAGTTCAATGTCGAGCTTTTTCCTTGTGTGGCACCCGTGTCTCTTCTTCCTTATTGGATGGATCAAATTGAGCTACATAAACTCAAAAAGAACCCTAAAGGCCTTGAGGCTAAGGGTTTCATCAGACCTTTCACATCGCAATGTGGTACACGTGTCCTTTTATCCAAGAAGGCATACTGGACCCTAATGTTATGCGTGGTTTATCGGTGACTCAACTAGCTCACTGTTAAGAATCAATATCCACTACCTTGTATTGATTATTTAGTTGACTAGCTCCAGGGAGGAATTTTTTTCTTGAAGATTGATATGAGGTCAGGATATCAACAGGAGCATGTGTGACCATCTGACATAACACATATTTCATTCCGAAGTAGGTATTTCTTGTACGAGTATCTGGTTATGCCTTTCAGTCTCACGAATGTGCTGACAGTCTTCATGGCCCTGATGAACCATGTTCTTCATTCATATCTTGATTCATTTCTGGTAGACTTCATGGATGACATCTTAGTGTATTCACGTTCCAGATAAAACCATGAAAACATTCTTGAGATCATGATGAGTGTACTGAGAGCGCACCAAATCTATGATACGATCAGTAAATGTCACTTCTGGATTGATAAGGTACACATCCTAGGTTATATTATATCTGAAGCATGGACATCAGTTGACCTAGAAAAGTTGAGTTCAATGGTATCATGTGAGCAGCCGAAGAGTGTCTTCATCATCTGTAGTTTATTATGGATTTTGGCTATTACATGAAATTCATCCAAGATTTCTCCTACAAAGAAGTTCTTATCATGGCCTTGACAAATAAATGTGTACAGTTCATCTGTTCCGAAGCTTGTGAAAAGTCAATTCAAGAGTTGAATGGAAGACTATCCTCAGACCCAATCCTAATTCTTCTTGAACATGGTATGAGATATATAGTTTATTGTGATGCTTTAGGAATTGTAATGGGTGCATTTTTTATGCACTGTGATCGAGTCGTGGCTTATGGATCCCGCCAGCTGAGACATCATGAGTGGAACAATCCTACACAGGAACTGGAGATGGTAGTATTAGTTCATGTTCTTTGTTGTTGGAGAAACTACTTTTTGGGTGAGATATTATTTGTTTACACAGATCATAAACTCATGAAAAATATCTCCACTCAACACGACATTAAGTTAAGGCAACGCAAGTGGGGCGAATACTTGCCTTCGTTGAATTTTGTGCTTGCTTATACCCCTGCGAAGGGAAATTCTATGGAGAATTATTTATGCCACAAGACATAGACATAGGACATACAGGTATCCCACAATGAGTGGTAGATTATGGCTTTTTTTTTTCAGAGATTCATCTGGAGTTTCTAGAGAAGAGTGGACCACCGGTTTTAGAAACCCTTACAGTGAAATCTTCCCTTCTAGAGCATGTCCACAAGAAATAGTTGAATGACCCTAAATGTCTCGTTTATAGGGAATGTGACACAATAGAGAACCCACCTCTTTTTTGGGTTATTGATGGTAGTGAAACTCTATGTTATTATGGTCGTGTATGGGTACCTTCGGGTATACGAGAAAATATGAAAAAGGAATCTCACACCTCTGTTTGGCCAGTTTATCCTAGGATAACTAAGATGTATAGAGTCATGTGTCGATAGTATTGGTGGCCTAATATTAAAAATAAAATAACAGGTTTCATCACTTAGTGCTCCACCTGCCAACAGGTGAAGAAAGTGCACCATCAACAAGCTGGACTCCTACAGCCTCTATCCATTCCTAAATGGAAATGGAATGAAATCCCCCTGGATTTTATTACAGTCTTGTCCATATCTCCTCGAGGCAGTGAAGCAGTATAGGTTGTTGTCAATAGGTTTACCAACGTTCTGCACTTCCTGCCTATCCGAGAGACCTTTACAATTAATGATTTGGGAGGGCTGTATATCTGGGAAAATTTTCAAATTCATGTTGTACATCATTCTATTATCTCTGAAAGGGATTCCCATTTTAATTCACGATTCTATAAAGTGTTAAAAAAGAAACTAGGCTAACAGGTACTTCTGAGTGCAGCATATCACCCCTAGACCAATTGGAATTCTGAAGGAGATATACAGGTTTTAGGGGATATTTTATGGGATTGTATCCTTTATTTTGGAGGTTCCTGGGAGAAACATTTACATATTGATGTCTTAACCTATAATAACACCTTCCAGGTAACAATTCAAATGGCTCAATATGAGGATCTCTATGGTAGACCATGTTGTTTTGCTTTATACATGCTTGAAGTAGGTGAGACAGCTCTGTTGGGTCCTTATATCGTTCAGGAGACTTTTCAGAAAGTTTATCTGATTAAAAATCATATGACTATAGCTCATTATAGGAAAATGTCTTATAATGCTTGTCGCCGCAGACCTATGGAGTTCGAGGTGGGACATCGAGTCTTTCTGCGTGTTTCTCTTAGGATTGGTCACAGGCAGATCAGGAGACAAGGGAAGTTATCACCGAGTTATGTTGGTTCATTTGAGTTAGTGGAGGGAGTTGGGCTAGTAGCCTATCAGTTACATCTAACTCATAGGTATCGTTCCATGCATGACGTTTTCCATGTATCTCAACTTCGTAAATCTCATCAAGATACGTCTCATTATTTTTACAGTGATGACATCGAGCATGACGCTGATGCATCCTTCGCAGAGCATCCGATCCATTTCATAAACCGTATGATGATTGTACTTTGAGGAAATTCTATCCCACTTTCTCGGGTGTTGTGGAAACACAGATGCATTCAGGATGAGTCATAGGAGTGATAGATGGATGTACATGCGTAGTGGCCAAAACTCTTCTCTGGTGACGTTCCACTACCCTTAGAAGGGAAACTCGAGGATGAGTTGTCTAACGGAGGGGAGGTTGTAACGTCCCAACCTGAATCAGGTACCAACCATTTTTACTTTATTATAGTCTAATTAATTAATCTAATTGGGGTGCACACCTGCGCACTTCACAGGGGGTCCTAAGAATCTTTTTATTTTATTTAAATTATTGCAGACGTTTCATGAAAAATGTCACGTCGCGCTATGGCGTGGTGTTCTAGTTTTAAATAATGAATTAATGATTGGAAAAAAAGTAATAATAGATTTAAATAATATTTTAAAGAAAGTAAGAGTGGATAAAAATAAATTCTGAAATAAAATAATGAGCAGGTTATGGGAAATATTGAAAATATTTAAAATGGGGGATTTCCGTTTTTAATTATCTTTATTATTTTACATTCCATTATTTTGTTTCATTTTATATTTTAATTTTATTTCATTTTTTCAATATCTTTTATTTTTTATCTTATTTTTATTTTTGTTTTTCTCTCTCTTTTCTTTATTCCACTCCTCTCTCCCTCTCCCACCCATCATGTCGTACCCCTCAATCCCATGACACCAACCAGCAACCCATTAGGAAGGCCACTGCTCCTCCGTCCGATGTCTGATTCGTTAACTGTTAGGTGAACAATAAACCATAGGGAATGGATAATGTTTGTCAACTGGAATCATTCGATTCCATTGAGTATTTTGTGCTCAATTTGTCACATAAGATTCTATCCCTATTTTGGGTTTTTATAAAATCCTTCATTTTTATCCGTTTTAGGTCAAATAAAAGTCTACTGAAAATCATAGAGTCATATATGACTAAAATGTAGGATGCCAACTAACTTTACCAATGTTCTGTTGAAATTTATAAAAAAAATATTGTTGTGTTGTTAGTCGGTGCCTACCTACTTTGTCAAATTTTTCCCATTTTAATTACTTTAATGGTTATATTTAATTGTTGCAGCCTTAATCATCTTAAAGTTTTTTTAATGGTCTCAACTCTATTGGAAACCCCTTTTGGTGTTCCGAAATAGTTGGTGTATTAATCTGTTAGCTGTGATATTAATTTAATTATTTCTGGGTATTGACAGCCCCTTTTATTTCTTTTGAAATAAATGAATAGTTGTTTAAATTATTGAAATAAGTATGTAAACCCCTTTGTGCATGCCAACCCGATCGGTGTATTCTACCATTACCATAGTTAATTATTTGATTAATTACATGTGTTTCTAGGAAAAATTTTATTATTAATAAATTAAATAAATAGTTTCCTGAACATGAACTTCAATTGTTTGATCATTTGCACTTTTTTTCTTAACTGTTTATTTTTTTAAATATGAATTATCCACTGAGGTTGATATGATATGTATACTATCTTGTATGTGGTTGTGTTGTACTGTTAAATTTTTGTCGTGTGATGCAAATATGTATCTAGTTAGTTTTCAAGCTTTGACTTTATATGTCGAATATGTCATATCTGCAGCAGTGAAAAAATTAATTAAATTTTGGGCGGGGAAAGGACGTGGGTCTTATATTAAGGGCCATGCATAGATCCTATGCCCTTGATCGGTTACCTTTATATGCCAAGGGGTGGTGTCATTGGGTTTTTTGCACCAAGACTTCCCTGGATAATCTAATACTTTTGAGTGATATCGGTTCCAAAAGGTCCTATCAGGACAGATCCGTTGGCAATGTGGCTAAGCCAGTCTCGGATGATATTCGACCCATTTTTGTGAAATCAAGATGGAGTTTGGGTAATTCCATTCTTCATGCAATACTTGTCCTTTCAAGAGATTTCCTTGCACGAGCTCGGTGGTATTGGATAAATTGATGCATGTTCTATAGTGATACCTTCAAGATGGGCTCAGACTCCAACTGTCAACATGAACATTTAATAATGATGCACATAAGGATTAAGTTATTGCTAATTGAGTCTATTTATAATTGAGATATTTTCCTTGATATGTAGAAGTCTACCAGGTTGACAATGGACTTGAACCCCAAGATAAAGAGAAACCTTGGGGTACACTTTTTCATAGTTTTACATTCATTTATAGGTTATATATATATATATATGTGTGTGTGTGTGTGTGTATTTCAGCTAACATGTACCCTTTCAGACTACCAGCTTAGGTTGAAGAATTTGACTAGACACGAGTACCATTTGGGACCCAAGCCGACATATTTATGTCATTGCACTGCAATTATTTTATTTTAAATGGTTATGTAATGGAATATTGCATTTTTATTTTTTCATGAAATGGAATGGTTTAGAAACCGTGGGTGCCGACCTACTCAGATTTTATCTCTCCCCTTATTGGGCATCG
Organism: Viscum album; assembly: GCA_963277665.1. NCBI lineage: Eukaryota > Viridiplantae > Streptophyta > Magnoliopsida > Santalales > Viscaceae > Viscum > Viscum album. The sequence continues at coordinate 325,357,074 of OY728128.1, forward strand.
TCGACACCTGAGTAGATTACATATTCGTAGGTATTGACAAGGGGATGTGTGTTGCTTCCGAGGATTGAATGTTCATTACTCATTAGGATGTAGAATGGGGCGGAAGACCATGCCTTGGTCACGATGCAGTTTCTTTTTGTGTCTTTTCATTTAGATGACAAGGTGTTTGAGTTCTGTATTCCGTACTTTCAGTTTATACTCATATCATGTCATGCCACTATCTTGTGTGTTTATTTACATGGTTTTTATTATTTAGTTGGATTATTTACCTTGCTTCTGCTGCAGTTTATTTATTCACATGCTTTCTCTAGTAATTATTTGTTACTGTTTACATCTGTTGTTATATTATCTATTATTTATGAGGGAATACTCATCCCCATGGACACAAAAAGGTCCGTCACTACTATTCAACAGCATCTCGAAATTAGGGAGATGCACTTGTGGTTATGTGATGCACTTGTCGAGCCACCATCTTAGAGGTGAGCCGGTTCGGGGTGTTACACAAGGACTGTACTTTTTATTTGAATTATTTCACACTATTAGATTTCCATTACTTGGGTTGAATTTTATAGAAACTACTTGTGGTGTCCCACTGTATAACGAACCATGATTTATGTACATTGAAATTAAATTTATTTTTTAAAATACTTAATACATTACCAAAATATAAGCCCAAACACTATATTAGATTAGTGACATTGAAAACATGGAGCATAATCTTCTAAAATGGAGAATGATCTTCAATATATATAATAATGAACATACACTTTTGTTTTCCTATCTAAATCATTTCTTCATATCATAGGGAAAATAAAAAATAAAAATGGTGAGCTCAATGCCCAATAAGAGTATTAATTGAGAACATAAAACAAACCCTAGTCATAAGAATGTAAAAACATGAACATGAAGTTTAAATATCAAAATCTTGCGTCATTAAATAAATCATAGATGTTTGCACGTAATAGACTATAAAAGAACATTATCCATGATAAAATAAAATTGGAATAAATCATGGAATTGCATATAAAATTATGAACATAATATCATATCTATAGTATCCATGTCATTGCTACCAAGACTATCATAGTGGACAAGATCCTTTACTAAACCGAGATTACTTTTTGTTCAATCCATGTATTGCAGAAATGGATTTAGTTGCCTTTCCAACCCTGTATTACTGAATATGATTTACTTTTTGTTTTTTCCATTTTAACTCATGAGATATAAATAATTACAAAATTCATTTCATGGAGAAATAGGTCCCACCAATCTTATAATGAAATCATTCTTATATGGTCCTCAAAAAAATAAATCATTAATCATAGAAAAAACCATCAAATAAAATGGTTTTCGTAAACATAATTATATCATAACAAAACTCATATATAATATAAATTCAGCATTATCACAATAAAATAATAGTAATATTAGAGATAGAGGAATAATACCTATTTAAATAGAATTGTCTTAGATCGAAAATAATTTTTATAAAACACTTGAACATAATTATTTAGAAAAATATCCTTTGTTTTTCTAAAACATTCTCCATTGACAAAATGCCACATAATTTAAAAAAAAAAATATTTTGTTAAAAATAAACTTGAAATAATGTATTGGAAGATTATTAAATAAGGTGTCATAAAATTCTGAAAATTCATTCGTGACATATAATTTAAAAAACTTTCTTCTTGTACTTTGGATAGAAAAGTAAAAAATTACCTTGACTGAAAAGGAATAGTTATTCCAATTATAGCCTTTAGTAATAATTTACCAATGGCTAAAATTGAATTTGAAATTTTATATAATGATATAAATAATAATTTAAAATACATATTTATGAAACATGGATGTGGATGATAAATATACCCTAGTAAATACGTACAAATAAGAAATCTTGGATTAAATCGAGATTAACAATGTTATCATTTAACTAAGGTCCAATATGATTTGTCTATATCTGAATGACATATATAATTGTTTAAATATTTTTTCAGATTTTCTACCTAATAATAATCATTTTTATGATAACTTTTATGATCGTTTGTTAGTAACATGTCATGGTAACTCGTTATTTTCATATTAACTGCTTTATTTTCTTTTGCATGTTTTTCTAGATATGTTCTTATTCCAATTTTAAGGTATAGTTATATCATTTATAACATTGTATTGTTATAATATATATCTTATTTATTCATTCTATTCAATTATATAATCATTATTTATTTAATATTACGTAGAACGAATCCCATCACATTGTGGATATGGTAAGTCGTAAGTATGCACGAGCGACAATATTGTTTCCATAATTATTGAATTGTATTGAAGTGGATGGTGTATAATATCTAAGAATAAATATAATTTTATATTAATAAAATATATATTTATTAATTATATCTTTATACCCATCCTTGTAAGGTGGTTGTGAGAATCATATTACACCACATTGTGGAAATGGTAGGACATGCGTACACAGACATAGTGATTTCATTTTTTATAGGATGGATAGATGGTGGAATATGTTGGTTTCCTAATCATAATAAATAATCCTTATATATCTACTAATATATTTTTACTTTATAATGAATCAAGTCCTGAGGAGGATGTAGAAGAAGAAATAAGTTTGAACAAAATCGGAAAACGATATGACCTATTCTTTGACGTGCCCCCAAAAAATGTCTCTTAGAGAACCATATTCTGTCTATTGAAGAAGTCCAATACCTCTATAATGTTTCTTTGGATGTTTATTATAGAAATGGGTAGGGTATGATTGAGCATGAATGCTGAATATGAAATTTGGAGTTGAGGGGGGGGGGATTTTATAATTGAGCTAAGTGGAAGTTTTTGAAACCTCATAAATATTAATTTATAATAAAATAAAAACCCAAAAACATCCCAAATGTACCAATGTCGGAGTTGAGATGATATAGGGTTTTAATAACAACATCCAATAAAATTAAGACATGTTTTTATTTTAGTTTAAACCATACCATTTTGATTTATTCTTATTTAATCTATTTAAATTTATTTGTGTTAATAACATACTAAATATTAAATGGTTATAAATAATGACAAATTTGTTTTCAATTTTCCATAACTGAATACATTATAAATTTTTTGAACATATAATTTTCACTTTTAATTTTTTTATTATATTTGATTTTTATTTAATTTAAAAATATGTTATTTTATAAAATATCAATAATTACAATATTGACACTATTCAATTATTTGACTTTAAATAAAATCCACAAAGAATATAAATTAGAACCAAAATACTTAATAAACTCATAACATTTCATTTTCACCTATAAAATTTTGGACAACATTAATTAGTTCAAATGAGGAATATATTAATATTTTTAAAACCTTTTATTTGATATTTTTGTGAGTTAAATAATTTCAATATCACTATTGTGTCATAATTAATGATAATTTTTTAATCTCTATAAATTATAAATAAATTCACATGATGTAGGTAATTTCGTTATCTCCTTAGAGATTATTTATGTTTTTTGTTTTATCATATTTATCCGTATATTGATATTATTAAACTTCAAATATATATAAGAGTTAGATGTTGTCACCTTCTATTATTTTAATAATAATTACATTCAATTCCTCGAACAAAAGTCTTTTATTTAAAAATAATATGAACCGTAGGTGATATTTGCTGACTTTAACTTATTAAATAGTATTGTTTCTATTTTTAGGGTATTTTTATTATCTTTATCTTATTTTTAGACACCCTAATTTACTTGATCTACCTTTAACTATGGTAAATAAAAATTAATGTAATTAATACTCATGATATATAAAAAATAAAATATACCTATTAAAAAAATTTGTACCCACTGATTAAAATATTATATTTATTTTTATTAATACAAAATAGAAAATTGGTATAAATTAATAAAAAATAAATTCCCGTTGTCAATACCAAAAAGTAGTGTTTTATGAAGTAAAAACCTATCAAAATATTATCATGTGTTTTTGTCCAATTCAAATATGCAATTACATCTAATGGCCAATATTGGAACAAATGATAAAAACATAATCCTATTACACTTTAAAACCAATAAAAAATACAATCTAACTATATAAATAAATTATACGAAAGGGCTGTTTTGAATTAAAATTTTATATTTTTCATTATTCATCAAAATATAAATTTAATCAAAATAATAATAAATTTCAACCACGTAAAATTTTGATTCCATGATTCTAATGAAGATATTTATTTTGTAAAATATGATATATTAGTGTGTTAAAAACAATATTTAAAATTGGTGCACCAACAAAATGTGGAAAAACATAATTTATTATAAAAATACTTCTTTTATACGTAAATTTTATTTGTTCTTATAACATGTTATAGAATATAAATAAGATGAATTTCAATGATATATAAAATTCAAAAGGCATTTAATTCTATTCATAATTTCTAGTTTATATGAAATTTTAATAATATATCATTGTTTCATGAAAGTCAGTATTGCATACAACATAGGCTATCAATGAAGGTCGTTATTGCATGTATTGCAGTCAAAGCTAGTTTAGTGTTTTGTCCATAATTACGTTGGTGTTTTGTATAACATAATCCAAAAATAGTTATTATATTCAATGAAAAATATATATACTTATTGTTCCAGGAGATGAATACTATCAAATGAACTTGAAATTTTTGTGTAACGCAAGACAAGTATAGATTTTCATATATTCAAGCTAATATGACGTCACGTATAAAAGAAACTAATATTTGTTTATCATACAACACAATACATAAAATAAAATAAAACAAATCTATCTCAAAAAATCATGGTGTTTTACATTATACCTCCCTTAAAAATAATTTCACCCTCGAATTTCATTGAGTCTATAAAATGTTTACTACATTATTGATTTTAATAGAAACCAAAATTATAAAAAGGAATACTAAAACATCAATATAAATTAGAATGTTAGATAAATAATGGTTAACCAATTTAACTCATACCTAGGTTTCCACATAGGATAACTTATGTGGGAAGTGAAAACATGGATATGGAAGAAGACATATTACTATAATTATCTGACGGAGACTGATAGAGAACAAGGGTTCAAGAAAGTTATCAACTATAAATCAATAAATGTAAGATGATTTACGAGACCATCTAAATCACCAAATAAAAGGGTACTAAGAAAACATTTTTTTATTTTCATGCTCCTTTCCCGGATGTTGAAGAATTTTACATGAGAATTATTAATTACATGAATTTATCAAAATCTCAACATTCGTCATGACTTAAAAAATTTCTACTTAATCTATTTTTAAGGAAATGTAGTTGAATTTTCCATTCTTTGAGTTTTTTAAGGTCATTCAATGGCATGATAGATAATTCTATCTGTCACAACAAAAACCGTTAACACATGTAATCAAATATGCATAATTCCGTTTATTAGGATATAATACATTATTCTAAGTGACATAAAAAATAATATAACTTATACTATCTATAAATTGATTACATTACAATCCTTCTAAAAACTAAAAATATAAATCATTAGAAAGAGGTGAACTAAATCAACATAACCTTTATCTCCCAATCCCACAAGGTAGTTCCTTGTTATTGTATACCAAACAGGGGAATACATTAATCATTTATTGTCTTGAATCATAGTAATAACATGAATTACCATAAAACCATAGTTAAAACATGAATTTTGACAAAATTAACTATTTCCACACACCAAAAATAAAAATAATTATATATACTAAAACCATGTTATCACCATTTCCATATATATGTAATAAGATCATCAATACTATCAAACATATTATTATTTAATTATCCTTTAATTATATGCATATCATGTGCTTTCCAAAAATATTTCAATCAGTTTTCATGTTTACCAATACCATATTCATATGTAAAACAAAAATGGACCAATACATAGATATTCAAATATTACATAATATTATAAAAGAGATTCGACTACAAAATTTATTAATCCCGTTACATAATCACAGAACCATTCCCCCACTTAGTTTTCATACTTAACATAACCAATAGTGATCTCATTTGATTTGAGATTGACTTTGGCCTTAAGAGGTTGCTGACGTAGATCATAAATTTAAAAACATTGATTTGGGCATTGGTTAGTATAATTCCCCATTTCCTTACACATGTAGCATTAAATTGTCGGTGCTGCATTCTTTGTAGTATTTTCTCTCTTCACATAATTAGTAAATATTTTACTATTACAATAGCACTCAACTAGTCTATGACCACATTCTACAAACTAAAAATATTTTATCGCCACATTAAGAAAATCCCAACCATTATTCTTTCCACACATTGAGCATACAGAAAAATTCATATTCATTTCAACATTGTTTTGAGATTTTTCATTAAACTCCATCATTCGTTTCTTATCTATACCATGAGATTGATATGTGACCAAAAATTAAATTTCTACCTTAATAGAAAAACACCCAATCTACTCATAGCTAGTAAAATCTCTTATTTACAATTCTCTTTGAAGACATGGATTTAAGCCACTGAAGAGTCGGTCATATTTACTTTTCAGTTGGATGATTAAACTAGAAACATACTTGGAAAATATTGTAATATTTTCCTCTTATATATAGACAGGTTCATCTTAATTTTTTAAGCACACATTACTCATTTTCAATTTAAGGAATAAAATGGTGTCACCATGATAAGTGAAAAAATGCAAGGGCATGAATGGGTGATTGGTTGCAAGGAAGAAGTGGTGAGACAGTGGAAGGGATTTCACGGTTGCACCGTGAAATGAAATTTTATGAGGAGACAATGTAAAAATATAAATAGTGAGACTTTGTAGGAATGGTGAAATGGAGTGTGGTGTTTCTGTGAGACCACTTTGAACCATTGAGATAGTAAGTCGAAATACAACCGTGAAAAATAATTATAGATTAATATATATATATATATATATATATAACTAATGAAATATTTAATTAAAACTAAACATTGATTAAAACAAAATTAAATAAAGATACTCAAAAAATTAAATAATGTTCTAAAACTAAATAATCATAAGATAAATTATTATTAACTTTAATTAAGTAAAAAATATATTAGAAATAAATGAAAAAATATAATAAAAAAGAAACTAAATTATAAAAAGTAAATATAAAATTTATGCATTTAAAATTAAGAAGATAAATTATTTCTAATATATAAAACTAAATTAATTTAAATAGATAATTAATTATCATCATTTTGAATAATTGAGTTGTATTAATCTTTTAAATTATAATATTTAATTAAATTTATTTCATTTCAAAAAATAAAATAGTAATTAACGAATTATTAAAAGGCATCTATTAAATAGATTATATTATTTAATTTTTAATACATGAAATTTCTGATTAAGACTAAATAATTTATGTGTTACACCAAACAAATTTATTAAATGATAAATTTTAATTCATTAAATATGAAGACAATGATACCAAACTGAATTAAATTTAATTATACTATATGATTAATGTATGAAATAATTTAATTATTTTAATGCCTAGAAAACATGATTAATTATAAAAATTGATAAAATTATTGATTAAAAAAATACAAAAGTGCAATTATTTAGTAACAAGTGTTAAAATAAATAATTAAATTGATAAAAATCAATTACAAAGATTGGTAAAAACATGTATTTTTTAGGCCAAATCAGTTTGTAAAGAAAATAACAAATAATACTAGTATATACGAACCTGTGCGTGAAATACCGAAGAAAGGATGGTTGTGTATAACCCAATAAATACTGTAATTAATAAGTAATTGTACACATTTCAAACCAAGGTTGACACATTCATAGTGAATTCATTTTAGAATATAAAATACCATTACAAATAAATATTGATGTATTTTTTAGGAATTTCATAGGTCTCGTACTGTTGAAAATACATGTATTCAAATATCCCAAAGAACATGTTCTTAAAGAATTTCAATATTATCAATAATAATAATTCAACATACTTCACCTAATAAGAGTACCCATATAAGAATATTTAATTCTTAATTATTCTTTATTGGGGATATGGTATTTATATATAGTGATTCATTGACTGGGGGAAACTATTTCTATACCATATATTGTTTTGTTCTTACACATGAATATATTTTAATATAATATTTATTTTTAATGTTCTCAATAATATTTTAATTCTCATTATGACATTTATATCCAACAATCTTATTTTTTTAGATGGAATAAATTGAATTTTTATATTGTCGGTGTGTAGTGATATTATATATCCACTTAATGCACTGGTAAGACTCTTATAAAAATTATGATAGGGTAATGAATGAAACTATACCTATTATTAATGTTGATTTTGAACATATACATACTGTTTTGTTTATGTTATATAGTGTAATTTATTTATAAAATATAAATCATTATGTGATCATTTTATCATATATTTCAATTTTTAATCATAGATTACAATATACAACACTGATTATTTATATATTCTAATTTGATTTTGAATAAAATGTTAGTACCTATTGTATGGTTTATCATTTAAACAATTTGGTCTCACCCTTTACATTTGTCTCTAATTTACATGTTTATTAATGTGTAATACAATGTATGACTGACCCTATCAATATCAGGAAGGAATAATGATTTTTTAATAAAATGTATTACTTTCTCAAGATTTTATGTAATATTTATATGTATGGTATCCAAAAGGAAACTAAACCTTGATTATTTTAATTAAATCTCCTGTATTCTAATAAACTTGTAATGAAAAACCACAATATCTAGTTTCTTATTCCTATTATTGTTATAGTTGTTATTAGTGGATGTTTCTAAAGAAACCTTAAGAACAATATTTAAAAAATTGTTGGGGGAGAATATTGAAACATACATTTAAATGATTAACAATATAATTGTAGATTTTTATGGTATTTTTGGCATAAGAAACTATTTTAATGGAATTATATATCTAGGTCTAACTTTAAATAGTAGTAGTTTATAATATTAATTATGATGACATTAAATTTGGAAGATATTTGAAACATTTAAAAGAAATGGAGACAACACCAAAAATCACAAAAAATATTGGGATTTTTTATGTTATTTATAATGTACTAAATGTTGGTGTTGAATAAATCATTACTCTCATTTGGAAATTTTCATCAGATATGAAAAATAACCTTACCCTCATTGGGATATTTGTTCACCCACAATCAATACCAACCTGTTTAGATCATTTTATTAACAGACAACCTCTATAGTTCTATGATTCCACTAATACAATAGTGGAAAACTAATGGGTTATCATGAGAATATATTTATGGAATTAAAATGTTATTATGAGGGAAATGGTTTCATGTATTTGTACATCATTAGAAAATATAGTGACCAATTGTTTCCCCTAATACAAAATACTAAGAAGGAGGAATCAATAAGAGACATGTCGTTGATGAAATATAATGTTCTTTTCCTAGAAAATTATTTTTCTCACGACCGATAATTTGAGATGGAAAGGAAATTAAAATATTTGTAATAAAAGTAATTTGAAATATTAGATGATTATTAGGGTATTTAACATTATTATAAAGAAGTTTCATAAATTTTCAATACAATTCATAAATTATTATTTGATCATTTCAGTTATTGTTTAATGAAAATTTATAGAAGATCATTGGTATATTAAAATATTGATAAAATTATGTTATTTTAACAAGTTATATCAAGTCTATGTAGGAGTTTTGAAAATTATTTATTTATAATTGAACTCCTTAGAAGAAGATAATGAGTTGTCACTATTTCAAATGAAAAAAAGAAATGAATACAAGGGATGAATATAGTTCCCATGATTAAATATATTTGGGAATAAACACATGTGGACCTAATTAATGAGGATGACTGCAATCATTAAATTAAGTGTGAAATGTCATAAATCTCATGAGATAAAAATAATGATATAATAAATCAATTTGAAATTCAATAATCACAAGTAAATGGGTAATTAATCTAATACATTCCCAAATATCAATGGGTACATTTCTCAAAATAATATGTTATATTCGGTCTAATAATTTATAATTAGAAAATCCAATGGCGGATATCCATATTATTTGATATAAGTTACGTTGATTATAGATTAATTTTTTTCTAATACATTATTTTGTTAAAGAGCTATACAATCATTTATATCATGATTTTCTAGGAATATTTTCTCCAACATAGACATATTAACAAATGAATTATTTATTAAAATACCAAGTAATACATTAATTGTAATAAATATAATTCATGAAATTTATATTAGAATGCATGGTTGTTGTCTAATTGTGAGTCTATTCAGAATTCTAATGATGAGTTTTGTTGTCATCTTTGTCATGTATTCGATCTCGAATTAAAATGAATTAATATATTTGATGGATGATGTAGTAATAATTAGAAAATAAATAATCCAAATAATTTTTTAGAGAAGATATTTAGTCATCTGAAACATTTATAAGACCACCCCAAGTAGAATATAATTATTATATCATTAGTTATGATATGATGAAAAAATTTTCTATGATGGGTAAAGATATTATAATAATGGAGGATTTCCCATTTTATAGAATTATATTTAATTTTTTTCATGTTGAAAATTATTGATTTACCCTAGATAAGGATGAAAAATTATATATATATCTTACCCCTAATGAAAAAATATTATATATGTCTCCCTATAGAATGGATCTATTGGAGAGACTAATGCTGTTAGGTCTCCTGTTTGCACTCAGTTTCCCGATGTTTGTCCTATTGTAGGTTGGCAACATGATGAAACTGTTAGCTTGGCTCTTGGAAATGGGGTCTCTCATCATGTTTATTGTCATAAGGAGATTAAAAAACTCTTGAATTCTTCTAGGATCACTGAGAAGTGGGGTGACATCTCTGAGGTGGAGGAGGTGGATAATTGCACTGGTCTGAACGCAGCGAATAGAGATGGCTCTTTTAAAGATGCACTATTTTCTGTTAAAGAGAAAGATGATGATATCATGGTTTCCATTCCTTCCCCCTAAAATTTAAGGCCGAGAAAGGACTACTCTAACGTCCCTCGCACTGTGTTCACGCATTCTACTTCTAAGTTGTCAGGTAAATTAAAATCTGATATTCTTAAGATCTTCTAACCGAGTAAGTCCCACTCTGAGTGGGAAACAACTGATGATTCAGATTATGGAAATGATATGTCATATTTTTATTTGTAACCTTTTTAACAGATGAGGGAAAGTCCCTTTGTTTGACCACTTCTGTCTCCCCTGTACCCTTTTCTTTTTGTTTTAATAAATGGTCGGAAGTATTGCTTCTTCCTGGTCTTGTTGGTGTAGTGGAGAATTACTAAATTCTAAATTATTTTGTATGTATAAACATGGGAGTTATAATTTATGGGGAATCATCATTCTTATTCCATATTTTTACAAAAATTTATTTATTGTAGAGGATTATGAAATCCCATCATGGTGATAAGGCCATACTAATGATGATTATATATTTGAAGAGTGGGAAATTAAAAAAATTATATATTTTAGATGATACAATTTTATATTTTTATGTGTAAATATGATTTCATTCTGTTCCATATATAAATAATTAAATTTCTCTTATTCGTATAGTTCAAATTTTGATATACATCCTAGAAGAATAATGTTGTATGAGGATGTCAGCAAACATTTCTAGTTGGAAAATATAATGATAGAGATTTCAAATTTATCTTAAAAACGACATTTAGGACTATATTTGATTGATAAAAGGTAACACAAAAAGTATTTTATAATAAAATTACCTATAATAGAGTGGAATTGAGGGAAATAATTTTTTTAAATTTATTCACTGGGATTCCTAATACATTCAGGGGAATAGTGCATATCATTCATTGTTGACAACCTAAAAATTCAACTTTTTCATGTAATTTGAAAATACTCCTTTCTCATCCAGCATACTATAATGTATATAAATGAAGTTGTGAGGATTCATGGAAAACCTTTTTATATAGTATATAAAAATGACCTATTGTTTACATTAAAAAAATAGGTATCTTTATAAGGATTAAAATATATAGAATAATCATAGTATAACCAATCACTCTCAAATATATGGGCTACATAAATGGACTATACAAACATTAAATAATATTATATGGTTCTCCTCCCTAGAAATACATTGACTTTTGGAAATTTATTTATCTCCTCTCGTGTTTACGTACAATAAATATTACCTCTCTGTTATTAAAATAGCACTATATGAATCCCTTTTGGGAAATTTATATTGGCCTCCAATATGAGGGTATGAAATTGAATAATGGAAGTAATTGGTTCAAAAACATGTGTATAAGACCTTAGAAAAGTTATGTTTTATCAAATAGTGCACCATGGCATCCCAATGATGATAAAAAAGTTATGTTCGAAATTAAAAAAAGGTTTATTAATTAAAACATAGAGAAAATGTATTCCAAAAGGATATCCCAATATAAAAGTATAACAGCATTTGGAAAGAAATGGTAGCTATTTCCAAGGTACATTGGTCTATTTAATATATTATACATGGTTGGGGTAGTAGTGTATCATTTGGATATTCCACCAAAACCACCTCAAGTTATTGAAATATTCTATATATCCCATATATTGATGAATATGATGGAACCTTCCAATATTTAAATGCTTAATAAAGTTTAGATTGAATAGATATTGTTATATAATAAATGTATAATCTAAATCATTTATTTAATAATGAAATCAATATGGAATAGAACAACTTATATAGTCATGGTTCATTTAGTGAATCTACTTTTAAAAGAGGCAACACAAGAACCGGAGGAAGAAATTATAAAGGATTATCAATATTTTTTGTGTACCTATTTGTAATTTTGAGTTCATTATTTTAATATGGGATAATTTAATAATTGTAAAATTCATGTAATGAAAAATCCTGTTTTATTTGAATGTAATACATTAAAAATTATATTATTAAAATACAATAATTCTAAAATAAATTTAAAATAAAAATAAATTATGGAACCATAAAACAGATAATGATATTGGGAAATGTGAAAACATATTACTCTAGAGGATAATATGTGAAAAATAATAAAAAGTATATTAGAAACATTTATTTTATGATGAACTGTACAAAAAATGATCAGGAAATAATATTTAAGACAATGATAAAAAAAATATTCAGATTGTAGAATTATGTCCAATTATATAAGCCATAATATGACCATTTTAATATGATTATTGTAATATAATAGTTGGAATCTAAGAATTAAAATTTCCCATTTGAACCAGACTATTAGAAATATATACATTGTAATAGTAATGTAATAGTTATTAACACATGTGTCTAGTAAACTGAATAAAAAATTACTATGTAATTTAATTAATAATCAAATAAATTTACATTAATAAATGAGTAGTAATGTTATTATATACAGTTGAATTTAAATAGAATGTGTTAGATATTTCAGGATTGAGTTTTTGATTTTTTCCAAAACATAATATTTAGAAATAAATAATGATTTTTTAAATATATTTAATATTTTCATATAAGTTATTTTAATTTCCTAAAAAGGGTATTAAATTTTAATCCATAATGTTGAAATAAATCAATGGTTAATTTTCCATACCTTTATTATATAACTAAATTTTCAGAAAAAGAATAAAACCCAATAAAATTGATTAGTAACAATTATTATAAAATTATATTGTAAAACTAATGAATTAAATGAATCCAAATCGAGAAATACAGTTTTTAAAATATCATATTATATAATGAATTAATTCTATTTTCCAAACCTATAATATAAAATCTAAAGGAAAAGAAATTAAATTTGGGATCTAAAAATATATTTTTGCAGGAAACATTCATTTCCATGTCCCAGGTAATATATTTTTATTAAAATCTATTTTGAAATTATTAAATTATAAAAAATCATGTATTATATTTCAAAACAATATACTAAAATGGACATGAAAATTGTTTTTTATATTCAACAACCTTTTTTTATAAGGAATATATTTAGATATATATATGAAATCCTCTCATATTTTCTATAAACACCACTATCTATGTATACTTCACACATCCCCAAATGGTATGATTAAGAATATTATTAAAATTACCCTCTAAAAATCCATTCAAATATTTTCAAAGGATCTATAAATCTCATCCCAATAATTAGGAATATATTTTTTAGTTCAAGAGCCCATATTATATTCAATACTCTATTTGTGTAATACTTATATAACTCATTTTCATTTTAATGTGATCTTTTATTGAAATTCATTATTTTAAATGTCTTATAGTTTTATAAATGAGGGACCACCATTCCCTCACACTAATCTACAGTCATAATATGTTGTAATGTTGGAATGTTCTCAGATCCACATATAATCCAAGATTTCTATAGGGATAAGGGCGAGTGATTTTCATAACAATTTCAACACTATCATGATATGAATATGTGGACAATATACATATATAAAATAACCATTGTTTAAATACCCCCAAAAGAGTTTTGTTGGCTATATTCAAATCATTAATATGATACAAGAGTATCGGGCTTGACTGGACACCAGGTTAGAAATTATTCGAGGATATGATTTAAAAATTTATTATATAATCATAATTAATAACTTTTCAATTAATTAATATTTATCATAACAATTTTTAACATACTATGTATTTTTGAAAGGATTAATGATCCTAAAAGAGATTCAATTTCAATTTTTTATTGACAAACTGAATTGAAAAATAAGAATCAAAATGAAATTATGAGAGTTGAAGGTATTAAATGTGATTTATTCAGACATGGTTTATGTCTTGATAGGTTTAAGGAGTTTGTTTTTGAGTTGTGGTATTGTAATGATCCCAAAATTAGAAATCGAGATAAGATGGTAGGGTGTATAGTTTTTCTGAAACCATGTGTCCTTAGGATAAATTGTGTGACTGAACCTGTGGAGCTGGTAGTCACTCACATATTAATATAATAATGTGAGAGAAGATTATTGGGAATTAGTGTGTTAAACGATTCTTAATAATGATATATTACACAGGTATCTCATAGTTTCTCTAGGATCCCAAAACTCTGTTCTAGAACTGTGTGCACCACCAACATGGGAAGAGGATCAATAAGAGTTGGAGTACATTTTGTCCAATACTGTGATGAAAATGTGCACCTTATTTAATGAGTTTATATTAAAATTTCTCTCTAAACATTTTATTTTCAGTCATTTAGGGACATTACACATTTGAAAATAATAATATTTCAATCACCCAAACACCATGGTCAATATTTTTTTTCAAATAACAAATCACTACAATTGTATAGATTTCATCAATTATGTGTATCTATTTAAACATTAGGAATAACTAAATATCATTTATTATAGTTAGAATAATTTATCCTTTTATAATTGATCACTATGATAAACAATTTCTTTTTCGTATATCCCTTTTTTAATTTATGAAAATATATTTTGAGATAAAATTTATTTTAAATTTTATGTTATGTATTTTTAATTTTATTACACCATGTTTGTCACAAGATTATATGTTATGTTATTGATTGCGTTTTCCTTTTCAATGACCGGTGATGCCCAGGATTATCTAGGGTATTAGTGTAGTAATTTGTCTGATAAGATAGCTTATATTGAGAAATGAAATATTCCTTACCCTATAGGTATAGATACTTCACTTGTGGTCATGATGGTTTGTTTTTGTTCTATGTAATTTTCTATTCCTAACAATATCATAATTATGTGATTATTTATTCTTTTAAATCCATTAACATTCATAGAGTACATTATGTGACATTGTTTTTTAATATGATCCAATTTTATTTCTCATTTTGTGTTATCATCTATTATAACTGATCGATTTATATAAATTTTATATCACCTATAAATTTTCCTCTCATTACCCAAGTCGATGAAATGGAACACCATGTTTGATCAAATATAGAGATAAAATTAGATAATTTTGATCTGTATTCTTTTTTTAATTTCCATTACATATTAAAATATTTATGTATCTAGAGTCTTGAGAATGAAATACCAAATACCCTAATAAAGTGAAAAATAACTATATCTTTAACTATCACACAATTCACACTCAAATTATCTTTTATTTCAACAAAACATAATTTATTTATTTCATCTAAAATATAATAGATCATGATGAAATATTTGGATTTTTTAAAAATATTGATTTTTAAATGAATTGTAGACATTTCTAAAAAAATGACAATTTTATGGGATCTTTAGGATGTAAGAATAAACTGAAACACCAATGATCCTACTCATGAAAAAATATATTTTTTATAATTACCATAATAAATTTTAAATTTTTTTGTAAAATTAATAATGATATTTTTGATATTTATATATCATAAGTATCATTTTTCACTAATTCAATTTTAATGAATTATAACATTAATATATAAAAATTAACATATATAAATTTTATAAATTTAATATTATTAAATGTATTTAAAACATTAATTATTATGTATAAATTCTAAAGAAAACCCATTTTAATTTGATGGATAAATATTAATTTTTTTAAAAAATGGTAACCTTGGTATAAGTTGTGATGGTAAAAGTTAAAATTATAATGGTATGGACTCAAAAACTTTTAACACATGTTTGTAATTTTATGGTAGAATATTGATCAACCATTCCACTTTATTAATCCTTTACTTCTCAAATTTCAAGAAACATTCATAAAGAGTAACATCCACTTATTATTAAGTAAAGGATATTCACAAATATATAATTTTATTAAATTAAAAAGGGCCACATTTCCTTCACTTCACTCCACACCTACTCATTATAAATTATTCCCAAAAATGTTACATTTTTTCATCATATAACTCTATCAAAGTTTCTTATGCCTATGGTCACCATTATTTATCCTAGGTACTCAATTTCAAATAATATTTCAAAGAGAAAACACATTATCGTGAAGTATGTATTACATTCTACTTAATGTTCCTAAACAAATAATATTGTATAAAATCTAATATAATTAATTATTTATATTTATTTCATATATATATATTATTATATTAATGAAAAAACATTATTTATTCATATCCATCCAATAAGAAAACAAAAGTGTAGTTAGTTCATGTGTGTGGACTACTGAATCCATGAAATGTCATCTTCCATTTAATTTCCCACATTTAATTGTTATTTTTAATGATTATATTGATGAATAAATATGATATTTTTAATATAAAGTATTTGTCTAATTTGAAATTATCATATACATTAATTCCTTCTCATTCAACAAGTAGTGAAAACATTTTTTGAGCGTTATGTAGACTACCGCCACTATAACACAACCTATCTTTTTTATCTATTATCATTATAATTTATTAAAACCTATTAAAACACAACTCATCATATTAATCATATTTAAATAATGTCATTATAGTCATTAAATTCAGATATTAATTCAAAATAAAACAATATTTTTATTTATAGTAATCCAATATTTATAATATGCTCTTATTCAAGCAACTCTAACCACCTTCTAAAATGATACTAAAAAACAGTATCATGGATGAATATGGGAAAATAAATAATAATAAAAAATTAAGTATATAAAAAATGTATTAATTTTTGTATAATTTTATATTTTGTATTTTTCTAATTATTAACACCACATATTTAATTTCTAAAATCTCCAAAATAATCCTAGATTAATTCAAATTTCCAGAAACATTATTAATAAACTAATTAAGTAAGGAAATATCATTATGAATAATTATAATATAACTATATTAGTTTAATTTATTATTTATGAATGTTTAAATTTTTTAATAAGAGTGGATTACAATACCATTATTTTGAAATATGTTCAAAATGATCATGAATTCTCACCCTCGATATAGAAAATATATAATATCCTACAAATATTTATGTAAATAATATTTATAAATGATAATAGAAAATTTATATAATTGTGATAAAATTTTTAATATAGGTTACTTTGAAATTTTTTTTATAATGGATATAATATTATATTTAGCTAAATGGGATTAAATATAAGGGGTTTCTTTCTCAAAATCCACTATTTGGGAAATATTTTGTACTATTAAACTAAATTATATAATATTTTTTATAAAATATGTATTCTAGATGTTTGATATTAGTTATTCAATCCTAGATAACCCATATCCAGTGTCTGATATCAATTAAATTGGCATGATTACAAGGAATCAAGCCCTAAAGAACCTATTGGTTTAGTAGCCATGGTAATCATTACACCAAAATGAGTATTTAATTACAAATAATAAAATTATTTAAAAATATTTCTTGTTATTTATAATTAAATAATGTTAATTATTACTCTAATCAATCTAGTAAATTCCGACATATCTTTTATAGTAAGATTTTAGGAATCCTTGGGAAAGAAACATAATAAGGGTGAAATGAAATATCAGTAAAGAAAAAATATAGAAGAATAAATAATGAACCAATGAGAATAGTAAATAAAAAAAGGTAATTAAATAGAAATTCATGATATTAAAATAAATTTATATGGTAAAATAATTATGGAATGGTATAAAACTAAAACATGTTTCATTAATCAACGAATTGAAATGAAACTTCTCTATAGATTTGTTGATGCAAAATCTCGTGGATGAATAAAAACTGAAACTACTATGAGGGAAAATAATTATTAATGTAAGACATTTAAATCACACATTTTGACCTATTACCCTCAAGACCATTCACAATATGGTTCAAAACTAAGGGTAGAAGCCCATTTTCACAATTATTCATGCCATGAGATATAGTTAATGCGTCGAAGAGGTGAATAATGTCTCGGCTCCACCCGTCATTGTCAGTCCAAAGAATAACTTATATTCATTTACCATAAAAAATAACATGCCATATAAAATAACCATATTGAATGGGGGATAGATATCTATCAATAATCCCCAATTTAATTATATAACTATCAAAGTAGGCATCATATGTACAATGATATACAGTTTAAGAAACATTAATATCTATCATAAATATTATGGATAGTTATGAAAAATTTAATTCTCAATGATCATATGATGTTGAATATTTAAAAAGGACATAAATAATTAATTTTGGAATTAAATATAAATAATAAACTTGGAGAAATCAACAATACACTCTCCAGAGGAAGAGTAATTATGGTTTCAATACAATAAACCCATGTGGAGTGAAATTGAGAGTTATTATCATTGATGAAATGAAAGATTAACATATAAAATATACAAGAGAATAATACCATTTTATTTTGAAAATTTTTATAAATATTCATTAATTATAAACCTTTTAAACATGAAAATGATGCTTCAATGAAATTCCAAAAGATGAATTTGTACCTGTCAAATGCGGTAAAAAAGAAATATTCTTTTTTTTAAAAACTATTAGAAAATTAATCACATAGAAAGAGAAAAATAATGATTCATTGAAAATATTAGTAAAAGAAAAAAGTGTAAAAGTTTATGATCAAATAATTTTAAATCCTTTTTGAAAACATTTAATAATTAATGGTTTTTTGAGAAAATAGTTTATCCCACTAAAGATTTAAAAAATTATGGGTTTCCTGAAAACATTTTCTAGTACATTTTGAGCACCAAGTAATTTAATGTTGGAAATAATACATGAAAACGGTCATTAATTACCATATAATAATGAAATCATTTTTTGAAAATTGTTAATATAATTTAAACTAATGAAAATTGAATAGAAAAAACATTAAATTTTTTAATGAGGTTAATAATATTTAAACATTACAATGTATCCAATACCACTCTAAAACATCCTAAATCTCAAACTAATAGTGGTATAAAACTAAATTAATTCATAAAGAAACACCATATAAAATATTAGTTGCATAAAAACAATTACGCCATAATGAAATGTAAATTGATACAAAATTACTTTATATATGAATAGAACGACAAAAAAGTGATAATAATATAATGAAACATCTAAATACCATGAAGAAAAATTAATTCATGATGTAATATATAAAAATTTTCTATAGGTACACCACATATAAGATATATTGGGTGAATATGAAATTTATCAATCAAAAGTAAAAAGTGACATTAAAATCCTTACATAGCATTTCCTTTTGGTTAAACATCAACTAAATTACATTATAATAAAATTATGTTAATTTTATACTTTTTTAATAACCTTTGTTATGATTTTAAATAATTTTATTTAACATATTACTATTTTGTTTTAAAATACATAAATAACTCATTTCACGTCATGTTTTTTTGACCAAATTGGGTTTTTCTGTCAAAACAACTATTGTTGGGCAACTGTGGTCAAAGTGGTCATTATATTGCATCTACATAATAATATCCATGAAATAATTGTCATATTTATAAATTAATTTTTCTTTTAAAATTAGTCATTAAATAGGTTATGAAAATGTTCCAATGTTATTATCATAGAGACAATAGGTCAAACATATGTATATGTAACTATTCCATTTTAAATGATTGTTGTGGAAAAAAGGTACGTAAATAACATCTTTAAAAAATGATCATTATACAACTAAAACAACATCAATTAATAATATATAATTATATATATATATATATATATATATTCTTGTGATGTAAAAAGAATCACATTATGTCGAGGAGGTGGTATTCCATACATCTACTAACAATGTTATATCGTTTAATGTTTATGAAAATGGTAATAAAAGAGATGATATATATATATATAATATCTTCTAAAAGATAATTAGTATATTAATATACATTATATTTGTTTCAAATAAATTTTATTTAATTATAATCATTCCTTTATACATTCAATTTACCATGTTGATTAATCACATCGCTTTGAGCGGGCGATAGTCCACACTTCCTCAAACTATGTTATCATATTAAGGTAAAATGATAATTGTTTAATGTAGGTGTTATATAATGATTAAAAATGTATAATGACAAAATAAATATCACATTATACAAATATAAACAAATTTTCCATCATATTTCCCACTATGATAGGCGGTAATGGAGAATTGAACAATAATCCTTTCAGGATGTAGTAGTTGGTCGTACACAGAAACAGTATGTCCGCTTCAATTAGATATATGGGTGTTTAAGAGTATGAAAAACTCCATAGATTAAAAAAATACTAGTATCATTATGATACTGTAGTTTTTGTAAAATAATATAAAAATTTGATTTTAGGGGGTGGACAATAGAAATGAAATGAAAAGCGTTATAGAAGTTGTTACCTCTTAATTGGGTAACTACTCTTGGTTTGAAGAAAAATATTAATTTTATTTATTTATGACTATAGGGATAACTCTAGTTATATTGTATATATGTTGGATGAATATTTTTTTTTTAATGGCTGATCCTATGATGTTTAATTGGTGTAAAGTAGTGGGAGAGGTGGTGACCTTTATAAGGAATGAAAAGTACTCACCTGATATTTTTGGAATGAAGTTAGGTATGAACATGTTATCACCTTGGAAAATTCATAAAAAATAAACAAAAATAAATAATTTATGGTCAATTAAAAAATTATGAATAGAAAAAAATTGTTTTATACATGTGTAATTTTGTCACTTAAGATAAAGATTTATTCTTTTATTAAGCTAAATTCAATCTCAATACATGTAATTAATTTTAATCACGTTCAATAATATTTTTGGCCAAAAAAAACAATTGTTTAATTATACATTTTAAATTATTCTTTTTAGTAACATGTAATCCTTTTTTCCAAATTCCAAAAAAAGTGGCCGAAATTAAAATAAAATTTATCCAACAAATGGGGTCATAATGCAGATTTTTAAAGTAAAAACATCTAAAATATTGTTATGTTTTTATAATAAATTACAACATTAAGTTGATCCCATTATAAAATGTTGTATTAATTTATGAATATAATATCCTGTTAAACATTAAAACACACCAAAAAATTACTTCCAAATAAAAATTAATTTAATTAAAAATTTACTTTGAACTAAAATTCAGTATTTAAAAAAATTCATTAAAAAATTAAATATATAAAAAATTATCAACTATTTACCCCATACTAATTATTAAAACTCTCATTAAAATAAGAATTTCATTTTTTCATATTAAATCTGTTAATGTGTCAAAATCCATATTTTAAATGGATTTTCCATTAAAAGGCGGTAAAATTTTATTTATAAAAATATAGTCATTTTTTGTGTATAATAGGGTTTGTTCTTATCTAATGAATATAATATCCAATAGATAAATTCCAAAAATGTCTTATTGAATATATAAAATATTTATTTCATGAATATTATTCAGTAATTTTAAATAATTTTCTTATTAAGATAAAACTCCATTGGATGCACAAAAATAAATATATTTTTTTATATTTAATAGGTTCATATTTTGAATTTTCAAAAATTAGTAAACCATGAATTTATTTTATATTTATATAAACAATATTATCTAATTATATAGTTAATACTATTGAAAATTAATAATTTAATATCTAGGTTATATCATACAATTTAAATAATAATATTTAAATAATTCATTGTTATTTGGTGAAACTCGGTCATGCGTGTAACACAGACTATCAAGGAAGGTCATTCTTGCATGTGTCACAAGACATCAAGGAAGTTCAGTGTTTCGTGTAAATCAATCCAACTCAATGATTTATGAATTGAAATATATATATATATATATATATATATATAATCTATTGTATATATTAAATTGGTTATAATCTGTCGGGATATTACCTTACCGGCCCGGTGTCGCCAGTCATACACACTATCGAATACATTGTTCTTATGTTTTTCATGCATCACATTCTCCCCACATTAGTAAATCTCGTACTTTCAATTTAAACTTGATTGTGTTGATATATTTTTTGATCTTTCTTATATTGAGGTCCCACATTATGAAAAGGGTTTGTAAAACATCATCATGTTAATAGGTAATATCAGGTACAATGGTCACAATGACTACCATATACCAAGGTCTCTATGGTGGAGAACATTAAAGGGATGTTTAGATAAATTAATTGAGGGGAAAAATATTTATATGGAGTGATTTAGATCATAATTCAGAAACATTTTAATGATCAATGAAAATGTTAGAGCCTAAAAACCATAAATATTTGGTTATTTAGATAGCCATCGGTTAAACAAAAATTTATGTAATTGGAAAATATTTTATTTCTATGTCATTTTTCTAATATTGGGTAATTATTTTAGAAACCAAGGCTATAATGAAATATTTTTACATGATACATTTCAATCTCATATAAATAATCCTAATTTGTTTTTGTGATTTGTCAAATTATAATTAATCCCTTTATTCTAAAATATTAATTAACAATAATGAATTTTTTAATTCCTAATGCACTAAAAGAAACTTTTAATGCCTCATAAGGCCTTTAAAGAGTGATAAGTTTTACATATGAACATCATCAAAATATTTCTACATAGATCCTTCCTTGGTCTAGTTTATATCTACTAGGAGTGGACATTGACTTGGATAATGTCCAGGTTCCCCGAATTTACGACAATGAACTGTAAAGGATTTCATAGGATGAGCTTCATTTCCATCCATCATACTAATATTTTTTCCTCAGCATATACATTTTGTTATCTCCTCCTTTCTAACACTAAAATGTTTTACATATTTTATTGGGTCACTTTATTATGTGTATCCTTTCACACATCTCACACGATTAGATTCATTCCTTCTTTTCTCTAGAGTCTCTAACACTTGATCTCCTATCATCCAACATAATTTTGTTCTTTGGTGCACTTGGGAGTAGTAAATGGTGTATAATGTTAATTATATTTAATTACAAATGATTTGGAATAACCATGATATCCTTCACTCCTATGAACACATCATTTGGTTTCACATTTTCACCACCTTGTGCTTCAGGTTGGATGATAAATTCAATCCTTCAAGTTCCAGCCATTGACTTAAACCATAAAGAATAGTGGGAGCATCAATAGGCATAGTGAATTTTTTTTATAATTATCCATATGATATATAAATCATGAAACCTTATTTTCAAAACTAAAAAACCCAAGGTTTAACCCTAATTAATAATTTCCAAAATCCTTTTTAATTTTACATAATTTTTTGTAAAGAAATTGGGGATTCTTCTATGAATACCCCTGGGAGTGTTAATATATGTCCACAATAATTCCCATAGTCACATTCTAGGTTACCCAAAGTCAGACTGGAAACACGATGTTGGAGTATTTACGCATAGTTACATTATTTCATGAACCAAAACCACGGGTAATATCTAGATATATATATATTTCAAGGATTACCCACATTATCTATAAGTCACCAAAATTATATGGGTTGTATCTCTAATTTTCCTAAAATTATATTTTTGGGATATGATATCTAACATAATTTTTCTTAAATCAAGTAACAAAGGATTCTATTAAACATGATTTGATATAATCATTAGCAACCCATCACTAGATATCCCGATTCAAGGGTCTATTATTAATTACATTGGAAAGATTATAAGGAACAATGACTTGATGGACTAACCTGTTTTTTAGTCTTGGTAATCCAAACACATAAAAATTTATTTAATTACAAATGAAATAAACTAAATATTTTCCCCTTATATTTAAAAATAATCTTTAAGGATAATACTAATTCATCTCATATATTCATTCATATCTTTTATAGTACACTACTTGGATTCGTGGGGAAGGAAATATAATATGGGTGAGCTCAAATTCACAGTAAGAGAAAAATATTACTGAATCAATAATGAATCGGTGATAATAGAAAATATATGAATATAAATAATTATAAATACATGCCATTAAAATAACATGATATGAAAAAATAAACATGGGAATATATGAAACTAAAATGCATGCCATCAATCAATGAACTAAAATGAAATGTATCCATAGATATGTTTAGGAAAAATTTTATGTGTGGATAATAACTAAATCTAGTCAGAGGGAAATTATTTCCTAACAGACCTCTGGTATATTATACATAAGGCCCTATTACTATCATGACCATTCACTAGACATTTTAAAACTAACGTTAGAAACCCATTTCCACAATTATTCATCTCATGAGAACCTGTGGATGCCTCCATGAGATTTATACAGTCAAGGATCCACCCATCATTGCCAGTCAAAATCATTTATCATATTGAATATCCTAAAAAATAATATTCCTTATAAAAGAGACATATTAAATTATAAGTACATATCTATCAATAATTCCAAACATTAATAAAATATCTTTCAATGTAGGCCTTATATGTACAATGGTATATAGTTTTTGAAATAATAATATCCAGGATAAATTTAATGGCTAATTAAGAGAAATTGAATGCTTCATAATCATATAAAGTTGAATATTACAAGGGAAATCAATAATGAATCTAGGAAGTGAATATGAATAATAACTTCATCCAAATAAATAATAAACAATCAAGATGATGAATAATGAATGATATCAATACAACAAATCCTAGGGGAGTAAATTAGAGGGTTTTGGTCATTGATGAATTAAAAGATTTAATTGTAAAACTGAAAAATTATCCTTTTCATTTGAAAAATATTTTCTAAATATTATTCATTAAAAATAATCCATTTAAACATGAAATAGAGGCTTCCAATAAATAAAGGTGGATGAATTCTTACATTTTATATGAGGTAAAAAGGAATATTCATTTTCTCTGAAAAGTTGTTAAAAAATTACTTATTTATAAAATGAAAATAAGATTCCATTGAATGAATTTGTAATTGAACAATGGATAAAATTTTATTTACCAAATATTTTAATAAAATTTTGAAAACAATGTAATAATGAATGAATTTTATAAGAAAATAGGTTCTCTTATAAAAGATAGATACAATGTCGGGTTTTGTGAAATCATTTTCATGAACATTTTGAGAACCAAAGAAGTGAATAGTTGTACTTATACATGAAAGTGGACATTAATAACCAAATAATAGTGAATTTTTTTACTGAATAGCTGATATATAATTTCATCTACTGGAAATATCATTAAAATATCATCAATGTTATTATTGAGGTTAATAATCTTTAAACATTTTATAGTGTCATATACCAATTTGAAGAATCCTAATTTATAACATCTGATAGATATAAAATGAAATGAAAGTCAGAATATTATGAAAGTAATGAGATTCATTATATTTCATGTAAAGGTTAGTGGGTACACCACACGAATGAAGTAAGTGGTGAATATGACATTTATCTCATAGAAGTAAAAAGTGACGTATAAATCCTTACCATGTATTTTCTTTTAGGTGAACATACTTTTTATTCATATATAATAAACTAATGTTAAATAAACACTTTATTTTTCACATTTTTCACATTTATAATTACTTTTATTTCACATATTACAATGTTTTGAACAACTACATTAAAATTTAAGTTTATGTCGAGTGTTTTTGACAAAATTTGTTTTTGTGTCAAAAGAAATATTATTGGTTAACTATGGTCAAAGGGGTCATTATATAACATCTCCAAAACAATAACCATGAAATAATTATAATACATATAAATAAATTATAAATTTAAAATCAATCACTAAATATTGTTATGTAAATGATCCAACAATACAATCATGGAGATGGTAGGCCAAACACACAAATGAGAAATATTCCCATTTTTGAATGATCATTGTTGAAAGAATATGTCAAACTAAAATATTTGTAGAATCAGTATAGAATTATAAATTCCATATTATTTAACTATAAATACTTATATATATATAATTATGTGATTTAAAAGTAACAACATCATGTTGGGAAGGCGATAGTCCAAGCATCCCTGAATGATGTAATCACTATTAAAGGGTGTGGATGGGTAATAAAGGTGATGATATATATATATATATATATTATTTACAATAAGATAATTATTTAATATATATATATATATATATCACTTATGATTAATTATATCCATTCATTTATTTATTCTATATATCAAGTGAACAAATCACATCGCTTTGAGGGGGCGGTAGCCCACACTTCCTCAAATAATGTTATTTTATTAACATAAAATGAAATGTATTAAATTTATGTATTATAACAGGTTTAGTGAAGTATAAATACAATATAAATATCATATATAACATATAAAATCAAATTCCAGCATAATTTTTACCATGATAGGTAGTAAGGGAAATCTGAACAACCATTGTTTCGTGAGACCTTAGTTCGCCGTACACAAAAATTGTGTGTTCGCTTCAATTTGAAGGAGGTGCGTGTATGTGTAGGTAAAATACATAGAATGAAAACATTATATTATCTTTAGGATACTATTTTTTGTAAAATAATATTATATATATATTTTATGGGGTAGAGAATGGAAATTAGAATAAAAAGCATGAGAAAAGACGTTACCTCTTAATCAGGTAACTACATTTTGTTTAGAGCAACAAAATCATTAGAATTATTTCTACCAAAAGGGAGGATTATAGGTTGAGTGGAGGTATGTTGGAATACTATTTTTATAGGTATTGGAATAATCTAAGAGTCTTTATGGGTGTAATAATTTTGTAGAGGTGGTGGCCCTTTATAGAGAAGGGAAAAGACTCACTTTGATTTTTTGGAAACAAGTTAGGTGTGAACATGTTCATACCTGAAAAAATCCCATAAAAAATACAATAATGTAAGGTTAATGGAATATTTATGGATATAAAATGGGTTTTTGATTTTTTTTTCATTTGGGCCATTAAGATAACGTTTCATTCCTTTATTAAGTTCAATTTTAACATTAATAATTATATTTAATTTTAATAACTTGTACTAATATTTTTGATAAAAAAACAATGTTTGTCATATTATAAATTTGAAATTATTATGATTAAATTTTTTGAAACCATGTTTTCAAATTCCAATAACATTAGTGTTATAAATTAAATTAAAAATTATCCCTGATATCGGAGGACAATGAGGGATTTTAAAGCAAAAAAATCTAAAAGATTGCTATGTTTTTATAATCATTTGCAATGTAAAATTTATCCCAATCAAAAAAATGTATTAATTTATAATAATAGTATTAAATTAAACTATAAATCCAATAAAAAACAAAACTCAACCTTATAAATTTATTACATTATAAAAATGTTTTGAAAAAAAATTAATATTTTTAAATAATAACTAAACAATGAAATGTCTCATAAATACATCAAAATTCACCATAACCTAACTATTATGAATCTATTTCTAATCATAATTTTCTTTTTAAATATAAAATTAGTTAAAGTGTAAAATTTAATATTTAAAATTTGTTCTCCATTAAAAGGTTGTACAATTAACTTTATTAAAATATAGGTTTCTATGTTAAAAATACGGTTTGTTATTATTTAATGCATATAAAATATAATGTATGAATATGAAAAATATTTTATTGAATAATTAAAATATATAATTTGTTAACATCATTAAATAATTGTAATTAATTATTTTTATTAAGATAAAACCTAATTGGAATCCTAAAAATTATAATTTTTCTATAAATTTCCAATTGGTTGTTATTTTAATTTCAATTTAATTAGTGACCCATTAATTAGTTATATATTTATATAAATCATAAAATTTCATAGTTTAGTAAATATTATTCATACCTTATAATATAATATGTAGATAATATCATATTATTTTAATTAATATTATTTCAATAATACATTGTATTTTTTTGAAACTCAGTCTTCTATGTAATACAAACTATCAAGGAAGGTCACTATTGTGTGCGTCCAAAGCAATATATAAAGGTCCATCATGCATTTAATGCAAGATAAAACGGTGTTTTGTTAATTTAAATATATATAATATCTATTTATAATATTAAATATATTATAATGTATTGTGATATTACCTTACACGCTTGGTGTCATGTTTTCTACATGATATTGAATACAATGTTCTTGCCTATGTTTATCAGGGAATCACATATATCATTAAATTACACATATAAATTTGATTTGAAGAACAATTTTTATCACTCTCTTTCAATATGATTTTATTTAAAATTATACATAATCTATATAGTGGGTATTTCAATAAAAAAATTTCATTATTGTCAACTTATTCTTTATTCACCAATTATTTTTATTTTATTGGAATATAAATTTCCATGTGAAAAAATTTAACATATTTCACATAAAATTAAATGTATATAATAGTCTAAATTTATATCCTGCCAAAATATTATTTTTATTAATGTGTAACCGAAAACACTGTAATACTCTGCAATTTTCAAGGTATAAAAATTATTCTATCTTCTCATAATGTATAAGTATGTTTTGTTTACTATGAAATAAACCCCTCATTAGGTACAAGAAATTGGATAAAGATATAGTATATATTCACCTAGGGTTAATCACCCTAAAAATATTATTTATGGTGTAGAATTTTTTTGTTACTTCGATGAATGTTCAGTGAGCCTATGACTACCAATCAGGATACAAATATTGGGTAGATATACTTTTGAATATTAAAATGACCCTTATGAACACTGATGATACGTTTTTACATCCATTAATAATTTCTCCAACCAATGTAATTGATTGAACCATATTAATATATCATACCTATAACCCATCATATTGGATATAAAACCACTTCTATATTTCATTGAAAAGGTTATTTTCAATTCCATTTATCATACCCCACTACATCTATTTTGATTAAGTGATGTTCCCATAGAGAACCAAATTATTCTATTGAATAGAGAAGTAATTACATTCCATGTTTTCTATTGTACTGATAACCATGGATATTAATAAAAAGGATTTTTAGGGAATAACATTAAATGTATTATTAAATCTTATGATTAATTTATTAGACATTAATATTTGATGGGCGGGTGGACACAATATTTTTCCCCTGAAAGCGGTGAATGGTATCATGAGACTGAACTAGTTGTGTTTTAGTGTATTCCTCTTCCTATTCCTGTATAATTCTATAGATTGTACCTTCTAACATTTTTAGAAATCCACCATTATGTATAACATCTGAATAAGATCACATCTTATTGTTATCTGTATTTTAAATTATTTCTATAGATATAGTATTCAATTAGTTTTTGTTTATTATGGATTCGAGTTGTTTAATTAATCATTTTGTATCAGTTGTACCATCTCTATGTTATGATATCTTCCACTATACATACTCGCTACTAAAAATATAATAACAAACAAATTTATTAAACTTTCAAAAAAAAGGAGAAGAAAACTTTTACTAATTATCACAGATATGATGTAAGGGATAAAATTATTATCATTATGAGTTTATGTTAAAAAATTAGTCTTAAAATGTAATTTATGTATGTATATAGTATTTTATGAATATTAAGATACATGTTCATTTAGGAAATCATGTATTAAATTCCAATAATTATATGTTACTACAACATTTTAATTTTATATGTCTATGTTGTTACATTTTGTATTATATAATGTTTAGTTAGAACATTAGAGATTATATTTATAGGAACCAAGATAGATAGATCAATTACATTGAAAAATACTCATCATTTCTAGGGGAAACCCAAGAAAAGTTAATAGGAATTATATGTTATAATTTAATATAATTTTATTTTTTATTCCATTTATGAAGGGATGGAAATGATTGGGTGGAATGAGAACTATAACAACACACATAGTTAGTTTTGGGATGCTTACATAGAGTAAGTTAATAATTATTGATTTGATTTAAACAAAATCCAATTTATATTACCACAATTGATCTAGGTTATGAAAAATAATATCGAAAACATAAATATTCATGTTAATGCAGAATATTGTGTAACTATATTAGGCACCTTATGAGATAATTATCTCTAGATTTTAGTTGAACAAATATTCCCTTAGTGGATGGCAATTGAAAGAGTTAGTAGAAAAGATCCTATTCTATATGTGATATAGTCAAAATGTAAAAGCAATCATGGAATTATATTATAAAGAGGGCGATTATGAAAATAGTTGTTAGTAAATATGAATGGTATAGAGGATGATCAAAAATAATTTATAGGTAAGAATGGGGTCATATAAATAGACGATGTAGATATTATTAAACAATTCATTTATTTTCATATAAAAGAATTACATGGTCATCCATTAGTGCATGAATTTGTGTTATAAATTTCACAATTTCCTAATGAAATACATGTTAATAAATCACATTATTAAATGGCACATATGGTGTTGGAAGATTTGAATAAACATATAATGGAGTTTTTTTGATAAGGGATTTATATTCCCATATGTTTCACATTAGGGAGATTATTTTTTATTCATGAAAAATATTGATGACTATATGATATTTTTCACCGATTATATGGAGTTTAATTCCATTAATATAAATATTATGTCTCATTTTCAATAAATTAATGACTTATTCAATCAACTTCTTAGAACAAATGCTTTTGAATTATAGTAATTTCATTTATATATCATCAGTTATCGGTGAAGAATGATGATATTCCAATGAAATCATATTTAACATTGATTTTACATTATGAGGGTACTATAATTTCATCTAAATTGACTATATAACCTTCCTCGTTTACAGATATGATGTATAAATAATTCAAGGATTACATTAATAACATTTAGGGTGTATTCCATGATTATTTCATGATAGACACTATAAGCTATGAAGATAATTATAATTATACAAAAATAATTTTGTAGTACAAAAAAAAATTCCACATGATATATTGTAAGTTCAAATTTTTTCTCCATAATATTTCCTTTATTTGTCATAGTGTCTCAAAGGATGGAATATCTGTTGACCCATTAAATAAACAGGTAAAAAAAGTGTATCCTATACTGATGAACATAACATACACCTAAATAATTCTGTGTTTAATAAGGTATTATTCGTGGTTTTCTCATTATTTCACATAATTGGCCAATGATTTATCCAAGTTAACATAAAAGGTGGTTATTTCACATGGTAAAGGGAATGTAGGTTATGTATTATAGAGATCTTATATAGGATATTAATTCACCAGTATTGATATTACCATCATATAAGGGTGATTTGTAATATATATAATGACGCCTCAATGAAAGTACATGGATGTGTCCTTATAAAAATAGATATGGTGATTTGGTATGTATCATGATAATTGATAATAACAGAATAGAACTATCCCAATCTTCATCATCATCATGAATCCATAATCATTTCATTTAAAATATTAAGACACTAACTCTATGGGTAATGATACTATATATATTCAGACCGAAATAGATTAATGTATACTTCCCTCAGAAGGATGTCAATATGTGGCAATGTAGATAGTTGGAACTACACAATGGCTATGATTTGATGATACTCTATCCCCATGGGAAGGTAAACATGATGTATGACTCATTGATTAGGAGGGGATAATGAATTATTACCCAGATAATGTTTTAAAAGTATCCAACATATAGATATTATTTAATTATGTTTACAATTATTTTGTCTACAAGAGATATTATATATTTTCAATGAAATAGAAAATCCATCACTAATAGAAAATGTAATGAAGTCCACATAGGATGATGAGGCATAAAAAAATAATTAGATCAATAAATAATTATAAAATCCCATACATAATATATAAATATAGACTGTTATATTTTGGAATGTAGTTGCGTGATACTTACATACCAATGATGGAAAAGGAACTATTAGATAAACCACATAAATTAAATTTCTCTATACCCATGATTGAAGGATGATGTATATGGATTTAATAAATAATTTCACATGTGATTCTATGAAGAGTTAAGATCTGGATGATGTTTATAAATGCCAAGTATGCCTATCTGTAAACATTTAAAGACAAAGTCTTAATGGAGCCATTAAAAATATATGTATACATATATGTAATTTGGAAAATATTATAATGGGCGTTTTTATTGGGCTTCCAAGGATCTATGTAAGAATGATGTTATATGGTTCGCCATATATAACCTTAATAATTATAATAATTTCTAATGATAAGTAATGATTTATAAATTTAATTCATATCATAACCTAGTACAAACTTAATAATAAGGTTTCATAAGCCTCTTCTATCATGTTTTTATTATCCCGGCCCTTGCTTCTCATCAAAATTCTGGATGAGTCTTCAACGGGAACTCAAAACTATGATACATTTAAATACTAACAATCATGAAAATACCCAAAACCTATTAATCCATAACAATTTGTTACTTTATTTCAATGGTACTAAATAAATATTATCATGTCCTAAAAGATATAATGGTTTATTTTTCCTTGTAAAATTTACACAAACATAAATCTCAAATTACATATGAAAACATATAATATAACATAGTATTTTTTTAGTACCATCTTTATTACCACTTCACATTAATGCATATAAATCATAAAACATTTCTTGATATCCTTTGTAATTGAAATAAAAAGAAGGGTTAGGATTAGTTTTGCAATATAGAAGTGCAAACAGTGGAAGATAAATATGAAAATAATAATATGGAATGAATCAATAATGATCATGTAATTAATTATAAATATTCTCATTATTTTTTAGAATATTTATTTACATAAATATGATAAAAATTAACCCATGGAAATGAATAAATTATCTTATAACTATTGAATGGATATTTTCAGATATCTCAAACTTACTATTGAGGCCTTTTACTGGGACATCGATAAATACAATAAAGGACTCATTCCAATGCATCTACATAAATGGGTACAATATCTTTCAGATAGAAAGTCTATTTTCTAATTTCAGTTAATGATTCATCAAGAGGTAAATCAATTATGATCCTGATCTATCACCAATAATTCCAATGCATTCATCACATGAATAAACAACAAAAGGTAATAAACAAACCAAAAAAT
This sequence comes from Viscum album, assembly GCA_963277665.1. Lineage (NCBI taxonomy): Eukaryota > Viridiplantae > Streptophyta > Magnoliopsida > Santalales > Viscaceae > Viscum > Viscum album. The sequence continues at coordinate 325,390,992 of OY728128.1, forward strand.
AAAAAAAAATTTGTATTTGAATAAACCAGCATGGGAAATATCAATAAGTACCCCAAAAAATATGATCATAAGTAATCCATATAAATATAGAGAATGTTATAATAATTTGATAACGTTTGTAAATCATACAGTTCAGAAAAGCATTCTAGCATAGATGATAATACATTGAAAATAAAACATTAAAATTTCATTACAAAATTAATCATTTCAAATTAAAAAAAATATTTAATATATTACTATATCATATATATTATTAAAAAACATGTAAAAAATATAATGGAATCATAAAAAAATTATTGGTTATGAATGTGGAAAAATATATTCATTTCAGAAAAGATAAAAATAGATTCCATTTACTTTATTTGTAAAAATAACAAACTGTTTCTTATTCAAAAAATGATAAGAGGATTTTTAACCCATTTTTTAAAAGTAAAACATGGTTATGAATTTAATTATTAAATAATATTATAATTTTAAAAAAATTATTTTAAATATTTAACTGAAACTATGTACACAAAAGAAAAATATTTTCAACTTAGTATAAAAACATGTTTGACTTTACGTAAAAATATTAGTTTGGTATCATGAGTACATAAAAAATGTAAAATGATAGTAAAACATATTATTTATTAAAATTACTAGAGTGGAGTAATTTTTATTGGGTTCAAGAGGGAGATATAATTTGATTTATGCCATATTGTATTGAAAAATATATCCAAAATAATGATGAGAATGTTAAATAAACCCTTATCTTAGATTTGACATCCTTCATATGTGAATGAACATCTGGTATAATAAATATAAATATATTATAAATTTATTCAGTTAAAATAAAAATATATATAATACCATATATATTTTCAGTATAATAATCCATTACCCATTTAATATAAATTATTTTTTAAAATCAAAATTCTAATTAATAAAAGACAAAGAGAGAGAAAATAAATTACACCATTCAGAGAGATGTTGGGTAATAGGTATGCATGTATGTTATATAAAATTTCCAATAGATACAATGATATAATGATAAATAATAATTCACATTTCTAGAATCATGATCATAACTTATAAATCATATATATTAAATAAATATATCATTTATACCATCCATAAAAAACAAAAGTTAATAACGATTCTCATCGCTTCATGGTGGTGGTAGGTCATATTGATGCACACACAATTTTATAATTTTTTGATGGATTATATGGAATGAAGGTAGATATGATATTTTATTTCTATAACAATAGTTGTAGAATAACTATCATATATAAACATTAGAAATCTTTTAATACAAATCCATAAAATATAACAATGAAAAATGAATTCAATCGGTACATAATGATGTTTAGATGTATATACCGATGAGAGATACATAAACTTTTTATTTGATGATAAATAGGATGGATACTTTTTTATAATTAATCATGAAAAACATTTAGAATATTTACTATAGTGAATATATTATTTTATTATAAATACCACATTTCTAGAAGAGGTAAAATATGAAATAATTTGAAATAGCTCAATAAGAAGGATAAATCATCTTCAAGAAACCTCTTTTAGATACTTTATTATGGATACTAGGGTCGATCACTTGTGAAGAAAATTACCTATAATACATCTCAAAGGTTTTTTTATTACATATGTGGATAGGTATTGGTCATTCTAGGATTCTCAATGTTGTGTAATGAATTGAATGAAGGGTTTTCAATTTATAAGCATCATAAAGGACACACATGGAATTACTAAAATGATTAAAGTATAATAAATCCATTATCAAAAAAAATTATTCTCAATGGACATAGATTTAAATATAAGGTCTTTTTTTGAAATATCATCAACTAATAATATTATTATTTGTTGATGTGGTATTTTAGACCATACATTTTGTATATCTCTATAGTTTACATATGTTAACCTTAACTACAATTACATATTTTTGCCTCCTAAGGGGTTATAATTTTTCATAGAAGGATAAAATTGAATAATATTTAGAAAAAAGAAAAAAGTTTAGACAATATATTATCCCCTTATCCTATCTCTCGATTTTAACAATGTTTAAATACTTAAATAAAATATATTTTTTCCATAAAACAACGTTATAATCATTTTTGAAACTATTTATTTTATAGGACATCAAAAATATAAAGTCAGAATTTTTATTTAAATCTATATATTTCACATATAAAAAATATTTCATATTTATCTAAATATATTAATGATAATAAAAAATAACACACATTTTGTCAGTTTTAATATTTCTAATATCTTAAATTTCATTTTTCAATTTATTGAATAAACATTGTGTTAGAATTGAACATGAATTTATGGTAATTATATAATAAATAAAAACAATAAAAATACTACAATCCTAAAAAAATTGTATTATTCAAAAATTTATAATTCATATTAATTCACCACTGTATTTGGTACCATAATGAACAAAAATGAGATATATTAAAGTAATAGATTGAATTTTTGTATTTTTATAATTTTATTAAATAATATATAGGTGATTTTTCAATAATAGTTTCACAAAAAAAATATTAAATTTCATCTATAAGCTAACAATATATTAATTAAATTCCTTCTATTGGAATTTTTGTGAAAAATGGGGACCTTGACACTTGTTTTCAATAGAGATCTACATGAATTACTTGTTATAGATGTGATAAATGTTACCAAAATTACTATAAATAATTCCTAGAAATAAAAGGGATATATTTATCGAAATTTAACATACTGATAAATAATATGGGATCAATTTTTTAATCTAATACATATAATTATTATGAATTAATATTAAAATAAGTTCAGCAAACTTGATGAAAATGACTTATTGTGAACATAATTTTTATGCATAGAACTTGATTTATTATTATCTCATTCACAAAAAAGATTAGATAAATGTAAACACATTTGATTGAGCATATGTCATATAATTTTTTTAATAAGATTCAAAAACAGTGATCAATTACTTTTAATATAATGAAAACACTATGCATGCATAAAGTCATATTTGGTTAAAACCCACAATTTCACATTCAAATGATTTATATTTTCATTTATAATAAATTGATAATAAATGGGATTATTTTATAAATATATTAAACATAATTTTATTAGTTAAATTCATTCGTTCAAATTTAATAGCATAATTATATTATTATACCATATTATAGTTCATTTAAACAAGTGGTTATGTGGATCACAAGCTATGAAAAATAATTTTTGGAGAAATATAAATATTAAAATCTCATGATGTTTCATTATACTAGATTTGAACATAATTTATCCCAATATATTTCAAAACTTTATCAAAAAATGAAGACATTTCTATTTATTTACATCATTGGCTTCTCAATATGGTTCATTAAATATCTTATGCCTCTAGAAAACTATTATAAAGAGAGTAATTATATTAAATTGTACAATATATCAACAATACATGACTACTAATTGTTTTTATTCATACAAATGATCATGATCTAATGGTATATCTTATTTGTTCAGCTCAAGTAATGGATTTGGTATGTACATCCCCAGGAGGAATAAATGAAACACATGATGAACTTCAGAGATGTTCAGTTGAAGTTCCAAGTAATTTTCTATAATCCATACTAAATTATGAATCTCAAAAGGTCCAACATAAATATGGATCAACTTTACCATATTTCGAAATTTCATACTGTTATTCTACATAAAAGATCATGAAAAACCATTTTCACATATATCAAATTTAGCTCACACCAATGATTATCAGCATGACATTCTTTTTGACTATAATATTACATGATGTGTTGTTTAATGGATATGACGTTATTTCCAATTTCTTAACCTATAATAAGTAAAAATAGATTTATTTATTTTAAGTTTTTCCAAGTGGTGTTATTTATACACTTATTTTCTTGGATTGATTATTAAATATCAACCATAATTCTTGAATGAATGTTATTCTTCCATCAATACAAATCCAATATTTGGTTATGATTCCAAAAACCATTGAAATCCATATATTAGTCTCTCAAAATGTATTTTAGAGTTATAATTGTACTCTAATATTTAAAAATTTCATTAGGATGATAATGAGAAATAAATCAAAAAATTTGATCACTAAATCAGTAAATTATTTTTCCATACATCGAGGTAATCCTTTAATCCTGATTAGATAAAATAGATAATGTTATTTCATGAAACCTTAAAAAACATTAATATATATTAATTAATTATAATATAAAGATAAACGTTTTATGATATTAATGAATTACATAGATTTATAAGGAGAAAAACAATAATAAAAATAGAATTATGAACTTTTTTGTTTTGGAATGTCAGATGATAAAATCCACGGTAATTTTTTCCAATATCCATTATGGTACTGTTAGTGTTTATGACGTCAAATTATACATTAGTCTATTGGTCGTAAATTAGTATTCAACTGGAAACTGAGAGACACACTCAGAAATAACTATATTTATGTGGTCCCACCATAAGTACACATTACAATAACTAAATTTCTGTTTTCTTTCTAGGATGAATAAATAACGATGAACTATGTTCATAATCCAATAAATCATTCTTCAAATATTACAATAATTGAAAACAAAATCAGTTATAGGAACATATAATTTTGTTGTGATCATGGATGATCTCATAAACATTCATCCCCTTCTTCTATATTTCCACATCATCATCCTATGCACTATTCATCTTCCAATGGATTAATGGTTGAACATTCATATGAGAAAGATATGATCACCCCATTTCTCATGCTTTCAAGATACAAATTTGATAAATTAATAAATATTTAATCTCATTAAATTCTCATAATGGAAAATCTTGCATGACCATTATAACATAGAGCTTTATACACCTTTCTTAAAATCCATGGAAGGTAATGTATTAAGAAATAAAACACTTTTATTTAATCCAACCATATTGTAAGACCTATATTTAACACTTTTTTAATAAAGACATCATGATTTTATAATTAGTATATATATCACACCATTCACCATACAGATAACGCCTCTATATTTTTGATATAAATATTATTGACAATGGATCCAAATCATTGTATAGGTAATTTTTTTTATGAACCATCAATTTTGAAAAGTAATAATATATCACTATATAATTCATTATTTGGAAACATACATTTCCCTAATTTGACGCGTCACTATATATTACAAAACCATATCCACTATAGAGTAGTGAATGTACACACATGTGGGACAACCTTCCCTTTAGTTATTTGAGACTGTCTTCACAATCATATATCTAAATGATAATAACAATTTTATATTCTAACATGTTAAGCGTAATAAAATTTAATGAAAATCACTCAAAAAATATCGGTCGTATAAAACTGACCTAAGAACATTACAAATTCAAGTAACTATGGTTGGTCTATTCCATTTCACAATAAGTTATAGTGTTTAATGTTCTACTAACATACTTTCACATGAACATTTATGGCCAATTAATGAATCATTTTGAATCCAAAATTCACACTTCATAAAATTACTATCCAAAATTTTCCGTTCTTATAGTATTTATCAGAATTGTCAAATATTTTCAATGATCTTCATTACTATTTTGATATAAAATAATATCATCTAAAAATACTAACAAAATCTAAATAGGAAATTCCCAGAAGACTGTATTAATTAATTCTATAAGGATTTATAGAGAATTCGTAAGTGTTATTCTATTAAAATGGAATTCATAGTAACCATTCTACATACATATATTCATATTGCACAAATCCTCCTTCCGCATTCTCAGTGGATGAGGTATATACCAATGATCAATCATGGATAAATATATATATATTTGTAATTTTTCAAAAATTTCATCAATATGTTGTACACTATACATGTCCTTATTATTTTTTATGTTCCAGAAATCAATTACTAGACACATTGTCCCGTCATAATTCCTAAAAAAATGAAACTTTGAACCCCCTACAAGTTGATGGTCCAATGAATCCCTTATCTAGATTTTCATTGAGTTATTTATTTTATTTTTACTACTTAATTGGGGTAATATTATATGGATTCATTGAAATAGTTTTATCAGTGTATATGAGTTTGATTGAAAACTCAACATCATGATTCTTGGGGAGACTATGATAGTCTTTAAGAATAGACAAGAATATTCATTACCAACATGCACCATATTAATTTCATGTTCATCCCCATCCTTTTTTGGTATATACCCCTCACTAATAGCTTTAAAAACACATATTATGGATATAATTTCTATGGGGTGTTCATGTTCCTACTCACACAGATGGATGTTTGAATTAAAAACCAAAATATAAAATGTAACTTACCTTTCCCACCAATTAGTATGAGATCTATAATAGGGAAGCTAATCCATACCCATAATTCATCAAATTAGAATATAATAATAATAAAATTATTTGAAAAATATTCATCAGACAAGAATTTATTATACGGGAATGATAGAAATTAAATTTTATCATCTATTGATTATGTATTTTCACTGCACACTAAATATCTAATTGATGAGGTAGTGATACAGTTACCTTAAAAAATTATTCATATATAAAATAGTGGGATTGAATAAAATAAAATTATACATTTAAAATTATAGAGTAGATGATAACTGTACATTTCATCATTTCTCTAGTAATATCCATGTCCGTGATAGTAATTGTATAAACATGACCCTCTACCCGTAGATTCTATTACAATAAGTTCCATTGGTGTCTGGTGAATTGGATAAACTACTTACCCATATACTCCTAGTTAATCTATATATCATTGATGGATTATTCCATACACCATAATTCATAAGAATAATGTTTTTATTCAAAAAACATAAATCAAAATCATTTTCTTTTTATTAGGTACCTTTTTTTTTCCTTCCCTAGGTATCCTATGTAAGAAAATTATTCATTATTTTTTTAAAATTATTTAATTATTTTATTTATTAACTTCTTCTTATTTTTATTTCCTTTGAATAGATATGACATGGATAATTCGTTCACATTCATTATATAAAATGATTTTGTAACCTCAAATGATTATGATGTTGGGTAGAATATTTATCTTCGATTGATATGTCTTAACCCATTAATGAAATGCTCAATATTACACACTATATTATATAAGTAGTCTAAAGCATAACATGAAAATATATAAAATATAACAAAATAATTTGAATAATTTTTATCATACTTTAAATTAAGAAAAAAGTATATTATCTTCATATCTAGATGTCATTCCCGAGGAAAATATTTTTATAGGAAATTATCTATAAAATAATTCCATTCCATGCTCGTTATTCCGTCAGAAACATTACTGTTTTGAATTAGTGAACGCAATTGATCTTACCCCATATAAGATGATAATATTACATGAAAACCTTCTCCTTTTAATTTGTTCCTAATGTGATAAATATCTCCCTTAAAAAAGTACCCATTTCTCAACAACAAATGTTTTTTTAGTATTATAGAATTAAGGATAGTGATGATGCATGAAGATGCATAAAAGTTTTAAATAACATGTTGGATAAGTAGGTTACTCCATATATGAAGGGTTATTTTTCATTACATGAATGATATTTGTCACAACCCGTCCCCCAAGGCTTGCGCCATGACTACCCCAAGCCCGCCTTGCATAGGCTAGGGGTTGGCGACTATCACCGGAAATGAATATCTATAAATCCAAAAAGTCATTGCCTTTTTATCCTGTAAACTCACAAAATCAAAGCACACATCAAGATAAAAGAACAATTTAAACTATATAGTTAATTGATTGAGTACAATATGTAATGTTGGACAGAATACAGGCCCAACTGGAAAGAACACGTAAAAATGAATATAACTCTAGTGAATGCCTGCCAAGGATCCTACATGAAAGTTAGTTACATCTCTTGAACAGTGATCTTTACGGTATGTCTTGTATAATGGTCCAACTTTGAGCAGCCTCTAGTCCTTGTACCCTCAACCTCAATCAATGTTTTTTGTCATCTTCACATGACACTACAAGGTGTGGTCATCACCCGTGAAGGGGTATGTATAGAAATACTCAGTAGGGATGCCGAGACCCCCGAAGTGCTATCAAAATCCACAAAGGATAAAACACAAGAAATACCAAGATCAAAAGGCTTGAAATCAATACTCTACCTTATATAGTTATATTCCCATACATATACCTATGATATCAAGTAAACCCATCTCATTCATGAGGAAATAGAAGGCCCAATTCTCTTTCAAAGATAACAATTTTTCCATGAAGGAAAGAATACCATTAAGGTAACACCACGATGGAATGTACAACAAAGGTGACACGACAAAGAAGAATACCATTATGGTATCACCACATGGAAGTGTACAATATTGGTAGAGACATATCTCACACTCATTATAAATTAAGTACAGAAGTATAGATGATTAGTAGTATTGGAAGATCTTCTTACTTCATCGAGAAGCTCAACTGTTAACCCACACATGATCATAGATGACCCACATAGGATCTGAAGATTACCCATAAAGGTGTAAGAACCTGGTTCTTATTTTTTGAGGTACGAGTTTCTTCTTTTCTCCTTTCATTAATGTTTTTGAAAAAATATGGAAAATTGGGAAAAATCCTAATTTTGGAAAGTACACTCCATGTTATTTGCCACACGCCGTGTACTTATGGCAGTGTGGGATGAGTACAAAGGGCGTGTGTCCATGTCGGCGATGAAGGGTGTAGGAACCAAATACATTCTATGTATTGGTCCCTTACACACCGTGTATTCAGTCGGCAGACGAATATTAAGGTGGTGGCCAGCTGTGTGATAGCACATGCCATGTACTCAAGAAGACATGTCGTGTAGTCATGTAGGTAGGTGAACAATTCCACACTGGCAGGAAGCTGCCAAAGGAACAATTTAAAAATTGGGGTGTACACGCCATGTACTCAGAAGTACACACCATGTACTTTGTTTTTTCAGCTTAATACAGGTAGTAGCCTCCTCATTTGGAAGAGGAGGCATTTAAGCCATTTTGGAGGCAATTGAGGTGGCTGAAAATTTGAAGATCTTCCAAGTGTTCATCTAGAATCAGTTTCCGCCTCAGACGATCTCGTTGGAACAACACAGTTAAGGGCTTCCATCTCCTTGGCTGCTTCATACATATATTTCTCCTAACATAAATTATTGGGGGTTATGCGAGTTTTGTTCTTTTTCAGATCTACGCCATTCTTGGGCGTTTCTATAGTCGGCGTTAGGGTATAACGTTCGTTGGAATTTAAGGTAGGTGTATTGGTGTTAATTTTTTCAACTGTCATGTGTTTTGTCCATTTTTGTGCCACGAACCCATGTTGGGGTGTCATGTGGCTGAGGCCATTGCTATATTAAATAACTATAATTGATTGGGTAATTTAAATGTGATATTAAAAATGTTGGTTGGGATCGTTGTGTGGATCCAGAACCACCCTGGGGGTGCGTTCCATTGTTTAGCCATTTGGATAGGATACCCAAGGGTATTCCTTCAATGTAGTAATTGAAGAATTGCCTTGAGAAAAATTTCTTGTTACTGCTTGTTTACCTATTGGAAATGTCCCGGTTACCTGTTTATCCAAAGGGTGTTGTTGTTATTAGCTTGTGGGCACTGCAATGTACTAGCCTAAGGGCGTGAATGTATTAGCCTGAGGGAAACATACAATTTCTCCTAAGGGCAACCTTTCATGCCAGAGGGATTGACTTCTATGTCTAAGGGAAACACTTCCTACGCCTAAGGGAAATTTTTGTTATGGCTGAAGGCTATACATGCGGGTTGGATTCTACTTACCTGAGGGTAACGTTTTTCTTGTCTGACGACATGAATTGTTTGATTATATATGCAATGTTGTGATTTCCAATATATAATGGATTATATGAATAATAAAAAGGCAATTTAATTGTTATGTTAGTTACTTTTCTGTACTTTTTACTTTATTGCATTTTTCTATTGCACACTGTTGTTGCATGCTTACACGCAGTTGGGAATGGGCCTTTGGTGGGTACCTACTGAGATATATTTCTCACACCCTGTTTGGGTCATTCTTTCCATCCCAAACAGATTACATTTCTACAGGTATGGATAGGGGAAAGATTCCCTATACAGGTACTTGACTGTTTCTGACAAGTAGGAGGGAATGGAACTGAGCCTATGCTCTCGATTCTACTGCCAGTAGTTTTGCTTTGTTTTAATGTACTCTGCTTTTGTTGTACTGCAATGATGAAAAACATTGTTTTGGTTGTTTTCTTAGAACTTGATACATGTAGCATCATTAATTATATACTATTGGTTATATCCACTGTTGTTGGTTTTTTCAGTTGTGTATGTTTTACTGCTCCGGCTATTTGTTGTGTGTCTATTTTAAATTCTAATGCGCTAAACATTGACAAATGAGGGAATAGTTTCCCCACTATCAGACTTGGGCCCTCACTGCTAGTCGGCAGCCTCTGGAATTTGGGGAAATGCGCTTGAGGTCACGTAGTGAACCGAGTTCGGGGCACCTGTTGCATGGCACCCGGAATCGGTACGTTACAAAGAGGTATCAGAGGGGATCCTTTTTTTGACTTTGTATTTAGAGCCTTAGTCAGGGATAGGATGAACAGTAGTTGGTAATAAGCTGTTCCCGGTCATTGCTAACCTATGTAGAGGGAAAATCCAATTTACCTCATGTTGCAATTTTACTGATTTTATAATTTACTGTTGATTTGTTTTCACCGTTGGGTGACGCACTTGATATTATGCTATTTATAATTTATTTGTGGGTTCTATTTAGTTGAAACCCAATGAGATAAGGGTATGTCATCTCATGCATTATATAGGCACATGCTAGATATCACATTCCATGCATAGTTTCCATGCCATTTATGTGCATTAGGAATTACATGTTGTTGTTGTAACGCCCTGACCCCAGTTACCCAGAGTTGGTGCATTATTATATAACATTGGCTTGATCACAAGAAATATCAAGTCTTGAAAGACCGATTAGTTTAGAACCCTTGGAAACAGTAGATATATTCAAAAAGTTTTACATTACATCCTAAAAATAAAAACTACAACAACATATTTTCTTCAAAGTCCACACTCATATCCCCACATACTATCTCTGCAGGTCATTCATAAATTACTTTTTCACATCCTAGGAAAAATAAAACATTGAATGGGGTAAGCTCAAATACCCAGTAAGGATAACAAGATAGCAGGAACATTCATAAATAAGAATAAAAATTTATGGAAATGTATAACTAAAACAAAATCCTTTTAAACATGAACTTCAACATAGTAGGGAAAAAATAAAATGAAATAATTCCATTTACTTATTCACATGAATATTCTATTAATCAAATAATCACATGTAATATAAGTAACCACTTTCATAATGATGGAATGCATAATTCCAAACTATCATAACCACATAGCCAAGGCCTCATGACAAGACTACAAATAAGATTTTGTCAAGGCCTTGTGCCAAGACACTAGTTTGTCTCATGAGACCTACCGATGCTTTTTTTTTTAAGATACTTATGTTTAAAATGGATAAAATATACTCTAGTGTTTTTATGAAACCATTATGAATGTTTCTGAAAACAAAATAACTAATTTTGAGACTTCTCGAATAATTACAGGTCATGATGGGTCCACGCCCAATCCCTTCATGTCTACCATGCTCGAGAGTCAGGTTTTTTTTGAAAACATTTTTCAGCTTGCGTTAAATGCGCATACATTTGCACTGGATTTTTATATATTTGAGAGAAATATATCTTTTTTGGAATCATTTAAAAATCACATAATTATAAAAGAAAACCTTTATTTTGAAAATATTAATATAAGCGTGTAAGGGAAGCTTCAATGGTGTAATAATAAAGGAGAATAACTTCACCTTCCGTATATGTTAAAAAATACATTCTTAACATAATTTCTTCGAAAAGGTTAAAAAGGACCTTATTTGGAAAATGACAGAAAGATTCCTTAATAAACGTCTTATAAAAAGTCAAACAAAGGTATAAATGACTTTAACCCATATTCTTGTAAATAGTAAAAATGTTTTGAAATATATTTTTAAGAAACATAGATGTGGATGATAATGAAATCCCAGTAGATTATTACATATAAACAACCTCATATAATGAAGAGATTGTGAAATAAACCCTTAACATATACATTTCCTTGGTTGGGGGTAGGTTAACCTCCTGTTTAATGGTGAAATAATTGATATTAAATTATACAAGAATCATATACATCAATTTGATATCATATATGATCCTTTAACATTGATTTTTTAATAATATCTTAGTATTATCATATTTTCGGGTGTTAACTTACTTGTTTTATTTTATATGTTTTGTTACGTAAGACGTGTTTGTCATGTATAGGTTGTATCTTATTCATATCTAGAATGATATCAAGTCCTTAGATACTATTAATAATCATCAAATGATAATTATACTTGGATGGATACGATGGAGAATGAATCTCATCGCATTTGTGGAGACGGTAGTCCGTACGTACGCGCAAGCGACAATAAAATTCTTTTGATATTAAAATAATATTTAATTGGATGGTATATCATATATACAGAATCATTATTATGTTATATTTATTATTTACATAATTAAAAATCATTATTATACCCATCCAAATAATAATATATTGAATAACAATTACACCACGACGTGGAGACGGTAAGTCATACGTACGCACGTATGGTTACATGTCATTCAAAGGATGGATAGAATACTGAATATTGTTGTACCATATTTATAATAATATTATAGTATATTAGAGATAATGGATTCATTATTTTAGAATGGGAATAACAAAGAAAGAAGAAGTTGAAGAATAAATGAATTTGAAAAAGGGTGGTGAAAACATTACCTCTTCTTCGGGTTCTTCCTTTTGATTTGATCAAAAGGGCTCCGTAGGTTGGATTTCTGATCAAACTAAGGCCTCTAGGTTTTAGTGAGGGATGTTGAAAGAGTATTCTGGTAGGGTTTATCTAAACCAAAAGGTTTGATGTTGTGAATTAATGAGAAGGAGGAGTTCCCTTTTATAAAATGTGTGAGGGTCACCTTTGGAAAAGCTAGAAATATTATTTTATAATAAATTCATATTCGGTTTATAATGGCTCAAAAGTGGATTATTTAAAGGTTAAGGTGGGTATGGGTTTAAAACCACTCATCCAATATAATTTAGATATGATTGTGTCATTGTATTAACCTTATCTTCTAGTTTTAACTCATAGTTAATTAGTTTAACACTTACCATGTCAATTTGTATTTTTATAATATATAGTTAATAACCTTACTATATACCTCCAAGAGATGCCAAGTGGTCCATTAATGATACAACTGTCATGATATAATTCTCTTGGCCGAACCTTATATTTTTAGGAATTCAATATCAATAAAAAATATAATATTTGTTTTAAACATTCTTTTATGTCAATTTTGACACTATTCAATAATTGATTTTTGTAAAAATCATAACAGAATTATTACTTCATAAACATTTACTTAAATCAATACTAACATATCCTATTGTCCTATAAAATTAGTTTAATTCAAATAAAGTCTCAAGTTATATTTATTTGGGTATTTATAACATTAATTATTTTAATTTTTCACTATTATGGTAATTATTGCATCATCATTGTGTCATAAATAAATTAACTTATTTAATGTATAAAAATTATAAATAAAATATAATTATGTATTATATCTTGTTATATTTCTAATTAATATTTATAGTTGAAAATCCAACCTAGATAACCCTATGTAAAAATTGTTTTTCTAAAAGATATATGCTTATGTCATTTTTGTATTTATTTTAACTTAATTAAAATAAAGTGTCCCTATCACCTACAAGTGGCTCCATGGGGTCCCCATATAGACCCAAAGATGCCAATGGTCAGACTAGTATCCACAAATAATGTTAGGACACGTTTTAGGGTTATTTAGTATTATTATAATATTATTTTTTTAACCCTTATTTACCGGATTTACCCTTAACCATGGTAAATAAAATATTTCCCGAAATAATTATTCAAAATGTCTAAAAATAAAAGTTACCTATTTAAAAAATATAAACATCCTGATTCCAAATACAGAATCCATTTTTTTAAATTCAAAACACATAAGTGGTGGAAATTAATTTAATATTAATTCCCGTTGTTAAAACAAAAAAGAGTGTTTTTAAGAGATAATAAATATCAAAATATTGAAACTTGTTTATGTCTGGTTTAATTGTAAAATTTTGTACAATGACAAACATTGTATTAAATGGTAAAAATATATTCTAAATATACTTTAAAACCACTCAAATTCATATGTTATCAGTATAAATTATTTCGAAAAAAAAATTTTTTTATTAAAATTTAGTAATTTTCACTATTCATCAAAATATAAATGTTATCCGAAAAGTTCCATAATTTCACCGTAGGCTAAATTCGATATTATGAATCCAAAAATGAACTCAATTTTGAGAGATAAAATTTTTAAAATTTCAAAAATTATGTATTACTATTCATAACGGCTAGTTTGATTGGTTGTGGTGCGTTAGAACTCGATGTTGCGTACAACACACGCTATCACAGTATTCAAAGAGAAGCGTATCGTACAAGCATGGGGTGTTACATTATCCCCACCTTAAAATAATTTCATCCTCGAAATTTCTAGAATACTACTTCATGAAATGACTCGACTGGTTCTTCATCATATGTTCCTCAGGTTCCCACGTTGCCTCTTTCATCTTATGGTTTCTCCACAAAACTTTTACCAGACGCGTCGTCCGGTTTCTCAGTACTTGTTCTCTCGTATCAAGAATCCTGACGGGCTCTTCGCAATAAGACAGATCGGGTTCCAGTTCTAATTTCTCATAGGTGAGTACGTGCATTAGTTCAGGGATGTATTTCCTCAATAGTGATACGTGGAACACATCGTGAACATTAGAGAGACTTGGCGGCATTGCAAATCGGTAAGCTACAGCCCCAATTCGTTCTAGAATTTCAAATGGTCCGATGTAACTGGGACTCAATTTACCTTTCTTACCAAAACGTATGACTCCCTTCTATGGAGATGCCTTCATGAAAACATGATCATCGACTTGAAATTCCAAATCCTTCCTTCTATTATCGGTATAGCTCTTCTACCTACTTTGAGCTGCTTTGATGTGATTTTTGATTACCTTCACCTTTTCCATTATTTCTTCTACCAGTTTTGGACCTACAAGTTTTCATTCACTAACTTCATCCCAACAGGTTGGTGTGCGACATATCATTCTGTATAACGCTTCATATGGTGCCATCTAAATAATCGAATGGAAGCTATTGTTATAGGAAAATTCTACAAAAGGAGAATATTGATCCCACATACCCTGAAAGTCAAGTGAGAAAAATCACAAAATGTCTTCTATGGTATGAATAATCCATTCTGATTGTCCATCTATCTGAGGGTGGTAGGCAGTGCTCAATTTATGTTCAGTATCCAGGGATTTCTGAAGACTCTTCTAGAATCTTGATGTAAAACGGGGATCACAATCAGAAAAAATTGATTGAGGTACTCCATGAAGTCTCACAACTTCATTATTATATAGTCTTGCTAGACGTTCCAGTAGTAGATCTTCTCTTATAGCAAGAAAATGTGGTGACTTGGTAAGACGATCAATAATAACCCATATTGCATCGTTCCTTCTAAGAGTATTTGGTAGCCTCATGACAAAGTCCATCGTAATATTTTCCCATTTCCACTCCGGTATGGGAAGAGGTTGCATGACTCCTCCAGGTTGTTGCCTTCCAACTTTCACTGGTTGATAAACCATACATCTTGACACAAAATCAGCAATCTCCCTCTTCATGTTGTCCCACCAAAAATGTTCCATCAAATCTCTATACATTTTGGTGCTCCCAGGTTGTATAGAGAAATTGGAACTATGAGCATCATCCAGAAATTCCCTTTTTAGATCAGGTATATCGGGAACACAATCCCTTTTCCCGAATTTCAAAATTTCTTCTTCATACACAAAGTCTATCAATCTCCTATCATTCACATCTTTAATCTTCTTTTGGAATTCATCATCATCAGTTTGTAAACTCTTAATCCTTTCATGTAATGATGGTTTGGAAACCATTTAAAAAAGGATTGATGTTTCACCTTCCATGGTCATCCCCATGTCTATCTTCACTAGATCCATGAAAATTGGGTCCCTTTCAATTCTTAGATTGTTCAAAACTCCATGGTATTTTCTACTCAAAGAATCATCCACCTTGTTTACGTTCCCCAGGTGGTAGTGTATCATACAATCATAATCCTTAAGTAATTCATTCCATCTCCATTGCCTCATTTTGAGTTATTTTTGTGAGAAAATATACTACAGACACTTATGATCAGTATAAATCTTACATTTTCACCATAGAGGTAGTGCCTACATATCTTCAAAGCAAAGATCACAGCTGCTAACTCGAGATCATGAGTAGGAGAGTGTTGTCCATGAATTTCCAACTGTCGTGATGTATAGTCAATAACCCTATTATTCTGCATAAGGACACAACCAAGTACTTTTTCGATGCATCACTATAAATAACGAACCCATCACTCCGTGATGGTAGATTCAATATAAGGGCATTGACTAATCTTCTCTTCAGTTATTCAAATCATTATTTACACTCTTTTGTCCAAAAAAATTTAACCCCTTTTCGTGTGAGATTTGTTAATGGGTTAGCCAACCGGGAAAAATTATGGACGAAAATTCGATAATAACCTGCCAAACCAATAAAACTGCATACCTCAGTTATACTCGTAGGTGCTGGCCATTCTTGGATTGTCTTGTTCATTGAAGAGTCAACAGAGATTCCATCTTTAGAGACAATATGGCCAAGAAAAGAAATCTCATGAAGCCAGAATTCACACTTGCTAAACTTCCCATATAATTCATGTCTTCTAAGAGTCTTCAGGATAATGTGCAAGTTATTTTCATGATCTTCATTGATTTTTGAGTATACCAAGATATCTTCAATAAATACTGCCACAAATTCATCAAGATATTCCATGAAAACACTATTCATTAGATCCATGAATACATCAGGTGCATTATTCAATCCAAAAGGCATTACTGTAAACTTGTAATTCCCATACCGGGTTTGAAATGCTGTCTTTGGAATGTCTTCCTTCTTCACACACAACTAATGGTATCCAGATCGAAGTTCAATCTTTGAAAAGTATTGAGCTCAATGCAGTTGGTCAAATAAATCATTAATGCGAGGTAGGGGATACTTTTTCTCTATTGTTATAGCATTGATCTCCCTATAGTTGATACATAAGCTCATAGATCCATCTTTCATTTTAACAAAGATAATAGGGGCTCCCCATGGAGAAAAACTAGGGAGATTAAATTTCTTATTACTCAATTCCTCTAGTTGTTTCTTTAGTTCAACTAGCTCTACAGTGTCCATTCTATAAGGGTTCATTGATATAGGCCTTGATCCAGGAATTAAATCATAGGAAAACTAACCTTCTTGTTCTGGAGGATGTCCAGGTAAATCTTCCGGAAACACATCTACATATTCTTTAACAACAGGTACGCCCTCTATTTGAACATTCATTTCCACACCCATAGTCATTTCATTCTCTTCCTCCCCAATAATTGAATTTAGTTGAGCTACTGGGGGTGGATCTAGATATGAATTAGGTGGTGAAGATTCTGCGCTAAAGATAAGGTGTTCTTTATCATCATTATCAAAAATTGCAACCTCCTTCTTCTTACAATAAATAATCGCATCATAATCCGAAAGAAAATCCATACCGAGGATTATATCAAACTCAATCATAGGTATGACGATGAGATCAGCAGATAAAGAGAATTCTTTCTCTAATGGGGACTGATTCACAAAATTTTGTTGCAATGATACTTCCCTTAGGAGTTTTAACTGACAAATCCCTTGTTAAATCAAATTGTAAATATCTACTTTTCTTAGCAAAATGGGAAGATATGAAACAATGAGATGATCCAGAATCAAATAATGCATTTTCTAAACTTGAGGAAACCATTAAATTACCTGCCACCACGTCTTTTGTAGCTTCTACCTTAGCAGTAGTGATATCATAAGCTTGGTCTTGATCCCTTGGCCTTTGCTGAGGTAAGTTCCCCTGACTCTTAGGACATTCATTTTCATAATGTCACATATCCATGCAATTGTAGCATTGAACATTGGTAGCTTCCTTCTTACCTTTTCAATCAGGAGCTTGATGGCCTTTTTCACCACACTAGTAATAGACACCCATTCCCTTCAAGCAAGTACCAGGGTGTTTCTTCCCACATTTACCACAAGATGGATATTCAACCTTTCCCTTCTCTCCCTTATTTCAAATCCCATATTGATCAGAAGATCTCATATTCTCTTGCTTTTCTTTAAAGTCATAAGACATTGAGAATTATTTCTCTGTCTTAATAGCACATGAGACATTGTCTTCATATGATGAGAAAGATTGTGAGATTAATGCTTGAAGGAGAAATGGTTTTAACCCATCAAAGAAATGATCAATCTTACTTCTTGGGTTACATATATCATCTCCAACATACCTTGCTAACCTTGTAAAGTTAGCCTCATACTTTGTGAAATTCTCATCCCCCTCTTGTCTCAGACTCAGAAATTGCATTTCCATATCTGCTCGATGGTCATGAGGAAAGTATTTTTATAAAAAAAGATATTTAAAACTCCCTCCATTACATATTTGATACTTCATCATATTCCATCATGTTTTGAATCAATGAACAACATTGATCAGCATATCCAGTGAGGCGGTAAACTGCCATGATAACCTTTTACCTTTTACTACTCCCCAACGCCTGAAATATTTTCTCTAGGGAATTTATCCATTGCTCTACTACATACGGGATTTGTACTCCCATTGATCGTTGGTGGTAATTTCCTCTTGAATAAATCTAACATTGATCCTCCACGCTGCGAAATAGGGTGCTCCATACGGGTAAGGTTATTATTCATAACCTAAGTGAGTTGTCTCAGTATGGTGATTAGCTGATCGGCACCAGTTGCATCACCAACTCCACTATAATTATCTTGGGCAGGAGGTCAATCCCTACATGGAGTGTGTGCATTGATATGGTTTCCATTTATTCCACTAGGCCCAATTTCTAAACAATGGCATAAACTAGATCAGTTTATGAATCAAAATAAAAAATTCCATACTTATAAAACACTTATCATAAATTGAACTATTTATAGATATAATCAATAATCATAAAAATGTATTCTTTGAGGAAGTATATACTCATAAAATATTCATAAATATTTGTAATCAAAATGAGATTTATCCTAAGCATATCCACCAGGAGTGTCGTAACAAAGAGTGCAGCAAGGCCCATTATCGTGCACCAGTTCTCATTCGAGTCTAGCTCAAAGCGGTGTTTTCAGGTTTTACCCTTAGGTACATATGTACCAGAGCTGCCTCTACCTGCTCGTATCCAGATAGGGACGTATTTCTCGGAAAACACACAAAATCTCTACAATAAAAGAATTCAAGGAAGTTCTTCTATACTAATCCTCAATTTCTATCTTACGTCTATGTGCTCTAATCAGAGTTTATCTAAATCTAGCTTCCAATATTTGTACTAAACTTCCTCTGATACCAACTGTAATGCCTCGACCCCAGTTACCCAGAGTTGGTGCATTATTACATAACATTGGAATGATCACAAGAATGGCAATGTCTGGAAATACCGATTAGATTAGTAGCATTGGAAACACTAGATATATTCATAATGTTTTACATTACATCATAAAAATGAAAACTACAACAACAGATTTTCTTCACAGTCCACACACATATCCCCACGTACTATCCTTGCAGGTCATTCATAAATTACTTCTTCACATCCTGGGAAAAATAATACATTGAAAGGGGTGACCTCAAATGCCTAGTAAGGATAAGAATATAGCAGAACTTTCATAAATAAGAATAAACATTTAAGGCAATGTATAAATAAAAAAAGCCTTTTAAACTTGAAATTCAACATAGTATAACAAAAATAAATGAAATAATTCCATTTACTTATTCACAAGGATATTATACTAATAAAATAATCAGATGCAATATCAGTAACCACTTTTATAATGATGGAATGCATAATGCCAGACTATAATAACAACATAGCCAAGGCCTTGTGCCCAGACTACAAATAAGATTTCGTCAAAGCCTTCTGTCAGGACACTAGTTTGTCTCATGAGACCTACCGATGCAATTTTTTTAGAAGATACTTACGTTAAATATTCCTAAAATATACTCCAGTGTTTTTCTATAAACATTAAGCAAGCTTCTGAAAAAAAATAACTAATTCTGAGACTTCTCGACTAATTACAGGACATGATGGGTCCACGCCCATTCCCTTCCTGTATCCCATGCTCGAGAGTTGGGTTTTCTGAAAAAATTTTAATCTTGCGTTAAATAAGTATACATTTGCACTAGATTTTCATATATTTGAGAGAAATATCTCTTTTTTGGAATCATTTAAAAATTACATAATTATAAAAGAAAACCTTTATTTTGAAAATATTCTTATAAGCTTTTAAGGGAAGCTTCAAAGGTGTAATAATGACAGAGAATAACTGCACCTTCCGTATAGATTAAAAAAACATTCTTATCTTAATTTTGTTGAAAAGGTTAAAAAGGACCTTGTTTGGAAAACAACAGAAAGATTCCTTAATAAACTTCATATAAAAAGTCAAACAAGGGTAAAAATGACTTTAACCCATATTCTTGTAAATTGTAAAAATGTTTTGAAATATATTTTTAAGAATCATGGATGTGGATGATAAAGAAATCCCAGTAGATTATTACGTATAAACAACCTCATATAATGAACAGATTCCGAAATAAACCCTTACCTTGTACTTTTCCTTTGTTGGGGGTTGGTTAACCTCCTATAAATGGTGAAATAATTGTTATTAAATTATAAAAGTATCATATAAATCAATATGATATCAAATATGATCTTTTAACATTTATTTGTTTATAATATCTTAGTATTATCATTGTTTCGGGGGTTAACCTACTCAATTTCAATTATATGTTTTGTTATGTAAGATGTGTTTTTCATGGATAGGTTGTATCTTATTAATATCAATAATGATATCAAGTCCTTAGATACTATTATTAATCATCAAATTAGAATTAGACTTGGATAGATACGATGAATAATGAATCTCATCGCGTTCGTGGAGTCGGTAGTCCGTACATATGCACGAGTGACAATATAATTATTTTGATATTTAAATAATATTTAATTGGATGGTATATCATATATACAGAATCATTATCATGTTATATTTATTATTTAAATGAATTAAAAATCATTGTTATACCCATCCAAAAAATAATATATTGAATAACAATTACACCACGACGTGGAGACGGTAAGCCATACATACGCATGTATGGTGACATATCATTCAAAGGATGGATAGAATATTGATTATGGTTGTAAAATATTTATAATAATATTACAGTATATAGGAGATACTGATTTCATTATTTTAGAATTGTAATAATAATGAAATAAGAAGTTGAAGAAGAAATGAATTTGAAAAAGGGTCGTGAAAACATTACCTCTTCTTCGGGTTCTTCCTTTTGATTTGATCAAAAGGGCTCCTTAGGTTGGATTTATGATCAAACTAAATCCTCTAGTTTTTATGTAGGGAAGTTGATAGAGTATTTGGGTAGGGTTTGTCCGAACCAAAAGGCTTTGAAGGTGAGAATTAATGAGAAGCATGAGTTCCCTTTTATAAGAGGGGTGAGGGGCACCTTTGGAAAAGCTAGAAATATTATTTTATAATAAATTCATATTCAGTTTCTAATGGATCCAAATTGTATTATTTAAAATTTAAGGTTGGGATGGGTCAAAAACCACTCAACCAATAGAATTTATACAGGTTTGGGTCATCATATTATCCTTATATTTTAGTTTTAACTCTTAGTTAATTAGTTTGACACTTACTACGTCACTTTGTATTTTTTTAATATATAGTTAATAAACATACTATATACCTCCAAGAGAACCCCTAGTGGTCCATTAATGATACACCTATCCTTATATAATTCTCATGGCCGAACCTTATATTTTTATGAATTCAATATCAATTAATAATATAATATTTGTTTTATAAATTCTTTTTTTTTCAATTTTGACACTATTCAATAATTGATTTTTGAAAAAATCATAACAAAATGATTAATTAGAAAAAAATTAAATAAATATATCCTAGCATGTCATATTATCCTAGAAAATTAGTGTAATTCATTAAAAGTCTAAAATTAGTTTTATTTGGGTATTTCAAATATTAATTATTTTAATTATTCACTATTATTGTAATTACTACATTATCATTGTGTCATAATTAAATTAAATTATATAATGTCTAAAAATTATAAATAATTTATCCTTATGTAGGAAATATTTTTATATTTTTAATGAATATTTATAGTCAAAAATCCATAATATATAACCCTATGTAAAAATTGTTTTTTCAAAAGATATATGCTTATGTCAGTTCTGTATTTATTTTAACTTAATTAAAATAAAGTGTCCCTATCACCTAAAATTGGATCCATGGGGTCCCAAAATCAACCAAAATATGCCCAAGGTGGGACATTTGTCCACTAATATGGTTAGGAAATGTTTTAGGGTAATTTAATATTATTATAATATTTATTTTTAACCCTTATTTACCAGATTTACCCTTAACCATGGTAAATAAAATATTTACCGAAGTAATTATTCAAAATGTCTAAAAGTAAAAGTTACCCATTTATACAATATGAAAATCCTGATTCAAAATAAGGAATCCATTTTTTCAAATTCAAAACACAGAAGTGGTAGAAATTAATTTAAAATTAATTCGTGTTTTTAAAACAAAAATCGTGTTTTTAAGAGATAATAACTCTCAAAAGATTGACACTCGTTTATGTACGGTTTATTGTAAAATTATATACAATGACCAACATTGTTTTAAATGGTAAAACATTATTATAAATAAACTTTAATCCACTCAAATTCATAATTTATCAATATAAATTATTTCGATTAAAAAAGTTTTTTTAATTAAAATTTAGTAATTTTCACTATTCATCCAAATATAAATCTTATCCGAAAAGTTCTAAAATTTCACCCTAGGATAAATTCGATATGGCTAATCTGAAAATAAAGTCCATTTTGAGAGATAAAATTTATAAAATTTCAAAAACTAGGTATTACTATTCATAACGGCTAGTTTGATTGGTTGTGGTGTGTTAGAACTCGATGTTGCGTACAACACTCGCTATCGCATTATTGAAAGAGAAGCGTACTGTAAAAGCATGGGGTGTTACATTCTCCCCTCCTTAAAATAATTTATTCCTCGAAATTTCTAGAATACTACCACATTAAAAGACTAGGGTGGTTCTTCATCATAAGTTCCTCGGGTTCCCACGTTGCCTCTTCCATTTTATGGTTTCTCTACAAAACTATTACTGGACGCGTCATCCGGTTTCTCAGTACTTGTTCTCTCGTATCAAGAATCCTGACAGGCACATCTCAATAAGACATATCGGGTTCTAGTTCTAATTCCTCATAGGTGAGTACATGCGTTGGGCCAGGCATATATTTCCTCAACAGGGATACGTGGAACACATCGTGAACTTTGTTGAGACTTTGTGGCATTGCAAATCGGTAAGATACACCCCCAATTCATTCACGAATTTAGAAAGGTCCGATGTACCTGGGACTCAATTTACCTTTCTTACCAAAATGTATGGCTCCCTTCCATGGAGATGCTTTCAGGAAAACATGATCACCGACTTGAAATTCCAAATCCTTCCTTCGATTATCGGCATAGTTCTTTTGCCTACTTTGAGCTACTTTGATGGGATTTTGGATTACCTTCACCTTTTCCATTGTTTCCTATACCAGTTCTGGACTTACGAGTTTTCTTTCACCAACGTCTTCCCAACAGGTTGGTGTGCAACATCTCTTTTTGTATAATTCTTCATATGGTGCCATCTGAATACCCAAATGGAAGATATTGTTATAGGAGAATTCTACCAGAGGTAAATATTGATCCCACATACCCTGAAAGTCAAATGAGAAAGATCTCAACATGTCTTCTATGGTTTGAATAGTTCGTTCTGATTGACCATATTTCTGAGGGTGGTAGGAAGTGCTCAAATGAACTTCAGTATCCAGGGATTTCTGAAGACTCATTTAGAATCTTAAAGTAAAACAGGGATCACGATCACAAACAATCCAATGCGGTACTCCATGAAGTCTCACTACTTCATTAATAAATATTCTTTCTAGATGTTCCAGTGGTAGATCTTCCCTTACAGCAAAAAAATGTGCTGACATGGTAATATGATCAACTATAAACCATATTGCATCATTCCTTCTAAGAGTCTTTGGTAGCCCCATGACAAAGTCCATCGTAATATTGTCCCATTTCCACTCTGGTTTGGGAAGATGTTTCATGACTCCTCTAGGTTGTTGCCTTCTAGCTTTCACTTGTTGACAAACCAAACATCTTAACACAAAATCAGCAATCTCCTTCTTTATGTGACCCACCAAAAATGTTCCTTCAAATCTATATAAATTTTTATGATCCCATGGTGTATATTGGAACTTTGATCATCATCCTGCAATTCCCTTTTTAGATCAGGTATATCGGGAACACAAATCCTCTTCCCAAATTTCAAAATTCCTTCTCCATACAAGAAGTCTCTCAATCTCCCATCATTCACACCTTTAATCTTCTTTTGAAATTCTTCATCATCGGTCTGAAAAATCTTAATCATTTCTAGTAATAATGGTTTGGAAACCATTTGAAAAATAATTGATGTTTCACCTTCCATGGTTATTACCTTGTCCATCTTCACTAGATCCACAAAAATTGGCTCCCCTTCAATTCTCATATTGTTCAAAACACCATGGTTTTTCTACTCAATGCATCTGCCACCTTGTTTTCTTTCCCCGGGTGGTAGTGTATCATACAATCATAATCCTTGAGTAATTCAAGCCATCTCCTTTGCCTCATGTTGAGTTCTTTTTTAGAGAAAATATACTTCTAACTATTGTGATCAGTATAAATCTCAAATTTTTCACCATAGAGGTAGTTCCTCCATATCTTCAATGAAAAGATCATAGCTGCTAACTCGAGATCATGAGTAGGATATTTTTGTTCATGAATTTTCAACTGTCGTGATGCATAGGCAATAACCCTATAATTCTGCATAAGGACTCAACCATGTCCTTTCTTCGATGCATCACTATAAATAACGAACCCATCACTCCCCGATGGTAGAGTCAATATAGGAGCATTGACTAATATTCTTTTAAGTTTTTCGAATCATTCTTCACAATCTTTTTACCAAACAAATTAAACCCCTTAACGTATAGGCCTTGTTAATGGGTTAGACAACCGGGAAAAATTCTGGACAAAATGTCGATAATAACCTGCCAAACCAATAAAACTGCGTACCTCAGTTATACTCATAGGTGCTGGCCAATCTTGGGTTACCTTGGTAATAGAAGGGTCAATAGATATTCCCTCTTTAGAGACAATATGGCCAAGAAAATAAATCTCATGAAGCCAGAAGTCACACTTGTTAAACGTCCCATATAATTCATGTCTTCTTAGAGTCTTCATGATAATGCACAAGTGATTTTCATGATCTTCGTAGCTTTTTCAGTATACAAAGATATCATCAATATATACCACCACATATTCATCAATATATTCTTTGAAAACTCTATTCATTATATCCATGAATACAGAGGGTGCATTAGTCAATCCGAAAGGCATTACTGTAAACTCTTAATGCCTGTACTTGGTTCGAAATGCTCTCTTCAGAATGTCTTCCCTCTTCACACACAACTGATGGTATCCAGATCGAAGGTAAATCTTTGAATAGTATTTATCTCCATGAATTTGGTCAAATAAATCATCAATGCGAGGTAGGGGATACTTGTTCTTTTATTGTTATAGCATCGATCTCCCTGTAGTCGATACATAACATCATAAATCCGTCTTTCTTTTTATCAAAGAGAATAGGGGCTCCCCAGGGAGAAACAATAGGGCGAATAAATCCATTATTACTCAATTCCTATAGTTTTTTATTTAGTTCAACTAGATATATAGTGGCCATTATATAAGGGGTCTTTAATATAGGCCTTGATCCAGGAATTAAATCAATGGAAAAATCAACTTCTCATTCTGGAGGATGTCTGGGTAAATCATCCAGAATCACATCTACATATTCTTTCACAACAGGTACATCCTCTATTTGAACATTCCTTTCCTCACCCATAGTCATTTCGTTCCCTTCCTCCCCAATAATTTTATTTAGTTGGGATACTGGGGTGGATCTAGATAATAATTATGTGGTGACGATTCTGCTCTAAAGATAAGGTGTTCCTTATCATCATCATCAAAAATCGTAACCTCCTTCTTCTTACAATAAATCTTCACATCATTATCTTAAAGCCAATCTATACTGAGGATTATATCAAACACAATCATAAGAATGACGATGATATTAGCAGATAAAGAACATTTATGTGCTCTAATGGGGACTGATTCACAAAACATTGTTGCAATGATACTTCCCTTATGATTTTTAACCGACGTCTCCCTTGTTAAATCAAATTGGAAATATCTACTTTTATTAGCAAACTTGGAAGATATGAAACAATGCGATGATCTAGAATCAAATAATGCATTTTTTAAACTTGAGGAAACCATTAAATTACCTGCAACCATGTCTTTCGGAGCTTCTACCTCAGCAGTAGTGATAGCATAAGCTTGGCCTTGATCTCTTGGCCTATTCTGAGGTAAGTTCCCTTGACGCTTAAAACATTCCTTTGCATAATGTCCCATCTCCCTGCAATTGTAGCATTAAACATTGGTAGCTTCCTTCTTCCCTTTTCAATCATGAGCTTGGTGGCCTTTTTCACCACACTTGTAACAGACACTCATTCCCTTCAAGCAAGTACTGGGGTGTTTCTTCCCACATTTACCATAGGATGGATATTCAACCTTTCCCTTCTTCCCCTTATTTATATTCCCAGATTGATCGGTAGATCTCTTCTTCTATTGCTTTGCTTAAAGTCATTAGACTTTGAGAATTATTTCCTTGTCTTGATAGCACATGAGACAATGTCTTCGTATGACAAGAAAGATTATGAGAATAATGCTCGAAGGAGAAATGGTTTTAACCCATCGATGAAACAATCAATCTTACTTCTTGGGTTACGTATATGATATCTAGCGTACCTTTATAACCTTTTAATGTTATCCTCATACTTTGTGACATTCTAATCCTCCTTTTGTCTCAGACTCACAAATTACCTTTCCATATCTGCTCGATGGTCACGCTGAAAGTATTTTTCTTAAAACAGATATTTTAAACTCCCTCTATTCCATATTTGATACTTCATCATCTTCCTTCATGTTTTGAACCAATGATCACTATTGAACAGCATTTTTAGTGATGTGGTAAACTACAATGATATATTTTTCCCTTTCAATACTCCCAAATTCCTGAAATATTTTCTCTAGGGAATTTATCCATTGCTTATCTACTAAGGAATTTGTACTCCCATTGAACATTGGTGGTTTTTTCCTCCTGAATCGTTCTATCATTGATCTTCCACGTTGCGGATCAGGGTGCTCCATACGGGTAAGGTTACTATTCATAACCTGAGTGAGTTGTCCTAGTATGGTGATTAGCTGATCGACACCAGTTGCATCACCAACTCCACTATAATTATCATCACCAGGAGGGAAATCCCTATATGGAGTGTGTTCATTGATATGGTTTCCATTTCTTCCACTAGGCGCCATTTCTAAACAGTGGAATAAACTGGATCTGTTTATGAATGAAAATACATAATTCCATACTTATAAAACACTTAACATAAATTGAAAATTTTCTAGATATATTCCATAATCATAAAAATGTTTTCATTTAGGAAGTATATACTCATAAACCCTTCATAATGATTTGTAATGAAAATGAGAGTTATCCTAAGCTTATCCCCCTAGAGCGTATTAACCAAGAGTGCAGCAAGGCTCGTTGTCGTGCACCAGTTCCCGTTCGAGTCTAGCTCAAATAACTGTTTTCAGGTTTTACCCCTAGGTACATATGTGCCAGAGCCGCCTCTACCTGCTCGTATCCATACAGGGATGTATTGCTCGGAAAACTCAAAAAATCATTATAATACCAAAATTCTAGGAAGTTCTTATGTACTAATCCTCAAAGTCCATCTTAGGTTTATGTGCTCTAATCAGAGTATATTTAAATATATATTCCAAGGCTTGTACTAAACTTCCTCTGATTCCAAGTGTAACATCCTGACCCCAGTTACCTAGATTCTGTGCAATATTACATAACATTGGCATGATCACAAGAATGATCAAGTCTCAAAAGACCGATTAGTTTAGTATCTTTAGAAACACTAGATATATTCATAATGTTTTAAATTTCATCATAAAAATGAAAACTACAACAACATATCTTCTTCATAGTCCACACTCATATCCCCATATACTATCCTTGCAGGTCATTCATAAATTACTTCTTCACATCGTTGGAAAAATAAAACATTGAAAGCAGTGAGCTCAAATGCCCAGTAAGGATAACAATATAGAGGAAACTTTCAAAAATAAGAATAAACATTTAAGGAAATGTATAACTAAAACAAAATCCTTTTAAACTTGAACATCATCATAGTATGGAAAAAATAAAATTAAATAATTTCATTTACTTATTCACATGGATATTCTAATAATCGAATAATCACATGCAATATTAGTAACAACTTTCATAATGATGGAATGCATAATTCCAGATTATCATAACCACATATCCAAGGCCTCGTGCCAAGACTAAAAATAATATTTTGTCATGGTCTTGTGGCAACACACATGTTTGTCTCATGAGACCTACAGAAGCAAATATTTTTAGAAGATACTTACGTTTAAAATTGCTAAAATATACTACAGTGTTTTTCTGAAAACATTAAGAAAGCTTCTGGAAACAAAATAACTAATTTTGAGACCTCTCAACTAATTATAGGCAATGTTGGGTCCACACTCAATCCCTTCATGTCTACCACGCTCGAGAGTCAGGTTTTCTAAAAACATTTTTTAGCTTGCGTTAAATAGGTATACATTTGCATTTGATTTTCATATATTTGAGAGAAATATCTCTTTTTTGAAATCATTTAAAAATAACATAATTATAAAAGAGAACATTTATTTTGAAAATATTCTTATAAGCATGTAAGGGAATCTTCAAAGGTGTAATAATTATGGAGAATAACAGAACCTTCCGTATAAGTTAAAAAACATTCTTAACTTAGTTTTTTCAAAATGGTTAAAAAGGACCTTGTTTCGAAAATGACAGAAAGATTGCTTAATAAATTTCTTATAAAAAGTCAAACAAGGGTATAAATGACTTTAAACCATATTCTTGTAAATAGTAAAAATGTTTTGAATTTTTTTTTATGAAACATGGATGTGGATGATAAATAAATCCCAGTAGATTATTACGTATAAACAATCTCGTATAATGAAGTGATTGTGAAATAAACCCGTACCATGTACTTTTCCTTGGTTGGGGGTAGTTTATTCACCTGTATAATGGTTAAATAATTTTTATTAAATTATTCAAGAATCATATACATTAATATGATATCATATATGATCTTTTAACATTGATTTGTTAATAATATCTTAGTATTATCATTGTTTTGGGTGTTAACTTACTCATTTTATTTTATATGTTTTGCTACATAAGACATGTTTGACATGGATAGGTTGTATATTATTCATATCTAGAATGATATCAAGTACGTAGATAATATTATTAATCATCAAATGAGAATTATACTTGGATGGATATTATGGAGAATGATTCTCATCGCGTTTGTGGAGACGGTAGTCCGAACGTACGTATGAGCGAAAATATCATTCTTTTGATATTAAAATAATATTTAATTGGATGGTATATCATATATATAGAATCAATATCATGTTATATTTATTATTTACATTAATTAAAAATCATTATTATACCCATCCAAATAATAATATATTGAATAACAATTACACCACGACGTGGAGACGGTAAACAGTACGTACGCACGTATGCTGACATGTCATTCAAAGGATGGATAGAATATTGAATATGTTTGTACCATATTTATAATAATATTATATTATATAGGATATACTGGATTAATAGTTTTAGAATGTGAATAACAAAGAAAGAAGAAGTTGAAGAAAAAATGAATTTGAAAAGGGGTGGTGAAAACATTACTTCTTCTTCTGGTTATTCCTTTTGATTTGATCAAAAGTGCTCCATAGGTTGGCTTTATAATAAAAATAAGGCCTCTAGTTTGTAGTGAGGGAAGTTGAGAGAGTATTTTGGTAGAGTTTGGCCGAACCAAAAGGCTTTGAAGGTGTGAATTAATGAGAAGGAGGAGTGCCCTTTTATATGAGGGGTGAGGGGTACCTTTGGAAAAGCTAGAAATGTTATTTTATAATAAATTCATATTCGGTTTATAATGGATAAAAAGTGGATTATTTAAATATTAAGGTGGGTATGGGTCTAAAACCACTCAACCAATATAATTTAGACAGGTGTGGGACATTATATTAACCTTAACGTTTAGTTTTAACTCTTAGTTAATTAGTTTGACACTTACCATGTCACTTTGTATTTTTATAATATATAGTTAATAAACTTACTATATACCTCCAAGATACCCCCAAGTGGTCCATTAGTGATACACCTATCATGATATAAGTCTATTGTCTGATACTTATATTTTTAGGAATTCAATATCAATTAATAATATAATATTTGTTTTAAAAAATCTTTTATTTAAATTTTGACACTATTCAAAAATTGATTTTTTTAAGAATTATAACAGACTTATTACTTAGAAAAAATTATTTAAATCACTCCTATAATGTCATATTATCCTAGAAAATTATTTTAATCATAAAAAGTCTCAAATTATATTTATTTGTGTATTTATAATATTAATTATATTAATTTTTCACTATTATGCTAATTACTGCATCATCATTGTGTCATAAATAAATTACATTATTTAATGTTTAAAAAATATAAATAAAATTTAAATATGTAGAAATATTTTTATCATTCTAATAAATATTTATAGTTGAAAATCCATCATATATAACCCTATGTAAAAATTGATTTCCTAAAAGTTATATGCTTATGTCATTTTTGTATTAATTTTAACTTAATTAAAATAAAGTGTCCCTATCACCTACAATTGGCTCCATGGTGTCCCAAAATCTACCAATAGATGGCCATGGTCGGAAATATATCCACCAATAAGGTTAGGACACATTTTAGTGTAATTTAAAATTATTATAATATTATTTTTTAGCCCTTATTTACCAGATTTACCATTAACCATGGTAAATAAAATATTTACCAAAGTAATTATACAAAATTTCTACAAATAAAAGATAACTGTTTACAAAATATTAACATCTTGATTCCAAATATGGAATCCATTTTTACAAATTAAAAACACAGAAGTGTCAGAAATTAATTGAAAATTAATTTTTGTTGTTAAACCAAAAAGCATTTTTTAAGAGATAATAACTATCAAAATATTGACACTTGTTTATGTCCGGTTTAATTGTAAAATTATGTACAATGACCAAAATATTATTAAATGGTAAAAATATATTCTAAATAATCTTTAAAACCACTCAAATTCATAATTTATCAATATAAATTATTTCGATTAAAAAAGTTGTTTTTAATTAAAATTTAGTAATTTTCACAATTTATCAAAATATACATTTTATTCAAAAAGTTTCAAAATTATACCCTAGGATAAGTTCTGATATTCCAAATGCAAAAATTAAGTCCATTTTGAGAGATAATATTTATAAAATTTCAAAAAGTAGGTATTACTATTCATAACAGCTAGTTTGATTGGTTGTGGTACGTTAGAACTCGATGTTTCATACAACACATGCTATCACATTATTCAAAGTGAAGCATAACGTATAAGCATGGAGTGTTACAGTTGTGATAGTTGATGTGCTAGAAAAGCATTCTATTGTGATAGCTACTTGATAAATACCTGCTATGTGATATGGTATTTTTGTTTGAGACTTTTTATAGAATGAACGCCCAACTTTGGACTTTGTGGAGTATGGGCCCTCCCTGGCAGGAATTTGGTGGACCATTAGATGGTTATTTTGTTATAACATAGATAAGATGTAAAAAATTTATTCGTGGGGAGTGTGGGCCCTCACGGATCAGAATTTGACACTTAGGTGTTGTTTTTCAGTATTTTCTGGGTTCCGGCGATGTTTTTGAGGCATACTGTCTAGAAACCCAGTATACACACTGTGTAGTATTTTCAGCACACCGTGTATGACCTTCGGTTTGGGAAGAAAAAAGAACTTTTTGAGTACACACCGTTTAGTCTCTTCCCGTGTCACAAACTGTGATGGCGGCGACACGGGGAAGGGAAGAACTTGGAGAAAACACGCTTTGTAGCTTTTGTACACGTTGTGTAGTGTTGACCCAGAGTCCGGTAGAACACGCCATGTCAATGATGAACACACCATGTAGTGTGACCTGGGGACTTAGCCATGTAACTAACAACGCGGGTCTGTGTCACCTCTCCTTGAACATGCCGTGTACCTGTGGGACATGCCGTATAGTCTTGTCTGAATACAGACCGTGTGGAGTTAGCCATGTGACAGGGAAATAAGGTTGTTGACACTCCATGTGCGGTTGTAACACGCCGTGTAGTGTCAAGACAAGTAGTCGGCCATGTCACAAACGACACGGGCAATTGGAAAATAACACCATACACGCAGTGTAGATTATATACACACCCTGTAGTTTTGTTCAACATGAGTCATGTGGCATAGCCATGTCGAAGGACCTGGGAAGGGGATGGGAAGTCAAGTACACTTCATGTAGTCAGTATACACGTTGTGTAGTCTTGTTTTTTAAATCTTGAAATGTCTTTTACTCTTTTTCCCTTGTGGTTCCTTCCCTTTTAGGTTCGATAAATCTTGATCTAATGCGTGCTTTTAACCTTCTAGTGTCACGCCACCTAGACGTCCACCCGTTGTTCACCAGGAGAGTGGTGACAACTATAATCCGGAGATAGTGGGCCATGGTCTACCAGTTTATCCTCCAGCTGAGCCAGATGCGGCGCCCTCCGTTATACTGGACACAAGTGCGGAGGGATTGTTCCGTGAGGGCATTATGCGGTTCATGGAGACCTTTCAAGGAGCACCGCATGATGCCACTTCTTTGGTCAAGTTGACACGTATCTTCCAGTAGCAGAATCCGCCTATGTTTTCAGGGGATGGCAGACCACAGGCTGCAGAGTCTTGGTTGGGGTCGATGCAGACTATTTTCAAGAATCTAGAGATGCCTCCAAGGTGGAGGGTCAAGCTCGCGACTTACATGCTGCGTGATTCCACCAAGACGTGGTGGGATGTCACCACCCAGATAGAGCATCATTGGGACATGGTGTGGGAAGATTTTCCGGCAGTCCTCTATGTCTTCTTCTTCCCAGAAATGCTGAGGGCAGATAGAGCTCGAGTGTTTAGGAATCTGAAGTAGGGCGCTATGTCGGTGATGGACTATTCTGCTCATTTCACTGAGCTTCGCCATTTTTCACACGTGCTGGTGGGTGACGAGACTTTGAGGGCCAGACGTATTGAGGATGGTGTTCGTTATGACATCCGAGTGCTGGTGAATGTTTTCAGGTTGCCTTCAGTACACACTGTTGTGAACTGTGCACTGATTACAGAGTGGAACCTGCATGAATCTAGTTGTGTGGGCCATTGCGGTTCATCACCAGTTGCTGGTACTATTTCTATTGGCAAGAGAAAGAGGCAGATGGACTTCTCTCAGGGTGGCAGTACCAGCCAGGATGTTTTCTCAGGTGGCCCGATTAGGTGCTACTAGTGTGGTACTGAGGGACATAAGAGACCACAGTGTCCATGAGACCCAGTTGAGTGTCGAGCATGCGGAATGATGGGTCATCTGCAGCGCTTTTGTAGGGAGTTTCTACCGGTGGCTAGTGAGAGGGGTTCTGTGCAGACTCCACGTGAGGGAACAGGACCAATGGTTTCTTACCAGTCAGGGAACTGGAATACGTCAGGGCGTGCAGGCAGAGATGGTGGTCATGGTCGTGCTGGCCTGACACTAGGATCTCAGAGGCAACAGGGCGGGATAGCTCAGGGTAGTCAGGCTGTGTCGCAGGGCCACGACACTGGGCAGGATTATGCAGTGCAACAGACCAAGCAGGAGCAGGATCCTGGACCTTCTACAGTCATAGGTACTATTCTAGTAGGATTTGTCTTATCTTCATTACATTACAATATGGGTGCTACACATAGTTTCGTATATGTGCCCATTGTGGAGAGCCTTGGGATCTGGGTTTCATCTTCTTCCGATATTATGACACTAGACACTCATTTGAGAACTAGGACGACTAGTTTGCATCAGTGAAGGGAGTTCCCCCTAGAGGTTGGTGGGTGTCACCTTTTTTGGGATGTCTATTTCTTAGAGATGACAAGCTATGACATAATTCTCGGGATGGACTGGTTGTTTCCCATTCGAGCCTTTGTAGACTGCTATCATCACGGGGCGAATTTCAGGTCACCAGAGGGCCGAGAGATTCTATACAATGGTGAATGGGATGCTCAGGCGAGTCGAGATGGACCAGAGCATCGTGGGAGAGGTGGAGTCATAGCCTAGAGAGCGATCTTATATCTGGATGATTAGGGGACTTTTCAGACAAAGTTCCCTCCAACTGTTGATCGTTTCAAGGATGTCTTCGCAGATGACTTTTCAGGTCGACCTCTGGAATGAGAGGTTGATTTCTCTATCGATCTTGTTCCAAGAGCATCATCGTTGTCCATTCCTCCTTATCGGATGGCTACATCTGAGTTGCAGGTTCTCAGTAAGTAGTTATTGGAGTTTCATGTGAAGGATTTTATCCGACCCCGTGCTTCTCTATGGGGTTCACTGGTCCTTTTTGCGAAGAAGGTGGATGGTACCCATCGACATTTCATGGATTATCGGAAGCTAAACCAGTAGATGGTTAAGAACTGATATCCCTTGCCGAGGATTGATGACTTTTTTGATCAGCTTCGTGGAACAAGAGTGTTGTAGGTGATTGACCTGAGGTTGGGATATCATCACCTGCACGTGAGACCATCAGATATACCGTTTACGGATTTTCAGAGCAGATACGGTCTGTATGATTACTTGGTTATGCCGTTCGGACAAACGAATGCGCCATCAGTTTTCAAGGCTCTAATGAATCGTGTGTTCCATACGTATCTTGATTCTTTTGTGGTAGTATTCGGGGAAGACATCCTTCTGTACTCTCACACTCGACACGACCATTCCACCCATCTTGAGACCGTATTGAGTACACTGAGAGAGCATCATCTATATGATAAGCTCTCAAAGTGCCACTTTTGGATGGACCAGATTCACTTCCTAGGTCATATCATCTGAGAGGCAGGAGTTGCAATTAACCCAGAGAAGGTGAGAGCAGTAGTTTCCAGGGAGCATCCTAAGAACGTGTTTGAGATAAAAAATTTCTTAGGTCTTGATGGTTACTACAGATTCTTCTTACAGGACTTCTCCCGTTTAGTATCATCTTTGACTGGTCTGACTAAGAAGGGTGTGAAGTTCATTTGGTCAAAAGCGTGCAAGACAGCCTTTCAGGACTTGATGGGAAGGTTGACATCAGCACTGATCCTGATACTCCTAGAGCAGGGGAAGAGTTATTCGGTTTACTTTGTTTGCTCAAGTATTGGTTTGGGAGTAGTGTTGATGCAGGGTGACTGAGTTGTTGCGTATGGGTTTTGGCAGTCGTGGACACATGAGAGGAATTACTCGATGCATGATCTCGAGTTGGGTGCAGTTTTCCATGAATTGCGTTGTTGGAGACATTATCTATTGGGAGAGAATTTTGTGGTTTTCACCGACCAAAAAAGCCTCAAGTATATCTTTAATCAGCGTGACCTGAATCTAAGGCAGAGAAGGTGGGCTGAGTACCTATAGTCCTTCGATTTTGAGCTTGCCAATACACCTAATAAAGGTAATTTAGTAGCTGATGCACCGAGTAAGAAGACTTAGATATAGGTGGTGCAGGAGGCCAATGGTGTGTGGAAGCTCATTGCCTTGTTCTCTGAAATGCATTTGGATGTGCACGACAGTCCGGGCTTGTCTTATCTTTCATCTTTAGCTGTGACTTCTACCCTCCTGGATAGGGTGAGGATGAGACAACTATCTGATTCAGAAGGCCTAGTTCTACGGGAGTCGGTGGCAAGTGGGGACCCTCATCCTGGTGGGACGATAGGCGATGATGAAGTTCTGCATTTCCATGGACGCGTATGGGTTTTAGGAGATACACATGAGGACCTGATTTGGGAGTTTCTTGCATCATCTTTGGAAGTTCATCATGGGGTTACCAAGATGTACAGTGACTTGATGCATCAGTACTGGTGGCCAGGTATGCAGAGAGATGTAACTGGTTTTTTGTGAGGTGTTCCACCTATCAACAAGTGAAGGTGGAGCATCAGAGACCAGCTGGGTTATTATAGATGTTTCCCATTCCCAAGTGGAAATGGGATGATGTCGCGATGGATTTCGTGATTGGATATCCAAGGTCAAATAATGTCAATGATGTCATGTGGGTTGTTGTAGACAGACTCACGAAGGTAGCTCACTTCTTGCCGATCAAGGAGACCTTCGGTGTTGACCATCTCAGAAGGCTATATATCAAAGAGGTCATCCATCTTCATGGGTTCCCTTGTTCTATCATTTCAGATATGGACACCCACTTTACGTCTAATTTATTGCAGAGGATTTAGAGGGGACTAGGTAGATAGGTGCTTCTGAGCACAACTTACCACCCTCAGACCGATGTCCAGTCAGATCGTATGATACAAGTGCTAGTGGACATACTTCGTGCATGTGTCCTAGACTTTGGGGGTTCTTGGGAGAAGAATATACACTTAGACTAGTTTTCATATATCAATTGATTCCAGGAGACTATTGAGATGACACCATATGAGGCTTTATATGGTAGGCAATGTCGTTCACCCTTGTGCTGGATAAAGGCAGGTGAGGCAGCTTTACTGGGGCCACAGCTCGTGCAGGAGACATCTGAGCAAATCCAGTTGATTAAAAAGCGGATGGCTACCATGCAGTCTCATCAGAAATCTTATGCTGATCGCCGCAGATGACCTTTGGAGTTCGTGGTAGGGGATCATGTTTTCTTGCATGTTTCACCGAGGCTGGGACACAGGCGGATCAGGAGACAGTGTAAACATTCACCGAGGTATGTGGGGCCGTTTGAGATTATGGAGAGTGTCGGGCTGGTTGCCTATTATTTGAAGTTACCACAGCGGTACCGAGCCATGCACGATGTTTTCCATGTATCTCAGTTACACTGCTATCATTTATACCAATCTCATATCTTTCATCTCGAGGAGGTTGAGCATGAGTTGGATTCTTCCTTTGAGGAGCATCTAATTCATATCATGGACAGGATCACAAAGGTTCTCTGAGGCCGATCAGTTGGGCACGGTCCTTTGGTGGGTTCCTACTGAGATATATTTCTCACACCCTGTTTGGGTCATGCTTTTCGGCCCAAACATATTATATTCCTGCTGGTATCGAAAGGGTAAAGTGTCCCTATACAGGTACTTGACTGTTTCTGAGGAGTAGGAGGGAATGGAACTGAGCCTGGGCTTGCGATGCTGCTGCCAGCTGTTTTACATTCTTTTGTTGTACTCTGATTTTGTTGTACTGCATTTATGCATAACATGTTTTGGATGTTTTCTTAGATTTTGTGACATGTAGCATAATTACTTATATACGGTTAGTTATATCCACTGCTGTTGGTTATTTCTAGTTGTGTATGTTTTAATGCTCCCACGGTTTGTTGTATGTTTATTTTAAATTCCGTTGTGCTACACATTGACAAATGAGGGCATAGTTTCCCCACTATCAGAACTGGGCCCTCACTGCTAGTCGGCATCCTCTGGCATTTGGAGAAATGCGCTTGAGGTCATGTAGCAAACGGGGTTTGGGGCACCCATTGCGTGGCACCCGGAACCGGTACGTTACAAAGTGGGATCAGACGGGTTCCTTTCATTGACTTACTATTTGGAGCCTTAGTCAGGGATAGGACGAATGGTAGTTGGTAATAAGCTGTTCCCGGGCGTAGCTAACCCATGTAGAGGGAAAATCCAATTTACCTCATGTTGAAATATTACTGATTTTACAATTTACTACTGATTTGTTTTTACTGTTGGGTGACGCACTTGAGGTTGTGCTCTTTATAATTTATCTATGGGTTCTATTTAGTTGCAACCCGATGAGATGAGGGTATCTCGTCTCATGAATTATATTGGAAAATTCTAGATATCACATTCCATGCATATTATCCATGCCATGTATGTGTATTAGGAATTGCCTGTTGCCGTGATAGTTTATGTGCTAGAAAATCATATCATTGTGATAGCTTCTTGATAGATACCTGCTATGTGATAGGGTATTTTCTTAGCCTATTTATAGAATGAAATCCAAACTTTGGTCTTTGGGGAGTATGGGCCCTCACTGACCAAAATTTGGTGGATCATTAGATGGTTTTTTTATACGTAGATAATATGTCAAACATTGATTCATGGGGAGTATGGGCCCTCACAGGTCAGAATTTGACACTTAGGAGTTGTTTTTCGGTATTTTCTGGGTTCCGACAAAATTTCTGAGGCATACTGTCCCGAAACCTAGTATACACGCTGTGTATTATTTTCTACACGCCATGTATGGCCTTATATTCGGGATGAAAAATGATGTTTTTGAGTACACACCGTGTACCCTGAGTACACGCAGTCTAGTCTCTTCCCTTTCCACAAACCGTGTTGGGGCGACACAGGGAAGGGAAGAGCATGGAGAAAACACAATGTCTATCTTTTGTACATGCCGTGTAGTGTTGACCCAGAGTCCAGTAGAACAAGCCATGTCAATGATGAACACGCCGTGTAGTGTGACCTAGGGACTCAGTCGAGTAACTAACAACACGGGTCAGTGTCACCTATCCTTAAACACGATGTGTACCTGTGGGACATGCCGTGTAGTCTTTTCTGAGGACAGACCGTGTGGAGTTAGCCATGTGACTGGGAAATGGGGTTGTTGACACACTGTGTGCGGGTGTAACACGATGTGTAGTGTCATGCCAGGTAGTAGGCTGTGTCACAAACGACACGGGTAATTTTATAATAACACCATACATGCCATGTAGATTATATACTTGCCATGTAGTTTTGTTCAACTGGAGCTGTCTGTCCTAGCCGTGTCAAAGGACCTGGGCAGGCGAAGGGAAGTCAAGTACACACTGTGTAGTTAGTATACATGATGTGTAGTCTTGTTTTGAAGATCATGAAATTCCTTATTCCACTTTTTCCTTTGTAGTTCCTTCACTTTCAGGTTCGATAAATTTTGATCTAAGGCGTGCTTTTATCCTTGTAGTGTCACGCTGCGTAGACGTGCACCAGTTGTTCGCCAGGCGAGCGGTGACAACTATAATCCAGAGATAGTGGCACATGGGCTACCAGTTGATCCTCCAGCAAATCCAGATGTGGCGCCCTCCATTATACCAGACATTGGTGTGGAGGTGTAGTTCTGTGAGGGATTTATGCGGTTCATGCAGACCATTCAAGGAGCACCTAAGGCTGCCACATATATGGTCGAGTTGACACGTATCTTCCAGCAACAGAATCCGCCTATGTTTTCATGGGATGGCGGACCACAGGTTGCAGAGTCTTGGTTGGGGTCAATGTAGACCATTTTTGAGCATCTAGATATGCCTACAAGGTAGAGGGTCAAGATCGCTACTTACATGCTGCGTGATTCCGCCAAGAGGTGGTGGGATGTCACCACCCAGTCAGAGCATCACAGGGACATGGCGTGGGAATATTTCCAGGAAGTTCTCTATGAATTATTGTTCCTTGAGACGCTAACAGCAGATAGAGCTCGAGAGTTCAGGAATTTGCAGAAGGGCGCTTTGTCGGTGATGGACTATTCCGCTCGTTTCACCGAGCTTCAGCGTTCTTCACCCATGCTGGTGGGTGAGGACACGCTGAGGGACAGATGTTTTGAGAATGGTCTTCGTTATGAGATCCGAGCTCTTGTAAATGTTTTCAGGTTTCCTTCAGTACACGCTATTGAGAACCAGGAACTGATTATAGATAGAAACCTTCAGGAATTTAGTGGTGTGGGACAGTGCGGTTCCGCAACAGTTACTGGTACTATTGCTATTGGCAAGAGGAAGAGGAAGATGAGATTCCCTCAGGGCAACAATACAAGCCATGTAGCTTCTTTAGGTGTCCTGATCAGGTGCTACCAGTGTGGTAGAGAGGGACATAAGAGACCACAATGTCCACGAGACCCAGTTGAGTGCCGAGCTTGCGGCACGATGGGTCATATAAAGTGCCTTTGCAGGGCATTTCTAACGGTGGCTAGTGAGAGGGGTTCTGTGTAGAATCTACATGAAGGAACCAGACCAGTGGCTTCTTACCAGTCTGGGTACTGGAATATGTCAGGGCGTGTAGGCAGAGATGGTGGTTGTGGCCATTGTGGCCAGACACCAGGATCTCAGAGGCAGCAGTTCGGGATAGCTCAGGGTAGTCAGGTTTTTTCGTAGGGCCACGACACTGGGTAGGCTTACACAGTGCAACAGACCTAGTAGGAGTAGGATCCCAGACCTTCTACAGTCCTAGGTATTATTCTAGTTGCCTATGTCTTATCTTCAGTACTTTTTGATATGGGAGCAACATGTAGATTCGTATCTGTTCCCATTGTGGAGATCCTTGGGATCTGGGTTTATTCCTTTTCTGATATTATGACACTAGACACTTCGTTGGGAACTAGGACGACTAGTATGCATCAGTGCACGGAGTGCCCCCTTGAGGTAGGTGGGTGTCACCTTCTTTGGGACATCTATGTCGTAGAGATGACAAGCTATGACGCCATTCCCAGGATAGACTGGTTGGTTCCCCTTTGAGCCTTTGTAGACTACTATCGTCGCAGGGTGAGTTTCACGTCATCGGAGAGCAGAGAATTTCTATACAAGGACGAATGGGATGCTCAAGCGAGTCGAGCTGGACCCGAGCATCGTGGGCGAGGTGGAGTCCCGACCCAAATAGAGAGCTTATATCTAGATGATTAGTGGACTTTTCAGACAGAGATCCCTCTAGTTGGTGATCGTTTCAGGGATGTCTTCCCGGACGACTTTTCGGGTCTACCTATAGAGCGAGAGGTGGATTTCTCTATCGAGCTTGTTCCAGGAGCAGCACCGGTGTCCATTCCACCTTATCAGATGGATACAACTGAGTTGCAGGAGATCAAGAGGTAGCTAGAGGAGTTATAGTTGAAGGGTTTTCTCTGACCCAGTACTTCACCGTGGGGTTCACCGGTCCTTTTTGTGAAGAAGGCGGATTGTACCCTCAAACGTTGCGTGGATTATCGGAAGCTCAACCAGTTGACGGTTAAGAACCGATATCCCTATCCGAGGATTGGTGATTTGTTTGATCAGCTTCGTGGAACACGAGTGTTCTCGATGATTGACCTGAGGTTGGGATATCATCAGCTGTGCATGAGACCATCGGATATACCGCTTACAGATTTTCAGAGTAGATATGGTTTGTATGAGTACTTCGTTATGCAGTTCGAACTCACTAATGCGCTAGCGGTTTTCCTGGCTCTAATGAATCGTGTGTTCCATCCGTATCTTGATTCTTTTGTGGTAGTATTCATGGATGAAATCTTGATGTATTCTCACACTCAACACGACCATGCCACCCATCTTGAGATCGTATTGAGTACACTGAGTGAACATCGGCTATATGCTAAGCTCTCAAAGTGACACTCTTGGATGGACCCGATTCACTTCCTCGGTCATATCATCTTAGAGGTAGGAGTTACAGTAGACCCAGAGAAGGTGAGAGTAGTAGTTTTTTTTGGAGCATCCTAAGAACATTTTTTGAGATACGGAGTTTTTAGGGCTTGATGGTTACTACAGATGCTTCATACAGGACTTCTCCCGCTTAGCAGCATCGTTGACAGGTCTGACTAAGAAGGGAGTGAAGTTAATTTGGTCGGAAGTGTGCAAGACAACCTTTCAGGACCTGAAGGGAAGGTTGACATCAGCATCGATCTGGATACTCCCAGAGTAGGGGAAGAGATATACAATTTATTATGATGGCTCAGGTATTGGGCTGGGAGTAGTGTTGATGGAGGGTGACCGAGTTGTTGCATATGGGTCTCGGTAGCTGGGGCCACATGAGTGGAATTACCCGATGAATGATCTTGATTTGGGTGAAATTGAGCATGTGTTGCACTGTTGCAGACGTTATCTATTGGGAGAGCATTTTGTGGTTTTCACCGACCACCAAAGCCTCAAGTATATCTTTACTCAGTGTGACCTGAATCTGAGGCAGATAAGGTAGGTCGAGTACATATAGTCCTTTGATTTTGAGTTTGCCAATACACCTGGTAAAGGTAATGCAGTAGCTAATGAACTGTTTAGGAATACTCAGATACATGTAGTGTAGGAGGATAGTGATGAGTGGCATCTCCTGGCCTTTTTCTCTGAAATGCATCTGGAGATGCATGACTGTCAGGGGCTGTCTTATCTTTCATCTTTAGCTGTTACTTCAACCCTCCTGGATAGAGTGAGGATGAGACAACTATATGATTCAGAAGGCCTAGTTCTACTGGAGTTGGAGGCAAGTGGGGACCCCCATCCTGGTTGGACGATAGGCAATGATGAATTTCTTCATTTCCATGGACGCGTATGGGTTCTAGGGGATACACACGAGGAGCTGATGTGGGAGTTTCATGCTTTAGCTTGGGCAGTTCATCCTGGGGTTACCAAGATGTACCGTGAATTGATGTGTCTTTACTCGTGGCCGGGTATGAAGAGAGATGTAGCTGGTTTTGTTGCGAGTTGTTCCACCTATCAATAGGAGAAGGCAATGCATCAGAGACCAGCTGGGCTGTTATACCAGATGCCCATTCTTGAGTGGAAATGGGATGATGTCGTGATGGATTTCATGAACGGATTGTCGAGGTAAACTCATGGTAATGAAGCCATGTGGGTTGTGGTAGACAGACTCACGACGGTAGCTCACTTATTGCCGATCAAGGATACTTTCGATGTTGACAAGCTCGAAATGCTGTATATCCGAGAGATCGTCCGTATTCATGGGGTCCCTTGTTCTATCGTTTCAGATAGGGACACCCACTATATGTCTCATTTTTGGCAGAGTTTTTAGAGGGCACTAGGTACACAGGTGCTTCAAAGCAAAGCTTACCACCCTCAAACCG
The DNA here is from genome assembly GCA_963277665.1 of Viscum album. NCBI lineage: Eukaryota > Viridiplantae > Streptophyta > Magnoliopsida > Santalales > Viscaceae > Viscum > Viscum album. Next base: position 325,434,489 of record OY728128.1, read on the forward strand.
ATGTCCAGTCAGAGCGTCTGATACAGGTGCTTGAAGACATGCTTCGTGCACGCATCCTAGACTTTCGGGGTTCTTGGGAGAAGCATATACAGTTAGTCGAGTTTGCCTATAACAACAGATTCTAGGAAACTATTCAGATGGTACCATAGGAGGATTTATATGGTAGACCATGCCGTTCACCCTTGTGCTAGATAAAGGCTGGTGAGCCAGCTTTACTGGGGCCACAGCTCATGCAGGAGACATCTAAGTAGGTCCAGTTGATTCAGAAGTGGATGGCTACCGCGCAGTCTCGTCAGAAATCTTATGCTAATCACCGCAGACGACCTTTGGAGTTGGTGGTCAGGGATCAGGTTTTTTGCGTGTTTCGACGAGGCTGGGACACAGGCAGATCAAGAGACAGGGTAAACATTCACTGAGGTATGTGGGGCCGTTTGATATTCTGGAGAGAGTCGGGCTGGTTTCCTATTGGTTGCAGTTACCGCAGCCGTACCGAGCCATGCATGACGTCTTCCATGTATCTCAGTTATGCCGCTATCATTTAGACTCATCTCACATCTCTCATCTCTAGGAGGTTTATCTTGAGTTGGATGATTCCATTGAGGAGCATCCGATTTATATCGTGGACAAGAGCATGGAGGTTCTCCAAGGCCGGCTAGTTCCTCTCGTATCGGTGCTATGGAAGCATGGCCGGGTTCAGGACAAAACCCGGGAGAGGGAGACCGACGTACGTGCATAGTGGCACTAGGGCTTGTACTTATGGGAAAAATCCTAATTTTGGAAAGTACAAGTCGTTTACTTTTCCACACGCCATGTACTTATGGCCGTGTTAGATGAGTACACAGGGTGTGTGGCCATTTCGGCGATCAAGTGTGTAGGAACCAAATACATGTTGTGTTGTGGTCCCTTACACGCCGTGTAGTCAATCAGCAGTCGAATAGTAAGGCGGTGGCCAGCTGTGTGATAGGACACACCGTGTACTCAAGAAGACACACCGTGTAGTCATGCCGGTATGTGAATAGTGTCGCGCTTGCGCGAAGCCTCTAGAGGAACAGTTAAAAAATTGGGAAGTACACAGTGTGTACTCCGAATTACATGTCGTGTAATTTTTTTCAGCTTAAAACAGGAAGTAGCCTTCTCATTTGTCAGAGGAGTCATTTGAGCCATTTTGGACCCAAAGGAGGAGGCCATACCATTGAAGATCTGCCAAGTGTTCATCTGGAATTAGATTCCACATCAGACAATCTCTTTGGAATTCCACGGGTAAGGGCTTCTATATCCTTGGAATATTGTTAGCAATTTTTCTCCTAACATGAGTTATTTGAGGTTAAGTGAGTTTTGTTCTTCTTCAGATCTACAACTTTCATGGGAGTTTCTGGAATCAGCGTTCGGGTATAATGATCGTTGGCTTTTAAGGAAGGTGGCCTGGTGTTAATTTTTTCTACTGTCGTGTGTTTTGTGCGTTTTGGTGCCATGAACCCATGTTGGGGTGTCATTTGGCTGAGGCCATTATTATATTAAATACCTAGAATTGATTAGGTAAATTCAATGTGATATTAAAAATGATGGTTGGGATCGTTGCTTGGATCTGGAACCACCCCGGGGGTGTGTTCCACTGTTTAGCCGTTTGGCCAGGATACCCGAGGGTTTGCCATCAAAGTAGTAATTGTAGAATTTCCTTGAGAGAAATTGCTTGTTATTGCCTGTTTACCTATTTTTCATGGCCCGATTACTTATTTAGCATGAGGTCGTTGTTTTGATAATCCTGTTAGAACTACACTGTATTAGCCTAAGTGTGTGAATGTATTAGCCTGAGGGAAACGTACTGTTTCACCTGAGGGAAACCTTTCGTCCCTAAGGGCTTGACTTCTATGCCTGAGGGAGACACTTCCTACACGTGAGGGAAATTTCTATTATGCCTCAGGGCTATACTTATGGGTTGGATTCTGCTTACATGAGGGTAAGGTTTTTCTTGTCTGAGAACATGGACTATGTGATTAGAAAGTCACTATGGTGATTTCTAATATATAATGGGTTAAATGAATAATAAAATGGCAATTTAATTATTATATTAGTTACTTTTTGTACTGCTTACTTTATTGCATTGAACTATTACACACTGTTGTTGCATGCTTACATGTAGTTGGGCACGGGCCTTTGGTGGTTTCCTACTGAGATATATTTCTCACACCCTATTTCGGTCATGCTTTTCGGAACAAACAGATTATGTTTCTACAGGTATGGATAGGGGAAAGAGTCCCTATAATGGTACTTGACTGTTGCTGAGGAGTAGGAGGGCATGTGACTGAGACTAGGCTCGCGATGCTGCTGCCAGCTATTTTGCATTGTTTTGCAGTAATCTACTTTTCTTGTACTGCATTGATGAAAAATATGTTCTGGCTGTTTTCTTATAACATGAGACATGTAACATCATTACTTGTATCATGATGGTAATATCCACTATTGTTGGATACTTCAGTTGGGTATGTTTTACTGCTCTCGCTGTTTGTTGCATGTCTATTTTAAATTCTGTTGTGCTATACTTTGACAAATGAGGGCATAGTTTCCCCACTATCAGACCTGGGCCCTCGCTGCTAGTCAGCAACCTCTGGCATTTAGTGAAATGTGCATGAGGTCACGTGGAGAACCGCGTTTGGGGCACTCGTTGTATTGCACACGGAACTGCGACATTATAAAAGGATCTAAAGTTGACCAATACAATATCTGTAGATGCTGAACCACAAAGGATCCGAATATGACCCATAGAAGATCTGAAGATGACCCACACAAGATCTGAAGATGACCCACATATGATCCGTAGAGTCATCAAGTAAAACTAGCCATAGGGTTATCATACAAATAACACCTGATTCTGGGAGTATTCGCTCTTCATTCCATCGAAAAATACTTAAAATACCACAAAGTCCCATGAAAAATTTTCATTAAGGTCTGTCATGTCAATCGGAACACAACGCGACAGAAGGCAAGTCATTCAGAAGCTTGGTCTGTAAGTAATTAGCATTTCTGTTTCGATTTCATGATTGGATTCAGGTTCCATCCAACATGGCCCTACTCAACCATTATTCAAAACTCATGTAGAGTATACCAATGGGACTATCTCGATCCTAGGATACCATCGTTGCAGGTGGTTCATCAATCGATGTTTGGTTCTCAATATATGGCCTGAAGGACCCCGGGACACCCTGAGAGGGGAGGGGTGAATCAGGGTGACAACTTTTTCTTTTAATATGATGGATCTTGTTCCCACGTAGGTAGAAACTTGTTGAACTTGTATGATGATTATGATCAGAAAGCAAACATTCACATGCATAGAGAAGACACATCCCTTTTTTACTTGGTTCACCACTAAGGGCTACGTCCAAGGAGCATACGCCGACATGTTGTTGGTCGTACCAAAATCCACTATGCTTCACTAGATGTGGATTACAAATGTTCAGGTACAGAAACTCTGTCCCAGGCTCACTGCCTTTACAATTGTTCATGGATAGCTCACTGTGTCCCTCGGGTCACTCTCGTTGACTCCCCCTGGATCACTAATGTTGGTGAAGTCTCACTCAGTTTATAGACATGAAGGTCTCTTCATCATTTTCATAAGAATGCATCCTTTGTAGTATGTAGATGCTCTATTGATGTCCGATTCTAACCATAAGTAGAATATAACATTTCCTCGAATGTATCGGGTAGTCTCCTGGCTTTCGTGCAGCTCCAAACAGGCCGACGGGCTTCAGAAAAACCTGGTGCGCTTCTCCAAGCCGGACACGCAAGTCCCAATACAGCGTGCAAGTCCAAACTGGCGTGCAAGTGTCACCAACAGACCTACGCGACACTTCCTTCCCTGACAACAAACTTGCGTGGTTCACTTCATTTCTCTCCCAAACCTCCTTTGGCACACATCAGACAATCGGAGCGCAAGCTCTACTTGCGCGACCAAACTACCACCTGCGCGGCTCAACCACATGTGCGACGAGAGCTCGAACAATCTCTCAGTCTTGAACTCAGTTCCAAATGAGGAGGGGTGGTCCAGTATTTATAGGCAAACTGGACCCCCTACGCGTAGTCGTGCAAGTCTATCATTGGCATGCAAGTCTCGTTTCCCACAACCTCTGTCGCGCAACTCACTTGCGCGACCCAACCAATACTTGCGCGACCTTCCTTCCATAGCCAAATTTTGAAGTTCTGATCCTCAAAAAAATTTGGCGCGCAAGTCTTTTATCCTCGAAGACCTCGGCGCGCATGTTACTTTGCCAAAAACACTTTACTTTATTGGCCGATTTTTAGGCCCAAAAATTTGGAAAACACTGCGAAACGGAGCCACCTTCACTACTGTTTTCTGCTTGAACGGTATGATCTCTTTGTTGGTACACATCATGAACATCCACTGAGGATTGACAACAAACACAAACCATATGAAAAATCATGCTTTGAGGACCCTGGTTCCAACAATTCCCCCTTTGGGTTTGTTGGTAATTAGAATAAATTCAATAGATCTCCAACCAGGAGCAAACCCAAAATGCATGAATCAACTCAGCCAACACACTAAGTCTATGTGAGCAATGCTCGGTGTAGAAAAAAAGAGAGGAAGCTTGAATTGGGTTCTGGTGTTTTGAAATTCTTGATTACGCCCGATGTTATCCTTCATATACTTCTCATCGCAATCTTATACTTCTCATCGCAGAAGAATTCCGTGCCTTGAATTTATTCATTTCTCCCCCATTGACAATAAAACCAAAGACCGATAAGTTGTTCAATGTTCAGCTCAATCCATACTCCCCCTGAAAAGTATCTCCCCCATAATCCTGCAACACATGCATAAGCAGATAAAAACAGTTAAAACAAATGGGTATAGGGGATTTCCGAAGCCTCCTTATGCAGTAGGAGGTGGTTGAACACCGAGGTTGAACTGATGGTTCTCAAACATAGCCGCGGACAATGTCTTGGACAGGATATCGGCCACTTTCTCATCAGTTCCAACATGATCCATTCTAATTACGCCTTGTTCAACCTTTTATTTTATAAAATGATACCGTATTTCAATATGTTTTGTACGAGAATGCTGAACCAGATTATTCGTAAGATCAATTGTACTTTTGTTATCACAATAAATCACCATTAGTTGTTGCACCTTATCACCAATATCTGTTAGATGCTGCTTCATCCAATGAAGTTGATTGCATGCTTTTGTGGCAGAGATATACTCAGCTTCAGCCGTACTAAGAGAAGTACTTTCTTGTTTCTTGCTCAACCAGCCAACACATTTCTTCCCAATATAGAAAGCTCCGCCACTAGTGGACTTTCTGTCTACCACATCACCAGCTCAGTCAGCATTTGAAAATGCGGATAATTCACTGTCCCTTCCTGCAGCAAAAAATAACCTGAAGTTATGTGTACCGTGAATGTATCTCATGTTTCATTTTACTGCTGCCATATGTTCCCCTTTTGGATTACTCTGAAAGTGGGCTACAAGGCATGTGGAAAAAAATATTTGGCCTTGTCGCTGTCAGGTATAGTAGGCTTCCAATGATCCTCCTGTACATGGTGGGATCAACAGAGTCCCCATCCTCATGCTTTCCAATTTTAGTTCCAACTGCAACCGGAGTTGACATTGGTTTTGAGTCTTGCATATTGAACATCTTTAGTAGCTCTCTTGCATATTTTTCCTGAGAAATGAAAGTGTATTCCTTCTTTTGAATCACCTGTAGCCCAAAGAAATATGTGATCTCCCCAATCATAGACATTTCAAATTCTGATTTCATGTGGTTGGCAAATTCATCCACTGATTTCTTCCTAGTGCCACCAAATATGATATCATCAACGTAGAAAGGAACCATGAATTGAAATTTTGGAGAATTCATCACATAGATATTGTGATCAACTCCTCCACTTTTGAATTCCAACTTCTTGAGATTTGAATCCAGTCGTGTGTACCATGCCCGTGGTGTGTTCTTCAAACCATATAGAGGTTTTTTCAGTTTACATACCTTTGTTTCAACAGTACCCAGAACAAAGCCCACTAGTTATTCAATGTAGACTTCTTCTTCGAGTACACCATTCATGAACGCTGTCTTAACATCCATTTGATATACTTTATATCATATTTGGAGTGCCATGGCAAGGAAAAGTCTGATTGACTCCAGTCTAGCCACTGGAGAAAAGGTTTCTTCGACATCAATGCCTTCAATCTGAGAGTATCCTTTACATACCAGACGTTCCTTGTTTCTGATGACACTTCCATGTTCATCAAACTTATTTTTTAAGATCCATTTTGTACCAATCACATTTTGACCATCGGGTCTCTGGACAAGATCCCATGTCTGATTCTTGTCAATCTGACCTAATTCATCATTCATGGCTTTCACCCAAGATTCATCATTAGCAGCTTCTTCGAATGAGGATGGCTCTACAACTGATAGAAATGAAGATTGCGCGTTATTCCTCATTATCCTTATTTGAGTGGGTGCACTCTTGTCCCCAATTATGTTAGATGGATCAATCTGTGCTCTTCAATTTCTCCTATGAGGTTCATTAGCATTTTATTCAGCCATAGTTTCTTCTTCATATTCTTCTTCTGAGTCAATATCATGATGTGACTGCTGAGCGTTTTGAAAAACTTCATCTATTTCTGCATTTGTATTTTCTTCACATTCACATTCTTCCTGAATTTCTATCACATCATTATATGATGTCCTTGAAGAATTCGTGGTTTTCTCTTCAATTATCTTAACATCACTGCTTTCCACAATTCTTCCCAAACACTTGTTGAAGCATTTGTAGGCTTTGTTGTTCATTGAGTAACCAAGGAAAATTCTTTCATCTGCATTGTCGCCATTTTTCTCTTGATTTCCTTCTTTGTTCCTGATGAAGCATTTACTTCCAATGACATGAATGTATTTTAGAGAATGATTCTGTCCATGCCACAATTCATATGGTGTCTTCGTCTCACACATATAAAGTCCTGTTCGATTCTGAATGTACACTGCAGCTTGAACAGCCTCTTTCTAGTAATTTCGTGGAATATGACTCTCAATCAGCATAGTCCGTGCCATGTTGTTCACCTGTCGATTCCTACGTTCAACAACTCCATTTTGTTGTGGAGTTCTCACAGAAGCTACCGCATTCTGTATCCCATGCTTCTCTAGATAATTCTCAAATTCAATGGACGTGTATTCTCCTCCATTTTCAGATCATAACACTTTGATTGTTCATCCAGTATCATTCACGGCGATTTGCCGATATGTTTTCATGCAGTCAAGGACTTGTCGTTTCCTGTGAATGACCATCACACATGCAATTCTACTGTAATCATCTAAGAAAAAGACAAATTACCTTTCTCCATGTGTTCCGGAAACATTTATTGGACCACAAACATCTGTATGAATCAGATCATGAAGGTGAGATGCCTTTTTCTTCTTTGTCCAATATTAACTACAGACCAGCTTCCCATGAATACAAGCATCACAAGATTTTTCACGGTCACGCTTCAGATTGGGGATGTCCATGAAAATTCTCAATTTTGATATTTTCTCCATGTATTGTTGATTGATGTGTCCCAATCTCCGATGCCACATATTGTTTTCTTCTTCAACAGTCATGTAACATACATTTTCTTCACTATCAACCTGATACAAGTTGCCTTCTGTTCTGCATCGTTTCATAAGTGAATTGCCGGGTTTTTCCTTGAAAGTGCAGCCTTTCTGATGAAAAGTAACTATAAGTGCTGAGTCACAGAGTTGACTCACAATGAGGAGATTATGACGTAGGCCATCTACGTAAAGGACTTCATTCTTCTTTAGTTCTCCATTAGAGAATTGTGTACTTCCACTCCCTTTGATTTTCAGAGCCCCAACATTACCAAATCTTACAATACCATCAACATTCTTTATGATATTAGTTAGTAGGCTAGAATTACCCATAATATGAGATTAACAACCGCTATCCAGAATCCAGGTACTGTTTTTCTTTGTAGCTTTGAGGGCTACCTCTGCAAGGTTCGATTTCTCAATCTTCTTCCTTTCCTTCCATGAGACATTAGATTGATTAAATAGAACTGATGTCCTTTCAAATATCTCTTCCGCATACCCAGGTTCTTCATAGTCAATGTATTATTTGAGAGATGAGAACCTGTTTGAAAGAGAAACACTTTCTTGCTGATGAGACTTGACTTGTCTTAAATTTTGGTATGAGGTGTCTATGTCCCTTCTCTGCCTGCAATTAACGGCCTTATGACCAAAGTTAGAACAACAAAAACAATATCCATAGAAATTATTTCTTCTATGAGAATTAAAATATGAGATTGTTCTCCTTTGTTGAGCATCTATATCTTCTCCATTCAGATAGCTTCTTGCCTCTTCACAATAAGACATGGTATGGCCCAGATAGCCACAAAACTGACACTTCATGAGAGGAAATGTATTCTCACATGAATTTCTCCTTATACCTTCTTCCTTGGAAGAATAGTAAGACTGTCTGTCATTTTTGAATGTTTGAGGATAATTTTCGGGTCTCCTTTTAGTTTGGATTGAGGGTTCCTTTTTCATCACTCTAGGTAACATTTCATCATGTTCAACTTTCATCTTATCTTTCTTTTGGATCTTTTCACTTCCAGCAGTTGATGATTCAGCCTTACAGCCAATTCCACTCTTTCCCATGCAAGCGGGTCATTGATCAATCAAGATTTTTCCAACCGCATCTGAAGCACACTTGGCTCTTGCTAGTAATTCTGCATCTGAGAATCTTCCGAACTATATTTTCTTCCTCAATTATTTTGGAACTGATTCAGTCTCTAGTTTACTTTTTAGTTTAACTACTTCCTCTTCAAGACCCTCAGTAGTCTTGGATTTTTCATCCAGTCTGGATGTGAGGTCATTTATGACCTTTTCCTACTCTTCAATTCTCATCTCCAGATCAACTTCATCATCATTGCTTTCAATTATTTTAGACTGTACCTTCACAAATTCTTCCATTCGTTCAATTTCATCTTCAAGTTGATCAACAAATTTAGTTGATTATTCTATAATTGATTTCCACTTATTGCAGCTCTTACATTTAATCTTATGCTTACAAACCGCATCCTAAAGTTGCACCACAGGATCTACACAAGTTTTCAGTTGTTTTTCTCCATCAATATCTTCTGACTTTTCAACAGTGGCCATCATAGAAGCATGGTTCCCAGATTTTAATTCTGGTTCTTCTTCATCACATAATTCATTGTGATCTTCTTCCTCTGCACAGACAAAACTCTTCCTTTGCATTTTCTTACTAGATTTGATGTCTCCCTTTTTGAAGAACCTTCTCTGAGGATTCATGAAGTTTTCAACTTCACTGTCATCATCATTGATATTCTTCAAGCACTGAGAGGAAATGTGCCTAACTTTTCCACAATGGAAACATGCGAGAGGTAACTTCCCTTTGAATTTCCCTTTCCACTTCTGGAACATCTTTCCAATGAGAGAAAGAATTTCATTCTCTTCATCATCATCACCACTACTATCCTTTGAGATTTTCAATTTATCCATGGCCTTGAATGCCATTTCCTTGCTCACCCGAGTCGTAGCATCTTCTGGTTTGACTCTCATTTCATATGCTACCAAGCTGCTCAGTAGATCATCTAGAGAAAGTTTGGAGAGATCTCTTTCCTCAAAGGATAACACCTTCACATTATACAAAGGTGGAAGTCTTCTTAATATTTTCATTACAATATCAATGTCTTTGATTTCTTTTCCTAGACCCCGAATTGCTCAAACCACATCAGTAATTCGATTGATGAATGAGTCTGCATTCTCGTCTGGATGCATCTTCAGATCATCAAACCGATTGTGTAGCACTTGTAGTTTCGCCTCTTTCACTTTGCTATATCCTTCATAAATATTCTCAAGATTTTCCCACATGGATTTTGCTGAGGTTCAATTCATCACCTTCAGGTAGATCTGATCATAAAGGGCTGTAGTAAGAGCATTCTGAGCTTTAGCATCTGCATCATGAAGTTTGCTGTCTGTTTCAGTCATAGCCTGACATGTTGGATCAGTGACTTGTATTCCTTGCACAGTAGAAAAAAGAACTTCCATTCCAAGAGATCTTAAATGAGATCTCATTCTGTTCTTCCAGATCTGTAAATTGCTTCCATCGAAGTGAGGGACTCCCTTGACATTGACCGCGTTTTCCATGACGATGAAGGTCAGATTCAACACTAGAAACCTCCCTCCGATACCACTTGAAGGACCCCGGGACACCCTGAGAGGGGAGGGGTGAATCACGGTGACCACTTTTTCTTTTAATGTGATGGATCTTATTCCCACGTTGGTAGGAACTTGTTGAACCTGTTTGATGATTATGATCAGAAAGCAAACATTCACATGCATAGAGAAGACACATCCCTTTTTTACTTGGTTTACCACGAAGGGCTATGTCCAAGGAGCATACGCCGACATGTTGTCGGTCGTACCAAAATCTACTATGCTTCACTAGATGCAGATTAAAATGGTCGGGTACAGACACTCTGTCCCAGGCTCACTTCCTTTACAATTGTTTAGGGATAGCTCACTACGTCCCTTGGGTCACTCCCGTTGACTCCCCCTGGCTCACTGCCATTGGTGATGTCCCACTCAGTTTATAGACGTGATGGTATCTTCATCATTTGCATAAGAATGCATCCTTTGTTGTATGTAGATGCTCTATTGATGTCCGATTCTCACCAGAAGCAGAATATCAATTTTCCTCGAATGTATCGGGTAGTCTCCTAGCTTTCGTGCAGCTCCAAACAGGCCGGCGGGCTTTAGAAAAACCTAGCGCGCTTCTCCAAGCTGGACGCGCAAGTCCCAATATGGCGCGCAAGTCCAAACTGGCACGCAAGTGTCACCAATGCACCTGCGCGACGCTTCCTTCCCCGAAAACAAACTTGCGCAGTTCACTTCCTTTCTCTCCCAAACTGCCTTGGGCGCACAACAGACAATCGACGCGCAATCTCTACTTGTGCGACCAAACTACCACCTGCGCAGCTCAACCACCTGCGCGACGAGAGCTCAAACAATCTCTCAGTCTTGAAATTCGTTCCAAATGAGGAGGGGTGGTACAGTATTTATAGGAAAACTAGACCCCCTGCGCGGAGGCGCGCAAGTCCTTCATTGGCGTGCAAGTCTCGTTTCCCACAACCTCTGTCGCGCAACTCACTTGCGCGACCAAACCAATACTTGCACGACCTTCTTTACGTAGCCAAATTTTTAAGTTCTGATCTTCAAAAAAATTTGGCGCGCATGTCTTTTATCCTCCAAGACCTCGGCGCACAAGTTACTTTGCCAAAAACACTTTACTTTATTGGCCGGTTTTCAGGCACAAAAATTTGGCAAACACTGCGAAATGGCGCCACCTTCACTACTGTTTTCTTCTTGAATGGTATGATCTCTTTGTTGGTACACATCCTAAACATCCACTGAGGATTGACAAAAAACACAAACCATACACCAAATCATGCTTTGAAGACCCTGGTTCCAACATGGCCAAATGGAGAATTTGAGTACAGATGGGCTTGGGTTTGGTCCGACCTAGTCGGACCGTCCCGACCGGACATGGCCCGGGCTGACCCGCCTAACTCATCATGGGACGACCTGACCTGGTCTGGGTACGGCCAAGAGGGGTTTGACTGTGGTTGTCCTGGCACAGTAAGGGGCGGCATGTAGGGAGAAACCCTCTCAATGCCACCCACTGGGTACCGTCTACTTGGTGTGTCCCGCACGGCGTGGACCATGATTGGGTGCATTCTGTCATGATGGGACCCACCCTTTCCGTGACCTGGGGGAGCCCCCCCCCCCACAGATTCCCAAGCAACCCAAGGGCTATTAGGTTCTGGCCAACATGGCAGCACCACGTGGCGTCGCCTACTGGCACGTGGGACCTACTGGAGCAGGACCTACTCGGCGTGAGACGACTGGATGAGGTTCCGGCTGGCTCCCCCTTCCTGAAATGCTGGCAAGCGTTGTTGGTTCATCCAAAGCTGGTAGGGTGTCGGCCACCCTCCATGTGTGTCGTCGTGGAACAACAACTGCACCCTCATCCTCTATCTGTGGCATAAACACACGCCACAATAGTTCCACGTGGCTGGACGATGTGCTGGCCACCCCCTCCACTACTATGGATGATGGGCCGCATCCTCCATCGGCGGCATGGTTGTGCCACCACCACCATCATGTCTGGAGGGTGTGCAGGCCACCCCCTGTAACCTGCCAGTGTCGGACGTCAGCGACGTGGTCAGGTTCCGCTCATCCCGATGATCTGGCCACAAAGAACACATCAAACAATGTAAAAGATGACGGATTGGGCTGTGTTTATTTGGCCCGCACCCTCCATGTTAGATCGATAGTGGGAGGTTCATTGATTAAAAACAATGATTTAACAGAGATGAAAAATATGAAAAATTACTTTACCTCAATCATTCATTTGGGATGTTTTGAGGAACATGATGAATATGTTGAAGGAGATTCCAGCGTTTGTCTCTCCCACAACACGCTTCTAATCCTGGTTCAAGCGTCAGTTCCCTGTTCAAGATTCAGAGGTTCATTCTTTTTTAGAAGAGGTTCCTTGTGGGCGGATGTTCTTCCACAAATCGTTTTTTCTACAATTACCCACAGTGAGAGGTGAGGAGCCAATCCCCTCTAATGATGTTTATTAGGATCATCAATTATAAATTATATTGATATCATTAATGGGGGGTTTACAAGTGTTACACCACTTATAACTAGGATTAAAATGTAGGGAATTAAATTCCCAACTTCCACGGGTGGTTCCCACCACTGAAATTCAAATGAGATGTTTCAAGAAATAAAATAAAAGCCATTTTTTCAATTCTCCCACGAATAACCAAAAATATAACTACCACCCTCATCCTACAACGGTCGTGGTGAAGGTATCCTTAAGAGAATATGAGCATTGTGAGTTCAATGATGTCTTCAGATTTATATTCTGAGAACTAGTTAAAATGATAGAAATTATCCCTAGTATAAAAAGTGAACGCACTTAAAGATTGTTCGGAAGTTCATTCTGTCCTCTCCGGGCCATGGAATTATGTGTTGCCAATTTTCATAGTCTCTTTATATTTACATATAATAATTAAAATATCATGGAAAATTCCGGGACTTTAAATTTTCCCCACCTCAGGGCTTTTCATCCCAGAATGACACAACACAAACTAGGGAACAATGTGGGGGTACTGAGTAAGAATATGAGCCCACCGCTCTGATGTTCTCTCCTAGAGGATCCAATGATGCCAATGAATGCATACCATATGTATTACCAACCCAATAAGGACTCACTCATGTATATCCTTAATCTCTATTGGAACCTCTGAAAAGGTCACCCCATCATCGATGTTTGGCCCAACCCCAGTTAATGATGTGAAAAAGATCATTTACGTATCTCCTCAACTGGGATATGTGGAAAAATCCATGCACCCGGTGCAACTGAAGGGGATGAGCTGGGTGGTATGCTACCTCACCAACTATACTGATGACCTGGAAGGGTTTGATGAACCTCATAAATTACTTTCCCCCTGCCCAAATCTCTGCAAACCTCATCGAGGCAAGACCAATAGATAAACATGATCACCATCCTCAAACTACACAGCTCTTCATCTCTTTTCAGCAAATGACTTCTTCCCACTACATGTATTCTTCATCCTCTCCAAGATGATCTACACCTTCTCCATGGTATCCAGTACCATCTCTGGTCCCATGGGTGCTGACTCCCCTAGGTCAGTCCAGTACAGTAGTGATATGCATGGTCAGCCATACAGAGCCTCGAATGGTGCTATATCAATAGGAGATATATATTTATTAAAATATTCATACTCCACAAAGGTAAATTGAATCTTCCAATTGGGGACAAAATCAAGGATGAAAGCACACATCATGTCCTCGTGAGTCTAAATGGTCCGCTCTGTCTGACAATCCCTTTGAAAAATAAAGGTATTTCTCAATCATTTCTAAGTCACAAATGCTTCCTAAAACCCCTTCCATAGACGAGAAGTAAAATGTGGCTCATGATCGGAGAAATTCATTTAGGGCACTAGACAAATCCGTACAATCTCTTGTATGTTGTGGAGTCCCAGGCTCTCTACTGATACCTAGTCTCTGATAGCTAGGAAGTGGGCCAAATTGGTGAGTCGGTCAATGATCACCTAGATGGAATCAAGTCCCATGTATGTTCATAGAAGTATAAGAATAAAATACCTGGAAATTCTATCCCACTTCCACTTTGGCACCTATAGCGGTTGAAATAATCCCTGTTGGAACCTGATTCTCTGCCTTCACTTGATGACTAGTGAGTCACCATGAGACAAACTCTGCCATTGCATTCTTTATTCCCAGCCACCAGTGCTGATGCCAAAGGTCCTAGTACATCTTTCTCGACTCCTAGTGGTACCAAAAAAGGGTATGTATGGAACTTCCTTAACAATTAATCTCATAGATTCATTGGTACAATTGTACGCCCTCTGAAGAGGATGATTTTATCCCAACCATCATAAAATCATTCAGGTGCATGTCATTTTGATATCTGAGAACGTCAATCCATGCATTCAGTGTCCCAAAGTTGCGCCTCCCTGACTCGCATAAGTATTGGGGGAGTGATTGTCAGAGACTAAAGATAAGACTCTCCATCTCATTCTACATAGGATATCCACAAAGTTTCTAGCTGCTCCTTCCCCTCACTCATCAACAATATACCAGATCTCTTGCTGAGTGCATCTGCTACAATTTTCCACTTATCATGAGTATAGATTATCTCGTAGTCATAGTCATGGGGAAACTAATGCCAACAATGTTGTCTCTAGTTTAGGTCTTTCTGAGAGAAGATATACCAGAGACTCTTGTGATTAGAGTAGACTGTAAAACATTTTCCCATCATGTAATGTCACAACATCATCAAGGTGAAGACCAGTACTTCTAATTACAGGTCATGGGTAGAGTAGTTCTATTCATGTTGTCTCAGCTGTCGAGAACCATACGCGATAACTTCTCACTCCTACCTCAGAACACATCTGAGCCGGATCCCTGATGTGTCGTAGTAGACTACGTACCAGACACTATCATCTGGTAGCCTCAGAATTATGGTACTCGTCATTCTCTCCCACAACTCTTGGAATCTATTCTGGAATCTCTTCGAACACATAAAGTGTTTCCCCATCTTCGTCAATACGGATAAGGGTGTTGCAGCTCTAGAAGTGTCAGGAAAAAACCACAGGTAGTAACAAGACAGACCTAGGAAACTTTTCACCTCTGTTACACTTATGGGTGTTTCACAAGAAATCACAACCTCAATCACAGCTAGATCCAATGAAACACTATCCTCCGAGATGACATGTTATAGGAAGTGAACCTATCGGATCCTGAACTAGCACTTCGAAATCTTACCATAGTGATGGTGCTATTAGAGTTTGTCATGAACTATATGCAGATGATATGCATATTCCCTTACTATATTTGAGTATATCATGTTGGTTTCAATGAAGAATACCCCAAATCTATCGAGGTATGGCTGAAGGATTCAGTTCCGGAGTCCCATGAACACTTCTGGGGTGTTGGTCATGCCGAATGGCATAACCATGAACTCATAATGGCCATACCAAAATCTGAAGGCCATCATGTTCACATCCTCATCGCGTACCCTGATATGGTGATAGCTGGATCTAAGGTCTATATTTTAAAACTACCACATTCCCATTAGCTGACCAAAAAGATATTCAATCCTTGATAGTGGGTAATTGTTCTTAATGATCACCTATTTCAGGCACCTATAGTCCACCCAGAGTCTCAAAATCCCATCTGACATCATGGTGAACAAATTTGGGGCTGCCCAAGGATAAAAGTTGGGCCTAATGAACCATCATCTATGTAACTCCCCTAGTTGTACTCAAAACTGTCGAATCTCCACATGATCCATCTGATATGCTAGTGTAGATTTCGGTCCTGTCCCCAGGTACAAGTCAATATAAAATTCACCTCTCTTCAAGGAGGTAGAACAAGAACATCATCAATGAAAACATCAGTTAATTGGTCCACCACTACAAGATAACTTGGCCTCTCAACATCAACCACCCCGAGGGCAAGGCTAGCCAACTGATGGGTGATAATCCACACCCTCATCTGGGTAAGTCCATCCTATTCTTGAATGGACCCCTTATCACCGATGAAATAAAACAGGGTCCCATCCTGATGAACACACCGCACATTGTGCCTAATACAGTCAATATGATCATGGAATGTATATAACCAATCCATACCCAAGATGACATCAAAATTCCTTGACTTTTCTACTTGATTCTACCAGCCGAAGCTATCAACTCCTTGAGAAAGCTCACACTGCTAGCACCAAGGTGTAATTGTTGAATCCTCTCATTTTAGAATATCTAGTATTCTGTATTGATCCAATAGCTCCACAAGAATCTCCACGATTCGAATCAGGTCCATGGAAATAACAGAGTGATTGGAACCTCTTTCTATAAGTACTATAACTAAGACAAAGTAGGCACATATCATACCACGAATAATCTCTGAAGCGCCATGGTCGTAGGCCTCAGCTGCCTGAAAAAAATCTCGTCCCATTCCACTTACTCCCTGTTGTCGGGGTTAACCACCCAAAGGCAGTGGTGGTAGAACCTTAAATCACCACATAATACCTAATGCATGGCCATCTCCTCTACCAATTCCACCTATAGCCTGCAGACCTCCTAGATCGAATCTTCAACTCTGCCCAGGTAGTCCTTCGACCGTTTTGTTGTCATCTGTATAGTGGGTCAGGCATTCACGAGCCATGTGACCCTGCCCACCGTAGGAGTAACACTTCCTGCACCTTTCTATGAATGCTCTATCTAGATATCCCTTCATAACCAACCTTATATGTTTCATTCACCCACCTATAGGCCTAGTCCTCTTGGACGTCTGTGTTAGCTGTTTGTTGCCAGCTGCAATTGATTATGCTACGTGATGTATGGTGGTGGGACTCACTACCAGTGACTGCTCATCGAGGAGGCTCTACACTAAGAGTATTCACACTAACATCCCCACATATGTCATGATGCTGAATGAAATCCTAAAATATCTAATATCCCATATGATCCCCTGCTTGATGGTTTGGGCACTGATGAAAGGGCCCCCCCAGCATGATAGTGGATTTTTACGAGAGGATAGTGATCATTGCTGAATACTGATCCATGGTCATGCTGTCCTACTGAAAGTGGAGAAGCTATTATATTTTCCCTAATAATAAGGTTTCTTGGAAAAACACTTCCCTGAAAAGTCTCTAAAAGTCCCCACAGATGAGGGTCACCTCGTCCTGAACATGGAGAATCAATCTCCATCATCATCCCGATGCTGCATGAAGAAGATTGGTGGCAAGGATCACCATGATATCAGATAGTGTCCCTGCTAGTCGAAAAACTCTAACCAGGGCCTCCAACCAGTCCTCAACTGCATGTGGATCTATCTAGCCCTAGAACCTCAGTGGCCTCTAGCGCTCAAACTCTTGAAATGCACTCAATCAGGCTATATTGTCTACGGCTGGGGTTGCTGGCTTCGGCTACCCAACAGGTAGTGGTGCTGCAGGTACACCCCCAGATTGTAAAACTGTTGAAAGGGGAACCTATACTAAAGACTCGTTGCCCGGTGGGATGTCATCGTATACTCTATATGGAACCCTGGATGTATGTCTGTGTTGAGGAATCCTGAAATGAAACAGGTGCGCCACAGTCAAAAGATATACCTAGTGATCTCACTCAAAGATATCACAATAAAATAATTTCAAAAACACACACACAATTAGTGTTTCCATGCACTGAGTCAGAAATAAGAAGTCAGGGTGCTCATGTATGGATAAATCAATTGTCGCACCTACACAGGATTACGCAAACTAAAAACCACACTCATTCAACATAACACTATTATAAAATCAAAAAATCAGAATCCAAGTTCTTCTATAGAACCAACTCCTATAATACCAATTTTTCACGATCCATCCCCCAAGGCCCGTGTCGTGACTAACCATCCCGCCTTCCATAGGACAGGGGTTAGAGACTAGCACTGGAAAGGCATATACCTATAACCAAGAAGGAATTTCATTTTTATCCTAAAAACTCACAAAATCCAAGCACACAGTAATATACAAGAACAATGTAAACTATATTGTTAATAGAGTGAGTATAGTACATAAAGGGGGCTGAAATACCAACCCAACTGGAATGTACCTATAAAAGTGAAGAAAAATCCAGTTAATGCCCTCCATGGATCATACCTGAAGGGTTGGTACAACTCTCAAAATTTCGTCTCTATGGTACATCTCGTCGAATAGTCCTCCTCTGAGTATCCTCTAGTAATATCACTCTCAACCTTGATTAATGATTCCAAACATCTACACCAGACATAGCAAAGTGCTGGTGTAACCCGTGCAGGGCTGAGTATAAAAATACTCAGAAGGGACCCCGAGAACCCAGAAGCCCTCTCAGAATCCATAAAGGATAAACCATAAGAAATACCCTGATCAGAAGGCCTGAAAACAACAGTCAACCCTAATTAGGTGTATGACCATACGTATACCTAAGTTATCAAGTAAACCCATCTTGTTCATGAGGAATCAAAAAGACCAACTCTCTATCCAAAAGCACAACTATTCAATGAAATAAAGTATATCACAAAGGTAACACCATGATGGTATGTACCACAAAGGTAATTCCATATAGAAGAATACAAATAATATATAACCACACAGAAGTGTACCACAATGGTGTAGACTCATCTCACACCAGTTATAATTTAACTACGGTTGTATAGATGATTATCTGTATTACTAAATCATCTTACATCATTGAGAACCTCTGTTGTTGATCCACACAGGATCTTAGATGACCCACATAGGATCTGATGATGACCCACACAATATATAATGATGACCCACAAAGGATCTATTGTTTCTGACCCACACAGGATCTGAAGATGACTCACAGAAAATCTGAAGATGAACCACACATGATCTGATGATGGTCTAGAGTAGATCCATAGATTCTTCAAGTACAACCATCCCAAGGGATCACGCACTAAGTACGCTTGATTCTGGGATGTTATACTCCTCAAGCCATTGGGTGGTACATCAAAATCCACGATGTCCCTTGAAGAAGTATCACAAAGGTCTGTCATATCAATATAGACCCAACGTAATTGAGGGTGTGTCAATCGGACACCCAATCTATATGTTATAAGTGTTTCCATTATAAGGGCCAGATTGGATTCGGTTTTGATCCATCCTAGTGGTAATCCAACATTATACAAAACTCAAGTGGAGTATATGAGATGGACTATCATGATCCAAGTATACTGGTTCCACATGCGTTTCATCAACCAGACGCTCAGTTCTCAAGATACGGAAAAAAGCATATCTGGGTCCAAATGGGTCCAGTTCCTGTCCGTCAAGGTCGGACCATCCTATCTGGACATGGCCTATGCCAACCTGACTGGACTAGGCCAGTGCTAACCCAACCCGATTTGGATTGACCTGACCAGGTCCGGGTCTGTCATGGACAGGCGGGACAATGGACGGACTGGGCTGCTAGGCCACATTCCGGCCAGGCCCGCAGCTGGGTTCTGTCCATTTGGCACGACCCCAGGTTGTGTGAGGTCTACTATGGAAACACATGTCCTAGACACCACTTAGGGGAGGCACCCCCCGGATTGCCAAACGGCCCAAGGGCCGTTCGGTTCTGGACAAACCAGCGTCACCACGTGCACCCCCTGGTGGCATGCGAGACCCACCTGAGCGGGTGCTTCTCGGTGTGACTTGGGGGACCTGGGTTCCGGGTGACACCCCCTTTAAATAGCACCCGCGTGAACCACTGCTACCTCCACAGTCGGCCAGGTGTTTACCACCCACAAGGTGCACCACAAGAGCTCCGCAGTCACGACCTCCTCCTCTACCGGTGGTGTAGATGAATGTCGCCCTAGTTCCAAGCATCTGGCTAGCATGGCAACTGCCACCCTCCACTGCCTCGACTGATTGGGTGTGGCCTCCATCAGTGGCACGGTTGAACCACTTCTTCCCTCATGGCCGACCAGTGTGCCATTGATTCATGTGCTTTTTCAGTGTCGGTTACCGGTCACATTGTTGAGTTCCACTCAACCCGATGATCCTCTTGTGAAGAAAAAGTCAATCAATGAATTTGTAGAGGGAATGGGAAATGTTTATTTGTCATGAACCCTTTCTGTTAGATCGATAAAATGCAGTTCATAAATTGAAAAAAATGATTTAAAACAAAGAAAAATATGAACTATTAGCCTACCATTATTATTCGTTGGGGATGACATGAGGAAGAGGGTGATGACGTTTAAGGAGACATCGGCGTTTGTCGATTCCACAATAAGCTTCTGATCTTGTATCGATTGTAGGTTCCCTGTTCTTGATCTGGAGGATCGTTATTCATTGGAGGAGGTTTCTTGTTGGAGGATGTTCTTCCACCAAACTAGTTTACCATAAGTCCATACTTGGATAGGTGAGGAGCCAATCCCCTATTGATGTTTAATGACTTCATCAATTAGAACATTAATTGATGTAATTAAAGGAGGGTTTACAATTGTTAAAATACATGTAACTAGGCATTTAATTTAGGGCATTAAATTCGCAACATCCTCATTTGGTTCTTACCATCGATATTCAAATGTGAGGTTCAAAAAATAACATAAAAGTAATTTATTTTATTTTTCAATTCTCCCAGAAAAACTGAAAATCCAACTTCCAACTATGACCTACTATGGTCTGGGTGGAAGGTCTCTTTAAGTGAATATTGGCACTATAAGTTCAACAATGTCCTTAGATTTCAATTCCGAGAACCAGTTCAAATGTTACAAAATCCTACTCGCAAGATAAGTGAACGTACTTTAAAAATGATTGGAAATTCATTCTGGATTCTTCAGCCCTCAGAATTATGTTCCATATATTTTAGAAGCCTTATTGTATTTCCATATAATTAAAAAATACATGGAAAATTCTATTTCTTTACAATCTTCTCCAATATTTTCATAATTTTTCATCTTTACATGTAACTCTAGATTCAACATCGGTATTTCTCTTAGAAGGGATATACCAAAAATGATCATGTTAATTAATATAGTTTTCTTTCATTATTTTAGGAAACATTTATAGGAAATGGAACACACTATATATCATAATAAACACTGAAACAATAATATATAATTTCGAAAATTATTAAATACTTTGCAGAAAAAATATATTTATTTATATGTAATTTCAAAATCATAGTATTGGTTTAATTGGAATTATTTTAATACTTTCACTGTCCATCTTATGGTTAAATTCCATAATAGAAGTTTTCCTAATCTTTTTCCAATGTTTTCATATTTTCCTTCAATAATACCAATTTTAAAGAACCCAACCATTGATTCCTAGATCAATTTGGTATTTTATTACAATACTAAAAAATACATGTAATTTCTTCTCTATTGTTTCTATAGATTATAAGTCTTTGTAAACTAGAAACATACATAGGTCCCATATTATATATGAAAATAGAAAAAAAAATATTGTCATCAGTATAATATTTATTAAATCTACTAAATCACTATAAATAAATCATAAAACTTTTATGGACATCCTGGGGAAAGGAAATAAAATAAAGGGGATAAACAATATGTTTATTAAAAGAATGTATTCAATAGAAGATTATTAATTTATGAATAACATAGTAGGAATATAAGATGAAAACATAATGTCACATAAATAATTTGAAGCCTTTTAAAATTATAAATGAATATAAAAATATTTATTTAAACTCAAGAAAAACACTAAATTATTTTATAATAACAACTTGCTTAATTTTTTCCATCAAAAATGTATTACCATCCACTTTTCCATGTAATCTAAAAATATCATTATTATCCTTCATCCATGTCCTCAATATAAATGTTTGAGACCTAAGATAAATACCCAAAAGTGTTTGACTCATGACACCTACTAATTAATTTGGAGTCTATGTATGTATGGTCCCCAATTACAATATAATATGTTAAATGTATTCATTAAATGATTACAAACATAACATAATCAAAATTCCTTAAAATTAAATAATTTTATTATAAATATATATATGATAGATCAATATATTCCATAGTTAATAATATCATTAAACATACAAATAAATATTATAGATGGAATGATATTATTATAACATTAGTATTCCATCAAATATAATAAATGATATTGGCATAGTTGAATATACTTTCAAAAGTACCTTGAATACTTTCATTTGGAATATAACCAGTTTTATATAGAAAACACTTATATGTTATGGAAAAAATATCCAAAATTTTAATGAGAAATTTTTCATTGAAAATAATAATGTAAAATTTTAATGTATTATTCGAATCACTGAGAGTTCAAGACATTGAAAAATTCCATTCATTCTATTTCTGTTAAATAATCATTCCTTTTACAGTATTATAAAATGGTCAAAAAGAACATCTTTTATGAAAATGATAAGAATATTCAATTTAATCAATTTATAAAAAATTAAAAAAAATTAAAATGTAATTATAAAATTGTTGGATAATATTAAAAACATAGTTTAATTTTTTTTTATAAAATAGCGACATAAAATAAAAACTATTCTAAATTGAGTAGAAAAATGATATTACTTTTCCATTAAAATATTAGTTCACTATCATCAGAACTAATTGAGTCAAAAATGAATAGAAACATAAAATTTATACAAATAAACATAAGATTATAAATTATATTCTTTTTAATATATGA
This sequence comes from Viscum album, assembly GCA_963277665.1. Classification (NCBI taxonomy): domain Eukaryota; kingdom Viridiplantae; phylum Streptophyta; class Magnoliopsida; order Santalales; family Viscaceae; genus Viscum; species Viscum album. The sequence goes on from OY728128.1 coordinate 325,457,298, forward strand.
ATACCAAATAATTCCCCCAGTAGAGTGTAAAGACAATGAATTTTGATTAGTGATGAGATTGTAAAATATACTCTTTCCTCAGGTTCATCTTCCTCATTATGATTAAAAGCCACACATAAAAACATATTTATTTTTATTATATTATAGAAAAAAATCAAATATATCATTCCACATGGAATTTAATTATAATCATCCATCACATGTTTATTCAAATTTCATTATTAAACTCAGCATTCTAGGTAATAACATCATCCTTTATAATGTATGTTTTCATTTGGTAGATTCTGTCGTCTTAAATTTTCCATGAATTCCTCATGTGTATAGTGATAACCATTATATAAATTTAATATATATTTATAATATATTGCATTAGATTAGTCCATAAAAGATAGAGATAAAAAATAAATTACATCATTCATGGAGATGATATGTTCAATGTACACATGAATGTGGTTTTCATTTTTCTGTTGATGGAATGGAAGAAGATCAATAATATTTAAAAATTTGATAAAAATTATTATATAATATAAATCATATATATTGATTAGATAAATCCTTATTATCATCCATTTAAAATGGATGTGATAATTGAATTACACTATTTGTGGGAGGAGATAATACACACATACACACATGATACATTATCATTTTCCATCAAAATAGAATATAAGAAGATACATATTATATTATAATTCATAAATAATAATTATTTAACATATAAAATATGTAAAAATTAAACTCATCATAAAACACATCAATATGAAATGGTGATTAAAAATGAATTCTCTTGTTATGTGGAGATGATTAGCCATATATATGGAATGAAGGGACTTTCACATTCCATTCCATGGGAAAGAGGATAAATTTAATCCCAATAATAATAAAATTTTTATTTATATATTCTAGTGAATTTATTATTTTATGTAAAATAAAATAGATTTATTTGAGTAAAAAAGAATAAATAAATTATAATAGGTCGGGTGATATGATTTTATATTCTTCAACAGGCCGTTGTAAGATTCATTCTTTTAGAAATAATGATGGTATTTTGATGACAACAAGAACCTATAAAACATGGATAATGATATTTATAATTTATCTTTATAGGGATTGACTCATATTTTTTTCTAAATTTAGTATATGATTTGATGTAAACAGTTATATATTATAGGGGAGGGAAATGAAACACATGGAATTTTTATTAATATTAAAATATTACTATGTATTTCTTGATAAAAATTCAGACAAACAAACATATATTCAATTAAAAGGTACAATATAGTATATGTATTCTGAAAAATTCAAATTTAGCCTAGTTTATATTATATTATGGACCCTATAGTTTAGTTTATCCACATAGTTATCATATTTTACCCTTAACAGCAGTAACATATTTTTCATACAGAATGTTATATAATTAAATATGTAAGATGAAGATTGGATAATAAATGTTCTAGTTATTTAATTTTATCAATATATCATTCCACATGTTCATTTTTAATGTTTTAATATTTTTAAAATAATTTAATACAATATTATTTTCATAAAATATCATTATATTAATATTAAACCTATTCATTTAATTTGGTATCAAATATATCCAAAAAAATTAAATAATAATTTAAACATTTAAAAGATCCCTAATATGATATATTTACCTAAAATAATCATGGTCTAAAATAACTCATCCAAATTGTTTAATTTTTATACATTTAAAATCATTTAATTTATTTTCTATTAATTTATGAAATATTTTGTCAGTATTGTGTATGAATTTACAATAATTATAGAATATATAAAAATTACTAATAAATTACCATCAAGAAAATGGTTTTCATAATCAAGAGATAAAAATTTATATTATTTCACCATGTTATTTTATCCTTTTTTGAGAAACTATTACATATTTATGTGCATGAGAGTGATATTCTTTATTTTTTGATGACTAAAATATTATATTTTATATTTATAATGATTATATTGAATAAAAAATTTAATTTTCATTATAATATTATAATTGTAAAAGATAATTTATAAAATAATAATTTTTTGGAAAAATTATGCATAACTCAGTTAGTTATAACCATGATTAACCCAATATGCCATTTATAGAGGTGATAAATATTACCATAGTTTATATTCTTTCCACCACAATAATATAATGGTTCTATTTACAATATTTTAACCTCTTGATCACAAATATTGAATCCAATTTATTAAAAAATTATCTTTATAAAAATTTGGATGTTATTTTAGAATAAGTGTAAAAAATATGACAAAATCCAATTTTTTGACAATAAATGTAATGAATGCAACTCAATTTATTACTATCTCGTGATTAAAAAAATTAATAAAATGAAACATTTTGTATATAATATATAACTTATAAATTTCATTATAATTATTAACTAATGGTGGTTATTTTATATTTTTTATTATAAAAATATTCTCCGTGAATAATTTTTTTGATAAGACCTTTTTAACACATCAATGTTATTATTTACAATTATAATCAACTAATAATAATAAAATTAATATTATACATACATTTATTAAAAATTTTGTTTACCTATTTATACTTTCCAATTTATTGGCTAGGTTATAATGGTATAATAAATTTCAGATTATATTGATGTGGGGTACTGTGTATCACATTATATCAATGTATATTATTTCTAAAAAAATATTAAAATATTGGGGTGTTACAAATATTCAATATAATAATGTGATTTATAAAAGTAAAATTCATTATTTATAAAATATCATAAGAACAATTACTTATAACATACATTGTTTTGGGTTTTTTTGTTTACCACTGTTGGAATTTTCATATAATATTATATTCCATTTGAGTATCTAGATAGAATCGAAGAAAGCATTGAATGGGGAGATGTGTTAAACTCAAAATGATTGGGTTGAAGTTGGAGAAAGAAATCTAGTAATCCAATATCATGTGTTGGAATCAAATATTAATTTATTGACCATTCCATATCATATTAAAGCATCCCAAATTATAAAAAAGAGCTATATCGATAAGTGATTAAAATAAATTTAATATCATTTTGTGGTTCATTTATTCAATAAGGTTTATTTATATAATGATTTTGTATGATTTTTTAAATAGGATATGTTAATCACTAGTTATAATTCTGATTTATAATTTCTAGAAAAAAATTAGAGTTATAACAGACTGGTATATGACTCCCATTCATTATAATGTACATGATGTCATTTAAGAATCTTTACTGAGGTAGAACATTGATAATGTCTTATCACTTATAAGAGAATAGCTTTGGAGCCTAGGTTTTCTTATAATAATAATATTTTCATGATACATGATACCATAGAGAATATATTTTCTAATCGAACAACTCTATTGCGAAATGTAATTGGATGAAATCAGAAACAAGATTAGGAGAATCAAGAGGTCGAAGAATTAATGATAATAAAATAAAACTATTTTTTAATAGTTTACATAGAACCCAATATCAAAGATGAAATTATATATGGGAATGAGAATTTAATAACCAATTCCATACTATAAGAAGTAAATACCATATCCAAATCGATCACACGATAATAACTCTAAAGGAAATTTATTAATTAGTATAAATTAATGATTAATTAGATAATTTCATAATTTTATTTTTAAATAATAATAATAATATTTATTTATTTAAAAAAGATATTATATAAAGTTTAAATTTTACAATTTTTAAGAAAAGTTTGATTTCTAGGGGAATAGTGAAAACACCACTTTTATTTAAACTGCATTTTTGTGGATTTTATAAGATTTATGAAAAAAAGACTATTATTCTGAAAATATATTGGCATTATATTTACCCATATCGATTTTAAAATATGAGGTTATATATAATAAAGTATTTTATATTTTAGAACATTTGTTACATTTTTCACTCTAATTTTCTTAATTAATTATAAATTTATTCATTTAAAATAAAATTTTATTACTTATAAATATTATTGAATTGATTTCAAATTGGTATTAATTTTTTTGTGCACTGATAATCTAAGTTAGATAATTGAATATGATAAGATTCCACACTTCAGTATGGATTGCAAGGTGATTATATGTGAGTGCACAAGCTGCAAGAGATCTCCTGTGGGAAATAAGTTCTCTACTCGCAACAATGAGACGCATTCTAGGAATATGAGGTCTAGTTAATGTAGCGATTCTATGAATAAAATATAATTAAAAGACTATGAGGAGGTGAAGGTGTGTGATTCACCACTATTTGGGTCAGACATAGGAGTTATTGATGCGACATATGGTTTGGCATCATTTCAATAATGGGTGTTTGATATGGGAAAATAATCTAATAAGGTATAGTCCCCTATTTTGGATATGTCATGTGCTTATGTGCAAGAGTTGATGAGGGACATTATTCCCCAACTCTTCACATGAGAACATGGGTATAAATCTCTGTCTCACAAAAAGAAACTAATGAATCAAAAATTGAAAATGCTATTTTACATGATGTTTAAAGAGAACATCAACAATATCATTCTCTACCCTCCTCTAAAAATTGAAAATCTAGGATGATCAAGAAAAAATTTGGTCCTGATATGAAAGAAACAATGGGTAATGTTCACTCCCATTCTAAATAATCATTTCATTGGACTTAATCTATGGAATACCAGATGTTATCCTCATACAATCAAGAATATGAGGATACCTTTTAATTGGTTTTGTAAAATATGTAAAGATCATCATTATATATACAGACCACTCCTCTTTCCATTGGCATAGATTAGTTAGATCCTCATCATTCTAAAATGTTTTTAGAGCCTTCCAAAGTTGATGTGGGACATGATAAAAGATTGTAGGATTTTTTATAGAATACACTTATCCATCCTTTGTTTATTTGGAAACATTATTCTTTAGAATTTTATTTTTATATTTTAATTTTTAAATAATTTCAAAATGTTTTGATTCTTGCACATATAAAATTGATAATATTATTATAATTTATTATTAATAATGAGGTATTTTTATTGAAATATCCCAATTAAAATAACATTATTTCATTGATTTAGAAATCCTATAGTAATTTCTTAATTATAAAACCCTCATAGGATGAATTTTGTTTCAATCCTAATTAGGTTTTTCGATGGATAGGTTCCATCCTTAACTGAGTTTTTTCATTTCATTTTTCCTTTTACCTCCTTAAAATGTTATTAAACTTTGATAAAATTATAATAACTATATATTAAAAATAGTTAAATATTATTATGATAATATCATAACCTATATATATCCTCTATTCCATCAAATGTGAAATAAAATAGTCTCTCGTTTGTACATCGGACTACCGCCTCATGAAACGATGTATTTCATTTTCCATCATTACCTCTCACAGATGGTTATGGTGACAGAAATTTGTTACATATATTATATCTAGGAAATAATTATATTTATATAATTATTATATTCAATCTATGTTTGAACCATATAAACTGACAAAAAAATTAACAGGGCCCGTGCATATGTGGGGGCCACCACCACAAAGATGCGATGTGATTCATTTTTTATTTTGAATTTACATGGATGGTAATAATGATATATTAAATCAATATATGTGATATTATAATTAATCTATAATGTCCACTTAATATTCACCTTACTTTTATTCTATCAATCGAATTGTGAAATCTTTCAAATGCATACATATAACTTACCATCTCTAGGAATGATAGAATTTATTCTTCTCTCTCTATAATTTATGGATGAATATAAATAAATATATAATGATTATATATAATATTTATTTAATAATATAAAGTATGGATATTATTGAATTATGATGAAATTATAATGACCAAAACAAAAAAAATAGAATCCCTCATTAAAAAAACACTTATCATAAAAAATGGGGAATTAAATAAGAAATTATTAGTAAAATGATTAGGGAATTTTATAAGTGGGAAATATATGAAATTATAACTATTTAAATGATTCTAGTATAAATTTATAATAAATTTATATTTATTAGAAATGATTTTATCATGATTTATAATAATTTGGATGTCAAGAAATGGGATACTCATGAATCTTTTTATTTCAATGTGACACATGACATATTCAAAATTTGGATTTTCTATAAGTGGTTTATATAATATCCATTAATGTATATTATAATGATTATTATAAAATCTAGGGGTTCTTATATATATATATATATATATATGGTTCTTTATTTCCTGGATCATATGATTTAAAAGATAATAAAGTGGTATGGGATTTATGTTACGAGATAATTATTTCTATGGAATGTTTTTTACTATGATTATGATAATGAGGTTTGTTGATATAAAAATAGTATATATATCATTTATCTTATTCTGATATATTTTTTAATTAATAATACATGTTTTAATTTTATTAACCTTTTTTATGAAATAATTTCACCAAAATAATATTTCTAATGAAATTCGACATTATTTCCCACTTCATAAACATATATGAACTTTTCCATGTGAATATTTTCTAAAATATTTATGAAATTTTTAACTTCATTATAATTAATAATTAAATTCATTTTAACAATGTATTATTTTTTTACAAAGTAGTTTAAAATGAATCTTTTTTCATTTTTGGAATGATGATCTTTTTTTCCTACAAAAAATGTTGACAAAATATAGGTTTAAAAGAAATTTGTTTTCCCAAATGTTTTAAGAATTATTAGTTTTAAAAAGATATATTATAAAATATTAAAGGGAATTATGTTTTAAATTTATTCATGGATATCGTAAAGTTATTTTAATCTATAATAAAATAATTTAATCTGAATTATTCTTTTCTAGGAATATGGTCTAATTATATGATCCATATTGTTTCTTTAAATGGTTTGTGCCTATTATGTTGAGATATTTTATAAAATTCTATAATGTTAATGAGTTAGGATATGTTTTATTTATGTTATGTTTATGAAACAATCTTTTATTTCATGGGTTATGATGTGATGACCCAATGAGTGTATTTTGATCTTGAGAAAACATATGTATGATTTCAATTCAGGGATGAGATGACAAAAAATTGTATTCCCGTAAAATTAATTTATTAGTTTTTTATATCTAATGAGATAATTGTAAGAAAAATATTGATGTTTTCGATCATCTATAGGAAAAATTAGATGTGTTTAATGTACTTTAAGAAACAAGCTGATGTGCTTAATCCTCGGTGTTAATGTTTTATGGATGGTTGATTTGATATGATTTGATGGTCTTAGAGGTTAACAGGTCATATGAAATGGTATATATTTTTATTATGTGTAAATAAAATTATTAAATTAATCTATGGTTCATAATGAATTTATTATGATTTCTAACACTTATTATTTATTCATTTTGTAATGATAAGCTTTAATTCCATGAATCATGTTATTGATTTTTTGTAAAATTGGGTATAGACAATGTAACATAATTTAATTATCAAAAACCCATTATATTATGTTATGGTTCATTTAATCCTTGATTCATATATTCCATTATTACCCTTAATGTGAATATGCACTCACCCATTAATTATTTTCCTTTCATAAGGTTATTAATAATGAATTTAAGGTTGGTGTCTCTCTAAAGAGTACTAAATGGGGAGATATTTGTCGTATATATAGAAGATATATCTTGAAATATATATAACTTTTAGTAGTTTTAAGATAAACTAAAAATTAAATTACATTGGAGATTATATGTGGTATGTATAGAATATTCATACATATGTTTTAATATATGTTCATGAAAATATAAGGACATTATAGTTTCTATTCGGGATGGTTTTAGGGAATCACTGAAGATTAGGGTTTGTAATATTTTTTGAAAACACAAAGGATATATCAATTTATCGAATAAAAACCTAATAATATTTTAATGAAATGTATTTTTTGATTTTCCAAACAACACAATCATATCAATATAGTACATGTCGATGTCGTTTTGGAAATGAATCGTCTTGGTATTAAAACCCCAATTTCTTTTGCTCAACTATATATAAAATATTATTCCAGTTCACAATGAGTGTTATATTTCTATTCACATGGTTTGAAACTCCAAAGTGATGTATATTGGTTTATTCAATTTTTCATTAAAAACAATTATAATGTATTTGAATAAATGATGGCTATGCATGACCAAAGTAAAAAAATATGCTATCATAGATTGAAAATTATTTTAATGATTTATAAATTGCATTAATTATTATGTGTTTTACCACTATTATTTTTTGGATAATAATATGTATTTTGGATTTAGTTTATTTATGGAACCATGAAGAGTAATGTTAACAACTAATGTGATTAAAAATGAAGTGATTATGAGAAATCAAATTATGTGATGAATTGAGAGAATGATATTATAATTAATACTAATAATTATAAATTAGAATGATTTAAGACATCCACCTTTAAAAATATTTAGTCTCTCCAATGAAGGGGATGATATAGTTAACTATGAGATTTGATAGTGGAGACCACAAAGGAAATAGGAATAAATTTCCCTCACCACTAATATTTGGAATGATAATCAAATTTTGACTTTTCATAGAAAGGGTAAGATTAATTATTTGAGGAAATAATGTTATAAGAAAAATGATTTATTATGGATTTCAATGTATTATGTCTTAGGAACATTATAAATATCATAATTAGATAAATAATCTATATTTTTTATCCTATAATTAAGAATGATCTATTCAAATAAATATAATTTAATTGGATGTATTGAAGTTTTTATATTTTAGGATTTGATAATTCTATAGTATAAGTGTTACATCAATGTTATTATTACTAAAAAATCATGAAACATCTATGAATATTTATCTAGGAGTATATTTTAAGGATATTAATCCTTATATTGAATTGTAATTTTTGAAATTAATAGTTATTCAAAGGTTACATTATATTTTATGAAAACACTTGATTGTAGGAAATATAATCCTTAATATGTTATCGATTATGATGTAATTTATTTTTGGTAAATTTATGATCTACATTAATTATGTAAATCAAAACATATTGGTCACCAAAAAATTATTACTGATTTGGTGATAAATAAATATTTGATAATGTTTTTTATAGTATGATATTGATGTACTTTATTTTACAATAACTAAGTATACTGATGGAATACAAATATAGTATGTTTTGGTATAAATTATTGTTTCATTGATGTTTTATGGTTAACATGGTAATCATATATTTCGTATATGACATAAAGAATTACATTATAATGTTAGGGGGATTAATGATTTAGCACTCTAGTCTCAATTATAGTATTTGACATTCTATTTTAGTAAAACTATAATAAGTATCACCATTACAGTTTTAGTGATAAAAAAAATATTTTATATATTGTATATAGATTTTGATCTTACATATTAAAAACCTATCTATAATGAAATTTTAATTCTTATCATTGAAATTAAAATTTATGAATAATCTAAAATTTATTATTTATATATTAATGTTTTCAATAATACCAATGTATTATATTATGATTAATTAGAAATTTCTTTACTATAAATTTTTTATTACTACATGTAAGATCATTTAGAGGAAAAAATAGATATTTTTCAAGAAATATATTTTCTTTCATAAAAACATTATTTTTTAAAATGAATTCAATATTTTAAACAATGATAATTAATATTATTTAATAAGTTCATCATTTTATTTTTTTCATTGTATATTATAATACAATTAATAACTATTTACATACACTAAGGAATCAATACGATTAATGGAGGTTAATATATAAATATAAGGATAAAAATAACAGAAACACTTACTAAAATAACATAGTTAGTCAGGTTTCAACCTTATCATTTCCCATTTGATTATGACCCAATTAGAATACATATTTCTTTGAAGATGATTATATATTATTCAAATACATTGAAAAATTACATGTATTCCACTCACCTTATTTATAAAATCAAACCTCCATTAGTAATTTCTTCACAGCTCTTAGTCTATTTATCCCATCCAACTCCTACCAAAATCAATCCTAAACATATTTATTCGTATTCAATATGATATTTTCTTCAATTAGTTCTTAAAAATTACAATATAGTAATTATATTATCTCTTATACAATAAAATATTAATATTTTAATAGAATAATATTAATCCACATTCATCTCTATAGAATGGGAAACATAGGCATCACTTTTGTGTACGGAGGACTACTGCCTCATGAACCGATGTAGTATGTTTTCCATATCTAAGCCACATGGATAATAATTATCATATAAAATATTAATATATTTTATATTTATATCCTAATATCAGTTCTTGAAAATTAATATATCATCAACTTCCTTTCCCTTTCACAAATTGGGGGAATAATATCATCACCCATGTAAACATAAGACCAACAATCTCCATGATGTTATGGGATTGAATTTCCTGTTCAAAAATAGAGGGAATGTTATAAAATTTATACAATGAAAAAAATATGATATTTATAATATTAATATAAATATGATGATGATGGATCTATATCCCCTACATAATAACAAAAAATTTTCCAGAAAACATAGATGAGAAGAGAATAAAATTAATACATGAAATGATGGTAACAATGATATATTATCAAAAAAATTGTATAATGATGTTAGAATGTGATCATATATTATAATATATATATTAATATGTATCTTATATAAATTAATAAATTGTAAAAATAATTATAATGGAGGGTAAATAACATTAAATTGAAGGGAAGTGTGTGGTATGGGATTTCATCTCAATTTAAGCTCCATTGACATATATTTCTTATTATAAGAATATTATTTTTCATTCGATGTATATAATTAACCATTGATGTATTTAAAATGAATAAAAATTAATTAATGATTACTAATGATCCAATTCATCTATATTATTTGAATGGTTTTGAAATTAAATTTTACCAATGAGATTCTTATATATTTTAGAATATCACTTTCATCTAGGAATTTATTCATTTTCATTGATGTAATATTAACATTATCTTTAATAAGAAGAAATAATATTCATATCCATTTAATATTTATTTAATTTCCATATTTTATTCCTAATTTCCCATATTTGTTATGTCATTTAGGAAAATAATGAAGTAAATGATAAACTATCGTTTTTTAGTTGGATATATTTTTCTTTCATTAATATATTTTAAAAAAAACGTTAAATGTTTAATTTTCTATAATAAAATTATTTTTCCTATATATATTATGTTATACATATATTATTAATAACGACTCCAAAAGAATAATTCTATATTTTTTGAAAGGTAAATTTGTATATTTAATTACAAAACATCAAATAGAATTTTTTATCGTATATTGTGATAACAAACATCCCCACCCTCATAACAATATTAATAAATTTAGCTTCATCTATATTATTTCATTAGTTTTTAAAAGAAAAATATTTTATAATGTATTTTTTCAATATTTCACATTTATTCTATTTATTCTACTAAGGCACATTATTTTATAACAAACTCCAATATTATTGATGAACCAATGACCAAGTCTCATCTATTGTTTAATTTTGATATTATTAATATTATTTATAGGAAATTATTTTTTATGATCATTAATTATTAAACATTAAAATTTTCTTAAATACCAATATACTTTGAATTATGGATATTTTCATTTCCAAAAACATTTTTAATGTTTACAATCACTATTTACATATAATGTTATTTGACTAACTGAAGATATATATATAAATTGGTATTATTAACTCAATATGTATATTTTTTGATATGGAATATTTTTGAAGATTGATATTTTAAAATTTATTTATGTAGAATGATTTGGAAATGTATTTATTATTGGTTCCGGGTATTATATTTCTCATTTATGAATTGATTGGTCTAATGATAAAATTTAGTTGGCCAAATTATATGGGTTTTGACCAAAATATTAAATTTTAATTGAAAAACTATTGGTCATATATAATTATATTGGTGATCATGAAATCAAAAAATAGTAATTTCTTACATTTATAATTCAGTTATTATTATCCATTAGAATATATAATTAATATTATCCATGCCTTGTTTTTTTCTGAATAAGCTAATTAAATGTTATGTGTGTTAAATTATTTTCAAATCAATATTTATTATGAATTATCTAATTATTATAGTTACGATATTTATTAATTGAAATGTGTTTGTAGAGATTTATATTTCTATATTGACACTTACTTGTTGGGTCATTATATAATATATTTTAAGTAATCCTTCTATGTGTTTGACCATACCCTTATTAAGTTTTATTTTCCCGTGTTATAATTAATAATGCATTTAATGAGTTCATGGATGCCAAATTTTTTCCATTACAATGTTTTATAATCGTTTTTAGTGTAAGGTTAGTATTATGTATCTATACCATTCACTACGACTAAAAAAATCATTAGCACTTTGGGATTTTACCAGTTATATTTATAACATTGTAATAATGTATCTACTGACTCTATATTAGTAGAGATGGAATTGTTACAATTATTATTAGGATAATTATATTAGAATACATGGTAACTAGATTAATAAAAATAAATTTTGGGAACATAACAATGGGATATACATTTAGTGTAATTGAAATTGTAAAAATAAATCCTAAATTATTAGAAAATTATATATAATATGGGTTTTCCATAAAATAAATCCATGTATGTATACTATTAGTGGATATTTTTTTATAGTTGTATCAAGGGGTTATAACTACGAAAATGGTGCATTGGAATTGTACTCTATCTTTATTTGATTTATACTTGAAGACTATATTTCACACTTGGTTTGACACTCTCAGGGGATATTTTTAGGTAAATAACATTTCATTATTATCCATTTTGTTGGATTTGAATTTATTTTAAGTATTTATTGATATTCAAAAATAATAAAATATTAATACTCTGAGATAAAGTATTCACAAATTTTCTATTTGTGTTAAGTGTTACACAAGATTTATAATTAAAAATTTTACTAGATAATAGTGTATTATAAATTCTTTAAAAATAGATTATTTAAGAAATAAGACTAGAAATACCCATGGAAAATATAAATATTTCTATACTAAGTAATCTAATTCAGTTGGTGTTGGAACTGAGAAGCTCATCGATATATTTGGGAAGCATGATCATTTTATGGAAAATAATTTTTTTAAAAGCGAGAAAACAATTATTCCGCAATGTGGTTTGTGCATGTTGGTTCAATTCATGTAAAAAAATCCGGTAGCATTTTCTAGGATAAATAATACGGTTGTATTTGAGAAATGGATTAAGTCCATTGAATGGATATTCCAGGCAATATAGGATTTCATGAAAAGGAAAAGTTATATGATAAGTATATTCTATCAAGGTAAATTCAGATTATTTGTGTTCATTGATCTAGGATACTAGAGAATAAGAGGAAGTAGAAAACATGGAATATATTGATTTTGAATAATATTTCCTTGAAAAATATTTTCCTCATGACCCATATAATAAATTGAATATAATGGTTTTTTTATAAAGAAAAAGGTTTAATCATGTATTGTAGATTATTTGAATTTATTAAAAGTGTGGGCTTGGTATGAAAATGATTTCATACATAATATGGAATACATGAATGAATATTTTATTGAATCGATTAATCCATGTTTAAAAGGGTCACTATTATCTTAAACTTTTTCATTGATAGATGAAATAGTTTTAGACACTATCAAAATAGTGAATAAATTACTTAAAACCTCCATATTAATCGTGAATCCATAGATGACGAGGTCAAATTAAAACAATGAAAAATATGTAACATGTTGATGGTGTAAAAGAACATGAGACAATTTCTAACATTTAAAAATTGAGGAAATAAACATCCTGTAAAATTCATTTTGGGAATTATAGTGTGTTACAATTTTGGTAACAAGAGTAATATGGATAATAAATAAACTGAAAATAAAGGGACCACTAATATCCAGTTTTACAAATATTAGGAAATAGTGCATTATTTAATCTAATGTGCTAAGAGTCAATTGATATGTATAAACGTGTCAATGGAGAGAAGGTCAATCATGGTGGAAGTTCCCCATGATGTGGTGGTACGAACTATAATAAAAGACTCAAATTTTTCTAATGAATTATTTTACAGTGGGTGTTCACACTCCTTTTTATCATCATGGTTTTCTACGAAAAATACCAATTTCCTTTGATCCATAATAGGGATGTTTTTAACCAAAATATTAGGTTTAATTACAACTTTAGTAATAATTTATCAGAAAGATAAAAATATAAAACATAAACAAACACTGTCTATTACATTATTAGTATAAAAATTGATTACTTATATATGATCTTTATCAAGCGTTGGCATTCTAATTCTGATGATTTTTTTTCATGGAGAATAAAATTATGATTGTTGATTATGATGCAGATTTTCATATCATTTTCAATGAAACTTCATAATTTCAGTTGTATCATGACCACCCCTATCACATTAACTCCATTGAAGGTCATTGTTGGAGTGTAATAGAAAACCCAATGTACAATTAAAATGTTATATATTGAAATTAACAATATCCCTACTATACATAAATAAACAGATTAATTTTCAATGGAATTACATGTACTTCTACAACAACGTGGTGTTGAGTTTTCCATTAATTTAAATAAAGATATAAGATTAATTTCAAAAAACTTCTATAGAATGTACACTATTGACTTAGTGGGGTTGAATAAAACAACTAGATGAGTTGTTCGATAAGGGATTTATATTCTATAATATTTCACTATGAAGATCCCATATTCAAATTATCAAGAATAATATTGATCTATGATGTTAATAATTGACTATAGGGAAATAAATAAAATTATGATAATAGGAAAGTATTATCTACCCCACATTGATATATAATTAAATAAACATCTCATAGATTAAACTTTTTCAAAAATTTATCTACATTATGGGTATTATAATTTGTGAGTGAAAAGGGTGATTTTCAAAAGATGACATTATGAATATGGTATTACAATTATATGTTTACTATAATTCAATTTGGATTGACTATGCTACCACTGGATTAAATGGATATAATTAATTGAGTATTCTAGAAATATATAGATAACATCATTGTGGTATTCATGGATTATATCACGGTGTATAATATGAACTATAAAGACAATTATAATAAACTCTGGATATTTTTTGATAATATTATTAGAAATAACTTATATGGTAAATTTATAACGTGTTAATTATGGAATCAAAGTTTTTGATTTCATGTCAATATTGTCTCCTTATATAGAATCCCAATTGAACCTATGAAGATAATTGAAGGGAGATAATGGACTTTAGAAATGAACATATTTTATGTAAATACATCCATTGATTTGTAATGTTAATATCAACATTTAATTCATTATATTTTCATATTGGATGACCCGTTAACCAAAAATACACTTAAATGGGGGATTTTTAGAGAATGGATTTTCAATAATGTATTTATGAATTGATGTAAATATTGATGAATGCTTCGGTTTTGACTCTATAATATGGAAATGATGGGTTTTTGATATATTTTGATGCATAAAATAAGGGACAAGGTTGTTTCCTTAAAATATGGTAATGTTATTTCATATGAATCACGGATGTTATAGTATCAAAAAAAGAACTACCAAATCCATGATCTTTATTATCCAATTATATGATTTTATATGAAGAAATGGAGATATTATCTCTAAGGGACTAACTATATAGATAAAATAACCACATCATTAATTCATAAATTAAAATCCTTCTCTTTAAGGATATTTTCAAGTATGGGTTTTTATATAATTAGGAAATATTTCATACATAAAATCGCATATTCACGTATAGTGGACACTAATAAAACTATATCTATTTATTCCAATATTTATAAAAAATAAAATAAAACATGATTTATCTTTGATGAAAAATCATTATAACATTCCAATTGACTCTTATTTATATTATTCATCCTTATACATTATGGAATTTTTTTTACAAACATAGGATGACATCAAAAATGGTGTAAGAGACATAAAAACACTGAATCAAACAATTGGTCCATATATAATTATAATCCCATTTAACACTTAAAAAAATATATTATTTTCACCAATAAAACATAAGCTCATTTTCATACCAAATTAAATCATAAGATTCTAGAAAAATTAAAGTGTAAAACTAAATCATAATGTAAAATTTTTTCATATACATAAAATCACTATTAAATTCTCTTTCTCTTTTTAATTGTGTAATACCTTACGGGTTACATTAGGAATAACCACCGTAGTATATTACCTTAATCCCATAGGATACCCTGTATTGATTAACACTATCAAATTACCCAATGAATTGGATAGATAAAATTATCACCCCCTTTTGTATACCATTGAACAACCCTTAAAAAAAATCTCAAGAACCGTACATAATCATAACCGATAAATTAAGCATAATATATGAATAACATTTCCACATTGAAATCACTTTTCATTTTTACAAATATGATCACTGAAAATTAAAAAAAATTGAAAATAATATTTTAAATATTAGAATGATTAATATAATCATTAAATGAACACGATGATAGGAAATTAAATTTATTCATTAAATTTTAAAAACAACCTTAAATTTATATTTTTTAAAAAATAATTTGGAACATAATTTTAATTAGAGGTTTTTATAAGAAAGTCTATTAAATTGAGTCTAAATTTTCACCTAAAATATTTATCATCCTAAATAATAATCAATGATAAATTATTTAATTCCATGAGGACATAATAATATTTTATTATTACTTTTATATCACATATTAAAATGTTAATAATATTAGATAATTTTTATATTCAGGTTAGATGTTTTTTCAATATTCAGAACATGGGCCCAAAATGAATTTTTTATGATGCCAACAGTCAATTTTTTAACAATTCCATAATATCCGTAATAATATATATGAAATTATTATCAATTTTTCAAATATTTTATACATATTAATCAAATAATGGTTTATATTTATAAAAAATTGCATAAATTATATTCCAGGAGATGGAAGGTTGTATGTAGACATTAGAAACTTTTCTATTTTAAGAGGTCATTATAAAAATATTGAATGTATCATTTTACATTTATATAATGATAATAATATAATTAATTTAATAGTAATCATTTATATATGTATATATGACATCCATGTTATGTAGTGATAAAAAAGGATCACATCACTTCATGGAGGTGATAGTTCACTCGTATGCATGAACAACGCTATCATATTTATGTTCAGGGAAATGTATGTAACCGAATAATATGTTATAAAATAATAATGAAAAATATGTCATTAATTTCTCATATAAACATGAATTCAATCCCTATAACCAGTCATGAGAAACCATGATAGAAAATTAATTATACTAGTTTGATTGGTGGTATTCCCCTATACAAGTGAATGATTAATTATTTTCCCATTTGATGGAATTTTAGAATGATTTAGATGGTGATATTGAAGTAATAATACTTTTTTATATATAGAATAATAGAGTTATTATTTTGTGAAGCATTTTGAATTTTCTGAGTAAGTGGAATAAGAAATAAAAAATAAATATGTTCTTAAAAATTATACATTATCAGTTGATGATCTGCTTTGATTAACAACTTAACACCTATAAGGAGGGTGTTAATCCTAAAATAAGGCCTAAAAAATATGGTTGGGGATTCTGGTAAAGGATTTTATTAGATATTTTTCCATCCAAATATGTTTTCACGAGTGATTATTATATACTAACTAGTTTCCTTTTATAAGAGAGTGGAGGGGCACTCTTGGAGATCTTTAAAATATTAAATTAATATAAATTAAATTAGTTAATGATATCAATAAAAGTATATTGATTTATTATATAATATGATTTTGGGTTGAAATATATTTATCTAATAAAAATTAAAAAAATCATGACTATTTTTATCTTATTATATTTTATCTTTAATCCTTATTTATCCTTTTTAATTCATACAACGATATCATTTAATTTATATTTTTAGTTTTAATATGATTACAATAAAATTATAGATGAAAATTAATGAGTTATTAATGACATTTTAGGAATTATCACAATCAATTAGTATTATTTAATAACTTTTTAAATTTTATATAATTTAATAAAATATTATTTATTTTAAAATATCAATAATGACAATTTTGACACAATTCAATACATGAATTTTTATAAATTTCAGAAGAAAAAGATAAATTGTAAAAAAAATTCATTCATCCCTATCATCTCAATGTTGTTCATAAATAATATGGATTAAATTAATATTTTCAAATTATAATTATTTTGATATTCTTAATTCTATTTCTATTATTTATTCATTAATTAAACAATAACTACATTTTTATTGTCTCACCATTTTTAGGATTAATTTTATCACTAGAAATTATTAATAAATTACCGTGTTGTATAAAAATATTCATGGCCTTGAAGAACCAGTCCATGACTTCCTATTAGAAATAATTTTGATCATTTGGTGTCTGAAGTCTTGGTTTATGAACAAGGGGATGAGACAAGTGCTGCAAAGGGCATCCAAACCTCAAAACAAAAGAAGAATCCATCTGATGATCAAAAGGTTAATGAAATAGATCTGGAGTATGAGACTTTTAGATTTTTAGAAATAATTGATCAATAATAGAAAATATGTATATACAGACCTAGGAGGATGATGGTGTAGAAGAGTAACTCCTACAAAATCTAAAGTTTAAACGTTGTATTCGATAGAGTTTTGACACTCCATACCATGATTATAAGGGAATATAATAATTCAATATTTTACAATATATTTAATCTTTTAAAAAATTTAATTATATTTCATATCATTAAATGTACACGAATCTGAGTAAGTATACTTCACAAGAAACAACGAGTTCATTAAAGTAATTTTTTACACACAAGAGTGAGTTTTACCTAACAAAAATATAATATTAAAACAATACTATTAGTATAATAAGATATAAAGTAATTTTTATGAATAAAATGAAAAAAAATTGGAAACGATATGGTTTATAAATATATAATATTAATATATTGTTTTCCAATTAATAAGATTCGCTAATATATACTAATTGAATATAAATTAATTTTTTTATTTTTATGTTGGAAAAGGGGTTTAATCATAATAATTTTTATTAATTTCTATTATGAAATGATATAAATCTAATAAATATATATATATATTATATTAAATAAAATATTTTTATTATTATTCCAAAATACATGATAGAAATGAGATACGAACAAACCTAAAATTACACATAAACCATTTGGGGTTAGTGTAAAATTACACCTAAAATTACATATAATATATTTTTATTATTATGGAATGATATAAACCTAAGTATCATTTTAATGAATTATATAAGGATATATATATTAATAATGAACCATTTGGGGTTAGTTTTCCTTGTTATAGTAATATTATTAACCATATAGTGTAAGAAAACAAAAATACACGGTAAAAGTAAAATTATTTATCATAAAGATAAATCTAAATGATATGGTTAAAATAGATACCTAAAATTGTATAAATTATATTGGATTAGAGGATTTAGACCCATACCAACCTTAGGTCCGAAATAAATAAATTTTATGCTATTAATAACTGAATATGACTTTATAATAAAATAATATGTTTAGTTTTTTCAAAGGTGCCCCTCTCCTCCCTTATAAAAGGGCACATCCTCTCTCATCTCCTCACACCACTATGAGCCTTCAAACTCTACCAAACCCTAAAAATTTCTCTTCTCCGCTTCCCTAGTAATATTCTATAGGTCTTGGTATTCTTCAAATACCAATTTTAGTTCCCCAAGAGGAGGTTTCAAAGAGGAGTGTTGAAGAAGAGGTAATATCCGTTACTGATTCTTTCAAATTTATTTTTTCTTCTACTTTATCTTCTTTAGTTGTTTCATAATAAAGTAATAAAATAAGTATCACTCATATACTAGTATGTTATTATAAATATGAAACAACCCTATTTTACTTTCTATCCATCCTACAGAAAATGAAATCACCGCGTGTGCGTACGTACGGAATACCACCTCCATGTCATCGTGTAATCTGTTTTCGACCACCACCTTACATGGATGGGTATAATGGTGTAAATAAATAAATAAATATATTTATTGTAATGTGATATTGATTCTGTAATATTATACATATACATCAATATAATTCCACAATCATGGAAATGATATCATCGCTCGCGTGTACGTACGGACTACCGTCTCCATGAACACGATGAGATTCATTTTCCATGATTAACCATTCAAGAATGATTATAAAGTATATATAATGAATAATAATAAAATATATGAAATAATTAAGCTACGAGATTTATGTATTCATATATATATATATATATATATATATTTCTTCTACTTAATTCCATTCAAGTCAATAAGGAAAAGAAAATAGCGTTCATTCATACGTACGACCTACCATCTCCATGAACAGTGTATTTCATTTCATTTATCTATATATTATATATATTTATATATACTAAATATATATGATATATATATCATGATTTAAATTCTAGAAGTAATTAAACCATGATATAAGTAGTAATAATATCAAGAACAACAAGTCAAAACACGTACGATAAATAAAATATTTTACACAAAACACTGCTTTAACATGAAATTTACAAAAGAACGGGTAATATAAAGTTAAAAGTGAACGATATATGACATCATAACAATGAAGATGAATCTTTAATAAGTCAAATACATTATTTAAATTATTATACTAGAGGTTATGATATGTACGAAGCATATCATACCTAAGGTAAGGGATAATTATCCCAATCTCATTATTATCCATGATTGTTTATTCTTAAGTATTTACTGGTGTTATGTTTATCATCCATGTGCATGTTTTCTAATTTTTTTTCATAAAATGTTATTATTATTCCATGTATTTTTAAAGTTATTTTTACCCTGTTTTGACTTTTACCACATGGTTTGGAAGGAATCTTTCTTTTGCTTACCATATGAGGTACTTTTTGACTTTTATGAAAAAAGTACGAGATGAATGTTATTTTTAACTTATATGGCTTGAATGGTTTTTTACGGTTTCATAACACTTCATTTTGATAAAGCTTAATCTACAAGTTTGTATGATTATTTTCAAAAAAACCATTTTCTTTTAAAAGTGCATGGCATTTTGTGAAATGAAAATGATTTTAAAGAAGAATGGATATTTTCCTCAAGAATTCATTTCAAGTGTTTTATCAAAACCATTTTCTATATAAGGAGACATTATTTCATTTCTTTTTGTTTCAAGTATAACGTCTCTATGATTTACATGGTTTCACTTTTCTTATTATGAAATGAAATCCATTTCTTTTATATGGATTATGTGATGATGGGATGATGTTTTTGAAACCCATTTTATTTATTGGGTTATTATGAATTATGTATGTTTATTTTATGGAACAAGTAAGAATGATTTCATTATGAGATGGGTGGGAACTATATCTCCCTCCAATGCATTGTGTAAAGATTAATATCTCATGAGATAGACATGACTGGAAGGGTACGTCAATCTGGTTCAGTGTTACAGGACTGAAAGTAGGTGTGAACTCGATTCAGAAAGTAACTTTGTCCAATAAGATAGTCGTGGCAACAATGACTTGGCTACCATGGAAATCATATCATGTGATTATTGTTTTTCCACAATTAAAAGTTTTATTCCCAAGCTATTTTATCATGATTGATGTTCTATTATGATCTATGCCTTACATACTGCCAGGTTTTATGTCACTGCTCAGGATTTCAATGTTTAAACATTATGTTCATGTTTTTATGTTCAAATGTATATGGTTTGTTTTATTTTTCCATGCATAACCTTACTGAGCATTTGAGCTCAGCCTTTGTATGTTTTCATTTCCCCAGGATATAAATAAAGGTTTAAGGTATGAAAACCAAAGGGGAAAATCGTTATGGGAGATATTGAAGATATTTCACCATGATTAGAAGATTATATCCCGAGTTTCCAAAGACACTAAACTATTATGGTCCTTGGGTTTCTGTTTTTGTTATGCACTCTGTATTCTTCAAAAGTAATGTAATGTCTATGTACGTCAAGTTTCAGGCCTCTACAGTTGGTATCAGAGAGATGGATTAGTTAACCTTTGGAAAATAGGATGTGAAAACTTTAGTGAGATCCCTAGAGATATTTCTAAGGTATATCTAGGGATGTCCCTAAGGATAAGAATAAGAATAGGTTATAATCCTTGAATTACAGTAACGATCTTAGAAATAAACCAATGATTTTAGATATTGACGGTACCCCCCCCCTTTATTAATTTGCTTTCCCTAGCATGATTTTTTCCTCTCCCACTATTCATTTTTGGTTTTAGACGATTGATGCAACCCAAATAAACCACATTGTCAATATAATGGAAAATGAAATGATTTTTCTCCTGAACAAACCAATGTTATGGGATATGGAGTAAGAAATCATATTGCTATACTAACACAAGATACAAATCATTCTGGACATCCAAATGAGCAGAGTAGGGAACAATATTCTATTGAGTCCATTATGAGGCAACTCCCACCTTAATTCAGTGGGTCTTCTGAGCCACTTGTTGCAAAACAATAGATCAGTACCACTGAAAAGATATTTTCAGTTCATCACTGTTCTGAACATTATAATTTTATCTTAAAAGTATATCTTTAGGAAGGTGAAGCTGATCAATGGTGGAATATTATCAAGAATACTAGGACAAGAGATGAAATTGTATCCATGGAATGGGACGGGTTCACGATCTTTTTTATCAGTAAGTACTTCCCTCGTATTCTTCGAAAAAAGATGGAAAATGGGTTTCTTGAGCTTAAGAAGAAGGATGATGAATTTGTTGGTATATACGAAGTGAATTTTACAAGACATGCAAGGTATGCATCTGGATTTATCATCCAACCTGAAAGTAAAGATGATCGATTTTTCAGTGGATTAAAACAAAGTCTTCGAAGGGCATTAGCCAAAAGAGACTCCAGTAGCTATGAAGAAATTATGAGTTGTGCTATCAAGGTAGAAATGGAAGATGGTGTAACATTTCCATCTCATGATTTTGATAAGAAACAAAAGATGGAGTTCATGGAGAAATCTCAGAAAAATGGTGAAAATAAGATGAATGTTTCTTTATGCTCAATGTGTTGAAAGAATCATGGTGAAGATTGCCTAAAAGTTACTAGAAAATGTTTTAAGTGTGGAAAAGAAGGTCATTGAGAAATTTATTGTCGAAGTAATGGGAATAAGGTTGCTAATGATGTGAATAGAGAAAAGACTATAGAGAACTATCCAGCAACACTTCAAAGCTTCAAGTGCAAGGAAATGGGACATTATGCTAATAAATGCCCTAATCCACGGGTTACTGACGATCAACATGAGAAATATTTTAAGGCAACGGATAAAGGAATGTCTCATGTGATCACTATTTGTGATGTTGAGTATGAAAATTATGTTGTGTAATGATTACATGTTTATGTAATGGGATTTCAAAATAGTATCCTGGAATCTCATTTATGGTATTGTAGAATTTTGGAAAATCTATGTATTGGTTTTCAATAATTATATGGTACTGGTATCCATGAAAAAGTGAGTGAAATATTTTTGGAAAGTAGATGAAATTCAAATAATGAAGGGACAAGGAGAAAATAATATGATAGTAATCATGAGCTCATGACTAAAATAAGGACAAAGTGATATCATGGTTTGAGTATATAGAAATTTTGGGATTTTGGTATGCGGAAAGAGTTAACTTTTGACAGAATTCATGATTCAACTAAGGTTAAATGGGTATTATTTTTTCAAGAGAAGACATGATTATGGTATTCACATGATTGGAATGTGATTAATAAGATATATCAGGGATAAATGATGGTATTCACATGCTTGGTAGATGAAATTTCTAGTAATTGTTATCGTTATACTATAAGCTTGGAAAAAAGTATTTTGGATAACCCTAAAGATTTGTAATGGATTATGTTGGACATAAGTTAGTATTGTTTAAGCCTAGAACTGTTTTTGAAATTATCGATGGAATTTCATAATGATGTAATTTTAGAAAAATGAAAACCTATAGGACGGGTGACAACCCATCGCGTCAGACAAGGCTGTGGGAATCGAACCCACAACCAAAGTGTGACATGCCTTTATTTCATACCATTGGCCTACAAGAAGTCACTAGTTAGTAGAAACTAGTTTTATTTTATTAAGCAGTATGATAGATGAAGTATAAGTCCATTGTTGGAATCATATACGATTAATCTCACCATAGATGGACTTATGTATATTTAATAACTTATTCTAACCTTTTTGTGATAAAAATAGATGGGATGACTAGTCATTCTATCGCATGATATTCTAACACTTCATGAATGAAAAATTCAGCATCATTTCTTTAAATAGAGATAATGTGGAAATTTTTCATGGAATGACCAACAATGATATTACAGTAGAATTAAATAAGTATTTATCTTTATGTAAAAGTTCATCAACATTAGGGAAATGATCATGGAAACCAAAAATGATGTTCTAGTACTCTAATACCTGATGAATCAGATGGTACCTTAGATCATCACAAATTTATGGCTTTGTGATAGTTGGATTTTTCATAGCCATGTTCTCTACCACTCTCAATCAGAACATGATGGTTAGATTTCTTTTCCATATCCATATTTCCACCTATGTTCTCCTATGGGGAAACCCAATGATTAGTTAATTTTGGTAACCGTTACGTTTTTTAGTCTAGTTTTTAATGTTAATTTTTTGTATACCATTATATGATGTGGGTTTCAATTAATAAAACTTTCATATAGAAATCCATTTATAACCCCGAGGAATTTTGAGGGCGAAATTTATTTTAAGGGGGTAGAATGTAACACCCTGAGATTTTATGAGATATATTCTTTTTAATTTTTCTATTGTCCACCAAGATTAGTTTTTACTATACATAACATTGTATTAGCTTGCAGTATACGAAACAATATTATTGGTAAGTGTTACACACAATTTCATGTTTGCTTTGTAGAAATTATTCTATGCAAAATTAAGTATAGATTTTGTTTAATTCATAAATGAAATATGTTTTGATAATGTTATACGCAACACAAAATGGAGCCTTCACTACATGAAGCCCTGACATGGCTTGAATAACACGGAATCAAGACCTTCTTTGATAGCATGTGTAGTACACAATACTGAGTTTCACTAAACGAGATATTATTATAATATTACTATAAACTAGCTGTTATGAATAGTAATACCCACTTTTTGAATTTTTATAAATTTTGACATTCAAAATGGACTTCATTTTTGGATTTAGAATATCAAAATTAGCCTAGGGTGAATTTTTGATATTTTTATGAAAACATTCAATTTTTGATGAATAGTGAAAATACTGGGTTAGTATTTTAAAACTGACTTTTAATTTAAATAATTATATATTTTATTTAAATTTATTTTATTCAAAATTGATACATAATACCTATATATGTTCAAGGTAATTCATTGGAGTCATTTTATAATATGTTTTGATATTTAAAAATTTTATTGAACTTTTTACCGTCTTTTACCCACCTCCTAAGAGAATTTGCAAATTCACATAAAACATAATTTTACTGCTTCTGTGAGTGGAATTTTGAAAATCCGTGAGACACGGTTAATATCAAGGACTAAAATGTGGATCCATGAGACAAAAATAATTTTTGGTGAATTGTAACTTTTTACTTTTTTACCACGGTTAAAAGTAAATAGGGTAATTAAGGGGAAAATGATATTATTATTACCCTAAAACATGTCCTAATTATATTGGATAAGTGTAAATCAACCAAAAACAACATTAGGAATAACATATGACCATTTAGTCCCACTTGGATTAGATTAGTACATTTAATATTATTTTATTTAAAGAATAGTTAAAATACTTAAAATCATACTTTAATAACAAAAACATTTTTAATATAGGGTTATAAAAAAGATAAATTTGACAATAAACATTCATTATAAATCTAACAAGATATCCTACATAAATGTATTTTATTTATAATTTTTATAATTTAAATAATTTAATTTATGTATGACACAATGATGATGCATTAATTATCTTATTAATGAAATGTTGACATAATTGATGTTATAAATACCCAAATACATGTAATTTTAGGTTTTTTTTTGAATTATAATAATATTATAGGTTTATATGACATGTTAGTATTTATTTAATTAACCTTTTTAGAACTAATCATTTTGTTAGGATTTTCACAACAATCATATACCAAATAGTGTCAAAATTGACATAAAATAGTTTTTAAATCAAATAATATAATATTAATTGTTATATTATTCCTAAAAATATAAGGATCTCCCAAATGACTTATATATGGATATATATATTAATAATGATCCATTTTTTGTTATTTTGGCTTTTTATAGTATGTTTATTAACCATATAGTGTAAGAAAACAAAAAGACATGGTAAAAGTAAAATTATTTGACTTATAGTTAAATCTAAATGATAAGGTAAAAATAGATAACTAAACTTGTTTAAATTATATTTAATGATAGGATTTCGGCACATCCCCACCTTATATTCTAAATAAATCAATTTATAGTTATTTAAAATAGAATATTACTTTATAATAAAATAATATTTTTTGTTTTTCCATAGGCCCCTCTCTCCTCCCTTATAAAAGGGCACCTCCTCCCTCTTCTCCTCACCACAATGAGCCTTCAAGCTCGGAAAAAACCTTCCAATTTCTCTTCTCCACTTCTCTAGTAATATTCTAGAAGTCCTGATATTTTTCAAATACAAATTTTAGTTCCCTAGGAGGAGGTTTCAAAGAGGCGTTTCGAAGAAGAGGTAATACCGGTTACCGATTCGTTCGAATTTATTTTGTCTTATACTTACTCTTCTTTATTTGTTTCATTATAAAGTAATAACATAAGTATCACTCATATACTGGTATGTTATTATAAATATTAAACATCCCTATTTCACCTTCTATCCATCCTACGGAAAATGAAATCACTGCACGTGCGTACGTACGGAATAACGTCTCCATGTCGTGGTGTAATCTGTTTTCGACCACCACCTTACACGGATGGGTATAATGGTGTAAATAAATAACTATATATGGTAATTGTAAAGTGATATTTATTCTGTAATATTATTCATACACTTCAATACAATTACACGATCATGGAAATGAAATCATCGCTCGTGTGTACGTACGAACTACCATCTCCATGAACGCGATGAGATTCATTTTCCATAACTAACCATTCAAGAATGATTATAAAATATATATAATGAATAATAATGAGATATATGACATAATGAAGATACTGGATTTATGTATACATACATATATATATATATATATATATATATATATATATATTTCATCTACTTACATCTATTCAAGTCAATAAGGAAAAGAAAACAACGTTCATGAGTACGTACGACCTACCGTCTCCATGAACGGTGTATTTCATTTCATTTATCTATATATTATATATATTTATGTATACTGAATATATATGATATATATATATATATCATTATTTAAAATCTGGAAGTAATTAAATGATGATATAAGTATTAATAATATCAAGAACAACAAGTCCAAACACGTACGATAAATAAAACGTTTTATCCAAAATGCTGCTTTGACATGAAATTTAGAAAAGAACAGGTAATATAAAGTCATAAGTGAACCATATATGATATTATAACAATGAATATGATTTTGTAATAAGTCAATAAGATTATTTAAATCATTATACATGATATTTGGATACGTACGAATCATATCAGACCTATGGCAAGGGATAATGATTCCAATATCATTCTTATCCGAGAATGTTTATTCGTAAGTATTTACTAGGGTTATGTTTATCATCCATGTTCATGTTTTCTAAAAATGTTTTCATAAAATGTGATTATTTTTTCAGGTATTTTTAAAGTCATTTTTACCCTTTTTTTACTTTTACCACATGGTTTGGAAGGAATCTGTATTTTGTTTACCGTAGGAGGTACATTTTGAATTTTCTGACAAAAGTACAAGAAGAATGTTATTTTTAACTTATACGGTGTGAATGTATTTTTATGGTCTCATAATGCTTCATTTTTATAATGATTCCTCTACAATTTTGCATGATTATTTTCAAAAAAACCCTTTTCGCATAAAAGTGAATGGAATTTTGTGAAAAGAAAATCATTTCAAAGAAGAAAGGATATTTTCATCAAGAATTCATTTCATGTTTTTTATCAAAACCATTTTCCATCTAAGGAGACATTATTTCATTTGTGTATGTTTCAAATATTATGTATCAATGATTTACATGGTTTCACTTTTCTTATTATGAACTGTTATCCATTTCTTTTATATGGATTATGTGATGATGGGATGATGTTTATGAAACCCATTTTATTTATTGGGTTATTATGAATGTTGTATGTTTATTTTGTGGCACAAGTAAGAATGATTTCATTATGAGATGGGTGGATCTATATCTCACTCAAATGCATTGGGTAAAGATTTATATCTAATGAGAAAGACATGGCTAGAATGGTATGTTAATCTGGTTTAGTGTTACATGACTAAAACGATGAGTGAACTCAATTCACAAAGGGACTTTGTCCACTAAGTTGGTTTTGGCCGCAATGCCTTGTCCACGATGGAAATCATATCATGTTCATAATGTTTTACCATAATTACAAGTTTTTTTCCCAAGATATTTTATCATTATTGATTTTCTATTATGATATATGCCTTACGTACTGCCATGTTTTATCTCACTGCTCAAGATTTCGATGTTTAAACATTATGTTCAGGTTTTTATCTTCAAATGTATATGGTTTGTTTTATTTTCCCCATGGTTACCCTTACTGAGCATTTGAGCTCACCCTTTATATGTTTTCTTGTCCCTAGGATATAACGAAAGGTTTTATGTAAGAAAACAAAAGGGGGAGATCTTTATAGCAGATGTTGAAGTTCTTTCACCAAGATTAGAAGATTATATCACGAATTTCTAAAGACACTAAACTATTGTGGTCCTTGTGTGTCTGTTTTTGTTATGTACTAAGTATTCTGCAAAAGTATTGTAATATCCATGTACGTTAAGCTTCAGGCCTCTACAGGATAAGTATATAAGAACATCATTTAATTTTGAGAAGGTCTAGATTATGTGGGTACCCCTTGAAACAAATTATAATCGATATACTACATGTGTTCATGGATAGGGTACCAATGTACATTGGAGAAAAAACACTAAAAATTACTGTCGGTCCAGACTCGACATAACCTAGTACATGTAATTGGTCTTTACTACACACCATGGTTGTCACTCTTAGGGTATATGCATATAAGAATTCACAATTTCATTAAAAACCCACATAAATGATTTTGAAGATGTATAATCTAGGATAAATCTAAGATTAGTTAGATTTAATATAATGGGTCATGATCTACATATAATATATATGCTTTTACATTTTTCCACGACTATTTTCACTCAGACTATGCATTCTGGAT
This sequence comes from Viscum album, assembly GCA_963277665.1. Classification (NCBI taxonomy): domain Eukaryota; kingdom Viridiplantae; phylum Streptophyta; class Magnoliopsida; order Santalales; family Viscaceae; genus Viscum; species Viscum album. The sequence continues at coordinate 325,486,894 of OY728128.1, forward strand.
TTATTCGATGGATAGAACTTGATAGAGTTAAGGTATAATTTAACATGAAGGAAAATGTGGTGATAATGAGAATCCAAATGATGTTCTGATAAGAGGGATTAGCATTTTGTTTCTATCTAATCATTTTTTTTAAATATTGTTATCTCAATATAACTAATATGACTCCCAATTTCTCTAAAGAGGATAAGGTGGTATTTCGAGAAGTGGTCAAGTAGTGGATACCATAGAGATAAGATGAATATATTTCCCTCATTAAATAAATGTGGAAGGATTCACAGAGGAAGGAGTAATAAAATAATAGAGAAATTTTTTATGTGTTGGAAATGAAAAAATACAATGAACTTGAAAGGAAAAATGAAAACTGTGATTACAAGAAATGAACCATATCCTAACTAATACATTATAATTTATTTCTATAAGCACAGGGAAATTAGGAAATACATGATTCAATTACCTCTTAGATAGGATAAACACTATAAATAGGACAGATATATGTCTAAATAAGTCAATAATTTAATTATGTATTTAGGTTGTATTGAAAATCATAGATAAAAGGATATTTGAATTATTATCCTTATATTGTTTATTCAAATCGTATTTATTTTGGAAAGTCAATTAATAGGGTTTTAGAAAAGGAAAATCTGTATGCTAGGTGATAATAAATCTTGTTTGGAAAGACCAAAGTACATGAAACAAGACCATATAATAATATCAATTTAATGCCAACCACTATCATATAGAATTTCCTTATATAAATTACATTGTTTTTATTTAAAAAATTTGACGAATAAATTTTAATGATTAAACATTAGTTAATCTTTTTTAGTTTTAGGTATTAATGTATTATTTATTTTGTACAAGGGGATTTGTTAGAGATAGATACTATGACATTTCACTCTTTTATGAGCCTTAATATCCATTATAATTATATTTTTGGGTTTCAAAGATCAAAGTTAATTGTAAGATATCGACTAGTTGAAGTAATGGATGAATTGAAAATTGATCTAAGAATAACGAAAGGATGAAATTGTGTTTATAGAAATATATCATTTAGTGTATTTAATTTTATTCATATGCAGTAACCTAATTTCACATAATAAATAATTTGATCTTAAAAAATGTTTTTCTAATAACATATTTTTTTAAACTAATGGAATTGTAAATCATCACAAATTTTTGGATTTGAGACCCTTAAAATTTCACTGATCAGTCAGTTGTTTTTTGTTGATTAACTGAATATCTCACTATAAGTATTGAAATTGTTTGTCCAAGTGCATATCTCCACATTCCATAAATATTCTCATACATAGAGACCTAGTTTTCTATCTGTCCACATAACCTTTGTACCTCATATTCTATCATTTCTAGAGGATTCATTAAGGACACATTTAAAGATGTGGTAGTTAAAAAATATAAAATATCCTAAAGTTTGTCACCATGACCACATTAAAATTGAGGTATCTAAGTTAATTACAGTGGGGATATTGTAATCCACAGAAAATATAATGTACGAACATTGTATCCATTAGTGCGTATAACACGTAACACCCTATACATAAACGAATATAATATTCCATGAATCTATAATATATTTTCTATTTTAAATAAATTAGTTTTATTTTATATTTTCCAATGCACGCTCTAATGTGTTAGTGTTTTTTGAACACAACAACATGTTCCTTTAATGGCTTGTGTTACATAAGAGATTGAGTTTTATGTAAAAATAATATGTTATTAACATGTTATTATTTTTTATAATAAGATATAAACTAGAAAAAATTAATATAATTTACATAATTTTGAAAACATATGGGTTAATAACATATAATGTGAATTCGTTAGCTTCAAATTAATTAGAAAAAAAATACATAACAATGGAATATAAATGAAATATTATTATTATAACCAAATGGTTATTTACTCTTGTAAATTAAATTAATTTATATTAGTGAATATAATTAATTTCATATATATATATATTTATATATATTATATTTAGTAAAATATTTTTTATAATTTTCTAATAGATTTTATAAGCATAAGAGAAGAACAAACCAAATATTAAACATTAAAATATGAATTTTATTAAATCCACTTTTACTTCTTATTAATGGAAAAATAATTTAAATCCATTTTTTGTAAATTTTATAAATCTTAAATATCTAAATAAACATTATATTAATATTTGGTATATAAATATTAGATATGATTTATATTTTATAAATTTTCTGTAATGTTTTAATTTTCAATGAATAGTGAAAATAATGATTTGTAATTAAAACCATCACTTTATTCTAATTTATTAATAATAAAAAACAATCTTTTAAATTGATAATAAACTTAGATATGATTAATATTTTATTACATAATACTATTAATGGAATTGGAAGAAATTTTAGTTTGAATTTGGATTTTAAATCAAAGGAAACTTTTGGAAATTTTTATTTTAAAACCCCACTTTTGGGTCTCGACTACGAGATTAAAATTAAATTAATTTATGTCAGTTATGTGATTTGAATTTGAAAAATGGATTAAATATTTAAAATTTGAATAATTTTTAAGGACTAATCTGGTAAAATTATTTTCACTAAATATAATAGTGAATAAAAATAAAATTAATTAAAATGATTAGGGTATATTTATGCTTAACAAGGTAATAATCAATAATAATAAGGACCAAATTGACATTTAAACTTGTTTAAAATAATTTAAGGGTCATATCCAGACACTATAATCCATTTTATTTAATTTTAACTTTTATTTGATGGACTTTCCATGGAAAAAATATGGTGGAATTCCAATTTCTCAAATTTATAAGAATTCCAGTCCCTCCCACTCTAGAAAGGAAATCAACCATAACACATCCTCACACCTCTAAATCGATTTTTCATCAATGAATATCTTAGAAAATAGATCTTTATATCCATTAAATATTCCTAGAAGCCATAACATGGGTAGAAATCCTTCCAAGTGTGGACTACCGCCCCCTCAAGGGGTTTGTCATTCGTTCATGTTAAATATGGAATGTGAAAAGTTTTCTTTTAATAAAACAATGTAATATATATGAAATATATAAGATAATGAGATTATAATATACATTCATCATTAAGTTTTCATTCTTTTGATATGGAAAGGAAATGAAAGGAGTGTTCTTGCATGTGTCCACCTACTATCTCTATGAATGGAATATTCCATTTTTTATCTACAAATATTATGAATTTTTATAAATACATATATATTAAATATATATAATATTTATATCATGGATTAAATTCTTGATATGATGGTCACATGATAGGAATAATAAATAACAAGTCAGGACACACTTGAAAATCATGACAATTAACACCTGAAATAGTGATAATAATAAATGATCACTTACAAACTAGTAATAAGATATTATAGGAAGATAATAAATGATATTATAAATATTTTTATTTTATTAGATAGTGAAATAGTTAAAACCATTATATAAAAATATAATGTTTATGAACCTATAAATGAAACACAATGTAAGTTATTTTTTCCCAATTTACACTCCCTTTAGTCTTATTTGTTGTTATGCACCATGTTTCCTTTATATGAAGAATATAATTCTATATGACATGTTATATAATGAATATCATTATTATAATGATATTATGCATCTGATTTAATTTTATCCTATCATGGAGATTATTATTCAAATTTTTAAAAATGATATTGGACACTATGGAATATTTAATTATTATTCTTATAAACAATTTTTGTAATGATTATCATGGAAATCTCACTTAATTTTTAAATTTTAATCCTTATATTAAAAAATTTGCATTATTTTTGTGCACCTAATTTGGTATATATTTTAAAAATACTAACATACTTTCTTATAATAACAATTTTGATTCATTATTCTTGATATATTGACTTTCAAATTGAATTATGTCATTTTAGGGGATTCAAGTTAAAAGTGACAAAGTTGAAATGAATTCTATAACTCAATTTATTTTCATTGTGTTGTATTCATCCCACATGTTCATTAATATTCTATGATTATGTGTATAATTACATTTACTATCTATCTAAGTATCTCCACTTCTCACATTTTCATTAATATTCTATGATTATGTGCATAATTAAATTTATAATCTATCTATGTATCACCACTTATATATGAGTGACACACATAATCGACTCATTGATTGATTATCACAAAAAAATTATAAACATTTCAATGGTTTATATTAAAATATTTATATATTAAGGATTTTAAAAATTGAATTCATATAATTGGTAATTATTTTATAATTTTCTCATTAACCCACTTATTTTATTCTCCTATGGGAACCCATGACCATTTTCTTATAATAGTTCCATTTTCCCTGTCATTAAAACTCAAAATGTTTTAGAAAATGTTTTCAATGCCACTAAACTTAATTATGCCTTTTGATAGAATACATATTTTATTTTTCTTAAAATAGAATTTTGTAAAAAATGTCTGAAATTTGTTTTAAACATTAAAAAGAATATTTTTTAAATCTATTTTTACAATTTTATGTTTTATTAAAGATTTCAATGAAATATTCACATCTCTTTCCAAACAAGGAAATTTTATAACATTTACCATGAAAAAATAATCTTTTGTTACCTTGTATGATATGTATGGATTTACATACCCTTAATTATTCAAAAATTCAAATTCAATTTTATATTGTTTATTTTAAATTTTAATTTTTATAAATGTGATTTTGTAATAAACCTATTTCCAAAATATTTCTCAAATAAATATGGTATTTTCTATAAGAATATATTATTAAATATCATTTATAGTATATCAATTCATCAATGGAAAAAACCCTTCATTTATAGATAAAATGGTATATTTTTTATGGATACCATCTTTATTACTCATTTATTTGTTTTATTTGTCCTAATATAGTATTCACATTCACTCTATTGATTCCTTTTATTCTTCCTAAAATATTCATTTTTGTAGGATCAATTGACATAATAATTCCCTTAATTATCTATATAATTTTTTGGTGACATTATTACTATGGTAACCTTATATCATTTTTCATATGGTTTCACATTGAAATTTATTTGATTATTTATTAAAATATTGAAAATTTTGTATCTATTACATTATACGAATATTTTATAAGGAATCTTGTATATTAATTAAATCCATTAAATGGTATGAATAATTATTTGGACATGAAATTATTTTTGGGACTCATATGTTTTATATCCCCTCAATACCTTGATAGGATCTCTTGAGACCCATTAGTTGTGAAATTTAATCAAGATTAGGCCTATGGTTTTAAACATTATGTTTGTTAGATCTTGATTATATAGGTTTTCTTGTTCTTTAGACATGATTTCAAATAATTTATAATTTGTTTAATAAATATTTTAGATATCATTATTATTTTCCATGATATTTTCATTTGATAAAATCTATGGATGCATTTAAATATCGTATTTTCGATTAAATGGAATGTGTTTTCAGTTTCTTACCATTCCACGTTGATTATTCCTTATATAGATTTTTTGAATGTCATGTGTAATGAGTTCTTTAAATTTCTATGTTTTTCCCCTATTAAATATTTATTTCATCTGATGTAGTTTACTCTTACTAATCATTTGATCTCACCCTTGTTTTTCTCTTTCACCCTATAATCTATGAAGCCTACATTGAAATATATGTATGGATATACAATATTAAAATAAGATATCCTTGATTAAAAAAATTTATGTAGTAATTTATTTATTCATTTGTAATACAAGGATCATGTATGAATATTGAATACCATGACTAGTAATATACTCAGTCCTTCTATATTTAATTCCATTTAATCATTCCATTATAGAGTTAGAAGATATAGGCTCTAGGATATCTGGGTTACAATAAATATAGGAATCATAAAATAGATTTAGGTTGTTGTATTATGCTAAAAGATAATAATTCCAATGGTTATAAGGACTACTCATAGATACCCAATCTAATGAAAAAATGAACGAAAAAATGAATAAGTTGATGGATAGTTAATACCCATCTAATTATCATGAATAAAAAATAATTCATTTGAGTAGACATCAAGAGAAGGTGGTTTCTAATGGTAAGATACATGAAGACGATAAAGAGGATGCTGGAAAAAAGGTGGAATGAGATATTATTTCACTTTGTAATAATGAATTGTTAGAGGATGGATTCTAAGTTAATGATTCCTATAATGAATTTTATAGGATGGTAGAGATAATGAATCATGTAGACTGGGATGAAGAAAATATTACGAGGATCTATAAGAAAAATCTCATTTTAAAACATAGATTAAATGAAAGGAATATTGGTGTGGAGGAGTTTATACAAAAATTTGGACTAGATGACCAACAGCTATGAGGACCTCATGATGGATGGTATGGGCATGAAGGTCACTACAATTAAATGGAGTCTATATAAAGATATGTTTTATAATATGATTAATCTTGATTTATGTAAATCAGTTATTACTTCTGGAATATTCTATGAAACTATTTGTTACATTTATGGTTCTGGACTTCTTCCATAGTTGTTCTTTGTTTAATAATAAAAATGGGATTTTGTGTTAGAAGGTATTTTTTCTCTATTCATAAAAACATGAATCTTATCAGAAATATAAATAAATTACACCAATGTAAATTTTTATATTCCAATTTCAAATAAAAACTTTATTTTGGAAAATTGAATTTATAAAAGTTTCAATTTTTTTTATACTAGTATATCATCAATAGGTGTAAAAATGATATTTTTTACAAAATTCTCAGTTTTTGAGTGAAATTGTATTTTTTTCATTTTTCAAGTCAATAAAATACAGAAGTTGAAATTTAAATATTCTATTATATATATATATATAATTTATATATATTTATTCACTAATATTAAGAAAAACTTATTCAAATATAAATTGTTTTGAAGAAAATTATATATATTTTTTTACAAAAGGGTTTTATTTTAAATTATCATTAGATGGTAAAAAATAATTATTTATATATACATTTGGAAACCATATTTTTAATAATGCAGTTAATCTTGTTAATTCCTTTCATTCCAATGGGTACGTTATAACTATAACATTTAAATTACAAAATTTATTTAAGATCAATGAGTTGTATTAGGTATTCTATAAATGACAATATTTCTATTTAAAAAATATATTTTAAATTATCTCCCAATTTTGGAAATTGTGATTTCTTAATTTTATATTTCATCTTCATAATATGGTCTGACATTGAAAACATCTTATAATTAAATCCTTAATAAATGAAAATAGAAATAAATCATCAATATTAAATGAAATAAAGGGAGGTACAATTGTCACAAAAAATTACACATACTAGGGTTATATGCAAAAAAAATATAAGGAAGAAAAAATGACTATCACATTCTGATAGAGAGTGTGTGAGAACATAGTCCGAAGAAATTTAACAATATAAAAATATAAATTTGTAATGGGATAAAGATCCATTGACATCACCGTAAGAAATGAAAACATATAATGTTTTTTTAGATTATTTTAATTGAGTTGAGTAATTATTTTACTATATGGACTGAGGAAATAAGAAATCATACTTACTTGAATTGTGGGGTTTCACCCATTAATCGATTTTTAGCCAAATCTTATCATTTTTTCAAAACGATGTTTATTTAAGATGAATCATTCATGCCTAAATCACTAGAATCAAAATATAAATAATATCATCTTCTAAAAAATAATAACTATATTTTTATACTATCTTGAAAATATTAACCATAAATGGGGTAGAATAAGAGAGAACAATTAACTAAAAATAATAAACCATAAATGACCAACAACTACATCATTCTCCCAAATTAAATAATAACACCCAAACATCATCATAGATCATTCAATGAATAATGATGCTTAAAATTCCTCAAAATATTTAAAACAATCATTGAAACCAAAATTATTGAAGCACCTGATCACATTGTCTTTAAAGATATATTTTAATAATTATCTCCAACTAACATAAATTAGTAATCAAATATTATGTTAAAATTAATTTTCCTAGTACTCTTAAAAATATGTTAACCATTCCCATTAAAAACATGAATCACCATAAATCTATAATAAAATCCAATATCACTCTGTTTACCTCAAGCATAAATGGTTTCCCAAAATATTAAATGCCATTAAAAATAACATTACTCACTTAATCATGGTATCAATTTCCAAATACAAGGTTACCTATGTGACAATACATATATTCCCAAAATCTACTAATTAATCATTTATAAATTTTTATAAAAATAAAAATTTATACTAACTCGGACATCATGTTTTCTAGATGTAGGAAATCCACCATTGTCTCATTTTAGTTGTCAGATTAATTACCATTGCATTGATGGATATGTTCAGTTTTCACTCATCAAATGGGTTATCGTTTTTAATGATTTATAAAAATATTATAACATTTCCAAAATATAATAAATTTATAAAAAATAAAAATAACATGTGTTTATCATCAATGGTTAACTTATATCTCTCATTTTTTAGAAAAAATTAACATTCCACAAATAAATAAAATTCAATGATCTTATATACCATAATGGTTATCCATACCATAATAATTTTTTCTACAAAATAAAGATGAATTATTCCTCAAAAATCGATTTCACATAACAAACCTAATGGTTTAATTTAACATAAACTAAAAAAATTACAATGCCCACCTATCATAAATTTATTATTGATACATTTAATCATTTCATTATCCTTAAATCTAACATAACTATTGAATTAATTATTTTTAGTCATATTAATTATTCATCATTTTTTATATAAAATAAACCATTATCTTACATCTTATTTATTATTAATACTTATTTAAAAAAACTATGGTTAGTTTTTTATAATTTTAAATTTATATGACATTTCCCATCAAATAATCAATAACATTTAAATTTCATTTACAACATCATCGTCTAAAATTGTAATGGTATTAGAAATTCCAAAAAAATCTATTTGGATTGTCCATTTGATCTAATTAATGATCCATTATAAAAATACATTGATTTTAATAATGACCAAACTCCACACATTTAAAAAATTTAATTTATAACATAGGATGAAAATTATTCCCTTAAATGGAGTCAACATAACACTTTATTTTTCCTAGAAATATGACTGTATGAGGACCTTCTTTAGAAAATTGAAAACATTTTCATATCTCTTTATTTCATTTTATGAAGTGGTTATTTCATCATACATAACACATATTTCATTGAATATATTTACATATATGATAATTATTACCTATACTTTTATATGGATTTGTTTATCACATATATTATGCATTATGAAACTAACCATGGTTAAAATTATTAGTCATTAAATTTATATTTAGTTTAAAATTACCATAAGATATTTCATTGAACCTACTTTTTCTTTCAGTATCTTATGCATTTAACCAGCACATTCTACTTCACAGATATTGATACATTGATTCCTTCTTGATCAATCCATTAACTAAAACCCAAAATGTATATGTGAGGAATAAAATCATAATATTCCATATTATGAGGAGGATATAAACATAAAGATCCTTCATTATGTTATATCAATATAATTAAATAAATAAAAATAACTATGAATATTCATACAATTCAAACCACGGATTTATATATATGACATAGAACATATGATAAATTAACATCATATCTTATAATGTTATCTAAACCATCATTGGAAATAGATTGTAAATATCTAGCCACAAACATAAAACGATCATGAATTTTAGTTATGAATTTACTTTATTTTACAATGAGGATCATTTCAGATTTTTAGTTTACAAAATTATTCCATCATTCTTCCATAATATCCAACAATCATACAAAGTTGATACTAGTAAAATATTATACATTTGATCCATTATAAATAATTTTTTAAATAAAACAAGACTTGTTTTCATGAAAAATATTCAAAACATTAAAATTATTTACAATGTTTATTTTGCCCATTTCTATACCCTGTGAAAATCATTTTCAAAACATTTTATGTATACAAAATATAATTAAAATCATAAAAAGAAATAATGAAACTGTTAGTCTAGAAATATTTAAAAACCCACGAATTTTTTTTCACAATTTTATACTTTTCACTCATAAAATATAAGCTATTTAGATTACCACCAGAATTCATAATATTCTATAAAATCTATTTTTTAAACATATATGATTAATGTATATTGTGGAATCAATTCCAAATCAGTCATAAATTATCTTTCATTGATACATAGTGAGTAACATCCACTATTATATTTAAAAAAAACCACCATATTATATTTCCTTAATCTATTAGAATAACCCTTATCAGTAAACTCTGTATCATTTACCAATGCATTGGAGATATATAATGGGATTATATGAAATTGGTTTATCCTGGAACTTACCATAAACGAAGAAAATTACTAAAAACCATATATAATAATATCACAAAAACCAAGCATAAACGAAAAAAAACATTTCTACATTGATATTACATTGAATTTTCACAAATCTGAACACTCAAAAATTAAAATACATAATTTGAAAAATTAAATTAATGGCCTGTAAAAGAAGAATAATAAAATTAATGTGACATGATATTGTGAAATTAACATTATTCCATAATTTTTAAAACTTTCAATTTTTTTTAAAAAAAAATATTAAAAATATGACTTTAAATGAGTGTTTTTATAAGAATATTTATTAACTTCAGTATAAAAGATCACACACAATATTTATTTTTGAGAAAAAAATTGTTAAATTATTTAATTTCATGATAACTTATTAAAAGTTTATTATTCCTTTTATATCAATTAAAACCATGTTATAACAATTACCTAATTATTTATGTTCCTATCTGTTGTTATGTGGATATTGATAACCAGGGTCCAAAATGAATTTGACATGATGTAATTAGTGAAAGTGATCAAATTTTCATTATATATAGAAAAATATTCAAGAAATTATTATATCTTTTATAAATCAAATAAAATTTTAAATAAAACTATAATGTCTGGGTATGAAAAATGAATTGTGTTATAATCATTTAGATGGTAGGCATTATGTATTCATGATTAACATTTTAATTTTTTAATGATCATTATAGAATGTAGGTAATTTTAATTATATCATTAAAGATTTTTTAAAAAAATCATTAATACATTAATTTTAATTTTAATTCAAGTATACTAATTTATATCTTCCATGTGGTGTGGGGATGAAAAATAAAGAACATATTTACATTGAGGTGATAGTTTATATATACAAACTAACAACATTTTCATTTTTAGGATAAATAAAAGGTAAAAATATTAATAATATATTTATATTTTATAATGATAAATATGTTATTAATATCATATATATAAATATTAATATTATCTATATATCATGTCTTGAGATACAAAGATAGAAACTGAATTATATTAGTTTGTGTAGTGGTAGTTCCCTATATTCACGAATAGTTAATTATATTCCCATCTAATGGAACATGAGGGGTATTTAGGTGATGTTATTGACATAATAACTCCTTAGTATATTGAGGATACATAAATTATTAATTAATCATGTGTTACGAAAAAAAAATTTGTGTGTAAAAATAAATCAATAGAATATACTTGATTAAAAATTATATCTTTTCTTCAGATGAAATCCTTTGATTAAAAACATAACACTATGAATGAGGGTGTTCTGCCTAAAATAAGGCCTATATAATGTGTGAATGTATCATATGAAGGGAGTTTTGTAGATTTTTTCAAAATATTTTGTTCTTTAAGAGTGAGTAATATAGAATAATGGGTGGCCATTTATAAGAGAAGCGAGTATCACTCTTGGAATGGATTAAAACATTAAATCAATATAAAATACCTTTATAATCCAAATTTCTGGAAAACTAATAATTTATAATATATGATGATTTTTCATAGAAATAAATTCATCAAATAAAAAATATATTTGATTTTAATATTTTTTAATCCATCTAATTTAACATTCTCCATTATTTATCTTTTTGTTAATTCATACCAGGATAACATGTAATTGACACATTGAGGGTTAATATTATAACAATAAAATTCCAAAAAACCAATAGATGGTTAAATTATGAAATATCAAGATTTATCGCAAAAATTTAGTTTATTTATAGGTTTTTATTAATTTTATATCAATTAATAATATATAATATATTGTAAATATATCAATAAGTTCAGTTTTGACACTATTCATTAATTCACTTTTTAGAAATATCATAAACACAATATAAATTTAATACAATAATTTTAATTCATCACTAATATTTACAAATAATCATGAAAATTATTGTATTAAATTAATTTTATCAAATTATATTTATTTTAATAATTTTAATATCATTTATATGATTCTTCAATTAATTAAACTATTACTAAATCATCATGGTGTCATTATTTATGGTAATTATTTTATAATGTAAATATATATATAAATTAAAATTATGTATATAAACATTTTATCTTTCCATATACTATTTATAGTTGAAAAAATCCATATATATACACACATTAAAAATATTTCACTTGTTAAAACCTAATATGAAAAAATTGACTTTTCATTGAATATAAAATTTTAAATGTCCAACTCTCATCGAAGCGGATTAAAAAAGAAAAAAGGATATTAAAAATGATTATTTTTGTTAATGAAGACTCATAAAGAAAAATTATGATGAATTTATCGAAATTTTATAATATTTCTAATATATTCTTTACTTTTAATTACATGATTTAACGATAAATATAGTATATAAAAAAATATTACTAATGTTTCAATTCATGTTTGTAAAAAACTAAGTAAGTTTTATTTGCTAAATACGTACATTTTAGTTCCATATATGGAATAAATTGTTTTTCAAATTTAATATATAATTGTAGAAATTAATGAAAATTTAATCCCATTGTAGGAAGGAGAAAATGAGTTTATAATTTCAAAACGTTCATAATTTAACAATGTAATTACATACAATTTCAATTTGAAATTTATTATAATTACCTAAATTGGATTTAATGTTAAAATAATGAAATAATTATACTTTTAAAATATTAAAATATATATTAATAATATATAAATAAATTTTCTGAAAGAGAAGTTTTCAGTAAATTTGGAGTATTTTTTCGCTATTAATAAATAATGAAATATATCATTAAAGTATCAAATATTGAAACAATGTAAATTTTTAAATTCATATATTAAAGAATAAATTTATTTTATTATATATAATTTTCAAAGGTTTCAAAATATATATTTTAATGAAATGTTCCATTAAAAGGCATCAAAACAGATTTAAAAAAATACTCTTTTAATGCATAAAATTTTATTTGTTTTTATATAATGTCTCTAAAACAAATAATATGAATTTTAAACATTATATTGAATATATTATACATATATTTGACTTATATAATACAAAACAATAGTTTTTATTAATTTATAAATAGATTTGTTCTCATTTAAATATTTATTCAAACAACGATTTCAATTTTATTTTTAGAAGGGCTTTATTTTCATATATAATTAATTTTGTTAAAAATATTTAATTGTATATAAATTTCTAAACCTTATTTTAATAACCCATTTATTGATTTTCATACCCTCAATTGTAATGGAAGAATTATACTGATAATATTTAAATAATAATATTTTGATGTCTATTGAAGCATGATGTGGTTTATCGGGTACTATATTAAAAATAGTATTGTATTAAAAAACATAGGATGTTAAAGTATATCAATTTTAAAATATGAGATATAAACACAGACCATAATATCCAAAATAACAATTTTCATATAAGGTTCTCAATATGAGGAAAATGAAATGGATTGATGTAATCAAAGATTATGATTTGGAAAAACAATACCACATAAAGAAGGAAGATATAGAATAAAATGCATTCATTAGGAATGAAAACGGATTATGGGACCTAATTGGGAGTGAGAGAGGCCCAATATTAAGTGGATCTATTAAATATGTATATTATAATTACAATATAATGGGAGACCTTATCATTTTTTCTTATTATTGAGAATCATTGTTTATTATAAAATAAAAAATATTATCAATATAATTATGTCAATTAACTGAAGAAAAGTAAATATGTGAATGATGAGAAGTTCCAAAAATATTTTTATGAATACAGATTCCTAAAAAATATCAATTATACAATATTTCTTGTAAATAAATTAGTTATAAATTAAATTTTTAGACAATTCATATAGTTGTAATTTCACTACACACCATAATGTCAATTAAATATATAGTGATTTGTTATTATATTTTTTTGGGATAACATTAAAAAGGAATTTTTTATTATATTTCAATATTATTGGTATTTAAATACGTAAAGGATTATTGAAAACATGATATAGGAGTTATGAAATATATTTCTATTTCTATGGTGAAATGGGATGAAATGACCTTGTACTTTTTCACTAGACTAACAATGACTCCAAGAATGAATGATGTAATATGGTTAATTGTTGATCCCATAAAAAATATGAAAAATTTATCTCCATGTGAGAAGAAATACCAAATGACTTCCCCATAAGAATCTATATTAATGAATTTATAAGACTTTGTAGAGTTCCTATTTCAATTGTGTCTAATCATGATCTCTTTTTTATATTGATATTATAGAATAATATGTAGAAAGATATTGATACTAAGATTTAGTTGATTTATATCTATATTCATAAAACTGATGGTTATTATGAAATGACTATTAATACATTTTAATACATGATATGGTCATTCTCAGTTAACTTTCATGTAATATAGGATCATTATTTACATTTGGTAGATGTTTTCTATAACAATAGTTTCTATTCAAGTATTTAGATATTTTTGTATGAATCATACCATCTATAATGAATCCATATTTTATAATATACAAGGCATTAAATTTTAAATTTGGATGGGGGAGAAGAAATAAATTTTTCAGGATGACCAACATATGAATCCCAATACCCATCCCACCAACTACCCAAACCAACCCATCCCAATTGTATGATGCAGGCACTGATCTATCCCATCAACAAAGCATCTTTTCATCACCTAGAGACCCTTATATTACCAAAATCATCCATATTTATATCACTATAATTTAAAATGTCACACCGTAGTTATCATAAAATCATGATTGTATTCATTCTAATTACCACTATAATTTAACGAACATGATCATGCTACATGTCAGCGAGCAACTGATGATGACTAGAATAAGAACAAAGGATAACATAGATTTAATAAGAACCATTTAAGGAGGATGAATAAATGTGATGCATTAATAATAGAGATCCAAAAATAATAACAACTAGACTAATGTGATTAGATGAACGACACCACCAATATAATAAAAAAACCAAGAAAATTTGATATCACTAAAACAACCAACAGGATCAAAAACATTGTGGAATCCATCAAATAGAAATAAAATTAGGTCATGCATAATGGATCATTGGAAAACTAAAGCGGAAACCATAGATATTAAAAAATATCAAGTAACACAAAATGTAGAATAAGGGACCATGGATCAATTAGGAATGAAATCAATAAGTTTACTATTGAAGAAAATAACAGCATCGACACCGAGAGTTCCAGTGTCTGTCTTCCAAATCCATGTACTAGAAATGGATATTTTGGATAAGGACTCAACCATTACTAAGAAAAAAAATAAAACCCAACCAGATGTTCTTAGACAAATGTTATCTCCCCATATAAAAACCTGACAACCAAATTCTTTGGTCAACAATGACCACATAACTGAGATGAGAGTCGACCCTTCCTCTACGTCTCAATGAATGAGGCACTATAAAATCATAGATGAATAATAAATATTGGGGAGAGAAGGAGGAATAAAATCATAGTACTTTGAATCACCAATTATATAACCCCTCAAATTTTTTTTGATTTGTTTCTCTTTATTTAATTTTCGTTCTTTAAAAAAAATTTCATGTAACTATGAGTTTACACAAACTTTGTTACATTATTAAAATATTATCTTTCTACTATAACAATGTTGTCTAATAAAAAGGTATAAATAATATTTAAAACATTATTAAATACAAACATAATTCACCTACTAGGTATTAATTTATTTTTCAATTTTCAATAAATATGTACCCAATTTTTAGAATTATTGTTTTATTCTCTTAAAATACATTTTTTTAAATGATTTCTGTTGGGAAAATATTTCAATTTATTTATGGAATTTATGTAAATACTATATTATAACAATTATATAAATGTTTAAGTTATCAAATAAAAATAACAAGGGGTAATTTTTTAATATTTTTCTAAATAAATTATATATATATTGAATATTGAAAAATACAAATTTTTAATAAAAATTATATTTATTTCAACAATGAGAAAGGATTAATTTCATTTTTTCATGATTTTAACGTAATATTAGATATGTTATTTATTAATATCCCAAATATGTTCATTTTAATCAATTTCATAGTTTAACTTGTTATTAAAATATTTTTATACTTATAAGGCCATCCTAATAAAAAAAATTATTTTTGTTTCATCTTCCAAATTTAATTTTAAAGTACATTTTAAAAATGTTATGTTTTGACTTATAAAAATTTATTTCATATATTTATCCATGCGGTTAATAATTATAAATCATTTCACATTTTTTCAGTATAAATATTATCCTTAGTAATTTTTTTCAACTCAGTATAAGGTAAATCAATAAAATCTTGGATGAAACTGACTAACGAGGTCATACATATTCATCTAAATTATTATTTGATGAATGGAATTTGATGCGTAAAATATAAAAACTAAAAATATGTCATTTAATGTGCATTTATCACGTAATTGGACTTATATATTACTTAATCTAATAGAAGTGAACAAATGTCACTCTCATCGTTTTAAATATATATTTATGTCTTCATATAGGGATTAAATTAGCAATTAATGAATTTAAATGATTATCTAAATTATAATTCATTTAATTTTTTATATTAAATTATTTTTATTTTTAATATATTATATATATTATGTCAAATTTATATGAAACATTGACATTGTGCTTGTGCAACAAGAATAAATATTAAAAAATGACATAAAAAACTCTAAAAAAGGACATGAAGTATTAAATTACGCAAAACACTTGAGTAAATATTATTGATTTATTATTTCTCAAATATAATAATCTGGAAGATTAATTTACGTAATTTTATTTCCACATGTTTGAGATTATTTCCTTTATTATAATTTATTAAAATAAAATTTAGACAAGTCATTCTCATGTTTTTAATAATTTTACTATTTTAAGATGATTTTATCCAAATTATATGTTCAAAAAATAATCACTAATGGAATCTATAAACTATTTATATACATCATTTTAATTTATTTTTAATTTTTAATAAATAAATATTTTGATTATATAGGTTTTCTTGTTCTTTAGACATGATTTCAAATAATTTATAATTTGTTTAATAAATATTTTAGATATCATTATTATTTTCCATGATATTTTCATTTGATAAAATCTATGGATGCATTTAAATATCGTATTTTCGATTAAATGGAATGTGTTTTCAGTTTCTTACCATTCCACGTTGATTATTCCTTATATAGATTTTTTGAATGTCATGTGTAATGAGTTCTTTAAATTTCTATGTTTTTCCCCTATTAAATATTTAATTCATCTGATGTAGTTTACTCTTACTAATCATTTGATCTCACCCTTGTTTTTCTCTTTCACCCTATAATCTATGAAGCCTACATTGAAATATATGTATGGATATACAATATTAAAATAAGATATCTTTGATTAAAAAAATTTATGTAGTAATTTATTTATTCATTTGTAATACAACGATCATGTATGAATATTGAATACCATGACTAGTAATATACTCAGTCCTTCTATATTTAATTCCATTTAATCATTCCATTATAGAGTTAGAAGAGATAGGCTCTAGGATATCTGGGTTACAATAAATATAGGAATCATAAAATAGATTTAGGTTGTTGTATTATGCTAAAAGATAATAATTCCAATGGTTATAAGGACTACTCATAGATACCCAATCCAATGAAAAAATGAACGAAAAAATGAATAAGGTGATGGATAGTTAATACCCATCTAATTATCATGAATAAAAAATAATTCATTTGAGTAGACATCAAGAGAAGGTGGTTTCTAATGGTAAGATACATGAAGATGATAAAGAGGATGCTGGAAAAAAGGTGGAATGAGATATTATTTCACTTTGTAATAATGAATTGTTAGAGGATGGATTCTAAGTTAATGATTCCTATAATGAATTTTATAGGATGGTAGAGATAATGAATCATGTAGACTGGGATGAAGAAAATATTACGAGGATCTATAAGAAAAATCTCATTTTAAAACATAGATTAAATGAAAGGAATATTGGTGTGGAGGAGTTTATACAAAAATTTGGACTAGATGACCAACAGCTATGAGGACCTCATGATGGATGGTATGGGCATGAAGGTCACAACAATTAAATGGAGTCTATATAAAGATATGTTTTATAATATGATTAATCTTGATTTATGTAAATCAGTTATTACTTATGGAATATTCTATGAAACTATTTGTAACATTTATGGTTCTGGACTTCTTCCATAGTTGTTCTTTGATTAATAATAAAAATGGGATTTTGTGTTAGTAGGTATTTTTTCTCTATTCATAAAAACATGAATCTTATCAGGAATATAAATAAATTACACCAATTTAAATTTTTATATTCCAATTTCAAATAAAAACTTTATTTTGGAAAATTGAATTTATAAAAGTTTCAATTTTTTTTATACTAGTATATCATCAATAGGTGTAAAAATGATTTTTTTTACAAAATTCTCAGTTTTTGAGTGAAATTGTATTTTTTTCATTTTTCAAGTCAATAAAATACAGAAGTTGAAATTTAAATATTCTATTATATATATATATATAATTTATATATAGTTATTCACTAATATTAAGAAAAACTTATTCAAATATAAATTGTTTTGAAGAAAATTATATATATTTTTTTACAAAAGGGTTTTATTTTAAATTATCATTAGATGGTAAAAAATAATTATTTATATATACATTTGGAAACCATATTTTTAATAATGCAGTTAATCTTGTTAATTCCTTTCATTCCAATGGGTACGTTATAACTATAACATTTAAATTACAAAATTTATTTAAGATCAATGAGTTGTATTAGGTATTCTATAAATGACAATATTTCTATTTAAAAAATATATTTTAAATTATCTCCCAATTTTGGAAATTGTGATTTCTTAATTTTATATTTCATCTTCATAATATGGTTTGACATTGAAAACATCTTATAATTAAATCCTTAATAAATGAAAATAGAAATAAATCATCAATATTAAATGAAATAAAGGGAGGTACAATTGTCACAAAAAATGACACATACTAGGGTTATATGCAAAAAAAATATAAGGAAGAAAAAATGACTATCACATTCTGATAGAGAGTGTGTGAGAACATAGTCCGAAGAAATTTAACAATATAAAAATATAAATTTGTAATGGGATAAAGATCCATTGACATCACCGTAAGAAATGAAAACATATAATGTTTTTTTAGATTATTTTAATTGAGTTGAGTAATTATTTTACTATATGGACTGAGAAAATAAGAAATCATACTTACTTGAATTGTGGGGTTTCACCCATTAATCGATTTTTAGCCAAATCTTATCATTTTTTCAAAACGATGTGTATTTAAGATGAATCATTCATGCATAAATCACTAGAATCAAAATATAAATAATATCATCTTCTAAAAAATAATAACTATATTTTTATACTATCTTGAAAATATTAACCATAAATGGGGTAGAATAAGAGAGAACAATTACCTAAAAATAATAAACCATAAATGACCAACAACTACATCATTCTCCCAAATTAAATAATAACACCCAAACATCATCATAGATCATTCAATGAATAATGATGCTTAAAATTCCTCAAAATATTTAAAACAATCATTGAAACCAAAATTATTGAAGCACCTGATCACATTGTCTTTAAAGATATATTTTAATAATTATCTCCAACTAACATAAATTAGTAATCAAATATTATGTTAAAATTAATTTTCCTAGTACTCTTCAAAATATGTTAACCATTCCCATTAAAAACATGAATCACCATAAATCTATAATAAAATCCAATATCACTCTGTTTACCTCAAGCATAAATGGTTTCCCAAAATATTAAATGCCATTAAAAATAACATTACTCACTTAATCATGGTATCAATTTCCAATTACAAGGTTACCTATGTGACAATACATATATTCCCAGAATCTACTAATTAATCATCTATAAATTTTTATAAAAATAAAAATTTATACTAACTCGGACATCATGTTTTCTAGATGTAGGAAATCCACCATTGTCTCATTTTAGTTGTCAGATTAATTCACATTGCATTGATGGATATGTTCAGTTTTCAATCATCAAATGGGTTATCATTTTTAATGATTTATAAAAATATTATAACATTTCCAAAATATAATAAATTTATAAAAAATAAAAATAACATGTGTTTATCATCAATGGTTAACTTATATCTCTCATTTTTTAGAAAAAATTAACATGCCATAAATAAATAAAATTCACTGATCTTATATACCATAATGGTTATCCATACCATAATAATTTTGTCTACAAAATAAAGATGAATTATTCCTCAAAAATCGATTTCACATAACAAACCTAATGGTTTAATTTAACATAAACTTAAAAAATTACAATGCCCACCTATCATAAATTGATTATTGATACATTTAATCATTTCATTATCCTTAAATCTAACATAACTATTGAATTAATTATTTTTAGTCATATTAATTATTCATCATTTTTTATATAAAATAAACCATTATCTTACATCTTATTTATTATTAATACTTATTTAAGAAAACTATTGTTAGTTTTTTATAATTTTAAATTTATATGACATTTCCCATCAAATAATCAATAACATTTAAATTTCATTTACAACATCATCGTCTAAAATTGTAATGGTATTAGATATTCCAAAAAAATCTATTTGGATTGTCCATTTGATCTAATTAATGATCCATTATAAAAATACATTGATTTTAATAATGACCAAACTCCACACATTTAAAAAATTTAATTTATAACATAGGATGAAAATTATTCCCTTAAATGGAGTCAACATAACTCTTTATTTTTCCTAGAAATATGACTGTATGAGGACCTTCTTTAGAAAATTGAAAACATTTTCATATCTATTTATTTCATTTTATGAAGTGGTTATTTCATCATACATAACACATATTTCATTGAATATATTTACATATATGATAATTATTACCTATACTTTTATATGGATTTGTTTATCACATATATTATGCATTATGAAACTAACCATGGTTAAAATTATTAGTCATTAAATTTATATTTAGTTTAAAATTACCAAAAGATATTTCATTGAACCTACTTTTTCTTTCAGTATCTTATGCATTTAACCAGCACATTCTACTTCACAGATATTGATACATTGATTCCTTCTTGATCAATCCATTAACTAAAACCCAAAATGTTAATGTGAGGAATAAAATCATAATATTCCATATTATGAGGAGGATATAAACATAAAGATCCTTCATTATGTTATATCAATATAATTAAATAAATATAAATAACTATGAATATTCATACAATTCAAACCACGGATTTATATATATGACATAGAACATATGATAAATTAACATCATATCTTATAATGTTATCTAAACCATCATTGGAAATAGATTGTAAATATCTATCCACAAACATAAAACAATCATGAATTTTAGTTATGAATTTACTTTATTTTACAATGAGGATCATTTCAGATTTTTAGTTTACAAAATTATTCCATCATTCTTCCATAATATCCAACAATCATACAAAGTTGATACTAGTAAAATATTATACATTTGATCCATTATAAATAATTTTTTAAATAAAACAAGACTTGTTTTCATGAAAAATATTCAAAACATTAAAATTATGTACAATGTTTATTTTGCCCATTTCTATACCCTGTGAAAATCATTTTCAAAACATTTTATGTATACAGAATATAATTAAAATCATAAAAAGAAATAATGAAACTGTTAGTCTAGAAATATTTAAAAACCCACGAATTTTTTTTCACAATTTTATACTTTTCACTCATAAAATATAAGCTATTTAGATTACCACCAGAATTCATAATATTCTATAAAATATATTTTTTAAACATATATTATTAATGTATATTGTGGAATCAATTCCAAATCAGTCATAAATTATCTTTCATTGATACATAGTGAGTAACATCCACTATTATATTTAAAAAAACCACCATATTATATTTCCTTAATCTATTAGAATAACCCTTATCAGTAAACTCTGTATCATTTACCAATGCATTGGAGATATATAATGGGATTATATGAAATTGGTTTATCCTGGAACTTACCATAAACGAAGAAAATTACTAAAAACCATATATAATAATATCACAAAAACCAAGCATAAACGAAAAAAACATTTCTACATTGAGATTACATTGAATTTTCACAAATCTGCACACTCAAAAATTAAAATACATAATTTGAAAAATTAAATTAATGGCCTGTAAAAGAAGAATAATAAAATTAATGCGACATGATATTGTGAAATTAACATTATTCCATAATTGTTAAAACAACTTTCATTTTTTTTTAAAAAAAAATATTAAAAATATGACTTTAAATGAGTGTTTTTATAAGAATATTTATTAACTTCAGTCTAAAAGATCACACACAATATTTATTTTTGAGAAAAAAATTGTTAAATTATTTAATTTCATGATAACTTATTAAAAGTTTATTATTTCTTTTATATCAATTAAAACCATGTTATAACAATTACCTAATTATTTATGTTCCTATCTGTTGTTATGTGGATATTGATAACCAGGGTCCAAAATGAATTTGACATGATGTAATTAGTGAAAGGGATCAAATTTTCATTATATATAGAAAAATATTCAAGAAATTATTATATCTTTTATAAATCAAATAAAATTTTAAATAAAACTATAATGTCTGGGTATGAAAAATGAACTATGTTATAATCATTGAGATGGTAGGCATTATGTATTCATGATTAACATTTTAATTTTTTAATGATCATTATAGAATGTAGGTAATTTTAATTATATCATTAAAGATTTTTAAAAAAATTCATTAATACATTAATTTTAATTTTAATTCAAGTATACTAATTTATATCTTCCATGTGGTGTGGGGATGAAAAATAAAGAACATATTTACATTGAGGTGATAGTTTATATATACAAACTAACAACATTTTCATTTTTAGGATAAATAAAAGGTAAAAATATTAATAATATATTTATATTTTATAATGATAAATATGTTATTAATATCATATATATAAATATTAATATTATCTATATATCATGTCTTGAGATACAAAGATAGAAACTGAATTATATTAGTTTGTGTAGTGGTAGTTCCCTATATTGACGAATAGTTAATTATATCCCCATCTGATGGAACATGAGGGGTATTTAGGTGATGTTATTGACATAATAACTCCTTAGTATATTGAGGATACATAAATTATTAATTAATCATGTGTTATGAAAAAACTTTTGTGTGTAAAAATAAATCAATAGAATATACTTGATTAAAAATTATATCTTTTCTTCAGATGAAATCCTTTGATTAAAAACATAACACTATGAATGAGGGTGTTCTGCCTAAAATAAGGCCTATATAATGTGTGAATGTATCATATGAAGGGAGTTTTGTAGATTTTTTAAAAATATTTTGTTCTTTAAGAGTGAGTAATATAGAATAATGGGTGGCCATTTATAAGAGAAGCGAGTATCACTCTTGGAATGGATTAAAACATTAAATCAATATAAAATACCTTTATAATCCAAATTTCTGAAAAACTAATAATTTATAATATATGATGATTTTTCATAGAAATAAATTCATCAAATAAAAAATATATTTGATTTTAATATTTTTTAATCCATCTAATTTAACATTGTCCCTTATTTATCTTTTTGTTAATTCATACCAGGATAACATGTAATTGACACATTGAGGGTTAATATTATAACAATAAAATTCCAAAAAACCAATAGATGGTTAAATTATGAAATATCAAGATTTATCCCAAAAATTTAGTTTATTTATAGGTTTTTATTAATTTTATATCAATTAATAATATATAATATATTGTAAATATATCAATAAGTTCAGTTTTGACACTATTCATTAATTCACTTTTTAGAAATATCATAAACACAATATAAATTTAATACAATAATTTTAATTCATCACTAATATTTACAAATAATCATGAAAATTATTGTATTAAATTAATTTTATCAAATTATATTTATTTTAATAATTTTAATATCATTTATATGATTCTTCAATTAATTAAACTATTACTAAATCATCATGGTGTCATTATTTATGGTAATTATTTTATAATGTAAAAATATATATAAATTAAAATTATGTATATAAACATTTTATCTTTCCATATACTATTTATAGTTGAAATAATCCATATATATACACACATTAAAAATATTTCACTTGTTAAAACCTAATATGAAAAAATTGACTTTTCATTGAATATAAAATTTTAAATGTCCAACTCTCATCGAAGCGGATTAAAAAAGAAAAAAGGATATTAAAAATTATTATTTTTGTTAATGAAGACTCATAAAGAAAAATTATGATGAATTTATCGAAATTTTATAATATTTCTAATATATTCATTACTTTTAATTACATGATTTAACGATAAATATAGTATATAAAAAAATATTACTAATGTTTCAATTCATGTTTGTAAAAAACTAAGTAAGTTTTATTTGCTAAATACGTACATTTTAGATCCATATATGGAATAAATTGTTTTTCAAATTTAATATATAATTGTAGAAATTAATGAAAATTTCATCCCATTGTAGGAAGGAGAAAATGAGTTTATAATTTCAAAACGTTCATAATTTAACAATGTAATTACATACAATTTCAATTTGAAATTTATTATAATTACCTAATTTGGATTTAATGTTAAAATAATGAAATAATTATACTTTTAAAAAATTAAAATATATATTAATAATATATAAATAAATTTTCTGAAAGAGAAGTTTTCAGTAAATTTGGAGTATTTTTTCGCTATTAATAAATAATGAAATATATCATTAAAGTATCAAATATTGAAACAATGTAAATTTTTAAATTCATATATTAAAGAATAAATTTATTTTATTATATATAATTTTCAAAGGTGTCAAAATATATATTTTAATGAAATGTTCCATTAAAAGGCATCAAAACAGATTTAAAAAAAATACTCTTTTAATGCATAAAATTTTATTTGTTTTTATATAATGTCTCTAAAACAAATAATATGAATTTTAAACATTATATTGAATATATTATACATATATTTCATTTATATAATACAAAACAATAGTTTTTATTAATTTATAAATAGATTTGTTCTCATTTAAATATTTATTCAAACAACGATTTCAATTTTATTTTTAGAAGGGCTTTATTTTCATATATAATTAATTTTGTTAAAAATATTTAATTGTATATAAATTTCGAAACCTTATTTTAATAACCCATTTATTGATTTTCATACCCTCAATTGTAATGGAATAATTATACTGATAATATTTAAATAATAATATTTTGATGTCTATTGAAGCATGATGTGGTTTATCGGGTACTCTATTAAAAATAGTATTGTATTAAAAAACATAGGATGTTAAAGTATATCAATTTTAAAATATGAGATATAAACACAGACCATAATATCCAAAATAACAATTTTCATATAAGGTTCTCAATATGAGGAAAATGAAATGGATTGATGTAATCAAAGATTATGATTTGGAAAAACAATACCACATAAAGAAGGAAGATATAGAATAAAATGCATTCATTAGGAATGAAAACGGATTATGGGACCTAATTGGGAGTGAGAGAGGCCCAATATTAAGTGGATCTATTAAATATGTATATTATAATTACAATATAATGGGAGACCTTATCATTTTTTCTTATTATTGAGAATCTTTGTTTATTGTAAAATAAAAAATATTATCAATCTAATTATGTCAATTAACTGAAGAAAAGTAAATATGTGAATGATGAGAAGTTCCAAAAATATTTTTATGAATACAGATTCCTAAAAAATATCAATTATACAATATTTCTTGTAAATAAATTAGTTATAAATTAAATTTTTAGACAATTCATATAGTTGTAATTTCACTACACACCGTAATGTCAATTAAATATATAGTGATTTGTTATTATATTTTTTTGGGATAACATTAGAAAGGAATTTTTTTATTATATTTCAATATTATTGGTATTTAAATACGTAAAGGATTATTGAAAACATGATATAGGAGTTATGAAATATATTTCTATTTCTATGGTGAAATGGGATGAAATGACCTTGTACTTTTTCACTAGACTAACAATGACTCCAAGAATGAATGATGTAATATGGTTAATTGTTGATCCCATAAAAAAAATGAAAAATTTATCTCCATGTGGGAAGAAATACCAAATGACTTCCCCATAAGAATCTATATTAATGAATTTATAAGACTTTGTAGAGTGCCTATTTCAATTGTGTCTAATCATGATCTCTTTTTTATATTGATATTATAGAATAATATGTAGAAAGATATTGATACTAAGATTTAGTTGATTTATATCTAAATTCATAAAACTGATGGTTATTATGAAATGACTATTAATACATTTTAATACATGATATGGTCATTCTCAGTTAACATTCATGTAATATAGGATCATTATTTACATTTGGTAGATGTTTTCTATAACAATAGTTTCTATTCAGGTATTTAGATATTTTTGTATGAATCCTACCATCTATAATGAATCCATATTTTATAATATACAAGGCATTAAATTTTAAATTTGGATGGGGGAGAAGAAATAAATTTTTCAGGATGACCAACATATGAATCCCAATACCCATCCCACCAACTACCCAAACCAACCCATCCCAATTGTATGATGCAGGCACTGATCTATCCCATCAACAATGCATCTTTTCATCACCTAAAGACCCTTATATTACCAAAATCATCCATATTTATATCACTATAAATTAAAATGTCACACCGTAGTTATCATAAAATCATGATTGTATTCATTCTAATTACCACTATAATTTAACGAACATGATCATGCTACATGTCAGCGAGCAACTGATGATGACTAGAATAAGAACAAAGGATAACATAGATTTAATAAGAACCATTTAAGGAGGATGAATAAATGTGATGCATTAATAATAGAGATCCAAAAATAATAACAACTAGACTAATGTGATTAGATGAACGACACCACCAATATAATAAAAAAACCAAGAAAATTTGATATCACTAAAACAACCAACAGGATCCAAAACATTGTGGAATCCATCAAATAGAAATAAAATTAGGTCATGCATAATGGATCATTGGAAAACTAAAGCGGAAACCATAGATATTAAGAAATATCAAGTAACACAAAATGTAGAATAAGGGACCATGGATCAATTAGGAATGAAATCAATAAGTTTACAATTGAAGAAAATAACAGCATCGACACCGAGAGTTCCAGTGTCTATCTTCCAAATCCATGTACTAGAAATGGATATTTTGGATAAGGACTCAACCATTACTAAGAAAAAAAATAAAACCCAACCATATGTTCTTCGACAAATGTTATCTCCCCATATAAAAACCTGACAACCAAATTCTTTGGTCAACAATGACCACATAACTGAGATGAGAGTCGACCCTTCCTCTACGTCTCAATGAATGAGGCACTATAAAATCATAGATGAATAATAAATATTGGGGAGAGAAGGAGGAATAAAATCATAGGACTTTGAATCACCAATTATATAACCCCTCAAAAGTTTTTTTATTTGTTTCTCTTTATTTAATTTTCTTTCTTTAAAAAAAATTTCATGTAACTGTGAGTTTACACAAACTTTGTTACATTATTAAAATATTATCTTTCTACTATAACAATGTTGTCTAATAAAAAGGTATAAATAATATTTAAAACATTATTAAATACAAACATAATTCACCTACTAGGTATTAATTTATTTTTCAATTATCAATAAATATGTACCCAATTTTTAGAATTATTGTTTTATTCTCTTAAAATACATTTTTTTAAATGATTTCTGTTGGGAAAATATTTCAATTTATTTATGGAATTTATGTAAATATTATATTATAACAATTATATAAATGTTTAAGTTATCAACTAAAAATAACAAGGGGTAATTTCTTATTATTTTTCTAAATAAATTATATATATATTGAATATTGAAAAATACAAATTTTTAATAAAAATTATATTTATTTCAACAATTTGAAAGGATTAATTTCATTTTTTCTTGATTTTAACGTAATATTAGATAGGTTATTTATTAATATCCCAAATATGTTCATTTTAATCAATTTCATAGTTTAACTTGTTATTAAAATATTTTTATACTTATAAGGCCATCCAAATAAAAAACATTATTTTTGTTTCATCTTCCAAATTTAATTTTAAAGTACATTTTAAAAATGTTATGTTTTGACTTATAAAAATTTATTTCATATATTTATCCATGCGGTTAATAATTATAAATCATTTCACGTTTTTTCAGTATAAATATTATCCTTAGTAATTTTTTTCAACTCAGTATAAGGTAAATCAATAAAATCTTGGATGAAACTGACTAACGAGGTCATACATATTCATCTAAATTATTATTTGATGAATGGAATTTGATGCGTAAAATATAAAAACTAAAAATATGTCATTTAATGTGAATTTATCATGTAATTGGACTTATATATTACTTAATCTAATAGAAGTGAAAAAATGTGACTCTCATCGTTTTAAATATATATTTATGTCTTCATATAGGGATTAAATTAGCAATTAATGAATTTAAATGATTATCTAAATTATAATTCATTTAATTTTTTATATTAAATTATTTTTATTTTTAATATATTATATATATTATGTCAAATTTATATGAAACATTGACATTGTGCTTGTGCAACAAGAATAAATATAAAAAAATGACATAAAAAACTCTAAAAAAATGACATGAAGTATTAAATTACGCAAAACACTTGAATAAATATTATTGATTTATTATTTCTCAAATATAATAATCTGGAAGATTAATTTACGTAATTTTATTTCCACATGTTTGAGATTATTTCCTTTATTATAATTTATTAAAATAAAATTTAGACAAGTCATTCTCATGTTTTTAATAATTTTACTATTTTAAGATGATTTTATCCAAATTATATGTTCAAAAAATAATCACTAATGGAATCTATAAACTATTTATATACATCATTTTAATTTATTTTTAATTTTTAATAAATAAATATTTTGATTATATTAAGACACAATAATGATTCAGAAATTATTTATTTAATTAGAAAATGAAAATTATTTTCAGACCAAAAAAAATAGTAATTGATATTATTTAGTTATGAAAATAATTTTATAGATGAATAATAAAAATAAGACATGAGTAATAATAAGTATTTATATTTTATCTTCTTTTAATTGTAAAATGACAGCTATTTCTTTGAATTGTTTCAACTCTGAATATAATGATATTTTAGGAAAAAAAATTGTTTATTAAATTATTTTATAATCTTATAAATACAAAATAAGTACCAATATAACAATTTCTCATCGTAAATGTCATAAATATTTCATTTATGCTATAATTTAGAACATATAAGTTAATCATTATAAATATTTTATATTGAACATGTTTTTATTGTATATAAAATTATAATCGGTCAACTAATATATAATTCAAATTATATGGGTAATAATAAAATTAAAACATGCCTAAAATAAATTTTAAGATGAAATTATAACTCTATACCACATTATGTAAGAATCAATTTCCTTTTCAGGTTTTATGATTTAGATTCAATTCATTCTAAATTAAACTGTAGGAATATTTCAATAGTTTCCCACCTTTTAAATAAAAAACGGAGATTTCCCCACCACTTAATTTCCCCAAATTCAGAATGATAAATCTTCCATCATAAAAATAATTCTATTCTACATATCCCTAGACACAATATATAACTGATGGTATTTCTTGAAGAAGAACCCAAAAACCCATTTGAAGAGATCTAAGGATGTTGTTTTGAAAAATAGGTAATCACTCTAACCAGACAAACTTATTTTTTTTTATTAGCTATTATTTACATATGAGATATATCATAGAATAATAAATTCATTATAATAAATATGATTAAATTAAATTATTATTATGAAAACACCGTTACACTCCCTCTTTCCCCTAAAATAAGAAGTGGGTGTATCACACACGAGTTTGTAAGGATTATCATCTACATATAATGATATAATTAATTTTTTAAGAACATTTATTATGGATATAGTATTATGATGTTTTTTATAAATGATATTTATTAAATAAATACATATTTTTATAATAGCTTAATTCGTACTTTCTGATAAGTCATTCTTTTTAGAAATTAAATTTTTTCTCATGCGTTTGTATAGAACACCATCTTTGTTATGAAATGAGATTTGTTTTTCATTTATACTTCCAATGGATGATAGTAAGGATTAATTTTATAATTATATATGATATATATAATTTTATAGTAATAATTTAATGTCAAATTATTATTTACCTTTCATTGATTCCAACTGTCAAAAAATAAAAAAAATCATCATGAAAATGTAAAACCAATTATGCCCAATAATGGTAAAATCAATTTTCTATCACTAATTTTTATAAATGATTATAATTTTCTGGGTAATGAATATAAATTTTGTTAATACAATCTTAAATAATATATAAATTAAGGTAAATGATCAATTAACGAGTATCGAGACTACAAAACTGAAACATTCTTGGAAAAAAATGTAGTTATCACATAGAATTATAATTTTAATAACAAATTAATTTTAAAAAAGTGATTTAATACAAAAAAATGTAATATAAGGTATTATTGATATATCATTATTTAATTAATGCAATGTAAATCTAGACTAATTATACAATATTACCATGAAAATGAATGATAATTCTGGAGGTATTAGACTTTCATTTCAATTTTTATTATGAGGGACACATGCTATAATCACCACTTGTTATCATTGAGTAGTATATATAATTCCCCTTAATTAATTTTGTGATTTCTTATTATAAAATTTATGCGGATTCATATATACATTTATTATTATTTACATCGTGGGTTTGTGATTCAAATGTTACCAATGTGTTAAGGGTTTGTTTCAAAATCTCATCACTATTCGATATTTTTTATGTATAAGACTCCATATGAGAATATTTATCTTCTATTTCTATGTCTTATAAAAATTCATTCTAAAAGATATTAATATTTCATAGATTATTTTTTCCCAAGTTTTAGATATTAATAATATATTTGGAAGGATTTTATTTGCTTTTTAGAAGTGGTTCATTGTGAATTTTCAAACAAAATTTTTTATGGTATATTTTTTTTATTTATAGTTAATGGTAATATACTACTATTTACATGATTAATTATAGCTATGAATCTTCCTTTTCAATCTGGCATTGTTATTTTCAGAAAAAAAAATCATTTATAATTTCGTGGGGTTTTAAAAAATTTATTAAAAAATGGAATTAGTATTTTCCATAGGAACAATTTCTAGTGATCATTCAATATAATTTTCAATCTATGATAACATTATTAGATATTTTATATACATAAATGGGAACATAATCAAGTAATATTTTCCTTATAATTTCTCTAAATGGTTTTCATTTATTATGGATGGATGATTATGGTTTTCATTTCCTTTCTTGGTGTTAAGATACAATTAAATGGTTATTAAACACATTTATTTTTATGGGTAATGATTTTATGAATGTTTTATGATAATATTGATAATATAAGTATGGTTTCCATTACTTAATGCGTGGGACCTATATCTCCCTACAATTTAATGGGTAATGATTTATGTATCATGATATTGTTATGGGAAACAAGTTGATGAGCTAAATCCATCATGAGAAACAAGTTGATATTCATGATCCGTTCTAGGAAACAAGTCAATTTTCATGATAAATAATGGGAAAATGATGTTGAAGGATGATTCATTAGTCTTGGTAGATAACATTGAAATAAGAAATGTTTGTTATATTGATGATGTTTCCATATAAATGAGCATATTCTTAGTGATTGAGTTATAAATAATTCACATTATTATTATTTATATCATATGAAATGACAATTAATTATTCAATGAATCATATTTATTATCAATAATATGTAGTATATTGTTTTAAGTTTTATTATCATGTGATCATTCCCATATTATCATTTTAAATTTAAATAACGATTTTTTAACCATACTAATCATCTATAATTTCCATTTTTATATTTATTTTCCCAGTGTTATTAGGAGTGATATTAAAATAATTGTGTATAAAAGTTCTTTAAGATGAAGATGTTAATGAACAAATGTGAAATATAAAATTAAAAATATAGTGGGAGACAATTATATTGATCATGATAATCAAATTTTTCCGTATTTATATAGTTTAGTGTTTTTCCACGTTCTCAAAAATTCTAAATCTAAAATGTAATAGGGAGTGTAAGAGGTCTAATATTTTCGTTTTCATATGTAAGGATTATATTTAAAAAGCGTCTCACATTTACCTGTAACAATGATATATTTTTTTATGCTTATATTCATAGCACTATATCTCGAAGTGAGGGTTTTGGGTCTGTTATAGTTATTATTATATAACGGTTTATATAACATTAGATATTTGCATTTTTTTAATTTGTGGTTATCGTAAGAGATACATATATATTCATTTGAAAATATTTTGGAGGTTGATCAGATGTTCAGAGTCCTATAAATCACATTTTCATGTTTTGAGGGATGACATTTTAATGTTACTAATGATATTTTAGGTATATTTTTTTATTGAGTTTGAGTCCTTTGTAATAATAAAGTTTTTCATTTGATAAAATTATTTGAGGTATATTGTTCATTTAATTATTTGTTTATTTTTTTAATGAATATAATCTTTTTCTTGTTTAGAGGATATTTTAATTTAATGTAATTATGGGTTATTACATTTTTTGATGTAAAATGAAATGTATGATATAACCTCTCAAGAAAAAAAAATTCATTTATTGGGAATTTTTTAGGGTTGTTTTTATAATATTTTATATATTTATATTAATGATTAAATAATTAGACTTTTAAAAAATGGACAACACATAGGTCAGTTTACAACCTGTCTCATTTTCGAAGGACGTAAGGTATAAACTCTCACCTAAAGTGTGATGAGGGTGCATCACCGACAAATGGCCTACATGATATCCTGGAAAGTTTGATGTTTTTTCTATTATTTAAATGTTTTAGTGGATAATGTTTACATTAATTTTGGTAATATATGATTTATCATATACATAACTATGTTCATGGAAATTGATTGTGTGATTAATGTTATTTTAGAACATTATCACCATTTTCAGAACCCTATATGATTAATATAATTATAATATTATTGATTTATATTTAATGAATAAGTTTGGAATCTTATTTTATTTAAAAATATTATTGTGGATTTATGATTATTTAGGTTATTTATGAATATTGTTAGCATATCATGGAGATTATATGATTAGTGAAGGTATATTTTATGAGATGAATTCTAAATTTTAGCTTAGAAGAAAATGTGATGAAATAATTATTTATTTTTGGTTTCCATATTACAATGGATTAATTTAAATAATGTTTAAGTATTGTTATTTATCGAATAATATTTATGTAACATTATGTATTACTATTTAATTTTGATTATTAATGTAGTTTTATTCATATAGTGCTTTAATATTTTTAGGAATGACCTTATCATTGGTTTAACGTTTTGTTTTATGTTAAAACCAAACGGAATTTGGATTACATTTTTATTATTTAATGGATAATAAGATATATTAGAGGTTTATTTTAGTTCTTTTGGAAAAGAAAATTCCAGTTAAATATCAATCATTGGTAGAAAAAGATAAAATTGTGATTGAAATTGATTAAATGATGATATTTTTCATTGAAGGTATTTTTATATAATCATTTTTATATTTTAGGTTGTAAAATAGTTCCTCTAATATTGGAAAATTATCTTAATACCACTATTATTTGTTATAACAAACAAATTTGATGAATTGATTGCATTGCATTATCAATGGATTATGTGTTATGATTAGAAACATTCTATAGATCATTTAAATTATTGGGATCAATGATCACTAGGCATTAAATTTAATCCATTTCCACATGTTCACTTCCCACTAGTTTTTCCTCTTGAGAGACATTGTGTGTGTAATCACTGATAAACTACATAGTTACATTCCTCTATTTTTAAGAATATGTTTCATTATCCCTTTTTGTATGTGGTTTTACATAGTGGAATATTAAACCAATAACCTTTGATTACAATTACAAAATAATGAAATAAATTTATTAAATGGGGAGAATGAAACACCTAGGCATTTTAAGGAAATTTTTTCCTTAATGTAATTTTTTTCTTTGATTTCATACATTTCACACAATAATGATTTTAAATAAACAACCATTAATTATTAAATTATTATGATCAATTTAAAACATATCTGTTAAAATAATGGGTATCAATAGTTTTAACATAATAATATTTATTATTATATATGAATCAAACTTGTTATAATATTATTCATTTATTATTATTAAATAAGTACAAAGTTTTTATTAATTTTATTTTATCCTAAAAAAAATCTTTAAATTATTATTTATTTCTCAACAAAATTTTATAATTAAATTATAGAATATATCTTAATATTAAATTATAAAAATAATTTCATTATTTTAATAATAATATGAAATTTTATTTGGAATTATTTTTATTTTTATAAATATATTTATTTTCCATTGAATATTGAAATATAATATTTTGTAAAACTATATTTATGAGAGAACCAATTGATAACATAAAATTTATTTTAACATTATACAAAATAAAATTACATATATTTTATAATTAATAGCATAATTTTGTTACTTATAATCAACATTCTGGTAAAATTTGGTAGTGACATAGTTTTATACATTAAAGGGGAAATTTTATAAAAAATGGTTTTTTTTTGTTTTTCTTGATTAATTATAAAATAAATTCTTCAACTTAAATATTTTCAGTTTCAAAAAATGGATTTTGTATTTAGATTTAGGTGGATAAATTTTTTTAGACAATTTCCATTTATTTTTTGTTAATATGAATAGTAATCATAGTAGTGTTTAACACCTCAATAAAATCTTAATTATGTTAATCTAGGATAAAACTAAGTGATAATCCATAATTACTTTTCAAAATTATTATTAAAATAATGAAATTATATATTTAAGAAATATGATTCTAATTTTATAAAATTAATGAACACATGTCCTTGAAATGTAATTATATATAATATAAACAAAATGAATTGAAAATGTGTCACTCTCTTAGTTTTAAATATCATTATGTCTTTACATCGATGATAAATTAGTAATAAATTAATCTAAAGGATTATATTGAGCATTATTAATTTATTTTCATGATACTAATAAATTTATAAATTTTCTATATTAAATAGTTAATTTAATATTCGATGAAACATTGACACAATGCTTTTTAATGAAGAAGAAAAATCATTAAAAATATTTAAAATTATTATTTTTTTTAAAAAACATTAAACTTTATACATTAAAAACTATTTAAGGATCTAAAAAACATTTAAACATAATATAGTAGGATTATATCTCTATAATAGTCCCACATTAGTTGAATTTATGTCATTATTCTGTTTCATGGATGAGATTGGGAACCTGTTAGTATTTTTTAAAGAAATGTCAAATATATCTCACTCTTGTTTTTAATAAGTTTCCTATTTTTAATATGTAGTTATCTTGAATATTGAAATGAATTAAAATTTATAAGGGAATTTTACAATATTTATAAAAATCATGTTACATTAATTTTATATTTTTTTGAAAATTTAAATACCAAAAATACTTACACAACACGGATGAAGTAATTAATAATTTAATGGGAAATCCAAATAAAAGATATTCCAAATAGGAATATTTTATTTAATATAACTAAGGGGATCCATGAATTATATAGATTTATATTATATGTATGGTATGGGTAGTCATATTGTTTTTGATATTATACTATTTCGTTGATATTTATAATGTCATATTAATGAATAGTGTCAAAATTTCCAATAAAGTAATTTAATACAGATATTGTTGTATTAAATTATTTAAATATACTAAAAAACTTTAATGTTTAAAAAATATATAATTTAAAGTCTAAAATATCATTCAATGTCAATTTATGGTAAAATATATGCCATATATATAAAAATTACAACCTTTTACATTTAAAAATTTAGTTACCATAGTTAAAATTTAAATCGGTTAACCAAAAGTTAATAAATATTTTTTGGTTTAAAATTACATCAAAACATGTAGAACATATATTTTAGGATTTTATTAAAACCTTAACCTACCTAATATTTTATTAACTTTTTATTTCAAGGTTTTTCATTTGATATTTAATTTAAAATAAATTATTCTTATGATAAATTTCAATGATGCCTACTCCTCAATTCTTAAATGGAACATCCTCCTTCAAATCATTTGATGAAATTTATCTTTTTAGAGTGAACGATATTAGAAATTATATATAAATATTAGAAAGCTATTTTTATTCCAAAAATAACTCCATGGAGAATTTTAGAGTAAATCTAATTTATTTATATCGAATAAGATGTAATCAGTATAACTTATCACATTATTTATTCAACTCTACATAACCACAACTAAATGTATGATATTTAACATAAAATCATATCTTATGTATCATCAATATAATGAACCACTTTTATGATAATTACCATTATAAAAATTATTTTTTATAATATAAGTAGTGAATATATTTCTCACACAAACATACAACTTACAGTTCCCACGTAGAGGAAAAATTTTGTTTTCCATAGCAGCCATTAAAGATGGGTATTATTATAGGTTAAATATTTATAAATTATTTTTATTACATTTTTTTACTTATGGAATGAAAATATCATGTTTACCTTCATATAATCCAATATTTATCTAAATGGTAGCATCAATCTTGTATATGTATTGACTACCATCTCCAGGATGCGATGTTATTCATTTTTTCCATTCATATTTCACATAGAAGGTAGTAATGATTAATTTCCAATATATATATATATATGACATGATAATAATTATTAAATTATTAATTGTTACTAACCTTTATTTCATTCCATTAGTTGGAAATTGAATTAGCATTTACCCATACCTATAGACAACTGTCATCCTGAATGGTGTAAATCATTTTTATATCACAATTTTTATGAATTTTTATAAATAAATATATTCTTTTTATAAATTATGTTTATAATATGTTTCTAATTTTATAAAATATATACCATGTTTAAAGTATAATTAATGAGACCACCATAATGAATCATGTTTGGAAATCAAAATGTTATAAACCAGGACAATGAATTTAATAAAATAATATTAATATATGAGTGATAATATGTTATAAAAATCATATATATTTTTATATAATTTTCTATTCTTTATATTTATAATAAATCCATATTAATTATCCAGGTTGATTTAAAATGAACAATTAATTTGAGACATTTCTTAAGGGATTTTCATCTAACTTTTATTTATGTGGGGCACAAGCCATAATCACCACAAATATCCTTTTATTAGTGAATTCACCACACATCAATTATTTTTATAATACCTATTATCAAATAAATTGGGATTTAAATTTACTTTTTTGTTTATTTGCTTCATAGGATAACGATTCTAAAATTTCTAATGCGGTAATGTTTTATTTCAAAATATCATTATTATTCTGGGCTCTTAATGTTTATACCTCAAATAGGGAATATCGTTTTCTCAAGATGATGTTTTCAAAAATTTGTTTCTATTTTTTTTATAAAATAATTTTAACTCATGTTTTATTTTTTACAAAATGGTATTAAAGGAATCCTTTATTGATTTATAAATGAGAATCTTTTTGACTTTTGAACAAAAAATGTGGAAGGATTGTTGTTTTTTAAGTTATACTCTATGACTGGATTTTATAACCTTACTTTTTCATTAATGAGATGATGTTTCCTTTCATATTTTAAAAAAGTTATATTAAATGATATTTTATTTTTTTATAATAGTGTGGTTTTTATAAAAAATAAATCATAATAGAAAGATATTTTCCTATACAATAAATTGATGTAATCTTTCAAAATATTTTTGCAACACAGATAAAATAATTTGATATTTTATATGCTTTTTTGTTGATATGATCTAATGATAACATTCTAATTCTTTTTCTAAATTTTTTATTTTTACGATGACTTGACCAATATGAATTATCATTATTTTCAATGAGTTATGTTGAAGTGAAATGATTATAAAACCCATTTCATTTATTAGGATCTCAAGTGATTATGTTTTTATCCTCCTTTCTGTCAAATTTTTATTATTTTCATTCTATGATGGGTTGGATATATATCTCCCTACAATTAATTAGGAAATTAATAATATTTCATGTTATTGTTAAGGTAATCAAGTCACTTTGCATGATCTATTATGGGAAACATATTTATGTTCTTGATCTATTGTGGGAAAATGTCAATTTTATCAATCATTTATAGGAAACACATATATGTGGAAGATCCAATATAGAAATAGTTGTTAATTTATGATATTATAGTTTTGGTACTTAACATTCACATATGAGATGGTTTATATACTTGTAATTATGACACAAACATGAACATATTGTTCATGATTGAGTAATTATAAAATGTCATTCTTATTATTTATGTCTTATAAAATTTTATTATTTAATTCCATGACTAATATTTTTATCTATGATAAAAAAGGTTTAGTTATCAAATATTACAATCATATTCTTATACCCATCTTCTTATATTATATTGAAATCATTATTGTTTACCCTTACCAATCATTTGAGGTCAATGTTTTTTAATTTTTTCCAAATCTTATAAAGAAGGATGATGAATTAATTATGTATAGATGGGTTTCATCGTGATTTATTTAATTACCTATTGGGAAATAAGATTTTATAGGTAGAAATAGAGATGATGATGTGTAACATGATAACACACTTATTTTTAGATCTATTTTGTTCAGTGAAATTCATTACCCTCTAAAATATTAAACCTAAAAGGGTATATGGTATTTAATCTATCTAATATTTTCTTTTAATTTTATAAGGATTGGATGGAAAAAAGATTTTCACTTATTTTAACAATAAATACATAAATTTAGTTATTATATTATTATCAAAAAAATATAGAATTTAGGTTTTTTGGGGATATTACAACTGATGGATAGGATTTTAATCTAAAAATAGAATATGGTCAGAGAGTGGATATGCGGCTAGGGGAGTGTGGGAAGATATTTTGTAATCTAACTTCTTGGAATTATGACTGATAAAGGATAAAAAAGGTTTAAAAAGTGTTGATGAGACAATGGATTACAAATGGACTATTCACATTATGATTAATGAAACTCAAATCAGGTGTGATATCCCGACCTATGATCCACTAAAAGGTGCCCTGAGTGAGTTTTCAACATGTCCTCAAGTGAACCTCCTCATACACCCGAGGGTTTCAACTATCAGCAAGGGTCTGGTATGTCAGTCCTAGTTAAACTATAACCTCTCATATCAGAATAAAATAGTAGGAAAATCAAATAAAAATAACCAAGTACAAATATAAAAAAATTATAAGAACAATACCATGAGATATGATAGTCAATATCAGAAAATAAAATACTCAAATGAATGGTAAACCATGACATAACAATGCAAGTTCCACATGTATACAATGAAACTCATTTAAAGACACAAAAAATCCAAAATAGGTCCTGAACTATGTCTGGTTCCCTCTCCCATGATCTAATCCCAATCAACAACCGATCCGAAAGCCTTTCCATTTTATTATCCAACAAAAAAAGTCTCCTTAGGTTTCGATAAGGTGGCCGGAATAGGGTGTCAGTATAACTCAGTAGGCCACCAACAATGGTGTCTAAAACGAGTCCAGTAAAAAGTTTGTGCATGATGATTTATGAGAAAATAAATACAATTTATAATCAAAACAGTAATCACAATGTCATTTAATCATTAATAATTACATTAGACAAATTCAATTCATGTATCCCAGTTAATAAATCATTCATTATTATCTTTCATTGGGTGTAGGTCATCATGCCTAGCACTCCAAACCACAGTGAGTGTAAGTCATGATGCCTAAAACTTCTTTTTTAACATTTGGTGTAGGTCATCATACAAAACACACCTTAATCTCAATCTTGGATAACTATTTGGGGGAATGCCTTGTCCATGTCCCAACATCTAATCAGTCTAGGAACCCATGCATATCACAACCAAATCTTAGCCATTAAATCAATCCTTATGTCATAAAAATTTTCTAAATTATTTATATACTAATAAAATGATTAGTTAAACAATTCAAAGGCCATTAGTTAATTCAAAATTTAATTAAGATTATTAAACATTAATTAATTTATCAATTAATTAATTAATCAAAACTATTTACATTCCATAATTAATTCTTCGCTATTAATTATTCGTATCAAAATCCAACAAAAATTTATTAATTTTCACAATTAATTCACTTTTATAACATCAGGGAACATAACTAATTCTCCCTATTAATTATCATACAAAGAAAACAAAATCCTTAAATAATTTCCCACTAAATAATTAAGTTATTACCACATTTCATTATATCAATACAATATCTCAACCCAAAATCAATCTTCAAAAAAATACCCATTTAAGCATCCTATTCATTTGATCCATGATCAATTATAAAATAAACTCCTAGGAAATTCACAAGTTAATTCCATATTTCAAATTACTCCAATTTAGGAATTCAATTTTAAATGGAATCTAAAAAATTCATTAACTCATGCATGTATCACAAATCATGACTATGTGAGTTCAATTTATACCACATACCTATGTTTTTTGACGGATGTTATCCCAAACGGAAATCCTTTATATTTGATAGGAACAACGTCTTTCATCAAGTTCCAAATAAAAATACCTAAACCAATATTAATATCAAAGGCATCAAGATCTTGAAATTATAGATCTAGGTCAACAATCATAGATCTAGATGTAAAATAATGTGTTTAGATCCAATAAAACGGTAGAGATCATCGAAGAGGAGAACTAAAAAGGTATTATAATGAATGGGGGGATGAATCTGGATGAAATCCACATACTGGGACGAGAGAAGAT
The DNA here is from genome assembly GCA_963277665.1 of Viscum album. Taxonomy (NCBI): domain Eukaryota; kingdom Viridiplantae; phylum Streptophyta; class Magnoliopsida; order Santalales; family Viscaceae; genus Viscum; species Viscum album. The sequence goes on from OY728128.1 coordinate 325,528,505, forward strand.
CTTCAAAATGGTCGTTTTATCTCAAATAACAATGTTCTAATAGCCTTTAAATCTCTCTGTGAGGCTTTAGAAACAAATATAATCAGTTAAACCCATCCCATGGTTTAAAAAATGAAATTCTCGGAGGTTAGGGTGGTTTTAAAAAGAATTTTTGGAGTTAAAATCTCATGCACACATTTTATTTGGATAAGGCGCACAATTAGGCAAACTATGAACCAACCGTGCAGACCAATCTATCAATAATTTATCCATTGGCATGGTTTAGTCACATTGTTTTCAAACAATGTGAAAATTGTGCAAACCTTTCTATCCAGTTTTGCACGTCTGACATGGTTTGGTCGCACAGTTTGTTAATCAGTGTGAACCCATGCACATCCAACTATCCTTATGATTCCATAATAGTTCACAGAAGCGCACCCCAAGCCACTACTCCATGTCAAGTGTACATAAAAATTCAAAATGTATCAGAAAGAGCACTAGAGATGACACCAAAAAGGTCGAGATCTAACAATCTTCCCATCTTATAATAGCTCGTCCCTGTGATGAAATCTTTATCATCTATAAGATTTTTAGCAAAAACAATTTGACCATTGATCCCTCATGTATGTTTCCCATTCCAATGATTCCTCTTGAATATTCCTATGTAGCTATATTTCTTGAACTAATGACATGGTCTTTCCCCATAACAATTTCTCATTATGAACTAGCACACATACCTTATTCTCCTCAAAGGACACATCACTCGTGAGGTCATCTTACTCTACATCAATCACATGATAAGGTTCCCAATGACACATATATAGTTGTGACATGTGGAAATCGTCATGCACAATTCTGAATTTATATGTAAGTGATAATCAGTACACCACCTTCCCGATTCGCTCCTTCACCTCAAACGGTTACACATACTTGGGTGCTAACATTCAATATATCTATATCTTATAGTGACACAATCTAGGAGAAACTTGAAGGAATACACGATCACCCATAGTAAACTCCAGGGGTCGTATCTATCTATCAGCATATGAATTTTGCCTTTTATGAGCTATATTCATGCGCTTCCAAATAAACTATACATACTCTGATGTATCTTGAATGAGGATTTTTCACAACAGCTCTGTCTCACACACCACTAACACACAAAGAATTGATCTAATTAATATAATATAATGTTCCATGTATGGTTCCATTTGTATAGTACCCTGATAAATGTTTTTGTAGGAAAACTTTACTAAATCAATGTAATTTTCCCAAGAACCAACGATGTCAAGAACCCATGCTTGTAGCATATCCTCTAACACATGCATGGTAAGCTCCAACTGCCCATCTCTCTATGGGTGAAAGATTATACATACCAAAACATGTATACCAAGCACCTTTTTTAATCCATTCCAGAAGCATTATGTAATTGGAGAATCCTGATCTGAAAATATAGTATGTGGCACCCCATGAAAATGAAATATGCCTCTCACATACAGTTCTCCAAACTGATTTACTATAAAGGTATCCTTGATATGAACGAATTGTGTCACCTTCATTAGTCGATCCAAAATGACCCAAATATCATCATTCTTTCAAAGGTTCGTTGGATGTCCTACCAGAATATTCACAATCATGTGATCCCTCTTCCATTTTAGAATAGATAAGGGAAGTAATATGACTCTAGGCTGTTGATGCACCGGTTTCACCAGTTGATAGGTGAAATATCTTATTACAAACCCTTGTTTCTCATTTTTCATGTCTGGAAACCAAAATTATCATCTACGACCACAATACATTTTTTTCATCCCATGACATACTTAACACATTGAAGCATAAAATTCTCACATGAGTTCCTCCTGCACACTTGTAGGCACAAAAACCCGATTTTTTACATATATGATGTCATCCTCATCTATTTGCCTCTATGAAGATGTCTCCCCTCCTACAAGGATTTCCTATAAGGCTAAACACTCTAGATCCTCATAATAAATGTCCATGATTTGTCTCAATAGTGTAAACTCCATTGCTCCAGAAACCAGAGTCATCCTCTCATGACTCTCTACATTGCATTCAACAATCAGGGCAACAGTTATCGTGACAATGCTTCATGCTCTCAGAAGGCACACTATAGGATCGCCCACCTACATGTCTAGTATTGGAATCCTCATTCAAGTTCCCCTCAAAACATAGTGCCTAATTAACCACTTCTAATAATTTCTTTATCCTAATGATATTATCTTATGACTTAATTTAAACAATATTTCAATCCTAAAATCATTTCACCGAAGAAGCCTCATATGCCATCAAAAAAAAGAGAAAAACACTAAATTTGTGAATCTTCCAACATATTTTATTATTGAAATTGTTCCTTATGTCATATGAATAATGTATGTAGACTTCTCTCATCTGAGTGGTTCTGGATAGAATTTCTCCAATTTTTTTTGAGAAAGTCATTAAATAATATCTTGTCAGTCCATTAGGATCATACCTGAATGTCCCACCAGTGCTTCGTAGAACCCCAAAGCACATATGAAGCCAACATGACCCCCTCTCAGTTTGAGTCTCCAAATGGACATATATCATCTCTTTGGATTCAATCTAGAATCCATCTCCCTTAGTTCCTCCATCTCCATTAAATGTAGGAGGGTTGTCCACTTGAAACACCCTATTCAACTCAGACATTCTTTTCTTAACCCTCCTTGGGTCTCTCTCCAGGAATTACATGAAACAAGAAAAGTTCTCTCAGAATTTTTCCCCTTCTTCATCAATATTCAGTAATGTTTCCTCATGTACCCTATCTAGAAGTTCATTTTGGGCCATACCCATCAGTCTCTCCCTCAACAAGCGTTACAAAGGTGTACTCCTACAAATCCAAACACATGTGTCATATCTCATAACAAAACATTATAATAATTACATATGAGGAGAAAGCTACACAATAAGTTTCATCATGTTATTTCCCCCTTTTCCTCACAACATAGTCAACATTGAGGCCATATAACTACCTATAACCATAAAAATCCTAGGTCATGGTTAACAAGGTAATATTAATTATCATAAATTAATTCATCCATTAATTAATCCCATTAACTAAAATTAATCAATTCAATAATTATTTATTTTCTCATTCCAATTTCATCAATCAAGGATCTCATAAGACTGCCATTTTTTATCCTATTATATCATTATTCCAATCACATAATATGGGAAAACACTCCATGTTCAACAAAAAACCCATAACCTGTTTTCCTATGATTTCCTAGAATGATGCATGTCACAACAACCATGGGTTCCTAGAATGATGCATGTAGGCTCATGTATCATGACTCCTTCGGCCCCGAAAAAAATTCAACAATTTTGAAATCAATTATATCATCACACAACAACTGTGTTACCTAAGGTGAAATAATATTCACCTATAATAGAAAACAAAAATCAAAATAATCCCACACTAAGTACTCGGATTTTAAACCATACAATGGTTTGAAACTCTCAGGCATGAGATCATTACCAATCCTCAAAAATTCATAGCATCCTACATACCATTCCTAAAACATAAAGACAAAATATGAATAAAGAAAGTAAAACTCATCTTATACCACATAGTGATGTCTCGACCCGGGAGCCACAAAACATTGCACCAGGCCGGTTGGACACATGACATCTAGAACACCTCCCCCTTATGCCACAGGGTGTCAAATAGTATTGAGGGTCTAATATGTAAATAATCATTAGAATACACCCTCTATTATCAGAATAAAACACCCAAAAAATAAAATGAAATTAGATAGTAAAAACATGACATTAAAATACTGAACATAAAGGTAAAATACGTTATTACAATGAATGTTAAATTTGTCTACAATGAAACTCATGTAAAGACAAAATGACTCTGATATAGGTCCCAAACATTTTTTGGTTCCCTCTCCCATGCTCCAATCGCAAACAACAACCTATCACAGTGTATTTCCCTTTTCATGTCTTGAAAAAAAATTATACTCAAATGATGATTAGGCAGCCCAAATAGGGTGTGAGTACAAATGAGTACGCTACCACCAACAAGGTCTAAAATGAGACCAGTCAAAATATAGTGCATGCAGATTAATGAAGCAATAAATACATTACATTATCTATATTGTTATCACAATGTCATTTAATAATTAATCATCACATTAGGATAATTCAATTCATGTTTCACATTTTAATCATCATTTATTATTATCATTAAATGGATGAAGTTCATATTTCATAGACCCCCAAATATCAGTTGACTCATCTTTCATTATTATCATTCATCAGGTCTAGGTCGGCATTCCTAGAACACAAATCTCATTGAGTATATAAAGTCATGCCTATCACTTATTTTATCATTCAGAGTAGGTCATCATTCCTAAAACCCTATAATCTCAAAATTGATTAACTATTGGGGAGGAACGACATGCCCATCACCCAACTTATAATTGGTTTAGGACTCCATTCCTACCACCACTAAAACCCTATAATCGTTCCTTATTTTATAATAATTTTCTACATTATTCAATTACTAATCCTATGATTCGTTAAATATTTCAAAGGACATCATTTAATTCATCAATTAACCACGAATATAACCCATTAATTAATTCATAAATTAATTAATCCCTCAAAACAGTTCACATTCCATAAGTAATTCATCACAATTAATTATCCATATCAAAATCCAGCAAGTCATAATTAATTCTAACAATTAACTAACATTTATCACATCATGTCACATAATTAATTCTCCTAATTAATTAGGTTACATTGACAAACATAATTATATAATTAATTTCCCTCTAATTAATTATCTTATTACAACAAATCAATAACTAAAAGACAATATCTCAATCCAAAATCATTCTCCAAAACAATATCAATTTTGGAAACCCACTTCTTTTAATCCACTATCAATTATCAATTAACCTCTAAGGAAATTCAAAAGTCAATTCCCTATTCCTAATTACTCAAAATTATCAAATAAATTATAATGGTAATATTGAAAATTCATAAACTCATACAAGTATCATAAATACTGAATATATGATTTTCATTCATAACACTCACCTCAGTTTCATGACAGACATTAGCCCAACAGAAATCCCAAAAATACGAGTGGTAAAACGTCATTGATCCTGCCCATGATCTAAACCCCTAAACAAATTAAGATAAAAGTAATGAAGATCATGAAATTATTTATCTTTCTATATAATTCAAGACCGATGTATTAACTCATGGGTTTAGAAAATGCAAATGGTGGAGATATTCCATCAAAATTTCAAGATATATACGGTAAGTAATAAGAGAAACATCTTGATGAAATCCACATAACAAGAGGAGATATAATATTTAATCTGGGATTTCAATCTCAGTGAACTGTGTTCAAATCACCTAGGAATCTCTCAGAGAGGCTTTTGAAACACATATAATTCATCAATCCTGAGCCATGTTCAAATATATGGATGTCTCTGGGGTTTATGTGGCCTTAAAATGATTTTTTTTGGAATTTAAATCCAATGCGTGCAGTTTCCTAGGTAGAGGATCATGGTTAAGAAAACTGTACACCAACTTTGCTGACCTCTCTATCCATGTTTTCATGGTTAGTACAGTTTGGCTACACGGTTTGTGAATCAATGTGAAACCCATGTAGACCTATATGTCCAGTTTCATACGCTTGTCATAGTTTTGTTTCATGGTTTGTCAAACTATGTGAAAAAATTGAACATCCCACCTTCCTTTATATTTCATTAAAGGTTCACCCAAACAATCCTCTATCCACTACTCAAAGTTAAAGGTATTTAAAAGATTAAAAAATTGCCTGAAAAAGTGCCTGAGATGACTCTAGAAAAGGCAGGGATCTTACATCATGAAAAATAGTTATACTGATAAATAGAGGAAAAATATGGAATTTGAATAGGGAGATCACATTTTAATGAATTTATCAACATAGTAGGGTAATATATGGCTTGTTAAGAAGTCAAAACTAATACCTAGGTACATCATACCATTTATAATTTTGGAAAGTATTAGTGAGGTTTCTTTATGAGGCATAATTCCTCCAATACTCTATAAAGTACATAATTTTTTCCATATATCGATTATATAGAGTTATATTCCATATAAAAAACATGTTATGACCTTTGAAGAAATATAATTGGGACATGTTTGATCTTACTATGAAGAGAAAATCTATATTATTTATAATAGAGAAAGAGTATTAATGAATTTTAAAACTCATCTGGTAAAGATAAATTATAAAAAATATAAAATGGAGGAATCAATATGGTAACGAGAATATTTTATGAATAAGAACCCCCTCATTTGATAAGAATGTAACATCCATGTAATATTAATGGAAATTTTTATGTATGAAGAATGAAAGTGAAAAACGAGCCTTATTAAAATTAAATGCACAAAACATTTTTCAAAACAATACTATAATGGAATCATTAATATATCATTATAGATAAATTATTATTTTATATTATTACTATTTTTTTGATATACTTCATCAAAATAATTCTCTAATGATGTTTTTAAATTTTCCTACAAAAATAAGATTTTATAAAAATAAATAACTGTTCAACTGTTTATTGTTTTATTTATAATAATTTAATTTATTTTTTTAAATTAAAAAATTTATTACAATTTACTTCATATAAATATATAAAATATCATTTATAGGAGAAAGGGATATTTTTTAGAAAACTTTTTTTAATAGGTAAGGTGTATCAAATTTAAATAATTAAAATAATAATTAATTATGATTAATTTAAATGAGAATTTTAGATTGTATTTCAACCCATATTAATTATAACAAATTGAATGTCTATAACTATTGTTTAGTAAATATAACATAATATAATTAAAATAAATGATTTTTGGAAAAACATTTCTTCGACACAATTTCTTGCTTTTCATAAATTAAATTCCACTACTTCCATGAATTTAATTATTAAAAATTGATTCAATATTAAGAGATGAAGTAATTAATATTACATAAAAGAAACAACTTAATTTCTTTCATAATTAATATTTATAAATGATAAACTAATTACCACGGTTAAGGAAAAATTGGTTTACCAGAAATAAATCTATAAGGATAAGGATTAAATGAACTAATTGTATTCCAAAAAACCCAATTGTTTTGATGGATGTTTTCATTATACAGTTAAAATTATAATAATATAATTTTTTCCTTTTTTAGACATCGTGACATTATATTTATAAAATAATTCAATAAATTATAATTTTGGTACCCACTTTAATTATAAAATAAAACCATATACCTTAAATTATTCACACCTATTTTATAAATTTATCACAAAAGAAACCATACCAAAATCTCTCCCATTAATCCTTAACATAATTAAGAGGTTTTAATCTTCCCAAAATGTCATTCGTAATGTCCATAAAAAGAGATCCAATGATGGTTTCACTAAGAGAAGATAATCAGCTGAACACAGATCTTTATTTTTCTTCATTCTTTTACCCCATTAAATTATGTTTCAAAAATAAAAATATAATGAAACAATTATATCCAAAATAATGATATGATATTATGTTTGTCAAATAATATTTAATCATATCCTTCCCCAAAAATGGAAAACAATTCCTTCTCTCATTTGAAAACACCAAACCACCTCATGAACTGATGTATTTGTTTTCATCTCCTACTCATATGGACAGTATTAATGATAAAAATAATGAATATATGTGATAATTATGAAATAATATTTAATATTTAAAATAAATATATCATAATATTTTTTACCCTTTCATCATTTATTGGAATGATATCATTTATCATGTGTATGTACAGTTTATTATCTCTACGAAGTGATGTGATTCATTTTCTATATCTAACAATACATAATGGGTATAAAAAGATATATTATGAAAAAATCATGTATTTATAAATTTAATATAATTATGTAGATTATGGATTTGTATTCACCTCACAACAATCAGATCTTTCATAAAAATCATTCATGCAAAAACAACCACATTAACACCAAAATCATGGTTAAAATGGAAATATTATTAATGAATAGGTGATAAGATGTTATAAAAGAAGCATACATGATATTATAATAATTAATATGTCTTGGTAATAATTATAAACATATTTAATAATTATATATTAGGATAATTTTTTTTAACTAAATAGAAGCTTGAATTAATGAATTTCGTATCAATTATAACGGTATTTAGACATTTTTTATTATACACCTATTAAATTTATTTTAGTGAATATAGTATTATTTATTTATATATAAATAGAATACAAAATTATTATTTATTATTTATTATTTATATTTCAATTATAATACATTCTTTAAAGTGGTTATAATTTTTATTTTCCAAATTGATAAGTATATATTTAACAATATAAATTTGTTTTCAGATTGATTATATTTTAATTATAAGAATCATATCATTTATCCTACATAATCAAAAATAATTTTATTACCCACTAAATATTTATATATTTTAAAGAATGTTTTCAATATTTTTATATTTTTTTTAAATTATGTAGTCAACTAATTATTTGACTGAAAACAAAACTCTATTTCACTTTAATATGATATATTTTTCATCTATGTCCATGTTTTTCAAAATGGTATTAAAAAATTACTTCTCTATTGTAAAATGACTTATCAAGGAAGTTTTATATTATATATGGGCATTAAAAATTTTCAATGTAATATTTATATTTTTCTTTCAAAATGGTACACTTTCTATGTTCATTACAAAAAGTAAAAAAGAAATTTTTTAGATATTTATGGTGATGACAAACTTCCACCCATCTTTATCCATATTATGAATTTTTTCCATTGAATTGTTTTTAGGGGATTAATATAGAATATTTTATTACAAAATTAGATTTTATTATCTCACTTCTATCAAATTTAATCATCCATGATATATGGTTTTACTGGAAAAAAGATTTTCTTCATAAACCGATGGTCACCACTCAACTCTTGGTTAACCTTATGATTGTTAACATTATTTTAAGATAATTACTCTCATATTGTTATTTTTCATTTTAAATTAAATTTATCTTATATAAAAAATATTTTTATTATTGATATTATATCTTCATAAAAGGTGTGCGATTTATATATATGGTGTTTACATAGAATGTTAGTTTAATAATTAAAGAAATCTTGATAAATTTGAATTTTCAACTCACTATGGATACATTTTCATAAGATTAACGAATAATGAATTAAATATATATTTTAATATATAAAGGATTATTTTTAATTTCATTGTTGTGTCGGTCCAAGAAACTTATATCACCTCATTAGGTCTATAGGTCTTCTGAGACTAATTAGTATGAGAAAATAAATTTGTTTATAACCATAGTTTTAAATAGTATTTTTTTAAGGTATTGAATGAATAGATATCATGATTTTTTAGATCATGAAATCCAATTCTAAGCATTTATGTTATTTATAATTTAGGTATTATTTTTTGTGAGATTTTTTGATTGATATTATAAACTAATGAATTTTTTCTCAATTTATTGATTAAATGATATTTTTGTTCGATTATTTCTCTTTCTATATTGATTATGACTTTTATAGCCATGATAGTAAAAAAAATACAAATGGATGTAGATTTAATTTATTTTCATTCTCATATTGACTATGCCTTATCGATTCATGATAGTATCATCTGTATGGAAATCTTATTCAGTGTTAGAGTTTACCTTTCATTTGTTTCATTTCCCAATGATATAGAGAAGAATTATTGAATGTGTTCCAGTATTCATGGACTATTTAAATAAAATTTTATGTATTTAATTACCAATTTAACATTGGTATTGTGTATGCATATGGTTCATTAAGACAGGTAAATAGATCGACCCATTGGGATTTGACCCATTGTTTCTATGATATTATAATAAAATTGCCACCGACTCTAGGTTACTGGAGTTAGGGTTTTTAAAAATGTTACATTTTTTAAAAATTATTAATATTAAGTATAAAATATGGAATTATTAATTTTTTTAAAATATTTTCAAATGGTTTCAAATATAAATAATTATTTAATGGATTATGTTGAACATTAGTTGTTACTATTGAGGTTTTAAATATTAATTAGTTATGTAAGGTAACATGTTCTAAATATTTTTGTTCATTTAAATATTTAGGGATATATGGAATGATGTTTTATTCATTTATATATGTTATAATCCATGAAATTTAAATTTTAGTGCATCTAGAATAAAAAATTAAACATGTATATTCATTTCTAAGATTACGAAATGATGTTAAAATTGGTTAAATAAAATGAAAATGATGAAATTATTCTTATGAAGTAAAAAATATTTTACATAAGTATATTTTATGTAGTTTTATATAAAAGAATAAATAAAATTTAGGAAAAGGTTTTCCAAAAAAAAATTTATAGGTTCAACTTCATTTTCAATGAATCTATAGAGTTTAACCCGTCCTATTTTTAGTTTTTTGGTTGTTATATTTTTCTGACCATGTTTTATATAACTATCTCTTAGTACATGGGAGTTATTTTTCACCTACATGCCCATATATTCAATTCACATTAATATTATAATATATATGAAATTTTTATTAATTTAGAAAACCATATTATTTCCCTTTACCTATTTCTAATAAGATATTTATGGAACCCTTTTTACGATGCATGTTTCACATAAATTTATTTTCCATTATAAAAAAATATATTTTCAATATCAAGATAAAATATGAGGATAAAATTTATAAAATAGGGGGATACTTTGGAACACCCATACTTTTTATATGTTTGTCTTCAAAGAAATATATTTTTTTTGATAGTTTTCATTAAACACAATAATATGTTTTAACAAAGAACATTAGACTATTAAGTTATAATTATTTATTTATTACTTTTATAACATACGATTTTTTATGTATGAATTTAATAAAAAACATTATATATAATTAAATTTTTTTAATTAATTTATAAAATATAATCTGTGAATTTTAATAAAGTCGTTTTATTCTTCAAAAAAAATTAATTTAAAAAATATATTCTTTTCCTTTTGTATGTGTATAAAATAATAAATTCCACCAAATTACAATAATTTCATTTTATAAAAAGGAAATAATTTTTGAAATTATAATATAAATATTATCTTTGTGTGGAATGCTATGATTTTACTAAAATCATTGATTCTATATTGAGAGTGAATTATATCATTTCTTTTGTACAAATGCTTTTTTTTATTTTCCATAAATTAAGTAATTTAATGTCTGGTTATATTCATGATTTTGAAATAAATTTTAATATGATCCATTTAATTAAGAATATTATAAATAATTTTATTTTAATTAGAAATTTTTGTAATTTTTTTAATATTTGAATTTTTATAAAAAAACAATGCAAACAATTTTTAAATACATAATTGTTTCCATTAGAAATAATTAAAATAACCCATAATGAGGTAATATTCAAATTTAATTTACAAATTTTAAATATATATATATATATTTAATTTATTATACTAAAGTCTATATAATATAGAGTGAGCATAAACTCATATTTTAATAAAAAAAATTCATTTACATGAAAAACAATTTCTCATCATGGATTATAGGATAATTATAAATTGGGGTTTTACCACTTTTAAGGAATTAATTTTATGAAATATATTTCTTAATTTAAGTCACAAAAAATAATATTATTTCACAAATTCAACTAATCATTTTTACATCATTAACAACAAATACCCAAAAAAATCATCAGCATGATTAAAGGATAAATCATGTAATCCAAGGTTAAAACAAGGTTATATGGAAACCAATTTTAATATAAATAATTATATGGTTAATGAATGTATACCATTATGACCTTACATTCACTATTTTGTTTAGGGAACTTTCTTATTACAGTTAATAATATAATAATGTCGCAATGAAAAATGAAATATATTAATATCTTACATAAAAAAATTATTAATTCATTTACATGTGGAAATAAAATGTTGTGAATGAATATTAATAGTTAATTTGAGAGTAATGGACTTATTTTCATTATAGTAATGAATTAATAAAATTTAATTAATTATATATTTTCCTTATATTCCTATCCAACACTGAAAAAATATTTTATGAATTTACAAAAAAGAAAAATAATTTTTTTAAAATATAAAAACTAATATGATTTCATTTATTTATTATGTTATATGAAATTTTCAGATACATATTATCTTTTTTTTAATTATTAAATTAATATATTATAATTTCAAATTTTTATTAGAGTATTATGTAATATTAAATAAATAATTTTAAAATTGATAGTATTGGTATTTTTTAAATATATAATTTTTTCTTAAATTTTTTTTAAAAAATAATATATTTAATGTGAGAATGGATTATAGAATGTTTTCATAAACAACATCACATAACCATTTATCTAATTTTTTTTAATTTATATGTCATATTATACCATTTTAAGGGTGAAAAAGATATTACGACATTTAATTATAAAATAAGATAACTACTGGGTGAAAAAGAAACATAACTTCTAAAACAGCACATAAAAAAATTAGTTGATTTTTTTAAATATAATCATTAATTATAATTAAATATTATCCATTTTTTACTTTTAAAGAAAAAATCTATTTAATATTTTAATATTTTTAATCATTCTAAAAGTGACATCCAATAACTTTTTTAAAGTCACATCCACTTTTATTTTCATCAATATTCAAAATAATTTTGGATCATTAAATACCTTATGTATCCACTAATTATAAAATTACAATTCCAAGAGTCCTTTTTTGATTTTGCAACCATCTTATGAAGGTATTCTTCCTATCATATAGAGGATTTCTAGGAAGCAATTTTAATTTTAACAGAGCATTTTCAGTTTATTTATTATTCGTCCTTGTTCAAATCATCATAAAAAAGGAAAATAAAAAAATAAAAAAATATAACATATAATATATTTTATTATATAAATTTAATGACATATATCCCTATTATATTTCATCAAATGAGAAGAAATATTTGAAAGTGTGTTTGGTATATCACTGCCTCACAGAAAAATATAACTCATTTTCCATCACTACCCATCATAGAAGAATCTATTATTATATAAAATTAAATATATATTTATATATATATATATATATTAAATTTATGGAATAATTATTCATATAGAATTATAAAATTACATCTACCTTTTTACATTCATAATCATTGAGAAACGATAACATCACTTGTGTGTACATGCAGACTACCGCCTCTGGGAATCATTGGGATTCAATTTTCATTTTCTTTTTACATAGATGTTAATAAAGATATATTTAGTTAATATATATGATATATATGATATAATAATGATTTTTTAATGTTGAAATTATATTTACATTTCATTCATTACATCCGTTCAATATTGAATAAAGTATTCATTCATATGTATACATAAATGTCTCCACAAACACTGCAAATCAAATTTATATTTCAACGATTTGTAAATGAAAATAAATATATATGTATAATTAATTAATATAAACTATATTTATATCATTATTATCATTTTTTAGATTACTGAATCTATGAAATTTATGCGTACTAGAATTACAAGAACACACTCATGAAAAGTGATACAGTTAACAACTAAAAATGGAAATTTTAATAAGAAATTATTAATAAATGAATGTTAAATTTTTTTAAAAAATTAATGTCTGATAAAATAAATATTAATCTAATTCAGATAAATTATTATAATAAATATAAATTTATTATAGTTGATATTACAGTGATTTTGATGAAAATTCAACTTGAGGTCATGGATATTCGACGATCTTTTTTTCTATGACATAAATGTCATATTCACCACTAGTTTTATTTCTATATAGTATATATTTTAAATAAATTTAATTTATATTTATGACAATTAAGAATATAGGGATTTAAATACCCTTATATAATTTTTTATAGGTCTTATGAATCCGAAGTCACAAATATGGTTCAATACTTTTGTAAATATCTGATTATATGTCATGTTTATTTGTTACAATTCTTTTGATAATGATTATTTTTGATATAACAATAAATAATATTATGAAATTTCCTATGATCTTTTTATTTCAGAAAAATATATGTTTTCCTTTAATTTTTCTCTCTTTCTGAACTAAATATAAAAAAAACTTTAGGAATATTTATTTTTTTCCCCATAATAAAAAATATTTTATCTTCTATGTCAATTTTTTTTAAAAGTGTTTTCATAAATGGGGTTTCCACACTCCAATGTGTGTTCAATGTCATTTTACAAATGTTATAATTTTATATAGAATAATTTACATGTAATTTTATTTTATTTTTAAAATTTATGAACAATTTATTTTTTAGAAAATAAATTAAAGGAATCATTATATTAATGAAAAAGTATTTTCAAATTGTTTTTAATTATTTAGTTTTTATAATGTGATTTTAAATATGGAAAGGTTATTTTCCACAAGAATTGTTTTAGTGATATATTAAAATAATTTTTATCTATGATAAAATTTTTAATGTTAATTATATGTTTTTGGGGTTATTTTATAGTGAAACCAAACTTATTTTTTATCATAATGGTTTATGATTTTATTAATGATATAATTATAAGTCAATTTTATTTTCATGGGTAATTCTATAGGGAGGTGATTTAATGTTTATGAAAACCATTTTATCATGGGTTATGTTGTTATGAAATTATCAATGTTTTTTGATAACGAGGCACACAAACATTTATTATTCATTACATTATAGATGGGATGGATATTATAAAACCATACAATTAATTCTTTAAAGGATTATATATCATGAGATAATTTTTTCATACAAATATATATTCCTTATACACTATGGGAAATAAGTGTATGTGCTTGATCCAATGTGGGAAAACATTATTTGTTTGATCTTTTATGGGATAAAACTGAATTTTGTCCATATAATATGGGAAAAAATTCTATGTACTTGATCTACTATAGTAAATAAGTCTTGTTCACGATCCACTGTAGTAAATTATTGTTGATGGCCTATACATTTTGATTTGATTGTATTAGTTTTTATGTTGGAATATAAAATTATTTCTATAAATTTTATAGTGAGAAATGTATATGATATGAAAATGGGGATTGTGATTTATTTATGATGGATTCATAAAATTCAGATTCATACACTTTGAAATGATAATGTTTTATACCATGACGCATGTTTAGGATCATCAATATATTTTCTACTGAAATAATAATATTTTTATGATATCATATCCTTATGATTATATAATTCATTCATATTATCAATGATTGATATCTCCCATTTTTTCCTTACAATGAATATAATACCAGACATTCATGATTTAATGAACCAACCTATGTTACCCGTCAACCTGTCACATAACCTAATCTATTACATAGTCGAAGGGTGATTTCATGCCCCACGAGATGTGGACAATAACCCAGGCATCAAACAACACAACAATGAAATTATTTCTCCCATCATGAGAAAATATCATGAAAAAATATATATAAATACTCAAAGGATAATGAAATCGTCAATGAGTTATACATATAGGTTCCATAACTATATAAATACAGTGGACACCAATGGATAACTAATGTAGAAACGATATCAAAGAGTCATGTCCAACTAAAATGGAATAATAAAAAAACTAATCCATGTTATAATGTGTGAAACCTCCCAAAATGTAAAAACTGTCTACCCAACTCACTGTCATAAAACCCCACCATCTTAATGCGGCACATTTCCTTTCCCTGTATAGAAGGACATGCAATATTCTACGCAATGCTAATGGAGTACGCATGGTGTAAGATAATATGCCCAATAGGATCCCACCCAAGATACCCATAATAAGTCAATGTATAATAATTGTTTTATGTTCATTTAAAATAAAACAAAATATTATAAGTAGTAAATATGTTTTATACAAAATCCAGTAAAAATTTACCATTTCCATTTTTCTAAAATGAATGTAGGTATATCAATTTAAAAAAACATATTACATATGATACATAACAATAATAAAAATGTGTAAGAGTAAAAAATATTAAAATATAATAAGTAATACACAATATTATTTGTATAGGTATCACAATACTAAAGAATACAATAGGAAAGGAAGCATACAACTCATATAACAAATCAGTGAATAGTACATTATAATACCTAAATACAATTATCTACACTCTAAAACCATAGAGACTGTCAAATGTGTGAAACCCAAACATAATATATATATATATAGCCATTAATTTACACTCTAGGACAATAGGAAAACCCAAAAAGTGAACCCCTACAATGGATTATGTCCCCAATATTTTCCATCCATTTAGTCATTGAGGTATCCAATGTGGTTGTTTTCAAAAAATATCAATATTTTCAAAACCAGTTAAAAAAAAATTATCTAATTAAACATTTAAAAAAGTAATCATGATTGCTTATTTTTTACAATTCATTCAATTATTTGAAAATACCATTTTTTATTCCATTTATCAAAAACTAAGGGATACTATTTTCATCAAATCCATTTTCAACTATAAAAAAACCTTTCCAATTTCATAAAAATTTATTTATAAATAAATTTATCAAAACAAAACAATATGATTTATCAAACATAAGTTGAAGATAGGACCACGTAGCTTGATACGCAAGCCACACATGCATACAACGAGACTGACCAATAAGAAATATGTCATAGATGTTCTAAAAATACTATAATAATACAATATTAAAAAACATGGGGTTTAAATCCATCAATACCTAGACAATCTATTAGACTCCACGATATATGAGAGTAAAAAATGGAGATAATTCTTACCCAACATGTGACAAAAGGATCAGAATTAGGTTCCACCACCAAACCAAAAGTCCATGATTGGTTAGACGGACCATGATATTTATTAGGGATGTATGAAAGTCGTGAGAAGGGAACATGAATTAGAAAATTTAGAAATACAGACATGATTCCTATTTAAAAAAATCAACATGGATTTATATGACTTGTACCATAATTAAATAACATGTAATTTTCAACTTCCATGATCAATGAAAAATATATAATCATTTTATATAAATAATGTATATATTGTTTTATGTTTTAGATGTCGTTTAACCTTTTTATAATGTATGTAAATCTCCAACAAGCTGCAGAATTTGAAGATTTTTGTACTACAAATTTACAACAAATATTTAACATCATCATTATAGGTATCCTCCCATTTCCTTCTCTACCATACCAAGACAATGAAAAATGGAATCCATTACAAGTATTAGGATATACCAATTATCATGGTGACATAATTTTACAACCTACCTAGCTTAGAGACATTCTTTCCCCAGAAACCCTTTGAATAAAAATCCATGATAAAATGATAACGCCAATTATCTCTCATCAGTTCCTCGTGCTCCCACATATCTAGAGAAATAGATCCATTGCTCCATAGAATTTGAATAATGGAATTATCCTATCACAAGGTACATTTTTTTAGAATATATAATCCTCGATGGCTACATAGTCATGGATTAGTGAGGATCAACTTCCAGATCACACCAACTCAAAACATGAGATAGATTATATATAGATTTTTGAAGATGATGTATGTGAAACATGTTATGTGTCGATATCATCTATGATGGATGTTCCAAATGGTAATCAAAATTTCACTATTTATATGAATCCTTCAATGGTACAACATAATAATTATAATGTTTTTCTTTTTTTCTAGTATTTTGATGAACTAAATGGAATGATACATTGAAGAACACATGATCACCATCTAAGAACACAAACATATTATGAAGACTATAAGAAATAGATTTTTACATTCTCTTTTATGTAAAAACCCTCTAATGAATCAACTAAATATTTTTTGTCATCTCTTGAACCAAGATCAGTCTAATTAAGGAACACTAGACAATATCGGACAACGAAAATATAAATTCACAAGGTCCTCCATACATGATCTCAAAATGATCCATTTTATTCATGGAAAACATACTATAGCTATAAGAAATCTCTACCAAACCAAAGTGATCATCACAAGCCCCATCAAAGTTGAGAACAAAAGTGTGAAGCATGTCCCTAAGAATTAGTATTTATCTTTCATTATCTCCATCATAATTTAGATGGAATGTCGTACATAAATGAACATGAGATCCCATCACCCTTTAATGGCCTTTGTAAATGTGAAAAGTGATTTGGGGATCCCATTCAGAATCTCTAGCAGATGGAAGTCTATTCTAGAGAACAAATTATTTAATTTAGATATTTCCCAAATCTTCATCATTTGTTTTATAACAAATCGGTATAATGTGGTCCTATTTCATTTGAGTATCAATCACAAAATAATATCACATGCTTATACTTTTATGTAAGATGCAACCCAACAACATAGTACATGAGAAATCATTCCAATTACATGTAATAACTATAAGTGTATTAATCAAACAAGAAGGATTTTGCTTCTAAGCCTTCACGGTCTAGAATGTATAGAAATTAGCGACAAACTCAGAAATTTAAAATATCATTCCAAGAAACAGAAAATCCATCACATTTCATAGAAAATCTTCATGGTTCCTAGGATTAAATCCCAATATGAACTATGGGAATCCCCCATAACATCTCTCCTTACTAACTATGGTACCAAAAAACGATTATGGAAGCCAAGAACATCCACTTTGGAAAACGAACACTCATCAAAGGTTTCCCCACCTTTAAGAGATTGTCTGATTCCACAATAATAATATTCTATCTATTTTTCTAGAATAAAAATACATAGAATATTTGATCTCAAATTAACAATAGTGAAATAGATCTATTCCCATAATTCTGGTACTCTAATGTGAAAGTGTGAAAAAAACATCCTACAATTTCTATTTTTCAGAATATTCTCTAATTTTCTAGTTTCCCATTTTATGGATTAATGAATTCATATCTACATTCCCCTCCCCCATGGAGTGGGTAAAGCCGATGACAAACATATGAAGGTATTATACCTATCATCACTATCTGATATCCAAGTAATTATATGAATATGTATATATATATATCATAATCTTATAATCAAAAAATGATGTTAATCTATCCCAAAAAATATAGTTCCTACAACACTTAAGCACATTCATAACTATGGAAATATATAATTCATGAGTAGATTAATTCTTCTCATGTAGTTAGTGATGAGGAGAGTTATGAGCCACCACATGATCACCTTATTGTAGCACACAAACCAAATCCATACCAGAAGCACAAAATATCACCTCATATCCCACACCGAGCTCATGTAAGAATGGGATAAGATCTGATGACAGAATTCATTTATGTTCATATAAAGTGGAGTGAATATTATTATCTCAGGTGAATTTCACTTCTTTCCTTTCATGTGTAGTCAATAATGATTTCCGTTTATAGAAATAATTAAAAACACATCACTAATATCCCACAATGATCAATGAGTCTCTGAATCTAAAAGACGGTAGGTGGTTTTTTCCATGAAAAGGAAACCATATCCATTTTATGATCGACATGTAAGAAATGTTCAGAAAAAAATATCATAATAACATCACTTATTTCATCTAGAAAAAACATTTTCAAATATTTATATAAAAATGGTGAGTTCTCATAAATATAACAACAAAACTCAGATGTCTCTTGTGCTCACACTCATATTTCAAACTACATAGAATATAATCGATGAAAACTACAAAAAATAATCAATATATTGATGGAATATCTGATTTATCAATGAAATAAAAAATGATGAAGCATTAGTCAGACCAAAAAGCATCACACAATATTTATAATAGAAAAACCTACTCCTCAATGTTTTCTTCGGTATATCAGACTCTTAAAATATGTGTTAGTGATATCCTAATTGAAGATCAATCATTGAAAACATCGTTGTATTTATTAAATGATAAAATAAATAGTCCAAATTAGGAAAATGATTCATTTTCTTAACTATAACCAAGTTCATCTTCTGATTGTGTAAACACAATAAAATTGAACCATATTCCATCTTGGAAAATAGAATTGGTAATGACCATAGAAAATAACTAGGCTGAACAAAATATTTTTGTAGTTGGTCATCCATGCAGATCATAATCTTTTTATGGTTTTCAAGTTCCACAAGACTAGAAGGTATTGATATTTGCTGCATCCTTGTCACTATGTCAATTGTAAACACAAAAACACTATCTGGAGGAAGACTAGAAAATTCATTTGGGAAATCATCAATGAATTTGTGAACAACTACATGATGATAAAAAATAAAAGAAATTTTATGGGTTTCAATTTAAACATTATAGAATAAACTACTGAGATCTGTGTGGGAAGGTCCTACAAGACTGGACCTTTGGTACCACTCCCCCAATAACACATGAGAGCTCCCATCAGTAGAACGATAGAAAACATTTGTCGATGAGAAAATTATACCTCATCTAGATAAATATCTAAGAAATCCATATAAATTATAATTTCAAATAGATATATATAAATAATGGTAAAATCCCATACCAACTCAGTATCAGCTCTGATCAACGAACAATAAGGACAATGATATCCATACTCTTTCCTCTTACCAAGGGAGGCCACTAATGCCATAATAATGGAAAAATATTCCCTTAAAATTTAGGAATATATGAAAAAAAATTCAGATATAAATATATAGGATGAACCGATATAAAATAGATCAATCACTTCCAAAGATGCAATAAAGATTGTACCACTCATTTTCATTGGACCTGCATCAACTTCTATAAAACACACATCTATTTCATAAAAGTAATTCACTCCCATTTTTTGGATCTTGAGACTTGTAGTCATTGAATCCTCTTATTTTCCTTAAATATTCTATAGATATTAAAACCCCTAACCACAAAAAGATATAGAAATATCCTAACTGAAGAGTGGAAAATGACCCACACGTCCAGAGATGTTGCTCATTTTCACTTGTATAGGATAAAACATCTCGTGTGCCCAAGGTTTTTATACTGATAGAATGTAAGAGGGATAATACTAACTATAGATGAATATTTAGAGGACAATAAATTCTATGACCCACATCTTCCACACATGCGATGATCATGTCACTTCATTTTCTATCCATGTGCATTATTGAAGAAAAAATTAGATGAAAGAGATGATGTGTAAATATAATATTTTTTCCATATCCATCCCAACCAATATACATCTTCCATCCATATCTACATATATAGAAATAATTAACATAAATATCTGAGATCTAATATCTAGTGGAAAACCATTTAAGTACTTCTGAGATTTTAACTAGACATTCATTTCCACATACATAGAAAAATGGAAAATAATAGAAAACTAGTTGGTGTATACTAAAATTGAATGCTTTCCCTACTGAAAAGAGAGGAACTCAAGTGACTTTTCCAGCATCAATGACACTTGAAACATAAATTAAACGAATGTTGTTGTGAAACCCTTGATATCTAAGTGCATGTGTCTCTATTCCGGGATTATAGAATCTCATAATCTCTTACTATAAACATTAAGCCTAAATACCACACACATAATCTTGATATTATCATGTGTCTCTAGAATGCATAATATTTGGTCGATCTTATCTATCCAGTCCACTACAGCTTGAGGTTTATTCATTAATATAAATGATAATGGTTTCTCAGGTAACAATTCATTCAATTTATAACCCTTTCATCCATCTCCTGGTTCTACCTCACCAACATTGTCATGAACCCATAGTAGATTCTGATTGACATCCTAATATCCCATTCTATAGCATCGATGATATTCTTAACTATTGTAATATTCCATTTATCATCATAAACTATGCAATGTTGAGGAACTCATGTATGTCCTCTTGGAGGCATACTACAGTACATCTAAATAAATGGAACGATCAAAAAAAGAGTAAATATCCTTATGAATTAGAAAAACCATAAGCAGAAACTGATATTTAAATAAAAACCCAACACTATAGACACATATCACAAAACCCCATTGAAAATGCAGTCTTTTCATGACATGACCTGACAAGGAACAAGTCACAAAATTCATCAAAAGACCTAACACTCAAATCTAATGTGTATGTGACTCCCTAGATAGGGACTTTTGAGGATAAAGCTCCACTGATACCACTTTTTAATGATCAAACCTAGGTCACCATTAAATATTTTACAAGATTTTATTAGTTACATTCCCAATGGGTGTTCTCAATCCTTATGGGATGGTGATAAGAAACAGGGAAATAAATAGGACATCAAGGGAATGATTTCATCCAAACTGAATTAAAAACATATAAATATATGTACCTACTCAAATAAGATTTAAATAAAAGAATAATGATATATATAGGTTCTATAACCTTAAAAATAAAATAAAAAAACGTCAACTAATGTAGAGACAATCTCATAGATTCCAGTACAACTGAAAAGTAAAATAGTAAAATGAAAATACTCCATGTGATAATATTGGGAACCCCCCACTATCTCTACACTAGCTACCCAACATAGCCGACACGATACCTAACTACCATACTAAAGTGCCTTGCATTTCCCTTCATGAAAAAACATACAATGGTGAATGCACAACCAAAGGGTTGTGAAGGGTTTGAATTAAGATCAATTGGATCCCACCTATATTTTCAATAAAATATCTCTCTATAAAAAATTTTGTATGGTCATTCAAATTATAAATTTTCATGAAATGATATTATGAAGTCTTATAGAAATAATGGTATTATTTTTTCATTTCCACAGTTCTAAAACTAAATTTGGTATAACAATTTCAAATCACATTTTCAATATCGTATTTAAAAAGAATCAACATGTATATCTGGGATAAAATAGTAGAAAGACTAAAAATACAACGTATTGGTAGCATCAAAGGATTCCCAAAACCAAATAATACAATAGTTCTTGTAGAAGACTACTCATATGAAAATAACAATGATCAATTCACAACAGTACCTAAAGATAATTATCTACACTATATGATAATGATAATAACCCGGAGTGTTAAACACCAACATAATATACATACCATGATCCTATAATGTACTCTCTAGTAAGATAGGAACACTTAGAAATAGAACTCACACAATAGATGATAGACACAAGCTAAACCTTCCTCCAATTGCCATGGTAACCCATGTGATCTTTTTTATAATCATCTCAATGTTTTGAAAACCACTTCCCAATATTTTATGAAATTTTACATTTAATAGGTTAAAAATACCGGATTATTTTTTCACAAATAATGCACTTCATTGAAAATAGTCATTTTCATTCTAGGTATCAAAACTAATGAAAAAGAATTTTACTCCAAATCACTTTTGAAAACAAACAAAAAATCATTCCAGTTTCATTTAAAATTATTTATAAATATATTTTAAATGCAGAATAATATAATTTATCAAACATTGGCTATAGACTGATCCAGATACATAAACAGCCAAGTTTAACATGACCAATAAATGATCCACCAACAAGAAAAATGGAGTGGAAGTTATAGGAATTCATCCTAGAAACAATATATGACAACTTGGGGTCAAGATCCATCAATTCATAAATGATCTATCAAAATAGTAAGGAAGATGATAGTATAAAATGTAGATAAAAATTACCTAATATGACACACAACAACGAGAACAAGGATCAATCCCCAAATGAAAGGACCTGATGTGGATGGATGAATCCCCAAATCACATGGGGTTTGCTCTACGTCAAGATAAAGGAACCTTAAGGGGATAACTTTGAGAAATTCATCCATCCATCTTGTTTAAAAATAATAATTTTATATTTACATGATTTTTTACCCAATTACATGTCATGTAATTATAAACTCCCCTAATCTACAATAAGTCCTTCGTGATTTGATAAAAATATAATTTATTTACATTTTTGTTTTACAGATCATGTAACTGTATTATACGATGTGTAAATATTCAACAGGATACATAATCATCAGGTTTTTGTGTTGGAAATTTCTAAAACATATATGACTTCACCGTTATTGGTATCTTATAATTTTCTTCTCGACCCTACTTTGAAAATGAAAATTGAAAACCCTGATAACGTTTATAATATACCAATTACCAAGGTAATAAGATTTTACACATCATTTTCATTTACTAGGTTATAATGAAATGTTCTAGGCTGGGTAGGCCAATGAAGGGTAATAAATGATGAGATATTTTGTGGGAAATGTAGAATTTAATTCATATAATATTTATATCATTTATATATCTCTAAATACATTAATCCATTACAGTCATTGGTTATGTATTTCAGAAATATTTGGAATATCCACTAAAAGAGATGTAACAAATGTGCATTAAAATTAGTGGTTTATATACATACAACATTGACTTTATTCATAAAATTCATCAATTTTTCTTTTGGACACTGATTTATAATCTTATTTAATTATATAGAGGCCTCTAATTAAAAGGAAAATTCTATTATTTAAATTAATCACACTATAAAAGTATTACCTTAATCATAATAATTCCATCTTAATCACCTTTTCCACACCTATAATATATATTACAATATAATCAAATCATTATTATTTTAATCATTTTTTATTATTATTTGAATGGAAGAACCATTATTTATCAATCTCTTCAAATTTAAAAAAAATATAATATTAATTATTGCATGTGATTGAACAACTACCTCAACGAGTCGAAGTATTTAGATGTCCATAGAACCATTTATTGTTGATTTTAATAATGTTATTAATCAATAATGTGATAGAAATAAAATTACTCTGATTTTGAAAATTTAAATTATAATATTCCTTTATTCAATATCATTCTTTGAGAAATGAGTACATTAGCAATTCATTACGAGGACTACCACTTTCATTTTATTATATGTCTCAATTTTTCTATAATATCATTATTATTCTTAAAACATTTGTTAAATAAGACTCACTATAATAAAATAATATAAATAATATCATCATTATACTGTAACAATGATATTATACATAAAATAATTAACATTTTTAGTCATAATAATCCATTAAATATAGTATGTTATTTTTTGGGTCTGTTTAACCACCTACATAAATGATGTTAAAACTATTAACATAGATGACTACGGGAATATACATAATAATATTACTATAATTTAGTAATAAAAAAATTATTTTAAATGATTTTCCAATGGTAATAATAATTATTTATCTTATTATTATAATATCATATCTGATTGATAATATTACTAAAATATCCTAAATATGATTCATATTTAGAGAAACATAACAAAAATAATAGTAGAGTGTGATGATAGAATTATAAATCGGTAAATTTTATCTATTCTCGAACGTTAATTTATCATGCAATTATGAAATTTTGGGGAATAATAAAAACTATTATTTTTATATTTTTCTAAAATGATTATGATTAGTTACACATGATATTCAAAATAGGCGTTAATAAATGAATATAAAATACTTTAATAACAATAAATAAATTTAACAAATTTATAATTATGAATGAAGTTCTTAAATGTGTGATTATCATTGTTATTATTTTTATATATGATGTTATAGAACATTAAAAAAATCTATATTAATTTTAATAGTCTTCATCTAAAATTTATCTCTTTGAGATGTGTTTTATATAATTATCCTAATTTCATTTATTCATTTTATATCCGAAACGGTTGAGGTTTAATATGATTAAATTTATTATCTTAATGTTATTTTAAGATAAATTTTAATCCCAACCTTTCATGATTTTTTTAATTAATTATAAAAAAACGGTGGGTTTTCCATTCAATTTTTATTCTATTTTACTCATGTAATGTCCACAAAATATTTCATTTTTTTGAGCATACATTGTAATGAATGTAATTTTACCATATTCCTCTAGAATTTAAATTTATTTATAATTTAATATTAATAATACTCCTTTATATTTCATTATTAATGAGTTACCAAAACCAGTATAAAATCAAATATTTACCATGGTAGATAAATAAACTATTGTTTTGGTAATGTAAATATGTTTATGGTTTCTTATATCAAACATCACTATCTAGAATGTATAATGTGATTGTGTCTATGGATTAGAATCGCATTATGGTTCTCATTTCAAAAAGTGTTGGCTGATAATTGGCTTAATCGACACCATGATGCATGATGTGTGGTCTAAGACTTCCAACCAAGATTTAGACTTCCAGGGGATATTTCATTCATATTCAAATTATATTTATGAAACATGATGAAGGATTTTTCCAACCACTATCATGGCCTCTTACAATTGAAAACTGTTTATCCCAATTACTAGCTTACACAGATTACCAACCTATAAAAACAAACAAATTTATCAAATGATTTTTCCTTATCACAAATATTTTGTATCGTATATATCACATAAAACCATATATATTTTAGAATAATAACACTATAAATTAATAATCAATTCGATAAGAAGTATTTCTATAAATTAGAGAACCTATGAAGAACGAATAGTCAGTTATCAATTGGGAAATGTAACACTACCCTTATAAATAGTAATATGAACAATAGAATTGTATCCTCACCTATAATAGTTTGGATACAATTTTTTCATCTTATAAGTAACAATATGATATAATTCTATAATTATTTAGTTAAATATATATTTAAATAATTATTAATTAACTGTCAGTATTTGTGTAAGTCAAAAATATTTAACTCCAATTTTATAATTAATATAATAATTTGAATGAAAATTTATTAACAAAAAATTTATTAATAAGTTAATATTTTCATGTATCATTATTAGAAGATAAATTTATGATACATTATTTAAATTTACAAAATTAAATAAAATTAATTATAATTTTACAGTCTCTATTTTTCATGTAAATATTTTAATTTATTGAAAATTAAATTTAACATTCATAGAAAATTATTTTTATGATATAGAGTACATTTATTAATTCTATATGATGAAAAAACGGTTAGGGTGAATTTGTAATATTTTCCAAAAATATTTGAATTTTTTTGTGAATGGTAAAATATGACAATTCTCAGTATTTATACATTATATAGTAAATACACTATTAATAACATAATGAATGATAAAATCACACTTGTTTTAATATCACATTATATTATTACAATAACTACTAAAATGAATCAATATTATATATTACCTTCATTAAAATTATAAAATCATTAATAAAATAACGAGAAATCACAATTCTCCTCTACTATAAAATATCACATCTCAATCCCTCTTACCCTTACAATAATAATCCATTAAGATTGTCAAAATTACACCAAAATATTCTACCATGGTCTATCTCCACCATTCTAGGGCTCTTGGTCATACAAAATGTCTAAAACCCCATTCCCTAATGAGGTTCTCACGGATGATAATTCAGGAGCTAAACCCTCTTCCTTTTTCTTTAAATTTCAATTCAATATATTTTTTATCCTCCTATCAAAACCTCTTTATATATGATCATGATATATAGATTATAATATGGATACTTTAATTGTATCGTGTTTGGGGAATATCCATTATCAATCACCTTACTCTTTCTCTATTTTATTATAAAAATGAAACCATCGTCCGGGAGGTGTTGATTTACAACCTTAAAGGATGAAGAACATTCATTATTTATTCGGTCCTTCATGGAAGGTGAGGGAACTGTTTTTATGGATGAACTAGATTAAAAAATAATATTATATATTAAATTATGTTCTTGAACAATTTTTTATACAATATGATTAATAATAGAACAAAACTAGTTCATTGTGATTGAAAACCGCTTAAATTATATTGGAAGATTATCATTGAAATGTTATATAATGATTCATTATAAAATATGGAAAAAATAATTAATAACACTAATTAAACTTATTATGCTTCATTAGCAACATTTAATTCAAATTATTGAGAATTACATCCATTTTACTTGTACATAATTATGTATAATCATTGAAATCGATCAGGAAATGAAGGAAACAGACACTATGTAATGATCAAATTTAATCATATAACCAAATGAAATCAATAAAATGAAGATAATAAAAATAAAGTATACTATATAACCGTCAAATTGGTCTTGAATTAGATTTTTTATGATTATAATTTAATATTCCACGTCTTTAAGGTTGAGTGAAAAATATATTCAGATATATGGTAAGTGTATCTCCCTAAACCAACATTTTCATTCAAGTTGTTCATTATCACCCTATAAACCAATGTAATTCATATTTTTATATTATATAATATTTATATAATCTTATTAAATGTACCAAACTCATGTATTCTGATCCATCGATCGTTCACATTTAGAAATACATGTTTTATAAGGTCCCCATCTCTATCCATCCTGATATTCAGTCTCGATTAAAGTGAACCGTCTCGATTTCATACCCATTTTTAGGTACTATATATTATATTTATTAAGAATCAATTTATTAATAAAAAAATTATAAAAAGATAACTTATTACATTTTTAGTATTATATAAAACATTTCTCAAAACAAATATTCTTTGTAATGCAAAAAGCATATTTATGTTAACAAATTACTCGATGATTTTATAAGAGTATTTTAAATATATTTCAATTTTTTATTATGTATAATTTGGAATAATATTTTTTGATATAATATATCATAATTGTTTTAATGGTTTACGATTATTTTGACTATCGATTAGCTATCTTGATTCTAATCACCATGTTACTCCAAATGATTGTAATTTATGTTTAATGATTGGGGAAATGAATTTACATTTCATGTGTTATTTTCAATAATAATGTTTATATTAAGAATTTTTCACCCCTTTTATATGATAAATGAATTTTAAATACTATTTTTTTGGTTGGGCTCTCTATATCCTCTTAGGTCCGCGATAGGTCTCTTGATACAGACTATTTTGGGGTTTTATGTGTTTATGCATAGTCTTGGCATTATCCATTGAAGGTATGATAGTGATGTCTTTTATTATGAAATATCTCATAATCAAACATTAAATTTATAGTCCATGTGAATATTGGACTAGTAGAATATCCATTGTTAAGCGTTATTATTGAATTATTTAATAAATTTATATTTATACCTTATTATGCTCTTGTTTACTTTTAATCGATTTTTTTATAATTCAATCACCACGCCTTGTTGTTTATTTTTGATTCCACTATATTTCATACCCATACTAAGCATATGATATAACCAATTTATTATGTTTAATTGTTTCTTTAGTGCAATGATGTTTATTTTGATTTACCTATAGGGATAATCTAAGAGTTTATGAGTGATTCCAAATATATTTAAATGTTGTATTTCATTTCATGTTATAATCTAATGTTCAAATATTTATTCATGTTTTCCCATATAGTAAATTATTTGTTACTTTGGGATATTTATTCATTCTTTATATGCCAATGTAATGATGTAATACACTGACTATTGGCCACATGATTTGGGGACATTATATTTGGTTTTAGTGTAAGCTTAGTAGAAATCATTGAAACTGGATTTAGAAAACATTGATTAGGGGAAAAACCCAATTATATACATTGAGTATAATAATAAAATATATAACATGAATTTTATTAAGGTTGATATTATGAATATCTTCATATAAATACATCGATGTCTCATTAGTAAATGTGTATATTGTTCTCGATTTGATGTACCTATGGCTAAGAACTCCGATTAGGTGTCCTAAGCTTGTCTCTAGATAACCTGGTACTTGACAATGGGACATACTGCTCACATGGTATGACAGTCCTTTTAAATATGCTTGTTATACTTCACATTTTCATTT
The DNA here is from genome assembly GCA_963277665.1 of Viscum album. Lineage (NCBI taxonomy): Eukaryota > Viridiplantae > Streptophyta > Magnoliopsida > Santalales > Viscaceae > Viscum > Viscum album. The sequence continues at coordinate 325,558,296 of OY728128.1, forward strand.
AAAAACATTATTAATGATATTAATGTAAATTACTCCCCCAGAAACCATCATATGGATTAGGATATTAGACATGAATAAAATATTAATTTATGATATATGTTTTTCATGTTTGACATTATAAATTATGACTCGTAATTTTTTTAATTCCACTATTTAGAAATGTATCCAAATGGAGTGAATGGAAACTACATGAACTTGTGTATCCAATTTATTTATTTCCCTCATATGCATAATAATGTTGTTGGTTTTGGTGTTGTGACTAGTGGTAATCAACTTATATCTATACTAGAGAAACAAACTTAGGTTATGAATAATAATATTACCCCTCTTGTTCATCCAAGTACATAATGTTGATGAGTTATGTTAATCCACATATTGGGAAAATAGTATACATCATTAAATGGGTATATAAACCCATTTTTTCTTGAGTAGTGGATATGTTAGTTAGAGAAGATATTTATCTCTTTGGGATGTAAAAAAAGTGAATTTCTAGATATGGAAATTTATCCTCTTTTGATAGATTTTGATATGTGGTGGTCAATGATTCAATACACAAAGGATGAGGAATAAATAAAATAGATGGAATTCATAGAATTTAAATAAAGTGTATCAGAAAAACAAATTTCATATAAACAACAAGAGGATATGTAAGGGATTTTTTTGAGTCATAGAAAAAAGGATGATGAGAATTTTGAAAAGCATAAACTGAAAATCACACAGTTAGAAAGTCATGCAACATAATACACATGTATCCCAAGGATCAATAATGATATATTCATTTATATTTTAATATAATTCATCAGAATATAACTCGTCTTCCATAATTTATCTCTGTACAAAGATATGTTCTCAAGTGGTATGAAGCCATAAAAGGAATTCATTAAGTCTAATTATTTAAATGTAATGAACAGAAGAAGGAATTATTTGAAATATATGGAGAATGAAATTAAGAAATAGAAAATAATGGAAGTTATTATATTCCATGTTGTAGTAATTCTGGGAGGAAACATCTAGTTACTAGCTAAAGGGAATGGTAGTCTGTTACAATTGTAGTGAAAAAGAAAACTAATACCATAACTATAAAGGAAATAATTAATCTACAAATTTTGTGTTCTATAATTATAAATTGATTTGGAATTATGATGATGAATGTCCTTGACTTCAATGAATCATTCCTCATAGAAGACCAACAGAGAAATTACATATTTATGTGATCAAAACGGCCAAGGTTGAAGTTCCTAATGATGTGGTGGAAGGTAAAATAATTAGTTTCTCAAACATAGACAATACATTATTTAATTTTGGACCATCAAATTGATTTATATCATCCATCATTTTCAATAAAAATATACATTTTTATGTTCCTTTGATAAAATATTGGTTATTAAAAACACATAAAGGTTACATCATTGAAAAAGTATGTATCAATTAGTCCCATTTATGTCACATACACATTGTTTAGTTGATGGTTTTATCATAATACCTATGTTTGAATTTGACATAACTCTATGTATGTATTGGATTTCAAATTATGATTCATAAATATATTTTAAGAATAAGGATGTTACATTTTGTAAGAATTAAGTGGAGTCTATTTTCATTATATCAAAAAACATGCCATCTGATTCTTATCTAGATCCACCCCCAGTAGTTCATTTTAATAGAGTTCATATGGAGGGTGTGAAGCCAATATATATGGGTGAGAATGGAAATCGACATATTTATGTGTACCAATAATGTATTAATACATTGATGTGTTTTTATAGGATTTAGTAGGACATCCTCTGGATTATGGAATTGAATATTCTATTAATTTATTACTAGACGAATGTCTTTATCAAAAATTATTTATATAATAGATAGTGTGGAATTAGTGGAGCTAGAGTAACCACAAGAGGAATAGAAATATAATGCATTTATTCGATATAGTGTTTCCACATGGGTAAAACAATTACTTTGTGAATAAGAAAGATACGTAAATGATGTTATCTATTGACAATCAGGAAATCAATTCTATTAAAATAAAGAAGAAGTATCTTTTTACTCAAATTGAGTTTTTATTTTATCAACTTCCTGAAGCCCAATATTTTTTTTTAATGATTGAACTTCAATTTGGATATAGTTCGTTTCATGTAATGAATGGAGATATTCTAAAAAAGCATCTAAAAATAGGTGTGGGGATTGTTAGTTTACAATAGACCATTTTGGACTGACTATTGAACCCTCTGTTTTCATGGATCTAATGAATTTTATTTTAATGGAATATATTGATTAATTTTCAGTGGTAATTATTGAAGATATCTTGGTATACTTCAAAATTTATGAAGATCATGAGAATCTCTAATGCATTCTTCTACATATGCTTAGAAGAAAGGAGTTATATGTAATGTTTATCAAGTGTGAATTACGGATTGAAACATGTTCCTTTCATGACTATATCATCATCAAAAGATGAAATTTTAGTTGATCCCACGATGAAAAAGGTATTCCGAGAATGTACTCCATCATTGAACATAACATAGGTAAATAGTTTTATTGGTTTGGTGGGTTATTATTGGTGTTTCATTCAGAACATCGCCGAATTAGCTAACTCATTAACCAAGTATACTCGTAAAGGGGTTAAGTTATTATTGACAAACAAATCGAAATAATTTTGTGGAGAATTAAAGAATTTGTTAGTGAATTCTCTTATATTGACTCTCTCACCTATAAATTGTGTATTTTTGATTTATAGTGTCGAAAAAAATAAAGGAATTGGGTGTGTCCTTATGTAGAATGATTGTGTGATTTATTATGCATCATAGAAGTTAAAAACTCATGTACTGAGATATCCAACTCATGATCTTGAGTTATCGGCTATAAAATTTTATTTGATAATATGGAGACATTATCTATTAAATGAGAAATGTTGGATATATATTGATCAATGATTTTTAAATATATCTTCTCACATAATTTACTCGACACAAGGAAAATGTTGTGGCTTGAGTATCTCTAGGAATATGATTGTTCAACACACTAGCCCCATAGAAAGGAGAATAATGTTGTAGATGAATTGAGCAGGAAGGATCATGGTGTTCTAAAAAATGATATATAAAAACAATCTGGTGTACATGGATCTAAAAATATATATATATATATATATGGGAATTATTAAGGAATGTGAAACATTAATACATTTTAAATTGGTTTCCCAACCATATTTTTTGGAAAAGATTTAATGTCTTCTTTTTAATGGCAAGAATCCTATAAATAAAATTATATATGTGAATATTCAGAAGTTGGAATACACCATATATAAAGATTTAAATATTAAATTTCGGAAGAATAAATTTTTTCCCTCAATACACAAGATAGAATTAGAGTAATTGGTTGATTACCAGTGCATTAATTTCTTTATTGACCATTGTAGTAGTAATATGTATATATATCTGAATGAACATTTCTTGTGGAATAATATAATTTAATATTTTTGTGATTATATATTAAGATATTTAGACTATCAACAGGTGAAGGCTAAAAGAAAACGTCATATAAGAGTTATGAAAACACTTCCTATTCTTAAAAGGAAAGGGAATCATGTGACTATTGTTTTACAATATTAACTAAAATTACAATAAAATTTGATATAATATGGGAAATTGTGGATCAAATTACCAAATATGCACATTTCCCTTATAAAAGGGAGGATTTTCAACTTAAGAACATTTCATGACTCTAGATTAATGATTTTTTAAGACTGCATGGGAAATAACATTCACTACTATCCAATTTCGATCCATGATTTATATCGAAATTTTGGAAATGTACTCAAATAAATCTGGATTCCAAGATTCATTTGAGTACTTCATATCACTCTCCAAATAATGGGTAGTCTGAATGGATGATCTAATTTTTAGAAGACTTGTTTAGATCATTCCCACTTGACATACAAGGTATATATGAAAATTACTTATCTTTGGAAGTGTCCTCCTACCCTAATACTTTCCATTCTAGAATTCAAACAACACCCTGTAATGTGTTGTATGGAATTGGATGTGGTACACGAACATGTTGGGATGAGGTTAGTGAAAGGATATTTGTAGGCCCATAGATTATAGAGTTATCAACAAAAAATGTATGATCTATTCCAAACCATATGAATGAATATCAGTGTAGGAAAAAGAGTAATGCAAATAATTGAATGAAGAATTAGTAATTTCAAGTTGGAGATCATATTTTCTTGAATGTATCTTCATGGAAGGGTGTTATAGGATTTGGAAAGAAAAGAAAACTAACACCCATGTACATTGGTCCTTTTGAAATCATGGATATAATTAAGATTATGGATTATCATTTGGATATTCCACTTAGTGTTTCTAATGTACACAATTTGTTCCATGTTTTTTATTTGATTAAGTGCATCTCATACTCATCACATGTACTCATTATAACATAATAGAACTAGAACCTGGATTATCTTAATGTGACGACCATATCTAAACTCTAGACACTAATGAATTGGTCTGTATAAATCAAACGACTCTGTTCATAAAGGTACTTTGAAAAAATTGTAAAATTTAAGAGGCGATATGGGAGCCTGATGAGAATATGATAAAGAACTGCCCAAATCATTTTGGGCAGTGATAATCTTGAAATTTAATGGAAGAAATATTTTATGAGAGGAGACTATATCAACCCAAAAATTTATCAAAGGATATTTCCTTCTAATAATTATGTTATATAGTATAATCCACAAAAAATCCACGTTGAGAAAAAAATAAAAAAAATAAAAACAACGAATCAATGAGACCATACGTGTTCTTAAAAATTAATGAAACTATATAGAAGGAATTATATGTTGACCCTATGGAATGGTAGTGTTACCCTTATGAATAGTAATATGAACAATAGAATAGTAACCTAACTAGTTAATGTATGGATACTAATTATCATTTTATAACTGAATATATTATATAATTATAAATTTATATAAGTAAATAAATATTTTAATAATTATTATTTAATTGTCGGTATTTTTTAAGTCATAAATATATAACTCAAAATTTATAATTAATATTATTTTATAAAAAAAAATATTTTCAAGAAATGTATTTATAAGTTAATATATCATTTTATCATGATTATGAAATAATATTATGATACTTTATTTAAATTTTTTAAATTTTTATGAAATCACATTTAAGTTTATGATCAAATGTTTTTTCACAAAAAAATTATTTTTCTTTAAAATTAAATATCTCATATTAATAAAAATTATTTCATGAAATTGTGTTAATTTTTTGAATCTACATGTCAAAAAATATTAACAATTAATATTTGGTATCATTCTAAAATACCTGAATTTTTTTTAATAGTAAAATACATTTATTTAAAGTATTTATACACTATAAGATAAATACTATTTTCCTAAAAAAATGAATGATTTAATCACACTTGTTTCAATGTCACATGAAATTATTATGGTATTTATTCACAAAAATTGACAATAATTCTTATCTTAAGATAAATAAAATAATAATGAATAAAATAATGAAAAATCACCCCTCTACAACAATATAAATAACACCTCTCACCCCTGTTATCCTCACAGCTATATGAATAGAAGATTTTCCAAATTCATCCAAAATAATTTTCCCTAAAAAACCCTCCTTGTTCATGAGATATTGGTCTTAAAAAATTCCCCCATCCCATTTCTTTAAGGTGATTTTTTTGGAATATAATTTAAGAGGAAAACCCTCTTCCATTTTAATTTAATTTTATTTGAGTTTTTTTATTTTCATATCCTCTTTTGACCTCCTCAATCCAAATGATCATGAAATAACAATAATATATATATAAAATATAATGATATAATGTTATTGTAATACCAAATATCAATGTTCTTGCACAGTGTATTTCATTTAAAAAAAAAATCATTGTCGGGGAGCTTCCAATTTACAACCTTAATGAATAATGAACATTTATTATTTTATTTTTCATTAATGTCAAGTCATGAAATCATTTTTATTTTTGAACCAGATTATAAAATATTTATTCTATTTTATATAAGTATCTAGATCCATTTTATATTAAATATAAAAATAATAAAAAAACTAGTTCATTGTGATCACCATACCGCTAAAATTAAGGTAAATAATTATCATTAATATGTTATATAATCATTAAACCAAAAATATTGAAAATAATAATAAATAATTTCAATTAAACTAATATGTATTCAGTAATAAAATTTAATTCCAATTATGGAGTATTATACCAATTTTACAATAACTTCATTATATACAGTCATGAAAACCGACAATGAAGTCAATGAAACAAACACTCTTGAATATGAGAATTTAATCTTATAACATAATCAAAAGAACATAAATGCACTCAATAAAATTATAATAAAATAAAGAAAACTCTAAAATGTTATGAATTAAATTATTTATGAGTCTAATATCATATTATAAGATCATAATTTCATATGTATAATATACTCAGACATAAGTTATGGGTTTCTCTCCGATCAACCATTTTCATTCGGGTTGTTCATTTTCCTTCTACACACAAATTTAATTATTGATTTAATTTATATTATTATTAAAAATGATTATAATTTTATCTAAAATAATTTATTATGATCTTTTAATCTTTAATTTTATGAAAATACATTTTTTATATGGTGTTCACCTCAAACTATCCTAATATGAAAGCCCCAATAAAGGGAACCATCTCTATTTTTTTACCCATTTTCTTTTACCGTATATAATATTTATTAAGATAAAATTATTTTTTAAAAAATCATTAATTTATTTCTCGAAAAAATTTCTTAGTACATTTTTGGTTTTATAAAAATTACTCTACAAAATAACTCTTCCTTGCAAAGTAAAAAAGATAATTTCTTTCAAAACAATTACTCAGTGATTTTATAAGAGTATTGTCCATTTAGTTAGACACACATATTAATTGTTATGTTTTATTAGGATTAATATGTTATGATATCATCTACCATATTATTTTGATTCATTAATTGTTATTTTTACTATGGTTGTGATATATTAGGATCGTTCACCCTATTACTCTGAATGGTTAATAATTATATTTAATGAATTGGAAATTTTATTTAAATTTCATATGTCAATTTCAGTATGAATTTATATTTGTATAATGGTTCAACCCTATCATAGAAACAGTGAATATGAAATAGTAAGAGTTTGGCGGGGCCATATATATCCCCTCCGAGCATTTTCAGGTATCACTAGATGAACTAGTTTAGGTTTTTATCTGTTCATATTTGGTCATTGCATGAGGCCTCAAAAATATGGATACAATGTCCTGCATTATGAGTTACCTCATTATGAAAAAATTAATATATAGTGCATGTTATTATTTATCTAGTATAATATCCATTTTTATATATTGTTAAGGAATTATTTAATAAGTTAATATTTCTTCCATATTATATTATTTTTTAATTTCAATGTAATTTTTTTTTGTCATTCATCCCACCTTATTTATTATTTATACTTCTAATATATCCAATACCCTTAATGAGAATTGTATATCACCATTTTCTGATGTATTATTTTTCGTCAGGATGGAATTATGTGTATTATGGATGATATTTGGGTATAATATAGGAGTTTATCATTTATTCAAAAGAAGATGATATGTTGTATTTCATTTCATTGTACTGTTAAATTTATAAATGTAATCAATTTTTACAAAATTTAAAACTATTTAATTTTTTTAGAAGTTTATTACTTGTTTATATGTCAATGTAATGAAGTAAGGCACCACCTCTAGACTGATTGAGTCAGGGTTATTAAAAATCATCAATTAAATTTCCCTAAAAACTATGATGCATTAATCATGATTTTACTAGTTATTTTGATGATACCAAAAGAATTCTAAGACGACTATGGGATTTTCTCAATGAAACTAACATTGATACATTTAATTTATAAGTATCTACCTTCCATAATTTTTATTATATATATAGTTGTTATTTATTTAGATAGTGGTTGTTTAGGGAATTCTCTAAAAGTTATTTTTTTAATGGTTAATTAATTATTCATAATATGATAATGAGTGTAGAAAAACTTAAATATTTCATAAATACATCTAATGTTCCCAAATGATAATATAACTCATGTTTTTATTTATATCTATCCCCATTCTAGTATATTTTTCTCAAAAATGGACTTCCCAACATGTTTTCATTTATAAAATTTTTTATTACAATAATATATGATTAAATAAAATTTTTATCCATGTTTTCATTTATTATAATGGATAAAAAATCCCATAGTTTAAGTATATTCTGTATTTATATATCATATTTGTTCTTACTATATCAAATATTTCTTTTTTAGGTTATGATGGTTTATATTATATGATTCTTCATATATAGAGTCATATTTCATACATTTTTGTTTTAATTTCACTAAAAACATATAATATAACTGGGCATAATTTTCAATTATATGAAAAATGGAATAATATTGATTTTATAATTAGTTCATTTTTAAAATTATTATTTAAAATGTGATTTATATATGTGGCTTTTCATCCAAGTCTAATAAAAGTTTTGATCATATAGTAAGTAATGTATTCTAAATAATAAATGTTATTTTAATACTTACATTGGGTTATTAAATCTGGTTTCTTATGGAAGACGACTAAAACCTCATCCTGGGAATGAAATAACTTTTATTTTGTTTAACTGGTAATAAATAAACCACCAACCTTAGGGGACTAAGTTTGGGGGTGTATCATGTATGAATTTTATCGGTTTAAATTACTTTACAGATTATTATGTTCTATTGTTGTGTTTGAAGAGTAATTATTTAAGATATTATGGTATCTATCACAGTTTAAATTCTAGTTGATATTCTTATAGTTAAAGTCATAAAAAATGCTCATTGTTTAATGTCATATAGGTATGGTCACAAGTAAATGAGTAGTGGGAGAACCCATTTTATAGTTGTATTGGGATACTTACAGTTTATAGTCTATTCAACACAGTCATCGGTTAATTTCCTACATGAACACAAGCAATATAAATTCAAATAGGGATTTTAAAAATTTATTCTCATATGGGGAATATATTATTATAGATTTTATTTTAGACATTCTCGTTTTAATGAATAGTGTGGAAAAACATGATATAATGTATTACTATAATTCTAAACTTTTGAAATCTATTTGGGATAATACAATATCATATTACAATGGGAATTGTCAATGTTTGATGTCTTATTGGTACCCTCACAGTTTAATCAACCCTATGTATGTTCATGGTTTATTTTCCAATTTAAATACTACAATTTTAATTCTTAATGAAGAAAACCACATAATATAATCAATTGGGGACACTCTAGAGTTCATTATGTTTTCATGAATGGAGATGGGTCTAGGTAATAATTCCAATCATGAAGATATAACATTGATGGTGTTTGGATTTTGGGATTGAAAAATAAAAAATGTCATGTTAGTCCTTTTAGAATATGAATCAAAACCCAAATAGTTTTAAATTTTTAGTTTATGAAAATAAGATAAGATCAGTACCTAAAACATTATATCATGTTATAATGATTGTCTTTTGGAAGGGATGAAAATTTTGGATTGAACAAGGACAACATATCAATATTTCATGCATGGTTCAACTATAATGATAACTCTAATACAAGTAATTTATGTGGATTGCAATTAGTATAAGGACTTGTTATAGGCATTTCACATGGTGTATATTATGGATAGGATTACCAATGGTAAAATGGATTATCCAAACACATGATAGGAGGCTCATGATATTTTTGGGAGTATTAGTGATACATATATTGATTACACATCTTCTCCTCAAATGGACACAATTTTAGTTTCACGTTTGAATTTTTAATGATTGAATCAATATTTTGAGGATAAGGGTATTTGGTGAAAATGATTATAATTCGTGTTTTTCATGTTTAGGAGTCATCCAATAGGTTTAAATTTCACCATTTCATTCATTATTGATGTTTTATTAAATAAAAGATTCGATGAAAATCATTTTTTTTTGAAGTTATTTCCATATAAATGGGATTTATGTGAGAAAATTTATAATTATTTAATATTACATAAAGGTATTTTCCAATGGAATTCACTTCAGTCACATGTGGTGGAGTCCATAATATTTTATTGGATTATGAAAGGGAATTAACAATGAGGTTTATTTAGAATAGTGTTTCAACATCCTCAAATTATTAAATCTTATGTATAAGCCCTTTTTGTAGAAATATGATGTGTATTGGTAAAACATAAACTCAAACAATTTAAATCCTTACTTATATACTAATTTTGTGGAAAAAATTTCATTTTACGACATTATTGATGAAATATATTTAATTCATAACACCCCTAATAAATTTAATTGTTGTCTGGTGCCAAATTCTATGAATAAATACAAATCAAGATTCATTAAAATATATAATTTTCTAGAATATATTAATCTAAAAAATGTACTTCCTCTTTAATCATTCATAGATTCTTTTTTCTATGAATAAATCATAAATGTTTTTACCATGAACATTAATACACATCTTAGCAACCAACCACGATGTCCTTTCATGATCCAATCCACATAGATTGGTAGCATCACTCTCCATTATTTTTATAATTTAAACATACAACTTCAAAATGTGTTATCAATACTTAATATAATATTACAAAATTATAAATCAATGTTGGAAACATGAGTCGATGAGAAAAAAAAAATAATGTCCATTCAACTCACTTAAATCCTTATAGATACCCAAACAACCCATACATATAAATCACATATTAATGGATGAATATTAATTAAATTCCATGGACACATGTTTGATGAATATAATGGTTTATTATTTTGGTAAATTTTATAAAATCATTTTATTTAGTGAATGATCTTAAAAATATGACTTAATTATTTAACCATTTTTTACTCTTCAAAAGATTATGCTATAAAATAATTTCTACATAACCTGGGAAAGATAACATCATAATGTTCAAGATCATATTCTCAGTAAGGTAATCATGGGAAATATATAAATATAATGTGAGATAAAGAGTGTGATAACATGATATTAAACAATGAAAACAATACCCATCATTTCAAAGAACATAATCATAATTCATGTCATATAGATTTATAGTTCATAAGGCAAGAATCATAATGGAATTGATGAATATAAGACATATTATCATAACATTGAGACAAGATTATGATTTGTGGAATTAAAATAATCATATAAAATAATATTCATAGTATTCATGGAATATTTCTTCATCTATCAATGTAAATTAGGTTTACACCCCAAACCATTATAGTATTCAATGTTCACTCAAAATACTAGAATAATGGATTGGTTGCCTCACTAAAAAAGGTTCACACCCTTTTAATATCAAGTCGACCTCATGAAATATAAATAATTACCCTACTAATTGAAGATATATATTTTTCCCACGTGCTATATAATGGAAATTATATAATCATGTGCATTAAGATCCTAAAATATTCATTATATTAGATCCAAAGAAAAAAAATATGTTTCTCAAAAAATTAATCATATAATAAATAGTGTAAAATTAATAGGATTTATAATCATTTCATTAATGTATAACTTGGGAATTTTTTTCATATGAATTTTCTAGTTTTATAACATATAGAATTTAAATAAGTTTCATAAAATGCTTTCATAAAAAACTAATTCAATTTTGAGAAATAATATGAATAATATACTTAGTTAATATCCCATGTATATTATAACTATCATAAAAGGATTTAATAATAGATTCACAATTATTTATATAGTACACATGAATTAATTAATGAAGAAAATTACATTTCAACACTGAAATAATGTTTTTAAAACAAAAAACATTTGTGAAAATTATTTTTCCATGAAAACTAATATGGAATCTTCTAAATGAATATTTATAAATCCATTAATAAATGACTTGGTCAAAACAGACTTCAAACATCGATAAAAAATGATTTAAAACATTTTTAAAATTTATTTATTTTATAATACCCATTGAAATGTTTACATTATGGTTCATAAATTATATTTCATACTAAAAAATTAAATTTCATACAGTACACATTATTAAATGATTACTTAATTTTTTATTAATTCAAAAATTATTTTTTTCAAAAATACGTTATGATTGCACGAAAATATTTTATTAGAATGTAAAATTTTGGAATAAAATTTATTTAATAAAAATGTTGTTAAATTTTAAATATATTATTGAATTAAGTTTTTGAAACCATTATTTTGGATGAAAATTTATTTTCAACTAAAGAGAGAAATAAAATTCATTTTACTTAAATAAATATTTTACTAATATATTGACAGTATAAAGAGAGTAAAATTAAAAAATCATATATTTTCAATTTATAAAAATTGAGGTAAATTAATACATGAGTTTATTGGGAGATGGGTCATAATGTTTTTTGATAATAATTATAAAGAATACAAATTGTAATAAATACTGAGATATTATTCGAAGGCTCTAACCATATTAGTAATAATAGATCCTAGTACCCCATAGAAGTATAACATTAAATGAAACATTAAATAAAATTTACTCATGGATACTCATGATTTAAAATTTCAATGTGGTTTTATATAAACCATATAAAAGAAAATAGGTTCATGACAAAACATATGTATCAAAGATAGAAAATATATAAAAAAATCCATTACTACTCTACTAATCATTTGAATAATAATGCTTATTAATTAATAAAATTAAATAAATATTTTAATAACATTAATATATTTATATTCATCATGTAATTATAAATGTGTAATTATATACACCACACAAAATAGACAAGTGGTTAATATGACATATGCCTCGAAGTAATAAAGAGATTATAAATCCCTTACCGTAAGCCTCAAATGTATTTGAACATGGTAGAACCTCCTATATAATATATATATATATATATAATATTATTATAAATATATAAAAAACATAATTATATATATCATACCACATATGATATACTTATGAACTTTAATACCCATTTGTTAACAATTTCTTATTAAATTCACATTTTAGTAGATAATTACATTTTTTTGTATATTTGAATTTTTTTATTTTCAGTTATATTAATTTAATCATAGTCACAACACCAAAATTATGTTTATATTATATTATTAATATATTTATTTATTATATATGTATTTATAATCATACATAAAATATAGAGTAATAAAATAAAATAAATCATTCATAGGGATGGTATTTTGTACGTACGCATGAATAATGATTCCATTTTATTTGTGGAATGAAATAATAAAAAAAATTATATAATTATAATATATTTTATATTTCATATACATCACATATTTTTTTTTATTTCTCCCATTATTACCTTACATGTAAATCATATATCAAAAATAAATTATAAATCTTCATAAGGTGGTTGTTTGACATATTCACAAACAAGGATATCATATCCCTAATGGAGTCCTAAGTAGGAATTTATATATGATATAAAAATTACATAAGTTTAAATATATTTGAAATAAAATATTTCTTCATTTTATATATCCTTTTTACCCATCAAATAAAATAAAAAATAAAAACAGAACACATCAGTTCGCAAGGCAGTATTCCACCGTACAAATGAGAAACATTATTGGATTCCAAACGGGATAGATCATAGATGTTAGATGTGGTGTTTTAATTATATAGGAATAATAATACAATTTATATCATATATATTCATTAAATCCTTCGATAAATCCATCTGTTAGTGGTGGTTATGGAAAATGAATAACTTCAGTTCATGGGGCGCTAGTATAACATACACTTGATTGGTGACTTCATATCCCAGTTGAAAAATGTAGAGATGGCTGTAGGTAATTAACATAATGTAAAAAAGTATTATTTTATTAACTATACTTAGTTTATAATATAATCATTGGTTATGAATTATTTAAGGTGGTAGAGAACAGAATAAAATAAATCACTAAGTTATGGATGTTACATATTCTTTGGTCAACTACATTTGGATTTAAACAAAGGCCTTATTTGGAAGGATTTGTTACCAAAATAATGAATATATTATGAGATGAATGAATTTATGGTTTATATGGTTATTTTTAGCTAAACTAAATTATTTTTGGAGTGTTATGTGGAGAAGATATTGGATGGACATTTATAGGTTATGTGAATGGGAAAAATATAAGTTTTCAAAATAAAAAGTTGTTCCCATGTCACACCCCGACATTTAATTCATTTTTAGTTATTTAATTCATGGCCTTGATATCTCTCGCCAAGGTCTGAGTCGAGTCCCGGGTCAAAACTTTTGGCGTTTAATGTTTTGCAGTGGGGTTCAGACCCGTGTCTGGTCACCGCACGGTTGGCGGTAGCCACACAGCTGGCCCAAGTGTCATCAAATTGCTAATTATTTTATTACTATTTTTGTTATTGTTTTTTTAAATGATTAAAATTATTATTTTTATAATTACTATTGTATTAGAGCAATTATAATTAATTTCTCGTCATCATTGTTATTTTATTATTATTGAAATAGTTATTATTTTTATTGTAAGTAATTTTTTTATTAATATAATCTTTATTATTGTTCATTTTATCATTTTTATTATTCTGGTATTATTATTATTATTTTTTAATTGCTATTTTTATTATTCCATTTTAGATTTTATTATTATTATTACAAAAAAAACTAACCCTAACCCTTTCTACCCAACACCCCTTTCTTTCTTCTTCTTTTTTTCTTCCCACGATGTGCGCCGCCTCCCTCACTCCCCTCCTATATCGGGCTATCACCCGACATTCTCCCTTCATCTAGGTCTCGCCACAATTCCAACCCTCCTCAGCCTGGCCTCACTGCTCTCGCTCGCCACCCATGATCTGCCTTGCTCCTGCGACCTCTCCCCACCCCCTCCTCATCGGCGTGACCTAACTAGGATGCCCCAGCCGTGCCTCTCCTGGCCGACGGCCTCCCATCCTGCTTGCAACAATCTGGCGCCCCTCATACCCCCTTTTTCTGTCACCCAGCTTCTCTAGTCGTGAGCCAGCCGCCCCATTTTGTCTCCTGCTCATCGTCCGCAGCACCAGACTTACCCCCCACCCCAGACCGCCTAGCCTCCCGCATCCAAGCTCTGCCTCTCCCACACCTCGGCAACAACACCCCGGGCTCACCCTCGACGGATCCGACCGCCCCCCTTCGACCTCACCTTCTTCCCTTTGGTAGACCCCTTTTCCTCTTAGTTCGGTTTTTGGTTCTTTTTTTTAATTGGGTTTTAGTGTTCCAGTTTGTTGGATATTAGTTTTAGGATGGAATCATGTTGGTTTTATCTTTGTTTTTAATGGAACGTGATTCCTTAGGGATTGCTTGGGGTACGTTTGGCGCACAATTGAAATTCGCACCAAAACATGGGGTTCTCTTCAGGCGAAGTAAGTTGTTCCATGCCCTACCACCACTATATAAATTTAATGTGCTCAATTGAATTTATTAATGTGATCATTAGCTTGTTTATTTGGTGCGAAATGTATTCTTGGATTGTTTTGACATGCGTTCAAGTTGGAAATTGGGAGTTTTCATTAAATGTGTGGCGTCAATTATGATGTGTTTGTGGTTGTCTATTTGTGAACTTGGTTCGACATGTTTGGTTTAATAATTCAAGTACATGTTCATTGTGTGATATGTTTTGGAAATGGGTTCTATGGTTTTGAAGGGGTTGTTTTATGTTTCTTAAAATATGTGGGTATTTGGTTGTGGTTCTAAAGAAAATGGTAGTTTTGTGAAAATAGTTTTGGGTGTTTTTATATTCTACTTTTTGAGGTTTTAATTTATTTATTTTGGCCAAGTCCCAACACCTTGGGTGTTGATTCACACGTTTTCCTTGTCTTAGGTGTGCGATTAGTGCACGGGAGGTTGTCCTTCCCTCTACTAAAGCGTTACTTCGTCTGTGCATGGTTTGACGTAGGCGAACCCAAGTTTCCTTTCCTAATTAATTCTTTGGCACTTGCACACTTTCAATTTCTCTCAAACATTATTCTCACCTCTGTGCCAACTTTAGTAATCTTTTATATCATTTTGGAGTTTGGTTTTGCGTCTTTGCATTCGATTTACCATGATTATAGTTTGTTTTGGACCCGCAAAGGTGCGGTTGAGGTGCGAACGAAGATTCGCATCGGTTTCGGGTTGGTGTATTTTTTCCGCCTTGGTTCCAAGTGCGTTGAGCTTTGCTGTGTGTTTTGGGTGTGCGTTGGTCGGAAATGCGTTATTTGAATGTATTTTTGGTGTGTGGGCTATGAGTTACTTTTGGAAATCGTTTTATAAATTTTAAAGTGGTTTATTAAATAGCACAAATGATGCAAGTATATTTTTTAAAATACGTCAAGGTGGTTCTCTCCATTGTTTGTTAGTTTGGATTTTTTAAGTCCATGTTTATGTAATGTCGTTACCTTTGGAGTTGCAGTGTGTTGACAAGTTTCTTCCACAGTCCTGCGATGATCGGCGTATGCGTGTTTGTACGTCTGTGCGAGGCGTGACGTGCCATTGCGTTGGACTGCGAGATGAGGTAGGTCCCCCATTGCACTTACCATTAGATTTAGAATTTATTAATTTCGTATTGTTTTATTAATTTTTAATGAATTAGAAATAATATTAGATAATAAAACTTTAAATTATTATTTAGTGCGAAAAGAGCTGTTTATTTTAACCGAACACTTGTGATATTTTCTTGACGGGCGGACACCCAGTTTTGAAAGAATGCCAATTTGTCCTTTAAACATAATTCACAGAACTTCAAATGTGCTTCTAGTTTTAAAGATAAATAATTTCTTCTGAACAAGTGTTTTTAGCTTTTTGAGAAAAGAGGTTTTACATTAAAATTGGTGAAGGCCTGTTTGGCACTTTAATGAAATGGATTATTTTTGAAAACCTACTCGGGGGTGATCTTTGGTGTGAGTTGTTTTCGTGAGCTGTATGTGATGTTGGTGCATCATGACTGATTAATTTACATTGTGGACGCACCCCCTTTTTATTGCTTGTGTTGACATGGGAACCTGGCATATTGAGTGAATTTTCTGAGAACGATTGCTACACTAGTTCAGACCACACACTGGCTAGTGGCCCCATAGCAGGGGAATACTAAGTTATTGCCGCTATGGGGATATGGCCCCTCGGTTAGGCCATGCAGCACTATGCCAGGTAGTATTATGGGTGTTATGACGTCATCGAGTTATGCCATGCCTTTAGGATGAGTCACATGTATAGTATGTTCTGGATTGTTCCCGATCTCCTAGGTTCGACCCACGTTTCTTTTAGTGTTTATTTGTGTGTTGCGGATGATTGAGTGGTCGAGTTCGGTTGCGGACCCATGTGTTCCACTTTTACCATTGCCCTTAGTGTGTGTTGTGTGTGATTCTCCTTTTGACTAAAAACTAAAGTTTGGATTTCTAAATTGTTCGCAAAATGTTTAAAAAATGCAATGCACCTGTTTCTTTCAACATTAAACTTGTTGTAAATTAAAAAGGGCAATGGACTATTAATTGTTTTAGAAGTGAATATGTGTGGAAACCATATTTTATATAATTTAGTTCAAACCTGGAATCGATAAATTCTTTATTCATTGGTATGTGCATTGGGAATAGTATTAGTCAGGCCTACCTACTGAGTTTTAATACTCACGCCTATAGTGTTTTCTTGTTTTTAGTTCTGTTTCAGGTTCCAGATTCAGTTTTTCACCTTGAGCAATGTTGGTTGTGTTATTGGAAGGTGACCCAAGGGGTCACATGGAGTTTTAGTCGTGGTTAGGTTAGTGGCGTTGTTGGCTGCACTTTCTTTATTTGAATTTGTACCATTCGTTTCTGCTGCTTAATTTATTTTTTTTATTTTGGGCTAAATTGTTCCCACCTATTTACTTTTCATGCTGGGCCCTAGTTGCCAGCCCGTGGGGATCGGGAATGCCCTTCGGGCCATGTCGCGAGCCGGCTCGGGTGACCGATTCAGGGTCAACCCGGGTTGGTTCGTGACAAAATGGTATCAGAGGGAGGTTCTTGTTATTTGGGATGTCTGGTAGATGGAGATTAGGTGTGTCAGGACTTGAGAGGTAGGTACGGGAAGGACGTCATGAACCCTCGCCTGTTCCTCACCTCGAGTCTCCAGGGATAGTCCGGGAATTGGGTTTTTGTTTCATTCTGGTTTGTTTTGGATTGAGGGATGACAATAGAGGAAAACCGTTATTACATCGTGATCTCACATGGAGTAGTGACCCATGTGGAGTCCGGGTACACGGTTTGAACGCCTCCTAGTGGTTGACGCTTACTTTGGGAATGACCCACTATCATGTCGCCATGTTAAGTGTGACCACTGGTCCCTCACTCTGATGGTTTGATGCGAGTTGAATGTCGTTTTCATTTTGGTTGGTGTAAGTGCATTTTTGGAAGCGAAAACTGGTTTTTGAAAAATGGGACTGATTTCTTTTAAATGACATTGAATTTATGAAATGGGTTTTAAAACTAAAAGCCTTTGGTTGGGAAAACTAGAGTTTCTTTGGAAATTGGTCGAGAATGGTTTGGGGTGAAACCTTAGGAACTCCTTGTGAACATTTGCACATGTGAGAGGATGCGTGGAAAGTGCATGTTGGTGCGCATGAATGAATTTGGATGAAGACATGTGCAACGGTTCATGGGATTACCTGGGTGTGTTTGAAATTAAAGGCATGACCTTGTTTTCTAAATTGGCTTTTAAAGAGGAAAATGTTTTTGGAAAGTGGTCTTGAAAGAAAGCTGTTTCGAAACCAAAAAGAAGGGTGGTTATGGAATCTAAAATGGAACGAGAATTTTGGACATGAAATTTTGGGTTGTGTTTGTGGTTGTTTGGATTCTTGAGCTGGTGGTTTTTGGATGAGTGTGCTTTATTGATGTTGCTTCGATTGATATTTGTTTCGGCTTGGTGATATATATGTTGTTCAGAAATGCCGCCCAAAAAGATCCCTAGTGTTTTGATGAGTCATGCCCAGTTTTTGGTCTTTCTCAGACGTTGTATATCCTTCATGGTGATTGGAGTCTGTTAGAGACAATGTAGTGGCTTGAAAAAGCCGAGCGTGTCTTCAGGGTATTGGGAACTCCAGAAGCGATCTGAGTGCGTGTTGTTTTGGGTCTGTTTGAAGTTCCAGCTCTGGATTAGTAGGAGTTGTATGCTCTCCATTTCTGCAATTTGGGATGATGTGGAATTTCTTTAATATCATCTTCATTCAATGGTTTATACTTGTGGAGGTGAGGATGAAGGAAATAGAAGAGCTCATGCGTGCTCAACATGGCCAGCAGACGGTGAAAGCGTATGTCGACCATTTCAAGGATCCTACGCCTCTTTTTCGGGGGGGGGGGGGGTAGTGTCACAGGACTGGATGAAGACTTCTCCCTTCGTCAGGGGTCTTTGTCCAAAGGTCAAAGAGCGAGTCCTAACTTTTTTAGAGAACCACTTTTTGACAAGATGGTGCACGAGGTGTTCTTAGTTGAGTTGTTTTCCGAAGCGCAAATGATCGGCAATCCATTGTATCTAGTTGCTCATGAAGATCCCCCACCTGGAGAACATAGTGATTCAGGTGAGTTTGTTTCTAAAGAGTCATCTACAATGGTTCTGGCTTCTAGTTTATCGGACCGTTCAGTGGTGTGCCACTAGCGTGGCCGGTTCAGGAACGTGAAACTGTCATGTCGCATCCCTCCCAAGACGTGTCATCGTTGCAGGTGACTAGATCATCAATGGAAGATTTGCAGGAAGCGTCACCTGAGGAAGACACTATGACCTGAAGATTCCAATGCCTGACTGTGAGGCAAGAGATGCTTCAACCATCAGAGCCACAACCATAGGTCTTGGGGTGAAGCTCGCGCACAGTCAGGAGTTGTCAGGGGTGGGACGCCTCAGTTCGCGTCCTGCGTTCCGTGTTGGAAATGAAATATTTAAAGCCCTTCTGTTCTTTTCCTGCCAATGTTAAAGTTTTTGTGTTGTTGTAGGTTCGTTGTGCCATCGTGAGGTTGGGATGAACATGTTCGTTTGTAATCCGAACAGCCTCATTGTGTGATTATGGTGTTTATGATCGTGCGTTTTTTTAGAGGTATGTTTGGACCTTGCGTGGGTTGATCTTGGTTTGGCAGTGTTTTTTTGGAGATATAAGTGCTTGCAGAGGAGTCCAGGTTTGCGGTTATGCTCGGGTTTACTACTTTGATTAAGTTCTGCTCGGAGATATTTCTATCGTGTTCGAGATTTCTTTAGTCTGAGTCGAGAGTTCCAAGTTTTAGCTGAGGTGTTGTTTCGGTCGTGCTTTAAAGGTTAGCCTGGATTGGTGGGGAGTTCCCACGTCGACCCCCCTTCCCGAGGTGGAATGTTTAGGTGTTAAATTTCCGCACTGGTTGAATTATTGTGGTGGGGAGAACACTCTCATGTTATCCCATTTTCTTATGTTGTGGTTTCCTTCAGTTTCAACCGGGCACGTTCTCTTGTTTTATCTATTGTTCAGTTGAGTGACTTTCTGGGGGCAGAATGTGTCTGTGGTGGGGAGAATTGTCACACCCCGACATTTAATTCATTTTTATTTATTGAATTATTGTCCTTGATATCTCTCGCCAAGGTCTGAGTCGAGTCCCGGGTCAAAACTTTTGGCATTTAATGTTTGCAGTGGGGTTCAGACCCATGCGCAGTCACCACACGGTTGGCGGTAGACACACAGTTTTCCCATGTGTCATCAAATTTCTCATTATTTTATTACTATTTTTGTTATTGTTTTTTTTAAATGATTAAAATTATTATTTTTATAATTACTATTGTATTAGAGTAATTATAATTAATTTCTCGTCGTCATTGTTATTTTATTATTATTGAAATAGTTATTATTTTTATTGTAGGTAATTTTTTTATTAATATCATCTTTATTATTGTTAATTTTATCATTTTTCTTATTCTGGTATTATTATTATTATTATTTAATTTCTATTTTTATTATTCCATTTTAGATTTTATTATTATTATTACAAAAAAAACTAACCCTAACCCTTTCTACCCAGCACCCCTTTCTTTCTTCTTCTTTTTTTCTTCCCACGGTGTGCACTGCCTCCCTCATTCCCCTCCTGTATCAGGCTATCACCCTACATTCTCCCTTCTTCCAGGTCTCGCCACAATTCCAACCCTCCTCAGCCCAGCTTCGCTGGTCTCGCTCGCCACCCATTCTCTGCCTTACTCCCGCGACCTCGCCCCACCCCCTCCTCATCGGCGCGACTTAACCAGCACGCCCCAGCCATGCCTCTCCTGTCCGATGGCCTCCCATCCTGCTTGCAGCGATCTGGTGCCCCTCGTACCCCCTTTTTCTGTCACCCAGCTTCCCCAGTCACGAGCCAGCCGCCCCATTTTGTCTCCTGCTCATCGTCTGTAGCACTGGACTTGTCCCCCCTAGACCGCCTAGCCTCCCGCATCCAAGCTCTTCCTCTCCCTCACCTCAGCAGCAACACCCCGAGCTCACCCTCGACTGATCCGACCGCCCCCCTTTGACCTCACCATCTTCCCTCCGGTAGACCCCTTTTACTCTTAGGTCGGTTTTTTGTTCTTTTTTTTTATTGGGGTTTAGTGTTCCAGTTTTTTGGATATTAGTTTTAGGATGGCATCATGTTGTTTTTATCTTTGTTTTGAATGGAACTTGATTCCTTAGGGATTGCTTGGGGTGCGTTTGGCGAACAATTAAAATTCGCACCAAAACATGGGGTTCTCTTCATACGAAGTAAGTTGTTCCGTTCCCTACCACCACTATATAAATTTAATGTACTCAATTGAATTTATTAATGTGATCCTTAGCTTGTTTATGTGGTGCAAAATTTATTCTTGGATTGTTTTGACATGCGTTCAAGTTGGAAATTGGGAGTTTTCATTAAATGTTTGGCGTCTATTATGGTGTGTTGGTGGTTGTCTATTTGTGAACTTGGTTTGACATGTTTGGTTTAATAATGCTAGGACTTTTTCATTGTGTGAAATGTTTTGGAAATGGGTTCTATGGTTTCAAAGGGGTTGATTTAGGTTTCTTAAATTATGTGGGTATTTGGTTGTGGTTCTAAAGAAAATGGTAGTTTTGTGAAAATAGTTTTGGGTGTTTTTATTTTCTACCTTTTGGTGTTTTAATTTATTTATTTTGGCCAAGTCCCAACACCTTGGGTGTTGATTCACACGTTTTCCTTTTCTTAGGTGTGCGATTGGTGCGAAGAAGTTTGTCCTTCCCTCTGCTAAAGCGTTACTGCGTCCGTGCTTGGTTTGACGTAGGCGAATCCAATTTTACCTTCCAAATTAATTCATTGGCACTTGCACGCTTTCAATTTCTCTCAAACATTATTCGCACCTCTGTGGCGACTTTATTAATCTTTTATATCATTTTGGAGTTTGGTTTTGAGTCTTTGCATTTGATTGACCATTATTATAGTTTGTTTTGGACCTGCAAAGGTGCGGTTGAGGTGCGAACGAAGATTCGCATCGGTTTCGGGTTGGTGTCTTTTTTCCGCCTTGGTTCCAAGTGTGTTGAGCTTTGCTGTGTGTTTTGGGTGTGCGTTGGTCGGAAATGCGTTCTTTGGATGTATTTTTGGTGTGTGGGCTATGAGTTACTTTTGGAAATCGTTTTATAAATTTTAAAGTGGTTTATTAAATAGTGCAAATGATGCAAGTATATTTTTGAAAGTAGTTCGAGGTGGTTCCATGTGTTGTTTGTTCGTTTCGATTTTTTAAGTCGATGTTTATGTAATGTAGTTACCTTTGTGGTTGCAACGCGTTGACAAGTTTCTTCCACGGTCCTGCGATGATCGGCGTACGCGTGTTTGTACGTCTGTGCGAGGCGTGACGCGCCATTGTGTTGGACTGCGAGATGAGGTAGGTCCCCCATTGCACTTACCTTTAGATTTAGAATTTATTAATTTCTTGTGGTTTTATTAATTTTTAATGAATTAGAAATAATATTAGATAATAAAACATTAAATTATTATTTAGTGCGAAAAGAGATGTTTATTTTATACCGAACACTTGTGACATTTTCATGACGGGCGGACACCCAGTTTTGATAGAATGGCAGTCTGGCCTTTAAACATAATTCACGGAACATAAAATGTGCTTCTATTTTTAAATATAAATAATTTCTTCTGAACAAGTGTTTTGAGCTTTTTATGAAAAGAGGTTGTACTTTAAAATTGGTGAAGGCCCGTTTGGCACTTTAATGAAATGGATTATTTTGGAAAACCCACTCGGGGGGTGAACTTTTGTTTGAGTTGTTTTCGTGAGCTGTATGTGATGTTGGTGCATCATGGCTGATTAATTTACATTGTGGACGCACCACCTTTTTATCGCTTGTGTTGACATGGGAACCTGGCATATTGAGTGAATTTTCTGAGAACGATTGCTGCACTAGTTTAGACCACGCACTGGCTAGTGGCCTCATAGCAGGGGAATACTGATTTATTGCTACTATGGGGATTGGGCCCCTCGGTTAGGCCATGCAGGGCTATGCCGGTTAGTATTATTGGCATTATGACGTCATCGAGTTATGGCATGCCTTTAGGATGAGTCACATGTATAGTACATTCTGGATTGTTCACGATCTCCTAGGTACGACCCATGTTTCTTTTATTGTTTATTTGTGTGTGGCGGACGATTGAGTGGTCGAGTTCGGTTGCTGACCCATGTGTGCCACTTTTTCCATTGCCCTTAGTGTGTGTAGTGTGTGATTCTCCTTTTGACTAAAAACTAAAGTTTGGATTTCTAAATTGTTCACAAAATGTTTTAAAAATGTAATGCACCTGTTTCTTTCAACATTAAACTTGTTCTTAATTAAAAAGGGAAATGGACTGTTACTTGTTTTAGAAGTGAATATGTTTGGAAACCATATTTTATATAATTTAGTTCAAACCAGGATTTGATAAATTCTTTATTCATTGGTATCTGCATTAATAATAGTATTAGTCGGGCCTACCTACTGAGTTTTAATACTCACGCCTATTGTGTTTTCTTGTATTTAGTTCTGTTGTAGGTTACATATTCAGTTGTTCACCTTGAGAAATGTTGTTTGTGTTATTGGAAGGTGACCCAAGGGGTCACGTGGAGTTTTAGTCGTGGTCAGGTTAGTGGCGTTGTTGGCTGCTCTTTCTTTATTTGCATTTGTACCATTCATTTCTGTTGCTTAATTTTTTTTTTATTTTCGGTTAAATCGTTCCCACCTTTTTACTTTTGATTTTGGGCACTAGTTGCCAGCCCGTGGGGATCGGGAACGCCCTTCGGGCCATGTCGCGGGCCGGCTCGGGTGACTGGTTCAGGGTCAACCCGGGTTGGTTCGTGACAAAATGGTATCAAAGGTGGGTTCTTGTTATTTGGGATGTCTGTTAGATTGAGATTAGTTTTGTCATGACTCGAGAGGTAGGTACGGGAAGGACTTCATGAACCCTTGCACGTTCTGCACCTCGAGTCGCCAGGGATAGTCCGGGAATTGAGTCTTTGTTTAATTCTGGTTTGTTTTGGATTGACGGATGACAATAGAGGTAAACCGATTTTACATCGTGATCTCACATGGAGTAGTGACCCATGTGGAGTCCGGGTACACTGTTTGAACTCCTCCTAGTTATTGACGCTTACTTGGGGCATGACCCACTATCATGTCGCCATGTTGTGTGTGACCGCTGGTCCCTCACTCTGATGGTTTGATGCGATTTGACTGTCATTTTCTGTTTTGGTTGGTGTAAGTGCGTTTTTGAAGCGAAAAATGGTTTTTGAAAATGGGACTAATTTCTTTTAAATGACTATTAATTTATGAAATGGGTTTTAAAACTAAAAGACTTTGGTTTGGAAAATTGGAGTTTGTTTGGAAATTGGTCGAGAATGGTTTGGGGTGAAACTTCGGGTACTCCTTGTGAATGTTTGCACATGTGAGAGGATGCATGGAAAGTGCATGTTGGTGCGCATGAATGAATTTGGATGAAGACATGTGAAACGGTTCATGGGATTGTCTGGTTGTGTTTGAAATTAAAGGCTTGACCTTGTTTTCTAAATTGGATTTTAAAGAGGAAAATGGTTTTGGAAAGTGGTCTTGAAAGAAAGCTGTTTCGAAACCAAAAAGATGGGTGGTTATGGAATCTAAAATGGAATGAGAATTTTGGACATGAGATTTTGTGTTGTGTTTGTGGTTGTTTGGTTTCTTGAGCTGTTTGTTTTTGGATGAGGGTGCTTTATTGATGTTGCTTCGATTAATATTTGTTTCGGCTTGGTGATATATATGTTGTTCAGAAATGCCGCCCAGAAAGATCCCTAGTGTTTTGATGAGTCATGCCCAGTTTTTGGTCTTTCTCGGACGTTGTCTGTCGATCATGGTGATTGTAGTCTGTTAGAGACAGTGTAGTGGCTTGAAGAAGTCGAACGCGTCTTCAGGGTATTGGGAACTCCCGAAGCGATCTGAGTGCGTGTTGTTTTGGGTCTTTTTGAAGGTCCAGATCTGGATGAGTAGGAGTTTTACGCTTGTCGTTTCTGAAATTTGGGATGATGTGGCATTTCTTTAATATCGTCTTCATTCAATGGTTTATACTTGTGGAGGTGAGGATGAAGGAAATAGAAGAGCTCATGCATGCTCAACATGGCCAGCAGACGGTGAAAGCGTATGTCGACCATTTCAAGGATCTTGCGTCTCTTTTTCGGGGGGGGGGGGGGGGGTAGTGTCGCAGGACTGGATGAAGACTTCTCCCTTCATCATGCATCTTTGTCCAGAGGTCAAGGAGCGTGTCCTACCTTTTTTAGAGAACCACTTTTTGAGAAGATGGTGCACAAGGTGTTCTTAGTTGAGTTGGTTTCCGAAGCGCAAATGATTGGCAATCCACCATATCCAGTTTCTCATGAAGATCCCCCACCTGGCCAACATAGTGTTTCAGGTGAGTTTGTTTCTAAAGAGTCATCTACAGTGGTTCTGGCTTCTAGTTCATCGGACCGTTCAGTGGTGTACCACTAGCGTGGCCGGTTCAGGCACGTGAAGCCGTCATGTCGCATCCCTCCCAAGACGTGTCATCGTTTCAGGTGTCTGGATCATCAAGGGAAGCTTTGCAGGAAGCATCACCTGAGGAAGACACTATGACCTGAAGATTCCAATGCCTGAATGTGAGGCAGGAGATGCTTCAACCATCAGAGCCCCAACCATTGGTCTTGGGGTGAAGGTCGCGCACAGTCAGGAGTTGTCGGGGGTGGGACGCCTCAGTTCGCTTTCTGCATTCCGTGTTGGAAATGAAATATTTAAAGCCCTTCTGTTCTTGTCCTGCCAATGTTAAAGTTTTGGCTTTATTGGAGGTTCGTTGTGTCGTCGTGAGGTTGGGATTAACATGTTCGTTTGTAATCCAAAAAGCCTCAATGTGTGATTATGGTGTTTATGATCGTGCATTTTTTTAGAGGTATGTTTGGACCTTGCGTGGGTTGATCTTGGTTTGGCAGTGTTCGTTTGGAGATATAAGTGCCTGCAGAGGAGTCCAGGTTTGTGGTTATCCTCGGTTTTACTGCTTTGATTAAGTTCTGCTTGGTGATTTTTCTATCGCCTTCGAGCTTTCTTTATTCTGAGTCGAGAGTTCCATGTTTTAGCTGAGGTGTTGTTTCGCTCGTGCTTTAGAGGTTAGCCTGGATTGGTTGGGAGTTCCCACGTCGACGCCCCTTCCCGAGGTGGAATGTTTAGGTGTTAAATTTCCACACTGGTTGAATTCTTATGGTGGGGAGAACACTCTCGTGTTATCCCGTTTTCTTATGTTGTGGTTTCCTTCAGTTTCAACCGGGCACGTCCTCTTGTTTTATCTATTGTTCAGTTGTGTGACTTTTTGGGGGCATAAAGTGTCTGTGGTGGGGATAATTGTCACACCCCTACATTTAATTCATTTTTATTTATTTAATTCTTGGCCTTGATATCTCTCGCCAAGGTCTGAGTCGAGTCCCGGGTCAAAACATTTGGCGTTTAATGTTTGCAGTGGGGTTCAGACCTGTGCGCTGTCACCGCACGATTGGCGGTAGCCATGCAGCTGGCCCAAGTGTCGTAAAAATGCACATTATTTTATTACTATTTTTGTTATTGTTTTTTTAAATGATTAAAATTATTATTTTTATAATTACTATTGTATTAGAGTAATTATAATTATTTTCTCGTCGTCATTGTTATTTTATTATTATTGAAATAGTTATTATATTTATTGTAGGTAAATTTTTTTATTAATATCATCTTTATTATTGTTAATTTTATCATTTTTATTATTCTAGTATTATTATTATTATTATTTAATTGCTATTTTTGTTATTCCATTTTATATTTTATTATTATTATTACAAAAAAAACTAACCCTAACCCTTTCTACCCAGCACCCCTTTATTTCTTCTTTTTTTTTCTTCCCACGGTGTGAGCCGCCTCCCTCACTCCCCTCCTATATCGGGCTATCACCCGACGTTCTCCCTTCTTCTAGGTCTCACCACAATTCCAGCCCTCCTCAGCCCGGCCTCGCTGCTCTCTCTCGCCACCCATGCTCCGCCTTGCTCCTGCGACCTCGCCCCACCCCCTCCTCATCGGTGCGACCTAACCAGCACGCCCCAGTGATGCATCTCATGTCCGACGGCCTCCCATCCTTCTTGCAGGGATCCGGCGCCCCTCATACCCCCCTTTCTGTCACCCATCTTCCCTAGTTGCGAGCCAGCCACCCCATTTTGTCTCCTCCTCATTGTCCGCAGCACCGGACTTTCCCCCCTAGACCACATAGCCTCCCGCATCCATGCTCTTCCTCTCACTCGCCTCGGCAGCAACACCCCAGGCTCACCCTCGACGGATCCAACCGCCCCCCTTCGGCCTCACCTTCTTCCCTCTAGTAGACCCCTTTTCCTCTTAGTTCTGTTTTTTGGTTCTTTTTTTTAATTGGGGTTTAGTGTTCCAATTTGTTGGATATTAGTTTTAAGATGGCATCATGTCAGTTTTATCTTTGTTTTGAATGGAACATGATTCCTTAGGGATTTCTTGGGGTGCGTTTGGCGCACAATTGAAATTCGCACCAACACATGGGGTTCTCTTCATGCGATGTAAGTTGTTACGTGCCCTACCACCACTATATAAATTTAATGTGATCAATTGAATTTATTAATGTGATCCTTAGCTTGTTTATGTGGTGCGAAATGTATTCTTGGAGTGTTTTGACATGCGTTCAAGTTGGAAATTGGGAGTTTTCATTAAATGTTTGGCATCAATTATGGTGTGTCGGTGGTTGTCTATTTGTGAACTTGGTTCGACATGTTTGGTTTAATAATTCTAGTACTTGTTCATTGTGTGAAATGTTTTGGAAATGGGTTCTATGGTTTCGAAGGGGTTGTTTTATGTTTCTTAAATTGTGTGGGTATTTGGTTGTGGTTCTAAATAAAATGGTAGTTTTGTGAAAATAGTTTTGGGTGTTTTTATTTTCTACCTTTTGGTGTTTTAATTTATTTATTTTGGCCAAGTCCCAATACCTTGGGTGTTGATTCACACGTTTTCCTTATCTTAGGTGTGCGATTGGTGTGCGGGAGGATGTCCTTCCCTCTGCTAAAGCGTTACTGCGTCCATGCTTGGTTTGACGTAGGCAAACCCAATTTTCCTTTCCTAATTAATTCTTTGGCACTTGCACGCTTTCAATTTCTCTCAAACATTATTCGCACCTCTATGCCAACTTTAGTAATCTTTTATATGATTTTGGAGTTTGGTTTTGAGTCTTTGCATTCGATTTAACATGATTATAGTTTGTTTTGGACACGCAAAGGTGTGGTTGAGGTGCGAACGAAGAGTCACATCGGTTTCAGGTTGGTGTCTTTTTTCCACCTTGGTTCCAAGTGCGTTCATCTTTGTTGTGTGTTTTGGGTGTGCGTTGGTCGGAAATGCGTTCTTTGGTTGTATTTTCGGTCTGTGGGCTATGAGTTACTTTTGGAAATCATTTTATAAATTTTAAAGTGGTTTATTAAATAATGCAAATGATGCAATTATATTTTTGAAAGTAGGTCGAGGTGGTTCCAGGCGTTGTTTTTTCGTTTGGATTGTCTATGTCCATGTTTATGTAATGTAGTTACCTTTGCGGTTGCAGCGCGTTGACAAGTTTCTTCCACGGTCCTACGATGATCGGCATATGCGTGTTTGTACGTCTGTGCGAGGCGTGACGCGCCTTTGCGTTGGACTGCGAGATGAGGTAGGTCCCCCATTGCACTTACCATTAGATTTAAAATTTATTAATTTCTTGTTGTTTTATTAATTTTTAATGAATTAGAAATAATATTAGATAATAAAACTTTAAATTATTATTTAGTGTGAAAAGAGTTTTTTATTTTATACCGAACACTTGTGACATTTTCATGGCGGGCGGACACCCAGTTTTGAAAGAATGCCAGTTTGGCCTTTAAACATAATTCACGGAACTTCAAATGTGCTTCTAGTTTTAATGATAAATAATTTCTTCTGAACAAGTGTTTTGAGCTTTTTGAGAAAAGAGGTTTTACTTTAAAATTGGTGAAGGCCCATTTGGCACTTTAATGAAATGGATTATTTTGGAAAACCCACTCGGGGGTGATCTTTGGTGTGAGTTGTTTTCGTGAGCTGTATGTGATGTTGGTGCATCGTGACTGATTAATTTACATTATGGACGCACCCCCTTTTTATGGCTTGTGTTGACATGGGAACCTGGCATATTGAGTGAATTTTCTGAGAACGATTGCTGCACTAGTTTAGACCACGCACTGGCTAGTGGCCCCATATCAGGGGAATATTGAGTTATTGCTGCTATGGGGATTGGGCCCCTCGGTTAGGCCATGCAGGGCTATGCCGGGTAGTATTATGGGCGTTATGACGTCATCGAGTTATGGAATGCCTTCATGATGAGTCACATGTATAATACGTTCTGGATTGTTCACGATCTCCAAGGTTCAACCCATGTTTCTTTTAGTGTTTATTTGTGTGTGGCGGACGATTGAGTGGTCGAGTTCGGTTGCTGACCCATGTGTGCCACTTTTACCATTGTCCATAGTGTGTGTTGTGTGTGATTCTCGTTTTGACTAAAAACTAATGTTTGGATTTCTAAACTGTTCGCAAAATGTTTTAAAAATGCAATGCACCTGTTTCTTTCAACATTATACTTGTTCTAAATTAAAAAGGGCAATGGACTGTTACTTGTTTTAGAAGTTAATATGTGTGGAAACCATATTTTATATAATTTAGTTCAAACCTGGAATTGATAAATTATTTATTAATTGGTATGTGCATTGGGAATAGTATTAGTCTTGCTTACCTATTGAGTTTAAATACTCACGCCTATAGAGTTTTCTTGTTTTTAGTTCTGTTGCAGGTTCCAGATTCAGTTGTTCACCCTGAGCAATGTTGGTTATGTTATTTGAAGGTGACCCCAGGGGTCACCTGGAGTTTTAGTCGTGGTCAGGTTAGTGGCGTTGTTGGCTGCTATTTCTTTATTTGCATTTGTACCATTCGTTTCTACTGCTTTATTTTTTTTTTATTTTGGGATAAATTGTTCCCACCTGTTTACTTTTGATTCCAGGCACTAGTTGCCAGCCCATGGGGATCGGGAAAGCCCTTCGGGCCATGTCGTGGGCCGGCTCGGGTGACCGGTTTAGGGTCAACCCGGGTTGGTTCGTGACATCCCAAGATTTTCACATGACAAATTTCACAAAAATGTTCCATTAAATAATAATTTTTGTTATAATATGATTATAACTATTTAAAATGGGATTGGAAAAATTATTTTGTAATATTAACACTTATCATTTTAGTTTATCACATATTAAACCCTTAATCTCTTTAACTGTAGTTATTAATTTTTAACAATTTTACAATTAATTATGGAAAACATTGTTAATAAATTGTTAGAAAATATAATATTTTTTAAAAAAATTATATAATCCATTTTTTTAAAATTCATTTTTTGAAGTTTAAAATTAAACCAATATACAAGATGAAAAAGTGGTTTTCCAAAGTGAAAATACTCAAAAGGCCTATAATATTATATACCAAAAAAACTAATATGAACATGATTAAAATGAATTAAATTATATAAATAGATAAATTATCGAACTAAATTTAATTTTAAATCTATCATAATATTTTTTATATTTTTAAAATTATTAAGAAAAATGATAAATCATAACAATTCAAGTATTTTTCACTAATCATTAAAAAATTTATCATCTTTGAAAACTAATCAATATTAACCATAATATAATTTTGGAAAAATTATTTTTAAATGAATTTAATATGGTAAAATAAATTTTTTTAAAATGATAAAATTTAGATTTTAAAAATTAATGTGCAAATTTCAATAAAAAAATTTATGATAAAAATATAACATTTAAGAATACCATAAAATTTATTCATATCTCATTAATAAAATACAAAAAATATCAATGTTAATAATTTTATTGAATATAAAATATATAAATTTCATTATAATAAATCATCATGATTTATTTTTTATTTATATTAATGAAAAACATGTTTGTGGATAAAATATATATTTTGAAGAAAAACCAATTCTTTATACTCAAATGGTTCTATTATACATTATAAATAATTGGCCACGAAATATTTTATTTTCTTTAAAAATTTAAATAGTACATTTTCCTTATTAATTTATATTATTTATACTATTCATTCCAATGGCTATGAAAATCTATCAACTAAAATAATAATATTTTAATAGTATATCGTTTGTGGTTTAGACATAGTGTTGCAGGTAAAAAAATAAAAACTAAATGGTGTTTATCACATAATATTGACAATTTTATGACTTTAACATAAAATATAATAACTATTAAATATTTTAAAAATATATATGTGTGAACGAATAATATAGTGTAAAATTTAACCTACAATATATAAATTACGTCATTGTAATTTGAACTTGTGCTTGATACTCACGGGTTAAAAATTTATAATTCTATTGGGGGAAAACCATATAAAAAATAGATAATAAAATATTATCTCCAAATTAGATAATGGGATGTGTAATGGTAATCTATTGTAACACATACAAGGTTTCCAAATATGATCGAAAAGGCAGTATGTTAATATTAGTACAAGGAAGAAAACGGTAACAACCGAATAATGTCGGAGAGTGAACGAGATCATTGATAAAAAAATGTAAATGATCATGATAAAATACACATCCAAAAAACCATAAAGACAGTAGATGTGAATTCGGTCATTAATATCAAAAAAATGATGATAATAGGACAAAAATGTATTTCATGATCCCTTTCCTAATGAAGTTTAATTTTCAAATGAATATAAAGGTACATGATTTCAAATAATTTCGTAAGTATAATATCATCCCTTAGTTATTCATGGATCACTTTCAACATCGGATTTTACTCTATTTTATGTCTATTTAAATCATTAATTATTAAAATAGAATAGAAACCCTAAATTTGTAATTCATTATATAAGTATTTATTATCAAAAAAAAATTTTTAGAAGAATTTATACATCAATATTCTAGTGGTGAAATAATAAATTAATCTATAATACCTCATTAAAAAATCATCTCAATCCTTTTCATTAATGGTTACCCATTAAGCAATATTCTAATTAAAAATTTATAAATAGGATCTATACATTTACCCAAATCATCTTATTAGTAATCCCCCAAATATCAATAAATACCTCTTCATGGTCACTTAAAAAATTTCTGAGTACCATGGTCATATATTTTAGTGAATCATGGTAAAAAAATGATTACCATATAAGTACAATGAAACCATAAATTCTTCCCCAATCATAAAATGTAACAATAGATTATTGAATATATTTCATAAATAAAATAATTATTTATGCTCTATCAAACATAAAATAAACCAATTTTTCATAAAATCAATAATAATTTCTAAGGTCATTAATTCTATTTACATTTCATTATCCATATAAATTATTTATTCATCCAAACAAGAAACATTTTTCCCAATTTCATGAACATATTAAAGGATATATTTAATTAATCGGGTATTTCTGAAAAACTCTCAACTTTACATAAAATCCCATTTCATATTCATTAGTTCCATATATTGTAATTTTTCACATCCATAATGAATTAAATATATTGAACAATACAATATATTTCATTATGTATATATCATAAATCGTGCATTCCTATACAAAAAGTCTTCAATAGTTTAAATTCATTGTTAAAACATCAAACAGGATTCATCAACCTATTATTTAACACCACTGTCCTAAAATAATAAAAATATAAATCATGTCATAAAATTTATTAATCTCAATTTAGTCACGATTATAATGTTTTAAAAATAATACTATCATATCATCCCATGCATTTCAAATATCATTCATGATCACTTCATCATATATAGTACAACCATTTCTCATATAACCATGATCATTTTTGCCTGAGCATTCCCCCTAGGACATCAATTTTTCTAATGTCTATAAATTCCATATTTAAAAATCTCCATAAAAATATGGAACATTATAGATATCATTATTATCAGTCATTCTTTTACTAAAATATTCCTTTTTCCCCAATATTTATTTTCATTGTCAGCTTCTTTTCAACATTAAATACTTAACCTCATTATTTTGATACATCCATATGGTTTATTCCTCCAAAATTATTGACATATAAGAAACTGAATCTTATTTTCTTCATCCTCTCCACCACTCACACTCTAAAATAACTATATTATACACTTTTTTAAGAAGATTTGGTTAAGATACATGTTTTTAATCATATGTCATGATAAATAATTTTGAATAACAAATATATGATTTAATATATCCATTATCCCATTTGGATTCTCATAAACCCATTTTCTATTACATTAAATGTTTATATACATTGTCTTCCGAACATTGACTAAAAACATAATGAATTGTTTGAGGAAATTTGATTTATAATGTAAAACTTCATAATAATGAAACAAAATTCATTACATGAATAAATCATAACACATTCCTTTATTTTAAATGACATCATAGCTTTATCAAATTATATATATAGTCATTATCTATTTAAGTCCATCATGATGGTCTATAATGCGTTTGGGAATTTTCAATTCAAATCTCTCAAGAGTTTCAAATTATATCCGTAGCAAGTCTAGTTACCATGATCAATGTTATGATCCTGTCTATTTTAATACAAACATTTCATATTTACATGAACTAGGTACCTCTATGATAGATCTACATCCACCATTAGTGTCCATATAGGGATATAATTTATTGGAACCCACTCGCTTTAACTTTCACAAAAATAATATGGTATCTTCATATTCATCTAATTTTCCTTAGATATGCCCTTAGGGATTTTACTAATTTTTCCTCATCTGAGATTCCAAATTTTAAATAAACCATTTCATCCATACCAATTATAAATACCCAAACATCCTATACATAGCTACCTCATATTTATATAATAAAATTAATTATATTACACAAAAACATCATTGAGTATAATAATGGTTTAGTTCTTTAGGAGAATTGGCACAAAAACTTTTTTATTTATTTAGTTATCGGTAATATCACCCATATTGATCTTCCCCTTATGTACTATTCAAAAACATATCCATCAAAAAGCAATTGATCATTAACTAAGAAGGGATACATAAAAAATGATGACATTAGATGCTCAATAATAGTTAAAATGAATAATATGTTATCATAATATTAGTATACATTCAACAGAACACAATAATAACATATGAAAACCACACCATGAATGCCAATGATCAAAATAAAAATCATTGATTAATGATTTGGATGATAATAATACATTAATAATAGTGTAATCATATAAAATAGTCAATTGGAAGAAAAATTTTGAATAATAAATTGATTTTTGGCTTACACATAATAATATAATATAATTTCTATAGTGTCAATGGATCATTTCCAAGCCAATCATAGTGGATTACATTTACTCCTCAGTACAATATTTCATTCAAGGATCACTCCCAAGAATATTATAATGGGTACAAACAGTGACTAATCAAGGTTCACTCCCTGTTAACCTTTTTAAATATCATGATATTTTAATAGTTACTCAATTCTTTAGAGGGAGATATTGGTCACACTAATAAAAATTTAAATTTAAAATTATGTGTTCCCTATGGTCCATAAAATACATCATGAAAAATTAGTTTTCATAAGCATTTTATCAAAACATATGATGTGGAAAATAAATTGGATTCATAAACATTTATTCATATAATAACCAATATAAATAGTGGCTTCCATATGTACTTTATCATTTTATAACATGTAGATGTGAAACTGGTTTTGTAATAATAATTTCTTCATATAAATAATCCATTCATAGATTTAATAATAACCATATCTGAGGATCACATCCTTTGCAAATAATATGCAACAATAAAAGGTGGTATTGTATATTTAAAATCCTTTTAAAAGATATCTTAAAAATATTTAGGAGGATAAAAACCTTTGAACACTGAGAAAATATTTATAAAACAATACATAGTTACAATAAATATTTCATTGAATATAATTTGGGATAATGATAAAGTTAGTGTTAAAATTAATTTATAACATTTCATGTGGAGAATAATCATTCCACATTCAAAAACACATTATAAAAAATTATCAGTAATTTTTTTATTGAAAATATTATCTAAAATATATAGATGAATAATAATCAAAATTTGAGTATATGATTGTAAACAATTATTTTGATGTTCTCAAATTGAAAACAATTATTTTAATAATTATTTCTATAAAATCCTAATGGGAATTATTCGAAAAAAATAATGATTATTTTTCAATTTTTTTATTAAAAGTAAAACATGAACAAAGATGTCTTTAGAAAATCATTTAATGAAATTTAAAAACATATTTTAATTAATTTATTTAAACAAGATTATGTTAAAAATATATTTTTAATCGAAAAGATAAAAGATTTATGTTATATTTAAAAAATTTATGTTGAACACCTGAGTATATAACTTTATGAAAATGAATGGATGACATGAGTTCAAAAGGAGTATCTAGTGGAGAATAAATATTTTTTGAGAGATGTATCATAATATTTCAAAATAAAATGCATAATCATAAACAATCATTGTTATGGATGAGACTATATAATAAACTCATTACCACATTGGTTATATTAAATAATAATCCCCATGAAATAATAACAATACTAGAACTCAAAATAGCATGAATAAAAGAAGATTAACTATATTGAATTTTAATGTGGAATTATATACACCTCATAAAATAAAACAAGTTCATAAGACACCATATGTATTAAATAAGGAATATTGTTAAAAAATACTACACTACATTCGATATCTGTAGAATCATAAGATAGATTAAATAATAAAATAAATATAATATTTAAACCATTAAAATAATTAAATTCCATAAATAATGAGATTAAGTGGAAATATATACACCATAAAAAATGATCACATGTTTAATATGAAAGTAGTCTCCCATAAGTAAAAGTGAATATAGAAATCCATTAGCTTATGTATTGACTGTAATCAATCATATTTCAGAACCATTTATAATATTTAAATTTTTATTATTAATCTATTATAGATCATTAATTATAATTATATATTTATATTATACCATATAGTATTTTCTTATTAGATTTTTATACCCATTATTGAATAATTCCATGTAAAAGTCATGTTTTTAGTAATAACTTCTTCTTTTTTTATATATGGTTGATTTTTTTTTCATCCCTCTTAATTTTATCATGTTCTTATCATCAACAAATTATTATCAATGAAATTAATATCCTATATATTCTGTATATATGTATTTATCAGTATCGATAAATTTGAGATAAAGGATATGGAATACATCGTTTATGGAGATGGTAGGCCATAAATACGCATTAACGTTGTTTAAATTTACATATTTGGATGAATGAGAATAGGATAGATACAATATTATCATTCCAGAGTAATTTTTATGCCAAATTTATCAAATGAACGATGTTACCATATCAACCATATAATAAAATGTATGTTTTTATATGTGGCTTCACAAATCCATAAGTATAATTATATGTAAAATATAATTTATATTAATTTAATAATTCAATATTGACTTACAATAAATGAAAAAAATGAAAAAAACATGCACATCATTTCAAGAGGAAGTAGTATGTAGTACAGATAAGTGATGTTATTTATTTCTAAAGGGTCATAATGTAAGAATATATATATATATATATATATATATATTGTATTAATTACAAAGGTATAATGATATAATATATATATAATATTAATATTAAATCAATCATTATATCTATCCATTAGTGGGGATGACAGAATATAAACAATATCATTTTGTGTTGTAGTAGTACACAGTACAAGTGACCGATGATGTCACATTCCATTTAATGAAAGTTGAGATAATTATTTATTATGACTATGACATTAATACATCTCATTATATTGAATATATTAAGGTTATTATATTAGCATGGTTTAATAATAATAGAAGGTGGTTGAGGATGAAAATAATATAAAAGATAGGTTATGGAGATTACCTCTTTATCAGATAACATATTTAGGATTGTACCAAAATCAATAATGGGACGGATTTAAAAAAATAATACTTCTAAGATGCTATGGGTGAATTATGGATGGGTTTTTAGAAAAATGTATTTTTGGATTTAATTAGAGAGTAGAGTGGAGGAGCTTTTATATCTGAGGTTAGTGAAACAATTGTAATTTTTGAGAAGAAAAATGTGATTCCAAATTTTTGGAATTCCACAGGGATCCAAAATAGTCTATTTTTTTACTCTTATATGTGATACGGTCAAAATAGCTCCATAAAATTAGATTTCAACTTTTTTAAAAGTACATTTTCCACTTATCTTTTTTTATCCTAGGTAAATCAATTTTCCCCATTGCCATGCTAATTAATTTTGAGGCATTCACTATTAATTATAGTGAAAAATTATTTTTAAAACATTTGAAAATATAAATAATGACTATATATGGAATCCATTTTTTATAATTTTATTCAAATAATTAAAATGATTAATTTAAAATTAAATTATTAGATAAGATGAAAAAGTCATTTTCTAATAAGAAAAACAAAAAATGATTAAATCTTTTTTATATAAAAATTCAAAAAAAATGACTCAAATAAAAAAAATCAAATAAATTTATTGTTGAATAATTTAATTATTTAAACCAAATGAATGTTTTTTTTGATATTTGTAAAATCAGTAAATGACATAATATTTCTTTAAAAACCCATGTATTTTTCATTACACATTGAAAATTTTATATTATTATATAATTATCATAAATTGACCCCCATATAATTTAGAAATACTTTTTTGGATTATTATCTTCGTTTACTAAAATAAGTGTTCTTAAATTTTAAAAAATTAATTTAAAAAATAAGTATACAAAATTTTAAAAAATTTAATTTTAGAGAAATGTTGTATTGAAGAAAAAATTTTCACTATTTTGTATCTAAATACAAGAAAAATAATAAGATGAATATTAAAAAATTTATTAAGTATATTATATATAAATTTTAATAAAATCATTCTCCAAAAGTCACTTGTTAAATTTATTATGGTAAAATGGATTTTTTCACAAAAATGGTTTCCAAAAATATGTTTTTTTATTTCAAAATGGTTCATATTTTTTTTATAATTATTTTTTCAACAATTAGCATATTTTATATATAAGTTTAGATAAAATATTATAAAAACTAAGTTAAAAAAATTCATACCCGTCCTTATAACAATAAACTAAAAACTATCATATTAAATCTTAACATTTTAATAGTATGTTATTTTTTTTTAACTCATGAATTCATGTAAAATTTTATTATCATAGCGTATTATATAAAAAACAAAAAATAAAAATTTCCTATAACAAAACATAATTGAATGATTAAATTTATTTGAAAAAATATACATTACAACATCTTGAGTTGTTACAATTCCCATATATGTTTATCTTTATATCAATCATTTTGAAACCAAATGATTTATTCCCCCCATTATCAACCTCATAACATTTTCACTCATTGGTTCCCCTTCTCACGTATCACCTAGATTTTAATTAATATTTAGTGTTCTTTATTTTCATTGAGAATCCATTCAGTTTTGTTTTATTTTCTCACATCCCAAACTATTATCATTTTAATTATCATTTGTTTTTTCATGTAATAAAATTTATAATTAAGGATATAATAATCTCAATATGTTTTTCTTAATATCATCATTGTTGTGAAAAAACTATAATTTATAATGAAAAAATGTTTCTTCAATAATATAGTATTTTGGTCATAGTGATACAAGAAGGCATATCATATTGTCTCATTAACCCTCATCTATTATTATGAGCAATCATATTGTTATTTACAATATATTTTAATTTTATAATAGTTTATTTTGGTTTCGTCATATGGTCTTTGTATATTTTTTCGTTATCAATGGAATGTTAGCTATTTTCATCCCCTATTTTTTTATTGATTTGAATCATTAGGAGAATTTATTTCCACTCCATCAATTTTTTATCATCATAGAGAGAGTATCCCCATTAATAATTTTATTACTAATAGTGAATTATTTTTTTTGAAAATCATTTCTTTATCAAGCTAGAGGAATTGATTTTCCTTCCTATTAAAATTGTTTTATTTAATAGATTCTTATAGATATTGTTTAAATGGAAGTGGAATTAGTATTTTAGTGGTGGTTCAGAGTATTTCTCTAAAGAAGCTAATGGTGAATAACCAATAATATTTTTCTTTTGTTATGTTTCTATTATAATGGTGTGGTTTTTCTAATTGATATATAAAAAATAATTTCAAAACTGTGGTCTCATATATTTGCATGGTTTTATTTCATTTGTCAATTTGGTGGTGTGGGTTGTTTGTTATAATGTAATGTAATTGTTTTTGAGAAGATAATGATTTTTTAAAACATGATGATTTGTATTTCTGCTCATCATTCTAGTGATTCATCTCCTATTGATGATTCTGGTGGGTTTCAACAGTATAAAATATTGATGTATTAATAATAGTTCATATGGATGGCCCGAGGCTAACATATATAGTGGTCTAGTTTTTTTATGGTGTTGGTCTAAATAAATCAAAAACACTCCTGATATAATATTAAATTTAGAAATTTAAATTAACTTTTTTGATTCATATTATTAGTTCATTTATTATTTTTTTATTCCTTGTGTCGATACAGGTTCTTAAATAAACCATTAAAATGATTTATTACTAAAAACAAAAAACTTATTCAGAGGAAAATATTCACTAAATATAAGTCTACTACATGGTGGCTTAGACAATTAGTGTTCCCAAAGTTGTTTGGTTATATTTTTTGGTATATGATGGAAATTTATTAAATTCAAAAATAAAAAGGGTGTTGGATTATTTA
Organism: Viscum album; assembly: GCA_963277665.1. Lineage (NCBI taxonomy): Eukaryota > Viridiplantae > Streptophyta > Magnoliopsida > Santalales > Viscaceae > Viscum > Viscum album. The sequence continues at coordinate 325,598,742 of OY728128.1, forward strand.
ACTCAACAACCATTGAATAATAGTTATTTCCAACATATTGGAAAAAATAATGAAAGGATTGGATTCCCATGAATAATGTCATGAAATTTTCCCCTAACCATGATATTATTATTACGAATAAGTTAATGTGAATATATATAATAAATTTTTTTGTTATATATTTAATTGCCTAAATGGTTAATAAATTCTAAGGGATTTTTTTTATGAAACCTGCAATAGATATAATAGATAGATGTTAATTACTTGTATAAAACTAGTAAAAAATTTAGAGTACAAAAACCCTAATGAGGGATCCACATTCAATATATTTTGAGAATCCTTATATGTATTCCAAAAATTTCATGATCATAAAATTAATTGTAGAAGCACACCTAGATAATGGGAGAAATATGTTTAAAGTTGGAATTATACTTCACAAAATTGAAAGGACAAAAAGTAGAGTCTTCAGTTACAATAGAGTTCTTGTGAATCTCTTTGGACGAGTTTTATCATTTTTCTAAAATTGAAAAAAATAGAATTTCAATAAGTGGTTGATATTTGATGAAGATGTAATGGATGTTCATTTGTTCAAAAATAATATTGTCTGTAAATTATAGGATCAATGTACTCAAATTTTTATAGCATAAGTGAATTTTTGTTCATGAATTCTATATGAATAGAATTATATTCATATATAAAAACAACTTGATGATTTTATCAACACAACTAAATGACCCAATAATGAAATTCACATAGATATATTCTATAATGTATCTTAATTTAAGGACCATGTACATAAATTATGTTCTATGTAGAAAAATATTTAGACATAGTTAAAATCATTATCGATGAACCATGTATAAAAATTGAGACTATATAATATTATTTTATCCCACATAAGGGAATCCATCACATAGATGATTCGGTTAATGAATAGATTATGTTCTTATAAATTAATTTCACATAAGTGCCATATAAATTCAAAACAAAATTCCGAAATAATAGATTTAAAATTAAAAAATGAAATATATTGAATCATGCACATTAGGCGTAGCCCGGTAGGTAAAGACACTTTAAGTGCATCCGGGAGACCAGTGATCAAATCCAGGCGGAGTCATTATTTCCGGGGGACTGTAGCAGTACTGTAGTGGGAACTGTGTTGTACTGTAGTAGGGACTATAGCAGGTACTGTTTGACACTGTAGTAGCCGAGAAATATGACCACGTTAGGGCCTTCGGGCCACCGATTTGGTCCCTGAGTCCTTTATGGCCTTCTGGCCACCCAGGCCTTTGGGTCAATAAGGCCTTCGGGCCACCTCAAGGCCTTCGGTCCACCTTAAGTGTTGACACAAACTAGATGACCTACGAGGAACATGCTCTACAAGGAGGATGAGGAAGGAAATTTCACTACAGAAAAATCTAAATGAATTGAAAGAAAGAGAGGGTATAAGACCTACCATCAGGACACGCTTGTAAATGCACGAGAATGCCTATCCGAACAACCTTGCAAAGGTAGAGAGATGATTTCATGATGAATATGCTGGGGAGGAGTAGTTTTACGTAGTTAGTCTGGGTTGTATGTAATGTTTGAAGCCTATGGGAAAATGAAATCATCTATGGCCTACGATCCATGTAATACTTACGCCTGCAGGCCTTGTAAAGGCTCCACCTCACCCCTTGAAAGGTGATTTATCAAAAATCAATAAAAATTGAAGGCCTTCGGGTTATTGGATAGAAATATATTGAATCTTATTTTGTGTTTTCAAACTCTAAATATCATGAATCTTATTAAAGCCATTATCCAATATCATTTTACAAAGTTTTTATGGTGATGAACCATTATATATCTTCTTGTTTTTTAAGATATATTTATTCAATTTCATGATAATAATTTTCATGTAAGCTCATTAAAGCATAAATATTTAGTAAATATGATAATCATTTTTGTAACAACCAAGAATTTTATGTCATATAAATCATCAAAGGAATCTTTTTCTACACAACACTTGCTTGGCTTGCTTTACACGCAATCGCGACCTTCTTCGATAGCTTGCATCGTACGCAATACCGAGTTTCACTAAACAACAATATGCTATTAAAATATTATTAAAACTAGCCGTTATGAATAGTAATAACCACTTTTTGAAATTTTATATATTTTATTTTTCAAAATGGACTTCATTTTTGGATTCGGAATACCGAAATTAGCCTAGGGTGAAATTTTGGTTTTTTTATGAAAACTTTCAATTTTTGATGAATAGTGAAACCACTAAGTGGTGGGTTAAAAACTGAATTTTGCATAAATCTTAATTTTACCGCATCTGTGAATGGAATTTCGAAAATCCGAGAGACACGGTTAATATCAAGGACTAAAATGTGGTTCAATGAGATGAAAATAATTTTTTGGTGAATAGTAACTTTTTATTTTTTTTTAACCGCGGTTAATAGTAAATAGGGTAACTAAGGGTAAATATGATATTAATATTACCCTAACACATTTCCTAATTCTATTGGACAAGTTTAATTCGACCAAAAACAAACTTAGGAATAAAATATGACCATTTAGGCCCACATGGATTAGATTACGACATTTATTATTAATTTATTTAATGAAGGGTTATAATAGTTAAAATCAAAGTTTAATAAGTAAATCATTTTTAATATGGGGTTATACATAAGATAAATTCGATTGTAAATATTCATTAGAAATCTAAAAAGATTTCCTACATGATGGTATTTTATTTGTAATTTTTAGAAAACATATAATTTAATTTATTTATGACACAAAGATGATGCAGTAATTATCTTATTAATGAAATATTGACATAATTGATAATATAAATACCAAAATAAATGTAATTTAAGACTTTTTATGAATTACACTAATTTTCTAGGTTACTATGGTATATTAGTGTTGATTTAATCAACTTGGTTCGAACATATAATTCTGTTATGACTTTCACAAAAATCATATATCAAATAGTGTCAAAATTGTCACAAAATAGTTTTTAAATCAAATATTATATTATTAATTGTTATTTTATTCCTAAAAATCAAATGTTCGGCCAAATGACTTAGATAAGGATATATATATTAATAATAAACAATTTGGGGTTCGTTTGGCATGTTATAGTAAGTGTATTAACCATATAGTGAAAGAATACAAAAAGACATGGTAAAAGTTAAATTATTTAACTTAGAGTTAAATCTAATTGATAAGGATAAAATAATACCCTAAACTGTCTAAATCCTATTTGTTGATAGGCTTTCGACCCTTCCCCACCTTATCTTAGAAATAATACCCTTTGGAACCATTATAAACCGATTTTGACTTTAATATAAAATAATATTTTGAGATATTCCTAAGGTACCCCTCTCCTCCCTTATAAAAGGGCACCTCCTCCCCCTCCTCCTCACACAAAATTGAGCACTCAAGCTCGGCCAACCCCTGCCATTTTCTCCTATCCACTTCCCTAGAATAATCCTATAAGTCCTGGTCTTCTTCAAAGACCAATCTTATTTCCCTAAGTGGAGGATTCAAAGAGGCGTTCCAAAGAAGAGGTAATATCCATTACCGATCTTTTCAATTTCTTTCTTCTTCAACTTCTTCTTCTTTAGTTGTTTCATGATAAAGTAATAACATCAGTATTACTTACATACTGATATGTTATTATAAATATGAAACAACCCTAATTCTCCTTCTATCCATCCTACGGAAAAATGAAATCACCGCGCGTGCGTACGTACGGAATACCGTCTCCACGCCATGGTGTAATCTATTTTTCCACCATCACTTTACAAGGATGGGTATAATGGTGTAATGAGTAACTATTTATGATTATTATAAAGTAATATTGATACTGAAATAATATATATATACTCCAATACAGTTCCAAGATCATAGGAACGATATCATCACTCGTGTGTACGTACGGAATACCGTCTCCACGATGTGATGCGACTCGTTCTACATGATCATCATTACATAGTAATTATATAAATGAATTGAATGAATAAATATGATATATGTTACACTAATACCATTCTGGATATAAGGTATCTATAACCTTAAAAGAAGAATAAGAATGTATTCGGCAAAACACGCATGAGAACAAAAGGCAATAAAGACCCGAGTAACAAGTAACAATGAAATATTACTAACAAGAAGCTAAGAATATGACCATATATGATATCATATCAATATGTATGATTCTGGAATAAGTCAATAACATTATTTAAACCATTATACAGGAGCTTCGGACACGTACAAAGCAAATCGGACCTAAGGTAAGGGAAATATCACAATCTCATTTTTATCCGAGATTGTTTATACTTTGGTATTTACTGGGGTTTATTTTATCATCCACATCCATGTTCCCTCAATATGTAATATTGTTTCCATCCACTTAAAATAGTATAAATCCAATTTGACCCTTCAGTGAGTTTTTAGTAAAGAATATGAAAGGAATGTTTTGTCATTTTGTTTGTACGAGGTACTTTTTTTGACTTTTCTGACAAAAGTACGAAGAGTGCTTTTTTTAACTTATACGGCATGAATGGATTTTTAAAACATTATTTCCAAGAAGCTTCCATTACAAGTTTTCAAGTTTATTTTTAATCAACTTCTTTTATTTTAAATTTGTATGACATTTTATGAAAGGAAAAATGTTTTTGAAGTAGAAATGATATTTTCCTCATGAATGGAGTTCAAGTGTTTTATCAAAATTATTTTACATCTAAGATAATAAAGGGTTCTGTTTTTATCCCTATTATTACATTGATTTGATCATGTTGTGATGGAATTATTTTTATGAATTCCTTTATCTTATATGAATTGATTTATGATGTCATGATGTTTCAAGAATCCCATTTTTGTTACATGTGTTATGCGATAATGTATGTTTTATGATTATGTGGCACACATAAGAAAAGATTCATTATAAGATGGGTGGGACCTATATCTCCCTCCAATGCATTGGGTAAAGATTTTATATCTCAGAGATATACATGGCTGGAACGGAAGGTTATTTCGGTTCAGTGATACATGACTGAAACGAGGAGTGAACTCGGTTCAGAAAGGGACTTTGTCCACTAAGATAGTCTTGGCAATGAGTCATGAATAACAAGAAATGATTTTCCATGATTATGTGTGAATGCCACAAAGTTTCAAGTTTTATGTTATGATTATGGGAATCTCATTTTCACTTCTATGATTTATTCCATGTTAAGATATTATGACCTCTTTTACAGGTTTTGATTTTCAAAAAGATATGATATGATTTTTATTTCCTTTATTTGCCCTTGCTGAGCATTTGAGATCACCCTTTTATGTTTTCTTTTCCCCAGGCCAGGAAGATGGATATTAAGTAGAATATGCTAAAAGGGACCCTATATATGATGAAATAAATGGGAGACACTATAGAAAATTTATGAACCAGTTGTTTATGTTTCCCAGTTTCTAAAGACACTATACCTATATGGTCCTTTGTGGTTTTGTCATATGTTGTAATAAGTGTGCTTCAATTTTGAAGTATTAACAATGTATGTAAAGTATGGGTCGTTATAGTTGGTATCAGAGGAAAGGTATAGTCAACCTTTGGAAACTAGGATGTGGAAGCCTTAGTAAGAACCCTAAGGATAAGTATAAGCATAGAACACAATCTTAGTGTTTTAGAAATGGCCATGAATACCCTAGGATAAAACCATAAGTGTGAAATTTTATTCTTGAATTATGTGGTTTTCCTATTATAATTAGTGTTGCTCACACTATTCTTCTTGGTTTTTAGTCAATGGCTGGAACCCGAAGGAACCGTGTTAATGCGGAATGTGATGGGCAATGCAATGATTGCCCCCCTGAGCAACCAAACGATATGGGAGCTGGAATGAAAAATCTTGTAGCCATGCTCACACAACTTTGTCAAGCTATGAATCATGCAGGACTTCCAAACGAGCAATGGAAGGAGCAACATTCTGTTGAATCCTTCATGAGGCAGCGTCCACCTTCTTTCAGTGGGTCTACTGATCCATTAGTTGCTGAACAATGGATTAGTACTACTTAAAAGATATTTTCAGTTCTTCAATGTTCTGAACATGATAAAGTCATCCTAGCAGTGTATCGTTTGGAAGGAGATGCTGATCAATGGTGGAATCTTATTAAGAATACGAGGCAAAGGGATGAAATTGAGTCTATGGAATGGGACGAGTTAAAGAACTTATTTTTCAATAAGTACTTCGCTCATATTCTCCGAACAAAGATGGAGAATGAGTTTCTTGAATTGAAGCAAAGGGATGATGAATCTGTTGGTACCTATGAAGGAAATTTTACAAGACTTGCAAGGTACGCTTCTGGTATTATTATCCATCCTGAGAGTAAGATCGATCGATTCTTTAGTGGCTTAAAACCAAGTCTTCGAAGGGCGTTAGCCATAAGGGACTTCAATAGCTACGAGGAAATCGTTCGATGTGCTCTCAAAGTCGAGATGAAGATTGGAATAACCCATCAGTCACATGGGTTTGATAAGAAGAGGAAGATGGAATTCAAAGAAAAATCTAAAGAGCACACAGAAAAGAAGATGAGATTTTCCTTATGTTCAAAGTGTGGAAAGAAACATGGAGGGAGTTGTCTTAAAGGGACAAGTAAATGTTTTAAATGTGGAAAGGAAGGTCATCTGGCATTTGAATGCCGTGATAATGGGAAGAAGATGTCTAATGACGCAAACAAAGGAAGGGATACACAAAATGAACCTACTACACTTCAATGTTTCATGTGCAAGGAGATGGGGAATTATGCCAATCAATTCCCAAATCCAAGGGTTGATGATGATGGTCGACGTCAACAAAATCTTTAGGCTAAAGAAAAAGGAAAGTCACATGCAATTTCTATCAGCGATGTGGAGTACGATTACGAAGTGGTGAAAGGTACACTTACCATCCACTCTAAAGTAGCAAATGTTTTATTTGATTCTGGATCCACCCACTCATTTATTTCTAACGAATTTTCTAAGGGTATCACCGTATTACCTCAACAATTAGATGTTGAGTTAGCTGTGACAACACCTAATGGCACAACAGTCGCATCAAAAGTTTATAATTCTTCTCCGATCGAAGTTTGTGGGAAAGTTCTTCCTGCAAATCTTGTGATCCTTTAGTGGAATTTGATGTGATTCTTGGCATGGATTGGCATTCTCTACATGGATCTCATATCAATTGCCAAAGAAGGGAAGTCACATTTCATATTCCAGATCAATCTACGATCGTATATCAATGCAAGGATGAACATAATCTTCCAGTGGAAATTTCTTCCATCTTATGGGTATTGATTCCACTAAATGAAGGTTATTTATCTCAAATGGTTGGTGAGAAACTCAAGATTAAGAATATGCCCATTGTACGGGAGTTTGATGATGTCTTTCCGGAGGAATTACCGGGTCTTCCACCAAATCGTGAAGTTGAGTTTTCAATAGAACTCGTACCGGGTGCTTTGCCTATTTCAAAGACACCTTATAGAATGGCCCCAATTGGGTTGCAGGAATTGAAGAAGCAACTCCAGGAGAATCTTGATAAGGGATTCATACACCCTAGTGCGTCACCTTGGGGAGCACCTGTTCTATTTGTTAAGAAGAAAGATGGATCAATGAGACTCTGCATTAATTATCGAGAACATAACAAGATCACTATCAAAAACAAATATCCTCTCCCACGCATTGATGACTTATTTGACCAACTACGCGGAGCTCAATACTTTTCCAAGATTGATCTTCGTTCAGGGTATCATCAATTAAGGGTCAAAAGGGAGGATATACCAAAGACGACTTTCCGTACAAGGTATGGACACTATGAATTTATAGTGATGCCATTTGGTCTTACTAATGCACCTGCTATCTTCATGGATCTAATGAAAAGAGTATTTAGAGACTATCTTGATCAATTTGTGGTAGTCTTTATAGACGATATTCTTGTCTATTCAAAGAGCAAGGAAGAGCATGAAGATCACTTGAGAATTATATTGAAGACCCTGAGAAAGGAGAAGCTTTATGCCAAATTTACCAAGTGTGAATTTTGGCTTCAAAAAGTTGCATTTTTGGGTCACATAATCTCAAAAGAAGGGATATCTGTGGATCCAGCATAAACAGAGGTTATCGAAAGATGGTCAAGACCAACAACAGTAACTGAGATCCGAAGTTTTCTTGGTTTGGCTGGATATTATCGACTTTTTGTAAAGGATTTTTCACGATTATCTAATCCAGTCACCAGGTTGACCCGGAATGGAGTTAAGTTTGTCTGGACGAAAGAATGTGAAGAGAATTTCAAGGAGTTGAAAAGAAGGTTATCCAGTGCACCTGTGCTCACAATACCTTGTAGTGGAGAAAGGTTTGTGATCTACAGTGATGCATCCAAGAAGGGATTGGGGTGTGTTCTTATGAAAAATGATATGGTGATAGCTTATGCCTCACGACAGTTGAAAATCCATGAGCAAAATTACCCAACTCATGATTTGGAGTTGGCTGCAGTAATCTTTGCATTAAAGATTTGGAGGCATTACCTTTATGGTGAAAGGTGTGATATTTATACTGATCATAAAAGTTTAAAGTATATTTTCACACAAAAGGAGTTGAATATGCGTCAAAGAATATGGTTGGAGCTGATTAAGGATTATGACTGCTCAATCCATTACCACCCTGGGAAAGCGAACAAGGTGGCAGATGCATTAAGTCGACAAGACCATGCTAGTTTATCCATGACGAGGATCACAAAATATCCAATATTTATGGATTTACAAAGGATGGATCTTGGAATTATAATGGAAGGGGAAAAATCTTATCTTTCTCAAATGAATGTCCAACCATCTATACATGTGAAGATTAAAGAGGCACAAAAAGAAGATGTCGAGTTACAAAAGAAGGTGAGAAATGTTCCTGAATTCAACCTTGATTGTGATGGGATAATAAAGTTCAGGAATCGGGTTTGTGTTCCTCCCATCCCCGAATTAAAGAAGGAGCTGCTGGATGAGGCTCATAGTTCTTCATTCTCTATTCATCCTGGAAGCACGAAGATGTATAGGGACCTGAAATAGTACTTCTGGTGGGATGGCATGAAAAGAGATGTTGCTGAATATGTCTCTCGATGCTTGGTTTGTCAACAAGTTAAAGCTGAGAGACATAAGTCTAAGGGGATGTTACAACCATTACCCATACCCGAATGGAAATGGGAAAACATCACTATGGACTTTGTCACATGACTTCCTAAAACATCCAAAGGCAATAATGCTATCTGGGTCATAGTTGATCATCTTACAAAGTCTGCACACTTCATTGCTATTAGAGAGGATTTCTCTCTAGATCAGCTTGCCAGGATATATGTAAAGGAAGTGGTAAGATTGCATGGAGTACCACTTTCTATTATATCTGATCGGGATCTGAGATTTACCTCGAAGTTCTGGCGAAGTCTTCAGTATACTCTGGATACAGAGTTGAGTTTCAGCACTGCTTATCATCCCCAGACAGACGGTCAGTCTGAAAGAACAATTCAAACCCTAGAAGATATGTTGAGAGCTTGCTCTATGGATTTCAAAGGAGGTTGGGATCAACACCTACCTTTGGTGGAATTTTCTTATAATATTAGCTTTCACTCCAGTATTCAGATGGCTCCTTATGAAGCTCTCTATGGAAAGAAATGCAGGACTCCAACTTGCTGGGATGAAGTTGGGGAAAGAAAGCTATTAGGACCTGATCTCATTGATGAAATGGCAGAAAAGGTCAGATCTATTCAAAAACACATAAGAGCAGCTCAGAGTCGACATAAAAGTTATGCCGACAACCGAAGAAAAGACCTACAGTTTGAAGTGGGTGATAAAGTGTTCTTACGGATATCTCCCTGGAAGAGGGTTATGAGATTTGGAAAGAAGGCGAAGTTGAGCCCTAGATATATCAGTCATTTCGAAATACTGGATCGTGTTGGGAAGGTAGCTTACCGATTGGCGCTTCCACCGAATCTCTCTCAAGTTCACGATGTGTTCCATTTATCTCTCCTGAGAAAGTACATACCAGATCCTTCACATGTACTCAGCTCAGAAGTTGTACCGCTGGAGTAAGATCTTTCTTATGAAGAACAGCCGATAGAGATTCTGGATCATAGCGAAAAATTCCTACGAAACAAGACCACTCGATTGGTGAAAGTTTTATGGAGGAACCACCAACTTGAATAAGCTACATGGGAGCTTGGGGATATGATGAGGGAGAACTATCCTCATCTGTTTGTTACAAAGTGACGAATTTCGAGGGAGAAATTCTTTTTAAGGGGGGTAGAATGTAACACCCGAGACTTTTATGTTATATAAATTATCAAAGGAATCTTTTTCTACACAACACTTTCTTGTATTGCTTTACACGCAATCGCGACCTTCTTTGATAGCTTGCGTCGTACGCAATACCGAGTTTCACTAAACAACAATATGCTATTAAAATATTATTAAAACTAGCCATTATGAATAGTAATAACCACTTTTTGAAATTTTATAAATTTTATTTTTCAAAATGGACTTCATTTTTGGATTCGGAATACCGAAATAAGCCTAGGGGGAAATTTTGGTATTTTTCTGAAAACTTTCAATTTTTGATGAATAGTGAAACCACTAAGTGATAGGTTAAAAACTGAATTTTGCATAAAACATAATTTTACCGCTTCTGTGAATGGAATTTCGAAAATCTGAGAGACACGGTTAATATCAAGGACTAAAATGTGGATCAATGAGATGAAAATAATTTTTTGGTGAATAGTAACTTCTTATTTTTTTCCGCGGTTAATAGTAAATAGGGTAACTAAGGTTAAATATGATATTAATATTACCCTAACACAAGTCCTAATTCTATTGGACAAGTGTAATTCGACCAAAAACAAACTTAGGAATAAAATATGACCATTTAGGCCCACTTGGATTAGATTAGAACATTTATTATTAATTTATTTAATGAAGGGTTAAAATAGTTAAAATCAAAGTTTAATAAGTAAATAATTTTTAATATGGGGTTATACATAAGATAAATTCGATTGTAAATATTAATTACAAAGATAAAAAGATTTCCTACATGATGGTATTTTATTTGTAATTTTTAGAAATCAAATAATTTAATTTATTTATGACACAAAAATGATGCAGTAATTATCTTATTAATGAAATATTGACATAATTGATAATATAAATACCCAAATAAATGTAATTTAAGACTTTTTATGAATTCCACTAATTTTATAGATTACTATGGTATATTAGTGTTGATTTAATCAACTTGGTTCGAACATATAATTCTGTTATGGCTTTCACAAAAATCATATATCAAATAGTGTCAAAATTGACACAAAATAGTTTATAAATAAAATAGTATATTATTAATTGTTATTTTATTCCTAAAAATCAAAGGTTCGGCCAAATGAATTAGATAAGGATATATATATTAATAATAAACAATTTGGGGTTCGTTTGGCATGTTATAGTAAGTGTATTAACCATATAGTGAAAGAAAACAAAAAGACATGGTAAAAGTTAAATTATTTAACTAAGAGTTAAATCTAATTGATAAGGATAAAATAATACCCTAAACTTGTCTGAATCCTATTGGTTGATAGGATTGCGACCCTTCCCCACCTTATCTTCGAAATAATACCCTTTGTAACCATTATAAACTGATTTTGACTTTAATATAAAATAATATTTTGAGATATTCCTAAGGTGCCCCTCTCCTCCCTTATAAAAGGGCACCTCCTCCCCCTCCTCCTAACACCAAATTGAGCACTCAAGCTCGGCCAACCCCTGCAATTTTCTCTTCTCCACTTCCCTAGAATAATCCTAGAGGTCCTGTTCTTCTTCAAAGACCAATCTTAGATCCCTAAGTGGAGGATTCAAAGAGGCGTTCCAAAGAAGAGGTAATATCCATTACCGATCTTTTCAATTTCTTTCTTATTCAACTTCTTCTTCTTTAGTTTTTTCATGATAAAGTAATAACATCAGTATTACATACATACTGATATGTTATTATAAATATGAAACAACCCTAATTCGCCTTCTATCCATCCTACGGAAAAATGAAATCACCGCGCGTGCGTACGTACGGAATACCGTCTCCACGCCGTGGTATAATCTATTTTTCCACCATCACTTTACAAGGATGGGTATAATGGTGTAATGAGTAACTATTTATGATTATTATAAAGTAATATTGATACTGAAATAATATATATATATACTCCAATACAGTTCCAAGATCATAGGAATGATATCATCACTCGTGCGTACGTACGGAATACCGTCTCCACGATGTGATGCGACTCGTTCTACATGATCATCATTACATAGTAATTATATAAATGAATTGAATGAATAAATATGATATATGTTACACTAATAACATTCTGGATATAAGTTATCTATAACCTTAAAAGAAGAATAAGAATGTATTCGGAAAAACACGCATGAGAACAAAAGGCAATAAAGACCCGAGTAACAAGTAACAATGAAATATTACTAACAAGAAGCTAAGAATATGACCATATATGATATCATATCAATATGTATGATTCTGGAATAAGTCAATAACATTATTAAAACCATTATACAGGTGCTTCGGACACGTACAAAGAAAATCGGACCTAAGGTAAGGGAAATATCACAATCTCATTTTTATCCGAGATTGTTTATACTTTGGTATTTACTGGGGTTTATTTTATCATCCACATCCATGTTCCCTCAATATGTAATATTGTTTCCATCCACTTAAAATAGTTTAAATCCAATTTGACCCTTCGGTGAGTTTTTAGTAAAGATTAAGAAAGGAATCTTTTGTCATTTTTTTCGTACGAGGTATTTTTTTTGACTTTTCTGACAAAAGTACGAAGAATGTTTTTTTAACTTATACGGCATGAATGGATTTTTAAAACATTATTTCAAAGAAGATTCCTTTACAAGTTTTCAAGTTTATTTTTAATCAACTTCTTTTATTTTAAATTTGTATGACATGTTATGAAGGGAAAAATGTTTTTGAAGTAGAAAGGATATTTTCCTCAAGAATGGAGTTCAAGTGTTTTATCAAAATTATTTTCCATCTAAGATAATAAAGGGTTCTGTTTTTATCCCTATTATTACATTGATTTGATCATGTTGTGATGGAATTATTTTTATGAATTCCTTTATCTTATATGAATTGATTTATGATGTCATGATGTTTCAAGAATCCCATTTTTGTTACATGTGTTATGCGATGATGTATGTTTTATGATTATGTGGCACACATAAGAAAGGATTCATTATAAGATGGATGGGACCTATATCTCCCTCCAATGCATTGGGTAAAGATTTTATATCTCATGAGATAGACATGGCTGGAACGGAAGGTTATTTTGGTTCCGTGATACAGGACTGAAACGAGGAGTGAACTCGGATCAGAAAGGGACTTTGTCCACTAAGATAGTCTTGGCAATGAGTCATGACTAACAAGAAATAATTTTCCATGATTATGTGTGCATGCCACAAAGTTTCAAGTTTTATGTTATGATTATGGGGATCTCATTTTCACTTCTATGATTTATTCCATGTTACGATATTATGACCTCTTTTGCAGGTTTTGATTTTCAAAAAGATATGATATGATTTTTATTTCCTTTATTTGCCCTTGCTGAGCATTTGAGCTCACCCTTTTATGTTTTCTTTTCCCCAGGTCAGGAAGATGGATATTAAGTAGAATATGCTAAAAGGGACCCTATATATGATGAAATAAATGGGAGACACTGTAGAAGATTTATGAACCAGTTGTTTATGTTTCCCAGTTTCTAAAGACACTATACCTATACGGTCCTTTGTGGTTTTGTCATATGTTGTAATAAGTGTGCTTCAATTTTGAAGTATTAAAAATGTATGTGAAGTATGGGTCGTTATAATTTTGATATGAGGATATTTATATATGATTGAAAAAGAGTTGATATAAAAATTTTATTTTTGTATATGGGATTAAAATTTTACTACATCTATTGAATGGAATATAGTGATTATTTTGTTATAAATTAAAAATGTATTTACGAGGTATTCTATACAGTAGTGGAAAATGATTGGAAAGTATATTTAGAAGACACATGGTCATTATTTTGCTGATTCTAATGCAGTTTTAATATGAAGATATATTCAACAAATCCAAGATACAATGAGACATTAAAATAGATAAATTTATGGATATGTTATACCATAAATGAGGAAACCATAATAAAATAAAATGAAAATCATGAGAATTGATGGGAATAACCTATTTAAGTGTTTTGTATGCCTGAATTTATATTAATATTTCAATTTATTAAATAAGAGACAACAACAAATAAAACATCAATACAAAATGTTTCGAAATAGAGATCGCTGTAGAATATAATAAACATTCTATTTAGAAATCAAAAAACCTATAAGCCTAAATTTAATTTAATTTCAATATTATAATATTGAAATTATATTCTAGTGACATGTGTATAAGAATGATAAACTAAAAAGGAAAATTGTGTTTGTGAATGATAATAAGTGAATAATTGTGTAATGTAGAATAAAGAAATTGCTCTCAAATAAATAAATTATCATATATGTAGAAGAGTATTTGCTACCTGATATAGTGAAGAATAATTAGATTCTAAGATAATGTTGAATATTTTTGTTCATCTTGTTATCAATGGAAAGGAATAAGTATTATTTATACATAGTTACTAGATTAGAATGAGTTATAATGATTAGATAGACAAATAAGATAATGTGACATTCAGGGTTTGAAATTTTGTGAAGGGGAAGATAGTTAAGGTGACCTGATGTGAATTATATTATTATTGGTTTCAATAATTTATAATAATGAGTCATTTATATATAATAAGTTCATGGGGACCATAAAGATATTTCACAATATAGGTGAATTGATTTTGTCGATGAAATGTGTTGTCGAAATGTTGGTTGAGATTTAGTTGTATATAGTGTTTTTGAACATATATTGGTTGTTAAAGACACGAATATGAAAATAATGATCATTATTCAGTGATTTATATGACATCCTTTTAATGGTATGAGATATAATTCTAGGGGAGATAGAAATAAACACATTAATTTATATAGTGTGGATCTATATAGAATATGTGACTAATGTTATAAAGGGAGAACATTCTTTTACATGGTGAAACCGTTATAAAGCTATAGATAATGATTAGTAGGGAACTGGTAGGTAAAGGCTTATGAGAAGTAGAAAAGTGGTTGTTTTGAGTCTAGATAAGAAAAGTTCAATGAGACTTTGATCATGTTAGTGGGTTTCTGTAACACACAAGGAAAATAAAGAATATGACATTTTTATATTTATCCCTATTTGTGAATAAAATTTCAATATTAATTTAAAGGGAATGCTATGATCGATGTCTTACTCAATACACAACAACGATTTCCTTTGAAATCATATGTTGCACTCTAATAACAAAATAATATTATTTTAAATGATAGTTAACACCTAACCGTTGTAATGGCGGGAATGAACAGAACTAACTACAAAATGATTATATATGTTTTTCAAATATTTTTACTCTTTATAATAAATGTTAGAGGATTAAAAATGCGAATGTATCCATTTTTAATCGTAAACATTCTAATATTCTTTAAAAGATCGATTAACCGCCTTTTGATAGAGAACTTCTTTTAAATCCAATTTTTGACGGTTTTATGTGTTATGTTTGACAAAATAATATTCTTCTTTAGAATTGGGACATCAAAATTTACTTTGTGTAAATTTTTTGTATCTTTCCGATAAAGTTCATTTTTTAATGAATAGTGAAAAATGTTGTATTTTAATTCAAAACCTCTTTTCAATCTAATTTATTTATATGATTAGATTATATTTTTAATTATTTTTAAAGTAAAATTATAATATATTGTTACCATTTTTTCCAGTAGTGTACGTTGGAATTAATTTCATCTTGAAATGGGATTTAAACTAGTGTCAATCTTTTGATACATATTGTTTCATAAAAACACGCTATTTGCTCTGACAGCCGGAGTTAATTATTAAATTAATTAATGTAACTTATATGTTTTTAATTTTTTAAAATCGACATCATTTTTTGAATTCGGAATATCAAATATAGTGTAGGGTGAATTCTGGGTAATTTTCTGAAAAACGTCAATTTTTGATGAATAGTGAAACCACTAAGTGGTAGTTAAAGAAACTGATTTTCGGTTAAATGAAACATTACCACTTATGTGATTTGAATTTCAAAAATCTGACATACATTGTTGTAATTAAGAAGTAAAATGTTTTTCAATGGGATTAAAATAATTTTTTGATGAAAAGTACCTTTTATGTTTATTAATCGCGATTAGAGGTACTTAGTGTAATTTAAGGTAAAAGTAATTTTTTAATAATATGAAATGACCTAGACATATTTACTACCATCATTGGATGTTTCATGGCCGACCAAGACAATCCGTGGGTCAAAATGGGGACCCCATGGATCCACTATGGTTGGAAAATGACATTAATACCTTATTATTTAATGTTAAAATTTAAATTTCACAAACATGTGTTATTTTACTAAACCAATTTTTATATTGGGTTATAGAAGTCGAATTTTTGACTATAAATATCCATTAGAAAGATAAAACAATTCCCTACATCATGATATTTGTTTTATAATTTTTAGACACTAAATAAATTAAATTATTAATGACACCGTGATGATGCAGAGATTACCTTATTATTTAACGATTAAAATAAAATGAAAAGATAATGTAAAATCTAAGACCTACACTTGTCACAAACCTATTTGATGGGTGTATTTTGAAACCTTATCACCTTATCCTCTAAATAAATCAATTTGGGACCTTTATAATCTGAAAATCATTTGAAAATAATGTAATATTTTGTATCTTTCCAAGAGTTCCCCTCCTCTCCTCTTATAAAAAGCCCTCACCTCTTCCACCTTACACAAACCTCTAAAGCCTTTGGCTTGGCCAAAACCTGCCCATTTCATCTCTAGATATCCCTCTCTTCATCATTTAATCCTCACTTTGGGCATAATCCTTTCCAAGTAAGCCTTTGATCTCAAATCAAAGGAAGTTACCCGATTTAAAGGTAATGTCTTCCTTTGTGTTCTTTTGTTATATTTTGCTTATCCAACCACATAAACCCTTATTATTCTTTTCTTTTGTAACAAAACCAGTATCCTCAATATACTAGGATGTTTTTATGTGAAGGATTCTTTATACAATTACACACACCTTCATCTAATGGTTAAAGAACATACTGTTTCTGTTGATGGTGAATCACTGCCTCACAAAACGATGATTGTTCAATATTATTTTAACTCCATAAAAGGTGGAAATTAAGATGTAAATATATTTATATTTGATATATAATATGTTTATTTTTTCCTTAAGCTTATGTATTTTTCATTTATGGAATACCATTATGGTTTCCATTATGGGTAAACATGATATCTTCATTTAAGGAAGTGTAGACTACCGCCCCTCAAATTGATTTGATTCGTTAATGTCATATGTGGGATGTATAAAGGATGGAATTATTGGTATTACATATTTTATCCTACTGTAATTATAATATACCTTTATATCATTGTTATTTTATTCCATTGAATACAAAAAAAGAAAGGAAAGTAGCGTTCTTGCGTACGTACGACTTGCCGTCTCCATGAACGATACATTTCATTTCATATCTCCAAATGTTATATACTATTATAAGTATGTATATATAATGGAAATATATGTAATATATTACATATAAATGATGGGTATCATTATGGAATTATAATATATATACATCTCTCTCATTTTGTTTAATTCCATTAATATGGAAAAAATGAATGTTACGTTCATGCGTACGTACGACCTACCATCTCCATGAGCGGTGCTTTTAATTTTTTTATCTCCCAATGCTATGTAATAGTATAAAATTAATATATAATGGATATATATGATATTTAAAACATAAATACTATTCTGGAGATGATGTAACTATAACTACATGGAATATTCTTTTCCAATAAGTTCAATTTTTACTAATGTACTAAACATCGACAAAAACGTATGATATGAACTCACATTATTAACCAATTATTATAAAATTATAATATGTGATATGAAATGAATAATAATATTTAAATTAGGTCCTTAATAAATTATAAATTGACCAAATTTTATTATTCAGGAGATTAAAGAATGATCGAGTCATGTCAGACACGAGGTAAGGGATCCTTCTCCTCTCTTTCTTTTTAACTACACTATTTTATTTCATTCCTTTAAAGATAATATTTATTATGATTGGGATGTTATTTTATATTACTTCTACTGTAATTTTTATGTTAATAAGGTGATATTACCTATTTTCTCTCCTCAATCCATTTTGGAAGTTTTCAGTGGCGCTGTTAGGCTGCCGAATTTTCGTAAGAGATCTAACCTCTCTCTTTTCTTAAGTACTCTCATTTATATAACTTCTTTTAAGCTCCACTTTGTTATGATGGGGGATGTTATTTTATATTACTCTTGTTGTGAATTTCATTTTAATATGATGAGATACACTATTTTTTCTCATCAATCCATTTTTGGAAGTTTTAAGTGGCCTCGTTAGGCTGTCGAGTTTTTGTAAGGGATTTTTCATGTCACTTTTTTTCCCGTGAGATTTATGCTACATTTTCCACCATTTCCTTTCAGTGTTGTATGTAATTCCAATTATTATACTCTTTGTGTAATAAAATTTCATTTATGGGTACTTACATATTCATTGTATGACCCTTCTTCAATGGGGTGTGCGTTTCGAATGTTACCTAAGTCGGTAAGGGAACCTTTCACCCTCCTCTTTTTAAAAGACTTATTTTGTTATGTCATTTAATTCACATACTATTATGTTGGGATATGTTCTTATATATCCTTATTAATGTAAATTTTATTTCCAAGTGATGAGATACCCTTTTTATCTCTCATCAACTCATTTTATGAGTTTTGAAGTGACGTCGTTAGGCTGTCGAATTTCTGTAACGGAACATCTTAACCCACATTCAATTCTTTGGGTTAAACCTCGAATTCTTGATTTTATTATTCCAAGATTATGTGTGGAATCTTTATGTTGTATTTTCCACAAACCTATGAGTGGATATACTATTTCTACACATAATCATCTCATTGATAAATTCTTATGTCATTTAGACGGACTTGTATCAGAAATCATAACTCAATATCATTTCATTGAGTTAAATATCTATGTCATTGGTTTTGTTTTTCCATGATTATGTGTGAATGACCTCTGATTGTTTTACACATAATATCCACATATATTCTGTGTATTCTTATTTGTCACACATAATCATGTAATTGATTTATCCTTAATCTACGGATACTGAATTTGTAAGGGACTTCATCTCAATCTCCTTTCATTGAGGCATATTTGGTTTTACACACAAAATTCTTTTATATGGTGTATAAACCCATTTTAATTTTAATTTTATTCAAAAGAAATCTTTTTATATGAAGTGTTTTACTAAATGACAAAAAGGAATTTTTCTTCTAACATACACGGTGACAACGACCTTTTCTTTCGCCGGGAGTTTTATTTGTTCTTTGGCTTACTCAACAAGCCGTAATGTTTTTTTAAAATGAAATAAATACCATATAATCATTTATGTATGTTGGTTTTGAAATTGGTTTTTGTAAAGGAGTTGTTATGTCGATATATTTATTTGATATATTGTGATCGAAATTTGGAAATGTTTTCATTCCATTATATTTGTTTAATGTCTTATGATTTTATAATGGTACTTGGACAATATGACGGGTGGTTCTGTGAATACCAGGACGGGTGGTTACATTATAACATATAATGCATTGGGTATGGAAGTCGTCCATTTGGATATTCCATTAAGTATGTGTGGAAGTCGGCCATATGGCTACTCCATTAATTATGTGTGGAAGTCGACCGTATGGTTAGTCCAATTAAGTATGTTTATGTCTCATGTTACCTTTTTATGTTATGTGTTCTTTATATGGGTTTTATGGTAATATTTTGGTTACAAAAGGGTAAGTAATGATCGTTTATTCATTGAAGATTTTTTTTACTACTTCGAAAAGGTGAAAGGTATTACATTGATAAATACACATGGTTTACTTGTTGTTTTGAAAAACTAATAGTTTTCATTATTAGTGCATCCCTTACTGTTCATTTTATGCTCATCCCAAGTTTTTTTTTAAATGTTTTTCATAGGACTTAACGCGTAATAGGGTCAAGGATGGTATCAAGGGAAAGTCATGCTACCTAAAACATGGAACAAGACATGTTTCATTTTAAGAGTTTTTATTTTATGGAAACATAGTAGAAGTTTCTACTTTGTAATCTTTTTATATGTAATATTCATGTCCTAATTCTCTAAAACACTATACCTGAATAGATCCTCAATGTGAATTATTCACTTAATTCAATATTAAGTAAGGTTTAAGGAAGGGGCCTTATAGTTGGTATCAAAGGTCGGTTTAGATAAATTTAGAGGTTAGGGTATTCTTTAAGCATAATTGGCATTACCATAATGGTTAAAATTTTGGAAATAGTCTTAGTTTTATATAAAGTGAATGAGTAAGTAAATCTTAGTGTTTATCTTCCTCATTAGTAAATGATGGTTTTGTTGATATACTCACACTGGTATTTTTGTTTATAGTGAATGGATGGATCTAGCAGGCACCAATGTGACAATAGGTTTGAAGGAAACTGTGGTGGTTCTTTGATTAAGAGATTGGATGAAATGGGGGATTCAATGAGGAAACTCGTGGTTGTTCTAATCCAACTATCAAGGATTCATGATCAACCACTTGTACATTGGTATGTTCTGTAATGTATCATGTATGAGATGACCAATCGATGTGGGAGGTTGGGTTATAATTATAAAGGTAAACATTAGGGTTTATATGATCCTTACTTTTGAGGTTATTATGGGTTGTAATATATTATGATGGAAAATGAAAGGCATGAGATAAAATTGAGGTTAAAATATGTTATGATTATTATTAAAGATTTTATCTCGTTTTGGGGAATGATTTAATAATTTTATAGTTTTGTAAAAAGGATAACACGCAGACAGTGTGACAACCCGTCGCATCGGACAAATCTGTGGGAATCGAACCCATAACCAAAGTGCGACTGGTATTTATCGCCTACCACAGGACTACGTGAAGTCCCTGGTTAGTTTGACTAATTCGTTTTAGTTAGATGATTTTAGGAATCAAGAGTAAGTTTTTATTGGGTTATCTATGGAAATGATTAACCTATCATGGAGGATATGTGATTAGGTTAATTACTTTTCAATATGAGAATTTTAAAGCAACTGATGTTATTTGTAGATAAAAATTAATTTGTACCTTGGAAGACTATGTGATTAAATCCTTCAAATATTTGGGTTTCAATCTTAGTTTGGTTTACTTTGAAGAATTTTATGGACAATTGTTTATCGAATGGTCATCGTTGATCTTTGGGTTTTTTTGGAAAAATTTTGGAGATTAAGAATGGATTTTATTTTTATAAAGGATTACACCTTTTTGGGTTATATGATCTTATACTAACAGTTTTGGATTTGGATTTTGTCTAATGATATGGGAAATATATAGTTCCCTTTTGTGGATTAGGTGATTCTCAGGAAGTTGATTATTGTACTCTTAATGAGAACAAGTCTTCCTAAAAACTCATCTTTTGGAGAAAATATGAGTTTGATTAAGGAATCTAGTAAAAGTTGAAAGTCTACGTGACAAGTAAGTATGTTACATTATGATTTAGTTAAGCTCAAAAAATAAATTCCTCAATGAAGAGTAACTTAAAACAAAAAAAATTTCTGTTAACTTTTCCTACTGGCGAATCGAATACCGTTTAACCCATCACAAGTTTGTGGTTTTCTTGTGGTTAAATTTCTCCAAGATATGTTTACTATCACTCTCCATCAGAACATTACCATTTTTTTCTCCTCCATATCCATATTTATATACTTGGAATCCCAGTATGGGTTAACTTGGGTGACATTTTTACTTCTCTCCCATTCTTTTAATGTGATTGTTTTACCGACTCTTGTTCCGATGTGGGACTTTTAACGATGTTTCTGATCCCAATTTTGAAATTACGAGGACGCAATTCCCAAAAGGGGGGAAGAATATAACACCCCAGGTAAATAAAGAATATGACATTTTTATATTTATCCCTATTTTTGAATAAAATTTCAATATTAATTTAAAGGGAACGCTATGATCGAGGTCTTACCCAATACACAACAATGAGTTCCTTTGAAATCTTTCGTTGCACTATAATAAGAAAATAATATTATTTTAAATGGTAGTTAACGCCTAACCGTTGTAATGGAGGGAATGAACAGAAATAACTAAAAAATGATTATATATATTTGTCAAATATTTTTTACTCTTTACAATAAATGTTAGAGTATTAAAAATGCGAATGAATCCATTTTTAAAAGTAAACATTCTAATATTCTTTAAAAGTTCGATTAACCGCCTTTTGATGGAGAACCTCTTCTAAATCCACTTTATGAAAATTTTATGTGTTATAATTGACAAAATAATATTCTTCTTTAGAATCGCAACATCAAAATTTACTTTGTCTAAATTTTTTGTATCTTTCCGATAAAGTTCATATTTTAATGAATAGTGAAAAATGTTGTATTTTAATTCAAAACCACTTTTTTATCTAATTTATTTATATGATTAGATTATATTTTTAATTGTTTTTAAAGTAAAATTAGATATTATTTTACCATTTAATCCAATAGTGGTTGTTGGAATTAACCTCATCTTGAAATTGGACTTAAACTAGTGACAATCTTTTGATACTTATTGTTTCATAAAAACACGCTATTTTCTCTTTCAGCGGGAGTTAATTATTAAATTAATTAATGTAACTTATATGTTTTGAATTTTTTTAAATAGACATCATTTTTGGAATTCTGATTATCAAATATAGCGTAGGGTGAATTTTTGGTAATTTTCTTAAAAACATCAATTTTTGATGAATAGTGAAACCACTAAGTGGTAGTTAAAGAAACTGATTTTTCGTTTAAATGAAACATTACCACTTATGTGAATTGAATTTCAAAAAATCTGTCATACATGGTTGTCATTAAGAAGTAAAATTTGGTTCAATGGGATTAAATTAATTTTTTGGTGAATAGAAACTTTTACGTTTATTAATCGCGATTAGAGGTAATTAGTGTAATTTAACGTAAAAATAATGTTTTAATAATATGAAATGACCTAGACATAAGTCCTACCCTCATTGGATGTGTCATGTCTGACCATGAAAATCCACGGGTCAACTTGGGGACCCCATGGATCCACTTTGGTAGGAAAATGACAATAGTACCTTTTTATTTATTGTTAATATTAAAATGTCACAAACATGTGTTATTTTACTAAAAGAATTTTTATATGGGGTTATACAAGTCATATTTTTGACTATAAATATTCATTAGAAATATAAAACGATTTCCTACATCATGATATTTGTTTTATCATTTTTAGACACTAAATAAATTAAATTATTTATGACACCATGATGATGCAGCGATTACCTCATTATTTAACGATTTAAATAAAATGAATAGATAATTAAAAATCTCAGACCTACACTTGTCAAAAACCTATTGGATGGGTGGATTTAGAAACCCTATCACCTTATCCTAGAAATACATCAATGTGGGACCTTTAAAATCCGAAAATCATTTGAAAATAAAGTAACATTTTGTAACTTTCCAAAAGTGCCCCTCCTCTCCTCTTATAAAAGGCCCCCACCTCTACCACCTTACACACACCTATAAAGCCTTTGGATTGGCCAAAACCTGCCCATTTCATCTCTAAAAATCCCACTATTCATCATTGAAGCCAAACTTTCGGCAGAATCTTCTCCAAGGAAGCCTTTGTGCTCAAATCACAAAACGTTTCCTGATTTAATTGTAATGTCTTCTCTTGTGTTCTTCTGTTATATTTTTCTTATCCAACCACCTAAACCATTTTTATTAATTTCTTTTGTGACAAAACCAGTATCCTCAATATACTAGGATGTTTTTATGTGAATTATTCTTACTAAAATTACACACACCTTCATATAATGGTTAGAGAACATACTGTTTCTGTTGATGGCGAATTACTGCCTCAAAAAATGATGATTGTTCAATATTCTTTTAACACCTTCAAGGGTGGACATTATGATGACAGTTTATTTATATTTGATATATAATATGTTTATGTTTTCCTTAAGCTTCTGTATTTTTCATTTATGGCATACCTTTATGGTTTCCATTATGGGTAAACGCGATATCTTCATTTTAGGAATTGCGGACCACCGCCCCCTCAAAGTGATTTGATTCGTTAATGCCATATGTGGGACGTATAAAGGATGTAATTAATGGTGTTACGTATTTTATACTACTGTAATTATAATATATCTTTATATCTTTATTATTTCATTCCATTTAATACAAACAAAAGAAATGAAAGTAGCATTCATGTGTACGTACGGCTTACCGTCTCCATGAACGGTACATTTCATTTCTTATCTCCAAATGTTATGAACTATTATAAGTACGTACATATAATAGATATATGTAATATATTAAATCTAAATTATTGGTATCATTCTGTAATTATAATATATATATATATATATATATCTCTCATTTTGTTTTAATTCCATTGATATTTAAAAAAATGAAAGTAGCGTTCATGCGTACGTAAGACCTACCGTCTCCATGAGCAGTGCTTTTAATTTTTTATCTCCAAATGATATGGAAGAGTATAAAATGAATATATAATGGATATATATGATATTTAAAACATAAATACTATTCTTTATATGATGTACCTATAACTACATGGAAAATTCTTTTCCAACAAATTCAATTTTTACTAATGTACTGAACATCGACAAAAACGTCTGATATGAACTCACTTTATTAACCAATTATTATAACATTATAATATGTCATATGAACTGAAAAATAATATTTAAATATGGTCCTTAAGAAATTATAAATTGAACAAATTTTATTATTTAGGATATTAAAGAACGATCGAGTCATGTCGGACACGAGGTAAGGGATCCTACTCCTCTATTTATTTTTAAGTACACTCATTTATGTCATTCATTTTAATATCATATTTATTATGATTGGGATGTTATTTTATATTACACCTACTGTAATTTTTAATTTAATATGGTGATAGAACCTATTTTCTCTCATCAAACCATTTTGGAAGTTTAGAGTGGCGCCGTTAGGCTGCCAAATTTTCATAAGAGATCTAATCTCTTTCTTTTTTTTAAGTACTCTCATTTATATCGCTTAATTTATGCTCCACTTTGTTATGATGGGGGATGTTATTTTATATTACTCTTGTTGTACATTTTATTGTAATATTATGAGATACTCAATTTGATCTCATCAATCCATTTTTGTATGTTTTAAGTGGCGTAGTTAGGCTGCTGATTTTTCTTAAGGGATTTTTCATCTCACTTTTATTCAAGTGAGATTTATGCTACATTTGCCACCATTTCCTTTGAGTGGTATATGTACTTACAATTATTATACTATTTTTGTAATAAAATTTCATTTATGGGTACTTAGATATTCATTGTATGACCCTTCTTCAATGGGGTGAACGTTTCAAAAGTTACCCAAGTCGGTAAGGGAACCTTTCACCCTCCTCTTTTTAAATGACTTCTTTTGTTATGTCTTTTAATTCACATACTATTATGTTGGGATATGTTCTTATATATCCTTATTTATGTAAATTTTATGTCCAAGTGATGAGATACCCTTTTTATATCTCATAAACTCATTTTATGAGTTTCGAAGTGATGTCATTAGACTGTCGAATTTCTATAAGGGAACTTCATAACCAACATTCAATTATTTGGGTTAAACATCTAATTCTTGATTTTATTATGCCAAGATTATGTGTGGAATCTCAATGTTGGAATTTCCACAAACATTTGGTTAGATATTCTATTTCTTAACATAAACATCTCATTGTTAAATTCTAATGTCATTTAGACGGACATGTATCAGAAATCATAACTCAATCTCATTTCATTGAGTTAAATATCTATGCCATTGGTTTTGTTTTTCCATGATTATGTTTGAATGACCTCTTATTTTTTTACACTTAATATCCACTTATATTTTTTTATTCGTATTTGTCACACATAATCATGTAATTGATTTATCCTTATTCAAAGGATACCGACTTTGTAAGGGACTTCGTCTCAATCTCCTTTAATTGAGGCATAATTGGTTTTACACACAACTTTCTTTTATACAGTGTATAAACCCATTTGAATATGAATTTTATTCAAAAGTAATATTTTTATACGAAGCGTTTTACTAAAAGACAAAAAGGAATGTTTCTTTTAATGTGCGCGGTGACAACGACCTTTTCCGTTGCCGCGAGTATTATTTGGTCTTTGGCTTCCTCAGCAAGCTGTAATGTTTTTTTAAAATGAAATAAATACCATATACTATTTTATGTATGTTGGATTTCAAAATTGTTTTTATAAAGTATTTGTTATGTAGATATATTTAATTGATATATTGTGATCAAAATGTGAAAATGTTTTCTTTCCATTATATTTGTTTAATGTCTTATGATTTTATAATGGTACATGGACATTATGAAGGGTGGTGCCGTGAATTCTAGGACGGGTGGTTATGTTATAACCTCTAATGCATTGGGTATGGAAGTTGGCCGTATGACTATTCCATTAAGTATGTGTGGATGTCGGCCGTATGGAAATTCCATTAAGTATGTGTGGAAGTCGACCGTATGGTTATTCCATTTAAGAATGTTTATGTCCCATGTTTCCTCTTTATGTTATGTGTTCTTTATATGGGTTTTATGGTAATATATTTGTTACAAAATAGTACGTAATGATCTTTTATTCATTGAAGAGTTTTTTTTACTACTTTTAAAAGGTGAAATGTGTTACTTTGATAAAGTATTCATGGTTTACTTGTTGTTTTGAAAAACTAACAGTTTTCATTCTTTGTGTATCCCTTACTGAACATTTTATGCTCATTCCAAAATTTGTTTTGAAATGTTTTTCATAGGACTTAACGCGTAATAGGGTCAAGGATGGGATCAAGGGAAAGTCATGTTACCTAAAACATGGAACAAGACATGTTTATTTTTAAGAGTTTTTATTTTATGGAAACTTATTAGAAGTTTCTACTTTGTAATTTTTTGAGAGGTAATAGTCATGTCCTAATTCTCTAAAACTATAAACCTGAAAAGATCCTGAATGTGAATTATTCATTTAATTCAATATTAAGTTAGGTTTAAGTCTGCGGCCTTATAGTTTCAAGTACCCTATACTGGTAATTTAGGGAATTTGTTTACATGATCCTTGATTTTGGACCACATCTAATTAAAAAAATGTAACTGACTTAGTATAGAACCTTGTAAGAATTATTATGCTCTCGTGACCTTATATAATGAAATAGTTTTTATGGTTATGTTAAATATGATATATTAGATCTAGATTGATCATACATCATTTGATGAACTGTAAATAAAAAAATTAATTAAATTTTATATGGGAACACTATTTCATCTATCACCTCTCAGTGGTCTATCATTCCGCTAGGTAAATCAAGTGGTATTTGAAAATCCTTGGTAAGAAAATAAAATTATTAGAAAAAATTTAATATTTTAGATGATTAAAATGGAAGATATTAGGAATTAAAAATGGTTTTTATTCCTTTAATGAATTGAAATTCCATATATTTTAAAATTATAATGTTATATTTGATATCTTATATGAAAAGCACTACTGTGTTTAGATTTTCTAACAAATAACACATTTTTTATAAAAAAATTTATTATTAACATATAATTTTAATAATTATCACTAAACAATTAGAATAGAAGGTATGAATATTATTGACTAAAATATGAAAATATTTGGGGTTCAAATTTATATAAAATTAATTATTTTGTGTAAAATTATTTATAAATTAAAATAAACATTTTAAATTATGTAATATCATTTTCTAAAGAATAATAATTAGTCTTACATATGGGATATACACAATTAATTAATCAAATAACATATGGTGATATATAATAACAAAATGTATATATTTCACTTTTATTATAATATTTAATATTAATATTCTATGGTTTTAGTGAATTTGATAAAATAAGTCTAATTTAATGCAAATATTTTTTTTCTAAAAAAATGTTTTATTACATTTTGCGAACAATTAAAATTTATTTCTAAAACATATAAATAATATTTTTCAAAAAATTAATTTATTTAATCATCATTTTAATACTATATCAGGTTGATGTTTTGTGTTTTTTTCAAGAGGATATGTTTTTCAATTAATATTAGAAAATACAAGATAATATTAAGAATATTCATTTCATTAAATCATTTAAAATAATAAAAACAATGTAAATATTGTTTTAATGATAAAATTAGTTCATTTATATATCTATTCATCTGATTTAAATCATTTTAATCAACTTCTTTTTTAATTTTAATTTAATTCTTATAAACATTTGAGTATTTCTTATTAGAAAAAATACTTTTTCTACACATATGTGGGATAACATTTAAAATAAATAATTGTTGTTATAAAAGTTGATTTTGAAAATATTATTTACATATTTTTAATAATAATAATTTATATTATCTAATATTATAAAAACACCTTTTGAACATAATTAATAGTAACTAAGTAAAAAATTATATATCGTGGTTAAGGTAACAATGAGTATACTAGGGTTAAAGAAAAAACTATGGATTAAAAATTAAACAAAACATGTTCCAACTCCCTTTAAAATAAATATATTGACAATATAATCTATGAGGATTTCTAATGGACCATTTTGGATCCATTTTCATGTGTATTACGTTGGTATACATTTTTATTTTAAAAAATTACTAGTATGATGCCCACCTGACATAGAAAAGGAAACCCCATATCTTCTCTTATTTGCACATAGAAAAAAATTCTAATCCAATATCCTCCAAAATAACTTCATTAATTCCATACTCTCATTCTATAGGCCTTTTGGGGTCATAAATCCATCTTTGTAATACTTTATGTGAAATCTGAAATAATTTTTCTGAACAAGAGGTATAATCCTTAACAGAGTTTTTATTATTTTCTTCTTTCAAATTAAAAAAAATAATATTTAAATATGACAATATAATAAAACATTTATCATATATATATAATATCCATTAACTACAACCATCTACTCCTACCAGAAATGTGAAATGAAAATATTGATCGTCTATAGGGCGTATTTCGACCTTGTGATCTGACTTAACTCATTTTACATCACCACATATCATTGATGGATATGATGATGAATATAACTATTATATATGATATTTATTGTATATTTATTATTTGATAATTATAATATTATATATACCATTTTTTCATCCCCATGGGAATGTGATAATATCATTCATGAGTATGGTGGACTACACCATTGTAAAGTGACGTGACTAGTTTTTCACCAAGTCTTTCATTAATAGTAACAAAGGATATAATTAATGAATATATCTGATGTATATGAAATGTTATAGATGTTATATGTTTAATATACAATGAACTTCCATAACCTTTATTCCATTAATGAAATTGTAATGTTGCTCACGCACACGTACGACCTACTGTCTCTACGAAGCGATGTGGTCCATCCTCCAGGTTCAAAATTCAATAAATATTATAATGATGTATATAATGTATAAAAACTGTAATTATAACATTAATATAATATTCCATTTTATGTTACTATATTCTATGTTCAATATCAGGAACATTCCTAAAGAAATTTGAATGAGAAAATAAGGAAATTAACAATAGAAACAATAAATATAATAAAAGATTATAAACCAACTAGAAATAAGATGTTTTAAAATGGTTCTATATAACATTAAAAGTATTAATGTGGTTCTTATGTTAGTTAATAAAATATTTTAACCCAAAATTAATAAATGTTTGGGAGTTCTCAACTAAATGGATGTGTGAGGTATGGAGTTTTTTAAATAAATATCCATTCTGTTATGTTATAAGAAAACATCATTTATTATATTATTAAACAATTTTGAGTGATATGAATTTTTTTAATTGAAATTTATTTATACTTTTCTGTTTATGGGTATAATTGTTCAACAATAATCAATTCATTTATTAACTCTCACACAATGATATAAACTTTTTCAGGGTTTTGTTTCAAAAAACATTATTTGACACACATGTTTTTTTATATATGTAATTTCGTTTGAATGGTGTATAAACTACATCAATATATAATATATCATGAGTTCTTAAAATAAAGATATTTCATCTATCAATATATCTACTTAATTAATGAGATGTTTAGATTAAATCATAACCACAATTGTAAGGGTTTATGGGTCACGATCAATTGAATCGAGATTTCTTATTCATGAATTTTCATTGATGGAAATTATTTGATAATTTTATAATAAAATTATTTCATTTTATACTCCTCTAGTAATTCCTAATATTTTCATCTAATTGTTATCTTCCGATAATATGCTTCTCATTTTATGAAAATGGGGTTTAGTTTGGATAAATACATGATTGATATAGATAATGTAAAATGGATAGTACTTATGACTCTAGAATTGATAAATGATTTTTTGAAAAAGTGTTATATCATATAATTTATTTATTTTATCACATTTTGGGATTTATGTAATTAAATCATTAGTACACAGATTTATTAACATATTTAAGAAGGATGTATATATTCTATTTCATTTTAATGCCAATGTGTTTATTACCATGATTCTGGAAAATATATGACCATGGTAATCACATATTTAGATGTTGACCATCCAAAGATAATAATTTATATTTTAGGATTACTGTTTAGTTGATTTGGGTAAAAGAATTTATCTTATATATAAATATTTCACTCTTTATGGCTCATAATGTAAACAATTTAAAGAATGGTATGAGTTAAATTTAGGATGAGGTTTTTTAGATTAATGTATTATTTCACCATATGAGAATTTATGCGTCAATTGTGACAATCAATTTTCATTAAAATTAATATAGGTAGAATAAATGAATTATCATTAGAATATGAATCTTATTATAGATTATCATTTCAAACATGAGAAATAAAACTCGTAAATTAATTATTAATGTTGAACATGATCAGTGGAAAACCAAATGATGTGATTTTTCTGTTGAAATGGAATTAAACTAAATTAGAATCTTATATCATGAAAATTTGACAAAATCAGAAAAATAATCTTAAAATATAATTAAATCCCATTTCCATCATTTCAGATGATATAAATGACCTTTTTTACAACACTATTTTTTAGATTTACGGTTCTTGATTTTATCATGATCCTCAATTTTATTTTTATCATTAATATCTATCACTCTTCATCATTATATGGACCGTACTCTTTTATTTAATGTTAAAATATTCACATTCCAAATATTTTATCATATATATAAACTTATTTATTTAATCTATATGAAATTAAAATATGACATTCTCTATTTTCCAGAGGGTTCTTTATTAATTCTTTTTACGATGTGGTTCCCCAAAAATGATTTTTATAAATTAAACACTTATTTACCTAGAACATCTTCATATCATAAGGAATAAATCTATTAATAGAGGAGAATATAAAACAATAAAATTTTAAAGGAATAAAATGACTTTATCTTGAGTATAACAACGATAACACCATGTTTATCGTGCATTATATTAAATACAATGTTTAAAAAAACACTATATACTATTAAAATATTATTATATGAGAAATAACAATGTAATAGGAAATGATATAATGAATAATATTAACTAAATTATGAAATTATATTGTTTTTAAATTTATACTAAATATATTATTTCATGAAAAATTAAATTTATATAAAACTATGATTCATTTGAAAATATACAAAATAATTTTCTAAGAAATTATTTATTTGCACAATAACATATTTTACATCAATAAATTAATGAAATAAGTTTTCTTCAATAATAATAATTAAATTTATATATGACATATTAAATATAATATTGAAAATTTTTCTAATCAATTTTCTAATTATGAGATAAAATATATCCAATTATAAAAATAAATCATTATATTTATAATTTTTTTATCAATTTGAATACATTTTTAAATTATAATTTGAAAAATACTAGAAAATTTTGTAGTAAAGATAAAATTTATTTTTGAAATCATCATATCAAAATTATCAAATTGTTATTTTTATAGAATTATGTGAGTGTGTAATTTTTCTGATGAATAGTAAAAAAAATTATTTTATTAAGAACTGACATTTCTGCTAATTTATTTAAAAACATAACAATTAGATTTAATATGGTTTTCAAAGTAATATTTATTAAATTAAATATCTATTAAATCAATTAAGGTAATTTTAATCCATTTTATATTGACTTTTTATTTTACATTTTCTATGCTTTTGATGATTTTCACTACGGACAACTACATTTTCATCATGTTTAAGGGATTAATATATCGAATATTATTGACACTTATGGAATATGATCATGGAAAAATGGATTCCATATTTTGAATCAGATTATATTTTATTATCTAATAATGCAAACTATATTTTTTCCATAATGGATAGAAAAAATATTAAAAATTATTTTCGAAGTTATGGAAAATTAAGATTACATTGAGTTAAACTAAATAGAGAGGGGTTACAAATGTCTCATAATATATCCCAATAACATTTAATGGTAATAATATATCCCAATTGCCTCTAATTCGTGATAATAGACAATTTTCATACATTTTAAATGTGAATATCATGGGGACACCATTTTCGAAAATTACTTCTGTGGAAGTTACTTCAAATATAAAGGAAACCTGATATCATCTCCCCATCACAAAACCCAATTCCATTTTACTATCCATAACCAATATAAATCAGTTAAATAATTACACTACATCATCATATAATAATTGGTTTGGCTAGATTTCTATTATAGGATTTTATTTGAAGAAAAAAATCATGTTATCTACATAACATACAATATCCTTAACTAAGTGTTAAATACTATTTCTTTTTCCACCTCCTTATAATATTAATAAAATATATAGATATAATAACATAATTAAATTCAATATATTAAATTTTTTTATGTTATATAAATGAACAATGACCATCTCCTCATCCATCAAATGAGAAATGAAATTGTTGATCGTTTGTATGATATACTACTACCTCACGAACTAAAATAATTCATATTCAATCACTACTTATCATGAATTGTTATAATGAAGTAAATAATGTTAATATATGATATATATTACATAATTATATTTATAGAATTATTATATTATATACATACCTCTTTACATTAAATTATGAAGATAATATAATATCATAGTTTGAGATCACTATAGACTAATGCCTTGTGAAACGATGTGATACATTTTTTCTAAATGCATTACATAGAAGATAAAAAATTAATTAATATATACGATATATAAGACATGATATTTATTATTTAAAATTATCATAAAATCCACTTCTTCACTAATAAGTTCACTTATTTTTTAGTTTTTTATAATAAAATTAGTTGATAATGATGTTTATTATTTTTAATATAACCTTATACACCTATTGTTTTAATCATTTTTATCATCCTTTTATAAGTCCTAGAAAATGAGTAAAATGTAAAAGGATAAATTTGGGGAGAAATATCCTCTTACTGTTGAGGCACGTAGCACTATGGAGTGACAATAGATAATAAAATGCCTTCTATAATGACTAAGGAACATGGAACACTTTCGGGACATGAAACTGATGAACTAGGGAGACACAATGATTCTTAAGCTAGAATAGGAATTTAAATGACATTTAATCATTACAGATATTAAAATCATTACATGGAGTATTCCCAAGACATGATGTGGTGAGATTAAAAGTAAATGGAAAAAAATATACAAAAATTACACATTGGGTAATCATTACATGATATATAAGTGTCGGAGGAACCCAATTACATGCCATTGATATAATTTTATATGATTTTGACATATTTTATTACCCATGGATAAATTTTATAAAAATTTTGAACCATAATAAATACCACAAAATTATCCCAGATTTCTAAGAAATTCTATAAATAATAGGCTCGGGTACCACTCCTAATATCACTTAGGAGACACCACCATTATGTTCATGAGTTTATACAACTTTGATGATTCCAATTGGTTTTCTTATTTTATTACATATTTTTTAACTGTATAATGGGGTGGTCCAAGAGATATATAATTGTGATGAATGGTTATTTATTATTTAATAATTTTTCTTAAAGAATACACCTCATTATGTATTTTTTTACATATTGAAATATTAAAATATCATCATTACATTTTAATTGATGATCACTTCATCCTTAGTGACGGTGGGACTATTTTTATTCATTTACAAGAGAATTATTCACTCCATGGCCATTGGGTAGATTGTTCTCTATGTTTAAAAATTCTTCTTAAGACTCAAGTCATCGAATACATGTTGTAAAATAACTGTTGTTATAGGGAATATTGGTGATTTTGGGGTTTCTATTGCATAACAAAGTTAATTTCTCTGATTTTGTGTGGAATCCTTTGATTTATTTTTTGTAATTTTTTCATGAATAGTAATGAATCCATATTATCAATTTTTATCAATTTAGTTTTATTTTATTTTAATCCAAATCAATATTCCGTGTATTATTCAAAAATTTAATTTTTTTAAGAATCGAAAATATTCTAAATCAACGTAACAATGATTTCAACCTCAAACAAGAATAATACAAAATTTTAATTAATTATGTTGAATATATGTTAGTTTTAATTTTTTATGAGACCCATAGGCAAATATAGACGGCCTATCCTGCTTAAAAAACTAACATCATCGTCAGGGATAGTTTTTTATGTTTTTTTTGTTTTTAATTATATTTTTATTTTTTCATCATTCTAATACAATTTTTAACCACACTGGGCATTTTAGGTTATGATGGAAGGCCATCTGGGAATGATCTCTAATAATTATAGATTAATCATCCTACTAGAGGATATAGATAACCTACTCCAAAAATATATAATGATAAAAATATATCCAAAGAGAGCTGACAACATTACCCTATACATAAAAAAAGAACAAACCATAGACCAAATCTAGTGTTAGAAATGGAAGACTATGCATAAAAAATAATGAATTATGAATAAATTGTATATCCTAATTTTAAATATAACAGTAATGCAAATCATTATTCCAAGTAACTTTGTTATTTAGATTTGAAGAATGAGATTAACCTTGCTCTAGAAGTTGAGTGGTGAAAATAATTACTAAAAAAAACATTCATCAATAATATTAAGAAGAGAAAACATATAAAATTATGTAATAAATATTCATCAGAATTTTTTTAAAAAAATATATGTATTCAGTAGGAAAATGAGGGAGAAATAGTGGTACTATTCACTAACAAATTAAATAAAAATGAAACAATTATAGATGAATTTGAAGATATAGAGGTTAAAAAAATTTGATTATTTATGAACTGAAGCACATGCATCAATTACTTGAGAATGGTTATTTTTACCATGTCTTTACTGATGATGAGATGTTTTTAGTGATACGCATAATATCTACAACCTTGATTCCACCTCGAGGTTCTACACAAATTTCAATGAGGAGATATTAGTTGATCGATGTATATAACTAAGTTATAATTCTATAAACATGTGATTATTACCAATATTTCACATTCTATTAAGATAACCCATGTATGGTAGAGCTAATGGAATTATTAAAAATTTAACTTTCTAGGTTGAAACCCGGTGATTGATGATTTTTAGTACTATTTATTTATTAAATTATTTTCGTTTAATTTTAGATTATTCATTAATTTAATATCCATATATTTTATGAAGGGTTATTAGATGTTTCTAGAAATTCACATGTTTTAAATTATTTCATGTCAAAGATAGGATAACTATAGAAGAATGTAGTATGATGAAGGAAGAGATGTAACAAAATTATTTCATGTCATGAAACCAATACATATCATTAATTCCATACACTTCCTAGAACAATGGTAGGAAGAACCTATGAATACAACTTGAAAGCATCATGTAAATTGGGAGTAAGTTATTGAATTCGTAATTTTTCTAGTTTATTTCCCACATTTAACTGTTTCACATATTTTAAATTCTAATTTCTTTCTACAAATTTAATTCATTATTTAATTAAATGATCTTTGTAACAAAACCCACCATAGATAACTACCATCAAATGAATTCTTATTTATTTTTCAATACATTTAATAGATAATAATAGAGAAAATATTTATCAGGGATAGTTTATGAGATTATGATATAGAAATTCATGATCATAGGAGTATGTTAATTACTGTAATATGAAATTTTTGTAAGATTTGGACATGATTTGAATAATTTATATTATCATTAATTGATATAATTATTCATATGAATTACTAATAGTAGTTATCCAAAACATTCATCACATACTTGAAACATCCACTCACACATGATTTTATAGTCATTCTATAGTATATTTCATGTGCAATATGGGAATGATATCTCCTAAAACATATGCTGCATCCAATCAGGTATATAACATAAAAGAATAAATTTTAATATGATTAAGGTATAATTTTTTTTCGCTTAACACGAGTCTCACATTATATTTATCCATTTTAAATCCCATATAATCTCTGAACAAACATTCTAGGTAAAATTCATGATTAAATCCCATCATGTCCTTATCATAAATTCTATAATTATGTTTTATGATTATAAAAAATTATTGTTATGGGTATTGTTACTAGTGTACAGGAAACAATTTTCTATGGAATTAGTTTGGGGAGGGGAGATTACCAGAAATTTTGGGCAGACATAATCAATTTATTTATTTTAATCAATCTTCAATATGAAATTCCAATTAAAAATATGAAAATTCTTAAAAAATAAATTTTTATGGAAATTAATAAATCAACACTACTTTACTAGTGATCATTTTAAAAGAATTATAAATAGTTTCAGGTGGAGATCATTTTTTGTTTTTGTTATATGTGTGATTTTACCTTGTAAAACATTTAAAAAATAAAAATAATAAAATTAAAAGTTTGTGTTTCATTTGTTTTATTTCATATCAAAACCAGCATAATCTAATATTATAGAGAATGTGTGGACATTTATTGAGATATTTTTTATTATCATGAAAATTACATTAGAGGAAAACCTCTTCTTTAATCGTTACCTGTTTTACACCAATTATACATCATTTGAAACAACAAATTCATTTTATGTTGATGGTAAAGCCATGATGATTACAAAGGATTATGTGTTTATATAAAAGATATGTTAGATGTTTTGGATTCCTATAGTAAGAGACATGTTCTTATATTATGTGCATAACTCTATTAATCTATACATTGATTATAAGTATAAAAATTTAGGTGAGATTAATTGAAAAATGAGTTCATTTTGATGTTTAATTAAAAAATAAAAATGGATAAATGAATTTTTTTGGATATTTCATAATATCACAGGAAAAATACAGGGTTGATTTTTTTTCTTTTAAAAAATATATAGTTGATAAATTTTTTACATGTGTTTCTTGAAAATTTAAATTTCCATTTTATTAGTTTTTTTTATATTTAATTTATTTCCTGGTATATAATAATCCATTATAGTATGTTGCTATTCATTACATGATTATATGTATGAATTCATGTGTTGGTTGGTTTAATATGTTAAATTATTGGCAATATTTATTATAATGAAATTCATTGATTCTGATGTTTTTTATTATTAATACAGTTATATAAACATTTTTTTATTCATTTTTATGATGATATATGTTATGAAAAATGATGAGAAGGGATAAATATAATATACGATGAGAAAATGAAACATTACATTATGTAAAAAAATTATAATATAGATGTCCTTCCATGATGAAAGATGATCAAAGAATATTTATGTGTAATTAAACTGAAGAATTAGTGATAAATATATATTTTTAAGTTGGATGTGAAATTTAGATCCCTTTATATTATTACATGTCATGATAGAATAAAATAGTGTGGAAACAAGACATGACATTATGTGAATAAAGGTAAATGGGAAAATCCCTGAACATTGCAAGAGGTATAACAATTACAAGATGTCTAAGTGTTTGACATCCAAGTTACAAGACTCTGTTGTATTGTAGAATATTTTAATATATTCTTTGACCGAGAACAACCTTTTAGCACATTTTGACCCATTTTAAATTTCATTTAATGAATCTGTAGCCTACGGGTAGTCAATAAATAAGCATACATGGTACCTCTCTAAGAATCATTCGGGATGTGACACAGCTGGGATTGATAGATGTTACTACTGTGATAACTCAAATATGATTTTTATTTTAATACCACCCCACCCCCAAGGACTATAATTAGGGGTACACCTTCTGTGATTAAATAGTAATGAAGGATGATTTATTATTCAAGGAATTTTATTTTTAAATGAAACAAATTTGGGGCTTTTTTAGCCACCCAAATTTTTTAAATGCCTTTTTAAAATTTTCATTCATGACCATTGTGTGATTAGTGAAGAAATAATTATTTGATTGCACTTAATATATAATTATTCACTCCATGAACATTGTGTAGATTTAAATTTTTTTCCAAAAATTGTTCCATGTTTCTATTTCATGAATACATGGTGAAACATCATTATTCTGAAAATAAAATGAAACTGATTTTGGGGGTTATCTATTATTACCGTTGAAATAATCATGACTCGGATTTTAAACCTATGATTTATTTTTATTTTATATTTTACCTTATAATTAATTAAATTATATTTTAAATT
Source organism: Viscum album (assembly GCA_963277665.1). NCBI lineage: Eukaryota > Viridiplantae > Streptophyta > Magnoliopsida > Santalales > Viscaceae > Viscum > Viscum album. Next base: position 325,637,683 of record OY728128.1, read on the forward strand.
TAATAGATTTTTTTGTTCAATTTTCTTTAAATCAAAATATATCATTACCATATTCTTCTACTAAAAGTAGTCAATTATTTTTAAATACAAAATAAAATAAATCAATAAATTTTTGCGTTTGACCTCAATAGTCCCAACTAATAAATTTTAATAAATTAGTTATCATAGTTTTAGTTTTTATATGTTTTCTACTTTGTTTATTTCCAACGATAAATAATGAATCCCTTTGGTCCAATCACGTACCATTTCATCATTTATGGAAATTATAATAATGATCTTGCATATGCTTGACGTATAGTCTCAACAAAATGATGTGATTTATTCCCTAGTTTAATATTCAAAAATGTGTATAAATATTTATATAATGAAAAAATTATATTTATAACATTAATATAATAAGGAATATGATGTAACTAAAACATATGATAGATATCCTAAACATTAATGAGTAAACATGCTAGGGAGAACAAGGCAATTATTACCCAAAAAATAGTAACGGTGAAAGATTATTAATGAATGGGTAATAAGATGTTATAAACATTGATCAAAAAAATATTTTTTTATTATTCCACATGTCCTTTGTACCTCAAATACAATGATTTCTAGAGGACTCTTTACGAACCATTCTCTTGATGTCGAAATTTAAAAATATGAAATATTAATCAATCTGTCACCAAGATCAAGTTTAAATTATGGGACATATTTTAATTACGATGGGGAGAATGTAATGCACTAAAAATCTAAATTATAAACATTGTATTTGTTAGGGAGTATGACACTTAACACCAAGTGCATAAGGGAATTTAATATCCAAAAATTTATAAGATATTTAGTATTTTAAACAGATTAATTATATTTTACATCATTCAATGCACACAATATTGAGTAAGCATATATTTTACCCGACAACACGTTCCAACAATGGCTTTTATTAGACAAAAGATTGAGTTTTAAAAAATAATAATATATTAATAAAATATTATTATTTTTTGTAATTAGAATTAATCTAAAAATTATAAGTACAATTTACTTAATTATTAAAATATATGGTTTAATTAAATATGAGCTGAATTTATTAGCTTCAAATTAGTTTGAAATGAATATATAAACTAATTTAATATAAATGAAATTGTATGATTTTTTTGTTGAAATGGGGTTTACCATAATAAATTATATTCATTTATATTAGTGAATGATATTAATGTAATGTATATATATTAAATTTACTAAAGTATTTTTTATAATCATCTAATATACATTTTAGGCACAAGCTAAGAATAAATCATATATTACAAATTAAAACCTATATTTTATTTATTGTAATTTTACCTCAATTTAATGAAAATCCTATTTTGAATCCATTTTTTTAAAATGTGATAAATATTAAATGAAAAAATAAACCTCATAGATGTATTTGGAATATAAAAAATAAGTATTTTTTATTTTTGGTAGTTATATTTTAAAGATTTATTTTTCATTAAATTGTTAAAAATAATGAATTTTAATTCAAAATTTCCTTCTATTATCAAATATTTATAAGAAATATTTCAAATATAGAAAAATATTTAATAGAATTAATATGTTATTAAATAATTCAATAAAATTTGTTGGAATCAATTTGACATAGAAATTGTATTTAAAAACTACAAAAATTGTTTGACATATTTACTTTAAAACCATATATTGTTTTCCCTTAAACTTGATTGTATTTAAATTAATTTATTCAACTTATAAGATTTGAATTTGGAAATATTTAAAAAATATTTTGAATCAAAATAATTTATACTTCTAAATAAGTTCAGTATTTTTGACCAAGTCTACTAGTGAAAGTAATTAAAATTAATTAAAATGATTATGGTGAAATTGTGCTTAATAAGGGAATAATCCTTAAAAAAAGACCCAATTTGACCATTAATGTTATACAAAATAAATTAATTGATTTATTAGGAAACTATAATGAAATTTATTTTTTTATCATTATTGTAGTGAATTTCAATGTGAAAAACATGGGTGGATTTCCCTTTTCTATTATTTAGATGAATTCCACTCACCATCAAATATTAAAAAGCTATCAACCCTACCAATTCATCAGACCTCCTAATCCATTTTTCCTTCATGAATATATATCAAAATAAATCCTTATAATAACACCACTCATCCTAGATTCCTTAACAATGGAAGAAATTTTCCCAGGAATCCCTTTTGCGTAAACAATAAGAAGTTACCCAAATAAAAAGTAACAAGCTTCCTCAAGCTCTTTAATTTTATATGAATATATAATAAGAACACATTCTTTATATAATTTTTATTTTTTATGTTATTTAATCAATTTATATGTACACACACATCCATATCATGGTTGGGATTACGATATTGTCATTTGTGGATGTGTGGACTACTGCCCCCTAAAGGTGATGTGATTCGTTCACACTATACATGGAAAGTAAAATGTATTATTTTAATAATAATATTAAAAATATATGAAATATATTTTATATTGTAATTATAATATCTGTATTTCGTTCATGTTTCATTATTTCAGTATGAAAATGAAATGAAAGCAATTTTAATGCATGTGTACGACCTACTATATCTTGGAATGATGAATTCCATTTATTATCTCTAAATGTTATGAAATATTATAAATAAATAAATAAATATTATATATTATATTTACATCTTGGTTTGGCTTAGTTATATTATAAAACCATGATAGGAGTAAGAAATAACATGTTAGAACTTACTTGAGAAAATAAGAAATTAATACCTGAAACAGTGGAAATAATGAATGATCACATACAAACTATTAATAAGAAACTATAAATGATTTCATCCCATTATAAACTCCATTTAGTATTTTATTTATTCATCTAGTTTTATTTATATTGTGTATATACAACCATTTGACATGTTATATCATGAATATCATTATTATAATTATTTAATATGCCTCATTTTATTTTATTCCTTTATGATGATTCTAATTTAAATGATTAAAAATGAATTGGGACACTTTGAAAGATTTAAAAACATTCTATTCAATAATTATTTAATGATTATCATTGTAATATCACATACTTCTATAACTTTTTCCGATATCATGAAACAATAACATAATTTTTGTGCAATGAAATGTGTATATATGGTGAAAATACTACAACTTCTTCCTATAATAACATGAATCATTCATTATTCGTGATATTTAGAGTTTAAAATTAATTTATTTCAACTAAGGGGATTCATGTTTAAATTTATCAAGTAGAAAAGAATTCCATTAGTCAATTTATATTTATAAGGTTATATTACATCATAATTTTAATTATTATTATATAATAATGTGTATAATTACATTGACTATATATTGATTTATTTCCACTTCTATATCTACCTTTAAAATTGATACATATAATGTACTCATTGATTTATTCTCACTCAAGCATTATAAAATATTAATTTGATTATTTATAAATATATTTTTGTTGGGTGTTTTTAAAATATATTTCTATCAAAGGAAATTATTTTATAATTTTTTAAAAAACCACTTCATTTTGTTATTCTTTAGTTACTCATGACTGTTTACAAGTAATAGTTCCATTTTTCTATTCTTTAGAGCTCAAAATGATTTAGAAAATGTTTTCAAGGAAACATAATGTAATTATCTCTTTAATTAAAGTTCCTATTTTTTTCGTAAAACACTATTTTTTTTAAAAAAAATTACTAAACATTAATTTAAAAATTACCAAATATTTATTACATCCATTTTTTTCATTTTTTGGTTTTATTAGTGTATTAAAAAAGATGTTTCTTGTCTCTTTCTGAATAAGGAAATTTTTTATCTTTTCAACTTGACAAAAATAATGATATGTTACATTGTATGATAGGTATGGATTTACCTACCATCAATTATTGAAATATACCTTTTCAATTTCAAGTGTTCAATTTTTAATATAATTGATTTTTCAAAGTGATTTTCAAATAATTTTTTTTAAAATGTATATCAAAATAAAAATTATAAATTCTTTAATAATAGTTTTAAAATATATTTTATAGTATATCAACTCATAAATTACAAAAACCCTTCATTTTTACTTATAATGTAATATTTTATATATACACCATCCTTATTTTTCTTCATTAACTTTTGTTTGTCTAGAGATATTTTTCCCATTCACTATATGATTCTTTATAGTTCCCATGAAATATTAATTTTCCTATGTTTATTTGTCATTGAATTTTCTATATATATCCATATCATTTTTAATTTATATGATTACTGAAAAATTATTCATATCGGTTTTATATTGAATGTTATTTATTTATATAGTGTAATATTGATTATTTTGTATCCTTTCTTTAATATGGATATTGGATAAAGAATATAATATATTAAATAAATCAAATAATAGGCATTAATAATATTATTTGACATTCAATGATGGATGGGGCCCATATTTTATATAACACCATGAAGCATCAATAGGTTCTCACATGTCACATGAGTTGTGAAAATTAAACTAGTTTAGTAATATAATGTTAAACACATAGATATGTAGATTTTAACAATATTGGTTTTCATTTAACTTAGACATGACGTCAAATAATTAATAATTTCCTTCAAATACTATTTTGTTTTCATTGTTTTTATCAACGTGGTTTTCATATGATTAAATAAATTGATGCATTTCATTATCATGTTATAGAATAAATGTCACATGTTTATTATTTCTTCCCATTCCATAATTATTACTCCTTATATTTTTTTAAATGTAATTTTTATGAGTTATTTACCATAATATGTTTTTTTATTCCGATTAAATATTTATTTCTTCCACTAAAGATTACCCATTCTAAAATTTTGAGCTCACCTTTATTATTTTCCATTCCCCTATAATTCACGAAGCATACAACGAAAGATATTCTTGTATATAATTGATGAAATTAAGTTATCCTTAATGAAAACAAATATAATGTTATTTATAAATTTATTTTTAATACAAAACTCATGTATGAATATGGTCTACCACGACATTTAAACACTTTGTTCCATCGATATTTAATTTATTTAATCATTCCAATATTTAGGCAGAAGACACTGGATCCAGGATCTTTAGTTACAGGTCATTATAGTAATTTCTAAACATTATTAGGTAGTTGGATAATGATAATGGGTAATAATTCCAATGAACATAAGGACTAATAATAGATAACAAATCTAAGGGAAATAATGACCTAAAAAATAATGAGATGGATATTTAATAAAAAATATAATTATCAGGAAGAAAACCCCATTCTTTTGTGGGGACATCAAGAGAATGTTGTTTCTAATGGTATGGTAATTGAAGATGATAAGGAGGATTCTGGAAAAAAGGAGGAATACATGATAATTTCTCCTTACAATGACGAAATGATATTGGATGACATCTATGTGAATGATACATAGGAGGACTTTGACACAATGGTGGAGAGAATGATTCAAGTAGACCATGATGAAGATAAGATTACATGGATATGTATGAAAAATATCATTGTAAAACATGTATTAACAAAACTAATATTTGTTTCAGAGATTTATTATAAACATTGGAAAAGATATCCTATAACTTTGAGAACCTCATGTTGGATGATCCGGGCACGAAGTCCTTAACAATTAAACAGAGTCCATACAAAGGTAGGTTTTATAATAGGATTAAGCCTATTATAAGTCAATCAAGTATTTTATATGGAACCAACTAATCAACTATTTTTTAATTTAATACTTTCCTAAATTCTCAATAATTGTGGTTTTTTAAGAATGGATTCCATTTTGATTAACTTAGTATTTTTTCAATATTCATCAAAACATGAAACATATCAGAGAAATAAAAAAAATTAAAACCAAAGAAAAAATTTATATATAAATTTCAAATAAGATGTTTATATTTTAATTTTTTTTTTAAAGTGTTGAAAAATAATTTTAAACTAGTGAACCATCAAATAGTGTAAGAACTGCATTTTCCCCAAATTATTATTAAATGAGTTAAATTGGATTTTTTTCTTTTGTTATGTATAGAAAATACATAAGATAAATATTATATATTATTTCTAATATATATATATATATATATATATTATTTGTAAAATTCTAAAATACTTATTCTATTATTCTATAAAAAAATTAATCAAATTTATATAGTTTTTCAAAAAATGAATTCATCTCATTCAAAGAAGTGTTATATTTTCATTTTCCGTTAAATGGTAAAAAATAATTAATTACATAAAAATATGGAAACCCCATTTATCATAATGTAGTTATTCATATTCATTCCCTCAATTCTAACGGCTATGTTATAATGATAACATTTAAATACTAATATTTATTTGATTGATTAAGATAAATGAGGTGTATCATGGGTTCTATATATCATATAATCTCTATATATAAAAATTTATGTAAAATTACCATGCACATTTTGAAATTACGACCTCAACATTTCTAATTTTGTCTTTGTAACAATGGATTAACTTTTCAAAATATATTTAATGAAATACTATTTAAAAGAATGGAATAATAAAACATAAAATCTAAAATAACAAATTGAATGTACAATTTTTACCTAAAATAACACATAATATGGTTCCCTTTATAAATTATTTGTATGTGATAAAAATTAACTATAATGTTCTGATGGAGAGTGACCGAGAACATGGTAATGATATTGTTAAAAATCAAATAACTGAAAATCTTTAATGAGATAATATTTCTTTGGTTTCTTTGAAATAAATGAAAATAGATAATATTTTCTTTGAGAACATTTTAATAGATTTGAGTAATTATTTTCATAATTTGATGAAGTATATATGGAAAAATAATTACATGAATCATAGAGATTCATCCATTAATCATTTTCTACCACAATCACATCATTTTTCAAATATTGAGTATTTAAGATTAATTTTTCATGCCTAAATCACTCTAATAAATTAATATAGTATGACATAATCCCTAAATTAATAACTATATATTTATATCATATTTAAAAATTTACCAGAAAAAAATTGGATTGGATAAGATAAAAGAATTATCCTAAAATAATTAACCGTAAATGACCAAAAACTACCTCAATGTGCAAAATAAGAATGTAATACCCTAAATTCCACATATACTATTCAATATATATATGTGTCCAAAAAAATTCAAAATATGCCAAATAATGTTCAAAACCGAAATTCCAGAATGATATGATCATATAGTCTTTCAAACTATTATTTTATTAATTATCTCTAAATAACATCAATTAGAAATCAATTGTTATGCTAAAAAGTAATTTTCATAATAATATCTGTAATATTATAACAATTCACATAAATAACAATATTCACCATAAATATGGAATAAAATCCCATTATACTCTATTTTCCTCAACTATAAAAGGGTTCCCAAAACATTAAACATATTTCAAAATAACATTAATCACCTAATCAAAAAAATTATTTTTTTATTTCCATCTTATCTATTTTGTAAAACATATATTCCCAATATCAAATTAATTATCATTAAAAAAAATTTATAAAAATTTATATTTATATTAACTAGTAAATCATGTATTCTAGTGTTAGGAAATACACCATTGTCGCATTTGTTTTGTTGGATCAATTCCCATGAAATTACTAGATGAGACTACCTATCACACATCATGTGGTTTGTTCTTTTTCAATAACTACATAATTATTATAACATTTTACAAATATTATAAAATCCTAAAAAATTACAATAACATGTTTTGACATTAAAGGGTATCTTATACATCTAAATTTTAATAAAAAAATTAGTTACTTAAAATTAAGTAAAAATCAAAGATCATATAGATCATAATGTTTATCCATACCAAAAAAAGTATGATCACAAAATAATGTTGAACGATTTCTCAAATAAATATTTCCCATAATAAACTCATAGGTAACCTCTAATATAAAATAAAAAAAGATACAATTTTATACCATCATCTTATGTGTTTTGATACATTAAAACATTACATTATACTTAGATATATCATACCTCTTGAATGAATTGTTCATAGACAACTTAATTATTCATCATTCTTCTTGATAAATTAACAATTCATTTCCTGCTTATTCATTAATAATTATTATATTCAAAAGAAAATATGGATCATTTTCTAGGATTTTATATTGTTAAGACATGAACTATAAAATAATCTATAACCTTCATATGTCATTTACAGATTCATCGTACTCAATTGTAATAGAATTAGGTATTCTAAAAAAATATTTGGATATTCCATTTGATCAGATTATTGATCTTTTGTAATAATATGTTGATTTGAATATTGACCATAATCCGCACATTTAAAACATTTAATTGATAATATAGGAAGAACATAATTTTATTTCATGGAGTCAATTGAACTCTTCCTTCTTCCTGGAAATATGATTACATGATGACCACCTTCACCAAATTTAGAATATTTTCATGTCCCTCTAAGTCATTTTACGAAGTTATCTTTCCACTACCTTGACACATATTTCATGGAATATATTTATATATATTATCATTGTTTCTTTATCTTCTCTTCAGATTTTTCCCTAATATATAATGTATTTAAAAACTCATCATGGTTCATGTTTGTAATAATTAAAATTATAGTTGGTTTAAAATAAACATAAGAATCCATCCATAAACATTTAATAATAGTGAGTTTTAGTCAAGAATTTATATTATTTCACATATAGGATCATTTCATATTAATAGTATTGTAGAATAAGTCCATCATTCATACATAACAGACCACATTCAAAGAATTTGGATACTAGTAAAATATTTGCAATTTGGTCTATTATGTAAAATGATTAAAATAAAACATGGCATGTTTCTCAGAAAAATATAAAAAACATTGAATTAGAATTCATTGTTTCTCTAGAACATCCTTATACACTGTGTAAAATATTTTAAAAACATGATATGAGTATGAAAACTAATTAAGAGTCATAAAAAGAAATAATGAAACCATCCGTCCATAAATTCGTATAAATCCATGAATACGTTATCATAATGTTATACATTTCTCCCATAAAACATATTTTATTTATCTAACTACATGAAATCCTATGTTTTTGGTAGAAATTTATTTTAGACAATAATAATAATTGTATATTGTGGCATTAATTGCACATTACTCTTTGTTTAGATTCTAGGGATACATTGGGAATAACTTTTATGGATACATTTTAGAATAACCACTGCAGTATATTCCCTTAATCTATTAAAAGAACCCCTCTAAGTAAACTCTGCATAATTTACCAATCCATTGGAGATATATAACAGGTTCACCTCCCAATGGTTTATCATTGAACCAACCATACACCTAATAAGTATCTATGAATCATTCATAATAATAACACATAAAGCAAGTATAAGGAAAAAAGTTCCAAATTAAAATAACTTTTGATTTTAACAAAGGTGTAGACTCCAAATTAAAAACAGATTATTTGGTAAAAATGTGAAAATTTATGTCATAAAAACAAAATTAATATGACAATATATAGAGAAATATAATATTTCTATATTTTTTTTATAAAAACAATCATTTTGGATATTTCTAAAAAATAGTTGGAATTATATCTTTAAAAAAATGTTTTTACAATAAAGTATCATACCTTGAGTCTGAATCGCCACAGAAAATATTTATTTTACAAAAACAATTATGTAAATTATTTTATTTATTAAGATATTATTAAATTTTTATTAGTCCTTTGGTATCACTTATTACGGTTTTATTACAATTACATAAATAATTAATTTCTTTTCAGATGTTTTATTGATATTTGGAACATGGGTCCAAAATGAAGTTGATATGATGTCAATAGTATAAGGGATTAAAATTAAATAATCTCTAAAGAAATATTCATGAAATTATTATAGTTTTCAAATTTCAATTTTACTTGTAAATAAATCAATAATATAAGGATATGAAAAATGAACTATGTTATATTCATGGAGATGGTAGGCCATGCGTATGCATGATTTAAATTTTCATTTTTTATTGATCATTTTGAAAATAGGGTATGTATAATTTTATCATTAAAAATTTATAAAAATATAATTAATGTCATACTATTAATTTAAATATACTTATATATATCACCCATGTGATGTGGCGATAAGAAAATGAATCACATCTCTTTATGGAGGTGATAGTTCATGCGTACACGCTGATATTATTATCATTTTTATGTAAAATGAAATGTACGAACATTAATGATATGTTATTATATAATAATCATAAATATTTTAATAATAACATATATAAATATTGATTATATCATTGTATACAATCTTGATAGGTGGTGATGGAAAACAAATTAAGTTTTTTCGTTAGGTGTTTTTCCTATATATACAAAAACGATTAATTATATTCCCATTTGATGTAATTAGAGAGGGATTTATGTTATTTTATTGAAATAATAACATTTTATTATATTGAGGATACATGATTTATTATTTATTCATTTTTAATGAAGATTTAAAGGATTTGTAATAAGAAATAAAAAAGAAATACTTGAATAAAAATGATATCATTTCTTTGGATGATCTCTGTAGATTTCAACTTCACACCTCGAAGGATGGAGTTATGCCTAAATTAAATACTATATTATGTGGGTAAGGATTATTAGATGGTATTTGGGAAGGTAGTTTCCAAAAATATAGGTTTTTAGGAGTGAGTAATATTAATGAATTACTGGCCTTTTAAAAGAGAATGGACTGTCAATTTTTGAAATCATTAAATATTAAATCAATATAAAATAATTTTATAATAAAAAATTCTAAAAATGTAATTATTTTAAATATAATATGATTTAGGGTATAACTAAATTCATTAAATAAAAAATTATATCTATTTTTACTCTTTTGAATCCATGTAATTTAACTTTTACACATGTTTAACGTTTTATTAATTCTTACCCTGATATCATGTAATATTCATTTATATGGTGAATATGATTAGAATACAATTAAAAACAAACTCTAAATGGGTAATTTATAAAATTTTAAGACTTATCCTAATCATTAAGTTGTTTTACATTTTTATTAATTTCATGTCATTTAATAAAATATTATATAATATAAAATATCATTAAGGTCAACTTTGACACTATTTATTACCTTACATTTTCAAAATATCATAAAAATATGATAAATTCTAAAAAATAACATTAATTTAATGGTAACATGAAAAAATCATCATGATATTTCATGTATGACATTAATTATACCAAATTTTATTCATTCTAATATTATATATAAAATTTATTTGATTCTTCCATTATTAAAACAATTACAGAATCATCATTATGTCTCCATTTATGGTAATTATTTTATAAATAAAAATTATAAATAAATTACTATTATTAATATAAACATTTTATCTTACTAAATACTATTTTTAGTTGAACATATATCTTATATATCCCAATATTAAAAAAATCACTTGTCAAAAAAAATTATGACAAAATTGACATGTATTTCAATATAATATTTTAAATATCCAACTCACATCCTTGTGGATAAAAATAAGATCTTTAAAATAATTATATTTTTAAAAAACACTCATTCAAATAAATTATGACAATTTTAGTGTAATTTTATAATATTTCTAATATAGGTTTTACCATTAATTACCCGACATACCCATAATCGTGGTAATAAAAAAATATTACTTATGTTTCTATTGATGTCGTACAAAACTAAATGGATTGTATTTACTAAATTTTAACATGATAATTAAAAATATAGAATAAATTTTTTCCAAATTTAAAAATCAAAAATTTTATAAACTAATTAAAATTTACTCATGTTGTTAGAAAAACGCAAAAAAAAATTAATCTAAAAGATTATAAAAACAAAAAACATTATTACATAAAATAATCAATTTGAAATATATTAAATTCAACTAAATTGGATTAATTGATAAAAAATCGATAAAATTTTTCTTTTAAACCATTTAAATATATATTAAAACTCTATAAATAATTTTTATCAAAAAGTTTTTTTCTATAAAAATATAGTATTTCATCACTAACAATAAAAACATGAAACATATTTTAAAGATATAAAAAATTTAACATTTTAAAATGTTATATTTCTATTTTATAGAAGAAACATATCATTTCAAATATATTTTATTTTTTTCAAAAAAAATCATTTTAAATAATTGTTCCATCTAAATGAATCTAAACTTATTTATATGAAAATACTCATTCAATGTATAAAATTTGATTTGTTTGTATATATTCTCCCTAAATTAAATAATATAAATTTTAAATATTATAATTAACATAGTAGAAATATATATCATAAATATATTCCAAAAATAATAATTCTATTACTTTTTAAATAGACCTATTCTGATTTAATTATTTTTTAAGAGAATGATTACCATTTTTTAGAGTGTGTTTTATATTCATAAAAAATTAATATTCCATATAAAATTTATCTAAATATACATTTGTAATACCTATTTTCATATTCCATTTAGTCATGTTAATACCTTCCAATTTAGGGGCTATATTATAGAAAAGAAATATAAATCAAAATATTTTTTTTTGTTTGTTTAATGTTGATGTTGTGTATCTTGGATGCTATCTAACATTGATTTTATTAAAAAAATCATTTAATGTTAAATTATATCATTGGTGAAATATGTGAAATATACATAGACCATAAAAAACCTTAAATTCTTATTTTCATAGAAGGTGGTAAATCTGAGGCAAATGATATGGATAGAGCTACTAGAAGATTATGATTTCTCAAAATAATAGAACTTACAAAAAAAGATTTTGAATAAAATAATTTCGGTAGGAATGAAAAAGGAGTTTGGAACCAAATAAGGATTAAGGGGGATATAAAAATTAATCAATCTAGTGTATATAAATATTCTAAATACTATATAATGGGAGACCATACGCCTTTTTGTAATGATTGTAAAAGAATGTTTATTGTAAAATAAAAAATGTTATCAATATAATAATGTGAAGTTTCATAATAAAAGTAATGATAATAAGGATGAGAAGATCAAAATATATGTTTTTGAATATGGAATCGAGAAAATAACATATTGACTATGTATTTAATTAATAAATGTGGTGAAAATTTACATTTTAGATAATTAATATAGATATACATTAATCATATAGCCTAGAATCACTAAAACATGTAGGGATTTGTTTAACATTTTTCGTGGGATAACATAAAGGGGGAAAGTTTTGATAACGTTTCATGATTATTGGTCTATTAATAAGCAGTTTATTGTAGATAAATTTCTAGTGAATTCGTGAAATCTTTTTGTATTTCCAAAGGTAAATAGGATGAAATGACTTGGTACTTTATTAATGTACTAACAATGAATCCAAGAAGGAAAGATTCAATATGTGTAATTGTTGATCCAATGACAAAATATGAAAAATTAGTTACCATAAAGAAAGAAATTACGCTTCAGTTCCCCCAAAGATATATATTAATGAATTTATAAGATTTCTCAATGGGCCTATTTCAATTGTGTCTACTAATGATATCTGTTTTATATTGATATTATATAATAGTTTTTATTAGGATATTGATAATAAGATTAAGTTGAGCTGTACATGGAATCCTCAAATTATTAGTTAGTATGAATGGACTATTCATACATGTGACAACATGACAAGGTTATTCTAAATAAATATTCATGGTATATAGCTTAATTATTTACCATTGTAAAATGATTTATATAACAATAGTTCTTATTCGATTATTTGTATGTTGTATTATGGTGCAATATATAGTTTTAAAATCTAAATTTTACAATTTTCAAGAATGAAAATTTTAAATGCGGTTGAGGGAGGAATAATAAAATTTGTTGGATGACCAGGATATGAAGCCCAATACCCATCCATCCAACTAGCCTAACCTACCCATCCTATGTTTACTATGTGGGAACGAATCTATCCCATCCACAATGCATCATATCATGACATAAAGACCCAAATATTATGAACATAATCCTTATTTTTTTCATCATCATTTCCATGATAAATACATAATTATCATAAAACAATGATTTTTTTCTTTCTGATGATCACTATAGAGAAATGTCCATGATCATGCAGCACGTCGGTGAGTGGAAAACGACCTACAAAATATGCCCCAAGGAAAACACATTTTCAATAATAACCATCGACAGAGAATGTCATAATGTGATGGATTAATAATATAGATCTTATAATAGGAACCACTAGGCAAATTTGATTCCATGATACACTCCACCAATAGAAAAGTGAAATTGGGCATATCTACCATCAATGAAACAACCAACATGATCCAAAATGTCATTGAATCTATCATAACAATATAAAATGAGGCCTTTCAAAATGTATAGTAATGAAAATGATTAATAACCCAAGGAGATTCTGAAATATTTAGTCACAAGAATTGCAGAAAAATGATCCATCGATCAAATAGGATGGAAATGAAGACGTGTATTGTTGAAGAGAATAACAACATTGACATCGATCATTCATGTTTCTATCATCCACATCCATGTACTAGAAATATATATTTTGGATAATGACTCTTTCATATTTAAAATAAAATTACACCCAACTAGATATTTTATGAAAGAGGTGATTTCACCAAATAAAAAACTAACAACCAAATACATCTTTCAATGATGGACACCTAGCATGGATGAGATTTGACTATTCCATGAAATCTCTAAAAATCAGGCACTACAGCTTCATAGAATGCATATTATAGATGGATAGAAAATGGGGAATAAAATCGTCGGATTTTAATCAATAAAGACGTAAGACCTCAATATTTTAATTATATTTTTCTAATTAAATAATTCGAATTATTTGATAACATTTGTATCATGAAACCAAGAGTTTAAATGGACTTTGTAACATTATTAAAATATTATGTGACCATAATAATATTACTATTTAATAGAAGGTATGAATTATATTTAAAAAATTTTGACGTATATATATATAATATACCAACTTGGTATTAATTTGTTTTAAAATACTCATGAAATATGTACCCAATTTTCAGTAATATTATTTTATTTTTCTAAAATTCAATTTTTTTTAAATGATTATTATTAAGAAAATATTACCATTTAATTGATGAATTTATATAAATTTTAAATTATAAAAAATATATAGTTGTTTAAATTAAGATATCAAAATTTACAAATGGAAATTTTTTCCTATATTTCATAAATTGATTCTAATTAAAGTGAATTGTAAATATTATAAATTATTATAAAAAATTATATTTGTAAACCATTTAATAGGATTCTTTTCATTTTTAAATGGTTTAATGTAAAATTATATATATTATTTCATTAATAACCAAATTTGATTCATTTTAATCAACATCATATGTCATATTATTATAAAAATATTTTTATTCTTAAAAGGCCATTGTTCTAAAAAAAACTTATTATTGTTTCATTTTCATGTTTATTTTTAATATAAATTTTGAAAATTAAACTTTTTTTATTATAAATAATTAATATAATATTTAAATTCATGAGGTAAAATTTTATTAATTATGTCTCGTATTTTTTTCAACATTTATATTATGCTTAGTAACATTTTTCAACTCAGTAAAAGGTAAATCTGGGAAATCTATGATAAATCTAAGTGATGAGATATTAATTATTCTCCCAATTATTATTTCATGAATGGAATTAGAGACATAAGACATGATGATATAAAATTATTCATTTAATGTAAACTGAAGTTGCAATGCTACTTGTATATATTTTATACCTGAGGAATTAAAAAATTGTCACTCTCTTAGTTTTAAATTACATTTTTTGGATCACAAAGGGAAAAATAAGTAATTAATAATTTTAAATGATGATATAAATTCTAATGAATTTATTTTTATCTAATAATTTATATATATTTAATATATAATATATTTCCATCAATTCATATGAGACATTGACGTTGTGCATGTGCAAGTAGATGGAAAATAAATAAATTGATTTAAAAAACACTAAAAAATGATATGAACTATTAAATAATCCAAAACATATAAAAAAATATTATTGGTATAGTTTTTATCAACCATTATCATCTAAGGGTTTAATTAATGTCATTTTTTTCCACATGAATGTGATTATGGAATTTATAATATTATCTTTAAATAAAATTTAAATGTGTCCACTGGTATTTTTAAAAACATTACAATTTTGAGATGATTTTAACAAAATCACATGTTTAAAACTAAATATTACTGGAATGTCTATCCTTTTTATATATATCATGATAATTTATTTTTATTTTTTATGCATGAAATATTTTGTATTAATTGTTACACAATGGAGATTCAATTATATTTATTTAATTATAAAACAAAAAAATATTATTTTAATTTCTAAAAAATAAATATAATATGACATTATTAAGGTGAAAAAGAAATTTCATAGATGAATAAGAAAAAGAAGTCATGATTTATAATTTTTATAGTTTATCTTTTTTTCATAATAAGATTACAATTAATGCAATGAATTGTTTCAAAACAAAAAATAATTATATTTTATTAAAATAATATTTTATTAAATTAAATAACAATCATATGAATTTTATATAAGGTCCAATATATTAAGTTATGATTGTAAATTTGATAAATATTCCATTTAAGGTTCAATTTAGAACTGATATGTGAATAATCACAATCATTTAATATTTAAAATGTTGTCATTATGGAAAAATTATAATATGTTGTCTAATAGGTAATCCAAATTATAATCATTAAAATTATATTGAATCATGTCTGAAATAAATTTAATGATGGGATTATAAATCTATTTTACATTATATTAGATTACATTTCCATTTGGGAGCATTTGGATTGAGATTGAATTTATTATAAATTAATCATTAGGGATATTTCAAAGGTTCTCATCTAATAAATTATAAAATGGAACATGTCCCATCACATAATTTCCCAAAATTCAAAATTATAGATCGTCCATAATACAAAATATTCTCCTCTACACTTCCGTATACAAATTTTATATGTAATGTTCTTCCCCGAAGACCAACCTTATAACCCATTAGAAGAGATCATAAGAAGTCGTTTCGAAAAAGAGGTAATCACTATAATTGACCACCTTATTTTTATATTATTATTAACCTATTATAAATATATTTGATAAATAATATAATAATAACTTCTATATAATAAATGTGGTGAAATAAAAATATTACTATTAAAACACCATTACACACCCTCTTTCCGCTCAAATAAGATGTTAATGTATCGCACATGCATATATATGGCTTATCGTCTACATCTAGTGATACCATTCATTGTTCATGATATTCTATTATTGATATATAATATTATGGTTGTGATGTTTATATATTATTTTTAAGAAATAAATTTAATTTTTTAATAATAAATTCATTTCTATATTCTTAACATCCATTCATTTTTGAAATGATAATGCCACTTATGCATACATATAGACTACCATCTCCTTGATGTGAATTATTTTTTCAATTATTATTTAGAATGGATGTTATTAATGATTAAATTTATAAATATATATGATATATATTATATTATATAAAAAATATAATGTAAAATTATAATTTATCATTCTTTAATTCCATTAATCAAAAATAGAATATTTCTTTTTGTGTACGTGAAACCTATTATTCCCATGAATGGTGTAATTAAATCTTCTATCTCAAATTTTTATGAAGGATTATAATTTTATATTTGATAAAAAATATTCTATTTATACAATCGTAAAAAATCTATAAATTATTGTTCTATGATCAAATAATGAATATCAGGACAACCAAACAGAAACAGGCTTGGAAAACAAAGTAGTTATCAAATTGAATGGTGAATTTAAGAACAAAATAATACTAAAAACCCATGAGTATATTTTAATATATCACATATGTTTTTATATTCATATGATTATTTAATAAATTTATAATAAATTTGTACTAATTATACAGGTTGAACGTGACAATGAATGATGATACTTGAGGTATAAGATTTTAATTTCAATTTTATTTATTTTGAATAAATTCCATAATAAACACTTTTTATATTTGAGTATTATATATACTTGCAATGAATTACTTTTAGGATTAATATTATAAATCTTATGATGATTCATAGATCAATTAATCATTATTTACATCATGGGTTTATGATTTAAATGTTACCCAATTAGTAAACATTTATTTGACAATCTTATCACTATTTGATATTATTTATGCTTAGGTTTATATTAGGGAATCTTTATCATCTATTTATTTTTATTATTATAATTCTATCAAATGGTTACTAATGGTATGTAATATAATTACTTCCAATGTTTTAATTTTTAATAATATTTTTGAAATGAAATTATGTTTGTTTTCTAAATGTGGTTCATTGTGAATATTCAGAATTTTATTGAAGGTATATATTTTTTTTACATTTAGGTAATGAGAATATTTTATGGTTTTCATGAGTAATACGAAACATACATTACAATCATTCATTGTTTTTTTAGAATAAAATGTTTTTCTTTATAATTCCTTGGATTAATTAGAATTATATAAAAATGGAAAGGATATTTTCCTTAGGAATAATTTCATGTGAAATTTGAAAATAATATTCCATAGAAGATAAAATTATTTGATATTAAATATGATTAAATGCGGATATAATCAAATGTTAAGATTCTTATTATACCACAAAGTGGTTTTTGTTTATGATAGGATGATGATTATGAACCGTGTTTCATTTTTAGGAATTATCTAATGATTAAATGTTTATAAAACACATTTTATTTAAGAGTTATGATATTATGAATGTTTTCTGATCCTATGAAAAATATAGGTATCTTATTTATTATGTAATGGGTGGGACCCATATATCCCTAAAATTCATTAGGTAATGATTTATATCTCATGATACAGATAAGGGAAGAAAGATCTTGAGCTTTATCCATCATGGGAAACATGTTGATGTTCTTGATCCACTATGGGAAACAAGTCGATGTTAATGATCGATTATGTAAAATTGTTGTTGATTATTTATTTAATGATCTTGGTATTTATAAATGAAAAATTAAATTTTTATCTATTTATAATGATTCCGTATAAATTAACTAATACATCCTGATTGAGATTTAAATAATTCACATATCTTTTGAATTATATCGTATGAAATATTAATATTTTATTAAATAAATCAGGTTCATGATCTATGATATATATAATATGGTTTTAAATTTTATTCTCAAGTGATCATACCCATGTAATCATGTTATATTAAAATATTGTTTTTTATCCTCAAAAGGAATCTAAGATCACCCTTTTATGATTCATTACCCCCGGTTATGAAGAAGGATATCAAATAATGTATGTACTAATGGTTTTAAAGTTTATGATTTTGATGACCTAATTCAAAATTAAAATATATATGTATAGTGGTAGATAATTATGTTAATCCAGATAATAAATTTTTATGTATCTATGTTGTTAAGTGTTTATCAATGTACTCTAAAACTCTAGTCCTAAAAGGTAATAGTGTATGTATGTAATCAGGTATTTACTTTTGTATTTGAATGGGTTGGATAGATAATATGGAAGAAATTTTTCATTATCAATTATATAAATTTAATGACTATAATTATAAAACCATAACTCAAAGTACGTGTTTTGGGGTTGTTATATTTAGTATTAGAGAATAGTTTATAAAAAATTTGATAATAGATGTTTTTTACTTTGGTATTATATTAAGAGTTATTGATATATTATTTGGAAAATATGTTTTAGGTTGATAAAATTTACAGATTCTTATAAAACATATTTCTAATTTTAATGGGATTAAATTTTAAATTGATTAATTATATTTTACGTACACGTTTTTTTATGGTAGAGTATTATATAAGCCTTATGGTTTAAATTTGAAAATTTTATTTAAGGTAGAATAATCATTAAATTTTGGGGACATGATTTTGAGAGAATAGATATATTTTTTTATTTTGAGGATATTTTATTTTTATGTAATTATGGGTTATTATAATTTGGGTTGAAAAATTAAAAGAATGATATAAGAATTGAGGAGAAAACATTTCTTCACTATAGAATATTTTAGGGTTATTTTTATAATATTTCTTAAATTTCTATGAACATTTTAATAATTCTAGTTTTAAAAAATGGAAAACACATAGGTAAGTCGAAAACCTATCACATTTTCCCATGTTGTGAGGAATGTACTCACAACTGATGGGAGATATGGCGGCATCACCTACGAATAGCCTATGTGATGATCTGGTGAGTATGATTTTTCCCATTATTTAATAGTTATTCAGAATAAAGGTTTCATTCATTTTTGTAACATATGTTTTATCATATATATAACCATGTTAATGAAAATTGATACTGAGATTAATTTTATTTTGAAACATTATCTGTATTGCAGGAACCCTATATATTTAGGATAAATATAATGTTTTTTATTTTTATCTCATGAATATTTGTTGAATTATTTTTTATAAGAATATGACTATGGAGTTGTTTTTATTCATGTTATTAATATATTTTTTCAGTGTATCTTGAAGATTATATGATTAGGTCATTTACATTTTTTGAGATGAATACTAAATTTTGACTTAGAAAACTATAAGAGCTAAAAATTATGAATTATGGGTTTCAATAGTTGTATGGATTGTTTTTATGACTTCTAAGGAATGTTGTTTATTAAATCATATTAGGGTAACATTGGTAATACTATTTTATTTCAACGAATAAACAATTTTATTAATATGATGGATTAATATTTTTATGAATCATCTAATCATAGAATGAAAATTTTTATTTATGATTATTAATAAATGATTTTTTAATAAATTTTTCTTCTTATATGAATTATTAGATATATTATAGGTTTATTTTAGTTATTTTAGAATGGAAAATTAAACTAAAATATAAATAATTTGTATAAGAAGATGAAATTGTGTTGGAAATTGATTATTTGGTAAAAAAATTTAGGATAGGTATGTTTATTTTTAAATGTTCATAGTCCATGTTTTAAAATAATTCATCACATCTAGGTGACTTTTCTTAACACACAATCAAGTTCCTATAACCTTAAACATTAATGAATTTATTTCCTTTCAACATCAATGGTTTTTGTGTCATGATTATTAATTTTTTCAAGATTATATAATTTACTGTGATCAATTATCTCTAGATATTATATTTAATCATTTACCATATCTTTACTTCAAAATACTTTTCCCTCATTGGTGACATAATCTGTTTAATCTCATATGAAATTCATAATTGCTTTCCTCTCTTTTCAATGAATATTTTTATTAACCAATATTCTCTATGTGGGTTTCCATAGTGGAATATTAAACAAAAAAAAATTGATTACAATGAACAAATAGAAAAAAAACAATTTATTAAAGTGGGAAAATGTATCAACAAGATATTTTTATGAAATTTTTCCTATTGATCAATTTTTTTCATTTATTTATTGTGTTTCACACAAAAAAGAGTTTAAATAAACAAAATACTGTTATTTAAATATTTTGATTGCATTAAATCCTTGCTATTAAATTAGTTGTTATCAATTGTGTTAAAAAATTTATATTAATTATATATATATATAACCTAATGATTATAAAATTATTCATTACTTCTTATTAAATAAGTAAACAATTGTTAGAAATGTTATTTTATCCTTTAGAAATATTTTTTCTACAAAAATGGGTCTTTTATTGTGAAAATATTATAATTAAATTATCAAATTAACTGATTTTTTTTCATAAAAAATACCTTTATTCAAATCATCATTTCAAAATAATATTATGTTATTTTATTAATTTTTATTAAAATATTTATTTCCATTTGAGTAGTGTTATATAACATATTCATAAACTGTATTTCTGTTAAAACCAATTAAAAAGATAAAATTTTTATTCTTAAATATCTTATTATTATAATTATTCTATTATAATTTACCTCATATTTTTCATTAGAATCATTTTTATTGTAATATTTGGTATGAAAGTAGTTTTATACTTTAGAGAGACAATTGTTTTCTGAAAAAACTGTTTTTTTTCTTTTTTCATATTAATTATAATATAAATTATTGAAATTAACTATTTTCTTTTTAAAAAATTAGATTTCATAATTGTATTTTTGTGGAAAAAATTTCTTATGTAGATTCTTTTATTTTTGTTTAATATGAATAGTAACATTACGAGTTTTTAGCACCTAAAAAAAGGATAAATTAGGTTAATCTAAGTTAAAACTGAGCGATTTGGCCATAAATATTCATCCAAATTATTATTTGATTAATGAAATTATATATTTAAAAACTAGGATTCTAAATTTTGTAATTCAATGTATAATATTCATTTAAATGGAATTATATATAATTGAATCCAATGGATGTGACTGTATGTCACTTTCTTTAGTTTTAAACATCATTATGTGTTCACATGGGAACAAAAATTATTAATGAATGATTATAAAGGATTTTATTTATTTTAAATAACATTTTATCATGAAATTAATTTTTTTATATTTTTATATATCAAATATTTAACATAAATTATTATGAAATATTGATAATGTGATATTGAAAAGAGAGGGAAATCATTAAAATGATTTTAAAAACATTAAACATAAAATTTTAGGACCCAATAAAATTTGGAAAATATTATAGGATGACAATATCTCAACATCAGTCATCCAATAGTCATATTTGTTTCATTTATTGGTTTCAGGGATTACAATATGAACCATGTAGTATTTTATTTAAAGAATTGTCAAACATCACTCACTCATGATTTTAACAGGTGTCCTATTTTTAGTATGTTGTTATCTAGAAGAAATAACAAGAAATAAATTTTAAAGGTAATGTTAAAATATATATATCAATATCATTTTAATTTATTTTATATTTTTAGTTACAAAATAAATGACATAAAGCCTTACACAACACTGATGTAGTAATTTTTTATTCAATAAGAAAACCAAATAAATGATATATCAAATTTTAAAAAAATTGACCTAATTAAGGTGATCCAAGAACTATATAATTTTACATTACATATATGAAATGTATGACCAATTTTTCTTTGATTTTATAATAATTTATTGATATTTATAATTACATATTAATGAATAATGTCAACATTGATAATATTGATATTTTATATAGATGATATTTTAATACTTTTTTTTAAATAGGTGAAATACATAATTTTAAAAAATGGGATATTTTGTGGTCTAAAATATAAATCATTGTCAAATTATTTTCCAATTTATACTATATATGAAAAAATTACAACCATTTAGAATTGAATTTGTTTTACCATATTTATAATTAAAATCGGCTAACTAAGAGTTGATCAATATTATATAGTTTAAAATTACACAATAACAGGTAGAAAATATATTTTAGGATTGGATTAAAACCTTATCACACCTTATTTATTATTACATTTTCATTTATAGTTATTTCATTTGATATTTAATTTAATATAATTATTTCTTTGGAGAACTTCCATTGATTACATCACATCAATTATTAAAGGGAACATTCTCCCTCACATCATTTCACAACATTGAGATTTCGAGGTTGCACCTCATCTAAAATTATATATAAAAATTTTGGAGGTATTTTTATTCCCAAAATATCATTATATATCCTTTTAGAGGAGAACAAATGTATTCATTTTGAATAAGAGGTAATCACATTAACTGAGCACATTATTTTTCTATTATACTTTACCTAAACTAAAAATATGATATTTATCATAAAATAATAACATGAGTAACCTTAATATGAAGAAATATTAGTAATATTATTAAAAAACCATTATAAACCATATTTTCAATAACATAAGTAGTGAATGTATCACTCACAGGTGCATACAACTAACGATTCGAACATAGTGATACTATTATGTTTTCAATATCACCAATTATGGATGAGTATTATGATGTGTATAATTTTTATAAATGATATTTATTACTTGTTGTACTTATGTTAGGAATATATCTTGTTTACATTCTTATCATCAAATCTTATTTGAAATGATAACATCACTCATGTATATTTATGGACTACCTTCTCCATTATGTGATGTGATTTGTTATTACATTAATATTTCACATAGATGGTAATAAGGATTAATATTTTATATTTATTTAGGATATATATTATATTTTAATAGTTTAAAAAATTGAATTATTATTTACTTTTAAATCATTCCATTATCCAAAAATTTTGAATGAGCGTTCACGTGTATGTATATTCTTCTATCTCACTGAATGGTGTAACTAATTTTTATATCTCTAATTTTTATGATTTAATTTAAATAAGTATGTAATTAGTATAGCTGATTTTTATACTGTGATTATCCTCTAATAAATTATGTATCCATGATTAATGTATTATCAATAGGACTACCCAAATGAAACATGTTTGGAAATCGAAATAGTTATTAACTAGAATAATAACATTAATAAAAAATTATTAATAAACGAGTGAAAAGATGTTTTTAATAAATCATATCTCGTTTTATATAATTTTATATATAAATAATTGATAAAAAATCCATACTATTTATGTATTGATGTTTGGAAATGAAAAATGAGATTTAAGACATGGCTTAAGGGATTTTCATCTTACACTCATTTTTTTTGGGATCTAAGGCATAATAACAATTTATTTCTATTCAGTTGTTTATGTACCATGCATGAATTCATTTTATGATACCTATTATGAACTAAATGTGGATTTAAATTTCAATTTATCTTTATTAACGTCTTGAAATTATGATTGATATGTTTCTAATGTGGCAATGGATTCATTCATAGTATAATAATTATTATGGAATTTTTATGTCTATGTATCCATTAAGGAATATCTTTTTTTCTTGTCATTGTAATCTAAAAATAGTTTCTAAAAGTTTTTAATATTTTTGAAAATACATTTTTACCAATGAATAAATTTTTATAAAATTAAATGAATGGAATAATGTTTTGACTTATAAGTGAGTTCCTTTGAGACTTTTTATCGAAAAAAGAAGGATTATTGTTTTTCATATTATATTCCAAGAAATTATTTTACAACCATGGTGATGCCTTAATGATTTTTTGTTTCCATAGAAATTCTAAAATGTTATTTTCAAGGAATTGTTTTCTTTTATAATTGTGTGGGTTTGAAGAAAATTCACTTCATATTAGAATGATATTTTTCTCCATAATTAAATCATGTGATATTTCAAAATAGTTTTTCATCAAAAATACAATTATTTTATATTTTATATCCTTAAATAGGGATATGATCAATGAATACCCACCTTATTCATTCCTTATATGGTTTATTTTAATGATGTAATGGAAAATATAAATGCCCTTTATTTTTTAAGAGTTCTATTTTGGTGAAATGATTATAAAACCCATTCCCTTTAATAGGATCTCATGTGATACATTTTTATCATCATTTATGACAAAAATGATTTTTTTTATTATGTAATGGGATGCACATATATCTCCCTCAAATTAATAGAGATATTAGGTATTTATTATCTGATTGTTAATGTAATAATGTTGATTTGATTGATCCATAATGGAGAAAAAATTATATTCTTGATCTATTATTGGAAAAATGTAGATGTTCTCTATCAATTATAGGAAACACATAGATGCGGATTATCCATAATTGACTATAGGTGTTTATTTTTTATATTATGGTATTGGTAGTTAAACATGACATATGTAATGGTTTCTATTCATATAATTATGACACACACATTAACTTATGGTTCATGATTGAGTTATGATAAATTCTCATTGGTATGATCTATTTCATATAAAATTTTATTTTTTTATTCCATCGCTAATTTTTTAAGCAATGACCAAAGGGTTTAGTTTTCAAATGGTATTTTAATATGACCCTACCCATATACTAATGTTATATTAAAATCTTTATTTTTTACCCTTACAGATCATTTACACTTAACATTTTTTTAATTTCTAATTTCCCCTTGTTATAAATAACGGTAATAAATTAATTTTGTATTGAAGGGTTTCACATGGGTGTCATTTATGACATAATGTGAAATAATAAAATATTCGTATAATTGGAATTGATGATGTTGAACGTGATAATAATCTTTTTATGGATCTAATTTTATAATTTTTTTTAAAATCCCTAAAAACATTAAACCTCAAATATCCTACATTATTTTATCCATATAATATTTCATTTTTATTTTGCAATGAATTTATGGGAGAAACTATCTAATGATATTTAACATAAAACCCAGAAATTTAATGTTTATGTTTTCATCACAGAATATATATTTGTGGGTTTTAAGGGTATTACAACCAATGGATATGAGAGAAATTTATAAATATAAGATGATCATTGGATGGATATGTGTCTGGGGGTGTGTGGAAGAAGATGTGGTACTCTAACATGTTGAAATTAAGTTGGATAAGGGATACTCAGAGGCCAAAATGTTGTTGATGAGACAATGGTATATGTATGGATTAATTATTCATAAATTAAATAAACTCAAATTAAAAAAAGGATTATTCTGATAACTAAATAAAAAATATGGAATTATAATTTAGAGATCACATTTTCTTGAATGTATCTTTATATAAGGGTATTATAATGCTTGTTAAGATAGATAAACCATAACCTTGGTACAACAGATAAACTAATTTTTTTGAATGGATTATATTTGTTTTGTATCAATGGAAAATTCATAAAATACTCTCTAATGTACATGATGTGTTTCATATATCATTTTTATAGAGTTATAATCCATTATAAACACATGTGATGACCATTTAAAATGTATAATTGCAACATGTTCTATCATAATGTGAATAACATATATAGATTATTGATATTACTGAAAGAGTAATGAGGAATCTCAAAACAAAATTGGTAAAGGTACATATTAGAAATCATAAAATGGATGAATAAATGTTGTAACTAGAGGATTCTATGAAGAAATCCCCCCCCCCCTTATTTTTAACAATGCATCATCCTTGTTATTATTGAGGAAATGTTTTTTATGAATAATAAAAGTAAAAAACATGCCTAATTAAAGTTAAATGAACATAACATTTTACTAAAAATATAATAAAATTCACACAATATTTATTCATTATAGAAATATTATAATTTTAGATGATGAATATTCATATTTAACATACAACATTAATATAAGTCTTGAATGAATTTTTTATATTTTAATAGATAATTAAAATTTTATGAAAAAAATATAGTGGTAAAATATTACTTGGTTTATTTTTTTAATAACATATTATAATATTTTTAATTAAAAGTTTCATTAAATATTTTTGATAGAAATATAGAAAATAACATTAAGAGTAAAAAATGGATATTTTTTCCAAAACCTTTTTTTATAAAGGATTTCAGCCATATCCATTTTATATAATTAAAATTAAAATTTATAATGATTAATTTGTATGATATTTTAAGATTATATATCTATTCATATGAATATCCATATTTATAATGACTATTATTATTCGTTTCGTAAATATAATATTATATTTTTATTTAAAATTCATTTATAAGAAAAACTTTTCTTCAGCACAATTTCTAGTTCTTCTAAAATTTAAGTCATCCACTCTCATTATTTGAATTTTTCAAAATGGATTCAATATTTATAGATTAAATAAGTATTATTAGTTAAAAAAAACAACATATTTTTTTCAAAATTATAATTAAAAATATTAAAAACTAATTACCATATTTAATGAAAAAATGGGTTTACTCGGAGTAAATCTATAAGGATAACATTCAAATGATCTAAATAAATTCAAAACCTTCATTGTTTGGATTGATTATAACCTTATCCAAGAAAATTATAATTATATCCATTTATAAAATATTTCTAAAAATGTGACATTATATTTCTAAAATATTCATGGAAATTATTAGTTTGGAACTCACATTAATTAAATTAGAGAACCTCGTCCCTTAAATTATTCACACATATCAAGCTATTTATATAAAAACCCCATGGGAAATAACTAACAAAATTAAATAACAACATCTATAGATTATCATAGTCCCAAAATTCTAATCCTAATTTCAATAAAAAGAGATCCAATGGAGGTTTCACTAAGAGAAGGTAATCATATAAACAAAGGCCTTAGTTTTTCTACATTCTTTAACCAAATTAAATAATCTATGAAAAATTAAAATATAATAAAACAATGATATCACATATAATGAGTTGATATAATTTTTAATGAAAAATTTTTATCAATACCCTTCTCCAAATATGGAAAACAAAGACTTCTCTTATGTATACGATAGATAACCACCTCATGAACTGATGTAATTGTTTTAATCTTGGAATCATATGGATAATCATAACGAAAGAAATTAATATATGTGGTAATTTTGAAATAATATTTACACTTTAAAATTAATATATCATAATCTTTTTTACCCTTTCTTCAATTATGTGAATGAAATCATTTATCATGTGTATGTATAGTTTATCATATCCATGAAGCGAATCAATTCATTTTCTATGTATAACATTAAAGAATGGTTATAAAATTTAATCATACGAAAATTAATATATTTATACCCTTAATATAATTATGTATATTATGGATACATGTTCCACTCACAATGATCAGACCCTTTATAAAAAAACATATATGAAAAAATAAGCCAATGAACAACCAAAACAAGGGTAAAAATGTAATATTAGAAACGAACATGTGATAAGTTGTTATAAAATGATAATACATGATATTATAATAATTAATATGATTTTTAAATAAATTTTTAACATGGTTGATAATTATATTCTATGATAAATTATATTTATCTAAATAGAATAATGAGGTAATGAATTTTTCCTCAATTGAATCTGCATTGAGAAATTTTTGTTATAATTCGTCAATTTTATTTAATTTAGTTAATATAATATTCATTTATTATATTTAACATGAATACAAAATTATTAATTATTACTAATATTTCAATTCTAATAAATTATTTCAAAGGGTTAAAATTTTTATTTACCAATGATATATGAATCTATTTTACACTTTCCAACGTTAAATTTTTTTTTCAATCACTTTTATGGGAAAAAGTGAGAACCCTCACACCTTTCCTGGTATGGCATCAAAAGTCACAAATGATTTGCAAAAGAAACTTTTATGCTCCTTCTAGTCATGATCTCTAAATAATATCCAGGGAATGGACATAAGTTGGATGTCAGGATCATCCTTTAGAACTCTTTCGCAGAGATTTGCAAGTATGTCCCAAGATTGCAAGAGTTCCTCCTTGCTGATCTTTCCCGTGTTACATCATCTAAGAAAAATGAGGGTCTGCTTGTCAATCCACATACCATGCTCCTTAAAAGAGGTCACCTAAAGCGCCCTCCTCTTATTTAACTCTTGAATATCCTGCGTGTGGCCTGTCATTTCCTCATCAGAGTTTAAAATTAGGTCCATTTGATTCAGCATCGAAAGTATCTGTCGTTGTGAGTCATCATTGTAGGTATTATGGCCTTTCTGCACCGAGCCCGGAGGCCCGTTTTCACCCTCAAGGTTAGTAGGGACAATAACCTCGCAACTAGCCTACTGAACCTCCTCACCATCCACTATTTGGCCCTTGTGATCCTTTGGATTTCTGAATTTATTTCCTGACCATGTCTCCATTGGCCACGGGAGGTGGGAGTAGTCCTTGACCCCATTGTCATATGCTTCGTGGATACAATGCAACATCCAAGATCTATGTTTTCCTTATTCCCTCTTTTTCTCCTTGGTCTATGTAGGTCCTTTCCATCTCCTCCTGTATCGACAACATCCGGGAGTTGTCCCTCTCCACCAGATTCATCTTCAGAGGTACAGAACTGGTTTCAGTCCGAGTCCCCCTCATTGATCAAAGAGTCAAATATGTTACATACTTTGAGGCTAGATAAAGAGCACCTCGAGTAGAGAAGGTTACTAGCATGCTTTAAAATTGACACCCATGCTTGGGTGCTCAAAGACTGACTGCTTCCAGATATGGCACTACCACCAGCCCCAACTGCCTGGGAATAGGTACCTGATGAAACAGTACCCAAGGGCACTAGACCAACTGCTGCAAAGGTTTCCCTCACAACCTTCTTATCCAGGATAACATCCCTTATTGCTGAACCTATTGAAAGGTCGGGTGCAAACTCCCCTTGGTCCACTTTCTCTAAGGAACAACCCGATCCACTTGATTGAGTGAAGCCACGTCCCATGAATTGAAATTGCTGATCTCCTATGGCCAAACCACATGGGTGATCACCCACGTCAACCTCCATTCCAGTTTCCCCATTAACCCTTACTGCATTGATAGAAAACTGCATTACTCTGTCCCTACTGATTCCATTACTCTATTTAGAGCGAACAACAGAAGAACGAGGATCACCCAATTCCTTCTCCAGACGGCTGAAAACCTCACGAACTGAGGGGGTCAAATGGGAATCCATTGGGGCTGTCTTGGGAGCCAGCATTGCTCCATGGGTCAAAGAGCGCAACGCCCTCTCCCCTGGAACCACCCCATGTGCTACCTCGTTCTCCCCCAAATCAGCACTAACCCACAGATGATATTCCAACACCGGAACCACCAGCTCCTCCGAAGGCCTATACTGATGATGTTCCCCATTGAATGTTATTTTAATAATTGAGGAAATATTGATAAATGTGAATTTTAGACTAAGTACAGATATATTTCATTATGTTAAATATTTGATAATTAATTATATCATTTAATATATGAGGTATTATTTAGATATTCATTGAAGGGTGTGTTCTAGAATCATATAGCACCTCATTGCACAAACACATCTTATGAGACAAATTAGATGGAAAAATTATATTTTTTTATACCCATAGTTCTAAATTGTATTATTGTGAGTTATTGAGTGATAAAATATCATGATTTTTATGATAATGAACTCCAATAATATGAATATACATCATTTAGAATTTTGTTATTTTTTTCAACAAAAATTATTAGATTTATATTATCGACTATTCATTTTTTCCCATGTTATAGATTAATTAAATGTGTTTTAGATTATTAATCATTAATTATTAATTATGTCTTTTCTAACCACAATATTAAATTTTTTGATTATGTGGATTGAGTTTTAATTCTTTTAAATTCATGTATTGACTTTTTATTATTGATTCATGATAGTATCATCTATACATTTCACTTATTGTGTCTTTGATAAAACCATTATTTAGTTTTATTTCATAGTGATACGGAGAATAATTCATTGAATGTGAATATGTATTCTTGATATCATTAAATAAAATGTTATATAATTAATTAAAAATGAAAAATTGTTATAATGTATTGATCTTGTTTGTTAAGACTAATGAACTAATCAGTCCATTGGGATTTGACCCCTTGTTTCTGTTACATTATAATAATGTAACCATTGACTCTAGGTGTCACGACCCCCTCCCCACAAAGTGTACCCCTCCTGGGCCGGCAATGTGAAAAGGGAGATAATGACCCCCGAGTCCTGCCTCCAGTAGGACCTGGGTTGGCGACTAGCACTGAGGGTATAATAACATACAAATGAGAGGCATTACCCTCTAAGAGAACACATGCAAAAGAGAGAGATAGAATAGACTCCAACCAACTCCAACTCATAACTGAAATATAAAAGAAACCCATGTACATATATGAATTGTCATGAAAAAGTACTACAACTTAAAGGGAAAACTAAAAGTACCCAAAATAAAGAAAAACGGAAGCGACCACGAGCCCGAACAGCTCCTCCTCCAACCACAAGCTAGTACTAACCCACTTGATCTCCAACTTGCTCCAAGTGACCTGAAAAACAGTTTATATGTACATAGGGTGAGTATAACAGTATACTCAGTAGGATCCTCCCCAAGCCTCTCGTGCAAAGGTAAAGAAAGCATGCTAAAGCCCAGTGAACAACAAGTGGAACTAACTCGTCACCTAAACAGGTATACTATGTTCCCAACCTCACCATGGCTACTCTCACCAAGTAACGCATACAAGAATATAGAATATAGTAAAGAATATCAAGGGTACCCCGCTACTACTTCCCCACTGGTTTGCCGCTTTTCCCCAACAACATACGTCCTGTGCATCTCTCTCCAAGGCTCGCCCGTAGACACCTGGGCTAAGCTCCACAATCTGCACCTCGTGCACCACCAAGGCTTGACCGCAGACACCTGGGCAAAGCACCACACCGTCCTCACAACCAAAAGTAACCAAGTAATTTCCGGGAGCCACCACAGCTCGTATAACGTGTATCATACGTCGGGTATAATACCTCAATCCATTACAGCCCATACTCCGAGTAAGGATCCTTAAGCCATCATAGCCTATACACATTACACCTATAGTAGTCCATAGGATACTATATCCAAAATATATGCATGTGAATAACAACAAGCCATTACAGCCCTCTACACAAATATATGGGGTAACTAACAGATTTTCCTCCTGGAACAAGTATCTACCAAGAGAAGAGAGCGGGGCCAAAGGGGGTAGTCATCCATTCAACCTCCCATCAGAATGTTGGGAAAAACACCCCCTGAGGGCTTAGAATCCCCGGGGTGTCCGTTTCCCTTACCGACAGGGTGAAGTAGCATATAGAAACACAAAAAGTACAGAATATATATGTAACTCGCATCCACACAATGGGCATTACCTAGTCTTAGATACAACTGCAGCTAACGTCTCTCAGACTCCAGGCTGCTACTTCAAAGACTAGGTATCTTATAAGCACACAAACATTTGAAGAGCTTTATTATATTACTCCATTATAATTTTATCAGTTCCACTGTACGTTAATTTAATTCATTAAACATTAATTAAGAATGAAAAATTCCACATTAAACTGAATTAGCATCACATTCAAAAACTTCTCCTTTTTAGGATTCACATCACCTTTAATTTCCAGTATCTCCACCCCTGTGGATTTTCACCATTTAATCAAACATTCATTACAGAATTACTTTTCCACATTCCCAGACATTCTAGAGAAACATCCTATGATTCTAAAAACAAAGGAGGCTCAACACGGTGAATAGATATACTACCCGTCGAGTCTTTGCCACATATAGAAAGAGAATATACCCATTTTCCCTCCAGAGGCTAAACACGGAAAGCACATGGCATACCCCGCGTGTCTTAGCCTATTTCGGAAGAAGGGTAGTAAGAACAGCTACCTTGATCAGTGGGGAAAAGCAAAGCAGATTAACATTAAAGAAAACCGTAAGCTACCAGCAACCACATCCATCCCATTCCATCACCCCTGGTGTCCTCCCTGACACCCACATGCATAAAATGATGCATCTCGCCACTCTAGGCGTCATCTGCTGTCATAACCACAAGGCCTCCATGCCTCCACATATCACAACAACCATCCGGGCTCACATCACAGCATAAGCAGCAGAAAAACAACAATCACAACCATGGGCCCTTGACCCTTTAACAAACAAGAGGGTAACTCAGAACCCCTTTATAATTTCCACATAATCTATTCTTTAATCCATTTTTAATTGAAAGATTTGTTATTCGTAGGTTCCAATCACAGATACCTAATCTGCAAGATATCACAATTAAATAACCATGCTTACTTCCCTAATTTGATTATCCTCAAATTAGAATAACTACAACAACGCAATAACTAAATTAATTTACATGCCTCTTTATCTTTAGCCAATTAATTAACAAATAATTCCGGCTTTATGTTGTTTATCAATTTCTATCATGAATGAACAAAAAATCAAAGAAACCATAGATATCACTGTATCTAGGAAATCATGAGGCAAACCGTTACCACGGTATAAAGAAACATCATATGATCAATCAATTCTTTTAATCTGATTCAAGTATTTAATTAGGTCAATTTCATTGTGATCCAAAGGGTTAAATCATGCTAATTCTACGATTGCACATATAAAATTAGAGAAGCCATGAATCCCCTACCTCAAACAGTTCCTCACGTTCTTTATCCACACAACAGGTCACGATCCTCCCTTCGCGACAACTGCATCCACCGGAGGATGCTGCGGTACGACAGTACCATCCAACCCCAAGAAAACCCATTAGAATCTTGGAAATTACATGGTATAATTATGGGAAGGGGGATAGGGGAAGATAAACCCCCAAAAGAACGACGATACAATATACCTTATATCGAAGATTGATCGACACGGCTCGGTTGCATCCAAAACAGAGCAGAACCAATCCTAGGAGTGGAGATTTATTGTGCAACTCCTATGGAAAGGATGGAAAAGTTCTAGTGCCTCTTAGTTGAGAACAAAGGGAAAGAACATGGGAGAATGATATCTCGTCCCTTTTTGAAGATTTAATGTGGCGACGGTTTAAGATCCGGTTAATTCTCCATTAAAAACGGATCGCATTAACCCACGCGGTTTGACCGATTAAAACATTCCAAGCCTTAGGAATAATTAATAAAGGATTTATGTCATTTTAAACGGCCTTAAGAGCCCTTAAAATAAGGCTTTAAATGTATTTTACGTCAAAGGAATCGTCAAAAGGGGAAAAACTGTAGGAGTCAGGAAACACTGTTCACCCACTGTTACTGTACATGAAACCAATCTATGAAACCGATCTGTGAAACCGATCTGTCACACCGATCTGTGAAACCCATCTGTGAAACCGATCTGTGAAACCGATCTGTGAAACCGATCTGTGAAACCGATCTGTGAAACGGATCTGTGAAACGGATCTGTGAAACCGATCTGTGAAACCGATCTGTGAAACTGCTCTGTCAGACCGATCTGTGAAACTGATCTGTCACACCGATCTGTGAAACCGATCTATGAAACCGATCTGTCACACCGATCTATGATACCGATCTGTGAAACCGATCTGTCAGACCGATAAGTGAAACCGATTTGTCAGACAGATCAGTGAAACCGATCTGTCACACCGATTTGTGAAACCGATCTCTCAGACCAATCTGTGAAACCGATCTGTCAGACCGATCAGTGAAACTGATATCTCAGACCGATCAATGAAACCGATCTGTCACACCGATCTGTGAAACCGATCTGTCACACCGATCTGTGAAACCGATCTGTCACACCGATCTGTGAAACTGATCTGTCACACCGATCTCTGAAACTGATCCGTCACACCGATCTGTGAAACCGATCTGTCAGACCGATCTGTGAAATCGATCTGTCAGACCGATCAGTGAGACCGATCTGTTACTGTTCGTAAAACTAGAAACATTGTTCACAGAACCATAAAATTGGCAAAGTGTTGGGGATAAGTCCCCTTGACCTCCTGAAACACCTCTAACACCAAAATTCCACAATGTAATGGACCAGAGAGATCCGAGCCATTACATTAGATACCTCTCAAAACATTCTTGTCCTCGAGAATTAAAAACCAACCCATAAAAAATAGGGGTCCAAACAACCACCCCATAAGATACCTCTCAGGGGAAAACCACCATGAGTTGTTCGAAAGCTGGAACAAAACTACGACATCCAGGAACAAACAATCCATACCCAAACAATTCATTCACAACATCATATCAAAGGTACAGAAATAAAACATGAAAGGTCTAACCAGAGAGGAAACATCATTACATGAAAAGAGTTAAACATTAAACAACTCTGGGTAATGGGCACGTATCTTTGACTCACGCTCCAAGGTACTCTCCTCCATGC
The DNA here is from genome assembly GCA_963277665.1 of Viscum album. Taxonomy (NCBI): domain Eukaryota; kingdom Viridiplantae; phylum Streptophyta; class Magnoliopsida; order Santalales; family Viscaceae; genus Viscum; species Viscum album. The sequence goes on from OY728128.1 coordinate 325,673,464, forward strand.
CACCGTGTCTCCACAAGACACGAACTAAGGGGATAGAACGCCCACGCAACACCTTCTCCTTGTGGTCTTGGATCTCCACAGGTCACTCCTCAAAGGTTACATCATCATCAATATCGATCTCTCCCCAATCGATAACATGAGATTCATCATGAAGATAACGACAGAGCTGCGATACATGGAAAACATCATGTATCCGACTCATCTGAGGGGGAAGTGCTACTCCATATGCCACAGCTCCAACATGAGCTAACACCTCGAAAGGCCCAACAAACCGGGGAGAAAGATTACTTCCACGGCCAAACCTTCGCTGTCCACGATGGGGAGTCACCTTCAGAAACACATGATCCCCAACATTAAACTCTAAGGGTCTCCTTATTTGATCAGCATATGATTTCTGACGATCTTGTGCTATTTTCATCCTCTCACAAATCACATGTACCATCTCTATTGTATTCTGCACTAGTTCTGGTCCGATAATTGCTGACTCTCCGACCTCAGTCCAGCACAACGGAGAACGGCACGGCCGGCCGTACAAGGCTTCAAATGGTGCCATACCGATGGTAGAGTGAAAACTATTATTGTAAGAGAACTCTACCAAGGGTAAGTGCTTCATCCATGAACCTCCAAAATCAAGAACACAAGAGCACAACATGTCTTCAAGAGTCTGGATGGTTCGCTCTGTCTGACCATCCGTTTGAGGATGAAAAGCAGTGCTAAGGCATAATTGAGAACCAAAAGCATACTGGAGACCTCTCCACACCCAAGAGGTAAAACGAGGATCTCGATCAGAAATGATCGTCTTAGGAACTCCGTGAAGCCTCACCACCTCCTCCAGATACTTCCTCGACAAAACCTCTACTGAGCTTGACTCCATGATCGCTATGAAGTGGGATGATTTTGTTAAACGATCCACTACCACCCATATAGCATCATGTCCTCCCGGAGCTCGAGGTAAACCTGTAACAAAGTCCATTGAGATGTCCTCCCACTTCCACTGAGGAATCATTAATGGCTGGAGAAGACCACCAGGAACATGGTGTTCGGCCTTCACCCTCTGACAGACTGAACTTCGAGACACAAACTCCACCACTTCACGCTTCAGCCCTGGCCACCAAAACTGACTCCTCAAGGATCCGTACATCTTTGTCACACCAGGTTGTACTACTAAGGGCGATCTATGGAACTCTCGGAGAACCATCTCACACATCTCCAAGGGAACAAAAAGCCTGCCATGATACAACACTCGGTGTTGTTCATCCTCCGACCAGCCATCAGGGGCCTAACCACATACAACTCTTTCTCTCCAAACTTTCACCTCTAGGTCACCCAACTAAGACTCTTACACCTTCTACATCAGGGATGACTGCACCATCATCTGGAAAAGACAACCTCTACCCCCAACTTCTCCCATATCAAGATACAAAGCTGGTAGCTCTTCCATCACTCTCCAAGAATCACCAGATTCACGCACAACATCATTACGTATCTTTTGGCTTAGTGCATTATCTACGATGTTCCCTTTTCCATGTGTATACGATATTTCAAAGCCGTAATCCTGTGAGAACTCCATCCACCAACGCTGCCGCAAGTTCATGTCCCGCTGAGAGAAAACATACCTCAAACTATTATGATCGGTGAAAACCACATAGCGCTCGCCAATGAGGTAATGTCTCCACAACTTCAGCGCAAACACCACGGCTGCCAACTCAAGATCATGGGTGGAATAGTTGAATTCATGGGGATGCAATTGTCGGGACCCATAAGAAACAACTGACCTTTGTTGCATAAGAACACAACCTAGCCCCAGATGTGAAGCATCACAGAATATAACAAACTGGACTCCCTCCGCTGGAAGACAAAGGACTGGAGCACTTAACAACTTCTCCTTTAGATATTAGAAAGCTACCTGACGCTGATCAGTCCATATGAACGCTTGATCCTTCTTGGTCAATGCTGTCAGAGGAGTCGAAACTCGGGAGAAATTGGCTACAAACCTCATATAATAGCCTGCGAGACCAAGGAAACATCGCACCTCTGACATGGTCTTGGGGGCTGCCCAAGACACTACTGCTTCTATCTTCGATGGATCCACAGCAACTCCATGTTGGGTCACACCATGCCCTAAGAAACAAACATCTCAAGCCCAGAAGTCACACTTCGACAACTTCCCAAACAACTGATGTTGGCGGAGAACTCCCAAAACGGCTCATAGATGCTCTGCATGCTCTTCTTCAGATGTGGAGTACACAAGGATGTCATCGATGAAAACCACAACAAACTTGTCCAGGAATTCACGGAACACATCATTCATCAACCCCATGAAAACAGCTGGAGCATTCGTCACGCCGAATGGCATTACAACAAACTCATAATGCCCATGACGGCAACAGAATGCAGTCTTCTGGATATCCACATCCTTTACACGCATTTGATGATATCCTGACCGCAAGTCGATCTTTGAGAACCAACTTGCACCCTTCAATTGATCAAATAAGTCATCAATCCACAGAATAGGATAGCATTTCTTTATTTTCACTTTGTTTAAGTGACGATAATCGACACACAACCTTAAACTGCCATCGGCCTTCTTCACAAACAAGACTTGTGCACCCCATGGAGACACACTTGGCCGAACAAAACCACAATTCAATAGATCATCAAGCTGTATACGTAGCTCTCGTAACTCAGAAGGGGCCATTCTATACGGAGACATGGAGATAGGAGACGCTCCTTGCTGTAGCTCGATCCAAAAATCGATCTCTCGTTGAGGGGGTAAGGATACAACCTCATCTGGAAAGACGTTAGGGTACTCCTCTACGGCCCTAGGAAATGCCAACTGTTGAACCTCTGAAGAACTCAGCGTCATCCCATCCATCATGGATGATAAGGATGGAACTCATCTATGACTCATCCGAGGATCTCTCTCACCAACATACACCACTTTCTCTCCATCTTCATCAAAGAAAACGACCTTCTTCCTGTAGCAATCCACAATAGCCTGCACCGAATACAACCAATCCATGCCAAGTATGAAATCATATGGTTGTATTCGCAATCATAGGAATTCTACCCAAGAGTGGTGTTTCCCCAACACTAGATCACAGTCTCTACATACTTCAAACAAGTTAGCTCGACCACCAACTGGCGTACTCAACGCCAAGGGCACTGGAAGCCTCTCTACCTCAAGTCCCAAAGCATGGACAAGGGTAGGTGATATGAAGGAGTGTGTTTCTCCTGAATCAAACAAGGCATACACCAAGGTAGAAAACAAGCAAAGGGTACCTCAGACGACATCTGGCTCGCCTGGAGCTGGAAACGCTGGAGCATGAATCTATCCAAGACCACCTCCACGGCGTCTCTGACCCTGATGACGACCACCACCACAGTCGCGCTCTACTCTCTGAGGACGGGGAGCATCATGGGGATGTCCTCTGCCTGCTCCATCTACCCTCTAGTGATCTATAGCTGGTGAAACCTGCTGCTGCTGCCTCAGCTGGAATTGCCTCAACGGAGGAACCTAGAGTGGAGCGCCTGGTGCAGGATGACTGCTCTAAAAAGTCGGGCACTCCCGCTACTTATGACCACCACCACCACAAGAAAAACAAGCGCGTGATCCCTTGGCATATGTCTATGAGTTTCTGCCTTCGGAGAAACGAGATGGGAAGGGCTGGGACCTACCCCCAGGTGAACGGAAACACTTCTGTCCTGAAAAGCGGGAACCCCGAACCACAGCTCTGCTTCGTGAGGAATCATGATGACTCCCCTCTCATGATTATCCGGTCCTATCCAAAGTCCTCTCAACAACCTATGCCCTCGCCAGTACCTCAAGATATGTATTCATCATAAATGGGGTGACCTGGCGCTGGATCTCTGGATGCAAAGCCTCCTCAAAATGACTCTCCCTGACCTTATCATCTGGTAACAGGACTGAAGCATATCGTAGAAGGTTCCTGAAACAGATTCCAAACTCTCGAACACTGGAGCTCCCATGTCGAAGGGTGAGAAGCTCCTGGCGACTGGACGCCTTCACAGTCAATGAAAGAAACTCGACTCTAAACCTGTCTCGAAACTCCTCCCATGAGATTGCTGACTCCTCGCGATCCCCAAGGAACAAGAACCACCACTTCCTCGCTGCTACACGCAACATCATCACAACCAAGGACACCTAGTGTTCCTTCCGAGCACTAATCGAACTGAAGCCTATCTCGACCTCCTCCAACCAGTCTTCTGTGACTGCATCTCAAACGGAGCCCTCATACTTCTGTAGACTCTGGCGCTGAAACTCTGGGAGTGTCTTCCTCCAATTGTCATCATCATCATCCTCTACCCAGTGGCGATCTGCTGGAACAGCCTTCTGGGAACCTTCTGCGCAAACCTAATGAGGACGTCGACCTGGAGCCATACCGGTAAAATAAAAACCGTTAGAGCTCCTAAGCCTGGAATATGGAAGACTCAACATTAATTAATTAATTGTTTTGTTTTATTAATTTCAGGTTACCTATCCCAAGGTCTACCCATTCAAACACAGGCGCAAAGAATAATGATGCATGATCCTTTCCTATGTCTCTACCCTGCAACCAGTATCACTTTGTTTAGTAGCCATCGTAAACTTAAAGGTCCGTGCAACAGATCATAGGGGGGCCTGAACGCCTATGTATCTGCCGGTCTCCAGTGTTTACCCAACTTGTTAAACATGAATGACACTGTTTCCCTATCATCCCATGCATCCTCACCTGTGCCTAACTCCAAACTCCATCCTATCCCTCAACCAGACCTCTAATACCACTCTGTCACGACCCCCTCCCCACAAAGTGTACCCCTCCTAGGCCGGCAATGTGAAAAGGGAGATAATGACCACCGAGTCCCGCCTCCAGTAGGCCCCGATTTGGCGACTAGCACCGAGGGTATAATAACATACAAATGGGAGGCATTACCCTCTAAGAGAACACATGCAGAAGAGAGAGATAGAACAGACTCCAACCAACTCCAAATCATAACTGAAATATAAAAGAAACCCAATTACATATATGAAATGTCATGCAAAAGTACTACAACTTAAAGGGGAAAATAAAAGTACCCAAAATAAAGAAAAACAGCAGCGACCACGAGCCCGAATAGCTCCTCCTCTAACCACAAGCTAGTAGTAACCCACTTGATCTCCAACTTTCTCCAAGTGACCTGAAAAACAGTTTATATGTACATAGGGTGAGTATAATAGTATACTCAGTAGGACCCTCCCCAAGCCTCTCATGCAAAGGTAAAGAAAGCATGCTAAAGCCCAGTGAACAACAAGTGGAACTAACTCGTCACCTAAACAGGTATACTATGTTCCCAACCTCACCATGGCTACTCTCACCAAGTAACGCATACAAGAATATAGCATATAGTAATGAATATGAAGGGTACCCCGCTACTACTTCCCCACTGGTTTGCCGCTTTGCCCCAATGACATACATCCTGTGCATCTCTCTCCATGGCTCGCCCGCAGACACCTGGGCTAAGCTCCACAATCTGCACCTCGTGCACCACCAAGGCTTTCCCACAGACACCTGGGTGAAGCACCACACCATCCTCACAACCAAAAGTAACCAGGTAATTTCCGGGAGCCACCATAGCTCGCATAACGTGTATCATACGTCGGGTATAATACCTCAAGCCATTACAGCCCATACTCGGAGTATGGATCCTCAAGACATCCCATCCTATACACGTTACACCTATAGTAGTCCATAGGATACTATATCCAGAATATATGCGTGTGAATAACCACAAGGCATTACAACACTCTACACACATATATGGGGTAACTAACCGATGTGCCTCATTGAACAAGTATCTACCAAGGGAAGAGAGCAGGGCCAAAGGGGGTAGTTAGCCATTCAACCTCCCATCAAGATGTTGGGGAAAACACCCCCCAGGGCTCAGAATCCCCAGTGTGTTAGTTTCCCTTACCGATAGGGTGGAGTAGCGTATAGAAACAAAAAAAGTACAGAATATATATGTAACTCACATCAACACTATGAGCATAATCTAGTCTATGATACAACTGCAGCTAACGTCTCTCAGACTCCAGGCTGCTACTTCAAAGACTATGTATCCTATAAGCATACAAACATTTTAAGAGAATTATTAGATTACTCCATTCTCATTTTATCAGTTCCACTATATGTTAATTTAATTCTTGAAATATTAATTAAGAATGAACAATTCAACATTAAACTGAATTAGCATCACATTCAAAAACTGCTCCTTTTAAGGATTCACATCACCTTTAAATTCCAGTATCTCCATCCCCGTGGATTTTCACCATTTAATCAAACATTCATTACAAAATTACTTTTCCACATTCCCAGGCCTTCTAGAAAAACATCCTATTCTTCTAAACACAATGGAGGCTCAACACGGTGAATAGATATACTACCTGTCCAGTCTTTGCCACATATAGAAAGAGCATATACCCATTCTCCCTCGAGAGGCTAAACATGGAAAGCACGTGGCATACCCCGTGCGTCTTCGCCTCCTTCGGAAGAAGGGTAGGAAGACCAGCTGCCTTGACCAGTGGGGAAAAGCAAATAAGATTAACATTCAAGATAACCATAAGCATCCAGCAACCACATCCATCCCATTCCATCACCCCTGGTTTCCTCCCCGACACCCACATGCATAAACGGATGCATCTCGCCACTCTAGGCATCATCTCCTATCATAACCACAAGGCCTCCATGCCACCACATATCACAACAACCATCCAGGCTCACATCACATTACAAGCAGTAGAAAAACAACAATCACAACCATGGGCCCTTGACCCTTTAGCAAACAAGAGAGTAACTCAGAACCCCTTTAGAAATTCCACACAATCTGTTCTTTAATCCATATTGAATTGGCGGATTTGTTATTCGTAGGTTCCAATCACAGATACCTAATCCTCAAGCTATCACAATTAAATAACCATGCTTACTTCCCTAATTTGATTATCCTCAAATTAGAACAACTACAACAACGACAATAACCAGATTAATTTACATGCCTCTTTATCTTTAGCCAATTAATTAACAAATAATTCCGGTTTTACGTTCTTTATCAATTTCTATCATGAACGAACAAAAAATCAAAGAAAACATAGATATCACTGTATCTAGGAAAACATGAGGCAAACCGTTACCACGGTATAAAGCAACATCATATGATCAACCAATTCTTTTAATCCGGTTTAGGTATTTAATTAGGTCAATTTCATTATGATCCAAATGGTTAAATCATGATAATTCTATGATTGCACATATACAATTAGAGAAGCCATGAATCCCCTACCTCAAACAGTTCCTCATGTTCTTTATCCACACAACAGGTCACGATCCTCCCTTCGCGACAACTGCACCCACCGGAGGATGCTGCGGTAGGACTGTACCAACCAACCCCATGAGAACCCATTAGAATCTTGGAAGTTACAGGGTATAATTATGGGAAGGAGGATAGGAGAAGATAAACCCCCAAATGAATGACGATACAACATACCTTATATCGAAGATTGATCGACACGGCTCGGTTGCATCCAAAATAGAGCATAACCAATCCTAGGAGTAAAGATGTATTGTGCAACTCTTATGGAAAGGATTGAAAGGTTCTAGTGCCTCTTAGTTGAGAACAAACGGAAAGAACAAGGGAGAATGATATCTTGTCCCTTCTTGAAGATTTAATAGGGAGACGGTTTAAGATCCGGTTAATTCTCCATTAAAAACGGATCGCATTAACCCACACGGTATTACCAAGTAAAACATTCCAAGCCTTAGGAATAATTAATAAAGGATTTATGGCATTTTAAACGGCCTTAAGAGCCCTTAAAATAAGGATTGAAATGTATTTTACGTCAAAGGAAACGTCAAAAGGGGAAAAACTGTAGGAGTCTGGAAACACTGTTCACCCACTGTTACTGTACATGAAACCGATCTGTCACACCGATCTGTGAAACCGATCTGCGAAACCGATCTGTGAAACCGATCTGCGAAACCGATCTGTGAAATCGACCTATGAAACCGATCTGTAAAACTGATCTGTCAGACCGATCTGTGAAACAGATCTCTCACACCGATCTGTGAAACTGATCTGTGACACCGATCTGTCGCACCGATCTGTGAAACCGATCTATGAAACCGATCTGTCCCACTGATCTGTGAAACCGATCTGTGAAACCGATCTGTCAGACCGATCAGTGAAACCGATCTGTCAGACCGATCAGTGAAACCGATATGTCACACCGATCTGTGAAACCGATCTGTCAGACCGATCTGTGAAACCGATCTGTCAGACCGATCAGTGAAACCGATCTGTCACACCGATCAGTGAAACCGATCTGTCACACCGATCTGTGAAACCGGTCTGTCACACCGATCTGTGAAACCGATCTGTCACACCGATCAGTGAAACCGATCTGTCACAGCGATCTGTCAAACTGATCTGTCACACCGATCTGTGAAACCGATCTGTGAAACCGATCTGTCAGACCGATCTGCGAAACCGATCTGTCAGACCGATCGGTGAGACCGATCTGTTACGGTTCATAAAACTGGAAACACTGTTCACAGAACTGGAAAATTGGCAAAGTGTTGGGGATAAGACCCCTTGACCTCCTAAAACACCTCCAACACCAAAATTCCACAAAGTAATGGACAGGAGAGGTCCGGGCCATTACACTAGGTTACTATAGTAAGTGTGTTTACAAATGAGAAATTGTTTTTAAAATTTATTTAACTTATTTATATATTTTTGAATTTTTAATTTTTAAAAAATTATATTGAAATTGTTTTGAAGATTAAAAATTATTGAATGGATTATGTTGAATTTTAGTTGTTATTTTTTAGTTTTTAAAAATTAATATATTATGTAGGATAAATTATTCTGAATATTTTATTTTTTTAAATTATTTATAGACATATTATATAAATTTTATCTCTTTTAAAGATAGTATGATCCATCAAATCCAAATATTTATACATCAATTATGAAAAATAATCTTGGATATTCATTTCTTGAATTATTAAATGAAGTTTAAATTGGTTATAACAAAATAAAATTATGAAATTATTCATATGAAGTAAAAAATAAGTCACAAAAGAATATATAATATAGTTTGATATGGTGATAGAATAAATAAAATTTAAGACAATTTCATTGAAATAAAAGTTTATATAATTAACTTCATTTTCAATTAATTTATTAACTATTGACAGGTTATATTTGTATTGTTTGTTGGTTTTTATATTTCTTATAACCATGTTTCCTATATCTGTCAATTTGTTCATGGGAGTCATTTTCACCTACATATACAAATTTTCACATCACAATATAATTTTTATATATAGCAAATTTTTTTATATTAATATATAAAATATCATTATTTTCTTCTTACCATTGTCTAATATGAACTTTATAAACCCTTTTTATGATGCGAGATTAAAGTAAATGCTTTTTAAATTATAAAAAAATATACCAAATATACAAAGATAAAATTTTGAGTAATAAATCTATATAATTTGGGGATACATTGACACATCAATATTTTTTTAATGTTTTTCATCAAATAAAATGCATATTCTTGATAGTTTCTATTACACATAACAGTGAGTTTTATAAAAACTGATTATAAAATAAAATTATTATTATTTAAAAATTAATTTATAACATGGGAAAAAATTGGATATATGAATATAATAAACAAAAATGTGATAAATAATTATAATTTATTGATTGATTCGTAATAACTTAGCCCAAAATTTGCTAACATCAATTTATGCTTAAAAATATGTTTTTCTCATAAACAAATTTTTTTGCATATAATACAATTATTTCCTCCAAAATATATTAATATAGTTTTATAAAATTTAAATCATTAGTGAAATTAAAATTTAAATATTATCATTATGGAAAATTATTGGATTTTTTCTAAATATTTTTTTTCTAAGTTTATAGTGAAATATTTTTTTTGTAAAATTGTTTTTTTCTTTTCATTAAATTATGTAATTTATTTTCTAGTTATATTTTTGATTTTTAAATAAATTTTTATATGATCCATTTAATTAATAATTATATAATTAATTTCATTTGAATTAAAAGGTTTCATAATTTTGTTTTATTTTTATACATATAAAAAAACATCTGGAAACTATTTTTAATTATATTATTTTTTCAATTGAAATTATATAAAATAGCCCATATTGAGTTATTATTTAAAATTCAATTTACAAATTATATATATATATATATATATATTAAATTTATTTCATATACAAATTGCTACCAATTATAAAGAGATCATATATTCATCTTTTCCTTGAAAAAATCATTTTATTATAAAATATGTTTTCCTCAAGCATTATAGGGTAATTATTAATTGAATTTTTACCATTTATCAAAAATGATTTCAGTAAAATTTATTTTTTAATTTAAATAATTAAAATTAATATTATTTCATAAAATCAATTGAGTTTTTTGACATAATGGATAATAAATACACTAAAAATTCATCACCATGATTAAGGGGTAAATCATGTGATCTATGGTTAAAACTAGGTTATATGGAAATCATTTGTAATCTAAAAAATTACTTTATTATTGAATTTGAACCATTATGACCTTATAATATATAATTTTTGGATAAAATTCCAATCAATGTGAATAAAATAATAATTTTTCAACGAAAAAATCAATATGTCAGCGTCTTACATAAAAAATACATTATGTATTAACAATGGGAAAGATAAATTTTTCAATGAATCTAATTGGTTAATTAGATAACATTGATATTATATTCATGATATTGCTACTTTTAAAAACATAATTAATAATATAATTACCCTAATTTCACATCCATCATTGGTAGAATATTTCATCAGTTAATAAAAAAATGAAACAATTTATTTTAAAAAATATATAAATAATTTAAGAGATATATTATGTTATATGATTATTTAGATACATATTATCTATTTAAGAATAGTAAAATGAATATATTTTAATTTTAAATTTTTATTAGTTCCTCTAATGTAAAATAAAATTAATATAGTCAAACATGATATTATTTGTATTTTAGGAATATAATAGTCTTTACATTTTATAAAAATAAGAATATATTTATGGTGGACATAGATTATAATATATTTTCTAAAACATCACCACTTCCCCATTTATGAGAAAATTTTCAACTTAAATTTAATATTATAATCTTTTAACCTTGAGAAATATGTTGCCGCATTTAATGCTAGAATAAGTTAAATAAATGGTCGAGCAAGAAAATATAACTTCTAAAACACCATATTAACCTATACAATTTTTGGATGATTTTAATTAAATATAATCAATCTTTATAAATAAACATTGTGTAAATTTTATTTCACATTTCAAGAAAATTTCATTTTAATTTTTTAATATTTTTATACATTCTAAATGTGTCATCATATCACTTATGAGTGGACACTTCATCTTATAATTTCAGCATAATTCATAAGACTATTGGGTTATTCAATACAATACCTATCAATTATGTAAAATAATTTTGAATTCATCGAGTCCTTTTATAATTATTAATCCCCCTAATGAAGGCTTTTTGTGAAAACCTTTTGAGGTTTTCTATGAAGCGATATCATTCATCACCAAGCATTTTCATTTTATTTATTGTTCTTCCTCATTCAAATATTCTTAAAATATAAAAATATAATTACACCTAAATATAATATATACATAGATTTTATTATGTTAATTTCAAAACCTATATCTTTCTTTTATATCATAATATGGGAAATAAAACATTTGATATTTTGTACGGTAGAATACTACCTCACGAACAAATGTAATTCATTTTAAATCACTTCATATCATGGACAAATCTAATGATATAGAATATATATATATATATTATTTTTCTGTAACAATTATACATATGGAATTATGAAATCACATATACCACTAACAATATAAATCATTGGGAAATGATAACTTCACTCACATGTACACGTGGACTACCTCCTCTTTGAATTAGTTTGATACATTTTTTATTTACATTTCACATGGATGATAATAATGTTATATTTAGTTACTATATATTTATATATGATATGTATTATATAATAATGATTCTTTATATTTGATATTATACTTACCTATCATTCATTCCATCCGTTGAAAATTGAACGGGGTTTTCATTCAAACGTACAGCTTACGGTCTCCATGACCACTATAATTCGGTTTTATACCTATATCCATTATGAAAGTAACTAAATATATATGAATATGTTATTAATATAAATTATATTTTTATCATTGACAAAAAAAATTATATTAATGAAACATGGAAATGTATGTGGACTAGAATTACAAAAAAACTCATGAAAAGTTGTAGAGTTAACACCCAAAATAAAATTATAATAAGGAATTTTTAATAAATTGATGATAAATTATTATAACTTGGTAATTTATGGTAAATTAAACATTAATGATATTATTATATATAATTATTATAATTTTCAATTTATTATAGCGGTGTTTACAGTGATTTGAATGAAAATGAAACTTGAGGAAATGAATATTCAACTAACATTTCATCAATTTCAAAAATCCCATATTCACAAATTTTTTTATTTATATGTAATATATTGTTCAAATTAATTTAATTTATATGTATTATTATGAAAATGATCGGGATTTACATATCCAAATATTTTTTTAGCATGTCTTATGATTGAAATGTTTCTAATGTGGTTAGGGATTTTTATTACTATCTGATTATATGATGCAATTCATTGTTAAAATGCTACAGATAATGATGTTTTTGATCCATACCTCAAAAATATCATGAAATTTGATACCATCTATATATTTCAGAAAAATTTATGTCTAACTTTAATTGTACTCTCTATGAACTAAAGTTTCATGTTTATAAAAAAAATATTCTTTTTTTCTCCCTTCAAAAAAATAATTCATCTTCTATGTAAATGCTTCTTAAATATGATTTCCAAAATGTTTTTTCCACTCTCCAAATAGTGTTAAATTTAATTTTATCGATTTTATTCTTTTTTTATAAAATAGTTTAAAATGAATATTCATTTTCTTTATCAATTTAAAAACTATATAATTTTTAACAAAAATGTGAAAGGAATCATTATATTAATGAAAAATTGGTTTAAAATTGTGTTTTTGAATGTTTTTATTTAGTATATTGTGATTTTTAATATGGAAAGGGTATTTTCATCAACAAAAATTTTTTTTTGGTATATTAAAATAATTTGTATTTATAATAATATAATTTAATTTCAATTATGATTTTTTGTGGATATTGTCTAGTAATACCATCCTTATTTATTAATTGAATGGTTTATGATTATATAGTTGAGATAATAATGGCCCCTATTTATTATCATTGGTAAAGCAATGTGGAAATATAAATACAATTTTCTCATTGTCTATGATGCGATGATATGTTTTTTTTAAGATTATGAGAAACAAAAATGTATTGTATTAATTATATTATGGATGATATGAATATTATAACACCATATAATGAATTGGGTATAGGGTTATATGTCATTATATAATTATTTTTGAACAAATAAAGGTTCATAATACACTCTGGGAAATATTTTTATGTGCTTGATCCTATAAGAGAAATAACTCTATGTGTCTGACCTTCTATGGGAAACAAGTATACATTGTACATATATTATTGGAAACAATTCTATATACTTCATCAGCTATAAGAAATAAGTCGGTGTTAAATTTAATTTTATCAATTTTATTCATTTTTTATAAAATAGTTTAAAATGAATATTCATTTACTTTATCAATTTAAAAACTATATAATTTTTAACAAAAATGTGAAATGAATCATTATATTAATGAAAAATTGGTTTAAAATTGTGTTTTTGAATGTTTTTATTTAGTATATTGTGATTTTTAATATGGAAAGGGTATTTTCATCAACAAAATTTTTTTTTGGTATATTAAAATAATGTGTATTTATAATAATATAATTTAATTTCAATTATGATTTTTTGTGGATATTGTCTAGTAATACAATCCGTATTTATTGATTGAATGGTTTCTGATTATATAGTTGAGATAATAATGGCCCCTATTTATTATCATTGCTAAAGAAATGTGGAAATATAAATACAATTTTCTCATTGTCTATGATGTGATGATATGTTTTTTTTAATATTATGAGACACAAAATTGTATTGTATTTATTATATTATGGATGATATGAATATTATAACACCATATAATGAATTGGGTAAAGGGTTATATGTCATGATACAATTATTTTTGAACAAATAAATGTTAATAATACACTCTGGGAAATATTTTTATGTGCTTGATCCTATAAGAGAAATAACTCTATGTGTCTGACCTTCTATGGGAAACAAGTATATGTTGTACATATATTGTTGGAAACAATTCTATATACTTCATTAGCTATAAAAAATGAATGTACTCTATGTGACAGTGTATCAATACACCCACTATTTCGAAACTAGCTACCATACTCAATTTATATGAAACCCCACGACCTTACTATGGAATATATTCACTCCCTCCATTCAATAAAATAAAAAGGTCCACTCACCACCAAATATGTGAGTAGGTTTTGAGATAATATTCTCAATAAGACTTCACTGAGGTTATCAATAACAAGTATCTATTTAATAATTATTTTCTACTCATTTCAAATAATACATGGCATGATAAGCTGTAATATATATTTATTTAAAATGTGGTAAAAATTTACCTTTTCCACAGTTCTAAAAAAAATGTTGGCATATCAATTTCAAATTACATTTTCAGATCATTTTAAATAATAATGAATGTGTGTATTAGGTGAAAATTGTAAAAACTATGAAGTAAGACATAAAAGAAGTAGCACATGTATCATAACACCAATGAATACACCAGGTCAGTAAGCATCATACTCATACCAATAAATCTATTAAAAATACACTATAGGACCAGAAGAAAATTATCTATATTCCAAGACCATGGAGACACTAAAATGTGTGAAGCCCCAACATCATATACATATCCTAGTCTAATAATCTCAACTCTGGGAAAATAGGAACACCCAAAAGGGGAACACCTAAAATTTAATATGGCTTTAAGTTATTCCTTCCACCTAGTCCTCAAGGTAACATATGTGGTCATTTTCGATATAATATAAATGTTTTTAATACAATTTCAAAAACATTTAATAAATTAGACATTTAACAAAGTAGTCATTTACAATTATTTTTCTCAAATAATTCTGTTCTTTTAAAATATTCCATATTATTCTATTTATCATAAACTAAAGAAAACCCAATTTTATTCAAAACCCTTTCCAACTCACACAATAATCCATGATAATTTCATATTAATTTATTTATAAATGAATTTATAAAAACAAATAAATAATATTTATCAAACATAATCTATATATGGACCTCCTACCTTAATACTCATGTCACAGAAGCCCAAAATTGGATCCATCAACAAGAACGAAGTGGCAGAAGATCTATAATCTTTTTGTTTAAACTAGAATAAAAAACATTGGTTTTAGATACATCAATCACTAGATAATCTATTAAACTCCATGGTAGAAGAGAGTAATAAATATACAGAATGATTACCATGTATGTGACATAATATAAGGCCCCAACCTTAAACCTTACTTAATATTGAGTTATTACAATATTACACATTGAGGGTCTTTTCCAGTTTAGAGTTTTAGAGAATTAGATCATGAAACGTGCATTACATTCCACATTTAAACAAAGTGGTTACGTAAAAGACAATATTCATACTCCCCATCAACGGAAACATATTGAATATAAAACATGGATTCTTTCATGACACATCCTTGACACTATCATCACATCATGTACCTTTCCATTGACCTGTGAAAAACATTTCAAAAACTTGGGATGAGCATAAAAAGCTCAGTAAGGGTTATAAAAATATTTAAAGGGAACATGAGTTCATATATACATAAGAATGAAATAATACTTTACCCATAAAACATAGGCACTTTAACATACCTCATCAAACCATGAATAAATTATAGAAATCATAAGACATAAAGGTAACGTGAGGCATTCATAACATTCTTACGTAGGGAGTAACCCTCTTGGTTACGTTTAGAATACCCATCACAGTATATTCCCTAAATCTCTTCAGGGAATGCTTAAAGATTCACTCCTTCGCGTTACCCAAGGCATTGGAGAGCTATATCGGGCTCACCTGCCCTTCATTTATCCGGGAACCACGAGTCTTCATAATAATGCCCAATAACCTCAACATAATGGAATCACATAAAACATGCATAAAGGAAACATAACATTCCCACCTTTCAATCACAAGATATAAATACAACACATTGATATAAAAACATTTTGAAAACCATTTTCAATACCAAGATAAAAGAAAAGTAAAACATGTTATTTATTTTTCTTTTAAAAAGAAGGTATATCTTCTAGAGGAATCCAAAACTCAAATAATGGTCACAGCGGCAGAGAAGTCGTTGTCGCCACATACATACGACAAAAACATTCCCTTTTTTCGTATAGTAAAGGCTTCGTATAAAAAAGATTCCTTTTGAATAAACGTAAATGTCAAAGGGTTTAATACACCATATAAAAGAAGGTTGTGTATAAAATAGAATATTCCTCAATGAAAGGAGATTGAGATGGAGTCCCTTACAAAGATGGTATCCTTGGTTTAAGGATAAATCAATTATATAATTATGTGTGACAAATGAATACACAAAATATAAGTGGATATTAAGTGTAAAATAATCAAAGTTCATTCACACATATTAAAAGGATTACATAATCAATAACTACATGTTGAACCCAAAGAAATCAAAATTGGTTTAAGAAGTTCCCTTGACAGCCTAACGGCGTCACATCAAAATGAGTTGATGAGAGATAAAAATTGTATCTCATCACTTGGACATAAAATTTACATCAATAATAATATATGAGAACATTTCCCAAAATAACAATATGTAAATTAAAAGACACAACAAAAGAAGTCTTTTTAAAAAAGAGGAGGGTGAAAGGTTCCCTTACCAACTTGGGTATCTTTCAAAACATACACCCCATGAAAGAAGGACAATAAATAATTTATGTAAATAATCATAAACGAAATTTTATTACACAAAGAGTAGAATAATGGGAAGTACATACACCACTCAAAGGAAATTGAGGCAAATGTAGCATAAATCTCATGGGAATAATAGTGAGATGAAATATCACTTACGAAAACTCGACAGCCTAACGACGCCACTTAAAACTTCCAAAAATGGATTAATGAGATCAAATAGGTTATCCCAACACATTACAATAAAATGTACAGAAAGAGGAATATGAAAGAACATCCCACATCATAACAACTTGGAGCTTAATAGAAGTGACATAAAGGGGAGTACATAAAGAGAAAGTGAGAGTTTAGATCTCTTACGAAAATTTGGCAGCCTAACGGTGCCACTCAAAACTTCCAAAATGGATTGATGGGAGAGAATACGGTCTCTCATCACATGAACATAAAAATTACATTAAGTGTAATATAAAATAATATCCCAATAACAAGAAATATGAGCTTTAAAAGGAATGAAATAAAAGAGTGTACTTAAAAAGAAAGAGTGGAGTAAGATCCCTTACCTCAAATCCAACTTGTCTTGTTCGTTTCAGTATATTCCTGAATAATAAACATTGGTCAATTAATAATTTCCTAAGTACCTCCTTTGGAGATTATTATTAAGTTCATATCACATATTATAATGTTATAATAATTGTTTAATAATGTTAGTTCATATCAGACGGTTTTTCCATTGTTTTGTACATGAGTCAAAAATGAACTTGTTTGAAAAAAGATTTCCCATGTAGTTATAAGTAAATAATTTCCAGAATAGTATTAATGATTAAAATATCATATATATCCAGTAAATATTCATTTCATACTATTCCATATCATTTGGAGATAATAAACGAAAAGCATCGTTCATGGAGACGGTAGGTCGTACGTACGCATGAACGCAACATTCATTTTTTGTCATATTAATGGAATTAAAACAAAATGAGAGAGATATATGTATGTTATAATTCCAGAATGATATCCATAATTTTTATTTAATTTATTACATATATATCCATTATATATATGTAATTATAGTATTACATAACATTTTGAGATAAGAAATGAAGTGTATCGTTCATGGAAACGGTAAGCTGTACGTACGCATGAACGCTACTTCCATTTCTATTTCATATTTAATTGAATTAAAACATAATGATAAATAATTTTATTTTAATTCTAGTATGTTATAATATATAATATCATTTAATATATCCTTTATACGTACCACATATGGTATTAATGAATCAAATCGCTTTGAGGGGGCAGTAGTCCACACTTCCTTAAATGATGATATCACGTTTACCCATAATGGAAACCATAAAGGTATGCCCAAAATGAAAAATACAGAAGCTTAAGGAAATCATAAACATATAATATATCATATATAAATATAGTTTCATCTTAATGGCCACCTTTGAAGGTGTTAAAAGAATGTTGAACAATCATCGTTTCGGGAGGCTGAAATTCACCATCCACGGAAACAGTATGTTCTTTACCCATTAGATGTAGTTGTGTGAAAGCGTAGCATGAATCCATCTTATAACAACATCCTAGTATATTTATTATACTGGATTTGTTACAAAAGAAATGAATAAAAAGAGTTTAGGGGGTCGGAGAAGCAAAATAAAACAAAAGTACTCAAGTGAAGACATTACCATAAAATCAGGTAACTCCCTTTGGTTTGAGCTCAAATGCTTCCTTGGGAATACTTATGCCTAAAGTGAGGCTTGAAGGAGTAATATAGGGAAGTGGAGAGACAAAAGGGGGAGAGTTTTCCCAAGCAAAAGGCTTTGGGAGTGTGGGTATGGAGGTAGAGATGGGGGCCTTTTATAAGAGGAGAGGAGGGGCACTTTTGGAAGGTAAAAAAAGTCACTTTATTTTAAAATGGTATTCGGATTTAAGAGGTCCCACATTGATGTGTTTCGAGGATAAGGTGATAAGGGTTCTAAATCCACTAATCTAATAGGTTTTGGACATGTGTAGGTCTTAGATATTACAATATCATTCCATTTTATTTAAATCGTTAATTAATGAGGTCATCGCTCCATCATCATGATGTCATAAATAATATAATTTATTTAATGTCTAAAAATTATAAAAAAACTACTATGATGTAGGAAATATTTTTATCTTTCCAATTAATATTTATGGTCAAAATTATGATTTGTATAACCCCATGTAAAAATTGTTTTAGTAAAACATTTCATGTTTGTCTCATTTTTTACTTTAACTTTATATAAAAAGATATTAATGTCATTTTCCAACCAAAGTGGCTTCATGGGTTCCCCAAGTTGACACATGGGTTTTCTTGGTCGTCCATGACACTTCCAATGTGGTTAGTACAAGTTTCATGTTCATTTCATATTATTAAATCAATATTTTTACCTTGAACTACACTAATTAACTCTAATCGTGATTAAAAACTTAATGAGTTACTATTCACCAAAAAATTATTTTTATCCCATTGAACCACATTTTACTTCTTAATGACAACCATGTATGTCGGATTTTTGAAATTAAAAACACAAAGATGGCAAAATTTCATTTAAATGGAAAAATCAGTTTTTATAAGTACCACTTAGTGGTTTCACTATTCATCAAAAATTGAAGTTTTTCAGAAAAATCCCAAAAATTCACCCTAAGCAATATTTGATATTCCGAATTCAAAAATGAAGTCTATTTTAAAAAATTCAAAACATATAAGTCACATTAATTAATTTAATCATTAATTCCCGCTGTTAGATCAAATAGCGCGTTTTTATGAAACAATAAGTATCAAAAGATTGTCAATAGTTTAAGTCTGATTTCAAAGTGAAATTAATTCCAACAACCACTATTGGATTTAATGGTAAAAATATATTCTAATTTCACTTTAAATCCAATGCAAAATAAAATCTAATAATATAAATAAATTATATTAAAAAGAGGTTTTGAATTAAAATACATCATTTTACACTTCATTAAAAAAATGAACTTTATCAGAAAGATACCAAAAATTTACACAAAGTAAATTTTGATGTCCCAATTCTTAATAAGAGTTTTATTTGGTCAAAAAGGATGTATAATAGTGAACAAAACTATATTCAATGATGGTTCTCCATCAAAAGGCGATAAGTGAACCTTTAGTGAAAACTAGGGCATATACGCCTAAAATCGAATTATTTCCGTATTTTATGCCTTTATATTTTTTTGGATAAATGTAAAAACATTAAAAACATATATAATCATAATATAGTTATTTATATACATTCTCTCCATTACAACGACTACATGTTAACTACCATTTAAAATAATATTATTTTATTATTAGATTGCAACGTAAGATTCCCAAGAAACTCGTTGTTTCGTGTTGGGTACGCCATCGAGCATAGCGTCCCCTTTAAATTAATATTAATATTTTATTCACAAATATGGATAAATATGAAATTTTCATTTTATTTATTTACCTGGGGTGTTACATCCTTCCCCCCTTTTGGGAATTGCGTCCTCACAATTTTTAAAATTGCGCTTGGAAACATCCTTGAAAGTCCCACATCAGAACAAGAGTCGGTAAAACAATCACTTTCAAATAAAGAAAGATAAGTACAGAGGTCACCTGAGTTAACCCATACTAGGACTCCATGTAGGAAAACATGGACATGGAGGAGAAAACATTGGGTCATGTTTTGATTGAGAGTGATAGAAAAATGATTAGGAGAAAGTTAACAATAAGAAAATCACAAACATGTGATGGGTTAAACGGTGTTGGGTTCCCCATTAAGAAAAGTTAATAGACAACATTTTTGTTTTAAGTTACTTTTTATTGAGGAATTTATTCATAAGGAAACATAATCACTTATCATGTTGACTTTAAACTTTTATAGATTCCTTAATCAAACTTATATTTTTTTTTCCAAAAGACGAGTATTTAGGGAGACTTGTTAGCATTAAGAGTACTATAATAGACATCTATAGAATCACCTAATCCACCAAAGAGAACTATATACGTCCCATGTCTTTAGGAATTAAACAAAACCAAAACCAATGAGGTCAGTACAAGGTCAGATAATCCAGAAAAGGATAACCCATTAATAAGAAAATCTATGCTTAATCTCCAAAATTTGTCCAACAAAACCCAAAGTTCAATGAGGACAATCCGATTTACAATTTGTCCATAAAATTCTTCAATGTAAAACAATATAAGATTGAAACCAAAATATTTGAAGGATTTAGTCACATAGTCTTCCAATTTAAATCATAACATTTATCTCCAAACAACATCAGTTGCTCCTAAAGGGTCGTATTGAAAATTAATTAAACTAATCACATGTCCTCCATGATTGGTTTATCATTTTCATAAATAACCAAAAATCAACTTACTCTTAATTCATAAAATCATATAACTAAAAAGAATCAGTCAAACTAACCAGGGACTTCACGTAGTCTAGTGGTAGGCGATAAATACTCGTCACACTTTGGTTGTGGGTTCGATTCCTGTAGCTTTGTCTGACACGACAGGTTGTCACACGGTCTACGTGTTGTCCTTTTTTCAAAACTATATAATTCTTAAATCATTCCCCAAAAGAGATAAAATCATCAAAAATGATCATAACATATTTTAACCTCAAGTTTATCTCATTCCTTTCATTTTCGAGGATATCATATAATAACCCATAATTACCTCAAAAGTAAGGATCATATAAACTCTAATGGTTTCCTTTATAATTATTACCTGAACTTCCACATCGATTGGTCATCTCGTACATGATGCATTAGAGAACATACCAAGGTTCAAGTTGTTGATCATGACTCCTTGATATTTGGTTTAGAACAACCATGAGTTTCCTCGTTGAATCCTCCATTTTATCTAGTATCTTAATCAGAGAACCACCATAGTTTCCATCAAACCTGTTGTCTCTTTGGTGCCTGCTACATCCATCCATTCACTAAAAACAGAAATTTCATTGTGAGCATATCAACAAAACCATCATGTACTAATGAGGAAGGTAAACACTAAGATACACTTACTCATTCACTTTTTCTAAAACAAGGACTCTTAATGAAATCCTAACCATTATGGTAATGTCACTTATGCTTAAAGAATACCCTAACCTCTAATGTTATCTAAACCGTCCTTTGATACCAAATATAAGGCCCCAGCCTTAATCCTTGCTTAATCTTGAGTTATTACAAGATTACACATTGAGGATCTTTTCAGGTTTAGAGTTTTAGAGAATTAGATCATGAAACTTTCATTACATTCCACATTTAAACAAAGTGGTTACCTAAAAGACAGTATTCAATCTTCCCATCAACAGAATCGTATTGAAAATAAAACATGGATTCTTTCTTGACACATCCTTGACACTATCATCACATCATGTACCTTTCCCTTGACCTGTGAAAAACATTTCAAAAACTTGGGATGAGCATAAAAAGCTCAGTAAGGGTTATAAAAATATAGAAAGGAAACATGAGTTCATATATACATAAGAATGAAATCATACTTTACCCATAAAACATAGGCACTTTAACATACCTCATCAAACCATGAATAAATCATAGAAATCATAATACATAAAGGTAACTTGAGGCATTCATAACATTCTTACGTAGGGAGTAGCCCTCTTGGTTACGTTTGGAATACCCATCACAGTATATTCCCTAAATCTCTTCGGAGAAACCTTAACGTTTCACTCCTTCGCATTACCCAATGCATTGGAGAGATATATCGGGCTCACCCACACTAAGTTTATCCCAGAACCACCCGTCTTCATAATAATTCCCAAGAACCTCAACATAATCGTATCACATAAAACATGCATAAAGGAAACATAACATTCCCACCTTTCAATCACAAGATATCAATACTAAAAATTGATATAAAAACATTATGAAAACCATTTTCAATACCAAGATAAAAGAAAAGTAAAACATGGTATTTATTTTACATTTAAAAAGAAGGTATGGCTTGTAGAGGTAGCCGAAACTCAAATAATGGTCATGGCGGCAGAGAAGTCGTTGTCGCCCCATACGTACGACAAAAACATTCCCTTTTGTCGTTAGTAAATGCTTCGTATAAAAAATATTCCTTTTGTATAAATGTAAAAGTCAAAGGGGTTTATACACCACATAAAAGAAGGTTGTGTATAAAACAGAATATGCATCAATGAAATGAGATTGAGACAAAGTCCCTTACAAAGATGGTATCCTTGGTTTAAGGGTAAATCAATTACATAATTATTTGTGACAAACTAATACACCAAATATAAGTGGATATTATGTGTAAAATAATCACAGGTCATTCACACATATTTAAAGGATGACATATTCAATAACTCCATGTTGAACCCAAAGAAATCGAAATTGGGTTAAGATGTTCCCTTGACAGCCTAACGGCGTCACATCAAAATAAGTTAATGAGAGATAAAAAGTGTATCTCATCACTTGGACATAAATTTTACATCAATAAGAATATATGAGAACATATCCCAACATAACAATATGTAAATTAAAAGACCCAACAAAAGAAGTCCCTTTAAAAAAGAGGAGGGTGAAAGGTTCCCTTACCAAATTGGGTATCTTTCAAAACATACACCCCATGAAAGAAGGACAATAAATCATTGATGTAAATACTCATAAACGAAAGTATATTACAAAAAGAGTAGAATAATGGGCAGTACATAAACCACTAAAAGGAAATTGTGGCAAATGTAGCTTAAATCTCACTGAAATAAAAGTGAGATGAAAAATCACTTACGAAAACTCGGCAGCCTAACGGCGCCACTTAAAACTTCCAAAAATGGATTGATGAGATCAAATAGGGTATCTCATTAAATTACAATAAAATTTACAGAAAGAGGAATATGAAAGAACATCCCCCATAATAACAAATAGGAGCTTAATAGAAGTTACATAAAGGGGAGTACTTAAAGATAATGAGAGAGGTTAGATCTCTTACGAAAATTCGGCAGCCTAACGACGCCACTCAAAACATCCAAAATGGATTGATGAGGGAGAATAGGGTCTCTCATCACATGAACATAAAAATTACAGTATGAGTAATATAAAACAATATCCCAATAACAAGAAATATGAGCTTTAAAAGGAGTGACATAAAAGAGTGTACTTAAAAAGAAAGAGTGGAGTAAGATCCCTTACCTCAAGTCCAACTTGCCTTGTTCGTTTCTTTATATTACTGAATAATAATCATTGGTCAACTAATAATTGCCTAATTACCTCTTTTAGATATTATTATTTAGTTCATTTCACATATTATAATGTTATAATAATTTTTTAATAATGTTATTTAATATCAGATGTTTTTGCCGATGTTTGGTACATGAGTCAAAAATGAACTTGTTTGAAAAAAGATTTCCCATGTAGTTATAAGTAAATAATTTCCAGAATAGTATTAATGATTAAAATATTATATATATCCAGTAAATATTCATTTTATACTATTCCATATCATTTGGAGATAAAAAATGAAAAGCACCGTTCATGGAGACGGAAGAACGTACGTACGCATGAACGTTACTTTCATTTTTTGTAATATTAATGGAATTAAAAAAATTAGGGAGATATATATATGTTATAATTCCAGAATGATATCCATAATTTTGATGTAATATATTACATATATATCCATTATATATATGTACTTATAGTATTAAATAACATTTTGAGATAAGAAATGAAGTGTACTGTTCATGGAGATGGTAAGCCGTACGTACGCATGAACGATACTTCCATTTCTATTTCATATTTAATGGAATTAAAACATAATGATACATAATAGAATTTTAATTCCAGTATGGTATCATATATAACATCATTAAATATATCCTTTATACGTACCACATATGGTATTAACGAATAAAATCACTTTGAGGGGGCGGTAGTCCACACTTCCTTAAATGATGATATCGCGTTTACCCATAATGGAAACCTTAAAGGTATGCCCAAAATGAAAAATAAAAAAGCTTAAGGAGATCATAAACATATTATATATCATATATAAATATAGTTTCATCTTAATTTCCACCTTTGAAGGTGTTAAAAGAATGCCTAACAATCATCATTTCGGGAGGCCGAAATTCGCCATCCACGGAAACAATATGTTCTATAACCATTAGATGTAGGTGTGTGAGAGTGTAGCTCGAATCCTTCTTATGAAAACATCCTAGTATATTGATGATACTGTATTTGTTACAAAAGAAATGAATAAAAATATTTTAGGTTGTTGGAGAATCAAAATAAAGCAAAAGTACTCAAGTGAAGACATTACCTTAAAATCAGGTAACTCCCTTTGGTTTGTGCTCAAAGGCTTCCTTGGGAAGACTTATGCCCAAAGAGAGGCCTCAAGGAGTAAGAGAGGGAAGTGGAGAGACAAAATGGGCAGAGTTTGGCCGAGCCAAAGGCTTTGGGCGTGTGGGTAAGGAGGTAGTGGTGGAGGCCTTTTATAAGAGGAGAGGAGGGGCACTCTTGGAAGGTAAAGAAAAGTCACATTATTTTAAAATGTTATTCGGATTTAAGAGGTCCCAAATTGATGTGTTTCGAGGATAAGGTGATAAGGGTTCAAAATACACTCATCCAATAGGTTTTGGACATGTGTAGGTCTTATACATTACATTATCTTTCCATTTTATTTAAATCGTTAAATAATGTGGTCATCGCTGCATCATCCTGATGTCATAAATAATTTATTTTATTTAATGTCTAAAAATTATAAAAAAATACTATGATGTAGGAAATCGTTTAATATTTCCAATGAATATTTATGGTCAAAAATATGATTTGTATATCCCCATGTAAAAATTGTTTTAGTAAAACATTTAATGTTTGTCTCATTTTTACTTTAACTTTAAATAAAAAGATATTAATGTCATTTTCCAACCAAAGTGGCTTCATGGGGTCCCCAAGTTGACCCATGGGTTTTCTTGGACGGCAATGACATATCCAATGAGGTTAGGACATGTGTCAAGTTCATTTAATATTATTAAAACATTATTTTTACCTTAAACTACACTAATTACCTCTAACCGCAATTAAAAACTTAATAAGTTACTATTCACAAAAAATTATTTTTATCCCATTGAACCACATTTTACTTCTTAATGAAAACCATGTATGTCAGATTTTTGAAATTCAAAACACAATGATGGCAAAATTTCATTTAAATGGAAAAATTAGTTTTTATAAGTACCACTTAGTGGTTTCACGATTCATCAAAAATTGAAGTTTTTCAGAAAAATCCCAAAAATTCACCCTAAGAAATATTTGATATTCCGAATTCAAAAATGAAGTTTATTTTACAAAATTAAAAAAATATAAGTCACATTAATTAATTTAATAATTAATTCCCACAGTCAGATCAAATAACGTGTAATTATGAAACAATAAGTATCAAAAGATTGTCACTGGTTTAAGTCTGATTTCAAAGTGAAATTAATTCCAACGACCACTATTGGATTTAATGGTAAAAATATATTCTAATTTCACTTTAAAACTAATTCAAAAGATAATCTAATCATATAAATAAATTATATTAAAAAGAGGTTTTGAATTAAAATACAACATTTTACACTGTTCATTAAAAAAATGAACTTTATCAAAAAGATACCAAAAATTTACACAAAGTAAATTTTGATGTCCCAATTCTTAAGAAGAGTTTTATTTGGTCCAAAAGGATGTCTAAGAGTGAACAAAACTATATTCAATGACGGCTCTCCATCAAAAGGCGATATGTGAACCTTTAGTGAAAACTATGGCATATACGCCTAAAATCGAATTATTTCCGTATTTTATGCCTTTATATTTTATTGGATAAATGTAAAAACATTAAAAAACATATATAATCATATTTTAGTTATTTCTATCCATTCCCGCCATTACAACGGCTACATGTTAACAACCATTTAAAATAATATTATTTTATTATTAGAGTGCAACGTAAGATTTCCAAGAAACTCGTTGTTGCGTGTTGGGTATGCCATCGAGCACAGCGTCCCCTTTAAAGTCATATTAATATTTTATTCACAAATATGGATAAATATGAAAATGTCATATTCTTTATTTACCTGGGGTGTTACACAGAAAGACTATAAATATATTCAATAATTAATCAAAAGGGCATTGAGGTTCTTGAGGTCCCACAAAATTTCCTTGGGATGGATCTAGGTCGAGTGAAAAAAACATGAAGGGTAAAAAATGAGAAATTCATTCATGCTGACTATTTGTAAAAATTCATCAGGGAGTTACATGATGTGTAACACAATTAAATGATGGGTAATTGTCAAAACCCATAATAACTAATAAATCTATCAACTATTTATAATATAAAAATATAAATCCATTTTGGATTTACATGTTTTGTAATAATATTATATGGTATTTAAATCCCTTGCAGGGTAAAGAATCATCATATTTTTGTTCTAGAAATTTATAAAAAATATATGAATTCAGTATTATAGATATCATCTTAATTCCTTCTCTTCAATAACATGATAATGAAAATGGATAACCATTAGGTTTTTTAAAACATACCAAATTAATAGGTTAATATAATGTTACAACCTCTATATCATACATATTTTATTTCAACAGAAACCCTATGAAGAAGCCACCAAGCTAAAAAGATGATTTCAATGCTCTATCATCAGGTCCTGAAGAAACCAAATCTCATGAGAAAAATAAACATGCGCCCATTGAAATTAAAATAATGGTTTTATCATGCCGGAAGTGCTATTGTTTTAGAATACACTAACCTAGATGGTTTCTCATTCATGGATAATTTCTGCTCAACTTCAACATCACACCATATCAGTTCATTATATTGGTTAGACATATACTTTTGAAATGAGATAAATGAATCATGTAATGTGTTGACTTCATCTGTGGTAGATGTTCCAAATCTTATGCCACATTCCCACATTTTATTGACAACCTCGAATGGTCCCTTAGGATAAGCAGAATGTTTCCCTTTCATTACAATATATTGATTAATCAAATGTAGTGATACATTGAAGAACACATGGTCACCAACTAAAAACTCAATTGACCTATGAAGATGATTAGAATTAGATTCAAACATACTATAATCTGTCAAAATCCTCTAACGAATTAACTAAATAATTGTTACACTATCACGAACAATGGATAGTATAATCAAATAAATTTCATGAATCCTTGACCAACTCTATATATTTTTATAAGTCATCTCATACATAGTCTATAAAATAGACATTCGGTTCATGGACTGGTATGTATTTTTATAAGAAAACTCAAATTTACCAAAATGATCATCACATTTACCCCCAATTTTGAGAAAAAATGTTTGAATAATATCCTGAAGAATTAGTACTTCACTTTCTTTATGTCCATTCAAATTCAGAAGGAATGTTGTAAACAAATAAAAATGAGATCAAAACAACTCTAGAAGGCCTTTTGGGAAGTGAGATGTGAATTTATGATCATTACTAGAAACTACATAATATGGATCTCTTTGCAACATAATAATATATTTCACATAGATATCTCCCAATTCATCAAAAAAAAATATATTGAATGTGTATAATGTTATCCCATTTCATTAGAGTATCAATCACAACCCATATCACTTTTTTCATTTTTGGTATGAGGAAACCCAACCATAATGTACATAGAGATACCATCCGAATTCTATGTAGAAACTAGATGTTGCTAAATCAAACTCAAAGGTCTTTTATTCTTAGAGTTCACATATTTGAATGCATGAATATTACAGAAAAACTCAGAAATTTCTTGTTTCATTCAAAACACCAAAAATTTACTCCAATGCCATAGAGAGTATTCCTGTTTCCTGAGTTCAATTACCACAACAAACGATGGAAATACCCTATAACACATATCCATACAAACTATGGTGAAACAAAATGATTGTGGAAGCAAAGAACATCCACTTTGTATAATTACCACTCAGCAACGGTCTCCCCACTATTAAGAGATTATCTATGGTAAAAGTACTCCCCTTCAAACTATTATTCCCAATGAATTAGTATTAGAAGATTTAGGTTCAACTGAACACTATCCATACAGATCTATTTTCATAATTCATGGACTCTAATTTGAAACTATAAAAAATTCCATGAGGATCCTTTCATCCAAATATTGTTTCATTATTCTAGTTTTAATTTTTTTTAAACAATCCTCCATGTCATTTCCCATACCTAGGGTGTATGTGATTTTGAAGTCAAATATATAAAGGTATTCTACTGATTTTTCTATCTAATAAAAATTTATTTTAGTGAAAATATATATTTTAGGCTCTCATGATCATAAAATATTCCTAACCTATCCCAAAGAATATAGTGCCACCAAAACATAATGACATTCATAACTATGGAATGATATAATTCATAAGTGGGGTAACTATTATCATGTGGTTATAGATTACGGTATTTATAAGTATATACATGATCAGTATGTAAAAGCACACAATCAAAATCAACACCAAAAGTAACAAAAATCTCCACATATCCCATACCGAGATAATGTAAGACCATTATTATATCCAATTTCATAAGTCATTTCTTTTCATCTAAAGAGAAATGTAACTTCTCATCCCATGTGAATTTCACTTCATTACATGTATGGGTATTCAAAGATGATTATTTTTTATAGAAATCATTATCAAACCATCGCTAATACCCCCAAAGGAAAAAAAGAAACTCTGAATCTCAATGATGTTATATTTTCATTCCATGACAAGATAACTATTACCTTTTTATGATCAACTGATAAGCCTTGTTCAGAAATCACATTTCCTAAGAACATAACTTCATGAATCCTGAATATATATTACAAATGACTTCCACAATAACAGTGAGTTCACATATTTTTTAGAACCCATTATAGAAGGTTCTTTTGCTCTTACTCATAATCTTTATTAACCAGAATATCATCCATGAAAGAAAAAAAATATGTATCATGATATTTATAGGATACCAGATTCATCAATGAAATAATAACTATATGTGTATTAGAGGACCCAAATGGAATTACAAGATATTCATAATGGAAATACCATGTACTTTATTTTTTATTCAGTATATCAGAATCCAAAACTCTATTGTGATGATAACCCAATTATATATTCATCATTGGAAACATCTTTGTCTTCTTTTAATGATCAAATAAATTATCTAAATAAGAAAATAATACTTGTTTATAACTATTACGCAGTTCAACTTCCTATTGATCATCCACAATAAAAGTTAACCATATGACTTCATCGAAAAGTTAATGGGGGATGGCTAAGGAGAATAACCAGAGTGAAAAAAAAATCCAACATGGCATTCAATAGATTCGTATTCTCTTTTATCTCTTTTGGGTCCATCAGATAAGAAGGTATCGATATCAGCTACATCCCAATCACCAATCCAAAAGTAAACTGTAAACCTATCTCTATAGAAAGATTATATAATTCATCTTGGAAAACAAAAATGAATTCCTAAAAAACTAGGGGATGATCAAAAAATAAAAGAAATCTCATTAGGTTAAATCGTAGCTACTGTGAATAAACTCATGATATTTGGGTGGGAAGGCCCTACAGAACATGACCTTGGGTCTCACTCCCCATAAAACACATGAGATCTCCCATAGGTAGAAATAAACCAAATTTTTGGATGATAAAAATCAACCACATCTCAATGAGTGACTAACCCATCCTTATAGATAATGATGTCCAATAGATTTAAATAATGATTGAAATAATCCCAGATCAACTCTGTATTAGCTACCATTAAAGAACAATAATGATAACAAAACCCCTACAAATTCAACTTGCCTAGGGGTGTCACTATCTCCATATCAAAGGACATATGTTCCTTTATAAGTTTATTTCTATCATAAAAATGTTCATATATAAAAATGTGGGAGGAACTATAATCAAATAATGTCATCGCTTTAAAATATTCAATAAGTATTGTATCTCTTATTATTGTTAGACTGATATAGACTTATATTAGACATTAATCTTCTACCTAAAAGTGCTTCAATACCAAGGTCTGAGGGTTGAGCCTTGTAGTCTTTGAATCATCTGATTTCCCTTTAATATCCATTGGAGATGAAAAACCCTAAACATAACGAGGAGTATAAATATCCTAAAAAGGTGTTTTAAATAACCAACACATCCGGCGTTGTGGCATGTTTTCACAGGAATATGATATAAAACATCAGGTGTGTCCTATGTTTTCAAACAGATATAAAGTAATATTTATTTTATTAGATATAAAAGAGGATTTAGTTGATGATATCAACTAATACCCACATATACCTCACCTATGATGATCCTTCCACTTCATTTTCCTTCCATGTACACCATTAAAGAATATATTGTATAGAAGTGTAGAGGTGAAAATCCAACAATGATTTCAAAATTAATCACATTCATCATATAGAAATATATTATATCAATATATATTGAAATATCTAACAAAAATAACTACGATATTATATTCAGTCGAGAACCCTTTAGGTACTTTTATGCCTTTAGCAAGACATTCATTACCATAACTAGAGATAAATGGAAAACCATAGAAAATTAGTTGGTGTATGCTGAAATTGAATTCTATCCCTACTTAAAAGAGAGTAACTCCTGTGATTTTTCAAGCATCAGTGAGTCTTGAAAAATATGTTGGAAGAATCGGGTTATAAAACCCATCCAATCTAAGTGCACGGGTCTATCTTCTTGTATTATGGAATTAAACCATCACTACTTAGAACCTGCGAGCCTGAATACTACTCACGTCACATTTATATTCTCATCTATCACAATAATGTGAAGATTTGATTGATCCTATACACCCAATACATTTCTACTAGAGACTAATTAATTCATCTAAATAATGATGTCTTTTCAGGCTAGAATTCATGTGATCGATATCTTTATCCTCTATCTCCTTATTGTACAATATCAAATGTTGTCTAAACCCATGGCAGATTCTCATCAACAACATGAACATACCATTCTATATCCAAATTGAGGTTTTGAACTATTGGATGATTCCCTTGGGCATCACTAACTACACAGTCGGGTGGAACTAATGTAAGACCCCTTAGAGGCATACTACTAGACAATAAAAAAATGAACAATAAAAAAAGTGTAAATCTCAGTTCAAAATAGATTACACATAAGTAGAAACTGAGATTTAAAACAAAAGACAACAATATATAAACATATAACAACACCCCATAGAAACCTGAGTATCATCATTACAATAAACAATAGGAAACATGACACAAAATACATCAAATGACAAAAAAATCCTATTTAAATTCTATGAGATGTAATAAGATAAGGATTACTAAAGATAGACCTCCTTTGATACCACATTGTAGGGACCAACATAGGTTACACTCAAACAAGGAACCTAACTCAATCATTTACATACCAAATGGGAGTTCTTTATCCCTATGGGATGGTGATAAAAATTAGAGAAAGGAACATAACATATAGGGAATGATTACACTAAAACTGAAAGAAAAAAAGAAATATATATATATATATACATACTCAAGAAGTAAATAAATAGAAGAAGACATTTATATATAGGTTCCATAAATGTGAAAATATTGTGGATACAAAACAACAACTAAATTAGTTTCCAATTCAAAGATACTAGTACAACATAAAAGGACATTGAAAATAAGAAACTACTCCACATGATAGTATGGGAAACATCCCTCTATCTAACAGCCAACTATAAAACTTATCTAACCTAAAACCTCTCCACATCACTAAGATGAATTTCCTATCCTTTATTCAAAACACATACAATGGTTAATCCACTACCAAATGGGTCTATAGGGTGTGACCTACCTATATCAATATGATCCAACCACGGTTAAGAAAAAAATTATTCACATAAAAATTATATTATGGTCGTTTCAAATATAACATTCCATTACAATAAGTAATGAATTCTTATTAAAAACATGGTAATCATATCCCTTTTTGACAATTCTAAATCAAAATCAGGTATGTCAATTTCAAATAACAATTTCCACATCATTTTTCATAAGAATAAAAATGAATTTATTTGAAAAAATATTAAAAACCCCTATACTACAAAACAACAGTATCAGCACAGTTGTCACTACACTATGTAATTCAATAGGTGATGAAGAAGACGTCTCATACCCAAAAAATAATTTAATGTGAAATATGATACCTAAAGCAAATTATCAACACTCGAAGACTAGGGTGACAATACAAAGTGTGATACCCCAAGATCATATACATACCTAGAGCCAATAATGTACACTATAATTAAAGAGTAACACTTAGAAATGAACCCCCAAAATTTTTGAAAGACTCACGCCAAATCATCCACCTAGTAAAAATGCAACTCATGGGATCCTTTTAAAAACCATCTCAATTATTTGAAAACCATTTCAAAATATTTTATGTATTTCAACATTTAATATCATAACAACACTATTTTTTTTCCAAAATACATAAATCCAATGAATATTGTCATTTTCATTCCAGGTATCAAAACTAATGAAAACCCATTTTCCTCCAAATAAATTCGAAACACACACAAAAAATCATGCCAATATCATAGTAATTTATTTATAAATTTTTTTATTACAATAGAACAAAATAGATTATCAAACATAGTCTAGAGACTGAACCCCCTACCTCAATAGTCATGTTGTGCATTCCCAAAACATAATACACCAACAAAAATGACGGAGATGAAGATCTAGGAACTCTTACTAGAACTGATATTTGACAAAATGGGGTCTAGATCCATCAATAATTTTAATTAATATCAAACACCAAGGGTGAAATAAGTAAGAAATTGGGATAAATCTTATCTTATATTCCACACATCAACGAGAACAAAATATAAACCAACAAATAAAAAGATCCGTAGTTGATATAGGGTTTTTCCAATCACATTGTGTTAGCACTAGGTTAAGAACATGGAACCTAAAGGGGATAACATTGATAAATTATACCTTTTGTAGTTTTTAAAAATAATTGTTGCATCTTTTTACAAAATTTTATCCAATTACATGTTGTGTAATAGTCAACCCACATAATCTACATGAAATTCATAAACTTTTTATTAATATTTTATTAATTATAATTTATGTTTTAAATATCATGAAACCATATTACATGGTGTGTATGTCATTAGAGGTCATCTGGATAATCAATTTTTTGAGTTAGAAATTTCTATAAATATCTGACATCACCATTATAGATATCCTAAATATCCTCCCCATTCCTATATATAAAATAAGAAATAAAAACATCGTAATGTTTATAATGTACTAATTAACTAAGAAACATTACTGTACACTTTTTTATATATTTATTAGGTTATAAATAAGGGGTCTATGTTGGTTAGGTATTTGATGAGTATGAAATGATGTGATATTTTGAGAGAAATATAGAAGAAAATTCATATAATATATATAATGTTTAACAATTATACAAATACATTAAACCCTTATGGTTATAAGTTATGTACATTTGATATATTTTTATTATTCATGTAAATAGATATAATAATTGTGCCTAAAAATGGGGGTCGATATATATACATATTTCAAATTCTTCTTAATATTAATACAATTTTCCAATAGAACATTATTTATCATCTTAAGGAATCTAGTATCCATTAGTTACATGAATTCCTATAATTAATAGAATAATTATAGGATTATACATTATCTCACCATAGAATTATTAACTTCATCATAATTTTTTCATCTTAATGACCTTTTCCTTACGTCTAATATCTATAATAATGTAATTAAATCATTATTCATGTTATAAATTTATTTTATTATATTAATGTAAGAACTATAATTTATTATTATCCATAAATTATAATGAATATGAATATTTTTATTACATTTGATCAGACTATAGCCTCCATGAGTTGAAATAATTATATTTCCATACCACCTGTCATTGTTGATTTTAAAAATGATAAGAATGAATAATGTTATAGAAATAATATAACTATGTTTTATATTTTATAAATTATCATGCACATTTACTCCATATAATTCATTGAGAAATTAAGAGTTTAACTATGTGTTATGAGGACTATTGTATACATTAAATCACATGTCTTGTTTTTTCATCTAATATGATTTTTATTTATAAAAAAATTGTTAAATAAGACTCAATATTATATATTTATATAAATAATATCAGAATTAAACTATAACAATTATATTATATCCAAAAGAAACCACATTATTAGTCATAATAATCCATTGATTATAGTATGTTCATGTTTGGGTTTATTTAACCACCTACATAAAGGATGTTATAATCTTGTATCATAGATGAATATGAGAATATAAATAATAATATAATTATAATTCAATATGAAATATTGTAATATGTTTTTTGAATGGTAAAAATAATTATTTTTAAACTTATTTTTAAAATATTATATTTGATTTCTAAAATTACTAAAATATCCCAAAATTGATTCTTCTTTCATGAAACATTACTAAAATCGTAATAGGATCAGTTAAGAGAATTATAAGTCAATAAATTGTTTCTATTCTAGAACATTATTTATCATGTAATGTTGAAATTTGAACGAATAATAGAAAAACACTATTTTTTGTAAACGTTTTCCAATATAATTATTATTAGTTACATATGATAATTTAAATAGGTAATAACAAACTAATATTGATGAACATAATAATTATAAATAATGTTAAAAAAGTTAAAAAAATTAAATATGTACGTAAATATGAGATTATCATAGTTATTATTTTTATATATGATGGTATAGAATTCTCAATAAAACTATATTAAAGGTAAGGGGTTTTGACCCCAAAGTAATCCCTCTTAGGCGTGTTTTATGTAATTAAATTAATATCATTTATTATATGTATATAGTATATTTTATAGATTTTATATGATAAAATTTACATAATTCATGGTATTTTATTATGAATTTGAATCCCTCTATTCGATGATGTTTTTATTTAATTGTTATCAAATCCATTGGTAGGTTTTCCATTCTATTTTTTGACATTTAGACTCGTGTAATATTCAAATCATATTTCATTTTTTTGTGGTGAATACAGTGAAATGGATGAAATTTTACTATATTATTCATGACTTTAAATGTATTTACAATTCTATATTTTTGTCCCTCTATAATAGTCTTGTTCTTCAAGTGTAACTAAAAACATTTAAAAACACAATATTATATTTGATTAATAAACCAACAATTGATTTTTAATGTAAATGTGTGTATTGTTTCCTATAATATATATCACATTCTAGAAAATATAATATGTTTGTGGCTATTGAATAGAGTCACATTTTGGTGATCATTTAAAAAGTTGTTGTCTGAGCATTGTCTCAATCATCCATATGATGCTCGATGAGTGGGTCTAAGATATCCCACATTGCTATATACTTATATAGAATTTCATTTTTAATATTAAAATGACATTTATAAATCATGAACAAGTATTTTTCCTTCCATTATCATAACCTATTTCTGATGGAAATTGTTTGACCCAATTATTATCTTCTATAGATAACCATCTGGTAACAACCCAAAATTTTATCAAATTATTTTTCTTTGTTATAAATATGTTATACAGTATAAAGGACATAAATATATATTTATAACACAGTAAAATAATTATAAAATAATAATTAATGAGATATGAAGTGTTTTTATAAATTAGATAACATATACATAAGGAATTGTTGGTTAGCCCTTTGGAATTGTAATGTTATACTTATAAGTAACAATATGATCAATAGAATAGTAACCTCAAATATGATTGTATGGATACAATTTAGGTTTCAAATAAGTAAAAATATTATATAATTATAAATATATTTATTTAAATAATGAATATAAATATGGTTAATTAATTGTCATTATTTTTGTTTGGCATACATTTTAGATCCAATATTATAATTAATATAATTGTCCTTAAATAAAAATTTAATTTCATAAAATGTTATCATAAGATAATATATTCATATCTCATTTTTATGATATATTTTTAGGAGACCATATATATATATTTTCAATGTGTAATATAATCAATTATAATTGTAAAATTTGAATTTTTATATTAATTATTGATTGTTTTTGAAAAAATAAATTTCCCATAGATAAAATATTATTCTCAAGAAATATATTTCATCTTTATATTCTACATGGAAAAAAATGTTATGGAGAATTTTGGTAATTTTTTAACGTTTTTGTATTTTTATTGAAATGTAAAATATTGTAATTTACATTATCTATACATTACATGATAAATACATGATCAGTAACATCATGAATAATCCTATAACCATTTCTTTGAAATCACATTAACTTATTAATATATTTAGTCCCAAGAATCAATAATTTTATTTTTGATCAACATAAATAAATAATGAATAAAATAATGATAAATAACCCATTTTCTCAACTATAGAAACAAGCCATCACCCCATCTTTTCACCAAAAATCTAAGTCTTTAATATTGTCAAATTTCAACATGAATATTCTCACATATTATCTCCTCAACGTTCATGGTATCCTGGTCTTAGAAAAATTCCAAATCCCCTTTCCCTAAGGAGGATCTCAAGGATGATAATTAACGAGGTAAACCCTCTTCCATTTTATTTTAATTTCATTTAAATTTATTTTCATTTTATATACTCTTATCACCACCTAACTCCATATGATCATTATATAGAAATAATAATATATATACCATAATGATATCATGTTAATGGAATATATATTCTCAATCTCATTACTCTCTCTATTTTATTTTAATGAAAAAATCATCACCGGGGAGGTGGTGATGTACACCATTCATGGACAATGAACATTCATTATTTAATTTATCCATCATGGAAGGTCCGGAAACAATTTTTATATTTGAACTAAATTATAAAATTTTTATTATATATTATGAATGGTTATGTTACAATTTTAAATATAATTTATTATATAATATAAAAAACTAGTTCATTGTGATTGAAAAACCGCAAAAATTATATTCAAAGATTATCATTGGAATTTTATACTATTATTAATCTAAAAATATGGAAAATAATAATAAATTACAGAAATTACACTTATGGTTTTTCATTGATAAGATTTCATTCCAATTCTGGAGAATTATTCCCATTTTACATGTAAATCATTACTTATAAGTAAGCAAATTAACCATGAAATCAAGAAAAAAACACTCTGGAATGACATAATTCAATACTATAAACTAAAAATCCCTTAAAATGATCTTAATAAAATTATATTACAATAAATACATGACTAATTGGTTCTCAATTAAATTATTTATGTTTATAATTTCATATTCCATGACCTAAAGGTCAAGTGCAGAACATATTATGATATATAGTAAGGGTTTCTCCCTGAACCTCCATTTTCATTTGGGTCGTTCTTTCTCCTTATATGCACCAATGTCATTATTAATTAAATTCTATATACATATTCTATATTTTGAGTATATGTTTCAAAGATAGGTATTCTGATTTGTTCATCCTCCACATGTGGAATGAACCTATTTTACAAGGTCCTGATCATAAACTTTCCCGTAACACACGAATGATTAAAGGAAAATGCCTCAATTTCGTATATATTTTCAAGTACCATCTATCATATTTATTAGGAAATAATTATTTTTATAAAATAATCATAAAAAATATCATACTTCATTTATGGTTTTATAGAAAACTCTTTCCCAACAAACCATTCTTTACAATGTAAAAAAGTTAATTATCTCAACATATTACACGATTATTTAATAATAGTATTTCTCATATATCCAAAAAATATTTTTTATTCTTATAAGTAATTGGTAAAATATATTATGATATCATCTACCATATTTTACACAATTTTCTTTGATTAGTTTTACTATAGATGTGTTATCTGGATTATAATGACCATGATAGTTCAAATGGCTATTTTTTATGTTTAATGAATGGGGAAATTTATTTACATTTCATATTTTTGTTCCAATATTAAGGTGAATGTTTAGTATGTTTGAACCATTTTATCTAATGAATTCACTATATTTAGTATGTTTTGAGTGGGCCTTCTATATCCCTCGGGGCATCGGTAGGTCTCATATGACAATTTAGTTTCGGGTTTTACATGTTCTTGTATAGTCTTGGAATGATGTCTTGATGTTATGTTTATGATGTCCCATATTATGGATTTCCTCTTTATAAAACATGTTGTATATAGGCCATATGATTATTTAAAAAGTAGAATACAAATTTTTAAACATTGTTTTGGAATTTTTTAAAAGATTTACATTTATTCGTTATTATGCTGAAGTTTACCTTTAATGTTATGTGTTTTTAGTCATTCATAATTCCTTATTTTTTATTTAGGCTTCCACTATATTGCTTAACCTTGATAAGCATCTGAGCTCACCCCTATACTATGTTTTTTTTCTAGGATATAATGATGTGTATTTTTAATAACCATCAGATATAATCTATGAGTTTATGAAAGGAAAAAATAAGGTGATTTGTTATATTTAATTTCATGTTAATATGTAAAGGTCAATTATTTCTTTTCATTTTCGCAAATACTAAACTAGTCAGTTCTTTAATATGTGTATTCCTTTCCAATATTCAAATTTAATGAAGTAAGGCACCAACTCTGTGTTACTCGGGTTGACGTATTACAGTTGGTATTAGAGGAAGTTAAATAGAATCCCATGAAACTACATTTATAAAATGCATATTAGGGAATAATACCCTAAGATGGACATTGAGTATAAAAATACAAGAATATAATAGAATTTTTTATTGTACAGATTTTTTGGATCTTCAAAGATATACAACCATGTATGGATAGTACATGTAGATTTGGATTTACAATAAATATACCTAGCTGAAAGAACTCTAACAAGGTGTCCTAAGCCTGGCTTCGGGTAACCTAGTGCATGAAAATTATCCTTACAGCACACATGGTTTGATACTCCCTAGGGATATGTTTAGAATAATTAACAATTTTTTAGAAATCTTTTACATTTTATAAATGTAAAATATATTCCCAATGAAAAACTGTTATGGATTATGATATTACACATGAATAAAAATTCAATTTATGTTATCTGTTTTTCTTATTTGACATTATACATTATGATTTATAACCTAACTTATTATATTCCATTATATAGAAATGGAACCTATTGAAAGGTATGGAAACTACAAGGAAAATAATACCCCATGTATGTATTTCCCTCTTTTGAATGATAATGATTTTGGTTCTAGATAATTGACTAGTGCTAAAAATCATATGACTATACTGGGGAAACTGACTCATGTTATGATAATAATCATACCTGTGTAGATCATCTAGATCCACAATATGGATAAGCTATGTTAGACCATATTATTTGACAACAACCTCCATCATTCAATGGGTCTACAAACACATTTTTAATATAGATGTGGATGTTTTTTCTGAGAAGATATTTATCAATTTGTAAGGTAACAAAAGGGAGAAGGTTCTTATAGAAAAAAATCTTGTTTTCGGGGGGGGGGGGTGTAGATCAATTTTTGACATTTATTAAAAATAAAAAATAATA
Organism: Viscum album; assembly: GCA_963277665.1. Classification (NCBI taxonomy): domain Eukaryota; kingdom Viridiplantae; phylum Streptophyta; class Magnoliopsida; order Santalales; family Viscaceae; genus Viscum; species Viscum album. Next base: position 325,714,231 of record OY728128.1, read on the forward strand.
GGACGAAATATATTAAATGGATTGGATATAATTTAAAGAACATTTCAATAAAAAATTCATTTCTAATCAACAGAAATTGGATATGGAAAGTAAGTTTATGATTCTGGGACAAAAGGAGAGTGAGAATATTAAAATGTATGAAGCTAACATTGTAACATCCCAAGTAAGTAATGAATAATAGATATTTTTATCTATGTCTATTAATGATTAAGATAGTGTTTTAGAGGCTTAAAATGAAAATAAATCCAATCTTAAACATGGAATACACTAATATTCTTAAAAGATTGATTTACTACCTTATGATGGAAAACCCTTTTTAAATCTATCTTTTGACAATTTTATAAACTATGTTTGTCAAAATAAACTTATTCTTTATGATTGGGACATCAAAATTTACTTTGTGTGAATTTTTGGTATTTTTCTGAAAATGTTCATTTTTTAATGAATAGTGAAAAATACTGCATTTTACATCAAAACTACTTTTAATATAATTTATTTATATGATTAGAATATGTTTTTAATTGTTTTTGAAGTGAAATTAGAATATATTTTTACCATTTTATCCAATGGTGGTCTTTGGAATCAATTTCACTTTGAAATTAGACTTAAACTGGTGTCAATCGTTTGATACTTATTGTTTTGTAAAAACACGCTATTTGCTCTGGCAGCGGGAATTAATTATTAAATTAATTAATGTGACTTATATGATTTGAATTTTGTAAAATAGACTTCATTTTTGAATTCGGAATATCAAATATATCTTAGGGTGAATTTTTGGTAATTTTCTGAAAAACTTCAATTTTTGATGAATAGTGAAACCACTAAGTGGTAATCACGAAAACTGATTTTTCAGTTAAATGAAAGTTTACCAATAATGTGTATTGAATTTTGAAAATCCGACATACATGGTTCTCATTAAGAATTAAAATGTGGTTCAATGAGATTATAATAATTTTTTGGTGAATAGTAACTTATTAAGTTCTTAATCGCGATTAGTGGTAATTAGTGTAGTTTAAGGTATAAATAATGCTTTAATAATATGAAATGACCTAGAAACATGTCCTACCCTTTTTGGATGTGTCATGGCCGACCAAGACAAGCCATGGGTCAACTTGGGGACCCCATGGATCCACTTTTGTTGGGAAATGACATAAATTACTTTTTATTTAATGTTAAAGTGGAAATGACACAGACATAATATGTTCTACAAAAACAATTTTTAAGTGGGGTTATACAAGTCCAAATTTTGATTATAAATATTAATTGGAAAGATAAAAATCTTTCCTATTTCATAGTAGTTTTTTTATAATTTTTAGACATTAAATAAATTTACTTATTTATGACATAATAATGATGCAGCGATGACATCATTATTTGACGATTTAAATAAAATGAAAATACAATGTAATATATATGAACTACACATGGACAAAACAAATTGGATGAGTGGAATTAGAACCCTTATCACCTTATCCACTAATTATATCAATGTGGGACCTTTTGAAACCGAAACACATTTTCAAATAATGTAATATTTCATTACTTTCCAAAGGTGCCCCTCCTCTCCTCTTATAAAAGGCCCCCACCTCTACCTCATTTCACACACTACTCAAGCCTTTGGCTTGGACAAACCCTGCCCATTTACTCTCTCCACATCCCTCTACTCATCCTAGAGGATTTCCTTTGGGCAGAATCCTTTCAAAGGAAGCCTTTAGGCTCAAATCAAAAGGAGTTACACTTTCGAAGGTAATTCATTCTCTCATGTTCATTTGTTTTATTTTGCTTCTCCAACCCCCTAAACTCTTTTTATTTACTTATTTTGTAACAACACCAGTATCTGTAATATACTAGGATGTTGTTATAAGATTTATTTGAGCTACACTCTCACACAACTACATCAAATGGTTAAGGAACATACGGTTTCCGTGGATGGCGAAATTCTGCCTCCCGAAACGATGATTGTTCAATACTCATTTAACACCTTCAAAGGTGGCCATTATGATGTCACTATTTTTATATATGATATATAATATGTTTATGTTTTCCTTAAGCTTCTGTTTTTTTCATTTTGGGCATACCTTTATGGTTTCCATTATGGGTAAACACGATATCTTCATTTTAGGAAGTGCGGACTACCGCCCCCTGAAAGTGATTTGATTCGTTAATACCATATGTGGGATGTGTAAAGGATAAAGTTAATGATATTATATATGTTATTATACTGGAATTATAATATACTTTTTTGTCATTATTATTCCATTCTAGAAAATATTAAATAGAAATGGAAGTAGCGTTCATGCATACGTACGGCTTACCGTCTCCATGAAAGGTGCATTTCATTTCGTACCTCTAAATGATTATGTAATATTATAAATGCATGTATGTACTGGATATATATGACATATATGATATATACATCATGAATACTATTCTGGATATAATGAACCTTTGACCAAATTAACAACATGTAAGTGTAAGAAGTCTATTTTTGACTTAAGAACCAAATACCGACAAAATGAACATTATTAACTTAAATGAGTACATGATGTTCATAACATGGTATAAAAGGAATAATGAACTTGAAAAAGGTTCATAAGCAAGTAGAGATTAACTCAAGTTTATTATTCAGGACATTAAATAATGGTCGGGTCACGTCGGATACGAGGTATGGGACTTCGTATCAATCTCCCTTCATTGAGGCATATTTTATTTTATACATAACTTTCGTTTATACGGTGTATAAACCCCTTTGACTTTTACGTTTATTCAAAATGAATCTTTTTTATACGAAGCGTTTACTAAACGACAAAATGGAATGTTTTTGTCGTACGTATGCGGCGACAACGACTTCTCCGCCGTCGTGACCGTTATTTGAGTTTCGGCTTCCTCTACAAGCCATACCTTTTTTTAAAACGAAAAATAAATACCATGTTTTACTTTGGTATTGAAAATGGTTTTCATAATGTTTTTATTATATCAATGTGTGGTATTGATATCTTGTGATTGAATTGTGGAAATGTTATGTTTCCATTATGCATGTTTTATGTGATACGTTTATGTTGAGGTTCTTGGACATTATTATGAAGACGGGTGGTTCCGTGATAAACTAAGGGCGGGTGAGCCCGTTATAGCTCTCCAATGCATTGGGTAACGCGAAGGAGTGAAACGTTAAGGTTTCTCCGAAGAGAATTTAGGGAATATACTGTGATGGGTATTCCAAACGTAACCAAGAGGGTTACTCCCTACGTAAGAATGTTATGAATGCCTCAAGTTACCTCTATGTCTTATGATTTCTATGATTTATTCATGATTTTATGAGGTGTGTTAAAGTGCCTATGTTTTATGGGTAAAGTATGATTTCATTCTTACGTATATATGTACCCATGTTTCCTTTCCATGTTTTTATAACCCATACTGAGTTTTTATGCTCATCCCAAGTTTTTGAAATGTTTTTCACAGGTTAAGGGAAAGGTACATGATAAGATGATAGATTCAAGGATGTGTCAAGAAATAATCCATGTTTTATTTTAAATATGTTTTCATTTATGGGAATGATGAATACTATCTTTATGTAACCACTTTGTTTATTTGTGGTTTGTAATGCAAGTTTTATGATCTAATTCTCTAAAACTCTAAACCCGAAAAGATCCTCAATGTGTAATCTTGTAATAACTCAAGATTAAGAAAGGTTTAAGGCTGGGGCCTTATAGTTCGTATCAGAGGTCAGTTTAGATAACTTTAGGAGTTAGAATTATATTAAAATATTGTCCAAAAATATTTTGTTTTTTTGAAATGATATAGCATTTAAAGATTACCATGTTGCTTCATCTAAGACATGTTTGTTCAGAATGGTTTTCCGCAGAGGAAACAGGGAAGCAGTGCTAGGAAGGCATACAGAGAGAAATAACCTTCCGAACCAGCATCCAGAAATGGTTGGAATTGGAACTGAACAGTTTGTTGCAGTAATGGCGCAGTTGACTCAAGCGATAAATGGTGGTGGTATCCATGCACGAGTTCAGGCAGATCAACCGCAGAGGAACATGTCAGTGGTGGAACATTTCATGAGGCAACATCCCCCATCATTCAGAGGATCATCTGCCCCTGTGCTAGCTGAAGGGTGGATTAAAGCACTGGAGAAGATTTTTGATGTCATGGGGTGTTCAGACAATCAAAAGGTTAGTCTTGTTATTTATCGTTTGGAGGGTGAAGCAGATCAGTGGTGGTCGATGGTTAAAAATATCTGGGACGCTGATGAGCTTGATGCTCTCGACTGGGATGAATTCAAAGGTATGTTTCTTGAGAAGTATTTTCCTAAGGCTGTTCGACTTAGGATGGAAAAGAAATTCTTGTAATTGAGGAAAGAGGAAGACTCAGTGGCTGCCTATGAGGAATGGTTCACTCGATTGGAAAGGTATGCTCAAAATTTTATCCGGGACCTTGATAGTAAAATCAATCGTTTTTACTCAGGATTAAAGCAAAATATCGAAGGGCATTGGCTTCTCATGAGTTTAAAAGTTATGAAAATCTTGTTCGATGTACTGAGAAGGTGTAAATGGAGTTTGCCGATGACCAAGTTTTCTATAACAACCAGCAGAAGAAGAGACCGAGGTGGCATGAGAAATGTAAGAATTCTTCAAAAAAGTCTGATGGTAAGAAAACTAAGTTTCCAGTTTGTGATAAATGTGGAAAAAGGCATGCTGGGGAATGTCTTCTGAATTCTGGGAAGTGCTACCGATGTGGTAAGATGGGACATAAGGCTTGTGATTGCACTGAAAAGGATCAAGGTGAAGGTAAGAACAAGTTTGATATACAGTTAGTGAAGTGTTATAAGTGCAATGAGATGGTTCACTATGCAAACGAGTGTCTGGTAAAGAGCTTGAGTGATGGGAAGCAGTTGGACTACAAGCAGAATGGGGTGGTGAAATCCTTTGCAACTACTTCAGCAGATGTCGGGCCATCAAATGAAGTTGTATCAGGTACTTTGTTTGTTTTCTCAGATTATGCCAGTGTGTTGTTTGATTCGGGGTCTACACATTCTTTCATCTCTGAAAACTATTCTAGTAAAATGGGAATACCATCTCAAGAAATGACTCCTGAACTTTTGGTAAAAACGCCTGGGGGAAGTGTCGAGGCAAAAAGAATTTATAAGAATCTTCCTATCCTTATCTGTGGAAAAAACCAACTTGAAAACCTTATTGTTCTACCTCTAGTAGAGTTTGATGTTATCCTGGGTATGGATTGGCTCTCTATTTACCATTCTAAGATTGACTGTAGAGCTAAAGAAGTTTCTTTTCAGAAAGACGTTCAGTTTGTTTACGAGAATGAACCCTTACTTTTGATAACTTATCAAGAGGCCAAGAAACATGTAAAAGATGGAAATGAATGTTAACTTGCACACGTCTTTGAAAATAAAGGAACTGTTCAGATTAATGATGTGCCAGTGGTAAATGAGTATCCTGATGTTTTTCCTGATGAGTTGCCTAGAATAATACCAGATCGGGAAGTTGAGTTTACTGTTGACTTAGTTCCTGATGCTAAGCCAATTTCAAAACCCCCTTATCGAATGGCAGAAATTGAACTTTTAGAAGTGAAGGAGCAATTGCAAGATTTATTAGAAAAGGTTTCATTAGACCTAGCACATCACCATGGGGTGATCCTGTTTTATTTGTTAAAAAGAAAGATGCTTCTATGAGACATTGCATTGATTATAGAGTCTTGAATAATATCACTGTTAAGAACAAATATCATTTGCCTCATATCTATGATTTGTTTGATCAACTCTAGGGAGCTCAGTTTTTTTCAAAGATTGACTTGAGATCGGGGTACCATCAGCTGAAGGTAAAGGAGGCAGATATTCCGAAGACCGCGTTCCGTACGAGATATGGCCATTATGAATTTGTAGTAATGCCTTTTGGGCTAACCAATTCACCTGTTGTATTCATGGACTTAATGAATAGAATTTTCCATGAGTTCTTGGATAAGTTTGTGGTGGTTTTCATTGATGAAATTTTGGTGTTTTCTAAAAGTAAAGAGGATCATGAAAAACATTTAAGGGTTATCTTGCAAACCTTAAAAGAAAAGAAACTGTATGGGAAATTCAGCAAGTGTGAGTTTTGGTTGCAACAAATTTCTTTCCTTGGTCACATTGTTTCTAATGATGGAATAACTGTTGATCCTGCAAAAACAGAAGTTGTAGAAGAATGGCCAAGACCCACAAATGTAACCGAGATTCGTAGCTTCCTTGGTTTGGCGGACTATTACCGAAGGTTTGTTAGAAATTTTTCACGGTTATCTAGTCCAATGACTAAGCTAACTTGGAAGGGTGTTAAGTGTATCTGGACAAAAGAATGTGATGATTGTTTTCAGCAATTGAAAAGAAGATTGGTGAATGCTCCAGTTTTGGCACTACCTTCCAGGAATGGTGAGTTTGTTATATACAGTGATGATTCATTGAAAGGACTTGGTTGCGTCCTAATGCAAAATGATCAGGTAATTGCTTATGCTTCACGACAGTTGAAAACTCATGAGGTAAATTACCCTACACATGATTTGGAATTAGCTGCTGTTGTTTTTGCTTTAAAAATTTGGAGGCATCATTTGAATGGAGAAAAGTGTGAAATATATACCGATCACAAAAGTTTAAAGTATATATTCACTCAGAAAGAGTTAAACATGAGACATAGGAGATGGCTAGAATTAATCAAGGATTATGATTGTACAATTCATTACCATCCGGGAAAATCAAATAAAGTGGTTGATGCTTTGAGTCAAAAAGTAATGCTTTATTAACAATGTTGCGTTTGGAACGTGATCCTCTGGTTAAGGATTTGATGAACTTTGGCATAGAAGTTGTTGGTGTAGGAAGTTCTTCTGTTTTGTTTCAGGTATCAGTGAGATCTTCTCAATCAGATAGAATCAAGCAAGCACAGAAGCAAGACAGTGAGTTGCAGAAAAAGGTAGAGCTGGTTGAGAAAGGTAAGTTGCCTGAATTCAACATTGATAATGATTGTGTTTTGAGATTTGGGAAGAGATTGTGTGTGCCTTGTGATTCAAAGTTGATGAAAGAGTTGTTATGTGAGGCTCATAGTTCTCCGTTTTCAGTTCATCCGGGCAGTACAAAGATGTATAGAGATCTGCAGGAGTATTACTGGTGGGATGGAATGAAAAGAGATATTGCTGATTTTACTGTGAAGTGTTTGACTTGTCAGCAGGTTAAAGCAGAGCGGCAGTTACCGAAAGGGATGCTTCAGCCTTTACCAGTGCCAGAGTGGAAATGAGAGAATATAACCATGGACTTTGTTGTTGGATTACCGAAGACATCTCGAGGTAATAATGTAATCTGGGTTATTGTTGATCGCTTGACCAAATCTGCTCATTTCCTTGCTATACGAGATACTTTCTCTCTTGATCAACTTTCCCGTTTGTATCTTAAAGAGATAGTCAGGTTACATGGATTTCCTCTCTCCATTGTATCGGATCGTGATCCCAGGTTTACTTCTAACTTTTGGAAGGGCCTTCAGAAGTCTTTGGGTACTGAGTTAAATTTTAGTACAGCTTTTCATCCTCAATCAGATGGGCAGTAAGAACGAACAATTCAGACATTGGAGGATATGCTACGAGCTTGTTCTATGGATTATCAGGGAAGTTGGGACCAACATTTTTCTTTGGTTGAGTTTTCATATAATAACAGTTCCCATTCCAGTATACAGATGGCACCATTTCAGGCATTATATGGGAAGCGGTGTCGAACTCCAGCTTTCTGGGATGAAGTGGGTGAAAGGAAGTTGATGGGACCAGAATTGGTAGAAGAGTTGGCAGAAAAAGTTCAGCTGATTCAGAAGCACATGAGAACAGCTCAGTGCATGCAGAAGAGTTATGCGGATAACCGGAGGATGGATCTATCTTTCGAGGTAGGTGATCATGTTTTTCTCAAGGTTTCTCCTTGGAAAAGTGTGATGAGATTTGGTAAGAAAGGAAAGTTGAGTCCAAGGTTCGTTGGACCATATGAAATTCTAGAAAGAGTTGGATCAGTTGCATACCGAGTGGCTTTACCTCCGTGTTTATCTCAGGTACACAATGTTTTTCACGTTTCGATGTTGAGAAAGTACATGCCAGATCCATCTCATGTTTTGAGTCCAGAGGTTGTTCAGCTGGAAGAGAACCTATCTTATGAGGAAAAACTGGTCCAGATTCTTGACCATAGGGAGCAAGTGTTACGGAATAAAGTGATTCACCAGTTAAAGGTTTTGTGGAAAAACCACATGATTGAAGAGGCAACATGGGAATCTGAAAATGCAATGAGGGATAAGTACCTCCATTTATTCGATAAGTAAATAAATTGCGGGGACGCAATTTTCTAAAGGGGGGATGGATATAACATCCCAAGTAAGTAATGAATAATAGATATTTTTATCTATGTCTATTAATGATTAAGATAGTGTTTTAGAGGCTTAAAATGAAAATAAATCCAATCATAAACATGGAATACACTCATATTCTTAAAAGATTGTTTTACTGCCTTATGATGGAAAACCCTTTTTAAATCTATCTTTTGACAATTTTATAAACTATGTTTGTCAAAATAAACTTATTCTTTATGATTGGGACATCAAAATTTACTTTGTGTGAATTTTTGGTATTTTTTTGACAATGTTCATTTTTTAATGAATAGTGAAAAATACTGCATTTTACATCAAAACTACTTTTAATCTAATTTATTTATATGATTAGATTATTTTTTTAATTGGTTTTGATGTGAAATTAGAATATATTTTTACCATTTTATTCAATTGTGGTCTTTGAAATCAATTTCACTTTGAAATTAGACTTAAACTGGTGTCAATCTTTTGATACTTATTGTTTTGTAAAAACACGCTATTTGCTCTGGCAGCGGGAATTAATTATTAAATTAATTAATTTTACCTATATGATTTGAATTTTGAAAAGTAGACTTAATTTTTGAATTCGGAATATCAAATATATCTTAGGGTGAATTTTTGGTAATTTTCTGAAAAACTTCAATTTTTGATGAATATTGAAACCACTAAGTGGTAATCAAGAAAACTGATTTTTCAGTTAAATGAAAGTTTACCACTAATGTATATTGAATTTTGAAAATCCGACATACATGGTTGTCATTAAGAAGTAAAATGTGGTTCAATGAGATTATAATAATTTTTTGGTGAATAGTAACTTATTAAGTTCTTAATCGCGATTAGTGGTAATTAGTGTAGTTTAAGGTATAAATAATGCTTTAATAATATGAAATGACCTAGACGCATGTCCTACCCTTATTGGTTGTGTCATGGCCGAGAATGACAAGCCATGGGTCAACTTGGGGACCCCATGGATCCACTTTTGTTGGGAAATGACATAAATTACTTTTTATTTAATGTTAAAGTGGAAATGACACAAACATAATATGTTCTATGAAAACAATTTTTAAGTGGGGTTATACAAGTCCAAATTTTGATTATAAATATTAATTGGAAAGCTAAAAAGATTTCCTATATCATAGTATTTTTCTTATAATTTTTAGACATTAAATAAATTTACTTATTTATGACATAATAATGATGCAGCGATGACATCATTATTTGACGATTTAAATAAAATGAAAAGACAATGTAATATCTATGAACTACTCCTGGCCAAAACCAATTGGATGAGTGGAATTCGAACCCTTATCACTTTATACACGAATTATATCAATGTGGGATCTTTTGAAACCGAAACACATTTTCAAATAATGTAATATTTCTTTACTTTCCAAAGGTGCCCTCCTCTCCTCTTATAAAAGACCCCACCTCTACCTCATTTCACACACTACTCAAGCCTTTGGCTCGGAAAACCCCTACCAATTTACTCTCTCCACATCCCTCTACTCACCCTAGAGGATTCCCTTTTGGTAGAATCCTTTCAAAGGAAGCCTTTAGGCTCAAATCAAAAGGAGTTACACTTTCGAAGGTAATTCATTCTCTCATGTTCATTTGTATTATTTTGCTTCTCCAACCCCCTAAACTCTTTTTATTTACTTATTTTGTAACAACACCAGTATCTTCAATATACTAGGATGTTGTTATAAGATTTATTTGAGCTACACTCTCACACAGCTATAGCAAATGGTTAAGGAACATACGGTTTCCGTGGATGGCGAAATTCTGCCTCCCGAAACGATAATTGTTCAATACTCATTTAACACCTTCAATGGTGGCCATTATGATGTCACTATTTTTATATATGATATATAATATGTTTATGTTTTCCTTAAGCTTCTGTTTTTTTCATTTTGGGCATACCTTTATGGTTTCCATTATGGGTAAACACGATATCTTCATTTTAGGAAGTGCGGACTACCGCCCCCTGAAAGTGATTTGATTCGTTAATACCATATGTGGGATGTGTAAAGGATAAAGTTAATGATATTATATATGTTATTATACTGGAATTATAATATACTTTTATATCATTATGATTCCATTCTAGAAAATATTAAATAGAAATGGAAGTAGCGTTCATGCGTACGTACGGCTTACCGTCTCCATGAACGGTGCATTTCATTTCTTACCTCTAAATGATTATGTAATATTATAAATGCATGTATGTACTGGATATATATGACATATAAATCATGAATAATATTCTGTATATAATGAACCTTTGACCAAATTAACAACATGTAAGTGTAAGAAGTCTATTTTTGACTTAAGAACCAAATACCGACAAAATGAACATTATTAACTTAAATGAGTACATGATGTTCATAACATGGTATAAAAGGAATAATGAACTTGAAAAAGGTTCATAAGCAAGTAGAGATTAACTCAAGTTTATTATTCAGGACATTAAAGAACGGTCGGGTCAAGTCGGATACGAGGTATGGGACTTCGTCTCAATCTCCCTTCATTGAGGCATATTTTATTTTATACACAACTTTCTTTTATACGGTGTATAAACCCCTTTGACTTTTACGTTTATTCAAAAGGAATCTTTTTTATACGAAGCGTTTACTAAATGACAAAAGGTAATGTTTTTGTCGTACGTATGAGGCGACAACGACTTCTCCGCCGTCGTGACCGTTATTTGAGTTTCGGCTTCCTCTACAAGCCATACCTTTTTTTAAACGAAAAATAAATACCATGTTTTACTTGGGTATTGAAAATGGTTTTCATAATGTTTTTATTATATCAATGTGTGGTATTGATATCTTGTGATTGAATGGTGGAAATGTTATGTTTCCATTATGCATGTTTTATGTGATACGTTTATGTTGAGGTTCTTGGGCATTGTTATGAAGACGGGTGGTTCTGTGATAAACTAAGGGCGGGTGAGCCCGTTATAGCTCTCCAATGCATTGGGTAACGCGAAGGAGTGAAACGTTAAGCTTTCTCCAAAGCGATTTTAGGGAATATACTGTGATGGGTATTCCAAATGTAACCAAGAGGGTTACTCCCTACGTAAGAATGTTATGAATGCCTCAAGTTACCTCTATGTCTTATGATTTCTATGATTTATTCATGATTTTATGATGTGTGTTAAAGTGCCTATGTTTTGTGGGTAAAGTATGATTCCATTCTTACGTATATATGTACCCATGTTTCCTTTCCATGTTTTTATAACCCATACTGAGTTTTTATGCTCATCCCAAGTTTTTGAAATGTTTTTCACAGGTCAAGGGAAAGGTACATGATAAGATGATAGAGTCAAGGATGTGTCAAGAAATAATCCATGTTTTATTTTAAATATTTTTCCATTGATGGGAATGATGAATACTATATTTATGTGACCACTTTATTTATATGTGGTTTGTAATGCAAGTTTTATGATCTAATTCTATAAAACTCTAAACCCGAAAAGATCCTCAATGTGTAATCTTGTAATAACTCAAGATTAAGCAAGGTTTAAGGATGGGGCCTTATAAACATAACAAGGGTATCATGTCATCCTATGGAATACACACGTAACCCAAGAATAAATATTGATCCATTCATTTATTTTTTAAAACCATTCATTCTATGAGAATTTGTCTTCCAAATTTCTCATCATTTTATTATATAGTCACAAGTACTGTCAAGAAAAAAAATGAATTCATCAAGTATTAATACATTAAAAGAAATGAAAGAGAACAACAGGGGTTATGAACAAATTGGAGATGGAAATAATGAAATAAGGAAGAATTTATGAGTTTAGTTTCCATATTCTAGTAATTGTGTGAAAAAACATTATTGTACATGCCTGAAGTAAATGGGAGTTTATTAAAACTGTAAATAAAAAGGTAACAAATCCAATGATTACAATGGAAATAAATAATCTTATAATGTTCAATGCTATAATTATAATTATATTGGATATTATGCATAGAAATGTCCTAGATGTCAGGGAATAAATACTCAAATAATAGCCAGGGGAAAGGAAAAGCATATGTGATCACAACAACCAAGGATGAAGTTCGAAATGATGTGGTGGAATGTACTCTAATAGATTCCTCAAACTTAGACATTGACTTATTTGATTATGTTGTATCACATTAATTTATATCATCAAATATTTTCTGTAAAATTTTACAATTCTAATATCATTTAATAATTGGCTGGTTAGTCAAAACACATAAGGGAAGTATCATTACAAAAAATATGTATCAATCAGTCCCCTTTATGTCACATACACATGCTTTAGTTACTGGACTTATCCTCATATATAATTTTTTTTATTTTTTTATTTTTATTTGTATGTAATAAATTTCCAAATATGATTTTCAAATCTGTTGTAAGAATGTGGATGTTTAATTTTTTTAAACGATGTAGAGTCCCTTGTCATTAGAGATGAAATATCAGCATCTGATTCTTATCTAGATCCACCCACATTAGCTCTTAAAAATGAAATTCCTGGGGAGGAACATAAACAAATATATATGGATGGGGAATGAAATATTAATATTTAGGATTTACCAATTATTCATGCATACAATTATGTATTTCTATGAGATTTTCCTTGACATCCTATAGATTATGGAATATATTTTTCAATTGATTTAACTCATAGTGAATGTCCTATATCAAAGACTCCATATATAAAGGACATAGTTGATGTAGCGGATCAGGAGAGACATGTAGAGGAATTGAGGGATAATGGATTTATTTAACCTAGTGTTTCTACATGGAGATCCCCTATTCATTATGTGAATAATAATGATGGATCAATGAGGTTGTGTATTTATAATAAAGAAGTTAATGCTATTATGGTAAGGAAGATATATCCCCAACCTCGCATTGATGAATTATTTGATCAAATTCCATGGTCCCAATATTATTTGAATATTTTACTTTGATCAGAATATAATAAATTGAATGAGAGGAATGCAGATGCTCAAATAAAATCTTTTCAAACAAGGTATAAGAATTTTGTGTTTGCGATTATTCCTATTGTAATATAAAAATCACCCTCTATTTTAATGTATTTAATAAATAGTATCGTCCAGGAATGTCATGATTATGTTTTTCATATTTATGGAAGATATCATGGTACACATCAATTCTTATGATAATCATCTGAATAAATTATGTATTATTCTAATTATTCCTAGATGAAATGAGTTATATGGGATATTTATAAAGTGTGAATTCTGGATTTAAACAGTTTCTTTTATGGGCTACATTGTCTCCATGGATGAAATCACAGATGTTACTATGATGAATAATGTAGTTTAAGAATGATCAAAGACATTGAACAAAACTAAGGTACATAGTTTTATTGGTTTAGAAGGCTATTATAGGAGTTTAATTCATAAAATTGCCTGATTAGCTAACACGTTAATCTAGTTTACTCTTAAAGTGGATATGTTTTTATGGGAAAAATAATGTGCAATATGCTGTGAATAATTTACTAAGAGGTTATTCAATGCTCTAAACTTGGAAACACCACTGGGAAATGGTAGAATTAGGATTTATAGATATGAATCAATGAAATTAATTGGTTGTTTGATTATGAATAATAATAGTGTTATTGCCAATGAATCATTGTATTTAAATACTCTTCAAGACAAATATCCAACTCACAATCTTGAATTATCAGATTTAATATTTTTTATGATTATATGGAGACATTATCTATTTTCTGACAGATTTTTGATATATATTGATAAAATGAATTTGAAATATATCTTCTTGCAGAGAAGACTCAACACGAGGAAAAGGTGATGGATGGAGAATCTCAAGGATTATGATTATTCAATACACTACAACTATGGGAACTTGAATAAGGTTTCAGTTGGATTGAGAAGGAAGGATAATGGAGTTCTAAACAAAATAAGATTTAACAATGGTCATGTGTACATGGATCCAACAGATATAGATATGTGAATTATAATGGAATGTGAAAACAAAATATAATATCAATTGGTTTCCAGATGGTCATTTTTATAAAATATTAAATGTTTTAATCCTTATGGTAAGAATCATAAAAATAAAATAAGTGATTTGAATATTTGTATGTTGGAAGAATTAATGTATGAAGATTGAAATATGATATTTGGGTGGAGGATATGTGTTACCTCTCCACCCATGATAAATATAACGTTATGGGTCGATTAACTAAGAATTAATTTCATTATACAACATGGTAGTTAAAATATGTACAGAAAATTGAAGGAACATTTAATGTGGGATAATAAAATGAGAAAAATAACAGATTATGTATCAAGATGTTTAGTTTTTCAACAAGTGAAAGATTGAAGAAAACATAATATAAGAGTCTTGAATCCTCTTACCATTCCAACATTGAAATGGAATGATGTTACTATTTATTATCACAATGGATTGTGCAAAATTTTAAGAAAAAACGATGCAATTTGGATAATTATGGATCATATTACCAAATATGCACAGTACCTCACTATATTGGAGGATTTTCTACTCGATTTCATTGCATGACTCTGCATTAATGATGTTTCAAGACATCATGGTGAACCTATTTCACAAATATCTATTTTTGATCCATGATTTACATTGAAAATATTGGAATTTATTTATAAATCCCTAGAATCTAAGCAACATTTGAGTACTACTTCTCACTCTCAAATTTAAGGGAAATATGTAAAACAATACAAACATTAAAAGATTTGTTGATATCATGCTCACTTGACTTCCATGATATGTAGGAACAATAAAATTATTTTTGTAGAGTTTTTATACTATAATAGTTTACAATATAAAATTCAAATGGATCCATATAATGTATTGTATGGAAAGGTATGTCGAACACCAACTTGTTGGGTTGATGTTGGTGAAAGGAATCTTATAGGACCATAGCTTGTGGAGGTAACAACAGAAAAGGTATAGAGTATTCAAACCCTTATCAAAGTAGATCAATGTAGAAAA
This sequence comes from Viscum album, assembly GCA_963277665.1. Lineage (NCBI taxonomy): Eukaryota > Viridiplantae > Streptophyta > Magnoliopsida > Santalales > Viscaceae > Viscum > Viscum album. The sequence goes on from OY728128.1 coordinate 325,729,605, forward strand.
ACTATAATTGTTGATAATTGAAGGAAGGAATTTTAATTTTATGTGAGAGATTATGTTTTCATGAAAATATCTCCATTGAATATTGTTATATGATTTAGATTGTAAAACTAACCCCCATGTACATTGGTACTTTTGAAATCATGCAGAGAATTAACTATTTGAATTATCATCTGGATATTCTCCATAACCTTTCTATGGTACACAATGTGTTCTATGTCTCCTCGTTGAGTAAGTACATGTGAGACCCATCACATGTACTCATTCTAGACGAATAAAATTGGAACCTAACTTATCATATAATGAAGAGAATATCCAAATTATGGACCTTAAAAATGGTGTTGGTAAATAAGAAGACTCAATTTTTAAATGTACATTGGAAAAACCATTAAATTGAGAGGTGACTTGGGAGCCTGTGGCTAATATCATTTATAATTACCCAAATAATTTTGTGTGGTGATAATATAGAAATTTCAAGGAGGAAATTTTTATAGGAGGGGAGAACGTAACAACCCAAAAATTTGACAATGGATTTATCCAATCACGACCCGTCCCCCGTGGCTCGTGTCGTGACTACCCCAAACTCGCCTTCCATAGGCCAGGGGCTGGTGACTAGCACCAGAATGATATGTCCCTAAAACTGGGAATTCATTTCCTTTTAAATTGAAAACACACTCAATTAAAGCACACAACAAGATACAAGAACAATGTTAACTGTATAGTAAATATAGTTATTACAGTATGTAAACAGGCCAGAATACATGCCCAACTGGAAAGTACAAGTAAAAATAAAAACAATTCTTGTAAACCCCTACCATGTATCCTACCCGAAGGGTAGTTACAACTCTTGAATGGTCATCTCTGTAGTTCATCTCATATAATGGTCCAACTCCAAGCATCCACAACTCTAGGCACCCTCATCCTTGATCAATGCTGTCTGGCATCTGCATAAGACAAATCAAGGTGCAGGTGTAGCCCGGATAGAGTTGAGTATAAAAAAACTCAGCTGGGACCCTAAGACTGCTGAAGGTCTCTCAAAATACACAGAGTATAATCCAAAAATCAAGTCCACAATTACAATTCATGATGAAACAATCAAACATACTTAGTTATATTCCCAAACATATACCTATGTTTTCAAGTAACCCAACTCATTCAAGAGGAACACATAGCCCAACTCTTTAGCAAAAAGCACAACTGTTACATGATGAAAAGAATACAAAACATGTATAACTACAATGAATAATACCACTATGGAAAAATAACATCTTACACTAGTTGGAAATTTATTACAGAAGTTTATATTTTTTACATTATTCATAGATCGTCTTAATTCATTGAAAATTTATGTTATTTACCCACATAGGATCAAAGATGACCCATATAGGATCTGAAAATGACAGACACAATATTTTAAGATGACCCACATAGGTTCATTAGATTCTAACGCATAATGGATTTGTAGATGACCCACATAGCATCTGAAGATGACCCACGTAGGATCTATAGATACTGACTCACAAATGATCTGGATATTCATTAAGTATAGCTAGCCGAAGGGTTCCAGCACTAAGCACCCTTGATTCCAAGAGGATCCACTCCTCAATCCATCGTTCAATACATAAAATGACATAATGTCACATGAAAAAGTATCTCGAAGGTTCATCTAGAAATAATGGACTCAAATTTATAGACAACGTGTCAATTAGATTCCTCGTCTGTAAGTTATTAGTTTTTCCATTCTGAGGGCCTATTTGGATTCCAGTTCAATCCAACCTGTCCATACTCCAACATTATCAAAAACTCATATGGATTATTCCAAAAGGATTATCTCAATCCATGGATTCTCATTCTGTAGAGAGTTCATCAAACATACACCTGGATCACAAGATATGGCCAAAGAGTTGTTTCTCGGTCCATATGGGCACGAGACCGGTCAGACGTGGTTTGGGTCGACCTGACCGGGTCCATGGATGGCCCGAATGTGATGGACCTTGGAAGCCCCAGCCCGACGGTCCATGGTCAGCCCGGCATATAGGGCATGGACCGTGGGGCGGCCCGCGGTGTGTCCCGCGATGGGGCCCAGAGGCAGGCCTGCGGTGCGGCCCACTACAAGGAAAGTCTACCTCAACTTGTCCCACCCTAGCCGCCACCCAAGTAAGCCACCCCCTGCGATTACCAAATGGCCTGAGGCCATTTGGTTAAGTCCAACTTGGGGGCGCCATATGGTGCCGCTTGCTGATAGGTGGGACCCTCCAAAGTGAGTCCAGCTCAACATCACGCTACCGGTCGGGGTTCTGGGTAGCTTCTCTTCCAGTGGCACCTGCATAGCCCAGTATTTCCTTCAAGCTAGTTTGGGTGTCGACCACCCACTAGGCACACTACCGCAGATCGGCAGTTGCGGCCTCCAACACTAGTGGTGCGGACAGGCGCCGCGCCAACATCCACTTGGTCATCCGGCATGCTATCAGCCACCCTCCTCCACTGCGGATGTCGGTCCATGGCCTCCTTCGATGGAGTGGTTCCACCGCCTCCACCTTCATGGTTTATGAGTGTACCAACTGCCACCTTAATCATACTGGCATCGTTCACTGATAGAATTCCACGGGTCACAGGGTGATCTCGGGTGGCCTCTTCTTCTATCCGAAGGAGTTATTATGTTTCCCGGGACATCACCATTGAATCTATCATGTCATGGAAAAGTTCCACTCAAACTGAGGTTTTTCCCGTGAAGAACACTCCAAAAATCAATGTAATGGAGGTATTAGGCCACATTTGTTTGGCCCGCACCCTTTGCGTTAGACCGATAACATGCAGTTCAAGAATAGTGAATCAATGTAAATTGACGAATAAAATTCATGAAAAAACACTAAGTCAATTGTTCATTGGAGATGGTATGTGGAAGAAGATGAAGATGATGAAGAAGACATTGGCATTCATCACTCCCTAAATACACACTTGATCTGTAATCCAACACTGGTTACAAATTCTATATACAATGATTTATTCTCCGTTGGAGGAGGTTCTTCATTGCAGGATGTTCTTCCACCCAGAGTTCTCGAGAAAAAGCATTTGACGAAAATTATCAATTCTCAGAGAAGTGAGGAGCTAATACAACAAATTATGTTTAATAGATCATTAATTGTTCAATTAATGATGGATCATTTATGGGGGGAGGGTTTTCAAGAGTTAAACCACATTAAAAGAGGGTGTTCATGGCCGCGTGGTCCCCACCACCAAATTCAAAAAGTTGTGGAGATATTTTAAATAAAAACAAAAATATTGTTTTATTTTTATTCCTCTGCGAAATCCAATATTTCTACCATCCACCCTCAACTCAATGTGGTCAAGTATAATGCCTCCATTAAGGGAAAACAGCTCTGTGGGTTCAACAGTATCCTCAAATTTCAATTTCGAGGATCGATTAAAAAGTTTCAAATTACCACCAGCATGTTTACTGAATGTACCTTTAGGAATGATTAGAAATTCATTCCGGGAACTTCATACCTTTAAATATTGTGCCGTAAATTTTGTCATATTTGTAATATTTCCATATAATTAAAAATATTACATGGAATGTTCCAGGTCCTTACATTATCTCCACCACAAGGATTTGTGTCCTCGGAAGACACTACAAAAACTAGGGAAACTGTGGGGGTACTAAGAACAAATACGAGCCTTCCTCTCCCAAGTTATACCCTTTATGTTCCTATAATTACTGAGAAATTTCAACGGAATAATTTTTTTCTTAAATTCTTTTAAATTTTATGAGTCTGAGGTTTTGGACGGCCCCTGATTCTGAGGCTCAGTGTGCCCAGAATCATTTTCTAATGTTTTTATCGGGTACGTTCAGTAAATTTACGTGTAGGTTTTTCTATCTTTTGAGCCGATGCTCAGAATTTAAATCTGAGAACATCGATGAACTCGCATCGCCGATATTCGCTTAAGGTTACCTTTTCCGTAGTTGCATTTTATACAGGATTGATGTTATAAATTGGGGTTACTAATTAAAAATAGAAATTAAATAAAAATGTGTGTGCATCACATTTTTATTTGAATAGTGGTAAATGTCTCTAGGTGGAGGTTAGGGGTGGTCCCATGCTACCCTAACCTCCCACGGGAGGATATAACTATGGTTGGGACCCACAAAAACAAAAAACCCTCAACTCCACTTGAATCCCCCCTTGAAAAACTCATACATCCTATAATATAAATGAAGCCACATCTCCCAGATTAATTTTTTTAAACCATCCACCTTCTCTCATTATGGTGCCAACTCAATTAATTAATATCATAATATGTTAATTTGAGTATATGAAATCTTTTGAATTTATTTTTCCAACATTAAAATAATAAACTACATTCTTTTAATTTTGTTGGAACTTTTTATTTTGGTGGATCTTTTTGAGTGTTACAGATAGAGAATTATTCCCTGAGGAACATGAAGAATGACCTTTCTCTCCAACGAAGAATGAAGCAATCGTCTTCAATCATCGTCAAAGCTACAAGAGGAGGAGCCGCCCATGAGGAACGCCGACTATACATCTTCTTTAGATTTTTCTTGGCGTCAATGAAATCAACGTCCATCTTCTGCAACGCCTTACTTCTGCGGCACTGTCTTCCGCGGTTCGTCGACGTGGAACATCAAATACGAGGTAGGGGGTTTTGTAGAAATTTAAATGAATGAAATTATACCCTCAATCTTGATGCATATTTTAGTTTGCCTTAGGCAATTTGTTATCGCATTACGTGGAGGGCGTTGGCCGAATGAATACGGCCTGACGACCCTCCGTTGAATCTTGATTATTTTGGAACGGATTCGGGGTTGGTGGAAACCGGAGATGGCGGCAGCCATGCACCAGCTGCATGGAGAAAAACCATAGCCCACAACCACTGGCCGCTCGGGCTGAAGAAATGGCCGACTACTTCCGGCCATGCTGGTGGACGGAGGCAACTGCAGGTTTTGTGCAGACGATGTGTGACCCACATCCACAGGCCGCTTGATAGACAAACCAACCAACTACTGTAGGTCGGGCAGAATACTACTGCACCACTTGGAATCGCGCGATGGAGAAGACTACGGCCCGCGCCCCATGGGATGCTTTGTCGGGCGAACTGGCCAGCTGCCTACCGGCCGGGCTGAAGTAAACTGTGACACCCATAGGTGCCATTTGGGAGGCACAACGGACCACTTTTCAGGCCCCTCACACCAGACATAACCGGTCGGCTTCGTCCTGCCGGGCATGGAGTGGCGGCGCTGCCGGTCAAACCGGACCGGCCCACTTTGTGGGCCCGGTCCGTAGGTGTGTCGCACCCCACCGGGCTGGTCCGATCCCCAAGTCGGGTCAAACTCGCCAAATCGGGCATGGCAGACCCCCAGTCGGGTTAGACCAACCAAACCAGGTCGGGTCGACCCGCCAACCCACTGGGCTTGATGGGTCGATCCCGTTTATCTTAAACATGAATAACTTCTAGACTGCAAGTCCGATTGATGTGCTGTCAGTGGCACTCGGATCCTCGTGATGAGATGGTCCTTTTGCGATATTCTATGTGAGTTTTGGACGACATTAGAAAATGGCTGGTTTTGGATCGATCGTAAATCTAACCGGGCCCATGGAGCAGAAAAGCCAATATCTATCAGACCAGGGGTCCGATTGACATGTCATCTGTCACGTTGGGTTCCTTTTGATGACACGGAACTTCAGGATAAAACAAATAAAGACATTGTTATAGTTGATGTATTGACCCCTTGGCTCGAGGAGGAGACCCTCCTGGAATCGAGCGTGCTGTGTGCGGGAACCCTAGAGTTAGTTGCGACTGCTTCGACTTCTGTATCGGAATCCTATGTGGGTTCGACAACGACGAATACAATAGTAGAATCCTCCATGGGTTTGATGAAAATGACTACTATACCTGAATCCTGTGTGGATTTGACAGAATAGCTGGATTGTATCCTTTTTCGGTCTGACAGCTTAGCTGGACTATATCCTATATGGGTCCAACAGCTTAGATGAGATAGTTGGACTATATCCTGTGTGGGTCTGATAGCATAGAGAAAGATAGCTGGACTATATCCTGTGTGGGTCCGAAAGGTTAACTGGTCCTGTATCCTGTGTGGGTACAATAGATTATATTATCTAGTGGCTAAATCTGATCATTTATATCCCTCTACTATTGTGGCATACTTGTTTGAGTTGGGTCATGAATATCAATAATTTTTAACATGGTGATTGACATTACTTCATGTGTGGACAGGGTTGTGCTTGGTCTCATGAGTTTGAGCTAGACTGTGATTGGTAACTTAGTTATATGTATTGTTACATACCTAATTAAGGTTTGGTTGATACGTCGTGATTGTATCTTTCTTCTATTGTTTATCCTTAGTTGATATTTTGAGACATTGCAAGTTTCAGGGTCCCTACTAAGTATCTTTATAGTCACCCCTGCATGAGCCATGCCCAGACCCCATTGGGTTGGATGCATTCTGTGGACAACGCTAATGGATGCCAAGAGCGCCACGACATGACGGTACATGGAGGTGGACCTTACAACAATTTGGAACACGGAGGAGACTGATGGACGTGAGTGCTGAGGTGGCCATCTGTACCAACCCTTCAGGTTGTAATCCCCGGAGGATGATCCAGGAGGTTCTCTGTAATATTAGTTGTTTGTCCGTTTTTATATGTACTTGTTGTTCAGTTGAGTTTTTATACTGGCCCATTTACTTTTCATCACACTCTATTGTATTCAGTTTTACTTAGTGTTTACCTCCTGTTGCATACTATGTTGTGTTTGTTTACATTATAAAGGCAATGCTTTCCCAGCTTAGGGATTTATGCCTTTGCTTCTAATCGCCAGCCCCAGGCCTCTGGAAGGCGTGAATGCAGTAGTCACGACACGTACCCCGAGGAAGGGTCGTGAAAAATTTGTATTAGAGGTGGTCAGTTCTACCATAGAACATTGACTCTGATTCTTTTAACGACAATAGTGTTATGTGTTTTGGGTGTGTTTATTGGTTTAGGGAAACTGGTGTTGGTGCGGCGTCTGACGTATCCATACACTAGGACTGTAATTTCTAATCTACGACTCAGTGCACAAGAACACTAATTGCGTGAGTGTTTCCTTTGAAAATGTATTCTTCGTGATTACTTTATGTCAGCTCACGAGGTATACTATTTTAAATGTGGATCTCCTGTTTCTTTCTAGGATTACCCACGAAGGAAGCCATCTAGGTTTCCAATTTATGTATGAGATGGTTTCCCTCCGAGATATAAGGACTCGGTGTAGGGCCCCATCACAGTGGAGTCACCTATGGTACCACTACCCGCTGGGCCACCAATTCAACCAGCCCTAGTAGCAGAGTGTGCACGCAACCTAAGTACGTTGCACGAGTTCCAGCAACAGAAGACTCCAAGGATCCGAGGCGCGATGGACCCACATTTAGCTGAGGATTGGCAGGAGGCTGTCGTGAGAGTTTTCAGAGAGGTAGGGACACCAGCTGACCTTATGGTGATCCATGCCGCGAGTCTCCTACACGCAGCAGCAGGTAGATGATAGAGCATGATGCTAGAGGTGCATGAAGAGGCATCACTACCCTAGGTAGATTTCGAGAGTCTGTTCTGGGTGGATTTTGTTCCAGCCACCCTTCGTGCGGTGGAGATTCATGAGTTACTACATCTGCAGCAGGGCACCATGATAGTAGCTCAGAACACAGCATGGTTCACTGAACTTTCATACTATTCCACCGATATGGTTCGGGACCCGTTATTTAGGGCCTGGACATTCAAGCAGGTACTTTTTCACGAGATCGGGGCTTCAAAGATTCCCCTTAGCATCCCAACATAGGCAGGGGTGTTGGAGAGATCCCTTCTAGTGAGGAGGTTTCTCGCTGAGTAGTCACCAGTGGTGAGACCCACCCCCAGGAGACACGTAGTGGAGTATTATACATCCTGTAGTAGACAGATGTCATAGAGGCCCAAGTGGGCCTGGCCATCAGGTGGGTGATCCTAGGATGGGGGTACAGTTTTGCAGGGAAAACTAGAAAAATTCATCTATACAAGGAGCAGGATGTGCTATGTATGTGGTGGGTAGGGCCACATGGAACGTGACTACATTACACATCATTCAAATGATCATTAGATAGAGCAGGGGCCTCCCAGGCATAGGTAGAGGTTCCACTGTGGTGGTCCACTGGGAGAAGGCGGACGTGGCAGAGGAGCTGGCCGAGCAGCGGGTGGTGGAAGACATTCCGAGGATCTACCACCACCACCACTATGAGGTCCAACCCGACCACATGGATCTTGTGATCATAGGTGAGCTCAGCTACAGGCAGTCATGGCCTATGACCATGGTGCACTTGTGATGATTCAAGGTACTATCTGTGTCTACTCCAACATTGTTGTAGTACATACAGACAAAGATACGAGTCATCAATTTATTGTTGTTTCCCTTGTTCGGAGCTCGGAGATTCAGAGAGATTCGTTGTCTCGATCCTTACAGCTAAAGACTCTTACGGGAGTAGACTCGATGATTAGGCACTGGTCCAGGCAGTGTGATCTTACTCTAGGATGCGAGAGCTTCGGCTAGGATCTTCTTGTAGCGGTGTCAAGGTCTTACAACGTCATCCTGGGTATGGACTGGTTATCCACAGTTCATGCTCAGATTCACTGTATTATGTGGAATGTGTGGTGTGACCGCATGGATGGTATTAGGTTCACCATCACCAGCGAGAAATGAGACTTTGCAGTGCAAGATGGAATTATGTAGAAGAGGGGGTAGCCGATGCCACATCAGTGGGCTAGTCACATCCTTGGAGCGGTTGATGTGAAGAGTCCAGGTTGTCATGTTGTAGTGGATCAATACGCGGATGTTTTTCTTAACGATGTTCCAAGACTACCTTCTCGTAGAGAGGTATACTTCTACATTGATATGTACCATGGGATGGAACCGATATCTACTCTTGCATATCGGATTGCTCCCGCTAATCTTCATGAGTTGCAGGTACTACGGGAGGACTTGCAGGGAAAGGGTTTTATCCGACCCAGTGTTTCACCCTGAGCATCACAAATTTTCTTCACCAAGAAGGCGGATGGGAGCTTGCGAATATTTTTCGACTACCATCGCCTAAATCAGGTGACATTGAAGAACAAGTACCCACTCCTGAGGATTGATGACTTCTTTGATCAGCACAAGGGAGCATGACGGATCTCGAATATAGACTATCAGGTCAAGTAATCACCGGCTCAAAGTTTGAGATGACGATGTGCAGAAGAAGGCCTTCAGTTGTCAGTATGGCCATTATGAGTTCTTGGTTATGCCCCTCGATGTAACCAACGCACCAGCAGTCTTCATGAGTCTCATGAATAGTATCTTCCAACCATACCTCGATCATTTTGTAATAGTATTCATCAACGACATTCTGATTTACTCGACTGCTGAAGAAGAGAATGCCTACCATCTGCGTGTAGTGCTGGACACACTCCGAGAGAACTAGAATTATGGTAAACTCTCAAAGTTCTAGTTATATATTCGAGAGGTTCATTTCTTTGGAATCATCATCTAGGAGGCTGGGGTTACTGTTGATCCAGCAATGATCGAGTTAGTAATTGCTTGGGAGCCACCCAGGAGTGTGACAGAGGTGCAGAGTTTTCTGGGACTGGCTGAATACTATCTGAGATTTGTGCCATAATTTTCCAAAGTTTCCACACCACTATCATTTTTGTCAATGAAGGGGAAACCTTTCGTGTGGTCTGATAGATACCAGTAGAGAATTTAGGAGCTGAGGTAGAGGTTGACAAGTGCTCCCATCTTGAGGCTACCAGAGGAGGGCCAGGGGTACGTAGTTTACTACGATGCATCAGGGACTAGACTCAGGTGTGTCCTGATGCAGTAGTGTGATGTGATTGCTTATGGTTCACGACAGTTGAGAAAACATGAGAAGAACTACAATACCCATGACCTAGAGTAAGTAGCAGTGGTCTTTGCCTTGATGATCTGGCAGCACTATCTGATGGTCGAACGTTTTATAATATACTCTGACCACCAGAGTCTCAGGTATATCTTCTTGTAGAAAGACCTGAACCTATGATAGTGGAAATGGATTGGTTTCCTCCAATACTATGACATTGAGATAGTCTATAGACTTGGGAAGTGGAACATTGTAGCAGATTCTCTCAGTAGGAGATCATGAATTCAGCTGCTAGAAGAGGTGATAGAGAAGCTAGCCACGTCGCAGATATCCTTTGTGGATAGAAATGGAGTGTCCATTATTCAGTCCCTCACATTCACTCTCACACATCTTCAGTGAGTCAGAGAGGCGCAACTTTGGGAATTTGACTATGAGGCACGACGTGCTCAGATATCCTTAGTGTAGGCACCTGATGAGTTTTCTGATGGTGGGGAGCATTTCATCCTCTTCAGAGGATGTACCATAGTACCAGTTTAAATACAAGAGTTTGTGTTGAAAGAGTTAAACACTTACCCTTTGTAGTTACATCCAAGAGTGGAAAAGATGTATCAGGACCTTAGATGACAACACTAGTGGCCAGGTATGAAGAAAGAAGTAGTATAGTTTGTCTCTTGATGCCTCACTTGTCAGTAAGTGAAGGAGGAGAACTAGGTACCTGCATACATGGTAAAGCACTTAGAGGTCTCAGAGTGGATGTGGCATGGGATATCCATGGATTTAATGATGGGACGTCCACATACATCCATATTAAATTACTCTATATTGGAGATCGTAGACCGACTCACCAAGCCGGCCCACTACCTACCGATCAGAGAGAAGGTCTCAGTAGAGATCTTTGGATGCCGCTACATTTAGTAGATTATACGGCTTCATTGTGTTCTATCGATTATAGTCTCTGATCGAGATGCTCATTTCACTTCCTGGCTATAGAAGGGGTTATAGGAGGCATTTGTGATGCAGCTTTGTTTGAGCACCGCCTTACATCCTTAGACAGATGGTTAGACTGAGAGAACCATTCCGACTCTCGAGGATATGCTCCGTGCATGTTTCCTCAACTTTGGTCACAGATGGGAGGATCACATACCCATGGTATGGTTTTCATACAACAACATCTTTCTATCCTTCATCGGAATGGCCCCTTACGAGGCACTGTACGGTTGACCTTGCAGATCACCTCTATACTAGATTGACCTAGGAGAGTCAGAACTTGTAGGACTAGAGATGGTTCAGGCTATGTCAGAGGAGGTGCAGATAATCCAAGAGTGGATGAAGACTACACAGAGCAGACAAAAGTCCTATGATGACAGGAGACGAAGACCACTTGTGTTCTATTATAGCGACGACGTCTTCCTATGGGTCTAACCATGTTGAGTTCTATGGAGATTCGGCCGAGGAGGAATGTAATCTCTGCATTTTATCAGGACGTTCTGGGTCCACAACCGAGTAGGCAAGGTGGATTACAACTTGCCCCTTTCACCTCAGCTGCACCAGGGGCACGACGTCTTCCACGTATCTCAGCTGAGAAGATACATTCATGCTTTGACCCACATCATCGACCACGAGGAGCTGGACATCGAGGACAGGGAGACATTCATGGAGGTCCCTATAGAGATCGACGAACGACATGAGAGGGTCCTACGAGGATGGTCTATTCCTCTGGTGCACATTCGTTGGGAGCACATGAACCTACAGGAGATCACATGGGAGTGGGAGGCTCAGATTCGTGCTCGTACCCTGATTTGTTTCCCTAATGTGTATTGTATCTTAATTGGGATATAAATCCCTGAGGTAGGGTAATGTAAATACATGGATATTTTAAAAAAATATCTTAATTTATTTGGAATTTAAGAAGCCTGTACTTTATGACTGCGCCTTATTCTGAGGCCCAGTCTACCCAGAATCATTTTTGGAAGTTATGTTCGAGTACGTTTGGAAAACGTACGTGCAGGTTTTTATATATTTTGAATCGGTGATAAGATTTGAAATCTGCGGACACTGATTAACTCACATCACCAGTATTCACTTAAGGAGACCTTTACCAAAGTTTTTTTATACATGATGGAATTTATAAATTGGGTATACTAATTAAAATTAGAAATTAAATAAAAATGACTGTGCAACACATTTTTATATGAATGGTGGTTAAAGTCTCTAGGTGGAGATTCGGGGTGGGGCCCACCCAACCATAACATCCCTTTAGAGTATATAAATAGGGGTGGGTCCCACATGAACACAAACCCTTAAAATCCCCTTGAAACCCCCCTTTAAACACATGGACTTCCCTTTGTATTAGTGAAGCCACATCTCCACTATTATTTTTTTAAACCATCCACCTTCTCTCATTAAGGTGAAAAATCAATTAATTAATAACATAAGTAATTAATTTGGGTATTTGATATATTTTGAATTTATTTTGAAAACATTAAATGAAGACATTAGATTCTTTATTTTGGTTGGAATTTTTATATTGGTGGAACTTTTAGATAATTAGAGGGAGAGCATTATTCCTCGAAGAACACAAAGAATTCCCTTTCTCTGAAATGAAGAATGAAGAAAATATCTTTGATCTTCATCCAAGCCACAAGAGGAGGAGCCTCCCATGAGGAAAGTAAACTATGCTACTTCTTCAGATATTTCCCGATGTCCACGAAATCGACGACCGTCTTCCGCGACGCCCAACATTCGCGGCACCGCTATCTGCGGCTCGTCGATGTGCAACGTCAAATAGAAGGTAGGGTTTTTTTACAATTTTAAATAAATGTAATTATACCCTCATTCTTACTGAATGTTTTAGTTTTTATTTGGCCTTTTGTTGTCACTAAACTCGGAGGGTGTTGGCCGAATGAACTCTTCCCGATGACCCTTCGTTGAATCTTGATTGTTTTGGAACGGAGGAGGAGTCGTTGGAGACCTCATATGGTGGCGACCAGAGGGGGCAGTGACCGGAGGTTACGGCGACCAAAGGCAGTGCCCTCTCCTCGACTGCGTGGAGGGAAACCATGGCCCGCAACTACAGGAAACTCGGTCTAATGAACCGGCCGGCTACAACTGGCCGGGTCGGTCGACCGCAACACCAGCAGGTGACGCACAGAGGATGTGTGACCCCAATCCGCGGGCCTCTAGTTGGAAGAACCGGCCCGCTACGGCCGACCAGGCAGAAGACTATGGCATCGCTTCGCACCGCACTGTGGAGAAGAACACAAACCACGCTCTTTGGTCCATGTCAGTGGGCGAACCAGCCGGCCGCCTGCCAGCCGGGCTGAAGGAAAACGCAACACCCTTAGCTACCGCGTGGGATGAACAGCAGGCCACTGTGCGGGCAGCTCATGCCGGACAGAACCGGTCTTCTTCGGCTGGCCGGGCAGGGAGAGGCAGCGCCGCTCGGCACCGCCAGGCAAACCGGACCAGACCGCTCTGTGGGCTAGGTCTGAAGGTGGGTCCCGCCCCACCGGGCTGGGACGACCCCCTTGCCGGGTCGGACCCGCTAAATCAGGTCGGGTCCATTTCGCTTAAATGTGAATAACTTTTAGACTCCATGTCTGATTGATGCGCCGTCTGTGGAACTGGGATCCTCATGAAGATGTGGTACTTTTAAGATATCTAAGTGAGTTTTGGACTACTTTGGAAAATAGCCAGGTTTGGATCGAGCATAAATCCCACCAGGCCCCTGATGCGAAGAAGCCAACAACTCTCAGACTAGGCGTCCCATTGACGCACCATTTGTCACGTTGGGTTCCTTGTAATGATACAGAACATCAGGGTACATCATCTACGGACTTCATGATAGTTGATATGTTGACCCCTTGGTTCGAGGAGCGGACCCTCCCGGAATCGAGCATGTTGTGTGTGAGAACCCTTGAGCTGGCTGCGACTGCGGTGAATTCTATATCAGAATCTAGTGTGGGTTCGACCGTGATGACTACTATCCTAGAATCCTTTGTGGGTTCGACAACAATGACTACGGTACCGGAATCCTGCGTTGGTTTGACAGAATAGCTGGACTGTATCCTATGTGGGGCCGAAAACTTAGCTGGACTGTATCCTGTGTGGGTCCGACAACATAGACGAGATAGCTGGACTGTATCTTGTGTGGGTACAATAGAATAGATGAGATAGCTGGACTATATCCTATGTGGTTCTGAATGCTTAGATGGTCATGTATCATGTGTGGGTCCGACAACATAGATGATCCACTGGCTACATTACATCATCTATATCTTCTTACTATTGTGGCATACCAGTGTGATCTGAGTCATGTCTTTCAACCATTTCCATCGTGGTAATTGACTTTACTTCTTGTGTGGATAGGGTTGGGCTTGAGCTCGTGAGTTAGAGCCGGATTGTGATTGGTATGTTAGGTATATGTATAGGAATAAACCTAAGTATGGTTTGGATGATTATTTGTGATTGTATCTTTCATATTTTGTTTATCATTAGTAGATATTGTGAGAAATTATGAGTCTCAGAGTCCCTACTGAGTATCTTTATACTCACCCCTGTATAGGATATGCCCGCACCCCATTGTGTTGGATGCGGATGATGGACAACACTGACAGAGGTTCAGAAATCCACGACAGGACGGTACGCCGACGTGGAGCTTGTGACGAGTTGGCACATGGAGGAGACTGACAGATGTGAGTATTGAGGTGGCCATCTGTTCCTGCCCTTCATATAGGAAACCCCGAAGGATGATCTACGAGATTCTCTTTACTATCATCTATTTGTCACTTTTTACTGTTACTTGTTGTTCAGTTGGCCTTGTATACTGGCCCAGTTACTTTTCAGCACATGCTTTTTTATTCTGTTTCACTTAGTGTTTTCTGTTGTTGCATACTCTGTTGTGGTTGTTTACTTTATAAAGGGAATGCATTCCTAGATTAGATATTTACTCCTTAGGTGCTTGTCTCCAGCCCCTGGCCTATATAAGGTGGGCTTGGGGTAGTCATGGCACAGGCCCTGAGGACTGGTCGTGACAGTTCCCATGCTGCCAATGTATGTGGACATGAGGTATCGATCACCCATGAAAGACTCTCTCCTATCGACCCACAATCTCATCTAGATCCTTTGAAAACATATCCCCATCTTCGATGTCAAGCTTTCCCCAATCAATGATGTTTTAAGGATCATGTATGTACCTCCACAGCTAGGATACATGTAAAACATCATGAATTTCGGGAAACTAAGGTGGAAGGGAAATGTGGTATGTCACTTCGCCAAATAATCTATGGAACTGAAATGATATTATGAACCTCGGAGATAACATTCCACCCTGGTCAAATCACAACAATCCTCTTCATGGTGAAACCCATTGAAATACATGGTCACCATCCTTAAACACCAGATGACACTTTCTCCTATCAGTATAATAATTCATCCTAATCGGTATAAACATCATCCATGCTTGAATGATTTGTACTTTCTTCGTGGTTTCCCATACCATCTTTGGTCACATGGGTTCTGACTCCCCTAGGTCAGTCTAGCGCAAATGTGTTCTGTAAATTCGACCATAAAATGCATTAAATGGTGACATACCGGTGGTGGAGTGATAACTATTTTTGTATCCAAACTCCTCCAAGGTCATGTGATCATCCAAACTATGTCTAAAATCAAGGACCCAAGCATGAAACAGGTCATCGAGGGTCTAAATGGTTCTCTCTATCTGTCCATCTGTTTGAGGATGAATGGTGGTTCTCAATCGAAGATGAATCCCAAATGCCTCCTACAGCATCTTCCATACTCGGGAAGTAAAAGGTGCATCACGATCATATATAATCATTGGGGGAACTCCATAAAGTTGTAAAATATATTGTATGTAGATGTATCCAATGCTCTCCACTAATCCGTGCTCTCTGATAGGTATTAAGTGGACCGAGTTGGTGAGTCATTCAACAATCACCAAAATAGAATCATGTCCCTTGGATGTGCATATAAGTTCTGTCATGAAGTCCATAGAAATTGCATCCCACTTCCACTCCGGCACCTCATGTGGCTGAGCTAATCAGGCTGGAATCAAATGATCTGCCTTAACTTTCTCACAAGTGTGGTACCATGAGACAAAATCAACCCCTGATTTCATCATTCCCGACCACCTATGAATACGTTAGAGGTCCTTGTACATCTTTTCCACTCTTGGATGTTCCTTTAGAGGTGATGTATGAAAATAACTCAATACATCATCCTATAGTTCCCCCAGTATTATAGTACCTCCTATGAAGAGGATAATGTGCTCCCCACCATCAGAAATTCCATCAGGTTCCTGTCCTCTAGATGTCTGAGAACGTTGATCCCCGTAGTCAGTGTGCCATTGTTGTGCCTCCATGACTAGAAGATGGAGTGGGGGAGTGACTGTTAGAGACTGAAGATAATATGCTCCATCTCAATCCACATAAGATATCTCAAAAGTGGATAACTACTCTGCTGCCTCACTAAGAAACTGTATACCATATATCTTACTGAGTGCATCTGCTACTGCGTTCCCCTTACCAAGAGTATAGTCTATATCAATGTCATAGTCAAGAGGATCTCATGCCAATGCCACTGTCTCAGTTTCAGGTTCTTCTGAAAGAAGGTATACCTGAGACTCTTCTGAACATAGTAGACTATAAAATTGTCACCCATCTTGTAATGTCGCCACATCTTCAAGGTAAACACCACTACTGCTAACCCCATGTCATGGGTTGTTTAGTTTTACTAATGTTGTCTCTGTTATCGAGAGACAGACGTGATCACTGCTTTCTCCTGCATCAGGAACCATCTGAGTTCATTACCTGATGCGTCACATTAGACTACATACCCAATGCCCTCCTCCTGTAGCCTCAAGGTGGTGGAACTCTTCAGTCTCTACCTCAACTCCTGGAAACTTCATTGGGACCTCTCCATTCAAATAAAGGGATTCCCCTTAAACTTCTACACTAATAAGGGTTCCTCAACTCTAGAAAATTTTATCACAATCCTCTGGTTGTAATGTGATAGGCCCGGAAGCTTCACACCTCCAACACACACCTAGGTGTCTCTCAAGAAGCCGCACCATAAATATTCACAAGTTCCACCGCAAATCCTTCCACCATGATAACATGTTCTAGGAATTGAACCTCTCCGATCCAGAATGACCACTTCAAGAGATTACATAAAACTGGTGCTCTTAGAGTGTGTCCAGAAAGACATACAGATGATAGGTATGCTCCTCCTCTTTAGCTATGTATTTCAGGATATCATTGATGAAGACTACCACAATGCAATCGAGGTATGGCTGTAAGATCCTATTGATGAGTCCCATGAACACTGCAGCGGAATTGGTCATGCTGAATGGAATAATCAAGAACACATAATGGTTATAACGACAACTGAGGACCGTCTTAAGCACATATTTATCACGTACCTAGAGTTGGTGATGGCCAGATATGAGGTCTATCTTCGAAAACCAGTATTCTCCCTTATGCTGATCAATGTGATCATAAATCCAAGGAAGTGGGTACATGTTCCTCACAATTAGTTGGTTTAGGCACTGATAGTCTATACATAGTCTCAGACTCTCATCCGCATTTTTGTCGAACAAAAGCCGAGCTTCCCAAGGAGAATCCATAGGCTTAATGAACCCCTTCCTCTGCAAGTCCCCATGTAGTAATCACTCCTCACGAAGCTCCACGGGATCCATCCGATATGCTATTGTAGATATATGTTTCATCATGGAGTACTGTAGTTATCAAAGTATACCTATCTGCATGGAGGTAGACACATACAAACATCATGAAAGACATCAACACAATGGTCCTACACTACTCGATAGATCAGACTCTACATCAACTGATCTGAGGCTAAGGCAAGCCAACTATTGAGTA
This sequence comes from Viscum album, assembly GCA_963277665.1. Lineage (NCBI taxonomy): Eukaryota > Viridiplantae > Streptophyta > Magnoliopsida > Santalales > Viscaceae > Viscum > Viscum album. Next base: position 325,747,407 of record OY728128.1, read on the forward strand.
ATCGGCTACAACCTCCTGTGGTTTTGTCTATCTTGTTCTGAAAAGGTTTCCATCTCATCGGTGAAGTATAACATTGTCCCATATATACAGACACACCGCCCTTTGTGCATAATTGAGTCAATCTATGTATAGACTATGGATAATTAGTCCTTACCCAAGGTCACATCATAAGGCCTTGATACAACTACTAGAAGATCAAAGTTGAAACTCTCTCCTTCTAGAGTAAGTTCAGACTTATAGAACTAGTGTGAAATAATCTAATCTTCCCCCATAAAAGTCTCTAGCTGTATGGATCGAGCCAATGGCTCCATCGGAATCTCCGAGCTCCGAACAATGGTTATGGAAATAAAAGTGTTACTGGAACCTATGTCTATAAGTACTGTAGCTAGTGTTGAGCAGACACTGATCATACCACTAACAATCTACGGAGGACCATGGTCATAGGCCTCAGCTGCATGGAGCTAAGATCATCACTGTCCACCTAGTCCTTGTGTTCGGGATGGACCACCTGTAGGTGGTGGCCGTAGAACCTCGAATTACTACCCACCACCTAATGCATGGATTTCCCTTCCGCCACATTTTACTACTGCCTGTGGACCTCCAGGATTGAATGATTTCCTCTACCCAGGAGGTACTTTGACCGTATACTGGTCATCTAAATAGTGCGTTTGGACGTCACGATCTAAGTGACCCTGCCACCTGCATGAGTAACATTGCCTTCTCCTCGCCTGTCCTGCATTGTCACAGGATCCCCGTACAACCTACCATATATCCTGTAGGCATCCACATGTAGGTCTGGTCCACATGGACCTCTACATCATCTATATGTTGCAAGATTTAGATTACTATGCTATGTGATGTTCGGTGGTGGGTCTCGCTACCAGTTATTGCGCAGCAAAGAAGCTCTCCTAAATCAGTGAACTGTATAACACCCCATACTCGGTCAGGATGCTATGAGATACCATCGAATCACTGATCACTCATATGAGCCCCTGCTCGAATATCTGGGACCTGAAGAAATGGTCCCAAACCATGTTAGTGGAGTAGCAAGAGAGGCCGGAGAACCTCACTGAATACTGATCCACGATCATGCTTCCCTGTAGTATGTAGAGAATCTCTAGTATACACACTCAGCATAAGGTTTCTTGGAGAAACACTGCCCTGAAAAGTCTCTCAAAGTCTACCCATATGAGAGTCACCTCTTCGTGAACCTATAACATCATGCTCCACCATCTCCCAACTTCTACCTGAAGAAGACTAGCTGCATGGATAACCATAAGATCAGGTGGTGTCCCTACTAGTGGGAAAACTATTACCATGGCCTCCAGCCAGTCCTCAGCCACCTGTGGATCCATGTCACCCTGGAACCTCAGTGGCCTCGTGTGCAGGAAGTCATGAAATAGACTCAATGGGTGTGAACCCTGTACTACTGGGGATGGTGGCATCAGTAGTCCAATAGGTAGTGGAGGTTCCAATACTCCACCCGATGGTACAACTGTCGAAAGGGGGCCCTGCACAAAATCCTCGTCTCCCGGTGGGCTTTCATCGCATACTCTACCTGGAACCCTGGCAGGTTGTCTATGAGGAGGCATCCAGAAAGGAAACAGGTTCTCCATAGTCAAAATGTTATCCTTGGGTAGGTGACTCATAGATACTGGAATGAAAACATTCCAAAAACACACACACAAACAGTGTTTTCATGTACTAAGTCAGAAATCAGATGGCAAGGTCCTTGTGTAAGGATGCTTCAACCACCGTACAAACACTAGATTCCACAAAATGAAAACCACAGTTTTTACCCACAACACTATTGTCGAATCAAAAGATTGGGGTCCATGTTATCTGTTATAACTAACTCCTATGATACTAATTCTTCAAAACCCATCCCCTGGGGCCCGTTCCATGACTACTCCAAGCCCGATATCCATAGCCATAGGGCTGGAGACTAGCCCTGGAAAGGCATATCGATAAAACAGGGATGGAATTTCCTTTTAACTTGAAAACACACACAATACAAACACAATTTCTGATAAGAGAACAAAGTAAACTGTATAGTAAATATGTTGAGTACAATATGTAAAGGGGTAAAACTAAAAGACTAACTAGAAATTACAAGTTAAACATAAAACTTCTCTTGTGAACACCCACCAATGATCCGACCTGAAGGGTAGGAACAACTCTCGAATTGTCGTCTCTATGGTTCGTCTCATCTAATGATCCATAATCGAGTAGCATGCAGTCTCAGACCCCTCATCCACAATCAATGATGTCCCTCATTTTCCCAAGAAAAAGCAAGGTGTTGGCTTAGCCCATGCAGGGGTAAGTATAACAATACGCAGTAGGGACCCTAACACCCCCAAAGGTCTCTTAGAATCCAACGAGGATAATCCAAAAAAAAGACCACAATTACAAAGAACAATGTAACAATCAACCCTACCTAGGTATATTCCCCCACATATACATAAGTTATAATGTAACCCAACTCATTCAAGAGGATCACATAGACCAACTATTTTTTCAAAAGCACAACTGTTCCCTAAATGAATGAATACCATGTATGAAGAACCAGAAAAAGAATAACACATAGTTATAGACACATTAAACACCGATTATAACTTAATAATAGAATTATAGATGATTAGTTGTATTTCTATATCATCATACTTCATCAAGAAGCTCTTTTTTTAACCCAAACAAGATCAAAGATAACCCACACAGGATCTGTAGATAACCCACACAGGATCTGAAGATGACCCACCGAGGGTCTGTCGATGGTGACCCACATAGGATCCGAATATTACTGAAACCAGACCATATGATGAACCACGCCGGATTTTTATATGCTAACCCATCCAATATCATAAAATTCTAATAGCCAGCCACATGGTTCCCGCACTAAGCGCGCTTGATACTAGGAGGTTCGTCTCCTCAATCCATTGTTCGATACATCAACTACCATGAATTTCCACAAATAACTATCAAAATGGCCTTTTATGTCATAAGGGTCCCAACACGATAGACGATGTGTCAATCTGATGCCCAGTCTGTAAGTTATTATCATTTCTGTTAAGAGGGCACAATTGGATTTTGATTCAATCCATACTAGTCATACTCCAACATTATCCAAAACTTAAGAAAATAATAAAAAAAGGACCATCTCTATCCAAGGATTTTGACACCATAAACGATTCATTAAATGGACACCTGATTCTCAAGATATGGCCAAAAGGGAGTATTTGGGTCTAGATGGACCCAGGTCTAGTCTGATCCGACCCGACTCAGTCAGGGAATGGCCAAGACGGGCCGCACCGCGGAGGGCTCGACCTACGGTGTTGTCGTTGTCTGGCCTGCGGCCAGGTGGTCTTCCTTGGACGGGCCCGCCCTAGCCACCACCCGGAGGAGGTGCCCCTCGGGATTCCGGAATGGCCCAAGGGTCATTCTGTTTGGGCCAACCCGGCGGCGCCACATGGCTCTGCCTGCTACAATGCGGGACCCACCAGAGCAGGTTCTACTCATCATGACGTGGTCAACCAATGTTCCAAACTTCTTCCCATCCAGTGGCATCGATGTGCACCGATGTTTCCTCTGTGTCATGCTGGGTGCTCGCCGCCCTCCAGGCCCATCGCCGTGGCTCGGAAGCAGCGGCCTCCGACATCGGTGGCATGGATGTGTGCCACCCCAGCCTCCTCGAGGACGGTCGACGTGCCGACCACTACCATCATTCCCCAAAGACGATGGGTCGCAGCCTCCTTTGGTGGAGCGTTTGCACGACCACCACCTGCATGGTCGGCCTGTGTGCCAGCCGCCACCTATACACTACAAGCACCGGTCACCGACGGACTTCTACGTTTCACAGGGTGAGCTCCTGTGGCCCGTTCTTCAATCTGAAGGAATCGTTGTGTGTCCTTGGATTTCGCCTTTACATCTATCCCTTCATGGTTGAGTTCTACTCATCCATAGGTTTCTCCCATGATGAGCACGTCAAACAACGAGGTAGTAGAGGGATCAGGCTGTGTTTGTTTGGCCTGCACCCTTCGCGGTATGCAGATTGCATGCAACTCAATAAATTTGAATCAACATAAATCATCCATAAATATTCTAGAACAAACCCTACCTCAATCTTTCATTGGATATTGTTTTAGGAATAAGATGAAGACGATGAAGGAGATGCAAGCATTAGTCGCTCCCGAAATATGCTTCTGATCTATGCTCCAATGTTGGTTCAACGTTATTGATCCTAAGATTTGTTCTTCATTGGAGGAGGTTCTTTCTTGGAGGATGTTATACCTACAAGAGTTCTCCAAAAATTCATTTTCTAATAATTCTCAATTCCTAGATAAGTGAGGAGCTAATCCACCAAATTATGTTTAAGTGTTCATTATTCAGTAATGATGGTTCATTAATTGGGGGAGGGTTTCCAAGAGTTACAACACATAAAAATAGGGGTTTTCAAGGTCGAGGGGTCCCCAAAACCAAATTACAAAAGTGGTGGAGCGATTTCAAATAAAAAATTGTTTTATTTTAATTCATCCTCAAAAACCGCGATTTACATCTTCCACCCTCGACCCATTGCGGTCGAGGTGATGGCCTCAAGAGAAAATCAGCACTGTGAGTTCAACGGTGTCTTCATATTCCAATTCCGAGAATCGATTCAGAATTTATAAATTACCTCTAACACATTTACTAAATATACCATAAGGAATGATTTGAAATTCATTTTAGTCACTCAAGGCCTCGAAATATAGTCCCATAAATTTTCACAGACTCGTAATATTTCCATACAATTAAAAAAATTACATGGAAAATTCTGGGTCGTTAAATTTCCTCTTTATAAAAAAGTTATATAATATAAGGAAAAAAACACTTTGAGTACATAATCAAATAATTATAAAGGGAGAAGAAATTATATAATGTGTGTTTCTATAAATTAAGGAACCTAAACCAAAGGAATAATAAGTTAACCCTTTGGAATAATAGTGTTACCCTTATGAATTGTAATATGATCAATAGTATAGTAATATCAACAATGAATTAATGGATACAAATTAGGCATATTTTAAGTAATAATATTATTTAATTATATCAATAATTTAGTAAAAAAAATTATGAATTTTTATTTAATTACATTTTTTAAATTATAAATATTTTACTCTGCTTTTATAATTAATATATATATTTAAAATAAAATTTACTTTCATATAATTAATGAATAAGTTAATATTGATTTGTCTCATGATCATGAGATAATATAATGAGACCTTATTTCATTTTTCAATGAGTTATCAAATCAGTAAAATTTTACGATTGTAATTTGTTTATGTAAATTATGATTTTTTAAATTAAATTTCTCATAATAAGAAATTTATTATATAGAAATAGTATTCGTTTTTTAGATTTTACATGTCGGAAAATGGTAACGATAAATATTTAGGATTTTTATAAAATAGTTGATTTTTTGGGGGAATAATTAAATACTATAATTTAAGGTATTTATACATTATCAGATAATAAACTATTTCTAACATAATGAAGAATTTAGGTACCATTTCTTCATAATAAAAAAATTTATTACTATATTTAGTCCTAATAATCAACACTATTTCTTTTTGTGAAAAATAATAAAAAAATAATTAATTAAATAATGAAAAATCACCCCTCTCCACCACTATAAATACCACCCCTCACCCCTATTCTTCTCACAACTCTATGACTTGAGGATTTTCCAAATTCATCCCAAATCCACTTCCCGAGTCTCCCCCACACACATTCAGGAGGTCATGGCCTTACAGAAATACCCAATACCATTTCCATAAGGAGGATTTCATGTAGGATAATGGAATAGGTAAACCATCTTTATTTTTCTTTTAATTGCATTTCGATTTATTTTCTTTTCTTATCCTCTTCTCACCTCTGTATTATAATCGATAATTACATATATCACATAATATATATAAATACTATAATGATATCGTGTTAATTTAATATTCATTATCAATCTCTTTACTCTATCTATTTAAATTTTAAAATGAAATCATCATCAGGGATGCGCCGGTTTACAACCATTATGGACAATGAACTTTCGTAAATTAATTTGTCCTTAAAGGTTGATAAATAACCAATTATTATTTTGGAACAAGATTAAAAAAAATATATTATATATAATGCAAGGTAATGGAATAATTTTATATAAAAGTTATTAACTAAAGGAAATAAAATTGTTTATTATGATCCAAGAACCGCGAAAATTAATCTAAACAAATAACATTACTATTTTATAAAATGAATCATCCAAAAATATATAATAAATAATAAAAAATAATTCCAATTGAACTAATGGTTGTTAATAAATAGAATTTAAATCTAATTGTGAATTATAATATCCATTTTACAAGAACTATATTACTTACAATCATTCAAACTGATCAGGAAATCAATGAAACGAACACTCTTGAATGATAGAATTAAATCTTATACATAACAAAAAGACAACAAATAAAATTATTAAAATAATAATAAACTAAATAATCATTAACAGGTTATGAAAAAAACAATTTATCAGTTTAATTTTTATTCCAATACCATAACATCAAGTGAGGAATATATTCAGACATAATTAAAAGGTTTCTTCCCGAACAAAAATTTTCATTCAAGTTATGACTTTCCCACTACACTCCATTGTATTTATTAATATAATTTATATATTTACTAAAAATTATAAGTATATGATGGAAAATCATTTATTCTGATCAGTTTATTTTTCATTTGTCAAAAATACATGTTTTATAAGGTCCTCATCGCACACCTTAACGATAAAGAATCCCAAATAAAGGGGTCTGTCACGATTTCTTATCGATTTTCTAGTAGCATATATATTATTTGTTAATAATACAATATTTTCATAAAATATATAAATTTTTAATGGGAAAAATATTTTAGTTTATTAATTGTTTTATAAAATGATTTTTCCCAAAATAAATCTTCATCATAATGTAATAAAAGATTATTTATCTAAAAAACTAATCAATGATTTTATAAGATTATTATTCATAAATTTCAATACTATTGTGTATTTTTTTTATTTAATTGGGATTAATATTTTATGATATCATCTATAATATTTTATTGAATTCATTATGATTAATTTGGATGTGGATGTGCTCTCTAAATACAATTCACCATGTTACATTGTATGGTTAGTGTTTATGTTTAATGAATGAGGAAAGTCATTTAAATTTTGTATGATCATTTCAATATGAATATATATTTTGATTATGTTTATCCCCTTTTATATGACGAATTCATTGGATATAGTAGTTGTTTTTGGGCCCAATTCTATCCCTTCAGTGAATCAGTAGGTCTCTTGAGAAAAATTAGTTTGGTATTTTAATGATTTGCATATGGTCATGGCACGAGGCGTTGACTATATGTTTATAATATCCAAAATTATTATTTCCCTAATTAAAAAAATAGAATTTTATATTCCAAGTGATTATTTTTCTAGTATAACATCATTTTATAAGTATTTTTATCAAATTATTTAACCAATATATATTTCTCCCGTATTATTCTAATGTTTACTTTTAATGGAATGTGTTTTAAGTAATTCATCATTCCTTATTTTTTATTTATTCATCATTATATTTCTCTCCCTTACTAAGTATTTGAGCAAATCCTCTACTTATGTATTATTTTTTATTATGATATGAAGTTTTGTATTGTGTATGACCTACAGGGAAAATCTAGGTGATTATGTGTGATTTAAAATAAGTTAATATGATTTATATAATTTTATGTTGTAATGTAAAAATCACATGTTTAATCTTCTTTTCCATACTAGTAAACTATTTAGTCCTTCAAGATGTATATTACTAGTTTATATTTCAATGTAATAAATTAAGGAACAAACTCCATAAATCTTTAGTAAGGGTCCTTACACATCCACATTGAAGGTTCCCTAAAAATAATGATTCTTTGATCATGATATGTTTTGTTACATTGATGATACATGATAAATTCTAAGTAAATTAAAGGATTTTATCCAGGTTATTCACATTAATCCATGGAAATAATAATTATCTACCATCCATGATTTTTATTATATATATATATATATATGTGATATATTTAGTAGAGGGTTTATTAGGTAATTTAATGAATTGTATAATTTTAAAAAATTGGGAATGAATTGTTTTTAATCAGCTAATGATTGAGGCCAAAAATATATTGGCCCTAACTGAATTTACAAGTCCCAAGTGACAAAAGAACATGTGTATTTTTTTATATCTCTCTGAATTGTAGTATAGTTTCGTCAAAGAAGGACTTCCCATCATGTTTTCATTTCCGAAATTAATAATTACATAAATATAAGTTCAATGAAAATTATTATCCATATTTTCATGTATTATCTGGGATACAAAGTACAAATACATTTATTCACTTATGTATTTATGTTACTTAATTCTTGATATAATTTCAAATGTTCTATGTTTATGTTATTATATTTTCTATTGTATGATGCCTCATATAGAATGTCGAAGCCCATCATTTTTTGTTTTCCATTCTCATGTAAACATAGAATATAAAAATGTATAATTTTCAATGATATTATAGAAGGAATAATAATGATTTCAAAATGGGATAATTGTTTATCTTCTGTATTCAAATGTGATTTACATAAGTGATTTTTTATCCAATACTAATAATAAATTTGAGAATATAATAAATCATGTATTCAAAATAATAAATTTATTATTAATACTTACATTGGGTTCCTAGAGTCAGGTCTGTTATAGAGGAATACTAAAACCTGATCATGGTAATTAAATATAATTTATTTAGATTAATATTTAATAAATAATCTACCAACTCTATGGGACTACTGTTGGGGTGTAGTATTTAGTTATTTTATCGGTTTAAATTACCATATAGATTCTTATATTTTAATGTCTAGTAGGAATAGTACATGATTAATGTCTTATAAGAGTTATCATAGTTTAAATTCCAATGGAGATTCTCATAGTTAAATTAATATAAAAATAATCATTGTTTAATGACTTGTAAGTACAGTCATATTTTAATGAGTAGTGGTAGGATCCATTTTTTAGTTATATAAGGATTCAGACAGTTTATATTCTATTCATGACACTCATGGATTGATTTCCAATATGAACCCAATTTATATAAATTCAAATAGGGATTCTCACAACTTAATTTCATATGGGGAATATCATATTGTAGAGTTCAGTGATAACATTCATGTTTTAATGTGAATTGTGGATAAAATTGATTTAATGTATTATTGGAATTGTAACAATTTGATATATATAGTTTTAAAACTAATCTCTCAAAATATCATGGGAATTATAATGGTATTAAGTCTCATAGAGACCCTCATTGTTTAATGAACCCTAAGTATGATCATAGATTAATTTCTAATTATGATACTATAATTTTATGGTTCTATGAAGACACCCACCTATACAATCTAATGGGAACACTCTAGAGGTCATGGTGTTTTCAGAGGTGATGGGTTTGTGTAATAATTCGATTGAAGAGGGTGATATGTTGTTGATTGTGTTTGGATTTTGGGATTTAATACTCAAGAGATGTCATGTGAGTCCATTTAGAGGGTGAATATAAACCAATATAGTTTTATTAGTATAATTTAATCACATATGATAGGATTATCCCAAAAGATTTTATATCTTGTCATAATGATTATTTCATTATAAAATGAATGAAAATTGGGGATAGAGAATCTAAAACATAGTTGTTTTTATATAATGGTTCAACTAAAAATATGACTCAAATATATGTAGGTTTTATTGATTCCAATTTTTCTAAGGCCTAGTTGGAGTCATTTACCATTGCGTCGATTATATATTGGATGGTCATTGGTAAAATTTCTTTGGCAGACACGTGATAAGAGACACATGATATTCATTGAAGCATTAGATATGAATATGTAGATTACACAACTAATTCTCAAATGGACACTATTATAGTTTCACATTTCTGGTTTTAATGATCTTGTCAAAATTTTGAGTATTAGGGTCCCATGTGACATTAATTATCATCAATGTTTTTCATGTTGAAGAGGAATCAAATTGGTGTAATTTGACAATTTTAATCATTATTTATGTTTTATTTAAATCCATATATTAGTTGTACAATCCTTTTTTATGTGATGACATTTAAATAAAATGTGTGATCTGTTTGAGATCATCTCTAATTCATTTGAATTATTTAAATGGATTTTCCAAGGTAATTAACATTAGTCTCACACGTGGAGGAGGCAATATTTGATTATTGTATTATAAAATGGAATTAACATTGAAGTTTCATCAGAAATGAGTTTCAAAATCCCCAAAATATTAAATCGGAAGTATAAACACTATAAATTTATATATGAGGTATAATGATAAAACATAAACTCAAAGAATGTTTATTGTTAGATAAATAATAATTCTTTTTAAAAAAATTGTTTTAATAACAATATCGATGTAACCCTATTAAAGTGTAGAAGCCCTAAAAAATTTCATAGTCAGGTGGTGCCTCATTCGATGACAACACATAACTCAGGATTCATTAAAATACATCCTTTTTTAGAAACAATATATTCTACCATGATATTTCCAATTTGATCATTTTTAGATGCTATTTTCTGTAATAAAAAACAAAAAATTATGTTACTAAGAACATTAAATCATTTCTTAAAAATACTTGACAACCATTCATGTTCAAAACAACAAATAATTGTAGAATCAAGCTCTATTATTTTTATGATATAAATATTCCACTGTAGAATGATTTAATAATATTTCATATAGTCTTACAAAATTAAAAATCAATGTCGGAGAAAAGAGTCTATGATCAAAACCTCAATGTTGTCTATTCCACTAACTTACATCCATATGGGGAACCATACATATCATACCTATAAATCACATTTTAATGTAAGAATATTAATTAAATTCCATAAATAAATTTCGGGTGATCATAATGGTTCAGTTCCTTTTGGGACATGGTACAACATGGTTTAATTAATGAATGATCTTCGAAATATCCCAAAATTATATTCCCCATTCTTACACTTCTAATAAATACACTATATAATAATTTTATTCATAGCATGGTAAAGATAAAAAAATAATGTTTAGGTCATAATCTCAATAAGGATAAACCTGGGGAATACATGAAAATAATGTGATAAAAAATGTATTATAACTTAACATTAAAATATGAAAACAATACCATATATTTCAAAGAAACCAATCATATTTCATGGAATATAGAGTTTTATTTTTTAAGTCAAGAATAATAATTGAATAAAATTATATGAGACATGATATCATAACATTAAGATATTACATAGATTTTTAGCATTCAAGTAAACAAATATAATCATCTTCATAGTACTCATAGCTAATTTCTAAGACTATTATTGTGTAATGGGTTGACACCACAAAACATCAGACTAGTTAATTTCTAATATAAATACATGTATAGTGGATAGTGTCCCTTAATGAAAAGATTCACAACCTATTACTATTATGTTAAAATCATGAAATATAAATAATTAACCAATAAATTGGACATAGTTATAGTTCCCATTTGTTATATAATGGAAATAATACATACATGTGTGGAAATATCATAAAATATTCATAATATCATAACACAAGAAAAATAAATAGGGTTTATAAACATTTCATCATAGAATAAATAGTGGAAATGTAATAGGAATCATAATCATTTAGTCATAGTAATACTTAGGAAAATAGAATATATTTGTTCATATGAATTTTATCATTTTATAATGTATAGATAAGAAAAACATTTGATAAAAATATTTTCATGAAAAATTTAAAAAATTTAAAAAAATATAAGAATGATATCCTTAGATAATATCACATGTAAATTATATGTATCATAAAGGGATTTAATCATAGATGCGAAATTATTTATATGGATAACATTTATTATTTCCTGAGGAAAACAAAATTTCAACATTGAATTATTTTTTTTAAAATGAAACATTTTGAAAATTATTTTCTTGGAATAAAAACATGGAAATGAAAATGGAATATTGAAACATCATTTAAAAATTATATTGAGAAAAAAATCATTTAATCATTGAATAAAAATTATATAATACATTTTCAAAATATTTTAATTTTATAATATCTATTGAAACATCTATATTATTCTTCAAAAAATTATTGTTAATGATTGAAAAATATCATTCATGTAGTTCACAGGTCAATGATTACATTAAAATTTTTATTAAAATCGAAATTATATTTTTCTGAAAAATACAGTATGATTGAAATTAAATACTTTTTATAATGTAATGGATATATAATTATAAAAATAATTTGGGAAATTTTTTTATAAAAAAAAAATTCATTTCAATTAAATGAATTTGGAAGGAAAATTATTTTTATCAAAAGTGATGACTAAATTCAGTTTATTTTAAAACTATTTAACTAATATATTGACATTAAAAATAGATTGAAATGAAATGTATATATATTATCAAGGAATAATAATATAGAGAAATAAACGAGCTTGATGTGATAATGTTCATAATATTTTATGGTCAGAATTATAATGAAAAGAATTCCTAATAAATAATGATATATTGTCAGAAAACTATTACCCCATTAGAAATAAAGAAGATTAATCACCAAGAAAGTATAACAATAAATGAAACCTAAAATAAAATGAATATATGGATTCTGATGATATAGAATTCAAAGTGGAAATATATAAAAGTTATAGAATAAGATTTGATCATGACACATCATATGTGCCCAATAATTCAAATTCATCAAATAAATCCATTACCGCTATACTAATCAATTAAATCATAATCCCCATTAAATAAAAACATAAAATAAATATTTTATTAAAAGTAATGTATGTATATTCATGATATAATTTTTAATTTTGAATTATATACACCATAAAAATAAATGATTGATTAATATGACATATATCATCAGAATAAAGAGAGATTATAAACCTCTTAAAGTATGCCTCGAAGGAATTTAGACATGTTATAACCTCATAAATAAAAAATATAATATTATTATAAATCTATTATATAAATATAATTAAATATATCACACTACATATGATTTACATACGACCATTATTTCTTAATTTATTAACAATTCCATTTTTAAATTCTAGTTTCAGATAATAACTACTTTGTTTTTGGTTATATATTTTTTTGATTTATACATTCTATCATGGTATCATCATCAAAATATTGTTAAAGATTATATTATTATAATATATATTTAGTATATATGTATTTATCATAATAAAAAAAATAGAAAAATTAAATGAAATACATCATTCCTGGAGATGTAGGCAGTAGGTACGCATGACTAATGCTTCCATTTTCTTGCTGGGATGAAAAAGATACGAATAAAAAAATAATATCAATATTGAATAATTTTTATGTCATATACCTCACATATTTTTATATATTTCTTCCCTTATTACCATGCATGTAAATCATACATCAAAAACAAATCACATCATTTTTTATGATGGTGGTCTATCATATACACAAAAATTGACATTGTATCCCCAATAGAATGGTAATTAAGAAGTTATATGTGATATAAAAATTATATATTTTAAAATATATTAAAAAAATTATTTATTAAATTTATATATCCTTATTATCATTTAGGTAAAATCAATATAAAAAATGCATCACATCAATTCTCAAAGAAGTAGTCCACTATACACATGAGAAACAATATTGTTTTCCAATGAAATCACTTCTTAAAAGGTTGATGTGAAGATATAATTATAGAGGACTAATAATATCATCGAAATCATATATATTTATCAAATAATTTTATTAATCCACCTGTTTGAGGTGTTGATGGAAAATGAATTGCATCGGTTCACAATGCACTAGTCTTTCATACACATTACTAGTGATTTTGTACCCATTTCTCAGAAGTGGAGATGGTTTAAGGTCATTAAAATATTGTATAAAAGTCTTAGATAATTAATAATAAATTTGTTATTACATTATAATTAAATAATATTTATTTACGTAGGTATATAATGAAATAAAATAAAGAAAATGGTCATATATGTTACCTCTTCTTTGGTCAACTACTATGGGTTTTCAACAAAAGACTTCATTGGATGGATTTATCACCCACATAATGCATCAACTATTAAATGAGAAATTATATAATTTTAATGGGTATTTTTTATTTGATCTAATTCATTTTGAGAGTTTGTATAGGGGAGGATAAAGAATAGACCATTATAGGTGATATGACTGGTACAAATTTAGTTTTTGAAAGGGAAATGTTTTCCACACATTAGTCACATGACACATTTCATGAAAATGTCCCATTAAAGAATAATTATTGTTATAATCTCAATATATAAATATAAAATTCTGTTAGACAATTTTCCATGTAATTTATTTCCTTATCATTTCAGTTTAACACTTTTTAAACCCATTTTCACCATAACTATATTAATTAATATTTAATAATTGTATAATTCATTAATAAAAAATTAATATTAAATTTTTGTAAAATATAATGATTAATAATAAAAATTAATTAATCAATTTTTCAGCACCTATTAAAGAAGTAGAAAATTTTTAATTTTAAATTAATCTTATTGATGCGATTAAAATAAGGTTTTCCAAAGATCAAATTCTCAAAAAAAATTAAATATTTAATATTAAAAAATAATAAGAACATGGTGAAAATTAATTAAATTATTTTAATAGATAGATTAAAAATATAATTTTACTTTCAAATAAATCATATAAATTTTCACATTTTGAAAGCTTTAAATAAATGTTAAATCATAATAAAACAAATATTTTTAAACAATCATAAAAAAAATTATTATCTCCAAAATTTATTCAATATTTTCCCTAATATAATTATTACACAATAAATTCAAAAATGAATATAATCTGGTAAAATAAATTTTATAAAATTTTAAAAATTAATTTTTAAAAATAAATATGCAAATTTTAATAAAACATATTAAGAGGAAAATTTAATTTTTTACAATACAATTGGATTTCTTCATATCTAATGAATTGAAAACATGAAATATGAATGTTAAATAATTTATCTAATATATAATATATACCTTTGATTAAAATAATTAAACATAATTTGTATTTTTAATTTATTAATGTAATACAAGTTTGTGAATAAAAAAGATATTTTTTAGAAAAAAATATTATAAATATTAAATTAGTTCTATTTTAGATTAAATATATTTCGCCATCATATATTTAACTTTATTTTATTTTTAAAAAATATATATTTTTATTCTTTAGTTAATATTATTCCTACAATCTATTCCAATGTCTATGAAAAAAATATCATCTTAAATAATAATTTTTTAATATTCTGTAATTTTTTATCAAAACTCAATGTTGAGTGTTTTAAAATATAATCTAAAAGGTGTATGTAACCTAAGGTAGAAACATTTTTGAGTTTAACCCAAAATATCAAATCTATTAAATATATAAGGTCCTAACCATAAAAAATTACATAATATTGAAATAAATTAATAATTCACATTGAGGATCGTTTCATGTTTAGAGTTTTAGAGAATTACGACATATCTATTACATCCCAAAAGATTACAAGGTAGAAACTTCTACACAATTTCCATTTTTTCAATAAATAAAAACTCTTGAAAAAATAGACATGTTTAGTTCAAGGTTTTAGAAAACATGACATATCCTTGATCCCATCCTTGACATTATTCATCTTTAAGTCCTGTGAAAACATTTCAAAACATGGGAGTAGCATAAAAATCTCAGTAAGGGTTATAAAACAATGATTGAAAACATTTTTTCATAAATACATAAAAATATGAAATCTATTACTTACATCATGATATCATAAGATTTTATGAATAACACATAGAAATCATAATTCATAAAGGTATGTTGTGTCATCCATGTCATACATACATTTTAGCTGTCACAGCTACATAGACAGTTACATTGGAATACCCATCACAGTATATTCCCTAAATCACTTATGAGAAACATTCATTTTTACCTCTGTCACATTACCCAATGCATTTGAGGGCTATCTCGGTATCACCTTCCCTAGGTTTATCATGGAACCACCCATGTACGTAAATAATGCCATAGAACCGTAACATGATCATGAAACATCACATAAGCATAATTGAAAGAGAACATTTCCACCTTGCAATAAAAAAATAT
The DNA here is from genome assembly GCA_963277665.1 of Viscum album. Taxonomy (NCBI): domain Eukaryota; kingdom Viridiplantae; phylum Streptophyta; class Magnoliopsida; order Santalales; family Viscaceae; genus Viscum; species Viscum album. Next base: position 325,763,662 of record OY728128.1, read on the forward strand.
ATTTTCAAGATATTGAAAAAATAAATCCATGCTAAAAATTATTTTCAATACCAAAATACTTAAAAAGATTATATGGTATTTATTTTTCCTTTTAAAACCAATCAGGCATGTCAAGGAAGCCAAAGATGAAATAAATCCCGCGGAGGCGGGAAGGTCGTTGTCATCGCTTACGTAAAAAAACCTTCCATTTTGTCATTTATTAAAACACATCGTATAAAAATATTACCTTTTAAGGAAAACAAATTTCAATTGTGTTTATATAGTGTATAAAATATAACTGTTTAATGAAACAAAATATGCCTCAATCAAATGAGACTGAGACGAAGTCCCTTCCCTCGTGTCCGAATTGACTCGATCGTTATTTGATCTCTTGAATAATATAATTAAGTCAATTTATATTTTCTTAAGAACCTATTTCATGTTTATTATTCCTTTTATATCACTTATTACCATGTTATAAATATTATGTAATCTTTTACGTTAATAAAGTCCATTTTGTCGATATTTGGTACATGATTCAAAAATGAACTTCTTATATTTCATGTTGTCGAGGTGGTCAATAGTTAATTATATCCAATAAGAAATTATTTATTTAGAAATCATATATATCTACTATATACATGTATTTATAATAGTACATAACATTTTGAGGTAAGAAATGAAATACACAGTTCATGGAGACGATATGTCGTACGTACGCATGAACACTACATTCATTTATATTTCTCATTTTAATAGAATTAAAACATAATTATACATAAGTATATTAAAATTAAATTATAATATCATATATAATATCATTAACTCTATCCTATATACATCCCACATAAGGCATTAACGAGTCACATCATTTTGAGGGGGTGGTTGTCTGCACTTTCTCAAATGAGATTATCTTACTTACCCAATATAGAAACCATAATGGAGTGATATAATTTGGAGGTACAGAATAATAATGAAATCATAAAAATAATATATATCATACATAAATACATTTTATCATAATGTACACCATGAGAGGCAGTAAGATGTAATTGAACAATCATCGTTTCGTGAGGCGTTAGTTTTCCATCCACAGAAAACATTATATTCTTCACCCATTAGATGGAGGTGTGTGTGAGTGTAGATCAAATAATTCTTATAAAAAATTCTATTATATTGAGGATTCTGGTGTTTCTATAAAATAAATGTATAAAAATAGTTTAGGGGTTGGAGAAGTAAAATTTAAAGACAAGAAGTAAAGAGAAATAGTTACCATTAATTTGGGTAACTTCTCTTGGTTTGAACAAAAAGGACTTCTTGATGTGACTTCTACCTATTGTAAGGATTCTAGTTTGAGTAGAGGGATGTATGGAGCTTATTTTTTCAGAGTTTGAGCATGTAAAATGGCTTGATAGGTGTGAGTAGTTGTGTAGAAGTGGTCCCCTTTTATAAGGGAGAGGAGGGGCTCTTTTGAAATGTGTGAAAATATTATTATATAATATTATGATATTTGGTTTTTAAAGGTCCATTAATCATTATAATCAATTATAAGTTGACTCATTGTAGAAATAAAATCATCCAATAATAATTGGATAGGTTTTGGACAACATTTTAATCATTAAAATCTTATTTATTTAACTCATTTATTATTGAGGTAAATACTGCATCATTATTGTGACATGAGAAACATAATTTATTCGATGTCTAAAAATTATAAAAAAATACTATCATGTAGGAAATAATTTTATATTTCCAATGATTATTTATAGACAAAAATATTGATTATATAACCACATGTAAAAATGAATTTACTAAAAGCTTCTTGTTTAAGTCATTTTTTCCTTCACATTAAATTAATTAATCTAAAGTGTCATTATCATTCATAAGTGGATACATGGGTTCCAAAAATCGACCCAAGGATTACATGGTTGGAAATTACTCATCCATTAAGGATAATACATGTTTTAAGATAATTTTATGTTATTATAATACTATTTTTACCTTGAATTACCCTATTTAGCTTTAACCGCGGTAAAAAAACTCAGCAGTTTCTATTCACCAAAAAATTATTTTATATTTGTTGAACCACATTATACTAAATAATAACAACCATTTCTGTTGGATTTTTGAAATTCAATTCACAGAAGTTGTAAAATTTCATTTAATGAATGATGTCAAGTTTTTTAACTACTACGAAGTGGTTTCACTATTAATCAACAAATTTATGTTTTTCTGAAAAATAAAATAAATTTATCCTAAGCTGTATTTGATATTCAGAATTCAAAAATGATGTTTATTTTTCCAAATTAAAAACATAAAATTTGAATTAATTAATTTTATAATTAATTCTTGTTGTTAATACAAATAGCGTGTTTTAAAGAAACAATATCTATCAAAAGATTAACACTTGTTTATGTCCAATTTCAATATTAAAATAATTATGATGACCAACATTGGATTAAATGGTAAACATATATTCCAATTACACTCTAAAACCAATTAAAAATATAATCTATCCATATAAAAAAATTATATTAAAACATAGTTTTGAATTAAAATGCAATATTTACACTATTCATTAAAAAATTAACTTTAACAGAAAAATTCCTAAAATTTAGACAATGTAAATTTTGATGTCCCCATTCTAAAGAAGGATTTTATTTGGTCAAATATAACATATTAAAATGAAAAAAAACTATATTAAAATTGGTTATCCATTAAAAGGCGGTAAATTTACCTTTTAATATAGATTATGCTTAAAAATAGATTCATTTACATTTTAAGCCTCTAACATTAATTGGATAAATGTAAATACATTTAACAAAATGGTATAATCATATTATAGTTGGTTTTGTTAATTCCAGCCAATACAACGGCTAAGAGTTAACATCAATTTAAAATAATAATATTATATTATTATTGTGCAAGGTAATATTTAAATGAAACATGCTGTTGCGTATCGGGTATGTTATTGAACATAGCGACCCATTTACAGTAAATAAAATTTTTATTTAACAAAAATTAATAAATATAAAAATATCATAATCATCATTTACTTGGGATGATACATCCTTCCCCCCTTCTGGAAATTGTGTCCTCACAATTTTTATTCACTTATCAAAATATGTGGGGGTATTTATCTCTCCTATCATTTTCATATTCCCACGTTGCCTCTTCAACTAATTGGTTTTTCCACAAAACCCTCACCTGTTGAGTTACCATATTCCGCAACACTTTCTCTCTACAGTCATGAATTTGGACTTGTTGTTCTTTATAAGAGAGATTCTCTTCCAACTGAACTACCTCTAGGCTCAAAACATGAGATGGATCTGGTATATACTTTCTCAACATCAAAAATTGGAAAACATTGTGTACCAATGATAAACATGGAGGTAAATCCACTCTGTACACTACTGATTCAACTTTCTCTAGAATTTCACAGGGTCAAATGATCCTTGGAAGAAACTTTCCCTTCATTCCAAAATGCATCACAATTTTCCATGGAGAAACTTGGTGAAAGACATGATCACCAACCTCAAAAGAAATATCCTTCCTTCAGTTATAAGGAACAATTTTATGTCAGCTCTGAGATGTTCTCATGTGCTTCTAAATCAACCAAACATTCTCTAACATCTCTTCTACCAATTCTAGTCCCATTAGCTTTATTTCACGTACTTCATCCAAAAAATCATAAGTTCGACAATGATTTCCATATAATGCCTCAAATGGAGTCATTTGTATACTGGAATGAAAACTGTTATTATATGAAAATTCAACCAAAGAAAGATGTTTGTCCCAAATTCGCTGATAATTCATCGAGCAAGCACGTATCATATCCTCTAATGTCTGAATTGTTCATTCTGATTTACCATCTTATTGAGGGTGAAATGCTATACCAAAATTTAATCTAGTACCAAACAACTTCAAAAGGCCTTTACAAAAGTTAGAAGTAAACATGTGATCGTGATCAGATACAATGGTGGGGGGAACTCCATGCAACATGAAAATCTCTTTAAAATACAACCAAAAAAGTTGATCTAGAGACAATGTATCATGAATAGTATGGAAATGAGCATATTTAATCAATCCATCAATTATAACCCATATTGTATTATTACCTCGATATGTCTTTGGAAATCCCACAATAAAGTCCGTGGATATATTTTCCAATTTCAACACTGGCACCGGTAGAGGCCGAAGCATCCCTTTCGGTAATTACCACTCTGTTTTAACTTTTTGACAAGTCAAACACTTCACATTAATATCATCAATATCTCTTTTCATTCCATCCCACCAGTAATACTCCGATTGATCTTTGTACATATTAGTACTACCTGGATGAACTGTAAAAAGGGAACTGTGAGCTTCACATTACAACTCATTCCTCAACTATGAATTACAAGACACATATAATCTCTTCCCAAGCCTCAATGCACAATCATTATCAATGTTGAAATCCGGAAACATACCCTTCTGAACCAATTCTACCTTTTCTGTAACTCACTGTCTTCTTTCTGTGCTTACTTTATTCTGTCTAATAGAGATGATTTTACTAAGACTAGAAACAAAATAGAAGAATTTCCTGCACCAAAAAATTCTATGAAAAAGTTCATCAATTCAAAAACCAAAGGATCTATTTCCAAAAGTAGCATGCCTAATGAAGCATTACTTTATCGACTCAAAGCATCATCCATGTTATTTTCTTTTCCCGGATGCAAATGGATCGTGCAATCATAATCTTTGATTAATTCTAGTCATCTCTTATGTCTCATGTTCAATTATTTTTTATTGAATATATACTTTAATCTTTTGTGGTCAGTATATATTTCACATTTTACTCCATACAAATGATGCCACCAAATTCTTAAAGGAAAATCAACAAAAACTAAATCCAAATCATGTGTAGGGTAATTTAACTCATGAGGTTTCAACTGACGTGAAGAATAAGCTATTAACTAATCATTCTGCATAAGGACACATTCACATCCCTTTAATGAATCATCATTGTAGATAACAAACTCACCACTTCAGGATGTTAGTGCCATAACTGGGGCATTCACCAATCTACTTTTTAATTCCTAAAAACATTCATCACATTATTTTTGCCAAATGAACATAACACCTTTTGAGTAAAAATAGTCGTTGGACTATATAACCGTGAAAAATTTTCAACAAACCTACATTAATAGCCTGCCAACCCACGAAAAATACGGATCTCAGTTATATTTTTGGGTCTTGTTCATTCATCAGCAACATTTGTTTTAGCAGGACCAAAAATTATGCAATTTTTTGAAAAAATGTGACAAAGGAATGAAATTTGTTTTATCCAAAACTCAAACATGCTGAATTTCCCAAACAATTTCTTTTCATTTATGGTTTTCAGGACAAACATGAAATTAATTTCATATTCCTATTTACTTTTTGAATAAAAAAAAATATCATCAATAAAAACAACCACAAACATATCCACGAACTCACAAAAAATTTTATTCATAAGATCCATGAATACAGCAGGTTAATTGGTTAACCCAAAAGGCATATCTAAAAATTCATAATGGCCATATCTAGTACGAAATGCAGTTTTAATAATGTCTTATTCCATTACTTTCAACCGTACCCCGACCTCAAATCAATCTTCCAAAACTACTGAGCTCCCTGGAGATGATCATAAAAATAATCTATATGAGGAAAAAGATACTTTTTCTTAATAGTGATGTTATTCAATGCTCTATAATTAAGTCAAAGTCTTATTGAACCATCTTTATTTTTAACAAACAAGATTGAATCACCCCATGGTGATGTGCTAGGTCGAATGGAACCTTAATCTAATAACTCATGCAATTTCTTATTTAACTCTAAAAGATCAATTTGAGCCATTAGATAAGGGGGTTTTGAAATTGGCTTTGCCTTAGGAAATAAGTCAATAGTAAATTCAACTTCTCGATCATGTATAATACCAGAAAACTCCTTAGGAAAAACATCATGGTACATATTTACCCCTGGAAAATCATTAATCTAAATATTTACTTTGTTTTCAACAATATATTCAAGGTAACATCCTTTTACGTCATTTATTTGTTTCATAGCCTCTTGATATGTTATCGATATAAAGGGTTCCTTTTTTTTACAAAATGAATATCATTTTGAAAAGAATCCTCTTTCTCTCTGTATTAAATTGTAGTATGATAAACAGAAAGCCAATCCATGCCCAAAATAACATCAAACTCTACTATAGGGAAAACAATAAGGTTTTCAGGTAGATTCTTTCTGTACACAAGGACAAGAATGTTCTTATGTTTTCTTTTTCTCTCAACATTTCCTCCATGTGTTTATATCCTATGTTCTATATTCATATATTGACATAGAATTCCCAATTTACAAGAAAGTTCATCAGAAATGAAAGAGTGGGTAGACCCTGAATCAAAAAACGCGTTGGCATAATCTGAACAAACAAACAGTGTACCTGATACAACTTCATTTAATGGAGAAACATCTACTGAAGTAGTTACAAAGGATTTAACCACCCCTTTAGGCTTTTATTATGGTTTATTTCCTTCGTTTGAGTTATTTTATAGAAACTAATTTGCATAATGACCCATTTCATTTCACATAAAACATTTTACTAAATGTAAATCATATTTTTTCTTACTATTACCTTGATATTTTTTAGGGAAATTACGAGCCTTATGTCCCATGTTACCACATTATTAGCACTTACCTGAATTAAAAAAACATTCCCCATTATCCTTTTTACCACAATTTTCAGAAATTTTAAACTTAATATTATTACCATTAAACTTTTATGAAGAGTTTTTCCCTTTCTACTACCACTTCAACCACTTATTCTGTTGTTTTTAAAAGAACACCTAATCATCAACAAACTCCATTTCCTCCTTCACCTCAAAACAAACATGTTTTTCATTAATTTTGAACTCACGAGCAGCTAAAGTCCTTTGATACATTGGCTTTAATCCTAAGTAAAAACGGTTGATTTTACAATAAAGATCTCATATGAAATATAGATCATACCTTTTCCAGTCGAGTGAATGTTTCTCCATAAGAATCCACTGAGTCATCCTCCTAACTTAATTCTAGGAATTGTTTTTTCATCCTAATATGATCCAACTTAGAAAAATATTTCTCAAGAAACATACTGTTGAATTCATCCCAAAAAAGAGCATCTACCTCCTCATTATCCCTGATATTTTTCACTATCAACAACCACTGATCAACTTCACCTCCAAAATGGTAAACAACGAGACAAACCTTTTGATGTTCTAAAAATCCCATGACATTAAAAATCATGTCCAGTGATTTAATCAACCCTTCTGCTAGCACTGGAATAGATGATCCTCTAAAAGTTGGGGGATGTTGTCTCATGAAATGCTTCACTACTGACATGTTCCTCTTTGTTTGATCTGGCTGATCTCATACATGGATACCACCACTATTTATAGCTTGAGTCAACTGTGCCATTACTGCATCAAACTATTCAGTTCCCATTCCGACCATCTCAGGTTGCTGATTTGGAAGGTTGTCTTCTTCCTGATGTCATCCCAACAAAGCTGCCATGTTTCCTCTATTGAAAACCATTCTGAACATATAACTATCTTAGGAAAAGAAATGAGGTAATCTGTAAATTCTATATGATTTCAATATTAACATAAATTACTTTAAGGATAATAATTTAACTATACCCTAACTTCTAGAGTTATCTATATGGACCTCTGATACCAACTATAATGACCCGACCATAAAACAACACATAATATTGAATTAAATGAATAATTCAAATTGAGGATCTTTTCAGGTTTAGAGTTCTTGTGGATTAGTACATAACTATTACATCTCAAAATATTACAAGGCAGATAGTTCTGCACAGTTTCCAATTTTTTCATAAATTAAAATCTCTTGAAAAAAAGAGTCTTGTCTAGTTCCATGTTTTAGACAACATGTCTTTTCATTGATCCCATCCTTGACCTTATTCATCATTATGTCCTGTGAGAACATTTCAAAAAATGGGATGACCATAAAAAACTCAGTAAGGGTTATAAAAAAATAATGAAAAAATGTGTTCATAAATACAAAAAAACATGAAATCTTTTACTTACCTCCTGAAATCATAAGAGTTTATGAATAACACATAGAAATCTTAAATAAAAAAGGTATCTTTTGGAATCCATAACATACTTACATTGTAGCTATCACAACTACATAGGGAGTTACTTTGGAATAACAATAATAGTATAATCCCAAAATATATTAGTAGAAACATTCACGTTTACCTCCATCACATTAACAAATGTGTTGGAGAGATATCTTAGGCTCACATGCACTAGGTTTTTCAAGGAACCACCTATATACGTAAATAATTCCCAAGAACCATAACATGATCATGAAACCTAACATAAGCATAAAAGAAATATAAAATTTCCACATTGCAAAAACAAAATATATTTTCAGGATATTGAAATAATAAATCTATTCTAAAAATTATTTTCAATACCAAAATATGTAAACAGAGTATATGGTATTTATTTTTCCTTTTAAAAATTTTCTATCTTGTTAATGAAGCCAAGGATCAAATAATACTCACGGTGGTGGGAAGGTTGTTGTCACCTCTTACATAAAAAAACATTCATTTTTATCATGTAGTGAAACACTTTATATAAAAATATTTACATTGAATGCATAGAAAAGTCAAAGGTTTTTATATAGCGTATAAATTAAAATCATGTATTAAAACAAAATATGCCTCAATGAAAGGAGATTGTGACGAAGTCCCTTACCTCATGTTTGACTTGACACGATCATTATTTAATCTACTGAATAATAAACTAAAGTCAATTTATAAATTCTTAATAACCTTTTTAATGATTATTATTACTTTTAAATCCCTTATTACCATGTTATAAATATTATTTAATCATTTAAGTTAATAACGTCCACTTTGTCGATATTTGGTACTTGAGTAAAAATGAACACATTAAATTTACAAGTTGGTGGTCAATAGTTCATTATATCCAAAATGAAATTAATTATTTAGATATCATATATATCATTTCTATATAGTATATAAATGTATTTATAATACTACATAACATTTTTAGGTATGAAATGAAATGCACCATTCAGGGTGATGGTAAACCGTACGTACGCATGAACACTAATATGATTTCTATTTCTTATTTTAATGGAATTAAAACATAACGATGAATATATATATTATAATTATACTATAATATCAAATATAATATAATTAACTCTATCCATTATACATCCCACATAAGGCATTTTGGAACCACATCACTTTGAGGGGGCAGTAGTCCGCACTTCCTCAAATGAGATTATCATATTTACCCACTATGGAAACCATAAAGGATGGATATAATTGCGAAGTACAGATGCATAAAGAAATCATAATACTAATATATATCATATATAAATACAGTACCACCATAATGGTCACCATGAGAGGCCGTAATATGTAACCAAACAATAATCATTTCATGAGGCGTTAGTTTTCCATCCCCCAAAATTTTATGTTCCTCACCCATTAGATGAAGGTGTGTGTAAATATAGTTCTAATAATTATTATAATAACATCCTATTACATTGATAATACTGGTGTTTCTATAAAATAAAGTAATAAAAATATTTTAGTCATTGGAGACGAAAAATTAAAGGAAAAGAAGTCATGAAAAATTGTTACCTTTAATTTGGGTAACTTCATTTGGTTTGAACCAAAAGGACTTCTTGAAGTCCCTTCTGCCTAAGTTAAGGATTATAGGTGGTTTATAGGGATGTAGGGAGTATAATGTTTCAGTGTTTGGACTATACAAATGGCTTGAGAATGTTGACGAATTTTTTATAAGTGGTCTCCTTTTATAAGGGGAGGGGCTCTTTAGGATAGTGTGAAAATATTATTATATAATATAAAGATATTCAGTTTCTGAACATCCACAAATCATTATAGTTAATGATAAGATGACTCATGGACGAAATATAATCATCCAATAATAATTGGATTGGTTTTGGAAGATATTTTATTCATTAAAATCTTATATATGTAAATCATTTATTAATAAGGTAAATACTGCCTCATTATTGTGTCCGGAACAACTTAATTTATTCGATGTATAAAAACTATAGAAAAAATACTATCATGTACGGAATCATTTTAACTTTCTAATGAATGCTTATTGACAAAAATATTCTTTATATAACACCATATAAAAATTTATTTACTAAAAATGTTTTTTTTCATTGTTTCCATTACATTAAATTAATTAATCTAAAGTGTCATTATAATTCATAAGTGGCTCCATGGGGTCCTAAAATACACCCAAGGGGTCCCATGGTCGGCCATTACTCATCCAATAAAGTTATTACTAGCGTTTAATTAATTTGGAATTATTATAATATTCTTTTCACATTGAATTAACTTACTTACCTTTACCAACAGTAAAAAAAGTTAAAAGTTACTATTCACAAAAATCTAATTTCATTTTATTGAATCACATTTTACTAACTAATAACAACCATTTATGTCGGATTTTGGAAATCAATTCACAGAAATGATAAAATTTAATTTAATGGAAAAATTCGGTTTTTTGAACTACTACTAAGTGGCTTCACTATTCATCAAAAAATTGAAAGTTTTCAGAAAAATACCAAAATTTCAGCCTAAGGTATATTTGATATTATAAATTAAAAAATGAAGATTATTTTTCCAAATTCAATACATAAAAGTGGAATTAACTAATTATAAAAATATTTCCAGTTGTTAAAACAAATAGTGTGTTCTAAAGATACAACAACTATCAAAAGAGTGACATATGTTTATGTCTAATTTCAAAGTGAAATAATTCCAATGACCAAATTGGATTAAATGGTAAAAATATATTTTAATTACACTATAAAAAAAATTTAAAATATAATCAATCTTTATAAATAAATTATATTAAACCATAGTTTTGAATTAAAATACAATATTTACACTATTCATTAAAAAATAATCTTTATCGGAAAAATTCGAAAAAATTACACAAAGTAAATTTTGATGTCCCCATTATAAAAAGTGTTTTATTTGGTCAAATAGAATGAATTAATGTGACCAAAACTTTATTTAATTAAGGTTCTCTCTTAAAAGGCCATAAATTGAACTTTTGATGTAAATTTTGAATAAAATTATATTCATTCACATTTTAAGCCTCTAACATTAATTGGATAAATATAAATAAAATTAACAAACTTCTATAATCATATTTTAGTTATTTTTTCATTACTTCCAATATAATGTCTTGGAGTTAACTTCCATTTAAAATAATATTATTATATTATTAGTGTGCAACATATGATTTCAAAGAAACCCGTTGTTGCGTATCGGGTATGCTATCGAACACAGTAACCCTTTTAAAGTAAAAATAATATTTAGTTCGAAAATATTAATAGATATGAAAATATATTATTCCTCATTTACTTGGGATGTTACTAAATATATTGGACAAATATATTTCAATAAATCAATAAGAGAGACATTTAACGTACCTTATATAAATTTTATCCTTACAATTTGAACAAGTTCCCAATACTCAAGGTTTCTACATATAATTATTCCATTTTCGGTATACCACATAAGAAAATTGATAATAATATATCCTATTCAAATGAGTTAATAGATTTGTAATTGTAATTTATCTTATCATATACAATGTTTTAAAATATAATATAAAATGTGGTAACTGAATATTTTGACATGGAAGAAAACCACCATGTCAAAAAAATGATGGAGAGTGAATCCAATAATTTATCAAATGAATGTGAATTATCATGAGAAAACCCACAACCAAATAAACCATAAACCCATGAGGTGTGAAAAAGGCCCTGTATATCATCTTAAATGATAAAAATATGTCAATATTTTATTTTGTGATCCTATTTCTAGAGTATGGTAATTATCAGAAGAATATATACACACATGATTTCATAAAATTTCTATGCCCAATATCATCCTTTGGTTGTTATCTGATCATTTTACACTTCATCTCTTACTCTATATGATGAGTGTTTCAAGTACGAATCTCCAATAAGAATAAAAAACCAAAAAAATAATAATTCATTCATTCTACAAGTTTTTATTATCGAAATAAAAAATTTTAAAACATGTTATACATTTATATTAATGTAGTGAATTAATAAATTAATTTCTTAAACCATATCAAAATTTCATCTTAATATATTCCATTAATGGTTATCAATATTAATCTTTATGAATTAAAAATTTATCTATATGATCAATTAATTTAATTAAATCAACATAATAGTATTCCCCAAAATATCAATAAGCTCTTCTTAATTATCACATATAATATTTTTGATTACCTAGGTCATATATGCCTATGATACATCATTATAAATAATATTACTATAAATACTCAGTAAATACATAAATTCTTCCCAATTCCAAAAATATTACCATAGATTATTCAATATAATCCATAAATACAAAAATTATTTCTACTCCACCAATGATATAATATACCACTTTTAAAAAATTCATTAATTTGTTCTGTCAGTATCAATACTATTTAGTTTTCCATATAATTATATGTAACCAATTTATATAAAAATGACACCATTTTTTCAATATCTTGAACATAATAAAGTCTATATTCACTTAATCATGTCTTTTCTAAAATATATCAACATTCAATTAGTTCCCGTTTAACGGTCATCAGTAACATTGAACATATTCTTTCAAATCCATAATAAATTTCATATATTGATCAATCCAAACATATTTCATTAGGCATATATCATAATTCTTAAATTCCCAAACAAACACACATAAATCATTAAAATAAATTATTAAACCCTTAACTAGGATTATTCATCATTTTAATTAGTACCACAATCCGAAAATAAAAAATAGGTACCATGGATTAAAATTTATGAAAATCAATTTAATCATGATTCATATTTTTAACGAAAAAACTATATTAGATTGTCCCAAACATTTCAAATGTCATAGGTGATCACATCATCATATATAGTACAACCATTTCCCATAAAACCATGATGATTGTATTCATGATAATTCCCCTTGGGACATCAATTAATATAATTTATTTCAATTCCATATTTAAAACACTCAACATTATATGAATCCTTATTGAGAAAATTACTATCAGTAACTCATATAATAATTTTTTTATATTCCCTAATAATTATTTTCATGTTGAACATCATCTCCACAATAGAAAATTCAACTTGTTATTCTAATAATTAAACATGGTCTCTTCCTCCCACATTCCAGGGATATAGGAAAATGAGTCTTGTTCCCATTAGAATCCCCTCCACTAACACTCTAAGGAACTATATATTTCAATTTTTTAGAGTAAAAGTGTTGGTTATGGTGTATATTTTTTATAATATATCATTATAAATGATTTTTTAATAATAATAAAAGGCCCTAATACAATAATCATCCAATTTAGTTTCTCATCAACAAATGTTTTAATACATTCAATGTTAACCTTCATCATGTTCCAACCATTGACTAAAACTAAAAGGATTAGTGTGAGGAAAAAATCAAAGCATAAAACTACAAAATCATGTGACATCATTCGTAAGATGAATAAATCTTGAAAAATTACTTAATAATATTTGAAATATTAGTTTAAACCTTTTAAATTAATAATAAATATCTTTTTAAATCCATATTGAATGTTCATAATGAAATTTTTTATTTTTCGAATCAAATCCATTAGAAGATTCAAACCACATGTGTAGCAAGAATAGTTATCTTGCTCCAGGTTATGATACTGTTTACTTAAATAATCACTTTTCATATTTATTTTTACTAGGGAACTCTATTAGAGATCAAAATCCATCATTAGTGACACGATAGTGAAGTAATTTATCAGAAACCACATTCACTAAACTTTAATAAAATATCAGGGTATTTTCATATAATTATAATTGTCCTTTATCATACCATTAAGGATATTACTAATATTTTGTCATCTTAGAATCAATATTATAACTAAAAATTACTTTCCAAACCAACTATAGGTTCCAAAAATCACATAAATAGATATCACATCACAATTGAATAATAGTAACTAGATTACAGAGACACATGATTGAGGATCGTAAGGGTTTAGTTCCATAGGATTTTCGGAACCAAGTCTTATTGTAACAGCCTGAGATTTTATTAAAAATATTCTTTTTAATTTTATTAATGTCTTCTGTTGTACGCTACACCAAAAGGAGATTGCACAACACACATCCTTGACTTTCCTTTCATTACACGCAATCATGACCTTCCTCGATAGCGTGTGTAGTACGCAATACGGAGTTTCACTAAACAACGATATGCTATTAAAATATTATTAAAACTAGCCGTTATGAATAGTAATAACCACTTTTTGAAATTTTATAAATTTTATTTTTCAAAAGGGGCTTCATTTTTGGATTTGGAATACCGAAATTAGCCTAGGGTAAAATTTCGGTATTTTTCTGAAAACTTTCAATTTTTGATGAATAGTGAAACCACTAAGTGGTAGGTTAAAAACTGAATTTTGCATAAAACTTTATTTTACCACTTCTGTGAATGGAATTTCAAAAATCCGACAGACACGGTTGATATCATTAAGTAAAATGTGGTTCAATGTGATAAAAATAATTTTTTGGTGAATAGTAACTTTTTACTTTTTTTACCGCAGTTAAAAGTAAATAGGGTAACTAAGGGTAAATATGATATTACTATTACACTAACACATGTCCTAATTCTATTGGATAAGTTTAATTCGACCAAAAACAAACTTAGAAATAAAATATGTCCATTTAGGCCCACTTGGATTAGATTAGGGCATTTATTATTAAGTTATTTAAAGAAGGGTTAAAATAGTTAAAATCAATGTTTAATAAGTAAATAATTTTTAATATGGGGTTATACATAAGATAAATTCGACTATAAATAATCATTAGAAATCTAAAAATATTTCCTACATAATGGTATTTTATTTTTAATTTTTAGACATCAAATAAGTTAATTTATTTATGACACAAAGATGATGGAGTAATTATCTTATTAATGAAATATTGACATAATTGATATTATAAATACCAAAATAAATGTAATTTAAGACTTTTTATGAATTAAACTAATTTTCTAGGTTACTATGATATATTATTATTGATTTAATCAACTTGGTTCGAACATATAATTCTGTTATGACTTTCACAAAAATCATATATCAAATAGTGTCAAAATTGAAACAAAATAGTTTTTAAATCAAATATTATATTATTAATTGCTATTGTATTCCTAAAAATCTAATGATCAGCATAAAGACTTATATAAGTATATATATATTAATAATAATAATTTTGGGGTTTTTTTGGCATGTTATAGTACGTTTATTAACCATATAGTGTAAGAAAAAAAAGACACGGTAAAAGTTAAATTATTTAACTTAAAGTTAAATCTAATTGATAAGGTTAAAATAATAACCTAAACTTGTCTAAATCCTATTTGTTGATAGGATTTCGACCCATCCACTCTTTAGCTTCGAAATAAGACCCTTTGGAAACATTATAAACCGATTTTTACTTTAATATAAAATAATATTTTGAGATATTCCTAAGGTGCCCTTCTCCTCCCTTATAAAAGGGCACCTCCTCCCTCTCTTCCTCACAAAACTTTGAGCCTTCATGCTCGGCCAACCCCTGCCAAAATCCCTTCTCCACTTCCCTAGTATCATCCTAGAGGTCCTGGTCTTCTTCTAAGACCATCCTTAGTTCTTTAAGTGGAGGATAAGAAAAGGCGCGTCAAAAAGACTTAATATCCATTACCGATCTTTTTCAATTTCTTTCTTCTTCAACTTCTTCTTCATTAGTTGTTTCATGATAAAGTAATAACATCAGTATTTATTATATACTGATATGTTATTATAAATATGAAACAACTCTAATTAACCTTCTATCCATCCTACGGAAAAAGGAAAATCACCGCGCGTGCGTACGTACGGAATACCGTCTCAACGCCGTGGTGTAATCTATTTTCCGCCACCACCTTAATTGGATGGGTATAAATGTGTAATTAGTACCTATATATAATTATTATAAAGTGATATTGATTCTGAAATATTATAGATACACTTCAACCAAATTCGACGACCATGGGAACGATATCATCGCTCGTGCGTACGTACGGACTACCGTCTCCACGACGCGATGAGATTCATTCTCAATAATTAACCATTCATGAATGATTATAAAGTGTATATAATAAGTACTAATGAAATATATGACCTAATAATGATACTGGAATTATTTATATTTATATGTATGTCATGTACTTAATTCCATTCAATTCAATAAGGAAACGAAAACAGCATTCATGCGTACGTACGGACTACCGTCTCCATGAACGGTGTATTTCTTTCCATTTACTGATTTATTATATATGTTTTTTATGAATATATATATATAAATCATGTTTTATATTATGGATGTAAGTAATCATAATCTAAGTAATCATATGAATAATTACAAGTTAAAAACACGAACGACAAATGAGACGATTTTACCCAAAACGCTACTTTAACATGAATTTACAAAAGAACGGGTAATATAAAGTCATAAGTGGACCATATATGATATAATAACAATGAATATGATTCTGTAATAAGTCAATAACATGATTTAAATCATTATACAGGAGGTTTGGACACTTACAAAGCAAGTCGGACCTAAGGTAAGGGAAAATATCACAATCTCATTTTTATCCGAGATTGTTTATACTTTGGTATTTACTGGGATGTATTTTATCATCCACATCCATGTTCCCTAAATATGTAATATTGTTTCCATCCACTTACAATAGTTTAAATCCAATTTTATCCTTCAGTGAGTTTTTAGTAAAGAATATGAAAGGAATCTTTTGTCGTTTTTTTGTACGATGTACTTTTTGACTTTTCTGACAAAAGTACGAAGAATGTTTTTTTTAACTTATACGGCATGAATGGATTATTAAAACATTATTTCCAAGAAGCTTCCTTTACAAGTTTTAAATTTTATTTTTAATCAACTTCGTTTAGTTTATAATTGAATGACATGTTAAGAAAAAAAAGTGTTCTTGAAGAAGAAACGATATTTTCCTCAAGAATGGAGTTCAAGTGTTTTATCAAAATTATTTTCCATCTAAGATAATAAAGGGTTCTGTTTTTATCCCTTTAATTACATTGATTTGAGTATGTTGTGAGGGAATTATTTTTATGAAGTCATTTTCCTTATAATATTTGTTTTATGATGTCATGATGTTTCAAGAATCCCATTTTTGTTACATGTGCTATGCGATGATGTATGATTTATGATTATGTGGCACACATAAGAAAGGATTCATTATAAGATGGGTGGGACCTATATCTCCCTCCAATGCATTGGGTAAAGATTTTATATCTCATGAGATAGACATGGCTGGAACGGTAGGTTATACCGGTTCAGTGAAACAGGACCGGAACGAGGGTGACTCGGTTCAGAAAGGGACTTTGTCCACTAAAATAGTCTTGGAAATGAGTCTTGACTAACAAGAAATGATTCTCTATGATTATGTGTGTATGCCACAATGTTTCATGTTTTATGTTAAGATTATTGTGATTAATTTCACTGCCATGATTTATCCCATGTTATGAAATTATGCTCTCTTTTGCAATGTAAGATTTCCAAAAGTTATGTTCTTATGAATATGATGTGATTGATTTCACTTTTGTTTACCCTTACTGATCATTTGAGCTCACCCTTTTATGTTTTCTTTTCCCCACGATATAAAGAAAGGTTTTAGGTAAAAAAGGGGAGGATCTTTATGGGAGATATTGAAGATCTTTCACCACGATTAGAAGATTACGTTCCGAGTTTCCAAAGACACTAAACTAGTATGATCCTTGTGTGTGTGTTTTTGTTATGTACTAAGTATTCCTCAAAATTAATGTAATGTCCATGTACGATAAGCTTCGGGTCTCTATAGTTGGTATCACAGGAAAGGTTTAGTCAACCTTTGGAAACTAGTATGCGAGAACTTTAGTGAGATACCTAGAGATATTTCTAAGGTATGTCTATGGATGTCCCTAAGGTTAAGTATACGTATAGGTTATAGTACTATCACTACGCTAACGATCATAGAATTAAACCTAAGATGATAGATATTGAAGGTACTCCCCCTTTATTATGTTGTTTTCCCTAGCATGATTTTTTCCTCTCACGCTATTCTTTTTGGGTTTTAGACGATGGCTGGAACCCGAAGGAACCGTGTTGATCAATGCAATGGACAATGCAATGATTGTCCTCCTGAACAAACAAATGTTTTGGGAGATGGAGTGAAAAATCTTATTGCTATACTTACACAAGCTATGAATCATTCTGGACTTCCAAATGAGCAGAGAAGGGAACAATATTCTATTGAGTCCTTCATGAGGCAACGTCCACCTTCTTTCAGTGGGTCTTCTGATCCACATGTTGCTGAACAATGGATCAGTACCACTGAAAAGATATTTTTAGTTTGTCAATGTTCTAAACATGATAAAGTCCTCTTAGATGTATATCGTTTGGAAGGTGAAGCTGATCCATGGTGGAATCTTATCAAGAATACGAGGCAAAGAGATGAAATTGATTCCATGGAATGGGATGAGTTCAAGAACTTGTTTTTCAGTAAGTACTTCCCTCGTATTCTTCGAACAAAGATGGAAAATGAGTTTCTTGAGCTGAAGCAGAAGGATGATGAATCTGTTGGTATATACAAAGCAAATTTGACAAGACTTGCAAGGTATGCATCTGGCATTATCATCCAACCTGAAAGTAAAGTTGATCGATTTTTCAGTGGCTTAAAACCAAGCCTTCGAAGGGCATTAGCTATACGAGACTTCAGTAGCTATGAAGAAATTGTGCATTGTGCTATCAAGGTAGAAATGGAAGTTGGTTTTACATATCCATCTAATGGTTTTGACAAGAAACGAAAGATGGAGTTCAAGGAGAAATCTCAGAATAATGGTGAAAAGAAGATGAATGTTTCCTTATGCACAAATTGTGGAAAGAAGCATGGTGGAGATTGTCTTAAAGGGACTAGAAAATGTTTTAAGTGTGGAAAAGAAGGTCATCGAGCAGCTGAGTGTCGAAGTAATGGAAAAAGGGTTTCTAATGATGTGAATAAAGAAAACACTGCAGAGAACGCACCACCAACACTTCAACGCTTCAAGTGCAAGGAAATGGGGCATTATTCTAATAAATGCCCTAATCCAAGGGATAGTGATGATCAACATGAGCAACCACAGAAGGCAAAGGACAAAGGGAAGTCACATGCGATCACTATTGGCGATGTTAAATATGACAACGATGTGGTGGAATGATTAAGTGTTTATGTAATGGGCTTCCAAAATAATGTTGTATCATAAAGTATTGGAATATTTATGTATTTGTATAATGTGGTATTCAAAGTGATTGAGATATATTTTGAAATAAGATGATATGAGCATAATGAAGGTAAAATGAGAAAACGAAATGTTTAACAGTATTCATGAGCTCAGGATTGATATAAGGACTAAGTGATATCATTGTTTGAGTATATAGAATTTTGAGGATTTTGGTATGTGGAAAGTGTTAAATTTTAACTGAATTCATGTTCACTAAGGTATTCAAGAGAATACATGATTAAGGACTTTTAATGTTTGGAATGTGACTAATGAAACATATCTTATGATATATGGGGATCGACGATGGTGTTAAATCTCTGGTAATCGTTTTCACTATGTTATGAGAGTGGATTGCAGTATTATGGATAAGCCTAAAGATTGGAATGGATTATGTTGGACATAAGTTAGTATTGTTTAAGGATAGAAGTTTTCTCAATATTATTGATGGGATATTATAGTAATATAGTTTTAGAAAAAGGACAACCTGCAGGACGGGCGACAGCCCATCGCGTCGGACAAGGCTGTGGGAATCGAACCCGAAACCGAAGTGCGACTGGCCTTTATCGCGTACTACTGGCCTACAGGAAGTCCCTGTTTAGTAGAAACTAGTTTTATTATATTAAGCAGTATGATATATGAATTATAAGTCCATTTTAGGAACCATATATGATTAATCTCACTATAGATCGAATTATGTATATAATTTTTGCTAACCTTTTGATTGAGAGAGAAGGAATGACCTGTCGTTCTATCACATGATCTGCTAACACTTCACGAATAACAAATTCAACTTCATTTATTTAAGAGATGAAGTGGAAATTGTTTAAGGCACGAACAACAGTGAGATTGTACCAAAATAAAGTAAGTATTTATTCTAATGAAAATTTTCAACTTTAGGGAAATGATCTTGAAAACCAAAAATGTTGTCCTAGTGATCTTATACCTTATGAATCAGATGGTACCTTATATCATCACAAATCTATGGATTTGTGATTTCTGGATTTTCCATAGCCATGTTCTCTACCACTCTCCATCAGAACATGATGGTTAGATTTTTCTTCCATGTACATATTTTAACCTATGTGGAAACCCAATGGTTAGTTTATTTGGGTAACCGTTACGTTTCATGCTTTAGTTTTTAAAGATTGGTTTTGGTATTCCGTTTTACGATGTGGGTTTCTATTAAAGAAAATTTCGAATAGTAAACCATTTATAACCCCGACGAATTTCGAGGGCGAAATTCATTTTAAAGGGGTAGAATGTATTAGCCCGAGATTTTATGAAAAATATTCTTTTTAATTTTATTAATGTCTTGTGTTTTACGCTACAACAAAAGGAGCTTTCACAACACACATCCTTGACATTCCTTGCATTACACGCAATCCCGACCTTCCTCGATAGCGTGTGTAGTACGCAATTCCGAGTTTTACTAAACAACGATATGCTATTAAAATATTATTAAAACTAGCCGTTATGAATAGTAATAACCACTTTTTGAAATTTTATAAATTTTATTTTTCAAAATGGACTTCATTTTTGGATTCGGAATACCGAAATTAGCCTAGGGTGAAATTTTGGTATTTTTCTGAAAACTTTCAATTTTTGATGAATAGTGAAACCACTAAGTGGTAGGTTAAAAACTGAATTTTGCATAAAACATAATTTTACCGCTTCTGTGAATGGAATTTTGAAAATTCGACAGACACGGTTGATATCAGTAAGTAAAATGTGGTTCAATGAGATAAAAATAATTTTTTGGTGAATAGTAACTTTTTACTTTTTTTACCGCGGTTAATAGTAAATAGGGTAACTAAGGGTAAATATGATATTACTATTACCCTAACACATGTCCTAATTCTATTGGATAAGTTTAATTCGACCAGAAACAAACTTAGGAATAAAATATGACCATTTAGGCCCACTTGGATTAGATTAGGACATTTATTATTAATTTATTTAAAGAAGGGTTAAAATAGTTAAAATGAATGTTTAATAAGTAAATCATTTTTAATATGGGGTTATACATAAGATAAATTCGACTATAAATATTAATTAGAAATCTAATAAGATTTCCTACATAATGGTATTTTATTTGTAATTTTTAGACATCAAATAAGTTAATTTATTTATGACACAAAGATGATGTAGTAATTATCTTATTAATAAAATATTGACATAATTGATATTATAAATACCAAAATAAATGTAATTTAAGACTTTTTATTAATTCCACTACTTTTATAGGTTACTATGATATATTAGTATTTATTTTATGAACTTGGTTCGAATATATAATTCTGTTATGACTTTCACAAAAATCATATATCAAATAGTGTCAAAATTGACACAAAATAGTTTTTAAATCAAATATTATATTATTAATTGTTATTTTATTCCTAAAAATCTAAGGTTCAGAAAAATGACTTATATAAGGATATATATATTAATAATAAACAATTTGGGGTTCGTTTGGCATGTTATAGTAAGTGTATTAACCATATAGTGTAAGAAAAAAAACACACGGTAAAAGTTAAATTAATTAACATAAAGTTAAATCTAATTAATAAGGTTAAAATAATTACCTAAACTTGTCTAAAACCTATTGGTTGATAGGATTTCGACCCATCCCCACTTTAGCTTCGAAATAAGACCCTTTAGAACCATTATAAACCTATTTTGACTTTAATATAAAATAATATTTTGAGATATTCCTAAGGTGCCCCTCTCCTCCCTTATAAAAGGGCACCTCCTCCCTCTCTTTCTCACACAACGTTGAGCCTTCAAGCTCGGCCAACCCCTGACAAAATCCCTCCTCCACTTCCCTATTATCATTTTAGAGGTCCTGGTCTTCTTCAAAGACCATCCTTAGTTCTTTAAGTGGAGGCTAAGAAAAGGCGCGTCAAAAAGAGGTAATATCCATTACCGATCTTTTTCAATTTCGTTCTACTTCAACTTCTTCTTCTTTCGTTATTTCATGATAAAGTAATAACATAAGTATTTCTTATATAATGATATGTTATTATAAATATGAAACAACTCTAATTAACCTTTTATCCATCCTACGGAAAAAGAAAATCATTGTGCGTCCGTACGTACGGAATATCGTCTCCACGCCGCGGTGTAATCTATTTTCCGCCACCACCTTAATTGGATGGGTATAAAGGTGTAATGAGTAACTATATATGATTATTATAATGTGATGTTGATTCTGAAATAGTATACATACACTTCAACACTATTCCACGACCATGGGAACGATATCATCGCTTGTGCGTACGTACGGACTACCGTCTCCACGACGCGATGAGATTCATTCTCAATGATTAACGATTCATGAATGATTATAAAGTATATATAATAAGTACTAATGAAATATATGACCTAATAATGATACTTGAATTATTTATATTTATATGTATGTTATCTACTTAATTCCATTCAATTCAATAAGGAAACGAAAACAGCGTTCATGCGTACGTACGGACTACCGTCTCCATGAACAGTGTATTTCTTTCCATTTACTGATTTATTATATATGTTTTTTATGAATATATATATATAAATCATG
This sequence comes from Viscum album, assembly GCA_963277665.1. Classification (NCBI taxonomy): domain Eukaryota; kingdom Viridiplantae; phylum Streptophyta; class Magnoliopsida; order Santalales; family Viscaceae; genus Viscum; species Viscum album. Next base: position 325,786,681 of record OY728128.1, read on the forward strand.
TTTTATATTCTGGATGTAAGTAATCATGATCTAAGTAATCATATGAATAATTACAAGTTAAAAACACGAACGACAAATGAGACGATTTTACCCAAAACCCTACTTTAACATGAATTTACAAAAGAACGGGTAATATAAAGTCATAAGTGGACCATATATGATATAATAACAATGAATATGATTCTGGAATAAGTCAATAACATGATTTAAATCATTATACAGGAGGTTTGGACACTTACAAAGCAAGTCGGACCTAAGGTAAGGGAAAATATCACAATCTCATTTTTATCCGAGATTGTTTATACTTTGGTATTTACTGGGATGTATTTAATCATACAAATCCATGTTCCCTCAATATGTAATATTGTTTCCATCCACTTACAATAGTTTAAATCCAATTTTACCCTTCAGTGAGTTTTTAGTAAAGAATATGAAAGGAATCTTTTGTCGTTTTTTTGTACGAGCTACTTTTTGACTTTTCTGACAAAAGTACGAAGAATGTTTTTTTTAACTTATACGGCATGAATGGATTATTAAAAAATTATTTCCAAGAAGCTTCCTTTACAAGTTTTAAAGTTTATTTTTAATCAACTTCTTTTAGTTTATAATTGAATGACATGTTAAGAAAAAAAAGAGTTTTTGAAGAAGAAATGATATTTTCCTCAAGAATGGAGTTCAAGTGTTTTATAAAAATTATTTTCCATCTAAGATAATAAAGGGTTCTGTTTTTATCCCTTTAATTACATTGATTTGAGTATGTTGTGAGGGACTTATTTTTATGAAGTCATTTTCCTTATAATATTTGTTTTATGATGTCATGATGTTTCAAGAATCCCATTTTTGTTACATGTGCTATGCGATGATGGATGATTTATGATTATGTGGCACACATAAGAAAGGATTCATTATAAGATGGGTGGGACCTATATCTCCCTCCAATGCATTGGGTAAAGATTTTATATCTCATGAGATAGACATGGCTGGAACGGTAGGTTATACCGGTTCAGTGAAACAGGACCGGAACGAGGGTGACTCGGTTCAGAAAGGGACTTTGTCCACTAAAATAGTCTTGGAAATGAGTCTTGACTAACAAGAAATGATTCTCTATGATTATGTGTGTATGCCACAATGTTTCATGTTTTATGTTAAGATTATTGTGATTAATTTCACTGCCATGATTTATCCCATGTTATGAAATTATGCTCTCTTTTGCAATGTAAGATTTCCAAAAGTTATGTTCTTATGAATATGATGTGATTGATTTCTCTTTTGTTTACCCTTACTGATCATTTGAGCTCACCCTTTTATGTTTTCTTTTCCCCAAGATATAAAGAAAGGTTTTAGGTAAAAAAGGGGAGGATCTTTATTGGAGATATTGAAGATCTTTCACCACGATTAGAAGATTACGTTCCGAGTTTCCAAAGACACTAAACTAGTATGATCCTTGTGTGTGTGTTTTTGTTATGTACTAAGTATTCCTCAAAATTAATGTAATGTCCATGTACGATAAGCTTCGGGTCTCTACAGTTGGTATCACAGGAAAGGTTTAGTCAACCTTTGGAAACTAGTATGCGAGAACTTTAGTGAGATACCTAGAGATATTTCTAAGGTATGTCTATGGATGTCCCTAAGGTTAAGTATACGTATAGGTTATAGTACTATAACTACGCTAACGATCATAGAATTAAACCTAAGATGATAGATATTGAAGGTACTCCCCCTTTATTATGTTGTTTTCCCTAGCATGATTTATTCCTCTCACACTATTCTTTTTGGGTTTTAGACGATGGCTGGAACCCGAAGGAACCGTGTTGATCAATGCAATGGACAATGCAATGATTGTCCTCCTGAACAAACAAATGTTTTGGGAGATGGAGTGCAAAATCTTATTGCTATACTTACACAAGCTATGAATCATTCTGGACTTCCAAATGAGCAGAGAAGGGAACAATATTCTATTGAGTCCTTCATGAGGCAACATCCAACTTCTTTCAGTGGGTCTTCTGATCCACTGGTTGCTGAACAATGGATCAGTACCACTGAAAAGATATTTTTAGTTCTTCAATGTTCTGAGCATGATAAAGTCATCTTAGCAGTATATCGTTTGGAAGGTGAAGCTGATCAATGGTGGAATCTTATCAAGAATACGAGGCAAAGAGATGAAATTGAGTCCATGGAATGGGAAGAGTTCAAGAACTTGTTTTTCAGTATGTACTTCACTCGTATTCTTCGAACAAAGATGGAAAAAGAGTTTCTTGAGCTGAGGTAGAAGGATGATGAATCTGTTGGTATATACGAAGCAAATTTTACAAGACTTTCAAGGTATGCATCTGGCATTATCATCCAACCTGAAAGTAAAGTTGATCGATTTTTCAGTGGCTTAAAACCAAGTCTTCGAAGGGCATTAGCTATAAGAGACTTCAATAGCTATGAAGAAATTGTGCATTGTGCTATCAAGGTAGAAATGGAAGTTGGTTTTACATATCCATCTCATGGTTTTGACAAGAAACGAAAGATGGAGTTCAAGGAGAAATCTCAGAATAATGGTGAAAAGAAGATGAATGTTTCCTTATGCACAAAGTGTGGAAATAAGCATGGTGGAGATTGTCATAAAGGGACTAGAAAATGTTTTAAGTGTGGAAAAGAAGGTCATCGAGCAGCTGAGTGTCTAAGTAATGAAAAAAGGGTTTATAATGATGTGAATAAAGCAAACACTGCAGAGAACGCCCCACCAACACTTCAATGCTTCAAGTGCAAGGAAATGGGGCATTATGCTAATAAATTCCCTAATCCAAGGGTTAGTGATGATCAACATGAGCAACCACTGAAGGCAAAAGACAAAGGGAAGTCACATGCGATCAATATTTGTGATGTTGAATATGACAACGATGTGGTGGAATGATTAAGTGTTTATGTAACGGGATTCCAAAATAATGTTGTATCATAATGTATTGGAATATTTATGTATTTGTCTAATGTGGTATTCAAAGTGATTGAGATATATTTGGAAATAAGATGATATGAGCATAATGAAGGGAAAATGAGAAAACGAAATGTTTAACAGTATTCATGAGCTCATGATTGATATAAGGACTAAGTGATATCATTGTTTGAGTATATAGAATTTTGAGGATTTTGGTATGTGGAAAGTGTTAAATTTTAACTGAATTCATGTTTTCACTAAGGTATTCAATAGAATACATGATTAAGGACATTTAATGTTTGGAATGTGACCAATAAAACATATCTTATGATATATGGGGATCGACGATGGTGTTAAATCTCTGGTAATCGTTTTCACTATGTTATGAGAGTGGATTGCAGTATTATGGATAAGCCTAAAGATTGGAATGGATTATGTTGGACATAAGTTAGTATTGTTTAAGGATAGAAGTTTTCTCGATATTATTGATGAGATGTTATAGTAATATAGTTTTAGAAAAAGGAAAACCTGCAGGACGGGCGACAGCCCATCGCGTCGGACAAGGCTATGGGAATAGAACCCACAACCGAAGTGCGACTGGCCTTTATCGCCTACCACTGGCCTACAGGAAGTTCATGTTTAGTAGAAACTAGTTTTATTATATTAAGCAGTATGATATATGAAGTATAAGTCCATTTTAGGAACCATATATGATTAATCTCACTATAGATCGACTTATGTATAAAATTTTCGCTAACCTTTTGATTGAGAGAGATGGAATGACCCGTCATTCTATCACATGATCTACTAACACTTCACGAATAACAAATTCAACTTCATTTATTTAAGAGATGAAGTGGAAATTGTTCAAGGAATGAACAACAGTGAGATTGTACTAAAATAAAGTAAGTATTTATTCTAATGAAAATTTTCAACTTTAGGGAAATGATCTTGAAAACCAAAAATGATGTCCTAGTGATCTTATACCTGATGAATCAGATGGTACCTTATATCATCACAAATCTATGGATTTGTGATTACTGGCATTTCCATAGCCATGTTCTCTACCACTCTCCATTAGAACATGATGGTTAGATTTTTCTTCCATATCCATATTTTCACCTATGTGGAAACCCAGTGGTTAGTTTATTTGGGTAACCGTTACGTTTCATGATTTAGTTTTTAAAGATTGGTTTTGGTATTCCGTTTTACGATGTGGGTTTCTATTAAAGAAACATTCGAATAGTAAACCATTTATAACCCCGACGAATTTCGAGGGCGAAATTTATTTTAAGGGGGTAGAATGTAACAGCTCGAGATTTTATGAAAAATATTCTTTTTAATTTTATTAATGTCTTGTATTGTACGCTACACCAAAAGGAACTTTCACAACACACATCCTTGACTTGCCTTGCATTACACGCAATCACGACCTTCCTCGGTAGCGTGTGTAGTACACAATACCGAGTTTCACTAAACAACGATATACTATTAAAATATTATTAAAACTAGCTGTTATGAATAGTAATAACCACTTTTTGAAATTTTATAAATTTTATTTTTCAAAATGGACTTCATTTTTGGATTCGGAATACCGAAATTAGCCTAGGGTGAAATTTTGGAATTTTTCTGAAACATTCAATTTTGGATGAATAGTGAAACCACTAAGTGGTAAGTTAAAAATTGAATTTTGCATAAAACATAATTTTACCACTTCTGTGAATGGAATTTCTAAAATACAATAGACGCGGTTGATATCAGTACGTAAAATGTGGTTCAATGAGATAAAAATAATTTTTTGGTGAATAGTAACTTTTTACTTTTTTTACCGCAGTTAATAGTAAATAGGGTAACTAAGGGTAAATATGATATTACTATTACCCTAAAACATGTCCTAATTCTATTGGATAAGTTTAATTGAACCACAAACAAACTTAGGAATAAAATATTACCATTTAGGCCCACTTGGATTAGATTTGGACATTTATTATTAATTTATTTAAAGAAGGGTTAAAATAGTTAAAATCAAAGTTTAATAAGTAAATCATTTTTAATAAGGGGTTATACATAAGATAAATTCGACTATAAATATTCATTAGAAATCCAAAAATATTTCCTACATAATGGTATTTTATTTGAAATTTTTAGACATCAAATAAGTTAATTTATTTATGACACAAAGATGATGCAGTAATTATCTTATTAATGAAATTTTGACATAATTGATATTATAAATACCAAAATAAATGTAATTTAAGACTTTTTATGAATTACACTAATTTTATAGGTTACTATGATATATTAGTATTGATTTAATCAACTTGGTTCGAACATATAATTCTGTTATGACTTTCATAAAAATCATATATCAAATAGTGTCAAAATTGATACAAAATAGTTTTTAAATCAAATATTATATTATTAATTGTTATTTTATTCCTAAAAATATAAGGTTCGGCAAAATTACTTATATAAGGATATATATATTAATAATAAACTTTTTGGGGTTCGTTTGGCATGTTATAGTATGTGTATTAACCATATAGTGTAAGAAAAAAAACACGGTAAAAGTTAAATTATTTAACTTAAAGTTAAATCTAATTGATAAGGTTAAAATAATAACCTAAACTTGTCTAAATCCTATTGGTTGATATTATTTCGACCCATCCCCACTTTAGCTTTGAAATAAGACCCTTTGGAACCATTATAAACCGATTTTGACTTTAATATAAAATAATATTTTGAGATATTCCTAAGGTGCCCCTCTCCTCCCTTATAAAAGGGCACCTTCTCCCTCTCTTCCTCACACAACTTTGAGCCTTAAAGCTCGGCCAACCCCTACCAAAATCCCTTCTCCACTTCCCTAGTATCTTCCTAGAGGTCCTGGTCTTCTTCAAAGACCATCCCTAGTTCTTTAAGTGGAGGCTAATAAAAGCCGCGTCAAAAAGAGGTAATATCCATTACTGATCTTTTTCAATTTCTTTCTTCTTCAACTTCTTCTTCTTTAGTTGTCTCATGATGAAGTAATAACATCAGTATTTATTATATACTGATATGTTATTATAAATATGAAACAACTCTAATTAACCTTCTATCCATCCTACAGAAAATGGAAATCACCGCGCGTGCGTACGTACGGAATACCGTCTCCACGACGTGGTGTAATCTATTTTCCACCACCACCTTAATTGGATGGGTATAAAGGTGTAATGAGTAACTATATATGATTATTATAAAGTGATATTGATTCTGAAATAGTATACATACACTTCAACACTATTCCACGACCATGGGAACGATATCATCGCTCGTGCGTACCTATGGACTACCGTCTCCACGACGCGATGAGATTCATTATCAATGATTAACCATTCATGAATGACTATAAAGTATATATAATAAGTACTAATGAAATATATGACCTTATAATGATACTGGAATTATTTATATTTATATGTATGTCATCTACTTAATTCCATTCAATTCAATAAGGAAACGAAAACAGCGTTCATGCGTACGTACGGACTACCGTCTCCATGAACGGTGTATTTCTTTCCATTTACTGATTTATTATATATGTGTATTATGAATATATATATATATCATGTTTTATATTCTGGAAGTAAGTAATCATGATCTAAGTAATCATATGAATAATTACAAGTTAAAAACACGAACGCCAAATGAGACGATTTTACCCAAAACGCTACTTTAACATGAATTTACAAAAGAACGGGTAATATAAAGTCATAAGTGGACCATATATGATATAATAACAATGAATATGATTCTGTAATAAGTCAATAACATGATTTAAATCATTATACAGGAGGTTCGGACACTTACAAAGCAAGTCGGACCTAAGGTAAGGGAAAATATCACAATCTCATTTTTATCCGAGATTGTTTATACTTTGGTATTTACTGGGATGTATTTTATAATCCACATCCATGTTACCTCAATATGTAATATTGTTTCCATCCACTTACAATAGTTTAAATCCAATTTTACCCTTTAGTGAGTTTTTAGTAAAGAATATGAAAGGAATCTTTTGTCGTTTTTTTTCGTACGAGGTACTTTTTGACTTTTCTGACAAAAGTACGAAGAATGTTTTTTTAACTTATACGGCATGAATGGATTTTTAAAACATTATTTCCAAGAAGCTTCCTTTACAAGTATTCATGTTTATTTTTATTCAACTTCTTTTAGTTTATAATTGTATTACATGTTAATAAAAAAAGTGTTTTTGAAGAAGAAAGGATATTTTCTTCAAGAATGGAGTTGAAGTGTTTTATCAAAATTATGTTCCATCTAAGATAATAAAGGGTTCGGTTTTTATCCCTTTAATTACATTGATTTGAATATGTTGTGAGGGAATTATTTTTATGAAGTCATTTGCCTTATAATATTTGTTTTATGATGTCATGATGTTTCAAGAATCCCATTTTTGTTACATGTGTTATGCGATGATGTATGATTTATGATTATGTGGCACACATAAGAAAGGATTCATTATAAGATGGGTGGGACCTATATATCCCTCCAATGCATTGGGTAAAGATTTTATATCTCATGAGATAGACATGGCTAGAACGATAGGTTATACCGGTTCAGTGAAACAGGACTGGAACGAGGGTGACTCGGTTCAGAAAGGGACTTTGTCCACAAAGATAGTCTTGGCAATGAGTCTTGACTAACAAGAAATGATTCTCTATGATTATGTGTGTATGCCACAATGTTTCATGTTTTATGTTATGATTATTGTGATTACATTTCATTGCCATGATTTATCCCATGTTATGAAATTATGCTCTCTTTTGCAAGTTAAGATTTCCAAAAGTTATGTTCTTATGAATATGATGTGATTGATTTCTCTTTTTTTTACCCTTACTGAGCATTTGAGCTCACCCTTTTATGTTTTCTTTTCCCCAGAATATAAAGAAAGGTTTTAGGTAAAAAAAGGGGAAGATCTTTATGGGAGATATTGAAGATCTTTCACCACGATTAGAAGATTACGTTTCGAGCATCCAAAGACACTAAACTATTACGATCCTTGTGTGTGTGTTTTTGTTATGTACTAAGTATTCCGCAAAAGTAATGTAATGTCCATGTACGATAAGCTTCGGGTCTCTACACTTATTACATAGTTAGTGATATTCAATATCACCAATATAGATCATCCATTTCTATAATCTTAACAAAACATACCCATCATAAATCCATTGATCATAAACTAGGAAAGGAATCATAATAAGGCTAATATAAGATTGTCAATAAGGGTTAACATTTGATATATGTAATCATAACATGAGTTTACTTGCATGAGAACATTATAATAACATATGAAAACCACACCCTAAATTTCAATGATCAATATCATTATCATGGAATAAATATTGGAAGTTAATAATATGTGAATACTAATGTAATTAAGTAAATTAGTCATTGAGAAAATTATATTTGATTAACAAATTGACTTTTTTACATACACAAAATAATTTAATATCATTTCCATGGTATCCCATTATAATTTCGAAGACTAAAATAGTGGAATACATTCACTATACAACCAATTATATTATTCAAGGTTCATTCCCTACACTATCATTGTCAATAGAGTCTGTTACTAAACATGGTTCACTCCTCATTAAACTCTTTTTTCTCCTATGATATATCATTCATTACACAATTCATTGATGGGGGATATTGGTCAAAACACTCTAAAAATTAAAATTATATATGTGTGTGAAATATGTTCAAAAAAATTCATCATGATAAAATAGTTTTTGTGAAAATTTTATCAAATTGTATTGTATGGAAAATAAATAGCATTCATAAATACTTACACATATAATAACCCATGGAAAATGAAGCGGATTCCCTATGTATTTTATCTTTTTATAACCCATAGATCTGAAACTTTTTAAGTAATCATCTTTTTATCATAAATCAAATCCAATCCTAGACTGAATAATGATAGAGTCCTGGGATCATATTCCTAGTAAATAATATGTAACATCAATGGATGTTATCATAGATTTAAAAACACTTTTAATGATTACCTGGAGATTTTCATGAGTAATAACCTTTCTGCATTGATAAAGACATTATAAATCAAACCATAGTTTCAGTAACCCTTTCATTGAAAATATCCTTGGATAATTATAAATAATTAATTAAAAAACATTTATAGCATATCATGGGGAGAATATTCATTCCATATTCAAAAAAACTTTTAAAAAATGAGTAGTCTTGATTATATAAAATATGTTTCAGGTTCAAAAAATTAAAACAATTATTCCTGTCACAAATATCTATTAAATCCTAATAGAAATTATTCTAAAAAATGAATATTAGTTTTATTTTTTTTAAAAAATTAATAAAATGGGTTAGGAATACTTTTTAAAATCATTTAAATATTTTTAAAAACATTTTTTGAAGCATTTATAGAATCATAATTATGGAATCAAGAGATTTTCAATCGAAGAGAGAAATAAAGTCCACTATATTTAAGAAACAATATTGAACAATTGAAGGGATAAAGTAATGAAAATGAGTGGATAAAATGTATTAAAATGGATTAACTAGAGGGGAAGAAATATTTTTAGTTTCTTGAGTGGTCGATCATAACATTTCATTATCATAACCCTAAACTTTAACAATAATGATTAATGATGAGATTGTATGAAAAACCCATTACCAATTTGGTAATGTTGAATCATTAAACCAATGAATTTATAAAAACAATTGTATGTAAAAGTATCATGGATATAATGAGATTATTTATATTTAATTTTAATGTGGAATTATATCCCCTTTATAAAAAAATACTGGTGTATAACACAAAATATTTCAAAAAGAAGTCCAATTGTGAAAACAAATACCTTACACATTTAGAAATCATTTGAATCATAATAAATAATAATGAATAAAATGAAAAATTATATTTAAAATCACTTAAATATATAAATTCAATAAATAAATAAAAGTAAAATTAGAAATCCATTACCTTAAGTATTGACATCCATCATTCATTTTAAAAAATAATTTATAATATTTTTAAGATTATTATAAATCAATTTTAGAATGATATATATAAATATATAATACCATATATGATTTTCTTATGACATTTTAATACCCCTTTTTAACAATTCCATGTTAATGTCATATATTGGGTAATAAATAATTTATTTTTCAATTATGTTTTGATTTGGTATTTTCATACATATAAATTTTATCAGGGTTCTAGCATCTCAAAATTATTATACATTATATTCATATACTATATATTCAGTACATATGTATTAATCAAATCAATAAATATTATATAAATTATTTGAAATAAATAATTCATGGAGATGGAAAGTCATTCGTACTCATGAATATTGTTCCAATTTTCATAATAGGATTAATAAAAAAAATGCTAAATACAATATTATAATTCCAGGGTAATTTTTATTTCAAATATATCACATGATCAATGTTATTATATCCACTGATTAATAGAATCTTTGATTTTATATTTTATTTTATAATTCCATCAATATAATTATATTGAATATTTAATGTATATTAATTGATTTTTCAATATATATTTCCAATTAATGAAAAACTAAAAATTCCAAACACATTAGCTTATCAGGCAGTAGCCTGTGGTACACGTGACTGATGTTATTGATTTCTAAAGAGACTTTATGTAAGAATATATATACATATATATATTATAATAATTACATATGTTTAATGATATAATAACAACAACATTTATATACTAAATCCATCATTATATCCTCCATTTCTGGGTAGTAATAAAAAGTAAATAGTATCAGTTCGTGAGGCGTACACCATACACATGAATGATGATTCCATATCCCATTTGATATAAGTTGATATGATTGTTAATTTTGACTTTAAAATTAAAACATCTCATTATATGGAAGATATTGAGGATATTATATCATCATTGTTTAATATTAATTGAATGAGGTCAAGGAAGAAATAAAATAAAAATCTACCTTATAGAGGAAACCACTTTATCAGATAACTTCTATAGGGTTGATAGAAAACAATTCCATGGATGGATTTCAAACAAAAACAACGATTTTTTTGCTGTTAAAGGGGAATTAAAGATGTTATTTTGGAAGGGATTTTTTAAAATAATGGTTTTTAGGTGTGAATAATAGAGTATATAAGATGACCTTCTATAAATGAGGTTAGAGGCATAATTGTATTTTCTTGAAAATAAAAAGGTGCACCAACATTTTTCAAATTCCACAAGGATAAAAAATGAACCATTATTGAACCTTATAGGAAATAAGGTACTAATATTTCAATAAATTGAGTTATCAACATGTCTCTATGTATTGTAACCACTTACCTTTTTTATCCCAGGGGAAATGAATTTTCACCATTACCATAGTAATTAATTTTTAATTCTTTAAGTATTCATTTTTGTGAAACATTATTTTTACCTCATTTAATAATATAATAAATTACTATTATAATTATGGAATAAATTTATTTTAATTCGATATCCATAATTGAAAATTATTGATTTAAAATTATACTTATAGATGCATTAAAAAACTATTTTCCAATGAGAAAATGATCAACAATATAAATAGTTTTTATATCAAAAAATTAATTTTATTTTAATGATAATAATCGTTTTAATAAATATATATTTGAAATAATGGTATTTTAAATATATTATAATGTTATCTGGATATTTTTAAAATCTCTAAATGTAATGAAATATCTTATAAAAAACCATTACTATTCATAACACATTGAAAATTTTAACTTAACATAAAGTTATAAAAAATTTACCATAAGATAATATCGAAATAAATTTTAATAGAAAATTTTCATTTTTAAAACAAATTATATACAATTATAATAAATTTATTTTAAATATAAATGTATAAAATACGATAAAACTTATTTTTAGCGCAAAATAATGTTTTTTGTCAAATATTTGATTATTTTGTATCTCAATACTAGGAAAATAAAAATATGACTATTAAAATATTTTATTAAATATATAATATATAAATTATACTGAAATAATTCACCAAAAGTTAATTGCTCAAATTATTTAGGTTATATTAATTTCTTCTCAAAAGAATTGTTTTTTAGAAAAAGATTTTATTTATTTTCCAATGATTATTAATTTAATTTATAATTAAAATTTCAACAATTTTTTTATTTTATATATATCATTAGACCGTATATTTTCTAAATTGTCTTAAAACTAATCATATTTTTCCCACTAACAACAATCTAAAAACTATCATTTTAAATCATAATAATTTAATAGTATGTAATGTTTCATTTTAACTTATGGATGCTTGTAAAATATTATAATAATTCTATATCATGTAAAAAAAGATAAAATAAACATTTATTATAACACAAAATGGTGGGATAAATTAATTTATTTGACAAAATATATTTCATAATGTCTTGAGATATTATAATCAACTTATACATTTAACTTTATATAGATCCATCCCCATCCCAATGTTTTAATTCTCCAAATCTCATTGTTATCCCATTCAGACCAATTGATCCCCTTATCATGTATAACCTAGAATTTTGTCTATATTTTTTTCTTTTTTTCATTGGGTATCTATTTAGTTTTCTATTATTTTCGCTTTTTCTAAACTATTCCCATTTTAATACCGATTTATTTTCTAATATACTTTCATTTCTAAAAGGAGAATTGATATTATCTATATATTTCTCTCATCATTGCCACTATTGTGAAAAAACACTAATTTATCTTGAAATAATGCTTCCTTGATGGGTTTTAATTATGGTTTTATAGATACAAGAAGGCATATCGTATTGGCTCATTCACCCTCATCAACTATTACTGCCTATAATATTTTTATTTTCCATATATTTTTATTTTAGGATGGTCTATTTGGTTTTATTCATATTCTTTTATTATATTTTTTAGTTTCAATATAATTTCATAGATGGTTTCATCCTCGAGTTCAATATTAAGTTGAATCATTTGTGGAAATCATAGAAATTTCATGATTTTTATTAATCCAATAGACATTAACCCCATGATAAATTATGTGGTGTCGGTCCTCTTGAAACAACCATCGATTTAATTTATTATAAACATGTAATCATTGCATGAATATTAATAATATTTTTATCACTTCACGAATTTTATTCTTCTTTTCATAGTATGGGATAATGTCTTAAGAATAACGGTCACACTAAAACATCATAGAGGATCCCTACTACGATGACAACGCAAATGTGCCTGGAAAAATTTAATAAGTACATGTTTTATGGCATGATGATATCATTTTATTGGTCAAAATTAATATAGGATATCATTGGTGGGGACTCATGAAACATTGAGGAACCTTCCCATGGTGTATTACCTAGGTAATATCCAAGATGATATTATGAGAAAAATAGTTTCCAATAGGAAATCTATATTAATAAGTGTCATTGTATGTTAGTACTTGTGGTCTTATGAATTTTTCAATAGAAATTAATTTTATTATTAATGGGTATTTTGACTTAGACAGTTAGATGTATTTGTGAAAACTGTAAAGATCGATGTTCACAGAGTTGTCGGATATGTTAGGTGTGTCCTGAGTAATACAACATTAATGAATAACGGGTTAATGGATTTTAACTTCTATAGTAGTAGATATATCAAGACTTTTGATGGAAATTATATATCTAAACTAAATCCAGCGCCATGGGGTTTCATAGGAATGTTTAATTTCGGGATTTCAAAGAATGAGAAATCGAACACATGGGTTGAAATTACTTGCATTCAAGCAAGTTGATTTGACATATCAACAGAAAGGAAATATATTGCATGGTAAGCATCCGTATGAGATGACATCTCATTGAGACATCAACTGCATTCTCCTGGGTGCCTTGAACAGCTTTAATATATAATCATAGACATTAGGCAAGCCCACCTAATACAAATAAGAAAGATGCCTAGGAGTTACAAACTAATTTAAGCTACTATATTTGATGAAGAATTTATTTATTTAATAAGTTGAATAAATATTTTTCTCGACTGTGGTTTAATAATTTTTCATGTATGCCAGATTTTATTTTTTTCATCACTAGTTATTTGAGATAACATATTGTAGATGAAATATTTTTTTATCAGAGAATAATGGTGTTATATTAATTTAATATATAAATACAAATTATTTATGGGACAATATATATTAATGAGGACTAGAGGTCCATGTTATGGGTCTGGTGAGAAGTAATATGAAATATTATGTGGTTAAATAATATTTAAGTACAACGCTCATGGTTAGAACATATCATGGAAATAATAGCATTGCTATTATTATTTGACATTGTTCATTCACATGAAATACTAAATTAAGTAATAGAACATTTATAATTTTTTTAGTACTACCTGGTGAATTAATTTTGTTAAGAACATGTCATGAAAATAATAGCATTACAATTATTATTTGACATGTGATTTTTTCATGTAATATTAAATTATGTAACGAAACATGGGGTAATTATATTTTATTACCCAATGAATTATATTCACCATTTTGTTATTATTCTCTATAAAATCCAAGTGTTCATTCAACCAGATAACCAATCATTGTGTGAAAACCATCTATGGTGAAACGCTCTCAAGCTAAGAGATCTATTCTTTATCTAAGAACGCCCTCAAGAACAAGTGTGATTCTCTACAACAAGATCAAGGAAAATTCATTGGAATATATTCTCAAGGAGATAAATGGAGGACCTCACAAGCGTGGGGATCTTCCACACTATAACCAACAGACTCCTTCGACAATGTATGGAGATTCATGGAGCAAGTGTTGATCACTGGTACACCATTTTTGTCCTTAGATTATACATTGCAACATTTCCTTATATCATACCCATGGTCAGATGCATCAATGAAGAAATAATCACTTTGGAGGTAATTGTATAATTTAATTAAATTAATTATAAATGAAATATGTCAATCCTCATTTCATAGTTCTGGGTTCTGGATTTTTTTCATTTCTCTTTGATTCAATAATATGGATATTAGCATTCATTGTCATCAGGATCCTTTATTAATCATAAATTATTAAAATTTTCAATGTTGGGTACACACCCATCATGTGCTTCTGATTCACATGGATCCTAAAAGTTTAATAAAAGGTGTCATATTTTCATTTTTAATTAACTAAATAATTTTTTTTGATGTATATTTAAATAATTTAGTTTTTCAATACTGATTAATAATTCATGTAAGCTGAAATTTGATATATGTTCCTCTATTATCTTTTCTCCTAGATCTAAAAGTAATGATTAATATTATTATTTATACTAAATCAAGGAACTCATCAGGAGGCTCTGATGGTTCTATATAGATAAAACAAGAATAAACACAATGTAGTTAGTTCTACACGTCATGTATTTCTATTCAATGAATTAAGAGTAAGGTGGATATTACCCATGTTGTGTGCATTAATGACTTATGGTGTAGTTAGTTCTACCACCACATGTTGACTAGGATAGACTGGTACACTGTAAGAAAGACTACACACCATGTGTCCCAATGGAAAATGTGAGTAGTCACTTTGAGTTAGGGTCAAGTCATGTATCCCATAAATGGATTTATGTAAGGTGACCTTGACACACTGTCTACACAATATGTGTCCCACTAGATACTCTAAATACTATAAATATTTCAAAAGTACACGTTACATTCCATTTACACATCATGTAATCATTACACTATATGTAAGTTTTGGATAAACCTATTTATAAGCCATTAAAAAAATTATATGATTTTGGAATATTTTATTACCCGATGACAATTTTTGACAACATTTTTACCCTTAATAAATATTATTAAATTCTACCTAACACCCATGAAATTATATAAATAATAGTCTAGGGTACAACTCAATAAATCATTATAGATATGTCTCCACGATGATGAAGGGTTACTACTGCTGTAATGATTCAAATAGGTTTTTTATATTCAACCCCCTGAGGATTTCTCTGAGGTGATAGAGAATGGGATAAATAACTTTTATAAAGTAGGGTTTATTGTATTAGGTATTTTATTTCAATATACATCTTATTTGTGTCTTTTTCTGTATTGATATTTTCATAAAATCGCTTCTTTAATTTGTAATTGATGACCATTTATTCATCAGTGAGGGTGTCACTCGTTTAATTACATTTTTTGTGAATTTTTCTCAAAATGAAAATGGGGTAAAACATTATCTATGACTAAAAATTGGTCTACGTATCCAAGTCATCGAACACAATATGTAACATATCCATTGTGATAGGGGAACAATAGTGATTTTTCGGTTTCTCTTTCATGACCAAGAGATTTTCCCTCATTTGGTTCTGAAAACTATAATATATTTTCTTTGTATTTTATTTCATGATTATTAATGAACGTATATTTTGAATTTTCCTGAAAAATTTTCTATTTTATTTTAATCAAAATCAATATTATCTAATTTATTAAAAATAAATAAATTTAAAAACCAAAATAAACAAAATCATAATCTCTATGGTTTTTACCTCAAACAAGACTAACTCACTATTTTAATTAATTAATTAGAAATTTTTTAGTTTTTATAAATTATTTATTTTGATTATACCCATAGGGAAATAATGACAGCCTAGGGTGAAGACAAAATTGGCGTCATTGTCGTGGATGGTTTATTGTTATATTTTAGAATTTTATTTTCATTTTTTATTTTTACTCAATAATATTACAATTTTTACAACATTGGAAATACTTTGTTGTGGTGGTAGGCCTTCAGGGATTTAATACTAAAAATTATTGGTTCAACTTAGTACTAGAGGATAAAAAGAACCTAATCCATAAATTTATAATGATGAAAAATAAATCCTAGGAGAGCCCACAATCGTACCCAATCCTTAAGAACATTACAAACCATAACACAAAGCTACTGTTCAACATAGAGAAATATGATCAATGAATAATGTATAGCGAAATAAATGTATATTAAACTTATGAATGTGATAGTAATGCTATTCATGATTCTTAATATATTCTGAATTCAAAAAAATTTAAAGAGGGTAACCTTGCGGTTGATGTTGAGTTCTCCAAATAACATATAGAAAAACAACATCAAGAATATTTAAAAAAAATATAAGAAATAAAAGAATAAAATTTCATCTGTTGTTTTATAAAATCGATCTGTCCTTTATAACAATGAATAAGAAACCCTTGCACCATTGGATAACTAAGTACATGAAAATGAATTAACAACAGGAGAATTTTATGAGATGGAGTTTGAACACAAGTTATATTTGAATAAATTAATCACATGCATCCTTTAGTTGTGATGGAATAATTTTAACATGTCTAGAATAATAATGAGATCTTTGTAGTGATACACATACTATCAAGAATCTAGTCACTACATTCCAAGTTCTACATCAATTTCAATGGGGAGAGATTATGATTATCTATGTGGACTACTTAATCATAATTGGGTGAACATGATACATTTATCTCTATACCCCACTATATTTATATAAAAAAATTATGGTCCATCTAATAAAAAGATAAAAATTTTAACCTTATGGTAGGAATATCAATGTCGGCTACTTTTTATTATTTTTCTTATTTTATTCTTCGGATTTAATATTATATTATTATTTAGTTAAAATTTCTCAGACTAGTTTTTGTGTTATTGGATAAAACTACAAATTCACATGATTTTAATTTTTTCTTGTCCAATATAGAAAAACTATGGAAGAATGTATTAATAATAATGAAGTGATGCTACAAGATGATTTCATGTCATGAAGAAAATACACATCATATATTCCAAACACATCATAAATCAATTATAGGAAGAACCTATAAAGTCAACTTGAAAAAATCATGTAAAAGGGGAGCAATTGTTTCAATTCATAATGTTTTTACTGTATTCCAAACATTAAATTATTTTATATTTTTTAAATCCTAATTATATGAACCATGTGTATTTTTTTATTTTATATACTGAACATGGTTACATAAAATACCATAGATACTTATCATGTAATGAATTTTAATGTGTTTTTCCATATGAATGATTTGAAAAAAAAATAAAAAACTAAAAAAATTAGTGTTTCATTTGTTTTATTTTATATTATAATGAGCATACTCTACAATTATAGGGAATGTAGTGATTTTTATTAAGATTATTTGGATTATCATAAAATGAAATTTTGAGGAAAACCTCTTTTTTGAGAATTACATTATTTAAAAAAAATTTCCACCTTCTATAAACATCAAATTCCTTGGTTGTTAAATGTTGAAACCATCATTCTTTCTTATGATTCATCATTACATGTTAGAGAAGTTAGATAATGGATAAGACTATAGTAAGAGGCATATTCTTATGTTACGTGTGTCACCTTATTAATCTATACAATAATTATGAGTATAAAAATTCCAGAGTGGTGAATTGAAAAGGGTATTAATATTGATATTGAATTAAAAATAAAGATGGAATAAGGTATAATTTTGTATATTTGAAAACATGAAAATAAAAATAAATGGTTTACTTTTTTCTTTTAAAAATATGGTGTTAGTATATTTTTTTCTTGTGTTTATTTAAAATTTAATTTTCCATTTGATCAATTGTTTTTTATATTGAATATAATGCATGGTATAGTAAGAATCTATTATAGTATTCTAATATTTTTTCAATACTGATGCATATTAATTAACGTGTTGTGGGATTTAATAGATTCGTTTATTGGTTATATTTTCAATAATTGAACTCATTGATTCTGATGATTTTTATAATTAATACATTCATATACACTATATATTTTATTCAGTTTTATGGTGATACCTATAATGAAATATTAGGAAAAAGGAAAAAATGAATATATGTGTGGAAAAAGGAAAATCCCATTATTTCAAAACATCAGAATAAAAATGTATTACCATGATGAAAGATGATCATAGAACACTTCTGAGGATTAAAATTAAATAATCAGGTGGAAAAAGATATTTTATTGTTTTATTTGAAATTTACACATCATGTAATTATTACATGTCATGAAGGAATTAAATGGTGTGAATCCTAGAAAATACACAAAGTGAATAAATGTTAAGGGAAAAAATCCCATATCATTACATGTAGTGTAATACTCACAGGATTTATAAGTGCTAGATATACACAATTTGAAGACATTAATTTGATTTTGGAATATGTATCCATATTCTATGACTGAGACCAACATTTTACCACATTTTTACACACACTAAATGCAATTTAATGTAACCCAATCCTCATGGAATTATATAAATTAGTGTACATGGTACCTATTTATACATCATTTGGGTGGTGGCACTATAGTGATCGAGAGATATTTTTGTTGTGATAACTCAAATATGATTTTTATTTTCCTACCACCCCACCATAGATGTATATGATATGGGGTACAAAATGTGTGACTATATTTTGGTGAAGGGTTTTTATTTTTTGTTGGATTTTATTTTTAAATGCAACTCATTTGTGTCTTTTTATACAACCAAAATTTCAAAAATCTATTTTTTACATCGTCATTCATGACCATTGCAGGATGGGTGAATAAATGATTATTTTAATGTATTCAATAGAAAATGATTTAATACATGATTCTTGGAAAGATTATTTTGTATTTCCAAAAATGTATTTGTGTTTCCGAGTCATTAAATGATTGAAGTAACAAGATTATTATTAAAAGGGGACATCAACGATTTTGGGGGTTATCTATAATTACAATTGGATTCGGACAAACCTGGATATGAAATCTATGATGTAGTTTTGTTAATATTTTACCTAATCAATAATTAAACAATATTTTCAATTTAAAGTATTTTTACTATAATTTTCGTTAAATCAATATAAATATTTACAACATTATTCTACTAAAAGTAGTCAATTGTTTTTAAAAACATAGTAAAATAAATTTATTTTTATGTGGGTTCGAATTCAATATTACTATTTAATAAATATTAAATAATTAATTAACATTGTTTTAGATTTTGTATGATTTCTGTTTTTATTACACCCTTTGATAAATAATTATGGCATTTGGGCATATCAATTATCCTTTCATCCTTTAATAAAATAATAATGTCGCTCATGAATACGTATGACCTACCATCTTTACATTACGATGGAATTCCTTCTCTAAGATCAAAATTCAATAATGTTTATAAGTATGTATATAATAAAAAATTTATTTATTACATTAATATAATTATGTATATGATGTAACTATTACCTATGATCAATATCCTAAACATATTAGACCAAACGTGTATGATAGACAAGAAAATTAATTGCCAAAAAAAACATTAATAGTTAAAGATTATTAACGAACGAGAAATAATATATTATAAAAGGGTCATATATTTTATTATAAATATTAATATAGATATTTTATATTTTAAAAACTATTTTAAACCCACAAAAATGATTTTAAGAAGCATGTAACAAATAGGAACTGAGAGGTAAGGGGTTTCTAAATTCTGTTTCAGTTTATTGGGTTATATGACTACTTAATTCATTATATTATGGAAAAATTAAGTGTGAAATGAATTTTTATTTTATTTTATTTTATTTACACATTTTTGTGGATACACATTTCTTATATATTATCAACCCATAGATTATATCTAACCTAAATGATAAAGACATTGTATGGTTTTGGACTAATAATTATTTCATTCAGACACATGTTCTATTCGTTGGATAATTTATTTTGAATAGTGTATATTATACCACTTTACATAATATATCATCAATCATTAAAATTTATTAGGATTATAAATTATAATTATTCTACTATGTTCATGGTATATAGAGATTCTAAATAAACAAAAGTGGTATGGTTTTATATCTCGATAGCATTTTAACTGGGACTAGTTGTGATTAAATTTCCATTGAATTAAATTATTTGGTAACTATTTTCTAAAACCATTTAATATTATTCCCCAATATATTATAAATTTTTGATGTAATATTTCCATTTTACATTCATTCTTAGTTATGATTTTTCCGATAATTTTATCAAGAAAAGATGACCTTAATTCTCTATTTCGTCAAAATCATTCTTCTTAAAAATCCATGTTTCCTATAAATGTTTTCAAAAATGTTTTACAATAATTGATTAAATTTATATTTATCCTTATTTGGTTTCTAGGTAATTAAATTAAGAGTAATCTCGTTAATATTTTCTGATAATGTTTTATTACTATTTTATTAAATATTTGAGCGGAATATATTTTTAATTCTTTAAGTATGAAAAGAAATAATTATTTTCCATAAAAACTGATTGTTATAAATAATCAATTTTAATATTAAAGGATTAATCTCTAAATAATTAATTTTAGAGAAATTTTATAGTTCTAAATATATGTTTTAAAAATTAGAGAGATAGTTTCCTACTGAAATGTTTAATGTGATCGTTCAAAAATATTTTCCATATAAGATGACATCATTTGATGTTTCTAAATGTGAAATGGTTATAATTCTCAAATATATTAGAAATTTTTTCTCATTTATCAAAATAATTTTTTTTGTTATGGTGAACTTATAAATTCTATATATAAGGCTCTCAAATATATACTTATCTTATTATCATCTCCTTTAATGGGGTGATACATTCCTATTGATCATTTTTCATATTCCATAATTTTGAATTTTACTTATATTTTGATATCTATAAGGAACATGAATTATTTTTTATTTCCAAGGTAAATTATTAAGTTATTATTATGAAATATATCATTTCTGTGGTACACACAGATCACAAATATATTATGATGGGTTCTTCCAGATACTGATATAATTTATTTGGAAATAATATAGTCCTAGTAGATAGTTTGTATTGGATTAGTCACTAATCCTAATTCATTATGGGACATTTATAGCCATGTTATAGTGTTTAGGATGTTATCATTGACTCCTAATTATTTAATGTTATGTGTTTATGCCATATTTCACATGCAACAATGATTGTATAATACCATGTTCATTATGGCATACTTCTATATATTTACTATTGTTCCTCCTTATATTTGATATTATTTTATATCATTGACTGTCATGTTTTGTTTCATTATCACTTTTATTCCCATTCTAGTTTTATTATATCACCCCATTATTTAAGTATTCCTAAGGTTATCCCATGAATATGTTGAATATTAAAAGGAATTTTGGAATTAATTGTGGGTAATAAATAAAGTGTCCTTTTGTAATGTATTAAGAACATATTCCTCTAAATAAATTACAAAATTATGATCCCTATAATGTATAGACAGATATTTATGTCTATGAATCATGTAAAAAAATATTTATAAGTATTGGATCACCCTTATTATAGGTATGAAATTTACTTCCAATGAATTGGTTTAATAGGTGTATATAGAAGAATGTATGTTGATAAAAATATAAATCATTGAAGAGGAAATACCATTAGATAAATATAATAAAAATGAAAAGGATTTTGTTGTATTTTTAAATTATTATTATTCTTATAGTAATTAATTTTTTCTGAAAAACATGTATATATAAATACTGTAATAATGTTTTACAAGCTTATAACATATTATCTACTAAATATTCATGGTCTATTTTCTTCTTGAATACATATTTTTATCAAGGGTAACTGAATATAGTGATGCTACTTCGCGTTGCAATGATAACATTTTTATGATTGACAATAATTTATAATGGACTGTCATTGGGAAGGATGCTTTTGATACTGTTGGTACTGTCATACAAATGGATATTGAAAAGAAATATATAGTTACATATAATTGTAATGATTCACAACAAGAAGATAATAAGGAAAAGTGTGATAGAATATGACAATTTAGTACAATTAAAAAGTTATATTTAGGAAGCAAATGATTAGAAGATGCAGAGTGACATAGAATTAATGTTTATAATATTAAAATATGATATTTATACCCTCAATATAATTTTATGTATTCATGATGTTATGTTAAAAAAATATAGATGATGGAATAATTGTATATTTAGATAGGATTAAAAAAATGATTCAAAATGATCATTAAAAGTTATTATTTTATAAAATATGGATCATAATGTTCACAAAAATAGATTTATATCATAGTGACAATCATCCACCTCTATTTGATGTAAAATTATATCTCATAGTGTTGATTAACATGTTTAAACTAAATTATGAATTTTTAAAGGCTCTAAAATAAAAATTATATATAAACATGTATGGGAAAAAATAGCATTCTTCAACCAACATGTCATTGAAGGATGTGGGTATGTCATAAAGAAATTATACCCTAAGAAAATCCCAACAAATTTTCTTTTTAGTTAAAAACATCATGTATGACCAACATGATACCCTTCAACTGAAATGATAAGAAATTTATTTATTGTATGTTGTTGGTGACATTAGAGGTTTTTACATTGAGCCCTTGAATTATTACTTAACAAGTCAATATATCAAATTTATATAGGGCCATACAATATCTATAAAGTCTATTTTATCGGAATACATACCATAAAGAATCATATCATACAGAAGTTGTTTAATCAATCTTTGATGAAAAAATATAAAATATTGAAGAATTTATTTGAGATATAAATCATTTGTAGTTAAATAAATTATTTATTCTTGTTAAATACTTCAATGTAATATATATTTATGTAAGAGAATATATAACAACCTTACTCTAAAAATTATTTTTAAAAAATATGTTTATAGGGCTTTGTAGAAAAAATTCCAAAGACTAAATCTATACAATATACTACCAAAAATGTAACTAATATTTATAATTAGGAGGTAAAACCTAATGGAATGAGATACTTCTAGAGTGGTAAAATATGGTGCATCATGAACCATTGCATGTTGCTAATAAATTTTAATAAATTATAGAGCATGATGATGGAATCATTAAATCATTCAAATGGAGAAACTATAGGATTAGTTTAATGGTATATACTCCATTTGAAGAATTTGAAAATATTTCATATAAGGGAAGTGAAAAAGTAGTTTAAATGGAGTGTGAGCAATGTATGATTTTGTGATATAGTGGTATAATATTCATGGAACTACTTATTCATTAGAAATAGTAATAAATAAAAGATAAAAATAACCAAAATTTCATGAATTTATTATTAAGAAAAAAAATTTACATCCTAAGAGAAAGCAACTATGTTTCCCAATAGTGAATTTACATGAATAAATAATTTAATAAGAATGAAGATGTCTTAATCTAAATGTTATGGGTTTGGAAATAATTCTCCATCCCCTAACATAAGATATGTACAAATTCCGTGATCCACCATATTGTATAACATATCTATTGGTGAATCAATGTTATAGGATTGAAGTTTAAGTTGTATTGTAAGTATCCCTAAAATGGGATATAAAAAAGGAATCCAATATTCCATTGATGTATTCATTTATTATAAATCAATAATTCTATATATATTTAAAAATATAAAAGAAATGTTGTATGATCATCACAGTTTGAACCTTGTATTTCATTCATATTTTTTATATTATCAATGGGGTGATTACTATATAGAATAGAGAACAACCAACATACACTTAAATTTATTACAATGAATAATGTAATTCAAAAAATTTATGAGAAAATATATTTGAAAATCCTCAATGATATGAAATTATTAGTTGATATCACATTGCTGTCATATTATTGAAAATCATATATTATATGAATTTCACTCTTTTTTCTCCAATGTTCAAGCACACATTGACATAAAAATTATAAATTTACTCTATATTACTTTGAGAAATGATATTCCATGAAAACTATGAATATTATATATTAATATTCATTTATAATAATCCATTCAAACTAGTATATATGTATTCATTTATTATTACTTTTCTCATGGAATTACTATATATTATGGAAAACTGAGGCACAAATTTCCTTTTTGTGTAATATTTTCTTTTAAAATATATTGTATAAATATTTATAATATTGAATCGGAATGTATAAATTTCTTCCTTATTACCAGTTAGAACTTTTTAGGGTCCATACCTAGAAATTTAATTATTAGAATCATCCAATATTGAATTCATAAATTGGAGAGGAAATTTATGAAGTGCCTCCAAATGTATTTATATCTCTATCATTATGCATCTCATGTAGTATTTTAGGTGGTAACTTTGTTCAATCTGAATCATGTATCAAGTGGTATAAAAAATTATTTTTGGAGGAGAGTATAAATTTTTATTAAGTCATCTTGTATATTCAACATGTCAATTTATGTGAGAGTAAGGTGGCACTAGAATTTGGGGGGTGGGTAATATTTTTCTCCACTATTCATTCATTTTCGACTAGTAGAGAGGAATTAAATTTATTATCAATGACTATTTCTTATTGACTTCCAATACTAAGTACGTTAATAATGTACACAAATGTGGTCATTTAAATTTAATGTCAACAATGATTTTCACTATAGTAAATGTGAAAAAAACATGGCCAATGGACTAATAAAATATCCCACAAAAGAAATATAAATGTTTCTCATATATTAAGATATTAAAAAAGAGGATATTTCATCTGTTGAATACCTATCCAGTCAAATTCATGGATGAATCCCCTACAAACCATCCAATTTTTGTCTTTAACCACATGTGTATAAAATGAAAAAAAGGTGGTCTATTTTTTTAATAAATGTTTAAATTGGTGATTAATACTACGGGATATCTTGATACTAAACAAGTATTAGATATCATTCATAGTTATTAATAACAAGTTTAAAATAGGTTCAATATTTTACATTTAAATATATATGATTGAGATATTAAGGTTGAAGAACATTATGGAAATTGTCTATATGTTCATATAATTGTAAGATATATTTTATTATTGAAGAGTCACCCATGGATGATGGCTGAGTTAATGCTGATGTTTGATGAATAGTTTGTGATATCAAAGAACTCAAATTGGATTATTTATTTCTGATTTAGTATTCTTAGGAATCCTTTTCAAGTGGATGATAAAGGTTCATAATTTTAAAAATGATTTTAGATGTGTCAATTCGTGGTTGGTATCCTCTAGAGATTAAATAGTGATTTCATGCAATGAAATGAATAATGTTTGGAAATTATAAGATTTTTGTAAATGAATTATAACATAGTAGAAGAATCTATATATCTAATTACACAACATTTTAAAATGTTTTCGTATGTGATGTTCTATTTATGTTACATCAGTCATGTTGTTGAATTACCCATATATATAATTCATTTACCCAAATACATATATATATATATAATAATTAATTAATCATATATCTAAATAATGTTCCCTATAGTAAAATCAAGAGATGATAAAATAAATATAGATTACACAAGAATGAATAATTAGAAATTATTATAAAATTTTATCCCATGTAAGGGAATCCTTCCCATATCTTAGTCTGCATATGTGATACATAAGTTCACGTAACTGAATTTATAATATGTACCCAGAGAAATCACATTAGTTTCAAAATTATTTATTATGTGGAAGAATATATAATCTTTTAAGTTGTTCTTTCATGATTAAAACAACCTGAATAATTTTTTTTGTCAGGCGATCATAATTTTTAACCAATATATATGGTGATTAACAAAAATAAATGTTTTATATTCTGAAAATTGATATGTCATTTTTTTAAATTACTTTACATGTAATTTCATGAAATATTTGTTATTAATTTAAGTATTAAATTATTTTCATTTTGTGTTATGATATCAAACAATGGGGGAGATGGATTTTCACTATTCATATCACAGATTAATTGTTTTTTAGTTTTTATTAAATTTCACATTTTATAGATTGAGTTCCACACCACATTATCAATTTACTAGATATTTTATTCTATTGTGAACAATATATATATATATATATATGTGTGTGTGTGTGTGTGTGTATAATGGTTAAATTTTTATAATGAATTGGTTGTGTATGTTGTTATTTTAATCTAAAATATATTTGATCAATCGTAGAAAAATAGAGAAGACAAATTATGAAGATGAGGGAATGGTTTTCATTTAGGTATGGATATCCAATAAAAAGTTGTGTGGATTAAGAGAATCTATGGGTGAGGTTTTTTAATCAATATTTCATGAAATAAATTACAATATTTTTTAAATTCATAGAAATATGTAGAAATACCAACATAAAAAATAACATACACCTATATCTAAATATTGGTCTTTAGAAAATAAAACATATATGATATTGAGAATTATGAAAATTTGGGAAAATTAAATAATATTAATTTCAATATTTTACGTTAGAAATTAAATTTTGGTAAACAATTTATAATGGAAAATAGAAATCCCAAGAAGCATGATAGTAATTTTGAGTCATTGAGATGTTTTTTTTGTTGAATTACTCTCAAATGATCAATATTAATGAAGAAGATAGAGTATCCATCACATTCTATAGTGATGGAGAAAAATATTCTGATCATAAATTGATGTTATTTAATCATGTAGTTATCAAATAAAATAAGGGAAACTGGGTCAAACATCAATTTTTGATCATCTGGAGATATATCAATAGTATTCTGTAGAATATAATCCAATAATATTCATGGTACCATAAGTTTGAGAATTTGAAAATTGTAATGTTGTCTTATTGGTAATATTCTTTTATATTGGTCTCTATATTTACAAATAATGTGTTCTTACTAGATATAGAAGACCTCAATCTCTAAAAAATATAGTGAGGAATCCATGTTAATATATTTTACATATGAATTAGTATGTCAGGTTATAAGTGGAGACTGAGTTTCATGTACAATATTTGTAATATAAATTAGTAGTCAAACTGTCTAATATAGAAATCAGAAGAATTTTTCATTAGATAAAGACACATATTTCTATGGATTTGAGATTGATTATTGAGGATGAGCTATAAAAAACCCCTTGAATATATATATTGGGACACAATAAATCATATGAAACATATTGTATGTAGTTAGGTCAGAATTTGACATGGTGATAATAGTATTTATATGTTGAAGTATCTACATCATAAGCTAGCAATTAAATTTTTCTTAGTGGAAATAAATTTTCTATTATGACACTAGTTGATATAATACTAATGAGACACTAATATATTTATATTTTTTGATGCCCTATTCTGTTCAAATGGAAAATATTTGATTATAGTGGAGAATCCTAGGTCGAGAAAAATAATGAATCATGGAATGAAGTCTGTCTCAATACTAATAAATTAAAAAATTTCTGTATTCATGTGCATTTATTTACAACATTATCTTAGAAAAGTTGTGTGATCCTAGATGGATTATTTCAAGCTAGATAAAGTCATTGAGATTAAAATTAACATAAAATAATTCATAAAATTTATAAGTTACCACTATGTCACCCTCCCCTATCATTGGCCAATATATCTCTTCAATAATTGTATTTTATGTGAAAGGTTATACTACGATGTGGTACATTTCATCATGCACTAGTTTTAATCTTGATGGTTTACATATTATATGATAATGCATTTTATGGACTACTTTTATTATTATAATAAAATTTTTTGATGATTATAAAGTAATTATTATTTATAAATGATACGATGATACAATATGAAATTTTTAATTACTTATTAATTTCATTTACCATGTTCGTGGGTTATAATTTTTTTCAAATCAAATACCATTTTATAAAAAATATAAAAAATTCCTACCATAATGGGGTGATTCTTCAATAACTATATAAGGATTTCAATACACTATTACTGTGGATTCAATTAAAAATATATAATTGTCCTCATTTTTAATATGTAACTCCATATCTCAATCAATATAACTTATTTTTTCTAAAAATATTCAATTAATGGTGGACCATTCATATGAATTGGAATACTTGAATAACCCATGAATATTGTTAGTGGACAGATTCTATATCTATTTATAAATTCTCACAATGAAGATCTTTGTGATGGATGTTTTTCTAAAATAATAAATATATAATATTCATCATATTCAACATATACTTTATTATAATATTAATGGAATCATCTTATTGATGAATTTGATTTCATTGATGCTTTCCACCATGTTTGGATAAGTCTTATCCTCTATGAGACAATAAGTATTATCTAAGTATATTATATATCAATAGTATTCATTCATTTAATGAATAAATAAAATTATAAGACCAAAAAAATATGCACCACAACATAACGTATTTAATATGTCCATGGTTCTTTGAATATTATAAGTGAGGAAATAATAAGTTTTTTTCGAAATTGTCATGTTCTTATAAATGTTATGAGATAATTTCAGGTTCTCCCAAAATGACTATATAATATTGATCTAAATAATAATGAATTATTTTTAGATGTAACCATTATTTTGGAATATATATCTTCTCCATGCCTGTGTAACCCATTAATATAGACCTCAATGGTGTGGATAATAACAATATATGGTTTTTGTTATAACTAAAGGAAAAAACATGTTGTATTTTTCTAAAATGAATTTTTCTTATGGTTTGGAAATTGAGAAAAATGAGAACCTTAAAATATACTGTCCTTTAAAAATTCACCACGGTTAGCATGGAATGTGATTTTATATCAACTTCATTTCATTTACAAAGGAAACATTATTTAGTCTACCAAAAAATGGAATTAGTTGACATAGAAAAAATAATGAGCATAACCAAAATTATTAAATAGTACATATATCACGCCATCACTTTCATGACCCATCCCTTCAAATCCCACCCATCAAGAGCAGAATATGGGGGAATATATAGAGTGACTCCCTGGTCCTTGCTTTAATTAGGCCGTAGCTTGGAGAATAACACTGAGTGTATAATAAAGAAACATATAAGAAGAATTTACCTTTATGTAAACATGTAGAAGAGAGTGAAAAGAAAATACACCCTAAAAAACGTTATCAAACATATATATAATGAAACATAATGTCTAAAAATTCAATTTGATAATGTATTATACCATAAAAAATAAAACTACATGTAGCAAAAGGTTAAAAGTGACTATGACCATAAATCGCAAACCATTCCTACCATCCACATGATATTAATATTCATCCTAATATCCATCCTACACTATATGAAATCAAATATAGATTTAATATATATGGAGTGATAATAATATTATTCTCATAAATAACCTCCCAATATATTGTTGTGTAAAAGATAATAAAAACATTCTAAGTCAGTTTAGAGAACAACGAAACTAACTCTTCAAATAAAAAATGTGTACTGGGTTACCATCCACACCATAGATAATTTTAACCATGTATCTCATAAAAAAGTGCATATAATATTATAATGAATCATGATGGGTACCCCCTCTCACTAACCTATATATATTTCACTATAATCTAATGTTTCATGTCCTTTTCCATCACTCTCCAATATAATACATCTTGATGAAAACTAAGAAATTCATTAGAATACGTTCTTCATGAATACCATAATCATATCATCCCATATCACATCAACATATATAGTAACCAAGTGATTTTTTGGAGCCCCCTCAACCCACATGTTTTGTATCATATATCAAGTATTATACCTTATTTCATCTCATCACATACAGTCTCTAAGTACCACAAGCTAATATAGCTTATACACAACATACCAATAATTATCATTTAAATATTATATCATGGGATACAATTGAGATAATAACCAAAATCCATCATGTCCCTCTACACGCATATTTGTGGAAATTATATATCATACATAACAACATATGTAATTAATACTATAAGAGTGTGGGGACATAATGGGGATTCATCCATTCATCCTCCAACTATATTTTTAGTGTAAACCCCACAATGAATCCACTAGGTATAGTTTACCCAAGAAAACTTGGGTAGGTTGTGTCTAAAATTACATAATATAGAAATATATAATATAGCTCAAAACCAAAAAATGGGAATATCCTAGTCTTAGAAACAACTACATCTAACATTACTAAGATTCCCGATATTAACTACCTAGACTAGATATCCAATATCCACACAAGCGGTGAAATATCTAATATAAATTACTCATTTTCAATAAAAAAATATTAAATTTATAATAATTATATCACTATAAATTAAATGGCCAATATAATTACATTACTTTAATCATTAGGGTAATTTAAATTCCCACGATTCATAAATCAAATCGTGACTGTGTTTTCTCAAGATTAATATAATTTAATAATTTTCATTCCATCAATAATGACAACACATCTTAAATATTATTTATTAAAAATTTATTGTTTATTATAAAATCCATAAACTAAAGTTATCTGATCCAATAAAATCCCCAAGAGTAAACATGAAACCATGCACACACATATACATCATGCAATGGGGAATGTAATTTGGAGGAAAATGATAAATTATTTTTCATTTGTTAAACTAATTAATTTAAAACCTGTGTCAATTATTATCAAATAAATGTGTAATGATACTTTCAAACAGTATAATCATATTAATTTTTATCCTCTAAACCCACATGCATATCCCAATGCATCTCTCTAACATAATCCACAACTACAACCACATCATATGAACCTCCCAAACAAATATCGCATTATTCAAACCATTACCTAACATCCTATACTCAAATCACATTATCCATCCTTGGTTCAACCATCCCATAATCATATCATACAACAATCACAAACAACGATAACAACAAACAGATGATATAGAACATGTATAATCAACCAGGAAATCATGGCCTCAAATTCAAGAAACTATTCTTCCCAAAAAAGTGAGATCTCCTAGCTCTAATCACAAGTCCCTTATAATCTTCATGAAAACGAACAACATTGACCCTATAAATTATAATTATTGATAACAATATTTTGTTTTGTTTTGTATTAAATTATTCAATATACACATTACCAATCTATGATACACCTTAGGAATCATGTTGTATTACACTACAAAATTAAGAAAACAATTAATTTAACTTGCTTCCAAAACATACATTCCTATTACAAAAAACATTTGAATTAAAATTTATTAACATTCCTTTAATTATTTAAAGTATTAAGATATAATATTCTTAATATTTATTAACAAATTAGAACAACAAATGAATTTAAATAGTTAATTAATCATACAATTAGAATCAATTTAGTCTCTATCACATTACAACAAACTCACTATTTTCAAAACAAGCCACTTCTTCCCCAAAAATATGAATTATCATATTTTTTGAGTTATATTCTTTAATATTTTTCATCAATATTGAAATTATAATCAATATCATAAAAAAAATTTCAATCTAGATTTATATAGCTAGAACACTATCTAATACAAATTAGTCAAACTGTAATCATTGTATTAATCATGAACCTAACACCACTACAACGACTCATTATAAATCTAGATAAATATTTATAAAGATAAATTAATTTCAATACAATGGGATATTAAATATATCATTATTATTTAATGGAATTAATATCAGTGAAGTCAAAAATCCCCTACCATGATGAAACGCTACTCCATTCAACTTTTTGCACCCAAAAGTGGGTGTGCCTGCAAGATGGGATTGTTGTGGGAGATCTCGAGCAAACAATAGATTGTTTACTTGAATACATAGTATTTTTTATGGGTCATCTAGTCTTTTGAGAAGGAATATAGGGGAGAAATAAGGAAGGGACCCTTGTTTTTGAGCTTTTATATGTGGGATGATCAAATTTTTAGATAAAAAAATATTTTATTGAAAATATTGTAGAGCTAATTAATTTCTATTAAGAATTATTCATTTATAGATACAGATAATTTATAAAACCATGGATAAAGATATACTTGGTTATTATCCTCTAAATTAACTTTATGAACACTGATTAAATGTTTGAGTGGTCCTTTTTGTGAAATTGGAATAAATATCCAGATGGCCAATTGAATATAGCCAAAATCCCATCATATATATTTTCCCAATGTAGATGAATTTTCAAAAAATGTATAATATATATATATAGATAAATTATATATATATATTAGTTCCATATGTAGTTGTTTTCAAATATCTTAATTTTTCATATAGAAGAATTTACCACGAATTCAGTCACTCAAGTAGTTGATTCCCTACATTCTCGTTCCATATAGTCGATATGACCACACAACCAATGTACATGGTAGATTTATCCTCATAGATGATCCTGCCAAATCTGTAATTAATACATATATTTAATACTACCAAATATCCAAGGATCATATATAGTTGATTCTTGTATCTGATTCAAAAAGTTGATTCAAATATATGTGATTTGACCTCTTACTATGTACATGAACTACACCTGAATGACGATCAACTATTCATTATTCACTCTTTTAATGGAAAAAAATATTTTGTCCCACTGTAGGACTCCTCCAAGTTCCACGATCATTAAAATGTGAAAAGGGTTAAACTATATTGACCCAATACCTTATAATGAAAACATATCAAATAATTCATGTCTTATGGAATCTAAAAATTAACATTGTGTAAAAAAAATGGGGTCATCTAAATAGCCATAATATGAGATGATTCTCCATGATCACTCTGTCATAAGATCTCAACAACCTCAAGAATATAATCATAGAAAACCACCTCATAAACTAAAAATAATTCATTAACACTATTTATATTGGATACCTCTCAATAACGATTATGACCACAACAAGAATCTAGTGGAAACCGACTCACTAAATCCAAAGGTCAATATCCGAAAAATAAAAAATTTCACATGGGAAGAGATAAAAATCATTCAACTCCTGTTATCGAGTATGAATCTATCAATCACATTCTTAGGTACAATCCATGAGGACATCGTTCTATAACAAGACATGAACCAATGGAAAATAATTCATGTACAACACCTTATCCTAGTGGTCATGTATATCCATACGACCCTATTTAATGGTTGTATCATTTTAAACATTAATATCATACATTTTGATGGTATGAGTGTAAAAATATACATAACAAAGATCTATGAAACATGAAAAAAATCATGTTTTCTAATCATAGCATGGGAAGCTCTATATGATAATCCATGGCTCTAAAATGAGACAACTCATTAAATGTCCCAATAAACAAAAAAGAAACAATACTCCCACAACCAAACCATCACTGTCGGTGTGGTTGTATCACCATCAAGAACACATGGTCTCAAACATCAAACTCTTGAGGCCTCCACTTATAATTTACATAATATTTTTAATTACTCGACACTACCTTCATCATATCATGATTTATCTGAAACAATAATCTAATTTTTTATACTAGTTCGGGTACTATAATTTCTTCCACTATAGCCCTAGTCTGGCACAATGGAGAATGGAAAGGCCAGATATAAAATTTTTCAAAAGGTTATATACAAATTATGGATTGGAAACAATTATTTTACATAAACTCAACCTAGGAAAGGTGCCTCATCAACAGACCTCGAAATTCATGAACACAAGAGCCTATCATTTCATCCAATTTTTTGATGGTATGATTTATCTAACCATCCATATGTGGATGAAAAGAAGTTTTATATTATTAATATGATCCAAAATCATGTGTTAAACCTCTCCAAACCCTAATTTGTTATTCTAGGATATCAATTAGAGATGATCAAACTCATGAATCCATAGAGTATCACAAAATCCTCCATATAATAATTTGATAAAAGAACCAACTAATCTTCACATCATAATCTGTATAAAATTGGATTATTTTGTTAAATTGTCCACTGTCATACATTTATTGTCCTAGTATTCTCAAGATAAAATTAAACAGATAATGATTTCCAATGAGATTTCCCCCAACATCCATTTTGGAGAATCTAAAAGCTAGACAAAACATCATTGAACATTGTGCATGACCATTAATTTATGGACGGCCAAACATATAGAATTAAATTCTGTATCTATAAAAATCATCCCAAGACAACAAAACTAGCTTAGAAAATCTTGGTAAATCATTATTCACACTATGATGTTCCACCGAAGGATGAAATTGAACGCATAGGGAAGCATCTCATGATTCTTTAAGTGGAATAATATCCTTAATATGGGAAACAACCAATGTTATCCACCCTCAGATGAAAAATAATATGCATCGCTAAAAAAATATATCCCTATGGAATTCCGCCATTAAAATCTCCCAGCTATGACTCTTCTACCTACTTAACCAACGTCAGTTGCACCATCAGCTAGTAAAGACAAAATTATTCACCCACCACCCTCATACCAAGATAAATAATAGATAGTTCTCACATCACACTCTATAGATCCATGGATTCATAAACGACATCACTACATGATTCCCTTCTCAACACATCATCCAAGTAATTTCCAATTCATTTGCTATATGAAATCATTAATTCATAATCTGAAAATAATGTTTCCTACCTTCTATAAAACATGTTAACATAAAAATAGTATAATACATAAATTACTCTCTTCTGGTCAATATAAATCATAAAATTATTATGGGTGAGTTAATATCACCAATATTTTAAAAACACACAAATTCCAATAATAAATATTATTGGTATCATAATTATCCTCATGCAGATGTGACATAAAAGACCCATAAGAAGTAAACAATCCCTATTGCATCAAAACACATCCCATGAAATGACATGAAGAATCATAAAGGACTCCAACATTAACTCCATCTATTGTGGGAACTATCCATCTTATATTTTTTGTAATGAAAATCAATATAATGTTGGTTAGTCAATAATAATGTCTGATTCATCTAGGTCATGGGTGCCAGAGGATTTAGTACCGACGATAAATTATCTAATAACAATATATAATAGAATGAATGTCCATAAAAACTAAACAACTCCAAAATTTTCATACTATGTCCCTAAAAAATTATCACAATAATTTCGATGGATCTATAGATAATAAAATCAAGGACACAACATTACATGAGAAACAAACTTCATGATCCAAAAACACACACATAGAAAACTTATATTAAGGTTACTCACAAACTTGAAATCCTAAAACAACAAGAAGATTATTTTTATACTCCTCATCATATGTAGAGAACATAAGAATGTATTTAATGAAAACCGTAATGAAATTATCTAAAAACTCTATGAATAATTTATTCATCAATTCCATGAACATGGATGGAGTATTTATCTATCTGAATAAAATCAACCAGAAAACATAATGAACATAATGATAACGAAAAATAAGTATATGGGATATCCTAATCATTAACATGAATATGATTCTTTCCCAAATTTAAATATATTTTTGATAACAAAAATTATCCCTTCAGCTAATCTAATAATGAATAACTGTACAAGAGAGGGTTGTAGTTCATTATTTTTATTTTATATGTGTCATGTTAATTGATAATAATCCACAAATAGTCATCATAATTCTTCATGATAAAAAAGGTTCACCCCAATGTGAAATACATTGAAGAATGATACCACGCTACAACAGATCAGTAGGCCGTACTCATAGAAATCGTACCTCAGATGATATCAACCTATTAAAAGACATTGGGATAGGGAATACACAAGGATATAACATTATCCACAAATTGATCTTCTATTTTAGGGGTAGTGTTACAAATTGTTTCTGAACCCCATCATACGAATATTCTATAACCCCAAGAAATAATGACTCTTGATTCTTCAATGACATTATCATCATCTCATCCATCAATTTTTAAAATGGATAAACACACTTATAAACCATACTAGGTTCTTTACCAACAGAAAACACTACTAGTTCTCCATCTAATTCAGAGAACACAACCTTCCTACTGAAAAAATCCATGACATTCTCCATCAAATACAACCAATCCATACTGTCGATGATGTCATATAGCTATATCTATAAATATAGGAAATCTACTCTAGATCTAAACATCCCCATAACTAGATCAATGTCTATAAATATATCATATAACTTTTCTCGACCTCAAACTAGAATAATAAATGTTAGGGGCAAAGAAGTATGTCTACCTCATGTCCCAATTCCTGGAGAAGTATAGGTATTATGAAGGATTCTTTATATCTTTAATAAAAAAACAAGAACCATTATATAATACAAGAAATGGGTATATCAAATGATATCTAGATCACATGGTTCCTACAAAACAATATAACATATCTGTCCTAGAACTGGATTATGATATCTATGTCCTAGATGATGACAACCTTCATTACATCTTTCTTCTCTATGTGTATGAGGAGCGCATTGGGGATGCACTCTACCTTCCTAATATCATCTCTATTGATATTAGATTTCAAAACATTTCTATTTTTCCCCAGATAAATTATTTTCAATGGACAACATAGAAAAAGATAACTACTCAGAATGGTCATGCACTATCAACGCTGTTGATGATAACATCCAAAACAATATCATGTATCTATAAAAAATAATAGATTTAATAGATACCTCACCTAAATAAAGGATATTATTAGGGATCAAATCTACACCCAGCTAAATGAATTCTCATTTTTCATTTAAATATCAAACTGTAAACAATAAATTCACATTTTAATCATTTTTGATAGATCCACTCTCTTAATGATCTGGTACCAAACTACTCCATCTCAACATCATATTCTCTCACAGAAACCACAATATAAATATATTCATAAAAACATGGGGTGACCTGTTGATGTATCAAAAGATACATCTCATTATCAAAATTAATTTCCATGGATTCCTTATATGTACACAGATATGAATGATATTAGATATGGATCTTGAAACGGATCACAAAGTCTCACATTATACAAATCCCCTATAAAAGGGTATTACAGTTACTAGAGAATGGATGCTTTCACAATCATTGAAATATACATTTCTAAGAATTGGTATTATAAATTATTCATTGAGACCACCAAATATTCACATTTAAAATGGAATAAGAACCATCAGAACATCACTTACCTACACAACATCATTAGGACAATGAAACAAAATTGTCCTTAATTGAACATATTGAACATTAATCAATCTATTCCTCCTATTGTGATTATTTTGTGATTTAATATGAAATGTAACCCTTATACATTTGTTGAATCTTATTCTAAAACCCTCATAGTGTCAACCATAATGTTTTGTCATCATTTTCGTCTAGTCTATAATGAACTTCTAATATAACCTACTGAATTTGATTGGCATGAAACTGAAAAGGATGCTGACTGAGACCCATGCATACATTGTAATAAACTATTAAGCTCATTAAAATAGGATATAAAATAAATAACATTAAATAATTGTATAATTTTTATCTTTTTGTGATTTTATATTATCCTCAGGATTTATCATTTTAAAAATAGTTGAGAATATGAATGATGCATAATAAATTCCAAGATCTCAACACCATAACCTTTATTACTAAATTTAGTAAGATCAGTTTTGTTATTGTTCTGTGTAATATATTTTAGGAAGCCTTATTTGTTCATATCTCAGCCAGTACCCTATGATTATGATGCAGACAAATCTTATCTGACATTGTTTTCATAACATCCCATGAAACCTCACCTATTACTAACTCTATTCAACATCCTATCACACAACTTGAATAATTATTACACCTATTTCATCACCCATTACCTACAAAGGGTACCCAAAATAATCTAAAATTGGTTGAATGGGGATGGTGACTTCATCAGTCCCACCACCACTATGCCCTAGGTTGGAGACTGTCATTGAGGATATAATAAACATACATTTATGAGGAATTAACATATAAGAAAATATCCAAATGAGATAGGGATACTAAATATACAAAAATAAAATCCTACTCTTGAATATATAATAAAAATCAATGAGTTAACATATGATGTCATATAATTTCATAAAAATTGAATAAAAAATAATTAAAAAAATGGTCAAAGAGGCCATAACCACGATGCCTCAATAGAACATGCCAACCACGATCTACTAATATCTTGATCAATATCAAAACAACATAGGTTGATATAAATTCAATTTATATATATGTAATCATATAATAGTAGTATACTCAGTTGGATCCTCCCAATATCTACTCATTCAAAGGATAAAGAAAGCATGATAAAGCATAATAAATAATAGTAAAACCAACTAATCAACTAAACTGGTGAACTAAGATCCCATAATACCCATGTATAACTCTCACCATGTATTTATCACAAGATAGAATATAATATAACAATTGAATATCAAGTGTATCCAACTCCTGAGTCATGATTAGTTTTTCTCTATTATTCAACGTTAAACATTATAATCAATATCTCTCAAAATTAAGGCATCCTGGAGACATATATTCAAGGAATCACAACATGCACCTCATGCATCACATAATCACATCATCCTATTTAACATCATCAAGAATAGTAACCTTGTATTCTTTAGGATCCACCACATCTCTAATAAAAAGTTTCATACATCAGGTATTATAACATAATCTGTCACATCCCACACATTGATTAAGTACCCCAAGCCATCAAAGAATATAAATGTTATTCCTATAATAATCATTTGGATTGAATATCAAGGGATGCATGTGTATGGGTAACTAAAAGACACAAAATCCCTATTCACAAATATATGGTGAATACACCACTATACATTCCATCAAAAATATCTACCAAGATAATAGATTCTGTCCAGTGGGGGTAATGAGTTATCCATCCTCCCACTGAGATACTGAGGAAAACACCATCCAAGAGTCAATTGGGTTTGATTCACCCTAACTGACATGGGTGGCATGGAATATGAAATCACAGAATAATAAAGAAAAAATATATCTCACAACCACCATATGTGTGTAAACTATACATATACTCAACTGAAACTAATGTATCTCAAACTTCTAGATTCCATTGATTATACTATATATCATGTAGTAACACAATCATTTAAAAATATCCATTCAGTTAAAATAATTAATTAAAAAATTCAATTTATGTTAAATATTTCATTACCAAATAATTAAACAACAATAATACACTACATTAATCATCAGGGTATTGTCAATTCCCTCATTTCATGATTTAAACTAAGTATATTGTTTTTAAAAATTAATATATTTCTTATGTTCACATGGCATCATCTCTATTAATT
Source organism: Viscum album (assembly GCA_963277665.1). Classification (NCBI taxonomy): domain Eukaryota; kingdom Viridiplantae; phylum Streptophyta; class Magnoliopsida; order Santalales; family Viscaceae; genus Viscum; species Viscum album. The sequence goes on from OY728128.1 coordinate 325,826,710, forward strand.
GGATTAGAATTATTTATTAAACATTATTACTCCATACTAAAATTCAGTTAATCAAAAAACCCATAAAAAGATACTGATAAAAGGAAACATGCAACTAATAACAAACAACTTTCTCCAAAAGTCAAAAATTGAATAAAGATAAAATCTTAAAATCTACCATATGCCTGTAAAATATACATTGGGAGAAAGAATTAGGATTTATAACATAAATGGGTCTGTGTATAATCAACCCATTCTATCGTATTCAATATTATCCATAACAACTACATGGCTATCTTGATGCATATCATGAACACATACACCAAATATTTCCACAGAATGAAGGACTCCCCCACCAATGTAACATTAGTCATCCCAGTATAAAATGTCCCATGATAATATAAAATAAGTCATTTTTGGCTCATCCAACCCTGGCACATACAAAACCAAAATAACACACGTAGTGTACATCCAAAGTCATACAAAATTAGAATATTCAACTCGGAAATGATGGAAATAATTCATCTAGCCTACGTACCAAATGATCACTTATGACTCCATTCACAAGGCTGTCCACTTTATCATGAATTTTATTATCCCATGAAATTGGAATAATCTCTATCACATTACATGTTTTTATTCCTTGTTTAATTCTATATCTTATTATACATTGGTTGCAAATATATGAATCCTATGATATCATGGTGTAACAATATATTAAATTAAATAATTAATTAATTTAATGTCGCTTCCAAAAATGCATTACAATTTTGAAAAATACTAGAATTTAAAATTATTAACATGAACTCAATTACTTCCATCAACAAGAAATAAAAAGATTTGCATTATTTGTCAATTTCCATTTTCACGAAGAATTACATAGTAAATTAAAAAAGTGATCAACATCAATTTGAATATTTCTAATTACAACCAACACGAGATTAATTAAATATGCCTCATTATTCTATATATATATATATATATAATTATCAATTAATTATGGAATTATGTTACATATAATTTTATATCATGAATAAAATAAAAATATATATCATAAAAAATATTATAAAAATAACAGTATTGGCAGCACAATATATATGAAAAATAAAAATTAATGTATTATCAAGGTATGTATAAACAATAGTTGACCACTAAAATAAATTCATTATTAGCACATTATAAAATAATTTGGCAAATTAAAATTTAATACAAAAAAACCATGGTAACATTATGATTTCACTTCAATAAATTATGAGAAGCAATGAATCCCAAAACTGGATGAAGTACTCTCCACGTGACTGTTAGAACAAAAATTAGGTGGTTATCACATGAAATGATCACAAGTAGAAAATCTGTTACACCAAAAAATCGTTACAAAATTACAGGGGAAGGGTTCTAGAACTTATGGTCTGAAGAGATTTTGATCAGGGAATAATAAAGGAAATAACCATCATATTCATGATGATATATATTGGCGGTCATATTTTCCAGATATGAAATGAATTATTTTCAACTACTATATATTTCAATAGACTCCAAAAATATGGACTTTTGTAGCTTCAACCATTATATAAATTCAATTATAAAACTATCCTCGACCAACTAACATTCAAGAACCTATAATTACTTTTGTGAAATGTCCACATGGCCATTTTCATGAAACTAGTGGAAATATATAGGTTGGTGATTTCATATAGAAAGAATCTACACAACCCTATTTTCCCTAGGTAGCCAAAAGTACATTGTAGTTGAATATACCAGGTACCCAGATTTATAATGCAGATGAGATCACTAAAAATCCATTATTATGTAGAAAAAATATCAATATTTTATTAATCCTTTTGTATCTCATCACTCATTTAAATTATTTCTCCTAAAGAAAATCCGTGAAGCCAATCTAACCGCATTGATAAATAAAATAGCCAACTCCTCCATGTATCTAATCATGTCATGTAGCTAATTTAGTTGGGTAGAAATTACCTCTATATAGCCAAAGGTACAATGTATCTGAATCATGTAACTGATTAAACTATTATTGATCTGAATATTCAGGACATTCAACTAATTTTTCTTCAATCATTTAGTATCAAAACACCACATGTACTACACTAGGCCTCCTATGAGAATCATGGGATTCTAAAAAAATGAAAAGGGTCATATTAGATGGTTATGTTCACTTGCATTAACAACAAATCTGGCGCACCACACAGTCCTCAGAGGCTGGAGTACAATACAAGTGTTGAATAAAAGATGTTTTAGAGTCACTCTCCCCCTATATTATAATATAATAAACAATATAAGGTTCAAACTATAAAATCATAACTTATGATGTAGTACATGATTGATAATGTATATAACTAAATTTATGGGATAATATACTTTCATACCATGCATAAAAACGTAAATGTAACATTAATTGTACTTAATTGTGAGTTGATATAGTTGATATAGTTATATACATATTAATGTTTCCAAACAAACATTTACGACCTAAATATTGAGTTATAATATAAGAAAATACCTTTATATATTGAAAAATGTATTTCCCATAACATTATATAAACAATGCATTAAATTTATAAAATGATACAAACCAAACATTATGTCCAATGTGAAATAATATAACAATATTAAGGGGATTTCCCTTACATAGATGAAGGAAAAATTGATCTAATAACATCTTAAATGTTCACATTTTTAGTGTGAGTGTAAAAATAAATAGTATAGGGATTCCACCACACCATTTAAAAACAAAAATAAGAAAATGACCATCCACTATAAATTTTATGATAGAAGATTAGAAAAAATAATACATCAAGCTCTAAGGAATCCCTTTTAATATAGATATTAATAATAAATATCAATCCCCTTAATATTGACGATCCATAACTAACATACCTACTCCATGATTAACATTAAATGTAAGGCAATGTATTAGTGACTTACTATATTAGAGTTAGAGTACAAATATATATATATATACATATAATATTTAAAAATATATATCTCTTCATGTGTGTGTAAAATAATTCAAGGTGTAATTGCAATCCCATTCATGGATAGGGGATTGTCTATATGTCAGTCAGTGGAATCTTGTAGTTGTTTGTTCGTTAAATAATTTATGGGGAATATTATAGTTGGTGCATTGTAATTCCATCCCATTCCATCTACCATTTTCAACGGGATTTGAACGTTGGAAACAATTAAATAAGAAAAAATCACCTAAAACGATATGCAATAATTCTTAGATATCATGTGAAATAATTATATCATAAAAGTTGAAAATTATTATGATAAAATATTTATCAAATTAATATTTAGAATTTAAGTGAATAAGTAATAAATAAATACATAAATCATGATCATTAATATAATATTGTGACTATAAATGAATTATAATACATTATTTCTATCATAAATCTCATTGAGGAATAAATGGTATATGATAAAATCATGAAAAACAATTTCATTTTGATAAATAAAAATTTAGGGGAATTAGAATGAAGATCATGATTCTCAACTCATCCTAAAAATCAATTTATTATGAAGAACCATTGTGCATTCTTTATTGTAATAATATTATTAGGCATGAGTATTTAAACACAATGCTATAATAATTTTGAAAACATCACTAGTTTACTATACATAGGGAGATCTCTAAAACACTGTTAGAATAATTAAAAATTAATATGTTCCAGAGAACTCTCATATATATCAAAACACATCCCTTGATATGATTGAAGAATATATATATATATTCATCGCCCCATTTTTTGTAATTATATCATTATAATTTCTTTTTGATATCCTAATTCATAAATCTAAAAACATCAAAACCATTAATCCCCATTTATTATCATTGGTGGTGATATTTTGTGAATGACCCCACATGAGTCTTACATTGTATTATCTCATCAATGGGATGAATTTTACAAATTTCTCATCCAGGATGAAAATCAATCAAACTAGATTAATATGTTTAATGGAGCTCTTCATTTCTTGAGGCTTCAAATTTTATGGAATCACAATCCATGGAAATCAACATAAAACAAATATTCGTGAGACTATAGTTTCCTATAATGCAATGTTTTATGGAACTCTAATATTTCTTTAAAACAATAATGGGGAACCATACAAGATTCTAAATTAATCAAATACATTTTCACTAAATTTGATTTCTTATGTGACCCACATTCATATGATATATATGATTACTAGTGAATAGACCATATAATAAGTTGGTATCTTGGACATTGACATCTGAGCCAGTAGTATGGTACGTGAAAATCAAAATGAAAATTCATTTTTCTTTCTAAATGGAACTACATGTTATATATGTAATCCATACCAATGGAATTATCATGGTGAACACTAATCAATCCCTATGATTAGGATGTGGTGATCTCCATATCCTTTTATCCACTCGTCATAACTAGTATATTGTATGTTATAATGTAATACCCATAAAATAATTCATTTTATCCTCTCTTCGCATCACCTAATGTCCTTATATAAAGATGTATAAGTACAAAAAATATTCATGTTGATGGATATCCATCATTTCTAACATCCAAAATTTAAAATGATATAATTTCCCAATATCCTTTGAGAAGGATATTAAATTTCAGAAATCATACTATGAAAAAGACATTAAACATCATTATGTGTCCTCAGAATAATATGTTAATATTCATTATAAGTCTTTATTTTAATAAGTTCTACTATAATAAATGACCTATATAAAATTTAGTAAATAGTATTAGATACTATAATGTAATATATTAAATTTCATCTAACACTATGTGATGAACATTGGATTATAAATGTGATGTGTATGGGATGATTCATTTTATAAGAATAATGGGCCCATGCCATGAGAATGTATTGATTACTTCAATCTTATAAACCCTCTCAATGAATAACACACACATCATTCAATGTTTCTTCTCATATCATGAAAATTTAATCCATACCACATTATATTAAACTACAAGCCATCCTATAGTTACCCAAACATAATCTATATATTGAAAATATATGGGATTTTATTTCTAATTAAAACACGATACATAGGAATCCCTCGCATGTTTAATCCCAAACTTCCAATAACCTTGTTTCCACTATGAATGATGATTAATTTGTTGATGATCATGATATATCCTTACAGTCTCCAAAAAAAGATTCCCAACACCATTTCATCTCCTACTAAGGAGGTGGTAGCTCCAAATAATATTCATATTTCATATGCATACTAGACATATTTTCGTAATATATATATTTTACCACTCTAAATTATTATATATTTTTGATGAAAAATTATTCTCGATACATAATGAAACTAGTGAAAAGTATCCACATTTGAAATTAAAATGTGAGAATCCCATGTTAGAATTTAAACACTGAGAATCAACATTAGAATTTAATCTATTACTATCTCTATTGGAAATTTTTAAATGGGAATCCCAATTGCATTTCAAATCAAGAGAATCCCAAATTATTCATTTAAATTTCCCATATTGGACATTAAACTACAAGATTTCCCAACATGAATTTAATCAATGAGTATCTCATACTAGACAATAATACTTGAGAATACCCCACTAGTAATTAAACAATGAGTACTATAATTATTTTTAAAACTCTAAGCACATTACTCTAGAAATTAATAAATTGGAATAAATATTTTAGTTTCATTTGTGAGTGACATCACATGTTATAAAATTATGAAATTAGGTGATTAACTTATTATTCTTTTGTGATGATTATAAGATCTCTTTTTCCCCCACTTGGGTTTTAGGATTATGATTCTTACCATGTGTGGTTAAATAGGACTCCCAATGTAATGAACATGAGAGCCCTATGGTGGTGAGAAAGTGGTTTTTCATTACTGCGATGTATGTCATATTGTTCTATGAGATATTTTTTATTTTATTGAATTATTACATTACACACAACAACATGTTTAAAAAACATAATTATAGTATTAAAATAATATTATTTAGTGTGATATTAATTTGCATGAAAATGGACTAGGGTGTATCTATAATTTTGACTAAATTTTCAAAATTATATGTTTTACACGTGTATTAAAATAAATAATTAGTAATAAAATAATTATTTAGGGAAATGAAAATCATATTAATATAAAAGAAATGATTTTATAAAATTCACTTTTTATGTTCACAATGTCTTTCAATTTTAATAAATAAAATTTATCATTGTTGATGAATGATTTTAATTAAAATTTTATATTATATATTAAATCCTACAATATAAAATTAATGTAATTATCTAAGAGGAATAATATTATAAAAATATATTTTTATTCATAAAATTTGTTATTCTAAAATTTACTTTTCATCGCATTTCACAGACTAGTGATGTTTCGGTTATTTCCCCCAATATAGTGGAGAATGACAAGGACATCCAAATAATTCTTGAAACAGAGGCATATGTATTGAGGCATGATAGTTAATACTATATGAGAACTCCACTATGGTTGTGTACTCTTCCCTTGAGATACGAAAATACATTAAGCATGCCTGCAACATGTATTCCAATGTCGGTATCATCCATTCTAATTTCCTATTCATCAGAGGATGATACACTATTCTCCTAGTCAACTGAGTTCCCAAGGATTTCTATATCGATATACTGAAATGATATGTGAACCTCATATCTGTGACTGACAATATCGACAATGGTTTGAAATTACACATTACCACTTTTTTTTTATATATATTTTAGACAAATACACAACTGTTTGTGTTTCATGAATTGGGATGAAATGGGTTAACTTGGAAATACATTCCACGATCACACATATGGAATCATGTTTCTGAACCGTTCTTGGGAGAACTATAAAAAAATCCATCAATATCTTCTCTCATTTCCACAATGGGATAGGTAAATATGGAAACATACTTAAAAGTCATTGATTCTTTTCATTAACCTTCTAAAAAGTTGTGAACAATTATACAATCTCATCTGCCTTCTTTTTCATGCTGCTCAACCGAATCTGTGACATTAACGCCTTGTACATCTTTAGTGCACCAAGATGTACATCTCCTTAATAATGGTGGTAAGAATGAATAATTTTTTCCTGAAAAACTATAAGTACAACCATGCTATCTCAGAATCATAGAATTTTACCCCCATTAAGATTCTGGTCCTCAATGTTCTCCCCACCATTGGGGTATGAATTCGTTACAAGGAATTCTGCACCTAATGTTTGTGGATATTTGACCATATTTACGAAGTCGAGAATAAGCCTAGATGAAAATAAAACTCCAACATCAACTTAGTATTCACATTTACATACATGTCATCTAGGATGGACATCAACTTCTTCTCATATGAAGCTTCATTAACCAAATGAGCATATGATTTTTTGCTCAATGAAACATGAACCACATCTGATTTTTCTAGTGAATAAATCAATTCAACTTCAAACATATAGAGATACTCCATTCATATCCTTTTCCTTAAATTTATATCTCATTATGATGAAATCTGTTTCAGGATTTTATGATCCATAAAAACTATGAATTTCTCACCAATGATATAATGGCACCATGTCTTCAAAGAATGGACTACCGCAAGTAGATCCAAATAATTGTTTTAGTTATTCTTCCCATGAACTCTAAACATCCATGAACCATAAGTGACAACATGGTCTCCTTGCATAATATCACGACCCACCCTTGATCTTGAAGCATCACCGCACACCACTTATCCCCATCCTAATTCTAGAAATATCAATATAGGTGCCGATGTAAGATGGAATTTCAGATCCTGTAAATTATTCATTAATTCCTCTATCAATTATAATGGAGAATTCTAATTTTAAACATAAATAATTGTTGATTATAGCTGTGAGATGTAACACATAATGGATCTGTAATGACTAGATATACCAAGAAAACATCATATATCAATGTCATTATTCTGTAGTTTCGACAAGATATTCTATTTTATTTACATTAGGTCAATTGAAACACCTTTTTTAGAAAATTCTTGGCCAAGAAATCATTCTTCATGTATCTAGAAGTCACAGAAAATCAATTTGGAATAGAAATTATAGTCTCTCAATATACATAACACTGTCACAAGGTGTTTCTCAATCTCATCACATGTCATTGAATACAACAATATATCATTGACAATAACCACAAAACAATAATCAGGATATATCTAAATCATCCCATTCATTAAAGCCAAAATGACTGCTTGTGATTTCATTCGACCAAAAGGTATAACTATGTATTTGTAATGGCCATATGTGATTTTAAAATAATTCTTCGTAATTTCTTCTTTCTGAACTCACAATTGATGATATCCTGATAAAAATTAAATTTTAGATATCTAATAAGCTCCACTAAATTTATTAAATAGATATAAAATTCATGAAAGTGGAAATGAATTAATTATCATAACCTAGTAAAGCTTACAATAATCAACACACAACTGAAGAGTTCCATCTTCTTTCTCCACAAAAAAAATTTGTGATGCCCATAGAGACGTACATGGATGAATAAAACCCTTTGTTTCTAGATCCTCCAAATTCACATTCAATTAATTTAACACTTTCTGTGACCTTTTATAAGATGAAAGGAAAATAGGTCTGGTCCAGATAAAGAGATCAATCATAAACTCTACATCTCATATTGGTGGTAATCCTGATAATTTCATGGGAAAGTCATCTAGAAATTGATCCACCACTGCTAAAAAAAATTTAATTATGGATCTCTTCCATCTATGTGAATGTAATCACCACTAAAATGGAAAAGATCATTCCCACAACTGGTAAAAGTTATCTTTTTTCACCATTCATCACAACCTTCTCTCTTGTGAAGATATGCTAAACACCTTCCTCAGATGTGAATGTAAATTTTATTCTATAACAGTCATTCTGTAAATTGAATTTTTTTCAACCAATCTATATAATGGATAACATTATATATAAAAATCCCTAACATTGATAAGCCCCTTTTCTAATATTCTCCATTAACAATTATAGGACAATCACTACACAAGAAGGCTCGATATTCTCTTTAACTACGAAGAGTTTTTTGTTTTGTCCCAGAGGTAATCATTTAAAGTTTAAATCATAGCATGTCAATAACATGAGAATCAATGATGGAATGTGATGCACTAGTATGAAAATATACATGCATAAAGTTAGAATTAAAAATAACTATACCACTCATAGCATATGGTCTCGACGAATGATCCACAATCTTATAATCTTCTTCATATTATTGCTTCATGGAATCACTCTTCTCATTGTGGCCTTACAGATACTTCCCTTGATGATAAGTCATGGTATTATGAGAAGCAACATTTCTGATTCTACTTTTTTGATGAGACTGATTTTTTTGGCCTTATACTATCAAAGCATATGATGCTTGTGACACCTGAGAAGTGACTCGAGCACTGAACCTCAGAGCATTGTGGAAAATCACATAAGGTGTCCCATGTTGTTACAATTATAGAATTCCAGTAGTTGTGATTTACAACCCCACTTTATGTTGTCAAAGGATCCACATTGGTAGAATTACACTTGGATCTTTGGTTTTTGATTTAGATTTAATGAACTAGATGTCTGATTCTGATACCCACACAAACTTGTGAAATATGTGTCTCTCTTTCTCTTTATCCCGTCATTGGAGTTTCCACCATTTATAGTAGATATCATTATACTTCCTCTTCCTAGATCTCTTATGATGTTTTATTTTCCACCACTTACCTATTAAACATCTATGTATAGTCTTTAATACCGAGCTCTGCAATATTCAATTGAATTTCTGCCATTAGCCATAAATCAATGATTCATGCCTTTAGGGATGCAATCTTCATAACCTTTTGTGAATAGAGTATAAAAATCATGAATTTAGCCTTATATTTTTTGATAGATTGAATTTCTTTCATCCAAATAATCAAATTTGACATCCTCTAGAGCTTGAATGTGTGAGGATATAATTGTTTATTGAAAAATTCCTCAAATTACATTAACATAAGGACTTGTTCCACTTTATCATAAAACACTAGTTCCCACCACCGCCTTGCAATATTCTCAAGCATATATGTTTCCATATTTCACTTGATCTCTATCATTGTGACGATGAACTCAACGATACAATTATTCCAGCTTAGTTACACCTCCACCTTTTTAGGATCAAAATCACCCGTGACGATGGTTTCATGTTTTTTAAATGAACATGATAAAATGCTCTATGTGACATTGCTCTTCCATCCAGTTCCTCATTCCTAATGCTTCAAATGGTTGAATGATACATTTAACTTGTTCATGGTTCACCTATAGCTCAGGTGCAACCATGTTCTCTATAGATTCTTCCAATGGGTTTCTACGATGTCTACCATGTTCCATTTTCATAAAAATGAACAACTCAGTATGTATCACTCTCTAGTAGCTAGTGTATTAGCATTTCAAAATCTATAACATAAACCATCACAACATTATTTTCCAAAAAAACATAATTCATGATCAACCATATTTTTAATCATTCCATTATTTATAAAATCAAACCATTTTTATAATACAATATGTATCATCTTTTCAAAATAATTCATTTGGAAAATATATTCATTTTAAAAATAATTACCTTTTCACAAGATCATAAATAATTATTATAAATGAAAAATGAAATCATAGTGTGAATTCATTCTTCTATAATGAATTCCATAATCGTCTCTCTGGCTAAACCCATGAAAAATGTGATTACCAAATCCAATAGTTGTCTCCAAAACACTTATGTACCCAACACCTGGGTAACATGATGTTGATAATAAATGGGTTATCTACTTCCTTTAATGTTATACATTTCATGTCCTGACAACCCTCCTCTTTTATAATATTAGCACAAAAGGAATAGAATAGAATGGATATCGTCTCCAAAACTGAGGACACTAAAAACAAAATGTTAGTCAAGGACCAAACAAGCTAATCCCATTTGTAATAATAATATAATTCTCATTGTCTTGAGAATACAATAATCATTACTAGGAATTATGCAACATCCCCATGTTGTATAAGGCTGGTAATAAATGATAAAGGGATTCAAATGAATGAGGGGGATTCTTTACCCTTTAAGAATAAATTAATCAACTCAATAACCATTAACCAAATAGCACAATATATGATGCAAGAACAATTAAATACAATTCTTGATCATTATTCATCATTAAAAAACATCAATTTGTGTAACATAAGACAAAAAATCAACTATCAATGTAAATAGAGGAATGAAAACTAAAGACTCCATGAATACCACACAAATCTATGCTCCCCAGGATTCATTCTATAAGATCACATAATATCCCGAGTGTCACGAAGTGGTACTAAATATATTTGAAACATTACCATTGACCCTATCTTGAACGATATAATATGCGAAAAGACAAAATTTCTAAAGAAAGGCTGATCATAAAACGCAGTATTCATTCTCTAATGACATCCCTACACTCACCACAAGGATAGAAGATAAATCAATTTTTATATAAAACTATTTATATATAAATATTTCTCAAAATATTTTGTATCTAAACATAAAAAATTTACTAAACAAATTAATAACCAAAAGTGATGAAGTAAATTTGAAACTAATTTTATAAAAGATTATTTTTTCATAAAAATAACTAAACAATGATTTAAAAACATTTTTCAATATTCCTTTGGAATACCCAAAAAATTCTACACATTAACACAACCAACCATGCATGCTATGAGATTATAATTACATACTAATGAGCAGTTTCTCATTGATCTACCATGTCTTCACACAGTATTTATATCCCATGGTCCATTTTACCATTGGCACTTGGCACAATGTCATATTTCAAATAAGCCTCAGAATTGAAATAATAAATCACATATGAATAGGAAAAAGGATCATAAAACAACATCTTTTCTATAAAACCACATTTTATTGAAACTAATTTATACATTAAAACAATTTCAATTCCAAACCATTTCGATAAAACAACATTTTTATTGAAAACCACTTGCCGACAACACAAACATAGATATATTATCCTATCAAGATAAAGGGAAAATATCAACATATTTAGAATCAAAAATCCTAGAAATACTCATAGTGAGCATATAACTAAGAAACCAAGACGATGGGGGAATTATATATACACAAATATAAGAAACACATCATGAATAATGATGAACAATCCCATACCTACTGAATTTCACTTTGAATCCCCTATGGAAACCTTCATATTTCCTCCGGACAGATGGGAGAACATAAATTGGCCTTAGGAGAATGAAAATAATGAGTTTGAGCATGTTTGGGGTAAAATAAGTGGATTAATAGAAAGGACGACCAATATCCACATTTTACGAACTTATGTTATCCCCAAACCTAGTCAGATCACATGATTAGAAAAACCATGTGCTTACTATGTGTTAGCAAAAACCTTATAAAGACCCCCATAAGGCCACCTTGTAGGGTCTCCCTAACAATGATAAAATTTTGCTAAAGCTACTAACTGAAAACTTCAATTCTATACAATTTCTTATAGGATATCCACATGGTTTAGAAAAATTTTGCATATCTCACACACACCAACTTTAACCTAAAAAACATATTTATGTTTCACCAAACTATCCCATCCATCCACCTTGAACATTATAACAATGAAATGAATCATGCAAGGGTTACATTGTAGAAACTGAGGGTACTACAAGGTAAGTGTTTCTCCCCTCACTTTGCTTCTGTGAAACATATGACATATGCATAACTAGATTCATTTTGTGGTGTACCAACTAATCATTAATTACATATATGAGGAATATATTGAAAATTTTGGGTATTATCAATTTAATCAAAGCTATCCCTTTTGATGAAGTTTTTTATTTGATGTTTTCCGAAGCGGTACAAGTTTATTGTCTGATTATTGTTTCCTTGAAATATATTTTATGTTATGCAACAATTTATATTTATGAGGTGTATATACTTCCCCATAAGTTTTTTTATCATGAATGTAATGTTGTTACTTATATTTTTTGTTTCAATTTATTTTATTCATTCATGGGAATTTTGATTAAAAGGTAACAAAACAAGGATGGTATTATGTTTTAATATTAGTTTAATCATAATTTCATGTGCATGTATTCACATTGAGGAAATAATATGTTCCTTATTTGATAAACTGAAGAAATATTTCTTATAATTCATTTATTTTTGTAAATTTGATTTTTTAGTACCATATTTATCCCTTTGAAATACAAAAAATGTTCATAAATTGTATTTCAGAAAATTTAACCTCATTTCCCATATCTTCATAGGAAAACTGTATATGCCCATATACATGATTTCTAAAATTTTCAATGAATAATTTTAAAAATTATAAATATTTTTTTAAATTCAATTTTACCCATGTTTTAGTTTTTAAAAGAAGGTTTCAAATTAATATTCTTTTCACTAATATAGTGAACTAAATCGTTGATTTAAATATTATGTTTTGATGAAAATTGATATTTTCATGACCACTGAATGATATTAATAGTTCTTTTTAACGTTTCTATTTTCATTTTAAAATGAATATTTTTCCATAATATTTTGATTTTTTTATGTTTTATATATGTGATTTTAAAATTAAAACTGTTTTTTCCACTTGAAATATTCGAATGTCCTTTTAAATAATTATTTCTTGTATTATAAAATCTATTGATGTAAATTATGATTTACCCATGGTAATTTCCAATTATATTAGCCTCATTAATTAACAACATGGTTTATGATTGTCATGAATAGTTTTTTACAAAAACCATTTATTTTTTATAGGAAATCGTAGGATAAAATAATAAAATATTTATAAAACGCTTTTCTTTTCTAAGGGTTATTGTATGTTTATAGGTTGAATGTTTTATGATCATGTAAAAATCATATGTACAGTTTTAATGGTGATAAGGGTGGGATTATTATATTATATCCCTAAAATTAATAGGGTAATGATGGATTTATCATGTTATAATAAGGACATGAATGGGGTGTTTTCATAATTTAGTAAGGAATATTTTCCAATATGATAGTCTTGATAGTGAACATTAGCCAATGAAATAAAGGAATAGGGAATGAACCCAACACAAAATGATTTTTATGGTTTTGATCCTTTCCCAATGAAATTATTTTCTATTATTATGTGTATTCCAAACACTTATTTATTATGGGTATGACATGTTATCATGGCTCAATATTTATTATTGATGCTTCTACACTCTAGATATTATCAATTTTTATTATCAATTTTTTTTTCTATGATTCATGATTAATGATGGATAAATGTTTTGGTATGATTATTTTGAGTTATTATAATTATATTATTACATTATTCTTATTTATTAAAATATATGATCAGTTATTAATGTTTATTTTTTTTTACAATTACTGATAATTTTAGGTCACCCTTTATTATATTTCACTTTATGAAGGATATGAATCCTATTTTTGACATATGAAATGTCTAGTAAGGTAATTGATGTGACGATCAAAGTGGGACATGATAATGATTTATATATCATGGTAGTTTTTGTGTCCATCTCTCCAAATAGACTAAACACTATAAATACTAATATAGATGATAACTGTATATAATTAATACACATCCAATATAATACAACATCTATCTACAAAAAGTCTTGCTTATTATAGTGAACCTACTATTAACCCTTACATTGTATGGGTGTTTTCACAGTCATTATTTCAAAAATACCATGTAATCAACAATACCAATTATCATTAACCCATTATGGGGTAAAACATTAGTTGAGAGTTACTTTTTTTAGTAACAAGTAATTTACCCTCTCCAATCTTAGTGGTAAACAACTCTCTCCTAGGTACATTGAATAGTGAATGGACATTCAAAGATGATATATGTAAATGTTACAATAATTAATAATGGAAATCAGGCCCCATCTCACACACATTAATTCATAGTATTTCACCCTATTTTGTGTGTTAAGGAAAAAATAATATAAGAAAATCATAAATTTTCATCAAATTATGATGCTGACGTTTCTAGTCGTTGAGTGTAATTTCTCACCACCAATGATGTGAATCATTAAGAATAATTATAGATAACATGAAATTGTATTGAAATAGGATTTCAAAATTTTCAAATATATGTTATTTATGATCAACCTATTTTTTCTTTTTAATGAATCAAATCATAAAAAAATTACACAGAATGATGATATTGAAAGTACCTCAAGACATTTAGATCATGGGTTACCATCAATGAGGTTATAACATGATTATTTGATTTGATGACAATATACCTTGATATTTTATTGATTAACCATAATTAGAGACATAAATTCATTCTCACCACAATCGTTTATAGTAAGAAGTGGTTTTATAGGAAAAATACTCAGAATTAAATTATAAAAATTCTTTAAAACCCTAATCCATAAGAATTGAAAAATAAAATTACAAACATGGTATATAATGGTCTTGTTTAACAGAATTCACCTACCACTTATCTATATTTAATAAAATGCTTTCCATTTAAAAAAAAATTAGTATTCATTTAAAAATTTATTTTAACACTGATGTGTTCATTTAAAAATATTTTAAATAATTTCCAATCATAATTTTAATTAAAATAAATATAAATATCATATAGTAATGTATCCGTCAATTAAAACATATATTAATCTATATTACCCAATTCAACAGTAATAAATATAAATTAAAAAATTATTATTTATTTTTTATTCTTTATTTAAGATGTGTTACCAATAGTTTCTCAAAAAAATATAAAAACATAGGGAATAAAAAAAATGTAGTATTTTAAGTCATAATAAGATCTATAAAAAAGTATCACGATTCATGAGATTATATAATACAATTCTAACTGAAAGGGGTAAATTTATAGAAGTCATGGACTACCCATTGCAAATCAATCATCTATGATAATTATGGTGGTTGTGTATTTTTGTGGGTAATTTCTTGAGTACAAATAGTATTATATTATAGATATAAAAATTATCAATCAAAATTACCCTATGTGGATTCTTATATTATTTTATAATGATTGAGGCCATAATTCCTAAATATTACCTAGATCATTCAATCAAAATTCCTTAGTCATAAAACCAATTTTCCCTATGTATCACTGAATTCAAATCGGGTGGAACAAACATGTTGTAGATTTTTTCACACATAATATTATGTTGTTAAATATATATAATTAAAATAAAATTTTTGATTAATTTATTATAATTACGATGGATGGAAATGTATAAAGCCAAATATATGATATAATATACACGAATACAATACATAAATTCCCAAAGAAGAACTCGTTGTTCCCAAAAGTGTGTATAATCTTATTAGAAATTTATATGCCTAGTAATGGTTTTAAATGAAAATTTAGGACTAATATAATGATTTAGAAATTGTTGGAACTACTTTTAATATTACATAAGATATCCCATGTGACATTAATAAATAAATATGTTAGAGTAAAAATAAAACACAAGAACTCCATACAACAAGTTTAACTACCTCTCATGACCATGGATTACGTTTATCATGTATGAATGAATCCATTAGTATCATGAAGTGGAATTATTATGGAATGAGTATAATGAAAACCCATAGGTGGTCATCACCACCTCAAAAAAACTTTTCAAAATGAAAAATGTAGGAAAATTAATATAATTATAAAATGAGACAAAAATAAACATTAGACTTTTAAAAATTTAATTTAAAATAGATATAAAATAAAATAATTATTCTCCAATTTCATAATGATCTATACCATGAAAACCTAATTTTGAGAAAACAATGAATCCGATATTTCATTTCAGGTCCAACCACTATAGGTGGAAAATTAAACACTTATATATATATCAACATAAATTATATATGTGTGTGTGTGTGCGTGTCTCTATTTTTGTATATGATAATTCAGGGTGAAATATCAATCCCATTCTAAGAAATTGAATTATGTGAACAAATTTCCATGAAAACATGGATTTGTTCTCTATGGTTGTAGGGTAAGGGTTATAATGTAGTCAAGTTGTTGTGAACACATTAAAAAATATGAACATGTTCTCATACGAAATCTTTGACTGGTAAACTTTAATATAAAACAGTACACAAATTTTATGATAAACTATCATTATCATATTTAATGAAAAAAATTATATAACTTCTATATAAACATTAAAAAATGGATTACTGATTTTATATATGGAATTATAAGAAAAACGAGTAGTAATCCATATGTTTCTTATGAACATGATTTTATTTCTCTCGCAGTAAACTAAGTAACATACATTCTACTAGAAAAAATAATTAATATTAATGGTATGAATATTTTATTAAAGTATTCAAATTATGTAAATATTTTAAATTTTATTCCATATTTTCATTAATACATTTAATTGAGTCATTATTTGATAAAAAATTGTTTCGATTTTTTTCACTCTACCATAGGTTTTTTTATAGTCCAACTCTTTATGAATATGATTATTGTAAGGGGTAAACCTAAAAAATATATGAATAGAACATCATAGAGTTCTAAGGGAGTAGGGATTGAATTAAAAAAACTAATATAAAAACCTAAAATTTGACAACGTTTTGGGATCTCCTCATTTCCATTTAATAAGGATAAATATATGAAGCATCCAAACACCCTTACAATTAATTCACTTATACAAATCCTAAATAATATATTCGAAAATAGGAATAAAAAATACTAATTATTATTTCGATATCAATGTGAGGTACTCGTGATATTTTATACTTCTGTGAATAGTGTAATAATAAGAAGGATCTTAGGTTAATTTATGTATATTAACTTTGAAAAAAAGTTTCCACAACCATTTAGTATAACATAGTTGTAAAAAGTGGATTAATTAAATTGGGGAAGGTGGGAGGAGGGGTAGATATTGATAGAGTGCATCATGAATGCAAGTGATATCAAAAATCCAATGGAAATTTGAATTTTGGAATTTTTGCTTTCGGTGACATTATACAAGTCACCACAACATAAAAAAATCATGCCACTATGTAACTGTTACATATAACAACCATTTTCATTTCAAATACATAAATTATTAAATAATAAATTTTTTAACATTATTTCATTCGATTTATATTTTTTGTTTTCTTCATTATATATTTTGTAATGAAACATCCTATCAATAGTTTGAAGTTCAACACAATGTAAATTTTTTCCAAAATAAAGTCATATAGTATACACCCCACTTTCACTAAAGAATTTTATGATTGTTAAAGATGAATAACAATGGTATATTTGTCATCCTTTAAAAAAGTTTTACTCATATATATATCATGTAAGAAATATTTTAAACCTTATGATGATAAAACAATGCTTGTTAAGGGGTTTAAATAAATTTTAATCTTCTTATTTTGATGAAAAACATGAAAACTTATGAATATGTAAACATTTTTTCACAATAATATATTGATAACATAAATAAAAAATTTCCACATGGGATAGATAATATTTTTCTCAAATAAAACACATTAATAAAATTGGAAATAATCATAAAAAACCAGATGTCGTAATGTATCCCATAAGAACTAACAAAAACATTTATATGGAATGATTCTATATATACTTTAAAATTTTATAAACATTACTTAAATCATATATTCATAATATTTCATAAGAATTTTTTTTCAACAATTATATATGTATCATTCACAATACTAATCATAAAATATATTTATTTATGTTAAACCCGTATTAGAATAATTGAATCCTAAATCATTCCATAGAATTAACTATCTTGGAAATGTATATAATATTTTCATTTGAATAGTTCATAATTACCAATTTAATGGGAGAGTTAAATCAGAATCCACAAACATCCTAAGATATATTGGGAACACACATTATCATATATAATTTTAAATTACCAGATTATGAATATGTTTTACTATTCACATTTTCATTATAAAATAAATATAATAAAATTCTGAATCAACAATAAAAAACACTTTCCATTTTCACATATTTAAAATGAGAAAAAAATATTTATTTAAGAACAAAAAAATGAAAAATATAATAATACAAGGAATGTGATATACTCGAAAAAACAATGTTACATTATATAAGAATATTGGAAACGAATATCGTCTATGATACTGTCAAAAGGGTGTAAAACTATATATATTAAAAACATTATCTAGTATATTGGTAGCAATAGTAAAAATAAATTATATGGTATATATATTAAATGAATAAATATCAGATATATTAAAATAAAATCAAAAACTTTTTAAAATTAGTTATAAAAATAGTTTTCCTTCAAAATAAAATAATTCTTTGAACATTTTTGTGAACATTGATAAGGAGGGAAAAGTGTTTAAAACATTTAAAGAAATATTTAAAATAAAACTCTATTACCTTATGTGTTCCAAGATTCATAATTTCTCCACCTCCTAAATTATAATAATATATTACTTAAATTCATACCAAACATTTTTTTATACAATTTAAAATTATTTTTCATTTTATTTTATTTATTACAATGATTAATTTATTGAATAAAATTGTTATGTTAACATTGAATGTATTGGGGTTATCAATTTTATTACATAAAACTATATTGGTGTACTAAATGTGATAAAATAGATCATTCTTCCCTTAACTTTATAATAGTAAAAAATATAAAATAAAAAAAATTATATCAAATAAAATTGAAAAACCAATTACGTATTTTTCTATGAAAACATATTTTATCATTTCATAAAGTGGAAATTATATACATACGCATTAATAAAGAATAAATTTTTAAATTTTGGTGTAATAGAAATAAATTAGACAATATTTGAAATTGAAAAATATATAATCTTTTTTATACATGAAATATTTCCTCATGAATTTAATCCTTTAGACTAACAATGAGAGACGTTAATTAGTAATGAATTTTTTCACATTGTAAAGGTACTGTTCCACACCTATACCTGTGAGACGTTATTAATTTCAATCAGATGGAACACATATATATATATATTATAATATCATTAATTAGTCCAAATTTAAATCAAAAATATCATATATATTTTTATTTTATATATAATTTTAGTAATCTTTATAATATGATTATTGAAATTGAAACACATCTCTTTATGGATACCATAGTCTACATATAAGAAAGGGATATGATTTAAATTCCCATAAAATGGATAAGGAGATTAAATAAAGTTGTACTATAATCATAAAAAAAATTATTATATAGTTGATACTGACATTATTTTTTATATATGGTTTAATTAATTTTGAAAGAGAGAAAAAAAGAAATAATAATAAATTAGTCAAGTATGAATTGTGCATCTTCATTAAAAAACCTCCCATTTATTAATCCTTAATACTTATTATGTTAGAAATTTTAGGAAAAAAGAACCCCTAATACATTGTGTGAAATTTTGGGTATTAAATTTAATATAACAAACATGAGTTAAAAAGATAAAATTGTGTGAAAAATGAGGTGAGTTGGTTACCATTAATAAGTGAGGATACTAAAACACATTTAATTAAAAAATGAATTTATATAATTTACACTTATAATGTGTTGAATGTAAAAACTATCCAATTTTAAATTTAATGTGATAATTGTTCAATTAAAATAATGAAATATGAAATAAGATATGTTTTAGGACATATAACTTAGTTTTTACCTTAACTAACCCATTTAGCCAATATAGTGGAAACTATTTTTCACTAGGTTAAATATTCATAATGAAAAAAAAACAAATAAAATTTATTAATAAATATTTACATAATGATTAAAAATATAAATATAATTTTTAATGGTTTACTTTTTATAAGTAGAACACACTATTATTGATATAAATATTCAAATCTCCTTGGAAACAGTTTTTAGAAAAACTCTCTTCTATGAATGAAAATTATATTATTCCGAAAAATATTTATAAGAATAAAATGCTTTGAATTTATTATTTTTTTCAATTGGGAAATTTTAAATTTTAAACCAATGTATTATATAATTGTTCATTCATAAATATATGAAACTAGATTATTGTTATTAAAAAAATCTGCAATTTCATTATGGACTAAAAAACCATAAATTTCTGTAAAAATAGAAAAAATTTAACATATATTAAATCTTTTATGATGTTATAAACAATGATTTATTTTGTATAAAATTAAAATCGTAAAATAAGTAAATATACATTTTAAATTAACCCTTATAATACATGAAAATACAATTTAGTTAAACAAAATTATTATTTTTTAATATAATTATTTTTAATACTATGAAAAATATGAATCCAAAAATGAATACATATCAACAAAAAAATTTATTTATTTCAAGGATTATATAGATAGAACCATTGTTTTGGAATTTATGAAATTTTATCCTCCTAATTTAATTAATTACATAAAAAATTGATGATTTTTCCACCACAACTTAAACCAATATCATTTTTTTCATCAACCCATTGAATATTCCCTAAAACCATTACATGGAGAATCACATTATTTCATAGTAACATACCTCAACAATAAAAAAATAAACAATATATTATTGAATAGTTTTTCTTAATGTACAACCTTATGTGTCAAAATATGAGATGCATCAGGTATATAATTTTTAGCAATAAAACTTGAAAAAAATCATATACTAGATAACAAATTTTAAATAATAATAACTAAAAATATGACGAACCTAATTTCACCAAAATTCCATATGGTCTAATGAACTGTACACATAATATTCCCTTTTTATGAAAATTTATAAAACCTTTTTATGGATGTAATTTAAGAAAAACATGACCTCTTATATTAAATGATATGTATTTCTGCATGTTATTTTCATAACTCTTCGATCTACTCTAATATTCCCAAAATAGTGAAAACCCATATTTACATTCATTACTGTCAATTTTACTTATTATTTTCACTAAATATTATGTTTACTAACTTCTGTACATAATGATAGATGTTGGCATATCTATTTACATATTTCCTCAAAATGTTTCTTTTTTTATACCATAGTGAAATCTATTATTTTAAAGAAATTAATCTAATAAATGATTCATATCCATACATTAATGATAATATAATTAATAAGTATGAATAATATATTCTTATTTCATAATAATTAATTCCAACTTTTTATTTGATTTATGTGTAATGGATGTACATGAATTTAATTCAGCACCCAATGAATTTTGATGTATTTTCCAAATATTTAATGTAAATTTGGTATAAGTACTAGATATAATAGGGGCAGGAACACCACCTAATCATAATATCTCATTAATATTGGTTCAATAGTGTTTATCTAATTATAAAATACCTCTAATAGGAATACAATTGAAATATTTAATCCAATGATCAGAAATAGAAAATATTTCATTATTACGTAGACTTTTAATTGTTGATTTAATGAAGTAATACAATGTTATATTTTTACCATTTCCATTCACACTGTAGAAAAATAAAAATCATCCCCTTCAGATGTTTCATTTTGGATTTTAGATATAGATATTTCAATAATATCATAGTAAATCAATACTATATTTCTTTATTGCACCCTAACAATAATATTTCCAACGGTATCTAAATTGTTTATTTATTCTAGATTGATAAAAAAATAATGATCTATGATATTCATTTCATAATTCATTCATCATCCAGGAATAACCATACAGGAACATCCTCTTTCTGAATCCGATAACACAATATTTATCAGTGTTTAATTCCGGAAACTTACCCTTCTTGAAAAATTCCACTCTTTCCTAAAAATAACTATCTTATTTCTATGTATACAAAATTTTATTATAAATATATGATATCAAAAACACATATAATAAAAGTGAGGGATTTATTTACTTCATAATTTCAAGGCTAACATTGATTAAAACATTAAAGTAAATAATATGTTCTATATGTAAAATAATTGATCATATATTATATTTAAAGCTCATGGATTAAGCTACATTATTTGATTTATCTATATAATAGTGAATCATGAATCATAATACTTCATTAGTTCTAACCATATTTTGTAACATGTTTTATCATATTTAGAGTCAATATCTATGTTAATATTTTATGGTCAGTACATATTTCACATTTTACCATATATAAATGTTGCCTTTTGTTTTTTTCATTAAAATCCGCCAATTCAATCTAATAAACATGTTTAGGGTAATTCAACTAATGGATGTTGAAATGACAAGATGCTTATATAATTGAATGATCATATTAAATCAGAACACAACAATGTATATTCAATAAATAATCAATATAAATAAAATCTTCACCATTTTTTTTGGAATTTCATGCTTTGTATCATTAAATAATCTTTTTTTGAAATTTATAGAAAAACTCATCAAATTTTGTATTCAAGATGAAACATTATCTTTTTCAAGTTGATATAGAATGTTGGTACGCTAATCAAGTAGATTATTCCAAAAACAATAATTATTAATCTACTAATCCATGAAATCATTTAATCTCAGTGAAATTTATAGGCTTACAAAACTCTTACACACATTCATTTAGTTAGATAAACAATTATTAAATATTTAGAAAAAACACACCCAAGGGGAAAAAATTATTTTAGCCCAAAATCATGTTTATCCAATTTAAAATATTAATTAATTTCATTTAAAGTATGAATAACTAAATGAGTGATAAAAAATTAATTTATTTTATTATCATAAGTCCACTTTTAATGGGTTAGGGGTAACCAAACCTGCCATCAATGACTAGAGACCTCAATCCATGCCCTAACCGTCCAGAATCCAAAAAAACTAGATTAAACAATAAAGAAAGACCCTCCCAAAATAAACGACATTAAGATCAGTTTCCACCATTCCAACACTACACAACTAGCTATCTCATACAAATATGGGCAGGTACTGATGGCCAAGGCCATACCCTCTCAAAAATCTATAACTGGATCGTGAATGTGTTGTGAAAACTTGTAGCTCTAATCCTCATTTGAGGCAAACTCTGATGATAATCCGGAACGATGATCCCTTGAACCGAGATCACTGGCCAAACAACAATAACTCATACTATATCATCACAAAAACCACAACACAACCAAATCTCAGCGAGGAACCATAGAAAAAATTAGAAAACAATTACAGATGGTCCATTCTACTACTAATCCATAAGATACTCAAACTCAACAACACAATTCAGAAACAAAGATCAATCATTCATCCTCAACCTGAAATCAAACCAAATCGAACTTGTGTAGAAGATATATACCAAGCAACATCTACCCATCGCAAGACCAAAACCAAAAAATACAGAAGAAGAATAGAAATCACGAACCAACACTAGGTTGAGCGCCGGCCATATCTCACGGAAAAAAGAAAACCTCGTTGAAAGCTAGAGCGGCAGATCCCACCACCACCTTCACACCCGCACACTAAGACCCGATCTCCCAACACACCCACAGCCGACCCGAAGCATGACGGCAACCTCAGGCCGCATCATCTGAATCTCGAACTCTAGACTGTCACCATGCTGCCAAGAATCACTAACCAGCTTTATGGATAGGGTGAGATAGGGGAGCAAAAATGGTGTTTTGTGAGAGTCATGGACTCGAAGGATGCCACAATTAGATGTGGAAAATTCCATGAACGCGCCAAGAAGAAATGCCAAGTAGATCTCCTATCGATCCATGACAGAGGAGAGGAAGGCGGCGCGGGGAAACCATATTGTCGCGAGGCCCCTTATGAGCTCATCACCATGAATAACAATACTTACATTGTTTTAATATTCCTCAAGACATTTAGAGTAAACCAGAATAATATCAATGAAAATGAACATTGATAATAATCAATAAAAACTATACTCATAATGTCTATAAGTTCAACGACTGTTTTATTCAACCTAAAAGGCACAACCAAAAACACATAAAAACCATATTTGTTTTTGAAAAATACCATTTCAGTGACTTCTTTATTCATGTTTAGGTAGTGATATCGGGAATTGTTATCAATTTTCAAACAATATTTAGCACCTAGATCTGATAAAACATGTCACCGATATGTGGATAAATGTACTTGTTTTCAACAATGATGTTATTTAGTTATCTATAATCAATGAAAAGACTTATTTAACCACTCTTATTGTTAACAATCCTTATATGACCACCCTAAGGTTGAGTTCTAGGGAGGTGGCAAACCTTTTCAAGCAACTCATGTAATTAATTTTTCAACTTAAAAAGATTTATATGAAAAATTAGATAAGGGGGAATGTGAATTGGATAAGGATCATAAAATAAACTACAGGAAAAACAGCTTTGTCTGAAGGTTAATTTGCGACATGAATAAATCTCATCTCAAATAGTCAGTCGAAATGGTTTTTTGTGATTAGAAAATCAACCCGTAACAAATAATTTTTTAATTTTGATGGGACTAAGTGCGCCATCGCAAAAACATACATGCAGTTTGGCATAATTTGTGGTGAAAATAGCGTGAAAGGTTATTTGTGACAGCTAGGAACCTCCCGTCAGAAATAATGAGTGGTGGTAAAAACTAAGTGTGATGGGGGATCCCCCATCTCAATTACTTAAACCGCCAGAGGGTATTTGTGATTGTGTCCGTCGCAAATACATGGAGGTAGTAGTAACCTATTTTGCGACGATATGTTGTCACGTCCCCAATAGTGTATCGGCAAGTCAGTTTTTTGCAATGGGAGTCGTGGCCATTTACATTTTAACATTCGAATGTAATTAATGCGGCCGAAGGTATTTGCGACAAGTACTGTCTGAAAAAATAGTATTTGCAATGGGATTCCCATCGCAAGTAGTCATGTCCCAACTAATCTAACATATATATACCCCCTATCTATTTCTTCTATCCTCCCCCTCAATTCCTACTTCATATGATTCTCTAAAATCATATTTTATAGTTAAAATTTTGGAGAGTAAGTTTGTTTAAGAAAAAGATGTGAAGCCTTCAACAATGATAAGAGATTATGATAAATGGTATTTATGTTTAATTTAATTTATTTATATTTCATTTCTTTAAATTAATTATAATTATTGTTGATTAGTTGTAATAACGATATATTTAAATTTTTTTGGCAGAAGTATTTTTTTGAAATAATAAATTGAAATTATTAGTACTAATTCTTATTAAATAGTAAACTTTAATAATTAATAATGATAATTTGAAATGTATATAAATACTTAGCGGTAATTAGTAATTAGTACGTTTATTAAGAGGTAATTAATAGTAATTAATGCTCAATAGTAATACCTAGAAAAAATAGTAATAATTATGAAAAATAGTTAATAGTTTTTATAATTAAGAATAAATACTAATAATTAGTAATAAATACTACTAATTATTAATATTTAATTTAAATAATATTAAATAATTTTAATTACTAAAAATTAGAAATAATTAGTAATAATTAGTAATAAAAAATAATAAATTGACATAAATACAAATAAATAGTTACAGATATTAATAAATATTAATAAATAGTAATAATTATTAATAAATTCTAATAATTAGTAATAAATAATAATAATTAGTAATAATTAGTAATAATTGGCAACAAATGGTTATAATTAGTAATAAATACTAATAAATACTAATAAATATTAATAAATAGTAATAAATAGTAATAAATAGTAATAATTACTAATAAATCGTAATAAATTTTAGTAATTACTAATAAATATTATTATATAGTAATAAATAATAATATTTTCTAATAATTTGTAATAATTAGTAATTATTTATAAGAAATAGTAATAATTATTAATAATTAGTAATCAATAGAAATAATCAGAAATTAATACAAATAAATCGTAATATAATTATAAATAATAATAATTAGTAATCAATAGTAATACTTAGTAATAAATATTAATAATTAGTATTAAATACTAATAATTATTAAGAATTACTAATAATTTGTAACAAATAATAATAACTTGTAACAATTAGTAACAATTAGAAAAAATTATTAATAAATTTTAATAAATACTTATAAATAGTAATAAATTATAATAAATATAAATAAATGGTATCAAATACTGATAAATAGTAATAATGAGTAATAATTATTAATAATTTGTAATAGTTAGTAGAAAATAATAATAATTCTAAATAATTAGTAATAAATTTTAATAATTTGTAATTAATTGTAATAAATATAAATAATTAGTAATAATTAGTAATAAGTACTGATAATTAGTAA
This sequence comes from Viscum album, assembly GCA_963277665.1. NCBI lineage: Eukaryota > Viridiplantae > Streptophyta > Magnoliopsida > Santalales > Viscaceae > Viscum > Viscum album. The sequence goes on from OY728128.1 coordinate 325,853,911, forward strand.
TAATTATTAATAATTAGTAATAATTAATTATAAATACTAATAATTAATAAATACTAATTATTAGTAGTATGATTATAATAAATATTAATAAATAGTAATATATTGTATTAAATGTATATAAATAGTAATAATTATTTATAAATATTAATAAATTGTTATAAATAGTAATAAATTGTTATAATTTGTTATAATTTGTTATAATTTTTAATATTTTATAATAATAATCAATAAATAGTACTAAATAGTAATAAATCGTAATAAATTGTAACAAATAATAATAAATAGTATAAAATAGAAGTACTTAGTAATAATTAGTAACAATTATTAATTATTACTAATCATTAGTAATAATTATTAATAATTTGTAATTATTAATAATAATTTTTAAGAATTGGTATGATTTAGAATTAATTATTATGAATTAGTAACTATTGTTATAATTAGTAATAATTAGTAAAAATTAGTAATAATTAGCAATTATTAGTAATAATTTGTAATAATTAGTGTCAATTTGTAATAATTAGTAACAATTAGTATCAATTAGTAATATTTTGAAACAATTAGTAAAAAATAGTGACTAATATTAACAAATAGTAACAAATAGAGAACATAGTAACGAACATCAACAAATAGTAACAAACAGTAATATATAGTAATAAATTGTAAAAATTTGTAATAAATAGTAAAAATTCATATTAAATATCAATAATTAGCAATAATTTCAAATAAATAGAAATAATTAGAAACAAATAAATATAATTAGAAATAATTAGAAATAATTAGCATTAATATGAAATAATTATAAATATCTAGGCATAATTACGAATAATTGGGATTAATTATAAATAATTAAGATTAATTAGCAATAATTAGGATTAATTATAAATACTTAAGATTAATTACAAATAATGAGGATTAATTAGAAATAATATGGATTAATTATTATAATTATGATTAATTAGCAGCAATTTGCAATAATTAAGAATAATTAGAATAATTTGAAATAATTAAAAAAAATTAACAGTTATTAACTATAATTAACAAAAAACAGAAATATTTAGCAATAATTTGAAATAAATATCAACAAATAGCAATAATTAGCAATAATTGGAAATAATTAGATGTTGTTAGTAATAATTATAAATAATTAGAATTATTTAGAGTTAATTATCAATAATTATGAATAATTATCAATAATTTGGATTAATTATAAATAATTTAGAATAATTAGTAATAATTAGCAATAATTATCAATAATGAGAAATAATTAAAAATATTTATCAATAATTAGGATTAATTTGTAATAGTTTTCAATAATTTTCAATAATTAGTAATAATTTGGAATAATAAGAAATAAATAAGATTAATTTGGAATAATTAAGATTAATTAGTAATGATTAGAATTAAAAAGAGTTAATTAAGATTAACTATGATTAATTATGATTAATTAAGAATAATTGGGATTAATTAATATTAATTTGGATTAATTTGGATTAATTAAGGATAATTAAGAATAATTAGGAATAATTACGAATAATTAAGAATAATTAAGAATAATTATGATTAATTAAGAATAATTAGGAATAAAATAAATTGTAATAATTTGTAATAATTTTTCATGGTTTAAATTGTATTGGTGAAAATCCTTTTTATCGATGACACTTCTCATTTCAACTCTCTTCAACTCAATACACAATGAAAATTATGCTCCTACATATTTATATCCAATCTTGTATGCGTGATTTTGAATATGCATTTGTAGAAACACATTTTTCATAATTATTTCAGGTTGTAACAGATGAAAGAAGATGATTCATTGATGAAAAGGGTGATCCTTTGTCTGACAGATCATTTACTTGCACCTTTGTCACACTGAAATCATAATGAATAATTTTCTTGGTGGAACACTTATACATTCTCATATGCACGAGAATATATATACGTAACTCTGAGCAGATTTTTTACTATGATTTCAGTTTGAGCATGTTGCAAGTAAATGAGTCATCTAACAAAAGTGTAGTTGTTAATAAACTTGAAATTATGTTAGCACGTAATTAATGGTATTTAATAAGAAGTAGTTTTAATTATTTATATTTTTTTGTATAGTGTTTTCCTAATAAAAAATTACCCAAAAACCATATTGATTTTATATTATGTGTAATAATATGGAACAATGAAGTTGAATACAGTAATTATTAGATCATTATGCATGGATAAATCAGTGAAAAAATCCAGAATGTTCTGGTTTAAATTTTTTATATATTGATGATGTTGAAGATTTCTTATCATTTTCACCACAAAAACCATATACTGGTTTTAAAAGGAACAATTCCATATTGTCTAAAAAATGTTCATTGAAAATGGTTGACACATTTAACAAGGTTGCGGGATATATCTTGTGGTTTGGTTTTCAACCAGATTATATTTCATGGTATCAACACGGTGAATGTAGTTTTACGGAAGATTCTTATAACTGGATTCTAGATCCATCACTATTTCAACATATAGAACATGATGTTGCAGTTCCAGTTTTTCAACAAACTGAAACTCCATATTATATTGATTTAACACCTGAGTTTTCCCCATCTGGATTTTATGAGTTGTTGAGGTTTGCAGTAGATGCATTATATCATGGTTGCAAGATAATAAAATTAGAAGAATTTTCCAAATTTAAGTATACTAAAACAGATAACGAATTTTTAAATAACTCTTTTGATTAGATATATTCATTGGTAAAAATAATTTTACTTAATGGAAATGTGTTTCCAGCAAATTTTTATGAGGGAAAAGGGATGGTTCAAAATCTTGGCCTTAGTTATCAGAGGATTCATGCATGTGAAAATGATTTAATCTTATATTCAGTTGAAAATTAGTTGTTGGATAGTTTTCCCTCATTTGGAAAATGTGTTATAAAGAAGCTCAACTAGGGAAGTCTGGATCAATTGCTGTAAAATAGATGAGATATTTCCACCTTACCCATAGGTTGCAGTGTTTATTTTTGTCTCCAAACACTATGAATATGATATCATGGAACAAAAAAAATATTTCAACTGGTAAAAGCATGAATCATCCATCTGAGGGTGATTCATGGAAACATTTTGTCTGACTGCATATATCTTTTTCTTTAGAAGAACAGAACGTGAGATTGGTTCATTCTTGAGATGGTTTTTGTCTATTCGGTTCTTATGGTAGTTAGTATTCATGTTTTAATACATTTATAACTATATAAAACGTACCACCATGGATTTTGATGAAGGATCCCTATATCTTTTTGACCATATTAATACTAGGACATCTAAAAAGTTATACTGAATTTTATTGGAAACCATTTATTGATGAGTAAAATTAATTATGGGGTAATGTGTTAGTACATTGGATGTTGCTGGGAAACAAAATTTCATATTAAAAGATGCATTTACGTAGACTATTAGTGACTTCCCGACATATGACATGTTATCTTAATAGAGTACACATGGTCAGAAAATATGTCTTTTGTAATGACCCAACAATTATCATTGTCTTGAGAGCTCAACGAGTCATTACTAGGCGTTAAGCGACATCCCCACGATGCCAAAGGTAGGGAATACATGTCGAAGGGTTTCAATTCAAGTTGGGTGACGATTTACCCTTTAAGAAATAAACCCATAACCAACCATAACCAAAAATTCAATATATGATGCATGAACAAATGAATGACCAACAAACAACTTCATTTATAATAAACAACATCAATGTACGCAAAAATGGAAGATCAAACTAAGCATCAATGTACACAGCAGATGAACAACTCATGACTATGAAAAGAAAATAAAACATCATGCACCACAAGCTCCCAGCTCCAACATCTCCCAAGAATCACCACAAGCAACTAGCAACAACATGCTTTACCTTTACATGTGTCCCAGAATACAACATATGAAAAAGCACCAACAATCCAAAGAAGGGGTGAGTATAAAACACAGTAGGTTTTCCACAATGACTTCCCTACTCACGCCACTAGGATAGAAGAGTTAGCCACATTTATATAAATATAGTTTATATAATACATTTACTCAAATGATGTTTATAACTAAATATAAACAAGTTTCAAAAACCAATCATAACCAAAGGAATTCCAAAAGCTCTATAATATAATCTTCCAACAAGTTATTTTTTCAGAAAAATAACAAAACAAACCTAATAACCATTTCACAAAAATTCTGTTTTGGCATACCCAACCATTTCCACTAACCCATGCGACCAACCCGGCATGCTACCTGGAAGAGGGGAGAAGCCCTAGCCTTTATCCATCCCAACAATTATGGTGGAGACTTGTTACCCTTATCGAACCCAAATTCACATGAATGATTGATGGGGGAGATCCCCAACCCTTATACATCCAAACACTGATGGGGGAGACTCCTAACCCTTATCTGTCCCGAATACAATATGAATGTTTAACAGGGGAGATCCCTAACCCTTATCCATCCCAATATAGATTGGGGAGACTCTTAAACCTTATTTGTCCCAGATTCCTGTGAAAACACACAACCATCATGTCAAAAACCATGTGTGTTTAACTAATTCAAACCATTTCAATGCTTAACCATTTCAATTCCAAATCATTTCAATAAAACTCCCTTTTTATTGAAAACCAAATCCATCCAAGTAATTTCAATATCAAACCATTTCAGTAAAACACCCATTTTATTGAAATCTCATTTTTCATCAAAACATCAACAATTTCAGAAAATCCAAAATTTAAAATCACCATTTTAAATTCAATAAGCAAAATCACTTTGCACAACAGTTAACTAAGACTTCACAATTCCATCAAAATCAAAAATCATCACTAAAGAAGATTTAATGTATTCTTTCCACATTCAAATCCATTTAAATAATCCAATTTAAATATAAGACAATAAATTCTAATAAGTGTAGTTGAGAGAGAATCATCTTACCACCATGGTTTTGATGAAAACCCTAACAAACAGAGAACGCACAAGAAAACCCGTCCAATTCACCATGGATCCTCCTTAGATCTCTTCTCCTTACACAACCAAGACCAAAACTCATTAGGTTTGGCATTCACACACAAAGATCATCTAATAATGAGTGTAGATCTAAGAATTGTAGAGGAGAGGAGAAGTAGATCTAAGTAGATCTGAGGAACCAAACAAGAACGATCACATTCCTCAAGAATCTGGATTTGATTCGTCATGAGAAGCCTTCAAATCACCTCTAGAACGACGGGAGAACCCTCTTTGACCATAGGTGAACCAAAATCCCGATTTAGGGATGCTTAGGAGGAAAAAATACCAATAAAGAGGCAAAATGCATGAGATCCACCTTTATAGGATCTCATTTATGTGGTCGCATGGTCATTTCACACAGTTTGACAAACTGTGCCCAGACAGTGCGTTAGTTAATTCATCGGCCACCCTTCTTGCATTGATTGGCCGCACAATTAGAAAATCCATGCACCACCCCTAAGGAATCTACTGACTGTAAGAACCACTACGTACGGTTTGGCCTCATGTTATAGACAACTCGTGCACTGCCCGTGCGACTTCCCCTTTTTCCACAAAACATCATTCCATGTTGTATGGACTCTATTATTTGTCACCCTTAACTATATAACCACTAAAAGCATCAATAAAGGGTTACATCCCAGAAACCGGGGGTACTACATTCTCCCCACCATTGGACGTTCCGCCCTTAGAAAGTAGAAAACCTTCAACCAACTGAAAGGGTTCTGGCAACTACTCTTTCATTTCCTTCATATGTTTCCATGTCGCTTCTTGAATCTGACCATGCTGCCATAAAACCCACACTAGACTGATTCTTCTTCCACACAAGACATTATCTTGCCAATCCAAAATCCCTTAATTGGATATGTATCAAAAAAGAATCTGGATCTAGGTCAACATGATCCCATCTGATCACATGGTCATGATCAGGATGATACTTTTTGAACTGAGATACATGGAACACATTATGCACCGAACAAAACTGTGGGGGTAATGCCAACAGGTATGACACCTATCAAACTCGTTCCAGTATCTCAAAAGGGCCAATATATCTAGGAGATAACTTTCCATGCTTCCTGAAACGATTATGTACAAGCCTTAGAGAGATCCTCAAGAAGACATGATCACCCACAACGAACAACAATGGTCTTAGACGGTGATCTGCATAATATTCCGGATGACTATGAGCCGTCTCCAGCCTCTTTCTAATCAACTAGATCTTCTCTATTGTCTCATGGATAAGGATTGGCTTGATTAGTGATGTTTCACCCGTTTCCACCCAGCATAGTGGAGAACGACATGGACACACATAAAATGATTCAAACTGAGCCATGCGTATTGAGGTTTGATAGTTATTATTGTATGAGAACTACACTATGGGTATATGCTCCTCCCTTGAGCCACCAAAATCTATTATAGAAGCCAGCAACATATCTTCCAATGTTTTTATCATCCGCTCGGATTTCCCATCCCTCTGGGGATGATACGTCGTGCTCATTATCAATGGAGTTCCAAGGGCTTTCTATAATGATTTCCAGAAACGAGACGTGAACCTCGGATCACTATATGAGACTATAAAAACTGTTACACCATGCCTCTTTAACACTTATCAGATATATATTTTTGAAGGATCTTCCATCATATTATTTTCACAAATAGGGATGAAATATGTTGACTTGGATAGTCAATCCACTATTACCCGAATGACATGGTGTTTCTGGAGTGTTCATGGAAGACCTGTAACAAAATCCATTGTTATCTAATCCCATTTCCACACTGGGATATGTAAAGATTGTAAAATACCAACTACTCTATAATGCACTACTTTAACCTACTGACAAGTTAAGCACCGCGAGGCGAACTCAACCACTTTCCTTTTCATGTCGCTCCACCAAAACTACACCTTCAACGCCTTATACATCTTCTGTGTACCTGGGTGTACAAACCATATTGAATGGTGATAATCATGAAGGAGTGGTTCCAAAATAACCATAGGTACAACCATACAATCTCTGAAACACCAAACAAAACCCGATAAAGTTTCCAACCATCAATGGTCTCCCCACCATTGACTTTTGAACAAACAACCATAAATTTTGTATCAGATGATTGTGATTCTTTGATCATCATTAATAAATTAGTAAAAAGTGTAGCTGAAAGGAAAACTGCAACGTCACCTCGGTTTTGACATTCCACATGCATGTCGACTAAGACCAACATCAACTTCAATTCATCTAAAGAAACTTTTTAAAACTGAGCGTACAACTGTATACTCAATGCATCTGCCACCGAATTCCATTTTAATAGTGTGTACATCAAGTCAATGTCAAACATATGGAGATACTGCATCCACCTTCTATGCCCTAGATTCAAATATTTCTGTGAGAAAATGTGTTTCAGGCTTTTTTGATCTGTTAACATAGTAAATTTCTCACCAAAGTAATAATGTCTCCATGTTTTCAAACTGTGGATGACTATAGATAACTACATATCATGTGTTGGGTAATTTTTCACATGAACCCTAAAATTCCTTGATCCATAAGCAACCACATGGTCTCCTATCATTAGAACACAACCAACCATATTCCTAAATCATCACAATACAACACATACCTCTGTCCTGATTCAAGCAGGATCATGATGGGAGTCAATCTAAGACAAACATTCAGTTCCTAGAAAGACTTTTTACATTGTAATGTCCATTGAAATGGACCATTATTCTTCATTAGAGCTGTAATTGGTGACGCTAGTGGTGAGAAATCACGCACAAAGCATCGGTAATAACCATATAGACCAAGAAAACTGCGTATCTCGAACACATTCTTTGGTGGTTTCCAAGAGATAATGGCTTCTATCTTTTCAGGATCAACAGAAACACCATTCTCATAAATTACATGTCCATCAAATTGTACTTATTGTATCCAAAAATTACACTTTGATAATTTCGCATAAAAACAATGGTCTCTCATGATTTGTAACAATATTTCCAGGTGCTGCTCATAATCAGCCATTGTCTTTGAATACACCAAAATATCATCCACAAACACTACAACAAAAGAATCCCGATATCGTGAAAATATCTGACTCATCAAATCCATGAAGACCACTGGTGCATTCGTTAGACCAATAGGCATGTCTACATATTTGTAGTGGCCATATATACTTCTTAAAGCTGTCTTGGGAATATCCTCCTTCCGAACTCTCAATTGGTGATATCCTGATCGTAAGTCAATCTTGGAGAACCACTTAGCTCCCCTTAATTGATTGAACAGATCATCAATGCGTGGAACTGGATATCTATTCATTATATTAACTTGGTTAAGATTACGATAATCAACACATAGCCGATGACTTCCATATGCCTTCTTCACAAACAACATTGGAGCTGCCAATAGAGAAGTACTTTGTCGAATGAATCCCTTGTTATCCAGATCCCCTAACATCACATTCAATTCTCATAACTATGTTGGTGTCATCCTATAATATAGAAGGGAAATTAGTCTAGTCCCCATAAGGAGATCAATCGTATACTCCACTTCCCTTAGAGGTGGTAACCTGAGAAGTTATTGGGAAAGACATATGCAAATTGATCCACAACACCTGAAAAACTATTTTAATCAATCTCTTCCATTGATGATAGATTCAACTCTTATAGTTAGTAAGATATTGTTCACAATATTTGTTCCAAAAAACACTTTTCATCTTTTCTTACCATCCTCTCTCCTCTAAAGAGATGGTCGATGTCGTCCTCTATCATGAAACTAATTGTTCTCTTATAACAATTGATGTAATTCACCAACATTTTCAACCAATCCATACCCCGGATTACATCATAGATATCCATGTCCAACATCAATATGTCCCACTTTATCTCATCTTCATCATTAGTTATATGACATTTTCTACACAAAAAGGTATGATGTCCTCTTTCACAAAGGGGTGTTTTCAGTATCAAAACAGAAGGCATCATTTCCTTTTTTAAACATTACAAGTAAACAGTAAGAGAAGCAATGAAGGAATGTGATGCACTAGTATCAATGATGACTCACACAAGGGTAGAATTCAATTGAATTGTACCTATCAACATAGATAGTCCAACCTGATCATCGAACATCATCTGCTCAGCTCCATACAATTGCTTCATCGCTGCACTGTTCTCCATGTTGACTTGCTGAGATTTCCCTGGTTGAGGATTCATGGTATTTATAGAATCACCATTTCAAGCTCTATTATACTGATGAGATTGAATCTATTGTCCTCTTCCTGTCGAAGCATATAATTCTTGTGATGCCTGAGTAGTGTCATGCGCCCCCGACCTTGGTGAATTCCAACAATAGCGATGTAAATGCCCCATCTTCTTGAAAATGTGACATGATATCAGTTGCAATGTATAATCTTTCATTTTTTGGTAAAGAAATCCTCATTGAAAACAACATTCTTTGCTCTGGGGTCCTATAGGAAGGTTCACTGATCCGCTGTTTAGTTCTGATTTCCACTTGCACCGTGGAAATAAGAGTCCCTTTCTTCTTGTTCCCAATAGTGGAGTTCCAACCATTCCCCATAGGCATGAACATGCCTCCTCCCATCAATCATGAGATATCACATTCATCAATAGTCGCCCTTTTCACCATCTCTATATAATCCATAATACAAAGCACCGTAATAATTGATCGAATCTCCTGCCTTAGCCCCAATATGAAGTGGGGTGCCTTCAACGATGCACTTGTTACAACCTCTGGTGCAAAACAAACTAAATTCATGAATTCAGCCACATACACTATGATAGAGAGACTATCTTGTTTGAGGCTAAATATTTTTGTCATTTTATGGATCTTGAACGTGTGAGGATAGATTTTTTTGTTGAACAATTCTTCAAAATCGTCCCATGTAAGGCCTTTATCCAATTTAGCATTCTCTTCTAAAACCCACCATTGACGTGCAAGATTCTCGAGCATATATGTCACCAACATGACCATGAGCTCTGGTGGTGTGCCAATAAAATCGAAGATATGAATTATCCTACCTAGCCACAAATATTCCTTTTCGGGTTCAACATCACCCTGAATGATTGGTGGATTATGCTCATGAACTGGATGGTATGATCCACATGCCTTGGTTTATTCCTTCGGTATTCTGTATCCACAGCCATAAAATCCTAGACAATACACTGAACCAGCTCTTGGTTCACATGTGGTTCTGGTGCAACAACATTTTCTATTGCTTCTTTAGGTTGGTTTCGATGACACCTACCGGGTACCATTTTCTAAACCAACAAGAACCCCGTTAATCTCACTCTTAAGAAACTGATGGCTTAGCATTCAAATTATATCACATCATCCATCACATCATTGTTTTTCCAAAACCCATTTTTTCCATGTTCAACCATTTTTTAAAACATTCATCATTATTTTTGAAAATCAACCCATTTTCAAAATATACCAAATAAAATGTTTCCAAAGCCTTTCACTTGAACACAATTTATGCATTTTTTAAAAATTGGCACGATGCACAAAATCCTTACTCATTCCTCACAATGAGATATGAAATCCTAGTGGGAATTCATTCCTCTATAATGCTTGTCATGTTCCTCTCCTTGGATATATCCATGATAATGACATTTACAACATTCTAGAAGTGCATCTAAAACACTTATGTACCCAACACCCTATTAACATAAAGTTCATCATAAACAGGTCAGATACGTCCTTTTATTCTATACATTTCGTGTTCCGACAATCCTACTCATGTTTAATATTTCGACCCAAGGTATTGACAACAATGATTTTCAACTCCAAGACCAAGAACATCTATGACCACTTGTTAGGTAAGGACTGAACAAGCTGATACAATTTGTAATGACCCGCCAATTCTCATTGTCTTGAGAGCTCAACATGTCATTACACAGTTTTAAGCAACATCCCCCTGACTCCATAGGCTAGAAATAAAAGCCGAAGGGTTTCAATACAAGTTGTGGGATGATTTACCCTTTATGAAATAATCCCATATCCAACCATAACAATACATTCACAATATGATCCTTGAACAAATAAAAGACCAATAAATAACGTCATTTATAATAATCCACAACAATTTACCGAGCAATGGAAGATCAAACTAAGAATCAAAGTACACAGCGGATGAAAAACTCAATACTCTCAAAAAACAATACGGCTTCATGCACCATAAGTTCCTAGATCCAAAATCTCCCAAGCATCACCAAAAGCCACTAGCAATAAGATGCTTTACCTTTACCTGTGTCCTAGAATATGACATCTGAAAAAGAAGCAACGTGCCAAAGCAGGGGTGAGTATAAAACTCAGTATCTTTTCACCAAATGACTTCCCTACTCTTTCCACTATGATAGAAGAGTTACCCAAATTTATATAAAAACTATTTATATTAATCATTTACTCAAAACCAGTTTATAACTAAATATAAAAAATTTTCCAAAACCATTCATAATCAAAGGCATTCCAATAATAATTTAAACTAATTTTCCAGCAAGTTATTTTTTAAGAAAAATAACAAAACAAGCCTATGAACCATTTCAAAAACCTTCCTTTTTGGCATACCCATAAATTTCCACAAACCCATGCAACAAACCATGCATGCTACCTAGAAGATGGAAGAATCCCAAACCCTTATCAATCCCAACCATGATGGGGGAGACTTCTTATCCTTATCCAACAAATATGAACATGAATGCTTGACAGGGGAGAGACCTAACCATAATCCATCTTAACACTAATGAGGGAGACTCTTAACCATTATCCATCCTAAAAGAAATATGAATGTTTGATGGGGGAGATCCCTAACCATTATCCATCCACACACTGATAGGGGAGACTCCAAACCCTTATCCGTCCCACATTCCCATGAACACACAAACCCAGCATGCCAAGAACTATGGGTGTTCAACCAATTAAATCCATTAAAATTCATAACCATTTCAATTCCAAATCATTTCAATAAAAAATCTTTTTTATTGAAAACCAAATCAGTCCACGTCTTTTTAATATCAAACAATTTCAATAAAACACCCTTTTTATTGAAAACACATTTTTCATTAAACCATCTAAAATTTCAGCAAATCAATAATTTAAAATCAACAGTTTAAATTCAACAAGCCATATAACATTTCATAACTATTCACCAAGATTTTAGAATCCCATCAATACCATAAATCATCACTATAGAAGATTTATTCTATTCTTTCAACAAACAAATCCATTCAAATAAAGCAATTTTAATCTATGCCAATCAATTATAATAAGAGGAGTTGAGAGAGAAGCCTCCTACCTCAAAGGTTTTCATGAAAACCCTAAGAAACAGAGAACGCTCAAGAAAAAATGGATGATTCAACAAGGATCCTCCTTAGATCTCTTCTCCTAACACATCCAAGACCAAAACCCATCATGTTAGGCATTCACACACATCGATCTTCCCATAATGAGAGTAGATTTATGAAACCCAGAGAAGGGTAAAATTAGATCTCAGTAGATCTGAGGAACCAAACAAGAATGATCACATACCTAAAGAATTCATCATTGATTCATCAAGAGAAGCCTTCATAACACCTCCAGAATGATGGGAGAACCCTCTTGGACCTTAGGAGAACCAAAATCCCATGTTAGGGACACATAGGAGGAAAAACGAACTACATACTTTCATGAACGTGTGAGATCCACCTTTATAGGATCTCATTTAAGTGGTTGCGTGGTTAGTTCGCACGGTTTGACAAACCACGTGCTAACTATGCATTAGCTACTGCCTTGGCCACCCTTCTCGCATGATTTGGCAACATGGTTAGACAAACTGTGTGCCACCCGTGTGGAAGCTACTTCCTCAAAGACCAACTACACTTGGTTTGGCCACACAGTTCATGGTGGGTACCTGGAGAGGGCACGGTCTTTCTCGACTGATGATTCCTGACTATATCCCTGAGCGACGTCCACATCTTGGCTTTGATCAACACACATAGAGATATTGTAACATGTGTTTTACTCCAAACATTAATTAATTTATTTACATACTAATTGATTGATTATTTATATATTTATTGTAGTTTTGTGTATGTAGCTACTACAATTGGGATCTCTATCATGCACAAATATTTTTCTCAATCTTGGATCACATGGGAACAAATTCTCATTGATGTGCAGCTTAAAATGTTCAATCATTCGATGGTACATGAATAAAGAATATTTAATTGAGATTTTATTCATTAATAACTCGATATTATATATTATTTGTAATGTTTATGTTATGCCATTGATGATAGCATGTGTAACGCTATACCCATGGAATGGTAGGTGTTTATGCATGAGAAATTATATCCTTTTTTGCACAAAATGTGATGAAAACCATTATGAATGTAGGAGTGACAATATTTGATTAATCGTGTAGAGCCCATAGACAAGAGTAAATTTCATCTCATGATTGGGGTGGATTATTTCCACACTGGTTGAGTGGTGGATTTTAGAGAAGATCATAATTGTGCCGATTGAAGCGGGGGAGAGAGGAGGTGACACATCGAGCTGGTAGTCATGCATTCAGGATTCATATAGTGAATCCAGTAAGTATATTTTTTAAAAATTTTATATAACATTAAATATAAATATTTTATTTTATATTTATCAATGCATTCGAGAATTCCGATAATAAAAAGTATGTTGTTTATTGGAGGATGTATAGTTATCCAACCACTAGAGAGATTAGAGGTGATCACCAATTTTAGATTGTGGATAATATTATTTCCCTTTCAGTTATAATATTAATTTAATGCAATATTTTCACTAGTTTAATTTAAAATGGAGATGAAGAAGTCATATGAGGTCTCAAACTCTTAGACATGGGATGAGAGTCAGGCTGAGATAGCTGACCAGACATGTGCTAACCATTTCGATGAGTCGGCATGGATGCAGGCGACCCAGTATGCTTTTTAGAAGGGTGGAGCAGTTGGTATCTACTCTAATTTGACTCCAAGGAATTATTATGGTACTAATGCGATGTCGGCGTCCAGATCGAGAAGATCTTTTAGAGAAGAATTATTTTATGGATCCCTGTATCCATAGCAGTTGCGAGCTCAAACTGAGCTTATATAGTGTTTGCAGAAGCAGTATGAAGAGATGCGTCAGCTGCAGCAATAGATAAAGGAAGAGATGCATCAGCAGTAGCAGCAACAGTACAAAGAGAATATGCATCGATGTTAGCAGAATCAGCATCAACACGAGAAGTAGATGCATCAATTGAAGTAGTAGTAGAATGGGAAGATGCAGTATATATGTCATCTAACTTGTTGTTTAGGGGTGAAGATTCTACTACCATCTCCTCTAGCTCCTCCAAATCCACCAAATGACTACCCCAAGTGATTTTTTGTTATATTTAAATATTTTGAATTCAACACTTATTGTAATAGAAACTATTCATAGTTTTTTATTTTATATTGGTGTGAATTTTTCATAATTTTTTTTATTTTTTTAATATTTTAATATTTTAATATATTAATATTTTAATATTTTAGTATTTTAATATTTTATTATTAGTATTATTTATTTTTTCAAATTGTTTTTTATTTTACTAATAATAATAACATTTTTTAATATTTTTTAACAACTTTTTCGTGAATATTGAAATTTTAATATTTTTTTATTAACTTAATAATATTAATATTATTTTTTTATTAATTATAATTTTATTAAATATTTGTTTATTAAGTTTTTGTGATGAGGCCTTTTGGGATAGGACCCTGTCAAAAATAAATTATATATATATATATAATTTAAAACATATATGTGACAGGTTCTTTTACCGTCAGAAGTATGTTTCTGTGATAGGTCCATTTCAAAATATTTATGTATATATAACATATATAAAAGGATAACTATTTGAGATAGCACGATGGGATCCTCCCCAATACTTTTGGTGATGTGCCGGTCGCAACTACATTTGGCGACGGGCTTGTTGCAACTACTAATTGCGATAGGCCCATCACAAGAGGTTCTTGTATATATAATGTATTTAATCAGAAATATATTTAAAATAGGAAATAATCACATCAAAGATAGCCCTTTTTAAATTTTCAAAATTTTAGTTTTGATAATTAAATAACAAATTTCCTCCCCCTATCAGGAATAATAGTAGTCAAATAATTATGTAATACATTCATGTAATCTTTTACCAGTAAAATATCAATAATTTGAATAGTTCCTTTCTTTTCAATAATATGTTCCATAGAATATAAACATTAATATTATATTAGATTCTTTTATCGATGATATGTAAATAATTTTATGGATTCATTCATATATAAAATCATTAAAGCATTCTCAAAAATAACATTTATAGCTTGAGACTATATTTTATCTTGATATAAAAAATTCAATCCAAAACCTAAATAACAGAAACATATCTTAATACAGAAATAATAATGGTTTCTGGAATAACTAATTTATAGATCAAAAAAATATTTCAATAAATTCATATTACCATTTTACTTTTTGAAAAATATTTTACCAAAACTTATAATATAAATTCTAGATATGGTATTTCCATTATAACTAAAATTTCTTGTATATATTGAAAGAGTACATGGATATGGAATCAAAAGATACATTGGTATAATCTGAGAAAACATAAACCTTTAATCTTTTAATTTGGGGGTCTCTTGTAACACCTCGAGCTTCCATGATACACTTCTCATTCAATAATGTAATAGCTTTCATTGTACGCAACATCGAGTTCTAACACACTGCAACTAATCAAAGTAGCCATTATGAATAGTAATAACCACCTTTTAAATTTATAGAAATTTTATATTTCAGAATGGACTTCATTTTTGTATTCATAATATTGAAATTAGCCTATGTTGAATTTTTTGTAATTTTCTGAGAACTTCAAAATTTTTATGAATAGTGAAAAATACTTAAAACAACTTTTTTAATCAAAATAATTTATTGTGATAAGTTATACTATTGAGTTGTTTTAAAGTATAATTAGAATATATTTTTACCATTTTATCCAATGGTGGTCATTAGAATTAATTTCACTTTGAAATTGGACATAAACAATTGTCAATCTTTTGATATAAATTGTTTCTTAAAAACACGCTATTTGTTGTGACAGCGGGAATTAATTATAAAATTAAATAATTCAAATTATATGTTTGGAATTTCGTAAAATAGACATCATTTTTGAATTCGGAATATCAATTATAGCTTAGGGTGAAATTTTGGCATTGTTCTGAAAAACTTCAATTTTTGATGAATAGTGAAACCACTAAGTGGTAGTTAAATAACTGATTTTTCGTTTAAATGAAATATTACCACTTCTGTGATTTGATTTTCAAAAATACAACATACATGGTTGTCATTAAGAAGTAAAATGTGGTTAAATGAGATCAAAATAATTTTTTTGGTGAATAGTAACTTTTAAGTTCTTAATCGCGATTAGTGGTAATTAGTGTAGTTTAAGGTAAAAATAATGTTTTAATAATATGAGATGAGCTTGACACTTGTCCTACTCATATTGTATGAGTCATGGCCGACCAAGACAACCCATGGGTCAACTTGGGGACCCCATGGAGCCACTTTGGTTGGAAAATGACATTAATATATATATATTTAATGTTAAAATTAAATTGACACAAACATGAGTTGTTTTACTAAAACAGTTTTTAAGTGGGGTTACAGAAGTCCAAATTTTGACTATAATTATTCATTAGAAAGATAAAACTATTTCCTACCGCATTGTATTTTTTTAATAATTTTTAGACATTAAATAAATTAAATTATTTATGACATCATTATGATGCAGCGATGACCTCATTATTTAACGATTTAAATAAAATGAGATGATAATGCAAAATCCAAGGCTTACACTTGTCCAAAGCCTATTGGATGATTAGATTTCGAACCCTTATCACCTTATCCACGAATTATATAAGTGTGGTACCTTTAGAATCCGAAAATCATTGTATAATAATGTATCATTTCAATATTTCCAAAAGAGCCCCTCCTCTCCACTTATAAAAGGCCCCCACCTCTCCCACCTCATTTACACTTTCAAGCCATTTGGCTCGGCCAAACTCTGCCCAAATACTCTCCAAAATTCCCTCCATTACTCCTAGAAGCCTCATTTTGGGCAGAATTCTTCCCAAGGAATCCTTTGGCTCAAATCAAAAAGAGTTATACAATTTTTAAGGTAATGTCTTCTCTAATGTTGTTTTGTTTTATTTTGCTTCTCCAACCCCTTAAACTATTTTAATTCCTTTCTTCTGTAACAACACCAGTATCTACAATATTCTAGGATGTTGTTATGATAAGGATTTGGTTTACACTTACACACACCTTCGTCTAATGGTTAAAGAACATACTGTTTCTGTGGGTGGCGAAATACTGCCTCACGAAATGATGATTGTTCAAATTCTTTTAACACCTATAATGGTGGCCATTTTGATGACACTATTTTCATATATGATATATATATTATGTTTAGGTTTTCCTTATGCTTCTGTATTTATCATTTATGGCATACTTTATGATTTCTATTATGGGTAAACGTGATAATTTCATTTTAGGAAGTGCGGACTACCGCCCCCTCAAAGTGATGTGAATCGTTAATGCCATATGTGGGATGTATAAAGGATGGAGTAAATGATATTATATATGATATTATACTGGAAATATATAATAACTTTATATAATTATGATTTAATTCCATTAAATATGAAATAGAAATGAAAGTAGCGTTCATGTGTACGTACAGCTTACCGTCTCCATGAACGGTGCATTTCATTTCTTACCTCTAAATGTTACGTAATATTATGAATGAATGTATATACTGGATATATATGATATATATGACATCTAAATCATGAATATAATTCTGGAGATAATGGATATTCTACCACATAAACATCTTGTAATTATAAGAAGTTTATTGTTGACTCAAGTACCAAAGATCGACAAAACGACCGTTATTAACTTAAATAATTACATAATGTTCATAACATGGTAATAAGTGATATAAAAGGAATATTGGACATGAAAAATGTTCTTAAGTAAATAGAAATTAACTCTAGTTTATTATTCAGGAGGTTAAAGAACGGTCGAGTCAGGACAAGACGCAAGGTAAGGGAATTTCTTATCCCAACTTCCATTCTTTGGGTTAATCTCCTACTTTCAAATTATGTCATGATGTTATTATGTCCTATTTTGTATTTTTACTTTCTTTATGTGTAACTATAGTGAATAGACATAATAGATATATTTTATTTTAAAAAGGATCTTTTTAAGGACTTCGTCTCAATCTCCTTTAATTGAGGCATATTTGGTTTTATACACAACGTTCTTTTATACGGTGTATAAACCCCTTTATATTTTACGTTTATTCAAAAGGAATCTTTTTATACGAAGCGTTTTACTAAACGACAAAACTGGAATGTTTTTCTTTCTGTACTTATGCGGCGACAATGACTTCTCCGCCTCCGTGACCATTATTTGAGTTTCGGCTTCCTCTACAAGCGATCATTTTTTTTAATGAAAAATAAATACAAAGTTTTAACTTTCTTTTATTGAAAATGGTTTTGAAAGCATTTTTATTATATCAATGTGTTGTATTGATATCTTGTGATTGAAATGTGGAAATGTTATGTTTCCTTTACGCATGTTTTATGTGATACGATTATGTTATGGTTTATGATATGTTTAAACCTATTCAAATGAGGAATGAATTGGACTTAATAAGTGATGGGTGGAGCCCGCTATAGCTCCTCGATGCATCGGCATGTCTCATGAGACAAACTAGTGTCTTGGCACAAGGCCTTGACAAAATCTTATTTGTGGTCTTGGCACGAGGCCTTGGCTACGTGGTTATGATAGTCTGGCATTATGCATTCCATCATTATGAAAGTGGGTATTGATATTGCACGTGATTATTCGACCAGTAGAATATCCATGTGAAGAAGTGAATGGAATTATCTCATTTTACTTTTTCCATATTATGTTGAAGTTCAAGTTTAAAAGTATTTTGTTTTAGTATACATTGCCTTAAATTTTTATGTTTATTTATGAAAGCTTCCGCAATATTGTTATCCTTACTGAGCATCTGAGCTCACCCTTTTCAATGTTTTAATATTTTCCAGGATGTGAAGAAGTATTTTATGAATGACCTGTAGGGATAGTTAGAAGAGGATATGAGTGTGGACTATGGAGACTTTGTTATTGTAGTTTTTCACCTTATGATGTAATATAAGACTTATGAATGTATCTAGTGTTTCCAAGGCTACTAAACTAATCGGTCTTTCGAGACTTGATCTTTTGTGATCATGCCAATGTTACGAAGTAATGCACCGACTCTGGGTAGTTGGGGTCGGGGCGTTACAGTTGGTATCAGAGGCAGTTTAGTACTAACCTTGGAAGTTAGATTTAGATAAACTCTGATTAGAGCACATAGCCCAAAGATAGACTTTGTGGATTAGTATAGAAGAACTTCCTAGAATTTTGTTATTGTGGAGATTTTGTGAGTTTTCCGAGCAATACATCCCTGTCTGGATACGAGCAGGTAAAGGCGGCTCTGGCACAGATGTACCTAGGGGTAAAACCCTAAAACACCGCTTTGAGCTAGACTCGAACGGGAACTGGTGCACGACAACGGGCCTTGCTGCACTCTTGGTTACGACACTCCCGGGGGATATGCTTAGGATAACTCTCATTTTTTTTACAAATCATTATGAAGGGTTTATGAGTATATACTTCCTCAAAGAAAACATTTTTATGATTATGGATTATATCCATAAATAGTTCAATTTAAGTTAAGTGTTTTATAAGTATGGGATTATGTATTTTTATTCATAAACTGATATAGATTATGCCATTGTATAGAAATGGCGCCCAGTAGAAGGAATGTGAACCCCAGCAGTACGTATGATCCAAAGAGTAAGAAGGATCGTATCTTTCACGGTATTAATCCAACATTTCGAAGGGAAATAGTCTCCCATGTGTTCTCAACATATGAAGAAATAGTATCATGTGTTAATAAGATAAGTAAAGAATTCTCTGAGTCCTATGGCTTTGAAGTGAAGCAAGAGACGAATGGGATGGAAGAGAGAATGATGGATAAAGGGATGAGGGGAAAGAAGAGTTTTCCAATATGTGGTAATTGTGGGAAGAAACATCATGGAACTTGCCTAAAGGGAATGGGAGTTTGTTATAAGTGTAGTGAAAAATGACACAAAGTGCGTGACTGCAAGGGTAAGAAAAGGGTTTCAAATGTACAATGCTTCTTTTGCAAGGATTGGGGACACTACGCAAACCAATGTCCAAATCGTCAGAGTATGCCCCAAATGATGTTATTGGATAATAATAAAGTTATGATACTACCACAGATGAGGAGTAATGATTAGAGTTCTTATGTTGTTATTAAAGAATTTTGTAATTTGAGTGTTGTATCAATGTTGTACTGGTTATAATAATTATGGAGTATATAAGGATTGTACTGCAGTACTATTTCATCAAGGACGTGAGATTGTGTGGAACCAAGTAATGTGACTCCACAGTAGGTTAAATTTTTGGAATATATATGGTTGAGAGAATGATAAACCATAATATGGTTCTGATACTGAGATTGTGATTTTGGAATAAGATGTGATTGATTTGGATAAATTATATTGGATATACTTAACTTCCTTGAAACTGATTGATGTTTTGTATAAATTTTTGGATAGAAGGAGTATATCAAGTATTATATATGGAATAAGGGATCATGGTAATTCAGTATGTTTAAAAAGAATACATGATGAAGGTGTTCACATGTTGTTGCATGGGAAAAAGGATCTTCATTATGTTTACCTTCCTTATAAAATATGGACTGTGAGTTGGACAAAGGTATTTTGGATAACTATAAAGGTTGGAGTGGATTAAGTTGATCTTTGGATAGTATTGTTTAATGTTAAAAAATATTTATGAAGATTATTTTTGGAATATTATATTACTATAGTTTTAGGAAAAGGACAACCTGCAGGGTGGGGCATAACCCGCCGCGTCGGACAATGCTGCAGGAATCGAACCCTCAATCATAGTGCGACAGGCCTTTATTTCCTACCACTAACCTACAGGAAGTCCCTGGTTATTACAAAATAAGTTTACTAATCTAAATGGTATGTGTTAACATTTTTAACCTTATACAATTAGGATAAGTATAATATTTTTGAGTCTATTATCTTTTTGAGTGAAAGATGAGTTAAAGGTTGAAACTCTAATTGTCAAGCATAAATATATATATACCTATCTGTTATTCAATGAACAAATTAATTATTAAACATTACTAAAGGGTTATTAAAACAAAAAAAAATGTGTTATCCTAATACCTTATGTCTTGTTGAACTGATGATATTTTAAATCAACATAGATTGAAGGCTTTGAGGCCCTCAATTTGACAGTTGATTGTGATTAATGACCTCAATCACTCCCTACAAATATTTACGTTTTTCCTCCAATTATATGTCTTTAATTTCCACCAATGTTCTCCTAATCGAGATCATAATTGGGTGGTGACTTTTTCATTTCCCTTTCCCTCTTATTAAGGCTAAATTTTATTAATCTTATTTCCGATGTGGGTTTTCCACAAAGGTATTTTCTATTTTCAACCTTTTTATTTACAAAGAAAACTTTCAAATTGAGAGGACGCAATTTATTGAAGGAGGGGAGAATGTAACACCCCGAGCTTCCATGATACGCTTCTCATTCAATAATGAAATAGCTTTCATTGTACGCAACATCGAGTTCTAACACACTGCAACTAATCAAAGTAGCCATTATGAATAGTAATAACCACTTTTTAAATTTATAGAAATTTTATATTTCAAAATGGACTTCATTTTTGTATTCCTAATATTGAAATTATCCTATGTTGAAATTTTTGTAATTTTCTGAGAACTTCAAAATTTTTATGAATAGTGAAAAATACTTAAAACAACCTTTTTAATCAAAATAATTTATAGTGAGAAGTTATACTATTGAGTGGTTTTAAAGTATAGTTAGAATATATTTTTACCATTTTATCCAATGGTGGTCATTATAATTAATTCCACTTTGAAATTGGACATAAACAATTGTCAATCTTTTGATATAAATTGTTTCTTAAAAACACGTTATTTGTTGTGACAGCGGGAATTAATTATAAAATTAATTAATGAAAATTATATGTTTTTAATTTCATAAAATAGACATCATTTTTGAATTTGGAATATCAAATATAGCTTAGGGTGAAATTTTGGCATTGTTATGAAAAACTTCAATTTTTGATGAATAGTGAAACCACTAAGTGGTAGTTAAATAACTGATTTTTCGTTTAAATGAAATATTACCACTTCTGTGATTTGATTTTCAAAGGTCCGACATACATGGTTGTCATTAAGAAGTAAAATGTGGTTAATTGAGACCAAAATAATTTTTTGGTGAATAGTAACATTTAAGTTCTTAATCGCGATTAGAGGTAATTAGTGTAGTTTAAGGTAAAAATTATGTTTTAATAATATGATATGAGCTTGACACTTGTCCTACACCTATTGGATGAGTCATGGCCGACCCATACAACCCATGGGTCAACTTGGGGACCCCATGGAGCCACTTTGGTTGGAAAATGACATTAATATATATATATTTAATGTTAAAATTAAATTGACACAAACATGAGTTGTTTTACTAAATCAGTTTTTAAGTGGTGTTACACAAGTCCAAATTTTGACTATAAATATTCATTAGAAAGCTAAAAAGCTTTCCTACATCATAGTAATTTTTTTAATAATTTTTAGACATTAAATAAATTAAATTATTTATGACATCATTATGATGCAGCGATGACCTCATTATTTAACGATTTAAATAAAATGAGAAGATAATGCAAAATCCAAGGCTTACACTTGTCCAAAGCCTATTGGATGAAGAGAGTTCGAACCCGTATCACCTTAGCCACGAATTAAATTAGCGTGGTACCTTTAGAATCCGAAAATCATTGTATAATAATGTAACATTTCAATCTTTCCAAAAGAGCCCCTCCTCTCCACTTATAAAAGGCCCCCACCTCTCCCACCTCATTTATACTTTCAAGCCATTTAGCTCGGCCAACCTCTGCCCAAATACTCTCCCAACTTCCCTCCCTTACTCCTAGAAGGCTCACATTGGGCATAATTCTTCCCAAGGAAGCCTTTGGCTCAAATCAAAAAGAGTTACCCGATTTTTAAGTTAATGTCTTCTCTAATGTTGTTTTGTTTTATTTTGCTTATCCAACCCCTTAAACTCTATTCATTCCTTTCTTTTGTAACAACACCAGTATCTACAATATACGAGGATGTTGTTATGAAAAGTATTTGGTTTACACTTACACACACCTTCGTCTAATGGTTAAAGAACATACTATTTCTGTGGGTGGCGAAATACTGCCTCACGAAACGATGATTGTTCAAATTCTTTTAACACCTATAATGGTGGCCATTTTGATGACACTATTTTCATATATGATATATATATTATGTTTATGTTTTCCTTATGCTTCTTTATTTCTCATTTATGGCATACTTTATGATTTCGATTATGGGTAAACGCGATAATTTCATTTTAGGAAGTGCGGACTACCGCCCCCTCAAAGTGATGTGAATCGTTAATGCCATATGTGTGATGTATAAAGGATGGAGTAAATGATATTATATATGATATTATACTGGAAATATATAATACCTTTATATAATTATGATTTAATTCCATTAAATATGAAATAGAAATGAAAGTAGAGTTCATGCGTACGTACGGCTTACCGTCTCCATGAACGGTGCATTTCATTTCGTACCTCTAAATGTTACGTATTATTATGAATGAATGTATATACTGGATATATTTGATATATATGACATCTAAATCATGAATATAATTCTGGAGATAATGGATATTCTACCACATAAACAACTTGTAATTATAAGAAGTTTATTGTTGACTCAAGTACCAAAGATCAACAAAACGACTGTTATTAACTTAAATAATTACATAATGTTCATAACATGGTAATAAGTGATATAAAAGGAATAATGAACATGAAAAAGGTTCTTAAGTAAATAGAAATTAACTCTAGATTATTATTAAGGAGGTTAAAGAACGGTCGAGTCAGGACAAGACGCAAGGTAAGGGAATTTCTTAACCCAACTTCCATTCATTGGGTTAATCTCCTACTTTCAAATTATGTCATGATGTTATTGTGTCCTATTTTCTATTTTTACTTTCTTTATGTGTACCTATAGTAAATACACATAATAGATCTATTTTATTTTAAAAATGATCTTTTTAAGGACTTCGTCTCAATCTCCTTTCATTGAGGCATATTTGGTTTTATACACAACTTTCTTTTATACGGTGTATAAACCCCTTTGTCTTTTACGTTTATTCAAAAGGAATCTTTTTATTTGAAGAGTTTTACTAAATGACAAAAAGGGAATGTTTTTCTTTCTGTACTTATGCGGCGACAACGACTTCTCTGCCGCTGTGACCATTATTTGAGTTTCGGCTTCCGGTACAAGCCATCATTTTTTTAATGAAAAATAAATACAAAGTTTTAACTTTCTTTTATTGAAAATGGTTTTGAAAGCGTTTTTATTATATCAATGTGTTGTATTGATATATTGTGATTGAAATGTGGAAATGTTATGTTTCCTTTACGCATTTTTTATGTGATACGATTATGTTATGGTTTATGATATGTTTAAACCTATTCATATAAGGAATGCATTGGACTTAATAAGTGACGGGTGGAGCCCGCTATATCTCCTCGATGCATCGGCAGGTCTCATGAGACAAACTAGTGTCTTGGCACAAGGCCTTGACAAAATCTTATTTGTGGTCTTGGCACGAGGCCTTGGCTACGTGGTTATGATAGTCTGGAATTATGCATTCCATCATTATGAAAGTGGGTATTGATATTGCACGTGATTATTCGACCAGTAGAATATCCATGTGAAGAAGTGAATGGCATTATCTCATTTTTCTTTTGCCATATTATGTTGAATTTCAAGTTTAAAAGGCTTTTGTTTTAGTATACATTGCCTTAAATTTTTATGTTTATTTATGAAAGCTTCCGCAATATTGTTATCCTTACTGAGCATCTGAGCTCACCCCTTTCAATGTTTTAATATTTTCCAGGATGTGAAGAAGTATTTTATGAATGACCTGTAGGGATAGTCAGAAGAGGATATGTGTTTGGACTATGGAGACTTTGTTATTGTAGTTTTTCACCTTATGATGTAATGTAAGACTTATGAATGTATCTAGTGTTTCCAAGGCTACTAAACTAATCGGTCTTTCGAGACTTGATATTATGTGATCATGCCAATGTTACGAAGTAATGCACCGACTATGGGTAGCTGGGGTCGGGGCGTTACATCTCTCATATGTAGATTTAGAATAAAATGAAATTTTTATAACATCTATTAATGAAAAACATGATTTCTAATTAGAGTTACAAATTTTGTACATTTGTTACAATAATCTCCCAAGTCATTGAAATTAAAACCTTTCATTTATTTCTGATTCTATATTTCCAATTTATGTACTCTTAATACCCATTTACATGTAGTCATGAACCAAATAACTATGTTGACCACATAATTAACACTTTATTGACAATACAATACAATCCTTTAAATTTTCATTACCAAAGTTTCACCTATTACAAGGATTTATAATGCATTTCTTAGTCGACTGCTTCCTTGTTTCTTACCACTTTTACCAATAATTAATCTTCATTTCATGAAGTAGATAACTGTTGGATAACTCTATCTGAAAATATTAATAACAAAAAATATCCTAATAAATATTTAAAATATATGGGAGGCCACTAGTAAATATAAAATAGTTTCTAGTAATGTGTAATATCTAAAAATCTTAATTTGATGATCTAGAATAAAACTTTGTACATACCAAGAAAATACTGTAATCATTTCTTCATAAGTATCCAATATTTTTTCATTCCTTTTTTAAATTACTAGAAATTAATTTCAATTTATATTCAATGAAAATTTGGAAAATATATGTCATGAATTTATTTTAAAATTAATTTACTCCATTGAATTAAACTCATCCATATCAATATCATTTATTATTATAGAAAACCATCGATTTGATTGACCTCAAATGAAAAATAGAATGAATTGTCTGTTAATGTTCCATACATCCCAAAATATAAAATATGTTATCAAATTATTTTTTTATACATTATCTTTTTCAAATGTTGAGTATTCCTGGAAATATTTATGATGTTATATCATTAAATGGTCCACCAATTATTTTATTATTATAATCATTTAGGATTCTAATTGTTAATTTTATTATCCTCTTAGTTTCTTCCTACGTAAGATTCCCTATTTTATCTATTAATAAAACACAAATCAGATATGTATTATATGAACCAATAAAGAAATATTTATAATATATCTCATTATAATATAACCACAAATTATATTCATATTAATATTGAATATTTCAATTTTATAACTTCTAATGATATATAATGTTTTTATATAAATACTACGATAATAGAAAATTACATTAAAAACCATCAATATGATATTTATTTCAACATGTTCATATTATTACATTATAATAATATTATTGGTTTAGAGTTTTATAAAATTTAGAAATACAATTACATAAAAAATGAGAACATTTATACAATGTAAATTTTTTATAAGAAATAAAATTTATTGTTACAGACTTGTATCATTCTTGACAATTCATATTTGTTAAAGATGATTCATCATAGAGAAACATCACCCCTAACAAAATTAAAACAAATATGTAGATCCAATGGTTTACATTTGTAATTATGGGATGATAAAATCAAATCTTATCTAGTGATATAAAAATATATGAATTTGGATATTCTAAATAAAAACACAAAAACCCATAAATATTTTATCCATATTTTACAAAAATCTTTGTAAAATTAAATAGAACATTAAAAGATGTAAAATAGAATATCTTATCAAATTAATACATATAAATCCATTATAAATATTATAATGTATCATAATTTAATTATCATGAAACTGTTATATCTGAATAAAATATCATAGAAAAAATGACCCTTCATAATTATAAATTCATAAACATTTATCAAATTATAAATTGTAATATTTTTTTGAAAAAAAACCTTCTTGAAAGAATAATTAAAATATATTGGTGATAAATAATATTAATACTTATTATGTGATATTTAACACATTATATAATAGTTATATCCCATGTCATTATCTTAGATTATAAAACTTCGTTATCCCCTTATTATCACTATTGAAGACCATATAATTACAAAATGAATTGAAGAGTTATATCTGGATAACCTATCATCCTGATATATATCTAGACCACCAATCATCATAAATATTGACCAAGTATTATGTCTTGAATAAAAAAATGTTGTATTTAAATTTTTAAATATAAAACCCTTCAATAACACATTTGAGTTCATAATCTATGCACTTTATATTTTAAAAACATTATAAAGATAAATAACAATTTAAAAAATATATAAAAATGAGAAAATTTTAGAAGTATAAAAATGTGATTTTATTTTTAAAACCAGGACAATGTATAAGTGATTGATGCAAATAAATAATTTCTCTGATGATGTAAAATATGGTCAATCTATATATGTTAAAAACCTTTCTCTTGTTTTTTGGTAGAAATTTTCAAAATTAACATGATGATAAATGTTGAAATGAATAATGTTTATTAAATAATAAAAAATTTAATTATGTTGAAAATATATTTTATAGACATTTTATATATATAATAACAGTCTTGTAACACATTTATGAATTTTAATATGGAGGAGAATAAAATTAAAGCATCTAAATTGCCATTTAATGGGAAATAAATTCCCTTAAGTCCTATATATATTAATATAGTATATAATTATGATGATAAAAATAAATTATTTTTATTAAAATTGATAAAAAAGTATCTTCATAATTTCATTTTTAATATAATTTATTTATAATTTATTCCAACCCCTTATTTAACTATTAATATACATATGTATGCCTAGGACATCTTAGGGTCATTTGGTTTACAATATCAAAACAACATCAGTTCATTATCTATGTTCAAAAAGAATATTATTAATTTTCATAATTAATATTATAAATGACATAATATTAATAATTATATATTAAATACACATTAAAAACTGACCATGTGAGGTGTTATGAAATATGACACACATCATTTATTGGAAATGGTGGTGTTTTTAATCATTAATAATATTTTCATTAATTCTACTATATTTAAAATAAATAAATTATTACATAATTTAATTTTATAATTTTTTTTTTAATATTTTTCATATTTTCTTTATTCATTAAATATACCCTGATGATCAACCATGAGAGGTGATAAAAGAAAAAATAATCACATCACTTCAATTATTATTTTTCCTCTTTTACACGTGAGCGACATTATGAATTTCCAATTGATGAAAAGGTTAAAATGGTATGGAATATATTTTCTTTAAATAATAAGAGTAATTTCATATATTTCATAAATGTTATTTGATATATCTTTTTAACTGACCATATAATCCAGTGTTGGAAAATAAAACTCATCCATTCATGGAGGTGGTAGTCCACATGTATGGACTAACATGGTTTTTGTTCCCTAATTGATTGAAAAAGAGATTATAAAGTGATTGAAAATAATCATAACATCATTCAATTTTGTGTCTGATACTAATTTTTTCAATTTCATCAGGATTATGTATGATTTTATTAAGGTATAATAAAAGATAAACATGATTCACACTTCAATGAAATTTACACATTCTTTAGAAAACCACCCATGAATTACACATAATGCCATATCAGTGTCATAGTGTTCTAATACCCAAAACCTATTAGATGTGGGAATTTATTCTATGAATGTATTTTTTTGTATTTTTTGAGATATGTGTCCCAATTTATGTGAACAATTAATTATAATTGTTTCCCTTTAACAATTGATAGAAGTAGAACACTTTAAATTATTCAATATCCTAAACTAATATATTGAAATAATCACTATTACTATGTTCTAAAAATAAAAAAAATATGAAATTAAGGTGAAATTTTTTGACTTCCAATCATCCAATGATAATTAAGATAATATTTTTGTCTTTATAAATAATTGTTTTAAAATAACTATTTTGTTTTTCAATTTATCATGAATACTAATGTTTACCACGTCTTCTCTACTTAATTTCCAAAAAAGGAAATATTAATTAAAAATTAAAATATCCTAATTCAAAAAATGAAATATCTTCAAAAAATTAAAATATTATATTTTGAAGAAATTATTTTTAATATAAATATAGAAACTTCAATAAAAAAGGTATTTAAGAAAATTACATTTTTTTCATAAAAATGATGTTTATAAAAAATGAAGTATAACAATGATTAATTTGAAATTATTTACAATATATTTTCATATATTTTACTAATTTAATTTTAATGAAAATCCATATTTTAATTGTTATAGTCTAAATTCATGAAATGAAATTCTAGTTTTAGTAAACATTTGTATTTTTCATTATTTACCTAAAAATTATTCTTTTTAGAAAAACAAAAAAAGGTCACAATAATTTAAATTTGATATTTTTATATAAAATAGGATACATATTTTATAAAATTACATTATAAACATCAATAAATATGTCATTTAAATTAAACTATTTAATATATAAAATTATTTTCTAAATTAAATTATTACTTTTCTATATGTTTATTTATATTAATATGATTAATTTGAAAACAAAAAAAATTAATTTATATAAATCAAAATATTGATTTATTTATTATGTTATCTAGATTTATTTAATCTTTTATCATTGTTTACTAGGTTGGGCTATCAGTGGATCTGTAAAAAAATTGATACCACAATGTACCCAGTGTTGTCGCAAAGACCAGATGCCTTATCTTTCTTTTTAATTACCCTTCCAAAACCAATAATAATATTTATATATTAATTATATCAGAGAACCAAATTTTATTACTAAAAATAATAAAAATTATAACTTTGTTTTTTATTATATTTATATAATTTTTCGAAGTAATCCATGAGGAACGAGTTTCCACATAGGATTTAACATTTCTATACTCCATAACAAAATATATATACAATTTAATTAGTTTTTAATAATAGTAATATTTACTAAAATTAAAAAACATTTATGGAAATGGCCCCATATTCTTGTAGTTTATTTAGTGTATTATTTAAATCATATAGATAATGTTTTTTGTATTTATGAGGTAGGATTAAAATATATTTACATGGTAAATTTAAAATGTGAATATTATTTATTAAATAAGGTGAAATTCAAATGTTTTTTTTTTGAAATATTATTTTCCAAAATTTTGACTATAAAATATTTATAGTAATGGAATTATTTTAAATATTATTCAATCAATTCATATTGGGAATTGTTTTTTTTATGTGATCGATTTTTTAAATAAAAATATATTTTGATATTAAATTAATTTAATGAGTTTATATAAAATATTAATTTTTTATATAATTATTTTTATTCACAAAATTTAAAATATTGATTAATAAAAATGTGTTCATTTTAATATACATATAATTTCATGATTTTTATGTGTTTATATATAAATAAATATGAAAAGTTATTGTGTATTTATGTAACACCCGGACCCGAGTTACGAAGAGTCGGTGAATTATTACATAACATTGTCATGATCATAAAAGATCAAGTCTCGAAAGACCGATTAGTTTAGTAGCCTTGGAATCACTAGATATATTCATAAGTCTTACATAACATCTTAAAGTGAAAAAAACTACAACAATATCTTGTCTTTATATCCCCTCATACTATCCCTGTAGGTCAGTAATAAAATACTTCTTCACATCATGGGAAAAATAAAATATAGAAAGGGGTGAGCTCAGATACTAAGTAAGGATAACAATATAGCAGAAACATTCATAAACAAGCATAAACAATTAAGGAAATGTATAACTAAAAAAATCATATTAAACATGAACTTAAGTATAATATGGCAAAAATAAAATGAAATAATTCCATTTACTTAATAAAATGGATATTCTACTAGTCGAATAATCACATGCAATATCAATAACCACTTTAATAATAATGAAATGCATAATTCCAGACGATCATAACCACATAGTCAACGCCTCGTGCCAAGACTACAAAGAAGATTTTGTCAAGGCCTTATGCCAAGACACTAGTTTGACTCGTGAGATCTTCCGATGCATCGAGGAGCGATAGAGGGCTCCACCCGTCACATACTACGTCCAATGCATTCCTCATATGAATAGGTTTAAACATAACATTAATACTTGTATTAAAACTAGCATATGAAATGTAAATACTTTTCAGTAATCCATCAATGGTATAAAAATAAGACATCCACAGTAAAACAAATCACAAAACCTTCAACACTATATTGATGTTTTGTATCATAATAAATCAACCTCAGTAAAAAATAATATCCAGTAAAGGATCCTGACAAAGTTGAAAATGATGAGTAAAAGTTTTTGAGAGAAATATCATATTTGTAAAATTATTTAAAAGTAAAAAATTTATAAATTAATTAATTTAAAATATATTTTTTAATCAAAGTGTCACATACCACTTTGGAACTTTTGAAAAGAATTATCATTTCGAAACATTCATATCAATATAAATAAATCTGTAAAATCATTTGGAAAACATGAACTATAATTAAAAATATTTAGATAGCTAAATCATTAAAACATTTAAAATTCTGATATTGATAAATAGTACCTTTCAAAAATCCTTAAAATATTCATTTTGAAAACATTTTTATGAAAAATGGACATGGATGATAAAACATTTCCCAGTAAATACTTACACATAAACGATCTTGGATAAAAAGAAGACTGAGTAATTAACCCTTACCAAATTTGGTAACATATGAAACCTAAACCCCATGAAAGAGGTATCAAACAATTAATATGTAAAGAAACATAAATTAAAGTGTATTACACAAAGAATATCATTATTGGTAGTATATACACCACACAAAATGTAATAGTGGCAATATGGCACGAATCTCATGAGAATAAGGAGTGAGATAAAAACCTGTTACCATCTACTTTTCCATGGTTGATGTTAGTTTATCATCCAGTATAATGGTGAAATATTTGTTATTAAATTATAATAGAATAATATACATTAATATGATATCATATATGATCTTTTGAAAATTTCATTGTTAATAATATCTTAGTATTATCGTCGTTTTGGGTGTTAACTTACTCGTTTTCTTTTATATGTTTTGTTACATAAGTCGTGTTTCTTATGTATAGGTTGTATCTTATTCATATATGGAATGATATAAATTCCTTAAACATTATTTTTTATCATCAAATGTGAATTATACTTGAATGGATATGATGGGGAATGAATCTCATCGCATTCGTGGAGACGATAGTCCGTACATACGCATGACCGACAATATCATTCATTTGATATTAAAAAATATATAATTGAATGTTATATCGAATATAAAGTATCATTATAATGAAATATATATTATTTACATCAATTACACATCATTATCATACACATAAAAATAATAATGTTTTGAATAACAATTATACCACGACGTGGAGACGGTAAGCCGTACGTTCACATGTATGGTGACATGTTATTGAAAGGATGGATATAATACTGAATATGGTTATACCATATTTATAATAACATCACAGTATATAGAATATACTGGAGTTATTATTTTATAATGGAAATATAAAATAACGAATAAGTTGTAGAAAAAAGGAACTTGAAAGAGGGTGGTGCAAACATTACCTCTTCTTCAGGTTCTTCCTTTTGATTTGATCAATAGGGTTCCTCAGGATGGATTTATGATCAAACTAAAGCCTCTAGGTTGAATTGAGGAATTTTGGGAGAATATTTGGTTAGGGTTTGGCTGACCCAAAAGGATTTGAATGTATGAATTTGAGAGAAGGGGGAGTGCCCTTTTATAAGAAGGGTGAGGGACACCATAGAAAAAGCTAGAAATATTATTTTATAATAAATTCATATTCGGTTTATAATAGATAAAAAGTGGATTATTTAATGTTTAACGTGGGGATATGTCAAAATATTCTCAACCAATAGGTTTTAGATAGGTTTGGGTTACTGTATTAACTTTATATTTTTGATTTAACTCTTATTTAAGTAGTTTTACATTTACCATATCTCTTTGTATTTTTATATTATATAGTTAACAAACATACTATAAACTTTAAAGAGACCCCCAAGTGGTCCATTAATTATACACATGTAATTATAAAATCCTTTGGCTGAACCATAGATTTTTACTAATAGAATATCAATTAATAATATAATATTTGTTTTAAAAACTCCTTTATGTCAATGTTGACACTGTTTGATAATTGATTTTTTTTAAAGTCCAAAAAACATTATTAATTAAAACTAAATTCATTTATGAAATAATATCATATAATATTATCAAACAAAATTCTTGTATGACATCAAAAGTTTAAAATTATATTTATTTTAACATTTATAAAACCAATTATTTGAGTATTTCATTTATAAGGAAAATACTGCACCATTATTCTGTCATAAATAAAATTAATTATTCAGTGTCTAAATATTATAAATAAAACACCATTATGTAGTAAATAGTATTATCTTTCTAATGAATATTTATAGTCAAAAATATAACATATATAAAACTATGTAAAAATTGTTTTTCTAAAAGATATATGCTTATGTCAATTTTGTATTTACTTTAACTTAATTAATATAACATACCATTATCACTTACATGTGGATCCATGAGGACCCAAAATCGACCAAAAGATAACCATGGTTGGAAATGTTTCATCCAATAGGGTTAGGACATGTTTTAGGATAATTTATTATTATTATATTATTATTTCTTTCTCTTATTTACTGGATTTACACTTTAACTATGGTAAATAAAATATTTACCGAAGTAATAATTCAAAAGGTCTAATAATAAAAGTTTCCTATTTACAAAATTTCTACCTACTGATTCTAAATATTGAATCTATTTTTCTAAATTCAAAACACAGAAGTGGCATTAATTATTTTTAAATTAATTTTTCTTGTCAAAACAAAAAAGCATGTTTTTAAGAAATAATAACTATTTAAAGATTGGTACTTTGTTATGTGCAATTTCAAAGTAAAATTACTCCCAATAAAAAAAATTAATTAAATGGTAAAAATATAATATTATTTTACTTTAAAACCACTAAAATGTATAATTTAAAAATATAAATTATTTTTATTACAAATTGTGTTTTTAGTTAAAATTTTGTATTTTTCACTATTCACCCAAATATGAAAGTTATCAGAAAAACACAAAAAAATTATTGAAACTAAATTATTTTTTCCATATTCTAAAGAAAAATTTTATTTTGTCAAATTTAATATATAAAAGTGTCAAATATTTTATTTAAAAAGGGACCGCAATTAAAAGTGGGTAGAAGTGCATTTTTTTGAAAAATACTTCTTTTATCAGAAAAAAATGAATTTGTTCATACATTATGTATAAAAAACTCATAATATGGATTCTAAAATTATATTGATTATATAAAATTAAAAATATATTTAATACTATTCATAACCACTTTTGAATGGCTAGTTTGGAAAGTCGTGATGCGCTTGAACTCTGTGTTGCGTGTAGTGGAAGTTATTGAATTACTTTGAAGAAATAATGTACGATGAAATATTGGGGTGTTAAATTCTCCAATCGTTCAATAAATTTTCTCCTCGCAATTTGAAATTGATTTTCAATAATAAATGGTCGAAAATAGAAAATATCTTTTTTGGAAAACCCACATTGGAAATTAGGATAATAAACTTTAGTCTTAATAAGATGAAAATGGAAATGAAAGAGTCACCACCAAATTATGATCTTGATTAGGAGAACATTGGTGGAAATTAGAGAAATATAATTCAATGAAAAATATAAATATTTATAGGTAGTGATTTAGGTCATCAATCACAAACAAGTGTAAAATTGAGGTCTTTAAATTCATTAATCTGTGAGGATTTGAAATACCATTGGTCAAAAAATCATAAGGTATTAGGATAAAACATTTTTGGTTTTAAGTTATCTTCAATAAAGTATAAGAAATTATTTCTTCATATAATAAGAGAAGAATAAAATTATATACTTGACATGTAGAGTTCCATCCTTTATCTTATTTCTACCACAAACTCAACTTTCACTCTAAAAGACAATAAAACATAAAAAATATTCTATATATCCTATTCATTTAGGTTTAAAAAATTAATTTCTAATTCATCTTCTAGATCATCTTAAAAAACTACATTATAATATCCAGGAATTCTCGTGGTACAGTGGTAGGTGATACACCCTTGCCACCCTTCGATTGCGGGTTCAAGTCTCGCAGCCTTGCCGGACGAGACGGGTTGCCTCCTGACCTCCAAGTTATCCTTTTTACGGAAATCCAAAAATAATCTCAAACTAGACGTATCCAAAATACTTCTATCCAATCTCACAGTCCAAAATTTATCAGGTAGGTAGACAAAATGAAGATCATTTTTCCCAGTACTAATATGTGAAAACCTTCATCATGTATTCATTCAAAATACTATAACATACAAAATTACCATAAAACATTATTGATTATATTCATTCTCCATTATTCCTTATTTAATATTGGATATATTCCTTCTATCCAAAAATTTTGTAAACTCCATCAATGATGGAATATACAATTCATTAATGAGTTCCATGGTATTCAAGAATATCCAATATTACTTATCCAAAATAAACATGTATTATTCCAAAATCACTACCTTAGTATCAGAACCATATTATTGTTTATATTTATCTCAACCATATATTTTCCAAAAAATATACCCTAATATTGAGTCACTTTTCTTGGTTCCACACACTCTCAAGTCCTTAATGAAATAGTACTGCAATACATTCCTTATATACTCTATAATTATTATAACAAGTACATCATTGATACAACACTGAAATGACATAATTTTTTAATAACAATATAAGAAATCTAATCGTTCCTCCTCATCTATGGTAGTATAAAAACATTATTATTATCCAATATTATCATTTGGGACATACTCTGATAATTTGGACATTGGTTCGTGTAGTGTCCCAACTCATTGCAGGTGAAACATTATACATTCGAAACCTTTTTCTTACCCTTGTAGTAACATACTTGGTGTCCTTTTTCTCCACACTTATAACAAACTCCCATTCCCTTCAGGAATTTTCCAGGGTGTTTCTTCCCATAGTTATCACATATGGGAACATTATTCTTTTCCCTCTTCCATTTATACATCTTTCTCTCTTCAATCCTTTTCTTCTCCTGTTCCCTTCAAATCCATAGGACTCAGAGATTTCATTACTTTTGTTATTAACACATGATAATATTTCTTCATATGTTGAGAATACATGGGAGAATATTTCCCTTCTAAATGATGGCTTAATACCATGAAAAAAATTATACTTATTACTATTTGGATCATACGTATTGCTGGAGGTCACATTCCTCCTACTGGGAGATATTTCTATATAATGGCATACACTAAGTCAATTTATCAATTGCAATGAATAATTCCAATCTTTTAAAATACCTAACGTAGATTGAAAAATTTCTAGATATAATCCATAATCATTAAAAATGTTTTCTTTATGGAATTATATACTCATAAACCCTATATAATGGTTTGTAAAGAAAATGAAAATTATACTATGCATATCTCCTGGGAGTGTCATTACCAAGAGTGAAGCAAGACCCGTTGGTGTGCACCAGTTCTCGTTCGAGTCTAGATCAAAGTGGTGTTTTTGGGTTTTACCCCTAGATACATCTGTGCGAGAGCCGCCTCTACATGCTCGTATCCATACTTGGATGTATTGCACGGAAAACTCACAAAATATATACAATAAAAAAATTATAGTATGTTCTTCTATAGTAATCTGTAAAGTCTATCTTAGGCCTATTTACTCTAATCAGAGTTTATCTAAATCTATCTCCCAATGTTTGTACTACACTTTCTCTTATATCAAATGTAATTCCCCGACCCCAATTAGCCAGAGTCGGTGCATTATTACATAACATTGGCATAAACACAAAAGATCAAGTCTCGAAAGACTGATTAGTTTAATAGACTTGGAATCATTATATATATTCATAAGTCTTACATTACATCATAAAGTGAAAAAATTCTCAACAACATATTGTCTTCATATCCCCTCATATTATCCCGGCAGGTTATTCATAAAATACTTCTTCACATCCTGGAAAAAATAAAACATAGAAAGGGGTGTGCTCAGATGCACAGTATGGATAACAATATAGCAGAAACTTTCATAAAAAAGAATAAACATTTAAGTAAATGTATTACTAAAAAACCCTTTTAAACATGATCATCATCATTATATGGCATAAATAAAATGAAATAATTCCATTTACTTATTCACACCGATATTCTCCTAGTCTAATAATAACATACAATATCAATAACCACTTTCATAATGATGGAATGCATAATGCCATACAATTATAACCACATAGTCAAGGCCTTATGAAAAGACTACAAATACGATTTTTTCAAGGCCTTCTCCCAAGACACTAGTTTATCTCATTAGACCTACCGATGCATTGAAGAGCTATAGAAGACTACACATGTCACTTACTAAGTCTAATGCATTCCTAATATGAACATGTTTAAACATAACATAAACATTCAATTTAAAACTAGCATACGAAATGTAAATACTTTTCTATAAACCATGAATGGTATAAAAATAACACATCCACTGTAAAACATATCACAAAACCTTCAACAGTATATGGATGTTTTGTATCATAATAAATCAACCATAATCAAAAATAATATCAAGTAAAGGATGCCGACATAGTTGAAAATGATGAGTAAATATTTTTTAGAGAAATAAAATTTTTGTAAAATTACTTAAATGTCACACATTTATAAAGAAAGAATTTTAAAATAGATTTTTGAACCAAGTGTATCATACTACTTTGAAACTGTTTAAATGAATTATCATTTCAAAACATTCATGTCCATATAAAAAAATCCATAAAAACATTTTGAAAACATGGAAATAATTAAAAATATTTAATAAATATAAATCATTAAAACATTTAAAATTCTGATCTTTATAAAGCGTACATTTCAAAAATCCATAAAATATTCATTTTGAAATCTTTTTTATGAAAAATGTTCATGGATGATAAAAATGTACTAGTAAATACATACACATAAACAATCCCAGATAATAATAAGATTGAGGAATTAACCCTTACCAATTTGGTAACTGACGAAATATACACCCCATGAAAGTGGAATCATAAAATTAATATGTAAATTAAAATAAATTAATGTTTATTACACAATGAATATAATTATGGGTAGTATATACACCACAGAAAAGGTAATAGTGGCAATATGGCATGAATCACAGGAGAATAAGGAGTGAGATGAAAACCCCATACCTTATAATTTTCCATGGTTGAGGGTAGTTTAATCTCTTTTAAAATGGTGAAATATTTTTTATTAAATTATACAATAATAATATACCTTAATATGATATCATATATGATCTTTAACATTTCATTGTTAATAATATCTTAGTATTATCGTCATTTCAGGTGTTACCTTACTCGTTTTCTTTTATATGTTTTGTTACATAAGATGTGTTTGTTATGGGTAGGTTTTATCTTATTTATATAAATAATTATATATATTCATTAAACATTACTTTTAATAATCAAATTAAAATTATACTTGAATGGATACTATGGGGAATGACTCTCATCGCATTCGTAGAGACGGTAGTCCGTCTGTACGCACGAGTGACAATATCATTCTTTTGAAATTAATATAATATATAATTGGATGGTATATCATATATAAAGAATAATTATCATGTTATATTTATTATTTACATAAATTACAAATCATTATCATATCCATCAAAATAATAATATTTTGAATAACAATTACACCACGACGTGGAGACGGGAATCCATACGTATGCACGTATGGTGACATGTCATTAAAAGGATGGATAGAATACTGAATATGGTTTTACCATATTTATAATAACATCACAGTATATAAAAAATACTGGATTTATTATTATAGAAAGGAAATAAAAAATAATTAAGAAGTTGAATAAGAAAGGATCTTTAAAGAGGGTGGTGAAAATATTACCTCTTCTTCGGGTTCTTTATATTGGTTTGATCAAAGGGGATTCATAAGATGGATTAATGATCATACTAAGGCCTCTAAGATGAGTTTCGGGAAGATCGGGGAATATTTGGGTAGGTTTTGGCCGAGCCAAAAGGCTTTTATGTTATGAATTTGATAAAAGGGGGGTTCCCTTTTATAAGAGGGGTGAGGGGCACCTAAGGAAAAAATAGAAATATTATTTTATAATAAATTCATATTCGGTTTTAGTTGGATATAATGTGGATTATTTAAATGTTATGGTGGGTATAGGTCGAACACCACTCAACCAATAGGTTTTAGACAGGTTTGGGTTACTATATTTACTTTATCATTTTGATTTAACTCTTAGTTAAATAGATTGTCATTTACCATGTCTCTTTGTATTTTTATATTATATAGTTAATAAAATTACTATAAACTTCTAAAAGACCCACAAGTGGTCCATTAATGAAACAACAATCATTATATATGTCTTTTGTATTACCCGTATATTTCTAGGAATATATAATCAATTAATAATATATTATTTGTTTTAAAAACTCCTTTATGTCAATTTTGACATTATTTAATAATGGATTTTTGATAAATTCTTAAAAACATTATTAATAAAAACCAAATTCTATTAAGCAATACTATCCTGTAATATTAAAATATAATATTCTTGTATGGCATCAAAAGTTTCAAATTATACTTATTTTAACATTAATAATACCAATTATTTGATTCATTCCATAATATGGAAAATATAGCATCATTATTGTGTAATAAATAAATTTATTTATTCAATGATTAAATATTATAAATAAAACACCATTATGTAGGAAATAATATTATATTTCTAATTAATATTTATTGTTGAAAATATAACATATATAAAACTATGTAAAAATTGTTTTTCTAAAAGATATATGCTTCTGTCATTTTTGTATTTACTTTAACATAATTAATATAAAGTGTCATTATCACTTAAATGTGGATCCATGGGGCGCCAAAATCGCCCCAAAGATGCCCATGGTCGGACATGAATCAACCAACAGTTTTAGGACACATTTTTGGTTAATTTTTTATTATTATATTATTTTTTGTTACCCTTATTTACCGGATTTACACTTTAACAATGGTAAATAAAATATTTACCGACGTAATTATTCAAAATGTCTAAAAATAAAAGATAACTATTTAAAAATTTGTAACTCCTGATTCTAAATATGGAATCCATTTTTCTAAATTAAAAAAACAGAAGTGGAAGAAAAAAATATAAAATTAATTCTCGTTGTAAAAACAAAAAGCAAGTTTTTAGGAAATAACAACTACCAAAAGATTGGAACTTGTATATGTGCAATTTCAAAGTGAAATTACTCCCAATGAACAATATTTAATTAAATGTTAAAAATATTATCTAATTATACTTTAAAACCACTCAAAGGTATAATTTAACACTAAAATGTATTTTGATTAAAAAAGTTGTTTTTAGTTAACATTTAGTATTTTTCACTATTCACCCAAATATGATAGTAATCAGAAAAACACCAATAATTTGTTGAAACTAAACTATTATGACCCATTTATAAATAATATGTTTATTTTTTTCAAAATTAATATATAAAAGCCTCCAATATTTTATTTAAAAATGGTTCAGCATTAAAAGTTGGAAAAAGTACAATTTTTTTGGAAAATACTTATTTATCTGAAAAAAATGAATTTGTTCTTACATTATGTCTACGAAACTCATATTATGGATTTTGAAATTACCATGATTATATAAAATTAAAAATATAGTTAATAATATTCGTAACCACTTTTGAACGGCTACATTGGTAAGTCGTGATGCGCTTTAACTCGGTGTTGTGTGTAGTGGAAGTTATTAAATTGCATTGAAGATATAATGTATGATGAAATCATGGGTTGATACAATTTAAGTTATCGAATGTTGGTGTCCCCAATATTTACACTAATGTGATGAGTCTATAGAAACATATGAATTAACCCAAAAACACTGGAACATCCAACAAACAAATTTAAATTTAATGAGTATAAATATTAGGGGTAAGATGATTTTAATATGAAAACATACATATTACTAAATTAAATATATAAATTAAAATTTTCCTAAGAAATGTTATTGTTATAGATATCAGAGTTGTATTTTGTCTATGAAAACATCATCACTTAATTTAAAAAATTTATTAAATGTGATGGGAAAAGTCATCTTCTATGGATTAAGTCACTCCATAAATCCATGGATAATTTGGGATTCACATAGGAGATCAATTCAATGTTCACTCTATGTAATCAAATATTACATGAACTAAAAATATATAGTTTTTAAAATCAGAAAATATTATTAAAAATAATAATCATTATAAGTGACACTAAATAAAAAAAATATTTTGAGATTATATATCAAGAAATTGACACAAAGTTTGCTTAAATAATCTTTTAAAATCATTCTAATAGAGTGTTAATCCTCTATTTATCTAATGATCTTAATGGATGATTATTGATGATGAAAAATGTAGGATTAAATAATAAAATAACATAATTATCACTCCAATATTTTTCATCATAATTGATTCAAAAAAAGAAATAAATCATATCAATGTCATAAATAAGAACATAAAAATAGACTAATAATATCATTGATTATGAAAATGGAATGATTCAAAAAAATGCTAATGTTAAATCTAACAAGAACTAAAGAATTACTTTATAAAATTAAAATTTATATAATCTAAAATATTTTCGAATTAATTCACCACTAATGCCTTAAATATATAATTTTGAAACCATATCTAAAACCCGAATCAATTAATGTATACCAAATTAATTAATGTTGCTAAAAAATTTTGGGAATTATAATGGAATGTTTCCATTTCATCCTATGAACAAATATTTCAAATCTCACATGTATCTCTCATATTGATGTATGAAATATAGATCCTATATTAATTACATGTGATTGGTTACATAAAAATATAACATTCCCACATTGTTTTTATTATCACACAATGATATATATTAATTGGATAACCATTTTTGATAGTATGACAAAAATGGTGGGATGGTTTTTTTGTTCTATGAAATCTATCCATAAAGTTAAATGTCCACATAGACGACTTTAATCACCAATTCTATTAAAGTATTCCCTTTTTATAAGATTATTTAAATATTTCTATTGATGTTCTCTATCTACGTATAATATTTTATCTTTATTGTACTTCAATTATATGCTTCACATATATTTCTTTGGTCTTATTACCAATCCTATTAGCCTAAAAAAACTCTACTCAAGGGAAAATATATCCCACATTGTTTGATAATCATCCATCATTGTAGATGAGAAAAAATAATCCACTAAAACATCTTACATAGATCATAAAATATTTATATTCAATAATTAATATATAGTGTTCTATAATATCACGTTGAATTTGGATGTGGATTGAAAATTATAAACACGAGTTTATGTATTATATAAAATTACATTCAAATTGTCAAATTCGATAATCTAGGATTTAAAAATCATAAAAAAGTGAAAATATGAAGAAAATAAATTAATGAACATTAGGAACATTTTATATAAAGTCTCACACCCAAAAATATTTATTCTCATCATTAGTATATTAGGTGACCCAAATACCAGAATTAAATTCCCCTCTCAAATGAAATTTAATATAAAATGCATGCACAAATATCCTATCCTAAAAAATTTATGAATCGCATAAACATATTTTAAGACATGAAAAATACATAATCATAGCCCAAGGAAAAAAACAATTCTTTTATTTAATGTCATCATTACACATTATACAATTAAAATTATGCATTATGAAGTCTGTTTCATCAAAAAATTCTTATGGATTTGTATTAATTCAAGGGAGAACAATGAAATTAGTAAGTGTAATTTAAATTTCCACCATAAAGTGGTTATATGTTTTTTAAAATGTTTTTTTACAATAATTCATATAAAATATCAAAATATTCTCTAGAAAATTTTGATTTAATATCTCATTGTTTTTTCTACAATAAATTTTTTAATTTCCATGACCTATTATAATGATATAAAGCCTTTATGTAGGAGGTGAAACTATGGTGTTTCTCTCCCCGTGTCTAAATTTCACACATAGGATAACATAAAAATCCATGAGGTCTTTGTTAAAACAAAAATCAATAAATATAGGGATCTAAAATCCTATTTTATAAATATTAATATCATGAACAAAACCTCACACCCCATATTCTCAAATATGTTCCTCAGGACATTTTTTAATAGTTGAATTAAAATCAATATGGTGAGAATCACATTGAAAACCCACTCTTAACAAAATTATACTGAGGAACATATGTTATCCATAAAATTATAATCAATGAT
The DNA here is from genome assembly GCA_963277665.1 of Viscum album. Lineage (NCBI taxonomy): Eukaryota > Viridiplantae > Streptophyta > Magnoliopsida > Santalales > Viscaceae > Viscum > Viscum album. Next base: position 325,897,621 of record OY728128.1, read on the forward strand.
TTCAAAATAATTTTGAATTCCATTTTATGTTTGAAAATGTACTTGCCAACATTCAAACCAAAAGAAATTAAATTTTAACAAAAAACATATATTTTCTCAAAATAACAGATTCTAGACCCTTAATTATTATTATATTACCCATGGTGTTGATTATGAAGAGAACAAAAAGTCAAATATTTTATCAATGTATTGAAGATAATCTCAAAAATGATATTTTATAATAAATAGTGGATGCAAATTGTATGGGTTGATTACAAATATCTTTCTGATACGAGTTTATCATTAGACCTCCATGACACTCACTGACACTATAGAGAAGATGATAAAAATATATATGTAGGTGATAAATTCATCTTGTTATTGAGCCCATAATTCACACACATGATGTAGTAACAACCCCAAATAAACCCCAATGGGTTCCCATTATTAAAAATAGATACATATAAATTAAATTTATATTAAAAAGTCAGGTTTCCTCTTGTAAATATATTATATTAAAATCATTATATTTAAATGAAACCCCATGGTACCAAATACAATTAGTAATAATATTATTTATTTTTCGTAGCCAATATATTTGAAAAGGATTTCACCTTTTATTATAATCTATTTAATGTACAATCATATTCTACCAAATGGTGTGGATAGTCCTTATAATTTTAAAAATTGTAAATAAAATTAATTTTTCAATACTTCACAGAACATCTAGTATCATTACCAATATATTAGATTTGGGAGTGTTAGAAATAAATGAATGAAGGAATTGGCTATCCCGTATAAATTAATAGATGAGTGAAGTGGGTAGGACTATGAATTAGATATTAGATTGGTTAAAACATCTTAATGTATATTATAAATTTGAATAACAATAATCACTTTTTTCCAATAGTTATACAATAATTAGTTCCTTTATAAAAGTTGTTTCATCAACTAAATTATCTATATATCAATTATGTATCAGTATATTCTCATAATTCATTATTTTTATGGTCTTTCAAAATAATCAATGGTGATATATTCCATGTATTCAAGAAAAGTATATAAATTTCTATAATATATATAAAGGAATAAAATATCCACATTACTTTAAAATAATTTATTAATTTTTTAATGTTCCTCAATATTGATTTTATTATATCCCAACAAAAATATCACATAAAATTATAAGTAATTAAATATTCTAAAATTGTTTCATCCAAAATATCAATATATTTTGTATCAAATAAAGGTTTAGTAATCCTTTCTTTTAGTTTTTATTACTATTCAAACACATTAAAATTTTCAGGGAATTGACTTGTTCATGAGAGGTTCTTTTGTTACATGATTCTTAATTTATGGTTATGGAATAAATAGTCATATTGGGAATGTTTCACATACCAATTATACTATAGTTTAATTATTATATAAATAATGAAATCACAAAAATCATTCTCTCCATTCATTAATATAGTTTCTCAAGTAGTTTTTATATAATAGTTTTGAAATGTGGATGAGTTGGTTTGGTGTAAATAGGTTGATATTGGATGTATTTTTCCATGGAATATTATAATTTTACAATAAGATTTTAAAATTAGGCTTATTAGTTTGAGATTATTGTGGTAAGTAAGAATTTTGAACATGGGGTTTAATTTCTCGTTAATTATCCCTAAAAATCTATTCTGATCATTGCACATGTGATGTAAAATTATTTGAGATCTGAAAATACTTAAAATTTATATCATTGAAATTATTAGATAGTATAATTGTAATAACATACTTCATTATTCAAAATAGTTACTAAATTATTTTTTAAAAGTAATTTTTTCACAAATTATAAAAACAAGATCACCAAATTGATCATCATAGTCTTTCCTATGGTGAATCTCTTCCAACATCCAAGAGAGTGATCTAGTTTTATCCAAATAGTTGCAGTAACCCCTTGGTGTGTCTATCCACTAGTAATTGGGTGGCTTATTTGTGTAATGATAGTTTCCCCATGTTGGTATTTGTTTAATCGTATCTTAAATATAGTGTCATAGATTTAGATTTTTAAATCCTAGGAAAATGTGGATCACAATATGGATAAGCCCTAGGTTTACATAATTTACCGATCCTATATTTTTCAAATATTTAATTTTTTTTAATGGTATTTGGTGTAAATGGTAATAAAATAAAATAAATGTGAAATGATATGAGAAATTAGATTATGAAAAGAGAAATGGTGGTAAAAAATATTTATTGTGTATAAGTTATATATGAGGGTTCCTAAAAATAATGAAAAATATTAGCCTTACTAAAATTTACCCTATGGGTATATGTGATCACCTATAGCACATGTTGGATTTAAAATTCATAGATACCGAAAATGTAACATAAAAATATATAATTAATATATTAAAAAATTTTATTTTGTAGTTGGAATCAATTATTGGAGAGATGAGTTTGATAAAAATATAAATCAACAATTCTATTAACGTTATAAATGAACATGATTTAATGATATATTGTTAATTAGTATAGATTGGATGTATTTATTCTCTATTAGAATATCATATAGTCATTTCATGAAATATCCATTTAAAATGATAAAAAAAATCTATATAAATCACTGAATAATTTATTATAAATTCATTAGATATCCAAAAATGCACTTATTGGATCACATTGATGAAACACAAAAGAATTCTATAATACTAGCACTTGAAATATATAAATTATCAAATCAATAAATATTAATATGAATATAAATCATCAAATGGAACTATGCAATTACGTTACAAATTGAATGATTACATAACATAAAACTAAATCCAGTATAGCCATAATAAACTCCTGAAATCATCACAAAATATTGCTACAATTCCATTGATGTAAATCTTCTAAAGGAGGATGTGAGATTACTTATTGAATCATGATTGAATAAGACAAAGAAAATAATCCCTCTATCATTATTGTATGAATGGATTAAAAATATGAAATAAATAGTATCATAATGATAACTAATAAAATATAAATAAATTAAGAAACAAATTTATTAAGAAACTACATTGATTTGAAAAAGAGACAATTAAAAAACATAAATTGAATTGATAAAGTACATATTAAAATTACTACTTAAGAAAACCAAAATATATTATAATTCATTTACCAGCACTAACTTAATTATTAAATTTAATATCTTTATCATAGAATTTATAATTATAATTCATCCATTTAAATTTGGGAAGTCAAATTTTGGTTGGAATTAAAATGAAATGGAGTATTTTCAACCATATAACAAAAAATATGAACATATCTAACATCAATAATGTTTATACATAATATAATTATCCTAGATATCCAAATTTTGATGGATTGATGTAGGTAAATGTATTTCCCTATATATCTAATATTATCTATAATATTTTTAGACTATTTAGATCAACTATTTTGATGTTATTGTTGAAATCTAGGGGTATTGTTTTGCGTCAAGGAATATAATATAAAATTTAAACATTTACTAAATCAACCTCAATCACCTTTGAAAATAATGAATTTTCTATGATTATAGTTTAATGAAATGTTTATCAAAATATCTTCAATCATTACAAAAACAGAAATCTTTATTAGACACGAATAATTGGTTCTAGATATGTTTTCTTAAGGACCCTATAATATTGATTGGCATTAGAGTACAACGAGTAAATTCAAGACCTTTAGAGACATCCCAAAGATGCCAAAGGCTGGCAATAAATTACAAAGGGATTGAAATCATGTGTCGGACAATTTACCCTTTAATTTATAATTACAACATCCGAACAATCCATTCACCAATATCTCACTATATGATTCATGAAATAAATAATACATTTCACAACATTCCCTTTAAAACCACCCACCAAGGTTTGATACATAGAGAAAAACATCATCAAAATAAACAATAAAATGAAAATGAATAAACTCCACGATTACAACAAGACTCCATGATTCACAAGATACAAGCTCGAACATCACCATGTAGTCTAATGAATCATGACATGGTGTTGAAGAAGTATGATAAGTTATCTTTTATAATGTCCTGGACAGTAGAAACTGGAAAAGCACCAATGTTCCAAAGAAGGGGTGAGTATATATCTTAGAAGGTTTTCCCAATGAATTCCCTTCTCGCGCCACTAGTATAGAATTATTACCAAATTCTATAAAATTGTTTATATAGAAAAATCTCCCAAAAAGTTTATAACCATATATAACAAGTTCAAAAACCAATTATAACCAATTGAAAAAAATAGTAAACGTATCCAATTTTTAGAATTTTATATTCTATAAAATTTCTAATCAAGGCTTATAAAAAAATTAGGATTATTATTTTTTCATACCCATTCCATTTTTCACAACACTCCCACATATGTATGGTTTGTTCGATAGTTCCATACTGATGAGTGGCCTCTCTTCCAATCACCGTGTTCCCCAATGAAACACATCATTGATCCAGGGGCATGCACCATTTACCTCAATGGAATACATCCCTTATCCAGGGCCATGTTGAACATGAACTCAATCAATACCCAATGTATTCCATGGACATTCCAAATATCCATTTAAAACCAATTCAATAAAAATATACTTCTATTGAGAACTAAATATTAAAACAATTTTAAAACAAAAATTTTATTTGAATAAAACATTCCATATTATTAAAAACATCCAATCAAATCCATGTTCCACAATTTCAGAAATATCCAAATTATAAAATGTATATTGAAAAAGAAATAAAAAAATAACTTTTCACATTCACCAACATTTCTTTATTTCAAAAAACATAACTAAATAATGTTTCCAAAAAATGTTCCACAATCAAGACACAATCAATTGATAACAATAAAATCAATTAAAATCATTGAAATTAGTTCTAATCTGATGAGTCGCGAGTAAAGCCTCCTTCCTCAAAGGTTTTAATGAAAAATAGAAATAGCAGAAGAATGTTTACAGAAACAGGGTTCGCTCTCAAACAAAATTCCCTTAGATATCATATCCTATAAAAGACAATTCCAAATAAAAATTTATCTTTAAAAAAAAAACCTCTATCTACACATAATATTCATAGTTTATAGATCCAAGAGGAGAGAGAAATTAAAAATAAGAAAACACTTACTCAAGGAGACATACTAAAGATGAAATGATGTATTAAATCCGAACAGATTGATATGGAAGAAGGTGTACATCTAAAAATCACATAGGGAGAGTCTGGGATGAAGATATGAGTGGTTTGGAATGAATAGACAGAGATAAACCACAAAACATGTGACATTAAAATGGGTGTGGGCTAGCCTAGGAGTTGTACCCTATGGTCACAACGTGAAGACATACATGAAAAAATTTGAAAAACCCCATCGCGACTTGTTACATGAATTGTTTAAACCATACACAACATGTACCTTAGGTACATGGCATGTATCAACTCACAACGTGACCCCCAATTCACAACATGAATTAGTCCCCAATTACATGTTCTGTACTTTAGATACACTACGTGTACCTATAAAAAACATAGAGTAAACCCTAGAAAACATCTTCTAAGGATTTTAAAATTGATGGGGACTTAGAAAATGTGGAAAATATTCTATATCTGGGAAACAATATGCTACATATTAGAAACCGGGTCTACTAAATTCTCACCACCACTGGTCATTCCATCAGTGGAAGGTAGAAAACCATCGCTACCATAAATGAGTTCCATCCAATGATCTCTCATTTCCTTTTTGCATTCTTGTGTCTCCTCTTGAATTTTACCATAATGTTATAAAACACTCACCAGAACAATGCTTTTTCCATGCAAGAAATTCTATTCCCTATTGACAATATTCATCGGGATATGTAACAATGAAGCATCCAGATCTAGAGCAATGGGAACCCATCCGATCACAAGGCTTGGATCATGATGATACTTTTTTAACTAGGATACATTGAACACAATATGCACTGAACATAACCACAGTGGTAATGACATCAGATATTCTACCACTGGTGACCATTCTATTATCTCAAAATGGCAAATGTATCAAGGAGATAAATTTATATACATCCCAAAATAATGATTTCTAATCCATGTAGATATCCCTAAGGACAGGTGGTAATCTACTACAAAAGACAATTATCTTCGATGATGATCCGCATAATATTTCGGATATCTCTAAGCCATCTCCAATGTTTTTTTATTAACTATATCCTCTATGTTTTTTGTTGGACAATGCTCTTCCCTTCTAGTGAAGTCTAACCTATTTCCACCCAATATAGTGGATAAAGACAAAGAATCCGTCACAACACTTCAAATGGAGCCATATGTATCGAGGCCCAATAGATGTTATATTATAAGAACTACACTAAGGGTAATTTCTCCTTTAATGAGCCACCAATATCCATTACACATGTCCGAAACATGTCTTCCATGAATTGTATTATCCAATCACGCTATATTTCTGTCATGGGATGATATATCATGCTCATAGTCAACTAAGTCCCAAGGGATTTCTGTAATGATTTCCATAAATGATATGTAAATCTTGGATCTTTATCTACCACATTAGAAACTAGAACACCAAGTATCATTACAGCATTTTGGATATAAATTTTTGATAGATCCTCCACTATATGAGTTTCACAAATAAGGATGAAATGGAACAACATGGTAAGTCGGACCACTATCAACCATACGACACCATGTTTTCGAACCATTATTGGTATAGTTGTAACAAAATCCAAAAATATAGGCACCCATTTCCACACAAGGATATGAAAAGACTATATCATACCCAATGTTCTCTGATGGTCTACTTTTATCTTCTTACAAGTTGACCACTATGAGACAAAGTCTTCCACCATCCATTTTATTCTGCTCCACCATAACTGCTCCTTCAATGTCATATACATATTCGTTGTGCTTGGGTGTAAAAACCATCTCCAATGGTGGTATGCACTAAATATATGTTCCAAACAAGCCATAGGTATAACCATCCAAAATATAAATCACAAAAGTGAACTCCGAAAATGTTTCCAACCCTCAATGGTCTCCCCACCGTTGAGTGTTGAACTCATTAATTTTTGTTGCATCAGATGTTTGTGCCTCTGACCATATTTACCAAATCAAGAATAAATGTTGCTTGATTTAAACTACAACACAACCTCGGTCTCCACATTTCACATGCATGTTCTCCTGGACTGACATCACCTACCATTCATCTAAATATTCTTTTTCCAACTGAGAATATAACTTTCTTATCAATTTATCTTCCTCAAAATTCACTTTTTATGGGGTTTACATCACGTCAAAGTGAAAATTATAGAGATAATCCATCAAACTACATTGCCTCAGATTCAAATCTCGTTGTGTTGAAATATGTTTTAAGCTTTCATGATCCATAAACTGTATTAATTTCTCACAAAATATAGAGTGTCTCCATGTTTTCAAATCATGGATGACTGTAGCTATATTTAAATCACATGTTGGGTAATAATTATCATGAAACCTCAACCGCCATGATCCCTAAGCAACCACTTGGTCTCCGTGTATAAAAACATCCCAACTATAATCCCAAAGCAACACATTAATCCACATAACCCAATCTTGATTCATGGAAATTAATGATTGGTACATATGGAAGATAAACATCCAGTTCCTGGAAGGTCTTCTGGAATTCCTCTGTCCATTTTAATATAGAATTATTCTTTTTTACAACTATCATTAAAAAATTATTCATGGAACGTCAAAAAACCCATCAGTTTTAGCCGACTATACCAAGAGAACTTTGTATCTCAATGAAATTCATCAGTGGTTTCCACAAGATAACAACTTTTATCATTTATTGATCCATTAAAACACCTTTTTCCAATATCATGTGGCTAAGAAAGCATACATCCATTATCCAAAAATCACACATTTAAAATTTTTAATCAAATGGTGATCTGTAAAATTTTTAAAGGTTGTTTCTAGGTTTTTATCATAGTCACCACTAGTCATTGAATACAAAAAGATGTCGTCTAGAAAACACCACAAAAAAAAGAGTCCAGATATCACTAAAACATATGATTAATCAAATCCTTGATGAAGAATGTTTCATTAATTAGACCTAAATGGCAAGAAAATATATTCATAATGGCTATCGTTTCTAATGGAACCTATATTTGGAATATATTCCCTCTCAACACATAATTGGTGATATCCTAAATTCAATTCATTCTTGGATAAGAAACGAACTCCCCTTTATTGATCAAACAGTTCATCAATGGGTGCTTGTGGGTACCCATTCTGTATCGTATCATCATTATGTTTATGATATTTAATAAAAATCTATAGAGTTCCATTTACTTTCTTTTTTAACAAGAACAGTGATATCCACAAATTCATAAACGGCCAAATGAAACCATTGATTTCCAACTCCACCAACTAGACTATAAATTACATTAACATACTTAGTTTCATCCTATGAGACAAAAGAGAAATATAACTAGTCCTTGGAGGAGAAAAATTGTAAAATACACATCAATTATAGGTGGTAATCTGAAGAAGTTCATGGGAATGAAATATGGAAATTGATCTAAAAATTCTGTAAAAAATATTCTTTGATAACATTCATTGATGCCAACGTCAATGTTACCAACAGATATGAGATCATTCCCACTGTTGGTGCAAACAAGATCTTTTAAAATTTCAGTACCATCCTCTCTCTTCTTAAGAGGTGACCGATGCCATCCTCAGGAATGAAAATAATAGTTATCGAAAAATATTAGATGTGAGCTTTGAATGCTGTCATCCAATTATTACGCAATATCACACCAAAGGCATATATTTTCAACACTGAGAAGTCACATTTTATATTTTCTATATCGTGCACATTCTCTACACAAAATGTCTTCAAATTCTCTTCCCCCTAGAGAAGTTTGTAGTTTTAATATAGAATGAATAATTTCCAACAACATAGAAAATCCACAGCATGAGAAGAAATGAAAGACTGTGACACAATAGTATTGAAGAGAACTTGCACTAGGGTAAAATTAAAAAGAATCAAACCTCTCATGGTAGATGGTCCAACCTGATAATTGAGAATCATCTGCTAAACTCCATACCATTACTCTATCACTACATTTTTCTGTTTGTTTCCTTGGTCAGATTTTTATGGTTGAATATTCAAGGAATTTTTAGAATCACCATGGCCACCTCGGCTCTACTATGGAGACTGGTTCTGTTGTCCTTGAACTTTTGAAGCATATGATGCTTGCGAAAACTGATAAGTGTCTCGATCACTTGATCTAGGAGTACTAAGATAATCACATTGAATATAATCCATTGGAATGAAGTTATGACATTATATATTTTATTCCATACACTCTCTTTATATGGTCATGTGATCAACATTGAAAACAACCTACATTTCTCTTGGGTCATGCAGGAAGGATCACTGCTCTAGCCATCTGATTCAGATTTCCACTACCACCTTGTAAATATGTGTCCCTTTTATGGTTCATCCATATATATGAGTTCTCTCCATTCCCTGTAGGTATCATTATAACTCCTCCTGTAGACACTGAAATATCTTGATCAACAACAATCACTCTATTAATCATCTATGTATAATAATTATTATAGAGAACTAGAATCATCGATCAAATATTCTTCCTTAGCCACAATTCAAAGATTTTTTCCTTCAAGGAAACACTTTCCTCATCTTATGGTGCAAAGCACACTGAATTAAAATGTTTATCTACATATTCTATAACAGAGAGGTTATTTTTATTCAAGGAAAAGAAAAAATTTCTTTTCTATATTTTGACCGTCTAATCATAGATTTTTTATTAAAAAAATCCTCAAAATCCACCCATGTATGGCATTCATCACCTTTATAATGCATTTCCACTTCACGCCAATGATGTTCAAGATCCTCAAACATGTATATGGCTAACGTGACATTGTGTTATATTGGTGCATGATGAATTTGAAAATGAAATTCATCCTGCTCAGCCACACCTCTACCTTCTCATGTTCAGAATCACCTCAAAAGATTGGTGGATTCTATTTCATGAAATACATAGAGGGATCTAGAAGCCATGTCTTATACCAATGGTTCCCAATGTCCATAACATGGAATTCCTGAATGATGTCTGGACAAGCCATAGGTTCTCATGGGTCTGAGGTGCATCAAAATTCTCCAATGCTTCCTGTGGTTCATTCCTAAAATTTCTATCAGGTGAAATTTTCTAAACAAAAGAAAATCTCTATAAGAATTACTCTCTAGTAGCTAAGGTCTTATAATTTCAAATTGAATCACATAATCTATGAAACAAAAATTTCAAAAATAAATCGATTTTCAATGTTCAGAAATCTTTTTAAAACTATCTATTTTCATAATGAAAATTATACCATTTTCAAAATACCACAATCCTTTCCATTTTCAAAATTTGCCATTTGAAATACAATTCATATTTTTTCAAGAATAAATACTTATTCACCACATGAATCATTACCCAGAATGATGTATTCATCCACAGTGGGATGTCATTCATCTAAAATGCATTTCATGCCTATTTCATTGGCTAGACCCATGACAATGAGGTTTGAAAATCGTAGAAGTGTCTCCATTCACTTATGTACCCAACATCTTGGTAACTTGAATTTCATCACAAAAGGTTTAGATACATCATTTTATGCTATACATTTTATGTTCTTTCAATCCTACTTTATTATAAAATTACATCCCAGAGAATAAATAATAAATAATTCTATATTTAAGAACAACAACATTAATTATTACTTGTTCGGAATAGACCAAACAAGCTGAAATTGATCGTAGTAACCCTCTAATACCCGTTGGATTGAGATAACAATGTTTCATTACTAGGCCTTAAGTGACATCCCCATGATGTTGATGAATAAAAATAAATGCCTAAGTGTTTCGAAGCATGTGGGGGATGATTGAACCTTTAATGAATAAAAAACAACCTGAAAATTCATCCTCTAATAGATAACTATAAAAGGCTTCAAATAAACTAAAACTTTTCAAATCATTCTGATTAAAACTACCAACCATGTTATTTTATAGTTGAAGACAAACCAACATCAATGTAAATTGTGGAATGGAAATGAATGAACTCCATGATCCACAATCCCCATTTTACATCATCACAAAATAGTCTAAAGTATCATGACCTGGTGATAAAGAAGTGTGATACATAAACATTGCCCAAGTACCAGAATGTAGTATCTGAAAAAGCACCAAAGTTCCAAATCATGGGTGAGTATATAAGTCATTAGGTTTTTACAATGACTTCCCTTCTCATGCCACTATGATAGAATAGTTACCATATTATATAAAATAGTTTAAATAAAACAATTTCCCAAAATATATCATAACCAAATATAAAAAGTTCCAAAGCCAATTATAACCAAGAGAAATAAAATTAAATGAAACTAATTTTCAAAAAGTTCTTTTCTAAATAATAACTATTAAAAAATTATAATCATACTCAAATTATTATTTTGGAATACCCATTCCATAGTTCAAAACATACACACACATGCATAATTTGTTTGAATGTTCTATACTCATTAGTGGTTTCTCATGCAATCTCCTTATGTCACAATGACACAATCCCATAATATAGAGTCACACAACATGAACCCCAATGGTACACGTCCCATATTCTGGGGATCATTGAACATAAACATAAACAAAAACTAATTCATTCCAAAACCATTCTAAATAACCATTTCAAACAATTTCAAAAAAACTATACTTTTATTGAAAACCAAAGAATAAAACAATTTAAAAACAACCATACCATTTCATTAAAAACATACTATTTTTATAGAAAAAATATAATCAATTGCATGCAGAACAATTCCAGAAAAATCCATATCATTAAATCCCTATTTAAAAATTATGAACAAGATAAAATTTCACATTAACCCAATTTTTCAGATTTCAGAAACCATCACTCAAGAACGATTCCAAGAAGTATTCAATAATGAGTTAATAATAAATTCAACACATTACATTCAATTGAAATAATGCCAATAATTTCTATTAAGTTTAATTGAGAGTGAAGCCTCCTACCTCAACAGTTTTATTGAAAAACGACAATAACTAAAGAATTCTTACAAAATCTAGGTTGATTCTTCAGAAAAACACCTTTAGATCATCCCTAATATAAAAAACTAGGAATATTATCAACTTATTTTACAAAAAATACTAGTATCTATCCATAATGGGAATAAATATTAGATCTAAGAGGAGATCAGAAGTAGATCTAAGAGAACACTTACTCATAGAGATGTACCATAGATGAAATGAAGGACCAAATCCAATTGGGTCCATCATAGTGAAGGGGTGACTCTAAAAATAACCTAGTGATAGTTTAAGGCCATGATTCAAGAATTATGGAATGAATAGACTGAGTGAAACTACCGAATGTGTGACTTTAAGTTGGGTGCGGGATAACACATGACATGTACACTCTGGTAATTACGTGAATGGGACTCTAGATAAATATTCTGAAAAACTATTCCCCTTAGTTAAAAAAAATATTTAAACCCTACAAGACATGTAACATAGATACATGACATGCACTGGCTCATCACCTAACCCACATTTCATGACATGAATCCATCCCTAAATATAAACAATGTACATTAAGTACATGGAACGTATCTATCCTGAATCCTTTAGTAAACTCCAAAAAAATTCTTTTAGGGATTTTTTTACTGAAATGAGACTTAGAAAAGGTGTAACCATGCTCAATAATTGTTAAAAGATGTCTCAAACTAGAAAATAGTAGTACTATAGTTTTAATGGCCTGATTTAAAATCTTCTTTGCCAAAAATTACAAATCTTACGGCCTAATATATATAACTTCCATTGAGATTCTCCCATTAGTCCATACGATAAAAATTAGCCCCATATTTTCTGAAATAATGTCTATAAATTTCTAATTCAAATCTGAAATAGAGACAGTTCTACCATGTCATATTTTAATGGCATGACATTAATATATTTTAAACATGGATTTCATAATGATGAGAAATAAATTTCAATTATTAAAATGTATTATAATAATTATTATGAACACTGATGAACAAAAAAACCCATGAAAATGTTATCAAAATATTTAATTATCAATTGGAAATTATATTTTCATAATATCATTTCAAATTACAAATGGGTTATATTTAATTAATTATTAACTGATTATAAGTTATTATCTTATTTATAAATTTATGTTCTTTTCCTTGACTTTTTTTATTTCCAATTTAATTCATTAATATAAATTATTAAAATTATGAATTGATATATGATTTATATTTAATTTATTTAAAAAATATCATTAAATTATAAAACATGCATTTAATGATTTACATTAAAGGAATGATAATTGAATTATTTTTCATCTACGTTGAACATGTCACTTTAATTGGTTTTTGATTGAATTTTTAGTCAAATTATTTCATACATTATATGTGTTAGAATTATTGTGGAATTAAAATATCTCTAGGGTATTGAACCATGGTTATTCTGACATTATGTTATATTTCTCCCTACCTTGGAATATTATTATATATCATAAAATGTAATGGTTTCATGGATATCGCACCACGCTTACTCATATGTGGAATATTTTCATATTCATATAATACATTATAATAATGGATTTATGAACCATATGAGTGTGATTTATTATCACATTTGTAAATATAATTATATTTTAAATTTGGGTTGTAACAAAATCAACGGGTTTTGAAAACAGTTACACATTAATTTTATTTGAACATAAATTTTTTGGTATAAGGATTACATTTCATAGAGATAAATTATAAGAATCATGCATAAATTTGAAAGGAATAAAAGAGATAATATTATGATACTGAAAAGTCTCCATAAAATACTAATTGATTTATGCCTTCAAAAGATTGTACTATAAATACCATAATCACCAAAATAGGTAGGTTCCCAAAAAAAATATGTTACATACGTCATACTGTTTATAAAAATAAATATATGGTGGAACATTAGTTTTAGGTTCCCATTTTTTGGAATTTTATTTGTTTTAAAAATAATTTTGAACACCTATGAGATATGACACAATATGAGTAGAGTCTAATAATAAATATGATTTATTGGGGAGTTATATTAACGGACCTACATCAAGGATGTCCTTGATCACAAATAGAATTAATTTTTTAATTTATCAATATGAATATTGAACCAGACATATGTATATTCACTGCATCTAACTCGGGGAAATTTTCCCTTAGGTACTTCTGAAGGGAGATGTTTAGTCGGAATAAGGCTATTAGATGGAATAGGAATTTGTGGTTCACTTTAATATTTGGATGATATAATTTCATATAATGTATAATAAGGAACCATGAATTTCTTACTAAAAATAATATTAAATGATTGTTAATTTAAATCAGGACAAGGTTTCCATATTTCATAAACAACCTGGAAATGATCTCAAATCACTTATTCTTTGAAGGTTCCTAGACTTGTGTGATCTAGATCTCTTTTGGTGATTTTATTTATATTTCTACATATGATAATCATGGTATGATATTTATGGATTGATGCTTTCATGGTGTGTGACATGCGAGTCTAGAATGGATGAAAAAATATATGGTGTATATCACTAGTGGATGTTGTATCTCATAGACATGAAATATGTTTTGTCATGAAGCATTGTCAGCAAATTGGAAGATTATTTTGATCCGAACACAGAACCATCGACATAATATAGTGAAACATTTAAAAATTGGTGATACACACCAACCATGAGGCATCTATATGTGATTTCACATCTTTCTCATTATTTAATAGGAAACTATTAGGGTAATTGGGTTTGGTAAGCCCCTTCTACAAAAATATCCAAACATATCATGGACGACTCCTACATACTTAGTGACATGAGGGGGGTGTCTTAGTGTTTCAAGGAGACCAATTAACTAGGAATTTATGGAACCCTTGGGTGTTGTTCACTCTATCTAGGATGAATCCATGTCCATGCTCACAGAATTGTGACTCTAACGAGAGAGAAACATTTATCATGTAGAGGGAGAAACAGACCCCATCATTCTATGAAATAAAATGTAGGGCATACGTATTATTCCATGGTCGATTTGATGTATTATTAAAATGTGTAATGATTGTCCCAGTTGGAATATTCATGTATTTCATACATTGTGGGAGGGGAACATGGTTTCATATCATTTAGAATCTCTAGATATTTGAGGCTTTCATGTCACATGTTACCCATATTTGATATTTTCCAGGCCTAATGTTAAAAACATTGGAATATGGGATGACATTGGTCTATACTACATCAAATATCTATTGATCATTATTTATGTTATTTATCCCTTCTATGTTATCAAGACTTTTAGTGCAGGTAAATAATGATAATGATGATATATGATATAATTAACCTTATTCAATACCTAAATAACTATATATAAAGAATAACAAAAATGTCTCTATATTAATGACTATTTTATGATGACTAGGGGTAGTTGAAGAGTGATTGAGTATAAATTTCCACCTCGTGATGTGAATGAATAAAATGGTACTGTATGTTTATCTCAATTGATAAATGATAAAAACGATATTGATATTACACAGAGGGTTTGAGTGCACAATGAAAAACATTTTATCTTATGATATATTCATAAATCACCATATCATATGAGGATTTTATGCTTTATTTCATGAATAAATAAATAAATGTGTTTTGGATGTGTTTTATGTTTTATTTATTGATACCATTAAAATATAATTGTTAGATTATAATTTTATATTATTAAATAAGAAGAGGAATATATTTTTCCTATTTCAAATTCCATCAAAATATTATTATGGGATTGTTTCTGGTGAATAGTATCACTATGATAGAGAACCTCACGTTGACACATGGTTGGTGGCATTATGATGGATTTTACATTAATGAAAGCCATGGTGTAGTTCTATAAAAAAATCCAAATATTATTTTTCTAATGCATATAGGGAGTTAATTTTATCATTAATCCTAACCCAATTAAAATCTAGTTGTGTTGGGTTATGTCCAAAATAATATCACACTACATAGGTTTATGTTATTTTGTCGTAGAAATTCCATTAGATTTTTTTGTCCCACCACAATAATAAGTAAAATTAAACAAGTTTAAATCACTATAGTTACACTATAAAATGTATTCATTATACATAAATATATTATTAGATATATTTATTGGGTCAAAATGTATTTCTCTATGTTATATTGATGTTAATTGATTTTTTGATTTCGATTAGGGGACTATTATACCTATAAATAACATTATGATTTAAGCAGTCATAAAAAAATTTAAATTTACTCTATAAATACAATTGTGTATACCATAAAACAACATTAGAGGGATTGTGATGAAATTTTGAGTAATATTACAATTCATTCAATGGAGTGTTCCTTGTATGTTATTTCAAATAATTAAGGAGAATAACTAGGATGCATAAATTATTCAAATTCTAAAGGACCATCAGGTCAGTGATATGGAATCTGATTGACCAATATTTTTTTATTTTGTTATGTTATAATTTTTAGTTCAAGTAAAATTCAATTTCTAATTTATTTTCCATTTTAATAATTAAATAGGAACATGTTATCAGGATCTCAACCGTTATACAATGACTACTAGACACATGACAACAGGAGTATATGAATCCTATTTGTTTAATGTGTATTATTTTTCACACTTTATCATATCATTGTATCATCACCGTCAATATAATTCTTTACTAAAAATAATTTATATGTAATAATAACGTTGGTTTATATCTTAAGGACTAATTCACAGTCCCCTACTACTTATGTTATACTCTCACATGTGGCTTTCAGATATAATTTTTCATTTTTCTATAAGAATTCTAGATATATTTGCATTGATATTTTTATTTATTTTTTATACATATATCCATATTTAACAAAACATATAAGGTTAATGAAATTTATTAATAATAAATGAGTCATTATTTATTATTTTATATATTATGTCTATATTGAGCAAGAGGATGGTTCCATATCTTCTATGATTTGGATTGGTAATTTGATACATCATTTAAATTATTATACATATAACTAAAGATGGAATTTACAATATGATACTTAAAAATAAGAATATTTAAATAAATGAGATAGTGTTTGTTGTGTCACAGTCATCCTTCAAAGATAAGGGGTTAAAATGATAAATGTGAGTGTCCCTGGATGGGATATGATAGAAACTCCATGATATCTGTGGAAGAAATAAGAAATTAAAATAGAAGTGGTTAAATAAATTTTGTGTAATAACCTGATATTTTAATATATCAATCTATTAAAATAATTCTTGAATAATTAGATTCTTTGCATAAGTGAAATATTGAAAACATATTCTTATACATTATTTTTATAAGAAAAATATTATAATAAAAAACAACATTTTAGAAGTTAACTAAATGATTCATTAATAATAATAGAATAATTGGGATTAAATCACATATAAAGAAATATGAAAAAGTTTAAATTTAGATCATCACGATAATCCATTAAAAATATATTACCGCTGATAAATACAAAAATGTTACAAAAAATTATATTTATAGTAGTAATATCCATTAATGAAATTAATGATTTTGATAAAGGACATTAGAGATATATAAAAAGATATATATAAGAATTTAATTTTACCAGTAATTATATAGTCATTAGTTTTACAAATGTTGTACATATGGTCGTTACACATGTGTTAGCTAGACAACAGACCATTGAACATATGGCCATTGGAGATATTGGAATTATGTATATGGTCGATTGATATAATTGAATCAAATATGTAAATTAATGTTATTCAATTATTTGTGACAAGTTAATAATATAAAAAATTACAATCAATAAATATTTATGGATATAAATATAAAATATAATACATAAATAGAATATTTTATTGGACAAAATTATTTTTTAATTGTTCGCATATTATTTTTATTAATGATTATTGTTTTTTTTAAATAATTTCTAAATAAATATTATAATATAGAAATATTAAAAACATTGATAGGTTAGAAAATAATGAATGGGATGTTTTTAAAATTGTTAAAAATGTTTAATTTGTAAAATAATTTTTTATCATGATTTTCTGTGTTTTTCTAATATTCAATTAATTTGGTAAGTATTAAAGAATAAATTAAATTAATTTTATTATATATTCCTAAATATTTGAGTAAATAAAAATTCAATGAATTATTATTATATTGTAAGGAATAACAGAAAAAAATTGGTCCTAAAACATAATTTTATACAATCCCTTTTTATGTAATATATTTTAACAATACTAAAATTAATTGTTATCATTTTAATAAACTAAATATAATATAAATAATATAATATTTATAATAATAATTTAAAAATTAACCAATATGGTTAATTTCATTTTTAAAAAAAATAATGAACTATTTTAAAACTTAGTCACATTATAATGGTTATACATGGAAAACATGTCAAATAAATGGGCGAGGGCCCAAAATATCATTAAAATGTATCACTAAATGGTTGGATGAGAGAATTATATAACTCATCTCATCTCTTATTGATTATTTTTCTAGATTTTTCACTCATTCCTTTTAAAATTAAGACATAATATATTATGGAATGGGTATTTTTGAAATTGACACACCAAACTCACCTATAAAAGGACCCCTCTTCTACCACTCACAAACAACTCTTCCTTCTATTACCTATTAAATCCCAGTCCACCACATATCGTAAATCCTTTTTTCCCATTTGGGAACATTTGAATTAAATATAAGGTCACAAGTCCTTTATTCCTAAGAGTCTCTCTAATAAGAGTTTCAAGTCATCGATGAAAGGTTATTATCTCCTTGATCATTTTTTAAATTCTTCATCCACATATATGTAGATATTGATTAAAATATAAGTAGAAATTATAAATAATTAAATTATTCCAAAATTATACTAATTTTATTATTATGAAATAACATTTTCCTACTCATTTTTTCATTATATTCATTTTTTGTTCTCTTTTACAACCTATGTGAGTAGTTTTATAACATTCACCACATGAATGAATATGTACAAAAATAAAGGTAATAAAATATAATAATGAATAATTTTGTATTTTTTCTATCTATTTTAATGTTAATATGTATGAATATATATATTTATAAAGACAATTATTTTTAATGAATAGATATTCACAAAAAAATTAGGCATTTTATGTGCACTTTCACCATAATATCCTTGAAATGAACATTATACTCTAGAACCATTTAAAAAACATATATAAAACATCATTATCATTATTTACTTTATTCAACCATGATCATTGTGAAAAGGACTAGAACAGAAAAAACAGAAGCATATAATAAAAATGATACAACTAATACTAAAATAATACATTTTCTGTAAATGAAATTAATATAAGGTATATATTGAATTATAATTGAGATATATTAGGAAAAATAAATTTTAATAATATAATTATGATTATGTGGGATAAAATGAATTTATTAAATATTTAATTAGAGCTTGTTGGACTACAGAAATGGGTGAGGTATTTTTTTCGCATAATATTTTATCAAAATTGATATTATTTAAATAATAATTTCCATCAAAGAAAATTTTTATGTACTTCCTCGATAAAATTTGATATACTTTAATATCCTCTATACAATTTTATGAAATATTTTTATGCCTAATATTTCTCCGTCGTTCCCTAATAATTCATCTAAATGATTTATTATAAGTGGAGCGGACTATATATCATCTTTTTAGTTGGAATCTTTTCTCCGATATAGAAATATTAACTATTTTATTTTTAATTTATATATCTATAGTTTAATGATATTTTAATTTTTTTTCAATTATCGATCTTTTTATTTACATAAGAATTAAATTTATCTCAATTAATCATTTGATTTAGGGTCAATTTTTGCAACAGTCTTTATCTGTTGTCACTTCATGGGCACTGATTATTGAATCTTATTACAACACCAATTTGATTCATCAAATATTTTTTCTCAAAAAAATTATTTCATGCAGGATGATTTAAAATATATGTATTATTTTTATTAATCATCCTTGTTATATCTATACATAATTATTATGTTTTCATTACAATATGTTCATTTTATTCTCTATTATGTTCTTAAGTTTTTATCTTTTTTATAAAAACTTTACTTAAAATATTAGCCATCCCTTTATTATTATTCCATTCCCCTAGTTATATAGACTAGTATTTTGTATAATATGTTTTAATGGTGTAATGTCCTAGACTTAGAGGCCACTAAACCGGTTCCTCAATATGGGTCACTAAATGGACTCAAGGGAATATCCAAGTACTACAATGGTTACTAAAAAGTAGTGAGTGTCTAATAGATCATGTGGGGGGAGAATAATCTTCTAACGAGATCAAGAAATATAGATAACAAATGAAATAAAATAATGAATAGAAAATGAACCAAAAAACACAATACATACCATTTTCCCAAACATGGTATAAATCATAACCAAACGTTAACTATTCCATCTCCTGGTAATAGTAACAAAATTAAAGGAAAAGCAATATAAAAAAATTAGTCAAATCCTCTAATTATATCCGTTCAATAATTTTATATCCTCATCTGTGTATGTCCAAATCCCAATTAAACTTCTCCACACAGTGCCCTTTGCATTATTATATCCTATAACCATTAAATCTACTCAGGTACCTAGAGGAGGCCTGATCCTGGAAGGAGTAAAAATCACTAGGCCAAAAATAATGGTATCTAAAAAATATCCATCATAAATAGATAGTACATTCAATGTGTCAATAAATGTCAGGATATCAATTATACAGCTTAGGTTCCATTCGTTTACAATATACACATAACAATTTTCGTTATTATTTATATTTAATCACATATGATATCTTTATTACATAATTCATCATCATCATATAATTATCCATGGGTTATGATTTACTTCATTCACACTACAGACGAATCTTGTTAATTACTATGAATATTGAATTAAATCATGTTCCCTATCTCACTAGGGATGAAAATTTCATAGACAATACATTAAACATACCATGGAACGTTAGTCTTGGCAGTATAATCCAATGCATCAATCAAGGTAATAGAGCCTCTGTTTGACTCCACAACATGTGAATTCTAATGGATGGTTTTAGAGCATTAGTCCAACCCAACCTATGGATGCATAACCTCAATTCAATACAACACATTCCAAAAATCAATTTTCCCAATCTTATTTATCCATTTACCACACATAACATATCACAAACAATACACAATCAATTAACATGCATTCACATATCATCATTTTCCATCATGTGAATTGAACACCATGCCTCAACCCATTACAACTTTTACCCATTACATTACATATCCCATTTAACCTATTTCAATTTTACATCCTTAATATGTTAATACTATTCACTAATTCTCATAAATTATCCCATTTAACACAACACACTTTTATATGCCTTAATCTATAAACCAATTTCAAATAAAAATTCATAATCCATTTTAAATATTCACATTAACCCAATTATCCCATTTTGAATTATTTCAAACAATCCCTTATATCATAGACAAAAAATAGACAAATTACAATTAGTGACTATTTATTATTGAACCTAAACATAATCCATGTAATAAGGGGCTATATTTTAATATATGTTAATTCCATTCTTATCATCACTATATTCAATGTTTAGGAATGTTGGTGTACCCAATGGGAGGCCTTAAACTAGTCAAATAATCCTTAATGAACCCCATTAGGATCACGACAGATCATTTCATCATTTACCCAACCATTATGTGAATCATTTTGAATGACAGAAAATCCACCATAGGAGAGAACCAAGAACAAAATCAGTCTTGATCAAATCCACATCAATATTGTTTGATATAACCTGTAGACCACCTACTAGTAGTTTGAAGATGAACACATTGTTAACCATAGTGTTAGACCTGAATTTAAGCACCCCATGAAGGCCCAACATATGATCCAGTAAAAGAAGAGGGATTTAGGGTATCAATTTAATAATAATGAAACCACAAGACTGAATTAATGAAAATGAATCATGGGAAGAATTAGTGATTCCTAAAGATTTGATTTGCACCCAAATATAGTCTAAAGGACCTACAACTGAAGGACAACCACCATTGGGATGATTGTGTAATTTTAGTTCATCACTCCATGAAATATGAGATCTTACAACCTCCCCACCTTGTAATAGCTCATCATCAAGACGTATTACCAAATGTCAATGAGCATCTATGGTAATGATATAGGCCTAATCAACCTTCATATCAGTCTTCCTCACCCATGTTTAATCATTATAATTCATCTAAAAAATGAAAACCAATGGCATTGTCATTCCTAACAATACATTCTCACTATGATACATAAATGAACTGGATGCCCTGAAAAAGAAACATCAACTTTAAACCATACATCATCCTTGGAAACTCTATATTGAATCCTATGTAACACTACCTAAATTGAAACACAAGGAGGCTTCTTACACAACATCATACAATCATGGAAGTTCCAATTTTCACAACACATACCTGATTTTCCTCAAAAATCATGCCCCAAATCATTTGATTTCATTTTAATCCTTATTCAAAACTCTTATATTGACATAAATCAGCGCTAGTAAAGAAAAAAACTCAGTAATTCTAACTAAAATTCCCAACTGAAATCGATTCACAACTTCTGTAATGACTATAACATTACCTAACACTGAATCCAAATAAAGTAAAAAACTATAGTAACTCAATATGTCAAACTGAATCCAAAAATAACTATCGAAGCTAATTCACCAGAGTAAAAATCACATGATTCCATCAAATCTGAATCCCCGATTATTTCATTGACCAACAACTTTCTCAATGTGTAGATCCTGTCAAAAAAATAGATTACTTCTATAACCTTATAGTGGTTGGCACCTCATTTATCAAAAAATACCACTATAACAACATCTAAAATTTCACAAAATAACTAATGAGTTACCAAATCAACATACCTGAACATCCATAAGGACGTCACCCTATATCGGTATCTAACATTACCATTGAAACCACTCAAGAGTACATCACTTGACAATCAATTCATTCACTAAGAGAAACCTGAACTCACTCATTTCTTCCCAAACATCCTAAAATCACTCTCCACTACAAACATCAAATAGAAGGTGGGTCACAACATAACACATCCATTCCTTTTACAATATCATGATGAGAAACCCCTATATGGAATATCTAGTAATATTTATCTCCCACATTTATCATGGAACATAATTTTCACCTTCTCAAGGCACTTGCCAACTTAAATCCTATCAACAACATCTAATGCACATAACAGGGTCCTTCCCTAAGTCTTGGTAAAGCAATACCATTTAAGAATCTGGTACTATCAAAGACATCATCATGGTCTAAAACACCCATAAACATTGAAGATACACGAAATTTACCCATAAACTTATTTACTAAAGACAACCATATTTTTACACAATAACCATTTTGAGACTAGGAATTGTACATTTCACAAAAAAAATATTCTTATAAATCATTTTTCATCTCTCCACATTCATCTTGTGTTCATTGAGGAGTTGAGATTTCCCCCAGCTGGCTCATCTAGGAATCTCTCACCTTCACTATTTTCACACCCACAGAATATATGACCAGGAAGAATTTACACCTATGGCAACTCCATTATTACTCAATCACTGTTACCAAATTCCATATTGGACCTTCCATGATATTCTAGAACCCAACCTCCCAAACCATGGACAAGAGATAGGTCTTACCATACCCTACAGTGAAATTAACATATATATCTAAAATTATACATGGAACAATCATAACACCAATCCAACATTTGTCTCATTTAACATCCTCATATAGGGCCCACCATGCCTTTTCTGAGGAACTCACCTTGAACTAAATTGGTTTCCCATTGCAATCCAGATTCCATGACATCAACTCCACACTCTGCCACAAAAATCATGGACTAACATTCAACATCCCACTTTAGTAGTGTCATTATTACTGCTTTACAAAATAAATTCTATCCAACACAGCTCACAATTTAATCAAAATTATATTCAAAAACAATGTACATAGACTCAAACCTTTTACATAAAAAAATTAAATCACTTGATACCCATTCTAAAATTTTGTGAATTGAACCAATGATGTTTGTCAGTACCTATTCTATCCAAAGGACCTCACCATTAAAAATTCATTATTGTACATCTCACCACCCAACTCCACATATATTGCCCCATGAGAATAACCTACAGGATGTACCGCATCTATCCAAAACTCATTGAAGTTTCTAGTAATAAAGGTAGAACTTTCTCAATGCACAGAGGATGATGTGATGATTTTTAGAACAAATTTTTCTTGGTATACATATTTAATAACTGGCCAAAAAGGAAACCAAAACATATCCATCACTATTTTTATCAACCAATATATGACCCAAAGACCAAGAATGTGTTTATTCATTCCCTTATTGCAAACATCACATTTTCACATAAACACCACCACTATATGCAACATTATCAAGTAGTCATAAAATATTACTTCCTTTGATACTATATTCACAATAACACTCATGTTCTTTCGAAAAGATCCTAATAGTTAAAATCCAATACTCAATGGTTCACTACACCAATAAAAACCAATTGTCACTGAAATATCCATATATTTCGAATTATTTTATGAAAAATTGAATACGCTTAATCCCAAGACACTATTGTAGGTAACCGAAACAACATATTTCTTTAAAATAATGTGCCTCCATCTAGATCTCCACAAATCCCTTAAGATCTTGATGGTTCCTATGACCATAAAATGAAACCCAAGTAGAATTCAAGGATCCATTCCCCACCCAAACACCTGCTTACTCACATGTCCATGCATCCCGAAACCTCATCCTCATCTGCCTGTATTCATTCTCCACATATCACCCAGAAACTTAACCGTTCATAAAAACAAGAACCACTACAAGACCTCCCTAATATCATGTGTCAACTTAATAAAAATAGAATACATCCACACATTGGTCACCCTTGTATTTTCCTCCAAAAATAATCATTGAGGATCCCAAAATCAATCATACAAAAGGAAGGTCCATACACCTAAAGACTCAACCCTTCAAAACAAACCATTAAACCTCTACCAACACTCATGTTTCTTTTAGCGATAGTAACCATTGTGTAACCATAAAAGTTTACCAATAACATGATGAATCTAAGAATTCATCGATTCCTTTTATGAAGCCCCGATCCATGCTTCACATCTGATTTAATGTTATACATTGTCTAATGACCCTTGATGATACCCTAAATTTCCCAAAATATTCAGAACATTACTATATAATGAGTCACATTTTCAAAACCATCAACATTCCCTCTTAGAACTTATTTCAAATATCCCTTCGAGTGTGTGTTCTAGTTAGGTTTCACTAATTCTGGTTGGTTTCTATTGGCATTATTTATTGAACTACAAACATCCAACAATTCTTCATCAATGAAACCTGATTTCCCACGCTATGAGTTTTTTTCCTGTAGACCTTCAATACTTATCAACATGTATGGTTTGATAATATTGGAGGATGGAATCATCTCACCCTTTTGAGGGGGTAATATTTCCAACCTAGGGACTGTCATTTTTTTAATGTTTTGGAATCCTTATTAATATACCTACTATAACATAGGATTCCAATGAAATTTGCATTCAATTACTTGCATGTGTGAAATTTAGAATCATCTATCTATTCATGTTTGTTTATTAAGAGATTCATCTATATGTATTCAAGGTTCTCCATCAATGTTATGCCATCATATAATATTTAGAGATTCTTTTAACCATTGTTATGATAATACTGGTTTTATGCCACTCAGTGGGGTAGTCAAAAATTTATTTTTTGTCCCTGAAGTCGAAATATTGTTTTGTTTTCAGGATCGTACACATGAATGGGCTACCTACGTGTACTCATGAAAGGAATCAAACCCTCATGTATTAGTATCTCTTAACGAGTCACATGATACATTTTAAGGTCATGTGATAATGACCTACCCATACAATTTAATGTCATGTGGTAACTACATCTAATAGAAAGGTTCTGAGTCATGATTTGGTGTTGTAATTATTCCCAAGTATCCAATAGAACATAGAAAAGATACGACTTTCCAAATTATATTAGAACCTGTTGGAAATATTTCCCTTGAAGAATAGTTATGATTCAATGTTTTGGGTTTGAAACATAGAGATGATTCCTAGGTATCCCATTTGGATGGGAATCAAATCCCAAATGGTTTAATTAGTCCCATAAGTGAGCATAGTCCTTTGAGAGAAATGATTTCAGACTTACTTCTAAAAATGGATTCATTCTTATGTATTAAATAAGATGCAGCATGGGCCTTATGAATGATTCATTCATATCCATATTATGATGGGAATTAGATTTGTTGTAGATCATTCATATTATGTGTTTTTTAAATTTTTATGATCATGAAAAATATTTATACCCGCATGATTCATTCTCAATGTGAGAAATAAGAAGATATCAACAATTTAACAAATTCACACACACTTTTCATCCTCTACAGATGTAAGAGGATGAGACAATGATGATAAGGGTAGATGAGGCCTAGGAGAAGATCCTTCCCTCTATTCAATTAACAATAGTCAAGGGTATAACATAATGAAGGAGTGGAGGTGAAGGGAGTATACGGGAACAATACTGCAACCTCCTACATGAATGTCTGTTGGCTTACATCACAATGGTTTCCCAAAAATTGTTCCTGGAAGGGGTGGGAGACTACTCATTTGTTTAAAATTAATCGTAGATGTGAACCATACCTTCCAAACCAGAGATTTGAGGTTCCATGTTTTAGAGATGACAATCGTAGTTCATGATCCAAACTCTAATCATCAAAACTCAGAACATCCCAAAACTATTCCTTAGAGAAGGGTCCATGTGACTTCAGATATACAAACCCACAGACAATCCATGAATCCAAACCCCATGGAATAACAAATTTGGGAATCCTTTGATTATAGATATACAAAACCAAATAAGAGACACAATGATGTTTCCTTCCCAAATGTTTGAGAAGTTAGTAGAAGTTGTTGGAGGATTCCACATAACCCCTTTTAGATACATAATCCAATGAAGAAGAAGACGTACCATGATTAGATTTGAATAATGCTTGATGAAGGACTAGTATAGGATGAAGAGGTTAGTTAAATCAAAGAAGGGATCCCAAATATGTATCTGGAGGATCAGTATGGGAGAAATAGTAGGCTTGGGGAACATGATGTTCACTTATGTGATGAACAAGCTAGATGTTAATACATGGTCGAGATTTCACCCAATCCTTTAAGAGTATTTACTTGTATTCCTAGAAGTGGGGTACTCAAATTCATTTAAGAGGAATGGTTTTTGAGCATGAGTTTCCGATTTTTTGAGTTTGGGATCTTTAGGAACACTTGTGTTATGGATTTAGAAAAATAATGGCACATAAGTCCTAAGATACTCCATCAATTCCTACTCTCTAGGAGTTAAATAACTACCGTGAAGTTTTAAAAAGACTTTTAAAAAGAACTAGAGAATCCAGAGCAGAAATTGTGCTTTAGAGAAATGTTTTTATACAAATAAAGTACCCCCAAGAGTCTATATATAAGAAAATGTGTGACCCTTTATGAATTGAGATTGGGTGTGAAAGTATATTTTGCGCTAGAATTCTGTCACACAAGTGGATTATGCACAGATGGTGATTTGGCCTAACTAGGGAAATGCATTGAAGACATAGCAAAAAATAATTCCTTCATTCAGCTCTATCATGGTGGCATGTAGTTATTTTCCCATAGGTACATTGGGCACCACTTTAGGGATGTATCGATTTTTATTTCTCTCTACCATTATGTCTCCACTACCCGACATTACTTCAGATCCCTTCCAGGATTTGCTCCTAGCCCTTTGGGCCAGTGACTTCACTACCATCACTAACCCACATTAAAAATTCATAGTCACAACTCCAAATTATCGAGCCCAGTTGTGGAAACTTGCAATGAAGGGAATGGAACACATATCATGGTGTGTAAAAAAAATCCCCTGCTTAAATTTACATACCTTCATAATGAAATGAATCTTGTTCTGGGGTAATATTAGGGTACTTTAATGAATTCCAACATCATTTGGTACGATTTTGGTAAACATCATGGTTGTAAGGATGATATAATTTTTACCTAATCCGTGGGGCCTAGCTGCCATAGTTTTCATTTTACTAGGTTCATATGGATAAACCTAAAAACATTTTATCTTTTGTATTTTTACTGCTAAATATTTCCAAAAAATGTAAAAACCATTGGTTTAGTGGGATAATGCTTAATATTTTTTCAGAGATCCCTTTGCGGGTTTTCAATCTGGCAAGTGCTATGTGTCTATGATATTGTGTGTTTAGTGTCAAGCATGATGGACTACAAATTCTAGATTTTATGGTCTAATTACATTGATATTACATTTTGAAATTATATCACAAACAAGCCTGAAGGAATCATAATTAATCTAATATTATTTATATACTTTCAAGGGGAATCTTGGGATAAGATTTTTTTCCACAACATCTAATACATGAATAATCATAAAACTTGTCTTTTCCAAGAAAGAGGTTACCAGTATTTGATGATCCTATTATGGGGGTTTTATTATGAAGGAAGAACTAGGGAATATGCTACATAGCCAAATAGTGGAATATTTTGATTGGAATTCCTCTTATGGGTGAAAATTATATGCCACACCATTGGTGTAACATACTATATAGTTAAGTAAAAAAACTGTTATGAATTTAAATGTGTTTTGTTGATATACAAGGGAATATAATATTTGGTTTACTCAAGACCACAATTGGTGATTTTTCTATGGAAATGGACATTAGAATAAAGGGCTATCTATGATTATATATGTCATGATGGAGACATCCTCTTTTACACAAATTTGGTGTGTGTCGAATGGTTAAATTTTTTCATAAAGGGGCTTTATGATATCATGTTGTAGATTTTTACATATAATAGTGGGGAATTATTATGTACAATTTTAAATCATGCAGTGAGGTCATTGGGTGGATTTAATTTAAGGTAATTAATCTTTAACCAATGGTCCATGAATCTCCAATTTCATAAAAAAAATTAGAAACAAACTACTAGGTTAAACTATTCACAAATAGAATTTAAAATTGTTATTTGAGAGTTTTTGGATTTTAAGAATGATATGGGAATAAGGATACATACATTCGAGGATTCCTTTTCTAATAACTATGTTACCATTATTTGAATAACTCGTTATGTGGGTTATATTAAGGAGGTTTGACTAGGGAATATGCTGTATAGACAAATAGTGGCATTTTTTGATTAAATGACATGTTATATATGAAACATTTATGCATGGCCACTGGGGGAACGTTCATTATAGTCATAAAAAGAGATCTCAAAAATTTGGGATTATATTACTAAAAGAAGAAGAGAGTTTATGGAGATTCAAAGTTTCCACAACCCATAATTTGGATTACAGAGGAAGGTATTTGAATTAAGAATAATTATTTCATTTCATGATTTACAAATAATTATAGGAATATGATTTCTTTGAAGGTTTTACCCAAACATAATAAGTATGGCGTATGTAGTTCTTCGTCATATATCTAAGACGGAAATATATTAGAATCAATGAATGATATGTGGTCAAATGATCCAATGTACTTGTTGTATGCTTTGAACACATTGATAAATAAATGTGTAAACTACAATCTTCCAAACATCCAGATCTGGAAGAAGGTAATGGAAAAAATACCCATGGATGGCCATTTTACTATATAGATTCATATATATTGTCATCAATGTGTCCAAGGGAAAAAACATTAACCAAGAATGCAGTCCCCATTAATAGAAAATCTCATTATGGGGGATATATTATGGAGGTCCGACTATAGAATATGATGCATATACAAATAGTGGAATTTTCTATTGAAAGGTTAGTTATGTAGGTATCTTATGCAAGGCCACCTAGGGGATCATAATACATAGTCAAGAAAATAAGTTCTCAAGTATTGGAAATTTTACCAACAAAATATAAGAAAAATTATAAAGATCTGAAAGCAATCATTATTAAGACTAAAAAACATGATAATAGTAATTCCAAAGGCACAAGAGAAATATTTTATCAATTTTGGCCTTGAGTTTATAGTCCCTTACATATATCTGAATAATATGTAAAATAGGGAAATTTTATATTTTTTCGGCGGTCTCAATAAGGAGAGTACCCAAATTGAATAATCCCACATAGATTGTGAATTATATGTGAAAGAGATAGATAAAAATTTATCATGTGGCTAGAACTCAGAACTATGTTCTAGTTTTCACTATGTATCTCAATTGGATGAGTTTAAAAACATATGTAGTTATTTGGGTACATTGTAGTTTAATATTGTGAAACAATGACATTATGTTGTGTAGTTTAGATTCACATAGTGAGAAAATATTATTCTGATGTGTATATGGAATGTTTTATCTGGACCACTTAATTATACCAAAGTGCCACTATATATCTCATATGAATAACAATCAATTACCACATAGTTCTTGAAACATTCCCTATGCGGGTTTGATTCATACATATGGGGAATAAAAGGGATTTTCTATGTCTTGAAACATTCCCTATGCGGGTTTGATTCATACATATGGGGAATAAAAGGGATTTTCTATGTCGTGGATGGGCTCATAATTTGGATATCTAGGCATCTCAATGTATCTATTTGAAATGAGAATCATGAAAAATGTAGTTGATGAAATATTCATTTCTCACACCAATTGATTTTGTTGTGAGAGATATGGGTTTTTGAAATATTCTAGAATAATATTTAAAATTAAGAAACAAAATGTTATGATGATCTATCCCTATATTCTGAAATATTACTCTCTATTGATCGTGTTCATATACAGGAGGAGAAAAAGGAAATAATTTTTTTGTGGTTATGGATAGGCCTAAGATTTGAGTGCTAGGAATCTGTACGTATCCCATTGGAATGATAATCAATACACATGTATTTATTGAAATGAGGTCTCTATGAAGATTTAATTCAAACATAGGGAAAAATGGAACCCTTGTGACACTAAGGGGAAGAAATGATTTCAGTTATTCATGTAAAAGGAATCACTAAAATTCAAATAAAGAAGATATTAACCATATATTTTATTGTTGTATAATGAGAAAAAATGATGTTGTGTAATCTAATATCATGTGAGAAAGAAAATGATGATATTAATTTTAATGACATTCAACATAGATGCATATTGTTTTTGTGTAGTTTAATTTATTGCATATTAGACACTGTGAAATTCAATTTAGAGTCATTCAGAAATTAAAATGGATTTCATGTAGTTTAACTTAGTGCAACATGGACAATGATGTTAGATATTTTAACATATTGCATCATGGACGCATATGGTTGTTATGAAGTTTAATGTCAATGCACTAGGAATTTTTTCTTTAAATTTTAGACTCATCTAGCAACAGAAAATTATTTCATGGAGTTTAACGTCATGTGACAGGGACCAATATGCTATAAATTTTAACATCGTGCAACAACGACAAAAATAGTTTTTATGTATTTTAATTTATAATAACTCAGACATTGTGCTATTCAGTTTAACATCATGCAGCGAGGAATAATGATGTTAAATTAAAAAAAAAGTATTTATTTAAGAATATTGCCTTGGATGGAGTTATATTGTGTTCCCCATCCATTGAGATTAGTGAATAAGCATCATTAGTGTAGAAGTTATGTACTAACTAAGGTACATCTCACCATGTCTCTTGGTTAGGAGGCTTCATTCTTGGTATCATTGGAGCCATGAATAGTAATACCAATTCCCCCTAACGAAATGAGTTGAGGAAATCATTATTTTTAGAATCTCATGATATTCTATTCTGATAGACTTCATAATTATGAAAAGTATGAAACCACTTTTTATCTAATCATTCTAACTCATCAAATTGATTCTATGAATATTAATACGTAGATAACCGATAACAGATTTCAACTCAGATTGATGAAAATATAATTTCAATATGAAAAACTTATTTTTTTGTACTCCAATGAATATGGACTTTCCTAAGTTATAGTATGGGTAGTAGTCTGATTAACCCAAAATAGATGCAAATGTTTATTAGTCCATGTTTATTTATCTTTATCTGCCATTTTATGGAGTATATTTGATAGGGTCTTATTAAAAGCCACTATATATCCATTAGTCACCCAATTATAGTAAGGTGAATGGTTGTGTTTTATATTGTTCCCCTGATAGAACTTTTTTACATCCATAGAACAGAAATGGATTCCATTATCGGTCAATATAGTATGACGGACCCCAAATCCGGTAAAGATATTATCATTGATAATGTTAATAAAGCTTTTGGCTATGACATATTTGAGAGGTATTACCTAATTTCATTTAGAGATGAAATAAATAGTTTTAGGAATATACATAAATTTCATTGAAGTAGCTGGAGGATAAGGTCTTACTATATCAAATCCCCATGTGGAAAATTTCGACGAGTATTTAGCTATATGTAGAAACTCCATGGTTTGACGAAGGATGATGGAATTCACTTGGAAGAGAAGACAATTATTGGTGAAATCTATGAAATCCAATTTCATTGAATCTGATAAGTATCCAAGCCTTTGGATTTTATCAGAAACATATTCCTAGATAGGTGACCACCAAATGTTCATGAATTCACTTTGTTCATGACAGCTGTACTTTCTTCTCCATCGATACATATGAAAATAACTCCATGAAAGCATCATTTCTAAAGGATATTCTAGTGATCTGAACTATCATTAATAGTGAAATTGGCTACTCGCCCTTGGATCTGTTCTTTTTCAACACAAACTGGTTGAAGCACACATTTATGAAGGTATTACATAATATAATTAAACGATCTTATAGGATGGACATATATTTTGAAAATAGGAATGATTAAAT
The DNA here is from genome assembly GCA_963277665.1 of Viscum album. Classification (NCBI taxonomy): domain Eukaryota; kingdom Viridiplantae; phylum Streptophyta; class Magnoliopsida; order Santalales; family Viscaceae; genus Viscum; species Viscum album. The sequence goes on from OY728128.1 coordinate 325,930,707, forward strand.
TAATGTCATCCATTCTAAGATGAATTAAAGGTGAAACCACATTATGATGGTAAACATTGATGAATGTATAAAAAAATCTATTTTCATTGCAATCATCATTATTTTGTTCAAAGAAGGCACCTATTGATTTCTCTAATGATTTCACATAAATAAGAAGTGTATTTCTATCAACATATGGCATTAATACTACTGAACTGAAGAGATATTTCATGAGGTTATCAAATGACTCTTGGCAGTCTTCAGACCATTTAAATTCACCTCCCTTCTTTAGTAATTTGGAGAGGGATAAACATTTTCCTTCAAAATTTGTAGATAAGTCACCAAATATTAGATATGTGTCCTCAAATTCCTCTTAACTTATTCATGTTTTTAAGAGTTGTCATTCCAATTATTTCATTTATATTCTCAATTTCATTTTCTATGCCTTTATGGTGTACAACGAAGATGATGATTTTTCCTATAGTGTCCCAAAAACCACATTTCTTGGGATTCATCTTCAAATTATATTATTATTGTTTACTGTATATGGTTTCCATATCCACCATGTTAGTTTGTATTAATACTCTAAATCATCCAAAAAACGTCTAATTTGTTTCCAGGATGGTTTTGATGATATGGTGAATGAGTCATTTTTACATTCCACATTAATTCATTCATCCAAAAAGCATTACCAGATTGAAAAATACACCTTAAAGGGATATGAAGGTTGTATTCTACTCAGCCTTGGAAGAAATTTGTATTTTTATGTACCCAGAGTAGCCATCCCTGAAAAAGAGATCTCCATAGATATATTTTGCATCAATCAGAAGTTCTTTGATCGGATGTGGAAAGTCATATTTAGGACAATGTTGGTTAAGGTCTCTAAAATCAACAAAAACTCTAACTTTCATATATTTCTTATTCACTGGGAAAATTTTGTCCAACCCATTGGGATATTGCCCCAACCTGAAAGTGTTATCATTGATATGATTTTTGAGTTAATCATCACTTTTAGAGGTGTGAGTTGGACGTTTTCTTCTTATTTTATGATTAAATCCTCGATGGTCTTCTAGGAAACCCAAATGAAAAGTGGCCACATCAAAATCAAGGGTTGTAACTTCTGTCTAGTTAGAACCAAATGAATCATTATGTATCCTTAGAAATTATTCTTACATATTTTTATATTAAAATGTCATGTATACACTAATTATTGTTTGGTGCGGATCTTCTTCTATACCCAGATTTATTTCTCGCATCAAATCCATGGTGGTGGAAAATCCTTACTCAAATGATGATGAAGTGTGCCTGAGATCTTCTTCTTTTTCTTCCTTATGTGTCACTTCTTCTATTTCTTCTTGCATAGTAGTAGATGAAGTTAAACATTCCGATCTAGGGTAGGATTTAGTATTCATAAATCCTAAATACGAGGCAACAACTTCTGACCCTACTGATGACGAAAGGTATTCTTGGTGTATTGAAGAGATAATGGAGGATTGGGAGCCAACATTCTTTTCATTCATTATTACTAGGAAAATTTATTTTATCCTGAATGAGAATGAAAATAATTGATGATTTTCAGTGGATGAAATCAATATATCTCCATTTAAGCATTAACCATTGCATGGTAGATCAATAATTTCTTCAATGTCGTTAGAATCGACTGCCACAATTGAAATTATGGATTTCAGTGGTTGAGTTCTTGAATTTGGGTCTATACATTCAATTTGATAAATATGTAACACATAATCTTCACCTATGTACATGAATGGGTTAGATGGGATATTTTACAGGCTATTTGGAACATTAATTATTGTCACATCTTTTTTCATAGTCCACATTCTCTTTTTGTTAATTATTTTTACCTCAATATACTGAGATTCACATGTTTTTAAGGGAGGCTTGTCTCCATTCAATGTTCATATTTTTCCGTTAAATAAATATTTGTGACATTGTTGATATAATGAAGAAATGGCCTATTGTTTATGTATCCAAGTCCCTCAAAAAAGAATTTTGAATGTTCTGTCCCGACGGAAAACCCTAAAGTCTAAATTAGATATAAGATTCCCAAACTGAGTTCTATGTATAATATATCATCGATGTTCATTTTCATTAAATTAATAAACTTGCAACATCAAATTGAAAAGAGATATATTGGATTTTGTGAGATCTATTCGATGATGTTTATGGATGGGAAGGAGGTTGACTCCTAAGCCATTATCAACAAAGGCTCTTCAGATGTCTGTATCATTAACCCAGCCAATTAGATACACAGGAAAGATAATTCCATGTAATAAATCTTCCCCATATTCATCTGTGGAAGATAAGAATACATGACATTCTATAGAATCATTTTCTCAGAGGTAAACTGTAGCCTAATCAATGTAACATCCCAGTTTAGGCAGCCTCCCAAAGGTGCCACATAACCAGTTGGTAACACGGCCTCAAGCACGTTTCCAGAAATGCTAGAGGCTTCCGACTAGCAATGAGGGACATGGGTGTGCTATTGGAGACACTATGCCATCATTATAATAGTAACACAGTGGAATGAAATCATATACAATTAGATGTAAATAGTAGAAGTAGTAATACTATACAATCGGTAAAGATTGGAAGACTGAATATAAATAAACAACTGCATCATATATATATATATGAATAATAATGAATGTCACACGTTTCTAGGAAATAATGGAAACAAGTCACAATGATGAAATATAGTACTAAACCAATATACAAAGAAAAAATGTAAACAAATCCATCTGCATCACAAGCCTCAGCTTGGTCCCATGCTCACCATCTGCGTTGTAGTCAAGTAACTAATGTAGAAGGATAGTTTCCCTAATCTATACCGACAATAATATAATATGTTTGGCGATTAAAGATTGACCCAATCAGTGTGTCAGACGAGTCACTATTGGAAACCACACCAAGATCAGTGCCTAATAGTTAGTGAATATATATGGCAGCCAATTTCCAAAATGAAGTAATAAACAAGGAAGTACTCAAAACTAAACAACCCTATAGTATTAACTACATTCATTTATTTTTATCAAAAAAAACAAAGACAATCGAACCTCATGGAATTACTCACAGTTTAACCACTATGATTTAGCTTAATCAAAGACTCTCTGAGGAAGCACTCCCATTCAAATACCCTTGTGGTCTTGTAACGTTCATTAATAGACACTCTGATGAAGAACTGAACATCCAATTCCCTCTGTGGTGTCACAACGTTGAATATAAGAAACTTCGAGGGAGAACCCATGTTCATCCACCCTCTTATCTCGCAATATGAAATGTATAAAAAACTCTCTAGGGAACCCCTCAGTGTCCATTACCACTATAGTCTAAGTACCATAGTTTCCCACATCGCTATGTAGGTAAATCATGTTCATATAGTATCTAATAGACAATGTAATCTTCAAATTACTACAGGGAAAAACAGCTATATAGAATATCTCAAGAATGTCATATAAAAATAAACTCTATTATCAATCAAGGAACCTTACTCATGAAATCAAAGAATAGAAGGCAATAAAAGAGTTATATTCCCTAAACACTCAATACCCTAAACTAGGATATTGGGATCTTTTACACACATAATTCGAAAACAAGCTACATAAAGTTACAAAACACCTACCTCGACATTTTATGATCGATATAGTTGAACCTCAGCCTTTGAATCGACTGAGAATTCAATATATCTATAATAATTTCTAAAAAATACAACGTTGGGTATCTCCTGAAATAATAGGAATAAAGAGATAATGGACTAGAAGGAGGAATAAATCCCTGTGGTGATTCCAACGCAATTGAAGACTGTTGTTTTAGAGCACGGATGGTGGGTTGGTGGCTCAGAGATGAATCGACACTCCCAGTCACATATGGATGAGACAGAGCTATAAGAAGGGTGTTCTGTAATCGATATGCAACCCTTTTCTAAATTAGAAAAAAATGAAAAGTACATGGAATGTTCATTTAATTCATAGGATATGTACGTGACATAACCAATATATTCTTTAGGTGGTCTCCATGTCAACCCCCATGACCATGTCCTCGGCCGTAACACAACTAGTACATGGATACCCACATAAACCAGGTACACAAAGTGTACTTTCAAGTACATTGTGTGTATACATTATATTTCCAAAATACCCCCATTAATCTAAAACTCTTGAAGACATGATCCATATCTGAGATTTTGATAATGGTTCTTACAAACATCCCCTTATAATGAAGTTTGTCCCGGAATTTACCTAATTAGGCGGCGATGAAAAAGAATCATCGAATAACTCCAACCACTGCGATTGCACATTTGTCTCCCTATCCCATGTCTCGTCATGTACTCACCTATGCTGCCACAACAACTGTACTAGAAGAATAGACTAGCCACATAGATTCTGCCTGCTGTGATCAAAAATCAAGATATGACACTCCTCGAATGAGGTTCCCTCCTCCATCTAAACAACATATGGTTAAAAAACATGAGACAGGTCTGAGAATTTATGTTGTAACTGAGTAACGTGGAAGTCGACATGCATACCCAGTACATCTGAGGTATGTGCAACTGACAGGCAACCGACCCAACACTCCCTTAAACCTAAAATAGCTTGGTGAATGCTTACCTTGTATCTTAATTTTATTGTGTCCCACCCTTGGTGCAACATGCAGGAAAACTAGGTCTCTAACCTCAAACACAAGAGCTTGTCTCCTTCAATAAGCATATGACTTCTGTCATGACATTGCAACATCCATCGACTTTCTAATCATCTCTATCTACTTTGTGGTCTCTTGTACAAGATGAGGTCCCATCATCGCTAAAACTCCTTCTTTCAACCAACATAGGAGTGATTGGTATGGATTACCATACATTGATTTATAAGTGGACATCTGAAGAGTTTTTTGATAAATTTTATTATAGGAAAACTCCAATACAGGTATGTGTTTCTCCCAATAACCTCCAAAATCTTGGACGCATGCTCGAAGCATGCCTTCCTGCACCTAAATTGTATGATCAGATTGGCCATCCGTTAGGGGATGGTAACATGTACTGAGAAGTACCTATGTACCCAAAGCTATCTGTAGTCCCGACCAGACCTAAGAAGTAATATGGTCATACCTGTCTTAAACAATAGTGTGAGGAACCCCATTTAAAAGTACAATATCTTAGATCATCAACCTTATATGATCATCAACACTAAAGGTATCCTTGATAGGTAAGAAGTGTGTAACCTTTGTGAGTCTGTCAAGGAAAAACCAAACTATATAATTCCATCGAGGAGACCTCGGAAAACCTATCAATAAGTTCATCGTGACATCATTCCACTTACACTAATGTAAGGGTAACTGCAGCAAAAGCCATGATGGTTGATGATACTCTACCATCACTAGGTGACAAGTGGATCACCTCATCAAAAAAACATCAACATCTCTCCTTATACAAGGCCACCAATACTAATGGTGTAGATTATTATACATCTTGGTGACCCAAGGATGAGCTTTCCAAAATGAAGAATGAAAATCTTTCATAATCTCCGCACATCTATCTGTTGACACCAACATGTTCCCATTAAAATGAAATATTTCATCCTCACCTATGGTCCTTGTAGTAATAGGGTCCTCTCCCAACACACTCTCCTATAGAACTAGTATTTTAGAATCTGATAACTGACTCATTTTTACTAAATCAAGTAGAGTAGAGGTAAAAACTACAGAAAAATGATAGTTATATCCCTGTCTATCGTGCACCTCCAAATGAATCTTAGATAACATAGCCATAAGATTCCACTCTATACTGGAATCAAGAACTCCCTATATCTGAGTCCTCCTACTCAACACATCTGCCACTATCTTGCCTTTCTGAGGTATGTAGGATTTCACAAAGTCAAATGACTGATTTTATTCCACCCACCTTCTCTGTATCAAGTTTAAATTATAGTGGGTGAAGATATACCTGAAACTATTGTGGTCAGTGAAGACCACAATGTGATATCCCAGATGGTAATTTCTCTAACAGTGCAAGGAATGAAAATAATTTTTCAAGTCGATATCATGCGTCGAGTAATAACTCTTATGTGGAATCACTTTCTAAGACCTATATGCAACAACTCCTTCCCCTTTCATAATCACTACACCCAGCCTGATACCCGATGCATCACATTAAACAATATATCTCTTTCCCGGATATGAAAAAACAAGTATTGTTACTGAAGTCAACCTCTCTAAATATCCTATAAGGATGAATTGTAGGAATATGTCCATAGGTACATCACACCCTTCGTAGTTAGTCCTATTAGAGGAACTTCTATGCATGAAATTTCTGTTATGAAATGTATGTAGTAACCAACTAGACCAAGAATAATCTATACCTCAAAGACATTCATCAATTGCTACAAGGAATCTAGTGCTCTCACATTCTCAATGTCTACTAATACTGCTATCTTTGAGATACCAGCACCCATGAAGTGAATCTGGTCCACCCAATAGTCACATTTTTAGGTCATAGAATATAAATGATGCTCTCACAGTGTACTAAAAAATATCTCAAGATGGGTAGCATGTTTCTATCAAGTGTGAGAGTACACCAACATATCGTCCAAGAAAATAACCATGAAAGAATCCAAGTATGGTTGGAAATATCAGTTTATTAGTGCCATAAAAATAACAAGTGTGTTCATGAGACCAAACATCATAACAACATATTCATATTAAACATACCCGCTATGAAATGTTTTAAGAGGTATATTTGATGGTCTAACATGCAAATGATGATAACCAAATCTCATGTCAATATTTGTGAGCATTTGGCCTCATCAATGTTGATCATATATATTATCATTCCTCAACATGGGAAATCAGATCTTGATTGTCAACTGGTTCCTCTTCTGATAATCCACAATAATTTAGAGGTTACCATCCGCCTTCTTCACAAATAGGACAGTGGAACCACAATCAGAAATACTGGGTCAGATGAAATCTTTTCTTGTATCTCCTCTAATAAATTATTAAACTCCTCTAACTCTTGTTTAGTCATCCTATAAGGTGGATATCGCACCAGAGCTACTCTTGGAACATGTTCAATATAAAATTCTACCTCTCTCTATGGAGGAAAACCTAAAAAGTCCTCTATAAAGACATCTCTGAAATGATCCACAACTAGAGGAAAGTCTATCTGTGAAGTCCTCTAGTCATCCAGATACATACTATAAATTTGGGCTGTAAATTCTCCCAACCCATGTTGGTCTGGTCCTTCTCTACTCGCATGGATATCCCATTCTCTTTTATGTTGAAATGAACAAGCCTTTTGTGATTTGAAGCTCACCATATGGTGATAGTAGTAAACAATAGCATGGAAGTGAGTTAACCAGTCTATTCTGAGAATGACTTAATAAAATTTAATCTCTAATACATATATATCCCATAAAAAGTTACACCCACCAACCTCAAGCGGGCACTCTTTGAACCGACACACGCTATAGGTAATATCCATCAGTAGATTGTCCACCGTCAGGAAATCAGCAAAAGTGAAGATTCAAATCCCAAGGCTCTACATAATAGAAACAAAAATGAAACTATTGGAATCCCATGTATAGATATGTTTAGAAGCTAAAAATAAGAAATCAATAATTGTTCCTCTAACATTGGAGGGTTCATGATCCTGCACTAGCTAGATACATTCTATTACAAAAGACTGAACTTCACCACGACCCTATAAAGATGACTTGGATACCTATGCTGATACACCATATAGCTATCAAAATCCATATGTATGAACACTATGGCCATGACCTCCACCGTGTCTTGAATGACTGGATGAACTCCATTTCCCAAACAGATAAGAAATAAGTGGTCCTACTCTGGAATGAGGAGTCATAGATAAATGTCAGTCATCGTCTTCTAGAGAGAAAAACCGATAGAAACACTGAAGATGAACCATATTATCGCAAGATAATCACATAATTGGTTCTCGCAAGAAATATGGCCTCATAATCCCACTCTTCCCACACTACTAAAAAACACCTACAAACCAGAATAAGTATTTTGCCAACTCGGATCTCCAAATGTAGACTCCTTGTGGAACTTTATACTTTCATTCAAAAGGTTACCAATGTTGGATGTCGAGCCGCCATGGATCAAAGCTCTATAATCCCTCAGTTTTTTATCTTTGAGCAGTGCCTAGTTGACTATAGGATTGATGGATGTCAACATGAAGATGTCAACCATAGATTGGATGTCATTCCCAAGAACATCCTCAAACATCCTTTCTAGAAATATCTCATCACCCCTAGAATGGTCTAGAAGCGTTTCAGCTCTATAAATTGATAATAGTACTCCATGACTAAGATATTACCCTATTCAAGACTCATAAACTATAATTCCTGACCAGAACTCAATGTCTCTAGGTAGATGTAGTCATAGATGGAATGCAGAAAATCATCCCAAGCCATAACCAAATGGTTTCCCATCTATGATTTCACATCCCACAATATCAATGCAAGATCATGATGCGTATAAGTGGAAATCATCACCCTCATCTCTATACGAATCTCCAGATGCACGAAGATTGATAACATAGATTACATCTTTGACATTGCAGCCTGAGTTCCTCCATCCCCTGAGAATGTAGGAGGTGTATTCTGCTAAAAAACACATGTCAACACTACCATAAATGGGGCAGGATGTGGTACTCCCCTGAAGGTCAGCATAAAAATCATGAAGTTGTCTCATAATTGTGCATCGGAACCTATATCTAGAATGACGACTGGTGCCATGATATGCATGACATGGGGATCAGCAGGTATTCCCTGATCTACTCTCTCTAGTGTCTGATCATTAGAATGTATATGGAGAACAAAAGGAGGTCATCTTTGTGGCATGAATCTGCATGTTCAATTGCACACCTCAACTCCATATTATCAGGAAATAATAACTGTATGTGTAGGAAATGAACAAGAGAATAATACAACCATGTTTTACAAAACAGTGATACATGGTGTGTATGACCTCAACATGACATGATCCCTTAAACCTTTACATGGGTGTGTAATTATGTCTAAAACTGATTGTGTAACACCCCAACACATATAGTGTTCCTCCCAACAACATGATGTGTACTTGATGGAATCCCCCAACCCATGTATTTAGTCACACGACAGGTTACATTTTCGACTCTACATGGAGTGTTCAGGTTGGACACAATGTGTACTACCAATGTTTCACTGATTAGTGTCCTTAGTCACACGACTGGACATGCGGTTTATACAACATGGCATGTACGTCTGGTACACGACATGCTACCAATAATTTCCCAACCCCGTGACTCTTCCCAAACAACCAGTTACACAGTTTAGTACTACATGATGTGTTCATAATGTACATGACATGTACTTGAGAAAACGTGTTCATTCCCAAACATAAGGGTATGTTGCTTGTATTCATCATTACACGCCTTGTTTTCTAGTTTTTTTGGACAGTATGCCATAAAAACTACTCTAGAACCCCATAAAACAATAAAAAAAATTAAAACTCCAAATTATGATCCATGAGGGCTCATTACCTTTTCGAATCAATGCATGTCATCTTATTCATGTAAATCATAATGTATATTGAGAAATCAATTACATGATCCACCAAATTCTGATCCAAGAGTTCCCATAACACCTCAGCGACCAATGATTGGATTTCATCCAAGGAAACATCACATATTATGAATAACCTATCAAATTTTAGGTATTATATCAGGAAATTCAATATAAATTCATATCTTGAATAAAAACTATCAGAATAACCTAAAATCAGTAATTCACCCTAAATGGAATGACGTGAATGCATGCAATGTGGTCTCTTGTAGGTTAATATATGATTTTTGAGATGGAATACCCTCATCTCATTAGGTTGTAATAGAAATATTACCTAAATAATATCAATAATAACAGCACAACATATGTGAATCACACAATGGTGAAATAAAATCAACTGTAAAATTGAAAAAACAGACAAATTACGAGAATTGAGGTAAAATTGCTTTTCCATGTACACAGGTTAGATAATCCTGATAAAATCTTATTAATAACTACATATTCCCTCATATACCATTCTATAGGCTCTAAATAGTTATCCAAAGATGAAAATAATCATTATCATATATCTTTATAACATCTTAGTTCCAAGTGTAACCCAATGGGTCCCCCTAACATGTATGTTATGTGGTCTCATGCACAATTCCCCGAATGCCAGAGGCTAATGACTTGCAGTGATGGCCATGGGTGTGATAATGTGGAATCTATTCCATCATTGTTAGAGTAACACAATAGAAAGGAAATCATATACAATTAGATTTCAATAGAAAAATCAGAAACACTACGCAATAAGTAAATAGTTGAAAATTGAAATTAAATAAAAAACTAAAACATATATATATTAATAATCATGCATGGAACAAGTATCTAGGCTTGAATCCATACAATTCACAGTGATAAAATACAGTTCTAAAGCAATGTACAAAGAAAAAAATGAAGACAACTCTAATAGTCATGCAAGCCTCAGCTTGGTCTCATGCTCTCCAACTCTACATAAATCAAGTACCTGATGTAGAATGGTGCTTTTCCATATCTATACCTACAACAATATATTCTGTTTGGGCCAAAAAACCGACCCATACATGGTGTCATACAAATCTCAGTTGGAATCCACCCATTGATCTATGCCTAACAGTAATTAAATATATAATGCACACATTATGAAAAATAATGTAATAATGAAGGTAGTACTCAAATTTAAACAATCCTATAATTTCAACTACATCCACTTACATTTTTAACCAAATAAACACATGAAACACTATAGGATGTACTCAAATTCTTACCCATCTAGTTCAGATTAATCAATGAATCTATGAGGAAGCACTCACCATCAATTACCCATATCGTATCGTAACGTTTAACTATTGACACTATGGGGAAGCACTCATAATCCAATTCCCCCTGTGGACTCACAACTTGGAACAAAAAACCCTCATGCGGAGCACTGACATCCATTACCCCTATGGTCTCACAATGTGAAAAGTATAATAGACACTATGGGGAAGCCCTCTGCAACTATACTCCCAAGGGTCTAACTACACACAGAACCCACAACCATGTGTTAGTAAATCTTGTACAAATGGTATTCAACATCCAAAGTATACCTCAATGTACTACATGGCTAAATATCTACATTTCATATCTCAAGCATTGTATATAATAATGAACTCCATCTTAATAATAGTAGGGATGGAAAAAAAAACATCCTAACAAGAAATTACAGACTCAACGGCCAATATCAAACAATCATGGTTAAACACATCCATAACTTGGTAAAAAAACAATTCTCAATCAAGGAACCATGATCAAGAAAACAATGCATATTAGGAATTAATGAGGATGAAATTCCTAAACACACAATTCCCAAAAGTAGGATATTGGGAACTTTTGAACACATAATTCGATGTCAATCTATGGAAATCCACAAAAAACCTACCTCGACGTTGTACTATCGATATAGTTAAACCACCGCCATTGAATCGATCAAGAAATTCATAGATCTACAAAAACATCTAAATAGTTCAACAAATGTAATCTCATGAATGATGAGGAATCAAGATATAGATACTATAGGAAATAATAACTCACCGTGAAAATTACAATGAAATCGATGATAGTTGATTTAGAGCACAAACAATGAGTCATGGGCTCAGAGGTGAATCATGGCTCACAGTCACTCCAGGATAAGCCATAGCTGGAGGAATTGTGTTCTATTAATGAGATTCCACCATAAATCAATTTAACAAATAAAAATATAAGTGCATAGTGTGTTAATTTTATGTACACGTCGTGTATATGACATAATCTGGCTCCGCTTTAGGTGGTCTCCAGGTCACCCCAAACAACCATGAATTAGGACATTATACGACCAGTACACGACTACCCATGTCAACCAGGTACACAATGTGTACTTCTTAGAACGTGGAATGTATTCCTTAAATTTTCAAAATCTCCCCATTTCTCAAAAACACCCTAAAAAAATATCTATAACTAAGATAAAGGTATGGGTTTTTACAATCAGCATTAGTTTCAAACTCATGACCACTTGAAAAAAACCTCAGTAAGTGCTTCTTGAAGATCCTCTAACAGATTCAATGCATCTAGGATTGACAACATGCTCGTTACATGGGCTAGATATTTAAAAACATCATATTTCATTTCCAATGGTATGTGTTTTCCATCATGGTGATTTATTTTTTAGGGTCCTTGGATGTTGATTCGATATAAGTGAATGTTTCATGTGTCACTTCAGAATATGGAAATACATCTGTTTTAGGTAGATTAGACGGATTAGGTCTATAGACATTCTTTGAGAATGATGGTGTAGCCACCAATTTGTATTCCAAAATAATCATGTCAGTGCCAATCCACTCATTCGTGGGTGAATTATATTGTTCTTTTTGATCCAACTAATGGGTTACCCCATGAGTTTCTACCTCATAAATGGTTCGAGTAGGTATATTGTTAAAATAGTCATTCTTAGCATATCCAAATCATCCCCAGTATCCTCAACCTTGGATTCTTCCTCTAGTTCCCCTTTCTAGTATAACTGATTTAGTTTCATCATAAATAGAATTATAATTTACATAGGGTTCCATTAAATTTATAACTTTAATGGAACCAAATATCAACTCTTTTTTTGATGTAAAATTTTTTTGACAGTATTGTACTAGTTGTGCCATTTGGCAGTGGAGTGCTTGTATTTTTTTGACGTATTGCATGAAATCAGCCAAAGTCAAAGAAAAATTAGTCCTTGACATGACCTCATCCTCTTCTGAATGCTCTGTATCTTTATAATCACGTTTCTTGATTGAAGAGTATACATTGGGGAACTAATATTTTGATGAATATGGATTTACTATAGATGATGTGGAAGATGAGATAGTAATTTGATTCAACATTGTATGTATAATGACATGCGTTCGGTTGGATGTTTTCTATATCATCTAATCATCATACATATATTCATTTATTCTTTTGACTGCCTTCCATTCTCTTTATTTCTCTGGATCAGTAGTAGTAACACAAGCTTCATGGGATGATGAACTTTTTAGTTTCATTTGTCCAATGTATACCATTTTTTGTAGGATATCATTGAAAACAAAACACTCTGGAATGGGATTCACCATAATTTGATCAAAGGGGAAATAATTAATGAGATATTCAAATTCTTTATTATTTGGTTTCATTGGACATGGAAACTGAACCAAATTTTTTTCCAAATGTGAAATAAAGTAATCAGAAAACCATTCATTTCGAAAAGAATAAACATTGTTACTTAACTCTTCAAATATCTCCACCATTGATATTTTTTATCATATTAATTAGGGAGACATTTCTACTAATGAAAAGAGGTGGATACCTTCATTATTATAATGGTTTTGATGTAGAAGCAGGTTCATGTTCTAGATTTAGTGTGACTACAGTAGCCTCTACTTTCCCAGTTCTCCATCCTAGAGCTGGTGTAATTACATGGGATTTAGCTTTTGATTCCACATTATAATCATCCACTTTATGGGAGATTTAAGTAAGTTCCTGAAACCCTCTATTGTATATCATAGGGATTAGTGATTTTGATTACTCATCACACATATTTTCCACAAAAATTGGTCGCAACTAATTTTTATGGAGTGCTAGATATATGGAATATGGTAATCATTTCCATCATGAAATGAAATCTAAAACTAATTTATTCTTTGTTTAAAATTAATAATGTCGAAAAACTGATGTTTTTGGATTCATTGATCTCAATTGGGGAGGGAATTTATAAGGGAGGTCCACCCATCTATTAATTGATCGAGATAACAAACTTGAATACCAGACAAAGGCTGGACATTTTATTTATTTCACAAAGCATCATAGCTTTACTGCTTGTTGTTTTTGAGGTGTCCCCATTAGTGGATCATAATGAGAAACAAAATGCAGTAAGTGCTACTCAGTATCTCTAGAACCATTAATGATTGGATGATTAGTATTCACAATGTTTTGTGGGGGAGGGTTCAGATCCACCCATTCTATTTAAGATTTATTTTTTTTCTATGCGGCTAAATACCATTTAGCTATTACAACCAATTTATTTTCTAATTCCTCATTTGTTTTCAAAATAATTTGGTAAATATATGGATGATCTAAGAACTATATAGGTAGAACAAATAGAGCTTGAACTGGTGTGATAACTTGAAAAAGAACAAGTGGTGGTGCTGCTGTGATGTTTCCTGGATAACCCATGGGGACAGTCCTATAAGGATGTGTTTGATCATGTACAGAATATTAAACCAATAAAGGGAATTCATTATCCACATCTAAAAATGAAAAAATCCCTTGTTTATGATGATTTCCTACAGGATGTGTAAGATTAGGATATGCTTGAGGGGCATGTCTGGCAGAAATGATGCATCAATGTAACTCTGGATTGAGTTTTTCAACTCATTCATCTCCTCCTCATGATGGTAAATTTAGTTTTAAGTGATATATATTTACCTTATCTAGTGAAAAAGTGATACATGATCTAATTTTTACCTTTACACTTGTTAGATACATTTTGAAGGGGTGGAATGTGGTTACTTGAATGAATACCTATATTCTGGGAAATACTCTAATATTGGGTATGAACACCTCCTTAATTTTCATCAGTTTGTACCGTATTATAGATCAGAACATCATCCTCTAAATCCCCTTATAAGGATTCATTCTCTGGATTATGTTCTATAATTATATTAATGAATATCATTAATTCGTAAATCATAGATGACATTCTATCAGTATCATTATAAGATCCTCCACTTTTATGTCTTCCATGAGACCCTATTATCCTATATTATGAATCCATAAATTTTTTTGACAAACATTAATCTGAATAGAATACCTAGAGATTTTAGTTTTGCATTCACATTGTAGATTCTTCCCTAATCATGAAAAAAATGACATCCATTATGGAGGAGATTGTAGGTGTAAAAATACCCTAGCTCTACAGGATAGGGATGTTCATGTTATTCTTCCTCAATCCTTCGATCATTTTATATTGAATTTGATGTTCGAGTTAATCATTCCCCCAACCCTTCAGGATGGGGGGGGGCTCTTAAACTAATATAACTATGATTTGTTAATCCACTATTATGATTTAATGAATTTAATTACACACATTGGACAAGTTCATTATCCCACAACCACTTAAATCACCTATTTTTGAAGATAGATGTGCTATTTTAGACATTTTTACAATCTGATGTACGAGATCCTCCATGTGTGAGTGCTTATTAATGTTCTCAGATGGTTGATGTAATATTATCTCAATAGAATTCTCTCTTTGGTCCTGACTCTAATGAGTGCTAGTCACGACCTGTTCATGAGAATATCATTGATTACACAAAAAATCTATTGATTATAGATGCAAATGGGAAATAACATTTCGTGGGACCAATTAGGGTGGTCTTTGTTGATTACGGAGAATAGTGATATTCAAGGCTCTGTGTTGACCACATCCTCTGATTCGAACACTAGTTGGGGTAACCATAATTAACTTGTGTAGCCTATTTAGTGAATCGAGGTATTCACAATGAAGGGTCACATTCTTCTTCTCAACATGGGTATGTTGTGAAATTGAGATATAGGCCAAACCAATTTGGTGTTGCAACCCTTATATTACCATTACTTTATTATTACCATATTAATCATATAATAATAGTTTGGATTTTAGAAGACAAAAAATATTCTATATGTTTAGGTGAATATCATAAATGCAATCTTCATCCATCAATTCTAGAATGTTGTATTGAAAGGTTTCCAATGGGAAAAACATGACTGGTATTTCACCATTAGCACATTTTTTTCACATATTCAATATATCATCATCATCATTTTCTGGAGTTCTCTTTACATTGTCCCACTAGAATGGATGCTTCTCATATATTTTTTTCAGAAAAAATGGAATCAATTTCTTTTTCTTCGGCAATATTATCTAAAAATTTCCCAATGGCGGTTCGGTGAATGAAAATTATCATAGGATGATATCTGGTTGAGAAATTATTTTACTTATTTGTGATAATGCATCATATATGACTAGACTTAAGTTGACAAGTTCCTCGAGATAAGAAGGCCTTCTTATTACTACATTTTTAATTAGAAAATTATATTGAAAATGTGAAACACTATTGTGGTGGGAACATTCGTAGTGAATTAAATCATGGGGAGGAACACCATGGTGTATTACAGAAAGATATAAATAATCATGATCCTTGGACTTTTGTCCACATGGAGGTTTTTCATGGATCTCATCCAGAGATTGGATCTCATGATTGAAATTGTTTTCATGAAGTGAGCCTTTTTGATGAATTTTTTGATGGGGAATTTTAGAATTACTACAACCACTCCCATAATTTGGTAATGAAAGGGTAGGATCTTGAGTTACAATAGATAAATGTCTTAGGGATTCAATAACTATATCATTAAGAGGAGCGATATTGTAGATTTCTTCTTGATTTTCCTACAGTAGGGTCCCGAAAATTCCACAAGGTGGATATCTAATTACCCCAAGACTTGGAAAATGACTGAACCGGTCCACGTATCGGCTCCCAGAAATAGTATGTGGCGTGTTCGGTGAATCGAAATTCCGCAGACCAGCATCGTCCGTCAAACGGAGGCAGGAGCCCCGACGCAGGCGCGAAGTAGGATGGATTCCAGGTTGGTCATCCACCATGTACCGTGCCAATCGGACCATTCCCTATGCTACATCATTCAAAAAATGAAGGTGGAGTGCCTATGTGGCCACAGACCACTATCGTTCACAAAATAGAGGTGGATTGGTGCACAACCGCGGAGCAAATCCATGGATCTTGGTTGCAAAAATCCCTGGTTGACCGTGTCATCCGTGGGTGGGGATTCCATCATTGGCTTCATAAAAAAGTGTTGTGTGACCATCAGTAAAGCCTCTTTCCTGACACTATAAATAGTCACCTAGGTGCACCAAAAATAAATGGAGGGAGGATGGGTGAAAACCCGTGGGGAGATATTGGAGAAATCTCTCCCTGCAGTAATGTTCTGCGACCAACCACGGAACCCATATCGTCCGCGGATGCACTCTTCTGCATATAGGAGAAATAAAACTGTGAAACCCATGTGGCCATTTCCTTCACGGATAGTCCCTCCGTGTCGAGCCCCTCCGCAGACCAGATTCGTTTGCAAAATGGAGGTGGTAAGACCTCCATGGGTGCGAAGTAGGACATGCGACCATCTCATCCACGAACACCCTTCGCGGGCAGCCTCCTTCACAGCCTACTCCTCCACGGACATCTCATCCGTGGACACCCTTCATGGAAAACCAAACCACGAACCACATGCGTCCAGTTCCAACGTGTTCTTGTTCTCCGCAGATATTTCCTCTATGACCATTTAATTCGCGTCCACCTCATCTGTGGACACCCTTCACGGACAGCCTCCTTCACAGACTACTCCTTCGCGGCCTGCTCCCTCACATAAAGATCCTTCACGGGAACCCCATTGCAGCCAGCTCATACGCAGCTAAATTCTTCGTAGCCAGCTCCCTTTTCTACCGTCACTGACCCCCATGAAAAACGGAGTGTCGCACCCTTAACTTTTCGGGTCGAGTCAACAATATTTTACATTGTACCCTTACACCGCCCCAAAATCCCTCCTATAAATTCCATGAGTTGAGCTGATCCTCATGAATCTACTATAACCCCATTACCTCGCTCCTTTTTCTAGATTTATCCCGAAAGGCCTTCCCTAACGTAAGTCCCACACCACCAATTTCTAGGTATCTCCTACCTAGTCGTCCTAACTACACGATGCTAAACTGTATGGACCTCATCCTATCCATATGACATTAAACTATATGGAAACAGTCCTATCTATGTGACATTAAAACTATAGTATTACCTATGTTCCAAACGTAGGATGCCTCTTGCTCCAAAAAAGAGATTCCTTATGCTCCAAGCATACGATGCTTAAATCCATGATCACAGTGGCGTACCTTCAAGAGAATTGGAATCTATTCAAACATTTCATATCTCCACCGCACGCTTTTCATGTCCCTAATTTGGATATCCATCCTTATTCATGTTTGAAGGGACCCCCTAATGTCCTGGCCTCTTGTCGCATCGGCTCACCTACCGTTCTGGGCCAACACACTAGAATACGTTGGACAACATTTCGAGTCAGGTCCTCTGTTTCGAACATGGTCAGCTGTCGGCAGTCATTTTTTTGTCCAAATTTCTGGCTAACGCAGTATTGATGGTGTGATTCAAACATAGTCAGTAGTTATCCTCCATCTCCATGCCACCCTCATTGCCTTCTGAATGTCGGGCATGTAATTCAAACTTTTCGTCTCCCTTTGATTGGACTGATTCCAACGACCTTGGCGTTATCACACTTGTGCACTTGAGCATAGGCGTTGGCCCCCATTATATTCCTCAACCCACCAATGGGTTGGTATTCCCTCATGTACATACATGAGGATGACACCATGGGCCTCCAACCTAGATTATGTCCCAGCACCATGTGCCACCCTCATGCGTATGCCCCATCGCACTTCTCACCCCCGCACCTTTCACAACATGATCGTATGGTCCCTACTACCTCTTTTTTCTCACACCGAGCATGAATCACGTGGGCTTAGATTACGTATCGACCATGAAATCCCAACATGGGATGCCTTAGAGCGCAATCCCCACTCATGAAAACTATGAGGTCATTGATGTCCCATCACAGGGATACGTAGGAAGCCTCCAAGAGGTTCAACACTGATCACCATCGGACCCCCAGGTCCACATTCACGTCGGTTCTATGAAAATCCCATTCTAACTACGTGGACTTTGATCCCTATCTCCTAGGAAGGGTATGTAGGAAGCCTCCCCGAGGTTTAATCCCAATGCCCAGTCAACCCGACCATCTTTAAGTCCGATCATCGCGCAAACTCCAGAGTGCCCGGCCACGAGGCTTTATGCCAGTGTCGTCTCTATGAGTCTAGACTCTTCAGGGGTCATTAATCCAATGAAGGATGGTAAACCTCATGCCTAAATTATTCTGAACCCCTGCATCTAGCTGACCATTACCATCCAGGAGTAATCTGTGGATACTAGGCTTGCGTATAAACCAAAGATTGAAGAACATGTGAATATGTCTTAAATATACATGAGATTCCCGGAACATGAAATAATCCCCCCCCAAAAGGGTGCGATGATCCCGACATCCAATCATCTCGACCAATGTTGATTCTTAAGCATCATTGGCTAAACAACCTAGAGAACGCCTACCTTTGGAATGAAGGTCAACGTATTGCTTAATATGGATGCATTGTGCGTTTCGAGGTGAAAATGGTTCTCCCAATATAAGTGATTAAGCAGAACCTATCCTTCCCTAATAAACTGTCCGGTAACACACTTTTCTTCTTCACAAACCTGTCGTGAGCCGCAAGACAACAAA
This sequence comes from Viscum album, assembly GCA_963277665.1. Taxonomy (NCBI): domain Eukaryota; kingdom Viridiplantae; phylum Streptophyta; class Magnoliopsida; order Santalales; family Viscaceae; genus Viscum; species Viscum album. The sequence goes on from OY728128.1 coordinate 325,950,206, forward strand.
TGGTGAACCCGACGTTAATGTTTAACTAATCCTAGAAAATTTAACCTAATTCCACTAGGTGACCCCTTTATACTCACAATGAGGTCCAAGAAAGGTCATTAATTATTCATGGGATCATGAAATGCTGCTTTGATGTGTTTGATATATGTATTTGTTAAAATGTTTTACAGGTACCACACAGAACTCCCTTCGATCCAATAGCGTCACGAAGGAAATCACAAGCGCGTGTTATGAACAATGCAACGACAGGACATCCTCACCAATGGAGGACCCCATCACCTACCCAGCATCTTCAATTCTGGGTCTCGGAAGCGTTAATCTGAGAGTACCGCGTGTACTGTACTCTACCGACGGTGGAGGCGACCTTGCATGCCCTCCAATCTGCCAGGACTCACCGATCGCCTCCCCAGCAGCGGCCATAGAAGAAGATCCAGATGGCCCCAGTTGCTATCTCCTACCATTTCAGGAGTCTATATCCGGAATGAGACAACATGAACCTCACTTATCATATGAGGCGGATGAGGTCGACACAGACGCCCTCATCCCCGCTAAACAGGGGTTCTAATCCAAGGACCCCACTGAAAGATTCTGTCGCTGTTACGCCACGACCCAAATCCTCTTGCCAGGGAGGACATCACCCCGAGGATCAAGGCTCACGATCCCCAAGCTCTGTCCCCTCGGACTACCCGAAGAGGGAGGAAAACGAACAACCAGGTACCAGTTATCACCCTGGTCCTTGAGGAGGAGCACTGCTGCCCAGTCACAGAGGCGTATCACGAGCAGGCCATGCACCTGTTCGCTCCTCCAAATCCCTCCTTCCAGACATGGCAGCATCATATGAGTAGGAATGCATCCCCAATGGGCCCCATCAATCCTGTTTCTCACACGGGACGACACCTACCTGGTAGGAAACGCTCCCTGCCTAGGGTCGTGAAGGCCACCAACCCGACGTGGTGGCGGCCCAGTGCATGCATGACCAGCTCCTAGCAGATGCTCATGACTCCTACCATCCTGACATGGTGGCGATCAACAAAGTCTGCCATTTAGATATGGCGGCAATTAATAGGCAGGCACGTATCCCTGACAACAACGGCCACTGACTCAATACGGTGGGAAACCAACATATACATGGCCAGCTCACTACAGATGAAAGTAATGTCAGCCATCCCGATGTGGCGGAAAATAGAGAGATAAACCGGAAAATCCTACACTAGGGAGAGATTAGTTCACCAGCCCCGGAAGAGGAGAATTGTCAGTAGCCACAGACCACCAGAGGACCAGAGCAGGATATTCCTACTCCGATACCGGAATGTGCCTTCATACCTGTTCTAGCCAAAGACGTCTCTATGCATATCCTGGAAATGTTGGATGAGCAGGTATTGATCCCAAATCACATCTTGGAGACTTGCCATGATGTAATTACATCAGCGGAAATGGAAAGGACTCAGGCCTGTGAGCCCATATCCCCAATTGAAGCAACTCAACTATGAGACGAGATAGCCTCCTCAAAGAAGATTTGCATCCCTACTTCTACCTAGGAGGGTCTCTGGCTATATTCTGTGACGTAAGGGCAGCCATATTGTGTAGCTTCATTTTTTCAAACGGAGGGACACCAGGCCATCAAGGTGGATGCTCCAGAGTAGGCATATATCCATGCTAAAAGTCAAGATGTTATTCTGATTATCCCGACAGTATCATGGGACCCAATTAGATATGGAAGCAAAGGTGAAGGACGTTGTCAACAACAGATAGTCCCTGCTGCCTGCAAGAAAGTGCCCGGAACACGCCGAAGGCACCTGGAAAATAAAGAGGGGGTTCATGACTCCACTCTTCTGGAAACTGGGGTTCCCAATACTACCAAGAACACATAAAAGTCTAAGAACCCTGCCAACCCATTACCATATTATGGGAGTGGTAGTTTCATTTTTTAAGGTGTTCCCTAGAGCACTAGCAGGGGAATCCCCAGTGGGCATATAACGATCAATCATGAGAGCTCCTCTTTTGATGCGAGTCATGAAAACACTCCACATGACCCGAAGATCGATCAGCAAGAAGGACCTCCACATGTTGTGGTCCACCCTGAAGGTCCACCCTGGGGTATACGCTGCAACCAATCTCCATGTAATGGGACCATAGATACGGATAGTAGTCATCTCTAACTTGGTCGCAACTATGGTGGGCCTCTCCGCAGGGACATATCATCATGACAAAAAGGTCCTCCCCTTGTGGTGTCCTAACCTGAAGGTCCTCTGTAGGTGTTATGTTAGAACGACACTCCATGCAACCAGGCACATGATCACGGTGGTAGTCCTCACCACCCTAATAACAGAGGTCAGCCCTGTTGGGATGTCATTCAACGAGAAGGCCCTCCCCTCAGTGTGGTACATTTTGAAGGCCCTCCACAAGGTTTACCCAGCAGATATTCTCCATGTGGTAGTTGTAATGGTAGTACTATCCATTTCAACAACTGTGATGGTATTCCTCACCACCACGACCACCATTGAGAAGGTCCATCCCGCAGTGGTCCCAAGCAACAAGAAGTTCCTCCCCTTGACACAGTGTGTCTTGAAGGTCCTCCCCAGGATACACATCGAACATCAAACCGTGTTGGTCTTCCACACTATGATGGCCGTTGTTGCGAAGGTCATCCCCGTAACAATGCTACGCATCCAGAAGGTCTTCCCCTTGCTGCAACATTCCTTGGAGGTCCTCCCCAGGTTATGCACTACAAAATTCTTCTATGCAGTGAGGCGTCATGTTGTGATGGAATCCCTTTCTATCACGACCGCTATTGCGAAGGTCCTCCCCACAATGACATATCATATCAACAGGAATATCCTCTCCCTGCCGAATCATGCACAGAAAAGCCCTTGTATGCTGAGGTACTCAGAAGGATGGGATCAATCATGTTAGATTCCCAGTTTGACACCAATGACACCCTTCGCCAATCGAGAGTCGTTCCGAGGCCACGTTCACCTTTTGAACCACCTTGTAATCACACACATAATGATTCAGCGCATACCAGTCCCACTCCCTTCGACCACACTATCGGCGGGTGCCTCAGTTGGGCCAACCGAGTATAAGAGTCACTTGCGGTGGAGTATGATGACATTTTTCACCTCAAGAAATGACTGGCTAGGGATGATATAACAGTAATGTTTTGGCCTATGCCCCCCTCTCAATTCGACATACCCAGAGAGTTTTCAGAAGAATGCATGCATGGCATCTGCTACAATAAATGGACAACCCACCAACTGCTAAAATCAAGATACATGCACAATGACGGGTATGTAGACCATGGCATGAAAGTAGGAGACCTCTTGCGTCACATTGACCTGCAATATCTTACTTCGGCGTGGCAACAATGACCCAAGAGGAGGAAAGGAAACATGGAGATAGCCTGCCTCTGTGTGCTGCACCAGTTGTGTCGCCTCATTGGTGATGCCCTAATGGGAGTCCATATCAGGGGATGGGGGGGGACAAGGAGAATTGAATTTCACTACGCTCCACACCTAGAAGAACATGTTCGACATGGTTTCTTTAAACATCCTCACGTCAATACAGAAATCGAGTGGTCTCCCTATTCGCGAAATGCAACAAACCCAACGGAGTCAGGCCTTGAGAGCGAGTCCCAGAAGCATCAGGCCCGACGGGGACAAGCCATTCATGACCTCTTGAATTAGGCCACCAAGAGCATACAACTTGCCTCTCTCCCAAGAGATGCCAATAAGCGGTCATTTCCTGCCTCCCCAAAAGGGACTGATTGATAGATGAGTTCAACATCAAACCCAATTCACCCTCGAATGGAGGAACGCAAGATCAGGAAGGTAGAGATAGAAATAGCCACTTCCGCAATCCCGGGGAAAAATCTGCCTGAAGGGATAGTGGCATTTTTAAAAAAAACTTCCCCCATAAGACCAAAAAAATGGGAAGAGACTCAATGTCCAAGGAACGGAGCCAACACCAGCCCTCTGGGATGGGGGCATTATTACCACCTCAACAATAACCTCCCCCATGAGAGTCAGTATTCTCTTGTCTACGAGGGATAGTCAGAAGAGGAGGTTATTGTCCTATCCCGTCATTTGAATCATCATCCCATCCAAGAGGGAGGTGTACCGTAAGGTCACATCAAATAACTCATTGTGTCACCCTTTGTCAAGGAGTCCAAGGGAAATCCCTGGTCATGAAAATAAATGCCAACATAAGACACGGGAGAGCCTATTCCTACTAGGAATATGACATATTCTCCGCTCCACGATATGAATATACCAACACCAAAGAGGTTAACCCCACAGGTAATACCGAAGATGGTGCAAATTCGGACAGATCGGGAGATGATGGTTCCGGTCAGGCTGTGACTCACAACGAACCACCAGGTGTAAACAGTAAGTGCACCTCAAGGACCCAGGTTTACCCCGACCAATGAGTCACCTGACCCATCCAACTACCTAATCCTAGATTCGGGCGAATACGAGGACTTCCTTCCACTCAAGAAGCAACCGGATCAAGTACACCCGAACCCTCCAAGGGTGTCCCGAATGGCATATGCACCCTTGGTGCCGGCTGAGCCGGATCCTCAAGAAATTCCACAGGCTGCACCTGCCCAAGACCGAGACCAATAGGATGTAAACTAGGGTCTCACTAACACCATCGAGGCTATGATAGCTCAATTGGAAGAGATGGAAGGTAGACATGCTCAGATACAGCCAGAGTGGAAGCCCTACCTAGATTTGGTGAGCAACACGCCTCCCCCACCCAATTTTGGGAGCCTTGTATTCCCTATCTTCAAGGGATCAAATGATCTGGATCAACATTTCATGCACTACACATCCTATTGCGACTCTATGATGGGAACTCCAGAACAACAAGAAGCAGTGAAACACAGATGCTTCATGCGAACCTTGCAATGATCCGCCCTCATCTTGTATACGAGTATGTCGGCCCGTCAATAAAAAGGTGGGATGACCATCGACAGTAATTCCTATTATACATTAGCTCAACGTTTCCTAAAACAATGTTCAGCGACCTCATAAACTACAAGCAGAGGGAGAACAAGAGGGTCTCAGATTTCATCGATAGATGGAAAGGTCTGACCTACTCTCTGAACAGGAAAATGACTCAAGACAAGGTGCTTTCTATATGCATCGACAATCTTCAAGATGAGCTGTGAACACAACTCATACCAGTGGAGTACACCACTAGCTTCTGTTATCTCTCATCTATTGACCAGATAATTGAGTACTCCTTGCAGCCAGCCAATTTGACATCTTGAATAAACTCATAGGCTCCTACAAAGAGATCAGATATAGTTGAAACGTCCTCTTTCACGCTCAAGCAAGCCTCTAAGCCTGCTCCACCACTCATGCCTATACTAAATTGTCAAGGGCCCCCTGTATATCAGTGGCTACCTCTTCCTAAGTGGGACGATCATAGAGGATCTAAGAGGAACCTGTTCTAGGAATGACGATACAATTTATAATTGTTTCGAGAGGACCAAGTCTGTGACTACTTCATCGCCGCCATGAATTGCATCATACTCCGCATCTCGGAGCTGAGGAAGCCCGAATAAGTCGGCCGCGACGATAGGCCAGACTACTATCCCTACCATCGAATGTTGGGGCACAATATTTGAGAAATCTTCACCTTCAATGACATCCTGCAAAGGATGGTGGAATCCGGGCAGGTCGAGATGGGACCACCCCCGCACATGTGACATATATTTCTACCACAGACTCTGACAAAGTGGTGGGGTGGCCAGAAGTCACCAGCATGAAGGGGAAGATATTTGATAACTAGATGACTCGGAAGACAATCAACCAATCCTAGGGCATACTCCGAGCTCATCTACAACAGCCAATGTTGTCGCCAATAGCCCCTGACGTCACACAGCCGATAGTATCGGCCTCAAAAACCTCCACAAGCTGGTCATCCTAGCATAATCAAAAAGGGAGGAGAAAAGAACAAGAGGAGAGATCCGGAACAAGGATGAAGATATCCCAGATGATGTAAGATTTCGTGCAACCAAACATGGCGCCACGGGCACTGGCCTACCAAACGGTACCATCGGGGACAACCAACTAGTTTGTCTGGTCGGAGGATGAGGCTCCAATCTTTGGTTCCATTAACATCATCATTCATCTGGAATCATCCCCTAATGAAGGTTATGGTTATAAACCTTAGTTCCTGACATAAGGAGCCAAGATGATGAATTGTAGAGGTTGGGGAAACCAGGGAAGGCACAGTCGTGACCGAAACCAACCCTACGGTTGGACCTCCGCCCGAACCGTCAATATCGCAGAATGCCATGGAATATCCCTTCAACGAACTCATCAGTAGAAATAATATCCCCCACCTCCACTAGCAGCCACTCTAGCCCCATTATTCTGCGATACCCATTAGAGGAGGAACATTCATGTAGTAGCCTAGTGGGTACAAATTGACCGGCAGGGCTGAGTCCCTAGAACATGGGAACATCGACAGCATCTATCCATACAGCGGGTCCATCCTCGTCACATACTCTAACTCCCAAGCTGCATACTAAGACACTCCCACCAGCAGAAAAGCCTCAGCTACTAGAGAAAAAATGCAACATCCTTATGCAGCTGGCGTCAGTACCAACCAAACATTCAATCCTGGATGCACTGAGTTTGTCAGCCGACCTCAGGGACATTCTTATTGAATCCATGATCAGCCCCCAGGATTTTCAAGCCAAGGTGGCTGCCACCGAAATTTATCGGACGGAGACATGCCTGACTGAATTCAATATGATGATTCCATTCACCGATCTGGTTGAAGATGTCTTCATGCAATAAAATATCAAACCACTATATGTGTCTGGCACATTAAATTATGTTGAGATCCGTAAATTCTTTATCGACAATGGCTCTGGAGTTAACCTCCTTCCCCTGCAGAAACTCCGTATGTTGAGCTACAGTGAGAATGACCTAGTACCATCACCCAAAACTCTGTTAAGTTACGAAAAGAGTGAGCAGAAGCCAATGGGACAAATCAAGCTAAAGAACAATTTTGGTGACCCTGTGGCCTATTCAAAATTCCTGGTGGTCTGGAAGAACACAACATTCAATGCCCTGTTGGGAAGGTTGTGGCTCCATAAGCACATGGTCGTTTTTTCATCGTAAAACTACTGTATTATGTACTGTGTCAATGGGTAAGGTGGGACATTTCATGCCGACAAGGCCCCTTTCCAGCTCTCCGAGTCACACTACATTGATGTAGGGTACTATGAGCAAATTAAGAAGAAGCCTTCAATCAATGGTATTGACTGGATTACCACTCTAAATGGCCTGGAAATGGTTCTTGATGACCCCCTCAAGAAGATTGGCAGAGACTACGTACTTCCCATCATCCATATTGAGAGTAGGAGTTCATGTTTGGACACACACTCAGTTATCTTCATGACTTCATCCATAATGGATGAACATGAAAATACAGGAACATCCACCAACGCTCAATTTGGTGGCGAGTACTTGAGTGAGGACGCCCACAATGCCTCGCCTCCGGACTCCCAGGAGCCCGAGTCAAGAGCTCTCCCCCCGTCAGATCAGGAAGAGAATGCTCTGGGAGAATAAGAGGAGGAAGATATTATGGATTATCCTCCCGCATTGGAGGAAGGTATCTCCACCACTGTGTACGAGCTTAGGGAAATAAACATGGGTACCGAGGAAGACCCAAGGCCCACCCTCATTAGTACGGTCATGTCTCTCGAGGAGAAGGGGGTATATATCTCCTTTTTTAGGCAACATCGAGATGTCTTTGTCTGTAATTACACAGAAATTTTGAGACTCGGTCTTGAAGTGGATACGCATCACCTGGGTCTGCCAGAAGGACAATGGGGCTATAAACAGGCCGCCAGAATGACAGAACCCTCACATGCTGCCAATATAGAGGCTGAATTCGATAAGCTTATTAAAGCGGGCTTCATTCGAGAGGTCCAATAAACCATCTGGTTGGAAAAATCGTCCCAATCAAGATAAAGAATGGAAAATTCCTCATCTACATTGATTTCAGATATCTCAATCGGCATTTCCTAAAAGATGATTTCATAGTCCCGATTACGGAGTTATTGATCGATGCAACAACCAGGTATGAGGCACTATCCTTCGTGGACAGCTATTCTGGGTATAATCAAATTAGTATGGCCTATGAAGATGAGGAATCCACTGCCTTTAGAGCCCCTCAAGGAATATTCAATTATAGGTTTAATTCATTTGGTCTCATGAATGCTGGCACCACATATCAAAGCGCTATGCATCGCATCTTTAAGCCATTCATGGTAAGATTCGTCGAATGTTACGTAGACGACTTGGTGGTCAAATCAAGACATCACTCAGATCACTTGTCGGACCTTGATACCATCTTCAACAAACATCGGTAGCATAACATGAAGATGAACCCCTTGAAGTTCACCTTCTGGGTTACCTCAGGGAAATTACATGGCTTCTTCGTTTTCCATCATGGCATCGATGTCGGCACTGAATAGACAAAGGCTATCATTGGCCTTCCACCTCCCTACAATCTCACTGAGTTGAGAGTATTCTAAGTCTATCTGGCCTATATCAAGCGGTTCATAGCTAGCCTGGAAGGAAAATATTTTCCCATCACTAGGTTAATGAAGAAGGGGTGTACCTACCAATGGACAGATGATTGCCAAGAGGTGTTTGACAACCTAAAAAAGTACCTCTTGATCCCACCAGTGCTCATGAACCTGATTGAACAAAGATCTCTCATCCTATATGTCATGGCCCTAGAGGGGTCACTGGGAGCCTTGCTTGCACAAAAGAACAATGTCAGTAGTGAAAGAAATCACTATTACCTCATCTAAACCATGATTGCTGCTGAGACTCGATACTCAAAAATCAAGAAGAGTTGTTTGGCCTTGGTCTTCGAAGTTCAAAAATTGAAACATTATCTACAACATCATGACGTCCATTTGGTCTTGCATAATAACCCGCTCATGTACATCCTCATCCACCCAATGCTGACCTAGTACCTATCCTTGTGGGTAGTAATCATGCAACAGTTTGACATCTGGTTTGTGCTTCTGAAATCCATCAAAGGCCATGAATTAGAATATTTTCTCATAGAGCACCCCTAAATGGGGTCCACTGCCCCAGACATCGAGCTACCTGGTGAAGACATCATCACGGTTCAGGAGGATCTCCCATCATTTGTAAATGTACATCGACGGCGCATCATGAATACCAACCGGGAAAATGACGGAAGACCCAAAATTTAACAAGGTGGGTTTGGGGATAATACTCATGTGCTCGGAAAATTCAGTCCTGCCATATTCCTTCCTCCTATCACAAGGATGTACGAACAATGATTCAGAGTATCAAAACCTCATTGCAGGCCAAGAGCACGCAATCCAGGCACAAGTACAACATCTTAAGGTAAAAGGTTACTCGGAACTGGTCATCAATCGAGTCAATGGTACAATGCTATCATAAAGAAGGATCTAATTCTGCTGTTCAACCATGTCTGAGGGATAATTGTGGAAATATCTATAGATCCAACAGTAACCTATATCCACCAGTCTCAGAATGCTCAGGCCAATTCATTAGCCAACACAGCAACAACCCTAGATGACCGAGACCAGGATGAAAAAGTCATCAGTATTTCTCATCGTCGAATAGTCTTTCCGTTTATCCAGACCAAAAAAGGGGAAATCAACGAAGTATGTAATTCCCCCGAGACATGTGCTCCTGCAACCTACTGGATAACCACCATTGTAATCTACCTTCAAAGGGGAGAACTTCCATTAGACAAGGATGAATGAGAGAAAATATGGCTAAGGGAAATCAACATTGTCTAATATGGCGGCACAAGCCAGTAAGAGGTCCTTTACAAATGAGTTCTTAAAGGATTCCTCCTCAGATGTATTGATGGAGAAGAATCTATTGTCTTCGTGACTGAAGTGCATGTAAGGGTATGTTGGGCACATTAGGTGAGGTCCGAGCTTTCCCATCAGGTTCGAAGACTTGGGTACTATTGGCCCATAGTGGCACGAGATTTCGAGCACTTTATCACAAAATGACACTCCTTCCAAATCCATGCCAACATCATACCACAAACCCTAGAGTTACTTCATCAGGTGAAGTACTCTTGACCATTTTCCATCTGGGGAATGGACGTCGGGAGACCATATCCTCTGGCCGTAGCCAAAAAATTGAAGTACATCCTGACAGCAACCAATTTCTTTTCCAAATTGGAAGAAGCTATTCCCCTTAAGGAAGCCAGGGAAAGAAGCATTGTCAGCTTTTTGAAAACCATTGTCATCACCATATTTGGTGTCCCTCAACTACTAAATTGGAGAAACTATACCAAGAATATGGTATCAAGGCTAACCACTCATCCCACTACCATGCAGTGGCCAACGGATAGATAGAGGATTTCTACAAGACCCTGCCCAAAATTATCCAAGAAATGGTGTACCAAGACAAGAATTAATGGTCGGATAAAATCTTCCATGGATTTTGGGCTTACTAAACCACAATTTTCACCGCTACTCGTGCTAATCCGTACTCATTAGTATACAGAATAGATGCGGTTCTACCCATTGATCTCTAATTGACCTCACTTCGTGTTTCCACTTGCGATCATTTATCTGATGATGAGCAATCTGAAAAGCAGCTAGGTGAATTAGAGTAGCTAGACAAGAAGAGGTTGCATACATTTCACCATCTAGAAGTATATCAGAACCGGATTGCATGTGCTTTCAATAAAAAGGTTTGTCTTCGGTCTTTCATGGAAGGAGAATTGTTGTTGGTCCTATGGACATCAATGATACCGAGAAAGAAACATACAAAGTTAGAGCCCATGTGGGAGGGACCATATGTTATACAGAAGTTGTACTCCAACAAAGCATATTCTCTGATCTCCATGGTCGGGAAATTCACCACTGGTTCAACATATGCAAGATTCTTGAAGAAGTATTTCGCATAGAAATAAAAAGCAGTTATTGCTTGAGCTGCAAGATATTAAACTGCCAAGCAATAAATGGTCCAAACACTATGTCCCTAAACTAAGAGTATTTCATCCTCACTAGCATAACTGAAAGTAGATATCGTATGTGCTGCAGGATGTTAAGCTCCCAAGAACCCAATAGTCCTAACTCTCTTACCCTAAACTAAAAGTATTTTCTCCTCATCATATGACATTAATCTGCACGGATTTCAAATAACTATGTACGACATGATTCCTGCCTTTTCCGGATACGTAGAGACACCAGGACCCCCCATCCTAGCTCAGCCACCTCTAAATAAAACAAATTTCTCCCTCCCCCCGTGTACGGACCAGACCTGCACATGGTGTTTTTTTCATCCTCACTGCATGATGTTAAACTGTACAGATCTCAGAGAACTATGTACGGCTTGAATCCTGCCATCACAGGATACGTAGCGATGCCCTGACCCCGCATCATGGCCCATCCACCCCTGAATAAAAATTATAAGTAAATATAAAAGTCTCCCTCCCCTTGCGTATAGACTAGACCTGCATAGGGTGTTTTCATCATCCTTACTACATGAATTCAAACTGAATTGATCTTAGGGAACTATGTAAGGATTGATTCCCGCCTTCTCCAGATACGTAAAAATGACAGGGTTCCCCACCCTAGCCCATCCACCCCTCAAATAAGAGTTAAAAAATGCCTCATCCCCTGTGTATGGACCAGACCTGCACGAGGTGTATTTAGCAGAGAACTACATACGACTTGATTATTACCTTCACATGATATGTAGTGATGCTGGGATCCACTATCTTGGCCCATCCACTATCAAATGGAATAAAATAAATGTTAAAATTTCCCCTTATCATGTGTACGGACTAGCCCTGCAAGGGGTGTACTTCTTTCAAAGAACTACGTGCATATTGATTCCTAACCATGCAGGATACATTGAAATTCCAGGGTTCCCCATCCTGGCACAGCCACCCCTGAATAAAAGTTAAAAATGACCTCTTCATCCTGTGTATAGACCAGCCATGCACAGGGTCTATTCCTCGTCCTTACTGCATGACATTAAACTGCACGGATAAGGAAAAAATACCCCATCCCCCGTGTATGGACCAGACCTGCACGAGGTGTATTTTTCATCCTTACAGCATGAATTTAAACTGCATGGATAATGGAAGTTAAAAATGCCCCTCCCACCGTGTATGGACCAGACCTGCATGGGTTGTATTCCTTATCCTTACCACACTATGTTAAACTGCACGAATATGATTTAAAAATGCTCCCTTTCCCTCATGTGTGGACCAGACCTGCATGGGGTTTTTTTCATCTCATCCTTATCGCACGACGTTAAACATCTTGGATAATGAAAGGTAAAATGCCCTCTTTCCCCCAGGTACGAACCAGAACTACATGAGGTGTAACCCTCGTCCTTACCGCATGACGTTAAACTGCATGGACAATAGATTTCAATAAAATGCCCTTTCCACTGTGTACCGACTAGACCGACATGGGGTGTACTCCTCATCCTTACTGCATGATGTTAAACTACACGGAAAATAAGATTTAAAAATTCCCCTTTACCCCATGTATGGGCCAGACCTATATGGGGTGTATTTTTTCTTCCTTACCGCACAACGTTCAACAGCATGGAAAATGAACGGTAAAATGCCCTCTTTCCCCCGTGTATAGACCAGAACTACATTGGGTGTGCCCCTTGTCCTTACTGCATGACGTTAAATTGCACGGACAGTAGAAGTCAAAACAACTGCACTTTCCCCCATGTATGGACTAGACTGGCATAGGGCATACTCCTTATCCTTACCGCACGACGTTAAACTGCACGGATAAAAAGATTTAAATATGAATGTTCTCCCCGTGTTTGGACCAGACCTGTATGGGGTGTATTTCGGAAATAACTAAGTGCAACATGATTCATTCCTTCGTATGATACATAGCAATTCCAAGGTCATATCTCCTAGCCGAGCCACCAAGAAAATAAGACACATGTATATATACCGCGTCCTTACCACATGAAAATAAAGTGCACGGACCGTGTCCTCACCACGCAACGTAAAACTGCACAGAATTCATTGCAAACCACCCAATACATATGGTAAAAAATGATGGAAATACTCCTTGGTCATTTGGATGCATCGTCTCTATACATCAGACTCCACATCCCGGATAATTATAGATCTTCAGGAACATTCATGGCCATCATATGTGGAAATTTATCGACCCTTTGAATCCTTTGAATGTCTATGCATACCATTCCCTCAACGACTCCGCATATTGATAGCCCCTGGCTCATCTACCAAAGGTGTTATTTTTAAAGGGGACCCTCTTACTAGCTCCATACAGTTACTGGCCTTAGAGCCCCCATACCATATATCCTGATCCAGAAGTTTATGGCGCAGTGGTTTAGAAGTTCATCCCCTTTTCACATCCAAACATTTCTAGGGTATCCCTACCTGGTTAGCCTATGTATCCTCCTACGGTTCACATGACGACCTGCATCTACGAACATCAAGCCAGTGCTAGGATACATTGACTCAACGGACAATTGCAGTGAAGATGTTTTTGTATGCTTGTACTCCATTATCCTTGCATCTCGAACTCTGTATTGTGAGCAATCTCAGATTTTCATAATCAATCATGGCCATCGAAAGTGGAAGGTCATCAACCCAAGGACACCATTTCATGACTATGCGTACCATGATCTCAGTGGTCTCTATATTGATATCCCATGGATCATCTACCAAAGGCATGATTTCCTCAGGTGGTACTCATTGTAGCTCTATACACTTACCTGCCTTAGAGCCCCCACACCCCACTTATTGATCCGGGAGACCTCAGAGTTGCAGTTTACAACCTTCATCCCCCACCCTGTTCAGAGTATATCAGTGAATATTAACTCATTTATCCTTCAAGTGACTGCAGAAATAGTAACCCAATTGTCCGAGCCCTATGACCACTAAACTAGGAGTACATCTTCCTTACCACATGACGTTAAACTGCATTGGGTGAAGGTACACCCCCGCTCATAAGATAAATCAGGACAGGGAGATCTATAAGCTTTAGCAGCAACTAGGGCTGAATATGGTCGACATATCCAGACATTTTCTCACCAAATGAAAGACTTCGCGGCCCAGATAACCGCATATCCTCATAAAAATTCATGGCCATCTCAAGTGGAAAGTTATCGACCCATGGGGACCATTGCATGACCACGCATACCATGCCCTCAGAGGACCTATATATTGATAGCCCTTGGCATGTCTACCAAAGGCAAGATTTACACATGAGATACTCTTCCTAGCTCAGTATGTTTACTGGAATCAGAGCCCACATATCATTTCTCCTGATCCTTGAAGCCTCAGAACCATGATTTATACCAATCAACCCTAATCAACATCTTCGGCATGCTCAGATGTTCAGGCCCAGTTAATTTCTGTTCAAGAGTGGCCTTTGCAACCACGTCCTTACAGCATGATCATCAAAACTACATCGAACATCTTGTCATCTTGGCATAAAGCTACAAAATCCAAGCATTAATTATCCAGGGAAATTCCTCCAACTACAAGCATTTTCATTGGTTTTAAATTTCCCCTCATCCTCACTGAATGACATAAATTTGCACAACATCCATTAAAAATGACACTCGTCCTTACCGCATGATGTTAAACTGCACGAAAGCCATCCTCGCTGCATGACGTTAAACTGCACAGCATCCTCGAATTATCCTCCCTATATTTACCGCATGACATTGAACCGCATGGTCAAACCTGTCCTGGGTTCAGTAAGGAACACCGCCTTTTCTCTGTCCTTAAGTTCAGAGGTCAGACCTGCACAAACCACCATCTCACACTAGCGTGAGTAGGAATGACTTCACCAATTCTCATGAAATTTATCCTAGATGTTTCTCCCATATCTAGGAACCCTCTCCTCAGAAACCATACTCTGTACATAGAAAAATCCAAACTCTTATAAACCACCCCTGGTGGTCCCATATCTCAAGCTTCCTTGAAGATGTCAAGCTATAGAGAGAATGCAATCATTGACCCAAGGGAACCTTTTCATGACTATTCATATCATGCCCTCAGCGAATCTGAATTCTTTTTTCCCATGGCCCTTCTACCATGGCAATATTTCCTTAGTAAATGCTTCTCTTCGTACACCTATTGGCCCCTATGCCCCCATTTCCATCCCGGTATTCGGAAACCCTCTGAGATATATTTTACCAGCATCTTTCATGACCCTGCCTTAATATGGTCGAGCGTCTTTGACGAGATTACTGAGAACCAGGAGAATTTGTTCCATTATAGATAATGTCCCTGCTTCATGACTGTAAACTACACCAAGCTCCAACCATTCTTTACGCTATATAAATGTGTAGGATTGGAAACATGCATCCAAACTCCTGATTGATACAGATGTTCTCAAAACCCTTCAGACGTCACATACCCTTTCTAGGACACCCCTGGTGGTTTTCATGATTCTCCAAGCCACCCATGGTGTTTTCCATAAGTCAGACATTCGTAAAGACTTATGGAAATTATAAATGGACAGTTGTTGACTTAAAGAAAGCTTTTCATTCCTACCCATACCATTCCCTTAGTGGCTCTACATATTGATCACCCCTGGACCATCTACCAAAGACATGATTTCTATAGGCGATGCTCTTCTTACCTCTGCACGCCAATACATATCCCATGCCTTGACACATTCCCCGCATGTCGTTCAAATCTAAACACACTCCCTTCACACGCGTTTGAAGGATATCGATACATCTTTTAATCAACCAACCCTCATTGGGGCCCTCTACCCACCATATCCGGTCAATGATGTTCGACCTAAAAAATCAGTAATGATAGTTTTGTCAGTGGGACTTTAAACCACTCATAAAAAGAGGCACGAAGCCTGTTAGGCCGAAAACCTAAAAAGGGTGACCTAAGAAAAAGTCGGGCCATACCCACTGGGTCCACACCATATGGGCCCAAGAAAAAATTAGGGAATTAACAAAAAAGTAAAAATGTTTGTGGGAGTTTTCTACAAAACCCTATCAATATCCATACTATGCTTACTGAGTCCCTTAGCTCAAAAAATTAAGAGCATTGTCTAATCACTCATCAATTTTCAGGACCACTGTACATTGGAATAACCTCCCCATCATTCCAATCGGACGCCATTCTGATGGGGGGAATTTGTAGTGTTCAAAATGTTCTGGAAGGGGGAAATCCAATTACACCGAGACTTGGGAAAGGATCGAACCAGTCTGTGTACCAGCTCCCAGCAACAGTACGCATCCGGTTTGCGGAACTAAAATTTCAAAAACCACCGTCAACCGTTAAACGGAGGCGGGAACCCAGAAGAGGGCACGAAGTGGGACGGACGTTGGGCTGGTCCACCGCCACAAACCGCGCCAACCGTCCCTTTCCATGCATTCCATCATTCGCGAAATGAAGGCAGATCACCTATGCGGTCGTGGACCACTATCATTCATGAAAAAGAGGCAGAGTGGTGAACAACCACATAGTAATTCCTCGGATCATGGTTCCAAAAATCCATGGTTGACCGAGTCATCCATGGGTGGGGATTCCGTCATGGGGTTATGGAAAAAGTGTCGTGTTCCTATTAGTACAACCTCGTTCCCGAATCTATAAATAGTCACCAAGGGAAACCAAAAATATACGGTGGGTGTATGGGTGAAAACCCATGGGGAGACACTGGTGAAATCGCACCTAACGATAAAGATCCGCAACCATCCACAGAAAACATATCGTTTGCAAATGAACTCTTCCATATAGAGGAGAAATCAAAACATGAACCACATGCTGCCATTTCCATCATGGATAATCCCTCCAGGGCCAGCCCTTCCACGGACCAGAGTTGTTCTCAAAATGGAGGTGGAAACCCATCCGTGGGTGCGATGTAGGATAGGCGGCCATCTCATCCGCAGAAACCCTTCGCGGACAACCAAACCACGAACCACATGCAGCCAGTTCCTCCGTGGCAGGCTCCTCCGCGGATACTTCCTCCGCAGACATTTAATTCGCAGCCACCTCATCCACGGACAACCTTCGTGGACAACCTCCATCGTGGACTACTCCTTCACAGCATTCTCCCTCGCCGCAAACTCCCCCAAAGGTAGCCCTTTGCAGCTTACTCCTACATGGCCTGCTACTTCGTTGCCTTCTCCCTTTACAACCTTCACTGACCCCCATGAAAAATGGAGAGTCACACCACGAACTTTTTGGGCCAGGTCAAAAATATATTAAACATTACCCTCACGTCGCCCCAAAATCCTTCCTATAAATTCCATGAGTCGAGCTGCTCCTCTTGAATCTCCTATAACCCCATTACCTAGATCTTTTTGCTAGGTTCATCCACAAAGGGCATCCCTTGCTTAAGTCCCACACCAACCATTGTTAGGTATCTCCTACCTAGTCGTCCAAACCACATGATGCTAAAATTTATGGCCCTAATCCTATCCATATGACATAAAACTATACGGAAATAGTCCTATCTACACGACATTAAAACTATAGTATTCCCTATGTTCCAAACGTAGGATGCCTCTTGCTCTAAAAAAGAGATACATTACTCTCCAAGCATAAGATTCCTAAATCCATGATCACAGTGGAGTGCGTTCAAGGGCATTGGAAAATATTCAATCATTCCATCACTCCACCCCATGCTTTGTGTGTACCACATTCAGATCTCCTTCTTTTTTCATGTCTAAAGGGACCCCCTAACAGACTGGCCTCATGACACATCATCTCACCTACCATTCTGGGCCAACGCCCCGGAAGACTTTGGACAACATTTTGAGTCAGTTCCTTTGTTTCGAACACGTTCAGTAGTCAAAACTCATTTATTTGTCCCCATTCCAGCCTAACAAGATATGGATGTTGTGCTTAAAATATGGACAATAGTTATCCTCCATTTCCCTGCCACTGTTATTGTGTTCTGAATGTCGGGCATGTAATTAACACTTTTCATCTCTCTTTGTTCGTACTGATTCCAAAACCCTTGGCGTTATCCCGCTTGTGCACTTGCACATAGGCATTGGCCCCCATTATATTCCTCAATCCACCAATGGTTTGGGATTCCCCAATGGCCAGACATGCTGAAGACACCATGGGCCTCCATCCTGGAGTAAGTCCCAGCACGATGGGCCACCCTCATGTGTAAGCCCCATCACACTTCTCATGAACGCACCTTTCGCGACGTGATCGTTTGGTCCGTACTGCCTCTTGTTTCTCACACCGAGGATGACACACATGGGATTAGTGTAAGCATAGACCATGAAAACCCATCCTGGGATACATCAGAGCATAATCCCCACTCATGTGAACAACGAGGACATTGATTCCCCACCGTTGGGATATGTAGGAAGCCTCCAAGAGGATCAAGCCTGATCACCATCAGACCCCCGGGTCCACATTCACGTCGGTTCTCCGACACTACTATTCGAACTATGTGGACATTGATCCATGTATCATAGGCAGGGTACGTAGGAAGACTCCCTGAGGTTCAAGGCCTACTCCCGGTCGAACTGACCATATTCACGTCGGTTCATCGCACAAACTCCAGAGTTCCCAGTCATGAGGCTTTATGCCAATGTCGTATCAATGAGTCTAGCCTCCTTGGGGTCCTTAATCTAATGAGGGATGGTACACCTCATGCCTAAATGAATCCGAACCCCTGTGTCTAGCTGGCCATTTCCAACCAGGAGTAATCTGTGGATACTATGCTTGGGTATAAACCAAAGATTCTCAAACATATGAATACATCTTAAATCAATAAGAGAGTTCCAGAACAAGCAATAATTCCCCCCAAAAAGGTGCGATGAGCCCGAATTATAATCCTCTCGTCCAATGTGGGTTCTTAACCATCACATGTTAAACAACTGAGTGAACACCTACCTTTGAAAAGCATGTCCACGTATTGCTGGATATGGAACCATTGGGCATTTTGAGGCGAAAAAGGTGCACCCGATATGAGTGATTAAACAGAACCTATCCTTCTCTAATCAACCGTCGGGTAGCACACGTTTCTTCCCCATGACTCTGTCGTGCACCGTGAGACACCTACAATGTTTGGAGATAATTCAACTTTTATTCTCTTTTACATGTAGTTGGGCCACTATTTGGGAGAAGTGGTTATCATGGGAAGGTTTATGTACCAAACATGGAGTGATCATCAGAATGGAACAATTATCTCCAATTGTAAAAGGTGTATATTCCTGATCCGGTTGTCTATATGATATGGGGGATTATAACCAATAACCCTCTGGGACTGCAATCGATGTGTGTATCTAATAATGGATGGCATGCCAATGAGTCATCCTAGGTGTGTGTATAAAATTATGATTCTATTCCATATATTAATTCAGATGTTGTTGTTATGGTATTCTAGAAGGCATCTAGAATATGAACAGGAATTTGTGTCTTCCCTTTCACTATTGCTAAAAAATATTTTGTGACATCAGCAGCCAGAATGGGAATATCTATCCATTATTTATATGGATTAGGTGTATGATCCTTCTCATATCCTCCCTATCCTGTTAGAGGATACTTAAATTACTCATATATGGGGGAGAGAGTTGAGTATTCCCCATGTTTGTTGTCCGAACTAACCAATTGACTTCTCTTGGTGCTTCCAAATAAGACTTCTTGTTGGATTGAGGAATGCTAACAGGTCTTTGTGACTTCTATCTATTTTATGCTAATAAAGACTAATAGATTTATCTTAATGCTAATAGATAATATTTCTAGATTGATTAGTGTGTGTAGGAATGTGTATGTACCTGCTTACCAATTGCCACCATATTTGACCAGAGCGCTTCCATGAATTTAGTTAGATAGTCCTACTATCTAGATGATTGTTATTAAGAAGGTATATGTTCCTACTCATGATACTCAACTATATTTAACTTGTGGTATTGGTTGGTCACTTCAAGACGAGTCTGCTGGATGGAATAATTTTTCCGGATGGATGTATGGGTCGGTTCATTGTTTTCCATGAATTTTGGTAGATGGAATTCATTGGAGGGTGAATAATTAATAACATTCCCCCTATTGATTGGATGTTGTCCCCAATGGTTCTTATTGCATGCTTGGGTCTTAGGGTCTTGGGATGAACAAACGAAGGAAACAACCCCATCATGTTTGGTGTTCAATGTTGTATGATTCTACTGATGGTGACTATTGTTAGGATCCCTATAGACGGATCCATACATCTTTGAGTTGTGTCCATGAGTTGCCTCTTGATTCACCTCCCTATATTACGAGAGACACTAGTTATTGAGTTTTGGGGATAAGGAACTGAAAGGATTAAGGATGGTGGTTGGATTCGTCTTTTAATTGACCACCGATCATCGCCTATCAGATAATCAATGGTTATTGTTAACATGGAGAGCATATATAGCATCTTATAGGGTTTGTATATTACTGTGTTGTTGGTATTACCATAAAAATATATTTTATACCCAACATTGAAGATTCTAAGCTGGTGATGACATCCTTCCAGTGGATGAAGTTCTAGCCTGAGCAGCATCAGGGGCATTCACAGGTGAAATCTTATAGAAACCAATTGTAGTGAAGGGAGCTCTGAGAACACATGACAGGTAATTGACCCCATTAAATAAAAATATATTAGATGTAAACATGTTTTATTTATTCCTTTTTTAATATCTTTATCAATTTATAGGGGCCTGAAAGATGGGTAATACTATCAAATTGGTTATGGTTACACATCATAATCACCATTTTCGTTTTGTCGATCAATCAAAATGATTGGTCTCGTTTGTAGTCAATACTATTGATGGGTTCCCATTTGATTAATTTATGGAACTAGAAATATCCAAATGTTAATTATCCAATGTGACATACTATCCAAAGTTAGTTGTTTGATTGGTTTGGATCTACGATACTTAAGTGCATCAATTAACTGAGAGGATGTGACATAGACACATCACACAATTTTGGGGGGAATTATTTCCTTCGTTATGACTCTCTTACAGATTTCATAATTTTTTGTGAATCCTTATTAATTTACTGATTATTATATAGGATTCCCAGGAAATTTTCAATCAATTATTAGCATGTGTGAAATGTTGAATAATCCGTATGTATTCGTTGTTTTTAATTATATGATGAATCTATATGTATTCAGGTTTCACTATCAATGGTATCCCCTAATAAACTATTTAGATATACTTTTAACCATTATTATGATAATACTAGATTTTAAGTCACTCAGTGGGGATCTCAAAATCTTATTATCGTCTAGGGAGATAAAATTCTGTTTTGATGTTGGGATCATCCCCATGAATGGGATACCAATGTATCCTTGTGGGAGGAATAAGAACCATTGTAGTTTGTATCCCCATAAGTAGGCACATCATACAATTTTAAGTCATTTCTTAAGGACCTAGCCATACTTTTTAATGTTAGGTCAAAAAGATATCATAGAAATGTGATTAGTTATGTCTTGGTGTGTGACATATTCCTATGTAGCCCAAGGAACATAGAAAATATTTGTGTTTTAATGTTATATTAGAACCTATAGTGAATATGGGCTGGGAAGAATAGGGTTTATTTGATGTTTTGGGTTTGAACCTTAGAGTGGCTTCCTACGTATACCATTTAGATGGAAATCAAGGCCTACATTGTCCGATGAGTCTCATGGAAGAATGTAGTCCTTTGAGAGAAATGAGTTTGGACTTACATTCTGAAAAATGAATCCTTTTATGGATGAAATTAGATAGAGATCGGGCCTTAGGAACGCTTCCTACATATAACAAATATGGTTGGAATCTGAGTGCATGTAGTTATTTAATACATGGTTTTTGTGAAAAAAATTTATCATGAAAAATATCTAATCCCATGAGATTCATGCCCAATGTGAGAAAAATATGATTTCAAAGATTCAGTAATGACACACACAATTTTCCTTCTTTACTTGTCGAAGAGAGCAGGCCTACAGTGGCGAGGGTCGACGAGGACGAGGTGACAAACCATTCCACTATCCACATTACCTTAGACAAGGGTCCAATATATGTAAATATTAAAGGTAAATGAAGTATAAAGGATAAAAATTACAACCTAATACATGAAAGGCTAATGGGTTAAACCATGATGGTAGCCCAAAAATTAGTCCTGGTAGGGGAGCCAGAATTCTCATTTGTTCAAAATGAAATTTAAGTGTGAACCATACCCTCCCTACTAGAGACCTGAGGATCTGGTTTTTGGAGATGGGAATGGGAAGTCTTGACCTAAACTGTAATCCTCCAAACCGAGAACTTATCAACACAATTACTGGGAGAATGGTCTATATGACTACAGATATACATGCGCACATACACTCCATGAATCCTAACCACATTGTAGAACATCTTTAGGAATTTTCTGAATACAAATGTACAATCCCAAATATAAGACTTGATGATCTTCACTTATAAATGGTTTGATATGTCTGGAGGTTTTGGTGGAGGTTTAATAATAGCCTCTATCATAAAATAGAGCTAATGAAGAGGAATCTTTTACATGAATGGATTTAAAGAAGACCAGATGCAAGGCTTGTACTGACTGAATGGATTAGGTAAATCAATGAAGGTTGCCAAACTGTGTATCTGGAATGTAGGTTTCATGGTGCAAGTAGGTTTGCGAGATCTAATGCTCACCTAAGTAATGAACACCAGAGATGTTAATACTAGAGAATGTCATGACTCAAGACATCAAGGTTATCAACAGGTATTCAATGAAGTGGCGTACACAAGTTCCATTGACTGGAATGGTTGGTGTGAATGTGTTACCTATTTAGGGATGTGTGTTTCTTTATTAGAACAACTATTTTGGAATTCAAGCACAAAAAGGACTTCTTTCCTATTATCCTAATCCAATTCCTCTACTCTAGGTGTTAATGAACTACCAACATGGTTTCTGAAGACTTGGGTGAAGCACTAGGGTGACTAGAGAAACAAATGGTCTTCATGGAAATATTTCAGTACAAATGATTCCCTTAAGGGTCTATTTATATAAAAATAAGTGACCCTAGGTGAATTGAGATTGGAAACGCAACTATGTTGCATGCTAGAATTGTTACTGGAATGTGGCTTGCCTACTGCCGGTGATTTTCACTAATTGGGGTGATGCTTTGGGGATGTAGCTAATTAATCCATCCATTCAGCTTCAACATAGTGGAACAAAAGTATCTGTGTGTTGGTGTATTGGTAAATGATTTAGGGACATAACTAAATTTATTTCTTTATACCACGGTGGTTGTGACCTCGCACCCCTGCTTTGGATCAGTACCGGTGCTTCAAGACAGGGACTTCTTTAGCATCATGGACCCCTTGATAAATGAAATGTCTCTCCATGGAAATTTTGAGCCCAGTTGAGGACATTTGCAGAGAAATGAATGGAACACATTTCACGGTGTCTAATGCCCTATATGCTACACCCATAGTAGACAACACTCTTCTTGTTCCACTACCATAGTCATATACATTCACATCTATGATATATAGATGAAATCACAAGAAACATCATCAGAATTCTCTCACAATTCACCATGAAGGTTGAATGATTAAAATTCCTGAACTAGAGTCACGGAAATAAAAACCCACTAACCCTCCCTCAGATCCATACATATAAAGCCACAAACAAGTAATTGATTTTGGAAGGAACACAATCTACCATTTAGATATACCCACACCTATCGCTCTAGGTGACCCTTTACTCTAGTGTTTTCTCCTTGGATACTTGTACACATACATCAACACTATGATCGAAACACCCACACCGTGGTAAAAGAATGACTCAAAAGGTCTTAACAAAACATTTACCATAATAACTTATACCATTTTTTATTTGAAACACACACCCCACTCGAACAGAACCCACAATGGATTCTACACTCACATTATCACACAACATCTCATGACCCAAATGCTATCATCCTACATAGGGTAAAAATAGAATATCCCATTTACTATAATTAAACACACCATGGCTTGAAAACCCAAATTCAGTGTCCCAAACATGGATACTCCCACAACAATAACAACCAATAGAAAGGTCCAGATGAACACATCATAGAATACTCAATACCGATTTCCCCCAAATGTTTCATTGTTACACAATCATTTTTAATTAACATCACTGTTTTTGATACACAATCATACCCATTGTAAATATGTTATCTACACAACATTTAAAAAATACATACCTTACATGAATCTATATTTCCAAAAAATTTCTCAACAGACACATCAAAGGATGATTGAAATGAGTAAACCAGATAGGGAAATTTTTTACCCCATCAGCATTAAACAACCAACTCATCATATAATATCACAATGGACATAATCACACTTGTAACACAACCATAAACTATCACTAGAATTGGTCATGGTAAAAATGGGGTAAATTAACAAACATAGTCACATATCTTTCAATAGAAACCCTTTTATTTAAACACTTTCACTTCTTGTCACCTTTTCCATTTTAAGAATTATATCAACTAATATCCTAACTCATTTACCCCCTCTATTAATGACAAATATTTATCCATTAATAATCACATTTTATATTATTCTAATTTTAATTCCATTAATTATTTAGAATTAATCACACCCAATATTTTTAACCCATTTATTATATTTCATTAGGAACCCTATTTTTAACCATTAATTTACATTTATAAAATTTACCCAGTTTCATCATCTTTATTAGATACAATTTTATTAAAATTACTCAAGAATGTATAATGAAACTTTCCATTTATTTCCCACACACCCATCCTATGTGTACCTATAATGATGCATGTCACATATATCCTCAGGTTTATATAATATTTCATGAATGTACAACCCCATTTCATTATGAACCTAAGAAAATATCATAAAATAGTCACATCACATAATAGGTTTATTTCCCAATGGTGAGAAATCATTAAATGGTAACAACATACATCAAGAACCATAATCCACCCCAATGTACATGGGTCTTACCTCATAAATGGTTTAGTTACTCCAATTTATATTCACATTTCCCGGTCCCTGAATACCCTAAATTTTTTTCTACTATACCATATAATTAGAAAACATAAAAGGACACTCTTTGATAACATGTTGTAACATACTCAACATGGAATCCACTAAACTAATTCCCTGAAATTGGTCACTAAATTACTGAGTGTGCCTCCCTATAGGCCATATCCTCCCAACTAGAAATGAGGGTCTAATAGATCACTAGTGGATACTATACCCTCTTTAATATATTAAAAAATCACAAATAAAATATTAAATAATTTAAATAATATACAATGAACATGAAACACTCATTACTAACCCTTTCTCCAAACATGGTACAAATCACAACCAAAATATAATTAGTCCATGTAATGCTAATAGATCCCATTGTAAAGGAACCTCATCATAATGAAAACAACTATATCCCAAAAAGTGTGTCTTGAATCTATGTCAAGATCCCAATACATACATGTATTAGGCCCAACACAGCTCCCCAGCATAGGGATCATTCGCTTATCCTGACCTACAACCATGATATCATCTCAGGTACCCAATGGAAGGCCATGAATGGTGTGAGTACAAATCAGTAGGCCCCCACCAATGACATATAGAAAATATGAAGTCTAAATAGATAGTTCATATACGTGGTAAATAAATTTCACTCAAAACAAAAGATTACTCAACTGTAATTACATAAAAATATATAATTTATCCATTTTCATCATTATATGAATTTAAATAGCTATAATATCTTCATTACAAAATTTAATTTCATTTCATGTTTTATGGGTTTGTCATTAAATAATTTACCTTACTTCCTAATGAGGTCAATTAATGTGAATAATAATATAAATCATATTCCATATGTAACTAGGGATTACCATTTCATACAAAATAAATTACACATACCATTGAGCCTCAATCCATGTACGCTCATTCAATGTAACCATTATGGGCATAGAGCCTCAAATAGACTACTTAATATGTTTATTCATGGGGAGGGGCTTAAAGCCCTAGTCTAACCCAACCCATAGGTGTACAATATAATTTTAATACCCCATATTGATCCTCTCCATTTACACATTCTTATTTATCCAATTAACACATATAAAATATCACAAACCATACAAAATAAATATTTATTCATTCACCACTCATCATTATCTAACATGGGAATTTAACATCAAGCCTGAACCAATTAGAAATATTTTCAACAATGTTACATAGACCATTTTACCCATTTATATTTTCCATTCCTTCAACAATTGATTATATTAAACAAATAACAGACATTATCCCAATTAAGAAGTTAACATTTACTATTACTTATTTTATTAAGGAATATCCATTAAAATTTCATAATCTATTAGAAATATTTACATTAACCCATTTTACCCAATTATGAATTATAACAATAAATCCATTATGCCATTTCTAACAACTATACACACTACCATTAGTGCCACTTTATAATTTAACCTACATATAAGAAAACAAATCGTGTATTATATTTCAATATAATTCAATTTAAGGCTTATCATAAACACAATCTATGTTCGATAATGTCGGTGCACCCCATGGGTGGCCCAAAATTGACAAAATCTTCTTAAACGCACTAAATAAGGATAATGAGGGGTACAATTTGTAATTTATCCAACTACTTAACCAACAAAATGAAAGGAATAAAATAAACAATAATAATGAAACATGAACAATACTTGACATGAACAAATAAATCCAAGAATATATCATTTAACTTGCAGAAAACCTACGTCGATACTGAATATGAATTCAGCCTTAACAATATCCACAGTCGTCGTTTCAAGAACCACATGAATCAACAACATTATATCCATTATATAAAGATGGTTTTACATATTTTTTAAGAAGAATAATGAAACCAAAATCCCAAACCTATTAAAAAATCAAGAGGATTATTAGGCTAACATGGATCTTCGATCAGCACCCAATTACACTCAAAATTAATTCTACATGAAGGTGAACTACTCATGAGAGGCTTGTGTCATTTTATTTCGTTACTCTATGATGTATGTGATATTATATTGGGTCTCATGAATGATGAATTTTTTTTGAATATGTTGAATAATTTTCTTTATATAATCTATTTATATAACTAGTACCTACTGTCACTAAACATATAGTTTCTTCAATTTGATTTATTATGAGATGAAATGTGTATTCTTATAAAGTGATGAAATATTAATGTCTTCGAGTTTTGTGTCTTTTTTACTTGAATTAATTTATTATTTAGTGATTTACAGGGAATAGGAAACGATAAAATGACCATATAAATTAATATGGCCTATGATTAACCAAAACCCCTTTTAAAATGATACAAAAATGGCCAATGGATGAAATGATGTAAGATTAATTTATTTTTTTTCTATGATTGATTTTTCTTTTCTTATGATTTTATATTATTATTATTGATTTATGATAATAATAATAACCTTATTGGTTTTATTATGTGTATTGAACATGGAGGAATAGATTTAACTATGATTGAAATAGATAGTAAAATTGATATCATAATGAGAATCCTAATAGGATAGGATGTGTAGTGAAGTTTTTTTGTAAAATAGTTCCCCTAAATATAAATTTTTATCATTGACTGTATATTTAAAAAATATAATGTCATTAATGGTTTCAAAATTAATGTCTATAAATGATAATTACACAGGATGTATTTTTGACAAAATATTTTAACGTGAAATTAAAGTGGAAATAGAAATTTTTTACATTAATTATTCATATAGATTTAGGTATGTGAATAAAATAACATAGTTTCATGGTAACACAAATCAAAAAAACCATAGAGAAAATAAACATAATCATTCCAGATGCCGAACATTTCATAAAAACATGAGGATAATTTCTATTATTTGATAGGTAAATGACCCATGTTTTGAAGAGAGGGTATTCAACTAGTTTACTTCCAATGATAAATTTAGTGTCTAACAAATGAAATATGTGAAAAATAATCTCATACTAATGAAATAACAACAATAAAATGAATATATTTTAAATGTTCTATAACTAATCTAAACTAATTCACTAATGAATGGGTCAATTATTAAAATGAATGATAGAAGCCACATATGCCCTGGAAAAAAGGTAATGTATAAGAAATCAAAACTATTGAAGTGGGTCAGGAAACAGAAGTGGTGGAAGGTACACTCATCATCCACTCACTAATTTGAAAGGCCTTATATTATTCTAGTTATTTCTATAATTGTACTACGGTTATCAAATCACCACAAATATGATTATATAATATATTATTATTGAAAAAAACGAGGGTAAAATGATTTCATACAATTTATATAAATCCAATCCAAAATAATTCAAGGGGAATATGATTCATAATAATATTGTTATTATTTTATTAATTGAATTAGATATGAATTTTTCCATGGATTTACTATCGGTATGTTAAAACCATTTTAATTTTTACTATTTTTTTGATCAATATTAATATCAAAAATCTACAAATAATCATATATACATTTATGGAATAATATAAATATACTAGGAGATTTATATCCATTATATATTTTTTATTACCCATTCATGTGGATTATGTTTCTTAATGGTATTATAAATGATTAATATTTAAGATATTCCTTTTGATCATGGTTATTTTAATATATTTTCATGACATTTTACAGCAATTACCAATGATCATATGTTTTATTGCCCAATATTTATGAAACATATAGACATACATATAATAAATAATCATTATAGAAAATTGTTATATTATTTTATATAATCAAGGAGGAATCAGAAAGGGATTTTGGCTAAAGTCTTTATATTCCCAAGTGCTTCCCCATTGAGTGTAATAGTTATTTTTATAATGAACTAAAAAACAGAAATGCATATCATAATTTAATATTTCTAACATAATAAAATTATAATAATGAAGTTATATCTACTACCCCATATATTTCACTTCTTTGTTGAATTGTGAGGAACTCAACACTTTTTAATAATTAACCATCAGTGATGATGTTGTAAATTATTGTTGAGATGAAATTATATATCGTGTATAACGTTTTTTAATCATATGAACACTATGAATTAAATGTTATTCCTTCTAAAAAAATCATTATCATTTAAACGTTATGTATTTAATAAATATATAATTTCAATATTATATATCAATTTTTTGAAGAATATATTGATCATATTCTCATATATTACAAGAATAAGTTTGTTGACTAATGTAATTAGGGGATTGTAAATCAGAACATCTGATATTTTAATTTTTTCCCAAATATAGAAATATTTAATTTTAGTTGTTGAAAGTGTCACTCCTAACCCATGTAATAACATGTGGGGGTACATTGGTGGATCCATAAAAGAGGTTGGTTATAGAAATATTTATTTCCTAGCCGCTATAATAGGGATATGTAATTTTCCTAGATGACATATATATTATTGAAACTGTTTAAAAAATTTATCATGACTTTGAAATCCACTAACCCAAATTCCATTGATGGGAGTAAATTTCCTCTAGATTTATAAATTCAATAAAAATATTAATGTTCTTAAGAGATTCGTTATTACTGCACTTGTACTCACAGAACCCTAAAAAGTAGAATGATTTTGAAAATATAGAGATTCATCAGCGAATGGTTTGGGATGCATTTTAATGCAAAACAACATAGTGGTATATTATGTCTCAAATTAACTGGTTGCCAATGAGAAACATTTCCAATCACATGATTTAGAGATATCATTTGTAATAGTTACATTATAGATGGTGAGGGATATCAATATATAGAAATGTATGATATAAATACTAATCAAAACAACTGAGTGTATATATGATCACATAAGGATTTGATAATTAATTAATGTAGATGGTTTGAGTTGGTTGAGAATAGTAATTTCTTGATATAATTCCATCATAAGTAATAAAATAAGTTCTTTGAGGTTATGAGTGTGAAGGATCGGGCTACATTATCTATGACGAGGATTGAAATGTAACCACTACTCTTGGATTCTAAAAGAATACAATTTGAAATTATATTGGATGAGGTGAAATATTATATTTATTAAATAAAATTTCAACAATATATACATGTGAAGATCAAATAGGTGTAGTCATAGGATATAGTGTAACACTTCGAGCTTCCACGATACGCTTCTCGTTCAATAATGAAATAGCTTGCATTGTACGCAACTTCGAGTTCTAAAACATCGCGACTAATCAAAGTAGCCATTATGAATAGTAATAACCACTTTTTAAATTTATAGAAATTTTATATTTCAAAATGGACTTCATTTTTGTATTCCTAATATTGAAATTATCCTATGTTGAATTTTTTGTAATTTTCTGAGAACTTCAAAATTTTTATGAATAATGAAAAACACTTAAAACAAATTTTTTAATCAAAATAATTTATATTGCTAAGTTATACTATTGAGTGGTTTTAAAGTATAATTATAATATATTTTTACCATTTTATCCAATGGTGGTCATTAGAATTAATTTCACTTTGAAATTGGACATAAACAATTGTCAATCTTTTGATATAAATTGTTTCTTAAAAACACGCTATTTGTTGTGACAGCGGGAATTAATTATAAAATTAATTAATTCAAGTTATATGTTTGCAATTTCATAAAATAGACATCATTTTTGAATTTGGAATATCAATTATAGCTTATGGTGAAATTTTGGCATTGTTCTGAAAAACATCAATTTTTGATGAATAGTGAAACCACTAAGTGGTAGTTAAATAACTGATTTTTCGTTTAAATGAAATATTACCACTTATGTGATTTGATTTTCAAAAACCTGACATAAATGGTTTTCATTAAGAAGTAAAATGTGGTTCAATGAGATCAAAATAATTTTTTGGTGAATAGTAACTTTTAAGTTCTTAATCGCGATTAGAGGTAATTAGTGTAGTTTAAAGTAAAAATAATGTTTTAATAATATGAGATGAGCTTGACACTTTTTCTACTCCTATTGGATGAGTAATGGCCGACAAAGACAACCCATGGGTCAACTTGGGTACCCCATGGAGCCACTTTGGTTGGAAAATGACATTAATATATATATATTTAATGTTAAAATTAAATTTACACAAACATGTGTTGTTTTACTAAAACAGTTTTTAAGTGGGGTTACACAAGTCCACATTTTGATTATAAATGTTAATTAGAAAGATAAAAAGATTTCCTACATCATAGTATTATTTTTATAATTTTTAGACATTAAATAAATTAAATTATTAATGACATCATGATGATGCAGCGATGACCTCATTATTTAACGATTTAAATAAAATGGAAAGATAATGTAACATCCAAAGCGTACACTTGTCCAAAACCTATTGGATGAGTAGATTTCGAAACCATATTATCTTATCCTCGAATTATATAAGTGTGGGACCTCTAAAATCCGAAACTCATTTTATAATAAAGTGACTTTTCTTTACATTCCAAGAGTGCCCCTCCTCTCCACTTATAAAAGGCCCCCACCTCTCCCACATCATTTACACTTTCAAGCCATTTGGGTCGGCCAACCTCTGCTCCAATACTCTCCCAACTTCCCTCCCTTACTCCTAGAAGCCTCACTTTGGGCAGAATGCTTCCCAAAGAAGCCTTTGGCTCAAATCAAAAAGAGTTACCTGATTTTTAAGGTAATGTCTTCTCTAATGTTGTTTTGTTTTATTTTGCTTCTCCAACCCCTTAAACTCTTTTCATTCCTTTTTTTGTAACAACACCAGTATATAAAATATACTAGGATGTTGTAATGATAAGGATTTGGCTTACACTTACACACACCTTCGTCTAATGGTTAATGAACATACTGTTTCTGTGGGTGGCGAAATATTGCCTCACGAAACGTTGATTGTTAAAATTCTTTTATCACCTATAATGGTGGCCATTTTGATGACACTATTTTCATATATGATATATATATTA
The DNA here is from genome assembly GCA_963277665.1 of Viscum album. Lineage (NCBI taxonomy): Eukaryota > Viridiplantae > Streptophyta > Magnoliopsida > Santalales > Viscaceae > Viscum > Viscum album. The sequence continues at coordinate 325,982,185 of OY728128.1, forward strand.
TGTTTATGTTTTCCTTATGCTTCTGTATTTCTCATTTATTGCATACTTTATGATTTCCATTATGGGTAAACGCGATACTTTCATTTTAGGAAGTGCGGACTACCGCCCCCTCAAAGTGATGTGAATCGTTAATGCCATATTTGGGATGTATAAAGGATGGAGTAAATGATATTATATATGATATTATACTGGAACTATATAATACCTTTATATAATTATTATTTCATTCCATTAAATATGAAATAGAAATGAAAGTAGCGCTCATGCGTACGTACGGCTTACCGTCTCCATGAACGGTGCATTTCATTTCTTACCTCTAAATGTTACGTAATATTATGAATGAATGTATATACTGGATATATATGATATATGTGACATCTAAATCATAAATATAATTCTAGAGATAATGGATATTCTACCACATGAACAACTTGTAATTATAAGAAATTTATTTTTGACTCAAGTACCAATGATCGACAAAACGACTGTTATTAACTTAAATAATAAAATAATGTTCATATCATTGAAATAAGTGATATAAAAAGGAAAATGAAATTGAAAATGGTTCTTAATAAGGTATATATTAACTCTAGTTTATTATTCAGGATGTTAAAGAACGGTTGAGTCAAGTCAGACACGAGGTTAGGGAATTTCTTAACCCAACATCCATTCTTTGGGTTAATCTCCTACTTTCAAATTATGTCATGATATTATTATGTCCTATTTTGTATTTTTATTTTCTTTATGTGTACCTATATTGAATACAAATAATAGATCTATTTTCTTTTAAAAATGATCTTTTTAAGGACTTCGTCTCAATCTCCTTTCATTGAGGCATATTTGGTTTTATACACAACATTATTTTATACGGTGTATAAACCCCCTTGAATTTTACGTTTATTCAAAAGGAATCTTTTAATACGAAGCGTTTTACTAAACGAAAAAAAGGGAATGTTTTTCTTTCAGTACATATGCGGCGACAATGACTTCTCTGCCGCCGTGACCATTATTTGAGTTTCGGCTTCCTCTACAAGCCATCACTTTTTTTTAATGAGAAATAAATACAAAGTTTCAACTTTCTTTTATTTTGGTATTGAAAATGGTTTTGAAAGCGTTTTAATTATATCAATGTGTTGTATTGATATCTTTTGATTGAAATGTGTAAATGTTATGTGTCCTTTAAGCATGTTTTATGTGATACGATTATGTTATGGTTTATGATATGTTTAAATCTATTCATATGAGGAATGCATTGGACTTAATAAGTGACGGGTGGAGCCCGCTACAGCTCCTCGATGCATCAGCAGGTCTCATGAGACAAACTAGTGTCTTGGCACGAGGCCTTGACAAAATCTTATTTGTGGTCTTGGCACGAGGCCTTGGCTACGTGGTTATGATAGTCTGGCATTATGCATTCCATCATTATGAAAGTGGTTATTGATATTGCATGTGATTATTCGACCAGTAGAATATCCATGTGAAGAAGTATATGGCATTATCTCATTTTACTTTTGCCATATTATGTTGATGTTCAAGTTTAAAAGGATTTTGTTTTAGTTATACATTGCCTTCAATGTTTATGTTTATTTATGAAAACATCTGCAATATTGTTATCCTTACTAAGCATCTGAGCTCACCCCTTTCAATGTTTTAATATTTGCCAGGATGTGAAGAAGTATTTTATGAATGATCTTCAGGGATAGTCAGAAGAGGATATGAGTGTGGACTATGAAGACTTTGTTATTAGTTTTTCACTTTATGATGTAATGTAAGAATTATGAATGTATCTAGTGTTTCCAAGGCTACTAAACTAATCGGTCATTCAAGACTTGATCTTTTGTGATCATGCCAATGTTACGAAGTAATGCATCGACTCTGGGTAGCTGGGGTCGGGGCATTACAGTTGGTATCAGAGGCAGTTTAGTACTAACCTTGGAAGCTAGATTTAGACAAACTCTGATTAGAGCTCATAGACCTAAGATGAACATTGAGGATTTGTATAGAAGAACTTCCTAAAATTTTGGTATTGTAGAGATTTTGTGAGTTTTCCGAGCAATACATCCCTGTCTGGATACGAGCAGTTAGAGGTGGCCCTGGCACAGATGTACCTAGGGGTAAAACCCGAAAACACCTCTTTGATCTAGACTCGAACGAGGACTGGTGCACGACAACGGGCCTTGCTGCACTCTTGGTTACGACACTCCCGGGGGATATGCTTAGGATAATTCTCATTTTCTTTACAAACCACTATGAACGGTTATGAGTATATACTTCCTCAAATAAAACCGTTTTATGATTATGGATTATATCCATAAATAGTTCAATTTATGTTAAGTATTTTACAAGTATGGAATTATGTATTTTGATTCATAAACTAATCTAGTTTATGCCATTGTATAGAAATGGCGCCTAGTGGAAGCAATGGAAACTGTATCAATGCATGCACTCCGTGTAGGGATTGCCCTCCTGCTCAAGATAATTATAGTGGGGATGGTAATGCAACTGGTGACGATCAGCTAATCACTATACTGGGACAACTCACTCAGGTTATGAATAATAACCTTAATCGTATGGAGCACCCTGATCCGCAACGTGGAGGATCAATGTTAGACCGCTTCATGAGGAAACAACCACCAACATTTAATGGGGGTACGAATCCATTAGTAGCTGAGCAATGGATAAACTCTTTAGAGAAAATATTCCACGCCTTGGGGAGTAGTGAAAGGGAAAATGTTATCATGGCAGTTTACCGCCTCACTGGAGATGCTGATCAATGGTGGTCATTGATTCAAAACACAAAGGAAGATGATGACATATCGAATATGGAATGGAGGGAGTTCAAAGATCTTTTCTTAGAAAAATAATTTCCTCATGACCATAGAACAGATATGGAAAGACAATTTCTGTGTCTGAGGCAGAAGGAGGATGAGAATGTCGCAAAGTATGAGGCCAACTTTACAAGGTTAGCGAGTTATGCTGCAGATTACATACGTAACCCAAGAGGTAAGATTGGTCGTTTCTTTGATTGGTTAAAACCATTTCTCCGTCGAGATTTAGTATCACAATCATTCTCAACATACGAAGATATTGTCTCATGTGCTATCAAGACAGAAAAGGAATTCTATAAGTCTTATGACACAAAGTAAAGCAAGAGAAGAAGAGAACGGGGGAACAAGAGACAGATAAAGGGAAAAAGGGAAAGAAGGATTTTCCATTATGTGATAATTGTGGGAAGAATCACCCTGGTACTTGCCTAAAAGGAATGGGAGTTTGTTATAAATGTGGGGAAAAAGGTCACCAGGCGCGTGATTGCAAGGGAAAGAAAGAGGCTATCAATGTTGAATGCTACAATTTTATAGAAATGGGTCATTATCCAAATGAATGTCCTAAGCGTCAGGGAAACTTACCTCAGAAAAGGCCAAGGGACAAGGACAATCTTATGATGTTACTATAGTTGAAGCAGAATAACAAATGTATTGGTGCTTTTGGACTCATGGATTATATTCTGGTTATTAGAATAATGTGATATATATATAAGGATTATACTGCTGTACTTGTTGATTTCAGTAAGGTTTTAATATGATGAAGATAATTATATTTTTATTATATGACAATAAGAGAAACATTACTTTGTTTGGGGAATCTGATAAATTGATTTTGGAATTAAGAGACCTTTTAGAGAATGTCTGGATAGAGGTATTTTGGATAACTATAAAGGTTGGAGTGGATTAAGTTGATCCTTGGATAGTATTGTTTAAGGTTAAAAAATTTATCAAGATTATTTTTGGATTATTATAATACTATAGTTTTAGGAAAAGGACATCCTGCAGGGTGGGGCATAACCCGTCGCGTCGGAAAAAGCTGCATGAATCGAACTCACAATCATAGTGCGACAGGCCTTTATTTCATACCACTAGCCTACAGGAAGTCCCTGGTTATTACAAAATAATTTTAATAATCTAAATGGAATGTCTTAATATTTGGAACCTTATACAATTAGGATAAGTATAATATTATTGAGTTCTATTATCTTTTTGAGTGAAAGATGAGTTGAAGGTTGAAACTCTAATTGTCAAGCATAAATATATATATATACCTATCTCTTATTCAGTGAATAAATTAATTCTTAAACATTAGTAAAGGGATATTAAAACAAAATGTGTTATCATAATACATTATGTCTTGTTGAACTGATGAAATTTAAAATAAACATAGATTGGAGGCTTTGAGGCCCTCAATTTGACAGTTGATTGTGATTGATGACCTCAATCACTCCCTACAAATATTTACGTTTTTCCTCCAATTATATGTCTCTAATTTCCACCAATGTTCTCCTAATCGAGATCATAATTGGGTGGTGACTTTTTCATTTCCCTTTCCCTCTTATTAAGGCTAAATTTTATTAATCTTATTTCCGATGTGGGTTTTCCCCGAAGGTATTTTCTCTTTTCAACCTTTTATTTTCCAAGAAAAATTTCAAATTGCGAGGATTCAATTTATTGAATGAGGGGAGAATGTAACACCCCGAGCTTCCACGATACGCTTCTCGTTCAATAATGCAATAGCTTGCATTGTACGCAACTTCGAGTTCTAAAACATCGCGACTAATCAAAGTAGCCATTATGAATAGTAATAACCACTTTTTAAATTTGTTGAAATATTATATTTCAAAATGGACCTCATTTTTGTATTCCTAATATTTAAATTAGCCTATGTTGAATTTTTTGTATTATTCTGAGAACTTCAAAATTTTTATGAATAGTGAAAAATACTTAAAACAACTTTTTTAATCAAAATAATTTATAGTGATAAGTTATAATATTGAGTGGTTTTAAAGTATAATTAGAATATATTTTTACCATTTTATCCAATGGTGGTCTTTAGAATTAATTTTACTTTGAAATTGGACATAAACAATTGTCAATATTTAGATATAAATTGTTTCTTAAAGACACACTATTTGTTGTGACAGCGGGAATTAATTATAAAATTAACTAATGTAAGATATATGTTTGGAATTTCATAAAATAGACATCATTTTTGAATTTGGAATATCAATTATACCTTAGGGTGAAATTTTGGCATTGTTCTGGAAAACATCAATTTTTTATGAATAGTGAAACCACTAAGTCGTAGTTAAATAACTGATTTTTTGTTTAAATGAAATATTACCACTTCTGTGATTTGATTTTCAAAAATCCGACATACATGGTTTTCATTAAGAATTAAAATTTGGTTCAATGAGATCAAAATAATTTTTTGGTGAATAGTAAATGTTAAGTTCTTAATCACGATTAGAGGTAATTAGTGTAGTTTAAGGTAAAAATAATGTTTTAATAATATGAGATGAGCTTGAAACTTGTCCTACTCCTATTGTATGAGTAATGGCCAACCAATACAACCCATGGGTCAACTTGGGGACCCCATGGAGACACTTTGGTTGGAAAATGACATTAATATATATATATATTTAATGTAAAAATTAAATTGACACAAACATGAGTTGTTTTACTAAAAAAGTTTTTAAGTGGGGTTACACATGTCCAAATTTTGATTATAAATATTAATTAGAAATATAAAAAGATTTCCTAAATCATAGTATTTTTTTATAATTTTTAGACATTACATAAATTAAATTATTTATGACATCATGATGATGCAGCGATGACCTCATTATTTAACGATTTAAATAAAATGGAAAGATAATGTAAAATCCAAAGCGTACACTTGTCCAAAAACTATTGGATGAGTAGATTTCGAACCCTTATCATCTTATCCTCGAATTATATAAGTGTGGGACCTCTAAAATCCGAAACAAATTTTATAATAATGTGACTTTTCCTTACATTCCAAGAGTGCCCCTCCTCTCCACTTATAAAAGGCCCACACCTCTCTCACCTCATTTACACTTTCAAGCCATTTGGCTCGGCCAAACTCTGCCCAAATACTCTCCCAATTTTCCTCCCTTACTCCTAGAAGCCTCCCTTTGGGCAGAATTCTTCCCAAGGAAGCCTTTGGCTCAAATAAAAAAGATTTACCCGATTTTTAAGAGAATGTCTTCTCTAATGTTGTTTTGTTTTATTTTGCTTCTCCAACCCCTTAAACTCTTTTAATTCCTTTCTTTTGTAACAACACCAGTATCTAAAATATACTAGGATGTTGTTATGATAAGGATTTTGCTTACACTTACACACAACTTCGTCTAATGGTTAAAGAACATACTGTTTATGTGGGTGGCGAAATACTTCCTCACGAAACGATGATTGTTCAAATTCTTTTAACACCTATAATGGTGGCCATTTTTATGACACTATTTTCATATATGATATATATATATTATGTTTATGTTTTCCTTATGCTTCTGTATTTCTCATTTATTGCATACTTTATGATTTCCATTATGGGTAAACGCGATAATTTCATTTTAGGAAGTGCGGACTACCGCCCCCTCAAAGTGATGTGAATCGTTAATGCCATATGTGGGATGTATAAAGGATGGAGTAAATGATATTATATATGATATTATACTGGAACTATATAATACCTTTTTATAATTATGATTTCATTCCATTAAATATGAAATAGAAATGAAAGTAGCGTTCATGCGTACGTACGGCTTACCGTCTCCATGAACGGTGCAATTCATTTCTTACCTCTAAATGTTACGTAATATTATGAATGAATGTATATACTGGATATATATGATATATATGACATATAAATTATGAATATAATTCTGGATATAATGGATATTCTACCACATGAACAACTTGTAATTATAAGAAGTTTATTTTTGACTCAAGTACCAAAGATCGGCAAAACGACCGTTATTAACTTAAATAATTACATAATGTTCATAACATTGAAATAAGTGATAAAAAAAGGACAATGAAATTGATAATGGTTCTTAATAAGGTATATATTAACTCTAGATTATTATTCAGGAGGTTAAAGAACGGTTGAGTCAAGACAGACACGAGGTAAGGGAATTTCTTAACCCAACATCCATTCTTTGGGTTAATCTCCTACTTTCAAATTATGTCATGATATTATTATGTCCTATTTTGTATTTTTACTTTCTTTATGTGTACCTATATTGAATACAAATAATAGATCTATTTTCTTTTAAAAATGATCTTTTTAAGGACTTCATCTCAATCTCCTTTCATTGAGGCATATTTGGTTTTATACACAACTTTATTTTATACGGTGTATAAACCCCTTTGACTTTTTCGTTTATTCAAAAGGAATCTTTTTATATGAAGCGTTTTACTAAACGACAAAAAGGAAAAGTTTTTCTTTCAGTACATATGCAGTGACAACGACTTCTCCGCCGCCGTGACCATTATTTGAGTTTCGGCTTCCTCTACATGCCATCACATTTTTTTAAGGAAAAATTAATACAAAGTTTCAACTTTCATTTATTTTGGTATTAAAAATGGTTTTGAAAGCATTTTTATTATATCAATGTGTTGTATTGATATATTTTGATTGAAATGTGGAAATGTTATGTTTTCTTTATGCATGTTTTATGTGATACGATTATGTTATGGTTTATGATATGTTTAAACCTATTCATATGAGGAATGCATTGGACTTAATAAGTGACGGGTGGAGCCCGCTATATCTCCTCGATGCATCGGCAGGTCTCATGAGACAAACTAGTGTCTTGGCACGAGGCCTTGACAAAATCTTATTTGTGGTCTTGGTACGAGGCCTTGGCTACGTGGTTCTGATAGTCTGGCATTATGCATTCCATCATTATGAAAGTTGTTATTGATATTGCATGTGATTATTAGACCAGTAGAATATCCATGTGAAGAAGTATATGGCATTATCTCATTTTACTTTTGCCATATTATGTTGATGTTCAAGTTTAAAAGGCTTTTGTTTTAGTAATACATTGCCTTAAATGTTTATGTTTATTTATGAAAGCTTCCGCAATATTGTTATCCTTACTGAGCATCTGAGCTCACCCCTTTCAATGTTTTAATATTTTCCAGGATGTGAAGAAGTATTTTATGAATGACCTGCAGGGATATTCAGAAGAGGATATGAGTGTGGACTATGAATACTTTGTTATTAGTTTTTCATTTTATGATGTAATGTAAGACTTATGAATGTATCTAGTGTTTCCAAGGCTACTAAACTAATCGGTCTTTCGAGACTTGATCTTTTGTGATCATGCCAATGTTACGAAGTAATGCATCGACTCTGGGTAGCAGGGTTCGGGGCGTTACATATAGAGCTTCCAATGACAGTTTATATTTTTCACGTGTTCTACCATGAAAATGATGTAATTTTATGTTTTTTGAAATGAATATGAGTCCCATAAAAGAGGTAATTATAAAATTATATTTAATAAAATGAACATACATCCTTATCTATCCAATATAGAATAATAAATACTTATGGAGAAAATGATATTCATTTATAGTTTGACAACCTGTAGTGGGAGACTTGATATTATATATCATGATGATAGGATTAAAAAAATAAAATTATAAATTTCATAATAAAAGGTGTTGATGAAACCATTTCCTATACCATTATGGAAATGGGTAAATATTACCATTTACAGTTTTTAGGAATTCATAAGACTTGTAAAGGATAAAATGATTTTTTTGTATTAGATATCCTTCAGATGTATTTATATTTAATTAATATTACAAAATACATAATAATAGATTAACATTATATGATACTTATAAAAAATTTGGTCCGGATATGGGAATTACCACATTCCATTATATCGCTTTGGGTTATGAGTTTTACGACAACATTAAAGTAAATTTTATAAAAAAAATTTGATTACATATTTGATAATTAATATCACATAACATACAAATTCAAATGGAAACTTTGGATAGACCATTCAAAATCTAAAGTATAGGACGATAAATTATTCCATTTATTTTGAATTATGTTTTTATTAAAATCTTTCTAAACTAGAGTTTTTATATGAAAACATTTTTGATTCTAGTGTTCAAATAGAATGATATGAGTCACATTATAAGGTAATGTATGTTACTCTAACATGTATGAAAACAGTTTGATAGTATATGAATCATGATGAAACTTTTTCTCAAGAGATTTTATGGAATACTAAAACCCTTTAATTTTCCATAAATATAGAAAAAATTTGATTAATGATATACATTCATAATTAATAAAGGTATTTTTAATTTAATTTTTGAGATATTCTATTTAATTTAATATCACTTTGGATGAGGGGTTTTAAATTTTTGATGAAGTTAATGTTGATCTATTGAAAAATTTTACCTTTTTAGGTCCTTGATCATATTATGATCGTATATTTTTACCTTGATCATACACTAAATCATTCACAATCTAACAATTTTCTCTATGCATACCTTTTTTGGATGTGTATAACTGATCCATCACCTGTACTAAAATCAAGGGTTCAAGAACATGATCTAGATTTATATTTTTAGGAATAACATATAATCATTTTTTATCGTAGAGATAATTTACTATTTAATAAGATCACCTCCTTGGTTGACGTTTGTCGGTGGAATTTTATGTTTAAAGAATAAATATTGGTACCTTTGAAGACGTCTGAAATCCTTCATTTTCATTAAGCTTTCTAATAGGAGATTCATATTTTCAATATAACTATTATCCTATCCTTGATAACTATTCATTATAATATTTATATAAATACTATAAATTATGAGTTACAAAATTATAATCATTTATTTTATAAACCTGTGATTTTATAAAATAAATTTTATAATTATGAAATTACTTGTTTGTTCTCACTGAGAAATTATAGAATGTTTTTATTTTGGTCTGTTTTACCACATATATGAAATATCCTACAAAATATAAAAATTTAATGATTAAGAAAACTCAGTTAATGTTAATAAAATATAATAGTATTTAATTATAAATGAATTTCAAAATATATAATGATAATATATATGATTATATTCGTTAATAATATCAATTTTTATATAGTCAAATTTCACTGCAAATTGAAATTTTCAATCATTATATGTTCCACTAAATGAATATGGAAATTCATAATCATATAAAAAAATAATCTAAATGTTCACTAACATTATAAATGTGTATAATAAATGATATAAGATCATTAATTGCAACATCAAAACCAAATAATTCATGGAAAACATAACAATTAAAACTAAAATATTAATACATAACTATAAAAAATTAGTATGTTCATGATAAGGAATTATAAATAAATAAAATTTTTAATATAAATAATAAAAAGGATACTGTGAATATAAATAATAATCCTATTTTTTCATCTATCTAATTAAATTATTTTTATAAAAGAAAATGTCTAAGGTTAAGTCTATTGTTCAAATCTTACATTCAAGTAATGATTATCCAGGTCTAAGTCTATATTGGAAGAAGATATATTTAATTTTAATATAAAACCCATATATTTTTTATTTTATATTTATTTGATGGTTTAAAAATTTTAATACCATTTACCCCCTTTTGGATCAAAATTACATTGGAATGTTTCCTATAATTGGAGTCAATTTTCCTCATCCTTTTTGTAAATAATACATCTCATATATTTTCATATTCATTATATTAATTTCTAGATTTCCTTCTATATACCTCAAAGGTTGAAATAATTAATTTTCTACTGTATATAACTTTATATACAAAAAAATTAATGGGATATATTTTTTATATTTTACATATGGTCTAGTTTTCTTATTACCTTCCCTCATTTTCATTATAGATATTTTCTATATATTTTTTCACTCTTTAATCGTGTAATTTTTATTTCTATATTTTTATAAACTATTGTCTATTAAAATAAAATTTTCCATATATTTTATTATTATTTCTTCTAAATTCCCAACATAATATTCATATTCACTTGTAATGTGTTTTTATAATTTTTCATATATTATAACATATCATATTATTCTATTTTCATATGATCTAATGATATATAAGGTTTTATTTTGTATGAAATATTATATTTTTTTGTGAATTTCTTCATTAAACCAGAATCTTTAACACAATTTAATTATTCTATTATTTAATTATGAATATCCTCATGTTCAGGTAGAACACATATTCTTGGATTTTTATTTTGTGATTGGAGATCCTGAAATTAAATTTCCCTCTAATGGATTGGGTAGACTGGTGTCTCTAATGGGAAGAAGGTTAATAGCAGTGTGAACTGAAACCACTAAGGGAATCTATATAATATGTGATGGGTGGGCCCAAAATTATTTAACCCTCACTTATTTTATAAAATTCTTAAATATCATGAGTTGAAATTTCACAGAGTGGGAAGTAAATCCAATTCACAAGGGTACAATATAAACTACATGATCTTTTTTTCACAAATTATAATTTACAAAGGAAATTATTTGACCTATTTATGTTTAAGGTAAATTATTATTCAACATAATCATGATATGTATCATGAAATTATTATGATTTCATGGAACATGAATGTTTTCTCCTGTTTCTAATCCCATATGTATTGTTTATATTTTATACCAAAATCATTAAGCCACAAATAAGAATTTATTATCATTGTTTTATTATGTATTATTATCTACTGTTATGTCCATATACTTTATCCATGTTCTCATAACAATGTATTTATATTAATCTATATTATGATACTGTATTGTTATCTCATATGTTAACCTATTACAGATCAACTATGTCTACCCTTTTTTTGTTTCCATTCCCAAATTTAGGAATATTGACATTATGTATGATATGTATATAAGGTTATAATGTTGGAGAATAAATTTGTAAAATGTGAAAGAATGTTTTTAAAATATGTTGGTAATATAGATAATCTGAAAATTCACTAATGTTATATGTTTTAGGGTGGAAATTATTAGTAACATTAATTATAATATAAGTAAAATAATTTAATTTGTTGGAATATATGATTTATTTGACCCATTCGTATTTTAATTCAGTGATATTCAAATGATTGAAGATCAAATAGGTGAAAAAAATGTTCATTTGCTGGATAAAAATATGAACATGATTTAACAATATAGATAAGTTCTTGATGATTATACCATGGTCAAGAAAATTATTACAATTCTCCAAAATAATTTATATTTTAATATTTCATCCCATGAAGATGATGTCTTAGACGAGTGGTCTATCAAAAAACTCAACAAATCCCTTCATTTCCTATGAGGTGAGAAGAGGGAATACTAAATGATAAAATGAAAATAAATGAAGGAAACAATAATATAAGCTTCAAAAGGACTAATACTTCTCGATCCAATAAAGTCTCATATGGATGATATCGAATACCATCATAATTATAGGGATATAAAGAATAGTACATTTTTATTTTCAAACAGAATGTTATAATGAAAATGTAAATATAAGGATATTATTCAGTATAATTGCATAAATTATGGAATGATTATAAACCATTCCTAAAATTACACTATGGAGTAACAAAAATATGAAGATATTGTCACATCTCAAAGGTCATTGAGATGAAATAGGTTAAAAGCGTCATAGTTTTTGACTGTTCATCAAAATTTAAATGAAGTAAAAATACCTCATGAAATAATTACATTATTTTTAAATATGATTTTATATATTTTGTCATGAAAATTTTATAATTGTTGTGAAAAAATCCCTCAAGGTATCTTTGAAGCATTTTTAGGTGATTGTGTTTGTTGAAAAAGTGGTCATCTGTGTGGTTTTTTTTACAAATAAAAACAATGACATAAAACATTGTTGACAAAGGGGATTTCTTGGTGTCTTGTCGAGTTCAATGTCAGTGGTCAACAATTTATGTTTGATTCAAGAACGTCGACAAAGGAATGAATAATCTGGACGCGGTACGAAAAGAGAATATATAAGGTGGCATAGTTGTGGTGGTCACATATGAGGTGTGTGGTCGCGTAGGTGGTGTGTGGTCACGCAAGTAGGACTTGCGCACCAGGTGATGGTTGTGTGCATAAGCCACTTTTGGTGAGGATGGAAGTGACTCGCGCATGTTTGAAGTTGAAGTAGGTTGTGTCGTGAAGGTGGTTGAGGGGGACCTGCGTGCCAGTTGGGACCTGCACGCTGATACTTGCTCACCAGGATAGGCAAGTGCTCTAATTAAGGTTGATTCTCTGGTCGTATTTCTTGGATATGTGGAAGCTAGAATTTTTCTTGATACCTTCGACGAAATGTGAGATTCATGTATGGGTGAAATTTGGTCTTCAACAGAGAATCTACATAAATAGAAAGATGCATTCCTTCATGAAAATGAATAGACCTACAAGTCTATAAACTATGATTGGATTATTTCCAAAGAAGTTAGCAAAGGAAGAGGATGAATGTGATCCTATCCATCGGCAGTGAGCCAGAGAGAGAGAAACATGGAGTGACCCTTGGGAAATCAGTGAGCTGACCCTAAATCTTGTAAAGGCAGTGATCCTGAGATAGATTGACTATTCCCAAATCTTTGTATCCACATCTAGTGAAGATTAGTGGAATTTGGTATGACCGGAAACTTGTCGGCGTATGATCCAAGGACGTAGCCCAGTGAGGGGGAACCAAGTAAAAATTGTGGTGTCCTATGAATTCTTTACATTCTATTAATATTGTGCAACAGGAAAGAGGGAGATCAGTGTTTTTCTTAACAGCGAAATAAGACCAGAACAGGCATTAATTTTAAATTAGTCATACCCTGATTCACCCCCACTCTCAGGGTATTCAGCCATGTGGACATAACAATAATAGACTGAAGAATATGATTAAAAAAGAACAACAAATTATATTAGTATGTTTAGTCATCCACAATATCCTACATGATGATAAGAAGAAGTTGGTTTTCTAGAGGAATAATGTTGTAAAGGGGAGACACGTAAAGTTTTTCCATTATATAGACTAATCTTGGTATGGTTGATAAAAAATGATAATATTTAATGGAAAAAAACCAATGCAATCAACTAATGATAAATTGAGTAAATCAATAGATCAATAAATATTTATTAATTATGATACGATGCAAGTTAAATTCACACAAAATATGGGATATGTCAATGAAATCCATGAATCTAGGGATACAATTCCAACTATTACAATAACAAATATCATTACATTGAATGTCGAAGAAACATATCACGATGTAAAGTTTTTTGATGTTAAATATTTCTTAAAGGGAACACATTATATATTTTTTGAAAAAAAGTCAATGAAATAAATGAATGTTCAAAATTATAAAATAATGTTTCTAATTCTTCTAATGTATCATATAAAGGGATGATATACAAAAATTTTATTTAATCACTTTTGGCAGAAAAATAAAAAGTTAGTAGTATGTGATGTGGTTAAAAAAATTATAATAAATATGAGGTGTAGGGAACGAAAAATATTGTGTCTAAAAGTAGTATAATGGTCAATGTGATGAAAAATTCATATTAGTATAAAATTATAACAACATGTAGTAGATGAAAAATTAAAAGGAATAAAATTCCACTAATATTAATGAGTACTAATTTCACCAAATGAGGTTTCTATTTAAATATTGGTATTGTTGTTGTAGATTACATAAAAATAAAGAATATGCATGATGAGATAATTTTTACATCCTATATTAATGGGAAGGTATGAATCAAGGGGTTTAAAATTATATAAAATATATTCCAACAAATAATAAATTTATTTGATGTTGTTACTATATAATTCTTTTGAATTTATTTACGAAACTTTTTGGAGTTTTGATCTACTAGTTAACACAACCAAGGAGTGACTCACTATGATATCAGAGTGTTAAAAGAATAAAGAGAACTCTAAATCAATCAAGGGGGATGAATTATCAAGATATAACAATACCGGTTGATATTTCAAACAAATATATAAATGGAGACAATTCGTTATTAGTTCATAGATGTTGGTAATCATATATCAATATGAATAAGAATCCATAGAGTGATATCCATATGTATGGTAGAGGATATATTTATTTATATCATGATGGATCACATGATATTAATTTAGTTATACATGAAAATATTTTTTATAACAATCACAAATCTAATGAATCACACATTTTCAATGGTTTAATGTTAATTATATTGAGTGAGTTCCATTTTTTTGACCATGGTAAGGGAGTTTTCATTCAAAAGCATTGTTATGTAATAATGGAGATAATTGATAGAACAATATTAATGATTAGAAAATGAGAAGGAAATTACATATTTCAATTTTAAGTTGATCACGTTTTATGTTTCTTATTAATGAAAGAGGAAAAGCAATCATGGAATTTTATACATGGACATTTTGGAAAACATTCATTGATATATCAAAAAATCATGATGCTTTGACGAATATAATGATCAAATATTTATAAAGAATCATAAATCATTGTAAAATTTATAGATAAAAATGGTGAATAGTGCAATGTGATGATAGAGATTAATTATGAGAAACCTATAGAGTTGGTGTAATCATATATGTGTGAACAAAATAAATTGAACGTAAATAATAAAGATAGGTACTTCATGAATTTTTTTATGATTTCATCCATTTATATTATTCCTATTTTATATCATGATGATCTAAAGATACTAAGATATTTAAAAACATTTTTAGAATTAATGACAATCAATATGAATGTTCAAAGTAACATAACAATTTGATAATGGGTACGAATACAAAATAGGCAAAATTAATGAATTTCATGAGTGGCATGCTATAATACCGGAATATTTTGATTCATACACACCCAAAAAAAATAATTTTTCTGAGTCAATAAACACCATCATTATTGAATTGGATGATCCATGTTATAGGTTCATGGATCTGTAATATTATTTTATAAATAGTCTATATTAGTGGTTGTCTATGATTTCAGTTGTTTCTAGCATTTCTAGAGGTATACCAATATTTCATTTGAGTAATGATAATAATTGTGATAATAAATAATAAATAATTTGTTTGTTTCAATTATTACATAATAACTAAGGAAATTTTTTTTTGATTTCTTAATGAGAGAGTCAAAAAATTAGTTTTTAGTAGATACAAACTTCAAGGAAGGAGTTATAGTGGTTAAAATATTAACCTCCGGAATATCATTGAAATAACATATTTAATAAATTAAAAAAAAGAAAAAAAATCACAAAAAATACATCCTATTAATGTTAAAAGCAATGAAGGTATATGAAGTGATTTTATAAAACATAAGAATATTCTTGAAGTATATGATGATTTAAAAGCAATTATGAAACTTTTAAAATATCTAATTATTATGTATTCCTAGAGAAATTGAATTTGAGACCCTATGACCTAGGAATTCTATAACATCTGTGAAGATTCATATATATTTTACATATGGAGTTCAAAACCATAAGATTTTGTGGTATTTCATGCATACTATTTTTCTTTTATAAGTTAATCTACAGAGTGTGGAAGAATACATACAACATTGAGCATTTGATAATAGTTATGGATGAGGAAATGAAAAAATCAATATGAATGGAACATTAGTTTAGTTTTCACATGAAAATAATGGAAAACATCTATAGAAAGAAAATCATCTTTCTTTCAAAGGTCACTCTCAATTTAAGACTATTTATTTAGATAAGTCATTTTCTTATGTCACAAATATTAACATGATTCTATTTTTATTTCAATATGTGGTCTATATAATTATTTTATTTTCCAAATGAAAATTAAATTAAAGGTAGGTATCTATCCATGTTGGTGATTATTATCAAGTGTGTATCCAAATGAATTCATTGTATGAGTAAAATAGGAACCCACTATATGGTAATCAAGGATTAATTACAACACAAAGAGTAGGAAATTATTAAAAAGTAATGGTGTATTAAAATATCATCTTTATTGGAGAGGAACCAACTTTATTAACACTGATTTTTTATATCAATTATAATTAATTTTGTATGGTATGATGGAGAGTCCAGTGAGTAATTATTTTTTATAATATTGAAACAATTTGAGATTTGAATGATATGTTAGTATATATTCATCATTATATTAAATTTTATGATTATATATGATTCTATAAAAATATCACAATAATATTGTTCATCTATGTTATTGAATATTTTTGAAATAGAAAATTGTCTGGTGGTATCTATTCTTATTTCTATGGGAACTGTATTGAACATTAATTAAGAAGCATTGGGCATGGATGAAAATGAGTTTCAAAGGATTATAGAAAAATGTCGTTATTTGACTCCATTAGGACCTGACATCATGTTTGTGGTTAATTTATATGTATGATTCAAATGTAACCCTAATGATTCACATAATGTATTTGTGAAATAGAACATATTATCTATCAAATGGACTTTGAATTTTTGTTTGATGGGTTAAAAATGAGATTCCCCTAAATACAAATATAGAAACATGAGAGGTGAGGGGGGAATAGTGAATCTCGTGCTGTAAAATTTTAATGCTTTCTAATTTCCCTTTTATTATTTTACCCTCTTAATAAATAAAAATCAGTTTTTTATAAGAATAATAGTGGATATTTTTATTTTTTTTAACTAATCAAACACACACAACATGAAATTTAATAAGGATATTAAATTATGGGAAATTGAAAATTTATAAGGGATAGACCAAATGCTGGAATACTACCCCTCGGTATGATTAATTATTCTCCTCAATAAGAAATTCTCATCAATAAAAAATTATGGATTATAATTAATATGGATTTTATTCTCGTATCCCAAAATGAATTGAAAACCTTTAAATAGCGACAAATATCCAATATAGATTCTAGAATCCCAATGGAAATTATAATTTCTCACTTCCCTTTACAAATCAAAACTAGCCTTGAAATCATTCATATAACCTCTTAAAGGTACACATTGATAAGCAATAAAAATTAATTCCATATAATAATCAAATATTCTTTCATAATATTAGATTCTAAAAAATATATTAACTCTAATTGAATAAATCATTAGTATTAGTGTTTTTTTAGATAATTATATCGTATATCTTAAACAAATATGATCACCTAGAATTATTAACACAATTTGCATCACCTCTCATCTTAATGAATCTATCATAACCCAAATCTCACATTGTATCAAAACCCAGATCATAAAAATCATTTATTTATCTATCCTAATTTATTTCATTCACGATACAACAATATTAGTTGTTACAGAAAATTCAACATCATTTTTCCTCGATACCCACATTGTGAATCTACCTCACTACATGATTACCAAATACTTTTTTTCTTAGTTGATTTTTTTTCTCATAGTTATAAACTCCATAACAATATTCATTGTCGAAATATTATCTCTCTTTCTATTTCCCTTTTAATAGAGGTCACAATAAACATATTTTTATATATTTCTTATATTTGATTTCAATAAAATTTTATTCACTCACATTGTATTTCATTTTCAAAACAATTTTTTGGATTGGTTTCTCATAAGATCTCTTATATCTCATTCTCCTTAAATATTATTTCTTGATTTATTATATCTCTACCCTTCTTCTTTTATTTTTATTTTTTCTTATTTCTTATACAATAATATCTTCCAAATATTCTATAGCATCCTACGGAACCTCCATAAATTTATAATCTAGAACCTTCATCCAATAAATATTCATCATTCTTATATAAAAAATATTATAGCACATTAGGTGTGGTGCTGAATATTTTCATTATGGAATGATGTAATTTTATTTCAAAAAAACGATTTTTTATCATATATATTGTAACATCCATGTTTTTCTTAAAAAAAAATATAGAAATGCATGGAACATTTTTCAAATAGATATATTTAATTAGCCTTTAAAACATAACCTTTCTACTTCTATGTTCTGAATTTGAAGAAATGTTCATCTAGAGTTGTGCTTAGTATGTCATTTGGAATCTGATAGAACAAACATGTTTTTTGGGGAATAGTAGCATACCCTTATGAATAGTAATATGAATAGTAATATGACCGCATGAATAGTAAATAATAATATTATTTTATTTTCCCAAGGAAATAGGATAATGGGATCTTAATTGATTTTCCAATGTCACATAAAACTAATTGCACTTCAATATTGTCATTTTTCGAATTAACTGTGACCTTATTAAAAATTAAATTAATAATATTTAGAAAATTATTTTTGAAAAAAGGATTTCACTTTTGAATTCGACATGTCGAAAAATGGTTGGGGTAAATTTTTGGTATTTTTATGAAACTCTTGTTGTTTTAGTGAATAGTGAAATACGATAAAATACTGTATAATCAATTTATCAGTAAAATTCACTATTTATGATATCATAAGTGATGCAAGGACACTTTCTTCGAATTCACATTATATTATTAATATTTAGGGTCACTTACATTGAAATTATTGATAGTCTTGATAAAAGTTTTATAATAATGATTAAAATAATCTAAAATACATCCCCTCCTCCACTATAAATACCACCCTCACTCCCCTCTTCATATCAGACCTCTCAAGCCTTGAGAATTGTCTATATTCTCACAAATTCGCTCCCCAAACTTATTCCCCATGTCCTAGAGCTTCTAGTCTCACCAACAGACCAAAACCAAAGCCCTTAAGGAGGATCTCAAGAAGAAGAGATCAATAGTTAAATATCATCTTTTATTTTCATTCTTTTTGTTCATTTTGTGTTATTATATTCAATTAACATTGTCTTGTGTTGAGATATTTCATTAAATATTCCCCCCTTACTGTCCATAGTATTTATTAATTATGAGACATTCCATTTCTCTCATCAAACTATTTTTATGTACTTTTAAGAGACGTCGTTACGCTGCGGAATTCTAGTGAGAAATTTATCATGTTTTATTTTGATTTAAGATTCCTTTCTTTTATTCTTCTTTACACACCTCCTCTATCCAAATGATAATGATAACTCCAGTAAAATATATATACTGTATTTATATCATGTGAAGGGAAGAACTATATTAAATATTCTTTCTCCCTCCCTTTAATTTTATTAATAAAATCGCCGTTCATGAGGTTCCTATTTAAAACCTTCATGGACGACAAAGTTTCATTTTTCAATTTCTTCTTCATTACTAGTCATGAAACCATATTCATGGTTGAACCAGACTATAATATATGTTTTATAACCTAATTAATATTCAGGAACCCGAATATGTATATATGATTCAGTCATATGACAAAACTAGTTCATAATAATCCAAGTACCGCTGAATAATAGAAGTGGTTGTCATCTAATGATTCAACCTCATCCCGTGTAACCAAATTATAGAAATGGACATTAAGAATTATGTATGTTCATAAATAATATTTAATTTCAATTTTTGAGAGTTACATCCATTCAACTTCATTACTTAAAAGCAAGTGAACCGAATAGGAAAATCAAGAAAACAAACACCCTGAAACGACAGAATTCAATATGATAACTTATAAATAATAACATAAAGGAACTAAAAAGAATTATGATAAACTAAATAAATGCCTATTAGGTTCTGAAATAAGTTATTGATATGTATATTTTCACATTCCAGGATCTTATGTTCCAGAGGAGAACACATTTTGATTTAAGGTAAGGGGTTCCTCATCTCACTTTCATTTCTGTGAGATTTTCATCGTTCAACACTAATTTCTTGTATGTGGTTTATGGGTACAACCATTTGATATTTATAATAACATTATTCTCTTTATATTAACGTTATTTAATGATTAAATTGATATTTATTATGTTCTAGTCCTATTATTCGATTGATCACATTGTATTAAGGGAATTCTTAACCCGATTTTCATTCTTTGGGTTACCCTTCTACTATATTATCTATATGCAATTCAAAATGTTTGTGTGATGGGTTATGATTATATTATGTTTTATTATGATTATTTACAGTATATATACATATTCCATCCACTCTTTTATGTCTATCTTCAATTATAAGATATTTATAAGGGAATTTTATTTAAAAATATTGTTTTTAAATTCGGTTTTTTGAAGATCCAATGTAATGTTCTTATGATATTATTCAGGTTGTATGATTATTTTTTGGTTCTTGGGAATTGTTTATGATGAAGGTTGGGACCTATATTCCCCTCCAATTCCTTGGGTATGGGTATGTTAGAGTTCGTCTGTATGGTTACTCCAAGTGTAACTACGATGGTTACACAAAGTAAGGTAGCCGTGAGGGTTATAAATTTCAAGGTAGCCAAGATGGTTACAAGATTATGTAAGTAATAGCCCAAGATACCTCTATGATTATATTTATGTCCTCATGTTTTTTTGGATCTTGTGTAAATCTCATGTTACATGAAGTAAGTATTTATGGTTGAAAATCATGTCTTTTGAAAATGTTTTCATACGTTATGATTATTCATGGAATAATGTGATTTTTCCATCTTTTACATCCCTTACTGATATTTTGTGCTCATCCAAAGTTTTAAAATGAATTTCCACAGGTTAATGGATGTGTAATACAAAGAATTAAGACAAATAAAATTTTTAAGAATTGTCAAGGAGTCTTGTTTTAAGTTTTAATGTTTTATTTTTTGAGAAAAATTGAAACTGTTTTTATGGTATCCACTATATAACAATGTGTAATGTTATGATTGTTTTGTACCAAATCTCTAAACCTCCAAACTTGAAATGATCCTAAATGTAAAATTATGTGTTTTCTTGACTAAATTCAAGATTATGAATGTAATAAGGTCAGGTCCTTATAGTTGGTATCAAATGAAATGTTTAGACAACTTTAGGGATTAAGAGTTTTCGTTAAACATATGGTTAGTCTGTATGATTATTCATTAAGTTAAATCCTTATTTTATGACATTTCGGATTAAGGAAAGTCTGTTACAAATGGAAGGAGGAGGATCTAAAATGATATTCATATATCTTCCTGATGACTTTCTTGCAACAATTATTGCAATGTCATGTCAAAATTACATTGAAACGTTTTCTAACATGCAACTAATTTGCAAGCAATTGTTTGAGATATCAAACTCATCCACTATACCTCGATACCATCATGGATCATGGGTTATATTTAATCAAATACTATATTCTCAATATTCTCATATATTCAAGAAAGGTAAATATTATCAAGGAATTTTCAAATGTTTTACATTATCAAGAGATTTTGAAGCATATTATGATTTTGAAAGAGGTGCTGAAGAAGGAGACACTTGCGCAAACAATTTATATTGGATTTTAAAATATATTCATTAATCACATACTAATGGTGCTTTAAAAGGACCATTTATTGAATGTTTCAACTCAAACTCGGTCCGAAAATTTTATAAAAAACATGTTTTATCCGATGTTTTGAAATTATATGTTATACATGATTATTTTCCAAAATGATTTATCTGTGAAAACACATATGACCCAAGTTGTACAAGGTGTATTTGGATAAAGGAAGAAAATGATTTTAAAGGATCTCTAAATCATTATCGCAGTGCATGGACCTTATATTTACATGATCAAGATGATGATGAGACCAGGTGGACACCTTGATCAAGGTACCCTCACTTTTATAATAAGTTAATACAATAGTGAGGACGTAATTTCTAAAAGATGGGGATACTGTAACATCCCAGTTTTTTTTTAAAAAATATAAATTCTTGGAACTTTTTTTAAATAGATATTTTTAATTATCCTTTAAAACATAACTTTTATAATTCTATGTTTTTAATTTCAATAAATGGTCATCTAGAGTTGTGCTCAGTAAGTCATTTGGAGTCTGATAGACCAAACTTGTTTTTTGGTGAATAGTATCATACCATTATGAATAGTAATATGAATAGTTTTATGAACTTATGAATAGTAAATAATAATATTATTTTATTTTCCCAAAGAAATAGGATACTGGGATCTTAATTAATTTTCCAATGTCACATAAAACTAATTGCACTTCAATATTGTTATTTTTTTAATGAACTGTGACCTTATTAAAAATTATATTAATAATATTTAGAAAATTATTATTGAAAAATAGATTTAACTTTTTAATTATACATGTCGAAAAGTGGTTGGGGTAAATTTTTGGTATTTTTCTGAAACTCCAGAATTTTCGTTGAATAGTGAAATACGATAAAATATCGTATTATGATTTTAACAATAAAATGCACTATTTATGACATCATAAGTGATGCAAGGAAACTTTATTTGAACTCACATGATATTATTTCTATTTAGGGTCACTATCATTGATATTAATCATAGTATTGATAAAATTATTGTAATAATGATTAAAATAATCTAAAATACCTCCCCTCCTCCTCTAGAAATACCACCCTCACTCCCCTCTTCCTCTCACACCTCCCATGCCTTGGGCATTGTCTAAATTATAATGAATTCCCTCCCCAATATTCTTCCCCACGTCCTAGAGCTGCTTGTCTCACCAAAACACCAAAACCAAATCCCTTAAGGAGGATCTCAAGGAGAAGAGATCCTGAGGTAAACATCCTCTTTTATTTTCATTCTTTTCGTTAATTTTATATTATTCTATTCCATTACACTTGTCTTATGTTGATATATTTCATTAAATATTCCCACTTACTGTCCATATTATGTATTAAGGTTGAGATATTCCATTCTTCTCATCAAACTATATTTATGAAATGTTAAGAGATGTCATTAGGCTGCCGAATTTTCGTGAGAAATTTATCAAGTTTTCTTTCATTTTAAGATTCCTTTCTTTTCTTCTTCTTTCCTCACCCCCTCTATCAAAATTATCATTATAACTCCATTGAAATCTATATACTGGATCTATATCATGTGAATGGAAGAACCATATTAAATATTCTTACCCCCTCCCTTTTATTTTATAAACGAAATCGATGACCATATGGTTCTGATTTATAACCTTTGTGGATGACGAAGTTTTATTCTTAAATTTCTTCTTCATTACTGGTAATGAAACCATATTCATGGTTAAACCAGACTATAATATATTTTTTATAACCTAATTAATATTCCGGATCCCAAATATGTATATATGATTAAGTTATATGAAAAAACTAGTTCATAACAATCCAGGTACCGCAGAATAATCGAAGTGGTTGTCATCTAATGATTCAACCTCATTCCATGAAACCAAATGATAGAAATTGACATTAACAGTTATTTATGTTCATAAATAATATTTAATTGCAATTATAGAGATTTACATCCATTCAACTTTATTACTTAAAAGCATGTGAACTGAATTTGAAAATCAATAAAACAAACACCCTGAAACGACAGAATTCAATATAATTACTTATAAATAATAACATAAAGGAACTAAAAATAATTATGATAAAATAAATACATGTCTGTTAGGTTCTGAAATATGTTATTTATATGTATAATTTCACATTCCCGGACCTTATGTTCAAGAGGAGAACACATTTGGATTTAAGGTAAGGAGTTCCTCATCTCACTTTCATTTCTGTGAGATTTTCATCATTCACCACTTATTTCCTTTATGTGATATATGTGTAATGCCATTTGATATTTATAATAACATGAGTCTATTTATATTCATGTTATTCAATTATTCACTTGATATTTATTATGTTCCGGTCATATGATCCGATCGATCACATTATTGTAAGGGAATTCTTAACCCGATTTCCATTCTTTGGGTTAAAATTATACGTCATTATTTATATGAAATTTAAATTGTTTGTGTGATGGGTTATGATTATATTATGTTTTATTATTTTTATTTATAGTATATATACATACTCCATCTACACGTTTAAGTCTCTCTTTAATTGTAAGATATTTATAAGGGGATTTTCTTTAAAAATCCACTTTTTAAATTCGGTTTTATAAAGTTCCAAAGTAATGTTTTTATGATATTATTCATGTTGTATGATTATGTTTTGGTTCTTGGGAATTGTTTATGATGAGGGGTGGGACCTATATTTCCTCCAATGCATTGGGTATGAGTATGTTGGAGGTCATCTGTAGGGTTACTCCAAGTGT
Organism: Viscum album; assembly: GCA_963277665.1. Taxonomy (NCBI): domain Eukaryota; kingdom Viridiplantae; phylum Streptophyta; class Magnoliopsida; order Santalales; family Viscaceae; genus Viscum; species Viscum album. The sequence continues at coordinate 326,007,108 of OY728128.1, forward strand.
AACTTTGATGATGACACAAAGTTAGGTAGCCATGCGGGTTAAACATTTTAATGTATTCTTGATGGTTACAAGATTATATAAGTAATGCCCCAAGATACTTCTATGATTATATTTACTTTCTCATATTTTTTTGGATCTTGTGTAAATGAAATGTTATGAGATGTATGTATTTATGGGTGAAAATCATGTCTTTTGAAAATGTTTTCAAACATTATGAGTATTCATGGACCAATGTCATTTTTCCTTCTTTTCCATCCCTTACTGAGTTTTGACCCCATCCAAAGTTTTTAAATGATTTTACACTGGTTAATGGATGTGTAATACAAGGAAAGAAGACATGTAAAATTTAGAAGAATTTTCAAGGAGTCTTGTTTTATGTTTTTATGTTTTATATGTAACGCCCCGACCCCATCTACCCAGAGTCGGTGCATTACTTCGTAACATTGGCATGATCACAAAAGATCAAGTTTCGAAAGACCGATCAGTCTAGTAGCCTTGGAAACACTAGATACATTCATAAGTCTTACATTACATCATAAGGTGAAAAACTACAATAACAAAGTCTCCATAGTCCACACTCATATCCTCTTCTAACTATCCCTGCAGGTCATTCATAAAATACTTCTTCACATCCTGGAAAATATTAAAACATTGAAAGGGGTGAGCTCAGATGCTCAGTAAGGATAACAATATTGCGGAAGCTTTCATAAATAAACATAATAATTTAAGGCAATGTATAACTAAAACAAAATCCTTTTAATCATGAACATAAACATAATATTGAAAAAGTAAAATGAGATAATGCCATTTACTTCTTCACATGGATATTCTACTGGTCAAATAATCACATGCAATATCAATAACTACTTTCATAATGATGGAATGCATAATGCCAGACTATCATAACCACGTAGTCAAGGCCTCGTTCAAAGACCACAAATAAGATTTTGTCAAGGCCTCGTGCCAAGACACCAGTTTGTCTCATGAGACCTACCGATGCATCGAGGAGCTATAGCGCGCTCCAACCGTCACTTACTATGTCCAATTCATTCCTCATATGAATATGTTTAAACATATCATAAACCATAACATAATCGTATCAAATGAAACATGCATAAAGGAAACATAACATTTCCACATTTCAATCACAAGATTTCAATACAACACATTGATATAATAAAAACGATTTCAAAACCATTTTCAATACCAAAATAAAAGAAAGTTAAAACTTTGTATTTATTTTTCATTAAAAAAGTGATGGCTTGTAGAGGAATCCAAAACTCAAATAATGGTCATGGCGGCGGAGAAGTCGTTGTCGCCGCATAAGTATGAAAAGAAAAACATTCCGTTTTTGTTGTTTAGTAAAACGCTTCGTATAAAAGAGATTCCTTTTGAATAAACGTAAAATTCAAAGGGGTTTATACACCGTATAAAAGAAAGTTGTGTATAAAACAAATATGCCTCAATGAAAGGGGATTGAGACGAATTCTTTAAAAAGATCATTTTTAAAATAAAATAGATATATTATGTGTATTCACTATAGGTACACATAAATAAAGTAAAAATACAAAATAGGACATAATAATATCATGACATAATTTGAAAGTAGGAGATTAACCCAAAGAATGGAAGTTGGGTTAAAAAATTCCCTTACCTTGTGTCCGACTTGACTCAACCGTTCTTTAACCTCCTGAATAATAAACTACAGTTAATATCTACCTTATTAAGAACCATTTTCAATTCCATTATCCTTATTATATCACTTATTACAATGTTATTAACATTATGTAATTATTTAAGTTAATAACGGTCGTTTTGTCGATCTTTGGTACTTGAGTCAAAAATAAACTTCTTATAATTACAAGTTGTTCATGTGGTAGAATATCCATTATCTCCAGAATTATATTCATGATTTGGATTTCATATATATATTATATATCCAGTATATACATTCATTTAGAATATTACGTAACATTTAGAGGTATGAAATGAAATGCACCGTTCATGGAGACAGTAAGCCGTACGTACGCATGAACGCTACATTCATTTCAATTTCATATTTAATGGAAAGAAATCATAATGATATAAATGTATAATATAATTCCAGTATAATATAGTGTATAATTCCATTTACTCCATCCTTTATACATCCCACATATGGCATTAACGATTCAAATAACATTGAGAGGGCGGTAGTCCGCACTTCCTAAAATGAAATTATCGCGTTTTACCCATAATGGAAATCATAAAGTATGCCATAAATGATAAATACAGAAGCATAAGTAAAACATAAACATATTTTATATCATATATAAATATAGTGACATCTTAATGGCCACATTTGAAGGTGTTATATGAGTTTTGAACAATCATCGTTTCGTGAGGCAGAAATTTTCCATCCACAGAAACCGTATGTTCTTTAACCATTAGATGTAGGTGTGTGTAAGTGTAGTTCTAATCCTTCTTATAACAACATCCTATTATATTGAGTATACTGGTGTTGTTACAAAAGAAATGAATAAAAAGAGTTTAGGGGGTTGGAGAAGAAAAATAAAACAAAACAACATTAGAGAAGACATTACCTTAAAATCGGGTAACTCTTTTTGATTTGAGCCAAAGGATTCCTTGGGAAGAGTTCTTCCAAAAGTGAGGCTTCTAGGAGTAAGAGGCGGAAGTTGGGAGAGTATTTGGGCAGAGGTTGGCCGAGCCAAATGGCTTGAAAGTGTAAATGAGGTGGGAGAGGTGGGGGCCTTTAATAAGTGGAGAGGAGGGGCTCTTTTGGAAAGAATGAAATGTTACATTATTATACAATGATTTTCGGATTCTAAAGGTCCAAAACTTATATAATTCTTGGCTATGGTGATAAGGGTTCGAAATATACCCATCCAATAGTCTTTGGACAAGTGTTAGCCTTGGATTGTACATTATCTTTTCATTTTATTAAAATCGTTAAACAATGAGGTCATCGCTGCATCATAATGATGTCATAAATAATATAATTTATTTAATGTATAAAAATTATAAAAAAAATACTATGATGTAGGAAATATTTTTATATTTATAATTAATATTTATAATCAAAATTTGGACTTGTTTAACCCCACTTAAAAGCTTTTTTAGTAAAAACAACTCATGTTTGTGTCAATTTAATTTTAACATTAAATAAATATATATTAATGTCATTTTCCAACCAATGTGGCTCCATGGGGTCCCCAAGTTGACCTATGGGTTATATTGGTCGGCCATGACTCATCCAATAGAAGTTGGACATGTTTCAAGCTCATCTCATATTATTAAAACATTATTTTTACCATAAACAACACTAATTACCACTAATCGCTATTAAGAACTTAAAAGTTACTATTCAACAAAAATTATTTTAATCTCATTGAACCACATTTTACTTCTCAATGACAACCATGTATGTTGGATTTTTGAAAATCAAATCACAGAAGTGGTAATATTTCATTTAAACGAAAAATCAATTATTTAACTACCACTTAGTGGTTTCACTATTCATCAAAAATTGATGTTTTTCAGAACAATGCCAAAATTTCACCCTAAGCTATAATTGATATTCTGATTTCAAAAATGATGTCTATTTTAAAAAATTCCAAAAATATAAGTTTCAGTAATTTATTTCATAATTAATTCCCGCTGTCACAACAAATAGCGTGTTTTTAAGAAACAATTTATATCAAAAGATTGGCAATTGTTTATGTCCAATTTCAATGTTAAATTAATTCTAATGACCACGTTTGGATAAAATGGTAAAAATATATTATAATTATACTTTAAAACCAATAAATAGTATAATTTCTCACTATAAATTATTTTTATTAAAAAAGTTGTTTTTAAGTGATTTTCACTATTCATAAAAAATTGGAAGTTCTCAGAAAATTACAAAAAATTCAACTTTGGATAATTTCGATATTATGAATACAAAAATGAAGTCCATTTTGAAATATAAAATTTCTATAATTTTAAAAAGTTGTTATTACTATTCATAACGGCTACTTTGATTAGTCGCAGTGTTTTAGAACTCGAAGTTGCGTACAATGCAAGCTATTGCATTATTGAATGAGAAGCATATCATGGAAGCTCGGGGTGTTACATTCTCTCCTCCTACAATAAATTGCGTCCTCGCTATTTGAAATTTTTCTTTTAAAATAAAAGGTTGAAAAGAAAAAATACCTTTGAGGAAAACCCACATCGGAAATATGGTTAATAAATATATAACATTAAAAGAAAGCAAGATAAGTACAAAGGTCACCCGATATATCCCATTCTATGATTCTATGTAAATATGGATATGGAGGAGAAACAAACCATCAAGGTCTGAAGGAGAGTTATAGAAAACAGGATTAAGAGAAAGTTTAACTACAATAAAATCACAAACTTGTGACTGGTTAAACGGTCATTGAATCCTCAGTTGGAAAAGTTAACCAACAACATTTTTGTTTTAAGTTATCTTTTATAATGTTGAGGAATTTATTTAGGAGATTTACTAAGAACTTGTTTTGTATAATTTCATTCATTAATAAATTTTTACCACAAACCCAACTTTTACTCCAAATGGTAACGGAACTCAAAAATATTTTATCTATCCTAATTGTATAAGGTTCCAAATGTTAACACATACCATTTAGATTAGTAAAATTATTTTGTAATAACCAGGAACTTCCTGTAGGCTAGTGGTAGGAAATAAAGGCATGTCGCACTTTGATTGTGGGTTTGATTCCTTCAGCTTTGTCTGACGCGACGGATTATGCCCCACCCTGCAGGTTGTCATTTTCCTAAAACTATAGTATTATAATATTCCAAAAATAATCTTCATAAATTTTTTAACCATAAACAATACTATCCAAAGATCAACTTAATCCACTCCAACCTTTATAGTAATCCAAAATACCTCTATCCAGTCTTTCTCTAAAAGGTCTCTTAATTCCAAAATCAATTTATCAGATTCCCCAAACAAAGTAAAGTTTCTCTTATTGTCACATACTAATCCTATTAAAACCTCACTGAAATTAAAAAGTACTGCAGTACAATCCTTATATATATATCACATTATTCTAATAACCAGAATATAATCCATGAGTCCAAAAGAATCAATACATTAATTATTCCGCTTCAACTGTAGTAACAGCATAAGATTGTCCTTGATCCCTTGGCCTTTTTTGAGGTAAGTTTCCCTGATGATTAGGACATTCATTTGCATAATGCCCCATTTCCCTGCAATTGTAGAATTCATCATTGATAGCCACTTTCTTTCCCTTGCAATCACGCGCCTGGAGACCTTTTTCTCCACATTTATAAAAACTCCCATTCATTTAGACAAGTACCAGGGTGATTCTTCCCACAATTATCACATAACGGAAAATCCTTCTTTCCCTTTTCCCTTTATCTGTCTCTTGGTCCACCATTCTCTTCTTCTCTTGCTTTACTTTGTTGTCATAAGACTTAGAAAATTCCTTTTCTATCCTGATAGCACATGAGACAATATCTTCATATGTTGAGAATGATTGTGATACTAAAGCTCTATGGATAAATGGTTTTAACCCATCAAAGAAACGATCAATCTTCGCTCTTGGGTTACGTATATAATCTGCAGCATACCTCACCAACCTTGTAAAGTTGGCATCATACTTTGCGACATTCTCATCCTCCTTTCGTCTCAGACTCAAAAATTTCCTTTCCATATCTACTCGATGGTCATGAGGAAAGTATTTTTCTAACAAAAGCACTTTGAACTCCCTCCATTCCATATTCGATACGTCATCATATTCCTTTGTATTTTGAATCAATTACCACCATTGATTGGCATCTCCAGTGAGGCGGTAAACTGCCATGATAACCTTATCCCCTTCGCTACTCCCTAAGGCGTGGAATATTTTCTATAAGGAGTTTATCCATTGCTCAGCTACTAATGGATTTGTAACCCCATTAAATGTTGGTGGTTTTTGCCTCGTGAAGCGGCCTTACATTGATCCTCCACGTTGCGGATCAGGGTGCTCCAAACGAGTAAGGTTATTATTCATAACCTGAGTGAGTTGTCCCAGTATGTTAATAAGTTGATCAGCACCAGTTGTATCTCCAGCTCCACAATAATTATCTTGAGCAGGAGGGAAATCTCTACACGGAGTTCATGCATAGATATGGTTTCCATTTCTTCCACTAGGTTCTATTTCTATACAATGGCATAAACTAGATTAGTTTATGAATCAAAATACATAATTCCATACATATAAAATAATTAACATAAATTTATGGATATAATCCATAATAATAAAAATATTTTCATTGAGGAACTATATACTCATAACCGTTCATAGTGGTTTGTAAAGAAAATAAGAATTATCCTAAGCATATCCCCCGGGAGTGTCATAACCAAGAGTGCAGTAAGGCCCGTTGTCGTGCACCAGTTCCTGTTCGAGTCTAGCTCAAAGCGGTGTTTTCGGGTTTTACCCCTAGGTACATCTGTGCCAAAGCCGCCTCTACCTTCTCGTATCCAGACAGGGATGTATTGCTCGGAAAACTCACAAAATCTCTATAATACCAAAATTTTAGGAAGTTCTTCTATACTAATCCTCAATGTCTATCTTCGGGATATGTGCTCTAATCAGAGTTTATCTAAATCTAGCTTCCAAGGTTAGTACTAAACTGCCTCTGATACCAACTGTACCGCCCCGACCCCATCTACCCAGAGTCGTTGCATTACTTCGTAACATTGACATGATCACAAAAGATAAAGTCTCGAAAGACCGATTAGTTTAGTAGCCTTGGAAACACTAGATACATTCAAAAGTCTTACATTACATCAAAAGGTGAAAAACTACAATAACAAAGTCTCCATAGTCCACACTCATATCCTCTCCTGACTATCCCTACAGGTCATTCATAAAATACTTCTTCACATCCTGGAAAATATTAAAACATTGAAAGGGGTGAGCTCAGATGCTCAGTAAGGATAACAATATTGTGGAAGCTTTCATAAATAAACATAAACATTTAAGGCAATGTATAACTAAAACAAAAGCCTTTTAATCATGAACATTAACATAATATGGAAAAAGTAAAATGAGATAATGCCATTTACTTCTTCACATGGATATTCTACTGGTCGAATAATCAATACTATATCAATAACCACTTTCATAATGATGGAATTCATAATTCCAGACTATCATAACCACGTAGTCAAGGCCTCTTGCCAAGACCACAAATAAGATTTCGTCCAGGCCTCGTGCCAAGACACTAGTTTTTCTAATGAGACCTGCCGATGCATCGAGGAGCTATAGCGGGCTCCACCGTCACTTACTAAGTCCAATACATTCCTCATATGAATGGGTTTAAACATATCATAAAACATAACATAATCGTATCACATGAAACATGCATAAAGGAAACATAACATTTCAACATTTCAATCAAAAGATTTCAATACAACACATTGATATAATAAAAACGATTTCAAAACCATTTTCAATACCAAAAAAAATAAAGTTAAAACTATGTATTTATTTTTCATTAAAAAAGTGATGGCTTGTAGAGGAAGCCGAAACTCAAATAATGGTCACGGCGGCGGAGAAGTCGTTGTCGCCGCATATGTACGGAAAGAAAAACATTTCCTTTTTTATGATTAGTAAAACTTTTCGTATAAAAAATATTCCTTCTGAATAAACGTAAAAGTCAAAGGGGTTTATACACCGTATAAAAGTATGTTGTGTATAAAACCAAATATGCCTCAATGAAGGGGATTGAGACGAAGTCCTTAAAAAGATCATTTTTAAAATAAAATAGATCTATTATGTGTATTCACTATAGGTACACATAAAGAAAGTAAAAATAAAAAATAGGACATAATAATATCATGACATAATTTGAAAGTAGGAGATTAACCCAAAGAATGGAAGTTGGGTTAAGAAATTCCCTTACCTTGTGTCCGACTTGACTCAACCGTTCTTTATCCTCCTGAATAATAAACTAGAGTTAATATCTACCTTATTAAGAACCATTTTCAATTTCATTATCTTTATTATATCACTTATTACAATGTTATGAACATTATGTAATTATTTAAGTTAATAAAGGTTGTTTTGTCGATCTTTGGTACTTGAGTCAAAAATAAACTTCTTATAATTACAAGTTGTTCATGTGGTAGAATATCCATTATCTCTAGAATTATATTCATGATTTAGATGTCATATATATCTTATATATCAAGTATATACATTCATTTATAATATTACGTAACATTTAGAGGTAAAAAATGAAATGCATCGTGCATGGAGACGGTAAGCCGTACGTACGCATGAACGCTACTTTCATTTCAATTTCATATTTAATGGAACGAAATCATAATGATATAAATGTATAATATAATTCCAGTATAATATAGTGTATAATACCATTTACTTCATCCTTTATACATCCCACGTATGGCATTAACGATTCAAATCACTTTGAGGGGGCGGTAGTCCGCACTTCCAAAAATGAAATTATCGCGTTTTACCCATAATGGAAATCATAAAGTATGCCATAAATGAGAAATACAGAAGCATAAGTAAAACATAAAAATATTTTATATCATATATAAATATAGTGACATCTTAATGGCCACCTTTGAAGGTGTTATATGAGTGTTGAACAATCATCGTTTCGTGAGGCAGAAATTTTCTATCCACAGAAACCGTATGTTCTTTAACCATTAGATGTAGGTGTGTGTAAGTGTAGCATGAATCCTTCTTATAACAAAATCCTAGTATATTGAGGATACTGGTTTTGTTACAAAAGAAATGAATAAAAAGAGTTTATGGGGTTGGAGAAGAAAAATAAAACAAAACAACATTAGAGAAGACATTACCTCAAAATCGGGTAATCTTTTTGATTTGAGCCAAAGGCTTCCTTGGGAAGAGTTCATCCCAATGTGAGGCTTCTAGGAGTAATAGGGGGAAGTTGGGAGAGTATTGGGGAAGAGTTTGGCCGAGCCAAATTGCTTGAAAGTGTAAATGAGGTGGGAGAGGTGGGGGCCTTTTATAAGTGGAGAGGAGGGGATCTTTTGGAAAGATTGAAATGTTACATTATTATACCATGCTTTTCGGATTCTAAAGGTCCCACACTTATATAATTCGTGGTTAAGGTGATAAGGGTTCGAAATCTACCCATCCAATAGTCATTGGACATGTGTAAGCCTTGGATTGTACATTATCTTTTCATTTTATTAAAATCGTTAAATAATGAGGTCATCGCTGCATCATAATGATGTCATAAATAATATAATTTATTTAATGTCTAAAAATTATAAAAAATTTACTATGAAGTGGGAAATATTTTTAGCTTTATAATGAATATTTATAATAAAAATTCGGACTTGTTTAACCCCACTTAAAAACTGTTTTAGTAAAAACAACTCATGTTTGTGTCAATTTAATTTTAACATTAAATAAATATATATTAATGCCATTTTCCAACCAAAGTCACTCCATGGGGTCCCCAAGTTGAACTATGGGTTGTATTGGTCGGCCATGACTCATCCAATAGAAGTAGGACAAGTTTCACGCTCATCTCATATTATTAAAACATTATTTTTCCTTAAACTACACTAATTACCTCTAATCGCGATTAAGAACTTAAAAGTTACTATTCACAAAAAATTATTTTAATATCATTGAACCACATTTGACTTCTTAATGACAAGCATGTATGTTGGATTTTTGAAAATCAAATCACAGAAGTGGTAATATTTCATTTAAATGAAAAATCAATTATTTAACAACCACTTAGTGGTTTCACTATTCATCAAAAATTGATGTTTTTCAGAACAATGCCAAAATTTCACCCTAAGATATAATTGATATTCCGATTTCAAAAATGATGACTATTTTACAAAATTCCAAAAATATAAGTTGCATTAATTTATTTCATAATTAATTCCCGCTGTCACAACAAATAGCGTGTTTTTAAGAAACAATTTATATCAAAAGATTGGCAATTGTTTATGTCCAATTTCAATGTTAAATTAATTCTAATGACCACTTTTGGATAAAATGGTAAAAATATATTGTAATTATACTTTAAAACCACTAAATAGTATAATTTCTCACTATAAATTATTTTGATTAAAAATGTTGTTTTTAAGTGATTTTCACTATTCATAAAAAATTGGAAGTTCTCAGAAAATTACAAAAAATTCAACTTTGGATAATTTCGATATTATGAATACAAAAATGAAGTCCATTTTGAAATATAAAATTTCTATAATTTTAAAAAGTGGTTATTACTATTCATAACGGCTACTTTGATTAGTCGCGGTGTTTTCGAACTCGATGTTGAGTACAATGCAAGCTATTGTATTAATGAATGAGAAGTGTATCATGGAAGCTCGGGGTGTTACATTATATTTTGAGAAAAATGGAAACTTTTTTTATGGTATCCACTATGTAACAATGTGTAATGTTATGAATGTTTTGTACCAAATATCTAAAGCTCTAAACGTGAAAAGATCTTCAATGGAAAATTAAGTGTTTTCTTGACTAAATTCAAGATTAAGAAGGTAATAAAGTTGGTTCCTTATATCCATCATCACTACCATATCCTCAGTAATTTATCTAGAGGATATCATAAATAATTTTTTGAACACATAAGAAGATATCCAAATGAATTATAATTATTACATATATATATAATCAATATGTAGTTTCTTCATTTTATTATCTATTAATAGTTTTAAAATATAAAAATATTTTATCACATTAAATTAAATCCTTAATATCAACTTATCACTCAAACAATGATTCAAATATAGAATTCCATGAAATTTTAATATATTTTATTACATAAATATTCATTACATATCCTTATAATCTACAAAATAACTATAAATAATAAGTGAATTTTGAAACATTGATATATATAAAACTGGTACATAATATATTGGCATAATCGCCCAATATTGTTTTCACAACTAGAAGAATTTTAGACATATCATACTATAAATATACCATCATTTAAAGGGGTAATAAAACATAATAATTATCTAGATATAACAATTAGTAGTTTAAACAAGTTATATATTAATAGATGATCATTTTAACCCTAATATGAGAATACCTATTGGATAACATGAGGACTTAATTATAATGTCATGCCAATTAATTCAAAGATCATATTCATGTTTCATTGAATAAATTTCAGTTTTTTAGGTTACATGAATACTAAAAGAATTTAATTACATGATCCATGTGATAAAAAAATTAGAATATGTAAATTTTGGAGAAGAGTCTAATAGAAATAATCACAGATACATTATTTCATGTCTACCCACTAAGATATTCTTCAGATGTCAGTCTTAAGATAAGAACCTATGTATCTACTTTTGGATTTGGATAAAATTCCAAGTAACCATGTTGGTATTTAACTAACCACATTTTTACCCATTTAGTTAATAAACATGAATCATTTCTCAACCCATTAGTGGGATATAAGGGGACCATTTGTCACACAAAAATAGTGTTTTCATTTATATGCTAGAAGATGCATAAAAAAAACCATTTCATCATTGTATATCCCATGTAAAAGTAATCATGTTTCATAAAAACATCCACAACATCATCAATAACCATATAGAGAAATTATATAGTTGATAATATTGGATCATATAACTAATAAAAAATAACGACCTAAAAAATAGGTCGTTAAAGATGAAAGTACTTATAAAAGGTGACATTGACATTTCTTGAGTAAAATACCCCATATATATTGAAAATAAACATATAACAATAAAATTGTTCATGAATATCAGGGAAACAAATTCTTTTAAAAAATCCATGGTAAAATGAATGAAACCTTAAACAGTATATTAGTCATGATGATAGTGAAAGTCAATCGTGCGGTAAAAATTAAAACAAATATTATTCATAATGAGTTGGTAAAATGTACCTCATTCAACAGATGAAAAAATGTTCCCTAAAATGTTTTTAGAGAAATTCAAATTTTCATATGAATGAAAATAATTAATCATTGTAGAATAGTAAAAATATTATCAATAAAAGTTAAGGGAAATGTAGAAATTGGAAAAAAACCATAAACAAATATGAAAACAAATATGGTTTTATATTAAATGAATTATATCATACATTTTATTACTTAATGATACAAAAATTAATGTTTGAATAATAGATTGAAAAATGAATTACACTATTCATAGAGATGGTAGTCCATTCAAAGACATGAGTATTGTATTCATTTTCTAATAATTAAAATTAAAAAAATTGTATATAATATTGTATCATTTAATAATTATATTTATGTGATAAATATCATTAAAATTTATGAAATACATCATTTTATCTATCATTATGGTGATATGATGGAAAATAAATCATATTAGTACATAGAGGTTGTAGTAAACAAGTAATAATAATTGATATATTTATTTCTAATTTGAAGAAAATGTGTTCGAAAAAGTATTGTATTATTGTAATAATAAAATTAGTATATATTGATAAAGCTATATTGATGATTTTATAATAGATACAACATAGTTATATATTGTATAAGAACAAAAAAATTGAATGATCTGAGTTAGGATTTATACAACCTTCTTGAAGGAACTCAAATGTCTTAAACAATAAGAGTTGAATGATTGGTATTAGTAAATGACTCGAGAAATAAGATGAATCTAAGGAATATTGAAATGTTTTAAGATATGAATATTCTATTCTAGAGGGATAAAAATTAATTAATATGAGAGAAGAGGGGTTCATATTCTATTTTTTAGGTAGGAGGCACACATGGAATTAGAAATATGATTTATGTAATATAATTACACATTTCATATGATGTTGAATATAAATATACAAGAAATAAATATTTTGATAATATAAGATACTAATATATTCCAACAATAATATATTGACAAAATTAAGTTTAATATTTATTAATACATATTTCAACCAATGGTAAACACATTTTAACAATAATAGTGGTAAAAAAAGTTATTTACCTTTATTTATAACAAAAAAATGAAGGTTCCCTCATTACCAAATAATGAAATTATGATTCCAAATATATAATTATTTTATAATAATATTATTCATATTACTTATAGATATTAAATATTTGATAATCATGAAAATTTTAATCAAATCCTGTAATAACGAAATTTATTTTAACGAATAACACTAAATTTATTGCCATTACATGCCTAGTTAAAACTACCAAAAAAATTAAGAAATTTTTATAATTCTCTATACATAAATATAATTAAAAACATTAATCAATAAATATTAATTTTATTTACTATGTGAAAAACACATTTTGTAGGTAAAAATTGATTATGAAAATTAATATATTTTACTTCTAAATATTATTAAAATCATTCCTAACCACTAGATAAATAATATATGGATTACCAATCATTTATTATTTTGATTCCTGGAAATATTTACATAAATTATTTCATTAATAGCGATTTATATAATTTTTATTAAAAAATACTTATCATGTATAAAAATATGTTTCTCATAGAATGGTCATTTAGTCATTATATTATATTAATAAAATTGGGAGTTTATGAAAAAAAATTTATAATTTTAAATAAATATAAATACAATTTATATTGTTTTTAGTATCATTCAATACAATTTATAGGTGATGATGGTATATTAAATCGCTCTCTATTTATACATTTCTTTGTGTGTAAATCATGATTTCAAATACTTCATGTTTATTTCATAGGAAATGTGTATAAAATTATTGTTGTTATAATATAACCCACATAAAATGAATTCAGTTTTCAGAAATATGTAACTTAAATTCAAAAAATATAATATATCTTCTTCATCATATCCTTCAGTTCCTATATAAGTTCTATTAATTTTTTATTCATCCAAAATACATTAATCAAGTGAGTTATCTTACTCCATTGCACATTAAATCTATTATAAATTATTTTTATAGGTTTTTAAACATAAAAATTGTCAAAACCCAATAGTAAAAAAATTATGTTTTTAAAATATTATGTTAATGGAATTTATTTCTATACAAATATTACATGGACGACGTCATTATGATAATATAAGTTTATTCAAAGTACCAAGTGATTATATTGTCTTCTGGTTTGATAAAGAATCTAAAAAGCATTGATATATAAATGGTTTGTATTAATAATTCATACAAACCTCGTAAACATAAACCAATCATAAATTAAAAGGAATACCGTATCGAAAAAATTTAATTCCAAATATACATATTATTTTTCAGATAACATTTCTATTAGATACACAATGAATTGTTTTATTTCTAAATGGATCATTCATTCATTGTCAATTAATTACCAAAATCCAGTCATACTAGATTTATTTCATAATAGTAATTCATGTAAAATGGTTTTTTTTCTTCCCTGTATTATGGGATTAATAATGTTCCATATAAATTCTCATGTCAAATATATAAATATAGGATAATTTTTCAATATAATGGTGTTTATCATAATCACCTTTGAAAAAAGGCATGAAGATAATAGCAGATCCTCTAGTGTTTGAATGGTTCACTCAAAACTAGTAATTTAAATGAGCATGGAAGGAATTACTGAAATACAACTCTAAATTCAGATCCTATTGAAGACTTCATCCTAATATAGATATAAACCACATATCCCAATCAGATATAATATAATATCATACTCTATAGAAACATACCAGTAACTTAATGAATATCCTAGAAAGTTTATCATGATATAAATATTATTTTATATCAATGAAATGCATTAAATTTCTAAAGAAATAAACATTATCCAAAATAGTATAATATAATTTATATGTTTTGGGGGATTATGGGGATAAAATCCATCGTGCAATTTTCATATATTCCTCAAATTTATGTGTAATTAATGTTAAATTCCCTTAGATTAATATCAACATTCATTATCATTATAGTATTACAAACACTTGGATACATACAATATAATATCTATATTCTTATTGGGTCCTTAGTAATACTTTTTTTATAATTAATCATCTTTATACATATAGGATTAATACTCAATGATGATCTAGAAGCATCCAAAAATACATTCTTTTACTCATGTATTTAACAAAAACATACTTGATTCGAGAATATTATCATTCAACAAAAAATAATGGTTGGAATAAAAAAAATTTCCCCCATCTTTTACATATCTACATCATTATTATCGTCTAATTAAATCTTAAAATGGAATTTTGGTAAAAAAAAAGAAGTTTTAGAAACATAATATTTCCCATTCTATAATGATTTTAAGGTCAGATACATTGATAACCATAAATATTGGATGTTTTTTATACTTAATATACAATAGTATGCATGATCCTTTCGAATTAAAGAATCATCCTCCTCGTTTTTTCCATTGTGTTAATGGGATGATCATTTTTAATAATTAATCAGATCAATTATCTTCTTTAGAATATATTTATCAATTTCTATGTGAATATATACTTCAATATTTTGGCATCGATATACATTTATGTGTGTGTGTGTCAAAGAGATGTAAGTAATGTATGTCTATTATATTAATAATGAAAATACTAACCCTAAGAACTCAAGGTCATGGGTTGGGTAATTTTTTCTCAAACCCATATTTGTCGTGTTTTATAAGATATCACCATATTATTCATTATAAGTACACACAAAAACTAATTATTATAGTCATATCCTTAATTTAATAACCCCTCTATATTTTATGGTAGTGTTATCATAAGTTAACGGAACAACAATGACATAATTTCATTGAAATTATCATTACATTCATAATTCCAAAGGAACATGACTCCTTTATTAGTCAATATAGTTAGTGGATTATAAATCCATGATAAATTATTCACAAATCACAGTTAATATCCCCCCAATTTAGGATAAAAACAAATCTTAGTCATTTTTTTGGTATTGTTTATCATTCAATAACATTTATTTTTTATGAATATACTAATATAATCCCTCAAGATATTATGTGACAAAAATATGAATCTTTATATACCAAAAATTAAAACATGAGAAATATTTCATTCAACTTATCATATGTATTATACATTGATATAATCCAAAATTTATATTCCGGATATTTCATTTTCTTAAACTATATATAAATATAGTCTATTATAACTATCACAAAATGTTCATGGTAATCACTATATACACAATTGATTTAATACAGGATGAGTTTGGGTATATTATTTAGAGAAAAACAAATTAATATAAATTCACAATGTCTATAACACATAATGAAGAATGTGTGGTGGTTTTATTTATTTGTTAACCTCTATTTAATTTGTCTAGATTGAGTATCAATAATATAAAAATATTCATATCTATATAATTGAACAATAAAATCAAGAATTTGGGGTGGAGGATATTTATTCGTTATCATAATTATATTATGTTCCTGATAATAAATGCATAGTTGAATTGACTCATATTTATTCTAAACAAAAAAAATAGGTTCACCCCATTTTGATACAATTTTCCATATGAATCCTTCAATGTGATTATTCTAAAGTTCATTAAAAAATTATGAAAAGCCAATTGCATCCATCATATATGGAGTCATATAAATGTGTATCATTGTGTATGTGTTATACATATAATTGAACTTTTAGATTTATAAGATGTCAGTGAAATGTATATGTAAATACATCATAAAACTACCATACAAATGGTATATCTTCAATGTTGGGTTTCTCGAAAACCATCAATGAATAATACAACATTTTAATAGTAATATTGACCAACACAATGGATGTTATTTTCATTATATGTTTATATTTTTTTCATTAACATATATAAAATCATTGGGTGTTTCATAATATCAAATGTGACATGACAGGCTAAAAAAATAATAGGGGATCTATATAAATAATTAAAATAACCTGGAAAAATAACCTCATGTTCAAATAGATGGATAATAAAACAATTCTCAAGAAGCATATTCATAGAATGTAAAATTGGAAAATCATCTTGGACATGAGATGAAATTATTATAACATTCTTATTTTACTCTAATAATTCAACATATAATGATTGTGATGGATATGTGATAACAATATAAAATTATTAATATAAAAAAAGAGTGATACTATATCAAATATGACATATGAAGTTCAATTTTTTATGTTAAGTGTGTCTTTAAAAAATTTATTCTCAAAAATCACATTGGAAATAGTGAGGACATGATATTTTCACCATCTATTTAATTAATATGTTTTTTATATTGATCATTATCATTAACCTTTTAGGTCAAGATCTAGTTGCAATACATCCCATTCTCCTTAAATGTGAAATCATATAGTGTGTGTGGTTCATTTTGGGGAGATTTATCTCCACCCAAAATTTTATCTAACTACTTCCCATTAATTCATAATTTCAATATCTAATTATCATTACATGAAAACACAAATAATATATTATTCCCATTAAAAAAATTCTTCTATATTCATTCCACTATTATAATACAAAGGATGACTCATCTTCTCCCCCTCATGGGTTTTATTGTTAATTTTTTTGAATTCTATATTTCTTTTTGTTTCAAAACATGGAGATTGATGGATTATTAGCATATCTATTTCTTCCTTGATATCACATTGTTCATTTTATTTATATCCAGTGAAGTCTATTATAGATAATTCCCATTAGAGACTTAGTTTACATCTAATTATGAATCAATCAATCTTTCTATCACATTGGATGATAATAACATTAGAATAACATTACAAAAATGTAAAATGAGACTCATGGTTACTAATTGATTCATCATCTATCCTAATTAGATCAAGTAATTCCTTCAAATTTTTTAAATGAAAAAATTAATGAATTTAATTTCATCAAAATAACCATCTAAATTCATTAAACCATACATAGATAAATTATTATTATTTCCTCATTTTAAAAATATGATTAAAATATAGATCATCATCGTATTCCAATTTTTATAAGATAGATTTTAATTTATATTTTCTGGTATCAAGAGAATAGAAAATATTATTTTAGTGTTATTGTTAAATTTATTTGAAATTAGTGGATCTCTAGAGCCACAAATTTTTGGTGGGTTTGGTCTCGTGAAGAAATTATATGAATTTTTTTTCACATATTACATATTTAGAAGCATCCTATGAATAATGGATTGAAAAATGTACTTAAGAATATTAATTTAATTTTCCATTCAATTTCCATTAATTGTTTGTTTCTCATGATTTCATTCATTGAATTTTTTATCACATTAAATGTAAACATTTTTCCTTATGGTTTCATATATAAATTGAAAAATATGACAAGTTATGAGAAAGAATAATCATACATTGGAATAAAATAAACAAGAAAATAATTTATCTGATGTGTTAATAATGATAACATATTTCAAATATATGACACTATATATATATCCTAGGATATCCAGGGTTATCATTTGCTAATTCTGAATTTTGGACAAGCCAGAGAATAAGCACAGTGGTGGATACCAAAGGCATTTTCTAATTCCCAAGACAATTCTACGATTCTAGAGGGGGTTGTGGGAAATAATTAAGGAGATCATGCAATAACCTCATAGGGGTGTACACCCTTGAAATCCCAATGAAAAATTAAATGGATATTTTTGTGGTCACCATCAACAAGCCCGCCAAGGCAATTGCATTATGAATGAATCCTTGAGTGAAAGACTCACTTAAGTGCAAAAACCCTTTTATGCCAAATAGGATGTTAATTGAATTATTTCATGGTGAAATCCTCAAAAAATAGTTATTCCAATGGCGTTAATTAAGGGATCAATGCGCACAATATTCTCTTAGGCACACAAACCCTTTGGCGCCCAACATGATTCCAAATGGCCTCTTCCACGTAGCTCCTCTCATGCACCCCCATTGAATCTTTCGACTATTAAAAGAAGTGTAACCCACTACATTCAGGGATGGTGATTGAAGATGAACCTAAACTTTGTTTCACAAAAGACTCCACTTCCATGACTGTACAAAAAGTAACATGACCTCAAGGCATTGGATCTCGTGTGAAAGGTCTCTAAGGGGCAATCCTTTGGGTGGGTCCCTGTTTAGATTGATCCAAATCAGTTTCCTTTTACTCAGGTATTTTCACACAAAATATCCCTCATGTTCATAATTTTTTCCTTGTATATTAACTATTTTTTGTGCATCTATTTTTTTGAGCTCCACTGCCCCATCTTGTGTGAAACTTCCCTTCATTTGTGATCCCTTCCTCATATTATTGATGTGTTAACCTCACCCTAAAGAACCATTTCTGAGAGACTCTTATACATGAAAATTCATTCATTCACATGCTTATCTGGTATAGCCTTCTAGGTTTGTACGAAGTGATTTCATGGTCCCTCAGGTAGTGATTTCTATTGCATCGGTTTGCCTCATGATTCTTAGTATAGGCATTATAACAGAAATTTCTTCTTCACATAGCCATGCTAACATGATCCCTTTAATAGATAACTGCACAACCCCACAATGACATAGAATTACTGGTGGATTTCCTATACTAATGGTTAAAGCGTGCAAGTTATGTACATTCTTGGTGTTAGAAATGCATCTCTGTCGTCCGAGATGCATGAAATTAAACTTACTAGCACCATCATCCTCAGAACGTGATATTAAACAGTACTATATCCCAGTGTAATATACATGGGGTGACCCATTTCGGAAATTCTCCACACCCATTGGTCTCCACATATGAGAGATCTCCCTCACATGGTATGATAACCTCTTTACTAGAATGACATATGTCCATGGGGAAGGGAAACCATCTTGGTGAAAACCTTAGCATTTTTTAGGGAGGTACCATCTTTGATCCTCCTCTAATATTTCATAAGAAAAGATAAGAGGAGAGATGGGCACATGGTCCTCTAAGACCCAGTCCTCCCAGTAGGGATTTATTGCCATCAGGCCTCCATCTCATAGTAATACCCAATTACCTTTTTAGGGCACTAACAACACGTAATCCCTTCTCAATTCCTAACGGATTCACATTTCGGGTTGTGATGCTTAGGTCTAGGATCACTCTTGTTTCTCACACTGATCATGAATCATGTGGGCCTAGAGTAAACACTAACCATGACATTATTTTTGGGCTACCTTAGCATGTATACCCCAACCCCCCAACCTGACTATGTGAAATTTTATCCTTGTCCTTTCGATGAATTGTATGTTGGAATCCTCCAGGAGTACAAGACTAACACACATCTCTCCTGACCACTTGACGTCAGTTCACTCTCATCCCGCTTGACATTAAAAATTATGCCACTTTTGGCCTCACATTATTATGAACATTACATATTCGAATAAATGGGTTTTTATCCTTGTTTCATAGATTGGGTACAATGGAAGCCTCCATGAGGTTCATCCCAAACCCACAATTAGCCATTGTAGTCCCCAACTAATGGAAATCCATATTAATCCCCAATAAAAGGTAAGCTGTTTTAGTCCCCAACCAATGGTAATCCAATGTAGTCCCCAACAAAGCGATAGAAGTTTTAGTCCCCAACCAATGGTATGTCGTTGTAGTTCCCAACAAAGAATAATCCTTTGTAGTCCTGACCATACAGTAAGATGTTGTATTCCCCAACCAATAGTAAGTTTTTTTAGTCCCCAACCAATGTTAATACATTGGTGTCCCCTTGGTTGGGACCTACATGTTTGTTCCCCCCCTGGGCATTTGACCAACCCGAGCTGCTCAGCACGTATAATCCCTGACATCATCTTTGGGTCATTGTCCTTTGCGCACACCCCGATTCTATGACCCATCTCAAACTTTATGGACTATGATTCCCTACATCATGGATATGTTGGAAGGCTCCCTGAGGCTGAAGCACACCACTCTTGTACCATCATGGTCTCTCCCTTAAGCCCATGTGTTCCAGGAAGGTCATTCCCCAAACCTAAGGTTCCAATTCCTTCAGGCCATATCCAAGCATGTATTCTCATAAGCCACATCTTTTGGTGTCCCATCGTAGCACCACACTATGAATTATTTGATTCCCCTACCATGTGGATAGGTAGGAAAATTTTCCAATAATCATACCCAACATTACCATCATCATCACTTCAGCTCCATCTCATTCACCACCCACTAAATTCAATCTCACGCTATCCAACATGATTCCCTCTTGATCCACCAGATTCTAGTGAAATCATTCCATTCATCCCATCGCCACTCACTACGATGTCTGGGAAGCTAACCATGGATAATCCTGAAACAATATACAATCATCTAACCAATAGTTTCCCTCTTGTGATGGGATTCTAGTCATGCATAAGCCTCAGAGTTTCTCTGAGATGTTTTCCTCTATGTACACCCTGATTCATCACCCCATTGAACTATGTGGGTATTGATCTCTATCTTCTATATAGTGTATGTTGTAAAACTCAATGATGTTCAATCCTTTCCAATGGAAAACCATGGGGTCCCCCTTCATGACTCCCAATCACTCTCAGATCCATCTTCATTGGACTTTTTGATCCACCCAACCATTAAACCCCTCAGGCGATCTTTCATGGGGACGTACCAATATGATCCACTCTTATTAGTTTCTTGGTCCGTCTAATCCATATCTTCTATACATTAAACTTATAGCATACCCTATGTTAAACATGGATAGTTGAGGAAAGGCACTAGAACCGGCCTATGTTGTATAATTCCACGCACTAAATGTTGGATGCCTCGTGCTTCAGCGCCCTCAAAACCCCCCATCACAAGGGGAAGAAACCTAGACACATCACTGTTCTAGTTTCCAAACACGCCAGTGATGTCTTACATGACTACTCCCAGGATCAACGGTTTATACCCTAAACTCAACCCTTTTCATTTCTTGAGAAATGTAGAGTAATTAACTATCACCAACAATGATATTGCATCGAGAACAGTTTCATAGAAAATTTCTAAATCATTAAGGGGGACCAAGACATGGTAACATGTTCTGAGGAGAAATCCATATAAATAAAGACCCACATTCCATCATCCCATTTAGAACAAGTAACAATATTTATTGCATATGTGATGGATTTCACCCACCTTTGGAATGTGGGAATGTAGGGAAACAATAAACACATCCTCTCAGATGGGCGCACGGCCAATTGAATGAATAAGAAACAGAAATGGTGAAAATTATGTGATTTTATTCTATTAAATGTGGATATTAGTAGCATTTGACACATCAATGGATAATCAGGTATCTGAATCTAGTTATATGGCACCTGGTCCCACCATGAAAATCATGGGACTGGCGTAAAACTCACCAGATATTAAGGAAGTTGATAGTCAAAAATCATTGTATGTTACATTTTCCGCATTCATCTTTCTTACCAACCATGGAATATGGAATGGAGATGTGGAACTAGACATTGATTCCCTTCTTTCAACACTAGTGGTTGAATCTCTATGCATGGAAGGACTGAAGTTGTTATGACTATAAACCAATCACATTCCACCCACGGATTCAAGAGTCATGTCCATCATCATGCACAATGCATTAAACGAAAAATTTTGGTTACATGCTAACATCCTTCTCCACCTCATCATGTCTATGTAGAACTTCAAATCTATTGGTACTATACTGCAGTGTCCATCCACACATTAGGAGGAAAAAGCTACTATAAAAAATCATTCAGGGATCCACACTGATTTCCCCTTTTCATGTATTTCACACATTACAAATACCATATCCGTCCTTTTTTTCTACACTGAGTTTGACTCACGTAGGCATAGGGATCAGATAAAGGTCTGAACATGCATGGAATAGTTCCTCTTTTCCATTGCCTATGTTCTAAGACCTTAAACTAAGATCTTTTCGTATTTCCCCTTTTTAATAACTATGTACAGCTTGATTTCTATCCTCATGGGATACCTAGGAATGCTTGGACATCTTATCTAGGGGTCCATCTTGGGTTGCACTGTTATATCTCCTCTATTCTACATTCTAGGCCCCAACTCATAGGGATTCATGGTATGGAATTTATGGTCTCCTACCCTAATTCATGTAGGGTTTTCAATAGCCTCACCACGTATGCCCACTTCTAAGATCCAGTTCCTCCTACCTACTTTCCTTAGTCTTGTTAGATGTTAAAAGGAACCATCATAAACTACATACTACTTGATTGCCATCCTTCTAGGATACGTATGAACACCCAGAAATTTTATTGTCGGGTCTATATCAACTGAGAGTTATCCCCTCCCATCCCATATCCCCTAATTTTTCCTGGGCCCTTAGGCCCGAGGTATCATTCTTGGAATCATTCCTGGTGTGATGTAGACCTTGTCTTCATTCATGTCAGGTATTCTTTATCGCATCATGCACATTTTTCCTTTAGACTCGTTTCTACTATGTCTATACCTCACAACGTTGGAATGCATGGTTGATCCCATCAAATGACATTAATCTATGACAAAATCATCCTGGCCACATGATGAATAATGACACTGCATTGTGATGTCCTCGCTCTAGGGACATCACTTTTGGTATCAGTCAAACACCATACGATTTTTCAATTCCTTCATTTGGCTCGATTATTGTTATGGTTCCTTGATTCTCTATTCTAAGTCCATTGCTTCACAAAAAAAACACACTTCCATTCACCCTAAATAACATAAGAGACCTATTAAATGCCACTTCTTTTGGTGTGAGGGCCACACTAGCAGGCCTCTTTAATCCATGGTATTAGTACCTTACCATGCCACCTCTCATAACTATCTTCGTCATGATTCTAATTCTCATGAGATATGTAGGAAAGCCCAGACACTCTTGTATGGTCCCAACCTAACATTAGTGTGTTTTCCCCCTTCACCAAAACACTTCTCCAAAGGAACACATGGTAATCTATACATCAGGTCCTCATTCACACCGGGTTCCATAATTACCTCACCATGTGTCCCCAACATTCCATACCAATCCATGGTCCGAGGACTATGACCATAAAATAAGATCACTCGGTGACATTCCAAAAGACATTAAACCTCATGACACCTTCCTGATCTTTGTACCGCGTGATTCCCATCTTCATGGGATATGTAGGAAATTCCCAACATCTTGCCATTGGGTCCATCCCCATGAATCGTAAATCCGGTCCCCTCTCTATTTCGGCCTATTGGCCTGTGTTCTTTTAGGGAATCCTACACCTTAACCATGAAAACGTCAAGGATTCCCCACGATAACATTAGAAAGCAATAGTTTCCTTACTAGACACGTTATTTCTAAAAGTAGGAATGATCCATTATCAGATTGATTTGTCCACCACAGTGGTGTAATTGCAGGACTGTTGGATTCTGTCCGAACAAACCACAACTCCACCTTCCACGCTTTCCATGCCCATTATTCAAACCCGCATACCCTTTCACATCTAAAGGGATCCCCTAACAATATGGATGCTTGGCCTATGGCCCACCTACTATCCTGGTCCAATGTTCCGGAATATTAATGGATGAAATTCTATAACAAGTCCCCTGTTTCAAAAATAGTCTGATATTAGGCCTCATTTTTCATCCCCATTTTATTCTAATGCAATATGGATACAGTTTTTCAAACATGGTCAAAAATTATCTATTATTTTCACACCAAACCTCAAGTTCTCCAATTATATGGTATTGTGATTCTCATTTTTCACTTCCTTATGTTCGGTTTGATTTCAAACTCTTCTGACATTATCCCACTAATGCACTACAGCCCATTGGGAAGATGATAGGTCGATTGTTCTGAGTAACTCATCCTCTAATCGTGCCTCCCTTTTCTCTTCTTGAAATTACAGATTGTTTATTTGAATCTCAGATACTCGACGAATGACTGGTGATACAACATTCAAACGATGTAATAGTACGAACAACCCTTATTTCTCACATCGGGTATGACCCATGTGAGGATAGGAATGAATTTATATTTATTTAAAGATTGTGGTTGAATAAATTAAACCAAACAAACATGTAAATCAATATATACACACATTTAGTTCAGAACAAGAGGAATTAAGGAGAAATTAATTTATGATTTCAACAAAAACATGGCCCTTATTGATCAGCATGTTACATTGATCATTTCAGTTCCCCTACCTATTGGTTTGTGGCCTCCAGAATTTCATTAAGCCCCCTAAGAACCCTCTCTTCATCAGCATCCATAAAGCACAATCCACCTGTCCTAGCATGTTCTAGAGCCTATTCAGTTTGATGTTTAGACATTTGGTGACCCACTTGCACTTGCTGCTCTTGGAAATCCGCCAACATGGCCCTAAACTTCTACTCAAGCTCGGAACAGTTTGAAATGAATACTTACTTTTATTTAATTTTTTCTTCAAGGAGTCGGACCTTTTGTTCGATATTCAGGAATGATTGGGTACTCAGGACTCTTTCTGACATCGGGAATCATCAGAGCATCAGCTGCGCTCACACAGCTTCTCAGCCATGTGGTCATGGACATTCAAATGGAGATGATGAGCATCCACCCTTCCATCAAAGTGAATGAACCTCTAGGTGTAGAGTGATCATATCTGTTTTATCCATTCTATCTGATGGTGACTGAGAGTGCACTTTATACACTTCCATCTTTTTCACTGCATCATCCGGCTCTCCTCGGCCATAACAAGCCATAATCATCTATCACCTTAGGATCTGCAGGCAATAGTATGGGAAAGAAACCATGAGTGTAGCATCTGGGTCTTCGTCAGGTATTCCCTAAAAGGGGTTAGGTTCTTTAACACCATGGAAACCTTCCCATCTCACCTGAGTCTCAGTAGATCCCTCTCCGTCTTTCTCCCTTTCCCCAGCACTAGTACTGCTGACATCCACATCTCTTTGATCATCGTGTGCTGGGGCCAGCTCTGCTTGTGATGTGTGCCCTGAATTGGATGATAATTTTTCATTTGAATCAATTGCGGATGACCTGGAATCGGCTGCCCGATGATCCACCCATGCAATGATTACTACACAAATAATGAACACCCAGATCAATTGAGATCTCTGATGGTAAATACAGACATTTACGTAAGGAACATATAAGATCCCAAAGCATCAGAATCCAGTGTTCTAGCTGATACCAAAGTTGTCATTGTAGGGGATCCTTCCACACTCGTTATCTCTATAATGGGCGTTGACTCCCCACATTGTTCTATTGGCGCCTCCTCCACCCTTTCATATGAAGAATCTTGGTCAGTTCTAATATGAACCTGAACAAGAAAAGGAGATCTGAATGAGGGTTTACAAATTTAAGTGGGAAAGGATAGATAAGTGATGAGACATACCTCAAGTAGCTCAGTTATATCTATATCAGAGCTAATGATCTCACCACTCCCCTGAAGACTCCCTTGGTGAGATGCCCCCTGAAACCCTCCACCTTAACACTCCACTACTCCTTCCCCCTCCTTCACCTTCTCCTTCTACATCAACCTCTTATGTTTAAATTCCCTCTGAATCTTCATCGGTGTCATCATCCTTGGTCTGCATCTTGGCTAGATCATGCCCCTGATCGAGCATTACCTTCACTAGGAGGGATGGTTCCTCACTCCAACACCAATAGCACACATATGCATCCATATCCAAAATGTATATGTGCCAACAATGGAAGATCAACTTTTCATCAATACAAATTAGCCCAACCAATGGAAACTTGAGTCCATCTCGCATTATATTTTTCTATAGGGCTTCGTTACCCATCAACTGTCGTAGGGTCATCCTAGCTGACCACATATTTTGGAACATTATGTCATCAGATGGTTGAATCAGATACCTTATCATCTTCATGGGATGATCCCTGGAATCACTACGAGCTCCTCTCCCACTAGACCACATGGGAATGACCCCTCCATGCGACGTCCCCGCTAATGAAGTCCCGGCATGAGTGGGAAAAGTTTCCTAATATGATTCTTACCTTTCTTCACCAAAAAAAAAACTGATCTCCACACTCGTCACCCATGTTCTACACTAGCTACCTTGAGATGCCAAACTCGCTTATGAAAAATCCCTTCAGGGTATGATGTGGTGCAATGATTATTATATTTTCTTGAGAGGCGAGAATCAACTCTGCTGGGGGTAAAGGTAATGACATCGCCAGAGCCATGAGTTGTAAACATAAGCCACATTAGGCGTAGAATGAAGGGGTGACTTTCCTATCGATCACCTATGTAAACTTTCATTGGAATCTGATGGAGGCATCCAAACTACCTAGTAAATCTTAACGACACGTTGGGAACACCAAGGATCTTCCATTCAATCCGGACCACATGTACTCTTACTTTAATGCCCTAGAAGTATTCCCTTTTCTCTAGTTAGAATTTCCCATTGTCTATCATTTGTCCAGCGAGTGTGGGGAACAGAATAAAAGTGAAAGAGGTGTGATTTCAAATTCTGGTCGTTAATCCCACCTCATTGAGCATCAATGGAATAACCCCAGAAATAACTAGCAGGGAAGGTCATAGGTTGTTACCCAGAGGATGAATGGTGATTGGAAATGTATATCAACCACAATGAGAAGAAATCCAGCCATGAATGATCTAGAATGGTCTATAGATCCTCCTAGTTGAGTCCCCTCTCTAGATGCGCCCCAAAATGGCCAACAGACAGGCTAACATGGGGACCCCCAGGTTGAACCTCTGATTCGCAGCCATGATGTCAGCCATCACCAATTTCGCTGGACGAACCCCCACCACTGTGTCTCGTAGGTGTAAGATCCACCCACTCCAGAAGGAAGAAAGGAATCAGGTGTACCAGTTGTTCATGTCACGAATATCATTTATACTGAATCCCCATGAATGATATTCCCCCACCTCCAGGATCCTACTTTATGATCTACTTCTGCTTCATTGTGTAGTGGTCGGACATTGTCTTCCTCGCCATGGAATTTTGACTTCCAGATCCCTTTGCATGAACAATCTAAACCATTTTTTACAGGAAATGTCCTTCAAAAAATCATTAACCCCCCATCCTCTCAATAGAAAGCTCTAACATATTCCATTTTAGCATAGGAGATTGTGATCTGTCAACCCAGATGTTCCTCATTGGGATGAATTCATCGTACTGGTGCCCATACAAAGGGATAACCATGATATAATGAATGTCCCAGAGGCTGATGTCAACATCTTCATGGTGATTATGGATGGTATTGGTATCGGGGGACCATCAGGTAAGAAGATATGGCCCGAACTCATGATGACGGTAGAAATGAACCTACGACGTCCACACCGCCTCGAACAAACTGATGTGCCACATTTCTACCCCAAACTGGTCACACATCTAGCATACCAAATACGCCCAAGCCCATAAACACATGAAATTTCCTACAGAACTCCAGTCCCAATACTGCTTCCAACGTTTAGCCTCGTTAGTAACATGCTAACAGATGGTAATTGAGTAAAGGGATTGAGAATCCTTCACAACCTGGTCACTCCTCGAAATGGTTCTCATCTAGAGATTTTTTTCTTAAACATCCATATGTTTGTTTTCTCTAGCTGGATGTCCATTTTTGGTGATATTATACCATGGTAGGTCTTCCTTGCGGTCACCCATGACCATGGTGTATTGACATCAATTCCTGGCACGGGTACCTCCACCAAGATACCGAAGCCCCATAACGACATGTTTTCGGATAGTGCATACTCCTTCTAGTATATGTTCAACACGTAGTTGAGATTATGGTCGATGGATACGATCTTTCAAGAACCATGTAACTCGGGGATTGAAACCATCTCATCCCTTCGAGTGGTGAACACAACCTCTCTCTCAAAGTCATTCTTATTAGCATCCATCTTCATCCATGGAGGTTTTAAATAGTTAGTGCGGAAAAGAGGGAGATGGTGATAAAAAAACAAGAATCTGTCTGAAAAAGTAGGAGTCGACATGAAAAATCATGGGGTGGAATGAAAAACCACAGGTCTGCGCATAAAATGACAGTGGAAATTGGGGAATTACTCACAACCGAACAGATTTTTCGTTCAAGATATGGATAATTTTAGCGTGCGACAACTCAATACTTATCGCGTGAGAAAATACATATGTAATGAGGGACCCACGAGAGCTTTTATAGGTGTAGATTTAGGTTTTTGTGGGTGTGTGTAATTGGGAATTTCATGAAACCTCTTGGTTTTACGTGGCACTCCAGTTTTTAGCACGACAAGCCCCAGGGAGTTCTGTAAATCAGCGTTTCCTTCAGAATCCAACCATTGGGTCCTGTTGATAATCTGATTCCAATAGGGAGGACATTTATAGAAGATGAAAAATTATCGAGGGCTGATGGATGTTTTTCCGTGACAAAGAGAATCCATATTTGGACCCAGTGATCCATTCCAGGTGGGCCAGAGAGGCCACATGAAAAAAATTTAGTGTTTCGCAAAAAAAATGCTCTTTTGTAGAAAATCGCGGGATCTACGAATGTTTTCCATGAAGAGGTGGAAATTTCCATGCCACCAACTGTGGGTATAGAATCTGGCACACAGCCGCCCCGTGTGGTTGAATTTTCACACTGCTGACACTGGCACATAAAATATCACATTGGCTAGTTTCCCCATAAATCCAACAACCCAAAGAACCTATAAATAGAAAGTCACCCCAACGACTTCCTATGGCAGAATAATCTTAACGATCTCCCCTGCACGAAATCCAGCTCTCATTTGCGCTAATGATCGATTTCTGGTATTGAATATTTCACACCAAGTCGCCCAGGGGCCATCCTTCGCGTGAGAATCCTCTAGCTTATCCCATGTCCAAATCAATTTTAGTCCAATCCCCTACACACAATCCCTTCCATTTTTCTATAGCCCTTCTAATTTTACACAAAACCGTCCAATTGTAAGTGTCCCCCAGTCCTTGCGTGCAATCCCTTGTAATTGCACACAACCCCATTCCTTGTGCGCAATCAATTCCAATGGCACACATCCCATTCTCCTTTCACCCAATGCCTTACAGTTGTGTGCAAAACCTCTAATCCACTTCACTTGCCAATCTCCCTAGAATTTGCGCTAACCTGGCCTTTTCCGCACAATTGTGTCTATTGTACTCAAATTTCATGGAAAACTCCATGATTTCAGTCAATCCATCGGGACCCCTCACCCCGTCCTTTCCCCCCTACAATTCCATTTGAGCGCAACCCATCCTCATGGGGTATGCTCTTTCACATGTGTTTGATGTCCCACTTCTAGACATCATTTACGGGTGCCTCTTACACCCACGACATCTCTGTCACACATCCTTTTCTAATAAGACCCTCTAGGATTTTACATTGTAACCTCAAAGTTCCATTGGCGGTATTTCACATTGTGTTGCTTCGCTTCATGCTTCTTCGTATAGGCACTCTAACAGCAATTTATTCTTCACATAGTCATACTAATGTGGGCCCCCAATGGTATCACCTCACGACACGCCTCAACCAAGATGTTGCCTGTCCCTTCTCTTCACCAAGGTGAAGAGGTTATCTATTATGTATGTCCTAGGGGTGTGGAGTGAACCAACCTCATCCGAGTTGTAGGACGTTAAACTACAAAGCACCATCATCCTTAACACATGATGTTAAAATGTGACCTCACCCCATGAATCCTATGTGGGGTCCCCTATCTTGGACATTCTGCACGTCCACTCGTCTCAACGGGAGTGAAATCTTCATTAAATGGAATTATATCCTTTTTTGCTGAGGCAGTTCCTATCCTTGGGGAAGGGCAATCCTCTTGGTGTAAGCCTTTATCCTTTCATTCATGAGGTTTTATTTCTCCTCCACCTTTCTTTTCTAGTACCCATGGCTAGAAAATGGCATGATGGGGAATGGTGGTCCATCTCCCATCTGCACCGAATCCATCTGCCGTTGGACTTTGTCACCACCGGGACTCCATCTCCATCTCCTTTGGCCGCTAACCACATGTATGCCCTTATTTTCTCTTTGGACCACTACCTACGTGTAAGACCCACTCCGTTTCCCACGAACATACCTTTCATGATATGATCATCAGGTCTTTTGTATCTCTTCTTTCTCCCACCAAGCATGACTCACGTGGTGTTTGAGAAAGCATCTACCACAACATCCTCTATGGTCCACCTAGAGTGTAAACTCCACAACACTTCCGAACTATGAGAACATTGATCATACCCAAGGCAGGGTATGTAAGAAGCCTCCACGAGGATCAATCCCAATAACCATTGGTCCCAACTACCTCAAGTCAGTACACCGAGCCCCATCCCACCAAACAACAATAAATTTGAGCCTTTCCAAGGAATGGTACGTAGAAAGCCTCTACGAGGTCCAAGACCAACTCCTGGTCATTACAACCCCTTCAAATCTATTCGCCCACACCATCCATCTAGACCCCAGGTCCTTATTCATGTCAGTTTACCTTCATCCTACTTGACAATTAACTGTAAACCCCACATAGCGGTATGTCTTTGTGTCCCCCAATCTTTGGTAAGCCGTTGTGTCCCTCAATTAGTGGTATGTCGTTGTGTCGAGATCAGTAGTAAGTCGTTGTGTCCCCTATTTAGCGGCAAACCATTGTAATCCCCTTTGCTGGGACCCACATCTTTGGTCCATCCCAGTGGCGTCAAAACAACTCGGGCTGCTAACCACGTGTATGCCCGATACACATCATCGGTTTGTTGTCCAATGTGTACAACACGATTCAAGATCATCACCTGACCTTTCCCTCGAGCCTATGTGTCTTGGGAAGTTCATGCCCCAACATAGTGATTCCACTTCATTTGGGTCTCATCGGCCCATCCATTCTCACAGACCACCTCCATAGGAGTCCCATCATCCTCATGAACTACACACACATTGATTCCCTACCCCAGGGAAAAGTATTAAGTCTCACTGATATTCATGCCCAAATTACGGTCGTCCTCATGGTGGTTCTATCCCATTCACCTCTCATTTCACTCAGCACCCAATCACCCATCTCGATTCTTACTCAGGCCACCATATCCAGATGAGGTCATGTCAACCCACCTACATCAGTGTCCTCCCTGGGTTACACTCATCTGATACACTCTAGTTAGTGTTATGATCAATCCGATTTGTCTCCACTAGATGATACACTTGCGGCATACCCTATATTAAACATGGGATGCTATGGACAGTCATAGAGACATGCCTATGTCATATAATTCCTCGCATTTGATTTGGGATTCCCCGGGCTTCAAATCCCTCAAGAAGCCCTATAATAAGGGATAGAAGTGGGACATGCCAGTGTCCCATCACCCAGACACACCAGTGATGCCCAACATGACTACTCCCCTGACTGAAGGTTGTTTCCCTGGCTAACCCCATAGAATGTCCTGATAGAAGCAACATAATTAACTGGTATCCATGAAGATATGGCAACAAGAAGAGTTTCAAGAACAACTTCATAAGCCTATAAGGGACACCCGGACATGGTAACGGGCTCCGAAGTGGAATCCACGGAAGGAAGGACAGACATCCCATCATCCCATTTTGATCAAGGAGAAAACATCCCTGAATAAGAAATGGATGTTGCACACCTTTTAAAGTGGGAATGCTGGGAAACAAAACAGTTCCTTTCTTCTTCATGTAGAAGGATACGTGCAGCTTGACGAATGTGTTAGAAATAGTATTCATATGATAATTTAATAAAATAAAAATTTCCCTTTCATATAATAGGGTGACTCTATGTTATCATTTTTTTGGTGGAGGAATATATTCATGAAGTGAAATTATAATTAACCACTATATATAAGAATTAGATTTATCATTAATTAATGTTCATCATGGTGTAATATAGGTTATAATAAAATATATTTTCAATTTATAAATGTTTTCATATTATGAAATAAAATATTCTCAAGGGATTCTAAATGTCTATTTATAGTTAATTACCTAACATTTAAACCATATGTTGATTTTTAAATAAATTCTCCTTAATGAAAGGGATTCAGGTTTCATATTGAATACTTATATCCATGGTTTGAAAGGTACCAATCAAGAATAACATCATACTTAGATATCTTTCTAAACCTATCATTTGTGTAATGCTAATTATGGTGTCATTGTATATATTATTGATAATATCTCTTATTGAGACATAACAATGCATTGGATTTATTGTTTCAAACGATGCTTATGTTAACTTACACTAAATTTTATATTTCAATAAGTAGACAATTTTATACCTAAAATATGTATAACGTTGTTGTTGGTATATTTGGATTAGGAATGTTTGATCTTCCTATCATTTTTGGTGAATAAAAATTGAAATTTTTATCCATGTGGCCAATCTATTCACTAATAAAAGGGAACATGTGAGTATGATGTATGAGAATGAAAAAACATTTCCCCTAGTCCACCCAATGTCTTCGATAATAAGACTATATTTATTTTTCCTTCTATAAAATATTTCTACTGATCATCTAATTGGATATATATATTTATATATATATTATTGAAAACATTATGGATCCATTGATAACATTAGTATCATTAAATCATTTATTGAGAAGGTACATTAATTAGAAGTATTCAATTGGATATTTTTTTCAATGATAAAAATTATTTTGTGATCAACGTTTTATGGTTATATGAATGCTGATTATGTTCTCTAATAAAATATTTTTACTATAAATTTATATCTACAACTAATAAAATTGGAAGATATCCAAATGATATTTTTTATCAATCATGACGTTTTGTTACAAATTATATAAAATTTATAGAAAATGAATAATATATTTTAAAAATGATTTTTGGTTGAAATACAAATGAATATTCAGAAATAGTTTCGAAAGATAATATATATGATCTGACATAAGGTGATTATTTTGTTTTATTAATGCCCCATCTCTAGTCAGTGAGAACTAGTGGTTGAATTAGTTCATGGTAACCAATATACAAGAGTTTACATTCCCATGGTCAAGGTTCAAATGTCAATAAGAAACTACATGCACATAACAGATATTACAAAATTAAATGATATGACTAGTGATCTAAAAAATTATATGAATAATTAGGGATCTATATTGTTCGAATAGGTGTACTTATTATGGTATAAATATGTAATTTAATTTAAATATTACTTTTAAAAATTAACATTGTTAGTGAATTATATAATCTATTACAATTATTTTCAATTTTCATAGACAAAGAAAAATATAGGAAAATCCCTATTAAAATTTGGAGTATTTAATCACTTATATTTGATATAGATTAGGGATACATAATTTCTTTAAGTAGTATCCTCTATGTTAGTATTCATTTATATTCAATGGATTTCTCATGGAATAATAATCTTTAATCCATATTTGACTTGATAGTGGATTCCATATATATTTCATAATCATATATGCTTATAAAATTTCCACTATTAGAAATAATGTTTCTATAGTACAATAAATAAATGAAATACATAATGATTTTTTTTGTAGAAGAATATATAATTTCATGCCTCTTAAATACACTTATCCTTAAAATGGATTTTGAACGAGTATTAATATTAGTGGAATAAAGTCTCAAATATATTAAAAAATATTGGGATAGACGATAATATCACTATAAATAAATATTAAAAAAATAGGATAAATTTGAAAAGGAATCTATAATTGGTATGTAAATTGAAATTTAAAATATTGAGATAGATGAACCTTACATCGACATGGATAGAAACTAGTAAAATGGTAATATGAATGATATTTGATAATATATAATGTATAAAACATTAAATGTGGTATTTTAACAATTAATTCTGACCATGGTATCATATAATGATATAATATAAAATAAATATTTGTTAATAATTACATTTGTAAATGAAATAAAGAGGATGAGAAACCCATACCAATAATTATATATTTGTAAAAGAGATTAATATTAGGAGAAACAAAACTATTGATAATTTAAAATAGGGATATGGAAGAGACACGAAAAAAATGTTAAGAAGATATAATTTATTTAGTGGGGGAAATAAGAATGGGTATAAATTAATCGGTGTGATTAGTGTAATTTAAAAGAATAATTCACTGAATTTTAAGTTTTTTAATTATATTAAGTGCTTAAGTATACTCCATTGTTCCCACATCCCAATAATAGTGATACAATTTAATGGATAATTGAAACAATAAGTAATTTGGACTACCTGGGATGAGTTTATTTATGCATAAAAATATATTGTTTTATATTCACAATTTTCACCATTTTTGCAGTATATTACATTTGTTACAAACAATAATTATACTAAACCCCTTGTATAATTTTTAAATAATATTTACAAATATTAAATCTATTTTATCATACCCACCATAAAATTATGAACATTTTATCAATTTTTTAAGGATTGTATGTTTAATAAAAATGGGGTATCTGTGTAAACACCATTTCATTTTAAAATGAATTGACACCATAGTACTACTTAATCAGTAGTTAAATAACCCCTTATTGACCAACATATATCCAATATGATATATGTGAAATGGTGGTATATTTATGAGGTTATAATAACATCATTGATCTAGTAGCTATTAAAATAACATAATTATCTACCACATATTATTCTTCTCAGACCATATTTATTGAATTTCTGATAGGGAATTATCACGGAAGAACCTCAGTGATGCTACCTCCCCCCAAGCAGAAAAAATTGAGACTCAAAAGGAATGTTAATTTTGGTAAAAGACATATGTTTTACGTTTTTCATCAAATATATCCCATCATCACACATAGTAGACACTAAATATAATGGTAACTTTATAACCACGTGATCACTAACAGTTATATGGACCAATAGTAATAATTACCAATGGTAATATGACTAGAATATTAACTCATAAATCATATATGATATTTAAAAAATATACCAAAAATTATAAATCTCATCTTTATTGGGATATTTTTATTATTTGAGTTTTATTTTTCTTCTATTTTATTGTTCTTATAATAGTCTTGTTTTTTAATTGAAATTATGTCCCATTAGACTTCTACATTTTACTTGTATTATTAATTTTTTAGAGTTTCCATTATCATTTATAACATTATTCATATGTTTGAACATTTAATTTTTCAATATGTTGATTA
Source organism: Viscum album (assembly GCA_963277665.1). Taxonomy (NCBI): domain Eukaryota; kingdom Viridiplantae; phylum Streptophyta; class Magnoliopsida; order Santalales; family Viscaceae; genus Viscum; species Viscum album. Next base: position 326,043,118 of record OY728128.1, read on the forward strand.
GATTAAATATTTGGTTATTTATTACAACAATGTATTCAGTATTAGATCCCCCTTATTGTAATTTACTCATAAAAATTTCCTGATGCTTCCCAAAAAAATATAATCATGTGTAAGTTTATCCTCTCTATATAATTTTTCCTCCTCTTGTTCTTGATTCATTAAATAATTATTCAATAGTTTAGTCATAATATTCTCTAGTACAATCTATCTTATATCATGATAACTGATCAACTATTTATTATAATAAAAATGAGGCTACTAGTGAACATATTAAACATTTAGGACATGGGAGAGGTCTAATAAATATTACATAGAAGTGATATATAAAATAAATATTCACTTGATGTAGGTTTGGTTTAATGTCTAAATGATATGATTCAGATCCTAACAATAATGTTATTTCAAAGAGTTCAATATACCAAGGGATTATAATAAATTTATTTCTAAAATTCAACACCCCTTTCCGTTGAGATATTTTTTGGAAAACAAAGAACCATAATTTTAATTCATGATCTATTATATAGTTTTTAACATAAATTATTTTTCAAATTTATTTTTAGAAGATATACTTCTTGATTGTTCATATATTCTATGATCTTTATTACCCTTCTTTTGGATGGAATAAATTCTTTTCATGAAATTAATCATATCATGGATGTGTCTAAAATATCATTCCATACATAGCTTCTTATAACACCATTTTGATTCTTGATAGGTAACAATTATTATATAATAAATTTAGTATTGGTAAATATTGATCACAACATCCTTTGAAGTAAAGAGTGCATGACATTATATTGTTTTCCAATTTTTTATTGTCATTTCAGACATTCTATCCATTAGATTGACAAATTATGTTCTATGATTAATATTTTTTAAAATAATTGATGAAATTCATAAAAAATATTTTTGTAAATTATGTGTCATAATCCAAAATAGCGGATGACGTTGTTCCTTGATGTATCTCAACATCATTTAGTTATAACATAGAAGTATAATCCTACATTAATTTATTCACTATATTCATGGAAATAGAAAAAAATGAAAAATATCTATGTTGAAACACATGTCATTATTCAACTATGATATCTTAGGTAAAACAACAATGAAATCCATAAAATCAATATCCCATTTCCTTTATAGTATTGGTTAATGTTACATAATTATTTTTGGAATATTTCATTCTCCTCCCATTTAATGGAATACAATTGAATAAGTTTTTTTAAAATTAAGATTTCATATATGAGATTTGGGGGAACCAAACATGACCCCTACAACCCATTTTAAATACTAGGATGGTGGAGAACAATAATAAAAACAAATGAACTATTATGAATAAACTAACTCATGAGTAGGAGTATAGATTCATGACCATTATAGATAACATAATGTTTATACACCACATTCAACATTCATAATGAATCATGATCTTTTAAAACCAAAATAAATCCCATTATATCAGCCTCAACTTCAAAAACCATCACACCTAATACCACTACATTGCATGACACCTGTGCAACCTTCCCATTGCCACACCTACAAACCACTACACCACAGATTTTTTTCGACACTAGAAGAGGATTAGAATCCACATGGAAAGATCATAATGATACCTATTGATTACCCATGATGTGGATTTTCCACCCACATAGTCAAACATCCCACAGATCACCAAACACTATCAAGAAACCCACCACAAATGCTGAAAACACCAAAAACATTTTTTTTATAAGATCAATAAAAACTAACCAAAATGGAAAGTCAAACATCAAAACTAACCTGAATAGGGATTGAGATAATGAAATTATAATTAATTATAGAATATTGTAATGAAATTAAAGACATGTCATGTGAAATTAAATGGATCCAAATCTACGTACCAATGGGGAATAATAAAAGATAGAGATTCACAATGGAAAATTATATGGAGAGTGAGTGATGGTGGGTGCTTTATTTAAAGGGTTCCAGAATGTGGAGCTATAGAACCAAAAATATGTGAGAAATATAACTATTTAAATACATTCTCCTATACCAGAAAAATGAAATTAACAAATGGTGATAAACTGCCCACAATGAACAAGAAATAGTTAAAATTGTGAAATTGACTAGTGGTTGATGCACAACCCAATCAGATGTATGATAGAGTAATAAATTATAGAAAATCTCCCAAAACATAATTAGAATAATAATACACTGATAAAGAAACGAGTATTTCCCTAATACTCACCACTTCAATACTTGTAACTCATACCACACCTTATATAATTCAATATGCTCTAATTGATATGGTTTCACCACCAGTATAGATTAGGATGACTGATCACAAAATATCAATTATGTTGTAGGCCATTTATAAGTTCTTATAAGAGAATAAGCATAACAAATAAAATAAATGATGAATCTGATTAGGGAGAGAGGAACCCCTTGGCAATAGTAAGCTGTCGAATAAATTTTTGAGGTATATCATTAAATATTGTGGAATGATTATGATGTGTAGAGAAAAATGAACTAAGATACTTGTACCAATATATATTCACCTTTTTAATTATAGTGACACAAAAAAATTTACAAAACCATAGATAAACGTCTTCAATAATTTTATTCCCACGTTATTTCCCATCTTAAACATCCTCAGTCTTGTTCGGTAGGGCCTTATCATCATGATGATCATTGGTATGCTTATATTATAATGAGGAAAGGGTACTTTTATATAATAATATTGATTCCTCATCTTCAATTATATTAAATATATAAATTATTACTGATTCTTTTAAAATTGTATTATTTACTACTATTTTCATTGATAATATATTACGTTCTTTTAAGATAAATGAATATATTACCCAATTTTATTTCCAATGGGAAATTTTTTTTGCACAATAAAAAACATTGAAAAATTTCAAAATATAATTTACATCATATTATTATCATTTAATGTGTGTGTATATATAAATATTCTACAATAAGTTTGTTTTTTATTTGTCATATACTTATATATATAGAATATTTCCCCATAACATTATTGAACTGATAATAATTGACCACATTAAAAGTGGAATCGATTAATTAAACACTAGTGGTTTCAACTATCATGATGCATAAGCTCCATCCCTATAGTTTTACATTAAAAAACATATAATACCTTTCCCTGATGTTCTATTAGAACTAAAAACCCATTATTTACTATATGGCTCGGTCGGGATATGTGAATTTACAAATTGTCTCTTTAATACATTAATTATATAATCATATTCCTTTTTCCAAGTGAATTTAACCTAGTGACATGCTATCATGGTGGAGAAATTAGTGAATCAAGTATTGTTTTCATTAAATGATATATAAATTTATGGTATGCCAAAAAAACTATGTATTTTAGTTATGTGGGCGTGTCTAAATGATTCATTAAGAATATTTATTTTTGAAGTATTGATAGTTATGCCATGAATGGAAAAAAGTTTCCTTGTATTGACACTTTTTGAATCAAAAATTCAAATTCATAAAATTTCCAATATTACTATATTTCCATCAAAACCTAAATCATGATTTTAGAACGATTTCCATGCTACATAGGACTCATATAATATATTATAATATCATCAATAATTACCACCATAATGTAATGAAGTTACTTATGAAGCACTATATTTATCAAATACATAATCATTAATGGTGAATTTCAAAAACCCCACAAAATTATTATAAAATCATAACAGAAATACATCACTGAATGTTTGTCATTAAGATAACATCATTATTAAAATTATGCCTCATTATAAATTGAATAGTGAAATTTCTTCAAGAATATTTCATACCCATTAATTTGATCACCTATAATATAAATAAATTAAAATTTATACATGTTACTTAATAAAATTCGATTGAGTTCCCAATAATAAATTCATAATCACATTGATATATACTTATTATACCAAAATAAAATAGGTTATCCTCTTGGTGAAACAAATGTATGAAAAAACCTCCATCAAAAAATTATTTTAATTTCCTTAGTAATACAACTAACTTCACTAGATCTATTCTATATGACGTATGCGACATGAGGTCTCCATTAGGGATACAATAAATTGAGAATTAAACATCTATATATTTGGGAAATCTAGGTAATTACTCGAAATATACATGAATATATTCATTTAAAATGGTAGATAATCAATTATTGAAATATCCTTCTACATAATGGATTGAATCTCATCGATTTTTCCCATAATACTTCATTAATATGAGCTACTAGGGTTGGTTTTTGAGAAGTTTCACGTAATTAAAATTACCCTGTCAATTTAAGAGATTTAATTTCTTCTTTGAAATTATAAATTCTTATCCCACTAATATATTATTAATTTAATATTTGAGATCTGGTCAATCCATGTTATTATATATAAATCCGCTGTATGAGTGGTTATTATATTTTCAATTAAATAACATCGATAAATTTTAAGTCTAACATCCTTTTATATCATTATTTCTATAAATGGACCCCATGATGTTCAAACTAACAAATAACTTATTTAACAATCATGTAGTGTATCAAAATTATATATAAACATGGATGATGTAAAATAAAGAATATATAAATAAATTTAATTTAATTTATAATATATGTTTTGTAATTGAAGTTCCTTAAATAAAATTAGTGGTATATTCATCTTCATCCATTTTATTTCAAATGATCTTTCTTGATCACGATTCTTATTAATGGGTATATTTTTTTGTTTCGGAGGAATTTATTAGATTATTGTAAAATCACCTTGTTTTATAATCACGGCACATTGATTTCTTGTTTATTTACATTAAACTCATGATATTTAAGTCCTTTCTCTAAACATTTACATGAAACACCAAATCAAATTATGAAATCATTATGGTGTTTGTTCCAACTTTTTTTAAATATCGGAACCTCCTATCATACTTTCTTTTTTCATAAGGTTATTTATTTCCACCTAGTGGTCATACATCGTCACCTTCTCTTACTTCCAATTATAAATATATTAATTTTAAAACATGTTCTCATTTATTATAGCACTAACTACAATATATATATTTAAATAAAAAATTTTAGAGACTAATGACTATTGAAATATAGGAATCTATCCATTATAGAATTCTTCAATATTTTTTTGTGGTGGTGTGGCTAATTTGAAAAAATTCATTCCAAAATTTTGATGTTACCCACATAATTAGTCAAAATATCATCTCCATTTTTTATAAATTCAATAATCACTTTTACATGTTAGTATATTAATTTTTATGAAATTTTTTAACAAAAAAAATTAGATTAATTATTTGCATTCCATGATTTCTATCTCCTCTTCCTTCATAGTAATTTGAATAAGGTAAAACTATTGGTTATCATACCTACATAAATGATATGAAACCAATATATTATTTTAACAATAAATTGATCATAATAAAATAATAATATCATCAAGAGACTTTATCTAAAACGTCTTATCCATGGTCTACAAGTTGGTTCCCTAATCTAGATGGTTGCATGTCCTCGGGTACCCTCCCCCCAACACGTTAGAGGCTATAGAAAAGAAGTGATGTTATAATATTATTTATATTGATATATCATGGTCAGACTACACCATATTTACCAAAGAAAAATAATTGAATAAAATAAACAAATGATAAGGAAATGATAATATAAAACTAGAACAATACATAAAAAATAAAGACCAAATCAACATGATTATTAATAAACATGGATAAATAACCAAAATCCAAAATGTTAGATATGTAATTCCATAGATATATAATGTTTCCAATGAAAAACCAAAATAATTACCCACTAAAAACTCCCATTTTGGTCCCAAAAACGTTTTTACTTCCCCCAACCATGCCCCATCCCAATTCCCAATATAGAAATCTAACATATAGTTCATTCCCTTACCCCATCATGAAATAATGTTGTCTATTCAGGTATTCATCTGGATGTCAGAGAATCATCTTACTGCAACCCAGTAGTCCAGAAATAACGGTTTCTAAAATAGTTTCCATTCTATAAAATTGTATTGATATTTTATAATGAATTATGTAAAAATGGTAAAATAAACACATTTCATAATAATTTATTTTTAAATTATCCACAAAAATCCTCAGGATCACAATGATACCAAAAAAAATCATAAATGATTCGTCCCATGAAAAGAGTATGAATCTTAAACCAAGATATATCACATTTCATTATATCATGAGTTTTAATTAATTCATTAATTCCAATTTCATATTAGATTATGATAATAGAAGTATAAAACCTTATGGTCATTATATTCATATTTCCCTACCCAAAAAAATCAATAATCATATGTAATATATAGAAACACACACACAAACACACACATATATATATATATATTGGGGGCCAAGAGTTGAAGTCTAGAACTCCATGAGTATTTTGAACAACAGTCTGTACACAATAAGTAAATAATGAAATCATATCTCATTATTCCACATCCTCAAACCATTTATCAACCATTTCAATGATTCATTATTAAAACCAATTTATATTTTCAATTATCAACAAAAAATAATTAATAAATCACTAATTCTGTCATACATGAAAACCGTAGGCACAACTATAAATTGTAAAAACTCATTAATAAATCATGTTCACAAACCCATTGTTCCTTCAACATCACAAAACAATATTTAATGAATTGATTAACTCAAATTAAAATGAAATTTTACAACATTTATATTTCAATATCACAATTATATGCACACAACTATAGTCAAGAAAAAGGGAATTGAATATTTTGCATCCTACCAAAATTTCAATATTTTATGTTCTTCAATCTAAGATCACCATATTGGAATCGAACAATTGAAATCACATCATCATTGATGATCATGTACCAATTCCAATGAATAATGATAAATTGGTCAATATACATTAAATCATAGAGCAGAACCATCATAAATATAGTAAATATCATTCCTATTCATTGGGAAAGAGAGAGAGGTGAGAGGGGGAACAACGAAGAAATTATATACTGTAAAAGAGATGATCAATCAATCGTCTCAATCATTACACAATATAGGGGTTTGAAGTTCATTTTAATCCTCACATGATATTGAAAAATAAAATTACTTTTCTTATGGGCAGGATGGGGGATTTTGGGATAAATACATGGGGTTTAAGAAAATTGAATAATCTTTTTGGGGATTAAAATCCTGACATCATGGTTAGAAGGGAGGAAGAACACAGCAACCCAAACAATGTTTCATTACAATGTGCTTCCCCATAGGGGGTGCATGAATATTAATTGGTGGGTGAACATTATGAAAACCCATTCACACACAATGAAACCCCACTCTATCTGAGGTTTCAAGGATTGGGGAGGGAGGTTTCTTAGTTTGTAAAAACAATGTGCCAACATTATTTCTCTAAAACATGTAAAAATTGTCAATTGGAAAACCACATAGTTTTCCCAAATCTCAAGGGAGCCACCAATAGACTCATGGGCTTTAAAGTTGTTACTATTTTATCAAAATAAACAAAAGACCTACAAATATAAACTCGGTAAAGTGTAAAATAGTACCTGTAAAATTCCATAAGGAATATCTTGAACAGTCTAAATATTACAAAATCCCTAAATTATGGAAGATAATCCTTGATATTTAATACAAATCCTCTAAATCATTTATCAGTTAAAAGTTATTACAATCGAGAATACATATCTACTTCTCTCTTCCATTTTTTTCATAAACACTTACATCACGCCACAATACATGTAAATTTAGGATGGTACTTCCCCGCAACACAAGCCCACTATGATCCCTAACACAAATTGGATCTTCCTCAGAGGACACATCACCCTAATACTAAGAATATTCGATATAGAACACATGATAATTGTCATTTTGAATCTATCGATGATGTGGCACTAGAAAAAAATTCTTTCATAACACTATAACTCAATTAAATATCTATCTAGTATGCCGCCACATAATTCTATCAACAATCTTAAATAGTACAACAAGCATGGACATAGAAATTCCCTTCCTATGTATCATATGGTTTCATAGTCTATGAAAAACCTGAAGGAATATATGATCAAAACCATTAACTTTTATTAGTCATCGATAATGATCATCATACAACTTATGATTACTCTTAGTCATTGGCATAAATTTATGAATCAATTGAAACCTTTATAAAACCTCCTTCATATGAATCATTCCAAATAACTCAAAATCACCTTTTTCAATATAAAATAGATGATATTTTAATTCCCTTCCGTAAATTTTCATATATAGTTCTATCTCAATAGTCACATTATAATAATTTGTATAAGATAAACCAATGAGAACATTATGTTTCTCCCTAAACCCACAAATACTTGGATGCATTCCAATAAAATATCTTGCAATACCTATATAGTATATTACAATTCCTCATTCGTACATGGGTGGATTTTAATACTAAAAAATACCTAAGTACCCAATGTTATTTTAAATTCATGTTAGAGGCATGATGTATTGACAAGTTTATAGTTTGATTTAATACCATATTGTACCCCATTTAAATGGACTATGTCTTAAACATAAATATACCTAAACTAATTCACTATCAAAGCCTCCCAAATAAGACATAAATTGTAATATTTCATCAATAGATCCAAAATAACTAATGTATAGAAATTATTTTGAGGACTACATGGAAATTTCACCATAAATTTTATGATAACATAATCGTAATTCCATTCTAAAATTTGAAATGACAGCAGTAAACCTCCATGTCATTGATTTGATTCTGTCACCTACTAACAAGTGCTTCATTGTGACATAAAGCATGATATCACATTTCTCAGGCTTGATAAACAATAACATCGACATAGGTCACTCTACATTATTTTCAAACCAATATGATCCACCTACTTTTATATGTGAGATTTATGCATCATCACCTCAAATATACATATAATCACAATAAAGAGGTTTCGAACCAAGATGATATCGTCCTCATCTATAGTTCAATTTCAAGGTTACTCCCCATGTTCATGGTTTTACATCTTGGACAAGAATTCCAAATACATGAAGGTTTACCTATTGTAACTAACAAACCTTCCTTGGAAATAGTGTGGGATATAAAATTAACACTATTGATCCACATTTGACACATAGATAGGCTAGTTTATATCATCTCCTCTTTCAATGTACTTGGGATGATGTCTAGATGTTTGGCATGATCATCCTATGTTTTGGATTAAACCGAGATGTCAAATATAAAGACAAAAACAAACTTATCGGGGTATAAGTGAATGAAATAAGTAATACTGTTTAGAAACACATCAGGACCCTTTGTCATCCCAAATAGAATCATAGTGAATAAATGATTTAAAAGAAGTATATAGTACATCAGAAGTTCTAAATATCGACAGATGACACCATGGTCATATGTGAATCATGGATAAATCCCAAGATCCACTAAGTTATACAAACATATCATCTATATCCATAAGAGTATAACATTTCATTATAATCATCCCGTTCAAATTCTGGTGATCAATAGAAAAATGCAGGGTCCCATGAGATTTCTTATAAAGTATGGTTGGAGATCCTCAAAGAGACAGATCTAACCAGATAACTACCTTATCCATCAAATCATAAAAATATGTCTTGATCTCCTTAAACTATGTTGGTTCCCATATATATGTTGTAATAGAAACTAGTTCATCTTCACATATGACCTATATTATAAACTCAAAATAACTCTCATGTGGAACCCCATGATATGATTAGGAAAAATGTTATAAAACTGATCCATTATTGGTGGAAAGGCACAAGATTACAAAATAATGTCATGTAGAAAATTAAATTAAATATAGTCAGTGGTCTCCCAATGTTGTTCATATACTAGACCTCCATTTCCTTTCTATATATTCCACTCTCCTGGATGATCATAACTATTACCCGCATGCAGGAAAAATGTCACTGTCCTTTGGTAAATATCTATATGGTAACAGTATGATACTATCATGTCCATTTACAAAATCTACTTAATGTCATAAAATTCAAGTATATAATGATCCTAATAGATTTAATCTTCCATAAATATTATAGAACAAACCTTAAATTAATATTATTCCCTCAACAGTAATCTCATCAGTGTGTCTATCATCATAAACACCACACAAGTTGTGAGGATATAAAATATTGAGAGGATATAGTATAAAAATAAGAACAAGAAATAATATAAGCTATTGGATTAACACCTCTAATTTTAGATATACAAACCTCACGTTCCACAAATGTTGTATGAAATTCATGTGACAATCTTCCCCTCTTCTATGTGTCGTAGTCTAAGTCCCTTGATCTGCACTACTATATTTTTATTTGAACTCTTTCCCCAATGTATCAGGTCTAACAAATCAATAACCATGTCAAGATGATACCAACTAGTTGAAAAATATGTGGTAAGAGACCCCCCTCTATTACACTAACTCTTCCATTCTCCTCAGTCACTACCCATGTAACCGCCTATGATTTTGTGAAATTTTTTCTTGAATTAATTTAATATTGTAGATATTTTTCATAAAACACAGAAGTAAACATAGATTATTCTATAAAATAACTATGTTTTGATTTTGATTTATGGAAAGCCATATTAATCATGTACTACACACAAAATTAATTTTTTAATGTTTTACATGGAACATTGCGATGGTGTACATTAAACACAATCATCAACTTCACATACCACACACACAACAATATGTTTCTAAAAAACATTAATATTTCTGTTAAAATTATTTAAATGATAGAATTATAAAGTTTATATTATAATTAGAAATGTTTATAGTAATAAATTCTTAAAAAATTAATCATTTTACTAAAATTAATCTTTTTGATGACAAATGATTTAATTATTTGTAAATCCCTTACATGTTTCAAAATTCAATTTTATAAAATGATATAATATAATTAACCTTCAATGAAATATATTAAAATTAATTATATAAATATTTAAATATTTAATTATATAATATATACTTAATTTTTAATTTATATATTAGTTTTTTGGTGAATTTATATGATTTTTTTGAGAACCATCATTTATTGATTAATACTGAAAAATTCTAAATTTTAATTCGGAATTAATATTCAACATTTTTTATAAGATTTAATTATATTTTAATTTTATTGAAAAAATTATTTAGATAATATTTTTATCAATTAAAAAAATATGGTTCATTGGAATAAATTTCACCTTTAAATTTAACATATAAATCTTGCTAGGTTTGGAATGTTGTTACTTTAAAACCCCACATTTTCGAATCCACTATGTGATAAAATTTAAAACAATTTATTCTAATTATATGATTTTAATATGAAAATACTTCTTTCAATATTTTGATTCATAATAATTAATTAATTATAATATTTTCAACATAGTGTTTCACAAAAATTATTTGTCAAATTAATTATAATTAATTACAATTATTAATGTAAAATCAAACTTATTAAGGGATTAATAATTAATCTTAATGAACCAAACTACCAAGAAACTTTTTAAAAATACATTAGATGGACAAATTTAGACAATATCTTCACGTATATTAAATTTTTCACATTATATGATTCACTTGACATAAGAAAAATGTTGGTGGAATTCCTTATTCTGATTTTTCAAGATTGTCCATCCTTCTCTACTATAATAAGGTCTCTTATCTGTCCCCATACTAGAACCTATTATGCCACTTTTTCATGACTAATATCTCACAATATATCTCCAAAAAATTTAATTTCTCATCTTATAATCATCCCATTGGACAGAATACAATCCATGGAATCCCATTGATGCAAACGAAAAGGAGTTACCCAAATAATAAGTAACATTCTTCCCCAAGATCATTTGTATTTTTTCATATCTACACCCCCTAAAATATTCATTTTACATGATTTCATTTCAACACCATTCTCATAAATATACTATTATGTTTTTATTAAATGGGTTATAACTATAATTAAACACACTTCCATATAATGGGTTACATACATATTGTTTACATGCACGATGAACTACCTACTACTGAAACGATTATTGTTCATTTTTCTTTACCACCTACCATGATAGAAATTATAATGGAAACTCCATTTATTATTGTGATATTATATATATATTAATTATATAGTCTTATTTATCATTTTAAAATACTTATTTTTATACTTTCCATTATTTGTAAATATGATTAGTTTTTTTAGTAAGTTTGAACTACCCCTAAAAGATGTTTGATTTATTCACACACTAAATGCAATGTATTAATGACCGGTTCAGTGAAATTATATGATATATTTTATATATAAATGATACTAGAATAATGATATATATATATATATTATCTTATTTCTTTCAATATGACTATAAACCAGAAACAACATGCCTGTGTATGTACGAACTATTGTATCCATGACCAGTGTATTTCATTTCATAATTATATATTCTATTGATTATAAAAAAATTATAATGACTAAAAAATATATATATATATATATATCATATTTTAAATTTTGGATATCATGATATAAGTATACGTGAAAAATATATAACAAATTAATACACATTCAAAGAATAATGTAGATATTACACAAAGTGAAACCTAGACATAAAATTATTAAAAAGAAAGTAAAATGAAGTCATAATAGGACAATATAATCTATTATATATTATAATATAGATCTATTATAGATTTATAAATAACATATATTTATTATTCTTATGGTTTTTACAAGTAGAATGACATTATAGACAAAAGGTAATGGAATTTCATCTCAATTTTTATTTATGTTAGATACAATATTTATTCACCACCCATTCTTTTTGTGTGGTTTGTATACATTCCATTTATGTAATATATAATTCTCTAATTATAATTGTGGGTATTTTAATATATATTATATTATCATTCAATCATGGGGTTTTTTTCAAAATGTTACCAAATTAGTAATGTAATTTTATATCAATTTTCTTTCTTTGAAACACATGTAATGTTATGGACCTATATTTTTCCATCAAGTGCATATAATACCAATTAAATAGTATATAATGAATCTCTTTATTTTCATAGTTTTTTTATTCATGTAGTTTAATATTTATTACAAGGTTAGTGTTTTTCAATGCTAACAAATGGTAATAGTTTGCTGAAACAATCTCATCATTTTTCGAGATTGTTATGTTTATGATTCCTTTGATAAAATCATATGATCCATTTGTCAAGAAAAATAATTAATTTTATAATCCTTGAGTTATTCATAATATAATCATGTATTTTTGAAAGTTATCTACACATTGATATATTATATAGTTAAGAATGTGTTTTTATGAAATACTGAATTTACCTTTTATTCGGTCAGAAACACGTGTTCTTTCAAAACATTATTTACTAAAAAGGGTATCCAATAATATTTGAACATTATAATATAATATATAATGGAAATATTTTCTTTTCTACAAATTTTTTCAAAGGAATATTTTTTTTCTTTCTACAAAATGTAGTTTTCTATCCATTAATATGCAAAAAAATATTTCCTTCTTACAACATATGGTGTGTATGGATTTACCCCATTTTGTGACCAAAATTCCCTTGAAGCATACTATACAAGGTTAAAATTTTATTATTATTTAATTTTTCCCCTTATATTATGCATATTGATTATTTTTATAGAGGTTTTAATTAGAAAGGAGATTTAATAACGTCTTATGTTTATCAATGATTTATTTAAAATAATTCAAATCTATTTTTAAAGAAAAAGGTTCTAAAAAATGTTATATGTTTTTTTAATTTTATTAATTATTTTAAATATTTATTTATATGTATTAAAGTTATTTTAAAAACAAAATGATTTTAAAAACCTTTTCTAGATGTGTTTATATGTTTTAAAATTGTTTTCAATGAAATATTGTTTTTTTTATAAATCAGGATATCTTTAAAAGTATTCAATGTATTTGAATTGAAATAGTTTTAAAAAATTTTATGAATATTTTATACATTTTAAAGAAATTTTTTTTTTCAAAATGTATTATGTTTATGAAAAAGTTTTTTTCATAAACAAATCATATTTTCCTAATTGAGTGTTTCTAAAAGTTATTTAAAATTTATTAATCTTCTAAGATAACATCAATTATTGTTACTCATTATATTATTGAAAATTTATTCAATGTTTTCATTAATATAATTTATCTTAATGGATTAAGATTTCGTTGTATTATTTTTAGGAAACCTATCTCTCCGTTATAAGTTCTATACTTTTGAAACCATCTTCCTTTCACGGGTTATGTTTATTATGTTATGATTATGAATCATTTATTTCTTCACATGTTATGATAAGATTGCATGTCTATAATACCCATTACATTTCATGGGATATGATTATTAATGATATTTTGGAATAAATATATATATATATATGTGGTATCATTATGAGATTTGTGGGTCCTATATTTCCCTCTAATTCATGTCGTACTAATTTACATATAAGGAGATATACATGTATGTAATGAGATATGAAATCAGTTTATTATTACATGGATAGAATGAGAAATGAACTCGGTTCATTATTATAGTTCTTGAACAAGGATTAAAATAGTTTAAGTTATACATGACTAGAACAAGGTGTGAAATCGTTTTAGTAATAGACAATGTCAATTAAAATGGCCTAGGCAGTGATTCCATGTCTACTATAGAAATAAGTATATATGATTATGTGTCTTCCATAATTCCATATACTATTCCTATGTTATGAATATATAGAATATGTTGTTTATTTCCTTACAATTCATCTCAAATGAACTACCATGATTTATTTGAGGATTCATATTCATTATATTTTTATATGCATTGTATTATCAACCAATTTTATGATTATGTTCTCATACCCTTAATCTCGAGAATATGATTACATGTCTTCCTTTTTTAACGTTACTAAGCATCTGAGCTCCCATATTAGTTTTGTTTATTTCCCAATGTTATGAATATATGTATTAATTATGATTTTCTAGGAAGGGTTTTAGTCAAGAAAAATATAGTGGGAGATAATGTACCTTAGTTATATAGTATTATTTATATTTCTGTGATTTTTTTGGAACTATAGTAATATTGTTTTTGGGTGTATGCTGGATTAATAATTTTTTTAATACACAAAAGGGATTTAATATAAATTTATAAAAAGAGAAGGATTATATAGTTTCTATTAGAGAAATGGTTTAGTTAACAATTGGATGATTGGATGATAAAACCATATAGGGAACCACAGCTCCATGTCTAAATATAAGTCCGGGGATAAGGAATTGTTTTGGAAAATTTCCATGAAATTTTATCAAATAGTATAGTGATATGTTTTATTGAAATACATCTCGATAAGTTTATAAAAGTGATTTCTCCTCTAAAAGTTATTATACCAGGAGTAAAAACTCTGAGAATAAGTTTTTGTCATGACTTAGGGTAATGGGGTATTGGACAAAAGGCCTTACTTCAGACTTTTTTTTGACACTCATGTGTGTTATGCATTGGTAAATCACAAAATCATAACAAATAATCATAAATGATTTAAATATAAGTTTTCTATGAAACCCCTATGATGAAACTAGGTTGTCATATATTATGTAATGAGTTATGATTTAAACATACCATAAGTAGTTCTTTTCATGATTATGCAGGTTTCTTCTTTGATAAAAATTTATCAGACTATGATTGATTTTTTAGTAAATTATGGGAACAAGAATGAACTGTATTAATAATGAATGTTATGGATTATTTGATAATTATAATTCACGTGGGATGATCAATGGAGTGAGATATGTTGGGCTCATACCCAATCTTTTTTCATGGAACATTATTAACAATATGTACCTTAAACAACTATTGGGCTCACCTAAAAAAAGGAATGATTTAATTGAGAGTTTGGGTGATGGAGTTTATAGATGAAAGAAGATTAGTTTTCAATTGATTCATGATTGATGAAAGAATAACCATATTTAATTTCTTCTTTGTATATGAATATGTTTTTACTGTAGAAAAGTAGGGCCCAAAGAAAGTGATGGTAAGGTAAAATAAAGAGTTCAGTCAATGGAATGGATGAGAATATTGGCCTCCCTAGGGAGTCATCAATGTTTATGTTTTTAATTTTAGAATAAACTATCATTAGGTAACTCAATGTACCAATAAGAAATATTATGATGTGAATCAGAAAGGATGGGTGAGTAATAGTTATATTGTTGATGCTGAATAGACTACAAATGAAATGTGAATGGAATAAAAGAAATTATGTAATAGAATATTTAATAATTCTCATGGATTATGAAGGAAGTATAATAATCAATGTTTTTATGTATTTTGGAATCATAAATTATGTTATATGAATACTATATAAATAAGGAATATTCGATTTCTGTTTTTTTTCACTAATGATTTCAAAATATTGTGTTTAATGATTCTGAGGGACATGAAAAGTTATTAAATGACAAGGTGATATTCTATCTAACAGAAGAAAACACCTAATATGTTAATTTTGTTCTGCTATATTCATTTGGAAAAATATATGTGGGATATGAATTAGTAAATTGGGCAATATTGATTACCTTGTAACTAATTGAGGATATGATGAAAATTAGTTCATGTTATCATGGATGAAGTTTATAACTTCTTGGATTTGTTGAATGTATATATTAATATATTTAATAATGAAGAATTCATGTTTTCCAAAAGAATTTTTTTTGGTAATTCAGGTTGTTATGTTGTTTAAATATAATTTTCCATGATGGTATTTACATGATTGAAATGTGACATCCGGGAGTTGCTTGTAGAAGTATGGGGGATCTATGTTAGGATGATTTCATGAACTTAATTAAAATGTTATGGATTTTCATTTTTCAGAAGGTTTATAAGTTTAACTATTAACCAAATGTATATGTTAAACGTAATAGGAAGAATTTATGAATTGAGATTGTATTTAAAACCTTTATTAAAAGTCTATTAAGTGATGAACCTTATTTCAAGGATATCCATCAATTTTTTTTGTAAATTATATTACTGTAGTTTTATAAAAGGATTCATATATATCAGGTACAAACATATCATATCTAGAATGGATGAGTGTATTGAACTAATGATCGAAGGACAATAGGGACTTCACTCCAACCACTAGCCTACATGATGTCTTGAATACTGTCTAGTTATTTTTAATAAATAATTATTTCAGATGAAATTATTGTGCGAATAATTATTTTTTGAAATTGATGTATTAACCATATTGAATTTTAATAATATATATGGGAAAATAGTAATATTATTAATTATTTTATGGGCCTTAATGTCTTCTTGAAGTATATTTTAATGCTTCATTCATCAATGTTATTTTATGGACATCAGTTTCATGAAGTAATTGATCAATTATATATAGTTAAAAGTAGAACCAATGAATAAATTGTTTTAAAAAAAATATCAAGTTATTATATTTACATATATTATTGGTCAATAACATAAATATTTAGTGATCAAAAAATGACTAAGAATTTTTTTCCTAATAACTACTTTTTTTAGCCGATGGCATTACAAATTATCACATTTTTATGAATATAAGATCCTCAACATTTCTTTGATCGTTCACTTGTTTTTGATTGATGAGATTAATAAATACATATATATTTATATTTATATTTTCCCACAATATCCAATCTCAACTAATAGCCTATGTTCCCCTAGGTGATGACCTGGTTATATGATACATTTGGTAACCATTATAGCCACATATTACCCTTTTAAGGGATGTTTTAGAATATATTGTTTTGATATGGTAATCAATGAATGAATCATTAAAATATTAGTCATTTGATAACCTGAATGAATTTCCTGGGTGAAATTTTTTTAAGGAAGGTAAAATTTAACAACCCATGATTTTGTGATATATTTTTCCGAACTAATATAATAATTTTAATATATTTTAATTCATGAAACACTGAAAAAGTTTCATTTTACAAATGAAAAATCTTTGTCTTATGTTATACGCAACACAAATTTTATTATTCTCTCCCCACAATATAATTGTTAATGTATTTTACACAGAACATAAAATATACATATGTTACACGAAACAGAAACTTGGCATAGTTACATGAAACACTATGTTTAGATGAAACATCTATTATTATTATAATTATTTGAAGGAGATAATTAATACCTATCCATTAAATATTGAAATAAGAATATTAATAACTAATTTGATCTATTTTTTTATAATTTATTTATATAAATGAAAGATATTGATAATGAAAGGTATAATATTTGGGTAACGTCCTTATATATTTGCAAATACTATTTTCTAAAATGAACACCTTTCTATATTTAT
The DNA here is from genome assembly GCA_963277665.1 of Viscum album. NCBI lineage: Eukaryota > Viridiplantae > Streptophyta > Magnoliopsida > Santalales > Viscaceae > Viscum > Viscum album. The sequence continues at coordinate 326,061,481 of OY728128.1, forward strand.
ATTTAAAAATAATAAAATTAATTTTTGGAATGTTTCGAAATTTAGTATTATAATATAAACTATGTTTTTGAATATTTAATTTTTGAATTATTTTAGGGTTAATTTATTGTATTTTTATGAATAAATTTATTTTTGTATGAATATTGAAAAATGCTAATTTGTAATTCAATATTGTCTTTTCATATAATTTATTTATATGATTGAATAAAATTTTAAATTGTATTTAATGTATAATTAGATAAATTATATATATATACTGATTTTGGGTAATTGGATTCAATTTCACATTGAAATTTAGTATTATAAATACAAAACATTTGATCATAGTTTACATTAAAACCTGTATTGCGAGCCCCACTATAAGATTTATTTTAAATTAATTTATTCCATTTTTGTTTTGTAATTTGTAAAAATTGATTATATAGTAGGAATAATAATAATTTATAATTTCAAATATGTTCAACATTGTTTTTGGCCAAAACTAATATTGATTGTTATTAAATATAATTATAATAATGTAAGTAAAATTAGGTTTAATTAGGGACTAAACTTCAATTTTAAGGACCCAAAAGACCTGGAATAATTTCGATGACTCATTAGCTATACATATTTTGAACATATACTGAGATGAATATAATCTGATGATTATTGGATCTATATTAATTTTTAAAAACTTGGTTGTAATTCCTTTTCCATAAATTTACACACCTTCCAATCCTCCTCCCCTATTAAAGGTCCTAATTTTCACCCACTTCCACACACCACCCACGAATCCTTGGATAGAAGAAAATCTATCCAAATGGCTCATCAATATACCTCCCATCATCCTATAAGACTTTACATGGGAATAAATTCATCCATGAAATCACATTGTTTCGTATTAAAAGTAGTTACCGAAATAATAAGTATCATTTCTCTTTGAGTTCTTTTATATTATTTAAATTCTCCACCCCATAAAATATTAATTATAAATTATTTTTTAAAAAACCAATATAATTAATATAATATGATTTTTTTAATTCTATGGGCTTTAACTACACATACACACACTCTCATCTAATGGGAAACGATTATATTTTTATCATGTATGGAAAACATCCACTTCATAAAACAACGATTGTTCATTTTTTCTTAACTACCTCTCATGGTTCACATTATAATGAAACTCATTTTAAATAAGTAATATATTATATTTATTATAGAATTACTATTATATAATCATTTTAAACAATGCATCTTTATAATTTCCATTTTTTGTAAATATGATAATATCTTTTTGAAAGTGTAGACTATAGCCCCCTCAAAGTGATGTGATTCATTAAAACACTAAATGGAATTATTAATGATGGGTTTATTGAAATTATAAAATATATATTATATAAAATTTATACTAGAATAATGATGTATATATATACATATATTTCCTTTACATTATTTCATTCAATACGACTATTAAATAGGAACAATTTTCATCGTATGTATCACCTACATTATCCATAAATAGTGTAACCCATTTCATACTTCTATATTCTATAGATTATTATAATACACATATAATTAATATTCATGATATTTAAATAATGTTTTCCATTATTTAAATCATTATGTATGTATAAGGGCCAAATTTATCAAAAAATTTAGACTCACTGCAAGAACATAAGGGATTTTCCACAAAGTGAATACATTATAGAGAATTGATAATAGGAATCAACTATAATGTAATAATAAAACCATATAAGGTATTAAATATAATAATTTTTTTCATGAATGTTGTATAATAATGTTAAATTTATTAAACTAGAGGTTTTTATGAGTATGACTATATTTAATAAATATTGTAATGGAATTTAATATCCCTTGTTATTTTTATAAGATATATGTTTTATTCACCAAACATTATTTTTGAGTGGTTTGTATACATCCCAAGGCGGTATTATATGATCATTATAAATAAAATTATGCATATTTATGTATCTATCATATTATATTTATTTCATGGGGTTTATTTAGAAATTGTTACAAAATTGGTAATGTTATTTTGTCTCAATTTTCCTTCTCTGAGACATATTTCTTGTTATGAACCTATATTTCTCCCTGGGATGAATATTATTACACTGAAATATTAGATCATGAATATATTTATTTTCATGATTTTTTAAGATTCCATTAATTTAGTTTTTCTCACATAGAGTGTATGATTCTATGATACCAAGTTGTAATTGTTTTTTGAAATAATCTATTCTCTTTTCCAGATTTATTATATTTGTGTGTGTTCTAATGAAATCTTATGAAAAATAAATCAAGAACATTCATGATTCTAATATACTATGAGATTTAGATATATATTCATGGATTGGTACCATTTTAGGCTATTTTTTACATAATATATTTTTGATCGTATTTCTTAGAAATCCCATCTTTACCTTTCATTTGGTCGGAAATCTATGTTCCTTAAAAACCAAGCATTATATGAAGGGTTTCAATGAATATTCTAATATTATAATATAATATTTTAGTAAATTATTTTCCTATGTTTTCTTCAACCAATTAATTCAAAGGAATATTCTTTTTTCATTCTGAATAATGCATTTTTCTATTCTTTTACCATGTAAAAAAAATTAATGTTCTTTTTATCTCGTATGACATGTATGGATTTACCAATTTTTATTATATACATTCCATTGAAATATAATTTGAATTATTATAAAGGTACAAATTTTTTATAAGAATTTTATTTTATTAATATTTTAGATAACCATTATCTTTAATGTGGTTCTCAATGAAACAAGCATTCCAAAAATATTTTAATGTTATCAATAATTCTATTAAATATATTCAAATCTATTATTAATAAAAATGGTTTTAAATTTTTTTTAATTTTATTTTAAATGTTATAATGAATTATTTATATTTTTTGGAATTATTTTGATAAAAAATCATTTTCATAATTTTTTCATGGTTCCTTCATTGGTTTTCGTGAAAATGTTTTCCAAAATTTACAATATTTATTTATATATTTTAAATGTTTAAATAAAATAATTATTTTTTAAATTTTTCTTAATATATCATTATAAGATTTTAATTTATTTTAGATGAAGCATTTCTAAAATCATTTTCAGTCCTCTTTTATAGGTTTTCATGGAAATTATTTTTTGAAATGTTTTTATGTTTGTGTAAAATGTATTTCTCAGGAATAAATGATATTGTTCTCAAGAATTGATTTTAAAATTTATTTAAAATTTATTTCTCATCTATGATAACATCTATATATATTACTCACGCCTTTTTATAGAATGTATTCAATGTTTTCATTCATATTCATTCTCTGGATGGATTGTTTTTCGATGGCATGATTTTTTTGTAATGTATTTCTCTCCAATGTGTTAAATTATTTTCAAATCCACTTATTTTCACAGATTATGTTTTTGATTAAGTTATTATGAAGCATTTCATCTTCTATAGATTATCATATGACTACATGTTTATAATACCCTATTCATTTTAATGATTGTGATATGATTATTTATGATATTTTCAGACTTGTTTGTATGATTTCATTTTGAGATGGTTGGGACCAATAACTCTCAACAATACATATAATAAAGAATTATATCTCATCAGATAAACATTTATAGAATTAAAAATAAACATTGTTTCATATTACAGGGTTGTAAAAATAAATGAACACATTTTAGTATAACATCGCTGGAACAAGGAGTGGACTCAGTTCAATAATACAGGTCTAGAACGGTTTGTGAACTGGGTTCTATAATGTAATTTTCCACTATTAATTCCTTGTAAGTGATGGATTTAATACTATTGAAATTATTATACAATTTCACATTTATTCAACAATTCCATGAGTTATTCCTATATTACGACTTTATGGAGTATGTTCATTATTTCCTTACTATTTATGTCATATGAACATCCAAAATTTAAACCATTATTCATGTTTATGATATTATTTTATGAATGGTATAATATTACAATGTTATACTCACATTCTCTTACCGTTAATCTTGTGAAATCAAATACATGTCTCCTTTATTTACCATTACTTGTCATTAGATAACACTATAGGTTTCATTCACAATTTTATGAAGATAGTTATTAACAATGATGTGTCCAATATGGGTGATAGTCTAGATGAACATATTGGGAGATAATGTATCACACTTTTTTATTGGTTTTTATGATTCCATGTTACCAATAGAACTAGATTAATATAGATTTTGGGTATCTATTTGTTTAATGATTTTAGTATTAAACAAAAAAATATGTGATGATAATGTATAAAAAGTGATCTTCACTCTAGTTGGTATAAAAAATTGATATTTATCCTTTTGAATCTAGGATGAAAATTCACTAATAAAAATCCTATGGAAATTTATACATATAATTGTATGGATAAGAAAATGTATATGATAGTTTCATGGAATGTTTGATAAAGGGTAGAGTTAGTGGTTTCCAAGAAATACATCCATATCTGGATTATAGAAGTGGAGGTTTCTCTAGAATAGTTGTACCTAGGAGAAACAACTCTGAAAACATGTTCTATTCCAGACATGGTGTAATCATATACAAGACAATGAGCCTTAATACACACCAGTTTTGAAACTACGAGGTTATTTTATTTGAGAATTCACAAACTCTTAATGAACGATAATGAAGGATTTAAATATATGGTTTTTGTTAAAAACCACGGATAAACATATGGTGTCATATATTAAACAAAGTGTCATTATTTATACATATTACAAGTAATTATTTTCAATAATATTTGGCTTCATAATCTCATAAGTAATGATAACATTACACATTAGGTGTTAGTTAATGATATTAACTATAAAGAAATGAATTAATAATGAATGTGATTGATGATTTTCAAATGATAATTAAAGTGGGATTATAAATAGAGTGCAATATTTTGTGATCATGCCTAATAAAATTTCCCAAAACAAGACCAGCAATGAGTAACATAAATTACTCTTAGACTCACTATAAAAAGGAAGCCCAAAGTTCACTGATAGTTCGGGAAATTGATTCATCATGGAAAAAACATTTTGTTTCCATTGTGTCAAGAATTTGAGATGAATCACATATGTGCCTACCATAATGGAATATGAAGAGGTTTTGTCTTTGGGAATGTGGGAGAGAAGACAAGTCATATGCTAGAAAAAAATTGTCATTCAGTTATGTAAATGGATTAGAGTATTGGAATCTTCATGAAATTATAGAATATTATGTGTTTTATGTTTTGGAATTAGTTGTAATTATTTAACTCAAGGTCCCAAGAGGATTTCCATTTAATAGAATCATCAAGGTGGTGTGAGTAATTGTAATATTGAAGATGATGATGAGACTGTAGATGAAATGTGAATGAAAAGTGGAATGATGTAATAGGATAAGGTACCCCTCTAATAGTTTATGGATGAAGTGGAATAAATAATATTTTTATGTACTTGTTATTCTAGAATTATTTTATAGTAATGATGAAATAAATAATGTTTCTAAAGTATATTTTTTCACTAAGTATTTACCGGCTTATGTTTAATGCTTCTGATGGACTCAAAATGTGATTTTTTAAAAATGAGATATTTTTATTAAGGGAATATAACCCCAAATAAGTTACTTATTTTATGATATTGTTGTTTGGATAATAACATGTGGAATATAAAAAGGTAAATTGGATGGTACTTATTTTATTGTAATAACTAAGGACACGATGATAAGTAGTTCATGCATTCAGTGATTTTGTTTTCAAAAAACAGAGATTTCTGTAATATATTAGACAAACTATATAATATGGAATAAATCAAGTTTCTAAAATAATATATAGGTATTTAAATTTTTATAATGTTTGAAAAGTATTTGTGATGACAATATTCACTTGTCTGTAATGTGAAAACTAAGAGTTACATTGTTACATATGTGGGATCCATGTTAAGCTGATTTCACGACGTTCTTTCTAATGAATTGTATTTTAATAATTCTTAAGTGTTATAAAGTTATCCAATCATGATAATTTTAACATAAACTGTAGAAGAATTATTTATTTATTCAGATTTTATGGAAAACAATCATTATAATTTTATTTAGTGAATAAATTTATTTTAAGGGTGTTAATCATGTTTATTTTGGTAATTATATTTTTGTGGTTTTATTAAAGGAAATCATATTTGTGGGGTGATAACCAAACAATCCTTGAAAGGATGATTTTTATGAACCCATAATTAAAGGATGATAATTGTTTCATTCCAACCATTGGCCTTCATGATTTCCTCGTTAATGTATATTGTTTTTTGATAAATTATTATTTATATTGAAATAATAGTGTCACTTTTTGTGTGTAGAAATAAATGTATTAGAAAAATCATATTTCAATAATAATTATAGATAATTATATATGCTTTTAATTATTTTATGTTCTTATATATATTATAAAAGTATCATTTAGTACTTTGGAAATCAATGGTAATTCATGGACATCCATTTCTTAAAGTAAAGGATTAATTATAAATAGTTAAAAATACAACAAAAGAATGAAATTATGTTTTTAGAAATATATAAAGATAATATATTTTCTTATATTATTGGTCACTTATGTAATTAATGATATATAGTATAATGATTGAAAAAATATTCTTAATTCTTAAATTTATTTTATCATATATCCCTATAAATGATCATGGATTTATCCCTTTGGGTGTTATATGTTATCTTTGATCAATCAATTATTTGTTATTGGTGGAATCAAAAAATCCCTAAAAATATTTAAGTTTTTCCTCTATGTATAATATCTACTCCAAATATATGTTCCCCTATACAGATGCCTTGTTAGATTTTACTTTGAGAAATCTTAAGGGTTCCAACATTCCATTATTAAATGATGTTTTAGTATCCATTCTTAAGATCTGGCTTTCAAATAATGAAACATTCAAATATTAGTACATTTATAACCCAATTGAACATTGAGGGTGAAATTCAATTTATGTGTTGTAGAATGTAACACCCTAATATGATTTAAATTGTTTTTTATAATTTATCTAATCTTTTTTATATTTTTTGTTTATAAAAAAAATGAAAATATTTTATTTTATAAAATCACTAAATTTGTCTTGAGTTATACACAATACCAAGTTATTCATGCACTCGATAAAAAATTAATATAATCTTTTTTACATAGAACATCAACTTGGGTTATGTTATAGGAAACACTGACATGGCGTATGTTACACACAACACTATATATCTACAAAACATCATTTTTTGTTTTATTTATTTAAACAAGATAATTAAAACATAGACTGTCACACACGATTTTTTTTTCTGTCTTTGTATTGATCCGGCCCATTCCCAGTTTTAACAACTGAATTTTTTTTCTTTTATAACTCTTTTGTTTTTCATCCTTTTTCACCCAATCAACTTCCCACTTATCCTATACTGATATATTAAAATTTATTTATCCTTTTGGACCCATTAGAAATTCATAAGCTAGGTGAATTTGGGTCACTTATTTAGGTATTGGGCCAGTCCATGGAACAATTTCCTGTTTTAAAAAAAATAAATTGTTTCATTTATATCATATTCATTTTTTAATCTTTTTCGGTGCTTCCAACTCCCACCCGAAGCCAATATCCCTACCCTCACCCCCCATATCGTTTTTACCACTTTGGAGCTCATATTGGTCGCGTATTAGTGAGAATGTTCTCTGGTTTCCTCAAAACGTCCAGAATTGAGAAGGTAACTTGTTTCACCCATAACTCATTCAATTCGTACTCTTTTGGTCACCAATTTTCTTTCCCCGGTTCGTCCAGATCGTAGGAGTATCTCCATGAATTTGAAAGCCATTCCCCTCCCACTAGGGTTTCAAATCTAATGGAATACGAAGAGTTTTCTAGGGTGAAAGGTGAGATTCCTTCTCCTTTCTCATTCCTCTTCCCCCTCCTTTCATTATTTAATGGTTTTATATTGTACCCTAGTCTTGATAGACCTAGGGTTTTGTTATACCATGTTTTTTGATGGGTTTTATGTTTGTTTAGGTCTGGTATTTATAGTTTTAGGGTTTATAAACCCGCGGCGGTTGATTTCGGGTGTGCATTTCAATTACGCCAAAGATTTGGGGTAGGATACCCCATGCACATGACTTTATTATTTAAGTTTCATCCTTTTAATATATTTAAAACCAGATATATATGTTTATTATTGTTTTTCATTCTTTGGATAATTTTATTGGTGTTCAAAGTGGTTGTTTAATCATTGGTTTGTGAACGGTAGTGTTGTTTTGTTATGAAAGTTCTCAACAAGTGTTTGTTTAAATGTTCCGTTATCTTTTGCAAATATTTTGTGAGGTTTATAATCTGTTCTATGGTATTTTTAACATGTTACAGTATCTTGAATGAAAATATGGATTTCAATTGGTGTTTTATTCCTTTTCATGTACATAAAATAAATTGTTTTGTTTAAAAAGGGCATGTCATGTGTTCGGTAAATTGCCCGGTTGGCTTTTATGTGTGATGTGTGATTTAAAAGTTATTTGATTGGATTTATAAAGGAATTGGAAGAATTATAAATGGTATTTTTGGGTACTTATATTTATTTTCCAATTTTGATTTGTTTTTACAAACAAGTGGATTTTGATTTACAACATATTTTGGCCCGAGTTGCCCAAAAATGGACCGTTTCACATCTTTATGAAAATGGTTGTGTTTTGAATATTTAACCTAAGTATTATAAGATATTTATGAATGAGGTTTACTGCTTTAAATGATGTATATACAGATCCTTAATAAAATTAAAATGCATACCTTCATCAAAGGTTAGTTTTGAGAAAATGTTTAAAGGCCCGTTTGGCATTTCCTAATGAAGGAGTGTTTTACTTGTATATAACAAGTTGTGAAATTGGGATTGTTTTATGGTCCATTAAATGATTTTATTAAATGTTTATTGGGCTGAAAAATATGATTTGGTTTGGTTATGATGTGTTTTTATAATTTAAAGAGTGTTTTTGAAAGAGTTTTATGTGCAAATCCTCAATACACTTCATGAAATTGTTTTACCGAAATATTTAGCGTTTTGTTGATTAGTGTAAGAAATGTGAAGAATGATTATGGGATGTTTGTGTTTTTATGGTTTTGTAATGGAATTTGGATGTGAAATGTGTATTTGATAATATGTGTAACTTGATTGAGCACTAATGGGAATCCCGGGTATCTAGGTGGGCGGACGTGTACTAGTATGCTAGTGATTCTGTGGGGGTTGGCCCCTGTTTCACGTAGCAAGTTTGACGATGACAACACTAACTAAACTATGATGATGTTGATGATTGGGGACCACTAGGTTATGGGTATGTCCCCTACTATTGGCTCGTGCACGAGAACAGATATTTATTATGGTTACTTTCACCGAGATACGAGGTACCTGGGGCTCACAACTAACTAGTGCCTAGGGGTATTCCTGTGACTAGTGCTCATTGGCTATTTTGTACTCACCGTCGGCATACGGTGTGTTTGGTTGGTAAATTCAGTAGTATGTGTTATTTATTTGAATGTTAAAATTATTTAAAGCAGCCCTCTTGAAAACTATTTTCATTTTGAAGTTTCACCTCTTTGAAAATAATTGTTACTTGCATTTTTGTTTATTAAACCTGCATGTTTTTGTCTGATAATTATTATAGCATGAAACCTCATTTGAAAACCAGACTTTCAAATCTTGAATTTAAAACTATAAATTGATGTTTCTTTTATTTTAAAGTAATGTGCATTGGGAATAGAATACCGGGCTAACCTACTGAGTTTTAATACTCACGCCTATAGTCTTCTTCTTTTTTTAGCCCTTGTGCAGGTTTCATCTTTAGTTCGATCACCTTGGGCGAATTTTTATCATTGTGTTGGAGAGTGACCAGAAGTGTCACATGGAGTTATTTTTTTCATCGGAATTGTTCAGTTGAGTTTTTGGTTTTGTTCTAATTTTAGTTCTTGTATAATTAATATTTAGTTCAATTTTTATATAAATTCATTTTGGGCTGTCCGTTTATTTCCGCTGTTTGTTTGATTGTTTATATATGGGCGAAATCTTTCCCTTGTGTACTATATTGATGCCATTGGTGCTTTTCACCATCCCGGGAGGATCATGAACGCCTCTCGGGACTTGTCGCGGGCTGGCCTGGGTGACCGGTTCAGGGTCGACTCGGGATGGTTTGTGACAAAATGGTATCAGAGGAGGTCGGCTATTAGCATACCTTTCTTTTTAGAGCGCCCTTGTTATTTTGGGGATGTCAAGGTAGATGGAGTAGGATTTTTGGGACTTGAGGGGTAAGTGCATGAAGAGCGTCGTGAACTCTTTCTTGTTCTAATCCTCAGGTTTCCAAGGGAGTCCAGTTTTATTAGTGTCCTTTATTCTGGTTGATTTTTTTTGGTGTTGGGATATGACAAGGGGAGTCTAACTAGTGGCCTCCATGAGCTCACAGGGCCTGGCTAGCCATGTGGAGCTGGGGAATGGTCCTAATAAGTCTCTCTGTGTTGGTGTTGTGTTTGGCATATGGCCGCCAACCATATGGTCAAGTCACCCACCGACACTAGTTCCCTTTTCTTGGGTCTCTTGAACCTTTCATGAATTCTGAATTTTTGTTTTTAAAATCCTTGTGTTAGAATTGTGGAAATGGTTTTTAATGTAAGAATTAGATTTTGAAAAGTGAAAAAAATGGGGTTTCAATAATTAAATATAATAATGGTTTAGGAAGGTTCTGTTTTTGTGGAAAAAAAATGGAGGGAAGTATAAATGATTTATAGGGATTGGATTATCCATAATCTAAACTTGTGGTTTGTTGAAATAAAATGTTTTGAAATAGTGAATCATTTTAAAGTGATTCTGGATCTTTTTTTTAAATGGGGTATTTTAGGATGTTAAAAAGTTTTTGAATTGGATAAATTAGTTTTGGCAATTGGTTTTGATAGGTTGGTGTTTTACTACAAACGGTATTGGTCTCAATGGACCTCAGATTATAAAAATATACATTGTTGATTTTTTTTTTAAAAATGGGAAGGGGTTGTTTGGAGTGGCTTGGTTATTTAAAAAGTATTTTTCTAAAATGAAAAGGGGTAGGTTTTTAAGAAAATGGTTCTTAATGAATTGTGGTTTTGTCTGTTTGTGGAATATGAAAAGGGTTTTTCACTTGGTGGTTGGTGTTCCTTTTGAAGGTACATGATTTTTGGAATGATGTTGTTTTGTTTTATCCTTTGGTGTTTTCATGAGTGCTCACGTGCATGGATTTATTTATATCTGGAAGGATGAAATATATGGTATGGTGGTTGGGCTCCTGGGGTGGCATGAAAATGTGCATGTGGGTGAGACTTGATGAAACACCATTGGTGAATGTTAAAACCCACCAAGTTAGTTTTATTTTTTCAAAATTGTTTTGAGCTGAAAATTGTGGCCCTTTTTTTTTAAAACCAATGGTTATGTGGCTTGATTTTTCTATGTTGTAGAAGAGTTGTTTATTCAGTAAGCTTCCTTGTGATCTAGAATTCATACTCTTGTTGTATCTTGAGATGATATCTTGTTGGTGTCTTTGTTTTGGAGAAATTTTCATTGGGTTTCTAAAGATGTGTTTGATGTTGTGATGTGGCCAGTGATAGTTCTCCGTTGGAAATCTTTCCTACTGATGAACCTAAGGATTACTTTCAAATTTTAAATCCACCTCTTTTGATGATGCCTCAACCTGTTTGTTGGAATATAGAGATGTTTGGGATCTATTAAAAGTGCTTCTAGGTCGTGATAATTCTTTTGGATAGAGCAGTTGTGTTCGGTGATGTTGATGTGTTTCGTCTAATTCCTTGTCCATTATGCCCCTCATTTGGAGTGATAAGGAATTTTGATTTGTATCTATTATTTCCTATTTAGATGAAGGTTTTTTTTGTGATCCAGTGTGGGTTTTTTGAGTGGTGTGATCCTTATCACCTGACTGCGGTGCATCAAATGCTTCAAGAATCAGGGCTCCGGCCATAGGCCTCGGAGTGAAGCTTTTCACGCAGTCAGGAAATCAACAGAGGTGTGGAGTACTAGATTATGATCCTTACTCCTCTGTTTTGGTAAGTTAGTTACTATTTCAATGTTTTGGTTCCTCATTTCTATGAATTTCCCTTTGTCGCAACAAGCGTGGTGGACTTAACCCCTCACACAGTGTCTATGGTTATTCCTTCATGGATGTGGGTTTTCAATCAATGTCCCTGTGTGGACCACCTGTAAAAATAAGATGCAGTCTTGGTGTTACCTATTCATTGGGGGAGAGTTTTGGGTAGTTTCATTTTTTCTTTTGTTGTTTCAGTGGCCAAATTATTGGTTCCCCTTCCCTCCCATCCCCAAGTGACGGGGGTCCAGAATTGTGCTGAATGTGCTGGCCAAGTTCTTGTCACCTCCGTTCGGGAGTGGGTGGTTTATATGTTCATTTTGTAATCCTATTAACTTGGTATATTATGTTTTTCTAGGAGGGTTTTTTTTGGGGCTTCTGTGAGTGACGCCCAATTTTAGCTCATGTTCAATTCTTGTCTATTCATTGCTAGTTGGTTTCTAATGGTGGGGAGACCCACCATGGGTCTCTTGGATTTTCATCCTAAGAACATTTCTAGGGATAGTTGATTCTTAATGGTGGGGGGTACATTCTGGAATCCTTATGTGTTGTTTTTTTTTCATCTGGAAAGTGTTATGGCTTTCCGGGGGCGGAAAGCTTTAATGGTGGGGAGAATTGTCACACACGGTTTTTTTTTCTGTCTTTGTATTGATCCAGCCCATTCCTAGTTTTAACAACTGAATTTGTTTCTTTTATAACTCTTTTGTTTTTCATCCTTTTTCACCCAATCAACTTCCAACTTATCCTATACTGATATATTAAAATTTATTTATCCTTTTGGAACCATTACAAATTCATAAGCTAGGCGAATTTGGGTCACTTATTTAGGTATTGGGCCAGCCCATGGGCCCATTTCCTGTTTTAAACAAAATAATTTGTTTCATTTATATCTTTTTCATTTTTTAATCTTTTTCGGTGATTCCACCTCCCACACGAAGCCAATATCCCTATACTCACCCCCAATATCGTTTTTACCACTTTGGAGCTCATATTTGTCGCGTATTAGTGAGAATGTTCTCTGGTTTCCTCAAAACGTCCAGAATTGAGAAGGTAACTTGTTTCACCCATAAATCATTCAATTCGTACTCTTTTGGCCACCAATTTCCATTCCCTGGTTCGTCCAGATCTTAGGAGTTTCTCCATGAATTTTCAAGCCATTCCCTTCCCTTTAGGGTTTCAGATCTAATGGAATACGAAGAGTTTTCTAGGGTGAAAGATGAGATTCCTTCTCCTTTCTCATTCCTCTTCCCCCTCCTTTCATTATTTCATGGTTTTATATTGTACCCTAGTCTTGATAGACCTAGGGTTTTGTTATACCATGTTTTTTTATGGGTTTTATGTTTGTTTAGGTCTGGTATTTATAGTTTTAGGGTTTATAAACCCGCGGCGGGTGATTTCGGGTGTGCGTTTCAATTACGCCAAAGATTTGAGTTAGGATACCCCATGCACATGACTTTATTATTTAAGTTTCATAATTTTATTATATTTAAAACCAGATATATATGTTTATTATTGTTTTTCATCCTTTAGATAATTTTATTGGTGTTCAAAGTGGTTGTTTAATCATTGGTTTGTGAACGGTAGTGTTGTTTTGTCATGAAAGTTCTCAACAAGTGTTTGTTTAAATGTTCCGTTATCTTTTGCAAATATTTTGTGAGGTTTATAATCTGTTCTATGGTATTTTTAACATGTTACAGTATCATGAATGAAAATATGGCTTTCAATTGGTGTTTTATTCCTTTTCATGTACATAAAATAAATTGTTTTGTTTAAAAAGGGCATGTCATGTGTTCGGTAAATTGCCTGGTTGGCTTTTATGTGTGATGTGTGATTTAAAAGTTATTTGATTGGATTTATAAAGGAATTGGAAGAGTTATAAATGGTATTTTTGGGTACTTATATTGATTTCAAATTTGGATTTGTTTTTACAAACAAGTGGGTTTTGATTTACAACATATTTTGGCCCGAGTTGCCCAAAAATGGACCGTTTCACATCTTTATTAAAATTGTTGTGTTTTGAATATTTAACCTATGTATTATAAGAGATTTTTGAATGAGGTTTACTGCTTTAAATGATGTTTATACAGATCCTTAATAAAATTAAAATGAATACCTTCATCAAAGGTTAGTTTTTAGAAAATCTTTAAAGGCCCGTTTGGCATTTCCTAATGAAGGAGTGTTTTACTTGTATATAACAAGTTGTGAAATTGGGATTGTTTTATGGTCCATTAAACGATTTTATTAAATGTTTATTGGGCTGCCAAAGATGATTTGGTTTGGTTATGATGTGTGTTTATAATTTAAAGAGTGTTTTTGAAAGAGTTTTATGTGCAAATCCTCAATACACTTCATGAAATTGTTTTACCGAAATATTTAGCGGTTTGTTGATTAGTGTAAGAAATGTGAAAAATGATTATGGGATGTTTGTGTTTTTATGGTTTTGTAATGGAATGGGGATGTGAAATGTGTATTTGATAATATGTGTAACTTGATTGAGCACTAAAGGGAATCCCGGGTATCTAGGTGGGCGGACGTGTACTAGTATGCTAGTGATTCTGTGGGGGTTGGCCCCTGTTTCACGTAGCAAGTTTGACGATGACAACACTAACTAAACTATGATGATGTTGATGATTGGGGACCACTAGGTTATGGGTATGTCCCCTACTTGTGGCTCGTGCACAAGAACAGATATTTATTATGGTTACTTTCACCGAGATACGAGGTACCTGGGGCTCACAACTGACTAGTGCCTAGGGGTATTCCTGTGACTAGTGCTCATTGGCTATTTTGTACTCACTATCGGCATACGGTGTGTTAGGTTGGTAAATTCAGTAGTATGTGTTATTTATTTGAATGTTAAAATTATTTAAAGCAGCCCTCTTGAAAACTATTTTCATTTTGAAGTTTCACCTCTTTGAAAATAATTGTTACTTGCATTTTTGTTTATCAAACCTGCATGTTTTTGTCTGATAATTATTATAGCATGAAACCTCATTTGAAAACCAGACATTCAAATCTTGAATTTAAAACTATAAATTGATTTTTCTTTTATTTTAAAGTAATGTGCATTGAGAATAGAATACTAGGATAACCTACTGAGTTTTAATACTCACGCCTATAGTCTTCTTCTTTTTTTAGCCCTTGTGCAGGTTTCATCTTTAGTTCGATCACCTTGGGAGACTTTTTATCATTGTGTTGGAGAGTGACCAGAAGTGTCACATGGAGTTATTTTTTTCATTGGAATTGTTCAGTTGAGTTTTTGGTTTTGTTCTAATTTTAGTTCTTGTATAAATAATATTTACTTCAATTTTTATATAAATTCATTTTGGGCTGTCCGTTTATTTCCGCTGTTTGTTTGATTGTTTATATATGGGCGAAATCGTTCCCTTGTGTACACTATTGATGCCCTTGGTGCTTGTCACCATCCCGGGAGGATCGGGAACACCTCTCGGGACTTGTCGCGGGCTGGCCTGGGTGACCGGTTCAGGGTCGACTCGGGCTGGTTCGTGACATGGACACTAAACATAGTAACATGAATAGTAATAAATAATATTAAAATATTTTTTTTTATATTAAAAAAATAAAAATGAATGATATAATTTTTTTGTAAATTCCATATATATTTAAAAACAATATTTTCTCAAATAACTATTTTTAATTAATTTTATAATTAATAATTAAATTAAATTTAATAAAATTTAGAAATGTAAATTTAATAAATAAAATAAATTTTTCAATTTATAATTTTGTCTTATCATAGGGTGAATTTAAGGGATTATTACGATAAACATCAATTTTTAATGAATATTGAAAAATACCGAGTTTAGATCAAAACTACATTTTGATGTAATTTATTTATTTTTAAATTTGATATAAAAGTTTAGTTGGATAATATTATTATCAATAAACCCAATTATGGTTATAATAAATAATATCACTATACATGTTAGTTTAAAATCATATGAAAACTTTGAATGTTTATAGATTAAATACTCGAATTGTTGATTGGACGATAGGATTAAATTTAAAGTAATTTCTCCCTCTTGTGTGTTTATAATTTATAAAAATGGATTCCATATTTAGAATCAAAATAAATTCTAATTAATAATCATTTTAATATAGTTTTTGATGAAAAATGTTTTTTATTTTAATTAAAATCAATTACAAATATTAAGTTAAAATGGAGCTTAATAAGGGACTAAACATTAATCTTAAGTTTAAAAATTACCTAGATACATGTACAAGAGCCATTTATACCGTTAGATAAACCCTATACTCAAATATATATAATTTCATTAATTGTTATTTCCACTTTATATGGGTAAAACATGGATGGACGGCCATTTCTAAAAAATTACATAATTGTGACCCATCTTTCAATATAAAAAGGACTCAGATCCTCATACTTATTTATTCCTCTCACAAAACATTGGCATAGAAAACAACTCACATGATATATCATTAATATTTCCCAACAGGACATAGAATCATCCCATTTGAAATAATGAAATCCACGAAATTCCTTTGGTTAAAACTAAAAGTTGTTACCCAAACAAGAGGTATCATTATTTATCGAGTTTCTTTATATTAATTCAACCCTCCACCCCATAAAATAATATTATTACATTACTGTATAGAATCTTCAATATCAGAAATATAAAATTATAATACCATTATAATAATTTTACATTAACCTATACAAACTTCTATTTAATGGGTACCAAATATATTGTTTACGTGTACGTTGAACTATCAGCTCACCGAATGAGGATTGTTAAAGATTTATTTACCACCTCTCATATTGAAAATTATGATGGAAAATAAATTTATATATGTTATATATCATATTTATAATTACATTAATATTATTTAACACTTTTAAATAATATATATATATATATATATATATATAATTTCCAATATTTTTTGAAAATGATAATATTGGTGAGGAAGTGTTCATTACCACCACCTCAAGGATATGTAATTCATTTACACACTACAAGGAATGTATTAAGGATTGTATTATTGAAAATATATGATATATATGATATAATAATTTATATGTAATATTGATATATATATAAATATATTTCATTTACCTTATTTATTTCAACAAGACTATTAGACAAAAACATCATTCATCCACACGTATGAGATACTTTCTCCATGAACGATGAATTCCATTTAAAAACATATATATTCTATAGAATATTATAATAAAAATATTAGTAATATAATTATTATTTATATCATGTTTTACATTCATTTTTTAGACATGTATAAGGCTGAATGATATAACAAATTAAGACACAGGAAAAGTATAAAGCAAATATTACATGAAGTGAAACCATACCATAAGAAGAATTAAAAAGATGGTGATATAATGTCATAATCAAACCATATAAGGAGTTATATAATATATTGTGTTTCATTTATATATTTATAATAAACTTATATTTATTATACAAATGTATTTTATGTGTATGATGATAGTCCATAGAGAATGTAAGGGAATTTCATCTCACTTTTTATCTACTAGAGATTCAAGATTTATTCACCACCCATTCCTTTTGGGTGATGTGTATACTTATCATGGATGGATTCAATTAATATTATACATAATTTTATTAGAATTTAAATATCAATTTTATGATATTTATTTCATGTGATTTATTTTACAAAAGGTACCAAATCCATAATTTAATTATGTCTCAATTATCATTCTTTGAGACACATACTATGTTATAAACATATATTTAACCATGATGTGTATATAATTCCTTTAAAATTTTATATCTTCAATATATTTATTTTCATGATATTTTAAGATTCATGTTATTGTTTTTCATATATTGAGATTGTGGCATAAAGTTTCCTAGGGGTTAGAGTTTATTGAAATGATCTCACAGCTTTTTTAAATTGTTTATGATTATTTATACATTAATGAAATAATATGATCCATCACTCAAGTACATTAATTATTTTTATTATACAATATATATTAGTAATGTAACACCCCAAGCTTCCACGATACGCTTCTCTTTGAATAGTACAGTAACGTGTGTTGTACACAACTTCATGTTCTAACACACACTAGAACCAATCAAACTAGCTATTATGAATAGTAATACCCACTTTTTAAAATTTTATAAAGTTTATCTTTCAAAATAGACTTCATTTTTAGATTCATAATATAGAAATTAGTTTAGGGTGAAATTTTTGTATTTTTCTAAAATCATTCATTTTTTGATAAATTCTAAAAAAACACTAAGTTGTAGTTTAAAACCGAATTTTTATTTAAATAATTATTTATTTAATTATATTTAATTCAGGTCAAAATGGACACATAATACCTAAATAATTTCAATTTAATTAATTGGAGTAAATTTAAAATAATTTTAGATATATAAATATTTCATAGAACATTTCACCGTCTTTTACCCATCTCCTAGGATAATTTGAAAATTCACATAAAATTTAATTTTACCGCTTCTGTGAGTGGAATTTCAAACATCTGAGAGACACGGTTGATATTAGTAAGTAAAATGTTGCTCAATGAGATGAAAATAATTTTTGGTGAATAATTCCTTTTTACTTTTATTTACTACGGTTAAAAGTAAATAGGGTAATTAAGGGTAAAAATGATATTAATATTAACCTAAAACATGTCCAAATTCTATTGGACAAGTTTATCTCGTCGAAACACAACCTTAAGAATAAAATATTATCATTTAGGTCCACATGGATTAGATTAATACATTTATTATTTTTTATTTCAAAGAAGAGTTAAAAGAGTTAAAATCAATGATTAATTACTAAATCATTTTTAATATAGGGTTATACACAAGATAAATTAGATTGTAAATATTCATTATTAAGATAAATTTATTTTATACGTAATGGTATTTTATTTTTAATTTTAAGACTGTAAATAATTTAATTTATTTATGGCACAATGGTGATGCAGTAATTAATGAATAAATTAAATATTGAAATAATTGATATTATAAATATCCAAATAAATGTAATTTGAGAATTTTTATGAATTAAACTAATTTTATAGGTTAATATGAGATATTAGTATTGGTTATATGAATTTGTTTCTAATTAATAATGCAGTTATGAATTTATCAAAAACAAAAAACCCGAATAGTTTCAAAATTGACATAAAAGAATTTTTAAAAAAACTATTATATTATCAATTGATATACAATTCTTAAAAATACAACGATCAGCCAAAGGACTTATATAATGATAGGTGTATCATTACTGGACCACATGGTGGTCTCTTAGAAGTATATTGTATGTTTATTAAGCATATAATATAAAAATAAAAAGTGACATGGAAAATATCAAACTATCTAACAAAGTGTTAAATATAAATGATAAGTTTAATATAGTGACCCTAACTTGTCTGAAATATGTTGGATGAATGGCTTTAGACACATCCCCACCATAGACTTTGAATAATCCACATTAGATCCATTATAAACCTAATAAGAATTTGTTATAAAATAATATTTCGAGCATATCCAAAGGTGCCCCTCACCCCTTCTCACTAATTTACACCATCAAAGCCTTTTTTATTGGCAAAAACTGCCAAAATATTCCCTCAAAATCCCTTAGTTCAGTCTAGAGGACATAGTTTGATCATAAATCCAACCTATGGATCCCTATTGACCAAATCAAAAATATGAACCCTAAGAAGAGGTAATGTTTTCCCCACTCTCTTCCAAGTTCTATTCTTCTTCAACTTCTTCTTTCTTTGTTATTTCAATTGTAAAATAATTACTCCAGTATCTTCTATATACTATTATGTTATTATAAATATGTTACAACCATATTCAATATTTTATCCATCCTATGAATGACATGTCACCATACATGCTTATGTATGGATTACCGTCTCCACGTCGCGGTGTAATTGTTATTCAATACATTATTATTTTGATGGGTATAATAATGATGAGTAATTCATTTAAATAATAAATACAACATGATAATGATTCTGAATATATTATATACCATACAACTATATATTATTTTAATATCAAAAGAATGATATTGTCTCTCATGCGTATGTACAAACTACCGTCTCCAGGAACACAATGAGATTTATTCCCCATTGTATCCATACAAGTGTAATTCTCATTTGATGATTAAAAACAATGTTTAAGTACTTCATATAATTATGTATATGAATATGATAAAACCTATCCATAACAAACATGGCTTATGTAAAAAAACATTTAAAAGAAAACAAGTATGTTAACACCTAAAACGACGATAATAATAAGATATTATTAACAAAGCGATGTTAAATGATAATATAATATATCATATTAATGTATATGATTCATGTATAATTTAATAAAAAATATTCACCATTATATAGTAGGATAAACTACCCTCAACCAAGGAAAAGTACAAGGTAATTGTTTACTTCATATCTCTTCATTATCTGAGGTTGTTTATACGTAATTATCAACTGGGACCTCTTTATCATCCACATCCATGTTTATTAAAAATGTATTTCAAAAAATTATTACTATTTTATAGAATATGGGTTAATGTCATTTATATCATTGATTGAATTTTTACAAGATGTTTATAAAGGAATCTTTCCGTTGTTTTCCAAACAAGGTCCTTTTTAACCTTTTCGACAGAATTAAGGTAAGAATGTATTTTTTTAACTTATACAGCGGATGTGTCTATTTTATGCCATTATAAAAATTTTTAATATTACCTTACAATATTATAAGAATATTTTCAATGTAAATGTTTTATTTTATAGTTATTTGACTTTTAAATGATTTCAAAAAATATTTATTTCTCTCAAATAGTTTTGATTTCATCTATGTCAACATCCTTTGACCTATTTTAATATTATTTGAAGTTAATTCAGTATGATACAAAAAATCCATTTAGTATTGAAGGTAATGTGATAGGTTTGACTGTGGATGTGTTATTTTTAAACCATTAATGGTTTAAGGAGAAATTATTGACATTTTATATGCTAATTTTAATATGAATGTTTATGTTATGTTTAAACCTGTTCATATGTGGAATGCATTGGACTTAATAGGTGACGGGTGGAGCCCGCTATAACTCATCGATGCATCGGTACGTCTCATTAGAAAAACTAGTGTCTAGGCACAAGTCCTTGAAAAAATATTATTTGTAGTCTTGGCACAAGGCTTGACTGTGTGGTTATGATAGTATGGCATTATACGTTCCATTATTATGAAAGTGGTTATTGATATTGCATGTCATTATTTGACTAGTGGAATATCCATGTGAATATGTAAATGGCAGTATTTCATTTTATTTTTTTCCATATTATTCTGAAGTTCATGTTTAAAAGGCATTTCTTTTAGTTATACATTTCCTTAAAGTTTAATGCTTATTTATGAATGTTTTCGATATATTGTTATCCTTACTGAGCATCTGAGCTCACCCCTTTCAATGTTTAATTTTTCCTAGGATGTGTAGAAGTATTTTATGAATGAACTGTTGGGATTTTAATGAGAGGATATGAAGAAAAGATGTTGTTGTAGTTTTCATTTTCTGATGTAATTGTATGACTTATGAATATATCTAGTGTTTCAAAGAAAACTAAACTGATCGGTCCTTCGAGACATGATTCCTGGTGACCAAGCCACTGTAATGTAATAATGCACAGACTCTGGGTAACTGGGGTCTGGGCGTTACAGTTGGTATCAGAGGAAGTTTATTAAAAACCATGGGAGCTAGATTTATACAAACTCTGATTAGAGCACATAGATCTAAGATAGACTTTGAGGATTAATATAGAAGAAATTCCTAGAATTTTGGTATTGTAGAGATTTTTTGAGTTTTCCAAGCAAGACATCCCTGTTCGGATACACACAGATAGAGGTGGCTCTGGCACATATGTACCTACGAGTGAAAACTTCGACAATGAGTTTCGGGATTGACCCAGGGTATCCTGGTACATGAGAATAAGCATTGTTGCACTCTTGGTTACGACACTCCCATGGGATATGCTTAGGATAATTATTATTTTATTTACAAAACATTATGAAGGGTTTATTAGTATATACTTCCTTAAAGAAATTTTTTTATGATTATGGATTATATCCATAAACAGTTGAATTTATGTTAACTATTTTAGAAGTTTGTAATTTTGTATTTTGATTCATATAATAATCTAGTGTATGAAATTGTTTAGAAATGGCACCTAGTGGAAGAAATGGAAACCATATCAATGCATGTACTCCATGTAGGGATTGCCCTCATGCTAAAGATAATTATAGTGGAGCTGGTAATGCAACTGGTACTGATTGTCTAATCACCATACTAAACAACTCAATCAGGTTATGACTAATAACCTTACCCGTATGGAGCACCCAGATCCACAGCATGGAGGATCAATGTTAGATCTCTTCAGGAGGCAACAATCACCTGCATTCAATGGGTGTAAAAATCTACTAGTAATTGAGAAATGGATAAATTCCTTAGAGAATATATTTCATGCCTTGGGGAGTAGTGAAACAGAAAAAGATAACATGGCAGTTTACCGCCTCACTGGAGATACTGATCAATGGTGGTAATTGATTCAAAACACAAAGGAAGAAGATGAAGTTTAAAATATGGAATTGAGGTAGTTCAAAGATGTTTTCTTAGAAAAATACATTCCCTGTGACCATCGAGAAGATATGTAAAGACAATTTCTGAGTTTCAGACAAAAGGAGGATGAGAATGTCACAAAGTATGAGGTTAACATTAGAATGTTATCAAGGTATGTTACAGAATATATAAGTAACCCAAGAAGTATAATTGATCATTCATTGATGGTTTAAAACCATTTCTTCGTCGAGCATTAATCTCACAAACCTTCTCGTTGTACGAAGATATTTTCTAATGCGCTATCAAGAAAGAAAAAGAATTCTCCAAGTATTACGACTATAAAGAAAAGAAAGAGAAGAAGAGATCTGAGGATCACATTGGAAATGGAAATTCGGGGATGAAGGGAAACATTGAATATCTATAATGCAGTAAATGTGGGAGGAAACACCTGAGTACATTCTTGAAAGTAATGGAAGTCTATTACAAGTGTGCTGAAAAAGGCCAACATGCTCGTGATTGCAAGGGGAAGAAGGAATATACCGATGTTCAATGCTAAAACTGTAGGGAAATGGGGCATTATGAAAATGAATTTCCTAAGAATTAGGGGAACTTACCTTAGAAAAGGCCAAGGGATCATGGCCAAGATTACGTTACCACTACTGCTGAGGTAGAAGCTCTGAAAGATGTGGTGGCTAGTAATTTAATTGTTTCTCAAGTTTAGAAAATGCATTATTTGATTCTAGATCATCGCATTGTGTCATATCATCCCAGTTTTCGAAGAAAATTATATATTTCTAATTTGATTTAACAAGGGATTTTTCAGTCAAAACACCTAAGGGAAGTGTCATTGCTTCAATGTTTTTTCAGTCAGTCCCCATTAAAGCATATAAATGTTCTTTATCTACTGATCTCATCAGCATACCAATGATTGAATTTGATATAATCATCGATATGGATTGGCTTTTGGACCATGATGTGAAGATATATTGTATGAAGAAGGAGGTTACGATTTTTGATGATGATGATAAGGAATACATTATCTTTAGAGTAGAATCGTCACCACCTAATTCTTATCTAGATCCACCCCCAATAGCTCAACTAAATTCAATTATCAGGGAGGAAGATAATTAAATGATTCTGGGTGGGGAAAGTAATGTTCAAATAGAGGATGTACCTATCGTGAATGAATATGAATATCTGTTTCTGGAAGATTTACCTGGACATCCTCTAGAACGAGAAATTCAGTTTTCTATTGATTTAATTCCTTGTTCCAGGCCCATATCGAATACCCATTTATAAAATGGCCACTATAGAAATAGTTGAACTAAAGAAACAACTAAAGGAATTGAGTAATAAGGGATTTATTCTCCCTAGTGTTTCTCTATGGGGAGCCCATTACCTTTTTGTTAAAAAGAAAGATAGATCTATGAGGTTATGTATCGACTACAGAGAAATCAATTCTATAACAATAAATAACAAGTATCCCCTACCACGCATTGATGATTTATTAGACCAACTTCATGGAGATCAATATTTTTCAAATATTGAGCTTTGATCTAGATAACATTAGTTGTGTGTGAAGAAGGAATACATTCCGAAGACAGTATTTCGAACAAGGTAGGAGCATTACGAGTTTACAGTAATGCTTTTTGGATTGACTAATTCACCCTCTGTATTCCTGGATCTAATGAATAGATTTTTCAAGGAACATCTTGATGATTTTGTGGTGGTATTCATTGATGATATCTTGGTATACTCCAAATGCTACAATGGTCAGGAAAATCACATGCGCGTTATTCTAAAGACTCTTAGAAGACAACAATTATATGGGAAGTTAGGAAGTGTGAATTCTAGCATCATGAGATCTCTTTTTATGGCCATATTGTCACTACGGATGTAATCTCTATTGATCCTCCTAAGACCAAGGGAATCCAAGAATGGCCTGGACCAATGAGTATAACTGAGGTACACAGTTTTTTTGGTTTAATTGGTTATTATCGATGTTTCTTCATGAATTTTTCGCGGTTGGTTAACCCATTAACAATGCTCACACATAAAGGGGTTTATTTTTATTGGAAAAAAGTTTGTGAATAATGTTTTGAAGAACTAATGAGAAGATTATTAAATTCCTCTATATTGTCTCTACCATCGAGGAATGATGGGTTCATTATTTATAGAGATGCATCAATGAAAGGACTTGGTTGTGTCTTTATGCAGAATGATAGGGTTACTTCCTATGCATCATGATAGTTAAAAATTCAGGAGCAGAACTATCCTACTCACGATCTTTAGTTAGATTCTATAATATTTGCATTGAAGATATGGCGACATTATCTCTATGGTCAGAAATGTGAGATTTATACTTGTCACAAGAGTTTGAAGTATATTTTCTCATAGAAATAACTCAACATGATGCAATGGAGATGGCTTGAACTACTCAAGGACCATGATTTCATGATACACTACCACCCAGGGAAGGAAAATAAGGTGGTAGATGATTTGAATACAAATGATCATGGAGTTCTGAAAATGATGATAGTTGAAAAGGATCCTATATAAATGGATCTAGTAAAGATGGATATGTGAATAACCATGGAAGGTGAAACATCAATGATTATTCAAATGGTTTCCAAACCTTAATTATTAGAAAAGATAATGAGTTCATAGAACGGTGAGGAAGAGTTTCAAAAGAAGATTAAAGCTTTGAATGATGGGAGAATTAGTGACATTGTGTTTGAAGATGGAATTTTCATATTTGAGAGGATACTTTCTGTTCCCGATATACCTGATCTAAAAATGGAATTGTTAAACGATGCTCATAGTTCCAATTTCTCTAAACACCCTGGGAGCCCCAAAATGTATAGAGATTTGAAGGAACATTTTTGGTGGGAAAACATGAAGAGGGAGATTTATGATTTTGTGTCAAGATGTATGGTTTGTCAGGAAGTGAATGATGGATGGCAATAGCTTGGAGGAGTCATGAAACTTCTTCCCAAACCTGAGTTGAAATGGGATAATATTAAGATGGAGTTTGTCATGGGACTACCAAAGTCTCCTATAAGGAACAATGCAATATGGGTCATTGTTGATTGTCTTACCATGTAAGAACATTTTCTTGCTATAAGAGATGATCTACAACTTGAATGTCTAGCAAGACTATATATTAATGACTTTATGAGACTTAATGGGGTACCCATATCGATTGTTTTGGATTGTGATCCACATTTTACATAATGATTCTTGAAGAGTCGTTAGAAGGATTTGGATACTAAACGTCATTTAAGCACTGCCTACCACCCTCAACCAGATGGACAATCAGAATGACCAATTCAAACCTTAGAAGACATGTTGAGACCATTCTCACATGACTTTCAAGGTATGTGGGATCAATATTTACCTCTGGTAAAAGTTTCCTATAACAATAGCTTCCATTCAAGTATTCGTATGGCACCATATGAAGCGTTATATGAAAAGAGATGTCGCACACCAACTTGTTAGGATGACGTTGGTGAAATAAAACTTGTAGGCCCAGAACTGGTGGAGGAAACGATAGAAATGGTGAAGGTAATCCAAAACCATATTAAAGAAAAATAAAGTAAGTAGAAGAGCTATGCCGATAGCTGAAGGAACTATTTGAAATTTCTAGTGGGTAATCATGTTTTCTTGAAGGTATCTCCATGGAAGGGAGTTATATGTTTCGGTAAGAAGGGTGAATTGTGTCCCAGGTACATCGGACCTATTAAAATTCTAGAATGAATTGGGTTTGAATATTATTGTTTGGCAATGCCGCCAAGTCTCTCCAAAGTTCACGTTGTGTTCCACGTATCACTATTGAGAAAATACATGCCTGACCCAATGCATGTACTCACCTCTGATTATTTAGAACTAGAACCCGATATGTCTTATTGTGAAGATACCATCAGGATTCATGATACAAGAGATCAAGTGTTGAGATACCAGATGACTCGTCTGGTAAAAGTTCTATGGAGAAACGCTAATATGGAAGAGGAAACGTGGGGCCCTGAGGAACTTATGATGAAGAATCACTCAAGTCATTTTGTTCAGTAGTATTCTAGAAATTTCTAGGACCAAATTAATTGATGTAGGGGAGAATTTAACACCCCAAGCTTCTACGGTACACTTCTCTTTGAACTATACAGTAATGTGTGTTGTATGCAACTTTTAGTTCTAACACACACCAAAACCAATCAAAATAGCTGTAATGAATAGTAAAATCTGCCTTTTAAAATTGTATCAAATTTATCTTTCAAAATGGACTTCATTTTTAGATTCGGAATATCGAAATTATCTTAGGTTTAATTTTTTTTATTTTTCTGAAAACATTCATTTTTTTATTAATAGAGTAAAAAAATGAGTTATAGTTTAAAACCGAGTTTTTTTAAATAATTATTTATTTTATTTATATTTAATTAAGTTCTAAATAGACACATAATACCTATATAAGTTCCATGTAATTCATTGGAGTCAATTAATTATAATTTTAGATTTGTCAAAATTTCTTAGAACATTTCACCGTCTTTTACCCATATCCTAAGAGAATTTACAAATTCACATAAAACATAATTTTTCCGCTTCTGTGAGTGGAATTTCAAAAATCCGAGAGACACGGTTGATATCAGTATATAAATGTGGTTCAATGAGATGAAAATAGTTTTTGGTGAATAGTACCTTTTTACTTTTATTTACTACGGTTAAAAGTAAATAGGGTAATTAAGGGTAAAAATGATATTAATATTACCGTAACACATGTCCTAATTCTATTGGACAAGTTTATCTTGACCAAAAACAACCTTAGGAATAATATATTATCATTTAGGTCCACTTGGATTAGATTAGGACATTTATTAGTATTTTATTTAAAGAAGAGTTAAAAGAGTTAAAATCT
Organism: Viscum album; assembly: GCA_963277665.1. Taxonomy (NCBI): domain Eukaryota; kingdom Viridiplantae; phylum Streptophyta; class Magnoliopsida; order Santalales; family Viscaceae; genus Viscum; species Viscum album. Next base: position 326,089,125 of record OY728128.1, read on the forward strand.
GTGTTTAATTACTAAAACATTTTTAATATAGGGTTATACACAAGGTAAATTCGATTGTAAATATTAAATATAAAGATAAAAATATTTTCTATATAATGGTATTTTATTTATAATTTTTATACCTTAAATAATTTAATTTATTTATGACACAATGGTGATGCAGTAATTACCAAATTAATGAAATATTAAAATAATTGATATTATAAATATCAAAATAAATTTAATTTGAGACTTTTTATGAATTAAAATAATTTTCTAAGTTAACATGACATATTAGGATTGGTTATATGAATTTTTTCGAAGTACTAATGCTTTTATGAATTTCTCAAAAACAAAATACTCAATACTGTCAAAAATGGCATAAAAGTGTTTTTAAAACAAGTATTATATTATTAATTGATATTCTTTTACTAAAAATATAAGGTTCGGCCAAAGGACTTATATAATGATAGGTTTATAATTAATGGACCACATGGGGTTCTCTTGGAAGTATATAGTAAGTTTATTAACCATATAATATGAAAATAAAAGTGACATGGTAAATGTCAAACTATTTAAGTAGGAGTTAAATATAAATGATGATCTTAATATAGTCACCCAAACCTGTCTAAAATCTATTGGATGAAATTATATCCACCAATTCCCACCTTATAATTTTAAAAATCCACTTTTTAGCCCTTGTAAACTGAATATGAAGTTATTATAAAATAATATTTATAGCTTTTCCAAAGGTTCCCCACACCCCTCTTATAAAATGGAACTCCCCCTTCTCACTAATTCACACCTTTAAACAGTTTGGATCGGACAAAACCTACCCAAATATTCCCTAAACATACCTAAATTCAACTTATAGGCATTAGTTTGATCATAATTGTAGCCTCAGAATCCCTTTTGATCAAATAAAAAGGAAGAGCCCGATGAAGAGGTAATGTTTTCACCACCCTCTTTCAAGTTCCTTTCTTCCTCAACATCTTCTTTCTTTGTTATTTATATTCTAAAATAATAACTCCAATATATTCTATATACTGTGATGTTATTAAAAATATGTTACAACCATATTCAGTATTCTATCCATCCTTTGAATGACATGTCACCATACGTGCATACGTACAGATTACCGTCTCACATCGTGGTGTAATTGTTATTCAATACATTATAATTTGGATTGGTATAATTATGATGTCTAATTCATTAAAATAATAAATATAACATGATAATGAATCTGTATATATGATATACCATCCAATTATATATTATTTTAATATCAAAAGAATGATATTGTCGTTCGTGCGTACGACGGACTACCGTCTCCATGAACGTGATGAGTTTCATTCCCCATGTTATCCATTCATGTCTAATTCTCATTTTATGATTAAAAATAATGTTTAAGGAAATGATATAATTCTATATATGAATAATATACATCCTATCCATAACAAACATGGCTTATGTGACAAAAAATATAATATAAAATGAGTAAGTTAACACACAAAACGACGATAATAATAATATATTATTAACAAAGAAATGTTAAAAAATCATATATGATATCATTTTAATGTATATGATTCTGGTATAATTTAATAACAACTATTTCACCATTATACAGGATAAAAAACTACCCTCAACCAAGGAAAAATACATGGTAATGGTTTATTTCACAATCTCTTCATTATCTGTGGTTGTTTATACATAATTATATACTGGGACCTATTTAACATCCACATCCATGTTTCCTAAAAATGTATTTCAAAACCTTCTTACCATTTTATACAATATGGGTTAAAGTCATGTATACCACTATTTTAATTTTTATAAGAAGTTTATAACGGAATATTTCCGTCATTTTCCAAACAAGGTCATTTTTTACATTTTCCACAGAATTAAGGTAAGAATGTCTTTGTTTAACTTATACGGCGGATGCGCATATTTTACATCGTTATAAAATCGTCGAAGCATCCCTTTCATGATTATAAGAATATTTTCAAATTAATTGTTTTATTTTATAATAATGTGACTTTTAAATTATTTCAAAAAAGAGATATTTATCTCAAATAGTCTTTATTTCATCTAAGTCAACATCCTTTGATGGATTTTAAACTTATTTGATTTTGATTCATTATGATAAAAAACATTCATATTGTATTGAAGGTTTGGTGATATGTTTTACTATGGATGTGTTATTTTTATAGCATTCATGGTTTATGGAGAAAGTATTGATATTTAATATGCTATTTTTAATACAAATGATTATGTTATGTTTAAACCTGTTCATATGAGGAATGCATTGGACTTAATATGTGATGGGTGGAGTCCTCTATAGTTCCTCGATGCATCGACAGATCTCATGAGACTGACTAGTGTCTTGGAATAAGGCCTTGACAAAATCTTAATTTTATTCTTGGCACAAGGCCTTGACTATGTGGTTATGATATTCTGGAATTATTCATTCCATCATTATGAAAGTGGTTATTGATATTGCATGTGATTATTAGACTAGTAGAATATCCATGTGAATAAGTAAATGCAAGTACTTCATTTTATTTTTTCCATATTATTATGAAGTTCATGTTTAAAAGGCTTTTGTTTTAGTTATACGTTTCCTTAAATGTTTATACTTATTTATGAATGTTTCTGCTATATTGTTATCCTTACTAAGCATCTGAGGTCACCCCTTTCAATCTTTTATTTTTCCCAGGATGTGAAAAAGTATTTTATGAATGACCTGCAGGGATAGTATGAGGGGATATAAATACAAGTTGTTGTTTTCGTTTCCATTTTATGATTTAATTTTAAGATGTGTGAATATATCTAGTGTTTCTAAGAATACTAAACTGATCGGTCCTTCGGGACATGATTCCTGGTGATCAAGACAAAGTTATGTAATAATGCACCGACTCTGGGTAACTATGGTCAGTGCGTTACAAGTAATATATTCATTTATTTGAACTGTTTTTCTACTATGTCTAACATAATATAGTTATTAATGTTTTTTATTAATTTTGACTTTACGTTGGCTTTAGTCAGAAAGTTGTGTTCCATCATAACCATGTTTTCTAAAAGATATTACTAGAATATTATAATATTAACATATAATATTTGAAATCATTTTCCCTTTTTTCCTTTTACCAATATATTCAAATGAATATTAATGTCACTTTCTAAAAAATGCATTTTTTTAATACTCTACTTTTAAAAACCGGAATGTTCTTCTTACATCCTACGATGTGTGTTGATTTACCAGTAGTCATAGCTGAAATTCTATTAAAGCTTTCTTTAAATATCTAAAATGATATTTTTTTTCTAAATAAATGTTTTTCCTAATATTATGGATATTTATTATTTTTAATTTTTTTTTAAACGAATGTGATTTTTCTAGAAATTTTTTTTATTAATGCTTCCATGAAATAGATTCAAAAATACATTTATATGAAAATATGTTCATTAATGATTTATATTTTTAAAATATTTATAATGTTTTGATGAATTATTTATATGCTTTAAATTTATTTTCAAAGAAAAAGGCTTTCAATATGTTTTCCATCTTCTTTCAAATGTTTTATAGTAAATGGTTTTTGTAATATTTTCAATATTTATTCTATAGTTTTCAATAATTTTTAATGAATTAAATTAAAAAACTTTTTTACTATTTATTTATAAGTATTAAAATGATATCCAAGAATTAGTTTTCAAAACAGTTTTTATATGATTATATGTTATTAATGAAAATGGGATTCAAAAGGTAATATGATTTTTTTGAAAAAAACATGGAGAAATGATATCTTCCTTAGGATAATTCATTAAAAGGTCAATCTAAATTAATTAATATATATGATAACAACCATATTTGTTAATCATGCATCTATATTGAATTTATTCAAGGATTCTATTCTTATTATTTATCAGATTTCAATATTCCCTTATGGAATCATAATTATGAAACACTTTTAACATTCACGAGTTATATGCTTTTGAACCCTATTTCTTTTCATGGGTTATGTTTACGATGATATTATTATAAAACCAATATATTTTCAAAATATATGAAATGATTACATGTTTATATACCCATTTCATTTCATGGGTTATGAGTTGATTATTTATTATCTGTTGAAACATGTATGTATGATTTTATTATTAGATTATTGGGACCTATATCTCCCTCAAATGCATTGGGTAATGATTTATATTTAAAGCGACAGACAAGGAAGGAATGAGAAATTAACATAGCTCAGTATTACATGACATGAATGTGAAACAATATCGGTTCATTATTACAGGGATGGAATGATTATTTATATTAGTTTAGTAATATATGAATAAAATGGGGTGTGAACCCATATCGGTAAAGGGACTTTTCCACTAACATGGCATTGGGAGTCATTCATTGACCACTATGGAAATCATTATATAAGATAATTTTTCATCTACATTTACATTTATTATTCCATTTTCATGATTTCATTTCTTATGTTCCTTATTTACTAATGAATATGGTAATATAAAGTAGCATGATTTATGACATGATTCATGTTAATGATCATATTATATTAAGGGTATGATATTAAAATTTTATTATCACATTCTCAAACACTTATTAACATGAAAATGACTATATTTCATCTCCGTTTATCCATATTAAGAATATGAGATCACCCCTTTTTATGATTCTTTCCCCAGGTTATAAAAATATGTACTATGTGTGGAGTTTCTACAAATGGTGGTAGTCATAAAGAACATAGTGGGAAATAATGTACCTCAATTATGTTATGATGTTAATGTTTCCATGTTTTCAAAGGTAGTAGTCCGATATGATCATTGGGTGTATGTTTTTTAATGTTTTAAATATTACACAGAAGAGATGTAACATTATCATATAAAATTTGATGGTCTCTACAACCCATCATTAAGGTATCAAAAAATAATTCAATAAGTGACACATCCTACCATAGACTTGGCACTCCATAGGTTTTCATGATCACTATAAATGAATGTTCCCCCACAAAAGACACTGGTGGAAGTATATTCCATTACTTCTCCATGTAACTGATCCTTCACTCTATCCACATTCTCTTTTATATCCCTCATTGATGTCTTCATAGTGATGCTTCATTCACATTGAAGACATGTGTCCTAGATTTCTAGAATAAAACACATATAATCAACTAAATTTATATTTTAGTTTCCACGTAAATATGAGATCATGATTCAAAACGTCACGAAACATCTTCCTCCTAATGATACTAACCCTAGAGTTAAACTCACACTCAAGAATATCTAGAAAAAATTTATCCACACTACCCTCATATTTTTATACTATTCGGAAAAGTTTATACAAATCAGTGAAGTGATCATTATAGAAAATCATGGACATACTCTCATAGTTCATATGAAAAACATAGTTTTCCCACCTTCCTAAGTGTATTAGGTAAAAAAATTTCTAGTAACATAATCTGATTGTTTTAATATACACTATTATTCAACATATCATCCCATGAATTATTTTTTTCAGCAATTATTCACATGTACATATAACATATAAGTATCCAAAATGACTCTCCTCTCTATAATATTATCTAAATGATTTCGTATTGTGGGTATAGACTCAATATGGAAATGAGGTTCCATAGTTTTACCCTCAATGGTGAAGTTCGGATGGTGAGGTTACTAAATAAATTGTGTCAAGTCAAACATATTATACACAAAACCCTTTTAGAATATTTCCATATGCATCATATATAATATTAATTTTAATGGAACTACTCTCTTATCCCTCCACCTAGAACTATTGGTTCCTCAAGATACACTGGTGGTGGAAACATTGCAATCATGTCATCATATCATCTTATCAACAAATGTCATTATGGAGACATATACGTACAATTAAAGAGAACCATATAAATAAAAAATATATTATTAATACATATATATAATATATATTCCCTTAAATCCATTACAATACATACTCAAGGCCCTGGAAGTTGTTAATAGACGATTCACAAACTCTACCTTCATCTAACCTCACAGGAGTCATGGTTTACAAAGGGTATAATATTTTAAAATTTCATGGTTCTCATTGTAATACCATATTAAAATTTTCAATTAAAAAATTTATAATAACATTATAAAATTATATATATCATTATATACATTTTCATTAAAAGTACCCAAGTAGATAAATGCATTTTCATTTAAATAGATAACCCAATTCTGGGTAATTAATGTGTTCCTAATGGATGGCTATCAGAAAAAACCCAGAGTTTTTAGAATAATTGATGCATTCAAAAACCTCATTCCATTCCAGTTCATTACAGAGAATATAATAAAAATAATAACATAACAAAATGTTAAATAACATTCAACAGTAACAATAAACATCAATGAAAACAACACCACCGTAGGTACTTGGGTTCTCCCTCATATATGAGATAGCTACTCCTTTGCATGAGCTCATAAACAAGACCTAAATAATTCTAGTATAATTCATAGAATTTTAAAAAAGTAGTACAACTGAAACAAATAGAATCCCCCTTTGAGACAACTCTATAACATCTCAATACAAGTTCCAAATACAGGTACCCCGTGACGGTTTGTAATGTGACCGCATGTGCACCTCCCCATACACTAGAGGTTGTTGAATATTAGTTAGACTCTAATATATATATATATATATAGAAATTTATAGTGGGGGTACTATATCCTTATTTTCATAGAATCACAACAGTGTAAAATCAATAAAAATAACCAAAAGATAAAAATTAATAACCAAACTAATACGTAACCTATGATGAACAACTCATCATGATAATCCCAGAACATGGAAAAATGAACATAAAAAATAGTAGATATATCATTCCATAATTTTGGGAAGTATAAAATTTAAAAAATAAACACTTTTTGACTACTAACATGTTTTTCCCAACATCATTCCTTGTACCCTAGACCATGATCCATCCAAAATCCAGAATCATTAATCTAATATAAGGATTTTCACATATCCTATCTCGAAAGCATGAATCCAATTCTGATACTGACTAGTAATCCCATGTAGTGTTTGAGAAAAACATAGTAGGAAATAACTAATAAAATATTTTACAACATCCAGTCTGTAATGGTGTATGTTTTTGTATTACTAATAGTGAAAAAATAATTAAATAACTAGTTTTCACAGAAAATTATTATTTAAACAACCACATAAAACATCAGGTTCATAATGGCACCTAATCTAAATATACCTCACCAATCCCATACTACATTTTGAACCATTAATTAATAGATATAAATTTTAAATATAGAAAGGGTTTTCAATAAATTGTTCATTCTAATTTAACTTTCTCTCAATAGAGGCCTATAGGTGCATTTTTTAACCCCATGGGTATTTGGAGCTACAATACTTATCCAAAATCTCAGTTATCACATTAGATACAGGTATATATTTTTTATTAGGGGAATACAATCGAATTACCGACCCCCCATGTGTATTTTGAGAATGGTTCTCTATCCAACAATTCAGTCACACCACCATAAATCATGATGTGACATTCTTAAACCCTAAATAAACCATTTTCATAATTCATCATTAAACACATTTCCTTTGTTCATTTATAAACTAATAAATCATCAATTTAAAAATACTAGAAAACTCCATGGGTTACCATAAATTAAATAAACCAATTAATCAGTCAATTTCATTAACCCAATATTTCATTAATTTTGTAATGCATTGTCAATCAAATTATATTCTTAACATTTGAATGAAATTTCCAATCATATAAATCTCAATTTCACAATTACATACATTAGGTTATAATAAATACAATTTCAATTTTCTATTATGACACCTAAATCAATGTTTTTGATGGTTGTTCAGCAAAATAAAATCTGCAAATTGACTTGGAATGACTGGAATACCAACAATGTGGATGATATAGGACCGGTTCCTACGATCAAGGTTCATATGATTAAATACATTAAAACCAATATATAAAACATCACCAAGGGAGTAAAAATCATTCCAATTCATCGATAAATATATATAAGAGGGAGAGAAAGGGAAAGGAATAAAATACATACCATAGTGGAGACGATCATTCAATTAGATAATTAATTTTTCAAAAGGCGTTTTAGTAGACTTAGGATCCTATCTAGAGGCTCGAAAATCAATGGAATGTTTTTGGGCCCATGATGGGGTGATTTTGGGTTAAAATCTCCAGATTATGAATTTAAAATAATATTTTTGGTGATTAAATACTTACACGGATAGTTTGTTAGGTGGAGGTACACGAGTTTCAAAACCGCATTCCTTAATCCTATGCCACCATACAGGGGGTTCATAATTACTCTCAGGTGGGGAGGGAATTTGTCAAGCCTTACAACGATAGTGAAAACCCCCTACGTTTGAGTGTTTATAGTTGGGGTAGGGAGGCTCCATGGTTGGAATAAAATGTGTTTCAACTATGTGTCGCCTCTTATCCCTTAAAAATTGGGTGATATAGATTTTTTGGGGAAAATAAAAGGTTGTCCAAAAACTTTTTCAAACCATTCAATGCTCAATTTCTTTCAAATTTCACAAATTTCACTTAAAAAAGTCCAAAATCCCAACCAATAAATATTTAAAACATGGATAATATTATAACTGTATAAATTGATGATGCAACATCAAAAATCAAAGAACATAAATTAAGAATTTTATTTCAACTATTTGATTAGTTCACCGACTTAAATTTTGAGGAAATAACATCATATAAAAAACTAATTAGATTGATCCATTTTTGGGTAATCAATTTTTTGTATGTGTGGAAGGAATTTTTTCATAAGCTAATCTTATTCGCATAAAATAGTAATAGTTTTTCAAGAACCCACATTAACTCCAATATCCTGATTATTCATAAAATTATCTCATTTCCACTAATTGTTTCATTGGATTTCTTTTCTTCTAGATGACACTATTATAAGAAAATTGTAGTAACTTAATTAGTAATAATATAATCTATTATGATATAAAACAATAAATATATATAAATTTAAATAAAAAATGTTTCAATGTATAGAATAACTCTTAAAATATTTCTATAATAATATATATAATTTTCTTGATATAAAATCTAGGTTCTTTACCATTGTTCATTCAAAAATATTTTATAATTTTACTACCAAACCATTCTCCAATTAATATTGTAACAACCCCAAACCTAGTAACTCATATATGGTGTGTTATTTATTAAATCATAATTAGAATACATATCTTTACATTCCAAATAAATAGTATCTATAGTCTTTAATAGGCTATATATATATATTACACTACAACATTTCATGTTACACAACCATTGTACAAATCACTATTCTAAAACCATATTTATTGATTCAACCATACACAATATTCCACTTCATTGATTGTTTTAATTGGAATAAAAAGTAAGGGGTGAGGTCCAACACTAAAAAAGGATAGCATAAAATGGTGTTTAACAAATAATAATGATGTTATCAAAACAATTATAGGAATTTATAAACAAATGATTCCATATAAATGAACATTATAAAGGGTGCGGGCGGTCTCATTTATATAAAATAGCTGTCTTGTTAGACCTACCAATTCAATGAGGGGATACATAGTTCTGATCCCCACCTATTAGATAAATGTATAGATAACTACATGATATAATAAAATATTATATGAAATACCTGGAATATCATTCAAGATAAAAAATATTGAAAAATATAAGTATATCTTTAATGAAGATAATCATATATTATTTCCCCATATAGAAAAAAGTATTAAATGTCATGAAAAAAATATTCATTCCTTATGTTAATAACTATTTCATTATTATTTTCCATAAAACATTATAAGGTTAATTAGTTATTCATAATTTTTTCATAGGTATCCCCACTATGTGTAATATATGAAATATATTAATCATGAACAGTGAATGATTAATATGATCAATGTATTTAGATAATCAAATACATGTATTTTTAATGGTAGGATAGAAAATAACATACGAATAAATCCAACATAAAATTAAACTATTGTAATCAAACTTATTTTATATGCATTAGGGATATAATATTTTTAAATGTTGAATCATATTGGTTATAATTCATTGATCACCAAAGGGTGACTTGTTCCGAAATTGATTTTGATAACATTAGAACCTTATAGAACATGGCTCAGATTCATAAAAGTAACCCTTTTATTGAAAAGGTCACCTATTAGAAGTAATATATCTATAATAACATAATTATATAACATACATGTACACACCACTACTTTAATGTGTATTTATTTAGAATAATTTTTGTTTCATTAATATCTTGTGATGCACCCAACTGTGGGTTCAAATGAATATATTCTATTAAAATATTATATTACATAACCATTATATCATATTGATTATGTTTGTGGGTATCTATTGTAATTAGTAGATTATGGAAATTATGTTTATATATAAACTATATATAAAATAATAATCATTTAAAGAAATACTCCTAGAAAACTGAATTTTTCTAATGGAATTTTTAGTATCTCTTTGTGGACATAATTTAAAAATATTTTATAGATATTTTATAAATTTTATTTGAAAATTTAAGATTTATTTTTTAAATAAAAAAATTAAAATTAACATAGGGTGGATTGTAAAAAAATTTATGACATGTTTCATCACTAGATGAATAGTGAAAATATTGAATTTTAATTTTAAACAATATTTTAATTTAGATAATTTAATTTGAAAAATTATATTTATAATTTTCATTAATGTTAAATTTATAAACTTTTATAGGAATTAATTCAATTTGGGTAAATTTATTAATTTTCATATTGATCTATTATCTAAAAACATTTTAATCTTTTAAATAATTAATCATACAAAACTATAATTATAGTCAAGTCTATTTGATTAATTTGATACTCAAATTGTATGCTTCATTTAATTTAATTTTAAAAAATGTAATATAAATTTAGAAAAAAAAATAAATTATATTAAATAAAAATTTCAAATTATTTTCATTCCATAATTAATAATGAATTTTAATTGTTATTTATCATTGTTAAGGTAAAAATGCATTTACTGAGGGTTAAACTAAAATGTTAAGGGTAAAAATGACTGCAAAATGATAAAAAAAACATTATTATAGATATATTTAGACCCTATAATAAATAATTCATTGTAATAAACCATTTTTGGACCACTTGGAGAATGTGGAAAGAATGAGTAATTATTTTTCATCTCAATATTTATTATTTCACCACTAACCTTAATTACAAAAGGCCATCACTATCCTATCATATTCACACATGAAAAAACATTTGGTTCATCCATTACCTGACAAAAATAACTTCGAAATTACACCATATCATCATAGAATCCGATTTTTTTTATAAATATAACTCATTAGTGCTTTGGTGAAATCCTGATGTGGATGTCTGAAGAACAGGTAACATTCATCAATGAGAATTTGAATTTTATTTCTACTTCAATAGAAATAAATTATTATTAAACCATGATTATTTAATAAACATAACATATTACGTATTCAAAGATATTTTTTATGTCAATTACCTACAATAATCTCCACTTCCACTAAATGGGTTAAAAAATCACCATTCATGTGTATGGTGGACTACCAACGTGTGAACATGTGTCATTCATCATTCCATTACCAAATATTATGGTCAGATATTATGACATATAAGGAGTATATATATAATATTTACAACATAATAAAATATATTTATTCATTATATAATATATACTTTTTTGACATTCAATAACATATGGGATACGAGGATGTCATTCTAGTATATGGGGGACTATCACCACATGAAGGGAAGTGATTAATTTACACTAAGAATGTTATTAGAATATTGTTAATGATTATATTTTATATATATAACACCACTATTATATTTATTTCATATTTATAATTCTTAAAATACAATATATTTGATTTGATTTCTTACATATTCAGTCAATAAGAGATCATAACGATGTTCGTGTGTTTGTGGACTATAACCCTCATGAAATTATTTGTCTCTATCTCCATCACCAAAGAATATGGATGATTTATAAAAGTATATTAATGGGAATATTATTGTATTTATGTTATTTTATCCTTATGTAATGATAAAATATTACTTACATATTGTAACATCCCAGGTAAAAATAGGATATGATTTCTTTCATATTTATTAATATTTGTGAATTAAATATTAATTTTACTTTAATGGTGATCTATGTTTGATGGAATACCCGACACGCTACAATGGGTTTCTTCTAAATCTCTTGTTACAAACAAGGTTGAGTCATATTGTAAAATAATAATACAATATTATTTTAAATGGTAGTTAAATCCTTGTCTTTGTATTAGTGTAAATGAACAAAAATATCTATAATATTATTATACATGTTTTTTAAATGTTTTTACATTTCTCAAATTAAATATAGAATCTTAAAATGACAATGAATCTGATTTTAAGCAAGAAAAACTCTAATATTTTCCAAAGGTCATTATACATATTTTTGATGGAGAACCCCTTTTAAATCTCATTTTATCACATTTATATGTTCTATTTGACATAAATAAATGCTTCATTTAGAATAGGGACATAGAAAAATTACATTGGTTAATTGTTTGTTATTTCCCTGATAATGATCACTTTTTAATGAATAGTGAAAAATAATGCATTTTAAGTCAAAACTATATTTTCATTTAATTTATTTACATTGTTATATTTTCCTTTTAATTGAATTTAAATTGTAATATGATTATAATTTTACAATTTAATACAATGTTGTTCATTGGAAGTACTTTCAAATTTTAATTAGACATAAACACATGTCAATATTCTGATAGTTATAATTTCCTAAAAAATATTTTTGGTTTATACAATGAGAATTAATTTTATAAAAATTTATGTAACTTTTGTGTTTTAAATTTGTGAAAATGGTTTCCATATTTTGAATAATATTGTCAAAATTGTGTAAATATGTAACTTTATAATTAAGACATTATGAATAGTAACTTCAATAAATATTTTATTTACTATGGAAAAAGGGTAAATCTGGTAAATAAGGAAAAACAAATAATATTATAATAATATTAAATTACCCTAAAACGAGTCCTAATCATTTTTTTATAAATATCATAATATGGGAATCCATGGGATGATTTTGGAATCCCATGGTGCGACTTGTAAGTGAAAATGTCATTTTTAAAAAATTTATTTGATGTTAAGGAAAATATAACATAAACATATATATTTTAATAAAATAATATTTATATGTAATTATATAAGTAAACAATTCATATATAAATATTTTTTTGGAATGATAAAAATGGTTCCTACACCATGGAAGTATATTTAAAAATTTTAGATATTAAATAAATAAATTTAATTGTGACACAATGATGATACAATGATTGCTTCATTAATAAATGATTAAAAGAAATGAAATTATAAATGTTAAAATATATATATTTTTTGTAATTTTGATATCTTAAATAAATTTTATGGATAATATATACATGTTATATTTGTATTAATAATGTTTGGTTGAATAAATAATATTTTATGGGATTTTTTTTAAAAATCCATGATATGAATACTACCAAAACTGACCTAATATATATTTTAAATATAAAATATTAATTAAATATTTTAAAATTAAAAAATTCCTATTATTCAGCGATGTAGTTATAATACATATAATATTTTTTTATTGACTCTTAAATTGTATATTTTTCTTGTTTGGGTAACTATTTTTATTCTCAATGTGTTAAATTCATGACAAAACGGTAGGAGTAAAAAAGGGTTAAATAAAAAATATAAGGATTAAAAAATATACAAAACTTATCCAATTATTTTTGGATTATATTATTTAAAATAAAAGTAATATTATCGTTTATCTTAATGAGTTTTGGACATTTTCAAACATAAAATATTTTTATAATAAAATAAAACATTAAAACATCTCTTAAAAGCCCATCCTCCATCTAATAAAAGGCCACCACCACTAACACATTACTCATACATCTCAATCCCCTTTGATTATCCAAACTCTAATCAAATAATCTCCCAAAATACCTTTATTCCAGTTATAATCCTTAATTTTTACATGAGGAAATTCAATAAATCTGTATGGTTTAAATCAAAAGGAGTTACCTAATTCAAATGGAATGTCCCCTCTCAAGTTCCTTTATTTTATTTTCCTTATCCAATCCCGTAAATACATATTATACAATTATTTTATAAAAACAGAAGTATAATAAATATATTAAGTAGTTGTTATGAGATATATTCAAACGACACTTCCACATACCCCCACTTAATGGTTACGTTGATTCTGTTTCTCTAGAAGACGAACTATTGCCTAATGAAATGATGATTGTTCAATTATCTTCTATTACATATCATGGTGGACAATATAATATAAATTTATTTATAAGTGTTATATATTATATTGAAATTTCATTTATTCTTCATTATTATATATTAATATCATAACTTTATGTTATCTATAATGGGTATATAAAATAATATCATTTGTGGAAATGTGGACTACCGCCCCTCCAAGTGATATCACTTTTTCATGCTATACGATGAATGTATATAGGATGGAATACATGATATTATATATTAATTTATAATGGAATTATAATATAACTATGTATCATTATGTTTTCATTTCATTAAATAAAAAATAGAAATAAAAGTAGTTTTCATGCGTACGTATAACTTACCATCTCCATAAATATTGTATTTCATTTCTTATCTCCAAATGTTATGTAATATTTTAAATACATTTATATATAATGTATATATATGATATATATAATATCTAAATAATGAATATCATTCTGGAGATAATTCATTTTTTACAACATGGACTACTTGTAATTATAAAAAGTTCATTTTTGACTCAAGTACCAAATATCGTCAAAACAAACGTTTATAACATAAATGATTATATAATGATAATAAAATGATAATAAAATGGTAATAAGTGATATAAAGAGAATAATAAACTTTAAAAAGGATCTAAATAAAGTATAAATTATCTTTAGTTTATTATTCATGATATTAAATAATGAAAGAGTCAATTCAGACAGCAGGTAAGGGACTTTGTCTCAATCTCCTTTGATTGAGGCATACATTGGTTTATACATGAAATTACTTTATATGGTGTATAAATCCCTTTTACATTTAATTTCATTCAATGGGAATCTTTTATCTATTATGTGTTTTATATAATGACAAAAAGGTTGATTATTTTTAACATACACACTGACAATGACATTTCCACCTCCACAAGCATTATTTGATATTTGGATTCCAAAACAAGTCGTAATGTTTTTAAAAGGAATATAAAAAACATATAATATTATTACATATTTTGGTATTGAAAATGGTTTTGATAACTGAATGATTATGTCAATATATTGAAATGTTATATTGTGAATGCAATGTGTAAATTTTATCTTTTATTTATGATTGTTCATGTGTTATGATTATGATATGGTTCTTGGGAATTATTTGCACATAAGGGTGGTTCCGTGATAATCCTAGGGCAGGTGATCTAGAGATAGCTCTCTAATTCATTTTAATGACCCAAGTAAAACTTAATGTTTCTCCTATGTGATTTAGCGAATATCATATGATGTGTATTCCAAACGTAACTCCATAAATAACTATGAAATCTAAAACCTATGTCTATTATAGATATCATAAGATACATTTATGATTTATGATTTCTTTTGGTAATTCAGAAATATTATGATTTCTTGAGGTCAGTTAATGTGCTTCATGTTTTTATGAATGGATGGAATAATTATCACATTCTTTATTTTATAACCCTTACTGAGCATTTTATGCTCATACCATGTTTTTGAAAAGAAATTCACAAAGTAAAGGTAGGGTAAGAGAAAGGAATAATTAATGAAGATTAATATCAAGAAAATAATTTTTTATGTGTTTTTATGTTAAAAAAATGGATGCTATGTATAAGTGTATATTTTTAATATTTGAGATGTAATGTAATAGTTATGGTCTAATTATCTGAAACACTAAACCTGAAATGATCATCAATTGAACTATTAACTAATTCAAGATTATGTTATTTTTAAGGTTGGGGCCTTATAGTTGGTATCAATTGTTGGTTTAGACAACTTTAGTAATTGGTATATTGTTGAATTAATATCTATAAACTAATTTGTTTTAAGATTGAAATGATATTGCTTTTGAAGACTACCATGTCGTGTCACCTATGATATTTTTGTGTTCATAATGGGTTTTTGCAGAGGAAAAACGGTTGCTAAGGTGAGAAAACATCAAGAGGAAAAAAACCTTCCAGAGAGAAACATGTTAGTAGTGGATCATTTCATGAGGAAACATCAACCATTATTCATAAAGATCATATGACCCTATGATAGCTTATGGGTGGACTAAATCACAGAATAATATTTTTTATGTCATCGGGTGTTCAAAACATCAAAAGGTTATTCATGATATTTACCACTTTGAAGGTGAAGCTGATCATTGGTGATCCATGGTAAAAATTATCAAGGATACTGAAGAGATTTATCCAATTGATTGGTAATAATTCAATGGTATATTTGATGATAAATATTTTCCTATGGTGGTTCATCTTAGGATGGAAAACAATTATTGTAATTGAGTTTGGAGGATTACTTAATGGCTTCATATGAAGAATAATTCACTATTCTAGTAAGTTATGCTCCCAAATTCATACGAGGTCTTGATAGTAAAATAAAACATTTTTACTTAGTATTAAAGCCAATTTATCGATGGGATTTAGCTTATAATGGGTTCTATAGTTAATAAAAACATTTTCAATGTGCGGGGATTGTGGAAATGGAGTTTTTTGATGATCAAGTGTTCTTGAAAAAAAAACATAATAAGAGGTCAAGGTGGCTGATTAAAGCGATAAACAATTTCAAAAACATTGATGGTAAGATGAAAATGTTTTAATTATGTGAAAATTGTGGTAATCATCACAATAGGGAATGCCATTTGATTTCTAGTAAGTACTACCATTGTGGTAAAATAGGGAATAAGGCTTGTAATATCATTTAACATTTTTATGGTATTGGTATGATAAAATTTGATTTACAATTATTATTAGGTTTTAAGTGAAATGAAATTGGTCATTATGCAAATGAGTGTCCAATTAACAACTCAACTGAGGGATACCAGTTAGACTACATGGAAAAGGGGGTAGTGAAATCAATTACAACTACTTTAGTAGATATTGGGCCATCGAATGAAGTAGTAAAATGTACACTGTTTGTTTATTCTTATTATGCTGATGTATTTTTTGATTTAGGGTCTACAAATTCATTCATTTATTTGTAAAGTTCATTGAAATCTGGAATTCCATATCAAGATTTGAATCTTTCATTTTTGCTAAAAAACTGGGTGGTAATGTTGAGACAAATAGAAATTATAAAAACCATTGTTTCCTCTAGTAGTGTTTGATGTTATTTTAGATATGGATTGGATTTCTTTTTATCATACTACAATTTAATGTAGATATAATGTGGTTTCTTTTCTGAAAGAATTTCATTTTTAGTACAAGAATAAACCCTTACTTATATAAAATATTTGGAAGTTAAGAAACATATAAAATATAGAAATGAATGTAACATTTTACAGATTGTTGAATAGAAGAGATATATATAGATTGATTTTATGAAAATGGTAAAATAATTCCTTGATGTTTTTCTTGAATAGTTTCCTGGAATAATACCAGATCAAGAAGTTAAATTTACAATTGACATAGTTCATGATGCTAAGCATATTTCAAAATACCCATTATAGATTGGATCAAATCGAACTGTTATACTTAATGAATAATTGGTAGGAGTTAATAGATAATGGTTTCATTTGACCGAGAACATCACTACGAGGTGATCGTGTCTTGTTTGTTAAAAATAATGATGGTACAATTAGATTATGAATTGATTATAGAGTATTTAATAACATCACAATTATGAAAAAGAATCATTTTCCCCATATAGATTATTTGTTTGATCTGCTCTAGGGAGATCAGAATGTTTCAAAGATTGACTTCAGGTCCGTGTCCCATCAGTTGAAAGTTATGTAAGTAGACATTAAGAAGACCAAATTTTGTAATTGATATGGCCATTATGAATTTGTAGTTATTCTTTTTGGGTTAAAAAATTTACATGATGTAGTCATGGACCTTTAGAATTAATTTTTTTTTTGTGTTCTTGGATACGTTGTTATTGCTTTAATGAAGATATTTTAGTTTATTCCAAAATATAAGAGAAACATGAATGTCATTTATGGGTTTCCTTGAAAAACATAAAAGAAAATAAACTATATGGAATATGGGAAATTCAAAAAGTGTGAGTTTTTTTTACAAAAAATTTCATTCCTAGGACATATTGATTCAAATAATGGAATAATAGTTGATGCTTCTAAAACCATAGGTTTTAACGAATGTCCCAGACCCACAAATATAACCGATATTTGTTGTTTTCTTAGATTAATAGGTTATTATTAATGGATTGATGAAAATTTATCATGGTTATCTATAGAACTGACTATTTTGATTTGAAATGGTTTTAAGATCATTTGGATAAAATAATGCGATGATTGATATCAACAATTGAAAAAAATATTGGGGAATGATCCAGTTTTGGAATTTCCTTCAAGAGATTGTAATGCCCTGACCCCTCTAGAATGAAGACGGAGCATTACTTATTACATTGGAATGATTACATTGAATCAAATCTTAAAGGATAGATTAGTTTAGTAGATTTTGGAAACAAGATATATAAATAAGTTTTACATTACATCATGAAGGGAAATATAACACTAATTTACTCCACTAGAAACATCATGTAACTTAAATTATTCTTGCAATTCATTCATAATCTACTTCTTCATGTACCCCAAAAATGAAAAATAAGAAAGAGGTGAGAAAACATGATCAGTAAGAGTAAAAAAACAGTGAAAGATTACATAAACATAAGACATGTGGAATTATTGAAGACACTTTTATTTTATAATAAACATGAACAAATTACGGCTAGAATATGAGATGAGTAAAAAATTCCAATATAAAACATAATCATGGGTATTATACTAGTTGAATAACCAAAAAAACATTCAATTACTAGCTTCATGATGATAGAAGTGCATATGATGGACAATCTAAAACATTTTTTTAATGCCTCAGCCAAGACATCTAATGATTAAGGCCACATCCAAAATCCAAATATCACATTGGGAATGGCCTCCGCTAATTCCACATCTATTCGTTTCATGAGACCTACCGATTCATAGAGGTGCTATAGTGGGAACCACCATGAACATAATAATTCCAATTAATTCCTTATATAAAAAACGATAAACATAAATAACATATACATTCATATTGAAACTATCATATGAAATGTAACTAACTTTCCCCAATCATTAATCATAAAACAATAACCATTCTGGGTAATATGGTGAATGGTTTTATGGTAGTTCTTCTAGAATAGATTGATTTATAAACCATAAATCAAAAATGGTATATGAATTAATAAATTACTCAACACAAAAATACATTATAATCAATAAGAGTGTTGAATCAGATGAAAATACTCTTATAAAATCAATAAGAATTTCTTTAGATAAATATTTTTTTATTTTGAAAAATATAGTTCTTTTGTAAAAATCAAAAAGTGAGGTAAGTTTGTATTATCAGAATGAAATGATTTATTTTATAAAGATAATGGTATGTAAAAACAGATTATATTTTTCCCTTAAAAATATATATGAATTTGAGAAATTCCTTGGAATCAGGATTGTATATTGTAAATTTTTTTGAATATTTCATTTTAAAACATGTAAATATCAACAAAATAAGGAAATTTTATGATTTTCAAACATATATATAATACTCACACAAGATATATGTGGAGTAAATAATAATAAATGTGAATTTTAATGACGTAATTAGACAATGAAAATAACCCGAATGAAAATTGGAGTTTGGCTGAGAAAACCCTTACCTTAACTCCAAACATGTTCCTCTCTTTAACATAAGCTCATAGAATATGAAATTATAAATTTTAATAAAATATTTATGAACCTATTATACATGTATTTAAATTCTCATAATTCTATTTAGTTCTTTTATTCCCTTGCTGATAAATTATTATATTGAATTTCGTAATTCCATAATGTTTGTTTTCTTTATTTTTATAATCGATTCACTTGGTATTAAGTTATGGAGTTAATGTAAAACTATATAATTTAATTGAAATTTTATTTATGATACTAAATATGTGTTATTGTATATTTATATAAAATGGTTACATGGGATGAGAATGAATTATTATATAGATCTTTAATGAAAACTATTTCGGTTAAATTGTGGATTTTGATACAACGAACTCGTTTTTATTTATAGCACAATTCCATTTGTCACAAGGGATTAAAAACCCTTACATAGGGTATATTTACTATATAATAATCTGTTTTAACCATAAATTTTTTTTTCATGACCATAATGGATAATGGAAACAGAAATCAAAATCTCATCATCCTTAAATGTGGTAAATTGACACATCTGAGATGGAGTTCTTGTTACTAGTATAATAGAATGTAATGGAAGAGATGATGATAAATTATTAAAATATCATGAAAAAATTCCATTACATGTAAGGTACTTGATTTATCCCAAAATTTGGATATGTAAAGGAAATAGAAAAAGAAAAAAAATGAACTTGAAAGAAAAGACAAAGAATTGAAAAGAGGAATTTACCTCTTGAACCAAACAACTTTGATAGCCTCATTAAGGGAGATATTTTCAAATTTTTATGAGACCAAGGAATCCTGGACATCTCAGAAGAGGTTGGTAGGGTATTTGGATAGAATTTGGAGGAGGAAAATGTCTTGAGAGGACTAAAGAGATGGGGGAGTGAGAGGGGGTTTTATAGTGGAGGGGAGAGGGGATTTCTTAATTTTGTATTCATTAATTTATTATATCTCTTAAATAAAAGGAATAGTGAGTCTTCCATGAACAAGAATAATAATTCAATCATGGGATTTCGATTCATGTGGGCATACATCACTGTTGATGGCATGAATAGTTTATTTAACGGATAATTTGTATATACGATATTTTAACGTATTTCACTATTCATCAAAAATTCATGTTTTTTAGAAAAATTACCAAAATTTGACAGAAACTATAATTAGATGTGTATAAGTCAAAAATAAAGTCTATTTTACAAGAATGTTTTTATAAATATGATTAATTTTATATTTAATTAAAATCAAAATTTATTCTAAAAAAACCTTTTTAAAACATTTATTTACTTATTCCAAAACATAGGTATATTTCAAAAAAATTGAATATTATTGATATGATATAATAGATAAGGTTACTATTCATTATTATATATCACTATTAATTAGGGTATTTTACTATTTATAAGTCTTGGTTACTATTTACAAAAAATATGTTTTTTTATTGGATTCCAAATATCTTTCTTATTGAAACCAAGTATGTCATATTTTTTGAAATTTGAAACACAAAAGTGACAAAATAATGTTTAAATGGATATGATATAAAAAAGTGGTGATTATAGAGACTCATTGATCTATGAATTTAATAATAAATCTATTTGTAAATTCTTGGGGTGTTACATTATCCCCTTCTTACAAAAATTTCTTCCTCGAAATTTGATGTTGAACGTTGATTGTTAAAAGTGTATACATGAAAATTTCCCTAGGGATAACCACATATGGTTAATAAAATATACTCTTAAAAAGGTTTATGTAGATAAGGTCACCCCAGAATGTGTGCTTTCAAATGAGGTGACATTAGTTAGATGAAAAAAAACTAACATGGGATAAAAAAATAACGATGAAGTATTGATGGAACTTAATAGAGGACATATTAAAATAAATATTGGTTAATATAGAACTATATATAATAATAATAAAAATAATAATAATAAATTCATCAATATTATCAATGATTATAATAAAATGAAATCATTTAATTTCAGAATATGTTCCTTAAGTCTATGAATTATTACACTCTATAAGTGTATAAATATACATTTATATTCAGAAACTCATCCTTTAATTCGAGTATAACAATTAATACCTCATCACATAGCATGGGTTACTCCATTTGGTGAAGAAATACATTAACCTCAAAAATCTCATAAAATGATCAACTTAATCCATTTCATAATTTGTTAAAAAAAATCCAAACTATAATGATTCAACACATTTAAATTATTCCCTCTAAATTTCTAAGATGAACATATCATTAACCCTTAATCAGCAAGAGGTATTTCTAAAATTCTCAATAAAAAAAAGTGAATAACTTCATCACATATCTTCTTGAAATATTGTAATAACTTGAATTACCATAAAAACCATATCGAAAACATGCATTCCTCTGCATTACATAAGTAAGATAAATGTTATTGTATATATTACATAAATCCAAAAGTGTAGTAAACTACATCTATGATAGCATATACAATTATTCAACATGTAAATAATCAGTTCTATGGTGGTAAGTACTTATCAGAATATATAATCTCTTCATAATTTTCTCTACATGAGATATATATATTAAGGTTGGTCTTCCACTCAATAATGTGTTTTCTAAAAAGTTTAACTTTCTACTGAATCACTTTTACTTAGTACCATTCAACATATGACCTCAAATAATTAATGAAATAGTATTATAGAACAATCCATAAAAATATCATAATTCTTACAACTAGTAAAATACTGAAAAAAATATTCAAATGACATTAATCTTTGTGAGGAATATTAATCATTCTTCTTCATCTTTGGTAGCATCATAAATTGATCATTATCCAAAATCATCATTTGGGGTATATTGCTTGGACGTTTGGGACATAGATTCACATAGTGTCCCATCTCCTTGTAGTTGAATCATTGTACATTGGAAGCCATTTTCATACCCTCGAAATCATGAACATGGTGTCCATTTTCACCACACTTAATGAAAAATCTCATTCCCTTAAGGAATCTACCATTGTGATTCATTCCACAAATTTCACATAATGGAAAACACTTCATTACATTCTACCTTATAACGTCATATTTATTTTCCACCCTCTAGTTATTTTTCTTCCCATAAAATCCATAAAACTCTGAGAAATTTTTAATCACCATTTTAACACGGGATATTATATTTCAAATGCTAAGGATACTTGGGAGAGAATATTCTTTTGAGAAGATTTCTTAAGACCATTAGAGATATGATCCTTCTTATGGTTCACAACACGTGCACTGGTGATGTTTTTATTCTTTCTTATAGGAACCATTTCTAATCAATTCAATATTATATATTAGTTAGTAACTTTTTGAACTATCTATAACTCTAAACATGGTATAACACATCGAATAAATTTTTTAATTGTAAATACTAGTACCTTATATTTTTGGTACATTGGGGCCCTAAATGCATCATAATGGTGGGAAAATAAAATTTCAATTATCCTAAGCATATCCCCTGGGAGTGTCAAACCAAGAGTGCAGCAAGGACCATTGTCGTGTACCAAGATACCCCCGGTCAAGCCCAAAACATCTTGTCAAAGTTTTAACAAATATGTATATCTTTTCCAGACCTACCTCTACCTATTTGTATCCAGACATGGATATATTTTCTTGAAGTATCCACCTAATCAATTTTTTACCATGAAACATGGATGTTCATGTATGTGTTTCCTCAAATACTACCTTAAGGCATTGTTTTCTAACATATGTTATCTAAATCTGGTTCTCATGTTATCTAGTAATCATTTTTTGATACCAACTGTAATGCCCAACCCCTCTAGGCTAGAGTAGGTGCATTACTAATTACCTTGGCATGATTATAAGAAATCAAATCTCAAAGGATATAATAGTTTAGTAGATTTTGGAAAAAAGATAAATATATGTGTTTAACATTACATCATGAAGGGGAATAAAAAACTAATTTATTCCATAAGAAACATCATGTATCCAAGATTATGCTTGCAAAAAATTCATTATATACTTCTTCATGTCCTTAGAAAATGAAACATAAGAATGTGGTGAGCTCAAATGCTTAGTAAGAGTAAGATAATCAATGAAAGATAGCATAAACATAATATAGGGTGCATAATTGAAAACACATGCCATTAATAATATACTTGAACACATTATGGTAGGATTGTGAGATGAGTAAATAATGCCAAAATAAAACATAACCATGGGTATTCTACTGGTAGAATAACCACATGAACATTCGATTACTAGATTTATAATAAGGGATGTGAATATTCTAGAAATTCGGAATCATTTTTCAAAGTCCTCGTCTATGGTCTCTAATGATAAAGACCTCATCCAAAATCCATATATCACATTCAGAATGTCCTCAACCAATTCCACGTCTATTTGTCTCATGAGACCTATTGATGCATCATGGGGCTATAGCATGCCCCAACCATCACATAAAAGATCCAATTCATACAACATATGAGCGGGGATAAACATAAACTACACATACATTCAAATTGAAACTATTATATGAAAGTTAACTAACTTTCCCAAATCATTATACATAAAATAGTAACCATTCTAGGTATTATGGTGAATGGTTTAACCTTAGTTCTTATTTAATGGAGTTTTTCATAAACCAATAAATCAAATATGGTAGATGACTTAATAAATTATGATACCAAAAAATAAATAATAATCACCATGAGTTTTGAATCCTACAAAAATACAATTATATAATCATTAAGCAATTCTTTAGATAAATATTCTATTATTTTGAAATGAAGTGTTATTTTGGAAAAATCATTTTATAAAACGAAAAAGAAAGTAAGATAATATTTTCATAAAAAGTTGAGTTATTTTATATGGATAATGGTTTCCTAAAACAAATTATAGTATACCCTTAAAAATAGATATGAATTTGAGAAATTCCATTGAATCGGGCTTGTATATTGGAAACAATTTTGAATGTTCCTTTTAAAACATGTAAATATCCACATAATATGGAAGGATTTGGGATGGTAAACATATATATAAAACTCAAACAGTATTTATGTGTATTAAATAACAATAAATGAAAATTTCATTGAGTTAATTAGATAATGAATGTTACCCGAATTAAAATTGGAGTTCGAGTGAAAAAACCCTTACCTTAACACCAAAAGTGTTCCACTCTTGAAAACAAGATCATGGAATATGAAATTATACGTACTAATAATATATTTTAGAACCTATTTGATATTTATTAAGATTATCATAATTCTTTTTAGTTCATTTAATACCATATTCATATGTTATTTTAGAACCTATTTGATATTTATTAAGATTATCATAATTCTTTATTTTCATAATCCATTTACATGCTCTTAAGTAATGAAGTTAATGTAAATATCCATAATTGAATTAAATTATTATTTATGATCATTAATATGTGTTATTGGTCAATTATATATCTTGGATACATGGCATGCGAATGACTTATTATATAGATCTTTTATAAAAACTATTTCGGTTAAATTGTTTTCTTTTTTTACAACAAACTCATTTTTATTTAGAACATAATTCCATTTGTAAAAAAGGATTACATAGCCATACATAGGAAATATTTAATTTATTATAATCTGGTTCGACCATTACAATAATGGTTTCATGATCAGAATAGATACGG
Organism: Viscum album; assembly: GCA_963277665.1. NCBI lineage: Eukaryota > Viridiplantae > Streptophyta > Magnoliopsida > Santalales > Viscaceae > Viscum > Viscum album. The sequence continues at coordinate 326,114,849 of OY728128.1, forward strand.
TTATTAGAAATCAAAATCCCATCATCCTTGATTTTGGTAAATTGCCACATCTCAGATGGTGTTCTCGCTACAAGTATAAAAGATGGTAATGAAGAGATGATGATAAATAATTCCTCTATTATGAAAACATTATAGTATATTTAAGGTACTGGGGTCATCACAAAATTTGTAAAAGTATAGCTAATCAAAAAAAAACAAATGAACTTGAAAGGAAAGACAATGAATTGAAAAGTGGAATTTACCTCTTGAACCCACCTACCTTGAGAGCCTCTTTAAGGGAGTGTTTTTGGACATTTAATGAGACCAAGGATTTTTGGATGTGGTCTATTAGGATGGGAGGATAATTGGATATAATTTAAAGGAATCACAAGTCTTGAGATGGTCAAGAGAAGGGGGGTGATTTTATAGAGTAGGAGAGAGAGGATTTCTAAATTTTTAATTCGTTAATTTATTATATCTCTTAAAGACAAGGAATATTGATACATACATGAAAAATAATAGTAATTTTATCATGTGACTTTGAAACAAGTGGTCTTATATCATATGTGATGTCATGAATAGTGTATTTAACACATAATTTGTATATACCTTATTTTATCGTATTTCACTATTCATCAAAAATTTGAGTTTTTCAGTAAAATAAAAAAAATTCACCCCAACAATTTTTCAATGTTTCAAATATAAAAATAAAATCTATTTCCCAAAAATAATTTTATAAGTATGACTAATTTAATATTTAAATAAAATCATAGTTTATTTCAAAAACAATAGTTTTAAAACATTTATTTACTTTTTTCAAAACTGAAGTGCACTGTGTTGCATTTGTTGTCAATGAGGCATGAAGTTGTCTTGAAATGAATGGAAGTCAGGGAATGTCAAGATGTGAATGACAAAGGTTGTGATGGTGTTGTTGGTGAAGGAGAATGACCATGGTACTAAGATGCATGTCACTTAGGAGATTCACTAAGTGGTATTGGAAATTGTGGTTGAAACATTCTCCATGTACATCTGACGATTGTTGAGCTGATCTTTAAGATCATAGAACTTGTATCCTGATGATACAAAGTCACAACAATGATAGAAGACCATGCATTGTATTGACAATGCATGAGGAGATGAAAGGAGATCCATCCACAATCACTGAGTGGATGAAGTGGATTAATGAATTCCATGCACTATCACTAAGTGCATGTGAACATGAAGATGATCCAACATGATCTCTGATTAGATCAATGAAGTTCATTGAAGAATTTATTTGATTCAGGAGCTCGGTTGATGAAGAACCTTCAGAATTCCCTCCTAAGTTGTGAAATGTTGAAAAGTTATTAAGAACATGAGGAGGAGATGGGAAATTTCTAATGAAGAAGAGAAGAGAAGAAATGAAGAAGAAGAGTTGTGGCATTTGGCATTTTCACTTGGTTACTTTGTTTTTATACAAAGTCCTAAGTGTTTTACTTAGAAAAAAATAGCCACCAAGGAAGGCCAGCCGAGGGTCATCACCCAAGGCACATGTGGGACTCAAGGTCACCACGCCCATGGGGAACCCTCAAGGCCAAGGCAGCAGCCTTGAGGCAGGGGCGCACCCGTAGGACACTGCATGGGCGCCTGGGGCACGCCCGGAGGAGCGCGGCAGGGGCCATGTATAAGCCCCCGAGGGCACGCGGTGATGAAGCCCGTGCACCCGAGGAAGCATAGTGGGCGCCAGTAGCGCGCCCGCAGGGAGCAGAGAGTGGGCGCAGAGCGCGCCCGCAGGGAGAACACGGTGCGGGGCGGCACCGTGGAGGGAGAAGTTTAATTGCTGAGAGGTCGGGAGCGCTTAGTTGATAAGCCGCGAGAAAACCGGGTGAGGATTCGATGTGGGATGCGGAATTTTTCTGCAGGAGCGATCCTGGCCGCAAGATCGATCGCGCGCCAGATCTCGGCCGCCCATCTGATCTGCGGCGAGGCGATCTGATCCAGGCCGTCCGAGGTTATTTGATCGCCCGATCTGACGGCTCTCGGCTCGTCTCCTTCGTTGAGCTTAACCGAGGCTTCCCCGCTGCCACCCGCATCCTCCGTTCGAACCAGAGGCCTACCGATGACAAAATTCGAGCTCTCGGCCACCTTTGAAGGAGCTGAAGGTTCCATTGTGCTCGTCTGTCTATGAGGAATCCATTCATGCATAAAAATACACATGCATGCAACGGGAGAAGAAATGTGCACGAGTCCGAAGAAAACCGAAGGTGCGAGGCCACGTGGAGTTTATGATTTGCATGAATCGGGATAAACAGAGGCATGCGTACGTTTCCATGCACATGCATGAAGAGGAAAAAAAAGAGAAGAACCCGCGGAGAACCGAGGAGAAAGTTCAAGATTTGAAAAAATCATGAAGATCCGAATATTTCGGGGATTTGAGATTTATCCCACGCGGATGTTTTGAGGATTCTCTGCCTATAAAGGAGAGCCCATGCTCTCGGTATTGCTTGCTGAAGTTTGATTGAAAACCCGAAGTCCCGCGGAGCACTTTGTGCCTCGCGAAGCTGAAGCCCCGCGCAACCCACTTGCGTGGCTGATGTTCCAGAGCCATCCGAGGCTCTGAAGGAGGTCCCTGCCCGCGTACTCGTGCGGCAGAAGGAGCCCTCACTGCCCGCAAACTTGCGCGGCAGGAGGAGCATGCGTGGCTGAGGTGCTTGACACCCTGCGCGCCCTCGGTTGAAGCCCGCGGGTGATACCCTTGTGTGACCCAAGGCAGTAGCACCCTTGCACTGCAGTGGCTACCGAGGCCTTGCGCGGCCGCTTGGCTTGTGCGACTGTGACACTTGCGCGCCCCTGGTTGCACCCTGTGCACCTTGCACCCTACACGGCATGGTTGGAGAAGAAGACCTGAGGCAGTATACCACACCCTTGGTTGTGTGCAAAACAAGAAGGCCACTACACCCTACGGGCAGTGGGTGTGCAAAGAGAGGAAGGTCAAGGATTAGTGCCTTTGTGTGCAAATTGAACAAGTGAAGGTCGTAGCCTTGTGGTTGTGCACACTTGAAGATTAAAAGAGAAAAACAAAGTGTGTGTGCAAAGTGGAAGAGTACAAGAAGGGAATAAGGCCATAGGCATTTGTGTGTGCAAAAGAACTAAAAGGCCGAACCTTAGTGTGTGTGTGCAAACCAAAGTGTGTACACACTATGAAGAAGAGAAGACATCCACACTAGTGTATAACACACATTTATGTGTTTAATCAAAAGAGAATAAAGTGTGTGATGTTCAAGAAGGTGTGTGTGCTAAAAGTATTTACACCCATTTTGGGTTTATCACACCAAGGAGAAAAAGGGGAGGGCATGCATGCATGCATGCACGTGCACAAGTGAACAAAGCTAAATCAGGCTGTGTGCATCTGAGTTGTCCAAGACCAGGAGGTTCTTGAAGTAATTGAGAAGTCCAAGACTAGAAGATCTTGAGGATTCAGAGTTGCCATGCACTCAGTGCATGAAGTTGAAGTGATGTGAGACTGGACCAGACTGAAGTTAAAGATATTATTTGTCTGAGTATTCAATAGTTGGAGAGAAGCCAGGTCATCCTCAGAAGAAGGAGATAAAGCCTGAGCAAGACGAGAAGACCAGATCAACTCAAGTGGTCAGAGGTACAAAGCAAGGCCAGCTGTCTTTATCCCAGACTGCTGACGATACTTGAAGAAGCTTAAAGTGAGGAAGAGCTACTCGTGCGACTCGAGGAGCCATGAGAATACCCCTGTGAGACTCAGGGTGGAGGAAGTCTCCAGTGGGATTCTGGAGCAGGCCAATGGGACTCTGGTAACACGGTGGGACGCAGTATAAAGACCCTCATGTGGGACTCAGGAGAGATACAGTGGGATGCTGTATCGACCATTGTAATACTAACAGATTATAATGGGAGAATCCATGCTGGGAGAGCATGGCAAGGATGTAGGCCTTTGGTGCCGAACCTTGTAAATCCTTGTGTCCAGTGCCTTTACATTTACTGCATCACTCGAGGAAAGGCTGAGAAATACAAGAAGAGTGGATCGAGGCCTTAACAAGCCATAGAGGTTTATTTGATAAAGAATCAATTAGTAAAAAGTTTTAAAGGATCACTGATTCACCCCCTCCCCCTCTCAGTGATCACACTGATCTGGGCACTTCAATTGGTATCAGAGCGAAGGATACCTCTAAAAGATCCAAGGGAGTCTTTATGAAGTGCAGATTTGAGGAAACGAGTGACCAGCCTCAAATGGAGATATCTGCCAAGACTCAGAAAAATAGAAAGATGAAACAGGCCAAGAAGATGAAGAAAGCATGTCCTAGCTGTGATGAAGTTGAAACAATGAATGATCTTCAGAGTGCACTCAAATATCTTCAGAAGACAGTTCCCATGGAAGTGGAAAAGTGTATAGCTACAGGCATCCATGATCTTCATGAAGAAAAATCACAGTTAGAAGAAGAAGCTCATGCAATGGAAGATCAATTGGCTAAAAGGGTTGGAACAACCAACACTCTCAGAAAGCTGGTGAAGGCTAAAGATGAAACTGTTTCTCTTTGCAATGAAAGATATGAAGACACTATTGAAGAATTGCAAAGAAGCCTTTCTGAGAAATAATTCTTTAAATTAATGGTCAAAGAAGTTTTCAATGCACTGGAAAAATTGCACAGAGTGTCAATGAATGTCAGAGATGCTCAACTCAAAGACAAAGTCAAAATGGTGAAGGAGCTGGACAATTCATTACAAGAATTGAAGAAGGTGCATGACGACCAGATGAAACAACTGGTGGAGAATTGGAAAGGAAAGCTAAGAACTGTTGAGGATGAGAAGAACTCCCTCAACATGAAATACTTAGAACTGGAGGTGATATTGAAACATCTGCAATCACCTAAAGATGAATCCTCCCAGTCAGCTGGAAGAAGACATGTTGCTACTCAAGTATGCTTTGAGCAGGATGATTCTAAGGGAAAGACATCGTCTAATAAAAGTGCAACATCTTCTAGAAATAAGGTACCATCCATACCATCTTGTACTGATGCTTCTAATTGTGTTTCCATAAAAAGTGCAGGATGGAAGAATAATTCCAAACAAATATGGATGAAGACAGTAAAGAAGCAGAGCTCTCCTGAAACAGCACAACAGGTCAAGAAAAGTCCCCTACAATCAGAAGGACTGAAGTGGTCAAGATTCGTGGGACAATGCTGGTGTTGTAACAAGTATGGGCATTGTGCAAAGGATTTTTGGTACAATCTACTGAATGCCAAAGCACAGAGGAAGCCCATGCCAAGGGGGAGCAAGCCAGAAGGAAGGAAGCAACATCCACAGGTCCAGAGACATCTGTTTACTGCAAAAATATTTGGATTACTTGACAACATCTGGGATGGTTGCAAAAGTGGTCAAAGAGTTGATACATATCAATCTCCGAATGTATCCGAAGCTGGAATGAAGAGAAGATCACTGAACCTGGCTAAGAGAGATTCCTTGGGAAGCAAGCAGATGAAAGTGGAAGATGATCCCAAGAAGTGTTTGAAGAATGAAGAGAAGTACTTGGAATTTAAATCCAAGCAGGGTGATGCATCCAGAAGGACCACCAAGAAAACATGCTTCTACTGTGGAAAGAAAGGACACATCATGGACCTTTGTAAAGAAGACATGAAACTAAATAGAAGAAGACTGAACTCCAAAAGACAATCAATCCAGAAGAAGGGATTGATTGAAAATAAGTTTCCTAAGAGAGGTAGCTTAACAGCATCCAAAGAACCATGTGGAACTTCTAGAACTGGGGCCAGTCTTCCAAATGATTTACTTGTCATATGGCCACATCAGTTGCAACTTGCCAGAGAACTACAAAGAGTTGAAGATGAAGCTCTGGCAATTGCTAAAGCAAAAGGGAAGAAGAAGGTTTCACATGAAGATGTTTTGAGAACCACACCAGCACAATCATCAATGAAGATCAGATGTGCAAGTGTGAAGAATGGTGAAAATGGGACATCTCGGTTGAGAGAATCTTCTCAACCTTGTTGTTCACATTGATGAACCAAGGAGGTTCCATCTTATTCCCTTATACTTCTGGTATTTACATGTGCTGACATTGCAGGGAATTGAAGATGATGATCATTCTCAACTGGAGGATGGTTTGGACAGAATGGAGTGCACCCCTTGAGGGGGAGCCAATCTGGAGAAGATGATGTTCTGAAATTAATATCATTTTGAGAAAGTAGATAAAAGGGGGAGCTTTATCTTTGCACCTGAACATTCTAATGTGTTTTGTGAAGTATGTGCAGGATTTAGAAATTCATTGATATATCTGAAAAATTTCAAACCCCTGAAGCATGATCTCACATGTACAGTGAATGTTGGACAACATTGAGTACCTTGGTTACATCACTCTTGTTTTCTACACCGGGTTAGCCCAAGTAGACTTAGAGTTGATTTACTAAAGGTTCTTTTCTAAAGAAGAACATGTGGCATCATCCCTCTCCTAGTGATTTTTAAAGAAGATGCTATTCGAAGGGAGGAAGAGATTTTTTTTTTGAAAGAGAACCACACCACACCTTTGCATTTGATTGCCAATAAGGGGATAAAATATTGGCACACATATTGACCCATTCATATTTGCTGAAAGAGTGTATTGACAACAAATACAAAGGGGGAGATTGAAGTGCACTGTGTTGCATTTGTTGTCAATGAGGCATGAAGTTGTCTTGGAATGAATGGAAGTCAGGGAATGTCAAGATGTGAATGACAAAGGTTGTGATGTTGTTGGTGGTGAAGGATAATGACCATGGTACTAAGATGCATGTCACTTAGGAGATTAACTAAGTGGTATTGGAAATTGTGGTTGAAACATTCTCCATGTACATCTGACGATTGTTGAGCTGATCTTTAAGTTCATAGAACTTGTATCCTGATGATACAAAGTCACAACAATGATAGAAGACCATGCATTGTATTGACAATGCATGAGGAGATGAAAGGAGATCCATCCACAATCACTGAGTGGATGAAGTGGAATAATGAAGTCCATGCACTATCACTAAGTGCATGTGAACATGAAGATGATCCATCTTGATCTCTGATTAGATCAATGAAGTTCATTGAAGAATTTATTTGATTCAGGAGCTCGGTTGATGAAGAACCTTCGGAATTCCCTCCTATGTTGTGAAATGTTGAAAAGTTATTAAGAACATGAGGAGGAGATGGGAAATTTCAAATGAAGAAGATAAGAGAAGAAATGAAGAAGAAGAGTTGTGGCATTTGGCATTTTCACTTGGTTACATTGTTTTTATACAAAGTCCTAATTGTTTTACTTAGCAAAAAATAGCCACCAAGGAAGGCCAGCCGAGGGTCATCACCCAAGGCACATGTGGGACTCAAGGTCACCACGCCCATGGGGAACCCTCAAGGCCATGGCAGTAGCCTTGAGGCAGGGGCGCACCCGTAGGACACCGCATGGGTGCCTGGGGCACGCCCGGAGGAGCGCGGCAGGGGCCGTGTATAAGCCCCCGAGGGCATGCGGTGATGAAGCCCGCGCACCCGAGGAAGCATTGTGGGCGCCAGTAGCGCGCCCGCAGGGAGCAGAGAGTGGGCGCAGAGAGCGCCCACAGGGAGAACACGGTGCGGGGCGGCACCGTGGAGGGAGAAGTTCAATTGCTGAGAGGTCGGGAGCGCTTAGTTGATAAGCCGCGAGAAAACCGGGTGAGGATTCGATGTGGGATGCGGAATTTTTCCTCGGGAGCGATCCTGGCCGCACGATCGATCGCGCGCCAGATCTCGGCCTCACATCTGATCCGCGGCGAGGCGATCTGATCCAGGCCATCCGAGGTTATTTGATCGCCCGATCCGACGGCTCTCGGCTCGTTTCCTTCGTTGAGCTTGATCGAGGCTTCCCCGCTGCCACCCGCAGCCTCCGTTCGAACCAGAGGCCTCCCGATGACAAAATTCGAGCTCCCGGCCACCTTTGAAGGATCTGAAGGTTCCATTGTGCTCGTCTGTCCATGAGGAATCCATTCATGCATAAAAATACACATGCATGCAACGGGAGAAGAAATTTGCACGAGGCCGAAGCAAACCGAAGGTGCGAGTCCACGTGGAGTTTATGCTTTGCATGAATCGGGATAAACAGAGGCATGCGTACGTTTCCATGCACATGCATGAAGTGGGAAAAAAAGAGAAGAACCCGCAGAGAACCGAGGAGAAAGTTCAAGATTTGAAAAAATCATGAAGATCCGAATATTTCGGGGATTTGAGATTTATCCCACGCGGATGTTTTGAGGATTCTCTGCCTATAAAGGAGAGCCCATGCTCTCGGTATTGCTTGCTGAAGTTTGATTGAAAACACGAAGTCCCGCGGAGCACTTTGTGCCTCGCGAAGCTGAAGCCCCGCGCAACCCACTTGCGCGGCTGAAGTTCCAGAGCCATCCGAGGCTCTGAAGGAGGTCCCTGCCCGCGTACTCGTGCGGCAGAAGGAGCCCTCACTGCCCGCAAACTTGCGCGGCAGGAGGAGCATGCGTGGCTGAGGTGCTTGACACCCTGCGCGCCCTCGGTTGAAGCCCGCGGGTGATACCCTTGTGTGACCCAAGGCAGTAGCACCCTTGCACTGCAGTGGCTACCGAGGCCTTGCGCGGCCGCTTGGCTTGTGCGACTGTGACACTTGCGCGCCCCTGGTTGCACCCTGTGCACCTTGCACCCTACACGACATGGTTGGAGAAGAAGACCCGAGGCAGTATACCACACCCTTGGTTGTGTGCAAAACAAGAAGGCCACTACACCCTACGGGCAGTGGGTGTGCAAAGAGAGGAAGGTCAAGGCATAGTGCCTTTGTGTGCAAATTGAACAAGTGAAGGCCGTAGCCTTGTGGTTGTGCACACTTGAAGATTAAAAGAGAAAAACAAAGTGTGTGTGCAAAGTGGAAGAGTACAAGAAGGGAATAAGGCCATAGGCATTTGTGTGTGCAAAAGAACTAAAAGGCCGAACCATAGTGTGTGTGTGCAAACCAAAGTGTGTACACACTAAGAAGAAGAGAAGACATCCACACTAGTGTATAACACACATTTATGTGTGTAATCAAAAAAGAATAAAGTGTGTGATGTTCAAGAAGGTGTGTGTGCTAAAAGTATTTACACCCATTTTGGGTTTATCACACCAAGGAGAAAAAGGGGAGGGCATGCATGCGTGCATGCACGTGCACAAGTGAACAAAGCTAAATCAGGCTGTGTGCATCTGAGTTGTCCAAGACCAGGAGGTTCTTGAAGTAATTGAGAAGTCCAAGACTATATGATCTTGAGGATTCAGAGTTGCCATGCACTCAGTGCATGAAGTTGAAGTGATGTGAGACTGGACCAGACTGAAGTTAAAGATATTATTTGTCTGAGTATTCAGTAGTTGGAGAGAAGGCAGGTCATCCTCAGAAGAAGGAGATAAAGCCTGAGCAAGACGAGAAGACCTGATCAACTCAAGTGGTCAGAGGTACAGATCAAGGCCAGCAGTCTTTATCCCAGACTGCTGAAGATACTTGAAGAATCTTAAAGTGAGGAAGAGCTACTCGTGCGACTCGAGGAGCTAGGAGAAGACCCCTGTGAGACTCAGGGTGGAGGAAGTCTCCAGTGGGATTCTGGAGCTGGCCAGTGGGACTCTGGTAACACTGTGGGACGCAGTATAAAGACCCTCCTGTGGGACTCAGGAGAGATACAGTGGGATGATGTATCGACCATTGTAATACTAACAGATTATAATGGGAGAATCCATGCTGGGAGAGCATGGCAAGGATGTAGGCCTTTGGTGCCGAACCTTGTAAATCCTTGTGTCCAGTGCCTTTACATTTACTGCATCACTCGAGGAAAGGCTGAGAGATACAAGAAGAGTGGATCGAGGCCATAACAATCCATAGAGGTTTAATTGATAAAGAATCAATTAGTAAAATTTTTTAAAGGATCACTGATTCACCCCCTCCCCCTCTCAGTGATCACACTGATTTGGGCACTTCAAAAACATAGGTAAATTTTACTTCCAATTGAATATTATTTATATACGCTCATAGATATGGTTACTATTCATTCTAGTATATCACTATTTTTAATCGTATGTTAGTATTCATAAGGGTTGGTAACTATTCACAAAAAAAATTATGTTTTTCTTATCAGACTCCAAATAACTTACTAATTATAACCGTGTAAGTTAGATTATCGAAATCCTAAAGACAAATGTGACAAACATATGTTTACTTGGCTAGGTTATAACAAAAAAATTTATAGTGGCTTAGTGATCCACGAATTATTTAATAAATCTATTTTTATATTCATAGGGTGTTACATTATCCCCCCATTACAAAAATCTCATCCTCGAAATTTGAAATTCAACTTCGGAAGATAATGGTTGATACATGAAAAGTTCCTTATGGAAACCCATATATTTTTTAAAAAATATCCTCTTATAAAAGGTTAATGGAGATGAGGTGGTCACCCCAGAATGTGTGCTTTCAAATGTGGTGATATTAGTAGGAAGAAAAAAAATGACATGGAAGAAAAATATGACTATGATGTTTTGATTGAAAATGATAGGGGGCAAGTTCAGATGAATGCTGATTAATACAAAACTATATAAAAAATACATAAATATTATCTAGGATTATGATAATATGATAAAATTTTATTATAAGCTATTTTTATTGCGTCAAGGAATTATTCCACTTTATAAGATTATAAATATAAATTTCAATTTATAAACGTATCCTTTTATTGTAGTTTAAAAATCTATACCTCATCACATATAATGAGTTACACCATTTGGTGAAGTAATACATTAACCAATAAAGGCTCATATAGTGATAAACATAAAACATTTCATAAATGGTTAAAAAATTTAAAATATAATGATTCAACACATTATAATGATTCCCTCTATGTTTTTAAGATGAACGAATCATTAACCATTAATCAACATGAAGTGGCTCTAAAATTCACATTTCAAAATGTGAATAGCTTCATCTTCTATCTACTTGAAATATGTTAATAACTTCAATTACGATAAATAACATATTAAAAACATGCATTCCTTTTCATTCCATACGGAAGATAAATTTTATAGGATATATTTCTTAAATCCAAAATTGCAGTAAACTCCATCGATGATAGCATAGACCATTTCTCAACAAGTCAATAATCTATTCTAAGGTGGTAAGTACTTATCTAAATCAGGAATCTCATCATAACTATCTCAACAGGATATATATGTATATTTATATTTATATATATTAAGGGTGGCCTTTCCCTCAATCATGTGTTTTCTAAAAAGATTTGCTTTCCACTAAATCAATTTTCTTTTGTACCAAACACCATATGACCTCAAATCCGTAATGAAATATTACTGTTGTAGAATTCATATAAATCTCATAATTCATATAACTAGTGCAATACTGAAAAAAATATTCAAATTACATGATTCTTGGATACGAATATTAATCATTCAACTTCATCTATTGTATCATCATAACATTATCATTATCCAAAATCATCATTTAAGGTATATTCCATGGACGATTGGGACATTGATTCGTATATTTTTCCATATTCTTTCCATTGATGTATTGTACATTGGAAACCATTTTCATACCCTTTCAATCATGAACATGGGGTCCTTTTTCTCCACACTTATAAAAAATTCCCATTCTTTTCAAGTATTACCATGGTGATTCATTCCACAATTTTCACTTGAGAGAAACCCTTTTCTCTTTATTCTTTTTAACACCATATTTCTCTTCCATACTCTCGTTATTTTTCTTCCATTCAAGTGCACATGACTTTGATTACACTTTAAATACCTTGTTAACACATGATTTTATTTCCTAATATGATAAGGAGACCTGGGATACAATCTTCCTTTGAAAAGATTGCATAAGACCATTAGAGATATGATCCTTGTTATGCTTCACATCATGTGCACTGTTTATGTTATTATTCCTTCTAATAGGAACCATTTCTAACAAATTCAATATTACATATTAGCTGGTAATATTATAAACAATCTACAACTCTACACATGGTATATCACATAGCGTAAAATAATGATTCAAAAATACTAGAACCATATGAATTGGTTACATTGGGGGAATAAATCTTTCATAATGGTGGGTAAATAAAATGTGAAGTATACTAATCATATCACCCAATAGTGTCATACAAAGAGTGCAAGAAGGCCAATTTTTGTGTAGCAGGATACCCTGGGTCAAGCCCGGAACTCATTGTCGGAGTTTTCAATCCTATGTACATCTGTGACATAGCCACCTCTACCTTTTGTATCAATACAAGGATGTTTATTCTAGAAGTAAACACATAATCTATTACTTATCATCATTCTAGGATGATGTTGTACGTTTTTCCTCAAATACTACCTTAGGTCTTTGTTCCCTCACCTAGGTTTTCTAACTTTACTTCTCGAGGTTTATACAAAACATCCTTTAATACCAACTGTAATGCCCCGAACCCTCTAAAACGGAGCTAATGCTTTATTAATTACATTGGGATGATTACAAGGAATCAAATCCAAAAGTACCAAGTATATTAGTAGATATTGGAAACAAGATACATAAAAAATATTAACATTTCATCATGAAGGGGAATACTACACTAATTTATTTCACTAGAAACATCTTTTATCCCATATTTTTCTTGCATGTAATTCATAATTTACATATTCATACCCTGAGAAAATTATACATATGAAATGGGTGATCTCAAATGATTAGTACGAGAAAAAAAAAGTTATTGATAACATAATCCTAAGATGAGGGGCATTATTTGAGACACAAGATTTTAATAATAATCTTGAACACATTATTGATTAAATATGAGCTGAGTAAATAATGCCATAATAAATCATAATCATGGGTATTTCTACTAGTCAAATAACCACTAGAACATTCAATTAATTGCTTCATAATTAGGTAAGTTCATATTATGGACATTCTAAAACATTTTTTCAAGGCCTCGTCCAAGAAATCTAATGATTAAGGCATCCACAAAAATCCATATATCAAATTGGGAATGGCCTCGACCAATTCCACATCTATTTGTCTCATGAGACCTACTAATGCATTGAGGGGAAATAATGGGCCCCACCCATCACATAATAAGTACAATGAATTCCTCATATGAGCAGGGATAATCATAATCAAAATATACATTAAATTTGAAACTATTATATGAAATGTATTTAACTTTCCTCAATCATTAAACATAAAACAGAAATAATTCTGGGTAATATGGTGAATGATTTTATGATAGTTCTTCTAAAATAGATTTAGTAATAAACCATTAAATAAAATATGGTATATGACTTCATAAATGAAAAAACACAAAATACATAATAATCAACAAGATTGTTGAATCAGAGACAAATACACTTATAAAATCAATAAGCAATTCTTGAGATAAATTCACTTTTATTTAAAAAAATACTTATTTTGGAAAAATCATTTTATAAATCCATATGTGATGTAAGATAGTAATTTTATAGTAATATTAGTAATTTTATAAGGATAATGTTTTCCAAAATTAGATTAATGTGTTCCCTTATAAATATATATGAATTTGAGAAATTCCCTTGAATCATGCTTGTATATTGGACTCAATTTTGAATGTTCCTTTTAAAACGTGTAAATATCCACAAAATAAAGAAGGGTTTTGGTTGTCTTACATATATATAATACACAATCAAAAATTATTAGGAGAAAATAACAATAAATGATATTTTATTTATGTAATTATACAATGAACATGACCCGAATAAAAATTGCACTTCGGGTGAAAAAACCCTTACCTTAACACCGAATGTGTTCCTCTCTTGAACATAAGAGCCTTGAATATGATAGTATAATTATTAATAACATATTTTATAACCTATTAGAATTGTATTTTGATTTTCACAATTATTTTTTGTTCATTTATTCCCTTATTGATAAGTTATTATATTGAATTTCTCCATTCTGCAATGATCATTTTCCTTCTTTTCATAATCGGTTCACTTTCTCTTACGTAATGGATTTTATGTAAATCTCTAGGATTTAATTAAAATATTATTTATGATAAACAATATGTTCTATTGTTCATTTATATAACACGGTTACATGTCATGAGAATGAATTATTATATATATCTTTAGTGAATACTATTTTAGTTAAATTGTGGGTTTTGATTACAATGAACTCATTTCTCATTATAACATAACTAAATTTGTAAAAAGGGATTAAAGAAAATTAAATAGGTTTTATTTAATATATAATAATCTAGTTCCACCATAACTATAATGGTTTCATGACCTGAATTGATAGTGATAATAGAAATCAAAATCCCATCATCCTTGAATGTGGTAAATTCACCCATCTCGGATGGTGTTCTCACAATTAGTATAAAAGAAGGAAAAGGATGATATGATGATAAAAAATTCCACTATCATGAAAACATTACAGTACATGTATTTTACTTTATTAATCACAAAATTTTGATAAGGATGGGTAATTGAAAAATAAATCAAATGAACATGAAAGGAAAGACAAAGAATTGAAAAGAGGAATTTACCCCTTGAACCAATCATCCTTGAGAGCCTCTTTAAGGGAAGGGATTTTGTCTTTTAATGAGACCAAGGCTTTATATACGTGGGAGAGAAGGTTGGGAGGGTATTTGGACAGAATTTGTAGAAGGAAAAATGCTTGAGAGGATTGACGATAAGGGGGAGTGAAAGGTGGTTTTTTATAGTGGAGGTGAGAGTGGATTTCTCAATATTTTATTCATTAATTTATTATAACTCTCAATGGCAAGGAATAGTGAGTCTTCCATGACCAAGAATATTAATTTCATCATGTGAGTTATAACTAAGTGTGATTACATCACTTTTGATGCCATGAATTGTGTATTTAACTGATAATTTGAATATATGGTATTTTATCATATTTCACTATTCATAAAAAATTTTAGTTTTTCACAAAAATAAAAATTTTTCACCCTAACCATTTTTCAATGTGTAGAATAAAAAAATGAAGTCTATTTTTCCAAAATGATTTTATAAATATGATTAATTTAATATTTAAATATAATCACAACTTATTCTAAAAACAACAGTTTTAAAATATTTAATTACTTATTCTAAAACATAGGTATACCATACATCCAATGGTATATTATTTATATACTATCATATATAATATTACAATTCATTAGTGTATATCACTATTCATAAGGGTAGGTTATTATTCATGCAAAATTATGTTTTTCTTATTGGACTCCAAATAACATATTAATTGCTACCGTGTGTGTCGGATATTCAAAAATCTAAACACATAAGTGAAAAATTAATGTTTAATTTGATAGGTTCTAATAATGTGGTGTCTTTAGAGGCTCAGTGATCCATGCATTCTATAAAAATTTATTTCTAAATTTTTGGGGTGTTATAAAGATGGTGAATTTTTATCTATAGTGGTGCTTCGTTGAAAGGACATGGATGTGTCTTTCTGCTGAATGATCAGGTAACTGCATAGCTTCAAGTAAGTTGAATCCTCATGAGTAAAATTTCCCTATAAATAATTTGGAATTAGATAATGTTGTTTTTTTATTTTGAAATATGGATGCATTATCTGTAGGGAGTAAAATGTAAAATATATACTGAGAAAAATGTATGATGTGTATAGTCACCCAAAAATAATTGAACATAAGAAAAAGGTGATGGATGGAATTAATCAAGGACTATGATTTCATGATTCATTTCTATATAATAAAGGAAACTAAAGTAGTTGTTTCTTTGAGTTGGAAACGTAATGCTACAATAAACATGTTACGTTTTGAACAAGAACATTTGATTAAAGATTTGATGAACTTTGGCATAGAAGTTGTTTGTGATAAAAATTACTCTATTTGTTTCATGGGTTAATGAAATCATCACTATGAGACAGAATTAAGCAAGTGAAGAAGGAAAACAGTGAGTTGTAGAAAATGATATAGTTGGTTAATAAGGTTATGTTTCTTTAATTTAACATTGATAATGATTGTATTTTTATATTTTGGAAGAGATTATGTGTTCCATGTGATTAATAGTTAAAGAATGTGTTATTATGTGAAGCTCATAGTTCTCTATTATCAATTAATCTCTATAGTTATAATATTTATAGAGATCATTGGGAGTATTACTAGTGGGATGGAATGAAAAGAGTTATTTCATACTTTACTATGAAGTGTTTGACTGCTCAATATATTAAAGAAGAGTGGATTTTTCCCCAAGGGATGCTTCAGCCATTACCAGTTCCAATGTGGTTATGGGGAACTATATCCATTGAATTCATTATGGAATTACCAAATGAATCTATAGGTAATAATGAAATCTAGGTTATTGTTGATCGGCTGAATAAATATTCTCATTTCTTTCCTATTCAGGATATTCTATCTCTAGATCAACATTCTCAGTTTTATGTTAAAGAGATAGTAAGGTTGCATGGAGTTCCCCTCTCCATTGTATATGATCATGATCCCATGTTTACTTCTATCTTTTGTAAAGGCCATTATATGTTGTTGGGTACAAAATTAATTTTTTTACATATTTTCTTCTTTAATCATACGGGAAGTCAGAACAAACAATTCATACATTAAAATATTTGTTACGTGCTTGGTCAATGGATTACAATGAATGTTGGGACCAAAATATTTCTTTGTTTTAATTTTCAAACAATAAAATTATTCATTCCAGTATACAAACGACTCCATTTGAGGGATTATATGGAAAGATGTGTCGAACTACATCTTTTTTGTGATGAATTAGGTGAAAAGAAGTTGATGGGACCATAAATGGTATAAGAGATGAAAAAATAATTCCATTTGATTCAGAACCACATGAGAATAGCTAAGAGTATGTAGAAATAGTATGCAGATAACCTAATGAATGATCTTTCATTTTAGGTAGGCGATCTTGCCTTTCTCAAAGTCTATCCTTGGAAACTGTGACGCGTTTTCTTAAGAAGGGAGAGTTGTGTATGAGTTTTATTATACCCTATAAAATCTTAGATATGGTTGGATCAATTTTATAGAGAGTTGATTTACCTTTATGTATATCCCTAGTACAGACTGTTTTTCATGTTTTAAAGTCAAAAAAGTATATGTTGGATCCATCTCAGGTTTTGAGTCTAGAGGTAGTTCAGTGGAAAGAGAATCTTTCTTATGAGGAACAACTAGTCTAGATTCTTTACAAAAGAGAGAAAGTGTTGCAGAATAAGGTAATTCATTAGGTAATGGTTTTTTTTGGAAAAACCATATGGTTGAAATGCTACATGGGAATATAAAAATTCTAGGAGGGATAAATACCCACAATTTATTGATAAGATAATAAAAATTATGAGGATGAAATTTCCAAAGGGGGAGGGAGGTAACAACCCGGGTAAATAAAGGATATGATATTTTTATTTTTTTAATATTATTCAATTAAATATTAATTTTACATTAATGGTAATTTAATGTATGATGGCATACACGACATATAAAAATGGGTTTCTTTTGATATATCTTGTTGCACAAAAGGTTGATTCATACTAAAAAAATAATATAATATTATTTTAAATTGTAGTTAACGCTTAGATGCTGTATTGGCAGTAATGAAATGAACTAACTACAATATGATTATATATGTTTGTTATTTTTTTACATTTATCTAATAAAATGTTGAGGCTTAAAATGAGAATGAATCTGATTTTAAGAATGGAAGACTCTAATATTTTTAAAAGGTCATTTTACCGCCTTTTGAAGATGAATTCCTTTGAAATCTATATTTTTTCACTATTATATCTTCCATTTGTCAAAGGAAACTTTTTATTTGGAAAAGTGTAATAAAAATTTTATTTTTATAATTTTTTGATATTTTTCTGATAATGTTCGTTTTTTAATCAATAGTAAAAAATACTACATTTTTTTTCAAAAATGCCTTTTCATATGATTTATTTATAAAGGTAGATTGTAATTTTCATTTTTTTTATGTGTAATTGGATTATATTTTTACCATTTAATAAAATTTTCGTATTTTTATGAAATTATACATTTCAATTATACATATACACATTTCAATCTTTTGATAATTATTATTTCTTAAAAAAACCATTTTTAGTTTTGGAAATTGGATTAAATTTTAAATTTATTTTGGCAATTTATGTTTTATAATTTTTGAAAAATGGTTTCCATATTTGGAATTAGGAGGTTTAAATTGGCTAAATATGTAAATTTTATTTTTAGACAATATGAATTGTATGTTCAAAATATATTTTGTATACCATGGTTAAATGGAAAATATATTAAATAAGGGAAAAATAATATTATAATAATATTAAATTACAATAACATGTGTCATAATTCTAGTTTATGAGATATATCCAACTATGGTCATCATTGTGTCTATTGGGGGATCCCATGGAGCCACTTGTAAGTGAAAATAACATTTTGTAATAATTAATTTAATATTAAGGAAAATATATCATAAACATATATCTTATAGAAAAACAATTTTTATATAGGGTTATATAATAGATATTTTTATTTATAAATATTATTTGGAAATATAAAAAACATTTCTACATCATTTTACTTTATTTATAATTTTTAGAAATTAAATAAATAAATATAATTATGACATAATGATAATGATGTTATTGTTTTTATAATAATGGATTCAAATAAATGAAATTAGAAATGTTAAAATAAAACTAAATTTTTTATTTTCATGTAATACACGAATTTTATGGATGATATTTACATGTAATATTTGTATTAATAATTTTTATTTGAATCAATCAAGTTGTTTTGGATTTTTCTAAATTTCAAGATATGAATAGGGTCAAATGGATAAAATACATATTTTATATATAAAATATTTTATTAAATGTTATAAAATATTAAAAAATATATTATTAGGGAAAAAAGTTATCATATTTCAATAAAATTATTGTGGACTCTTTAATAAGATATTTTTCATGTTTTGGTAACTATTTTGATTCTCAATGTGTTAAATGCTTGATAAAACAATAATAGTATAAAAGGGTTAAATAAAAAAGATAAAATATAAACAATTTCCAAAACATGCCAAATTAATAATGGATTATTTTGTTGAGAGTTGTATTTATTTAATATTTAAATTTAATTAGTTTTGTAACTTTTTATAATAAATATAATTTTATAAGAAAATAATACATTCAAACATCCCTAAAGTGCCCCTCCCACCACTTATAAATGGACGCCACCTCCAACCCATTACTCACACATCTCAAGACCCTTATTTCATCCATCATAATTTAAAATAATCTATAATAATCCATATCTCCCACCAATAATACTTACTGTGGGAATAATGAAATTCATTAATGAATTTTGGTTCAAACCAAACGGAGTTACCTGATTTAAAGTGAACATCTTCTCTCAATTTATTTTTTAATTTTACTTATATATCCCACTAAACGCTTATTATTCAATTATTTTATAACAAAACTAGTATTTTAAATATACTAGGATGTATATATAATAATGAATCTAACTAAACTTCCAAAAACCACCTTCTAATGGATATGAACATACTTTTTCTGTCGACGACGAACTATAGACTCACGATACGATTATTGTTCAATTATCTCCTACCGCCTATCATGGTAGTAATTAAGATGACCATGTATTTATATGTGATATATATTATATTTAAAATGTCTCCATTCTTCTATATTTTTATTTATATCATTCCTTTATTTTTTCATAATGTGTAAATTTGATAATTTCATTTGAGGAAGTGCGGACTACCGCCCCCCAAAAGTGATATGACTAATTCATTCCATTTGTAGAACATATAAATGATGGAGTTAAGGAAATTATATATGATATTATAGTATAATTATAATATACCTATTTATCATTAATTTTTCATTCAACTAAATTCATAATTGAAATTAAAGTAGACTTCAAGCGTACGTACGAGTTACCATCTCCATGAATAGTGAATTTAATTTCATATCTCCAAAAGTTTTGTACTATTGAATATAAATATATATATTCTATATTTATATTATATATATGATATATAAATCATAAATATCAATCAGGTGATAATGGACTTTTTACCACATGGACAACTTGTAAATATAATAAGTTCATTTTTTTCTCAACTACCAAATATCGCCAAAATGACCATTATTAACATAAATGATTAAATTGTGTTAATATAATTGTAGTAAGTAATATAAAAGGAATAATAAACTTGAAAATATTTCTAAAGAAATAATAAATTAATATTAAATTATTATTCAAGTTATTGATGAAGAAACGAGTCATGTCATACAGGAGCTATGGGACTTCATGTAAAATATGATTTCAATAAGGAATACATTGATTCATAAACAAAATTTAGTTATAAAATCTATAAACCACTTTGATGTTTAATTTCATTAAAATGGTATCTTTTCTCAAATACGAGTTTTACTAAACTACAAAATATATGTTTATTTTAACCTTACATGGTGAACACCTCCTTTCCGCCGTCACGAGCATTATTTGATATTTGGATTACTCAACAAGCCAGAATGTTTTTAAAAGAAACATAAATACCGTATACTCATTTTACGTATTTTTTTATTGAAAATGTTTTCGATAATGGATTGATTATGTCAATATATTGAAATGTTATTTTTTAATTTCAATGTAGAAATTCTATCTTTCATTTATGATTTTTATATGTTATTATTATGATATAGTTCTTGGGTATTGTTTACATATATGGGTGGTTCATTGATTAAACAAGGGCAGGTGAGCCAGATATAGAACTCTAATTCAATGGGTAACGTGATGGAGGTAAATGATAATATTTCTCCTTATATATCTAGGGAATATAATTTTATGAGTATTAAAACATAACTACCTATGTAGTTGTGAAATATACAATGTAAGTATATTATGGATTCCACAAGATACCATTATTATTTATTATTTCTATGTGTTAATCATAAATCTTATGATTTCATGAGGTGTGTTAAAGAGCATAGGTTTTGTATGTATTGAAGGACTAATGATTTGTTTCTTTATTTTATAACCCTTATGGAGCTTTTAATGCTTATCCAATGTGTTTGAAATGTTTTTCACCGTTTATAAGGAATTTTTTGAGAAATGAATTATTAAAGAATATTTATATCATGAAAAGAATTATTTTTTCCCTTTAATTGTATTTATTTTATGAAAAATTACATACTGAGTAGAAGTGTCTACTTACGAATATTTGTGATGTTATATAATAGTTATGGCATAATTAACTAAAACATTAAACACAAAAATATCCACAATATGAAATATTAACTTAATTAAATATTATTTAATGTTTAAGGTCGAGGTCTTACAACTTCTTTCCATAATGATCATTGAAAAATAGGAACGTTACTCATGCGTACATGAGGAATTTTATCTTCTAGATTGTATTGTAATTATTTTCTCAAAAAAATATTAATTAATAGAAATAAAATTAAAATATATTTTTAAATAAGATAATAATATGATGTTTTTTTCTTGATATGTTCAAATAAAGACCAATTAGACAAATAGTTACCAACCAAAAAAAAATAATTCACATAATTAAAATATCATAAAAATATGAAATAAGAACATAATTGATTATTTAATATTATATAAAATGATAATAAGTGATACAAATGGAATTATAAACACGAAAAAATTTCCCAATAAAATAGTTGATCATCATACTAATATTATTCAAGAATAAAAATTATGTATGTGACGATTCATACTAAGGTTATAGTACTTTGTCACAATTTTCCTTTATTAAGGCATATTTTATTATAATGCAACTTATATATTTTTTATGGTGTACATAATGTACTTTTTCAATTTAATATCATGTTTCATTTATAATTCATGTTTTATTATTTTAAATTTATGTATTTCAACTAAGGTAATTTGACTCAAATGATATAAAGTGGTAAATGATTTCATACATCAATTTCTTTTAATTGGGTTATATTACTCCTTAGTTAGTTTTTATTTTATATGATCATAAGTTGACTAAAATTTTGTTAAATATTTATTTTATATACACTTTTTTAATTTTATCTTCATTTGATACACATACTTAATTCATTTATTAATTTTCACATCAATGTATGACCTTTTTTAACCGTTTATTTCACAATATCATTTTAATCATGATTATTTATCCATAAATATATATTCAATAAAATATTTTTATTAATGGATAATATACCCCATAAAATTAATTATCCTCTAGTTAATCATGATTTTTAATGTAATGGAATAAATTTACACTCGTTGGTACTTGAAATAATTTATAAATTGATACTTTTTTATTAAATACGACCTTGTTTATCTCTCGATCATAAATTAGCTTTATTCTAAACCATAATTTCCAAAATAGTTTTAAATTAAAATTACTACTATTTATTAACACATTTTTTACAATGATTTACCATTCACAAAAAAAATTTAAATTAGCATTCATGTTTTTTCCAAAAAAACATGTTTATTTACTGAAAAAATTAAATGAATCATTATTTTAAAAAAAATATTCTTGTACATATTGTCATTAAATCATGAATACCCATTTTTTATGGATTAATTTATATGATTGAAATATTATTTTTAATATTCTTTTTTGAAGTTTTATTCAAAGTTTATTTTATGAATGTAACATATTTTTTAGAAAGAGAATTTTTAAAGATATTTTTATTCTATTTATATTAAAATGTATAAATAAGCCATTATTATTTCTCCAATGCGTATATGTTGGATGGATTTCAAACATATATTTTATGAGAACATTTTATGATAATTATAATGAATGAAAATTTTAATAATAACTATTATAATTTTTTTTCATTAATATTCACTAGAATTGATCACAAAAAGTTGATCATTGGATATTGAACTTCACCAAAATATCTATATTATTTATCATGGATATATTTATTCCTTAAACCATATATCATTTCAACCAAAGGTTTTCTACATTGAATGTTATTTCTTTATCTAGGGTAATATTGAAAAATATTTATTATAGAATCAATAATGATATTTGATTATAAGGAATGCAATTAATAATTTCAATCAATTATATGATATATGTGGAATTCTACAGACATAAAGATATTGGTGGGTTCTAGTTATTTATATCCTCTTCACACATCAACATGTCTCATGGGAAAAATCGGTACGCCAAATTAAACACATTTTTAAATATTGTTTTATATATCTATTTGTGGAGTGATCATTACATTAGAAGTATAGTATGAATAAAAAACGATGTCCCATTAGTAACCACTACCATCTTTAAGAATTTTATTTTTCTATCATCTATATTTTAATAATGATGTTATCTATGTGTGCATTTCATTTTCATTTTATTGATTAATTGAAATGTTTTTTATATTATTTATATTACAGTATTTGTTATGCATTGTCTTATCATGATAGTTATGTTACATTAATATAATATGTGATCTATTATTTAATATTAAATGTTGAGTGTTATCATTTATTTATTTTATATTTCATAGTACATGATCCTTACGGAGAATATGATATCACAGTTATTTTGTTTCTATTCCCAATGATATGAAGAAGATTTATTCAAATTACTTTTATTGGATGATATTTATTTTTTTTTGTTATATGTTATGTTTTATTTTCATTCCCATACATATAATGAGTTTCAGGATTGTTTCTTGTTCTCCAAAACAACTAAAATGATTTTCCCTTCACGATTTTAACCTTTTGATCTATGTAAATGTAATAAATTAGACACAAGCTATGGGATACTAGAGCTATGGTTTCTACAATTTGTATTATAATATTTTTAGTATAATACATGAGAACATGATTTAGGGAAATATTAATTATGGATAATAATCATATGATATTAAATGAGTAAAATTAAAAATTAATTTCCTAACAATTTTGGTGGAAATGATATTATGTGGTTTTTCTGAGAAATATATATATTTCTTGATTCTGATGGTGGAATTTTCATAGTAATTTAGGGAACTATGTGTAATAAGTCCAAAAAAGTTCAGATTTGTTTACTAGATCATCTATTAGTGAATTATAATTAGCCTTATATAACATTATTTGACACTCTTAGGGGATATTCTTAAGATAATTCATATTTTCCACACAAACCATTCTATTTTTTTCAAAATAATGATATCCATAATGAAACCTAGTCAGTAATTCTATGTCTAACAATGAATAAATTTTAATTAATATTAACTGATACATTATATATAGAATTATAAATTATTATTTAATATAATTTATTTTATATGATAATATAATATATGATATTTATTCGATATAGTAAATAAAATGAAGAAGAATATAAATACCCAGGGAAAATACAGATATTCCCCTATTGGAGATTCTAATATAGTTGGTAATAGAACCAATACAGTAATGGAAATATTTGGGTAACATAATCATGTTATGAAAAATACCCTTTAATATATGATGAATTTTTTTCCATAGTTTTATTATCCAATGTTGGATCACGTAATGTGATATGATCGCTTAAGGTTTGGCGGGATTACTATTATAATTATATCTATCAAAAGGATTAAGTATCTAAAGAAGATATTTATGGACTATGGTTATAGTGAAAAGAAAAAGGTTGTACATGTATTTTGTTATATGAATGGTGATGAATATCAATTTTGTATTTTTATCTAAGGTACTAGGGTTGAAGAGGAAATATATCTCAAGGAATGGGAATCATTTATATACAAATTCATTAGAAAATATTTCCCACATATCAATATTATATGATAAAGAGAAATTTATATTCCTTGAATAAAATCGAAGAATAAATGTTTTCATAATTTGAGTATACATTTAGAAGGTTATTTATCAATTTATAGGATTGCATATGAAACATTGAGAGCATGATTGAATATTTAATTAAAGGGATTAAGATACGACACTAAAAGGTAATGGCCTCTCTCTATATTCGTTCATTCGATGAATTATTTTTGTGGTCCATAAAAATAGTGATTTAATTTTATAGATCACACTTATTAAAGGGAAATTAAGAGAATAATATATCATATGAGATCTAAGAGAAAGTAAATTTATCAAAGAAGAATTTTTGAATAATGATATTTTTACGCTGTGCTAAAAGAAGAAATAAGCACCATGTGAAATTATTTAAGGGAATATGATTTTATTTCAAGATATAAGATAAGGGAATCTATGGAAAATAATTTATAGGGAATAAATAAAACTATACTTTTACATGATTAAACATTAGAGAGATTGGGAAATATGCTCATATATTCCCAATTAATCAATGTAATCATCCATTGAAGAGGTCATGGGGAGATGACCATGATTATTTGACAACTAAAGCTATGGTAGATGATCTCAATGCAATGGAGGAATGTACACCAATCATATATTCATGTTTATCAAATGTTTTATTTTATTTTGGATCAAAAATCTGATTTATATCTACCTCATTTTCTATGATAATTAGATATTTAAATATTAATGTCAGAAGAGAGTTTTCCATCATAAAACAAAGAGGAAGTCTCTATACAGCAAGTAATTTTTAATAATTCTTTATTATAATGAATAAAAAATATTTTTTTATGATAATATTATGTTATAAAAAATTGACTTTGATATAATCATTGGAATACAACAGATATAAAATTATGATGAAAACATTTACATTAACAAGAATTAAATTATGATTTTTGTAGAAGATGAATAATTCATCACCATTAGTGTACAATATTAATCTTTTCATTCATATCAGGATCCACTCATAGTATCTCTACTAAGTGATATTATTATAGAAAACAGAAAAATTATCTGGTTGCAGAATATGATCTTTAAATTGAGGATAAACCTAATATATAGGAATACATTGATTTATTTTGTAAGTAATTAAGTATACATATACAAGAAAATGAAGTTTAATTTTCTATTTATTTAAAAATTGATCATTTAAAAATATCAATGACTACCTCTAGAATGGCCACTATGGAATTTGTGGAGTTCAAGAAACAATTACAATAGTTCTATGATATAGGACTTATTCACCCGAATATTTCACCATGGGGAGCATCAATTCACTTCATTAAAAGTAATAATGGATTCATGACAATATTTATTGATGATGGGGAAATCACTGAAATTATGAGAATGAATAGCTATAAGGTGCATTGTATTGATGGCATATTTGATCATCTACATTGATCTTATTACTTTTAAAATATTTACATTAATTCTGGGTATCATCAATTAAAATTAAAGAAGGAATTCATAATTAATAAAGGATTTTTATCGAGGTATAGAAATTATGATTTGGTAGTAATCCCATTTTGATTAATTAATTCACCACCAATTTTCAATGATATTATGAATAGGGTATTAAATAATATCGTGATGGTTTTTTATGATATTCACTGATAATATTTTCGAGTATTCTGAACTTTATTTTGGATTCTATAATCATATAATGGCCATTCTTGATAGAATTAGAAGGAAGGAGTTATATAAAAAATATAGTAATTGTCATTTAAGTATTCAATAACATTATTATATTTTTCGTACTGTCTCTATATATTAAATCTTAGTGGATCTTGTGAAGACATAGGATGTCCGGGAATGACCTAATACAATTAACATAACTATTGTAAGAATTTTAGTTAGTTATATAGGATATTATCCATTATTTCATCAAACTTTTTCCATTTGGAAAATTAGTTTACCAATAATACATTTAAATGAGCTATTTTTGATTGTATATGGAATGTAAAGAATTTTTTTGATTAACTAAATAGAAAAATTGGTCAATGATTTTATATAAACTTTACAGTTTATAAATGATGAGTTTTTAATATATTTTTATACATAAATGAAGCGAAATATCTATTTTAAAATATATAATTGTAATGTTATTGCATATGAATAAATGAAATCTATGTGTAACAAATCGAACTACAAAAACCATGATATTTTCGTAGTAGCTAAAATAGTTTCCTTCATGATATACTGAAATTATCACTATGGTGAAAATGTTAGATATACCTGAATGATAAAATCCTTAAATCAATATTTTCACAGAAAGATATCAATAAGATACAAAGGTATATATGATAGTTATTATAGTAGGGGATAAATAACTCATTTTTATGACATTTTGAATCATTCATTATTAGAATGGATAAAAATTATCAATCTATTGATCAGAGCCTTCAAAGGAGACATAATGTTGTTAACTATGAGAAATTAACAGCATTTGTTTGTGAAGTTTTTAGTATGAAATTTATATAAAGATTATTTTTCCATTTATACATTAATAAAAAGTATAATTCTGGGATGATTTTCATTGTTAAAATTTTTCTATAAACTACAGTAGAACAAATATATAATTGGATTTGAAGGGATAGTTTTTTTGGGATAAAATAAAATATGAAATTGTGGAGCATGTGTCCTAATGTTTTCTTTTTCAACAAGGTAACTATATGAGGAAAAATCTTGAAGGATTTATGTAACTAATTTATATTCGTATGTGAAAAAGGAAGACATTATGATGGAATTAATTATTTGAAAATAGAAGGATACGTGAAATCATTTTGTATAATGGGTTATCATTGATCACATAACCAAATATTCACATTTCCTCTATATAATATAACATTTACCACTACAAAACAATGAATAAAAATATATTAATTATGTTTTAATAAATAATGGAACAAAAAATTCAATTGTTTCGAATCATGATCCACATTTTACATCAAAATTATTGAAGAGTTATCCAATGGTTTTTGATACTGAGATTTATTTTAGTACTATATATCTTTAAAAACAATTGGATAGTCTAAAATAGTGATTAATATTATTGAATACATGTTTATGAAACATTTAATATAATTTAATAATTTGTGGGTATAGTATTTACCTTTGCTAGATTTTTCCCATAATAGTAGTATCCATTCAGGTACTCTAATTGCATTGTATGACGAATTTTATGGTAAGATATGTAATACTCAAATGTGATGAGATGAAATTTTTGAAATGATAATCATTTGACATGAACATATTTAAAATCCAAAAATAATGTTAAAGTATATTTATGCTAACTATAAATAATAACATTGTTGGAAAATGAGTTATTTCTCTAATTAGATGAATGATTTGGAATTCCAAGTGTGTGGTCATGTTTTCAAAAAATTATGTCTATTGATGTCTGTTAGGACATTCGATAAAAAAAGATGTTGATACCAAAGCACATTGCACCATTAGATGTCCTTGAATTAATTATAATTTTTTACTACCATTCGATAATTCCACCATGTCTAACAAAAGTACATGATGTGTTTCATATATTATTAATTAGGAAATACCTGCAAGACCTAACACATATTCTTAGCTTTGATGAAGTAAAATTGGAACCTATTTTATCTTACTATGAAGGAACCCATCAAGATTCTATATACTCAAGAGCATGTGTTTCGGAATCAGACTATAATAATGTTAAAACAACTTTGAAGATAACACAAAATATATGAAGTAATGTTGTAACAAGAGGATATAATAAATAAGATCAACCATTATATTTATAGATGGTAATATCCATATAATTTTAGAATTAAATTTTCATATAGATTAATTTAACACCCAATACATCAAAATATGTTTCTTTTATAATTAATGAAATTTTTTCAATAGCATGTTATTCACTCAAAACATGGTATAAAAAATTATAGTAATAAAATATTATTTGAACATCAAAATTATAAATAGGAAATTATTCTAGTTGTATTAATATAAATTAATATGCTATGAAAATTATATTTATATATTTAGTATAATTAAAATAAAAATCCTTTATATAAATATTTAATTTTTTCTAAAAAAATTTATTTTTCTATACTTAATGTTAGACAAGATTTTTCAAAATAATTATAAATTAATTTTATCAATTTTAGATATTTATTTGATAAAATTAACATTAATTTTGAATTAAAATTTCAAAATTTATTATATGGTGAATTTGTTGTATTTTAATGAAATGGTTCAATTTTTTATTAATTATATAATATATAAACTTTTATTAGAAATAATTTTTTTATTTAATTAATTTACAATGTTAAATTGTATATTTAACTAATTTTAATGTCAAATTAGTAATCTTTTATATTATTTAATCAATGTCAGGATATTTGAATAATTTTTAAACACAATTTCAATATAAAAACTATGTATAAATTTGAATATATTATTTTTTTAAACATATGTTCCCATCACATCTGTGGGACTAATATTATATTAGACATTTCATGTCGTGTGAATTAAATATAGAAAATGTATTTTATATATAAAATAATAAAAATTTATATTAAATAGTATGATTATCTTATATATTTCCCATTATGAATTGTATAAAAAGTTAAAATTATTTATAATGGTTAAGGTAAAAAAAATTATCGAGGGTTAATATAAACAGATTTGGGTAAAAATGAAATAAAAATATGTGATGAATATATTTTCAGGATTTATTTACACCCCATAACGTGTAATTATAAATTTTATTTTATTTTTGACCCTTTTCTACGTGATGAATAAGGGAGAAACTTTTCATCAAAAAAATTACAAATGTACCCCTCACCCAACATATAAAAGGACACCCCATATCCTCTCTTATTTACACCATCTATCCAATTTGGTTCATATAATACCTACCATTAACACATTCCAAATTCAATCCTATTTTCGTATTATACATATTTTTAACATAAACAAAAACTAGGATTGATTCAGTGAAAACCTATAAGGGCTACCAAAATAAAGGGTAGCATTCTTCAAAAAGTGTTTCTATTTTATTTCTTCCTCCTCATACATAAATACTTATTAAAAAACCATGATATAATTATCACTATATATTTAATATCATTAATTTTTTTAATGATAGGTAAATGACTTGATATCATCTCCACTTAATTCAAAAAGTTTATGAAATCATTAATCATGTGTATAAAGGACTGCCTCCTCGTGAACCGATGACATTTATCTTGACATTAATTACTGTTTGTGTTTTCTATGTTGATGGATATAGAAAATATATATTATATTTATGACATAATTATACTACTGGAGTCATTATTTCTTAAATTCCTTTTTTACATTCCATTATATTGGAAATATGATAAAACAATTCATGTGTACGGCGGACTACTGCCTTAAGAAGTGAGGTAATTGGTTTACACAAAACAATTACATGAAAATTGATAAGAATAGAATTAAGGATTATATGTGATAGAAATTATATAATTATATAAACATTTAAATATTAATCATTCTAAAAATTTAATATATATCTTTTTCATTCATACATTTTCACTCAAAAAAGATAATAATGTTGTTCGTGTACATGTGGACTAATACCATCATGAAATGTTGTGGCACTATTTTCATTAAAACAACAAATGGATCATATATATAATTATATTTACAGAAATGTACTTTTATTGAGGATTTTCTATTTATTATGGAAGGATAAAATATTACTTACCTCCCTTCTTTAATGACCGTTGTAAAAATGGCATGTTACTAATGCTTACATACGACATACCTTCTACATGAACAAAATTTACTTAACTACCCAAAAAACATTCTTGAATGGCCATAAAAGTATAATTTATTTATAAATATGATAATAATTTCATTTTCATTATTATGGGAATTTTGAAATAGTGACATCTTTGACCAATAGTAATATTTTAAATTCATTTTGAAAAATAAGTTAAATAACATCAAACCACCAAATATAAACACAATTGATTAAGTAATTTTATATAACACTATAATAAATGAAATAAATGTAATAAAAAATATTATAATGGGTTATTAAAAAAGTTAATATTTATTATAATAATATTATTTAAGATGATAGATAATCTTTATTACGATTCATACATCAGTTATAATACATTATCTGAATTTCCCTTCATTGAGGAATATTGTAGTATTGTGAACCAAATTTATTTTATATTGTGTACAAACATAACCATTGAAAAGGAGTATATAGATTTATTAATAATTCATGTTATTTGAGTTTCAAATTGAATTACTTAATCCATGGGGGGTTTACATAAATAATACCATGTGGTAAAGTATTACGCAAATAAATTTCTTTATATTTGGGTCTATTTCTACCTTTTTGGATCTGATATTCCATGATTTTTGTGTGTATTGAATATTTAATATTTTTTATTATATTAACACCTATTTAAAGTGGAATTTCATATTAAACACATAATCTATTCATTGGTTAATTTTCACTTCAACGTTATGACAATTGTAAGGGTTTATTTCCTAATGACATTTTAATTGAGAATCTTTTGGACTAAATGTCCTTTGATGTATATTATTTTACCATTAGCTAAAATTCCCCTTAAACTTTCATATCCACTAGTTATTCAGGGTGTTTTAAAGTAATAATATTGTGTTCTCAATCTTTGAAACTAAATATATTTTAAAAAATGTGGTATATGAAAATATTACATATTTATCTCATATGAGAAATCAATTTTATTCTAAAACAATGTTTTCAAAAAAAAATTATAAAAAATATATTATAATGATCGGTAAAACAAATTTTATCACAATTTTGAATTTTTAAAAAATTTTATATGATTTTTCCTATCATTTCCCAAATAATATCTTCATTGATTTTAATAAAATATTTTAATGAAAAATTATTTTAACATATTCATTTTGTACAAAATTTACATCCACAATTACCACATATTGTTATAAATGTTATTTAATACATTTAAATGATTATTTTCCAATGAAATTATTCCTGAAATATATTTATGAGTTTTTATTTTTAAAAGATGATATCAAAAATGAATTGAACATTTTTTATAAGAATGTTTTTATGTATCACTTTATGGTTTCTCTATTCACCAATGACAACAACCCATTATTTTTACTAAAATAGATATATGTTGTATTGATATAATAATTGTTAATTATATTGATGGTTGACAAACATTTTCACCAAGGGATGTATTTACAGTCAATTTATTTAATTGTTTTGAATTCATTATCATTCCTTGAAATATTAAATTTCCAGTGATAATTGGATATTAATAATCCTTAAAATATAAAAATTATTTATCATGGACATGTTCATTTCTTAAAAAAAATTTATATATAAATATTTTCTCAATAATGAATGATGTATTTTTATCTTGGTAAATATGGATATATCCTTATTATTTACCCAATATAGATATTTCATTATAAGGAACATTTTTCATCAAATAATTATACTATTAAATATATGTGGACTACTTTGGAAATGCAGAAATGGGTGCAGCCCGATCATAGATAACCCCTCAATACATCGAATGATCTCTTAAGCCAAAATTGTTTTCAAAATAAACATGTTTTCCCATGTTATTTAATTGTATTGAATAATGATCTTTACAGTAGAGGTATCATCGACATGATACATGGTTTCTAATAATTATTCATTTTATTTATTAATAATTTAATTATTATTATCCATTTTTTCATAATGATACTATCTCTAGATTAATTGCATTTTAATTTTATTAATTTAATGTAATGTCTTTTAAATCTATTACATTTTTTTATTTTATTGTTCCATATCATATCGCGACATCCAGGTTATTTAAATTGAATTTTGTGTTCAATTATATAAGTTTCTAGTTTTTTATGAATATTGATTAATGAAAGTATCTACTCTACTTATCAGTTATTTAGAAAATTATCTCAACACTAATTTTTCATCCATTACCCAAGCCATGAAGAAGTGATCCTTGAATTAGTTTTCAAGGATAATGTTAATTTATTATTCTCAGGGATTAAATTTTATTTATTTATAACAATGTATTATTAGTATCAGGTATTTTTCTAATATAAATAAATAGATAAACTTCTTGGTCATTCAGGAGTTGATCCACATTAATTATCCCAAAGTAACAATCTACACACCAACTCTTCTTAATATAGACTGGGATTTTACAATACAAAAGTAAATATTTATAAAATAATAATATAGGATCATATGCCTCATAAGAGAATTAATTTTTCATTTCAAGGACAGATACAAGAGATATTATATTCCAATGTATCCTATAATTTTCACATTTTCTCCTGGTGAGTTGTTGAATATTCAATTATCCTGATCCAATTTCAAGTAACACATACTCTATCTATTTGGATGAGGTTAGAGGTGGATAATATAGATAAATTTTTTGGAATATTTCAAAAAAAATTAAAATATTTCATTGTTTTGGTTGGTATCAATTATTTAATAATTTCTTCTTCATCTACCATTATCCAATTGACTAATTCTTTTACACATTCGACAACTTCATCAAAGGTGGTTGCAGCAATGAAATACCCACCCTATGTGATATATGATAAATAAAAAAATACCCTTGTGTCAATTCATCATTATAGTTGAAATATTACACTAAATATATTTCCTAATAACTTTGGTTTATAATATTATATTGTTTTCCATGGTAATTTAGATATATTAAGGCCTTCTTAAGTTGAAAATACCAGTGGTGGTTGTGTGATGTCATCTATTAGTAGAACGATCTTATCAGGTGATGAATGTCTAGTTTAACCAGATCATCATTATAAAAATTAAATATTGTATCATATATTTATCTTCTAATAAATTTAATTTCATTGAAAACTCCTTTACATCCACACATATTTTAAATGAATAGTGTTATAAAATTAAATAATATTACTTATTAGGAAAGTTATTTCATGGAAATTGGGTTGGTTGGTATAAATAGGGCTAACTAAATTACGAATGAAAACTTTTATTACACATGATTACAGTTAATTTATTGGTTATAACTTGTTTATAAATGAATAAAATATCATTTAGAAGTAAAATAAATATATATTTTTGGAAAAAACATTATTTATTCACATAATGTTGTTTTTATCGTAATAAATTTAAACAATATATATTTTATTATTCTATAAATTAAATTTATATATTATATATCAAACAATGAAATATAATATTCATCTAAATATTTTTAATAAGAATATGATAATAATAAATCCATTATAATCTTAATGTATTCATATTTATAAAAATGGATTAATCATTTCATTCACAATTATTATAAAATATATGTCTATGACTTTAAAAAAATATAAATTGAGAAAATTGAAATATGTTTCTAATGACCAAAACTAATTTATTATAATACGTATTTTGTTGAATTTTATAAAATATTTAATTTTTTTCTCATGCATAATGAAAGTACTAATTAATCAAACTAATTAAAATTTTTGAAATTTATATGCTATAAGAATGAATTAGTAAATTTCAATGTATTTATTATAATATATGTATGTTGGACTCATCAGGTTTTAATGCTTACAAATCATTATTGGAGATTTTTGGAGTCTTCATGTTTTAATGCATACAAATCATGTTTAAATCTTGTAAACTATGATTAATCTTATTCTATTATGTTTTAGTACTATTATGTTAAATCAAAATCAAACAAATAAATATTTCTTCTTAAGACAACTTATAACTAGTTATCTATATCAGTGACACTATAAACATGCTATCATTTCCAAATTTTCACATTTTTGTTACACCAAAAGATTGTCACTAGTTCCAGAAAATTACAATTGACCGAACACCATTTTAGTTCTACCTTTTCCAAAAAAAAACCATTCTAAAGATTAAAAAATGACAATACGCCATTAACTGAGACACCATTTCCCTAAAACCATAACCATGCTACCAGTTCTATATTTCTCAAAGGACCAGACACAACAACATTGCTACCGATTATAGATCTTACTATGACTATTTCACCATTATTACCTTACTATGACTGTGGCATTGTGATTGTCTCACCACAACTGTGACATCGTTCCATACACAATCAATATTCTTTCATTTTTTAAAGTAAATTTAAATTTTCTTTCTAATGTTAATTTTTCAATAATTTAATAAAATTTATAAAATTATGTATATTTGCATGTCTTGTCAAAAGACAATATGTGGTAAATGTTTTGGAGATCGTGCATCCTGACAGCTCCAACACAAGCACCCAAAAGAATATAAAATCATGATGCTTGAGAAAAAATAAATATAGTAGTGAAATACATGAAAATAGATATATGAACACTCTTATTTGCAAGATCACATTTAAGGATGAGTTTTCAATAACCAACATCTGAAAAAAATAAGAACCAGATGTGAACTATCATGAATGAATCCATGTAAAAAATTAATGTTGAAGATGAATGTCCCATTACAGTAAAATCTATAACACTCAAATCCTGACACTCTATTTTCAGATGAGGACTAGAAAATTTCAACATAAAGATAAAAAGTGTCTAGGGTTTTATTTCAAAACACACAGATCCTCTTAAACTATATATTATTTCACAATGTTCTATTGTATACTACATTATTACTTAATGAGTAGTGTGGGTATCTATATTAAAAACACACACAGTCTCCAACACTATACTAGAATATACATATCACCCTCACTATAATATTTTTTTAAACCTTTTTGGATAGATGAATAACTTGTAAGAGGTCCTGTGTGACATGGCTATTTTTTTCCTAGGAAGAATATTATTATAAGTTTTATGGCCAAAACAGCTTTGGGTACTTTTGTTATCCCCAATCCAGTGTGTCGATCCAAAGATTATTATATATATATATATATTTATATATTTATTTATTACATGGTGTTTGGTGATCACCAATTTTAGTGGATTAGGTCTTGGTTTGACACTGAACTTCTTGTTTTATCCACTTTGTCATTCAATTTAGTGCTTCTTTGTTTATAACTAATATTCTAGAAAACTAAATTATACTTTGATTTATAGTCATGTATCCTAATTATAATTTTTTTCCATATTATATTAGTTTCAAAAGATTTAACAATATTTCATATTGTTATAACTGAGAAATAATCAATCCCTTGAAAAATTATTTGAACAGTAAGGCTATTATAATATTACTACAACAATTTACACTCCAATTTAATTTTAATAGGGGAAAACATTTAAATAATCATTTTTATAAAAAAATATAGTAAATAAATTCACTCCCTCTTGAGTGTCGTAGTACAAATATCATTTTTTATCAGCGACTATTTTTCATGTTGACATTTTCAAAATTTGAACTTATAAATATTTTTTAAAAATAATTTCATCTGTGATTTTATTTGTATTCTAAAGATAATTAAACTTATGTTACATAAAAATTTCTAGATCAATAAAAATTTATTTCTTCAACGGGTATAATATATTGGAAGGTGATACTACTGAATTACCTCTAGTCTTAAGGGGAACAACTTAAACACAATGAAAATTAAAATAATATTTCACATAGAAAGAATAGGTTTTGAGATATAGTGTTCAATTATAGATAAATATAATATTCCTTCTACTAATATGAGTACATTTCAGAAAAAACTAAGGTTTACTATAAATATAATTTACATTC
This sequence comes from Viscum album, assembly GCA_963277665.1. Classification (NCBI taxonomy): domain Eukaryota; kingdom Viridiplantae; phylum Streptophyta; class Magnoliopsida; order Santalales; family Viscaceae; genus Viscum; species Viscum album. Next base: position 326,151,395 of record OY728128.1, read on the forward strand.
CTTGAATTCACTATATAGTTATTTAAGAGATGAGGTGTTTTATAAAAATATCCATGTAAAACATCCCATGAAATTTGGGACACATTATCTGTTTCACAAGAAAGAACATATAGTGTTAAGGAAATGATAGTTAAAAAATACACATTTAGATATGATAACATTAAAATGAATATTGATGTGCTTATTTAGGAAATGTATCTCAGGTTTAATGAAATCTTGAATACTTTGATCTTTCTAGGAAGGGATGTTACAACCAAGGAGAAAAGCATGAGAATACTTAGATTCTAACCAGATAGATAGAGTGGGACTTCTGTATCAGTTAGAGAATTCTGTGACATCATCAAGTTTCCTTTAATGGTGATTATAGACATGTTTATGTTGTATGGGGATGGATTAAAAGTCAACAAAGTATAGAAAGATGAATAAAAGAGAAAGATAGAGGATTTCGAAACAACTACATCTAAAAAAAGGAAAAATGTATACATTCTCATTTTGACATTACAACAATGAATATTCACCATATGATAGTGATGATGAAATGTCTGAATTAGAAATAATTTTTAAAATTATTAATAAAAAGGAGAAATTCTTAATATAGCATAAATGAAATGGTAAATTTGAAAATAAGGGAAACGGGAAAACGATTGGAAGAGAGGTGATATGAGGATAAATATAGAAAGTATAAAAAGTCAATCAAATCAACATAGATTGCTTCTGAGGGTATCTAAGGTGACTCAATGTCTTCACATGGTGGAAAGGCTTCCAAAGAAAATATGTGTTTCATGGAAAACACATATAAGGTAACCCTTCATTCGCTTGAATATAAATCTTATTATTCAAGATATGAAAGTGATTTTGAAAAATTGACCAATGATAAAATGTTTGAATTCTTTAAAATTCTTGAAAATATATCTAATTAATTAAAATATAAATATAATTCTTTGAAGAAACAACATTCTTTAACTTCTATGTTTATGTAAGAGTATACAATATAAATAGAGAAGAATGATGTGTTACGCAAATTGAAAGATGAACATAATTTATAAAATGAGCAATAGATAAATTTTCAAGAATGATATAAAAATTGAAAATAAGTCTTAGTTAAAAAGCTTGGAATATATGTAGGTCCTATGTATACTACTAGAATAGGATATCAACCAGGAAAAAATATAATCACAAAAACACATTTTGTATAACAATTTAGAAAATACAGTTTCATACCTAGTTCTAGAAAAATTTCAACATGTTTTATATATTAATCATATTCTCCTAATTTAATCATATCATGACCAATTAATGTTTATTTTTTATATTCATTACAATCTGCTGATAGGAATCCCATAAAGCATGTATGGGTTCCCAAATCACTTATTTCTAATGTTACTGGACCCAAAAAAATATGGGTACCAAAATCTTCTTCTGATTTTATATTTTGTTAGAATGAAGTTTAAAGAGTTCATGTAACAGTATATGGTTCTTGGATAGTGGAACTTAAAGTCACATGTTATGTGATTACTCATATTTCAAGAACGTAATAAATATCTATGGTGGGCATTTCAGCTTTGCTGACAATAAATAGGGAAAAATAAGTGACCTTGGATAGATTCGTAACTCTAAATCTATAATAATTTATAAAGTAATTTTTATTCATGGGTAATTATATAATATACTAAATATCTCTTAGTTATGTCATGATGGTTTTAATTTTAAATATTAAAATTATTCTTTAAAATAAAAATATTCAGAAGATGAATTATTATTTTTCTACTTTTATTAATGAATATGTTGATTATATTAACATAGATTTATTAATTTAGCAAATTTTTTCATGCTGGGGTGCCTTTCACAGAATCATGCATTTGAATAGAACACTAGTAAACTTCAATATACACTCCCTTAGAAATATTACTGGAAAAGGATTAGTCAAGTATCTACGTAAACATGAGTTTCCAAGTGTCATGTTATGTAATACATATCAAAAGGGAAAACAAAACAAAATATATTTAAAACTAATGATAGATGTTTCAACTTCTCAACCTATCATGTTGGATCACATGGATTTGTTTGGACTGTCTAGTGCCACATGTCATAATGGGAATAACTATTTCTATGATATTGTAGATGACTATTATAGATACACATGACTGTTTTTCATGGATCAAATTAGTGTCGCTTTCTCTCATTTAACCGAGTATGATAGAACTGTATAAAATATTAGTGGTATTAGAATTAAACCTATAATAAGTTACCATGGTCCTAAATTTAGAAACCAAGAGTTTGAATATTTTTTGCAAAAAAATATCTACAGTCATAACATCACTGCCCCTTGTACACCTCAATGAAATGGTGTTATACAACGAATAAATAAAAGATTACAAGAAATATCTAGAACAATTCTAAATTAATATGACCTACCTATATAATTTTCGATAGAAACTATCAATACATCATGATATATAATCAATAGAGTTATCATTAAAAAAATTAGTTGAACTCCAAATGAGTTTTTGAACAATATAAATCCCTAGGTTGAAAAATTCATTATTTTTAGTTTAATGTATATATACTAAATAGTAATGAAAATATAGAAAGTTTTGAATCAAAGTGTGATGAATATATTTTCGTAGATTATTCAATATTTAGTAATGAATATAGAGACACAAATAAGAAAACCAATTGTTTAGAAGAATCTGTACAGGTCGAATTTGACGAAATAGATCCATATTAACCTAAGAACTGTCTTGGAAATTTTGAGGATGATATGTCAGATCTGAAAATCAATGCAAAATCCTTTAACAGTTATTTGAAGAAAAATGTTAAAACACCAAACATTGGAAATTCTCAATATTTGAGTCATCATGAACCCAAACCTGTTGATGGTCGTGAAATTAATAGACCTTATTTTTCTAGATCGGTTAGAACAAATAAGAACTACCCTTTAGATGATATTTGTAGAGATTTAGAAAAAGTGACACAGTACATAGATTCTCTACGAAATCAGGTCGAACAACAATATTTCATCTCATATCTTGAGCCAATGAACATAAATGATGCAATCAATGATAAATTTTGGGTGATGACTATTCATGAATTATTATGAAGAAACTGGTACCATAGTATAAAACAATTATAGATTGGTTTCTGAAGGTTTTAGTCATAAAGAAGTGATATATTTAGAATAAACTTTTTCACTAGTTTCTAGGCATGAATCCATAATAATATTGTTAGCATATGTATCACATATGAATTTAAAATTATATCGAATAGATGTCAAGAGTGCATTCCTAAATGGTTATATAGATGGTGATTTATTTGTTGAAACCCCTCACGGTTTTACAAAAACACATATTCAAAATAATTTTTTTTACATTAACAAAAGATTTATATGTTTTAAAGCTTGATCACAATGCATAGAATGATACATTAAGTAGTTTTCTTAATTCCAATGGTTTTACAATAGGCATAGCTGATTCTAATCTTTTGTGAAAATAATTTCTAAGGTTATATTAGTTGTTGAAATCTATTATGATGATATGATTTTTGGTCCTTTAAAAAAATTTATTGATTTATCAATGATGATGAAATATCTATTTGAAATGGATTTGATGGCTGAACTAAAATTAATTCATGGATTTATAATATTTCTAAATAATTAAGGTATTATTTTTATCAATGTAAATATAATAAATACCTTCTAAAATAGTTTGGATTAGATATTACTAAAATTATTGATTCTCAAATGAGTTCCACTTATATGTTTGATATTGATCAGAATGGTAATTATTTTGATCAAACCACATAATGTGGAATGATTTGGGGTTTACTATACATGAATGCTAATAGGCCTGGTTATATTTTAAGTGTGTGTATGTATACTATGTTTCAAGATAATTATGTACAGTCACATCTTGAAACTATTAAATGTATTTTCTAATACATCAAATATATTATCAACTTAGGATTGTTCTATCCTATAGGATAATCATTTGATATAGTTATCTATTCAAATACTGATTTGATAGGTTGTAAGTAAGATAAAAAAAGTACCTCCTAAACATGTCACTTTTTTGGAAATTCACTATTATAATGGTTTAGTAAAAAAAACAATTTCATTGAATTATCAACTACTGATGATGAATATGTAGCTGCTGGTGGTTGTTTTGATTAGATTTTTTGGATGAAACAAATTTAGCTAGACTATGGATATCTATTATTGTATGCCCCTATAAATTTTCATTACACTATTACTATTGACATATAAAAAATCATATTTCCTATTATAGTAAAAATCATATTTATATAATACGTCTCATTTTGAGAGATAATTGCCAAAAATAATAAATTACTTTAGAATACATTATCACAAAACATCATCTTGCTGACATTTTCACCAAGCTATTAAATTCTGAAAGGATGAATTAAATCATACTTGAATTTGGAATGATTAAACATGAGTGAACCGATTCATATATCAAGATGATTATATATCTATATAGTCTTAGTTTACTATCTCATTTTACTTTCTAAGGATTACTAACTTAAGAATAAAATCACCGGATTACAGTCTTAGTCCATTGTCTCATAGCTTGTTTACTTATGTTCGTTGTCTTATTGGTTAGTGTATCAGAATGTTTTGTCACAAAATAATTCTGACACAGTGAATCCCTATACCTATCTCACTATAATATTTAAAATTTATTTTTAAATATTTCTTTTGGTATCACATTTTTTATTTCTTTTTATCGTGTTTTTTGTGATGTTTGAATTCCATATATGATAAAAACATATCACTTCATTTATCTCAAGTATAATTCACAATAAAATGAAATCCTCTATATCTATCAACCCAATTACCACCATTCTCAACCTTTTTGAGCCTATATAAAATTCCTAGGATGATGTTTCTAACTATGTCTACCCCAGAGAAACATATATCTCAGAAGAAAAAAATAATGCTCCTGCTACAATGCCTGAGAAACCAATAAACCATGGTCTTGAGGATCATAAGGTCATGCTTAGAAAGGAAAACAAAGGGAAGTGGCTCTCATCTAGTAATTATATAGTTCTAAGAGTACTAAAAGAAGCTTAAACTCTAATTATGATTTTGTGTTAAGAAGCTTCTTAAATAGTCAAATATGATCTTTTGTTCAATTTAATCATCTTCCTAGAAAGAAATACCTCAAGAAGTGATTTTTGAGGACTTCTAATGAGGTCCTCATCCACCTAGTGATGTCATTATCATATAGGTGGATCTTGGATATTTGACATGGAATAAGAAGAATATAATTCCTATTGTTGCTGATCTTGGTGGGGAGTAAATGTTCTAATTTAAGTTCATTCAACATATCATATGCCCAATAAAGGGAGATTTTGACACTTTTAAGTATTTGAACATATTTTTGAATCATCATTGTAATAATGGAATGAAAATAAAAATCTGTAAGTATATTATACTACATATGTGTGAAATTAATAAAACCAGATAATAGTACACTTCCCTTTTCTATTCGAGATTCATTTATACTATTTTTATAGCCAATGGTGTGGTTGACCAGAATGAAGAAGTTCCTGATGAATGCGATTTATATATTATTCTAAGTCTACATTAAGGATAATGAAAATATGATAGAATTCATGGATGAAATCAAGGGTTGAGAGTAATGATTGATTGTATAATGATATTAATACTGTTGAAGATCCTTCGAGACCAAAAAATGTATCTGATTCTGGAATATATGTTGATGAGATTCTGGAATAGCATGATGATGAAATAGATGATTATGTTAGTGGTGTTTTTTGTGAGAGTATCTCCTGAGATATCATCTCTCCCCAAATATGATGTTGATGAATGTGAAAATGATAAAGTAGCTTCTAATTTTTTTGATAGTGTTGAGAAAGATCATGTTTTTGAGAAAAGGCTTGCTGTTAAGGAAGATCTAACTTCTGTGGATGAGTTTCATGAACTAATTGAACCTGATATAATATTATCTGCAAATGAAACAATGGAACAATCATCTCATCCAACTAGGAAAGATTTCGGTGATCAAGACAGAGTTGAAAATTTAGGAATGGTTATAGAGAATGAGTTTCTATGTCCTAGACGAGATACACCTATTGAGGGGGGGGGAGGGTAACACCCCTGCATAAAAAGTATTCAACTTCTGAATCCTATTTAGAATTGATCTATGGATACAAGGTAGGTGTTTCCTTGTTATGTTGATGGGGATGATGCCCATGTAGCCTCAATTAACAAGATTGATCTTTTGACTATGTTTTAGTTGAAACCAATTTATTCCATAGAAGTATCCCCTACTAAAGAATGTGATCAAATTTCTATTCCAATTTCAAAATTGGCTCAACAATCTTCTTAGTATCTAATTCATATTTATCTTAATGTTTTTGCAGAAAACACATTGTTTGGTTTTGGTAAGATGATACAATATCTCATCTCCCCTATAACAAATATCAGTAAAAGAGATGTTGTACTATGTTAAGAGTAAATTATAATGTTGATTCAACCAATGATTCTTCATGAAATTTAAGATGTTATGTTTTTGAACAGAAAAATAGTGACAAGGTTATGTCTGTAGAATTTATGTTTGAAGATGTGTATAATTTCGTAAAAAATGATCAAGATCTTATATCACATCTTAGTGAGGATTATGCTGACACGATTCCATAGAAAGTTGTGTCCCTAATTCAACCATCCCGAATTACATTAAATGAACAGGTGGTTGGGAACAATACAAATATAGCCAATGAGATGCAAGAGATTGTTTCTATACTCAATAGGTTAAATGATGAATGTAATGATTGTATAAAAAGGGTTATAAATCAGATTATGTCTCACACATCATCTGTTTCATCTGCATCTGCCTCTAGAAAACCATCTTAGCATGTGGACAATAAATTGATTAGAATAGGATTCAAATAAGAACATCAGTCAGTGTTAATTGGTTTTTACAAATAAAGAATCTCTATTAACAAAATGAAAAATGACCATGTTATTGATTTGATGAGGGTCCATTCAAATATTATTCACTAAATCTCAATAATAAATCTCTATAAAGGTGGAATTCTACATTAAGTTAATTTATTCTAATCATGAGTTGAATAATAACAATAAGTATCTTTTGGATAATTTGAATATACCTATAGTCACTCAAGCCTTCAAGGATCAATTGCAGATTATGAAAGATTTCACACCCACAATGGAGACGTTTCTATAAAACAAGGATGTCATTGAGAACGATAAGTAAAATAGTAGGGAGATCATCTTAGATTTTATCAATATTTTTAAGCCTTATCTATATGTTTGGTGTACAAAAATTGTGGCCCTTGTATATGTTCATATGAGGCCCGAACTACCTTATGATACATATCCTTCTTCCTCCACCTCTTTTTATCTAGTGACTATATCTATTGATAATTCTCTTTGTCAGATCTATATTATCATTATTGAGAATAATTTTCCTAGGCCTTCTAATAGAACTACCCTTACACCTTTTATCATTAATTGAGTTTCACTTCCTTCCCTAAACACTCATTCTACAACTTCCACTTCAACCCCTCTTGCATATCCATCTACTAAACTACATGCCAAGTCTGCTAACTCATTTGAGAAGGGAATGATTATTTTTATTTGGATCAATTTTATTTTATTTATTGCTTTTAATGGAGTTTATCATTTTATTTTATATAATTAGTCATGATGTTAGTTATTCACTTGTTATTTTTTTTTAACTTTTTATCTCTTCTCTATTTTCTAATCATAAACGTTGGAGAACTAATTCAAAGTCATAATAAATAAAAAAGATATCATCACTTATATTCTAAGGGAGATAAATAAGGGGAGAAAAAATGTAAAGGAGTTACCCTTTATACTATTATTTCATATATTATTTAATATCTTGATTTGAAAAGTATTCAGTTTATTTTTTATAAAAAAATATTTGACTTATAAATTCCATGATTTGTGATCATTCAAATAGAGAGATAGTTTGACTCATCGTGTTTTAATGCTCAGAAATCAGTTTTAAATATTAGTAGACTCGTCATGTTTTAATACATAGAAATCATGTTTTAATATTGAACACTATGTTTACTCATGTTCTATTTTGTTTTTTATGATTATGTTTAATCATAATCCATTTCATGAATCTTTCTTATTAAGGAAACTAAATGATATTTGTCAATTTCTGTGACACCGTAGACTTGTTGTCGATTCCAGATTTTCACAAAATCCAAGATATCATAATCTTGATAATTATTATAGATTTTTTAAATGGACCTAACACTATTTCTGTGCTACAATTTCAAAGACTACATAACAAGAGATCGTTCATAATTTTGACAATGTACTAGACACCATTACCCGATGCACCATTTCCCTGACAACGAAATCATGCTACTAATTCCATATTTTTTAGAGGACTAGATGCCACATATTTTCTACTGGTTCTATATCATATCATGATTGACTCACCATGACTGCTTTAAAATGACTATAGCACTTTGATTACCTCAACACAACCGTGGCATTGTTCCTCACATAACAAATTTTTTCCCTTTTTCAATTAAATATAAAAATGGGTTGTAATGGTTATATTTGATTCATTTAGTTATACTGATATAATTAAAGTTCAATTTCTATACTATTAGCTGACAATATGATGTATGAGGTGTGGAGATCCTGATTTTTGTAGACTCCAACACCAGCACCCAAAATAATATAAAAGCATGATGATCATGGAAAAAGAACTACATTAGTGGAATACATGCGATGTGATAGAATAACACCCATAAATGAAAGAACAAACTGAAATAAGAATTTTCAATACCTACTGGCTTCGAAAAAAGATTAAATTTCAATGAACCATCATGAAATCATCCTTGCAACAATTCAAAGAAGAATAAGAACATCCCAGAAGACTAAAAACTAGAACACATGAATCACAACACTCTTTTTTTATATGTGGACTAGAGCATAGAATAGGTTACATGTAGTGAATCCATAGGTACATTTAAAAATAGACAAATCTATCTAAACTCTATCTCATTATAAATTTCTATTTTGTGCATTGCTTTATTACTTTTTGAGTAGTGTATGTATCAATATTAAAAACACACATTGTATACAACACTGAACAAAGGGATAAAGGATATCAATACTCAAATATGATTTACACCTTGTTTCACCCACATATAACTATTGAAGTTGTCATGCATGATGTGGCTATTAGTCTTGCCATGATGAACAGTGGAAGAGGTCTTGTGAACTGGACAGTCTATTGTAATATTGTTAAACTAGATCTATGGTGTGGATAAAAAGATATATATATATATATATATATATATATATATATATATCTTGGTGATAGGTGATCACTAAGTGTATTATATTAGGTCATAACATAAGACTAAACCACTTTTTTAATGTGTTTTCCCTTTCAATTTAGTCATTCAGTATTTTTAACTAATTTTCGAAAAGTAAATTTCACTTTGATAGTCACTCATGGATAGTAATTATACTGATTCTGACATAGTAAAGTAGTTTCAAAAGTTGTATCTATATCTCATACTATTAACATAGAGAAGCAATCATTTTTTGAGAAACAATATGAAAATTAATCCGATTATAATTTTAGTACCTTGAATAACTCACCAATTTCATTTTAATTGGGGAATTTTTTAAATTAAACAATTAAAAAAAATTAAGAACGCAATTCACCCCCCTCTTGAGTTCCCTACTATGAAAAATTATGTATCTAGAAAATTATATAAATATATAATTTAAAAAAATCATCTTGAATATGTGATCCGATTATAGAATTTTGGGAACCAAAGTTATATTTATTTCAAATTTAAAAATACTTTTAGGCCTTTACATGTAAGGAAATTATTAGAATTTTTAATCCAGTTTATCGATACTAAAAATTAATATAAATCATTACTTTTTATAATTTCTCAAAAAAATCATGGATTATTAATTCTGAGGTAAAAATTTAATTACTCATAAATAATATTTTTTCATAAAAAATGGGTTTTATGCATTTTTTTGTTCTTACATTAAATTAAATTTCTACCACCTATCAAAAATATTAATAGATAAAATGGACTGAATATTCTGAATCATCATGATAATATATTTTGTAATATCTAATTTCTTTCCTATATTATTATGTTATCATAGTTAAAAATATATATGTTTTGACATTTAAGGATAAAATAGTCTTGATGGGGTGTTACCGTGAGTTAAGGATTATATACATTCAAAACATTCCCAAATGTGATCTGTTGAGTTTATTTCAGCCCAATCAGTCCTTAGCAATTATTTATTTTCCATTTTTTTAGATTACAGGATTATGATGTAAATATTATTTATACATATAAGTAATCCCAATGGTGTCCCTTTCCCACATTAATAAATGGGAACCTCATCTCCATCATTAGTAAAGGTGATTTAGCCTTGTATATTATAAAATACCGATCCTAATACCATAATATATTTATTCACCATGTTATAAATCTTTTTTTAATCATAATTACAATCCACCCAAGGAATAATTTGTAAATAAAAAGATATTTCTAAAAACATATTTATAACCCCTAATCAAGTATTTTCAATTTAATTACACCAGCTATATCCTATAAATATATTTTATCATTATTAAAATTAAAAATTTAGTAACATAAATATTATGATTTATTATTTTTAGGATTTAGGTAGCATTATCAACCTCATTTCCATTAAATGGAAAAAGAAAACACCGCTCATCATTATGTGTGGATTACAACCTCCATGAAGTGATGCATTTCATTTTTAATCGACATTTCAAATTAATGGTTATAATAATGTATTTAATGTTTAAATATATGATATTTATTATATAATAATTATTTTTAATTAAAAACAAATTAATCATTATTCATTCATTTCTTTTGATAGAAAATTTAAATTTCGATTGTGTATATGTATGACCTAGTGTCTCTATGAAAAGTGTAAATAAGTTCTTTATCTCAACATATTATCAATGATTTTAAAATGGTATCTATTGAATTTATAATATAATTATATCATGATTACACTTAATTATATAACTGAACCATTATCATAGTACAAGGAGCATAACCACCAAACAGAAACAAGGCTGGCAACTGAAGCAATTATTGAATATAATGGTGAATTCAATAAATAATATTTCATAAATATGTAATAAGATTTTATAAGTAAAAAATATATAGAATGATATATATTATTATGGTTTAGGAAAATACTTTTGATGGATTTATATTTTTATATAAAGGTTGCTCAGATATGTACACGGAATGATGGTATGTGAGGTAAGTGGTTTCTGTTACAATATCATTTCTTTCTAAAATTGTTTAAGTACATTTATATTGAGGGAAATTATATGGAAATTAACCTTTGAACTACATATATTTTATTATGTGATTGATATTTAGGTATTTTTTATGTATTTTTTAAATTTTTTTATATTAGATACATAAAATTATCTTTTAAATTTTTTTAAGTAAAATCATACATTATTTTTTTTGGTTGATAATATTTTTATTCCTTATCTACGAATTGTCAAAGAAGTGATGTGTGTTTCTAAAATTCACCAATGATGGATTAAAATATTTTATACCCATTTTATTCTGTATATGTAAATTTTTTAGTGAAATCTTTTTAGCTTTTTCAAAATGATGTACTTTTGACTTTTTATTGAATATGTAAATCGAATCACATATTTAATGAACTCGATAAGCATGAAATTTTTGAATTTCAAGAGTTATCAATGTTGTGGGGATTCCATTACCATATTAAATAAATGTTTTTTCAATAATATTTTTTAATATTTTGATTTCAATTAAGTGATTCCAAAATTAGTAGGGTATTTTCTCAAGAAATAATCATGTGATATTTTTATAGAAATTATCTTCTATGATAACATAATTTGATGATACATATGTATTATTATGGATGTAATTTCCCAACCCGGAACACCACTAAGACATTGGCTATATTGGTCGCCACAAGACCTCAGGCAAGCCTCCCTATATGCCAGAGAATACTAACAAGCAGTTAGGGTGTAGGGATAGTTAGTGGGGAAACTATACCATCATATCAGAGTTATGAAGCTGTAAATATAGAGTAAATAACAATCAATTAAAAAAGAATTAATATCCATAATTATAAACCAGTGGAAGAAACATTTCATATAAAGGAACAAAAGTGTCCAAAGCTAGTTTATATTACAAATGAATTAAAGACATGGTATTGATACAATATAGAAAGTAGTAAATATTACATCATAATTTTCAATAAAATACAATGTATGAATCATGTAAATAATTGAATAGAAAGACCTAAGGTGATATTTATGAGTATCCTGAGCTCCATCCCAATCATTTTATCTTAACTCACGGGGTACAAGAAGACCACAACAAGCAAGGTCCAAGGCCCAGTGAACAAGAATTCTCTACTCTGGTACCCTAGTCCAATGGAATCCTGAGTAGGGTGTGAGATATAAATAATAGTATTCATGAACCACTGTGGTCTAACCCAATCCCACCAGTGTAATATAAATTAAATAGGATGTAAACATGCATTAATAACATAAGCAACCAAATGTAACTAAATACCTAAGTACCTACTTGTGCCTTCGACTGGTCTCTAGACATGAAATCAATTCATTAATTGATTATTACCAATTTATTCATAAGTCACATGTTAATAGGTCACCTACCAAGTCCAAGGAGATTCCTCCACGGTAAAATGGGGCTAAGCAATGACCAGGCCTGATGGGGTTTAACCATGGCACCAACTTGTCAATACTGGACCTATGGAGTGTATCCAAGGAAACCTATGATGGTATTACATTGGGGAACCATCAATTGGATACCATGCATTCATTGATAATACGAGGAATGTGATCTAGGTTGTTATAAACCATAACAACCCATCCTTGAATTAGGAATGTGGTATAGGAGCCCCATGGTATTCTCCTCTCAGAATCCAAGGCAATCTTGAGTCTAACCATTCCAATTTAATACAATAAATCATGAAATGGTTCATTTTGTTCACGTATTACCTTCCATTAGTGTGTATCAGTCTTGTAGAGTTGAAACCATTTATTAATATGATAATGCCTTTCATTTCATTAGTGTGTAAAGGTAACGTATCATTGTAAACAATTATTTATTGGTTCAGTTCATTCCATCCATTAGTGTGGAGGGGTCATTTATCATTTCAACAATGTAGTGTATCTATTAAAGAATATCAATTTAATTAAGGTTCACACCACTAACTTCCATCAACATGGTAAGGGTTCTATGGACATGTAACCATTATTGACGTACCTTTAATGAGGCCACATGATATAATCATAATACATTCCATTTCACTTTTCACATCTAATTTTCAATTAAAATAGCATAACATAATAGTGTAAAGTGGTGAGCATACATGGTACTATACATAATGAAATTCAAAGAATAATTCAACCATTTAATGTATAAGGTCATACCTTTAGAAAGGTTAATTTTGGTGCCCCTGAATGGTGGGCCGATAGTGGAAAATCACTAAAAAAAATTATGTAAAACATTTCACATGGTTAAATCCAATTCAAAACCGGGTCACGCATGAAATTTTTTATTATTTCAAGAAGGTAACTCTATTTTCCCGATGTCATTAGGACCATGCCCTAATCATGCCATTTTTCAACATAACATCATTGAAGAAGAATTATAAACAAACAAGTCAAACAAGCAAGGTCTAACCACTAGTTTTTATCTTGAATATAGTGCACCTCTGTTGGAGGGGGTTTATTATAAAAACATTAATTTAATACATTTAACATTCAAATTATGAACATTATAAATTCACATTTCATAAAAATTGGACATAATACTTCATTTTATGAATTAATTTATAAGAAAATTGAAGTGAGAAACTTTATTAACTCATTTAAGAAAATTAAATACTTGGAATGGGACCCTACATCATGGTGGAACCAAGCAGTCCACTTCGGCAGCAAACCAAATCTATGTTAAACCACTCGAAATAACTCAATGCCCTAATTACTTTTAAAGAAAGATTCAAATACACGAAAATGTCATAATTCAAGAGGTGAGATACCAGGAAGAAGTTATAAACCAAACCCTGAAACATTGTCTACATACGGAATTAATCTGAACTGCCTCTCCCTTGGCGGTTGTTACTGGAAGATGCACCCATGAGAGAAAAGATAAAATTCACACAAAATTTGAGAAAGAGAGAAATAGAAAATTGAATTACCCCACAACCCTAGGGTTTTACCAATTCTCATCAGGTGCTAATTAGGTCGAAGCGAAGCTAGAAGAATGGAGATGAATAGGGGAGAGGACTCACCAAGATGGATCAGCCTTGTTTTATTTGGAATTAAGGCAAAACAATAAGGAGGGAGAGGAGGTCGGGGGATGAGGTTTGTGCATTGTAGGGAAAATCCCCTTGGGCTAGTGCATCACAATATGAGGGAGAGGGGGTAAAAGATTTATTAGTTTTAGTTTTTATTTTAATTCAATTTTAATATAACTAAAATTTCCTCAAATAGGTTGTCGTGCACGATGAAGCGTTCATGGTATTCGAAACCATGTGAAAATTGTGTAGTGCTTACAGCCTCCAAGACACTCCTCGCATGGTCTAGGAACACAGTCTAGGAAAACGTTCTCCTAGCCCATGTGAAAAGACACTACCCCCTCAAATAGTGGTCTCATGTTTACCTATAATGAACCACATGATTTAGTAAACCATGAAACCTCTACAATATTTAAAAACATGATGTTGTTTTCAGGATCGACAATACCAAAACATCTTGATCTACATGGGAGACTTCTCTGGCCTTCCCCTATGTCCAAAAACATCTCTTAAGAGTGATCCAGCTATTGGAATATAGTTTTGATGCACGGCTTTATTAATTAAATGTCCTATGAATGAAAATGTTCAAAAACATCCATATTTTAGTCCAGCTCAAAACACGAGATTCTAAAATTTAACTACATTAAAAACTTCTCATCCCCGAGAAACCTTTTGGAAAAATGTATACACCACCACACATACAAGGGTCATGATGTTTTTTAAATCATATTCATTAAGATACCAATGCCCAATGAATCTTATATGTATTATATGCATACTGCACATCAACCATTACCACCAAAGCGAACTCTCACAGTTCATCCAAAACACCGAAACAGAACTTACATGAGCCTATTTAGATAGAAACATGATCACATAATCATCTCCATAAACATTGATTAATGGTTCCCACTACCATAGGTATAGAATAAGAAGGTGAAATCCAATACAATGTACCTCTACTAG
Organism: Viscum album; assembly: GCA_963277665.1. Lineage (NCBI taxonomy): Eukaryota > Viridiplantae > Streptophyta > Magnoliopsida > Santalales > Viscaceae > Viscum > Viscum album. The sequence goes on from OY728128.1 coordinate 326,166,762, forward strand.
GTGATATGACATACAAATAATGCACCTGAGTGTTCATACAAAACTCCTGGCATGATTTTGTTGAACGAAAATGGTCAACTTCTAATAGACCTAACAGAAATGACCAAGACTGCTCTTTAAAAAGACTCTTCTGACATTGAGACCACATATTCCATCTCCAAGAGATATTTTTAATAGTATCCCCTTTACCACTATAAACATTGGACTAATGGGTTAGATAAATAGTTTATCCAGTTGGTCATTGTATCTCATAGAAGTCAGGCATATGCAGCCTGCAAAAAATGGAAAAGTTGTAGCATGTGAGTCTAAACACGGTATTCGTACTTGGGAACCCTTGATTAACCCAGGAATATCTAGGACATGAGGAGGCCCACACTTATCATGCAACACTAATAATGATCATCCAACAATCTCTAAAACTTTTAATGATTTTGCGTGGTGTAAGAACAATTCTATCATATTGTATCAGGGATTATGTCAAGATATGGGACATTATTTTCTCTTAATAAGACTATAGTAAGAGGATTTAAGATGGGTTTTCCAGTCAAACACACCGAGAAAATATAAGGTAAAATGTTCAAACCAAAACAATGTCACATGGTCATGGAAACACCAACATAAATAACACCATTAAGCCTCAATTTATTTCACGATAACCCGACAATTTCCCAATTGTCCCCCTAGGTTGTGCTCTTTCTATACAGAAGGAAACATTTACTAGGCTTAAAAAACACTAACCACATTATATTTGTCCAACAGACATAAGGAAGGAAAACTACCCACTCAAAAGTGCGATAGATTATAACTACGAGACCGGATTGTCAACACATCAGAGTCTTTTAGAAGCTATTCCATGAATGAGAATGGAACTGATTCTTTAACACTCATGAAATTCTACCTCAAGATGACCAGAGACCATAATAAATATTATAAGAAGATTTATTTCAATTCCATATTCCCTCATACACCCATTTTCATGGACTACACCATACCAAGTCGTCCATTACTATGAAAAAGGAAGGGGTCAAATGACATATGATGATGCGAACCTTGCCTGAGGAAAATTTCACCAGCAGAAAACATGTATAACTCTATGAATGTGTCCATAAAATGGAAATGAAATTTATGGACACCTATCCTAACAAGTGTCGCATTGGAAATTGAAAGTATTATTATGGACAATGACAATTAAACTGCACCATAAGTGAGAAGGGTCACAAAAAAAGTAAGGAATTTAAGTTATGAGGTTACTACCTACCACGAAATATCCCCTTGTGATGAAAAATAGTCATCTATGACAACAGGTCATGTCATACTATAGTCACTAGGCACAAAATTCAATCAAAAGATCTTTGATAGGTAAAATAACTCTTATTAAATGTACTCATTCTTACATTCCAAGGAAACATAACGAGAAGTCTGAAGTACCCATATACAGGAGTTTTAACCCATGGACACCACTATAGGTCCCATTTCCTAGACTCTTATTTCTAATCAAATTTAATCATTAATCATTAAAATATTTAATCAAAACATCGAATTACCATTTTAAAACACTAACAATGTATTGATTTTAACTAACACCCCAAGGTAAAAACATTCAATTTTTATTAAACTCCCTTTTTAAAACATTTTTTGTCAGTTGAAGTCTTATCATTTTCATGAAACATATTAAAATAAATTCCTTATAAGAAAAATGAAATCTACATGGGTCTTATTTTAACCAACCTGAGTTCTCTATAATGAAACCCAAGAGGAAATACAAACTTATTACTGTTTTAAACACCTAAACATGTAATCTCATTAAAAAATTCTACAACATTCCTACATGGGTCCATATGAATTTTAAAATCTAACCATAGCTTTATTATATAACAATACTAAACATATTTTACATTTATCAGAATTTCCCAAAGAATCGTGCCATTTCATTTAATATGTGTTTCCATTTCCCAATTCAGGAAGCGCCCATTCACTAGATGGATTGAAAATTTATTCTCATTAGACAAAAAACTTCACATATCAATTAAATTTAGCATCCTTTTTACTATGGTTTCTTTTCATGGGATAACATTTCCTTCATAATTGAACTCGCACTCCATAAAATTAAAAACGATGTCCCTTCATAACTGTAACCAATAATATTATCCCATGATGCCATTTAAATGTATTAATGTAAGATAGCATGTCACTACAAGAATCTAACATTGAGCAACATGCTGAAATCATAGAATCATGGCATTTTAATAACATAGTTATTCTATGAAAAAGCACTGAATGCATGATAATGTATCACCTAACATTTAAAAATATATGCATGGCATATCAATAAGGCACAAAATCATGCATAACACACAGCCTAGTAATGAAACTACATGACATGACACATATGCATGGCATGTAATTTTCCAAGTGCCTTGTATGATGCATGTATGTTCCATCCTTGCTATAACATGCAAAGGGTAATATTCATAATTCCATAAATCATAAGATGAATAATGTACACAAATAACACTAAGATAAATAATATCAATTTTAAAAACAAACGTCACAAAAAACAATCTAACCCTCGACCACTTGGTCATTCCTTGTATGTGGGTAATCAGTCCCAAGCACGACAATTAGCCAAGCGCCAACACATTATTAGTATCCTGTCTACCAACCCAAAATTGCTGGACAAAATGAAAAAACCACCTTTGATACCACTTTGTAATGTCTTGACCTAGATCACCACTAAGATAGTGGAAAAACCAGTCACCATAAGACCTTAGGCGCACCTCCCTGCATTCTAGAGCCTACAGTCAAGCTGTGAGGGTGTATGGATAATTACTAGAGAGACTATTCCATCTTACTAGAGTTGTACATCCCTAATTTCAGAGTAAATAAATATCAACAGTAGAATTAGTAATATAAATAATAATGAAGCAATGGAAGATAGAATTAATATAAATGAACAAAATTAGCATACAACAGTTTACATTGAAAATGAATGCATGTCATGGTATTGATAAATTATAGATAGAAGTTAATATCACAACATGATTTTTAATAAAATACAATGTATGAATCAAGTAATTTAAAGAAAAAAATCCCTAATGCTATGTCTACATGCATCCTGAGCTCCATCTCTGTCCTTTGATCCTATCTCCCGAGTACAAGTAAACAACAAAATACAAGGTCCATGGACCTGTAAACATGAATGGTTTATACGGGTACCCCCGTGCAATGGCATCACCAGTAGGGTGTGAGATATAAATCTCATTGGTCTAGAACAACCGGTGTCTAACCCAATCCTGACAGTGTAATATAAATTAAACAGGGTGTAAGCATACATTAATAATGTGGGTAGTCTAATGTAACTAAATACCCATGTACCTATTTTAGCCCTCAGTTGGTGTCTGTACAGGAAATAGGTTCAAAAATTTGTTATTACCAATCAATTCATTAGTCACAAGTTAATAGTTCACCTTCCACGTACAAGGAGTTTCGTCTAAGGTAAAATAGTGCTAAGAAATGACTAGGCCAAATGAGATTTAACAATGGAACCTACATGTCAATGTTGGATCCAACGACTGTATCCATGGAATCCTATGATGGTATTACATGGAGGTCCAAACGGATGTATACCAGGAATCCAAAGATACAACAAGGAATGAGATCTGGTTGGGTCTTAACTGAAGAAAACTGTCCTTGACATCAGAATGGGGTACATGAGTCCCAAGATATTATCCTCTCAGAATCCAAGGCAAGTTGGATTCTCACAATTACAATTTAATAGAAAGGTCATGAAATTATTCATTTGGGTCAAATTGTGCTTTCTATTACTGTGGATATGTCAAGTAGAGTTGAAACCATTTTTTTATTTGTTAAATCCTTTCCTACCATTACTTTGTAATGGTCAAGTAGCAATGCAACCATTATTTTATTGATTCATGTATTTCCTTGCAATACTGTCGATTGGTCATGTTTCATAGAACCCATTTAGTAAATACATTAGAGAATATTCAATTAATTAAGGTTCACTCCACTACCTTCCATAAAAATGGAAAGGGGTGTTATAGACATGTAACCAATATTCAATTACCTTTAATTTAGCCATGTGATATTCTAATAATACTTTACAATTCACATTTAAAATTTAATTTTCTATTCAAATCAAATACCATGGGAAATTAATGTGATGAGCATTCATGGTACTTTCCATGATGCAATTCATAGGGTAATTCATTCAGTTAATATAAATGGTTTTATCTTTTTAAAGGTTATGCTAGGCACACCTGAATGGAGGCTCAAATTTCTCAAAACACTAAACGATAATTATAGAAACCACTACTGAAAATTAAATCCAATTAAAAACTGGCCCAATAACATAGGTGGTGCCTTGGAAATTTTTATTATTTTAACAAGGTATCTATGTTTCCCTATTTTCATTAGGTCCATTTCCTAAACATGGTGTATTTCAACATAATATCAAGTCATAATAATTTGAAAAACAAAGAGTCAATCAGGCATGATCAAACCACTACTTTTCATCTTGAAGGCACAGAACCTCCATTGGATGGGTTTTATTATAAAAACATGTTATTTTTTATCAACCATTTATTTAATAAATTTAAAAATCAAATTATTAACAAGATAAATTCAAATTTCATTATAATTGGACATAATACTTAATTACATGATTAAGTTTATAACAAAAGTCTAGAAATTAACTTTATTAATGCATTTATGATTATTGATGTCTTGAAAAAGGAACCCTACCCCAGGGTTGAACCTAGCTATCCACATCGGTGAAGAACCAGAATGACCTGAATCAACTTGATACAATTCAACACCCTACCGATTTATATGGAATGAGTAAAAGGCATAAAAATATCTTAATTTAAGAGGTGTGAAACAAGGAAGAAGGTATAAAGCATACCCCGAAACATTGTCGGTAGACCAAATTCTACTAAACCCCATGTCCCTTGGTGACAATGACCGGAACATTCACCCACGGGTCCTAAGAGACCATTCACACCAACCTAGATTAGGGGAACCAAAAAAATCAGATTACCCCACATACCTAGGGTTCACTGATTGTCACTGAGCATATTTTAGGTCGAAGACAGCTATAATAAGGGAGGAGAAGAGAGTATAGGACTCACCATAATGGATTAGAAAAGAAAAATTAAAGGAATTTGGAAAAAACCGAAGGAGGGAGAGGAGGCTGAAACAGTAGGTCTTTGAGTCGACTGGGAGGGCCCAATGGTATGGTGCATCGTGATCTAAGGGAGAGTGGGGATATGGAATTTTAGTTTTAGGTTCTATGTTATCTCAATTTTAAAATAATTATATTTTACTAAAAAAAGGATGCCACACACAGTTAAGCCTGTATGGTTTTCCAAAACAAGAAAAAACTGTGCAATGTATAAAACCTCTAACACACTCCCTTTAAGGGCATGGCACACATTTTAGGAAAATGTGCATAGCCCATGAACAAATTCACCCCCCACGCCCCACCCCCCCCCCCAAAGTGGTCAGACAGTTACCTATAGTGTGCGTCACAATTTAGCATACAATGTTTCAACTCTGTGCCCTCTACTATCTTTTAAATCATGAATTTTAGAGTGTCCGACACTCACAGTACATCTCGAGTCACATGGGAGACTTCTAGGGCCTTCACCCAAGTCCAAAATCATCACCTAAAAGTGATCCATCTCTCTGAATTTTGTTCTAATGCTCAGTTTTAAAAATGATCAGTTTAGAAAATTAAAAATTTCAAAAACATCAATCTTTTAGTCCATTTCAAACAATTTGATTCTACAATTGACATCATACAATGATACTATCACTCTTAGTTTTTTATGATTTTTATGATTATTATGTAGTGTAATTTATGAATACATTTAATTTTACATTGTATATGCCTTGATGAATGGAATAAATGTCTTTCAACTATGCATCTTATCAATGGTTAGGATTTGATGATATTGTGATTTTTATTTTATCTTTTGGAACACATTTTAATTTTTATAATTATGGAATGGATTGGCCCAAAATGACATATCCCTAAAATTTATTGAGGTAATGATAATGTATCATTGGATTTTTGTGTGAAATGAGATGAAGTACTCAATGCACATTGGGAAATATTTAAGGATTCTTCTTCAACTATTACAAATAGGTGCTTATTACCGATTATTTATGAAATGTAAAACTGTTTTGATGCCTAATCCACTATAATTTCCTGTCCACTATATTTAACTATATCATATTAAAGGTTTCTATTTACATGATTTCACCACACACTTATTATGTTTTTTTGTTATTAGAATATAGATTAGTTGTTAATGATTGATTTGTGATTATTTACCACTCTTATAACTCATATATTTTAAAATGACATGGATTTATGTCATATTTCATTATTAATATCCATGATACATTGTGTATGAACTTATTAAGTTATGATGATGAACTGATATGCATATTCATATCTTAAAATTTGAAATGATCATCTATTGATATCTCTCATAAAGAAAATTATTGATAATATAAGATAACCTCTTATTATGATTCCTTTCCCTAGGTAATAAAGATTGGTTTTTTGTATGGTATGTCATAAAAGAAACAATACGATATTAACACTATGATTGATGATAAATATTTCATAAAAATAACATGTTATGTATCTATTATCCAAGAAGAGTAAATCATTGTGGTTATATCTTGGATCATAATGTTTTGTATGGAATATATATTTGAAATGATGCAATATTTTTATATGAAAATCATTGGTCACCTCAGTTGGTAACATTGAAGTGATTAATTAATATTTAAGTATTAGTTTTATAAAAAAATGATAAAATCTAGGGGGATAAGCATATGTAAATGTTTAAATTTAAGACATATAATAATATAGAGATCATGTCATTTTATTAGTAAATAATTCCTTATATTCATACTAAAATGAGGATGCTTCTTGGGAACAAATCCATCTATGGATAAAAACTCTAAAAGGGTTGTATTGAGTAATTACTTGATCATATTTTGTACTGATATGTGGGACTATGACTATAATCTTTTAATGGTAGTCTTTAGGGATATTATTATACTAATTCAAATTTTATTTATAAACATGCATAAATGATTTGAAAATATGATAACTATACATAATTTAGATTAAATATCTGGTGCCATTAATTGAAAAGAACATTTCAGGATTTATTCATACTATGAATGATATTTCATGAATGTATAATTTTTTTCCGTAATTATTGTTAATTAATGAATAAACCATTAATTTTTTGATTTAGTTATTCGGTGAACCAACAGAAATCATGAAAAAAACTAATGTGACGGAAAATGAAAAGATATTCCACTCGGGAAAAAAATATACAATATATATAATGTGTAATCTTGTTGTGATAAACAAAAAATATTATAAGGCCAAGAATCATTTTTATATTTCAAATAATTAAAATAGGGAAAATTTTAATACTTTTTATTTCATGTGAACATATCTACCTTAATTTAATGTTTATTTTTTCCAATAGTGTTGGAGTGATGAACCGACAATGTTGAGAGATTATAGATTATTATCTAGTTATCAGAGCAAGAATAATTTTCATACTCATTGATCATTTGGATTGTAAATCGGATCAATGATGAAATATTTATTAATAATTTGAGGAAATAGGAATAGATTTACAGCATGGAATGTGATTCTTTAAAATATATTTTACATTAATTACTTCCATAATATTTGACAAAAAATGATTATGTATGTCAAGGATTATAACAAGAAGGAAAATGAATCCATTGATACATATAGATAATATTTAACAAGTCTTGCAGGATATTCTTGTGGTATATTCATCGTCCAATTATAATATAGTGTTTCAGAGTTGGTTGTTTTTAAGAGTGTTTTTGATTTTTTTTGGAAATTAATGGATGGGTTAAATTTCAAAATGAGCATTAGAACATAATTTTCTGAGATTGAACACTGTGACATCGGATTTTTAGTAAATTAAAATTAATTAAATTATTATTGAAATGAAACTCTTTAATAATAATAATGAAATAATATTTATTATTATTGTCTTTAGTATTAATATTATTTATGGTTATTTTTTAGATACCCCAATGGGGCTCCTTCCCAAACACATCATGTGACCCCCTACCATAGTCAACCCCTTGAAGCACATGAAACACGTCACTTAGTTCCCACTCAATGGAAGATCCTCCAGGTTGCGACCTACCCAAAGAGTGCCACCATGATCACTGTCTATTAGGCATGATGTACATTCTGGCTAAAACCCTATTGGGTTTGACCCCAACCATCAGATATCCATGGTTATTTTATAGTATTCTATTTTACTTCGTATTTCTATATAATTCAATACATTAAGGAACCAGGTTCCCTTATCATTTCTTTTCATGGATATCTTTAGGTCCTCCCTCACCATACCCATTCATCTACAACCTGACAAAATCTAGGAACTCAATTTTTGAAATTTCATCCAGATTTAGGTTACTCATGGGGCCACTCAAGACATGTTCATCTTTATTCCTAAAACCACCACCGATGTAGATGTAGTTTGGGTCAAATAGGGAAATTTTTGTTGATTTGATGTAATAAATTATACCTCAGTTTGGTGTCGCACATCCAATTTAGGGATTTCTATTGTTTATGAGTCTCTGGGATTTATTGTAGGAAGTTGAGATTGATTTCGATGTTGTGTGAAAAGATTTCCAATTATAAATTTATAAAAATTATATATATAAATATTATTTTTTCATGTTATTTCATGGTTTTAAGAACTTTTGGATCAGATTAAGGATAAAAATATATAGAGATATAGATAGAGAAATTGAAGTTTGTGTAGATCATGTAAATTCATGTGTTAGAATGCATTTTATGGAAATACATTGAGGTAGGGTCCCCAATCATTAAATTAATTTAAATAAATAGAAGTTTTTTATTTATGTCCATTGATATATTTACTTGAAATTCTAGGATAAACATCTAATTTTTTCTAAATGATATTTTGTGTACAATATCATGTTTTTTTAATGAACCCCCTCCATCGGAGGTGCACTGCCTCCAAGTTGAAAACCTAGCAATTATACAATTTTTGTTCTCTAATATTGATGATGTGTGGGTTTCCTATGATTTCCTAATCATAGGAAGCAATATTAATTAACGGAATATGGTTTCATTATATATGAGACATACCACATCATATTCATGTTAAATAACTTGAATTAAATTGTTATAATGAACTAAAATTGTTTTAATGGTGGTTAAACCCATTTAAAGTAAATAAGAGTGGGTGGAAATAAATGGGAGGGTATTACCATGTTATAGAAAGATGAATATTATAACAACGAGTGTGTATACTCTTTGGTTGCATGCGTTGTGAATGGTAATTAATGAATGGGTAAATTCATAATGAGAGTTAATTTCATTTTGATGAAAAAAGATGGATAATGAGTGGGTATAACAATTATATTACTTGAGTATAAAATAGGTAATGGTGTGGGTAATATCATGGTATGTATTTAAATATAAAATTTTAATATGAGAGGTTATACACATATGTAATGGAATGATTTATATGAGTGGGTATATTTATATGGTTTGTTTTGTTAAATCGATTAAATGAAATGGTTGAACATGAAAGGTTACAAATTTGTGTGGTACAACAACACCTTGGGTTAATTAAATAATCATGTTGTACGATTGTTGGAATAATTTTAGTGAACTTGAAACATATATGACAGTTTAGTCTATACATCAACAGTATCATCAAAAATCACCAAATTTCCATTCAAATGTTTAATGGAAATTTGGAATGGCATGTGATTTACATGAGATGCCTTTCCTCATGCATTGAACCTAATATGTAACCATGCCGATGTAATTTGAATCAAATATCCAAAAGATGTCTCTTTATGTTAATATTGGGACATTTGCAATATATATATACACACACATGTGATTGGTAAAGGGGTTGTGGGATAGGTACTAATTCTCCAAATACTCACAGGGTGCTAGACATGACATTCGACACCCATGATATTTATATATATATATATATGTACGATTGATAAATGGTTGGTGAGATAGGGACTAATTTTCCAAATACCATAGGGTTTTAGAAATAATGTTCTACACCCATGATATATATATATATATATATATATATATATATATATCGGTTTTCAGACATGGGCTGATGATCCAAATACTCATGGGGTACTAGACATGATGATCTACTTCTATGATATATATATATATGACTGATAAATGGGTTGTGAGACAAGTACTGAAGCCTAAATAATCATAGGCTGCTTAACATGACATTAAAAACCCATTATTTATGTTTGGAATATGGGTCAAATTGGTCATATTTGAATTTAATTAAAATGATAATGAATGCCAACAGGAAAAATTATTATGAATTTAATATGAGATATACTTCAGCCTCTGTCATGAGTAGAGCAAGGTTTTGCGATACAGGTGTCCATAAGAACCCAAGGGTATATGTGGTTAAATAAAGGAAAATTGAATAGATGTTAAAAAATTAACTTTATTAATTGTGTTTTATTATTTATACAACAAAAAACAAAATTCCTCTGTTTTTCTTGTACCTAGAGGTAGGAGAAATGGACATGACATGTGCTTGTGGTGCTTGCAGAGATCGATCATGGGGCATTATTGTCCTATTTATATTTTTGTATTGTATTATGAAGCTTGATGAATTATACACTACGTTCAATTATGTATCAACACCGCATAATGAATTCTACTAATATATAAACTGGGATTGTCTATTTTTATTAAATGAAATATACTATTCTTCTATTTCTCTATTATCTATATACTTCATCTATGGTTTATATAATTTTATTCTATTGTGAAAAATATGATATGACAGTATAGTCTCCCAACTATTACATCCACAGACAATTGTGTTTTGTTTCAAACCTCTTTCATATGAGGATACAAGCATGATTCCATGTGGTGACTAGTCTGCCTACCGGTTTGATAGTAATCCAGGCCAGGATGTTACAAAGTGGTATGAGAGGGTAATTTTCATAATTTCTTACTATTTGGGCTGGTAGATACTATATTATGAATGTATCACCTCTTGGTAAATAGATGTCCTTTGGACTAATCAACAGACGTACGGAAAATGTCCTAGCAGATAGGGTTGAGAATTGTTGTTTATGTGGTTCGATGTTATATTTGATATGATATCACCGTGGGTGACTATTTTATTTTCCCATTCTAATTGATTATGAAATTTATTTAAATTTTATCTTAGTCTCATATGGTGTGGATGGATAATTACATTCATTATATTAGGAAGTAAAAAATTAAATGACATGCATATTCAATTCCATGTAGCTACTTTAGTAGGATTCCTATTATGTATATTTTGTGACTTGAGTGAGGCTGTGCTTTTTTACATGTTTATGAAATCTTTTAGCATGCATGTTTATTTAGAATATTCTTACTTTGGTGTAACATGAATTTATGAAATATTTCATGCTTTTTTTCTTGTCATAACATGTTTGTTTTGATTTGTAAAATGGTTTCACATGATGAAATGGTTGCTTACTACTTAAGCGGTAGAGAATTTTCTATTTTAAGGTGTATGGGCACCTTACAATTTGGAAGAGGGTAACCCATATACACGAATAATATATGTAACACTATATAAATATTTTTATGCATTATTGAAATGAAAATAGAATACTATATTTGAATGTTTCAATGGTATTTTTTTAGTTAATGGGAGACAAATGCCAACTGGAATGTTTATAACTGCCTTATGGATTGGTAGATGGCTACCCATGTGATATTTATCAATGTGAAATAGTTTATTCCATTAACATTAATGGATGGTTTTCTTTTAAAATGATGATTTGTACCCAGTAGGTCAGTTGGGGAATGCTTTTAAAAGAAAAACTATAATTATGATTATGCTTTTTTATGGTTAAAATATTCTAAGTGATTGATTTTTGATGAATTTAGGATGGATTAATGGTACCCTAAGATTCCTACTTTTTATTTAGAAATAAGTATATATTCTAAATTTCATTTTTATGATGGAATGTAAATTAATGAAAAATGTTTAGAAGATTTTCAATTTAGATTGACTATTTTTTCTATAGGGCATGGATTAAAAACCATGTGCCTTGTTGTGAAATGGTACTTTTGGGTTTCTAAAATTCTATAAAATAATTAATGGTTGAAATAAATTAATGTAGTGAATTTATACTAGAACCTAAACTGGTCTCCATTCCTTATACCCTCTTGTAAGGGTTGTTTAAAGGATTTCGTGACATGCCTTGGAAAAAAAGTGGTGCTTTCATCCAAACTCTGTTCATTAGTAGTTATGGATTAAATGGAAGGTTCCATTGGGCCCAGTGAGATATTTTATTCATTATCAACGATATTGTGTTGAACATAATGCTTCATAAGTTCTTAGGGAATGAAAACTAGCACCCTTAGAGAATTATTCCATTATTTTTTGCGATGAGGCTTCTTGGCATTGTTGTCATTAGGTGTTGTTTTCCCTTATTGGATGATGGATTTAAAAAAGGAAAACCATCTTCAAATGGGTATTAATTGTACCGTGATTCTTGATAAGGGAACAATCATCGATTAATGCTTGTTTTTGTACATCAGACATGCCTGAGGAATGGTCATCTGCTTATGAGGGTGTGTAAAGATCACTTTTCATTAGTGACAAAAAACTCAGTTAATCATCATCTGAGTTAATGGTTGTATGAGATGATTCTCCATATTATTATCTAAACAAAGAGTTGTATGTGTTAACAAATAGGGTTCCCATTGAGGGTTTAATAATGTAATGATCTGGTTGAGTTTGGTGTGATCATGGAGCCTTGTGAGGTAGTGTATGTTCTCAATTTAACTATAGAGTAGAGTTAATGCGGTGTTAATGAATGTTCATCCCATTGATCATGAAGATTTTTTGGGATTTTGTTAATTTTATATACTGGTCAGTTTAATTTTGGACATTCATTCAGGGTGTTTTTATTTGGTGATCATGGTTCATGGAAAAATACATTTTCATTTATGGTGTTTTGGATCTAGCATGCTTGTGAGAGGCTTTTCCTTTCCTACGATGACATGGACACTCATAAGGTGAGTAGTGTCACATTGATTCTCAGGTACATGTATGTGCTTGTTTGGAACCATGACATTGAGGAGGTCTTCGGTATGTGAAACAATATAGTAATTAAAATCCATTTAGAAGAGTTTAAGTGGTATGGTTTGAATGTATTTGAATTCCTTATGTTTTATAGGAATCTAGGTTTTGTTGATGATTTACAGACATGTGAAACTGTTATATTGTAAAGAGTCTACAAGTAGTAGTTCAACTAATCATCTTAGGGACCTGGGATTATAATTACTGTGATTTTATGAATGATATGATCATGTATTCTATCATGAAATCATCATGAATGAACTATGATATAGTCATCCTCATGCCTATATAATTTTTTAAAAGTCGATCGATTTAATATGTTGTTGTTATCTAGGTTCAACACACGATGCCTTGCTCTTTGGTTTACACCATTTATCAGGCTAAGGCCCAATGTCTTTAAAATAGAATAGCGATTTCATGATCTAGTAATGTCACTGGAAGTTAGTTAAGGACATTAGTGTCTGTTCTTGTGTAAGATGATGAATTCCATGGAGAAGAAGGCTTTTTGGTTCTATTTAGAATGCATCAACCATCTATGTTGGGAATCTTAGATGATGTTTATCCTTACAAAAATTGGTTATTTTTACCATGTTTTCCTTGTGTTTGGATTTTTATGGAAATTCATTAAAGTCACATATCTCGTTCAAGAGAGAGTGTGGTTTGTGGGTCAACGATGTCCTTCAAGGAAAGCATGTGCGTTCAGTTTTTATTGTTGGTTGAGATTCGACCATTTCTGTCGATGAAGTCTATGTAATTGCCTCGAATGTAACTGGTCTCTCTCAGTTGAATAAATCATGTGACATGAGTCAATAGAAATCATAGGGAATATTGTTCTAGGAAATTCAAATAGTGGAAAATCCATTGCTTGGGAATCAATGTAAAATTCTATGAAAATTTGTGGAAAGAAAAAATGGGTGAATGGGTAAAGAGACAATGATATCATCATTTATATTGATGTGCATGCTCAATTAGATGGTTCTTCCATATTTTGGTATGGATTGGTATAATTGGAATGAGATTCCAACGAATTTGATCATTTATCATATTAGATGGTAAATGGTGCGTTTTGCATTTGCAAACACAACAAGATCATTCAAATTATATTTGATGGCCTTTGTATGTTGAGTGTTGTTTTTTATGTTCCATAAGGCAACTCAGGGATGAGATGTCTTATGGTGGGAATTTAAAAAATCCAATATTTTGGACCATGTGGTTTTGACAAGGGTTTTTTAATATTTTCAAAATTAATGGGTTGGTGGAATTTAAAATTGGGCATTGGAACAGAATTATTCAAAGAGTTGGAACTATGATGTGTGCTTTTTAGAAATTATACATATTTAAAATACTGTTAAAATTGAAAATAAAAATAATAATAACAATAATAATAAAAAATATTATTATTATAATAATGTTTATTATTATTATTATTGTCTATATTATTATAACTATTATTCAGGGATAGTTTGTTTAGTGACCCCAAAGTGTCTCTTTCCTTCACCCATCATTTGAACCCTCCCCTGGACAACTTCCCTCCAATGCACAAAACCATCTCCTAGATCCCTCTCTATGTTTTCACCACATGGTTTTAACTTACCTGCAGCACGCCCCTCATTACCACTCACTAGAATGAGCAATGCACCCCCTAGTCGATACACAACTGCAGGTGACCCTCTCCCTCATATATCCTTTCTTCTTAAATCATTATCCATTTTCCTTCTAATTTTTATTTGATTCAATAAGGTAAGGACCTAGTTACACGTCCTATTTCTTTTCATGGTCGATTTTGGGTCCTCCATTCACCCTACCCATTCACATAAAACCTGACTCAATAGAGGAAACTCTATTATTTTTTTATCGGATGGTTTATGATATGTATGGGACCTCTAAGGACATGTTGGTCCTTGTTATGGCATCTACCACTAATGGTGGGGTGGTTTGGGATGATTCAGTCTGATGTTGATAATTTGAGGGAAGCGTTTAAACCTGAATTTTGTTTCCCAACCTCTATATGAGGATTTATGGTGTTTATGTGTCTGAGGAATTTATTTTATAGACTTGTGATCAATTTAAAAAGCGTGAACACATATTATTAGGTATATATATATAAATGTTTACAGCATAAATATTCATGTTCTCTCAAGGTGTAGGGAACGCATGCAGTAATTGAAGGATATATATATATATATATATATATATAATTGTTTATATGATGTAATAATCTTGATTGAGATAGAAAGTGTTGTCTTAGATATATGTTGAAGTAGTGTCCTCAACATTGCCTTAAATTTAAAAATACAGTTGTTGTTAACATACTGGCTTGGATAAATTGATGTCTACTTCGTGATTGAACTCCCTATTTGTGCTAAATGATTTTTTAGGGTTTAAAATCATGTTTTTGTAATAAAACCCCTCCATTAGTGGTGTGCTGCCTTCATACTAAAAATTTCGTGAGTAGATAGCTTATGTTTTCTTAGCCTTATAATGTGTGTAATTTCAACATTTTTCATATATAGAGGAAGATCAATTAATTAAAGGGATATAGTTTATTTATCAAAGAGGAAAATTGCCTCCTCTATATGTTTATTCACTTTAATTAAATGATTTTAATGAAGTAAAATTGGATTCAAGGGTTTGTAATCACATGTGAAATGAATAAGAGTGAGTGTAAATAAATGGGCAGTTATTCCCATGTGACTGGAATAAATGTGTACTATAAAAACATGTGGGTATAATCTTTGGTTTCTCGGGTTTCTAATAATGATCATTCATTATAAGAGTTGAATGCATTATTATGTGTGTGATATTTAATGAGTGGGTATACCCATTATATTCCAGGAACATATAATGTGTAATCGAGTGGAAAAACTCATAGGATATATTTAAGTAAGAAATGTTAACATGATAGGGTATACTCATATGGATGGAATGGTTTGTATGTGTGGTTATATTCATATGGTATGTTTTTTAAAAGTTTTGTATGAAATGGTTAAACATTAAAGGGAACATATTAGCTTGGTATGTATACTCCAAGGGTTAATATAATAAGAACAACTTATGATAACTGATATTATTTTACTGAACATTACACATCTAGGATAATTTAGTCCATAAATATTCTGTATTATCATATATCACCTTTTGTCAATTTTAATTTTTCTAGGAAATTTGGAAATAAAATGTAATATTTATGAGATGCCTTACCTCATGCTTTGAACATAATATTTGACTAGGCTAATGTAATTTGAATTTGTAATCCATTATAAGTTTCCTTATATAAAAATTATGATATTTGTGATATATGTATATGTATATGTATGTATATATATATATATGTATTGTTGATAAATGAGTTGTGTGAAAGGAACTAATTCTATAAATAATCATGGGGTTCTAGACATGATGTTATACACTTATGATATATATATATGATTGATAAATGACTTTTGAGAAATTTAATGATGCTCCAAAAAATCATGGGGAGCTATACATGACATTCTACACCAATGATATTTATATATGTCTATCTGTTATTGATTAATGGTATATGAGATTGGGAATGATGCTCCAAATAATCATGAGGTTCTATACATGAAATTCTAAAACCATGATGTGCGTGTGTCTGTGTCTGTGTTATTAATTGATAAATGGGATGTGAGATAGGAACTGATGCTCCATATACTCACAGGATACTAGATATGATGTTTTACACCAATTATTTGGCATTGGAATATGGTTATAGTTGGTCATATATGAATTCCATTAAAGGATAATGAAATATAATTTAATATGATTACTGTGAATTGAATATGAGAAATGTCATATAATACAGCATGTGATGAGGCATGTATTGAGATATTGGTGTCCATGGGAACTTCGTGTATTTGATGTTACATAAAAGATAATTGAATAAATATAAAAAAAATTACATTGTTACATCTGTTTTATTTTGAATACAACTGGATAAAATGTTAATATATATATAAATAATTGAAATAATAGAACAATTATTACTACAATGAGAGGGTGTTGGTATCGTCGTCCAGTGTCCCTTAGGAACTTGGATGGGTTGCTGTTTATTTATTCAATTTTTTTAATACTTTAATATAGATTTATTCTATTTAACTATTATTGATCGCTTAGTATGACTGATACTTTGGTGGGTGCTGGGAAACTATGATTTTATCACACACACTTCACTGGTACCCATGGTACTTTAGTAGGAATTATGTTTTCATGAATTAGGTTATTGATATTTTTCTTGTACCATATGATCAGAGCAAAGGACTGATGTGAATCTCAGGATGCTCGAGGAGATCGATAGTGGGCAATTGATTTCCTTTTTATATTTTTGTACTTAATTTTAAATAATGTTAAAAAATTTACTACTTTCACATATGTATTATCACCATTTAATAAAATCATCTTATGTATAAGCCACATTTACCCATGTTTGATAAATTGAACATACTGATCTCTCACTTCTCTATTTTCTATATACCTCTTCCACTTTTATAATCTATTCATACATTGTTATAATACTTTGAAAACACATATATGAGGGTATTATCTACCCATATTCACCTCTTCAGTCCCTCTCTTCTAGTCAGTATCCATTGGCATATAGGGATATGCTCTTGAAAACATTTTTTTATCAGTCCAGCTACCATTCTGATTGTATGTCGGGTTGGGATGTTACAAATACCAAAAAGAAAAAAATAATCGATCTGTTTGGGTCATAAAATAGTGTCTATGAATGAATATAAATATTATATATTTTTCTACCAATGAAGAAGTAGTACAATGTTCTCTCAAGGTAGAAATGGAAATTAAATGATTTCATTATTCCCATAGTTTTGATAACAAACAGATGAGTTTTAAACATGGAAACATGAATAAATCACATAATGTTAATAAATTCATCCCATATAAATTATATAAATATAGAGTGACATAATAAGTAAATTTACTAAATGGAACTGGGATGTGTTTAAATATAGAAATGATTCATAAATAACTTCTGAATGTCGTTAGGTGATGAATAATTCATTTGACACCTTATATGAAAGATTATAATTAATGAAAAACACATGATTGAAATATTAAATTTAATGTATTATAGGAATTACGCCATATAGTGAATGAATATGAAGTTTTATGATGATGATCATCTTTATAAAATTCATAATCACAACCGAAAATGTAAATGTCATGTCGAAATGACTCTCAATGTGGGTTACATGAACAATGTGGTGAAATATTCACATATTAGAAAATATAAAATAGATAATGAATTATTTTATTATGGATATAACCACATTTTTATATATTAGTATATTTTTATTTGTATAAAATTACCACCTCAACAATTAGATGTTAATAATGTTGTGAAAACTTCTTATGGTATGTTGGTTTTATCTGGTGTATATATTTTCTCACTCAATGAAATTGTTGGGAATGTGCTTCATGAAATAAATTGATCATTAATAGAGTTCAATTTTATGTGATTATAGGAATGGATTGCCTTTATTTACATATTTCACATATAATTATCCAAGTATGTGATGTTATATTTCATATTATTAATAAAAAATTATCATTTATTGGTTGAAGGATGATGATCAACTCCCAATAAAACTAAATTCTATCATATGGGTCCAAATTACTATCCATGAAAGGTATCGATGTCATATATTTTTTTAGAGAAATAATTATTTAGGTTACTCATATTATAATGATCTTTATGAGGTCTTCCCAAACGAATGAAAAAGTATTCATATGAATCATGAAGTTGTGTTTTATGTTGAACTCATACATAGTGGGAGATCAATTTCAAATAATAATTATAAAATGTCCCAAATTTAGTTGTAGGTATAGAAGAAGTATCTATATGATAATATTAATAAGGGATTCATACACCCTACTTAATCACCATTGGGTGGACATGTTTTTTTATTAAGAATAATGATGGTTTGATGTGCCACTCAATTCTATATTGGTAACATAACATGTAAAATATTAAGAGTGTGTATCCTCTACCCCATATCAATTTTCTGTCTCAAATTTTCTAATGAAAATATAATTTTTTTAAATTTTAATTCTCACAAATACCCATGTAAATTTTACTCTGATTTTACTCTATGTGTATTTCATGGAATTAATAATTCATTATATTTATTCTGAAATAATTTTCAATCTTTAATTCAAATAGAAATATTATTAGAGTGTTTAAGAATCATTTTCAATCATCATGGTAACACTGTTCATAACCTATATTGACTTGAATAACATACAGTATAATCCTAATGTTTTGTATAGTGAATTTCAATCTTGATCCCTATATTTGAAATCAACCTTAATCTGGAAGAAGAAAGTATGGTTTCTCAACCCTAAATTCAGAATAATATGTATGGTTAATCAACGAAACCTTATCAAAAACTGTATGGTAAAATAACTTTATATTTGGAAGGAACCTTACATTTTTTATGTGGATAATGTATGGATAAAGATGAATATATAAGTAATGAACCTTAGAATTTATAGATAAACTTGTAGATCATCAAACATACATTTATGGCCAACCTTACATTTTCAACCAGACATTTTTATTTAGAACGCTATAATGTTGGACCCAACATTTGGTTTTTTACTATTTTGTGAAGGAACCCTACGTTTAACTTTTGAATATGTTGGATATTTCCATGAAATTTTCTATCATTTTTCTAATGTTCATGGAACATTTATATGTTATCTAAAGCTCATTTTCGATTGATTTAAATAACATTTTACTTAATTCAAAAAAAGGTATTCCATGGAGAATCTTACTCTTATTCATAAGGGAAGTTATGACTCCCCTTCTTTACTTTAATTTGAATATCTATTATTTATTAGGAATATTTTGTGGATATGTATTTTTGATGCAGAATTTTTTTTGTTTATATATACAATATTTTTAGTTATTATAAGTGAGAAGATTTCTGAAAGAATATATTTTCATATACAATCTTACACTGATAAAAAATCCCTCTACAATGATAAAGTGATTTGAAATCTTATAAGACTATACACATTGGAGACATACATGTTCTATCTTGTTTTAATACTCATTTTTAATTGAATACTCTCTTTTTATAATGAATAAGATCTATATACTATCAATTTTTATTGCTACAATTTTGATTTTCAACCAGTTTCACCAAATAAATAAATTTTAATTTATTTAAGATTTATCTACTTATATTCAGTTGTGATGGTGTATCATATTCACAATATATGATGTGGATAATCAGATCTCTATTATATAACCATATGTATTTTTTTAGTCATTTAATGGTGTCAAATTCCTACATTCAGTTGTAGATTCTTGGTTTGTTGATAAGAGGACCATTCATGTGGAATTGACCAAGCCTGCTAAGATAGTGTTTGGTAAAGTGGAATAGGGGATCTTTGTTCCCTGAAAAACTATAAAAAGTTATTTTCATTATTTTTACATATATAGACTATATTTTTATCTTGAATAATAACACATCAAATTGAATAAATTATCGAGTGTGTGAAAAGTCTGAATTGCGGAATAATTTGAAAAGACACAATCCCCCCACTACTCTTTTCTGTTATAGCTTATATTCTGTCATAAAAAATTTTTATTATTGGAGAGATTTATGATAATGTTATATATTGTTGAATGAAAAAGGTATGTATAATGATGGGAATGTATGATCTGAGAGAAGGGGTGTCCATTGTTCGTGCTTCGTACATCAATGGTGAAATTTTTGGTTCCTATAAATCAAAGATGGTTATATATCTAAAAAATATTGGACATATATTATATTCCAAAATCACAAATCCCTATTTAATTCATGATAAACAAGAGACAAGTCATGTTGTAACTAAGAAGAATATGATATGAATTCAGAACCTATTGTTGTAATTATCTATTGTCAGGGACCATATGATTTCAATCGAGTATAGTAATTTCCTAAAGCTTGTGTAATGTTCTTAATTGTTGCAGTTGCCTATGGAGAGATATATAATGTTAGAAAAATGAAGCATTATATATCTATGTTACATTTTACTCCATTAGGATGTTTGATGGTGAAATAATCACACAAATGAATGGAATTCTTACAAAAATTACCTATAATATTAAAACCATATGTCAACCTATCAAACAATCTCATAAAACATTTAATGAACTAAAATAAATCCCTTTTTAATGGAATTCCATATATGTTGTTATTTGAAAATAATAAAATTTCATAGATATAACAAAGAATGATATAATTGGGGCATTGATAATGTATGAAGATGAAATACAATTTGAAGATCATCATCATAGAATAATTGTGAAATAGGAGAACACTACTCTAAATGTAACATCACAGATGAAAATAATAAAATGAAACTAGAAGAAAGAATGGAGAATAGTTATGATTAGTCAAATTATGAAATAGAACTATCTTAGTAATCCTAAAATATTAGCATGTTTTACAAGAAGAAAAGATGATTTATAAAATCCTTCATGTATGGTAAGAAAAAGACATAATTATTCCCGAGAATAGTTTTCAAGAAATTCGGTCATATATGACTTTATTGTCCTCGATTAAAAGATTAAAACAGAATTCCAGGAATGATATATCCAAAAAATAATTAATATGAATGTAAAAGAAGAAGGGAAAGTAAATCCACATAGAGTGGTTTCTAGGAGTCAAGAAGTTCATATAAATTTGATTAAAAAATAATCATAAAATTTATAATCCAATATGTTCTTCATTGTTGTAGAGGTATAGTGAAAAACCTATTACTCATACAATTCTGATTATGATTCTTCCAGTTTCTCAAATATCAAATTACTAGCCTACTATTCTATGTTAGATGAGAAATATGATTCATTATTAGAGAGTGAAAATCCTTAAACAACATTCATAATATTGCTTGAGGTGAAAAATAAACCTTATTGAAACAACATCATGAGTTAATTGAAAATTTTAACTCATCAATATCAAACAATATTGTTCACGAAAATAATATTAATGATTTATAGGATAAAATAGAGTTATACATGAGTGATGTACTAGTTTATTATAAATGTGAAAATAAAATTAACAAAATTCTTTTATTAAATTTTATTAAAAGGGAAACATTTGGTATAGAAATTAAGCATAAGAAATCAATCTTGTACAAGAATTATTTTATCCCAAATTAAATAAAGAATACTTTTATTTTTTTTGGAATAAAATAGAATGTGACTAATAAATGTAAATTGAAAAATACTCAAATAAATTGAAATAAAATAACCTTTACTAAATAGAGTTTATTTGAGTGTAATGATATAAGATTTTGAAAACACAAAAAGGACTAGATTCCGATATGTCTTCCACCTATCACTAATGGACCCAATAAGGGGGGGGGTACCAAAACATTCATCTGGTTAAATACATTTTCTGTTAACATACCACAAGAATAGAACTGTTATATATAATATATATTGTTGTTGATCAAGACATATGAGTAGATATCCATCAAATTATATGTCACATACTCAAATGGATGAAGGTACTGTCACTTCTGGTGATAATAAAAATGGTAAAATTGAAGAAGTTGGAATGATTGGACATCAAAAGACTATATTTTTCAACAGATTACTTTATGTGCAATGGATGAATCACAATATAATAAGTATCTCCCTGCATTGTGATGGTGTTATCTAAATTTAATTTAAAAAAATTAATTCATTTTTTTTTATTTATAAATTTCTTATGTTTGGAGCAGCATGAAATTACAATGTTTATACAATGTAATTAAATTCCTTGTGTAAAAAATTGAATTTTTAATATGAAAAAACAAATTACTCATGAATACGGAATAAGAGACTCGGTTATTGTAATTTTTATTCATTTAAAAATTTATCAAATAAACACTTTGTTTTTTATTTTTCCATTTTTATGTTTTGTAATGAAAATTTCTATGATGTATGTAAATTTGGCATGTAAAAAATAATCATTAATATATATTAAAATATTTCTACATATGAACCATACAACCATATCCATATGGATTCTTTCATACCCTCAATTATTGAAACATTGGCGGGTAAATTATATGTTTATGTTTTAATTGATTATTATTATAGATTTACTTGTGTTTATTTTTTAAAACACAAGAGTGATGTTATTACTGTTTTTGAAAGCTTCTATAAAATTTAATCAAATGAAAAAGGATTTAAAAAATTTTCTTTGAGAAGCAATTGTGGTGGATAATTTGAGAATCAAGAATTTAAATCTATTTGTTCTGATATTGGTATGAGACACACATTCTCTACAAAAGAACAACTCAAAAATAGAAATTTTAAAATGAGAAATCAAAATATTCCATATATGGATTAGACTATAATGAATTAATATAGTTGTCCAACCAATTTTTTGGAAGAACAAGTACGTACAGCCTTTTATATAATGAATAGTGTTATAAATCAAACAATTTTAATAATTAAAGCTAATAAAATTTGGAAAAATAGAAATACAAAAGTAATGTACTTTTTTGTTTTTAGAATAAAGGTGTACATGTTGAACTTCATGGATAATCTTGAAATTTTCAATCAAAAATCTGATGAAAAATATTTTTGGGATATTTTTTAACCTCTAGTTATTGTAGAATGTTTAATAAAATTTTCATGATTGTTGAAGAATTGGTTGATGAGATGTTTGATGATACATATTGTTTTATTAAAAAAAATTGGTCAAATAGATGATGTTATATTCCCTTTTGACAATATTAGGATGAAAGCACCTAAAAATGTTTTTAAAAATGATATTGTCGAACATTATTGTAATTTGGAAGAACATGAAACTAATGAATATGAATGTGTTCTGCCTAGGCAGTTTAGCACTCTAAATAATCATCCTTTAAAAACTCGAACAGGAGATTTAGAAACAAGAATTAGATCTAGGAAAAATTTTTGAAACCTAATATAATTTGATATTTTTCTATCTCAGTTAGGTCATAGAACTATTGAACAAGCCTTAACCCAAGAAGTTTTGATAATTGAAATGTAAGATGTTACAAACCGGTATAAATAAAATAAGGGTTTGGAACTAGTAGAAAGACCAACAAACGATTTAGTTATATGAACCAAGTGGATCATTAGGAAAAAATATTATGATCAAGGGATCATTACTAGGAATATATATTGAATAGTTTCCATGGGATATAATCATGATGAACGAATATACCATAAAGAATGATTTTCCCCTATATCTAGACTTGAATCCCTTAGAATAATTTTAGCGTAATCATCCTATATTAATTATATATTATATCAGATTGATGTGAAATCCTCATTTTTTAAAATGGTTTATTAAAGGTGGATGTTTATATTGAACAACCTACTAATGTGAAAAATCCCAAAATTATTCTTTTTAAAATAAATAATGCTTTACATTTCCCTAAAAAGGAAAGTTGATCTTCTAATGAAATATTAAGTTCCATTCAATTGATAATTGGTTTTATTGTTGGTTTAAAAGACCCAATGCTATTTAAGAATATATTTTTCTCTAATATTTTATTATATCATATTTATGTGGAGGGTGATATTTTTCAATTCTAATAAAATTGTTTGTCTTGATTTTTCAAAAGTAATGCAATTGAATTTGAAATGAGAATAATGGGTGATGTGAATTTCATTCTACGATTTCAGATTTATCAAATAGATTTTGAATTTTTTTTAATTCAAATTAAATATATTATTGATTTATTGAATAATATTGGTCTTGAAAAAAACATAACATATTCAACCCCCATGCGTACCAATATAAAACATGAATTTAATGAAGCTAGAAATCTGCTATAAAACAAGTTATTCGGATTTATTATTTGTAGTTTGTTATATCTTTATTCTAGTATAAAATACTATAAGAACCCATATATTCTTTTTCTGGTATGTTGTCTTTTTCTGGTTGTTTTTGAGAAAAATAGGAATTTCTTGAAATGAAAAAAGTACACGTCGTGTACTCGTTTACCCGAGGTAGCCATGTGTTGGCCATGTAGCGGCCATGCACACAGCCATGTGGGGGTGATCTGGTGGCTGCTTAAAGCGGTGTATGGAAAAGGCATGTAAACACTGTGTATTTTTTTCATTAAATGCATCGGGGTCACGTCTTATTGACATAAATGTGTTCTTCTTTGACCTCTTCATCTGAGAGCATTGTACGGTTGTAGATCTTTGATGAGCCAACGAGAGAGCATCTGTCCTCCAAATCGAACACCATCAGTTGCGTTGGAACTGCATCGGTGAGTTATATCTTCTCCTAGATCACCATCTTCTAATTTATCCTCTCTTTTGAGTATTAAGGGTTGAACGTTTTAGTGATTTTTGTAGATCCACAAAATTCTTGGTTGATCCAAGGGAAGAGGCAGGAGAATTTCGATCTCCCAATGCGAAGTTAGGTGGGTTATTTCATTCTGATTAAGGTATTTGATTATTATGTACAATTCTTTCCAATACCCTTAAATGATGTATTTCATGTTTACCTCATTAAGAATTTAATTTCCTGCTATGCTGGTTTGTGTAAATAGAGGATTATTGGATGTGAATAGGGTTGTCTTCTATGCATTGGGTGTTTTTCCCTTTCATGTTCTGTTTATGTCTGTTTGGTCCTGTTTAGCCGTTAGGATTACTTGATTTTTTCAATTCCTATTACTGTAGGATGGATTGATTACCTTATCTTACATTCTTGAGATGTTGTATACCGTTTATCCAAGTATTTCATGAGGTTTACTTTGGTTTTATTGTGTTTCTATTCTCGTTGACTTTCACAGGGCCGTGAGAACATTATGTATGAGAATATGAGGAGAATTGACAATGTGTTATTTCACAGAGAGTCCTTGAATACCATGTCCTATAAGGGGAATTGACAGAGTGAGCTTCCTTAGAGTGTCAATGAGCACTTTAATCTATAATGGGAATTGACCGGGTGAGCTTTTTCAGATTGCCTTTAAACTGTTATAGACTATAAAGAGAATTGACTAAGAGAGATTCCTCGGTAATTCTTTGAACACTTAGGGATATGATGGGAATTGAACATGTGTGCTTCCTCATATAGTCCTTCACAACCTTAGAATATAAGGGCAATTTACCATGTGAGCATCCTAAGAGAGTTTTTTTAATACCTGGGACTATAAGTGGAATTGACTAAGAGAGCATCCTGTTTCCCTCAGAATTCAGGGATGACCTCCTGGATGGGAGATTCAAACGTTCCGATCGGTTTCTAACGGGTTTGTTCGTAGAACCGGAAACATCCAATGATTCCACATCCATTTGGACCTACTTTCCAAAGGCATGCGCTCATTAGTTTGTCGACCGATGAGGCTTAGGAATTTTCATTGGTCGAGAGGATGGGAGGTCGAACTCATCACACCATTTTGAGGGGAATTATTTTATATTCTGGGACTCTCTATATAGATTTAAGTTATGTTCGTGAATCCTTATTACATTACCAAGTATAAAATGATCTTTCCTTCAGTTTAACAATCAATGATTAAATATGTAAGAAATTTAGAGAATCTTTTATATGTATTCGAGGTTCTTCATCAATAGAGAATCATCTATATTTATTTAGAGATTCTTGGTCAATGGTATCCTTCAAAATGTTTTTATAAAAGTCTCTTGGTCATTATGATGACCAGGATAGTTTTAAAGCCACTCAGTGGGGCACTTGAAGTTTATTGTCATTCACAAACACATGAATTATTTCAAAGTTGAGATCGAACCCATAAATGGGATACCTACGTTTCATTTGTTTTGGAAAAGGAATCAGAACCCACGTAGTTCGTGTAAGGGAGTATGACCTTTATTATTGATGGCTCAAAGAAGTATGTCATAATTACTTTTACACTCTAAGATCACGTGAGTAATGCTCGGTGTGAGAAAAAAGAGGTATTGGTAAGAATTAGACAATTGTTCCATGAAAGATTCAATCATAAGAAATGGTTTGGGGCTTATGTATGTATGACTACCCAGATAGATGAAGGTTTAGGATTTACATTAGGGAGAAAATCTAGGAACAGTGTCCATAAAGGTATATGTGCTTAATGGAGATTTGAATACTCTAACTTGGGACTTATTCCTGAAAAGGAAACCCAAATTAAGAGAGGATTGATAACTGGGTTTTACTCCTGAGAAGGAATCCCAGATCAAACGTAAATTAGGACTGGTTTAAAGAGAATTTAAGGGACTTGGGGCTTATTCCTAAAAATAAAACCCAAGATTATGATAGGGATTACTCTTAAAAAGGAGGCGCAGGTTATGGGATTTATGACTGGGACTTATTCTTGAAAGGGAAGCCCAGGTTAAGGATTAAGGTTTGGGGATTACTTTTGAAAAGGAAGCCCAATTTTGGAGGACTTAGGACTGGGGATTATTCCTGAAATAGAGACCCAGGTTAAGGATTCTCTCATCTTAAAGGATGAGGTTGAATGAATGGAATCTCAATCTTCAGTGACATAAGGATATTTAAATCAATGGGTTTTGAGAGATATTCCACAGAATTCCTTTCAGATAAGGAAGTCAAATCAATAAATAATGCCATAAATGGATTTGAAGAGTGTCTTGAAGACTGAATGTTGAAAAGGAAGTATAATGGCTTAAGAGGGGTGAAATGGGTAAGAAAGGCACCCAAAAAAGGAAGAGGCGTGCAAGTCTTGGAAGGCGCGCAAGTATTGCGAGGGCGCACAAGTATTGGTCGCGCAGGTATACCTGCGCAACACGTGGTGTACTTGCGCAATGGTCAACCAGCATTGAAATACTTGAGAGACTCTTTATTAAGTCTTTTATAATTCTCTTGAGGTTCTTCCAGAAAAGGAACGCGCAAGTTCTATCGAATGAGTAAGGCAGCGCGCAAGTGTTGATGAGTTTCAACACTTAGACCTTCCTCCCTCTCTTTACATCTTCCGTTCTAGGTACGAAATTACCTTAGAAGTGTTCTGGAAGCTTTGAGAAGAGACTTGGGCGTTGGGAGCTTCAATCCGAGTTCCTGAAAAAAGATCATCTCAAATGGGGGGCCCACAGGGTCTATTTATAGGCAGGAGAAGACCTCGGGCGGTTATCACTTAGGTCGCGCAAGTCTAATGGGCGACCATGAGGCGGCGCACAAGTATACCTGCACGACCACAAGGCAGCGCGCGAGTACTTGCACGACCACTAGGCGGCGCACAAGTGTACTTGCGCGACCATGAGGGAACTTGCGCGACCAATGGGAAATGTTCACCTTGTTCATCCCTTTGTCGATTTTTTGATTTTTCTTCAAAGGATGAATCACTTTGGACTAAGGTATTTTGTTTTTTTTCAGTCGTTAAACTCTGTGTCGGAAAGGAGCGTCAACAAAAGTCCCCCCTCAGAGTTGGATCCGGACAGAAAAGAGGATTTGAAACTGAGGTGAAATGAAAAACAAGAAATCTGGCAGTTTAAAGTCATGCATGTCAGACATAAAGGGGATAATGTTTAAGGTCGAAATAGCTTTGACCAAAATGGATTAATATTGACACGATTCCTTGAAAATTCATATGAAAACATATTACCATACTCAAGTATGAGGGGAAAATATGTAAACTATGACTTAAGTATATTTGAATTTGAGGAATGATATGAAAAAGTGCTAAAAGGCGTTAGAAGAAGTAGTTTCCAAGAATGAAGTTACTATTATTTAACAAAACCCGTTAGGGGGTTGAATTATGTAGGTCCACCTAAGGGCATTGGCTGCATGGTTAAATAAATAGCATCTTTCGGCTGACAAGTCTGTTATGTGGACTGTTTATGAAAGGCCACCTATGGGGACGTGCTGCATAGTCAGGCAAAAGAACTCTCAAAAATTTACATTCCCAGCGCTTAAAAGCTAGTGAAAGTTTATGGAGATTCAAATTTTTTAAAGTATAGAATTTGTTGTATGGAAAGATATACTTGAATATGGAGAAGATATTTTCAGACAAGATTATCGAAGAACTGGATGAATTAACATCTGACCCAAACGTAGGGAAGAAGAATAAACCATAGACTTGAATACTTTCAGATCATGAAAAAGGATATGGGACAAATATGTTATAGATGGATATTTTTTGCAGATCCCTACATACCGTCATTTAAGACAAATAAGGACAAAAGAGGCATTCTTCCCAAGAATGAAGTTACCATCATTTAAGAAACCTGTTAGGGGATTGAATTATGCAGGGCCACCTAAGGGCATTAGCTGCATAGTTAAATAAAATAGTATCTTTTGGCTAACAAGTCTGTTATGTAGACTGTTTATGCAAGGCCACCTATGGGCACGTGCTGCATAGTGGGGAAAAAGAATTCTTAGAAGTTTGACATTTTTGTGACTAAAAGTCATGAAAAGGATTATGAAGATCTGAAAATATTTAAGGGTTGGATTATAGCACATAAATATGGGTATTGTCCAATGTATCTAGAGATACATAGGTCAATGATAACCATAATCATGTTGTGGCTGGGTCCTGAATTGAAATTTTGGACATCACTATGTATCTCATAAGAATCAGAATCAAGCCATACGTAGTTCTTGAAATACAGTTAAATGTCTTGCAAGACGAAAGTATGAGAGATCTTAGTTTATGGTCATAGAGTTCGGACCATAATAATGAATACACAGTTTGTGTTTTCATTAGGACTTTTCAGCCAAGAAACTAAAAGTGAAATTTGGGGTTAGGCCCAAAAGACTTGGGGCTGGATTCGAGGGATACACAAATGTTCATACTTATCCCATTACGATGGTAATCAAGCCCACATAGTTCTATAACTAACCTTTGTACAAATTTGGTTCATACATGTGTAGGGTGAAAGGGGACTTTAGTGCAATGATGGTTTAACCTGAGATAAAAAGTTTATGTATTACCATTTATGCACGTAGTCTTTTGAAATGAAACATGATTGAAAAATCAATGTCAATAATAGTTCTCTCTCAAATGAGGAAATCAAAGAGTATTTTAGTTTATTGTCGTACCGGACAAAAGTGTTGCTTAGTTTAACATTATATAACAAGGATGAAAGTGAATCAATGTAAAGATATTGATTCTAGGGGCGGTTTCACGAATCAACATCATATTAGATGGTGATGAACCAATGTGAAGAGATTGTTTTTGGGCTTGAACCTTGGGAGGGTGCCTACATACCCATCCTAGAAGGCAAGGATCAATGTCCGTGTAGTTCAATTAAAGAATGAATAAATGATCAAGTTGTTCTTGGGGACAACGATCTAATAAAAATTTTGTTGGACTTACACATGGTTAGCGGCCCAAAGAGAGTGTTATGGTTGAGGTTTTCTCTAAGCTCACATGAGTCATACTCAGTGTGAGAAACAAGAGGTAACAAAAACCTTAAAGATGCATAGTTTAATGTCATGTAGGATATATCAAGGGACTATGCAGTTTAAAGTCTTGCAGTTAGGACTATTGGTGATGCACAGTTTAGTGTCATGTAGCAGGGACAAAATACATTTTAATGTTATGTAGGACATATCATGAATTTTCTGTACAGTTTAGCGTCATGTAGTTAGGACGATGGGGAAAATAGAGTTTAACGTCATGTTGGACGAAAGGGGGACTGCGCAGTTTAATGTCATGTAGTAAGGACAAAAATAACACACCATTTACGTCATGTTGGACACACCATTTACGTCAGTTTAACGTCATGTTGGATGAAAGGGCGAATAGTTTAAGGCCATATGCATGGACCGTGGATGGTTGTGTAGTTTAACGTCTTTCTGGATGTAAGAGACTTTTATACAGTTTAGCGTCATGTAGTTTGGACGTCACAGTTTAACGTCTTGCTGGGCGTAAGGGACTTGAAAATAGTTTAGGTTCATATGCATGGACCGTTGATGATACATTTTAAGGTCATAATGGACTATTTAGGGAACTTTTTCACATTTTAACGTCATGTGGGATGAAGTTGCAGTTTAAGGTCATACAGGACCATTGCTGTATAGTTTAACGTCATATAGAAAGGACGAACTAGTGCCGCACAGTTTAGTATCATGTTGCAGGGACATAAAGGTGACACAATTTAATCTCATGTTGGATGAAAGGGCGAATAGTTTAAGGTCATATGCATGGAACGTGGATGGTTATGTAGTTTAACGTCTTTCCGGACGTAAGGGACATTTATACAGTTTAGCATCATGTAGTTAGGATGTCACAGTTTAACGTCTTGCTGGACTTAAGGGACTTGCAAATAGTTTAGGGTCATATTCATAGATCGTTGCTGTACAGTTTAACGTCATATAGCAAGGACGAACTGGTGCCGCACAGTTTAGTGTCATGTTGCGAGGACATAAAATGAATACTTTGTATTTTATACAAAATATTTCTTCAAAAATCGTGCATTAGTTGGAGTAGTAATGACTTCTCCATCCATCGAGATTAATGAATAATCTCCATTGGAGTAGACCCTATGTATTGAATAAGGTCCCTCCCATTTTGGTTCATGCTTGGGAGGCTTCCTTCCTGGTATCATTGGTGTTCTGAGAACCAATACCAATTCTCCCTGAATGAATTAACGAAGATGAACTTTTTTTGTTAAAATCTCGTGCTATTCGATTCTGATAGATTTCCAAGTGGTTAAAAGTATAGAATCTTTTCTCATCTAAATGTTCCAATTCATTCAATCGCTTTTGGTATTTATCATATATAGATATCTAATCACAAATGGCTACTCTGAGTGAGGGAAATTGAACTTCAATTGGCAAGACTACTTCTGTTCCATATACCAACGAATATGGATTTGACCGTGTTGCATTGCGAGAGGTAGTCCGATAAGCCCATAAAGCATGAAAGAGTTTATCAGGCCATGAACTAATATAATTATCCACCATCTTTTGCAGTATATTTGAAAGAGTCTTGTTAAAGGCTTATATTTGGCCATTGGTCGCCGCATGATACCGAGATGAATGGTTGGATTTAATGTTGTATTTTTGATACAATTTCTTCACCTCAAAATAACAGAAGTTGGTGTCGTTATCCGTAAATATGGTATGAGGGACACCGAATCTAGTAATGATGTTAGAGTTTATGAAGCTAACAAAGCATTTAGAACTAACTTCTTTGAGAGGTACTACCTCTGCCCATTTGGAAAAGAAATCAGTAGCAGTAAGAATGTACTTAAACTGCTTGGTCGTAGCTGAAGGGTAAGGTCCCACCACATCCATTCCCCATGTGGAAAATGGCCACGAGTATTTAGCAGTATGAAGCAACTCTGGAGGTTGATGAATGAAGTTTTCATATACATGGCATGAATGACACTTCTTTGTGAAATTAACACAATCTCGTATCATTGAAGGCCAAAAGTATCCCAACCTTCGAATTTGATCAGACAGTCTATGTCCAGACTGGTGGGCACCACAGACTCCTGCATGTACTTCTTTCATGACATCCATTGTCTCTTCACCATTAATATATCTAAAGAGAACTCCATCAAAACCATGTTTGTATAGAATTTTCTCTAGGTGGTTTGGGCCATCATAAAGAGTAAAATTGACCACATATTGCCAGATTTGTTCTTTCTCAGCTCTATCAGGTGGACGTGTTCTATTTTGAAGGTATTCCCTGATAGGTGAAATCCATCCTGTAGTATGACCATATGGTTCAGGAATGGGACTAATTACATTAATTTCCTCTGTTCTGGCTTGAACATAAGGTGAAATTGCATGACGGTGGGCAATACTAATGGTTGTCTCGTCCTGATTTGGATCTGCTAGAGCTGTGGCTATATTAGCCAGTGCATCAGCTTGGGCATTTTGTGATATTAGGACATAAGAAAATTTCGGTTCTGAAGGGAATTCCGCCATTAACTTTCTGACGTAATCATAAAAAGGGATTAACTCTTCTTTTCTGATGGCATAATCCCCATTGACTTGTTTGATTGCCAGGTCTGAATCACCTTTCACCTTTATGTGATTCACTTGTGCTTGAAGCGCTAACTCCAAGATTGTCATAAGAGCTTGGTATTCAGCTTCATTATTGGTACCACCTTCCCACAATAAAAAGGAATAAGTTAACAATGCCTTATCTGGAGAAATGAGTACAATTCATAAACCAACTTTGTTGAATTTACGATTTTCTATATTCTTCTCTGTTGGACTTCTGGAAGAACCATCAAAATACATTTCCCATGTTTCAGGACTCTCTTGAATAGAGAAAACTTCCTCATCAGGGAGTTCAATATCTGAAGATGTGTCTTATACTGAAGGATGTTCAGTCAGGAAATCACCCATAGATTGTCATTTTATTTCCTTTTAAGATACATACTGAATGTCTAACTGCTGCAAAATAACTGCTCACCTTGCTAGACGTCCTGTAAGCATTGGACGACTAAGGATGAATTTGAGCCGATTATTGCGAGATACCAATTGGACCTCGTGATGTTGCAGGTAGTGTCTCAGATTCTAGACTGCAAATACTAATTCCAGGCAGCACTTCTCAATACTTGAATACCGGGTTTCTGCTTCAAGCATAGTTCTACTGAGAGAGTAGAGGCTATTTTCATTCCCAGCATCATTCTTTTGAGCGAGAAAGGCACCCAATGATCGCTCTAGAGCTGTCACATAGAGGATAACTGGTCTAACTTCAATAGGTGGCATGAGTACTGGTGGACTCAAGAGGTATTTCTTCAGAACATCAAACGCTTCTTGACATTCTTCAGTCCACTGGTATGTGACTCCTTTTTTCAATAATTTGGTAAAGGTTAAACTTTTGCCTGCCAAATTGGCGATGAAACGCCGAATATAGGCTAAGTGTCCTTGAAGTCCTTTATTTATTTCAAATTATGAGGAGGTGACATACCAAGGATTGATTTGGTCTTCTCAGGATCGACTTCAATACCACGATGGCGTACAAAAAAGCCGAGTAATTTTCCTGATGTTACCCCAAAATCACTTTTTAAGGGGTTTATTTTCAAATTATATTGTCGAAGCTTGTGGAATATGACATCCAAATCAGCCAAGTGATTAGAACATTGTTTGGATTTAACCACCAAATCGTCTACATAGCATTCAACAAACTTCCCTAAGAAAGGTTTGAAGATACGATGCAAGGCATGTTGATATGTTGCACCTGCATTCTTTAAGCCAAAGGGCATCACCTGGTAACAAAACACACCTTGAGGGGCTCTGAAGGCTGTAGATTCCTCATCTTCTGGGGCTATTTGGATCTGATTATATCCGGAATATCCATCCATGAAGGAAAGTACTTCATAGCCATCCATCGCATCAATTAAGAGTTCTGTAATCGAAACTGGGAAATCATCTTTAGGACAATACCGATTAAGATCTCTGAAATCGATTCAAACACTAATTTGTCCGTTCTTCTTATTTTCAGGGACAATATTAGCCAACCACTTGGGATACTTAACTTCTCTGATGACGTTAGCTTTGATCAGCTTATCCACTTCAGCTTCAATTTTGGAAGCATAGGTTGGGTGTGTTCTTCTCGCGGCTTGCTTAAACCCTCGGTGTTCTTTTGGTAAACCCAACTGATGAGTAGTAATATCAGGATCAAGCCCAGGCATTTCTGTATAGTTCCAAGAGAAAATATCTTTATTTTTCTTTAGAAAAGAAGTATACATTTCTTTCTCTTCAAGGGTCATGGCCGCACTAATTAAAGTGGGGCATGGATTTTTTTCTGTACCTAGATTTACATCTCTGAGTTCATCCACAGTGGTAGAGATACACTCTTCAAATGATGGAGGAGCATCTCTAAGATCTTCCTCTTCCTCTTCATCACGTGTTATTTCTTCCGTTTCTACTTGCATAGTAGATGAAAAAACGATATTCTCATGATCGTAAGAGATGTCAAAATTTTCACATTTTGAAGAAGAAGCTTCCATTTCCGACCCTATTGATAATAAAGGGTCTTCTTTGGGAAATAAAGAGGAGATGATGGATTGAGAATCGACATAATTATTCACCTCTAATGTTGCTATAACTTCTTCTGGACTGATTGGTGAAGTATAGACTTGTTGGACTTCAGCAGATGAAATGAAAACGTTAACACTTATGCTTTCATCAATGTTTTTCAGGTTACCAATTTCTCCCATGTTGTCTGGCTCGATTGCCGTAATTGACATTATGGATCTTTCCATAAGAGTATTTTGATTCCGGCATATTTTGTGAATTTTACTGATAGGTAACACATAATCTGTACTCACATGTGTAAATGGATTTATTGGAATCTTCTCCAAACCATATGGGGCATTAACTTTGGTAATTTCCTTTATTATAGATTTCCTTCTTCCCTCCATGTGATAAAATTACGCCTCAATGTATTGAGACTCACTTGTCTTGAACGGGGCCTTATCATCATACAATGTTCCAACTTGACCTTTGAAATAGTATTTGAGGCATTGATGGTATGATGAAGGGATAGCTGCATGCTGATGTAGCCAGGGTCTTCCAAGCAAGACATTGAAAGCTGAGTCTTGATAGACAATCATGAAATCCGAATTGGATACAAGATCTCCAAACCGAGTTCTGAGTGTAACTTCGCCCAGTGGTTCTTGTTCATTTTTATCATATCCTTGTATCATCATGATAGAAGGAGATAAATCAGATTTTGTGAGGCACAATCGACGAAGTGTATGAATGGGCATGAGGTTGACTCCTGAACCATTGTCAATGAAAGCTCTTCAGATATATACATCATTGACATTGCCAGATAAGTATAGAGGTTTTATGTGCCCATTCACAACATCATCTTCATCTCTATCAGTAAAAGATATCACTACATGGCATTCTACAGGATTATTCTCTATGTGATAGACTTCAGCTGTAGCAATTTCAGCTTCAAACTCATGAGGACTTGACAAAGCTTCGATGAATGCTTCTCGAAGATCATTTGACATATTCAAAGCATCCAAAATTGATAACTTGTCTGGTACATGGGCCAAGTGTTTCAATATATCATACTTTTGATCTAGAGGTCTGCATTTCCCAACATGAATACGTGGTTTAGCAGGTACCTTGGAAGTAGATGCGTTCGAAGCTGATTCATCTTGTATTGGGATAGAAGTTGGAAACATCCTTGGATTTGGAAGATTAGACTGATTAGATCCATTTACCTGCTGAGATAAAGAAGATGGAACCTTTAATCGGTCTTCCAAAATAACTATGCCAAAACTGAGATGGCCATTGGCAGAAGAAATTTCTTTTTCTTTTGGAGCTCGCTGAAGGGCTCTACCACGAGTTTCTCCTACATACACAGTGCTAGTAGGGGTAGAATTGGAGTAGTGGATTCGAAAAGATCCACGTCTTCCCCTGTATCCTGAACCCCTAGAACTTCCTCAGATTCCCTTATTTGATACAGGGAATTCAGGCTCATCAAGACTGGAATATGGATCTGTTAATTGAATCATATTAATAGAACTGAAGATTAACTCTTCGTCTAATAAAGACTCTACCTGATTATCCTGTTTAGGCTGTGCCGTTTGATGGGGCGGTGCCCGTGGCTTTGAAGTAGAGGGCATAAAGTCTGCCAGAGTCAAAGACAATTTAGGCTTTGACACATACTCATCTTCTTCTGATTCTTTTTTCTTCTATGAATCAAGCTGTTTCTTTGAGGATTTTCCCTCTGATGAAGAGGGTTTTACCGCAATATTCATGGTAGAAGACACAATTGGTTTTTTTAATTGTGTTTGAAAAATGGCATGAGTCCAATTGATTGTCTTTTTGAACATCCAATCATCATATTTCTGTGCATTTCTGCTTTTGAATTCTTGCCATTCACCTTCTTTCTCTGGAACTGTAGCAGTGACACAGGCTACCTGAGTCAAAGAACCTTTCAACTTGACTTGTCCCAAGTCGACCATATTTTGCAGGAGGCCTTTAAAGACAAAACACTCCTCGATGGGATTCCCTAACATTTGATTAAAGGGACAATAATTGGGATGGTCTTCATCTCCTTCCTTGTTTGGCCTCTTGGGCACTGGTAATTGAACCAAATTATTTTCCAGAGCTGAAATGAAGTAACCAGGAACCTGCTCATTTCGGAAAGAGTATGTTTTACTCTTCAAATCCTCAAATTGTTTTTGTCATTGATCTTTTTGATCAATTGGATGAAACGGCCTTTATTGTTGGTGTTCAGGATGTGGAACCCTTCGAGAAGATGAAGGTTTTGAAGTAGAAATAGCTACAGGGGCTTGTTTAAGCATAACTGTAGCAGTTTCTGCATTACTCATTCTCCTTTCTGAAGCTGATGGAATTACACGAGATTTAGCCTTAGCCTGTATAATAAAATCTTCAATCTGTTGAGCGATTGAAGTAATATCTCTAAACCCTCCTGTGTATTTCACTGAGATCAATGGTGTGCGTAATTAGTCGCGCAAATTTTCCACACATATTGGCAATAGCTCTTCCTGAGGCAGTTCTAAACTCAGGGAATACGTTAATCTCTTCTAACTAGCAATGAAATCAGAGACACTTTCATTCTCCCTTTTCTTGCAGTTTATAAGATCGAAAAATGTCGTTTTTGGAAAAGTTGAGCTGAACTGAAGAAGGAATTTTTGACGAAGATCCTCCCATCCGATGATTGACCGGGATTGCAAGCTTGTATACCAGTCAAAAGCTGGTCCTTGCAACGTTCGCATGAAGCATCTGAGTTTCACTGCTTCTTGCTGCTCTGGAGTACCCATCATAGGATCACAACAAGACACGTAATGCATCAAATGTTGTTCAGGGTCGCCTGATCCATTGAAAGTATGGAAAACAGGGTTTCCAAAACTAGATGGAGGAGAAATTGAATCTACCCATTCAGGGTAAACATTCTTTTCAGGTTGAACATGCGCCCGTTTCCGTTCCATAGTTTTTAACCGAGCTATTAATGACTCAATAGTAGTTATCAACTTTTGAGAAGCATCAGGTTGAATTTGGTCTTGGGTAGGTGCAATGAATGGAGCTTGGACAGACGTGGTGGTTGGTACTGCAACTGATGGTAGTACTGCAACCGTTGTTGCCCTTGACCCACGGGATTAGACCTCTGAGGGTGTACTGATAAAGGAGGATATTCTTGATCCATCTTAGTAACTGCAGCAAATTCCTTCGGCTGTCAAACTTCATCATTCTTAAGAAAAAGACTACTCTGAAGTAGTACTGCATTCAACCTTCTTAATTCTTTCATTTCTTCGTCTTTTTGTGCAATCCATTGCTCTAACGAGAGAGATTGACCTTCTCCA
The DNA here is from genome assembly GCA_963277665.1 of Viscum album. Classification (NCBI taxonomy): domain Eukaryota; kingdom Viridiplantae; phylum Streptophyta; class Magnoliopsida; order Santalales; family Viscaceae; genus Viscum; species Viscum album. The sequence continues at coordinate 326,205,213 of OY728128.1, forward strand.
GAGGAAGGATATGTAACCCGATTCTTTCCCCTCCCTTTGTTGGATACTTTTTGGAGAGAAGGAATTGGATTACCTAGGTTCTGAGTAATCCTTTGACTTCGTGTATTCACACCTTCTTCATTTGTATCGGTGCATAAATTTTCTTGAGCAGGATGCTCTTCATCTAAGTCCACTAAGTGAACCTCCTCTGGTGGATTATAAACAACGTCATTGATGACATTGATTGATGCATAATGCATCGCATCCCTTCTATCAACATATCTGTGATATTGTCTTCTTTCGTGTCTTTGATGAGACATTGCCTTTTGTTGATTTAATCTTTTAGGAACTTCTTGATGAGCTATAACTTGGAGGGAATCTCCTAATAATTTGGATCTTCATTCCTCTTGGGGCTTCTTCCCCAATCGAGGAGAGACTGATATTCTCTGAGAATGGGATTGATGATTTCAAAGAGTCCCCAGTCTCGAGAACTAGGGATGTTCCCGCTGCTTCTGTTCAACTCCTCGAATCCCATTTGTTGACTCTGAGGGTTGGGTTAATGGAGTCCCCAGTCTGACAAGCTGGGCTGGCTCTTGACATGCTATGTATGAGACCTTCTTCATTGTTCTCTAGATCTTGCGAATCATAGTTCAGAAATTAGCTGGATGCATTAACCTATATCCACTTTTATCACCTGGTTCAACAGACCGTTGGATGATTTCCGAAATTTCATTCATTTGATGATGTGTTTGCTCCATACAAGAGTCTTGTGCAATATTCCTTCCTGCTTGATGTAGGAGAAATTCAACAACTTGTTCTCTATATGATTGATTTTGAGAGGAACTAGTTGAAGCCTGTTCTTGAACAATGTTTTGATTATGAACAAAGCCCATTGACTGTGGCCGGCCATGGGCAATAACATTGCATGAGACCATTTTCGGCAGGCTTTACTGACTAGAAAGCACTGTGAAATGTAGTGCTCCGTGAGCACCCCATCCTTGGATATGAACACCAGTTGGAGCATTGGAAATTAACTGACGCAATTTTCTTAGTGCGCCAAGGAATGAACGTTGAAGGGTTCCCTGTTGCTTTTCAGCCTTCGGATACCGAGAGACTGATAGAGATGCCAAATCAATCTAATGTTGTAGCCCTTCTATTATCTTAAGATTATTTTCATATTCATCATAAGATAATACCTTCTTCTTCAATTGACAAAGAGTTTTCCATATGTTGAGACGAATATCATGGACTCCATCTTCCATCAACATCTTTGGAATATCATAATGGGTGTCAGCCAAAGGCCAAAACATGACTGGTATCTCACTTTTCGCTAGTTTTTCCTCATGTTCAACATTTCCTCTTTATCGTTAAATGAATATTATTCTACCTGTTTTGACCAGAGTTGGTGTTTCCTTGTCGCTTCATCGGATTCAACAAGATTGGTAGAGATATTATTGATCAAACTAGAAGATGCATGACTTAGGGGTGGTTCAGAGAATGACCTACACCCTAGGCTATCTTCTGATTGAAAAAGTATTTCACTTGTTAGCGATAAAGCATCAGGCATGACTGGTTTCACATTTTCAAGTGCCTCAAGATAAGAGGGCTTTCTCGGCACTACATTGTCTACTGGAGTATTTTCCAGGCATTGTCAATCACTACTTCGGAGAGGACTTTCGCAGCGAAATTCATCATCATGGGGAGGACCACCATAATGGGTTACAACAAAAGATGAGATATCTTGCTCCTTGGTCTTCTGACCACACAGAGGGTTCTTGTGGCTCTCATCTGAAGAAGAAACTTCAAGATTGACCGAATTTTCATGAAGAAAGCCTTCATGAGGAAGTGTTTTTTGAAGACTATCAGTATTAATGTTCCTGTTATTGGGAACTGAGGGAGTAGAATCTTGAATTCCAAAATATAAATGTCTAAGGGCTTTAAGAACTCCAGCATCGAGTAAGGCCTTGTTACAGATTGGCCTTTGATCTCCTGACTGTTCTGGGAAGATCTTTTTCTTAGATGCCTTCTTACTCGCTTTGGAAACCACTTGTTGACGAAAGTGGTTACTCTGAGCAGGTGTATGTGCCTGATCAGGAATGATGGTCAGGTTTGGCTGACGATCTCCACTCAAATCAGGTGTATGTGCCTGACTTGGTTGTCCGTATGATATGGGGGAGTATGCCCCATAACCCTCAAGGACTGGAACAGATGTGTGTGTTTGTTATGGAGTGAATCGTTGATGTGTCACTCCACTGCTAGGGATATATTTATGTGTCTTTCTCTGAGATGATGCTGAAGCTATTATGATATCATGGCAAGCATCCAGAATATGAGCAAGAATTTGCTTCTGCTCTTTCACCATTGAAAAAATATGCTAGGTGACTTCAGCTGCCGGAACGGGGATATAAGTCCATTCCAGGCTTGGAGTAGGTGTATGTGCCTACTCCTGTCCTCCTTTTCCTGTCAATGAATCCTGACAGTACTCATGTGTGGGGGAAGAGAGTTGAGTATGCCTCCTGTTAGTCGTAGGGGCTTTCCGACTGACTTCTCCGTGCCCTACCAAGCGAGACTGTTCGTAGGCTTGATTAGTATTAGCTGTTGTATATTCCTGTTGATTACACTTCGCCAAATGTGGTTGATGAGATCCATAATATGTAGTCAAATGAGCCTGCTGACTAACTGATGATGTATAAGCAGCTGTATCTTCCTGCCTATAGTACTCTGCTGGAATTGCCAGGCGGGATTGGCGTGATGCTGCCAGACGAGTCTGCTGGACAGCGGAATTAAGACGGGCAGGTGTGTGTGCCTTCTCATTGTTTGCCACTAGGTTAGGTTGGTGGAATTCTCCGGAGATGGCAGGGATGATAACCTTCCCATTGTTAACCAGATTCTGCCTTTGGTGGTTCGTCTTGCCAGCTCGGGTTCGAAGAACCGGAGCCGAACGCCTGGAGTCGGTACCCTCATCATGTTGAGGGCGCACTGCTGCACTAGTATGGCGGTGATTGTTGATGGGAACCCTCGGGAAGGACTCCTGTCTTTTTGAATTAAGGCCCTGAGGGACCTGCTAATTCACTTCCTCAGAGTAAGTGAGCGAATGGAAATTACATTCCGGGGATAATGACCCGAAACAGTTGGAGACGGTAGTCAGCACCGCCTGCCTCTTGATCACTGGTCGTTGTTGTCCGGACGACCTGTGTGAGTTGTTCACTTGGAGGGCCTGTCGGGCAGCCTCCAGAGTTGGGATGGTGCCGTGTTGACGGTACTCCTTAACCAGTGCATTTGATACCCAGCGTTGAAGATGCTGAGTAGGTGATGTCATCCTCAGAGCGGATGACGATCCAGTAGGAATAGCAACAGTGGTATTTGCAGTAGCAGTATTCACAGATGTGAATTTGAGAGCAGCCATTATGGAAATATAGAAGATCTTGGAAAAGAGTGCCTGTTTGATATAACAGACGTAATCAATATAAAATTCAGATACTTCATCCTTTGGATGAGCACATATGTCAATTATTGTTTCTGTTATCCCTCTTATTGAGTTTTAAATAGGGGCTTAACAAATAGGTAAAACATCATTTTATCTTGTTTAAGGATTCACGTCGGGTTCACCATTTATTGTTTCCCTCATAATTCAGGGTTGACCTCCTGGATGGGAGATTCAAACGTTCTGATCGGTTTCTGACGGGTTTGTTTGTAGAACCAAAAACATCCAATGATTCCACATCCATTTGGACTTACTTTCCAAAGGCAGGCACTCATTATCTTGTGTACTGATGAGGCTTAGGAATTTTCATTGGTCGAGAGGATGGGAGGTCGGACTCATCACACCTTTTTTATGGGAATTATTGTCTATTCTGGGACTTATTTTATAGATTTGAGTTATGTTCGTGAATCCTTATTACATTACCAATTATAGAATGAGCTTTCCTTCAATTTAACAATCAATGATTACATATGTACGAAATTTAGAGAATCTTTTATATGTATTCGAGGTTCTTCATCAATAGAGAATCATCTATATTTATTTAGAGATTCTTGGTCAATGGTATCCTTCAAAATGATTATATAAAAGTCTCTTGGTCATTATGACGACCAGGCTAGTTTTAAATCCACTCAGTGGGGCACATGAAGTTTTTTTTCATTCAGAAAGACATGAATTATTTCAATGTTTGGATTGAACCCATAAATGGGCTACCTACGTATCCTTTGTTTTGGAAAAGTAATCAAAACCCACGTAGTTCGAGTAAGGGAGTATGAACTTTATTATTGATGGCTCAATGAAGGATGTCATAATTACTTTAACACTCTAAGATCATGTGAGTCATTCTCGGTGTGAGAAACAAGAGGTATTGGTAAAAATTAGACAATCGTGCCATGAAAGATGAAATCATAAGAAATGGTTTGGGGCTTATGAATGTATAAATGCCTAGATAGATGAAGGTTTATGATTTACTTTAGGGAGAAAATCCAAAAACAGGGTCCATAAAGGTATATGTGCTTCATGGAGATTTGAATACTCTAACATGGGACTTATTCCTGAAAAGGAATCCCAAATTAGGAGAGGATTGATAACTGGGTTTTACTCCTGAGAAGGAATCCCAGATCAAACGTAAATTAGGACTGGTTTAAAGATAATTTAAGGGACTTGGGGCTTATTCCTGAAAATATAACCCAAGATTATGACTGGGACATACTCTTAAAAAGGAGACCTAGGTTATGGGATTTATGACTGGGACTTATTCCTGAAAGGGAAGCCCAGGTTATGGATTATGTTTTGGGGCTGACTCCTGAAAGGGAAGCCCAAGTTTGGAGGACTTAGGACTGGGGATTATTCCTGAAATGGAGACCCAGGTTAAGGATTCTCTCATCTTAAAGGATGAGGTTGAATGAATGGAATCTCAATCTTTAGTGACATAAGGATATTTAAATCACTAGGTTTTGAGAGATATTCCACAGAATTCCTTTTAGATAAAGAAGTCAAATCAAGAAATCATGCCATAAATGGATTTGAAGAGTGTCTTGAAGACTGAATCTTGAAAAGGAAGTATAATGGATTAAGATGGGTGAAATGGGCAATAAAGGCACCCAAAAAAGGAAGGGGCGCGCATGTCATGGAAGGCGCACAAGTATTGCGGGGGCGCGCAAGTATTGGTCGCACAGGTATACCTGCGCGACACGTGGTGTACTTGCATGATGGTCAAACAACATTGAAATACTTGAGCGAATCATTATTAAAGGTTTCAGGATTCTCTTGAGGTTCTTCCAGAAAAGGGACGCGCAAGTTCTATCGAAGGAGTAAGGCGGCGCACAAGTGTTAATGAGTTTCAACACTTAGGCCTTTCTCCCTCTCTTTAGATCTTCCGTTCTAGGTAAGAAATTACCATAAAAGTGTTCTGGAATCTTTGAGAAGAGACTTGGGTGTCGGGAGCTTCAATTCGAATTTATGGAAAAAGATCATCTCGAATGGGGGGCCCACATGGTCTATTTATAGGCAGGAGAAGACCCCAAGCGGTTACCGGGTGGTTATCACATAGGTCGCGCAAGTCACATGGGCGACCATGAGGCGGCGCGCAAGTATACATGCACGACCACTAGGCAGCGCGCAGGTTCTTGCACGACCACTAGGCAGCGCGCAAGTGTACTTCCACGGCCATGAGGGAACTTTCACGACCTATGGGAAATGTTCTCCTTGTTCATCCCTTTCTCAATTTTTTGATGTTTCTTCAAAGGATGAATCACTTTGGACTAAGGTATTTCCTTTTTTTCAGTCGTTAGACTCTGTGATGGAAAGGAGTGTCAAAACATCCTTAGGGAGTCTTTGTAGCATTAGTATAGATTAAACTAGAGGGGTTTGGATGAGAGAACTACCCATATGGTTACCTTCTTGTTTAACTTTTGTTGATATATGGAACTAATTTCATGGAACTATACGATTATTTAGTACATATTACTTCCTTGCTTACATCATTTTTTGTGTATTACATACCATATATTCAATTACTGTTAGGCATAGTTATTGTTGTGATTGCCTACTGGGATTTAATCTCACACCCTATTTGGGATATTCATTTGGGCATCAACACATTATATTGCTGGAGGTCTAGATAAGGGAAAGATCCCTTCTACCTCAGGTACATGATATGTTGTGGAGTTGGTGAGCACAGGACCAAGCTGAGGCTTGTGATGCTGAGGACCTATTTATAGGGTTTCATTGAACATTGACAGAGTAATGTTCTGTATTCCAGCATTGTTATGTGTTTGGTTGTATTCCTACACATATGTACCATCCATCATTTATATATTTGTACACTGTAGCTATTTGATTCTTTATACTTACATTGTTTATTTTTGTATTGATTATTACTTCTTCCGTTATTGTTATATGTTTTTCTCTTCCACTGTGATACTCTACCAATGAGGGAATAGATTACCCACTATAACACCTAAGGCCCTCAATGCTAGTCAGCAGCCTTTGGCGTTAGGGGAAATGTGCTTGAGGCCATGTGACCAACCAGGTATGGGGTGCCTCTGGGTGGCTTTCAGAACCAGGATGTTACAAAGTGGTATCCGAGGAATTCTATTCATCTTGAATTACTATTTAGAGCATGTAGTTTGGGATAGAACAAAATAGGTTCTTGGTAATAAGCTGTGACTAGGAGTAGAAACCTCGTGTACATGGAAAATCCAATCAACCTCATTTAATTACATTTACTCTTGTTTTTCAATTGTTATAGTTGATTTAAATTCACCATGAGTGATTCACATGATTTGTGCATTTATTATTGTTGTTATAGAGGTTCTATTTATATTTAAACTCGATGAGATGAGGGTATTCCCTCTCTTGAATTATATAGTCTTATGCTAGAAAACACATGTCATGCATTTTTTCCATGCCATATATGGTTCATTAGCAATTGAATGTTGTTGTGATAAGTATTGTGCTAGTTATGCATGTTGTTGTGATATTTTTTTCCGATAAAAATACATTTTGTTAGATAAGGTATTGTTTGTGTGAGATTTTTTTTGTATGAACGTCAAACATTGGTTCTTGAGGTTATGGGCCCTCATTGACTGGAATTTTGTGGATGATTGGCTTGTTTACCATGATTATAAGTTGTATAAGATGCCATGATTTTATTAGCAGGGAGTATGGGCCCTCACAGATTGGAATTTGGATCTTTTTTGTTCGTTTCAAGGTTTTTCTGAGCTACGAAGTAGTTTCTAAGGCTTACTGTCAGGAAGAACCCAGAATACATGCCATGTTTTTTTGACAACATGGTATGTGTTCTTCTATTCAGGAGGAAACTATGGTTCTCAAGTAAACGTCGTGTACCTTTTGTTCACATCATTTATTCCCTAATTGTGTCATACGTCATGTGGGAAGAAACAAAGGATATGAAATTTCTTGTGAGAACATGATGTGTACCTATTATACATGTCATGTAGTGTTCAAACTGTGACCTCCCTATTGACTAACAACACAGATGGAGAAACCCTAGGTGATACATGTCATGTCAGTTATGAACTTGTCGTGTAGTTTAATCAGGGAATCTGGCTATGCAACTAACATCATGGGTTAGTGTTACCATTTGTAGTACTCGTTGTGTCCGTATGGAACATGTTGTGTAGTGTCAGCTGAGTATCCTGTCATGTCACTAACAACATGGGAAGTAGAAACCTATGCAGTACACGTCGTGTCAATCTGAAACACACCATGTACAGTGACCTGTGTATCCATCTGTGTTACGAACAACATGGGTTGTTAAAGCTCATCTATGACACGCCATGTCTGTAAAAACACATCGTGTAACCTTGTTCTTGGTAGAGAAGTGTGGCTTAGCATTGTAGAAGGACTCGAGAGAGGGAATAAAATTCAAGTACACACCATGTGTATGGACTACACGTCGTGTGTTTGGGGTGTTACACAAACAGTTCTGGCAGAAGTACACTCCCATGTGAGAGACATAAGAGAACACATTGTGTAGCTATTATACACTCCATGTAGTCTTGTTTTGTAATTATTTAATTTTTTCTTTCTTTTTTCCATTCATACACTTCGAGTTTTTATTCCTTGATGATCTTAATATATGGTGTGCACTTGACCTTTAAGACTCATAGCATTGAGACATCCTCCAGTTGTACAACAGTTTCAAGGAAATGATCAGACACCGGACATGGACGATCAGGGACAACCGAAAGATTCTTGAGTTGTGTCAGTCTTAGCACCAGCAGTTATACCTGACAGAGGTTCCAATTCATAGGTCAGGGAAGGCTTTATGAGTATGATGCAAACCTTCCAGGGAGTGCCGCCTCCAGCCCCGTTGATTGCAGATTCGATGAGAGTCTTTCAGCAGCAACATCCTCCCACCATCTCAAGGGATGGAGGACCACATGATGTAGAGTCAAGTATTGAAGCCACACTGATGATCATCAATCATTTGTAGATACCTCCAGAAGTAAGGGAGAAGCTCGATACCTATATACTACGAGACTCCACCATGAAGTGTTAGGATGTGATCTTGTAGGCAGGACGATAGTAGAATATTTCTTAGGATGAGTTTCAGTGCATTATCTATGATTACTTCTTCCCAAAGACATTGAGGGCCAATCAATCATAATAGTTCATGAGTCTGGAGCATGGTACACATTCTGTTATCGAGTATTTCCCTCGCTTCAAAGAGTTGTAGTGTTTCATGCCCATTTTAGGAGTTGATGAGTTATTCCTAGAAAGGAAGTTCGAGGATGGTCTGAGGCATGACATCTGATCTCAGGTGAATATCATCATGTTGATTTCTATCTCTTATATAGTTAACTAGGCTCTGATCATCGAGCACAATCTAAGGAATTCAAGAGTTTTGAGCCAGGACGGTTGGGCATCCAATGTTAGTGCTCTGCCTGTTGATAGCAGGAAGTGCCATAGAGAGATTTCACGAGGATATAAGTGAATGTGGGATTTATATTTTGGTATCTAGGTGGTGTGATACAAGTAAGGGAGGATCAGGCATACGAGTCCACATTTCCATAGGGACATTGTGGAGTGCTGATCTTGCAGCAAGATGTGTCATCTTCATCATTTCTATCAGTTCTTTTAACCAGCAGCTAGGGACAAAAGTTCTTCTATGACTCCTTGTTCAGGAGAAACACAACCAGTTTCTCACCTGTCTGGGAACTGGAGTTCTTTTGATCATTCAGGAGGAGGTGCAGGTTGTGGCCATGGTATCCAATCAACCAGTTTTCAGATAAATGAGGGTGGATCATATTAGAGTGGTCAGGAGGGGTCACAGGGCTGTGGTATAGGATAGACTTTTCTAGTGTAGCAGACCCATCATGTGCAGGATCTCGGACCTTCTACAGTTCGAGGTAAGATCTTAGAAGCCTCAGTTTTAGCTTCTACTCTTTTCGATATAGTGGCTTCCCATAGCATTATATTAGTTGCAGTTGTGGAGATCCTTGGGATCTACATCTTTTCTTCTTCTGATATCTTGACACTAGATTCTCTGTTGGGGACTAGAACGGTGCTTGTTCATCAGTGCAAGGAGTGCCTTCTAGTTGTTGGATTATGTCACATTTTAATGGACATATATGTACAAGAGATAACGGGATATGATGTCCTTCATGGAATGTATTGGTTATTTCCCTTCAAGGAAGTCGTAAATTTCTATCTCTGTAGGCTGAGCTTCACATCACCAGTGGGAATATCTTTTGTTCATAAGGGTGAGTGGGGTGTCGAGGCGAGTAGAGCAGGGCCCGAGCATCATGGGTTAGAAGGATTTACAGCCATGATTTCAGGTCTTTATCAGGATAACCAGGGGTATTCAAAGATTGAATTTATTCAAGTGGTTGATCATTTCAGATATGTATTTCTATAAAATGTTTCAGGTTAGCCTCTGGAGAGTGAGGTAGAATTTTCAATTGAGATTGTTCCATGAGCGGTACCAGTGTCCATCCTACTTATTTGATGGCATCACTATAGTTATAGGAGTTGTAGAAGTAGTTGGAGGAGTTTCAGGAAAAAGGATTTTTCTAACCCAGTACATCTCCTTGTGGTTCTCTTATCCAGTTAAAGAAGAAGGTAGATGATACACTCATGATTTGTGCGGATTATAGGAATTTGTACATGGTGATGGTCAAGAACAGATATCCCTTAATTAGGATTGATGATACCTTTTATCATCCTTGTGGAGACCAGGTGTTCTTGAAGATTCACTTGATATTTGGTTACCATCAGTTGTGCATTAGTCTATCAGATATACCTCTCATAGCCTTCTGTAGATGGTATGGTCTATACGAATATACGGTTATGCTCTTCGGCCTTATGAACACGCCTGCAGTTTTCCTGACACTAATGAACCAAGTGTTCCATCCGTACAAGGATTCTTTCATGGTGGTCATCATGGACTATATCTTGGTGTACTCTCACACCCAGCACGACAATGCCACACATCAAGAGATTGTTTTGAGTACACTGAGAGAGAATCAATTATATGTTATTGTCTTAAAATTCCACTTTTGGATGGTCTATATTCACTTCTTGGGTCATGTTATCTCAGATACAAGAGTATTAGCAGACCAACGGAAAGTGAGAGAAGTAGTTTTCTAGGATTAGTCGAAGAATTTATTTTAGGTATACAGTTTTCTATGGCTGGATGGATTCTACAGATGTTTAATACAAGGATTTTCACGCTTAGCGGCACCACTGATAGGTCTGAAAAAGAAGTGTGTGAAGTTCTTGTGGTCAGATTCTTGTGAGTCAGCTGTTAAGGAGCTGAAATGGAGTTTGACTTTAGCACTGCAACTAGTCTTTACTGTTCCAGACAAGATCTATACCGTATATTGTGATGCTTTAGGTATCGGTTTAGGAGTTATGGTTCTGTAGGGAAAAGGATTCGTTCTGTATAGGTCTCGGTAGTTGATGCCACATGAAAGGAATTACCCGACACACAATCTTGAGTTGACTGTAGTTGTGCATTCCTTGTTTTGTTGGATATATTATCTTCTGGGAGAGAATTTTGTGGTTTTAACTGAGCACAATAGTCTCAAGTACATCTTCAATCATCATGATATGAATTTGAGACAACGAATTTGGGTTGAGTACCTTAAGTAACATGACATTGATATTGCTTATACGCCTAGGAAAGTAAATGTAGTGGCTAATGCGTTGAGTATGAGGCTCAGATACTGGATGTTGAAGAGGCCAGTAGTTAGTGGATGCTTATGGAACTGTTCTCAAAGAAGAATTTGGAGGTGCATGAGAGATTGGGGCTGACGGTTCTTTCTTCTGTGAAAGTTACATTTAATCTTCTTGATCAAGTGCGTATGAGGTACCTGTCATATTCAAAAGGACTAGTCCTATGAGAGAGTTTGTAAGGAGAGGACCCTATTCTGAGATGGACCATAGGCAAGGATGTGATCTTGTGTTTCTAAGTGCATGTATGGGTGCCATCAGGTATTTGTATGGAGCTGATGCAGGACATTCATTCCTCAATTTGGGCAGTTTATCCTGGGGTTACCAATATGTATCGTGATCTCCACCATATGTATTGGTGGCCAGGTATGAAGAGAGATGTTGAATGTTTCTTCCAGAACTGTTCCACCTTTTAGTAGGTGAAGACGGAGCATCAGCGACTAGTAGGGATTTTACAGCAGTTGCACATTCCTGAGTCGAAGTGGAATGATGAAATGATAGATTTCGTGACAGGTTTACCTGGGTCACTTTTAAGGAATGATGTTGTTTGGGTTGTCATTGACAGACTCACGATGGTTGGTCACTACTTTCCGATCAAGAATGCCTTCAGTGTTGATGATCTAGAACAGTTGTACATCCCTGAGATTTTGCGCTTGCATGTAGTTCGAAAATATATTGTTTCAGAAAAAGACGCACGTTTTACTTCTTGGGTCTGGTAGAGTCTTTATAATTCTTTGGGTACACATGTACGTTTGAGTACAACTTATCATACCTAGACAGATGGCCAGTCTGAGTGTATGATTCAGGTGCATGAGAACATGCTTCATACATTCATCCTCTAATTTGGAATTAATTAGGATAAGAATATACCTCTTTTGGAGTTTTCTAATAATAATATTATTCATGAGACTATGAAAATGTAACATTATGGGGATTAGTATGGTAGGCCATGCCCAACACCCTTATGTTTGCTGAATTATGGAGAGGCAGCTTTGCTGAGACCTCATCTTATTCAGGATACCTTAGATCATATAGAATTGATTCAGAAGAGGATGGATAGTACACAGTCTCAATAAAAGACTGTGGAGATGACCTCTGGAGTTCGATGTCGGAGATCATGTTTTCATGCGTGTCACATAGTGGTTGGGTCACATGAGGATTAAGAGACAGGGTAATCTTTCACTGAGGAACATCGGGCCATTTGAGGTGTTGAAGAGTGTTCAGATGGTTTCCTATCAGTTACAGTTACCTCATAGTAACCAAGAAATGAATGATGTCTTCCATGTTTCCAGCTTCAACGTTATTTCTCTCACGCATCTAATGACTTTCAACCCAAGGAGGTTGAGTTGGAAGTGTATGAATCATTTAAGTAGCATCCTATCTGGATTGTCGATCAATGTAATAAGGTTTTCTACGGTCGGTCTGTTCATCTGGTATGAGTGTTATGGCTGCACGTGTGAGTACAAGAAGAGACATGGGAGAGAGAGACTGATGTACACACATAGTGGCTAGATCTTTTCATGGTTTCTTCTTCAAGGTCACCATTCTAGTGAAATTTGGGGAAAAATTTATTTAAGGGGGGAAGTTTGTAAGAACCTAGATCTTTTTTTCAGGTATGATTTCTTTTTCTGGTCATTTTTGAGAAAAAGAAGATTTTTTGGGAAATTTACGAATATACATAGTGTACTCGTTTACTACAGGTATCCATGTGCTGGCCATGTATTGAACATGCACACAACCATGTGGGGTTGACCTGGAGGACACATAATTCGGAGTTTAGAAAATACGAGTACATGCAATGTACATAAAAAGTACACACCATCTATTTTTTTAATTAAACACATTGTGGTCACTTCTTATCGATAGAAATTTTTTCTTCTTCGACCTCTTCATCTGACTGCTTCTTATGGCCGCAGATCATCTATGAGCCCCTGAGAGAGCGTCCAAACTCTGAATCTAAAAACATCGGCTGCGTTAGAATCGCATCAGTGAGTTCCCTCTTCTACTAGAGAACCATCTATTGATTTCTCTTCTCTAATGAGATATCGTGGTATGAATGTTTTAGACGTTTTAGTAGATCTTCCACATTCTAGGTTGATCCATTGGCCGACACTATAGTATATTGATATGCCATCATTGAGATAGGTGGTATGTGCCTTTTTGTTGGATGTTTTTGTTTATTATGTGAAATGTTTTCGAAATACTCTTGAATGGGGTATTGTGTGTTTCTCATTTTAACCCTATTAATTTCCTACTATTTCGGTATGTGTAAATAAAGGCTAATTATATGTGAATAGGTTTTATTTATATATGGATGTGTTTTCTAGGAATGTTCTTTTTATGGTTGTTTGGTCCTATTTAGACATTGGGCTTCCATGATGTTTTCCATGCCTAGTACTAAAGGATGGAGTGATTACCTAATCTGACATGCTTTAGATGTTGTAGACCATTTATCCATGTAGTTCCTGAGTTATAATTTGGCAATATTGGTTTTCTATGCTCATTGACTTACATAGGGTCGTATGAACCTTTTGTAGGAGACTATGAGTGGAATTGACCATGTGTGCTTCCTTATATATTCCTTCACTACCTATGACTATAAGGGGAATTGACAGAATGAGCTTCCTCAGAGAGTCATTGAGAACATTAGGCTATAAGGGGAATTGACCGAGTGAGCTTCCTCAGAGATCCTTTGTACTATTTTAGACTATAAGAGGAATCTCTTGAGAGAGCTTCCTCAGAGTGTCTTTGACCACTTGCCGATATGAGTGGAATTGATTGTGTGTGATTCCTTATAGATTTTATGACTACATTAGGCTATGAGGGGGAATTGACCATATGAGCTTCCTCGGAGAGTCTTTTTAATTCTTGGGTCTATAAGGGGAATTACCTGAGAGAGATTCCTTAGAGAGACATTGTACCATCCTTGTTGATTAAACAATAGGGGTTATGCTGAGAGAACTACCCACTGGGTAAACTACTTGTTTTACTGTTGTTGATATATGGAAATGATTGCATTGAATTGTAGGGCTGGTAAATACTGAGTACTTCCTTGTTTACCGCTTTCTTTTGATTATTACATGCCATATATTCACTAACTATTAGTCATAGTTCTTTCTGTGATTTCCTACTGGGATTTAGTCTCACACCTTGTTTGGGCTATTCATTTAGGCCCAAATAGATTATATTGTAGCAGGTATAGATAAGGTAAAGCACTCTTCTAATTCAGGAACATGATATGCTATGGAATTGGAGAGAATGGGACTATGTTGAGGCTTGCAATGTTGTGGATCTGTTTATCTATTTTCTTTTTATTGTGGCTTAGTATTGTTCTGTATTCTTGCATTGTGATGTGTTTGGTTATTTTCTCAGACATATGTACCATGCATCATTTTTATATATGTACACTATATTTGTTTGTTTCTTCTGACATACGTTGTTTACTTTAGTATGGATTATTACTGCTTTTGTTATTTTTATCTTTTTTTTCTCCTCTATTGTGCTACTCTTCCAATGTGGGCATAGTTTCCCCACTATTACACCCATAGCCCTCACTGCTAGTCAGCAACCTCTGGAATTAGGGGTAACACACTAGAGGCCATGGGACAAACTGGGTACGGGGCACCTCTAGGTGGATTTCGGAAACAGGACGTTACAAATACATTATGTTTTATCTATTTGTTTATGCTATATTTCAATGAAATCCATATCAGTCCCATATTACAACAGTTAAATTAATTTTTAGATATTTAAGAAGAATTGTTTTTCAGTCCCTTCATGACCCTAAATTTTTTTATTTTAATTTGATTTCATATTTTGAGGGTGAATTTGGAGGTTTTAGGATAGATAAAAAATGTACATCTATAACCTGTCACTTTTCAGGGAAATAATTACTTTCATTGTCTAGTATGAAAAAACAATATGTTGCCCTATCAACCACTAAGGCAGAATATGTGCCTGCTAGTAGTTTCTATGCACATATATTGTGGATGAACATCACTCTACTGAATTTTTTATAAAATTTTAATTGTATTCCTATTTTTTGTGATAATATTACTGCAGAAAATATTTCAGAATCTTTTATGTGATTTAGGATCTATTCAAATTGATATAGGGCATTATTTTCAAAGAGATCATGTTATTAAAAAGGATTTATCATTATAATTTTTTAATAATGTATATTATTTATATAATATTTTCACTAAATTACATTCCACTTATAGTTTTCATTTTATTTGGGGAAAGTTATGTTTATTTAATATTCAATAAAAAATGTTATGTTATTTCATTTTTAATGAATATTTTTTCTAAAAAAAATTATGTACTTTTTGTTTTACTATAGATGTTTATCTATTTAAATATATATGTATAGAGTTTTTAAGTCATATTTTATAAAAAAAGTTATAATATATACTCTCTATAATTCGAATATGAAACCATGTAAAAGTAATTTTCTATCAAAAACCTTTTGACTTACGGTACCATTAATTGTTTTTCAAAACATTTCATCTACCCAACCCTTCATATACCTTCGAAAACAAATAATATGAAAAACTCCGAACATTTGATTCTCATAAATGAAAAATACCTATATAAATAATGAGGAAGAACCTTGTGACCGAATGCATCAATGAGTTCCACCATGTAATATTCATCAATGAATGGTTGTAGATTTTGAGTGGCTATAAGAGATGAATCATTTTTTGATGAATGAAATGGCATTTCAAGGATTATATGTTTTATTCAATGAGGGGAATATAGAGATTTTTATATAGGAAGAACTGAAGTAGTTATTCAATAGTGAATAGTAATTGTTTAGTGATATGTAATATATTGTATGTATTAAAATAGAAGATAAAAAATTTTGGATTTATTTTGTACAATTAGATCATATTTTGAAAGTCCCTAAAAAAGTAAAATTAAATTTTGACCATAGATCTGTTGGAAAAATTGATAATAAGTTTGTGGATATTATTTATTTTCTTTTTGGGTCAACGAACATTATGAAAAATACTTGTTGAAGACCATGAGGATAATTAAAAGGTTCTTGTTATGTTTATTCAAAAATAAATTTCTCCATGTTTTGCTGAAATGGAGAAAATATTATATCGAGACATGTTCATCATGTATTTATTCACAAGTGAAATCATGTTCATTTTCTTAGATACATGTTGAGATATTATTTTTCATGAAGATGTGTAGATATCTTTTTATCCATATTGATTTATACATTCCTTGGTTCAGCTTAGGAAGGAGTTGATTCTTTTTTTTGATACAATAGTAATGTGTCCTCATAGTAATGTTTTGAATGTTGTTACACTTAGGTTGATTGGTTTATTCTGGAGTATTGATAATGGTTATATTTTTTCAATTGGTGCACATAACCAATAGAAGATGGGATCATTAACTCAACGACATAAACGTGTTGTAAGAAATGTTGGAATTGGAGAATCCAAAACTGAAGGTATTTTTAAATTAGTTAAATGAAAATTAATATTTGTTGGTATATAAAATAAATATGAAGATAATGAGGACGAAGATGTTATAGAGGATATCGTTATGAAACTAAGGAACCGAGAATATCCATCACCTAAAGAACTAGTGTTTGGTTCGGGATAATATACTCGATCAATTCATTTGGAAGAACCGGTTCAATATGGAGATCAATTTCACAATATTTAGGATGATACATAGGAATAATGTTATGGTGTTTGAGCTAAAACTAGTTAGGAAGAGTCTTACCAAGAAGAACCTCAAGTTAAAAGGTCCTAAATTGAATTCACAGATCTTTTTATGAATCAGTATATATCATCCTTTTACAAGTCATTGGAGAGTCAAAGATCATTATCTATGGATAGGACCTATGTTATTGGTAATATTTAATGTTATAGGAAATATTATGATGGAAAGTCTTTATGTCATCCCTTACCCATTGTGGCTATTGTTTAGAAAAATAATCTTGATAAAGGTGCATTTGATTCATTTATTAACAAATTTCATGATCATCTAGTTTGGTTAAATATGGTTTATGAAGATATGTATGTTCTTAGATATGAGCTAGAGGGATCTAGGAAATATTTTAATGATTAAAAGAATTAATCTTCCTTAAGGATGTAGTTTGATTCTCTTTAGTCTCAATATCAGCACATTATATAAAATTATATGTCAAAGATTTATTTTTATGATTTTAAGAGGGTGATTCTATATGAGACTCAAACGATTAGATCTAATTTTATTTCAAATATATATTTTGTAGATACAATGTGTTATTTAGGAATCCAATATGAGAACATCACGAGGAGTGTTATTTAAGTCAATACTTATACCTATTCCACTTCTTCCTTATCTTATTTAATTAGAGTATTTCATGAAATCCCAATTGTTTTGGCCTATATGCATGACATATTATAGAACCATAAATAAAATAGTGACCCTTTGATAGTTTTTCTAGACAATAAACGATATCATATTTAGAAATTGACTACAAGTGAACCAAGTATTATGATTCTTCTCAACAAGTTAAGTGATAAGTTGGCAAGGATTATGTATCAGGATGAATGTTTGTATGACTTTTTGAATGTCAATTTAGATGAATGTCAACATATGAATCATGATTTCATAGTTTTGATGAGAATGTTGGGAGATAATCTTTCTAAATGATTACAGGTACAGGTGGCATAATTGGATGAAGTTTTCTAAGGTTCTCAATTCCCTTCAGAACTAAGACTAGAGAAAAACCCTGACCAAAGCATTATAGTTCACTAACCAGTTTCCTTAATGTACGTCTTAGTTTAGTGTGCCACCCAGGTGTGTGCCGCCCCTGATTGGTCACATGGCCTCAGACACATTTACCCAAAATGCCAGAGGCAGTCGACTAGAATTTATGTCCTTGGGTGTGAGAGTGGGGAAACCAAGCTATCATTTTCAATGTAACAACGTGTAAATAAACAGATAATAATAGCAGAAGTAGTAATTGTACAATTCAAAAATGAACCTTATAAGACTAAAAGTAAATAAACAACTACAACTTATATATAAATAATGATGCATATCTCAACTATCTAAGAAACAATACAAACAAGTCACAATGATGGAATATAGTACAAAACACAATTACAAAAGAAAACATGTAAACAACTCCATCAACATCACAACCCTCTCTATGGTCACATACTCTCCTTCTCCACAGCACTCAAGCACCTGATGTAGAAGGGTGATTTTCCTTATCTATACATGCATCAATATATTAATTTTTTTCCAAAAATCATGACCCAAACATGGTGTGAGACGAATCCTAGTAGGCAACAACCCAAATATCTGTGCCAAATAGTCAGTGAATATATATGGTAGGGAATAAGAAAAATGAAACAGTAAACAAGGAAGAACTCAAATGAAAATAATCATACAGTTTAAATTGAAATCATTTTCATATATCATGTAAGATTCTAATAAAAAACATGTAACCCTCTGGAAAATACCCATAGTCTATCCCCTCTAGTTAAGCTTTAACAAAGTGCCTCTAAGGAAGTACTAACCGTCAATTACCTCTTGTGGTTTCATATCGGTAATCATAGACACTCTGGGTGAGCACTCAATGTCCCAAACCGCATTTAGTCTTGTAATGAGGAAATATTGACATTCTAAGGGATCACTTACATCCATCCCCCATATGATCTCACAATGTGAAAAGTAAACAGACACTCTGGTGAAGGCCTCTACCTCCATTCTCACTATGCTCGACTACACCAGGTTCCCACAGCCTTGTGTAAGTCAATCATGCACAATGATGTTAAAGAACAAAAGTAAACCTTAAGAACTACTTGGCTAAAAGCTTTCAAGAAATACTTTTCAAAACAAATACATGCATAATACAACAGTAGATAAAATCATTCAATAATAAAAGCACTAGACATGGAAACAAGCAGTCTAACAGGCAATGCTAGACCAAATGATCAAAATTAAAAAAATATGTGAAAAACATCCATAGTATGGAAAAATAACCATATACATAATCAAACATCCTCTACTCAAGAACTCACTGCATAATAGGTATTAACAAGGCTAAAATTCTGAGATAATCAATAACTCATTCTAGGCTATTGGGAAATATAGTACAGAAAATTCAAATACTAAATATTGAAAGGAACAAAACACATTCCTCAATGATGTAAAAAGTATATAAGTGAACATCGGGCATTGAATCTCCCTATAACATTGTATATAAACGAAAATGCTAAAAAAATCATTAAAGGATATCTCACATAAGGAGTGAAATTCGTAAACGAGGCTCTTGATGAAGGAAAAAAATCATGGGGATTCTTACACAGTCGACAACAATCGAATCGGAGAACAAATAGTGATTCGAGAGCCCATAGAAGAGTTGATGTCCTCGATAGCTTCTGGATGAGAAGAGAAAAGAATGATACATTTATTTCTAATTAGAAAAAACAATGGTCCATTTAGTGAAATAAAATGAAAGTACATGATGTGTAATTTAATGGAACATGATACGTACTTTCCATAATCATCCTCCTATTTAGGGTGTCTCCAAGTCACCCCACATGACCATGTGCTTTTCCGTTGTACGGCCAGCACACGACTACCCACAAAAACCGGGTACACGGCATGTACTTAGTGGTACAAGTTTTGTACTTCTCTAATTTCCAAAACCCCTCTTTTTCTCAAAAAAAAATAGAAAATAAAGACATACCTAAAACAAATGTCCAATTTATTACACTTAACCAAAACTATCTACTGTATTTGTATATATTTTATTAATAAAAATTTATTATTCCTATTTTTTGGGATTTATTTGATCTTCTTTTTTTTATCTCAACTATCAGATTCCCTGTCTTATTTATCTGATCAATATATCTCTCATTTTCATACTATTACGTTAAAAATTAGAGGTTTTTTAATCATTTTTTAAATTTTATTTTTGACATTAGAAAAAGTCCGAGATAATTGGATAAACCCAACATTTCCATTTTCCCATATAAACCTATAAAATTGAAATATTATTATACATATTTTCCTTATGTGAGTATACAAAATTCTATTTTTTGTTAATGAATTTTCTGGGTTTTGAGATCATTAAAAAGTGGGTGATTGATGGGTATATATTTTCTCAACAATACTGTATAATTTATTGTCATTTTTATGCTCACAAATACCCTTTTCTATTTTATTAATTATTTTTTAAAAAAATATTTTAGTGGATAAATATTTATTTATATTTATTTTGAAATTATTTTAATGATTTTAATTCAGAAGGAAAATTTATTGATGGGTTTGGGATGCATTTTCATGCATTATGGTGACACTATTCATACAATACATGGACAAGTATAACGTAAAGAATAAACCCTATGTTTTGTATGATGCATATGGATCATGATCCCAATGTTTGTATTTGACTATATGATATATGAATAAGGAATGGTATCCAAACCCTACATTCAAAATACTATATATGTTTAGCCTACACTACATTTTATGAAAAATATAGTAAAAGGACCTTACATTTGGAAGGAAGCTTACATTTTTCAAAAGGATAACATATGGTTAATGTTCCGTACATAAATACAAAATCTTCCACTTTATATAGAAATGTATGGATAATCCAACATACTTATTTGATCATCTTCATGTTTTCAACAATACGTTTCGAAGATTATTTCTATGTAGTTGAACCCCACATTTGGTTTTTTAATTATGTAAATGAACTTTACATTTTACTTTTCAATATTTCATATATTTATGCAATATTTTCCATGATTTCTAAAATGGTCATGACATAAATATAGGATGTCATAAATCCATTTTTGACAGATTTAAATCTTTTTTATTTGATTTAATGAAACATATTCAATAAGGATTTTTACTAATTTTCCAAAGGGGTCTTAAAACTCCCCTAATTTATTTGAATTTCAATATCTATGATTTTTGAGTCATATTTTGTGGATCTGGAATTGTAATTCATGATTTATTTTCTTTATATATTATTTTATTGTATTGATTGTTAGTGAAGGTATTTTTCATGTAATATATTTTCGTATATGATCATATTCGGAAAAAAAAATCCCTAGATAGTTTAACAGTAATTGATCAATTTATAAGAGACTACACTTTGGAGACATACATGTTCTATCTTATTCTACTACTCATTCTTTCTGCAGGAATATCCTTTCTGATGAAAAATATCCATCTACTATAAATTTGTAATACTGAAATTGTGAATTTCAACATGTTTAATCAAATCATTCTCTTTTAAATTATTTTAGTTTTAACTAAATTTACTAAGTTGTGCAGGAGTTTCAACTTCTTTATCTAAACTGTGGTCAATTGTTTCTCTGTTATTGAATATGATGGTTTTTTTAGTATGGTAAAGGTGTCTATTCTTGCACTCAGTTTTGGATTCTTTTCCTTGTGATAAAAGGACTATATTTGTAAAATTTACTATCATTTCATATAATTTTTAGGTAGAGAGGGCTAGGGTATCTTTGTTCTCCAATCCACTACAAAATGACGTGTTCTTTATTTCTGTTTATCCGATGCTAATTTTTTAAAGAATAATGACACATTATATTAGCATAAATTATAGAGGATGTAAATATCCTAAATTGTGGAATATTTTGAATAGAAATAATTCACCCCTCTTGTGTGTTGCTGCTTATATTCTCACCTAACAACAATGAATTATATAATAAATTAAGAGGATATTAATAATCCCCCATGATTTACCAATATTTTGGAAATCATTAATTTATTATTCATAAGGAGGATATACTTAAGACCTCATTATGAACATGGGATGTTAATTATTAATTTATTAAGAATCTATTCAAGAAATACTAATTCCCTTATTGTCTTCATGGATTTATGGAATACGATATTTAGTGGTTACATTTATCAGTTTGTGGAAATATTTATAAATAATATTATTATATATTCAAACTGAATTGAATAAAAATATGTTCATATGAAAATTTTTCTAAATTCCCTCCTAATGTAGATTTTGTTGAAAAATCTACCATATATGCACTTTTGTTTCAATTAGTTTCATTCTTGGGTCATATAATCACAATTGATGGTATATTAGTACATCATTCAGGAAATAATCTTATTGAGATCTATCTGAGTCCTACTATAGTAACTGAAATTTATAATTTTCGTGCATTAGTTCCATACTATCAAAATTATGTGAGATATTTATCATACACATCTAATATAGAAATAATATTGAGGTGGAATGGGATTATTTTCTTATTGATAATTTATTGTGATGATAATTACAAGAGGATGAAGATATGGTTTGTCAGCACACATATACATACACTACCCTATAGCTGATAAGGGTTTGGGATTGATAGTCTTGCATAAATGAAGGTACTAGGATGTTTCCTCATATGTTATAGTTCTTTTATACCATATGACTCATTAAAATTGAAAATACATGAGAAAAATTACTACATGTGATTTGGTATCAAGTAGTGGTAAGTTGTTCATTAAATATATGGAGAAATAATATTTTTAGTGATTGGTGTTATATATATACTAATAATAAAATATTGAAGTATATATTAACATAAAATGAATTAAATATGTGAAATATATGACTATTTGATCTAATTAAAGATTATGACTTCTTAATATATTACCATTTTGGGAAGCTGAACAAGGTGGAAAATTATCTATGTTAGGAGGACAATACTTGTATATCCATGATGTTTATTTAATAAGATCAAATATTTATAGACATAAAAAACCGTAAACATAAAATCTTAATGAAATGGGATAGATTATATATTTCATTCATGTATAGATTAATGTCTCAAAGAGGGAAGATTTTGTGTTATTGAAAATTCTGAGAAGAGTTCCAAAATTTATCCATGAATATTATGGAATATATATGGTTTTTAAAGTTATTATATATCTCATAAATACTATAATTTTAGAATCAAATATTAGATGAATCACATAATTTATTATACTATATTCTTTCATTAATTTTAAATAATTATAGGTAACTAAGAGGTTATTTCTTCTGTGAAAACATGAAAAGTTTTGTTGAAATGAATTTATTGTGATTTCATATATGTCAAAAAGTTATATATGATGTAAATAATGATATTCATAACTTACAACCAATACACTTGTCTGAATAGAAATTGAAAAGTTACCATGGATTATGTTGTTGGACACCCTGGATAATTTAAATTGCACAATTATATTTGGATTCTATTGGTCTTCCTTATGAAGCCAACTCATTTCATTTTCATCATAGAAGATTTATCTCTTGATCATATTTCTAGGATATTCAATATAAAAGTAGTAAAATTACATAGAATACTACTCTCAATTATATCATATTGGGATATAAGGTTTAGATAAATGACATGGAAAAATCATCAGAGGTCTCTATATATATAATTAGGTTTCACTACAACATATCATCCTTAAGTATATGGGTAGTTTGAGAGAAACACTCAAACTCTATAAGGTATTTTGAGATATTTATTAATAGATTTCAATGGTTTTTTTGGATCACCACCATCTTATAGATAAATTTTATTTATATTGTTATATTTTACATTGGTATTTAGATGAATTTTAATGAACCCTTCTAGGGAATGATGGGTATCAATCCTATATTTTTGGGATAAAATTGTTAAAAATATATATTGGGAATTATTATAGAGGATTAAATGTCCGAGCATTTTAGATCCATTTAAGAGCACATAAGATCATCTAAGAATATATTGAAAAGTTTTGAACACAATAATGTGTGAGATCTGGAGTTCAGAATCGATGAATGATATTTAATTAGAAATAAATTTGGAATAAGGATATGTTTTTTTAAATAAGGGAATATTGATACCTATAGATATAAATCCCTCCATAATTCTAGATCTTATTAGAAATGTATATTATCTCATGGTGCTCTCACCAAATCTATCTCATGTTCATGATCTGATCCATGCGTGTCACCCAAGGAAGTACATACCGAATTAATAACATGATTTGAACTAAGATTTCATGAAACTGATGAAATATTTGTCTTACTAGAAGTAATTTGTTCATATTCTGGTTCATAGAGATCAAGTGTTAAAAAAATGGTTACCAACCACGTCAATGTTTTATGAATATTTCAGAATTAATAGGAAGTTATATAGTAACCTGATGATGTGATGAGGTGGAATAATCCTCCAATGTTTTTCTCAGACTCCCTACATTTCAAATATTGAATTATTATAATGTAGTATAATGAAACACCCATATATTTTATGATATATTTCCCTTTTAAAAAATTAATTTTTTGATATATTTCATTACATAAATTATTAAGATAAAATAAACTACAATATATAATTTAAATAGAATAATTTAAAAGGGATGTTATCACTTATTCATTGGATTTTAGGTATCAAAAGGAGTAACTAAATTATATTGTTTTTTACAAATGTATAAAACAATTTTATTTTTTATAATTTGATAATAACAATTAATGAATTCATTTCAAAGTAAAAGAGTTGTTTTCTTGATAAGATTTCTCCATATTCATAATTTGTTATTATATTAATAAATCAAATAAATAACTATTTTATAATTATTTTAATGAAATTAATATCTTATATATTCAATTGAATTTTTAAATATTTTACTATCCATGGGATAATAATAAACTCAATTTTATGTTTAGATATGTACATTTATAATATAGAGTTTGGTATCCTTTTGTGCTCGTATTGTAAAATGTTTTAAAAATAATTTTTAAATAATTTTTTCAAAAATTGGATATCATAATACAATGAAACATATAAATTTTTTCTTAGATTGATTTTTTGGTATTTTTCTATAATAATTTTCTAAGTGAGTAGTATAAACAATGAATTTTAAAATACCGTCACGTTTTTATATTAAATTGATATCATTAGTACATAATAAATAAATTAAATTATTTATTGTAATTTAAATTTAAATTGAGTTAAATAATAAGTTTTGAATCATTATTTTGAATTTGGAGACCCATGATTGACTGTTGTTAACATAATTTACCTTTTATTAAAATTTTGAAATATTTTTGGGTCTATCCATTTAGTGGAATTTTTGGAAGATTTCATTATGTTTTTTGGATATTTCACGATCCCAAATAAGTTTCATTTTTATCATTTAAAAAAATCATAAAAAATTATTAAATTATTTCAATGTCAAATTATTTTTAATCATAAAATCAGATATTTTTCAAAAAAAATTTCATTAGGCTTTGTGTTCAAATACATAGAGTAATTTCTACCAGCTATAAAAATTAAAACTGATAATATTTATTTAAAATTTTATAATCACCATGTAAATCCTTATTTAAAAGGATTCTTTTATTTTTGATCACATATTAATTTTATTATCAAAAAATATTTAAATTATTATTGTAATGTTAAATTAGATTTATTGTTTTTTAACAAAGGGATAAGGCATAAAATATATCTGAAACATTATAAAATTTGTTTGGTTGAGAATATTTCTCCTATATAACATCTTACATTCTAATTTGGGTTACATTGATTCCATTTAGAATATTATGTTATTTATATCATTTAATAATTTATGTAATTCCATGGGTACTACACCACATAAATATAAAAGGGAACCTCCTCTCCTTCCTTATTCACATTATTTGGTCCTCCTATATAATCCAATAACTTCTCTAATAAAATAATTTAATACTTATAAATTCAATTGAAATTATTTATTTTTCAAACAAGATTCCTTTCATGGATTATGTTTCAATCCAATATATTATTACCAATAAAGAGGTATAACACTTAAGCATATACATTCAATTTAAATACTCTTTCATCCTCATATAAATACTGGATATCAATTATAAAATGGTGAAAGAAATAAATTTAATATAAAAATTATTTATTATAATTATGATAAAACAAATTTCAAACCCATGTCTATTCTATGGGAAAATAAAATATCACATCTCTATGTGTATGGACTACCACCTCAATGAAACAAGGTTTTTTTCACCAATATTTCTCATTAATAGTTATTATGATGGATTTATTATTTATTTATTTATTTTACTATCTATTTAAGTTTATTTAACTATAAAATATCATTTATTTTTATTTTTTTTATTAAAAATTGAAAATAATGCTAATTCATATGTACGGGCTATTGTCTCCAAGAATATTATAAATCATTATTTTTTATCTATGAATTATGGATGATTGTAAATTTCTATAAATGAATTTATTGGTAATTTATATCATTTTTTTAGTACTCATTTATTTACAGTCACGAACCTTATTCCAAAACCTACCATACTAGTAACACAATAAAAATACTAAAATTAATTGTTCAAAATTTGTTTTACCACACTTGGAACATTTTGTTCACTTCACTCAAATATAATTTAATTTCAACTTATCCATTTTCCACTAACTTGATATCTTATTACACATTTCATCTCTTTTTATATAAGTCTCTGAAAATAATATCTCCACATTCTCTATAGAACAAAAAAATATATCATAAAATTTAAATTTTCATGTGTTCAATACTCATCCTAATGTTGGTTTTAATCTTATGTATAATCTATTAATTTATTATTAGTGTATCTAATAATGTTTTTCACGTACATATATAATATAGTGGAGTTTTATTCATATGAAAACTTATAATATTTTCCATTTAACCTCAATTCCTGTACTTATTTCTCCATCTAAAGCAAAAAAAACCATAGGGAGATATTTCTCCAGGAAAATAATCTTAATTATGCCTACCTCTATAACATCAAGATCATATTTCTCTCTGATACTATTACAAAAATAACACCATTAATCATCATTTCCATAAAAATTATAGATGTAAATTTTTACCATTCTATTTTTTAATCATTTCATGGAATGAGATAATTTTTCCAAAGCATTGTTCATTCTGTTATCTACCACATGATTATATAATGGACTGAATTATGGGTAATTGTGACAACCCGATATTTTATGATAAGTATTCTTTTTAATTTATTTGATGACATGTGCTTTATGATAAAAACAAGATTATCATGTGCTATACGCCACACTATATAATCTTGAAGTATACACACCACTATTTTTAGATTGTTTTACACACAATTTCAAGTTCGTTTTATAATAGTCATCCTACGCAACATTGAGTGCATATATATATAAAAATTCAATGTATAAATAAAATATTTTTGGATTCTGTAATATGAAACAACGAATGATTCTTGCACAACATGCAACCCTAACTTGGCATTCATTACACGCAATGGCGACCTTCCTCGATAGCCTTTGTTGTACGCAATATCGGCTTTCACTAAACAATGATATATGGTTATAATATTATAACGAACTAGCAGTTATGAATAGTATTAACTAAATTTTGAATTTTAGAACATTATTATTCATCTTACACATTTTCTTGAACATGGTAAGAGAACAAAATAAATTTTTCGGGTAAAATAAGTATTTTTCAAAAAATGTTGTTTTGTCGCCTTTTGATGGCGCACCCAAATTAAATCTAGTTTTTGACATGTTTATAAGTTCAATTAGAAAAAATAAAATTCTTCTTTGGAATCTGGATATAAAAATTTACTTTGGATAATTTTTTTATATTTTTCTGAAAACTTTCATATTTTAATGAATAGTTAAAATACGATAATTTTTAATTAAAAACAACTTTATTCATTGAGATAATTTATAAGGTTAAATTATAATATTTAATTATTTTAAAGTATAAATTGAATATATTTTTACCATATAATATAATATATGTCAATATCATTATTTTCATATTTAATTCATAGGTAAAAACATTTCAATCTTTGGCAATGTTTTAACGTCTAAAACTCGTTTTCTTAATAACTGGATTAATTTTAAATTAATTACTGAAAATTATGTGTTTTAAATTTTGAAATATGGATTCAATATTTGGAATCAGTGGGAAAAAATTATGTTAATAGGATACTTTCTATTTTTGGGCATATGAATAATAAATACGGAAAATTTTATTTACCATATATAAAGGTAAATCGTGTAATTAAGGGTAAATATAAGATTGTAAAATTATGCTAAAAAATTAAAAAATACTATAGGATGACTAACAGTAGACCCATATAACCTGAGGGTCAGGTTAGATTCATTTAATGGACTTTTTCTCCTAAAAATAATTTAATTATTATTAAAACCAAAGAAAGTGACAACATGCCACTTTCTTAAATCTTATAAGTATAATAATTTAAATTTAGTGATAAACATAATGAAACATCGTATATAAATAGTCTCCAGAAGGATAATAAAATTATCTACATCATATGAATTTATTTAGAATTTTTAGGGATTAAATAATTATCATTAATGGTGACATAATAGTGATGTTGAAATTATTTAATTAAGAGAAATATCAAATAAATGGATTTAAAAATATTAAAATAAATATTATATGAACTATTTAATGTGCTCCACTAATTTTCTATATACATATGACATGTTATAAATCTATTAAATATTTTAGTTCGAACATATATTCTGTATATTGTTTATTTAAATTCAAATAAATTAATAATGTCAAAATTGACACTGTTGTTATTTTATAAAAATAACATATTATAAAATTGTTTACAAATCAGAAAAATATTTAAAAATTATAAATTAAAATTTATATGGTCTACAATGTCATAAATTATCAAATTCTGGAAAATTAACAACACATATGTAATTATGTAAATTAATTTAAAATATAGAATATTATTATCACAAATAAAATAAAATTGATAAATAAGGATAAATCAAGTTGATAATGTTTAAAATAAATTCTTAACATGTCTAAATTTTATTTTTTGATTATATTACAACCCTATATAATCTAATATTTGGATATGAGACATTTTGAAGGTTTTTATGTGTGGTTGGGATTTAATATAAACTAATATTTCTTATATTTTCAAAGGCGCCCCTCTCCTCCCTTATAAAAGGGAACCTCCTCCCTCTCATCCTCACACCAATTTGAGCATTCAAGATTTGAAAACCCCAACCAAAGTCTCTTATCCACTTCTATAAAAACATCCTAGAGGTCCTGGTCTTCTTTAAAGACCAATTTTAGTGCCCTACGAGAAAGTTTAAAGGAGGAACTTTGAGAAAGAGGTAATACCTTCTACCGTTTTCTTCAAGTTTCATTATTCTTCTACTCCATCTTATTTAGTTGTTTCATTATAAAGTAAAAATATTTGTATCCCTCATATAATTATATGATATTATAAATATGAAACATCCATATTTCACTTTCTATACATCCTTTGGAAAACTAAATCAACGCACGTGCGTACGTACGGAATATCATCTCCACGACGTGGTGTAATCTGTTTTTCCACCGACACCTTACAAGGATGGGTATAATTGTGTAAATAATAACTATAAATTGTTATTATAACATAATAATGATTCTTATATATTATACCATCCACTCAAATACTATTTAATAATTATGGGAACAATATCATCGCTCGTGTGTACGTACGGATTACCGTCTCCACGACGCGATGACATTCATTCTCCATGATAACCATACATGAATGAATATAAAGTTTATATAATGAATAATAATGAAATATATGAAATAATAATGCTACTTTATTCATGTATATACATATTTATTTCATCTATTTGGTTTCATTTAATTCAATAAGGTAACTAAAAAGCGTTCATGCGTACGTACGTCCTATCGTCTCCATGAACGGTGTATTTCATTATTTTTATCAATCTATAATATATATGTATATGATGAATATATATTATATATAAATTATTTTTTACATTCTCTAATTATATAAATTATGATATAAGTAATAATATCAAGAACGACAAGTCGAAACACATATGATAAATGAAATGATTTTACCCAAAATGCTGCTTTAACATGGAATTTTCAAAAGAACGGGTAATATAAAGTCATAAGTGAAAATTATATGATATCATAACAATGAATATGATTATGTAATATGTCAATGACATTATTTAAATCAATATACGAGAGGTTCAGATCCATACGAAACATATCGGACCTAAGGTAAGGGATAATTTTGCAAATCTCATTTTTATCTGAGATTGCTTATTTGTAAGTATTTACTGGGGTTATTTCTATCATCCATGTCCATGTTGAATAAAAATGTTTTCTTGTATGTTTAATGTCCTTTTTAACCATTTTTTACTTTTACTACATTGTATGTAATGAATTTTTTTTACCATACGAGGTACTTTTTTACTTTTCCGACAAAAGTACAAGGTGAATGTTATTTTTAAATTATAAGATGTGAATGGATTATTATGGTTTCATAATTCCTAATTTTCATGAATCTTACTCTACATGATTTAATGAAAATTTTAAACAAAATACTTTTATTTTAAAAGTGCATGACATTTTTTGAAAAGAAAATGATTTTTACAAAGAAAGGATATTTTCCTCAAGAATTCATTTCAAATATTTTATCAAAACCATTCTCCATCTAAGATGACATTATTTCATATGTGTATGTTTCAAGTTTAATGTCTCTATGATTTACATGTTTCACTTTTCTTATGACGAAATGTCCATTTTTTATATGGATTATGAAATGATGGGATGATGTTTATGAATCCCATTTTATTCTTTGGGTTATGAAAAATGTTTTAAGTTTATTTTGTGGAAAAAGTAAGAAGGATTTCATAATGAGATGGGTGGGACCTATATCTCCCTCCAATGAATTGGGTAAATATTTATATCTCATGAGATAGACATGGCTGGAATGGTATGTTAATCCGGATCAGTGTTATAGTATTGAAAAGAGGAGTGAACTAGATTCAGAAACGGACATTGTCCACTAAGATGGTCTTGGCAGAAATGCATTGGCTACTATGGAAATCATAAAAAGTGCTGAAAGGTTTCCACAATTACATGTTTTATTACCATCATATTTTATCATGAATGATATTCCTTTATGATATTTTCCTTACATACTTCCAAGATTTATGTCTTTGTTCGAGGATTTAATATTTATATTTCATGTTCAAGTTTTTGTTTTCAAATGTTTATGGATTGTTTTATGTCCTCTATGTTTTCCCTTACTGAGTATTTGAGATCACCATTTTTATGTTTTATTTTCCCCAAGAAATAAAGAAAGGTTTTAGGTATGGAATCAAAAAGGGGAAGATCGTTATGGGAGATGTTGAAGATCATTCAACATGATTAGATGTTTAAATTTCGAGTTTCCAAAGATGCTAAACTATTACAGTCCTTGTGCGTCTGTTTTTTGTTATGTATTAAGTATTCTGAAAAAGTAATTTAATGTCCATGTACGTCATTTTTCGGGTCTCTCCAGGTTGTATAAGTGGAATGGTTTAGTTAACCTTTGGAAATTAGGATTCAAAAACTTTAGTGAGATCCCTAGAGATATTTCTAAGGTATGTCTTGGGATGTCCCTAAGGTTAAGTATATGTATATTTTATAGTCCATGAATTGGGCTAACGATCATAGAATTAATCTTAAGAAGTTAATTTTTTAAGGTACTCCCCCTTTATTATGTTGTTTTCTCTAGCATGGTATTTTCCTCTCACACTATTATTTTTGGGTTTTAGATGATGGATGGAACCTGAAGGAACCGTTTTTATCAATATAATGGACAATGCAATGATTGTCCTCCTGACCATTCCAATGTCATGGGATATGGAGTGCACAATCTTATTTCTATACTTACCCAAGCAATGAATCATTCTTGACCTAAAAATGAGCAGAGAAAGGAGAAACATTCTGTTGAATCATTCATGAGGAAGCGTCCACATTCATTCAGCGAGTCTTCTAATCCCTTAGTGGCTGAAAAATGGATCATTACTACTGAAAAGATATTTTCAGTTCTACAATGTTCTTATCATGATAAAGTCATCTTAGTAGTATATCGTTTGGAAGATAATGCTGATAAATGTAAGAATCTTATCAAGAATACGAGTCAAAGAGATGAAATTGAGTCCATGGAATGGGATGAGTTCAAGAACATGTTTTTTAGTAAGTACTTCCCTCGTATTCTTCGAACAAAGATGGAATAGGAGTTTCTTGAGCTTAAGCAGAAGGATGATGAATCTGTTTGTATATACGAAGCGAATTTTACAAGACATGCAAGGTATGTATCTGGCTTTATCATCCAACCTGAAAGTAAAGTTGATCGATTTTTCAGTGGCTTAAAACCAAGTATTCGAAGGGCATTAGCTATAAGAGACTTTAGTAGCTATGAAGAAATTGTGTGTTGTGCTATCAAGGTATAACTAAAAGTTGGTGTAACATATCCATCTCATGGTTTTGACAAGAAACGAAATATGGAGTTCAAGGAGAAATCTAAGAACAATAGTTTAAGAAGATGAATGTTTCTTTATGCTCAATGTGTGGAAAGAAGCATGGTGGAGATTGCCTATAAGGTACTAGAGTATGTATTAAGTGTGGAAAAGAAGGTCATAGAGTAGTTGTTTGTTGATTTAATGGGAAAAAGGTTGCTAATGATGTGAATAGAGAAAAGACTACAGAGAACTCTCCACTAACACTTCAATGCCTCAATTGCAAAGAAATGGGGAATTATGCTAATAAATGCCCTAATCCACGTGTTATTGATTATCAATGTGAGCAACCTCTTAAGGAAACAGATAAAGGGAAGTCTCATGCAATCACTATTTGTGATGTTGAGTATGAAAATGAAGTTGTGTAACGATTAAGTGTTTATGTAATGGGATTTCAAAATAGGATCATGGAATCTAATTTATGGTATTGTAGAATTTTGGAATATCTATGTATTGGTTTTCAATAATTATATGGTACTGGTAACAGTGAAAAGGTGATTGAAATACTTTTGGAAAGTAGATGAAATTCGCATAATGAAGGGATAATGAGAAAATAATCTGATAGTAATCATGAGCTCATGACTGATATAAGGACTATGTGATATTATGGTTTGAGTATATAGAATTTTTCTGATTTTGGTATTTTGAAAGTGTTAAAATTTAACAACATTCATGTCTTTAGTATGGTACAATGGGTATTCATTATTCAAGAGAATACATGATTATGGTATTCACATGTTTTGAATTTGACGAACAAGATATATCTTATGATATATGGGGGTTAAATGATGGCATTCACGTGATTGTTATGTGACATTTCAAGTCATCATATTCTTTATACTATGAGCTTGGATCAAAGTATTTTAGATAAGCCTAAAGATTGGAATGTATTATGTCGGACATAAATTATTATTGTTAAAGGGTAGCACTCTTTTTGATATTATTGATGTGATGTTATAGTAATGTAGTTTTAGAAAAAGGAAAACCTGTAGGACGGGCGACATCCCATCGTGTCGGACAAGGCTATGGGAATTGAACCCACAACCGATGTGCGACAGGCCTATATCGCCTACCACTGGCCTACAGGATGTCCCTGGTTAGTATAAATTGGTTTAAATTTTTTTAACTGGTATGAGATATGAAGTATAAGTCCATTTTAGGAACCATATACGATTAATCGACTAATGTATATTTAATATCTTTTGCTAACCTTTTGTTTGAGACAGATGGAATGACCCATCATTCTATCACATGATCTACTAACACTTCTCGAATAACGAATTCAACTTCATTCATTTAAGAGATGAAGTGGAAATTGTTCAATGCACGAACAATAGTGATATTGAACAAAAATCATGTAAGTATTTCTTTTAATTCATCAAATTTAGGGAAATGATCATCAAAACCAATAATTTTGTCCTAGTTCCCTCATATCCGATGAATCAGATGGTACCTTATATCATCAAAAATATATGGCTTTGTGATTGTTGGCTTTTTAATGACCATTTTCTCTACCACTATCCATCAGTACACGATGGTTAGATTTTTCTTCCATATCCATATTTTTACCTACATTCTCCTACGTGGAAACCCAGTGATGAGTTAGTTTGGGTAACCATTACATTTCATACTTTAGTTTTTTAAATTTATGTTTTGGTATTTCATTTTACGATGTGTGTTGAAATTAAAGAAACTTTTAAGTAGAAAACCATGTCTAACCCCCACAAATTTCGAGGGAGAAATTCATTTTAAGTGGGGTAGAATGTAATAACCTGATATTTTATGATAAGTATTATTTTTAATTTATTTGATGTCATGTGTTTTATGATACAACAAGATTATATTGTGCTATATGCCACACGTTATTATCTGGAAGTAGACACAACACTATTCTTAGATTGTGTTACACACACTTTCAAGTTTGTTTTATAATAGTCATTCTACCAAATATTGAGTGTATATATATATATATATTCAATGTATAAATGAAATATGGTTAGATTCGGTTATATGAAACAAAGAAGGATTCATTCACAACACGTAACCCTAACTTTTCATGCATTACACGTAATCACGACCTTCCTCGATAGTGTGTGTTTTACACAATACCGGGTTTCACAAAAAAATGATATATGGTTATAATATTATCACGAACTAGCCGTTATGATAGTATTAACAAAAATTTTAATTTTATAACATTATTATTCATTTTACACATTTTTTAGAACATGGTAAGAGATCAAAATAAATTTTTTCGGGTAAAATAAGTATTTATTAAAAAATGCAGTTTTGCCACCTTTTGATGGCGCACCCACATTAAGCCTAGTTTTTGACATGTTAATATGTTCAATTTGAAAAAATAAAATTCTTCTTTGGAATCAGGATATAAAAATTTACTTTTGATAAATATTTGATATTTTTCTGATAACTTTCATATTTTGATGAATAGTAAAAATACGCTAATTTTTAATTAAAACCAACATTTTTAATTGAGATGATTTATATGGATAAATTATAATATTGAATGGTTTTAAAGTATAAATATAATATATTTTTACCATTTAATATAATATATGTCAATAGCATTAATTTCACAATGAATTCATAGGTAAAAACATTTCAATCTTTGGTAATGTTTTAACTTCTAAAACTCAATTTCTAAACAATGGGATTAATTTTAAATTAATTACTGCAACTTATATGTTTTAAATTTTGAAAAAATGATTCCATATTTGGAATAATTGGGACCAAATTATGTTAGTAGGCTACTTTTTATTTTTGTTCATTCTAAATAGTAACTACGACAAATTTTATTTACCATAGTTAAAGGTAAATCAGGTAATTAAGGGTAAATATAAGACTATAAAATTACCCTAACACCTGCCAATCTCTTATTGGATGACTAAACATCGACCCATATCACCTAAGGGTCTGATTAAATTCATTTAATGGACTTATTTCTATGAAAACAATTTAATTATTATTAAATCCAAAGAAAGTTACAACATGTCACTTTCTTAAATCTTATAAGTATAATAATTTTAATTTAGTGATAAACATAATGAAACATCGGATATAAATAATATCCAGAAATATAATAAAATTATATACATCATATGAAATTATTTATAATTTTTAGGGATTAAATAATTATCATAAAAGGTGACATAATATCGATGTTGAAATTATTTTATTATGAGAAATATCAAATAAATTGTTTAAAAAATATTAAAATAAATATTATATGAACAATTTTATGTGATCCACTAATTTTATAGATAAATATGACATGTTATGAATCTATTAAAGTTTTTATTTCGAACATAACTTCTGTATATTGTGTATTTAAATTAAAATAAATGAATAATGTCAAAATTGACACTATTGTTATTTTATAAAAATAACATATTATAAAATTGTTTAAAAATCACAAAAATATTTAAAAATTATAAATTATAATTTATATTGTCTAAAATTACATAAAGTGTCAAATAATGGAAAATTAACAACACATATGTAATTATTTATAATAATTTAAAATGTAGAATATTATTACCACAAATAAAATTAAATTGATAAATAAAGATAAATCAAGTTGATAATGTTTAAAATAAATTCATAACATGGCTAAATTTTATTGGATGATGAGATTACTACAATATTTCATCTAATATTATGATTTGAGTCATTTTGAAAGTTTTTATGTGGGGTTGGGATATAATATAAATTAATATTTCTTATATTTCCAAAGGTGCCCCTCTCCTCCCTTATATAAGGATATCTCCTCCCTCTCCTCCTCACACCAATTTGAGCATTCACGATCGGCCAAACCATTCCAAATTCTCTTATCCACTTCCGTAGGAACATCCTAGATGTCCTTGTCTTCTTCAAAGACCAATTTTAGTGCCCTAAAAGATAGTTTAAAGGAGGCACTTTGAGAAAGAGGAAATACCTTCTACCCTTTTCTTCAAGTTCCATTATTCTTCTACTACCTCTTATTTATTTTTTTCATTATTAAGTAAAAAACATAATTATCCCTAATATACAAATATGTAATTATAAATATTAAACAACTCTATTTCACCTTCTATCCATCCTACGGAAAACAAAATCACCACGCGTGCGTACGTACAGAATACAGTCTCCACGCCGTGGTGTAATCTGTTGTTCAACAAACACCATACACGGATGGGTATAATGGTGTAAAGAATAAATATTTTTTTTTATTATAACATCATACTGATTCTTATATATTATACCATCCACTCCAATTCTATTAAATAATTATGGGAACGATATCATCGCTCGTGTGTACGTACAGATTACTGTCTCCACGACGCGATGAGATTCATTCTCCATGTTACCCATACATGAATGATTATAAAGTTTATATAATGAATAATAATGAAATATATGAAATAATAATGCAACTGGATTTATGTATATATATATATTTATGTCATCTATTTAGTTTCATTCCATTCAATAAGGAAACGAAAACAGCATTCATACGTACGTACGGTCTACCGTCTCCATGAACGGTGTATTTCATTCCTTTTATCGATCTATAATATATATGTATATGATGAATATATATTATATATAAATCATGTTTTACATTATGGAATTATGTTAATAAGTATATAAGTAATAATATCAATAACGACAAGTCGAAACACATATGATAAATGAAATGATTTTACCCAAAACACTACATTAACATGGAATTTACAATAGAATGGGTAATATAAAGTAATAACTGAAACATATATGATATAATAACAATGAATATGATTATTTAATAAGTAAATGACATTATTTAAATCAATTTACAGGAGGTTCGGATCCGTATGAAGCATATTAGACTTAAGGTAAGGGATAATTTTGCAAATCTCGTTTTTATCCGAGATTGATTATTCGTAAGTATTTAATGGGGTTCTTTCTATATTCCATGTACATGTTTTATAAAAGTGTTTTCATGTATGATTAAAGTCCTTTTACCCATTTTTTTCTTTTACTACATGGTATTTAAGGAATCTATTTTACTATATGAGGTACTTTTTGACTTTTCTGACAAAAGTACGAGGAGAATGTAATTTTTAACTTATACGACGTGAATGGAGTTTTACGGTTTCATAATGACTCATTTTCATGAAGATTACTCTTCAGGATTTTATCAATATTTTAAACAAAATAAATTTATTTTAAAATTGCATGGCATTTTTTGAAAGGAAAATCATTTTGATGAAAAAAGGATATTTTCCTCAAGAATTTATTTCAAATGTTTTATCAAAACCATTTTCCATATAAGATGACATTATTTCATATGTTTATGTTTCAGGTTTAATGTCTCTTTGATTTACATGGTTCAATTTTATTATGATGAAATGTCCATTTTTTTATATTGATTATGAAATGATGGGATGAATTTTATGAAACCCATTTTATTCTTTGGGATATGATGAATGTTTTAAGTTTATTTTGTGGCACAAGAAAGAATGATTTCATTACTAGATTTGTGGGTCCTATATCTCCCTCAAATACATTGGGTAAAGATTTATATCTCATAAAATAGACATGGCTGGGATGGTATGTGAATTTGCTTCAGTGTTACATGACTGAAAAGAGGAGTGAACTCTATTCAAAAAGGGACTTAGTCCACAAAGATGGTCCTGGAAACAATGTCGTGGCTACTATGGAAATCATAACAAGTGATGAATGGTTGCCACAATTACAAGTTTTATTCCCATGCTATTTTATTGTGATTGATGTTCCTTTATGATATATGACTTACATACATCCAAGAATTATGTCTTTGCTCAAGGTTTCAATGTTTAGATTTCATGTTCAAGTTTATGCATTCAAATGTTTATGGATTGTTTTATATTCTCTATGATTTCCCTTACTAAGTATTTGAGCTCACCCCTGTTGTGTTTTATTTTCCCCAGGAAATAAAGAAAGGTTTTAGGTAAGGAAACAAAAATGGGAAGATCGTTATGGGAGATGTTGAAGATCTTTCAACATGATTAGATGTTTATATTCCGAGTTTCCAAAGACACTAAACTATTACTGTCCTTGT
Source organism: Viscum album (assembly GCA_963277665.1). Lineage (NCBI taxonomy): Eukaryota > Viridiplantae > Streptophyta > Magnoliopsida > Santalales > Viscaceae > Viscum > Viscum album. Next base: position 326,243,845 of record OY728128.1, read on the forward strand.
GTGTCTATTTTTTGTTATGTATTATGTATTCTACAAAAGTAATGTAATGTCCATGTACGTCAAGTTTCGTGTCTCTACAGTGATATTTCCTCATAAATTTATGCACAATATAAATTTACCTTCATGGTATATCTTATTACTCTATCTCATTGATTACACAATAATTTATCACTTTATTCAACACAATCATCACTACGACAAGGCATTCATTTCAAAGTCCAACCACTTGAGGTTGCTTATTTACAAGGATATTCTCTTATCAGTACCATCAGAGAAAGTATTCTATGTTTTATTTTTGAAAACACATCTGAATAAGGATACATTAGTTAAAGAAAACTATAAATAAAAAAATGATATATCTTTTCGTATTAAAAATAATGTAACATCCTCTTATTAACTCTTATAAACACTATAAAAACCTTTAATGTTGTGTAAACCGATATGTGATACCAATTAAAAATCTTCATATGTAAATATTAAATAATCTTGCATTTTATGTATTGAATAATTCTCTTTAAATTGTGGATATCTTCAGGTATACAATTTTAGAGAAAAATTACATAACTCAAAAAATATAATTTTTTTAAAATATTGTATGATTTCTTTTCGTGGAAAATCTCACTGACCTTCAACATGGATTAATTAATTTCATTAACATTTTCATATGAAAAACAGAATAAATTATAAATTTGGGATGAGAGAAAAAAATCATTAATGGATATAATAAGAATGAAATCTGTTAGTCAATTGAAAACATGAAAACTCATAAAAGTATTATTAGTTTCATCACGATTAATTGAGAATATTAATTTTAATTTTTTCACAAGAAAAAATAACAAATTTATCTCCAAAAATCATTAAAATCGATTTAATGATTCTAAATCTTATTTAGGTGACCTTGAGTATCATATTCCAAAACCCTACTCAAACCCCTTCTAATTGAAATAATCATTTGTCCAAAATCCAATATAATAATTACTCAATGCATTAAAGATATATAATGGGGTTCCCCATTCATTTAAGTTGTATAATGCTCACAAGTGAGCTATAATGGGCATCCACCATTCATATAATCTCTATTGGGATCACCTATTTGACATGATCTATGATTGGCCACAACCCTTCATATAAGTTATATCATCCTCATACATGGGCTATAATAGACCTGAACACTTTTTATAAGCTATATCTGGATCACATGATTTATATTATTCAAAATTACTATGTCATGAATAAAATAAATTAATAATAATACCATTTCAAAACTCCTTTTAGACCCAAATGAAAAAAATTCGATAAAAATACAATATTCCTTTAATAACCCATTTCCAATATCAAAACAGTATTTTCATTAAAACAATTCAATACAAAAATTTAAAAACTAATAACGGGGTTTTAATTTATGGAAACATTATAGATTTCAAAGAGGCAAAAAAGATACCAATGGAAATGATGAGGTAAAATTCATTTCCACCATATACATTAAAATTATACATTACTATTGTACTTTTTCAAAAAAATTATATAAAATGCATAAAAATTTACTTTTAAAATACATTTAAAATAATGTAAAAATGATATATAAAAATATAATTTATAAATATTTTATTTCCATAAAAAATTTCATGAAATTATTTAAAAAAATACATGGAAGAGAATGTGTTTTGCGAAAAACTCTAAGGGATTATACTAATTATATGATAAGTCCATTATCACAAGGACAACACATGAATCATAATGCTAATAGTAGAATAATTTCAAAAAACATTAAATATTATTATTTTAATTAATATCATGATATAAAATTTCAATGTGCTTTATTAAACAGCTTATAAAATAATAATTCTTAATAATGTCAAGATATGCCTCAAAGAAATGAGATTCATACAAAGTCCATTACATTTTGTCTAACATGTCAAGTGGGTCCTTATCATCCAAATAATAGTCTAATTTTAATTAATTACTATCTTAAGAAAAAAATTATTATTAATTTTAATTATCTTAGTAATAGTATTTATATGATTACTTCATAAATTAATATTAAGTTAATTGTTTTGACCATATTCAGCTTATTTTTCAAGAACTGACTTTGGATTGTCAACTAAGGCCAATGAGATCATTATTTAAAAAAATATCTATTTATAATCAGGAAATAAAAATCATATTTATACATAAATTATTTCATTTACCCCAATCATTGAATATGATCATTAAAAGTCAACCTACATTACAATCATGGAGATTGTATGTTGTACATGCAAATGAGTAACATCACCATTTTTCAATGATCATCATGAATGAAGGTATGAAATATTATATCATTATATAATTATAATTATATCATAAATAAAATGATATGTAATTAAATATTCATATATATATATATATATCATACTAGGAAATTTGGGGGTGAACCCCTTTACTAAAAAGAAAAGAAAAGAACACACAAACCCTTTTAAGGGAAAAGGGAGAACCCAAAAGACCATATCAAACCCATAGGTTTGACACAAAGACTTAAAATAAAGTGGCTCGAGAGCCCAGTGGGACAAACCCAATACAAGACCAAAGTCTAATCCAAATCTAAATTTAAATGAACCGTCTCCGCGAAGCTAGATCCGCCAAAGCCTGCTCTAAAATGAGACCACTATCGCATGTTGACATCAAGCCGTGTCAGAGAACCCATCCCATTGCCGATGTACACCCATATAGGACACACTCATTGTACGCCAGGGATGCTACAATAGATGCAGAGAAATAACATGGATTAAAACCCTATATCTCGAGAACCATCTTTTTGAAGTGGAGGCTACATATCGAACAATCATGCGGACCTAAGTAGCATCCTGCACTGCTCATGGCCCCTTCTAAAGAAATCACCACCGAAAAAAAAGATATGCATCTTCTTCTCGAAACGAAGTTGAAATTGAGGGACCAGCTCACAAAACCACTGAAACAGACATGCATCACTGTGTGAGATATAGGTGAGGTCGAGGAAGTCCATGCAAACCACGCACTCCATGCTCTACTAAAAGCTGAAAAAGAGCCGAGAGAGCTGTCGAAGCATCCTGGTCTATGCCTTAGACCCATCCTACACCTTCAAAGCCCTTCTCCATGAGAATATGCACCATCCTCCTCTGCCAGGGATCCTTCTAATCGAAACCCGAGGGTGCCCCCGAGAGAAGAGCTCCAGAGAGAGCCCAAAAATATTTTGGTGGGTGAAATACTAAGCGTAAAATTATATATTTTATATATTGAAAGATATATATATATGTCATTAATATCATGATTATTTCATTAATATCATATATATATATATAAATTATATATACACTTATTAACTTCTATTTAATATATTAGTGAAAAACTATTCGTGTCGCTTCATGAGGAGGATGTCTACAATTAACATCAGGGAAATTATAATATCCCCTATGGTATGAAATGTAAAAAGTGTGAATATGATATAATGACCCTTGAGGTATTTTTATGTTTTGAAATTCTTAAATATCATATATTTATATTATTTTCATCAAAATTCCCAACCATGATAGGTGTCAATGAAACAAAATGACCTAGTGTCAAGAGGTGTTAGATCATAATACATAAGAACTATAATTTTGTAAATCATTTGATGAATGTGTGTGAGTTTTAATGTCTCACAATTAACATATAAAATCTAATTAGATTAAAGAAAATTATTCTCTTATATAATGTAGTCATTATTATATTTTATGTTAGTGGGGAAAGAAATAAGATAAAAAAGAAATGTTGGTTATAAGAACATCTTATTTGGATGACTCATTTATAAATAAAAAATGCATTTATTGGATTTATTTCTAAAAATAATAATAATTTTTGATAATGCGATGCATGTTGTGATTTTATTTGTTCATGGTTTGGATGATCCAAAAAACATTTGAAGTGTTTTAATGGGTTAGGGGAATTCCCTTTTATATTGGAGTGGCATTCATGTAAATACTAAAAAGAAAACAATATTTTGAGGTCGGTCCTACATCACATGTCACTAATAATAAACAATTTTTGTTAAAAATATAAAATATGTTCTAATTATGTATATTTATTAGTTAATAAAAAAATTGGGTGTCATTTCCCCATATTCGGTTTTAATATTAACTACTATGTAAACTCATCTGTACCTTTACAACTATACATAATTTCAATTTATTGTATGTTATTATATAAATAAACTTCGTTGTAAATACAATATATTATAAATTAATATGATTTAAAATGTTAAATCGAATTTTCCAACTTCAATTCACAAAAGTGTAAATTTTAAATTTAAAAATAATCCCATAGACTCAATAATAAAATAGTTTTTCAAATTGAAAATATCCAAAAGAATACTATTTTTTTACATCAAAATTCAAAATGGAATTTCCTACAATGTCCTATATTAGATATATATATATATATAATTTAATTATATAAAAATAAAATAATTTTAAAATATGATTTAAATTAATATATTATTTACATATAAACTTAGTTTTAAATTAATATTTCGTTTTTTCACAACTCATCGAAAAATAAATCTTCTCTAAAAAATACCAAAAAATGACAAAAATATAATTTTGGGATTAATGTTAATTTTTTTTTATTTAGTCAAATAAATTTATTTAAATTTTAGAAAATTATTTTTAAATATATTCTTCCATTAAATGGCAACGAAACTACCATTCTTACTAATATACCATTTTATGCTAAAAATTTGAAATATTATTATCTTATGCCAATAAAATATATTATATGGGTGTTTTTATATTTTTTTGAATATTAAAAAAAGCATAAATATATATTCATTCAATTATAGTAATTAATTTAATTTATAATGATAAAACCTTTTTCAAAACATAAAAATAGATATTCACAATAGCATCTCATTTATATTCAATTGGTTTTTATATTCATTTATAATTAATTGGTGACCATTAAATTCATTTTAAGAAGATATGTAAAAATTATTTTCATAATTTAGTCAGTCTTATTCACTTTGATCATTTATATTTCATGCTGAAAACTATAAGGTTAAATAATAAAAGTGATATAATATTTTTTTCTACTCAAACTCGACCATACGTGTGACAGATATTATCGATGAACCTCAATATTACATGAAACACAATATAATACCATAATTTCATATATTAAATGACAAAATATAAATTAAGTGTAATTACATATATTAATAAAATTGAATTAAATTTAAAGAATATATTTACAAAAATTTGGACATTACAATCCTCTTATTCAAATAAATTTTATAAAATTCAAAAAACATGAAAATAGATGAATGAAATGATATAAAATTTAAAACTACAAGAAAAAAAGATGTAGAGTGAATCTCCCATGACATAAAATGTCTATAAAATCATTTATCATGGATCCATGATGGATATCTGAGCCCACATACTTTAAAAATTTAGTATTATCTTCACATGAATCAACCACATCCACCATAATTGATCACATCACTACCGTAATCCTCGAGCTTATTGCAATTAGAATCACTATTCTATCTAACCATGACCACAAAACCATATACCATGGTAAAAAATCATGATTTTATGATACACCTCCCTTTATGTAAATTTCAATTTCAAATATCCTTCATTACTGTTGAGTCAATACTATTTTCCTTACGACTTTTTCATTTTTTTCATACTTGGGTGAGATTATTAATTCAATAAGATATTCTTATGACTTTACCATTCCTTCTTGTTTTGAAAATCACAAACAACTTATTCCAAGGAAAACTCATTTTACCCATGGTTTTACTTTAATAAGGAAAATTTCATTCACTAAGAAGATTTACACTTACCTAGATTTCATTTTTCATATCAATATTTATTTAAGTGTAAAATTCTGTTTGTAACCAAAAACCTGGGAATCATATAATTTCCTAGATATGAAGAATTCTGTTTTAGGATCCGAATTCCTATTATGAATTATGGATATGAACTATTTTGAGTTCTGAATATGAATTCTGACAACGAATTCTGGATACGAACTCTTATGAGTTCTGACACCAAATTCTGACTACGAATTCTGGATACGAACTCTTTTCAGTTCTGACATTGAATTCTGATTACGAACATTGTATATGAACTCTTCTAAATTCTGACACCATATTCAGAATACAAATTCTGACTCTGAACTATTTAGAGTTCAGACTCCATGTTTTCATAATTTTGACTCTGAACTATTCAGGGATCTGACTTAGAGTTCTTAGAATGCTAACTACAGACTTTAAGAATTATGATTATGAATTCCAATGAACTCCGAATCCGAACATTGAGTGTTTTGACTCTCAACAGCTAGAATCTCATATTCTGAATATTATAATTTTAGGTTCTGAATTCCTAGAAAACAGAAACTGAATATCTTTATAGAATCCGAATTCATTTTTGGTTAGAATACAAACATTCATTTACATACATTTTTAATATTGTATTATGATTAAACAAGTTTTTATTCTAATATTATGGCCTGTATTTAGTTACAGGGCTTTGAAAAAGTGTTCTTACATACTGTTGAAGTGATTTCTAGAGAGATAGGATCTTATAAACTCTTATTCTTCATGCATAATGTTTTAAACTGGTTTTTTCAATCTTTGCTTAATGCAGATTAGCTTAGTGGAGAGATTCAATTTCCTTAATATCAGAGACTTCAGGTTGTGAAGTCAGAGGTGATGATTTCCTTACAAATAGAGGGCTTCTGAGGATAGCATGATAGATACTGATCTTCAGATTGAGGTATTACTTGGGTTTTGGAGAGACATACTTTCTTCAAAGTATAAATCAAGGGACCTCTTATCCAGGGTTGTTGGATACCATTCTCATTGGGTAAAAGAGTTTATAATTGTTACTGGTAGTGTTACTACATTGTTTTCCATTTTGTATTTTAGTTGTTGTGGAAATTATAACGTTCATATACAACCTTAAACTTGTACTCTGATTTTATAAGATTCTATACACATTAAGGTAGAATCTTAGTTTGTGTAAACATTAGCTAATAAAACATGGAGGTGTTGTGAATTTTGTTTACACTAAATTTCATTAAGAATTTTTAAATAATACAATTCACCCCCTCTCGTATTTGAGCAACTCATTAGTATCATATCGATCCTACATTTGGTATTATGGAGTATATCATACTCACATACCATCTCACAGTTGGTATCAGAGCTTGGTCTCTGAAATACTTATATTCACATATATGTTTTTCTTGCTCAAATTTCTCATAATAGCATTTCTGATTTCCTATTATCAGATTCATATTTTTAGATTCCTATTTTCAGATTCATATTTTTCGGATTCATATTTTCTTAAAGATACAATACCTAGTTATGTGCTTGGAACATTTTCTCTTGATTACAAACATAAACTACTAACAAGTTTTGGTTTCCATGATTTTATTAAGGATGGAAGGTCTGAAGGTTGGCTCTATTGATAATCTAAATCCTACCAGACCTCCTATTTTTGATGGAAATGATTATGAGTACTGGAGATATAGGATGAAGAATTTTTTTATAAATACCATAGTTGATAAATATCTATTGCTAACTGGAGACTACAACATTCCAGATAAGGAATTAAGAACCTTTACAAATAAGGAGAACTCAGAATATCATGCAAACTTCAGAGTCATAAATATATTGTTATATTCCATGACTATGAAAATCTATAGTCAAATATCAGCATTTGAAGCAAAAAACAGTATCTAGAAGAAACATGACGTTACATATTTTGGTGCATCTAAAGTCATAGAGACAAGGAGAGCTATGTTGAGAGCTGAATATCATAGGTTTAACATTCCTTTTGGAGAACCTATAAGCAATGTTTTTCATCGGTTTAGGACTATTGTGATTAGATTACAATCATTTGGAGAATAAAGGTTTGGATGATGAGGGCCTTGTAGTTATGATCATAGATATTATACCAAATGAATGGGAGTCAAAGATGACAACTATTGATGAGAACAAGAAAGTCACCCAGATTTTCTAATATGAGTTGTTTGGAACTCTTCATCAGCATGAAACTAGAATAAAGAGAGATGATGAAAACGTTAAGATGAAGAATGGTAATGGAAGAGTTTCTTTTACAACTACATCTAATCATATCAAATCCAAGACCCCAAATGAGTAACTAGATCAAATTCAAATAAAGTCAGTATTCAGTCAGAATCTAGTGAGACAGAAATGTCTGAGAATGAATTAACTAATATTTCTCAGAGAATGAACAATATTATAGATCTAATGAATTTTTGGAATAAGTAAAGAATAGATATTACAGAGATAATAAATATGGAGATGTTACATGTTAGTAATGTAGAATAATAGGTCATATGAGACCTGGCATCCCGTTATTGAAAAAGAAGGAAATGAATAAATTGAATTCAAAAAGAAATTAGAAGAAATTCTATCATTCAAAGCACAAGAAAAACCATAATGCAAATGATACTTGGAGTGCTAGTTGTAGAGATTCTTAAAAAAGTGAATCTTATGAAAATGATTCATCAGCACCGAAGAACACGAGATTCATTTCTACTACTTCTTTCCTGAATACATTTCTTATGGCCATTTTATGCTCTGCCGAGGCTTTAAAAAATTTATCTCTTGATAAGATATAATATTAAGAAAATAGTACTGCTAATAATGATACTTTATCATCAGAAAATAAAGAAACACCTTCATATGAAGAAGTATATGGATTTTCCAAGTTTCTAGAATCAAGAAATTATAAAATTTCTATAAAATTAGACAAGGGAAATACTAGGGATGAAATTATTACAAAAGAGATTTTCGATCATTCTAGAGATCTTGGAGATAAAGATGAGCTTTTAGAAAAACATTCTAATGACCATGAGGAAGAAAATTCTATTAGGGATGAAAATTCAAAAGATGTTAATAATTCTATTTCAATGATAACAGTTTTTGAGGAAAAATCTAACATTTAGGAAATTACTCCTAAGTATAGGAATTTAGTCATCAGACCGAAATCTGAATTATTTTCCTTTAAGAATCTTCTTGAAAAATTTACATCTGGATGGAATATTTTTACAGGATGTATTCTCAAATCAAAACTCAAGGAAACACTACTGAAGTAGTTTATACTCACCGAAGACCGGTTTTCAAAAACAACTATTATATTCCTTCAAGAGCCCATTTTTTCACTAAATGTTAAAGTGGCGGGCATTGGAAGAAAAATTGTTCCTTGAACATATTTCAATCCCTTGGGTTTCATAAGGATTATTTTTCTAAACAAATGTGGATACCCAAAATTTTATGTCTGACAATTCTAGATCCATGAATGCTTCGATTCCGAAATTCTAACTTTATTATTTTTATGAAAATAATAATGGTACCAACAACAATGCTTGGTACATGGATAGTGTATGTTCCCAGCACATGTCTGGTTACAAAAACATCTTCGAATTGATTATCAAGTTGAAAGGAGAAAAAGTAACTTTCATAGATAATTCTAAGCGAGAAATTATTGGAATATGTAACATCGTTCTTCTTGGAAAAACATTGATTTAGAATGGTTTACTTGATGAAGGTCTTAAGCACAACCTCATCAGTGTAAGTCAATTATGTGATGAAGGATACCTTGTGAATTTTAGGAATGATAAGTTCCTTGAACACAATTCCAAGGAAGACTTTATTCTTTCTACCAACAGGAAAGAGAATGTTTACAAACTAATCCTAGAAGACATTAGGAGTCTAAATCTACCTTTCCTTAGTTAAATGGGAGATCATTCATGGTTATGGAATAAAAGGTTAGGACACTATAACTATATGAACATATGTAAACATTTTATGAAAGGACTAGTTAAGGATATACCAAAGCATAGATTCAATTCTCCAAAAGTCTGTGATCCCTATCAATATGGAAAGAAACATAAATCATGTTTAAAATCCATTGGTGATGTCTCATCCACTGATTAATTATAGTTGGTGAATTTGGATCTTTTTGGGCCAACCCAAAATGGATGAATTGGAGAAATTTATTATATATTTGTCTTGGTTGATGATTACACTAGATTTACATGGGTCTATTTTCTAGAAATGAAATCTGAATCTTCTTCTTTTTTCAAATGTTTTAGAGCCCATTTTAAAAATAAGAAAAACATTCCTTTGATAAATATTCATAGTTATCATGGAGGAGAATTAGAAAATTCTGATTCTGAAATGTTTCGTAGTAGAAAAGTTATTACTCATAACTTCTCAACACCTAGAACACCACAACAAAATGGTGTTGTTGAAAGAAGAAATAGAATTCATCCAGAGATAACAATTACAATGTTGAGTGAATTTTCTATTGCCAAAGATATTTGGGCTGATGCTGTGAGTACTTCAAGTTATACTATAAATTGATTTTTCATTAGACCATTTCTTAATAAAACTCCTTATGAGTTATGGAATGGGAGAGAGCCTATACGTTCATACCTCATGGTTTTTGGATGCAATATATTCATTTTGAATACTAAAGACAACCTAAACAAATTCACACCAAAATCTAATGAATGAATTTTCTAAATATACTCCACTACTTCTAAGGCATGTACTGTTTTTTACAACAACATTTATACTACTGAAGAGATAGTACATGTTAAATTTGATGAAAAATATCCCTTTGATTCTAAACAACACCAACCTACATATTCAGATTTTTATGCAAAAAATAATTATCAACCTTTAATGGAAGATCCTTCTGGTAATGAAAATTTCCCAGAAGATACTTCTGAAACATTTACCCCGGAATATTTCCTACCCAATGTTGATGAACACGTTTTAAAAATCCAAATCCGTCGTTTCATATGAATCATCCTAGTGATGGTTTCATTGGTAATTTAAATCAGCCTGTAAAGACTAGAAGTTATTTAACAAATAAAGTAGAACATCTACCATTCCTTTCCCAATTGAAACCAAAAAGCACTACTGAATCATTTGGTGATGATGATTGGATAAAAGTTATGCAATATGAATTATATGAATTAAAAAGGAATAAAGTCTGATCCTTGGATGAACGACCTAAGTAAACATATGTTATTGGAGTAAAATGGGTCTTCAGAAATAAGTGTGATGAAAATGGTGGTCATAGTTAGGAATACAACAAGATTGGTTGCTAAAGGATATAGTCATCAAGAATGAATAGACTATGTAGAAACATATTCTTTCATAGCAAGAAGTGAATCTATTTTAATTTTATTTTCCTTTACATCATTCTTAAACCATAATTTTTTTTAAAAGGATGTGAAATGTTCTTTCCTTAATGTTTTTGTGCAAAAGGAATTTCTGTTGAAAAACCTCTTGGATTTGAAGACACAAAAAATTTTGATCATGTTTATAAACATACCGAAGATTTATATGGACTTATTCAAGTTCCTAGAGATTGGTATGATAGGATTACAAGAATTTTTCATCAAAAAAAATTATGTAAAGGGGAATTCAGATCCAACCCTTTTTATAAAGAAGGATGAGTAAAATGTTTTGATTTTTCAAATTATATTTGGTTCAACTCTGCAATCTTTAACTAATTTCATTGTAGATCTAATGAAATTTGAGTTTGAAAAATGTATGATGGTTGAGTTAAAACTTTTCCTTGGTTTTAAAATTTCTAAAAAACCCGAAGGAATTTACATATATCAACATAAGAAAATTAACGATCTTCTTAAAAAGTATGTATATGATAACACTAAGAGTATAAGTACTCCTATTGGTACTTCAAACTCACTTGATCTTGATGAAGCTGGGAAACCGGTAGTTTAAAAAAAATTCTAGGTATGATAGGAAGTTTACTATACATGACCGCTAGTCATCCAGTCATAATGTTTTCAGTATGCTTATGTGCAAGATATCAATCAAACCATAAAGAGTTCCATTTAAAGGATGTGAATATAATTTTTAGCAACATAAAGGTAACCATGGGTTTATGATTCTTTTATACTTATGAAATGATTTTGTTCTCAAAAGTTGTTCAGATTCTGAAATTGGTGGATGTATAATGGATAGAAAAGGTACATCCAGAAATTTTCCTTTCTTAGGAGTTTCATTAGTTTCTTGGTCATGCTAGAAGAAACACTCAGTAGCACTCTCCACCGCTAAAGTTGAATGTGTAGCAGCTAGAATTTGTTTTTCTCACGTATTGTGGTTGCAACACAGACTCATAGACTATGGCATGAGTTTCACTAAGACACAAATTATGTGTGATAACACAAGTTCCATTTCCCTTAGTAAAAACCATGCACATCACTATCGTGAAAAACATATAGATATTAGACATCACTTTCTTAGGGATCACACACACAAATGGGATATTATTCATCAATTTATTGAAACACAAGATCAAATTGATGATATTTTCACAAAATCATTACCCTTTGATATATTTGAATACATTAAACAGAAGTTAGGAATGATAACTATAAGGTAATTTTCCTTAAAAACTTTCTATTGAAACCAATCTCCTTACAGTAATAAAGTTTCTTTCATAGGGAGAGTATATTTTCTTATATGTTTTCAAAAAAATTTGTAATGGAGTTTTAAATTTTTTTCATAATGGTGTTTTTAAAATTTTTCGTATTGGAGATTTCAAAAATGTTCGTAGTTGAATTTTTGAAATTTTTCATAATGGAGTTTTCAAAATTTTTCTAATGACGTTCTCAAATATTTTTCATAGTTAGTTTTTGTTTTAAAATTTTTCGTAATGAATACTTTCGTAGTCACAATTTTTGTAATAGAGAATTTTTTTATAAATATTTCCATAATGAAAATTTTCATACTCAAATATTTTGTAATATTGTTTTGTCATAATCAAATATTCATAATCAAATGTTCTTCAAGAAAAAGTTCCTACTATGAATAATCTTCAAGGAAATCCGTAAGGTATGTTTCCTTTATTTAGTTTTTGTAGTCATTTTTTTCTTGTTGGTAGTTTCTTTTGTTTTTAAAATTACTCGGATTCTAGTTTTCTTAAATCCAAATTTTTTTCATTAAAAACCTCAAATGATCAGATCCTACCAAATTTTCCCTGTGGCTATCTTTTCAACTGTCAGATCTGATAAGAAGAATTCTCAGCCATTGGATTGAAATGGGAATATAAATCATCACTTAAAAACCAATAAAAGGGGAACCCCGATGGTTGTCCCACATCAGTTTTCAAAGGTGTTGTGTGTCAAAGCTGTACCAAACATCAAAAGCCCGTTCCGGATTTCCAATGTTTTTCTCAAGTCTAAATGTCTGCTGAAATTCCTTCAAGAGATATGACTTCAGTCAAACCGATTTCGGAGTGGTAGATATACAGGGAAACGTTGGTGCATCCAAACATTTTCAACAAGTATGACACTATAATTAAAATGAATATCAGACATAATCGGAGTTAGAGTGTATCTGTTTCGAATACATGAACATAGGATGTTGTATATTCAGATCTGAACATAGAATTTTATGAATCAGCATGTTTATTTAAGGAATAAGTGAGAGATATGTTTCTGTTCAAGAGTTATGGAAAAAATTATGCACTCTCTTACACCATAGCTGCATGCATGGTGGGGATGTCCTATGAAGAAGAAGCTGGGTTTTTCTCCCTTAAGTTGCCTGATGTTCAAGGAATCTTTGTACAGGAAAATTCTATAGAATGTCTTGGACATAAAAATGTCATGACCGCAATGATATCTCATTTGTGTACTAAAAATCAGATCCTATAGTTAGGTATTCAGGTACTTATCAATACAAGAAATGGTGGCATGGACACTCTAAATAAAAGTGATATGTACATATTGTATTTTTTGGTAAACCTATGGATGATCAACCTCATTAAGAATATTCTTATTATGAATGAGAATATCAAGAATGTGAATCTGAAAGAACAGATAATTATGTCTCCTGCCCTTCTATCCAAGCTCATTGTTCGGTGTCTTGAATCCTTCAAGATTCTAAGAAGATTCATGCTGAGGAATTGAAAGGATATGCTTCAATTTATTGATACCCTAAAGAGAATTAACATTTTCTTCTCTAAGAAATCAAGAGAGTTCTTTGATCTACCATTGGAAGCAACAGAAACCGATCCTAAAAATAGAGATTGGGCCGAAACATCAAAGAAGGCTAGAAAGAATATAAAACTGAAGGATGTGGTAGAAGAAGGAAATTTTCCAGAAGCTAATGAAACCCTATCAACAACTCCAAAGCCCATGAAACCGAAAGGCTACCCAGATGAGGTGGTATCCAAATGGAGGGAGTATAAGAAAAACAGGAAATAAAGGGAGCCACAGTTTGGCTGGGACCCTGCAGAGGCTAATGCAATGAATTAGAATGCAGCTGATGAACTAGAAAATAAATCCAAAGAGAAGAAGTTTAAGAAGAAGATGTCGGAGGAAGACATTGTGAAATATATTTTAAAGGCTACTAAAGTGGCATCCAAGAACATTCTAATTCCAAAATTGTTTTTACTAGAACCATTACCTGAAACAATGGGTAAAAATTTTATGACTCCATAAAAATCCCAAGATATGATTGTGGAAGAGAAGGAAGTTGTACAAGAAGTAAAACTTTCCCAGAGTAGTGAGGAGACAGCTGACTTGATAATGGAAGTAGAAGACTATCATGAAAAGGAATGTGAATCTAAAATTTTTTCTATCCGGACTCCTCAAGACATATCCTCAAAACATGCTACTCCTGGAATAGATGAGATGGAAGAAAATTAAGTGAATATGCTTTATGAGAAAGATATTTTTTTCCCATGACATCATTTAACGGAAAAAGATTGAGGCAGGAGCCATAAAAGAAAACATTGATGAAGACAAGATTGGGCAGTTGTCTGGAAGTGAGCATGAGTCTCTAGATGAAGAGGCTATTATGAGAACCAATAAGGTCAAACAAGTGGTTGGGGATTGTAACACCCCGAGCTTCCATGATACGCTTCTCATTCAATAATGCAATAGCTTGCATTATACGCAACTTCGAGTTCTAAAACACCGCGACAAATCAAAGTAGCCGTTATGAATAGTAATAAACACTTTTTAAAATTATAGAAATTTTATATTTCAAAATGGACTTCATTTTTGTATTCCTAATATTGAAATTAGCCTATGTTGAATTTTTTGTAATTTTCTGAGAACTTCAAAATTTTTATGAATAGTGAAAAATACTTAAAACAACTTTTTTAATCAAAATAATTTATAGTGATAAATTATACTATTTAGTGGTTTTAAGGTATAATTAGAATATATTTTTACTATTTTATCCAATGGTGGTCATTAGAATAAATTTAACATTGAAATTGGACATAAAAAATTGCCAATCTTTTGATATAAATTGTTTCTTAAAAACACGCTATTTGTTGTGACAACAGGAATTAATTATAAAATTAATTATTGCAACTTATATGTTTGGAATTTTGTAAAATAGACATCATATTTGAATTCGGAATATCAATTATAGCTTTGGGTGAAATTTTGGCCTTATTCTGAAAAACTTCAATTTTTGATGAATAGTGAAACCACTAAGTGGTAATCAAGCAAACTGATTTTTCAGTTAAATGAAAGTTTACCACTAATGTGTATTGAATTTTGAAAATCCGACATACATGGTTTTCATTAGTATGTAAAATGTGGTTCAATGAGATTATAATAATTTTTTGATGAATAGTAACTTATTAAGTTCTTAATCGCGATTAGTGGTAATTCGGGTAGTTTAAGGTATAAATAATACTTTAATAATATTAAATGACCTAGACACATGTCCCAACCTCATTGGTTGTGTCATGTCCGACCAAGATAAGCCATGGGTCAACTTGGGGACCCCATGGATCCACTTTTGTTGGGAAATGACATAAATTACTTTTTATTTAATGTTAAAGTGAAAATGATACTAACATAAATTGTTTTAATAAAACAATTTTTAAGTGGGGTTATACAAGTCCAAATTTTGATTATATATAGTCACTGGAAAGATAAAAAGATTTCCTAAATCATAGTATTTTTTTTATAATTTTTAGACATTAAATAAATTATAGTATATATGACATAATAATGATACAGTGATGCCATCATTATTTGACGATTTAAATAAAATGGAAAGATAATGAAAAATCTAAAACCTACACATGGCCAAAACCAATTGGATGAGTGGATTTAGAAGCCTCATCACCTTATCCACGAATTATATCAATGTGGGACCTTTTAAAACCGAAACACATTTTCAAATAAAGTAATATCTCTTTACATTCCAAAAGTGTCCCTTCTCTCCTCTTATAAAAGGCCCCCACCTCTCCCCCATTTCACACACTTCTCAAGCCTTTGGCTCGGCCAAACCCAGCCCATTTACTCTCTCCACATCCCTCTCCTCATCCTAGAGGATTCCCTTTGGGAATAATCCTTTCAAAGGAAGTCTTTAGGCTCAAACCAAAAAGAGTTACACTTTTAAAGGTAATTCATTCTCTCATGTTCATTTGTTTTATTTTGTTTCTCCAACCCCATAAACTCTTTTTATTTACTTCTTTGGTAACAACACCAGTATCTTCAATATACTAGGATGTTGTTATAAGATTTATTTGAGATACACTCTCACACAACTACATCAAATGGTTAAAGAACATACGGTTTCCGTGGATGGCGAAATTCTGCCTCCCGAAACGATGATTGTTCAAATTCTTTTAACACCTATAATGGTGGCTATTTTGATGACACTATTTTCATATATTATATATATATTATGTTTATGTTTTCCTTATGCATCTGTATTTCTCATTTATGGCATACTTTATGATTTCCATTATGGGTAAACACGATATTTTCATTTTAGGAAGTGCGGACTACCGCCCCCTCAAAGTGATGTGAATCGTTAATGCCATATGTGGAACTATATTATACCTTTAAATAATTATGATTTCGTTCCATTAAATATGAAATTGAAATGAAAGTAGAGTTCATGCGTACGTACGGCTTACCGTCTCCATGAACGGTGCATTTCATTTCTTACCTCTAAATGTTACGTAATATTATAAATGAATGTATATACTGGATATATAAGATATATATGACATCTAAATCATTAATATAATTCTGGAGATAATGGATATTCTACCACATGAACAACTTGTAATTATAAGAAGTTTATTTTTGAGTCAAGTACCAAAGATCGACAAAACGACCGTTATTAACTTAAATAATTACATAAAGTTCATAACATTTTAATAAGTGATATAAAAAGGATAATGAAATTGAAAATGGTTCTTAATAAGGTAGATATTAACTCTAGTTTATTATTCAGGTGGTTAAATAATGGTTGAGTCAAGTCGGACACAAGGTAAGGGAACTTCTTAACCCAACTTCCATTCTCTGGGTTAATCTCCTACTTTCAAATTATGTCATGATATTATTATGTCCTATTTTGTATTTTTACTTTCTTTATGTGTACCTATAGTTAATACACATAATAGATCTATTTTATTTTAAAAATTATCTTTTAAGGACTTCGTCTCAATCCCCTTTCATTGAGGTATATTTGGTTTTATACACAACTTTCTTTTATACGGTGTATAAACCCCTTTGACTTTTACATTTATTCAAAAGGAATCTTTTTTATACGAAGCGTTTTACTAAACGAAAAAAAGGTAATGTTTTCCATTCCGTACTTATGAGTCAACAACGACTTCTTCGCCGCCGTGACCATTATTTGAGTTTTGGCTTCCTCTATAAGCATTCACTTTTTTTTAATGAAAAATAAATACAAAGTTTTAACTTGATTTTATTTTGGTATTGAAAATGGTTTTGAAAGCATTTTTATTATATCAATGTGTTGTATTAACATCTTTTGATTGAAATGTGGAAATGTTATGTTTCCATTACGCATGTTTTATGTGATACAATTATGTTATGGTTTATGATATGTTTAAACCTATTCATATGAGGAATGCATTGGACTTAATAAGTGACAGGTGGAGCCCGCTATAGCTCATCGATGCATCGGCAGGTCTCATGAGACAAACTAGTGTCTTCGCACGAGGCCTTGACAAAATATTATTTGTGGTCTTGGCACGAGGCCTTGGCTACGTGGTTATGATAGTCTGGCATTATGCATTCCATCATTATGAAAGTGGTTATTGATATTGTATGTGATTATTCGACCAGTAGAATATCCATGTGAAGAAGTAAATGGCATTATTTCATTTTACTTTTGCCATATTATGTTGAAGTACATGTTTAAAAGGCTTTTGTTTTAGTTATGCATTGCCTTAAATGTTAATGTTTATTTGTGAAATCTTCCGCATTATTGTTATCCTTACTGAGCATCGGAGCTCATCCCTTTCAATGTTTTAATATTTTCCAGGATGTGAAGAAGTATTTTATGAATGACCTGCAGGGATTGTCAGAAGAGGATATGAGTGTGGTCTATGGAGACTTTGTTATTGTAGTTTTTTACTTTATGATGTAATGTAACATTTATGAATGTATCTAGTGTTTCCAAGACTACTAAACTAATCGGTCTTTCGAGACATGATCTTTTGTGATCATGCCAATGTTACGAAGTAATGCACCGACTCTGGGTAGCTGGGGTCGGGGCGTTACAGTTGGAATCAGAGGCAGTTTAGTACTAACCTTGGAAGCTAGATTTAGATAAACTCTGATTAGAGCGCATAGCCCAAAGATAGACATTGAGGATTAGTATAGAAGAACTTCCTAGAATTTTCTTATTGTAGATATGTTGTGAGTTTTCCGAGCAATACATCTCTGTCTGGATACGAGCAGGTAGTGGCGGCTTTGGCACAGATGTACCTAGGGGTAAATCCCGAAAACACCGCTTTGAGCTAGACTCGAACGGGAACTGGTGCACGACAACGGGCCTTGCTGCACTCTTAGTTACGACACTCCCGGGGGATATGCTTAGGATAATTATCATTTTATTTACAAACCACTATGAATGGTTATGAGTATATACTTCCTCAAATAAAACCTTTTTATGATTATGGATTATATCCATAAAACGGTCAATTTACATTAATTATTTTAAAAGTTTGGAATTATTCATTATAATTCGTAAACTAACCTAGTTTATGTCATTGTATAGAAATGGCGCCCAGTAGAAGTAATGTGAACTCCAGCAATACGTATGATCCAAAGAGTAAGAAGGATCGTATCTTTCACGGTATTAAGCCAACATTTCGAAGGGAAATAGTCTCCCATGTGTTCTCAACATATGAATAAATAGTATCATGTGTTAATAAGACAAGTAAAGAATTCTCTGAGTCCTATGGCTTTGAAGCGAAGCAAGAGACGGAAGGGATGGAAGAGAGAATGATGGATAAAGGGATGAGGGGAAAGAAGAATTTTCCAATACGTGGTAATTGTGGGAAGAAACATCATGGAACTTGCCTAATGGGAATGGGAGTTTGTTATAAGTGTATAGAAAAAGGACACAAAGTGCGTGACTGCAAGGGTAAGAAAATGGTTTCAAATGTACAATGCTTCTTCTGCAAGGATTGGGGACACTACGCAAACCAATGTCCAAATCATCAGAGTATGCCCCAAATGATGTTATTGGATAATAATCAAGTTATGATACTACCACAGATGAGGAGTAATGATTAGAGTTCTTATGTTGTTATTAAAGAATTTTGTAATTTGAGTGTTGTATCAATGATGTACTGGTTATAATAATTATGGAGTATATAAGGATTGTACTATAGTACTATTTCATCAAGGACTTGAGATTGTGTGGAACCAAGAAAAGTGACTCCACAGTTGGTTAAATTTTTGGAAAATATATGGTTGAGAGAAAGATAAACCATAATATGGTTCTGATACCGAGATAGTGATTTTGGAATAAGACGTGATTGATTTGGATAAATTATATTGGATATTCTTAACTTCCTTGAAACTGATTGATGAATTGTATACATTTTTAGATAGAAGGATTATATCTAGTATCCTATAAGGAATAAGGGATCATGGTAATTCAGTATTTTTAAAAAGAATACATGATTACGGTGTTCACATGTTGTTACATGGAAAAAGGGATCTTCATTATGTTTACATTCCTTATAAAATTTGGACTGTGAGTTGGATAGAAGTATTTTGGATAACTATTAAGGTTGGAATGGATTAAGTTGAACCATGGATAGTATTGTTTAAGGTTAAAGCATTTCTGAAGAATATTTTTGGAATATTATAATACTATAGTTTTAGTAAAAGGACAACCTGCAGGGTGGGGAATAACCCGTCGCGTCGGACAAAGCTGTAGGAATCGAACCCACAACCGTAGTGCGACAAGCCTTTATTACCTACCACTAGCCAACAGGAAGTCCCTGGTTATTACAAAATAATTTTACTAATCTAAATGGTATGTGTTAACATTTGGAACCTTATACAATTAGGATAAATAGAATATTTTTGAGTTCCCTTACCATTTGGAGTAAAAGTTGGGTTTGTGGTAAAAATTTATTAATGAATGAAAGTATACATAACAAGTATGTATATTCCCTTACGTCCTTAGTAAATCTCTTAAATAAATTCCTCAACATTATAAAAGGTAACTTAAAACAAAAATGTTGTCGGTTAACTTTTCCAACTGGGGATTCAATGACCGTTTAACCAATCACAAGTTTGTGATTTTCTTGTAGTTAAACTTTCTCCTAATCCTGTTTTCTATAACTCTCCATCAGACCTTGATGGTTTGTTTCTCCTCCATATCCATATTTTCATAGAATCCTAGAATGGGCTATATCGGGTGACATTTGTACTTATCTTGGTTTCTTTTAATGTTATATATTTATTAACCTTATTTCCGATGTGGGTTTTCCACAAAGGTATTTTCTATTTTCAACCTTTTATTTTCAAAGAAAAATTTCAAATTGCGAGGACACAATTTATTGAAGGAGGGGAGAATGTAACACCCCGAGCTTCCATGATACGCTTCTCATTCAATAATACAATAGCTTGCATTGTACGCAACTTCGAGTTCTAAAACACCGCGACAAATCAAAGTAGCCATTATGAATAGTAATAACCACTTTTTAAAATTATAGAAATTTTATATTTCAAAATGGACTTTATTTTTTTATTCCTAATATTGAAATTAGCCTATGTTGAATTTTTTGTAATTTTCTGAGAACTTCAAAATTTTTATGAATAGTGAAAAATACTTAAAACAAATTTTTTAATCAAAATAATTTATAGTGATAAATTATACTATTTAGTGGTTTTAAGGTATAATTAGAATATATTTTTACTATTTTATCCAATGGTGGTCATTAGAATTAATTTAACATTGAAATTGGACATAAACAATTGCCAATCTTTTGATATAAATTGTTTCTTAAAAACACGCTATTTGTTGTGACAACGGGAATTAATTATAAAATTAATTAATGCAACTTATATGTTTGGAATTTTTTAAAATAGACATCATTTTTGAATTCGGAATATCAATTATAGCTTAGGGTGAAATTTTGGCCTTATTCTGAAAAACTTCAATTTTTTATTAATAGTGAAACCACTAAGTGGTAATCAAGCAAACTGATTTTTCAGTTAAATGAATGTTTACCACTAATGTGTATTGAATTTTGAAAATCCGACATACATGGTTGTCATTAGTATGTAAAATGTGGTTCAATGAGATTATAATAATTTTTTGATGAATAGTAACTTATCAAGTTCATAATCGCGATTAGTGGTAATTAGGGTAGTTTAAGGTATAAATAATACTTTAATAATATTAAATGACCTAGACACATGTCCCAACCTCATTGGTTGTGTAATGGCCGACCAAGACAATCCATGGGTCAACTTGGTGACCCCATGGATCCAATTTTGTTGGGAAATGACATAAATTACTTTTTATTTAATGTTAAAGTGAAAATGATACTAACATAAATTGTTTTAATAAAACAATTTTTAAGTGGGGTTATACAAGTCCAAATTTTGATTATAAATAGTCATTGGAAAGCTAAACATATTTCCTACATCATAGTATTTTTTTTATAATTTTTAGACATTAAATAAATTAATGTATATATGACATAATAATGATGCAGCGATGACATCATTATTTGACGATTTAAATAAAATGGAAAGATAATGAAAAATGTAAAACCTAAACATGGCCAAAACCAATCGGATGAGTGGATTTCGAAGCCTCATCACCTTATCCACGAATTATATCAATGTGGTACCTTTTAAAACCGAAACACATTTTCAAATAAAGTAATATATCTTTACTTTCCAAAAGTGCCCCTCCTCTCCTCTTATAAAAGGCCCCCAACTCTACCTCATTTCACACACTTCTCAAGCCGTTGGCTCGGCCAAACCCTGCCCATTTACTCTCTCCACATCCCTCTCCTCATCCTAGAGGATTCCCTTTGGGCATAATCCTTTAAAAGGAAGCCTTTAGGCTCAAACCAAAAAGAGTTACACTTTTAAAGGTAATTCATTCTCTCATGTTCATTTGTTTTATTTTGTTTCTCCAACCCCCTAAACTCTTTTTATTTACTTATTTGCTAACAAAAACAGTATCTTAAATATACTAGGATGTTTTTATAAGATTTATTTGAGCAACACTCTCACACAACTACATCAAATGGTTAATGAACATACGGTTTCCGTGGATGGCGAAATTCTGCCTCCCGAAACGATGATTGTTCAAATTCTTTTAACACCTATAATGGTGGCCATTTCGATGACACAATTTTCATGTATGATATATATATTATGTTTCTGTTTTCCTTATGCTTCTTTATTTCTCATATATGGAATACTTTATGATTTCCATTATGGGTAAACGCGATAATTTCATTTTAGGAAGTGCGGACTACCGCCCCCTCAAAGTGATGTGAATCGTTAATGCCATATTTGAAATGTATAAAGGATGGAGTAAATGATATTATATATGATATAATACTGGAACTATATTATACCTTTATATAATTATGATTTCGTTCCATTGAATATGAAATTGAAATGAAAGTAGCGTTCATTCGTACGTACGGCTTACCCTCTCCATGAACGGTGCATTTTATTTCTTACCTCTAAATGTTACGTAATATTATAAATGAATGTATATACTGGATATATAAGATATATATGACATCTAAATCATTAATATAATTCTGGATATAATGGATATTCTACCACATGAACAACTTGTAATTATAAGAAGTTTATTTTTGACTCAAGTACCAAAGATCGACAAAACGACTGTTATTAACTTAAATAATTACATAATGTTCATAACATTGTAATAAGTGATATAAAAAGGATAATGAAATTGAAAATGGTTCTTAATAAGGTAGATATTAACTCTAGTTTATTATTCAGGAGGTTAAAGAACGGTTGAGTCAAGTCGGACACAAGGTAAGGGAACTTCTTAACCCAACTTCCATTCTTTGGGTTAATCTCCTACTTTCAAATTATGTCATGATATTATTATGTCCTATTTTGTATTTTTACTTTCTTTATGTGTACCTATAGTTAATACACATAATAGATCTATTTTATTTTAAAAATTATCTTTTAAGGACTTCGTCTCAATCCCCTTTCATTGAGGTATATTTGGTTTTATACACAACGTTCTTTTATACTGTGTATAAACCCCTTTGACTTTTACATTTATTCAAAAGGAATCTTTTTTATACGAAGCGTTTTACTAAACGACAAAAAGGGAATGTTTTCCTTTCCATACTTATGCGGCGACAACGACGTCTCCGCTGCCGTGACCATTATTTGAGTTTCGGCTTCCTCTACAAGCCATCACTTTTTTTTAATGAAAAATAAATACAATGTTTTAACTTGCTTTTATTTTAGTATTGAAATGGTTTTGAAAGCGTTTTTATTATATCAATGTGTTGTATTAACATCTTGTGATTGAAATGTGGAAATGTTATGTTTCCTTTACGCATGTTTTATGTGATACGATTATGTTATGGTTTATGATATGTTTAAACCTATTCATATGAGGAATGCATTGGACTTAATAAGTGACGGGTGGAGCCCGCTATAGCTCCTCGATGCATCGGCAGGTCTCATGAGACAAACTAGTGTCTTGGCACGAGGCCTTGACAAAATATTATTTGTGGTCTTGGCACGAGTCCTTGGCTACGTGGTTATGATAGTCTGGCATTATGCATTCCATCATTATGAAAGTGGTTATTGATATTGCATGTGATTATTCGACCAGTAGAGTATCCATGTGAAGAAGTAAATGGCATTATTTCATTTTACTTTTTCCATATTATGTTGAAGTTCATGTTTAAAAGGCTTTTGTTTTAGTTATACATTGCATTAAATGTTAATGTTTATTTATGAAAGCTTCCGCATTATTGTTATCCTTACTGAGCATCTGAGCTCACCCCTTTCAATGTTTTAATATTTTCCAGGATGTGAAGAAGTATTTTATGAATGACCTGCAGGGATTGTCAGAAGAGGATATGAGTGTGGTCTATGGAGAATTTGTTATTGTAGTTTTTCACTTTATGATGTAATGTAACATTTATGAATGTATCTAGTGTTTCCAAGGCTACTAAACTAATCGGTCTTTCGAGACTTGATCTTTTGTGATCATGCCAATGTTACGAAGTAATGCACCGACTCTGGGTAGCTGGGGTCGGGGCGTTACAGGGATACCCCAACCAAAGATATTTTGAGGAAGAAGAAAGTTGGAAGATTTTCTAAGAGGAACCTAGTAGAGCTAGAGGAAGAGCCTTCTCCATGAAAAATGTCAGATTTGGAGTCATCAGCTTTAGGACATGATTTTTTGATTCAGTCCCTGAAGAAGCTAGTGGACTTCATTCCGATGTTTCCATCAATTGACTCCAGATGCCAGATGCTCCAGCATAGAATGATTCAGAAATGAGACTTTATATCCATGGTGATGGATAAGGGTGTAAATATTGGGGCCGAACACAATAACATTCTTATCAACTATGAAATCGACAGAAAATAGTGCAAGAAAATGACTAGATAGTCGAGGAAGATTATTGAATATCTGAGAGATTTTGATCAATTTCATGTTAATGTCAAGGAAGCATTTGATACCAAAGAAACCAAAATCAAGGATCATACAAACTGCTTTCCGGAAAAGATAAATCTTTAACAAAATTCTCGGATTGAAGATGTAAATGATCTGAATGGGAAGTTGAATTGTGTGGTCCAAAGTTTGAAAATAGAGAGGGATCTCCAGATCGAGATGGATGAAAATCTAGTGAAGCATGATGAGTTGGTGAAGTCTCAGGAAGAGGCCCTGAAGGCTCATGATGATAGGATCAAATCCTTGGAGAAGTAAGTAGAGGAGGATCACAAAGAGCCGAAAAAGATGAAGACCATTGTGAGGAAGATGATACCCATTGAAAAAGAAGAAAAATAGATCTAAATATGATATTTTATTGTATCTATTTTTTTCCTTGTATAAATACTTCCAGTATCAATGAAATGGTGGATTCTTGTTTTGTTTGGATGTCTGTACTAATTTTTTAGGTACCACATTTTTTTTATATTCCCTCAAACAGTTTGTGGAAGTCACAAATGGGGATAATGAAAAATAATTCTAAGTATAATATGATATATCCATATGTTAGTAGGATTTTATCTAAGGGGGTGTTCTCATTATGATGATTTACATACCCACGATAAAAAAATCCAATTCTGAAAATCTAGAATATAATCCTTAGTGTTCCAAAACCTAAGGGGTAGTTAGTCGTATTCATCTTTGCCAATGTGAAATGGGAGATATGTTATATTTTCCATGTTAATAAATGTTTTTCTAAGTCCATATATTCTTTTTCGTAAGGATGTTTATGCTTTCCAAAAAGTAGGAGATTGTTGACTCAATAAGGGTTTCCTTATAACTTTTCCATTCTTTCATACATGGGGGAGATTGTTAGGTCAATATGATACACTTATGACTTTTCCATTCCTTCTTGTTTTGAAAATCACAAAAACCTTATTTGAAGGCAAAAATCATTTTACGCCTTGTTTTACTTATATAAGGGAAATTTCCTTCCCCAAAGAAAATTTACACTTACCTAGATTTCATTGTTCATATCAATATTTTTCCTACATGTAAAATACGGTTTGTAACCAAAAACCTCAGAATCTTATAATTTCCTAGATATGAAGAATTCTGTTTTAGGATCTGAATTTTGATTACAAATTTTGGATACAAACTCTTTTGAGTTCTGACTCTGAATTGTGATTAAGAATTCTGGATACAAACTCTTACGAGTTCTGACACTGAATTATGATTACGAATTATGGATATGAACTTTTTTGAGTTTTGACTCTGAATTCTGATTACAAATTATAGATACGAACACTTCTGATTTCTGACACCGAATTCTGAATACAAATTCGGAATTTGACCATTTCAGTATTCTGACTCCTTGTTTTCATAATTCTGACTCCGAACTATTCAGAGTTTTCACTACGAGTTCATATAATTTTGACTCTGAACAATAAGAGTTTTGACTCTGAATTACAATGAACTATGACTCTGAAATTTCAGAGTTCGGACTCCGAACTCTTAAAAACACAGACTCCAAACATTATATGTTTGGGTTCCGAATTCCTAGAAAACAGAATCTGAATATCTTTATAGACTCCGAATTCATTTTTGGTTAGATTCGAACTTTCATTTACATAAATTCCAAATATTGTCTTATTATTACACGTGTTTTTATTTTAAAATTATGTCGTGTATTCAATTACTCATTCACCATTGTTTGATTTACACATGTACACATCCCTCCGAAATTAAAGGAAGAATATGACCGTTGGAGGAGGGAGATGACATTTGGAGATATGCCTAAAATTAGGAGATCATATGAAAGGAAGAGATACAGGTCTTTGACACAGTGTGCTTACAATCTATTGAACTGATTTCTAGAGAAAGAGGCTCTTATAAACTCTCATGCTTCATTCAGAATGTTTTGAACTGCTTGTTCAAACATTTATTTGTACATATTTTCTTAGTGTGGAGGTTTCGTTTCTTTAAAATCAGAGTCCTTGGGTTTATATGTCAGAGGTGTTGATTTCCTTAAAAATCGAGGGCTTGTAAGGATATCATGAGAGATACCAATCTTTGGATTGAGAGCATAATTTTTTTTTGTGTAAGAAAGACATTCTTTAATGTATAAATCAAGGGACCTCTTATCCAGGGTTCTTGGATACCATTCTCTTTGGGTTAAAAGAGTTTCTTCTTGTTACTTGTAGTGTTACTACTTTGTTTTACCCTCTGTATTTTAGTTGTTGAGGAATGTATAACTTTTATATACTTCCTTAAACTTGTACTCTAATTTTAGAATATTTTATATGCTTTAATGTAGAATCATAGTTTGTGTAAACTTTTGTTAATAGAACTTAGAGGTGTTGTGAATTTTTTTTATACTAAATTTCCTTACAGATTTATAAAGAATAAAATTCACCCCTGTAGAGACCCGAATCATGACGTACATGGACATTACATTAGTTGTTCGGAATACTTAATACATAACAAAAAACAACACACAAGGACCGTAATTGTTTAGTGTCTTCGGAAACTTGGAATATAAACATCTAATCATGTTGAATGATCTTCAATATCTCCCATAACAATCTTCCCCTTTTTGTTTACTTACCTAAAACCTTTCATTATTTCTTGGGGAAAATAAAACATAAAAACGGTGGGCTCAAATGCTCATTAAGGGAAAACATAGAGTACATAAAACAATCCATAAACATTTGAAAGAAAAAAATTGAACATGAAATCTAAACATTAAAACCTTGAAAAAAGACATAAATCATGGAAGTACTTAAGGAATATGTCATAAAGGAACATCAATCACGATAAAATAGAATGGGAATAAAACATTTAATTATGGCAACCATTCATCACTTGTTATGATATCCATAGTATCCAAGACACTATTGCCAAGACCATCTTAGTGGACAATGTCCCATTCTAAATCGAGTTCACTCCTCTATTTTGTCCTGTAACACTGAACCAGATTAACATTCCCTTCCAGACATGTCTATCTCATGAGATATAAATATTTACCAAAGCATTGGAGGGGGATATAGGTCCCACCCATCTCATAATTAAATAATTCTTACTTGTGCCATAAAATAAACATAAAACATTCATTGTTACCCAAAGAATAAAATGGGTTTCATAAACATCATCCCATCATTTCATAATCCATATAAAACAAATGGACATTTCATCATAAGAAAAGTGAACCATGTAAATCATAGAGACATTAAATTTGAAACATACACATATGAAATAATGTCATCTTAGATGGAGAATGGTTTTGATAAAATATTTGAAATGAATTCTTGAGGAAAATATCCTTTCTTCGTAAAAATCATTTTCATTTCAAAAAATGTCATGCACTTTTAAAATAAAAGTATTTTGTTTAAAATTGTCATTAAATCATGTAGAGTAAGGTTCATGAAAATGAGGCATTATGAAACCGTAAAATTCCGTTCACGCCGTATAAGTTAAAAATAACATCATCCTCGTACTTTTGTCCGAAAAGTCAAAAAATACCTCGTATGGTAAAAAAAGATTCCTTACATACCGTGTAGTAAAAGTAAAAAATGGTTAAAAAGGACTGTAAACATACATGAAAACACTTTTATAAAACATGGACATGGATGATGGAAATAACCCATGTAAATACTTACAAATAAGCAATCTCGGATAAAAATGAGATTTGCACAATTATCCCTTACCTTAGGTCTGATATGCTTCATATGGATCCGAACCTCCTGTATATTGATTTAAATAATTTCATTGACTTATTACATAAAAATATTCATTGTTATGATATCATATATGTTTCAATTATGACTTTATATTACCCGTTCGTTTTTAAATTCCATGTTAAAGCATCATTTTGAGTAAAATCATTTCATTTATCGTATGTGTTTCAACTTTTCATTCTTGATATTATTAATTATATCCTCATTTACATAATTCCATAATGTAAAACATGATTAATATATAATATATATTCATCATATACATATATATTATAGATAGATAAAAGGGATGAAATACACCGTTCATGGAGATGGTAGGTCGTACGTATGCAAGAACGATGTTTTCATTTCCTTATTGAATTGATTAAAACTAAATAGATGGAATAAATATATATATACATAAATACAGTGGAATTATTATTTCATATATTTCATTATTATTCATTATATAAACGTTATAATCATTCATGTATGGTTAACATGGAGAATGAATCTCATCGCGTCGTGGAGACGGTAATCCGTACGTACGAACGAGCGATGATATCGTTACCATAATCATTGAAAAGAATTAGAGTGGATGGTATAATATATTATAATAATTATGATGTTATAATAAGCATAAATAGTTATTCTTTACACCATTATACCCATCCATGTAAGGTGTTAGTGGAAAAACTGATTACACCATGGCGTTGAGACGGTATTCTGTACGTATGCACGCGCTGTGATTTTGTTTTCTGTAGAATGGATAGAAGGTGAAATAAGGTTGTTTCATATTTATAATAACATATAAGTATATGAGTGATACTTATGTCATTACTTCATAATTAAACAACTAGAGAAGAGGGAGTAGAATAAGAATGGAACTTGAAGAAAACAGTAGAAGGTATTACCTCTTTCTCGAAGTGCCTCCTTTAAACATTCACTTAGGGCACTAAAATTGGTCTTTGAAGAAGAACAGGACCTCTAGGATGTTTCTAGGGAGGTGTATAAGATAATTTGGAAGGGGTTGGCCGATCTTTAAGGCTCAAATTGGTGTGAGGAGGAGAGGGAGGAGGTGCCCTTTTATAAGGGAGGAGAGGGGCACCTTTGGAAATATAAGAAATGTTAGTTTATATTAAATACCAAACCCACATAAAAACTTATAAATTGACTCATATCCGAATATTAGATGATTTAGGGTTGTAATATAATCAAACAATAAAATTTAGATTTTTTAGGAATTTATTTTAATCTTTATCAACTTGATTTATCCTTATTTATCAATTTAATTTTATTTGGGTTAATAGTATTATAAATTTTAAATTATTAAAAATAATTTCAAATGTGTTGTGAATTTTCCATAATTTGACACTTTATGTCATTTTAGACCATATAAATTTTAATTTATAATTTTTAAATATTTTTGTGATTTTTAAACAATTTTATAATATGTTATGTTTGTACAATAACAATAGTGTCAATTTTGAAATTATTTATTTATTTGAATTTAAATAAAAAATATACAGAAGATATATTCGAACTAAAAGATTTAATAGGTTAATAACATGTCATATTTATCTATAAAATTAGTGAATCTCATTAAATAGTTGATTTAGTATTTATTTTAATATATTTAGAACTATTTATTTGATATTTCTCTTAATAAAATAATTTCAACATCAATATTATGTCACCTTTAATGATAATTATTTATTCCCTAAAAATTCTAAATAAATTCATATGATGTAGATAATGTTATTATATTTTTTGATACTATTTATTCCGAAGTTACATAATTCTTATCACTAAATTAAAATTATTATACTTATAAGATTTATGAAAGTGACATGTTGTCACTTTCTTTGGTTTTAATAATAATTAAATTATTTTCGTTGAAAAAAGTCAGTTAAATGAATATAATACGACCCTTAGGTTATATGGTTCTACTTTTAGTCATCCAATAAGAGTTTGGCAGGTGTTAGGGTAATTTTATAATCTTATATTTACCCTTAATTACCCGATTTACCTTTAACTATGGTATATAAAATTTACAGTAGTTACAATTCATAATACCCAAAAATAAAAAGTAGCCTATTAACATAATTTGGACCCACATATTCCAAATATGTAATCCATTTTTTGGAATTCAAAACATATAAGTTGCAGTAGTTAATTTAAAATTAATCTCGTTGTTAAGAGAACAGGTTTTAGAAGTTAAAATATTGCCAAAGATTGAAATGTTTTTACTTTTGAATTCAATGTCAAATTAATGATATTGATATATATTATATTAAGTGGTAAAAATATGTTCTATTTATAATTTAAAACCATTCAATATTATAATTTAACTATATAAATTATCTCAATGAAAAAAGTTGTTTTTAATTAAAAATTAGCGTATTTTTACTAATCATCAAAATATGAACGTTATCAGAAAAATATCAAAAATTTATCCAAAGTAAATTTTTATATCCTGATTCCAAAAAAGAATTTTATTAATTCAAATTGAACTTATAAACATGTAAAAATGAGATTTAATGTGGGTGTGCCATCAGAAGGCGACAAAACTGCATTTTTTTAAAAATAGATATTTTACCCGAATTTTTTTTGTTCTCTTACCATGTTCTAGAAAATGTGTAAGATGAATAATAATGTTATAAAATTCAAAATGTAGTTAATAGTATTCATAATGGCTAGTTTGTGATAATATTATAACCATATATCGTTGTTTAGTGAAACCCGGTATTGCGTATAACACACGCTATCGAGGAATGTCGTGATTGCGTGTAATGCAAGCCATGTCAGGGTTGCGTGTTGTGCAAGAATCCTTCGTTGTTTAGTATAACAGAATCCAACCATATTTTATTTATAAATTGACTATATATATATACTAAACGTTGCGTAGAATGACTATTATAAAACGAACTTGAAATTGTGTGTAACACAATCTAAGAATAGTGTTGTGTATGCTTCAAGCTAGTACAATGTGGCATATAGTACAAGATAATCTTGTTGTAGCATAAGACACATGACATCAAATAAATTAAAAAAAATACTTATCATAAAATATAGGGCTGTTACATTCTACCCCCCTTAAAATGAATTTCACCCTCGAAATTCATCGGGGTTATACATGGTTTTCTACATGAAAGTTTCTTTAATTGCAACACACATCGTAAAATAAAATACAAAAAGTTAACTTAAAAAAACTAAATTATGAAATGTAACGGTTACCCAAATGAACTCATCACTGCGTTTCCACATAGGAGAATATAGATGAAAATATGGATATGGAAGAAAAATATAACCATCATGATCTAATGAAGATTGGTAGAAAACATTGCTATGAAAAACCCAACAATCACAATGCCATATATTTGTGATGATCTAAGGTACCATCTGATTAATCAGATATGAGGGAACTAGGACAACATTTTTGGTTTTGATGATCATTTCCCTAAATTTGATGAATTAAAAGAAATACTTACATGATTTTGGTTTAGTCTCACTATTGTTAGTTCCTTGTACAATTTCCACTTCATCTCATAAAGAAATGAAGTTGAATTTGTTATTCGTGAAGTGTTTGCATATCATGTGATAAAATGACGGGTCACTCCATCTGTCTGAAACAAAATGTTAGAAAAAGATATTAAATATTCATAAGTCAATTAATCGTATATGGTTCCTAAAATGGACTTATAATTCATATCTCATACCACATAAAAAAATGAAAACTAATTTATACTGACCAAGGACATCTTGTAGGCCAGTGGTAGGCGATAAATGCCTGTCACACATCGGTTGTGTGTTCGATTCTCACAGCCTTGTCCGACGCGATATGTTGTCGCCCATCCTGCAGGTTGTCCTTTTTCTAAAACTACATTATTATAATATCCCATCAATAATATCAAAAAAAGTTCTATCATAAATAATACTAAATTATATCCAATATAATCCATTCCAATCTTTAGGCTTATCTAAAATACATCGGTCCAAGCTCATAGTATAATGAAAATGATTACTTGAAATGTCACATAACAATCAGGTTAATTCCATCATTTATCCCCCATATATCATAAGATATATCTTGTTGGTAAAATTACAAACATGTGAATACCTTAATCATGTATTATCATGAAGAATTTATATCCATTGAACCTTAGTGAAAACATTAATGTTGTTAAATTTTAACACTTTCCACATACTAAAATCCCAAAAATTCTATATACTCAAACCATAATATAACATAGTCCTTATATCAGTCATGAGCTCATGATTACTGTCATATTATTTTCTCCTTATCCCTTCATTATGTGCATTTCATCTACTTTCCAAAAAGTTTTCAATCACTTTTTCATGGTTACCAGTACTATATAATTATTGAAAACCAATACATAGATATTCCAAAATTCCACAATACCATAAATGAGATTACATGATACTATTTTGAAATCCCATTACATAAACACTTAATAATTACACAACATCATTTTCATACTGAACATCACAAATAGTGATCGCATGAAACTTCCCTTTATTCTTTGCCTTAAGAGGTTGCACACGTTGATCATCATTAACCCGTGGATTAGTGAAATTATTATCATAATGACCCATTTCCTTGCACTTGAAGTATTGAAGTGTTGGTGGAGAGTTATCTGTAGTCTTTTCTCTATTCACATCATTAGCAACCTTTTTACCATTACTTCGACAATCAACTGCTCGATGACCTTCTGTTCCACACCTAAAACATTTTATAGTACCTTTTAGGTAATCCCCACCATGATTTTTTCCACACATTGACCATAAAGAAACATTCATCTTCTTTTCACCATTGTTCTGAGATTTCTCCTTGAACTCCATCTTTCATTTCTTTCCAAAACCATGAGATGGATATGTTACACCATCTTCCAGTTCTACCTTGATAGCACAACACACAATTTCTTCATAGCTACTTATGTATCTTTTAGCTAATGCCCTTAGAAGACTTGGTTTTAAGCTACTGAAAAATCGATCAACATTACATTCAGGTTGGATGATAAAGCCAGATGCATACCTTGCAAGTCTTGTAAAATTCACTTCGTATATACCAACAGATTCATCATCCTTCTGCTTATGCTCAAGTAACATCTTTTCCATCATTGATCAAAGAATACAAGGGGAGTACTTAATGAAAAACAAGTTCTTGAACCCATCCCATTCCATGGAGTCAATTTCATCTCTTTACCTCGTATTCTTGATAAGATTCCACCATTGATCAACATCACCTTCCAAACGATATACTGCTAAGATGACTTTATCATGCTCAGAACATTATATAACTAAAAATATCTTTTTAGTAGTACTGATCCATTGTTCAGCCACTAAGGGATCAGAAGACCCACTGAATGAAGGTGGTCGCTGCCTCATGAAGGATTCAACATAATGTTTCTCGTTTCTCTACTCATATTGAAGTCCATAAATATTTATAGATTGTGTGAGTATAGAAATAATATTGTTCACTCCATCTCCCATGACATTGGTTTGGTAAGGAGGAAAATCATTGCATTGTCCATTACATTGATCAAGACGGTTACTTCGGGTTCCAAACATCGTCTAAAACCCAAAAATAATAGTGTGAGAGGCACATACCATGGTAGGTAAAACAACATAATAAAGGGGAAGTACCCTCAATATCTAACATCTTAAGTTAAATTCTAATATCATTACCGTAGTTCTAGTTCTGTATCATATATGTATAGTTATCCTGAGGGACATCCCTAGACATACCGTAGAAATATCTCTAGGGATCTCACTAACGTTTTCACATCCTAGTTTCCAAAGGTTGACTAAACCATTCCTCTGATACCAAATATAGAGACCCGAAACATGATGTACAAGAACATTACATTACTTTTTCAGAATTCTTAATACATAAAAAAACATACACACAAGGACCATAATAGTTTATTGTCTTTGGAAACTCTGAATATAAACATCAAATCATGTTGAAAGATCTTCCACATCGCCCATAATGATCTTCCCATTTTTGTTTCCTTACCTAAAACTATTCTTTACTTCCTATGGAAAATAAAACATAAAAAGGGTGAGATCAAATGCTCAGTAAGGGAAAACATAGAGAACATATAACAATCCATAAACATTTGAAAGAGAAAACATGAACATGAAATCTAAACATTAAAGCCTTGAACAAAGACATAAATCCTGGAAGTACGTAAGGAATATATCATAAAGTAACATCAATAGTTATAGAATAGCATGGGAATAAAACATGTAATTGTGGAAACCATTCATCACTTGTTATGATTTCCATAGTATCCAAGGCATTGCTTCCAAGACCATCTTAGTGGACAATGTCCCTTTCTGAATCGAGTTCACTCCTCATTTCAGTCCTGTAACATTGAACCAGATTAACTTACTGTTCCAACCATGTCTATCTCATGAGATATAAATCTTTACCCAATGAATTTGAGGGAGATATAGGCCCCACCCATATCATAATGAAATGATTCCTACTTGTGCCACAATATAAACATACAACATTCATCATATCTCAAAGAATAAAATGTGTTTCATAAACATCATCACATCATTTCATAATCAGTATAAAAATAATGGAAATTTCATTATAAGAAAAGTCAACCATGTAAATCATAGAGACATAAAACATTAAAAAATACACATATGAAATAATTTCATCTTAGATGGAAAATGGTTATGATAAATAATTTGAAATGAATTCTTGAGGAAAATTTCCATTCTCTGTCAAAATCATTTTCATTTCAAAAAATTCTTTCACATTTAAAATAAAAGTATTTTGTTGAAAATAGTTATAAAATCATGTAGAGTAAGCTTCATGAAAGTGAGGCGTTATGAAACCGTAAAAATCCGTTTACACCGTATAAGTTAAAAATTACATTCTCCTCGTACTTTTTTCAGAAAAGTCAAAAAGTACCTCGTATGGTAAAAAAATATTCCTTACATACCATGTAGTAAAAGTAAAAAATGGTTAAAAATGAATGTAAACATACATGAAAAAACGTTTATAAAACATGGACATTTATGATATAAATAACCCCAGTAAATACTTATGAATAAGCAATCTTGGATAAAAATGAGATTTGCAAAATTATCTCGTACCTTAGGTCTGATATGCTTCGTATGGATCCAAAAATCTTGTATATTGATTTTAATAATGTCATCGACATATTACATAATAATATTCATTGTTATGATATCATATATGTTTCACTTATGACTTTATATTACCCATTCTTTTTTAAATTCCTTGTTAAGGCAGCGTTTTGGGTAAAATCATTTCATTTATTGTATGTGTTTCGACTTTTCATTATTGATATTATTACATATATCCTGATTTATGTAATTCCAGAATTTGAAACATGGTTTATATATAATATATATTCATCATATACATATATATTATAGATCGATAAAAGGAATGAAATACACCGTTCATGGAGACGGTAGGTCGTACGTACGCATGAACGTTGTTTTCGTTTCCTTATTGAATTGAATGAAACTAAATAGATGAAATACATATATATATACATAAATCCATAGCATTATTATTTCATATATTTCATCATTATTCATTATATAAACATTATAATCATTCATGTATAGTTATCATGAAGAATGAATCTCAGCGCGTCGTGGAGATGGTAATCCGTACGTATGCATGGGCGATGATATCGTTCCCATAATTATTGAATAGAATTGGAGTGGATGGTATAATAAATAAGAACTAGTATGATCTTATAATAACCATATATAGCTATTCTTTACACCATTATACCCATCCATGTAAGGTGATGGTGGAAAAACAGATTACACCACGGCGTGTAGACGGTATTCTGTACTTACGCACTGGCGGTGATTTTGTTTTCCGTAGGATGGATAGAAGGTGAAATAGGGTTGTTTCATATTTATAATAACATATCAGTATATTAGGGATACTGATGTTTTTACTTCATAATGAAAAACTAATGAAGAGGGAGTAGAAGAAGAATTGAACTTCAAGAAAACGGTAGAAGGTATTACCTCTTTCTCGAAGTGCCTCCATTAAAATATCACTTAGGGAACTGAAATTGGTATTTTAAAAAGACCAGGACATCTAGGATGTTTCTAGGGAATTGGAGAAGAGAATTTTTTAGGGGTTGTCTGAGCTTTAATGCTCAAATTGGTGTGAGGAGGAGAGGGAGGAGGTGCCCTTTTATAAGGGAGGAGAGGTGCACCTTTGGAAATATAAGAAATTTTAGTTTATATTAAATCCCAAACCCCCTTAAAAACATCCAACTCATATCCGAAGATTAGAAGAGATAGGGTTGTAATCTCATAAACCAATAAAATTTAGACATGTTATAAATTTATTTTAAACATTATCAGCTTGATTTATCCATATTTATCAATTTAATTTTATTTGTGATAATAATATTCTAAATATTTAATTGTTAAAAATAATTATATATGTGTTTTGAATTTTCCATAATTTGACACTTTATTACATTGTAGAACATATACATTTTAATTTTTAATTTTTAAATATTTTTGTGATTTATAAAAAATTTTATAATATGTTATTTTTATAAAATAACAATTTTGTCAATTTTGTCATTATTTATTTATTGGAATTTAAATAAACAATATACGGATGATATGTTCAAACTAATTGATTTAATAGATTCATAACATGTCATATTTATCTATAAAATTAGTTTAGCATATTAAATAGTTCATATTATATTTATTTTAATATTTTTAATCCATTAATTTGATATTTCTCTTAATAAAATAATTTCAACATCACTATTATGTCACCATTAATGATAATTATTTAATCCCTAAAAATTATAAATAAATTCATATGATGTAGATACTTTTATAAGATTTCTGTAGAGTATTTATATCAGAAGTCTCATTAAGTTTATCACTAAATAAAAATTATTATACTTATAAGATTTAAGAAAGTGACATGTTGTCACTTTCTATGGTTTTAATAATAATTAAATTTTTTTCATGGACAAAAGTCCATTAAATGAATCTAATCCGACTCTTATGTGATATTGGTCGACTTTTAGTCATCCAATAGGATTTATTAAGGTGTTAGGGTAATTTAATAATCTTATATTTACCATTAATTACCCGATTTACCTTTAACTATGGTAAATAAAATTTACCGTAGTCACTATTCATAATGCCCAAAAATAAAAAGTAGCCTACTAACATAATTTGGACTCCGTGATTCCAAATATGGAATCCATTTTTCAAAATTCAAAACAAATAAGTTTTAGTAATTAATTTAAAATTAATCCCATTATTAAGAAAATGGCTTTTAAAAGTTAAAACATTGCCAAATATTGAAATGTTTTTAACTATGAATTCATTGTGAAATTTATGATATTGACCTATATTATATTAAATGGTAAAAATATATTATATTTATACATTAAAACTATTCAATATTAAAATTCAACCATATAAATTACCTTAATGAATGAAGTTGTTTTTAATTAAAAATTAGCGTATTTTTACTATTCATCAAAATATGAAAGTTATTAGAAAAATATAAAAAATTTATCAAAAGTAAATTTTTATATACTGATTATAAAGAAAAATTTTATTTTGTCAAATTAAACTTATAAATAGGTCAAACACTAGATTTAATGTGGTTATTCCATCAAAAGGTGGCAAAACTGCATTTCTTGAAAAATACATATTTTACCCAAAATATTTATTTTGTTCTCATACAATGTTATAGAAAATGTGTAAGACAAATAATAATGTTATAAAATTCATAATGTAGTTAACAATATTCACTATGGATAGTTCGTGATAATATTATAACGATATATTTTTTTTAGCGAAACCCGGTATTGCGTACAACACATGACATCGAGGAACGTCGGGATTGAGTGTAATGCAACCCAAGTCAGGGTTGCGTGTTGTGCAAGAATCCTTCATTGTTTTGTATAACAGAATCAAACCATAATTCATTTATACATTGAATATATATATATACACACTCAATGATGTGTATAATGACTATTATAAAACAAACTTGAAATTGTGTGTAACCCAATCTATGAATAGTGTTGCGTATACTTCAAGCTAATAGAGTGTGGCGTATAGCACAATATAATATTGTTTTAGTATAAAACTGATGACATCAAATAAATTAAAAATAATACTTCTCATAAAATATCGGGTTGTTACAACCCCCTATAGTATTTGATAATCTCATTAAAATCTTATCGATCATACATTTAGTATTATAGAGTATATCTTACTCATATAATATCTCAAAATTACGTGAAACACCATGTCGATGTGAACCATGATATAATATTGAATAATTATTATGTCATTGTTATCGCATAGTCATGGGGAATTATGGTATATATTCGAATAAATAATTTTTTTTTACACATATATGAAATTAAATTATTATTCATCAATTTTTTAAAAATCAAAATAAAATCATTTTATGATTGAATTAGTTTTTTTAAATAATTTATGTGTTAACAGTATTTTTTATCATAATAAATTATATAAAAAAATATTAACTAATGATTTTAATTAGATGTATAAAATATTTATTAAATACTATATTTTAGCATTCATATAATTGTTTATACATGGCATGCAATGAAGGTATGATAATTGTTTAGCTAAATAATACATATTTCTCAAAACAATTGTCATTAAAATATGCAAATTTATTGTAAATTATATTTCATCCAATTATTGAAAATTAATATTTCAATAATGGTTTAAATATTTTGAATAAGAAAAATTAATATAATATAATATGATCAGCCTTAATTTGTTTCATAATTATTTGTAAAAACAATAAAAAATTTGTCCCAATAGGAGTTTTAATGGTTTATTGGGTTTTAAACAAATATAATTTTCATAATTCAAAATAAAAGTAATTGAATATTATAGTTTGATAAAATTTAAATATTATATTATCATAAAATTTATTTTTGGGAATAAGATTCCACATACACGAGAATGTGACATTATATTTTATAAATATATTGATTAATTCCATTTGTATTCCTCCCCAGACATGAAAAAGGGTATATATGATCCTCACTTTTCACAATATTTGAGCATTATATCTATGATAACACTGAATTGAAAAAATACATATAATCCTTAACTCAATTTATTTAGCTTCTTCTAAACCAAATACCATCCTACGAAGGTATAATGTGTAATTAAAAGGAGTTATCTCACTGAAGAGTTATTAATATTGGCTAATTATTTCAATTTTAATCTATTTATATACCTCTATTAAATAGTTTTTATCAATATTAACAAGATTAATCACATCTCACCAATAAATAATATTTTATTATTTTTTTGGACAAACATTTTCCCCCTTCTTTCTATTACGTGGGAAATGAATGTATCGTCAGGCGTACATGTGGAAAGTTTCCTTCACATAGTGATATAATTAATTTTCCATCACCATATTACATGGTTCATTGTAATGATATAATTAATGATAATATATAATAGTTGTGAAATAATATTCTTATTTAATGACATTATCCTAATTACATTCCCTGATTATTTTTTTTTGGAAAATGATAACATTACTCATGAAAATGTGTCGACCACAACCTCCATGAAGTGATGTGATAAATTTTTCATTTCCACCTTACATGTACAGTTGTAAGGAATATTTAAAATAATTTAATGATATTAATTATATATTTATTATTATATAATGGTGAGATATTATTTACCTATTTTTGTTTCATCAAACAAAAATTGTAAACAACATTCGTGTCTATGGATGAACTATCACCACCATGATGTGATGTTATTTATTTTCCATTACAAATTTATATGAATGATTATAAAAGGGTATATGATGAATATATGTGATACTTATTTCATGATAAATGGTTTTATTAATATGAAACCATGCCCAAGGTGAACATATCAGAACCTTCATACCAAAATATTTGTGGAAAATGTACCACGTTTCACAAAAATGTTCACTTTTAAGAAGAAATTATTAATAAAATGAAAAACAGAAAACAAGAAGGAATAATCCATATGATTTTATATATGAATATAATTATATGATATGTTTTGATAAATATATAATATGTTTATAGGATATTTTATTACATAAGAAGAAAATATTGTTTGGAGACAAGGGTTTATATTAGAGAAATATTTCTTTTAGGGACTATATATGACAAATTTACA
Source organism: Viscum album (assembly GCA_963277665.1). Taxonomy (NCBI): domain Eukaryota; kingdom Viridiplantae; phylum Streptophyta; class Magnoliopsida; order Santalales; family Viscaceae; genus Viscum; species Viscum album. The sequence continues at coordinate 326,284,825 of OY728128.1, forward strand.
TTGATGAAAATTAAATTAATAATATAATTTAAACCCCATATATTTTATTCTCCTATGATTATTTCTATAAATTTTATGTAATATTTTCTTTTTGCGTATTTGGTTTGAAAAATGAATTTTAAAATGTTTTTATTAAAAATATAACCTTGTTTCATCTTTAGTTGATGAATTTTGTCTTCCATTTATGTGATCTTTAATATTCTTTTATAGATGTTTTCATGAATAATTAAATTATTCTAAAATGATATTTCAAACTAAAATATAATTCAGTTAAAAAGGAATACAATGATTATTTTTAAATAATCAGCATCTAAATATGTTTTTTTTATCTTTTTGTAATAGTTGGAAAAAATATTCTCTTTAATAATATATTGTATAAACGGACTTCCCTATCATTAATATTGTTCTTTTCATTGAGTATTATTTTAAAATTTTCTATGGATATTGTTATAGAAAAAAATTCTCTATATATTCGTGTATTTTTTAATTAAAATTCGTTCTAATTAAATGGATATATTTATCATGTTTTTATAAATGGATTAAATATTATTTTAATAGTATTTCTTTTCTATTTCAACATTAATTAAGGGTTTTTATATTTAATTATGGATATGATTTTATGATGACATCTACTTTTTGAGATTACTAATCATGATTATCTTCGAAGAATGTGTTGGCGTCGTTAAACATGTCCATGTAATTCATATAATTCTTTTGAGAATGATGCCTTATTGTAGCTCTTTTCTATTGCATCGATTAGATTGGTCGTGGAGCACAAACGGAGTTACAGATAAGAAGTTATGGCCCTTCGAAGCCAGGCTTCTGGAAATGGCCATTTAGGATGATTTTGGGGAAAAGTATGGATGTGCACACAAGAAGTGAAATATTGTGCACACAAATGGACGCATTTCACGCAATAATGGAATCATGAACGCAACAACAAAATCATCTGAACAACATGTCGCACAAACGTTTTATACACCTAATGAGATGTCATCTTATGCCCTGGACACCCAAAAAACATCTAAGGAAGGTGCACACAAGTTTTATGTGGTGCGTGCAATATACATACATTCCCAATGCAACGTAAAATTCCCCTTCATGAATGCACCTATCACATGGTGTGCATAAAATTACTTCCGCACCAGGAATCTTATGCGCAACCGCTGCAAGGGTCACCTATAAAAACAAGTACATCCCCCACCACGCAAGGCAAGTCTATGGACGTCGGTCATTGCTCTTCTATGCATAATACAACCACTTCTCTAATTACGTAGTATAATGTAACCCTATATGTGAGATCTTTCACGACAAGTACCATATGGGCATGCTTCCAAGAAGGCCCACAATGGTTTGACGTTCTCAAGATTCCTTATCTGCATAAGGCATGGGAACACATGATTATAATCCTACGCGTGAAGCTCTCAATTTTGATCTTAGAACATCAGTATTTCATGAAAAAACAACCAATGTTATGCGAAGGACATAAATCTTATGCGCAATCCTGAAATCTTGTGTGCATTACTGCCAATGTGTCGAATCTTCTGTGCACCTATGACGTACAGTCCATTACTGTGCACATTCCATCATGTGTGTAGCTCATCATACATGAAACAGTATAAAAGCATGCTCCCAATGGTCTGTACCATGGTAGCTATGCCCCCACACCCCCACATTGGATCAGTGTTGGGATGTAGTCCCGGGCCTCTGAGACGATCCCTTCACTACCGCCATAGACCCCCAAGAAAAATGGAGAGTCGCACCATGATCTTTTCGGGCCAGAATGTCGGCATTTTCCACAATGCCATTATGTGCACCCACCTTCCACTTGTAGAATAACATGATTTGAAATACTTTTCCTCACACCATGAAACACCTTGAGTTGACATCTTTTTCATGGTTCCTTTCCCATGACTTCAATTGATATTATCATCTTCAAATTCCCCAAGAACCTTGATTCGAACCATTCCTTAAGAAACTCATCCAAACCCCATTACCTAACTCTTATGCCTTGTTCAACCAGAATGGACCACTCTTGTGTATGTCCCAACACCAACCATTACTAGACCCCTTATGCCTAATAGTTCTCTCTACAAGACTATAAACTGTAGTACACCATATGTTACCAAAATGGGATGCCTCTTTCTCTAAATAAAATATTCCTTATTAGCCACGAATAAGATTCCAATAGTCATATCTATATGAATTTAAACTATAGTACACACTATGTGACAAAGATAGGATACCACTCGCACTAATTGAGAGATACCTTATGCGCCAAGCATAAGATTCCAATAGTCCTCAATTCATGAATTTAAATCTTGGCATGCCCTATAATTCAATAATGGGATTCCTATTATTCTGAATAAGAGATGTCTTATATGAGTAGCCTAATATACCTAATTCCATTATAACAATTGTGTACTTTCAAGAGCACAGAAACTGTTCGATCATTCCATCACTCCACCTCGATCTTTGAGAGTCCATTTGGATTTCCATCCTATTTAATGTCAAAAGGGACCCCCTAACAGCCTATTCCCAGGCTGCATCAGTTCACCAACCAGCCTAGGCCAACACCCTGAAAGTCTTTAGTCAAAACATCATGTCAGGTCGTGTGTTTTAAACAAAGAAAAAAGTCGACCCTAATTTTTTATACCCATTTCAGGATAACATTATATAGATGTTGTGTTCTGAACACAGTCAACAATTATCCTCCTTCATCAGGACACCCTCACCCAGTTTTGAATCTCTAGCATGTGATTCACAATTTTCATCTCCCTTTGTTTGGAATGATTTGAATGTCCTTGGAATTATCCCGCTTGTGAGATAGCGCATTGGTGTAGGGTCCAATTAGATACCTCAAACCATCAGAGAGTTGGGATGCCATCATGGCTAGACATGAGCATGTAATTATGGGTAACTTCATTGTGTAAGCCCTATCCACCATTTTCTCTCCATAGTGGCGCAAAGGAAGCTTCCTTTTTATGATTCATTCATCATTTTCACTCCTTATCAGCAACCAGGAATGCTAATGACTCTTTCATTTTCATATAGCCACACTAACGTGGAACCCTCAATGGATCAATCCATAACATCCCTTCACCATGGAATTCTTGATGCTTTCACTTCCACAAGGGTGGGTAGCTATCTGTTATGTATGTCCTAGGGGTGCGGAATGAACCCACCTCATCTGAGCTATAGGATGATAAACTGCCCAGCACCTTCGTCCTTAGCACATGACGTTAAATTGTGGCGTCACCCTGTACATTCTATGCAGGATGCCCCGATCAGACATTTTATACAACAGCTCGTCTCCATGGTAGTGAGATATTCCTTATACGGAATGTGATCCTTTTTGATGGAGTGGTACCTATCCACGGGGAAGGGAAACCACCTTGGTGTACGAACCTAGCCATTTTTATGGGAGGTAGCCTTGCTGCTCCCCCTCCATTCTTTGGTGAAAATGGTTCGAGATGGGGAGGGTGGATGGGAACTAGAACACTTCTCTTTTATTCCTTGCCTAAGACTAAGATTGTAGATGGACACATGGATCCCTCACACCCCATACAGCCCCTTCAAGCCTTTGTCTCTCTTGGCCCCCAGCTTGTATTAAGTCCCAAACTTCAACACCTTAGGCTATGAACCAAGCATAAGGCCATGTTTATTTTTTGAGATTTGAACCACACATAATGACATGTTTATTATTTGGTAATTTAACCATATGTATGCCCTTGGTCCCTCATTGAGCTTCCAACCCTCCGTAAGCCCCATTCCACTTCCCATATACACATGTTTAACAACATGATCCCCAGGTCTCTACTGCCACTTTTTTCTCACACCGAGAATGACTAACATGGGATTAGAGTAAGCATAGACCATGAAATCCTCTATAGGCCTGCATAGAATGTAAGCCCCACACCCCATCCAAACTACATGGACTTTGATCCTTTTCAATGTCAGGTAAATAGGAAGCCTCTCTGAAGTTCAAGGCCAACATCCATTTGTCCCAGCCACTTCATGTCATTTCACCAAGCCCCCATCTGATCTACGTTGGATTTGATCCTTTACAAAGAATGGTATGTAAGAAGCCTCAATGAGGTTGAATCCCATCATTTATTAGTTTCGACCATATTCACATTGGTTTCTATCCATTCTGAACTATGTGAACAATGATCCTTGCCAAGGTAGGGTACGTAGGAATCCCCTATGAGGATCAACCCCATTCATCGGTAAGCCGTTGTGACGCTTCCAGTTGTAAACTATTGTGAAATATCATGTAGTAATCCATTGTGACCCATCTAACTATAAGTTTTTGTATATCTCAATCTATAGTAATCCGTTGATGTCCCTTTATTGGGACTCGTATCTTTGTTCCCCCCCTTGGATTCATATCAACTATGGTTTCTATCCATGACAAATTCGCAATATATAATTGGGAAATTGTCCTCTATGTGCACCCTGATATTGTACCCCCATCCTAAACAATGCAGACATTGATTCCCATCCACGAGGATATGTAAGAAGTCTCTTTGAGGCTCAACCCCATCTTCACTGTCATCCCCATGAGAATTCCATCTCATTCACCATTCACAACACTCAAACATCCATAGACATCCTTTTTCTTACCCATGCCCCCACATCTTGGTATGATCATTCCACCCACACTCTCACTACTCTGGGCAACAATCAGGTGAAAACCCATGTGTAAGTCCTAATATATGGAGTTCCCTCAGGGGATTTCACATATCTAATACACTCCCATCAGTGTTCTAGTCAGTCTGATCTGCCTCTGCTCTACATTAAACATGCTACACACCCCTTGTTAAACATGGGAAGCTGAGGAAAAATCTTAGAGACATGGATATGGCATATAATTCCTCACATTTGAGGTTGGAGGCCTTGCGTTTCCAGTCCCTCAATAAGCCCTATAAAAGGGGTCAAAATAAAGATGAGTTATTGCCTCTACATCCAGACATGCTACTGATGTCCAACATGACTACTCCCCGACCTAAAGTAGCTTCCCTAACAAGGCCCTTTCGAATGTCCTAACAGATGTAGTGTAAGTAACAGGTGTACATAAATACATGGCATCAGGAAGAGTTTCACAAACAAAGACTTATTCTATAAGGGAGACCCGAACTAGGTGATGGTTTCCATGGATGAATCAACAGAAGGAAGAACTGACATCCCATAATCCCATTTCAATTTAGGAGAAAATTTCATTGAATAAGAAACAAATGCTGCCCAACTTTGGAAAGTAGGGTTGCGGGGCAATTAATAACTTCTTTATCCTCAAACAGATGGATGTGCGCACCCTGGAGAAAGAGTCAGAAACATGATGATTACATGAATCCTATTTATTTTGAATCGGTAAATTATGTTATCATTGTATTATTATTTGTATTATGTTTCCATAAAAATTATTTATCATGTTGGATTATGATTATTTTATGATGATATATTTTGGAATCCCATTTATTTTTCAAGGGTTATGGTTTGATAATATGAATATCATTTTAAAAAGTTATGGAATACAATTTTATTGTTTAAATTATGTAATGCGTGGGGCTAAAATTAAATAGCCCTATAATTTAATGATTAAGGAATCATATACCATTTGAAATTGAGGGAAATAATTTGGAGTGAAACTAGTTTTATAAGGGACTCTATCCCCTAACATACACTTGGATATACGACATAAATAAGAAAATAATGAAATTGGGAGTAAACCTAACATATAATGATAAAAATGGTAGTAATACCTAACTAATGAGTTATTTGATATCGTTATCTATATTAAAAAAACATATATATAATTCTTATGATATTTTTTAATTGATTATGATTGATTATTTGTGATTATTTACTCTGATGAACAATGTCAATTGTTTGAATATACATAATTCCATGACCCAATATTTTTGATCATTAACAAATTTATTTTGATATTCATAAGTTATGATCATGTTCTCATACCTTTATTCCTATGGTTTATTATGATAATTTATTTAACAATCCAATATTTACACTTACTGATAATCTATGGTCACCCATTCTGAATTATATTTCTTCCCCATGTGGAGAATAAATCTATTATACATTAATTATTTCATTAGGATATTATATGAGATGATCAATTTGGATGATATTGAATGTATTTTATTGAATAAGATAAATATTTATCTAGTATCAAAAAACATTAACATTCAGTGGTCTATGATCATGTATAATTATGGATTTTTTTAAATATTCATCAGAAATGATTTAATATTTGTGTATGTTATTCTTATCTCACCTCTGTTGGAATCAGTGAAAGGAATATTTTTTGTAATATTAGTAATATATTAATTTTATATTAAATCCTTTGTAAATAGCATAAGTAATAGATAATATATTGATGGTTAGGTAAATTTTATACTTTATGGTTTTCATATAAAATATAACTATGTTTGGAGCCTAGAATGTGGATGTTGTCATCAAACTGATGTACCTAAGGATAATTAGAGTAAAAGGTGAATATTATATTTTAACTTGATTTGGTATATTTCATGATTAGTGGGCCTGGGATTCCACATCTGGATAGACAGTCCCATGGAAAATTATTTACTTAAATACCATTTTCATTAATAATCATTGTGAAGGATATAAACTAATGAGTCCAATTATAATACTAGGTTAAATTCAAGATATTATATATGGAAATGATGGTTTCAAGATTTTGAAATCCTCTGAAATATTTTTCTTCATTAAATTATTACTCATTAGTTTCTCTTTCACACTGATATATTTTTTATTGTCGAATCGATGGAACCTAAGGGAATCATATAAATGATGAAAAAGATAAATTTTAAATGAACATCCTCAATGAAAAAAATATTAAATATGATATGTGATGTGAAATAATTGATCAATTCTCACATTACAAAATTATGAAATAGAATGTAACATTTATCATGTGGAAATCAAAATGTCTGAATGAAGGAATAAGTAACAATTTAATATTTAATATGAAAAAATCCACCTTCCTTTAATGGTCCTCTGGAACTGTTTAATGATTATTAATGGATTTTACTACAATATACAATGGTTGAAGAAATTTACATTGGTGTTTTTTGGTCTCCATGTAATGATTTAGTTTTTTTCTAGATATTCATGTTTTTTAGGATTGATATAGGAGGTTTCAATAGGGTTTTTGGTCTACAGAAAGAAAAAATATTTTTAGAACAAGGAGAAAGTGATAAGATGTTATAATTGTTTTTATTATGGACTTCTCATACATATCAAAATAAGGGGAATCAAAATCATTTTACATTGATTCTATATAGAAATTTATAACTATGATTTTTTGTCCTAGTGACAAGGATTGATGTTATTCCATTTAAATTCATGCATCTAGTACTTATGATGTTACTTTTTATTTTATATAACTACGACCATTATTAATATAGATTAAGTACATATGAATAGAATTTTAAGGTGATATAATTATTCCTATGGTTTCTAATATGACATATTAATGAATAAAACATTTATTATTTTTAATTAAAAATGGAATAGTGGGTGTTATGTATTGTTGCTTATACTATGATAAGGGCCTTTAATAATGAAGAGATCATATTAACATTATATGGGTATATAAATTTTTTTTTAAAGTGGTAACCCATATATCATCATTCTGTGTACTATAATAATCATTATGGGAATAAGATAAATGATCCTATTAAGGATCGTAAATTGTGGGAGAGATTTCATTCTTACACAAAACTTGGAACATGATGGACGAGGTATTAGAAGCCCATTTAACTGATAAAAAGTAATGTTCCACCAAGAATTGTTCATAATCAATAATACCATGGTTATTTAAAGAGTTGAATTTAAATTATGATTAATTGATATCCTTATAGAGTGAGAGGTATACTCATTTGACATGATCAAATATTTGATGATATGTTTTTCATAAAAATTCAAGACAACATACCCTTATTGTTTTGTGTTCATGTGATTGACCATTTCTTGATATCTAATACGTGGAAGATGAATTCCATGTTGGAATCCTTCAATAGAATGTGGTTTCTCTTTTATCTAGTGGTAAATGATTCCATTGTCTATTAATTTTCATTGAGTATGGTTCACACAAAGAGGGTTGACATGGGTCTACGCATTTTCAATGAAAAGATTTAAAAGGTGTGTGTTTATATGGAATTGAATATTTGGATTTGTGGTAACACATGTACTTATTTATGGGTGTTTGGGCATATATTAATGGGTTTTTCATAATTTATAATGAATGGTCATGCATTAGGGTGCATGTTCCTAGATGGATATAATTTGGACTATGCATGAAAAAAATTATTTGATTTAGGGTGTAATACTAAAAATGGTAAAAAATTTTGGATAACAGATGCAAAAATCCCTACATTGGAGATTGAGTCCATGTATTTATAAAATGATAATCCATAATAAAAATAGATCTTTTCATTATCACTAAAAAGGGGGATACAGTTTTTTCAACACTACATAGGTCGATCATCCATTTAGAGGGATGTTGTGTCCAATGAATGAGGGCTACTCACTTGTGATCATGAGTATCATATATCAACAAGGGGAACAAGGCCCACAATAATCACATGGACCACCATACGTCTTCTCTCAATACTCTCATATAAATGGTTAAGAATGTTAATAAGTGGATAAGAAGGTTTCATTGTCTATAAGTCACCTTAACATCCTATTTTAATTTAATTATGCATTAAATGAGGGAAAACATCATCTATATATAGGAAAACTAGAATTTAGATGTCTATGAATGGGGATTCATATTAATAATAAATTTTAAAATAGTATCCAATAATTATAATGATATTTAATATAGTTGGGTGGTTAAATATTATGGACATTCAAAAATATAATTCATATTTCAAAACAAATAAATATGTCTTTTTAGAGTTCTTGATGATGGATAGACTACCTTTTTAGTGTCAAAATATTGATAAAAACATCATTTTAAACTAATAATAATATTTTTTCTAGAAATATATATATTTTATAAAAATCATGGATTCAATATATGTTTATATAAAGTAATTAATATTTGGAGGACATATTAGAGGAATATAGGTGGTCTAAGATATATTTTTATGATGATAGTATTAGTTGGTAAAACATTATCAAAAATGATGCTAATAAAAGGGTTCAATATTATGTAATGTAATTTAAATATAAAGGATGTTACATGATGTAATTGAAAATTTTCCATTTTTATAATTTGTAACAATATATATGTAAATCCTTAAAAACCATAAGTAGTGTCAAATGATTTTTAGTGATTCTACGTAACAGTTTATTGTTATAGAATTATAAAATTTTAAATGGTAAATGATACACACTATACATTGTTTGATTGTTGTGAATATGTTCAAGAGTTAAAAAAACAGAAAATCATCATGGAATATTGAAATTTTCATTGAATTTATGTTTCATGATTTTCATATTTAGGGAAAATAATGCAATTTCTTCATAATTAATAAATTTGAATGTTGAAAAGTGGATTTGTATTCATCCTCTAATTTTTTACTAATGATATAAAAAACATCATTTATATAATAATTGTTGAATTCAATTTGATATTATATTTATACACATGTTTATGATGTCATCCATTCTATAAAATATCTAAATAATAATAATAAATTTTTTTCCCATGATCAATTATTTTTACCCTATTTGTATTTAATTACATGATGAAATGTGATTCCACCACCTATATGTCAAATACTTAAAAATAATAATGACACTATTTTCATGGATAAATAACTAAAATTATAAAACATAATATAGGATATGGTAATTAAATGATTAGTTTATTATAATTACTATAAAAATAATAAATGGTATTTTCTATAAGAATATGTATTTTTTTATAAGAAATATATATTTTGGGAAAATATATTATCCACAAGTAATGCGGGTCTATGTAAAAGGGATGTTACCAATAAATCTAATGGTACCTAGTCTATGTTTCAAGATGGGATCTGGTGAAATAACTAACCACAAGGGGTTGGTAACTTGTTCCAGGGATCAAATAACCATGTGTGCAGGGTACGTTTCCCATTTGAGACATATTAAAAAAAATGTAATGAATACATATGCTAACGAAATGAAATTATTTGTCTTAAAAAAATGAGAATAAAAATAATGAAAATGAAAATATTTCATTACTAATACCCTAATTATAATTGATATATTCCAACACTATCTTAAAACATCAATCCTATCACCTTTTGGAGATCGAACCATAGTGATGAATATCATACATAGTATAAACAAGTAATCTATTGATCTCTAGTGCATGTATTTACCTATATTGCATAGAATGAATCAATATGTCCAATGATGTGTAAAAATATGGGGTGTACCAAACAAAAAAATTGAATCCCCAAGATATATACATATTTTAAATACATGATTGGGTGTGCTTCATATAAATATACTAAAATATATTAATATACAATGAAAAAAATTACAAGTGCTTTCCCATTAATTCAAAGAAACAATAGATCAAAATGAATTTTATTGTTCATAATTATCCATGATTGATAACTCCCGTTATTATGAGTATCCATTCAATAAACACAGGCATGGAGAATGAGCTCAATATTTTAAATAATTAAAATTATGAATTATAAATGTTGTTCCTAATAATAATTATAATGTAGTATGGGTGAAATTCATATAAAAAAGAAGATATGGAATTGTGAATATTATATCTAGTATGATATTATAAAATTTCAATTAAAGAATACGGTTATTGGTATAATATGTGAAAGCATATCTTAAATCTTGTCACATATATTGAACCATCATACCACAACATGGGTACTTGTACACTTTTCATAAAAAAAATTTACCTACAAGGTGTAGCACCCCAAGTTTCATGTTAGTAACAAATTTTGGTTTTATTTTTAAGTGTTTAATGTGTTTAGGTATGGTTTCGGAGAGTTTTGAAAACATTTAGATTATTTTTCTAGATTATATAAAGGTTCATGGATTGAGCATGGTTTGTGGAAACCATAAAACAACTAGAGGAAATTGTGCATTGTGATATAAGAGCATCAACGCAGGTGTATGGTAAGGAGCATTTTTATTACAAATAGTGAAGATGAAAATAAAAAATAACATGAAATGTGGGATGGTGAGGTTTTTCATGTTTTGTGCATGGTTTTTCTAATAGTAGAGTCCACTATTGTGAGTTGATCCTTGAGGTAGAGGATGTAAAAATGTTACTGAAGGGGTTTCCTAACAATGTGACTAACTGTGCACAATTTAAAATTGAGTTCCAAAAGGGGGATCTACACAGTTATCTTACAATATTTCTCTCTATTAGGGACCTAACTCAATATTTATTCCTCCAAATCCAGTGAAATCTTTCCCCATTTTTATATAAGAAATCTGATGTCTTCTCATGGTGTGTTGGAACCCAATTCCCATGGTAATTCTTCATTTTGGTAGTTTCCCTTATATCATATAATCTTACTTGTCTCATATTCATAGATACAGTTCGATGAGGATTGATATAGGTTTTTTGGTTCCATTAATGATGAGATATTGTTGTGTGTATATTAGGGGGAGATATCTATGGTGGGGTTTTGGAGATTCAACCTGGTATTATAAAAAATTTGTTTTGATTTTTTATTTATAAATTCTATTGTATGTGTATTCACACCCGAATCCAATTCATATAACTTGACATTTTGATTTTAAATTGAATTTTATTACTTGAATTGATTGTGAAGATTTTGTGAAATATAATACGGACACCCCATTTAGTGATGACTTATAGAATTATGAAAATTTGTTATTTGGCAGAATGTGAAAGTGTTAACATGAATTTAAAATGTTTTTTTTTGTTTTGATGAATTGAAAATTATTTTAAATAAAAATTATATTTCTAAGGAAATTTCTTGGAAGATTTTTAGTTGTATGTTCTTATCTTAATTGGCTCAGCATGATTTTAATGGGATGGATATTATTTGTTATGAACAACTGTCAAAGGGATGTGTTATGAACATTATGTTCCACCATCAATGGTAAGTCCAAAATTCTGTGGTTGAGTGTGAGTGTGTTGTTACTTGAAATGGATTATGTTTTGGAAACATGGAATTTATTACATTTTTTATGGAATTGATTTTTAGTTTTACTTGGAATTTTGTTCAGTATGGAAAACAATTTGGAAATGAAAACCATGTTATTTCATCATGGTTTTTATTTGTTATAAATATTTAAAACAATTTATATAAACTGTTTTACATTATGATTCTATAATTTTCGATTTTGGAGGAGCGAGTTGGGAATTAATTTTTGGAAAGCCCACAAACATTCATTACTCAACCATGTTTGGCATGTGGTGATTTTATAGATATTATCATTTGGGATAAACTTAATTGAATGGTATCACATTTCATTAGTGGTTCTTCATGAAACATGTTTTATTTTTGGAGTTGGAACATAGGCTAGGTTTAGAGATATGGAGATATGTGTTGGAGTCTTTAATATTTGAATATTTTTCTTCCACTTTTGTACTATATTGTAGTTTGGTTTTTATATAAATTGTATTACCTTTTGTTGTTTTACAATTTTTTCATGAATAATTTAGAATTTATTTTTTACGTTGTTTTTCGATGGTTAGTTTTATTTCTATAGAAAAACATTCCCCCCCAATTGTATTGAAGTATAGTCCAAAAAACCATGCATTCTGATTTAGTACATTAAAATGAATCCTTTTTTATAACATAAAATAAAAAATTACACAATACTAAATAAAATCCAGGATCTTTTCCGATATATTTTCAAAATAATTAGACAACATTAATAAATTTATCAAAGTATAAAATAATTAACATCATTTACTCAATAATAAAAGATTTTCAACAAATAATGTCTATGATAACTATTAAAATAATTTCTAGATAATGGACGGTCATAAAATTTACCAATATGGGATATTATAATTAGTGAATAACCTTTTATGAAATCGTATTTTGAAACTATATTTTTAAAGATGGTTTTTATTATTCATTAGATAGTACCTTTGGAATTAATTTTAAAATTTTATTTTATGAAATACTAATGAATCTATTTACACCATAAAAATACTTTAACACATCAAAACAAACAACCCTCAAAAATTAATTTAAGAATAATCTAATAATTTCTTAGAAAATTGGAACCACACTCTAGAAAAAAAAATTAATGGGTCCCTTTGAAATAGTGAAGGTTGTATTGAGTCTACCCAGTCGGAAATATATGGGTTCACTCCCCAATTACACACCATATTTACAATGTCCATGATCTGGGATTCATAAAAATAATTTATGTCTTCTTTACATACATATGCAATTTCTACTAGTGTTTTAATATAAAAAACATAATACTTTACCTTATACACACACACACACACATTCACATAAACACTTCTATTAAATTTGGAACATCCCAATATAATGGAATTTTAAATTATCATGGTATTTTGTTGAATTTTTAACATATATTTAATTATTAATCATATAAAACATTCATTTATGGTAATTAATAGAAAATAAAGAAATATTAAATACACACACATATATATAGACATACCTGAAAAATAATTCTCATAACATAAATTCAAGATATGTATACATTAATTATGTTGGTCATATCTTGTATCATAAATTATAATAATGATTGTACTTGTTTTAGGGAAGTTATTATTGTTTATTATTTACTATAAATCCTAGAACATAAAATGATTTTATCAGATAATTACGTCAAAATAATAATTTTTCTTATAACCCTATTGAATTTTTTAAATATAAAATTCCATATTTTAATTAACATTTAGAAAGGTCAAAATAATATAAAACCTATATAAATAATCATAGAATAAATTTTGAAAACCAAATTTAATAATTTGAATAAATTGCATTTAATATCTAAAAAATGTTTTTTGGAAATATTAATTCTAAAATTATTATTTGTGGAGTGGAATATAATTTACAATTAAAACATCAATGAATGGAAATATTAATCGTGAAATAAAAATTAATATATTAAAATAATAACACAAAATCATAATATCATTTTTTTAAAAAATAAATCCATTGCAGTAATAAAATATCAAATTAACAAATAATTTAAATTAGTAGCACTCTAATATTATTATAAACCCAAATATATATGACTATATATTTTGAAAATATAATCATTTTGATAATATAATTCTCTAAAAAATATTAAAAATATATCATTTCCCTCAATATTCGAATAAATAAAAATAGACAACCGATAAAATAAAAATTATAATTCTACCTTTTAAATAAAGACATTTAAAAATTGTGTTTTTAATGATAATAAATATTAAACTCCCTTATATATATATATATATATATTTCTTTTTAGACTAACTCATAAGATTTCTTATTCATCTTTTTATTCTTACCATTCATCCCCCCATCTCTTCTACTTATCACACATACAATGTAGTAGCATGTGATTTTTATACCACTTCCCCACCAAATAATTCATTGGAACATATGACTCTTTAAAATCATGAAGTAAAAACTACCTACTACCTTTTTTAGCAACATCATAAAATTATAACATTATGTCAAATGTATTTATTTAATATTTTTATCAACAGCTGTATACAGCTATTAGAGAACCAGAATATGCTTCATGGTTCATAGATAATGCTTTCCAATCAAGAAGAATTAATTATAACAAATCAGAGTAATCATTAATATATATATATATTGTCATTATTATTGGATGTACATATGTCCAGAAAGTATTAAAGGGAATAAAGTAATCTTTATTCACTCTCTTTAAAATGAATGATTAAATTTAGAGTATATAAATAAATCTTATGAAGATATCAACGTGACTGGAGAATGATTCTTCATGACGGGTCATTAAAAAATGTTGAAGCTAACTACCATTTTTGTAAAATGGGAATGAAATCATTTAAAAAAAATCATGCATTTAAAAAAATAATAACGTGGAAAAATGGTTGTATGAGAAAAAAGAAAATTTAAATCATTAAGCAATAAGGAATAAGAAATCCATAAAAGAAGTAAATGATGTAAATAAAAAAAAATATCAGAGAATTATTAAAATGATTTCATAAATATATGCACATTAATCAAATACATAAATATTGATATGTATGATTCAAACTAGTAGAAATATAATGAGTTACGCCCCTGAGAAAACCACTCTAATTTGAAACCATGGTTCATGTCTTGACCCCAGATCAGATGTTTAATTTCTACCATAAATTGAGAAACCATAATATACCAACCTCATTCAGCTTACATGAACTTTTTCTAGGATCGAAAATCATTTCACGATTGATTCTATATATCAGCTAAACTTCCTCCTCAAATTCCTCTCTAAATACTCAGAACATTCCACTATCAAAAATCTTGAACAAATCCCCATATCAAAAAAATTTGATTTTCTTATTTAATTCGTGTTATCATCTTTTTTGTAATTCTCATAATTCTAATATAATAATAGTTATCATTAGTATTTATATATATTTTATAAAACAATTAATGGTTATTATTTATTTACCTTTCATATTTTCAAAAAAATAAATTTATAATTTTCAAAATTCAAAAGTAGTAATATTTTTTAAAAAAAGTATAACTAATGAGATAACATAAAATAATATTATATATATTTTTTATTAAACATAAATAAAAAAATAAATTTAATAAAATATTTATAATCTTATAATTTGTGGAATTTTAAATTATCCAATCCATAAAATAACAACACTCTCACAATTTCTTAATCAAACTTCAGAAAATTCTATAATCTAGTCTTCATAGATTTGAAAATGAGAACATATATGGGACAATAATTATCAAGAAGTATTAAATAAAATACATTAATGAATATTATTTTTTCCCAAAAATAAACATTTAATCATTAAATTTATCTATCTCGTTTCTTGAATACCAATTATAATTCATTGAACTGAAACCTCAGGATTAATATAGAAAATGTTGTTTTTTAATAGAAACAGAATAATTACACAATACTCAATACAATACATGACCTTTTCCATCTAAGGTTATGAAAAATTTGACAATATCATAATATTTATCGATGTATAAAATAATTATCCCTATGTATTCTAACTCCAAATATGTTCATCTATGAAATTCTTATATATTTGTGAAAAAACATTTTCAAATAATGTATTTGTATAAAATATTCCAATAAATGTATTTAAAACTACTGAAAACCCTCTTATGAAATGAATTATTGAAAATAAATTTTGGAAAATAAATTTTATTTTAATTATAAAATACATTAAAATGTATTTAATAATAAATTTTGGAAATTTTATTGAATTTATCTATTCATTGAAAATACAAAAATACTTTTAAAAACATATTCTCAAAATTGCATAAATAAAAAATTCATCAATTTTTCCAAATAGATTGTGAAAGCATTGAAAAAATAATTTTGGGCCACATGAGACATTGAAGGTTATATAGGTCCTACCAACTTGAATAGGTATGGGTTTATCCCTAAAATATCTACCATATTTTCAAATTATAAGATTCAAGTTTCATAAAAATATATTACAACTCGTTTACAAATATATAAAAGTTTCATCAGAGTTTCTACATTAAAAACATAAAAATTTATTTAATATATGATTATATATATATATACATTAATAAGAACAATTCTATAAATTTTTTGACATCAAAATGATGTTGACATTTTAATTTTCATGGAATGTTAAGTAATGTATAACATATATTTCATTTATATTCTTATAAATAAATTTGAATGTAATTACAAAAATGGAATGTATTATTCAAAACAAATACATTTACATTAAGAGATATAAAATATAATTCATATAATATAATTCAAGGATATTTTATATTTTAATATGAGGTCTATATATTGTATCTTATATAACATTCATAATTACACATATATCATGGTGGGTTTTATTATTTAATATTTTCTATAAATTATTAATCATTCAATGATTTAATATGATAATAACATTTAAATAATCATTTTTTATAGACATATCCATTTTGGTTAGAATGATATAACCTATTTTAATTAATGGTAATGAGGTTATAAATAGAATAAAACCCATAATAAAATTCATAACATAAAATTTTAAAAAATAATTTCAAAATTGTAATAACTTAAAATTAATATCATAAAAATATTTATTTGTAATATTAATGATAAAATATATATTTTAAGAGAGGAATTTAATTTATAATTTAATTATAAAAGAATTTATATATTAATGAAAATTAAATTATGAAATCTCTTAATATAATACCATGAAATCATAATGTCATTTTTATCACAAAATTAATTTCATTGTCGCAATGATATATTGAATTAGATAAATAAATAAAATTATTGGTCCTATATTAAATTATAAATCCAAATATTTAGGAACATATATTAAAAAAATTAATATAAAAATAATATAATTTTGTAACCAACATGTAAAAAAAATTATTTATTTAAAATTTTGAAAGAATAAAAAAATACAATACCTTAAGTAAAAAAAATTATTCAAATTTTGAAATAAAAACATATAAAATTTCTATTTTAATCATCAAAAATATTAAACTACCTTAAGTATTTTAATTTTTTATGACATATTACAACTTATTCTTCCTTGTATTATTTTCCTTTGGACTATCTCTATCACCAATTTCACAATCTAATAGAGAAAACAAAGAGAATTCAATACCACATCCTCGAATGAAATTTTACTAGAATATAAGATTCTGCAAAAACATGAATTAAAAATACCTAATACCGTCTATAACATTACCATAAAATTATAAAATTATACAATAAGTATTTACATTATATTTTTACCTCCAAATATATACATCTACTGGAGAACCATATATAAATTTGTGGTTCTCAGATAATTCTTTTCGAGAAAGTCAAATGAATCCTAATTATAAGAATAATCATAGAAACATATACTTATTTTCATGTATGTTTTTATTATTTTAGGAAAAATATTATCCACATAATTTAGATAGGGAGAAGATTCTTATATTGATCTATTTTTTAAATCAAATGATAAAATTCATTGTTTGTTGATAAATTATATAAATATATTAATGTGATTAAGGTAGTTTTCTATATAGAAATTCATTGAAAAAATTAAGGTTGACTGGTTTTTCATAAATGAGACACCAATATTCTAACTATTAAATTATGCATTATAAAAAGACAAAACACGATTAACCATGAAATTAGAAATAAAAAAAGCAAAACATCATCCAAAAGGGTTGTACACGACCAAAGAAGAAGTAAATGAATGAAATTAAAAAATTTGTTATTTTTGAGGTGATTTTAGGAATATTTCAACACTAAACAAATACCTACTTTAAAATATTTAAAATATGAACCAGTAAAAGGACCACGAGGACCATCAAGATCAAAACCCATTATCATAAGACGTAGGATTTTATTTTTAACCAGATTTGATGTTTAATTCTTATTGGAGAATGAACTACCATCGGTTTTCATCCTCATTCAGCATAGCTCGAAGCCAACCCATGATTGAACATCCCGTCACGATCAACACTCTAAATCATCTTGCCTTCCACCTCACAGAACTCTAGGGAGACTCTCTAGTTACCTCAACCGAAAATCAATACTGATACCCCTTATCCATGATTCATGATTAAATTTTTTTTAATTTGTTATATTGTCCCTCTTGTAATTATAATAATGTGTTTATAATAATTTTTATAATTTTTATTTATTTTCATTTTTATAAAATAAATAATGGGTTTTTTTGTTAATTATAATTCCAATTTCACAAAATCAATTAATAATTTTCAATTTTAAAAGTTTTTAATAATACACTTCTAATAATAATTACAGGTATATACATATATTATAAAATTATATTCCCTTAATGATGAAAGTTTTTTATTTAATAAATTTTTATAATAATTCAATGACTAATATATTTAGAAATATATATAAGCCATCATTTAAAAAATTATTGGATTATTTTAACATTTTTCTATATTTAATTTTATATATTATGACTCTTGTTAAATATATATATTAATATCCATAATATTATTAAATATTAAAATAGTACCTTTTAAATTTAATATTTATGAATATTTTAATTTTATTTATTTATACATTCATTTATTTTAATTATTCAAATTTTTTAATGTATAATTAGGACATTCATCACTATACAATAATTTTATAAGTATATCTTGTAATAATAATTCATTTTAATAATTTTACATTCTGTTCAAAGTTAAATTTGATTTTTTAAACCAAAATAAACGAATTATTATTAAAATACAATTTTTAAAAAATAAAACCATTTTTATCTAAGTAGTATTTATAATTTATAAAATAAATTTCTTATCAATTCTTATTTCATAAGATATGAAAAAAATAAATATTATAAAAGCATAATTGATGATATAATGAACTGTCATATTATATAATTTACATATTAAACATAACTAATGAAATAAATTTAATAAAATATTTATATGCTTATAATATCTATGGTGTTACCTAAAGTCAACAACATTAAATGTTTTCCTTTGAAATCTTGGGGATGTCTCTAAAAGACATTAAAAAATTCTTTATAATCTCAATCCAATTATGAGGAATAATATGTTTCTAGTGGTATCATCTTGATCAGTAATTGGAATACAAGTAGGATTAGTTTGTTTGATACATTGTTATCTGTTGTGTAGGTCTTGGACATGATATTGATTCTTGTCTATTCCATATGTTATGATGATATAAATTATTTATAACATTTTGAATTGAAATATATATCATAAAAAACATGTAACCTTGTTTATGTTCAACATCATATTACAAAGGATTTGACTACATAAGGTCTTTAGAGACAATTATAGGAGTTTTTATATAAGTTTCAAGGAATTATCAAATGATATGAACAAGACATGGAGTTTAGAAATGAAATCCCACGAGAAGTTCATATTTTATTGTGTTTATAGATGTATGATTTATTGAAAAAATTTGATTTGTGATAAAATGTAGAAAATGTTTTCAAATGCTGGATTTTGGAAAGGACATTATAGGTGTATTTTGTAAATTAGTTGATTTTAAAATGAATGATAAAATTATAAAAAAATAGTTGAATGAGAAAATATATATCATTTGAATGTAATCTATTAATATTATGATATAGTAGAATTTTAAATTTTCACTCTTTTAGCTTCAAGATTGTGAGAATTATGGTGATTGTGGTGAATATAAAAAATGGGGGATGAAATGCATCATAGAAACGAACAGAAATAACATGTTGAGAATATGCTTTCACTTGAGGCACCAATGATCCAACAACTAGATCAAATTACATCCCAATATTTTCAAGCTATGGATAAGGCAAAAAATATGTGAATTAAAGAATGTGGATTATTTTGTAAAGTTACAAAAGTATAATCCACCCATAATTCTAGGAGATTCAAAAAAATATAAGGATGAGGTGTGGATGAATAGTACAAATGTAATATGTGATTTCCTTGTAACACTATCATAGATAAATATAAATTTGGTGAGGAATATGTTGGATGATATTGGATTGTTGTATTAGTATTTTGTAGTTCTTGTTAAATTAGTCAAATACCACACTTGGGATGAATTAAAAGGGTTTTTTGACAAACAATTATATCCTCCTATGTCCAGCATTTCAAGGATGATATAACATTTCAACTTCAACATGAAATAATTACAATGACTGATTACACAACTAAATTTATGAATTTAGTCTTCTTTTTACCTGAAGTTACAGCTAGTGCATCATTAAATGCATAAATATTTTAATCAGGGTCTAGGATGAAAATTCCCTTAATGATTTCAAGGAAATGTATAATAGATTATACCGAGATGTTCAATATATAGTGAGTTTTGTTGAAAAGAAAACCTAAATAGATATACGTTGAAAGATCATTTTGATACCTATCCGGAATGGTTTGATGTCTAAAGATGGGATTTAGTGAAATATGGACACCTATTCCAATGGTAGTGGAATGGATCTGAAATAGATGACATGATCGTTAAATATTTATCCAAAACCAATGTCGAACCAATGATTTATCCAATTTTCTACTGTATACCACATGAGGACAGATAGTAAAAAATCACCCATAGCGTGAAAAAAATAAAAATAAATGCGGAATCCTTTTAATGTGTTCCTATGATGTCAATACTCAATGGTTACGAGACCATTTAGGGATTCATACTCAATTGGTGTTTAGTTCCGTGGTTTCAGAATTAGGAGGTCGTATTGATGGGTTTTTTGGAACAACATCTTCGTTGACAACACTATTCGATATGGGATGTTAAACTCGGAATATAGAATATATGTAAGGTGTTAAAATCAAATTTTGGTTCAATCAGTTTGAAAAAGAATGTTTCTATGTTTGTTTTAGGATTCTTAACTAGTTAGAAGGGTAATGTAGAGTAGTGACCAGCAGGTATGTTCCAATACTTACTTATAAATATTTGGAAATAGGCGAATATATCAATAAATTTGGTATCATGTATCCCCTGAATGGGTTATGAGCATAATAAAATATTGTTTATAGTACATCGAATCGAAAATTCGGCTCATTTCATCCCTATTTGTGAATTACATTTATTTGAGGACATTTCAAAAATCAATAATTTTGAATTTCAAAGGTGGATGGGGTGGCAATTTTGATATTTTTAGAAAAATATCCAATGTTTATGTATCATTTATCGATATAATTACATAAATTGCATTGGGATATGATTACTATCATTATATAGTATCATCCTTATACATATGAGAAATTTGAAAGGATTATACATATCTTGGAATGAATGATGTAGGATTCTATAATGGATTTAGGTGTTTAATGGGAGAAGCTTGTATCATTAGTGGAGTTCTTCTATAAAAAACATATTATTCCTCGATACATATATCTCATATTGATTCATTTTATGGGTGTACATGTCTTCTTAAATATTGTTGGATGAAAATAGGTGAGAGTTCACTAGTTGTGATGTGTCTTGTCAATGAAAGAACACACATGATTTAGTTGATTAGGAAACAAATGGAGATGACATAGAGTCCAAAAAATAATATGTATTTCCACCTCGATGTCTATATTCATTCGGGGTGAGGGACCATGTGTTCCATTGGATCTATCCAAGGCTTATAAATCTTCATTTTGTGATGTAGGGAGAGTTATTTCATCGATACATAGGCCCAATTGAGATTTTTTATTGAGTTGGTGTGGTGGAATATCATTTTGAATTGACACCATGGTTCAGTGAAATTAATTATTTTCTCAAGTATATCAATTTAAAATTTATCTACCTGATCTTGACAATGTGACTTGATGAGATCATGTATATCTAGATGTAGGTGCTTTGGTGGTTCACATGGAAATGCAGATTGTGGAAAGGATAGATAAAGTAATCTATAGGGAAAACATTAGTCTAGTGAAGGTTGCAATGAATCATGGATAGAGTCAATAAGAAACATTTCAAGGATAGAGAGAAATGACCATTCAATTTCCAAATCTATTTTATAAAAATGATGATTTTCTACATTCTAAGGATGAAACTCCCAATGGTGGTGATAATGTTGAACCCATAGTTTCATGTAAGTAACTATTTTTTATTTTTTTTGTATATAAAATGTTTTGGTGAGGATTGGGAGTGTCTGTAAGAAATTTTAATTTTTTTGGAATTTATAACAGTTTATTATTTGAGCATGATTATTGGAAACTATGGAACTATTATAGTTAATATCGAAGAGTGAAAATGGGTTTTTGGGCAGCGGCACATTTAGTCTCATTGTCTGGTCATAACATTCAGCAACCTTGGAAAAATCACCAAATATGTGATAGATAGATTTAGCATGGTTTTTTCATGGTTTTTTCTAACCATGTGGATCAACCATGTGAGTTTCCCTAAGAGGCAGTGTCTATAATGAAATTAAAACACAGTTCTCCTATCCTTATAGGGTTTAATGGTGGGATCCTATAAAAATATATCTTATTTATTTTCACAAATAAGAATCTCATTTTCCATACATTTATTCTATGAATATTTATTTATTTATCCACAATGATTTTATTTGATCCTCATCATGTAAGGAGTGATTAGAAGGATATTATGGGTGTTTTGGAACCAAATTTCAATAATATGACTTCATTTTAGTAGTTTTACTTCGATATTATCATCTTCTTTATCTCATATTAGAATATCTAGTCCACTAATAATCTTTGGAATGGGATTTTAATAAATGGATAAATTTATTTAATTGTTATTGAAAGAAATCGGTATGTTTTCGAGTTAATTACTTATGCACAAGTTGAAAGGGATTGATATTGTACATGAAGTACCGCCAAAAATGGGATGAAAAATGGGAATGAAGTTCAACCAAAAAAGGTAACAACAAGATTGTTAAGTTGTGTGTGTGTGTTTGTGTGTAAATATTTATGTAAAATGTAATAGTTTATTCTAAAGTGGAATTTATGATATTTTTAATGATATTGTTTAATTATTTCCCTTAGAATTTTATTTCTTATAGAAAACTATCTTGATATGAAAAATATGTTATTTGGAAATGGTTAGACTATATTATAACTATTATAAATTGTTTTAATTTAATATTTTAATATTAATGTAGTAACATGTTCTATCCTATGGACATAATTAAGAATTTAATTTGGGGAAAGCCTATATTGTTTCATTACTGAACCCTACATTAGACCCATGGTGTTTTTGTAGATATTTTCATTCATGATATCGGTAAATGAAAGCCAACAGAGCTTTTAGGGGTACTAAAAAATACATTGGTTGTATTTTGTTTTCAAATAACTAATCTTGTTGGAATTTTGGGAGTTATGTCATGGAGAATATGATGTTTATCAGTTTTTTATTCAACTCTGGTCCTATGTTTTATTTGTTTTGAGATAAATGGTATTATATTGTATTTATTTTACATTTTTATCATGCAGAATATTTCCATTTTTTATGTGGTGTTCAGATGTGGTGTTTTGTTTCTAAGTGGAAAATCATCCCCAATCTTATTAAATCCCTCGTCATTTATTATCAACATCTGGACTATTGGCGATTTCTATAAAGGACATGTAGAATTTTTTTCCTCGCCTAAATTCATTGAGAAGGGGAAAGATGTTACAAAATGTTTACATCCGAATCATTCAAATCTAAAACATGAATTACCCCCACCCCCATATATTTATAAATTATCATTCACCAATATTACAATATTATCTATGTTCAAGGAATATTACAATTGTCACAAATATTGTTCATTGGCCAAATAATGTAATGATTATTGAAGAAATAAAAAATAAACAATATGACTAACCTATTAAATTATTCAGTTTCTTAATATAAGAGTTAAATATCATATTTATCAAAACATTAATAATGTTTATAACTTTAGATATGCAATAAATCTCAAAATAATAATATCAAAGAACAATGTCATGACATACATGTAAATCAATGAAAGATATGTCATATGGACCAATAAATAAAATGGTTTTTTTATGAAAACATACCACATATCATGGAATATTATATCATTAAAACTCATATGTTACACCAATAAAAATATAATTATTAAGGTAATAATCTATTAAATTGTATTAATTTCCCTCCGAAAAAGGAATTGTGTATAAAATCTGTGTTTATTAGTGATCATAAGTTATAACTATGTGATAAATATTAGGATGGATATGGAGAAAAATTACTCTTAACAACCCATGGGGTAGATCAATGTTTTCTATTACCTAGAGAATAATATCTCTAATTATCACATGGGTGGTAACTAGTATCCACTACTATATTACAATGGATAGAATAACAATATCACCATTCTTAACCTATCTTGTCTGAAGTAATCTTGTTAGAGTTAAATGTGATGTAAGAGTTAGATCTCGGATTCTGATTGAAAACAATATCAAATTTTAATGTATATCTACAAACATAAATATATATTAACAAATACATAAATTTTGGTTTTAAATTTATCCAAATAATCACATTTAAAATTTTTCCTATGGAATACGTGTTGTAAGATATATTTTAAAAATACAAATCTTTTTATGAAACCATTTTATTATAAAAAAATTCTAACATAAAGAACATATCTATGAACTTATAAAAAATATGAAAATGTTGTTTTTGTTGGGAAAGTATCATCTTTGGGTTAAGATACAATTTAATGAATCTAATTAGGTATTGATATCACAACAACACTTTTAACAAAATATAAACTCAACCATCAATTCTTCATTAATGAAACACTAATAAAATATGAGGTTTTATCATGACTTGTAACATAAGAAGGTTAATGTGTGATGAAAAATATACATTAATAATTATCGTTAAATTAAATATAATATATTATTCACTCCTAGTGTGTAAATACAATCCATTATAAACTTTATTATATACAAAAAGTATTATTCCCATAATAATTACTCATTTATAGGTATTTTAGGAGGAAACAAATAATTTCATTTACTAATGATAAATCATTCTACAATTTATGTTTAAAAACCTATGGTAGAATTATTATTTTCACTATTAAATAGACAAGTAAAACATTATAATCCAAATTAATTTTAAATAATATCTTATCTATAAAGAAGGAAATAATAATCAATTTATTACATACAGAAATTTATTGTTCTATTAGAGAGGAATGGTTCCTCAAATTAGTAATGACCACATTGTTAATTATATTGTGAAATATGATATATGTTAAAAAATTATTCCTAAAAATAAATGGATGTTAATGGTATCATATATATTAACTGAAATTCATTTAATCAAGAATTTTCAATTTGTTTTTTAATACATTCTTCAATTTATTGAAGAATTATTCTATATAAGATTTATTATAATTGAATAGTGGAATATTCACCAAAAACAATTATATCAAATACGTTGAATTGTATTATATTTTTATGTATTAATCAAATAATACTAATGGTAGAAAAACATGAATAATATCTTAAGTGATTCTATAAGGGTAAAGACAACTACCATTCTATTATATATAACAATTCTCACAAAAAACTCCAACAGAAAAATAATAGCCACTAAATATCACCAAAACCCAATCCATTTAAGTTAAAAATTATTAAACACAAATACCTTAACTATTAATAAATAATCATGAAAAACCAAACTATGATGTTGGGATATTACCCAAATAACTGTGTTAATCACTAAAAACGAAATCCCAAAATATTACAATGTAAGATGGACCAACTAAATGTATAATGTCATAAAATATCCATTGAAATAAATGTACAATAGTATTTCATCAATATAGTGTAATATTATATATAAATCAATCAAAAAATACCATGTTAAACCATATAATAGGGGATCAAGTAAAAAGTTTATATTTTTATATATTTTTTTTAAAATAAAAAATCTCATAATCCATTCATAGCATGGATAAAAGAAAAAATTAGATGTTGGGGTTATATAATTGATTATCTAGGATATTAACATGATAATTTTCATGAATTCACCATGGATAAAAGGGTATTAAGTATGAATGATTAGAACCAAGATGGTATAAGGGATAATCATATAAATGTTTGGGGAGGAGTGAGCCTCAATGAAATGAAAATGAGATAGTGAGTAATATGGTTAAATGTGAAAAATACCCATTTTCAATGGGGATGTTTTCAATGTCATGTTAGGTACCAAATTTATGGCTATTATTTATACGATTGAATTCCCAACAAACAACCACTTTTCCTTAATCAATTGATTAATTGGTTCCTATACCTGACTACCAAAGTTAGACTATATGTTAAATACAATTTGACACACCATATCCAAACTCCATACCATTTTTAAAAATTCTCTACCCGAAATTGATAACACAAATAGAATCATCCTATGTCATCAACGTCAATAATAGAAATTCGAAATAAAAAATTTCCCTTCACACAATTCTAAAAATTTTGATATTATCTTAATATCAAAAATATATTATTCAAATACATTATTATCATGGTTCGGGTCCTTATAATCTACACATTATAGTTTTTTAAACCTGTAAAAATAAAATTTACTACAAACAAGTAATAAACAAATTCTAAAAACCATCAAATTCACTAGACTCACCCATGTATACACCATCATGTGCTATTACAAATCTCATGGTATTTAATAAAAAATCACAAGATTCAAAAAAAGAAAATATTTATAACAGTATAATAAAATACCCTTCTCTAGTATAATAACTATTCTCAATGTTCATAGAATTATACCACCATAATAAATATTAGTTGGGATAAAAAATTTATAAAACATATAACACTAAAATATGATCCAAAAGACACAAAATCAAGAATAAAATATAATTACAGCTATTATAGGAATTCCACGAATCAAATATAAAAAAATGACCATTTATCAAATAGTTATCCACAACTGTGATATAGCGAGGACTTATTCACAATTGGATTCCAATTAATCTAGTTCATAAATACTAATTATTTATCCAGTAGTAATATTAATTTCAATTCCAAAATAGCATTTCAATTTTATTTGACATTGTATTTTTAAACTAACTAATGGAAAAAATTACTTTTTCACTTCCAATGGCCCTAAAGCCTTCATTTTATCATTTTTGAAAATCAAACTTTCAAGGGGTGAGGTGGAACCCTTACAAGGAATGTAGGCTTATATATTACATGTCTCAAAGGCCTTAGAGTAATTCATTGCTTGTAGGATTTAAACATTACATACAACCCAGAATAACTACTTGCAATAGCTCCTCCCCAGCAACATCATCGTGAAATGAGCTCTCCTCCTTCGCATGGATGTTCGGCTAGGCTATCTCGTGCATGCATAGGCTTGTACCGAAGGCAGGTGTCATACCCACTCATTCATGAAATCCATGAAGCATCTGCAGTGGTGAATGATGCTTACTCATACTCTTTATAGAGCTTGATCCTTGTGGTTTGCCTGGTTGCATCTACACTTATTATAAGGCCCCAGCCTTAAACCTTACTTAATCTTGAGTTATTACAAGATTACACATTGAGGATCATTTCGAGTTTAGATTTTTAGAGAATTAGATCATAAAACTTGCATTACAATCCACATATAAACAAAGTGGTTACATAGAGATAGTATTCTTCATTCCCATCAATGGAAACATATTTAAAATAAAACATGGATTATTTCTTGACACATCCTTGACTCTATCATCTTATCATGTACCTTTCCCTTGACCTGTGAAAAACATTTCAAAAAAACTTGGGATGAGTATAAAACTCAGTATGGGTTAAAAAAACATGGAAAGGAAACATGAGTTCATATATACATAAGAATGAAATCATACTTTACCCATAAAACATAGGCACTTTAACACGCCTCATAAAATCATGAATAAATCATAGAAATCATAAGACATAAAGGTAACTTGAGGCATTCATAACATTCTTACGTAGGGAGTAACCCTCTTGGTTACGTTTGGAATACCCATCACAGTATATTCCCTGAAATCCTTTTGGAGAAACCTTATCGTTTCACTCCTTCGCGTTAACCAATGCATTGGAGAGCTATAATGGGATCACCCGCCCTTAGTCTATCACGGAACCCCCCGTCTTCATAATAATGCCCAAGAACCTCAACATAAATGTATCACATAAAACATGCATAACGGAAACATAACATTTCCACCATTCAATCACAAGATATCAATACCACACATTGATATAAAATATTATGAAAAACATTTTCAATACCAAAATAAAAGAAAAGTAAAACATGGTATTTATTTTTCTTTTAAAAAGAAGGTATGGCTTGTAGAGGAAGCCGAAACTCAAATAACGGTCATGACGGCGGAGAAGTCGTTGTCGCTGCATACGTATGACAAAAACATTCCCTTTTTTCGTTTAGTAAACGCTTCTTATAAAAATGATTCCTTTTGAATAAACGTAAAAGTCAAAGGGGTTTATACACCGTATAAAATAAGGTTGTGTATAAAACAAAATATGCCTCAATGAAAGGAGATTGAGACAAAGTCCCATAACTCGTATCCGACTTGACCCGACCGTTCTTTAATGTCCTGAATAATAAACTTCAGTTAATCTCTACTTGCTTATGAACCTTTTTCAAGTTCATTATTCCTTTTATACCATGTTATGAACATCATGTACTCATTTAAGTTAATAATGTTCATTTTGTCGGTATTTGGTTCTTAAGTCAAAAATAGACTTCTTAAACTTACATGTTGTTAATTTTGTCAAAGGTTAATTATATCCAGAATAGTATTCATGATGTATATATCATATATGTCATATATATCCAGTACATACATGCATTTATAATATTACATAATCATTTAGAGGTATGAAATGAAATGCACCGTTCATGGAGACGGTAAGCCGTACGTACGCATGAACGCTACTTCCATTTCTATTTAATATTTTCTAGAATGGAATCATAATGATATAAAAGTATATTATAATTCCAGTATAATAACATATATAATATCATTAACTTTATCCTTTACATGTCCCACATATGGTATTTAACGAATCAAATCACTTTGAGGGGGCGGTAGTCCGCACTTCCTAAAATGAAGATATCGCGTTTACCCATAATGGGAACCATAAAGGTATGCCCAAAATGAAAAAAACAGAAGCTTAAGGAAAAAATAAACATATTATATATCATATATAAAAATAGTGACATCATAATGGCCACCTTTTAAGGTGTTTAATGAGTGTTGAACAATCATCGTTTCGGGAGGCAGAATTTCGCCATCCACGGAAACCGTATGTTCTTTAACCATTTGATGTTGTTTTGTGAGAGTGTAGCTCAAATAAATATTATAAAAACATCCTAGTATATTTAAGATACTGGTGTTGTTAAAAAAGAAGTAAATAAAAAGAGTTTAGGGGGTTGGAGAAGCAAAATAAAACAAATGAACATGAGAGAATGAATTACCTTCGAAAGTGTAACTCCTTTTGATTTGAGCCTAAAGGCTTCCTTTGAAAGGATTCTGCCCAAAGTGAATCCTCTAGGATGGGTAGAGGGATGTGGAGAGAGTAAATGGGCAGGGGTTGGCCGATCCAAAGTCTTGAGGAGTGTGTGAAATGAGGTAGAGGTGGGGGCCTTTTATAAGAGGAGAGGAGGGGCACTTTTGGAATGTAAAGAAATATTACTTTATTTGAAAATGTGTTTCGGTTTTGAAAGGTCCCAAATTGATATAATTCGTGGATAAGGTGATAAGGGTTCGAAATCCACTCATCCAATTGGTTTTTTCCATGTGTAGTTCATATATATTACATTGTCTTTTCATTTTATTTAAATCGTCAAATAATGATGTCATCGCTGGATCATTATTATGTCATAAATAATTAAATTTATTTAATGTCTAAAAATTATAAAAAAATACTATGATATAGGAAATCTTTTTAGCTTTCCAATGATTATTTATAATAAAACTTTGTACTTGTATATCCCCACTTAAATATTGTTCTTGTAAAACATATTATGTTTGTGTCATTTCCACTTTAACATTAAATAAAAAGTATTTTATGTCATTTCCCAAAAAAAGTGGATCCATGGGGTCCCCAAGTTGGCCCATGGCTTGTCGTGGTCCTCCATGACTCACCCAATAGGTGTAGGACAATTTTCATGGTCTTTTCACATTCTTATAATATCATTTTTACCTTAAACTACCCTAATTACCACTAATCGCGATTAAGAACTTAATAAGTTACTATTCACCAAAAAATTATTATAATATCATTGAACCACATTTTACTTCTTAATGAAAACCATGTATGTCGGATTTTTAAAATTCAATACACATTAGTGGTAAACTTTCATTTAACTGAAAAACCAGTTTGCTTGATTATCACTTAGTGGTTTCACTATTCATCAAAAATTGAAGTTTTTCAGAAAATTACCAAAAATTCACCCTAAGATATATTTGATATTCCGAATTCAAAAATGAAGTCTATTTTACAAAATTCAAAACATATAAGTCACATTAATTAATTTAATAATTAATTCCTGCTGCCAGAGCAAATAGCGTGTTTTTACAAAACAATAAGTATCAAAAGATTGACACTAGTTTAAGTCAAATATCAAAGTGAAATTGATTCCAATGACCACCATTGGATAAAATGGTAAAAATATATTCTAATTTCAGTTCAAAACAAATTCAAAACATAATCTAATCATATAAATAAATTAGATTAAAAAGCAGTTTTGATGTAAAATGCAGTATTTTTCACTATTCATTAAAAAATGAACATGATCAGAAAAATACCAAAAATTCACACAAGGTAAATTTTGATGTCCCAATAATAAAGAATAAGTTTATTTTGAAAAACATAGTTTATAAAATTTTCACAAGATAGATTTAAAAAGGGTTTTCCATCACAAGGCAGTAAAACAATCTTTTAAGAATATTAGTGTATTCCATGTTTAAGATTGGATTTATTTTCATTTCAAGCCTCTAAAACACTATCTTAATCATTAATAGACATAGATAAAAATATCTATTATTCATTACTTACTTGGGATGTTACATCCTTCCCCCCTTTAGAAAATTGCGTCCCCGCAATTTATTTACTTATCAAATAAATGGGGGTACTTATCCCTCATTGCATTTTCAGATTCCCATGTTGCCTCTTCAATCATGAGGTTTTTCCAAAAAACCTTTACCTGGTGAATCACCTTATTCCGTAACACATGCTCCCTGTGGTCAAGAATCTGGACCGGTTGTTCCTCATAAGATAGGTTCTCTTCCAGCTGAACTACCTCTGGACTCAAAACATGAGATGGATCTGGTATGTACTTTCTCAACATCGAAACGTGAAAAACATTGTGTACCTAAGATAAACTCGGAGGTAAAGCCACTCGGTATGCAACTGATCCAACTCTTTCCAGAATTTCGTATGGTCCAACGAACCTTGGACTCAACTTTCCTTTCTTACCAAATCTCATCACACTTTTCCAAGGATAAACCTTGAGGAAAACATGATAACCTACCTAGAAAGAGAGATCCTTCCTCCTGTTGTCTGCATAACTTTTCTGCCTGCTCTGAGCTGTTCTCATGTGTTTCTGAATCAACTGAACTTTTTCTGCCATCTCTTCTACCAATTCTGGTCCCATCAACTTCCTTTCACCCACTTCATCCCAAAAAGCTGGAGTTCGACACCGCTTCCCATATAATGCCTGAAATGGTGCCATCTGTATACTGGAATGAAAACTGTTATTATATGAAAACTCATCCAAAGAAAGATGTTGGTCCCAACTTCCCTGATAATCCATTGAACAAGATCGTAGGATATCCTCCAATGTCTGGATTGTTCGTTCTGACTGCCCATCTGATTGAGGATGAAAAGCTGTACTAAAATTTAACTCAGTACCCAAAGACTTTTGAAGGCCCTTCCAAAAGTTAGAAGTAAACCTGGGATCACGATCCGATACAATGGAGAGGGAAACTCCATGTAACCTGACTATCTCTTTAAGATACAAACGGGAAAGTTGATCAAGAGAGAAAGTATCTCGTATAGCAAGGAAATGAGCAGATTTGGTCAAGAAATCAACAATAACCCAGATTGCATTATTACCTCGAGATGTCTTCTGTAATCAAACAACAAAGTCCATGGATATATTCTCCCATTTCCACTCTGGCACTGGTAAAGGCTGAAGCATCCCTTTCAGTAACTTCCGCTCTGCTTTAACCTGTTGACATGTCAAACACTTCACAGTAAAATCGGCAATATCTCTTTTCATTCCATCCCACCAGTAATACTCCCGCAGATCTCTATACATCTTAGTACTGCCCGGATGAACTGAAAACGGAGAACTATGAGCTTCACATAACAACTCTCTCTTCAACTGTGAATCACAAGGCACACACAATCTCTTCCCAAATCTCAAAACACAATCATTATCAATGTTGAATTCAGGCAACGTACCTTTCTGAACAGCTCTACCTTTTTCTGCAACTCACTGTCTTGCTTCTGTGCTTGCTTGATTCTATCTGATAGAGAAGATTTCACTGATACCTAAAACAAAACAGGACTTCCTACACCAACAACATCTATGCCAACGTTTATCAAATCCTTAACCAAAGGATCACGTTCCAAACACAACATTGTTAATGAAGCATTACTTTTTCGACTCAAAGCATCAGCCACCTTATTTGCTTTTCCCGGATGGTAATGAATTGTACAATCATCATCTGTGATTAATTCTATCCATCTCCTTTGTCTCATGTTTAACTCTTTCTGAGTGAATATATACTTTAAACATTTGTGATCGGTATATATTTCACACTTTACTCCATACAAATGATGCCTCCAAATTTTTAAAGAA
The DNA here is from genome assembly GCA_963277665.1 of Viscum album. Taxonomy (NCBI): domain Eukaryota; kingdom Viridiplantae; phylum Streptophyta; class Magnoliopsida; order Santalales; family Viscaceae; genus Viscum; species Viscum album. The sequence continues at coordinate 326,318,290 of OY728128.1, forward strand.
AAAACAACAGCAGGTAATTCCAAATCATGTGTAGGGTAATTTACCTCATGAGTTTTCAACTGTCGTGAAGCATAAGCAATTACCTTATCATTCTGCATTAGGACGCAACCAAGTCCTTTCAATGAAGCATCACTGTATATAACAAACTCACCATTCCTAGAAGGTAGTGCCAAAACTGGATCATTCACCAATCTTCTTTTCAATTCCTGAAAACAATGATCACATTCTTTTTTACAGATAAACTTAACACCCTTCCGAGTTAGCTTAGTCATTGGACTAGATAACCGTGAAAAATTTCTAACAAACCTTCGATAATAGCCCGCCAAACCAAGGACGCTACGAATCTCGGTTACATTTGTGGGTCTTGGCCATTCATCTACAACTTTTGTTTTTGCAGGATCAACAGTTATTCCATATTTAGAAACAATGTGACCAAGGAAAGAAATTTGTTGCAACCAAAACTCACACTTTCTGAATTTCCCATACAGTTTCTTTTCTTTTAAGGTTTGCAGGATAACCCTTAAATGTCTTTCATGCTCTTCTTTACTTTTAGAAAACACTAGAATATCATCAATGAAAACCACCACAAACTTATCCAAGAACTCATGGAAAATTCTATTCATTAAGTCCATGAATACAGCAGGTGCATTGGTTAGCCCAAAAGGCATTACTACAAATTCATAATGGCCATATCTCGTACGGAACGCGGTCTTCGGAATATCTGCCTCCTTTACCTTCAACTGATGGTACCCCGATCTCAAGTCAATCATTGAAAAAAACTGAGCTCCCTGGAGCTGATCAAACAAATCATTGATATGAGGAAAAGGATATTTGTTCTTAACAGTGATATTATTCAAGGCTCTATAATCAATGCAAAGTCTCATAGAACCATCTTTCTTTTTAACAAATAAAACAGGGGCACCCCATGGTGATATGCTAGGTCTAATGAAACCTCTCTCTAATAAATCTTGCAATTGCTCCTTCAACTCTAAAAGTTCAATTTGTGCCATTCGATAAGGGGGTTTTGAAATTGGATTAGCATCAGGAACTAAGTCAACAGTAAACTCAACTTCCCGATCTGGTATTATTCCAGGCAACTCATCAGGAAAAACATCAAGATACTCATTTACCACTGGCACATCATTAATCTGAACAGTTCCTTTATTTTCAACGACTTGTGCAAGGTAACATTCATTTCCATCTTTTACAAGTTTCTCGGCCTCTTGATAAGTTATCAACAGTAAGGGTTCATTCTTGTAAACAAACTGAAAGTCTTTCTGAAAAGAAACTTCTTTATCTCTACAGTCAATCTTAGCATGGTAAATAGAGAGCCAATCCATACCCAGGATAACATCAAACTCTACTAGAGGTAGAACAATAAGGTTTGCAAGTTGGTTTTTTCCACAGATAAGGATAGGAAGATTCTTATAAATTCTTTTTGCCTCGACACTTCCCCCAGGTGTTTTTACCAAAAGTTCAGGAGTCATTTCTTGAGATGGTATTCTCATTTTACTAGAAAAGGTTTCAGAGATGAAAGAATGTGTAGACCCCGAATCAAACAACACACTGGCATAATCTGAGAAAACAAACAAAGTACCGTATACAACTTCATTTGATGGCCCGACATCTGCTGAAGTAGTTGCAAAGGATTTCACCACCCCTTTCTGCTTGTAGTCTAACTGCTTCCCATCACTCAAGCACTTTGTCGGACACTCGTTTGCATAGTGTCCCATCTCATTGCACTTATAACACTTCACTAACTGTAAATCAAACTTGTTCTTACCTTCACCTTGATCCTTTTCAGTGCAATCACGAGCCTTATGTCCCATCTTACCACATCGGTAGCACTTCCCAGAATTCAGAAGACATTCCCCGGCATGCCTTTTGCCACATTTATCACAAACTAGAAACTTAGTTCTCTTACCATCAGACTTTTTTGAAGAATTCTTACCTTTCTCCTGCCACCTCGGTCTCTTCTTCTGCTGGTTGTTATAGAACACTTGGTCATCGGCAAACTCCATTTCCACCTTCTCAGCACATCGAACAAGCTTTTCATAACATTTAAACTCATGAGAAGCTAATGCCCTTCGATATTTTGGCTTTAATCCTGAGTAAAAACGATTGATTTTACTATCAAGGTCTCGGATAAAATTTGGAGCATACCTTGCCAATTGAGTGAACCTTTCCTCATAGGCAGCCACTGAGTCTTCCTCTTGCCTCAATTCCAAGAATTACTTTTCCATCCTAAGTCGAACAGCCTTAGGAAAATACTTCTCAAGAAACATACCTTTGATTTCATCCCAGTCGAGAGCATCAAGCTCATCAGCGTCCCTGATATTTTTAACCATCGACCACCACTGATCTGCTTCACCCTCCAAACGATAAATAGCAAGACTAACCTTTTGATTGTCTGAACACCCAATGACATCAAAAATCTTCTCCAGTGCTTTAATCCACCCTTCAGCTAACATAGGGTCAGATGATCCTCTGAATGATGGGGGATGTTGCCTTATGAAATGTTCCACCACTGACTTGTTCCTCTGCGGTTGATCTGCCTGATCTCGTGCATGGATACCACCACCATTTATCGCTTGAGTCAACTGCGCCATTAATGCAACAAACTGTTCAGTTCCAATTCCGACCATTTCTGGATGCTGGTTCGGAAGGCTATTTCCTTCTGTATGCCTTCCTAGCACTGCTTCCCTGTTTCCTCTGCGGAAAACCATTCTGAACAAACATGTCTTAGATGAAGCAACATGGTAATCTTTAAATTCTATATCATTTCAAAAAAACTAAATATTTTTGGACAATATTTTAATAGAATTCTAACTCTTAAAGTTATCTAAACCGACCTCTGATACCAACTATAAGGCCCCAGCCTTAAACCATACTTAATCTTGATTTATTACAAGATTACACATTGAGGATCTTTTCGGGTTTAGAGTTTTAGAGAATTAGATCATAAAAATTGCATTACAATCCACATATAAACAAAGTGGTTACATAGAGATAGTATTCTTCATTCCCATCAATGGAAACATATTTAAAATAAAACATGGATTATTTCTTGACACATCCTTGACTCTATCATCTTATCATGTACCTTTCCCTTGACCTGTGAAAAACATTTCAAAAAAACTTGGGATGAGTATAAAACATTGTATGGGTTAAAAAAACATGGAAAGGAAACATGAGTTCATATATACATAAGAATGAAATCATACTTTACCAATAAAACATAGGCACTTTAAAACGCCTCATAAAATCATGAATAAATCATAGAAATCATAAGATATAAAGGTAACTTGAGGCATTCATAACATTCTTACATAGGGAGTAACCCTCTTGGTTACGTTTGGAATACCCATCACAGTATATTCCCTGAAAACTCTTCGGAGAAACCTTAACGTTTCACTCCTTCGCGTTACCCAATGCATTGGAGAGCTATAACGGGCTCACCCGCCCTTAGTCTATCACGGAACCACCCGTCTTCATAATAATGCCCAAGAACCCCAACATAAACGTATCACATAAAACATGCATAACGGAAACATAACATTTCCACCATTCAATCACATGATATCAATACCACACATTGATATAAAATATTATGAAAAACATTTTCAATACCAAAATAAAAGAAAAGTAAAACATGGTATTTATTTTTCTTTTAAAAAGAATGTATGTCTTGTAGAGGAAGCCGAAACTCAAATAACGGTCATGACGGCGGAGAAGTCGTTGTCGCCGCATACGTACGAAAAAAACATTCCTTTTTGTCATTTAGTAAATGCTTCGTATAAAAAATATTCCTTTTTAATAAACGTAAATGTCAAAGGTGTTTATACACCGTATAAAATAAGGTTGTGTATAAAACAAAATATGCCTCAATGAAAGGAGATTGAGACGAAGTCCCATACCTCGTATCCGACTTGACCCGATCGTTCTTTAATGTCCTGAATAATAAACTTGAGTTAATCTCTACTTGCTTATGAACCTTTTTCAAGTTCATTATTCCTTTTATACCATGTTATGAACATCATTTACTCATTTATGTTAATAATGTTCATTTTTTCGGTATTTGGTTCTTAAGTCAAAAATAGACTTCTTATACTTACATGTTATTAATTTGGTCAAAGGTTCATTATATCCAGAATAGTATTCATGATGTATAAATCATATTTGTCATATATATACAGTACATACAATCATTTATAATATTACATAATCATTTAGAGGTAAGAAATGAAATGCACCGTTCATGGAGACGGTAAGTCGTACGTACGCATGGACGATACTTCCATTTCTATTTAATATTTTCTATAATGGAATCATAATGATATAAAAGTATATTATAATTCCAGTATAATAACATATATAATATCATTAACTTTATCCTTTACATGTCCCACATATGGTATTTAACGAATCAAATCACTTTGAGGGGGCGGTAGTCCGCACTTCCTAAAATGAAGATATCGCGTTTACCCATAATGGGAACCATAAAGGTATGCCCAAAATGAAAAAAACAGAAGGTTAAGGAAAACATAAACATATTATATATCATGTATAAAAATAGTGACATCATAATGGCCACCTTTTAAGGTGTTAAATGAGTGCTGAACAATCATCGTTTCGGGAGGCAGAATTTCACCATCCACGGAAACCGTATGTTCTTTAACCATTTGATGTAGTTGTGTGAGAGTGTAGCTCAACTAAATCTTATAACAACATCCTAGTATATTTAAGATACTGGTGTTGTTACAAAAGAAGTAAATAAAAAGAGTTTAGGGGGTTGGAGAAGCAAAATAAAACAAATGAACATGAGAGAATGAATTACCTTCGAAAGTGTAACTCTTTTTGATTTGAGCCTAAAGGCTTCCTTTGAAAAGATTCTGCCCAATGGGAATCCTCTAGGATGAGGAGAGGGATGTGGATAGAGTAAATGGGCATGGGTTTGCCGATCCAAAGTCTTGAGGAGTGTGTGAAATGAGGTAGAGATGAGGGCCTTTTATAAGAGGAGAGGAGGTGCACTTTTGGAAAGTAAAGAAATATTACTTTATTTGAAAATGTTTTTCGGTTTTAAAAGGTCCCACATTGATATAATTCGTGGATAATGTGATAAGGGTTCTAAATCCACTCATCCAATTGGTTTTGGCCATGTGTAGTTCATAGATATTACATTGTCTTTTCATTTTATTTAAATCGTCAAATAATGATGTCATCACTGCATCATTATTATGTCATAAATAATTAAATTTATATAATGTCTAAAAATTATAAAAAAAATACTATGATATAGGAAATATTTTTATATTTCCAATGAATACTTATAATCAAACTTTGGACTTGTATAACCCCACTTAAAAATTGTTCTTGTAAAACATATTATGTTTGTGTCATTTCCACTTTAACATTAAATAAAAAGTATTTTATGTCATTTCCCAACAAAAGTGGATCCATGGGGTCCCCAAGTTGGCCCATGGCTTGTCTCGGTCGGCCATGACTCACCCAATAGGTTTAGGACAAGTTTCATGGTGTTTTCACATTCTTATAATATAATTTTTACCTTAAACTACCCTAATTACCACTAATCGCGATTAAAAACTTAATAAGTTACTATTCACCAAAAAATTATTATGATCTCATTGACCCACATTTTACTTCTTAATGACAACCATGTATGTAGGATTTTCAAAATTCAATACACATTAGTGGTAAACTTTCATTTAACTGAAAAATCAGTTTGCTTGATTATCACTTAGTGGTTTCACTATTCATCAAAAATTGATTTTTTTCAGAAAATTACCAAAAATTCACCCTAAGCTATATTTGATATTCCGAATTCAAAAATGAATTCTATTTTACAAAATTCATAACATATAAGTCACAATAATTAATTTAATAATTAATTCCCGCTGCCAGAGCAAATAGTGTGTTTTTACAAAACAATAAGTATCAAAAGATTGACACTAGTTTAAGTCCAATTTCAAAGTGAAATTGATTCCAATGACCACAATTGGATAAAATGGTAAAAATATATTCTAATTTCACTTAAAAACCAATTCAAAACATAATCTAATCATATAAATAAATTAGATTAAAAAGCAGTTTTGATGTAAAATGCAGTATTTTTCACAATTCATTAAAAAATGAACATTATCAGAAAAATACCAAAAATTCACACTAGGTAAATTTTGATGTCCCAATCATAAATAATAAGTTTATTTTGACAAACATAGTTTATAAAATTGTCAAAAGATAGATTCAAAAAGGGTTTTCCATCATAAGGCAGTAAAACAATCTTTTAAGAATATTAGTGTATTCGTTGTTTAAGATTGGATTTATTTTCATTTTAAGCCTCTAAAACACTATCTTAATCATTAATAGACATAGATAAAAATATCTATTATTCATTACTTACTTGGGATGTTACACTTATGGTGGACCGAAGGCCAAGAGGTTGCCCGAAGGCATTACTAGCCCAAAGGAATGGTTGGCCTGAGGGCCTTAAAGGACTCGGTAACCAAATCGGTGGCCCTAAGGTCCAAAAAGTGGAAAATTCATGGTTGCCACAATGCCTCCTATAGTTGACACTACATTACTACACAGTTCCCGATACAGTAGTGCTACAATACCTTCTACAGTGCTGCTATAGTTCGGTATCACTACTAGTACAGTGCTTCTACAGTACCTGTAAATTATTCTGATGCCTGGATTTGATCCTGGGTCACCTGGATTCACTTAAGAGTCATCACCAACTGGGCTGATACCCATGTTCATCTTTTCACGTGAAATAAAATTTACACTCATAAAAAATCAATAATGTTTGTAATGGAATATATTCATTATTATAGATTTATTTTTAAAACCTATATATATTTTTTAAAAAATTACATGATTTTTTAAAATTACTATATTATATTGATGAATATTCCCATTAGTTTTTATAATCCAGTTTTTTATTGCATGTCATTTCATGTAATAAAAATACAAGAACATTTATTTATAATTTTGGAATGGTATAAAAAACTAAAAACATTGTATTAGAAATGTAAAATATATTGATAAAAACATAATAATGTATGGTTTTTAATAGATATTATATATTTGTACAAGAATAACATAGCAGGAAACGACTATATCATTCTCTATCCATTGATATATACTAACATAAAAGTGGTACATCAACAAGTAAATATATGTATAATCTAAAATTAATAACATGATTGGTAAATAATTAGAAATAATAAGGATACATTTATATATTATAAGGATTTATATATTCATACTATCTAGTTAACAATTAATAAAATAATAACTTTTAAAATTTTAATGTATGATTATCTAATCAAAAAGACTAATTCGTGATTCATATTAACCAAATATTCACAAATATTGGACTATGTTTTACTGAAATGAGATATATATATATTATTTATTTTTTTTAACAAAATCATATAAATAATTATATCTATAGTATAAATGGACATAACAATGCATATTGTATTACATGACACACTACTATAAATACCGAATGATATCAATTTATGATGCATGAACCATTAGAGAAATTGTCTATTAATTGAGCCCTACAAATTTTAGAAGCCCATACATAAGTTCAGATAATGCATAAAAAGTAATATATTTTTTACCCCAGTGGTTGTTACCTAGTGATATAAACATCTCTATAAAAAAACACCCATAATAAATACATTTACATTCCCTTTCTACGGGACACACATCATGTAATGGTATTAAAAACTAACTTCTATTCTCAATCCCAACTATTTTGATTATATTATGTGAGAATTGATCTTATTTCACTTGTCTGTCTGCACATTGTAATCACTGTGACCTAAATTAGTTCAATAGTAAACAATTAAGTCTTCTATATGACCAATAATGTGTTTTCAAAACACATGAAGTGTGAGTCTAAATCTGAATCTCTACGAAACTCTTTTCGAATTATATTTTATAACTTTTATAATTATAACTGAAATTATATAAAATATATACCATTAAAACATAATTAGTTCCATAAAAGAGATATCAACATAATAACATTAAAACTATAATTATATTAGAGTAGGACCACCAAGCCCCTAGCTATGTTCAAACACTCTATCCACCCCATAGCCTTAAATCCATATCGATATCAACCCATGCCATTGATGATATTTCAACAAAAGTACAATTATTCATGTTATCTTTCATTACAATATTCGATGGACAAATCATGAAAATGGAAATTTAGCTAAACTTATCACAATTCTTATCATATAGTATCATTAAAATCTCCCAAGGATATTATATTACAAACATTAGTGGTGATGTATGGCTCAATTAATCTTCTCTCGTTTTATATCCAATAAGGAATATAATCACAACCCTAGAGGCCACTAGTTTGAACAATAATTATGTAGGTGTGAAAGATATAGTTTTATATAAACCACATTTTCTCGTTGAATCCTAGTTAAAGGGGTAGATCAAGGATATCAATAACCTACTTGATCAAGACCCTAATTTTCACATGGGTAATAAAAATGTATATTATTATTTGACTAATATTTGACCTTGTTTAAAACATTCCTTATTATATACATACAAATATCATTCCAGAAATAGTGTTATAGTTTATGTTAAAGTATAATTTATTATAATAAATTGAAATCAGTACTATTTTCAAGGTAGGTATATATACAATAATTTATTATTAGGAAAGTCATCGTTTTAGGTTTTAGGGATATCAAATGTTTCAATTTAAATCTATTAAATTAATATGAAGTAGTTCATGTGAAAATTTTAAAAGATATAAGGTTTTTGGTCACTTTTGTCTGAAAAAATGTTTACCTAAAATATAGAATGTCTCCAATAGTATATTTGAAAATTTTAACATTTAATAAATGTTCATTTTCTTTGTTGATAATATATTTAAAAAAACAACTTATTTATTAATATAAAAAATCCTTTAAACATATAGTTAGCTCAAATTTTTAACGGCCATAAATTTTTTGAAATTTTTTGAAAATATAGTTAATTTCCATGAAAACTTTTTTACACTAAACACAATGTTTATCTCACATTATACACAACACCAAATTTTAATTAAACGTTAAGAACTATTAAAATATTATTATTTAATATAGTAGTTATCCTCAAACTGTTGGAATGATAGGTATGAATATTATTATAAAATTTATTAAAATATATGGTTTAACTGTGTATATAAAATTAATTATTTAGTGATTAATTAATCATAAATGAAAATAAATACAATTTTAAAATAAAAGTGTTGTTTCCTAAGAAAATATTTTTATATGCATCAATATGTTTTTAATTAGTAAATATAAAAATTAACAGTTGTTAAATTATTTTAATTCATTAAATTTATTATATATTCAATAAATTTACTAATATTAATCATTGGTGTTTTCTATAAAATATTAATTAAGATGTCAAATTTTATGCTTACAAATATTATTTTTCTAAAAATTTGTTTTCCCGCCTTTCGAAAACATATTTTAAAAATAATATTTTCCATTTTTAAAAATTTCATTTTAAAAAAATTATTTTTTAAATCACCTTATCAAATTTATTTACATGTTATTTTTTAATAAAATGTATGAAAAAATAAAATTTTCGATGAATAGTAAAAAAATATAGATTTTTAATAAGAATTTAAATTTATATTAAAGAATTAATAAACAAGAAAATTAAATTAAGATATATTTAATACTAAAATTAAATCAATTAGTTTTCTAAATATCAAATTTAAGTTATTGGAATAAATTTCAAAATTATTTTTCATATAAAAACCGTCAATCTCTGAAAAATTTCTTTTTATAAAATTTATTTTTCATAATGTTCACATGATTGATTTTAAAGAATAAAAATTCAAAAATATCTGAATGATATTTAGGAAAATTTATTCAATATTTTTAATTATAATAATTTATTCTACCTAATAAGTTCAACATAACATTTTACCATTATGAATAGTTAAAAATATAAAAATTAATTATAGGGGATAATGTAAAAATATGTTTACCAAGGTCTGAAACTAAGATGATAATAGATAAAATAACAAATAACATTTTACAACAACAAATTTATGGAAATTCATAAAACTAATAAGCTATACATATTAATAATGGGCCATTTTTTATCCTTCTTGAATATTAAAAATTATGTTTCACTATTTTATTTTAAAAAATTATAAGTGTGTCACTCACCTCACTTTTAAAAGGACACGCCGTATACTATCCTCTTCAAAGATAAAATATTTTTTTTACGTTAAAAAATACATAATTCAATCCTATTGTACTATAATACATATCATTGTCATCAATCCAACCCAATAAGGATATTACCGCAAACCCGAAGAGGTTTTTCAAAGATAAGGTAACATCCCAAACTAAGAATTTTAATTTATTTCTCCATCCACCACCATATATAATAATTAAAAAATAATGGTCAAATTTACAATGAATAATATATATTATTATTTATTTTCTATATTTAATAAGCTAAAATCGTCTCAAATTCCATCAAATGGTATATGAAAACATGATTCATGTTTATAGCTGTCGACCATATCATGAACTGATGTAATCTGTTTTTCCATCACCACAAATCATTGATAGAAATAATGATATATTTAATTATTATATATTATATTTTTTACATAATTAAACTCTTGGAATTATAATATTATATATAACATCTTACTTCATATTCCATTGAAAAATATGATGACATCGTTCATTTGAATAGTGGACTACCGACATGTGAAGTGATGTGAGTCTTTTTAACTAACACATTATAGTGAAGGTGATATGGATTTGTGTTTTTCTATATATTATTAATCATATATTAATAATTGTTCATGGGAAATATAGCATATAATTTCATATCGTACCATCCATTGAGTAAATGATAACATTGTTTATCGTTAAGGCAGACTACAACCTCACGAAGCAATATGATTCATATTTCACTATCTCATTACATGGAAGGTAAAAGGAGAAAATTACTGAATATCTATGATACATATTACGTGATATTTTCTTTGTAAAAGAAATATACAATCCACTCCATACCCATTCACCCATTAAGCCAATGATAGTCTCTCATGTGTACAGCTTACCTACTATCTCAACGAAGCGATGTGAATTATTCCCAATTTTCAAAATACAATTATAATTATGGTCCTGTGTATAATGAAAGAAATATATATTAACAACATTAGTTTAATACTTTATATTTTGGTACTATATGATACGTTTATGACCCTATTGTTTAAAACGCTTTCATCGGGGTGTGAATCCTTCTCGTTCGGGGATGAAGGACGCCGCTTTTAGTTACCACGTATTCCAGCTTTCCAAAGGTGGGCAACATTCATTCCTTATTCAGGGACGTTTTCTCCTTGATCGAAACGGGATGATGGGATGTCCGTTCTTCCTTCTGTGGATTCCTCATTAGAACACATCACCTAGTCCGGGTCTCCCTCATAGATTTAATACGTTGTTCGTGAAACTCTTCCCAGTGCCATATCTTCCCTGACACTAGTTAATTATACTACTTCTATCAGGAGATTCAAAGGGGTCTGGTCAGGGCAACAACCTTTGTTTAGGGGAGTAGTCAAACTGAGGCATCATTGACGTGTCTGGATGCTGGGGATTGGTGTGTTTCTCTCTTGTCCCTTATTATAGGGCTTCTTAAGGGCGCTCAAACCCGTGGAATCCCACATCTAATGTGGGGAATTGTAGGCCATAGGCTTGTATCTGAGGTTTTCCTCAGCTTCATGTGTTTAACACAGTGTATGCCAAAAGTTTAACGTCCATCAGAGATAGATCAGACTGATCAGAACACCGATGATAGTGGATAATATTGAATAACCCCCTTGAGGGAAATCCGATATATGGGCCAACACGTGAGCAGCTCCCCAAATGATGTAGAGTGGAATGAGGAGGCATGATATCTCCGGGATGTGATGGCCCAGATAAGAATCAGGATGGAAGATGGTTTTGGGATTGAACCTCGTGGATGCATCCTATGTATCACCATTGCAGGGAATCAAAGACCACGTAGTTCAGGATGGTGTCGATGAACTGACGTGAAGATGGACCTTGGTCCAATGGATGTTTGGATTGAACCTCATGGGGCATCCTACGTACCATCCCTTATCACAGATCGAAGTCCTCATAGTTTAGGATGGGATCAAAATAGCTTACCGCTGGATTAAAATGAATTTTAACATCATGCGAGATGGGGGGCATCTGGGACTTATACTATGAGGTGGCCCATGGTGAAGTTTGGTGAACTGATGTAAAGGAGGTCAGAACGACCAGGTGGTGGGCTTGAACCTCATGGAGGCTTCCTACGTACCATGATATGACATGGATCAAAGTCCCTATAGTTTGAATTTGATGGGGCTTACGGTCTGAGACGGCCCATGGTGGTGGGGCTTGGACCTTTTAGAGCATTCCTACATATCCCTATGGAAGTGAATCAAAGATCACGTAGTTCAGGATGATGTTGGTGAATCGATGTGAAGGGACCAGGGGTCCAAGTGGGCTTGAACCTCGTGTAGGCTTCCTATGTACAACGCCATGACATGGATCAAAGTCCCCATAGTTTGGGTTGGATGGGGCTTACACTCATAGACGGACCATGGTGGTGGGGCTTCAACCTTGTGGAGGCTACCTACATATCCTCGTGGCAGGGAATCAAAGAAAACATAGTTCAGGATGGTGCCGGTGAACCAAAGTGAAGGGAAAATGGGTCCAGGTGGGCTTTAACCTCGTGGAGGCTTCCTACGTACCATTCCATGATATGGATCAATGTCCCCATAGTTCGGGTGTATAGTTTTACATCATGCGGGACATGGATGGTTCCATTGTTGATGATTACTCTAAACCCAGGTGAGTCATGCTCGGTGTGAGAATCAAGAGGCAGCAGATACTTGATGATCAAGTCGCGAAGGGTGCGTCTATGGGAATCGAAGAGGGGATTACACATTGAGCAGCCCATGGTGTCAGGCATACTCCAGGATGGAGGACCGAGTGCGACAAAGTGCAGCCATAGAGGAATTTGGGATCAAATAAAGGAGGAGCTTCATTCCCTATTATGCCCTCTACTGGCCTTGGCACTGAGGAACTGAAAAGGAGAAGGGGTGCTCCCACCCATAAAAAGGCTAGGGGGTATACGCCAAGGTTTCTACCCTTCCCCGCGGGCAAATTTCACTCCCAAAAAATAATATCATCCCCTGTGGAGACCAGGGGGCATGGAGAATGAACAAGGTGGGGGACCCTGCGTGTGGGGAATGGGGTGATGTTATAGTTTAACGTCATGTGTTGAGATTGTGGGTGATTGGGAGTTTAATGTCCTATATCTTGGATGGGGTGGGTTTTCATTAAACCCCTAGGACATACATTACTAGTACCCATAGCCCATTGGGGAAGGGAAGACATAGGCAATTCCATAGTGAAGGGGGGCCACAGGGCGAACCATCGAGGGGCCCACGTTAGCAAGGTTATACGAAGAATCAATATCCATTAGCGTGCCTATGTGAAGAATCATTTGGAACAACAATTCTATGGGATGTATCGTCCAAGGGACTTTGAATTCACGTTGTGAAAACCTGGAGGGTCGCACGGGAAAAGAAATTTCCAAGAAGAGGATACATAGGCAGGGGGCCTTGTAGAGCTCAGATGCTCTGTATTGTGGAGGGAACATTCGAAGTGGTGTGCTTCGCGAAGTGTGGTGCCTTAGCCTTATCATGGGACATAAGTGTAAATGGGAGGTGCTTTGTGAAGTGGAAGGGAATTCAAGGAGCATAGTCTCATAGAGAAAAGCTGCCTCATGGAGAAAGGTGCTGGAAAGCAGTGTGCTTGGCGAAGTACAGTCATCCTGCCTTAGCAAACGGATCATGTGCACATGAAGGGTGCTTCACGAATCATAAACGCTCTACGATGACCAGGGTCACCTTGGGGACCCCTTCCATCGTGAAAACCCTTAGGCTTCGCAAAAGAAATCCCTCTCAGTAGAAGGGATCGAAATGATATAATGGGGAGGCACATCGCGAAGTGGATGTACCTCACACAACTCATGGTTCATCAAGAAGAAGAATTCTTCGCAATTCGGGAGCTGAGAAGCCAAAAGATAGGATTGGCCATCTAGAGAGATCAGGGGGAGCTGGATAATTATAGGTAAGGGGCGCCATGGAGGAGAGCTAATGCATCGCAATGAGGGGTGATGGATATTCGAGGCGGCTCACGAACGTCAAAGGGGTTCACAGAGCATCCAGCCTCCTGCGCTTCGCGGTGGGTTTGCGAATGTAAAATCCGTTCGCAGAGTTTCCAGCAACTTGTGCTTCGATGTGGGTTCGCGAACGTCAACTTTTTTCATGGATAATTGCACATCTTTTGCTTCGCGGCGGCCTCAGTGATGGGGACTCCGTGAAGGAGCTTCGCGAGGCAGTCTGGGGGGCCATCTTGGGGCATTTTCTTCGTTCCAAATTTTATTTCCAACACCTACACGTTTGTAGTGAAATGTAAAGTATTAAACGGGGAAATTATCCCCAAAAATAGTTGTAGCTAAAGATTAATAATAAACTTGTAATAAGACATCATAGATGATAATAAATTATATTATAAATGAATCTTTTAATGTTTATTAATTTAATATCATCATTAATATATATTTATATAATAGTTTAATGGGAACTAACTTAATGGGATTGTAACGTAAGGGGTTTATTAACATATGTTTTTTTTATAGGTTGTACGACTACTTGATATAATATATTTTGAATTCAATATTTGAAAAATTATTTTTCATTCAATTCTGTTTTATTTAAAAAAATCGTGGGGATATAGTTTTTATAAACAAAATAACCTCATTAATAACATTAACCTAAATTAAATGAACTTTTTATAGGGTTCATATGACACATACGTCTTTGAGAAAAATTGTATTTTATAAAGATTATTTATTTTGAATTGTGTATATAATACAAATTTATTTCATGTAACATGAATAATTATTATAATATTACTATTTATTTTACAATTTATCTACTTTATTACTGGAATTTTATTATTCAAAATTTACCAATGTAGAAATAGTTTACTTTCAATCCCATTTTAATCATGAATTATTATGCTTCAATTAACATTCAATGAAATTATTTGATTATTATATATTAAAATAATTTAATTTTATTTTCCTATAATTATTAAATTTTTTATGTAATAATACCATATTCCTATCATTGGTAGTTTAAATTAATGAACCAAAGTTTTCCAAAAAATCTGAAATTATTTATCTCTTTGGTCAAAACTCCCATTACTCCAAAATCCATCTTTTTTATGAAAATATTTTCAAAGGGTATTTATATTAGTTGTGTTAATTAATTTTTACCCATAATTTGATTTATAAAAAATGAAAATGATTTTCTTATTATTTCTCTTATAGAGTTCTCTATTAATATTCTTACCAAAATGTGATTGGAATAATTGTTTCTTTAAATTATTCATCATGAAAAGAACATTTCCACTTTATGAACAATAAATGTTTTTAAGTATCCTTATATAATATAAATGAATATATTAGAAAAAAATTTATAATAATTTTTGAGATTTTTTTGTTATAAATTTTTTTCTTTCAAAATAGAAATGAAATTTTCCTCATGATATGTTTGATGTGATCATTGAAAGTCACTTCTCCTCTATGGTTGAATCATTTAGTGTTTTTAATTATTAAATGGTTATATTCATCCAGATATTTGTAATATTTTTAATTTTATATTTATTAGTGAATACAATATTTGATGATATATAATCTATCAAAATTATTTATATATGCCACTCATTTATATATTTAGTTTTTTCTTCATTCCATTACTATTTTAATACAGGATGTATGATCACTTAGGTAATTAATTCATTATAATATTTCCTTTGATTATGAAATGTATCAATATTATATAATTATTGTGATTTTAATTGTTAATTGTTATATTATTAATTTCATGTTTTTTCTTTTAAATGTCAGAACTCGATCAAGAACATTTTATGATTGGTGAATCTAGATATGTCTCAAATTTATTGGGTAAAAATTATTCTCAAGAGGATTTTTCGTGTTTATAGAATAAACTTAAGGCTTTATGGTACATTTTCTTCAATCTGATATTGTATAGGTAGTTATCTTTGACAATTATTTACCTTAATTTATATTTTCTACCTTATTTCATACGATTCCATGATCTTATGAAATTACATTTATTATGAAATGGTTTCTTCTTATTACTGATGTAGCTTTTCATATGTGATATCATGTAATAATATTGACTCAAATGTTATATTTCATTAATAAGTTTATTCAACTATTAGTATTATTATCGCAGTACTTTTTTTGTATTCTACTGGTTATCCGATGAATTTTTATGATCTGAAGAGTATTTTTTGAGGACACTATGTAGAAAACAATAAATATTACTTGATTTTGATTCATTTTATGTAATTTGAATCTAGTATTCCAATGTAATTGGTACATTACATCCCATGTGTTGTATCAATGGATGATTATATTTAATAGTCATGTAATAAAATGTTTAAAAGACATGAGGCTATAAAGTTGGAATTAGAGAAAAGATATAGATGAACTATTACACTATGGAAAAAGTAATTTAGTTAGAACACCATGGATTAGAATAACGATATTTTTATTTATCATAAAATATCATGTATTTTTTTGGAATTTTAGATTGAGTGGAATCCATGAAATTACATCAATGTCAATATAATGCATGTGGATATGGTTCTATAACAGATGTAACTTTGGGTAAATAATCTACAAAATGAACCTCATAATTGACTCGGGCAAATTCTTGTATATGAAAATTATTATTACTATTCCCCAGGGTTGTTAATTATATGGGATACGTTTCCTAAAATCAAAAATTCTTTACGAATGATAATGCTATATTTTATTAGATTATGATCGTGGATGATTGAGGTTATACATATGGTGTATAATATCGAAATTAATTCTTAATGATTTACATATATTAAAAATAATTTCACACAATATTTTCCCACATTGAATGTGTTACACCCTGGCCTGGGTGGCACATGCTGGTGCCCCCAGACAGTTGGTCATATAACCTCAGTTGTTCCTCCCCATATGACTGAGGTGGAAGGCTAGAAGTGTGGGTATAATATTAGTTATGGGGATACTATACCATCTTTATTAGAGTAAAATACTAGTTGAAATAATATACTAATAATTAAATATTTAATCATAACTATAGGGATAAAAAATATCACATAATAACAAAAATGATATATACTATATCAAATATGATTCATTAGATATGCTATGATAATGTACATGTCAGGTTTTTAAAATGAAACTCAAATGTAAAGAGATAAAAAAACTCCAATGTTGGTCCAGAACCACATTTATTTCCTGTATAAATGCCCCATCCTAGATCGTCCACCTAACATAGGACCATTTTCCTTATCATTTCCTACAACCATTAAATTAAATTAGGTACAGATCAAGCAGCCCAATCAGGGTGTGAGTGTAACTCAGTAGGCCACCAAAAACGCTATCTAAAATGATATCTAGTCAAATAATAAGACATGATGTTGTATAAATAAAAATAAAAATTCACAAATAATTTTTTTCAAATTATGAACACTTCGTTATTTTAACACATTAACGCCAAAATTTCCATTGAAACTCATATCTCAATATCTATAAAGGCCCATGTCGGAGTCTGAACATATATACAAGTTTTATTATATCTCATCTATTCCATTATTAACATTCTATAATTCATATTTTGATGTTAATACTTGACACTATAGAATGTACACATTCCCATTTCTCAATTAATAATTGAAATCCCATGTTACTATACAATTGAATGACCATATTACCATTATTTTGTTTCAAAACAAAATGACCATGTTATAATTCATAGCATCACAATTAAATGACCATTTTCCCTTTAATAATCAATATATTAATTAAAAAATTAACTATCCACTTCAACTCCATTACTAATTCAATAATTATTTTAACACCAATATCCAATTAGATAATTTAAAAATTAACTAATAACTTCATTACCAACTATTAATTAAAAAATTGAATAACAAAAACAAATAAATTTATTAATTCAACAATTCACTGATCTCACTAATTACATTAATCAACCTAACAATTAAACATTCACAATAATTTAATTAATAATTTACTACTTTCTTTATCACATAATTACCCTTACTTAAATTCTTTATTAAATAAGTATGTCAATTCAATTAATTTAATCATCAACTAATTAATCAATATAGAATACTCAAAAATCCCTTAATTGAATCCAAAATTAATTATCACAATAGAAATATCATGACCCCATAATTCATTCCACAATTAATTATCTAATTTTGAAATTTTGATATGTCATAATTTATACATTAATTAATTTTTGGAAATAATTTTACACAAAAACTTATAAATAATTTATTAATAAATTACCTAAATCTACAAAATAAAAACTCTCAATTTAACATATTTATAACTAATTTAATAAAAATATTAATTAATTCACCAAAAAATTATAATCATCTAATAACAACTCTATAATTACATATATATAATTTAAATCAAGACTATAATTTTTGATTTACAGACCACCTCCCTCATGTTTCATGAAAAATGATGACCAATAGAAGTTTACAAAATTTTAATAGCATAATGATGTTCATAAATATAATAATAAAAAACCCTAAATCAATATTATATAAATCATGATCTAACAAATTTGTATCTATATGTTCGATACTAGATCTAGATCAAATGAAAATAGGATGAAAACCCATTTCATTAAAAAAATAATAAGGGAAAACTAATAAGAATCCAACCACATTCCTATTACCTAGTGGGGTGAATATCATTTACCATTTATTATAATTGAGAATAAAGGTGGATCGGAAGTATTGAAATACTTACAGGAGGCTCTGAAATCATAAAATGAAATCTATAGATAAATGGGTGTCAAATGGTGTGAGTTTCTAGGGTTCGGGTGATTTCAAATCTATTTTTTATGACCTAAAAAGTCATACATGGGTTGTAAACAAGGGTGAACTGTTTCCCCTAATCATGTCCCTAAATTGTGAAACACGTTTTTAGGGAGAACTATTAATCCTAATAGCCACATAGTTTAAAAAACATGTACCTTCAGTTTAATTTTCCTTTGTCCAGGGTAGCACATTTAGCTAGGATGGGGCACATAGTTGGGGATATCATTCAACCAACCATGTACTTCCATTATCCCTCCAATTTCTCACTAATTTATTTCTTAAAAAATTCATGTTATAACCTATAAAATAGTACATCACACAATGAAAATGTGTACATATAAATGAGATCCATACAACTCTTGAAATGGATGGGATATTACAATATCCATATCTTATAATATCTTATATTCTTGATGAACTCCCAAGTATCTATAATATTATGATTCAAATAGATTGGAACATTGAGACCTCATATCTACTTCACTCTCCCATAGAGCATCTTAAGAACATAAATATTGCAACAATACATGAACTATTTTCCTAACCATTCAATGAAACACTTCATCACTACTATCTGACACATGTATCAGATGCTTCTAAAAGAATACATCTTTCAGAAGCTCATCAATATCCCCATAAATCACAATAGAAGGGTTGACGTGATAGCGATGTAGTTATAAAAATCTTTAACATCATACATAGTGATGTATCTCTGTTGAAGTGCCAATCGGTATTCCACAATCTTGATTTTATCCACAACCTCAATTGGAAAAAATAATAATGGTGCCAATATGCCCTATCATTGTATCCTATGGTTTCCCAATATAGTTGACACCTGAAAGAATAGACGATCACCACCATTAAATTGTAGGGTTCATTGATATCTGTCTATATACAACTAATGTCTTCTTTGTGACATGGCTATACGTTTCCAAATATGATGAACCTAATTCAAATTATCCTATATGATATGTGATCAAAAAAACTCTAGATGACTTACCTGTATCTAGTTTATAGTTGATCTACATGACGTACCATAAATAGCCTCTTATGGTGCATTGTGTATTGTTTTCTAATAACTAGTGTTATAACCAAACACCACTTATGTTATATTACTATCCCGAGTCCCTTAGTATTCTTGAATATATACTCACATAATATTCTCAATCATCTGTGTATTACTCTCTAACATCCCATCTATATGTTGTTTGAAATATATACTTATCCAAACCATCTTACTAAATATGATCTATAATAACTACCATATGAATAAAGTAAAACATGATTTGTGGTATGAATCAATTTTATGTTTCAGTCCATGTAGACATACATTCTTCTAAATAGAATGTTCTTCCATCTCCTCCACCGAGAATGTATGCCTTATAAGAATGAAATGTTCTACGTTTCACACATTTTCTATAGACATAATAATAGAGTGATTATTCAGTGGATTACCTGGGATACCTATCATAACATCCATTATCACAAAATACCTATTCCACTTCAGATTGGGAACAACTATAAATAACTATCAGGTCGTTTATTCTTCGATTGTACCTAGTTATTGTTGTTCAATAACATTATGAACCCTACTATATCTGTTTTCATTTCTATCCACAAAAACTATAGTTGTAGATCATGGATGCTTTTATTCATACCTTGATGCACCACCCACATTGAGGCATCGGACTCTGCATCATCTACACCAAAAATCTCATAGGAACGCCATCCAGAATCATAACATATACAATCTTATTCTTATTGAATGTCTAATTAGATGGTGAGTCCCCACCATCTATTATTTCATCAAGGATTAACACTCTAGAACACCATATTGTATGTTTCTAATACCTATACATATGGTACAATTTAGTGAAAATAATACCATATTAATATTATCCTGACTCTCATGATCCACAATGTACATGTAATCCATTAAATACATCATATTAAATATAAAAATAGGCTCATGAACATTTAGAGTCTGGGTCTTACTTCTCAATGAATGATCAACAGTATTCTAATTTTCAAGAGTATAATGCACCTTAAAATTTAATGATTACATATAGTCAACTATTATCCACTTTATAAAGATGAACCTATTTGTTTCACATGGAATAGATTAGGATATTTATTATTAATTAATTCAAAGAAGAGTTAAAAGGGTTAAAATCAATGAATAATAAGTAAAACATTTTTAATATTGGTTTATACATAAGATAAAAACTATTATAAATATTCATTATAAATATAAAAATATTTCCTACATATGGTTATTTTATTTATTATTTTTAGACATTAAATAACTTAATTTATTTATGACACAATGGTGATGCTGCAATTACCTAATTAATTAAATAATAATATAATTTATATTATAAATAACCAAATAAATGTAATTTGAGACTTTTCATGAATTCCACTAATTTTATAGGTTAATATTACATATTATTGTTGGTTATATGAAATTTTTTCGAAGTAATAATGCTGTTATGCAATTATCAAAAACAAAATACCCAATATAGTCAAAATTTACATAGAAGAGTTTTTAAAACCAATATTATATTATTAATTAATATTCTATTACTAAAAATATATGGTTCATCCAAAGGACTTATATAATGATAGTTGTATCATTAATGGACCACTTGGGGGTAGCTTGGAATTATATAGTAAGTTTATTAACTGTATAATATAAAAATTCAAAGAGACATGGTAAAGGTCAAACAATATAACTAAGAGTTAAATCAAAAAGATCAAGTTACTATAGTTACCCAAACCAGTCTAAAAACTATTGGTTGAATGGTTTTCTACATATCCATACATTAATCTTTAAATAATCCACTTTGGAGCCATTATAAACCTAATATGAACTTATTATAAAATAATATTTCTAGCTTTTCCTAAGGTTCCCCTCACCCCTCTTATAAAAGGGTACGCCCCCTTCCCACTATTTCACACCTTAAAAGCCATTTGGATCGGACATCCTCTGACAAATTATCCTCACAACTTCCGTCACTTCAACTTAATGGCCTTAGATTGATCAGAAAGCCCACCTAAAGATCCCTTTTGGTCAAATCAAAAGTAAGAACCCGAAGAAGAGGTAGTGTTTTCACCACCCTCATTCAAGTTCCTTTCTTCTTCGACTTCTTCTTTATTTGTTATTTCCATTCTAAAATAATAACTCCAACATATTATATATACAGTGATGTTATCATAATTATGGTACAACCATATTCAGTATTCTTTCCATCCTTTGACTAACATGTCACCATACGTGAGTACGTACGGACTACCGTCTCCATGGCGTGGTGTAATTTTTTATTCAATTCATTATTATTTGGATAGGTATGATAATGATGTGTAATTGATGTAAATGATAAATATAACATGATAATGATTCTCCATATATGATATACCATCCAATTATATGTTATTTTAATATCAATAGAATGATATTATGGCTCGTGCGTACGTATGGACTACCGTCTCCACGAACGTGATAAGATTCATTCCCCATCATATCCATTCAAGACTAATTATAATTTGATGAATGAAAATAAATTTTATGGACCATATATCATTCTAGATATGAATAAGATACAACCTATCCATAACAAACATGGCTTATGTAACAAAACATATAAAACAAAATTAGAAAGTTAACACCTGAAACGACAATAATATTACGATATTATTAATAAGAAATGTTAAAAGATCATATATGATATCATATTAATGTATATGATTCTTTTATAATTTAATAACAGTTATTTCACTATTATAAAAAGAGGTTAACCTAACCTCGACCAAAAAAACGTACAAGGAAAGGTTTTATTTCACAATCACTTCATTATCTGAGGTTGTGTATACATAATTATCTACCGGGGGATCTTTATCAACCACATCCTTGTTTCCTAAAAATATATTTTAAAACACATTTGCTATTTACTAGACAATGGGTTAAATTAATTTATATCATTATTTGTTTTGAAAGGAAGCATTCCATCTTTTTCCAAACAATGTACTTTTTGACATCATTGACAAATTTAACGTATGAATGTTTTTTTAACTTATATGGTGGGTGTAACTATTTTCCGCCGTTATAACATCATCAAAGCTTCGAATACAATCTTATAAGAATATTTTTAAAATAAATTTTTTCATTATAATTATGTGACTCTAAAATAATTTTGAAAATAAAAATAGATATTTCTCTAAAAGGTGTTTTGATTTCATCTATGTCAACATCTTTTGATGGATTTTATGTTTATTTGATGTTGATTTATTATGATACAAAACATCCAAATTCTATTTAATTTATGTGATATGATTGACTGTGGATGTGCTATTTTTATACCATTCATGGATTATGGTCAAAATATTTACATTTTGTATGCTAGTTTTAATACGAATGTTTATGATATCATTAATCTTTTTCATATGAGGAATGTATTGGACTTAGTAAGTGACAGGGGAGCTCTCTATAGCTCCCCGATGCATCGGTATATCTCATGAGACAATTAGATGTGGAATTGGCCTAGGCCCATTACCAATTTGATATATGGTTTTGGCCGACGCCTTCATCATTTTTTTTAAGTCTTGGCCGAGGCATTGAAAAAATCTTTCAGAATCTCTGGCATTATACATTCCTTCATTATGGAAATAATATTGATGGTTCATGTGGTCATTTGACTAGTAAAATGACAAAGATTATGTATTATTATGGAATTATTTAATCATCTCATATTCATTCCATAAAAGTATTCATGTTTATTATTGGTAAAGGCATGTGGTTTCAATTATTCACCATGCTTAATATTTATGTCATTTTCCGTTGTATTACTTACCCTTACTAAGCATTTGATCTCACCCCTTTCTTTTGTTTCATTTTCCCAGGATATGAAAAGGATTGATATGAGTGACCTGTAGGTATAATCTAAGATTCGTGGAAGTTTCTAATGAAATATATTTGTGTTGTATTCCTCATCATGCTGTAAAGTAGAACTTATGTATGAATCTTGTTTCCAATAATACTAAACTGATCGGTTATTCAGGACATGATTTCCTTGTGATCATGCCAATGTTATATAATAATGCACCTACTATGGGTAACTAGGGTCTTGGAATTACAGTTGGTATTAGAGAAATTTTATTACAATCCTTGGAAGCTAGATTTAGATAAACTCTGATTAGAGCACATATACCTAAGATGGAATTTGAGAATTAGTATAGAAGTACATCCAAGAATTTTTGTATTGTAGTGATTTTATAAGTTTTCCAAGCAATACATCCCTCTCTAGATACGAGTAGGTAGAGGCAGCTCTGGCACCGATGTACCTAGGGGTAAAACCCGAAAACACCGCATTGAGCTAGACTCGAACCGGAACTGGTGCATGACAACGGGACTTGCTGCACTCTTGGTTACGACACTCTCGGGGGATATGTTTAGGATAATTCGCATTTTCATTACAAACCATCATGAAGGGTTCATGAGTATATATATACTTCCTCAATGAAAACATTTATATAATTATGGATTATGTCCATAAAAAATTCAATTTATGTTAAGTGTTTTAGAAGTTTCAAATTATATATTTCTATTCATAAACTAATCTACTTTATGAAAATATTTAGAAATGGATCCTAGTGGATGGAATGGAAACTATATCAATGTACGCACACCATGTAGGGATTACCCTTCTTTTTATGATAATTAGAGTGGAGCTGGTGATAAATCTAGTGCTGATTAGCTTATCACCATACAAGGACAACTCACTCATGTTATGAATAATAACCTTACCCGTATAGAGCACCCAGATCCACAATGTGTATGATCAATTCTAGATTGCTTCATGAGGCAACGACCATTGAAATTTAATGGGAGTACAAATCCATTACTGGCTGATCAATGGATAAACTACTTAGGGAAAATATTCCACACTTTGGAGAGTATCAAAAGTGAAAAATTTGTCATCGTAGTTTACCGCCTCACTGGAGATGTTGATCAATGGTGATCCTTGATTCAAAAAACAATTAAGGATGAGGAAGTATCAAATATGTAATGGAGGGAAATTAATGAAATTTTCTTAGATAAATACATTCTTTATGACCATCGAGCGGATATGGAAAGACAATTTATGAGTCTGTGGAAAAAGAGGGATGAGAATGTTGCAAAGTACGAGGCTAGCATTACAAGGTTAGCAAGGCATGCTGAAGATTATATATGTAACCCATGAAGTAAGGTTGATCGTTTCATTGTTGGGTTAAAACCATTTCTCTGTTGATTATTAGTATCACAATCCTTCTCATCATATAAAGATATTGTCTCGTGTGCTATCAAGATAGAAAAGGAATTCTCTATGTCTTATGACATTAAATCAAATCAAGAGAAGAAGAGATCTGTTGAACACTCTCCAAAACAAAATAATGAAACATGGAAGAAGATAAGAATTGAATTTCCACCCTGTGATAGTTGTGGAAGGAAGCACCCTGGTGCCTATCTAAAAGGAAATTGAGTATGCTACAAATTTGGATAGAAGGTACATCTATCTATTGGTTGTAAAGGAAATAAAGATGCTACCAATGTTCAATGCTACAATTTCAGTGAGATGGGTCATTATGAAAATGAATTTCCTATGCATCAAGGGAATTTACCTCAGAAAAGACCAAGGGATCAAGGCCAATCTTATGCTATCACTACTGCTGAGGTAGAAGCTCCGAAAGATGTGGTGGAAGATAATTTAGTGGTATCCTCAAGTTTATAAAATGCTGTATTTGATTCTGGATCATTACAGTTTTTCTTATCTTCCCAGTTTTCAATGAAAATTAGATATTTCCAATTTGATTTGACGCGGGAGTTTTTAGTCAAAAACCCTAAGGGAAGTATCATTGCAACAATGTTTAGTAAATTGGTCCCCATTAGAGAACATAAATGTTCTTTATCTTCTGATATCATCATCATACCCATGATTGAATTTGATATAATCCTCGGTATGGATTGGATTTAGGACCATGATTCGAAAATTTAATGTAAGAAGAATGAGGTTATGATTTTTGATGACGATGGTAAAGAACACCTTATCTTTAAAGAATAATCGTCACCACTAGATTCTAATATAAATCCACCACCAATAGATTAACTAAATTAAATTATTGGGGATGAAGAGAGTGAAATAATTTTGGATGAGGAAAGGAATGTTCAAATAGAGAATGTACCTATTGTAAAAGAATATAATTAGGTGTTTCTGGAAGATTTACCTGGACGTCCTCCATAAAGTGAAATTGAGTTTTCCATTGACTTAATTCCTAGTTCAAGGCCCATATCGAATACCCCTTGTAGAATGGAAAATGTGTAATTAGTTGAACTAAAGAAAAAAACTAGAGGAATTGAGTAATAATGGATTTATTTTCCATAGTGTTTCTCCATGGGATCCCTTTTCCTTTTTGTTAAGAAAAAATTTGGGTCTATGAGGTTATGTATTGACTATAGAGGAATTAATGCTATAAAAATAATGAACAAGTATCCCCTACCTCGCATTGATGATTTATTAGACCATCTACATGGATATTTATACTTTTCAAATATCGACCTTCAATCTGGATACCATTAGTTGTGTGTGAAGAAGTAAGACATTTCGAAGACAGCATTTCGAACCAGCTACGAGTATTACGAGTTTACAATAATGCCTTTTGTATTGACTAATAAACACTATGTCTTCATGGATCTAATGAACATTGTTTTTCAAGGAATATCTTGATGATTTTGTAGTGGTATTTATTGATTATATCGTTGTATACTCCAAAATCTATGAAAATCATGAAAATCACATACTTATTATCCTGAAGACTCTTAGAAGACATGAATTATATGGGATGTTTAGCAACTATAAATTCTGGATTTAAGAGATTTATTTTCATGGCCATATTGTCTCCAAGGATGGAATATCCTTTGATCCTTCAAAGACCAAGGAAATCCAATAATGGCCAGCACCAATGAGTATAATATAGGTACACAATTTTATTTGTTTAGCAGGTTATTATCAATGTTTCCTCCACAATTTCGCCTGATTGGCTTACCCATTAACTAAGCTCACACGTAAAGGTGTTAATTTTTTTTTTGGAAAAAACAGTGTGAAGACTGTTTTGAAGAACTGAAGAGAATATTAGTCAATGCTCTTATATTGACTCCACCATTGGGGAATGACGGGTTTGTTATTTATAGTGATACATCAAGGAAAGGACTTGGTTGTGTCCTTACACAGAATGATAATGTTATTGACTATGCATCACAACAGCTAAAAATTCATGAGAAAAAATATCCTACTCATGATCTTGAGTTAGCAGCTGTAATATTTTCATTGAAGATTTGGAGACACTACCTCTATAGTGAAAAATGTGAGATTTATACTAATCACAAGAGTTTGAAGTATATTTTCTCAAAGAAATAACTCAACATGAGGTAATGGAGATGGCTTTAACTAGTCTAGGATTATTATTTCACAATACACTACCCCCCAGGGATGGCAAATAAGGTGTCAGATGCTTTGAGTAGAAAGGATCATGAAGTTTTAAACCAGATGAGAGTTGATAGGAATCATTTTTTCAAGGATCTAGTGATGATGGACATGGGAGTCACCATGGAAGGTGAAACATCAATACTTTTTCAAAAGGATTCAAAACAATCTTTACTAGAAAGGATAAAGAGTTCTTAGACTGGTGATGAATAGTTTCAAAAGAATATTAAAGCTGTTAATGATGGGAGAATGATTGTATTTTTTTATGAAGATGACATATTGATGTTTTGGAAGAGAATTTGTGATCCCAATATACCTGATCTAAAATGGGAATTGTTCGATGATTCTCATAGTTCCTATTTCTATATACACCCTGGGAGAACTAAAATGTATAGAGATTTTAAGGAACATTTTTGGTGGGACAACATGAAGAGAGAGATTGCTGATTTTTTGTCAAGATGTATGGTTTGTCAACAAGTGAAAGAAAGAAGGAAACATCCTGGAGGAGTCATGCAACCTCTTCCCATATCGGAGTTGAAATAGGATAATATTATGATGGACATTGCCATTGGAATGCCAACGAATCCTAGAAGGAACGATTTAATATGGGTCATTGATGATCGTCTTACCAAATATGAACATTTTCTTGCTATAATAAAAGATCTACCACTTGAACGCCTAGAAAGACTATATATTAATAAAATTTTAATACATCATGGAGTACCCCAATCGATTGTTTCTAATCGTGATCCACATTTTACATCAAGATTCTGATAAAGTCTTCAGAAAGCCCTGGATACTGAGCTTCGTTTGAGCAGTGCCTACCACCCTCAAACAGATGGACAATCAGAACAAAATATTCAAACCTTGTAAGACATGTTTAGATCCTACTCACTTGACTTTCAGGGTATTTGGGATCAATATTTACCTTTGTTATAATTTTCCTATAACAATATCTTCTATTCAAGTATTCAGATGGAACCATATGAAGCATTATACAAAAAGAGATGTCGCACACCAACCTGTTGGGATGATATTGGTGAAAGAAAACTTGTAGGCCCATAAATTATTGAGGAAATGATGGAAAAGGTGATGGTAATAAAAAATTGTTGAGTCAATAAGGTTATACTTATGGCCTTTTCATTCCTTCTTGTTTTGAAAATCACAAACACCTTATACTTAAGAAAATCTATTTTACTTATCTAAGGAAAATTTCCTTACTTATGGAAATTTACACTTACCTAGATTTTTTTATTCATATCATAAATTTGTCTAAGTATAAAATTCAGATTGAAGTCCAAAATCGTGGAATCATATAATACTTAGATATAAAGTATTGTGTTTTCCATTCAGAATTCTGGATATGAACTCTGATGAAGTTCCACTCCGAATTCTGGATACGAACTCTCATGAAGTTCCAATCCAAATTCTAAATAAGAAATCTCATGTAGTTCCACTCCAAATTCTGGATATAAACTCTCATGTAGTTCCACTCTGAATTCTGGATACGAATGCTCATGTAGTTTGACTCTGAATTCTGATGATGAAATCTGATTATGAATTCTCATTACAAATTCTAGTGAAGAATTCTGATTACGAATTATCATTATGAATTCCAGTGAAGAATTCTGATTACGAATTCTATTGAAGGATTCTGATTACAAATTCTCATTGCAAATTTGAGTGACGAATTTTGATTACAAATACTCATTACGAATTCTAGTAATGAATTCTGAATACGAATTCTCATGACGAATTCCTTACGGAAACTAAACCCGAATATCTTAGTACTCTAGACTACGAATTCATTTTCTGAGTAGACTCTGAACATTATGTTATCGTACATTCTGAAAATTATCTTAGCCTATATTCTGAACTTTTATTTTCATTCATTTCGAACATCAGTTCCACTTATTCATACTCTTGTCCTAATATAAAACAATTTCATGCTTTTACTTATTGACTAACCATTATTTATGTGACACATGTACAGGTCCCTCCAAAATTCAAAAAATAATATGACTGTTGGTGGAGGGAGACGAACGTTAGAGCTTCGCCTATAGATAGGATCTCATTTGAAAAGAAGATACAACATTGACATTGATCATTGAATATGTGTTGTTGAAGTGATTTCTAGAGAGGGAGTCAGTTTTCAACTCCCAATGCTTCGTGCAGAAAGTTTGAACAGCTTGTTCAAACTTTTCCTTTTGTAGACTCGCTTCGTGTGACTCTGATAGTTGCTGATTACAATCGAGGGCTTCTGGGGATACGAAGATAGGGGTTCCGACACCTTGATGTTTAGGGCTTCCTTGCTGATGAAGACAGAGGTGCGGACTACATGATAGTTAAGGGCTTCTAGGGATTGCAAGACAGACTCCAATCATCGTATCAAGGACTTACCCTGGTGTGGGTATGCCAAAATTTCTTGAATGTAGAATTCAAGGGACCTTTCATCCAGGGTTGTAGGATACCCAAATCTTTGGGTTAAGAGAGTTATTGTTTGTTACTTTTCGTTTTTACTACATTGTTTTTTCCACTGAATTTTGTATTTTTATGGAAAGTATAGCATTCTTATACTTCCTTACATGTACTATGATTTTGTTAGATTCTATACACTTTAAGGAAGAATATTAAATTGTGAAAACTTTTGTTAACTTTCAATTCCGTAATCACTTTTCCAGAATCAATAAAGTCTTTCAAATATAGAGGTGTTGTGAATTTGGGTTATCAAAATTTTCTAAGGGAATTTTTAAAAGTTACAATTCACCCCCATCTTGTATCTGAGAATCTAATTACTATTTCGATCCTACATTTGGTATTATAGATTATATCATACTCAGTCTCATAACATCCTATCAATTGGTATTAAAGGTTGGAAACCTCAAACCCTGGACCAATTCAACAATTGATATCAGGGCATTTCGTTCAATTTGAATTAGTCTCACGATTATATTTAGAAGGAAATTCTTAGATTTACATTTTCTGGATTCATATTTTTTGGACTAAATTTTTTGGATTCATATTACCGGATTCGTATTTTTCAGAATCATAGTTCGGATTCTTATTTTTCATAGAGATATAATGTTTCTTGCATAGAATATTTTCTCTTGTTTACAAACTTATACTACTAACATATTTGTTGTGTCAAAGATTTTATTAAGGATGATTGGTTTAAATATTGGATCTATCGACAACATAAATCCAGCTAGACCACCAATTTTTTATGGTAAAGATTACGAATATTGGAGAGATCGTATGAAGACATCCATGATCAAAACTGGGGTTGATAACTTTTTTATGCTTACCGGTTGATATAAAATTCATGACAAGGAAGTTCATGCCTTTACTAATCAAGAAAATCATGAATACCAACTCATCTATAAGGTACGTAATATTTTGATTTGTTCAATGACTAGGAACATATATAGCCAAATCACTTATTATGAAATAGCTAACTATACATGGAAGAAACTTTAAGATACACATTTTGGTACATCTAATGTGATTGAGACTAGAAGATCCATGCTCATAGTTGAGTATCATGTTTTTAATTTTACATCTTGAGGACCAATTTTTAAGGTGCAACAGAGATTCATGACTATTGTGAATATATTACAATCTATGGGAGAGATAGTTAAAGTTGATGAATTCCTTGTTGACAACTTCATAGATATTATGCCGAATGATTGTGAATCAAAGAGAACTTCTATCGATGAAAACATAAAGGTTACTCAAATTTCTCTTGATGAACTATTTGTAACTCTTCTACAACATGAAACAAGGATAATGAGAGATGCTGAAAACATAAACAAGAAGAATGGTAATGGTAGAATTTCTTTTACAACAACTTCATATCACATAAAATCTAGGACTCCTGAGAGAGTTATTAGATACAAATCTAAGAAGGTTATTATCCAATCTGAATCTAGTGAAAGTGAATTCTCAGAAATTGAGTTAGCTAATCTTGCTCGAAGGATGAACAAGATAGCTGGATAGAGAAATTTCCAATCCAATAATAAGAAGAAGGACAAGAAAGATAAAAATGATTCAGAGGTCACATGTTATGAATGCAAGAGAGATGGACATATAAGACCTGATTTCCCTTTGCATAAAAAGAAATAAAGAAAAGAGAGGCATTCTGAAAGGAACAAGATGAAGTTTTATAAAGCTAAAGCTATGAACTTCATGAAAGCTAATGACACCTGGAGTTCTAGTGGTGGTGAATCGTTAAAACAATCATCAGATTATGAATCTTCAGGAAAGAAGAATCTTGGTCTTTTATCCAGGATACCCATTGATAATCATTTCCTTATGGCTAAGGTACACAATGTTTAATCCATGAACAGTGTTTCACTAAATGATAATGAGAGTAAATATTATAATTCTTTGGATAAAGAATCTTCTTATGACGAAGAAAATACATTACCTACCTATGATGAAGTTTCTAGGTTTTCTGAACTACTTGAGATTGAGAACTCAAAACTCAGGGAAAAACTTGATAAGGAATACTCTATAAATGATATCCTTATGAAGGAAATATTATATCTCTCTAAAGATATTGATAAGAAAAATGATGATTTTGAAAGTATTTAAAACAGTCTTGTGGAAGTAAATTCTTAGAATAATTAACATTCTAAAGATCTAGAAAAAGTAATTTCTAAGAAAAATGTTTTCGAGCCTAGCTCTATCCCAAAGTAAGATGTTTTTGAAGATAAGAACTTAGTTATCAAACTCAAATCCAAAAAATTTTCCTTGAGGAAGTATTTGTCAAACATTACTCTAGGTAAAGAAATTTTTGATACAATGTATTCACAAATCTGACCGTGAAGGAATACTTCTGGTTTTGGTTATACTAGTTCCAAACCAATTTTTAGTAACAACTACTTTATTCCTCAAAGTTTCCCCATTCTGTACCAAATTTCATTGTGGTGGTCACTGGGAAAGGAATTGTTCCTTAAAAAACCCAATCTATAGGATTTCATTGAGCTTATTTTTCTAAGAATATGTGGGTACCAAAAAAATTTCATTCCAAAATTTCTGAATCCAAGGATGTCTAGATTCTGAAAACCTAACATTATCTTATTTTCAGGAAAATAGGGAAAGTACCAACAATAAAACATGGTACATGGATAGTGGATGTTCCTGGAATATGACTGGTAACAAAGACTATTTTGAAAATATTATCAAAACAAAAGGAGGAAAAGTAATTTTCGGAGAAAATTCTTAGGGGGAAATTATTGGTATAAGTAACTGTTAGATCCACAAGGCTGAATACCCTAAGAGGGAGGGTGAATCATGGTATGACTAATTTAAAATTAAAGCCCGTTATGATCTTATTTCATAGATAAGAATAACACTCTTCTCTCTCTTTCCTATTTCACAATATAAACAGAAAGAAAATAAAGCACATGAAACAACAATTTCTACTTGGTTCACCGCTAAGGGCTATGTCCAAGGATCATACTCCGACAAGTTGTCTGTCATACCAAATCCCACAAAAATTCACTAGCTATAGATTAAAAGGTTCGGGCACAATCACTCTGTTCTAGGCTCACTGCCTCTACACAGTTTAGGGTCAGCTCACTGATTTCCAAAGGGTCATTCCCAATTTTTCTCTCTCTGGCTCACTGCCGATGGAGAGGGTCACCTTCATCCTCTTCCTTTTCTCATTGCTCTAAAAGGAATCCACTAACAGTTTATAGACCTGTAGGTCTCTTCATTGTCACTAATGAAATCTGCATCCTTAACTATTTATAGCTACTCTGTTGACATCCAACTGTCACCTGCAGATGAATCTCACTTTGTACCAGGTGTACCGAGAAATCCCAATTATTACGCGCATCCCTTATGACACCTTGCACACAATTCCTTTGACTTGCGTGAAGTAAAATTTTCACGCAACACCTTTATTATGCACAACCTCTTCTTTTTATGTGCATCCTGGAAACTACCTTGCGCACAATTTTCTCCTTTTACGAGAAATCCACTTTTCGCACAACACCGCTTTTACGCGCCAACACCAATTTTAAACGCAGCCTTAGATTTTCGTGCAACACCTGACATTATGAGCAATCTTAGATTTTACGCGCGACTCCCTTTCGAACTTCAATTTCATGCACCAGAGCTCGGATATTATATATTTCATGATCTCTTATAAATAGAGCATGGTCACTTAATATTTATAGGAAAAATTGACCCCACGTGGAAAACCCTCCTTGAGCGTGTAATCCACTTTGAGCATGAAAAACAAATCTTCTGCGCAACATCATTCTTCACGCACTGTTCCAAAATTTTGCGCACCACTTGCCTTTTCCGATTTTTGAGCTTCGTGCCATGAAACACCTCTTGCGCGAAATACTTCATCCCTCTATTTTGTATCTGCTCTTTTTGTACCACCTCCAGATCATCCCTTACTTTGTCAAGGTTCTTCAATCAATCATTGATTGCTGAATGCATCCCTTGAACCCAAAAAATCAATATCTAAACCCCCTTCTTCAACACACTAATACATCATGGTCTTCATTTTCAACAAACACAACATGGAGGCCTACATTTTCAACAAACACAATCACTTCAAAAATTCTTCAATGATGCCTTGAGAGATTTTTTCCCAACAATCTCCCCCTTTGGGTTTGTTGACAACTATTCTCATAAAAGTTCTCTACACATTGATCTCTCATTAAAGCTCCTTCCAGCCGCTACCACCATTCGCCTCATCTGATTCTGAGAGCATTCAAGGATTCACTTAACGCGTATTCTATGCCCACATGAGCAATGCTAGGCCTGAAAAACAAGAGTAAATGAAAAGTTCATCAATAAATCACTTCATTGGTGACACCAACCGTTGATACCAAACTGATACTAATTGCGAAACTGATACCAATTGTTGATTAACTCTAATACCAATTAGTGATAGATGGAATCCTTCTCACACCATTCTAACATAACTGTTCTGCTTTTATCATGATCCTCATCTATCTTGATATCTATTCTTTTATCGATCACTTCTAGCATCGTCAGATTTGATACTCTCCCCCTATCTCATTGCTCCCCCTATCTGGCTGCTCCACCTATCAGCTTCTCCCCATATCAAACATGATTTATCAAATTTCCACATTGTCTCCACCTTGAACAATCACTAGTTTCTCCCCCTTTATCAACAATCCCAAAGGTCACTCCTTTGAAGTATGTAATAGAGAAGATAACACAAGTCAACATATTAGGGAAAAACACATCATACCTCAGGGTGAGGGGGAGAGGTTCCACATCCACACTCTTTTATGTGTGGGGAGTCTACTGAACTCTGAAAGATATTTGATTCCTTTAAAACGCTTCCTTGGGTAGGGCCTTTTTCAGAATGTATGCAGCCTATAGGTCTATAGGGACATACTCCAATTTCATAATTCCTTTTTCATCCTTATCCTTTATTAAATGATATTTGATCTCAATGTGTTTGGTCGTTGACTGACAAATGAGATTTTTTCTAAGTTTGATAGCACTTGAGTTGTCACACTGGATTCCAATCGGAGACTTTACTTCAACTCCTGTATCATCAAGTTGTTGCTTCATCTACAATAAATGTGTGCATTCATGAGTGGTCGCAATACACTCAGCTTTCGCGGTTCTCAAGGAGATGAAATCTTGCTTCATGATTCTCCAAGAAATACACAATCCACCAAGGCAGAATTCACCTCCTGACATTGATTTTCTATCATCTACTGATCCTTCCCAACCTGCATTTTTGTAACCCAATAACACTGATTGAGATTTTTCATTATACTTCAGACCGAAATCCATGGTTCTTTTCATATACCGATGTATTATTTTCACTGCAATCATGCGGATTTCCTTTGGATTACTCTGATATCTCGTTGCTTGGCATGTGGTCAAAACAATATCATGCCTTGTTGCGGTAATGTACAACAAACATCCAATAATGTGAATGTATTCTGTGATATTAACTGCCTTTCCATCCTCATCTTTTTATAATTTCATCTAGATAGAAACCGGAGTCTTCATCTCCTTGGAATTATCCATACCAAACCATCTTAAATCATCCTTGGCATATTTGGATTGAGAAATGAATGTTCCATTTCATCCTTGTGTCACCTATAGACCAAGGAAACACATTATCTCTCTAACCATCGACATTTCAAACTCATTTTTCTTGAATTCAGAAAACTGTCTGCACTGAGCTTCATCTGATCCACCAAATATTATGTCATCGACCAAAACCAACACCATCATCCTTTGATTACTTTCATTATTGAAATAGAGATTTTATTCAACTCCAACATGTTGGAAACCAATCTTCTTCAAGTATTGGTCAAGCCTTGAGTGTCATGATCTTGCTTCTTGTATTATCCCATACAATGCCTTCTTCATCCTACAAACTTTTTTCTCATCCTCATGAATGAGGAAACCATCTGGATTCTCAATGTACACCTTTTCTTCCAAAACCCCATTTAGAAATGCATATTTTACATCCATATGGAAAACATAAATCTTTCATTGCACTGCTATGTTTAAAAATAATCTGATTATCTCAAGCATTGCAACCGATAAAAATGTCTCATCAACATTAATGCCCCCTATTTTGGATTATCCTTTGCACACCAGTCATTCTTTGTTTTGAATCACTATACCATCTTCGTTCATCTTGTTGTGAAATACACATTTAGTCCTGATGGAATTCTTATCAGATGGCCTCGAAACATTCTCCCAAGCTTGGCTCTTCTCAATCTATTCAAGCTCTTCATTCATAGCCTGAACCCAGATTTCATATTCAGCTGCATCGAAAAAACATTTCGGCACTACCAGAGATAGGAACAATGTTTGATGTAATGAATTCATTTTTTGAGTCTGAATTGGAGTTGTCTGATCACCAATGATATTATGCCTATAAATTTTAGCCCGACACTTTGCCTTCCATGCACACACAGACTTGACACTATCTTGTTCGTCATTAGTATCTTCTTCTGAGTCTTCCTCTTCCACATCTTCTCTCCCTGTGTTTCTTAACTCATAATCACATTTATCCAGAAACTGTTCACTGGGTCGTTGAGTATTCTGTTCATTTTCAACTATAGTGACATAATTTCTCTCAACAATTTTTCCCAGCCTTTGGTTCGAACACTTATATGCATTGATTTTCCCTGGGTATCCAAGGAATATCCCGTCACTTCCTCCGGACTCAAACTTCCTGTGATTTTCTTTATTGAGAATGAATCACTTACTCCCAAATATTCAAAAGAATTTCTGCGTTGACTTCTTTTCGTACAACATTTCATACAGAGTCATTCATTCCTTCAGACAAAATAGAGACCTGTTCGAAATATAGACCGATGTCAAAACTGTTTCCTTCCAAAAATTCCCTAGTAGGTTCTTTTCAAAAAGCATCATTCTGGCCATGTTGTTAATGATCTGATTTCAACTCTCAACCACTCCATTTTGTTGGGGAGTTCTCACTGATGAATCTTGATGCCTTATCACGTGTTTCTCGAGATAGTCTTCGACTTGACTGTCTGTGAATTCCGTACTGTTATCAGTACGAAACATTAGATTTTTATTCACAATCATCCTTTCCAATTCCCTCCTATAATGCTTTATGCAACTGAACACCTCTTTTTTGTGGGTAACGACAAATACCAAGGACATTCTACTATAATCATCAATAAAAATAACATAGTACCTTTACATATTTATAGCTCTAGGTGAGATAGGTCAACATACATCAGCATGTACCAATTCGAGCACTCCAGTTGATTTTTGTTCCTTTGTCCTATATTTCTTTCTGATGATCTTCCCTTGTGGGCATGCATCACACATATGAGGGAGATCACGTGATAGTTTGGGAAGGTCTCTAGCAGCATCTCACTTTACCAGATCTTCTATAGATGGATGACATAGATGATGAAGTCGCTTATGCCACAACTCGTTTTCTTATTCTCTAGATAAAAGACACGAATCTTCTTTCCCCACCAATAAGGTAAATATTTACCTTTTTCCTTTTTCCATGTCGAACAACTACTCCATCTTTTCCTTTCACAACATACATCTTCTTGGTAAATCGAATAGAGTGCCCAGAGTCACATAGTTGACTAACACTAAGCATGTTATGACTAAGACCCTCTACTACCAAGACATCAGCACGTCTCATTTCTTATCCCCAGAACATGGCTTTTCCTAAGCCAACAATCTTCAAGCCTTCATCGTTTCTAAATTTGACAACTGCTTCTTTTTCATATTTTATGCCTGTAACAAGATCCATATTACCCGTCATTTGATATGTACAACCACTATTAATGATCCACACACCAGAGCGATCTGATGCTTTAAGGTAAATCTCTACCACCACGACCATCTCATTTTTATTCTTCAATCTCCATACTTTTTCTTTCACACTTGACATGGATTAATATTTCTGTTCTCTCTCAGAGTATGATGGACCATCTTTATCTTGAAATGCCACAAATCTATTCCGCATTTTTAACTCTCCTTTCGGTTTATTGATCTGCTACTTGCAAATGTTTTGATTCTTCTTTGGCACATTTCTCTGAATGGTCAATGTTCAGTACCTATCCATGTGCCCAAATCCTTCACACCAAAAATTCTTTCATTTGAAATATGTTCTGGAAAACCGTTCTTGGTTTGGCTGCCACCTCTATTCTTGTTCCCTTATATATCTTTTGGCTATGGAACACACATACTGTCAATGACCCATCTTCCAACAACAATAACACCTAATATAAGGTGCATTGTGTCATGTTACTTCAGCACTACATGTTTCCCCTTGGGATCTCTGAATATTCTGATTATTCTTTGTGCCCAAATCAACCTTCAATTTCGGGATGGGTGCTTGCGGTCTGACTTCAACTGCCACAGATTTTTGCTTCTTATCAAGTCCTGAATCAGCCTTAACGTCTGAGATCAATTGATGCTTCTTTCCTAATGAACAACTAGGATCCTCTTTCACCTTTTAATCTTCATAATGACCTAATTTCCTGACATCAAATTGGAGGTTACGATTTTTTCTTGATCCTTCATTTTTCGTCTCAGACTGACCACTTCTTCTTCAAACTCTATGATACGTCTGACCTGCTCCTTTCCTGTGTTAGTCAATCAATCAATTTCCTTCTTTTGTTCCTCAATTTTAAGCTTATACTCGACAATATTTTCTGAGCTCTCTGGTGTTGAGGATTTTAGTCTTTCAATTTCTTCTAACAGCTCAGAATTTTTTTCATCCTATTGTTGCATATAGAGTTTTTCATCACGCACCACTTTGTTGGCTTTCTTAATTTTGGCTATCCAAATGTATATCTCCTCAAGAGATGCTTCCAATTTGGCTTCCATATCAACTATTCCTTCAACTTCTTCTTCTTCTTCACAAGCGTCAATTTCTTTCTTTTCATTATAACTACCGACGACCGCCACCATAGCATTTTCTGCACGATCATTTCGGTTTTCAATCTCCT
This sequence comes from Viscum album, assembly GCA_963277665.1. NCBI lineage: Eukaryota > Viridiplantae > Streptophyta > Magnoliopsida > Santalales > Viscaceae > Viscum > Viscum album. The sequence goes on from OY728128.1 coordinate 326,357,374, forward strand.
CAACCTCTTCAACCACAGACTCATCAGAACTATCTATTTCTTGTGAAAAAAGATTCTTCTTCTTGAAAAATTTCTCTTGAACTACTTCATCCCTTTCACAGATGCTGAAGATTTCTTCTTGGGAATTTCAACATCATCTTCATCATTTTCTTCTTGAAACTTTTTGGGGCATCTTGCAGCGATATGTACAACCTTTCCAAATATAAATCATGCAAGAGGATGTTTCCATTTGAACTTTGATTTTCCTCATTGAAGGTTTGAGAAGAGGAATGACATAACCTCATCTGTCTGTTCTTCCTCCCGAGCATCTTTAATAGTGGGCTTATCCATGGCCTTAAATTCCACCTCTGGATTTCCCCTTTTCTAAAGTGTATTTATCATCATTTCTCATTTCATATGCAACAAGGGTGTTGTGCAGGTTATCCAATGTCAATTATTTTTGGTTTTTATCTTCCAAAATAAAAACTTTCAGATTGAACCAAGGTGGACGTTTTCTCAAGATACGCTTCACAATATTTATATCTTTGATGACTTCTCCAAGACCCCGTATGTCTTCCACAACAGCATTTACCCTGTCAAAAAATACATCTATAGATTAATTCGGGTTCATTCTCATATCTTCATACTTGTTCAACAACACTTGAAGCTTTTCCTCTCTGACCTTTGTATCCCCTTAATATATATTCGAAATCTTTTCTCACATGGAATGTGACGTTTTTCACGACATCACCTTTGTAAAGAAGTGATTAGAAACGGCTCCCCAAAAGGCATTCATTGCTTTGGCATCAACATCCAACTCTCTATACTCAACTTCTGATAATGCACCACTAGTAATATCAGCTATGATACCATGCATAGCTGCTAAAAAAATCCATTCCCAATGATCAGAAATACTGTTGCATTCAATTATTCCATATCTGAAAATTACATCCATCGATGATCAGAATCCCTTTATGATTAGTGACATTTATTAAGAGAAGAGGAAATATCAAATGTTCCCTTTGATACCAATTGTTAGGTCCACAAGGCTGAATACCTTGAGAGGGGGGTGAATTAGTGTATGACTAATTTCAAATTAAAGCCCGTTCAGATTTTGTTTCGCTATTAAGAAAAAAACTCTTCTCTCTCTTTCCTGTTGCACAATAAAAACAAAAATTAAATCAAGCACAAGACACAAAATAATTTACATGGTTCACTGATAAAGGCTACGTCCAAGGATCATACGCTGAAAAGTTGTCGGTTGTAACAAATTCTACTAAACATTACTAGATGTGGATTACAAGTTTCGGGCATAGTCACTCTGTCCCATGGTCACTGCCGCTACATGGTTTAGGGTCAGATAACTTCTTTCCCAAGGGTCACTCCCTGTTTCTCTCTCTTCGGCTCACTGCAAGTAGAGAGGATCAGCTTCTTCCTCTTCCTTTGCTCAGTGCTCTGGATGAAATCCACTCACAGTTTATAGACCTGTAGGTCTCTTCATTATCACTAATGAAATCCTCATCCTTAACTTTTGATAGATGCTCTTTTGACGTCCAACTTTCACCCGCAGATGAATTTCACTTTGCACCGGGTGTACCGAGAAACCATAATTATTACACGTTGCCCTTACGACACCTGTCGCACAATTCCTTTTGCTTGCGTGAAATACAATTTTCGCGCAACACTATTCGTACACTCAACCACTTATTTTTATGTGCATCCTAGAAACTACCTTGCACGCAATTCTCTGCTTTTGCGTGAAATCCACTTTTCACACAACACCGCTTTTACACTCCAACACCAGTTTTACACGCAGCCTTATATTTTCTCGCTACACCTGACATTACACACAAACTTAGAGTCTACACGCGACTCCCTTTGGAACTTAAATTTCATGCACCAGATCTCTGATATTTTCTATGTCTTGAACTCTTCTAAATGGAGCATGGTAACTTCATATTTATAGGCAAAATTGACCCCATGCGTAAAACACTCCTTGAGCGCGTAATCCACTTTGAGTGCGAAAAAAAAATCTTTTGTGCAACACCATTATTCACGCACTGCTCCAAAATTTTGGTCACCACATGCCTTTTCTAATTTTTTATCTTTGGGCCTTGAAACACCTCTTGCGCGAAATACTTCATCCCTCTATTTTGCGCAATCCGTTGTTTTCCACGTGCCACATTAATTTATCGTGCATCCCCCCAACATTTCACGTCGCACCTAATTTTTCCGCGCAGCTCTTTCTTTTAACATGCCACACCCTTTGAAAAAAACATATCTCTCCATTTTCCAATTTTCAAGCCCAAAAAATTGTCGAACACTGGAAAACGGTGCCACCTTGTATCTGGTCTTTTTGTACCACCACCAGGTCATCCATTCCTTTGTCAAGGTTCTTCATTCAATCATTGATTGTTGAATGCATCCCCCGAAACCAAAAAATCACCATCTAAACCTTCTTCATCGACACACTCATACATCATGGTCTGCTTTGTCAACAAACACAACATGGATGTCCACTTTTTCAACAAACACAATACCTTAAAAAATTCTTCAATGATGCCTTAAGGGATTTTTCCCCAACAGTAACATCGCTCAACTTGGAAAAACATTGATATCAAATGTTTTATTTGTTAAGGGTCTTCAGCAAAACCTCCTAAACATAATCCAATTATGTGATGAAGGCTACCTTGTGGGGTTTATTAATGATAAGTGTTTAGTCCACAATATCAAGGAAGAATGTATTCTTCCTTCCAACAGGTAAGAGAATGTTTACACACTAAACTTAGAAGACCATAGGATCCAAGACTTACCTTGCCTTAGTGAAATAGAAGTTAATTCTTGGTTGTGGCATAGAAGGTTAGGACATTGTAACCTTAGGAACATATACAAACATTCTATGAATAGTTTAGTTAAGGATCTACCGGAGCTTATATTTGACTCTTCAAAAGTTTATGACCCTTGTAAAAATCGAAAGCAACATAAATCATTTTTAAATCATTTGGTGGAATCTCTACTACTGATGCATTACTGCTAGTTCATATGGATATTTTCGGTCAAAAAAAAACTGGAAGCATTGTGGTCAAGTATTATGTATTTGTCTTAATTGATGATCACACTAGATTTATGTGGGTCTATTTTCTAGTAAAGAAATTTGAAGCTTTTTCTTATTTACATTTTTTTAGAGCCCAAGTTAAAAATGAGAAAAACCTTTCCTTGAAAACTATTTATAGTTAACGTGGAGGAGAATTTCAAAATTTTTATTTTGAATCTTTTTATAGAAGAAAAGGTATTACTCACAACTTATCAGCACCCAGAACACCTCAACAAAATGGTTTTATTGAAATAAGAAATAGAATTATTCAAGAGATAACTATAACCATGTTGAGTGAGTATTCTGTAGCTAAACATTTTTGGGCTGAAGTTGTAAGTACTTCTTGTCAAACTATAAATCGAGTTATAATTAGACCTTTTCTCAATAAAACTCATTATGAGTTATGGAATGGTAAAAAACCTAGACTTTCCTACTTTAAAGTTTTTGGATGCAAGGCTTTCATTATGAATACTAAAGATAATCTACACAAATTCACACCGAAATCTGATGAAGGAATTTTCATAGGATAGTCCATAACTTCTATGGCTTTTTGGGTTTTTAACAAAAACACTTGTACTATTGAAGAAACAGTACATGTCAAATTTGATGAAACTGATCACTTTGTTTTCAAACAACCTCAACCTACATCTTCAGATGTGTTTTCAAATACAGATTATCAACATATGATAGAAAATCCTTTTGATAATTAAAATGTTCAAGAAGATTCTTCTGAAACATTTACCCCAGACGATTTTCTACCCTATGTTGATGAATAAGATTCACAAAACCCATATCAGTCATTTCTAAAGAATCATCCTAGTGATAGAATCGGTGGTGATGTCAATCAACCTATAAGGACTATATGTTCCATAAGAAATGAAATAGAAAAAATAGCATTCCTTTCCTAATTGGAAAAAAAAATCACTGATGAAGCTTTAGGTGATGATGACTGGATAAAATCCATGCATGATGAACTAGATGAATTCGAAAGGAAGATATTCTGGAGAATGGTTGAAAGACCTAGTGAAAATTTTTTCATTGGAGAAAAAAGTGTTTTCATAAATAAGTGTGATGTAAATGGAGTCATAGTTAGAAATAGTTATAGATTAGTTTCCAAAGGCTATAATCAACAAGAAGGAAGAGACTATTAAGAAACCTATTCTCTAGTAGATATACTTGAATCTATTCGTATTTTACATGCCTTTACAGAATTCTTCAATTTTAAACATTTTCACATGGATGTGAAATGTGCTTTCCTTAATGGTTATGTTCAAGATGAAGTTTTTGTTGAACAACCTCCTTGCTTTGAAGACACAAAACATCAGATTATGTTCTTAGACATACCAATGATCTTTATGGCCTTAAACAAGCCCCTCGATCTCGGTATGATAGACTTACATGATTTTTGCTTCAAAATAACTATGTTATGAAAAATGTAGAACCATCCATTTTCATAAATAAGGATTTGAAAAATGTTTTGATTGTTGATATTTATGTTGATGACATTATATTTTGATCAACTCAGTAATCTCTATCTGATTTCATTGCGGATCTAATGAAATCTGAGTTTGAAATGAGTATGATGGGTGAGTTACCATTTTTCCATGGTCTTCAAATTTATCAAAAACCATAAGGAATCTACATTTACCAATATAATTATAGGAAATATCATCTTAAAAAGTATGGATATGACAACACAAAGAGTATAAGTACTCCAATTGGTACCTCAAACACACTTGATCTTGATGAAGCTGAAAAACAAGTAGATCAATCATATTTTAGAGGTATTATAGGAAGTCTACTTTACTTGACAGCTAGTCGACCATACTTAATGTTTTTATTATGCTTATTTGAAATATATCAATCCAATACTATGAAATCACATTTAAAGGCAGTGAAAAAAAAATTCTCTACATGATGGGAACCATAGAATTATGACTATTTTATACATCTGGAAATAATTTTTTTATAGAGTTTTTCGGATGCTGACTTTGGTGGATGTAGAATGGATAGAAAAAGTACATCTATAACTTCTCATTTAATAGGAGATTCATTAGTTTTTTGGTATTGAAAGAAGCAACACTTAGTAGAACTATCCACTGCTGAAGCTAAATATGTAGCAGCTAAAAGTTGTTGTGCTCAAGTGTTGTGGATGCAACACACACTCCCAGACTATGGCTTGAGTTTTACTAAGACTAAAATTTTGTGTGATAACACAAGTGCCATTGACCTTAGTAAAAACCATACACATCATTCTCGTGAAAATCACATAGATATTAAGCATCACTTTCTTAGAGATCACACACTAAAAATAGATATCATTCTTCAATTTATCAGAATGCATGATCAACTTGTTTATATTTTCATTAAATATTTACCTTCTGATAGATTTGAATACATTAAATAGAAGTTAGGAATGATAACCATGGGGTAATCTTCCTTCATTTACTTCTTTTTGAACCATCCTCCTTACAGTAATAAACTCCCTTCCATAGGGGCAGTGCATCTGTTAATCAATCTTTTCATATTTTTTCATAATGATATTTTAATGATTTTCGTAATGATGTTTTTCATACTTTTCATAGTTATTTTTTTCAAAATAATTTCTTAATGAAAATTTTCATTATAGGAATTTTTGGAACTGATATTTCCGTAATGGAAATTTTCCGTACTCAGAATTTTCATAATGAAGTTTTCATACCGTAAATTATCATAATGAAATTTTCATACTGAGAACTTTTGTAATGAAGTTTTTGTACTGATAATTTTCGTAATGATGTTTTCGAACCAGAAATTTTATTAATTAAATTTTCGTACTGAGAATTTCTCCATAATGATGTTTTCATACTGAGAACTTTCGTAATGAAGTTTTCGTACTGAGAATTTTTCCGTAATGAAGTTTACGTGCTGAGAATTTTTCCATAATGAATTTTTCATACTGAGAATTTTTCTGTAATAATGCATTCTTACTAAGAATTTTTGTAATGAAGTTTTCATACTCATAATTTTTCATAATAAATTGTTCGTACTCAAAAAATTTTAGTAGTCAATTTTTCATAGTCAATTTTTCTTCAAGATGAATATTACCTATTACGAAAAAACTTCTTATCCAATTTGAAAGGTATGAATTCCTTACTTATGTTTTTTGTAATCATTTTTAGTTTTTGGTAGTTTATTATTCTATTAAAATTTCTCAGATTCGTTTCTTATTAAATAAGAACGTTTTTGTTAATACCTCAAAAGATCGGAATCAAGAGTTCCTAGGTGCTAGATTTTCAACCTTTAGATCTGATCAGAATGATTCACAACTGTTTTATGGGTTTTGGAAGATGAAAGGTCACCTCTTATGACAAAATAAAGGGGATCCCTAATGGTTGTCTCACATCGATATCCAAGCACTTGTGTCTCGAAGATCAGCCTTAGTTCTTAAAGATCGATCTGAATTTATCAGATCTTCTTGATTCCAAATGTCTGTAGATGCCACTTCTCAAGATATGTCTGCCACGAAGCTGATCTCAAAATGGAAAGTGTACAGAGAAATACTGGTCCATCCAAACTTTTTGAAGTACTATTCTATCATCTCTAATATCATCAAGTTGAATGGTTGGGAATATGTACGTATATCTAAGACAGATGTTCAAGATGTGGTCTATCCGGAGTTACATCTAGAGTTCAATGAATCAACATGTTTCTTTGAAGAGGAGGGAAGAGAAAAGTTTTCTTTCAAGTCTTATGGAAATACTTGCAAACACACTTTCACCAAGGCGACATGATTGGTGGGGCTGGCATATGATAGAGAAGCGGAATCTTGCAAACAAAAACATTTGGATGTTCAAGGCAGTTTTGTTAAGGGGAAGGCCTTGGAGTGTATTGGGCTTGATGTTGTAAAAACATCCAAGATTTATCCCCGATATTCTAATAACCGGATCCTTCAGCTATAGGTACAAGGTTTCATGGTTCCAATAATGGGTGACAAAGATACCCAGAAGAAAAGTGATATATATTTCATAGAATTCATGGTGAATCTAAGAAAAATAAATCTAATGAGGCATGTTCTTGGGAAAATCAAGAACATCAAGGAGGGACCTTTGAGATCTCAAATCATCATGTACCCTACCTTATTATCAAAGGTGATAGTTCGGTTTCTGAATTCTTTCAAGATTTCATGCATGTCTAAGGATCAGAATTGAAAGGTTATGATTATATGTGATGATACCTTAAAAAGGATTAATATGACCTATTCCAAGGAAACAGAAGAGTTTTATAATTTTCCAGAGGAAGAGGCTGAAGCCAATCTGTAAGAGGCATAAGCCAATCCTGAAAATGTGGAGAAATCTGAGACAGTTATGAAAGCTGGTAAGAAGCCAAAATTGAATGAAGTGGTGGCTGAAGACAAGACTCCTAAAGTTAAGGAAACCTAATCTCCACCTCACATGCCAATGAAAAAAAGCATATCCAGATGATGTGGTTTATAAGTGGAGGGAAGATAAGGAGAAAAGAAAAGAAGGGGAGCCTCAGTTCGGATTGGACCCAACTGAAGATAAATACTTAAGGGAGATGATAGTGAATACCTTGAGAAGGTAGAAAAAGAAAATTAGTTAAAGAAGAAGATGTCTGAAGCTGATGTTGGAAAATCCCTCTTGAAATCCATAGAATTATCCTCTAAGAATATTATAGTTCTGGAAACATTTCTGATTAAGCCATTACCGGAGACCCCTGGAAGTAATTTCTTCACTCTAAAAAAATAAAAAGGGTAAGAAGTTTTTGGGGGAGTAGAGGAAGATGTTGTAGAATGAGTATAAGAAGAAGAGGAAGAAGAGGCAGTGGAAGAAGAAGAAGAAGTGGAAGAAGGAAGTGGTGATCTAGATTACTTGATTGAACAAGATGAAGAGTATCAAGAGAAGGAAAACCCATCATAAAAACCACCACTCCTTGAATTTGGGGCCAATTCCTCAATGCTTATCACTCTGAGAATGGGAGATGAGAAAACAAGTAATAATGATGATGTCAAGGAGGAATATTAATAGAATAAGTTATCTGAAGAAGAAATCGATGAGAATCACTTTCTTGAAGAAGGAGCAGAGAAGGAGAAACCAGAAAAAGATAAGATTGTTCAATTATCTGAATGTGAGGAAGAATCACCTGATTAAAGAACTCATTCCAAAATTAATAAGGGTAATTATGTGATTTTAGACTCCCCAAAAAAGATATCATTAGGAAGAAATATGTTTTTTGTTCTACAAGAATAATGATATTAGAGATTGAAAAAGATAATTCACCTAACAAGATATCGGATTCGAAGTCATCAGCATTAGGACATGACTTTGTTGTTGAGTCTCTGATAGAATTGGTGAACACCATTCCGATTTTTCCCACCGTAGATTCCAGATACCAGATGCTTCAACACAGTCTAAATTAAAAATCAGAATCTATATCCATGGTGATGGATAAGTGTGTGATGATTGAGGCAGAGCATATAAATTTTCTTATCAATTATGACGTTCACAAAGAGTCATCTAGAAAAATATATTTGTGGTCTAAGAAAGTTGCTGATGACATGGCACAACTTGATCAATTTCAGAATGATTTTAATGAAGCTTTTGATACGGAGGATGCAAAGATGAAGAATCTTTAGGATAAGATGACCCATGAGAAGAATTCTCAGAATCAACAATTGAAAGATCTGAATGGGAAGCTCAATTCTGTTTCTCAAAGTTGGAAAGGGGAAAGAGATATCCGGATTGAGATCGAAGAAAATCTTGTGAAGTAGGTTGAAATTATTAAGGAACAGTCTGAGGCTCTGAAGGACCAAGATTATAGGATTAAAGCCTTAGAAAAGAAACCTGGGGAAGATCAGAAGGAATTGAAGAAGCTTAAAACCCTCTTGAGGAAGTTATTTCCAATGGATAAGGAAGACAAATAAACTCAATCCGATCTTTTATTGCATCTTAATTTACTTGTAAAATTTTTTCCAGTTATAATAGAATCATGGTTATTTGTGTTTTCATCCATGTCATTACTAATATATCATGTACCATATTTCTTTTCCATTCCCTTAAATTCATTTTGAAAATCAAAAAGGGGTCGAAAGAAAAAGAACTCAAAAGGGAAAAGGAAAAATCTATAAGGAAGAAGAAATATTTCTAAGTAAAGAAGAAATATTCCTAAGGGGTGGCTTATCAAAGGGGGATTTTTTCATTACGATGTTTTCATTCTCATGATAATGAAAATTCCATTCCGAAATACAATCCTTATAGTTCCAAAGCCTAAGGGGGAGTTAGTTGTATTCACTATCATATATGAACAAAGGGAGATAAGTTTTAATTTCAAAGTCTAAAGTAAATTTTCCAAGTCCTTATATTCTTTTTTGAATGGTTTTTGTGCTTTCCAAAAGGGGGAGAATTTTGAGTCAATAAGGTTTTTCTTATGGCTTTTCCATTCCTTCTTGTTATGAAAATCACAATCAACTTATACATAAGAAAATAAATTTTACTTCTCTAAGGAAAATTTATTTCCTTAAGGAAAGTTACCCTTACCTATATTTCCTTATTCATATCAAAAATTTATCTATGTATAAAATTCGGATTGACGTCCTAAATCATGGAATCATATAATACATAGATATAAGGTATTCTGTTTTCCATTATAAATTCTGGATACGAACTCTCATAAAGTTCCACTCTGAATTATGGATACGAACTCTCATGAAGTTCCACTCAGAATTCTGAATATGAACTCTCATGTAGATCCACTCCGATTTTAGGATACGAACTCTCATGTAGTTCCACTCTGAATTTTGGATACGAACTCTCATGTAGTTTGACTCCGAATTCTGATGACAAATTTGCATTACGAATTATCATTAAGAATTCTAGTGAAGAATTCTGATTATGAATTCTCATTACGAACTCCAGTAAAGAATTCTGATTACAAATTCTAGTGAAGAATTCCGATTATGAATTCTCATTACAAATTCTAGTGACGATTTCTGATTATGAATTATCATTACAAAATCTAGTGAAGAATTCTGATTACGAATTGATTAGGCAAACCAAATCCGAATATCTTAGTTCTCTAGACTCCGAATTCATATTCTGGGTAGACTTCAAACTTTATTTTTGCTTATATTTCAAACATTATCTTAGCCTACATTCCGATCTTTTATTTTCTTTCCTTTTGAACATAAATTCTACTTATTATTACTAATTTACTAATTTAAAAAAATATCGTGCTTTTAATTATTGACTAACCATTGTTTCAGTGACACTGGTACGGGTCCCTCTGAAATTAAAGGAAAAATATGATTGTTGGAGGAGGGAGCCGACCATTGGAGCTTCAGCTATAAATGAAATATCATTTGAAATGAATATACAACTTTGACACAAATATTTGACTAAGTGTTGTTGATCTGATTTCTAGAAAGAGAGGCTCTTACCAACTCTTAAAGCTTCGTAAAGAATGTTTGAACTGCTTATTCAAACTTTTCCTTGTGAAGACTTGCTTCGTGTGACTCCAATAGTTGCTGATTACAATCGAGGGCATCCAGGGATAGGAATTCAGAGGTTCCAACACCTTGAAGTTGAGGGCTTCTTTGCTAAGGAAGATAGAGGTGTCGTCTACTTGATAGTTCAGGGCTTGAGGGGATAGCAAGACAGACTCTGATCTTCATATCGAGGGCTTACCCTGGTGTGGGTAAGACAGACTTTCGTGAAAATTATAAATCAATGGACCTCTTATCTAGGGTTGTTGGAAACCCTTCTCATTGGGTTTAAAGTGTTATTGTTTGTTACTAGTAGTTTTTACTACATTGTTCTTTCCGCTGAATTTTTTATTTTTAAGGAATGTATAACTTTATTATACTTCCTTACTTTTACACTGATTTAGTTAGATTCTATATGCATTAATGTAGAATCTTAGTTTGTGTAAACTTTTGTTAAGTTTCATTTCCAGAATCACTTTTCTGGAATCAATCAAGTCTTTAGAACTTAGAGGTGTTATGAATTTTGGTTATCGAAAATTTCCTAAGGGAATTTTTAAAAGGTACAATTCACCCCCCCTCTTGTATATGATAATCTCATTACTATTTCGATCCTACATTTGGTATTACAGAGTATATCATAATCATTCTCATACAATCCTATTAATTGGTATCTATGTTTGGAAACCTCAAACCCTATACCAATACATAAAAACCACATAAAGCTTCTCAAAGTACGCAGAAGATCTACGCCGATAACCAAAGAATGGATTTGTAATTTCAGGTAAGAGATCATGTTTTCATGAAGGAATCTCCATGGAAGGGAGTTATACATTTCTTTAAGAAGGGTAAATTGGGTCCCAGGTACATCAGACCTTTTGAAATTCGAGAATGAATTGGGGTTGTTTCTTACCATCTAGAAATGCCGCCAAGTCTCTCCAATGTTAATGATCTGTTCCACGTATCAGTGTTGACAAAATACATGTCTGACCCAACGCCTGTACTCACCTATGAGGAATTAGAACTAGAACCCGATCTATCTTATTGTGAAGAGCCTGTCAAGATTCTTGATACCAGAGAACAAATACTGAGAAAACGAACGACTCTTCTGGTAAAAGTTCTATGGAGATACCATAAGACGGAAGAGGCAACGTGGGATCATGAGGAACTTATGATGATGAACCACCCGAGAATTTTTATATAGTAGTATTATAGAAATTCCGAGGACAAAATTATTTGAAGGAGGGGAAAATTTAACACTCCAAGCTTCCATGGTACACTTCTCTTTGAATAATACAGTAGCTTGTGTTGTACACAACTTCGAGTTCTAAAACACACCATAACCAATCAAACTAGCCGTTATGAATAGTAAAACCCACTTTTTGATATTTTATACATTTTAACATTCTAAATGGTCTTAATTTTTAGATTTAGAATATCGAAATTAGATTAGCATGAATTTTTTATATTTTTCAGAAAATATTAAATTTTTGATGAATACTGAAAAACACTAAGTTTTAGCTTAAAACTGAATTTTTATTTAAATAATTATTTAATATATTTAATTTTTTTTAGGCCAAAATAGACACATAATTCCTATATATTATCAATTTAATTCATTTGAATCAATTTATAATAATTTTAGATAAATAAAAATTTTATAGAACTAATCACCCTCTTTTACCCACCTCCTAGGAGAATTTGCAAATTCACATAAATATTAATTTTAACGCTTTTGTGAGTAGAATTTAAAAAATCTGAGAGACCCAGTTGATATCAGTATGTAATATGTGGTTCAATAAGATGAAAATAATAATTGGTGAATAGAAACTTTTTATTTTTATTTATCACGGTTAAAAGTAAATAGGGTAATTAAGGTTAAAAATGATATTATTAATACCCTAACACCTGTCCAAATTCTATTGGATAAGTATAGTTCGACCAAAAAAAAACCTTAGGAATAAAATATGAACCTCTTTGGTCCACATGTATTAGATTAGGACATTTATTATTTTTTAATTCAAAGAATATTTAAAAGAGTTAAAATCAATGTTTAACAACTAAATCATTTTTAATATGGGGATATACATAAGATATATGTATTTATAAATATTAATTATAAATATAAAAAGATATCCTATATAATGGTATTTTATTTATAATTATCAGGAATTAAATAATATAATTTATTTATTACACAATGGTGATGCAGTAATTGCCTAATTAATGAAATATTAAAATAATTGATATTATAATTATCAAAATAAATGTAAATTGAAACTTTTTATGAATTAAAATAATTTTTAGGTAAATATTACATATTAGGATTTTTTATATGAATTATTTTCGAGGTAATAATGTTGTTATAAAATTATAAAAAAAATACCGAATACTGTCAAAATTGTCATAAAAGAGTTTTTAAAACAAATATTATATTATAATTTGATATTCTATTCCTAAAAATCTATAGTTCAGCCAAAAGAATAATATAATGATATTTTTATCATTAATGTACCACTTGGGGGTCATTATTAAGTATATAGTAAGATTATTAACTATATAATATAAAAATACAAGGAGACATGGTAAATGTCAAACTATTTACTTAAGAGTTATATCAAACGATAAAGTTAATATAGTGACCCAAACCATCTAAAACCTATTGGTTCAGTTTTTTCGATCAATCCCCACCTTAATCATTAAATAATCAACTTTGGATCCATTAGAAATCATCTACGAATTTAGTATAAAATAATATTTCTAGCTTTTCCTATGGTGCCCCTCCCCCCTCTTATAAAAGGGTACCCCCCCTTCTCAATATTTCACACCTTCAAAGCCATTTTTCTTGGACAACCTCTACCAAAATATCCTCCCAACTTCCCTAAATTCATTTTAGAGGCCTTAGTGTGATTAGAAAGCCAACATATGGAGCCCTTTTGATCAAATCAAAAGGAAGAACCCGTAGAAGAGGTAACGTTTTCATCACCCTCTTTCAAGTTCCATTCTTCTTCACATCTTCTTTCTCTGTTATTTCCTTTCTAAATTAATAACTCCAGTATCTTCTATATATTTTGATGTTTTTATAAATATGGGACAACCATATTCATTATTCTATCCATCCTTCGAATGACATGTCACTATACGTGTGTACGTATGGACTACCGTCTCCACATCGTGGTGTAATTGTTATTCAATACATTATTATTTGGAGGGGTATGATAATGATGTCTAATTGATGTAAATGATAAATATAACATGGTAATGATTCTGTATATATGATATACCATCCAATAATATATTATTTTAATATCAAAATAATGATATCGTCGCTCGTGCATACGTACGGACTACCGTCTCCACGAACATGATGTGATTTATTCCCCCATCGTATTCATTCAAGACTAATTCTTATTTAATGATTAAAAATAATTTATAAGGACTTGATATCATTATGGATATGAATAAGATACAACCTATCAATAACAAACATGGCTTACATAACAAAATATATAAATGAAAATGAGTAAGTTAACACCCGAAACGATGATAATACTAAGATATTATTAACAAGAAATGTTAAAAGATCATATATGATATCATATTAATGTATATGATTCTTGTATAATTTAATAACAATCACTTCACCATTATACAATAATTTAACTTACCCTCGACCAAGGACAAGTACAAGGTAGGGGTTTATTTCAAAATCTCTTCAATATCTGAGGCTGTTTATACGTAATTATATATTGGGACCTCTTTATCATTGACATCCATGTTTCATAAAAATATATTTCAAAACATATTTAATATTTACTAGACAATGGGTTAAAGACATTTATACCCTTATTTGTTTTAATGGAATATTTCCGTCATTTTCCAAACAAGGTTCTTTTTGACCTTTTCGACAAATTTATGATAAGATTGTTTTTTAACTTATATGGCGGGTGCGGCTATTTTCCACCATTATAAAATCCACCAAGCTTCCCATACAAGTTAATAAGAATATTTTAAAAATAAATTTTTTCTTTATAAATATGTGATTCTTAAATTATTTCAAAATAGAAAGCGATATTTCTCTAAAAAGGGTTTTGATTTCATCTATGTCAAAATCCATTGATGGATTTTAACTTTATTTGAAGTTGATTTATTATGATACAAAAATTCCATATGGTATTGAAGGTTTTGTGATATTTTTTACTTTGGATGTGCTATTTTTATACCATTACTGGTTTATGGTTAAATTATTGACATTTGTTATACTAGTTTTAAATCAATTGGTTATGATATTCTTAAACGTTTTCAAATGAAGAATGTATTGCACTTCATATGTGACAGGTGGAGCCTGCTATAGCTCCTCGATGCATCGGTAGGCCTCATGAGACAACTAGACATGGAATTGGTCGAGGCCCTTTCACCATTTGATATATAGTTTTGGCCGATGCGTTAATCATTTTTAGACATCTTGGTCGAGGCATTGAAATAATGTTTTAGAATGTCCAGCATTATACATTCCCTCATTATGGAAATAATATTGATGGTTCATGTGGTCATTTGACTAGTATAATACCCATGATTATGTTTTATTATGTCATTATTTTCTCAGATCGTTTTCTTTTCATAAAAGTATTCATGTTTGTTATTGGTCAAGGCATGTGTTTTCAATTAATCACCATACTTAATATTTATATCATTTTCCACTGTATTAGTTGCCCTTAATGACAATTTGAGCTCACCCCTTTCTTATGTTTAATTTTCCCAGGATATGAATACGATAGTTATGAGTGACTTACAGGCATAATCTAGGAGGATTGAATGTTTTTAATGAAATATATTTGTGTCATATTTCTCTTCAAGATGTATAGTTTAACATGTTGTAACCAGTGTCTTCAAAGAATGATTTGGCGTATGGTTTGTGTTTTTTGTCAATCCTCATTGGATGTTCAGAATGTGTACCAACACAGAGATCATACCATTCAAGTAGAAAACAGTAGTGAAGGTGGCACCGTATTGAAAGATAGGATACTTGCATTCCATATGTTTTTTAGGACCAGAACTTCAAAATTTGGATAAGGAAAGAAGGTCACACAAGTATTGGTTGGGTCGCACAAGTGAGTTGTGCGATAGAGGTTACAGGAGATGGGACTTGCGCGCCAATGAGGGACTTGCGCGCCTCCACGCAGGGGGTCCAGTTTGCCTATAAATACTGGACCAACCCTCCTCATTTCGAACGGGGTTCAAGATATAGTGTTTATTCGAGCTCTCGTCATGCGGGTGGTTGAGCCGTGCAACTAATAGTTGGGTCGCACAATTATAGGCAACGCGCCGATTATTGGTTGCGCGACCAAGGTGATTGGGGATACAAAGGCACAACATCGCTCAAGATTGAAGTTGAATGAGGCAGCGTCACGCAAGTTGTTTTGTGTCACTTGTGTGCCAGTTTTGAAACTTGCACGCCGAGCTTTGAGAACCGCGCCAGTGTTGATAAAAGTATATCTGTCCTCTTTGGAGCTGCACAAAATCTAGAAGATTGCCCTGTACCCTCAGCAAAAATTTATATTCATCTTCTGGTCAGAATTGGACTTCAATAGAGAATCTACATACAACAGAGGATGCATTCTTATGCATTGATGAATATACCTTCACGTCTATAAACTGAGTGGGACTTCACCAATGGTAGTGAGCCAGGAGGAGTCAACGGGAGTGACCCGAGGGAAGCAGTGAGCTACCCCTGAACCTTTGTAAAGGGAGTGACCCTGGGATAGAGTGACTGTATCCGAACCTTTGTAATCTAAACTAGTGAAGCATAGTGGATTTTGGTACAACCGAAAACCTGTCGGCGTATGCTCCTTGGACGTAGCCCTTAGTGGTGAACCAAGTAAAAAGGGTTGTGTCTTCTTTGTGAATGTGAATGTTTGCTTTATACTCACAATCATCATTCAGGTTAAACAGTTCAAACCAATGTGGGAACAAGATCCATCACTTTAAAAGAAAAAGTGGTCAACCTAATTCACCCATCCCCTCTCAGGGTGTCCCGGGGTCCTTCAAGTGGTATCAAAGCCAGGTTGCTGGTGTTGAATCTGACCTTTTTTCATCATGGAAAATGCGATCAATGTTAGGGGATTACCTCACTTCGATGGAAGCAATATCCAGATCTGGAAGAACAGAATGAGATCTCATCTAATATCTCTTGGAATGGATGTTCTTTTTTCGACTGTGCAAGGAATTAAAGTCACGGATCCAATTGGCATGACTATGACTGAAATAGACAAGAAACTTCTTGATGCAGATGCTAAAGCACAGAATGCTCTCACTACAGCCCTTTCTGATCAGATCTACCTGAATGTGATGAATTGCACCTCAGCAAAATCCATGTGGGATAATCTTGAGAATATTTATGAATGAGATAAAAAAGTGAAGGAGGCAAAACTACAAGTGCTACACAATCTGTTTGATGATCTGAAGATGCATCTAGACGAGAATGCAGACTCTTTCATCAATCGAATTACTGAAGTGGTTGGAGCAATTCGGGGTCTAGGAGAAGAAATCAAATACATTGATATTGTAAAGAAAATATTAAGAAGGCTTCCACCTCAGTATAATGTGAAGGTGTCAGCCATTGAGGAAAGAGATCTTTCCAAACATTCTCTAGATGATCTACTGAGCAGCTTGGTATCATATGAAATGAGACTCAAACCAGAAGATGCTCTGACTCGGGTGAGCAATGAAATGGCATTCAAGGCCATGGATAAATTAAAAATCTCAAAGGATAGTAGCGGTGATGATGATGAAGAGAAATAAATTCTTTCTCTCATTCAAATGAAGTTCTAGAAGGGGAATGGGAAATTCAAAGGGATGTTACCTCTCGCATGTTTCCGTTGTGGAAAAGTAGGGCATATTGCCTCTCTGTGCTTGAAGAATATCAATGATGATGACAGTGAAGATGAAAACATCAAGAAGCCTTAGAGAAGGTTCTTCAAAAAGGGAGACTTCAAATCTGGTAAGGAAATGCAAAGGAAGAGTTTTGTCTGTGAAGAGGAAGAAGATGATAATGAATTCTGTGATGAAGAAGAACCAGAATTCCAAACTGGGAACCATGCTTCTATGATGGCCACTGTGGAAAAGTCAAAAGATACTGATGGAGAAAAATAACTGAGAACTTGCGTATATCTTGAGGTGAAACTTAAGAATGCGGTTAGTGAGCTTAAGATTAAATGTAAGAGCTGCAATAAGTGGAAATCAATTGTAGAAGAATCAACTGAATATGTTGATCAACTTGAAGCTGAAATTGAATGACTGGAAGAATTTGTGAAGGTAAAGTCTAAAATAATTGAATGCAATGATGATGTAGTAGATCTGAAGCTGAGAATTGAAGAGCAGGCAAAGGCCATCAATGACCTCACATCCAGACTAGATGAAAAATCCAAGACTGCTGAGGGTCTTGAGGAGGAAATAGTTACTCTAAATAGTAAACTGGAGACTGAAGCAGTTCTAAAATAATCAAGGAAGAAAATAGAGTTTGGAAGATTCTCAGATGCAGAATTACAAGCAAGAGCCAAGTGTGGTTCAGATGGGGTTGGAAAAATCTTGAGTGATCAAAGACCTGCTTACAAGGGAAAGAGTGGAATTGGCTATGAGGCTGAGTCATCAACTGCTGGAAGTGAAAAGATCCAAAAGAAAGATAACATGAAAGTTGAACTTGTTGAAATGTTACCTAGAGTGCTGAAAAAGGAACCCTCAATCCAAACTAAAAGGAGATCTGAAAATTATCCTCAAACATTCAAAAATGACAAACAATATAACTATTCTCCCAAGGAAGATGGTATAAGGAGAAATTCAAGTGAGAAGACATTTCCTCTCATGAAGTGTCAGTTCTGTTGCTATCTGGTCCATACCATGTCTTATTGTGAAGAGGCAATAAGCTATCTGAATGGAGAAGATATAGATGCTCATTAAAGGGGAACAATTTCATATCATAATTCTTATAGAAGAAATAATTTCTATGGATATTTTTTTCGTTGTTCTAACTTTGGTCATAAGGATGATAATTGCATGCAGAGAAGGGACATGGACACCTCATACCGAAGTTCAAGACAAGTCAAGTCTCGTCAGCAAGACAGTGTTGCTCTTTCAAACAGGTTCTCACCTCTCAAAGAAGACTTTGACTATGAAGAACCTGGGTATGTGGAAGAGATAGTTGAAAGGCCATCAGTTCTAAATACTAAATCTAATGTCTCATGGAAGGAAAGAAAGAAGATTGAATAATCCAACCTTGCAGAGGTAACCCTCAAAGCTACAAAAAAAACATCACCTGGATTCTGGATAGCGGTTGTTCATCTCATATGAAAGGTAATGTCGTCCTACTAATGAATATCATAAAGAATGTTGATGGTACAGTAAGATTTGGTAATGATGGGGCTCTGAAAATAAAAGGGAGTGGATGTACCAAATTAGCTAATGTAGAACTAAAGAGTACTGAAGTCTTTTATGTAGATGGCCTACATCATAATCTCCTCAGCGTGAGTCAACTATTTGACTCAGGACTTATAGTCACTTTTAATCAGAATGGCTGCACTATCAAGGTAAAATTCGGTAATTCATTGATGAAGGGATGCAGAATAGAAGGCTACTTGTATCAGGATGATAGTGAAGAAAATGTATGTTACATGAATGTTGAAGAAGAGAACAATTTGTGGCATCGGATATTGGGACACATCAATCAACACGACATGGAGAAAATATCAAAATTGAGAATTGTCATGGACATTCCCAACCTGAAGCGTGAGCGTGAAAAATCTTGTGATGCTTGTATTCGTGGGAAGCTGGTTTGCAGTTCATATCTGCTAAAGATGAAAAGGGCATCTCACCTTCTTGATCTGATTCATACAGATGTTTGTGGTCCAATAAATTTTTCCGGAACACATGGAGAAATGTACATTGTCCTTTTCATAGATGATTACAGTAGAATGGCATGTGTGATGGTCATTCACAGGAAACGACAGGTCCTTGACTGCAAGAAAATATATCGGCGAATCACCGAGAATGATACTAGACGAATAATCAAAGTGTTGCGATCTGAAAATGGAGGAGAATACATGTCCATTGAATTTGAGAATTATATAGAGAAGCATGGGATACATTATGAGGTAGCTGATGTGAGAACTCCACAACAAAATGGAGTTGTTGAACGTTGGAATAGACAGGTGAACAACATGGCACGAACTATGCTGATTGAGAGTCGTATTACACGACATTACTGGAAAGAGGCTGTTCAAGCTGTAGTGTACATTCAGAATCAAACAGGCCTTTATATGGATGAGACGAAGACACCATATGAAGTGTGGCATGGACGGAAGCCTTCTGTAAAATACTTTCGTGTCTTTGGAAGTAAATGGTTCATCAGGAACAAAGAAGGAAATAAAGGGAAATATGGCGACATTGCAGATGAAGGAATTTTCCTTGGTTACTCAATGAAGAGAAAAGCCTACAAATGTTTCCACAAGGGTTTGGGAATAATTGTGGAAAGCAGTGATGTTATTATTATTGAAGATAAAACCACAACTTCTTCAAGGACGTCATATGCTGATGTAATAGAAAGATAGAAAGAATGTGAATGTGAAGAAAATACAAATGCAGAAATAGAGGAAGCTGTTCAAAACACTCACCAGTCACATCATGATGTTGACTCAGAAGAGGAATCTGGAGAAGAAACTATGGCTGAAGAGAATACTACTGAACCTCATAGGAGAAATCGAAGAGATGATATTGATCTATCCAACATAATTGGGGACAAGAGTGCATCCACTCAAACAAGAAGGATGAGGAATACAACGCAATCTCCATTTCAATCAGTTGTAGTGCCATCCTCATTCGAAGAAGCTGAAAAAGATAAATCTTGGGTGAAATCCATGAATGATGAATTAGATCAGATTGACAAGAATCAGATATGGGATCTTTTCCAGAGACCCGAAGGTCAGAATGTGATTGGTACCAAATGGATCTTCAAAAATAATTTTGATGAGCATGTAAGTGTCATCAAAAACAAGGCACAACTGGTATGTAAAGGATACTCCCAGATTGAAGGCATTGATGTTGAATAAACCTTCACTCCAGTGGCTATACTGGAGTCAATCAGGCTTTTCCTTGCCATGGAACTCCAAAGAGGATATAAAGTATATCAAATGGATGTCAAGACAACATTCTTGAATGGTTTACTCGAAGAAGAAGTCTACATTGAACAACCAGTATGCTTTGTTTTGTGTACTGATGAAACAAAGGTCTGAAAACTCAAGAAATCTCTATATGGTTTGATGTAGGAACCACGGGCACGGTACTCAAGGCTGGACTCATATCGCAAGAAGATGGAATTAAAAAGAGGAGGAGTTGATCACAATCTCTATGTGAAGAATTCTCCAAAATATCAATTCAGGGTTCTTTTCTACGTTGATGATATCATATTTGGTGGCAGTAGGCAGAAGTCAGTGGATGAATTTGCAAACCACGTGAAATCAGAATTTGAAATGTCTATGATTTGGGAGCTCACATATTTTTTAGGGCTGCAGGTGATTCAAAATAAGGGATACACTTTCATTTTCAGGAAAAATATGCAAGAGAGCTACTGAAGAAGTTCAATATGCAAGACTCGAAACCAATGTCAACTCCAATTGCAGTTGGAATTGAACTTGGAAAGCATGAGGATGTGGACTCTGTTGATCCCACCATGTATAAGAGGATCATTGGAAGCCTACTGTACCTGACAGCGACAAGGCCAGATATTGTCTTTTCCACATGCCTTGCGGCCCGCTTTCAGAGTAATCCAAAAGAGGAACATATGGTGGCAGTAGAAAGAATCATGAGGTAAATTCAAGGTACACATAATTTCGGGTTATTTTTTGCTGCAGGCAGGGACAGTGAATTATCCGCATTTTCTGATGCTGAGTGGGCAGATGATCTGGTAGATAGAAAGTCCACTAGTGGTGGAGCTTTCTATATTGGGCAGAGATGAGTTGGCTGTTTGAGCAAGAAACAAGAAAGTACTTCTCTTAGTACTGCTAAAGCATAGTATATCTCTGCCACAAAGGCATGAACTCAACTGCTTTGGATGAAAAAGCAACTAACAAATATTGGTGATAAGGTGCAGCAACCAATGGTGATTTCCTGTGATAGCAAAAGCGCAAGTAATCTTACGAAGAATCCAGTTCATCATTCCCGTACAAAACATATTGAAATACAGTATAATTTTATCAAAGAAAAGGTTGAACAAGGCGTGACTAGAATGGATCATGTTGGAACTAAAGTGCAAGTGGCTGATATCCTGACCAAGCCATTGTCCGCGGCTGTGTTTGAGAAGTATTGGTTGAACCTCGGTGTTCACCCACCTCCTACTGCATAAGGAGGCTCTGGAAATCCCCTCTCCCCATTTGTTATAACTCTTTTTATCTACGTATGGTTGTGATGCAGGTTTATGGGGGAGATACTATCCAGGGGGGTATGGCTTGAGCTGAACATTCAACAACTTATCTGTCTTTGGTTTTATTGTCAATGGGGGAGAACGGAATAAATTCAAGGCAAATAATGCTTCTGAGATAAGAAGAATAAGAAGGATATCATCAGGCGTCATGTATAATTTCAAAACACTGGAACCCAAAGCTTCCTATCTTTTTTTCTACATCGAGCATTGCTCACGTAGACTTAGATTGTTGGCTGAGTTGATTCTTGAGTTTTGGGTATGCTCATGGTTGGAGAACTATTGAATTTATTCTGATTGCCAACAAACCCCAAGGGGGAGATTGTTGGAACCAGGGTCTTGAAAGCATGGTTTGGCGTATGGTTTTTGTTTGTTGACAATCCTTAGTGGAAGTCCAGAATATGTACCAACATAGAGATCATACCATTCAAGCAGAAAACAGTAGTGAATGTGGCGCCGTTTCCCAGTGTTTGCCAAATTTTTGGGCCTGAATATTGGGTAATGATGTAAAGTGTTTTTGGAAAAGGTACTTGCGTGCCGAGGTCTTGGAAGATAGGAGACTTGCGTGCCATTTGTTTTTGAGGATCAGAACTTCAAAATTTGGCTAAGGAAAGATGGTCACGCAAGTATTGGTTGGGTCGCGCAAGTGAGTTGCGCGATAGAGGTTACAAGAGATGGGACATGCGTTCCAATGAGGGACTTGCGCGCCTCCACACAGGGGGTCCAGTTTTCCTTTAAATACTGGACCAACCCTCCTCATATCGAACGGGGTTCAAGACATAGAGTTTTTTTTAGCTCTTGTCGCGCAAGTGGTTGAGCTGCGCAAGTGATAGTTGGGTCGTGCAAGTATAGGCTGTGCGCCGATTGTTGGTTGTGTGACCAAGGCTGTTGGGGAGACAATGGCAGAAAATCGCACAAGTTTGAAGTTGAAAGAGGCAGCGTCGCACAAGTTGTTTTGTGTCACTTGTTCTCCAGTTTTGAAACTTGTGCGTCGGGCTTGGAGAAGTGCGCCAGTGTTGATAAAAGTACATCTGTCCTCTTTAGAGCTACATAGAAGCTGGAAGATTTCCATGTACACTCAACACAAATTGATATTCATCTTATGGTGAGAATTGGACTTCAATAGAGCATCTACATACAAAAGAGGATGCATTATTATGCATTTATGAAGAGACCTTCACGTCTATAAACTGAGTGAGATTTCCCCAACGGCAGTCAGCCAGGAGGAGTCAACGGGAGTGACCCGGGAAAATTAGTGAGCTATCCCTGAACCTTTGTAAAGGTAGTGAGCCTGGGACAGAGTGACTGTATCCGAACCTTTGTAATCTACAGCTATTGAAGAATAGTTTATTTTGGTACGACCGAAACCTGTCGGTGTATGCTCCTTGGACGTAGCCCTTAGTAGTGAAACATGTAAAAAGGGTTGTGTCTTCTCTTTGCATGTGAATGTTTTCTTTCTACTCATAATCATCATACAGGTTCAACTGTTCCTACCAACGTGGGAACACGATCCATCACTTTAAAAGAAAAAGTGGTCACCCTAATTCACCCCTCCCCTCTCAGGGTGTCCCGGGGTCCTTCATAACTTATGTATGAATCTGGTTTCCAATAATACTAAATTGGTCTGTCTTTCAAGACATGATTTCCTTGTGATCATGCCAATGTTATGTAATAATACATTGACTCTGGGTAATTGGGGTCAAGGTGTTACAAAAAAACTGATAATTATTCTGGAAATGAATTTTGAAGTAGGGCAACACAGGTTGATGTAAATCCTTCTCTTTAACTCCTTTATCCAACCATAGAATATAAAGATTCTCAATTAGTTGACCTAGTTGTTGAGTAATTGTCCCTTCATAGCCTTCTTTGATATCCCACATGGCACAGTTAACATAATGATAACCCATAAGAGACATAAAAATCAGTACACTATAATAATAGTTTATATGCGTGTCGTTTCCCACTAACCTATCAATTAAATGAGTTAGATCAATGCTTGACTTGTCTAGAATATATATATCCAAAATAAAATGATACTCTCAATCCTCAAGATAACACTGCTTGTATATGAAAATATCTTTCGACCGTACTCCCAGAGGTGTGTATATTATTGAAAACCTACTCATAAACTCCACTGCCATGTTCAAACCATTCACATGATTTGTAGATATAATGTAATTATAAGAACTAGATTTAAATAATGAAATAGATTAAGTATAGGATAAAATAATATTTCCACTTAGAGTCAGTAGTCGTGCCTGAAAATCCACATCTGTAAGTTGTACTGCATGCAATAGTCCTACCCCTCTCCTCGGGGCTGCCCCACTTTACTGATATAGATTCTCTTTCCAAGAAGAACTATATCTAAGGACTCAAACACCTCATATAGTAGAACTCTAGAATCCAAACTGATATAGTGAAGAATTACCCTTTCTATAACTTTATTCTTTCTCACCATTGTATAACATCTCCAAGGTAAATTGGTCCAAAATAAGGACTATAGATGTCCCATCATTCCAAAATATTGGAACTCTACCAGTGGATAATGTAGCTAGCTATAGAAGTGTATCAACCTACCACACTTGTAAAATATCACTCATGTAAGGTCCAGAGAAGATAATCCTTTTATATGTGTACCCTTCTTCCCACTACCATGAAAAACAATTTTGTACCAATGCTTCCTTCTCTGAGGAGTATCAACTCGTAATAATCTAGTAGTAACTATTTCTCATGCAATGGAAGCCTCTTCAAGGTTCCCCTCATCTATGAGATCCTGATACACCACCTCATTAATCTTATTTAAATAAAAAACATATAAAATATAAATTAATCTCACATTTAATCACATCTAAAAAATGCCTTCCCACAGTTATCTCATCCCAAACACTAGAGAAATCCATTTCAAATATCTATATCTTTTATTATAGTCCATCATTGTGATATTTCTATAATTCAATATCATAAACTCAACATGCCTCTCTTGCCTCAATGTATTTGGAATGATGTTCCCCATGCACCTCTCCAAAACTTCCTTCAATAACATACTATCATCCTGTCCAATACGCAAATAAATTTCCCACCAACACTTCATTATTCTTTAAATCATATATGTAGCAAAAAGACCCTCCTCTCCACCCGATCCTCTATATAGTTATGTATCATCATAATAAGATCATCCCAAATTTGATCTTTATCCAGTCCAACCACTCCAACAAAGGTCGGTGGGTTCAACAATTGAAACTACCTTGGAATATTTGAAATACTATTAAAACCCACCCTAGTTCCCTTTCCATAATCTGTATTATGTGACTAAAATTAAATCGGAACTGATCCCCTATATACTCACCTAACACGATTGGTAACTCTGTTTCCACAATTTTTGGATCATCCCAAGCCATGTTGTACGTTTTTTCGATCAGCAAGAGTTGT
This sequence comes from Viscum album, assembly GCA_963277665.1. Lineage (NCBI taxonomy): Eukaryota > Viridiplantae > Streptophyta > Magnoliopsida > Santalales > Viscaceae > Viscum > Viscum album. Next base: position 326,382,820 of record OY728128.1, read on the forward strand.
TGTGGAGGTATGTAATCTATAATTACAAACATTAAAATTCATAAATAGTTCAAATAATAAAAATGTTTACATAATATGGAAACACAAAAATCCACAAAAAAGCATTACATTAACAAAATCCATGTGGTCAAAACTGAGGTTCTATCATTATTCCTGATCATCATACACCTACATCATGGTTAACAAGGGTAAACACAATCTCCTTATTCTATATTTTGATTTAGAAACACATTTATTATCATCTATAATAATTTTATACGATTTATAAATTTCATATTAGCCACCATTTTTTTTATTTTTACATGAAATGAAAAAAAATTGGACTTTAACTATCTACCATAACATATTTTCTCATGTGTTCCTAAAATGATTTATTTCACAATAATTTCGAGGGCTTTGAATGACGCTTGAAACTCAACTCTCATGCCATATTAGGTCACAAGTCAAATCTAAAGAAATATCATATCAAAATTCATAGTACTAGAAAACTATATCACCAAATGTGTTGTAATATATAACTCTAAATTGAAATATAAATAATAATAATCCCACCATTGGTACATGTGTTCTCCCCTGTAAGTGGGTTAACTTCTCTCGTGAATGAGCTCATAATAAAGGATCGACAATTCCTAGTCCCAGTTATACCTTTCAAAAATAGTATGAAAAAATAAGAGGAATAGAAAACTAGCCTCTATTACAAAATTTTAGAATATTGTCCTGGGATCAACACATCCATTCCCCGATTTGCTAAGTGACATGATCTTAGGCACACATCCCTATACGAAATAGGATGTTGACTACTATTGAGGGTATAATATCAGTCATGGGGTTACTATACTATATTTTTTAGTGTAAAACACCATCATAAAAAAGTTAAACAATAACCAATTATATAACAATATCTAGAAGGAAACAAATACGACTTAATTTAAAAAACAGAATATACGCTATCTATACTGAAATAATAGATATTTTATTCTAATTTATGTATCAAGTGTCTGATTTGAATTTCAAATGTAATGACATTGAAAACTCCCAATCAGGTATTGATCCATGTTTGGTTCCCTCATCCATGATCCAACCCAACTCAACTACCAATCAATTCACCTTTTCCATTAGCATGTCCTAAATCCATGAATTCTATTCGGTACCGATCATGCAGACCATGTAGGGTGTGAGTAAAACACAATAGTCCACTAGAAATGGTGTTTAAAACAATATGTATTCAAATAAAATTTTATGAAATGGAATAAATAATAAAACACAATTAAAAATTAAATAGTTATGACATTATCAACTATTCAAAAATTTTCCCCATAAACAATAGAGTTCAAAAAGTGACCCGTATCTTAATATCTTATTTTTCTAATGTCATAGTCTAAATTATCTCATGTGATATTGTATCAGAATAATGACATTATTACCCTTATATAATTCATACATGAATTCTCATACATCATAAAATATAATGACCATGTTGTGATGACCTGAAGCCTAGCAGTCTATCCCTTTTCCAAAATACAGATCCTAGGGTAGACATTTCGATGGAAAGATGTCTTTTCGGCATGCGAATGATAGGGGGACCGATCGGAATGACCGATAGGTGTCCCCTAGACTGCTCAGTTTCTCTTCTACAGTTCTTCCTATAATGCCTCTTTAGGGATTTTCAATTTTTTTCAAGTGGTTAAAAGCCATTTCAGATCCAATAATTAATACCCAATAAATCCCGAGTGTCCTCCTCAATGGATAATTAAATAACAATTAATTTTTTCGTGTGTATCCACCCAACCGCGTGGGGAACCATGATCCGAATTTAAAGTCATTCAGATTCTCATATCATGTATCAACGAGATATTATCTGTATATCGCATGAGGAGTTATTTTTTCTCTTCTTCCTTTGGCCAACTTCGTCCTTCCCCCTAGTACATCTGGAGTCCCTTTATTCTCTGGCCCATGGTTCACCTCTGCTAGAGTCTTCTGCACCCCTTGGAGTCCACAGAATTCCTCCCCTGCAAGATGCACATCCCCCATTCCTTGGATTGTGGAGGAAAACATCGATATTTGATCAATCAAGTATGGATTTATCCTTCACCTCTCTTTTATGTGTATCATGCGAGGTGGGTACACTTTTTCCTCTATGGGAATTGTTGAAACCAAATTTAATGAAGATAATGAACGAACCATTAATGAAAGAAGGGGGGGGTGTGATCGATGTTCTACTCTACTCATTTATATTGATATGTCTTGTGAATTGTGCGGGCCTACGCTCAATGAAAATCAAGGTTGTTGGTGGTATTTCATTGTGCACTAATGAACCATGTTGTCTATGATGATTAAATGACATAACATGGAAATTGGTTAATCACTTTAACTCAGCTGGTTAAATGGATGTTCAGTAAAACAAGAATCCATGTGTGATCACACGAGTTAATGAACAAAGAAAAGTACCTAATGAATGATGTGTTGAACCTGGATTTTTCTCTGCACTGTTTTGGTAGTAGGCCTATTGTTCTGTTTGATTTTTCATATCTGGTGATGTGGGTGAGGATTGGATCCTCCATTGTGGAATGGATGTTGGTTGTGAACCTGAAGTTGTGTGGTTTCTTTGTTGTGACACGAATTCGGGTGGGATCCTCTATCATCGAGAAAACATTGGCTCCTGGTTTTCGGGACATGGGGCTATGTCTCGTGGTCTTATATGTTTCTAGTACTTTGAGGGTTATCAATTATCCCATTTGAGAGGTTTTCTTTGGTTCCAGTACTTTGAGGGATCTCACTTATCCCTTTGTTGTTGTGACTTTACAAGAGAACCAGGTTTGAATGCTTAAATTATTGTTTATCTGTTCTTTTTTTCCATGACATATGTTTATGCTGTTAGAGCCGGGTAGTTCAGAATTCACCCTAATGGGATCACTTGAACATGAAAACAAGAATTATTTAAATGGGGAAATTGCTTTTGGGATGATTTGTGACTTGGACATGAGTGTTGTGTCTTCTTTCATGAATAAACAGTAACAATGGTGTTGTGCTGAGGTTTTGGAACCCCTAGGTTGGGATGAGTTCTTGTTACTGATTCATATATCTATAGATTTTATGTTTATTATTCACGCCCACCCATGTTGAGCACTTAGTGCCGAACACCCCCATTCATGGGGGAGGGTGTTTTCCCAATGCTCCTATGAGTGGCTGGTTATTAGCTCCTTTTCTTCTCCCTTTCCCGAATAGCCCAAGACTCTTTGGGATGGCTGTGATGGCTTGAATTCCCTTATTTTCCAAAGAATATTTGGGCAGGGTTGTTGGGGTGGTTGGCCCAGGTGTGTGTGGGAAGATTGTTTCCCATGTATCTTCGGGATGAGGCCCAGGTGTCTTTAGGCATGGCAGTAGTTGTTATGACCCATGTGTTTGCGGGTGTATTTACATATAGCGGTTATGGCCCAGGTGTGTGCAGGCTGGGATTAGCATTGGGATTGGGGTGAGGGTGTGGCCTAGCTGTGTGCTAGCGTGGTTTTGGCAGTGGGACTGCGGTGAAATGGCGGGATTGGTTCTATGCATAGGATGTCTTTAATAACCAGTGGGAAAGTCGTGTGGGGTACCCAAATATCGATGTTATATTACTATACTTTACTTGTCATGCATTATTTGGGGAGTTTGCCTTAGTGAGGCTTGGGTGGATAGTTTTTCCTTGCTATGTACTTTGGTTTTTTTTCCTTACAAGGCATTATAATTCCTCTCCACTTGTGCACACGAATCTTTGGTTTCCCCACTGAGTGTACGTGTATGCTCACCATACGTATATACAACTATTTTCAGTTTTCCAGGAGGAACTCAGGGATCACGCAGGACTGTACAAGCTCGGACCTCGGGGCAGTTTTTGTTTTCATTTTTCTTTTCTGCATACATTACCTTTGGAGTTTTGTGGCTTCTTTCTTTTACTGCTGGACATGCATATGGGAATGGGTTGTTTTTGGCTATTCACATTACTTTCAGCTTTGGTATTGTTGGGGTTGTTATCTTATCTCAAGATCCTATAAAAATAAAAAGGGTAATGCCTTCGATTTTGTATCAGATTCTATACCCTTCGTGATATTATCCACCCTAGGACCTATTGAAGGTGGGATTCAGGTTTAATTATCTCTCCTTCAACATAAACAAGGAAAGGCCTAACAATCTGCTGACCCCTCCCTCCTTTTGGTGATGGGGGACGTGATGGAATGGTATCAGAGGTGAGGTTGAGGGATATGATGGAGTCTAGAGTTAGGCACATTGAAAATTTCATGGAATGGTAGGGGAACAATTTTGGATTATCTTGGTGTGCGAAGTAGGCTAGGGAAGACTGGCTAGGACACTGGATTTTAGGGCACCCCGTGATACGATTCAAGGACTATAGGACTACCAAATGACCAAGTGAGGTTATACTGTCTGCAGGGTAGAGACGCTAGGGAAGGTACATGAATCATAATAACTTGTGTTCCTGTGTTTCATGGGTGTTTTGAGGATTCTAAAATGAATAAAAAAGTCTAATAAAAAATTAAGAACAATATTCTACACTACTCGGGCTTAGGCATTCCTTGTTTACTTTGTAGCTATGGAAACTGGGAGGTGACCATGAGTAGTGTGGGCGGTCGAGGCCCAGGAGGTCAACTTGGCCAATCAGCAGAGGATCGACTATGATGAGGAGGATAAAAAGTGGAAGAAGACGCTTTGAGAATTTTAGTAACAAACCCTCAGGAAGTACGAGGCAACACCTCAGATATGGAGACGGAGAGCTGGCATGAGGAACTAGTGATAGCTTTTGGCTTTATTGGAGCTCTGATAGAGTACTGGGTTCCTCTGGCCGTCAGCCAGATGTAGGGAGCATTGCATCAGTGGTGGATGCTTTATCTCAGGGAAAATAAGGAAGCTGAGGTTGCGTGGGCTGATTTTGAGAAGGAGTTCCAGATAGAATTCCTCTCTTCAACAATGAAGGCAGAGAAGAGACAGGAGCTACTCTACCTCCAATAGGGGAGTATGTCGGTTAGAGAGTTGGGGATCAAGTTCAACGATCTCCTTCGCTTCACTCCAGATCTCTTTCCAGATGAGAAGTCTCGGGTGAGACATCTATAGGAGGCACTCTGACCTTCTATTCAGTACGTTGTTACTCCCTTCACCCTACCGACATACTTAGAGGTGTAGATGAAGGCTACTGTGGTGGAAAGGATGAAAACGCTGGGAGGTGTATCAAGATAGGGGCTCCAGTAGGTCTCGTCGAAGGGGAAGGCCATCAACATAAGGCCTCCAGCATTAGGACCCTCTAGGATCCGACCATCATGGAGGAGGCCGCAACAGTTTTAGTTCTGACCTTCCGGTACTTGCCCTTTCCCTACGGGCTAGGGACCAAGGTGGTTCATCTGTGGAAGCCATGGGAACCTTCAAAAAAAGTTGTCGGACAGAGTACAGTATGGTGGGGTTGGGCAGGTTCAGTGCCCACCTCAGCAGTAGTAGTTTCCAGCTGGGCCCTTCAGCAGCAGCAGGGCCAGTGAGCTCCAGCCCCTCTAAGGGCAGACTTTGCAGGAGGAGGCTAACCATAGGCACTCCTCGGGGATCGCGACCAGGGTGTGTTCGGGGAGGTAGCTGACAGCTGAGATAAAGAGGAGTTGGGCATGGGTAGATTCACACCACAAAGGTAGTAGTTCCAGCAGGGCCAGAGGTCATTTGAGGTACGATCAGCTTGTTTAGTACCCATGCACATTCCTTGTTCGATATAGGAGCTTCACACTCCTTTGTTTCACCCAGTATGGCCCATGCTTTGGGATTAGACGATGAGAGACTTACAGTGCCCCTAGTGCTGAAAACACCAGTTGGAGGTCAGAATGACTTGTCGTTTGTATGTCGAGGATGCAGACTGATGATAGGGACACATCAATCAGTCAGAGATCTATTTCTATTGCAGATACAGCCATATGATGTCATCCTCGACATTGACTGGTTGTTCTCGGTATGTTCCGTCATTGAATGCTTTTGATGAAGGGTTGTGTTTTCAGACATGGGCGGCTGACGGGTGACTTTCATTGGAGAGTAGATTTTTTAGGGAAGTAGAAAGAGAGGATAACCCCTCCTCTCCTTGCTGGATATGCTATTAGTGGAGTCAGTGGATGCTAAAATGGTGGAAGTCTCAGGAATCATCGCTGTGTTAATGGACGTCTTCCCTGAGGATGTGATGACTCTACCCCCTCGACGTGCCATTGAGTTTGGGATAGATTTACAACCTGGTACTCATCCAATTTCAATGGCCCCCTACTAGATGGAACCTTCGGATCTATGAGAGTTGTGGATTCAGATTGACGATCTAATGAAGAAGGTTTTTGTTCAGCCAAGTACGTCACAGTGGGGTTCTCTAGTCTTGTTCGCAAAGAAGGCAGACAGTGGTCTCATGCTGGGCATAGACTACAGGAGACTGAATCATGTGATGGTCAAGAGTCTCTACCCTCTTCCAAGGATATATGATCTCTTTGACTAGTTGAAGGGGGAATGATGGTTCTCTATGATCGATCTATGGTCTGGATACCACCACGTGAGTGTGAAAGAGGGTGACATCTCCAGGACCGCCTTCAGGTGAAGATATGGGCACATTGAGTTTGAATTCATGCTGTTCAGCATTACTAACAAACCAGCTGTGTTCATGGGGCTCATAAACTCCGTATTTCAGGAATATCTGGACTGGTTCATATTCATGTTTATTGACGACATCATGATCTACTCATGATCAATGAAAGATCATGCTGATAACTTGAGAATTGTTTTAGAGTTCCTCTGACAACACTTGCTCTATTAGAAGGAACTCTTTTGAAGTAACATCGATAACATTTTTATAATGTTCTAAAACTATAAACAGATCTTAAACTAGAAGATTTCTAGGTCCCAGAGCATGGGTAATGTTCCTAATAACCTCAATCAGATTCAGTTCCAAAACATCATTCTGTAACTAAGGTTCATTATCATTATCCTATTGAATCCAATTCCAACATCTTCTCGGATGAATATTTCTACAAAATATTACTGGACTATAAGGACTAAATTTGATTTACTCTCAAAAAAATAAATAAAAAAATAAATAAAAATAAATAGAACAAGAAATATTTGGATTTAAATATATCCAAATTGAAATAGAAAAGATACTAGAACTAATCCACAATACACCTTTCCCTAAACACCCTTTATGGATTAAGGTTTATTAAGATGAGCATTGTCTAGTCATTCAATCACCAATACCTCTTAATTCATAAAAAAGATTTTACAATTCATATTGAATTTAAGACAAAATATTTACTTGAAGCTATGATAAAACATTGTCATGAACCATCGTAGGTAACATGGTAACCCGGTAACTGATCCAGTGTTAACATAGCTCGAAAGTCATTCCTGATCCCCACAAGTCGGCGGCTATAACATGAAATTAAGCAAACTGAATGTGGGAATAATTTTTTCCTCAAAAGTAGTTCAATTAAAGGAGTTAGGGATGTATTAACAAGAAAACAAACTCTAACTGGATTAATATACACAAAGAAAAAAGGCATTAAAGCCTAATGTATTATTACACATGTTACTAAAAAGGGACAAATAACCCATGTCTCTAAGGACACAACTCACCATGTCCATGGTTCAATAGTTGGATCCACCTCCAAGAGATCATTTCCCCTTAGTCAAACATAGAATGATATAATCTACAAACAACTATAGGCACAAGTAGTAGGTGATCCAAATCATAGTAGAATTTAACCAATGATTCTACATTAATATGCCAATATCAAATTAACCAATATTGTTCTTCAATTTAAAAATAATCATGTTTTGAATTTAAAAATTTATATTCAACCAAAAAATAATATATTCTTTAATAGATGGAGGTAAATTCTAAATTCAAGCATAAAATTTCAATTGAATGAAATAAAATTAAAAATATGGAATTTAACATTAATCAAATCATTCATTACACTTACAACACTTATCACCAAATCAATTAAATGAACACATTATACAAAAAATTATTTATAAGTTCTCATGGAATCTAAAATAGATTATTTAACAATGACATATACATATGAAATATAAACAAGCGATTAATAAAATCTGTTTCAAATATGTATGAATGATCTAGGATATTGAGATTTGACACTATAAAATGATAAGTTTGTACATATTCCCTTTTCACCATTATATAAAGAGAACTCATCAAAATTTCTTATAAAATAGGATTTGCAGATATGAGGATTTAGAATGTTGCATGTCATAATGTGCCTACCAAAATAATTCACAAACATCATAATGATTTCATGTGCTCAATTAAAATAGAACAATGTGGAATTTATTTTAAGACCTCTTAAAATTCAATTCTATTCCATTATCCATTTCAAATATGTAAATTTTCTCATTAAAAACTATAATGTTTCATTAATAAAAATTATGAATTTTCACCCATAAAAACACTAATGCTTCCATAAAAATATTTTCAAGAAATTTATATAAAAATTTATATAATAAAAATTAATACAATTTGACAATCAATTTCATAAGTAAATCAAATACTCTTAATTATCAACAATTCTATTAATTTCATTAGAAATGTCCATTTAACTAGAATTTGGTTTTTTCACAAGAATTACATCAATTAAATTTTTACAATTAAATTATATAATTTAAATTATTCAATTTTGATAAAAAAAGCAAAATAAAACAATATAAATCTCACCAATTTTCAATTCCATGTGAGAACCCATATTTTATGAGAAACCAAAATTAAGTAGAATTTCCCTTTTACAAAAAAAAATTAAAATCCCTATGATTCAAATAAAAAACATATAATTCGAAATAATTAAAAATTATGAAATTTAATTTGTGTTAATATAAATTGTTAATCACTACTAAACCACTTACATCAAGATCATTGAATACTTAATAGCCAAACCATAGTCGGGATTCATCAACAATGAACTGTGATCAAGGAATAGATAAACAAAGACCTGAAAAAATTTTGTTGACCCAAAAGAGAGTTTATTAGATCCGTAAATCAACAAAAGTATTGAATAAATGTTAATAAGAAAGAGAGACAACACCGGTCATCGTAAATGAGATAGGGAAACTAACAAGAAGATTCAAGATTCAGATATCTTCTTGTAGGGGTTTGAGGGGGCACAAATCCTCCTGGTTAGATAAATGAATGCGAAAACATGTTTTGTGTTGAGTAAGGCCTATATGTTACCTATATTATGGGTTTAAGAATTTTTATCGAAAAATTATCTTAGTTAAAATCTTTTTCGCATATTTTTCAGAGAAAAGGCTCATGATTTGGAAAAACCATTCCCATGCCACACACCTATTATAAATGGGTCACACCATTTCTCCAAAAAGGAAACATAGATAGACTAAATGTGTGAAATCATTGAGGTCGTTTCTATTCAAAACAATACATTTTCCAAAAGTATGTTGCAAAATTTGAAAAATCATGCACATACTATGCGCGAACCATAAACTAGAAAATAATTTCTACAATTCGTAAAATTTTAACCTGAAACAACCCGAAACAAAACCCAACCATAAAATGAAAAAAAATATTTCTTGGGATAACCTAAAATAGTAAAACAAATTTCAAACTCCAATACATTACAAATAACACATCAAATAACTTCAAATTAGTGTTTTAAAATCAATTAGAAACTCATCTAAAATCCTTTAGTAAAATTTACTTCTAACTTATAGGGAAAATAAATATAAAAAAATTCCTTTTATCGCATTGAAAAAAGAGAACACCCATAACAAAATCAGAAATGAATAATGAGTCTAATGTGATTCTGAAACACAATATAGAATCAAGATCCAAAAAATGGAATTTTTATCCATTAATTATATTATGACACATCACTATCTATGGATTAAATATGGATATATTGGATGAAACCACATGATGTGAGATCCACTCATCCACAGATGATCAAATGAGATCAATGTAACTTTTTTCTTCATATCAAAGCTTTTTGAGGATAAAAAATTACCTATTTTGAACCTCCAAAACATGGAAATTTAGTTAGGGACAAATGTGGTAGTTTAGAGTCATAAATGGGGGGAACAATAATTTTAAAATAATCTTGGGGGAACTGAAATTGTTTATCGTGGTTCCTAGGTTGGGACACAATGTATGACAAACCATGTTTCCCAATGGTGTTCTTTTTCAGGTGGGGTTCATATTTTATTCTAGTAGACTGCAAGGTTTAAAATAATATTCCTTGACCTTGAATACATTGAATTTATAAAATTTAAAGGTTTAGTGGGACTAGAAATATGTTTTGGATTAACTGGTTTTACATTCCAATGGATCCTAATAGAGAGGAGATTTTTATTGTCCAAACCCCATAGTTTTCCCTAACGATGACCAAAATATTCCCAACCCCTTGGGATTCGAAAAACATTCAAATTCTAACGGATAATACCCAAACTATAAACAAAGTAATGTAGGAAAAAATATGGGTGATAGATTATATGAAATCATGTAATAGTATTTTATAACATCAACAAAAAAATTTATATCCATATAAAAAAGTATAAGAATAATAAATTTCATATAAGTGGGGCCCCTTATCTCAAATAGACTAAGCATTCTCCCATATCTCATGAAAATCATTACAATTCATTCATAAAACAAGTATGAAATGTATCAACATCCAATTAGGTACCTTTATCTCAAAATAAACAATAATGACTGGATTTTCAATCACAAATAAATTATGCTCAACATCATTATCATCAATGATCAAGACATGAGATAGTTCAGAAATACACTTTTGTTGATTCAATGAATGCAACATATTATAAATCGATGTCCCTAATATCCTAGAAATTGTAGACCAAAAAATATTATATAAATATTTTAATAAATGGATTATTTTTTCCAACTAAAACAATCTAATGATATTTTTCAGGATGATTTTTATTAAAAATAATAATTAAGTGTTTTAATTTATTTGATTAATTTTTTTATAATATATATTATTAATTACAATTATTTAATTTTTCATTGTTTAGAGGAATAACTATTATTGTATAATTTATTTTTTATCAAAAAATATATTTAATATAATAATAATATTAATTATGGGTCAATCAATTTTTTAGAAAATTTTATTATTTTAAACATAATATATGATATAAATATATGAAAATATATTGTCTATTAGCTTTATTAAACATGAAAATAATAAATGTACATAATTATTTTACTACAAAAAATTCACATTAATATAAGTATTTTTTTTCAAATAAAATTGTAATATTATTTATTTATATTAATTAAATATATATATATGTGCTAATATATATATATATATTAATCTATATAAACTAAAAATGTTTCATATCATAAAAAAAATAAGTTTTTTTTATTTTAAAAAAGGTTGAAACAAATAAAAAACATAATAGAATAATTTAAAAATCATAATAACATATAATGATAAAAATAATAATGGATTTGAAAAAATAATGATAAGAATCCAAAATAGAGAAACTCATGACATATACAGCAATATAGAAACTAATTTAAAAAAAACTAAGTGAAAATGTAACAAAAATTAGGTCCCAACACACTAAAGTAATAAAAACAAACAAAAATGAAAAACTTGATTTTGTTGGGTCTTTGATTAAAACAATAACAAATATTCTATGAGATTCATGTAGCAAATTATTTTTTATATGTATCTGAGACTCATTGAGAACCCTTCTTCAATGATTAGGAGTCCTGAGCCAAAGGCAATCTTTTGTTCATTTTCGTATTTAAGTAGTTTATTTTATTTCCCCTTCAGTTTCTAACAAAAGGTATAAGATTTATTTTCAAATTTATTTGTAAGGGTGTATTTTAGTTTATAAAAATATAATATTTTTATAAATATTTATATATATATGTGCATGTAAATATGAATATATACACATATGTAACATATTATATTAATTATATATATATAGATGAGTTAAGGGTTCTTATTTGAAAAATAATTTCCGAAACTAATGTTTTATAAGGGTTTATCTAATATTAAGAAAGTATCCTCATTTTACACACACACACACACACACACACACACATATATATATATATATATATCGGTGTGTGTGTGTGTCTCTGTGTGTGTGTGTTTGGGTTTGTATATGGCTATATACACAAATATAACCACCTATATTTTATAATAGATGAGATTCGGATTTTTTTAAAACATAATTTTTAAAATCTATGGCTTTAAGGGTTCTATGTGTTAAATGTTTTCTATCCATATATAAAAATGTATATATATATATACATATATATTATAATGTTAAATTATTGATAATATTACTTATTTTTTTAGATGTTATAAATGCTATTTTCTTCCATCAAATTAATATTTTAAATTTATGTAAAATTTTATCAACTATAATCTCCTTATTTTCCAATTATGGGTTACATAGTAATTCTTATCATTTTATGTGATATTATGAGTCAACCTATTATTTTATATTATAACTTGCATCTGAATCCTCAGATATGTAATTCTTGTATATGTATGGCTATAATCTAGTCCATATGTGACATTTCACACGTCATGAAATAGTGCATGGACTTATTTCATTTTTCTTACGATTATGGTGGTCAAATGGAAATAGTTTTTATAATAGTGGGATTCAATTAAATTGTTTTATAAATATAATTTAATGTAATTTATATGATATGTAATAAGATAAAAATATTTAAATGAAATGATAATAATTCTATGTATGAGATATAGAAATTATTTCAGTTATAACTAATAAAGGAAGTTCTATAGATAATGTTTGGTAAAAGGGACCCAGTATAATGAATGCTATGATATAGGAAATGCACCCATAATATTAAAAGGAATATTTTTCAACATGAGTTGTGTCTAGTGGCCTTAGGTTTTGTTTTTTAATTATGGTCTTCCAATTACCATTGAATAATCCACAAAAAAGTAATTTTTTAATGAATAATTCCCAAATGATTTTAAAAATATATTATTTTATGAGTTTTATATTATTGAAATTATATAGATTATTGATTTTTTTTTGAAATATACATTGACATTAATGTATTTAAATATATTATAATAAAAATAATACTTTTCCAAGAAAATATTATTTAATGGTTTTCATAATTTGTTTTCAAAACCCCCTTAATGGGCATTTTAAATGCTCTCCCTACATTTTAAATTAATTCTTATAGGTGTAGTTTATTTACCAGGGATGTTTTTTCCTTTGTAGAGGCAGTACAATGAAGAATAATTTGTTTCATTAATTTGTTTTCAAATAGTTTTGATGAAATGTAAATGTTTTTTATAAATATCCAATACCTAGACTAGTAAATGTCATCATTTTTTTAATGTGTCATGTAATTTTTCATTTTCTTTTTATAAAAACTATTAAATTTTTTTTTAAGGAACTAGATCTAGGTAACAAAGGTCAGTGTGTTAAAATTGGTATGAGAAGAATTGTCTAGAAAACTTTTCATATTTGATTTTTTATAGGCTATTTTTTGAACGATTCAAGTGTTTCATAATTTTGAATAAAAATATTTATAACATTTATTGTCTGGTGAAACGAATTGCAGAGACACAATTCATTTTATGGGGAAATAATGTAAAATCTTATAAGTTTTAATCCCAGTTTTATTATACAATTATTTTATTAAATGTATTATATTGTTATTAAAAATTAACTAATGATATGTTTGAAGAATATTTACATTAAAAATAAAAATTATGTGTTATAATTAATTTGATTAAATATTTATTGTAATATAGATACTTAGTTATACTTCACTTTTTTAATTATTTAAAAGAATAATTATTTATTATAGTATATATTTTTTGTCAATAATTTTTTTTAATAGAATCTTCTTAATACAAATAATTAATGGTAAAACATTTTTTAGCTAATTATTATTACATTTAAAGTAATATATTTATTAATTATATGAAAAAATATATTTTTTATGAATATTTCAATTTATAAATTTATATAATTTTTTACAACAAAAAATGAACTTTTATATATGTGTTTTTTTAATCTGTGATTTGATTTTTTTATTAAAAATTAAATATATATATATATATATATATATATTTGAAAACATTAATATTATATATATATATATATATATATTATTTTATATAATACAAAATGATGCATATGTTTTCAAAAAAATACATGTTTGGTATTAAAAAGGGAAATGAGTCAAAAAAAGAGAATAAATGATTATTAAAAAAATATAATATTATATAATGATTAGAATAATAATGGGTTTAACAAACATAAGATAATAATACAATATAGGGAAACTCATGAAATATAAATAGAGATATAAAATAATTGAATAAAAACACAAGACCAAATGATAGAAAAATTGGGGACTAACATGCTAATGTAAACAATCAATTAGGAACGAATACTCATGATTTTATTCTGGGTCATTGTTTAAAAAAATTTAATCATATCATATATTCTTACAAAAAAATTAGTTTTTTATAAATATATTAGATTCATGTATAACCCATCCTCCATGATTTGAAACTCCAAGCCAGACCCCTTATTTTGTTCATGTTCTTAAAAAAGCATTAGTTTCCTTTCCCCTATAGATTACAAAAAAAGAAGTGGATGTTATTGAAAATTTATTTTTTAAGTGTTTGTTTTAGATATTTAAATTATAATTGTTTTATAAAGAGTTTCATATATATATATATATATTCATATATAGACATGTATAAATTGTTATTTTCAATATATATATATATATATATTACTTAGGGGTTCTTATTTCAAACTGAATTTCTAAAACCAGTGTTTTTTAAAGATTTATATTATATTATCAAATTATTTACATTTTAATAGTTATATATATATATATATGTATATTTATATATGTATATATACACATATATAATAATCAATTTTTCCTAAATTATTATATTAGGGTTCTGATTTTATGACCAAATATTCAAAAACATAAAGTTCTACAGGATCTATGTTTTAAGTGTTTTCAATCCATATTTACATATGTATGAATATATATATGTATAAATATACATATATATATATATTAATATATATTAATATGTTTAAGTTTATTCCATCATCTTTTTTTGTTATTATAAGTTATAAATGATATTTTCATCCATAAAATTAATGATTAAAATTTATGTAAATGTTTATATCCTATATTCACCTTAATTACAAATTACATGATGCATCATAAAAATTGAAAATTTTTGGGAAATTTTGTTTTAAACTATTATTTTATATGAAAACATTCATATGAATCCACAAAAATGCAAAGCATTGATAGGTATTTATAAGGCCCCAGCCTTAAACCTTACTTAATCTTGAGTTATTACAAGATGACACATTGAGGATCTTTTCAGGTTTAGAGTTTTAGAGAATTAGATCATGAAACTTGCATTATACTCCACATTTAAACAAAGTGGTTACATAAAAGACAGTATTCATTCTTCCCATCAACGGAAACATATTGAAAATAAAACATGGATTCTTTCTTGACACATCCTTGACACTATCATCACATCATGTACCTTTCCCTTGACCTGTGAAAAACATTTCAAAAACTTGGGATGAGCATAAAAATCTCAGTAAGGGTTATAAAAAATATGGAAAGGAAACATGAGTTCATATATACGTAAGAATGAAATCATACTTTACCCATAAAACATAGGCACTTTAACATACCTCATAAAACCATGAATAAATCATATAAAACATAAGACATAAAGGTAACTTGAGGCATTCATAAAATTCTTACGTAGGGAGTAACCCTCTTGGTTACGTTTGGAATACCCATCACAGTATATTCCCTAAATCTCTTCGGAGAAACCTTAATGTTTCACTCCTTCGCGTTACCCAATGCATTGGAGATCTATATCGGGCTCACCCGCCCTTTGTTTATCACGGAACCACCCGTTCTTCATAACAATGCCCAAGAACCATAACATAATCGTATCACATAAAACATGAATAAAGGAAACATAACATTTCCACATTTCAATCACAATATAACATTTTAGGATATTGAAATAATGAATCCATTAAAACCCATTTTCAAAACCATTTAAAACATTTAATAAAGAGATTTTTGTATCAAAGTGTCCCATACCACCTTGAAGCATAAAAATTTTAAACCATTAATATCCATATAAATAAATCCTTAAAACCATTTTGAAAACATGGATATTAATAAGAACAAATAATTAAAACATTTAAAACGATATTTTGGTTAAAGGGGTTTTACCAAAATTAGAGACACTTGAATTCAATAATTGAGGAATAACATTTAGTCAGAACATTATAATATCATGAGAATAAATGGATTAATGATATAATACTCCAAAGGACAGTATATACACCATATAAGAGTGAATTGGTGCATAACAACAATGAACCCTCAATAGAAATGTCAAATGTGATGAAATCCCTTATAAAGAAGGTATCCTTAAATTAAGGACAATTCAATCTCAAAAATATGTGTGACAAATATAAATACACCCAATATAAGTTGATATTAAGTTTAAAACAATAAAAGGTCATTCACACATATTCAATGGATGACATATTCAATGACTACATGTTGAACCCAAAGAAATCGAAATTGGGTTAAAAAGTTCCCTTGACAGCCTAACGGCATCACATCAAAATGAGTTGATGAGAGATAAAAAGTGTATCTCATCACTTGGACATAAAATTTACATCAATAAGGATATATTAGAACATATCCCAACATAACAATATGTAAATTAAAATCCCCAACAAAAGAAGTCTTTAAAAAATGAGGAGGGTGAAAGGTTCCCTTACCGACTTGGGTATCTTTCAAAACATACACCCCATGAAAGAAGGACAATAGATCATTGATGTAAATACTCATAAATTAAAGTATATTACACAAAGAGTATAATAATGGTCAGTACATACACCTCTCAAAGGAAATTGTAGCAAATGTAGCATAAATATCACGGGAATAAAAGTGAGAGGAAATAGGGTCTCTCATCATATTAACATAATAAGTACAGTCGGAGTAATATAAAATAACATCCCAATCATAAGAAATGCGAGCTTTAAAAGGAATGACATGAAAGAGTGTACTTAAAAACAAAGAGAGGTGTTGGATCCCTTACCTCGGGTCCGACTTGACTCAATCGTTCTTTAACGTCCTGAATAATAAACTTGAGTTAATTTATATTTGATTAAGAACCTTTTACAAGGTCATTATTCTTTTTATATCAATTATTGACATGTTGTAAACATTATGTAATCATTTAAGTTAATAATGTTCATTTTGTCGGTATTTGGTTCTTAAGTCGAAAGTGGACTTCTTACAATTACATGTTCTTCATGTGGCCAAATTTTTATTATATCCAGAATTGTATTCATGTTGTAGATATAATATATGTCATATATATCCAGTACATGAATGCATTTATAACATTACATAATCATTTATAGGTAAGAAGTGAAATGCACCGTTCATGGAGACGGTAAGCCGTACGTACGCATGAACGCTACTTTCATTTCTATTTCATATTTTATAGAATGGAATAATAATGATATAAAGGTATATTATAATTCCAGTATAATATCATATGTTATATCATAGTTCCATCCTTTATATGTCCCACATATGGTATTTAACGAATCAAATCACTCTGAGGGGGCGGTAGTCCGCACTTCCTTAAATGAAGATATCGTGTTTACCCATAATGGGAACCATAAAGGTTTTCCCAAAATGAAAAAAACAGAAGCTTAAGGAAAACATAATCCTATTATATATCATATATAAAAGTAGTGACATCATAATGGCCACCTTTGAAGGTGTTAAATGAGTATTGAACAATCATCGTTGCGGGAGGCAGAATTTCGCCATCCACGGAAACCGTATGTTCTTTAACCATTTGATGTAGTTGTGTGAGAGTGTATCTCAAATAAATATTATAACAACATCCTAGTATATTGAAGATACTGTTTTTGTTACAAAAGAAGTAAATAAAAAGAGATTAGGGGGTTGGAGAAGCAAAATAAAACAAATGAACATGAGAGAATGAATTACCTTTAAAAGTGTAACTCCTTTTGATTTGAGCCTAAAGGCTTCCTTTGAAAGGATTCTGCCCAAAGAGAATCCTATAAGATGAATATAGGGATGTGTAGAGAGTAAATGGGCAGGGGTTGGCCGAGCCAAAGGCTTGAGGGGTGTGGGAAAAGAGGTAGAGGTGGGGGCCTTTTATAAGAGGAGAGGAGGGGCACTTTTGGAAAGTAAGAAATATTACTTTATTTGAAATTGTGTTTCGGTTTTAAAAGATCCCCCATTGATATAATTCGTGGATAAGGTGATAAGTCTTCGAAATCCACTCATGAAATTGGTTTTGGCCATGTGTAGGTTGTAGATTTTACATTATCTTTCCATTTTATTTAAATCATTAAATAATGATGTCATCAATCTGCATCATTATTATGTCATAAATAATTTAATTTATTTAATGTCTAAAAATTATGAAAAAAATAATATGATGTAGGAAATATTTTTATCTTTCCAATTATCATTTATAATCTATATTTGGACTTGTGTAACCCTAAATAACAACTGTTTTAGTAAAACAACTCATGTTTGTGTAAATTTAATTTTAACATTAAATAAAAATATTTTATTGTCATTTTCCAACTAAAGTGGATCCATGGGGTCCCCAAGTTGGTCCATGTCTTGTCTTGGTTGGCCATGACTCACCCAATAGGTTTAGGACAAGTTTCATGGTGTTTTCACATTCTTATAATATAATTGTTTTACCTTAAACTACACTAATTACCACTAATCGCGATTAAAAACATAATAAGTTACTATTCATCAAAAAATTATTTTTATCCCATTGAACCACATTTTACTTCTTAATGACAACCATGTATGTCGGATTTTTGAAAATCAAAACACAATGATGGCAAAATTTCATTTAAACGGAAAATCAGTTTTTATAAGTACCACTTAGTGGTTTCACTATTTATCAAAAATTGAAGTTTTTCAGAAAAATCCCAAAAATTCACCCTAAGCTATATTTGATATTCAAAATTCAAAAATGAAGTCCGTTTTACAAAATTAAAAACATATTAGACACATTAATTAATTTAATAATTAATTCCCGCTGTCATGAAAAATAGCGTGTTTTTGTGAAACAATAAGTATCAAAAGAATGACACTAGTTTAAGTCTGATTTCAAAGTGAAATTAATTCCAACGACCACTATTGGATTTAATGGTAAAAATATTTTCTAATTTCACTTTAAAACCAATTCAAATTATAATCTAATCATATAAATAAATTATATTAAAAACAGGTTTTGAATTAAAATACAACATTTTACACTATTCATTAAAAAAATGAACTTTATCGGAAACATACCAAAAATTTACACAAAGTAAAATTTGATGTCCCGATTCATAATAAGAGTTTTATTTGATCCAAAAGAATTTATAAGAGTGATAAAAACTATATTTAATGATAGTTCTCCATTAAAAGGTGATAAGTGAACCTTTACTGAAAACTAGGGCATATACACCTAAAATTGAATTCTTTCCGTATTTTATGCCTTTGTCTTTTATTGGATAAATGTAAAAACATTTAAAAAACATATATAATCATATTTTAGTTATTTCTATCCATTCCCGCCAATACAACGGCTACATGTTAACTACCATTTGAAATAATATTATTTTATTATTAGAGTGCAACGTATGATTCCCAAGAAACTCGTTGTTGCGCGTTGGGTACGCCATCGAGCATAGCGTCCCCTTTAAAGTCATATTAATATTTTATTCAAAAAAATAGATAAATATGAAAATGTCATATTCATTATTTACCTGGGGTGTTACATCCTTCCCCCCTTTTTGGAATTGCGTCCTCGCAATTGTAAAATTGTGTTTGGAAACATCCTTGAAAGTCCCACATCGGAACAAGAGTCGGCAAAACAATCACTTTAAAATAAAGAAAGATAAGTACAAAGGTCACCCGAGTTAACCCATACTAGGATTCCATGTTGGAAAACATGGACATGGACGAGAAAAAATAGGGTCATGTTCTGATGTACAGTGATAGAAAACATGTTTAGGAGAAAGTTAACAATAAGAAAATTACAAACTTGTGATGGGTTAAATGGTGTTGGGTTCCCCAGTAGGAAAAGTTAATAGACAACATTTTTGTTTTAAGTTAATTTTTATTGAGGGATTTATTCATAAGGAAGCATAATCACTTATCATGTTGACTTTCAACTTTTACTAGATTCCTTAGTCAAACTCATAATTTTTCCAAAAGACGAGTATTTAGGGAGACTTGTTCGCATTAAGAGTACTATAATCAACTTCTAGAGAATCACCTAATCCACAAAAGAGAACTATATACATCCCATGTCCTTAGGCTTTAACCAAAACCAAAACCAAAAAGGTTAGTACAGGGTCAGATAATCCAGAAAAGGATAACCCTTTATAAAAAGAAAATCTATTCTTTACCTCCAAAATTTGTCAAACAAAACCCAAAGTTCAACTAGGATCATCCGATAAACAATTTGTCCATAAAATTCTTCAAAGTAAACCAATATAATATTGAAACCCAAATATTTGAAGGATTTAGTCACATATTCTTCCAAGTTAAATCGTAACATTTATCTCCAAACAACATTAGTTGCTCCTAAAGTCTCGTATTGAAAAGTAATTAACATAATCACATATCCTCCATGATAGGTTAATCATTTTCATAAATAACCCAAAATCAACTTACTCTTAATTCATAAAATCATATAACTAGAATGATTCAGTCAAACTAACCAGGGACTTCACGTAGTCCAGTGGTAGGAGATAAATACCAGTCACACATTGGTTGTGGGTTCGATTCCCGCAGCTTTGTCCGACGTGACGGGTTGTCACACGGTCTGCGTGCTGTCCTTTTTTCAAAACTATATAATTCTCAAATCATTCCCCAAATAGGGATAAAATCATAAAAAAATAACCATAACATAATTTAACCTCAATTTTATCTCATGCCTTTCACTTCAATCATAACATATAGTAACCCATAAATACCTCAAATGTAAGGATCATATAAACCCAAATGGTTATTTATAACTATGTCCACAAAAGAAAAGATAACTATTACTTGGATAAAATTTGCCTATATTAAACATCAGGGTTACACATAATATAATAAGTCTTCTAATGTAACCCCATCATCAAAAGAGACTTAATACTCTTAAGAATTTCACCATAACTCTTGAAGCCCTTATATATTGACATCTTACTCATTCAACATTCTTCATGATCCATTTTCCATTCCTTTCCAACTTATTCCGAAATTCCTCTTTCCTACAAACAAAATCATGAATCATATCCTAAGATTCCAAAAATAGGAAAACAATATTCATGAAATAGTACATACCTTTGATTGGTCATTGTCAGTTTCTTCATCCTCAATCGGAATGGCATTAGGTATTGGTAAACGAATATTGGTACGCTCTTGGTGATCCCATTCATGAAACTTCTTCATAGGACATGTGTTTGCATAATGAACATGCACACCACATTTAAAACATTCAATTGATCCCTCAGAAAGAACTTCTTTCCCTTTCCTCGAGTCAACTGGATGCTTCCTTTTTCCATGGTAGGTTCTTGCTTTATGACCTTCATTTCCACATCTATAGAATATTTCTGTCCCTTTGAAACATTTTCCGAGGTGTTTCTTTCCACATCTTTGACACATAGGTTTTTGAACACACTTACCTTTATGATTATTACATGTACTTCTGTAGGGATTTGTTTCTTGCATATATGATGCCTTAGAGAAAACTCCAAGGTTTAGGTGGTCAATCATGACTCCAGATAGTTGGTTGAGGATAATCAAAAGAGTTCTCATTGCAGCTCCCATATCATTCAGTTGCTTTCTCAAAAAACTGTCACAGTTTCCTTCACATCCACTGTTACTTTGGTGCCTGCTAGATCCAGCCATTTACTAAAACCAAAAAGGTCAGTGCGAGTATATCAACAAAACCATCATGTACTAATGTGTAAGATAAACACTAATATATACATACTCATTCACTTTATCTAAAACCATGACTCTTTCTGAAATCCTAACCATTATGGTAATGTCACTTATGCTTAAAGAGTACCCTAACCTCTAAAGTTATCTAAACCGACCTCTGATACCAACTATAAGGCCCCAGCCTTAAACCATACTTAATCTTGAGTTATTACAAGATTACACATTGAGGATCTTTTCAGGTTTAGAGTTTTAGAGAATTAGATCATGAAACATGCATTATACTCCACATTTAAACGAAGTGGTTACATAAAAGACAGTATTCATTCTTCCCATCAACGGAAACATATTGAAAATAAAACATGGATTCTTTCTTGAAACATCCTTGACACTATCATCACATCATGTACCTTTCCCTTGACCTGTGAAAAACATTTCAAAAACTTGGGATGAGCATAAAAAGCTCAGTAAGGGTTATAAAAAATATGGAAAGGAAACATGAGTTCATATATACGTAAGAATGAAATCATACTTTACCCATAAAACATAGGCACTTTAACATACCTCATCAAACCATGAATAAATCATATAAAACATAAGACATAAAGGTAACTTGAGGCATTCATAACATTCTTACGTAGGGAGTAACCCTCTTGGTTACGTTTGGAATACCCATCACAGTATATTCCCTAAATCTCTTCGGAGAAACCTTAACATTTCACTCCTTCGCGTTACCCAATGCATTGGAAAGCTATATCGGGCTCACCCGCCCTTAGTTTATCACGGAACCACCCGTTCTTCATAACAATGCCCAAGAACCATAACATAATCGTATCACATAAAACATGAATAAAGGAAACATAACATTTCCACATTTCAATCACAATATAACATTTTAGGATATTGAAATAATGAATCCATTAAAAACCAATTTCAAAACCATTTAAAACATTTAATAAAGAGATTTTTGTATCAAAGTGTCCCATACCACCTTGAAGCTTAAAAATTTTAAACCATTAATATCCATATAAATAAATCCTTAAAACCATTTTGAAAACATGGATATTAATAAGAACAAATAATTAAAACATTTAAAACGATATTTTGGTTAAAGGGGTTTTACCAAAATTAGAGACACTTGAATACAATAATTGAGGAATAACATTTAGTCAGAACTTTATAATATCATGAGATTAAATGGATTCATGATATAATACTCCAAAGGACAGTATATACACCATATAAGAGTGAATTGGTGCATAACAACAATGAACCCTTAATAGAAATGTCAAATGTGATGAAATCCCTTATAAAAAAGGTATCCTTAAATTAAGGACAAATCAATCTCTAAAATATGTGTGACAAATATAAATACACCCAATATAAGTGGATATTAAGTGTAAAACAATAAAAGGTCATTCACACATATTCAATGGATGACATATTCAATGACTACATGTTGAACCCAAAGAAATCGAAATTGGGTTAAAAAGTTCCCTTGACAGCCTAACGGCATCACATCAAAATTAGTTGATGAGAGATAAAAACTGTATCTCATCACTTGGACATAAAATTTACATCAATAATGATATATTAGAACATATACCAACATAACAATATGTAAATTAAAAGACCCAACAAAAGAAGTCTTTTAAAAAAGAGGAGGGTGAAAGGTTCCCTTACCGACTTGGGTATCTTTCAAAACATACACCCCATGAAAGAAGGACAATAGATCATTGATGTAAATACTCATAAATGAAAGTATATTACACTAAGAGTAGAATAATGGGCAGTACATACACCTCTCAAAGGAAATTGTGGCAAATGTAGCATAAATATCATGGGAATAAAAGTGAGATGAAAAATCCCTTACGAAAGGTTCGGCAGCCTAACGGCGCCACTCAAAACTTCCAAAATGGATTAATGAGTGGAAATAGGGTCTCTCGTCATATTAACATAATAATTACAGTAGGATTAATATAAAATAACATCCCAATCATAAGAAATGCGAGCTTTAAAAGGAATGACATGAAAGAGTGTACTTAAAAACAAAGAGAGGTGTTGGATCCCTTACCTCGGGTCCGACTTGACTCGATCGTTATTTAACGTCCTGAATAATAAACTTGAGTTAATTTCTATTTTCTTAAGAACCATTTCCAAGTTCATTATTCCTTTTATATCAATTATTGACATGTTGTAAACATTATGTAATCATTTAAGTTAATAATGTTCATTTTGTCGGTATTTGGTTCTTAAGTCGAAAGTGGACTTCTTACAATTACATGTTGTTCATGTGGCCAAATGTTTATTATATCAAGAATTGTATTCATGTTGTAGATATACTATATGTCATATATATCCAGTACATGCATGCATTTATAACATTACATAATCATTTAGAGGTAAGAAGTGAAATGCACCGTTCATGGAGACAGTAAGACGTACGTACGCATGAACGCTACTTTCATTTCTATTTCGTATTTTATAGAATGGAATAATAATGATATAAAGGTATATTATAATTCCATTATTATATCATATGTAATATCATAGTTCCATCCTTTATATGTCCCACATATGGTATTTAACGAATCAAATCACTTTGAGGGGGCGGTAGTCCGCACTTTCTTAAATGAAGATATCGTGTTTACCCATAATGGGAACCATAAAGGTTTTCCCAAAATGAAAAAAACAGAAGCTTAAGGAAAACATAAACATATTATATATCATATATAAAATTAGTTACATCATAATGGCCACCTTTGAAGGTGTTAAATGAGTATTGAACAATCATCGTTTCGGGAGGCAGAATTTCGCCATCCACAGAAACCGTATGTTCTTTAACCATTTGATGTAGTTGTGTGAGAGTGTAGCTCAAATAAATATTATAACAACATCCTAGTATATTGAATATACAGTTGTTGTTACAAAAGAAGTAAATAAAAAGATATTAGGGGGTTGGAGAAGCAAAATAAAACAAATGAACATGAGAGAATGAATTACCTTTAAAAGTGTAACTCCTTTTGATTTGAGCCTAAAGGCTTCCTTTGAAAAGATTCTGCCCAAAGAGAATCCTCTAGGATGAAGAGAGGGATTTCTAGAGAGTAAATGGGCAGGGGTTGGCCGAGCCAAAGGCTTGAGGGGTGTGGGAAAAGAGGTAGAGGTGGGGGCCTTTTATAAGAGGAGGGGCACTTTTGGAAAGTAAGAAATATTACATTATTTGAAAATGTGTTTCAGTTTTAAAAGGTCCCACATTGATAGAATTCGTGGATAACGTGATAAGGATTTTAAATCCACTCATCCAATTGGTTTTGGCCATGTTTAGTTTGTAGATTTTACATTATCTTTCCATTTTATTTAAATCATTAAATAATGATGTCATCGATGCATCATTATTATGTCATAAATAATTTAATTTATTTAATGTCTAAAAATTATGAAAAAATACTATGATGTAGGAAATATTTTTAGCCTTCCAATTATCATTTATAATCTAAATTTGGACTTGGGTAACGCAAAATAAAAACTGTTTTAGTAAAACAACTCATGTTTGTGTAAATTTAATTTTAACATTAAATAAAAATATATTATTGTCATTTTCCAACTAAAGTGGATACATGGGGACCCCAAGTTGGTCCATGGCTTGTCTTGGTCGTCCATGACTCACCCAATAGGTGTAGGACAAGTGTCATGGTGTTTTCACATTCTTATAATATGATTTTTTTACCTTAAACTACACTAATTATCACTAATCGCGATTAAAAACTTAATAAGTTACTATTCACCAAAAAATTATTTTTATCCCATTGAACCACATTTTACTTCTTAATGACAACCATGTATGTTGTATTTTTGAAAATCAAAACACAATGATGGCAAAATTTCATTTAAACGGAATATCAGTTTTTATAAGTACCACTTAGTGGTTTCACTATTCATCAAAAATTAAAGTTTTTCAGAAAAATCCCAAAAATTCACCCTAATCTATATTTGTTATTCCGAATTCAAAAATGAAGTCCGTTTTACAAAATTCAAAACATATTAGTCACATTAATTTATTTAATAATTAATTCCCGTTGTCATGACAAATAGCGTGTTTTTGTGAAACAATAAGTATCAAAAGATTGACACTAGTTTAAGTCTGATTTCAAAGTGAAATTAATTCCAATGACCACTATTGGATTTAATGGTAAAAATATTTTCTAATTTCACTTTAAAACCAATTAAAATGATAATCTAATCATATAAATAAATTAGATTAAAAACAGGTTTTGAATTAAAATACAACATTTTACACTATTCATTAAAAAAATGAACTTTATCGGAAAAATACCAAAAAATTACACAAAGTAAAATTTGATGTCCCGATTCATAATAAGATTTTAATTTGGTCCAAAAGAATGTATAAGAGTGATCAAAACGATATTTAATGATAGTTCTCTATTAAAAGGCGATAAGTGAACCTTTACTGAAAACTAGGGCATATACACCTAAAATTGAATTTTTTCCGTATTTTAAGCCTTTTTCTTTTATTGG
The DNA here is from genome assembly GCA_963277665.1 of Viscum album. Classification (NCBI taxonomy): domain Eukaryota; kingdom Viridiplantae; phylum Streptophyta; class Magnoliopsida; order Santalales; family Viscaceae; genus Viscum; species Viscum album. The sequence continues at coordinate 326,409,434 of OY728128.1, forward strand.
ATAAATGTAAAAACATTTATAAAACATATATAATCATATTTTAGTTATTTCTATCCATTCCCGCCAATACAACTGCTACATGTTAACTACAATTTGAAATAATATTATTTTATTATTAGAGTGCAACGCAAGATTCCCAAGAAACTCGTTGTTGCGTGTTGGGTACGCCATCGAGCATAGCGTCCCCTTTAAAGTCATATTAATATTTTATTCAAAAAAATAGATAAATATAAAAATGTCATATTCATTATTTAACCGGGGTGTTACAGTATTCCCATCATCTATCTCATGTGCTGCATTCCAAACATTGTTAGATCATGCACACAATTACTTCATTTTTCAAATGATTGTGGTTTTCAAATAGTTATAGTTATGAAAAGGAGGTGTTTCTCATAATGATATGTAAAAAACACTTTATATTTAATTTTTATGATATGTTACAAGTCAAATTAATGTATTGATAATAGAATAATATAATTTCTGTTATTTTGAAATGGTTTGGGTTAAAACTGAGAAAGCCAGTTATGTAAAAAAATATTTTAAAAAATGGAAGTAGTATGATGAATTATTTGATATGGTGAGTGAACCCATAAGTTTTAAGGCAATATTTGTTCACATTAGTCAGGTCTACTTTCCATACATTATTGGTTTTAATTTTGTCCATCCATGTATCAGGAATAACCCACCAAAAAATTAATATTTTCAATGGAAAATTCCCTAATGAATTTTTATCAATAACTTTTTTATTAAAGAAATATTTTATTATTTATGTGGATTATCAATTATTTAGAAATTTAATTTTATGTTTATTATTTTAAATATATTATCAATCAAAATATTATTCTATGAAAATATTCTATAATGGCTTTTATAAGAATTTTTTCAAAACCCCCTTTTTGGCCATTTCAAATGCTAACCCTACACTTCAAATTCATTTTTATAGGTTCAGTAGATTTATATGGTATGTGACTTTATCTGTGGATGTGGCTCTCTAAAGAATTTTTTTTCATTAATTTCATTTTTAATAGTAATGTTGAAATGTAACAGTTGTATATAATTCTCCAAAACCAAAACCATTAATGGTCCTCGTTTGTGTAATATGATTTTTAATTTTTTCAGTTTCATTTTTTTAAACTCACAACATTTATAAGGGGAAATATCTTGGAAACTCTTGTCAGGGAGGCATAACATTTAATATAGGAACTATGTATATTACTTTTTAGATTCGATGCTGTATAGTCCAAATGTCTAGTGGTTCATGTGTTTTATAATTATGAAGATGAAAATTCAGAATAATTTTTAGTTCCACGAAATGAATTTAGAGAACATAATTCTTTTGTGAGGGAAAAAATATAACATCCCAAAAATTATAAACTTAGATTTATTATAAAAATATTTTATTAATGGATTATTATTTATTTCTAAAATAAACTAATGATATTTGTGAATAATATTTTCATTAAAAAGAAATTACGTGTATTCATTAATTAATTTAAAATATATTTATTATAATTATATATAATAATACATATTTTATTTTTCCTTTTATAATATAATATTTCTTTTAGAAACTATTATTAATCAAGAAAATTATTTAATAGAATATTCTTAATAATTATAATTAAGGGTAAAACAATTTTTAGGACATTTTTATTCATATTAATAAAATTTATTTATAAATATATGAAAATATATTGTGTTTTAGTTTTATTAAATTTTAAAATTAATAATTTATGTTATTATTTCACTACAAAAAATTCACTTTTATGTATGAGTTTTTCTAAAAAAAATTGTTATTTGATTAATTTATTTAAGATAAAATATTATATATTTAGATATTTATGTAAAAAATATAAATTAATATATATATATATATATGTGAATTAATAAAATCCAAAATAATTGCATATGTTTTCAAAAAATATATATTTTTTATTAAAAAAGGGGAAAAACGAGTCAACAAAAAGGAGAATAAAATGATTTAAGAAATGAATATAATATATAATGATAATAATTGTGATTGATTTTAAAAAATAAATATAATAATCCAAAATATGGGAACAAGTGACATATATAAATAGATAGAAACTATTTGAATAAAAAGCAAAAGAAAAAATATAGAAAAAATGGGGAGCAATTCGCTAATATAAAATAACAAAATAGAATGAATACGTGAGATTTTTTTTGTGGGTATTTTTTTAAAATAAGTAAACATAACTAAGAATATTGTGAAAACATAATTTCTTTTAAATATATGAAACTCATGGAGAACCATTCTTTTATGATTTGAAGTCCCAATAGGAACCCCTTATTTTGTTCATTTTCGTAAGGTAGAAACATATTTAATTTCCACTTTTATATCCAAAAACATGTAAGGGATTTATATTCCAATTTATTTTTAAGGATGTATTGTAATTTATCAAATTATAAATGGATTATAATGATTTATATATATGTGTGTGTGTATATGCATATATACAGATATATAACTTATTATTTCTTGTATATAATTCTGATCATGTATTTGTTAAATATTCCACACATTCTTCAATATGGTTACATGATTCCTATTAACAATATTTCATCGAATCATTTTGAAACATTTATATTCATCCAATTTCATTGAGTGTACATGAAATATCCCTTCATCTCTATAGGATTTAAACATACTATGTTTATCCTTCAAGAGAATGAAACAGTTACTTTAGAATATTCATTACTTCATTGATGGATTCTTTCCATATCATTCCACATATGAAGTATTTTCTTATTTCAGATGTGGTAACTCTCATTTTGATGTGTAGACCACCTTCATCACTACATATTTTAGAAATTTCTCAGGAAGGACTTTCTCAATTGGAATTGTTCAGGCCATGTTGTGGTCAACCTAATTTCTTATCTCAAATACTCCATTGTGTTGTGGAGTTCTTACAACTGAAATGTTAGGACTTATATCATGTTTCAAAATATTTTCATCCACATAGATATTTTTCATATTTGTTAATTTATCATTTTTGGATCATCATTATTTTATAGCCAATAATCTTTTCAACATATTGTCAATATATTTTAATTCAAATTAACGCAATTGAATTGTGGGTAATGATTGATTCCCATGTGATTATTATATAATCATTAATGAAGAGAACATTATATCTCCTCCCATTAGGAGCACTAGGTGAAATTGGTCTGCAATCAAAAATATGAACGAACTCATGAAATATTTTAACCATTTAACATATTCCTTATATGCCATTCAAATGGTCTCCCCTTATTAGTAGAAATGAAACGTATGTGTGTGCTCACATGATAATCTTGGGTGATCTCCAGAAGCATCACATTTCACTAGATCATCGAAGGATGTTTTTTCCACATGGCAAAAACACTTATTCGAAATATTATGTTCTTCTTCCTTAGATAGAAATAATTTATATTCCTCTCCACTAACAAGGTAGAGATTATTTTTATACATTTTCCATACAATACAACAACACAATATTTTTTCTTGATAACTTATAATTACTTAGAAATGATTATGGCATGTCCTCAGTCACACAATTTACTTACAAATAATATTTTGTGACTAATACCTTCAACGACCCTGACATCTGCATTCCTCATACCTTTTCACTGAAGCATTCATCTCCTAGAGCTAATAATTTTTATCCCATCATCATTTCCAATTATTACGATATGTTATTTATCATACTCAATGCTTATCACCAGATACTTATTTCTTACTTATGGGAGGTTCATCCACTACCAATGATCCATACCACAGTTTGATCTTTTCCTTGAATACAATTTCTATAAGCACATATTTCTCAAGTATTTTATTTTTTGATCCAATTATGGGATTTCATACATGGTATGGATTTATACACTTAACATTTCTTAGAATATTATGGACCATCTCTATCTTGTAGTGTTTAAAAATTATTTTTCATTTTCATCTCATTTGATGATACATTTATTTTCTAATTATATCCAACCTCAATCATGTTCGGAACATTACTGTATATTTTTTATGAAAAAATATTTCTATGTGTTTGAATCCCCACACCCGAAATAGTGACCATAATATGATGAACATGAAAATTTATCTCAGTGTGACTTTCACTATTGGTCATTTTCCCTTCGATATTGCATTTCTATCAAACAATCATTCTAAGCATGCAACATATTTCCACAACAATAACATCTTATGCATGATATATTCTTTTGTGGAAACACTTCTCCACTAGTTATCCCTGGAGTTTTTTTAAATCATATTATTTTGATTTGTAACCAAATCAATCTTCAACCATAGAGTGGTTTTATATGGATTGAACTCAATAGTTACATCATTCTATTTTCAATCAAGAAACATTCCATCCTTGACAGTTTGGTTTTATTATTACTTCTATTCCTTTGGACCAATAAACATAAAATTTTCAAAATATATTGTCTATATGATTTTCTACCTTATATCATACATTTTGTCAAATGTTTTTCATGATAATTAACACTTCATCGCAGACCGAAAATCCCCTCTTCAGGTTTACTGATATGGTTGTTTTGATATTTTCAGTTTTTTTCCAAACAATAAATATTTATTTTATATTCATTATTTTTTAGATTTCAATAATCCACCTTTTCTGAGCATTTTGGCATTGATGAATTCATTTTATCAATTTCATCACTCAGATCAACCATCTCTTATTCCTACTACTAAATATAGAGTCTGGCATCACGAACCCCTTTGTTATTTTTATTTGTTTTCGATCTCCAAAGAGTTATCTCTTCATGTTCAGCTTCTAATTCATCCTGAAGGTCATGCATTCCATTATATTCTACTTATTCATTTTTACATTCATCATTTGATACATAATAACAAATAATTTCCACTAAATCATATACTTCATGATTCATGTAGCCCTAAAACTCTTTTACCTTAATGTTTTTTGAGAATTCATATTCTTTTAAATGAATATTGATCTTTTTAATGATCTTTCTCACAGTTGTTCTCCAATATTTCATATTGGAGGAATACATATTTTGGATAATTTCATCATTGTCTTCATTTTCATCTTTAAACATCTAGAAAACATTATTTCAAAATAACCAATAAGTCCACATTAAAAACTTGCATGTGGATGTTTACATTTGAACATTCCTCTTTCACTTTGAAGTTTTAAAGATAGTAATGACATCACATCATCAAAATAATCATATTTTTAGCTATTTCAATAGAGTGATTCTCCATGGCCTTGAATTCCAATTCATTGGAAATCCCCCTTTCCACAACGTAGTTATCATTAATTCTCATATCATATCTAGTGAGGGTACAATGCAGGTTATCCAATGATAGTTCCATTGGATATTTATCTTTCAATGTTGAATCTTTCATATTAATCTGACGTGGTTGTTTCTTCAATATATGTTTCACAATAATTATTTCATCAATGATTCATTGAAGACCACACATGACTCGTACTACAATATGATCTCTATACAAACATGCTTCAAAAGATTCATTTGAGTTTTTTCTCATGGTTTCATACATGTTCCACAAAACCTACATATTTTCTTCTTTGACCTTTGAATATCCTTCATTGATATTCAACAGATTTTTCCACATAACATGTGTTTTTTTAGATTAAAAAAACTTGTATTAATTTAACTTTATATGGATCAAACTAATGAATTGATCCATTTAGCATTAAAATCCAATTCTCCTCTTTCAAATTATCATAATGAAAAAATATTGATATCAGCTGATATTCCATACATAGCTTCCATGAATACATCCATATCTAATGATCAGATGAAGTGCTAAAAATGATTATAAAATACTTAAAAATTGTTCCCGTCAATGATTGGAATTCATTTTTTAATGACCACCTATATTTCTTCTACTAGGATAGAACCTCAAACTTTAACATTTTGATCTAATAACAATTGTTAGGTTCACTAGGTTAGATACCCTAAGAGGGGGTGAATCAAGGTATGATATATTATAATTACTACCCCATTATATATTATTTCATCACTAAAAAAAACACTTCTCTCTTTTCTCCATATAAATATGTAAATAGAAATTAAATCATGCGTAGGACAAAGTGATTTTTTACATGGTTCAACCTCACTCAGCCACATTCTGAGTGCATGCAATGGTGATGCGCTGATGTACAAATCCACTATTATCACTACCAATTACAAGGTGTGGAGTAATTTTTTTTTCAAGTCTCACTACCTTTAAATGATTTAGGGTCTTGTCACTATATTCCCAAGGTTCACTCCCTATGTATCATCCTTCGGATCACTAATGGTGGGAAAGATCACTATCATCCTCTTCCTTTTCTTCCTTCTCATGGAAGGGATCCACTAAAAATTAATTAATTTTTTGTCCATTTATTTTCAGGAATACATTAATCCTAAACTATAGATAGATGAATTTTTTATTTCTATTTTTCACTCATTGATTAATTCCACTTTTACATGTCCTATTAGGTTAGCAGAAATTTCATTCACATACTGTAATTGACCACTATCAAGATTTTGTGAGTCCTCAACAAACCACATTTCCTTTTCCCTGAACTACATAGAAGGGAATTCTATGCAGATTACCTCCTCCGTGATCTTCTTACAATTACTCATACTACTTCTCCTTCATATACTACTTCTCCCACATACCACCTCCTCTTGCACTGTCACATAACGCCTTCACATACTGACTCTTTGAACAACCTCCACACACCACTTCGTTGTACTACCCTACACTTATTGGGTATTTATTCTTCCATGGACCACCTTAAATCCATAGACCCTTTGTCCTTTTCATGGTAATGTGCCTCACAAAAATCCATATATATAATTTATTCACCATGAACTACATCACCCTTCGTGGAATTCTACTTCATTATATTTCTTCAAGCATCAATGATTTATCATATCATTTTTTCCATAATAGAATTTTCCCTACTTAATACTTGGATTAAAACTAATTATATTGAAAAATAAATATGAATAATCTAATAATCCCTGATTTACCAAATCATTAATGTGGTACCGCCTGCACCGGGTACCACTTATCGTCCACAAACAGTTCTTCCATACATGGTCAATGTATTGCCTTTCTTCATTATCGACTCCCCAAATCACCAAATAATTTTTGAAAATGATTCTCTTAGAGGATTCTTATATCAATACAATGTTTCAACAAACGACAATCCATCATGCATTCTGAAAGCCTTATGTATACCGTATTCCTTCCATGTACCGTATTCCTTCCCAACGAACCACATGCTCCATGCAACCCATTCTTATACGCAGTATACATATTGTTCTTTGATTTTACATTCCTTCACTAATTCCATTCATAGTTACTCATTCAAAAAAAATCATTCTGAATACCAGTATTCAATGATTGTGTGATTATCATTATTCTGAAAACAAAATTCATTTTCCAGAAACCAAACTCTGGATCTTGAGGCAGAAAAATTGGCAAACACTGGGTAATTAAAGAACCTTAAAAACTGACATTATAAGACACCAACCATTCTATTTCATGGGGATTTAGAATTATCAAAAAACACAATCTCTCCCAAAACATAATGGTAGGACACCTTGAGTGATTTTTAGTAATCACACATCTTCACATTGGCCACCACTTAATTGGGAAAATATTCATGGTCACCAAAATAGATTTTATACCAAGTCACTATCATGTAAAACTATTAGAGTTTTAGAAACCTCATTGATTTCTCCATGTCCATAGATTCTAGATATAATTAATGCATGAAATTAACATGAATGTATTTTTATTACAACCCCTTGTTTCCTCTAGAATTGATAATGAACTCTTGATTTAAGGTTCAAAAATTCAAATCGGGTTCTAACAGGTTTGTTCGTATACTGGAAACATCCAATGATTCCATGTCTTTCTAGACCTACTTTCCAAAGGTTAGCGCTCAATAGTTGTGGACTAATGAGGCTTAGGAATTTTCATTGGTCAAGAGGATGGGAGGTCGGACTCATCACACCTTTTTTAGGGAAATTATTGTCTAATCTAAGACTCTCTTTGTAGATTTAAGTTATATTCGTGAATCCTTATTAAATTTCCAAGCATAAGAATTAGCTTTCCTTTAGAACTTGCAATCAATTATTGATATGTAGGAAATTTAGAAAATCTTTTTATATGTATTCAAGGATCTTCATCGATAGATAATCATCTATATTTGTTAGATATTCATAGTCAATGGAATCGTTTAATACATTTATATAGAAAATCTGGTGGTCATTATGATAACCATATTGGTTTTAAAGCCACCCAGTGGGGAACTTGAATTTTATTGTCATTCATAAGGAAATGAATTATTTCAAAGTTTGGATCATACCCGCATATGGGCTACCTATGTATCCTTTATTTAGAAAAGAAATCAGAACCCATGTAGTTCGAGTAAAGGAATATGATGTTTATGTATGATTGATGGTTCAAATAAATATTTCATAATTACTTTTACACTCTAAGCTCACGTGAGTCATGATCAGTGTGAGAAATAAGAAGTATTGGTAAAACCAGACAACTATGCCATGATAGATGCAATCATAAGGGATAATGTGGGGCTTATGTATGTATGACTGCCCAAAATAGATGAAGAGTAGGATTTACTTCAGGGATGATTCCTAGGAATAAGGTCAATAAAGGTATATGTGCTTTGTGGAGATTTCGATACTATAACTTGGGGCTTATTCCTGAGAAGGATTCCCATATTAGCAGGGGACTTATGATTTTGTTTTACTCCTGAGACGGAATATCAGATAAAAAATTATATTAAGACTGGTTAAGAGAAATTAATACCGGGGATTATTCTTAAAGAGGAGGCCTAGGTTAAGTGTATTTGAAAATTAAGGTACTTGGGGCTTACTCCTGAGGAGGATGCCATATTTGAGATAGGGTATTACTCTATAAAAGTAAAACCAGGTTAAGGGAATTACGTTTGGGGATTACTCCAAAAGAGGAAGCCCAAATTTGGGTAATTATGATTAGGGATTACTCCTAATGAGGATTCCTAGGTTAAATGAAACGTAGGATTGGGGATTAATCCTAAAAAAGAGGATTCCCAGGTTAAATGAAAAGTTGGACTGGGGCTTACTCTTGAAAAGGAGGATTCCCGGGTTAAATGAAAAGTTGGACTGGGACTTACTCCTAAAAAGGAGGATGCCCAAGTTAAATGTAATGTTGGACTGGGGCTTACTCCTGAAAAGGAAGCCCATGAATAGGGTTCTCTTATCTTAAAGGATGAGGTTGAATGAATGAAATATCTAACATTAGTGACATAAAGATGTGTAAATCAATTTTTTTAGAGATGTTCCACGGAATTCTTTTTGATAAGTAATTCAATCAAGAAAACATGCAATAAATGGCTTTGAAGAGTGTCTTGATGACTGAATCTTGAATAGGAGAAGTGGAATGACATAAGTGAGGTGAAATGGATAGGAAGGGAACCCAAAAAATAGAAGGGTGTGCATGTCCTGGGAGGTTGCGCAAGTACTGCATGGGCGTGCAAGTCTTGGTCACGCATTTATACTTGCGCGCCACCTATGTATTTGGGTGATGGTTAACCAGTAGGGAAATACTTAGGATATCCTTGACCAAGCCTTTAGAATTATCCTGAGGTACATCCAGAAGAGTGGAACACATGTTTCATTGAGTAGGTAAGGTGGCACGCAAGTGTGTTCATTTCCCTTAAGGGAAAAAATCATAGGCGCGCAAGTGTTAGTGAATTCTAACACATAAACCTTATTCCTCTTGTTTAGACCTTCCATTCTAGGAAAAGAATTACCTTAGAAGTGATTAGAAGACTTGAAGAAGAGACTTGGGCATTCAGATCTATGTATCTGAATTCTGGAAAAATCCTCCCGAAATGGGGGGCCCACTGAGGGTATTTATAGGTTGGAGAAGACCCTGGTCAATTTTTAAAGAGGGTGATCAATTCACCTATGCGACCATTTGAGCGGCGTGCATGTATACTTGCATGACCATTCTGGAACTTCTGTGACAAATGGACAATATTCTTCTTGTTCATCCCTTTCTCATTTTTTGATTTATATTCAATGGATGATTCTTCATTGTTTGAGTTATTTGCCTTTTCATTTCATTTAGACTCTGTGACAAAAAAGGAGTGTCAACAAAAGTCCCCCCTCAGAGTTGGACCCAAAAAAGGAATGAGGATTTGACTCTGAGGAAAATTAGAAACAAAAAGAAATTAGGGTGCGCAGGGTATGATGTGAAAATGGGCTTCCAGCGCACAGGGTCCAACGCGCATGGGTATGGCCTTGTCTATAAATATATGGCCTCACTTTGCGCAAGGCACCTGGCTCTCGCTTGTTTTTTTTGCTATCGGTGCGCAAGTGGACCCCTAACTTTTGGTCATTCGCGCTTCTTGTTTCTTACTCCGCGCTTCTGTTAAGGTATTTGGACTTTCACAGTAATACATGTTCGCCCAATACATGCACGACCGAATGAGACTTGCACGCCAACTGTGGGACATGCAAGCCTAAATGCCTTATCCAATTTATCAAATTCGTTTAAAAATTTTATGAAAAATTAACTTACTTTACAAGTTATTTTTTCATCTTTTGTGCGGATCCAATGGCTCCAAAGAGAATCGGAAAGGCTAATGAACTAGAAAGAAAAATAATTGATTATATGATAGACATCATTGTCCATGATTACTATTCCACCTACGAAATTACCCTCCCGGGATTATCCATGTACTTGAAGAAGTATCATATTAATTTCCCGCATAGCATCTATCTGCCTCTGTATGACCATGGTCGTCTAGAAGATGATAATATTCCAGAGGCAAAGAACAATCTCCTGCATTCATGGTTTTAGTCATATAACAACTTTTCTTCAGTAAATGTCTCAATCATAGGAACATTTTCTACTACTAGAACAGTAAACAAAACCTATACAATGCATCATAGCTCATGTTCACTAGATCTGAAACCTCACAAACCTGAGATGCAACCACATTGTTATCCCCCAATCTTTCGAAATTCTCAGATGGATAAATACAAAGGCTGGAAGTAGAAATGGGAATTATGTTCTAGAGGAGGGGTGAGGCCAACATGGATGTAGAATTATTGGGTTCAACAAACTTGTGAATATTTTGTCGAGGATCTGAAGGGAGCTTCAATTTATGAAGCTGTCTGGGCTGGGCAGACATATGTTTAAAGAAATGATAATTTTGCACCGGATTTTCTTAGCCACTGGAGCCCAGAAAGTAATTCTTTCCATCTAACCCATTGAGAAGTATTAATTAGTTTGTGGGATGTCTAAAATATCTCAGGGGTTCCAATTTTGGGTGATATGTATGACGAATTCATCCCTCCAAAGGCAACATTGAATGATCCGGAGAAGACTCGGGATTTGGTTCGAGGGTTATTGAAGATTTATCATAAGCTCAAAATATCAATGACATAAAAGACTCATTCCAGAAGGGATATTAATCCAGAGGAATGGATGGATGTGTTTCTCAAGAAGAGGATGAAAAAGGGGCCCACCGGTACTCATCCTACTAGCTGCCCTAGAGCAGATAAGAGAGGTTCTCCTGGAACAATCTGGGTGACTCTAGAAGCATGAGAGTTTGAGAAATGGGGGTATGAAGTGAATCATAAAATCCCAAAGAATACCCATCTGGAAATATTTTTTACCTTATGGACTAGTTTCTATCTTTTTCTAGTCAGAGATTTGAAGGGAGGCGTCAGGCTAGGAACCTTCGTTATTGCAGTCAAGTTGGCTGATAGGAAGATGGTGGGGTTGGCTACCCCAGTTTTGCAAAGATTCATAGGATCTTACTCCATGTATATATGGGTACGTCTCCTTTGAGATTAGTGGGATCATTCCAAGTTTTATGGGGATGGACTTCCACTCAAATCTGGACATATGATGTTCAAAATGGACTACGGATTCTTGGAAGTTCTTTTAGGCCTTCTATTCAGGTCTTCTATGGAGTTTTCCCTTTTTCCCTCAATGCCTATGATATTAGTCCAAGGATGGGAATGCATAATGAATCCACTTCTTTCCATATGGAAATCCGCCGACAGGGCGATTTTTAGACGATGGATCAGCCAGCTTGGAACAGATGTATTACATGATGGCCTCCAGAGATGGTGTAATGGCCACCAGAATTGATGGGGAAATTTTATGTGAGGCCTATGCTCCATATCAATTTTCATGACAATTCAAGTGTCTGCAGAAAACTGTTGTATCTCCTCCAGTGCACATTAGTTAAGAGCAGCATCGAATGGTTTCCCAACCACTATGGTTGCTAATGGCTATGGAAAGTACTGGGGCAGTCTTTGACTTACCAGATGCTGAAGTGGTTGGAAATTTGACCACATGATATGGTGAAAACTACATATCATCATATCCTGAGGCAATACTGGATAATACTTTTAATCTGGCGGGGAATAAGAAGAGAACCATTGAGAAAGAAACAATACAGGTGGCAGGTGATTCATCCACTCATGAAGATGGTTCACCGAGTTCTTCAACCGAGGTTGATTCTTCAAATTCTCAGGAGATACAACATGTGTCAAAGCAGCCATGTGTCATATATAATCTTCCTGTCAGAATCCAGAGAGCCACTCCATAAACTCATGGTGAGTTACTTTATTGAGGTAATTTAATTGCTAGTTACTTTATAGAGTAACCAGTTTTCATTCCATCTTTATAGTTGCAGGAGATAGAATGAAATTAAAATCCATGGTTGTAGGACCCTATTTTCAGCTTTCTAGTACACCTGCATATGTTCGACCAGAGGCCATCCAGAAATGGCGGGATGTATACTGCGATACTGAAACTATCTGGCTGGAGCTATGTGAAGGGCTACATCGTCCTACAATAGGGACTCTTCAGGATCCTATAAATATTCATTTCAAGGAAAACCCTAATGAAGTAACAGCCTATGTCAAAGAGTTGAGGAAATATATACATGCCACCAATGATTCTATCCCTATCACAAAGTGGGTGAAGGAAATGATGGATCACGGCGCCACAGATGAGGAGTGGCATGCGTACATGGCTCTTGAAGATGTATGTTTTCTTTCCTTATTTACATTGAAACTCGATTTTAGTCCAAGCATTGTTATTTAAGGAAACTGTTTTCTTCAACTTGCAGCTTACAAAGAAAGGAACTAATGAGGTTCCTTTTCCATAGTATAGCCCTGGTGTTATTGCCATCGGGGCTGCTACTAAATCTCCTCGTGAGTTGGGCGAGCTATCTCAAGGCCAACAGGCCATGGATGAGGAGTTGGACGTGGCTTTCCATTCTCCGATCCAGGTACCTATATGGGAGACTTCCGACACTCCCAAAAATCCAAAGGGACAAAGGCGTCAGAGGAATAAGTCCACAACTAAATTCTTCATCGGTAGTGGTAACTCCTTCGGATAATCTTGAGTCTTAAAACCATGAAATGATTTCTCATTTTCCTTGGGATTGTGGGGGCTACTTCAATTTCCCCTCTGAGGGAGAGAATTAATCTTCCTTTGAGGACTATGGAAGGTGATGTGGAACAAATGAAAATTTAGGATGACTTGGTTGCGGCTGAAATAGAGCCATAATCTATTCCCAGTACTACTTCTGCAGCTTCTACAAGTAGAGAAGAACCTGATTCTGTTTATTTAACAATGCTTCATTAAATGTTGAAGGAAAACATCATATAATTTTTGTTCTGTAATATTTTATGTATAACACCTACACCAGAATCATTGGCGACCACGACAACTGAATCTTCCATCCTTCATGAAGAAGTTGTCCAGGGTCAGGGGTCGCAGGATGAGGGTCACCAAGAAGACACATCAAATGCTCCCACTGGTGAGACTAACCAGGATTCTGAAATATCATTGGACGAAATGGTGAATATTGGAATTCCTTTCAAAGACTTTTTTTATCATGCTAAGTTGCCATGTGATTTATAAGATCTTGGGAATGCGTGTAATCCTTCGCCCGATATATTTTCTTATAATTTACACTTCTAATGATGACTGAAAATAATATGCAGTTCCATCCAAACATGCTGCTAAACAACCAATGCATGAAGAGGGTGTGGACATTGATGTGAACCCTACCATTTCAGAAACACTAGCTCAAGTGGAGCTAAATCCAGTAAACCCTCCTGAGACCCATCTTGAAGATCCTGTTGAAACTGGGAAAGATGGGGAGGAAACTTCTCAAGCTGTTGATCTACTATTATGTAATGATCGTAATGAGTTTTCCAGATATACAACCAACTTTCATTGTTCTATGAAACTATCCATACTTTTATTTGACAAAACAGGGCTATCAACTTCAATGGCTAGATCTAGAGGTGAAATCTCATCATCCTCCCAAACAATCATAGAAGGCGATGCAACCAGGGTTAGGGGGGAAGGAGCATAACATGGCACTTCCTTAAGTGCATTAATCCCAGATTACATGCCCCCCTGTGATGATGATGTCGAATCAGACTCGGAGGTGCTTAAGGTGCTCATCTTTTCATGACTCGAGGCATGGAACAACATATGAAAAATCATATTTAAAGTGCCTCTTGAAGAGTTTTCATCACTTATTTCTCGATTGTCATCCCTATTTGTCAGGATAGGACTTGGTGGTTTTTGATATCAAGAGATCCATACCGTGGTGAAATAGGTTATCTTAAGAAGGGAGCAAGAGCAAAAGTTCCATGAAGATCTAACCAGGCCGAAACTGTCAGTCAATATCAGTGAATTTGAGGTTGCGGTATCCCGAGCTGAGGTTGATTATGCTGCTATGATAAAGGAGCTGAAGCATAAGATCAATGATAAATTCGTCCAGCAGATGCACCTTCAGCAACAGTTAGACGTTGTTATTGGGGAACATGACCAACTCAATAATTCACTAAAGTAAGCTCAAATGAATGGTATAAAGGCCATCATAGATGCCAAGAAAGCACTCCATTAGGCTGAAAAGAGTGAAGTTGGTCGAGTGCATGAGCTTTAACTAGCTGCTGATGAATCTCGTGATGTTGTACATCAAGTGATGACTTATGTTGACAACCTCTTGTAATTTCCTAGAAAAGAGAAGATACTCCAATCTATGGATGTCCTTTTATATTTTGTTACATCAAATGAAATGAACACTGTTATTTTCAATCAATTGTGCATGAATTTCTCTACTACCTTCTTTAAATTTTACCTAAGCCAATGATCCTAGTAAGCATAGTTTTATTTTCACTAGGATTAATATAAATAACCCACCAAACATTGAATCTTTTAATTTCTCAATATTACCAAAATCATAAAAAATTTATTTTTAGTGAACTAGAACTTGATATTTATTCAGATTTCCTTTGTCTTTTGTGGGCAGTTTAAATTCAAGTATGCTAGACATAAAAAAGGCTAATGTTTAAGGTCGAAATAGCTTTGACCAAATGAATTAGAATTGATTCATTTCCTTGAAATTTTATCTGAAAACATATTACCCCACTAAAGTCTAAGGGAAAATATGTAAACTATGACTTAAGAAAATTTGAATCTCAAGAATGATATGAAAAAGAGAAAAAAGGGATTACAAGAAATATTTCCCAAAAATGAAGTTACCATTATTTAACAAACCTGTTAGGGGGTTGAATTATGCAGGGCCACCTAAGGGCATTGGCTGCATAGTCAAATTATATCATCTTTAGGCTGACAGGTCCATTATATAGATTACTTATGCAAGGCCGCCTAAGGGCACGTGCTGCATAGTCAGGCAAAAGAACTCTAAAAAATTTACTTTTCTACTGCTAATAACCCAGTTAATGTTTATGGGGATCGAACTTCTCCAAAGTGTAGGGTTTTCTACATGGAAAGAGGTACTTTAATATGGAGAAGATATTTTAAATCAATATTGTCTAAGAATTGAATGAATATTACTACTATGAAGGTCTATCCCAAACGTTGGGAAGGAAAATATAATCCATAGGCCTGAATACTTTCAGATCAAGATAAGGGAACATGGGAAAAATATGTTAAGGATGGCCATCATTGTGGATCCCTACACATTTTTATTAAGAAAAATGAGGTCAAAAGATGTTTTCCTCCCAAGAATGAAGTTACCTTTATTTAAAAAACCTTTAGGGGGTTGAATTATGCAGGGCCGCCTAAGGGCATTGGCTGTATAGTCAAATAATAGAATCTTTTGTCTGACAGGTCCTCTATGTAGACTACTTATGCAAGGGCGCCTAAGGGAACGTGGTGCATAGTCAAGAAAAATAACTCTCGGATATCAAGCCTTTTGTAGTTATTAGTTAAGAAAAGGGTTATGAAGATCTAAAAATATTTAAGGTTGATATTATGACACATAAATATTGGTATTGTTCGATGTATGTAGAGATACACAGATCAATGCTAACCATAATCATGTTGTGTCTGGGTCCTAAATTGAAATGTTGGACTTCACTACGTAACCCATAATAATGTGAATTAAGCCATACATATTTCTTGAACTATAGTTTAACATCGTGCGGGACGAAAGTATAGAATATATTAGTTTAGGTTCATAGAGATCATACCATAATAAAGAATACACAATGTGTGTTTTCACATGGACTTTTCTGCCAAGAGAGTGAAAGTGGAATTTGGGGATAGGCCCAAAGACTTGGGGCTGGATTCGAGGGACACTTGAACATTCCTACTTATCCCATATGGATGGGAATCAAGCCCACGTAGTTCTAGAAATACCCTCTGTAAAAATTTAGTTCATACATGTGAATGGTGAAAGGGGACTTTAGTGCAATGATGGTTTAACCCAAGATGAAAGGTTCAGTTATTGCCATGTATGCACATAGTCTTTGGAATAGAACATGATTGGAAATCAATGTAAAAAATGATTCCATCTCAGGTGAGGGTATCAATGAATATGTTAGATTATTGTCGTACAAGACAAATTGTAGTATAGTTTAATGTCGTATTGAAAGGACTAAGGTGCACCAATGTAAAAAAAATTGGTTCTAGTGGTGGTTTCACGAGACAACATCGTGTGAAATGGAGGTGAACTGAAGTGAAGAGATTGGGTTTGGGATTGAACCATGGGAGGTTGCATACGTACGCAGCCTCAAAGGCCAAGATCATAGTCTGCGTAGTTAAATTAAGGAATGAAATAGTGATCGAGTTGTTCATGGGTACAACGACCTAAAAAATGGTTTTGGGACATACGCATGGTTAGCGGCCCAGAGAGGGTGTTACAGTTGAAATTTTCTCTAAGATCACGTGAGTCATACTTGGTGTGAGAAACAAGAGGTAAAAATAACCTTAACGATGCACAATTTAATGTCATGTAGGATATATGAAGGGACTTTGCAGTTTAAAGTCTTGTAGTTAGGACTATTGGTGCTGCACAGTTTTGTGTCATGTAGTACGGACAAAATACAATTTAAAATCATGTAGGACGTATTAAGGGATTTCTGTACAATTTAGTGTCATGTAGTTATGACGATGGGGACAATATAATTTAATGTCATATTGGACAAAAAGAGAACTGTGCAGTTTAATGTCATGCAGTAAGGACAAAATAGGACATAGTTTAACGTCATTTTGGACGTATTAGGGAATGTTTTCACAATTTAACGTCATGTTGTTCAAAAAGGGATGATATAGTTTAGAGTAATGTTGGAAGAAAGTGAGAATATTTTATGGTCATATGCATAGACCTTGGATGGTTCAGTTTAATGTCATGATGGACGTAAGGAAAGTGCAAATAGTTTAAGGTCTTATGCATGGACCATAGATGTAATTTGTGTTCATACAAAATATTTCTTCAAAAATTTGTCATTGGATGGAGTAGTGATGAGTTCTCCATCCATTGAGATTAAAGAATAAGATCCATTACAGTAGACCTTATGCATTGAGTAAGGTCCTTCCCATTTTGGCTCAAGAATTGGAGGTTTCTTTCCTGGTATCATTGGAGTTCTAAGAACTAATACAAATTCTCCCTGAATGAATGAACGAAGATGAAATTTTTTGTTGAAATATTGTGCTATTCGACTCTAATAGACTTCCAAGTGGTGCAAGGTATAGAATCTTTTCACTTCTAACCATTCCAATTCATACAATCACTTTTGAGATTGCTCATCTGTAGATGACTGATCACAAATTACCACTCTGAGCGAAGTTAATTGAACATCAATGGAAATACTGCTTTCGTTCCATATACCAGTGAATATGGTGTTAAATGCATTGCAGTGCGGGTGGTGGTTATATAAGCCCATAAAGCAAGAAAGAGTTTGTCAGGACATGAATTCATATCTTTATCCACCATCTTTTGCAGTATATCTGACAGTGTCTTGTTGAAGGCTTCTATCTGGCTATTGGCCACTGCATGCTATTGAGATGAATGGTTGGATTTGATTTTGTATTCTTGAAACAATTTCTTCTTCTCGGATGAATAGAAGTTGGTTCCATTGTCCATCAATATGGTATGAGGGACACCAAATCTGGTAATAATGTTAGACTTTATGAAGCTAAAAATTCTTTTAGAACTAACTTCTTTGAGAGGTATTACCTCTTCCCATTTGGAAAAGAAGTCACTAGCACTAAGAATATACTTAAAATGCTTGGCCGTAGCTGAAGGGTAAAGTCCCACCACATCCATTCCCCATGTGGGAAATGGCCATGAGTATTTATAAGTATGATGAAACTCTGGGGGATGATGAATGAAATTCGCATATACTTGACATGAATGACACTTCTTTGTGAAATCCACACAATCTTGTATCATTGAAGGCCAAAAGAACCCAAGCATTTGAATTTGATCAGATAGTCTATGTCCAAACTAGTGGGCACCACAGAACCCTTCATGTACTTCTTTCATGACAGTCATTGTCTCTACACCATCAATGCATCTGAAGAGAACTCCATCAAAGCCACGCTTGTAGAGAATTTTCTCTAGGTGATTTGGGCCATCATAAAGAGTAAAATTAAACACACTTCGCCGTATTTGATCTTTCCCAGCACTAACAGGTGGAAGTGTTCCATTTTGAAGGTATTCCCAAATAGGTGTCATCCATCCTGTAGTATGACCATACGGTTCCACATTGGGACTAATTTCATTGATCTCCTCTGTTCTGGTTCGAACATAAGGTGAAATTGTGCGACTGTGGGCAATATTGATGGTTTTCTCATCTCGATTTGGATCTTCTAGAGATATGGCTATGTTATCCAATGCATCAGCTTGAGAATTTTGTGATCGCAGGATATAAGAAAATGTCAGTTCCGTAGAAAATTCCTCCATAAACTCTCTGACATAATCATACAAAGGGATCAATTCTTCTTTTCTAATTGCATTATCCCCATCGACTTGTTTGATTACCATGTCCGAATCATGTTTCACCCTTAAGTGATTAACTTGTGCTTGAAGCGCCAACTCTAATCCTGCGATGAGAGATTGGTATTCTTCTTCATTATTGGCACCACCTTCCCATAGTTAGAAGGAATAGGGTAACACCCCCTTTTATGGAGAAATAAGAAAAATTCATAACCCAACTTTGTTGAATTTAGGATCTTCCATTTTCTTCCATGTTGGACTTCTGGAAGCACCATCAAAGTACATTTCCCATATTTGAGGACTATCCTGAATAGAGAAGCCTTCCTCATCACGGAGCTCAATATCTGAAGATGTATCTTCTACTGAAGGATGTTCAGCAGGGAAATCAGCCAGAGCATTGAAATTTATTGCCATTTCAGACACATATAGCATATCAAACTACTTATGAATAACTGCCCACCTTTCTAAAAGTCATGTAAGCATTGGATGATTGAGAATGAATTTGAGTGGGTTATTCCGAGAAACCAAATGGACCTCGAGATATTGCAGATAGTGTCTCAACATCTGAACTGCAAATATTAATTCCAAGCAGCACTTCTGAATACTTGAATATCGGGTTTCTATTTCAAGATTAGTTCGACTGAGATAGTTGAGGTTGTTTTCATTCCCAGCATCATTCTTATGAGCAAGGATGGCACCCAATGATCACTCTAAGGCTGTCACGTAGAGTATAAGTGGTCTTCCTTTAAGATGTGGCATGAGTACAAGTGGACTCAAGAGGTATTTCCTGAGAATATCAAATTTTTCTTGGCATTCTTCGGTCCACTTGTAAGTGACTCCTTTCTTCATCAATTTGGTTAAGGGTAAACTTTTACCTGGCAAATTGGCGATGAAACGCCGAATATAGGCTAAATTTTTTGAAATACCTCTCAATTATTTCAAATTTCGAGGAGGTGTCATACCATGTATTTACTTGGTCTTCTCAGGATCGACTTCAATACCACGATGGCGAACAACAAAGCCGATAAATTTTCCTGAGGATACCCCAAAAGAACATTTTAAGGGGTTCATCTTCAAATTATACTGTCGAAGCTTGCAGAATAAGAATTCCAAATCAGCCAAGTGATTAGATCATTGTTTGAACTTAACCACCATATCTTCCACATAACATTCAAAAAACATCCCTAAAATGGGTTAGAAGATATGATGCATGGCACACTGATATGTTGCGCCAGCATTCTTTAAGCCAAAGGGCATTACCCGATAGAAAAACACACCCTGAGGGGATTTGAAGGATGTAGATTCTTCATCTTTTGGAGCCATTCAGATTTGATTATATCTGTATTATCCATCCATGATGGAAAGTTCTTTATAGCCAGTTGTCGCATCGATTAAAAGTTCTGTAATTGGAACTGGAAAATCATCTTTAGAACAATGACAATTAAGATCTCTGAAATCGATGCAAACTCTAATTTTCCCGTTATTATTCTTCATAGGGACAATATTAGCCAACCACTTGGGATATTGAACATCTTTGATGAAGTTATCTTTGATAAGCGTATCCACTTCAGCATCAATTTAGGAAGCATAAGTTGTGTGTGTTCTTTTACGGCTTGCTTAAATCCTCGATGTTCTTCTCGTAATCCCAAATGATGAGTAGCAACATCAGGATCAAGCCCAGGCATCTCTGTATAGTTCCAAGAAAATATGTCTCGATTTTTCGTTAAAAATGAAATATACATCTCTTTTTTTCAAGAGTCATGGCCGCACTTTTCAAAGTGGGGCGTGGATATTATTTTGTAGCTAGATTTATTTCTATGTGTTCATCGATGGTGGTAGAGATAACCTCTTCAAATGATGGAGGAGCAAATATGAGATATTCCTCTTCTTCTTCAACATGTATTATCTCCTCTGTTTGTACTTGTATATTAGAAAATGAAGCATAATTTTCATGATCAGGAGAGATGTTAAAAATTGAACATCATGAAGAAGAAGCTTCAATTTCTGACCCAATCAATGATGAAGTGTCTTCACTAGGTAATAAAGCAGAGATTATGGATTGAGAATCAATATCATTTTTCACCTCTGATGTTGCTATAACTTCTTCTGGCCTGGTTGGCGAAGTATAGACTTGGTTGATTTCAGCAGATGAAATAAAGACATCTCCGTTAGGGCTTTCATCATTTCCTGCTGGATCACCAATTTCTCCCATGTTGTCTTCCTAGATTGTTGTAATTGACATTATGGATCTTTCTATAAGAGTATTTTGATTTGGGTCTATCCTGTCAATTTGACTGATAGGAAATACATAATCTATACACACATGTGTAAATTGATTTACTGGAATCTTTTCGAAACCATATGGATCATTAACTTTGGAAATCCCCGTTTTTGTGGATTTCTTCATTCCCTTCATGTGATAGAATTCTGCCTCAAAGTATTGAGACTCACATGTCATTAAGGGGGCCTTATCACCATACTATGTCCCAAATTGACCATCGAAACAATATTTGAGACATTGATGGTATGATGAAGGGATAACTTCTTGATGATGTAGTCAGGTTCTTCAAGCAAGATGTTGTAGGATGAGTATTGATCAACAACCATGAAATATAAATTTGATACGAGATCTCCAAACTGAGTTCTGATTATAACTTCACCAAGTGGTTCTTGTTCATTATTATCATATACTTATAACATCATTATAGAAGGAGATAAATCAGATTCTGTGAGGCCCAATCAACGAAGTGTATGAATGGGAATGAGGTTGACTCCTAAACCATTATCAATGAAAGTTCTTCGGATTTCTGAACCATTGACCTTTCTAGAGAAGTAAAATGGTCCAATATACCCATGCAAGACATCATCGACATCTTCATCTGTGAATGATATCACTGCATGGCATTTTTTAGGATTATTCTCTATGTTGTAGACTTCAGCTGCAGCAATTTTAGTTTCAAACTCCTGAGGACTTGAAGAAGCCTCAATAAGTTCATCCTGAAGATTTCATAACAGATTAAAAGCATCCAGAATTGATAACATGGCCAGTACATGGGCCAGGTGTATCAATACATCATACTATTGATCCAAAGGTCTGTGTTTCCCAACAGGAACATGTGGTTTAGCAGGTTCCTTGGAAGATGATGCTTTGGAAGTTGATGCATCTTTTATCAGGATAGGAGTTGTCAATATTCCTAGCTTTGGTAGATTAGACCGATTAGATCCATTTACTTGTTGAGAGGATAATGTTGGAACCCCCAACCGATCCTCTAGAGTATCTATGCCAGGGCTGAATTTGATATTGGTGGAAGAACGTTCTCGTTCTTGTTGAGCTCGCTGAAGGGATCTGCCACGAGTTTCTACTGCACCCACGGTTCTAGCCGGGGTAGAATTTGAATAGTGGCTTCTGGGATATTCATGTCTTCCTCTGTATCCCAGAACCATGGAACTCCCTCTAATTCTTTTGTTTGATATAGGGAATTTAGGATCATCAAAATCTAAACTATGACTGGCATAAGGAGGTTTTAAATGAATCATGTTAATAGAACCAAATATTAACTCTTCATTTGATGAAGACTCTACTTGATTATCCAATTTAGGATATACTGTTTGTTGGGACAGTGCTTGTGGCTTCGAAGTAGATGGCATGAAATTTTCTAGAGGTAAAGAAAACATAGGCTTTGAAACATTTTCATCTTCCTCTTATTGCTTTTATTTCTTCGGACTATGCCGCCCTTTTGAGGATTTTCCCTTTGAAGAGGATTTTGTTGTGGCATCTATAGCATAAGAAACAATTGGTTTCATCAATTGCATTATCAAAATGGCATGAGTTCGGTTGATCGTTTTCCTAACCATCCAGTCATCATATTTCTGTGCATTTTTTCTTTTGACTTCTTGCCATTCGCCTTTTTCCTCTAGAACTGTATCAATAACACATGCTACCAGGGTGGAAGAGCCTTTTAGTTTGACTTGTCCCGAGTCGACCATCTTTTGTAGGAGGTATTTGAAGACAAAAAAATCCTGGATGGGATGCCCCAACATTTGATGAAATGGGAAATAATTGTGACATTCTTCATGTCCTTCCTTATTTGGCCTTTTGGGCCTTGGAAACTGAACCAAATTATTTACCAAAGATGAAATGAAGTAGCCAGTAACTTTGTCATTTTGAAAAGAGTAAACTTTGTTCTTTAGATCCTCAAATTGTTTCTGTCTTTGATCTCTTTTATCATCTTGATGAAACGGCCTTTCTTTTTGATGCTCAAGATGTGGAGCCCTTCAAGAAGATGATGGTTTTGAATTAGAAGAAGGTACATGTGCTTGCTTAAGCATAATTGTAGCAGTCTTTGCATTACACATTCTTCTTCCTGGAACTGATGGAATTCCATGAGATTTAGCCTTAGTCTGTATGAGTGAATCTTCAATCTGCTGAGCTATTGAAGTAAGGTCTCGAAACCCTCCTATGTATTTCACAGGGATCAATGGTGTGCGTAATTCGTCACGCATATTTTCCACACAGATTGGCAACAGTTCTTCTTAAGGGAGTTTTAATCTTAGGGTATATGTTAATCCCTTCCAGCAAGCAATGAAATATGAAAACCTTTCATTCTCCCTTTTATTATTGTTTATTAGATAAAAAACTATTGTATTTGGAAAAGTTGAGCTGAATTGAAGAAGAAATTGTTGACAGATATCTTCACATCTGGTAATTGACCAAGATTGCAAGCTTGTATACCAAACAAAAGCTGGTCATTACAAGGTTCACACGAAGCATCTATGTTTCAC
This sequence comes from Viscum album, assembly GCA_963277665.1. Taxonomy (NCBI): domain Eukaryota; kingdom Viridiplantae; phylum Streptophyta; class Magnoliopsida; order Santalales; family Viscaceae; genus Viscum; species Viscum album. The sequence continues at coordinate 326,433,529 of OY728128.1, forward strand.
TACTTCTTGTTGTTCCGAAGATCCCATCAAAGGATCGCAACAAGAATCTTAATGCGTCAAATGCTATTTAGGATCGCCTGATCCATTGAAAACAGGGAATACAGGGTTCCCAAAACATGATGGGTGAGGGATTGAATCTACCCATTCAGGGTAAGCTCTCTTTTCATGTTGAACCTGCACACTCTTCCCTTCCATAGTCTCTAACCGAGATGTTAATAACTCACTAGTAGTTATTATCTTTTGAGAAACATCTGGTTGAGCCTGGACATGAACAGGTGCACTGACTAGAGCTTGAACAGGTATGGCGGCTGGTACTGCAACTGATGGTATCACCACTGATTTTTGTTTCACATGACCCGTAGGACTAGACCTGTGAGGGTGTACTGATAGAGGAGGATATTCTTGATTCATCTTAGTAGCTGCAACAAACTCCCTTTGTTGACTGAATCCAGCATGCTTAGGAGGAAGACTACCCTGAAGTAGTTATGTGTTCATCTTCCTTAATTCCTTCATTTCTTCTTCTTGTTTAAAAAGGATTACTCTAGTGACAGCGACTGGCCATCTATAGAGGAAGGATATGTAACCCAATTCTTTACCCTCCCTTAGTTGGATCCCTTTCAGAGAGGTGAAATTTGGTTACTTGATGGAACACCCAATTTTTGGGTAAGCATTTGATTTCGTGTACGCACACCTTCTTCATTCATGTTTGTGTGTACAACTTCTTGGGCATGAACCTTTTCATCTAATACCTCTGAATGATCCTCATCTGGATGATCAAAAAAAAATAGTATTGATGACATTAGTGGATACATAATGCATCGCATTCCTTCTGTCAGCATTTCTGTGATATTGTATTCTTCTATGCCCCGGACGAGTCATTTCCTTCTATTGATTTGATCCCTCGGGAACATCTTGGTGAACCAGAATTTGGGGAGAATCTCCTGATAATTTGGCTCTTCATTCCTCTTGTGTATTCTTCCCCAATCTAGAGAAGACAGACATTCGCTGAGGAGGGGATTGATGATTTGAAAAAAGTCCCCAGTATAGTGGACTAGGGCTGTTCCTGCTATTCTCTCTCAACTCCTCAAATACTATTTGTTGATTCTGAGGGTTGGTTTAAAAGATTCCCCAGTCTAGAAAGCTGGGGTTGCTATTGACATGCTATATCTGAGACTTTCTTAAAATATCTCCCAATCTTGCGGACCATTGTCCGGAAATTAGCTGAATGCATCAATCGACATCCACTTTTATCACCGGGTTCAAAAGACAATTGGACGATTCTTGACACTTATGTCACTTGATGATGTGCTTGTCCATATGATAGGTATGTTCAAAATTCTAGTTGTCTTGATGCAGGAGTAATTCAAAAACTTTTTCACTATATTCTTGATTTTTAGAGGAACTAGTTGAGGCATTTTCTTGGGCAAGCTTTTGATTACAAACAAAACCCATTGACTGTGGCCATCCATGGACAATAACATTTCATGAAACCATTTTCAGCGGGCTTTGCTGACTGGAGATCATAGTGAAATGTAGTGCTTCATGAACACCCCATCCTCTAACATGAATACCAGACAGGGAATTAGAAATTAACTGGCACAATCTTCTTAGTGCGCCAAGGCATGAACGCTGAAGGGCTCTCTGCTTCTTTTTAGCCTTCGGATATCGAGAGACTGATAGAGATGCCAAGTCAATCTGAAATTGTAACCCTTCTATTAACATAACATGATTTTTATTTTCATCATAAGATAATACTTAATTTTTCAACTGGAAAAGAGTTTTCCATATGTTGAGATGAATATCATGAATCCCAACTTCTGTCAACATCTCTATAATTTCATACTAAGAGACAGCCATAGGCCAAAACATGACTGGAACTTCACCTTTCGCCTACTATTTTCTCAATTTCATCATTTCCTCTTTATCATTCAATGAATATTATTCTACATGTTTGGACCAGAGCTGGTGATTCCTTGTTACATCATCGGATTCAACAAGACTGGTAGATAATCCACTGATCAAACTAGATTATGAATGACCTAGGGGTGGTTCGGAGAATGACCTACACCCTGAGCTATCTTCTGATTGAGAAAGTATTTCACTTGCTGATTGTAAAGCATCAGACATGACTGGCTTCACATTTGCAAGTGCCTCAAGATAAGGGGGGATTTCTCGTCAATGCATTTTCCTCTGAAGAATTTTCCAGGAAATGAGAATTACTACTGCGGAGATGGATTTGGCAGCTAAATGCATCATCATGGGGAGGACCACCAAGATGGTTTACAACAAAAGAGGAATTCTCTTGCTCCTTGATCTTCTAGCCACACATAGATTTGTTGTGGCTCTCATGTGAAGATGAAACTTCGAGATCAATCAAACTGTCATAAACCAAACCTTCCTGATGAAGTGTCTGATAAAGACCTTTGGAATTAATGCTCCCACTATTGGGAACTGAGAGAGTAGAATCTTGAACTCCAACAGATAATTTTCTGAGGGCTTTAAGAACTCCAGCATCGAGTAAGGCCTCATCAGAGATGGTCCCTTGATTTCTTGACTGGGTTGGGTGAGTCTTCTTCTAAGATGCCTTCTTAATCAATTTGGTAGGTGTGTGTTCCTTCTCAGGAGAAATGATTAGGTTAGGCTGATAATCTATACTCAAACCAGCTGTATGTGTCTGACATGGTTTTTTGTATGATATGGGGGAGTACGCACCGCAACCCTCTTGGACTGGAAAAAAGTCGTTTGTCTGTTTCGGAGTGATATGCTGATGTGTCACTCCACTGGTAGGGACATATTTTTGTTTCTTTCCATGAGATGTTGCTGAAGCTGTTATAATATCCTGACAGGCATCCAGGATATGAGCAGGGATTTGCTTCTACTCGTTCACCATTGACAGAATATTCTTGTTGAATTCAGCTACTGGAATAGGGATATACGTCCATTCCGTGCTTGGAGTAGGTGTATGTGACTGCTCATGTCCTCCTTTTCATGTCAGTGAATACTGACAGTACTCAAGTGTAGGGGCAGAGAGTGGAGTACGCCTCTTGTTTTTCGCCAGAGCTTTCCTACTGACTTCTCCATGTGCTACCAAACGATATAGTTGGTAGTCTTCATCAATACTAGAAGGTGTATGTGCCTGATAATTGTACTTCACCGAACGTGGTTGACAAGCTCCATCATATGTAGTCAGACGAGCCGGCTGACTAGCTTATGATTTATAAACATGTGTATGTTCCTAACTATAGTACTCCTCTGGAATTTCATGGTGGGATTGGCATTTTGCTGCCAGATGTGTCTGATGGACAGCAGAATTAAAACAGACGAGTTTATGTTCCTGCTCGCTGCTTATCAACAAATGAGGTTGGTGGACTTCTCCAGAGATGGAAGACATGAGACCCTGCTCACTGTTGACTGGATTTATCCGTTGGCGATTCGTCTTGCCTTCTCGGGTTCGACGAACCTGAGCCGAATGCCTGGAGAAAATACCCTCATCATGTTGAGGGTGCACTACCGCACGAGTCTGGCGGTGATTATTGATGGGAGCCCTCGAGAAGGACTCTTATCTCCTTCAATTAAAAATATGAGGGGCCTCCTAATTCACCTCCCCAGAATATGGGTGTGAGTGCCGATTGCGTTCTAGGGATAACAACCCAAAATGGTTGAAAACGGTGGTTGGGACCACCTTCTTCTTAATCACAGGTTGTCGTTCTTCGGACGACCGGTGTGAGTTTTTTACATGGAGGGCATGTCGGGCAGCCTCCAGAGTTGGAATGGTACTGTTTTGATGGTACTCTATAACCAGCATGTTTAATACCCAGTGTTGAAGATACTGAGTAGGTGATATCGTCTTTAGAGCGGACGATGATCCAGCAAGAGTAGCAATAGTGGCATTCACATCATATGTTTTCACAGAAGACATATTCATGAGTGTGAACTTAAGAGGAGCCATTTTGGTAATGTAGAAGAACTTGAAATAAAGATCCTGTTTGATATAACAGACGTAATCAAGATAAGTCCGGCCACTTCATCCATTGGATAAACACATATGTTATTGATTGTATTGTTGGCCCTCTAAATGAGTTTTCAATAGGGGCCTAACAAGTAGGTAAACTATCATTTTAACGTGGTTAAGGATTCACATCGGGTTCGCCATTTTTTTGTTTCCTCTGGAATTGGGAATGACCTCTTGATTTAAGGTTCAATCATTCCAATTGGGTTATAATGGGTTTGTTCGTAGAACCAGAAACATTCAAAGATCCCATATCCTTCTGGACCTATTTTCCAAAGGTAGGTGCTCATTAGTTGTGGACTGATGAGACTTAGGAATTTGCATTGGTCGAGGGGATGGGAGGTCGGACTCATCAAACCTTTTTAAGGGGAATTATTGTCTACTCTGATACTCTCTTTGTATATTTAAGTTATATTTGTGAATCCTTATTAAATTACCAATCATAAGAATAAGAATTACTTTAGAACTTGCAATCAATGATTGATATATAGGAAATTTAGATAATCTTTTTATTTTTATTTTTGGTTCTTCATCGATAGAGAATCATCTGTCATTGTTAGAGATTGTTAGTCAATGGTATCCTTTAATACATTTATATAAAAAATCCCTTGGTCATTATGATGACCATACTAGTTTTAAAGCCACTCAGTGGGGCACTTAAACTTTATTGTCATTCAGAAAGACATGGATTATTTCAGAGTATGTATTGTACCCACAGATGGGCTACCTATGTATCCTTTATTTAGAAAAGGAATCAGAACCCATGTTGTTCAAGTAAAGGAAGATGATGTTTATGTATGATTTATGGTTAAAAGAAAGATGTCTTAATTACTTTTACACTCTAACCTCTCATAAGTCATGCTCGGTGTGAGAAACAAGAGGTATTGGTAAAACTAGAAAATTGTGCCATGAGAGATGAAATCATAAGGGATTATGTGGGGATTATGTATTTATGACTGCCCAAAATAGATGAAGAGTAGGATTTACTACAGGGAAGAAACCCAGGAATAAGGTCCATAAAGGTATATATGATTTATGGATATTTAGATACTCTAATTTGGGGTTTATTTCTGAGGAGGATTCCAAAATTAGGAGGGGACTTATGATTGGGTTTTACTCCTGATAAAGAAGCGAAAATCAATAATTTGATTAAGGCTGGTTAATAGAAATTAAGACTGGGGCTTATTCCTAAGAAGGAGGCCGAGGTTATAGGGAATTGAAAATTATGGGACTTGGGGCTTACTCCTGGGGAGGATGCCCATATTTGAGACTGGGGCTCACTTCTAAAAAGGAAACCCAGGTTAAGGGAATTAAGGATGGGGCTTACTCCTAAGAAGGATGCCAAAATTTGGGGAATTATTATTTGGGCTTACTCCTAAGGATGATGCCCAGGTTAAATGAAAAGTTGTAATGGGGCTTACTCTTGAAAAGGTGGATGCCCAGGTTAAACGAAATGTTGGACTGGGGATTCCTCATGAAAAGGAGGATGCCCAGGTTAAATGAAAAGTTGGACTGGGGCTTACTCTTGAAAAGGAGGATGCTCGGGTTAATTGAAAAGTTAGACTGGGGCTTACTCCTGAAAAGGAGGACCATGAATAGGGTTCTCTTATCTTCAAGGATGAGTTTGAATGAATGAAATCTCTAACTTTAGTGACATAAAGATGTGTAAATAACTCGGTTTTGATAGATGTTCCACGGAATTTTATTTCAGATAAGGAAGTCAATTAATAAAACATTCCATAAATGTATTTGAAGAGTGTATTGAAGACTGAATCATGAATAGGAGAGTAGGAATGGCATAAGAGAGGTGAAATGGGTAGGAAGGGAACCAAAAAATAGAAGGGTGTGTAAGTCCTGGGAGGTTGTGCAAGTACTGCATGGGCGCGCAAGTCTTGGTCGTGCAAGTATACTTGTGCGATGACTATGTATTTGGGTGATGGTTAAACAGTAGGGAAATACTTGGGCGATCCTTGACCAAAGCCTTGAAAATTATCATAAGGTTCTTCCAGAAGAGTGGTGCGCAAGATTCAATGAGTAGGTAAGGAGGCACGCAATTGTGTCCATTTCACTTAATGGTAAAACTGTTAGGAGCGCATGTGTTAGTGAATTACAACACTTAGAACATATTCATATTGTTTAGACCTTCCATTCTAGGTAAATAATTACCATCGAAGTGTTCAGAAGACTTGAAGAAGATACTTGGGCGTTCAGAGCTCTTTATATGAATTCTGGAAAAATCCTCCTAAAATGGGGGGCCCACCGGGGGTATTTATATGCTGGATAAGACCCTGGGTGATTTTCAATGAGGGCTCACAAGTTTCCTGCACGAACATCTGGGCGGCGTGCAAGTCTACTTGCACGACCATTTTTTAACATGAGTCGCCTATGGGAAATATTCTCCTTGTTCATACCTTTCTCTTTTTTTGATGTTTATTCAAAGAATTAATCTTATTTGTTTGAGGTATTTCTCTTTTTATTTTGTTTATACTCTATGAAGAAAAAGGATCATCAACAACCCTTATGGTTATTTTCGATCACTATAGAATCCCAACATCTACTGTTTGGCCCTTATAGCATAAGGGTAATTTTTTTATCATAATTCCATTGGATGTTTTATATAAATAAGAAAACACTATCCTTCTAAACTGGTCCTTATCATCTTTAACATTTTTATAGCCTTGGGATGTAGGTGGGTTTTGGAGGAGAAATTCTTGAGTGTTATCCGGAAATATATCTCTTCAACGATCTACTACTAGATCCTAAATGTGAAAAAAGTGACGGTACTTTTCCATGATCTTGGACAACCCACAACACCATCTTGATAATATTATTGTACAATAGAGTATTTTCTCATGATGGTTAACTGAATCCTTCTTTCTAGGGAATGTTCAAATGTCTTCTCAAAGGCATGATGATATCAAAAATCACTAGAAAACTGTGAATACATTATAAAGGACATAAAGATCGACAACTCAAACAAGTGATACAAGAATGAAAAATCCATAAAGAATAAATCTTATTATCAGGATTTTATCTAAATTAAACTAATTGGAGGAGACTTATTAGAAACAATGTCACGACCCTTCCCTCGGAGCCCATGCTGTGACTACCCCAAACCCTCCTTCCATAGTCCAGGGGCTGGCGACCAGCACCAGAAAGGCATATCCCTAAAACAGGGAAGGCATTTCATTTTTAACCAGAAAACTCACACAATCCAAGCACATAGCTAGTTATAAGAAAAAGTAATCTATATTTTAAAAAGAGTTAGTACAGTATGTAATGGGGTTGGAATACATGAAGAACTAGAATGTAAAAGTAAAAATGAAAAAATATCATGTGAATACCTGCTAAGGATCCCACCTGATGTGTAGGTGCATCTATCGATCTATCATCAATTTGGTACATCTCCTCTTATGGTACACCTCCGATCAGCCTCCAATATCGATCAAGGCATTCTTCCATCGGTAAAAAACATAGTATGGTGCGGGCGTAGCCCATACAAGGTTGAGTATAACAATACTTAGCAGGGACCCCAAGACCCCCGAAGATCTCTCAAAATTCACAATGGATGAACCATAACAAAATACCAAAATTACCAATAACTAATAAACAATCAAACCTAATTAGGTGTATTCCCATACATATACATAAGTTATCAGGTAAACTTGTCTGATTCATGAAGAAGCACAATGCCCAACTATTTATCCAAAATCACAGCTATTCTACAAAAGAAAGAATACCACAAAGGTAAATCCACCAAGGTAAGTACCTAAAAAGAAACACCACATAGTAGAATACCACAAAGGCATAACCCCATAAAAGTATACCACAAAGGTAGAGACTAAGCTCACACCAGGTATAACATAAGTATAAAACTATAGATAATTAGTTCTACTACTAGATCATCTTACTTCACCGAGAAGATATATTGTTGACCCACACAGGATTGAAGATGACTCGCACAGGATCCATAAATGCTGACCCAGAGAGGATCTGATGGTGGCCCACACCGAATCTGAAGGTTTTTCAAGTACAGCTAGCCACAAGGTTCTCCCACTATGCATGCTTTATTCTAGGAGGATCCTCTCTTCAATACCTCATTTGATACTTATTATTGTATGAAGTCCCACAAATAAGTATCAAAAAGGTCATTCACGTTATAGGTGACCCAACACGATAGAAGGTGTATCAATCGAATGCTCGGTCTATAAGTTATTAGTGTTTCCATTCCAAGGGCCTTGTTGGATTCAGGTTCAATCAAACATGCCCATACTCCATATTTATCCAACACTCATGTGGAGTATGCCAAAAGGACTTTCCCAATCCAAGGATTCTAGTGTCTTAGATGGTTTTTCAAATGGATGCACTGTTATTAATATATGGTCATAAAAGGCATATATCGGCCTTGAAGGGGCCGGGTCCCATCCGAACCGGTCTACCTGACCCATCCTAGTCCATCCCGACTAGGTCTGGGTCCATCCTATATGGGCGGGACCATGGCAGGCCTGACAGATTTGGCCTGGGTCCGGCCCATCTTGCAAAGGGGGTGGCCCGACCTACATGACACGGTACGGTCTTCTATGGCGGAGCCCACCCTAGCTGCTACCCGGTGGGGAGGCCCCCCCAGAAAACTGAACTGTCCAGTTGGAATATTCAGATCTAGCCAATCCAGTGGTTCCATGTGGGGCCACCTGCTGGCATACATGACCCACCGATGAGGATCAATCTCGACGTGATATGGTAGACCAACTCCTCTTCAAATGGTGTGACGTCTCCATTGTTGCCTCTATGGCCTTACAGGTGTCGACTGCCCATCTGATGTGCTGTCATGGCTAAGAAGCCACGACCTCCTCCTCTACAGGTGGTGTGTACGTGTGCCACCCCGGTTCCATGCTACTGGCTGGTGTGCCGGCCTCCACATTCCACTATAGCAACCGATGGTCCGTGACCTCATTCGGTGGCGCGGCTGCGTTGATGACTTCTTCGCAGGTGGCTGGTGTGCAGACCACTGCTCATGCCCTACCGGTGGTGGTATCTAACGACGTAGTTGGGTTCCACTCAACCGTTGATCTTCCCACAAAGAAAATTTCATCAATGAATGAGTAGAGGGATCAGGTCATTTTTGTTATTCACCCAACCTCTGTGTTATATTGAAAGCAACAGTTCATTGATTGAAAACGACAAATTTTCATGAAGAATGATATAAAAATATTCCCTAACTCGATCATTAATTGGGAATGTCATGAAGTAAAATATGGAGATGTTGAAGGAGAGGCCTACATTCATCACTATCGAAACACTATTCTGATCCGAGCTTGATCGTTGGAACAATTTTCTTGATCTGGGGGTTTGTTCTTCATTTGGGGGATTCTTACACATAAAGTTCTCAAAATATTATCCCAAATCCCTTCTTTTCCAACAATTACACTCCACAAAAGGTGAGGATTCAACTTAATTAATGTTATCTCAATAATTGGGGAGGTTCTAAGAGTTATATCATTTTAAAGAGGGCTTTAATGGTTTGTGTTTCTAACACTTTCACCGGGGCGTGCACATCCGTCTGTGGGGAGGACGTGCACCTTGTTGCCCCGCATTCCTGCTTTCCAAAGGCGGGCGACATCCATTCCTTATTCAGGGACGTCTGCTCCTTGATCGAAACCGGGATGATGGGATGTCGGTTCTTCCTTCCGTGATTCCTCCTCGGAGCTCATCACCTAGTCCGAGTCTCCCTCATAGTTTTAAGACGGGTTCGTGAAGCTCATTCCTTGTGCCATATCTACATGGATGCCGGTTAATTACGCTGCTTCCGTCAAGACGCTCTAAGGGGTCTTGTTGGGGAAGTAACCTTCGGTGAGGAGAATGGTCACGTTGGGGCATTGTCGGCATGTCTATCTTTGGTCCCTCATTACAGGGCTTCTCGAGGGTGTGGAAGCCCGAGGTATCCCACATCGAACACGGGGAATGTGTACCATCTTAGGTTTTCCTCATCTTCCCATGATTAACACGGGGTATGTCGCGAGTTTAACGTCTTGCGTATGCGGATCGGGTTGAAGGGCCCCTAGGGGGGTACACCGATGTTGGGGCCAGCACGTGGGTGGCTTCTCGGATGCTATAGAGTGGGATGGGGTGGCATGATCTAACCGGGACGTGGCAGACCAGGTAAGGATCAGGATGGATTGTGGAGTGAGACATGGGGCTTATGTTCAGAGATGGCCCCAGAGGGGGAATGCAGTTTAATGTCTTGCGGGACAAGGGGTTTGGGGCTTACGCTCTGAGGTGGCCCAAGGTGGTCAGGGAACCGACATGGAGAGGTCGGGACGACCGAGTGGTAGGCTCGAACCTAGTGGAGGATTCCTACGTAACATGCCTTCACATGGATCAAAGTCCTCATAGTTCGGGGGAAAATAGGGGCTTGGCACACTGACAAGGAGACGGTTTGGGCCAATGATTGTCGGGCTTGAACCTCATGGAGGCTTCCTTTGTACCATTCCTTGACATGGTTCAAAGTCCCCATAGTTCGCTGGGATGGATTGGGGCTTATGCTCTGGGGCAGCCCAAGAAGAGGAATACAGTTTAACGTCATGCGGGATGAGGGCATACATTTTAACGTCATGCAGGATGAGGGCATGTTGGGCTTATGCTCTAAGGCGGCCCAAGGTGGGTATTGGGCATACACTCTGAGGCGGCCCATGGTAGATAGTGAACCGACGCGAGGAGGTCGGATCAACTGGGTGGTGGGCATGAACCCCATGGAGGATTCCTACGTACTGTGCCTTGTCATGGATCAAAGTACCAGTAGTACGCTGGGATGGGGCTTATCCTCTGGGGCGGCCCATAAGAGGATGTCATGGTCGGTGCCCTCTCTAATGCCACGTGAGTCATGCTCGGTGTGGGAAACAAGAGGCAGCAGGGACCAGACGATCATGTCGCGAAGGGTGCATCCATGAGAAGTGGAATGGGGCTTATGCATTGAGCGTCCCAAAGAGGAAATAGGTGCTTACGCGTGGTTAGTGGCCCTTGGTGCCGGGGATTACTCCCGGGTGGAGGCCCGTGGTCTGACAAAGCGCAGTGGGAAAAGGACTCCACTAGCCTTGGCAGTGGGGAAGTATGGAGATGCACAGGTGCAGTACTCCGCAAGAAATGCTAGGGGATTACGCTCTGAGGCATCCCTTCCCCCGCGTACAAATTCTGCTCTGACAAAGAGGATCTCATTCCATGTGATGAAGAGTCCATTCCTGTGGAGGCGAGTGGCGTAAAGAAGTCCGAGCTGGGGGGACCTTGTGTGTGAAGAACGAGGTCGGACCACAATTTAACGTCTTGTGTTAAGGACGAAGTGCTTAGTAGTTTAACGTCCTGTAGCTTGGAAGAAGTGGGTTTTCTCCACACCCCTAGGGCTTGCATACCCAATGCCCTCTACCCCTTGTGGAAGGGAAGGCATCGGCAAGGTCGTGGTGAAGGGGGCCCACAGGGAAAACCACCGGGGGGTCCACGTTAGTGTGGCTATGCGAAGAAGCAATAGCCGTTAGCGTGCCTATGCGGATAATCATAAGGAAAATCAATGCAACGGGAAACATGGTACAAGGGACCTTGAGGTTACTTCGCACGAGACTGGTAGGCCGTGCGGGAAAACAACACATGGCGTGCATTCCCGGCAGGGGAGACATCATGTGCTGGTGCAGGGGGCAGCCAAGGGGCGTCAAGGTGAGGGGTCCTGGTCTTTCCGCGCAAAAGGGAAGGTTTGCGTGCAAAACACCGGGATGGCGCACAATTGGAGTAATGGAATTGCACGCGAAGAGGGAATTACTCGAAAGGTTTTGCATGCAAGGCAGGGTATTGCACACACGAGAAGTGGATTGCGCACAAGTGGGGAAACCGGGGGAAGGGGAAAATTCACTGAAGCCGGTGGAGTTGGGCGCAAAGGCGAACTTCAGGGCAAGGGGGCGCGAAATGAGGGATTACCTGGAAGTCATCTTTCGCGCGGGGGGAGCCGAATTGCGCACACGAGAGTCGTTTCGGATTCCTCAACCCCCAAACCATTCCGGGTCTCCTCCTATTTATAGGCGACCTCCGGCGCGCAATCCAGGCGGCGCGGGAAATAACCAGCACCAGGAACCGCTTGCGCGCAAAATCTCGCCGTGGAGAACCAGGGCGCGCAGTTATTGCGCACCTCACCGGAACAATTCCGTGAATCGTGGGAGTACATCGTGCACAAAACATTTTTTCACGTGGATCCTCCTTTATTTCATGCACCACTTCCTGGGCCTCTGGATCGGGCCTCTGATTCTGAATATGAATTTGCTTCATCATTTCGAAACATCCTCCGAGAGTTACAAGATTATTTCGGCGTCCGCAGTTGTGTTGTCCCCCCCCCCCACAACGTGATTTAAATTATTGGATTAAAATAAATAAAATTTAATTTAATTTTTTTATTTTCTTATTTTTTATCTCTCCCACAAAAAACCGATAATCAGACTTCCACCCTTGACCTACTACAATTGTTGTGAAGACTCCCTTATGTGAATATCATCACTGCACATTCAACGGTGTCCTCATATTTCAATTCCAAGCACCAGTACAAAAGTTACAAAATTCCATGCTCATGTTTACTAGTCTAACCAAATAAAAAGTTTATAAAGTCATTCCGGGCACATCAGGCCTCAGAATCATGCACTATCAATTTTTGTGAACTCGTAATATTTCTGTAAAATTAAATAAAATTATACGGACAAATTCATGACATTACATTCTCCCCTCTTCAGGGCTTTTCATCCCCAAAATGCACAACGTAAACATGGGAAACATGTTGGGGAACTGAGCATGAATCTGATCTTCCTACTCTTAAGTTTTCTCCTCGAGGTTCTAGTGCGACCAACGTATACACACCATAGGCATCGACCGCCCATGAAGGACCCAATTCGGTCGATCCTCACTCTCTACTAGAACAAATGAAAACATCACCCCATCATCTATATCTAGCTCACACCAATCAATGAAATGAGAATGATCTTGTACGTATATCCTCAACTGGGATATGTGGAAACTTTCATGTACCCGGTGCCACAGAGGGGGAAGAGCTAAGAGGTATACCAGATCACCAACTCTGTTGAGAACAAGGAAGTGTTCGATGAACCTCAGAGAAAACTAGCCTCTCCAGCCAAATCTATGCAAAAATCATTGAGGTGAGACCTGTAGGAAGATATGATCATTATCCTCAATCTCAAGAGGTCCCCATCTCCTGTTAGTATATGACATCTACCTACTCTATGGCATCTTCATACACTATTGTATGATATGTACCTTCTTCCATGGTAGCTTGCACCATTTCCGGTCCCATGAGTGCTAACTCCCAAAGTTCAGTCCATCACAGAGGTGATCTTCCTGGTCGGCTGTACAATGCCTCAAATGGTGCCATACCGATGGTGGAGTGATATTTGTTGTTGTATACAAACTCCACCAAGGGAAAATGATCCTCCTTTCTATGGCCAAAAATCAAGGATGCAAGTACACATCATGTCCTCAATGGTCTAAATGGTCTGCTTAGTCTGACAATTCGTCTAAGGATGATAGGCGGTGCTCAATCGATGTTGAGTCCCAAACACCTCTTGGAACCCTTTCCATAGCTGGGAAGTATAACGTGCCTCATGGTTGGAGACAATCTCCATGATTACTCAATGAAGCCGTTAAATATCTTGTATATAGAGGGGATCCTAGACCTCTACTGAACCCAACTCTCCAATAGGTATGATGTGGGCAGACATGGTGAGTCAGTCAATAGTCACTAAGATGGAATCTTGTCCGATTGATGTGAGTGGAAATCCTATCCTAATGTCCTTGGAAATTTCATCCCACTTCAACTCTGGAACCTATAGTGGCTGAACAAAGCTTGCTGGAACCTAATTTTATGCCTTCACTTTCTGACAAGTGAGGCACTGAGAGAAAAACTCTGCCACTTCTTTCATCATTCCTGGCCACCAGTGCTAACACCAAAGGTCTGGTATATCTTCTCAACTATTGGATATACCTCTATAGTGGACGTATGGAAATCCATCAACACTCACTCTCGTAGAACCACTAGTACCATAGTACACCCTCTGAAAAGGATGATGTTCTCCCCACCTTCATAAAATCAATCAGGTGCATGTCATGTTGATATCCGAGTACGTCGAGCCACACAGTCAGTGTACATATGTTGCACCTCCCTGACTCACTGAATAAGTGTGGGAGTGACTATCAGAGAATGAATATAAGCTTCTCCATCTTGATTCACATAGGATATCAGAAAATTATATAGTTGCTTTGTCGCCTCACTCATCAACTGTATTCTAGATCTCCTGTTGAGTGCATATGCTACTATGTTCTCCTTCCCATGTTTATAGACTATCTTGAAGTCATTTTCCTAGAGGAAATCATGCCAACATCATAGTACTAGGTTCAGGTACTTATGAGAGATTATATACCAAAGACTCTTCTGATCAGAGTAGATGGTAAAATGTTTTCCCATCAAGTAATGTAACCACATAATCAAGGCGATGACCACTACAATATCTATAGGTCATGTGTAGCATAGTTCGGCTCATGATGTCTTATCATTTGGGAAACATATGCGATCACAACACCCTCCTCCATCAGGAATAATCTATGCCTGGTCCTTGTGTAATCGCAGTAGAACATGTTCTCAACTCCCTCTTCCAGTAGCCTCACAATGGGGGAACTCATCAGTATCTGCCTCATCTCCTAGAACCTTCGCTGGAATCTCTCCGACCACTCACATGGTTTCCCCCTCTTAATCAACACTTATAAGGATTTTGTACCTCTAGAAAGGTAAGGCACAAACCTCCGGTATAATCCAGCCTAAACCTGGAATTTCTGCACCTCTGTCACACTCCTGGGTGGATCCTATGAAAGCACAACCTCAATCTTCACTGGATCCAGAACAACTCTAGCCTCTGAGATGATGCAGCCATGGAAGTGAACCTTTCTAATCTAGAACTAGCACTTTAAGAGCGTACCATTGAGCTAGTGCTCTGGGAGTGTGTCCAGAACTATCTATAGATGATATGATTGCTCCTCCTCTATTGCTCAGTATATTACGATGTCATTGTTGAAGACTACCACAATGCGATGAAGGTATGGATGGAAGATTCTATTCATGAATCCATTGAACACTGTTGGGGCGTTGGTCATGCAGAATGGCATAACCAAGAGCTCATAATGGTTATACCTACATCTGAAGTTAGTCTTCTACACATCCTCTTCTCGTACCCTATGATGGTGATAGCTTGATCTTAGGTCTATATTCAAAACCACCTTGATAATTTCAGCCGATCAAAAATATTATCAATCCTCGGTTGAGGGAACACATTCTTCACAGCCACCTGGTTCAGGCAACGATAGTTAACCTAGAGTCACAAACTCCCATCCAACTTCTTTGGAAAAAAAATCAGTGTTTCCCTAGGTAAAATACTAGGGCTAATGAAAAGATTCCTTTGCTAGTCCACCATTTGAACTCACATCTTTCAAAGCTCTACAGGAACCATCCGATATATTGGTGTAAATATCGGTGCCATCCCAAGTTACAAGTTGATATTAATGTCCACCTCTCTGTGAGAAGTAGACTCGGAACATCATCAGGGAAAACATCAGCTCAATTTTCCCCCACTACACATAGATCAGACTCTCAACATCAACTGCTATGAGGGCAAGGCTAACCAACTCATGTGTGATTGGCTACGGCCTCCTCCGGTTGAGTCCATCCTATGCTTCAAAGGTTACCTTATCAACACTTTATGAAAAATTGGTCCCATAAATTCAGAAACACCATAATTTTCACCTAATACAGTCAAACATAGCATGGACTATATATAAATAATCAATACCCAATATGTCATTATAAGGACTCAATGATGCTACTAGAAGATCTCAACAAAATATCTCACCACAGAGTGTAGGATCACACAACCAGAACTTGTGTGTAATCATTGAATCCCCTCCCATAAGAGTCTCTAGCTGTAAGGATCGAGCCAACGTCTCCTTTGAAATCTCCAAGCTACGAATGAGGGCCACAGAAATAAAACATTGATTGGAACCTATATCTATAAGTACTACAACTAAGGTGGAGTAGACACAGATCATACCTCATATCATCCTTAGTGTGTCGTGGTTATAGACTTCAGCTTCCTAGAACTGATCTCGTCCCTGTCCACCTACTCCTCGTGGTCGGGGTAGACCACTTGGTGGTGGGGGTGGTAGATCCATGAGTTGTCTCCCACTGCTTGATGCACTAATTTTCCTCTTCCACATCCATCTACTGAATGCAGACCTCCTTGGTTGAATCTTAACCTATTCTCTGGTGGAGCATCGATCGTCAGTTGGTCATCTGTATGGTTGGTCGGGCAGTAGCGAGCCATGTGACCCTACCCTCCACACAAGTTACACATGATGATCCTTGCATATCCTGCTCAGTCTCGAGATCCCTACATTACTGACCTTATATCCTATGGTCATCCTTATATTTGTCTGGTCCTCTTGGACTTCTGCATCATCAATCTATTACCCGGTGTATAAGAATATTCTACATAACGTCTCGTAGTGGGTCGGAGTACCAGTGAATGGTCTGCATGGAAGATATCCACTAAGAGTGCTCACATTAACACCCCCATCTATGTTGGGATGCTGAGAGAAATCATCGAAGCTCTAATCCCCGGTCTGATCCCATGCTCGAAGGACTGTGAACTGAAGAAAGGGTATCACACCAAGCTATTGGAGTAACTCAAAAGGTCAGGGAAGCTTGATGAATAATATTCCACAGTCATTCTACCCTACAGCAAGTGGCGATGCTCTTATATATTAAAAAAGCATATGGTCGCTAGGGAGAACTCTTCCCTTATAAGGATCTCGCTGCATTCCTAGTTGAGAGTCACCTCATCATGAACCTGGAGAATCAAACTCTAAAATCTATCCGCTAATGCCTGAAGAATGTCGGCAGCAAGGATCGCCAGGAGATCAGCTGGTGTCCCTACCGATCAAAAAATAGTTACCACTTCCTCCATCCCATCCTCAGCCACCTATTGATTCGTCTCTTACAAAATTCATTAGTGTCCTCTGGAACTAGAACACAGAAAACTCACTCAAGCGGTATTCATCCTTTAATGCTTGGGCTAGTGGGTTCAACTGCATAATGGGTAGTTGTGCTACTGGTACACCACCCAATGTTACAACTACCTAATGGGGGCCATGCACCAATGCCTTATCGCTCGGTGGGTTGTAATCATGTTCTCTACCTAGAACCCCTGTTGTCTGTCTGGGTGGAGGCATCCTGAAAAGGTACAGGTTCTCTATGGTAAATAATTTACAACTGGTGAGCTGACTCAAAGTGATAATGAAGAATAAAATTTCCAAAACACACATGAGATCTATGTTTTCGTGAACTGAGTAAGAAATCAAAAGTCAGGGTCCTTGTGTATGGGTATGTCGGCTTTGAAACCACCACTAGATTCACAAATATGATAACAACACTCATTACACTTAACACTATTGTCGATTAAAAGATCAAATTCTATGTTCATCAGTTGAACTGACTCATGTGATATAATTTTTTAATGAACCATCACTCAGGGCCCATGTCATGACTACCCAAATCATGCCTTCAATAGGCCAGGTGTAGAGTCCCAAAGCTTGACGTACTTGGAAATTACATTACTTTTGTGGAATACTTAGTACATAACAGAAACAGTCACACAAGGGCTGTAATAGTTTAGTGTCTTCAGAAACATGGAACGTAATATTCTAATCATGGTGAAAGATCTTCAACATCTCCCATAAAGATCTTCCCCCTTTTTTCTTAACTAAAAACTTTCTTTATATCCTGGGGAAAACAAAACATAAAATGGGTGAGCTCAAATGCTCTGTAAGAGTGAGCATAGAGAAATAAAACAATCCATAAACATTTGAATGAAAAATCATGAACAGAAAATCTAAACATCATAATCTTGAGCAAAGACATAAATCTTGGAAGTATATAAGGAATATATCATAAAGGAACCTCAATCAGGATAAAATAGCATGGGAATAAATCATGTAATTGTGGAAACCATTCTGCACTTGTTTTGATTTCCATAGTAGCCCGGGAATTGCTGCCAAGAACATCTTAGTGGACAAAGTCCCTTTCTGAATCGAGTTCACTCCTCATTCCAGTCATGTATCACTGAACCAGATTATCTTACCATTCCAACCATGTCTATCTCATGATATATAAATCTTTACCCAGTGCATTTAAGGGATATATAGATCCCACCCATCTCATAATGAAATCATTTTTACTTGTGCCACAAAATAAACTTAAAACATTAATCATAACCCAATGAATAAATGGGTTTCATAAACATCATCCAATCATCACATAATCCATATAAAACAAATGGATATTTCATCATAAGAAAATTGAAGCCATCTAAATCATAGAGACATTATATGTGAAACATACACATATGAAATAATGTCATCTTATATGAAAAATGGTTTTGATAAAAACACTTGAAATGAATTCTTGAGGAAAATATCCTTTCTTCTTCAAAATCATTTTCCTGTCACAAAATTCAATGAAATTTTAAAAGAAAAGTATTTTGATGAAAATAGTCATAAAATCTTGTAATGTAAGATTCATGAAAATGGGGCATTGCAAAACCTTAAAAATCCGTTCATTCCGTATAAGTTAAAAATAACATTCTTGTCGTACTTTTTTCGGAAAAGTCAAAAAGTACCTCATATGGTAAAAACGATTCCTTACAACCATGTAGTAAAATTATAAAATGGTTAAAAAGGAATTTAAACATACATGAATCCATTTTTAGGAAGCATGGACATGGATGATAACAATAACCCCAGTAAATACATACAAATAAAAAATCTCGGATTAGAACGAGATTTGAATTGTTATCCCTTACCTTATGCCTGATATGCTTCGTACGTATCCGAAAATACAATATAATGATTTAAATAATGTCATTGAATTATTAAATAATCATTTTAATTGTTATTATATCATATATGGTTCACTTATGACTTTATATTACCTGTTCTTTTGTAAGTTCAATGTTAAAGCAGCGTTTTGGGAAAAATCGTTTTATTTATCAAACATGATTGGAATTGTTGTTCTAGATATTATTACTTTTATCCTGATTTACATAATTCCAGAATGTAAAACATGATTTATATGAAATATATATTCAGCATATACCTTATGTGTAACCATATATTAAAAAAGCATTAGTTATTAAACTTTGATTTTAACTATTTTAACCAATCTTTAAAGAAATTAATAATAAATGTCCTAATCTAATCCATGTGGGCCTAAATATTCATATTTTAATCTTAACGTTGTTTTTGGTCAAATTAAACTTATTTAATAGAATTAGGACATGTGTTAGGTTATTAAGAATATCATTTTTACCCTTAATTACCCTATTTACTGTTAAGCGTGGTAAAAAAAAGTAAAAAGTTACTATTCACCAAAAATTATTTTAATCTCATTGAACCACATTTTATCCCTTTATATTAACCGTGTGTCTCATATTTTTGATGTTCCACTCAATGAAGCGGTAAAATTATTTTTTCTATGAATTTGCAAATTCTTCTAGGAGATGGGTAAAAGACGGTGAAACGTTCAATAAAATTTTTATATATCTAAAATTGTTATAAAATGACTCCAATTAATTAAATTGAACATATATAGTTATTATGTATCAATTTATACCTAAAATAAATTTAAATAAAATAAATAATTATTTTAATAAAAAGCCGGTTTTTGAATAGTATCAAAGTTTTTTCACTATACCTAAAAAATTGAAAGTTTTTAGAAAAATACCAAAAATTCCCCATAGGCTAATTTCGATATTCTGAATCCAAAAATGAAGTCCATTTATGATGATAAAATTTATAAAATTTAAAAAAGTGGGTATTACTATTCATAACGGCTAGTTTATATAACATATCGTTGTTTAGCGAATCTCGGTATTGCGTACAACACACGCTATTGTGGAAGGTCGTGATTGCGTGTAATGCCAGAAAAGTTAGGGATGTGTGTTGTGCAAGATCCTTTTGGTATAGCGTACAACAAAAGACATTAATGAAATTAAAAAGAATATTTTCATAAAATCTCGGGGTGTTACATTCTACCCCCATTAAAATGAATTTCCCCCTCGAAATTCGTCAGGGTTATAAATGTTTTACTACTTAAAGGTTTATTTAATAGAAACCCACATCATAAAAATGAATACCAAAACATGAAATTAGAAACTAAATTATGATATGTAACAGTTAGCCAAATTAACTAATCTCTGGGTTTCCACTTAGGAGTACATAGGTGAAAATATGTATATGGAAGAGAAATCTAACCGTCATGTTCTGAGGGAGAGTGGTAGAGAACATGGCTATGAAAAATCCAACAATCACAAACCCTAAAACTTGTGATGATATAGGGTACCATCTGATTAATCTGATATAAGGGAACTAAGACAACATTTTTGGTTTTTAAGATCATTTCCCTAAAGTTGAAGAATTTGAATTAGAATAAATACTTACATTATTTTGGTATAATTTCACCTTTGTTCGTGCCATGACCAATTTCCACTTTATCTATTTAAGAAATGAAGTTGAATTTGTCTTTAGCAATGTTTTAGCAAATCATGCGATAGAATGATAGGGTATTCCATCTGTCTTAATAATAAGATAGCAATATATATATAAGTCCATCTATGGTGAGATAAATCATATATGGTTCCAAAAATGGACTTATACTTCATCTATAATACCAATTAATATAATAAAATTATTTTCTACTAACAATGGACATCTTATTGGCAAGTGGCAAGCGATAAAGGCATGTCGCACTTTGGTTGTGGGTTTGATTCCCATAGCCTTGTTCGACGTGATGGGTTGTCGCCCATTCTGCAGGTTGCCCTTTTTTCTAAAAATACAATATAATAACATTCCATCAATAATGTTGAAAAAGTTCTAGCCTTAAAAAAATACTAACGTATGTTCAACATAATCCATTCCAATCTTTAGGCTTATCCAAGATACTGTAGTCCATTCTCATATTATAGTGAAAACGATTACAAGAGAGTTTATATAACAAGCATGTTAATACAATCGTTGATCCCCATATATCATATGATATGACTTGTTGGTCACATTCCAAACATTTAAAGGCCTTAATCATGTATTCTGTTGAAAACTGAATTCCCATTGAATCTTAGTGAAAACATGAGTGCTGTCAAAAGTTAACTCTTTCCACATACCAAAACGCCAAAATTCTATATACTCAAACCATAATATAACTATTTCCTTATATTAGTCATGAGCTCATGAATACTGTCAAACATTTCTTTTTCTCCTTATCCCTTCATTATGTGCATATCATTTTCTTTCTAAAAATATCTCAATCACCTTCCATGGTTACCGTTACCATTAAATTATTGAAAACCACAATAGACCAATACATAAATATTCCAATATTCCATGATACTATATACAACATTATTTTGGAATCCCATTACATAAACACTTAATCATTACACCACATCATTTTCATATTCAACATCGCCAATAGTGATCGCATGTGACTTCCCTTTGTCCTTTGCCTTAATAGGTTTCTCCCATCAATCATAATTAACCCTTGGATTAGGGCATTGATTAGAATAATTCCCCATTTCATTGCAGTTGAAGCATTGAAGTTTTGGTGGTGCGTTCTCTGCAGTCTTTGATTTATTCACATCATTCGAACCCTTTTTCCATTACTTCGACACTTAGCTACTCAATGACCTTATTTTCTATAGATAAATCATTTTCTTGTACCTTTTAGGCAATCTCCACCTTTCTTCTTTCCACACATTGAGGATAAAGAAACATTAATATTATTTACACCATTGTTCTGAGATTTCTCCTTGAACTACATCTTTCGTTTCATGTCAAAACCATGAGATGGATATGGAACACCAACTTCCATTTCTACCTTGATAGCACAACGCACAATTTTCTTCATATCTACTGAAGTCTCTTATAGATAATGAACATCGAAGGCTTGGTTTTAAGACACTGAATAATCGATCAACTTTACTCTCAGATTGGATGATAAAGCTAGATGCATACCTTCCAAGCCTTGTAAAATTCACTTTCTATATACCCGCAGATTCATCATATTTTTGCTTTAGTTCAAAGAACAACTTCTCCATATTTTTTTGAAGAATACGAGGTAAGTACTTATTGAAAAATAAGTTCTTGAACTCATCCCATTCCATGGACTCAATTTCATCTCTCGGCCTTGTATTCTTGATAAGATTCCACCATTGATCAGCTTCACCTTCCAAACGATATACTGCTAAGATGAATTTATCATGTTCAGAAAATTGAATAACTGAAAATATCTTTTCAGTGGTACTGATCCATTGTTAAGAAACAAGTGGATCAGAAGACCCACTGAAAGAAGGTATACGTTGCCTCATTAAGGACTCAATAGAATATTGTTCCCTTATCTACTCATTTGAAAGTCCAGAATGATTCATATCTTGTGTTAGTATAACAATCAGATTTTAAACTCCATCTCCCATAACATTGGTTTGTTTAGGAGATGAATCATTGCATTTTCCATTACATTGATCAACACAGTTCCTTCCGGTTCCAGCCATCGTCTAAAACCCAAAAAGAATAGTGTGATAGGCAAAAATCATGCAAAGGAAAAAAACATAATAAAGGGGTAGTACCTTCAATATCTAACATCATAGGTTTAATTCTAAGATCGTTACCGTAATTCTGGGATTATAAACTATACATATACTTATCCTTAGGGACATCCCTATACATACCATAGAAATATCTCTAGGGATCTCACTAAAGTTCTCGCATCTTAGTTTCGAATGGTTAACTAAACCTTTCCTCTCATACCAACTATAGAGACCCAATGCTTGACGTACATGTACATTACATTACTTTTTCAAAATACTTAGTACATAACAAAAACAGACACACAAGGACCGTAATATTTTAGTGTCTTTAGAATCATGGAAAGTAATTTCTAATCATGGTGACAGATATTCAACATCTCCCAAAAGAATCTCCCTCTTTTTTTCTTAACTAAAACTTTTCTTTATATCCTGGGAAAAAGAAAACATAAAAAGGGTGAGCTTAGATTCTCAATAATGGTAAGCACAGAGAACATTAAACAATACATAAACATTTAAATGTAAAATTTTGAATATAAAATCTAAACATCAAAATCTTGATCAAGGACATAAATCATGGAAGTACGTAAGGAATATATCATAAAGGAACATCAATCTTGATAAAATATAATGGGAATAAATCATGTAATTGTGGCAACCATTCACCACTTGTTATTATTTCCATAGTAGCCAAGGCATTGCGGCCAAGACCATCTTAGTGGACAAAGTCCCTTTCTGAATCAAGTTCACTCCTCGTTCCAGTCCTGTATCACTGAACCAGATTAACTTACCATTCCAACCATGTCTATATCATGAGATATAAATCTTTACCCAATGAATTTGAGGGATATATAGGCCCCACCAATCCCATTAAGAAATATTTCTTACTTGGGCAACAAAATAATTTTAAAACATTCATCATAACCCAATGAATAGACTGGGTTTCAAAATCATCATCCAATCATCACATAATCCATATAAAACAAATGGATATTTCATCATAAGAAAATTGAAACCATGTAAACCATAGAGACGTTATACTTGAAACATACACATATGATATAATGTCATCATAGATGGACAATGGTTTTGATAAAACACTTTAAATGAATTCTTGAGAAAAATATCCTTTCTTCTTCAAAATCATTTTCTTATCACAAAATTAAATGAAAATTTAAAAGAAAATTATTTTGATGAAAGTATTCATAAAATATTTTAAAGTAAGCTTGATGAAAATTAGGTGTTATGAAATCGTAAAAATCCATTCACGCCATATAAGTTAAAAATAACATTCTTCTCGTACTTTTTTAGAAAAGTCAAAAAGTACCTCGTATGGTAAAAAAAGGATTCCTTACATACCATGTAGTAAAAGTCAAAAATGGTTAAAAATTACATTAAACATACATTAATCAATTTTTAGGAAACATGGACATGGATGATAACAATAACCCCAGCAAATACTTACGAATAAACAATCTCGGATAAGAATGAGATTGGAATAGTTATACCTTACCTTAGGTCTGATATGCTTCGTACGTATCCGAACCTCCTGTATATATGATTTAAATAATTTCATTGACTTATTATAGAATCATATTAGTTATTATTATATCATATATGGTTCACTTATTACTTTATATTACCCGTTCTTTTTTAAGTTCCATGTTAAAGCAGCATTTTAGGTAAAATCGTTTTATTTATCATACATGGTTGGTCTTGTTGTTCTTGATATTATTACTTATATCCTGATTTAAATAATTATAGAATTTAAACGTGATTTATATGTAATATATATTCATAATATACATATATATATATGATAGATCGATAAATGGAATGAAATACACCGTTCATGGAGATGGTAGGTCGTACGTACGCCTGAATGTTGTTTTTTTCCTTATTAGAATTAATGGAATTATGTAGATGGCATAAATATATATATACATAAATCCAGTATCATTATTATGTAATATATTTCATGATTAATTATTATATATACCTTATACTCATTCATGAATGGTTAACATGGAGAATGAATCTCATCACGTCGTGGAGACGGTAGTCCGTACGTTTGCACGAGCGATCATATCATTCCCATGATCATTGAATTGTATTGAAGTGTATGTATACTATTTCAGAATAAATATCAATTTAAAATAATAATATTTAGTTATTATTTACACCATTATATCTTTCCAAGTAAGGTGTTTGTGGAAAATAGATTGCACCACGGGGTAGAGACGGTATTCCGTACGTACCCACGCGTGGTGATTTCATTTATCATAGGATGGATAGATTCTGAAATAGGGTTGTTTAATACATATAATAAAATAATAATATATTAGTTTTACTGATGTTATTACTTCATAATGAAACAACTAAAGAATAATAAGTAGAAGAAGAAATAAAGTTGAAATAATCGGTAACGGACATTACCTCTTCTTTGAAACGCCTCCTCTTAACCTCCTCTTAGGGCACTAAAGATGGTCTTTGAATAAGTCCAGGAACTCTAAGATGTTTCAAGGGAAGTGGAGAAGAGAAATTTTCAGGGTTTGGCCGAGCTTGAAGGCTCAATGTGGTGTGAGGAAGAGAGGGAGGAGGTCCATTTTATAAGGGAGGAGAGGGGCACCTTAGGATAAACTAAAACTATTATTTTATTATAAAGTTAATATTCGGTTTTTAATAGCTATAAATTAAATTATTTCGAAGCTAAGGTGGTTATTGGTCTAACTCCTCTCATAAAAAAGAATTTAGACATGTTTAGGTATCTATTTTAACCTTATCATTTAGATTTAACTTTTAGTTAAATAATTTTACTTTTACCGTGTCTTCTTGTTTTCCTACACTATAAGGTTAATAAACATACTATAACAAACCAAAAGAACCCCAAGTTGTTTATTATTAATATATATAACCATATATAAATTTTTTTCAAAACCGTAGATTTTTAGGAATAAAACAACAATTAATAATATAATATTTTTTTAAAAACTATTTTATGTCCATTTTGACACTATTTGGTAATTGATTTTTCAAAAACTCATAAAATAATGATTAGTTATAAAAACGTTAATTAATTCAATAATGACATGTAATACTAACCTATTAAATTATTGTAATTCATAAAAAGTCTCAAATTACATTTATTTGGGTATTTATAACATCAATTATGTCAATATTTCATTAATAAGAGAATTACTTCATCATCATTTTGTCATAAATAAATTAAAATATATAATGTTTAAAAATTATATATAAAATACCATTATGTAGGAAATTGTTTTATATTTCAAATGAATATTTATAGTTGAATTTATATTATGTATAACCCTATATTAAAAATGATTTAGCTATTAAACTTTGATTTTAACTATTTTAACCCTTCTTTAAATATATTAATAATAAATGTCCAAATCTAATCCATGTGGGCCTAAATGGACATATTTTATTCCTAATGTTGTTTTTTTCTAATTTCACCTATCCAATAGAATTAGTACATGTGTTAGGGTAATAATAATATCATTGTTACCCTAAATTACCCTATTTACTTTTAACCGTGGTAAAAAAGTAAAAAGTAACTATTCACTAAAAATGATTTTCATCTCATTGAACCACATTTTAGTACTTGATATTCAACGTTCCTCTCGGATTTTTGAAATTTCACTCACAGAAGTGGTAAAATTATGTTTTATGTGAATTCAAAAATTCTCCTAGGAGGTGGATAAGAGAAGGTGAAAAGTTCAATAAAATTTTTATATATCTAAAATTATTATAAAATGACTCCAATTAATTAAATTGAACTTATATAGGTATTATGTATCAATTTTTACCTAAAAAAATTTAAATAAAATAAATATTTATTTAAATAAAAAGTCAGTTTTTGAATAGTAACCCTGTGTTTTCACTATTCATCAAAAATTGAATGTTTTTAAAAAAATACAAAAAATGCACCCTAGGCTAATTTCAAGATTCTGAATCCAAAAATAAAGTCCATATCTAATGATAAAATTTATAAAATTTCAAAATGTGGGTATTACTATTCATAACGGCTAGTTTTTATAACATATCGTTGTTTAACGAAACTCGGTATTGCGTACAACACACGCTATCGTGGAAGGTCACCATTACGTGTATTGCAAGCCAAGTTAGGGATGCGTGTTGTGCAAGATCTTTTTGGTTTAGTGTACAACATAAGACATTAATGATATTAAAAAGAATATTTTTCATAAAATCTCGGGGTGTTACACCAGTGGTTGGCGACAAACACCAAAAATAAATATCAATAAAATTGGGAATGAATTTAATTATTAACATTCAAACTCACTCATTTTACTATATAGTTTACTTGTGCTTGTTACTAGTTGTGTGCTTGGATTCTGTGATTTTACAGGTTAAAAAATCAATGCCTTCCTAGTTTTAGGTATATTCCCATCCGATGATTGTTGCTAGCCCCTGGCCTTGGGAAGGTGGGCTTGGGATAGTCACAGTTTGATCTCCCTAGGGATGGTTCGTGACAAAAAAATTAATAAATTCATTAAATACACTCATCCTAATAAAACATGGTGACTTAATTCTTGCTATAGTGAATGATGGATAGTTACTCACTTGAATTACCAATTAAGACCCAATAAGACACCCAAATACACATACTAACATTATTGAAGGATTCTCTATATGCACCTATGGATTCCCATGTATTGGTGACTATAACATGGAATCATAAAATATAAAATATGGAGATATTTTTACCCCAAAAGAGGAATATAAAATATATAAGTCACCATAATGAACTCTCTAAATGGATATGTACCAGAAACAAACTAATAATATATTACCATAAATGTTTGATAAATATAACAAAGGAAACCACAATATCAACATGAAAAAAAATTAATAACCATATCATGTGTTTGACGTGGAAATTTGTTCCACCAGTAATCATCACCACTCCTATTTCCCATGGACCAAGAACATCCATCAACCCAATGTGGCAGTTTCCATTTACTCAGAATTAGCACAATATATTCTACAAATAATTAATGGTAAAGGTAGGTTGTGGGTATTAAATCCTAGTAGGGTCTCACTATGTCTTTCCTGACCAATTAAATAAAAATTAAACCATTTATATTTTTATTTAAAATTAAACAAGTCATGTTATATTATTCATATATTTTAAACCAAATTAAAATTTTACATTAAAATGGGTGGATGATATAAAAAATGTATTAAATAAACATATAATAGAATAGAATAAATAAATATCATCTTGAACAAATAAAATAGGTCAATAACAACTGGAATTCATTTTCCAATCAAAATATCATAACAAATAACCATCTACAAAATCCTCATTGTATGTTATTTTTTTAGGTATTTGGATCACACAAATCACAATAATGATATGGGATCAGGTCAGGTGCACACTTATAAATACACCCTTATAGGGTAACCCATCTTGGGTAGTCTACACACCAATAGAGAACCCATTTGGGGGTAGTCATGTAGATTTAATTATAGTTACAATAATTTTCATGAATCTATTTCTAGGGAGTAATGTAGAAGAGTTATTGTACTACTTACCACTAGTGTTGTAGGATAACATCTTCTTCAGAAATATCAATTAATAAAATGAGGGTAAAATAAAACCTTTCAAACCAATTCAAATTTTAATTTAAATGTTTTCTTTTTTCAAAAAAACCATTACCACTTCAAAAATAAAACAAAGGATTTCATAAATTCAATCCATTTCAAATTATCTCTCCCTTCAAGCCATTTTCATCCATGTTCAACGAAAAACCAATTGGAAAAATCAATTTCGAAATAAATATTTCATTTTCCTAAAATCCACCACTTATATCAATTACATTTAAATTTTGGTTTTCCAAAAATTCATTTCCATTTAAATTCAAACATAAAATATTTTAAAATAATTTTTTTAAATTAACAAAAACTTATTTCGATTTGGAGAATAAAATTTGGCATTCAATCATAGAAATAAAATATAGAATCACCAACCATTCACCTCAAACATAGGGAATCACTCAGAATATTATTTCCAATTGAGAATAAGGCATAAGAGATCAAAAAACATAACCTACAATTAAGATACAACCAAATAGTGTCCAGATTCCTTATAATAATGATGATATACCAATCTCTTAGGAGGATAGAAAGGAATATTAGATGAAACAATATGATAGGATTTACACATACACTGATAAGATCAATTGATATCAGAAACATTTTATTCATCCATTAAAGTGGTTTTGAGGAGACAAGATTGCCTCTTGGTAGACTTCAAAACTATGTAAAATTTGTTACGATTGAATAGGGTGGGTTTTAATCAAAAATCTGGGATCATGAATTCAAAAATAATTTTCAAGGGAATCAAAAACCATGAACGTGGTATGTTGGGTAGGTCCTCATAGTTTGAAAAACTGTACAACTTAACCATGAACATATTTTGGATGGGTTCATTGTTTCTACTATGTGGAAACATGTGTTGTGAAACCATGTGGGAACCATGAAAATGAAAATTGTTCAAGGATGTAGATTTAAGAGGGGATGACCACATTGTTTGGACAAACTATTCTACCCCTTATAATGGTACCTAATAGGGCACACCATTTTATAGGAAAACCTACATAGTTTTCTCTAACGATGCACCAACCGTGCACAACACCTTGGGCTTCCAAAAATTTATTAATTAACCCAGAACAAACCCAAAACAATAACTAACTGAAACTTGATGAAATAATGGATAAAGGAATATCAAAAATAATTCAAAAGAGTGTTACATTAGTATTTTATGATCCATTTGTTTTGTTTATGGATATTTATGTTTAATACACTTGTTATCAAATTTGTAAAATTTATGGGACACATTTATATGTCACCTTCCAACCATTGAGAAAATTATGAAATGTTAAATTCGTATCATGGAGTGTAACTCATACATATTGAATTTATATGTAATGGTTTCCTTATTATTGATTTATCATTTCACAATAGGAGATTATTCTATCCAAAAGTTTTAGAATCACATATTAATCTCATCTTAAAACACAATGGAAATCACTTCAATTATCATTAAATATTTATAAGGGTTTAAGGAAGGAAAATATAATGTTATTCCCTAACATAATATACATCAATTGTGACTATTTAATCAACTAGTTTAAAAATATTATACTCACTACTAAACACATATGTAATATTTTCCAAGATAAAAATCATGTTTTATAATATTTCACACCCTATATATAATTTACAATCAAACCCCAATATAATCAAATTTCAAATTTCCTTAAGGTTTAAATGAGTCAATAATTAATCATGATTATTTATTTTATAAAATTTTCATATGTATTCTCTATATAACATGTTTTTTCAAAACATAGATAGAAGTGAAGTTTATATAATAAATTTTCAACAAAACATTTAAACCATTATTTCGAAATTATGGAAGTAATTTCAAAACACCATTCCATTTATTAGAAAATACTTTCATGAAATGAAATTTCAATTAAAAAATTAGTATTGTTAAAAATAATTACTACATGTCCTATGAAAACAAAAATAATTATAATTAATAATTTAACAGTATGAATGGAATATGATCCAAATGTTATTTAAAATATATAATATTTATGCTAGATTCATGTTCCATAAATTTCTAAAGGATGATACCTTCTACATTCTATCCAATTAGCATAACTACCTCTAGATGTTACCAAAACACAATCCATAATCCTTTATAAAAAAACACGAATAAATCCAAAAAATGATATCATAATTAATCAAGATAAACCTAACCAAAATTTTTTTGGAGTAGAAAAATAAAATTTCTAAAAAATAAAAAACAATCTTCAATTAATTCAATCATAAAGTTGCCCATTTAATAGTTTAAATCATGAAAAAAATCATTTATTATCATTAATATATCAATGTAGAGGATAGTAATTATAAAAACACTCACCAAGGAACACTAATATCTATAATGTCAGTGATCATATCATAGGAGTTTATTTCACATAAACAATTTTCATATAAATAAGTAGGTAATATATTTGGAAGAAATCTAAATAAGATAAAATGAGATGAATGGGTATGATGAATCCAAAATCTCATCATTATTAAAACAAAATAATTCATTAACATCAAAATCTTCTATTTTATAAATAAAATATGTATAAAAATAATGATCTATTGTTGAATATAGGGATTAGGAATCCTAAATCTCTTTATTTTTAAAATAGTATTTATTTATTATTATTACCTATCTATTGTTTTCTAATATTATTATTTGTCAAATTTTCACTTAGACATGTGATAAATATTATATGATAAATTAAATGTTTATCAAGAACCACAAAAAAATGTACACAAGGACTTATTTGTATTTCCAAATTTGACAAGATGTGAATTGATGTTCATGCTCGAATTTTATGTATTCATAATGGTGTTTTATAATATATAAATGAATGATATTGTTGGAAATAAATATATATTTTACCATTAATTTATCCAATTTACATATTTAAGGGAATGAAATGAAAATTAACCCTTCAAATTTTGACATAAATAAATCCATAACCGATGAGTTTAATTGCTATTTATGGGTTGTTATGACATATATAGATTAAAATGAATTTAGATCATATATAGATATTAAGTCTCACTATTGATATACAAACCATGTTTGGTATTCATGGTGACCCACAATAGTTTACCACATGGAGTGGCATATATAAGGTCATTCGTATTTTTTTGGATTAATTCTACATATATATCCATAATTCCCAATGTTAATAAGTAATTCTATATGTGAAACATCATATTTTTATAAATTTTTTACATACCAAAGGGATTAAATATGAGGATATTGGCAACCTTATTTGGTGTTTATAGGAAATAGGTATATTATGAATATAAATAGAGTTTTTGATTCATGTGAATGGTTTTTTAAGGGGGAAATTATATAGAATATGATTAATGATGAATAAATGAGTGTCCAAATTATTTGATTTATTTAAATATTATATAATATAACAATATAAATAATAGGAAAAATGTGTAAATATTGATAAAAGG
The DNA here is from genome assembly GCA_963277665.1 of Viscum album. Lineage (NCBI taxonomy): Eukaryota > Viridiplantae > Streptophyta > Magnoliopsida > Santalales > Viscaceae > Viscum > Viscum album. The sequence continues at coordinate 326,465,347 of OY728128.1, forward strand.
ATGGAGATGATATGAAATAAGTTAAATAAAAATGAGTTCATTGGTCATGTTTATATGAGTTTAAGGTTATGATAATGAGATAAAATTGATTTACAAAGGATATATAATTGTTATTGAGCCCATGTAAGTTTAGAAAATAAAATTTGAATTATATGTATATTTAAAGGGAATTGAATTTTTTTCATAATTTATTTTTTTGTTTTGTATGTGTAACAAGAAAAATAAATAGGATACATATGTGAGAAGCTCACAAAAGTGGTTATGTATTCAAAATTTGAAAACAAGTATGTGAAGTCAAAATACATGGAAATGGGATTTGTTTTGGTATGATCTGTTTATGTGTGAGATATAAATATTATAATAGTTAACAATATATTGTGAGGAATGTAATTTATAGTATTGGTCATGTAAGGGTTATATAAATATTTTTAATGGTGTGTAATGATGATTCTGACTATATATTTGTCTAATCTATGTGATTTATGTGTTTTGAAATATTATAAAATGTGACATTTAATAATGGTTAATAAATATTTTATACTCCATATATTTTAATGATTCAAGACATATTTGAAAGTGGATATTTCAAGAAATAATTATTTAAAATATTGAGTGACTATTCTGCCATTTTAATAGTGATCTTTAAATTATATAAGAGTTATTATTTAATAATTCTATATATAAAGTTGTAGTAATCATTATCCAAATAATGGAATAATAAGAATTTTTAATTAAATATATATATAGTAGTGGTTTTATTAAATAAGGTGGTAATTGATTAAAGAGTTGTAGTGCATCAAGGAAAGGAAATTATTGTCAATGAGTTCTAGATAATACACATTTATATGTGTATTTATAAAAAAAGAATAAATTATATATAATAGTGTTAAATATATATAGAAGAATTAAAAGAGGAGATTATGTATTTTTTGTTTGTGTCTACCTCTCATAAATTGAAAAATGTTTTTATGAAGTGAATTTATATTATTAATTTATTATCATATTAACCAATAAGTTTCAATATGTAATTTTTTTTAGTGTGGTGGGAGGAAAATTGTTGTGAATAAGCTACAAAATAGTTCAAGGTCATACTATTTCACTATTTTTTGTTAAATTATAATATGTGTATACTCTTTTAAAAAGGATAAAAACCATGATACACTAAATATTATTTACTCACACTGAGTAGTGTACCCGGTAAATGACTATTTTTAAATTTTTAATTCATATATTCTATCTCCTAGGTGAAGAACGTAGTAAATAATATGAATAATTTATATTTAATTGATAAAAAATACTAAAAAAATTTATTTTTAAAAATAATATATTAAATATACACACAATTACACCCCTACTCTAAGTATATCCTCATATCCCAATGATCTAATTTTATTGTTCAAAATATGTGTTTCACTTTTTTTAGGAATATTTTTATTACTATAATGGTGTTTGAATTTATTATAAATTTTTAGGTTGAAGTTACTTTGTAGATACAAATTGAAAATAAATAAACAATCCATAATATTATGGTTTTTAATAAATGGGTATAATTGTTTGATATGGAATTAAATGATGCATCTATATTTTTTATCCATCATTCTTGATGTTTTTCTTGTGGTGAATATTGGATATATTCCATTTTATGAAGGTGGTATTATGAAAAATGTTAACAAAAGATATAGAGATAATAATGGTAATGCACTAAATTAAATCTAAGGATAACAATGATAAAATGAATCATTTAAATTAATGGAAATAAATATGACTAAAGTAATTTTGACCTCATTTAAGAATGACTATTAAGGAGAAAATAATGTCAATTAAGCTAATATATAGTTTAAACAAATTAAACATCATTATTGTTGTATACAAAATTATGAAAATGATTATGAGTTCACTATTAGAGTTAGTGAGATTTTGATAAATCTATGTGATTTTTTTTGTATGTATAATGAAATATTTTTTTAATATTTAACCTAAAATAATATAAAATAGTTTTAATCCTCAAGATTTCCATTTTAAAAATAAATATTTTGATACTATTTCTCGATATTAATTACAATAAATCTTGATAACAAATTTCATTATGGAGTGGAAAACTTAAATGAATATGGATAGTGTTGAAAAGGAGTTTTCCATTAAGTCTATGAAAGATGTTAACATGTATAATAAATCTATAGTAGATGAAAATTCAGAATCTATGGTATATGATGTTGAATATATGTTAAATAAGATATAATTTTCTATGTAAAGAGATGTTCATAAGTAAAAAATGGAATGTATCATTGAAAATACCTATGCAGAGATTTAACTTTAGTGATGTTGTACATTTTTTATAAACTTTCATAAAACTGGAGGATATTAAATTGAATTTTAATTTGATATTTTAATTTCTTTTCTGAAGTGAATGTAAAAGTTATTATAAAAGAAAATAATTTTACTATGTAGAAAGGGAAGAGTATTCTTGGAGATGAATAAATGTAAGATAACCTATAAAATAAAGAAACCATAGAGAATATAATCGAGATTAATAAAATTTCTCAAGTGAACCTAGGGAGATGATATAGATTACTTAAATCAACAATAATAATTCATCAAATATTTATGAAATTAAAAATTGGAAATAAAATGGGACATATAAGGAATTCATATTAAAATTTTATTTAATATAATGTATAGAAGTTATGTTAAAAATTTTGTGAATGATAGATAACTTTCTATGATGATATTCCCACAAATTTTAACTTGTAAAGATGAAACAATTACTAAAAAATAATTAGTGTTCGTGAATGGACAATATAGGTTCATGTTTTCCCCTAATGATTATTTTTCACTCAATAATGTTCTGTATGTGAATAAATTTTATAGAAGTAAATTTAATTAATAATTTAAATTATAAGATATTATGGGTTTTTAGAAGAACATAAAAAATATCAGTTTTAAATTGAAATGTCAATCCAAAAAACAACTGAATATTCCATCAAAAACATTTGAATTTTTAATACACCTAGAATGAATTGATAAATAAAAAATGATCTATGTAAATATCTCAGTTGGTTTCCCTGATTTTTTATGAATAAAATTATTATTTATGCACCAAATAATAAATTTAGTTCTTATATGGAGAATCAAAAAAATCAATTTATTCTGGAAGTTGGAAAAGTAATGACAAATATTATTAAAATGATAATTATATAAGTAAATAAAATATTTAAAATTATTGTGACATTATATTTCTTATACACCTTTATTTTATTCTGTAATAATGATCTTAGTACAATTTGAATCAAGAAAACGTTTAGCAAGGTATTCATTTGGCACATGTTGAAATATTAAAAATACATCTTTTCAATTATGGATATTTTTGTGGTTTGAGGATATATGAATACTTAATGGATATATTGGTTCACTATTATTGCTATTTATGATTTAGTATAGTGTATGATATATAAATTGAGTGGTTCACAACCATATAAATACAAAAAATTGATCAGTATTCTGATTATTAAATATAGATGCTTGAATGAAATTTATTGGGTAAAAATTCAATTGGAGATGAGACCATACAGTTATTGTTTCTAAATATTTTATGCCCATTATTTTTTTTAGGTTTTCATTAATAATATAAATCATGAATTTTATTTGATATTTTTAAAAAGAATCATTAAGGAGTGAAAAATTTTATTTAAGGATATAATGATGGTGTGTCGATGGATTTTGGATTGATCATCTTCATCACACATGTTAGAATTTATAATTAGAAGTGATATTCTCTAAAACATATATATCATATAGTATGATAGAGAAAATAAATTTGTATAAATTTTATTAAATCGAAGGATTATTGTATTCCCTAGTGTTTGGAATAACTTAAACTATAAAATATGATGTTATGACTCCACATGTTGAGTTATAAATAAGTTATTATTCAAATAAGCACTCATGTAAAATTATCCATAATTATAATGTTTCATGAATGAAAATGAATTGTTAAAAGTGTATTAATTAAAATTAACTATAATGTATCGTAATATTATTCCATTAATATATTATATAAAAACATATGAAAAAATGAATATGTCTCTCGTTGATTTATCTAAGGGACTATGTAATTTATAGAACCAAGAGATAGTGTATCATGTTGTCTTTCCAAATAATCAATAAAATTTAAGATTCTCCAAGATCTATTCCATCACATATTTCCATATAATGAGATAAAATCATATTATGAGAAAAATAAGGGACTTAAAAAGTTATGGATTATATTTTTACAAAATATGGATACACCAAAACAAGAGAGTCATTAAGATACTGATATTGGTTCTTCATGATGAACCTGAGATGAATACAATGTAGGTAGTAACATTGTATTGAAACATAAATAGTTTATTCATTTTCTACTAATAAGTAAGTCCATTTCAATTAATTTTGTATCTTATATTTGGGATTTATGTTGTATGAAGTACCTATATTATGTTTTTTATGATCCTTTGAAACCCATCAGTTGAATCCAATCATTGAATTTGGATTTCAAAAAAATCATATTGTAAATTGACGTTATGAATGATACTGAAAAATGATAGTATTATATCGTATGTATGATACTCCTAGGAATATAGAATATATATTATGCCAGTAAATCCAATGTTTAGTTAATCAATAAAGGAATTATCCCTTAGGGTTTAATTTCATGAACTCCACAGCAGTATTGAATTAATCATATATGTATATTGCATCATGTGGTAATTTCTAGGTATACTGTTGTGTAATGGGTAGATTCAAACACAATTCTATAATATTTCTATAGTAATCTCACAATGAAGTATATAATTTTATTATATACCTATGGAATGTGGTATTAATCAAATGGAATCAATATAGCACAAGGTATTATATTACAATGAATCGTATCATAATCTATAGTTTCTAGTCATGATTATTTTACTTATAGAGTTCCTAGAATTGATTTGATTCATATTCATTATAAAAATATCATCAATGGATGTATTGATGTTTGTAATGAAAAAAATAATATTTTAAAAATAATATAATTTTGGATATAATGTAACTATATCCTATGTACAAAAATATTATGTTTCATGAAAAAAACATGCATGAGAAAAGAAGGAAATTAACACCCAAAAAAATGAAAATAGTTAAATATTTATAAAAATAGGAGGTAAAAATTTATTTTATGATCATATTTTGTATGATATATATGATTATGGTTTTATAATATAGTTATATTAATATAATATTATTATACAGTATGTTCAGATAAATACGATGAAAGTTAAACAAGAGGTAAGTGTTTATCATTTCACCTTTACATCCAAAAACATATTCCATACTCATATATTATTATATAGTGTGGTGAATATAGTTCCAATTTTGATTTTTTTTATAGTGACTCTATCTCCCTTTGTACTATTTAATGTTTCATTGGAATTTATTTATTACATGGAATATATTATTTAGAATTTAACAAAAGTGGTACGGGTTTATTTCACAATATCATCATCAATCGATATTGTTATTTATTAGAGAAACTATTTGAAAAATTATGTTTTATTTATAAAAAACCAATATATATCCTAACCCTATAATTATTCATGATCACGTCATGTAGTAATACTGGATTCTATCTATTTGGTACTTATAGTAATTGATAAAATAATTTGTGGAAGGGATTCATTGATTTAGTTTTTTTTCAAAATTGTTTATCATCAAAATAATGATTTTCTAAAAATTATTTCATTTTTTTTAAAATTTATGTAATTTACATAAGAATGTCATTTTATACACCTCTTTTACTTTTTAAAAATTTATTTTAATCGAATCATCAAATTTGATTTCCGAATATGGCTCATTTGGTTTTTACCAAAAATGCCAATGGAATTTTTCCTAATCATGTATATCATGAATGTAATTTTTTTTTGTCATGAAAACTCAATATATTAAATATTATATTATAATTATCAAATTTTATTTTTTATAATTATTTTTTTCAAAAAAATTCTGAATATTTAGTTTTAAAAGATTATTTTTAAAATTCAAATGTTATTTTCCTCATGAATGTTTTAAGAATATTTTCCTGGTATTCTTATTAACCAACTACATAAATCATTTATTATAATTATGATCACAAATGAATATGTTGTATTCATATCATCTTTATTTTAAAATTGGATGCTTTTTGATATTTTTTTACTCAGGGTGTACAATTTTATTACCATTCTCTATACTACTATAGATGGTTGAATATTATATTTATTTCATTTGGATAATTATTAACAATTCATAAGTTATTTTTTAAATTATAATATTTATTTTTATCAGGTTTTACTACTTTAATATGTGGAATTATTTATTTTTAGTATTTTATGGGTGTGGCCTTGTAATAGATATCCCCTTGATACAACAACATTTCACATGAGACAAATCAGTTAGAAAAATTATATGGGTTTCTACCCATATATTTAAATTTTCTTGTTAATGGTAATGAAATTATGTTCTATTAATATATTAAGAGATTAATTTCTCATGTCCATATGGTTATTATATTAGTTATATTATCCCTGGATGTTATTAGAGCTAATATGAATATTTAAATAGATTTCATTAATCTTTTTTATCCCTTCCTTATTATTCTCAGTTTATTGATTAAATGGGATGTGATTTATTAATTTACCTTTTTATATTTATTATTCTTATTTATGCATGATATTATTCATTGTTTGTATGCCTCTGTTGAGAATCAAATCTCAGCCCATTATTTTTTTATTCCCATGATACTTGAGTGTATTTAATAATTTATTTCAAGGGATATTCTAAGGGGAATAATGGAGTTCTCAATGAAAAATATTTCTCTATATTATGTTTTAAAATTTAATAAGAATTTAATACAGGGATATGGCTTACCATTAATATTAAACTATTCTATACTTGGGATATGATTTCTTGCATCTAGTTCCAATTTAATAGTGTTTACATCAAATCAGGGTTACATGGGTTAGAGGGTTTATAGTACAATAAACAATTCTAATTTTTTTATAATAAATTGTAAATTGTTATTAAAAATTTTAATTATTTAATATCCTTAAATATTAAATTTTATTATCAACCTTCGTTGATATTCTTATATTTCATAAATTAAATTTATATTTAAAATGATTTTATGGAAATTATAATTGTAATATAAAAAAATTATGAATTAAAAAATTTGGATAAATATAAAAGGGATTGTATTTACATTTATGAATTGTTTATATGATTTCATTTGAATTTTTCTAACTAAAAGGTATATTTAATTATTTAAACCAAATCAAAGGCACACAATTATTTATATAAATTTCTGTGGCTATACATATATCCACATGCATTAAACCAAGGAATTATATTACTATTACTATAGTATAATTTCTATATCAATATGACTTTTTTCATATATCCACATTCATTTCATGTGGCTATATGTTTTCTAGTAATCATATCATCCCTTAAAATAATCATTTAAATCAGAGATACATAGTTTTTGAAAAATAATACAAATTGGTGGATCATGATCCTGTTCCACAAACTATTAGCATAGGGTGTGCTTTATTCAGCCATAGAGTGTTAAATATATATATATTTTTGGATCTATATAAAAAAAATATATTAATTGGATGGAAAATAAAATTCCATGTGTGTTTCAAACTCTATCAAATGATGCTTTTAAACCACTTTCCACTACTTAAATTACTATTAAATTCATTAATTTTAATTTATATGCATATATATACATTTACATAATAGGTGTCATGACCCATCCCCTGGGGCCTGTATCGTGACTACCCCAAGCCCACCTTCCATAGGCCAGGGGATGGCAAATAGCACCAAAGGCGTAACTCCTTAAAAACTGGGAAGGCATTGCCTTTATGAAACGTAAACACACACAACCAGAGTACAAGCAGAAGAAAACACGAAATAAAGCTGTATAAAAAACCTGTTAAAAGTACAAGGGTCCGGAATAAAATCCCAACTAAATGGTAAAACTACAACTGAAATAAAGTACAAATAAAAAGGCAAACATCTGGATGATGGAAGCAGCTCCTGGATCGTCCTCTGTGTTCTTACCTAAGGGTATGTACAGATGTCCTCCTCAACACTCCAAGTCTATCGATCCGCTCTGTGTGTCGTCATGCCGAGTATCATCCTCCGGGTACCGACCAATCATCGTACACTCTGCCTCGGTCAGTGTTGTCTGTTGTCTACATCCAACACAATGATGTACGGTCATAGCCCATGCAGGGGTGAGTATAACGATTCTCAGTAGGGACCCCGAGACCCTCAAGGTCTAACCAATTGCAACATGGATAAACCAAAAAGAAATATCCCAATAGATAACTTTACATAGGTATACTCCCATACATATACCTAGGTTATCAGGTAACCAATCTAAATCATGAGGAAAACACAAAGTTCATTGACTCAGCTCAAACCAGGATTTTCATTCACGATGTCGAAAACATGGCTACTGGAGAGCTCCTCCTATGTCGAGCACAATAATATTATAAAGACTCTGAGAGGCTACTCACTAACCTTATACTGCTAAGGTACTCCTCCTATCGAGTACTGCAGGTCTGCTGCCAAACCGGGTGCTCCTCCGCAGTGGGTCTACCGCCAAACCGGGCACTCCCCCTAATAGCCGTCAGAGGTACTCCTCCTGTCAAGTATCGTGGGTCTCCTGCCAAGCCATGCTCTACATCTGTTGTGGGTCTACTTCCAAACTAGGCGCTCCGTCCTCTGGGCTAGTCGAATCACACCGAGTCGAATCAATCAAGCAGTCGTCAGGTCTACAGCTACTAGTTCTCTGCACTCTGTAAGCTCATCTCCAGGAGGATCCGCTCCACGAGCTACTGGTAAATAGTCCATGTGTCAAGAAGTCCAAAAAATGAGTATCAAAAAGTCCCACCTCGTCATAGGGGTCTCAACGCAACAGACGACACGTCAATCGAACGCCCGGTCAGTGAGTTATTATCCTTTTTGTCATGGGGGCCGGTTGCTTTCGTCTACGATCCAACCCAACCGTATCTAAACTATACCTCAAACTCCCATGGGGTATACTCAAAGGAACCGTTTCTCAACAACATTACCAATGCCGATGATGGTTCGTCAAATGGACGTCTGGTCTGAGAGTTACTGGCTTTTCCATTCCAGGGGTCCTGTTGGTTTCTAAGGTAAACCAAACCGAACATTCTAAAATTGCGTCCACACTTCATTTAGAGTAAGCCAAAAGAACCATCTTATCAAGAGGAAACCAAAATAGTTGACGGTGTGTCAATCGGACATCTGGTCCTTAAGTAATAAGTGTTTCCGCTCGAGGGCCCTGTTGGAATTACATTTGTTCCAAACCCGATCGTTTTTCCAAATTCATACAAAACTCACATAGAGTATCGCAAAAGGACTGCCTCATCACGAGGGTCCCAGTGCCGCAGATGGCACATCGATCAGACATGCAGTTTTAATGTTATTCATATTAAAGTGACAATTGGCCCGACCCATTAAGCCCAGTGGGCTGGCGGGTCGGTTCAACCCAATGTAGGAAGGTCCGACCCGGTAGGAGGTCAAACCGGCATGAAGAAACACACGGACCGACCCGAGGGTGCATAACTCGGCACGGCGGGGCATGGCCTGGCCCGACACGATGCGACTTGGCACAGCGCGACCCAAACTTTCAAGGCGCGGCCCGACGCGGCTCAGCCTGAGGGGGAAGAGCGGTCCAAGGCATGGGGGCGGCCCCCCCGTCGAACCAAAACGGGGGCACCAAGTGGCGCCGCCCTCCCTAATCGTGCGACCTTCTTTGCAAGAGTGGACCGCTTTGGCGGGCCGTAGTTCATCCAGCGTGGCGCCCTCCTAGCACCGTGGTTCAACTCAACCTGGTCGGCCGTCTGCCGGCCGGTTCACTGGCTGAGTGGCCCGTAGAACATGGGTTGCAGTCTTCCATAGCGTGACGCCCCTTGTGGCACCGTGGTCCTCCTTTGGCCCGGCCAGCTTTAGCCGACCGTTTCTTCTTTTGTCGAGCGGACCATAGTTGTGGGCCACCGTTCCTCTCCACGCGGTCGACATACGGCCGCCACATTTCCTTCAGTCATTTCCCTCCCTTCCATCACTGTCGCCTTTGAAAAAGAACAGGGATCAATGGAGGGTCATTAGGCCATGTTCATTCGGCTCGCGCCCTCCGCATTAGGTGGTATCACATGACCAATTACAATCCACGGTTTTAACGAAGGATGAAGCAAAAGTTTAATCAATTAAAATAGAAACATACCTATACCTTGAATATAGGTTCATGGTAGTTGAGTGTCATGGAAGATTGCGTCATGGAGGTTGGGCGTCTTTGTATACAAACGTCTATTCTGCTGACGTCGGGGTTCATCTAGAGAGAATCGTCTATAGAGAATTCTTCTGCGTTCTTCATTGGATTAATTTTTCATTGTTAGAGGAACGTTGTATTCTCCTATGCCTTTCCAAATAATATCCAATCCTTAAAAGAAACAATAGGCTCTCTATAATTATATTGGTTCCATCAAACTCAAAATATTTCAAAAAGGATTCACGACACCACACATAATTATTTAATTGAGTAGCTCAACCCATTAATTAGAAGTGTTGGCATAGGGGGGAGGTGGAGAGACTCCACCATAATAAATGGGGGGTTTTCAAAATTAAAGAGGGGGAGAGGGAGAGGAAGAGTTCTCATAATTAATGGGGGGTTGTTACAATAAAGGAACAGAAGTTAAATGGGGGGGGGGTTGAAGAGAGTTATGGGAGATGAAAGGTTGGGGCTCGTGTGGGCCCCACATATGAAATATCTACACATGGGAAGTTGGGTGGGTGTGGGCCCCACCAATAACTTCCCATTGGAGTAAATAACTTCAATGATATATAAAATTGTTCTGACAATTTTATTTAACTATTTCTAATTTTCCAAATAAAAATTAACTCTCAAGACACACAAAACGAAACTGTGGTAAAGGTGCCTTTGAGAAATTATTGGCATTGTGAGTTCATCAGTGTCCTCAGATTTCAATTCCGAGCACTGGTTCAAAAGATAGACAAACCCGTACGTACGTTTACTGAACGTACCCAAAAAAACATCAGAAATTTTTTCTGTTCACAACGAGCCTCAGAATCAGGCGCCGTCAGAAACTACGGACTCGTAAAATTCCAAACAATTTATGAAAAAAAAATTCCCTTGAGATTTCTGGGTCATTAGATTAGGGTATTAAATTTTATATAGAGGAGGTTTCAAACTGGGGATTCTTGATGAAAATATGGTAAATCCTTCATTATATTTTAAATTATTTTAAATTTTTATTCAAAAACCCAATAATGTATATAAATATATATATATGTGTTTTTTTAAGAAAAATAAATTTTTAAAAAAAATATTCAATTATCGTAATTTCTAATCAGAGTACCTTTAACTGAATTCTATTCAATAAAAGCACACTTGTGAATTACTGTATATTTATTTTATTCATAGAGAATTTTAACATGAATAATTAAACATAAATGTATGTGTAATTAAATAATAATTATATTTAAAAAATGAACTCATTAAAATTTATTTAATGCAAATAAAAATTAACTAAAATAATTCCCAATACTAATTAAATAGTAGAATATAAATAAGTTTCAATTTTCAGATTGTGGGATATATGAACAATCATAATTTCCATGGAAATATTGAGGCCTTATTTCTGCCCATAAAAATACCCAGGGTAATAATTGCTTCTCTCTATAATTACAATTTCATGTATTGTTCATGATAAAAAAACAATTCACTCATAAACTTGTAGGAGTGGTCATTGGGCATGTGGATATTGGTGAACTATTTCCATATTATTTTTTAACATTAAACAAAAATTGATTGTGAATGACCGGTTTTGTACAGTTAATGTAATATTACATGTCTGATATTTAAATTATTAATAATTCTATACATAATAAAAATATATAATTAATTTATATTTCACTATGCGTTATATATTTAGTTATGAATTAAATATAATTAATAGAAAAAAAGTGTTTATATTTGTAAAAATTATAGAGTGTGTTTGATTTATTTATTTATGAATGATTATTAAATTTTTTACCTAATGATTAAATATATGTAATATTGAACCATCTAATTTATTCTTATATTGATAGATAGATATAGACGATTAATATTATGAATGTATTTATTCTTTTTTGAATTGTGATCATGATTTTATAGATTTCTATACATGAATATACAGAGTTAGATGCTAGTTATGAGAATGTATTTAGTGTTCCTCTACCTTGAAAATGGCCTATACAAGATTATGAGCATATATTAAATATATATTAAAAATTTATAAAAATTATGTGATTGATTATTTAAGTTATTTTTGTCTCTCCCAAGTCATGTTTTCTTAGATAGATGGGAATTTGGGAGAGACTACTCATATCCCTGTAGGTGTATTCCTTGTCCAAAAAAGTAAGGGTTGGATATATATCACTCTCTGTGTAATATTATGGGGATTATTAATTTCTTATGTTTTTAATACTTTTCATGGAATGGTATAATGTTCCTTGTTGATAGGATGAATTTGGATATATGTGAATATAGTTGACATTTCATATGGATTAGAGACATAACCTATGAGTTGTGTAAATAATCATACAAAATTATTATTTTAATATATTGATTTGATGGAAGGAATTTTATTCTAATCTAATTCATAATATATTGTATACGTAATGGAAATTACAAGTGATTAGATGGTGAGATTAAATCCATTTTAAATAATACTATGTGTTATATTTCATCTAAATCATTAGTTTTCATGAAATCAACCAATTAGTAAGGGTGATAAAAAAAATGTAAGTTCTTGAAGATTATCATGTGTAAGAAAACTATGTAAAGAGGTGAATCTAACTTTTAGGAATATTTTTCCATAAATTTTATCATTGTTACAAAAACCTCTGAAACATTTTTTAGATAATATAGTAATATAATTGAGGCAATCCATTTCAATGATTGATCAAGGTGTTTTCAACCCATATATCTAAATGTCATTTATGACATGATTTACATGATTGTCGGCCAAATTTATTCATGTGTTTTTTATACATAACTAATGTATTTCATTATGACATATGGATCTAGTCATAATAATTTTTTATGGTTTACATAAATGGGTTCATCATAATATTGGATCAAATTATGTAAAATACAACAGCATATGTCTGTAAAACATGATTCTCATAATATAAAAGATTTTTTATAGATAAATGAAATCATAATCATCCACCAAAATTTTGATTTTTTTTTCTGAAATTATGAAATATAACATAATTAAAAGTGTACAATAGTAAAATACATTTGATTTTTTATTCCTTCAGAAAAATATATCATACATTAAAATATATTTCAGAGTAAATTAACTATCTTATTTGGTCAATCAGTGAATATAGATACATTTGAAATGAATAATTTTACAAAAAATAGGTTTCAATATGTCTTGTTTATGTTAATTAAATTATTTTGTTTTCATCAATGGTAATTTTATAGTGTTAGGAATAATCTCAGGAAACATTTCCTATTTTTTTCGAACTATTAATAATTGATGAAGATGGAAGGGCATTTCTATATTTTAAATCATTATCAAATATAAAATGGATAAAATCATAAACCAAAAGAAAAAAAATACATAATGATTCTATAAATGTTTTATAATATATATAGCGCTGTCCATTGAATCCTAGATTTATCCAAAAATGAAATATAATGAAATGTAATATTGGACAATCACATGGAAAACATTTAATTTCTAAAACAAAATTGATATTCCATGTGACATATTATTAATATAAACAAACATTATTGATTTGTATGAGTATATGATACTCATTATATATTTCCTATCTATGGTATATATATATCTGTTCAAATCATGAAAAAAAATGTATACTGAATTTATTTTGTATTCTAATTTTTAGGAAAGGCATTACTAAATAATTAGTTGAATGAAAAGGTTTTTGGAAATAAATGATGAATCTTTTTAGATGTTGTGATAGACATATTATTTATGTTATATGATAATATAAGTTTTTATCTGACTTCTATAAATTATAAACAATTATATAAGATGCATGTGTTTTATGATTCATTGGATTCTATAAAAAAATAAAAAAATAAGGGCAAAAATCTAATATCATGGAAAAATGATTTTTTTTATATTTTTTTAAAAATGGATGATTTTATATCACTAAAAATAATTAGAATATTTAAATTAATAATGTATTATTTTAGTTTTTTTATCTACAAATATATAATCAAATATATGATATGAAAATAATAGTTTTTTTGTTAGATATTCCCACCTAGGAAATAAATATGAATTTATAACATAAAGGAGTGTTTATCAATTTTTATGATATTCCAAAGAGAATATATTTTATGTATGTTTGGACTTAACAAATATTTATGTTACCAATTAAAGGATTACTCCATTCAATGTTCTACGTGAATACCATATCAAGAAAATGGTTAATTAAATGGATTACATAGATGATTATTAAAAACATTGAACATGTTCAAGTTAGACAACAAAAGTTTTTAACATTTTAAAATTTTATATTGTGATGTTAATGATTTCGAATATGTTTAAGATTTTGAAAAATCTGAATATTATTCCAATATATCACCATTACATAAACTATATTTCATTGTATATATATGTCACTAATGATTTTAGTGGGAATATGTTTTTTGATATTGTCACATTGTGTTATCATAGGAGTTTTATAGATATATAACAATATTAAAGAATAAAATACAATATAAAATTAGAGGTAGAATCTAGAAGTATGACATATATGATATAATATATATCTTTTAAGGTATTAAAATTTAAATTATTAATATATTTTTTAAATATAAATTTTATGGTGTCTTATAAAAATAGATCACTACTATATGATTTAATAATGTTGTATACTATTATATTTTAATTAAGTGAAATTTGAATTGAACACTAATGTAAAACATTGTGCTCTATACAACTGATGTTCATCAAGTACAATATATAGTTTTTGGTGATGGGTATATGTATTGTGAGTCTCATTGTTTTATTTTGAAACATAATTCTCTCTTGAAATACAAAAAATAGGTGCTAGATGACCAATGAGTTATACAATAACGGGTGCCATACACAAAGTTTTTGAAATACTAGAGTGTCATGGTTTATATTTTAATTTAATAATATATATGATTATATATATAACTATAATGACAGAAATAATAATTTAATTTTATTCCTAGACAATCCCTGTGAATTTTCTAATTAGGGGGTGGTTGTGTGTGGGGTTAATCATGTAGATAGAATGTGATTTACCAATATAGTATTTTTCTATCTAATATATTGAGTATGATATATAGATCCTATATTGAGATGTATGGGGGAAGTGAATGGACATACCTAGATATTATATATTTTATTTTTATCAATCATCTGAGGTTCATTTGATGTGCTGATCTACATGGTGAATGGCATGTGATGTATCAATCGACCTGGCCATCCCAAACATAGGGAATCAAGAAAATACGAGTTGTCTATAAGTGAATGACATACTTCATTTACCATAGTAACATTATGTACTATAAAAGGGATCATATGAAATTTCATTCCACTATATGATGCATCCAGGGGACAAGTGTATAATGATACTTTTTTTAAATGGATTAAACAAAATCAAATTGTATCATTAAAAGTAATGATTAATTACTAGAAATTATTTTATTACATATTTAAATTTAAATTGTCTCATTTTTCAATGATATAATAGACCTTAGTTAGATCATGTGGTCTAAAAAATGGAATTCTGTTGAAGTCATAAAATGTGTCAAAAAAGTGTTTACATTTTATCAAAAATGTGTTTTGGATGGGTATTCAAAATTTATTACATATGATGTAACACATGTTGAATATAATTAATTCTTTGAAAAAGGTATTTTTGAAATATCCAAAAAAATGATTGGTCTCACTAGTTATTCAACATAGTAAAATATGTGTTCATATATCACAATGTCAATCAGGATTTAGCACATATCAAATATTGATTGAGATAACCCCTATTTACTCTATATAATAGTGTAAGATAGAGCATGTAATATATTATAACATGTATGAAATCCAATTCCATTCATATCTCATATTGTCTGTAATATCATAAATTATAATTAAAATTTTAATTCTATAAACAGTCGAGTATGAGAGAAGATATCATTTAAATAATCACCCACATAAGTTATCATAAATATAACCATTTTTTTAAAAAATATAGATAATATTTATTTGGATACAGTTACCCATATAATTACCCTATTCCATGATATTTATATTTAAATTTAAAAAATATGAATACATTTATTGGGTTGAGGAAATATTCTCAAAGGGGACATATAGAGAATGATACTTTGAGATAGTGTTTCAGGGGAGATTTTCCAATACATAACTAAATAACATATTCTAAAAAATATATTCATTCTTCGCTCTTAAAACCTCAAAATATTAGAACATAATTGGATTGATAAGGGTACCACCCATATGATGTGTGTTTTTTTACCATTGGTTACACCGTTGAGGATGGATTCCTTCTAATACAAATAAAGGATCATCCTAGATAATATGAGACTATAATAGTCACCACCAAACCATAATTTTTTAATACTTAAGAATTAATTGATTGAATTATTTTATTATTTCATGCTTCTAAGTGTTTTTAAATTAAATTTTTAACAAATTGCGGAGAAATATTAGCCAAATAGTTAACATAAGGTTAGAGAAAACTATGCACCCAATCAATGTGAAGGGGGAGGGAGAACTGTAATGATGTGTTTGTTATTGTAAAATTGTTATATTAATAATTATGGAAATCAATGTGTAAATAAATTTTTAATGAGAAAATGATATATATAATTGTGAGCAGTATGTACACTACATGGGTAAAGAAAAATGTATTGAAGATACATATATATGTCTCTGTATAGTTTATCCATGGGTGGTTTATGATTCCATAAACAATACAAAAAAATCATTTAGAATACACATATATATTTGTTCGTTGTTCACAATTGATGCAATTTTATGGGTGGACCATGGAACCAAACCATACATTCTCTTATAGTCGAATCAATTTATTGTCTCATAGTTGTAACATAGTATCATAAACTATATAGCAAATGTTTTTACACATATAGTTATGATAATGAAATTTTCTTTCTAGTTTATTTGAATTGAATACATTATGAACCTCCTTATACACTCATTCACATGTCTACACTCAAGGATATCTGTAGGACTAACTCCTATCACATCCTCCTTATATTCAAGGTATATCATATTTGTTTCTGGTTTACTCTGGTGGGTCTCATAGGGAATTAAACAACTATTTCATAAATATGAGAATAGAATAAATAATAACCCCAATATCTACCTATATAAAAATATTAAAATATCCAATTATGGAAATGAAGAAAACAATAAAATCACATCATTTAATTTCATGCTATTGAGATTTCTTGAACAATTTAATTAGTTATTGATAATGATCATGATGGGTAATGAAATATAATACATTATTTGGGAAATTACTATATTGAAAATGAATTTAATATCATACATGCTATATCTTTCATCCTTAATCTTGTGATTACACCTCCATGATATGAAATGTAAGAGAATATCGAATAATGTTTATTATACTGTAGACAGGAATCATCCACACTAAAATTATATGGTATTATATTATTATATAACCATTATGGAAGATATTATATCCTTCCATCATTAACACATGTGTTATAATTCATATATGAATAGTGTAGACATCACATGTATTTTATTCCTATGTTAATGAATATTCCCCATATTTCATCTCATGTAACATCTCTATAATAATATAATTTTGGGTGATTGATGTCTTGCCTCCCATATAAATGAGTTCATTTTCTTATAATTTGACATATGATATTACGAATCATAAACATTACTACATATATTATATGAGATAGGGAAAACGATCTTCCAATACAACCCACCCAACAAGGTGTTATGATTTGGTTTGGATGTAGATTATTATGGCATGGTTTTTTTAAACTATTCATTTTGATTTAAAATTGAATATAAAAATATGGTAGCACATGAAGGTATATAGAAATAACCACATTTTAAAAAATAAAAATTTTGTATCTTAATGATATCATATACATTTTGGTTTCTAACATTCACACCATATACTATGTCAATATTGTAACACCCCAAGTAAATAAAGAATAGACATTTTCATATTTATCCATATTTGTGAATAAAATATTAATATGACTTTAAAGGGGACGCTATTCTCGATGGCGTACCCAACACGCAACAACGAGTTTCTTGGGAATCTTACGTTGCACTCTAATAATAAAATAATATTATTTCAAATGGTAGTTAACATGTAGCCGTTGTATTGGCAGGAATGGATATAAATAACTAAAATATGATTATATATGTTTTTTTAATGTTTTTACATTTATCCAATAAAAGCTAAAGGCTTAAAATACGGAAAGAATTAAATTTTAGGTGTATATGCCCTAGTTTTCACTAAAGGTTCACTTATCGCCTTTTAATGGAGAACTGTCATTAAATATAGTTTTGATCACTCTTATACATTCTTTTGGACCAAATAAAACTCTTATTAAGAATCGGGACATCAAATTTTACTTTTTGTAATTTTTTTGGTATTTTTCCGATAAAGTTCATTTTTTAATGAATAGTGTTGAATGTTGTGTTTTAATTCAAAACCTCTTTTTAATATAATTTATTTATATGATTAGATAATATTTTGAATTGGTTTTAAAGTTAAATTAGAAAATATTTTTACCATTTAATCCAATCGTGGTCATTGGAATCAATTTCACTTTGAAATTAGACTTCAACTGGTGTCAATCTTTTGATACTTATTGTTTTATAAAAACATGCTCTTTGCTCTGACAGAGGGAATTAATTATTAAATTAATTAATGTGACTTATATGTTTTTAATTTTTTAAAATATACTTCATTTTTTAATTCGGAATATCAAAAATATCTTAGGGTGAATTTTTGGTAATTTTCTGAAAAACTTCAATTTTTGATGAATAGTGAAACCACTAAGTGGTACTTGTAAAAGCTGATTTAAGGTATAAATAATACTTTAATAATATGAAATGACCTAGACACATGTCCCAACCTCATTGGTTGTGTCATGGCCGACCATGACAAGCCATGGATCAACTTGGGGGCCCCATGGATCCACTTTTGTTGGGAAATGACATAAATTACTTTTTATTTAATGTTAAAGTGAAAATGACACAAACATGATATGTTTTACTAAAACAATTTTTAAGTGGTGTTAAACAAGTCCAAATTTTGACTATAAATATTCATTGGAAAGATAAAATTATTTTCTACATCATAGTAATTTTTTTTATAATTTTTAGATATTAAATAAAATAAATTATTTGTGACATAATAATGATTCAGCGGTGACATCATTATTTGACGATTTAAATAAAATAGAAAGATAATGTAAAATCTATGAACTACACATGTCCAAAACCAATTGGATGAGTGGATTTCGAAGCTTTATCACCTTATCCACGAATGATATCAATGTGGGACCTTTTAAAATCTAAACACATTTTCAAATAAAGTAATATTTCTTTACATTCCAAAAGTGCCCCTCCTCTCCTCTTATAAAAGGCCCCCACCTCTACCTCTTTTCCCACACTCCTCAAGCCTTTGGCTCGGCCAACCCCTGCCCATTTACTCTCTCCATATCCCTCTCCTCATCCTATAGGATTCCCTTTGGGCAGAATCCTATCAACGGAAGCCTTTAGGCTCAAATCAAAAGGAGTTTCACTTTTAAAGGACGTTAAAGAACGATCGAGTCAAGTCCGACCCGAGGTAAGGGATCCTACTCCACTCTTTCTTTTTTAAGTACACTCTTTTATGTCATTCCTTTTAAAGATAATCTTTCTTGTTATTGGGATGATCTTTTATATTACAATTACTTTAATTTTTATGTTCATGTGATGAGAGACCCTATTCTCTCTCATCAATCCATTTTGGGAGTTTTGAGTGGCGTCGTTAGGCTGCCGAACTTTCGTAAGAGATCTAACAACTCTCAAACTTTTTAAGTACTCTCCTTTATGTAACTTCTTTTAATCTCCTATTTGTAATGTTGGGGGATGTTCTTTTATATTCCTCTTGATGTACATTTTATTGTAATGTGATGAGATACCCTATTTGATCTCATCAATCCATATTCAGAAGTTTTATGTGGCGCCATTAGGCTGCCGAGTTTTCGTAAGGGACTTTTCATCTCACTTTTATTCTCGTGAGATTTATGCTACATTTGCCACAAATTCCATTGAGTGGTATATGTACTGCCATTTATTCTACTCTTTGTGTAATATACTTTCGTTTATGAGTATTTACATCAATGATCTATTGTCCTTCTTTCATGGGGTGTATGTTTTGAATGATACCCAAGTCGGTAAGGGAACCTTTCACCCTCCTCTTTTTTAAAAGACTTCTTTTGTTGGGTCTTTTAATTTACATATTTTTATGTTGGGATGTGTTCTCATATATCCTTATTGATGTAAATTTTATGTCTAAGTGATGAGATACAGTTTTATCTCTCACCAACTCATTTTGATGTGATGTCGTTCGGCTGTCAAGGGAACTTTTTAACCCAATTTCGATTTCTCTGGGTTCAACATGTGGTCATTGAATATGTCATCCATTGAATATGTGTGAATGACCTTTTATTGTTTTACACTTAATATCCACTTATATTGGGCGTATTTATATTTGTCACAAATTTTTTTGAGATTGATTTGTCCCTAATTTAAGGATACCTTCTTTATAAGGGATTTCATCACATTTGACATTTATATTGAGGGTTCATTGTTTTTATGCACCAATTCACTCTTATATGGTGTATATACTATCCTTTGGAGTATTATATCGTGAATAAATTAATTCTCATTATATTATAAAGTTCTGATTAAATGTTATTCCTCAATTATTGTATTCAAGTGTCTCTAATTTTGGTAAATACCCTTTAACCAAAATATCACTTTAAATGTTTTAATTATTTGTTCTTATTAATATCCATGTTTTCAAAATGGTTTTAAGGATTTATTTATATGGATATTAATGGTTTAAAATTTTAAAATCTTCAAGGTGGTATGGGACACATTGATTCAAAAATCTCTTTATTAAATGTTTTAAATGGTTTTGGAAATGGTTTCTTTTTGAATGGATTCATTATTTCAATATACTAAAATGTTATATTGTGATTGAAATGTGGAAATGTTATGTTTCCTTTATGCATGTTTTATGTGATACATTTATGTTATGGTTCTTGGGCATTGTTATGAAAATGGGTGGTTCCGTGATAAACTAGGGGCGGGTGAGCCCGATATAGCTCTCCAATGCATTGTGTAACGCGAAGGAGTGAAATGTTATGTTTTCTCCGAAGAGATTTAGGGAATATACTGTGATGGGGATTCCAAACATAACCAAGAGGGTTACTCCCTACATAAGAATGTTATGAATGCCTCAAGATACTTTTATGTCTTATGATTTTTATGATTTATTCATGGTTTGATGAGGTATGATAAAGTGCCTATGTTTTATGGGTAAAGTATGATTTCAATCTTATATATAGATGAACTCATGTTCCCTTTCCATATTTTTTATAACCCTTACTTAGCTTTTTATGCTCATCCCAAGTTTTTGAAATGTTTTTCACAGGTCAAGGGAAAGGTACATGATGTGAAGATAGTGTCAAGGATGTGTCAAGAAAGAATCCGTGTTATACTTTAAATATGTTTCCGTTGATGGGAAGAATGAATACTGTCTTCTACGTAACCACTTTGTTTACATGTGGAATGTAATGCGAGTTTCATGATCTAATTCTCTAAAACTCTAAACCTGAAAAGATCCTCAATGTGTAATCTTGTAATAACTCAAGATTATGTAAGGTTTAAGGCTGGGGCCTTATAGTTGGTATCAAAGGTCGATTTAGATAACTTTAGAGGTTAGGGTATTCTTTAAGCATAAGTGACATTACCATAATGGTTAGGATTTCAGAAAGAGTCCTAGTTTTAGATAAAGTGAATGAGTAAGTGTATCTTAGTGTTTACCTTCCTCATTAGTACATGATGGTTTTGTTGATATACTCACACTGACCTTTTTGGTTTTAGTAAATGGTTGGATCTAGCAGGCACCAAAGTAACAGTGGATGTGAAGGAAACTGTGACAGTTTTTTGAGCAAGAAACTGAATGATATGCGAGCTGCAATGAGAACTCTTGTGGTTATCCTCAACCAACTATCTGGAGTCATGATTGACCACCTAAACCTTGGAAATTTCTCTAAGGAATCATATATGCAAGAAACAAATCCCTACGAAAGTACAGGTAATAATCATAAAGGTAAGTGTGTTCAAAAACCTATGTGTCATAGATGTGGAAAGAAACACCTAGGAAAATGTTTCAAAGGGACAGAAATATGCTATAGATGTGGAAATGAAGGTCATAAAGCAAGTACCTGCAATGGAAAAAGGAAGCATCCAGTTGACTCGAGGAAAGGGAAAGCAGTTCTTTTTGAGGGATCAATTGAATGTTTTAAATGTGGTGTGCATGGTCATTATGCAAACACATGTTCTATGAAGAAGTTTCGTGAATGGGGTCACCAAGAGCGTACAAATGTTCGTTTACCAATACCTAATGCCATTCCTATTGAGGATGAAGAAACTGACAATGACCAGTCAAAGGTATGTACTATTTCATGACTATTGTTTTCCTATTTTGGAATCTAGGATATGATCCATGATTTTGTTTGTAGGAAAGAGGTATTTCGGAATAGGTTGGAAAGGAATGGATAATGGATCATGAAGAATGTTGAATGAGTAAGATGTCAACATATAAGGGCTTCAAGAGTTATGGTGAAATTCTAAAGAGTATCAAGTCTCTTTTGATGATGGGGTTACATTAGAAGACTTTTTATATTATGTGTAACCCTGATGTTTAATATAGGCAAATTTTATCCAAGGAATAGTTATCTTTTCTTTTGTGGACATAGTTATAAAGAACCATTTGGGTTTATATGAACCTTACTTTTGAGGTAATTATGGGTTACTAAATGTTATGATTGAAGTGAAAGGCATGAGATAAAATTGAGGTTAAAATATGTTATGATTATTTTTTGAAGATTTTATCTCGTTTTGGGGAATGTTTTGAGAATTATATAGTTTTGAAAAAAGGACAACACGCAGACTGTGTGACAACCCGTCGCATCGGACAAAGCTGCGGGAATCGAACCCACAACCAAAGTGCGACTGGTATTTATCGCCTACCACTGGACTACGTGAAGTCCCTGGTTAGTTTGACTGATTCATTCTAGTTATATGATTTTATGAATTAAGAGTAAGTTTATTTTGGGTTATTTATGAAAATGATTAACCTATCATGGAGGATATATGATTAGGTTAATTACATTTCAATACGAGACTTTAGGAGCAACTGATGTTGTTTGGAGATAAATGTTACGATTTAACGTCGAAGACTATGTGACTAAATCCTTCAAATATTTGGGTTTCAATCTTAGATTGGATTACTTTGAAGAATTTTATGGACAAATTGTTTATCGGATGGTCCTCGTTGAACTTTGGATTTTGTTGGACAAATTTTCGAGATTAGGCATGGATTTTCTTTTTAATGGGTTATCCTTTTCTGGATTATCTGACCTTGTAATAACCTTTTTAGTTTTGGTTTTGGTTAAATTCTAAATACATAGGATGTATATAGTTATCTTTTGTGGATTAGGTTATTCTCTAGAAGTTGATTGTAGTACTCTTAATGCGAACAAGTCTTCCTAAATACTTTTCTTTTGGAGAAAGAATGAGTCTGTGTAAGAAATCTAGTAAAAGTTGAAAGTCAAAATGACAAGTAAGTATGTTTCATTATGTTTTAGTTAAGCTCATAAATAAATTCCTCAATAAAAAGTAACATAAATTTTTTTTGTCTATTAACTTTTCCTACTGGGGAACCCAACACCGTTTAACCCATCACAAGTTTGTGATTTTCTCATTGTTAACATTCTCCTAAACATGTTTTCTATCACTCTCCATTAGAACATGACCCTATGTTTTCTCCTCCATTTCCATGTTTTCCTACATGGAGTCCTAGTATGGGTTAACTCGGGTGACCTCTATGCTTATCTTTCTTTATTTTAAAGTGATTGTTTTACCGACTCTTATTCCGATGTGGGACTTTCAAGGATGTTTCCAAGCGTAATTTTAAAATTTCATTGGACGCAATTCCCAAAACGGGGGAAGGATGTAACACCCCAGGTAAATAAAGAATAGACATTTTCATATTTATCCATATTTTTGAATAAAATATTAATATGACTTTAAAGGGGACGCTATGCTCGATGGCGTACCCAACATGGAACAAAGAGTTTCTTGGGAATCTTACGTTGCACTCTAATAATAAAATAATATTATATTAAATGGTAGTTAACATGTAGCCGTTTTATTGGCGGGAATGGATATAAATAACTGAAATATGATTATATATGTTTTTTAATGTTTTTACATTTATCCAATAAAAGCTAAAGGCTTAAAATACGGAAAGAATTAAATTTTAGGTGTATATGCCCTAGTTTTCACTAAAGGTTCACTTATCGCCTTTTAATGGAGAACTGTAATTAAATATAGTTTTGATCACTCTTATACCTTGTTTTGGACCAAATAAAACACTTATTAAGAATCAGGACATCAAATTTTACTTTTTGTAATTTTTTTGGTATTTTTCCGATAAAGTTCATTTTTTTAATGAATAGTGTAGAATGTTGTGTTGTAATTCAAAACCTCCTTTTAATCTAATTTATTTATATGATTAGATAATATTTTGAATTGGTTTTAAAGTGAAATTAGAAAATATTTTTACCATTTAATCCAATGGTGGTCATTGAAATCAATATCACTTTGAAATTAGACTTAAACTGGTGTCAATCTTTTGATACTTATTGTTTTATAAAAACACGCCCTTTGCTCTGACAGCGGGAATTAAATATTAAATTAATTAATGTGACTTATATGTTTTGAATTTTGTAAAATAGACTTCATTTTTGAATTCGGAATATCAAAAATAGCTTAGGGTGAATTTTTGGTAATTTTCTGAAAAACATCAATTTTTTATGAATAGTGAAACCACTAAGTGGTACTTATAAAAGCTCATTTTTCGTTTAAATGAAATTTTAGCACTTATGTGTTTTGAATTTCAAAAATCCGACATACATGGTTGTCATTAATAAGTAAAATGTGGTTCAATAGGATAAAAATAATTTTTTGGTGAATAGTAACTTATTAAGTTTTTAATCGCGATTAGTGGTAATTAGTGTAGTTTAAGGTATAAATAATACTTTAATAATACGAAATGACATAGACACATGTCCCAACCTCATTGGTTGTGTCATGGCAGACCATGACAAGCCATGGGTCAACTTGGGGGCCCCATGGATCCACTTTTGTTGGGAAATGACATAAATTACTTTTTATTTAATGTTAAAGTGAAAACGACACAAACATGATATGTTTTACTAAAACAATTTTTAAGTGGTGTTACACAGGTCCAAAATTTGACTATAAATATTCATTGGAAAGCTAAGAATGTTTCCTATATCATTGTAATTTTTTTTGTA
This sequence comes from Viscum album, assembly GCA_963277665.1. Classification (NCBI taxonomy): domain Eukaryota; kingdom Viridiplantae; phylum Streptophyta; class Magnoliopsida; order Santalales; family Viscaceae; genus Viscum; species Viscum album. The sequence goes on from OY728128.1 coordinate 326,491,160, forward strand.
ATTTTTAGATATTAAATAAAATAAATTATTTGTGACATAATAATGATGTAACGATGACATCATTATTTGACGATTTAAATAAAATTGAAAGATAATGTAAAATCTATGAACTACACATGTCCAAAACCAATTGGATGAGTGTATTTCGAAGCCTTATCACCTTATCCACTAATTCTATCAATGTGGGACCTTTTAAAACCGAAAAACATTTTCAAATAAAGTAATATTTCTTTACATTCCAAAAGTGCCCCTCCTCTCCTCTTATAAAAGGCCCCCACCTCTACCTCTTTTCCCACACTCCTCAAGCCCTTGGCTCGGCCAACCCCTGTCCATTTACTCTCTCCACATCCCTCTCTTAATCCTAGAGGATTACCTTTGGGCAGAATCCTTTCAAAAGAAGCATTTAGTCTCAAATCAAAAGGAGTTACACTTTTAAAGGACGTTATAGAACGATCGAGTCAAGTCGGACCCGAGGTAAGGGATCCTACTCCACTCTTTCTTTTTAAGTACACTCTTTTATGTCATTCCTTTTAAAGCTCATATTTCTTGTTATTGGGATGATATTTTATATTAAAATTACTGTAATTTTTATGTTCATGTGATGAGAGACCCTATTCTCTCTCATCAATCCATTTTGGGAGTTTTGAGTGGCGTCGTTAGGCTGCCGAACTTTCGTAAGAGATCTAACCTCTCTCTATATTTTTATGTAGTCTCCTTTATGTCACTTCTTTTAATCTCCTCTTTGTAATGTTGGGGGATGTTCTTTTATATTACTCTTGATGTACATTTTATTGTAATGTTATGAGATACCCTATTTGATCTCATCAATCCATATTCGGAAGTTTTATGTGGCATCGTTAGGCTGCCGAGTTTTCGTAAGGGACTTTTCATCTCACTTTTATTCCCATGAGATTTATGATACATTTGCCACAAATTCAATTGAGTGGTATATGTACTTTCCTTTATTCTACTCTTTGTGTAATATACTTTCGTTTATGAGTATTTACATCAATGATCTATTGTCCTTCTTTCATGGAGTTATGTTTTGAAAGATACCCAAGTCGGTAAGGGAACCTTTCACCCTCCTCCCTTTTAAAAGACTTCTTTTGTTGGGTCTTTTAATTTACATATTTTTATGTTGGGATGTGTTCTCATATATCCTTATTGATGTAAATTTTATGTCCAAGTGATGAGATACACTTTTTATCACTCACCAACTCATTTTGATGTGATGTCGTTCGGCTGTCAAGGGAACTTTTTAACCCAATTTCGATTTCTTTGGGTTCAACATGTGGTCATTGAATATGTCATCCATTGAATATGTGTGAATGGCCTTTTATTGTTTTACACTTAATATCCACTTATATTGTGTGTATTTATATTTGTCACACATATTTTTGAGATTGATTTGTCCTTAATTTAAGGATACCTTCTTTATAAGGGATTTCATCACATTTGACATTTCTATTGAGGGTTCATTGTTGTTATGCACCAATTCACTCTTATATGGTGTATATACTATCTTTTGGAGTATTATATCATGAATCCATTTATTCTCCTGATATTATAAAGTTCTTATTAAATGTTATTCCTCAATTTTTGTATTCAAGTGTCTTTAATTTTGGTAAAAACACTTTAACCAAAATATCACTTTAAATGTTTTAATGATTTTTTATTATTAATATCCATGTTTTCAAAATGGTTTTAAGGATTTATTTATATGGATATTAATGGTTTAAGATTTTAAAATCCTCAAGGTGGTATGGGACACTTTGATTCAAAAATATATTTACTAAATGTTTTAAATGGTTTTGGAAATGGTTTCTTTTTGAATGGATTCATTATTTCAATATACCAAAATCTTATATTGTGATTGAAATGTGGAATTGTTATGTTTCCTTTATGCATGTTTTATGTGATACATTTATGTTATGGTTCTTGGGCATTATTATGAAAACGGGTGGTTCCGTGATAAACTAAGGGCGGGTGAGCCCGATATAGCTCTCCAATGCATTGGGTAACGCGAAGGAGTGAAACGTTAAGGTTTCTCTGAAGAGATTTAGGGAATATACTGTGATGGGTATTCCAAACGTAACCAAGAGGGTTACTCCCTACGTAAGAATGTTATGAATGCCTCAAGATACTTTTATGTCTTATGATTTCTATGATTTATTTATGGTTTGATGAGGTATGTTAAAGTGCCTATGTTTTATGGGTAAAGTATGATTTCAATCTTATATATAGATGAACTCATGTTCCCTTTCCATATTTTTTATAACCCTTACTGAGCTTTTTATGCTCATCCTATGTTTTTGAAATGTTTTTCATAGGTTAAGGGAAAGGTACATGATGTGAAGATAGTGTCAAGGATGTGTCAAGAAATAATCCGTTTTATACTTTAAATATGTTTCCTTTGATGGGAAGAATGAATACTGTCTTCTATGTAACCACTTTGTTATCATGTGGAATGTAATACGAGTTTCATGATCTAATTCTCTAATACTCTAAACCTGAAAAGATCCTCAATGTGTAGTCTTGTAATAACTCAATATTATGTAAGGTTTAAGGTTGGGGCCTTATAATTATCGTACAAAATAATTCCACATATAAAAAATAATTTATATCATATATCCTTTTAATATTACACATTCAAAAAATCCTTATTGATTTTTTCCCATTTCATAGTAAAGTATTTTATCTTCAATAAATTGTGATAAAATATCCAAAAACATTGGATATCTTCTTGAAAACATTAGGAGTTCTATCTTTATCTTCATCATGTATCTCATAACATCAAATACATTATGAATACCCAAAAAAACTTTAGGATTAACGGTAAAAAACATTTATAGTGTCCATCTGAGTCAAAATGAATCCTCATTTAGTCATCCATAAATATTGAATAAAAAATAATTTATATTATTGAAAAAATATAAATTAAAAAATACATTGATATTTTAAAAGTTATTCCTCTTGAAAATAATAAATGATAATGAATCAATAAATGGATTAGTAATTAACTCTATTGAATACATGTGTCCCTATAAATTTTCAATCCAACTACATCTCAAACTAGACTATACTCTCATATATATACTTTTTCTAATTAATTGAGTGACCATTACAAAAATTATTTTTCAATCCCGTATATCAAAATTATATGTTCCCTACACATTCTATACAGACTAACATTGTCGATGAATTTAACATATTTTATTCACCTACATGGATACACCCATAAAATTCCACTCATCCAAATTAATAAGAACATAAAATTTTATATTTAAATTTTTTTTCACACTCCCTACTAGATATAAATCATGTAAATATATGTTATACATGTCATATGAGAGGAAAATCCCATCTTGAATGACCTATAACTGATGACATGATCAGTAAAAAAATATTTATACCCAACAGATGGAATAAAAATCATATCAATGTATGAAGGTAATTGTGATATGTGTCCCACAATCCTCATGTTTTATGGACTCTGATATGATTTAAACACTCATATTATACCAATATGATTACACATGAAACTCTATGTGGTATATCTAGTGGATCATCTAGTGAATAAAAACTCATTTTATCCCTCAGAAGCATATTCCATCATCTCATTAAATAATAATGGCCACCATTAACCTAAAAATTCATCATAAACTATGATAATACATGAATAACATTAGTTAAATGAAACAAAATTTTTTTACTTTAAAAAAAATATTATAAATATATTTCTCAAATTTAAAATTTTTATATACATTCTTATAACCCACATGAATGATTAATAAAATATTGTTATCATTTTATATTAAAAATTATATATTATTAGAAATATCATGAAAATAAAGAACAATAACAAACATAATCTCTAGTAAATAATATTTTATATGACAAATTGCAATATCATACATCAATTATCTTCACATTTTGTTATACCAACTCATAAAATAAATATGAAATTATAGTCACTTATCAATATGACCTTGTGATAAAAACCACATAAATTTTTTAGTGTTTATCATATATAAATTATCGATGCTTGAATAATATTGATATCTTTCAATCATACTCTTTATGTTAATTTGTTTGGAATTAATAAAATGACTTAACATGAAATTTTCCAATATCATTATTTTATCAAATATTGCATAAATAAAAATATTATAGTTTTATTATACTCAGTATAAGAAAATTTTAATAAATATTATACTTAAATATATTATTTCTATGTACATTATTTTTTAAGATAACATTTTAATATCTGTTTGGGTAAATTTATAATAAAATTTTTATTTTCACTTTCTTAACACATGACAATAAAGTGATATTAACCATTCAATGATAACTAAATTTATCCCCTACATTTTTTATTTACATCATATACTAAACTATTTTTTGTATAATGTGATATACAAAAAATCATTGAAAGGTGTAGTTCATTATTTACAAAAATTTATTGTTATCTAAGTCCACGTGTACTCCCACTATCCTCCTAGACATAATATTTTTTTTCAAAATATCATTCTAATTTATAGATACCCATTTTTGTAATAAATTAGTGTTCCTAACGATGTGGAAGATTCTATTATTCTTATAGAAAAACAATCTTTTGTTGTATTCCAATTATCATTGTCTATGTACCTGATGTCAATATAATGTTAAGAGAATATTTTTATAAATTATATTGATAAATTATTTTTTATAACCAAGAGATATAATATTTTCATGTTAATTTATGATTAATTTAAAACAGAAGAATAAAAAATACTTCGTTCTTGTGATCATTCAGTATAAATGGTGTTGATCTTTCAAACCTTATTTTGGTGTCATGATCATATTTTTATGGATATTAATCATATCCCCATTAGAATTAATCAAAACAATATTCATTAATCTATCGGTAAAACTCATGAAACATTATTTAATAGTATGACAGATTGTTTATATTTCATTTTCTTCCTCGATCACGTCACATTACATCTACATTGATTGAATTTAAATGTTTATTCTCAATAATGATTGAACAAAGGATGATTAATATCTTGAGAGGGAATCTTTTTTCACAATGATAATTCATCCTCGGATTGACATACTAGTCTTCAAATTTATTTCAGTTCATGTTTTAATTAAAATTAATTATCTAAATCCCTAATATATTAATGAACCCCAAATAAACATCAGCGATGTTATAAATATTATTATCAATAGTATACTTGTGACAATTTAAAACCTATGAAAAATAAAATATTTATTTCATATTTTTTAAAATAAATATTTCTCACAAAAATGTTGTTTTATTATTCTTTTCGTCTTTTATTGAGTTCTTAAATAAATATTTAATTTAACTGTTGTTATTAAATAAATAAATATTATATTATATTATATTTCTATTGAATATTTTTTATAATCTTTTTTTCCTAATAAATAAATTATAGGATAAATATATTATTATTTATTAAACTGTTACTAATAAGTGATAAATAAATATTGAATATTTATGAAATTTAACAATTTCTTTAGGAAAAATAATTTATTTAATATATATTTTTAATTAATAATTCATGAATAAATATTAATATTTGATCAATACGATTTTATTTATTACAATTTGTAAATATAAATAATAATTGACCGTTATAAATGAAAAAACACTATTTATTAATTTCATAATTTTATGTTATAACCAAGCTATCCTCTATTATAAATTATCTACTGAATATCCCAAGGGAATGTCACATAACCCTAGATACTGATATGGAGGATAATGAAAGAGATCATTTGTGAATAATATGGAGATATTGGATCAATGATCTATATGCTACAACATTTTCCATTATCAACTGAGTTCATGGATCATTGTAATTAAAACATTACAGAATCATTATTCATTAGTGATTGATCGAACATGTGTTACAAAATTGATTTTTGTTGTTTAAATCCCTATTATTGATTTTGTTGTTGAATATGTAACATAAAAAGTAAGTAATGAATAATAAATATCTTTATCTGTGTCTATTAATGATGAAGATAAAGTTTTAGAGGATTAAAATGAAAATAAATACAATCTTATGCATGGAATACACTAATATTCTTAAAAGATTGTCTTACTGCCTTTTGATGGAAAACCCTTTTTAAATAAATATTTTGAGAATTTTATAATCTATATTTGTCAAAATAAACATATTTATTATTATTGGGACATTGAAATTTACATTGGATAAATTTTTTTTATTTTTCTGACAATGTTCATTTTTTAATGAATACTGAAAAATACTACATTTTACATCAAAACTGCTTTTTAATTTAATATAACTATATGGTTATATTATATTTTTAATTGGTATTAAAGTTTAATATGAATATATTTTTAGCATTTAATCTAATGGTGGTCATTAGGATTAATTTCACTTTGGAATTGGTCATAAACTAATGCCAAACTTTTCATAGATATTGTTTCAAAAAAACCCGCTATTTGTTTTGAAAATGGGAATTATTTTTATATCAATTGTTGCAATTTATTTGTTTGAAATTTGGTAAAATGGATTAAATATTTGGAATCAGAAGGTCCAAATAATTTAATCAAGACTCTTTCCTTTTTGGACATTATGAATAGAAACAACGGTAATTATCTTTAATTATCTTGATTAATGGGTAATCGGGTAGTTAAGGATAATAAAATAATACTATAATAATAAAAAATGACACCAAAATGTGTCCTAATGCTACTGGTTGTCTCATGGGCGACCATGGAATTCCTTGTGCCAAACTTGGGGGCCCCATGGAATCACTTTTGTGAGAAAGTGACTTTTTATCTTTTTATTTTTAAAGAATGTTAAATGTGACAAAGAATGTATCACCTAAGTAAAATATTTTTAATTTTGTCTAAATAAATAATATTTTGGACTATAAATATTCATTGGAAATATAAACAGATTTACTACATCATGATATATATTTTTATAATTTTTAGATATTAAATTTATTATATTATTTATGACATCATGATGATGCAACAATTACCTCATTAATAAAGGATTTAAATAAAATGGAATGATAATGTAAAATCTAAGGCCTAAACATGTCCAAAACCTATTTGATGGGTGTATTTTTAACCCTTATCACCTTACCCTCGAATTATATCTTTGTGGGACATTTTTAATTCGAAAATCATTTTAAAATAATGTAACATTTCTTTACTTTCCATGAGTGCCCCTCCTCTCCTCTTATAAAAGGCCCCCACCTCTACCACCTTACCCACACATCCAAAGCCATTGGCTCAGCCAACCCCTGCCCATTTTGTCTCTCCACTTCCCCCTCTTACTCCTTGAAGCCTCATTTTGGGCAGAAGTCTTCCCATGAAAGCCTTTGAGCTCAAACCAAAGGGTGTTACCCGATTTTAAGGTAATGTCTTCACTTGAGTCCTTTTGTTTTATTTTGCTTCTCCAACCCCCTAAACTCTTTTTATTCATTTCTGTTGTAACAAATACAGTATCTTCAGTATACTAGGATGTTTTTATAAGAATTATTTGAGGTACAGTTACACACACCTACATCTAATGGTTAAAGAACATATTGTTTCTGTGGATGTCGAATTTCGGCCTCCCGAAACAATGATTGTTCAACATTTTTTTAACACCTTAAAAGGTGGCCATTAAGATGACACAATATTTATATATGATATATAATATATTTATGTTTTCCTTAAGCTTCATTATTTTTCATTTTGGGCATACCTTTATGGTTTCCATTATGGGTAAACGTGATATCTTCATTTAAGGAAGTGCAGACTACCTCCCCCTCAAAGTGATTTGATTCGTTAAATACCATATGTGGGACGTATAAAGGATGAAGTTATGATATTATATATGATATTACACTGGAATTATAATATATCTTTATATCATTATGATTCCATTCTATAAAATACGAAATAGAAATGAAAGTAGCGTTCATGCGTACGTACGGCTTACCGTCTCCATGAACGGTGCATTTCATTTCTTACCTCTAAATGATTATGTAATATTATAAATGCATGCATGTACTGGATATATATTACATATATGATATCTACATCATTAATACCATTCTGGATATAATGGATACATGAACAACTTGTAATTATAAAGGGTTTATTTTTTACTCCAGTACCAATGATCGTTAAAACGACGATTATTAACTTAAATAATTACATTGTGTTCATGACATAGAAATAAGTGATATAAAAGTAATAATGAACATGAAAAAGGTTCTTATACAAGTATAAATTAACTCATGTTTATTATTCATGAGATTAAAGAACGACTGAGTCAAGTCAGACCCACGGTATGGGACTTCGTCTCAATCTCCTTTCATTGAGGCATATGTTGTTTTATACACAACCTTCTTTATACGGTGTATAAACCCCTTTTGACTTTTACATTTATTCAAAAGGAATCTTTTTTATATGAAGCGTTTACTAAATGACAAAAGGGAATGTTTTTTTTGTCGTACGTATGCGGCGACAACGACTTCTCCACCGTCGTGGCCATTATTTGAGTTTCATCTTCCTCTACAAGCCATACCTTATTTTTAAAATAAAAATAAATACAATGATTTAATTTTCATTTATTTTCGTATTGAAAATGGTTTTCATAATGTTTTTATATCAAGGTGTTGTATTGATATCTTTTGATTGAAAGGTGGAAATGTTATGTTTCCTTTATGCATGTTTTATGTGATACGATTATGTTGAGGTTCTTGGGAATTATTATGAAGATGGATGGTTTCGTGATAAACTAAGGGTTGGTGAGCCCGATATAGCTCTCCAATGCATTGGGTAACGTGAAGGAGTGAAACGTTAAGGGTTCTCTGAAGAGATTCAGGGAATATACCGTGATGGGTATTCCAAACGTAACCAAGAGGGTTACTCCCTATGTAAGAATGTTATGAATGCCTCAAGTTACCTTTATGTCTTATGATTTATATGGTTTATTCATGATTTGATGAGGTATGTTAAAGTGATTATGTTTTATGGGTAATGTATGATTTCATTCTTATGTATATATGAACTTATGTTTCCTATACATATTTTAATAACCCATACTGAGCCTTTTATGCTCATCCCATGTTTTTTTTGAAATGTTTTTCACAGGTCAAGGGAAAGGTACATGATATGATGATAGTGTCAAGTAAGTGTCAAGAATGAATCTATGTTTTATTTTAAATATGTTTCCATTGATGGGAAAAATGAATACTATATTTATGTGACCACTTTGTTTATATGTGGAATGTAATGAAGGTTTTATGTTCTAATTCTCTAAAACTCTAAACCCGAAAAGATCCTCAATGTGTAATCTTGTAATAAGTCAACATTATGTAAGGTTTAAGGCTGGGGCCTTATAGTTGGTATCATAGGTCAGTTTACATAACTTTAGGAGTTATAATTCTATCCAAATATATATATATATATTTTTAAATGATATAGGATGTAGAGATTACCATGTTGCTTCATCTAAGACATGTTTGTTCAGAATGGTTTTCCGTAGTAGAAACAGGGAAGCAGTGCTAGGAAGGCATACAAAAGGAAATAACCTTCCGAATCATCATCTTGAGATGGTCGGAATTGGAACTGAATAGTTTATTACAGTAATGGAACAGTTTACTCAAGCGATAAATGGTGGTGGTATCCATGAATGAGATCAGCTAGATCAACCGTAGTGGAACATGTCAGTGGTGGAACATTTCATGAGGCAACATCCCCCATCATTCAGAGGATCATCTGACCCTGTGTTAGCTGCAGGGTAGATTAAAGCACTGGAGAATATTTTCAATGTCATGGGGTGTTCAGATAATCAAAAGGTTAGTCTTTCTATTTACCGTTTGGAGGGTAAAGCAGATCAGTGGTGGTTGAGGGTTAAAAATATCAGGGACACCGATGAGATTGATTCTCTTGACTGGGATGAATTTAAAGGAATGTTTCTTGAGAAGTATTTTCCTAAGGCTGTTTGACTTAGGATGGAAAATAAATTCCTTGAATTGAGGCAAGAGGAAGACTCAGTGGCCGCCTATGAAGAAAGGTTCACTCGATTGGCACGGTATGCTCCAAATTTTATCCGAGACCTTGATAGTAAAATCAATCATTTTTACTCCGGATTAAAGCCAAAATATTGAAGGGCATTAGCTTCTCATGAGTCTAAAAGTTATGAAAAGATTGTTTGATGTGCTGAGAAGGTGGAAATGGAGTTTTCTGATGATCAAGTGTTCTATAATAACCTGCAGAAGAAGAGACCGAGGTCGCATGAGAAAGGAAATAATTCTTCAAAAAAGGATGATGGTAATAAAACTAAGTTTCCATTTTGTGATAAATGTTGAAAAAGCCATGCTCGGGAATGTCTTCTGAATTCTGGAAAGTGCTACTGATGTGGTAAGATGGGACATAAGGCTCGTGATTGCACTGAAAAAGATCAAGGTGATTGTAAGTTGAAATTTGATTTACAGTTGGTGAAATGTTTTAAGTGAAATGGGATGAGTGACTATGAAAACGAGTGTCCGACAAAGTGCTTGAGTGACGTGAAGTAGTTAGACTACAAGCAGAAAGGGGTGGTGAAATCCTTTTAATCTAATTCAGTAGATGGCGGGCCAACAAATGAAGTTGTATCAGGTACATTGTTCATTTTTTCAGATTATGCTAGATTGTTGTTTGATTCGGGGTCTACACATTCTTTCATCTCGGAAAACATTTCTAGTAAAATGGGAATACCATCTCAAGAAATGACTCCTGAACTTGTGGTAAAAACACCTGGGGGAAATGTTGAGGCAAAAATAATTTATAAGAATCTTCCTATCCTTATCCGTGGAAAGAACCTACTTGCAAACCTTATTGTTTTACATCTAGTAGAGTTTTATGTTATCTTGGGTATGGATTGGCTCTCTATTTTCCATGATAAGATTGACTGTAGAGATACAGAAGTTTCTTTTCAGAAAGACTTTCAGTTTGTGTACAAGAATTAACCCTTACTATTGATAACATATCAAGAGGCTGAGAAACTTGTAAAAGATGGAAATGAATGTTACCATGCACACATCGTTGAAAATAAAGGAACTGTTCAGATTAATGATGTTCCAGTGGTAAATGAGTGTCCTGATGTTTTTCCTGATGAGTTTCCTGGAATAATACCAGATAGGGAAGTTGAGTTTACTGTTGACTTAGTTCCTGATTCTAAGCCAATTTCAAAACCCCCTTATCGAATGGCTCAAATTGAACTTTTAGAGTTCAAGGAGAAATTGCAAGATTTATTAGAGAATGGTTTCATTCGACCTAGCACGTCACCATGGGGTGCTCTTGTTTTATTTGTTAAAATCAAAGATGGTTATATGAGACTTTGCATTGATTATAGAGCCTTGAATAACATCACTATAAAGAACAAATATCCTTTGCCTCATATCGATGATTTGGTTGATCAGCTCCAAGGAGCTCAGTATTTTTCAAAGATTGACATGAGATCGGGGTACCATCAGCTGAAGGTAATGGAAGCATATGTTCCGAAGACTGCATTTCATACAAGATATGTCCATTATGAATTTGTAGTAATGCCTTTTGGGCTAACCAATGCACCTGCTGTATTCATGGACGTAATGAATAGAATTTTCCATGAGTTCTTGTATATGTTTGTGGTTGTTTTCATTGATGATATTTTGGTTTTTTCTAAAATTATAGAAGAGCATGAAAGACATTTAAGGGTCATTTTTTCAAACCTTGAAAGAAAAGAAATTGTATGGAAGATTCAGCAAGTGTGAGTTTTTCTTCATCAAATTTCTTTCCTTGGTCATATTGATTCTAAAGATTGGATAACTGTTGATCCCGTAAAAACAATGGTTATTGAAGAATGGCCAAGACCCACAAATTTAACAGATATTTGTAGTTTCCTTTGTTTGGTAGGCTATTACCGAAGGTTTGTTAGAAATTTTTCACGGTTATCTAGTCCAATGACTAAGCTAACTCGGAAGGGTGTTAAGTTTATCTGGAAAAAAGAATGTGATGATTTCTTTCAGGAATTGAAAAAAATATTGGTGAATGCTCCAGTTTTAGCACTACCTTCCAGGAATGGTGAGTTTGTCATATACAGTGACGCTTCATTGAAAGGACTTGGTTGTATCCTAATGCATAATGATCAGGTAAATGCTTATGCTTCACGTCAGTTGATAACTCATGAGGTAAATTACCCTACACATGATTTGGAATTAGCTGCTGTTGTTTTTGCTTTAAAAATTTAGAGGCATAATTTTTATGGAGTAAAGTGTGAAATATATACAGATCACAAAAGTTTAAAGTATATATTCACTCAGAAAGAATTGAACATGAGACAGAGGAGATGGATAGAATTAATCATGGATTATGATTGTACAATTCATTATCATTCGGGAAAAGCAAATAAAGTTGATGCTGCCTTGAGTCGAAAAATTAATTCTTAATTAACAATGTTGTGTTTGGAATGTGATCCTTTGGTTGAGGATTTGATGAACTTTGGCATAGAAGTTGTTGCTGCAGGAAGTTCTTCTGTTTTGTTTCAGGTATCAGTGAAATCTTCTCTATCAGATAGTATTAAGCAAGCATAGAATCAAGACAGTGAGTTGCAGAAAAAGGTAGAGCTGGTTCAGAAGGGTATGTTTCCTGAATTCAACATTTATTGTGATTGTGTTTTGAGATTTGGGAAGAGATTGTGTGTGCCTTGTGATTCACAGTTGAAAAGAGAGTTGTTATGTGAAGCTCATAGTTCTCAGATTTCAGTTCATCCTGAATGTACTAAGATTTACAGAGATCTGCGGGAGTATTACTGGTGGGATGGAATGAAAAGAGATATTACTGATTTTACTGTGATGTGTTTGACTTGTCAACAGGTTAAAGTAGAGTGGAAGTTACCGAAAGGGATGCTTCAGCCTTTACCAGTGCCAGAGTGGAAATGGGAGAATATATCCATGGGCATCGTTGTGGGATTGCTGAAGACCCCTCGACGTAATAATGCAATCTGGGTTATTATTGATCGCTTGACCAAGTCTGCTCATTTCCGTGCTATACGAGATACTTTTTCCCTAGATCAACTTTCCCGTTTGTATCTTAAAGAGATAGTCAGGTTACATGGAGTTCCCCTCTCCATTATATCTGACCATGATCCGAGGTTCACTTCTAACTTTTGGAAAGGCCTTCAGAAGTCGTTGGGTACTGAATTAAATTTTAGTACAACTTTTCATCCTCAATCAGACGGGCAGTTGAAACGAACAATACAGAACTTGGAGGATATCCTACGAGCTTGTTCGATGGATTATCAGGGAAGTTGGGACCAACATCTTTCTTTGGTTGAATTTTCATATAATAACAATTTTCTTTCTAGAATACAGATGGAACCATTTCAGGCATTATATGGGAAGCGGGGTTGAACTCCAGCTTTCTGGGATGAAGTGGGTGAAAGGAAGCTGATGGGACTAGAATTGGTAGAAGAGTTGGCAGGAAAAGTTCAGCTGATACAGAAACACATGAGAATAGCTCAGAGCAGGCAGAACAGTTATGCGGACAACAGGAGGAAGGATCTATCGTTTGAGGTAGGTGATCATGTTTTTCTCAATGTCTCACCATGGAAAAGTGTGATGAGATTTGGTAAGAAAGGAAAGATGAGTCCAAGGATCATTGGACCATATGAAATTATTGAGAGAGGTGGATCAGTTGCTTACCGAGTGGCTTTACCACCAAGTTTATCTCAGGTACACAATGTTTTTCATGTTTTGATTCGAGAAAATATGTGCCAGATCCATCTCATGTTTTGAGTCCAGAGGTAGTTCAGCTGGAAGAGAACCTATCATATGAGGAACAACCTATAAAGACCCAGAAATTTCAAGGGAAATTTTTTTCCTAACTTTTCTTTGGATTTTTACAAGAACGCAGTTTCTGACGGCGCCTGATTCTGAGGCCCAGTGTGCCCAGAATCAATTTCTGAAGTTTAGCTCGGGTACGTTTAGTGAACGAACGAGCGGAATTTTCTATCTTTTGAACCGGTGCTCGGAATTGAAATCTGAGGACACCGATGAACTCGTAACACCTGTATTTGCTTAAGGAGACTTTTTCCATAGTTGAGTTTTATCGAGAGTGGAGGTTTGTTTTTTTGGGTTTTCTTTAAAAATGTAATAATAAAATAACGTGCCATGTTGCACTTTATTTTATTTCAGCCGCCATTGGGAGTGAGGTGGTTGAAACCACCTCATGGAGGTTGGAGGTGGGGCCACCACACCTTAACCTCCCTTGAGAGGTTATGGTGGTGGGGCCCACCCAAACTAAACCTCCCATGGGTGGTTTATTGTGGTGGGGACCACACGGGGCTTAACCCCCCAATTAATGGGAGGAGAGGAAACCTCCCAACTCTCCATCATTAATGAGGGAGAGCCTCTTAATTCCTCAACTCCCCATTAAATGGGGAGAAACTCCTTGGCACCCTCCCCTCTTAAGTGGGGCCAACGGACCTCTTTAATTGCGTAAACGCAATTTATTTCACCCGACCCCCCTTTATTTAAAATTATGTAACCACGATGGTTACATACCTCTCCCCCTCACCTATATATAGGGATCTTGGGAGAGGTTTCGGCGAACAGCTTCACCAAGCGACGGAACGCTGGTAAAGTACCGCGACGCCCAACAATTGGGAGAATTAGAGTTCTCCAATGAAGAACGCCTTTTTCCAAAGCAGAAAGATGGCACTTCTTCTTCCTTTCCACGACCTCCTTCCGTGTTGAATGAATGGGTGTCGTCTGCAAGGAACATCGATGACACTTTATCTTCGAACGTTTCCCGACGTCAACGAACCGACACCGCTTAGATCCGTGACTTCGTCAATGGAAATTATGGAGGCACGTTCCGCGAGGATATCTTCCGTGACACCGATTTCCGCATCGGCAATGAATGAACTTCAAATCTGAGGTAGGCGTTTTGTCTTTTTTTTTCAAATTACGTCTTTCTTTCCCCTGAACATGAAAGAATAATCTGTTGGATGTTGTTCCAAAATTTATAAAAAATTTTGAAAAGTTCATCGTTGTGTTTTTACGATTTGCTGAATGTTATCGTTATAACGGGAGGAGACCGGACTACACGAACACGTCCGACTCTCCTCCCCCTTCTAATCATTGGTGTTGATTTAGCGAATACAGTGCGGTGTCGTTGCACCGTGCATGAAGAAAAGAAAACACGGCCAGAGCGGGCTGTGACGAAGGAACGCGACGCCATCGTGTTGCGCCGTAGGTTTCAAACGAGGCCGCGGCCGGAGTCGGACCGCGGTGGAAGGACGCGGCATCGTCACGCCGCATCGAACGGTTCATGTTCATCTTGGAAGTGGCGGCCGGAAAAACCGGCCACCAGGGAACTCGAAGGAGGCGGTTGGAAATCCGGCCGCCGGCACCGGAAGGAGCGGGACCGCGGGGTCCCACGGAGAGAACCCGGCCGGCCCCGCGCTGGACGGCCGTTATAAGGGGGGGGGGGAGCCCGGGGGTGTAAACCCCCCGGCAATACACATGGCGCGACCCCTTAAAGGGGCCGCCGTTTTAAAAATTAAGGGGGGGGGGGGCAATGCCCCCTCCCTTTAGCGGGCCGCGCTGGCCGAGCCGCCGTGCCGTCGAGCCGCCGCGCCGCCGAGCCGCCGAGAAGTCGCGCCACTGCGCCGCCGAGCCGCTGGCTGGGACGAGCCGCCGGCGGGGCCGAGCCGCCGGGTCGGGCTGCCACTCGGGCCAGGTCGACCCGGTTCGGGCCGGCCCAGGGGGCACTGGGCCGGGTCGGACCGGGCCCAGACCCCCCATCTTCGGACCGGATTGGTTCAAATGCACATAACTTGGGCTGCAGACATCCGATCGACGAACCGTCAGTTTCGTAACGATCCTTGGATCGAGAAGGTCGTTTCGGTATACTATACTCAAGGTGAACCTTCCTTTTCGGGAGCCTATGTGGTTAAAACTCCATAGTTAAGCGTGCTTGGTCTAGAGTAGTGATCAGGATGGGTGATCTCTTGGGAAGTTTCCCAGGGTGGGTGTGAGACGGAAAGACCAATACCTCACAGACCGGGCGTCCGATTGACACGCCGTCTGTCTCGTTGCGTTTCTGTTGACGATACGGATCTTTTGGCATCCTTCTCCCGAGTTTTGGATACAGTTGGTAGTTGCCGAGTTGGATCGCACCCGAAATCTAACCAGGCCCCTGGAACGGAAAAGCTGTTATCTTTCAGACCATACGTCCATTTGAAAAACCGTCAGCGGCGTTGGTGATCACGTTGAGAAACTGACCCTATGAGCATACCCTATGGGAGTTCGGGGTACAGTTAAGATACGGCCGGGTTGGTTCTCTTACGAAACCAACCGGGCCCCTCGGACGAAAAGGCTAATAACTCAAAGACCAGGCGTCCGATTGACACGCCGTCTGTTGCGTTGAGATCCCTATGACGAGGAGGTCCTTTGTGATACTTCTTCGTGGGACATTGAGATACTTGGAGTATCGAATTGTAGCTCATGGAGCGGACCCTCCCAGAGACGAGCGTACGGAGTACAGAGACCGTGTAGCCGACAGAGACCTGATGACTATTTGTCTGATTCGATTCGGAGTGACTTACGTAGCCCAGTGGGGAGAACTAATTTTTGAGGTGGCAGACCCACAGCGGAGGAGCACTACTATGTGAGGTGGCAGACCCACGGTACTTGACAGGAGGTGTACCTCTATAGGCATTGAGGGGGGAGCACTACTGTGTTGGGTGGCAGACCCCGGCGGGAAGCACTACTATGTGAGGTGGCAGGCCGGCGGTATTCAACAAGAGGAGTACCTCAGCAGTCTTAGGTTAGTGAGCAGTACCTCGGAGTTGTGACATGACCACTGTACACTCTAGAGACGGAGCTCTTCAGCAGTTACGGTTTCGATAATGAAAATCCTGGTTTGAGATGCGACTTTTGACCTTGTGTTTACCTCATGATTGAGATGGGTCACTTGATAACTTAGTTATATGTATGGGAATATACCTAGGTAGTGGATATCCGTTGATTTCTCAATCCTTGTGTTTCCTCATGATTGAGATGGGTTACTTGATAACTTAGGTATGTGTATGGGCATATATCTTAGTAGAGGTTATCTGTTGAGATCTTCTTGTGGTTATCCTTGTTGGTTTAGTGAGACCTTGAGGGTCTTGGGGTCCCTACTGAGTATCGTTATACTCACCCCTGCACGGGCTATGCCCGCACCTCGTTGTGTTGGTTGCAGACGACGGACATTGCTGATGGAGGCCGAGTGTTCAAGGACTGGTCGGTACCCGGAGGTGGACTACACGACGAGTCAGTACCCGGAGGTGGACTACACGACGATTCAGTACCCGGAGGTGGACTACACGACGAGACGACACACAAAGGAGGTTGACGGACGAGAGAGTGGAGGAGGCTATCTGTACCTACCCTTCAGGTAGGATCCGTGGTGGACGACCAGGAGATTCGCTATCTGTACCTACCCTTCAGGTAGGATCCGAGGAGGATGACCCATGAGCTGCTTCCTTCTTCCAGCTGTTTGTCTTTTTGCTGTTGTACCTTGTACAGTTGTAGTTGTACTTCTTTTTGGGTTTGTATTCTGGCCCATTTACATTTCAGCATTTCTTTTGTACTTAGTGTTTTGTTTCCGCTTGTACTCTGTGGTGCTTGTTTTCTTTTATAAAGTCAATGTATTCCCAATTATTGGGATTTATGCCTTTGGTGCTAGTCGCCAGCCCCTGGCCTATGGAAGGCGGCCTTGGGGTAGTCACGGCACAGGCCCCGAGGACGGGTCGTGACACAACCGTTCCAGATTCTTTACCATAGGGAGCAAGTGTTACGGAATAAGGTGATTAATCAGGTAAAAGTTTTGTGGAAAACCCACATGATGGAAGAGGCAACATGGGAATCTGAAAATGCAACGAGGGATAAGTACCCCTATTTATTCGATAAGTAAATAAATTGCGGGGACAAAATTTTCTAAAGGGGGAAAGGATGTAACATCCCAAGTAAGTAATGAATAATAAATATTTTTATCTGTGTCTATTAATGATTAAGATAATGCTTTAGAGGATTAAAATGAATATAAATACAATCGTATGCATGGAATACACTAATATTCTTAAAAGATTGCCTTATTGCCTTTTGATGGAAAACCCTTTTTAAATCAAAATTTTGACAATTTTATAATCTATATTTTTCAAAATAAATATATTCATTATGATTGGGACATTGAAATTTACAATGGATAAATTTTTGGTATTTTTGCTGACAATGTTCATTTTTTAATGAATAGTGAAAAATACTGCATTTTACATCAAAACTGCCTTTTCATTTAATTTAACTATATGGTTAGATTATCTTTTTAATTTTTCTTAAATAGTATCCATAATATATTTTTACCATTTAATCTAATGGTGGTCATTAGGATTAATTTAACTTTGTAATTGGTCATAAACTAATGCCAAACATTTCATAGATATTGTTTCAAAAAAACCTGCTATTTGTTTTGACAACGGGAATTATTTTTAAATCAATTATTGCAATTTATGTGTTTGGAATTTGGTAAATTGGATTACATATTTGGAATCGGAAGGTACAAATTATGTAATCATGACTCTTTTGTTTTCGGACATTTTGAATAGTAATGACGATAATTATCTTTAATTATCTTGATTACTGAGTAATCGGGTAGTTAAGGATAATAAAATAATATCATAATAATAAAAAATGACACCAAAATGTGTCCTAAGGCTACTGGTTGTCTCATGGCCAACCATGGGATGCCTTTTTCCAAACTTGCGGGCCCCATGGAATCACTTTTGTGAGAAAGTGACTTTTTATCTTTTTATTTTTAAAAAATGTTAAATGTGACAAAGAATGTATCACCTAAGTAAAATATTTTTAATTTTTCCTACATAAATGATCTTTTGGACTATAAATATTCATTATAAATCTAAATAGATTTCCTACATCGTGATATTTTTTTATAATTTTTAGACATTAAATTTATTATATTATTTATGACATCATGATGATGCAACGATTACCTCATTAATAAAGGATTTAAATAAAATGGAAATATAATTTTAAATCTAAGACCTACACATGTCCAAAACCTATTTGATGGGTGGATTTCAAACCCTGATCACCTTCCCCTTGAATTATATCAATGTGGGACCTTTTTAATCCAAAAATCATTTTAAAATAATGTTACATTTCTTTACATTCCATGAGTGCCCCTCCTCTCCTCCTATAAAAGGCCCCCACCTCTACCACCTTACCCACACTTCCGAAGCCATTGGCTCGGCCAACCCCTGCCCATTTTGTCTCTCCACTTTCCTCTCTTACTCCTTGAATCCTCACTTTGGGCAGAAGGCGTCCCAAGGAAGCCTTTGAGTCAAACCAAAGGGAGTTACCCGATTTTAAGGTAATGTCTTCACTTGAGTCCTTTTGTTTTATTTTGCTTCTCCAACCCCCTAAAATCTTTTTATTCATTTTTTTAACAAATAGAGTATCTTCTATATACTAGGATGTTTTTATAATAAGGATTCAAGCTACACTTACACACACCTACATCTAATGGTTAAAGAACATAATGATTCTGTGGATGGCGAATTTCTGCCTCCCAAAATGATGATTGTTCAACATTATTTTAACCCCTTCAAAGGTGGCCATTAAGATGAAACTATATTTATATATGATATATAATATGTTTATGTTTTCCTTAAGCTTCTGTATTTTTCATTTTGGGCATACCTTTATGGTTTCCATTATGGGTAAACGCGATATCTTCATTTAAGGAAGTGTGGACTGCCGCCCCCTCAAAGTGATTTGATTCGTTAAATACCATATGTGGTACGTATAAAGGATGGAGTTTTGATATTATATATGATATTAAACTGGAATTATAATATACCTTTATATCATTGTGATTCCATTCTATGAAATACGAAATAGAAATGAAAGTAGTGTTAATGCGTACGTACGGATTACCGTCTCCATGAACGGTGCATTTCATTTCTTACCTCTAAATGATTATGTAATATTATAAATGCATGCTTGTACTGGATAAATATGACATATATGTTATCTAAATCATGAATACCATTCTGGATATAATGGATACATGAACAACTTGTAATTATAAAGGGTTTATTTTTGACTCAAGTACCAATGATCGTTAAAACGAACGTTATTAACTTAAATAATTACATAGTGTTCATGACATGGAAATAAGTGATATAAAAGGAAAAATGAACTTTAAAAACGTTATTAAACAAGTAGAAATTAACTCAAGTTTATTATTCAGAAGATTAAAGAATGACCGAGTCAAGTCGGAACCAAGGTATGGGACTTCGTCTCAATCTCCTTTCATTGAGGCATATTTTGTTTTATACACAACCTTTTTATACGGTGTATAAACCCCTTTTGACTTTTATTTTTATTCAAAAGGAATATTTTTTATACAAAGCGTTTACTAAATGACAAAAGGGAATGTTTTTTTGTACGTATGCGGCGACGACGACTTCTCCACCGCCATGACCAATATTTGAGTTTCAGCTTCCCCTACAAGCCATACCTTTTTTTAAAAGAAAAATAAATACCGTGTTTAACTTTTCATTTATTATTGTATTGAAAATGGTTTTCATAATGTTTTTATATCAAGTTGTTGTATTGATATCTTGTGATTGAAAGGTGGAAATTTTATGTTTCCTTTATGCATGATTTATTTGATACAATAATGTTGAGGTTCTTGGGAATTATTATGAAGACGGGTGGTTCCGTGATAAACTAAGGGCGGATGAGCCCGATATAGCTCTCCAATGCATTGGGTAATGCGAAGGAGTGAAACGTTAATGTTTCTCCGAATAGATTTAGGGAATATACTGTGATGGGTATTCCAAACGTAACCAAGAGGGTTACTCCCTACGTAAGAATGTTATGAATGCCTCAAGTTACCTTTATGTCTTATGATTTCTATGGATTATTCATGATTTGATGAGGTATGTTAAAGTGATTATGTTTTATGGGTAATGTATGATTTCATTCTTATGTATATATGAACTTTTGTTTCCTTTCCATATTTTTATAACCCATACTGAGCTTTTTATTCTCATCCCAAGTTATTTTTGAAATGTTTTTCACAGGTCAAGGGAAGGGTACATGTTATGATGATAGTGTCAAGGAAGTGTCAAGAATGAATCCATGTTTTATTTTCAATATTTTTCCATTGATAGGATAAATGAATATTATCTTTATGTGACCACTTTGTTTATATGTGGAATGTAATGCAAGTTTTATGTTCTAATTCTCTAAAACTCTAAACCCGAAAAGTTACTCAATGTGTAATCTTGTAATAACTAAAGATTAAGTAAGGATTAAGGCTGGGGTCTTATAGAATATGAACTAATCTATTTAGGAATTAATTCATGGATTTTACATTAATAATTGTTTAAATAATATTCATAAAATCAGGGAAAAAATAAATTCAAAACCACTATGGAGCCTTGATCATCATTAAATGATGGTTTCATACCCTAATATATCAATAAAGTAATTAATATTATATTTTCAATTCATATAATTCTTCAAAAATTCTATTTCTTCGTCATCATTTTTTATTTTATGGGTTGTTCGACAGATTTTTGGGAACCAAGATAGTTGCGTGACTGATAATGTGTGCCATGAATTATTGTTATGCATTTGGAATCAAGGAATGTATAATGATGGAGGAAGGATTTTGGTGAATGAAATTTATATATATATTATGGATATAATTTTCTATAATATGTAACACCCCAATATTTTATTAAATTTAATTTTTGAATACATTTAATATCTATGATGGTGTGTCAGACAAAAAAAATAGAGTTTTAATATACCATTATAAATTATTTATATTATAATATAAATATGATAATAATAAACTAACAGTTGATTTTTTTATGAATAAAAATTTCCAAATATTTAATATTATATATAATGGTTTTACATAATGAAAAAATAATTATAAAAAATACATAATTTTAGTAAATTCATTTTATCCCTCGACATAATATTTAATCAAAAAATGATTTTACTAAATTTTTTAATTAAATAATAAAATTATTTTTTTAAACCATACGAAAATTTATTTTATAAGATAATTTACATTTTGGAAATATACAAGGAAACATTAAAATTGAATGATTTTTTTTATAAAATGATTAATTTTTTATGATTCATTAAGAAATAATGATTTTTATATAAAATTTGAATTTCATGAGAATAATATAACATATCCATTTTATGATAATTTTTTAAAAAATTAAATTAGTTCAATTATATATTTATTAATACAATTTAGCCTAATTTAATAAATTTCATATTAAAATTTGATATCAAATCATTTTATACATGTGACACATGTTTTAAATGGTTAACCACTTTTTTCATCATGTTTGAATGTTTATTTTTAAATTAACTGTTACCACCTATCATAATGTATTTTATAAAAACAGATTCCCTATTTGGAATCCGATTACATAACAATATATAATCGGGTAAACTTATTTTTAGTTCCAATTTATTAGTGAACACGACAACAAATAATTATGTTTGTTATGGTTAGAACTTTTTTTCTCGGAGTAAAACTAAAAAATAAGGGATAAATGACATAGAAACGTGTCCAAAACCAATTTTATGGAAATTTAAATATAATTTCTCACATATAGTAAAAAATGATAATTTTTCCATTTTTTAATGTTTATAATATTTGTACACAATTTTTTTTAATAATTCAATGATTGTCCCTTGAACATCTTATAAAAGGCCCCCACATATCCTATACTATTCCCAGATATAAAACATTTATGTTTGGAAAATACCGATTAAAATCCTTTCCTTTTTTCATTAATAACATCATGTTGGGTTCTTTGATCAATAATCTGTAATGGTAAGTCTTAAAAATTAAACCTACAACGGTTATCTGTTGAAGAGGTATCTTTTTTAAATGAGAATTTCTATTTTTTTTCTCATCCAAACTATTTATTCAACAATCTATTATTTTAATATAATAACATCATTATCTAAAATATAATTATGTTTTATTATTTTAAATCCATACTCTATGTTCACCTCCTCTTTCATCAAATGGGAAAAAAAGTCGTTGATCACGTGTAAAGTAGACTAGCACCTCTTGGACTTATATAATTCATTTAATATCAACACAACTCAAGGATATATATAAGGGTGAATTTATAATATATATATATATATATGATATTTTTTAATTATAATAGTAATATAATTATTATATCACATATACCATAACGATTTTCATTCCATGGGAAAATAATAATCTCACTCATGTGTGCATCGGACTTCCACCTCATGAAATGATTTGATTATTTATTCAGTTATTCATTACATTAATTAAAATATGGATAAATTCAATGAATATATTTGATATATATGAATTCATAATACTTATATAATGATGAATAAATTTTTACTTTTCCATCATTCCACATGTCAACAAAATTGAAACGTCCTTCATGCATATGTACGACCTTCCATCTCCATGAATGATGTAATTCATTTCATATATATATATATATATTTGGATAAATATAAATAAATATATAAATTCTATATGTTATATTAATATAATTTTTATGATTCTGAATATTATTTAACCATGAATAAAAATAAAAGTACAAAAATATCAAATCAAAACATACAAGAAAACTGATGTTTACCTTAACTGAACCGTGATTTTAATAGGAATTGTTAAATAAAGTTAATGAAACAACCTATGAAATTCATATATGGTAGTATAAATATAGTTCTGGTTATGAAATATATTTATAATAATTCTATATTTATTTAAAAAAAAATTTTATAACGAGTACGAATGATGTTTAAAATTACTTAAAGAGATTTTCATCTAACTTTTATTTCTATGGGACAGAAGACTTATACACTAGATGGTTCTTTTTTTTCGTATATAAAATAAATGAATACATTTTAACATAATTATCATAACAAATATAGGATATTAATATCTATATAAATCCTTTATTTTCATGTGGCTTATGATTCAAAAGATACTATAATGGTATAATACTTATGTGACAATGTCATTATTTATTTGGATTCATTAACATGTTGTTCTAATAATTGTATCTTATGATATACCTATAATGAAACCCCTGAACATTATTATTATCTGGTATTTTGATTAAATTAAATGTTTTCGTAGAATTTTTCTTCACTTATAATGATAATTTTCCGAATTAATCCTATTAAAAAAAATGCTCTCCCTTTTTTCTCTTTAATCATAACCCCTTTTTTATTATATATCGCTGTTAATCCAATAGAATGTAAATAATTTTTTTAGTATTCACCATTTACTGTTTATTTATTTTTCACTTGTTTTATTTTTTATAAATTTGTTTAAATGTAATATTCTAGACATTATCTTAACAATGGTCTCTTGATTTTTCTTGAAAATATAAAATGAATATTGTTATTAAAATGTACGGCATGATTGAAATTTTCTAGCATCCTGCCTGCTTAATTTTATAGAAATTCCATTATATGTTTCAATGGATATTTACAATTCAAATTATTTCCCAATTCGTTAAAAAACTAAATTTTAAAGAGGTAATTTTAAATGGGAGAATGATATTTTCCTCTAGATAAGTCCACTGTAATCTTTCAAATACATTTTCCATCTTGGATGAAATACTTTGATTTTATATAAAATGAACTGGGAATATAATCTAATTATACTATAGTTCTTATTTTCCAAGATCGTTTATTTCTAGGATGATTACATTTTAATGAAACCATTTCTTTTTTCACATGTTATTTTATGATGAAGTGAAGAAATTTTTAGGAAACAACTACTTTTTCCAGGGGATATGTTATAATGAACTGTTGAGATGATTATGAATCACATTATTCACCATGGGTTATTTTTGGATTAAATGTTTATGAAACCCTTTTTTCATATTTTATGATAATATAAATCTTTTATTATATTTTATTATTAATATGTACTAATTTCATTATGTTATGGATGAGTCCTATATCTCACTACAATTCATCATGCAATGTACTATTTCTCATGAGATAGTTATCAGAAAAAAGATGATGTGCATGATCTATTATATAAAATAGGTCTATGGGCTTGATCAACTATGTGAAAAATGTGAGGAATGCAGATAAATTATGAAATGATAAACAAGTGTTGATTTCTCATATATTATGATTTGATAGTATTCAATATTAACTATGAAAAATGAAAAAGATTTGATACTTTTGATGGAACCACAATTATATAACATGACATTATTAAACAAGATTAATTTATAATGACGCCTCATTCATATGTTTCAATTATTTTTAATTGATAATGTTTTATATTATGGATCTTGTTTACAATTCCTGATATATATGGTATTTTATTTTTATTTTATATTCATAATATAGTACCCAAACATTATAATATTCATTAATTTGATTATATATTTATCTCATCTATTTTTACCATTATATGGTATCAAAGATCAAACATTGTTTTGTTTTCAGTCTGAAGGTTATAATGAATGGTTTAAGAAGGGTATATCTATGAAGACTACAAAATGGGATGGTAATAATGGGAGGTATTGAATAAATTTCACAAACTAAGATAAATTTCTAACTAGTATCTAAATACAATATTCCTTTAAATTCATAGGAAATTTATGTTTCAAATGTTTTGAATATTCATTTAAAAAGATGATTTTTTTTTTGAAAATCTCGGGTCATTATAATTGATATTATGTGAAAGGCTTAGTTAAATTTATTAAACTAGGATGGGAAACAATAATGACCCCCCATATGGATATGTCTAATGAATATATAATGATAATTCTAAGGATAATTTAACATATAACAAAATTTACATGAATTTTGTTAAAGGATAATGTACGTGGTTTTAATGAAATAATATTCATGTATTGATACTACATATTGATGATGATTTTTCATAATAATACATAGAGATGATGACTAAAAAAGGGAATATATAGCTAGAATCGATGATCACATTATGTATGAAAACATCCCGTTATTCACACCTTGTTTGAAACTCCAAGGGGAAATTATTTTTAAATTCACAAGCTCATTATGAATCATTGTAAAGAATATGAATAATGGTCAAGGTTATGCTTATAGAATACTAGATAATATATGGTTTCATGGTATATGAAATCCAATACATGATTGTTCATTCATTATTACATATGTTCCAAAAATGATTATTATTTCTCAGACTATTCTTTTTAGATATATTGTTTTTGCTGGAACATAGTAGAAATATGTAAATGTTAAATGTAATTGAGAATGTAATGATTCCCCTCATGAGAAACCAAATGTATTGGGATCTTGAATGAGAAATATTGTATTAATTATAGAAAAAAAAATCTCAATATATGAATCATTTGAATTTCTTGAATGATAAATAGAGGTAAAAACATATTTTTAGTTAGGTATATATAAAGGATCAAATTATTTTGGTTGTTCCCCTGATCTAGAAGTCACTAGGAAATTTATTTGTACTAATAAAATATATTTTCACTTCATCAATGTTTTGTCGATGAAAAATTCAATTTACCTATTTATCAACAAGATGGTGTAGTAAAAATATGAGGAATATTCTGGTACATGTGAGGATTGTTTCACAAGACTTTAGAGGTATTCTAATAGAGTCATCATGAAACAGAAAATTAATGTTTATGGATATTTTTATTGACTAAAATCTAGTATACAAAAAGATGTTGTTATAATGGATGTAAATAGATATGAAGAAATTATTTGATTTGAAGTCTTGATGAAAATGAAATTTTGATATTTTCACTATTATGATGTTTTGAATAGGAAAATAATGATTGGGGCTCAGGATAACTTAAATAAATATCATAGTAGGAAGATATTATGGTCTTCTATATGATAGAAATGTGGGGAAAACATAATATAAGATTCATGAAAGGATTTGGGGGTGATTTACATGTGAAAGGGTAGGTTGTAATGCCGCTAAATTTTAAAAGGAAAATAATAGGATGATTATGTTGATGGAATATAAGGATATGCCCAGTAACACCCCACACAGACTCTACTGTTTTAAATAAAATATGTATGTGAATTATGGAAACTAGTTCTCTAATACAATGGTTATTGATTATGATCAATTTGAATATCCTCTTATAATTAAAAAAGGTTATATCATGTGATAATTATTTATTATTTTTGTTATGATAATGATATGGTGAAAGGAAAACATGAAATTCACATTAAAAACGCTTACGTATTAATTCACTTGAGATCTACCCACTCTTTTATTTCTGATGAATTTTATATGATTATCATAGTACCACCTCAAGG
Source organism: Viscum album (assembly GCA_963277665.1). Classification (NCBI taxonomy): domain Eukaryota; kingdom Viridiplantae; phylum Streptophyta; class Magnoliopsida; order Santalales; family Viscaceae; genus Viscum; species Viscum album. Next base: position 326,518,586 of record OY728128.1, read on the forward strand.
AAAGGGTGTTTAATTTGATGTAAAAACCATTAATGGTATGTTTATTTAATCTCATGTATAATTCGTTTCTAGTTTATGTATTTGGGTATGTGATTCCTATAAATCAGATTATTTTCCATCTAGTTGAACTTGATGTTACTATAGACATGGATTGGATTTACCTATAAAAATACCTCATCTATGGTAGATGAGGGGATGCCATGTTTGATATTCTAATCAATAATATGATCATCTGTCATTGTGATGATAAATATGATCATCCCATGTAGATGACATCCATTGTATATGTCTTGATTCTAATTGAAATGGTTGTTTATCTAGGATGGTTGTGGAGAAAATAATCATCTATTATATGTGTATTATGTGGGTGTTTTTTTAATTATTTTCTAAATAGTTTTATATTATTCTTGCACAAATAAAATGATTTGTTATCTATAGAAAACATATCTGGGGAAAAATCTATTTCAATGACACTTTATAGAATGGTAATGATCAGTTGTTTCAAAATTGTAGAACAATATCAAAGAGAACCTTTTAAATGGATTTATTTGGCCATGTGTGTGACCTTAGGGTGTACCATTTATTTATTCTTTTCTTATCAACAATGTAGAGGTAAAAAATTTTCAAGGTTTGATATTTATTCTCGATATCATCAATTGCGGGTTTTGAAGAAGTATATACACAAGAAATCATTTGTATATGGTATGTAGTCTATGAATATATAATGATGTCATTTAAACATATTAATTACAATATTATTTTCATATATTTAATGAATTTTTTCATTATAAAATACCATAATAAATTTTGTGTTCCCTTCATGGATGATATTCATTTCAATTTGAAGTGAAATGAAGATCATCAAGATCACTTCAGAATATTTATAATGGAATTATTGAAGATAAAATATATAAAAAATATTTAATTAGTATATTTTGGAAACAAAAGGATTCATTTATTCACAGATAATCTCATGTGTGGGTATTTCTGTAGATCCATCAAAAGAGGAGGCTATTTAACATTTTGGAAACCAACCATGATAATTGATATTCAATGTTTTATTTGATTCGATGGATATTATTGATTGTTTCAATTGATTTTTTTTACCAATATCTAATCCACTCAGTATGTTATCATATAAGAGATATGATTATCCTTAGTCTATTGAATGTGAAGAAAATTTCAATGAAAATAATAGAATATTAGTCGGTGCACCTCTGATTACATAAACCATTATTGTAGAAGGTTTTATTATCTATAGTGATTCTTTAACGAAGTTATTGGGAAGCATTCTTATAAAGAATGATATGTTTATAGATTATGCACTCCATAAATTAATGATTCTTGCTAAAAAATTAACCAACTAATTTTTTTAATTATTCTATTGTAATTTTATAATTAATGGTATAAAGGAATTGTATTTAATGAAAAATACGTGATATATATACCGATGAATATAATATTATTATATAATCATAGAAAAGTAGTTGAATATGTTGTAAAGAAGATTTTTGTATCAGATTAATGATTTTAAATTCTCAATTAATTTCACCCAATGAAATAGAACATGGTGGTTGATGCTTTTATTTTAAAGGATCATTCTATCTTATCAATGTTGAGGATGAAAAAAGTCACAATAATTATGGATTTTCAATGGATGGATCTGGACATATTGAGTGATGGGGATAAATCCTATCATTTTGAAATGTGTGTTAAACCATATATATATATGTGTGAATGTAAAATAGGAACAAATGGAAGATTTACATCTATATAATAATGTATAAAATTATCATGGTTTTATCACTGATTATGATGAAATGATAAGGATTATTATCACAAATTTGTTCTTTTTATACAAGATTTTTAAAAGGATATGCAATTAGAGGCTTATGGTTATTCATTCTCTTTTCATCCTGGAAGTAAAAATATATATAAATATTTTATAAACTATTCCAGGTAGGATGAAATGAAAAGAGATATTCAAGAGTTTGTATATTGGTGCTTGATCATTTAGGTAGTTACGTTTTAGGGAAAAAATTATAAGTGGATTTTACAATCATTACCCATACCAGATAAGAAATAAGAAAAAATCAGTGTATATATCTTCAACAGAATCCCCAATATATTCAAATGGAATAATTCTATATGGGATTTATTCATCTACCATACATAGTCTTCACAGATAAACTCTATCACATAAGACTTCACTCTTGGTCATCATTACAAAATATATTTTATGGAAGTGGTAATGTTTGATTATGTTGCATATTCAATTGTATTTGATCATGATCTACAGAATACCATAATTTTTTGGAAAATCCATTAGGAGAATATAGATATAGAGCTGAGGTTTAAAGATTTGTATCATCCTCATATAGAAGGTTAGACTAGTAGAATAATTCATAAATTAGAGGATATGTTGATATTTTGTTCTATGGATTTCAAAGGTGTGTGGAATCGACGCCTTCTACTAGTTTATTTTACAAACAATAATAGTTATCCCTTGATAATTAAAATGGAATCATATGAATCCCTATGTTGAAATCTGTGATGAACTCCAAGATAATAGGATAGAGATAGAGAAATAAATATAATAGGACCTGAGCTAGCTGATGAAATGTTAGTGATGTTAATATCAATTTATCAACACATAACAGAAGCACACATTAAGTCAAAAAAGATATGTTGAAAATCACCATAATGATATTGAATTTCATGTGTTGTGATAAGGTGTCTAATAATCTCTCCATGGAAGAAGGTAATGATATTTTGAAAGACGGAAAAATACTTCCATAGAATATCAACACCAATGAAATTCTTGATCATATCATGATGGTATCATCAATATTGGTGCATCTACCGATGTTATATCAAGTCCATGATGTATTATATGTATCTCTCCCAAGGATATATATAACTGATCATTCATAGGTACTTAACCATGTTGTTGTAAAATGGCATCAGGATCTATAATTTGAGTAAAAATTAATTATGATTACGTTTCATACAGATAATGTTCTATGAAACATGACCACTCACTTGTTCAATGTTTTTTAGTGGAACCACCATCATGGGATCCTTCAGCGATACCTAATAGCATAATGAGGAAAATGTATCCTCAATTTCTTATACTGATGAGATGATATTTCTAGGGATGAAATCATTTTATGAGAAGTATAATGTAAAACCCTGGTATTTTTTAAATTTTATTTTGGAATTAATTTATCTACATTAATATATAGTGCTTCATGCAACACCATGATTTAAAAAAAGCGATGTATTCTATTAATAATATTGTATAAAAATGACCTACACATCCTAGACATTTAATATAATTTTAATAGTTTTGTAAAAATTTGTAAAAATTAATTATAATTCATTTACATAATAAAAAAATATTGATAAATAGTACTGGATTATTAGTACATTATCTATTTGTCGAAATTAATATTTTCTAAAAATAAATATTTTATTTTTTGAAAAAATAAAAAATATAATATTTTCATAATTTTCAAAATTTATCTGAAAATATATACAAAATATCGGAAATATAAATGTTAATATTAACATTGAATGAATTTTTTATAATTGATTGAAAATATTATTATTTTGATAAATTTTAAAAACATAACCATGTGAAAATTATTTTTGAATGATTTTATTATATTTTTGTGTAAAAATTTAATTTTTCTATTCTATAATGATTTATAATGTTATTTTAAAAATAATTTTAATAATTAAAGAATTTTCAATTTTGAATCTTCATGTATTTTTTTGGAAATAATTCTCACCGTACGTTTTGCTATAAATGTGAAAGGTATATTTATTTAAATGTATTCAGAATGAATGGTATTTTTGACCATCATGACAGAACAATATTTTATAGTGTCCTTTGTAGTTTTCAATGATAATTTATGAATAGAAATATTGTAATAATCTCATACTCTTATGCCAATATTAAGAATTTAAATGATCATTGATGGATATCTTCCATGATTACCCTTACTAATAATTTTATATCAACCATTCTTATATTTACTTTCCCCATGTTATTAAGAAATGATTAAGTATATATGACTTTGATGATTACTAAATGGGAATACGTTTATAGGAGATGTTGAATATATATCAGGAAGTAATAAGATTGTGTAATTATTTTTTATATAAACTAAATCATTATGATCCTAAGTTGTGTATCTATGAAAATTTTAAAATAAATTTTTTAAAGAAGATAATATTCATCTAGGAAATGCCTAGTTCATTATAGACATTCTGTTAATGCTCTGATGAGTTGAGATAGTGATAATTTTTTAGAAAATAATTGTCATAATCTTATTTATTGTCATACATTGATGTTGTTAAATGTAATTTCCCATGTTATGGGTGGGATTTGTAGAATATGAGGGGTTGATAAATTAGGAGTGAATAATTATGAATAAATCATGATATTCAACAAAATTACGATCAATATGGTATATATTTTAAAAGAACACAAGCCCTATAAAACCCTATGAACATAGAATAGGTTTTATATGGAGACTTAAATATCCCAAAACATAGGGGGTCCCACCAAATCTATGAACCTAATGTGGATACTTATCATGTACAATATGTACAACAGTAAAAATCCATGTGATCCCAATACACCATGTATCTCTTGAACTGACCTATTGGATTCCAACATGGTATACAAATAATCCAAGAGTGACACCCCAAACCCACCTCTAATTGGTCATGGTATGGAGATAATTATTGTGAAGGAATATCATGGAAATGTCAGTCCATACACTAATGTAACATTACACACAAACACATAGAGATCAACGAAACTGCGCACATATATATTATAACTGATCAATCTAGAGAGTATTAATTGAGTATGACATCCTATTTTCAAAACCATATATGTGAAGAAAGATATGATATTTTTTTAAAGGGGAAAAATATTCGTTCATCCAAGAATGATATCCTAGTGTCAGAAATGGATATAGGGATTATAGATGATATCACTGCTCAAAATATCTTTCACCAACCACCAAACATGTATTCACCTCCATGTAATGTTTTTCTTCATAGATTCCAGGACCACAAAACTCATCAACAATCCTTGTATCATCCACATAAGACACAAAATATATAGGAATATATAACAAATCTTAGATTATAAATAAATTATATGTGATTTCCTTAAAACATAAAGATAGGAAAAAAATAAAACATTTACATTGACCCATACGTTCTAAAGGGATTAAAACCCAAAAATTAAAAATTATCCTACTATAACCCTGATCGATGAGGAGGCGTACCCCAATTTCAATAGAAATCATATAATTATGAGTCCACCAGTATCCCCAATGGTCATATCCTTGATTCCATGGACCACAAAAAACCAAACAAGAATCAATGGGGAGGAGTTTCTCCTCTCTGTTATGATCCACTACCGAGGGGAACTATCTATACATGGGGACCAGCTCCCCACTAATGTAGGATGTTGAGGGATTACTAACCCTAAAATTATAAACATTATGGGTAATCCATTGAATTGTATATCCATGGATTATTTTACCTACCTAAAAAAGCGTTTGGGGATTTTTACCATAATGCTTCTTTGGATTACCTACCCCAGAAATTCTATTATAATCAAACCTGATATCTCCCATCTTCTAACCATCACTAAAGAATATACCCACTCATTTCACTATGATTTGGATATTAGATTCATAAAAAAGGATACCATAACATCCTACATATACTTATAAAAGTGATACACTCCTCTTGATATAAAATATATTCCCTCAAAGAGATATACAAAGGACATGGTTCTGGGAAAAGTAAACATCATGTACATCCGAAAAAATAATAGGTGATTCCATAGGAGGTCTTGGGTGTGTCCCCACATGGACACAACATCCCCTTATACATTCCTCCACTTCATATTTCCCTATAGGGCATGGTTTTTTATGTTTTCCCATGACCCCAGGTGTTTGATCTTAACCCATCATTTAACCACACATGTAGGATCACGTGGTCTTTGGGCTTGACCACATGGAATGTGATAATTATATCAAGTTAAAACACTAGAATACATTCGAATGCAATAAATAAACTTTTATCCTCTATAATACATGGCACGTAGTCAATATTTTTACTGATATGTAATTATAGTCTCTCAGTCCATATGTTCTTGCCATATCATGAACATATTCCACCACATTTATTGTTTAATTTTCCACAACAAATAATTAAGGGGAATTCAATAATCGATACTAGAACTATGTTAAATTTAAATCAAGAATCTAGTAATTGAAGAAATTCCTATCACATATCCTATAAAAAATCAGCATCCTTAACCATTGAATCATCATTTGAAATCTGAAAATCCTCATTGATAAATCAAAAAACTCTATGTCACATGGTAGTTCCCACATCTATAAAGAATTTGGAGTTCCAATCAAACATGATCTAGTCTGTTAATGTCATATCATTAACCCTATAATCCAATAATTATAAACATTATTGGACATGAGAGAGAACATTAACATGGTGATATTATAGTCCGTTGATATGATCTGAAAGAACATTAATCAATTAAACAACAATAAACTTTTTAAATCATTGGTATAATGATTAATCGTAATTATATTTAAGAATACAAATTAAATTCCTATTTAATATGATGAATGAAAATAAAAAATATTAATATGATCTAGGATCCATGGTCAATAATCATATACAAAAGGGTATAATTCCACAATATAATGATATGTTCATTGAAATGGAATAATAATTGGGGATGAATATGTTTTTCTAGTGGTGTACAAGAAAATATCAATATATTCTTATTTATTCACAAAAAATTACAATTTTCATTATCGATCCGTAGTACTTAGTTCAAAAAAATCAACACTGGATCTTGAAATTCCACTCTCTAATTACACATGGTTATATGGATATCCCAATAGATTATATATACCAATGAATTTAATGAAATGAGAGGATATTTTGAATTTATTGGATTAAATAAATATATAATTTGTTTTATTTTACACTTCCAAAAAATATTTCATCCCATGAAATGTCTAATTCCAACATAAAATGTGTAACTCCAAGGGTAAAAACTACATTCTACAGAAAACCATTGTATCATATTTTAAAAATGATTTCATGATCAATTGGAAAACCATTTATTCTGAAAATAATAATATGCATTACTTAATATAATTGACATTTTTTATATATTAACTATAGTGGAACTTTTCTACCAACAATATAGAGAAAAGTATCATGAAAATATTGAAATATATATAGAATTATTTAAATAATCAAACATTGAACACTAGAGTTCTTATATTCATCCCACCTTCAATGATTTTACACATGATAAATATTTGGCAACATAAAATTGTTATTTACTAAAAAATTACCTAAATTTCATACTCCCAAGAAATCTCCTACATGTTCACATACTACCAAAAAAACATGAACCTTAGAAATGGCCTACACAAATAGTAGGATGTCCTTCATATCATTGATCGATGCTAGGTTTTCTAATAAGGTGTCTCCATCCTAAATGTCCAGCTCTCCCAATTCAATCATGTGTGATGATAAATGTACAAATATTGTTATATCTGAATCATGAATGATTTTACACTCATGGTTAATCTAATGGGGTATTTCCAAATAGTATAAATCATCACCAATGATCTGTAGGATCTGTAATGGATCAATGAAACTCCCAAATAAATTCATACCAGGAACAGATAATTTTATTCCTTATCATGGGGAGAGTCTCGAGATAACATGGTTTCCATGATAAACTTCAAAGGCCAATACTTGTTATCTTCATATGATTTCTATCAACTCATTTCTATCATCATATGATCACAGATCTCATAGTTATTTTATATCATCGCCTATACCAACTCTATCCCAACAAGGGTTGTCTCACCTATTTTAGAACAAGATAATGGTTATCTGTAGAGTCACATATAAATAATATATTTACATATTTATACAAATTTATGTAAAAAGATGGGGGATTATGATGCTACCACATGACCTCTTCATGTAATGTGACTATAAATACCATTATTCCATTGAGAAGATGAAATACTACACACCATTTTAAAAATTCCATTAAATATGTACCTGAGACTCAGTTAGAATGAGTAAGAAATAAAACATTTTATGAGAAGATAATTACTTCACATCATCAAGGAAATGATATTTGCTTCCACTTTCATTTTCTCGGTCATATAGTTCTACTCATGTGGTCTCAAAAACCATAACCCAGATAAAATAACCACATACATATGCATCAATAGGAATCTGATCCCATCTCTACAGGTTGAAAAAACTCAACTCCCTCCTCCAGTAGTCTCAAGAGTGGATCACTTTTCCACCCCTTCATCGGCTCTTTGAGGGCTCTCTGATCAATCTCTATCAAGGAAAATAGCATCCATTTCCACATAATGGAATTCAATTCATCAAAAATCATGGTTAATTATTCCATGAACCTCTAATATTAACCTTAAAAATTGAAGAAACCATTCACCTATGATAAACTCTAGGGTGAAGCCCAATCAATCACCTTATCAATAATTTCTAGTTCCACGAGCACACTATGATTGGTAATTACATTACATTGAAATAAAAAACATTTTATCCAAAACTAACACATTGAAAGCATACCATATAGTTGGTTCTATCGATGTAATTCAAGGTCCATCCTAAAAATAATTGTATCCTCATCCCCCAATGAAATGTAAATGGAAATTTCATTGATAAGGATAACAATGTATAGGTCTATGAAATAATTAATGATTTACTTCACAAGAGGTGTGAATGCATAAGAAAAATTTATCACACTGAAATGCTTCACCATTACCTAATAATTCAAATAGTGACATTGGAATTCTGATTGTAGATTATTATAATTTAAAATTTTCAACTGATGCTAATTAGATCTAATATATTTCTCTAATAAAAAACATCTATAATTCATCTGGTCAAAAATGTCACCAATCAAAAGTAAGTAGTAATTTTTCTCGAGTATCACCTGATTCATGTGATAGTAACAGACAAATGTAATTATGTTAACAACTTTATTTTTCACAAAAAAATGAATTTCTCTATTAGGTAACACTATTTATAATAACAAATATTTTCATAGTGTTCTTCAAACTACACCCTCTTTTCCTAATACTCAACATGATCTATTAGATATGCTGTAGGAAATATTTTTGTGGTTTGGGGTCCATGATAATGTGGAAGTAAATCTCCCAAATCATGAATAATCATGAAACTTCTTTATAAATGAAATATAACTAATCTACCATGACTGATGAATTTCAAATAACTAAATATATCATTTATCATGGTCCAATCTTCCCAATTGATTATTTATGTGGTAATAACATGGTCTCGAGCCCCGCACACTGTACCGTATGTCCATTTTCACACATAAATGAGAATATCGACCAAAAATAATGTCTTCATGTATCTGTTATTTGGAATTATCAATATTTGAAAACATTTTAACGAATTATTCATTACATAAGATGACATCATGTTGTTTCATATCAACCACTAAGATGATTTGTGATAAAATTTATTCAATAATATCCAACTTACACTTTTTAAAGATTTAAGATACAAATGAATCATACCATGTTAATATATAATTATCCAAATACATCCTATGAATAACAAGATCATATAAAAAGGGTATAGAGAATAAATAATGACATGTTACTATGTCAGCAAATTCTGTTGCTAATGTAGAGAATATATAGATCATATCTAGAATCATATAATGTGTAGGATGGTCATCTCCTTACATAGCCTACAACTAACCACTCCCTATTTGGCTAGCCCACTATACCTAGCATTGAAACCTTATGCTGGAGGTGGGAGATTCTCAATTCAATTACCTCAACCCATATATCCTCCCTCTAGGGCTATAATGACCCCTCTATCAGCCCAACCTCCCTAGGGGCTACTTTGACCATGCCTAAGAGACCCTTGATCATGATGATCCCCATAACTTGTTTTTTTTAATATATATTCACTTTCAATTGTTCATAATGTAAGGAAATCCTGATCCATGCGACCTCTCCCATCCCCAGCATACATTCATCCATCACTGGGCAGAATACACTCTCTACACCATCCCTATACTGTATTTCCCAATTTCACAATCAAAGAATGAGAATGCATCCTACATCAAGACCCAAATGGTTGATTCATGCAAGTAATTTCTTATTACCCAGCCAACTCATATCCAATTTCATCACTAGATACTCAACATTCCTTTTATAAGAATATATCTATCACCAAATCAACCTCTATCACTCTACTATATGTATGAATTTCAAAGTAATATAAATTATTCCAAATGTCCCTATAGAGGATCTGCCCAAAATTCTTTCCCCATATGTATCCATCTCACACCAAATTGACAGAGTATACGGTTGTGTTGGTAAACCTTGTTGTATACTTAGAAATTTATATAATGTCCTACCATAGATCTAAAAGTGTATGAATCCATATAAATTGAAATGTTAATACATAACATCCATCATAGATAGACTAATAAATTATATTTTAGTAGAGTGTCACCTCATAATGGGTCTAAGTGATGATTCCCTACCTATTACCTATATATCTATGAAGAAGGATTGTTACAACCAAAAATATCTCAAATTTTTTGGGTTTTTAAAATATTGAAATATCATTCCACTGGCTCTGAATAATTTTTGGTTACCTCAGGACATAGTGATCCATGATACAAGAAAAATATCTATCAATGTTACTCTTATAATGTGATAAGACAATATAAATCATCTTTATGACATTCTAGTGATATTTACTACAAAACAATAAACCAATAATCATTTTGAAACACTATAGGTGGATATGTGGGATACAAAAAAAGTGTAAGTACAACTCTATGATCACCTAGATTTAAAATCTCAAAATTATGTCCTTACAATAAATTATCATGACACGACTTGCCTTATTTATTATGCTATATTGAAATACTATTTGGAAGACATCATACATTCATAATAAAAATTTGTTGTAGTTACCATTGTTGGAGTAGAATACTTATAGATGCAATTAAATAATGAAATAGAATAAAAAAATAGTAGTATATGATTTAAATATCGTTGGATTTCGTTCAACAAGATGATAAATTTTTTGATCCAATAAGAAATTGGTCACAATCCTAATTTATGGATAAGTTGGTTGACACACTATAACTGGCTACCCATGCCTAAGAGCCAAACGTGATACACTACTAAAATATTTCCAACATTTTGAAAAAAATACACACCACATTTCTAAATCAAAATACAAACCCTTGGAAAAACCACACTATTATCTTTATAATGGCCAAACAAACTGGGCCACTACCTGGGCTAGTAGGAAGCTGAGAGAGACACCAAAATTCTATCTCTAATTTGAATGGGGCATAGAAAAGTTTCATTTAGGTATATAAATAAAATTAGTGGCCTTAGACAAATGTATCTGTATAAATTCACATAAACACAACACCATGTAACCATAAAGAGATATAATATAACTAAAACATAAACTGAGTAATGAATGCTTATGATATAATCAATGATAATCATAATGGTATACGATGATAATATAATTGTAATATCTGGAAGAATATGTTTTATCCAAAATCACATCCCATCAGACCATCAACTGGAAAATGGGAAAACTAATGATTTCCTCACTCAGACACTTTTGACTAACCATTGAACAACATCAGTTCCTCCATGTAAAATTATCATTGACTAATACCAAGGCCACCAAAACCATCGCTAATAAATTATTCTTATACATAAGACACAACACATTTGGGAAAATCCCATATATGGGTGAATATAGAAAATCATAGTAGGATTAATGGAAAAATTGAAGGGATTAAAAAGAATAACATATTTATCTGAACCAAAAATTCAAAATGGATAAAAACACCAACATTAGATATTCTAATAAATAACCACATTAAAAAATGAATGGAATATCAGTAGCATAATATTCAAAAAATGATGAGACTACATATAGCTCCAATGGACCCATAACTATGGCTAAGTATGACATGAATCATTTCATGAATCAGAGTGGAGGGATCTCTCCTCATAACATCACTCTATTAATAAAGGATCATTGTCTCTTTTGGAGAATATATTCTTTACTCGAGCTCTATAATGGGGGATTACATATCATAAAATAGAGAAATGTGACTTTTGTAATTTAGTAGAGTACAGACCAAAACTATCGATAATGTTTTGATGGTCCCAACTTTTTTTTGTCCTAGGTGTATCAAACTAACCAATATAATGTTTATGGGGGACATTATGGAGACTCAAGCATTTTACACATATTATCACATGGTTCTCAAATATATGTATCCCATAATACAATATAATTATTACAATTCCATTGTGTCTTATGAAAACTAGATTTATAATACATAAAAGGAAATGTAAACATGAATTATTTCATTTTTTTCTCTACAGTGAGCTCTATAAACCGATTTGATCTCCTAATATTAATTAGATAACATGGGGAATTAATAATGAAATGGGGGTGCTAAAAATCACTGTAGTAGAACAAATTTGATAAGGAATAAAAATATGTCTGTCAATGGTATACCAAGTTATCAAAAAAGAGAAGAATCATTAGTACTTTAATTGAAGAATATCATAAAGAACATGGAATCATAAAATCATTGTATCATAGGAATTTTTGAAAAAACATATTAAATTACAAAAACATGGGCCAAGTCAATCTTCTTGGATAATATCACATAGTGTAAAAAGTCCCAAAATTTGTTTGGTTTATCCCAAATACAGTATTTGATTCCTCAAGAGACCAAATATTCTCACAATGCATTAGAGTGGTACCTAGTAGAAGTCATAAAAACATATTCTTGATCTATGTGATCCATGTATCTGAATTCAATCATAGGTAATAATATATGAACTACCCATGGAAAGAAAATTGGGTTCATAATATTCCTTATTGTCGCGATTAATGTAAATTTAAAATAAATTCATAGGAAAAATGATCATATGAACATTATTACCCAATAAAAGAAAGTTGGAAGAATATTTATATATATATTAGATACATATATAGAAAATTTATAATCGTTCCATAACAATAATTTATAGACATAGAGAGTCATATATAAAATTTTCAAAACCTAAAGGAATTGTGGGTTTAGATACATCCCTTACCTTGAGCCTGATTTCAACATGCATTATTTATATTATGGAATAATAAAATTATATTAATGAATAACTATAATGAAAACCATTTTCAAGTTTATTATAAATTTTACATTTTTTTTTTATTTCTTATTCAATTACATAAACAATCTGTTCTAAATGAGACATTTTAATGTTAAAGGGATCATATGTCCAAAATCTCATTGGAATGTTTATATAAGAATAATATATTATTATTTCACCATCTACACAATGGTAAAAACGAAATAATTATCAAATTTATATACAAATTATTCTTTTAAAAAATGAAATAAATGTTTTTATGATAAATTAACTACCTTTTAATTAGAGAGATCGTATTTCCTATGTATGTGTAAATAACATTTATTGTTTTAAATATCATGACGGAAACAAGGAATATGTTATATTAACATTCCAAGAATAAAATTCTATAGCGAATATCATATTATTTCTTTATATACAATTACTCATACCATCCATGTGGTGCTGTAATAAAAAAATCACATCACATCTCCAGGAGGTAGCATATCGTACACATGAATGACATTATCATTTATTCAGTGGTTGATAAGGTATGAAATAATATGGTATAATAATTTTAAATAATTTTTATTATTTCATAAATATAATAAATAAAAAATAAATTATTTCATATTACTTTCCATATAATACAAACAAGAAAAATGAATGACTAGGCTTTGTGGGGTGGTAATCAATTGTATACAAGAGAAAAGTAATCATATTTTCCCCAGACTAAAAATTAAGAAGTAATATATGACATTATAATTCCAAAGATATTATTATATAATTAATATCATATATAAAATGTATATACATCATTATATATTGTTTGGAAAATATGAGATGGAAAATTAATTACATCAGTTCAAGATGTCTGGGTCCTCCATACACATGAAAAAAAAATTCATTTCCCATTACAAAGATGAAGGTATGTTTGATTAAATCATCGTTAAAAGAAAATATCAATATATTATAGATTATATTGTCATTATTTTATCATATATTAATTATATTTTAATAATATGGAAGATGAAATAAAATAAAACACAGGGTTATGGATGTTACCTCTTCTTCAGAATATTTTTTTTGTTTGATAAAACTAATTCCACATATATTGTAAAAAAAATGGTTTCTAGTTAGAGGGTATGGAATTTATGAATTGAATTATGTAGGTATTGTTTGAACTATTGGGTTTTGGATGGGTGTAAAATATAGGATATGTGGGGGCCTTTTGTAAGTGTGGGAGATGAAATACGTGGAATTTTTCAAATTAATGAATTCCACCAACATTTTTCTAATCAATTAAGGATATAAAATAAATCAATTTTTTCAAATATAATGTAATAGGTATTAATATGACCATTATGTATTAATTATTCATTTTATGTGTCATTTTTAACCCTTATAATTTTATTTTAACATTCGGTATACCTTTTTGTACCATTACAGTGGAAATATATTATATATATTTTTTACTATTAAATATTATCAATATATTTTTGAATCAAAATAAATAATTTATATTATTATGAATAAAAATATTTTAACCATTTGGAGAAATTTTACATACAAAATTGGCATTACATGATTAAAACTTATTCCCTCTTACTTGTCAAAATAATATTCTTAATGAAAAACATTTCGAACATGAAAATGAATTTGTATCAAAATTCAATATGATATTGATAAAAATTAAATATTTTAGACTTATTAATATAATGTTAAAATAATTTGGCTCTTTAAAAAAAGTATATTGTATATGAATAAACTAAAATGAAACATTTTAAAAAAATTATCCTTTTTCAATATTAATATTAAATTATATATTATTAGAAAAATTCAAAAAAAAACAATATAATTTGATTTTTATTTGATGATTATAAAAATTTAATTCTTTTTTATAAAAAATTACATAAAATAATTACAAATTAAATTTAAATTATGTTTTCAATGTTTTAGTAAACATATTTTTAGAACCAAATATATTTTTTCAGAAAATATTTATTAATATTTCAAATAGTTCTTATTTTATTTATAAATTCTATATAATAATTGAATTAATTTTTTTAAAAATAATCCATTTTTTCATAATTTAGTTATTCTTATTCATAAAATAAAATATAATGTCTACATTATAAAGGCCACGCTTAAAATAAAAATCATTATTAGCGTATCAAATTTTGTTTAATCACAATGTTCGGTGCATCTCAAGATAAAATTGATTTAATATGATTACTACAAAATATATCATATTGTCTAAAACTTTTATATTATATCTCCATAAATTATTTCTGCATATAAATTTCATATTACATACTATGGTGAAAATGGTGATGGTGCTCCTACATCAATGCCTCTCCCTATTCCCATGTCTCTTCCTCAAATGCGCTTTTTCTCCTTACCACTTTCACTGGGATTTTTATTCTATTTCATAGAAATTTATATCTATGATCCACAATATTCCACAAGTTATCCATGTCCTAATGTTCATTCTCCAACAGTACTACCTCTAGATTTAGAACATGTGACAGATTTCTTTTTTCTTCTTAAAGAGATATACAAGGAAGAAATCATATTGTTGAGATAGGTTATGTGGGAGTGATATCCTATAGTCTAACACCCTAATAAAATAAATGAAATTAAAGGGTGTAATTTTATCTAGTATTTAGATTTCTCTTATTCCGAATCCTCATGACTTTAATCCATGGTGAAATAAAGAGGAACACCTTTTCTCTATCCTCAAAATCCTAGTCTCATTGATGACTCTCGTCATATCACGTCCTTAAATATTAAATGACTATATTTTATTTTGGATAGATTGGATCTTCTCTATCATACCTTGGAAAATATCTGGTCCCATTTGAATCCTCTCTCCAACTTCATCCTCACATGTCTGAGTCTAACACTACTTCCTAAACAAATCCTCACAAAGTTCATTTTTAATTATAGAATGTAAATTATCGTTATATGGGAACTCTACTAGAGGAAATTGGTTATCCTCATATACATTTAAATCCATCGAAAAGGAATCATCATATTATTTACAGATTGTAGGGATTTCCTAGACTAACCATCCTTCTATGGGTAATAAGAAGTAAGATAACTAATTTCTACATACAACACTTGATGAAGCCTTCATCAAAACATTGTTGTAAGCCTATTGTCAACTCCAGATACTATATAGAGAGAAACTACATTAAATATTATAACATACCTTATGCATATCATATATAGTTGGTCAAGAGAGAAATATTCCTTTTTATAAATGATGTGTCATGACATTGTATGATTATTGACAACTACCTAAATAGAGTTATTTCCTTTGTGTGTCTTAGTAGTCCTATAATTAAATCCATCATTATGTTTTATTATTTATATAAATGTATGGAAAATTAATTCATCATACCCTTATAATTATATCATATTGTCTTAGAATTTTTTGGATATAACTCCTATAGATAAAAATTTCACAATTTCCATCTTCATGTTATCCCAACAATAGTTTTTCATCAGATTATTATTCCTCTTATTTCTTCCTAGATGAAGAGAGAATTAAAATTTATCCATATCTTCAAGAATATCTCTATATAGAATCTATATTTAATGGGATATATATCCATATTCCAATCATTATAACTACATCATAATCAATGGTTATCTTTATAATAATATCTACCTTTCAATTAGCACCACATAGTCATTCTAGGCCTCCTTGATCTTCTCAAAAAAATGGATGGTTGGTCCATTTTTGAGAAATTTTGGAGTAATGTAGTTTTACTATTCCAATATATATCCTTTTCAAATATAAAATTATTTTAACCTTATCATTTTTCATCATTGATAAAATTGGTGTTCTTTTCCACATAGATAATCTTCCAAATTTTTTTATTTCTTATAATGGTAATGGTCTGAGAAAAAATAGTCCTTGATCAGATCTTACCGTGTATTTTTTTACATTTTAATTTAATTATTTTTTAACATGTATTTGAGGCTATTTTAATCCTTATATATTTTTAAATTATCCCCATATAGATAATGTTAATAGATCAATGAAAAAAACACAACATTCAACCCCAGGTCGTGATTGGAATAATTCTATTCGAGGAATTTAATGTGCATTAAGGTATAAGAAGTCACATTTTCATTCTACATTAATAATCATCACCAAACCTTCTATGGATCATTTTTGTAAAACATGAAATTTAAAAAAATTGAGGACATAATTATTATTATAATAGTGATAAATCTGTTTTTCATCTTCTTAATGATCTTTTAATATTTACTATTCGCTAACAAGTATACTCCCTCCCATGTAATATTGGATAGTGAAACTGAACAATATGCAATTTTTCACACAATATTTCAATAATAATCAATAAGTACATGGAAATTATAAATCTTAATTATAGATTCTAGTCCAGGGTAGTCTCTATTTGTCTTTTTCATATAAGGGTCTATAGATATCCCTTTAATACTAAAAATATTCCCAAGGACTGATAAATATATTATCAATAAGTCAAATTTACTCTGAATTACATACAACTACCCTATCATTAACTTGGTTGTGTTTCCATATGACCCAGATCCGACTTGATCCTCGACATGTCTCAAATGGTGTTTTGAATCCCCATGGGATGGCACAAGTTCCTAGGTACCAAAATAAAAATTGTAAATGATTTACCTGAAAAATGAGATTGAAAAACAACTAACACAATAAAAAAAAACTGGAACTGAAAACAAAAAACCCAACCTGACTTCAAACTATAAACATGTTTAAGACTACAACTCAACTGAAAACCCAAAATGAACAACAAATATTGAGAAATAAAACTCCAATACCAACCTCATGCGACAAGAGAATTCACATCCCTAAGATACCAACACCAACCTTCACATGAAGAGCAATAACATCCAAAAACACCATCACTATGATTGATGCCCCATCCTGGAATAACAAAAAAACAAGATCTATATACACCCAATGGTGTGTGTAGGTTGTGAGCCAAATTCCCAGTAGGATACCACCAAATAAAAAGGAATCATGCCAAAACATCAAAAAGATAATTAATCATGCTTATTTAAAACGATAATTTTAAAACACATTTAAGGAAACCATTTAAAGGATAAATGTAAAAAAGAGAGCACTGGGAGAGAAACCATTTCACAAATATGACTTCAAAATGGAATAAGAAATTCATAAAGAAAACGCACATACTAAAGTAGTCCTTTGTATGCCGACAGAAGGCACCACATCATGAATAGAATGAATTGTAGGTAAATACCCAAAGGATTATCTAGATCAAGTGGGAACATAGATCCTCATGTCTCGGGGAAACATGGCTTAGAAACCACGACCCTTAAATAACTTGTCTTAGAAGAACACAACTCCCAGTAATTCATATGTTTATTTAGTGTTGTAATCATCAATCCATCTTTGTGAAACAAGGAAGATACCACTCTGGATCAATAGTGCACTAGTTCTAGTCCTCCACCTAGATAACTAGTGTTTTCTCATGATACCAATAAAGTTTAACATTCATATAGTATTTTGTTTTCTTATATCACAGACCAAACCAGACATTACACAAAAAATCCACCATTTTAATACCCAAAAAACATTCCAAAAACTCACACACACCAAAATACCATTCCAAAATATATTTTTCGTTACCTGATCATTTTGCAAATCCATATTTAGAAACACTCAATGAAAAACATAAACAATTCACACAACTTATAAAGAATTATTTAAATAACACAACAAAGTCCAACATAATTAAACCCACCCAATTACAAATATGAGAGTCATTCAAACAACTTGCATAATTAATTTTCCTTAAAACTAGCTTTTAACCAACTACAAAATTTAATAACCCATTTGTACCACTTATAAAACACCACCATGTGACAAAAAGTTGGTTTACACAAAAAATTTCTCATTTTATATAAACATGATACTTTAAATAAAAACACATAATAAAATTTTCCCAAATACTACTTTCACACAATCCCAATAAATCTCTAAATAATTTAACGTATTTTTTAAATCATTGTTATATAAACCAAGAAAACATTACACCACAAAACAAATTATCCCATATCGAGACATCACATTAAAACCAAATACTCTAGGTAACAATATCCAAACATGTTTTCCATTATACGAACAATTTTCAATTTAATTTCAAGTGTGCACAACAAGACAAGACACCCAGAATGACTCATTTTCCTCTGAAAACCCCCATTAAAATATACACACACTTCAAAGCACTTTGAAAAACATTTCTCACCTACCAAAAAACCCCAAAAACCATCCCAACCTTGTTTTTCATCCCAAACCACACTTATGTAAACAATTGCTAAATTAATAAAACATCACACATACATACCAAAAGGACTCACTTTAAAACACTCAAATTATAGATACCATTACAATTTGAAAATAAATTTCACATCCCATCACTACTAAAACCCCATTCTCACCCCTAGAACATACTTAAAGTTCATAATAAAAATCAACACGTCAAAATAGTTTATCTTCTTTTAAAAAACACAATTTTATCCCACCTGCAACTCAAGAATTCTTGAAAACACAAATATCACAACTAAAACAATTAAATAAAACACCTCTAAAAATTTCAGCAACAAAAAGCTCTTGAAATAAATTTATATTTAGTTAAATATAATTAAAATTCATCAAATATGAATATGGAAGCATGTAAAAAAATTCACATCACATAATTTATCATTAGAACAAATTATAATTTATTAAGGAGAAATTTAAATCATTTAAAGATGGTATGTCATAGAATCACCTACCTCCAGATGAGAAAAAACATGAGTTTGGTGGGAATCTTCAACCGTACCTCAAGCAACCCACATTGAATCCTAATCAAGAAGATTAACCCCAAATAAACCAAAATTAAAACCCCTAACCACAATCTTACCCACTGGTGAACCACAAACCCAAACATAAAAATGATAAAATAACCTAGGGAAGGTGAAAGAGGTGTCTCATGGTGGTGGTTGTGCTAAAAGGGTGCCTTTCCAGGAGGGGGGTCTCATTTGAAGGGAGCTCGACCAAGGGTTTGTCACTCCACGCGGTTGCACACTACAGGGGGGTTCGTGATAAGGATAACGCATGGATAAGCCTGACCAGGCCAAGGTTTTACACTAGAGGACTGCTGGATGGCTCTTGTCTAGTTTCAGGGGTGTGGCGTTGATTTTCTTGGATGCATGGGTGCAGCGATGGGTTTTTAGTGGAGTTCATGAGACAACGCAACGATGCAAGCCGAGGAGGTAGTGAGTGCTGGTGGCAGTCACTGTCTTGGGTGAAGGTGTGGCAGACTAGAGTAGAGAAGCACTAGCAGGGGGTGTCCTAGGTTGCGGTGGGAAGAGTGGGGATGGGGGCCCAAAATTAATTGAACCCCTAGAAAATGAAAAGAAAAAATAATAAACAAAATTAAAAAAGATGACATAAATAATAAAATCCTAATAAAAACTAATGATAATTATTATAATCATATTTATAATAATGTTTATTATAACTTAATAAAACAAAAACCATAATATAAATTTATATAATATTACTAATGATTTAATTAAAAAAATGGAAAAAAGGATAATGGTAATAATATTATTAATGTTATTGTTATTATTACTATTATTATATTCTTACTATAGTAATTATTATTATTATTATTATTATTATTATTAAAAAATATCTTATTCATTTTATTATTCTCATTTAATTTTTTTAGAAACCCTTTATTTACCTAATTTAGTAATTTTACTTCATTTATTTATCCTAACCATCGTTCGGGCCATGCGAGGAACCAAACAAGGTCGTGCGGGGACCCAGTCAAAGGCACGGGGCTTCGACCATTCACTGCCTATTCATTGGACGCCTCGATTCCCAATATACTAATTTATCATAAAAACGTAAAATATCAATTTTTATTGGACCACAATCCGACCATGATTTGAAAAAAAAATAAAAATAATAAAAATAATAGATCATAAATTGATTTAGAAATCTTGGTGTGACAATTATCCCCACCACAGTGCCTTCCATCACTATAAATCCACAAATATGATTTCACCCCAATGTAGAAAACGAAACCCCCTTATGGCTCAAAGATGATCCTCCCAAATAATAAGTGACAAGCTGAAAACACATCATGCTTAGAGAAAGTGACTTCAAGGATGACCTCATGAATGTCTTAAAAAGAATTTTTGATAGGTGTCTTCCACCCTAGAGAGCTAGAAATCCTCATGTAAATTGATCAAGTAAAGGAACATAACCAAAAGGTCATCATGTGGAAGCCTCAAGGGGCTCCCCACCATTAAGAACCTACCACCACCCAAGGAGAGACTGGAAAACCGAAACAGGGAGGCTCGGGCGGAATCCACACCATTAAAAAGAAGTCCAAAACCAACTCATTATAGAGACAGTTTTAGAAGACCCATCGTCTATATGCCCACCATACGAACTAATAGAAGGTACAAACATTGAAAATTTTCTAACAGTGAACAAACAACGCAACACAAGGGATGGGGTGGTCCTGACACAACAACTGGGGCGTCAAAACCACGACCCAAGACAAACCAACAAATCTACGTCCCTAGATGAGCACTATTCATGATTGATACCGACGTACCCAACAGATACCAAGTACCACTAAAAGAATTGACACTCAATGGGACATATCCATCTAGACCTTGAGGTATGAGATGACCATGCTTCTTCATAGTCACAAGAATACCCCACGCGCCATAAACGGTCATTCAAAATGGAAACCTAAGAAATAGAATAAACCTCTTTCACCTTCAAAACCGATGACATAAATAATTTTGGGGTCTCACACACTATTGGGGTTCTTAACCACGTGCTAGATTCACTTCGAGGCCTATGGCCGGAGCCCTGATGTTTGAAGCATATTTGTCCTCACAGACAGGTATTGAAGACTCCTAAATAGAGCTTCTCTATATAGTGTCACACATAACTATCCTATAACCGAGAAAACACCATCAGACACTACGAACCACGACATACAACTTCTCTCTCATGACACATCCACCAAAATAGTGGCATATATGATGCACTTGCATCACCTATTAACCATATCACATGAAATTAAAAAGGAATGATGCATAAAAATCACTTCCCTTTGAACAGAAAAATTAGAAATCCCTATGATGAGGACACACTACTATGAAATAATTTTTGAAGGATTATATGAAATCCTCCCCTGTTATTTAAAGAGGACCCACAAATCATGACGTCATCAATCCTGATCCTTGTGGCCGCTGAAAACACTACATGAATTTCAAGACATCAGTTAACAACGATAACTATGAACCGCCTTCACCATTCTCCACTGGAATTCCTTTCTCCATTTCTAGGGGGACCTTTGGACACAATAGTGTAAAACCTCAAACCCGATGATTCAAACAACTCATAGAGTCCAAAAATCATATCAACCCCCCTGTGTTTTTCATCCCACTACGAGAGGATCCACTTGACCAAAACAAAAAATGAAAAATCTTAGCACTATCACTCAAATGGGAGAGTAATTGATTTATCAACTAAGGGGTTGGCTAATGAAGAATTACATGTATTGGCACTTCAATTACATGTTAATGCTTTAGGGTGGAATACACTAGTCAAGAAAGAAAACAAATGAACCCAATCAAACTATTCCAATGGAAAAGACATGCTACAAGAAAACACTAAACATACAGGGAGAAATGCTGAAAGGGCTTCTTGAAGCACTTTTCCAAAAATACAATTATTCAAGCTCTTGCATACCAATATACAAATTAGAACTCAAACTCAAGACACAAATCAATCAAAAATAATTCTTGGCTCAAAACTCCTCATGACCGACTTTTCATAAACACAATGACACACACCGCGTTACCACTTATATTTAAAACACCAAATAAATTTTTACATTAAATTCTTATTACCATGAATTAAAAATGATGAGATGAGGGACAATGAATGTTGAGACTAGTGTTGGCGGGTGACTGGTACATATGGTTTGCGGCTATACGCCACTACCACAAAGAGTATTCTAGGACAACATCCTTAACCCCAAATGGGTTTCCAGACCCTGAGAGCTCACTGGGATCACTGATCCCAATCCATTTTCACTTTCCCTAAACATATTAAACCACAAGGGGAAAAGACTCAGACAGACCTTGACTTACCCTGGTATCTCTAGTCCCACCATGAGGTGTGCTAGCTTGGATCCTTGCTCATAGATAGAACATCGATTTCCAACATTGTTAGCTTTGGACTACCCTAACACTATCCCAAAAGATCACTACCCAATAGGGAAAAACACCCTTTGATAGTAGTTTTCCATGAACCAGGTCAGGTTGCGATCTGAACCGACACCCGAACTGGTCCACGAAATCACCTAAAGAGAGTTTCTAATCCCTATGGGCTGGAACAAGTGTCTGAGTGTCTAAATAACACATGGGAATGATTTATCAGGAAAAAGATACAGAAAAAAAACTAACGCGATAAAAAAAACAGGAACTGAAAATAGACAACTAAACCCGCTGTTAAACTATAAAAATTTTAAGATTAAAACGTAACTAAAAAACAAAAATGTACATCAATTATAGAGAACTAAAATTCCAATTCCAACCTCATGCGACATGAGAAGCCGCATACCAGTTTAACCATCACCAACCGGCACGTGAAAACCAACATCATCCAAAACCACCATCACTAAGCATGATTCCCCGACTTGTAATACACAAAGGACAAGATTTACGTACACCAAAAGGTGTACGTAGGGTGTGAGACAAATTCCAGTAGGATACCACCTGATAAAATGGTTCCATACCACACCATCAAAAATATAATTTTACATTTTTATTTAAAAAAATTCTTTTAAAACACTTTGGAAGAAGGAATTTAAAGTCTATAAGTATGAAAAAGGGAACTGGAAGAGAAACCATTTCACAAATACTACATTAAAATTGAATAGGAAATTATTAAATAACATGAACATAATCAATTGGTCCTTTGTATGCTGACAGAAGGCACCATGTCATGAATAGTAGAGCACCGTGGGTATATCCCCTAAGGTTTATCTTGCTTGAGTGGGACCCTAGATTCTCGTGTCTCGGTGAAACGTAGAATAGACACCACAAACCTATGAAAACGTGGAATAGATGACCACAACCCTTAGAAAAAATGGATTAGAAGACCATGACCATCAGTAATACATATGTTTAGTTAGTGTTTAAATTGTCAATCTAGCTATGTGAAATAGGGACGATACCCCTTCAGATAACTAGTGCACTAGTTCTAATCCTCCCACATAGATACCTATGATTTTCCCTTGTTCTTAATCATGTTTCACATTCACATAGTATATTTCATTCTCACATCATAGACCAAACAATACATTACACCCAAAATTCACCATTTTCATACCCAAACAACATTCCAAAAACTAACGTACCAAAAAATACATTTCCAAAATATATTTTTCATTTAGTTATCATTTTAAAAATCCCCATTTTGCAACACTCAATGAAGAACATAAACAAAACACACTACTTATAAATCATTATTTAAATAACACATCAAGGGATGACATAAATAAACAGACCCAATTACAATTAGGAGTGTCATTCAAAACACATTCTTAATAAAATGTACTTCAAACTAGTTTTTCACCAACTATAGAATTTACTAAACTATTTTCACCACTAATAAATCACATCCAAGTAACACAAAGTTGGTTTACCTAAAAAATCACATTTTATATAAACTTTCTACTTTAAATAAAATTCATATTCAACATTTCCCAAATACTACTTTCGCACAATCTCAATAAATTAATATATCTTTTAAACTATTTTTTAATACATTTCAATATAAACCATGAAATCATTACTCCAAAAATCACTTAATCCCATATAGAGACTTTAGATTAAAACCAAATCCTGAAGGAATCAATATGAAAACATATTTTTCATTCTTCAAACAATTTTTTATTTAATTTCAAGTGTGTAAAACAAGACAACACGACCAAAATTACTCATTTTTTTTCAAAACACCAGTTTGAATATACACATACCTAAAAGAACTTAAAAACACATTTCACACCTACCAAACAACCCCAAATATAATACAAAACATGTTTTTCATCTCAAAAGCCAACTATGTAAGAAATTTATAAATTAATAAAACATCACAAATGTATACCACAAGGACACACTTTAAAACACACA
The DNA here is from genome assembly GCA_963277665.1 of Viscum album. NCBI lineage: Eukaryota > Viridiplantae > Streptophyta > Magnoliopsida > Santalales > Viscaceae > Viscum > Viscum album. The sequence goes on from OY728128.1 coordinate 326,544,145, forward strand.
AATTTTAGATGCAAGAACCATTTAAAAATAAATTTCACATCCCAACCCTTCTAAAACACCATTCTTATCCCCTAGAACATACGCAAGGTTCATAATCAAAATAAACATGTCAAAATAGTTTAACTACTTTAATAAAAACTCAATTCAATCACACCTGCACCTCAATAATTATTGAAAACAAACTTTTCTCACATTCAACAATTATATAAAACACATCTAATGATTTCAACAACACAGTGCACATGAAATGCATTTTCATTTACTTAAAAACAATTCAAATTCGTCAAATATTCCTATCAAAGGACGTCCAAAATAAAATTCGCATCGCACAATTAATCATTAGAAAACATTATAATATAATTAAGGAGCAATTTAAATCATCAAATGGTTGTATGTCATGGAACCACCTACATTGAGAGGTGAAAAACTATGTGTTTGGTGAGAATCTTCAACCACACCTCATGCAACCAACATAGAATCCTAATGAAGAAGATCAAAACCAAATGATCCAAAATTATAACCCCTAAACACAAACCTACCCACTGGTGAACCACAACCCCAAACACAAAAATGATAAAAATCCATAAAGATGGAGAAATAGGTGTATATCGGTGGAGATCAAGCCGAAAAAAGCCTTTTCGGAAGGGGTGTTTTCATCAGATGGGTGCTCAGCTCTGGTTTTGTCACACCATAGGGTTGCGCATTGCATGTGTGGGTTCATGAATAAGATAGCCCTAGGAGAATCCTCGACTAGGATGAGCTTTCACACCAGAGGAATTCCAGGAGAGATCTCAGTCATTTGCATGGGTGTGGAGTCGAGTGTCCTGGGAGTAAGGGTGTAGCACTGGGTTTTTTCAGGTGAGGGCGTGAGATGATGCGATGGTGCGATCTGGGGATGCGATGAGTTCTGGAGGGAGTTTCCAGCTATGACGGAGGTGAGGTATACTTGAGTAGAGTGGTGCTTATAGATGGTTCACTTGGTCGTGACAGGAAGAGGGGGGAATGGGGGGGGTGTGCTACGATGGGGAGAAGGGGTAAAGGGGGCCCGAAAAAAATTGAAACCACATAAAATTGAAAGAAAAGAATTAAATAAGAAATGGAAAAGAAAATAGGAAATATTAACAATAACTAATTCTAATTATTATAATCATAATTATAATAATGTTTCTGATAACTTAATAAAACAACAACCATAATAATAATATTAATAATATTACTAATGACTTAATTTAAACCATTACAGAAAGGATAGTAATAATAATAATCATCATAATGTTATTATTATCATTATGATTATTATTATTATTAATTGGATTATTATTATTATTATTATAAAAATCCCATAATTATTTAATTCATATGATTTAATTTTGTTAAAAATTCTTTATTCACCTCATTTATAAATTTTACAACATTTATATATCTCGAACATCATGAAGGTCATGCTAGGAACTATGCAAGGTTGTGCGGTGACCCAATAAATGATGTGTGGATTTGAACGTTCCCCACCCGTGCGATGGATGACTCCAAGCCCAATATATTAATTTATCAGCAAAAAATAAAATTTAAATCGATATCGGCCAACACTCAGACAATGATTTGAAAATGAAAATAAAAATATTAAAAATAATAAAATAAAAATTGTTTTAGAAATCTAGTGGTGATGCTCCCCTTTACCAATGACCCTATCATAGTATTTAAGTGATCCTCATTAAAGTCCCTTATCTTATAGAATATTATAATATCATCTATAAAGACTCTAAATATTTTTATGGTAATCCAAAAATACTGTATTCATTATCTCAATAATTAATTATTGACCATTAGTTACTCTAAAAAACACCATGAATTCAGGGTGTCCATTCCTTATTTAATGTGTATTTTTGGGATTAAATTTCTTCTCGACACTTAATTTTTCATATCCTGAATGATGTTACACCTTAGAGAATCATTTATCTCCTTGTAGTTGATCAAAAATGTCACCAATCTATAATAGGGGTGCTTTTTCATTATCATTTTTTTAGTTAATGTTAATATATAATTATGAAAATCAAAACATCCTTTATATTTATGAGGAGTAATGTTGAATCCCATAGTGAAGAACATGTGCCTATAAATTAGTTTTTTGTATTCTCTGGAATCAACTTATTATGTATTCCAATACAATAGTTTCCATTCTATAAGGATTCTAGGATAAAGGTAGAAATTAAGGTAAGTGTTATATTGATAACTCAAACTCACGTCAAGAGGACAACATATAAACTATTTATTTAATATATTAGTATAATATCTCACAATGGGTGTGATTTTTTGAATGACTCTATCCCATGTCTCAATCAGTTGGTAGATGTGTTATGTATCCTATGTTAATTATATCCATTAATGAATAGAAAGTTTTATGGAAGGTCCAACCTCCTCATAACACCAGTATGTAATTGGAGGATTACTTGGTACATGATGTGTGATCACTATCTCCCAATAGTTGATGTTATATTTATATAATGATAACATATCAATACCCAAAATAGAATCAAATTCCCCTAAAGGGAGTATGATTATATTATATAAAGTAAAAAGGCCTCAAACATTGATATAGGAATTATATTCTTGTGATGAAACCATCGCTCCATTTTTTGATCCAACAAAAAGCTCAACACCTATGTTTTGAGGTGCTTTTGAAAAATTATACAAACTATACAACAAATGAAAGAATGTGTAGAATAGAAATGAAAACATATGTTTTCCTTCATTAATTAATAACTATAAATCATATCACCACATCATTTTCATCATTAACAATATAAATAGATATCAAATATTCCCTTTCATAATACTTTGGTGTTGGTTGTTAGTGATTTTTTCTAAAAACCCTTGGTTTGTGGAATTTTATTATAAAATTACTAAGACCATTAATGATAAAACTCTATAATATATGAATTTTATTTATCTTATCATTCTTTTATTCTTCCATGTTAGTGTGATAATTGATTTACATATGGAATTTATAATCCTAAGGCCCCACTTTTCCAAATTTGAATGTTCTTCAGGCTCCCCCAAGGTAGTTTTATCGATAATTCTTACCACATTTTTTACAACTATAATATTGGGTTTTCCTTCCTCTATGTGATTTATTTGATGAAGGACTTGAATAATACTCAATTTTACATTTTTTACACTTGTCCCATGTGAGCGCTGATAGTCTCTAATAATCAATCTCATATTTTAGGGCATAATGGAAAATTATTTCATAACTATTAATATTTCGAATCATCAAATTTTTTCATAGGCTTCTATATAATCCACTAATTAAAATTTTCACCTAAAATTTTATGCCTATAATAATGTTATAAGTGTTTTGTGAATGCCCGATGTTGTCTTCCTCAAATTCATTAATAGATTTTTTTCTGCCTTAAATTGAGGAACTCCCTCTCCATTTTATTATGAAGTTTTTAGGGAAAATTTTATAGAAATGTTTTTTATGGATTCTTCTAATTCAGGGGAATCAATATCCACTTTTATCATTCTATTATTGATTAGTTTCCACCAGAGATTATATTCACTATAAATAAAATAAATGGAAAAAAGAATAATATCATTTTATATGTATTAGAGGGAAGATAATATATTATCATGGAAGATAATACATTGTTCAATGATGACGGTGTCATAATATCTACTAAATTTATGAGTTATATTTTACATAAACGATATGAATCCAACTCGATTATTTTTAATAAAAGTATGGTGTTCTGCATGATTAGTATTATTATTAATAACTAGAACTTTTTGAACCAAAACTACCATAATGTTATCATATCCCAATCCCCCAGAGTTAGGAATATCATTAGGGAAATCATTACATTGCCTAACATGTTGGTGGTTGGTATGGCGTCACTTATTTATCTCCTTTACCTACAATTAATACTATAATAGGATGATCATTTATTAACATAATTAAGGGAAACATATAATAGAAAAATTAAAAACTCATAAATGATAAGATTATTTAGACTTATTGGACAATGTATATAAATATTCATTTTCCATTGTAATGTTTACTGTTATGTTTATTATCATATTTTTTTCAAATTTTTTATAATAGTTCGTAAAAATTTATTGAATTTCTAACATATATCCCTTGGGAGAGTTATACCAGAACAACAACAAGGCCCATTTTCATATGCCATGAAACAATCACGGCTAAATCAATTAACATTTTTTTGTATAATTTTGTATATGTACCTACATTCTAGATCCACTTGAAATTTTAGTATCGAGATATGAAATTATTTTGATGAAAACTACTCACTCTATACATCTCCATCATTCCATGATATTTTCTTATACATATAATTATCCTTATAGTTATTTGTTTAATTGTATATAGTGTTCTAACAAAAAATTTCTCATTATATTTCTAATTATTAAAACAAAATTTCATCTAATATGAATTGTGGAGACCCAATCCTATTACACATTTTTTTACATTATTCTTAAACAATAACATTATATATTACAATTAAAGATTTATAAATACCTACTTTCTTTTGAAAACTAGGTTCATAATACATATAAGTTAACATAAAAATAGGGTATTTATTTTATTATCCATATTAAGCTCCCTAAATATATCTTAACTCAAAAAACTACATGAGAAAACATAGGGAAGACATAAATAATAGGGTGTAATAAGAATATTAGAATGGTAATTAACATGACAAAGAGGCAAACACATGAGTCAATGGTTTATCATGATATTATAAAAATGATAGCTCCTTATTAATTTAACTACATAAAATCAAAGAGAATATGGTTACATGAGTACTTGGAATCCTTTAAAATATTGAATTATCATATAAAGTGAAAAACATTGAGTCAATGATAACTTCCAAGACAATATGACATGGTGGGTAAGGTCCTATAATAGATTTGGAGTACTCCCTAACCCCATACACGATTACTCATGAGATAAAATCATTACCCAAGGAATTGGAGATCTATCTATGTGAAAAATCATACAATGTTTTTCATATATGTTTTCTACATAATATAAATCAATCATATAGTATAACTAAATAATTATACATGGAAATAAAATGGGATGCATAATTATTATTCATATCATGATGAATGGATATTTCCTAATATAAGAATTTGATAAACATTATTAAGGAATGAATTAACACATCAAAGGAAAAGAGAATAATCATGGTATAGATGTAATATATACATATATATATAATTTATAATAATTACATTTCATTGATAGAGAGATAATGTTTAATAGGGAGAGAATGTTCATAACCTGAAGGGAAAGGTGATTTGGAGATATCCATTAACTGGAGAATAATTTTTTACATATAATAAATAAAATACAGTATAATAAACATAAGTTAATTATTTACATTTTTAATATCATTTTTTATTTTTATTATTACTTTTATTTTAATATTTACATTTTCATATTCAATTAAATAACCAAATAATTTCACATCATACGTTTTAATGATGAAAAAATCATTTATACAAAATCCCATTAGTAAGTTCATTGAGGTAAAAATTATAATTATCTAATAGTATATAAAATGGTAACAATCAGATAATTATAATTATTATTACATATATTAAAAATAATAAACCGTCCATGAAATACAGTTATGAAATATGAACTACGGATAAATATTGTAGATGGTAGGATGTGGGTACGCATGACTAACATTTTAATTTTTTAAAGGAAATCATTGTTGGAATGTATTCTTATATTTTATCCTTAAAGGATTATAATTATATCATAAATGACTTATTTATTATTTAAATACCCTTACACATACCAAACATGAGATGCAATAATCAATAAAAATCACATTGCATCATGAGATGGTGGTCTTCTGTACACACGAATGATGTTATAAATTTTTAAAATGAATGATAAGTTAATAAATTATATGATATATTACCTAAAAATAATATTTAATATGTCATTAATACTATATATATATACATAAAATTATTTCTTACTAGTTTACACATAAATAATTAGTGAAAAATGAACCAAATAGTTTCATGATATATTTTTTTCACCACACACACACACGTGATGTTGTATTATTCAACATGGAATGGAATATAAGAAGGTATATATATGATATTATAATTATAAAAATATATTTATAATACGAATATAATATATAATCATTAGATACATCATTTTAACCATCCATGGGAACCGGTGATGGACAATGAATTTTTTCTACTCATGAGGAAACATTCCGTCAAACACATAATCAACAGTTTCATTTCCCATTTGAAAGAGGAGGATAAAATTTTATGTAATTACATTAAAATTACAAAAAATATTAATATATAATATTATGTTAATATTAAATCATCATTTTATAATTAGATATTATTGTGGAAGAAGAATAAGTAAAATAAAATACACAATTAAGGATGATACATATTCTTCAGAAAACATATTTATATTATAAAAAAATCATTTCAATGTTTGATTTATACCTCAAAAGGATTACAAGATGATATGAGATAAAAAATTAAGTGATTTTAGAAGTCATTGTAATTCCCTATTGGTTATTTATGTTTGCAATTTAAAAGAGAGAGGATGGACTTTTATAATGGAGTGAGAGGACAGACATGGAATTTTTGAAAATAATAATTCCACCCACGTTTTTCTCATTCCAAAAGGATCTGAAATAAATTTAATTTGATCACTAGAAATTATAAGGTGAAATATTAATATAAAATATTAATTATCATTGTGTTGGGTATTTTAACTCCTTTTAATTTTTGTGTAATTCCAATTAATACTATCTTACACTTAACTCAGTTAAATACTATTTAGAGCTTTCACTATTTTTGTAATAAAATTTTATTTATACATTATGATATTATGTAAATTTTTAAAATTTCAAATATTAAATTTATTTGTCTAAATTAAGAAAATATAATTGGTAAAAATATTTTTAGAAATTAATTCTATGAAGCAGTTGAAAAATGGTTTTCTAAAAACAACATTCATATGTTGAAAAAAACAAAAACAAAATTCAATAGGAAATTGATTCATATTTCCAAATTTATATTAATTAAAATATAATTTTGATAATGTTACATTTAAAAATCATTACAATATTTTTGGGATTTAAATTGAATTTAAAAAATTGAATATGTAAGGGATGATGTTATCATTTAGTATAAATTTCATCCTCCATGATATTATTCCTCAATCTACAGTATAATAATTTTTTTTGAAGAATCCTTATTCACTATTCATAAAACAAAGAATATTTTCCTATAAATCCCTAAAATTCACCCTAAACTAATTTTTATATCCAGATTTAAAAATTTAAATTCAATTTTGAAAATACATATTTAAAAGTATAAAAACATAATTTTAAATCATGGGTTTAGAAAATGACTAAACTGAAAATTAGATAGAAAATTATTAATATTTTAAAAAAAATCACATTCCTGTAAATTGGACTTATTTTATTCATAAACCGTAGAAAATATTTTAATTTATTTAATGCATACTTAAAACATATAATATTCTTGTAATTTGGTTATTTCTATTCAAATCCACAATCATAACATCTTGGTTATAATGGATATGTTCAAATAATAAAATATTAATCAAGTATCACATTTCATTTAAACCTAATGTTTGTTGAATTTAAATTTATTTAAGAGATTTAATTTTTTAAAAATGAAATAATTATTATTGTCATGGGGTGTTTAGAACATTCACACAAGTAGTCTACAATAGTACTGACCCATAAAAATTTATAATGATCAAACCCAAACACAACCATAATCTAGTAATAATTGAATGAATATCCCCTCTTAAATATGGTCTCATCGTATCTCAGATTCCCAAATATCACCCCATCTCAACATACAATAAATTCTACTAAGGGTGTGATACTAACATGCCCAAATTCTAATATCAAAGAATGAGTTTTTAAAGGATCAAGGTTCATGAAAATTATACAAAATTTTCATTGTGAAAAATGGTGTTTGAAACCATCAATGTGTCTAGATACATCCTTCCAAGAACTGGGTTTATCTATCTATGTACATCCACCGAGGATGTCACTTTAGGAACATAGCGTATATGTTCACCTGGTGCCATGGGAGTGTGATCTCATAATATGCCTTGACCACCTAGGTAGTATCAAAAAACATGTTTTATGGCCCCTTGATGTGTGATATTTTACTCAATATGTTTTTATATCCCCCACAATGATCTGAATAACATGTTGTGTGTTCATTCAAAAAATAATGCATATATTCTGAATTATGAGAGAAAATAAGATTTAAAATTTAATATTATAATGTTCACCAGATCCACCAAATAAACCACCATAAATTCCATTTCACTCACCCTAAATATGTGAAATCCATTGAGGGGTGATAAAATCTTAAATTCCTCACCTATGATACCCTAAAATCTGGATTTCCATCTCCCATAAAAATCACCACATGCCTCCCATCATCAATCAAGTTTCTAATCAATGATAACATCATCTGAGTTATGAAAATCCACCTCAATACATCATAAAAATATCACCTCAGGGTCCTTCATACATCGTTCACAAATTTTATAGAACATTCATTCCCAAATCGATTTGGTAATGTAGACTTACTAACCCCATGGTCCAATAATAATGAACATAAAAACATATATGATAGTGATAGAATGAAAATATGGTATTACTATTGGAATATGAGATCCCAAATAGTTATCATAATCAATGAAAATATTGATTTTTTATTTCATGGATACAATGAATCTTTTTAATTATGTTTGAGGACTACATTTAAATTAATAATTCATACCATGATATAATGTTAATGAATTTTGAAGATATAAAATACATAGTAAAAAATAATGTCTTAAGGGATAAATTTTACAATATAATGATCCATACATTAAGAATGTATTGGACATTTTTAAATAAAACATAATTATTAATGTCATTGAGGATTCCACTACATTCATCATTCATCCAACAAATCTTCTTAATGTGCTCATAGTTGATTCCTATTCAAGATTTCCTCAATGACCACATTGGGTGTCACCCAAATAAATTCAAATATCTCAGGGTAATGTGCATAACCCTCTAAATTTTCAATATTGGTTTATTTAAATAGGTGGATAGATAAGATTATAATTTAATAAATTAATGAAATATATCATCTAATTTATTTAAAACACACACCAACTACTACCTTCCACAAAAATAATTATTTCATAAAACACTATAATTTTACTAGGGTATACATAATGTTTTGGAAAGAACCACAATCTCATATTTTATATTTGATGTACAAAAAACTAGGAATCCAATATATTTTTTGAAACGATGTGTGAATGATCATTAATATATTTCTTTTTTAATATATTCATTTTTTGGTACTAGGACACACAAAAAATATCACTATTTCGATAGGAAATTACCACAATATAAATATATATATTAAACAGATAAATCCATGCAAATAGAAGTTATTTTAGTGTATAATAGGGAACACCACTTGTACTTTCATGAGTAAATAGATAATGGTAGACAACACATGTTGAGTGCTAGTCTCACCACTACACGTTGTGATTCATAAAAACAAGTCGTGTATCTAGAATAATAAGTCATGTTTGATGGATGAAAAAGTGTTATACAAAATATTTTGAGATATGCAAAGATGCGCCCATTAGACACACCTTGTACTCCATAAAATGTAGGTTGTATTCCATGATCTCTTCTACAAAATTCATATTTTAGTGGGTATGTTCTCTTGGACTGAGCCAATGAGGTTACATTGTGTTATTATATTATGAAAAAAGGATGAGTGATCTCCTATATATGATAGTTCAAGGTATAGGAATGTATCCCTCATTTGGGATAGAGGGGTGATCTTATATATATTTCTTCTTATTGTAGGGATAGGTATACAATTACCAACACCAAAGAATTATCATCCACCTCCTAGTTGGTTATTCCAGATATGGCCAGTTATCCTATATTGGTCATGAATTTGATTGCCTATATATGTATTGTTTCTCATGAGTTACATTTAAAACATCTACATATAACAGAATAATGATTATGAAATAATAGATTAGTTATATTGTTGTTAGAGGGAATCAAGGAGTGTGTTATCTGAGATTCATGTTAACATGGTTTATGAAATAGAATCAACTTATAAAAGAGATTATTTACCAAACATTGAGGTTTGGTGTCTTCCTTATGAATATTTTGGTTAACATTTTAATTTCACATTTCTATTTTGATTTATAGTTCACATGGTCATTGAGGCACAATGTTTATTAAGTTTAGGGTATCCTACATGGTTTGAATATATTCTCCCCTGTATAGGATCAACCACCACATGACACTTTTTATGAAGATAATATGGCTATTGATTGATTCACTGTTGGTATTAGATCTGGAAGATCCTAGTTAGTCTAGAATGACAATGAATTGATTCTAGAATTACAATTTGGAAGAAGCTCCCTTTTTTTTACCCATAATGAATCTTTTATATTTTTTATAGGATTATATTTGGCCTTTTATATTTTCCAATATAGTTTCCTTGTATAATGATATTTTATTAAATATTCTTCATGAATTTATAGTATTATTTATTTTCCATCTTTATTATACCGATGATTGGATTTTTGTTCATGTGTAATGTTTTATTATCATAAGGCCTCTCATGTGTGTGATACTCCATCTCAGTGCTATTTTATAGCCTTAAGCCTATTTTAGGTGGGCATGGGTTATCACTATTTGTTAATATATATTATTGTTGGATATATAAGGTTAGGACATGACACAGTGGTATAAGAACATAGGTTATCTTTGGACTGGTGTTTGCAGGAAGACTAGTTGTGAGTATTTCTTTTGGATGTTGGGAAATTTAGTAAATATTTATCGTGTTTGGATCCCATTACATGGAATCGAGTAACGGTTTAGGGGATAACATGTCTATTAAAAGGGTACTTTATTTTCTTCTACTTACCAAGATATATGTAAGATTTATTATAATGTAAATAGTCATACATGGATCATATATTAATGGGTTGTGGTTTCAATTTCATTCTCTAATAAACTTCCCCAATATACACTTCTCACTATGGTGTATCTTTAATATTATAGAATAAATCTATGATGATATTCTAAAAGGATTCATAATTAGAGTTGTGATGATGATTGTTTTTGTAGAAGAGGCCTCAGTTCATGGGAATATATACGATGAATTACCACTTGGTGGATTGTGGATAGTACCTACACCAATTGACTGAAACATACTTTTAATAATAGAATATAAAATTTGAGGAACCAAGAACAATGAAAGTGGGATCCTCCAGGATGTCGAAAGTGATTCAAACCAATGGAATCCCCAATCACAAAGGACCTACAATAAGGAGGAATAGAACCCATGTTTTCCAAAATGACAATATCCTCTCGAGGACATCCAGAATTTGTAAAATAATCCACATCCAAATTTCTCTCCTTCCAACTGTGGTGTATGAGAAGAGCTAGATTGTTATACAAAGCACTTCTCCTAATAATATAAGCCAATTCCCTGGAGATGTTTGACCTCCCTAAACCATTTTAACCAATGTCCCTGAGTCTGAATCCACTTCAAACACATGATAACCCCCTCTCTTGCAAACTGTGACCCATAAAGGGAGTTCCCAAGACTACACCCCCAATTAATTTCATATCCCAAAATCTGCAATGAAGGCCAATAGGACAGAACCACACGAGTTATGAAGGACCACAAAACCTCTCATAAGGCCATGCATGAGGGATCCATCCACATTATGTATGAGCCCATAGAAAAAAGGGGTATATCTAACCCACCTATGATCAGTGTTGTCTAGAGTGTGAGGTCTTCTATGTAAATGACACACTGTGGGTGAGTACATGCCCACACTCAAATGTGAAACCAAATCATAAACCATCAATCTCACTCTCATTATGAGTAACAAAACAGAGATTTGTGATCCCTTACGTACACTATTTCTCGCCCCCCAAATAACCCTGCAAATGAGGCATCGATAGAGGCCCAAACCAAGCATTATGGGTCAAAACATCAAAATATAAGAAACTAGGAGGATAAAAGGTCCAGGTAGAAATATTAATCGAAACTGGAACAAGGTTGCCGAGTTAACATGGTCCGTAGAACATTCCCACATTCACTCTAAAAAATGGATGATTTGTTGATTCTTCCTTGTCCATATTGAAATGGAAAAATGGGATGACTTTTAGATACCCCGTATTTGGATGATCACATCTTTAGGAATTGCCTTGTTCATGTTGCACCAAATAAAGAAAATTTATTTTTGTATAAATTTCCTTGCACCAGATATTCTCTGAACCATCCCTATTACCACTATACACCCATTACCACTCACTAAACCCCAAAATGGAGAACCTTCTACAACATGAATAGGATAAGATGTATTAATCATCCACATCAATCATGCAAATGATGTCAAAAATATTCTCTTGCTCTTGATTCAGAACAGACTAGCCAAGAATGGGAAACCAGATATCTTCCATGAAGGATATATCTAGGGTAGGGCTTACTAGGATGAAAAGTATTTCCACCAACCATTTAGGTTTCCAAAATCCATTGTATCCTCTCCCAATAATCCACAGTGAAGATCCATGGTTATCATTTATAAAATAAAACATGCATCAGGCCAAGCTAGATTGATGTTCCCTACGGTTGTTAGAATCCATAACATAATCCCCATACCTCCCTCTGAAGAACGTGGCACACTATAAATTCCCATCCACTATGTCCAAGGCTAAGTGCTCCTGCATACCCTGCATTGTAATTGTGAGATCACACATTCCTACTCCCCCCTGCCCAGCAAGCATGCCAAGATGAGCTCATGAGGACCAATGGTAATGGTTCGATTGGTTTTCATCCCAACAGAAGGCCGTATAGAACTTATCCATCTTATTAAATGTTCCCATAGGGGGATGAATAATAGAAAACATGTGCATTTGAATAGGATCAATATTTCTATTGATCCACAAAACCCTCCCCCAAAGGAAATAAATCTTTTTATCTAGTTTAAAATCCTTACAAGAAGTCACCAAGAGACATCCTTGATGAATATCTTCTTGATACGCCCATGGGAAAGTGTAACCCTGAGATAAATCATGTTAAACAGATTTTGATGGAAGCCAAAAATTCCTTCAATGTCCATTCACCTCTAGGAATTTCTCATGTTAGAGATTGACACATGGATTTTCCCTGGATTGATATGCTTCCCATTAACCAACTCATATCTAGAAAAAATCTACATGAGTTCGATAAAGGATATTCATCTACCATTAGTAAAAAATATTACTCCATCCAAAAAATCAGATTTGATATTTCATCCCTGCCCATTCGACCAGAAAACTAGTCCATCATTACATCAGACATACCTCAATGAAGATTCTGAGAGAGGGCATCCTGCTCCAAGATGAAGAGACTCATAGAAAGGGGGCCTTTCTATCGCCCACCCCAAATAGTCTTGACTAATCCAAAGCTCCTCCCTATTATGGATATAGATAGCCATGGAGAGGTAATGAACCATAAGAAATGGACACAAGGCCATTCATGAAAAAGGAACCTACATGTCAACCATATGATGAAAAAAATGCTAGCTTGTCTTTGGCCTTATTCATGTGAATTTGAAAAATAACATTACAAAAAAAGAATGCCTTTAATATCATTTACTAGTTCACTATTGATTCCCACCTCTCTATGGTTTATATGACCCATAAAACACATGTTATTCTCTAGAAACTAATTTTTTTATCAATTCGCTCGTTAACCTCACAATGATGCTTGTTTGTGATCATGTAAGACACATTTCACAAATAAATGGGTCTTTACTGGCCAATGCAAATGGGGTCTCTATTCATGTGGATTAGAACAAACATAGAAGCACTCACATCCTTACCAAAAGTACCACCCTGGAGGAAGTCTTAGACTGCCTCAATCACCTTACGCCCAGAAAAATCTTTTGATGCCACGGAAAAGGCTTCTCGAACCCATCTGGTATAGGAATGCTATCGCATGGCTTTTCAAACACCACTGTCTTAATTTAACTTTCATTTATTATTGGTACCAAAATCGTGTTTCTTGAAATCCCCACCATTCATGGAACACTCTACAATATGGATTCAGCTTCCACTCTTCCATGAAAATCACCAATAGATGCATGATCCAATCTAGAATGTAGCCCCTCAAAGTTGTAAAGTGCCAAACATCTAGTAGTTTACAATTTAAAAAAACTACAATCTGGGGGCGGTTTTTTACCATCGCTAAAGAAATAATTTTTTGTGAAAACATAGACCCTAATATGGATTAAACGGCCTCTAATAAAGATTATTGAAATTTAGCAGATATTTTAACCACCACCGGAAAAACCATAATATAGTGGGAACTTAAAACACCACCCAAGAAAACTATATATAGCATTGCATTAAACTACTAGTATTTCATCAATTAAAAAATTTAACACACATGTTCTACATCCCTAGAACCTATAGCTTGAAAAACACAACAATAACACTAAAAATTTAACTAGATCATGAAATATATCCTCAACATACAAGGAAAACAACACATGTTAAAACTAACAAATCAACGTATGTTGATTCTCACAGAAACATAATTTATCTACACATTGACAAAGAAAAACGTATCATTGAAATAAATTATTCATTTAATCGTAAATTTAATGAATAAAACAAGATAGAATACATTATATGAATAAAAAATACATAAATACATTGAATGAATCAACACATTGAAAGAATAAATAATACATTTCTCAATACATTTGATGAATCAATACATTTATTTATACATTTATCATTTAAATAACATTTATTATTTAAATTATTCCACACCACATTTCCAAGGAAAATATATATTTATTAAATTTAAAAATATGTATAATGAATCAACATACTTCCACTAAAATGAGGCTTCAGATGATAAAACAAAATCCACAAAATTACAAACATGCTAAATGAATTTAATAATAAATAATTAATCATCAATAAGAAATCATCCATATAAATACTATTTTCATAAAAAGGCTCACTAATGATTCCAAATAAATAAGTTATGTTTTTTAAAAAGGAAAATCACCCTAAATATATATAAATGATATAAACATCCACAATAGAGGATTAAGAATCACATGGATTTATACAATAGGAAAATAATTTATGAAATCCTTGGACATGAAACCCTGATCACACCCAGAAAAGATATCATGAAGAAAACATAGATTCCTCTATCTTTAGAGTTAGAAAAAATTCAATATAGTCTGAGTCTCCTGATTAAATCCCCATAGACTATCCACAAATGACATGATAGATCTCAGAAATGTGGTTACATGCACAGATAGAGAACCAAAATCACCCAAAAGGGAGATCACCCAACAAATCATGATAGAGCTCTAACCATGAATTTGAAAACAAGAGGATAATAATCAAATAGAGAGTCTGATAGATATGTGTTATCATATATGTTATATGCTTGAGATATCACAGTATGGATAAGTTGTATTGGATCATAGTTTGGTGAGAGGCAACATAGAGTGATCCTTGGTCATTAGGGCTCATTCATGATGTGGTATTTGGAAAATGGTATCAAAATTCCTTTAATATAATGGGCTAGATAGAGATTATGGTTGTGGATAAAACCATGGGGTCTTGCATCATGACTTGACGTATAGGGACACTATATGGGAGACCAATAATATGAGAGAGAAACAAAATGTTCATCGCAAATAGTTGATGCGCTCGGCACAATCAAAAAGAAAAAATGTCACTGAATTGGGTGGCTTTATCTTACAGTACATGAACACACACTCAGACAGACACACAAAACTCAACGAAACACATCACAGGTATAATAAAATAAAATGTCTTGGTGAAAAAAATTCACTTAGTAACCTCTAATAAAGACATCAAAAAGAGATAGTTAAATATACATGAATGGAAAAGGGTAAAATACATTCCTAACCAAGAATAATGGAAGTAGATCCCTTTCATGAATCAATTGAATGGAAAAAAGATAATTGGATATTCCAACTCAATATTCCTTTGTCTGTCCACCAGGGATGATAAGTTCTTTTACAAACATCTATATTCTATATATACTTGGTGCACTAAGGACACCGTCCACCGGTTGTCTCTATAAGAAAAAAATAAAGCATGAAAAACCCATGTATGTGTGATTATAAACATAATTAGTAAGGCACCATGAAAACATTGTGAAATAGTATAATATAATAGTCAGAATAGACTATATGTAAAAGAGAGGCAAGAAACTAAAAATCATAAACGATCATAATGAAATTCATATCTCTATATCTAGTTGATAATTAACATATAGACACATGGTTATAGATCACATACATATAGCACAAGTTCTTCTGATCCCATTTAAAATATAAGAATCAGATAAAATATACCCACATTGTGTGTTCTTATACATGAACAAAACATATCCATTAATCATTTACCGATGATGAACTCTTCTTATCACCCACTCTATCATTATCTTTACTTACTATTATCGACACATGTAGGACAATAATATTTAAAATTAAACAATGTTGTGTACTTATATATTAACTAATAATCAATAGATGTTTGTGAACTATTTGATTTTGAAATTGTGTGAATTAACCTATCACCACAATTCATAACTTTACATAACCATTTTCCTACTAAATACCTTAAATGGTAATGGTCCCAAACCTATCCCATGCACTCGACTAGGAAGCTCCTTCCTAAGAACATTAACAAATTAGTCATCATGGTTGACATAACAGGACTATGTGGGATTTAAAACCAATAGTTCTTTAATTTTTACCTACAATTCATATATTAATCATATCGGAAGTAATATATATTAACATAGAGAATAATAATAATATTTTATTATAATTAAAAACGAATCCACACACCATCTTATTTGAGTGGATCATTAATAAAACTACAATCATGTTTTTTTAAAATTCAACCACCCTTCTATTTCGGATGCTTGGTGGCATAAAATCTATGACTACATTAAAAAAGGTAAATAATAAATTTAATATTTTAAAAATATGACACAGTCAAATAAATATTTAAATTAATGAATATAGTACAAAAGTCGATAAACTTCTAGAAAAAATATATGTCCCCAATGTGTGATTATAATGATTCCTCCTCGGCATTCCTATCAATTAATAAAATAAAATTATTTATATAAAACAGGATTCAAAAACTTCAGGTATAAAAAATAGAAATGATAACAGATTCATAGTAATGACAAAAAAAAATATATAAAACAATTATAATGACACACTGAACAAATGAAATAAGTGGTTGAAAGATGATTGGATAACTGCACGTACATTCATTATATCCTTCAATCATGTCAATTTACCGCTCCATCATTTCTTAATATACATCATCCACACTTCCAAGAAAAATACATTAAATATCATGATGTAAAAAATAAGTGTCCTTATTTTTGTTAATGGGATTCAGTGTTAGATGTAAAATCATCCACTTTGTCACCCATATCAAACAAGTATCTTTGTTTTACATGAGGAACTACCATCAAACCTTCATCCTATAAATAATTCATATAATATACCATTTTATCTTTTGATGATAAGATATATAGATAATGTAGTTCACAATCACCAACATTCATCTTGAGAGATATGTTCATTGCAGTAAATTGGAAGGGGTCTCTTTTACAACCCTCCAAATATCCACCCAATTTCAATTGAAAAAAATAGTTGAAAATATTTATTGTTGTTTAATTTGATAATATCAGCCAACTATACATTTTATTATACTTCATAAAATATAAATATGTAAATATATTTTTTGATACCATCTTCCTGGTCTATTATACGGAATATAATTTCATTCATGTTTTAAGAGTCGAAATTTATTTATTGTTTCAGTGGACCACTAGAATGAAGCATCAAATATTCTTAAAACTATGATGGAGTATCAGTATTCATGATATGAAAAAATTAATAGAATTTATTAGATTTAAAAAATATATGTATCAACATAATATCTGTATTAATGGAAATATTTTTGATCTTACACGTCGTGAAAACCATTCTAGTTTCTATATATTAACAACTATTGTTATTGAGTTCACATTTCTTCTAAATCCTCTAATAAAACTATTTTTTTTATCCTCAAATATTCAATAAATGGATCTGCAATTTCAATATTCTGTATCACATGTCTATGTGATTGTAATAATTCCATTTCTATTACAATAACATTTGAGATCCTCAAAACTGATCAGCTATTAGCATGAAAGATTTTTTATTTACCATGTATTATAGATTGAGTTGATGCGTATTCAACAAATCCAACTCAATAAAATCTTATCCTAATATCATCCATTTATCTATAACAAATGGTACGACACTCTTTTCCCAAATAACCTTTATAAATAGAACCTTCAGGTTGAGCTTTATTATTCACATATGAGTTCAAATTCCAATGATATCTATCAAATAAAATAAAATAAAATTATTCATTTAATGAAGTTCCATTAATTGATTAATAAAATAAAAAACATATAAATAATGTACCTATCAATTGGATACATCAATCATTCATGTATATGGCTTCTTAATTTAGCCTAATCAACCAAATGCATGGTTAAATTTATTATGACAGTAAAAAATGATGGAGGAATGATCTTCTATGTTGCAAAAAGTTTGAATAAAAATCAATAGTAATGGATTTCAATATGAAATTTATGTAGAGTTTTATACAATATTTGTTTTAAAATTGTACTAAATTATAGTACCCCAGCAGTAACATTTTCAGGTAATAATGTATATAATGGAAATAGAAGTAACTACTATAAAAAAATATGTGAATCGTGTAATTTCAATCCATGTGTCCTATTATGATATAAGTCAACACAATTGAGATGTTACATGAGTACCCATAATATAACATGACTCTTTTTAAAATTCAATGTAATGTATCTTTATTCCTATTTTTCATTGCAAAAATTGCAGAAGAAAACATTACATTCTCATCATTCCAGAGATTCGGATTTATGTTCATTTCTCTTATGTCTTTCTTAGAAATGAGATAGTTCTTTGATTTTCCATTATCATACAATAATTTTAAGATTTTGTTTTGAAAAAAAAATTATTCTAAATATGTATCACATCAAGAATATGAAACTATAAATTAAATTCCCAATACAGAATTTTGAAGAATATACTTTTCTCCTTCAATTTATGCGTTCTGATTTCACATGATGATACACTTTGTACTCGTTTCCACTATCATTAAAATGATTCACCTTACCCTGTTATATTACATTAGTTCCATTTTGGGCCATTTTTTAGAACATGTTAAAATCAATGGAGGTGGTCTATGATCAATAAAACCATTGAATTTTGACTTTATTCCGCTGAAATCTATAGGATGCATCGAGAAATATTTCATGAAACAATAGGCTCCATTTTTTACTATGAGGTATCATTTCTGGCACAAAATCAAAGTTACAAATAGGTCCTTTCAAACACATTTATGTCTTCCAACTATGTAAATAATAAGGTCCATGAAATTCACTAGTAGTCCACAACAGGGCTACTTTAATTTTGAGCATTTATTGAGAAGATGAATCATTTGTATCAACAATATTTCTCTATAACTCCTGTAACTATTCAATTAAAGGAAATATGATTATATTAATATAAATTATATGAATGTTTTCTATGAACCATCATCAAATTGATAAAAGGTGTTTTTTGGCATACACATCCATGGAGGCAGATAATAGGGAATCAAAACAATCATTCAAATGCTATAACTAGAACTCAACATCTTAAATGGGTTGAATCCATTGGAAGGAAATTCCAATCAATCATTTATAGGATGAGATGATAAAATAGGAAGTCTTTAATCCAATACATTATATTTTTGTGAATATCTAGGATGTCGCATAACACATTATTGTAATTGTATACAGAATGACACTTCATGTGTTTGTTGGTTTTCGAGGGCATAAACAATATTAACAATCAAGGATTTAAGAGAATATAATGAAAAACCATTGAAGTTATGTTCATTTTTTTATTTCATTATGTTGATTTAGACTTCCAACATCACCCATTGACTTCCATATGGAAGAATAATATTTTTTGGAATCCTGTTTTCTGGAATCCTCTACCAAATAAATCATACATTCATTAGGACACACATGAATTTTGGTATAATTCATAGCCATCTTGTTAACAACATTGTTCATATCATAAAAAAACTCAACTATCATTCCTTTAAGAAATGTATCATGTAATAATTCAACTACCATGGATATCACCTAATTTGTTACTCCACATAGACATTTGATATGGTACAATATCAGAGAAAAAAATGATTTGAATATTTCAAACACCCACTAAACAACTCTTGATTTCCATCATCAACTGAACCATGAATCGCCTATGTCTGCGCAATGAACTTATCTCTGACATTACTCTCCACAAAATCAATTGGATGATCTGATGATATGTTACATTCTTGATTTGGAAATCTAACTGTATCAAAATTATTATTATTGATGTTTATATTTGTAGCACCCTTAATAGGTTGTTCTAATATTTTGTTATTTTAATGGTGGATTCATGCAATGCATAATTCATCATTTATAATGATGTACATATCATTTTCCATTGTTGACAATTGTGGGAAATCATTCTATGGATTGAAATCAGTTCTAATCCATTCTGTATGGTTCGATTATCTATGCCAAATAAAACAAAAATATTTAGCTAGAATTTTCATCCATATCAAGTGTTCATAAACTTTATCACTCTTCAACTATCTACTAAATATACATTTAGAAGATACACATCATATTCTCCCATCAACAGATCGATTATAAATTTAGAAATCTAAAAAATCCTTTAATCCCTTAGTATATTGAGGTGTGTTTCTCTGTAATGGGATCATCATGTTTTCCACATATATCACAATGTGCCTACATTTCATTGAGAATAATTAAAACACATTACAATCACTAAATATGGAAAACAATTCATATATACTATTTTAAAAAAATATGAATATGTTTAAAAAGTTTTTCCTATATAAAGAAATTTGGTAAATAATGAATCATTTTAAAAATGATAAATAGAATCTATAAAGTCTATTTTTAAGGAAAATAGTGTTTAAACGAGTTACATTTTATGTTTAAAAACCATTAATAATTCTAAGTGAAAACTATACATGTTGAAATCCATTTTTAATAAAAATATTATTTTATTAAATAATCGAAAAAATAATCCAAATCCAATTTCAATAATTAATTAGAGAACCAACATGATACCAACATTAAAAATTATGTTTAGAATGATCATGAATACATGGGACATGCTAATGAGGCGTTGATCTCAAAAATGAAATGCTATAAATATAATGACATGAGTTCATGAAATAAATGTAATTCTAATAATCTTATAACTATAATTACGTACCATGTAACACTAACCTAATGTTCCATAGATAGAGTGAAATAAAAATGTTTTCCTAAATCTATTCCTGACACCGTACATGATGAAATTGAAACGATATCACAAAATTTATATTCCACCAATAAAAAACTAAATTATGGTAATAATGGAGGATCAATGATTAATGACTAATTACACATATTTTTATTGAGTATAATTGTACGGTAAATCCAATTCATCTCCTTTAATATTTATTTAAATATACATAACCATATATCCCATAAGTGTTAAGATTACTCATCCATCCACCTATTCTTCTTAGCTAATGATTTATGGAAACTGAATAACATAAAAATAGAAATAATGTATATTTTTAAAATAATATAACGTATTAAAACACAATAACATCTCATAAACGTCATCATAACTAGATTTCATATGTTCTTGGAATCCATATATTGTAATTTTCTTCCATAGTGGACCATTCTGTCAAGGATTTATGTCAAAATTCATCGTCCATAGGAAGATCTACATATATATATATATATATCAATTTATTTGTATTTGTTTCTCATTATCCTAGAAAAGATACTGCATCATATCTTGTGATGGAATTAATTGAGTAGTATTTTTATGTAGTTGGCCTCAACATCTCATAGGAAGGAACTATTTGTTTATCATCCTCACTTAGGATGCCTCATAATCGCATATGAGAAAAAATATTTCTGTATAACAAAAATATAACAATTATTTTATACATATATGTAATAATTATTTTTTATAATGTATTGCCTTTTCATAGGGTGGAACATGATATACATATAAATGAAGTTCTATGGAAATTTAGTAGGATATTTTGAAGTTGAAACAAATAATATAATTCCAAAATTTTTCAGATGATATTCATTACAAAATCAAGGTTATAAATGTGAGATGTAAAACAATTTAGCTTAAGGTAATCACATTGAAATAAATTAATTATAGGGAAACATAGAGTCATCCATTTTTAATTACAAAACATTCTCTACATCATAACCATATACATGTGTCATATCATAACAACAATCATTCCATATATTAAATGAATTTACATGTATAATATAAAAATATTATTTCAATTAATTGATATTTGAAAATAAAAATTCTCTAGAGGAAAACATTATGTACCTTCAAACTCTACACTATCATAATACCACAATAGCATGATAGAAACTGATATTTTTTTAATCATTTAAAATAATTTAGGATTTTCAAAAATAAAATATATTAATGTAGTTGTCGAGAATAAAAATCTCATTCCAAATAATATTATTGTTATCGAACACTCAATGCTTAAAAAAATCCAAAAGATACTAAATAGGTAAATATTCTTGTTACCGATTGTGATGAGTAAGGGCTGACGAGGGTCAGGGGTGGGGGTGAGGGTAGGGATCGATGGTGAGGGGCGGTGAGGTGCGACGAGGCTCAAGACAGTTTGCGAGGTTCAATAAGGGTTGGGCTTTAGGGTTTGTACGAGTAAGAGAAAAGTGTTGGGTTTTTGGAAAAATATTAGTTAGATGTTATTTATAATAAACCACCGGTAAATTATTTTAAAAATATTATCTGTGGGGTTTTAAACTGCTATAGTTCTAAACACTAATTTGTTTGTAGAGAATTAATAATTATAATCTCATTTACTATTTTATCTTCCAATTATTTACTTCCCTATTTTTATTTATACATGTGATGTTTATTTAATTAGATAATGGGAACTTTCAATCAATCTATAACTACTAGGAAACTACCAAGACAATAAAAAACCCATAAATAATTCATATAACAACTCCATACTCTGGAATCACACATAATAACCCCAATCATGATAATCAGAGAACTATTTCACACATTATCCAACATCACATCTCATTCAAACCAACCATTTTTTCACTAAACAACATACTCTAACAAAATATCAATTACCACCAATAATGCTAAAATCCCAACCGGGACAACACGAATCATAAAAATAAATTGAACACATAAAAATATAAAGAACATTTCAGTATCCAAAAAACCACATTTGAAATTTAAAAAATTCAATTCATTATATTTAATAATTATTAATGTTTTTATTTTGATATAATAAAATATTTCCATAATAATATGTACCTTATAAATTAAAATGATCTGAAATTTTTATTTAGATTTATTTGAAATAGTTAACAGAAGAATGGTTTTGAAATTATGACAAACCATATAAAAGCTACATCTCTTGAAAAAATTATTTTCAAAAACATTATTAATATAACATAATTCCATTTCCAATAACATTAATATTAGTTAATTCAGGTGAATAATGAAGTTTACATTCATTTTGAATTAGTAAAATTGATTAACATTATACACCAACCCATTCATATCTAAATAATGATTAAAAAAAGTATAAATTTCCAAATAATTTAGTAAACTATAGGTAATGAAAATCCCCTAAAATCATTATATGTTCTTGGAGAACTATGATTACCGCATAATAATTGAATGATCAAACATCATTATGGAAATAAATAAAAAATAAAAGATCATTGTCATCGTATGAATACCCCAACCTCGATCAGATGTTATTCAAATATTTAATGGTTTACATGAATGAACATCCAACAAAAAATAGAAAATCCTAGAGAAAACAGGCAGAAAAAGGTACACTGATTAGTGGGTATATCATTTTTAATGACCCATGAGGTATGCAACAATAATGGATATTATCAAAGGGAGCGAGGTGTAATGATGTTTAGGTCTTGTTGCAATGGGTGGTGAGGTGTGTCAAGGGTAATAAGGATCATTACTGGCGATGAGGTGCAGTGAGGCATGGTGGGGGAAGGGATTTGGGGGTCATGGGGTCATGGGGACTGAGGAGTTGGGGGGGTGTCGAGGGAGAAGTGTTAGATTTTTTAAAAAATATAATTTTTAGCATTAATTCTTAATAAACATCCCCAAAATTGTTTTAGATAATAGTGGTTGTTTATTAAACCTCTTGAAAAATCAGTTTATAAACACTAATTTTGGTGTAGTTCTATGATGAGAACCCAACAGTTCCTTAAATATATTCTAAAATATATATTTACTATATCTAGATTAAATAATTCGATGGAAAAATTCATATAGGCTATCATATGTGTCGAATCATATGACATTGAGCACCTAATCATAGTGTATACCCTTAGTAATATCTTGTATTGAATATTATTAAAATGAAACTAGTCAGTATGAAATCTAAATTTATATGTTTCATTGGATATTTCTATATATGGATTTTTATTGATCCATAGACATTAATATTATAATCCATGACATTACAAGTTGCGATCATTGATGTATTGATGAAAACCAAAATGAGATATTTTTCAGTGTGAGTCCATATATGTTGTGTGTGTTAGGAGTAATATTTAAATAATGAAAAGTGTTAAAATAGATTTTTACTAAGTATTATTATACAAAAGTTGATATATCATTCCATTTTATGTTAATGATATTTCATTAATAAATACATGGAAATGGTGTTCTTCAGAAAAGTTCAATATATCTAATGTCAATAAAAGAAGCATCTATCAAATAGGTCGATGGAAGAGATTTCAGCAGGAGCAGTCCGACAGTGGTATGGTTTTCACTGAGTGATAGTCTATAGGGCTTCGAGCTGGGGAGAGGGTTAAGACAATGCTTGCATTTTGGGACTACCGTCGGATCTGGTTTTAGACCAGATGTGGATCTAGTGTGCACTGATCTGGTTTTTTCAGATCTGTGGCACACAAATTTTACGTGGCCTTGCGGTGGTGGGTGACGCAGGGTCAACGGTGGCATGGGTATTCTGCAGATGAAGAAGGACCCGTGCGACAAAACAGAATCACAGCTGGAGAGGAGGGCTGCAGTCAGTGTGGCGTTGCTGTGTTGCGGTGGTTCGCCTCATGTGCAATAGGGGATTCCAGATCAGTGGTGGGAGATTCGTCGATAATGGATAGTCAATTTTGATGGGGTGGATGCGCCATCATCTGATTTCTTTCCTGGCTACTATTACATGAGTTTCCTATAGCTTCATCCAGCTTTGCAGTTTGGTGGCGTCAACGGCGGGCTTCCTGGTAGCGGCAGTGTGAATTAGATGGGTTTTACTGTGGTATCTAATGTGGGGTATTTTACTTGCTTATGTTTTTCATTGGGATTCAAACCACTCATTTCCATGTCTTTCTACCTCTAGCCTTCAGGAATGTAATGATTTTCCAAAGGACTATTTATTCTAATTATTAATATATTTTTGGATCAACATTTCTTGGTCCTCATTTTTCTAATATACCTAGAGGGTTACACACTACGCGCATACTAAATCATAATTAAATGATATATAATGATTTATTATTCAATGTGTTGAATTAATATTATTCCTATAATTGGTTTTATAATTAATCTTGTTTTAATGATAATATATATTATGTCACCAATTATTCGAGAGAATATTATGTGAGAATATTATTTAAAAAATATTTAATTTATTTTTTCTGTATATAAAATGTATTTAATTATTGGTGAAAAATGCATTTTATTTATTAATTAAATACATATACATTATTAAATAACTCAAAATATTTTTAATGAATGATAGAATTATTTTATTAGTATATTAAAAAATAATATATATTCAATATTATTTAAATAAATAATATTTATTTTTATTCATGGGTTTAGAACTTGTTATGTAATAATATTTTTTAATATTTTTATATTGATGGGGTTCTATATGTATAAGAGAAATAATAAAGGGAAATTGTTCAATTATTATTTTGTACCACAATTGGTTCATAAACCCTATTAAATTATTCTCTTAAACATGTAAATTGATTTTTGATGTAAAAAAGTGATTCGGGTAGAATCCCCTCATGTCCTAGAGAGCTCCCTCTCTTATAATGCACCATCGATTTGAAGGTGTTATTTCACCACCTTTTGCAATCATTTATAGAGAGATCAGGGAGAATCCTTTAGAATCATTTCTAAACTAGATCCAAGGAGAACCGAACATGTGATATGATCTACCATTATATCTCATAAGGACTCCTATGGCAACACTCATTGATTTATGAAACATTTGTCGATTACCACTACAGGGGATATAGTATTAATTTCTACAATGAAACAATTGTATGACATATTTTAATTTCCATATACATCAATGATAAAATAATTTCTTAAAATGTAATTATTTAATTGCATTTAATAATTATAGATATTATGTGATGATCTTGTGCTTCAGTTATCGGAATTAACCATTCTCAATATTAATTTATTTCTTTTTCTTGATGATGGTGTTTATCAAATTGAAAATAATGGATTAGTCATCGATAATGTTAGAAAGAAATGTCGGTCATGTCCAATCCAATTCTTCCACACACATAGAACATTCATGTTGTATTAGAGGGGTAACATAAATAATTATAACTACTTAATGATACATAATTGATATTAGAATTTTTAATTATTTTACAACCAATGATTAGTCATTAATTAATATATATTGTGATATCTATTATAATATTATTCATTTATTATAAATATAATTAAATATGTTTTTTAAAAAAATGAAATAAATTTAGATATATAATCCATTGGTGTCAAGTATTCCATCTAGATAAAACATGAGTATATGCCTGGTAACCCATCAGTACACTTCATGTATTGGTGTCAACATAAAAATGTATTCATTTATAATTAATTTAGGGGTGTGAATTTACTACACACATTGAATTTTATTTTACACCGCATGTTGAGTAGGATATATTGGGTCATGGTCATGTCGAATACATGTATTGTTACATCAATAAGCTCCTTATAATCCTTTATTCAAAGATGAACCTCATGTAAAATTACACTACCTACATGGCTAGTGATATCGTAACATGGATACCACACATAGTGTCACCCTTGTAAATGATATGTAATCTATAATTGTATATAGCACAGTTACATGCTGAGTATGTTGTCCTATGTAATTGATTGATAAGGAGAATTACAGAAGAAATTTTTATCTAATATAAAAACCATGTACTTTTACCAAATTACATAGAATTAAAATTACTTTATTATACTGTAAAGACATTATCAACTTATGTTGCATTTTGTAATTATGTTGATAGAACAATCAATGTGAAGGGATTCATTTTTATATATTACAAATTTATTTCTATTATTTTTTGGATAGGCATATCCTGTACAAGACACATTATAGTTACTACTCTACGTGTATTTGAGAATAACATGCTACATAAGTACCATGTGTTCTTTTTTGTCTTTAATTTGATAATACATGAGATAATTGTACATAATAAATTGTGTGTGCTACATATATCAAGTGTAAATTCTCTTTTAATATAATACATGGTGCGTAGTTCGGAATAGTACTCAACATGTTTCATCGAAGGAACATTTTTTGTAAATAGTTAATTTTAAATAAATTTATTTAATTATAAAAAAAGATCTTGGATGAAAATTTCATTATACATTGTATGAGCATTAAGATAAATGAATTTATAAATTAATAGATATAATTAATTGATTTGAAAAATATTAATGTTAAATAAGAATATTTATAATTGGGTGCTAATTTAATTAAATTTGTAATTAATTACATAAATGTGGATGACCCTGAACCTAGACTAGAACATTTTATGTGAGTGATTTATTTTAATTTGATATGATATCAATTTTTTGAACTGTGTTTCATATCTCTTATCATTATGTAATGCTTTCTAGGACCATGGCTTATTTTTTGTAACCCAAGAACCAATCCTTTTGTTCCCACACTTATGTGTGATTAAATGCAAATGTATTGGATGGAGCTACCAATCTAGATTGGTAAATAATGTTTTTATCTAAGGAAAACCCAATCCAAGATAGGTACATATGCATAAATATGGAATGGTGAAACAGTAACCTTTAATAGTTCAAGGTGTTTTCCCCCTAGGTCGATATTTAGATAAACATTTCAGAGATAAAATAAACATTTTTAAACTCTCATGATCAGTCTGAATTATTATATTATTTCTATCAATTGGTATATTGATTTTATAATTGACATTTTTAAGAATACATGAATTGATGAAATAAATAGAACACAATTATAGAAGAAAATTATTTTTTTATATGTAAATATAATCTAAGACATGGTTAAGAACTTAACAAAGTCCACTTAATGTGAACAAAAGTTTTATAATGATAATAACAAGAAATTTATGAATAAAAGATTAAATCTGTCAAAATATATTATGTTAGTATATCATATAACTACTTCAGTTAAAATCAATCTATAATTCAATGTACATGACTAACCTAAGTTGAGGTGGTTTCAATTATCAGGGAATTATAACATTAAATTTTTCATGAAATAACATAGTGCACATCATGTGCTGACTTTAAAACCAATAAATTGTGTATATGATTAGAAAATATTTAAGAAATAAAATATTAGGATTTATGGATTGAGGAGTCAACTCAATAGACCATGGGAATGGGAGTTAATTAAATTTGAATATGGAATGCTTACATAAAATCATTTGTATTTCACGAGTTTCCAAATTTATGGTGATTTGAATTGGAATATTGATCCATAACATAATAATTTCAAAACAACAGGATATTCCAAAGCCAATGGTGAGGTATATTAGGAATTAATAAAATATCTGTAGATTAAGGAACATAGCATTTAATTATTTTTCAGATTTTTGATAGAAAAAGTTTTAAACTTCTATCATCGTATTTCTTTTAAAAAAATGACATCAAACATAACATTAGGATCTATATATTATAATGAAAATCCACTCACATGCACACATTTCCATGAGTGAAAAGGGTGTTAACATGTTATCATACTCCACGAAAGGAAATTGAATATGCTATAAGAAACAATTCCTAATTTGGCTAGTATTGAGGCTAGTATGGAAGAGTTCACTATCTATGAAGAATGATGATATATATGTATAGTGATTCATCCCATATTCCATGTCTAATGATATTTTTAATAAACATGACAACATGGATGCATTTAGTAAGATGTCTCGAAATCAAGATACCTATTAATAATATGTGAGAAAAGAGTGGTATAAGATCTCTAAAGATCTAGTACCTACAAACCGTGGTGTGCATGTGATATATAGACCCCATGTTGTTTAGCTTATTAGGAACATTGGACTCTTAGACATCATATAAATTAAATTATTTGATAATAAATGTAATGAATACATACATTCATTACTAACCAAGACCTTCTCCAGTTTTGTTGATTATTATAACATAAGTAATAACGAAATGATTGTGTTGGAACATCTTACTATGATTCTCCATGTCGAAAAGAATTTGGGGCATGAATACCTTCTAGTACATATGGTGAATATGAAAATAAATCTCATGTAATATTGGCTCATGATTCATAATAAGTCTAAATATCTCAAGTAATATCCTTCCAAGAAGTGGAAGATCCAAAGGTAGTATAATGAAAAGATGTATATATGAATTTCATGTGCCAAGCATGAAAACATTAAGAATAACTGAACCCATATAAAATGGTAATCCAAAAGGTTATTTTCTTATCAAATTTATTATTTCAATATATAAAAATTGTTTGTTTAATACAATATGCAGTTCTCACATGTATATGCAAATATTGAGACCATGTATATTAAGAATGATTTCTAGAGGAGAGATTATTTTTTAATGCGAATGGTGTAGGAATTTTGTTTTTATCTATTAGGGAGTACCACCATTTATTTATAACATAAATTATATTGGTTATAAGTTATTTTTATTGTGTAATTTTTTTTACTAAGAATATAAATTACATATCTTGTGTTGATGAGGATGGTTTTGTTTTCGTGATTCTGAATAAAGTTTCATTAATTTATAATGAATCTATATGTTATGGTATTTCTTATTTAAATAACATTATTTATGTGTCAAATTATGAAATTGATGTATTGAAAATAGATAACAAATCATGTTCATAGGACTCATATAAAACCCAGAAATGGAATCCCCATATTAGACGTGTGATTTAGAAAATTGTAAAATTTGATATTTCAAAATGGTTCTCCAAAAACTTTTTTTTCTATAACCACTTGAATGATTTAATGACTATTTAAAATTATACATATCCAAATCATAATTCGATGGGAATTTTGAAAGGGACATAGATATTCTACGAATGGTATAATTTTTATGGTAGAATATTCCAAGTAGATTCTGGAGTTCAATATTTTTACATCATAAATATTTCTATTGACTATACTATATATGGATATGTATACTTGATGAGCTAAATTTTCCATTCAATTAGGATATTCAATGAATTAAAAAATGAATGAGATAATTAACATGGAAATTATATAAATAATATATGGTCATATAAGTGAGGTGATAATATTAATCCATATTTTATCGAATTTCTACTGATGTTTTTGATTTGATCTCATCTCAATCCACTATACACATTATTGTAAAATTGTGTTAGTTAAAGGAAGAACAGTACATTTTTAGAAATGGTAAGGATGATGATGATTCATTAATATCATTAATTAAATTTTTAGGGATTTTATATATCATGTTTGACATGTTATGTACTTGACATTATGTTGCATATGCATTAATCAAGGAGGTAGATATCAAGATGTTTCTAGAGAACATCTTTTTTCTGAGGTTACGTTTTTCCTAAGTGCCTAATAACTATTAAGGATATGTTAAAACTGTATATTGGATACATGGGGGTAATAATTTGGGATCAAACTAATGCTAGTTTTCAAACTGATTAGAATGATCTTTAGTTGTAGTGAGGATACATTTTCCTTCTCAACAGAGGAACTGTGAGATGAGAGAGTTCAAAATAGTCAGTTATTAATGTTTCAAAAGTGGATTTTGATTATATAGTGTCTTATAATTTATCAATGGAATCCATTTGGATATACATTTTTTACATGATCTATATGTGGAACATGTTATTACTGTCCATATAACATTGTATTTTTATAATACTGTTGTGATTTCTCTTAAAAGAGATACATGGGAACACCAATGAAAGAAACATATAATCTGAAATTGTAAAATATTGGGGGATTTTTCATAGAATTATTATTTTTTTAGTAGGCATAGTAACCTCAATAGATAATTTGGTGGACCGTTGATTAATGTTCTATCTCAGTAGAAGCATGAATATCCTTTGGGATATTGTATACTGATGGTTATTAGTAGTTGTCTCTAGTTCAAGTGGGAGTCTATTAGTGCCAGTTCCCTTAAACCAACATCTATGTAAATTCTGGTAAAATATATTAAATTTTTTTAATATTAATATATTCTTTATCACATCATGACGGTTATTATTTATAACATAGTATGTAATAATGTCCTAATAGTATTCATCACACTGAATGGTCATACAAGTGTCCCACGATGATGAGATCCAATAAGTCCCATAAAATTAATATTTAATATATATGTTCTATAGATATATGATTTTTTATGGATACATATTATATTGGATATCATGGTTGACGACTCATATGACGTTGAGGAACCTCTTCATAATGAATTCCCATGGAATTATCCATTGTAGGTTATTATGATAATGAAGCCAGTAGAAAATAGACATTAACATGTTTCATTTGATTCCTCTTTTTTTGGAGGATTGTATACGTCATTTGAAAATAATATTATTACTAATCTGTGTTATAATTCTTTTATGTTGATGTACTGAAAAAAAGAGTGATGAAAAATGTTCCCTCTATGGTATGATATATTTAGTGCATTATGAGTAAAATTTCATTAATGAATAATATGAAAAAGTAATTTTCCATTAATTTAATTAAAGAAATTGATATCTCATTTCCTTTTATAGAAATTATATAGTTTAAATAACTCAATGACCATGGTTTTATATAAAATAGAGTTTTTTTAGAAATTCATAAAAAAAGAGACCAAGACAACAATTTTTGAGGGAAGATAAAGACATCCTTCTTGATTATTGATATCATGATAAAGTGATTATATTACATAGTAAACATTTTTATGTTGTATTATATAATTGAAACATTAAATGCATTCCTTATGGGTTCCTTGTCATATTGAAAGA
Organism: Viscum album; assembly: GCA_963277665.1. Taxonomy (NCBI): domain Eukaryota; kingdom Viridiplantae; phylum Streptophyta; class Magnoliopsida; order Santalales; family Viscaceae; genus Viscum; species Viscum album. The sequence goes on from OY728128.1 coordinate 326,576,823, forward strand.
CCTTGAATTTGGAGATAAGATTGTTGCTAACAATTAAATTGAGAATGTGTCCTAAAGGGTCACACACAACATGTTCCAAGAGTTAGAGATAAATAATATAATATTTTATATTAATTATGAAATTGAATAAATATTAATCTGAAATGTGTTTTAATAATATTTCACGGTTTCTTTGTCACATATATTATATCACCAATTATTTGAGATAATATTATGTGATAAGAATTTTTTATAAATTCTAATTTTCTATTTAGAGAATATAATATTTATTTATTAATATGATAATAAATTTTTAGTAATTATTTTTTAAATAAATTGTAATTATCTGATGTATAATAAATATTTTGAAGGAATGTATGGATGAGTTTAATGTCCTGATGAAAAATAATATATATCGAATATTATTTCAAAAATAATATTCATATTAATACACTTGTTTAGAAAATGTCAATAAATTAAAAAAAATATTACTATTTTAGACATGGGGTTCTATAGTGATTAGGAAAATTAGAATGGACAACAGTAAAATTACTATTTTGTATCCAAACCTATAAATAAACCAAATTATATTAATTTCAAAAAAAATTAACTATTAATTTATGTTACACACAACTGGATTCATATAAAATACTCTCAATCAGTAGATCCCATTCTCTCCCAAAACAGTCCAAATAAGAGACTGGGATATTCTTCGATCTTCAACATGAATGTCTGGAGATATCAAGGGGAATCCTTGGGAATCAATTCTCTAATGAACAAAGGCGAATGATTCATATCATAATATATAACGTGCAAGTACCTATAGATTCATATGATGATGTTTGGAGATTAATAAAACATGTATGGATCTCCACTAGAGGGAATATATTCTTGATTCCTATAATCCATAAATTATATGATGATTATCATTTCATAGATCCATAAATGATGTAATAATTTTTTAAAAGGTATTTCATTAATTATTCAAATTTATTATTAATGGAGTGTTAGGACCCTACAATTCAGTTCGAGCATTTGTAAATTTTCTAAAAAAATTCATTAAATTCTATTTATCATTTTGTATATCATTACGTAAATATTATATTAATCATTGAAATATGAATAAAATAAAATATGGTAATATCCCATTATATGAGTCTTCTGCATAAATAACCTACATTATTTGTGGTGTTACGACCTTCTGAGGATAAATTGTTGCATCAAAGTGATGGAAATTCATAGAAAAGGGAATATGATCTTGGAATGAATGGAGTAACTCCATGATATATGGTCGGTGGTACATTGAACATATCCATATATATATATATGTGTGATTTTTATATATATCGTATGAGATGGGATGTCACCATTTTGGGTGATTCTAAAAAAATGAGAATGAGTTATATCTATTTTAAATTTCAAAATGGGAATAAAATTTTTTTGATCCATGATAGTCCATCAATTGTAGATTCGTTCTTAAACCATTTATGGTGAATGAATTTATCATATTTATATTCCATGTAAAATGGTAACTTTAAATGGGTTTAAGGGATGTAAAAGAAGATAAGAATATGTTTTATAAGTTCACTTGGTCCCCTACAGGTAAAAGATAGTGTGGAACAAGGAATTATTTCCATGTATAGACCATGAAGAAAAATGAGATATCTTATATCCTTTTAGTATATGAATATAGATTTGGGGGAGTGATCCACCCCCACAAGTATGTGATAATCCGAGATGATATTCACTATTTTGGATATACATATACGTTGTGTATTAGAGGACCAGCCTTCAAGGACATGATGGGTGAGGTGGGAATTATGAATTCACTATAGGATGACGCTTGTGTGAATTGGATGTGTTGATGTTGAGGAATATTTTCCCCTATTACAGATTGTATTTATCATAGAGAAATAAATGAGATAGTGGAATTCATTTAGGGTTTGTAGGTAATGGTAAGAAATAGTTAACGATGGTGTGTGAACTCTTATTGTGTTGACCCCTATACGGGGTAGTTTTATGAGAATTCCATTGTAGTGGTATAAAATAATTATATTTTTGGTGATAAGTTGTGTTATTGAGATGCCAACCATGGTTATGTGTGACAAGGTCTGGTGAATTGAATACACATGCTATCATGATATGAGATTCTATGAGGTAGAAACAAGACCCCAAATTATTATTAAGATATATTATGTGGTGGATTCTACAAACTTCAAATAAATATTAGAGGATGGGTAGTAGTCTATTAAAAGGATACCCCATGTTCAAAAAGTAGAATAAGTTATCATGGAAGAATCTACAGTTTCACTAGTTCCAATTATATCCTCAAATATAATGGCTTCTGTAAATAACTCAATTTTTGCAAAGGATGACTAAAATGGTCATAGGATAATTAATTTTTCCCCACTTTCTAATTCAACAAAATTGACCAAAATAACTGATGATAATGTTGGTAATGAATTTTGTGGATTATGATTCTATACGTTGGTGTTTTCCAAATGATATGCCTCCAGATAAACATTAATATAGGAAGAAGTAAATTTATTCATTAGACTAAATAGAGATCTTCTTAAATTTTTATTCATCCATATTATTTTTATTATTATTGATATTGTATACTAGTCATTGTATATTGATGATTAAGTGGGAATGCACAATTTCATAGTAGTGATGTATCATTAATTTTTATTAGAACACTGGCATCTTCTTTGTAGTAACCCACATCTCTAGTAACACAGATCCAATGTTTAGTTTATAACATTAGTACATGATAAAATGATTCACCCAAATTATGATCTATTGGTTTAGTAGTTTTGGAAATCCAGACACATAAATGATTCAAATATTACATTTTAAATATAATAATAGAGTATAATAAAAATTATTTTGCATTGACCCGTCCCTCGGGGCCCATGTCGTGACTACCCCAAGCCCGCCTTCCATAGGCCAAGGGCTGGAAACTAGTGCTGGAAAGGCTTATCCCTAAAACCGGTAAGACATTTCCTTTTTATGATGCAAACTCACACAATTCATGCACATAGAAATATACACGTACAATGTAAACTATATAGTAAATAAATTGGGTATAGTATATAAAGGGGCTCGAATACAAGACCAAATGGAAAGTACAAGAAAAACTAAAAACTTATCCTTTGAACAGTAGCCAAGAATCATACATAATGGGTAGGTACAGCCCATGAATCGTCGCATCTGTGGTACGTCTCGTCTAATGTTCCACCTCTGAGGAGTCTCCAGTCTTGTCACCCTCAACCACAATGAATGTTGTATGTCATCTACAGAAGACACACCAAGATGTTGGAGTATCCCTTATAGGGGTGAGTATTAAAATATTCAATAGGGACACCGAGACCCTTTAATGTCTCTTAGAATCCATGATGGATAAACAACAAAGTCGTACCATAATCACAATGAACGAAGAAATAATCATACCAATAAAGGTATATAACCATTCATATACCTATGTTATCAAGTAAATCTATATCGGTCATGAGGAAACACCAGATGAAACTCTTTAGAAAAAAGAACAATTGTTCCATGAAAGAAAGAACACCATGAAGGTACGTACCACAAAGGTAATGCCACATAGAAGAATACCACAAAGGTATCACAACAATGAATTGTATAACAAAGGTAAAGACTCATCTCGAACTAGGTATAACTTATGTATGAATGTATTTATGATTATCGATATTTCTAAATCCTTTTACTTCATCGAGAAGCTCTGATATTGTCCAATACAGGATAAAAGATGACACACACAGGATCTGATGATGCTGAACCACGCAGGATCTAAATATGACCCTGATAGGAACTGAAGATAACCCATATAGGATCAGAAGATGACCCTTATAGGGTCAAAATATGACCTAAATTGGATCGAAAGATGATCCACATAGGATCTGAAGATGTCCCACACATGATCGGTAGTTGTTGACCCACACAGTATCTGATGATTCTCCAAGTACAGCAAGAAACATGGTTTCTGCACTAAGCATGCTTGATTACATGAGGATCTTCTCCTCAAGCCATCGATCGATACTTTAACTACCACGATGTACCATGATGGTCTGCCACATCATAAGGGACCCACCGCGACTGACGACATGTCAATATGATGCATAGTCTACATGTTATTTTCATTTCCATTCTAAGTGACAGGTTGGATTCAGGTTCCATCCAACCCAGACGTACTCCAACATTATCTAGAACTCATGTGGAGTATTACAAAATGACTGTATCGATTGAAGGATTCTAGCACCACAGTCAGTTTGTCAATCAAATGCCTGGATCCCATGATATGTCCAAAAAGGAGTATATGGGTAAATTTGGGAGTTGTCTGTCATGGAGGTGCCCGCCCTAGCCTCCAATAAAGGGAGGCATGCCCTGGGATTTCTGAACGGTCCAGTTGGACTGTTTGGTTTTGGCCAAACCAGCTGCGCGATGTGGTGCCGCCTGCTGGCACGTGGGACCCGCCAGAGCAGTTCCTGCTCAGTGTGACGCGACCACCCATGATTCCGGCTGGCTCCACTACCAGCGGCATGCCTGCACTAATGCTCCTCCAAAAACTGGTCATTTGCTGATTGTCCTAGTTCTCTTCCACAACATGACAGTCAAGTCATCCTCTATTACCGATAGTGCAGACACATGCTTCCCTACTTCCACGTGGTCGGACGGTTTGCCGGCCATCACCCTTCCCCGCCGCAGCTGATGGGCCACAACCTCCTTTGGTGGCACGGTTGCGCCGTCGCCGCCATCACGGACGATTTGTGTGTCGACCGCCACCTGTACACTGTCGGTGTCGGTCACCTGTGACGTGGTTGGGTTCCTCTCAACTCGTTAATCCGGCCATGAAGAACACATCAAACTAAAATCTAGAGGAGGTATATTGTGTATTTCGTCCTTGCAACAAGTAGCCAATGACGTTGCTCAAATGACGATCCTCTGACCTTTCATGGTGGATTCATTCTTTGTCAAGACACTAAAGTTCCTTCCCTCCCTTTCTCTAATAGAAAACCAACTCTCAATCCTTCAGGAAAGGTTAATATAACACATAATTAAATGTGTTATAGATTAATTTAGAATTAATGAATCCTATTAATTAAATGAAAATATGTGGCTACACATTTTTTTTAAATTGACATTTCATTTCAACCACAAAATGTATGACCTCTCTCCTGTCATCCTCACCTCCAAGATTCAAATGAGTGGTCTCAAATAATAATATAAAATTTATTTATTTAATTTTTTCAATTCTCCGACGAAGAAACTGAAAATATAACTTTCACCGTTGACGTACTGGGTATGAATTGAAGGTCTTATTAATCATAAATCAGCACTACAATTTCAATGATGTCAATATATTTTAATTCGAAGAACCAGTTCAAATGTTACAAAAAACCACTCTTGTGTTTACTGATCATTACTAAATAAAAGTTCAGAAATATATTCCAGGTACACTAGGGATTGAAATTACCCATCTTCAATTTTTACAGACTCATAATATTTCCATATAATTTGAAAACATTTACATGGTATGTAATGGCCCAGACCTATCCGGCCCTTTCCTTTGTCAAAAAGAAGGCCATGAAGTGGTTTGGAGGGTAAAATGTACTTTTCCCACACTTTCTAGAATTTTGAAACTACACACTGTGTAGTTTGAGTACACATCGTGTACCCTCTTTCCAGGTATACCCCATGGGGATGGTCGTGTATTTGCCGCATGAAGAAGATAGGTACACACCGTGTGTCCAATCTACACGCTGTGTAGTCCTTCCCCGCATACGTGTTACCATGTGTTGACCAGTCATCGATCGTGTGCCGCGTTGGAGCTGTGTCCTTGCCGTGTGCAATAAATGTGTACACACCGTGTGTCCAATCTACACGCCGTGTAGTCCATCCCTGAGTATGCGTTACCTTCAAACCGTGTGTTCACCAGTCAATGGTCGCGGAGCCATATTGGAGGCCGCGTGGAGACCGTGTGAAAATGGCCGAGTACAAGCCGTGTACCATAAGTACTCGCCATGTACTTTGTCTTTTCACACCTATAAAAGGATGGGTCCCCTACTCCATTCAACTCACACCACTCCACCCCTCTCCTTTGAGGAGAGCTCTCTCAAGAGACTCCAAGGCTCTTTCGTTCATAACTTTTTCGTCCGAGCTCCGATTTATGATCCGTCAGTGGCCACGGGATCGTAATGATGAGGTGGAACTTCTGAGCTTGGATCCGTTGTCTTTCCTTCGGTTTTTTATCTCCGACATCCACCCGAGGAGGTTTTTCTAGGACGTCGATGGACATCTTCTAAAGTTGATCCAGGGGAGTGTTGTGACCAAAACCTATTGAGGTTGGGGTTTTACCTTCGCCTCTCTAATTTGTGAAACATGCAGGGTGGGTATCCTTTTTGTTTTCATGAGAAATGGTTGAATCTTTAAATAAATATAATAACTAGTTAAAGAATGGGGATGTGAGGTTTGTGATTGTTGTTACTTTACCTTTTATATCCTATGATATTATGTTGTGAAATAAATAGTCTTATGCCTACTTAAAATCACGGACATTAGGGGCCTTTTCTTGCGTAATTAACTCTTGCCCTATCTTTCTAGACGATTTTTGTGATTGGAACTTTGTTGAATGTGGAAATTGGTTAATCAAGTAAAGTTGACTATTTAAATGAAAATCCGGAACCCTTGTGTGATCACCCCAGTTAAACAAAATGGAATAATGAACATGTGGGTGTTGTCTTGTTTACATGGAATGTGTTGGGGGTGTTTTGTGGGTTGTTGTGGATCGGGTAAGCAGCGGGGCTGCAGTTGACTTGGTTGTGGGTTGGTGTGAATGTTGTGATGGTGAAGGGTAGCGGTACTAATATAAATGGTATTATTGGGATAACGATGTGTGGTGTGGTTATGGTGGTTGGCAGCGGGGCTGCAGGGATGGGTTTAAATGTGAACGAACTATGGGTTGTGTTTAATAAATAAATAAATATGGAAGAGTTATTGAATGGTGGGGCTTGGTAATGAAACTTAAATAATAATCAATGGGTTTGTTGGTTAATAAGAAGGGACTTGCTGTGTTGTTGTGTTTTCTTAACTTGCTTTGTGGATGGTAGGGATATGCTTACGAACGGTCGTTTTGGTTGGTTGTGGATAGGTACCCATTAATTAAGGAACTAAATAAGCTAATTTCTGCTGAAACATGAAAACCTTAATGGGGATGGGGTTGTTTGTTGTATTCATGCTTCGTGGTAGCAGTGCAGAGGCACATGCTCAGTTTCTCTTTTTAGAAGCCACAATTTGGGATGAGTGGTTACTATATATATATATATATATATATATATATATTTGTATCTTTTTTTGTTTTATCTCACCACACCCATGTTGAGAACTTACTGCTGAACACTCATATTTCATGGGAGAGGGTGTTTTCCCATAGTTACAAGCTCCTTCCTGCTCTTTATCCCCTAGGGTGTGATGGCTTGAGGCAACCTTACACCCAAGACTCTTCGGGTAGGTTTCGATTGGGGTGGTTAGGCCCAAGACTCTTCGGGCATGCTTATAGGATATAATGGATTGTGGCGACCATACACCTAAAACTCTTCTTGTAGGTTTAGATTTCATGCCCTGGTGTCTTCGGACGAGAGTTCTGTTACTATTCCCAAGAATCTTCGGGATGAGGCCCAGGTGTCTTCGGGTGGGGATTTGGTTGTGGTTGTGAGGCCCAGGTGTGTGCAGGTGGGATACGTGGTGGTGAGGCCCAAGTGTGTGTGGGCGGGATGTGTGGTTGTGAGGCCCAGGAGTGTGCGGGTGGGATACATGGTTGTGAGGCCCAGGTGTGTGCTGGCGGGGAGAGTGTGACAATGTCAGGATGTTCAGCTATCTAATGGGAAATGTTGTGGGGTACCCAATTCTCTTGTTCATATACTACTACTACCAATTTTGATTGTGTTTTGGTGAGTGTGGCTGGTGAGGTTGGGTGGATAGTTTTCCTTGTTAGGATTCTTCTGTTGTTCTCACGAGACATTAGGATGTCTTCCCACTTGTGCATGAGAGCTTTAGGTTTCCCTACTTAGTATACTCGTACGCTCACCCTACATTTACATTCAGGTTTCTACGAGGACTACCAGGGTCGTGTGGGACCCTACTATTCGGGCAGTTGGAGTTGTTGCAGTTGCTTTTCTCTTGTTTTCTTTGGTATTGTACTTTTGAGCTTCCTTGTACTTGTATCTTATTATAAAATTGTTTAAACATTCATGTGGTCTTGTTTTGGGTTTATTTATATAAACTTGTTCTTTTCCCTTTTTGGAAGTTGACTTGTCCTATTTCCTGATCCAAAATAATAAAAAGGGTAATTCCTCCCATATTTGTGAAAACTCATACCCTTGGTGCTAGTCGCCAACCCGGGGCCTACTGGAGGTGGGACTCGGGGAGTCATTATCTCCCATTCACCATTTCCATCTCATGAGGGGCATCTTTGGTGAGAGGGGGTCGTGAAAGAATGGTATCAGAGGTGATGGTTGAGATATAGGATGGAGTCTGGAGTTAGGCACAGTGAGGAATGCATGGGATGGTAGGACAACAGTGTTAGTTAATCATGGTGCGTGACATAGGCCAGGGAAGATAGGCTATGACACGATATTTTAGGGCCCCTCGTGATCCGATGCAAGGAATCTGAGCCTAACGAATGACCAAGTAAGACTACATGGATTGCATGGTAGAGACCCTAGGGAAGGTACAAGCATCTTCATGATTGTGTTTTACTTGATTTGGGTGTTCTGGGAAAGAAATTGAAATAGAATGATAATTAATACTTTGAGAAATTTCCTTACTACTTGGGCTTAGGCGATCCTTGTTTACCGTACAACTATGGCACCTAGACGTCATCCCCGGCTGGCTTAGACGGCCGAGGCCCTGCAGATCTAGGCGGTCGATCAGTTGAGGATTGACCGAGAGGAGGAAGATAGCCAGTGGTAGAAGAATCTTCGTTCCTTCCAGCGACAGACCCTCAAGAATTATGAGGGTGGTACTTCAGATAGGGAGACAGAGGTGTGGCTTGACGAGCTAGGGATCGCTTTCACCATGATCCGTGCTCTGAGGGAGTACTAGGTTCCCCTAGCAGTCAGTCAGCTGAGAGGTGCGGCGCGACAGTGGTGGACGCTCTACCTCGGAGAGAGGATAGAGGAAGAGGTTCCATTGGCTGACTTTGAGAAGGAATTCCGAGAGGAATTCCTTTCGTCCATGATCAAGGCAGAAAAGCGGCAGGAGTTACTCTCCCTTCAGCAGGGGAGTATGTCGGTACGAGAGCTGGGGATCAAGTTCAAAGATCTCCTGCGCTTTTCTCCGGATCTCTTTCCGGATGAGGAATCTCGGCTGAGACATTTGGAGGAGTCACTCCGTCCTTTGCTCTAGTATGTTGTCACCCCCTTCACCCTTCCGAAGTACATGGCAGTGCAGAAAAAGTTAGTGGTCTTAGAGAGGATGCACTCGCTGGGAGGTGCACCGCAAGAGGTGATTCAGCCATGTTCATCAAAGGGGAAGGCAGTCAGCAGAAGGTCTCCTGCGACAGAACCTTCTAGGTTCAGGCCAGTGGGGAGCAGGCCCCAGCAGTTCCAGTTCAGATCATTGGGTCCTCGTACCTTTTTCACGAGCCCAGGACCGAGGTGTTTTTCTTGTGGAGGTTTCGGGCACGTTCAGAGTTGGTGCCCGACACGAGCTTTGTACAGTGGCAGTGGGCAGGTTCAGCGCCCACCACAACAACACCAGTTGTCGGTGAGGCCCTTCCAGCAGCAGCAGGACGATTCTCCTCTGAGGGCAGACTATACGGGAGGACGCCAACCTCAGGGTGCTCCTCATGGACCTCAACCGGGGCATGGTCGGGGAAGTTGACGGCATTAGAGAGGCAGAGGAGCTGGGCGTGGACAGTTGCACGCAGTAGACTTGGCAGCTCCAGCAGGACTAGAGGTGGTGCGAGGTACGATTTGTTTGTTCAGCACTCTTGTTTCTGCTTTGTTCGATTCGGGAGCCTCATACTCTTTTGTTGAACCTAGTATAGCCCATGTTTTGGTACTAGACATAGAGAGACTTTCCATACCACTAGTACTGAGTACACCAGTTGGGGGTCAGACCATCGTATCTTGTGCTTTCCGGGGATGTGCGCTGACGTTGGGACCACATCGATCTAGTGGAGACCTTCTTCTATTACAGATGTAGCCATACGATGTCATCCTAGGCATCGACTGGTTGTTTTCTGTTAGTGCCGTTATCGACTGCTTCTGGAGAAGAGTCATGTTCTCCGATGTAGATGGGCAGTACGTATCTTTTTTTAGTGAGAGGAGCTATCAGGCAGGAAGCTGGCGTGTGGAGCCTCTCCTTTCCTTGTTGAGCGTAGTGGTTCCAGCTGATACAGAGATGATGGATTTCCCAGAGGTTTTTGGGGAGTTCCTTTATGTTTTTCCTGAGGAGGGTTTAACTCTACCCCCACCCCACCCCCCCCCCCCCCCCCCCGATGAGATGTTGAGTTTGGGATAGACTTACAGCCAGGTGCCCATCCAATTTCGATGGCTCCGTATCGGATGTCGCCTTCAGAGTTGCGGGTGTTGCGGATTCAGATTGACGATCTAATGGAGAAGGTTTTTGTTCAACCCAGTGTGTCGCCATGGGGTGCTCCAATTTTGTTCGCGAAGAAGGCAGATGATGGACTCAGGCTCTGCATAGACTACCGAAGGTTGAACCAGGTAACGGTCAAGAACTGCTATCCCCTCCCGAGGATAGATGATCTTTTCGACCAACTGAAGGGAGCAGGTTGGTTTTCCAAGATTGATCTATGATTAGGATATCATCAGTTGAGGGTGAAGGACAGTGACATATCTAAGATAGCTTTAAGGTGCAGGTATGGGCACTTCGAGTTTGTAGTGATATCGTTTGGAGTTATGAATGCACCAACTATGTTCATGGGACTTATGAACATTGTCTTCTGAGAGTTTCTAGACCGTTTTGTCGTTGTGTTTATCGATGAAATCCTGATCAATGCATGATCATAAGACGAGCATGTTGATCATCTCAGGGCAGTCTTGGAAGTCCTTCGACACCACCAGCTTTACGGGAAATTTTCGAAGGGTATGTTCTTGACACAAGAAATACACTTTCTTGGGCACGTGGTGTCTCAGCATGGAGTATCTATGGACCCGAAGAAGGTGGAGGCAGTTGTTTCTTGGGAATTACCCAAGAGCGGGGCAGATGATCGTAGTATCATGGGGTTAGCAGGGTACTATCGGAGGTTCGTTTCAGACTTCTCTCGAGTTGCTGCTCCATTTACAGCTTTGACTAGGAAGAAACAGGTCTTCTTTTGGAGCGAGCAGTGCCAGCAATCTTTTGACTACCTGATGGAGAAGTTGGTCAGTGCTCCCGTACTCAGGTTTCCAGAGGAAGGGTTGTTGTATGAAGTGTTTTGTGATGCTTCTTCCCTTGGTCTAGGGTGCGTGCTGATGCAGAAGAAGGGCGTGATTTGTTATGGGTCTAGGCAGTTGCGCCCTCACGAGCATAACCATGCCACCCATGACTTGGAGGTTGCAGCAGTATTGTTCGCATTGAAGTTGTGGAAACATTACCTCTTTAGGGAGCGCTTTTTGGTCTTCTCAGATCACAAGAGCCTGCGTTATATCTTCTCCCAGCGTGACCTGAACTTACGGCAGTAGAGACGGGTCGAGTTTCTCCAAGACTATGACTTCCAGATCTCGTACACTAATGGTAAGGGCAACATTGTGGCTGATGCCCTGAGAATGAAGTCATATATGGAAGTGGTTCGGGAATCTGCTGATGCTTGGAAGGCAATGGGAGAGTTGGATGTCCTACACTTAGATGCAAGGGAAGAAGGTGTTAGAGGCTGTCTGTTCCAGATGATGGTGCAATCCTCCTTGTCGCAGCAGGTGGAGGAGTCTCAGGGGGTGGACTCCGAGGAAGAGGTGATGTGGGATCGTGTAGATCAGGGGAATGCTCTAGAGGGATGGTGAGAGGATAACCGACATCAGATACTTTTCTGTGGAAGGTTGTTTGTCCCAGAGGCGATGTGTGAGGGAGTACTCCATGAGTTCCATAGCTCAGCCTTAGTGGTACATCCAGGAGTTTCAAAAATGTACCGAGGCCTGAGGGATCGGTTTTGGTATCCCGGGGTGAAACGGGTAGTGGTGGAGTTTGTGGCTAAGTGCCTAGTGTATCATCAAGGGAAGGCTGAACACCATGTTCCCGGTGGTTTGTTTCATCCTTTAGATGTCCCCGAGTGGAAGTGGGATGGCATCTCGATGGACTTCGTCACATGACTACCCAGAGCTCAGGCTGGTTATGATGCTATCTGGGTAGTGGTGGATTGACTGAAGAAATCGGCTCACTTCTTAGCAATCAGAGAGTCGGGCCCGGTGAGTACCTTAGCACAGAGGTACGTAGACGATGTAGTGAGTTTTCATGGAGTTTCGAGGACTATCATCTCATACCGGGATACTCGGTTTACCTCATGAGTCTGGAGGGGGTTACAACATGCTTTTGGCACCCATCTACACCTTAGCACTGCTTTCCACCCCCAGACCGACGAGCAGACAGAGCGGACTATCCTGACGTTAGAGGACATGCTGCGAGCATGAGTTCTGGATTTCAGGGGATCATGGGTACGACACTTACCTTTAGTAGAGTTTGCCTACAACAACAGCTTTCATTCTACTATTGGCATGGAACCATTTGAGGCTTTGTATGGAATGTCATGTTGTTCACCCATTTGCTGGGTAGAGGTTGGTGATATAGGTGCTCTTGGGCTAGAGATAGTGCAGAGCACCACAGAGAATGTCCAGCATGTACGTGAGAGGATGAAGTCGGATCAGGACCGATAGAAGTCTTATGTTGATCGTCGGAGGAGGCCCTTGGAGTTAGAGGTGGGAGAACATGTGTTTTTGAAGGTTTCCCCTCGGTGAGGGTAGTGGAGGTTTGGGAATGGGAGGAAGCTATCAACTAGGTTCATCGGAAATTTTGAGGTTCTGTGGCGAGTCGGCGAGGTGGCATATCAGCTGGCCCTCCCACCTCAGTTGGAGAAAGTTCATACCGTCTTCCACATCTCCCAGCATCGTCTGTACTTACATGATGACTCTCACATTTTCGATTGGGGAGAGTTGGATATGGGAGACGACACGTCCTTCGAGGAACGACTAGTCAGAATCGAGGATCATAAAGAGACGGTGCTCTATGGATGAACCATTCCCTTGGTTCATGTGTTGTGGAGGCATGGCGGCCTCGAGGATAGCACATGGGAGCGGGAGACCTAGATGCACGCTCAGTACCCGGAGTTGTTTTGACTTGTGTTCCCTTGTTCGTCTTAGCTTTGTGTTGATGTTGTACTCTGTACCTTTGATATACGGAATTCTTGGCTTGTCAGTTGTGAGACCTTTTTGTTTCATGTTCCCTGGTAATGTGTAACATGTCCGGATGCGTGGGAAAGGGGAACACCTGACCCTTAATCGAGACACATTAATGTGGATGCGATTGAACCCGTGCGGGCGAGTCAGTGCCACCTAAAGCAGATAATATCTCGACATAGGTGAAGAAATTTTCCCAAACCCATGTGTTCGGGCAGTGTGTTGGTTGTGTGGTGTTGGGGTTAGTGCGAGTTGAAAAATTCTAATGCATGAAAGTGGGAATACCCAATTCTTAATCTAGATGCATTAATGAGGATGTGATTAAACCCGTGCGGGCGAGTCAGTGCCTCCTAAAGAGGATAATATATCGATAAAGGAGAAGGAATTCCTAACACATATGATTAGGGTTGTTGGTTGGGTTCCTATTATAACGAGAACACTAAGAGGTATCTTATTGGGTTCCTTTGGGTTGGTTTTTGAATTCTCGGGGACGCGAATGTTTTAAGATGTATCTGATGTAATGGCTCGGACCTATCTGGCCCATTCCTTTGTCAAAAAGAAGGCCACGAAGTGTTCTAGAGGGTAAAATGGACTTTTCCCACACTTTCCAAAATTTTGAAACTACACGCTGTGTACCCTCTTGCTGGGTATACCCCATGTGAATGGTCTTGTCTTTGCCGTGTGAAGAAGATAGGTACATGCATTGTGTCCAATCTACACACCGTGTATTCCTTCCCTGTGTACACGTTATCGTGCTTTGACCAGTCTTCGGTCATGTGCCGCGTCGGAGCCGTGTCCTTACCGTGTGTAATAAATGTGTACACGCCGTGTGTCCAATCTACACGCCGTGTAGTCCTTCCCCGCTTATGTGTTACCTTCAAACCGTGTGTTGACCAGTCAACGGTTGCGGAGCCGCGTTGGAGGCCGCGTGGAGACCGTGTGAAAATGGCCAAGTACACGTCGTGTACCATAAGTACACGCCGTGTACTTTTTCTTTTCACACCAATTAAAGGAGGGGTCCCCTCCACCTTTCAACTCACACCTCTCCTCCCCTCTCCTCTGAGCAGAGCTCTCTCAAGAGACGCGAAGGCTCTTTCTTCCATAACTTATTCGTCTGAGCTCCAATTTACGATCCGTCATTGGCCATGGGATCGTAACGACGAGGCGGAACTTCTGAGCATGGATCCGTTGTCTTTCGTTTGACGTTTTCTCTCCGACTTCCACCCGAGGAGGTTTTGTCGGGACACCGACGAACGTCTTCTAAAGTTGATCCAGGGGGCGTTGTGACCAGATCCTATTGAGGTAGGGGTTTTACCTTCGTCTCTCTAATTTGTGCACATATGGGGTGGGTATCCTTTTTGTTTTCATGAGAAATGGTTGAAACATTAATTAAGGATAATAACTTGTTAAATAACGGGGATGGGAAGTTTATGATTTCTGTTAATTTAACTTTTATATCATGTGATATTATGTTGTGAAATGAATAGGCTTATGACTACTGAAAATCACGGTCATTGTGGGCCATTTCTTGTGCAATTAAATGTTTCCCTATCTTTCTAGACCGTTTTTGTGAGTGGAACTTTGTTGAATGTGGAAATTGGTTAATCATGTAATGTTGACTATTTGAATGAAAATATGAAACCCTTGTGTGATCACCCCAGTTAAACAAAATGGAATAATGAACATGTGGGTGTTGGCTTGGTTACGGGGCATGTATTGGGGGTGTTTTGTGGGTTTTTGTGGTTTGGGTAATCAGCGGGGCTGCGGTTGACTTGGTTGTGGGTTCGTGTGAATGTTGTTATGGTGACGGACAACAAGGCTGCAATAAATGGTATTAAAGGAATAATGATGTGTGGTGTGGTTATGGTGGTTGGCAGCGGGGCTACAGGGATGGGTTTAAATTTGAACGGACTATGGGTTGTGTTTAATAAATAAATAATAGTGGAAGAGTCAATGAATGGTGGGGCTTGGTAATGAAACGGAAATAATAATCAATGGGTTGGTTGGTTAATAAGAAGGGATCTGCCGTGTTGCTGTGTTTTCCTAACTTGCTTTGTGGATTGCAGGGATATGCTTACAAACAGTCGTTGTGGTTGGTTGTTCATAGTTTCTCAGTAGTTAAGGAACTAAATAATATAATTTTTGCTGAAACATTAAAACCATAATGGGGTTGGGGTTGTTTTTTGTATGCATTCTTCGTGGTAGTAGTGCCAAGACACGTGCTAAGTTTCTCTTTTTAGAAGCCATAGGTTGGGCTGAGTGGTTGCTATATATATATATCTGTATCTTTTGTGTTTTATCGCACCACACCCATGTTGAGAACTTAGTGCCGAACACTCCCCTTTCTTGGGAAAGGGTGTTTTCCCATAGTTACTAGCTCCTTCATACTCCTTCTCCCCTAGGCTGTGATGGATTGAGGCGACCCTACACACAAGACTCTTCGGGTAGGTTTCGATTGGGGTGATTCGTCCCAAGATTCATTGGGCGGGCTTATAGGCTATAACGTCTTGAGGCCACCTTACACCGAAGACTCTTCAGGTAGGTTTCGATTTCAGGCCCAGGTGTCTTCGGGTGAGAGTTCTATTACTATTCCGAAGAATCTTTGGGATGTGGCCCAGGTGTCTTCGGTCGGGGATGTGGTTGTGGTTGTGAGGCCCAGGTGTGTGCGGGCGGGATACATGGTGGTGAGGCCCAGGTGTGTGCGGGCGAGATGTGTGGTTGTGAGGCCCAGGTGTGTGCGGGCGGGATCCGTGGTTGTGAGGCCCAGGTGTGTGCGGGCGCGGAGAGTGTGACAGTTTCAGGCTGTTCAGCTAACTAATGGGAAATGGTGTGGGGTACCCAATGCTCTTGTTCTTATTATACAACTACCAGTTGTGATTGTGTTTTGGTGAGTGTGGCTTGTGAGGTTGAGTGGATAGTTTTCCTTGTTAGGTTTCTTCTATTGTTCTCACGGGACATTAGGATGTCTTCCCACTTGTGCATGAGAGATTTAGGTTTCCCTACTGAGTATATTTGTATGCTCACCCTACATTTACTTTCAAGTTTCCAGGAGGACTACCAGGGCCGTGCGGGACCCTACTAGTCAGGCAGTTGGAGTTGTTGCAGTTACTGTTCTTTGGTTTTCTTTGGTATTGTACTATTGAGCTTCCTTGTACTTGTACCTTGTGATAAAATTGTTTAATCATGCATGTGGGCATGGTTTGGGTTTATTTATATACACTTGTTCTTTTCCCTTTTTGGTGGTTTACTTTTCCTATTTCCCGATCCAAAATAATAAAAATGGTAATGCCTCCCATATTTGTGAAAACGCATACCCGTGGTGCTAGTCGCCAACCCGGGGCCTACTGGAGGTGGGACTCAGGGGTCATTTTCTCCCTTTCACCATTTCCAACTCAGGAGGGGCATCTATGGTGGGAGGGGGTCGTGACATGGTAAATTTCGGGTATTTACACATTCCATCTATGAAATCATTAAAATATCCATTATTAAAATATTGGGAAAAATCAAATATTGATCCCAAATCAATTATTATGGTTACATTTTATAGAATATATAAAGATTAAATATGTCATTATTAATATGGAAGAGTGCATATTCAAAATAAAATCAACTCAATCAATAAAATAATCTCAAAATACATCAACATATAATATCAACATAGAAGTCAGATGGATATTGGAAACTAGATTTATAATAATTGATATTAACAAATTCAAAGATTCATAAACTTATCATCAAGTCTATGTCAAATATAACATGAATCTTCCCATCAAGTCATCAATTAAGTCATTATTCCTAATAAATGGGTAAGTGTAAACCTAATACCTATCTAATAGGGAATGCATTTTATTATTTCATGATATAATTGGACGAATTTGTGGGGTTATCTATAATTAGTCCTAACCATAACATACATGTATAATTCATTCAACATTTATCATGCAATCATAAAAAATAACTCTATAAATACATTATTATTCAATAGTTATCAATATTAAATCATTAATATGAATACCGATATTCCCATAGTAAATAAAAAATTGATAGCATAGATGATTCAAAAAATGCCATATATGTAAATGATATACTTTTTATACAACAAAAAACTATTGAAATTAGTGTCATATAATTCCATTATACTTAAAATATGGACATAGTGGAGAAGTAATATCCAAAGAAATGATGGAAAATGATTGGGGTTTTGATGATGATAATATTAATGACTATAAAATCTAATATCATTAATGTATGAATGGATTTCATTAATAATAAGGAATGAATATTGTAGTAAAATCACTCCATTATGGAATTAAAAAGGATGTGGATGGAGGCTAGGGTTTGGGATCGCTGCCAAAGGGGTTACGATAGAGGTAGGTTTTTATCTTGAAAAAATGAAAATATATGATCAAATGGCAGAGTAATTCCATGTAAATAATAGATTCTATTCACATAAGGCTATTTTTGAATGATAAGAGGACATGATATTGCTTTGTCATCCCCGTGAGGTGGATGTAGGGAAGAATGAACATGAATAATTTTGAAACATTTTCTCCATAAAATGATGGAAATTCCGATCAGATCTTCAAATGAGGTATTTATGTCCTAATTTATTCTCACTAAAATCATATTTTTATTAGAATAAACAATATATACCATTAAATTATTAAATAATTATTCCTCAAATTGAGGAATAAACCATTTAATATAGGAAAATAACTTTGTAGTTTGTTTGACACATGGTTCTTTTTCAATTGGATGTGCATTCATATATGGGTGGATTTTTCACATTATATTTCATTCAATGGTATTGAAGCTAAAAGTATGGGTGGACGTATTAACTACAAACTATTTCTGATCAACATATAAAATTAGAATGTGAACATAATACTGTTATATTCTCATTGATCAAATGCTTCAGTATGGGTTTTCTCTTTTTTTAGCTAGACATAGTGGCATCCTCATATCCTTTTTTATATTGCTTCCATGATTGAATAACAAATTAAGCTAGAAAGATCAATTGAAGATCCTATATTTGTCTTCATTGAATTATTTTTAGTTGAAATTGATCTTACCTTAACTCTTTTTGATCATGTTTCTCTATGAACAATAGATTAAAATTTTGATTTATATCATAAAATATGAGAATATGACTTTATTTTTATGTTGGTGTATTGTCATTGATCAGATGTGGATGAAATGATAGCATGAATTATTCTATGATATTTGATAATCAATAGGGAATGGTTCTACATATTATATGAGAAAGGAGAATGTGACACCTTCATATTCCATTGAAGGGTCTTCAAAGAATCTGCCTAATGTCGCTAATAACATTGATGAAGTAGATAACATGAGGGAATCTGATGTGTAGCTACCGCGAAAATCATGGGATGATCTTGATGAGCAATATCCTTCCCAAAAATATGATAAACAGTATCTCATTGAAAAGGAGTGTATAAATGAAATAGATTCTCCCTCTTATATGGAAATAGAATTAGAACTACTAATCTATCTAGTATAGTTATTAAAATTATAAAAAATTGTTCAAAATCTTAGTTTTGGAAGGGTAATGCAATGATTGTTGTATTTGATGCATGAAATGATGACCAATATGACACCAATATGTTAAAAGAATAGGTAGTCCAAATTTCAATAGATTGAATGATTTTTTTCTGAATAAAAATTAGGCGGTGGGAAAATAAAATGAAAACATAATATAGTTGTTCAATCCCTTGGGAAACATTATAAACATGTGCCAATGATAGAATCTGGCCATTATTTTGTTGAACATGTCGTGGTTGCAATACCAGGTGCCATCGACCAAGAGGGTCTAGTTCTGGGATCAAGGAATATAATGGATGGAGTCCCATAAATAAAGATTAAGAATTCATCAATTGACAAGGTAGGATTTCAGATGGTCACTAATAAAAAATCCAGATCTCTCTCTCTTAATATTATGAAATTGGAACCATTATCAAAAGTGTAATTTCTCCCTCAAAGGAGTTGGGTTTGATAATTAATTCTCAATTCAACTCTCCATGTTCTTTTGGTACCCTTAATGTGCACTAGACAACACTTCCGATAGATAATATTATGCAAACAACAATTGAATGACAGAATGCCCCAAATTATAGGGAGGTGACTCAAATGATGAAGTAGAATTATGATGCATAATAATATATAGTAGATAGATCTTGTAAATACTCCAAGTTATATAAATGGAGGTAAAATAGATAATCCACACCCGAGGATGAGTGTTAGCTAACAAGAATGGTAAGGCAGACAAAATTCACTATATATATGATGGCTCAGATGATTCTTACATAGAAATCATACCCATGAAACTGGAAAGTCTATGAGTTTACTAACCTAGATTTTACGGTTGAGGGTGTGGGCATGGAGTCTACTAGAGAGCCTTGCATGAAATTAAAAAAAAATTCTCCCGATATGAAAGAATTGTTTTGGACCCCTTAATGTGGGATTTGATGCTTATATAAACTATTACCTCTATCCCTTTGTTATCATTCCACTGATCTAATATTATGGAAAATGTATCCACTTTTCTAAAAAAAATGTAATTAAAAAAATGATGAATAACTACATTAAATAAAATCATATTATAATTGTAAATATATAAAATAAAAAATCAGTTAGAAAATTATTTTCATTCCATTAATAAAATAATAAATTTTTATTTCCATATATTTAAAAATAATAAATTACTATAATATTAAGGATTTTATTTTATTTGGGGATTTGATATTGGAAAACAGAGACAAATCTTAATACATTAATAAACATTCATTATTTAATTTTGTATTAATTTGATAATAACCCATAATGATATTTTTTTAAATATTTATTTTTCATATATTTTTTATATTGTAAAAAATATTTGAAGATGACAATTATAAAAAATTAAATCATAATTAATATCATTATATCAACATTAAATGATCTTTTAAATGGAATAAAAAAATTGGAAGCAAAACATTGAAATACTATTTTTTAAACATAGTTCCTTACATATTGATTCTTGATCAAGTCATGAAATGAAATAGAAAATGTTACTAAAATATCCATCTAAACAATATGATAAGAATATAAATGGGTTTTAACATATTAGGATCATATAATTTTTCCAAAGTATATCTGAATAAAAAAATTAAAGAATTAAATGATATTGTAATTGAAATCTCAGACCTTCTATCTCCACATTGTGATACATGTTTAACCCTCATGTATAATTATTTATTTTTAAAAATAATTTTTTTGATCCTTTTTAATCTATATTATATTTTTATGGACCTTTTATGATCATTCAAAATCCATTCATCCAATATTTCATACTAACACTGACAACATAAATTTGTTCTATATATTTATCAAAAATTAATCTGGATTATTATATTTGATTAAAGGTGTTATGAAATTGTTTCTTTATCCCCCTAATTTTAATTATTTTACGAATAAAATATATATCAATTATATACAATATTATAATCATCAATGAATGGATGTAATTGAGAAATGAATACCAATGCATAGTGGAGGCAGTAGTGTTAAGAAATATTGATGTATATTATATTTAATAATTAAGAAGTATTAAAAATTTATCATATATATTCCCTAAATCCATTTCCATAATAATAAATGTTAGTGGTAATGTAAAAAATTACACTATAATGTGAAGGCTCCAGGTCATATGTTCCCAAAGCGACATTTTAATTTTATATTTGATTAAAAGAATATATATATTGGATTTAATAAAAATATAATAACATGTAATTGAGGTTAATATATATGTTAAATTATTTTATAATATTTATTTATGATTTGGTGGAGTATTACTAAGATTGAAACTTGAAAGAACGTTGTATGAATGTATACCACTTCTTTTCATATATTTTGTTGGATTACACCGTAAGCCTTCCTAAGTAAGTATTTTAGGGGTAAAAGTACATCTAGAACATGGATAAAAATTAGTGTGTGGTATTGGTGTACCTATTGGTTGATCTAAATGGATCATGTATTGTGCATAATAATTTATTGATAATCCCTTTTACAAATTATTTTGGTGGAAAATTTATAAATACAAGAAAAATTATTATAGAAAATTTTACTTAATAAAGTAAATTGGATACAAATGTGCATATATTAGAGTTTTTTATGTTTAAGGCCATTGTGAAACCAAAATATTTG
Organism: Viscum album; assembly: GCA_963277665.1. Lineage (NCBI taxonomy): Eukaryota > Viridiplantae > Streptophyta > Magnoliopsida > Santalales > Viscaceae > Viscum > Viscum album. The sequence goes on from OY728128.1 coordinate 326,598,416, forward strand.
GTTTAGTAATGTTCTTTGTTATGTTTATGCCTCATCACTTTACTGTTTTACACTTTTATGTCATTTTACCCATAAAAATTTATAAATATTTACAACGGTTACTATCCATTTGTCCAAAAAATAATATTGAATTTATTAGATAATTTTAATTATGATTATTCTAAAGTCTTACATGACAAAAACACTATAAGTGGTTAAAATTATTTTAAATTATACATAATAAAAAGGGAAAAAATCATTTTTAGAAATGGAAATTTATTTTTAGTCTAAAAAATTGTTTAACTAAAAAAATATACTCTTTAATACAAGTTAAATAATTTATTTTCCAAATAAAATGATACATATTATTCATGTGAAAAAAATTGAATATAATTTTTCATTATAAATACATGATTATGAGAACATAATTAGAACATGTTTTTTACTAAAAATTTACCATTATTTCTAAATTATTATACATATATTTAGAACATAATAAATAAAATTTTCAGTTAATTATGTTACATTTTAAATATATTTTGTTTTTGTAAAATGGATTATATAAACATTCATGTTACAATAGACATCATTATAATGTCATTAATGAGAGAGATTTCAAAATTTCAATAATCATCATTAATAACCAAAAAAGCAATTATTTATGAATCATTTAAAAATATAATCACATTCTCAATTTTACTAGATTAATTCCATAATTAAACTAATTTCGAAAAATAAATTTTATATATTTTTTAATATAATGATTAATCACATCCATTAATAATTGTATCTTCATTATGGTATTTTTTCTTAAAAATAAATGAATATTTACAATAATTTATTCTTAGATGATATATTCCTGCATAAAACAAGTTTTGAAAATTTTTATAATGTCAGACAAAATAATTGGTTATTTATTATTCATAACATCATCAATATCAAATTTTTCCTCCTCTTTTATGATTTACCCATTGTAACATCACCAATTAAGTCTTATAATTCCCCAAAACATTTTATTTAGTTTAAGGAAGACTTCAAGTCTCTTTAAAAAAAATAAACCATCTTCCAATTTATTTCATTATATGTTATAAAAAATAGTGGGTATGTCATGTATTTTCTCACCAAATTTATACGTGGAACAAATTATTTAAATTAATTTGGCTATGTGGCATTTCAAAATGGTAGTCCACAAATTATATTCTTTAAATGTTTTAACATTTCATGAAATACATAGGAATTAGATTCCCTTTCATTCCACACCTTATAAGACACCTCCATTATGATTCCGTGAAGAAACAATTATCCCCTATTGAAAATTTCATATCATATCATTGTTTATTCACATATATTTTATCCTGTATTGTGATACCTTTATAAGAATATGAATTTTATTCACATTTACCATTGTATAATGATTTTTTATGTATTAAAAATAGTCTTTCTTCTCCATTCATATGAATAAGTAGGTGTAAAATAAAGTTTCCCATAAAATGAACCATATGGTTCTATTTGAATTACAAAATACAATTTATTATTATAAGAACATTACAACAAAGGTATATAATAATCATTAAGTATTTTAAATACATGTTAGAATGATATCAATATGTTTTCTAATATTCTAATAATCTTTAAGACAATAAATTTACTAGATAATAATAAGTGCGGATAAAATTGATCCCAATGACAGGAGCCTTTTATAGACTTTTTCAATGATAATGAGGAAAAAAACATATCATGGTCATATATAATTGAATTATGTATAATATATGTCTCAACCATCATTAATATAGTTCATGGACAATGTATGAAGTGTAATATATCCCCTTATATAAATAAAATGTGAGATATTCATAATTAAATCAATAACAACAAATATGGAATCACTATTTCCTAGATTCTTTGGAAAACCAGTGAAATGGTACATATTACTAACATAAAAGTTATTAATATGAATATGTATATTTTTATTAACCCAAATGGGATTCTTTACCTCAAACATTTACTATTGAAAACCTATATATAATAATAAATTGTTTTAAATTTACGATTTCATATTATCCCAAAAAAAAGTTCCATTGAATCATAATACATATTGATGTTAACAAGGTGTATAGGGAAATGTTATTTATGATCATCATCTAATAATATATTTTTATCATAGTAATAAATAGAAATCATATAATATTTCCAAATTTTAATATAACATATTCAATGACCAACTCTACAAACTTTTAATTATTCAAATATATATATATATATTTTTTAAATTCACATATAAAAATATTGGAAATGTTTTCACCAATAATATTTTTTTGGAAATAATTTAAGTAAATATTATATATAACGTTCATTAATGTTTCCCATTAACAATCATACCATTTCCATGAATATACAATCATTTCCAACCATTATTTTCTGAAAGATAAATTTTAATTCTTTCTCAATGAATATTCCACCTTATTTTTTTTGAATGTGGTAGTGTGTTAAGAATCATATTACTTGATTATTTATGGATAAGACCTTTTCCTCAATTTTGAAAACACTTTTTGAAGATATGTATTCCAAAGTATTGTGTTCATTATGTATTTCACATTTTTTCCCATAAAGGCAATTCTGACAAATCATCAATGCAATATTTATTGATCCCAACTCATGGTAACGGGTTGTATACATATACTAATATATATTTCGAAAACATAATATATTATAAACATAATTATTATCATCATTATAAAACATTTATTTCCATTCCTTAATGTAACCATTATTATGATATATCCATACCTTCCTGATGGAAATGTCGATATTGGATCATTAAACAATTTCTTACATAATTTTTGAATACGTTCTTTACATTTTTTTAAGAAAGTGACTCATTTCTCAAATGAATAAATAAAAATTTATTTAATAATGTCTATATTACATGTGTCTAATGGAGGTTATCATATTATTATCTTTCCAATGATGGAAAATCAGGTTGTCTAGGATCTTCTCCAGCCATGTGATGTCTTGCTCTACCGCTTTATTAGAGAGACCATCTTAATTAATATTTGAATCTCTATAGGTATGAGTAGAAATGTAGTTTTTGTCTTGGAGATAACATAGAAAATTAATCAAATGTGTTGTAATCATCCAAGAAAGATTTATCAACCCATTCCAAATGCCATGCACTATAGTAGTTGAATCACTTTAAATCCATAATATGTTATATTTTTGGTTCATGGTGAAAGAGATTGCATTGGTAAAACTCGTAATTTAATATTCTAGAGAGGTTGGAATACCTCAATTTCCAAAAAGATATTGAATTATTTTGTCAAAAATATTTTTAAATATGGAGCCACATTATGCAGGACCCAGATTTCCTTCAGAGGCCACGTAAACATAGATTTTGATCCATCCTTAGAGTAGTGGTCTCTAGAAAAAAACAAACATGGGGCTTAGATGGCTGAATATGGAATCAACCCGAATACATATTAGGATCATAAGGTCAGCTACATAGTTATTGCATCAACCTTTTGAAATCAACTCAACTTCACCATGGGTGATGAGAATCCACATTCTTCCTTCATTAATGGTTATTAAAAAATTATTGGGAAGAATTGCATTTCTATCATAAAATATCACATTATGAATCATTGTAACCAAAATAAGAAACTAGTTCTTGATTTATTGGGATTTATCCATCTAAACACAATGTTTTATATGGCCATTACTAGAATCTAGAATAGGCCATCTACAATAAAAGATGTCAAATATATATTTCCAATGAGTAGTGGATATGGCACAAGATAAAAATAAATAGGTAGTATCCACTCTATGTGAATTACATAGTTGAAATTTTGAGAAAATATGGATCCCAAAAATTTAAAATCAAGTATCATTAAGAAACCTATTTTAATAAATACTCAAAAAAGAGTGAATATTGAAGTTTTAATCTAATAAATATAAAATATTTTTATCTAATTGATGTAATTTTTAGATTTATGAAAAGTGTGATTATATATATTTTTTGAATATAAAAAACCATTTCCATAAGGTTCCCAAATTAAAAGATAAACTGAGATAGAAAAAGGATAATTATTAAAAAATTGTGCATCATTTTAAGGGAGGTAAATCATATGATAATTAAGAGAATTGGAGACAATGTTGTTGATATTTTCAGGGGTATGGTGGGAGGGATCATTGAGAAAAGAGAATCCCCTATATAGTTGACCAACCAGATGTTAATGGAGGAGTTTCTTGAACCTATCCATCTATAATTATTCATAATATTTTCATACGTATTTCTAATGGTGGGCTAAATGGAAGAATTCATGAAGTTCATGTTACCTTTATTCTATCTATCATGGAACCAATTATTGATTAAATCAATCAAGGTTGAATCACTGTAAATAAGGTTCCATGTTAGTCTGGCATGAAGGGCCATATTAAGGTGTTTTAAGTTTTTAATAACAAGAGCTCCCTTATAATATAATTTTTACATTCTAATGACTATATATACCTAACCCTTTACCTATCAACTTGGTAAATGAGTGAGGTAATTCATAAAACATGGGAAAAATAATATATAGTAACTTTTTAATCATAGGAATCTATATACCATAGTTATATTAATTAGTGTTGGACATTGCATCCCAACATTTTTCATTGAATGATCAAATGATATTACATCAATAAAGAAATATAGAAATGAATAAAGGCCTCCCAAATATAGTAATCACATTTACTAAATATTCCATCTAATACATTTTCCCTAAGAGTCTAAATAATTATTTTTATATGACTCTTATACTAATCCTAAATATTATATAAATCCCATACATCACAAAAAAATAAAATAACAACAATATAATGAATATAAAAAAATAAATTGTTCAAAATATCCATAAAAATTGAGGATTCATTATTCAACATATATAGAATTAACATAAATCCTTAATATCTATGCTACAAAAAATATGTCATCATTAGATTATCTTCTATATTTACCTATAGTTGATGATACCTAGAACGAAGATCAATCTATGAAAAAATTTATGCCCCATGAATTTGATTAAATTTTTCAGTAATGTGAAGTAGAGGGTACATGTTAATTGTAGTAATAACATGGATTTAACTATAATAAATGGAAAACATTTTTGACCAATCATTCATATTAACAATAAGTACAAGGGATACCCATGGAAAACACACAGTGAATATATATATATATATATATATATGTAATAATGGAAATTAAATATTTGTTTCTCCACTCCAATGATTCCACTATAATTATCTAATAATGATTTTTTGATATAGTATTTTTATCCAAGGATAAGAACAATGGGAAACTCAGTATCACACTCAGGTTCATTTCCATATAGTAATATAAAAAACAAATTAATTTATTCTTACCAAATGGATATATCATATATTATAAAGATACCCTTACACCAGTGGGTTATTTATACTATACGTATCCAATAATTTTATTATGTACTGCAACTGGAGGTGTCTATATACAAGAATCAGATAATTAATAATCCACTATTATTTCAAGGGTCTCCATATCTCCATCTTGAATTGTAATATTATTCTCCTACAAATAATTTTCAATGAATAATTTGAAATCAAATCCATTACATGGAATATATGAAAATCACTCACAGTTACAAAAATAATGTTTGAAAATATTGTATAACTATATTTCATAATGGTAGTTGATATAGATATCCTTATTATATTATGCTTTTAACTATGTGTCTTGATTGATAAATACCTTCATAAGGGGACAGGTAAATATCTAGCGTTATTTGATTACATAGAATATATAAGAGATTTTGAGTATATATAATCAAATAAACTATCTCCTAAACATGATGTTATCATAATACTTTATACAACCACATTATTGGGAATTTCAACCTCAGGGAAAATAATCACATAATCATCAAATTCTCAAACTGGAATATTCATCGAAAGTATTCCATGGTGCAAGGGAGATTAGATAGAAAAATTTATCATCTCTTTATATCTGATTAACAATATAAAACTATTTTATATCATTACCATTAATTCAAGAGCCCTGTAATCCATTTCTGCATACATAAATTAAACTCATGTTCCAATTATATATCTACATTGTTCTTTATTTACATAATTATTACATGATGTAAATCACATCATCCCTTTCATCTTCTTTGACAAATTTCCTTTCTCATAGATTTGAAGTGTCCTCTTCATTTTTTATTTCCCTTGAAGTCATAATACCTCATATATCATTTATAATTAAGTTTTTCACATGATATTATATCATTATATAAAAAAAATCATTTTGTTAAGTTGTTCATTTTGAAGACAGTGCTTAATCACATCATTTAAATTATTAATACGGAATTCCAGTTTATAATTGTAGTTTACATCATATTTTGATACTACTGTAATGTTAGAATCATACATTGTAACTATTTATTCATTATTCATCATTAAAATTAATTACATCCTTTACATTTTATCCTACGTCACTCGAGGAATGTATTTTCCAAATAATGTCTTAATAAATGTTAAATATTTGTAATTTTCAATCACATAATATAATTTATTGTTCTTGATCATTAACCACCATTTATTAAAATATCCATTTAAAAAATATTTTTCCATAATAATATGTCACTTTTCATTATATTTCACGGATATAAATATATTTTCGATGTATTTAATCTAATATTTATCTACAAATGGATAATTAATTCTATTACATGATGTATTCTTTAATTTCATGACCTATCTAATAGAGTTCAATAGTAGCGTAGAACAACATGTTTCCGTATATTGGAATGGTTATTTGTGAAAACAAAATTTAGTTTTCTTAATGTACCCATGATATTCTTATCTCTAATAGATGTTTTGTTTTCTTTCTGAAATGGAATATCCCTTTATGGAAAATGGGTTATTATTACCATCTTTCTTTTATGAATAATATAAAAACATTTTTACATATTGAGTGATATTATAATCATCATGACTATTTATAAAAAATAGAAATCTATACTATGGAAAATTTTCTCAAATACCGTAATGGATTTTAATAATAATAATATTATCTATGTTAATTTAAAATTATGATTCCAAGTATAAATTAAAATTTCTCTAATACAAAATATAAAAACCCAATACCCAATAATTTTGATTTGTTATTTACATTTATAAATTTATATATGATACAATTCATTACACTAAATAATCTCAATTAGTTTAGATGCCATTCAAAAATAGATAAATACCTGATTCTGATATTACAATTGAATTTTAAAATTATGGTATAAGAAATATTATTGTATCCTCCAAATAATTAAAACAATAATTTTTTCATATAATATTTGAACGAAAAAACAAATCATGATCCCAAATTCAAAATATGATATATGTACATCAAAATATATTTTGAGTAAATAAGGTATAATCAATGTAGAAATGTGGACAATCAAAAAACATTCCATTTAGTAAACAACTTGTGTTCAATGTACATCGATGTATAATATAAAAAATGTTTTCAAATGGATAGTGGAAACATAATTCTAAATAAAGGAGGCACAAAAAATAAAAGCATTCATATTCTTTTAATCATGACCTCATTCATTATAACATTAATATTATATTTATGTACTTATCTAAGATCTCATTCTTTCGTAAACCATATACCCATATATTATAGAATGAATATTTTACAACTCATGGAAGATTCTAATGAATTGAAGGGATATCATTAAGAAAATCCCTCCCATACCTTGTACAACCAATGAGTTCCTCATATATTGAATGATAAATAAAATTAATCTAAATAATTCATTTTTATCAAAAATTATATGTGTTCAACTAAAAATAAATAACATCAATATTTCCATAGTAAATAAACTAATTTACTTAAAACAATTTCATTAAGTAGTACACCATATTGAAATGGTAAATGGATGAAAAAACGTCACTATGGCTTACATGATTTTGACTAAATACAAGATATTTAGTATATATACATATAGGGGATGGTAATGTAGAATTAAATTATAGAGAGTGAAATAGAATTTGATAATGAGAAATCAATGAACTATAAAATAATAAATCATTTCATGGTTAAAGAAGATACTCATTTTGTTAGAATGTTATATTTTTCCTAAAATTTATATATTATTAGAAATAAAATAGAATTATTATGGAAATCATTAATAATATGTACCTTATAACTTTGTGTAAAAATTATGTTATATATCACTTTCACAATATGTTTCCTTCCACATAGAAATAATACCATTTTTATTCAGTATTATTATTTCCCATGAAGTTTACACCCCATAATTGTTTTTTATTAACAAAATATTTTTAATGGTTTAATTTATTGAATTAAAAAAACCCAATGGTTCTATATCCACAGGGTCTGTCATTCCAAATGTAGGATCTTGTTAGGTATTTGGTCCCACGATGCATAAGGAATATCATTGAATGAGAGGATGGGAGGCTAGAAACCTCACAAGATTTTGTGGGAAATATTACATATTTTATCAAACTCTTATTGATTTATGATATGTCCATAAATCCTTGATTAGTTCAGAAGAATGTTGTGAGTTATCCCAATATTATGAACTTATTATTATCATTTGTGGAATTCAAAATCATCTATATGTATTTGAGGATATCTATCAATTGAGATATCAGAATGTATCCAGGGGTATCCATTAATAGTATCCTCTTATACACTATTTAGTGATTAGTTAGTCATCATTGTAATGATGTGGGGGTTCTAGTGATAGAACGGAGAACCATGGAGTTTATTATCATCTAGGTATAATAATTTCTCTCTGTAATTTATCATCATCTTAGTACAAAGAAGATTTTGTGATTTCTTATATTTAACCCATAAGTGGGGTTCCAACTTATTCTTGTGAAACAAATTAGAACCCATGTATTTTCATTCCATTTAGTGTGTCACATCATAACTTTTATGGATGCGTGATGAGGACTCAACCATATAGTTTGTTATCATCTAGAAAGTATATCTAGGTGGAAGGTTCCTATTCCATGTTTAGGTGAGGAATTATTAAAAAAATTCAAGTTCTCTAGATGTGATATGTGTTTCCTAGTTAAATTAGACCCTACTAGGGATACAGCCCCTAATGAAAGTTTTGGATTATGTTGTTTAGGTTTAACCCTAGGATGATTTCTATGTATTCTGTTTGGATTGGAATCAAATCCCATGTAGTTCATTAGTGAGAACTCATTCATATGGAGGTGCTCAATATTGTGTCTCATAGGGGAGTGTGGCTTATTGACAAGATTTGTTGGGGTTACTAATGAAATGGATAACCATCCATGAAGGGGCCACCAGGTATATTTTATATCATTTTTATTTGAGGGTTAAACAATGGGTTTACACATATAAAGGATACTATGATTTAGGGGATTATTATTGTGGATTATTCATAAGTAGGATCATCTTTAAGGTCATACCATAAGTGTTCATCCCATGTATCTTAGTTATGGAAGGAATCAATGTTCTTCTACTTCAATTATGTAGGAGGATATTGTGTTTATCATGATCATCACTAATCAGTAATCCCAAATTAATTAATATTGTTGTTCAAAATAAATGGAAGTAGAACAATTGAAAAACCAAATGATTTTGGTCCAGTGATGGACGATGTTGAGGTTACTATGAAAGAGGCAGGGGATATGGTACAATAGGTTAGGGATGTGGTCGAAGTGATCAGGGCTATGACAATTCACACTCTTCACATTACAATAAACTAGAGTATGAGAATGGAATGAATGAATTTCAAATACATCAAGGTGAGAGGGGAGAATCCTCGGGTACCAATACACTCTCTGACTTATTTTCCCAAAGGTAGAGAGGTGAAATATTTGCTCCCAATGGTAATAAAATCTAGGAGAATAAACCAGAGTGGCTACCATAATATTGTTCATGTAGTGATAGAGGATGATGAAATTACATTTTAAATGTAAATAAAAGTGTAATCCTGAACCATCCTACTACATAACAGAGGATCCAGATCTCAAAGGTGGGAATGGATCGATGTTGTCCTATCCCCCAAATAAATGATTGGGAACTCTTAGACACTGTCTATGGGGTGAATATCTTCATGATGGTAGAGATAAAAATGTATAGTTTCATCGATGATCTTTATCCTCTGTTATGACAAGTTCAAGAAAAATCTAATCGTAGAAATCCAAAATCAAAATGGGAGACATGTTATTGTTACTTTCCCTATGGTTTTGTAAATCTGGACGTATCAGAGGAGGTATAAATATGGACCCATTAAAATAAGGGAGTAATGGAAGAAGAGTCCCTAGAATGAGTGGCATTGAGGAAGGCATAATGGATGGCTTGTACAACCTGCAAGGGTTGGAAGAACAATAAGGATTGCGCAAGGGGTGCATTACACAAATGGGCATGGGAGAACATGTGTGACATTAAGAGAAAAGAAACCTTGATTACTAGACTTGGGTGAGTCTTATCTCAAGCCTTCATGAGTCTCTATATGTATTCCTATAAGGGAGTAGCACACGTTTCTTTTCAATGAATGGAGGTTGTGTTGGACATCATAAATATGTGGTTTGTGCGAATGAATCATTAATGTGTCAATAATATTAAACTTCATGGAACATTGGTTTCAATATCCCCTTTTAATATACGTATTTTTGTGTTATGAATGTACCTTAGAGAGTTCAGAGGACATGAGAGAAGAAAATGGGAGATCAGTGTAGCAATCACCATTTGTGAAAATTCGATTGTGAAAAGGATGACCACAAGGGTCTAATTATATAATCATATGGGACTCTGCAAAAAGGTGTATTTTTGGAAAAGTGTTCTGTATAGTTACAGAGTGCATAGATACCTTGTATGCCGATAGTGTTTTGGGGTACATAGCTGAAACATGACTCCTTACCACATGAGATGAACCCCCACACACCTGCTTGAAAACATTTCCTTGAAGTGACCCCACCCTTCCAGAATTCTAACATTTCATTCATCACTCACCCCTGTGAAAAATTAAATTTCATACTGTGAACTTTTCGAGTATAGTTGAGGAAATTTTCTATCACATCACATGGATATCCATTCTACTCCATCTACCATCATGAATATGTATTTCATATAAAAATCATCATTTGGTGTCTAAATGGGGTTCACTTTTTTATTTCTGTGAAAAAGTGAATGAAACAATTATTACTATGTAATCTGAAGCCCTCCCATAGAATTAGAGTTGTTCAAAATGAATATAATCAAGATAAATGTTAAAAGTACAAAACTTTGATGCACTTCACAATAATCTCAAAAATCCCAAATAGAAGGTGAAACTTCCAATGTGGGTAAAAGAGATGAACTTCATCAGGCTGAGGATACTGAAGGAGGTCGTATAACTGAGCATAAAAATTAAACTGTTGGGGATCTCGAGATAGATCAGTGGATAAATAGTATTATTTAAAGCCTATTGTAATATATGATAGAGAAACTCCATTTTTTGAATGATCACCTAGGGGATTTATGTTCATCAATTAAGATAATTTTGTTTCTATTCATCTATGTATTCATCCCTATATTTTTATTATAATCATAATGACGAAGTTGATTTATATATCATTACATCATCAAATAAGCTAATCATAATTTAAATGATATGGTTGGGGGGTTTTTAAATTTTCTAGATCCAAGGGTTTCTGTTAGTGTTAGTTGACTATTGATAGGTTCAGATGAACAACCCTATAAAATTATGAATTTTCCATCACCACCATACATTGTTTCCTATTCTCATTTTGAAAGATATTTATTAGGAGTGACTTTTAATTTTAATATCAAACCCTTTTTTAGTTTTCATCATAACAAAATTTGTGAATTTTAAATTTTAATTTCTTAATATTGCCTAATTAATATAGATTATAGATCTAGTGAGTTGAGACTCAACAATTTTCCATTGTTCCCTTTGTGTGTTTCAACATGGAGAGTATTGCGTCCCCTTTTGTAGGTAGTTTATTCTATTGAATGTTAGACTAAAAAGGAAAGTGTTTTAGGTAGAACAACATTGACTATGAATTTTGTGATGACATCCCACATAGGTCTTAGTGACTCAGAATGATGTAATATATTATCATACATACAGAGGGATTATTGATACATGATTATAATGATCCCAATTTTAAAAAATGAAATTTTAGAATATAGGAGGAATTTAATGAGAATTAAATTACTATAGATTGAAAAATATTTTATGTGGGTCATTTTATTCATGGACAACTGGGTCATATACTTCAAGATCATGTAGAGGGATCCATATGTTGAATTTCCCATTATAGGGTTGAACGAGGCCTGGACAATGGGGGAAAATAATATATAGTATGGTAAAGGACTTATTAATAATAAAGACATTAACTTTATTATGAACAATGAATAATTAATATCTATATTTCTCATGATCATAGTGGGTGGATTTTATATGGAACGATGTATAAGAATTATGGAATCATTTATACCAACACATGCCACAAATCAAAAACCACTCCTATATAAAATGTATTTGTTATAAAGTTTACATCTTTTCCATAATGATATTTCTAATATTATTATATAGAGTTCATTCTAATGAAATAATGACATTAGGAAGATGTGCAGTTTAAAGTCATGCAATAAGGGCATTATGATGTGTAGTTTAATTTCATGTAGAAAGGAAAATATGTTTTGCAATTTAACACCATGTAGAAAGGACATTATGTTGTGTAGTTTAAAATAAGGCCACAAGAACATTAATGTGTAGTATAATGTTATTATCAAGGAAATTGTGTTGTGTAGTTTATTATCATGAATAATGTACATTATTTTGTGGCATTTACATCAAATAAATCATTATATTATGCAGTTTAATGTCATGTAGCAAGGACATTATGTTGCATAGTTTAATTTCATGTAATAAAGACATTAGGATATTTTTATTTAAGGTCATTAGCATTGTTTATATGTTCTATAGTTCTCCAAAGTTTTAGTAATATTTCAAAAATATGATATTATGTCCAAGTATTGAAGTGGAAATTTATAAGCTAGTATTTAGGGATTTTTGGTTCTGAAGAGTGGTATGGGGAAAATGTCTAGTTAAATTAGATGATGTATCTCCCAAGAACAAAGTTACAATTGCTGAAAAACCCATTTCATGGTTATTTATGTAATGAAAAATAGGGAAATTACTTCATAGACTATAAAGGAATCTATAGACTGAAATTCCCATTATGTTTGAAGCATTATTCAAGTCCAAATGGGGAATGTACTGTATAGTCTGGTAAAGAATCTCTCAATAATATTGACATTCTATGTCTAAAATCATATGAATGTTTTGGGAGATTCAAATTTTTCGATGAATAGATTTTTATTTTTAGATAAATGTGCATGAATACAGTTGGTGTATTTCATGTTATTATTTACAGGGGTTTTTGGGAATATCTTCTCATTGTATTTTTGGCCCAAATTAAAAAATTATGGTTCCCATAGTTGTAGTTCATACGCCTAGGAAAAAAATTTTATGGAAATAATGGATGATATGTAGTTAAATAACATATTTTTATTCCAATATGATTTGAATATGTGTAAAGGGAAAAGAGTAAACCATGGTATTGCATAATTTTAGGTGATGAGAACGTATATGAGATAAATATAAATGGGATGACCATTTATTTGTGAGGTCCAGTATACAATCATTAGAGATTAATGGGACAACTAAGGCTTCACGAAAGGGAGATGTTTTGACTCTTTTACAATCTTGTTATGGGTGTTTTTTTATAAAAGTACAACATGGTAACACACTACCTAGTAAAACAGTGGAATAATTAGGCTGAAAGGCCTATTATGTGTGAAAATTATGAAAGGCCAACTAAGTCACATACTAAATTGATATGTAATGGAGCTCTTAGGTATCAGACATTCTTCCACAAAAATCCAACAAAATTTTATGATGATATAACATTAATAACAATTATAAGTATGTTTTAAAAAAATGAAATTCCCAATGAAAAATTGATGAATTTTGACTCATATTGGCCATAATTTTGGACTCTATTGCACAGATCTTAGTTTAATATATAATGGTGACATCTCTTGTTTCTATACTAGGATTTTTAAAGAGAGTAATAAAAATTAAATCTTTTGAATATATTTTTAAATGTATGCAGTAGAGGGCGATTTTTTTACCCAATGGGTGGAATAATAATTTAATTCATATATTTCACTACATATCTCAATAAGATGAGAATAAATCCATATGTAATTATTTGGTTTCTGTACAGTTTAAAGTCATATGGAAAAGACTTTATCCATCCATTTTTATGTCTTGATGTGTGGAAAAAGGGTTCCTTGACATGAATATCAGTAAAATATTATTGTTTTACAGGGGAATAATACCCATCCACCACAACTTATCTAGTTAGAGAAAGTTTAATTCCACAGAAATCTATAATCCAAACAATTTCATGTGTAAAATGTAAACTCGTATTCAATATCCTTATGTATATATGATTCATATAAAAGAGATTATAGGATTTCTTCTCATATTTTTTTTATGTCTAAGACCATGAATAAAGGTCTAGACATCAACATGAATATCATAGAGGAGAGAATAAAGCTATATTTATTTATTAAATAATGGTTCCTCACCCTCTTTGACGTCATAAGTGTATAATAATAGTGGTTTTCTCAAATATGGGTTCACAAATAAGATGGTAACTGATGTAGAATTTTTATCAAGTAGATCATAATATTATATGGTAAAAAAGAGGAATTATTTGTATCATTTTGTTGTTTGGAATATGATTGGTAATCCAGATGTCACAACGTATATCATATAGGTGATAATAAAACCACATTTAGTTGATAAAGAACCATGTATTTTATCATCATGCGGGGAGGAGATGAGTGATTTTGATGTGAAACGAAATATTGTAGCTGAACCATGGTATATGACCCATGTGTCACTTCATATCTTGTTGGAATAAAAATCATTCCACAAATTGTTGTTGATAATATCATCCAATTTATTTTCATGTGATGAGGAAATTTTTCATTCCATTTATTATCATACAACCATGACCATTTAAAACCCTAATTGGATATGAGGCTCATTTTTTATGCTGAGAAATCCATTACCAAAGTCCTCTTCAACATGATCTATGATCGATGTGAGGGAAAAGGTTTTGTAAATTCTTATTATACATCATAAAGGTAACACAAATTAAATGTAGGAGAATAATGATGATATATTGGCTGAGCCAATGTATAGGGTCTAAGAATCACAATATATCTTCTTGGGTCAAGAATCGTGCTAGACATAGTTCTTGACAACTATTGACCACATCAGTTAGGTTCTGATGTGAGGAAAAGGGGATTTTTTTTAATTTTTGGGATGATGGTTTGGCCTAAAGCATGATTTCATGGTATCACCATTTGTCCTCTTGTAATGAGAATCAAGTAACAAGTCAGCGTAAGATTCCCCATGCAGATCAAATCCTTACACAGGGATTGGCTGTTTTAATGTGCGGCTGGACTATGGTATATGTACCATGTTTCACGATGTATCTCAATATAATGAGATTCAATCCACACATAATTATTGGAATTTCATTCATTTATACATCATGGGGTATGTATGATTTTGATTTGATTTGATATGATTGAAATATTATAGTTTGTCGCATGAATGAATTTATGGGAATCACAAAGAATCTTTGGAAAATGAAAATCAAACAACAAGTTAATCTATATATGATCAATAAATACATTTTATTAAAACACATAGGGAGTAAATTGGGTTTTTAAAATTTAGTGGTAGGCCCTAAAATAATATACATGGGAATCACTAAGAAGCTCATAGGGGTGGGAATAAAGACAAAAATGTTCTTGAATATGGTTCCCCACAATAACCGAATTTTTATGTGTGAAACAAGGGATTTAATACCTTCCAAAATAATGGTTGGGCCCATGATAAAAGAAGGTATTAGAATCATGCCATATTTTATAGATGAGTTCCCATTATAGAAATTGTTTATACACCAGGAAAGGGGAAAAGTTTTCTTTTGTTGTTGCGTCTAGGCCTGAGATATGATATCTAGGCGTTACATTATATCTCATTGGAATGAGAATCATTCCACAAGTAGTTATTCACAAACCATTCATTTTATCATCATGATGTGAGAACGTGGGACACCTAACATGAAAGAACCATTGTGGCTGTGTCTTGGGATAATACCGAAGTGTACGATGTATCTTTTTAGAGAAATAATCAAGCCACACATAGTTCATCATAACTATTCCCTTTATAGATCTGATCCAAACATAGGGAGAAGTGGGGATCTAGTGGCATTCAGGGGAGTTATTCTTTTTCCTAAAAGATAACGATTTTTGGGACCATTATGAATGTCAACTCATAGTATCTTGAAGGATTTATTAACATCGAATAAATTGGATATTAACCGTATATTTTAATGACATGTGGTGAGGACAAATGGTGTTTTGATGTTTCAGGTCTTGTGACAAGGACCTCATGTACTGCATTTTACCATAATGTGGCAATGACAATGATGTTTTTTTGTTTAATATGATGAAACATGGATTGAAATGTTGTGGTAATGTTTAATTTACTACAGCTATGTTAATCACTATTTGATTAATCATGGTACTTCTTCATTAACCATAATTCGATTGAAGTTATAATGAGATCTCCATCCAAAGAGATTTTTGAACTAACTCCATTATATTAGACCTTATGTATAGAGTATGGTCCCTCCAATTTTGGATCATTATTTAGAGGCTACATACCTAGTATCATAGATGCCCTAATGACCAATAGTAGTTTTTATTTGAGTAATGAATGAAGAAAAACCATATTGTTAATGTCTTCTACTATCCAACTCTCATATTCCTCCAAGTGATATAAGATATGAAATCAATTTTAATCTAGTTTCATCATCTCATATAGTAATTTATATGATTTCTCATTTGTGGATAACTGATCACCATTGGAAATGAAGGGCGATGGAAACTAAACCGCCATTGGAAATACTGCTTTTATTATATACACTAATTTATACGTATTCACTCCCATTGTATTTTGAGTAGTATTATGATAACCACACAAGTAATGGATGAGATTGTAAAGATAATGTTCTTATATTTATTTACCTACTTCTAGATTTTTTTTCGATAGAGTCTTATTAAATGCTACTATCTGTCCATTATCCACTGTATGATAGCGGGATTAGTGATTGGATTTGGTATTGTATTGTTGATATATCTTTTCCACCACAATGGAATATAAATCCATGTCATTGTCTATAAATAAGGTTTGAGGGACCCAAAATAGGGTAATATTATTATCTTTGACCAAGATAACATTGATTTTGGATCTATCTAATTTGAATAGTATTTCCACAGTCTATTTAGCGGAAATTCTATAGTATTAATGATATACTAGAATTTATTAGTTGCAGTTATAGTATATTGTTCAAAAATAACCATTCTCTAGTGGTGAAATTGCTATGTGTATTTAGATTTAGGAAGAAACATGGGGGGTGAAATTGTCTTGCACATTGTAGGTATGAAACTTCTTCTTTTTTTGCAATCCTTCATCATCAAAGTCTCTAAGTATCCATGACATCAAATTTGATCACAAATCCTATATCAGGATTGGTGGGAACCACATGATACTTCATCTACATCTGCCATAACAACCTCAATATCTAATCCATAAACATATCAACTAAGGAAACCATAAATTCCTCTCTTTTAAAGAATTTTCGGATGATTTGGGTGATTATAATAAGTGAAATTAGTTGCACGCCGCTAGATATTCTTTATTCTGACCCAGTCCAGTGGAATTATTCCATCATGGAGATACTCAAAGATGGTTCTCATCCATCCAATAGTAGGTATATATGGCTTTGGGATGAGATTGAATTCATTGATTTCGTCTACACTGATACAAATAAAAGTATAAACCATTCAATGATGGGAAATGATGATGACTACTTCATCCTGATTTGGATCTATCAATGTTGTAGCTGAATTTTCCAACACATATTCTTGTTCATTTTGTGATCATGGGATGTGATTCAAGGATGTATCTGTGGGAAATTATTCAATTAGACCTTATACATAATCACACATGAGAACCATTTATTCATTTATGAATGTCTAATCCCTATTTATCTTCTTGACAATCAATTTTGTTTCACAATTCACCACTAGGTGGTTCACTGGTTTTGGGGTACCAATTACAGGCCTGCATTGAGGGATTGATATTATCCATCATTATTGGTACTACCATCTGATAATAGGAAGGTGAATGAAAACAATGGATTTTTATTGAAGATAATAACAACTCTGAACCTGACATTTTAAGCATAGGGTCTTCCATTTTCATCCTTGATGGTATCCTTGAAGAAACTACCAAATACATTTCCTAGATCTGTGAGTTTTCATTAATAGAGAATATTTGGTTATCAGGTAGTTCATTATTTAATGAAATCTCTTCTGTATATAGGTTCTCAGTGAGAAAGTTATCTACGTCTTAGTCTTTCACTACATTCTAAGGAAAAAAACTACATATCAAACAATTGTAGGATAACTACCCCCTATTCTAGATGTACTATCAGCATAGGATGACTGAGGATAAAATTGTGTGGGTTATTTAAAGGGACCCAATGGATTTCATGGTTCTTTAAATTGTGCCTCAAATTATAATATACAATGATTAATGTCAATTAGTTCTTCTCAATATGTGGATATCAAATCTCTTTATTGAGTATGGTGTTACTAATATAGTGAAGGATGATTTCAATACCAACATTAGACTATTGTGTGTGGAATTAACCTATTAGTCCCGCCATGGAAATCATGAATAGAATGGATGGATTTATTTCAATAGGCGGCATCAACACTAGTGGGTTCAAGATGAATTTTTAAGGGAATTCAATGAATCTTGACAGTCATGGGTCAACTGATATGTGATCCCTTCTTCATAAAATTGTTGAAGGGGAAGCACTTGTATGTGATGATTACTATTAAGCATCAAATGTAGGATAATTTTCCTCATATCCATCTAAAATAAGTCATGTTTTTATGTGGTGACATTCAAAGGATATCTTTGTTCTTTATAGGATCCCCTTTGACACTATAATGGCATTCAACAAAGCCATGAAATTTTCGAAAGATTTACCGGAGGGAACATTACAAGTGGTTCATCTTTAGACTATGATTGTAAAGCATAAAAAATATGTTCTCTTTGTCAACTAGGTGATAATAACATTGCATGAATTTTACCATGAGATCATCAGTATAAAATTCTATTAAGATTACCTGTAAGGGTTTAATGATAGGATGGATATGACATTGATATGTGGCACATACATTATTCAATCCAAAGGCCATTACCCTATGGAAGAATATGACTTGAGGAGCTATGAAGGATATGGATTCATCATCTTATAGGGATCTCCAGATTTGATTATACCTTAATTAGATATTCATGAAGGATATGAAATGATAATTGTCTATTATATCAATCAGTTGTTTTGTAATTGGAACTAGAAATACAAAAATGGTACAATTTAGGACGAGATCTTTGAAATCAATGAAAACTCTTGTTTTAAAATTTTTCAGTTTTACTAGGAAATTTTATGATAACTATTTTGGGTCTATTCATGTTAGATAAAATCATCCATGGTGACTTTTTTGACGTCATCCACAATCTGGGAGGCATGTGTTGGGTGATCCATCTTAGATTCATTATTGTATCGTTTGTGATATTCTAAAAACCCAAATGATGATTTCCAACTCAAGGTCAGGGCCCTGAATATATGTGCAATTCTAGGAAAACATGTCTCAATGGTATTTTAGGAATGTGATATATTCCTCATATTCTTCTAGAGTTCATGTTGTACTAATTATAGTGGGACGTGGATATTCTTTTTTACTGTGATTTATTTTATGAGTTCATCCCTGGTGGTGGAGACTCCTTCCTTAATTGTGGGAGGGGAGTCCATGAGATCATTTTCTTCTTCCTCTTATTCTTCATCTTCCTTATGATCTAATAAATATGGTTCATCTTATAGAGGATATGATAATGAATGTTCCTTATAGGGGAGAGTTGATTCTCTATATTAATATCTGGAGGACTGAGTAATCATTTTTGGCTCACCATGTAGTATACATCCTTCTTGGAGTCATCAATAGGAAACACAAAATAAGAATGACTATGTTCACTTTTTCCTATAGCCATGATTAATTCATCTAGTTCGGCTAGAAAAAACATGCTTTATTGAATTTTAGTTGTCAAAATAGAGATATTTTCATTAAATATTTCATTATCATTTAGATGTATGATACCTTCTTCATATCTATTGGGATTATCTGGCATTATAGACATTACAAAATCCATTTAATTAAAATGTGAATTCCACCCCACCCATTCAGTTTTTTAATAGATAGAACACGGTATATAATGACCTACTTGGAAGGGTTAACTGGAATCTTCTCGAAGCTATTTTGGAAATTGATTTGGGTAGCATCATTAATCATTGATTAATTACCTTTATGTTGAAATAACCCTACATAAATGTATTGTGTTTCACGTTATTCGAATGGGGACTTCTTACCATATAATGTCACAATTTGATCGTTGATAGAATACTTGATCCGTTGTTGGTATGATGGAGGAATGACACATGTTGATGTAGCTATGGTCATCCCTACATATCATTGATATATGTTTCCTTCTGATCTAAAAAACCCTCAGTAGTGTTGGGACCATATTGTATGAGAAGATTGTATTAGTTGCCAACAGATGTCAATACTGGTCAAAATGATGAAGGACAAGAAGAAGGACCCCTATGTTAATGTAGATTGGCTAAAGTGAGGATTATATGATAATTTTTATGAAATCATAACATTGGATTTCATGAAAGTATAATTCTCCATGATGTAAAATTCTCTCTATTATTGAACTGATCCTAAGTTCAATGAACATGAGTCAATGATTACACATTGTTTAAAACAATGATGAATAGATAAGTATCATCCCATTGATGATTATTGGAGCATAATGGTTTTGTATCATCTTTCTAATGATGATTGAAGAATAATGAGGATTTGATGTAGAGAGTGATGGTTTATGAATAAGAGATACTATAGAAGGGCTTGAAATTCTAATATGATCATGAATTACAAATTTCCTTGAAATTAGATGAGTGTTTCACTATTATTAAATTTAAAAATACTTTAATCAAAGGTGATATATTATACACAACATTGAAGGTGTTTGAATAATCCTCAAGACTCTTCTTTTGGTTGATGAGATATGATTGTTTTATTGGTAATTAACACTCTAAAAGGAATTGAGGATTTAAAGTGTGCATAAAGAAGTAATTTGGAAATCAAATTTTAAAATGAATGGAAAAAAACCAGACGTTGAATTGCTGATATATATGTCAGAAATATCATAAATTAGGAGAATAGGTAATGAATGTATTATAACGAATTGGGGGAGAAATATTGATTCCAATCATTTTCATTTTTTATTGGAATGAATGATACTGTTAGAAGATTGGTATGGTGCGGTACATCACGTTGAAAATATAACAATGCTAAAGTTGTTCGATCATACAGTATATATCATGATAGATATGGTTCTTTATGAATGAATTTATATGTTGAATATTTCAGATGATAATGAATCCACATTGGTGTTCTTGGCGAAGAAGATTTTATGGTGGAGTTGTTTCCTAGTGTTGGCCAAATTTTTGGGGATGAAATTCAGATGATAGAGAAATGTGATTTCGGTGGGAAATGATCCATGCAAGTTTGAAGATGAATTTTTTATGTTGCACGTAAGTGTATTTCTAAGATCTAAACATAAAAATCATGCAAATGAGAGGCTTTTGAGAAATATTTGTTGTTGCGTGAAAGATTGGTTTTTGCGAGCAAGATTAATTTGTTTTTAGAATCATGGGTGAAATTCATGATTCCAGCTCCAAAATTTGAAAATTTGAAATGTATTGAGGTGCATGATTGATTTATAAAGTGCACAAAATATCAGGTCGGCATGACGGTTACATATTCACTCAATGCATCGTTAAAAAATGTTTTGCATGACACATCAGGATGTTCTGCGACTCATTGTGGTTTTTTTTGTGTAGGGGTCGACGCGGTATAAAAATTATAGGCGACATTCTCACATTTAAAATTCTCAATAAATAGAAGAAATCAGATATTTGAATTGAATAATAAATATAAAAAGAGGTAGTTGCGGAAAACAAATTGAGTTATGCAAACGAAAGGATAGTTACGCATAAGAAGAGACTTGCGCGCAATATAGAAGTTGTGCGCAATAGGTCTTCCGTAAGAAAAGTTTAATGCTGAATGAAAGTTAGTTAATGTAGGGTGAATGTTTAAAAAAATGGTGTGCATGAAATATTGGGGTCTTTATGTCCTTCTACACGTTCATAACACTCTCAAAGTTACTTTTAGAAGAAGGATGTACCGTGAACCATTCGGTATCACAAAGAGATGTAGAATTGCACTTACACGACTGGTGTTTAACACTATCATTGTGATTTGTGAAGTAATAAAGAACTAGACATGAAAATGAATTCATATATGCACAAAATAAGAATTTATTATACCAATACAATCTTGTTATTGTATTGAGAATTTAAGAAAGATATTAAGTCACTAAAATGCTATTAATTATTATACTCTATCAAAGAGAATGAAGAGAAGAAGAAGAAGAACAAAGTATGCCCAAATGAAAGCTAAAAATTATTCAGGGCAGTTTAATTCCAATGATACCATGTGGGAATATCCTTATTTTTTTAATAATCATATTGGTTTATGTGATTATAGCTAAAAAATAAAAAGACTAGTGTAGTCAATTGTTTCACTAAAAAGAAGAAAGAAGACTTGGTGTAGGTGGTTTTTGAGATAGAGAAGAAGAAAAAGAAAGAAGATAATTGACTTCCAACTGTAGAGAACCAAAAACTGATGTACATGGACATTACATTACTTTTCCGGTATACATAGTGCATAACAAAAACAGACACACAAGGATCATAAGAGTTTAGTGTCTTTGGAAACTTAGAACGTAATCTTCTAATCGTGGTGAAAGATCATCAACATCTCCCATAAAGATCGTCCCTTTTTTCATAACAAAAACCTTTTTTTATATACTGGGGAAAGGAAAACATAAAAAGGATGAGACCAAATGCTTAGTAAGGGTAAGCATAGAGAACATAAAACAATCCATAAACATTTGAATGCAAAAGATTGAACATAAAATCTAAACATCAATATCTTGAGCAAGGACAAAAATCCTGGAAGTACGTAAGGAATATATCATAAAGGAACATCAATCTTGATAAAATAGCATGGGAATAAATCATGTAATTATGGAAACCATTCATCACTTGTTATTATTTCCATAGTAGCCAAGACATTTCTTCAAAGAACACCTTAGTGGACAAAGTCTCTTTCTGAAATGAGTTCACTCCTCGTTCCAGTCCTGTATCACTGAACCAGATTAACTTACCATTCCAGTCCTGTCTATCTCATGAGATATAAATATTTACCCAATGCATTTTATGGAGATATAGGTCCCACCAATCTCATAATGCCATCATTCTTATTTGTGCCAGAAAATAAACATAAAACATTCATCATAACTTAACGAATAAAATGGGTTTCATAAACATCATCCAATCATCACATAATCCATATAAAACAAATGGATATTTCATCATAAAAAAAGTGAAACCATGTAAATCGTAGAGACATTATACTTGAAACATACACATATGAAATAATGTCATCTTAGATGGAAAATGGTTTTGATAAAACACTTGAAATGAATTCTTGAGGAAAATATCATTTCTTCTTCAAAATCATATTCTTTTCACTAAATTAAATGAAATTTTAAAATAAAAGTACTTTGATGAAAATAGTCATAAAATCATGTAAATTAAGCTTCATGAAAATGAGGCGTTATGAAACCGTAAAAATCCATTCACGCTGTATAAGTTAACAATTACATTCTTCTCGTACTTTTTTTTGAAAAGTCAAAAAGTACCTCGTACAGTAAACAAAATGATTCCATACATACTATGTAGTAAAAGTAAAAAATGGTTAAAAAGGAATTTAAACATACATGAATCAATTTTTATAAAACATGTACATGGATGATAACAATAACCTTAGTAAATACTTACGAATAAACAATCTCGAATAAGAATGAGATTGGAATAATTATCCCTTACCTTAGGTCTGATATGCTTCGTACGTATCCAAACCTCCTGTATAATTATTTAAATAATGTCATTTACTTATTAAAAAATCATATTCATTGTTATGATATCATATATGGTTCAATTATGACTTTATATTACCCGTTATTTTGTAAGTTCCATGTTAAAGCAGCGTTTTGGGTAAAATAGTTTTATTTATCGTAAATGTTTAATTTTATTGTTCTTGATATTATTACTTATATCCTAATTTACTTAAATAAAGAATGTAAAAAATGATTTATATGTAATGTATATTCAGAATATACATATATATATATATATATATGATAGATCGATAAATGGAATGAAATACACCGTTCATGGAGACGGTAGGCCGTACGTACGCATGAACGATGTTTTCGTTTCCTTATTAAATTGAATGGAATTAAGTAGATGGAATACATATATATATACATAAATCCAGTATCATTATTATTTCATATATTTCATGATTACTTATTATATGTATCTTATAATCATTCATGAAAGGTTAACATGGAGATTGAATCTCATCACGTCGTGGAGACGGTAGTCCGTACGTACACACAAGCGATGATATCATTCCCATGATCTTGGAATTGTATTGAAGTGTATGTATACTATTTCATAATAAATATCACTTTAAAATAATAATATATAGTTATTATTTACACCATTATATCCATCCAAGTAAGGTGGTGGTGGAAAATAGATTACACCACGGCGTGGAGACGGTATTCTGTACGTACATACGCGCGGGGATTTCGTTTTCCGTAGGATTGATAGATTGTGAAATAGGGATGTTTCATACTTATAATAACATATCAGTATATGAGTGATACTTATGTTATTACTTCCTAATTAAACAACTAAATAAGAAGAATTAGAAGAAGAAATAAAGTTGAAATAGTCAGTAACAGACATTACCTCTTCTTTCAAACGCCTCTTCTTAACCTCCTCTTAGGGCACTAAATATGGTCTTTGAATAAGACCAGGACCTATAGGATGTTTCTATGGAAGTTGAGAAGAGAAATTGGCCAGTTTTTGCCGAGCATGAAGGCTCAATGTGGTGTGAGGAAGGGAGGGAGCAGGTTCCCTTTTATAAGGGAGGAGAGGGGCACCTTAGGAAAAACAAAAAATATTATTTTATTATAAAGTCATATTGGGTTGTTAATAGCTCCAAATTTATTTATTTATAAGATAATGTGGGTATGGTTCGAATTTCTCTAATTAAATATAATTTACACATGTTTAGGTTTCTATTTTAACCATATAATTTAGATTTATCTTTAGGTTAAATAATTTTAATTTTACCGTGTCTTCTTGTTTTATTACACTATAAGGTTAATAAACATTCTATAAAAAGACACAAGAACCCCAAGTTGTTTATTATTAATATAAATAACCTTATCTAAGTCATTTAGCAGATACTTAGATTTTTAGGAATAAAATAACAATTAATAATATAATATTTGTTTTAAAACTATTTTATGTCAATTTTGACACTATTTGGTAATTGATTTTTTTGATAATCATAAAAGAATTATTTGTTTGAGAAAAGTTAAATAAATCCATAATAACATGTCATATTAACCTATAAAATTAGTAGAATTCATAAAAAGTGTAAAATTACATTTATTTGTGTATTTATAACATCAGTTATGTCAATATTTCATTAATAAGATAATTACTGCATCATCATTGTGTCATAAATAAATTAAATTATTTAATGTCTAAAAATTATAAATAAAATACCATTATGTATGAAATAGATTTATCTATCTAATGAATATTTATAGTCTAATTCATCTTATGTATATCCCTATATTAAAAATGATTTAGTTATTAAACTTTGATTTTAACTATTTTAAACCTTCTTTAAATAAATTAATAATAAATGTCCTAATCTAATCCATGTGGGCCTAAATGGTCATATGTTATTCCTAAGGTTGTTTTTGGTTCAATTAAACTTATCCAATAGAATTAGGACATGTGTTAGGGTAATAATAATATCATTTTTATCCTTAATTAACCTATTTACTTTTAACCGTGGTTAAAAAGAGTAAAAAGTTACTATTCACCCAAAATTATTTTCATCTCATTGAACAACATTATAGTCCTTGATATTAACCATGTCCCTCATATTTTCTAAATTCCACTCACTGAAGCGGTAAAATAATGTTTTATGTGAATTTGAAAATTCTCCTAGGAGGTGGGTAAAAGATGGTGAAATGTTCAATAAAATTTATATATATATAAAATTATTATAAAATGACTTAAATAAATTACATTGAAATTATATAGGTATTATGTATCAATTTGGACCTAAAATAAATTTAAATAAAATAAATAATTATTTAAATAAAAAGTCGGTTTTTGAATAGTATCCTAGTGTTTTCACTATTCATCAAAAATTGAATGTTTTCAGAAAAATACCAAAAAATTCACCCTAGTATAATTTTGATATTCCGAATCCAAAAATGAAGTCCATTTCTATAGATAAAAATTTATCAAATTTCAAAAAGTGGGTATTACTATTTATAACTGCTAGTTTATATAACATATCGTTGTTTAGAAAAACTCGGTATTGTGTACATCACACGCTATCATGGAAGGTCACGATTGCGTGTAATGCTATCCAAGTTAGGGATGCATGTTGTGCAAGCTCTTTTTGGTGTAGCATACAACACATGACATTAATGAAATTAAAAATAATATTTTTCATAAAATCTTCGGGTGTTACATTCTAACCCCCTTAAAATGAATTTCTCCTTCGAAATTCGTCGGGGGTTATAAATGGTTTACTACTCGAAAGATTATTTAATAGAAATCCACATCGTAAAATGGAATAGCAAAAATTGAATTAAAAAATTAATGTATGAAATGTAATGGTTACCCAAATTAAATAATCTCTGAGTTTCTACTTAGGAGAACATAGGTGAAAATATGGATATGGAAGAGAAATCTAACCATCATGTTCTGAGGGAGAGTGGTATAGAACTTGGATATGAAAAATCCAACAATCACAATACCATAAATTTGTGATGATCAGGGGTACCATCGGATTAATCGGATATAAGGCCACATGGACAACTTTTTTGGTTTTCAAGATCATTACCATATAGTTGATGAATTTGAATTAGAAGAAATACTTACTTTATTTTGGTATAATCTCACCGTTGTTCGTGCCTTGAAAAATTTCCACATCATATATTTAAGAAATGAAGTTGAATTTTTCTTTCACGAAGTTTTAGAAGATCATGCGATAAAATGATAGGTCATTCCATCTTTCTCAAACATAAGTTAGCAAAAGTTATATATATAAGTCCGTCTATGGTGAGATTAATCGTATATGGTTATAAAAATGGACTTATACTTCATCTATCATACCACATAAAATAACTAAATTAGTTTATACTAACCAGGGGCTTCCTGTTGGCCAGTGGTATGTGATAAAGGCCTGTCACACATTGGTTGTGGGTTCGATTCCCACAGCCTTGTTCGACGTGACTGGTTGTCGCCCGTTCTGCAGGTTGTCATTTTTTTTCTAAAAATACAATATTATAACATTCCATGAAGAATGTTGAAAAAGTTCTAGCCTTAAACAATACTAACTTATGTTCAAAATAATCTATTCCAATCTTTAGGCTTATCCAAAATACTGCAGTCCATTCTCATATTATAGTGAAAATGATTACCAGAGAGTTCATATAACAAGCATGTTAATACCATCGTTGATCCCCATATATCATAATATATGTCTTGTTGGTCACATTCCAAACATTCAAAGGCTTTAATAATGTATTATATTGAAAAATGAATACCCATTGAATCATAGTGAAAACATGAGTGCTGTCAAAAGTTAACTCTTTCCACACACCAAAACCCCAAAATTCTATATACTCAAACCATAATATTACTATTTCCTTATATCAGTCATGAGCTCATGAATACTGTCAAACATTTCATTTTCTACTTATCCCTTCATTATGTGCATATCATCTTCTTTCCAAAAATATCTCAATCACTTTCCATGTTTACCGGAACCATAAAATTATTGAAAACCACAATAGACCAATACATAAATATTCCAATATTCCGTGATACTCTATACAACATTATTTTGGAATCCCATTACATAAACACTTAATAAATCCACCACATCATTTTTATATTCAACATTTCCAATATTGATCACATGTGACTTCCCTTTGTCCTTTTCCTTAGGAGGTTTCTCTCGTCGATCATCATTAACCCTTGGATTAAGGCATGATAAGTATAATTCCCCATTTCATTTCACTTGAAGCATTTAAGTGTTAGTGGTGCATTCTCTATAGTCTTTTCTTTATTCACATAATTAGAAACCCTTATTCCATTACTTCGACACTCAGCTGATCGATGACCTTATTTTCCACACTTAAAACATTATCTAGTACCTTTTAGGCAATCTCCACTGTGCATCATTCCACAATTTGATCATAATGAAACATTCATCTTCTTTTCACCATTGTTCTGAGATTTCTCGTTGAACTCCATCTTTCGTTTCTTGTCAAAACCATGAGATGGATATGTAACACAAACTTCCATTTCTACCTTGATAGCACAACACACAATTTCTTCATAGCTACTGAAGTCTCTTATAGCTAATACCCTTCAAAGACTTGGTTTTAAGCCACTGAAGAATCGATCAACTTTACATTTAGGTTAGATGATAATGCAAGATGCATACCTTCTATGCCTTGTAAAATTAACTTCGTATATACCAGTAGATTCACCATCCTTTTTCTTTAGTTCAAGAAACTCATTCTCCATATTTTTTAGAAGAATACGAGGGAAGTAATTATTGAAAAACAAGATATTTAACTCGTCCCATTCCATAGACTCAATTTCATCTCTTGGCCTCGTATTCTTGAAAAGATTTCACCATTGATCAGCTTCACCTTCCAAATGATATACTTCTAAGATGACTTTATCATGTTCAGAACATTGAAGAACTAAAAATAACTTTTCAGTGGTACTGATCCATTGTTCAGAAACAAGTGGATCAGAAGACCCACTGAAGGAAGGTGGACATTTCCTCATGAAGGACTCAATAGAATATTTTTACCTTCTCTGCTCATTTGGATGTCCAGAATGATTCATAGATTATGTAAGTATAGCTATCAGATTTTAAACTCCATCTCACATAACATTGATTTGTTCAGGGAGAAAATCATTGCATTGTCCATTACATTGATCAACACGATTCCTTCAGGTTCCAGCCATTGTCTAAAACCCAAAAATAATAGTGTGAGAGGCATAAATCATGCTAGGGAAAACAACATAATAATGGTGGATTACCTTTAATATCTAACATCTTAGGTTTAATTCTAAGATCGTTACAGTAATTCTAGGATTATAACATATACTTATACTTAACCTTAGGGAAATCCCAAGACATACCTTAGAAATATCTCTAGGGATTTCACTAAAGTTCTCACATCCTAGTTTCCAAAGGTTAACTTATCATTTCCTCTGATACCAACTATAGTGACCCAAACCATGAAATAAATGGAAATTACATTACTTTTGTGGAATACTTAGTATATAACAAAACCAGACACACAAGGAACATAATAGTTTAGTGTCTTTGAAAACTTGGAACGTAATATTCTAATCATTGTGAAAAATCTTCAATATCTCCCATAAAGATCTTCCCCTTTTTTTCTTAACTAAATCCTTCCATTATATCCTGGGGAAAAGAAAACATAAAAAGGGTGAGATCAAATGCTCAGTAAGGGTATGCATAGAGAACATAAAACAATCCGTAATCATTTGAATGCAAAAGCATGAACATAAAATCTAAACAACAAAATCTTGAGCAAGGACATAAATCTTGGAAGTACGTAAGGCATATATCATAAAGAAAAATCAATCTTGATAAAATAGCATGGGAATAAATCATGTAATTGTGGCAACCATTCAGAACTTATTATTATTTTCATAGTAGCTAAGGCATTGTTTCAAAGACCATCTTAGTGGACAATGTCTCTTTCTGAATCGAGTTCACTCCTCATTCCAGTCCGGTATCACTGAACCAGATTAACATACCATTCCAGCCATTTCTATCTCATGGTATATAAATCTTTACCACATTCATTGGAGGGAGATATAGGTCCCACCCACCACATAATTAAATCATTCTTACATGTGCCACAAAATAAACTTAAAACATTCATCGTAACCCAACGAATAAAATGGGTTTCATAAACATCATCCAATCATTAAATAATCCATATAAAACAAATGGATATTTCATCATAAGAAAAGTGAAACTATATAAATCATAGAGACATTATACTTGAAACATACACATATGAAATAATGTCATCTTAGATGGATAATGGTTTTGATAAAACACTTGAAATGAATTCTGGTGGAAAATATTCTTTCTTTTTCAAAATCATTTTATTTTCACAAAATTCAATGAAATTTTAAAAGAAAATTATTTTGATGAAAATAGTCATAAAATCTTGTAATGTATGCTTCATGAAAATGAGGTGTTATGAAACCGTAAAAATCCGTTCACGTCATATAAGTTAAAAATTAAATTCTTCTCGTACTTTTTTCAGAAAAGTCAAAAAGTACCTCGTATGGTAAAAAAAGATTCATTACATACCATATAGTAAAAGTAAAAAATGGTTAAAAAGGACTTTAAACGTACATGAATCCATTTTTAGGAAACATGGACATGGATGATAACAATAACCCTAGTAAATACTTAACATTAAACAATCTCGGATAAGAACGAGATTGGAATAATTATCCCTTACCTTAGGTATGATATTCTTTGGATGTATCCGAACCTTCTATAAAATGATTTAAATTATGTCATTGGATTATTATAGAATCATATTTATTTTTATGATATCATATATGGTTCACTTATGAATTTACATTACCCATCCTTTTGTAAGTTCCATGTTAAAGTAGCGATTTGGGTAAAATCATTTTATTTATCGTACAAGTTTGGATTTTTTTTCTAGATATTATTACTTATATACTGATTTAATTAATTAAAGAATGTAAAACATGATTTATATGTAATATATATTCAGAATATACATATATATATGATAGAACGATAAATGGAATGAAATACACCATTCATTGACACGGTAGGTCGTACGTACGCATGAACGCCGTTTTCGTTTCCTTATTAAAT
The DNA here is from genome assembly GCA_963277665.1 of Viscum album. Taxonomy (NCBI): domain Eukaryota; kingdom Viridiplantae; phylum Streptophyta; class Magnoliopsida; order Santalales; family Viscaceae; genus Viscum; species Viscum album. Next base: position 326,629,938 of record OY728128.1, read on the forward strand.
TGAATGGAATTAAGTAGATGACATACATATATATATATAGAAATACAATATCATTATTATGTCATATATTTCATGATTACTTATTATATATACCTTATAATCATTCAAGAATGGTTAACATGGAGAATGAATCTCATCCCGTCATGGAGACGGTAGTCCGTACGTACACACGTCCGATGATATCATTGCCATGATCATGGAATTGTATTTAAGTGTATGTATACTATTTTAGAATCAATATTACTTTACAATAATCATATATAGTTATTATTTTCTCCATTATATCAATCAAAGAAAGGTGGTGGTGGAAAATATATTACACCACGGCGTGGAGATGGTATTCCGTATGTACGCACACTTGGTGATTTCGTTTTCTGTAGGATGGATATATGGTCAAATAGAGTTTTTTCATAATTATTATAACATAAAATTATATTAGTGACACTTATGTTATTACTTCATAATTAAACAACTAATGAAGAATAAGTAGAAGAATAAATAAAGTTGAAATAATCGGTAACGGACATTACCTCTTCTCTGAAACACCTCCTCTTAACCTCCTCTTAAGGCACTAAAGAAGGTCTTTGAAGAATACCAGGACCCCTAGGATGTTTCTAGGTAAGTGGATAAGTGAAATTTTCAGGGGTTGGACGAGATTTATGGCTCAATGTGGTGTGAGGAAGAGATGGAGGATGTTCCCTTTTATAAGGCAGGAGAGAGGCACCTTAGGAAAAACAAAAAATATTATTTTATTATAAAATCATATTCAGTTTTTAATAGCTAAAAATTTATTTATTTATAAGCTAATATGGTTATGGGTCGAAATACTCTCATCCAATATAATTTACACATGTTTAGGTTTCTATTTTAATCATATCATTTAGATTTAACTTTAAGTTAAATAATTTTACTTTTATCGTGTCTTCTTGTTTTCTTACACTATAAGGTTAATAAACATACTATAACAAGACGAAAGAACCCCAAGTTGTTTATTATTAATATATATAACCTTATATAAATTATTTTTCTTAACCTTAGATTTTTTGGAATAAAATAACAGTTAATAATATAATATTTAAAAAAAAACTATTTTATGTCAATTTTGACAGTATTCAGTAATTGAATTTTGTGAAAATTATTGAATAATTATTAGTTCTAAAAAAGTATATTATTTTAATACTAACATGTCATATTAACCTATAAATTTAGTTTAATTCATAAAAAGTCTCAAATTACATTAATTTGTGTATTTATAACATCAATTATGTTAGTATTTCATTAATAAGATAATTACTACATCATCATTGTGTCATAAATAAAATAAATTTTTTAATGTTTTAAAATTATAAATAAAATACCATTATATAGGAAATCGTTTACGATTTATAATTAATATTTATAGACAAATTTATCTTATGTATAACCCATTATTACAAGTTATTTAGTTATTAAACTTTGATTTTAACTATTTTAACCCTTCCTTAAATAAATTTATAATAAATGTCCTAATCTAATCCATGTGGGCCTAAATGGTCATATTTTATTTCTAAGGTTGTTTTTGGTCGAATTACACTTATACGATAGAATTATGACATGTTTTAGTGTAATAATAATGTCATTTTTACCCTTAATTACCCTATTTACTTTTAACTGTGGTTAAAAAAAGTAAAAAGTTATTGTTCATAAAAAATTATTTTTATCTCATTGAACCAAATTTTAGTCCTTGATATTAACCGTGTCTCTCAGATTTTCAAAATTCCACTCACAGAAGCTGTAAATTTATGTTTTATGTGAATTTTCAAATTCTCTTAGGAGGTGGGTAAAAGACGGAGAAAAGATCAATAAAATTTTTATATATCTAAAATTATTATAAATTGACTCCAATGAATTAAATTGAATTTATATATGTATTATGTATCAATTTTGACCTAAAATAAATTTAAATAAAATATATAATTATTTAAATAAAAAGTCTGGTTTTGAATAGTAACCTAGTGTTTTCACTATTCAAAAAAAATTGAAAGTTTTCAGAAAAATACCAAAAATTCACCCTAGGCTAATTTCAATATTCCGAATGCAAAAATGAAGTCCATTTCTAAAGATAAAATTTATATAATTTCAAAAAGTGGGTATTATTATTCATAATGGCTACTTTATATAACATATAATTGTTTAGCAAAACTCGGTATTACGTACAACACATGATATTGTGGAAGTTCGCAATTGTGTGTAATCCAAGACAAGTTAGGGATGTGTGTTGTGCAAGTTCCTTTTGGTGTAGCATACACCACAAGACATTAATTAAATTAAAATGAATATTTTTCATAAAATCTCGTGGTGTTACACCAACTCATTTTAATGTAATCAAGTGATGTGCACTAAAATATATCAAGATAAGGACCCACCTTTTGAAAATGGAATAATACTGTCTCCATAGGTAGTATAAAGAACCATCTATAGGCTGCAAATTGTAATGGGCTATCATCAGTCCAATAAAGAGGATTGTATCCCACCCCCTCTAAAGTGTACATACTCACACTGGCTAGAATATTGTTTTTATAGCCACTCTAATGTAACAAAATATCCCATTATAGTGGAGAATCCATGCACCTAGTCATCCCCATGACTGGAAAGGTTGTAGCTTCGCAAATTGAGTGGTGATCCTTGTAAAAATATTGTTTACATATTTTTATTATATTTTTTTATTTCATGTGACATGGGAAAAGGAATAAGATAATCATGATCATAAAAGGAAAATATTTACAAGGTTAAAACGTTGGAATTATTTTAAAAGGTCCTAAAAATATATTCAACCCCCTCTTAGTGTTACGTATATTCCAAATTGGTCCTCTCAAGTAGGAAAAAAGTAAAAGGAAATGAGTTATCATTGTGATCTCATTGAGAAGATCATGATCATTCTGTTCATAACCCAAAACATTATATTGGATGGAGATATGTGAGATTAGTTGAGACCATGTTAATAAAAGTATATGACTACGATGTGGTTGACTTTTGATCCACTATTGATGAAGGCTCATCAGATATCAATGTCATTTGGCCTACCAGATATATAGAATTGTCTGACATCTCCTTATTTGACAACATCCTCATCAATGTCGATGAAGAATATTACAACATGTTCTTTGGAATGATATTTCTAAACAATATATACTTCTGCAGAAAAACCTTAAAATTCAAAATATTGATGTCTTGAAAATTCCTAAATGAGTTCTTCCAAAATGTATTTTTATAGAATTGGAGTGTCTACGATTGATATCATGTCTTACACTTGGGATAGTTGCTTTATAAAATCATAAAATTGATCAAGAGGTATTTATTTTCTAGTATGAGTATTCTTGGTATAGGCACTTTAGGGGGTCATGTTCTTAATGTGGATGGGTCATTTCATGGGGAAGGAGTTGGAAGTTTTCTTATTTTTGCGGGATTCGAGAATCTAGGTCTACAAACTGACCAAGGAAGTGGTGGCATATCTTCTAACCAGTATTCCAAGAAAATAATTTTGGGTAATACCCTATCATGTGTGGGTAAATTACACCCTTTTTCCTATTGAGGTCCTTGGAATGGTTTCCCATGGGTTTGATTCATGTAAAATGGTTGAGAGGGGGTTTGGTTGAAGTAGTGGATTCTAGCACAACCACCTCTTCCATTGTATCATTGACCATGATGACCCCTTCCCCTAGATCCCCAATCATGTGTGGAGAAATTATGTTAATATTCAAAATAATCATTAATATAAGGATTCATTTATTAAATAACATCAACAGAACCAATGGTCAGTTCTTCTTTTCATAATGATTCTACCGGGGTGTTGACTCTTTTTTTACTATTTTATGAAGTGGTGCGCATTATTTCTAGATTTAATCATGAAATATTATAAGGTCAAGGAATAATTTTCCTTGAAACATGACCATCTATTTTTGGTTTTTCCTTTTCCTTTTGACAATGTCACTTCATTAAAGATTTCCCTTCAAGTAATGGGCCTTTCGAGGAAGTTTGACTTGCAGTAGAAAATGGAGTAGGAGGAATAATTTTATGTTTCAACTATGATTTTAGAATGACAATTATTAGGTTTATTGTTTTAATAACCTTCCCATCATTGAACTTCTATAAATTATTTATTTTATGTTATTTATAATCACCTTCCTCCTCTAGATGGGTAACAAAAAAACTATACCACTAGGGATGGTGAGTTTTTCATTTTCAATTACCAAGAATTCATTATCTTTTGATGGAGGTCCTTGAAAATTAAAATTTTTTGGATGGGATTTCTCATCATTTGAAGGAATGGGACATAGTTTGGCAGACTATCATCACCCTTTTTATTGGGCTACTTGAGCATTGGAAACTCCAATATGTTGTTTCCCAAAGCTGAGATGATGTATTATGGGACCTTTCAATCCAGAAGAAACAGACATTGGGTTTTAAATCATCAATCCGCATGCACTTATGATCTCTATAATCATCATAATGATGTGGTCGTTTTTTATGAAGCTCATGAGGTGGAGCCCTATGTTTTGATGCAGGAATTGCAGTTGGAATGAGAATAGGGGCCTTCTTTTGTGTTACTCTAGCAGCCTCTGCATTTCTCGTTCTCCTTCTCTAAGCTGATGGGATTAGCTGGGAAATGGACTTAGTCTCTATGATGAAGAAATCCAACAATTGAGAAATTATATCCTAATATAGACAGCCTTATAGGTATTGAATATGGATCAATGTTGTGAAAAACACTTTAGTGATATTATCTGTGTACATAGGAAACAAAAATTCATGAGGGAGTAGTAGGTTCAAGGAAAAACTCAATCCATTCCACTGAGAAATAAAGTATAAGTCCCATTCATTATCCCTTTTTTTAGAATTCGTAATTTCATATATATTTTATTTTATAGTATTGAGCTAAACTAGAATTGTAACATGTGATAGAGATCATCCCATCTAGTGATCGATTGATATTGCTAAATTATATACCATACAAATGCTGGCCCCTGTAATTATTGGAAACATGTCCTACTACAATGGGTTCCCCATCATTATATTGCAGTGAGAGATGAAATGGGTCAAGTGATACTCTTGATATCCCAATTCTTTGAATGTTTCAAATATAGGATTTCCAATGATTGGGATAGGAGTAGTCAGATCCACCCATTCTTGGTACAACATCATTTCTGATCATACTGGTGGATATATTCCTACTAAGGATTCCAATATATTCATTAATGGCTCTATGGTTTTCATAATAATTTGTGGAATATTAAGAATAGTCGAGACATGAATAGGTTTGGGATCTAGAGCCTGAATAGGTCCGATGACTAGCAGGACCACAGGTGATGGCACCGTTGGTATCATCTATTGGTAACCAATAGATGAAGGATCGTAATGATGTTCTTGGACATATTCTATATATGTAACCAATATATAAATTCATGATATACTGTTGTAGGATTAAAATATATTGGTTGTTAATTTCATCTTTTGAAAGAAAATTCCACATATGCCTCCATTATTTTGGAAAAACCTCTTTGCTACGGTGAACTAATATGATATTGGATTTTAGGTTCTTCTAACCAAGCATATTGGTTGGAATATTTCCTCTGAATAACTCTGTATTAAGACTTATTTACTGAGGTATTTCTTCCTTTTACTGAGAAAATATTTACTTTAGTTAATGTGATTGGCCTTATCTGTGGGGAAGGTGATACATGGTATGACCCTTACGTATTCATTTACAAGATGCCATTTGAGGAGGTCGAAGTGGATTAATCAATGGGATACCCAAATTCTAGAAGTGCCTCTGATTTTAGGGATACATGTCTTATGCATTCATTTATGTGTGGACCTTATCATGAGAAGGAACTAATTCTTTAGAATCCACTAAATGTGAATTATGTATTTGAGGGTATTCAATGAACGAATTATTAACATTCAAATATGTGTTGTTCATTACAATAATTCTATTGGAATTGATGCAAGGTCTACGTCTTCTACCCCACCATGAGAAGTTTGCCACATCTTCATTGGTTTCTTTGGGAGTTTTAAGGGATATTGAACCAAAGGAAATCCCCAAATTGTTCAGTCATCCATTTTATAGGTTATTTTACTAGATAATGGAATGGGACTAAATGAAAAGATTCACTTAGTGGCATCATCCCTAATCAATAGAAATCGATTCCTAATGAGGAGGGGAAAATTGAGGTGTAAATTTTCGTAACTCAGAGTGATAGAGCTCATCCTTTTCATCCATCAAACACCCTTATTCCGGGTTTGATAATCTTGAATTTTGTTTTAATAAATCCATGTTCCAATAGACTAGGCAGTTCCCAAACTTTTTTGGATGATATTACCGCAACTAGGTTTCAGATTTTATATATTTTAGTATAAACACTGTTTGAACTCTAGATTTTGTATCATCAATCTTCCGTTGAACCTTGTTAATGAAACAATGAATGCATGTTGAATAGATCCCTACTATTTCTCAATCATTGGGTGTATAGAATCCAAAGGAAATTCTAAGTCAATTTGTAGTTGTAACCCTTCAATTTCATGGATGTAGGTTTGATAATCATCTTAGGAGAATGCATTTTATTTTAGGTGATGAATAGTTTTCCATATATTGTGGTAGATGTCATACATACAATCTATTTACAAAACCTCTAGAATGCTATAATGAATGGTGGATAAATTATTGAAAAAGACTGGTCTATCTTCATTATATAGTTGTTTCCTCATGTTTATCATAAATTCATTGACATTAATAGGTGGTTCATCGACCTTGTTAGAACATAGTTTATGCTTCCAAATTATTTTAAAACATGATATGAGATCACTTGTGGTTCCCACTACTGTATTATAAGTCAAGTTACCCAAGGGAGGTTTGGGGAATGGCCATCACCTTGGGATGTCATCTGATTGAGAAAGCATATTACCCACCAATGAAATGGAATCAGACATGATCAGAATTTTTTTTAATGATCCTCATCAAAATAGGTATTTCTCATCACTGTATAATCAATAGAATTTTTATTTCAACAATTCAAATCACTGATGTAGAGATAATGTTCATAGTGATCTTCATTTTGTAGAGGAACATTGTGATGAATTATATCAAGTGAGAGACCCATTTTCTACTTCTTCTCATGGTCACATGGAGCGTTTTTATTGATCAAATCAACATATAGGCTCTAGAGATCCACTAAATTAATTCCATGAAGAAATCCTTCACCATAATGTGTCCTATGAGAACCTCCAGAATTACTTCTACTGCTCCCATATTTTGGAAAGGGGATTATATGATCTTGAGTGGATTCAGATAAAAACTTATGGGATTTATGAGCTCCACCTTCAAGTGAAGCCTGATTATAGATGACCTCTTTAATTTCTAATTTTACATGATGATATTTCTTATTAGATCCCTTCTCATTACTGATTTTTTCAACTAGTTGGGAGATGTTCTCATTATTGGCAGGTGTTTGTTTCTACCTTGGAGTGGCCATTGTAATAATTAGATTACCTTCGACTAGAATAGGTTTATGTTACCAATCATTCTATCCATATATTGTGAAAGAGATTTCTCCATTAACCATTTGGACAATAGAAGACGTATCAATATTCAATGGGGGAGTTATGCTGATTAGAAACCCCATTTTTGTTGAAATAGTTTTGTATATATCCCCCACGAACTATTTTCATTGTTGTGATGATATCCGGGATAGTCTATAGAATGTGGGAATAGATTTGTGTCATCCCTTGTATAATTGGAAAGATATGATTGGTGACATCAGTGACAAAAATAGGGATATACATCCATTCTGCATAATAGAGTAGGTGTATGTGCCTGCCCTTGTCCACCCATTCCTGTTAGGGTATATTTACAGTACTCATGGTTAGAGAGGTGAGTCTTCCCTCTAAATGTATTTGGATTTCTAAATGAATTCTATGTGAAATTTTAGACGAGTCTACTTGTAGGATTGGTGGGAGAATACTAGTGTATCTTCTTGGTTGCATGTTTTTACCGTATTTGGTAATCAGGATTCATCAAATGCTTTTAGGTGAGTCTCCTGTCATGGTGAATGATAGAGAGTGGGTGTATATGACCACTTAATGTTTACCACCAAACTGAGTTAGTGGGAGTCTCTTCAGGTGGTAAAAGGTATAATCCTGATCACAATTGGGCGGTTTTCATCCACGATGGGCCATCATGAATTCTATAGTCTATGGGGCATGGGTTGGAAAATCTAATGAAAAATCATTATCATGTTGAGGGTTTATTTCCATGCAGTGTTCGAGTTGATGATTGTCAACATGAGCCATTAAGAATGACCACATGTCTTCTGGCATAGGGTAGAAGTGGCGTCATAATCTACCTACCTAAAATATGGGAGAGAATAGTTGTTTTTTAGAGATATTCTCCAAAAATGGTTGAATATGGTGTTCAACACCATATTCATGATGACAACCATTCTGTGTTAACCAGACTTTTTGTGGGGATTGTTGAGTTTGAGTGCATTTTGGTTTGCATCCACAGTCAGGATCAAACCATTCAGAAGATACTCATGAACTAGAACATTAAAGAAAAATCATTTATTACATTAAGTCAATGATGGAATCCTTCAAGTGGATGAATATTTATTCTGATCAATAGTTTAGGCATTCACGGGGGTAATTTTGAAAGAATCTATTGGATTTAAGGGTGTTCTTGGAAGGAAGTTCCTATAAATTTGAAAAATAAAAACGATGAACTCTCGATAAGATGCATCATTTTGGATGAACACATGAGTGATTTATTTATTTTTTTGGTCTCTTTTTAAAAACTACTAAAAGCCTAATAGATGGGTACCAAAATGAACTTGGTTTAGAACTGATGTCGAGTTCACTATTTTTCTTTTCCCTTGGATTTTGTTCCCCATTACTGTTTTCTATATCCCAACTGCTTTTAAGTACCAAACCTCAGTTTCCCAGAGCTAGTTCCTTATTTTATAAAATTGGAATATAGACAAATAATATTAATCTCTATGTAGTGCGTAGTTTAGTTGATTTAAAAACAAGACACATACATATGTTCAACATTACAACATCAAATCAAAAACAACATATATGTTTATTTGGGAACAACCACAATTATAAGTTTATCCATTCCGGTAAATTATAATAAACTTCTTCATGTCCTAATAAAATAAAACATAAGAAATGGGTGAGCTCAAACTCTTAGTAAGGTTAAGGAATACAACAGAACATATCATAAACAAAAACATTATGAATGGAGAATAACTAAAAACACATGCCTTTAAAAACAAATCATAACAGATAATAATAAGAATACGAGCTGAATAAATAATTCCATAATAAAAAATAATCATGGGTTTTCTTCTATTCAGATAAACACATGAAATATCAATACAATAATCATAATGAGGGAATTAATAATAATAGAAATCATAACCATACTGTCAAGGACTCATTCCATGACAAAAAATATCCATTTTTTGAAGGCCTCATGCCAAGACCATAGTTTGTCTTAGGAGACCTACTAATGCACTGAGGGGATATAAAGGGCACCACTCAACAATTACAATGTCAAATTAATTCCTCATATGAATGGTAATATACATAAACAACATATTAATTCATATTGAAAATAATATAAGAAATGTAAATAACATTCCCTGATCATTAAACATAAACACTAACAAATCTAAGTATATGGGTGAATGGTTTTTAGATAGCACGTCCACAATAAAATAATAATAAAAAATTTAATTGAATATGATAAATCCTATAATTAAAAATAAATCCCAATTATAAGTAATAATTAACAATCTTTTGCTAATAGATGAAGATACACTTATAACATTGTCGTGTAATTCTAGAGATAAATACTGTTTTACTTTGAAAGAAGAGTTATTTTGGAAAATTAATTGAATATATCAAAAAAGATATATAAGAGAATATTTTTCTAATAAAATGAGATATATTTTTAATATAATGGTATAAAAAATCATTTTATAGATTTCCATTTAAAATAAGAATGAATTTGCGGAATTCCATTGAATCATGATTGTATTAAAGGATAAATTTATGATGGATCCTTTTAAATCATATAAATCCCACTAAAAGAAATTAAAATTACTGTTTTTATACATATATAGAAAATTAACAGAGAATATATAATATTTACAAATGAATAAATAATAATTTAATTTAAGTATGTAGAGAATAAGAGTAACTAGAATGAAAATGGTGGTTCAGGTAGAAAACCCTTACCTTAAGTCTGATTGTTCATCTCTCCACATTATGGTCATGGAATATGAAATTAGACAAATTAATAACATAATTATAAGATGATATTACATTTATTTATTTTATCAAAACTGTTTTAATTAATTTATAACCGTATTTAAATGTTATAATATTGAATTTCATTGTTACAGAGTGTTCATTTTATTGATTCTCAAAATTGGGTCACTTGTTTTAAAGTAATGGATTTTAGGTGGAATGGATGTAAATCTCCAGAATTGAATTTATACATTATTTATGAACATACATAAGTTTTAATGGTAATTTATAGCCTTTGGATACAAGGAATGAGGAGGAATCATTAGATTAAATAGTAATGATAATCACAAAGATTATTTTAGTACTATTTTGATTAATAGGAACAAGTTTGTTTATATGATTTAACACTGTTTTAAAAGACTGGTTCCTGGATATCTAATAGGTTATAATAAAAATATTAAATCCTGGTTCTAATTTTTTTTCTTTTCAATTATTGAAGGGGAAATTAAAGAACGAAACATCATAGACCATGATGGTTGTAAACAGGGACCTCATAGACAATGATTTCGTTTATAAAATAAGAGATTGATTAAAGATATTGATTATTTTCCTCTTATTAACATGCTATAATTCTAGTGAATATATGATACTGGATTTATCATGTTCATTAGGGCATATGAGGTGATGACAGGATAACAATAAAAAGGAACATGAAATTAAATTGAATGAAATGATATGTGAATTTACCTCTTGAATCCACCTCCTTGAGAATCTCTTTAAGGGAATGGGTTTTGGTATTTTAGAGAGATCAAGTGCTCTTACATGTGTGGAAGAATTAGGTATGGGTATTTGGGTTGAACAATGAGGAGCATCTTGTCTTATTAGAGTGAAGAGAAGAAGGAGTTATGGGGGGGTGGTTATATTGGAGGAGTGGAGGGTTTTGTAATTAATTAACTAATTATTTTATTATTTAGCCAAAGACAAGCATTAGTGTTTATTCTTGTGACCAATATAGAAATATGTTCATGTGGGTATGAACCATGTGTCCTTACATTATCTATGATTCTAGGAATATTTAATTCAACTCATACTCTATATACATATAGTAAATTACCGAATTTTACTATTCATAAATAATTTAAGTATTTCAAAAAAATCCCAAAAAAATCACCATAAATTTTTTCAATTTTATGAATTAAAAAATTAAATCCATTTTTAAAAATAATATTATAATTATTATTAATTTCATTTTAAATAAAATAATAATATATTTTAAAAAAATATTTTTAAATCTATATTTCATTTATATATCTTTGAAAAAGTTAATCAAGATCTAAATATCATATAACCGTAAGAATATAAAATAATTATATGATTTACTATTAATAAGGGTCATATAGCTATTCATAAGGGTATGTTAATATTCACTATAACTTCTGTTTTACTATTCAGACTCTAAATATCTTACTAAACACAACTGTGTATGTCATATTTTCAAAATTCATATCACAGTGGTCAAAAAATTATGTTTACTAGCTAGTTCATAATAATGTTTTTAGAGACTTTTTGTTTCATAAAATCAATATTAAATTTATGTGCTAAATCTTACGGTGTCACATTTTCCTATCCTTAAAAAAATTTCATTCATAATATTACTAGAATGTTACATCATAAAATGATTTGGTATTTATTCATCATAAGAACCCTAGACCCCCATTTTTACTCATTGATTGTATGATTTTACAATGTATCTTTACTAGTCGAGTTTCATGATTCCTTAACACTTTTTATTTAGTGTACAGAATAAAAATAGGCTCTCCAAAATATGATAGTTTAGGTTCTAATTCAATACCGTCAGATGTGAGGACATGTGTTGGGTCTGTAATTTACTTTCTCAAAAATGATACATGAAACACATTGTGTACTTAAGAAAGGCTTGGTTTTATATACAAACAATATGAAACTGCTCCAATTCTCTCCTAAATTTCAAAAGGGCATGTGTACCTAGGTATGAGTACCATTTCTTCCCAAATCTAACAAAACCCTTCCATAGAGATACATTTAGGAAAATGTGATCTCCAACAAGAAACTCCAAATCCATAATTCAATTAGCAGTATTGATTTTTTTTTTAACATTGAGCTACATTGATATATACATGAATAGTATTATCTTCACTTTTGATTCATTATTTAATATAGGGGCCCACTTGCTTCTTTTCAACAATGGCATCCCAACATGTTGGTGTACGACATCACTATCTGTACAATGCTTCATATGGTGCCATTTGGATACTAGAATAGAATATATTATTATAGGAAAACTCTACCATGGGTAAATTATGATCCCACATACCTTGAAAGTCATGTGATCATGATATCAAAATGTCTTCTAATGTTTGGATTTTTCTTTTTGATTTCCCATTATTTTGAGGAGGATTAGAAGTACTCAAATGAAGCTTAGTGTTAAAATCATTCTAAAAAAATTACAATAATTTAGATGAAAATAAATTATCAAAATCAGATAATAATGAAAGAGATTCTCGATAATGACTTATATCATCAATGATATAGAGTAATGTAAGACAGTCTAGTATAAAATCCACCCTTATAGTGAGGAAGTGTGTAGAGTTTTTAAGTCTATCATCAGTTACACATATTTCATCATTAATTCTTAGAGTTTTGGGTAATCTTATGAAAAAATCCATAGTGATATCATCCAAATTACATGTAGTAATAGGAAGGAACTTTATGATTACTCTAGTATGTTGTAATCTAGCCTTCAATAATTTAATTACTAATCATCTTTATACATAATCAGCAATTTACAGTCTTCATGTTGTCCCACCAGAAATTTTCCTCCAAATATATATACATTTTAGGGACACCACAGTGGATAGAGAAATTCGAGCTATGGAAATCATCCAATAACTCCCTTTATTAGCATTGGTATAGAGGGAACACTTAACCTTTTACCAAACATCAGATTTCCATATTCACATACGAAATCAGTCAACTTCCCCTATTTTATAGAATTAATTTTATTTTTCATGTTCTCATCATTAGGCTGAGAGATTATAATTGTCTTTAATAATGATAGATGGTAATCCCAATGAAAAAGCAGTGACTTTCCATTTTTTATTAATTACCATTTCCATCCTCACAAGCTCCATGTATGAAGGTTACTTGTAAATCCACATTTTTATGAGAACACCATGTTCCTTCCTACTTAGATCATCATCTACCTTATTTTTCTTTCATGGGTTGTAGAGTATGGTACAATCATAATCCATAAATAGTTCGTTTCATCGCCTTTGTCTAATGCTGAGTTATTTCTCTGTGAAGATATACTTCAGTATATTATGATATATATATATATATATATCTCATCCTTCACCATAAAAATATTGTCTCTATATTTTTATAAACAATATCACAACTATTAACTCAAGATCATAAGTATGATAGTTTTCTTTATTAGTTCATAACATCCATGATAAATAGGTTTTAACTCTATCATTATGTACATGGACATGACATTGTCCTTTCATTGATGCATCACTATAGATCAGAAACCGATCATTCCCTGGTGGTAGGGTTAGGATCAAAGAATTCAGTAATCTCAACATCAATTTCTCACAAACAAATTACTCATATTATTTAGACCATATTAACATAACCCCTTTACATATAATATTGGACATCAGATTGGTTAAATAGGTGAAGTTCTGAATGAAACACAGATAATATGCTGCCAAACCAATTAAACTATCTACCTATGTTATGTCTATTATAGTAGTACATTATTGAATATCATGTTTCATCAAATGATAAATAGATATTCCATCCTTAGTGAAAATTTTTCCAAGATAGGAAACTAATTTAATGAAAAATTCACACTTTCTAAACATCCCATATAATTCACTTCTTCTAAGAGTCTCGTGAATATTGCACAAATAACTTTCTTGATCATCATAGATTTTAGAGTATACCATGATATCAAAAATAAATACCACCACAAAATCATCCTGATATTAATTAAATACTAAATTAATTTATTCTATGAAACCACAGTGTGTTTTAGTCAAACCAAAATTCATAACTATAAAATCATATTGCATGTAACTAGTGTGAAATGTTGTTTTTTGAATGTCTTCATTCCTCACAAGAAACTGATGATATCCAGAAAAAAAGTCAATGAATGAAAAATATTCTACTCTATGAAGTTGATAAAATAAATAATCAATTAATTGTAGGGGATACTTGTTCATTATTTTTATAGAATTTATCTTTCTATAGTAAACACATGACCTCATAGATCCATCATTGTTCTAAACAAAATGAAAAGGGGCCCCTTAGGCAAACACAACTGAAAAAAATCCTTTATCATTCAAATTTATCTAATTGTTTCTTCAGATTAACTAATTCCACAGTGGAAATTATATAAGGGGTCTTTTTATGGGCCTTGATAAGGAATTATGTCTATTGAATACAAAATTTCCCTCTCTTGACGATGTCCAGTGAAATATTTTGGAAAGATTTCAACATATTTTTGCACAATAGGTGCATCCTCTATTTGAACATTATTTTCTTCACCCATAGTTATTTCATTCCCTTCATTCCTAAGAATAAAATTCAGTAGATCTACTTGGGGTTAGATCTAGATATGAATGAGATGGTGATGTTTATGCCCAAAAGATAAGGGATTTCACATCCTCCTCAAAAAATGTAACCGCCATCTTCTTGAAACTTTTTATTGCATCATGGTTCGAAATCTAATGCATAAAAAGGATTATATCAATGTCAATAATGGGTATGATAATATAATCAGAAAATAAATCTTATTTATATTCCACATTGGGGACTTCCTAAAATAACATTGTTGTAATGGTACATCACTTAAGATAACTAACCAACAACTACATTGATAAATATAATTGGAAACATCTAATTTTTTTCAAACTGGAAGATATAAATGATTGTGATGATATAGAATGAAATAATAAAATGTCAATGTTAAAGGAAACGATTGATGTATTTCCCACCACATCGTTAGGAACTTTAACCTGCACAGTCGTGAGAATAAAAGCATGGCCTTTCTCGCTTTTCCACCTTCGTGGAATGTTTCCCATACTCATAGGACATTCATATTCATTATATAAAATATCTTGGATATTGTAGCTTTGATAATTGGTAGCTTATTTCTTCCCGTTAAAATCCTGATAGTAGTTGCATTTTTCTCTATATTTTTATAGACTCACATTCCCTTAATGAATGTACCGGGGCATTTCTTCCCACAATTACTGTATGATGGAAGGTTAGATCTTCCCTTTTTCCCAAATTATATTTTCCTTTTCATGAGTTTTAAGCATCCCTATTCTTCTCATATTTTTCTTTAAAGTCATAATACATAGAAAATGAATTTTATTATCTTATGGATCTTGAAACTTTTTCTTAATATGAAGAGAATCATTGGGTGACTAGTGACCTTCAGAGGAATGGTTTTAAACCATAAATGAATTGATCAATTTTTCTTCTTGTATTACATATATAGTATGTGACACGTATTGATATCCTTTTGAAGATAGCTTCATACATTGTAACATTTTCATAATCCTTCTACATCATATTCTATATTTTCTTTTCCGTATCTTCTCGTTGTTCGCAAGGAGTATTTTTCACATGGAATAATTCTTTATTATACATACATTCCTTCTCTTTTATTTCGTTCAATTCCTTGGGGTTTTAGATTAATGAACAATGGTGATCCACATCCCTTGATATATAATAAATTACTAGGAGAACCTTCTCCCATTTTGTACATCCCAAAAGAGAGAAATATCATCCCAATGGAACATATCCACTACTCAACTACAAATGGGTTAGTAGTGCCATTTAATTATGGAGTATGTTGACTCATAATGTGATGCCACATTGAATCTCGAAATTGTGGATCATGATGCTTTATATCAGTAATTATAATGTTCATAACATGAATCACTTGTCCCAATATAGTTATAATTGGCTCAGTACCAGTCGTAGCTCTAGTATCAACATGCTTATCTTGCATCAGATGGAAATCCCTATATGAGATACACGTGATCAAATAGTTTACATTCCTTCATCTAGGGGTTATTTATAAATAATTTCATACACATAGCTTAAAAATCAAAATGTATAATCTCGAAATAGAAAAATACTTATTCTAAATGGAAATTATTTACATAACTAATACAATAATTATAAATAAGGTTTCTTTGAGAAAGAATTTACAGTTAAATTTTTTATAATTTCTTGTATTTTATATGTAAATTTTTCTAATCATATCCCCTAGGAGTGTCAAACCAGATGTGAAGTATAGTCCATTTTCGTGTACAATGATACTCTTGGTCAACCCCAAACTCCTTGTTAGAATTTTCAGTCCTAGGTGCATCTATGCTAGAACCACATCCACTTGTAGTATCCATAATGGGATGTATTTTCTAAAAAAATCCTCATAATATATTACTTAAAAAAAATTATAGAATTTACAAGTATGTTTTATCCTCATAGACTATCTTAGGGTACTATTACAATAGATACATTGTCCAGTTTCCATATTATCTACTAAACATTCCTTGATACACACTGTAAGGATCCATTTCCAAATTCATAGAGCCAGTGCATTGTTTTATTAAACTGACATACAAATAGAGATTATGCATCCTAATGCACTTAGTAGTTTAGTATATTTTGAAACAAGATACATTCATAAGTTCAAAATTATAACTTGAAAGGAAATACAACATATATGTTTTGTTGGGAACATCCTCAACTATAAGTTTATATTTGTTGGTCCATGATAATAAACTTATTTATGTCATGAGAGAATGAAAAACAAGAAAAAGGTTGGACAAAACTCTATTTAAGGGTAATTAATATAATTGAAGATATCATAATCATAAATATCGGGCACTGTGAAAAACAAAAAAGACATGCCTTTAAAAATAATCTTGAACCCATTATTGCAAGAATATGATCTATTCAAATAATTAAATAATAAAGAATAATAATGGGAATTCTAGTAGAAAATGAATACATGAACTATGAATAAAATCTTCATAATAAGGGAATTCATAATGCATGACATTATAACCATACTATTGAGTCCTTTTTCCTAGACCATAAATATCCATTTTGTCAAGGCCTCGTTCCAAGGCCATAGTTTGTCTCATGAGACCAACCGATGCAAGGAGGGGCAATTGCAAGCCCCAACCAAAACATACTAAATCCAATTTATTCATAATATGAATTGGGATAAAAATAAAAACCACATATATTCATATTGAAACTAATATATGAAATTTAAATAACATTATATAAACATTCATCATAAACACTAACCATTCCAAGTAAATTGGTTAATGGTTTCATGATACCACATACATTGACAAAAGAATCATAAACTATTAAATTATATATGATATATGATATCATAAAATATTAATCCCAATAATACATAAGAAGTAACAATAGTTTTTAAAGAGTAGAACAAACTTTTTTAAAATAATTGAGTAATTTAAGAGATAAATACATTATTACATTGAAATGAATAGTTTTTTTGGAAAAATATTTGTATAATATAAGAATTTAAGTAAGATAGTATATTCATAATAATAATTAGTGATATTATAAATATTGTGGTTTCCCAAAATATATTATAGAGTTCATTTGAATATAGCTATGAATTTGATAATTTCCCATGAATTTGGCTTGAATTACAGGATGACTTTTTGAATGACCATTTTAAAACATATAAATCCCCCTAAATGGAATTAAGATTCTTGTTTCTACACATATATAAAAAATTATTAAAGAATATATGTATAGTAAATATGATTAAATAATAACATAATTGATGTAAATAGGGAATAAGAGTAACTCGACTGAAATTGATTGTTCGATTAGAAAACCCTTACCTTAAGTCTGAATGATCATCCATTCAACTTACATTCTTGGAATATAAAATAAGACTAATTAATAACATAATTAAGAATATATTATACATGTATTTAGTTTATAATAATTTTTTCAGTTCATTTTTGTTCTTATTGATAAGTTATAATATTAAATTCCATCGTTCTAGAGGGTGAGTTTTCTAGATTTTCATAGTCGGTTCACTTGTTATTACATGATGGTGTTCATGTGTAATTGATGTAAATAACTAATTTAAGGTATGAAATACTCTTTTATGTTCAATGACCAGGAATATCTATAGTCAAATATCTTCTTTTGAATCTTCAAATAGTATCTATATGAATCCTGAAGTCACACATTTTGAAATATGAAATTTGATAGAAAATGGAAGAGTTATGTAAATTATTGAATATCATGGATTTTTATTTCCTTTGGGTGAAGAAGTTTGCAAAGTGCTGCAATGATTTATGAAAATCATCAACATTATTCAATCTATGGAAGAAAATTGTCTATATGATGAAATTATTATAGACAAGATAATTTATATTATTCCCAATGAGTGGGAATGTAAATGTATAACTATTGATGAAAATAGTAAAGAATATAACATTAGTATTGAAGAGGTATTTGGATTTTTTTTCATCAGGATACAATAATAAAGAGAAGTAATGATTTAAATAAGAAATTTAATTTTAACAGAAATTCATTTTTCATGAATACATCTAAATCCAGACTCTTAAATAGTTAATTAGATCAATATATTAGAAAGCTGATGTTATAACTGAATCATGTGACAATGATCAGTTTGAAAATGTGCTCTTCTATATTTCTATAAATATGAACATTATTGTGTGAATGAAATATTTTTAGTAATTATATATGAATAATTGCAGAATAGAAAAGAAATAATCTGATATAACATGTTATGAATGAAAATGGAATGACATATCAGTACTAATTTTCCCATGCTCAGGAGAAATGATAGAAAGGATAAGTATTTTGAATGGAATATAAATAAGTTCAACAAATATATTACTATAATGTCTTGAAGGCCAATGAAAACTATAGTGCCAGTGGTGGTGACTCTTCAGATGAATCCTTAGAATATGAATCTTCTTAGTTAGAAGAATATTTTCCTTATAGCCAGATTACATTTTAAAATTCATTGTATTATCGAAAAGGTACACTATGTTGAATCCTTAATTAATATTTAATTAAGGGAAAATTTTCCTAATGAAGAATATTATGAATCTTTATTGGTATAATCATCCTCATAAAAAGATAATACCTCACCTTCATTAGAATAAGTTTATAGATTTTTAAAATTACTTGAGAATGAGAACTGTATGATAAAAAATGTTAGAGAAAGAAAAATCTTGATTTCCTTATATAAAGAAATTGTATCAGATCATTTAATTATCAAGATAAAATAACTATTGATATTAAAAATAATTTAAAACAAAATAATGGAGTAATTTCTAGAATGATAAAATTTCTAAGGATCTTAAAATGTTTTTTAGAAGAATAATATTTTAGATAATTACTAAAA
Source organism: Viscum album (assembly GCA_963277665.1). Taxonomy (NCBI): domain Eukaryota; kingdom Viridiplantae; phylum Streptophyta; class Magnoliopsida; order Santalales; family Viscaceae; genus Viscum; species Viscum album. The sequence goes on from OY728128.1 coordinate 326,649,727, forward strand.
CCCAACCACTAATTACTACAAGGATAATAATTTAGACATCAAAATAAAATCAAAAATATATTCTTTGAAGAACTTTTTTTAATTTTACTTATGGAAATAATGAATTTGATAAAATTTATTCATGATTTCTTCCCCTTAAGAATTGTTTTGGATTTGGTTATACTTACTAATGACTTGTTTTAAGGCATAACTATATTGTCCCCAAAACTGATTATTTTTGCAGTAAGTGTCAATGTGGTAGACTTTGGGAGAAATTTTTTTATTTAAATTAAACTCATTCCATAGGTTTTCATAAATCATATTTTTCTATCAAAATGTGGATACCAATGATTTAATATTCTACATATTCTAGATCCAAGAACATTTAGATTCTGAATGTCTAACTATTTTATTTTCAGTCAAATAAATGATGTTCTAACAAAAATTCATGGTACAAGGAAGGTGTCTATTCCCATCAAAAAACTAGTAACAAAAATGTTTTTTAAAATATTATCAATATCAAAGGAGGAAAATAAAATTTAAGACATAATACTCAAGAAGAAATTGTAGGTATAAATAACATTGTTCTTCTTTAAAAAGTTTTAATTTGAAATTTTTTATTTGTTAATGGTATTAAACATATCATGATAATAATAATAAAATTATATAATAAGGGTTACCATGTGAAATTTTGGAATGATAAGATTCTATTATAAAATTCCTTGAAATGTTTATTCTCTTTATCCATATGCATGAGAATGTTTATACACTAAAAATTGAAGACCGTAGAAGCAATGATCTACCTTGAATTAGTGAAATATGAAAATAAATCATTGTTATGAAATAGAAGATTTGGACACAGTAACCTTATAAACTTTTTAAAACACTAAAAGAAAAAAGACATGGTATGGATCAAAAAGAAATTTTCATTTTATAAGAGATTCATTAGTTTTCTGGTCTTTTAAGAAGAGACACTCAATAGATGTTTCCTCTACTAATGCTGGATATGTAGCAGTCAGAATTTGTTACACCCATGTGTTGTGGATGTAAGATATAATCATAGACTATGGAATGTGTTTTACTAAAAGAAAAGTAATGTGTGATAATACAATTGACAATTTCTTATGTTAAAACCCTTCATGTCACTCTCGTTTAAAGAACATAGATATTGAGCATCACTTTCTTAGGGATCACACACATAATGGAGATATCATTTTTCAATTTTGTGAAATGTATGATCATCTTGCTGATATATTTACAAAATCATTACCCTTAGATAGATTTGAATACATTAAACTGTTGTTAGGAATGATAACTATAATGTTTTCCACAATATTATCTTTTTTTATACATATCTCCTTATATTAAGATTCTCATTTTCCTCAGTGGTGTATATATGTTTACACTATAAAATTTAATATCCTTAAAAAATTTCAGTATATAAAATTTACATTACCTTATAATGTTTTTTAGAACCTATATTTCTCAAGAAGATTAATATCAATATTAGCAATTCATTATAAACATTCTTAAAGTTATGTTTTCTTATATAAATCTTGGTAATTGAAATTTTTGTTGCATGTATTTTTTTAATGTTTTCAGAAAAATCCATTATATTATTTATCCTTAAATATCATTTTTCCTTAAATCCTCAATAGATTAGAATATATAAATTCTTCTTCAGAATTATTATCAATTTTCGTATCAAATCATATTAATCTCAACCATTGGATCTATTCAAGAATTCAAATTGTTTCTACGAATACTATTTAAAGTGATCTCATAAACTCATCCCAAATTAATTCTCTCAACTCTTTTCATCAAGGCCATGTTTCTATTTATGTGTGAAATTCAAATTGTCAAATTTCCATACATTATGAAAGTCTCTTGATGTTTCTTATCAAACTCAGATGTGGTCTCAATTTTGCATGGAACCTAAGGATTGGATTATGTTAAGGGAAAGGTTAATAGATTAAAATGTATTCACCAAGTATTATTATTTGATAGTAATGATTATTAATCTAAATGGATGGGAATGCCTATATTTTGGAAAAGAGAAGAATTAATATCTGATGTATAGAGAAGGTTTTGATTAATTTTATGATTCCGTTCATTTTTATGAGCATGGTGTAAGAGAGATTATTATATTTAGAAGCTATAGAAAGTCATATTATTTATCTTTTGACAAGGTTTCCAACATCCTTGATATCCCCAATGAAAGAAATGTTATTCGATGCTCACAAAATTTTCCACATAAGGAAGGATCCTTTGAGAGAGTAAAATCTTTAGAGGGACTTGGGCTATAGAATGTCAATAAAACCACGATTTCCTATCTTTCATAAAACTATATGTCTATTTCCATGTGTTTGAAATGTTTTACTTATCCAAATGAATGGTGGTATGGATTAACATAATACATGTGATATCTTTCTATTAGATTTTGTGGGGGAACTTAAGGAAGATGAATTTGGGTAAATACATCCTTCTCAAAATATGAATCATCAAGAATGGAAATATCATGTACTAGATATTGCTATTTCAAAATATCATTTCAATGGCCACAATATTATGTTTAGAATCTATTATGATCCCATTCATGTTAATGTACAATATCATTAAGATTATGCTACTCAATGATGATAAATTTATTATTTTGTTGATCGGTTACAATATTAAATCAGTGGAATATTGGGATCTTCTAGAAAAGGATGATCATGTTATGAATTTTTAAGTGGGATAATGTATAAACTATTTTCTAAAGAAAAGAAAAGAACCAGAACCCAAGTTCCTAAAAATATTTTGGAACCCCAATCAATACTCCCGAATCAAAAAAAGAAAAACTGTTTTTTGATGAAGTAGTTTATGTGTTGATGGAGAAAAATTAAAAGAGAAAGAAATGTGATCATATATTCAGACATGGCACTACTGAGTCTAAGGATTTATAGATTCTTGATGGTGAAAATATTTAAAGACATGAAAAGTATAGAATTTAAAAAAGAAAAATAATTGAAGGATTATGTAGTTCATTCATTGTTGAAGGATGTTGGTAGTTATTCATAACAGATTTAGGTACTAGAAGACTTCTGCAATGATTCTTCCTGTGAGGAATAAGATATTGATGAATAATAAATTTATCAATAAGTGGAATAAGAAGATGAATGTTAAGAAATGATCAAAATGGTGTAAGATTATCCTGATGTTAATATTACTTTTGATAAACATTTAATAAGAAAATCCCAAGATTCATCCTATAAAATCTATTCTGATAAGAAGAAGGAAATTTATATAGAAGAATAAGTTAACAAAATTACATCCATTGATGAGAGTGAAGAGAATGATTACATTTTTAAGGAAGATAATGAGGAAGTTATTGTTTATGAACAAGATCATCAGGTAGCCAGTATTGTTGAAAAGGATTCTATAAAAATAAAACTAGTCCTTTTAGTTAGACCTCGAAATGATGTAGTTGGATCAACTATGTAACTATTTGTTGATGTAGTAAAAGATACTCATATATAAAAAATATAATTCAATTCTAAATAATTATCATCCATAGGAAATGACATTGTAGTTAAAGCTTGGATAAATATAGTCAATTAAATACCATTCTAATAAAACATTGAATCCTAATGTTGTCTAATTCAGCAGTCATTCTATATAAAAACAGATTCTACAAATTTGAGGATGGAAAAGATAATCAATTATGGAACAGATTTTAAAACCTTTAAAATAAACTATGAATATCATTGAATCTATTACAAGATTATTACAACATTGTCGAAGTTAGTAGTTGTTGATTTAATCCTTGTTGGTAATTATATGGATTTAGTTACAGATTCCATCAATAAGTCTAATGAGATGTTCATGATTATTTCTCAAAGGCTAAATCAACATCAAGTTACCTGATTCAAATAATATAAATATCACTATTAAAATATAAACTACATTTATATTACAAAAATAGGAGACTCAAATAACATAGAAAAGTTTTTAAGGAAATTATAATAACAAGAAGAATGGATTCAGTAACTCGACAAGAAGAACTATGTTTAAGAATACATTGTTATGATATACCACAAAGAGCATAAAGAGATAAATAAGATGATGGGTATCCTCCAGAATCTTATTCGTGAGAATAAGAAAGATGATTGATTATTTTAAATATCTTTTTTTGTTTATAAATCTTTTGAATTATAACAAAACATTTTTTCTATAATTTGTTTTGTATTTCATTCCTCACCATTCAGGTACAAATTTTTTTTCTTCATCTAGTCCTTTTTGAAAATCACAAATGGGGAAAAAGTTATAAAATACATATCATATTAATCGGTAGTTTACTAAAAAAGAAATCTTTTTTTGAAAGGGTTGATTAATATTACAGAAATATTTTTTTTGAATGGGAATTTTATTTTCGTGAAAAGTTATTATGATAATGAATATGATCCTTAAGGTGAAAAAATAACGGTTATTTTATTCATATTCAGTAATCCAAAAAACTCAAGGGAGATATATTTTTATTTTAAGAAATCATTTCCTAATATTTGTTTGCAAAAAGTGGTTTCTGATTTCCAAAAAAGGAGAGATTTTTTATGTCAATAATCTATATTATGAATTTTTCCATTCCTTTATATTTTGAATACCACAAAAAAAATTTCCTTAAAGATTTTTTTCATTCTCATATGAATCACTTTAAAAAAAACATTAACGTGGATTTATAAGATATTGATAATTTTCCTTAACTAAGCCTAACCATATTATTCGTAAGACATAATTACCTTAAGAATAATTATATCATTATCTAAAACTCGGAACATTATAGTTTCTTAGAATCTGAGTCTCCCAGATTTGAAACCCATATCCATCTAATTTTAGACTCTATTGCATTCTAATTTTCTACTCCAAATTCTCAAGAAATAAGAATCTGAATTTAAAATAAATAGGGATCCGAATTCTCTAGACATCTGACACTGAATTCATCCCAATGTAGAATCCAAATTATCTAGAAATTAGATCATGAGTTCTTGAAAATTTAGAATCTGAATTAAACATTAGTTTGAATGAGAATTCTCTAGAAATCAGGCACTAAAATCTAATTTTTATAGTCTCCAAAATTATCATAAATGAAATTTTGAATTCCTTAGAATTCAAAAATCAAGTATCTTTTATTTTGGAATCTAATTATTCATATTTATAGACTCTGATTCTCAATTAATTAATAATCCTATTATTGGTATTTATTAATGTTTCTTTTATTTCTTATCATATTATTCAAAATTTATCATATCCTATAGTACATATATTTCTTAAACATGATATAGCTTTCCATACATATTATTTTTTCTTATTAATGATAACGTTTCCCATGTTTAATTATATGAAATAATGTATTACAATATATTTCTAAATAATTATTATCTGAGTGACACATGTCCTTGTACTTCCAAAATTCAAGGAAAACTATGATTGGTGGAGGAGCAGCAAAATATTAGAATATTTCCATATAAATATCCCAATAATTGGTAGAGTTTGACCCCTGATGATAGATGTACACTTTAATATATTACATGTTGTGATTTTTTGATGTGATTTGTAGAGAGAGAGAGACACTATCATGCAATATGAAAATTCTACGAAGAAATTTTTCCACCTATAATTAACTTTTTCAGCCTACCATGTGTGATTCCTATTGGAAGACCAATCCAGGGATTCTAGTGATCAGAAGACCGAGGTGCCAACTATCTTATGGTTCAAGGACATCTGGGTATAGGAAGATAGACGTGGATACTACCTCAATGTTTGGGGACTTTTGGGGATAGCTAGAATGACACAGATAATCATATTGAGGGCTTACTCTAGTGTGGGTAAGACATAAATATGTGAAATTATAAATCAAGGGGCCATTATGAAACGTTTTTGTATAGCCTTTTCTTTAGGATAAAATAATTTTTATACTTGTTTACTTATTGTTGATACAAGTTTTAATTACACTTTTTTGATATGAAAATATTATATAAGTTCTTTATACTTTCATACCCTTTTATACTATGATATTTAAGATTCTATATTCCTTAAGGTATAATCATTACCTAAGTAACATTTTGTTAATTTTCTTTATCAAATAGATATTTCAAGATCCTATGCATGATTGTTTCTTAGTTATCAACGAAATAGGGTTTCTGAATCCCACTAGTTTTTCTTTGTAATGAAAATATTTTCATATTGATAAAAATTGTGGTTTTTAAACACACAATTATTCCAATCTTGTTATTGAGAATATAAATCAATATTTTATTCCTACAGTTAGCATAATTTTCCCATAATGAATTGTGAAATCCGTAATAATTAATTATTACAGTTAAGATGATAACTAATTTAGTAGGGTGTTATACTAAGACGATATGGTAAAAATGAGAAACAAAAATTTATAAAATATATTTATATCTATATTTATATAATAAAATGTACAAGTGAAAATAATTTTCTCTTTTGGATCAATTTCCATTTTATGTAATGTGGATACACATTTTTATTTTTCGGAATTATAAGTATTCCATTTACCTCACTTATAAATATTCATCCCCTCTCTTCTCTTATTAACGACTTCAAACCATTTATTCCATCCAAAAACTTCCGAAATATATTTTCTATTTTCCTATCCAGGAAATATATTCCTTATTTTGACAAAAAAATATATCCTTTGTATTATTTTGTTACTTATGTAAGGATATTACTTGAATAAGAGGTATCGTTCTTAACTGAGTATCATTTTTTAATTTTTTCATACACCCCTTCAAATATTATTCAATTATCATTATAACAAACATATAAAATATACTAATATGTTATTATGTAAACATAATTACCTCAATACATCTTCTACTCCATCAATTTTCGAACAAAAGCATCATTAATTTTCATAGTGGACAACCGACTTATGATGTGATGTGATTTGTTTTTCACTATCGCTAGGAAAATAAGGTAATAATGATATAATTAATTAATTAAAATTAAAAAAATGAAAAAAAATGTTAATAATGTACAATTTATAATTCTGAAAATTTTAATATAACATTTTCTTTCCTACATAGAATAATTATAATATCATTTGTGTACATGTGGACTACCTCCTCAATGAAGTAATGTGATTTATTCAATAACCACAACACATAAAAATTTTAGTATATTTAATTATATACAATGTTATAATTGATTTTATGGTTTTTAATTAAATATAAACTAATACAATTATACTTTATGTAATGATAATTGAATAATTGAAATGTTACTCATGCATACGTATGACCTACCATCACTATGAGTGTAAAGTGGTTAATTTTTCATAAAAATATTAAATGACTAATTTTAAATGTTTAGATATTGTATTTGTGTGATGATTATGATTTTGGATATGTTTAAATAATTTAATTTTGGAAAAAAATTGTAATATTTTAATGGAATGTTTTTATTTCATTTCAAATGACAAGATTAATGTTATATAATGACATGTACGGTGATTTTGAATTTTCAAAACAATAAAAATATTATATGCTGTTTAAATAATCAAAAAATACTTCATTTAGATTTAAATAAAAAACACACTGCCATATTTTTCTGATCATTTTGTTATTGAATTTTTTGTTTTTTAATGAAAATTTTATTTTGGGATTAAAAAAGATTTTATCAAATAAAAGAGTTTTTCAATATCTAAAAATGTTTTAGTATGGGTTAATATTTTAAAGTGTTTTATGATAAAACGATTCAAGTATGATTATAATTATTTATGATAAGACACTTTAGGAATATTTGAATAATTGGTGAGCCAAATACATCTTATTCGAAGGGTAAATATCCATTATAAATATTGAAAAATAGGTGTTCCAAGCATGTCATATAGAAATGGTGGCCCCATTTTAGCTCTCAAATGATCTGGTAACAATTATTTTGGATCTTATAGTTATTTATATTTATTAAAAAGGTTATGTAATTGAATTTATTCTTTTGATGATCTATATGGATGAAAGAGGGTTTTAATTCCTTTTTATGTGGTTTACCAGATTTATTTGATCATAAACTGTGTGTTATTCATGTAAAAATGTTTTATTAATACAGAGAAATACAATTTAATAGAATGGTAAAAATTATATTTATATTCATATTGTTCACTAGAATAATCGGTATCATTCTTTTTATGTCACTTAATGAGATTTTTTTGGTCATCCCATTTATTTTAAATTACTTTCATTGGGTTTAATGATAGTTTTGGGAAATGAACAATTTAAGAATCTAGTCATGATTATTTTACATGAAAATAAATTATTTTTTATCCTTATTACATTCCATGTAAATAATTAGTGAAAAACAATTGCATCACTTCATGTGGCGGTAGTCAATTGTACTCTTGAGTGGAGTTATCATATCTACTAAAAAATGGAATATAAGATGATATTTGTGATATGATTTTCATGGTTTTCTTCACCGATGGTAGGTTTCATATAATATAGATGAGTTTTCAAATGTAATAACTGGTCATAAGGGTAGGTAGTATAGAACCAACCAACTAATATGTTAGGAAGTTAGTCCCCAATACGATAAATGTGTTGTAAAATATATATATGAGAATATTTTTCAAGATATAAAAAGTTCAACTATTGGGGAATATTTGATGTCATGGATCATCACAATATTGAAGAGTGTCTTACAAAATGAATTAATGATATTACAAATATCATGTAAATGGTGATATGATTTAGCTGTAATAAGTTAGTAATTTCTATTTTTTTGTGTAAAGATAGATAATTACTGTTGAAATAATCATGATCAGAAATAGAAAGGTGCAGAAATTTTTTTATGAGTACCACATTTTATGTGTGGCCATCCAATAAATCTATGTTCGTTATGTTAATTATTTATTAAAATTATGACAATTCACCATTTGATTTTGTATCATAGTAGTAATTTAGTTATAAAAAATTTTCAATAATACAGGCAATGTCACATCATGTATGTATAATATAACATTTGATGGAATCTATGGATAGAAATATTAATGTGACCACAATTTATATAAATATTTTAAATAGTAAGTGTGGGATGTTATTTCTATAAATTATGAATGAATTTTCCATAATGGGTTTTACTGTTATTTTTGGAATGGATAATATTTTTTTTATCATTCTATAATAGATTTATACGTTATGAATGTTATGTTAAATTATTTCAGGAATTTAAAAACATACCACTAATATAGTAAATTGATTTGGGATTTAATTGAATGTTACCCCGATAATATTGTATAATGTCATGATAATGATAAAATTAGTTATGTGTGAGATTTAAATAATTTTATGTATGAATATTATTATGATTTTAAGGGTGTTATTCCAAATCGGGAGGTTGAGTTTACTATTGACATAATTCTCGACCATATGAATATTTTCAAACCCACATATCAAATTGCTCAAATAAATCTTATACAATTGAATAAAAAATTCAACGATTTATTAGTTAAAGGTTTCCTTTGGCCAAGTACTTTAACATGGCTTGTTAATATATTTGGTTAATAATTAAGATAGATCAATGAGAATTTTAATGGAGTATAGATCTTTTAATAATATTTATATTCATTAAAATAAAACTTTTCCTCATATTTTTGATTTATTTAATCAACTGTAGGAAGACCTATATTTTTGAATGTTTAAACTATGTTCTAGGTACCATTAGTTGAAGGGTAAATGGGATGAAATTCTAAAGACAATGTTTCTATCTATATATGGGAATTATGAGTTTCTATTTATTCCATTTTCATTTTTCTTTTGAATCTTATTTATTAATAAAAATCATGAATATAATTGTTCATGAGTTTGTTGGAATGTTTTTGGTTCGTTTTATTGATTATATTTTAGAGTATATTAATTATTCAAAAAGTAAATATGAAATATATATATGGATAATTATTACAAATAATAAATTAAAATACACTAAATTATAAATTTAGAATTTTTAAATTTTTATAACAAGAAATTGTTTTCATTGGAAACATTGTTTCTAAAAATAGAATATCTATAGAACATACTAGATGATTATATGTTTAATAATATCTAAGTCCAAAAAATATAATATAGATTTTGTAGCTCTCTCATATTATTGTGTTACGAAAATATATTTGATGAAGAATATTCTAGGTTTTTTATCCCACTTACAAAGATTACTCAATTATAATTTAATATCATATAGATAATAAAATGTGATGATTATTTTTACAAACTAAAAAGATTATTTTTAAATTCTATAGATTTATCCATTACGTCATGAAATGGGAAATTTATCCTCAAAAAAGATGCTTCATTGAAGGAACATTGTTATTTCATAATGTATAATGATGAGATAATTTCTTATACTTCACATTACATGAAACCATACTAGTTAAATTACCCAACACATGATATGTAAATAATTTTTTGGGATCCTGATTTAAAATATTAGAGGCCTGATTTTTTTGGTAGTAAATTATGAATTATATACTTAGCATAAATGTTGAAAATATATATAAACTATGAAATTTTTCAATACTAGATAGAGAGGATGTCTAGAACTGATCATAGTGAATAGTTGAACAATTCATTACCATCGTATAAAAGAACACATAGTGATCGATGCATTATGTCACTAAAAGAATTCTATATTCACCATGTTTGGTTTGTTACATAACCCTTTGGTGAATGATTTTATATCATTTTTCATAGAAGTTTGGATGCTATGACAAAATATTTTTTATTTAGTGTTTATATGATGTATGTATTATGATAAATAATTAATAAAACATAGAATAAGGACCATTATTTACAAGAATAGGTAGAATCTATTATTATGGGTATGTTACATGAATTTTACATTGATAATGATGGAATTTAATGATTTCAAAGATTAATATGTGTGAATTTTTATTCAAATTTCAAGAATGATGTTTTGAGTGAATCATACATTTCCATGGTTTCCATTCATTCTGAAAGCAATAAGAAATATTGATATCATTGTGTGTACTACTAGTTGGATGAAAAAAGATGGATATTTATGATGTTTCATTATTTTTTGGACTCAATTTCCTAATGAGTGGATTTTACAGTATATTTGTTTTAGGTACATAATGTTTTTGATGACTTGATTCTAATAATATTTGTTCAAGCTTCATCTCATGTTGTTATTTTAAAACTAGTTCAGTTGGAATAAAACCATTCTTATGAAGAATGTCCTATTCTAAATCTTGACCATAAATATCATGTTATTTATAATATAGTTATTTACCTGTTTTATGTTTAATGGACATCCTATATGGATGATGAGACAACATGGGAATATAAAAATACTATGAGGGAATAATACCCAACATGTTTATTTAGTGAATAAAATTGCATGGATGAAATTTATAAAAGGAGAGAAAAATTAAACAACCTTGGAAATGATATGATAATTAATTATAATATTTATTATTGTTAAATAGATAATTGTATTCATTATAAAAAATTATATAATACTTCAATTAAAAAATATATAGTAATAATTAATCTTTTCTATTATAAGTTTCTATTTAATTAATTAATTTCAAAATTATATTATTTAGTATGAAAATTTTATTTTAATTTGTTCAAATAATCATATAAAAATAAATTCATTCTGATGTTTTTGTATTTTTTGAAAAATATTGATTTTTCAGTGCATAATAAAAAATAGTGATTTTTTAAAAAATTGTTTTTATTTCAGATAAATTATTTAATCTGATAGTACCATTATGTTTTTAATATTATTTTAAATTCCATAATTATTAATTTGTAATATTTATCCCACTTGAATTATTTTTAATGAAATACATATTTAATTATACAATATTATTATTTTCAGTTAAAAAATGATATTTATAAAATAATGTTTTAATATGTATAATGATTCAAAATTTTAATAATTAAATATAGTTCCTAATGAGAAATATATTATATAATATATATAATATATATTTAAATAAATATTTACGGAAACTCATATAATGATTATTATTTGTCATATAGTTAATATAAAATCCATGTTTGCTCGAAAAATACACTTCTTGAAAACATGCTTTCTCGTCGTGCTTACGGGTGGAGATTTATATTAAAATTTTACTATTATTTCAATTTAATTTGGTAATATTTATTAAATATTTTCAATAATAATAATTAACATTATATAATCTATTCAACTTATTTTTATTACTATAATTAATAGTGGAGACATTAATATTAATTACCATAGTTAAGGTGAAAATGGAATTGGGGGGGGGGTGAAACTAAAATGATAAGGGTAAAAATCACATAATAAATACCCTAGAATAGGTGTTATTTCAATATATATTCCATATCATGTTTAGTAATATATAATGTTTCATTGTAGATCATGCTACCATTTGAAAAACATGGGTACACCATTTTCATTTCAAAAATTAAAAGTGTACAACTCTACTCACTTATAATAGGTAACTCCATCTTATATTCCTATTCACAACATCAATTCTATTTGTGTTACATAATAAATCATAAAAAATATTCATTACATCACCTAGTATAAAAAATATCATATTTTTTTTTAACATAAATCCATCTTGTGAATTCATTTGGTGCATACCGAATAAGGTTTCCTGAAGAAGAGCTATCTTATTTAATCGTGAATGTTTATTTTATTTCTTCTTACACTATCATAAAACAATATTAAATTAATATTAATCAATAAATCCAGTATATAATGTAGAAATTTAATTTAATTGGGTAAATTTAATAACCTAAATCAATATACACTTTAATCAAATGGGATAATAAATAATCATTTTGTGTATGGCTGACTACCGCCTCACGAACTGATATCATTTTTTCCATCATTAACAATAATTTTTTTTTTCAATGTGGAATATAATATATATATATATATATATGATATTTTATATGTTATAATAATTATTTTTTAATGATACAAAATACACATTATAACATTCCATTCTATGGGGGATATGATAATGTAGAGCATGTGTATGGTGGGATACCACCCCACCAAGCGATGTGAGTCTTTTTTCGTTAATAATTTTTACAGAAGGTAATACTGATACGTTTTAAACAGGAAATAAATATTATAATAATGAAAATATTATCATTCATAAGTGATAATATGTAGTTTTATTTCTTAAATTGACAAATGATAATGTCATTCCTATATGCATTGACAACTTCCTCCACGAAGTTATGTGATTTTGTTTTATCACCAAATCATTTAAAAACTATATATTATTATATTGAAATATATAATATTGTAATTGTGGTAGTATTATTATTATGTATGTTTAAAATATTAAAACCCTATTTTCGTAACGATTCTTTAATAATGTAAATGTTACTCATGCTTATACATGTCATATCATCTCAAATATTTCAACATAGTGAATTTTAAATAAATTTATATTAGGATTGGATGTTGATTATTAATTTATGTATAAATAGGGAAATTTTTTCAAGACACTCATTATAGATATGTTATAATAAATACCACTTAGATCAATAGTAAACATTATGGTGTCATTTTAACACAGAAGAACAATATCATTGAAATAAATAAAGAATAATTAGTTAATTAATTGAATTTATATGACTTTGTAATAGCGAAAAATATTAAGTAATAATAACTAAAATGTAAATTTATAAATTAAATAATTGACATATGTTTATTAATTAGGAATATAAAAAACATATGGGGGGAATCAAATTCAAGGTAGGGTACTTCGTCTAAATTTTATTTTGTTCGGGCATATTTTGATGTTATGAACCATTATTCATTTATGAGATATGTATATTTTTCGATTTGACATGTTATATAAATAATTTATCTATACTAATGGAATTTTATTATTGGATTAATTTTTGCCTTTAATGGGACCATGATTCTAATACTTACAGAGTGATATGAGACTTTTATATAATAAATATCATTTAATTATTTCCTTTATTCACTATTTTTAGTCTATAAACATTTTTTAAAATTTATTTCATAAATGAAAATAAATAATAATCCGAGTTTTATAAATCTTAATTTTTATTTATATAAATCTTTATAAAATTTGGAATCCTATTATGTATGGATTGATATTCATTACATGAAAAAGTAAATTTTTATTTTAACTTGTACTCTAAAAAATTCTACTATTGTAATCATTATTTGGATTTTCGATATCCTTACAAAATTTGATACATTATTCAATGAAAAGTCATTCTTCACTTATGCATAGTTATTTTGGTATGGAAAATGGGGTTTTAAATGAAAACTGTATTTTAGTAATAATTATTATATGAAATGCTTATTTTGATATCCATATACGTTTTTCTAATGGGTTAAAAAGTGTTTTTCAAAATATTTTTTGATTAAATGGTCCATGAATAAAATTTTAATTCATGATGTCGAATATGAGAATTATATAAATAATATCTAAGACTAATTTTGTTTATATGATGGTTTTATCCCAATTAGTGATCATAGTTGAGCCTAATATATATTATATGAAGAGTTGATCCCCATTATTCCTCCAGAAAAATAAATGACACTAGTATATCTTATAAAATGGTTTATCCCACTTCCATCACACTAATTCATTATGTAATTATTGTATTTGACGTTGACCATATGGTTATTCTAATTAAAAGTGTTTTGAAAGGTATTTTTCAATATGATGACCAATGTTGAAAAGAGGGTATTTAACTACTTATTAATGGTTTTAAAGGGTTTCTATTAAAAAAATTATTTTTTTCATATGAACATGGTTTTTCTTTTATGACCAAATAATGAAGATTGAGGTAAATTTTACATAATTTTTATGTGTTTTACTGAAATAATGGTTTTCTATATTTTTATGTCTATTACTATGACTTCGGTCCTCATCCAGTGTTTTTTAAAATGATTTTCATATGGTTAAAGATGGGTAATGGAAAAGAATATGTTATGTTTAACTTCAAAATGTTCTCTCATGAATGTAAATCACCTTTATTTATAAAAATTTTGTTTTGTGATAAAAATGGATAATGAACATAATTGTCCACTTTTTATTATATCAATTTTTAATATAAAATTTGTGACAAAATTTTCTAAACCATTAAACCTAAAAAGAGACTTAATGTGAAATAAATTTAATCATTGACAAGAAAACATGATTTTTTTATATATAAGATTATGTCATTGTATAGGGAACAAAATGTAAATTCATATAACATTGGAGTTTTAAATTATCATAATAGAAATATTTCGAAATATATTACATTGTGGTTATGTTAAAATGAAATATAATTTGAGAATAATATGTTTCTTCATCTAAACTATGTTTGTTCATAATTGTTTTCCACATAAGAAGAAGGGTAGTTGTAGTTTTTAGACACTAAAATGAAGATGTCAATCTAAATAAGAATCCTTAGATGCTTGGAATAAAAAATTAAATCTTTATTTCTACGATGGATCATATCACCTAAGTTAAAAATGGTGGTGTAACCATGATAGATAGCGATGTATCTACCATATAGTAAGATTTTGAGATGATATTTTTCAACACTTATGCTCGTTGAGATTAAAATAGAAAGAGTCTGTCAATGTGCATTGCTGATGATAATAATCCAATGAATAAGTATATAAGAAATCCCCCAACATGATCCATGTTTAGTAAAATACAATTCGAGGAATTCTTATCATGATCTTGAATGTTCTGCTGATATGGTATGTTTTGTCTCAAGGATCAGGACATCATGGAAAATAGTCCGAAATAATCACTAAATGTAATTATATATATACCGTTAATGTTGATATTTTTAGTTTTACTGATTTGACCCATTATGATAACGTTTTTTCATATATAATTACTTATGGTGTAAATCATTATGTTCCAAAACAAAAATGTGTGGGAAAATATTTTCATAATAACATGGATAACATTTGTCCATCGAGGGAAGTGTTGAAAATAATATTTCTTGATTATTCAAGTTATGATAATACCTTGATTAACTCCAAATCTTCACGTTCAATCATTTAGGATATATTTTTCATGAATGTTGGGAATATCAAATACTAAATGAATGATAGGATTTTTGGTGAAAACTCTTGCTGTAAATATTAATAAACCATGACATAGAAGAATCTTCTTATTATTATTAGTGGAATGATCATTATTACAAATCTAGTTGTATTTCACCAATTAATGTTTGATTTTTTTCTCTATTTGGATTGTGATTGAAATTTTCATACAACGATATATGGAAATGATAATAATGTTATGTTTAATGATTTTTTCATGTCATCGATAAATTACGATGAAATGGGAAATTGATTTGAGATAAAAGAGAATGTTTCCTCGCTCATATTGTTAATATGAATGAAAATTCATAGATTAGATATGTTCTAGTACTAAATGAATTAATGGTGGTATTTAATTATGATTTTCTAAGTGTTATTACGGATTGATAAGATTAATTTAATATTGGATTGGTTCTTAATCCTAAGAATAATTTTAAAACCCATTATCAGATGGATCTATTAGAAAATTTAGAATTACAAAAACAATTATAAGAGTAAATATATAATTCTTTAATTGGACTTATCAACACAATATGGGGAAATCATTTAAAAAATAAATAAATACGGTTCAATGTCTGACTGACTGAAAATTAAATTTTTTTATTATCAAAACACTTTTGAGGGGAAAGTGAGAAACAACATGATCCAACATTACAATCAAATAAAACCATAAATAAGGATAACCCGGATCAAGACTACATGATCTGCCCCTCCCCAGCGATTACATCTTGGTGCCAATCCTTTTCCATCGCATGACCGCTTGGCTAGCTGTCCCTTGTAGAAGCATGGGCACGGTACCGAGGGTAGAGCCATACCCTCTCAAACATCCAAGTCCAAATGGCATGCGCATGTGAAAGCTTCTTGCTCTGAACCTCATCCGGAGCAGAATCTTATAGAAAGCCGGTGCAAACACCTCAAAACTTCACAACAAACTCATATAGAAACATCCACAAAGAGAGTCTCTAAATGGACAATCAAACAACAAAAAATTCTCCACAAGGTCTCATATTAATCCAAAACACTGTAGAAGCACAATTGCGCATATACGGCATCACCCAGGTGATAAGCCGATCACTTGTTGTGCACAAAAAACTAACTTCAAATCTGAATCAAATGGTGAAATAAAATCCCCAAAATCATCCAAAAAATCACATTCACCTCGATTGATCCAAATTCAGTTCGGAAAATCATAGACTCAAAAAGGATGAGCTTCAATCAGTATCATTCAACACCAATCACCCCCAACCAATACCTAATTCACCAAAAAACCATCACTGGTCGCTGGCGCCGAAGATGGAACCGAACATCGTAACACAAATTCAACCAAAAAGTGTAAAGACCGACATGCTAAAATTGAAGATCCATTCAAATCCAAATAAGGAAAAAATCAAAAGACAAGAAACCATAACCTCGTCGAAGTCCAGCCAGACTCCATGGCTCGCCGAACCCTACTGCAATCCAACTCCCAAATCCCGTCGCCGCCATCCACAGTGCCTCGAAGACCACCAGACCACCCAATGCACTCACGGGAGACGAGGTAGCAACCCTCTGACGTGGTAACTAGGTTTCGGCTGCTAGACGATCACCGCGACGCCTTTGGAAGCCCTATCCATCAGAGGCGGAGTGAGGCGAGAAGAAGGCCATCAGCGGTGAGAAACACTGAGACGGTCGATCCCACGAGGTCGCACGACGTCACCACCGAAGGAGGACTCCACCACGAGCTCACCGAACAACCGCTGATGAGGGCCGAGCCAAACCGAGGCAGAAGGGAGAATGGCGGCGACGTGGAAACCCTAGCTGCGGAGCGCCCCTTACGGGCTCATCCCAAATACGGTTCAATGTGAAATTTCATTTAATATAGATCTGTGAATGAAATCCATGTTAATAAAAATTATCCTTTTCATCATAGTGAATATTTTTTAATCCTCACCAAAGAGAACAATATATATTGGACATTTATCTGAGGTCTACGTACCATCATCTGAAAGTGAATGAGGTTGACATTCAAAAAACAACATTTCAGACTATATATCAGAATTATTAGTTTGTTTTAATAATCTTTTTGTTTTCCAATAGACCATTTTTTATTATGGTCTAATTAATACTATTTTTCAAGGTTTTATTAATATGGTTTTTGTTATATTTATTATAAGGACCCGACCTTAAAACATTACATAATATTGAAATAAATGAATAATTCACATTGAGGATCCTTTCAGGTTTAGAGTTTTATATAATTCGGCCATAACTATTACATGAAAACTTGAATATTACATGTAGACATTATTACTCAGTATCTATTTTTTCATAAAAAAAACCCTTAAAATGAAACATGTCTAGTTCCAAATATTAGACAACATGACTTTTACTTGATACCATCCTTTCCCATAATCATATTTAAGTCCTATGGAAAACTTTTAAAAAACATGGTATGGGCATAAAAATCTCAGTAATGGTTATAAAATTAGAATGGAAAACATTATCCCATCAATAAATACAAAGCAATGAAACCATACTTTTCTATCAGGACATACTTTATGAAATCATAAGATTTATGAATAACACACATAAATCATAAATTATGAATGTAAATTAGGGAATCGATATAAAATTTACTTTGTAGCTATCACCGCTATGTAGGGAGATACACTTGGAATACCCATCACAGTATATTATCTAAATATGTTTGGAGAAACATCATGTGTACATCTGTCATGTTACCCAATTCAATGGAGAGCTATCTCAGGCTCACCCGCACTAGGTTTATCATGTAACCACCCATATATGTAAACCATAACCAATAACCATAACATAATCAAATCAAATAACACATGTATAATGTAAATATAACATGTCTACATTCTAATAAATCAAATAAATATTTTGAAATAAAAAAATCTTTATCAAATCATTTTCAAAACAATTTAAAACATTTTATAAAGCGATTTTTTAATCAAAGTATCCCATACCACTTTTAAGAATTTAAAGTAATTAAAATTTTAAAAAATTAATGTACAAATAAATAAATACCAAAAACTAATTTCAAAACATGGACATTAATGAGAAATTTTTAGAAGAATAAATTTTTAATCAATTTAAAACAATATTTTAGTTAAAGAGTTATTAACAAAATGCGAGACGCTTGAATACAAATAATTGAGGAATAAAATTTAATTATGACATTATAATATCATGATAATAAAGGGATTAACGATATAATTGGCCAAAGAAAAGTATATACACCACAAAAGTGTGAATTGGGGGATAACAACAACGAAGTCTCAATAGAAATGTAAATTGAGATAAAATCCCTTATAAAGACGGTATCCTTAAATTAGAAAATAATTAATCACATAATTATGTGTGAAAAAATTAAATTCATCAAATATAAGTTTATATTTTGTGTAAAACAATCATAGGTCATTCAAAAATATTCATAGGATGATATATTCATGAAGTACAAGTTTAACCCATAGAATTGAAAGCGAGTTAAGAAGTACCCTTACCAAAATTCGATATCCTAACAACATCACATTAAAATTCAGAAAATTAGTTGATGAGATAAAAAGGGTATCACATCAGTTGGAAATATTTTTTACATCAATAAGGATATAGAAGAACATATCCCAATATAATAATATGTAAATTAAAAGACATAACAAAATGATGTATTTTAAAAAGAGGAGGGTGAAAGGTTTCCTTAATGATTTGGTAACTTACAAAACATACACCACATGATTGAATAATCATACAATGATGATTTAAATACTCATAAATGATTTATATTACACAAACAGTAAAATAATGGGTAGTATATACACGAAACAAAAGGAAATTGTAGAAAATATAGCATGAATCTCGCGGGAATATAAAGATAGATGAAACCCTTTACCACATTGTAATCAACTGAGTCATATGATAAAAATTTAATAAACAAAAAATGAATCACAGAATACTATGAATATAGTGATAATAATGATCATATCTATCAAATTACAGTACACAATAGACCACATGCAATGAATAAGTTGCAAACAATGGAAATCTCACTGAATTAAAAGTGAGATAAGAAAATCTCATACCTTGTGTCCGACATGACTCGTTTATTCCTTGTTATTCCTAAATAATATACTAATGTCAATTCATAATTTCATAATAACATTTTTTAAATTTAATATCCATTTTATATCACTTATTACCATGTTATAAGCAGTATTCAATCATTTATGTTAATAATGGTCGTTTGGTCGATATTTGGTACTTTAGTAAAAAATGAACACCTTATAATTACAAGTTGTCCATGTGGTCAATAGTCCAATATCTGTAGAATGATATTAATGATTTGGATTGTCACGACCCATCCTCGGGGCCTCTGCCGTGATTACCCCATGCCCGCCTTTCATAGGCCAGGGGCTAGCGACTAGAACCAAAGGCGTAAATCCCGATAACTGGGAATGCATTGCCTTTATAAAAGTAAACAAAACACCACATAGTACAAGAAGAAGTAAAACAATAAGTACAAATAGAAGTGTTGAAAGTTAAATGGGCTAGAATAGAAACCCAAATGAAAGTACAACTACAGCTGAACAAAGTACAATAGAAAAAGACAACAGCTGGAAGGATGGAAGCCGCTCCGGGGTCGTCCTCCTCAGATCCTACCTGAAGGGTAGGTACATATGGCGCTTCTCCTGGATCATCCACCACGGATCCTACCTGAAGGTTAGGTATAGATATCATCCATAACGCTATCCCCCTTTTACCTCCTCCGAGTGTCGTCTCGCCGTGATGTCCACCTCCAGATACTGACTCGTTGTGTAGTCCACCTCCGGGTACTGACTCGTCATGTAGTCCACCTCTAGGTACCGTCCAATCCTTGAACACTCGGCCTCCGTCAGCACTGCCCGTCGTCTACAACAAACACAATGAGGTGTGGGCATAGCTCGTGCAGGGGTGAGTTTAACGATAATCAGTAGGGACCCCAAGACCCTCATGGTCTCACTAAAACCAACAAGGATAACCACAAAGAAGATCTCAACAGATACCCTCTACTTAGGTATATGCCCATACATATACAGAAGTTATCAAGTAACCCATCAAAATCATGAG
The DNA here is from genome assembly GCA_963277665.1 of Viscum album. Taxonomy (NCBI): domain Eukaryota; kingdom Viridiplantae; phylum Streptophyta; class Magnoliopsida; order Santalales; family Viscaceae; genus Viscum; species Viscum album. The sequence continues at coordinate 326,670,931 of OY728128.1, forward strand.
GAAACACAAGGATTATGAAATAAATGGATAACCACTACCTAGGTATATGCCCATACATATACCTAAGTTATCAAGTAACCCATCTCAATCATGAGGAAACACAAAGGTCATAGACTTAGCTCAAACCAGGATTTTTATTATCGAAACCGTAACTGCTGAAGATCTCCATCTCTGGAGTGTACCGTGGTCCTGTCATGACTCCAAGGTACTGCTCACTATCCTTAGACTGCTGAGGTACTCCTCCTGTTGAGTACGGCGGGCCAGCCACCCAAACACAGTAGTGCTTCCCGTCGGGGTATGCCACCCAAACACAGTAGTGCACACCCCCTAGTAGACTGCAGAGGTCCTCTCCAGATGAGTACCGCAGGTCTGTACTGTCACATAGGTAGTGCTCCATCCACCATGGGTCTGCACCTCATAAAGTAGTGCTCCGTCCACTGGGCTAGTCGACTCACTCCAAGTCGAGTCGGTCAAGCAGTCATCAGGTCTCAGTCGGCTACACGGTCTCCGTACTCCACACCCTCGTCTCTGGGAGGGTCCACTCCACGAGCAACATGTAGATACTCCATGTATCTCAATGTCCCACAAAGAAGTATCCCAAAGGACCGCCTCGTCACAGGGGTCTCAACGCAACAGACGGAGCGTCAATCAAACGCCCTTTCTGTGAGTTACTAGCCCTTTCGTCCCAGGGGCCCAGTTGGTTTCGTGTGTGATCCAAACCGGTCGTATCTCAACTGTACGACAACTCCCATAGGGTAAACTCAAAGAGACCATTTCTCAATGTGATCACCAATGCCACTGACGGTTCATCAAACAGACGTCTGGTCTGAAAGATATCAGCTTTTTCGTTCTAGGGGCTCGGTTGGATTTCGGGTACAATCCAACCTGGCCACTATCCAACAGCAACCAATACTTGGGCGAAGAATGCCAAAATTTCTGTCTCATCAAGAGGAAATCAACGAGACAGACGGCGCATCAATCGGACGCCCGGTCTGTGAGTTATTGGCCTTTTCGTTCTAGAGGCCAGGTTGGTTTCGTGAGCGAACCAACCCAGCCACACTCCGATGGCATCCAAACCTCATGCGGAGTAATCCAGAAGATCTTTCTCACTTATAGGAATCCATAAAAGTCAAAGGCACGTCCATCAGATGTCCGGACCTCAAGATATAAGTGTTTCCGTTCCGAGGGCCCGGTTGGTTTTGTATCCAAACCAACCCAGTCGATCCAAGGTATTCCGAAACCTTTATTGTAATATACGGAAACGACCGTCTCGATCCAAGGGTCCCATCTCCACTGACGGCGCATCGATCGGAGGTCTACATCTCAAGATATCAGTGAAAACCCGTGAGGGCTCCGAAAACGGGGGGTCTGGGCCCGGACCGACCCGGGTGGGCAGCGCCCGGCCCGGCCGGAGCGGCCCAGCTTGGGCTCCTGGCGCTGGTCGCGCTATCGCGCCCAAGGAGCCACAGTACCCTCGCCCTGGGGGCTGCTTCGTGTCACCAGACACGGCGCGCTACAGCGTTCCGCGTACCCGTGTCCCGCGCGGCTGCTGGACCCTCGCTCGCCTCCACGGCTTCATCCGTGTCGGATTCTTCCGGCGGTGCGCCGGGCGCCGCTACCCACAACCACCGGCGCCTCCACGCCGGCGAGCCGCACCGACGGGGGCTTCCGCGGACCACCGGACGCTCTCCGATGGTCCGATTCACCTGCGGTCTTCACCAGATATCATCCTGGGACCCAACCTTCACTGAAATGCCTTCAAAACGCCTTCGCGGCCCGCCTAACCTTCATCCGTCAATCCGCACTTCAACAACAAAATGCGGGGTCTTCAAATTGCCTCCTGGTCCCCGACTCCACCCGTGGTTTCATTCAGCCCCAACGGCTCGGCGCGACGGCGACACACTTCTTCACCGCGTCCATTCTTCTCGATTCCGCGCGGTGCAACGACACCACGCTGCCTTTCACATGCTGCAACAAACTCAAACAACAATGGGCAAGGAGGGTCAGCCGTGTTCGTGCGGTCCAACCTTCCTCAATTAGTATGATAACAGGCAGCCCAAAATGAATCCAAGAAAGGCGACAGATGAGATCACGATCAATAATAAAAATAAGGCCCCACAACTTCCCACAACAAAAAATCCCAACCGGCACGGAAAACGTGCGCGGATCAACTAGATAATATGTTGATCAATGTTTCCTTGTTTTCTTTAGAATGAAAGAAAAGAGGGAATAAAATCATTCTCAAACATAATTCCCTACCTCAAGAGTTGACGTCGAACACGAGTTCGTCGCAGAATTAACCGTCGCGGAAGAAGAGGATTGTCGGGGAAGAGAAGGATCGTCGTGAAAGAAATGTCGTTGATATCGTGGTACATGGCATCGCGTCGTCGATCTCCGAGGGTTTGACGTTCTTCGTCGAAGGTCGGAGTGTTCTTCGCGTTCTTCACATTCTTTGTCAAAGAAGAACACTTTCCTCCAAATCCTCTCCACGCCACAAGTTCCAAAAGAAATAAAATAATAGTTATATTATTTTATTAATGCACAGGTCACATTTGAATTTTAAAAGAAAATAAATGAACAATTATTTCAATGAATTAATTGTAATAATTTAACCGCCCAATTTAATGAGGCGTTTCTAAACCAGAAAAATCCACGGTTGACTTTCATTAAAGAGGGTTTTCGCAGGTGCATTACTTAGAAGGAATGAAATGGTTGGGATCATGTGGGCCCCACCTCACAAATTTCCTACCAAGAGGGTAGGATATTTTGGGTTCCACCATATCCGCTTAACTTAGCTTTTGTGGCTTATATGTGGCTTTAAGTGAAATAAAATAAAGTTGTCGAACCACTTTATTTTATTTCTTAACATAATCCAAAAAAATTAAAAAATACACCCGAGCAAATGCAACTCCGGAAAAGAAATTTCTAAGCAAATACTGTCGCTATGATTCCATCGGTGCCCTCAGAATTTGATTCCGAGCACCGGTTCAAAAGTTAGAAAAACCCACTCGTTCGTTCACTGAACGTACGCGAGCTAATCTTTGGAAATTAATTCCGGGCACACCAGGCCTCGGAATCAGACGCCGTCAGAAACAGAGTTCTTGTAAAATTCCATAGAAAATTATGAAAAAAATTTCCTTGAAATTTCTATGTCTTAACATTACTCCCACCTTAGTTATTTACATCCCCGTAAAGCTTCAACACAAACTAGGGTCACAGAAGCGGTACAGAGCATGCATCTGAGCCTTCTACTCCCATGTGCTCTCCTGGAGGTTCCTATACTGCCAAAGAAAGTGCACCCGAGGAATCGATCATCCTCATAGGATCTTCTCCTGTCGATCCCTGATCCCCACTGGAACCTCCGTGAAAGACACCCCATAGCCATCGTCCAGCTCCCCATGGTCGATGATATGCGAAGGGTCGAGCACGTATCTCCTCAGTTGAGATACGTGGAAGTCATCGTGCACCTGGTGCAACTGATGTGGATGGGTCAAGTGGTAAACCACCCCACCTACCCAGCTGAGGACCTAAGACGGTCTGATGAACCTCGGAGATAACTTGCCTCCTTGGTCACATCTCCGTAAACTTCGTCGAGGTTGGACCCGTATAAGGACGTGATCATCATCCTCGAACTCCAGAGGTCTCCAACACCTGTTTAGAACTGAAACTCAAAACAACTGCTGCCACGAGGGTAAGGTTGACTGACTCAAGAGTGATCGGTCGCACCCTCATGTGCATGAGTTACCCTATGCTGCCTGGGGTTTCCTTTTTTTTTCTCCAACCAAGGAAAACACATTCCGATGTCGTAGTTAAACCAAAACCTTTTTTCCTAATACCGTCAATTTGTGTATGAACTGTGACTGCCCAGTCCATACTCAAACCAATCTCATAAGGCCTCGATGCTGCCATCATGAGATTTCAACCGAAACTCTCACCTCGAGGGTCTGACCACACTGTCTGCGTAAGTGTGATTATCAATTCTTCTCCCAAGGTATCTCCAGACGTGAGGGTCATGTCTACGGATTACCAGAAACTCTAGGTCTGGGACAAGATTTGTGGAAGGAATGAATGATTCATATCAATGACTGTTACTACAACGACTAGTAGGGGACATAGACTGTCCCTTGAATCATTTTTAGAGAAATTGTGTCACACTCCTTGACCGCATGCAGCCAAACTATTCCTCCGCCCTCCAGCTCCCTGATCCTGGTGTGGATAACTAAGGCGGATGGTTGTAGCATGTTAAAATGTACACCACCTCATACTGCTCTCCTAGCTCTGCCTCCACGTCTGCTGCTTCGCAGACTCATCACTCCTTAAAGCTTCCACTTCTTGAAACATTTAACATGCTCGTGTCTCTAAGACTGGTTCCAATTTCCTATTTCATAATACACCGTGCAGTCTTTATCCACTACTGGATGACCTGCACCTTCTTTGCCTATGATCTGAAAGAGATGCTAAAAATTTATCCTTTTCCGAAAAGAGAAACTCGGTCTCATCCCCTGGATGAACCACACCCATTGCCTAATACAATCAATATTGACATGAATGATGCATTCATTCCATGGATGATGTTGTAAGGCCTCGACGTAACTACCAAGATATCCAACTGTCACTCTCGACTCCAAGGGTCGAGTCACACTGTCGGCATCGGTGTGAGGTCACTGGGTCTCCTCCAGTAGAAATCTCAAATGTGAGGGTCAAGTCAACAGTCTTAACCAGGACCACTCAATATCAACCAAAAAAAAGGACAGAAAAGAAAAAATCACAAAGATATGCGTCTTTTTATTATTGCATCTCATAGTACGAAGACACGAATACAACAACAACATGGAACTAGAAGTACAATGGACATATCCACTAGTTCCTCTCCTGTCCGCCTGCTCCTAGAGCTCTAATGCCTTGTCCACTGTTCGGCTTTTGCTCAAGCACCAGTCGTTGCTTCTGTCTCGGTGGCTCCTCCAACACCCATTGATCAATTGTGCGATGGGTTGTACAGTCACGTTCCAGGTGACCCTTCCTGCCGCAGGAGAAACACTGTCCGTTTCTGGCACGCCCAGCTCTGAACCCACCTCGGGTGCCCCGCACCATCGATCCTAAAACCTGAGATCGTCCAACTGCTGGTCTGGTCCTCCTGGACCTCTGCATCATTTGTCTACTGCCCATAGATGACTCGGATACTGATCGAAAACCCTGCGGCAAAGGCAGAAGCTCTTCTACACGCTCCGGGTGTAGAGCTACTGGCACAAACTCCACCCTGAAGAAGGTCTCGAAGTCTTCCCATGTGAACGCCATCCCGTCGAAAACTGGAACAGGTGGCTCCACCACCTGCCTGCTGCTGCCTGAAGAAGGTTGGCATCAATGATCACCATGAAGTCTGTTGGCGTCCCCACTAGCCTGAAGACTCCCACCCCAGCCTCCAGCCAATCCTCAGCCGCCTGCGGGTCCGTCTCTCCCCGGAACCTGTGTGGTCTCTGGCACTGGAACTCGTGCAGTGCGCTCAAGTAGCGTGCATCGCCTACTGCTGGGGGTGGTGGTATCGGTGGCCCAACATATGGTAGTATAGTTGGTGCCTCTGATGGTGCCTCAACTGCAAGAGGGCCATGTACCGAAGCCTTGTCACTCGACAGGCTGTCTGTAAGCACATCCCTCTGGGCTCTAGCTGGTCATCCGAGAAAAGGCATCCTGAAAGAAACAACGTGACACTGTCAAACAATTATACCTGCTGAGTTGACCTGGTTTGAGATGACATTTAAAAAACTTATGGAAACACACACGAAATTAGTTTTTTCGTTCACAAAGTCGGAAATCAGTTGTCAGGGTCCTGGTGTATGGATACGTCGGCAGCCCGCACCAACACTGGACTCCTTGAACTGAAAACCACACTTGATACTCTTAACACTATTGCTTTACAGAATGAAAATATCAGAGTTATTAGTTCTGTGGTAGAACCGATTCTTCTGATACCAATTGTGACAAAGGGGTCCCGCTGACAGCACAAACACTCGCCTTAACATGGTCGTCGGGTCCTGGCCTACCAGGTACCACCAGTTGCCCCCACAGACATGTCGGGCCCACCCCAAGGTCCACCCACGTGCCTGAATGGGTCATCTGACTAATGAATGTCCTCACAGGTCAACACATGTCCTTTCCAGTGTCCTTTGTCCTCACTCACACACACTGTGGGAAACTTTCCAGAAGGTCACCCATCCTGATCACTACTCCAGGCCAAACACTCTTAACCGTGGAGTTCTAATCAGGCAATCTCCAGAAAAGGAAGGTGAACCTTGTTGACATGGATCATATCATTTATTCATTTAACCATTTATCATTCGGGAGTGTTACATTCACCCCCCTTTAGAGCACAATGTCCTCGCTGTGGGCCCTACATCTCAACCCAGGAAGTGCACCGCACTTATGGCTGGGTTCCGCCTCTGATACCAAATGTGAAAATAGGGTCCCGCTAACAGCACAAACACCTCGCCTTAACATGGTCGTTGGGTCCTGGCATACCAGGTACCACCAGTTGCCCTCACAAACACGTGGGGCCCACCCCAAGGTCCACCCATGTGCCAGAACGGGTCATCTGACTAATGAAAGTCCCCACAGGTCAACACTTTTCCTTTCCAGTGTACTTTGTCCTCACTCACACACACCCTGGGAAACTTTTCAGAAGGTCACCCATCCTGATCACTACTCCAGGCCAAGCACACTTAACTGTGGAGTTCTAATCAGGCAGGCTCCCGAAAAGGAAGGTGCACCTTGTTGACATGGGTCATATCATTTAGTCATTTAACCCTTTATCATTCGGGGGTGTATTTGGATATTATATAAATCACATATATCCATTATATATATGTATTTATAATAGTACAAAACATTTTGGAGAAAAGAAAAGAAAAGCACTGTTCATGGTGACGGTAAGTCGTACGTACGCATGAACTCTATGTTCATTTCTATTTCATATTTTAATTGAATTAAAAAAGAATGACACATAGGGATATTATAATTCCATTTTGATATCATATATAATATCACTAAATTGTTCTTTTATACATCCCACATATGTCATTAACGAGTCATATAACGTTGAGGGCGTGATAGTATGCACTTTGTCGAATTAAATTATCACGTTTACCCATTGTGGAAACCATAAAGGTATGATATAAATGTAATATAAACAATAATAAATAAAATATAAACATAATATATATAATATATTAATATATTTCCATCTTATTGGACACCATCAGTGGTTTTGGGAGATAATCGCACAATCATCAGTTCGTGAGGTGTGTGTTTGCCATCCACAAAAACATTACATTCTTCACCCATTAGATGGAGGTGTGTGTATGTGTAGGTAAAATAATTCTCGTAAAAATATCATTGTATATTGATGATACTATTGTTGTTATAAAATAAAGGAATAAAAAGAATTTATGTGTTGGAGAAGTAAAATAAAATAAAAAATGTTACGAGGAACTGTTACCTTTAATTTGGGTAACTTCTTTCGGTTTGAACCAAAATGACTTCTTGAAGTGTCTTCTGCCTATTGTAAGGCTTTTAGGAGGAGGATAGAGATGTAGGGAGATTAATTAGTCTAAGGTTGGATGATCCCAAAGGCTTGATTGGTGTGAGGAAGTGGATAGAAGTGGTTCCCTTTTATAAGGGGGGGGGGAGGGGCTCTTTAGGAAATTGTGAAAATATTATTTTATTATATAATGATTTTCAGTTTCTAAAGGTCCAAAACTAATTAAAGTAAAAGATACGATGACACATGGTATAAATAAAATAAAATAAAAATTGATAGTTTTTATATTTTATTTTAATAATTATAATCATATTTATTTATATCATTTATTAATGAGGCATATAAAACATCATTATTGTGTCATAAATAATTTAATTTTTTGTCTAAAAATTATAAAAAAAATACCATGATGCAGGAAATAATTTTATCATTTCAATTAATATTTATATTCTAAATGATAAGTTATATAACCCAATGTAAAAATTAATTTACTAATAGATATTTTTTTGTGTCATTTTTTCCTTTACATTAAATTAATTAATCTAAAGTGTCATTATCACTCTTAAGTTGCTCCATTGGGTCCCGAAATTTACCCAATGACACCCATGGTCTGCCATTACTAATAAAATAAGAATAGGAAAATTGTTAATGTAATTTTTTATTATTATGATATTCTTTTAACCAGGAATTACATTATTTACCTTTAACCACGGTAAATAAAACTCACAATATCTATTCACAAAAAATTATTTTCATCTTATTGAACATAATTATATATACTAATAACAACCATGTATGTCGTGTTTTTGAAATTCAATTCATATAATCCATAAAATATTATTTAAATGAAAAAGTCAATTTTTTAACTACCTCTAAGTGGTTTCACTATTCATCAAAAAATAATGTTTTTCAGAACAATACCAAAAATTCAGCCAAAGCTATATTTGATTTTCTGAATTCAAATATGATGGATATTTTACAAAATTCATAACATAGAAGTTGCATTAATTAATTTAAAATTAATTTCCATTGTCAAAACAAATTGCTTGTTTTTAAGAAACGATAACTATCAAAAGTTTTTACTTGTTTATGTCCACTTTCAATGTGAAATTTTTACAATAACCAAAATGTAATTAAATGGTAAAAATATATTATAATTAAACATTAAATCCAATTAAAAATATAATCTAACTAGATAAATAAATTAGATTAAATGGAACTTTGGAATTAAAATAAAGTATTTCTCATTATTCATTAAAAAATGAACATTATCAGAAAAATCCCAAAAATTTACCCAATTTATATTTTGAATTCCCGAATCAAAAGCAGAATTATATTTTATATAGTAAAAATATTAAAGGACCAAAACTAGATTTAATGATGGGTCACCCTCAAAACGTAGTAAATCGACCTTTTACTAAATTATACAGTATTCATGCATAAAATTGAATTCTTTTCTTATTTTAAGCCTCTAACTTTTATTGGATAAAAAAACATTTAAAAAATATATATAATCATATTTTAGTTAATTCTATTTATTCCTTCAAATATGTATCCTAGGCGTTAACTACCATTTACAATAAAAATATTATATTATTAGTGTGCTACGCAAGATTTCAATGAAACCCATTTTTTGCGTATCAGGAAAACCATCGGACACATCATCCCTTTTAAAGTAAAATTAATAATTATTTTATAAATATTAATAAATAGTAAAATTTAACATTATTTATTTACCTGGTATGTTACATCCATCCCCTCTTTTGGAAATTGTGTCCTCACAATTTTAAAATTGGGCTCAAAAACTTCATTGAATGTCCCACATTGAAAAAAGAGTCAATTAAAGTATCACTTTAAAATAAAGGAAGAGAAGTACAATGGTCACCTGAGATAACCCATAATAGGATTCCATGCAAGAAAACATGGATATGGAAGAGAGAAAAAATGGTCATGTTCTGATGGAGAGTGATAGAAAACAATATTAGGAGAAAGTTAACCACCAGAAAATCACAGAAATGTGATTGGTTCAACAGTCCTGGAATACATAGTAGTAAAAGATTACAAACAATGTTTTTCATTTATGATAATTTTCATAAAGTTGAGGAATTTATTTATGAGCATAACTAAAAACATAATAAAACATACTTGTCATATAGATGTTCATCCATTACTAAATTTCTAACACAAAATCATATTTTCTCCAAACGATGAGTATTCAGGATGACTTGTTCACATTAAAAGTGCTACAATCAACTTCGATAGAATCACATAATTCACATAATATGAAATATATATTTCCATTTTATTTAGACATTAACTAAAACCAAAATGGTTAGTACGAGATCATATAATCCCCTAAAAGGATAATCCTTTATAAAAATAAATACTACTTTTAGTCTCCAAAATTCATCAAAAAGAACCCAAAGTTCATGAATTACCATTCAATACACAATTGTAATTAAGATTCATCAAAATAATCACAAATAATATTGAAACCCAAAACTCATAAGTATTTAAATCACATTATCCTCCAAATTAAATCTTAATATTTATCCCAAAAAAATCGACTACACTTAAAGTCTCATATTGAATTGTAATTAACCTAATCACATATTCTATATGGTAGGATAATCATTTCCATAAGAAACCTAAATACACCTATATTCATTCAAAATAATATTTCAACAATTACTCCAAAATTTTAATCCCATGGTATTCTATTTTCCTTAATCATATTGTGTTCCCAAAAGAGATAGTCTTTCAAAATAACCTTCATAACTTAATCACCAAATAATTTTCCAATACTAACAATGTCCATTTGATGAAATATATAATCCCAAAAAACATATTCTCTCTTAATAAAATAATTTAACAAAAAATAATTATTCATACTAACTAGGGACATCATGTAATCCAGCGGTAGGTGATAAATCACAATTACACTTTTTTTGTGGGTTCGATTCCTACAGCATTATCTAACGTGATGTGTTTTCATGTGGTCTATGTTTTTTCTTCTTCAAAAAACATACAATTTCATTACATTCAAAAAAAATATAAAACTTCTTCAAAAAGAACCACAACATAATTTACCCTCAAATTATATTGAATACCTTTCATTTTTCACCCCCAAATGTTATAACCTTTTATCACTTCTAATATAACTATGATTCTTTCTATTATGTTAAAAATTATGGTTATTCCCATTATTCTTAAATTACACCCTAACCTCTAAATTTATCTAAACCGACCTATAATACCAACTATAAGTACCCAGACTTAATAAATTACATAATATTTAATTAAATGAATTTTTAACATTGATGATATTTTTAGTTTTAGAGTTTTAGATAATTAGGCCATAACTAATACATAATAAATTGAATATTACATGTGGGCACTATTAATCAGTATTCATTTTTTTAAGAAAATAAAAACTCATAAAATGTAAGATTAATAGTACCATGTTTTATACAACATGACTTTTCCTTGATTCCATTGTTGACCCTATTCATCTTTATGTCCTGTGGAAAACATTTCTAAAATATGGGATTAGCATCAAAAGCCCAGTAAGGGTTATAAAATGAGGAAGGAAAAAATTATCCCATCTGTTGGAACCAAAAAACGCGTCCAAAATATTTTCTAAATTCTTCCATACGTGATATAAGATTGTATACCATTTCAGAAGCTTCGATTTGGTAGGTCATAGGGCCTGAACGGAGTTACGGATTAGGAGTTATGGACATTTGAAGTTGTTCTAGAAAACTGGTTCGCAACGACCCTTCGTGGAGTCCCTAGCACCACGTCTGCCGCAAAGCACAGGAGGAAGGATGCTCTGCGAACGTATTTTACATTCACCATCCCGCCACAAAGAATAGAAGGCGGGACACTCAATGAAATGATTTCTCATTCACGAACCTACTGCGAAGCACATGTGGTGGGATGCTCCGTGACCAAATTTGACATTCGTGAACCCATTGCAAAGCACAAGAGGCAGGATGCTCTGCGAACCCATTTGAAATTCGTAAACCCCCCACGAATCTACATAGCCCCTCTTCGTGTCCTGTGAGCTCTTCTCCGCGGTGCACCTTTCCTATAAAAACACAGCTCACCCCCATTCTCTAAATGGCCACTCCACCCCTCGGACGGGCACTTCGCCCCTTGGGCAGCCGATCTCTCGGTTCGTGGAGATCCAGTTTCTTTCGCGAAATGGCTCTACCTTGCCATGCTCCGCGAGTAGCTTCCTTTGCATTGCCACTCTGCGAGTCCCTACTCCGCGAGTGGCTTCCTTCGTGTTGCTGCTCCTCGGACCGATGCTCTGTGAGTCCATGATCCGCGATGTTGTTTTCCGAGTCCATACTCCGCGAGTTCATGTTCCATGAGGCCATGCTTCGCAAGACCCCATGCCCATTGAGCCACTTTGATCTATGAAGCTACTTCGCGAATACCAATCCTTTCCGAGGCTCCTACCTTCTCTACCGTCATAGACCCCCATGAAAAATGAAGAGTCGCACAATGAACTTTTTAGGTTGGGATTTCAGGATTTTCTATTGCACCCTTAAGCGCACCCACCTTCCACCTATGGAACAGAATGATTTGAGATACTCCTCCCCACACTATGAAACAACTTGAGTCAACATATTCCTCTTGGTTTCATTCTCAATCCATGAGTTGAGATTATCATCATCAATTCCCCAAGTACCTTGAGTCGAACCATTCCTCAAGAAACTCCTCCAAAACCAATCAGATGGATCATATGCTAGGTTGAACCAGAAAGGGACACCCATGCGTAAGACCAAATACCATCCATTTCTAGGCTCCTTATTCCTAAGAGTCCTTTCTATATGACTCTAAACTACTGTTATCCCTCTGTTCCGAACATAGCAGCCTCTGGCTCTACACAAGATATGTATTATGCTCCTTGCATGAGATGCCAACAGTACTTTCTATGTGACTCTAAACTGTAGTTCTCCCAATAGGATGCATCTTAATCTAAAAAAGAGATTCCTTATTCTCCTATCATTAGATGCCAACAGTCCTTTCTACATGACTCTAAACTATAGTTCTCCCTATAGGATTCCCCTTTCTCTAAAAAAGAGATACCTTATGCTACTAGCATGAGATGCCAACGGACATTTCTATATGACCCTGAACTGCAGTTCTCCCTATAGGATGCCTCTTGATCTAAACATGGGATGTATTATGCTCCAAGCATGAGATGCTAATTGTCCTATCTACATGACTCTAAACTGTAGTTCTCCCCACGTTCCAAACATAGGATGCCTCTTTCCCCAAACAAGAGATTCCTTATGCTCCAATCATGAGATGCCACTAGTTATATCTACATGACTCTAAACGGTAGTAATCCTTCTGTGCCTAATATAGGATGCCTTTTGATCTAAACAAGAGATGCCTTATTCTCCTAGCAAGATATGCTCCTAGTACTATCTATATGACTCTAAACTGTATCAATCCCTATGTTCCAAACATAGGACACCTCTTGCAACAAACAAGAGATGACTTTTTCTCCAAGTGTGTGATCCAACATTCCTTTCTACATGACTCTAAACTGTAGCACACCCTATGTTCCAATAATAAGATGCCTCTTTCTCCAAAAAAGAGATTTCTTATGCTCCAATCATGAGATTCCTAATCCCATGATTATAGTGGCATAATTTAAATATAGTTGGAATCCGTTCAAACATTCCATCACTCCACCTTATGCTTTGTGTGTCCATTATTCGGATCATCCTCCACTTACATGACTAGAGGGACCCCTATCGACCTATTTTCATGCCACATCGGCTCACCTACCGTCATAGGCCAATGCCCTGGAAGACTTCTGAAGACATTTGCGATTGGTCCTGTGTTTCGAACACAGTCAACAGTCGACCCTCATTTGTCTATACCCATTTTAGGCTAACATGATGTGGATGATGTGTTTTCGCCACGTTCAACAGCTATCCTCCATTGCCATGCCACCCTCATTGTGTTCTGAATGTCAGGCATGAAATTCATAGTTTTCATCTCCCTTTGTTTGGACTGATTACAACACCCCTTGGCATTATAACTCTTGTGCACAGGTGCATAAGTGAAGGCCTCAACCCACCAATGAGTTGGGAATGCCTTATGTTAAGACATGAGGAAGGCATTACGGGCAGCTTTCTCGCGTAAGCCCCATTCACCAGTTCTGCTCCATAGTGGCACCCGGGCAGCTTCCTCGCGTAAGCCCCATTCACCAGTGCCTCTCCATAGTGGAGCCCTGGAAGCTTCCTCACATATTCCCTATTCACCAGTGCCACTCCATAGGGGCACACAGGTATCATTCTCACGAAATCCCCATTCACTAGTGCCGCTCCATAGCGGCACCCGGGCAGCTTCCTCGCGTAAGCCACATTCACGAGTGCCTCTCCATAGCGGCACCCGAGAAGCTTCCACGTGTAATCCCAATTCACCAGTGCCGCTCTATAGAGGCACCTGGGATGATTCCTTGCGCATGCCACACACCATCATGAATTACAATGACATTGATCCATGTCATGGAATTGTATGTAGGAAGCCTTCAAGAGGTTCAATCCCCCCTGGACCCTACGTCCCATTTCGTCGGTTCACCGACACCATCCTGAACAACGTGGAATTTGATTCCCTGCCATGGGGATACGTAGGAAGCCTCCATAAGGTTCAAGGCCACAATTTTTTGGTCATACCAACCCCCTTCACATCAGTTCACCAACACTTGGGCAGCCTAGAGCGTAAGCACCACACCCTCCCGAACTATGGGGACTTTGATCCTTATCAAGGCATTGTACGTAGGAATCCTCCATGAGGTTCATTCCCACTATCCTGTTGTCCCGATACCCATTCATGTCAGTTCAACAGCCCATTTCTATCCCAAACTATGTGGACTTTGATCCATATCAAGGCATGGTACGTAGGAAGCCTCCATGAGGTTCAAGCCCAACATATATTGGACCATGGACTATCTTCATGTTGGTTCTCCGGAATCCAACCTAAACTACATAAACTTTGATCCATGTAACATCATGGTATGTAGGAAGCCACCATGAGGTATAATCCCACTACCCATTGGACCAAGGTCCTCATTCACATCGGTTCACCGACCCCATCCACATCCTTCATGACGTTAAACTGTATACCTGAACTATGTGGTATTTGATCCATGTCAAGGCATGGTATGAAGGAAGCATCCACAGGGTTCAAATCCCATCATCATTTGGTTGTCCCGACCCCCTTCACCTCAGTTCACCAACACCTAGAACAAGGTTCTCATTCAGGTCGGTTCTCCAACACTACCTTCTCCTAAACTACGAGGACTTTGATCCATGTCAAGGCATGGTACGTAGGAAGCCTCCAAAAGGTTCAATCCCACCACCCGGTCATTATAACCTCATACAAGTCAGTTCACCCTCCACCTCGGGCCACCTCTGAGCATAATCCCCACTCATATTCACTTCCCATGGACTCACATTTCGCAACGTGGCCGTCAGGAATTTGTTGTCTCTTGTTTCTCACACCGAGCACGACTCAAGTGGTCTTAGATTAAGCATCGACCCTGAAACCATCCCCATCGTGAATGACGTTAAACCGCATTCCAGTCCAGTGGTAAGACATTGTGATCCACCCTGAACTATGTGGTCTTTAATCCATGTCATGGAATGGAACCTGGGAAACATCACAAGGTTCAATCCCATCATCCATCGGACCAAGGTCCTCATTCACATCGGTTCACCGACCCGATCCCCATCCCTCATGATGTTAAATTGTACCCTCAAACTATGGGGACTTGGATCTATGTCAAGGACTGGTATGTAGGAAGCCTCCATGAGGTTCAATGCCACCAATCCATTTGGACCCTAGATACCAATTCACATCAGTTCACCAACCCCATATTCATGGGCCACCTTAGAGTGTAAGCCTCAAATTCCCCCATCCTGCATGACGTTAAATTGCATTTCAATCCAGCGGTAAGTCGTTGTGACGCCTTCATTGGTAAGCAGTTGTGATCCCATCCAGCGGTAAGCCGTTGTCACCCATTCCAGTGGTACGTCAATGCGACCTTATTCAACAGTAAGTCGTTGTAAACCTCATTCAGTGGTATGTCGTCATCAGATGAACTACACAGATGTTGATTCCATGCCACAGGGATACGTGGGAAGCCTCCATGAGGTTCAATCCCATAACTAATGTCTCATCCTGATCTCTCACTCAAGCCTATGTATCTTAGGAAGGTCATGCCCAAACATATAGGTTCAACTTCATTTAGGTCCCATCCATGCGTCCATTCTCACAAGCGACCTCCTCAGGCATCCCATCGTCCCACTGAATTGCATAGACTTTGAATCCCTACCATGGGGATACATATGAAGTGTCTTCGAGGCTTAAGACCAACACTACTATCTCCTTCAAGACAGTCCCATTTCATTCTCACTCCCCTACATACAATTCTCTGTCATCCATCATGATTATTACTAGGTCTGCCACATCCCAGTGGGATCATGTCATCCACCCTCCCTGCTGCTCCTAGCAATACTTGGGAAACTATCCATGGGTAATCTCCAGCATGTCATCAGGTCGTTGTCCTTTTTGTACACCCTAAATCATCACCCCTTAGAACTACGTGGGTTTTCATCCCTGTCTTCTCCATATGGTACGTAGGAAACTTCTCTGTGGAACAATCCCAGTCAATGGTAAACCATGGTGTCCCCCATCCTGGGGTGCACTCTCCCTGATCAGCCCTTAGTGGTGTTCAGATCTGCCATTATGGTGTGACATCTCCCCTCCTTGGGGCGAAACACCGCAGATCCATCCTCATTCGGTGTTCTAATCCATCCATATTCCATGTCTTCCCTCCTTGGTATGTACCAATCTGATATGTCTCTATAGGATTTTCTAATCACCCTCATTCCATCTCCACAAGATGTTAAACTCGCGGCCCACCACATGATAATCCTGAGATGCCTGAGGAAAACCTCGGAAGATACGCCTATGGCGTAACCGTCTACGTAAGATGGTAAACTCGTGGCCTCCCTCATTAAAATCATGAGATGCCTGAGGAAAACCTCGAAAGACACGCCTTTGGTGTAACCATCTCTATGAGACATTAAACTCGTGGAATACCCCGTGTTAAACATGGAAAACTAAGGAAAACCTCAAAGAAATTCCTCCAGCATAAGATACCCCATGACTGATGTGGGATGCCTCAGGTTTTTCACCCTTTGAGACGCCCTCTTATGAAAAAGAATATAGGTTCTCCTATGTCCACGCACCTAAAGATTCCCTAACATGTATGATGTTTTCATCAACTCTAACTGAAGGTTGCTACCATGTCATGACCCCATGGAATGTCCTAACGGAAGTAGTGTAATTAACAAGCGTCAAAGAATATATGGCCCCAGGAATGAGATTCATGAACCATGACCAAAATCTATAAGGGAGACCCATACTAGGTGATGAGTTCTGAGAAGGAATCCAAGGAAGGAAGAACCAGCATCCCATCATCTAGTTTCGATCACGGAGAAGACTTCCCTGAATATAGAGCGGATGCCACCCTCCTTTGTAAAGTGAGAATACGGGGCAACAACTGCACGTCCTCCACAGACAAATGCGTGCGCCCTGGTGAAAGCGCCAGAAACACCATCAATAAATAAAAATCAATGAAACCAATTTTTTCAATTATAACATACCTTACAAAAACATAAGATTTATGAATAACACACCCAAATAATAAATCATAAAGTCTACTTAAGTCATCCATATAAGACGTACATTGTATCTATCATAGTTACATAGGGAGTTATACTTGGAATACCCATCACTATATATTCCAGAAATCTCTTAGGAGAAACATAATGTTTACCTCTGTCACATTACACAATGCATTGGAGAGCTATCTCAGGATCACCCGACCTAGGTTTATCATGGAACCACCCACATACATAAACAATTCCCTGTAACCATAATATAATCAGAACACATAAAACAAGTATAATGGAATGATAACATTTCAACATTCAAATATATCAACTCATTATATTGAAATAAATAACGTTTTATCAAATCATTTTCAGTACCATTTAAAACCCTTAATAAAGGGATTTTTAATTCAAATTGTCCCATACCACATTGAAGATTTTAATTGAATTGAAATTTTAAAAAATTAATTTCTATATTAATAAATACTATAAACCATTTTGAAAACATGGAAATTAATGATAATTATTTAGAAGTATAAATCTTTAAAACATTTAAAAAAATATATTAGTTAAAAGGTTATTAACAAAATGATAGACAATTGAATACAAATAATTGAGGAATAACATTTAATTAGAACATTATAATATCATGAGAATAAATTGATTAATGATATAATATACCGAAGGAAGTATATTCACCACATAAGCTTTAATTGGTACATAACAACAACGGAGCCTCAATGGAAATGTAAATTGAGATGAAATCCCTTATAAAGATGGTATCCTTAAATTAAGTATAAATCAATCACATAATTAAGTTTGAATAAAATAATTACACCGAATATAAGTAGATATTAAGTGTAAAACAATCAGAGGTCATACCCACATATTCACTTTATGTCATATTCAATACGTAAAAGTTTAAACCAATGAATTAAAATCGGGTTATGAAGTTCTCTTGCAAAAATTCGATAGCCTAACGTCATCACATTAAAATTTAGATAATCATTTGATGAGAAAAACGGGTATCTCATCACATGGACATAGATTTTACATCAATAAAGATATATAATAACATTTCCAAACATTATAAGATGTAAATTAAAAGGAATTACAAAAGGAATTGTATTAAAAAGAGGAGGGTGAATGGTTCCCTTACCGATTTGGTAACTTACATAACATAAACCACCTAAAAGAATGATCATACAATCAATATTTAAATACTCATAAATGAAGTATATTATAGAAATAATATAATCATGGGTAGTATATACACCACACAAAATGAAGTAGTTTCAAATATATCATGAACTCTCTAGAATAAAAAGTGAGATGAAACACTTTACCACATTGCAATCAACTGAGTCGTATGTCCAAAAATTAATAACCGCCATAATAAGCACAGAATAACAGGAATATAATGAGAATCATGATAATATATATCAAATTACAATAAAAATACACCACATGCAATTAATAAGTGGTGATAAATATAAATCTCACGGAATTAAAAGTGAGATAAGAAAATCTCTTACCTTATGTACGACTTGACTCATTTGTTACGTAATCTTCTAGAATAATAAAATAAATTTAATTTATAATTTCATAAGAATGTTTTTAAAGTTTATTATATTTTTTATATCACTTTCATACCATTTTATAAACATTATTCTTTCATTTATGTTAATAATGGTCATTCGGTCTATATTTGGTACTGGAGTAAAAAATGAACCCCTTATAATTACAAGTTGTCCATGTGGTCAATAGTCCATTATCTCCAGAATTATATTCATGATGTAGATATCATAAAAACCATATGCATCCAGAATATATATGTATTCATAATAGTACATTACATTTTGGAGATAAGAAATGCAATGCACCATTCATGGAGACGGTAAGTCGTACGTACGTATAAACGCTACTTTCATTTCTATTTCACAATTCAATGGAATTAAAACAAAATGATAAATAGGTATATTAAAATATCTATATAATATCATATATAATATAATTAACCCTATCATTTATACATCCCACATATGGAATAAATGAGTCATATCACATTGAATGGTCTGTAGTCTTTACTTTCTAAAATGAAATTATTATGTTTTCCCATTATGGAAACCATAAATATATGCTATAAATTTAAATTACAGAAGCATAAAAAAAATATAAAAAAATATATATCATATATAAATACATTTTCCTCTTAATGGCCCCCATGATATGTAGTAAGAGATAATCGAACAGTCATCATTTCGTGAGGAGTTAGTTTTCCATTCACAGAAACATTATGTTCACCACACATTAGATGGATGTGTGTGTATGTGTAGTTTAAATCCATCTCATAACAACATCCTAGTATATTTATGATACTGGTGTTGTTATTAATTAAAGGAATAAAAATATTTTATGGTTTAGAGAAGTATTGTAAAATAAAAGAAGTGAAGAGGAACAATTACCTTTAATTTGGGTAACTTACATTGGTTTGAACCAAAAAGAATTCTTGAAGTGATTTCTTCAGAAGTTAAGAATTCTTGAAGTGAAAATATTATTTTATTATATAATGATATTTGGTTTAAAAATGTCCAAAACTAATTAATGTTGAATTTAAGATGCCTCATGGTCTAAATAATATCATCCAATAATAATTGGACAGGTTTTATATGTTATTTTAATATTTATAATCTTATTTATTTAAATAATTTTTAATCATGTATATACTCGTCAATATTTTTTCATCAGTAATTTAATATATTTTTGTCTTAAAATCATAAAAAATACCATTATTTATGAAATATTATTATATTTACAATAAATATTTATAGTCAAAATTATATACTATATAACCCCATATAAAAATTAATTTAATAAAATATATTCGTTTGGGTCATTTTTTCCATTACATTAAATTAATTAATCTGAAGTGTCATTATCAATCATAACTGGCCCAATAGGTCCCAAAATTGAGCCAAAGATTTCCATGGTCTTCCATAACCCATCCAAAAAGGATATGACATGTGTTAAAGTAGTTTTTTTTATTTTGATATTCTTTTTATATGGAATTACCCTATTTACTATTTACTGCCGAAAATAATTGTCAAACATAATATTTACCAAAAATTATATTTAACCTTACTGAACAAAATTTTACATACTAATGACAACCATATATGTCAAATTTTCTAAATTCAATTCATAGAAGTAGTAAAATTTCATTTAAATGATAAATTTAGTATTTAACTACTACTATGTTGTTTCACTATTAATAAAAATTGATATTTTTCAGAAAAATATGAAAACATCAGCCTAAGCTATATTTGATATTCCAAATTCAATAATGATTTCAATTTTACCAAATTCAAAAATTAGATGTCGCATTAATTATTTTAAAATTATTTCTCGTTGTAAAAAAAGGATGTTTTTATGAAACAATAACTATCAAAAGATTGATACTTGTTTATGTCCAATATCAAATTGAAATTTATTAAAATGACAAAAATTTTATTATGTGGTAAAAATATATTCTAAAAACACTTTAAAACCAATCAAAAAATAATCTAAAATTATAAATAAATAACATTAAAAGGCATGTTTGAATTAAAATACATTATTTTTCACTATTCATTAAAAATGATCTTTATCAGAAAAATAAAAACAATTTACCCAAAGTAAATTTTGATGTCCCAAATCTTTAAAAGAATTTTTTTTTCAAATAATACATATATAAATGTCCAAAACTAGATTTAAAGAAGGTTCATCATTAAAAGGCGGTAAATAGACCATTTACTGAATAATAGAGTATTCCTGTATAAAATCAAAATTTTCATTATTTTATACCTCTCACTTTTATTGGATAAAAGTAAATACATTTAACAAACATGTATAATCTTATTTTAGTTAATTATATTCATTTCTACCAATAAAACGGGTTGGAATTATCTACCATTTAAATTGGTAATATTATATTTTTAGTGTGCAATGTAAGATTTCATAGAAACCTATTTTTACGTATCAGGTAAGCAATTGAACATAGCATCCTCATTAAATTAAAATTAATAATAAATTTAAAAATATTAATAAATATAAAAATTTAATATTAATTATTTACCTGGGATGTTACATTTATTGATAAAATGTTTTATGTTATATAAGTCCAAGGGTACATGAAATAATCCTTGTGATTTTTTTAACATTAAAAATGATTCTCCATGGTTATTTAAGAAGTGTGAATTTTTATTGAAACAATTTTTGTTCCATTTAGATAATGTTTATAATGATTTAATAACTATTGAACAAACCAAAAAAATTATTTAATGAGTTTATAGTTCCCAAAAATATGATTGTCAGTCGTAGTTTTCTTTTCATAGTTTCTAAAAATCTGTTTTATTATAAAAAAACATTTGAAGTTTTCAAAACTACATAATTGTTTGTCATGAAAGGAATATAAATTCATACAAAAAATATAATGTGTTAATTAATATAAATTAACCAAAAATATTATTTGTGATTCATCTAGTATTATTGCATACTTCATGAAATATATAATTTATCATCTAAATTTATTTATGATTGAAAGGGAATGGTTTTATCATAATGCATAATGATCAGGTAATTTCATATCATTTATGTTGATTAACCATCTTGAGTTAAATTACACTGCACAATTTTTGTAATTGAAATATATAAATTTGGACTAGAATATTGTGACCAATCATTTGAATGTATTAATGTGTTAAATATATATTGATCAAAAAAATATGAAGTATATATTCACTCAGAAGAAATTAAACATTATAAATAGGGGATGGTTGGAACTGATAATGGATTATCATTACATATTTCATTACCTACTTGAAATGAAATAAAACTGGCTGACTATTTGAGTTTAAATAATAATTCAACATTGACTGCATTATTTTTAGAACACGACCCATTGGTTATAGATTTGAGAAATTTTGTCAAATATGTTGTGGATATACTGATATCATAATTTTTTTAAAGTGAAAATCATGTCATCATTTTCAAAATTAATTTTTTATGCATTGAAAAAGGATAATTATTTACAAAAAAGGGTATAATCTATTTATAAGGGTATTTTTTCTAATTTTAATATTAATGAAAATTTGTTTTATGATTTAGGAAAATATTATGTTTTCCTTGTGATTCCTTGTTGAATAAAGTGATATCTATGGAATCTCATAGATCTTTGTTTTCCATTCATCTAGGATAACCTATGATTTTCTTAGAACATCATGGGTATTATTTGTAGAAGTAATTAAAGTAGATATTTCAAACCTCACCATAAAGTGTTTTCCTTAACAGAATATTAAATAATAATATAATAACAAAATTTACCATTTTATTCATTTCTTATTCTGAAGTGGATATTGGAAAATATATAAATAGATTTTGTGATGCGGCTACCTTATAAATCATGACATAAAATTGATATTTGTTTTTTTGATGGATTAAATAAATATTACCAATTCCTTCCCAATCATGAAACTATTTCCTTAGAGAAGCTTCATCAGATGAATATAATAAATCTAGTCACCATATATGGAGTATCTCTCACCATTATGATCTACAATGATACAATATTCAAAAAAAAGTATTTGCAAAGGAAATCTAAATTTGTTTGGTACTGAATTAAATTTTAGTATATATTAATATCCACAATATTATTGAAATTTTTAATGATCAATTCAAAACATAGATGATATGATTCATTGTTATTATATTTATTACTATGGAAGATGGTATCATGGTATTTATTTGGTCAGTTTTTCTTATAATAAAAGTTTCATTACAGAATATTGATGAATCCAATTGAGTTGTTAGATGAAATTCAGTGTTGAGATGATTTTTTTTATCATGAGTTAAGACAAATTAAGTAAATGGGACTAGTGTTAGTAGGTTAAATGTATCAGAAGGTATAATCTTATTAGTTACATATGAGGATGGATTAATGAAGGTGAATTTTTAGTGAATATGATAATAGGACAAAACATTCTTTCAAGGATGGTGATCATGTCTTTCTCAAAGTATAACCATGGAAAAGTGTTTTTAATATTTTTAAAAAGTTAAATCTATGAAAATGGTTCATTTTACTGTATGAAATCAGATATAATGTTTTACTAGTTGCATACTGAGTGTATATTCCTCTATGTTTATCCTAAGTAAATCATGTTTTTAATCTCTTAATGTTAATGAAATATGTTCCAGATTCATTTCTTGTCTTTGGCACAAAAGTCATTTAGTTGGAAGATGAACATTATTATGATGAATAACCTATTAATAATCATGGACATACTGAGAATGTGTTTTTGGAATAATGTGAATCACCTGGTTAATGTATTATAGAAAAACCATATGGATAAAATGGTGCATGGGATTCTAAAAAATGATATTAAGGAATGATACTTAAACATCTCAAATAAGTGCCCAAAATTTTGAGGATACAATTTATTAAAGGGGTATGAATGTAATAATTAAGTTAATAATATAATAAATCATTTTCATAATTATTCATTATAATTATAAAGTTTTATTTATTATAAAAATTTCAATTTATTTTTAAATCGAAAATGATATGTATTAATTAAACTCTATAATTATAAAGGTTTATTTAATATAAAATTTATAAAATATAGAATTATAATTGGAAGAAATAATTTCTATTTTTTAATCATTATATGAAAAATAAAAATAGTTTAACTTTTCCAATTTTGAAATATTTATTTTGTAGAAAACAGTGAAATATATTTCATTTTCTAAATAAATTATTTATTTTAACAAAAAATTATTATATAAATATCTAAAAATGTAATTAATATTAATTAAAGTAAAACAATTAATTATTTTTAATTTTATGGTAAAACTAATTATTTTAATCAACAATATATTGTGTTTTATAATACATTTTTTTGGTTTAAAAACATTATTTTCCTTAAAACTGTTTTAAAGTGCATAATGTTAATCTATTTTAAATAATTATAACAATACGTAATAATTGTTATTTTCTATAAATTTATATACTAAATATCTTAATATATTAATTTATGTACATAAAATCACTACTATTAGACATATTGTTAATATAAAATAAACTATTTCTTGAAAAATATACTTCTTGATAAGATTCCTTTTCAAGTCATCTAGGAGTTTTATTTAAAATAAATATCTCTAGTAATGTAAATGATTTCTTTTAATAGATTATAAATTTTTATTCATAATTCAATTATATTATCTAACATATTCAACTAAATTTTTTACCAAAATGAATAGTGAAAATAGTAGAAGTTATTTACCACATTTAAGGTAAGAAATGATTTACCAAGGGATAAACTAAACAAAAAGGGTTAATGTGGCCTATAAACTGGAAAAAAATCTATATTATAGAAATAATTATATATTTTCTTGAATAAATATTGAAAATGTTGTATTTTTTAGGCATTTTTCAAGTTAATAATTTGGGTATGGTTTTTTCTTTAAAAAACTGGTGTTTTACTAACCTCACTTATAAAGCCCCCCCTCTTCTATTATATTCACAAATGAAATATTTTTTTATAGTTAAATACCTAACCATGATATCTTTTATTATTCTCTTTACACATACTATATCTTATATTATGATCCTGAATCTATCCTAAGAATTTTTTTGTTCCTTCCGTGGCTGCTTTCCCGAATAAGGGTTTTTATTCTTAATATATAATCATTATGTTATTTAATCTTTCACACCATTAAAATATTATTACAATATAATGATATAATAAAAGAATACCTATATACAAACGGATTTTATTATTTTATTTTAATAACATAAATCCATCTCTTCTTTTATAAAATGAGAAGCAAAATCATCATGTGTTTTTACAATAGAGTACTGCCTCGCGAACTGGTGCCATTCATTTTCCAAAATATCAAACCACAACTTTTTTTAATGATGTAACTAATATATATATATATATTATGATTATAACATATTAAAATTTATTGAGTTATTTTATTACATATAATATATTAAATTCCATTCCTTGGGGGATAAGATGACATTGCTCGTGTGTACAACTGACTTCGGCCACAAGAAGTTATGTAATTCATTTATTAAAATATGATATAAATGGAAGGTTATAAGGAAAAATATAATTCATATATATAATATAATTAAATTAAATTTCATTATTAACATATTTATAATTAAAAATGGATATTATATCATTTTATTTCATACATAGGTAAATTATAATGTTTCTTGTGTAAATGTGGACTACCACCTCCATGAAGCAATGTGATTATTTTTTACATCATCACATAAAAATATTAATATATTAATTATAAATAAATAAGTGATATAATATATATTATATTATATAAATTATATAATGATAAAAATATTATATACCTCTTTTCGAAAGTAATCATTTTAAAATAGAAATGTTACTTTTGTGTATATATGGCCTACCATCTCATGGATCGTAGAATTATTAATATTTAATATCCATATTCCATGAATATAAATTAAATTATTATTAATAGTTAAAATTTTATTATTTAATGATAATAATTCTAGATAATTTTAAATAATTACCAATCACACCAATAGTCAACCAACCATATTTAGTTGGACACATAAGCTAAATATCATTGTAACATCCATTGAAATCATAATTAATTATTTTTTATATGAAATTTTAATGTTTGAATTATAAGGAATAATAAAATTTAAAATGTTTTTTATTAATGTAGATAATTAAAAAATGTATTATTTATAATAGTAATGAATGGACATGATGACTTAAACTCAACGTAACAAACATACTCTCAATTTCTTTTAATTGATGATTATTTTGATGTTATGAGACTATATTAATTTAATAGGTATATATATAAAACCATTTAGAAGTTATATATCAAATTTCACATTTATAATTATATAATTTGTAAAAAAATTCTTCCTTGGGGACTGTAATTCAAAAATATTCAAAATGATAAGTGACATTTCATTTAAAAAACATCTCTTGATGTATTCATTCAAAAATTATTTCTAATCATAGATCAAAGTTTTTATATTTTTTCCCAAATTTAATTCTATGAAATTATATTTTTATAATATAATTTATTATCTTTATATTCATGTCTTTTTAAAATTCATATTTACATTGATTATATTTCATTATTTATTAAATACAAAAAGAATGTTGTATTTTAATGGTCATAGTGACAAAAAAATTCCATCCACCATATAAATTGTCATATGATTTGAATCACATAGAATATTTAATGTTTTATTTAAAATAAAAAACCATTTTCCCTATTTCTATGTATTTTAGTATTTAAATTTTTTTATAAATAAAAATGTATTTAGGAATTTAAAATGATTTTTTAAAGATAATCTAATTTTAATGTCTTAAAAATGTTTCATAAGTGATAAAAATACTTTTAGAAGTGATTTTATTATATATAGGTAAACTAATAAAAAATGTATACATGGTATTATACTCAATAATTATATTAATAAAGGGTGATCTTAATAGAAGTTTTATAATTGGATAATCCTCCTTTTAGATATCAAGTGATCTTGATGTAGCTTACTTGAAGGGTTGATGAAACATACCAAGTAATTAATGAATAATAGATATTTTTATATATGTCTATTAATGAATTAGATAGTGTTTTAGAGGCTTAATATAAAAAAAATCCAATCTTAAGCATGGAATAGACTAATATTTTTAAAAGATTGTTTTACTTCCTTTTGATGGAAAACCATTTTTGAATCTATCTTTTGACAATTTTATAAACTATGTTTGTCAAAATAAACTTATTCTTTATGATTGGGACATCAAAATTTACTTTGTGTGAATTTTTGGTATTTTTCTGACAATGTTCATTTTTTAATGAATAATGAAAAATACTGCATTTTACATCAAAACTTCTTTTTAATATAATTTATTTATATGATTAGATTTTTTTTGAATTGGATTTGAAGTGAAATTAGAATATATTTTTACCATTTAATCCAATGGTGGTCATTGTAATCAATTTCACTTTGAAATTGGACTTAAACTAGTGTCAATCTTTTGATACTTATTGTTTCATAAAAACACGCTATTTTCTTTGACAACGGGAATTAATTATTAAAATAATTAATGTGACATATATGTTTTGAATTTTTTAAAATAGACTTCATTTTTTAATTCATAATATCAAATATAGATTAGGGTGATGTTTTGGTATTTTTCTGAAAAACTTCAATTTTTGATGAATAGTGAAATCACTAAGTGGTAGTTAAAGAAACTGATTTTTCGTTTAAATGAAATTTTTCCACCTTTCTGTTTTGAATTTCTAAAATCCGACATACATTTTTGTCATTAATAAGTAAAATGTGGTTCAATGAGATTAAAATAATTTTTTGGTGAATAGTAACTTATTACGTTTTTAATCGCGATTAGTGGTAATTAGTGTAGTTTAAGGTAAAAATAATGCATTAATAATAGTAAATGACCTAGACACATGTCCTAACCTTATTGTATGTGTCATGGCCGACAAAGACAAGCCATGGGTCAACTTGGGGACCCCATGGAGCCACTTGGGTTGGGAAATTACATAAATAACTTTTTATTTAATGTAAAAGTAAAAATGACACAAACATAATATGTTTTACGAAAACAATTTTTATATGGGGTTATACAAGTCAGATTTTTTCCTATAAATATTCATTGGAAATATAAAAAGATTTCCTACATCATAGTATTTTGTATAATAATTTTTTGACATTAAATAAATAAATGTATTTATGACATCATAATGATGTAGCGATTACCTCATTAATAATGGATTTAAATAAAATTAAAAGATAATGTAAAATCTATGAACTACACATGTCCAAAACCTATTGGATGGGTGGATATAGAACCCTTATCACCTTATCCTCTAATTATATCAATGTGGGACCCTTTGAATCCGAAATCCATTTTAAAATAAAGTAACTTATCTTTACTTTCCAAGAGTGCCCCTCCTCTCCTCTTATATAAGGCCCCCACCTCTACCTCCATACCCACACTTCCAAAGCCTTTGGCTCGGCCAAACCCTGCCCCTTTTGTCTCTCTACTTCTATATCTTACTCCTTGAAGCCTCACTTTGGGCAGAAGACTTCCCAAGGAAGCCTTTGAGCTCAAACCAAAGGGAGTTACCCTATTTTAAGGTAATGTCTTCTTTTGAGTCCTTTTGTTTTATTTTGCTTCTCAAACCCCCTTAAATCTTTTTATTATTTTCTTTTGTAACAAATCCAGTATCCTAAATTCACTAGGATGTTTTTATAAAAAGGATTCGAGCTACACTGACACACACCTACATCTAATGGTTAAAGAACATACGGTTTCCGGGGATGGTGAATTTAAGCCCTCCGAAACGATGATTGTTCAACATTATTTTAACACCTTCAAAGGTGGCCATTAAGATGACACTATATTTATATATGATATATAATATGTTTATGTTTTCCTTAATCTTCTATATTTCTCATTTTGGGAATTCCTTTATGGTTTCCATTATGGGTAAACGCGATATCTTCATTTAAGGAAGTGCGGACTACCCCCCCTAAAAGTGATTTGATTTGTTAAATACTATATGTGGGACGTATAAAGGATGGATCTATGATATTATATATGATATAATACTGGAATTATTATATACCTTTATATAATTATGATTCCATTCTATAAAATACGTAATAGAAAGGAAAGTAGCGTTCATCCGTACGTACGACTTACCGTCTCCATGAACGGTGCATTTCATTTATTACCTCTAAATGATTATGTAAGATTATTAATGCACATATATACTGAATATATATGATATATATGATATATACATCATGATTATAATCCTGGATATAATGGACACATGAACAACTTGTATTTATAAAGGGTTTATTTTTGACTCAAGTACCAATGATCGT
This sequence comes from Viscum album, assembly GCA_963277665.1. Taxonomy (NCBI): domain Eukaryota; kingdom Viridiplantae; phylum Streptophyta; class Magnoliopsida; order Santalales; family Viscaceae; genus Viscum; species Viscum album. The sequence goes on from OY728128.1 coordinate 326,700,137, forward strand.
TAAAACGACCGTTATTAACTTAAATAATTACATAGTGTTCTTGACATGGATATAAGTGATATAAAAGGAATAATGAACTTGAAAAAGGTTCTTAAACAAGTATAAATTCACTCAAGATTATTATTCATGACATTAAAGAACGATCGAGTCAAGTCGGACCCGAGGTATTGGACTTCATCTCAATCTCCTTTCATTGAGGCATATTTTGATTTATACACAACCTTTTTTATACGGTGTATAAACCCCTTTGACTTTTACGTTTATTCAAAAGGAATATTTTTTATACAAAGCGTTTACTAAACAACAAAAGGGGAATGTTTTTGTCGTACGTATGTGGCGACAATGACTTCTCCGCCGTCGTGACCGTTATTTTAGTTTCGGCTTCCTCTAAAAGCCATACCTTTTTTTAATGAAAAATAAATACCATGTTTTCCTTTTCTTTTATTTTGGTATTGAAAATGGTTTTCATAATGTCTCTATATCAATGTATTGTATTGATATCTTGTGATTGAAAGGTGGGAATGTTATGTTTCCTTTATGCATGTTTTATGTGATACGATTATGTTGAGGTTCTTGGGAATTATTATGAAGACGGGTGGTTCCGTAATAAACTAAGGGCGGGTGAGCCCGATATAGCTCTCCAATGCATTGGGTAACGTGAAGGAGTGAAATGTTAAGGTTTCTCTAAAGAGAATTAGGGAATATACTATGATGGGTATTCCAAACATACCCAAAAGAGTTACTCCCTACGTAAGAATGTTATGAATGCCTCAAGTTATCTTCATGTCTTATGATTTATATGATTTATTCATGATTTTAGGAGTTATGTTAAAGTGCTTATTTTTTATGGGTAATGTATGATCTCAAACTTATGTATATATGTACCCATGTTTCCTTTCTATATTTTTATATCCCATACTGAACTTTTTATGCTCATTCAAAGTTTTTTTGAAATGTTTTTCACAGGTCAATGGAAAGGTACATGATATGATGATAGTGTCAAGGAAGTGTCAAGAAAGAATCCATGATTTATTTTAAATATGTTTCCATTGATGGGAAAGAAGAATAATATCTTTATGTAACCACTTTGTTTATATGTGGATTGTAATGCATGTTTTATGATCTAATTCTCAAAAAATCTAAACCCGAAAAGATCCTCAATGTGAAATCATGTAATAACTCAAGATTAAGTAAGGTTTAAGGCCGGGTCCTCATAGTTGGTATCAAAGGTCGGTTTAGATAATATTAGGAGTTATAATTCTATTAAATGATTATCCAAAAATATTTTTTTTGAAATGATATAGCATTTAAAGATTACCATGTTGCATCATCTAATACATGTTTGTTCAGAATGGTTTTCGGCAGAGGAAACAGGGAAGCAGTGCTAGGAAGGCATACAGAAGGAAATAACCTTCCCAATCAGCATCCTGAGATGGTCATAATTGGAACTGAATTGTTTGTTGGAGTGATGGCACAGTTGAATCAGGCTATAAATGGTGGTGGTATCCATGCACGAGATCTGCCATATCAACCGCAGAAGAACATGACAGTGGTGGAACATTTCATGAGGCAACATCCCCCATCATTCAGAGGATCAATTAACCATGTGTTAGCTGAAGGGTGGATTAAAGCACTAGAGAAGATTTTCGATGTCATGGGGTGTTCAAACAATCAAAAGGTTAGTCTTTCTATTTACAGTTTGGAGGGTGAGGCAGATCAGTGGTGGTCGATGGTTAAAAATATCAGGGATGCTGATGAGATTGATGCTCTCGACTGGGATGAATTCAAAGGTATGTTTCTTGAGAAGTATTTTCCTAAGGCTATTCGGCTTAGGATGGAAAATAAATTCTTGGAATTGAGCCAAGAGGAAGACTCAGTGGCTGCCTATGAAAAATGGTTAACTCGATTGGCATGGTATGCTCCAAATTTTATCCGAGACCTTGATAGTAAAATCATTCGTTTTTACTCACGATTAAAGCCAAAATATCAAAGTGCATTAGCTTCTCGTGATTTTAAAAGTTATGAAAATCTTGTTCGATGTGCTGAGAAGGTGGAAATGGAGTTTGCTGATGACCAAGTGTTCTATAACAACCAGCAGAAGAAGAGACCGAGGTGGAAGGAGAAAGGTAAGAATTCTTCAAAATAGACTGATGGTAAGAAAACTCAGTTTCCAGTTTGCGATAAATGTGGAAAAAATCATGCGGGGGAATGTCTTCTGAATTCTAGAAAGTGGTACCGATGTGGTAAGATGGGGAATAAGGCTCGTGATTGCACTGAAAAAGATCAGGTTGATGGTAAGACCAAATTTTATTTACAGTTAGTGAAATGTTATAAGTGCAAAGAGATGGGTCACTATGCAAATGAGTGTCCGACAAAGAGCTTGAGTGATGGGAAGCAGTTATACTACGAGCATAAAGGGGTGGTGAAATACTTTGCAACTACTTCAGCAGATGTCGGGCCGTCAAATGAAGTTGTATCAGGTACATTGTTTGTTTTTTCATATTATGCTAGTGTGTTGTTTGATTCGGGGTCTACACATTCTTTCATCTCTGAAAAATTTTCTAGTAAAATGGGAATACCATCTCAAGAAATGACTCCTGAACTTTTGGTAAAAACACCTGGGGGAAATGTTGAGGCAAAAAGAATTTATAAGAATCTTCCTATCCTTATCTATGGAAAGAACCTACTTGCAATCCTTATTGTTCTTCCTCTAGTAGAGTTTTATTTTATCCTGGGTATGAATTGGATCTCTATTTACTATGCTAAGATTGACTATAGAGCTAAAGAAGTTTCTTTTGAGAAAGACTTTCAGTTTGTGTACAAGAATGAACCCTTACTATTGATAACTTATCAAGAGGCCGAGAAACTTGTAATAGATGGAAATGAATGTTACCTTGCACACATTGTTGAAAATAAAGGAACTGTTCAGATTAATGATGTGCCAGTGGTAAATGAGTATCCTGATGTTTTTCTTGATGAGTTCCCTATAATAATACCAGATCAAGAAGTTGAGTTTACTATTGACTTAGTTCCTGATGCTAAGCCAATTTCAAAACCCCCTTATCGAATTGCTCAAATTGATCATTTAGAGTTGAAGGAGCAATTGCAAGATTTATTAGAGAAAGGTTTCATTTGACCTAGAACATCACCATGGGGTGCTCCTGTTTTATTTCTTAAAAAGAATGATGGTTCTATGAGACTTTGCATTGATTATAGGGCCTTGAATAATATCATTTTTAAGAACAAATATATGTTGCCTCATATCGATGATTTGTTTGATCAGCTCCAGGGAGCTCAGTTTTTTTCAAAGATTGACTTGAGATTGGGGTACAATCAGCTGAAGGTAAATATGGCATATATTCCGAAGACCGCGTTCCGTACGAGATATGGCCAATATGAATTTGTAGTAATGCCTTTTGGGCTAACCAATGCACCTGCTGTATTCATGGACTTAATGAATAGAATTTTACATGAGTTCTTGGATAAGTTTGTGGTGGTTTTTATTGATCATATTTTGGTGTTTTCTAAAAGTAAAGAGGAGCATGAAAGACATTTAAGGATTATCTTGCAAACCTTAAAAGAAAAGTAACTATATGGAAAATTCAGCAAGTGTGTGTTTTGGTTGAAAAAAATTTCTTTACTTGGTCATATTGTTTCTAAAGATGGGATAACTGTTGATCCTGCAAAAACAAAAGTTGTGGAAGAATGGCCAAGACCCACAAATGTAACCGAGATTCGTAGCTTCCATGGTTTGGCAGGCTATTACCGAAGGTTTGTTAGAAATTTTTCACAATTATCTAGTCCAATGACTAAGCTAACTCGGAAGGGTGTTCAGTTTATCTGGAAAAAAGAATGTGATGATTGATTTCAGGAATTGAAAAGAAGATTGGTGAATGCTTCATTTTTGTAACTACCTTCTAGGAATGGTGAGTTTGTTATATACAGTGATGCTTCATTAAAAGGACTTGGTTGCGTCCTAATGCAGAATGATCAGGTAATTGTTTATGTTCAAGACAGTTGAAGACTCATGACGTAAATTACCCTACAGATGATCTGGAATTAGCTGCTTTTGTTTTCGCTTTAAAAATTTGGAGGAATCATTTGTATGGAGTAAAGTGTGAAATATATACTGATCACAAAAGTTTAAATTATATATTCACACAGAAAGAATTGAACATGAGACAAAGGATATGGCTACAATTAATCAAGTATTATGATTGTACAATTCATTACCATCCGGGAAAAGCAAATAAAGTGGCTGATGCTTTGAGTCGAAACAGTAATGCTTCATTAGAAATGTTGTGTTTGGAACGTGATCCTTTGGTTAAGGATTTGATGAAATTTGGCATAAAAGTTGTTGGTCCAGGAAGTTCTTCTGTTTTGTTTCAGGTATCAGTGAGATCATCTCTGTCTGATAGAATCAAGCAAGCACAAAATCAAGACAGTGAGTTGCAGAAAAAGGTAGAGCTGGTTCAGAAAGGTAAGTTGCCTGAATTCAATATTGATAATGATTGTGTTTTGAGATTTGGGAAGAGATTGTGTGTGCCTTGTGATTCACAGTTGAAGAGAGAGTTGTTATGTGAAGCTCATAGTTCTCCGTTTTTAGTTCATCCAGGCAGTACTAAGATGTATTGAGATCTGGGAGAGTATTACTGGTGGGATGGAATGAAATGAGATATTGCTGATTTTACTATGAAGTGTTTGACTTGTCAGCAGGTTAAAGCAGAGCGGCAGTTACCGAGAGGGATGCTTCAGCCATTACCAGTGCCAGAGTGGAAATGGGAGAATATATCCATGGACTTTTTTGTGGGATTACTGAAGACATCTCGAGGTAATAATGCAACCTAGGTTATTGTTGATCTCTTGACCATGTCTGCTCATTTCCTTGCTATACGAGATACTTTTTCCCTAGATCAACTTTCCCATTTGTATCTTAAAGAGATAGTAATGTTACATTGAGTTCCTCTCTCTATTGTATCTGATCTTGATCACAGGTTCACTTCTAACTTTTGGAAAGGCCTTCAGAAGTTGTTGGGTATTGAATTAAATTTTAGTACAGCTTTTCATCCTCAATCAGATGGGCAGTCAGAACGAACAATTCAGACCTTGGAGGATATGCTACGATCTTGTTCTATGGATTATCAGGGAAGTTAGGACCAACATCTTTCTTTGGTTGAATTTTCATATAATAACATTTTTCATTCCAGTATACAGATGGCACCATTTGAGGCGTTATATGGGAAGCGGTGTCAAACTCCATCTTTCTGGGATGATGTGGGTGAAAGGAAGTTGATGGGACCAGAATTGGTAGAATTGATGGCAGAAAAAGTTCAGCTAATTCAGAAGCACACGAGAACAACTCAGAGCAGACAGAAGAGTTATGCGGATAACCGGAGGAAGGATCTATCTTTTGAGGTAGGTGATAATGTTTTTTTCTCAAAGTATCACCATGGAAAAGTGTGATTCGATTTAGTAAGAAAGGAAAGCCGAGTCCAAGGTTTATTGGACCATATGAAATTCTGGGGAGAGTTGGATCAGTTGCTTACCGAGTGGCTTTACTGCCGAGTTTATCTCAGATACACAATGTTTTTCATGTTTCGATGCTGAGGAAGTATATGACAGATCCATCTCATGTTTGGAGTCCAGAGGTAGTTCAGCTGGATGAGAACCTATCATATGAGGAACAACCGATCCAGATTCTTGACCATAGGGAGAAAGTGTTACGGAATAAGGCGATTCACCAGGTAAATGTTTTTTGGAAAAACCACATGATTGAAGAGGCAACATGGGAATCTGAAATTGCAATGAGAGATAAGTACCCTCATTTATTTGATAAGTAAATAAATTGAGGGGTAGCAATTTTCTAAATGGGGGAAGGATGTAACATCCCATGTAAGTAATGAATAATAGATATTTTTATCTATGTCTATTAATGAATTAGATAGTATTTTAGAGGCTTAATATGAAAATAAATCCAATCTTAAGCATGGAATACACTAATATTTTTAAAAGATTATTTTACTGCCTTTTGATGGAAAAACATTTTGAATCTATCTTTTGACAATTTTATAAACTATGTTTGTCAAAATAATCTTATTCTTTATTATTGGGACATCAAAATTTACTTTGTGTGAATTTTTTGTATTTTTCTGACTATGTTCATTTTTTAATGAATAGTTAAAAATACTTCATTTTACATCAAAACTTCTTTTTAATCTAATTTATTTATATTATTAGATTATGTTTTGAATTGTTTTTGAAGTAAAATTAGAATATATTTTTACCATTTAATCCAATGGTGGTCATTGGAATCAATTTCACTTTGAAATTGGACTTAAACTGGTGTCAATCTTTTGATACATATTGTTTCATAAAAACACGTTACTTGCACTGACAGTGGGAATTAATTATTAAATTAATTAATGTGACTTATATGTTTTGAATTTTGTAAAATAGACTTCATTTTTGAATTCAGAATATCAAATATAGCTTAGGGTGAAGTTTTGGTATTTTTCTGAAAAACATCAATTTTTGATTAATAGTGAAATCACTAAGTGGTAGTTAAGGAAACTGATTTTTCGTTTAAATGAAATTTTTCCACCGTTGTGTTTTGAATTTCAAAAATCCGACATACATGGTTGTCATTATGATGTAAAATGTGGTTCAATGAGATTAAAATAATTTTTTGGTGAATAGTAACTTATTAAGTTTTTAATCGCGATTAGTGGTAATTAGTGTAGTTTAAGGTAAAAATAATGCTTTAATAATAATAAATGACCTAGACACATGTCCTAACCTTATTGGATGTGTCATGGCAGAACAAGAAAAGCCATGGGTCAACTTGGGGACCCCATGGAGCCACTTTGGTTGGGAAATTACATAAATAACTTTTATTTAATGTAAAAGTAAAAATGACACAAACCTAATATGTTTTATGATAAAAAAAATTATATGGGGTTATACAAGTCATATTTTTTACTATAAATATTCATTAGAAATCTAAAAAGATTTCATACATCATAGTATTTTATTATAATTTTTTGACATTAAATAAATAAATGTATTTATGAAATCATAATGATGTAGCGATTACCTCATTAATAAAGGATTTAAATAAAAGGAAAAGATAATGTAAAATCTATGACCTACACATGTCAAAAACCTATTGGATGGGTGTATTTATAACCATTATCACCTTATCCTAGAATTATATCAATTTGGTACCTTTTAAATCCGAAACGCATTTCAAAATAATGTAACTTATCTTTACTTTCCAATAGTGCCCCTCCTCTCTTCTTATAAAAGGCCCCAACCTCTACCTCCTTAACCACACTCCCAAAGCCTTTGGCTCGGCCAACCCCTACCCGTTTTGTCTATCCCATTCCCTCTCTTACTCCTTTAAGACTCAATTTGGGCAGAAGACTTCCCAAGGAAGCCTTTGAGCTCAAACCATAGGGAGTTACCCGATTTTAAGATAATGTCTTCTTTTGAGTCTTTTTGTTTTATTTTGCTTCTCCATCTCCCTAAAATAATTTTTTTATTTTCTTTTGTAAAAACTCCAGTATCCTAAATATAATATTATGTTGTTATAATAAGGATTCGATCTACACTGACACACACCTACATCTAATGGTTAAAGAACATACGGTTTCCGTGGATGGTGAATTTATGCCTCCCGAAACGGTGATTGTTCAACATTCTTTTAACACCTTCAAAGGTGGCCATTAAGGTGACACTATATTTATATATGATATATAATATTTTTAGGTTTTCCTTAAGCTTTTGTATTTTTCTTTTTGGGAATACCTTTATGGTTTCCAATATGGGTAAACGCGATATCTTCATTTAAGGAAGTGCGGACTACCGCCCCATTAAAGTGATTTGATTCATTAAATACCATATGTGGGACATATAAAGGATTGAGCTATGATATTATATATGATATTATACTGGAATTATAATATACCTTTATATAATTATGATTCCATTCTATAAAATACGAAATAGAAATGAAAGTAGCGTTCATGTATACGTACGGCTTACCATCTCCACGAACGGTGCATTTCATTTCTTACCTCTAAATGATTATGTAATATTATAAATGAATGTATATAATGAATATATATGATATATATGATATATAAATCATGATTATAATCCTGGATATATTGGATACATGAATAACTTGTAATTATAAAGGGCTTATTTTTGACTCAAGTACCAATGATTGTTAAAATGACCGTTATTAACTTAAATAATTACATAGTGGTCATGACATGGAAATAAGTGATATAAAAAGAATAATGAACTTGAAAAAGGTTCTTAAACAAGTAGAAATTAACTCAAGTTTATTATTCAGGACATTAATGAACGATTGAGTCATGTCGGACCTGAGGTATGGGACTCTGTCTCAATCTCCTTTCATTGAGGCATATTTTGTTTTATACACAACCTTCTTTTTATATGGTGTATAAACCCCTTTGACTTTTACTTTTATTCAAAAGGAATCTTTTTTATACAAAGCATTTACTAAAATATAAAAGGGGATTTTTTTTGTCGTACGTATGCGGCGACAACGACTTCTCTACCGTCGTGACCTTTATTTGAGTTTCAGCTTCCTCTACAAGCCATAACATTTTTTAAAGAACAATAAATACCATGTTTTACTTTTCGTTTATTTTGGTATTGAAAATGGTTTTCATAATGTCTTTATATCAATGTTTTGTATTGATATCTTGTGATTTAAAGGTGGGAATGTTATGTTTCCTTTATGCATGTTTTATGTGATACGATTATGTTGAGGTTCTTGGGCATTATTATGAAGACGGGTGGTTCCATAATAAACTAAGTGTGGGTGAGCCCGATATAGCTCTCCAATGCATTGGGTAACATGAAGGAGTGAAACGTTAAGGTTTCTCTGAAGAGATTTAGGGAATATAATGTGATGGGTATTCCAAACGTAACCAAGAGGGTTACTCCCTACGTAATAATGTTATGAATTCCTCAAGTTACATTTATGTCTTATGATTTCTATGATTTCTTCATGATTTGATGAGTTATGTTAAGGTGCTTATGTTTTATGGGTAATGTATGATCTCATTCTTATGTATATTTGTACCCATGTTTCCATTCCATATTTTTATATCCCTTACTGAGATTTTTATGCTCATCCAATGTTTTTTTGAAATGTTTTTCACAGGTCAAGGTAAAGGTAAATGATATGATGATAGTGTCAAAGAAGTGTCAAGAAAGAATCCATGTTTTATTTTAAATATGTTTCCATTGATGAGAATGAAGAATACTATCTTTATTTAACCACTTTTTTTATATGTGGAATGTAATACAAGTTATATGATCTAATTCTCTAAAACTCTAAACCCGAAAAGATCCTCAATGTGTAATCGTGTAATAACTCAAGATTAAGTAAGGTTTAAGGCCAGAGCCTTATAGTTGAGACCCATTTTATACAAGAAAAATGGGTGATATTGAAATTTCATATATTTATAGAGAGAAAAATAAAAGCTCTCCAACTTATTGGTTAATGACTATATTGTAAGTCATCCATATATTTATTACAATTAAATAGGTTTTCCAAGGGTTTTATGAATATAATGATTACTGTTTGAAATATGTTTTTTTACTTTTTATTATGGTTTTGAAGGGTTTATGTGAGAAGAAATAATGTGTTTGATTAATATGAAAATTTATAATTTTATACTGCTAAATTGCATTGAAGATAATGATAAATGATTCTTGTGTTTTCATAGTTATTATTGGACTGATGACTTTTTCTTTTTATTCCCTATATTAAAATCTTTGTGCTAATCCAATGAATTTTTTAAATTGTTTTAAAATGTTTTATGGATTCGTAAATGAAGGGAAGATTTCATGTCAAAATACATGATGATTTTTCATGAAAATAAATTATCATTTATGCTTAAGTTTTTTATTACTGGAAGATGGATGTAGAACAGAAGTGTTTACAATGTATTATATGTTTTTTATGTATTAGCTGTGAACTATTTCCCAAAAAACCTATACCTAAAATATCCAAAATTTAATATAATGTGAATTCCTGAATAAAACTCTTCTTTTTGTTATGTATAAATTTAGGAACTTATATTATAACATCTCATGTTCTCATAATAACACTCCCAGAAAAAAATTTTTATTTGTCTAATGAAAAATATAATATTTTACAGAAATGAATTGTATTTATTACCATATGATACAATTCTATATCAATATCTAACAAAATATTATCCATCATTATAATATGAGTTTTATCTAAAAAAATATTGCTTTCCATTTTATTTTTGCTCTTTATATTATATTTTTACTTGATAACATGTAATCACATATTATCCCAGAATATATTTTATATTTTACAAAATATTTCATCAATTAAATCTTCACAAACAATCTCATGTTTTTTACATAATAGTTTTTAAAATTACTAAAAAATATTTAACAAAATTATTATTTATAAGAGACTATTTTACCTTAATCTTTAGGATAAAAACTCCTAAACTTGAGATGATTTACGTTATACTCATGTAGCAATATGATAATAATATCAAATTCAATTTATGAATGTTTTAGTATCCTGAAAATTATATTTTTCATTTTCAACCACTAATAATTCATATTATATTTGTATGAAATTTTTTTAAAATTTTTTCATGTTATGAAATTTTGGCCTTGAGATGTTCTAGTTTCTATTTGCAATCATTTTTCTAATGAGTTGATTTTATAAACTACTTGATTTGTTTATTGATATTGATTTTGTTTCTATACTACCATGATATTTAGAATTATATGTATGATTTTTAAGATTTTTTATTTCCGCTTCATTATTAATAAAAAATACATCATGTTGAATAACATAATCCTTAATTTTTCTATTCGTTCAATGTAAAAGTCATCATATTACTCAATAATTTATGAACATATTTCATCTTCTTCTTTTCCATTTATATTTTTCTCTTAATTGTGGGAAAACTATTAACATACCTAAACCATTTTTATATTTCATTTTAATTTGGTAATAATATTTTATGAATCACACAAAATAAGTAACACTATTTTTTTCCTAAGACACTCAGCTATAGTATTTTTAATTTCAAAATATTTATATCATTTTCATGAATTTTAGCCTTTATATTAGGATCTTCCTTTTTAGGGAGTTATTTTAAGTAAATATTTGATCAGATCTGACAAGGATGAATAAGGTGGTGTTACTCTTCATACAAAAACTCATTCATGTCTAAATCATTCAAAGTTTAAATTTTTAAATCAAATCTATTAATAAGATTTAAAAATATAACATTTACAATGGTAGAATATTCCAATGTGTTTTTAAAATCAATAGTATTTCTTTTTGTAAAAAATAATTTTTTCATGACATTAGTAGGAAGTATGAAGAATTTTTATATATTATAATAATGTTCTTCATTATGGAAAATGTCAATAATCATGTTTTTAGGTATTTGGTAGAGTTTGATTAAATGAATTATTGAATTGTATAGTTGGTTTATTTGTGATAAAACATATTAGAGTAAGTTGATATATATTGATGACAGAGTGCTGATGAAGACATGTGTTTGATTAACTCTTTATGATATGTTAGAATAACTAGGGGGTTCTAAATTCTGTTCTAGATTCATTATAGAGATAACTAAATATTTATTATAGTCTTCACTAGAATACATCAATTTCTGGAGTGATATCCAATGGTATCTCAATTATGAAAATTTCATATTTTGAAAATTCATGTTTTTAAGAATGAAGTGGATTTAGTACATCAGTTGTGCGTTAATATAAACAAATTATGTGGGGACACATATAGATATGATTTTTATATATAATGTCATCTATACATATTTATTTATTTAATATTATTTTTGTAATGTTATAAAAAAATCCATCAATATTTTCTCAGGGACAAATGATGATATTATTAACAACATTAATATAATATGATAAATTCAATTTGTTATTATGTTCTTTCTTATATAATATTTATGAGAGTTATGAGTGATTAAGAGTGAATTATTGTGTGTGGTTGATATATTGTATTTTCCTTATCAGTTTTTAAACATCATTTAGCAACTTCATCTAATTATTGGTGTTCTATAATTTTTTTCATGTGCTAATATTCATATTGTTTGATTACAATTCAGGGTTTATTTAAATCATTAAAGGTGGTATTAGAATTTATTTGTTAATCATGATTCACTTCCGACAACATAATATTTATTTGTTAATATTCTTCTCTCAAAAAAATTTATTTCAATGGGTGTCAACTATTTTTATAAAATAACATCTTAACAAGTAATGTTATAGAAAAACAAGTATTACTAGAAAAATATTAGTTATTGGAGAATGAATGTGGATTATTATCTCCATAAAATAGTTTTTGAGGTTCTTTTATATTATTTTAATTAATAAGAATGATATAAATTAGAATGGGAAATGTTTTACAGAAAGGAAATTGGAATGATGACTTTCAGTTTTATGAATAATGATTTTTATAACATCAATGATGTTAAATAGATTATAGAATTGATGATGGAAATAATGAATATGAGTGAAAATATAAAAATAATGAATAAATGTTTTATAATAAATAGTTTATTTATCATGATATTATAAAATGGAAGATAATTGGATGATCCTCATAATGAAAATATTTTATTTATAGTCTAATTCAATTAAATATTGTAAAATTCATTAGATATTATTAGGATTTTAATTAGCATTCATAACAACCACAATCATGATACTATGTTTTGATAGATGTAACATTATCATTTTCATTCAATCTAAGAGATGATTTAATATTATGAAAGTAACATTTAGATTCTTGTAAATTGTGAAAGGAGGGATGGTTTTTAGTTAATATTGTTATTAGAACTGATGATAGAATATTTTTTGAGGGTGTATAATTGAGTTGGCTAGAAACTAGCCACTACCAACTGGTGGAACCTAGAAAATAGCTAGTGGGTTTCCAATGAGACCGTGATTTTAATAGACCCCACTAGCTTGATGGCGGTTGAGGAAGAAAACATATAATATTTCCATGAACACTTGCCAACCAATATCTTGGTACTGATCAATGGGACTATTTTAGGGGTGAATTAAATGAAACATGTGGGTTTTAATTAATCATGTTTTTATATCTATTATGTATCTTATTTCATACCATAATAATAATATTTCATATATGAGACATAGACTCTTAGAAATTTAACTCTCCCATTCACCTGTATTTTATCCTTCATATTTGGAATGATTAGGTAATGATATAATTGATTTATTTTTATAGGCATTTAAGAAACCCTTAAACCCTTTTCAGAAATGAGATTAGATATATTATGTATTATTGACTTCTACTTTTATCTGATGATTTTTCATCATATTTTTTTAGAATGGATTTGGATAAACCAATATTACATCATTTATAGACTAACTAGATATTTATAATTAACAATGAATGTACCATGGGTAAGTTTTCATTAGTCTCCTTTAATGAAATATTATTGATTATATATTAATGATTTAAAATTAATCCTTTAATTATTACATCATAAATCGGTGGAAGATATTATAAATTCCCAAAACATACACTCTCATATCCTATGCTAAAATTATATACATTATATTATTTTCATTGTTGGTTAAAATTTTTACCGTATTTATTCCAATAAAAAACATAAAAATAAAAATTTAAATAATATCTCTTATATTGTAAAGGACCTTTTATGTTTCTTTTTTTATAGGATTAGGATAAACTCCTTCATAAGAATTAAACAAGTAATTAAATGTAACTTTCTAAGATATTGAATATTTTTCTTATTCCAAATTATGTAATTATAATCATACATATGAAATAACTTTGATGCATAATTTGGTAAACCACATTATATAAAAAAAAGTTAAATGTAATCACCAGAACTGTTCTGTCAAATTATCAATAGAGAAAAACATAAACATTACCAAATGAATTTCATTAATGTACATAAAAAGATAATAAGGGTGTTAAGAATTAATTCATGTTCATGAATATATTATAATCATGATCAAACTGATGAATACTCAGATCATAAATAATAATAACAAATAATAAGGCATTAACAAAATAAATGGTCATTAAAATCAACAATAATGATACATACGATATCAATACTCATCAAATGGAACATCATAAATTCAAATAATGAAATTAAAATCCTTTTTAGTATCATGGATATTCATATTAATTTGGCTCGTCCAAACACCTTTTAGTTGCAATAACCATACAATCAATATCCAATAAAATCATTACCTAATAAATTAGAGCATTATCCATGCACACCGATAATATAAGATTTAACCCTACCACCAAATTCTATTTGGGCTACCCCATCAAGTTAGCTACTATGAAATCACACAAAAATATCTTTTCTACCCCATTGTATATGCTAAAATGGGATCTCCTAGTGCTATCTGGTACACCCAATCGCATAAGTTATAATGGGCTTTCCCAATTATATCTAGTCCCTCTATAATATAAGCTATAACTCGATAAAATGATGCTACCCCATATTCCACATAATATATGTAATTTCCAAGAATGGTAACATGAATTATGTAATAAAATAGTTCTCATTATTATAAAACAAATAAAATATAATTAATTATTTCAAAACATTGTTAACATATGAAAAATGAATGGGTTACAATATAATAAATTTGAGAAAATCATAAATTTCTAGAAAAACAACAATGATGGTATCATTAACATATATCCATGGTGGTGGATAGATTACTATAAGGGATTTTGACAATTAATAATGGATATTTCTTTTAAAAATAATTAAAAACATTCTTGTGAAAAATATAATTATGATATTGAAAATCACCTTTTTACTTCATATAATATTTTAGAAATCCAATAAAATAAAAAAATAGATAAAATGAATAATATTAATATAATAATTTTAATTAAAATTAACCTTGTAAACATTAAATACAATATTCAAAAAATTAATTTCATGTTGGTAGGTAATTCCCTACATGTTTTAAAGAGCATTGTATTTATACAGTAAAATTGTTAGTTAGTGACTAGATCTGAAATAGACATAAAATGACTTTTTGAAATAATTTTTAAGGAACAATTATTTAAGAAGTTATTTATTAAAAATATTTAATAATTTTAAAATCATATTAGACCTATTTTTAGAAATCAGGGTTTTTGGATCAATCAAATTTTTGACCAAAATATAGATGATATGTCGGATTTACTCAAAAAATATAAAATATTCTAAGTACTAAATAGTTTCAATATGGTACTATTACCTAAATTTTTTTGAATAAACTTAGTATAATATTATTCACGATAATTATAGGATTTCAACATCAGAGACTTAATCATACGAAATTATGATAAACAATGAGATTGTCATAGAAGTGAGTTTTTGCTAACATTAAATCCTAATAATCATGATGGAATTACATTAAATGAAAAATATAATAGCATAAAAATTATTATATTCTCGTTATAAAATGTAAAACGATGATTATATAAAAATCATAAAATAATATATGTATATAACAAAACAAATGTCTCAAATAATGAATATTTATAAAAAAAATTACTTAACGTTTTAGAAACATAAAAACTATAAACCAATTTAAAGGGAGGTACTAAAAATAATATCTAAATACCAAAAAATATAATGTAATTAATCATAAAATACCTTAATTTTATGTATATATAAAACAAAACAAACATAAGTGTTGCATATGGAATACATCTCAATGAAATAAAAGTGAGATGAGAACAACCCTTACCTCACGCTTCTTTATGGTTGAACATGATTAACCTCTGTGTAATGGTTTAATTTATCTTAATTACTTATAAAATAACTTTATTAATACATTTATTATCATATATTGTTTTTATTATGACCATTTATTACCTATTTAATACCAATTATATATTAATGTTACGTTTCAGATAATAATCGCTTTGTCTTTCTCATTTGTTTTGAATCATATATTTTTGAACAAAATATATTATTACTAATTTAATAATTTAAATAATTTAGTAAAACATATAAATTTCATATTTTGTAACAATATATTTATTTATATTAACCCATTAAATTTTTTGCTAAGAAATGATGCTTCCATCTTCTTGTCATACTGAATGAAAGTATAGTAAATGAAATATATATATATATATATATATATATATTATCATTCTAGTATCATTATTAGGTTATATATATCAAATATTTTTATTAAACCCATCCTTAATACAATCTAAATAATGAATGAATTTATCACATCGTTTCATGAGGCAATAGTCTTCCACACACACACACAACATTATAATATTCTGAAGAGATTGATATCATGATTATATGTGTGATATAAAAATTATCTAATTATAATAATACCATAAATACCATAAATATAAAATATAAATAGTTATTTCTTTATTATTATATTTTGTGATTGTTGGTAATGGGAGAATGAAAGACAACGATCCGTGGGGCGGTAGTCCGAAACACAACGAAATAATCAATGTTCACCGATTATAATGGAATTTTGTGTGGTTTTAGGTCTTACCCATATCATGTAAAAAATATCAGAGTATTTAAGACACAAATTCCATTATATCATCTTTTTAAAATATATATTTAAATTTGAATATAGTTAAATAAACTAAAGATGCTTGTAGAAGAACCTTATCCCCTTTTTAGGTCTCCTCCTTATGCTTTCACTAAATTATTGAAAGGATGGATTTATGTCAAAAATTTGATTACAAGATTAGGTTATGGAGTTTTTGATGTTTTTGGGATGTTTTTGGTTGAGAGAAATGGTTTTATATGTGTGAATAATTGAGGGGACTATGTTTTCTTTTATAGTTAATGAGGGGTGGCATTATTATAAATACTCAAAAGTAATCACTATTTGGAGGAAATTCTATCCTCAAGGTGGTTAAAAATTTATAATTAATGTGTTTTAGGAAAAATATTTTTATGAAGAACAGATAACAAATAATATATAAAATTTTGTACTCATTTGGTTCCTTATCTCCTATGTTTCCTTATTATACCATTTTGTTTTTCCATTATGAAATTGTTTTTCTAACCAATGTAAATTACCCATAATTACTAAATTAGAGTGATTATTGTAATATATATCAAAAAAAATTCATGATTATGATATATACTTCTATACAATAGAAATAATAAATTTATTGGAAAGTAATTTTAATATAATCAATAGTAATGTGGAAAATGTTCTTTAACATTAATCACACAAAACATTTCTTTAATATTTAAGGGTCAATACATTAATTATAGTATTATTTTGGTCCATTAATGGAATTTAGTAAGAATATATATTTTAATTTAAAAATATGCTGGATTAATAGGATATTTTTATTACTTCTAAATCCTTTAATAAAATTTAATGTTTTATGAAGTAACATTAACGTCAATTTTGACATTATTTATTTAAATTTAATTAAACAAATATAATGTCATTCAACAAATTTGGATATAATATTTCATAACTACTATATCCTAATATATTCATATAAAAGAAAATTTTACATAGTAAATCATTATATTTACATTACTTTAATTTCATTTAGTTTAATTTATTTTATATAATTATTAAATATTTAATCTATTTTTGAGAATTTCATAGCCTTTAATATATGTAAATCATCTCTTAAAATTAGTTATAAATTATTATGATAATATTAACTATTTTATTTAATGAAATAATTATTTCCAAATAACATAAAATGATCTTTTTCATTATGCAGAGGATGTAAAAATATTTAAAGGAAAAAATATTTATTTTTGCCTTTTCTTAACATCACTTATTATATGGGTCACACTCTTATAAAAGTATCCTAGAATCTCGAAAAACAACTTGAACTTATGGTCATAAGAGTGTATATACGTCAAAAAAAATTGGTTTTTTATAAATTTTTTAAGACATGTTAACCATCATATTATTGTTTTAACCCCATGTAAATCCATTTTATCTTAGTCATGATGATTAATATCTTTGAGATTTAATATTCATTTTGGTCAAAATTTATGTTCACATTATAATAGATTAAAATTTATTCATATTAAAAGTATGAAATCCATTTTTCTGAAATTTTATTAACATTTTTTGAAATTTTTAATTTGAAATTAATCTCACTAACGTGATAAAAAAGTAGGTTTATAATGTTAAAACCTTTAAAAGATCAATTTTTTTTTATCAAAAATAAAAATGAAATTGATTCCAATAAAATTATTTGGATTAATTGATGACTCGTAGATATATTGATACTTTAAACCCCATTAACATAAATTTTAAATTAATTAATTGAACATGAAATTTAAAATTAATATTCTATATTTTTTACTATTCATTATAAAAAATGAAACCTCTAAGAAAAAACAAAAAAATAACCCTAAGAAAATTTTTATATTTAAATATAAAAAACTGTTTTTAAAAAAAATTCTATATGTTTCAAAAATAAAATTCCATCATGTGAGCTAAACATTACTAATCATATTTTTATAAAAAAAAATATTTTTTGAGAAAAAAATATTTTTATTTTGAAATGATTACAATTTTATTTAATATAAATTGATAACAAAAAAAGTCTAAAATATATATTTTATTAATTTCATTAATCATATTAGTACCCACAACTCTATTATCTAGAAGATATTTTTTCATTAAATAAAAATATTTATCATATATTCTTATTGGAAAAATAATTGTCGTTCTTTTAATGATTCCTATTAGAGAAATATGCTGTTACTTGTTGAAAAATCTATTGAAAATAAAAATATATTGATTAAATGAATTATAAACTATTAAAGAGATTAAATTTATTTAATTATAAATATATTGTAATGTCCTGGGGTGTCATATTCTTATATAATCTCATTGTGGTTTTCCATATAAGTCATAAAATATAATTTTCATCTTCTAAAATCTCAGAAATTTACATCCTCCACCATTTAAATAAAGCGAGTCCTCAAAATCTTACCATTACATCAAAGGATTAATGTTCGGAATTATTTTTTGTAAACCTACACAATAAAAATGTTTATTAAAATATAATCTCAGTAATAGTGAAAGGAATGTACAATGGTCATATTGAATAAAAAATAACATACTTCATGAAAATAAAATTCCAAATGCCACATATCTATACAATGGATTAGAAAATATTCCATCAATTTTTATACCTAAACCAGGATTAAGATGGTTAGAAAAAAGTAAGATAATTTATAAAATAAAGAAACTTTTTTATGATACATTAAACAAGAAAATATAACAGTAATACCGAAATATCAAACTAAATAAATTTTAAAACTTCAAAATTGAATATTTTATTAACCTCAACGGCTTTCATGTACCATTAATCATTCAAGACCAAAAATATGGATATACTTTTTTCAAAGTCCCTTGATCACTTATTCAATATATCACTTTTCAATCCAGACTATATCTATATGATAATACATTTATTCCCATAATTTATTCTATATCCGAGATCCTATAATCCATAAATTATATTAATACAATAATAATAATGTCTATAAATGTATGGGAATACTTCACATTAAGTTGAATATTAAAAAATGCTTCAACCCGATAAGGAACCTGGTAAAATTTCATTATTCACTTTAGGATCCCATTACATCAATCCTTAAATGGGGGCATATGACTTATCTTTTGTTCTTCCAGAATCTTATAGACCTATTATAGTATACACATCTCTTAAGATTAAATCACATGAAGACAATTTAATCTTCAATGATATCTAGACCAAACAATGATACCCGCTATAATATCCCATAACCCACACTCCCAAATCCTATGATGGAATAATAATAAAATACATTCCCATTATTGATCCCAAAAATTTGTATAAAATTATTTCCTATACAAAAGGAAAAAAGAAACATATACATTCAAGAGGACCTTTTAGGTTTAAGGTTATTGATAATTATAAAAAACTCCTATATAAAAAATAATAATATCATTAAATGATAATTTATCACACCCAGCCTATATTTCATAATTTCACATTATTTCATCATATTCGTCCTTATCAAATAACTTCTATCAATAATTTGTTGAAACTTTTTCTTTATAATCACGAGAAAAGGAATAATTCTAAGTGTGATCTTAATTTCAGAGTGACGAAAAATGTAATCATTAACAAATGATTTTTATCAGTGAGAATAAAAAGAGAAAATCTGTATGATGACATAATAAAAATGAATGTGTGTAACATATTAATATAAATAACCATAAAAACTAAGATCATCAATCAATAAAAATTTTAGTTAGTCATTGTCAAATGATATGTTCATAATAATGAATAATAGTTTTCCATGTGATATAAATGGTGATCAAATGAATCCTCATAAACATACAGAAGGAAATTAAAATAAATTTAGTTTTCATGGATCATCATATTCATAAGACCCTTTAAAATCCCTTTTAGTTAAAATAACAAATGGTCTAACATCAAATATAATCTTTAACCAATACATTGGAGTGAAATATAGGTTCACACTCCATATAATTTATAAAATGCCCAGTCAGTGATATCTGGACCACCAATTAATTTGAGTCATAATGGGATCAACTAGACCTATCTATGAAACCCCGTCATATAATCTATAGATAGGACATCTAGTGTTATCTAGGAGACCCCATCGTATACTCTATAATGGGATCATACTATACGTTATAGGACACAACATAATATAGTCTATAATAGGATCACCCTATGATATCTGGGATAACCTATCTTATATATAATACCAATGATCCACAACATGAATAATTTAAAAAGAGAATTCATATCATAATAAAACTCATAAAATAATAATTAATCATTTAATAACACAGTTAACCCATTGAAGAGAAATGAGTTCACTAAAAATCTCATTAATACAATCTTAATCATTATATAAAGGAATGGTTATTTTATAATTTCTATATATCCCTAGTGTAGGATATGAAACAACAAGGGTTTTGTAATTTGATGAATAGAAATATAATTATAATATCATTAAAAATTTCTTTATGAAAATAATATTTTTAATTTGAAAATAAATATTTTAAACATAATTATTTATGAATATCATTTTATTTGAGAATCATTTTTAAAAGTACGATATTTAAATTAATATTATAAAAATAATTCGATTTAAAATTAACATTGTAATATTTCAAATGAAGAATCAAATAAAAAATTGTCAAGTCTGTGGGAAATTCCATACATGTTTTAAACAACATTCCATTTTCATGGAAAAATGGGTAAAAAGAACCATGATCAATAATAAAAAATAAATTCATTTGAAAACATTTTTTAAGGAAAAATTGAGTGAATATTTATTTTATAAATAATTTTAAAAATGATAAAAAACAATTTTGACAACAATTTTTTTATAAATGGTTTTTGAAGGAAATAAATTTCCAAACCAAGAGAGAAAACATGTTGGGCTTTCATGAATACATGTTCTAAAAAATTTCAATAATGAAATAGTAAAAAATGATAAAATTAAATGAAAATATCATTAATAAATTTATCACATGATAATTAATGAAAATTAAAATATTTCAACATCGAATACTTGATCATATATAATCATTATAAATGATGAGATTGTCACATCACACTATTAATACTCTTGTAACATTGAATCAAAATCCATATGAAGTAATTATACTATAATATCCATATAATATCATTAAATTAAGTATATTTAAGATATATCTTAAAATGGAAAGACTATACACCTCATAAAATAATATGTTTTTATAACATACCAATCTTATCAAAGAATGATAATTGAGAAAAAAATCAATTATCACATTTCTTAATTTAAAACCATATATGACATTAAAGAGATATATTTAATTTTATATTTAAGTAGACCTTAAATTCATGTTAAATAATCATAAAAACATTCATGGGATTTTTATACACCAAAAAAATAATTAGTTAATTTGTCATACATCTCATAGAAATAAAAGATAGATGGGGAAAACCATGCCTCACACTTACAAACATTATTATCTTATAACCATTTATTACTTGTTTCTAATGAATTCCATGTTAAGGTTATGTTTTGATCATAACTGCTTGGTTTTTCTTATATGTTTTGACATATTATTATTGGTCAGATTAATTTTGATCATGATTTAATAATTTTTATAATGTATTATTTTATATAAATATCATATATCTTCATTATATATATATTAATTGTAAACCAGAATATATATTGGTAGGAAACTAAATGGACCATTTAAGGACATGGAAGGTCTTATGTACTCATGAATGTTATTTATATTTTCATATAGTATTGAAATAAATAATGTAAAGGATATATATAAATTATCATTAAATTATAATTCTGATTTCATATATATCATGGGTTTTTCTTAAACCCATCGTTAATACATTCAATTTAATGTGTTAATGAATCATATAAATACCTGAGCTTATTATCCAATGTATAGATGAATGATGTTATCATGTTCACAATAAATAAAAAATATCGAATGTAAGGTTGATATTATAATTAAATAAGAAAAACAATGTCATAAATATCATATATAAACTTTATGTACATCATTATTCCCTTCCATTATAGAAGGTAACATAAAAACGAACAACATCAGTTCATGAGGTCGTAGACTACCATGCACATCAACAATGATTTCATAAACCAATTAATAAATGTTTATGTTATTGTAAGTGATATATTTATAATTACAAAATATAACAATATGTACTATTTTAATTTTATTAGACAATTTTGGATTAATAATAATTTAATTATGTGGAAAATAAAATAATTTAATGACTCTAATAGAAGAATATTACCTCTTGTTCAGGTTTCTTCCATAGGTTGAGCCAAATACTTGAAATGGTGGATTTCAATCAAAAATATGTATTATTTGATGCTTTTATGGTATTTTAAAAGCTATTTGATGATTATTAGTTTTAAATTTTTTTATAAGTGCTATAATGTTAGAGTAGATAGTTCCCTTTGATATTGGAGGAGAAGTGTCATTCTTGTAAATACACAAAAATAAACACTATTGGGAGAATAATATTATACTATTTTGATTCAATAATAGATGAATTATTGGTTTTTTGGGGTTAAATTTTCAATACTAACCATACAAAAAAATATAACCAATTCATCCCATATATGTTTAGTAACTCATATATTTCCTTAGTTTCCTATTATGGGTTTTAATTATAATAACCATTTTTCTATCATATGCAATTTATCCATAAAACTATATTAGAGGGAGTATTATTATATAGATAATATAAAATTAATATGAATATGATATTTAAATTTTTAAAATTTAAATATTTTTTTTTTTGGAATTTAATTTTAACATAATTCCATTTAATGTGAAAAACAAGCATTTAAACATAACTTTACAAATAATGGTTTTAAAATTTTGGGTCACTACATTTGTTATAAAAGAAATTTTTTCACATGAATGTAAATTACATGATATGTGTTGTTATTTTAAAATAAAGTAGAATAATATATTATTTTTTCAATTTAAAATCATTTAGTCAAATATACTTAGACACAAGGTGACAATAATGTCAATTTAGACACTATTCATTAAAATTGAATTTAAAAAATGTCAAGAAAATGAAGGAAATCGAATGTATTATTCTAAAAAAGTTAAT
Source organism: Viscum album (assembly GCA_963277665.1). Lineage (NCBI taxonomy): Eukaryota > Viridiplantae > Streptophyta > Magnoliopsida > Santalales > Viscaceae > Viscum > Viscum album. Next base: position 326,723,898 of record OY728128.1, read on the forward strand.
TAATGATACATTAATCTAAAATAATGTAACAAAATAATTCAATCAATTTACTTTAATTTTCCTTTTTTATCATTTATTTTATTTTATTAGTAATAAAATAATCCATGTGTTAGCATTTTATAAGAATTTAATAATACTATATCATCTCTAAAACATACTAATAGATTATTATGAAAAAATAATTAATGTATATTTCAAAATAATATATACAACCAAAAATATGTTTTCCTGTTTCCCTATCCCTTATCTTTATATTTATTAAAAAAATGATCTTTATTGTATTATTTTAAAAATAACAGTTTATATTTGTAAAATTCAGGGAACAATGTCAAAAATATTCAAAAAAGTAGATACAATGTTATTAAAGGTAAAAATATGTACCTAAAATTCCTTTTTTAAAAATGGGTAGAATATTTTAACCCTCAAATTATTAGTTTAACCCTACAGTATAACAATTTATACCCTAGTATAAGTAAATAGTTTTTATTCTTTTCACTATTAATTTTTATCAAAAATTAATTTTACCTCATTGAAAATTATAATTAATGAATATTAAAAATTTGGAATCCATTTTTAATATTTCAATTTAAAAAATTTGCAAAATTTATTTTACAATTAATCTTGATGAATTGATAAGAAATGGGGTTTTATAGTGAAAATTTTAAAAACACACAATGTTTTATATAAAAATTAAATATAAAATAGATTTCCATAATATTAATTGGATAAATTTAATTTTAATTGAATTAATTTTAACATGAATTAAAATAAATAAATAATTTAACATTATAAATTATTTGAACAAAAATGATTTTTCAAATGAAATTTAATAATTTTAAACATTCATCAAAAAATGAACCTTATTATACAAATAAAATAAATATCCCTACGATAAATGTCGTATTCTAGTGTATAAAATTTATTTTATTTAGACAGCATACTATTCTAAAAAAAATTTAAAAAAAATTTATATTATGTTCCCTAAGAAAAAATAATCTGCTATTTAGAAAAATGATGTTTTCCAAAAAGACATTAAATTTTATTTTTTAATGATTCACAATTTATAAATAATTAATTAATAAACAAAAAACATTTGTAAAATAATATTTTTCATAAGTTAGTAATATATTTCATACATTCCATTTCAATGTCTCGGTAATTATTTTGTTATTAATTTATAATATTAATGGTGTCTTGTTATTCTGTACAAATTGGTCTTTCCTGTAATGATAGTTATCAAAGAATCCTTTTTGGGGTGTTTAATATGTTATCGATCATAAAAATTTCAGTATATTTATGAAATTAAACTATAAATGATATTTAATTTATTTTGAAATAAATATATAGTATTTTCATGGTGTGGTAGATTATCATCTAGGATCATCATTGAATGACATTCATGTCATTCAAAACTTTTTCCTCTTATTAAATCTAAGGGAGTTATATATTCGATTTTTAATTAAAAATCACCATTTATGAGAGTTAGTAATCACAGTAATGGGTGATTCTCCATGTTATTATTTTAATAATGTTCATCACAATTCATTCATCATCTGAAATCACAAATGTGATCATTTTTCTATTCATGGATTGAGGATGGATCTGTGATCATTTGATAGACTTGACGCCCTCATCCAGAATTTGTGAGGAATTCATGATTCATACATAAAAGAATAATTAATCCATTCATTATTAATTACATCTTTCTATATAACTCAAAATTTATTTCATTGGACGATTACATAAGGTATGTGATTCTAGAATGACCATGTCAACCTGCAATTCTATTTTTACTCCATTAAAAACATCATCTTGTTAAACAAAAACCTAGTATTCACATAATTTATGTTTGATCCATTCTACAAAGTTGTGTAATGTTGATAATTATTCAATCCATAATGAACTTTTGTATTCTTCTTCAACATTATTGATGAATGACGTTTCTCACAATTTGGGTCCCTTGAGAAAAAAATCACATAGTATGACTAATTTAATGGAATGGTTCTTATTCTAGATTTATAGTTATATCTTTTATGTTGGATTAGTATCATATTACACATATATGATCATTTATTCTTATATAATTCATAGTATATATTGTTACAATCGCTGATGATTATTCACATGTTGTCAAATGCGTTGTTCTGAAATAGGATCGATTCCCCTGGGGGGATTTTGGGGACCCTTTTATATTAATAAGAATGATTTTTATCTACATTTTAAACAATTATTAAACTCTAAAACTTTTTATAGTAACGATCCACTAAAATATATCTAAACTTATCCATTGAAATGAAAAAATATAAATATTTAACATGAAAGTATGTTTCCATGGTTCTGTAAAAATATATACTCTTTACCATGTTTTTTAGACCCAAAAATATGGATTTGTTTACAACATTATTTCTAGAATTCAAAGTCACAAGAAGAAAAAAATTCTTCAATCCCAATAGAACCATTTTTCATTAGTTTTGTACTCCCACAACTCTCCTTTTCAATATATACATAATTTCAAGTTGGTTATTTACCACAAGAAACAAAAATACTATTTCATTATTCGTACAAAAATATAGTTAAAAGAATAACATTATAATAATTCTCCCTAAAAATTCAAAATGATATTCACCACCACCATAGGTTTTCTAGATTATCATCACCTATATGAAATTTGGATTAAATCAATCTGATTGACCTTAGTTAGGTAACCTATGTCTAATGGTTTCTATCATATTGGCCTCTATCCAATTTTTCTTCTTCTCTTCCTAAGTAAACATTGTAAAAAATAAATTGGAAACTCACAACATGATCATATAATGAAACTCCATCTGGTAGACCATTTGCTGATGGTTGTCACTATGATGGGTTCTCTCTAACGGAATTTATCAGATGAAACTCCATATGATAGAACATGCTCTTATAAGGATTTCTCAAGTGGACTCATCCTAAAGGAACATACTCTAATTGATCTCAATCTAATTTGATCAATACCCAGTATATCATACTCTAGATAATCACAATATGATGAATATTTTAGAGCTTCAACATGAAACCCAAACTAAATTTAGGATCTCAAATTATCATCACAAAATTTCAGATCTTCCATAATTCACACAGGTAATAAATTGAAAGTATAAATGCATTATGATTTATAATTATATTCATCCTGTAATGGTAAATGTGGGAAAACCAATTCCATTTCAAACCTAATTAAATTAACAGATATTTGGACTTCATGTTGATTTGAGCTTCATTTTTGACTATTTCATCTCTTCTCATCACTACCAGTTGATTCTAGAATCTACTCTATTCCATAGAAAATTTGTTAATTATTCGAATTAAAAAATTATTATTTATTCATATTAGACGATTAAAATTATTCATTGTTTTGTGGTTATGATTGATTTTACAATTACAGTCTCTTGCTGATGGACTAGTATACAGAAACATCATCCAATGGAATTTATTATGTAAATTTCATTTTATTGATCAAATATTCTCCACTTTTAATCATACACCTAGTTATATTAACTCAATAGAAAAATAATTATAAAAATATACTCTTAAACCACTAAATAAAAAAAATCAAATGGTTGTTTCATTAAATGATCTATGTTAGTTGAAAAATTGATCACTACATTGTTGTAACTTCTTTAAAATTCTACCATCATCATCCACTACAGATCTACTCGATTACTTTTAACAATTTTAATTTCCAACTCATTTTAATAAAATTATTCAAATTTTTTCATAAAATGATTTTATAATTCTATTTTAAAGATAGAATTCTCCTCTAATCATGCTCAGTTAGATGATTCAGTGTCATCATCTCTAGTAAATGAATGTTATGAACCCTATGTTCTATCAGCGTTATACACCTTAGGATAAAATTTTTCTAGTGATGTATGTGATGGATCAAAATTTAGGTATTACTAATTAATTGGTATCAACAATTTATCAAAAATTTCTATATTTTATTTTCCACTACAGCAAATTCATTAATGATGCAAACAATATATAAATTAAATATATTACAGAATTACTTCTGATGTGTTGATGAAACACTCTGTCTAACATATATGCTCTTATAATAACATCATTTACATTAGATTCGCTCCAAATATCGATTTATCTAATTGATTGGGTGAACTAATGACCAGATATTATGATGGGTCAGTGGATCATCACTATTGAAAAACCACTGCCATTAAAAAGATCAACCTCCTAACCATTTTTTATTTCATAAAGGGGTTAAACATGATGATTTTATTTCTATACTAGTTTGATGATCTATTTGTGGTGGAATTTGTTATGAATAGGAACCAATGTCAACATTTTTTCACATTTTTCATAACATTGAAATAAATTTAAAAATACTCGACTATTAAAAATATTTTATCATAGAAACAATAATTAATTATAATAAATCTAGGGTTAATAATTCATCATCTGATTTTCATGTACTATAAATTGTTTCTCATCATTTGGTCCTAGAGTAATATGGCCAGAACTACGTTTCTTTTTTTATTGTGAATCTGATTCTCTGTGTTCGATGAACCTTCCTTAATAATCTGATAATGTGTGTCTAGAAACCAAAAAACAAGATTTTATTAATATAAATAATATATAATATATTGATAATAAATACAATAAAAGCATTACATGGTCCCAACAATCTCCTCGTTATTGATTTTTGTCGATACTCAAGTCTTTTTATAAGGGTTTCTCCCACTAAAATCTTGACCACTCTTTAATATTTCCCATATCATATATTCTCCACCTTATTAAAAGTCATATTCGAAAGGATCAATCATCATTCATGAAATTTATTTCAAAATAACATGTGTATTTTCTGATTTTTACATCCAAAATCCCTTAGAAAACCAACCCTAAGTCAATGTGTGTAAACTCAGTGTCGAAAATAATAGTTTATTATCATGGTCATATGTTTTTTCAATATCACATCATTCATTTAATATATTGTCATGTTTCATTTGACATTATAATATCTAGAAAAATCAGGATGATATTTTTAATGATAGAAAAAACGTGTACCTATCCCTAAAAACATATTAGAATGTTTTTTTTGTAGAAACACAATGTTCACAATATCATATTTTATATCCTCAATACAATATTAAAAAAATAAAATTACGATAATAAAAAATCAACTTTCTTAATACTAATACTTTAATTACAAATTTTTTTTTACAAATAAACAAATATATATTAGGAATAAAGAGGAACCTTATTTTTTACATAGAATCTACATTCATACTAAGAGTCTCTTATCCATCAAGACTTGTTCATCCTTTTCATGAATTTTTTTTGTGGATGTGTTTCCGTCCTTTTAAAATTTCATAACTATTTTCTTCTCCATAATATAATCCTTATATTTAATAATAAAATCCTATTTAATTATAGTATCCTTCTTGTTATAATTAGTTTGTAATACCTTTCTCAGGACACCAAATTTTACTGGAAAAATAATCAGAAACCATTTAGTAATATTAATATCTTACTGACATCTCTCGTATATTTTCTAAATCATTAAATCCCAATATATTGATATCTTTTGATAAACATGTCTCTAATGTTGATGGACATTTTTTCCATTTTATTCAGCTAGTTTTTTTATTCTTATAACATTCTATATATAGATTCATGTTTTTTCCACATAACTAAGAACCCTTTCTTTCCATACTCATCGTGTTTAATTTTCTCAACATTTTTAATGTACTCACCTTTCATTGGCCTCTATTTTTTCATTATTTGGAACACAATATTCTCCACCTTCTAAATATCCTTTTTTTGGTTTTAATAATTTCATTCAATAAAAAATTCTTTTTTCCCACCATAGATCCCCTTGATTTATACCATTTTTCTAGTAGAAACATATTGGAACAATATGAAAAATTAATATGTCTGAAAATTCCAAATCACCAATAATAAGCTATAAATACAAGTATTTCATAATAATATTAAAATTTATCAAATCATGTTTTTTTATTTTCTAATAAATCATTGAAAAAATCACTCCCAGAAGTTTTTGTATAATGAATTCACCTCTTTCATAGTGAACTAACTTTTATAAAAATTATATTCTTTAATATCTTCATTTCAATATCATTAATAGTTTCACATTAAACAGAAGATTACATTGTGTTGTTATATCTCATTGTTCTTATGTCATTTTTAATTGTAATAATAAATCAATATGTCTTAAACAATTCCACTTATTTTTCATTAAACCATAATTTAAAAACACTAATCTGTTTATCCAACTCTATAATATTCTTCTTGTTCTAGTAACATTTTTCAATAAATATAGATGCTATCATGTTTAGCATAAAATTACCAACTGATTTTTCATAAAACATTTTTAGTGTTCATTAAATCTCAACAATATTTATTTTCTATTACTTAATAAGATTTTTATTTTCTTCTCCTCAGTTACACGATCACTATTTTCAATTTTTTTTCATTTGTTTGTTTATTTAACTTAATTAATTATTTATTTATTTGATTATACTATTCATGTTATTCATTCAAATTCTCTTTGACGATGCATTTTATTTGGGTTTTCTTTTTATAAGAATCATTATAAATTAAATAATTAATTCCATTTATAAAATTATTAATAAAGTTAACTTGAATATCATATTCATAATTATTATAACATTGTTATTGTGATTAGATAACATTTCTTTCTTATATCACTATTAGGTTTTTTATATTTAATTTTCATTTCCTATAAGGCCTCTAATCTTATTTATCATAATCAGACTCAAATACATTATACTTATGAAATCATTTTGAAAAATGTCATCTATCTATACAATTATGAAATTTGATAGTTTACTTTTCCACTATTCATTATATTATTTATTAGAAATGAGGGTAAAAATTGTGTTGAAATATTCAACATCTTCCTCTTCCTACAAATCACATTATTATTCCCCAAATTCATTATATATGTTTTCCCCATTTAAAAAATAATTGTATTCCACTTCAGTGTAAATCTATTTTCTTGAATGAATGATGTTTTCAAATATAATATTCCATAAGAATATTATTATGTTTATCCAAATATAAATATTAATTATTTTTTAAGGATAAAACATTGGAATTAAATCTTCCATGAATGTTTCTCATCATGTTTATTACAATTATAGAATATTCCACCATTCTAATAATACTTATATTGTTACACCCAACATTATTTACACCTATAATGTAACAATAAATATATTTTTCAATGTAAATTTTTATGACGTCCAATATAATTATATATATTTTTAACCAATATTCCATAACATTATTATTTTCATCATATCTACTTATAAATTTATCAAATATTTTCATAGATTTTGGAGACACCAATATTTTTAAATAAACATTTTTGGAATAGAACCATGAACAAATCATTATAAAAATTTCAATCTAGTGCAAAACTCTTCTTATCATCAGCTTCCATAATAAGCACACTGATTGAAGAAACTATTACCATTGATTCATCTCTAACATTAATACCATGAGATATAATATAGGGTAACATCTTATTCATCCAACAATGATAATTCATTCCATTAAAAATGGGAAATCCCATATTTTTTTCAGAATTGAAATGCTCTTTTCTCGAAGATTGATCATTTAGAACTATACTTTCTCTGATACCAATTGATACTCCCCAATAGGATTGATACCACTATGTTTGTGCGAGGTGAATTAGTGGTTCCTTTTTCTTTGTATAAGAAATTATCATAACAACATTTTAAAACATTCATAACCATTTAATAATTCTATATTAATGATCGATAAAAATATATCTCAACCTCATATTTTATACGTGTTAAATATAATATTTTAGAAGAAAATGATATTTTCATGGTTATTTACAAATCCGAGCTTCTTTTTGTGGTAGGATTCCCCAACAACCAAGATTCCTTTTCCATATCCATTTTCAAATTATATGGAACATGAAGAAAAAAATTCTAGAATCCTAGTAGAAAATTTTCTACCTTAGTTGGTTCTACCCACTACAATAAATTCCATATCCACATTCATTCCATCATGATATAAACCCTTAAAAATAAAAAATCAATATTAGTTATTGAAATAATCCATAGTTAAAAAATTCGTTTTAATATTATTTTTGAATCTACTTCAGTGTGTTTATAAATTCTTGAAAATGTAAGATGGATCATTTTCAACTATGGAGATTTTTGACAATGATTGTATGATTCACCTTAGCATAGTAACGTCATTCTGGTTGCCAATATCTAATATTCATAATCCACATTCATTTTCTGTTTATCCTAATTCAACTGAGTAAACACCCAATTAGAAACTCAAAACATATTGTTTTTATGGAACTTCATGAATTAGATGATTTTCCAATGTCTGTCACCCCAATGGGCTCATTTTAATGGACTTGAATCTATGAAATATAATCTGATGGAAATTTAATCGATGGGGATTAATGTGTTATACTCGTTTTTATGGAAAATAATATAATAGATCTTCATCTGATTAAATATGTATTATAAAGAGCAAACTCTGGTGAATCTCACTATGATGGATCTTCCATAGCTTCAACCTGTAAAACAAACACTCGTAGGGATCTCAAATACCAGTAAAAAATGTTAGTGCTTTCAATATTCACACACATGAATATTTTAAAGTAAAAATTCATTTTGAATTAAATTTATTGGAATCCCATGATAGAAAAGACAATGAAACGAATTCCCTTTCCCACTAAAAAAAATATATCACCAAATTTCATGCTGATTTGAGAATCGCATTTTATAACATCAACTCTTCTCAACACTTAAAGGGGAATCTAGAATGTTTTAGATTATTCTTAAAATTTACAAATCCTTATAATAGACACAAAATTCTTCATCTTGGTTAGCATAGTCCAATCATTCTATTTTTTTCGGACTCCAATTGGATGTTTCTACATGAGTCGCAGTCTACCAAAATTTGTTACAGAAACTACATATGATCAACTAGAATATGGAAAGATCATCTAATGGATCAACTGTTCAACACATTAAATTATTCACAGTTTCCAATTTACATAATTTAAAAAGGTTCAAGGAAACATGTAACCCATTCAAGAATAAAAAAATCGAAAGATTGTTTTCTTCAATTATCTGAGTCAATAGAACAATGGCTAAATAAATTGTTATAAAATCCATTTTATTTCTATCATCATAAACTAATAAAAATATACAAAACCAATTATCACATTTTCAATTTCCTCCTCATTATTATATAAATATTGGCATTTTTTATTAGACCGATTATATGATTATGAATTTAATGATGAAATACTCTATTAATCATGCTCAGGCAGATGAGTCGACATTTTCAACTCTTGTCAATATGATGTTATGTACCAAATATTTTTTTTTGATATCATACACCATCTGAAGAACTGATTACTTCAACATAAATGATGAATCTACATGCATGTCATCTTGATGAATTCTTCTAAGCAATATAACATCTTTTAATTCAACCTATATAACTGTGAATCTGACTCCCTAATGATTTCATCAATTGATAAAATGAATCAGTGTTAGAATCTCCTTTCATAGATCAGTTCCATACTTTGTTAGATAGTCCTGTATCAATAAAAACTTCTTTTACCTTAGACTATATACAATTGGTGGTTTATCTGATTAATTGGTTCATATGATGAATCATACAGTCCGATGTAATGATTGATAAAAAAATTATAAAAAATTCTCCTCCTGTAAGATCATCATCTTTTCCTTTTGTCTTTCTGACATAGATTCAATATGATGGTTAATTGTTTGATCAAATGCGAGGATATGATTTTTTTTTATTTTTTTTACTAAAAATCAGAATCTTCATCTTCTCATATTTTTCATTATTTATAAATATACTTTTAAATGTCCTCCATTCATACAATTATTGTCCGATGAGAACTATCTGGATTTATGAAAAAACCATTATTTGAAAAGATTTATCATATTTACTTGGAAAATAAAGAATGTATGATCATCTGGGTGAAGAGTTATATATATATATAATAATGGTTTCTTTTTTATTTTTCATTTGATTCTCTATGACTGTTTTTTCTTCATAATTTGTCCAATATGGTGTCATTTTAATGAACACCCCACCTTTTCTCAACAGAAAACACATATCATCTATTGGAAACAAATACCATAAAAATATAACGTGGTCCCAAATATATGATGCTATTATTTCTACTTATTTTACAATATGATTGTTTATCATACTCTACAGAGTCATTTTGTATATTTTCGTTAGAGGTTTCTTCTTGGTATCTCTGATAAGTAGAGTGTTGTATTATTTTTTCCCCATATAGGGGTAGTTCACATGACATTAAATACTGATGATAATGGACCCCTACATAGGGTAAGAGCAGGAAAACCATGTTTCCCAAATAGAACATTAATCCTTAATGATACTGAAGAAGATTCTGTAACTCAAATCATTTAGGATTCTATGAATCTTGGTCATCTAATAGATATAAGGATATTGAGAGGCATGTCCCCATTCTTATTTTTAGTTCTAGGTCATTTTCGAGGACCATTAGTGATATATCCATAATGGATACTAGGTGTGTATGGTCAAGGGTTTATGGCTACATGGTTAGTGCATGACCTCATAGTATTTTACTATATGATTTTTAATGATTTATATCACATGTATTATTATATAAGAATAATCTATTTATAAATGTTCAAATTTATTAAGGATGTATTAGTGGGGTAATTCAACGTTTTATTACTCAAATGTTGAACATAAATTTCTATGTGCATTTAGAAATCATTTATACAGATCCAGAAAAGGGAAAAGGGACTAGTATAGATAATTTAGTTATGTAGAATGCAGTCAGATGTATTACCAGGACATACATCAGTTGATACTGTGGTATATATATTTATTTATGTTTCTTCACTTGTTTGTGGATTTCATTTCAACAATAGGATCCATAATTATCTATTTTTTTGTATAGTATTCCATATAAATATATTTATTAATATTTATTATGATTATTACATTTCATAATATTTTTTTATTTTATTACTTATGTAATGAAAAAAATACTATTGTTATAGACTACCCATTGAGGGAATTATACCTACACTCAAATTTGGTTTCATATTATTTTCATGTAAGCATGCATGGGGCCATGTGAATATGTGATTAATACTAAGTGGTTAGGGTAATGATGATAAATATTTTTATCATAGATAATTAGTGGTTTTTTATTTATTATAATAAAATAATACAAGGTAGTAAATAGATATTTGTGTCGGACTCGTGTTGGGGTTTTACCATATTCTTGGGTAATTAATATGCACCAAAACCTTTTGTTACGAATGGTAGGATTTTGTTTTTAGTTTTATTGTAATTTTTTTGTGTTCATGCACCATAAAAAAGAACATTAAATTGCATTCCATATATATACTTGTTATTGTGAGGTATATTAGTTATCTATTCTAATATATTATTTTATGATATCTATTCTAGATAGACATATCTATTGTGATATGTGACGTGTCTGTTCTTCGATGTTAATCGGATTTATATGAAGGAAATAATTAGTTACACTATGTATGTTTTTTTCATTATATATATATGATAAATGTGGAAAATAAGAATGCTAAATAATTTAATTAGTTCTATAATGTATATACCATAGGTTTTGTAATGGACCGGACCCCTCCGGTCCATCCCTTTGTTGAAATCGATATGGTCAACACAACGCACGTTATAATGATATATTTTTTATAATAATTGGTGATGATTTAATAAATTTTAATTGGGGTTTTTTTATAATTGTTATACTAAATAATTGTAATAATAATGTTGGCTTAAATTTTGAAAGTTCCGTTAATAAAGATTTAATGAGAATTATGTTTTGAATTAAACGCAATGAGATTTGAGATATGAGAATAAATTAAAGATGTTATGATAATTGTGTAAAAATAAATAAATAAAGGTTTAAAATAAATTTGGGGCGTGCCACAAGGAGAGAGAAGATGAAAAAATATAATAATATGAAATAAAAGGGGAGGCGAACCAACAAAATAAAGATTGGAGAGAGAAAATAAAATTTATTGAAAAATAAATATAAGAGAGAGGCACCACTTTTTGTGGGAGAGAATCTTGGGAGAAAGAATTAAAAAAAAGATTGGAGAGAGAATTATATTGGAGAGAGAAAAGGTTTAAATGAAATAAAGATTTAATATTTAAACAAATAAAATAAATAATTTAATGAGGAGTCAATCATGGGATGTGTTGAACATGGAGAAAAGAAACTGGGAGGCGCCACTTGTGGAGTGAGTTAAAGATTTGAAATAAATTGGAGAGAGAGTGTGAGAATTAAAAGAGAAGTAATAAAAGAAAAGAAAAAGAAATCAATGAAGGAGAAAAGGAGAAAGGCGCACCAAATTGGAGAGAGAGGGTTGGGTGGATTTAGGTATTTTAAAAATAATAATATAATAATCATGTTAATGTTTTTGTAGGTAAAACACTTTTCTGACCATAACTTATTCGTGTGACCTTGGTTTCACGAACCGTCTGCAGTAGTGTGACCCTGACATCGAGACGAAAATTATGAGTCCAATATTGGATGTCTTTTTCCGGTTTCCGGATTGGGTACCCGAAACGCTCATGAATTAATAGATTTAATATTGTTATTATTACGGGATTTTGTATCCAACGTATCTCCCTCATACGGTATCGGATTGACAATCCGTCAGCGACAGCGTAACCCTAAAATTATGACAGTCATTTTAAGACCATTAATGAACTACTTTTTATGACTCATGCCTCAGGTCAACGAAACACCACATATTAATAGAATTATCAGTATTATTAAAACGCGTGGAAACCGCGTGACATGTCGTGTGATGACCAATCAAAACGCGTAACGGGTGTACGGTCACACCATGTATTCATCAATACACGCTGCATACTGTTTTACCTATTCGTTGCCTATATAAGAAAGGGTCGCGGATTATTTCCAGACCAATCGCTTATTCTTCGCACAACGACGCTCTTGGATGATCAAGAAGTCTTCCTCCTCCAACTTCTTTGTCCGAGCTCCGAATTACGATCTGTCAGCGGCCACAGGATCGTAGCGACGAGACGAAGCCTCTAAGCCTGGACTTGTCACCTTTCCTTCCGGACTTCCTTCTCCAGCTTCCATCCTAGGAGGCGTTTGTCGGGTTTGGCGAAGGCGGAGGACACAGAAGGACGTCGTCGGAAGCGACGTGATCGGGACCTTTTGAGGTAGGGGTTTACCTTCGTCTCTCTATTTGGTGCAACAAGCGGGGTGGGATATTTTTCTTTTGTTCTATGGGATGCAGTTGAACTTTAAATAAAGATAATAACCGGATAAAGAAGGGTTTGGGGTTTTGAGCTGTTTCTATTGCCTTCCAGTTTCTTTATCTTCTGATTGTGATTTTGGATTGAAAGGCCTTTGCCTACTGAAAATCAAGGTCGTTGGTGGCCTTTGCGTGCGCAATTGATATCTGATTTGTTTGTGGTTGGTTTTGTTAAAACATGGAAAATGGATAAGCACGTAAAGACTGGCTGATTAAAAGAGAATGAAAACCTTGTGTGATCACCCCGGTTGAACAAAATTGGAATAATGAACATGTTGGCGGTTTGGTTGTTTTGTGGAAAATGTTTTTTTTATGAAAAGTGTTTTGATTATGAAAAGTGTTTTGAAGTAAAAGTTGTTTTCAAATGCGGAAATGTTTTGTGTGTGGAAATGGTTTTATGTGTGGAACTTTGAAATAAATGAATGATGGAATGTTGTATGGTTGTGATAATCTTTTGTAAATGAAATGGCATGTGGTTGCTTGCGTTTTACCTAACCTTGGTTGTGGATGGCAGGGATATGTTTGTTTAAAGGTTTTGTCTGGATGATAGTTGCCCAGTAGTAATAATTTGTTAAACCATTGCATGAAACATGAAAACCTAAATGGGGTTGGGGGATGATTGTTTGGTTGTTGATGCATGCTTCGTGGTAGTATTGTCGAGGCACATGCTCAGTTTCTCATTTTAAGAAGCCATAGGTTGGGCTGTGTGTTTGGTATATGTATATATATAATTGAATCTTTGTGTTTTGTCGCACCACACCCATGCCAAGCACCTAGTGCCGAACACTCCCATTTTATGGGATAGGGTGTTCCCCCTTAGTTACTAGCTCCTTCCTGCTCCTTCTTCCATAGGCTATGATGTCTTGAGGTGACCTTACACCCAAGACTCTTCGGGTAGGTCTCGGAGGTGTGATGGCTTGAGGCGACCTTTAGCCCAAGACTCTTCGGGCAGGCTTACCGTTACCAAGAACCTTCGGGATGAGGCCGAGGTGTCTGCGGGCAGGTTAGTGGTTGTGGCCCAGGTGTGTGCGGGCGAGATGCATGGTTGTGAGGCCCAGGTGTGTGCGGGCGGGATGCGTGGTTTGGCCCAGGTGTGTGTGGGTGGGAAGTGTGTGGTAGCGTCAGGACGTCTGCCGTTAGGAAGAGCATCATCTAATTAAGTGGGAAATGGTGTGGGGGTACCCAATACTTTTGTTCTATATATATACTAAACTTGTTTGTGTTACTTGGTGACTGTGACCAGTGAGGCTGGGTGGATATTTTTTCCTTGTTAGTTTCTGGTTCTTCAGTTTTCTCACGGGACCTTAGGGTGTCTCCCCACTTGTGCACGAGAGCTTTAGGTTCTCTACTGAGTATACTTGTATTCTCACCCTACGTTGTTTCAGGTTTTCAGGAGGACTACCAGGGCTGTGCGGGACCCTACTAGTCAGGCAGTGGGAGCTGTGCAGTTGTTGTTTTCTTGTTTTTCTTTTGGTACTGTACTCACTTGTACTTTTGAGCTTCTTTGTACTTGTACCTGTTTTAGTTTATTTATACAAGCATATGGGACTGGTTTGGGTTTCTTTTCATCACCTTTGTTCTTTTTTTTCCTTTTTGGTGGTTGACTTGTCCTATTTCTAATCCAAAACAATAAAAAGGGTAATGCCTCCCATATTTGTGAAAAATCATACCTTTGGTGCTAGTCGCCAACCCGGGGCCTACTGGAGGTGGGACTCGGGGGTCATTATCTCCCTTTCACCATTTCCAGCTCAGAAGGGGCATCTTTGGTGGGAGGGGGTCGTGACAGAATGGTATCAGAGCAGATGGTTGAGAGATAGGATGGAGTCTGGAGTTAGGCACAGTGAGGATTGCATGGTATTGTAGGGAAATAGTGTTCGTTAATCTTGGTGTGTGACATAGGCCAGGGAAGACCGGCTAGGACACGGGATTTTAGGGCCCCCTGTAATCCGATGCAAGGACTCTGAGCCTACCGAACGACCAAGTGAGACTATATTGATTGCAGGGTAGAGATCCTAGGGAAGGTACATGCATCATCATGTTTGTGTTTTACTTGATTTGGGGCGTTCTGGGAATAAAGTAAAATGATAAAATGAACCCTTGAGAAATCTCCTTACTACTTGGGCTTAGTCGTTTCCTGTTTACCGAACAACTATGGCACCTGGACGTCAACAGAACGGTAGAGGAGTGGGACAAAGACAGTTTCATGCAATAGAAGTGGCAAACCTAGCAAGGCCAGAGATCGAGAGAGATGTTTCCGGTTTTACTTAAATTCTCTCATTTATGTTTTGTTTAAATTCAAGATCATTACACTCCATTGTTGGAACTCTTTTTCTCATTCTCTGGGCCTGGACCTTGTTTATTGTGAGTTTTTAATGATATGTTGTTTCCCGCTTTTCTTTAAATGTACCTGAAGAGCACTATCCTGTGGGGAGGGGAAGACCTAATCCCTAATCGAGACGCATTAATGTGGATGCGATTTAACCCGTGCAGGCGAGTCAGTGCCGCCTAAAGCGGATAATATCTCGACATGGGAGAAGGAATTCCTCAAGCCATGTGTCCGGGCAGTTTGTGGGTTGTACGTTGTTGGGTGCAGTGTAAGTTGGAAAACAATACCTAATATATGGAAGTGGGAAGGCCCAGTCCTTAATCGATACGCATTAATGCAGATGCGATTAAACCCGTGCAGGCGAGTCAGTGCCGCCTAAAGCAGATAGTATCTTGACAAAGGAGAGGGAATTCCTAACTCATAGAGTTGTTGGTTTGTTTCTTGTTATGACAAGAGCCCTAATAGGTATCTTGTGGAGTGGTTGTTTGGATCCATTCTTTTTCTTGGTTAGTTTTTAATTCTCGAGGACGAGAATGTTTTAAGAGATATCTGATATAATGGACCGGACCCCTCCGGTCCATTCCTTTGTTGAAATCGATCTGGTCAACACAACGCACGTTATAATGATATTTGTTTTAATAATAATTGGTGATGATTTAATAAATTTTAATTTGGGTTTTGTTATAATTGTTATACTAAATAATTGTAATAATAATGTTGGATTAAATTTTGAAAGATCCGTTAATAAAGATTCAATGAGAATTATGTTTTGAATTAAATGCAATGAGATTTGAGATATGAGAATAAATTATAGATGTTATGATAATTGTGTAAAAATAAATAAATAAAGGTTTAAAATAAATTTGTGGCGTGCCACAAGGAGAGAGAAGATGAAAAAATATAATAATATGAAATAAAAGGGGAGGCGCACCAACAAAATAAATATTGGAGAGAGAAAATAAAATTTATTGAAAAATAAATATAAGAGAGAGGCGCCACTTTTTGTGGGAGAGAATCTTGGGAGAAAGAATTAAAATAAAGATTGGAGAGAGAATTAGATTGGAGAGAGAAAAGGTTTGAATGAAATAAATATTTAATATTTAAACCAATAAAATAAATAATTTAAAGAGAATTCAATCATGGGACGTGTTGAACATGGAGAAAAGAATGTGGGGGGCGCCACTTGTGGAGTGAGTTAAAGATTTGAAATAAATTGGAGAGAGAGTGTGAGAATTAAAAGAAAAGTAATAAAAGAAAAGAAAAAGAAATCAATGAAGGAGAAAAGGACAAAGACGCACCAAATTGGAGAGAGAGGGCTGGGTGGATTTAGGTATTTTAAAAATAATAATATAATAATCATGTTAATGTTTTTGTATGTAAAACACATTTCCGACCATAACTTATTCATGTGACCTCAGTTTCACGAACCATCTGCGGTAGTGTGACCCTGACATCGAGACAAAAATTATGAGTCCAATATTGGATGTCTTTTTCGGGTTTTCGGATTGGGTACCCGAAACGCTCATGAATTAATAGATTTAATATTGTTATTATTACGGGATCTTGTATCCAACGTATCTCCCTCATACATTATCGGATTGATGATCCGTCAGCGACAACGTTACCCTGAAATTATGACGGTCATTTTAAGACCATTAATGAGATACTTTTTATGACTCATGCCTCGGGTCAACGAAACACCACGTATTAATAGAATTATCATTATTATTAAAACGCATGGAAACCGCGTGACGTGTCGTGTGTTGACCAGTCAAAACGCGTAACAGGTGTACGGTCACACCGTGTATTCATCAATACACGCTGCATACTATTTTACCTATTCGTTGCCTATATAAGAAAGGGTCGCAGATTATTTCCAGACCAATCGCTTCTTCTTCGCACGACGACGCTCTTGGATGATCAAGAAGTCTTCCTCCTCTAACTTCTTTATCCGAGCTCCGAATTACGATCCGTCAGCGGCCACAGGATCGAAGCGACGAGACGAAGCTTCTAAGCCCGGACTTGTCACCATTCCTTCCGGCCTTCCTTCTCCATCTTCCATCCTAGGAGGCGTTTGTCGGGTTTAGCGAAGGCGGAGGACACCGAAGGACGTCGTTGGAAGCGACGTGATCGGGACCTTTTGAGGTAGGGGTCTACCTTCGTCTCTCTATTTGGTGCAACATGCGGGGTGGGATATTTTTCTTTTGTTTTATGGGATGCAGTTGAACATTAAATAAATATAATAACCAGATAAAGAAGGGTTTGGGGTTTTGTGCAGTTTCTATTGCCTTCCAGTTTCATTATCTTCTGATTGTGATTTTGGATTGAAAGGCCTTTGCCTACTAAAAATCAAGGTCGTTGGTGGCTTTGTGTGTGCAATTGATATCTGAATTGTTTGTTGTTGGTTTTGTAAAAACATGGAAAATGGATAAGCATGTAAAGACTGGCTGATTAAATGAGAATGAAAACCTTGTGTGATCACCCCGGTTGAACAAAATTGGAATAATGAACATGTTGGCGGTTTGGTTGTTTTGTGGGAACTGTTTTTTTTATGAAAAGTGTTTTGATTATGAAAAGTGTTTTGATGTAAAAGGTGTTTTCAAATGCGGAAATGATTTGTGTGTCGAAAGGGTTTTATGTGTGGAACTTTGAAATAAATTAATGATGGAATGTTGTATGGTTGTGATAATCTTTTGTAAATGATATGGCATGTGGTTGCTTGCGTTTTATCTAACCTTGGTTGTGGATGGCATGTATATGTTTGTGAAAGGTTTTGTCTGGATGATAGTTGCCCAGTAGTAATAATTTGTTAAACCATTGCATGAAACATGAAAACCTAAATGGGGTTGAGGGATGATTGTTTGGTTGTTGATGCATGCTTCGTGGTAGCAGTGCCGAGGCACAAGCTCAGTTTCTATTTTTAAGAAGCCATAGGATGGGTTTTGTGTTTGGTATATGTATATATATAATTGTATCTTTGTGTTTTGTCGCACCACACCCATGTCAAGCACCTAGTGCCGAACACTCCCATTTTATGGGAGAGGGTGTTCCCCCTTAGTTACTAGCTCCTTCCTGCTCCTTCTTCCATAGGCTATGATGGCATGAGGCGACCTTACACCCAAGACTCTTCGGGTAGGTCTCGGAGGCTGTGATGGCTTGAGGCGACCTTTAGCCCAAGACACTTCGGGCAGGCTTACCATTCCCAAGATACTTCGGGATGAGGCCCAGGTGTCTGCGGGCGGGTTAGTGGTTGTAGCCCAGGTGTGTGCGGGCGAGATGCATGGTTGTGAGGACCAGGTGTATGCGGGCAGGATGCGTGGTTTGGAATAGGTGTTTGCGGGCGGGAAGAGTGTGGTAGCGTCAGGAAGTTTTCCGTTCGGAAGAGCAGCATCTAATTAAGTGGGAAATAGTGCGGGGTACCCAATATTATTGTTCTATATATATACTAAACTTCTTTGTGATACTTGGTGAGTGAGACCAGTGGGGCTGGGTGGATAGTTTTTCCTTGTTAGTTTCTGTTTCTTCTATTTTCTCACGGGACCATAGGGTGTCTCCCCACTTGTGCACGAGAGCTTTAGGTTCTATACTGAGTATACTTGTATGCTCACCCTACATTGTTTCAGGTTTTCAGGAGGACTACCAGGGCTGTGCGGGACCCTACTAGTCAGGCAGTGGGAGCTGTGCAGTTGTTGTTTTCTTGTTTTTCTTTTGGTACTGTACTCACTTGTACTTTTGAGTTTCTTTGTAATTGTACCTATTTCAGTTTATTTATACATGCATATGGGACTGGTTTGGGTTTCTTTTCAGCACCTTTGTTCTTTTTTTTCCTTTTTGGTGGTTGACTTGTCGTATTTCCGATCCAAAACAATAAAAAGGGTAATGCCTCCCATATTTGTGAAAACTCATACCCTTGGTGCTAGTCGCCAACCCGGGGCCTACTAGAGGCGGGACTCGGGGGTCATTATCTCCCTTTCACCATTGCCAGCTCAGGAGGGGCATCTTTGGTGGGAGGGGGTCGTGACAGGTTACATGTATACTAATTGAAGAATCAAAGTGTAATCCCATAGACATAATAAGGTATATCCTAAATAATCTGGTTTATAATAATTTTTTAGTTTTTTCTTCTTGATTATACACTAAAATAGAATAGTTAGGCCTCTAGATGTCATGGGTTAGGATTCTCTCGCTATAGCGGGCTCCCATATTGCACAACCTTGTGTCCGGGGGGGGGGGGTTCTTCAGAGCATGCTTTGGAATATACTCTTGTAGATTAAGTAGTATTCTGACCATATCAGAGATTGCCCCATTTTTTTATAGTCTATGTAGGTGGTTCATTACTGTCTATGATCAACTATGAAATATTATTCCATATCTATTATCCACCACATGTTTAGTGAGCAGAAAATTGTATGTTGTAGAGGAATGGATAGAATTCATCGAGGCTATCATCATCATCAATTACAATAAAATGGAATTGAAATATAAGTATACTTATATTTTTCTATATGGTCCAACTAAGGGATAATGGGGAGTCATGGGACATACTAGAATATGTGAAGGTCTAACCTTGTATAATTTCAAAACCTATTTTATCACACCTTGTTTTTTTCATGACATGGTTTTGGTCATGTTCATTGGAAATTATGATAATTTTCATGGTTTTAGGGTGATATTAATTTTGATATTGGAACTACCATATATGTACAATTATCCTACTTTGGGTGCACCATTTCTTGTTTGGGTGTTTTTGGAGGAAAAGGTGGTTACTTCATGAATTGGGCCAAACTGTGGGACTATTTCATGAATTGTTTTTTTTCTTTTAAAATTGTTTCTTCTTCAATTTTCACCCATTACACTTCTCAATTTTTTTACATTGACATATTAAAAACATAATATCCTATTGGACACTATATTAATTTATAATAATAGTGAATTTGGGTTCTTTATTCAAGTATTGGGTAATCCCGTGGGCCATATTCTTATTTAATAAAATAGTTTTTTTCATTTATATCATATTACTTATTTTATAATTTATGTTTATTAATCCATCCGATCAAGCCCAAGAACCTTAGGTAGACACTAATGTTCCCTTTTCCCTCTTTTGATCTCATCTTAGTAACATATTACGGCAAACCTTCTCAATGTTTCTCAAATCATCTTGATTTCCCAAAGTTAATTTTCATCATTTATAAGTCATTAAATTCATACTATTTTCCCCAAAAATCATCTTTCACTTGTTCTTATAGAACATAGGTTCCACTACTAGGAGTTACAAGCCATTTCCTTTCCTATAATTGAGTATATCTAAGGGAAGACGATGAGTTTTCTATTTTTCATGGTGAGATTATTTCTCCTTTCTCCTCTATATTCCTCCTAATTTCATTATATCATGGTTTTCTATACTCCATATGTCATGAAAGACCTTGAGATATGTTTTCCTCTGAATATTTATTTGGTTTTTGTTCAATTTTTTCTTCTCTCCATAGGTTTAGCGTTTATAAACCTGTAGATGGTGATATCGGGTGTGTGTTTCCATTCAGCCATGGATTTGAGGTACTATTTACCTTGAAAATGCCATTATAATTTATGTTTCACCATTTTCTTATTTTTAAAACCTGATATATTAGTTTATTATTGTTTTTCAGCCATTGGATGATTTTATTGGTGGTTAAAACAGATTTCCAATCCTTCTTTTGGGAAAAGATGTGTTTTTGTCATAAAAAAGAAGACCAAGTGTTTGTCTAAAGTTTATGTAACATTTCACACCAATTTTGTGAGTTTTAAAAACTAGATTTTGGTATTTTAAATATGTTTAAGTATCTTAAATAAAATTATTGAATTAATTTTTTTATAACTTTTAATGTGCTTAAAATAAATTGTGTTATTTTAATGACCATGTTATGTGTTTAGTAAATTTCTTGGTTAGAATATATGTGTGAAAGAAGATTTAAAGATTATTTTTTTAATTTATAAATGAATTTTCATCATTAAAACTTTTATTTTTTGGTCCTTATATGCATTTAAAATTAGGATTTTGTCGTACAATCAAATATTTTTGGTTTACAACATGTTTTGGCCTGAGTTGCCGGAAAATGGCATGTTTCACATCCTTATAAAAATTATTGTGTTTTGAAAATGTAATATGGGTTTTAAGGTATTTATGAATGTTTTTTTCTCCTTTAAATTGTGTATATACAAATCATTAATAAATTTAAACTCTTACCATTTTAAAACGTTATTTTTGGGAAAGACATAATGGCATGTTTTTTATTTTTTTCATTTAATAATGGGTTCCATGTGTATTTCATTTTTTATCATTTGGGGCCATTTTATGGCCAAAGAAATTGAAATTATAATTGTTGATGGGGATTCCAAATCATGTTTTATATTGTATTGATGGGTTTTTGTCTTAAAATATCTTTTTAATGGATTTTATGTGCAACGCCAAGATATAAACCTTTAAATTGTTTTAGGAATATTTAGGTAGTATATTTCCCTGTGAATGAAATTTGAGACATGTGTGTGGGATGCTTGATTTTTGAATGATTCGTAAATGGAATCTCAATGAAAAATTTTTATTTAATAGTTGTGTTACTTTTTTGACAACAAAAATATAAAACCGGGGTATCTAGGTGTGTGGACCTATACTAGTATGCTAGTGATCCGGATGGGTTTTTCCATTGATTCATGTAGAAATTTTGATGATAAAAACACTAAGTAAATCATGGTGATGGTGTTTTTGCAGACCACTAGGTGATAGATGATTCTCCTACTACTATATCATGTGCACGATAATATATATTTATTATTGTATATTTTAAACTGTGATACGAGTTACATGGGGCCAACAATGAACTAGTGCCTTGGTGAGTTCCTGTGACTTATGATCATTAGCTATTTTTTACTCAACATTAGAATACAATGTTCTTTGTTGGTAAATTTAAAACTATCTGTGTTTTATTTAAAAATAAACCTTATTTAATAAATCCCTCTTGAAAAATATTTTAATTTTGATGTTGCATTACCAAGAATAATTATTACTTGCATTCTTGTTTATAAAACATGCATGTTTTTGTTTGATAATTATTGGAGCATGGAAACTCATTTAGAAAAATTACATTTATATTATGTATTTAAAACTTGAAATTGATGTTAATTTATTAAATAAAAGTGCATGGGAATATAATATCGGGCTAACCTACTTTTTTTTCTAACTCATGCCAATATTCTTCTTCTATTTTTAGCCCTTGTGCAGGTTTGAGCTTGTGTATGATAACCTTGGGAGACATGTAATTATTTTTTTGGAGACTGAACTTAATTCTCACATGGCGGTAGTTGGTTGATAGTTATAGTTGGTTGAGGAATTTGTTTAGATTTACATTATGTATCTATCACAAATATTGTCTAGTGTAATTTTTTATGTAAATGTATTTTGGGCTATCTATTTCATTACATTGAATGTTTGATTGTTTATATTTAGTTTAAAAAATTCCCTTGTGTAGTCTATTTATCCACTCGGTGCTTTTACCCATCCCAGGAGGGTCTGAAATACCTCTCGTAACTTGTCGTGGGCTAGCATGGGTGACCGGTTCAGGGTCGACTCACGCTAGTTTATGAAAAAACAATTATCAAAGAAGGTATTCTCTTAGAGGGTCATTATTTTTTATAGTTCCTTTGTTCTTAGAGGGATTTCAAGGTTGATGTTGTGGGATATTTGGTACATTAGGGTTTATTATGGGAAGAGTGTCTCAAACTCTTTCTTGTTCTGATCCTTATGTTTCCATGAGATATCTGGATTTATTAGTGTCCTTAATTCTTGTTGACTGGTTGGTGTTGGGATATGATAATGGGAGTCTGAATAATCTCCTCCATGAGATCACATGGACTATAAAGACATGTGGGTCTAGATTATTATCCTAACATGCCTCTCCATTTTTTAGATGTGTTTGACATATGGTTGCCACCTATATGGTCAAGTCACCCACCAACACAAGTTTCCTTTTTAGGTCTCTTGTACCATTCCGGAATTCTCAATTTTTTTTGAAAAACCTTTTGTATGAATTTTGGAAATGGGTTTTAAAGGATTAATTCTATTTTCAAAAGTGGAAAAGTGGTTTTTAATTAATTAAATATAAGAATTGTTTAGGAAGGTTGCGTTTTGGTAAAAAAAATATGGAGGATGTGTAAATGATTTAATGGGGTTGGATTTTCCCTAATCTAAACATGTGGTTTGTTGAAATAAATTTTTTTGAATGTGTGAATCATTTTATGGTGAGTCTGAATATTTTTTTAAATTGGCAGTTTTGGGATGTTTAAAATTGTTTGAATCTGGTGAATGGGTTTTGGAAATTAGTTTTGAGCATTTGGTGTTTTACTAGAAATGGCATTGGTCTCAATAGAGATTGAGTTCTGAAATGATACCTTTCTAAATATTAGAAAATGGAAAGGGGTTTTTTGGATTTTCTATGGTTGTTTTAAATGTAGTTAAATATGAAAAGGTGTAGGTTTTTGAAAAAATGTTTCTTAATGAAGTGTTGGTTTTTGTGAAATATTAATACATTTTTTGACTCAGTGGTTAGTGTTCCTTTGGAAGGTACCTGATTTTTGAAATTATGCTATTTTTTGACTATGGTGTTTTCAAGGGATCTCACATGCACAGTTATATTGATATCTATAAGGAATGACTATATGGAATGGTGGTTGGGGGCCTGGGGTATCATGGAAATATGCATGTTAGTAATACTTCATGAAACTACATTGGTTAATGTGTAAATCCTCTAGGATACTTTGTCTTTAAAAATTTTTTTGAGAAGAAAAACATGTCTCATTTATTTATAAATATACGGTTATGTGGATAGGTTTATTTGTCTCAGAAGATTTTTTTATTCAGTATTCTTCATTGTGATCTGGAAGTCACACTCTTGTTGTGTCTTGATTTGGGATATTGTGGGTTAATCAATTTTGGTGGAATGTTTAGTGGGTTTCTAAATGTGTGATGGATGTAGTGATGTGGCTACAGATAGTCCTATGTTTGCAATATTTCTAGTTGACTAACCCAATGACTCTTTTTCATGGTATGCAAGCTAGATACACCGCTTCTAATAATACCTTAAACTATTTTTGATATATGGATCGATTTGGGATTTATTTGTTATTAATACCTATTATGATGATTCAATCAATTATATCAGTTGTTTTTTGTGATTCTTGGTGTGCTTCAAAATGCTCCTCATTCATCCCACTCTTCATTCTAATTAATTTATAATGTTGGTGTGTATATCTCAATATTTGTTGTGTATGTGTGTTTTTTATCACGTGTGTTTAAAAATTTAATGTGATTCGTAGCTCTTGATTGTGGAATATTAGACGATACAAACATTAGGGCTCTATCCATAGGCCTAAGGGTGAAGCTTTTCATATATTCATGAAATCACAAGAGGCATGGGGAGCTCAACAAGGCTCCTTCCACCACCATTGTGTTATGGAGGTTTTTATTCCTCTATTTTGGTTTCTCTTCACATTTAATTTCATCTTGTCATAATGATCATGGTGTACTTACCCATCACACATTGTCTATAGTTAGGCTTTCATGGAAGTGGGTTTCGAATCAATTTCCTTCTGAAGACTGCCTGTGTAAATCAGATTTGGTCTTGGTGTTACCTATTTGTAGGTGGAGAGTTTTTTGGTATTATGAAAGTTAGTACTAATTCTATTTCATGTTTAATTCGTTTTTGTTCATTTCTAGTTGGTATCAAATGGTGTGGAGACCCACTATGGGTCTCAAATATATTTCCTATAAGGATTTGTAGGATGGTAGTTGTGATTTAATTGTGGGGAGCCCATTACATCCTTCCTCCCTAAAGTCATTGGCTTTCGAGGATGAACGTTGGTTTGTTTGATCATCTGATTCATTCGGAGAAGGACCAAAATCTATTTATTGTCTTGGTGGTGGAGGATGTTTCTTCACCTTTCCATTGATTCTCATGTAGTGGTTGTGATTTGGTGTTTTTTTTGGGAAAGAGGATTAAGATATGTTGATGGTGAGTGATATTTCATTAGATTGAGATCATGTATCATGTTGATATATAATTTTCAGGCGTTTTTCTATCATCTATAAAGTGATATGGGTTTTGGGGGCAGAAAGCATTAATGGTTGAGATAATTTTCACACCCAGTTTTTTTCATGTCATGGTTTTGATCCAGTTCATTGGAAATCAAGATCCATTTCATTGGTTTTGGGTTATATTAAATATGATTTTTTATCTAAAATATATGTATAATAATCATATTTTGGGTTCACAATTTCTTGTTTTAGTGTTTTTGGATAAAGGGTGGTTACTTCATGATTTGGGTCTAACTGTGAGCTGATTTCCAGATTTAAAAAACAATTTTATTTAAATATAACTCTATTTTTTTAACATTTTTCACCCATTATACTTCCATCATGTTCTAACATGACATATTAAAACCACCATATCCTTTTTAACCCCTTAGGAATTCATTGGAATGCTGAATGTTTTTTATTTATCAAGGTATTGTGCCATCCCATGGACAAATTTCATGTGTAAAAAAATGTTCCTTTTATATCTAATTCATTTTGATTTAAATTCTAGTGATTCCACATCCCACTCGAGTCCTTGAAACCTAGAATCACCCCCAAGATCCTGTTTCCAACATTAAAGCTCATCTAAGTCGTGGATTTGGGAAAAATTTCTCAATGTTTCTCAAATTGTCTAGATTTTCCAAAGGTAATTATTCTCATTTATAAATCATTCAATTCATAATATTTTTTCCCTAAAAAATCATACAGTATTTCTTCTAGACTATAGGACCCTCTACGAGGAGTTATAATCCATTCCATTTTTTCTAAGAGTGTAGATCTAATGGAATATGAAGAGTTGTCTAGTCTCCAAGGTAAGATTCATTGACCATTCTCATACATCTTCCTCATCATTTCATTATTTTAGTGTTTTCTATTCCAAGCCAGTGATTATCGACCTAGGGATCTATTATCCCACTATTTTTATGGGGGTTTTGGGGGATTTTTTCATAGGTTTTGGGTTTATAATCCCCCACTTGGTGATATCATGTGTGCATTTCAATTCAGCCAAGGATCTAAGCTAGGAAATCCTTTGCACATGACATTATCTTTTATGTTTCACAATTTTATTATTTTTATAACCTTATATATATATATATATATATCATTTGGATAAATTTCATTGTATGAAAAATGGTTGTTTAAGATTGTTTTTGTAAAAAGTAGTGATGTTTTGTCATAAAACTATTCACCAAGTGTTTGTCTAAATGTCCCGTTATCTTTTTCACCTAGTTTTTGAGGTTTAGGTTCTGGATTGTGGTATTTTGTACATTCTTCAGTAGCTTGAATAAAATTATAGCATGCAATTGGATTTTTATTCCATATCGAGTCCTTAAAATAAATTTTGTTGTTTAAAAGTGCATGTCATGTGTTTGATTAATTTCCCGGTTGGATTTAATGTGTAAAGCATGATTTAAAAATATTTTTTTTCAGATTTAAAAAATCTATTTCATCTTTAAAATCGTTATTTTTGGGTCCTTCTATGGATTTACAAGGTGTATTTGGTTTTACAAAAAAATGGGTTTTGGATTACAACTTGATTTCAAACGAGTTGCTAGAAAATGGCCTGCTCCACATCCTTATAAAAATGTTTGTGTTTTAAATATGTAAACTGAGTGGTTTAAGGGATTTATGAATGTTTGTTTCAGAATAAAATTAATATGCGCATATTTTTCAATGTTTAGTTTTTAGAAATGCTTAACGGCTTGTTTGGTATTTTTCTTGTAAAAATGGTTTCCATGTGTATTTAATTTTCTATATTTACAACCATTTTTATGGTTATTGAAAATGATTTATTAATTTGTTATTAGGCTCCCAAATGTTGTTTGTTATTTTATTTAAGTTTTTTTCCTTAAAAGTACCTTTTTAATAGATTTTATGTGCAAGGCCCCGTTATACATCTTGAAATTGTTTTATGAAATTTTTTGTGGTTTCTTGATTTGTGAACGAAATTTGAGACATGAGCATGAGCTGTTTGATGTGTGTATTATTTGTAAATTATATCCTCATGTGAAAATTTTATCTTATTGATGTGTAACATTTTTTAGAACAAAAAGGTAAAAGTCGGGTATCTATGTGGATGGACATGTACTAGTATCATAGGGATCTAGATGGGTTTTGTACATATTTCATGTAGAAATATTGATAATGAAAACAAAATCTAATATATGATGATGATGTTGTTGTGACGTAACATGTTTGGGATGATTCTACTACTATTATATTATTTTCACGACAATCAATATATGTAATGGTTACTTTTACACTAATATATGAGGTAACTAGGGCCCACAGTGAACATATGCTTAGGGGTGCTCCTGTGAAATGTGATCATTGGATATTTTTTACACACCAAGTGAATATGGTGTCTTAGTTGCTAAATTCAGAATTGTGTGTGTTTAATTAAATTTTATCCTTCATTGCATCATCCCTCTTGAAAACTATTTTCATTTTGAAGTTATACCTCTTTAAAAAATTGTTACTAGCATTTTAGTTTATAAAACATGATAGTTTTTTCTAATAATTAGTATAGCATGGAACCTAATTTAGAAAACATACTTTTTTATTAATTATTGAAAACATGAAATTAATTTTTCTTTTATTATAAATATAGTCAATGAGGATAGACTATCTGACTAACCTTTTATGTTTTAATACTGATGAATATAGTCTTGTTCTATTATTATCCCTTGAGCAAGTTTCATCTTGAGATCGACCACCTTGTGCAATGTGTGATCATTGTGTTGGAGACTGACCAGTGCGATCACATGGATTTTGTTTGTTGTTGGGATTAGAAATTTGATATGTTGGGTTAGCTGTACTTCCTGTTTCTAGTACAAATTATCATTGGTTCAATTTTTATGTAAATTAATGATGGGTTGGTCTTTTCATTCATCTATTTGTTTGATTATTTATATTTGGGTGAAATCGTTCCCTTTTGTAATATATTGATTCCCTCGGTTCTTGTTGCAATCTTAGGAGGATTAGGAATGCCTCTTCGGACATGTCGTGTGGTGGGTGGCCTACAAGACCAGTTAAGAGTTTACTCGGGCTAGATCGTGACCTATTCAATATGTAATTCATTCATTATATGATGAATCTATACAGTGTGAAAGAAATTATATAACTAAACTTAGGGTACTTGATAATCTCTAAATACTATGGTCATTTCACAACAATTCATTTCTTTTCTCCACTCATGGACTGAAATTAGGATCAATATTCCATGATGTTTGAGATCAGCCTTCATCCTGAACATAGATGGTGGGTATCGAGATTAAACCTAGCTATATGTCAATATGTTTTTTATAAGGTTATCACTACTGATAAGGTTCTATAGGGGAATCGAGGATTTATATTTTCTTCCAGAATTTATTACATAGTTTGGTTGTCCTACTATGACTTCTATGAGAAATGTCTCTCTCTTTTGGATGATGATGTGTGGATATGTGTAGTAGTGTAGTGGTTTGTAGTTAAAGTGGAGTACAACTTCTTTGTCTCCATGAAAAGAAGTTCCACAATTCTTAATCAATGAACAAACAATCTTTATCATAAGAAATTTAATGAATATCTGACAACATTTAATCAGTGTAAGATGATGGCATCACACGAACTATTTTTCCAGGGATTCGAGCATAGGATTCAATAGGGTTAGAGTATATACATGATTTATGACACAAGAATTTGTTTGGGTACATGGTAGTAGACATGGATGATGAAGATCCAGTCTATTCATGCATTTTATTTATATATTCTAGGAGTTATGAAATACCATGTATATGAATTAGATCATTCTCTAGTGGATTATGGAGAGGGATGATCTACCATATGAGGTTGGTTTTTAATAACCTATATGTTATATAGTACCTTTTTTTTAATTATTTCATAAAATTCCATCATATCTATATATTTCTTTGTTGGAAATGACATAAAATACAAGTTATTTGATGGGTTTCATTCCATTTATTTACCATTGGTAAAAAATTTGGACCATCTGTAATGATAACCATTATATCCTATAGTCATTTCTAGATATCAAAATATCTGGGAATTTATGATTTTAGAAATAATAATTTTAAAATGTAATTACTAACATGTAATGTTTGAATATATTCTGATCTCATATTGATTTTTATTAGTAATTTTTATCATTTACTTCATGAAATGGATAGAGTTATGCGATGACAAATAAATGGTAATGGGAAGAAGGTAGAGCTAGTGCATATAAGAGATTACCCTAATGATACCCTTGCATTACAACCATTGACATAAAATAAATTTTTTTGAATATGTAAAAATTATATTAAAAGATTCCAATATATAGTATTTGGTATTGTTCTACAGGAAACATGGATACATTAAACTATTACAAATGTGATCTACAGAATATTCCACTTGTTTCCTCATGACTTGCACCCACCTTAAACATATCAAACATAGTACATATCCTCATTAAATGGGGGAAATGAAACATAAAAGTTTTTTTCTCTATTTATTAGTATGAGTAAACAAGGAAGATAAGTTAGAATTAACATTAGATTAAGGGTTTGAAAATGTTATCTTGAAAATCAAAGATCATACCTTACTTACCAGAGATCATCACACAATGATTAGTTATTCGTATGAAAAAAAATCATAATGGAATAAACTGCATAATTTATGAAATATTAACATAGTAATAAGAAATGTAAATGTGAAAAAACATAAGCATATATTGATTTCCATAGTATCCAATGCATGATTGCTAAGACCAACATAGTGGAAAATGTACTTTACTAAACTGTGTAACCCCTGTTTCAACCCTGTATTACTGAACTGAATTACCCTTGTTCCATCCATGTATTAATGAACTAAGTCACACTCATTCCATTATTATATTACTAAAATGAGTAACCCTCATTCTAGACTGAATTTATCTCATGTGATATATATCTATACCCAATGCATTGGAGGGTGGTATAGGACCCACCCATCACATAATGAAATCATACATACATATTCCTTAAGGTCCTAAATAAACCTATCATAACCCATGAAATTAAATGGGTATTGGTACAATATAGGTTTCAGAATCATTTCATTATAAACATAACATGTGAAAATAAGAGTGTTTCAAAAGTATATAACCTATAAAATAGACATGTTTCATATACGTACTACCCATAAAGGATACATGTGTTTCATAATGACCATGAAATTAATCATAATCCATTAATAGAAAGGATATGAATGTATACTTTATATCATTTCATATAAAGTCATAAGTAACATCAATATATGTCTTCTTATATGAATAATAACTTCAAAATATCCACTAAAAACATTTCTAGGGAAAAATATCCTTCCATGTTTAAAAATATATTTTTAATTCATAATTCCATTTAAAAATAATTTTCATATAAAATACATTGAAACTTATGATATCATTTTTGATTCATTTTTCCTTGACAAAATATAACAACCATAAAAAAAATTAAAGCATTTTTCATTGAAAATACATTGATAACATATAAAAGTAAAATAAAAAGTATTTGGGAAACATTGTAATTGAAAACATATAAAAGATGTATGGATAAAATTGAAAACCATTTTTCATGAAAACATATAATAGAATATTGAAAACTATTTCAAAACGATATATTTGAAAATACATTGAAAAATTATAAATAGATCTTGAAAACAATTGGAATACCATTTTTCTTGAAAACTTATTAAAGAAGAATGAAAATGTTCTGAAAACCATTTCATTGGAAATAAATTTAAAATTATAAAATAAGATTTTATAACAATAAAACATTTTAAAAATCATTTTCCTTGAAAATTATCTATAAATATATTCTGAAATAATTTTTGAATACATGTGTTTTGAATATAATATATTTTTGATCGATGAAAGAGGCGTTAATATTTTACACAAAAACATTATATTAAGTTACAATGATTATTAAAATGGTACTGACACATTAAAATATCATGAATAAATATAGGTGAAGTAAATTAATTAATAATATTGAAATATAGATCCTAATGTTTCATTAATGTAATCGTAAATATAAACAATCTCAAAAAAGAAAAGATTATATTGTCTCAATACATTCTTATAACCTGGTGTATTAGATCCCACTATCCATGTAAAAAACCAAAAATTAAATAAAGCATAATATTTCATGAAAATAATTATATCCATCATATTAAATTTAAATTATATTTATATACACATCAAAAAACGTGTTCAGGTGCATAACAAAACATGAGTCTCAAGGAAGAAAAAATAAGGGAAAACTATTTTACTGATTTGTTAAATTTTGGAATATATACCCCATGAATGAAGTAACATTAATTTGATACATTATTAACCATAAATTTTATTATAAGATACATATAATACAATCATGTGATTTATATTTAGCACACAAAACTAAAGTGTGGTGAAAACACGTATCATTCAAAAATTAAAACTGACATGAAATCCCCTTACCTTTTGTCTTGACTCTCGTCGTACACATACAAGATTCCAGTATAATTAATATTAGTTTTTTATATATATTTTAAATAAGAATTTTTGTATACATAAAACCAAATATGGTTTTATTATGACATAATATTACCTACATACAAACGATCATATGTTAAAGATTCACTTCGGATAAAATTATCTTGGTTATTCACTTCTGTATTAATTTGTTATATATTTGGTCCTCATATATATAACATGATTCCAAAATGTAAACTATGATATAAATTTAAGGTACATAAAATATATTTTTATTATAATAATATATTGAGTATAATAGTAAGAAATTTAATACACCATTCATAGAGATGATTAGCTATACATACGCATGAACGTTGTTTCCTTATTTATTTTCGTATTGAATGTAATTATTGAAATTACATATTTATTTATATATATTGGTTTATATATATAATTATTAAAATAAAATTATTATATTATATATATCAAATAATTTCATTAATCCAAACCTAAATAAATTCAATGTGTTGTGTGTACGAATAACATCACTTTGAGGGGGTGGTCGTCCACACTTCCACAAGTAAGATTATTTTATTAAATTGAATATAAAGTAAAGAGATTTGTGTTATAAAAGCAATAAAAATTCATATATAGAAACAATATATAATATATTACCTATATAAACTTAATTTACATCAAAATGGCCACCAAGAATAGTGGTAAAGGATAAATGAACAATAACTGTTTTGTGAGGCAGTCGTTCTCCATACATCGAAAAAATATGATCACATTAACTATATGGATGCATGTGAAAGTGTAGAACAAAGAAATTAATAAAAATATTCTAAGATATTTTTTATTCGGTTGTTCTCATGTATGATTCGAATAAGACGAGTAGAAGGTGGGGAGAAATAAAATAATGGAATGGAGTTGAGAGAGGACATTACTTCTAGATTTGGTGACTCTTTTTGGTGTTCCAAAAGGATTACATGAGAATATTACTAACCAAAGAGATGATTCCATGTAGAAGAAAGTATTATTGGGTGGCTAAATGGGTAGATATTGGTTTAAATTAAACGGTTTTTGAGGGGGGAAATGGGTATTGGTGGATTCCATTTATTGAAAATGAAAGGGACTCACATGGAATTTTTAGAAACCAGTTAGGTGTGCACATATTTTCATATAAAAATATTAATAACAAAGAAAACAGTGAATAAAATAGAAATTTAGGGCCTTACTTTTTATTTAAAATTGGTTTTGGACAAGTGTATTGGTTATTTGGCCACTTATTTTAATGGTTTAGTCCCTAATTATGCTTAATTTTATATTTACATCTATTATTAATATCAATTACATTTACTAATATTTTAAAAAATAATAATATCGTCTTTTTAGACAATAAATATTAGACTGAATGAAATTTTATATTTCATATGTATTAAATTTAATTCCCATAAGTGAAAAAATTAATATTATTGCAAATTATTCAGACGTGACAAAATAACAGGGTTTTAAATGAGGAAAAAGTTCAAACAGTTGTTATGATTTTATATTATCTTTTATTGTGATATTTATTCTAGTGAATTAAACATTATTAATAAATGTAATATTTATCAAATTTGACATTAATTAATATTTATAATATCATTTATCGTTAACAATTAATTATAAAAAAATTGTAGTTTTAAACTAACAAACAGTTATTTCACTGCTTATTAATGAATAATGTATCTCGGAAAAATATCTTAAATTGACCCTAGTATAATTTTTATGTTATGGAATCAAAAATTATTTTCATTTTATCCAATATAATTTATAAATGTGTGTGAAATTAATTTTATTTTTAAAAATTGTTCAATTCAAAGAGACATTATTTTTATCATAAAAGAACATTACCCAAAAATCTCATCATTCATTATAAATATGTTTTTCTTATATAAAACAATCATAAATAAAATTGGAAATTATTTTTTACTTTACCTAAATCTATTATTAATATTAAGGTTATAATTATCTCAATTTATTAATTATATATATGTTTGTGTCTGTGTGTCTGTGTGTGTGTTTTTCATAGAAACACATTGTTGTGTGAATCATAGGCCATGTTGGTATTTCTTGTAGTGTAAAAAAAGTTATTATTGTGTGAACAGAAATAAAAGAAGCTATTATGAGTGAAATGAATGTTTGAACTAGTTCTTTAATATATATATATATATTGTTTAATTTTAATTGAAATTATTGAAAAAATAAATTAATTCGAAATAAATAAGACTCAAAATCTCGAGGTGTTACATTCTACATTACTTAAGAAAATTTTCTCTCAAAAAATTAATCTTGGTTATCAATGGTTTAATACCTGAATGTTTAATTCTTATAAACACACATCGTAAAAATGGACACTGAAACTTCCCTTAAAAGGTCAATTTGGAACCATAACAGTTTCTCAAAAAAGCATATAACTAGGCTTCCACATATGGGAACATATGTTGGGAGTAAATATTGGATATGGAGGAAAAGCCTAAACATTATTATGGAGTTATTTATGTCATAAAACAAAAAAAATTAATTATAATGAGGATTTTGAGGTCCTCAATGTTATAAATCTGTGATGATTTGAATGTAAATCAGCTCAAACAAATTAAGGTCTTAGGACAACAATATTTTTTCACTTTCTCAACATTGAGTAATTCTTTAAAATTTTATATAATTTTTTTATTATTTCTTTCTGATTTGAAAAAATTATTATAAATTCGTTACATCATTGAATGAATGTCTCGAAAGAGACATTGATTAATAGTGTACTTAAACAAGATTTTATCATATCATAAGGCCCGTAAAAGAATATAAATTATACCTATTTGTATCATAAAAAAATAACATTCATTAATTGATAAAAATAAAAATAAACTCTATCATTTCTTCATTAATATTATTCATTACAAATAAATATTCATTAACAAATACATCTCATAGTTCAGTAGTATGCATGAAATCTTAATCGCCTTTAGTCATGTGTTTATGTACTATGACCATGCTAGACTTGATTAGTTGTCACCCAAAAACATGATGTCATTTTCAAAAAAATAGTAATATTATATTTAATATATACATCATTGAAATATGTTTATTAAATTAATATCCATTTATCCATGGTTTACAATAAAACAATCAGGGCACAAATACATCCTCCAATGTTTAGAATAAAATTTTCACGAATGATTTACCTTATAAAACATCTCAAAGGTGAAAATACAAAACTATAGAAAGATATTTATGAAACATTTTTAACATTGATTACCCTATATATCAAAATGTTTCTCTTGGTTTTCACATTTCGTACATGTAAATTTCCCCATCATTTTTTTTATTAAAAGATTATAACAACCTGAATTACAATAAATCCTTATGTAAAACATGCTTTCTCCATCATTCTATAGTGTGCTATATCTATTAATAAAATAAAAAAAATATTGTAAACTTCGTTATTGGTAGCATAAAAAATCTACAAACTTATACTTATGTAGTTCCAAGGTAGTCAATATTTTCTAATTTAATTATCCCAAACCCATGAAATGTTATCCCTATAACATTATCTTATCATGATAATCATATTAGAGGTGACATAACCATAAAAAAATATATCCTTTTTAGTAAATTTGCTCTCTAGACCATAGCAAACTCTCAACAAAAACATGTAAATACTGAGATAAAACGTAAGTAGAAAAACTGTTGCATATTTCAACATTTATAGATTTTTAATCTGAAAAATTAAATACATTTATTACATCATCCTTAATAAATTGAAAACAATTTATACTTCCTTTCGCATTTCATATATAGTATTTCCACCATACACAATTTAACCATTGCTCACACAAATATGCAAATTCTCTATAGGAACATTATGTTTGGGTCATTGGGTTTCATAATGACAATTTTCTCATCACATTAAGCATATAACATTCTCTGGAGACATAGGGATGCCAAAATTCCCATCCTTTTCGTTAAACGAGCTCGTCATTTTTACCTTGAAGTCACTATCATTTTGTCCTTCTATTACATAGTGAAAACACACTCTTATTTCACTAAAAATTCACGTAGGTGAATGTTTCCACATTCATTAAAAAATGGAATCCAAATAATATTCCTGTCATGCTATCAATTACCCGAACACTATGAAAAATCATTCTTTCTATTCATTGGTGACTCTGAATGTTAGTAAATTTAACTATTGTTAATCATGGTCATTGTAAACTGAAAGGCATGATTACAAAATTTTTCACTCTAGTGATCATTCCAGTTGACTTCCCATTAGAAAATAATCCATCACATTAATAATATATATAGTTCCTTCCAGTTTCCATCTTTAACTAAAAGCAAATGAATAGTGTGATCCTTACTTATCGTAGTATAAAACCTCATTGTCCTTAAATTATTGACTTATACTTTTTTAAATCATGAATCATTCCATAATCTATGAACCGTTATGTTTATTCAATGTTATTCATAGAAAATTATATTTAAATAATTCGTAAAGGCTGCTTAAGAGTTTGTGAATTCCCCAAGCATATCCTACAAGATTGTCAAACCAGGTGGGCTGCAGGGGCCATTTTCTTATACCAGATTACCCCCAAGACAAGATTGGAATAACTTATCGAAGTTGTTACCACTAAGTAAAGTTGTTATAGTTACACATATAGTTCTTGTATACTATCAAGGTCATATTTAGTGGAAAACACACACTCTATCACTTACTAATAATCTAATACATTTTTCTAAATGTTAACTCATTCTCTTATTTATCCATAGAGATATCCTGAAATATATATTTAGAAATATACCTTGGGATCTCACTATGGTTTTGTCATCATAATTTGTAATGGTTAACTATACCGTTTCTATGATTCCATATTAATTGTTCCCCTCTTTATGAACATTGAACACACATTACGTCTATAGAGTACTGAAAAATTATATAAATAGATTCCCAAATAATGTAGTAGGTATAGTGCCTTGGGAAACATATAAATATAATAATTATACATAAGTGAGCTACATCATCTCCCACTATGTACTTATTAACTATAATCCTTCTTAGACATATAAAATGTGTTACATATCCTCATAACATGGGGGAAAGGAATCATTAAATGGGGGTAGCTCAAATGTTTAGTAATGGTAAAAAAGGGTGACATGTAAGAATAAACTTGAGCATAAGGGAATGGAAATGTTATCGTGAAAAAATAAAACATAATTCACAACATATCAAAGATCATGGATAACATATTGAAATTTCAAAATACTTGAATCAAAATGATATAATGATTATACTACATGAAATCATAACATATGAATAAGACATAGAATTGTAGACACACATAATCGTATACCAAGTTCTATAGTAGCTAAAGAATCCCTGCCAATATCATCTCAGTGGAAAAAGTCCTTCAGTGTGATGGTAATGCCTTATTCCATACCTATATTATTGGACCAATTGACCCTCATTATAGAGATGCATTTCTAAAACAATTAAACCTCATTGCAGACCTATTTCATCTCATGAGATATTAATCATTACCCAATTAATTGGAAGGAGATATATACCCCACCTATCATATATTGGAATCATAAATACAAGAATCAGAAGATAAAAAATAAATATATCATGTAAAATGAAATGAAAATGGTATCTTAAATATGTAAACATATCATAACAGGTGGAAAGATACAATTATCGTATACCTTTCATCATAAAAATAAACCCTCAAAATTTATTTATTTCAAAATCCTATGTGTGGATAAAGATTTATGAGTTTCATTAACATATTAACAATGTATGAATAATGGGTTTCCTAAAGACCATAAAATTAAGAATAAATCATTCATTTAGACGATATGAATGTTACCATTAGATAAGTTTCAATATG
Source organism: Viscum album (assembly GCA_963277665.1). NCBI lineage: Eukaryota > Viridiplantae > Streptophyta > Magnoliopsida > Santalales > Viscaceae > Viscum > Viscum album. The sequence goes on from OY728128.1 coordinate 326,762,122, forward strand.
GTCATGTGTAATATCAATAGATGTCTTATTATATGGAAAATAATTTTATAATATCCTCAAAAAAATATTATTGAAGAAAATATCCATTATTGTTCGACAAAAGTTTTTTAATACATAAAAGCATTTGAATATATTTTTTATAGAATATTCATTGAATCTTTTAAAATCATCTTGAGAACCTTTTTCCATGAAAACATATTATATAAGCATCAAAACATTTTAAAATTTTGTTTCTTTGATAACAATTTTGAATGTTGTGAAAATATCATCAAAACATTTTTACAACTATCGAACTAAAAAATTTATAAAAGATGTTTGAAAACATTTGAAAACCTTTTCAATTGAAAACAAATCCATGATACTTGAAAATGTTTTTTAAACCATATCATTGGAAATAATTTGAAAACTTATAAATAGAGCTTGAAAATGTTTTCAAAATCAATCTTCATGAAAACTTATAAAGGAAGCTTGATAACATTTTGAAAACCATTTCTTTAAAAATATATAAAAAATTATAAAAAAATCATTGAAAAAAACCAAAAAAAATTAGAATCATATTTTCAAGACATTTATCTTCAAGGATATATTGAAATCATTTTTTGAAAACATTTTTAATTAATTTTTTTAAATTCAATTAATTTTTCACCGATGAAAGAGACTGTCATATTTTCATAATTACACAATATTAATAACCAAATATTGTTAAATGGTACTAAAAATGATATATCTTGATTAAACATAGGTAAAGGAAAATCATGAATATTATTGATAATAGATCGTCTCAATAAACCATTATAACATTGTGATATGGGATCATACAATAAATGTAAGAAAATAAAAAAATTGAATCAAAATATATCATGAAATGAATTAGATTCATGATAAAAAAATATATAAAGGATGTATATACACCTCAAAAATGATTTTAGGTGCATAAAAAAATATGAGTCTTAATGATAGAAAACAGAGACAAAACTATTTTACGGATTTGGTAACTTTTGTATCAAAAACCCATGAAACAAGGATCCCAAAATGGATATGTGAATAAAAAGAAATTTATTCATAGGATTCATATAATAATATAATAGTTATTACATACACCACAAAAAAGTAAATATTTGAAAACATAACATGTATATCACGAAATCTAAATGTGAGATGAAATCCCCTAACCTTGTGTCATGACTCTCTATGTACTCAAACACGATTCTTATTTAATAAATAATAGTTTATTCTACATATTTTACATAATTATATTATTAAATAGAATAACATTTTTTTTATATTAAGAACTTATATTACTAATTTTTAATGGTCATATTTTAATGTTTTACTTCTCGTAAAATTCAAATTGTTCTTCCCATGTGTCTTAATTTATTATATCATTATTCCATATGCAGATATCAGGACTCGAAAAATGTGAATCATGATATATATAAGGTATATAGATTATAAGGGTATTATATATATATATATATAATATAGAAGTATGAATGGGAATACACCATTCATGGGGATGGAAAGTCATATGTACGCTGAATTTTTGTTTCCATCTTTATATTCGCAGTGAAAGAAAGTGCGTAACTAATATATATATATATATATATTTGTTTCTATCATTATTATAGTATAATTACTATATCAGATATCAACATTTAGACTATCCTTAATATATTCCATGTGGTGTGTGAACAAATCACATCACTTTAATGTGGTAGTGGTACACACTTCCTCAAATGAAATTATTGTATTAACACAAAATGTAATGTAAAGAGATTTGTATTGTAAGTGGAATGAAAAATATTAAATACGAATAAAATATAATATATTAAATATATAATAATATTTTCCATCATAATGTCCACAATTATTGGTGGTAAAAGTGAAATTAACAATCATCATTTTATGAAGCAATTGTTTGTCGTACACCGAAACAGTTCGTTCAAAATCCGTTACTTGGAGGAGTGTGTATGTTTTGGAGAAAAATATTTCATAATTAAAAAATATTATTTGTAATATATAATATTTTCACACAATAATTTAATAATTAGTGTTGGGTGGGTGGAGAAAGAATATAAAGTAATGGATCATGAGCGAAGATGTTACCTGTCAATTGGGTAAATCTTTTTGATTCATGCCAAACAGATTACATGAGATTTTTTATGTTGAAATGGATAATTCAAGGAATAAGGATGTATTTTCATGATGCAGATTTTTTTTGATCATGGAATAAATTAAATGGTTGGATTAGTATTATTAATGCGTAGAAGTGGTGCCCTTTTATATGGGAGGAAAAGAACTCACATGGAATTTTGACAAACAAGTTAGTTGTTCACATGTCCTTACAGAAAAAATGTAAATGAAAATAAAAGAATTACTTAATAATTGAAGGTTTATGAAAAAACTATGTATATAAAATGGGTGTTGAATAAGTTTATTGGTCATTTGGGACTTTAAGTTTATGGTTTAGTCCCTAACAGAGCATAATTTTCCATTAACTACTGTGATTTGTTGTATATACATTTACTAATCATTTTGGTCAAAAGATAACATGTATTTTTTTTAATATAGATAATATAATGAATACAATGGTTTAGGTTGATTTTTTATAATTTTATTCAAGTAAGTTGATGTATTACGATTACGGCTATTGACGCAGATGGAATGAAATAACATGGCTTTGAATTAAGAAAAGGGTCAAATTATTTTAAGATTTTATATTCAATTTTGAAGTGAAATTTATTCTATGAATTAAATTTTAGTAATATATTTAATATATATATATATAATATGACCTTAAAAAATATTAAAAATATAATATACTATTAATAATTAATTATATTAATGAATGTTTTTAACAAAAAATATTTATTATTAACTATTCATAAATATAATGCTTCTCAATGAAATCCCAAAAATTCACCCTAGGATTATTTATTATGTTATGAATTAGAAATTAATTTTTATTTTATACAATTTAATATATATATTAGTCTAAATTTTATTTTACTTTTAAAAATAGGCCAATTCAAGGAATCAATATTTTTAACATAAAATGAAATTAAACAAAAATGTCATATTCCATATTCAATGTGAATTATTTATATAAGAATATCATTAAAAAAATTTGGGGTTAGTTATTACTAGTAATAAAAATATGTTTACTATTTAGGTAATAATTATCTAATTTAAATATTTAAATATATATATATATATATATGTTTTTGTGTTTGATTTATAGAATCCCAGTGTTGCATGCAGCGTATTCCATATTAGTGTTGCTTGCAGTGAATGCCATCTTTGTATTGTGCGGAGAGAAAGACTAGTTGGTATTTCTGGTGAAAATAATTTTTCACATAGATTATATATATATATATATATATCAAACTATTTCTAGTGTCATATGAAATGAGAAATACATCAAAGATAATTCAATTAAAAAATATCTCTCAAAATATCAGGGTTTTACAAACACTAGATGATCTTGGAAGAATATATTTGTCTAGAACATTAAATAAGATATGTGTTAGTCCCCTCATTTTTTACACAAGTCATTGGTCTCTACTGGGACATATTTCTGAAAAAAAATCATTGATACTCCCCCTAATATAGGAGTTGAATTTTAGATACTTCTTATGTTGGGTGTATAACCCTTTTCAATAACCATCTATCAAGTAGAACAATATGAGTTAAAGGATTTCAAAATGATTCATGAGGACATATATCATAATGGATTTATTAAGTTGAGAACATTACATTGGGTTTACCAATAATATTTTCCAAAAAGGTTAATGATATTCCATGAATATGAATTGATGTAGGGATGATGAATTTGGTAACAGCAAATAAAAGTCATCCCTATTATATGAACAATTTTTTTTATACATGAAGGGGATATCAATGGTTCCAAATGATATATATTTTGATCAAGATATCAAAAATTGCATCTTAATAAAGAGTACATCCCAGAGATGAATTTTGATAAAATGTTTGGGTTATTCAATTACATGGTTATAATGATTGGACTAATGAATGCAATGGAAGTGTTGTAGGATCAAATGAATAAAATATCCAACTAATATATAGTATTAATTGTGGTCATGTTCATTGGAAAAATCACAACCTACTCACCGATCCTACAACTATATTTCATACATTTTGATGTATTAATGGGTAAAATTAAATGAAACCCTCATTAAAAAAGTCATAAATGTGTAAATTATAGATTCAGGAGGTGAGGTACATGTGAAATATGGTGTGTGCTATAGCTATATATTTCAAAAAAAAAGAAAGTGGAAGTAGTGATTTCTTGCACACATTCCCATAACATGTTTGAGATTTGGAGCTCCCTGGGACTAGAAAGATATTAAAAATGTTTCACCCTTTACATATCATATTTTTCAACCAAATTGTGAAATTTGAAAAAGAATTATTTTCTAGTTTTTAGAATATCTTAAAGAGGTACTTCATGAAAAATTTCAAAACTCACTGTTATTCAATAGATTTTGGTACCTCATGGTCTTGCTGAGTGACCTTCAGAAAGATAGAGGGGGATGAGGAACTTGTTGGCATATTTTTAGGTTGGATTCTTCTTCAGATAAAGGATCATAAACATTAGATCTAGATACATTAACATATTCAATGATAGATTATGTAAATTCCTTGTAAGACACTCACCTAAACTATTCAATGATGTGGGAAACATTATTTTAAGGGGACTAAACAACTTATTTTCATTGGAAAAATATGATGAAATCCTTGTACATGAATGATTTATATTATATTCATCAATAAGTTTGGGTCAGATGAGATAAATTGTTTCCTCTTAGGTAGTGTTATATCCAAGAGTGAGAATAGGACAGTAGGGGTCGATGACCGTATTTAGGTGATTTTCCAACAGCTAATGATTGTTATTCATTTATTACCAATGTGTGATACTCAAACAATAGATGAGCTAGAGAATCATTATGTAAATGAGATAGTAAATTTTATTTATTCACCCTCATATTAATATATGATATAGATACACATTTTACATAAATATTTTGGAAAGGATTTATGATTACCTGAGGGACTCAACCGAGATGAAACAAAATATGAAATTCTAAAAAAACATATAGTCCAATTTGTTGATTTATAATACTGGATGATATGACATGAATATGTTCCCTATAAATATGTGGATATTGGGATAATATCCTAGCCTTGGATGAGTTTTCATTAAACAAAAATTTTAAATATTCAATTCATATGGACACTTATGTGTATCATTATGGGATTCCATTTCATTCACCACTATGTTGGCATGATGTAGGTGGGGAATTATTTTTGCGGCCCTGTACAGTATATTATTCCATTGATAGAGTGAAGATATCGAAAAAAATTATCATCACAAATAAGATCCGAATAAATTCTTATTCCATCCATAAAATGAGATTTTTGAGTTTTCTATAGGTTACAAAGTCTTACTTATATTGAATTCCCAGTTATTCCACTAATGTTTGAGTAAGAAAGTATGCCTAGTGTTTTACTATGTTAGACCCATTAAGATCACCTAGTGAGATGGGATAGTGGCACACTATCTAGATCGTCCTTCTCTATAATGAGGTATACATGATGTGTTTCATGTTTTATAACACTTGAGGTACTTTCTAGATCATATGAATTTCATTTATTATGTGGATGTTCAAAGGTATCCTGAAAAATCATAAGTCGATTTCCAGTGGAAATTATATAGTGGAATATAAAATTACATCAAGAGAATATGAAACCATTTATATATATATTATTCATCCATTTAATGATCATAGAGGAGAGTTATTTTCGAGATTCTGATTTTTGGGCTCAATGGTACTATTTATCTGGGAATATTCATCAAAATCACTTATTATACATGAGTATTCATTATTTTGGTAGAATTATAACATTATCATGTTATTTAAATGTATGAGATATTTTTAGATTACAATTTTCCCATTTCCATTCTTATTCATCACTATTATGTGTTATTAATAGATTGAGTTTCTAGGTACGAAGGGTTTGGGAAAAAATTGTGTAAGAGTATAATATGATGTGGCCATGATGTGGTTATAAAAAACCACAGTATAGAAGATGGAAACAACCAACTAATCAGTGGGGTTCTTGATGGTTTTTTACAGACCAGACAAGTCATCCTCTATTACCATTCTACGGGTTCATTAAATTCACCCAATGTGTTTTAATTCCAAATAATTTAACCTCATTTTAATACCAATAATATGAACCCTATCAAGTTAATTAAAATATGATAACTTCTCTCTCACTTCATTAACATTAACATTCACCACCATTCAATCATTCATTGGGGGAATGACATAGTGAGGCCAGAATGTAATGATATTCTAAAAACTATTCAAAATACACCATCCTTATTTTGAAATGACAATATATCATTGATGGATCTATGTTTTATTTTGAAATATGATTTTGTTTTCACATTATATATATACAACGATCACATATCATTAGTGTTGAAATAATTACTTAAGTAAATAGGTATCTACTATCGACAATGGGTGTTGTTTGCCTATGTACTCATGAATCACATTCCTAATCCAATTTTGAAATTGGATTAATGATGGAACCTAAATTTGTTGATGAATCTATGTTATATTGTTTTTTTGATTAAAAATATTATAACAACGCCCTTAAACAAGAGTTAAAACAAACAAGAGTGGTGGTTCTTTAGGTTAAATGTTTTATGAACAATCATCAAGTGACATAATAAATATTGAATTTAATCATTAATACTTTTTATATTGATGTATTGATGAAGGTATTATAATATTTGAATATTCATGAGGAACTCTTTTAATATGTTGAATTGTTTATTATTTGTTCATGAATTATTAAAAAATCAAGGTAACTGGAATTCATTCCTTCAATATACATTAGAATTTATTCCATTTAATTTTCATTTAGGTATGTGATTCTAGAATGAACTTATAAACATGAAAATCTCTTGAGAATATATCCTAAAACACTTCTAGATGAAAAAACCCCGATATATGATTCCTAGATGTTTGATTTTTTCAGACTAGATGTGTGATATATTTATTTTTCTGATCATTGATGAGAAATGTAGTTCTTCGTGAAAATTATATTTTTTAGGATGTTATATAGAATTTGGGACTATTATATTCACATTTTCCATTATATTATTAATTTATTAGAATTTATATTGTTCTATTTATTGAAACATCGTCTGGGTGTTTGTGTTGTCTTGATACCAATATATTATCTGTGTTTCCATGTGAATGTCATGTATATCTTATTATTATACTAGATTTTGTATCATGTGTCGTAATATAATGGTAGTATGTTTATCATGATGTAATGTTATTCTTGTTTATCATTCTTAACTTTTCCATGTTTTATCATTCCTTTTGATTTTTTTTCTTATTATCCATGATATGTTAGAAATCATTCTATGTCTACCCATTAGGGTGGAGGAGTGCATGATATGAGATGATGACCATCATGGACGCCTATATAGGATATGAGCCTGACAGTCTTATTACCCATATGGAAATCGACTCCTTGAAGATAATAATGAATGACCAAGAACCTGATTCCTTTATGATACTAAATGACATGATCATCTTGATATCATTATGTTACTGATAGGATGTTTTCTATCCTATTTGTTATTTCTTACTTTTTTTCGATGAAAACCCATTATATTGTATACATGGACCCAAATAATGTTTAATAGTGGGTTTTTAGGGAGTTGGATAGTAAAACACTAGTTAGTATGTTATTGTGGAACATTTAATAATTTGTTGAGAATATTGATATCATATAATACATTAGTTATTCATGTGGTCATTTTTAGGATGAATTTGGGGTTTTTATTAGATTTTATCACCGAGACAATTTATTATAATTTTAATACTAATGCATACATCATTTATAGGGTTCTATAAATGGGATAGTGGCCAATGGAAAATTGATGTGGCACGGATAAGGGAGGTAGAAGTTGTATCAAGATATACATTTAATTATTCTACTATTTAAATTTTTTAATTACTTTCTTTAATTTGTATTTGGGTTATTATTTCCACAATGTAAGAATTGTTTAAATATCTATATAACTTATATTCCATTTAAATTATTCCACATAATTAATATGATTACAATATTTTACTAAATTCTATAATTTTATATTTTTTTAATGGAAATCATTGTGAGGGTATAGTGTTCAAAAAACACACTTATATCATCGCATCTCATCAACAAAAAAATGAATAAATAATAGTGTGTAAAATGCCATGTGATTCTCTAGAGAGGACACAGATCATCGACTCAGGGTGTTAAAACCTAACATAAAAAATACAGTATGTTAATATTTGGATAGTTATTTGAGATACATGTTATATTATTCAGAATAATGATATCATGAAAATTGATATGCATGAAACATTAGAAATAACCCTCAACGAAGAAGATAAAGGATGATCATTTTAACAAATAGTTCTAATGAAATCCAAATGATATACCTAGGGAGTGGATTCAAGTTAAATCCATTCATATTAAACTGATATATTGATATTTTTGGAAGAATTGGATTCTGAAATGGATTTTAGGGATCAAGGATGAAATTACAAAAAAAAATTCTAAAATTTCAGGTTTCACAAATACATTATTTGATGTTATTATTAGTTTACTATTAGATATAATATTTTATGGTATTGTTGGATCATTGATTCATTAAGATTTTGAAACACTATTATTGAGAAAGGTTTTATGATGAATTTTATGTTATAATGGATTAACATGGTTTGTCCTATCAATAATGAATCTCTCTAGAACATTGGGATGGGTTATGTGATTGTATAAATGTCCAATGTATTTGTCCTAGAATTGTAGTGTGGATTACAAATACATGGGTTATAGAAGAAAATTATTTTAAATTGGTCTATAAATTTAGTAGATTTTATAAAATGATTATTGAATAGAGTGAATATGATTACTTGAAGTTATATAGTGGTGGTTTGTGGTATAATAGTTTTCATGTTTTATCTATCTAGAATATAAAATAGGGTAATTATTTCTAGAATATCAATAATAGGATTGTTGGAGTTATGGATTTTCTATCTTGAGAACATGAGTGAGAAAAACACGTAAGTATTAGTGAATAATTATATACCGAATCCTTTTAACAGTCAATTGATCCAATATTTTTAATATATAAATAAACCAATATTTTGGGGTTAGTGGGAACCCACAAAAAACCATTAAAAAAATTCAATACAAAACAAATCCAATAATATATAAATGAACATTAAACAATACAACTCATCAATAACAAAAAAATTAAAAATGTAGTAGAATTTGGAAGAGAGTCCTCGAGACCCCTTAAAATAATAATACAATGCAAAAATTTTCATATATTTTGTATAGGAGGGAATATTTTTCAGAAATATTTATAATGGTCACCTCCATAAATAATATTTCAAACCTACAAAAGGACAAAGCCTTGCCAAAGTTCACTATAAGATCCCAATTTTATAAATTTTCCCAATCTAGTTTTCCAAATACCATATAATCCTTCTAGTAGATTTTCATAAAACTATTACTCAAGCCAGTAGCTATATAAAATACATGATATACTCATATATATAACATGATAAAAATTTAGAAAATAAACAATAATATTAATAATTTACATTCATTATTTTCATGATATACTATATTGAATAAGAGCATTGTATCACCCGGGAAGCATACCTCTAATTCACCATCCATGTAGAAATAGAAATCAATTTATATAAAATTGATAAACCAATCAGTTATATAATTAACAAAAAATTGGAAATGAGTTCCCATCGCAATGAAATATTATGGTGTAACAATCTTGTAACTTCAGGATACTACAGATGATATAAAATTTATCCAAGATAGGGTCCTCATATAACATACCCTAAAATAAAGAATACCTCTTATCCTAGCTCATAATGAACTCTTCTATACTTAGATTCTTTTCATTAAATCCCCAGGGAAAACTGTTGTCTTAAATATTAATCTATCCCATTTTATCATTGTTTCCAACATTTATAACTAAATGATTCATCTATATTTTTTGTTACATGATTCATTTATTGTGAAATCACCTTCCACCTTTTTCCTTATAGTTTATGAATAGGATCACTTTGGGATATTTGGAATCCACTAGTTCCCTTAATGGTATAACATATTCACCACCATTGGGTTTTTCATAAATGAATAATTTCTCCTTAATAAATACCTTTTCATTTAAAACATACAATACCTCCACTGATGTGGTTTACATGGAATCCTTCTATGAAGTGGGATTCACTTGAAATGTCAAATTCCAATTTTGACCTATATTATAAACAAAATAGTTCTTATAAATATGGATTGTTTTTAGATCAGAAATACCCTTACCCGTGGTATGATATACATTATATTTTATGATATATATATTTTTTGTTTGAGAGACATGTTGTTTTTCAATATTAATTCGATATTGACCTAAATATGTGGCCTATTACATCCCATCCTTCATTATTTTAAAAAAAATGGTTAATAATTTGGTTCGTATTCTGATAAAAGTATAGAATCTGGAGTAGGTTCAATTGACATAGACTTAAACACTCAAAATTATACCTCCTTATAAATCATAATCTATATAAACTCTTTGTTATAGGAATTTTATCTCCATATATCATCATCAACGTATGAACTGACACTTAAGTATAATAAACTATTCCAATGAATAATTCCCTTAGAATACCAAATGTTAAGAGGGGAGAAACATCCCATTATCATAATAATGGATTATCCCATTCTATGTAGGATGAATACAAGATATTTGTGGAAGTATTTTTCATTTGGATAACATGAAATATCCTTAGTTTCTTTCACATATATGATAGTGTTATAGAAGTAGCCATCATATTGAGAAAGAGTTTCTTTATTATTCTGAAGTAAGACCCAATTTTAAAAATGGAAAAATTAAGGACCCAAATGGATCACAATGGTAATGTCTAAAAAATCCCTATAAGAACTATTTCATTTAAAATGGAATATGTAATATATTTTATTGGATTTGGTTGTTCTCGATTCAAAATCAAAATATATATTGTTATATCCACATCATCCATACTGTATAACATTGATTCATCCATGACATAAAATCCTATATGAATGTTTTTTCAAAGAACCAGTTATTAATTTCTAGATCATTGACCCCCTAGTAAGTATTAATTAGATTATTTAAGGTGAACCGTATGATTTCATATGGATAAGAGGTCCACCCATTTCATAAATACAACTAAGTTATTAAGATTAAAGTCATTTTTAATCTCAATCCACACTATATAAACTAGAGATTTTGAAAAATATCATTCAATAAAAATATGGGTAAAAATAATATTGGATAAGGATTGATATTTATATATTCAAAAAAAATACCTTAAAAATTTTCTAACATCATGAGAATTTAATGGTTCTGAAATGGAAGTGGAAGCCCATGAAAACTATCCCAAAGATGGGATGGCAACAAATTTTTATTCCAATTAACATCATAGGAAAACCAGAATTGGGAGCGCTAGAAGCTATTGAAGTAAAACATTCCAAAGAACTAGTAAACGATTAAATATTCTTATCACTATATACGAGTAAGTATACTTTTAGGATCCAAGAGTTTGATTATCATTTTTTCCATTAAACCCCAGGAGTCATTGATGAACTAGTGGAAGGTGTCAAATGTATTATTATTCAAACCAAAATGATCCACCACATAAAATATGAGAAATAGGTTTACTCTACGAACTATCGAAGTGAAATTAGGAGTGTTTGGAAACCACAATTGAATGAGGGGAGCTTTATATATAGCTCAATATTTGGTTATGGTGGAAGTGATTATGGGGATGTGTAAGGATTTAGTTGTTGAGGACTAATAAACTTCATTACCATCCCTTTAGGTGGAGGGATGTTAGCACTGGTCTGGAAATTTTTTTATTAGAGTCATATAAATTTTGTTAATTAAAAACACTATTTTTTCACAAGGAATTTTTAATAAGTGATATTTTTATACAAGGAATTATTATAACGGATTAATTTTTTTTAAGAGGAATACACATAATTCTTGATAATTAGAGGGCTCACACATATATGTTTAGGGAACTACCCATGTATATTATCATAATGTGTTATTATAATTTTTGACTTCCATATATGATACTAAATATAGTATAAGGGTTTATCTAATTAATAATCCCCAGTTTTGAGGTGTATAGTTGATGTAGATTCATAGTAGGGAAAGAGGATAAAAATAACTCTGCGAAAAACGTTATGAGAATAGTGAAGAATATGATAAGAAATAATTATAAAATATTTTCAAGATAAAATGAATGAATTTTTTTGAATAAAATTATGATCCATTGAATATAATCATGATGTAGAGAACATGTATCCAATAATATCGAAGAAAGATTAAAGGATCTGAAAATATTATATAATTTCTAATATGTTTTGGATATAAGTTTTATATTTATATTTTTATCTCATGAACAGAAATTATTTTATGATGTTATTGATGGTGGTTCTGGTGGAGTTGTGATCTTAAAAGAAATCAGTTCTTTGCCACCCCAAATTCGATTGATTTTGTTCCTATATACTAATAGATTCTAAAGATATGAAAAAAATGATAAAAAATACCATGTATGTTTTTAACTTTTATAGAGATGAAAATTGGTATTTTGCTTTGGGATAATTGAAATTATATGTTATTTAGAAGTAAAAATATTACCCTCAATGAGATAACTGTGTTGAAATATTAGAAATAAATAGAATATGTAGGTGAAAATAATGAATCAATTTACCATATAAATTTTTATCAAATTACGTGTTTCATATGTTTTTAAATAATTTTAAATTCTTTAATTAGTGAATTTTTATAATTATTTTAATGAATAGACGATGTACCAATCCTCTCAAGGACTACAGAATCATTCAGAAAATTATTGGAGGATGATGTTCATGAAAGATATGTTTCAATAAAAGAACCACAGAACGAGTTACAAAAGAATCATAGGATTTAAAATTTAATTTAAATGTAAAAAATTAATTCTTTATAGTTTATTATTACATAATGTTGTGGATCTGAGGATCCTATAAAAGGATTTGAGCTTTAGTGGTTCAGAAAACTAGTAATTTTATATGAAATTTGAAATGTATTTTTAAAATGAAAATAGAACATTAGAGCTAATAAAACTCTAATTGGAAGATAATGTGTACTATAAAAAATTAAATTTTCATTGAAGAAGGAAGTAAATGGTATAAAAAGGTACAAGACCACATATATTGTTAAAGTGTATCAATAGAAAAAATCAATATATTTCACTAAAATACTTTCTATGGTTGTGAATATTATAACCATTTGGATATTGTTATGTATGGTTTCTTCTCATAGATTACATATATAATATTGGTATCTAAATATTGTACGCATTCATTAATTTTTTTGAGTAAATCATTATGAATAAATATAACAGTTTTGCGAAAAAAAATCAGGGAATAGTTAGCATAATAATTCATAATATATATGGTTTCAAGAGAGTGTGAAGGTAAATAAATGGTGATTTGGATGCCATTATAAATTAGATGGTGAATATTTTTAGAAACACATATAATTATGTATAATAATATGTTATCATGGATAGTGGATTCAACAACACACCATTTTATAGTGATGAAATTCTCTATGTGGGTCAAAAAATGAAATGAATTTATGAGGACAAAGAGGATTTGAATAGAAGGTTTAGATTATTGATATAAATAACGTCAAATAGATTTTGGGGATGAGTACTGAAATAGAAATGAAGATTGGTACTTTTGTTATCCCTCATAAGGAAAACAACTAGATGTGTAATAACCCCAACTTCAACAACCCATATCTAGTGGCATCACTATTACAATGTTGTAGGATATTAGAGAACACATTTTAATAGATCCAATCATTTTTCAATCTTAAATGACTGCAAATATATAATATTCTTACATTAAATTTGAATATATAACATAAATTATAAAAAATTAATATAATGTTTAATAATTCAACAAGAATATCCTTAGATAATTAGCAGTATTATTTTTAGTTCTCTAAAGAAAATAAAAACAAAATAAAGTGGTTGTCTCATACACATTATAAGGGTTATCCTATAATGGATGAATTCATGGAATAAACAAGGAATAAAATAATATGGTAGTAATAAATTATAATCATATAATACTATATAACAAATGAAATGCGCACATAATATCTCCAAGGAATACATATACATGGAAATATTGATTCAATTGGATTATAAAAAATGATTTTTCATGGGTGGAAGGCATATTGTCAAACAACAAAAAATACTTTCAAATCCATATGTAGATACATCATATATAAATGGGTATAGTGAAGAAAAAATAACTAATATTTGTTTCTTCTAAAAACTACACATCCATTTATGGTAATATAATTTTAATCACCACCCATTTCATAATAGATCAAATGTATACATAATACGAAAAATATTGGAAAAAATACATATGTTTTGAAATGTAACCACTTATAAACACATTTATTAGTAATAAAAATTTGTATGTATATGTGTAATGGGTATAAAGATTATAAATTATTTCTCATTCAATTGAGTTAAATAGGTATATAGGATAATAATGATCAATATAAGGGGAATTATTGTACATTATTTATGAAACTGATATCATACATGCAAATTTTGTAACCATACAGGATATGATGACTATATAGGTGTGTTAATAGGTATTAGTGAATGTAGTAGTTTGTGAATATTTAATAATTATAAAAGCATAATTTTTTATCAATATTATTTAAATACAATGGTTTTAAGGGTGGTATAATATGAAATATTGAATAATTTATATTCACAAGACCATCGTGTATTTTTAATTTCAAAAAATAACATAATTACAAATTGAAACATAATTGAATTGAAATCAAATTTGAAAGAGAATTGAATAAAATGCTTTAAAATAACATACCTATATAGTTTCCTTCCAAAATCATATGAATAAAATCCATGTATTATTTGAAATTTATATCATGAAATATAAATTTTGATAAATGGTATTGAACACTTACCATATTAAGTATCTTGAGAAAAAAACATAGAACCAATTTCAAGAGAAAAATATAGATATAGTCTACAATAGTAATCCACATGAAATTATTTTAAAATATTATTGAGAGGGAAAATGAGTAGAAACTCATGTATAATGGTTTTATATGGGATAATAACAGGATTATGGGATAGAATTTATAGAAATTATGGGGTCACTATTTTTTAATTTCTAAATATAGGAATTAGACATCAGGTTGAGAGAAAATTGAAAACCATTATCTTTACTTTAGTTATAAGCCATGTTATTTGTCATTTAGGGAATAGTTTTGACATTAATAATATTAAAAATATAAATTCTTGAAATTATATTATTTTTTCATGTAAAATATCTATTTTCCAAAAATAAATATTTACAAAATCTGAATTTTTTCATATCTTGAAACTTCTTTGCATATTTGGAAAATTAATTTAATAATTTAAAAATAAACTATTTAAATAAATAGGAAAATTATTTGTCTATAAATTCTTAATATTATTTATTACACTATTTATCTATACTTACGCTCTCATAATTATTATTCTATATTTATATCATATATAAAAAATCAAAAAAATATATTATCTCATAAAAATTTGAAAAATTCATCCATTGATAATTAAAATTTGTTAACTAGAAGTTTACGATTCATTTTAAGAAAATAATTATCTTCCAAATTGGACATTAATTATAAAAAATCATTTTTATTTCAAAATAAAATATTTGAAATAATAAATATATAATATATTTTTCAAGGAATATTTTATATATTTACATTTTATGAATAATTATATGTTATTAATAATTAATGATTAGAAAATTATTTTTCACATATTTACTAAAAAACATGAATATAAGGGTTACAATAATTTTTAAAAAAATTATAAGGATGTTAATATTTTGACAATATGATTACCAATGATCATGTTCCAACAATCACCATACCCTTGTAATGGATAGATTACCATATATATATATATATAAACATAATAATAATTTAATAAAATAGTTCGTATAATTATGTTATTTTAAAACTATATATTTTCCATTTCATATTGTTATCATAATAATTACAATGTATCTCAAATACTTATCATTCATTTATGAGTATGATCATTAGGAGTTCAAGATTATGGTAATGCCTATTTTTGATAATTGTTTAATTGTACTTTTTTGGTAGTTAAATATAATGTAATCTTATATTTTATGTAGTATTTTTATGATATAATTATAGAATGTACAATGTGAAATTGTTTTTATGATGATTTTATTTCCTATATTAATCATTATATTCATAAATTATTACCATTAAAGAATTTCCACACATATATTTTTCCAAAAATATAATGTTACAGTTTTCATAATTTCTTCATAAAAATCCCATAATGACTCTTCTTACTTATGATTCACTTACCGTACAATCACCACATCAGTTATCCCATTTAATAACATGAACACACTACTCTATTGAATTTATATAGTCAAATCAATATATGTTAAGTCATATTACATCATTTTATGATGTTAAATTATTAAATGTGTTGGGATTGGAATATACATTATCAATAAAGAGATATAAAATATTTAATTCACATTAGAGATATAATATGGAATATCTATACTTTAATTTTTACATATAATTCTCTCCAAACATTCAAAATTACAAAAAAAATTGAATTTTTTTTAGCATATTACCATACCTCATGCATCCCTTCCTCAGTGATACGTTCAAGAATATATAATACATTAATTGAACAAATTTTTCCATCCCCAAATTATCAGCATAGATTTATATTTTGATTTTAGTCATCCTAAAAAGATTATAAATGGACCAATTTTGTTTTGTATCTAATATTATTTTTGGACCAACAATATATTTCCCCAACATCATCCCAACATGTTGGGGTCTTAGATATTTTCTTATAGAATGATTCATATGATTCCATTCAAATACATAAATGGGATATATTATTGAAGAAATTTCTTATAAAGTTATATATTTTTCAAATATTTCTTGAATTTTTATTGATCTTTATGTTAGCATTTCGTCGATTATTTTGACAATAATTTTAGACTTCCCATCAGTTTGAGGATGATTGATGGTCCGCCCATGCATCTAATTGTTTTTATCCTTCAAATGAATCCACCAAATTGTTTAATTGGAAAGGGTTTAAAGTCAAATAAAATTTATATTGGTTCACCATCATTCCTAAAAATTCATTAATATAGAGAAATTAATTATGTTCAAGGGTTTGATTCTTAATTATTTCTACGAAATGTTCAGAACTTGTAAGGGAATGCATAATAACCTGTATATATTTATTACACTTTGTTGTCATGGTAATAAATTTAAAAATTATATTTTTATTATCTTACTTCCTATTTAGTATATGGTAGGATTAATGACACCATTATAATGTTTCCCCTCAACCATTTACTATTGTTACAACATGAATCAAGGCACAGAGTCCAAAAACATCATCTTCATAATGTCTCACCAAATATGTTCATGTGGATCCCTTTATATCACAGGGATAAAAAGTTATATTGGGAAATTTGAACTATGTGACTCATCTAGAAACACTTTATTGAGTTTAGGTACATATGAAACATAGTATTTTCTATATATTTATACACGATATTTATAAATGTGTTCAGTAAAATTTTGTAATGGCAAAGATTTTCCATGTAATTTTTTAATTAAATGGATCTTTTCTGAGGCTGTGAAATCTAATGGCATTTGGTTAAATTTCATGGTGTGGAATTAATGGAATTTTAAACAATCTTAATATAGGTTATGTAAATGTTCGAGTGGGAAATCCTAACTTTTGAACTGGTGCTCAAAATATATATCTGAGGGCACCGTTGAACTCACAACACCTTGATTCTCTTATGTGAGCCTTAACAACGACCGCAATGGGTTGAGAGAGGAGGATTGTTTCTGCTTTATGTTTGGAGGTTTAAAAATATAAATCTATTTTATTTTAAATATTTTTCACCTCTCCTTTAGGTTTTAGTGGAGGGGAGCACATGGGGTAGTCAGGCATTTACATCAGGACAATAAATGCTCTGTTACACAAAAATAATTAACCTCAAAATATGCAATTATGGTGGTTTATTAATTAAAACAATTAATTATCCTCTCTTATTTATTTAATTAAAATATAAACCCACTCCCTTTTCTATCGTTCTGGGTTTTATTATTCGCTGGAGAAGGTTGTTTTTTTGGAGAAGAGAATTTTGGAGGAGCCTCTTGACGAAGAACTAACCCATCAATCAAAAACCAACCATCGTTATTTGAGAGGAATCATTGGAGGCTTTCTTCAGGATAGACACACACTGAACCATCTTCTAACATGGAATTCACTCCAATGTATCACGATGTAGGGTTTTGCGTTGTTTGGATTTCAAGAGTTGATGAGTCATTTACCTTCTTCCATGTAAAAATTCTAGTGCAGAGGGTGTGGGACAAACAAATAATTCCCAACCAGTATACCTATTGTGTCATCATTGCATTGAACATAGGTGAATTTCTAGGTTGCATGGAATATAAATCTGAGTTTCATTTAGCAAAGGAGATGACTTAGGTGTGATTAGATGGAAAAAATGACCACAGGAGCTCATCCAGGGGCCCGCGGAAGACTGTCGGCATAGAAGAACCAGCGTTTAACGACCCGAAATTTTGAATAAATCTTGTTTCCTAATTTTATGTGTTATTTTATTTTATTTTTATACTCAAAAAAAAAGTTTCATTTGATAAATGAGTATAATTAAAATGAGACCGTTGGGTTTTGACTGTTATATGACCATTGGTCAATATGATCGTTGGAAACTAAAAGTTTTTATTTTTGTCTCTAAATAGATGTAATATTGGTTAAATATTATAGAAAGAAGATTCCATGGCCTCACCTTGTAGTCTTGGACTGATCGAAACCCATCTAACAGAACTTGGGAAGGAGGTAGCACCCCTGGGCTTTGCTCTGGACCAAACCCATGGCGAACTTCATCGTGTGAAGCTAGAACGGAATCTCCTACACGAGAAGTTCAACCTGATAGAAATTACTACTCGTGTGATGTTGGTTGAGCCTCCCTCAGATTCTCTCACCTTAGCACACCTTACACTTAAGTCTTATGCTGGATTGATACGGGGCTATTTAAGGAGACCATATCTGCTTTGTGTAATCCTTTGTTTTAATTAATAATTGGGATTTCTTCTTATGATAATGTTTATGACTATTCTAATGTCCGGATAAATATAGTATGCATATTTTTGGTGAATTTTAGTGAAAGGATATTTTAAAAAATGTTTATGTAAAACATAAATAATTAAAAATGTGTAATTATTTTCTAAAAATGGTCTTCTATAATTATGTTCAGTAAAAAATATAGAGTCTAATAAGATAAACTTATTTTTTGATGAATAGTAAATTATGAATAGTGATTCTATGCTTAGGATTAGTAATGTGACCAAATGAATTAGTAATCTCACTTAATGAATGTATTAATATAATCAAGGCACCTTGATTAAGTAATGTGATTCAATAAAATGGTTAAATAACGGTTTCATAAATTATTATTCAGGGATTATTTTTTTCGAGTGAATAGTGTTTTTTAATTAAAAATTAAATTACAAATATTTAGAAAATTATATTTATAAAATGG
Source organism: Viscum album (assembly GCA_963277665.1). Taxonomy (NCBI): domain Eukaryota; kingdom Viridiplantae; phylum Streptophyta; class Magnoliopsida; order Santalales; family Viscaceae; genus Viscum; species Viscum album. The sequence goes on from OY728128.1 coordinate 326,781,976, forward strand.
ATTTCATTTTTGAACTCATAGCATCGATATTATGTTGAGGTAATTTTTGGGGATTTTTCGGAAAAAAATGAATTTTTGGTGAATAGTTTATTTATTTAAAAAAACAAATTAAAAATATTTAGAAAATTATTTTTATAAAATGGGGATCATTTTTGAAATAATAGCATTGATATTTGTTTAAGGTGAAATTTTGGGATCTTTCTGAGAAAGTTGAAATTCCAGTGAATAGTAAAAATACAGTTTTAGGGTTTCGGTATGTTTAATAACATCATAAATGTGTCATGACGATATCATGAGATATTTTATGTGTTGGCCGACCAAAGGTGATGAATTATTGTATGGGGGCCCATGTGGCGTAACTCCATGTGAAATACCATGGGAGAGCACATGGTTTTGAGAAAGCCACTTTTCTGGTGTCCCTTGGCCATTAATGCCCTATGCCCTCACTTTTGCTATAAATACCAAGCCATACTCTCATCCATTTCGACTCCCCACTCTCCTATAAAGCTGTTTTAGTCTCATTACTTCTCAAGTAGTCCTCTCAAGGAGCCCCCAAGCCCTCAAGGTCCCAACCATTGAGTTTTAAGAGTTATGTTTTAAGGTAAGGGATCCGACCCCTCTCACTCTTTTCAAGAAATCTATTTTATGTCATTTATTTTATGCTCCATGTCCTTATGATAAAGGATGTTATTTTATACTCCTCTTACTTCCATTTTCATTTTCATATAATTATTGATCCCCACTTACTCTCATTATTTCGTTTTATGAAGTTTTAAGTGGCGTCGTTAGGCTGCCGAAAGTTTTGTAACGGATTATTTCTCCATTCTCATTTTTCAAGATCTATTTTCATGTAAAGTATTTCAAGATCCTTTTTATTATGTTGGGGTATGATCTCTATATTTATCATACTGATCTTTTATTATCATATTATGAGAAACCCCATTTGATCTCTTCAATTCAGTATTTTGAGGTTTTAAGTGGAGCCGTTAGGCTGCTGAATTATTAAGTGGTTCTTTCACCCTTCTCGTTTTCAATCCTACATTCATGTCAAGCCTTTCAAGTTAACTTTATTTTGGGTATGACATATATATATATATATATCATTCTGATCTTTTATTTTCATATTATGAGAGACCCTATTTTATCTTATCAATTCATTGTTTTTGATGTTTTAGTGGCGCCGTTAGGTTCCCGTATTTTAAGGGATTCGTTCACCATTCTCACATTCAAGTTCTATTTTCTGGTCAAGTATTTCAAGTTCATTTTTATTATGTTGGGGAATGATCTATAAATCAATCATACTGATCATTTATGTTCATATGATGAGAGACCCTATTTCATCTCGTCAATCCATTTTTGGAAGTTTTAAGTGACACCGTTAAGCTGCCGAATTCTCATAATAGAAATCTATTTTTTTTCTTCCTTCCATGTTCTTCATTTCTTATGGTATATAATTCAAATTTCATTACCATGTTCTTATACCCTTTATATTCTGCTCCCCTAATCTTTTATGTATCATTTATGAGTGGGTGACCCATGTCCCCTGTCTTTTCAATGATTTCTAAAACCCTGTAACGTAGCCGTTATGCTGCGGAATTTTCGTCTCAAAATTTCTCTCTATTTTTCTAAAAATTATGTTATGTTATTAAGTGAATACTCAAAACTCTTATTTCTACAGGGGTATTCACATATATATATAAAAATTTTCTATTTTAAATTCTGGGATTTACATACATGAAACCCGCTTTCCCTTTCCGTGAGTTTAAAGTGACATAAAGTTCATGTCTTTAAAGCAGTTTTTAAAACGTTATGATTATGAAATGAATCCCATTTTTTTTATGCTATATGGGATGTTTGTGAAATTATTGATGATGATATATTTTTATCACATTATAATAAAGAAATTTCAATGGTGCGCCCAGATAGCGCTCCAATGCATTGGGTAAAGACTTAATCTCTAGAGATGACCTTTTAGATTGATACCTTGGTGAATAACCTTGGTAATGTTTAATGATGCCTTTGGGGTGGAACTTGGTGAAAAGAAATCATTGTCAATATTCAATTTTGTAGTCACATCTTAAAGTTATGAAAAATGTCATTTTTATTATGACATATCTCATGATTTCTTTCCCATTCCTTAAAGTTCTTTTCATGAACTTATTGAAGTATCTCAAATCCACATGTAAAATATTTCTCTTGTTTCACAAACTGGGCCTTCTGGTCACCCTTTCTTTTGATGTATGTGCCCAGGTTGAGATCCAGTAATGAACCTAGGATGAACTTAAGTAGAAGCCTTTCAACTGTTTAAGAATGATTCTTTATATTGATTTGGTCTATTATGTTCCTGGTTTCCACGACACTAAACCGTAAAGATCCTCAGTTTCGTGTAATGTAATGATAGTTTATGTTATAAAAAGACAGGATTCTATAGTTGGTATCAAAGGATGGTTTAGTTATTTGTGAAAATTAGGATACGAAAACATTAGGAAGAAGTCTATAGAAAATTTTATATATAGGAAATCTTCCTGGTATTTTCGAGAATATTGAGTAATGGGTTTCCAACAAAATACATCCATGTCTGGATACGAGCAGGTAGAGGTGGCTCTAGAACGAAGTACATATGGGTAAAACCCACAAACAATGCTTTTAGCTAGAATCAAACGGGAACTGGTACACAAAAACGGGCCTTACTGTACTCTTGGTTACGACACTCCCAGTGGATATGCATTGGTAAATTCATAAGCTTAGTATGAACCATTGTTAAAGGAACAAAGATAAAATAAAATAAAGATTCACATAAGAATATATGATCATGGATAATCTATTTTGAAACCTAGGGGATAACAAGTTAGGGTATACTATTCTTCTACATGTTATCCTTATATTCATTATGTTCCTTTTCATGATTATTAGTTATATATTTAAGCCTCTAATTATACTTTCTCTTCTTAGTTAATGGTGAGAAATGGAAGAACATGTCCCAACAACCAATGTGATGGGAAATGCGACGATTTCCATATTAATATGTCAAAGATGATTAGGGGATTAAAAGATGATTATTATTTTGGAAGACGTTCAATATTTTGGGGACCCTATATGATCGATGTAAATAGATTACTATGGTATTTTCTTTAAGGAGTAAGGTTGACATATATTTTGAAGAATCGATGAATTTAAGGTGGACTTATAGTAATTTAGGTTACTTATGGGAATGATTAACCTATCATGGGTAAATATGTTTAGGTTAGATACTTTTGTTAAAATATGTTAGGAGTGGTTGATGTTGTTTGGAGATGAACAATGATGATTATTTTTGAAGACTATGTTATCAAATCATTCTTGTATTTGGGTTTCAATCTTAGTTTGGTTTATTTTAAGGAATTTTAAGGACCGTTATTTATGAAATGGTCTATGATGAACTTTGGGTAGTACTATGGAACATTTAATATTTAAAAGTAGTTTCCATTCCTATTGGATTATTTCTTTTTGAAGAGTTGTTTTACCTTACCCTTTCTGTTTTTGGGATAATGATTAAAGATAGAAGAAATAGATAGTTAATCTTTTGTGGATTATGTGATTCTCTAGATAATGATTCTTGTGTTTTGATGAGACCAAGTAGTTTCAAATGCTCATAGTTTGGAGAAAAGATTAGTTTTGGGTAGAAACTTATTAAAGGACGAAACTGTACATGAAGGTAGGTATATTTTCTTATGTTTTTGTTCTATGTAGTAAATGAATTCCTCAAAATTATGAAAAGGAACGTAAGACAAAAACATTGTTGGTTTACGTTTCCTACTAGGTAATCAAAGACCGTTTACACACATCATAAGTTTTGGATTTTCTTATGGTTAACTTCCTCCTAATCATGATTTCTATCACTCTCCCTCAGAACTTGACACTTTGTTTTCTCCTCCATGTCCATGTTTTCTTATATGGAATCCTAGTGTGGGTTAACTCGGGTGACCCTTGTACTTCCATTTCATTCTTTTAAAGTAATAGTTTTACTGACTCTTATTCCGATGTGGGACATTCAATGAAATTTCAAAACCCAATTTTAAAAATTGTGAGGATGCAATTTCTTAATGGGGGAAGATTGTAACAACCCGAAATTTTGAATAAATCGTGTTTCCTAATTTTATGTGTTATTTTATTTTATTTTTGTACTCAACAAAAATGTTTCATTTGATAACATGGGTATAATTAAAATGATACCGTTGGGTTCTAACTGTTATATGACCATTGTTCAATATGACCATTGAAAACTAATCATTTTGATTTTTGTCTCAAAATACAGGTATTGTTGGTTAATTATTATAGAAATAAGATTTCATGGCCTCACCCAGTTTTCTTGGACTGATCGAAGCCCATCTAACAGAACTTGTGAATGAGGTAGCACCACTGGGCTTTTCTCTGGACCAAACTCAAGCCAAACTTCATTGTGTGATGCTATAACAGAATCGTCCTTGCAAGAAGATCAACCTAATAGAAATTACTACTCGTGCGATGTTGGCTGAGCTTCCCTCATATTCTCTCACTTTAGCACACATTATACTTAGGATCTTTGTTGGCGTGATAAGGGTCTATTTAAGGAGACCGTAACAAACTTGTGTAATAGTTTGTTTTAAATAAAAATTGGGATTTCTTCTTATGATAATGTTTATGACTTTTCAAATGTCCGGATAAATATAGTATGCATATTTTTGGTGAATTTTAGAGAAAGGATATTTTAAAAAATGTTTATGTAAAAATTAAATAATTAAAAATGTGTAATGATTTTCAAAAAATGGTCTTCTACAATGATGTTCAGTACAAAATTTAGAGTCTAATAAGATCAACTTATTTTTTAATGAATAGTAATTTATGAATAGTGATTTTATTCTTAGGATTAGTAATGCGACCAAATGGATTAGTAATCTCACTTAATGAAAGTATTATTATAATCTAGGCACCTTGATTAAGTAATGTGATTCAATAAAATTATTAAATAACGGTTTCATAAATTATTATTCAAGTATTAGATTTTTCGGGTGAATAGTGATTTTTAATTAAAAATATTAAAAAAATTATATTTATAAAATGGATTTCATTTTTGAACTCAGATCATCGATATAATGTTAAGGTAATTTTTTGGTATTTATCTGAAAAAAAATTAATTGTCGGTGAATAGTGTATTTATTTAAAAAAATAAATTAAAAATATATAGAATATTATTTTTATAAAATGGAGTTCATTTTTTAAATCAGAGCATTGATATTTGGATAAGGTGAAATTTTGGGATCTTTCTGAGAAAGTTGAATTTTCAGTGAATAGTAAAAATATAGTTTTAGGGTTTCAGTATGTTTAATGACATCATAACTGTGTCATGATGACATCATGAGATATTTTATGGGTTGGCCGATAAAAGGTGATGAGTTATTGTATGGGGGACCTATTTGGCCTAAATCCAGGGGAAATACCATGGGAGAGCACATGATTTTGAGAAAACCACTTTTGAGGTGTCCCTTGGCCATTAATGCCTTGTCCCCTCACTTTACCTATAAATATCAAGCCATCCTCTCATCCATTTCTACTCCCCACTCTCCCCCAACTATGTTATAGTCTCATTACCTCCCAAAGAGTCCTCCCAAGGTTCCCCCAAGCCCTCAAGGTCCCAACCATTGAGTTTTAAGAGTTATGTTTTAAGGTAAGGAATCTAACCTCTCTCTTTCTTCTCAAGAAATCTCTTTTATGTCATTTCTTTTATGCTCCATGTTCATATGTTAAAGGATTTTCTTTTATACTTCTCTTACTTCACATTTAATTTTCATATAATTAGAGATCCCCTCATACTCTCATTATTTGGTTTTATGAAGTTTTCTGTGGCGCTGTTAGGCTGCATAAATTTTTGTAATAGATTCTTTCTCCCTTCTCAGTTTTCAAGATCTATTTTCATGTAAAGTATTTCAAGATCCTTCTGATTATGTTGGGATATGATCTCTATATTTATCATACTGATATTTTATGATCATATTATGAGATACCCCATTTGATCTCTTCCATTCAGTATTTTGAAGTTTTAAGTGGCGCCGTTATGCTGCTGAATTTTTAAGTGGTTCTTTCACCCTTCTCGTTTTCAAGTACTACATTCATGTCAAGCCTTTCAAGTTACCTTTTTTTCAGGTATGATATCTATATCTATAATACTTATATTTTATGTTCATATGATGAGAGAACCAATTTGATCTCGTCAATTCATTATTTTTGATGTTTAAGTGGCGCCGTTAGGCTGCCGAATTTTTAAGGGATTCGTTCACCATTCTCATATTCAAGGTCTATTTTCAGGTCAGGTCTTTCATGTTCCTTTTTATTATTTTGGAGTATGATCTCTATATCTATCTTACTTATCATTTATGTTCATATTATGAGAGACCCTATTTGATCTCATCAATCCATTTTTGGATGTTTTAAGTGACGCCGTTAGGCTGCCGAATTCTCATAAGAGAAATCTATTTTTTTGTCTTCATTCCATGTTCTTCGTTTCATATGGTATATCATTCAAATTTCATTACCATTTTCTTAAATCCTTTATATTCATTTCCACTACTGTTTTATGTATCATTTATGAGTGGGTGACCCATGGCCCCTCTCTTTTCAACGTTTTCTAAATCCCTGTAACATAGCCGTTATGCTGCAGAATTTTCGTCTCAAAATGTATCTGTCTTTTTCTCAAAATTATTTTATGTTATTAAGTGAATACTCAAAGCTCTTATTTCTACAGGGGTATTCACATATATATAAAAATTTTCTATTTTAAATTCTTTGATTTACATACATGAAACCTGCTTTCCCTTTCTGTGGCTTTAAAGTTACAAAAATATCATGCCTTTAATGCAGTTTTTAAAACTTAATGATAATGAAATGAAACCCATTTCTTTTATGATATATGTGTTGTTTATGAAATTATTGATGATGATATATGTGTCTCACATGATAAAAATGACATGTCAATGGTGCGCCCAGATAGCGCTCCAATGCATTGGGTAAAGACTTAATCTCTAGAGATGACTTTTTAGATTGATACCTTGGTGAATAACCTTGGTAATGTTTAATGACGCCTTTGGGATGGACCTTGGTGAAAAGAAATCATTGTCAATATTAAATGTTGTATCCACATCTCAAAGTTATGAAAAATGTCATTTTTATTATGACATATCTCTTGATTTCTTTCTCATTCCTTAAAGTTATTTTCATGACCTTATTGAAGTATCTCAAGTCCACATGTAAAATGTTTCTCTTGTTTCCCATAATGGGCCTTCTGGTCCCCCTTTCTTTTGATGTATGTCCCCAGGTTGAGATCCAGTAATGAAACTAGGATGAACTTAAGGAGAAGCCTTTCAAGTGTTTAAGAAGAAAGCTTTATGTCGTTTTCATGTATTATGTTCCTGGTTTCCAAGACACTAAACATTAAAGATCCTCAGTTTTGTGTAATGTAATGAAAGTTTATGTTATAAAAAGACGGGATGCTATACAGCCACCGGTGCCAGCCGACCACAATGCTGGGGGTGCATCATCGCGAGCCGCAAGAGAAGTCTGCAACACTAGGCCACCATGGTCAGCAGGAGGCCGGTAGTGGCCTGCTGCTGAGGTAGACCGACGCGCCATCACGCTTCATAGGAGGAGGACACAACGTTTTATCTATGACAGTTGAGAAGGGTGGTAGGCACTGACCATATGTAGAGTTGTAGTGGCGCACCGATGAAATCCATCGCGCACCACTGGAGATGTCCATAGATCAAAGTTGAAGCGGAGCCTGAGACCCACTCTATGCGGGCCCCACGGGAAACCAGGCGGCACCACGTGGTGCCTCCACTCCACATCCTGAATGGCTTAGCTATTAAGAGAAAGTGGGGGGATCATCCCCCACCCCCATGCTCTCTATGGCAGGGCTTGCACCCTCTAGTAGGTTGGGCAACGCCCTCATACTGGTTGGGTTGAGCCCTCTGGCAGGCTAGACTGCACCCCGCTGAGGGTCATGCTGCACCTCCTTTGGAGCTGGGTCGTGCCCCCATTGGCCGATCCGCACCCCCTGTGGGACAGGACATAGACCCATGGCACACCCCATCAGACCAGGTCCCGGCCCAACATGGACTGTTTGGGTCGGGTTGGACCGCACACAGACCCATCTAGTCCCAGTTTTGCATAAAATTCCATAACATGAAATCCAATTATCTGTTAGATGAACCATCTGCAACACTATGATACATATAGAGAGATGATATTTTTTGTATACTAAACTATAATTTTGGTAAAATTTTGAATATGGTTGTTTTGGATAAAACATGAATCCAACAGGGCCCTCGGTAATAAAATGATTATAACTGACAGACTGGGCATCCAATTGAGGCGTTTTATTTTACATTAGAACCATTATGACTTGGCTATCATTTGGGTTACTATTTATTGGAGATTAGTGGTGGTCACGGTATGCCATATATCTTGAGGATATGATACTATGGAACACGAGAGCACCCAGTGTGGGGAATCTGTTGGCTGGTTTTCTTTGAATTAGCGACCATATTTGGATGAGAATCCTAGAAACCCTATGTGGATCAGAATCATAGATACCCAATGAAGAACAGTTATTGAGTGGCCCATCTATGATTAGCCCCTAGAGACCCTGTGTGGATCAACATTCTAACAACCCTTTGAGGATCAACATAGAGCGACCCTTTGTGGATCAGCAATCCAGCGACCCTGTGTGCATCAACAGTCTAGTGTCCTTGTATGGATAAACATTCTAGAAACCCTCTTTGGATCAACTATAGTATGACCCGACAAGGACATGCCTTACAATGGCCCATCGTGTAATAGTTACATACTTCCATGAGTGGATCAAAAATAGAAAAACATCTTTCTGGATCCGGTGTGGAACTTATTAATAGAAAAGTCTGATATAGCACAAGAATAATCATTTATATTCTTGATCTCTGAGTGTTATACTTGGGGTGAGATGACTATTACTTCTAGATTTATGATTGAAGTATTTATTTGTGGTTTTTTTTCTTTTTGGAACTCTGGGAGACCATAGGGGGACTTGAGGTCCCTACTATTTATTTTTATACTCACCCCTACATGGGATTTCCCCGCACCATGTTGTGTCTTGTGCAGACAATAGACAGCTTCAACCGAGTTTTTGGAGCCATGACTGGATGGTGATCGAAGGTGGAAAATTAGATGTTATGTTCCATAGTGATGACTGACCTTCTATTGTACCTACCCATTAGGTAGGAACCTTGGTGGATGATTATGGGTAATGTTTTTCTATTTTTGTTGTACCTTTCAGTTGGGATTGTATTCCATCCCCTTTTACTTACTGTAATAACCCATTTTTACTTTCAGCACTCTTTATTTTACTACAACGGTTTTACTATGTGGGTTGTTCTTGTTGCAATCTTAGACTATGTGTTTGCAGATTTTAAGTCAATGCCTTCCCGTTTATCCGGGACATGCCTTTTGGTGCTAGTCACGAACTCCTAGACTATGGAAGGCAGGCATTGGGTAGTCCCAGCATGGGCCCCGGTGATGGGTCATGACAAAGTCGTATCTGAGGAGTCAGTTCTATCAAAGAACTAGGACTTTGATCTTTTTAATAGATCAATAGTGTTAAGTGTCTTGATTGTGGATTTTATTTCAGGGAGTCCAATGTTATTGTGGCGACCGACGTATCCACACACCAGGAACCCAAAAAATGATTTCTGAATCAGTGCACGAATACAATTATTGCGTGTGTTTTGGAATTGTTTTTACTTTGAGTAAGCTCACCAGGTATAAATTTTTGACTATAGAGCACCTGTTTCATTTCAAGATGTGGCCGCATAGACAACAAACTAGGATTCTAGAGAGAGTACACGATGATAGACCATTGAGAAATGGGGCTTTGGTGCAGGGCCCTCTTAATGAGATTGTACCATCAGGTGGTGTACCAACTACACCACTACCCATTGGGAATTAGTTTCCCCCAGCCCCAGCAAGAGATATTGCATTCCAACAGAGCCTGTTGCACGAGTTTCAACAGAAGAGGCCACAGAGTTTCCAAGATGATACTGATTCGAAAGGGACTGAGGATTGGCTAGAGGATCTGGCGAATGTTTTTCACCAGCTTGGGACACCAACCGAATAGATGGTGCTCATAGCTACTAGTATTTTCCATGGACAAGAAGGGAAATGGTGAATCATGATGCTTCAGATACTTTATGATGTGACCCTCCCCTTGAAGATTTTAAGGGCCTCTTAAGGGCTGAATTAATTTTTGGAAATCTACTCTCTTTATGTATACAAGATCTACATCAATTATTATAGGGCAACCTGATCATGGCCTAATACTCTACGAGATTTTCTAACCTCTCGCGCTACTCTACCGACATAGTGAGAGAACCATTATTCAGTTCCATGACCATGAAGAAGGGACGTTGAAAAGAGATCAAATAATTGACAGTGTCTCTCAGCATCCTAGCCTGTGATGGAGTGCATGATAGAGAACACTTGGTGGAGATATTATTTTCTGGGTAGAAACTAACAGCGATACCCACCACCAGGAGACACGTAGCGGAGTCACCTGTAGCTTGTAGTAGGGAGAAGACAAAGAGGTCCATGTAGACTAGAAATTCTGGTGGAATACTCTGGGATGTAGGATCAGAGGTGCGAGGCACATGAGGTAGAGAACGCCAGCAGAGAATCATATTATGCTTCACATGCTCAGGGTAGGGTCACATGGCTCGCGACATCCCTACCATCTACACTGATGACCAGTATATGGCCGAGGGACTACCAAGGTAGAGGTAGAGATTTTAGCGGGGATGTACTTAGGTAGTAGGAGGATGTTTCAGAGGAGATGGTTGTGCAATAGGTGGTGGGCGACGATTCAAGGTTCTATTACCCCCACATTTAGTTTGTCCACCCATACCACATGATGTTGGTTGACAGGAATGATCTATGCTACATGTAGATGAGTCCTACAACCAAAATGATGTAGAGATGATTTGAGGAATGATATATGTGAACTACACCATATTTGTTGTACTTATTGAAATTGGTTCCAGTCACTCTTTAATATCCATTGCCCTCGCCCGATGCTCGGAGATTTTGGTGGATTTGGAGGCTCAATCCTTACAGCTAGAAATTCATACATGAGGGGATTCAATGATTACAAAATGGTTCCAATAGTGTTAGCATACTCTATTATGTGATATCATCAGTTGGGATCATTTAGTAGCGGTTTCAAGGTCTTATGATGTCACCTTTGGTATAAACCGTCTATCCATAGTCCATGCTTAGATCGACTAATTTAGATGCATTGTGAGGTGTGTCCACAAGAATGGGATCCAGTTTATGTACACCAGTGATAAGGAAACCTTTTCATCATGGAATTTAATATCTCAAAGATAGGTGAAAATGATTACTCATCTATTAGCTGGCCTCACCCATGGAGAAGTTGATGTGAGGGGTCTGAGATACCCTGTAGTGATGTACCAGTATGTTGATGTATTTCCTGATGTTGTTTTGGGAATACCTCTATGCAGAGAGGTAGACTTTTACATCATATTTTACCCCGAGATGACATCTATATCGACACAATCATATCATATGGCTCCTGTGGAGCTTTGTGGGTTACGGGTACAGGTAGATGACTTGCAGAGGAATGGGTTTATAAGGCCCAATGTTTCTCTATGGGAAGCCCCAATTTTGTTCACCAAGAAGGAATATGGGAGTTTTAGGCTCTATGTGGATTATTAGAAGGTGAACCAAGTGAATATAAAGAACAAGTATCCACATCCAATGATTGATAATCTCTTTAATCATCTTAATGGAGCATGTTGGTTTTTAAATTTAGACCTTAGATCTGGTTATCATCAGTTCATGATAAGAGATGATGATGTGCGGAATACAACTTTCTGATGTAATTATGGACACTATGAGTTCTTTTTTATTCTATTTGTCTTGTCCTACACCACTACACTGATCACGAGACACATGAAATTATCTTATAGCCATATATCTATCTTTTCATGGTGATATTCAATGAATAAATATTGGTGTAATCAACGATGGAGGAGGAGCATGCCTATCATCTACAGATAGTTTTGGATACACTCCAAGAGAACCAGATTTATGGTATGATCTCGAAGTGCCAGTTTTGGATAGGGGATGCCCACTTTCAGGGACAAGCTATCTTAGAGGTTGGAGGTACTATAGATCTGGTGTAGATAGAGCTATTGCATGCTTAAGAGCTACCCTAGAGTGTGACCGAGGTGCAGTGGTTCCAAGGGTTGGCAAGGAACTAATGAAGATTCATACCCAAATATTCTAGAGTTGCGGAACCATTATTAGTGTGGACGAAGAAGGGAAAACCCTTCACTTGGACGGATAGATGCCATCATATTTTTTATGAGCTGAGGTAGATACTTATGAGTGGCACCATATTGGGGCTACTAGAAGACAAAATTGGGTAAGTAGTCTACTGTGATGCATCAATGACAATACATGGGTGTGTCATGATGCAGGAGCTAGAAATGATCACATATTGTTCATGATATCTGATAAAACATTATAAGAAATATGATACACATGACCTAGAGATAACATTAGTGGTCTTCTCCTTGAAGATATGGAGATTTTACTTGATAGGAGAACGTTTTAATGTCTTCTCTGATCACAAAATACTTAGGTATATCTAATCAGAGTATAACCTAAACCTGAGTTAGTGTTGATGGCTTGAATTTCACCAATATGATGACTTTGACTACGAGGCTCGACGTGCGTAGATATCCTTATGAAAGGCATTTGATGGATTTTATGATGTTTTGTAGCATGTAAACTTCATCAGAGGAAGCATCGTGATACCAATGGTGCTGTAGGGGGGAGTTTTTGGGGGTGTCTTATACATCCCATGTCGAGGTGCATCCTAGTGTGGCGAAGAAGTACCAGGACCTCTAGCATCAGTACTAGAGGCCTGAGATGAATCAAGAAGTGGAAGATTTTGTTTCTATATGTCTCAGTTGTCTGCAATTTAAGGCCAAGTATTAGGTTTTAATAGTCTAAGCGCAACCAAGAGGCATTCCAGAGTGGACATCGAATGGAAATTCAATTGATTTTGTGAATGTGCGGTCATGTACATCTAGTTTCCACGATTCAATTTAGTAAATCATTGACCAACTCATCAAGTCATCCCAATTATTACTAATCATAGAGAGAGAATCAGTAGAGGGATTGTGACACAACTACCTACAAGATATTTTACGACTTCATGGGGTGCCATCGGTTATCATCTCTGACCGTGACACATGTTTTACATCACAGTTGTGGATGCTATTTTAGGAGGCATTTGAGATTCAACAATGTTTGGGAACCTTATTATTTCTACAAACAAATGGATAGATAGAGTGGACCATTCAGACAATAGAGGACATGTTTTGTGCTTGCGTCCAATATTTTGGCCATAGTTGGAAGGATCACTTGCCCTTGGAGGAGTTCATTTACAAAAATATCTATCACTCCACCATCAGTATGACACCATTTGGGTCCTTGTATGGTTGAAAATACATATCCCCTCAATTCTGGATATACCCAAGGGAGTTAGAAAATATTGGTCCAGAGTTGGTATGGGCTACCACTAAGAAGGTGTAGAACATCCAAGTGTAGATTAAGAGAACATAGAGCATGAAGAAGTCTTATGATGATAGGATATGGAGACCTTTGAAGTTCAATATGGGAGAATATTTCTTCCAATGAGTATCACCTCGATAAGGATTGTAGTGATTTGGATGGGGCGAAAATCTATCTGTGATGTTCATCGAACCCTTTTAGGTTCATAGTGGAGTTGGCAATGTGGTTTATCCCCTAGATCTTTAATGACAGATGCATCGGGAGAATGAAATTTTCCATGTTTCACAGTTGAGAATGGATGTGAATATTACATAGCACATTATAGACTATAGAATGTTGTACATTGATGATGAGGTAATGTTAATGGAGGTTCTGGTGGATATTGAGAATTGACATTAGCGATTTCTCAATGGACCGTCGATACCTCTGGTGCATGTTTGGTGACAGCACAAGAACCTCTATGAGAGCACAAGGGAGTGGGAGGCTAAGATTTAGGATTAGAACCCCCATTTTATTCCATAGTATATATTGTGGCTTTCATGAAAGAACTCCCTATGGTATGAAAAATGTAATTACCCAAATTTTCAATGATTTTCTTAATTAAATTGAACTATTCAAAGGCTGTGAAATCTTATAGAGTTTGATTCTGATTCCCGATGTGCTTGGAATGAAATATTAATCTTTTTAAGGCAGGTTTAGTAAATGTGTGATCAGAAAATCCTATGTTTTGAACCAGTGCATGGAATTGAAATTTTAGGGCACTGTTGAACTCGAATCCCTGAGATTCGCTTAAGGGAGCATTAACCTCGACCACAGAGGGTTTGGAGGGGAAGGTGGTTTTTGCGTTATTCCTGGAAGATTAAGAATAAAATCTAATTTATTTTAAATATTTTCCCCCCTCAAATTTAGGTTTTTGTGGAAGGGACCACAAGGGGGGGTAAAGCATTTAATGCAGGACATTAAATTCATGGTTACACAAAAATGTGTAACCACCCTTTAAGAAATTAAGGAGGTTCATTAATCGTACCAATTATTGAACCACTATTTTATATTTGTTGTAAATATAAATTCCCAATCTTATATATATCTATTTTTCTTTTATAATTATTTGGAAATATAATGTGTTTTTTGAGAAGTGGATTTTGGAGGAGCCTCTTAATGAAGAAAATATCCATTAATAAAAAAATGAAGATATTCATTTGATCGGAATTGTTGGATGATTTCTTTGGGATCGATGAACACTGACCCATATTGAAATGAGAGACAAACTCCAATGACTCATGAGGTTGTTTTTTGACTTATTTAATTTTCCAGAGTTGTTAAATCATTTATCTTCTCCCTTGTAATGATGTTAACGTGGATGGAGTGGTCCAAATGAACATGGCTCGGTCCCTCCGCCTCCTGTGTAATCATTGATTTATACGAGAGTGAATTTTTTTGTTGGATAGAACCCAACTATGAGGTTCATCTAGTGAACTAGACAACTTGGGAATCCCATAGGTGTGTTCGAATGGAGAAACAGACCACCAAATCACACCTGGTAGCCCGCAGAAGATGGTCAACGTGGCCTTGACGACTAGCACGAGGCACCGGCCTGCTGTGGTGGTGGCTATGCGACAACGTGCACCAGAGGAGGAGGATATGGCACTAGGCTATAGCAGTCAGCTACTGGCCGAAACTGGATTTTCATTGAGGCAGATCGGTGCGCCGCCGCACACCGCTCGAGACAGTCACAACTCGAAGTTGCAGGGGAGGTTTGGACCCACTCCATGTCGGTCTCGTGGGTGACCAGGCGGCGCCACGGGGCACGGCCGATCTACCTACTGAATGGATTAGCTGTTTGGTGAAATATGGGTATCATCCCCCCCACCTCTCCAGTTATGGTGGGCCTTCGCCCTCCTGTGAGCTGGGCTACACCCTCATGCGTGTTAGGTTGTGCCCTTCTGCGTGCTTGACCACGACCCTTGCGAGCCGAGCTGCACCCCCTTATGAGCTGGGCCGCACCCCCATGTGGGCCAGGTCACGCCCCATGCGGTTAGTGCCATGCCACCCTGTGGTATACTCCACTCTTATTTTGTGGAATTTTGGAGTATGACTGCGATGGATCGAACCTGAATCCAACCGGGCCCTCTGTACTAAATTTCCTATAATTCACAGATCGGGTGTCCGATTGACGCGCCGTCTTTCGTGTTGGAACTGGTACAACATAAAGATCCTTTGGATTGCTCCTTTTTGTAGCTTAGCGGATGTCAAGGTATTAGAAATATATTTAGGAAAATATTCTACAGATCTCGAGTGCACCGGGTGAGGGGAATCCTATGTTTGGTTATCTATGAAGTAGCGGCCCTATGTGGACCAACATCATAGAAACCCTATAGTTATTTGAATCATATTTACCCAATGAGGACCTGTTTTATAGAGGTCATTTGAGGATTAGGAACTAGAGACCCTATGTAGTTCAGCATTCGAGCGACCTTGAGTAGATCAGCATTCCTGTGACCCTATGTGGATCCCCATTCTGGCAACCATGTGTTGATCAACAGTAGTGTGACCCAATGAGGACCTACATTACAATGGCTCGTTGTCAAATAGTGACATAAGTCCGAGAGTATAACTGTAATAGAAAAACATCTTTTTTTGATCAGTTATAGAACTTATAAATTTAATACGATGATATAGCTTAAGTCTAATCATCAATATTCTTGATATATGATTTATATACCTGGTGTAAGCTGACTATTTCTTCATGATTTGTGATTGAGGCCTTTCATTGTGGTTTTTCTTTTGTGGAATTGTGGGAGACCATTAGGGGTATCAGAGTACCTACTGAGTATTCTTATACTCACCCCTACATGGGCTTTTGCGCACACATTTTTGGGTCTTGTGCAGAAGATGAAAGTCTTTGACTTATTTTTGGGAGCCAAGACAGGATGGTGCTCGGAGGTGGACCCTTAGACGTGACATGCCACAGTGGTAAATGACCTTGATCTGTACCTACCATATATGTATGAACCTTGTTGGATGATTCCAGGAGCTGTTTTTTATTGTTGATATTGTTGTTGTACCTTTCAGTTGGGCTTGTATTCCCGCCCCTTTAACTTATAAGAATAACTCTTTTCTAACTTTTAGTACACATCTTTTTAAAACTAACATTTTACTATGTTAGTTGTTATCATTGTATTCTTTTATTGTGTGTTTGTAGGTTTAAAGACAATGACTTCCCATTTTTCAGGGATATGCCATTTGGTGCTAGTCAAAAAACTATCGACTATAGAATGAGGGCTTGGGGCAGTCACGACACGAGCCCCAGGAGACATGTCGTGACAAGGTTCCAATTAGAAATATATATAATCTTGTTTTATAAAAAATTATCATCTTTTTTGGAATTATCTATCTTCATGAGCAAATATTGTTATATAATTAGTTGTAAAAAGTATGATATTTATATTTCATCAATACATTCGATATATGACTCTAACAAATAATTGAATATTGAAAATATTCACATCCCCATCAAGGATAAAACATTATGATCCTTCTAATTAAATGAATCAACTAACATTTATTAAATCATTATTTAATATTGGATCAAGTAGTCATAGTCCTTGTGTAGTTCCATCCATCTTCATTGACTCATGTTGATATCTCTTTATGTTAACACATACATTACTTCTCGGATATGTATATATATCACAAATTTGGAAATAGAGGTACTATCTACATATCATTATTTAATGTTGTTCAATGATCAACTCAATATCTAATGTTGGATAGTTTTTTTCTAGGAAACAATAATTTATATGATTATTAAAAAAAACTATTATTTTTTATAATGACACAACCTTAGAAATTCCTCAATTAATCACTATATATAAAAAATACATCCTTTCTTAATGGTTATGTTAATAATAGAAAATTTACTATTCTCTTCATTAGTTCATCAAATTATTCATTAATTTTTTTAATTATGAGAAGATTAACCATTTACATGTGAACATAGTTGGCATGTGGTCAAATTAAGAAAAATTCTAAAGAGCTCACTAATGGTATCCTACTAAATCTGGGAAACTTAATAAATATGTTATATTACGTTGTGTGGATAAATATTCAACCACATTATCCATTAAGGTGTGAAAAAATATTCCATACCGAAGGAAATTTTTTCCATGAAAAGAAACATATTGGAGTAAAAATTTACACCTACTAAATTTCTCGTATTGCATATTTTAACAAAGATTTTATTCAAAAATAATGAATTGATTATAATGTTAATCATAGTGATTGTATTATATCATGATAAAAATATGAAATACTATCTCAAATATAACATGATAAACCATTAAAATTATTCAGATCAAATCCATAATCATTGAAGGGTAATTAATTAATACAATGAGAATTATGGTAAAAAAATAATATTTTTGGGGATCATTATATATTGGAATTTTTATATCATCATTATTCACTCATAATTGACAATAAAAATAATAGGGATCAATTTTTTGAAGAATCAAGATCCATAAATTTGATCGAACATGACATAATTTATGGTAATTCACACTTGTTCTTCATAGTAATGGAATTTGTGTCTCTATAATAGATGCATAACCTGGTAGAACCATACTTTTGAAAATAATATATAATTGGTGATTCCAAAGGTTAGAAAATATGGAATATTCATCCCTTATCCAAAAAATCATATAGTTTATTCATTGACTCCAAAAAATTCCAACGAGGCCACTCTATAGGGAAGTTCAATATTGGGTTTTCATTATGTATTAGTTTAATGAGAATACAGACATCATATTCTAGTTGATATCTAGGTTATTACTCCAAAAATTCACATATATATTATTTAAATTTAAGTACATGATCCATTATTAGGATATCTTACAATCCAATAAATTTAATTTTATCTTTTTCTTCTCCCTGAAATTGATAAGCTGCTGGATATAGTTTTAGAAAAGGAATACGTAATTAATTCAATCCTCTAAAACATGGAATTCCCTGAAAACCTCACAAATCCTAATATTATTCTCTTTTAAATATATTATTTCATTAAAAATTGAGATTAAATCCATATTGCGTTTTATTTCAAAGTATACTATAGTTTAAATATCAATGTTTAAAACATGGGAATCTCTATGAATTGTAATACAAAAATTTCAAAATATCCTCATTGTAATAATATTCTCCCTAGATTTTATTACTTTCAAATATTTAATAAGTTTGTTAGGTAAGGATTAAATGTTCATAGGGAATATAGAGGTAGTAATAGTATTTATAGATATAGAATCATATAAAGAGATATATATCATATTGTTTATAACCAATGTAACTCATAAATAAATAATAAAAAATATTTCCATTTCATAATGCAATCACAGACGCCCACACATTCTACCATGTCCCAATCTAAGCAATATTTCCAAGATGAAAGGGGTATTTTTTAAAATTGTTTTCTATTTTCTAGTTGTTTAATCGGTTTAGATTAATATTCTATCATTTACCATTTCATTCAATATATTAATGGACATTAAGTCTATAAAAATAGTAAACTCTTATTAATTTAAAGTGTATCCTGCAATGTTTCATCAAACAATTATTTATTGTTTGAATTCCCCCAACCTCCAATTCATGTCACTAGATTTATCTCTTAAAAACGAATAATTTTCATCTTCTTATATTAGTTCCACTAAAAAAATCTATGAGAAGACAATTTCAATTTCGATGGAAATTTATATTTTTTCCTCATATGTTTAAAATTATTGAGAGTCTAATTCCCTTTCAAGAATTGGATTTATCCTATAAATGATGTAATAAATCTTTATTTATGGATAATATATATAGTCTATAATATATATTTCTAACCTGGAAATTATATCCTCATAATCAACAACATTTTCTAATTCTATTTGACATAAATTTAAAAATTTAAATTTAAAATTAAATTATTTCTCAAGAGGAATGTACTTTAAAAAGTGAATCAATATATTAAATTATTCAATTAATTATTAATTACCAATTGTGTCCTTTCATTATATTGTAATAATGTACACCACTTATTTGAATCTATTTTTATATAATATAATTCAATGAAAACCTTATCCCTTTCACTACTTCCCAATGTGAGGTTTATATTGGGACCCTCCAATTCATTGAGGGGATATAAAATTCTATGATTCCCCAATTAAAATGTAATTATAATGAATCTATCATATAGATGGGTTTGGAAAGTAATATATAATGCTCACAAATAAATCACTTATATTCCCATTTTTAGTAATTAATAATTATTTATATAAATGAAATGGTTGAGATAAATATAAATTTTTTGAAAGGTAGTTTGATTAAACTGTAAAATTATTAAATTTCCAATAATATAGTGGTAATTATTAAAAATTTACTATGAAATAGAAGGCATCCTTGAAATTTTTTTAACTAGGTTGTATATTTTAATCATATTTGGATGCAAACAGGTATCAATTAATGAAATCTTGGGATAATTTAATTTTTTTAAATAATAATCTTTATATGCTAAATATGGAAATATACTTATTTATAATGGCCATAAAACAAGAAAAAGTTAAAAATTTATTTTAATATTACCATTTTGGGCTTGTAATAATGAAAAATAAGATTCATTAAAATGTAAATGCAATGGAATTCAATTGAATTACAATAGATAAAAAAATTAAAATATGAAATACCTTTTATATCTATGTTCTCTAAATAGTGTATAGAACCTTATAAAAATATATATAGAAATTTTTAAATAGAAATGTATATTTGGGTTTGGGAACCCTTACCTATCTTTGACTCTTGAGAAGAAAACTTAGAACAATATTTGAGATGTAAATAGAGATATATTTTGGAAATATTGTCTACCTAAGATTTATCCCAAATCTTCTTGAGTGTAAAATTGAGTTTAAATCAATGACAACTACTTTTTAGTCGATATAAATGATTCCATGGGTCGGTATCTGTATGAAATGTATTAGGTCTTTTATTAATTTATATCACAGGACATATACATTGTGGTATGATAAAGTAGGAAAAAATATCACTTCCCTTTTTTTATAATATTTTTTATAAAATTTTGATCCTTATTTTTTAAAAATACTATCTCAACAACCCGTCTACATTAAATTATATTCAAATAGTTATAAAAGATATATTTTTATATAAAAATGTTTATTTAATATAAAAAACCTACATACATAATCATAAACAGATTTATATCTTTCGAAAAAAATAAATTTTATCGCTTGAAAATATATTATTTTAATGAATAATCATATATATTTACATAAAAAAATTATATTATTTATTAAATTACATTTAGTCAGTGTGATTTCATTATAATAATGATATATTAAAAACAAATTTAACAAAAACAACAATAAATAAATATTATCTCTTTTATAATTTTTATTTAATGTTTTTATATTAAATTTACTATTAAAAAACATAATTTCTATGTTAAATTTAATAATTAAAAAAATGTGTTTACTAAAAGTATGTATATGCTGAAAAACATTAACACTCATTTTAATGGAATATACACCTAGACACATTGTTATTCATCGATATAAATTAACTATAATTAGTTATTTAAAAATTAAATTATGTATCTTTATTACAAACAGCTATATAAATTGGATTTATTTATATTACTATATGTATATATAGATGTTATTTCTATAACGATCATATTTCAAATGATCGTATTCCAATGACCATCGTAACCTTCAAATGATCATATTACCCATTATATATTAAATTCATAATAATAATCTAAAATCATTGGTATTTTATTATCAATTATTATATAATAATTATTAAGTTTTTATTATTTTATTTATTATTTGAATGTTTCTCTTATACTTTTCTTTCCATTTAGTGTATGTTCATATAAATATCAAAATTATGGTGATGAACTTCATTTTTATTTTCATTACAAAACTAGTTAAAAAATTATAGTGTAATTAATATTTTGATTTTTGGTTATACGGTTTTTATGATAAAAAAGAATTATAATTCCCCAATAATATTTTCAATGAACTAAATTTTGAATTTTATAAAATCTCATGTTTTACAGGATTCTCATCAAAAGATTTTGAATGACCCGATGTAATATTGTTTGATCGTCATTGGTCAAAATAGAACACAATGGAAATTTAAAAAGTTGTTTTTTAGAATAATGTTAATTTAAATTATCTCTTTTGTTACATGAATCTAAGAGTTTATGTTTTATTAAATTCAACATTGATTTTTAATGAAACATGGCATAATAGAAAAATACTATTTTTTAATATTATAGTTATAACTTGTGAATTGGAAACACAATATTGAATAAGAATAGTTAAATTACAAAAACTTTTATTATTTATAAATACATATTAATTATTAGTGAATAATTATTTCTAAATTAAAATAAAATCCATTTTGAGACATTTGGAAATATTGTTTTCAAAAATTATTATTACATGAAAGATCATGTTTTTCTTCAATATATCAAATGAATAACTATTGGACAATGATCATAGTGAAATTTCAATATAATATAATCTGTAAATTTTTTTAATATTCAACTTATTCTTTTAGAAAATTCATATGAATTAGTCAAATTTTAGGGTTAAAGAATATCTCGTTCTAAAAAGTTGTTTTTTGAATTTTTCACACTTATTTTAATATTACATTTTCATATCTTATAATTTATTTGTAATAAAATAGTATCAATTTTTGAAATAATCTTGAAATAATAATCTAGGAGTTAATTTTCTATAATTTCCTAAAATAAATTTTTCGATGAACATTGAAAATTTCTTGTTTTTATAAATAATTCTCATTTCATTTAATGCATTTAAACAATTTAACATTATTTTTATATGTTTTATATAGTAAAATTAGATGAAATTATATATATATATATATTAATCCAAATTTTTTATTTTCATTAATTTGATGTTGAATATTGATATTAAAATTTTATACTTTTGAACATATTCAAATTCGAAAAGAGCAAATTCATCATATCTACAAGATTAATTTTAATTTAAAATTTTACACTTTAGTGAATCAAATTTTGAAAAATATATTCCATAATTGAAATAATAAATTATTATATTATTTTATATGTTTAAATTATATGTTGATCATAATTAAGATAAAAACATTAAAAATTAATTATTATATTTTAGGTATAAATGGGCTAATTGCGGGTTAAACTTAACTGATAATGGATAACATGACATTGAAACATATCCAAAACACATTATATGGAAATATTTTGTACATTATAAAAGAAAATTTTATTTAGTTTTCCATTTGGGACCCTTTTTCATGTGAGAACATGTTTACACAATTCTTATTTGAAAAAATACAAGTGTACCACCCACCTCAATTATAAAAGTTCACTAACTCTAATATCCTATTAACAAATAAAAAACCCATTACATAGGTAAATTAAAGAAACAATAACTTCCTTAATTCCATAATATAATTATATAGGACATATATTGATAGAAAATAAAACATAGGTGGAATTTTCTTCAAACTAAATGATGTTGTCCAGTCAATAGGCAACATCTCAAACTGAGCATTTTATTATATTTATTTCTCCAACTCATTCAGTTGTATTTAATCTATAATGGTATAATTACATTAATACAATTGATATTATAATATATTTTTAATGTAGTGACCTAAAACCACATCCACTTCCACAAAATGGTATACAAAATCATTATTTGTGTGTATAGAGTACTACTGCTTCAAAAAATGATGTTATTCATTTTCCATTTCCACCTCTCTTGATAGAATATATTGATGTATTTAAGGATTATATATAATATTTATGATGTAATTGTATTTATTTCATTATAATACCACATATATAGTCTTATATAAAATTATGTTGGAAATATGTTAATGTCGCTCATGGTTAAATAGGACTATCGCCTTGTGATGCAATGCGATTTTCAATTTCCATAAAAATAAAAAGAATAGTAATAAGTACTAATATAATATTTATATATGAAATATAAAAAACTCTAGAAATTAAATATGAGATATAATTTCCTACGTTACAATCCATTGAATAAATGATAACATCATTCGTATGTGTCGAAGGTTATCACCCCATAATGTGATACGATTCTGTTTTCACTATTTCAGAACATATAAGCTAAAAATGATAAATTTAATATATATAATTATATATTATATATAATGAATGATGATTATTATTTTAAATTAATATAAAATTTAATTCCATACCCTTTCACTAGTAAAACAAATTTTAGTGTCACT
Source organism: Viscum album (assembly GCA_963277665.1). Lineage (NCBI taxonomy): Eukaryota > Viridiplantae > Streptophyta > Magnoliopsida > Santalales > Viscaceae > Viscum > Viscum album. The sequence continues at coordinate 326,805,931 of OY728128.1, forward strand.
CATGTGTATGTATGACCTACCATCCCTATGAAGCAATGTGATACAATCTCAATATTTGAAATTGAATAATTAATATAAATATTTACGTAATGAAAACATGATATTTATAATATTTGTATCATTATAAATATAGGGTAACTATAAACATTTTTCATGATCTGAAATGTTAATGTAGAATCTACAGGATAAAGTAAGGCAATTAATTCCCAAAACAATAGTGATAATGGAATATTATTAACATGAAAATGAATAATATGTTACAGAAGGATGATATAAAATATTATGAAGAATAATATGATTCTTTAATAATGTAATAAGTTATTTAATATCACTATACTAGTGTTTAAATAATATTCAACTAAAGGGAAACATGAGAGAAGAGGTTTCTTAACACAATTTCCATTTCGATCATAATATTACTACTTCATATCATATATTATTACAGAATAATAAATAAAATAAATATTGAGTTATATATGTTTTATTTCTAGTTTTATTTTTCTGTATCTACATTTTCTATACAAAATCACTCCATTTATTAAATCTCACCTCAACAATACTGTCTGAGTAAGGGTTATATATAAAATATCCATTTTTTATACATATGTTTTGTATTCACCGAATTCATATTTAATGGGGAATATACTTCCCATTTACTCACTATATCATGAATACACCCTATATAATGAGATTTTAAGATACTTTCATCTAATTTATTATTGTGAATTTATGATTCCAATCTTTCCGAAATGTATGTTATTTTGTTTCAATCTCAAATTTATTGGGATTGCTTATGCTTTAATTTCCATGAATGGAAATAATTTTCCCATTATATCACAAATCCAATTAATTTTTTTTCTTTACAATATCATCATGATGATTTCTAGTAATATTAATATTTTAAAAAAAAATTCCTATCATTTTTTATAATTTATTTTTAATGATATCTAACCTCATTTATATATTCGGTTGAAAAACATTTTTCCTTCACAACCATGATTTCTATATAAAATAAAACGATGTTTTACAATAATTGTTTAAAGTAATTCGTACCCTTATTTTTTATATTTTTAATAGATCTTAAATAGAATCACTCTATCATGTTATGAACATGGAACTTTTTGAGGCGAGATACAAAATTAGGAAGGTAATTGCTGTTTTTTAATTCATTTGGAATGAGTAGAACATTTTCACCATCATGAAAACACATTGTTTTTATGATTTTTTTATTTTTAATTATTTATTAAAATAATATTGGATGTTTGAGAAATTTTTATATATTTAATTAGTTATATCAAAATGGATGTGGTATTTTCCTAATTAAAATATAAAAAATATATTTTTTAATAATTTACTAATAAGATAAAAACCTTTGATATTACTTAACGTCAAAAGGTTTTTTTTATAAAAGAGTATTTTTATTATTTTTAAAACTATTTTCATCTATTAAAACAACCATTGGTGGTATATATTTCTTAAAAATTATATATATATTTTACTCACATATATACATGGAGTATTCTCATATTTTTTATGGAGGAATACTTTTCTTATGATCATTTATGTAATACATTTTACATTTATTTTTATGTGGATTTAGAATATGAAACCCATTTTATTAATATATTAATTTTTAAATAAATTATAATTAATTTAATTTATGTTTGATGTGTAGATCATAATCATATTATAATGGTTATTCCCAAATAAAACACTAATTATTTGTGTAATATTTAGTCTCGTGAGAGTTCATTGATGAGATTAGGGATTAAAAATAAATCATTATGGAGAATTTTCCGCCATGTGATATTATCTAGGTAGTAATCCTTGACTAATTTAATGTCTTGTTTTTTTCATCCTCATTTCATATGTCACCATTTTATTTATATTACAATACCATGTTATTACTCATGTACCTTCAATTTTATGATATAATGTTATTACTTTGACTCATATGTTATGTTTCCTTAAAAGGATTATTCTATTAATGGAATCTTTTGATCAAAACATTAATTATGTATTCCATAGGATCTCTCAAGAAGTTTTAGGTCCTCAAATATATTTTATGAGATCGTTATAGAGAATGAAATAATGATTCACTGATTACGATTCCTTTAATGTAATATGAACCTAGTAAACCAAATACACTTGTCCTTTATGATTATTTTGTTGTATTAATTGATTTTTATGATTAAAAATCTTGTAATAAAATGTTTAAAAGGAATAATTTTCCATTTTTTTCATCATAGTAAAGGTATATTTATACATAATAACTAGGTTGAGAAAAAGTATTGAGGAACCTAGGTAAATGTATATGGATATGCATATGGATAATTATATATAGGAAAAAATGTAATTTTTTTGAGTGATGTGTAGAGCATCTGGTTTGTGAAAAATTGCATCACTATATATATACTACAGGTAGAACATGTTCAAGAAAAGATGTTTCATATTATAATAAGACAAAAAAGGCATATCTCTATTGACTATAGAATTTTCTAGTATTCAAAAATGGGCTTTACAATGCACAAATTTTGACACTATTGGGGGATATGTTTTGGAAATTCACAAACAATTTACAAACAATCATGGTGGATTAGAATAGATGATGATCATGGATGTCATCGTTTAAACCTATAATTTCATTGATTGAAATGAATTATTTATTATTTATAAATATTATATATAATTATTAATGATTATGCTATTTATGATTCTAAATTTCATTCTCAAACTACTAATAATTGTTATAGAAATTGGATGTTAGTAGAAGTAATGCGGTTAACTATGAATGTGATACATAATATGTTATTGAGAATCAAATTGGGATGATGACTAGAGTAAATGATAATTTGGTCATTACTAACTAGTTATCATTATATAGGATTCATAAAATTCACCTAAATAACTCTCAGACTCATAAATAAGATTTTGAATATTTTCTATAGGAGTTTAGGGGTAGGTACTATAAATAAAATAAGATTTATTTTTTATATATATCATTAATATGGGAAGAAGAAGACAGGGAAATGTATGAATAGATTGAGAATATGATTTAAATATGGAGAATAAGGGAGGAAATTAAGTAATGTTTAAGTAGAAATAAAAATATTTTTTGAAAAAATGGATTAGAATAATGGTTTACCTATGTAATCATAAATGGTTGAATATTATAATTGTGGAAATAATATAAATTTTAAAAAAAAATTGTCCAAGGGGGATGTTTAAGAAGCTGATCAACATAGTTGTATGAGAAATAGTTTTTTATTGATGATGACGATATTACCAATTTTGTATGAATATCAAGTGGTATTATGAAATTATATGATTAATCCTAGTTATTGTTTTTTTAATAAATAAATGTTATTGAAATATTAATGTTCTTGAATTAAATAATTATATGAATCATGAAATTTATATATAATTATTTTTAAGCAGATTATTTTTCATTATGAATTTACAAGAATATATTTAATGGTACTAATTTAAATGAAATGTGGTTTAATTATAAGACAGTAAACTTTATAAAATATCACAATTGAGGAAAATATGATCTTATATATGTGATAAATGTTCAGGTATTTAATTTCTTTTGTGGAAAAAATGTTCTATATAGAGAACCATAGTGGTTCAAAAAAATAATTAATGAATAATGTTATTTTAAATGATTGTAATCATATTCATGAGAATGTTATAGAATCATGGAAAATTATGAATATGATCATCTCATATGTTTCACCATAGTTTTAGTAAATGGTAAATTCACATCTTGGGGGACCACTCATCGCATCCAATAAGCCCAAGAGGCAAGAACCCACATCCAAATGGATATATGGCTCTAAAACCTATCATAGGAATACATGATGTACTACTTAGTATGATTTTTGTATTTAAAAAACATTTTAATAAATATTAATCTTATAAAATATTTTTAGTTTATTATTTATATTTGAGGAGATGTTTTATTTGTTAGATGTAAATATATCCTTGCTTTTTGACCGAAAACATTATTGGGAATGAATTATATTATATTATTAGTGACTAATGCAGAAAGGTTTTAATGATATATTATTATGGAATAGATTATGTCAAACTTTAAGACTAATTATTTAGTAATTAGAGATAAATGTATTGGAAAACACCTGACAACCATTTAGCTTCTAGTAAATATAGGTGGAATAACTTGTTAATATTTTTTGTACATATGATATATTAGAATATTATATTTGTAATGACCTGGAATTTTCAAAGAATTTTTTTTCTTATATCTTTGGAATTTTACAATTCCTCAGTTTCTGACAGTGCCTGATTCCGAGGCTAGGTGTGCCCAGAATCAATTTTTTATGTTTAGTTCATGTATGTTAAGTAAACTTACATGCTGGTTTTTCTATCTTTTGAACCGGTGCTCGGAATCAAAATCTGAGGGCACCAAGGAACTCGCAGAGCCAATATTTACTTAAGGGGACCTTTACCGCAATTGCGTTTTATCCGGGTTGAGAGTTAATTTAGGAGGATTTAGAATAAAATAAATAAAATTTGTAATACACAATTTCCTTTATGTTTGGTGGTTATTTCCTCCCAAGGGGAGTTATAGGTGGGTCCCACATCCACGTAACCTCCCATGAGATGATATTTGGGAGGTGGGGCCCACACAATCCCCTAACCTTTCGAATCCCTTAAACCCCCATTAATCCCCCATTAAATAATTTGACTACTCTCCCCTACTTTATGTGAACTTTCCACCTCCCTCTCTCCCATTATTTTTTATCAACACTTTTAATTAATGAGTTGAATCCTCCAATTAATTAATTAAAGTGTTTGATTTTTAAATCAATTGATGTGTGAAAAATATAATAGCATGATCTATTATTTTAGTTTGGGAACTTGTTTTGTTGAGAGGATTTTTGGAGGATAGCTCTTGAGAATTTGAAGAAGGAGTTCCTCTCTTCAATGAAGAACACCGTCCTTCCAATGAAGAACCACCAAAGAACGACAATCGTCTCTTTCGTTCAACTGCCAAGACAAAGGAGAAGGATCAACCTGAAAGGACACAGACGACGTTCTATCCCCGACCCCTTATTTTCTGACGTCAATGAGTTGACGCCCTCTCTTCGTGACGCCATCTTCCGTGATGCCAGACTACAGCGAACCTTATTTCTAGGTAGGGGTTTCTTATAATTTATAAGTGAATAAATAATTTCATTTGTGTTGATTTCTTTGGAATTACTTCAGTCAATTGTTACTGCCTAACGTGGAGGCCATAGGCCGAATGAACAAGACCCATTGACCCTCGGATGTATTTAGGAATTTATTTGCGATTGAGGTGCATTGGAATAGATGGCTAATAGACAACGCAGGGCCCACGCGTCGGCCACATGTGGAAGAACTGTGGATCGCAATCGCGGGCCGCTCTGCCGACAAAGAACCGGTGGGCTAAGCCTGCTGGACCAAATCGACCGCGGCGCCTCAAGGGCGCCGCGCTGCATAGGACAACGACCCACGTTCTGCGGGCTGCTCAGCGGAAAAACCAGCCGGCAACCAGCCGGCCGGGCTAGGAAGAACTATGGCGCTATGAGGGGGATGTGTTGGGGGAACTACAGTTCGCCCGTGCGGGCTTCTCGCTCCAGGAAGACCAGCCAGCTTCGGCCGGCTCAACTGGAGGAGGTGCCTCTTGGCGCCTCCGGTTCAGGAGATCGGGGGGCCGCTCCCCCTGCAGCGCTCAGCAACCGGGACAAGTCACACAACCATCGAGACTGAGCCGCAACCAACCGAACTTGGTCGGGCAACGCCGTTCCAGGCCGCGCTGTGCTGGGCTAGGCCATGCCCCGCCAGAATGGGCCATGCCCTTCCGGCCTGGGATGGTCCCTCTTGGGATGGGCCGCGCGCTCTCAGGCCGGGCCATGCACTTCACCGGGCCAGTCTAACCTTCTGGTGGGTCAGACCCGTCAAACCAGGTCGGGCCGACCCGCCAGCCCACAAGGCTTGATGGGTCGGACTCGTTACAAATACATGACAATAACATAAAGACCATGTATCTGATCTACATGTCGTCTACAACACTGGGACCCTTAAGAATAGGAGGTCCTTTTGCGATACTCTAAGTGGGATTTGGAAATCATTGGAAAATGGCCGGATTTGGAATGTGAATATTTCCAACCGGGCTCCTAGAACAGAAAAGACAATATCTCTCAGACCAGGCGTCAGATTTACGCGCCGTCTGTCGCGTTGGGTTTCTATTGACGAGACGGAACATCAAGACACATAAAATCTGGAATTCCTGATAGTTGATGTATCAAGCCCTTTTCTCTAGGAGCGGACCCTCCCTTAATCGAGTGTGTTGTGATGGGGGACCCTAGAGCTGGCTACTACTGCGATGAAAACTGTACTGGAATCCTCCGTGTGTTCGGAAATGACGAAAACTGTACGGGAATCATCCATGGGTTCAGTAGTAATGAAAACTATATCGAAATCCTCTCTGGATTTGGCAGTGACGACAACGGTTCTGGATTCCTCCGTGGGTTCAGCCGCAAAGACAACTGTACTAGATTCCTCAGTGGGTTCGGTAGTGACGACAACGGTATTGGAATCCTATGTGGGTTCGGCCGTGACGATGAATTAGTGACTACATCTGATCATATCATTCTATATATGAAAATTGTGTTCCTGTGTAAGCTGAGTCTTGACTTTCAATCATAATCATTGATGTGATTGAATTTTTTCCTGTGTGGGATGGGTTGTTCTTGGGCTCCAGAGTTAGATCCAAACTAATGTTGATTACTTAGGTATATGTATCATCATATACCTAAGTATGGTTTTTTGATACTTCGTGGTTGTATATTTTCTTTGTGGTTTATCCTTTGTGGATTTAGGGAGAACTTCAGGGGTCGTGGGGTCCCTACTGAGTATCGTATACTCACCCCTGCACGGTCTATGCCCGCACTACGTTTTGTTGGATGCAGACAATAGATAACACTGATCAAGGAGGAAACTAGTAGAGTTTTTAACAACCCGGTTCTTATTTTTGATGTACGAGCTTGTTTTTTTCCTTTTTCCTTAAGTGTTTTTGAGAAAATGTGGAAAATGGAAAAAATTCTAAATTTGGAAAATACACACCATGTACTTTGTCCACACGCCGTGTACTTTTTTCCATTTTGGGATAAGTGCACGGGGCATGTAGCCATATCAGCGACGAAGGGTGAAGGAACTGACTACACGCCATGTAGTGGTAACTTGCACGCCATGTAGTCGATCGGCAGGCTTGAATAGTAGGGCGGTGGAGTCACCGCCAACTGGGCGACAGTAAACTCTATGTACTCAGGAGTACATGCCGTGTACTCAGGTCGATGGGTGAACAATGTGGCTATGCCGCCAAATGAATAGTTAAATGAAAGAAGTACATGTCGTGTACTCAGAATTACACGCCGTGTACTTTGTTTTTCCGGCTTAAAATTGGCAGTAGCCTCCTCATTTGGAAGAGGACGCATTTGATCCATTTTGGAGCCAAGGAGGATTGCCGGACCTTTGGAGATCCGCCGGGTGTTCGTTTGGATTCGATTCGGCTTCGGACGATCTCGTCGGAACCGCACGGGTAAACCCTTTTTTCCTCCTTAAGTCATTCTTACCAATTATTCCCCAAATGGAAGATATTTACGTTTTAATGGGTTTTGTGGTTCGTCAGATCTACTCTGTTCTGGGGCATTTCTAGAGTCGGCGTTCGGGTATATCGTTCGTTGGTGCATAAGGTAGGTGTCTTTGTGTTAGTTTTTTCCACTGTCGTGGGTTTTTGTGCATCCTATGCATTTTTGTGCCATGAACCCATGTTGGGGTGTTGTGTGGCTGATGCTGTTGCTATATTTAATGCCTAGAATATCATAGGTGATTAAATTGTGATAATAAAATGCTGGTTGGGATCGTTTCTTGTATCTAGAACGACCCCGGGGGTGCGTTCCACTGTTTACCCTTTTGGCCAGGATGCACGAGGTTATGACTTTAATGTAGTAATTGTAGAATTACCTTGAGAGGAATTTCTTGTTTACTACATTTTGATATGTTGGGAATGGCCCAGTTACCTATTTAGACCGAGGGCATTGTTGTGATTAGCCTATGGGCACTGTACTATTTATCCGGTGGGCAGTAGTTAATTTATTCTGAGGGCAACTTCTTTCATGTGGTGGGCAGCTGATTCTGTGCCTGTGGGCGACACTACCTACGCCTGGGGGAAAACTTTGTTATGCCTTAGGGCGGATTCTTGTGTTGGATACTTGTTACCCGAGGGTAAGAGATTACGTGTCTAAGGACACTAGTTGTTTACTTAGAAATGCACTCTGGTGATTTCTTATATAAAATAAATTAAATGAATAATTAAATGAAAATATAATTATTAATTTAGTTACATTGTAGTACTTCTTACATTATTGAATTTTAACACTGCACACTATTATCTCATTTTAGCACGTAATTGGGCACGAGCCTTTGATGAGTTTTTACTGAGATATATTTTTCACACCCTGTTTGGTTCATGCTTTTCGGCCCAAACAGATTACATTGCAGTAGGAGTAGACAGGGGAAAGAGTCCCTATAGAGGTAGTTGACTGTTGCTGAGGAGTATGAGGGCATGGGACCGATCCTAGGCTCACGATGCCACTGCCAGATGTTTGCTTTTCTTTGTTCTACTCTACTTTTTGTTGTACAGTATCGATGTATAACATGTTCTGGATGTTTTCTTATAACTTGTGACATGTTGTATATTTTCTATACTATTGGTTATATCATCTTATGTTGTTTATTTCAGTTGTTTATGGTTTACTGCTTCTGATGTCGTTGTATGTTTTATTTAAATTCCGCTGTGCTACACATTGACAAATGAGGGCATAGTTTCCCCACTATTAGACGTGGGCCCTCGCTGCTATTCGGAAACCTTTGGCATTTGGGGAAATGCGCTTGAGGTCTTGTGGTGAACTGGCTTCGGGGCACCCATTGAGTGGCACCCGGGACCGGGACGTTACAAAGTGGTATCCAAGGATGTTTCTTTTCTTTGACATACTATTTGGATCCGTCGTCAGGGATAGAATTGAATGGTAGTTGGTAATAATTTGTGCCCAGGCATAGCTGACCTGTGTACAGGGAAAAGCCAGTCTACCTCATATTTTACATTCTTTTGATTTTGCAATTTTACGGTTGATATGTTTTCATCATTGGGTGACGCACTTGAATTGTGATGTTTATTTTGAATCTATGGGTTCGATTTAGTTGCAACCCAATTAGATGAGGGTATGTCGTCTCATGCAGCATATAGGAACATGCTAGGTATCACATGCCATACATTGTTTCCATGCCATGTAGGTGAATTAGAATTTTCATGTTGTTGTGATAGTTGTTGTGCTAGAAAAGCATGCTGTTTTGATAGCTTCTTGATAAATACCTACCTTGTGATATGGTGTTTTTGATTGAGCCTGTTTATAGAATGGATGAAAAACATTGGTTTTTGGGGAGTATGTGCCCCCATTGACCGAAATTTGGTGGATCATTGACTGTTTGTTGGTTATAACACATATAAAATGTCAAACGTTGATTCGTGGGGAGTATGGCCCCCACAGGTCATAATTTGGCACATAGGTGTTGTTCTTCATTATTCCCTTGGTTCTGGGGAAGTTTCTAAGTCATACTGTCCAGAAACCCAGTATACACGCCGTGTATGTTCTTCTCCTTGGGAAGAAAAATAAAACATTTTGAGTACACGCCGTGTACCCTAAGTACACGATGTGTAGTCTCTTCCCGTCTCACAAACTGTGTGGGTGGCAACATGGGGTAGGGAAGGGCTTGGGTAAAACATGTCGTGTTGTTTTGTGCATGTCGTGTAGTGTTGACCTAGAGTCCGACCTTGTAACTAACAACACGGGTCGGTGAAATCCTTCACAGAACACGCCATGTCAATGATTCACACTCTGTTTAGCATGACCAGGGGACTCATCCAGGTAAATAACAACACGGGCCGATGTCACCTCCCTTTAAACATGTTGTGTACCTATGGGACATGCCGTGTAGTGTTGTCTGAGAACAGACCATTTGGAGTTAGCCGTGTGGATGGGAAATGGGGTGATGTACATGCCGTGTACGGGTGTAACACACCGGGTAGTGTCAAGCAGAGTACTCGGCCCTGTCACAGACGACATGGGAAGTTGGAAAATAACACCATACACGCCATTTAGATTAAGTACACGCAGTGTAGTTTTGTTTAATGAGAGTTGTGTGGCTAAGCTGTTTAGAAGGACCCGGGCAGGGGAAGGAAGTCAAGTACATGACGTGTAGTCATTGTACACGCCGTGTAGTCTTGTTTTTAAAATTTTGAATGTATTATTCCTCTTATTTTCCTTCTGGTTCCTTCATTTTTGGTCACAATAATTTGGAATCTGAGGCGTGCTTTTGACCTTGTAGTGTCATGCCGCCAAGACGACCGCGAGTTTTTCGCCAGGAGAGCGGCGACAATTATACTTCGGAAATGGTGGGCCATGGGATACCAGTTGATCCACCAGTAGAGCTAGATGAGGCACCAGCTGTTATAATGGACATAGGTGCGGAGGCACAGTTCCGTGAATGTTTTATGCTGTTTATGCAGACCATTCAGGGAGCACTGCAGGCTGCTACATCTTTGGCTGAGCTGAATCATATCTTCTAGCAGTAGAATTTGACTACGTTTTCATGGGATGGCGGACCGTAGGCCGCAGAGTCTTAGCTATGGTCGATGGAGACTATTTTTGAGCATCTTGACACTCCTCCAGGATGGAGGGTCAAGCTCGCGACTTACATGCTGCATGATTCCGCCAAGAGGTGGTGGGATGTTACCACCTAGTCAGAGCATCACAGGGACATGGCGTGGGAAGATTTTCAGGTATTCTTCTATGACTTCTTCTTTCCTGAGACGCTGAGGGTAGATAGAGATCGACAGTTCATGAATCTGCAGCAGGGCGCTATGTTACTGATGGACTATTCTGCTCGTTTTACGGAGCTTCAGCGCTTTTCACTCGTGCTGGTGGGTGATGAGATGCTGAGAGCCATACATATTGAGGATGGTCTTTTGTATGACATCCAAGTGTAGGTGAATGTTTTCATGTTACCAATTTTACACACAATTGTGACCTATGCATTGATTATAGAGATGAACCTGTGGGAGTCAAGTGGTGTGGGACAGGGCTGTTCAGCACCAGTTACTGGTGTTATTTTTGCTGGAAAGAGGAAGAGACAGATTGACTTCTCTCAGGGCAGCAGTACCAGTCAGAAGAATGCTTTAGGTGGTCCGGTCAGGTGCTACTAGTGTGACAGAGAGGGGCACAAGAGGTCGTCTTGTCCACGTGATCCAGTAGAGTTTCAAGCATGCGGAAATATGTGTAACATCCCAAGTAAGTAATGAATAATATATATTTTTATCTATTCCAATTAATAAATTAGATAGTGTTTTAGAGGCTTAAAATGAAAATAAATCCAATCTTAATCATGAAATACACTAATATTTTTAAAAGATTGTTTTACTTCCTTTTTATGGAAACCCATTTTTAAATCTATATTTTGACAATTTTATAAGCTATGTTTGTCAAAATAAACTTATTCATTATGATTGGTACATCAAAATTTACTTTTTGTGAATTTTTGGTGTTTTTCCGATAAAGTTCATTTTTAATGAATAGTGTAAAATGTTTTATTTTAATTCAAAACCACTTTTTAATCTAATTTATTTATATGATTATATTATCCTTTGAATTGGTTTTAAAGTGAAATTATAATATATTTTTACCATTAAATCCAATAGTGGTCGTTGGAATTAATTTTACTTTGAAACCAGGCTTAAACTAGTGTCAATATCTTGATACTTATTGTTTCATAAAAACACGCTATTTTTCATGACAGTGGAATTAATTATTAAATAAATTAATGTGAATTATCTAATTTTAATTTTTTAAAATACACATATTTTTGAATTCAGAATATAAAATATAGCTTAGGGTGATGTTTTGGTATTTTTATGAAAAACTTCAATTTTTGACGAATAGTGAAACCACTAATTGGTAGTTAAAGAAATTGATTTTTCGTTTAAATGAAACTTTGTCACTTTTGTGATTTTATTTTCAAAAATCTGACATACATGGTTGTAATTAAGAATTAAAATGTGGTTCAATGAGATTAAAATAATTTTTTGGCGAATAGTAACTTTTATGTCTTAATTGCGATTAGAGGTAATTAGTGTAGTTTAAGGTAAAAATAATGTTTTAATAAAATGATATGAGCTTGAAACATGTCCTAACCTCATTGGATGTGTCATGGATGACCAAGAAAATACATGGGTCAACTTGGGGACTCCATGGAGCCAATTTGGTTGGGAAATGACATAAATAACTTTTTATTAAATGTTAATGTAAAAATGACAAAAACATGAAGTGTTTTACTAAAACAATATTTACATGGGGTTATACAAGTCATATTTTTAACTATAAATATTAATTAGAAATCTAAAAAGATTTCCTAAATCATGATAGTTTTTTAAAATTTTTAGACATTTAATTTATTAAATTATTTATGACATAATGATGATGCAGCGATTACATCATTAATAATGGATTTAAATAAAACGAAAAGATGATGTCAAATCAATGACCTACACATGTCCAGAATCTATTGGATGGGTATATTTACAACCCTTATCACCTTATCCAATAATTATATCAATTTGGGACCTCTAAAATCCAAATCTCATTTTAAAATAATGTAACATATCTTTGCTTTCCAAGAGTGCTCCTCCTCTCCTCTTATAAAAGTCCCCCACCTCTACCTCCATACCCAAACTTCCAAAGCCATTGTATCAGCCAAACCCTGCCCATTTTGTCTCTCCACTGCCTTCTATTAATCTTTTAAGCCTCACTTTGGGCAGAATTCTTCCCATGGAAGCCTTTGAGCTCAATACAAAGGGAGTTACCAGATTTTGAGGTAATGTGTTCACTTGTGTTCTTTTGTATTATTTTGCTTCTCCAACCCCCTAAACTCTTTTTATTCATTTATTTTGTAAAATATCTAGTATCTTCAATATACTAGGATTTTTTTATAATAATCATTCGAGCTACATCTACACACATCTACATCTAATGGTTAAAGAACATAATGTTTCTGTGGTTGGTGAATTTTTGCCTCACGAAACGATGATTGTTCAATATGCTTTTAAACACCTTTAATGGTGGCCATTAAGATGTAACTATATTTATATATGATATATATTATGTTTATGTTTCCATTATGCTTCTGTATTTTTCATTTGTGGTATACCTTTATGGTTTCCATTGTGGGTGAACACGATAATTTCATTTTAGGAAGTGCGGACTACCGCCCCCTCAAAGTGATTTGATTCGTTAATACAATATGTGGAACGTATAAAGGATGGATTTAAAGTTATTATATATGATGTTATACTAGACATATAATATACCTCTATATAATTATAATTTCTTCCCATTAAATTATGATATAGAAATGAAAGTAGTGTTCATGCGTACGTATGGCTTACCGTCTCTATGAACGGTTCATTTTATTTCTTATCCCCAAATGTAATGTAATATTATAAGTACATATATATAATGGATATATATGATGTATGTTACATCTAAATGATTTATATAATTCTGGAATTAAAATATACATACCTCTCATTTAGAATGAATTCCATTAATATGACATAGAAATTAAAGTAGTGTTCATGCGTACGTACGGCTTACCGTCTCCATGAACGGTGCATTTCATTTATTACCTCAAAATGATAATGTGATATTATAAATACATGTATATGCTATATATGTCTGATATATATGATAACCAAATCAGGAATGTCATTCTGGATATAAATAACCTTTGACCACATGAACAACATGTAATTATAAGAAGTCCACTTTCAACTTAAGAACCAAATATCGACAAAACAAATCATTATTAACTTAAATGGTTACATAATGTTTATAAAATAGAAATAAGTGATATAAAATGAATAATGAACTTGAAAAAGGTTCTAAAGAAAATAGAAATTAACTCAAGTTTATTTTACAGGACGTTAAAGAACGATCGAGTCAAGTCGGACCCGAGGTAAGGGACTTCGTCTCAATCTCCTTTCATTGTGGCACAATTCGTTTTATACACAACTATATTTTATACGGTGTATAAACCCCTTTGACTTTTACTTTTATACAAAAGCAATCATTTTCTACGTAGCATTTTACTATACAACAAAATGGAATGTTTCTTTTAATGTATGCGGTGAAAACGACCTTTTCCGCCGCCGTGAGTATTATTTGGTCTTTGGCTTCCTCAACAAGCCGTAATGTTTTTAAAATAAAATAAATACCATATAATATTTTATGTATTTTGGTATTGAAAATGTTTTTGATAAATTATTCTATTATGTCAAAATATTTAAATGATATATTGTGATTGAAATGTTGAAATGTTATCATTCCTTTATATTGGTTTTATGTTTTATGATTTTATATTGGTACTTGGACATTTGATGGGTGGTTACGTGATAAACCATATGACGGGTGGTGCCATGAATACCAGGATGGGTGGTTAAGTTATAACCTCTAATGCATTGGGTATGTAAGTCGGCCGTATGGATATTCCATTAAGTATGTATGGAAGTTGGTCGTATGGCTATTCCACGAAGTGATATGTGTGGAAGTTGACCTTATGGTTATTCCACTTATATATGTTTATGTACCAAGTTACGTTTATATGTTATGTGTTCGTTATATGGATTTTATGGTAATTATTTGGTTACAAAAGGGTAAGTAATGATATTTTATTCAGTGAAGATTTTTTACTACTTCATGAAGGGGAAGGTATTACTTTGATAAAGTATACATGCTTTACTTGATGTTTGAAAAACTAACAGTTTCATTCTTTTTGTATCCCTTACTGAGCTTTTTATGCTCACCCCATGTTTTCTTAAAATGTTTTTCACAGGACTTAATGTGGAATAGGGTCAAGGATGGGATCAAGGAAATGTCATGCTATATAAAACATGGAACTAGAAATGTTTATTTTTTAAGAGTTATTTATTCTATGGAAACTCAGTATAAGTGTCTACTTTGTAATCTTTTGAGATGTAACAGTTATTTTCTAATTCTCTATAACTCTAAATCTGAAACGATCCTCAATTTGAATTATTCATTTTATTCAATATTAAGTAATGTTTAATTCTATATCCTTATAGATGGTATCAAAGTTCGGTTTAGACAACTTTAGGAGTTAAAAAATTGTTAAATTATAAGTTAATTAATGGTATGACTGAAATGATATAGCATTTAATGATTACCATGTTGTTTCGCCGAAGATATTTCTGTGTTCAGAATGGTTTTCTGTAGAGGAAACAAAGCAGCTATGTTGGGATGAGATCAGGAGGAAGACAACCTTCCAAATCAGCAACCTGAGATGGTCGAAATCGGAACTGAACAGTTTGTTGCAGTGATGGCACAATTGACTCAGGATATAAATGGTGGTAGTATCCATGCACGAGATCAGCCAGATCAAACGCATAGGAACATGTCAGTGGTGGAACATTTCATGAGGCAACACCCCCATCATTCAGAGGATCATCTGACCTCGTGCAAGCTGAAAGGGGGATTAAAGAACTAGAGAAGACTTTTGATGTCATGGGGTGTTCAGAACATCAAAAGGTTAGTCTTGTTGTTTACCGTTTTGAAGGTGAATCTGATCAGTGGTGGTCGATGGTGAAAAATATCAGGGATAGTTATGAGATTGAGGATCTTCACTGGGATGAATTCAAAGGTATGATTCATGAGAAATATTTTCCTAAGGTGGTTTGTCTTAGGATGGAAAAACAGTTCCTAGAGTTTAGGCAGTAGGATTATTCAGTGGCTGTTTATGAATCAAAGTTCACTCGATTGTCAAGGTATGTTCCAAAATTCATACAAGATCTTGATAGTAAAGTAAACCATTTTTACATGGGGTTAATGCCAAAGTATCAATGGGATATAGCATCTCGTGAGTTCAAAAGTTATGAAAACCTTTTTTGATGTACGGAGAAGGTGGAAATGGAATTTTCCGATGATCAGGTGTTCTATGACAAACAACATAATAAGAGGTCTAGTTGGTAGGCAAAGGGGAAGAATTTATCAAAGAATCAAGGAGGTAAGAAAACCAAATATCCATCCTATGAGAAGTGTGGTAAAATGTATCCTAGAGAATGTTTATCCAAGTATGGTAAGTGCTTTTGGTGTGGTAAGTCTGGTCATATTGCTCGTAACTGTAAGGAATATGATCAAGCAGGCAATGAAAAGATAGCGGTAAGATGTTTTAAGTCTAATGAAATGTGTCATTATGAAAATGAGTGTCTAACGAAGAACTCGACTGGGGGAAAGCAGCCAGACTACAAGAAGAAAGGGGTGGTGAAATCCTTTGCAACAACATCAGCAGATGTTGGGCCATCGAATGAAGTGGTATCAGGTACACTGTTTGTTTGTTTAGATTATGCCAATGTGTTGTTTGATTCAGGGTCTACACACTCTTTCATTTCTGAGAAGTTTTCTAGTAAATTGGAAATTCCATCTCAAGATATGAATCCTGAACTTATTGTAAACACACCCGGAGGGAACGTTGAGACAAACAGTAATTAGAAGAACCTTCTTATCCTTGTGTGTGGAAAGAATCTACCAGCAAGCCTTATTGTTTTTCCTATAGTAGAGTTTGATGTTATTTTGGTCATTGATTGGCTTTCTGTTTATCATGCTAAGATTGACTGTAGAGATAAAATGGTTTCTTTTAAAAAATATTTTCAGTTTGTGTACAAGAATGAACCATTGATTTTGATAACATATCAGGAAGATGAGAAACTAGTAAAAGATGAAAATGAATTTTACCTTGCACATATTGTTAAAAATAAAGGAACTGTTCAGATTAATGATGTGCTAGTGGAATATGAGTATCTTGATGTTTTTCGTGATGAGTTGCCTGGTATTATTCATTATTGGGAAGTTGAATTTACTGTTGACTTAGTTCCTGATTCTAATCCAATTTAAAAACCCCCTTATCGAATGGATCATGTTGAACTTTTAGAGTTAAAGAAGAAATTACAAGAGTTATTAGATAAAGGTTTCATTCGACCTAGCACATCACCATGGGGTGCTCCTGTCTTGTTTGTTAAAAAGAAAGATGGCTCAATGAGACTTTGCATTGATTATAGGGCCTTGAATAATATTAGTGTTAAGAACAAGAATCCTTTTCCTCATATCAATGATTTGATTGATCTGATCTAGGGAGATCAGTATTTTTCGAAGATTGACTTGAGGTCGGGGAACCATCAGTTGAAAGTAAAAGAAGCAGACGTTCTGAAGACTGTGTCTCGTACTAGATATGGACATTATGAATTTGTAGTTATGCCTTTTGGGTTAACCAATGCACCTGCTGTATTCATGGACCTTATGAATAGATTTTTCCATGAGTTCTTGGATATGTTTGTGGTTGTTTTCATTGATGATATTTTTGTGTTTTCTAAAACTAAAGAGGAGCATGAAAGTCATTTAAGGGTTATCTTGCAAACCATAAAAGAAAAGAAACTATATGGAAAATTTAGCAAGTGTGAGTTTTGGGTACAAAAAATTTATTTCCTGGGTCACATTGTTTCAAAAGATGACATAACTGTTGATCCTGCTAAAACAAAAAATTTTGAAGAATGGCCAAGACCCACAAATGTAACCGAGATCCATAGTTTTATTGGTTTTACAGGTTACTACCGAAGGTTTGTTGAAATTTTTTCACGGTTAACTAGTCCAATGACTAAGCTAACTCGTAAGGGTGTTTAGTTTATCTGGAAAAAAGAATATGATGATTGTTTTCAGGAGTTGAAAATAAGATTGGTGAATTATCCAGTTTTGGAAAATCCTTCCAGGAATGCTGAGTTTTTTATATACAGTGATGCTTCATTGAAGGGACATGGCTGTTTCCTTATGCAGAATAATCAGGTAATTGATTATGCTTCACGTCAGTTGAAAACTCATGAGGTAAATTACCCTACACATGATTTAAAATTAGCTGTTGTTGTTTATGCTTTAAAATTTTAGAGGCATCATTTGTATGGAGTAAAGTGTGATATATATACTGATCACAAAAGTTTAGTGTATATATTCACTCAGAAAGAATTGAAAATGAGACAGAGGAGATGGATGGAATTAATCAAGGATTATGATTGTACAATTCACTACCATCTGGGAAAATCAAATAAAGTGGCTGATGCTTTGAGTCGAAAAAGTAATTCTTCATTATCCATGCTACATTTGGAACGAGATACATTGGTTTTTGATTTGATGAACATTGTCATAGAATTTGTTGGTGCAGGATGTTCTTATGTTTTGTTTCAGGTATCAGTGAGATCATCCCTATCAGCAGAATTAAGCAATCACAGAGAGAAGACAGTGAGTTTCCGAAAAAGGTAGAGCTGGTTCAGAAGGGTTAATTTCCTGAATTCAACAATCATAATGATTGTGTTTTGATGTTTGGGAAAAGATTATGTGTGCCTTGTGAATCATAGTTTAAGAATGAGTTTTTATGTGAGGCTCATAGCTCCCCGTTTTCAGTTCATCCTGGGAGTACTAAAATGTACAAAGATCTGCGGGAGGATTATTGGTGGGATGGAATGAAAAGGGATCTTGATGATTTTATTGTGACGTGTTTGACTTGTCAGTATGTTAAAGAAGAGAGGTAGTTACAGAAAGGGATGCATCAGCCTTTACCAGTGCCAGAGTGGAAATGGGAGAATATATCCATGGACTTTGTTTTGGGATTACCGAAGACATCTCGAGGTAATAATGTAATCTGGGTTATTGTCGATCGCTTGACCAAATCTGCTCATTTCCATGCCATACGAGAAACTTTTTCCGTAGATCAACTTTCCCGTTTGTATCTTAAAGAGATAGACATGTTACATGGAGTTCCTCTCTCCATTGTATCTGACCGTGATCCCAGGTTCACTTCTATCTTTTGGAAAGTCCTTGAGAAGTCGTTGGGTACTGAATTAAACATTAGTACAGCTTTTCATCCTCAATCAGATGGGCAGTCAGAATGAACAATTCAGACATTGGAAGATATGCTACGTTCTTGCTCTATGGATTATCAGCGATGTTGGGACCAACAACTTTCATTGGTTGAGTTTTCTTATAATAACAGTTTTAATTCCAGTATACAAGTGGCACCATTTGAAGCAATATATGGGAAGCGTTGTCGAACTCTATCATGTTGGGATGAAGTGGATGAAAGGAAGCTGATGGGACCAGAATTGGTAGAAGAGATGGTAGAAAAACTTCAGTTGATTCAGAAACACTTGAGAACAGCTCAGAGCAGGCAGAAGTTATATGCGGATAACTGGACGAAGGATCGGTCTTTCGAGGTAGGTGATCATGTTTTTCTAAAGGTTTCTCCATGGAAAAGTGTGATGCAATTTCATAAGAAAGGAAAGCTGAGTCCAAGGTTCATTGGACCATATGAAATTCTTGAGAGAGTTGGATCAATTGCATTCAGAGAGGCATTACCTCTGAGTTTATTTGAGGTACACAATGTTTTTCTTGTTTTGATGCTAAGAATGTATATGCAAGATCCATCTCATGTTTTGAGTCTAGTGGTACTTTAGCTGGAAGAGAACCTATCTTATGAGGAACAACCAGCCCAGATTCTTGACCACAAGGAGTAGGTGTTACAGAATAAGGTGATTCATCAGGTAAATGTTTTTTGGAAAAACCACATGATGGAAGAGGCAACATGGGAATCTGAAAAATGAAATGAGGTATAAATACCCCCACTTATTCGATAAGTAAATAAATTGCAAGGACAGAATTTTCTAAAGGGGGGAAGGATGTAACATCACAATTAAGTAATGAATAATAGATATTTTTATCTATGCCTATTAATGAATTAGATAGTGTTTAGAGGCTTAAAATGAAAATAAATCCAATCTTAATCATGAAATACACAAATATTTTTAAAAGATTGTTTTACTACCTTTTTATGTCAAACCACTTTTAAATCTATCTTTTGACAATTTTATAAGCTATTTTTGTCATAATAAACTTATTCATTATGATTGGGACATCAAAATTTACTTTGTGTGAATCTTTGGTATTTTTCCGACAAAGTTCATTTTTTAATGAATAGTGCAAAATGTTGTATTTTAATTCAAAACCTCTTTTTAATCTAATTTATTTATATGATTATATTATCTTTTGAATTGGGTTTAAAGTGAAGTTAGAATATATTTTACCATTAAATCAAATAGTGGTCGTTGAAATTAATTTCACTTTGAAATAGGGCTTAAACTAGTGTCAATCTTTTGATTAATGTGTCTTATATGATTTGAATTTTTTAAAATAGACATCATTTTTGAATTCAGAATATCAAATATATCTTAGGGTGAAGTTTGGGTATTTTTCTGAAAAACTTCAATTTTTGATGAATAGTGAAACCACTAAGTGGTAGTTAAAGAAACTAATTTTTCGTTTAAATGAAACTTTGTCACTTCTGTGATTTGATTTTCAAAAATCTGACATACATGGTTTTCATTAAGAAGTAAAATGTGGTTCAATGAGATTAAAATTATTTTTTGGTGAATAGTAACTTTCAAGTTCTTAATCGCGATTAGAGATAATTAGTGTAGTTTAAGGTAAAAATAATGTTTTAATAAAATGAGATGAGCTTGACACATATCCTACCCTCATTGGATGTGTAATGGCCGACCAGGAAAATCCATGGGTCGACTTGGGGTCCCCATGGAGGCACTTTGGTTGGGAAATGACATAAATAACTTTTTATTAAATGTTAAAGTAAAAATGACACAACCATGAGATGTTTTAATAAAACAATTTTTATATGGGGTTATACAAGTCTGATTTTTGACTTTAAATATTCATTATAAATCTAAAAAGATTTCCTACATCATGATATTTTTTTATAATTTTTATACATTAAATATATTAAATTATTTATGACATCATGATGATGCAGCGATTACTTCATTAATAAAGGATTTAAATAAAATGATAAGATAATGTAATCTCTATGACCTACACATGTCCAAAACGTATTGGATGGGTATATTTAGAACCCTTATCGACTTATCCTCGAATTATATCAATGTGGGACATCTTAAATCCGAATCTCATTTTAAAATAAAGTATCTTTTCTTTACTTTGCAAGAGTGCCCCTCCTCTCCTCTTATAAAAGGCCCCCACCTCTACCTCCTTACCCAAACATCCAAAGCCTTTGGTTCGGCCAACCTCTACACATTTTGTCTCTACACTTCCCTCTCTTACTCTTTGAAGACTCACTTTGGGCAGAAGGATTTTCAAGGAAGCCTTTGAGCTTAAACCAAAGGGAGTTACCCGATTTTGAGGTAATGTGTTCACTTGTGTTCTTTTGAATTATTTTGATTCTCCAAACCCCTAAACTCTATTTATTCATTTATTTTGTAACAAATAATTTATCTTCAATATACCAGGATATTATTATAATCATCATTCGAGATACACTTACACACATCTACATCCAATGGTTAAAGAACATACTGTTTCTGTGGTTGGCGAATTTCTGCCTCACGAAACGATGATTGTTCAATCTTCTTTTAATCACCATTAATGGTGGCCATTATGATGTAACTATATTTATATATGATATATATTATTTTTATGTTTCCCTTATGCTTCTGTATTTTTCATTTGTGGTATACCTTTATGGTTTCCATTGTGGGTAAACACGATAATTTCATTTTAAGAAGTGCGGACTACCGCCCCCTCAAAGTGATTTGATTTGTTAATGCCATATGTGGGACCTATAAAGGATGGATTTAAAGTTATTATATATTATGTTATACTAAAATTATAATATACATCCATATCATTATTATTTATTCCAATTAAATTATGAGATAGAAATGAAAGTAGCATTCATGCGTACGTACGGCTTACCGTCTCCATGAACGTTGCATTTCATTTCTTATCCCCAAATGTAATGTACTATTATAAGTAAATATATATAATGGATATATATTATGTATGTTACATCTATATTATTAATATAATTCTGTAATTAAAATATACATACCTGTCATTTAGTTTAAATTCCATTAATATGACATAGAAATGAAAGTAGCGTTCATGCGTACGTATGACTTACCGTCTCCATGAACGGTGCATTTAATTTCATTACTCTAAATGATTATGTGATATTATAAATACATTTATATGCTAGATATATATGATATATATGATATCTAAATCAGGAATGTCATTTTGGATATAAATAACCTTTGACCACACGAACAACATGTAATTGTAAGAAGTCCACATTCGACTTAAGAACCAAATATCGACAAAACAAACATTATTAAATTAAATGGTTACATAATGTTTATAACAAGGAAATAAGTGATATAAAAGGAATAATGAAATTGAAAAATGTTCTTAAGAAAATTTAAATTAACTCATGTTTATTATTCCGTAGGTTAAAGAACGATCGAGTCAAGTCGGACCCGAGGTAAGGGAATTCGTCTCAATCTCCTTTCATTGAGGCACATTTCGTTTTATACACAACTATCTTTTATACGGTGTATAAACCCCTTTGAAATTTACTTTTATACAAAAGGAATCTTTTTCTAAGAAGTTTTTTACTAAATGACAAAAAGGAATGTTTCTTTTAACGTACGCGGTGACAACGACCTTCTCTGCCGCTGCGAGTATTATTTGGTCATTGGCTTCCTCAAAAAGCCGTAATGTTTTTAAAATAAAATAAATACCATATACTCTTTTATGTATTTTGGTATTGAAAATGGTTTTGATAAAGGATCCTATTATGTCAATATATTTAAATGATATATTGCGATTGAAATGTGGAAATGTTATCATTTCTTTATATTGGTTTTATGTTTTATGATTTTATATTGGTACTTGGACATTTGATGGGTTGTTACGTGATAAACCATATGACGGGTGGTGCCATGAATACTAGGACATGTGGTTACGTTATAACCTCCAATGCATTTGGTATGGAAGTCGGCCGAATGGCTATTCCATTATGTATGTTTGGAAGATGTCCGTATAGCTATTTCATTAAGTGATATTTGTGGAAGTCAATCGTATGGTTATTCCAATTAAGTATGTTTATGTACCAAGTTACCTCTATATGTTATGTGTTCTTTATATGGGTTTTATGGTAATCCTTTGGTTACAAAAGGGTAAGTAATGATATTTTATTCAGGGAAGAGTTTTTAGTACTTAATCAAGGTGAAGGTATTACTTTGATAATGTATACAAGGTTTATTTGATGTTTGAAAAACCAGCAGTTTTCATTCTTTGTGTATCCCTTACTGAGCTTTTTATGCTCAGCCCAAGTTTTATTGAAATGTTTTTCACAGGACTTAATGTGGAATACGGTCAAGGATGGGATCAAGGGAATGTAATGATATATAAAACATGGAAGTAGACATGTTTCTTTTTTAAGGGTTTTCTATTCTATG
Organism: Viscum album; assembly: GCA_963277665.1. Lineage (NCBI taxonomy): Eukaryota > Viridiplantae > Streptophyta > Magnoliopsida > Santalales > Viscaceae > Viscum > Viscum album. The sequence goes on from OY728128.1 coordinate 326,829,473, forward strand.
GAAAATCAGTAGAAGTGTCTACTTTTTTGTCTTTTGAGATGTAACAGTTATGTCCTAATTCTATAAAACACTAAACCCGAAAAGATCCTAGATGTTAATTATTCATTTAATTCAATATTATGTAATTTTTAACGCCGGGGCCTTATAAGATGGGTCATCTACATCGCTTTTGTAGGGTGTTTCTACCAGTGGCTAGTGACAGGGGTTCTGTGTAGACTCTGCGTGCGGGAGCAGGACTAGTGGCTTCTTACCAGTATAGGAACTGGAATACATCAGGGTGTGAAGGTAGAGATGTTGGTCATGGTTGTTGTAGCCGGACACCAGGATCGCAGAGGCAGCAGGGCGGGACATCTCAGGGTAGTCAGGCTGTGTCGTAGGGCCGCGACACTTGGCATGCATATCCAGTGCAACAGACCTAGCAAGAGCAGGATCCCGGACCTTCTACAGTCATAGGTACTATTCTAGAAGCTTCTGTCTTGTCTTCTGTACTTATTGATATGGGTTATATGCATAGTTTCATATCTGTACCTGTTGTGGAGAGCCTTGGGCCTGGTGTTACTTCTTCTTCTGATATCGTGATGCTAGACACTCTGTTGGCGACTAGAATGGCTGGTGTACGTCAGTGCAAGGGGTTCCCCCTTGAGTTTGGTGGGTGTCACTTCTTTTGGGGCCCTTATGTCATGGAGATAAAGAGATATGACATCATTCTTGGGATGGAATGGTTGGTTTCCTGGGTCATATCATCTCAGAGGTAAGAGATTCAGTAGACCCAGAGAAGGTGAGAGCAGTGTTTTCCTGGGAGCTGGCTAAGAACGTGTTTGAGATATGGAGTTTCATAGGGATGGTTGGACACTACAGGAATTTTATACTGGACTTATCCCACATAGAAGCGTCATTGACGAGCTTGACTAAGATGGGTGTGAAGTTCGTTTGGTCGGAAGTTTGTGAGACAAATTTTCAGGACCTGAAAGGAAGGTTGACAACAACACTGATCCTGATACTCCCGGAGTACAGGAAGAGCTATACAATTTACTGTGATGCATCAGGTTTTGGGCTTGGAGCAGTGTTGATGCCGAGTGATCGAGTTGTTGCAAACGGGTCTCGGCAGTTGAGGCTGCATGAGCGAAATTACCCGACACATGATCTCGAGTTAGATGTAGTTGTACATGTGTTGTGTAGTTGGAGACATTATCTATTGGCAGTGCATGAGGCCAATGGTGAGTGGCAGCTTATGACTTTGTTCTCTGAGATTCATCTGCAGGTGCATGACAGTTAGGAGAAGACTTATACTTCCTCGTAATATGTGACTTCTACCCTCCTGGATAGTGTGAAGATGAGGCAACTCACTGATTCAGAGGGCCTAGTTCTACGGGAGTCGGTGGAATGTGAGGACCCTCCTCCTGGTTGGACGATATGAAACGATGAGGTTTTTTGTTTCCATGGACTATTATGTATTACAGGGGATATACGTGAGGAGATGATGTAGGAGTTTCATGCTTCAGCTAGGGAAGTTCACCCCAGAGTTACGAAGATGTACTGAGACTTGAGACGTCAGTACTGGTGGCCGGGTAAGAAGAGAGAGATAGCTGGATTTGTTACGAGGTGTCCCCCCTATCAATAGGTGAAGGTGGAGCGCCAGAGGCCAGCTGGGCTGCTACAGCAGTAAACCATTCCAGAGTGGAAATGGGATGATGTCGCGATGGATTTCGTAACATGATTTCCGAGGTCACCTCAAGGCAATGACGCCGTGAGGGTTGTTGTTGACAGACTCACAAAGTTAGCTCACTTTTTGTCGATCAAGGAAACATTTGGTGTGGACGACCTCCGAAGGATGTATATCTGAGAGATCGTACGTCATCATGGGGTCCCTCGTTATATCGTTTCAGATTGGGACGCCCGCTTTATGTCTCATTTCTGGCAGAGCTTTCAGAGGGCGCTGGGTACACAGGTGCTTCTTAGCACAGCATACCACCCTCAAACAGATGGCCAGTCTGAGCGTACGATACAGTTTCATGATGACATGATGCGTGCATGTTTCCTCGACTTTGGGGGCTATTGGAAGAAGCATATACCCTTAGTCGAGTTTGCTTATAACAATAGTTTTCAGGCAACTATTGAGATGGCACCATACAAGGCTTTATAAGGTATGCCATGCCGATCACCTTTTTGCTGGTCAGAGGTACGTGAGGAAACATTACTGGGGCCACATCTCATGCAGGAGACATCTGAGCAGATCCAGTTGATTCGGAAGCAGATGGCTACCGCCCAGTCTCGTCAAAAGACTTATGCGGATCGCCGTAGATGACATTTGGAGTTCGTGGTCGGGGATTAGGTTTTTCTACGTGTTTAACAGAGGCTGGGACACAAGCGGATTAGGAGATAGGGTAAACATTCAACGAGGTATGTGGGGCCATTCAGGATTCTGGAGAATGTCTGGCTGGTTGCCTATCGGTTGCAGTTACCACAACGGTACCGATCCATGCCCGATGTCTTCCTTGTGTCTTAGTTGTGTCGCTATCATTCAGACCTGTCTCACACCTTTCAGCTAGAGGAGGCTGAGCTTCATCATGATGCGTGCTATGAGGAGCATGTGGTCCGTATTGTTGACAGCAGCACGAAGGTTCTCTGAGGCCGGTCAGTTCCTCTCATTTGGGTGCTATGGCAGCATGGATGAGTGCAGGACGAGACCTAGGAGCGGGAGGCCGACGTACGTGCTCAGTGGCCAGAGTTGTTCTGTGATTTATCTTTTCCAACCTTGGAAGGGTAATTCATGGACGAATATCTATAAGGGGGGATGTTTGTAAGAACCTGGTTCTTATTTTTGATATACGGGCTTCATTTTTTCCTTTTCCTTAAGTGTGTTTGTGAAAATATGGAAAATCGAAAAAATGCTAAATTTTGAAAGTACACACCATGTTATTTGTCCACACGTCGTGTACTTTTGGCCGTGTTGGGATGAGTACACGGGGCGTGTAGCCATATCGGTGACGAATGGTGTAGGAACCCACTACACGCCTTGTAGTGGTACCTTACATGCCGTGTAGTCAGTCGACATGCTTGAATTGTAAGGTGGTGGAGTCACCGCTAGCTGGGCGACAGTACACGCCGTGTACTCAGGAGTACATGCCATGTACTTAGTTCGATGGGTGAACAGTGTGGCGGTGCCACCAATTGAATAGTTAAATAATATAAGTACACGCCATGTACTCAGAAGTACATGTTGTGTGCATTGTTTTTTTTGGCTTAAAAAATGCAGTAGCCTCCTCATTTGGCAGAGGAGGCATTTGATCCATTTTGGAGCCAAGGAGGATGGCCGACCCTTTGGAGATCCTCCGGGTGTTGGTATGGATTTGATTCGGCTTCGGATGATCTCGTCGGAACTGCACGGGTATGCCCTTTCTCCTCCTTAAGACATTCTTACAAATTCTTCCCCTAATAGAAGATATTTACTTTTTAATGGGTTTTGTCCTTCGTCAGATCTACGCCGTTCTTGGGAATTTTGGGAGTCGACGTTCGGGTATAACATTCATTGGCGTATAAGGTATGTGTCTAGGTGTAAATTTCCAACTGTCATGCGTTTTTGTGGATTTTCGTGCCACGAACCCATGTTGGGGTGTCGTGTGGCTGAAACCGTTACAATATTTAATGCCTAGAATTGCATAGATGATTAAATTGGGATAATAAAATGCTGGTTGGGATCGTTTCTTAGATCCAAAACCACCCCTGGGGTGTCTTTCACTGTTTAGTCATTTGGCCAGGATACCCAAGGGTATGCCTAAAATGTAGTAATTATAGAATTACCTTGAGAGGAATTGCTTGTTTATTGCATTTTGATATGTAGGGCATGGCCTGATTACCTATTTAGCCTGAGTGCATTGTTGTGATTAGCCTGTGGGCATTTCACTATTTAGCCTGTGGGCAGTAGTTATTTCGGTCTGAGGGAAACTTCTTCCGTTCCTATGGGAAGATGATTCTGTGCCTGTGGGTGATACTACCTATGCCTGAGGGAAAAATTTGTTATGCCTGAGGGCATATTCGTTTGTTGGATACTCGTTACCCGAGGGTAGGAGTTTACGTGTCTGAGGGCACTAGTTGTTTACTTATAAATGAACTGTGGGGATTTCTTATATAATATGGATTAAATGATTAATTAAATGTAAATTTAACTATTAAGTTTGTTACTTTGTAGTACTGCTTACTTTATTGCATTTTACCACTGCACACTATTGTTTCGTGTTAGCACACAGTTGGACACGAGCCTTTTGTGGGTGCCTATTGAGATATATTTCTCACACCATGTTTGGGTCATGCTTTTCGTCCCAAATAGATTACGTTGCTGTAGGAGTTTAGAGGGGAAAGAGTCCCTTTACATGTACTTGACTTTTGCTAAGGAGTAGGAGGACATGAGGCCGAGCCTAGGCTCGCGATGCCGCTGCTAGCTGTTTGCTTTAATTTGTTGTACTCTGCTTTTTTGTTGTACTGTATCGATGTATAACATGTTTTTGCTATTTTCTTAGAACTTGTGACATGATGAATATTTTGTATACTGTTGGCTAGATCATCTATAGTTGTTTATTTCAATTGTGTATAGATTACTGCTTCCACTGTCGTTGTATGTTTTATTTAAATTCCACTATGCTACACTTTGAAAAATGAGGGCAGCGGTTCCCCAGTATCAGAACTAGACCCTCGCTGCTAGTCGGCAGCCTCCGGCATTTGGGGAAATGTGCTTGATGTCTTGTGGCGAACCGGATTCGGGGCACCTGTTGAGTGGCACTCGGGACCGGAACATTACAGAGTGGGATGGTACCTAGAGGTAGACCACATGGCGAGACGTACACGGTGTAGACAGACGATCCTGGGGTGCTGAGGAGATCATCTGTACCCATCCATCAGGTGGGATTCCCGGAGGATGACTTAGTGGTGGCTATTTTACTTTTTGGCAGTTGTATCAGTTTTTCAGTTGTACTATACATTCAGTTGGGCTTCTATTTCTGGACCCATTTCCTTTCAGCACTTACTTTGTGTATATAGTTTTACTTTGTGCTTGCTTTACTTACACACTCTGTTGTTTTTGTTTGCTTTCAAAAAGGCAATGCCTTCCCAGCTTAGGGATTTATGCCTTTAGTGCTAGTATCCTTCTCCTGGCCTAGGGAAGGTGGTATTAGGATAGTCACGACACGGGTCCCGAGGATGGGTTGTGATAATATTAGTGATTAAGGTATAAGAAAATTAAGTTTAACCCCCATTATTTTGGGAAGAAGCTGATTTTTTGGTAGAAATTTGTTATGGTTTGAAATTTTACTAAGCATGTAATTTTAATTTCATTGATCTTATTAAAGGTAGTAAAATAGTCCATCAAATTGATAATAATGATCATGAAATAAATCTTCTTGTTATTAAAATCATTTATAATGAAATAAATTATCTTTTTCACAACTCTATGGTTAATTGTTTTGTGGTTCTTTATTTTCACATGATCATTTACCTTCTTTTGATCACTCAACATTGTCACTCATTAAATGTTTTTGGGTGTTATATTTATCAACAATGCTATTGATTTTAATTCTACCTAATGTTCATCTACATGGAATCCTATCTATGCATTACTTTATAAGCCTTTATCAAATCCCTTTCTCCATTTTCAAGTAGATATTGTATTTACCCATTTTATTATGTGTGTTTGAAATAATGTTATTTTAAAATGATAACACCTAAATTACCAAGAACAAGATCATATTGTGAGGAAGAGAATTATTTACGGTTCTAGATTATAATTGCCAATTTTTTTAAAATATAATTTTTCTAAATAATGTTAATTTTATCAATTGATTTCATTACACACAACATTGTGAGTTAATGAAACACGACATGTATTGAAATTTTATTATTTCATATAATTGATATCACCAATCCATTATAATAATGGTTATGAATTATATTTAAAAAATACTGAAAATATTTGCTTTTAATAATTATATGCAATGAATTATTTAGTTCTTATGTAATTATAAAATATTATAAAAACTTTTTTAGAACGTTTTAAATTAGTTTAAAAAAATGTTTATTATATTCACAAATATATTTTTCCTGTATATATTTAACCAATAAATTTTTTAAATTTATTTTAATCTAATTTATATGTTATATATTGAATTAAATATTTAACATTAATCTTTTTTGTTCTCTAGTCACGAGATAAGAATAAATCCAATTTTACTCTAAAAACCTGTTTTTTTTTTCAAAACGTATTTTTTTCTCCAATTGAATAATTATTTTAAATGTAATTTTTATATATTTAAAAAATTTTATTGGAAAAATTTATATTATTTTATGAAATAATAATTTTATTGTAATTTTGGATTTAGTATTTTATAATTTTTGAAAATGAAATATTTTTCATTGTTTAGTGAAAAAATACTTGTTTTTATTTAAGACAATAATTTTTGTTTTAAAAAATAAAAAATATACAAAAATTAAAATGATTCATAATTTGAAATTAGTTCAGTAGTATATCTATATATGCATTTTATGTCATTGGGAAAAAATTTAGATGGAATTTTTATATATCGCCTTTTAATCTTCTAAGACTTTTCACTTTGGAATATCGCTTCTTCCTTAGGTATAAGAGATTAAATTTAATTGACTATTTTCCACATAAATTAATAAAATTTTGAAATATTGTTTAAATATAATGAATCATGAAAATTTATTTTATCATATATGTCCAACATAATTTATTATTATAATGAATTGTAGAAATATTAAAAATTATTTACATTGATTAGGGTAAAAATCTATTCACTAGGTGTGATACACAATGGAAAATTGGTAAAAAGAGATAGAGTTTTTCAATACCCATTTTATTTAAATATTTAGACTTTATATAATTTAGTTTTATAAAATAATCAATTTTTTATCTTTTTGGGTCCTAAAAAATGTTGTTAAAACATTTAAAAAAAATAAATGTTTGCCACTCAAATCACTTATAAAAGGGAACCTCTCCCCACACTTGTTCACAAAAACCAATTTTTTTAAAAATCCATACCAAAATAAGTATATTAATCACTTATATTATACTATAATCATTTTCATAGTCATATGTCCAACCTAGTATGTCATTGGGTGTAAATTAATCGAAGATTCCCAATGAAGAGTTATTATCCCCAACCAAAATATTTATTTTATTTCATTCTTCACCTGATGAAATTCTATTTAAATTGTAATGAAATAAAATCCTTTATATAATTTTTTTACCAATATGTTTTTATTTTATTATTAATACTTAAAAAGATATCTTCTTCTAATAAATGGGATACAAAATCATCATTCGTGTGTAAAATAGTCTACCGCCTCACGAATCGTTGTTCTTCATTTCCCACCACTCTCTATCATGGATCAATATAATGATAAATTTTACAACTATATATTTTATTTACGATATTATTATACCTTTTAAATTATAATATATAATGATCCTTCTTAATTTATATATTTCTAGGAAATACGATAATGTCGCTCATGTGTATGTCAGTCTACAACTTTATTAAGCAATGAGATTTATTTTTTACACAAGATTTACATTAAAGGTAATAAGTATATATTTGTTTATACATATATGATATTTATTACCTTTTAATAATTTTTTAAAAATAATGAATCATATTTTTCTTACCATAACATCTATTTAAAAAATGATAGTGTGGTTCATGTGTATGTTGTACTACTGCCTCTTGAAGTGATGTGAGTCGTTTTTCACAAACCAATTAAATATATGGAAAAAGGAAAAAATTAATGAATATGTGTGTTATATATGAAATTATATTAATAATTTTAATTTAATAAACAATCCAATTATATACCATTTCACCTGTTAATGAAATGATAGCTTTGTTCGTGCATACATATAACCTACCATCACAATAGGGCAATGTGATTCATAATCCATTTCAAAATTCCGTATTGATTATAAATATAAATCTAATGAAAAAAATAATATTTATTACATTAATCTAATTATGTATATTTTTGAATAATATCCCATGTAAAATATCTAGAACATTAAGTTTGATATATACTTGAGAAAACATGGAAATTAACAACCAAAATAGTAATGATAAAGAAATATTATTTTAATAAAGATTAATAGGTTGTTAAAAATGGTCATACATGATATTATAAATAATAATAGAATTATTTGATAATTTAATAGCATGTTTGAGACCCCTATTTCTGAATTTAAATAATCAATAACTAATGTGAAGTGGGAGTTATGGTTTTTCATAACATAATTTCTATTTATTGGGTTATTCAACTTCATCATTATTTATAATATAAAAAAATAATTTTTTAAATTAATTTTGATTGATTTATATATTATTTAGATAAATTTTTTACACATAATAATTCCATTGATTAACTCTCAAGTCAACAATACAAACATTCTAATAGTTTCATATATAACATGATTCATTGAGACACATGATATTCTATGAATCTAATTTATTTTAAATTGTGTATATATACCCTATTTATATAAAATATCAAAAATCATTCTTATATCATGATATTTAAAGTTACAATTAATCTAATTCAATAATTAATTGATTTAATTGAAATGTTACCAATGTTTTAAGTGATAATGTTTTAATCTAATTTCAATCAGTGTTGGTTACAGTTCAATTTAAAGAGAATGAAAATATATAGTAATTTTATAGTAATCACATAGTATTTTATTATTCTCTGGTAATTCGTAATATTTTCAATTAATAATACCATTTTCCCCACATTGGTAATAGATATTAAGAGGATAACTTTTTTTAATAAAATATATATTCATTTCTCTATTTGGCCGAAAAACTACTTTCTTCAATATAACTGTTTTCAAAAAATTATTTCAAAGTTGCTTTTATATGATTATTTAAATTTATTTTAACTATTTATTTAATAACAACATTTACATAATTAAAATTAATCACCTTATAGTTTTCTAAAAAAAGCTATTTTTTTTTTCTTTTTATGCAAAAATGAGATAGGAATCATTATTTTTTTAACAGAAGGAATGAAAAAAATTCACCATCATGACAACTCTTTGTTTTTATGTTTCATATATTAGTTTCAATTATTATTTTTTTTAAAAATCATTTTCATTAATTTTGTAGAAATTATTATATTTCTAATAATCAGTTTCCAAATAGAAAATATATTTTCATCATGAAATGTTCAATGTGATCTTTAAAAAACATTTCCCATATACGATGACATAATTTAATATTACTCATTGTTAAATGGTAATTTCCCTTATTAAATTTTTTAATTTTAATTAATATATTTTCATCAATTATAATGAAACTATACCTTTTTTATTTCATATAAATTACTTATATAATTCTTTCACATAAAAACAATGTTAATTCTTTCATTATTTTAGAGTTATACATACCATATTAACATTATAAAAATTTCATCATTATAAAAGATCCATTTGATATAATGAAAAATAATCTAATCATTTTTATTTCCATGGAAAATTATTTTGTTATTAATTATAGTTTATTTACATTATATGGAAAGTATAGATCATTAACATGTTTTGATTGAATCAACCAGACAGATCTCCAATTCATTCTGTAATGCTTCATTCTCATTAGACATAATTTATTTATTAGGGATTAAAACTAATACATCATGGGACATTGTACACCATTTGATATTGTCTTTGATGTTTTAATTAACTCAATTTTCATGTTTTGTGTCTTTTTCATATCATAAGAATTCATAGTATCTTGATAGCATTTTTTGTGATATTATTCTATTTTATTACTCATCTTTATTCACTTTTATTATATCATTATTTCTTTAGCTCTTCGGTAATGTTTTCTTATTAGTTTTTTCCATTATTTTTATTTTTAGCTAAACCATTTCTTTCTATATTACATCAGCTATCCCAAGTAGTTTTTTGAAGCTAAAATGGTATTTAAATGATCAAACTGGAGATTAAAGTAATTTTAAAATTTTTATTTTTTTCATTATGTTAAATCACACTAGTCTTCTAAATATACAAGAACATTATCATCCTTAGGATTTTTAATAGATATTTATGTTTTAGAATCATGTATCAAATGTGTAAATGTAATGGGTCTTTATAAAAATACTTCATGTTATCTAAAAAGGAATAACTAAAATATAAGATGATGATATATAAGGGAAAAAATTAATTTTCATCAGTAGATCAGTGGTTGATTTATGCCATGAGTTTTAGATGGATATACATTTTACTTGTATTGGTGGTCACTAATTTGTTTATGGAAAAATCAAAAAAATTAGAGAACTCAGAAGCTATAAAATCGATTGATCAATATTTTTATAGATTTCAAGATGAATCATTCTATTTCATAAGGGAAGATCAATTAGATGGATATTTTGATGATGACTTTATATGTTAAATGAATCCACGAAATACAGTTAAAAAATTCAGTTTTATATTCAATTTTCAACTATATCTTCGATGTAGAAATTATCTTTGATATTTTACTGTATATATCAGAAGATTTGATTATGGACATCATGTAATTATTAATGGAATTAATATATATTTATTTTTTTGTTAGAGGATCTCAGATGAAGTCATAAATGTGGATTGTTATTGATTGAGTTCCACAACATAGTTCACATTTTTAAAATATTTTGGTCTACTCGCTTTTGAAGAAGATAAGGTAAGTGTCATTTAATCATGATGATATTTTAGGATTGGGTTTTCAAATTACAAAAGATCTTTGGATGTCATAATATAGAATTTTTTTTCTAAAATATCATAGTATAAGAAAATTTAAGGAGTCCCTTTTCTTTAGTGGGACATAGGAGGCCAATAGGAGTGATTGGGACAATGGATATTATATTAGAATTTATGGGGTCTAAATTTTTCTATATGTTTTCATGGTTTCCTTTTTATTATGAATGTATTTCAAAATTGGGTGATTTTTTGGAAATTTAAATAATGCATTAATATTGTTATACATTACATCGGGAAGGATAACGTCCTAAAATATGGTTTTATATAATGTGGGAGGATGTAATGCTTTGAAGGAGATGTTATGGAACCAAACTAACAAGAAGTATAATCTGGATGACAGAGTGCATAAGAAATCATTTGTTGGATAGAATGTTTTTTGAAATATATGATTACATAGATGATTATAAGGGATACATTGAATCATAGAGGAGTTTTTAAATGTAATATTTCATTGTTCACTCAATGATATTTTTTTTAGATAATTTGATTGATAGGTAGTTTTAGGTGTCTAAGAAAATTGGTTTCTACTTATTGTTGATTGAAAGATTGTTGAATTATTTGAATAAATATTTCCCACACAAATTAAATTTTAAGGAATCAATTGTACATATAAATAAGAGATATATAATAAATTGAATTTTTTCATTTTCATTGTCATATTCTTATAATTTAATTAGTATAAATAGGAAGAAATTTATTTTCTAATGGATGTGAGTCATATGTATGAAAATGGAAATATGTTATTTTCATCTCCCTTAACCAAATAAATTTTTTATATTTTTTAATTATGAGGGTTTTATTTACATGATAGTTACAGATTTGGAGTGATAGATGAGAATAATTTATCATTTTAATACCCCAGAATAATTTAATGTTGTCATAAAATATTAGGAGTTCTAGAATTTACATCATCTATTATGTTTGTGATGGTTTTATTTTTTTTTCTATCAGATGTTTGTATAAATTTATTTGTCATCGAATTGTGATTATAAATCAAATGATTTCCCATATATTATCTTGAATAAGAAATATATATTTATCTCATACTATTTGTACTCCAACAGTGATTTTATTATGTGTATGGTTTGATAAAACCAATTCTCCAGGTTTGTGCTAGAATGTGTTGGTTTTTTGTTAACACATGATGGTTTTTGGTATTGGATTTTTATTTTATATCCATAATAGTTAAATCATGGAAAATATAATATGATAATGTGGAATATAATTATTAAATGGTATTATTATTCTAAAAATTGGGATTTAGTTGTTTTGTAAAAAGAATTATAGAAATAAATTAAATGTCAATGATTTTATTTTTGATAATTGTGGAATATTTTTACTGGATAATGAATCAAAAACTAGATAATGAAAAATAAATATGACATGAGTTATGTTAAAATATAAAAATGTAATGGATATTTAGTTATTCATAATATTCCTAGATTTTTTTCAATATCATTTAGAATGGAGAGATGATCAAAAAATAAAACACTAGTCAATATAGAATATCCAATTTGATAAGAAAATGATATAGATGTAAATAATTAAAAATTTTATGTTAGATTGATTATTGATGAAGGAATTTCATTATAAGGATATTATTCTCTTTAGGGTAATGTGTATGTTTTCCAAAAAGTGGATACATAAGTATTTTAGTAACTGAAACCTTAGTTTGTATGACACATTCCTTTACCACAATAATGAATGAAATTTATAATAAAAGGTATCACTACATTAATAAAGTCGAAAACCTGAACATTTGAATGTGATTTTACCAATTTAAATGAATTAATTTAATGTAAGAAGATCATATTTTGAATAATCAATTTAAAAATGTTAATATTCATGGAGTCTATATGAGCATTACATGCTGATAATGGTTATACCATTGTTCCCTTATCAATTGAGAATATTGTGGTTTTTTATTATGTGTTTTATGGGATTTGATCGATGAAATTATTTGGTTTTTGATTAAACACCACAGTGTAATGATTCACGTCACAAGGTTCAATATAGGAAAAGGGTAGAGACTGTGAATTTTATAATGACATGTATAGCATTTTATGATTTCAGTTCTCACACAATGGATGAGATAAGTCCAAAGGTATACAAATTTTTAAATTTTTTTATTTAGAGTGAAACCGTAACACCCCAATAATTAACATATAGATTTAATATTGAATTCATGAAGAACTAAGTCTCTAAAAAACAACAAATTATTATAACCCACCCAATAATCATAATTTTTCAACTTCTATAATTTGTATTTCAAAAATATGACATACACGGTTGGGTTCAGTAAGATACATAGAGTCTAATAAGACTAACATTACTTCTAGTTAATAGTAACATTGCCTTATGACTAGTAACATAACCTTATGAATATTAAAATACACTTATGAATATTAAAAAATAGTAAAGAATTTTAAAATGGAAAAAAAAATAAACACATCACCCATGAACTTATAAAAAAAATTTATACAATTTATAAGTGAGAAAATGTTCTTAGTATAAGTTTTAGTATTTTTGTATGTCATAGAAATTTTAATTAAATTTTTTTGATTACATTAATTATTTAAAATGGGATTTTATTTTCATAAAATGTAATCCAAAATTTTATCTATATTATCTTATGGTTATAAGAATCTTTTATGGGACCTTTAATAATTTCTCAAGCTGTTATAAAAAGAGGTATAGTTTTAAAATTGTTTTTTTGGAATAAAAATTTATTTTACTTAAAAATTAAATTAATTATATTTAAACAATTATATTCAAAAAATGGATTTATTTTATGAAATCAAAATTTCAATAAATGGTTTGGATAGATTTTTTATATTTTTCTAAAATAATTTATTTTTTCTTGATTACTAATACAATTTTTTTGGGTTTTTGATTTTTTTAATGACATCATAATGATGTACTATTTAATATAGAATGATGGCAGACTTTTGAACATTAAAATATGAAATTAGATGTCCTAAGTGGCTAATAACATGGGAAAATACAATGGTAAATCCCATGGTATTTCAAAAAAACACTAATGAGGTTTCCCTTCAAATTAATAAGAAATCTCTCTATCATTAACTATAAATACCCACATATTCCATAGTTTTTTGTCATTCTAAACTAATCCTCCTAAAATATATTATATTTTACTTCCCTAATAGTCCTCACATGGTTTATAAAATCCCAAAAGGTCTCGATCATCATGATATATGAATTAATTATCAATGTAAGGGAATCTACAACCCTTATATTTTTAAAGATTTCATTTTATATTGTCTTTTTAATTTTTTTTTAGATTATGATGGGATATATAATTCCATATACTACCTTACTATCAATGTTATTTATTAGTTATTATAGATCCCTTTTTCTCCATTCAATATATTTTATCATTTTTAAGTGAAGTTGTTAGTATGAATAAATTTTCATACGTGATTTTTAAATATTTACTATAATTTCACGTTCCTTCATTTCATTTTCATTAATCAGATCCTATCATCCAAAGGTTCTTATAAATAATGTTTCATATATTTTTGATAATTTTATGTTGATAATGGAATAAATCATTATCATCTCTCTTTTCTCATAATTTTCTACACGAAATGAAAATACCATCGAAGATGTGTTAATTTATCACATTCAAGGACGACGAGTTTTCAATTTCCATTATCATATTCAATTCGGGTAACGAAACAATAATTATGGTTGAAACAAAAAATAAAATATGTATTATGTCTCATACATGGTTATGCAATGTTTTTGTACATATGGTTTTGATTTATAAATAAAAATGAGTTCGTGGTGTTCAAAAACATCAATTTAACCAAAGGAGTTATCATTGAACAATTTATATAATGATTCATCTTGAATCTATGTACCCAAAGTAAATTTTCAAACATTTTACCCTATTTAATTTCACTAACAACATATAAATTAAATTCTATACTAAAATCCTCATTTCACATGATTATCCATTCATGTATATAAGTATACCAATCATGAAACAAATGAACATAATCAATGAAATTGAACATCTTAGCCCATCAAAAAAAGACTTTAATGAACATAATATGGTTATAATATATTAATAAAATTTAAAATAGTTTATTTATATAATTATATATTTATTTAATTTGGTTATCCAAGACACCAAGACCATGTTAATACCACCATCGTACTTAAGGTATGGATTTTTTCATCTCACTCCCATTTTTGTGAGATATTCAGTATTCACTACTACTACATGTTTATGGTGTATGTATACTTACCATTAATGTTTCATATAATGATTCCTTTTAATATAATTATAATAAATTTATCATTTATGATTATTAATTTTGGTCATATGATTCAATTGATTAGATGTTTTAATTATTTTCTACCCCAAACTCCATTTTTATTTGGGTCAATCTTATTATCTACTCACCTCAATGATAATATCATATATTCTTATTTATTAATCCAAAATATTATGTAAATGTAGTATATATGTGTACCTACTAGAATAATTCAATAATTTATGTAGAGTTATGTTTTTCAAATGATCTATTAAGAATTTGTCCCGAAATACAAGCTCAATACAAGGAACATCTTATATTCCAACCAATTTTGAAGTTAAATCTATAAACTATTTTAATCCATATTTATCTTTCATAAATCCAATAGTTTAAATTGAAAAATAAATTTTGGTTTACATCTTTTTTAATAAAATAAATCATGGCTTTGTACATTAAAATCCCTTTCTAGAAATTCACTAAACCATATTAAAATGTTTATTTTCAAAGCTTATTTAATAATATTGTAAAATTATTTCACCTCAATAAGACTTCATACAGTACACAAATATATTTTCAATGTATTTCTCTTTTATTTTCAGGGATATACATGTTTATAATCCGATTTTGTTACAATTACAACTAATTTCCCAAAACAATCATCCTTTTATAGTAAAAAAGATTTTTCTCATCTCACATTAACATTTAGGATATGTATTACTTGTTTACCACTCATGTCTTACATGGGATATATGTACAACCGTTTGGTATATCACAACAATAGTGTAATTATTACCATAATATTCTAAGGTATTATGGCTATAATGTTTTTAGTTGGTGTGGGACACATTGGATTGTTTAAGGACTATTTCATCAAGTAATATTTAATAGTCAATTATGAATGTATATTTATTTTTGTCAACATCATTTTCAGAATCTTGTATGTTTTGTAGATTTTTCACCTTTGATATCCTCTAATTCTTTTTGAATGGGTTATGATTAGTTTGTATTTTCATGACCTATCTTGATACCATTCACTATATTACATTGAAATGTTAATGTTTCTATTTAATGAATTGGTATAGTAATTTATATTTAATATGTTAGATTCAAAATGAATGCATTAGTTTTCTATGTTTATCGCCATTCATAAGAGGTGTTCATTAGAATTATTATCTTATGATTGTTGCCTTCTATAGACCCTTGAGGCATCATTAGGTCTTGTGAGACAAACAAATTAATGGCATGAGGCCCTGACAAAATGGTTATTTATGGTATTTGAGTAAGGAATTGAAGGTATGTTTATGATCACTGACATATAAATTTCTCACATTATAGAAATAGTGTTAATATTTAATGTTTTTATTCAACAAGTAGATTACCCATGATTATGTTTTATTATATCATTATTTACTTAGATCTTAATCCTTCCATAATGTGTTAATGATTATTTTTAATAGAATATGTTTTAGTTATTCAAAATCTCTAATTATTATGTTTATGTTATCTTTTGATGTCATTATTATCCTTACTATGAATTTGACCTCAACCAATTATTATGTTTACATTTATCAGGAAATGAATAATTTTATAATGATTAACATGTAATGATTAACATAGAGTTGTGGATGATCCCAATAAAAATTATTTTTTTTCCAATTCATGTTGTAATGTTTAACATATGTATATATATAGTTATCCAATACTACTAAACAACTTGTTCATTTGGGATTTAAATCCTTTTAATCCATTTGATGCATTAAATTAATGAAAAGATCCAGTATTCTGGGGTCGAGCGTTATAGTTGGGAATAAAGCAAGATCAGTTGATAAAATAGAAACTAGATTTAAAAAACACGGATTAGGGAAAAAAACCCCCAATGATATAACATGAGGATAAACATTAAAGAACATAATGGAATTTTTATAAGGACATACATTATGTGAATATTATTATCAAATATATATCACTATCTATATACTACAAGTGGGTGTGGTTCGGGAACAGATTTATATAGGAGCAACAACTCTGATAAAGAGTTTCACATTTAAATTGGGGTATCCTGGTACATGAAAAATGGCCTTACTGTGAACCTAGTTTGACACACACTGGGGATATTCTTATGATAATTAACATTTTCATTAAACACCATTATAATGGATTTATTCCCCCAAATTAACCAAAGTAAATGGTTCTAGGATTTATGAAGCATAAATTTTACTATGTTCTATAACATGTTTAGACTAATAGAGAGTTAATAATTATATGAGCTAATATATAATATATTAATTATTTGAAATGGTTCCTAGCTGAAGGAATGTGAACATCACCAATGCACGTGATTAAATATGTAAGAAGGATCATATCTCTAATGGTATTCATCCATATTTTTAAAGTATGATTGTCTCCCATGTATCCTTATCATATGTGGAAATAAAATCATGTGACAACAAGGTATGTGAAGACTTATATGATCCATATGAAATTTAAGGGCAGCAAAATAAGAAGAATAAACTATAGAAAAATTGGAATAATGGGAATAATGGAATGATGTATATTTCTACATGTGCTAATTGTGGAAGGAAACACATTGGAATATTCTTGAGAGGAAAAGGAAATTGCATCATGCGTGTTGAAAGAAGACACCATCTACATAATTGAATGCAAAGGAAATAATTTTACTATATTCATTGATTCATCTGTAATGATAAGGGACACTACACAAATGAATGTCACAATCGTTACATAAACATAGCTCTGAAAGAGAATTTTGATCTATGTCAATCATATAAATATACAATAATTGAAGTTAAATAAATAATGTTTTTATATTTTTGGATTCAAGAATTATGTTATGATGTTCTTAATATAAACATTTTTACATATATAAGGATTGTACGAAAATACTATTTCACGAAGTATTTGTGGTCATATAAAGAATATTACCAAGGAAATGTGACTTAGTATAATGTTATTCATTTTACAAACCAAAAATAATGATGGATATACAAACCTTAATACATTTCTAAGGTTGAGATAATGAATACAGAAAGATAGATTTTGATATGTAATTAATGCATTGGAACTGATTTTTAGGATGTCGAGAATTGGTCTATGCTATAATCTATTGAGTTTTCAAAACTTTTTTATGTAATTAATTTTTCTAATAACATGTATCTTTCTTATGGAATACGAATGGATAAATTTTTTCAACATGGTTGTTATAGTAATTATTCTTATTACCATATTTTAAGATGATACATGATGTTTTTATTTTCTTGTTTGGAATGTGAAAATTTTGAGCTGCGTTATTTTGTTTACGAGATAAGCAAAATTTTGTCTTAGAAATTTATAGACCATCATTCTAATGTGTTGAGTCATTATATTATGTAATTTGTAAAAATTTATGAAATGGTTTAATTTGATAAATATAATATCTTTTAGAGGTGAATGTATTTATTTTCTATATGGTGTAAACTATGCTCTGTGATTAGGTATGTATAGATCAAGCTGGATTAATATGATGAGTATGAAAATTGAAACTATATTAATACTCTTATAGAGTATACTAATTACTCAACTATATGAAAAGAGTCTTAAATAAATGGTTGTCCTATTATCAAATTATTTGATAATATTGACAGTACTTTTTATATCTGATTATAGTTTAGAAGTAATCCACATTCATCTAAACATTTCTCTATGACGTTACAACAGAACATCATATTTATAATTTTCTACCACATCTAGGTTTTAACTTCACACCAATTTAACCCCTTTCTAAATCATAAATTTTTTGGTGACCACCTCATTTCCCTCAACCTATTTTTAGGAGAATATTTTTTATTATCCCTATATCCAATGTTGTTTTCCACAATGTAATTTTCATGTATCAACTATTTACATTCGAGGTTCAATAAAAAATTTCTAAAACAAAATCTTTGTATTGAGGGAATAATTTCACACACAATAATTTCCAAATAGATTTAATATAGAATCCATGAAAAACTGAGTCTCTTCAAAACAACACTTTACCATTCCTTACGAAATAATCATAATTTTTCCACTTACGTAATTTGAATTTCATAAAATTTACACACACATTGGTGTTCATAAAGATATTTATAGTTTGATAAGACAAATATAATTCTTTATGAAAAGTAACATAACCTTATGAATAGTAACATACACTTATGAATAGTGACATAACCTCATGGTTATTAATTGATTGTATTGAATAGTAAATTGGCCAAAAATAATAGAAACATCACCCATGAATGTATTAATGTAATTTAAACATCATATAAGTCAAACAATGATCATGTTATTGGTATTGATATTTTTTATGACCAAAACATTTTAATAATTATTTTAGGATTAATTTAATAATTTTAAATGGAAATGTAAAGTCAAAAAATATATTCATAAATTGTTGCATTACCAACTTATGGATATAATATAAATTTATTGTACCTTGATTAATTTCTAAAGGTTTTATTAAATTAGTTATAGATATATATTTTTTAAAATAAATTATTATTTTATTTAACTAATAAATTAAAAATATTAAGAAATATATTTTCAGAAAATATATTTCAATTTTAAATTCTACATGTCAAAAAATGGTTGAATTGAATTTTTCATATTTTTCTAAAATACTTAAATTTTTCATGAATAGTAAAAAAAAATACTACTTTCAGTTTTCATTGTGTTTAATGACATCATAACGAGGTAATAATTTTCATAAAATTATAGTAGACATTTTTAATGTAAAATATGAAATTAGGTGTCCCATGTTGCTATTACAATGGAAAAATAACCTTGTGAAGCCAATAGTTTATCAAAAACCACTAATGAAATGTCCATTGAAATTTATAAAAATCCCTCCATTTTACTATAAATACCCACTCATTCTATCTTTCATTTTTACTAAAAACACATAATCTTCAAATATATATAATATTTACCTCCCTAGGAGTACTAAAAAGGTTTCCACCATCCATTATGGTCCAAAACATCATGTTTTATGAGTTACTCTATTGGGTTAGGGAATCTACCACCCATTTAATTTCTAGCATTAATTTTAGGTTATTCATTTTAATTTATCTTGAATAATGATCGGATATTACATTACAAATCTACCATTACTATACATATACATAATTAATAATGAGATACCACTTTTCTCTCATCAATTTATTTTATGAATATTAAGCAACAATGTTATGCTGCATAATTTTAAAAAAGGGATTTCTTAATGTTTCTTTTATTTTCAAGCTCATATATTTTCATTTCCATTCATCTCCTCAATTAATCCAAATGTTATGAAAACTTATTTACCGTACACATATTGGAAATTTTTTATTTGGTAATAATTCATCATTATCTCTCCTTTCCCATTCTATTATACTAGAAATGATAAAACCTTTTCAGATGTGTTAATTTATCACATTCATGGGCAGCGGGTTTTCAATTTCAATTACCATCATTATTAATAGTAATTAAATAATTCCTATATTTGAAACATACGATAATATATTAATTATGTATCATATATGGTTCTATAATATTTTTGAATACATTCTTTGGATTTATAAATAAAAATTAGTTTGTGGTGTTTAAAAACCACAAATTAACCCAAACGTTTATCATTAATGACTTTATATAATGATTCATCTTAACTCAAAGAAACACAATTAAAATTACAACCATATTACCCAATTGATGTTCACGAACAATATATAACTTCAATTCTGGATAGCAATAATCATTTTACATTATACTCTATTCATATATATATATATACAGATCATTAAACAAACTGACCCGAATAATGAAATTGAACCTACTAACCCATAAAAAAGACTATGACTATACTTAATAATGATATAATAAATCAATTACATGTATAAGAGGTTTTAGAAATATTATTTAATGAATTTAATTTGGTTATTCGGGTCACTATGACTAATTGAAGAATACCATCAGACTTAAGGTAAGGGTTTCTGAATCTGACACCAATTTTTATGACATATTATTTATTCACTAATACTACTTATGTGTGATGTATTTTTACTACCCATTAATGTTTCATATCATGAATATATTTATTTCAATTTTATAATGGCATCATTGATGATTATTAATTTGGGTTATATGATTTAATTGATTACAATTTTTAGTTATTTTTACCCTAACATCCATTTCTATTCAGGTTGCACTTATTCCCAACTCACCTCAATGATATTATTATTTATTCTTATGTACTCATAATAAATTAAATGTGAGTGTTATAACTATTTTTACTAACAAGAATCCTACTTTCATTTATGGGGTGTTATATGTTTTAAAAAGATCATTCAAAAAATATTCTCTTAATTCATGATCGATTCATGGAACATCTCATATTACTGAATATTTTTAAGATCAATATATAATATATATTAAGACATATTTATCTTTCTAAAATCACACATTTTATAGAGAAAAATATATTTTTGTTAATTTCTTGTTTTATTATAGAAAACATGTAGTTGCGCTTTTAAATTTCCTTAATTAATTCCTTAAACCGCACTAAAATGTTTTATATCTTAAGCATCTTAAAATATCTTTTTAAATGATTTCACCTAAATAAGACAATATTTAATCCTAAAATATAATTTAAATTACCTTAACTTTTTTGGGATATAAATTTTTACAATCTGATTTCATGAATATTACAAATGATTTTTCAAAATAACCTCTCCTTCAAATGTAAAAAGGAATTTTCACATCTCATATTAACATTTATGAGATATATTCCTAGTTTACAATATACATATTACATGTATTGTCTGTACTACTCTTTGGAATATCATATCAATAGTGTCTTTATTCTCATGATATTTCAAGGGATATTGATTTTAATTTTTGAAGATGGTATAAGTCAATTTGGAATGTTTGGGGATTATTTCCTCAAGAATTTTTCAATCGTTTCATATAATGTATCATTATTTATGTGACAATAAATTGATGAATATTTTATTTAGAATGAATATTTATCTATGATATGATCTAAAAAATATGTTTTTTATGGGTTTCTTATTAGGTTGAATATGATGTTTTTATCTTGATACCATTCACCATATTACATTCAATGGTTAGTGTTTATGTTTAATGACTGGGGAACAAAATTTGCATTTCATATGTTAGATTAAATATTAATTTAATTTTTTTTATAGGAATCCCCATTCATAATATGGAGGAATTGAACTTATTATGAAATTTTTGGTGGCCATTGGATCCCCTTGATGCATCAGTAGGACTCATTATGAAAACTTTGTCATGACACAAGGCCTTGAAAAAATGAATATCTATGTTCTTGGATGGATACCTTGACAGTATATTTATGATGTTTGACATATGAATTTCACTCATTAATAATATAATATTGATAATTCATGTGGTTATTTGACTAGTAGGATACCCATGATTTTGTTTTTATGGAATTATTTATTCTACTCAAACTCTTGAAATAATATATTCCTTTTTATATTTATAGGAATGTGTTATAGTTATTCATTGTTCTTAATGCTTATGTTTATGTTATATTATGTTTTATTTCTTATCCTTATTGTGTATTTTATCTAAGCCAATTTTTATGATTCATTTTCTCAAGACATGAATATGTTTATTAAGATTGACCTATATGGATAGTTATAAAGTTGTTAATTATCTTAATAAAACTTATTTTATGTTTTTTCCATTTCAATTTTCAATGTTGAACCTTTATATGAATCTAGTATTCCAAAACTACTAAAATAAACTATCCATTAAGATATTAATCTTTTTAATCATTTCAATGTATTAAAACAATGCATTGGATCTAGAATTATGGTGTCGGGGTGTTATAGTTTGTATCAATGGAAGATAAGTAGAAAACTTGTAAACTATATTTATAAAACGAAGATTAGGGAAAAACATTGAGATTGTTTTTGAGGAAAAGCATACATGAAATCCTTGTGATTTTGATAGAAATATATTATTTTGATCATTCTAGAAAATACATCAATGTTTGTATACTACCTTTAGACGTGGTTCTAGAACAGATGTTTTTATGAGTAACAACTCCGATAAAAAGTTATGAGCTTGAACCGGGTTGTCCCGGTACATGATAATGGGCATTAATATGCACTAGGTTTTACACTATTGGGGGATATTTTTAGGATAATTCACATTTTATATACCATCCATTATGAAATATTAATTCCCCAAAGTAACCAAATATTATAGTTCTTTGATTTACGACGAATAAATTTTTTCTATGT
Source organism: Viscum album (assembly GCA_963277665.1). Taxonomy (NCBI): domain Eukaryota; kingdom Viridiplantae; phylum Streptophyta; class Magnoliopsida; order Santalales; family Viscaceae; genus Viscum; species Viscum album. Next base: position 326,852,851 of record OY728128.1, read on the forward strand.
TCTATACAATTTTTAGATTCATAAAGAGTTCATAATTCTATGAGATAATATATAATATGAAATTGAAAGGATATATCTCCCAGAATAATGAATGATAACTTCAATAATTCATGTGACATGAAGATAAATAATAATTATATATCCAAGGGTCATAATCCATCTTTTCAATGGAATAATTATTACCATTTATCCTAATCATATAAGGAAACAATATCATTGTTCATCGTGGTATGAAAAGACATCTTGGAGTCCTATGGCTTTAAAGGGAAGCAAAAAAAAGAAGGGGATGATAGAGAAAAATAGGGATTTAGTGAGGAAGTGATAGATTATTTTTCCCAAATTTGATAATTATAGAAGGAAGAACCCTGTAATTTGCTTGAGATGAAAATAATATTTCTTCAAGTGTGGAGAAAAGGCCACCATGATCATAATTACAAGAAAGAAAAAGGATTTTCTAATATTTAATCCTTTACCTATAAGGGTATATTCCATAAGAAAAATGAATTTATGATTCTTCATGTAAATATAGTTCTAAAATTTAATAGGTATTGTGGTCAAGCTTATGATGTTACTATAATTGAAGTAGAATAAATAATGTATTTATTTTTTTATTCAATTATTATGTTATGATATTCTTGATATAAGAAATTTGAGATATATAAGGATTTCCCTATAGTAGTATATCATTATGGATTTGATCTCATATAAAGAATGGTATAAAGGAAAAGCGATTTGATATAATTATAAACTTTTTAGGAAAATCATGTTTGAGGTAAAAACAACCTAAAAAATATACCTGATGTTGAGATAATAATGAATAACAAATTGATTCAGATAAGTACTGACTAAAATGGAACTAATTATTGATTTTTTGAGTTGTGTATTATGCTATCATAAATAGAGTTTTTAAGAATTTTTTATTTAATGAATATATCCAATAACAGGTATCTCACTTAAAGAATGTAGAATAATGCATGCTTCCAATATGGATTTTACCGTAATCCATGATAATTACATATTTTAAGAGGGTACATGATGTAGTTATTCACTTTTTGGAATGTGATAATTTAGAGCTACTTCATATTGACTATGATTTAATGATAAGGTTTACTTTGACATTTAGACACAATCATTCTTATGTATCAAATCATAATATTTTCAAAATTTTAACCATTTATGAATTCATTTCCGATGTTCATTGTGTAATATTTTATAGGTTAATGTATTTCGTCACCATATGGTGTAACCTATACTCTATGATGAGGTATACATAGTTCAAGGTGAAATAATTTGATGAGTTTGTATATTGAAATTATATTTATACTCTTATAGTGTGGAAAAATTTCATAACTCACTGAAAAGATTCTTAGATAAAATTTTGTCATATTATCATAATCCTTGATAATATAGATGATTATTTATAGTAGTTTATTGTTTTTTAGTAATAAACATTCATCTAAATATTTTCTTCATCACATTACTTCAGAATATCATAATTATATTTTTCTTCCATGTAAGGGTGTTTACTTACCATTAATGTGACACCATTCGAAAGCTTAATTATTTTGGTGACAATATAGTTACCCTTAACCTTTTTTAGGAGGATATTTTATTATCCCAATTTCTAATCATGGTTTACCACAAGGAAATTTTCAAGTATCGAATATTAACATTTGATGTTCAATTTCAAAATTCGAAGAAGAAATATTTTTAATTATGGAATAATTTAAGACCCCAATATTTTAAAAATTGATTTAATATAGTAAACATTAAACAGTAAGTCTATAAAAAAAATAATTTATTATAACATAACTAATTAACATAAATCATCCACTTCAATAATTTTAATTTCCAAAATATGATGTGTGTTGTTATATTTAGTAAAATAGTTATAATCGAATAAGACAAACTCAAATTTTTGATTAATAGAAATAGACCATTTTAAATAGTAACATAACCTTGTGAAATATTTCATACCCTTATTAATAGTAATTAATTGTAATGAATAGTATATCATACAAAAAAAATATAAACAATACCCATGAATGTATAAATATAATATATTCTTTTTATTTGTGAAAAATTATCATTATATAATTATTGGTTTTTTCATATGTAATAAATATTTTAATTAAAATTTTATAACTAGTTTTATAATTTAAAATGGAAATGTATTTTCAAAAAATATAATCATAAATCGTTACTTTATTTTATTATGGTTATCATATAAATTTATGGGACCATGATTAGTTTCTCAAGGTGTTATAAAATGATTTATAGTTTTATAATTGATTTTTGGAATAAATTATGATTTTATTGAAAAATAAAACTAAAAATATTTAGAAATTTATTTTTTAAAAATGGAATTAATTTTTTAATTATACACATAAAAAATGTTAGTAGGGAATTTATAGGATTTTTCTAAAATGCATGAATATTTTGTTAATAATACAAATAAACTTTTGATATTTCTATATGTTTAATGAAATCCTAAATAAGTAATAATTAACATAAAATGATGTTCGATATATGTACAGTAAAATATGAAATGATTTTTCCCATGTGGTTATTATCATAGTAAAATACCATGGAAAAGCCCATGGTTTTGCAAAAAACACAAATGAGGTGTTGCTTTAAATTAATAAAAAACTCCCTCCCATTTATTATAAATACCCACTAATTCCATATTTTTATTACATTCTAGCATAATATTACTAGATGATATGTTATTTGTATCTCCCTAGGGGTAATAACATGTTTTTCATTATACCATTGATCTCCCAACCTTCTTGTTTTAAGAGCTACTCTATAAGGTAAGAGAATCTACCACCCTTCCCTATTTCAAACTTTCATTTTATGTTATTTTTTCAAATTTCATCAGGAATATTATGGGATATTTCAATCCATATCTACCTGTAATATCCACGTTATGTATTTATAATTTGATACCCATTTTTCTCTCATTAACATAATTTATGAAATTTTATTGATGGTGTTATGGTGCTGATTGTTTTGTAAGGGATTTCATAAACTTTCTTTTATTTTCATGTTCCTTTCTGTTCTTCCTCATTACACAAATCCTTTCATCCAAATTATATGACAACTCTACGAAATTACATATAATTTAATTTTGTTTTTATGATTGAATAACTCATCATAATCTCAACTTTTCCATTCTTTTATACGTGAAATGAAAAAACCATCTGAAATGAGTTAATTTATCGCATTGAAAGGCTATTTTTTTCATTTTCTATTACTGTGTTCAATAATTCTCATGAAACAATTAAATTGGTTTAAAATTTATATAATATATGTTTTATGTCTCATCTAAGGTTATGTAATCTATCTTTACACATGATTTTGAATTATTAAGAAAAGTGACTTTGTGATGTTAAAAACCTCTAATCAAACGAAACAGTTATCATTAAATAATTTATATAATGATTCATCTTCTCTCGAAGATACCAATTGAAATTAAAAACCATGTAAAACTCAGTATTTTTACTAATAACATATAACTTCATATCCAGATAGTATTCCTCATTTTACATGATTCTCCATCCCTGTATAAAACTATATCGATCATCAATCAAATAGAACCGAATAAGGAAATTAAACCACTTAACCCATGAAAAGGCCATGAAAAAACAAAATAAAGTTATAATAAATAAATTTGATGTATATGAGGTTATAAAAATATTAATTAACGAATTTAATTTGGTTAAAAATAACATTATGACCAAGTGAAAAACACCACCAGACTTAAGGTAAGGGTTTCATCATCTCAATCCCATTTTTGTGATATATTCTACTTTCACTACTACTAATTGTGTATGGTGTTTGTACACATCCAATTGATGTTTCTAATCATTAATAACTTTTTTTCATTATAATAAATTTATCATATATGATTTTTAATCTGGATCTAAATGATTCAATTGATTACAATTTTTAATGCATTTTCTACACGAACCTCGATTTTCATTCGGGTTTCTCTTATTCACTTCTCACCTCAATGATATTCTTTTTCTATTATCATATAATTATAATAAATACTGTGTGAATGTTTTAAATATTTTTAACAACTAGAATACTACATTCATTTATGAGTAATTATACATTTTAAAAGGATCATTCAAAAATTCTCCACGTAATAAAAGTTAGATTCATGGAAATTTTCTTATTCTTACATAATTTCAAGTTTACCCTATAATCTATTTTAATCCATATTAATCTTTATAACATCACTCATTTTAATTTGAAAAGGATATTTTGGTTCATTTCTTGTTTTATTAAAGAAATCACGCCTTTGTACATTAAAATCTCTTTAAATAAATCCTTACAGCGCACTAAAATGTTTAATTTATACTTCTTCTATATAAACTATTTTCAAATTATTTCGCCTAATATTTATTTTTGTAATCCTAAATTATAATTTCAATGAACTATACTTTTTTTTGGATATACATGTTTAAAATAACATCTCATTACAAATAAAAATTACTTTTTCAAATAATATTCCTTGCTATGTGAAAAGAATTTTTGTCATATCGCTTTTAATTTTATGAGATATATTTATTTTTCACCACATAAATCTTACTTGTGGTGTAATTGCGTAGCTTTGGTATATCATATCTAGAGTCTCCATATTATCTTGTTATTCTAATGGATTATGATTTTATTTTTCAAGGTGGTATGGGACACTTTTTAATTTTTAAAGATTATTTTCTCATGATGTTTTCAATGATTTAATTTAAAATTATCTTTATTTATGTAAAATTAATTTGATGAATCTTGTATTTAATAGATATTTTTTCCCATGATATCATCTAAAAATATTTTTTTTATGAATTTCTTATTAGTTTTAATGTAGATGTTATATCCTGATATCATCCACCTTATTACACTGAATGGTTAATGTTTAGGTTTAATATTTGGGGAATGTTTTTTATATTGCATATTCTAGTTTTAATATGAATTTATATGTTTTTTTATTTTTAACCCAATTAATAATAGGAATTAATTAGAATAATTATGTTATAGGTGGAGCTTGATATAGACCCATGATTCCTTAGTAGGACTCATGAGAAAAATTAGGTTATGGCCTGAGGCCTTGACAAAATGGTTATTTATGGTCATCTCACGAGGACTTAATGTTACTTTTATGATGTATTGAATATAAATATCCATCATTATTAAAATAGTAAAGATATTTCATGTGGTTATTCGATTAGTAGAATACACCAGAAAATGTTTTAGTATGGCATTATTTATTCTCCTCTTATTCCAGCAATAATGTGTTCATGTTTATTTTTACAGGCATGTGTTTTAGTTATTCAAGATAAAAAATGTTTATATTTACGTTATTTTATGATTTATTTTTTACCCTTATGTATTAATTTAGCTCACCCTTTTCTTATGATCCATTTTTTCCAGACAAGAATAAGACTATTATGATTGACCCACATGGGTAAACATGGAGTTGTGGATGTTCTCATAAAACCTTATTTGTTGTTTTTTTCATTTCATGTTGTAATGTTGAATCAATGTATGTATCTCGTTTTTTAAAACTACTAAACTACTATACCCATTTGGCTTTGATTCCTCGTAATCAGGCCAGTTTATTGAAATAATTCACCTTCATGAGGATTGTAGGGCTGGGTCATTATATAAAAATTTGAATTCAATAAGAGACATTGAATCATATTTATATGAGATTATTTTAGTTATTTTTATTTGTAATTCATTGTTATTTTGAGATATTTATTGAGAGAAAACATAGATAGTTCTTCAATGTGTATAAAAAGAAAATTTTGGAATTTATAATTATGGTTAAATTTATCTTAATATATAATCGTCATATGTATTGTTTAAAATATGATAGGGAACATAGAGAGCTGAATGTAATATCAGAGAGAATAAAAATTTTATAATTATTATAGATAATAATAAGGAAAGCATTGTAACTTCCTGATAATCCTTGTAGTAAGTAATACAGAGTTTCCTTAATGACTAATGAAAATGAATGTTTCTATTATAAGGATATTCACATCTAGTCATTGAAGGATTAGTACATAGACATTAAAGAGAACCCATCTACACATTTTGTATCAACTACAATAGTGACATAACATTTTTTTGGATGATATGTGGGATGTTTTCCACTCATCATGTATTAGGAAATTGAGAGAAGTAAGTTGGTGAAAATATGGAGATTGTGTACCAACCATAATAATTTTAAGGGGATTTACATTTGGGATTTGGTTCTCAAGAATAATCCCTCAAAAACATGATTCTTTTTGGGTTCTAGTATATTTTAACATTATCCGTATGTTTTCTTTCTATCATCCTAGTGTGGGAAAACAATGTAATATAATTTTTCATTCCATTAATGCATGATAAAAATTCTATAATACATAAATTGATGTGTTTGGGTTAGGTAATTACCAATAAAATCCAATTATGGAAGATAAAAATGATATATTCATTATAAATATCTTAATATAAGAACATAACTATAATCCTTTACACATTTAGGTTTGGGTTAATTAATATGGTGAGATTTTTATGATTTATTTATTTTTATTGTAAATACCATGTTTCGCACATCCTGTTATGATATCTCCAACTAAATACCCTTTTATACTAAAATTGTTATATTCTAAAATAATACTATATTTTGGTATTTATATATTGTTTATTAAAAATTGATCAGATTAGTTGTGGGATTTATTTTTTATCCATCACATACAATCAGTTTGTGTTATGAAAATTGGGATAAAAAGAAAGAATAAGAAAAACACTAAATTGATTCAATATAATGGAATGGTTATTAATAAAATTTTTATTAAAATAAATTTTATGGGGTATATTTATTGTGAATTTTATGAATAATTGTGATTATAAGTCAATTCATTCGTTCTATGATGCTACCTGATTAATTGAGGTTCCCAATTTCCTAGATGATTTCGGATATACTAACATAGATGATATTATTATACTAACAATGGTAGAGCCTATAGAAATATATGAGTATATAAGTATGGGGATAAAAGTATAAAACATAATATTGGGAGAGAATCATATGACTCAGGAGATCAATGATTGAGTGATTGAAATTAGGGTTTAAAATTTGAAATTCCTAACGAGGAGTCTAGTTCAAGTGGAAATTATTTTATGAGATAATAATTCTTCATAGGCTAAGGAATCAATTTATATTTCAAAAAAATTGTAAAAATCTAAATCTAGTTTCAAAGATAATGGACTCAACTAAAAAATGATTAAAAACATTAGTTCCTTGAAGAATTAACATGTTTCAAATATTGAAGAATTAGTCAGGGGAAAAATATGATATATGAAATGTTATACCTTGATTATTATTAGGCCTCAACCAATATAATGAAAATAGGAATTGGGAGAATTTAAATTATTGATATGTATATTAGTACATAATATATTTTGTAATTCAATGGTAATGTATAATGACATCTGAATATAATAAAGGTGTGAAAAAGTCATGTGAAGTTTGTAAGTAGAAATATAAATTTGATTCCAAATAGATTTACCATAGTTTATATTAATGTGATTTTATATATAATTTTTACACATTCTATAAATCATTGAGATATTTCTAAATCCATTATATTATAACTTTTGATGTGAGTGAAAAAATTATTTGAAAACATCCTTTACATGGATATAAGCATAAAAAATCACCTCTTATGTAAATATAGTGTTACTAAATATAATCCTAACATTTATCATGGATACGGAACAACTAATATGATCTCAAATTTGGATTTCATTCATATTAAAATGGAATATAATTAAAATGGGAGATCATTGATGTCTTATTTGTGATTAAAACATGATAAAGCCTATTCATCGAAATGATTATTTTATATTTAAATATTATAATTGGTAAACTAGTGAGGTAATGTTGATGATGGTTCTATATATTGGGACAAGAATGATTTTTACCGATTATTTGATTTTAATGACCTGTGGTAATACCATAAATTCCCCACTAATTTAAAATATTATAACAATTTAGATTCTACATGTTGCAAAATATTAGTATTTAACAATGGAATCACGTCACTATCTACTTTAAAAAACATAATATGTATAGATAAATCAAAATTTATTATTTCATCATAAACTATATACATGATCTTTAATCATTTGGGTGGATCATATATTCTATTAAAATTAAATATCAATTAGAATATTGTAAACATGGAAATATTATATTAATCAAAATTTGAATAATCATGTGTAATTTTATAATTTAATTCTGATGTCCCATTCTATAAATATCATCAATAAAACTGGCACTGAATTACATCTTATATATATGACCATTACATCGTAATGATTTATTTATTTTATTTGATTATATGTCTCATGGTTTCACGCATTAAACATTTATAAAAAAACACGTAGTATCTTCATTTAATATACACATTGATTGTAGTATCTTTATTTCATATTCATGATCCAATTATTTTTGTCTTAATGAACTCATATATCATAAAAATATCATTTAAAAAATATCAAGAAAATTTCATTTGTCAAAATCCATGATAGTAAATATAAACAAATCAAAAGTGACCTTCTATAATTTTAAAGGGTAATATTGGATGAATGTAAGATTCATTTAACAATACATGAATCTTTGAGTAAATATATTTTGTAATGGTTAATTTGAATCAACATTGAGTAACATAATTAGTGAAAGAATCAAAATAATAAAACAGTTATATATATATATATATATATAATATGAGTGAAATCTATATTTATATGGATAATTACTAAAACCATAGTGGTAGAAAACAATTTCATAATTGTTATTATAAATTTATGATGACAAAAATAATTTTATTAGTGTTATATGTACTACATATTGTAAGGGTAGGGGAGGTTCCCATAACCAGAATTCAATGGTATTATTTTCATAATAATTTTTGTAAAGGTGAAGTACATATAAAAATATTCTAAAAATAAATAAATAATAAACAAAAAAAATATAATAATATTAAATAATTAATACATCTAATAAAAAAAATTATTTTCATGTAAAAGTAGTACAAGAATCAACCATAATCCATTGTTCCAACTAACATGAATAATGATGTAGAAGCTCAATATACAAGAGGGGGGGTGAATTGTATACTTTAAAAATTCTTTTGGAACCTTTAAAGATAGTTATGAATAACTGCGTTTCCCTTAAGTAAAGGAAAGGGATTCAAATACTATGAACATTCATAAAACTGAAAAGATATTCTGAAAGTAGGTTTCAAAAATATGATTCCGGAGATTGAAACTTAACAAAAGATTACAATATGAGATTCTACCTGAAAGCGTATATTATCTAAATGAATTAGAGTACAAGTAAGAAAGTATAAGAAGGTTATACTATCCATACAATACAATATGCAACGGAAAATAAAAAAGTAGTCGAACTGCAAGTAACAAGATATAAATACTTTAACCCAAAGAGAAGGGTATCCAACAACCTTGGATAAAGGTCCATTGATTTATACTTTCAAGAAAGTCTGTCTTACCCACACCAGGGTAAGCCCTCGATAAGAAGATCTGAGTCTCTGTCTTGCTATCCCCGCAAGACCTCAACTTCAAGGTAGTTGGCAACCTCTTTCTTCCTCAGCAAGGAAGCCCTCAACTTCAAGGTAGATGGCAACCTCTGTCTTCCTATCCCTAGAAGATATCGAATGTAATAACCAACAGTCGGAGTCGCACGAAGCATTGAGAGTTAATAAGAGACTCTCTCTCAAGAAATCACTTCAACAGCATGTATGCACAAAAACCATGTTGTTCATCTATATCGAGCTCTTTCAAATGTGCTCCTATTTATATGTAAGGTCGACCTCCTTCCCAACGGTCATATTTTCCTTAAAAATCAGAGGGACCTGTACACATGTAACTTAACCAACGGTTAGTTTAATAGCAGAATAGACAACATCGTTTAATAACAAAACAAGTGTAATAGAATTAATGACACCATTTAAAAACTAACTCAAAAGTTCGGAATGAAAATTCGGTGTGAAGGTTAGGAGTGTAAGGAAAATAATAAAGAGTAGAGAAAATATAATGGCATAAGAAAAATGAATGTTCGGAGTCTAACTAAAAATAATTTTCGGAGTCTAAATAAACTCAGAGTGTATAAAACAAAGATGATCAGATTTTGTTTAATAGGTGAATTTGGAATGAGAAGTCGGATCCTAAAACAGAATACATCATAACAACGTTTAAAATGATTCCGAGAAAATAGAAATGAATCCGAATCTCAAACTTAAAAAAATCTGGATGAAAATATGATAAGGATAAAAAAATGTTTTTCCTTATAAAAGAAATTTTTCTTATAAAATCAATTTTCCTTAAAGATATGGTGTTTGTGATTTTCAAAACAAAAAGGAATGGAAAAGTCATAAGGAAAACCTTATTGACTCAAAAATCTCACCCATTTTGGAAAGCACAAACATCCTTACGAAAAAGAAATTCTATGAAGAAATAAAAACATTAAGGCTTATCTCCCTTTGCTTTAAGGATATTGATGAATACGACTAACTCCCCCTTAGGATTTGAAACTATAAGGATCGTATTCTAGATTTCCGGAGTGACATTTCATTATGAATAAAAAAGTCTTATTTAATGAAAAACTCCCCCTTAAATAAACTCTTATTAGAGTTCTCTTTTTTTAAGGATCTTTTCCTCCTCCCCCTTAGATAAACTCTTATTAGAGTTCTTTTTTCCTTAAAGATCTTTTCCTTATCACCATTTTTGATTTTCAAAATGAATTCGAGGGAATGGAAAATATAACAAAGTACCTGAAAGATTAGTAGCAACAACAAAAGAAATGACAAGCATAAATATCATTATGTTTGAAATCTCGGCAACAAAAAAATACAACAAAAGATCAGATCAGTCTATTCTGGATCTTTTTCCTTCGCCATGAGACCCTTAATAATAGTCTTTATTTTCTTCAAGTCTTTATGGTCTTCTTCAGCTTGCTTCTCTAAGACCACTATTCTTGCATTTTGAGATTCTATCTTTTCTTCCTGGGCATGAATCTTTTCATCCTGAGTATTGATATTTTCTTCCTGAGCCTTCAATTTCTCTTGAAACTCAATCCGATGATCTCTTTCAAACTTTCAGTTTTGAGAAACGAAATTCAGCTTCCCATTCAGATCTCTGACTTCTTGAATCCGGATGTTCTTTTCATCTGTCAGCTTCTCTTCAAATAAATAAGTCAGCTCATTTATCTTTCTGTCCTCAGTCTCAAAAGAATCTTTAACATTGTCTTGAAATTCATCAAATATCCCCATCTCTTCTACAGTCTTCCTCGATCAGTTTTTCATCTTCTTGGAAGATTTTATATGGGCTTCGTAGCCAAAAAAGAACGTTTTGAACTAAGCCTCAATCATAATGCACTTTTCCATAACCATAGATATGGAGTATGTTTTCTGATTCAAAGCATGTTGGAGAATTTGGCATCTTGAGTCAATACTTGAGAAAGTTGGAATAGCACCCACCAATTTATTTAAAGACTGAAAAACAAAATCATGCCCCAACGAAGATGACTCCGAATCCGAGACTCATCTTAGAGAAATTTCTTCTTCAACTAGGTCAAGCTTTCTCTTTGAAGAACTACCAACATCCTTTCTCTTCACTACTACTGAACTCAGAGTATCAGCAAGAATTTGCTTTCCCTTGTCTCTTTTCAGAATGGAGTCATGTTCCGGAGTTCTCTTCTCACTATCAGAAATGTGGACTACATTGTCTTCCTCGTCAGCAACTTCTTGAGCACCAACCCCTAAATTCTGCATTTGAGCAATATCTTGTAGAAGTTGTTCTTCCTCTGCAAGATAAGCTACTTCTTCTCCTCCTTTCTCTTCTCCCATTGATGGAGTGACTAGATTAGAAGACTTATCTTCTGAGGTTCGGAGCGACAAATGTTCGGAAGGTGTCCCCTTATAATCATCTACTTGTTTCAACACATCTCCAATTTCACCACTTCCTTCAGCAACATCTTATTCTTCTTCCACTTGCTCAATGTGCTCACCTTGCTCAACAGGCCTAGCTACTACCTATTCCAGAGCAACAGAGTCTCTTCCTGGAGTCTCAGGTAGAGATTCCAGAGAAAAAGATCTCGGAACAGTAATGTTTGTAGAAACCATCTCATTAAAGTTTAACAATGTCTTGAGCTACCTCAGCCTCAGACATATTCTTCTTGAGCTTATTTTGTTTCGCTTGTTTTTCGAGATCATCAGCAGTTCTCTCCTTCAAGGCCTTAGCCTCTGCATGGTCTAAGACAAACTGAGGTTCCCCTTGCACTCTCTTCTCTTTCATTTCCCTCCATTTGGAAACAACCTCATCTGGGTAAGATTTCTTCTTCTTTGGATTTGGAGGTGTGGAATGAACTTCCTTAGACTTGGAATTCTCTGCTTCTACTTCCACTGCTATCAACTTTCTCTTCCTTATGGGCTTAGAAAATTCCGGATCAGCAACTTTCGGAACTGTTTCTCGTTGAGCAAGTAAATAGATAAACTGACCAGACTCATTGTCAAAATCTACATCCATTCTCATAAGTGTACCATCACTTACCAGCATAATCTTTCAAACTCTGGGCTTATATTTGCACGCCTCCATGAAAGACTCAAGGCACCGAACTATCAACATTGAAGAATTGCTGGATACATTATAATCTCGGCTCTCAGATTTCCTTTCTTAACATTTTCAAGAGTAATGAAAATGTGCTTCATCAGGTTAAACATCCTCAGATTTATTAAAAAACCTAGGATGTAGATCTCACTCTTCTTTAAGCTATCTTTTTCACCTTTCCTCGGTACGATAAGACCTTGTACCCATAACTCTAGAATCCGGAAATTTGTAGATAAACTAGAAATCTTCGGAGCCTTGTCATCTTCCAGTCCGAGATTTTCCAAAGCTTTTTCCTTGTCGAAGCTACCATTAGAATCCGGCAAGACATGAGATATGAACTCAGCTTCACCTTCATTATTCTGCCCTACCAAGATGGCTGCCTTGGCATATGAAAGCTTATAAGTCTTTCCATAAGACTTAAAGGACAACTTCACCCTTCCATCTTCCTTAAGAAAGGAAACTGTCTCATAGAATTCGATAAGAAAATCTGAATACACATCATCTTGGATCCCGGGTTTTGACACCGCAACATCTTCCCAACCATTTAGTTTGATATTCTTGGAAATAAGAGATTTGTACTTGTTGAAGAAATCCGGATGAACCCGCCTCTCTCTGTATACTAACCACTTTGAAATCGGCTATGATGAAGACATTTCATGAGAAGCTACATCCACAGACATTCGGATCTGAAGACCTCTGAGGAGTTCAGAACGGAGAAAGCTGATGTTCGGAATGGTCTTAAAATAGAGAGGCAGAGCTTCGCTACGCTGAAGCTTGAAAACCGTTGTGGGACAACTATTTGGGTCCCCTTTTTATAGGCAATGAGATGACGGTTCATCTTCCACGGTTGATCGAACGGTTGAAACAAGCTGTGATCAGATCTGACGGTCGAAAACCAATTCTCACGAAAACTTGATTCCAATCTTTTGAGGTTTTTATTAAAACAAAGAATTATTAAAATTATAATCCGAAAACAAAATATAAGAAAATGACAGCCAGAAAAGTATGACTATGAAAACTTGAGTAAGGAAATCATACCTTTAGGATTGGGTTAGGAATATTATTCGTAATGGGTAATATAAAAATGACTATGAAAAAATCATTATTATGAAAAGACATAGTTTAAAAAACTCACTAAAAAAAACTGAGTATGGAAAACTCAATATGAAAAAAAATCATCATAAATTTTGAAAACGAAAAAAACTCCTTATGAAAGATTCGGTACGAAAATCCTGTTATGAAAATACCAGTACGAAATTTTCAATTCCAGAAGTTTTCCATATGAAAATTTCTAATTCAGATGTTTTCTATATGAAAATATCCATTTTGGAAAATTGTAGTTCCAGAAATTCCATTCCGGAATTTTAGTTCCGAAAAGTTTGAAAACAAATTTTGAAAAAATTGGTTATTCTAACAATCAGATGTACTCCCCCTATGAAAAAGGAGTTTATTGCTGTAAGGAGAAATTTTCAATAGAAAGTTAATTAAAGAGGATTGCCTTACGGTTATCATCCCTAAATTCTATTTAATGTATTCAAATCTATCAAAAGGAAAAGATTTTGTGAAAATATCAGCAAGTTGATCTTGTGTTCCGATAAATAGAAGAATGATATCTCTTTTAAGTGTGTGATCCCTAAGAAAGTGATGCATAATATCTATGTGCTTTGCAAGAGAGTGATGTGTAGGGTTCTTACTAAGGGCAATGGAACTTGTGTTAGCACACAAAATTTTAGTTTTAGTAAAACTCAAGGCATAGTCTATGAGTGTGTGTTGCATCCACAACACTTGAGCACAACAACTTCCAGCTGCTACATATTCAGCTTCAGCAGTGGAGGGTGCTATAGAATTTTTCTTCTTACCGGAACAAGAAAATAATGAATCTCCTAATAAATAAAAAGTTCTAGATGAACTTTTTCTATCCATTCTACATCCACCAAAGTCAGCATCAGAAAATATTTTTAGAACAAAATAATTTCCAGAAGTATAAAATAATCCAAGATCCACGGTCCCCTTAAGGTAGCGAAAAATTATTTTTACTGCCTTTAAATGAGATTCCTTAGGATTGGATTGATATCTTGCAGATAATCATACTGAGAACATTATGTTTGGTCGACTAGCTGTCATGTAAAGTATACTTCGTATCATACCTCTAAAATATGTTTGATCTACTGGTTTACCAGCTTCATCAAGATCTAATGAGTTTGAAGTACCTATGAGAGTACTTATACTCTTAGTGTTTTCATAACCATACTTTTTAAGAAGATATATAATATACTTATGTTGAGATATGTAGGTTACTTCTGGTGTTAGAGAAATTTTAAAACCAAGGAAAAATGTTAACTCACCCATCATACTCATTTGAAACACAGATTTCATTGGGCTTGCAAAAGAGTCGGTCAAAGATTGCTGAGTTGAACCAAATATGATGTCATCAACATAAATTTGAACAATCAAAACATTTTTCTTATCTTTCATTATATAAAGTTTTGGATCTGCATTTCCCATAACATAGTTATTTTGAAGCAAAAATCCAGTGATTCTATCATACTATGCTCGTGGGGCTTGTTTAAGACCATATAAATCTTTGGTAAGTCTAAAAACATGATCAGGATTTTTTGTATCTTCAAAGCCAGGAGGTTGTTCAACAAAAACATCCTCTTGAACATAACCATTAAGAAAAGCACATTTCACATCCATTTGAAAAAGATTAAAATTAAAGAATGCTGCAAAAGCAAGTAGAATACGGATTGATTAAAGTCTAGATACTAGAGAATAGGTTTCTTCATAGTCTATTCCCTATTGCTGATTATAGCCTTTAGAAATAAGTCTAGCTTTATTTCTTACTATGACTCCATTTTCATCACATTTATTTTTCAAAACCCATTTTAATCCAATAATAGAAGTTTCCTTAGGTATTTCAACCATGGTCCAGACTTTATTCCTTTCGAATTCATTTAGTTCATCTTGCATGGATTTGATCCAATCATCATCACCTAAAGCTTCATCAGTGCTTTTTGGTTCTAATTGGGAAATAAATGATAGATGTTCTACTTCATTTCTTAAGGAACTTCTAGTCCTTACAGGTTGATTTACATCACCAATGATACTATCACTGGGATGATTCTTAAGAAACACCTGATTTTGATTTTGTAAAACCTGTTCATCAACATAGGGTAGAAAGTCTTCTGGGGTAAAAGATTCAGAAGTATCTTCTTGA
Source organism: Viscum album (assembly GCA_963277665.1). Taxonomy (NCBI): domain Eukaryota; kingdom Viridiplantae; phylum Streptophyta; class Magnoliopsida; order Santalales; family Viscaceae; genus Viscum; species Viscum album. The sequence goes on from OY728128.1 coordinate 326,868,752, forward strand.
AAAATTTCCTCATCAGAAGGTTCTTCTATCAAAGGTTGAAAATCAGTTTTTGAAATCACATCCGAGGATGTAGGTTGAGGTCGTTTAAAAACAAAAGGATCTGACTCATCAAATTTTACATGTACTATTTCTTCAACGGTACAAGTATTTTTATTAAAAACTCTATAACCCTTAGAAGTTGTGTAATAACCTAAGAAAATTCCTTCATCAGATTTTGGTGTGAATTTATGTAAGTTATCTTTAGTATTTAGAATAAATACTTTGCAACCAAAAACCATGAAGTAGGATAGTCTTGGTTTTCTACCATTCCATAACTCATAAGGAGTTTTATTAAGAAAATTTCTAATCAAAACTCGATTTATAGTATAACAAGCAGTACTTACAGCTTCATCCCAGAAATATCTAGCTATAGAATATTCACTCAACATGGTTCTAGTTATTTCTTAAATAATTCTATTTCTTCTTTCAACTACACTATTCTGTTGAGGAGTTCTAGGTGCTGAAATATTGTGAGTAATACCTTTTCTACTACAAAAAATTTCAAAATCAGAATTTTGAAATTCTCCTCCATGATCACTATGAATAGTTTTCAATGGAAGATTTTTATCATTTTTTACTTCAGCTCTAAAACTTTTTAAATATCAAAAAGCTTCAGACATATTTTCTAGAAAATAGACCCAAGTAAATCTAGTGTAATCATCAACTAGAACAAACACATAGTGTTTTCCTCCAATATGTCCAGTTTGTGTTAGACTGAAAAGATCCATGTGCACTAACTGTAATTCATCGGTTGTTGAGACTTCACAGATTGACTTAAAACTAGATTAATGTTGCTTTCCATATTGAGAAGGATCACAAACTTTAGAGGAATAAAATCTATGTTTCGGTAGATCCTTAACTAGTTTCTTCTTAGAGAGTTTACATAAGTTCCTAAGATTACAGTGACCTAGTCTTCTATGCCATAACCAGGAATGATCTTCCATTGCACTTAGACAAGGTAAATCTTGGCTTCTACGGTCTTCTAAGTTCAATATATAATCATTCACTTGCCTATTGGCTGAGAGAAAAATTCTTCCTTTGAATTGTGAACTAAGCACTTATAATTCCTAAAATTCACAAGGTAACCTTCATCACATAACTGACTTATGCTAATGAGGTTTTGATTAAGACACTTAACAAAAAGAACATTCGAAATCAATGTTTTACCAAGAAGAACAATATTACCAATACCAACAATCTCTCCTTTAGCATTATCTCTGAAAGATACCTTTCTCCCTTTCGTTTTGATAATCTTTTCAAAATAGCTCTTGTTACCAGTCATGTGCCTGGAACATCCACTATCCAAGTACCATGTATTGTTGCTGGTACTCTCTTTAGTTTTCCTGAAATCAAGAAGAGAATTATACTTTAGGAATCCAAACTTGCTTGGATCCAAGATTTCCAGATAATAAAATTTTAGAAACCCACATCTTCTTAGAGAAATAAGCTTTATTAAATCCTAAAGATTGGGTTTTGTTTAAGGAACAATTCTATGCCCAGTGACCACCACATTGACACTTAGTACAAAATGGGGCACTTTGAGGAACAAAATAATTTTTACTATAAATTGGTTTTGCATGGGTATAACCAAATCCGGATTTATTTCTTAAAGGTCGTATTTGGGAGTACATTTTATTAAAATTTTCCTTTCCATGGGTAAAGTTTGATAAACACTTTTTTAAGGAAAAATTTTTTGACTTGAGTTTTATAACCAAGTTTTTATCCTCAAAATCATTAGTTTTAGAACTAGAGCTAGGCTCGAAAACATTTTTCTTAGAAATTACTTTTTCTAATTCTTTAGAAATTTTGTTCTTCTCTGAACTTACTTCCTCAAGATTTTTTGAAATACTATCAAAATCAGCATTTTTTCAATCAAGATCTTTAGAAAGATCTGATATCTCTTTCATAAGAATAGAATTCCTTGAGATTGCCTTATCAAGTTTCTTATTGAGTTTAGAATTCTAAATCTCAAGAAGTTCAGAAAACCTAGAGACTTCTTCATAAGTAGGTAAAGTATTTTCCTCATCAGAAGAGGATTCTTCATCAGAAGAGTTATAATAATTACTATCATTTGAATTTAAAGAAACATTGGTAAATGATTCAAAATTTCGTACCTTAGCCATAAAACAATGATTGTCAATAGGTAATCTGGCAATAAGACCAAGATTCTTCTGTCCTGAAGATTCGTAATCAGAAGATTCATCTGAAGAGTCACCACAACTAGCACTCCAGGTGTCATTAGATTTCAGAACATTCTTAGCTTTGGCTTTATAATATTTCTTTATGTTCCTATCTGAATGTATTTCTTTTCAATCATTAATTTTAAGCAAAGGGAAATCTGGTCTAGTATGTCCAGCTCTCTTGCATTCATAACAAGTAACTTCTCCATATTTCTTATCATTCCTGTCCTTTTTCTTATACTTGGATTGGAAATTTCTCGGTCCAGCAATCTTGTTCATCCTTCGAGCAAGATTTTGTAATTCATTTTCAGAGACATCACTATTACTAGATTCGGATTAGAAAATGACTTTCATATACTTGGATCTGGTTACTCTCTCAGGAGTCTTAGCTTTCATCTAATTTGATATTGTTGTAAAATCAATACTACCATTTCCATTCTTCTTCTTGATGTTGTTAGCATCTCTCTTCATTCTGGTTTCATGTTTTAGAAGAGTTCCAAAGAACTCATCAAGAGAAATTTGAGTGACCTTCCTGTTTTCATCTATAGCAGTTCTTTTGGATTCCCACTCATTGAGCATAATATCAGTTATTTTATCCACAAGTGCTTAATCATCTAAACTTTTCTCTCCCATAGATTATAGACTATTGGCGATAGTCATAAATCTCTGTTGAACTTTACAGATTGGTTCACCATAAGGAATGTGGAATCCATGATATTCAGCTCTAAGCATAGCTCTCCTAGTCTCAATCACTTTATAAGTTCCAAAGTGTGTAACCTCTAACTTCTTCCAGATACAATTAGCTGCTTCATAAGAAGAAATTTGGATATATATATTTCTTGTAATTGAACACAGTAATGTATTTTGTACCTTATAATTGAGTTGATATTCCTACTTTTCCTGGTTAGTGAATGTTCTGACTTCCTTGTCAGGAATTTTATAATCACCAGTAAGCATTACAAAGTTGTCCACTGCAGTATTGATAATAAAATTCTTCATTCGATCTCTCCAGTACTCATAGTCATTACCATCAAAGATTGGTGGTCTTGTAGGATTTAGATTATCAATTTAACCAAAATTAATTTCTGAAATACTTAAAATAACTTTGCACACAAACATGTTAGTAGAAAAAGTTTTGAATCACAAAGTTTGAAATGAAAGTGTTAGGAATGGGAAAGTTCAGAATGGGAAAGTGAGCAAGAAAAACTTGCATGTGAGTACAAGTATTTCAGAGACCTTCTCTGATACCAATTTTAGGATTGAAATAATGATGTACATGCTCAATATACAAGAGGGGGGTTGAATTGTATACATTAAAAATTCCTTTAGAACCTTTAAAGTTAGTTATGAATATCTGTGTTTTCCTTAAGTAAAGGAAACGGCTTCAAATCCTATGAACTTTCTTAAAACTGAAAAGAGATTCTGAAAGTAGGTTCCGGAAATATGGTTCCGAAAATTGAAACTTAACAAATGATTGCAATATGAGATTCTACCTTAAAGCGTATAGAATCTAAATGAATCAGAGTACAAGTAAGAAAGTATAAGAAGGTTATACTTTCCTTACAATACAATATGCAGCGGAAAATAATCAAGTAGTAGAACTACAGGTAACAAGATATAAATATTTTAACCCAAAGAGAAGGGTATCCAACAACCTTGGATAAAGGTCCCTTGATTTATACTTTCAAGAAAGTCTGTCTTACCCACACCAGGGTAAGCCCTCTATACGAAGATCGGAGAATCTGTCTTGCTATCCCCGCAAGACCTCAACCTCAAGGTAGTTGTTAACCTCTGTCTTCCTTAGTAAGGAAGCCCTAAACTTCAAGGTAGTTGGAAACCTTTGACTTCCTATCCCTGAAAGCTCTCGAATGTAATCACCAACATTCAGAGTTGCACGAAGCTTTGAGAGTTAATAAGAGACTCTCTCTATAGAAATCACTTCAACAGCAGGTATGCACAAAAACCAAGTTGTTCATCTGTATCGATCTCTTTCAAATGAGCTCCTATTTATAGGTATGGTCGGCCTCTGTAACACCCCGAGCATCCATGATACGCTTCTCATTCAATAATGCAATAGCTTGCATTGTATGCAACTTCGAGTTCTAAAACACCGCGACTAATCAAAGTAGCCGTTATGAATAGTAATAACCACTTTTTAAAATTATAGAAATTTTATATTTCAAAATGGACTTCATTTTTGGATTCGGAATATCGAAATTAGCCTATGTTGAATTTTTGGTATTTTTCTGAGAACTTCTAATTTTTTATGAATAGTGAAACATACTTAAAAACAAATTTTTAAATCAAAATAATTTATAGTGATAAATTATACTATTTAGTGGTTTTAAAGTATATTTAGAATATATTTTTACCATTTTATCCAATGGTGGTCATTAGAATTAATTTAACATTGAAATTAGACATAAACAATTGCCCATCTTTTGATATAAATTGTTTCTTAGAAACACGCTATTTTTTTGTAACAGCGGGAATTAATTATAAAATTAATTAATGCAACTTATATGTTTGGAATTTTGTAAAATATACATCATTTTTTGAATTAGGAATATCAATTATAGCTTAGGGTGAAATTTTGGCATTGTTCTGAGAAACTTCAATTTTTGATGAATAGTGAAACCACTAAGTGGTAGTTAAATAACTGTATTTTTCGTTTAAATGAAATATTACCACTTCTGTGATTTGATTTTCAAAAATCAACATAAATGGTTGTCATTAAGAAGTAAAATGTGGTTCAATGAGATCAAAATAATTTTTTGGTGAATAGTAACTTTTAAGTTCTTAATCGCGATTAGATGTAATTAGTGTAGTTTAAGGTAAAAATAATGTTTTAATAGTATGAGATGAGCTTGAAACTTGTCCTACTCCTATTGGATGAGTCATGGCCGACCAAGAAAACCCATGGGTCATCTTGGGGACCCCATGGAGCCACTTTGGTTGGAAAATGACATTAATATATATATATTTAATGTTAAAATTAAATTGACACAAACATGAGTTTTTTTACTAAAACAGTTTTTAAGTGGGGTTACACAAGTCCAAATTTTGATTATAAATATTCATTAGAAAGATAAAACGATTTACTACATCATAGTATTTTTCTTATAATTTTTAGACATTATATAAATTAAATTATTTAAAACATAATTATGATGGAGCGATGACCTCATTATTTAACGATTTTAATAAAATGAAAAGATAATGTAAAATCCATGGCATACACTTGTCCAAAGACTATTGGATGGGTATATTTCTAACCATTATAACCTTATCCACGAATTATATAATTTTGGGACCTTTATAATCCAAAAAGCATTGTGTAATAATGTAACATTTCAATCTTTCCAAAAGAGCCCCTCCTCTCCTCTTATAAAAGGCCCCCACCTCTCCCACCTCATTTACACTTTCAAGCCATTTGGCTCGGCCAACATCTCCCCAAATACTCTTCCAACTTCCCCCTACTACTCCTAGAAGCCTCACTTTGGTTAGAACACTTCCCAAGGAAGCCTTTGGCTCAAATCAAAAAGAGTTACCTGATTTTGAGGTAATGTCTTCTCTAATGTTGTTTTGTTTTATTTTTCTTCTCCAACCCCCTAAACTCTTTTTATTCATTTCTTTTGTAACAACACCAGTATCCTAAATATACTACGATGTTTTTATAAGAAGGATTCTAGCTACACTTACACACACCTACATCTAATGGTTAAAGAACATACGGTTTCTGTGGATGGCGAATTGCTGCCTCACGAAACGATGATTGTTCAACACTCATATAACACCTTCAAAGGTGGCCATTAAGATGTCACTATTTTTATATATGATATATAATATGTTTATATTTTACTTATTCTTCTCTATTTCTCATTTATGGCATACTTTATGATTTCCATTATGGGTAAAACGCGATAATTTCATTTTAGGAAGTGCAGACTACCGCCCCCTCAAAGTGATTTGAATCGTTAATGCCATATGTGGGATGTATAAAGGACGGAGTAAATTGTATTATAAACTATATTATACTGTAATTATATTATACATTTATATCATTATAATTTCATTCCATTAAATATGATATTGAAATGAAAGTAGCGTTCATGCGTACGTACGGCTTACCGTCTCCATGAACGGTGCATTTCATTTCTTACATCTAAATGTTACGTAATATTATAAATGAATGTATATAGTGGATATATAAGATATATATGACATCTAAATCATGAATATAATTCTGGATATGATGGATATTCTACCACATGAACAACTTGTAATTATAAGAAGTTTATTGTTGACTCATGTACCAAAGATCAACAAAACGACTGTTATTAACTTAAATAATTATATAATGTTCATAACATTGTAATAAGTGATATACAAAGGATAATGAAATTTATAATGGTTCTTAATAAGGTAGATATTAACTCTAGTTTATTATTCAGGAGGTTAAAGAACGGTTGAGTCAAGTCGGATAGAAGGTAAGGGAATTTCTTAACCCAACTTCCATTCTTTGGGTTAATCTCCTACTTTCAAATTATGTCATGATATTATTATGTCGTATATTGTATTTATACTTGCTTTATGTGTACCTATAGTGAATACACATAATAGATCTACTTTATTTTAAAAATGATCTTTTTAAGGACTTCGTCTCGATCTCCTTTCATTGAGGCATATTTGGTTTTATACACAACTTTATTTTATACGGTATATAAACCCCTTTGACTTTTACGTTTATTCAAAAGGAATCTCTTTTATACGAAGAGTTTTACTAAACGACAAAAAGGGAATGTTTTTCTTTCCATACTTATGCGGTGACAACGACTTCTCCGCCGCCGTGACCATTATTTGAGTTTCGGCTTCCTCTACAAGCCATCACTTTTTAATGAAAAATAAATACAAAGTTTTAACTTTCTATTATTTTTGTATTGAAAATGGTATTGAAATCGTTTTTATTATATCAATATGTTGTATTGAAATGTTGTGATTGAAATGTGGAAATGTTATGTTTCCTTTATGCCTGTTTCATGTGATACGATTATGTTATGGTTTATGATATGCTTAAACCCATTCATATGAGGAATGCATTGGACTTAGTAAGTGACGGGTGGAGCCCACTATAGCTCCTCGATGCATCGGCAGGTCTCATGAGACAAACTAGTGTCTTGGCACGAGGCCTTGACAAAATCTTATTTGTGTTCTTGGCACAATTCCTTGACTACGTGGTTATGGTAGTCTAGCATTACGCATTCCATCATTATGAAAGTTGTTATTGATATTGCATGTGATTATTCGACCAGTAGAATATCCATGTGAAGAAGTAAATGGAATTATCTCATTTTACATTTTCCATATTATGTTTATGTTCATGTTTAAAAGGCTTTTGTTTTAGTTATACATTGCCTTAAATGTTTATGTTTATTTATGAAAGCTTCCGCAATATTGTTATCCTTACTGAGCATCTGAGCTCACCCCTTTCAATGTTTTAATATTTTCCAGGATGTGAAGAAGTATTTTATGAAGGACCTGCAGGGATTGTCAGAAGATGATATGAGTGTGGACTATGGAGGCTTTGTTATTGTTGTTTTTCACTTTATGATGTAATGTAACGTTTACGAATGTATCTAGTGTTTCCAAGGATACTAAACTAATCGTTCTTTCGAGACTTGATCTTTTGTGATCATTCCAAGGTTACGAAGTAATGCACCGACTCTGGGTAGCTGGGGTCGGGGCGTTAGAGTTGGTATCAGAGGCAATTTAGTACTAACCATGGAAGCTAGATTTAGATAAACTCTGATTAGAGCACATAGCCCGAAGATAGACATTGAGGATTAGTATAGAAGAACTTCCTAGAATTTTGGTATTATAGAGATGTTATGAGTTTTCCGAGCAATACATCCATGTCTGGATACGAGCAGGTAGAGGCGGATCTGGCATAGATGTACCTAGGGGTAAAACCCGAAAACACCTCTTTGAGCTAGACTCGAACGGGAACTGGTGCATGACAATGGGCCTTGCTGCACTCTTGGTTACGACACTCCCGGGGGATATGCTTTGGATAATTCTCATTTTCTTTATAAACCACTATGAAGGGTTATGAGTATATACTTCCTCAAAGAAAACATTTTTATGGATTATATCCATAAATAGTTCAATTTATGTAAAGTATTTTATAAATATGGAATTATGTATTTTATTTCATAAACTAATCTTGTTTATGCCATTGTATAGAAATGGGGCCCAGTAGAAGGAATGTGAACTCCAGCAGTACGTATGATCCAAAGAGTTAGAAGGATCATATCTTTCACGGTATTAAGCCAACATTTCGAAGGGAAATAGTCTCCCATGTGTTTTCAACATATGAAGAAATAGTACCATGTGTTAATAAGATAAGTAAAGAATTCTCTGAGTCCTATGGATTTGAAGCGAAGCAAGAGGCGAAAGGGATGGAAGAGAGAATGATGGATAAAGGGATGAGGGGAAAGAAGATTTTTCCAATATGTGGTAATTGTGGGAAGAAACATCATGGAACTTGCCTAAAGGGAATGGGAGTTTGTTATAAGTGTAGAGAAAAAGGACACAAAGTGCGTGACTGCAAGGGTAAGAAAATGGTTTCAAATGTACTATGCTTCTTTTGCAAGGATTGTGGACACTACGCAAACCAATGTCCAAATCATCAGAGTATTCCCCAAATGATGTTATTGGATAATAATCACGTTATGATAGTACCACAGATGAGGAGTAATGATTAGAGTTCTTATGTTGTTATTAAAGAATTTTGTAATTTGAGTGTTGTATCAATGATGTACTGGTTATAATAATTATGGAGTATATAAGGATTGTACTGCAGTACTATTTCATCAAGGACTTGAGATTGTGTGGAACCAAGAAAAGTGACTCCACAGTAGGTTCAATTTTTGGAAAATATATGGTTGAGAGAAAGATAAACCATAATATGGTTCTGATACTGAGATTTTGATTTTGAAATAAGACGTGATTGATTTGGATAAATTATATTGGATATACTTAGCTTCCTTGAAACTGATTGATGTTTTGTATACATTTTTGTATAGAAGGAGTATATCTAGTATTCTATAAGGAATAATGGATCATGGTAATTCAGTATGTTTAAAAAGAATACATGATGAACGTGTTCACGTATTGTTACATGGGAAAAAGGATCTTCATTATGCTTACCTTCCTTATAAAATTTGGACTGTGAGTTGGACAGAGGTATTTTGGATAACTATAAAGATTGGAGTGGATTAAGTTGATCTTTGGATAGTATTGTTTAAGGTTAAAAAAAATTTATGAAGATTATTTTTGGAATATTATAATACTATAGTTTTAGGAAAAGGACATCCTGCAGGGTGGGGCATAACCCGTCGCATCGGACAAAGCTGTAGGAATCAAACCCACAATCATAGTGACACAGACCTTTATTTCCTACCACCAGCCTACAGGAAGTCCCTAGTTATTACAAAATAATTTTACTAATCTAAATGGTATGTGTTAACATTTGGAACCTTATACAATTAGGATAAGTATAATATTTTTGAGTTCTATTATCTTTTTTAGTGAAAGATGATTTGAAGGTTGAAACTCTAATTTTCAAGCATAAATATATATATACCTATCTCTTATTCAATGAATAAATTAATTCTTAAACTTTAGTAAAGGGATATTAAAACAAAAAAATGTGTTATCCTAATACCTTATGTCTTGTTGAACTGATGATATTTTAAAGCAACATAGATTGAAGGATTTGAGGCCCTCAATTTGACAGTTGATTGTGATTGATGACCTCAATCACTCCCTAAAAATATTTACATTTTTACTCCAATTATATGTCTCTAATTTCCAACAATGTTCTCCTAATCGAGATCATAATTGAGTGGTGACTTTTTCATTTCCCTTTCCCTCTTATTAAGGCTAAATTTTATTAAACTTATTTCCGATGTGGGTTTTCTTCAAAGGTATTTTGTCTTTTCAACATTTTATTTTCAAAGAAAAAAATTTCAAATCGCGAGGACGCAATTTATTTAAGGACGGGAGAATGTAACACCCCGAGCTTCCATGATACGCTTCTCATTCAATAATGCAATAGCTTGCATTGTAGGCAACTTCGAGTTCTAAAACACCGTGACTAATCAAAGTAGCCGTTATGAATAGTAATAACCACTTTTTAAAATTATAGAAATTTTATATTTCAAAATTGACTTCATTTTTAGATTTGGAATATCAAAATTAGCCTATGTTGAATTTTTGGTATTTTTCTGAGAACTTCTAATTTTTTATGAATAGTGGAAAATACTTAAAAACAACTTTTTAAATAAAAATAATTTATAGTGATAAATTATACTATTTAGTGGTTTTAAAGTATAATTAAAATATATTTTTACCATTTTATCCAATGGTGGTCATTAAAATTAATTTAACATTGAAATTGGACATAAACAATTGCCAATCTTTTGATATAAATTGTTTCTTAGAAACATGCTATTTTTTGTAACAGCGGGAATTAATTATAAAATTAATTAATGCAACTTATATGTTTGGAATTTTGTAATATAGACATAATTTTTGAATTCGGAATATCAATTATAGCATAGGGTGATATTTTGGCATTGTTCTGAGAAACATCAATTTTTTATGAATAGTGAAACCACTAAGTGGTAGTTAAATAACTGTTTTTTTCGTTTAAATGAAATATTACCACTTCGGTGATTTGATTTTCGAAAATCCAACATACATGGTTGTCATTAAAAAGTAAAATGTGGTTCAATGAGATCAATTTTTTTTGGAGAATAGTAACTTTTAAGTTCTTAATCGCGATTAGAGGTAATTAGTGTAGTTTAAGGTAAAAATAATGTTTTAATAATATGAGATGAGCTTGACACTTGTCCTACTCCTATTGGATGAGTCATGGCCGACCAAGACAACCCATGGGTCAACTTGGGGACCCCATTGAGCCACTTTGGTTGGAAAATGACATTAATATATATATATATTTAATGTTAAAATTAAATTGACACAAACATGAGTTGTTTTACTAAAACAGTTTTTAAGTGGGGATACACAAGTCCATATTTTGATTATAAATATTCATTAGAAATCTAAAAAGATTTCCTACATCATGGTATTTTTCTTATAATTTTTAGACATTACATAAATTATATTATTTATAACATCATTATGATGCAGCGATGACCTCATTATTTAACGATTTTAATAAAATGAAATGATAATGTAAATTCCAAGGCTTAAACTTGTCCAAAGACTATTGGATGGGTATATTTCGAACCCTTATCACCTTAGCCACGAATTATATAAGTGTGGGACCTTTAGAATCCGAAAAGCATTGTGTAATAATGTAACATTTCAATCTTTCCAAAAGAGCCCCACCTCTCCTCTTATAAAAGGCCCCCACCTCTCCCACCTCATTTACACTTTCAAGCCATTTGGCTCGGCCAAACTCTGCCCAAATACTCTCCCAACATCCCCCTATTACTCGTAGAAGCCTCACATTGGGCAGAACTCTTCCCAAGGAAGCCTTTGGCTCAAATCAAAAAGAGTTACCCGATTTTGAGGTAATGTCTTCTCTAATGTTGTTTTGTTTTATTTTTCTTCTCCAAACCCATAAACTCTTTTTATTCATTTCTTTTGTAACAACACCAGTATCCTCAATATACTAGGATGTTGTTATAAGAAGGATTCGAGCTACACTTACACACACCTACATCTAATGGTTAAAGAACATACGGTTTCTGTGGATGGAGAATTTCTGGCTCACGAAACGATGATTGTTCAACACTCATATAACACCTTCAAAGGTGGCCATTAACATGTCGCTATTTTTATATATGATATATAATATGTTTATATTTTACTTATTCTTCTGTATTTCTCATTTATGTCATAATTTATGATTTCCATTATGGGTAAAACGCGATAATTTCATTTTAGGAAGTGCGAACTACCGCCCCCTCAAAGTGATTTGAATCGTTAATGCCATATGTGGGATGTATAATGGATGGAGTAAATGGTATTATACACTATATTATACTGTAATTATATTATACATTTATATCATTATGATTTCGTTCCATTAAATATGAAATTGAAATGAAAGTAGCGTTCATGCGTACGTACGGCTTACCGTCTCCATGAACGGTGCATTTCATTTCTTACGTATAAATGTTACGTAATATAATAAATGAATGTATATACTGGATATATAAGATATATATGGCATCTAAATCATGAATATAATTCTGGATATAATGGATATTCTACCACATGAACAACTTGTAATTATAAGAAGTTTATTGTTGACTCAAGTACCAAAGATCGACAAAACGACCGTTATTAACTTAAATAATTACATAATGTTAATAACATTGTAATAAGTGATATAAAAAGGATAATGAAATTGAAAATGGTTCTTAATAAGGTAGATATTAACTCTAGTTTATTATTCAGGAGGTTAAAGAACGGTTGATTCAATTCGGACACAAGGTAAGGGAATTTCTTAACCCAACTTCCATTCTTTTTGTTAATCTCCTACTTTCATATTATGTCATGATATTATTATGTCGTATATTGTATTTATACTTGCTTTATGTGTACCTATAGTGAATAAACATAATAGATCTACTTTATTTTAAAAATGATCTTTTTAAGGACTTCGCCTCGATCTCCTTTCATTGAGACATATTTGGTTTTATACACAACTTTCTTTTATACGGTATATAAACCCATTTGACTTTTACGTTTATTCAAAAGGAATCTCTTTTATACGAAGTGTTTTACTAAACGACAAAAAGAGAATGTTTTTCTTTCCATACATATGTGGCGACAACGACTTCTCCGCCACCGTGACCATTATTTAAGTTTCGGCTTCCTCTACAAGCCATCACTTTTTTAATGAAAAATAAATACAAAGTTTTAACTTTCTTTTATTTTGGTATTGAAAATGGTTTTGAAATCGTTTTTATTATATCAATGTGTTGTATTGAAATCTTGTGATTGAAATGTGGAAATGTTATGTTTCCTTTATGCATGTTTCATGTGATACGATTATGTTGTGGTTTATGATATGTTTAAACCCATTCATATGAGGAATGCATTGGACTTAGTAAATGAAGGGTGGAGCCCGCTATAGCTCCTCGATGCATCGGCAGGTCTCATGAGACAAACTAGTGTCTTGGCACGAGGCCTTGACAAAATCTTATTTGTGGTCTTGGCACGAGGCCTTTACTACGTGGTTATGATAGTCTGGCATTATGCATTCCATCATTATGAAAGTGGTTATTGATATTTCATGTGATTATTCGACCAGTAGAATATCCATGTGAAGAAGTAAATTGCATTAGCTCATTTTACTTTTGCCATATTATGTTTATGTTCATGTTTAAAATGCTTTTGTTTTAGTTATACATTGCCTTAAATGTTTATGTTTATTTATGAAAGCTTCCGCAATATTGTTATCCTTACTGAGCATCTGAGCTCACCCCTTTCAATGTTTTAATATTTTCCAGGATGTGAAGAAGTATTTTATGAATGACCTACAGGGATTGTCAGAAGAGGATATGAGTGTGGACTATGGAGACTTCGTTATTGTTGTTTTTCACTTTATGATGTAATGTAACGTTTACGAATGTATCTAGTGTTTCCAAGGCTTCTAAACTAATCAGTCTTTCGAGACATGATCTTTTGTGATCATGCCAATGTTACGAAGTAATGCACCGACTCTGGGTAGCTGGGGTCAGGGCGTTACAGCCTCCTTCCCAACGGTCATATTTTCCTTAAAAATCGGAGGGACCTGTACACGTGTAACTTAACCAACGGTTACTTTAATAACAGAACAGACGACATCATTTTATAACAAAACAATTGTTACAGAATGTACGACACCGTTTAAAAACTAACTCAAAAGTTCAGAATGAAAATTTAGAGTGAAGGTTCGGAGTGTAAGGAAAATAATAAAGAGTAGAGAAAATATAAAGGCATAAGCAAAATGAACTTTCGGAGTCTAACTGAAAATAATTTTTGGAGTCTAAATAAATTTGGAGTGTATAAAACAAAGATGATCAGATTCTTTATAATAGGTGAATTCAGAATGAGAATTCATAATGAGAATTCATAATGAGAATTCATCATCAGAATTTGTAATGTGAATTCATTGTCGAATTTCCTAAGGTATCGTATCCTGAATCTGGAATTGAGCTTAATCAGAGTTCGTCTCCGGAGTTCGGAATGGAACTCTATGACAGTTCTCATCTGGATTTCGGAGTGAAACTTTATTACAGTTCTTATCCAGAATTCTGATCCTAAAATAGAATACTTCATATCAAAGTTTAAAACGATTCCGAGAAAATAGAAATGAATCCGAATATCATACTTAAGAAAAATCTGGATGAAAATATAATAAGGATAAAAAAATGATTTTTGTTAAAAAAGTAATTTTTCATATAAAAGCAAATTTTCTTATAAAAGAAATTTTTCTTATAATATCAATTTTACATAAAGATAATGTGTTTGTGATTTTTAAAACAAGAAGGAATGCAAAAGTCATAAGGAAAACCTTATTGACTCAACAATGAACTGTCTAAATAATAAATAAAATATGTGTGAGTAATGAAATTATAAAAACATAATAAAATGTTTAACGGTCATACTAAAATATTTTACAACTTTTTCAATATTAAAATAGTGGACATCAATATCAAAATGTATGTAGATTTCTATTAGAATAAAAAAACAAATATATAATTCATCATGAAAAGATACATAGAATTAAAAAATTCTATGTATTAAAAAACAAGAAAAATTTTAAGAAAATTCTCTCACAAAACAGAAAACGTTCTAATGTATGTAATGATTAATTGAGTATAATCTATAATAACTGGTTATTAAAAATAAAAAATCAGAAAAATAATTATCATTTAAATTTATATATAAAACGAAAATCAATGACTAAGAATGCATTTAAAATTGGAATAGAACATGATTAATGTAATATATAAAAGGATTATATTAGAAAACATACCAAAATAAAATCTCAAATATCTTAAAATACATGCTTAATGTTTTTTAAATATATCCTACTTCAAAGGAAAAATATAGAATATATCTTCCTAACTAAATAATAAACATTCTAAAATAAATTAACATTTTTAAAAATAAATTAATTAAACTCTATAATACTAAAATAAATAAAATCACAAAATTTTAATGATAATAATAAAATTACAGGATCTTATAAATTGTTTAAAAAAAACTAATTTCATCGATAATAAGTTTTACAAGAACCACCATTTTTTATAAAAAGACAATATAGTACTAATATTATTATTTAAACCTAACTATTCCCATATATCGATTAAATTAGTTTGTATAAATACTAATAATTATATTATTGAACATATATTTTTACACATGCTTGAAATAATTTACATTGTATTAAATTTATGAGAAATTAAAATAAAAAACATTTCGAAGTGAAATATATGTGTTTTGGAAAAACATTTTTAATTCACATGAAGTGTGTTTATCTAAATAAATTAAATTTGTCACGATTAGTAAACTATAATAAATAAAATTTATATATAATATATTAAATAAAATAATTTATCATTTATCAACTATTTTCATATAAGATAACATAACAATAAAACCAATTTCTTTTAAAATATATATTTTTAAAAGCTGTTTCATCAAGATCTATACCCTTATTTTGAAAAATGAATTTTAAATTCTTAAATAAAAAATTACTAAAAATTAATTCAATTTTTTTATATTTCTTAGAGTTATAGTATTATTAATCCAATAATATTTTTTTAATCAATTTTAATTTTATTTGAAAGATAATAACTTTTATAATTAAAGAAACGTCTTCTTTTTCAAATATATTTTTCATCACATCATGAAATATAGTCATAAATTAAATTATTCTATTTATGTGAATTTATTATTGAAAAATGTATTCCATATTTTGTATATGAATAATTAATATTAATTAATTAATGTCAAGATAATTTTCTGTCATAATTAATGATGAATGTGGTTAAAAATAATTACATCTATTAAGGTTAAAATTATTTTACCATATATATAAAGAAAAATCTAAGGGTGTGTTTTAAAATTAAACTTTTTAAGATAATAAATACATTCCATAATTAAACTCTATATATATATATTATAATCTAAAAAAAATTTGATAAATTTTACAGGGAAATTGTTATCATTTTGGATTCATTATAGAAGTTTTCACATAGTATCCATGATGGTTCCATTCACTATATTGAAAATAAAACCTCCACTAATTTACTTTCTATAGTACAAATTATTTGATTCCGCATACCTTTCAAGATATATTCATTATTTACCATTCATGTCATAGAGTAATAATAATGATTATTAATTCCTTACAAGAAGGATATTTGTGGTAGGCTATGGGGGTTGTCTAAAGAATATTTATCATGAATAACTAATTGTGTTAATTTACATTATTCTTACACATTTTTTAAATATTATTGAAAAATATTTATAAATTATTACACCCTATTTTTTATGTTATGCGTCTTTTTAAATTTAATCACTTCTATAGCTTATGTTGCACGAAACACCCAACATAGCCGCATAATCTTATAATATTATAAAATATACATTAAATTAGAATTAATGGATAATATTAAACAAATCATAAAATTTATACATTATATAATTAATAAAATGTGATTAAATTCAAAAAAAAATATTTTATAGGCATAATATAACAATTAATTGAATTTTATAAATTATTTGGCCATATTTTTCTAAATGAAGTTTTATGACATTTTGATGGCATATTTCTATTAAATCTAGTTCGTAAGAATTTTAAATAATATGTTTCAATAAATAAAATTTTCTTGAATGTATAATATTAAAATATATATTGGTTGTGTTTTTTCATATTTTTCTATTAAGTTTCATATTTTTCTTCAATTGTGAAAATAGTAAATATTTATTTAAATGAACAATTAATTATAAAAATATATTAAATTATATTATATGTCTTATTATTTTAAATTTAAAATTAAATCAATTTAATATAATTTATTAAAATTTAGGGCATTGGAATCAATTTCACCTTGAAAATGGATATAAAAACATTTCAAAATTTTTAATTTTTTCACCTAAATAACTCATTGTCTCATTGCGTTAATCAAATTATTTTAAAATTAATTTCAGATAAATATTGTTTATTAATTTTAAAAAATGAATTACATATTTGTTATCATAAGGTTCAAATTTAAAAAAATCATTCCCTTATATTTTTTGACAATATGATTTGTAAAATTTGTAATTCTTATTTCCACGGTCATGGGTAAACCAAGTAATTAAATTAAAAACTATTTTAAATATAAAGAAATTACCCAAAAAATTGTACTATATTTATTATAATTGTCCATTTCGATAAAAATAATCCTAATGGTGATTTACAGTATATCATAGGCATATGTATTATATTAATCATTTTATACTATTTTATTCAATATAATGGAAAATATGTGATACTCAATTTTTAATAACTATTGCATTTTTTATCTATATTCATTCAATTGATATAACCATAAATAAATTGTATTTTTAAATATAAAATTATTATCTTCATCATGTAAATATAGTTAAATTTTCTATAAAATAAAGAAATTACAATAAAATCTCACACAATGATGATGTAGAAATTGTTTAATTAATTGAAATATCAAAGAAACTATATAAACAATTTAAAATAAACATAATCTCATATAATTATTACAAAAAAAATTTATATTAAATTTAATTACAGGGGATATGTTAGAAGATTTTATTTGATGATATATTATTGTTATTATATTTTCAAATAGTCAAACAATGAAAAGTGTCAAAATTGGAATTAGTGATATCATAAAAAAATGTATTTCAATTATTGATATTTAAAAATTTATAGCTTTGTCCAAAATATTTATCTGAGGCTTAAAGTGTTATACATTACTCAATTATTATTTTTTTGAATTTTGTTTTTAATATATTGACTTTTAATGAGTAAAAAGATATATTGGCAGTGTAAAAGTTAATGGTTTTAAATAATGGCTAAAAAAATGACATGTTTAATAATATAACTTAAAATATTCTAAAATTATTTCATTAGATAATCTTTACCATTTAGAGACAATGTTTCAAAATTAATTTTTTTTATCCATTATAAATTTATAATTAGTTCATATTAATTTAAATGTTTTGGAGTATCAAAATGTGTCATTCCCTTAATTTCAAAAGGAATAATCCTACCTAACATTATCAAACCACATTGAGACTTTTAGTTTCTAAAATACATTCAATTTTATCATCTATAAAATGTCATAAAATATTTTTGTTTTTGTAATTCAAAAAAATCCACCCTAGTTCCTTTAGGAAGAGGTCAATGTATTTCCTCCAAAGATGGTGTAATTATTTTTACATGCTCATTAAAGTTCATTGCTTCTTATAAATCCTCTTCATGAGATTTATATATTATAAAGTAATAAATAATGTATAATCTATTAACATAAACATTTTAATGATTATAGTATATCCATATTCCATGATTTATACGGCATATTATGAACGAATGCACATTGAGTACGTACGGCTTATCGTCTTTACAGTATGGTGTATGATTTGATTCATCACCATGTTATATAGATTTGTATAATGTTAGAAATAATGAATATATATATTAATTATATCTTGATATTGGTTCTTTATAATTAATAAATCATCCAATTACTCACCCTTTTACTATTAAGGTATTGATATCATCGCTCATGCGTACACACGACCAACCGTATCCCTAACACCATGTGATTAATTTTCAATTTTAATAATTAAAACATGATTATTCTAATGTATAAAATAATTTAATATGATATACATATAACATTAATAAAAAAATTATGACAGATCAATATCATATGAACAACATTAATACCTTATGAGATTAAACATGCATAAGAAAACCAAGCACTTAACACCCGAAAGAAGGGTAATAATGAAATATTATTAAAATTCATGTCATTAGATGATATAAGAAGATCATATATGATATCATAAATATGAATATGGTTGGGTTATAAAAAATAAAATTCATCAAACCAGTCTACATTTGTTTTAGATACTTACAATTTTAATCAAACCTAATGTAAGGTTTTAATTCACAATCTCATCATTAATCGATATTGTTCATGTTCATGTATCTAATGGGGAATAATTATATTCCATTTTTTGTTTTGTTAAAATGTTTTAAATTTTTTTTTTAAAAATCTATAAACATTTTATGTCTTATTTACTATTTTTATGTTTATAAAATGTTTTAAAAATAATTATTTTTGTTTTTCAAAACAAGGATCATTATGACTTTTTTCAACAAAAATACGATAGAAAATGTATTTTGAAATTATATTTAAGGAGATGATATTTCCATATTCATGAAACCTTAATTTTTTGTATCATATATTAATTGTTTAAAATTTTAATTTCATAGAATTGTTTTTATTTTATAATGGTGTTGGTTTTAACTAAATGATTTCAATGTAAAAAAAATTGGTATTTCTCTTGAGAAATGTTTAGTTATTTTATTATTATATTATCATATATATCAACATCCTTTTCTGGATCATATGATTTATTATAGTTGACCTCTTATGATGTCATGTTACCAATTTTTTAATGAATTTATGATTATTTTGATAATGGCTGTGTTGTTTTGATACCCATCATTGTTTATTGCAAAATTATTCACATTTTGTAGGATATATTTATTATATGACTGTTTATGATGTTTATTTTCCTCCCACTTAATATGAGTAATACATTAATATTAGTATGTTATTTGTGGGACCATATATAGACCCTTGATTCATCAATATATATCATGAGAAAAACAAGTTTTAGTATAAGCTAATTTTGACCTCTTAATCTATTTTGTATTGGTCGAGCATTAATGGTATGTCTATGATGTCTATGATTATGCATTTCGATATAATGATATTAATTATTTATATTCCATGTGATTATTCGAGTAGTTTAATATACTTGGTATGTTTCATCGTATTGTGGTTATTTATGTAGAAATATTTGATCATTATTTATTCATTCCATATTATGTTGAGGTGATTGATTAAATGGATTGGGGTTTAGTTAATAACCTTTAAAAATTAGTCTTTATTTATAATGATGTCTTATACTATATGTATACCCTTACTGAGCATCTAATATCATCCCATTATTATGTTTTATCATTCCACAGGATTCCATGATTTATATTTTGACTTATGTGCATAGTTACGTTGAGGGGAATACAGGTATTATAAAAGAAAATAGTTTTTTGTATTATATATTTACAATGTAAATCGAATATCAAATATGTGTCTAGTTTAACAAGACTATGAGATTATTCAACCATTTGGTATGTGATTCCTTTTGTCTAATTGAAATTTATTAATGTAGTGTACTAAGTATAGTCTACCTATATCTAGGACATTGTAGTTGGTATCAGAGAATGATTAGTACAAACATTAGAAACTATATTTAAGAAAAAATATATTATGGAATATAAACATATGAATGAATTTGAAGATAAATTTTTTTATAGCTTATTATCCTACATATTTTTAAATAACAAGGAAAAAATAATAAAATTAGAAATTTATATATTGAGAAGGATATTTCATTGGTTATAAATCCAATAAATGATTCTTTATGAATACATTAATAAGATTTGTGTTATTGACATTGTGATTTGGGTTTTGGAAATGGTTTGAATTAGAATGGTTATACATGTAATGGTTACACTATTGATGATGAATAGAAAACAGAAGTCAACTTAATGGAAGGATGTATTAATGAATAAGATGATTAATTGGTTTTAATGGATTTAGATTGATTTACAATGATTAATATTCATGTGTATTATGATTGAAGAATTATTCTTACAATGGTTCCCTAGTTATAAAAATAATGTGATATATAATGATCATACGTCTTTACATCTTATTTAAGTATTTCAAATTGAAAACATTTTCCTTAATATTCCATAGTGATAAAGGTATTCATATATTTAAAATGTGAATATTAGATCTAGATTATGTTGTTTTGTAAAAATATTATTTCAAGTTGAATTTGAATTTTGAGGGAACTTGTTTATAAATTTTTCTTCTTTGAATTGATTAGAGAATTATTTTGGATGACTGTTAATATAATCTATCTATAGATTATATTAACATCAATTTTTTATGTTATTTTATGAGGTTATAGTGTTATTTATTATATATGATATAATGTGATATCTGTTTTGGTTTTAGTAACCATTTTAATATTAAATGAATGAATTATAGATCATATGAATCATTATTGTTATTTAAGAATTAAAAAACTCTTCTCCAACCCCATTTTTCTACTGTAAAAATGATGTTATAATAGGATGAAGTAAAACCAATGGTTAATTTCATTCATTGGACATAGAAATATATCGTTTATAATTAATTGGTAAATTACATTTCTTTATTTGAAATTAATACCTCAACACTAGGAGAAATATTTTGGGATGAATAATATATATATTAACACTTATATATATGAATTATGTGGTCTTTTAATTATTTATAAGATTTATGGTTTTATGATGGTTACCTTTCTAATGAAAATTTACTCTATAACTATCCATCATAACCTGATAGTTATATTTTTCTCCCATATCCATGTTTTTACAACACACTAATGTTATCCAATTTGAAATCATAATTTTATGGTGACCTTATCATTTATATTTACCACTTATTAAGGGTAAGTTTTATTAACCCTATTTCCAATGTGAGTTTCCCATAAGGGATATTTAAATTATCTAACATTAATTTTTTAACTGAAAATTTAGATTTAGGTGATTCAATTTATTTAATGAAGGGAGAATTTAACACCCCTGGATTTTATAGTATGAATTTTTTAAATTTAATCACTCTTATAGCATAAGTTTCATGAAAAACTCACCTTAACAACATAATAAAATATTTTTATAACCTAGAAATTAAAATATCCAAAATTAATAGTATCCACCAATGTATATAATTTATATATAATATATTTAATCAATTTCTTTTAAATTTATTCAAATGACTTTTTAAACATAATATAAGAACGAATAAAATTTTATGAATTAATGGGATATGATTTTATTAGGATAGTTTTATCACCTTTTGATAGAGAATATGTTTCAAATATAATTTTTGATTCATAAAAAATTTATATCTTTCAAATTGAAATTAATTTTCAAAATTGGAATAAAAAGATTAATTTCTTCTCAATTGTGATATTTTTATGAAAACTCATATATTTTGATGAATAATGAAAAATATTGTTTTTTAATTCAAAAAATCATTTTATTTTAAATAATGTATGATGTCAAATTAAATTTTTAATTGGGTTTTAAGAATAATTTCGACTATTTTATCATATAATATAATTTATCCCAACTGAATCAATTTCACTGCAAATATGGATATAAATACATTTAAAACATTTGACCATTTTCTATTTAATAACCCAATTTCTCATTATGCTAACAAGATTAATTATTAATTATTTTAGCTAATTTGGTGTTTTAAATTTTGAAAAAAGGGATCAAACATTTGGAATGTAAATATCCAAATATATTAAATAGTTCTATTTTTGGGAAAATATTTTTTTGTATAATTCATAGTTTTTATTATCCTGATTAATGGAAAATATATTAATTAAGGGTAAACATAATAAAAATAATAGAAATTCAACATAGAAATTGTCATATATATATATATATATTATGTTTGTGTCAAACAAAATCATAAACGAGATGTCTTTATGGCCACTTTTGGAATCTTGTATTACTATTTCCCTATTATAATATTTTATAATATGGAATGTCAATTTTGTCATACTCATGTTTTCAATAAATAAGAAATTTTTTATTTGAATTTATTTATAAGATATCATTAATAATAAATATAAATATAAATATAAATTTTTTATCATCATATTATAAATTATTTTTTAATTTTTAGTAAATATATACTTACCCTAAACGGTCACATAATGATGATGCCATAATTGTTTAATTATTAGACATATCAAATAAATTATATTAAAAATATGAAAATAAATATAATTTCATATAATTAATTTCATTCAAGAATTTTTGTTAAAATTTTTATTTGTGATATGTTAAATTATTTGTAGTCAATATATTATTTTATTATGTAATTTTTAAAAATTCGAGTGCTTCATTGTGTCAAATGTGAAAAAAAATATTTTAGAAAAATTAATATTTTATTTAATGAAATAAATTTTACGAATATATAAAATTCATACCAATGATTTAGATAAAATTTAAAATTTATTCCTTAACACGTTTATGGTTCTTATAGATTTTTATAATAAAATTTACCCATCAATGTGTAAAAACATATGTTCTTTATCATTATCTAGATTTTTATTAGGGGGGCACAAATGAATCCTAGGGGACCAAATATACGAGCGTCGAAAGTGGTGAAGCCTGAGGGAATCCTCTCGGATACTATTAGTCCCTGTGGGAGTCAAGTTATAACAGTCATGTATAATGAGAATCTTCGGGTGATGGATTTTGAAGGAGGCCAGGTAGTCTATCGCCTGGTTACCCTCCCAAAAGATATGTGATACTTTAATATTGTTGTCAAGTTGGTCATGAAATTTCTGGATTACATACTCAATGGTCCATGGGATGTATCCAAGGCCCTTGGGGGAATTCTGAACAAGAAGGGTGTCTATTTATGCCTCCCTGAGGATTATCCCGCTTTATTAGCATATCGAAAGGCTAGTGAGATTGGTCATTTCCTCTACTAGAAGCAACATGTTGTTGCCCGGATGAGTGGATAAGGACTGTAAATAGAGCCATTAGAGTTGTGGACAAGCCCTCCACCTCAAATGAGACCTACGACACAGGATCCATCGATGTTATGTTTAATGCCCTAAATCGGGAGATGCCACCTGACCCATCTGCTGACAAAGTTTATATGAATGAGAGCATGGAAATGAGGGTGTTGTATGATTTATTGTAGGGTGGGGGCCTCCCTTCCGATGTTCATCACCCTGTCCAGATCAAGAAATAGGTTTTTGGTCTGAATCACTATCACCCAGGCAGAGGAAGACAAACCATCATGATGAAGTCTATTCTTGGCACGCCTTATGCACCAACAGCATGCACATTGAACCGGAGCATGTTCTTTTTTCTCTGACTTTTGAGCCTTTGAACCATGGAACCGAAATACAAGGAAGGGTTCCTACACCATAGTTGCAATTGAGAAAGCAGTAAAGTCACCAATATCAGTCCTGATGGATTTCGCACAGTCACTCTTGAAAAATAGATGATCATTACCCTACTCATTATTCTCCTTGAAATAGACACATCTAGTGGCCATATACACACCACAACACCAAATGATCTCAGGAGTGGGTATGACACTATTGTGAATCCTCGATGTGAGGATGTTTAACTTCATCGTGATGGCTCTATCCCAATATATTTTGTTCCTATAATCCACATCTTCCTACGAGTGAGAGACTTGATGGTCATCCATATAATTAAATTATCTCGAAGGGGATGGGGTAAAAACACACCGATTAAGGGATAAGGACATTGAAAAGTGGTGGAACATGTCCATTTTCTCCCTATTCAGAACTGTGTTGGTGATGGATGGATATCTGCTCACCTTCATGAAGAAGATGCTCGTGGTAGGATAGCTAGGAGAACCAATGTGCACCAGACACCAGTTGTCGTGCCAGAAGGAAATCTATCTCCTTCCGACGATCCAGTGAGAGTCAGCAAGGTGATGAGGGGAATGATCTCATTCTAGGAGGGGGATGTGCTTTTGTCTCTATCACCCCTTCCCTTTTGTAATAGAGGTTCATGGATCATCCCTAGAGGGATATTTTTTTCAACACTTCGCATTAAATTTTTACATGCATGCATGCCAAAGCGTCGGAGAGTCTTCAGACATTAATTCCACCATCATTGGCAGACCTCTATAATTTACTCTAGGAGGCCTAATGCCTCCTTCCCTCTACTTTGGGATCCCATAAAAACCTTGAAAGAATTATATCCATGCACTGGATGATCCCCTTGTGGACAATGATTGTAGAAATAGAATGGATCGTGGATGTCATGAGAACACTGTTGATCAGGGCGATCCTACCTCTAAATGATAGGTAATGATTATTCCAGTTGAGAACCTTCTATGTGATCCTGGAGATGGCGGGGTCATGGTCTCGAATGCGTAGGGGCATTGGTGAGACAAGGGT
Organism: Viscum album; assembly: GCA_963277665.1. Lineage (NCBI taxonomy): Eukaryota > Viridiplantae > Streptophyta > Magnoliopsida > Santalales > Viscaceae > Viscum > Viscum album. Next base: position 326,894,353 of record OY728128.1, read on the forward strand.
GCCCAAATACCCCAATGGAATGAGGCCTTTTTGCATGCCTAGAAAAAGGATCACACTAAGGACACACCCCTCAGTATAGTGTTTTGAAATTTTTAAATTCCTATTGCTCTTGTTTATGCGTTGCATGCTCCATAAGAAGTAGGCTTCTAGGACACTGCACATGCCATGCACTGATCTACTGGAGGGGATGATGAAGAGGTTGGAGTCATCCACGAACATGAGTTGAGAGAGAGAAGGAAGAATCAACCTACTGTGGAAGGGAAGGACCTCACACATGCTATTGTTTTGGAGAAATAGCCTACTGAATACAGCATGGGTGATGAAAAAAATGGTCGAGGAAATGGGTTCCCCTTGTTGAAGATCGCACGTTGCCTTAAATAACAAAAGGTTTTCCCCATGGGTGAGATCTCCATCCATCCTGAACTGAAGCACCATAATTTTAGATTGATGTTCCAGGAGGAAATTCCATACCAGCAAAAACATTATTGATGAACCCCCACTCCATGCGGTCGTAGGGGTTTCTGATGTAGAGCTTTATCGCCATGTATGAACTATGGGTTTTGAAGTGAACGTCCTGTATCATTTCTGGGGACAATCCATTCTCCCCCTGTATTAAGCACCCTCTCATGAAAACATGTTGTTCCATGGAAAACCACATGGGAAGATGGATCGAAAACCTAGAGTTAAAGATGCATGCAAGGATTTGGTAGGGGTCGTTACACATAATGATCAACAGGAAGTGCTCCACAGTGGTAGGGGACCAGGACATGGGAATGATGACCACAGTGGTCACACAAGAAATGTGAGACAGTGCCCCACCCCTGATAAAATCCATAATGGACACCATGAGATAGACATTCAGAATAACCCACGAGGACCAGTAGAACGTAACATGAAACCCATCAGGACCAGTTGTGACCTCTGGGAACAAAACTCATCATGGATCTACGGATTTCCACCTTTGACAGAATGTCTCTTATGGATTTGTTATCCCGAGATATAAGGTTGGGATGGATGATGTACAAGATCCTCATGTCTCCTTCATTGAATCCAGTGGGGATTTTCATCTTAGGGTCTATAAGTAGGTTGCAAAAGTAGGCATTGACAATCTCACCCACCACCTATATGTTGTCTGAATACGATTCATTCCCTAAATCTATGTTCAGAGTTATCCATCTTCTTCTTTCCTTGATAAACTCATGGAAATATGTCATGTTCTTACCCCCCCACCCCCCCTCCTCTCTGATCCATTTAATCCTTGAATCCTCCACTGTCTTCTTCTCTTTTCTTAAAAGAATGTATTTCAGTATGTCATTCTTACTCGTGAGTTCCTCAAAGCACTGAGCATCCCAATTTCCTTTGTGTTTCCTCTCTATTCAATCAAAATATAGTATAACATCTTCCAGTTCCATGACAGATGTTTGTTGGTCCAATAACCACACATGGATCCTCTACCAGAGGCACCGAAGAGTGTTATTTATCACCGAACACATGTGAACCTAGGTGGGGGAGTCCCAGGAGGCCCTATAATACTTGTTATACTTGGGGGTGTTAACCCAATACTGATTGAAATAGAAATGAAGGAGGTGATCCGCTATGGGGGTGAGAGAGATCAACTGTGGGGAGTAGTCAGAGACTCCTCACATCAGATGGGTTATTTTGGAGACAGCGAATGCAGAGAGGGTATGCAGCTTCCATAATCATTTATCCAAATGACTCCATGTCTTGTGCACTCCCCATTGATTATTGAACTAGGTAAACCTGTCTCCCATGAATCTGAGGTCCATGAGACCCTTACCAGCATTTATTTATGAGAAGGCAAGACTGAGTATATTTTTATAAAGGCCCCAACCCTTCTATTCCTCTATGTCTATGACAACTTGGTATTACCCTCCTACAAGCCAGGGTAGGTTGTTGGGGTCGTGAACATTGATATCGCTCCACATGGACTCATGTTGCATAGGATCACATATTCTATAGATAGAGGAGAAAAAAATAATGATTACTTGTTGTTACCTTCATATTTATTGGTTGATCCCTTTCCTCGGCCTGCAGCATAGAAGAGCATTGATGCCAGAAGATCAAGATGTATTTTATCTATGGGTTACCATGCATGAAGCGAAGCATTTTAATATTCTTGGAACCTCGCTGATCCTTCATGGTTGTAGCTTATGCTCCAGGATCACCATCACAGATATTCTGTGTTTAGGGATTTTCGAAGCCAAGAAGTCCATTTTGACATGAGCTAATATGTTGTGAGCATTCCAGATGAGAAAGTGATTCATTTGGAAAAGATTATCCTAGGAATGGCCCTAGATTTAATGGACTTCACATAGTGGGAGGATGTCCTTCCCTAGAGTTTCCTGGATTGAGATCTAGTGAACACAGCTCTGCCAATAGGCACAGGGCCGATAGTGGGAGACTCGAGACATTATGGGGATCCCCGAGGTTTCCCCTTATTGACTGGGAAAGAAAGGGCCACCCTCTTTACCCCATCCTTCTTCCGTAGAGGGTAATTCCTTCTGATGATTTGGATGGGAGTTGTTTCCACAACCTGTAGGTATAATTCAATGGAATAACCCATTGGCACAATCGGAAGGGACCACCCCTCCACCTTATGGACACATAGTGCCCGGGTAGGATGAGGGTAGGGGGAAATCGAGAGGCCTATGGAAAGAGAGGGGAGTAAAGGGTGAGTGACAATCGTGACTGAGGAAAGAAATCATGAAACATAAGACACCATATACCAACACTCCATTCAGTTGGACACCACTGTGAGGTCTGCTATGAGGATGTGGTCGGGCGCCTCAGTAGAAACAGAGGGAGGCTTGTGGGTCCTAACCACTAGGGAAGGCCCCTCAAGTAAACCTGAGGCTTTAACAGCATTAGATGGCCATTGCCCGCCACCTTGAAGACATCTCTAACACACCTGAATAGAGTGTCACTAAAGAAGGCAGTGAGAGAAAAATCAAGGATACATGGGACAAGAAATATCATGGGTCTAACAGCGGGATTAATGCACATGAAGAACAAGAGTTTATGGAAATGGGAGAGAAAGATCCATTTCAACACAGATGTGGGCTTTATCAACCTCTGTACATGAGCTGGTCCGGGTTTTGGAGCATAGATAGATGCCTAGAGAGTCACTGATTTCTTTCAGAAAGCATGCATTCTGGGTGGGGAGCGGGAGCCCTTGGAGACTAAGCCAGACCACGACTCAAGGGAACTCCTACCATCGGTGAGAATCCAATGACCATCGGGATATGCTGAAGCTCTAGCTGAACCAGGATCGAGGATCCCTGCACCAAGACTCAATGAAGTCCTCCTACGAAGTATGGGATATACAAAATGAGTGCTGATGGAGAACAGAGACCCTCACATGCAACCACAAACCCCAGGAGCCCTCAAACTTCTGAAACGGTGATAGGGGGTTCGAATGCACCAAAGTGAGCACTTAAGGAGAGACACAGGCGAGCTGATGCCTCCTGGAATGCCAAAGAGGGGATGTCTAGGCACACCTGAGATCCTGCACGAGATAAGTGAGCCACCTTCAGAGATACCTCCAGAATATAGGATATGAGATCATAAGGGTAAGATCCACTGAAGACATTTCTAAAGCAAGGAATGAAACTAATGTCGAGAGGGGAGGGGGGGACCAGAGGTTTAGGAGGGCATCGAGAATGATGTCTTCGCAGACAAAGGCGCCATGTACCGTAAGGAAATCATATTCTATTATTCTTATACTTCACATATATGTTTAGTTAGAATTAAAAACTTATTAAAACCTCATTATATATATTATTACATGTTATTTTTATTATTTTGAATACATATTCCATTATTTATCCATCATATGAAAAATCAAATCACCATGTTTTCATACATAAAATTTACCATCTTCTTGGTGTGGTGTAATTTTTTTCATCACCAAATTAAATTGATGGGTATAATGATGGAAATGAATGATATATGTTGTAATTATGGATTATATTAATTGTATATATTTAATAAACCAACCAATCTCGTACCATTTTTCAATTAATGTAATGATATTGTTTCTCAGGAATAGGTATAACCTTTCGTCTCCATGACACAATGAGATTCATTTTAAATTTTAATAATTAATTAATGATTATATAAATATAGATATTGAATAAATATTTTTTATATCCTTGATATAATTATTTACATGATGAAGCTATATAATATTCATAATAATCTTTATTTACATGATGAAAAATGTATTAGAAAATTAAGTAGTTAGCATAAAAAACAAGGGTAATAATGAAATATTATTAACCGATGGGTGATAAGATGATATAATAGGATAAAATATGATCTCATAATTACAAATATGATTACTCTAATAATTATTAACATTCCAAAACATTATAAATGTGGTTTAGATATATAGAAAATAAATCAAACCTATGAAAAGGGTTTAACTCACAAAATCATTATTAATCAAAATTATTTCAATTTATGTCTCTATTGGGGAATATTTGTATTCCATGTCAATATTTTCTATAAATGTTTCCATAAAATATTTCAATATACTACTTTTTTTATCATTTTTTATACATGTTTAAATTTTATTAAAATGTTTGAAATGGTTATATTTTTCATATTCAAAATGACGTGAATTATAAATTTCTTGAAACAAACTAGGAAATAATATTTGTAACATATATGTATTTAGAAGATTCTTCTAAATTCATGAAAATGTAAATTTTTTTCTATATTTTATATTTTTACATGTTTTTTACCAATGAAATTATTTTCATCTATAATTTCATTAATATTATTTAAATGATTTCAATGTAATGTAGGTTATTTTTGACATTAAATTTTTAATGATCTTTTTAGTGTATTTTCATATATATATACATATTTTGTTGGATTTTATGATTGATTGAAGTAGATCACATATGTTAGCATCTATCATTTTTTATTGAATGATTTATGATTTTTAGAAATATAGATATGCTATTTAATATCATTCATTTTTTATGTTCTATGTATTCACTTTTTGTAATATAATATTTTTATATGAGTGTTTATGTTGTTTATGATTCATCCACTACATATGAGGAATTTATTGGACATTTTATGTGACATAAAAGGCCTAATATAGACCCTTGATACATTGGTAGGTCTTGAGAGACCAATATTTATCAATATTGGATGATGAAATAACTAATTTTCGTATGGTGTCATAGATGAATCCTTGATGGTATGATTATGATGTCTTGAATTATTAATTCCCTCAGTGTGATATTATTTTTTGATAGTCATTTATATTATTCTACTACTAGAACAACCATGGTTAATATTCATTATCAAGTGGTTATTTATAGTGAATTATTTGATCATCATTTATTAATTCCTTATTAAGAAGATGTTATTGATTTAATAGAAAGAGTTTTATTAATTCACCTTACCATATTATTTTATTATTTTTTATTATAGACTCTGCCGTATGTTTACTCAGACTGAGAATCTCAGCTAATGATTTTTTAATGTTTCATATTTTCCTTGGATTACATGAAATATATTTTGACATATGTCAATAGTTACACAAATGTTGATAATGGTGTAACCAAATAAAGTACTTTTTGTATTTTATCCTCAGAATATAATTTTAAATTCAAATATGTATCAAGATTACGAAGACTACTAAATTAATTTTTTTGTTGTGACGCGATTCATTGTATCTAAATATAATGTTATAATGTAAGGCAACAAATCAAGGATATCATTGTCTGGGTCATTAACATAATTAAATAATCATCTCCCATATAGTAATATATAATTATATAAGGAGTGTAACCTACATCAAATACATTTTCCATTCAATGGGATATGAAACTATTTATTATGTGTACAATGGACTGCAACATCACAAATAGATTTCATTATTTTTCAGTTAATTCCTTCCATGTCTAGATATATTGATATATTTAGTATATTCATATTATTTTTATGAAATAAGTATAATTTTTTAATTATAATATAAATTCTACCTTCTAACATTCCAATCGATTTTAAAAAAATTACATCACCTGTGCATACTTGTCTACTACTTCCTCCACGAAGTGATCTAATGAAGTTTTATTTTATATTGATATAGAATGTAATATTTAAATATTTAATGAATATATATTAATTACTTTATATAAAAATATTCTATAATGGCTAATTAATATTTACAATTTTTTATTCCATAATCCATGAAAATAAAAACTTTGTTCATGTGTACATATGGATTTAGTTTTCCATGAAATACTGTTTTCAAATTTTTATAAAAAAATTTTATAGATAGTTATAAACATGTATATAATTAATATATGTTATATTTAAATTTTATGTACCATTTTTGATATAATTTAATCCAAATAAATTTTCAACATCCAAAAATAGAAGATAAAAACATTCATGATAAATGAAGAATTTTCCAACGTAAACAATGATTTTAACAAATAATTTATAGTAAAAATGGGGAAAATGATATAAGTGACTCATATATGGTAATATTTCTATTATTTCGGATATGGAATAGATTTATAATAATCATGTATTTATTATTCCTTAGGTTTTAACATGTATTATGGGTGTTGATACGCGAGGTACGGGTTTATTGGCTGAAATAATATTTTTTGCAATATATGTTATGCGAACACCAGTGTTTTTTTATGACGTGTATTTACATATGTGTTGAAATTTCATATAAATATTTTAGATAATGTAATGAAATATTATCCTTAATTAGAATTTACTATTTCATGGGTCTTATGATTTTAAATATTTCCAATGATGTTAGGGATTCTCATCTCATATTAATTTTAGCAAGATATATGCCATCCTCGCTAATTGATTGATTTGTGTGGTTTATATATTTCCCATTAACGTATTTTATGGTTATTATAATTAAAATTTTTGATATACATTTACATATATGTTCCTTTATTTATAGGGTATTATGATTCAATAGTATCCAATATGGTAAATGTAGAGACCCGAAGCTTGACATACATTAACATTACATTAATTTTGCGGAATACTTAATACAAAACAAAAAACACACACACAAGGATCGTAATAGTTTACTGTCTTTGGAAACTTGGAACGTAATCATCTAATCGTGGTGAAAGATCTTCAACATCTCCCAATAAGGATCTTCCTTTTTTTTCTTACCTAAAACCTTTATTTATATCCAGTAGAAAAGAAAACATTCAAAAGGATGAGCTCAAATGATCAGTAAGGTTAAGCATGGATAAAATAAAACATAACATATACATTTGAACTTAAAAACATGAACATAAGGATTAAACATCAAATCTTTGAGCAATGACATAAAACATGGAAGTATGTAGGGCATAGATCATAAAGAAACATTAAGAATGATAAAATATAATAAAAATAAAACATGTAATTGTGGAAACCATTCAGCACATTTCATGATTTCCCTAGTAGCCAAGGCATTGCTGCCAAGACCATCTTGGTGGACAACGTCCCTTTCGGAATCGAGTTCACTCCTCGTTTCAGTCCTGTAACACTGAACTAGATTAACTTACCGTTCCATCCATGACTATCTCATGAGATATAAATCTTTACCCAATGCATTTGAGGGAGATATTGGTCCCACACATCTCATAATGAAATCATTCTTACTTGTGCCAGAAAATTAACATACATAATTCATAATAACCCAATAAATAAAATGGGTTTCATAAACATCATCCCATCATAACATAATCCATATAAAAGAAATGGATATCATTTCATAATAAAAAAAGTGAAACCATGTAAATCATAGAGACATTACACTTGAAACATACACATGTGAAATAATGTCATCTTAGATGAAAATGGTTTTGATAAGACACATTAAATTATTTCTTGTGGAAAAAATTCTTTTTTTTCAAAATCATTTTCTTTTCACAAAATGTCATGAAATTTTAGAAGAAAAGGTTTTTGTCGGAAAAGTCAAAAAAGTACCTCGTAACGTAAACTAAAGAAAGATTCATTACATACCATGTAGTAAAAGTCAAAATTGGATAAAAAGGACTTTAAACATACATGGAACCATTTATTGGAAACATGTACTTGGATTATAACAATAACCCCAGTAAATAATTACGAATAAGCAATCTCGGATAAAAATGAGATTTGCAAAATTATCCCTTACCATAGGTCTGATTTGCTTCGTAAGTGTCCGAAACCTTTGTATAATGATTTAAATAATGTCATTGACTTACTCCATAATCATACTCATTGTTATGAAATCATATATGGTTCACTTATGACTTTATATTACCCGTTCTTTTGGAAATTCCATGTTAAAGAGCGTTTTCGGTAAAATCGTTTCATTTGTCGTCCGTGTTTTGACTTGTAATTATTCATTTGATTACATAGATCATTATTAATTAATTCCAGAATATAAAACATGATTTATATATAATATATATTCAGAATATACATATATATATAATAGATCAGTAAATGGAAAGAAATACACCGTTCATGGAGACGGTTGGTCGTACGTACGCATGAACACTGTTTTCATTTCCTTATTGAGTTGAATGCAACTAAGTAGATGAAATAAACATATATATACACATAAATATAGTATCATTATTATTTCATATATTTAGTGATTAATTATTATATATACTTTATAATCATTCGTGAATGGTTAAAGTGGAGAATGAATCACATCGCGTTGTGGAGACGGTAGACCGTACGTACGCACGAGCGATGATATCGTTCTCATGATCATGGGACTATATTAGAGTGTATGTATACTATTTCAGAATCAATATAACTTTAAAATAATCATATATAGTTATTATTTACACCATTATACCCATCCAATTATGGTAGTGGTAGAAAATAGATTTCACCACGGCATGGAGACGGTATTCCGTACGTACGCACGCGTGGTGATTTCGTTTTCCGTAGGATGGATAGATGGGGAAATAGGGTTGTTTCATAAATATAATAACATATCAGAATATGAGTGATACTAATGTTATTACTTCATAATGAAACAACCTAATAAGAAGAAGTGTAATAAGAAATAAAGTTGAAAGAATCGGTAACTGACATTACCTCTTCTTTGAAGTGCTTCTTTGAGACCTCCTTTTAGGGTACTAAAATAGTTATTCGAAGAAGAACAGAACATCTAGGATGTTTCTCGGGAAGTGGAGACGAGAAATTGGTAGGGGTTGTCCGAGCTTGAAGGCTCAATGTGGTGTGAGGAAGAGGGAGGAGGAGGTGCCCTTTTATAAGGGATGAGAGGGGTACCTTGGGAATAACTAAAACTATTATTTTATTATAAAGTCAAATTCGGTTTTAAATAGCTCCAAATTTGTTTATTTCGAAGATAAGGAGGGGATGGGTCGAAATGACTTCAACCAATTGAATTTAGACAAGTTTAGGTTCCTATTTTAACCTTATCATTTAGATTTAACATTAAGTTAAATAATTTTACTTTTACCGTGTATTCTTGTGTTCTTATACTATAAGGTTAATAAACACACTATAAGAAGACAAACGAACCCCAAGTTCTTTATTATTAATATATATAACCTTATATAAGTCATTTGGCCGAACCTTAGAATTTTATGAATAAAATAACAATTAATAATATAATATTTGTTTTAAAAACTATTTTATGTCAATTTCGACACTATTCAATAGTTGATTTTTTGAAACTCATAACAGAATGATTACTTCGACCAAAGTTAATTAAATCAATCCCAACATGACATATTAACCTATAAAATTAGTTTAGTTCATTAAAAGTCTCACATTATATTTATTTGGGTATTTATAACATCAATTATGTCAATATTTCATTAATAAGATAATTACTGCATCATCGTTGTGTCAGAAATAAATTAAATTATATAAAGTCTGAAAATTACAAATAAAATACCATTATGAAGGAAATAGTTTTAGCTTTCTAATTAATATTTATAGTCGAATTTATCTTATGTATAACCCCATATTATAAATTATTTACTTATTAAACTTTGATTTTAACTATTTTAACCCTTCTTTAAATAAATTAATAACCAATTTCTTAATCTAATCCAATTGGGCCTAAATGTTCATATTTTATTCCTAAGGTTATTTTTGGTCGAATTAAATTTGTCCAATAGAATTAGGACATCTGTTAGGGTAATAATAATATCTTTTTTATCCTTAATTACCCTATTTACTTTTAACCGTGGTAAAAAAAAGTAAAAAGTTACTATTCACCAAAAATTATTTTCATCTCATTAAACCACATTTTACATACTAACATCAACTGTGTCTCTCAGATTTTTGAAATTCCACTCACAGAAGCGGTAAAATTATGTTTTATGAAAAAATTATTTTTTTAACTACCACTTAGTGGTTTCACTATTCATCAAAAAAATGAAAGTTTCCAGAAAAATACCAAAAATTAGGCCGAAGCTATATTTGATATTATGAACTCAAAAATGATGTCTATTTTACCAAATTCAAAACATATTAGTTTCATTAATTAATTAAAAAAATAATTCCCGTCGTCAAAACAAATAGCGTGTTTTTAAGAGATAATAACCATCAAAAGATTGACACTTGTTTATGTCTGGTTTAAATGTAGAATTACATCCAATGACCAACATTGTATTAAATTGTAAAAATATATTCTAAATATACTTTAAAACCACTCAAATTAATAATTTATCACTATTAATTATTCCTATTAAAAAAGTTCTTTTTAATTAAAATTTAGTAATTTTCACTATTCATTAGAATATGAATGTTATCCGAAAGGTACCAAAATTTCACCCTAAGCTAATTTGGATATTCCAAATCCAAAAATGAAGTCCATTTTGAAAAATAAAATTTTCAAAATTTCAAAAAGTGGTTATTAATATTCATAATGGCTTGTTTTAATAATATTTTAATTGCATATCGTTGTTTAGCGAAACTCGGTATTGCGTACGACGCATGCTATCGAGGAAGGTCGTGATTGCGTGTAATGCAAGGCAAGTCAAGGATGCGTGTTTTGAAAGCTCCTTTTGGTGTAGCTTACAACACAAGACATTAATGAAAATAAATTTTTTCATAAAATCTCGGGGTGTTACATTCTACCCCCTTAAAATGAATTTCACCCATGAAATTTGTCGGGGTTTTAAATGGTTTACTACTCGAAAGTTTCTTTAATAGAAACCCACATCGTAAAAAGGAATACCAAAACTTGGATTTAAGAAGTAAAGTATGAATTGTAATGATTACCCAAATAAACTAATCACTGGGTTTCCACATAGGTGAAAATATGGATATGGAAGAGAAATCAAACCATCATGTTTTGATGGAGAGTGGTAGAGATCATGGCTATGAAAAAGCCAGAAATCACAAAGCAATAAATTTGTGACGATCTAAGGTACCATCTGATTCATCGGATATAATAGCACTAGAACAACATTTTTGGTTTTCAAGATCGTTTCCCTAAAGTTGATGAAATTAGAAGAAATACTTTCTTGATTTCGCTATAGTCTCACCGTTGATCGTTCTTTAGACAATTTCAACTTCATCTCTTAAAGAAATGAAGTTGAATTTGTCATTCGTGATGTGTTAACAAATCATGTGATAGAATGATGGGACATTCCATCTGTCTCAAACAAAAGGATAGAAAAGTTATCAAAAAAAAGTACATAAGTCCATCTATAGTGAGATTAATGATATATGGTTACTAAAATGGACTTATACTTCATATATCATACTGCTTAATAAAACTAGTTTCTACTAAATAGGGAATTCCTGTAGGCCAGTGGTAGGCGATAAAGGCCAATCGCACTTCAGTTGTGGGTTCGATTCCCACGGCCTTGTCCGACGCGATGGGATGTCGCCCATCCTGCAGGTTGTCCTTTTTCTAAAACTATATTACTATAACATCCCATCAATAATATCGAAAAAACTTATATCCTTAATCAATACTATCTTATGTCCAACATAATCCAATCCAATCTTTAGGCTTATCCATAATACTGTAGTCCTCTCTCATAATATAGTGAAAACGATTACCAGAGATTTAATACCATCGTTGATCCCCATATATCATAAGATATGTCTTGTTGGTCACATTCCAAACATTAGAAGGCCTTAATCATGTATTATGTTGAAAAATGAATACCTATTGAACCATAGTGAAAACATGAATGAAATTAAAAGATAACACTTTCCACATACCAAAATCCTCAAAATTCTATATACTCAAACCATGATATCACTTAGTCTTTATATCAATCATGAGATCATGAATACTGTCAAACATTTCATTTTCTCGTTTACCCTTCATTATGCACATATCATCTTTTTTTTTCCAAAAATATCTCAATCCCTTTCCATGGTTACCAGAACCATAAAATTATTGACAACCACAATAGACAAATACATAAATATTCCAATATTCCACGATACTATATACAACATTATTTTGGAATCCATTTACATAAACACTTAATCATTCCCCCACATCGTTTTCATATTCAACATCTCCAATAGTGATCACATGTGACTTCCTTTTGTCCTTTTCCTTAACTGGTTTCTCATGTCGATCATCACTAACCCTTGGATTAGGGCATTTATTGGCATAATGTCCCATCTCCTTGCACATGAAGCATTGAAGTGTTGTTGGTTATTTCTCTGTAGTCTTGTCTTTATTCACATCAATAGAAACCCTTTTTTCATTGCTTCGACAATTAGATGCTTGATGACCTTCTTTTCCACACTTAAAAAATTTTCTACTCCCTTTAAGACAATCTCCACCATGCTTCTTTCCACACTTCGAGCATAAGGACACATCCATCTTCATTTCACCATTATAATAAGATTTCTCCTTGAACTCCATCTTTCGTTTCTTGTCAAAACTATGAGATGGATAAGTAACAACAACTTCCATTTCTACCTTGATAGAACAACTCACAATTTCTTCACAGCTACTGAAGTCTCTTATAGCTAATTCCCTTTGAATATTTGGTTTTAAGCCACTGAAGAATCGATCTGCTTTACTTTCAGGTTGGATGATAAATCCAGATGCATACGTTTCAAGCCTTATAAAATTTTCTTCGTATATACCAACAGATTCATCATCCTTTTTCTTTAGTTCAAGAAACTCCTTCTCCATCTTTGTTCGAAGAATAGTAGCAAAGTACTTATTGAAAAATAAGTTCTTGAACTCGTCCCATTCCATGGACTCAATTTCATCTCTTTGCCTCGTAATCTTGATAAGATTCCACCGTTGATCAGATTTACCTTCCAAACGATATACTGCTAAGATATCTTTATCATGTCCAGAACACTGAAGAACTGAAAATAGCTTTTTAGTAGTACTGATCCATTGTACAACAACAAGTGGATCAGAAGACCCACTAAAAGAAGGTGGATGTTGCCTCACGAAGGACTCAATAGAATATTGTTCCCTTCTCTGCTCATCTGGAAATCCAGAATGATTCATAGCTTGGGTAAGTATAGCAATAAGATTTTTCACTCCATCTCCCATAACATTTGTTTGTTCATGAGGAAAATCATTTCATTTTCCATTTCATTAATCAACACAGTTCTTTCAGGTTCCAGCAATCGTCTACAACCCAAAAAGAATAGTGTGAGAGTCAAAAATCACAATAAAGGGTTAGTAACTTCAATATCTAACATCTTTGGTATAATCTAATATAGTTACCATTGTTCTAGGACTATATCCTATACTTATACATATCCTTAGGGACATCCCTAGACATACCTTAGAAATATCTATAGGGATCTCACTAACATTTTTACATCCTAGTTTCCAAAGGTTGACTAATCCTTTCCTCTGACACCAACTGTAGAGACCCAAATCTTGACGTACATGAACATTACATTACTTTTGAGGAATACTTAAAACATAACAAAAACACACACACAAGGATCGTAATAGTTTAGTGTCTTTGGAAACTTGGAACATAATCTTCTAATCGTGGTGAAAGATCTTCAACATCTCCCAATAAGGATCTTCAATTTTTGTTTCTTACCTAAAACCTTTCTTCATATCCTGGGGAAAATAAATCATACAAAAGGGTGAGATCAAATTCTCAGTAAGTGTAATCATGGATAAAATAAAACATACCATATACATTTCAACTTAGAAACATGAAAATAAGGTTTAAACAACAAAAGCTTGAGAAATGACATAAAACATGGAGTATGTAGGGAATTGATCATAAAGAAACATTAAGAATGATAAAATAGCATGGGAATAAAACATGTAATTGTGGAAACCATTCAGCACATTTCATGATTTCCCTAGTAGCTAATGCATTGCTACCAAGACCATCTTGGTGGACAACGTCCCTTTCTGAATCGAGTTCACTCCTCGTTTCAGTCCTGTAACACTGAACCAGATTAACTTACCATTCCATCCATGTCTATCTCATGAGATATAAATCTTTACCCAATGAATTGGAGGTAGATATAGGTCTCACCCATATCATAATGAAATCATTATTACTTGTGCCACAAAATAAACATACATCATTCATAATAACCCAATAAATAAAATGGGTTCCATAAACATCATCCCATCATCACATAATCCATATAAAAGAAATGGATATCATTTCATAATAAAAAAAGTGAAACCATGTAAATCATAGAAATGTTACACTTGAAACATACACATGTGAAATAATGTCATCTTAAATGAAAATGGTTTTACTAAAACACTTTAAATGAATTCTTGAGGAAAATATCTTTTTTCTTCAAAATCATTTTATTTCCACAAAATGTCATGAAATTTTATAAGAAAAGGTTTTTGTTGAAAATAGTCATGAAATATTTTGATGGAAGCTTCATGAAAATAAGGCTTTATAAAACTATAAAAATCCTTTCATGCCATATACGTTAAAAAAACATTCTTATCGTACTTTTTTGGGAAGAGTCAAAAAATTACCTCGTAACGTAAATAAAAGAAAGATTTATTACATAACATGTAGTAAAAGTCAAAACTGGATAAAAATCACTTCAAACATACATGAAACAATTTTTAGGAAACATGGACTTGGATGATAACAATAACCCCAGTAAATAATTACGAATAAACAATCTTGGATAAAAATGAGATTTGCAAAATTATCCCTTACCATAGGTCCGATTTGATTCCTAAGAGTCCGAAACGCTTGTATAATGATTTAAATAATGTCATTGACTTATTCCAGAATCATACTCATTGTTATGATATCTTATGGTTCACTTATGACTTTATATTACCCGTTCTTTTGTAAATTCCATGTTAAAGAGTGTTTTGGGTAAAATCGTTTCATTTGTCGTCTGTATTTTGACTTGTAATTGTTCATATGATTACATAGATCATGATTACATAATTCCAGAATATAAAAACATTATTTATATATAATATATATTCAGAATATACATATATATAATAGATCAGTAAATGGAAAGAAATATGTCTTTCATGGAGATGGTAGGCCGTACATACGCATGAATGCTGTTTTCGTTTCCTTATTGAGTTTAATAGAATTAAGTAGATGACATACACATATATATACGCATAAATCCAGTATCATTATTATGTCTATATTTCATGATTACTTATTATATATACTTTATAATCATTCATTAATGGTTAAAGTGGAGAATGAATGTCATCGCGTCGTGGAGACGGTAGTCCGTATGTACGCAGTAGCGATGATATCGTTCTCATGATCATGGGACTGTTTTGGAGTATATGTATTCTATTTCAGAATCAATATCACTTTAAAATAATCATATATAGTTATTATTTACACCATTATACCCATCCAAGTAAGGTGGTGGTGGAAAATAGATTTCACCACGGCGTGGAGATGGTATTCCGTACGTACGCACGCGCGGTGATTTCGTTTTCCGTAGGATGGATAGATGGTGAAATAGGGTTGTTTCATATTTATAATAACATATCAGTATAAGAGTGATACTTATGTTATTACTTCATAATTAAACAACCTAATAAGTAGAAGTGGAATAAGAAATAAAGTTGAAAGAATCATTAACAGACATTACCTCTTCTTTGAAGTGCTTCTTTGATACCACCTTTTAGGGTACTAAAATAGGTCTTTGAAGAAGACCAGAACCTCTAGGATGTTTCTAGGGAAGTGGAGAGGAGATATGTTCCGGGTTTGGCTGAGCTTTAAGGATCAAAGTGGTGTGAGGAAGATGGAGGAGGAGGTGCCCTTTTATAAGGGAGGAGAGGGGTACCATTGGAATAACTAAAACTATTATTTTATTATAAAGTGAAATTCGGTTTTAAATAGCTCCAATTTGATTTATTTCTAAGATAAGGTGGGGATGGGTCTAAATTCTCTCATAAAATAGAATTTAGACAAGTTTTGGTTCCTATTTTAACCTTATCATTTGGATTTAACATTAAGTTAAATAATTTTACTTTTACCGTGTCTTCCTGTGTTCTTATACTATAAGGTTCATAAACTTACTATAAGAAGCCAAACGAACCCCAACATGTTTATTATTAATATATATAACCTTATATAAGTCATTTTTCCAATCCTTGGATTTTGAGGAATAATATAATAATTAATAAAATAATATTTATTTTAAAAACTATTTTATGTGAATTTTGACACTATTCAGTAGTTGATTTTTGTGAAACTCATAACAGAATGATTACTTCGAAAAAAGTAATTAAATCAATCCTAACATGTAATATTAATCTAGAAAATTATTTTAGTTCATAAAAAGTCTAAAATTATATTTATCTGGGTATTTATAACATCAATTATGTCAATATTTCATTATGAAGATAATTACTGCATCATTGTTGTGTCATTAATAAATTAAGTTATTTAGTGTCCAAAAATTACAAATAAAATACCATTATGTAGGAAATCGTTTTATATTTCTAATGAATATTTATAGTCTAATTTATCTTATGTATAACACCATATTAAAAATGATTTACTTATTAAACTTTGATTTTAACTATTTTAACCCTTCTTTAAATAAATTAATAATAAATGTCCTAGTCTAATCCAAGTAGGACTAAATGGTCATATTTTATTCATATGGTTATTTTGGGTCGAATTAAACTTGTACAATAGAATTAGGACATGTCTTAGGGTAATAATTATATCATTTTTATCCTTAATTACCCTATTTACTTTTAACCATGGTAAAAAAAAGTAAAAAGTTACTATTCACTAAAAATTATTTTCATCTCATTAAACCACATTTTACTTACTAACATAAACCGTGTCTCTAGGATTTTATAAATTCCACTCACATAAGCGGTAAAATTATGTTTTATGAAAAATTCATTTTTATAACTACCACTTAGTGGTTTCACTATTCATCAAAAAATGAATGTTTCTAGAAAAATACCAAAAATTAGGCCTAAGCGATATTTGATATTATGAACTCAAAAATTATGCCTATTTTACCAAATTCAAAACATATTAGTTGCATTAATTAATTTAAAAATTAATTCTTGTCGTCAAAACAAATAGCGTGTTTTTAAAAGATAATAACCATCAAAAGGTTGACAGTTGTTTATGTCTGGTTTAAATGTAGAATTACATCCAATGACCAACATTGTATTAAATTGTAAAAATATATTCTAAATATAATTCAAAACAACTCAAATTAATAATTTATCACTATTAATTATTTCTATTAAAAAAGTTTTTTGTAATTAAAATTTAGTAATTTTCACTATTCATCAGAATATGAAAGTTATCCGAAAGGTACCAAAATTTCCTCCTAAGATAATTTCGATATTACGAATCAAAAAATGAAGTCCATTATGAAAAATAAAATTTACAAAATTTAAAAAAGTGGTCATTAATATTTATAACGACTAGTTTTAATAATATTTTAATAGTGTATCATTGTTTAGTGAAACTCGGTATTGCGTACGACAAAAGCTATCGAGGAAGGTCGCGATTGCATGTAATGCAAGGAAAGTCAAGGATGCGTGTTGTGAAATATCCTTTTGGTGTAGTGTACAACACAATACATTAATGAAAAGAATATTTTTTATAAAATCTCAGGGTGTTACAGTAAAGGTTTTATGTTACAATTTCATAGGTTTCAAGATTGATTTACATTATGTTTTCATTGATGAAATATTATGAAAAACCTCTTAATAAAAATCATTGATTTCATCCTCAAATGTTTACATAATTATACTAAATTATAAATTTTTTTATTTTAATCTCTTTTTTTACTTAATCAAATGATGGAATGTTTTATAATAAAAATTGGCTTTATTTATCTCATTGATTGAACATTATTTTTCATCCATGTCCATAAGATTCTTTGTGGACAAGCTTTATTTCTATAAGGATTTTCTCGGGCTGGGTTTCATATCCTTACAATTAGGTTTGGAAATTGATTCATATCAATATATTTATTTTTGGACTAGGTTGTAATTATATTATAGTATATGTGGACAATTTTTATTTCTACAAGGTTAAGTGTGGACATACATTCGTATCTGTAAGATTATGAATCAAATAGGTTTTCATATCCATATTTCCATCTTTCAATATGATTTATTTTCCCTAACATAATTAATTATCCAGTTTCTATTTTTACATGATAACAAGGATATAATATTATTATCTTTTCCACATTCCTATGTTTATGTTATGCTCTCTTGGATTGTGCTTATTGATCTCCATTATGATTAATGTCATATGATTTGTCAATCATAATTCAATGAATCAAATATAAGATATATGTTTTTAGGTTATGTCCTTAAAATTTCAATCTAATGTTATCACTCCATTTTACTCATTCTTTTTATGTGATTAACGATATCCCCCTTTCATACCCTTAAATAAAATTTAATCTCATTGTTTATTACGTTACCTTTCTCCAAGTCATGTTGAAAGGTTCTAATTGGGATATTTATATGAAGAGTAATTGATGGGAATATATTTTTGAGATATTTTTCAAATATTACATGAAATAATAATAAAATTTATCTATTTTTAAAAATACACAAAAACTTTGTATTCATCTACTGTGTATTGGAAAAATTTATTGAGTACTCATATAAAAAGATGGAATGTTTATATATGAAATTTATAGGTTCATACATTTTGTATGAATGGATATATTTAGATACAATTTTGATTTAGAATGATTAAATCATAGTTAGAACCATACAAATATGTCTAAGGATAAGTACATGTATTGAAAATTAACATGGAAATTTGTTGAAAGATATAGATAGTTGATTACTTGAAATTATATCTATGTCTTCATTCTATATATAGATGTGGATATATAAGGGTATTAAAAAAATACAATGACTTGGAAAATGTCACATTTACCTTTGAGTCAATAATTACTTACTGTGTGACAACAGGACATGCAGATACCTTTTATTGACACTCCCAGGGGATATGATTATGAAAATAAAAAACTAATTGTATACAATAATGATAAAATTTAATATATTATGATGATGAATTACCTTGGTTAAACCTAAGGCCTCCTATATTTAGAAGAATTTTTCTTGATGTTGACATAATATAAATAATGTTTTTGAATATTTTTTCCAACTATTAATATCGTTTATTAGATTACGCTTCTTGGTTTTTAGCCATTGGGGTGAACATGAAAAATATGGATTAACATTGATTTTGATAGAAATAATATTAATGAGAATCTGAATGGGATAACAACTATAGTAATGCTTATTTTATTTTCCCAAATTATTTATGTAGATATATGATTATAACCCTAAAAATTAACTAACTATTGGACTCACCAAAGAATATAAGGATAGTGTTTTTAGAGATATCAGGTTGTTTAGACCATATAGTATTAAATATTCAATTTGGAATATGTGAATATTTATAGATTAATCACTGAATATAATTTCTCAGTAGAACAAGAAGTTTTTTATTATATGGAGAATAATGGAATAGAGAAAATAATTTCTCATTAATAATGAATAATTTAGTTAACAAAATAGTTGAGAAAAAGGGTTTTCCTAAGGAATCATTGATAGTTGATTTTTTTTTTCTATAGATGAATAACATAATAAAAATGACATATGAGATGAACGCTGTATTATGGGATAAGATGATGAATCCTAGTAAATGGTTCAATAATGTTATGGAATGGTGTAAGTGCTTATGTTTTGTAAATAATGTATAACAACACTCCATTTTCAAACAAAAAAACTAATTATCTTAGGAGGAAAATAATAATACATAATGAAATAAGTCCCCCATAAAATGCCCAAGTCTAGCATCATTAGAAACATAGGAGACATAAACCCATGTACATAAATGAGATATATTTTATCCCACTAGGTTCTTTTTGAATATCACCCATTCTATACACATAACAAATAATTCATATCTTAATTACCTATGGAAGGAAGGATAAAATTGGGTGATCTAAAATTTTCAATAAGGGTAAAGAAGCGTGATATGTAAATATAATCATGATCATATGGGTATGAAAACCTGATCTTGAAAATATTAGATCACAATCTGCATATCCCAAATTATTTTTGATGAAACATGGAATATAGAATGGAATTTAATATGAAATGAATCATATGGAAATAATTAACATAATACATGAAATCAAAACATTGGAATAAAACATGGAATTATTGAAGAAACATAACTATATAATATTATTTAAATAGTAGCCAAGGAATTGCTCTCAAAACCATATTGGTAGAATTCTTTCTCTCCACATACCATCTTGATAGTCATCATTCACTCCCATGGTCATATTAGTGTCATGAGTTCAATCATCATACCATCTTGGCCTATATAAAGAGATAAAAATCATTTACCAATGTATTGGAGAGAGATATATGTCCCACCAATATCACTATGAAATCATAAATCAATGTGATAAAAAATAAAATCAATTATACAATAACCAATGAAATTGAATTTTTTATATAAAAATTTAATAATTTAATAACCTAAGGAAAGAGATGGGTTTTACAGTCATTTCAAAATAAGCATAACTTGTGAAATGAAGCGGTTTTGAAAAGCATATAACCAATGAAAGATAAATGAGTTTCCTAAAAATGATGACATCAAAGCATAATCAATTTAGATAAATAGTATTAATGGGAAAATTGAAAAATTCCCATACAAAGGCATGAGTAAACCCTATGTATATAATATTATATTTTTAATAATTTATAAAGAAATATCAAAAACATTTATTGATGAAAATATCCTTTCTCTATTGAAAATTGGGTTCATAAGATAAAAAAACATTTTTATAACATTTTCATTTGAAATTGCTTTGAAAATGTATAAAATAGCCTTTCGAAATAATATAAGAGTTTAGCTACATAACAAAACATGAGTCTCAAAGAACACAAATTCATATAAATACTCTTTACTCATTTCATAAATTTTTAAACATTGAACCCCTGGATGAAATGAAATAATATATATATATATGAATAACAATACGTTTATTTAAAATAAACATATAATACCATCATAGTAATTAAATATACAACACAAATGTAATGAGTAACAAACATAGCTTGTAACTCATAGCAATAAAAAGTGACACGAAATCCACATACATTGTGTCTTACATCACATAATACTCTTTTAAACCAAATTTATAATAAATATATATTTAATATAAATATTATAATTTACTATATTAATATATCTAATACCTTATATGGTATGATTAGTATCTTCAACTACCCCACTTCTTAACAGTCATATAGTAAGGGTTCAGTTCATGTAATATTCTGTTTGTACCTCACATGGGTCTTAATTTATTATATGTTTTGTCATTATAATTATATCATGATTCTATAATCTAAACCATGATATAAATATAATTTATATTAATTATATTTTTAAATAATAATATATAAATATAGAATTATGTATTTTAAAACACTATTCAGGGAGACAGTAATTCGTACGTACGCATGGACGTTGTATCTATTTTTATTGACGCATTGTATGAATGTATGAAAATGACCTATGGGTATATATGTATATAATATCATTAAAATTGAATTAAAATGTAATGTATATCATAAAATTTACTAAAATCCATCCTTAATATATTCCATGTAGTGCGTGAACGAATCACATCACATTGTGGGGGTGGTAGTCAACAATTACTCAAAAGAAATTATAATATTTACACCAAATGGAAAGTAAAAAAAGTGATTTTTTTATAATTAATAAATAATCATGTGTAAATAATAAATACAAAATTAAACATATATAAATTTATTTTCCATTGTATTTTACACCATTATAGGTTGTAATAAAATTGAACAATCATCATTTAGTGAGGTGGTACTTTTCCATACACCTAAATCGTATAATCATTATCCATTACATGGTTGTGTGAGTATGTGTAGGGTTAAAACATAGCATAAAAAATAATAGTCTATTTTTCATAATATTTTTTATATAATCATAGAAAAAACAATATGATGGGTGTGGTGATAGAAATTAAAAGAAGTGACTTGGGAGAAGACATTTCCTCTTTATCAGGTAAATCATGTTGGTTTGTGCAAAATGTATACCTTAAATAGAATTATTCCCAAGAGGAGGATTCTATGAGTAATAGAGGGATATATGGAATTGGAACGGTCAGATAATGTCTGAACATAAGAGGGTTTATAGGTTTGATGAAGATGGGGATGCGGTGTCCTTTTATAGGAAACGAAACAGACCCACTTTTTATTTTTTTAGAACAAATTTGGTGGACAACTATTATTTATAAAGAAGAAATAAAAACACAACATCAATAAATAATGGAAGGTGTATGGTAGAAATATGGAAATATAATGGTTTATAGACATGTTTGTAGTCAATATAAACCCTATTATTACTGTCTAATCCCTATTTAGGCTTAATTTGACCATAATCAATGTGATTAATATTATTCACATTGATAATACTTTTTGTCAATTAACTACCTGAAATAATTAGAAACTATATAATATAATTATTAAAATGGTGTATGATCAATTTTTTAAATTCAATTAATAGAATCATATAAATTAAATTAGTGTTAATCCTGTAGACAAGATAAAATTATAGGTTTTTAAAGTATAAATAATTTCTAATGTTTATTTTTTTATATATATTCAATTTGAAAATTAAATTGATTATAATGACATATATTGTAGTAATATGTGTATAATTGATCTAATTCATCCTTCAAAAATGTTAAAGTAAAATCATACATTAATTTTTACTAAAAAAGATTGATTTTATCCTAAAATATGTATTTTTTATAATTTATCAAAAATTGTTGTTTCTCAGAAAAATACCAAAACATTCCCCTAATAATATTTCACAATAATAAATTCAAAAATAAAGTCTATAATATCAAATTAAATTTCTAAATGTGTAAGAATTTAATATTATTATTAAAATAGGTTCATTCTAGAAAACTGTATTTTTAAACAAAAAATAACATTAAAAAAATCATATCATTCATTACGATAATTTTTTATTCTTATAATGAAATTATCATCAATATTATATTGGTATTTATAACTATTTATATAGTTGTTTTTAATGACTATGTTATTACATTTACATTAAAAATATAATTACAATAATATGATGTTTTAGAGAAACATTTATTTTCCACGTAACGTACACCAAGTCATTGGTATTTAAAAGGAATGATTGACATAGTGCATTGCCATAAATAAATGAAAGTTTAATTTATTGAATCAAATGGTTCATAAAAACATAGGGTATTACATTATATCACCCTTATAATGAATTTCAAAAATGTAATTCATCACAATGATAAAAAACAAAGGATACTTCTACTTCATCACATCAACAAGTTCCCATATAAAATCCTATAATTGGTAATTTATCGACAAATCATTGGTCATTTGAGTGATCTTGTTACATATAAAATTTTCTTTATGATCTTTAATTTCAAAAGATTTCTCATCACAAGAATGATCATCCTCTAGCGGTATGACCACTATGTTCTGTACATGTAAAGAGAAAGGTATTTACTTACTCAGAAATGATACATGGAACACAGGAGGGACTAAATATAGATTTGGAGGGATTTCCAAGTGATAGGCTACCATCTCGATATGATCAAGAATATCAATGGGACTAATATACCATGTTTTTAGTTTCCCATTCTAAATTAATTTCATAACATTTTTCTAGGGTGTGATTTGTAGAAACACATTTTCACCAACATCATATTACAAATCATTACAATATTTATGGAAATAAATTTTCATCCATTATTAAGATACATTGATATGATGCTGAATAGTTCTAACCTCCTTGACCATTTATTCAAAAATCTCAGGTCCCAATAACATTCTTTCACAAACATAATCCCAACATGTTGGAGCTTTCTATATATTAACATAAATCACATCATAAGGATCATCGTGAATGCCTTCATGAAATATATTTTTGTTAGAAAAATGAAATAGAGGAAGGTGTTGATACCAACCACCTTTGAAATAGAGAGAAATATTCTCAAAATATATTAGAGGATATAAATTCTTCATTCAAAATAAATATATATATGAGTGTCATAAGATGTTCTGAAACTCAATTCTATATCATGTTTTTCTTGAAGACACCAGCAGATCATTGGGCTGAACCTATGATCTCGAACTGCTATAATGGAACTTGGAACTCAATGCAACTGTTTCACTTCTTTAATGTATACAATAACAATCCATTCTAGAGAGAATTATTCTATGATAGCGATGATGTGTGATGACATATTAATGCATTTGAAAACAATCTAAAGAGTATTAAAATAGTTATTGGTTTTTGTTAGTTCCATGAAGAAATCTATAGTGATTTTATTCCATTTCCATTTACAGATATTTAATGGATGCATCGTCCCCTTTAAATTTTGTCTTCCAGCCTAATATTTTTGGATAATCAAGAACTAATATACCCACTCTATGATATCACGCTTCCCACCATCCCACCAAAAGTATTATTTCATGTCCCAATCCATAATTATACATCGAGGTTGAATAGATAATGAATAACTCAACGCTTCCTCTATCAGATCATGCATCAAATCTAGTATGGATGGTCCACATAAATTTTTATTAAAACTCACCACTCTATCCCAATCATGGTTATTATCATGATCATTTCTGGTTTCATTTTGCAACTTGTAATCTTCCTTTGACTCCTCCTTGATATTGACATGGATAGAGGTTTGAATATTCATTAGAGAAATTTATGATATTTCTGATTCCATCATTATTTTTATATCAATTCAATAAAAAATATATTAATATTGGATCTTTTGTGATCATATTCATGGATAATCTCAAATGATTATTCTGTCTCATTGAATCAACAACCGTTTTTTCTATCCCATGGTTTTAATATATTGATAATTCACAATAAACAATAATCACCATCAATGATGCATGTTAAACTCCATTGCTGTGAATGTATATTTTCAGAGTTGTGATTAGTATATACATCAAACTTTTCTATATAAATACATTGAGGCTATATCTATAATCAAAATATAATAAATGATAAATCTAAATCAATATTTGTATATTTTTTCTCATGAATATTCTACTTCTGTGAGGTATAAGAGATAATGATGTTATTTTTCATAATAACACATTCACATCCATTATTGGATGTATCTATAATGACTAAAAACAACTCTCCTCTATTAGTTATTGTATGAATAGGTTTGATAACTAAAAATATATTTAGTTCCCTAAATTTTCCTCACATTCATCTATCCATAGTAACTTGAAACCCTTATAAGTTAACATTGTCAGAGGATTAGATAGTCATGATAAATTGTCCAATAATCATTGATAATATACAGCTAAACCAGGAAAACCACATATCTTAGTCAACGTGGTTGGTCCATGCTAGCATTCAATATCCCCCATCTATGATGCATTTATTTTAATACCATTTCTTGATATTATGTGAAACAAAAATGAAATCATTCTAATCAAAATTCACAGTTCGACATTTTTCCTATAGATTATCCTCCTTCAGGATCTTTACTAAAATTCACATGTGATATTCATTCTCTTCTATGCTATTTGAATAGATAATAATACCTTTCATAATGACTACATGAAACTGATCGTTGTAATATATAATTACTCTATTCGTTAAATAAATGATGATTTCTGGGGAATTAAAAAGACCATAATAAATCACTATATATTCATTGTATCCATACCTAGAATAGAATACCACCTTAGATATATCATATTTCTTTAACATCAATTGAAGATATCTAGAGTGAAATTCAATCATGGAAAAGAATTGAGATCCACACATTTCATCAATAAAGACACCAATAAGTGGAATATAGTACTAAATATAGATTTTTATCTTGTTAAACTTTTTATAATCAATGTCATACTGCACTGATGAATCTTTCCTTTTCACAAAGTGAATGGGTTCACCCTAAGGTGATACACATGGACGAATGAATACATTATCACTGTTTTCATTGGTTATCTTCACAATTCATAGAGATCAGTTGAGGCCATTCAATTATCAGTCATTGAAATTAGTGTGGAACTAGGTGTATGTTCTATTTATAACTAAACTATATATTATTCTAAAACTCTTGGAATGTCTTTTGGAATGACATCTCCAAAACTCCGAACAATAGGCATATCATCCATGCCAATTTTCTCCCAAATCATTTGATATTAACAACCCCATTTATTGGGAATTAAGTCTGGTACACTAGATGTAATCTACATAAGAATATTACGGTTATCATCCCCTTGATGGATGATCATATGAGGGATTAAAATATCAAAATCAACTTCCCATATGCGACAATTTATGTGGGATTTACATAGAATATTCATATCAATACCTAAGATGACATCAAATTAAACCAAATGAATAATGACATGATATATAGGAATTACATTCCAACATACATCAAACATAATGGAATCATATACATGAGATGAAATCGGAATAAAATTAGTAAATTTCATTGTTAATTACAAATCTACTTATCTTGGTGGAATCTTAACACCCTTAGAAAAATTTTTTGATAGGATTGAGTGGGTAGATCCAGAATGAAATACGACATTATCATTTCTAGATAGGATGGTATGTGTACCGTTCATTACATTTCCATCATGTCCCATATCATAAATATGGAATTCATTAGATTTACCCTAGTCCATCAACTTAAGCTGTCGTTGATGTCAATCATAATCAATAGTTCTTGGGTTTGGGTTATAGATAGTATAATGCATATTCTTCTTACCCCTGTAGCGCAAAATCATTAGAGGTTCATTATCTTCCTCTTTCTCCCCATTCACAATATTATATAACTTCATTCCATCACTTTATAATCAAATGCCTCGTGGATGTCCCTTCCAATGATAAAAAATTTGTAAAACCCCTTAATGAAATATTTTCATGATTCGTCCCATACATAGGGAAAATATAGAATATTGGATTCTTCTCTTCATGTTATTTATAATTTCTTTAAAACTCCATGTTTCTATTCTTGTCCCAAGGATGAGATTGAAACGTGACATTAACCATTATTTAGACATTAATTTCCAAACACACGATCTCTTTAAATCTACTATGGTATCATATGGATAATTATTTTTTGAGACATAGTTTTAAGACACTGATGAACCATGCAACATTAGTTTCAGGTAAGTTCATAATTCATAAAAAATAACTCACATGTCTCGTGAAATTACATTTTTTCGTACTATTATATTCATCACCAATTTTCATCAACTAAAGAAATAATTCTCTATCTTGCTAAAAATAATTTGAGGAAAATACTTATTGAAAAAAATACATCTTAAACTCGTCCCAATACATGGATTCTCTCTTATCATGTTGCCTTATATTTTTAATTTGATTCCACTACAAGTGTACTTAACTTTATAAACAAAAGGCCACCAAAAATACATTCCCATTTTCTGAACACTTGATAATAGATTACAACATTTCATTAGTACTGATCAATTATTCAAATACAAGTGGATCATATGACCCACTGAATGAAGGTGGACATTTCCTCATGATTGGTAACACAGAATTTTTTTCCCTCTTTTCTCATTTAGAAGTGCACCATTATTCATATCATGATAAATATGAGTGATCATATCAATGAGTTTTTTTTCCAGCTCACATAGAATTCATTTTCTCAGGAATAAAATATTCACATTGATCATTTCAATCACCATTAATATGTTTCCTTTGTGTTATATCGATTGACTAAAATGAAAATCATAGAGTAAATATTGGTATCATATAGATTAACAATAATGTCTTGAAATGTCGCTTATAGGATGTCTAATTTATTACAACATACATAATCTATGTCACCATATGATTATCCTAGGTTTTCATAATCAAATTCTATTTTAATTGTTCATAATTGTTCAGGAAGTGTTTGTTAATTCCCAAATCACATCCCCTAGGGGTGTTAAACCAGGTGTGTAGTAAGGAATGTTTTTATGTTCTAGATTACCCTGAGTTAGTCCCAAAACATCATGTCCAAGTTATTACTCCTATATAAATCTATATCAGAGCTACATCCACTAGTAGTATAATGATATTAATTAATTTCAAAGAAACAAATCACACTATCCTTCATCAAAATTAAATGAAATTTTCCTCTTATCTTCCATACTCACAGAATTATCCTTAGATATTTCCTTAGGGTTATCACTGTGGTTTTATCGTCCAAGATTCCCATGGTTAAAAAACCATTTCTCTAGTACCTAATATAGTGACCCAATTTTTTCATACAATAACATTACATGACATTAGAGGAATACTTAAAATATTTTACAAATAGACACCTGACGATCGTACTACTCTAGTAAAATTGGAATCATGGAAAACATAAACAATGATACATAAATGTGCTACATTATCTCACACTAGGTTCTTCATGACTATCACCCTAATTAGAACAACAATATAATATATATATATATATATAACCTAAGGAAGGCTACATGAAAATGGGTGAGAACAAATGATAAGTAAGGGAAAATGAGGGAGATATGTAATTGTAATAATGAGCATAAAGGTATTAGAACATAGTCATGATAATATATGATCATACCTGACATATAAAGGACTATTTAAATGAATCATTTTATAAAAGATGGATGTTCATAAGGCAAGATTAATATAATATTAATGCACATAATCCATGAAATCATAATATAGGAATAAATCATGGTATAATTTGAAGCAAATAAGTATATAATATGATTTTCATAGTGGCCAATGTAACATCTCGTAACCATTATTGGTTATTTTTTTTATTTTTTTCATTCAGTTAAAAATCATTTTATGTGTTCTTTCTGGGTTTAGTGCATACTTGAAAATAGGTTTATGTTTTTCACCAGATGTATTCTTCGTGTACATGGTGTTGGTTGAGTTTAGTAAACTGGGATATCATGTCATGAGAATTTACACATCATGTAGGGGTTAAATGTATGTTTTTAATCTTTTGTGACATGTTATACATAATAAATTATCAAGAGTGGAAAACGTTGTGACCCTAGGGTATGTGTCGTGATGCAACCCACGTATTATTTTAAAACACCAAATCAACAAATTTTCTCAGTCCTATTCATTCAAGACCTCTTGACTCTCTACCCTAGACCATTCCCTGGTGCTTTTCAGCGGTTACCCTCCTTCTGGTGTAATTAGATTGACTTTGAATCTTGATTTCCTATGTTGTCTGATTCCCTGGTATTGGTTCCCTCTAATTCTTCATGTTTCTCTACTTCTCCCCACTTGTGATTTCAATAAATCATCTAGGTATTTATGGATATATTCCATGTGGTGTTATATCATTCATCTAGGTTGAATTACAATATCTCTATCATCATCGTTCTTGTTGATGGGTTTCGTTGCAAGTGTCCTTCCTAAAAGAATAGGCAGGTGGTTCTGTCCCAATTTCCAAACTGATTACCACCATAATTCTTGATTTATTTCAATATCTGCTTTAATTTTAAATTATCAATCATGATATAAATTTATATTAAAACCCAATTCTGTTGAATTGGGGTATTTGAAATTGTTTTGAAATGGAAATTGGGAAAAACCCCAATTCCATTGAATTTGGGTGGGTTTGTGGAATATTGTCTAATTTATATTGATTAATTTAAATTGTGTATTTGATTATAATATTTTCAATTTAATTTAATATAAATATGTAATTTTTAAAAGGATATAATTTGGTTTTGAATGAATTTCATGTATCTAAGTGGCATAAAATGATTTGATAGAATCCTTGTGGTTTTATCTTGTGAAAATGTTTTTTTGAATAAAATATATTTTGGTTTTAAGTGGATGGAAATGGAATTTTTGAAATGGAAGAATGGGATTAATCATATTTTTAAGATTTCTTAAAATATTTCTCACATAATATAAATTAGAATTCAAGCTGTAGGTAGTTAGTGATTTATTTGGATACACTCTACGCTACGACAACATTCTAAAACATACATGCGGCGGGTCACATTATTAATAGGTTGGTTATGAGTTTCATTTGGATAGATTCATAGGGACATGATTATACACATTTTATTGAGTTCACATAGAGTGTTTGAATTCCAATAACTAGATAATTCTATCGTATATTTAACGATGAACATGTTGCACACTTGATTATTTATATTTCAGAAATAAATGTGTTCCAAGGACTACTTGAACGTCTATACTTGCATAAGAAATTTATATATATTTTTTTATATAAAGTTTTTATAGAAGACGTATTTTTAGAAATGTTTCATCTATTGTATAGAAAGGTGTCTTCTTTAAATGTATTTTCAATCAATTTGAAAATGTACTACCTGTTTTTTGTTTAAATATGATTTTAAATTCCAATACCTATTTTTTCTAGTAATCTGAATAATTTTGTTTGGATAATATATAATTAGAATATATTATATAATCATTGGTGGTATCCTACTATGGTTAGGGACACAACCTACTTTTTACTTCGAGTGATTGTTGACCTTCTTCTTCCTAGCTGATGAAAAGGGAAGGAATCTCAGGGAGTTGGATCTAACATATGATCTATGGATGTGGTGGGTCATGTCCATAGGGACCTTCTGGATGTTTTCATATTTAGTACATTAGGTTTTAGTACATTGGATCTTATGCTTCTATGTATTTTAGTACATTTACTCATAGTAGAGCTTTCGTATTGATATACATACTGTATTTAATTGTTTCATTTGTGTTGTTATGTAATAAATAATTTTGAATTGTATGTTCTATGAGGACTATTTATATCCACCAACCTGTGGGGACTAGGAATACCCTTCAGGTTATGTCATGAGTAGATCAGTTATCGGGATACCATGTTACCCAGGATTGTTTGTGGCAAATTGGTATCAAAGCTAGGTAGTTGGTCTTTCTTTTTTCTTGAAGTTAGTATGCATTTTGAAATCTTATCAGGACATAAGAGGTAGTTTTGATTAACCGTGTGACTAGATCTCACTATAGTTATCATTAAATCTCTAAGAACCAAGGTTTTTCCATTCTGAAAATGGAGTTCGGTTTTTTTTTTGTTTTCAATATAATTTTGATTGATGATAGTTTGTTTTTTTGTCAGACCATTCATGTATGATGGGGGAGATTAATTTTAAAGAGGTCATAACATATGATCTGAAAGTAGTATTGAAGGTGGAACTATTATATATTGTTTTCAATATATTTTGTGACGAAAATCAGAATGTAGAGAATCTTGTTTTTAGATAAAGAATTTGAAAGGACTATCTGATGTGTGTGCGCATGATTGGTTTTTTCATGCAAGATCGAAGGTGTTTTTCGATCATGATTTGAAGACATGTTTTAGGATTAGAACATTAAAAAATGGAAAAGTCACGAAGTTCGAGGATGATGGTTTTGTGTGAAAGGTTTTTCACACTCAGCCTCAAACCTACGTGCACCGAATAAGAAATGATGGAATCTTAAACATAGGGACATTGTGGCCTATAAATAGGTGCCCCAACCTCTAGAGGCCTAATATGTTTCCATTAATAATCCAGTTTCTCTATCGCACTTATGATTTTATGGAGAAATATTTTAATACAGTTCATCTTGTAAGTTAGGTGTTCATTTAGACTTAAAAGAACATGTGAACCCTACAGTTTAGTTGAGAAAAAGATAAGGGTTATTCGAAATGTAGGGGTTATGTGAAAGTCATCTTGCATGACCAATCTAAAATTGTGCGTGCATGGTGAGTTAATCTGAAAAAGTGTATTTTTATGCTTCTGACATGCATTTGAATATCAGTTTGGGTGATCAGTGCTTTCAAGTACGTCAATATATGACTTCGATACAACCATTGTTTCGTGATAAACTGAGATGAAGACTATAATGATTTTTTTTAAGATACCCTCACGTAATGAAACTGATTAAGAATACTTTCAATGATGTGAGCCAAGTGGAGTCAGTGGGAGTGACTCGGGGGTAGCAGTGAGCTATCTGTGAACCATTATAAAGGCACTGTGCTTGGCATAGAGTGACTGTGACTGAAGTATTGTAATCTACAACTAGTTAATATTAGTTGATTTTGGGTTGACAGACACACTGTTAGCATATTATCCTTGTACATATGTCTTTTTGGTGAACCATGTAAAGGTGATGCATGGAATATTTGCATGTGATTATTTAGTTTTTGTTCATATCAATCAAACAGGTTTAATGAATTCTTATAAACGTGGGAAAAAGATCCATCACATTAAAAGAAAATGTTGACATCCTGATCCACCCCTCCCCTCTCAGGGTATCCTGGGGTTCTATAATTATATCAGAGCCTAGTTTCTGGAGTTTAACTTGTCATTTATTTTCATGGAGAATTCATTCAATGTTAGGGGAGTCCCCTATTTTGATTGAAGCAACTTTCTAATCTGGAAAAAATAGAGTGGGATATCATCTAATATTTTTTGGAATGGATTTTTTATATTTTTTACTATGACATTTATATAATTCATTGATCCAAAAATTAATTTCAATGATAGATATAGATAGAAATATTCTTCGTGCTAACGAAAAATCATAGAATACACTTACTGCACCACTTAATGATCAAATCTATCTAAGAGTGATGAGTTGTACATCAGCTATGTCTATGTGGGAAAAGCATTAGAATATTTTTAAAGGTCAAAACAATGAAAAGGAGAAGAAACATCAAATTCTATATAATAGGTTTGATGATCTGATGGTTTATATAGATGAAAATGCAGATTCCTTCTTCAATCAAATCACTGATATTGTCAGAACAATTCACGGACTTGGATAGGATATTAAAGACATTGATATTGTGAAGAAAATTTTGAGAAGGATTCCACCACTCTAAAATTCAAAAGTCTCTTCCTGTGAATAAATAGATTTGTCCAATGTTTCATTGGATGAACTTCAGAGCATTTTAAATGCATATGAAATGAGAGTAAAATTGGAGGATACGACAAGGCATGTTAACAAAGAGATGACATTCAAATACATGGAGAAAGACAATATTTCAGGAGACATCATTAATGATGATGATAATGAATGTGACTTTAACTCTATCTTTTAAGAAAAATTAAAGAGAGGAAAAGAAAGATAAGGGAAGCTACCCAAGGCATGTTTCCGTTGTGGTAGAGTCGGGAACATTTCTTCTCAGTGCTCAATGAAGTTCGATGATAATGGAAGTGAATGTGGAAACTCATAAAATCATATGTAGTGTATTTTCATAAAAGGAAAATTAATGTTTGGGAATAAAATATAGAGGAAATGATTTCTCTCTGATGAAGTAGATGACTGTGATAATGACATCTACAAGGAAGATGAAAAAGAATTTAAATCCAGGAAACATGCTTCCATGACGGCTAATGTAGAAACATTTAAACCATCAAGTTATAATGCTAGAGATAATTAATTGAACACTAATGTCGATCCCAAACATGAATTTATATATTCTCTTAGTATGCATGAGAATCAATGTATCAAATGAATAAAATGGAGAGTAGTTGTTGAAGAATAATCTAAATATGTTGTTTATCTTGAAGTAGAAATTGAATGACGTGAAAAATTTTCAAACATACTGTCATCAATCATTGAAATCACAAAAGTTATTTTTGGAACTAATTCTCATAATTTAGATATAGGTCTTGGTTATCAAGGATCATTCATTAAGACTAGAAGAGGCATCCAAGACTATTAATGGTCTTGAAGAAGAAGTTTTTACTCTTAGGAGAAAACTATAAATTCCATCAAACTCAAAATAGGAAAATAAGAATATAAAGTTTAATAGATTTTCATATGCAGAATTTCTTGTTGGAGCTATGCGGGGATCTGATGGAGTTGAAAATATTTTGAAAAATCATAGACCCGCATACATGGGGATCAATGGAATTGGATTTGATGCTGAATCATCAAATATGATGAATAAGATGAGTTGAAATAAATGTATGATGGATGTTGGACATGTTGAAAAGTAACCTAATGTCTAAATAAAGAATATCACAAGACTAACTGGATGGAAAACTAAAAAATATTCAGAAGTTTTCAGAAATAATCTGATATCATAATCTTATCTGAAGGAATATCACATGAACACCAATCAAAGTGACAAATATATTTCTTCTTATGAAATGTAAATTGTAGGGATATATGGTACATACAATATCATACAGTGTAGAGGCAATGTGTTATTTAAATGAGGGAAGGATAGGAGTTCAAAAATAGAGAATTAATTCATATCTAACTTCTTATATAATAAATGGGTGCAATGGATATTGTTTAAATTTCACTAACGTTGGACAAAAAGTTGTTTATTTCTGGAAAATGAATGACATGAACAATTCATACACAGCTCAATGGCAAGTCAACACTCTCCAACCATATGGTGTTTCTATTTCAAATAGGATTTAACTTATAGAAGAAGTGTGTGATTTTGATGAACATTTTCATAGTAAATATTTATTTTAAAATAAATCTTCATCATTCAATCAAGATAATATTTCATGGAAGGAAAAGAAGACGATTGAGAAATCCAATCCTGATGACGTTTCTCTCAAGTCAACCAAGAACATTATAACCTAGATTCTTGATAGTGGATGGTCATCCCATATGAAGGAAAATGAAGAACTATTAATGAATATTATGAAAAATGTCTATGAAATAGTTAGGATCAGTAATGATGTTTCTTTAAAGATCAAAGAATATGGATGTACTGAACTGGCTAATAGAAAGCTAAAGAAGAAAAAATTTCTGTATGTGAATGGTCTACATCACAATCTCCAAAGTGTGAGTCAACTCTATGACTTAGTACTTATAGTGACATTAAATGAAATGGGGTGAACTATAAATGTAAGGACAAAGAATTATCTAATGAAGGGTTATAGAACTGAGGGAATCCAATATCATGTTGTCAGTAAAGTGAACAATTGCTATCTGAAGATTGAAGAAGAAGAAAACTTGTTGAACCAGAGGTTGGGGAACATCAATCAACAAGACATGGAAATTATATCCAAACTAAATATTCTCATGGATATCCCCATCTTAAAGAGTTAATGTGAAAAGTCATGTGATGAATTAATTTGTGGGAACTTTTTCTGATGTTCCTATTATCCAAAGAATAAAAGAGAATATAATCTTCGTGAACTAATTCATACAGACGTATGTGGCCCAATAAATGTTAATGGAACATAAAGAGAATGATACATTGTCTTTTTTAGATAATATTATAGTAGAATGGCATGTGTTATAGTTATATATAAGAAAAGACATGTTCTTGATTTCATGTATACTTGTTGTCAAATTTCCAGAAATGGAATGTGTTAGACAAATTATGTTCTCTGATCTGATAATAGAGGTGTATACATGTCCATAAATTTTGATAATTACTGGGAGAAGCCTGGAATTAAACATGAGGTGTAAACTATGAGAACTCCACATCAGAATGGATTTTTGTAGCCTGTGAATCTTCAATTGAACACTATATAAAGAAAAATATAGATTGAGATACATATCCCGCATCATTACTGGAAAGAGGTAGATCATGCAGCGGTATATATTCAAAATAGAACAAGGCTTTATATGGGGGAAACCAAGAAACTGTATGAGTTGTGTCATGGAAGGAAGCCCTCCCTGAATTATTTCTGTGTTTTTGGAAGTAAATGGTTTATTTGAAATAAAAAAGGAAATCAATATAAGTATTGTGATGTAGCAAATGATGGAATTTTCATTGAATACTCAATGAAAAGCAAAGAATGCAAATGCTTAAATAAGGGACTTGGATAAATTGTGGGAAGTTGTGATGTAAATATTATTGAATCTTAATAATGTGATAGAATATGAGGATTGGTGTTGACATAGTACAGATACAAATGATGAAGTAGATAAAATAATGAAAAACATTCAATGTTTTCAAAATGTTGATGATTATGAAGAATAAGAAGAAGAAACAATTCTTGATGAATCCCCATTTGAACCTAATAGGAAACAAAGAAGATATAAAATTGATCAATGCAATATCATTGGGGATAGAACTACACCATTCCAAACAAGAAGAATGAAGTGTAATGCAGAATATGTATTCCTCTCATTTGTGAAACCATCCTCAATTGAAGATGCTTCTAAGGATGAATCATGTGTTAAATCCATGAAAGAAGAGCTGGATGAGATTGATAGGAACCAAACATGGGACTTATTTAAGAGATCATAATTCCACAATGTGATTGGTACATAAAGGATTTTAAAGAACCAATTTGGTGAACATGGATGTGTTATTAGAAAAATGGCATGTATGGAATGTAAAGGATATTCATAGAATGAAGGTATCGATGTTGGAGAAACATTTTCTGCAATGGCAGGATTGGAATCAACAAGGCATTTTATTTCCATGGAAATATGAAGAGGATATAAAGTATATCAAATGGATGAAAAGACAATATTATTGAATGGTGTTCTTGAAGAACAAGTATACATTAAACTTCCATTGGGATTTTTTGGTAATAATGAAAGTATTGTTATCAAATTAAAGAAGGCACTTTATGGTTTTAATCAGGAACCACGAGAAAGGTATTCCCAACTAGATTATTATCTCAAGAAGCACGAATTCAAAATAGGGGTATATCCCAATCTATATGTGAAGAGATATAACAAAGATCACTTCAGAGTTCTTTTTTTGATGATAAAATCATATTTTGTGGTAGTATAAAGAAATCAGTGGATAAATTTTCCAATCACAAGAAATTAGGATTTGAAATGTCCATTAATGGTGAACTCAAATATTTTATAGGGATTCATGTGGTACAAAAGTAGAATTAAACATTCATTTCATAGGAAAAGTATGCAAGGGAGATTTTGAATAAATTTAATATGAATGACTCTGAACCATTTTAGACTCCAATTATAGTTGGAACAAATCATGGTAATAATGAGGATGGTACATATGTATATCCCAAAGTATACAAAAGAATAATTGGGAGATTTTTGTTCCTAAATGAAACACAATTAGACATTGTCCTTTAAACATGCTTAGTAAACCTCTTTCAGAGTAATCAAATGGAAGAACATATGGTGGCAAAGAAAAGAATGATGATGTATATTCATGGTACTTATAATTATGGATTATACTTTCCTGTCGGATGGGACAATTTATTATCAACATTATTTGATACTGACTTGGATGGAGATGTAGTTGATTGAAAGTCCACTAGTGAAGAGTATTCTAAATTGGAAAGAAATGTATTTGTGGATTGAGCAGGAAACCATAATTTACTTATCTATGTACTATTGAAGATGAGTATATCTATTCTAGAGTGGCATGCACTCAACTATGATGAATGAAGCAACAACTGATAGATTTTGGTGATGAGGTGAAACAACCAATGGTGATTTAATATGATAACAAGAGCACAATTAATCTTACTAAGAATCATGTTTGAGATTATCTTTCAATAAATATTGAAATCAGATATCACATTATCAATGAAAATATTGAACAAGGAATGACTAAAATTTATCATATGGGAACTGATGAGAACGTTGCTGATATCCTAATGAAGCCACTTTCTGTGAATGTTTTTCAGAAACATCCGTCTAACCTCGATGTTCATCCACCTCCCAATGAAATAGGAGGTTATGAAATTTACCCTCTCACAGTTTATCTTAACTGTTATAATCTATTTGTGGATTTGAAGATAGTTTATTTTGGAGATACTCTCTAAGGTTGTTTGGTGTTGTAAAATGAACAAATATCAGTCTTTGGGATTATTTTAAATGGGGGAAAAGGAATACTTCAGGACATGAATTTGAAAGGTAATGCTTCTTTGAAATGATTAGAATTTAGTTTTAGAAGGGGAAAGAATACATTAAAGACATGTAATGCTTCAGTGGTATGAGGAGAAGGAACACATTTAAGGTATATACTGCTTCTGTGACACTGTAAGAGAATATCTTTGGATTCTTTATGAATTCCAAAACGTATGAACCGAATTCAATCATCCTCTCATGTTTTCTACACCGGTCATTGCACACGTAGAAATAGAGTGTTGGATTATTTGATTCTTTTTTTTCTTGTGGCTGGTGCTCTATTGAATTTATCTTATGATTGCCAATAATCCCAAAGGGGGGGATTATTTGAACCTTGATTATACTTTAATGAGAAATATTTTGGTTTTTGTTTTTTTTCAATAAAATTTAAATTTATGATGGTTTGTGTTTGTTATTTTCAAAAATATCATCGATGGTTAGGGAGATTTCATGGAATAGGGTCATGAAATTTTATCCGAAAGCATTATTGATGGATGCTATATTCTCTAGTGTTTTCCATATTTTTAGTTATGAAAAGTAGGAAATATAGAAAATTATTTTTGGAAAAGGAAGGTGCAAAAAATATCATAGAGGTGAGAAAAATATTTATTTTTTGGAGAAATATTGAAGGTGTTTTTTGAATTTGTGCACAAGTCATGGTTGATGAACATAACGTTGAAAATTGGAAAAGGCATGAAGATTGAAAAAGATGATGTTGCTGAAGAGGTATTGTGCACCCAATGTGATGTCAAAATGAGTTTTTTCATAGCCAATGTGAAACTTATGCACACCAAAGAAGATACATCAAGAATATTATAGGAAGGGACACCGAGGCCTATAAATAGGCACCCCCACCTCTTGATACATAAGAATTTTCAAATGAAAATCATGTTTCTCAATCGCAAGGAAGATTTTGTGTGAAATATTTTAAGAGGATTAATCTTTCATGAATTTTTTCCTAGAGTCTGAAAAGACCATGTGAACCCTTCGGTGTAGATGCATGTAATATAAGGGTTGCGAAAAGAGTATACGTTGCATGAAAGTCATCTTCAACAACCAATTCCAAATCATTCGTGCAAGATGAGGTATTGTGCACAAGTGTAGTGTTATGATCCAGATTTTATTTTGAATATATGTTTGGGTGATTCGTTTATTCAAGTGAATCAATCCAGGATATCGATGTAATTAGTGTATTGTGGTAGATAGAGACAAAGACATCAATGAAAATATGTTGAAGAGACCCTCACGTCAATAAACTGAGTAAAACTACTCCCAAGGTAGTCAGCTTGGGGGAGTCAATGAGAGTGACCCTACAATATCATTGAGCTATCCAAGAACCACTATAATTTCAGTGTTCCTAGAATAGAGTGACTGTAACAGATGTCATGTACTCCCCAACTATTGAAGGTTCATGTATTTTGGTATTACTGACACACTATCGGTGGTTGCACTTTGGGAGTAGCCCAAGGCAGGGTGTACAATTTCACCTCCGTACTGGAGGGACCGAGAAGGAGGAGGTGGGACACAATGTTCATGTTATGTAATCATTAGGTCTTACTGTCTATTGAATTCGTGGTTCGTTTCAATAATTAGTTCTACCATGATTTAATGGTGTGGGCTAAGAATGTGGAGTTTTCATAGCTTGACCAATCTAACGAAATTGTGACCGTTTTTTCAAATATCTTTGCTGATCTGGTGTAGTTTTCACTAGAGATAGTATCTAATGAGATGTTGAATGCAAGAATGTTAGAGTTGGGACCTCAAACAAATATCAAATATTATGTTCTCTTACTGAAGAAACCCACTTTTACGGATGTTCTTGGTAGTATGATGATGGTTGAGATGGAATTGGCTAGAAAGTTAGGCTTGATGAGAGTTCCTTTTTCTACCAGTGATAGGTTTGGTTTCATCAAAGGAAAATAGAAGCACAGTGATCGTTGTTGAATTCTTCAATGACAGCGTCATTCCAGACCTCTTATAGATCTAGGAGGATGTTTTATGACATGCTTCCAGAATGGAATGAAAGAAATTTTTTGGATTTTTTGTATTCAAGAACCCACAAAATATAGCTCCTATGGAGGTTCTAGACACATATATAGATTCTTCCATCACTTCTATTCACTTTATAGTGGGACAGTATCATAATATACTCTCAACACAATGCTTAAATCAGACGATTCATGTTAAAAACGATTCCAACCACATGCATCTTGAATGAGGCATATTCACATAGTGGAAGAGTCTCTAAAGGAAGTAGACAGGGGTCCAGTGATAGTGAGAGGTACATTTACCATTGATTTGTTAGTAGTGACTACTATTTTTCATTATAGTGAATCTCATTATTTTATTTCATCCTCAATTGTAAAACTGCTTAATGATCCTATATAACAACATTCTTTGTAACTGGATATTACTAAACACCTTGGAATGAAGATAGGGTGGGGACTCTGTTGTCCTATATTTTTCCTCTATCAATCATAAATTGAGCTAGATTGGATGTTTTTGGTTATTGATATGAAATCTCTTGACAACATATTTAGAATCGATTGGTTCATTTCCAAAAAAGCATGAATTTATTTTTATCATTTACATGTTTACTTTAATACACCCAATGGTGTGACTATAGTTTTTTTCGAGAGAATTAGAACCATGTTCTTGCAATGTCATACCATCTTTTCTAGTCTTGGGAAAAGTGAAATAAACTTTTTCTGTTGACCTAGAGCAAGATTCAATGGGTCATTAATTTCCTTCAGTTATCATCGAGTATTCGAACATGTTCCCTTCAGATTTCTATGGCCAGCCACTGATGAGAGAGGTTGAGTATTCTATTGACATAATGACTGGTACTCAACCAGTCGCTATCACCTGTTACCAAGTGGAACCAATTGAGTTATGATAGAAGATTTCTTAGTCAGATATATTATTGAGAAATGAATTATTCATCCATGTGTGTCACCTTGGTAATTTTCAGTAATTTTTTCATAGAAGGATGATAGTTCAAGTTGGTTGTGTGTTGATTATTAACAGATCAATTGAGTTACAATAAAGAAAAAAATATTTGATGCCATAAACTGGATGGTCTATTTGATTAGCTGAAAGGGCCAAACTCGTTTTCAATGATCGACCATTGATCTGGATAACACCATGTAGGCACTGAAATCAGCCAAAGGCCATAGATGGTAATTATTTGGAAAACTGAAGGCATATTACAACATAGTGAAACACCTAGGGATGGGTTGTAAGGCTACACGTATAATCTAATGGGTGCACAAAAACCCACTCCAATGCATGAAAACATGTATGATAGGTGGGGTTTTGTGCATGGGCATAGAAATGTATTGTGTGTCCAAATGATTGGCATGGTCTTTCGTGCCTTCTTAATTACACACCCTTGACACTGATCACCTATAAATAGATGTTTTCTTCCTCACTTATGTTAGATAATGTATTAAACCATTTCTTATGTGTGTAATGTATCCCTTCCACATTCAAAACATGGCATTCAAGTATAGGATTCTCCATGATAGGTCTCCCAGGGGTCCACCTTCTAGTAGGACCACTAGGGATTGAACCTCACCTGATTTCTTTATTGTTATTCCATTTGTGTGTAGTACTCCTCAAATTTAATTCAAGGGTCCATTATCCACACAACCTCGACAGATTCTATCCACAAGACTCCTATTGCATTTCAACATTCTTATTTTTGCACCTATTGATTGGAAACCCTCATTTTAAATTCAATTATCCCTTTTTGTGGGCACCGTTAAACATGTCTTCAATGTCACTTCCACAGACAACATCATCGACCACTTCATACAGGAAACACAACAATCCAATGCACCCTTCTCTCGTACAACCCTTCATGTTTGTACAAAGTGATTTCAAGGTCCCATGTGATATGTTTCATGTTGTGATTATTATCCTCATGATTCTTTGCATAGGCACACTAATTGAAATTGATTCTTTTCATATCCATTCTAAAATGGCCCCTCAATGGATCACTCCATAACAATGCCTAACAATGGCATTGCTAATGCCTTCCCTTCACCATGGGTCAATGGGTACCAGTCATGTAAGTCATAGGGGTTCAGAGTGAACCCATCTTGTCCGAGTTACAAAACATTAACCTACCAAGAGTCATCATCCCCAGCTCAGGATGTTAAACTATGGCCTCTCCCCATGAAAAATACAAAGGGTGCCGTGTCTCGACATTATCTATGTCCACTGGTCTCCACGGGAGTGTGATATTCCTGAAATGCAAGGAGATCTTCTTTAATAAAACAATATTTATCCACAGTTAAGGGAAACCATCGTGGTGTAATCCCATAAATATTCTTATGGGAGGTACCATCCATTCTCCTCCTTTCTTCTTATGTGACCAAAGGCTAGAGGATATAGGGGCACATGGACCTTTGTTACCCCATCCCTCACCCTATAGGCTTTTCCACCATCATGCCTCCAACATGGAGCATGTCCCAATATCCATCTCCCTAGGAAAAAAAATACGTGTAATCTACTCTCTACTCATCGTAGATGCACCATTCATGATATGATAATCTTTTATTTGATGCCTCTTTTTTCTCACGTTGTTACTGGTTCACATGGTCTTAGAGTAAGAATCCACCTTGGTGTCCTCTATGGGATTACCTAGTTCATATGACACTTCCTATGTAGTCAATCTAAATGGAAATTCAACATTTCCCCATTTCTAGCAATGTACGTAGGAATCCTCCCAGAGGATCTTTCTCGAAAGTCATCGGTCCCAACCACATCACATCGGTTCACCCCCATCATTCATGACGTTAAATAGGATCCCCCTTTTAATCCATCATAATGATAAGTTGTCTGTATAATAAATACTTGATTTTTGATCCCATTATGTGTATGCAGGAAGCCCCCTTGAGTTGCGATCCAATACAATGGTAAAAATTAGATTCAACTTTTCCAAGAACCATAATTTTTTATCAGTCCTCATAAATCTCCCATGTGCCCCTTTATAAGGACATGCCCATCTGATCCACTCTCATCAGTGTTATGATCAATCTA
The DNA here is from genome assembly GCA_963277665.1 of Viscum album. Classification (NCBI taxonomy): domain Eukaryota; kingdom Viridiplantae; phylum Streptophyta; class Magnoliopsida; order Santalales; family Viscaceae; genus Viscum; species Viscum album. Next base: position 326,937,750 of record OY728128.1, read on the forward strand.
ATCCATCTTCTCTAGTTGTCAAACATTAGACATACCCTGTGTATAACATTGTATGCTGAGTAAAGCCTCAAAGACATGCATATAGAATAAAATTACACACACTATATGTGGTATTATTTGGGTTTTAACACCTTGGAGAAGCCATAACATAAGGGAATGAAATTCAGATGTACTTTTGTTTCAATTACCAGACATCCCAGCGATGCCAAATGTGACTGCTCCCCGAATTGCAGGATGTTTCACTGACATGTAACACCTTGAAAATGTATTGGCAGAAGCATAATAATGAACCTACAACCACAAATATATGGAACCATAAAGGAAAAATATCTTAAATCTATAAGGGAGACCCAGACTAGGTGAAGAATTCTAAGGAGGAATACATGGGAGGAGAGACCAACATCCCATCATCCCATTTAGATCAAGGAGAAAAGGTCCCAGAATGAGAAATTAATTCCACCGACTATGGAAAATAGCATTGTGGGGTACAAATAATATTGTCATCATGCTTCAATAAGAGACAAGAGGAATTCCCTAGAGAATGCATCAGAAACCGAAATGGTGAACCCAGTGTGAAATATTCTACCAAACATTGGAATTAGTAACGTTCGGGGCATCAACAGATAATCATGTCACCAGTTCTAGTTATCTTGTTCCAAGTCCCACCATGAAAATAGTTGGAATAGTGTGAAACCCACAACTGTTTGGGGTAGTATATTGTTGGGAATCCTGAACTGTGACGTTGTTAGTGTGGATCTTTCTGTCCAGCCATGGTAGACTGAATGGCACTGGATCACTGGACAAAATGTTTTTTACCATATATACTAATGGATGAATATCCCTACACATCACAAATCTTTCTATTGTCATAGTACCTCGATCTCCACCTTCCCATGGATATAGTGGTGGAAAAATGCTAATATAGAAATCCTTCACGGCTTCGTCATCTATGAGATTAATCCAACAATATTGGGGCACCCACAGCCCATCTCACCCTCAGAGTTTATTTAAATGTGGGAGATTAATACCCTTTTCCATTGATATGAACAGTTTGGGGGTCATATATACAAGAGAAAAGGCTTGTAAAGACCTAGAGGCATCAGGGATCCACAGACACCACCATCCCCGAGGGAAATAGAGTGAGCCACTTCTCCCCACACCAGTTTCCAATAGCTTCAGAAGCCTCTCAGATGATCGCTAATATGACACCCTCCCATAGGCTGATTAAGTAGTGGATGTATGAGGCTTTCTTACTACACCTGGTTTCATGGGATTTCCAAGGAGGGATCCTTCCCAACTATGGAAATGTCTCTAGTAGGTCTGGTAGACCGTAGAACAGGTAGCCTACCCCCCGCAAAGCAATATGTAGTTTGGAAAACCCATTGTCAAAGCTGGGTGAATGTATAGGAGTACTCTTTTCAGGGGGAGTCTTATTCAACAAATGTTTTTTCCCAATCCACCACTAGAAAAATATATCAACCACTTATCACTATTGACAAGTGGGTACCTCCCAGTTATGGAGAAGGGTAACTTTCTAGCTCATCTAATACAAAGGAACTAGTCACCCCATAAACTGGCTATATTGGCTCTCCTGGGCTTCGGGGCCTGTGGAAGTTGTCTTAGGACAACACATAAAAGAGACATTTGGTATGAAGTTCCTCCCTGAACCACCATCGGATAGAGTGTAGGTCCTCCCCTCCCTTGAATCTAATATAGATGTCCTCTCCATGCACCCATTATCAGCTCCGACTGTGGTTCTCTCCCCCCTTGTTAACACCCTGTGTGATGATCTTCCTAGTCACTTCGACTTCAAGTATGTAATTATTCTTCTCATGCCAGGTTCTTGATGTGAGGGGCTCCCTAATCCAGCTATTCAATAGTGTAGTGGTCCTCCCCAATAACTTATCAACACTGGAAAGGGTCCTCCATGGGCCATAAATAACAAAATTGAAGGCCCTCCCTGCTTCATTGACCATAGAGGTCCTTACCACATCAAGAATGAATCATGTAAAGATCCCCCTTGCACCGCTGATAATATGGATAGTCGGCAGGATGTCAATCCTCGTACAACAAAATGGACTCCACGGAGGCCCTCCCCGGGTCCCACTCGATATTTTCCTAGGTTATCCTAACACCCTAGTACACCCAAGTAGGATTCTTCCTGGCTCCAACATCAAATCACAGGATGGCTCATCCCATGTTGAAACTCTATCCTAACCATTAGAACCTCCCTTGGGCATAATGAAGGGTCTTCACGACTAGAGAAAGAACCCTGAGAAGCCTTAAATCACAATCAAGCAAATATACTTCTCAAATTTGGAAGCGGAAGGTTGTACAATGATGGAATCCCCACCAATCTCAACAATGTTATGGACTCATGTAGAAACATGATATACTATCTTCATCCTCCAATATAGATTAGTTTCTAAAATACATGAATCGCTCTGTATGTACATCCACGAGGAAGAAGATTTAACCCTTATCAAGGATCTCACTATGTAATATTCTCTATCATCGCATAGATCATACTCTTCTTCTACATGAGATCCCATCGAATTATTTTGACTAACCTTAGGTGAAAATCTCCCATGATATTTGTTGACAACTGATTCTTCCATTGAATAGGAATAAAAAATCAGCAGCTGGTCTTATAGGGATGTGGTTTCCTAATCAGTTCGGTCCCTGGGAGACATCTCAATATGCAACGGCTTTTCAGCCCACACAACATATTCTCCACTAACCACCACACTGCCAAAATGGTCCATGTTTGTACCATTACCAGTCCTTAAACCACACCCAGTTAATGAATCAGGAAATCAAGTGATGGAACCATATTTGTATATGAGATGTCTTTGGGACATCCTCTCAACAAACCACTTCGCATGTATTTTATATCCAAAAGATGTGAAAAAATTCAATGTCCTGACAACCATTACCTTGGAAGAGATCACGTGCTTCTTCCAAAACCACGATATGATGCACTCTCATATCATTCATCATTGACTGACTTCTTACAAGGGTCAAAAATACTATGAAGATATTATCCTATAGTGCTTCCTAGTTGAGGTAGTTTCACTTCTTACTACCCGATGACCTACGCTACCTGGTTATTATCAGGAGCTCGAACAATGATGCATTGAAAGAATTACTATGCTCCATAGATTTATCTGGGAGGAATCCCCATTCATCCATATCGGTGGATGTGGGTAGTATTCCTCCATTAATTTCATTAATGTGTTGTTCCAACCTAATATGTTGGGAGATATCGAATATATAGCTCTAGGAATCGTTGTTGTAAACATGGTTGTTGCATATATATTTAAAAAATGGGCCATGGTCACAGGGTTTGAAATATAATATAAAATTATTGGGGAAGCTCAATTCCTTATGGACCCAACATGTGTCTATACCATGCACCAAATGAAGTCACTCAGCCTCCCTCCACAATTTGAGTCTTTGCCTCTAGCACAGGATCCTGATAAAGGTAAAGAGCAGGTGGATGTCATTAAATAATCAGATCAATCGAGATCAATCCCAAAGATGAAATAAGATCCAAAAAAGGATATTTTTCATCACTATATTACATAGCATAATAATATAGTTGATGATCTCGATGTTGAACAGACCACTGAACGACGACCAAATTATGGTAACCCTTGACCATGACAGAAGGGGATGCCAAAATTCATGTCGGTGAGTTACCTGATATCAACAGTGATAACCCTGTTCTTATAGAAAGGTTTGAGTATAGTGTTTATGGATTGAGAACATGATATGTGTCACATAATTTACATGAATTGTACGAAAATTTTCCCGGGGACCCGACTCTGCAGGTTGTCCCCCCGATTTCTCATTAGGTCTCTCCTCAGATTGTTCCCCCAGTGGATTCTCAAGTCATCCCACTAGCCACTCCACAAGCAGTGAGTCCCATTTATCATGATAAATAAATCACTAGTGCATTGTTGGTTAGGGATACTCACCAAGATCTGAATCCATTCCATGATTATTTGATGGATTCCCCCATCACACGGCTCGAGGCTCTTGCAACCCAACAGGTGGAGATCCGCCTTGATTGGAAGCCATATTCGCCATGTTTGGATGACATGTCAAAAACACCATCATTTCATGAAAAACATCTATTTCCTAGTCAATGGGACAAAATACCCATTGTAGCACCTTTCCAATGTTATTTTTAGGTGTAGTAACATGCTGGGAACCCCATTGCAGCAAGTAACTTCCAAACATTAGTTCTTTATACAGACATTTGAATGGCTAGAATTCATCATGTATACCTAGTTACCAACCTGTTCAATAGATTGATAGGAGGATCTTAACCGATAATTTATTTACTAGTTCAGTTCCTCCACTCAAGAAATGAGTATCGCAGACCACTTCATGTCCAAGCTGAGGCTGAATGAATGGGTAACAAACATTGGTTCTAGGTGGAAGGTTCTCAAAAAATATCTTGGTAGGATACTAACTCAGGAATAACTGATGATGTTGTATAGGGAATATTAAAATTGACCAAATACATTCCCTCATCATGCATATATAACCATGTGGATTCAAAGACATCTCTAGCAAAGCACATCATCTAGAAGAATCCTAGTGGCATGCAAAGAAGGCACACCAATGACCTCTTGCATCACCTGCATGAAGAACCGCTACTATGGTGCATATAGAAGCTCTTATAAAGTTGAAATTTTTGCCATCCAAACAATCCACAAAGCCTCATTGAGGACCACCAACTCAAAATTAGGCTGAGGCTCAACCTCCACCCCAAAACAGACCACCACAGAATCAACATGAAATGATGTGTAATGAACCACCTATGCCTCACTAATACAATCAAGTCAATTATCCACATCAGGCTCTACCTCCTTGAATGTTTCAGGCAACATGAGCCCCCTCTCCAGATAGAATAATCCACACCAACACATTCAATGAGGATCAAGTTACCATAAACAATTAAAGTTCCTTTTAGAAAAGAATCATGTGGCTTCCATATTGCAAGAGACCTAAAGAGGCTGATCTCATAGATCATCCCAACTATTTTTCTTATCTCCAATTCCTTGGATACACCATCAAATAGTGTTATGTGTTCATGTATTTTCTCTAAGATGATGTCGATACTAACATAGTAAGAAAAGGTCCTACCTCGACACAACTAGTGTGTGTATTCCTATGGTCCAACAATGAAAATGAGGGTGGGTGGTAACATGTTTCTACTCAAGGGTCATATAATAATGAATATTTAATGTCTCTTAGAGTTGTTTCTCGTAACCATTGTATTGTCCTTGTGAGTTGGAATCAGCCTGAGCATGATGAGGCTACCATGTCACCTACAACTTCAACTTCTATGAAAACGTCTCATGGATTCCCATCCAAGGATGCTAAGCATTGACGAAGAATAGAAAATAACTATTACCCAATGACGCCATCGTCGTCCCATACTCTCGACGATTTCAGGCCCCTAGAAATTGGGGTTTACCTTAGAATCAACCTTGTAGTGGAGGGTATTCATCTAAATATCAGAAGTATGCTTTGGTAAACATCATCGAGCTGGTTAATCCTTATGTGGTTCTTGATGATGAAGAATTCCATGTAGATCCTCCAAATACCCTTAGTAGAAACAAACTCAAACACAAACATGGACATGTGAATCATCAGAGCCTAATTACCAGTACTTCCAACTAAGAAGGGTGTGCTACCGAGAGCATATAGAATGCCCATGGAATAGCTCGTCACACACAATCATCCCATCACATCTCATCAGATTTCGCTCCCCCGTTGTATGTATTTCTTGATATGGCAGAGCCGATGTGACCATGTTATTATCTATTATGATTAGCTGAGGTCAAACCTCTGTCATCATTCTCTATTTCCATGGCCAATTCACATAGTCCAACTAGTAAGCAACAAGATACTCTTAACTCCAGTTAGAACCCTCCAATAAGTCCTACAGTAGTTCTTATCATACCTCTTCTCACTGAGAGTCCTTGTGGAAGAAAAATGGTGTGTATAGCATGAATGTAAGACATGATCAAAAAACATTCCATCATTCCAGTAGGTCTCTTAATCCCTGAGTCCTTTTTCCTATCATAATAAATTCATGACGCCCTTGAGAAGTCTTTGAGAAGACCCCTTCATTTTGAAATAGAGGTGGTAGAAACAAAATCCTTTCATGTTGAAGCAGATAAACATGAAAAATGCTCGGAAATTATCTCATTTTCAGGAGTTGATGATGGTTTTCTCAAATTGGTGTACATCCTCCTATTGTATATTACTATCAAAAGTTTACTTGAGTCCTTCAGACCTAATGATCAAAGGGTATGATTTGAAATAAGAGACACTTCTTGATAAGATCCATCTAATTACTCATTTTGGGGGATCAATCCAAGCACTGAGTTTATTGTTACTTCAAAGGACACTGCCGACAACACACAGATAGGTTGACCCTGGCTCCACCTGCACACATCATTTACCCCCTCAAATCATCAGTGCATCAAGTACGTCATCAATGGTTATGTGGACATACACAAAATTGATGCATCTCCCTTTTCCTCCTATGAGGCCCTCTGCTTGGATGCCGAAAATTATTAGAGAAAATACAATAAAATTCAGGCAAAAGTGGTTGATCATGCTATAGATAAAATATACCTGAGGACAGACATAGATGATGCCTAAGTTTTCCCAATACACCGGTTGGTGGCCACAACCACAGACATAGGAAAATGATATGTCATTTCTAGAGAAAAGGGAAATCACATTCTAAAATCATGGGAATGTGGGAATATCACCATATACTCCTATAATGTCATCCCCATGTTATCCCAAAAATACCTACCCCAATGAAGTATCAGGATGTTTTCCCCATGGGAACAGAGACACATCAAACATTTGTATTCCACTGAGTAGGGTTGAATTATCTTCGAATGACATGAAATTACTACATTGATATTATAAAGCATGTCCTCTTAGGTCGATGTCCTGACAGAATCAGATCAACAACTTTTATCACCATTGTATTAGTGGAACTAGATTCTCTCGATGATGATTCCATGGCCACTCATGCTGGTTCCAGTTTCCCAACATGGCTGGTTAACATAGAAGAACCCATCCTTATTGAAGATCCCAACCAATAGATGATGAGGATGATTTGAAAGATGGAACACATGAATTTTAGGAAGGCATCTCCACCGTTGCTGACATGTTGGTACATGTGAATCTCAGTACAGAGGAAGTTCTAAAACCAATGGTGAGCAGTATAGCCTTGTCAATAGAATAAAATAAAAAATATGTAAATTTAATGATGAACTATCAGGAATTATTTAGATGGATTTATTATGAGATTCTAGGGAACGATCCTTAGGTCTTCGTCCACCATCTCAGTCTCCCATTGAATCATCACATGTTTAAATAGCCACTCAGAAAGATGAACCATTCTTGAGGTTCCACGGTCAATACTGAATTTTGCTAAAATATTAAAAGTCACAATTATCAAGGATGTCCAGTTCCCAAAGTATTTAGATAACATTGTTCCAATCATGATGAAGAACCTACATACTGTGATTTACATCAACATCAGAAATCTCAACTGTTATTGTCTAAAGGAAGACTTTCCCCATCCTATGAAAGAGTTTCTAATTGATTCTACTACACGATTCCAATATATCTCCTTCATTAGCGGGTATTCTAGATACAATAAGATCTGAATGGCCCCTGATGATGATGATTTCATGGCATTCAGTAGACCACAAGGTACCTTTTTTTCGGGTAATACCTTTTGTTAAAAAAATGATGGTTCCAACTATCAGCGTTCCATGCATCACATATTCAAGTCAATCCATGGGAAATTGGTGGAATTATATGTGGATGAATTTCTGGTCAAATCCAACCAATGTCTAGACCATCTTGCTGATATTGAAAAAAAATAGCTTACTCTGCTCCTTCCTTCAAAAGATAAACCCCTTGATGTGTGCATTCGGGGTTACCTCAGGAATGATTATCGTCATCATTGTCAGATACAGAAGCATCGAGGTCAACCAAGAGAAGATCAAATTCATTAGACAAATGTCCCCTCTGAGTAACATCTAAGTGATCTGAGGTATTCAAGGACACATACTCTAAATAAACTGATTCATCGCGAATTTGACAGGAAAATGTATGCCTATTATAGGCTAATGAAGAAAATCATTTTCTATAGGTGGTACGAGGAATGCCAAACCGCCTTCATGGAAATGATGTAGTACCTGCTCCAACCTCTGATTCTGATTCCACCTGTCCCACAAAAAAAATTAATCCTTTATGTGAATGCTCTGAAACGGTATCTCGATGCCCTTATCACCCATAATTATAAAGGAGGACAGAGAATTGTCTGAACTATCATAACTGCATGATCTTCGATATAGAGACCAGATATACCTTTGTCTAGAAGATATTCCTTGTGATGGTATGCATGGAACATAAGCTATGACATTACATACAACACAACGAGATACATCTCATGTCCCATGTGGGTCTGTTGAAGTATATCAAAAATATATTGATGTTGACAGGATTTCTAGCTTGGTGGGTAGTCTTCATTCAACAGTTTGACATTAATATTATCCCTCAGATGGCGATCATGGGTCAGGTGCTAGCAGACATTCTATCATCCCACCCAACTCCTATAGAAGAGTCATTGGATTTCTTATTCCCAGATAAATACATCATTTCATTAGAATATGTCGTACCATGTTAGCAGAAGAATTATTATTGAACCTCAGAATTCCCAACTAGAAGAAAGATCAATGACCCCATGCTCAATTGTGTAGGCATGGGGATTATCTTTACTACATCCTCATAGGATTTTGTTCCTTATTTATTCTTGTTTCCATAGAGTTGTAATAATAATGAGGCAGAATATTAGGCCATCATCACTATACTAGATCTTGATCTTGAGATTGATGTTCTCCAACCTCAACTAAAGGGGGAATCAGATTTGGTCATCAAGAAGATCTATGATGATTACTTTTTTCTGAAACCAGAACACAGACCCCTATTAGAACATACCAATTTGCTGATGGCCTATTTCTTCACTCCACAAGAAGATACTCATATTCCCTAGCCACAAAACAGCCAAGCGGATGACTTGTATAGTCTCGTCAAAGCCCATACAAAACATGACCAGGATGATCTGACTATTAATGTGTCACATTGAAGTGTCATCACTCATTTCACTTTAGACGATGACTACAGCTCGCAGGTAAGTCATCTCACCATCAATGCTTCCACGTATGGACCTCCTAGTCACCCTGACATAGCATAAGAGACCACTGATTAGACAACTCCAGTTTTTGAGTATCTCTAATGCGGTATTCTCCTGGAAGATCGAGATGAACATGGGAAGATCTGTTGACATTTCATTCAAGTAACACCCTAGAATGGTCCCTGCATTGAGAATAACCTCTATAATTGTGGGTATGGTGGGGTTTATCTTCTCTATGTTCAAGGGAATGATATCTCCCAGGTTATGTGGGAATATCACCCCAATTCATGGAGAGCACATTAGGAAATCCTGAATCTCTAACAACAGATCTGAAGACAGGGATACTTATAGCCCACCATGATTCATGACTATATTGAGTTCACTCAGAAGTTCTAAACATGTTAGATATATGCCAATTTTGGGAATAAATCGTAAGATACTCTTCATACCACCATATATAATTGGCCATTTGATGTATGGGGACATGATTTTGTGGGACAATATGCATCGAGATAGCACGCCAATTTTGGTTCATTATAACCGCGACAAATTTACCGTCCAAATTGGAAGAGGAAATTCTATATAGGAGGTCAAGGCATGTTCTATCATTCAATTAGTGACATTCAATATCATCCCTCATATTTGTGTCCCCCATGATGTCCTCTCCAAAAATGACACTAACTTCCAAGAATCTGAAGATAATAAATTTTATTCCATGTAAAATATCCATTTTAACGATACCTCTCACTACCATGTGTATGAAAATGGTCAAATAGAAGAATTAAAAAAAACTCTCTCAAATATTTTTCTGAAGATGTTTGGCCAGAATTAGAAGAGTTACCCGGACTAGATACCAAAATCAATATGGCCAATCGGTTGATGACACATAATTCCAATCAAGAGACCCAATATTCCCTAGGGTACAGAATAGATGCAGTCCTTCCAATAAAGATTTATCTACCTTCATTAAAAATTGATATCTTTGGTCATTAGACACCACAAAAAGTAAATTTAATTTTTGTAGCTAAACATCAGGCCCTTGAAGAGAACCTACTTCTGCCTAACATAATCTGGTGAGGAATCTGAATTGGTTATTCAGATCATTCAACAACAAAGTTCACCTATTCTCCTTTTCTAAGGGTGACATGATATTGGCTCTTAGAACACCAATAATACCTGGTAGGAAGCCATCAAAGATGTATCCCAAATGGGAGAGGCCTCATATCATCCCCAAGGTTTTCACTAATGGCTCATACACCTTGGTGACCAAGATGATGAGTTTATTACACCTACGACCAAGTCCAATTTCATTAAAAGATCTTATCTTAAGGGTACACACTCGTCTTCACCACAATACACTAAAATATGTTACGCATCCTGGATAAAGGACAGAAAACCATCATGAAGTCATCGAACATGTTGTTAAACTGTAGGTGATATGAATTCTAAAGTGTCCAAGATCTATGAAAAAAATAAGATCTACCCCATCATAAAGGACTTAAGAACAATGTATTGCATGATTCAAGTCCATATGAGTTATGTAGGAATTCTCGGAGATCCCGTCCTTTTGTCCAACCCCAAATATCTTCATTTTTGGCCTCTCAACAGAGGGCCCCTATCTGGAACATGTGTTCTGGTATAGACTCTTTTGTCCTCACTCATGTCAGGATTTCAAAAATCGCCCACTATGCCCCCCTTAGGATCACCCTCTACCCATATTTATCATCCTCAATACCACATGACATTAAACTGAATGCAATTTCACAAACTACAGATGGCTTCATTCCCATCCTTATAGAATTCATACGAATGCCCAAAAAATTTCGTCTCCAGGTCAGGTCCCAAAAACTATTAATTAATCATTTCTTCTTATCGCCCTCCAGGACCTGATCCTTTTAGGATTCCATGGTCTGGTATGATACCACCTTGGTCCTCATTCACATCTGGTTTTCAATAACCACACCATGTGTCTCCTATAGGAACCATCATTTTCCATTCATACCACATGAAATTAAATTGAATAGAACTTCAGGACTATGTGTATCTTGATTCCTACCTTGCATGAAATGTAGGAATTCCCGAACATTTTTTCTATAGGTCCAGCCCTAGGTTCATAAATCCTTCCCTCAAACCCTTGGCCTGAGATACCTTCTATAATTGTGAATGGTGTGGCATATGGGACCTTGGTTTTACTCATTCTCATCATGTTTAATTCACCATTCCATTCACATTCCCATTAGGCCCTCTCTTTGAGTCTTTACCACAGGACATTAAACTGTATGAAATTCAAGAACAAAACATGGCTATATTCCTTCTATTGTATTATATGTATGAATGCCGATATATTTCTTCTATGGATCCAACCCAAAGATTATCCTTCCTTTTATATTTCGGTCCTGAGGCCTTAGTTGGCAGTACGTGATGCAACAAGACTCATTTTTTCTTCATTCAAGTTGGGTTTCTACTTTTTTGTGTACCCCCTTGTGGGAGCCCCTCTTCATTTTTCATCCATACAACATGATGTTAAACTACATGGCACTTCAGAACTCTATATAGCTTGAATCCAATTCTTATGGGATACGTTGGAATGCCATAACATTTTTTTGCAACCAACTACGAGTTCATAAACTCATTCAACCCCATTACTCTACAACTTACAAGGATTCATCTTCACTTTTACAATATCGTAAACCCCTTTTGTGCATTACCCACATGGTAAAATGTGTTATGTCATAGAGATGAGAGTGTTGGATTCTTCCTGGAAATGTATTAAATTCCATCTCCCTACTTTATGTGCCCCTTTATTTGCGGTTTCATCATACTTCACTTCTGAAAGGACCCCCAAATGGTATGGATGCTCTCCATTCAACTCACCTAACAATTCAGGTCAAGGTCTAAGAGGATTTTAGAAAAAAATTCTGATGTATGTCATATGATTCAAACATGGTCAGCAGTAAACCCTCAGTTGATTGTTCCCATTTCATGTCACAATATATGGATATTGTGATTCGAATATGGTCCTTATATTTCCATTATCATTATTCTATCCATTTTATTCCCTAAATATTGATCTTTTGATTCATGTACCTTCCCACATCACCAGGTCTATGTGTAACTTTGAGTCCCCTGGTGTTATCCCTCTGAGCACCATTGCACATTTTGAGGACAAACCAGCTTATTGGGATCAACCTTTAATATGCTCCGTTTTTCCATAATATACGTTAAATGTCTTTTAATGATCATTTACACTCTTTTTTCCACACTAATAATGCCTCACATGGGCTTAGTGAATTGGTCATGATTTACACCCACGTGGAAGAATCGCTCTCTTGATTCGAGCTCTATGAACATAAACTATGATCCATCCATCTCTACTGCATGATGTTAAATTTCGAGGAATTTACAGAACTACTTACAGATTAATTCCCATCCTTACGGGATACAAATGAATGTCCTAACATGTTGACTTCATGAACTTTTTCAACCTCTACAATTAAATCATTTCATTCGCTTATCCTCTTGGCCCTAATTTATCTGAGATTACATGGTGTGGCATGTGAACTTCTTTTATCCTCATTTACATCATGTTTATAATAGCCACACCATGTACTAACCCCACCCTATCATATTTACCCTTCCATTTACATCCTCACAGAATGACTTTAAACTGAACGACACCACAAGAACTATGTACGGCCTGAATTTCAGCCTTATGGGGTGTATAAGAATGCCCCAGAATTCGTTCACAGGTCCAGCCTGAGTCCCTTAACCTTTTTAGGGGCCCTTGGCCTAAGACCCCTTCTCAAAGTGTGTGGTTTGATGAAGAATTATTTTTTTCATTATTCACATCAGGTTTGTTTTACCACACTAAGTGCATCCCAATTGGGTCATTGTCCTTATGTCGATGGCTTTATTGCATGGTGTTAAATCTCCAAACACTTATTTATGATTTTTGTGTCATTTTTTTCAGGAACCCTCTTCACCCATGACATCTGAATGGACTAAAGGTCTGGTCCCATCCCATTAAGGCTCACATATTGCCTTGGGCTTATGTCATAGAGGATCCTAAAAAATATCTGGTACAGGTCTGCCTCCTCGAATTTTGTTACCGCTCAACCAATAGTTGTTTGTTTCCATCTCAATAAACAAGATATGCATGCCACATGATATGGATTTTATGTTTTGTTCACAGTTGATAGTTATCCTCCATCTTTATCATAACCTCATTAAATCTCAAGTGTCGGGTGTAGCAATTCATGCTTCTATCCCTATTAATCCCTTTATACTACTTATGTGCATCATAATGGGATGTCGGTTTTGTTGACATTATCCCATCGGACAAGACCATTTTTATTATTATACATTGTCATGTGACAGAATAGCCTAACATCACTCCTGGTTTCTTACACCAAGCATGGATCATGTATGCATAGGAGTTCTGATATGGTAAAACTCACATATAGGGATCCACAACCCCCTTTGTGGGTTGGATCTCTATGACCATAAACTATGATCATTATCATCCTTACCATGTCATGTAAAAATGTAGGAATTTGTAGAACTACGTATGACTTGATTCCCATTCTTATGGGATGCATAGTAATTCATAGAAGTTTTATCCCTAGGTCCAACCACAAATTTACATTCTTTGACCTTTTAACCAATGATTTATTCATGGATCTCATGGTGTGGTATGTAATCGTTTTTCCTTACTCACACCAGATTTGCAACAAATACACCATATTCCCCCTCTGGGCATCTTCTTCTTATCAACACCTCATCCTCGTCTCTATGAAATAAAACTATAGGTAATTATAGGTCCTTAAAAGAGTTTTCCAGTCTGGACCAGGGTCTGATCATTATTAAAACTATTATACCTACCAAAAGTTTTTTTTTTCATGGTGGAATTATATCATGAGTGTTGGAATTCATTGGAATAGTCTGTCACTCCACACCTCGCTTCACATTTCATATTTTTTGGATCTTCATCTTCATTAACATCTTAAAAGACCCCAAAAATTGACATGGATTATCATACTTTTGGATATCTTAATATATTCAGATAACATCCCATGAAGATATTTGACAAAAATTTCGAGTTAAGCCCCATATTTTTGAATCCGTTCAGCAGATGACCCCCATTTGTTTTTCCCCATTCCAGGATAACACAACATGGGTACTGTTTTTCGAATATGGTGAACTTTTACCCTCTTCATCCTTAAAATATAATTGTTTTATGAATAATAGGAATTGTTGTTCATGACTTCCATTCGACATTGTTCATATAGACTCTAAAACCAATGGAACCATCCATCTCATGTATGAGAATACTTTATTGTAAAGTGTTTTTACTATTTTGAGAACCCTATTCTATAGTCAAGAACCTAAAATTAGATCATAATCTCTATGGGTTGTTAAAACCCCACATATTCTGAGGACTAGCCAAAACTATCATACATATAGTGAATAATTATTTAGTCACCCCTTGTTTCTCACACCATTTATGACCCACATGAAGATAGGGACTGAATTAGTTTTACTACACAGTTATGATTGAGATTGGAAAATAAAAATATAAATTAAAGAACATAATATACCCCTGAATTCAGTTTGGGATAATAAAATAAAAGGAGATATATTAATATGTTTGGCCACGACATGACCCTTGTGGATTGGCACCTCTAATGGATTGCTCCCGTGCTACCTCAATCTGGATTGTAGTCTCCAGAAATGTATCCTGATCTTTTAGCTCCCCCTCTTCATCCACCACTGTAGAGTGGAGCTCATTAGCTCTGATCTATATTTTCTCCTGCATAGATTAAAACACATGCATTTGACGGTTTTCCGGAGTTTCTTACTCCTAGGATTTGACCAGTTAGGGCCATCAAAAATTCGATAATCTAATATTAGATTTCAATGGATTTAGATCATTAATTTTATTTCACTTCTAGATTCCTAACTTCATTCTCATCTTCAAGAAACATTTTCATTTTCACATATTAGTTTCAGTGCTGGTAAATGGTGAAACTTTTTCTACTCTCCCACCCCTTCTCACCCATATAATCCTGGATCAATGTATGATGATGATGAGTATCCACCCCTCTAGAGAAGATAAGGTGAAACCAGGCACACAATGATCCCATTGGGGAACTTGTTAAACTATTAGATGTTTGAAGTAGTGCTCGATAATCTTTCACCCCTTACGTCTTGTCATAATTCTATCCTCGTTTTCTTCAAAATCAGAATCATCTCTCTCTTCAGGGTCTACATGCCGATATTTAGGGAAAGTATCCAATAGATCAAATGAAATTTCTCCCTCTATCATTCATTCCTAGGGGTTATGATATTTGAGTTGTGGGAAACCTTCATTTCACATCACCATTTTAGAAATTTGGAACCTAACAGCTTCATACCCCACCATGGCGGTGATATCACTTATGTGCACAACCCTTTAATCATAGTGTGTTGGGGTTGTCTCAGTTTGAGAAGAGGGTTCTGATTGTGTTTGTAAGGTCACAGACATATTCTCAGTAGATGATATTGATTTATTTTCCGGTTTAGCCTCCAATATAATTATTACTACAAAAACAACGATTCTGTTTATCAAATTAACTCTATGTTGGCTAAGACGGTCATATATGGAATGAAACTTACAAGATCTCAATTATTTGACCTCCAGAATTACAATTCGTTGAAGGATCTACAATTTTTGTAGATCCTTAATCACTTGTTAATTCAATAATTGGTGTTGTCCCCCAACATTATCTTACCATTGTTGGTTCTACACCTTATTCTATCAGTACACCTTCACTAACTACGTTGGTGTCTCCTAACAACAAGTTCCAATATGTGCCTGAATATGATAAAATTTAGATAAGTGATTATGAATGATGGAAAAGGAATTCATAGGAAAATCACTCAGGCATGCATCTAGTTGCTCATCCATTTCCATGTTAGAGACAATAATCTCACTACTATCCCAATGTCTCCCCCAGTGGGATGTTCCCTGAGACCCTTCCCTCTAGGATCTACCTTGGCTTCCCCTATTCATTCATTCTTTCATCATCATATTCTTCTTATTCTAATTCACTTCCTTCTATATCCTCATCACTTTCATCATCTTCAGATAGAATTATTTCCTAATATTTCTTCTGAATGAGCATCAATTTCACCATGAGATGTGGTTCCTCGCGCTTCCCTAGTTGGGGTGAAGAAACATCTATGTCCATCAAATACGCATACTGATGATGAAATTTCACCTTGTCCACAATCTGAATGAGCCCATCTTTTCCCAATAGGAACCCGTATCTCAACAACATTTTCACAAGGATTTCATGTCTCATTTATTATCATAAAGTCAACATGATGACCAAAATGCAGGGAAGATTGCATCCTTAGATGGTTAAAGATGATACCTTATTTTCTTCCCAGGAAGCTCCCTGGAAGCTCCAAAGGATTGTTCATGATACCCTTTACCTTCAGATGGCTGGGGTATGACCGCACCATGAGACATTCCCACCATCTATGCCCCAACATTCTCTATCCCACCTTATAGGATTTTTCTCGGCCTTCCTACCCAACAAAACCTTGTCTATTCTCTCGCTGTTTTGGTTCCACACTATGCAACTTCTCTAGGATTCATTCAGGATATTCTATCACCTAATGTTCAGTGTACATTGTTGAGTGGCAATTAGTAGCTCTAGTGGGAAAAGGTAATTACCTCACTAGAGCCATATGTTGTGAACATCAGCCACATTTGATAAAGACCACAAGGATATTACTCTCCTTAGAGATATTTATAAACATTATTCAGAATATATTGGAAGCATCAGAACTTCATGGAAAACATTAATGAAACATAGGGATCGCAATTGATTTTCCCATGAACCCTGGCCACAAGCACCCCAACTCTGATGCATTTCTTGTATTCTCCTTTCTCCAATGAACCATACCCACCATCTACTATCTTGTTGTCTGGGGTGGGGAACTGAAAATGATAAAGTTGTCTTGGTTACCGATCTTGATCCTTATCCCCACTTCATTAAGTGTTAATGGAATAATCGTAGAAATATAAAACAAAGAGTGTCTCAGCCCATTACCCGGGGGAGGAATGTCATTTGGAAAAGTGTATCTTCCATAGTGAGTTTAGATCCATCACTGAATGATTTGGAAAGGGCCACAGATCTACCTTGAAATTCCTCCTCTAAAAATACACCACAAAATGGTGTACATACCGGACATCACAGAAACCTCCCATGTTAATCCTCTGATGGGATGACATGATGTCAGAAATTACTATTGTTGTTTGGAAGACTCCCATCCTTGTGTCCCTTACTATATGTAGCCTCCCACTCAATAATATTCAAGAAATGCAGTATACCGGATGTTTGGGTCTCAGATTTCATCCACATGAAAGCCCTTGGACTGATATTTCCCATTCTCTATGATCCACTAATATAAACTGCCCTTGCTACTCTGTGCTGAGGTCACACACCGCTTTCCTGAACCTGTAATCTTTATATTTGGTTATGTCTACAAAAATAGTCCAAACCACATTGAATAGACATTGTCCTTTAACACATCTATGACCCCCGATACTATCCTTGGCAAGCTCTAATATATACCATTACAGGATGGGTTTCAACGACTTATCCCTCCCAGATATTCAATGTCGGTATAAACTCATCATAATTAGGCATGTATAAATGGATAACATCAATGCAATGATCATCCCAATGACTGATTCCATCCTCCCCATGATAGAGATGGATGGTGTTTGTATTAGGGGACCACAATATAAACAACTCCATCACAAGGTCATATTGGTGCTAGAAATGGAACTATGATGTCCATACCACCTCAAATAGCCTGATATGCCATTGTTCTGCCTTGAAATGCTCAAATGATTGGCATACCCCATACCCCCAAGCCCACTGACAAATCAAATTGCCTCTTTACCTCAGTCCTCAATCTTACTGCCAGCCCTCAGTCTCATCAATGATGTTATGTCAAATCGTACATTCATAATGGGTAATGGATTCCTTGACAAATATCTCACTTCATGACATGGTTATGGTCCTCAGATTAATGACATAGATGGCTATGTTCCTAGTCTCTCTGATGGGATGACCATTTTTGATAATAACATGTTGAGGAAGATCATCCTCTTGAGTCATCCATGACTGTGGTGTATCGATATAAAATCTCTGCACTGATACATCCTTTAAAATACTGAAGTCCCATATTGGTAGGTTGTTAGACATCAAATAATCCATCTATTCTTGGGTTAACATATTGAGGATAGATTAGTTATTGAATACAACATTACTTATACAAAAAATATGGGGGTTCGTAACCATCTCATCCCTCTAAGAAATATAGATAACTTCTCCCCCATCATCACTCTCATCAAAAACAATTTTTTTCATTAATGACTGGAGTCAACCAGGTGGATGTAGAAAAAAATAGAAAATATGCAAAGAAAATAGTCCATGCATGAAAAATAACAACCAAATTTGATTATTTCCACCCAAAATAGAACTGATTCCACACAAAAACCATCAATATTTACAATCATGAGAGAAATATAGCATATCACATTAGAAAACATGTTCTACACATGGGACCCCCTGGGTATTTATAGGTGGGGATCAAGTATTTGGTGTGCGTGAATGAAATTCCATGCCATATAGATCATTTTATGTGCACCCTCCTCATAGTTTCCATGTGTCTCAGCGTTTCCCTCAGAATTTGACCTTCGCACCCCTGCATAGTTTTGATTCTAATGTGGGGAATTTATATGTTCTGAAATATTCTAAATGCCTTATATGAGTATTATTAAAAAAAATTGAAGGCATATTTCGAATCTTTGACGCATTCTGGAATGGGTCGAAAGGCAACACCTAAAATCTGAGGGGTGCACGTAAATCCACTATATTGCATGAAAATTTGTGCGACTAGGGGTGGATTTTGTGAAAGGTCATGGGAATGTATCTTGAGGCTGACTAATAGGTATGTTATTTTATGTGATACGCATTATAAGCCATCCACTATCGTTGGTCTCTTATAAATAGAATCGCACCCCCCAAACATCTTGCCACACAAGAATTTGGATTGTCTTCTCTGCGTGTAATGCATCCATTCCATGCCAAAAATATGGAATTCAAGTACATTATTTCTTGTGAAAGCCTCCCAATGGTCAAACATCAGGAATGACCTCTAGGGGTTGACCATAACTTATTTCTTTAATCTTTAATCCATTTTCACGTAATATTCTTCCAATTGCGTGAATGCGGCCTTTATCCACGCAACCCGGATTTATTGAATGCACAATTATCGTACTGCATGAAAATGTTTTCATTTAAACGACTAACCCCCATTTTGAATGCATTCCTCTTGCCTTTTGGGCACCCTTAAGCTCTTCTTAAATGTCGCATCCTCAGACACCATCTTCAGGCGCTTCTTATTTTCTAGACTCCTATCATGTTCACCATTCTCTAGTAGGAACCTCTAGGTTTGTACAATGTGATTTCAAGGTAACATGGGTGGTGATTCATGATGTGTTTCTTCGCCATGTGATTATTTTCATAGGACCACTAATGAAAAATGCCTCTTCTCATAGCCAAGATAATGTGAACCCCTAAATAGATCACTCCATTACACCACCTCACAAGGTAATCATGGGTGCCTTCCCATTACCATGGTTCAATGGGTACTGTTATATAAGATCTAGAGGTGTAGAGTAAACCCACCTCTTCTGTGCTATAGGATGTTAAAATGCCAAGCATCATCATCCTCATCACATGATGTTAAACATTGGCCACACCTCATACAAAATACATGGGGTTCCTCATTTCAGACATAATTTTTGTTCACTAGTCTCCACAAGAGTGATATCACCCTCGCATGGAATGACATCATCTTTTTCGGAATGCCATTTGTCGATGTAGAAGGGAAGACATCACGGTATGAGCCCCTATCCTT
This sequence comes from Viscum album, assembly GCA_963277665.1. Taxonomy (NCBI): domain Eukaryota; kingdom Viridiplantae; phylum Streptophyta; class Magnoliopsida; order Santalales; family Viscaceae; genus Viscum; species Viscum album. The sequence continues at coordinate 326,957,983 of OY728128.1, forward strand.
TCATGCAGGTGTTGTATCTTTGCTCATCCTTTCTTCTCCAGTTTAAAAAGGCCAATGGTGAGAGGGTCACATGAACCTTTTGTACCCTATCCCTCTTCCTTTGGGATTTTCCTCCATCAGGCCTCCATCTTGGAGTAAGTCCAAACATCAATCTCCCTATGGTGTAAACTACACATAAGAATTGATCTATTCTTGTGGACACACCTTTTGTGTTGTGATCATCAGGTCATTATTGCATCTTTTTTGTCACACTGATCATGACTCGTCTAGGATTAGAGTAAGCATCGACCATGGTATCCTCAATGGGCCATCTTAGTGTGTAAGCTCCATCCATTCCCATCTAACTATGTGGAAATTGATCCTTTCCCATTTTCTAGCATGGTGCGTGGGAAGGCTACCTAATGTTAATGACTGACACCCATCAGTACTGACCACTTCACGTCTGTTTACACCCATCCTGCATAATGTTAAAATGTATCCCCATTTTCATCCTGTGTGACTATAAATGGTATGTATATGAACTACATGGATTTTGATCCCTTTATCGGTACTTTAGAAGCCTCTCTATGTTGTGATCCTGACCAATTGTATTCCTAGGATCCCCCAAACTGATGACCATTCATTTTTTGACCAGTCCTATAAACCCTCCCAGTTGTCCATTTCTAGGGACATGCCCATTTGATCCACCACTGTTGGGGTTCCAATCAATCTGATTAGTCTCTGATAGATGTTAAAATCATGGGAAACCACATTTTATACATGTGACAGAGAGGAAAACCTCAAAGAAGATCTTCTAGAATAACATTTCCCACACTCGATATGGGATGCCTTGTGATTTTGCACCCTTGAGAAGCCCTATCATAAGGGAATGAAATTCAAATATACCAGTGATTCAATGACTAGACAAAATAGCGATTCACAACATGAATAATCCTTTAACTGATGGTTTCATCCCTAAATTGACAGCCCTTTGGAATTTCCTTACATAAGACCTATAATTAATTGACAACCAAAATGATATGGCACTGAGAATGGATTTAATAATGACATCTAAAATCTATAAGGGAGACATGCACTATGAGATGACTTCTAAGGTGGAATCCATGGGAGGAGGGACTAATATCCCATCATCCTATTTCATTCAAGGAAAAAATGACCATAAATAAGCAAAAAGATGTGGCTTGCCATTGTAAAGTGGGAATGCAGTGTAAAAATGATATTGTCGTTAATCATAACATGTGATAGGCGGTACACCCTAGAGAATGTGTCAGAAACACACTCATTGAGGGTAAAAGAATGTGATAATCAAGAGACCACCTTTCAGAGAAGGAATATGGGAATTGAGTACCTTGTAATTTTTTTTCCTAGAAAATTATCCTATCATTTTCATGGATTTAATGAAAAATATTTTCAAAGGGTATCTGGATACCATTGTTGTAGTATTTTTGGAAGACATTTCTTCTTTTCCAAAGAGGATCTTGTGCAACATCTGAGAACATTTTTAAATCAGCTAAGAACATTATTTATTTATTTCAATGTGTGATTTTTTTATTTGGGAAGTGAAATTATTGGGAAATGTGGTTCCTGGATTGTTTTTATTTGTTGATAACAAGAATGTGATTGTTTTCATGATATAGGACCAACCATGAAGTACCTTGGAGATCTGTATCATCTTGGTGTTATCCTGATATTACTAAAATTTTAGGAAAGGATTCTTGGTGTTAGATTCTATGATGATTACACTGATTTAGAAGGAGGTGTAGTTTGTATGGTATGACAAATTTTAGAGTTTTTTCTCGAGTTAAAATTTTTAGTTACAACTACACAGGTGTTGAATATTTTAGAAGCCTGACATGGTTATGTAGTCTTTCATGATTCATCTTTTTAAGCCTTGGGAAGTGTTTTTTATAGGGTGATCATGTATAATGATATGGGTCTCATCTACTTATACCACATAATAATAATTATCATACAAGTGATCCTGAACATGCAACTATGATGAACACACTTAATGGTTGGAAGCACTACCCTTTTGGTGAAAGGTTACCGTTTATTCAAACCACTAAATTCTGAGTAAAATCTTATCTCATATAAATTTTATTATTTGGCATAGTAATTTGTTGGAGTACATAAAAGAATTCCATTCTGGCATAGAATATTCCCTAGGAAAAGGGAATATCAATGCTAATACTTTGAGTAGAAAACATCAAACCCAGATAGAGAAATAATCCTCCAAAGTGTGGAACATAATGGATCCTTTCTTACAATTGAATATTATAGTTTAGAGGGAAAGTTATGATGTTTATTTATCCAGTTCTCTCTATAACTATACCTTTATCGAGATGATTCTTCATGGTCATGAGCTTGATGATGTGTTCTCTTGCACTAGAGAATCCCTTTATGGTGGTGAGATATTTGACAAATGGCCATTCTCAAAAAAGGTTTTTCTAGGCTATCAAAACCAATCAGCTGTATTGTTAATGGAAAGAATGGAAGTGATAGTGGATTGTCATAATAATTAGTGGGATGTTCACCCCAGATTCACTATGATATTATATGAAATGAGATTTCAGTTATGGTGGCCAGGAATAAGATGAGACATTTCTAACATTGTATCCCATTTCTATACGTCCCAATAGGTGAATGACAAGTACTAGAAACCAGTAGGTTTTCATCAACCACATTCATTACCGACATGAATTTGGGATGGGATCTCTATATACTTTTTGTTTGGATTAAATCGTACCCATAGAAAGAATAATGTAATATGGGTTGTCATTGATGGAAAGGCCATGTTTGATCAAATTATACCCATTACAGATGCGACCAATGATGAGGTATTAGGAATATATATGTGAACAATATTTTTTTTCATGGTGTTACATATGCTATAGTCTATGATAGGGATCCTCAGTTAACTTCTCACTTTAGGAGAGGCCTTCAGGAGGCATTGAGAGATCAGGTTCATTTATGCATGAACATGTATCTACAATAGGATGTCCTAACTGAATGATCAATACATATTCTTGATGATATGGTTCGTGCATGTGATCTCAACATCAATATGTCTTAGTATGATTACTTTGGGATATTTGAGATATTTTATAACAACAGTTTGCAGTTTTTCTATCTGAATGGAACCATATTCGACATTGTATGATTATCTATGTAAATCTCTATTGTGTTGGTTGGAGGTCGCTGAAATTTCTCTAGTTTGTCCAAGTATGGTGCAGTAGATGATAACAAATATTTAGCTAATTCACTAGAGTATTTTGAAATCACTGATCCGATAAAATCCCTACGATGATGTATGTCATTAACCTTTGGGGTTTTTAGTTGGTGAACATGTTCTTATGAAATTCTCACCCCAATTTGGTCATTGATGGATTTTGAATAAAGTGAAGCTTTATACTTTATTTTCGGGACCTTATGTGGTTTTTGAGAATGTTGGGAAGGTGGAATACCATTTGGAACTTCCCCAATACCTTAAATTGATTCATTATGAGTTCAATGTATCATAATTGAGAACATATCTATCTGATTCATCTCACGTTTTGAGATGGAGTGATCTTGAGATCAATCTTGATTTATCTATTACTATAAAACCATTCATCATAGTTGATTTTGAGACCAAGGTTCTTTATTGGAAGAAAATACCTTTCGTTTCTCTAGGATGGGAAAATGGATTTGATAATCAGGAGACATGGGAATGGAAGGCACTGATGAGAGATTAGTAGAGTCAAATTTTATTTCATGGAATCTTCTTCATTGGTTTTTTGGAGATAGCGAATTTTTATAGTATGGAGTTTGCAGCATATTGTAATATTGCTCAAGTTTTTTTTCCATTTTTATTTTTTATTTCTGTTAAAAATCACTTTATTTGTTTTCTTGGGTTTACTGCAGACTTCAGAATAGGTACATGTTGTGTATCTGAAGTAGATTACATGTACATGGTGTTGGTTTCATGTCGTGAACTAGGTGATCATTTCATGAGATGGAACACAAAAATTACCTGAGGTACACATCATGTAGGGGTTAAATGTCAGTTTTAAATCTATGGTGATTGGTTTTTCTGCATTACATATCCAACGTGGACTAGACATCATGTCTCATGGGTACATTTCGTGACTAATCGCGAATATACTTTTCAAAAACACGATCGGTAGTTCTGCTTGGTCCTTTTCATTCACGACCAATTGGATCATGCCCCAAGACCATTCTAATACATTTTTCAGAGGTTCCCCTCCTTCTAGATCAATAATAAAAACTTGTTATCAACATTGTGTCTGCATTGTGAACCCCGGGAAAGGTTTCTTCCTTGTTCTTCAAGTTTCACTCCTTATCTCATCATTGAATTTAAATTATTCCTCTTGGGATTGATTGGTCTATTCCATGTTGTGTTGGATACTTCATATAGATTTATTTTCATCATCACCATCACCTTCATCCACGTTGACCAGTGTCATTTTGAGTTTCGTTCTTTAAGAAGTAGTTAGGTGGTTCTGTCCTTTTTTTCCAAATGGATTACCATTGAAATAATTGATTTATTTCAACTCCCATATTAAATTAAAATGCTCATACTTTCATTCAATTTCGTTGATATAACCCAATTCTAGGTAATTGTGAGTTTTGAAATGATTTTTTCACATAATTTTTCAAAACCCCCAATTCCCTTGAATTGGGGTGTGTATCTGGCAAATTGTATTATTTAGATTGATTAATTTATATTGTTGATTTTTTCGAAATATTTTCAATTGAACTGTTTAATTAAATATTAAAAGGATCTTTGAAAAGGATGGAATGTGGTTTGGAATGAATTTCAAACACGAGAATGGATTTAATTGATTTGTTATGAACCAAGTGGTTTTATCGTGAGAAAATGAAATGTTTTTGAATAAAATCTATTTTGGATTTAAATGGAATAAAATTGGAATTTTTAGTGGGAAAAATTTGGATGAATGTATATTTATGTAGTCTTAAAATAGTTCACCCATCATTTAAGAGAGTATGAAAGCCTTATAATGCTAGTGAGTTATTTGGATATACACTATGATATAATAATGTTCTAAAATACATGAAGTGGCTTACATCTCCAATAGGCTGGTGACAAATATTCTTTGGCTAGTGTCAATGGGATGTGAGTATAAACATTGTTATGATTTATCATAAAACCTGTAGAATAATCTATGTTGTTAATACTATCATATATTTTCGAGGATGAGAAAGATGCTCACTTTTTTATAAATATCTATGATATAAATTTATTTCAATGTTTGTTTGAACTTATTTTCATGCATACTAAATTTATATAAGATTTTTTTATATAAATTTTTTACATAACCGATATTTTTAGAAATGTTTCAACTTATTTAATTTAAATCATGTTCTTGGAATGTATTTTCCATTATATTGAAAATTTATAGCATGTTTTGTTTAAATATTCCATTGAATTTCCGATCATATTTGTCTTTAAAAAGTGAAATGTTTTCATTGGATAATCTATATATGGAATTTGTTATTGAATAATTGGTGGTATCCTACTGTCCATAGGCTCACACCCAATTTTTCCCATCAGGTGTTTGTAGAGTTTCTTATTCATGGATCGTGAAAGGTGATGGGATCTGTTGGAGGAGGATACAGTTGTTGAGAATTGGACATTGTGAGTTGTCTCCATATAGAACATGGGGTTGTTTTCTTATTTAGTAATTTTGGATGTAGTAATTCGGATTTTATGTATATTTTTATTTTGGTAAATTTACTCGCCGTGTATTTTTCCCACTGATATGCTTTATATCATTTATCTTTGATTCTATGGTATTTTTGTGGATATAATTCCCACTTGTATGTTTTATGATGCCCTATTCTTGTCGCTCACAATCGAGGATCAGAAATTCCATTCAGGTTATTTCATGACTGGCTCAGTTATCGAGTTACAAGGGTATCCAGGCAAGTTCGTGATAGCCAAGGAATCAATGTGACACCCCTAGATTTTACGAGAAATATTCTTTTTAATTTCATTGGTGTCTTGCGTTTTACACTAAATGAAAATTAACATGTGCTATAAAAAACACCATATAATCTTGTATTATACGCGAACACAATTCTTGGATTTTGTTGCATGCAAGAGCGACCTTCCACAATAGCGTGTGTCGTACGCAATACTGAGTTTTACTAAACAACGATATATTATGAACTAGCATTTATGAATAGTATTAACCACATTTTTAATTTTATAACAATATAATCCATCATAAACATATTCTAGAACATTTCATGAGAATAAATTAAATATTTCATGTAAAATAAGTTTTTTTTCCAAAAATGCAGTTTTGTCAGCTTTTGATGCAGCACCAAATTTAAATCTAGTTTGACACGTTTATGAGTTCAATTTGAAAATATAAACTTATTCATTGAAATAATTATATAAAAATTTACTTTGGATAATTTTTTAATATTTTTCTGTTAACTTTCATATTTTGATGAATAGTAAAAATACGCTAAATTATAATTAAAAAAAAAAATTTCATCAAGATAATTTATATGGATAAATTATAATATTGGATGGTTTTAAAATATAAATATAATATATTTTTACCATTTAACATAATTCAATTCATTATAATTAATTTTACATTGAATTCATAGTTAAAAACATTTCAATCTTTTGCAATGTTTTAACTTTTGAGACCCATTTTTTCAACAGTATGATTAATTTTAAATTAAATAATTCAACTTCTCTGTTTTGAATTTGGAAAAATTTATTCCAAATTTGCAAATATTATTTTTAAATTTTGTTCATAGGCTACTTTTTATTTTCAGACATTATGAATAGTAACCACGTTATATTTTATTTACAATAGTTAGAGGTAAATCAGGTAATTATGGGTAAAAATAAGTTTATAAAATTAGACTAACACCTTCAAAATATATATTTGATGAATAAAAGTAGACCCATATTACCAAATGGTTGGAATATATTCAATTCATGGGCTTTTTACCATTAAAATGATTTAATTTTTATTAAACCCAAAGAAAGTGACAATATGTCACCCTCTTATATCATATAAGTGTAATAATATTATTTTAGTGATAATATTCATAAATATTTGAAATTAAATAGTCACAAAAAATATATTAACATTATATACATCATGTATATTTATATATAATTTTAGGTACTAAATAAGATTCATTAATGGTGGCATAATAGTGATGTAGAAATTATTTTATAGATTGAAATATAAAATAGATGGTTTTAAAAATATTAAAATAAATATTATATTAATTATTTAATTTTCGTCATATATTTTAAAGATTAATATTACATGTTAGGGATCTAATAAATATTTTTATTCGAATATATCTTCTTTGTGTATTTTATTTAAATTCAAATAATTAAATAGTGTCATAATTGACACTGTTGATAATTTATAAAAATAACATATTATTAAATTGTTTAAAAATCAAAAAAATATTTAAAAATTATAAATTAAAATTTATATGGTTGAAAATGTAATAACATATACAATAATGGATATTTAAAAACACATAAGTAATAATTTATAACAATTTAAAATTTAGAATATTATTACAACAAATAAAATTAAATATATTAAATAATAATAAATCAAGTTGATAAGGTTTAAAATAAATTCCCAACATATCTAAATATTATTCGATGATGATATTACAATCCTAAAGAATACCATTTTTTAATATGAGTTATTTTTATTATTTTTATCTAGGGTTTGGGTTTTTTATAAATTAATATTTTAGAGATTTCCAAAAGTTCCCCTCTCCTCTCTTATAAAAGGGCACCTCCTCCCTCTCTTCATCACAAAATTTTGATCCTTCAGGATCGGCCAAACCATTTATATTTCTCTTCTCCACATACTTAGAAAAATACTAGATGCCTTGTTCTTATTCAATGACCAAATTTAGTTCCCTATGAAAAGGTTTAGAAGAGGCGCGTCAAAGAAGAGGAAATATCCTTTACTGATTCATTAAAATTTATTTCTTTTTCTATTTACTATTATTTACTTGTTTCATTATAAATTAATACCATAAGTACCACTAATATAATGATATTTTATTATAAATATGAAACTACCCCATTTCACCTTCTATACATCCTATGGAAAACAAAATCACTGTGAGTGCGTACGTACGGAATGTCGTCTCCATGCAGTGGTGTAATCTATTTTTCCACCACCACCATACTTGGATGGGTATAATATTGGAAATAATAACTATGTATGATTATTATAACATTACAATAATTCAGCGATATTATATAATCCACTCTAATACCATTCAACAGTTATGGGAACGATATCGTCGCTCGTGCGTATGTACGTATTATTGTCTCCACGACGCGATGAGATTCATTGTCCATGTTAACCATTCAAGAATGATTATAAATTATATATAATTAATAATAATTAAATATATTACATAATAATGATACTTTATTTTTGTACATATATGTTTCATTAATTGAGTTCCATTCAATTAAATAAGGATATGAAAAGAGCATTCATTTGTACATACAACCTACTATCTCCATGAACGGTGAATTTTATTTAATTTATCTATCAACTATATATATATAATGAATATATATGATATATAAATCATATTTTACATTCTGGAAGTAAGTAAATCATGATATATGTAATAATAATATCAAGAACAACAAGTCCAAACACGTACGATAAATGAAACGATTTTACCCAAAACGCTACATTAACATCGAATTGACAAATGAACATGTAATATAAATTTGTAAAAGAATCATATATGATATCATAAATATTATTATGGTTTAATTACAAGTTAATAATATGTTTAAACCCACTATATAGGAGTCTCATACACATAATTAAGAAATTTTACATAAGGTAAGGGATCATTATTCCAATCTCGTTCTTAACTGAGATTGTTTATTCGTAAGTATATACTGGGGTTATATTTATCATCCATGAAAAAGTTTTATAAAAATGTTTTAATATATGTTTAAAGTCTGTTTTACAGATTTTTGACTTTCACAACATGGTATGTAATGAATATTTGTTTTTTTTACCATATGATGTACTTTTTTCACTTTTCGTGAAAAAGTACAAGAAAAATGTTTTTCAACTTATATGGAATGAATGGATTTCTAAAATTTCATAACACCTTATTTTCATGAAGATTCGTCTAAAATATTTCATTATTATTTTCAACAAAAATATTTTTCTTATAAATTTGCATTTCATTTTGGGAAAAGAAAATGATTTTTAAGATGAAAGGATATTTTCATCAAGAATTCATTTCAAGTGTTTTATCAAAACTATTTTCCATATATGATGACATTATTTTGTATGTTTATGTTTCAAGTATTATGTTCCTATTATATACATGGTTTGATTAAACTTATGATGAAATGATACCTATATGTTTTATATGGATTATTTTATGTTGGGATGATGTATATGAAACCCATATTATTCTTTGGGTTTTGATGAATGGTTTATGTTTATTTTGTTGCACATGAAATAATGATTTCATTATCAGATGGGTGGGGCCTATATATCCCTCAAATAAATTATGTAAATATTTTTATCCCATGATATAGACACGAATAGAATGGAAAATGAATCTGGTTCAGTAATACATGGCTGGAACGATAAGTAATCCTAGTTCAGTAATGGAATTTGTCCACTATTATGGTCATGGAAACAATGCCTTGGCTAATATGGAAATCATATAATGAGATTCATGGAATTCCACAATTACATGTTTTATTACCATGCTATTTTATCATGATTGATGTTCCACTATGATCTATGCTTTACGTACTTGCATGGTTTTTGTAATTTATCAATATTTTTAATGTTTAAACATTATATTCACATTTTTAAGTTAAAATATATATGATTTGTTTTATTTTCTCCATTCTAACCCTTATTGAGAATTTTGTCTCACCCATTATATTTTTTATTTTCACCAAGATATAAAGAAAGGTTTTTTGTATGAAAACAAAATGGGAATATCCTTATGGGAGATTTTGATGATATTTCACCATGATTAGATTATTATGTTCCATGTTTCCAAAGACACTAAACTATTATGGTACATGGGTGTCTATTTTTGTTATGTATTAAGTATTACACAAAAGTAATAAATTTTCTATTTACATTAAGCATTGGGTCTATACAATTGGTATCAGATGAATGCTTTAGATAACCTTTGGAAACAAGGATGCAGATACATTAGTGAGATCCCTTGAGATATTTCAAAGGTATGTCTATGGGTGTCCATAAAGTTAAGTATAACTATAAGTTACTGTACGAGAATTATGTGACGATCATTAATATCGTAGGTTGACAAGAAGGTGTCATGTATTAAAGAATATGTGATTAGTTAGATATCCCATTAGTGATTTTTATGATTATGTGGTTTCTCGTTAATTTAACTATTTCTTACAATATGGTTTTTGGTTTTAGTCAATGGATGGAACAAGAAGGAATTTAGATAACATTGATTACAATTGAAAAATAGGTTACTATGATCAAAAATATTGTGTAATGCCTGGGGAGAATGTTATTATGATTATGCCAAATCAGTCATCGCGATATATGATTAACAAGTTGAAAAGTAGTTTTATTCTTAAATCTTCAAATAAGAGGAATATGGAATTTTAATAATGTTACAATGGTGACGAACATAGATGAAGGAAGATTAAGCTTTTAAATATCATGAATAAGGGAAGAATAACCTTACAGAATACCTCAAATGGATGTGAAGATGTTATCTTTGTGGGGAAAATGGGGATAGTGTGACAAACTATTGTAGAGTTCAATGTCTTATATGTGGAGGACATGGGCATTACACAACTCAATGCCCTAACCTAAGAGGTTACTTCTAAATCAAGGAAGTACCAATTATATTCCAATCATTATAGATAATGGATTGAAGGTATTATGTGTTGGAATTCAAGAATAATGTTGTTGAGGTGATTTTATGGTATATTGAAATATCTATGTATTGGTCTATTGTGGTTTTCCATAATTAAATTGTTTTGGTATCCATGAAAAGTATTTGAAATATTTTTGGAATGAAGATGATACGCTCATAATGATGGTATACAGAGAAAATAATATGTTTGATAGTATTAATGAGCTCAGGACTGATATAAATACAAATTGACATCATGGTTTGAGTATATAGAAATTTTGGGATGTTGGTATATTGAAATAATTAACATTTGACAACATTTATTTTATTACTAAGGTTCTATGGTAATTCATGGTTCAAGAGAAAAAATTATTAAGGTATTCAAATGTTTGGAATATGACCAACAATATATATCCAATGATATATGGAGGATAAATGATGGTAATCAAATGCCTTGTATATGACCTCAATAGTAATATTTTTCTTTATACAATGAGATTAGACATAATTATTTTGGATAAGACTAAATATTAGAATGGATTATGTTCGACATCAGATAGTTTTTTTTAAGGCTAGAAAATTTGTATATTATTTTTGAAATTTTTTAATAGTATAGTTTTAGAACAAGGACAACCCATAGGATGGGTGAAAACCCATCACATCAGACAAGGTTGTGGGAATAAAACCAACAAACAAAGTGTGGCATGCCTTTATCGCCTACCACTGGCCTACAAGAAGTCAATGGATTGTAGAAATTTGTTATATTTTATTATGTGGTGTGTTATATGAAGTATATAACCATTTTTTGGAGCTATATATGATTAATATCAACATAAATGGACTTATGTATATTTAATAACCTTTTCTAAACATTTCTTTGAGATAGATGGAATGACATATAATTATATCACATGATCTACTAACACATCACAAAAGAAAAATTCAACTTTATGTCTTTAATATATGAAGTGGAAATCATTCATGTAACGACCAACTGTGAGATTGTACCAAAATCAAGTAAGTATTTCTTTTAATTAAAGAATTAATCAACTTTAGATAAATGATCTTTAAAACCAAAAACATTGTCCAAGTACCCTCATATCCGATAAATCAAATGGTACCATAGATCATCACCATTTTATTGATTTTTGATTTTTGTCTTTTTCATATCCATTTTCTCTACCACTCGTAAAAAAAATTAATGATTAGATTTCTCTTCAATATCCATATTTTCTTCTATGTAATCCTATATGGAAACCCAGTGATAACATAATTTGGGTAACTGTTATGTTTCATACATTAGTTTTTAAAATAATTATTTAGTAATCCTTTTTATGATGTGGGTTTCTATGAAAGAAACATTCATGTAGTAAAAAATTTATAACACTGACGAATTTCGAGGGACAAATTCATTTTAATGGGGGTAGAATGCGACACCCCAAGATTTTATGAGAAATATTATTTTTATTTTCATTGATGTATTGTTTTTTACTCTACAAAAAAATTAACTTGATCTACATGCAACATCGTATTAGCATGTATTATATGCAGGACTATTCTTGTCATGTGTTGCACGATGGAGAGACCTTCCTCAATAGCGTGTGTTGTACGCAAAACAGTGTTTCACTAAACAACGATATATTATGAACTAGTTGTTATGAATAGTATTAACAACATTTTGAATTTTAGAACAATATCATTCATCTTACCCATATTCTAGAAGATAGAATGAGAACAAAATAAGTATTTCTGGTAAAATAATTACTTTTTAAAACAATGCAGTTTTTTCACCTTATGATGGTGCACCCACTTTAAATCTAGTTTTTGACACGATTATGAATTAAATTTAACAAATTAAACCTATTCATTTAAATAAGTATATAAAAATTTACTTTGGATAATTTTTTAATATTTTTCTGTTAACTATAATATTTTGACGAATATTAAAAATATGCTATATTTTAATTAAAAACAACTATTTTCATCAAGATAATTTATATGGATAAATTATAATATTCAATGGTTATAGATTCTAAATATAATATATTTTTTTCCAATTTAATATAATGCAATTCATTATCATTATCTTTACTTTGAATTCATAGGTAAATAAATTTCAATCTTTTGTAATGTTTTAACTATTATAACCCGTTTTCTAAAAAGTGGGATTAAATTTAAATTAAATAAAAAAACTTATGTGTTTTGAATTTACAAAAATGGATTCCATATTTGGTATCAATATGTAAAAATTATGTTAATAAGATACTTTTTATTTTTATATATTAAGAATAATAACTATGGTAAATTTTATTTATTACATTTATAGGTAAATCAGGTAATTATGGGTAAAAATTAGATAATAAAATAACCCTAACACCTGAAAAAATTATATTGGATAAATAAAAGTCGATCCATATCACCTATGGGTTGGAATAGAGTAATTTCATTGAGTTTTGACAATGAGAAGGATGAAATTATTATTAAATCCAAAGAAAGTGACAACATGTCACTCTCTTATATCTTATAGGTGTAATAATTTTAATTTATTGATAAAAATTATAAAAAATCAAACATAAATAGTCAGAAGAAATAAAATAAAATTATATACATTATGGGAATTTATTTAAAATTTTTAGGGTTTAAATAATTATCATTAATTATGACACAATAGTTATGTAGAAATTGTTTTATTGATTTAAATATCAAATAAATGGTTTTAAAAATATTAAAATAAATAAATATTAAATATTTGATATTTTCCACAAATTTAAAAGATGAATATTTCATGTTAGGGATCTATTAAATTTTCTGTTTCGAATATATCTTATATGTGGATTTTATTTAAATTCAAATAATTTGATAATGTTAAAATTGACACTATAGATATTTTATAAAAATAACATATTATTAAATTGATTAAAAAACACAAAAATATTTAAAAATTATAAATTAAAATTTATATGGTCTAAAACATCATAAATTATCCAATTATGGACAATTCAAAACATATAATTAATTATTTATAACAATTTAAAATTTAGAATATTATTACCACAAATAAAATTAAATTGATTAAATAAGGATAAATCAAGTTGATAAGGTTTACAGTATGTTCCCACCTTTTATAAATTTTATTGGATGATGATATTACAACACTATATCATACCAGCATTTAATTTGAGTCTTTTTTTATATTTTTTAGTGGGCTTTGGTTTTATTATAAATTTATATTTTAGAGGATTCCAAAAGTGTCCCTCTCGTCTCTTATACAAGGGCACATCCTACCTCTCTTCTTCAAAACATTTAGAGCCTTCAAGATCGGCCAAAAATAGTCCATTTATCTTCTGCAATTCCCTAGAAACCTACTGGAGGGCCTGGTATTTTTCAAATTCCAACATTAGTGCCCTAAGAGGAGGTTTAGAAGAGGCGCATCAAAGAAGCGGTAATATCCTTCACCGATTATTTGAAATTTATTTCTTCTTATACTATATCATCATTAATTTTTTCATTATAATGTAATAACATAAGAATCACTCATATACTAATATATAATTATAAATATTAATAAACCCCATTTTACCTTCTATCCATCTTAAATAAAATGAAATTACCGCGTGTGCGTACGTACGGAATACCGTCTCCACGCCGTGGTGTAATCTGTTTTTCCACGAACACCTTTCTTGGATGGGTATAATTGTGGAAATAATAAATATATATGATTATTATAACATTGTACTAATTCTGAGACATTACATTATCCACTCCAATACCATTCCACAATTATTGGAATGATATCGTAGCTCGTGTGTACGTACGGATTGCCATTTCCACGACGTGATGAGATTCATTCTCCATGTTAACCATTCAAGAATGGTTATAAAGTATATATAATAAATAATCATGAATTATATGAAAAATAATGATACTATATTTTTGTACATATATGATTCATTTACTTTATTCCATTCAATTCAATAAGGAAACAAAAACTGCGTTTTTGAGTATGTACGACCTACCGTCTCCATGAACGATTTATTTCATTTCATTTATCTATCAATTATATATATATATATATACATTTATATAATGAATATATATGATATATAAATCTTTTTTTACATTCTGGAAGTAATTATATCATGATATAAGTAATAATAATATCATGAACAACATGTCCAAACACGTACGATAAATGAAACGATTTTACCCAAAACACAGCTTCAACATGGAATTGACAAATGAACAGGTAATATAATGTCTTAGGTGAATCATATATGATATAATAACTATTATTATGGTTTTTTTTCAAGTTAATAATATGTTTAAACCTACTACATAGGATTCTCGGACACATACCGAAGAAATTGGACATAATGTAATGGATAATTATTCTAATTTTATTCTTAACCCAGATTGTTTATTCATAAGTATTTACTGTGGTTATATTAATTATCCATGTCTATGTTTTCTAAAAATGATTTCATATATTTTTAAAGTCCATTTAACTAATTTTTGACTTTCGTTACATGTTATGTAAGAAATTTTTTTTGGGTTACCATACGAGGTACTTTTTGACTTTTCCAGCGAATGTACATGATGAATGTTTTTTAACTTATATGGCATGAACAAATTTTTAGGATTTTATAAAACCTTATTTTTATGAAACTTCCTCTACAATATTGAATTGTTATTATCAACAATTTTTTTATTTTAAAATTTCATGGCATTTCGTGAAATGTAAATGATTTGGAAGAAGAAAGGATATTTTCCTCAATAATTCATTTCAAGTGTTTTATCAAAACTATTTTTAATCTAAGATGACATTATTTACAATGTTTATATTTCAAGTATAATGCCTCTATTATTTACAAGGATTTTTTTTCTTATGATGAAATGATATCCATTTGTTTTATATGGATTATGTTATGATGGGATGATGTTTCTGAAACCCAAATTATTCTTTCAGTTATGATGAATGATTTATGTTTATTTTGTGGCATACGAAAAAATGATTTCATTATGAGATGGGTGGGACCTATATCTCCCTTTAATTAATTGGGTATAGATTTATATATCATGAGATAGACAAGGCTAGAACAGAAAATGAATCTAGTTCAGTAATACAGTGCTGGAATGGTATGTAAACCCGGTTCAGTAATGGACTTTTTCCACTATGATGATCTTGGCAGCAATTCCTTGGCTTCTATGGAAATCATATCATGTGATTAATAGTTTTCCACATTTACATGTATTATTCCCATACTATTTTATCATTATTTATGTTCCACTATGATCTATGCCTTACGTACTGCCATGTGTTATGTCATTGCTCCAGATTTTTATATTTAAACATTATATTCATGTTTTGAAGTTCAAATGTATATGGTTTGTTTTATTTTCTCCATGCTTACCCTTACTGAGCCTTTGAGCTCACTGTTTATATGTTTTCTTTTACCCAGGATATAAATAAATGTTTAAGGTATGAATACAAAATGGGAATATCCTTATGGGATATGATGAATATCATTCACCAGGATTAAAAGATGATGTTCCAAGTTTCTAAAGATACTAATCTATTATGGTCCTTGGGTGTCTATTATTGTTATGTATTATGTATTCCACAAAAGTATTGTAATGTCCATGTGCATCATTCTTTGGGTATCTACAATCACTATCAATACCATATTATTGATATGGGTTAACTACACATAACAACATGGAAGTAACAGTTTACTATCATATCCCTCTTAGAAGTATGAGTTTACTCCTAATACCATATTGAAAAATATAATGAAATATTAATTTGATCATAATGAAATGGAGGGAGATATAGGAACCACCCATCTTATAATGAAATCATACATATTTGTGTCAAAAAATCATAGACTATCATATCATAACCCACTAAATGAAATGGGTATTATAAACATGTAATTGTATCACAACCACTAGATATTTAGACTTTTATAATCATTTAATTTTAAAAATAACATGTGAAAAGATGTTTGTTTGAAAACCATATAACATGAGAAATAGAAAGAGGTTTCATAAAAATCATGACGCCAAGAAATAATCCATTCAGAGATAGAATATGAATGGAATCATTGAGTAATTTCCCCAAATAAGAATGAGTAACCCCAACCAATATTATGGTCCTTGGGTGTCTATTTTTGTTATGTATTTTGTATTCTTCAAAAGCAATGTAATATGCATGTGAGTCATTCTTTGGGTCTCTACAATCACTATCAAGACTATATTATTGCTTTAGGTTAACTACACATAAAAACATGGAAGTATTGGATTACTATCATATCCATATTAGAAGAATGAGTTTACTCCAAATACCATATTGATCCTTATCCCCGCTTCATTAATTGTTAATGGCGTAATCGTAGAAATATAAAACAAATAGGGTCACAAACCATTACCTAGAGGATGAATGGAATTTGGAAAAGTGTATCCACCATAGTGAGCTGCGATCCAACAATGAATGATTTGGAAAGGGCCACAGATCCACCTTGGCATGCCTCCTCTCAAAATACTCCGCAGAATGTTATACCGTCAGGCCATCACAGAAATAGCCCATATTAATCCTCTGATGGGATAGCACGGTATCATAAATTACTAATGATTTTGTGTATACTCCCATCCTTGTATCCCTTACTATAAGTAGACACCCACTCAATAATTTTCAAAAAATTTAGTATACCGGATGTTCGGGTCTATGATTTAATCAACAAGAAATCCCTTGGACTGATATTCCCCAATCTCTATGATCCTCTAATATAAACCTACCTTGCTTCTCTGTGTTGTGGTCATACAATTATTTCCTAAACCTATAATCTTTATATTTGGTTATGTTTACAAAAATAGTCTGAACAACTTTGAATAGACATTGTCCTTCAACACATCTAGGACCCCCAATAGAATCCTAGCCAGCTCTAATATATACCATTATATGATGGGATTAAATAACTTATCCCTCCCATATATTCTATTTTAGTATAAATTGTTCATTATTATACATGTATAAAGGGATAACCTCAATGAAATGAACATCCCAATGACTGATGCCAACCTCCCCATGATAAAGATGGAAGGTGTTGGTATTAGGGGACCACCAGATAAACAAATCCAGCCCATGATCATGTTGGTGGAAGAAATGGAACTGCGATGTCCACACCACCTCAAACAGCTTGATATGCCATATTTCTGCTCCGAACTGCTCACATGATTGGCGTACCCAATACCCTCAGGCCCAATGACTAATCAAATTGCCTCATTTCCTCAGGTCTCAATGATACAGCCAGCCCTCATTATCATCAATTTTTTTATGTTTAATGGTACATTCATAATGGGTCTAGGGTTCCTTGGAAAATTTCTCACTTCAGGAGATGGTTCTAGTCCTCGGATTAATGACATAGATGGATATGTTCTTAGTTTCTCTAATAGGATGACCATTGTCCATAATATTGTATCGAGGAAGATCATCCTCATTAGTCATCCAGGACTGTGGTGCATCAATATAAAATCTCTGAAGCAATACTTCCTATAAAATACTGATGTCCCATATTGGTAGGTAGTTAGAAATCAAAAATAAATGTAGTATTTGGGTAATCATATTGAGGAGATCTTAGTTATTGAATACAACATTACTGATATAAAAAATATGATGGTTCGTAACCATCTCAGCCCTCCGAGCAGCATAGATAACTTCTCTCCCGGTGTCACAATCATTAGCAACAATTTTTTTCGTTAATTTCTAGAGTCAACCTGGTGGATACAGAAAAAAAGCAATAAATCTGATAATAAAATAGCCCAGGCATGAAAAATAACGATGAAATTTGATTATTTCTACTCAAAATGGAACTGATTCCAATCAAAAAACATCAATATTTACTAGATTGGGGGAACTATAGCATATCACATGAGAAAACATGTTCTAAGCATGGGAACCCCTAAGTATTAATAGGTGGGTATTGATTATTTTGGGTGCATGAATGAAATTCCATGCCATATAGATCATTTTATGTGGACCCTCCAAAATGTCGCCAAGTGTCTTAGTGTCTCCCTCAGAATCCAACCTTCGCACCCCCGCGCAGTTTTAATTCTGATGTGGGGAAGTTATAGGTGCTGATATCCTCTAAAATACTTAGATGAGTATTATTAAGAAATTTTAATGCATATTTAGACTCGGTGAAACATTCTGGTATGGGTCGAATGGAAGCACGTAAAATCTGAGTGGTGCACGTAAAACCACTCTATTGCATGCAAATTTTCCCGACCAGGGGTTGTTTTTGTGAATGGTCATGGGAATGTATCTTGAGGCTGACTAATAGGTATTTTATTACATGTGTGATTAATTATGTGCCTCCCACTATTGTTGATCTCCTATAAATAGATTTTCACCCCCCACTTCTTACTACTGAAAAATTCGGACTGTCTTCTCTGCGTGTAATGAATCTGTTCCATGCGCAAAATATGGAATTAAAGTACATTATTTTTCGTGACAGGTCTCCCAATGGTCCGCCTTCAGGAATGTCCTCTAGGGGTTGACAGTCACTTAGTTATTTTATTGTTAATCCATTTGCACGCAAAACACTTCCAATTGCGTGAATGCAGCCTTTATCCATGCAACCTGGATTTATTGCATGCATAAGGTTCCTACTGCATGAAAAAGTTTTCATTAACATGAAAAACCCTCATTTTGTGTGCATTCCTCCCTCCTTTTGTGCACCCTTATGATTTTCTTAAATACTGCTTCCATATACACCATCTCCATACACTTATTATGTTCTAGACCCCTATTATGATCACCATTCTCCCATAAGAACCAGCAGGTTTGTACAATGTGATTTCAAGGTAACATAGGTGGTCATTTATGATGTGTCTCATAGCCATGTGATTCTTTTAATAGGACCACTAACAACAACTAATACTTCTTATAGCCATGATAACATGATCCCCTAAGTAGAACACTCCATTACACCATCTCACAAGGGAATCAGGGGTGCCTTCCAATTACCATGGTTAAATGGGTACAAGTTATATAAGAGATAGGGGTTCAGAGTGAACCCACCTCATCTGAGCTGTAAGATGTTAAAATTCCAAGCATCCACATCCTCATCACCTGATGTTAAACTCTGTCCTCACCCCATAAAAAATAAACGGGGAGACCAATCCCAGAAATTATCTATGTCCACTATTCACAACAACAGTGATATCTTCCTCGCATGGAATGACATCATATTTTCTAGAAATACATCTGTCGGTGTAGATGGGAAATTATATTGGGGTGAGCCTCTATCCTTTCTTGTATGGGTTGTACCTTTTTTCATCCTTTCTTCTTCAGTGTTAGAAATTCCAATGGATAGAGTGTCACATGGACCTTTGTTACCCTATCCCTCTTCCTCTTGGATTTGTCTCCATCGGGCATTCGTCGTAGAGTAAGTCCAAAAATCCATCTCCCTATTCCATAAACTACACATAAGTCTTGATCTATTCTCGTGGAAACACCTTTCATGACGTGATCCTCAGGTCTTGGCTGCATCTTTTTTCTCACACCGATCATGACTCGTCTAGGATTAGGGAAAGCATCGACCATGGAATCCTCCCTGGTCTATATTATTGTGTAAGCTCCATCCAATACCATCGAACTAAGTAGACACTGATCCATTCCACATTTCTAGCGAGGTGCATGAGAAGCCTACCTGAGGTTCAAGACTGACACACATTAGTCCTGACCACTTCACATCAGTTTACCCCCATCCTATATAATGTTAAATTTTATCCCTATTTTCATCATGTGTGACTCTAAACGATATGTATATGAACTACATGGATTCTGATCCCTATCCCGATACATAAGAAGCATATCTACGGTGTGATCCTGATAAATGGTATTCCTAGGATCCCCCTTACAAATGAACCTTCATTTTCCGATCAGTCCTATAAAACCTCACAGTTGTCCATTTCTAGGTACATGCCCATTTGATCTACCATTGTTAGGGTTCGAATCAATCTGATCAGTCTCTGCTAGATGCTAAACCCAAGGTATACCACATGTTAAACATATGACAGTGAGGAATACATCAAAGAGAAGCCTCTGGCATAAAATTTAACACACTCGATATGTGATTCCTTTTGATTTTTTACCCTCGAGAATCTCTCTCATAAGGGAATGAAATTCAAATGTACCAGTGTTTCAATGACCAGGAAAACCAGCAATTACCAACATGACTACACCATTAACTGATGGTTTCATCCCAGAATTGAATACCCTTGGGAATGTCCCAACATGATTCATATAATTAATTGGGATCCAAAAATATATGGCATTGATAATGGATTCAAGAATGACATCTAAAATCTATAAGGGATACCTAAAAATGAGATTACTTCTGAGGTTGAATACATGGGTGGAGGGACTGACATCCCACCATCCTATTTTATTCAAGGATAAAACGTCCCTAAATAAGAAAATAGATGTTTCTTACGATTGGAATGTGGGAATGCAGTGTAGAAATTAGACTGTCTTTAATCATCACATGCGACAGGTGGTGCACCCTAGTGAATGCGTTAGAAACACACTAGTTGATGGTAAAAGAATCAGATAATCAATAGACCACCTTTCAAAGAAGGAATATAGGAATGGATTAGCTTTTTGTTCTCTTTTTCCTATGAAATTATCCTATTTATTTCATGGATTTAATGAACAATATATTCAATGAGTATCTGGATACCATTACTGTAGTCTATTTGGAAGTCATTTCTTCTTTTACCAATAGGATCATGCACAACTTCTGAGAACATTTTTAAATGAGCTAAGAACATTATTTAATGATTTCAATTTGTGATTTTTAGATATGGGAAGTGAAATTATTTGGAAATTTGGTTCCTAGATTGTTTTTATCAGTTGATAATAAGAATGTGAAGGTTGTCATGAAATAGGACAAACCATGAAGTATCTTCGAAATCTGAAGCATCTTGGTGTTATCCTAATATAAAATTTCTTTTAGGAAAGGCTTGTTGATGTTAGATTCTATGATGATTTCTCTGATTTCGAAGGGGGTGAAGTTTGTGTGGTATGATAAATGTTAAATTTTTTTTATTAAGATAAAATTTCTAATTACTAATACAAAGGTGTTGAATGTTTTAGGAGCAAGACATTGCTATGTATTCTTTTATGATTCATCCGGCAAAGGTTTAGGAAGTGTTTTTTTGTAGGGTGATCATGTAGTATGATATGGGTCTCATCTTCTAAGACCACATAAAAATAAATATCATACCAATTATCATTATCTTGCAACTATTATGAACACACTTAATGATTAGAAGAACAACCTTTTTGGTGAAAGGTTAGAGTTTATTCAGACCACTAAATTATGAGTAATATCTCCTCTAAAATAAATTGTATTATTTGGAATAGTAATTTGGTGGAGTACATAAAATAATTCCATTTATTCATAGAATATTCCCATGGGAATGGGAATATCAATGTTGATGCTTTGAGTATAAAACATCAAACCTAGATAGAGAATGAATCCTCAAAAGTATGGAATATAATGGATCCTTTTTCACAATTGAATATTAGAGTTTAGGGGGGAGGTGATGATGTTTATTTAGCTAGTTTTCACTAGACATCTACACTTATTGAGATCAATCTTCAAGATCATGAGCTTGATGATGAGTTCTATTCTACTAGATAATCCCTTTATTGTGGTGAGATATTTAATCAATGGTCATTCTTGAAAAAAGTTATTCAATGATATCAAAACCAATAATTTGTATTGTTAATGGAAATAAATGCAGTGATAGTGGACTGTCATATTAATTAGTGGGATGTGAACCCCAGAACCACTATGATATTATTTGAAATGAGGTTATATTTATGGTGTCTAGGAATGATATGAGACATTTCTAAATATGTATCCTATTTCTATATATACCAACAGGTGAATGAAAAGTACCAAAAACCACTAAGTTTACATCAGCCACATTCATTATCAAATTTAATGTGGGATGGGATCTCTATAGAATTTCTTTTTGGATTACATAATACCCATAGAGAGAATAATGTAATATGGGTTGTGATTGATTGGAAGACCATGTTGGATCACATTATATCCATTCCAGAAGTGACCAATGTTGAGGTATTAGGAATACATATGTGAACAATATTTTTTGTTTTCATGGTGTTACATATTATATAGTCTATGATTGAGATCCTCAGTTAACTTCTCACTTTTGGAGAGGAATTCATGTGGCATCGGGAGCTTAGGATCATTTATGTAGGACATAGCATCTACAATCGGATGTCCCGACCGAAATATCTATACATATTCATGATGATAAGGTTCGTGCATGTGCTCTCGACATCGGTAGGGCTTGGTATGATCACTTTGGGATAGTTGAGATTTTTTATTATAAAAGTTACCATTTTTTCTATCTGAATGGAACCATATGAAGCCATGTATGATTATCCATGTAAATCTATATTATGTTGGTTAGAGGTTGGTGAAATTTGTCTAGTTTGGCCAAGTATGGTGTAGTAGATGAAAAAAAATATTTAACTGATTCATTAGAGTATTTTGACATCACTGAGATGATACATGCCTTATGATGATGCATGTCATTCAACTTTATGGATTTTAGTTGGTGACCATGTTCTCATGAATGTATCACCCCTGTTTGATCATCGATTGATTTTGAAGCATGTGATGCTTTATACATTATTTGCGGGACCTTATGAGGTTTTTGAGAAGGTGGGGAAGGTGGAATACCTTTTGGAACATCCCAAATACCAGGCATTGATACATTATGAGTTCAATGAATCATATTTGTGAACCTATATATTTGATCCATCTCACATTTTGAGATGGAGTGATTTTAAGATCGATCCTGATTTATCTATTACTATAAAACCATTCATGATAGTTGATTATGAGACCAAGGTGCTTCATTGGAAGACAATACCTTTGGTTTGTGTAGGATGTGAAAAGGGATTTTATAATCATGAGACATGGGAATGGAAGGCACTGATGAGAGATTAGAATACTCATATTTTAACATGGAATCTTCTTCATGGATTTTTTAGAGATATAATGTTTTTATAGTTTGGAGTTTGCATCATCTTGTTACATTAATCATGTATGTTTTCCATTTTTAATTTATATTTATGTTAAAAATCATTTTATGTGTTTTTCTTGGGTTTACTATAGACATCAGAATAGGTACATGTTGTGTACCTGAAGTAGATTCCATGTACTCGGGGCAGGTTTCTTATCGTGAACAAGGTTATCATATCATGAAAAGGAACACATAGATTACCTGAGGTACACATCATGTAGGGGTTAAATGTCAGTTTTAAATCTATGTTGATTGGTTTTTCTGCATAACATATCCAACGTGGACTAAACATTAGGTCTATGGGGTACATGTCGTGACCGATCACAAATATAGTTTTCAAAAATAGGATCGACAGTTCTGCTTGGTCCTTTTCATTCACGACCTATTGGATCATGACCCTAGACCCTTCCAAAGAATTTTCCAGAGGTTCCCATCCTTCTAGTTCGATCAAATAAACTTGGAATCATCATTGGGTCGGCAGTGTGATCCCGGGGAAAGGGTTCTTACTTGTTATTCAAGTTTCTCTCCTTCTATCCTCTTGTAATTTCAATGAATCATCTAGGGATTGATGGGTCTATTCCATGTTGTGTTGGATAATTATTCTAGATTTATTCTCAGGATCACCATCACCTTTATCCACATTGACCGATGTCATTTTGAGTACCATTCTTTAAAAAGTAGTTAGGTGGTTCTGTCCCTATTGTCCAAATTGATTACCGTAGTATTGCTTGATTTATTTCAACTCCTACATTAAATTCAAATGCTAATACTTGCATTCAATTTCTTTGATATGTGCCAATTCTGGGGAATTGTGAGTTTTGAAATAGGTTTTTCACATAATTTTTCAAAACCCCCAATTTCCTTGAATTAGGGTATGTGTCTGGAAAATTTTATTATTTAAATTGTTAAATTTAAATTTTTCATTTTGTTGAAATATTTTCAATTAAACTGTTTAATTATATATTAAAAGGATCTTTGAAAAGGATGGAATGTGGCTTGGAATGGTTTTCATACATGATAATTGATTTTATTGATTTGATAAAAACCAAGTGGTTTTATGTTGAGAAAAAGAAATGTTTTTCAATAAAATATATTTTGGATTTAAATGGAATAAAATTGGAATTTTTAATTGGAAAAATCTGAATGAATGTATTTTTATGTAGTTTTAAATTTGTTCAACCATCATTTAAGAGTGTATGCAAGACTTAACTTACTAGTGAGTTATTTGGATATACTCTATGATATAATATTGTTCTAAAACATACATACAGTGGCTTACATCTCTAATAGGCTGGTGACAAATCTTCTATAGCCAGTGTCAATGGGATATGTGTATACACTTTTTTATGATTTAACATAAAAAATGTAGAATAATCTATGTTGTTATTACTATCATATATTTTTTAGGATAAGAATGTTTCTCACTCTATTATTTATATTTGAGATATAAATGCATTTCAATGTTTGTTTCAAATTTTTTACATGCATAATAAATTTAAATAAGAAATTTTATATAAATTATTCACTTCACCAATGTTTTTAGAAACGTTGCATCTTATTTAATTTAAATCATGTTCTTTGAATGCATTTTCCATTATATTGAAAATTTATATCATGTTTTGTATAAATATTCCTTTTAATTTATAAACATAATTGTTTTTAAAAAGTGAATTTTTTTCTTTGGATAATATATTTATGGAATTTTTTATTGAATCTTTGCTAGTATCCTCATCTTCATAGGCTCACACCCCAATTTTTCCATCAGGTGTTTGTTGAGTTTCTTATTCATGGATCGAGAAAGGTGATGGGATATCTTGGAGGAGGATACAGTTGTTGAGCCTTGGACATTGTGAGTTGTCTCCATAGGGAACATGGGGTTTTTTTTCTTATTTAGTACTTTTGGATGTAGTAATTTGGATTTTATGCATCTTTGTATTTTGGTACATTTACTCACTGTGAATTTTTCCCATTGATATGCATACTGTCTTTTATCATTGATTCTATGCTCTTGTGGTGGATATCATTCCAACTTATATGTTTTATGATGATCGGTGCTAGTCGTTAACCATCAGGGATCTGGAATTCCCTTCAGGTTATTTCAGGACCAGCTCAGTTATCGAGTTACAAGGGTATCCAGGTAGGTTCGTTATAGCCATGACATCACTGTAACACATCATGGTTTTACGAGAAATATTATTTTTAATTTCTTTGGTGTGTTGTGTTGTACACTAAACCAAAATTAACATCTGCTATATGAAACATCGTATAATCTTGTATTATATGAAAACACTATTCTTGGCTTATGTTGCATGCAAGAGTGACCTTCCTCAATAGCGTGTGTTGTACGCAAAATCGAGTTTTAATAAACAAAGATATATTAGGAATTAGAAGTTATGAATAGTATTAGTCACATTTTTAATTTTATGACAATATCATTCATCTAACACATATTCCAGAACATTGTATGAGAAAAATAATAATTTTCAAGTAAAATATGTATATTTCAAAAATTGCCTTTTTGCCCCCTATTGATGGAGTGACCAATTTAAATCTAGTTTTGAAACATTTATGAGATCGATTTGACAAAATAAACATATTAATTGAAATAATTATATATAAATTTACTTTGGATAATTTTTTATATTTTTCTTTTAACATTCATATTATGATGAATATAAAAAATACGCTAATTTATAATTAAAAATAACTTTTTTCATCAAGATAATTTATATGAATAAATTATAATATTGAGTGGTTTTAAAATATAAATAGGATATTTATTTACCATTTAATATAATTCAATTCATTATCATTAATTTAACATTTAATTCATTGTTAAATACATTTCAATCTTTTGCAGTATTTTAACTTGTGAAACCTGTTTTTTCAACAACATGATAAATTTTAAATTAAATACTGAAAATTCTCTATTTTTAATTTTTAAAAATTTATTAAAACTTTTAAATAATTAGTTTCAAATTATGTTCATAGTTTACTTTTAATTTTTAGAGATCATGAATTTTAAATACGGTATATTTTATTTACTACAATAAAAGTTAAATAGAGTAATTTTGGGTAAAAATAAGATTATAAAATTACCCTAACACCTGCCAAAATTATATTTGATGAATAAAAGTTGACCCATATCATCTAAGGATTCGAATAGATTAATTTCATATGATTTTTAGCATTAAGAGGATGTAATTGTTATTAAAACCAAAGAATGTGACTACATGTCACTCTCTTATATCTTATAAGTGTAATAATTTTTATTTAGTGATAAGATTCATAACAATCTAAAATAAAAATTCTCTAGAAAGATAATAAAATTATCCCTATTATGTGAATTTATTTATAATTTTTAGGTATTAAATAATTTTAATTAATGGTGACACAATAGTGATGTAGATATTATTATATAGATTGAAATATCTAATAAATTGTATTAAAAATATTAAAATAAATAGTATATGAACTATTTAATGTTCTCCACGAATTTTAAAGACTAATATTACATGTTAGGAATCTATTAAATATTTTTATTAGAATATATATTCTGCTTGGATTTTATTTAAATTCAAATTATTAAATAGTGTCAAAACTCACAATATTGATATTTTATAAAAATATCATATTATTAAAATTCATAGAAATTACAAAAATATTTAAAATTTATAAATTCAAATTTATATTGTCTAAAATTTCCTAAAGAATCCAGTTATAGAAATTTAAAAACAAATAAGTAATTATTTAAAATGATTTAAAATTTATAAAATTATTACCACAAAAAAAATTAAATAGAATAAATAATAATAAATCTAGTTGATAAGGTTTAAAATAAATTCCCAACATATCTAAATTTTATTACATGATGATATTAAAACCCTATCACATATCATATTCTAATTTGAGTCATTTTGGAAGTTTTTATGTGCGGTTTGAGTTTATTAAAAATTAATAATTTAGAGATTTCAAAAAGTTCCCCTCTCCTCTCTTATAAAAGGGCACCTCCTATCTCTCTTTGTAAAAACATTTTGATCTTTCATGAATTCCCAAAACCTATCCATTTATCTTCTATACTACCCTAGAAACATACTAGTGGTATTTTTCTTATTCAAAGACCAAATTTAGTAACCTATGAAAAGGTTTAGAAGAGGCGCGTCAAAGAAGAGGAAATATCCTTTACTAATTTTTTATATTTTATTTCTTCTTCTAATTCCTATTATTTATTTGTTTAATTATAATGTAATACCATAGGTATCACTCATATATTCATATGTTATTATAAATATAAAACAACACCATTTCACCTTCTATACATCATACAGAAAACGAAATCACCACGAGTGCATATATACAGAATACCATCTCCACACCGTGGTGTAATCTGTTTTTCCACAACCTCCTTAATTGGATGGGTATAATGGTGGAAATAATAACTATATATGATTATTATAAAATGGTTTTAATTCTGAGATATTATATAATACACTCCAAATACCATTCAAAAATTATGGAAATGATATCGTTGCTCGTGCGTACGTATGGATTACCATCTCCACGATGTGATGGGATTAATTATCCATGTTAACCATTCAAGAATGATTAAAAAGTATATATAATTAATAATAATTAAATATATTACATAATAATGATACTTTATTTATGTACATATGTTTTTCATTAACTGAGTTCCATTCAATTAAATAAAGAAACGAAAATAGCGTTCATGCGTACAAACGGTCTACCGTCTCAATGTACAATGTATTTAATTTAATTTATCAATAAATTATATATATAGTGAATATATATGATATATAAATTATGTTTTACATTCTGGAAGTAATTAATTCATTATATAAGTAATAATAATATCAATAACAACAAGTCCAAACACGTACGGTAAATGAAACGATTTTACGCAAAACACTGCTTTAACATGGTATTGACAAATGAAATGGTAATATAATGTCAAAAGTGAATCATATATGATATCATAAATATTATTATGGTTCTATTAGATGTTAATAATATGTTTAAACACACTATTCTGGAGTCTCAGACACACATAGAAGAAATGGGACATAAGCCAAGGGATTATTATTCTAATCTTATTCTTAACCGAGATTGTTTATTTGTAAGTATTTTCTTGGGTTATATTTATCATCCATAAACCACTTTTAAAAATTAATCCAAGTATATTTATAGTAAATTTTACCACTATTTTACTTTCACATCATTGTATGTAATGAATCTTTCTATTGTTTACCATACGAGGTACTTTCTGACTTTTCATGCAAAAGTACAAGATGAATGTTTTTCACATATACGACATGAATGGATTTCTACGATTTCATAACCCTTTATTTTAATGAATATTAGTCTAAAATATTTCATTATTATTTTCAAAAAAAAATCCTTTTTGTATAAAATTTCATGGCATTTTGTGAAAAGAAAATGATTTTGAAGAAGAAATGATATTTTCCTCAAGAATTCATTTCAAGTGTTTTATCAATACTATTTTTCATCTAAGTTGACATTATTTAGTATGTTTATGTTTCAAGTATAATGTTTCTATTATTTACATGGTTTGATTTTTCTTATGATAAAATGATATCTATTTTATTTATATGGATTATTTTATAATGGGATGATGTTTATGAAACCCATATTATTCTTTGGGTTATGATGAATGATTTATGTTTATTTTGTTTCAAACGAAATAATGATTTCTTTATGAGATGGGTGAGACCTATATCATATTCCAATGCATTATGAAAGGATTTATATCTCATGAGATAGACATGGATGGAATGGATAATGAATCCTGTTCTGTAATACATGGTTGGAACGACATGTAATCCTAGTTCAGTAAAGGACTTTGTCCACTATGATGGTCGTAGAAACAATGCCATGGATACTATGGAAATCATATCATGAGATTGATAGTTTTCCACAATCACATGTTTTATTCCCATGATATTTTATCATTATTTATGTTTCAATATGATATATTCCTTACGTACTACCAGGTTTTATGTTATTGCTCAATATTTTGTTGAGTAATCTTTATGTTCATTTTTTTAAGTTAAAATGTATATGGTTTTTTTATTTTCCCCATTCTTTCCCTTACTGAGCATTTAAACTCACCCTTTATATATTTTTTTCCCCAAATATAATTAAATGTTTAATGTAAGAAAACAAAAGGGGAATATCCTTATGGGAGATGCTGATGATCTTTCACCATGATTAGAAGATTATGTTCCGAGTTTCCAATGACACTAAACTATTAAATTACATGGGAGTGTATTAATGTTATGTATAAAGTATTCCAAAAAAGTAATTTATTGTCCAAATATGTTAATAATTGGGTCTTTACAATTGGTATCATAGTAAAGGTTTAGTTAACCATTGGAAACTAGGATGAGAAAACTTTAGGGAGACCCCTTGAGATATTTGTAAGGTGTGTGTAAGGATGTCCCTATGGTTTAGTATAACTATAAGTTATAATCATATAATTATGTGATGATCATTAATATCCTAGGATGAATATAAGGTGTCATGTATTAATGAATTTTTGATAAATTAGATATCCCATAAGTGATTTTAATGATTATGTGGTTCCTCGTTATTTTTACTGTTTCTTACAAAATAGTTTTCGGATTTAGTCAATGGAGGGAGCAAGAAGGAATTAGGATTTCCTTGATTCCAATGGACAAATATGTGACTATGATAAAAACAATTGTGAGATACCTAGAGAGAAAGTTATTATGATTATGCCGAATCAGTCATCACAATATAACATTAATAAGATGAACTTCAGTTTTATTCCTAAGTCATCAAATTAGAGGAAGATGGACTTTTATGCATGTTGGAATGGTGACGAACATAGAGGAAGGAAGATTAATCTGTCTAAATATCAAGAATAAGGGAAGAAGAACCTTAAGAAATACCTCAAATGGAGGGTAAGATGTTATCTATGTGGGGAAATTGGGAATAGTGTGACAGACTGTTATGTAGTTCAATGTCTTATCTATGGAGAACATGGGAATTACACAACTCAATGACCTAACCTAAGAGGTTACACCTAAATTGATGAAGGACCAATTCCATTCCAAAAATTGAATATGATGGATTGAAGGTATTATATATTGGAATTCAAGAATAATCTTTTTGAGGTGCTTTTATTGTATATTGAAATATCTATGTACAGGTTTATTGTGGTTTTCCATAAGAATATGGTTCCGGTAACAATGAAAAGTAATTGATATATTTTTGGAATGAAGATGATATGTGCATAATGATGGTATACTGTGATAATAATATTTTTGATAGTATTAATGAGCTCATGACTTATATAAGGACAAAGTAACATCACAGTTTGAGTATATAAAATTTTTGGGTTTTTGGTATGTTGAAATAATTAAAATTTGATAGCATTTATGTTTTCACTAAGGTTATATGGTAATTAATGGTTCAAGAGAATACCTGATTAAGGTATTCACATGTTTGGAATATGACCAACAATATATATCTTATGATATATGGAGGATAAATGATGGTAATCACATGCTTTGTATATGACCTCTATTGTAATATTTTTCGTTATACTATGAGATTGGACATATGTATTTTGGATAAGACTAAATATTAGAATGGATTATTTTAGACATAATATAGTAATTTTTAAGGCTAGAAATGTTTTATATTATTTTTGAAATTATATAATAGTATAGTTTTAGAACAAGGACAACTCGTAGGACGGGCGACAACCCATCAGGTTGGACATGGTTGTGTGAATCGAACCCACAACCAAAATGTGACATGCCTTATCTTATACCACTAGACTACAAGAAGTACATGGATTGTTGAAATTTGTTTTATTTTATTATATGGTGTGTTATATTAAGTATATGTCCATTTTTTGTAGCTATATATGATTAATATTACCATATATGAACTTATGTATATTTAATAACATTTTCTAAATTTTTGTTTGAGATAGATGGAATGACCCATAATTCAATCACATGATCTACTAACACATAACGAATTAAAAATTCAACTTATTTTCATTAATATATGAAGTGGAAATAGTTCAAGGAACAACCAATTGTGAGATTATACCAAAATCAAGTAAGTATTGTTTTAATTCGAAAATTACTAAACTTTAGGGAAATTATCTTTAGAACAAAAAATGTTGTCCTAGTACCCTCATATATGATAAATCAAATGATAACTTAGATCATTATCAATTTATGGATTTGTGAATGTTGTCTTTTTCATATCCATGTTCTCTACCTCAGTTAATCAGAAATGGATGATTAGATTTCTCTTCCATATCCATATTTTCATCTATAATCTCATATATGGAAACCGAGTGATAAGGTAATTTGGTTAACCATTATGTTTCATACTTTAGTCTTTAAAATTATGTTTTAGTAATCCTATTATTGTTTCGGGGTTATATGAATGAAACTATCAAGTAGTAAAACATTAATTACCCCCGACGAATTTCGAGGGCGAAATTCATTTTAAAGGGGATAGAATGTAACAACCCGAGATTTTATGAGAAATATTAATTTTAATTTCATTGATGTCTTGTATTGTACTCCACCCAAAAATTATATTGAGTTATATGAAATAATGTATTAGCTTGTATTATACCCAAACACTATTCTTGCCTTGTGTTTCATGCAAGAGAGACCTTCCTCAATAGCGTGTGTTATATACAAAACTATGTTTCACTAAACAAAGATATATTATGAACTAGACATTATAAATTATATTAAACAAATTTTGAATTTTATAACCAAATAATTCATCTTACGAATATTCTAGAACATTTTATGAGATCAAAATAATTTTTTTGGGTAAGATAATAATTTTTCAAAAAATGTAGTTTTTTCGCCTTTTAATGGTGCACCCACATTAAATCTTGTTTTTGACACATTTAGGAATTAAATTTGACAAAATAAACTTATTCATTACAATAAGTATATAAAAATTTACTTTTTATAAAGTTTTAAAATTTATTAGTTAACTATAATATTTTGATAAATAGTTAAAATACGCTAAATTTTAATTAAAATAAATTTTTTTCATCAAGATGATTTATATAGATAAATTATAATATTTAATTGTTTTAAAGTATAAATAGAATATATTCTTCCCATTTAATATAATTCAATTCATTATCATTAATTTTACATTGAATTCATAGGTAAAAACATTTCAATCTTTTGAAATGTTTTTACTTTTAAAACCCATTTTCTCAACAGCGAGATTATTTTTAACTTAAATACTGCAAATTTTTTGTTTTTAATTTATAAAAATGGATCTCATATTTGGTATAAGTTTTTAAAAATTATGTTAATAGGCTACTTTTTATTTTTAGACATTATGAATAATAACTACATTAAGTTATATTTATTATATTATATGTATATCTGGTAATTAAGGGTAAAAATAAGATTATAAAATAAACCTAACACCTGAAAAAATTATATTGGATGAATAAAAGTCGACCCATATCACATATGGGTAAAAATAGATGAATTTCATGGACCTTTAACCCTGAGAAGGATGTAATTATTATTAATTCCAATGAAAATGAAAACATGTCACTCTCTTATATCTTATAGGTGTAATAATTTTAATTTTGTGATAAACATCATAAAACATCAAACATAAATAGTCACCCTAAAGATAATAAAATTTTAGACATATTGGGAATTTATTTAAAATTTTTAGGGATTAAATAATTATCATTAATGGTGACATAATAGAGATGTTGAAATTTTTTTATTGATTGAAATATCAAATAAATGGTTTTAAAAATATTAAAATATTAAAATATTAATTATTAAATGGTCTCCAAAAATTTTAAAGATGAATATTACCTGTTATGGATCTATTAAATTTTATCGTTTGATTATATCATATGTTTGTATTTTATTTGAATTCAAATAATTGAATAATGTCAAAATTGATACTATGGATATTTTATAAAAATATCATATTATTAAATTTATTATAAACCAAAAAATATTTAAAAATTATAAATTAAAATTTATATGGTCTAAAATGAAATAAATTATGCAATTATGGACAATTAAAAACACATAAGTAATTATTTATAACAAATATTATTACTACAAATAAAACTAAATAGATTAAATAAGAATAAATCAAGTTGATAAGGTTTACATTAAATTACCAAAATTTTTACATTTTATTAGCTGATGATATTACAACCCTATATCATCTCATCTTTGAATTTGAGTCATTTTGTAAGTTTTTAGTGGGGTTTGGGTTTATTATAAATTAATAATTTTGAGGTTTCCAAAAGTGTTCCTCTCATCTCTTATACAAGGGAACCTCCTTCCTCTCATCTTCAAAACATTTTGAGCCTTCAGGATCGGAAAAAACCTATCCATTTATCTTCTCAATTTCCCTAGATACATACTGCAGGTCCTACTATTTTTTAAATACCAACTTTAGTGCTTTAAGAGGAGGTTTAGAAGTGGCGCATCAATGAAGAGGTAATATCTTTTACCGATTATTTGAAAATTATTTCTTCTTCTACCACCTCTTAATTATTTGTCTCATTATAAATTAATAAAATCAGCATCACTCATATAATAATATTTAATTATAAATATGAATCAACCCCATTTCACCTTCTATCCATCCTACGTAAAATGAAATTACCGTGTGTGCGTACGTACGGAATACCATCTCCACGACGTAGTATAAACTGATTTTCCACGAACACCTTACTTGGATGGGTATAATTGTAGAAATAATAACTATATATTATTATTATAACTTTATACTAATTCTGAGATATTACATTATCCACTCCAATAGCATTCAACAATTATTGGAAAGATATTGTTGCTCATGCGTACATACGAATTACAGTCTCCACGATGCGATGAGATTTATTCTCCATGTTAACCATTCAATAATGGTTATATATTATATATAATGAATAATAATGAATTATATGAAATATTAATGATACTGGATTTTTGTACATATATGTTTCATTTACTTTATTCTATTAAATTCAATAAGGAATCGTAAACATCATTCATGCATACGTACAACATACAGTCTCGATGAACGATGCATTTCATTTCATTTATCTATATATTATATATATATAATGAATATATATGATATATATATATATATCATGTTTTACATTCTGGAAGTAATTATATCATGATATATGTAATAATAATATCATGAACAACAAGTCCAAACACGTACGCTAAATGAAACGATTTTACCCAAAACACAGCTTTAACATGGAATTGTTAAATGAACAGGTAATATAAAGTCGTATGTGAATCATATATAACGTCATAAATATTATTATGGTTCTGTTACAAGTTAATAATATGTTTAAACCCACTATATAAGAGTCTCATGCACATACAAGAGAAATTGAACATAATGTAAGGGATAATTATTCCAATCTCGTTCTTAACCAAGATTATTTATTCGTAAGTATTTACTGTGGTTATATTTATAATCCATGACCATGATTTCTAAAAATATTTTCATTTATGTTTAAATTCATTTTTACTAATTTCTGGCATTCATTACATGTTATATATGGAATATTTTTTGGTTACCATACGAGGTACTTTTTGACTTTTCCAGCAAAAGTACAAGAATTTTTTTTAACTTATATGGCATGAACAAATTTTTATGATTTTATAACACCTTATTTTTATGAAGCTTCTTTTACAATATTTCATGATTATTTTCAACAAAAATTCTAATGTTTTTAAAATTCAGGGAATTTCTTGAAAAGAAAATGATTTATAAGAAGAAAGTATATTTTCATCATGAATTCATTTCATGTGTTTTATCAAAACTATTTTCCATCTAAGATGACATTGTTTAGTATGTTTTTATTTCAAGTATAATTTATCTATTATTTACATGGTTTTATTTTTCTTATGATTAAATGATATCCATTTGTTTTATTTGGATTATGTTATGATGGGATGATGTTTATGAAACCCATATTATACATTCAGTTACGATGAATGATTTATGTTTATTTTGTGTCATATGAAAAAATTATTTCATTATGATATGGGTGGGACCTATATCTCCCTCCAATAAATTGGGTAATGATTTATATATCATGAGATAGACATGGCTGGAACGGAAAAAAGAATCTGGTTCAGTAATACAAGGGTGGAATGGTAAGTAAACCTGGTTCAGTAATGGACTTTGTCCACTATGATGGTCTTAGAAGCAATGCCTTGGCTACTATGGAAATCATATCATGTGTTTAAGAGTTTTCCACAGTTACATGTTCTATTCACATGCTATTTTATCATGATTGATGTTCCACTATGATATATTCTTTACGTACTTCAATGTTTTATTTCATTGCTCAAGATTTTGATATTTAAACATTATGTTCATGTTTTTAATTTCAGATGTATATGGTTTGTTTTATTTTCTCCAAGCTAACCCTTATTGAGTATTTGAGCTCATCGTTTATATGTTTACTTTTTCCAAGGATATAATGAAACGTTTTAGGTAAGAAAACAATAGAGGAATATCTTTATGGGATATGGTGAATATAATTCACCATGATTAGAAGATTTTTTTCTGAGTTTCTGATGAAACTAAACTATTACGGTCCTTGGGTGTCTATTTTTGTTATTTATTATGTATTCCACAAAAGTATTGTAATGTCCTTTTGTGTCATTTATTGGGTCTTTACAATCACTATCAAGACCATATTATTTATATGGGTTAACAACACATAACAACATGGCAGTATTGGGTTACTATCATATCTATCTTAGAAGAATGAGTTTACTTCTAATAGCATATTAAAAAATATAAGGAAATATTAATCTTTACACAATGCACAGGAGGCAGATATAGGTTCCACCCATCTTATAATGAAATAATATATATTTTTGTTAAAAATCATAGACTATCATATCATTACCCACTAAATAAAATGGCTTTTATAAACATTGAATCATATCATAACCTGTGGATATTGAGAATTTTTATAATCATTTCACCATAAAAATAACATGTGAAAAGATGTTGGTTTGAAAAGCATATAACACGTGAAATAGAAATAGTTTTCATAAAAATAATTCCATCAAAAAATAATCCATTCAAAGAAATAATATGAAGGAAATCATTGAATAATTTACCCAAATAAGAATTAGTGACCCCAACCAATATTAAAGTCCCTGGGTGTCTATTTTTTTATGTATTATGTATTCCTAAATAGTGATACAATGTCCATGAGCATAATCATTTGGGTCTCTACAATCACTATAAAGACCATATTATTGTTATGGGTTAACTACACATAACAACATGGTAGTATTGGGTAACTATCAGATCCATATTAGAATAATGAGTTTACTCCTAATACCATATTGATAATTATCCCCACTTCATTAAGTGTTAATGGCATAATCATTGAAATATAAAACAAAGAGGGTCTTATACCGTTACCTGGGGGATGAATGGAATTTGGAAAAGTGTATCTGCCATAATTAGATGTGATAAAATAATGAGATAATTGTAAAGGGCCAAAGATCCACTTTGGCATGCCTCCTCTCAAAATACACCCCAAAATGGCATATAGTCAGGCCATAACATAAACCTCCCATGTTAATCCTCTGATGGGATTCCATGATGTCACAAATTACTAATGTTGTTGGGTAGACTCCCATCCTTGTATACCTTAATATATGTATCCACCATATCAATAATGTTTGAGATATATAGTATACCTGATGTTCGGGTCTCATATTTCATCCACATGAATTCCCTTGGACTGATATTCCCCAATCTCCATGATCCTCTAAAATAAACCGCCATTGATTCTCTACGCTGTGGTTAGACACCGCATTCCTGAATGTGAAATCATTATATTTGGTTCTGTCTACAAAAACAATCTTAACCACTTTGAATAGACATTTTCCTTAAACACGTCTATGACCCCCAATACTATCTTTGGCCAGCTCTAATATATACCATTATAGGATGGGATTCAACGTCTTATCCCTACCATATATTCTATGTCGGTATAAACTATTTATAATTATTCATGTATAAAGGTATACCCTCAATGCAGTGAACATCCCAATGAATGATTCAATCCTCACCATGATAGAGACAGAAGGTGTTGGTATTAGGGGGCACCAGATAAACAACTCCAGCCCAAGGTCATTTGGTAATAGAAATGGAACTGTGACGTCCACACCACCTCAAACAGCATGATAATCCATAGTTCTACTTCAAACTACACACATGATTGGTGTACCCAATACCCCCAGGCCCACTGACTAATAAAATTTCCTCATTACATCAGGTCTCAATCATACAGCCAACCCTCAATCTCATCAAGGATGTTATGTCAAAAGGTACTTTCATAATGGGTCAAAGATTCCATGACAACTGTCTCACTTCATTAGATGGTTCTGGTCCTCTGATTAATGACATATAAGGCTATGTTCCTAGTTTCTCTGATAGGATGACCATTGTTCAGAATGTTGTATCGAGGAAGATCATCCTCATGAGTCATCCATGACTGTGGTGTATCGATATAAAACCTCATCACTGATACTTCATCTAAAATACTGAAGTACCATATTATTAGGTTGTTAGATATCAAATAATCCATCTATTCTTGGGTCAGCATATTGAGGAGATCTTGGTTATTGAATACAAAATTACTTATAAAATATATATGAGGGTTCGTAACCATCTCATCCTTCCAAGCGGCCTAGATAACTTCTCTCCTAGCATCACTCTCATTAAAAAAAAATTTAATTTATTTCTAGAGTCAATCAAGTGGATGCACAAAAAAATGAAATCTACCAAGAAAAAAGTCCATGCATGAAAAATAACGACCAAATTTGAATATTTCTTCTCAAAATAGAACATCTTCCACACAAAAACCATCAATATTTACAAGCATGAGGGAACTATAGCATATCACTTGAGAAAACATGTTCTAAACATGGGACCCCCTAGGTATTTATAGGTGGGGATCATGTATATTTTGTGTGTGAATGAAATTCCCTGCCATATAGAACATTGTTTTGTCCACCCTCCTCAACATCGCCATGGGTCTCAGCGTTTCCCTTAGAATCCGACCTTTTCACCCCTGCAGAGTTTTTATTCTGATGTGGGGTATTTATCGGTGCTGAAATCCTATAAATGCCTCAGATGTGTATTATTATGAAATTTCAAGGAATATTTCGACTCTGTGAAACATTCAGGTATGGGTCGAAAGCCAACACGTAAAAACTGAGGGGTGTACGTAAAACCAATCTGTTACCTAAAAATTTGTGCGACTAGGGGTGGATTTTGCACATGGTCATGGGAATATATCTAGAGGCTGACAAATAGGTCTATTATTTCATGTGAGATTAATTATGGGCCTCCCATTGTCGTTGATAGAAAATAAATAGAAGCGCACCCACATACATCTTGATGCTGAAGAATTCATACTGTCTTCTCAGCATGTAATGCATCCGTTCCATACACAAAATATGGAATTCAAGTACATTATTTTTCATAACATGACTCTCAATGGTCTGCCTTTGAGAATGACCTCTATGGGTTGACCCTCACTTAGTTCTTTTATTGTTAATACATTTTCATGAAATACTCTTCAAATTGCATGAATGCAGCCTTTATCCGCACAACCCGGATTTATTGAAAGCATAAGGATCGTACTACATGATTTTTTTTTCATTTACATGAAATAACCACATTTTTTGTGTATTAATCCTTCCTTTTGTGCACCCTTAATCTTTTCTTAAATGTCACATCCCGAGACACCGTCTTCAGGAATTCTTAGGTGCTAGACCTCTATCATGTTCACCATTCTCCCACAAGAACCTCTAGGTTTTTAAGATGTGATTTAATTGTAACCTGGCTCATGATTCATGATGTGTTTCTTAGCCACGAGATTCTTTGCATAGTTCCCATACCGACAACTGCTTCATCTCATAGCCATGCTATCAGGCTCCCATAAATAGATCACTCCATTACACCACCACATAAGGGAATCATGGGAGCCTTCCCATTACAATGGTTCAATGGGTACCAGTTATACAAGAGCTAGGGGTGCAGAGTGAACCCACCTCATCTGAGCTGTAGGATGTTAAAATGCCATGCATCATCATCCTCATTCACAAGATGTTAAAATCAGGCCTATCCCTATAAAAGACACGGGGTTCCCCATCTCAGACATTATCTATGTCCACATGTCTCCACAAGAGTGATATCTTCTTCACATGGAATGAAATCATCTTTTCCGAAATTCCATCTGTCGGTGTAGAAGGGAAACCATCTTGGTGTGAGCCCCTAACCTTTCATGTAGGGGGTGTATCATTTCTCATCATTTCTTCTTCAGTGTAAAAAAGGCCAATGGAGAGAGGTTCACATGGACCTCTGTTACCCTATCCCTATTCCTTTTGGATTTGTCTCCATCGGACCTCCATCCCATATTAAGTCCAAACATCCATCTCCCTATGCCATAAACTACACATAAGACTTGATCTATTCTCGTGCACATACCTTTCATGATGTGATCATCATGTCTTTGTTGTATCTTTTTTCTCACACCTCATGACTCATTTAGGATTAGAGTAAGCATCAACCATGGAATCCTTCCTAGGCCATCAGAGTGTGTAAGCTCCATCCATTACCATCAAAATAAGTGGACATTTATATTTTCTCATTTTCTAGAAAGGTGCATCAGAATCCTACTTGAGGTTAAAGACCGACACCCATCAGTCCTGAACACTTCACGTCAGTTTACCCCCATCCTGCATAATGTTAAAATGTATCCCCATTTTCATCCCGCGTGACTCTATACAGTATGTATATAAATTACATAGATTTTATACGTTTATTGGTACATAAGAATCCTCTATATGGTGTGATCATGACCAATGGTATTCCTAGGATCTCCCTTACTGATGACCCTTCATTTTCTGACCAGTCCTATAAAACCTCTCATCTGTCCATTTCTGGGGACATGTCCATATGATCTACCATTGTCAGGGTTCCAATCAATCTGATCAGTCTCTGATAGATGTTAAACTCATGGGAGACCACATGTTAAACATATAATGGTGAGGAAAAACTCATATAGAATCCTCTGGAATAAAATTTCCCACACTCGATATGGGATGACTTGTGATTTTTCACCCTCGAGAAGCCCTATCATAAGGGAATGTAATTAAAATGTACCGGTGTTTCAATGACCAGACAAACAAGTGATTCCCAACATGACTACTCCTTTAACTGATGGCTTCATCCCTGAATTGACCACCACTGGGAATGTCTTGACATAATACATATAATTAATTGGCGTCCAAAGAGATATGGTACTTAGAATGGATTCGGGAATGACATCTGAAATATTGAAGGGATACATGCACTATGAGATGAATTCTGATGTGGAATCCATGGGAGGAGGGACCGAAATCACATCATCCTATTTAATTCAAGTAGAAAACATCCCTAAATAAGAAAATAGATGTTGATTTCGATTGGAAAGTGGTAATGAAATGTAAAAATGAGACTATTGTTAATCATCACACACGACAGGTGGTGCACCCTAGTGAAGGCATCAGAAACAGACTCCTAGAGGGTAAAAGTATCTGATAATCAAGAGATCACCTTTCAGAGAAGGAATATTGGAATTGAGTACATTGTTATTATATTATTCCAAAAAAGTGATCCGATAGTTTTCAGGGATTTAATATACCATATTTTCAATGAGTATCTGGATACCATCATTTTAGTCTTTTTGGAATACATTTCTCCTTTTCCAAAGAGGATCAAGTGTAACATCTAAGAAAATTTTTAAATAATTAAAGATCATTATTTAATGATTTCATTGTGTGATTTTTTGATTTGGGATGTGAAATTAGAGGGAAATTTGGTTCCTGGATTGTTTTTATTAGTTTATAATAAGAATGTAATGGTTTTCATGATATAGGAACAACCATAAAGTATCTTCAAGATCTAAATAATCTTGGTGTTATCCCGATATTACCAAAATTTTAGGAAAAGCTTCTTGATGTTAGATTCTTTGATGATTTCACTGATTTAGAAGGGGGTAAATTTTGTGTGGTATGATTCATCTGGTTATGTCTTGGGATGTGTATTTTTGTAGGGTGATAATATAGTATGATATGGGTCACATCTTCTTAGAACACATAATAATAAATATCATACCAATGATCTTGAACTTGTAACAATGAAGAACACACTTAATGGATGGAAGCACTT
Organism: Viscum album; assembly: GCA_963277665.1. Classification (NCBI taxonomy): domain Eukaryota; kingdom Viridiplantae; phylum Streptophyta; class Magnoliopsida; order Santalales; family Viscaceae; genus Viscum; species Viscum album. The sequence continues at coordinate 327,000,376 of OY728128.1, forward strand.
CCTTTTTGGTGAAAGGTTATAGGTTATTCAGACCACTAAATTCTGAGTAATATCTTCTAACAAATAAATTGTATTTTTTGGCATATGAATTGGGTGGAGTACATAAAATCATTTAATTTTGTAATATCATATTCCCAAGGTAAAGGTAATATCAATTCTAATGATTTGTGTAGGAAACATCAATCCCAGATAGAGAAAGAATCCATAGAAGTGTGGAACATAATGGATCATTTTTTACAATTGAATATTGGAGTTTAGGGGGAAGGTGATGATGTTTCTTTAGCTAGTTTTCACTTGAAATATACCCTTATCGAGACGATTCATAAAGATAATGAGCTTGATGATGAGTTCTCTAGCACTATAGTATCCCTTTATGGATGTGAGATAGTTGACCAATGGTCATTCTTAACAAAGGTTGTTCTAGGCTATCAAAACAAATCAGTTGTATTGTTAGTGGAATGAAAGGCAGTGATGGTGGATTGTCATAATAATTAGTGGAATTTTAACCCAAAAACAACTTTGATATTATATGAAATGAGGTAGAAGTTTTGGTGGCTAAGAATGAGATGAGACATTTCTAACATTTTATCCCTTTTCTATACATCCCAAATGGTGAATGACAAGTACCAGAAACCTTTAGGTTTACATATTCCACATTAATTACCTACTAGAATGTGGGATGGGATCTATATAGACTTTCTTCTTGGATTACATTATACCGATAGAAAGAATAAATTGTTATGGGTTGTGATTGTTGGGAAGACCTTGTTGGAAAACATTATACCCATTCCAGAAGTGACCAAAGTTGAGGTATTATGAATACATATGTGAACAATATTTTTTGTTTTCAGGGTGTTACATATGATATAGTCTATGATAGGGATCCTCAATTAACTTCTTACTTTTGGAGAGGCCTTCAAGAGTCACTGGGAGCTCAGGTTCACTTATACACGACCTAGCATCTACAATCGGATGTCCTGACCGAATGATCAATACATATTCTAGATTATATGGTTCGTTCATATTCTCTCGACTTTAGTAGGGATTGTTATGATAAATTTGGGATTTTTGAGATATTTTATAATAATAGTGACACATTTTTCTATCAGAATGGAACCATATGTGGCCTTGCATGATTATCCATTTAAATATCTTTGGTGTTGGTAGTAGGTTGGTGAAGCTTATATAGTTTGACCAAGCATGGTGCAGCAGATGAAAACATATATTTAGCTAATTCATTAGTGTATTTTAACATCACTGAGCCGATACAAACCCAATGAGGATGTATTTCATTCACCTTTGGGGTTTTTAGTTGGTGACCGCGTTCTCATGAAAGTCTCACCCCAGTTTGGTCATCAATATATTGTGAAGAAAGTGAAGCTTTATACTATATTTGAGGGACCTTATGAGGTTTTGGGAAGGTGGGGAATGTGGAATACCATTTGGAACGTCCTAATTCCTGACATAGATACATTATGAGTTCAATGTATCTTAGTTGAGAACCAATCTATCTGATCCATCTCACCTTTTGAGATGGAGTGATCTTGAGATCGATCCTGATTTATCTATTACTATAAAACCATTCATGATAGCAGATTCTTAGACCAAGCTGCTTCATTGGAAAAAATACCTTCTGTTTTTGTATGATGGGAAAATGGATTTGATAATCCCAAGACATGGGAATGGAAGGCACTGATGAGTGATTAGTAGACTCATATTTTCTTTCATGGAATCTTCTTCATTGGTTTTTTGGAGATAGAATGTTTTTATAGTTTGAACATTGAAACATATTATAACAATTATCATGTCTGTTTTCCATTTTAAAGTTATATTTCTGTTAAAAATTATTTTATGTGTTTATCTTTGGTTTACTGCAAACATCAGAATAGGTAGATGTTGTGTACCTGAAGTAGATGCCTTGTACTTGGTACTGGATTCATGACGTGAACTAGAGGATCATGTCATGAGAAGAAACACATTTATTACCTAAGGTACACATCATGTTGGGTTTAAATGTCAGTTTCAAATTTAATGTGATTGGGTATTCAGCGTAACATATCCAACGTGGACTAAACATCTTGTCTTAGGGGTACATGTAGTGGACGATCACAAATATAGTTTTCAAAAACATGATCTGCAGTTCTGCTCTGTCCTTTTCATTTACAACAAATTGTATCATGACCCTAGACACTTCCAAGGCATTTTTTATAGGTTACCCTCCTTCTAGTTTGATAAGATAAACATGGTATAATCATTGTGTTGGCAACGTGATCCCTAGGAAATGGTTCTTCGATGTTCTTCAAGTTTTTCTCCTGCTCTCCACTTGTAATTTCAATGAATTCTCTGGGGATTGATGGGTCTATTCCATGTTGTGTTGGATAATTCTTCTATATTTATTTTCATGATCACTATCACATTCATCCACATTGACCGGTGCCATTTTGAGTATTGTTCATTAAGATATAGTTAGGTGGTTCTGTCCATGTTTTCCAAATTGATTTCCTTTGTATTGGTTGATTTATTTCAACTCCTGTAATAAATTCAAATTCTAATACATGAATTCAATTTCATTGATATAACCAAATTATGGGGAATTGTGAGTTTAAAAATTGTTTGTTCACATAATATTTCAAAACCCCCAATTATCTAGAATTGGGTTGTGTATCTGGAAAATTTTATTATTTAGATTGTTGAATTTAAATTTATGACTATGTTAAAATATTTTCAATTGAACTGTTTAAATAAATATTAAAAGGATCATCGAAAAGGATGGAATGTGGTTTGGAAAGAATTTCAAACATGAGAATGGATTTAATTGGTTTAATAAAAAACAAGCATTTTTATCTTGAGAAAAATAATGGTTTTTGAATAAAATATATTTTCGATTTAAATGGAAGAAAATATAAATTTTTAATTGAAAAAATGTGAATGAATGTATTTTTATATAGTCTTAAAATAGTTCACCCATCATTTAAGATCTAATGAAAACCATATCTTGCAAGTGAGTTATTTGGATATACTATATGATAATATAATGTTCTAAAACATACATGAAGTGTCTTATATCTCTAATAGGTTGGTGAAAAATTTTCTTTGGCCAGTGTCAATGGGATGTGTGTATACACATTTTTATGATTTAACATAAAAACTGTAGAATAATCTATGTTGTTAATACTATCATATAATTTGGAGGATGAGAATGTTACTCACTTTTTTATTTATATTTTAGATATAAATTTATTTCAATGTTTTTTGAACTTATTTACATCCATACTAAATTTATATTAGATATTTTATATAAATATGTTACATAACCATTTTTTTGGAAATGTTACATCTTATTTAATTTAAATCAGGTGCTTTGAATGTATTTCCATCATATTGAAAATTTACAGCATGTTTGGTGTAAATATTACATTGAATTTCCAAACATATTTGTTTTAAAAAATTGAAATGTTTTCTCTGAATAATCTATATATGTAATTTGTTATTGAATCTTTGGTGGTAACATACTATTCATAGGCTCACACCCTAATTCTTCCATCCGGTGTTTGTAGAGTTTATTCTTCATGAATCGAGAAAGGTGATGGGATCACATGGAAGAGGATACAACTAATGAGCATTGGACATTGTGAGTTGTCTCCATTGGTAACATGGGGTTGTTTTCATATTTTGTACTTTTTGTTTTAGTAATTTGAATTTTATGCATCTTTAAATTTTGGTACGTTTACTCACAGTGTAGTTTTTCCACTGATATACATACTGTATTTTATCATTAATTCTGTGATATTATGTTGGATATAATTCCCAATTGTCTGTTTTATGATCCCTGGTGCTAGTCGTTCACCGTCTGGGATCAAGAATTCCCTTCAAGTTATTTCAGTACAAGCTCATTTATCGAGTTACAAGGGTATCCATGCACGTTCGTGATAGCCACGGCATCACTGTAACACCCCGATATTTTACAAGAAATATTATTTTTAATCTCTTTGGTGTATTGTGTTGTACAGTAAACCAAAATTAACATGTTCTATATGAAACAATGTATAATCTTGTATTATACGCAGACACTATTCTTGGCTTGTGTTGCATGCAAGAGACACCTTTCCAATAGCGTGTGTGGTACGCAAAAATGTGTTTCACTAAACAAAGAAATATTTTGAACTAGAAGTTATGAATATTATTAACCAAATATTGAAGTTTATTAAAATATACTTATTCTTTCAAATATTCTAAAACATTTTATGAAAACAAATTAAAATTTTCAGGTAAAATAACTATGTTTCAAAAAATGCATTTTTTCCGCCTTTTGATGGCGCACCAAATTTAAATCTAGTTGTTGATGCATTTATTAGTTGAATTTGACAAAATTGACATATTAATTGCAATAATTATATAAAAATTTATTTCGGGTAATTTTTTAATATTTTTCTATTAACTTTCATATTTTGTTAAATAGTAAAAATACGCTAAATTATAATTAAAAATAACTTTTTTTCATCAAGATAATTAATATGGATAAATTATAATATTTAATGGTGTTAAAATATAAATATAATATATTTTTCATAGGCTAATTTTTATTTTTATATATTAAAAATAATAACTACGGTAAATTTTATTTAAAACAATTAAAGGTAAATCACATAATTATAGGTAAATATAAGATAATAAAATTACTCTAACACCTAACAAAATTATATTTAATGAATAAAAGTCGACCCATATCACATAAGGGTTAGAATAGATTCATTTCATGGGATTTTTACCATTAAAAGGATGTAAGTGTTTTTAAAACCAAAGAAACTGACAACATGTCACTCTCTTACATCTTATAAGTGTAATAATTTTAATTTAGTGGTTGACGTCATAAAAAATCAAAAATAAATAGTCAAATAAAATATAATAAAATTATCTACATCATGTGAATTTATTTTTAATTTTTAGGTATTATATAATTTTCATTAATGGTGACACAATAGGGATGTATAAATTATTTTATAGATTTAAATATCAAATAAATGGATTTTAAAATATTAAAATAAATATTATATGAACTATTTAATGTTCTCTACAAATTTTAAAGATTTATATTACATGATAGGGATATATTAAATATTTTTATTCGAATATATCTTATGCATGGATTTTATTTAAAATCAAATAATTAAAAAGCGTCAAAATTGACACTATTGATATTTTATAAACTTAACATATTAATAAATTTCTTAAAAATCACAAAAATATTTAAAAAATATATATTGAAATTAAAATGGTCTAACATGTCGTAAATTATCCAATTATGGAAATTTCAAAAAACATAAATAATTATTTTTAACAATTTAAACATTAGAATATTATTACCACAAATAAAATTAAATAGATTAAATAATAATAAATCAAGTTAATAAGGTTTAAAATAAATTCACAAAATATATAAATTTTCTTGGATGATGATATTACAACAGTATCTCATCTAATCTTTTAATTTGAGTCATTTTATATGTTTTTATGTGGTGTTTGGGTTTACTATAAATTAATATTTTTGAGATTTCCAAAAGTTACCCTCTCCTCTCTTATAAAATGGCACCTCCTCCTTCTCTTCATCACAACATTTTTAGCCTTCGTGCTCAGACAAACCCAATAAATTTCTCTTATACACTTCCCTATAAACATAATATAGGTCTTTTTCTTATTCAAAGACCAAATTTAGTGCCCGATGAAAACGTTTAAAAGAGGCGCGTCAAAGAAGAGGAAATATCCTTTACTGATTCATTAAATTTTATTTCTTCTTCTACTTTATCTTATGTATTTGTTTCATTATAAAGTAATACCATAGTTAGAACTAATATACTGATATGTTATTATAAATACGAAAAAAATTTATTTCACCTTTTAAACATACTACGGAAAATGAAATCACCGCACGTGCGTACGTAAGAAATACCGTCTCCACGCCGTGGTAAAAGCTATGTTTCCTCCACCACCTTAATTGGATGGGTATAATGATGGAAATAATAACTATATATGATTATTATAACATGTTACTTATTATGAGATATTATATAATCCACTCCAATACCATTCAACAATTATGAGAACAATATCGTCGCTTCTGCGCACGTACGGATTACCGTCTCCGCGATGCATTGAGATTCATTCTCCATGTTAAAAACTCATTAATGATTATAATGTATATATAATTAATAATAATTAAATATATTAAATAATAATTATAATTTATTTATGTACATATATGTTTCATTTATATAATTCCATTCAATTAAATAAGGAAATAAAAACAGCGTTCATGCGTAGATACAGCCTACTGTCTCCATGAATGATGTATTTTTTTGAATTTATCTATAAATATATATATATATATATATAATGAATATATAATATATATAAATAATGTTTTAAATTATGGATATAAGTAAATCATTATATAATTAATAATAATATCCAGAACAACAAGTCCAAACACTTATGATAAAAGAAAACGATTTTACCCAAAACGCTGCTTTAACATGGAATTGACAAATGAACGGGTAATATAAAGTCATAAGTGAATCATATATGATATCATAAATAATATTATGATTCTATTACAAGTTAATAAAATGTTTAAACCCACTATAAAAGAGTCTCAGACACATACAGAAGAAATTGGACATAAGGTAAGGGATCATTATTCCAATCTCGTTCTTAACCGAGATTGGATATTTGTAAGTATTTAATGGGTTTATATTTATAATCCATGACCATGTTTTCTAAAAAATTATTTCATGTATTTATAATTTCATTTTTACTAATTTTTTACTTTCACTTCATGGTATTTAAAGAAACATTCTTGTATTTACAAAACGAGGTACTTTTTTACTTTTCCAGCAAAAGTACTAGAAATTTTTTTTTAACTTATACGGCATGAATGGATTTCTACGATTTCATAAAACCTTATTTTCATGAGGATTTGTCTAAAATATTTTGTGATGATTTTCAAAAAAAAAATTATAAAATTCCATGGCATTTTTGAAAATAAAATGATTTTGAAGAAGAAATGATATTTTACTCAAGAATTCATTTCAAGTGTTTTGTGGAAACCATTTCCCATCTATGATGAGATTATTTAGTATGTTTATGTTTGAAATATAATGTTTCTATTATATACATGTTTATATTTTTTTTACGATGAAATGATTTCTATTTGTTTTATATGGATTATTTTATGATGGGATGATGTTTACAAAACCGATATTATTCTCTAGGTTATGATGAATGATTTATGTTTACTTTATTGCACATGAAATAATGATTTCATTATGAGATGGGTGAGACCCATATATTCCTCCAATGAATTATGTAAATATTTATATCTCGTGAGATAGGCATGGATGGAATGGAAAATGAAGCTGGTTCAGTAATACATGGCTGGAACGACATGTAATCCCAGTTTAGTAATGGACTTTGTCCACTATGATCATCATGGAAACAATGCCTTGACTAATATGGAAATAATATCATGATATTGATGTTTTTCCACTATCAAATGTTTTATTCCCATTCTATTTTATCATTATTGATGTTCCACTATGATCTATGCCTTACAAACTGCCATGTTTTATGTCATTGCCCAATATTTTGATGTTTAAAATTTATGTTCATGTTTTTAAAGAAAAAATGTATATGGTTTGTTTTATTTTCTCTATTCATAAACTTACTATGAATTTGAGCTCACCCTTTATATATTTTATTTTTCCTAGGATATGAAGAAAGGTTTTATGTACGAAAACAAAAGGGGAATATCATTATGGGAGATGTTGATGATCATTCAACATGATTAGAAGATTATGTTCCGTGTTTCCAGAGACACTAAACTATTATGGTACATCGGTGTCTGTTTTTTTATGTATTATGTATTTCACAAAATTATTGTTTTTTCCATTTACATTAAGCATTTGGTCCTTACAATTGGTATTAGAGGAAATGTTTAGTCATCATTTGGAAACTAGGATGCGAAAGCTTTAATGAGATCTCTTGAGATATTTCTAAGGTAGTCTAGGGATGTCCCTAAGGTTTAGTATAACTATAAGTTACATTCCTAGAATTATGTGACGAACATTAATATCCTAGGTGGAACATAAGGTGTCATGTTTTAAAGAATATGTGATAAGTTACACATCCCATAAGTGATTTTTATGATTATGTGGTTCCTCGTTATTTTAACTATTTCTTACATTGTGGTTTTTGGTTTTAGTCAATGGAGTAAATGAGAAGTAATTCATATTAAATTGATTCCAATGGAAAAATAGGTGACTATGATCCAAAAAATTGGGTAATTCCAAGAGAGAAAGTTTTCAGGATTATTCTGAATTAGTCATATTTATATATGATTAACAATGTGAACATTATTTGTATTCCTAAGTCATCAAATAAGAGGAAGATGGAATTTTATGCATGTTAGAATGGTGAAGAACATAAGGGAAGGAAGATTAAGCTTTCTATATATTAGGAATAATGGTTGAATAACCTTATAGAATACCTCAAATGGATAGGCAGATATTATCTATGTGGGAAAAAAAGCATAGTGTGATAGACTGTTATGGAGTTAAATATCTTATCTGTGGAGAACATGGGCATTACATAACTCAATGACCCAACTTTAGAGGATACTTCTATATTGAGGAAGGACCAATTCTATGCCAATCATTGAATATGATGGATTGATGGTACTATTAATTGGAATTCAAGTATAATGTTTTTGAGGTGCTTTAATGGTATATTTAAATATCTATGTATCGGTCTATTGTGGTTTTCCATAAGAATATGGTTCCGGTAACCATGAAAAGTAATTTAAATATTTTTGTAATGAAGATGATATGTGCATAATTATGGTATACTGAGAAAATTATATGATTGATAGTATTAATGATCTCATGACTGATATAAGGACAATGTGACATCATGGTTTGAGTATATAGAAATTTTGGGATTTTGGTATGATGAAATAATTAAAATTTGACAGCATTTATGTTTTCACTAAGGTATTATGGTAATTAATGGTTCAAGAGAATACCTTATTAAGGTTTTAAATTTTTTGGAATATGACCAACAATATATATCTTATGATATATGGAGGATAAATTATGGTAATTACATGCTTTGTATATGACCTCTATAGTAATCTTTTTCTTTATACTATGAGATTGGACATAAGTATTTTGGATAAGACTAAATATTTGATTGGATTATTTTATTCATCAGATAGTATTTTTTATGGCTAAAATTTTTTATATTATTTTTGAAATTTTATAATAGTATAGTTTTAGAACAAGTACAACCTGTAGGATGGGCGACAACCCATCACGTCGGACAAGGTTGTGGGAATCTAACCCAGAACCAAATTGTGACATGCCTTTATTGCCTAAGACTGGCCTACAAGAAGTCCATGGATTGTAGAAATTTGTTTTATTTTATTATGTGGTGTGTAAAATGAAGTATAAGTTCATTTTATGGAGCCATATACTATTAATATCACCATATATGGACTTATGTATATTTAATAACATATTTTAAAATATTATTTGAGAAAGATGGAATGACCCATCATTCTATCACATGATCTACTAGAACATCACGAATGAAAAATTAAACTTCATTTCTTTATGTTAAGAAGTGTAAATCGTTCAAAGAATGACCAAATGTGAGATTGCACCAAAATCAAGTAAGTATTTCATTTAATTAAAATATTCATCAACATTAGGGAAATGATCTTTAAAACAAAAAATGTTGTCCTAGTTCCCTCATATGTACTATAGATCATCACTAATTTATGGATTTTTTATTGTTGTATTTTTCATATCCGTGTTCTATACCACTGTCCATCAGAAGTTGATGATTAGATATCTCTTCCATATCCATATTTTCATCTATGTTCTCCAATGTGTAAACCCAGTGATAAGTTAATTTGGGTAACCGTTATTATTCATACATTAGTTTTTAAAATTATATTTTATTAATTCTTTTTACGATGTCATTTTCTATGAAAGAAACATTAAAGTAGAAAAACATTTATAACACCGATGAATTTCGAGGGCGAAATTCATTTTAAGGGGGGTAAAATGTAACACCCTGAGATTTTATGGGAAAAATATTATTATTAATTTCATTGATGTCTTGTGTTGTAATCTACACTAAAATTAACTTGTTCTATACGCAACACCATATTCTCTTTTATTATACACAAACACTATTCTTGGCTTGTGTTGCATGCAAGGGAAACCTTCCTCAATAGCGTGTGTTGTACACAAAACAGTGTTTCACTAAACAAAAATATATTATGAACTAGCCGTTATGAATAGTATTAACTGCATTTTTAATTTTATAACAATATAATTCATCTTACTCATATTCTAGAACATGGTATGAGAACAAAATAAATTTTTTAGGTAAAATAATTATTTTTAGAAAATGCAGTTTTGTTGCTATTTGATAGCACACCCACATTAAATCATGTTTTTGACAAGTTTATAAATTCAATTTGACAAAATAAACTTACACATTACAATAAGTATATGAATATTTACTTCGTATAATTTTTTAATATTTTTCTGTTAAATATCATATTTTGATGAATTGTAAAAATACTATAAATTTTAATTAATTTTTTTTTCATCAAGATAATCTATATGGATAAATTTTAATATTGATTTTTTAACGTATAAATAGAATATATTTTTTTCATTTAATATAATGAAATAAATTATCATTAATTTTACATTGAATTCATAAGTAAAAACATTTCAATATTTTTTAATGTTTTATCACTTAAAACCCATTTTCTCAACAACATGATTAATTTTTAGTTAAATACTGCAACTTCTGAGTTTTGAATTTATAAAAATGGATTCCATATTTGGTATCATATGTCAAAATTATGGCAATTGGATTCTTTTTATTTTTAGACTTTATGAATTGTAACTACGATTAATTTTATTTATTACAGTTATAGGTAAATTAGGTAATTATGGTTAAAACTAAAATTATAAAATATCATTAACACCTGAAAATTTTATATTTGAGGAGTAAAAGTTGACCCATATCTCTTATGGGTCGAAATATATGAATTTCCTGGACTTTAGACAATGAGAAGGATGTAATTATTATTAAATCCAATGAAAGTGACAACATGTCACTCTCTTATATCTTATAGGTGTTATAATTTTCATTTAGTGATAAAATTCATAAAACATCAAACATAAATAGTCACCAAAAATATAATACAATTATCTATATCTAGGGAATTTATTTAAAATTTTTAGGGATTAAATAATTATCATTAATGGTGACACAATAGTGATGTAGAAATTTTATTAGTGATTGAAATATAAAATAAATGTTTTAAAAATAATAAAAATAATATATATTAATTTTTTTGGTGCTCCAAATTTTTTAAAGAATAATATTATATGTTAGGGATCTATTAATTTTTTTTTGAATATATCATATGTGTGGATTTTATTTACATTCAAATAATTGAATAATGACAAAATTGACACTATGGATATTTTATAAAAATAAAATATTATTAAATTGATTAAAAACCACAAAAATATTTAAAAATTATATATTTATATTTATATAGTCTAAAATGTCATAAATTATCATATTTTAGATAATTATAAACACAGAAGTTATTATTTATAACAATTTAAAATTTTGAATTTTATTAGCCCAATTAAAAATAAATAGATTAAATAAGGATAAATCAAGTTTATAAGGTTTATAGTAAATTTTCGACATTTATAAATTTTATTTGATAATTATATTACAACCATATATCATATAATATTCCAATTTGAGTCATTTTGTAAGTTTTTAGTGGGTTTTGATTTTGTTATAAATTAATATTTTTGATGTTGCCAAAAGTGTCTCTCTCCTCTCTTATAAAAGGGATCCTCCTCCGTCTCTTAATCAAAAAATTTTGGGCCTTCATGATCGACCAAAACCTGTCCATTTATCTTATAGAATTCCCTAGAAACATACAAGAGGTCCTAGAATTTATCAAATACCAAATTCAGTGCCCTAAGAGGAGGTTTAGAAGAGGCACATCAAAGAATAAGTAATATCCTTTAACGATTATTTGAAATTTATTTCTTCTTCTACTAAATCTTCATTATTTGTTTAATTATAAAGTAATAACATAATCATAACTCATATAATAATATTTAATTATAAATATGAAACAACCTTATTTAACCTTCTACCCATCCTATGGAAAATTAAATTACTGCATGTGCGTACATACTGAATACTGTTTCCATGCCGTGGTGTAATCTGTTTTTCCATGACCACCTTAATTGGATGAGTATAATTGCTGTAATAATAACAATATATTATTATTATAACATGATACTAATTTTTATATATTACATTATCCACTCCAATACCATTCATCAATTATTGGAATGATAACGTCGCTCGTGCGTACGTACAGATTACCGGGTCCACGACTCGATGAGATTCATTCTCCATGTTAACCATTCAATAATAGTCATAAAGTATATATAATAAATAATTATGAATTATATGAAAAAGTAATGATACTATATTTATGTACAAATATGTTTCATCTACTTTATTCAATTCAATTGAATAAGGAAACAAAAACAGCTTTCATGCATACATACAGCCTACCGTCTCCATGAAAGATGTATTTCATTTCATTTATCTATCTATTATATATATATAATGAATATATATGATATATAAATCATGTTTTACATTTTGGAAATAATTATATCATGAAATAATTAATAATAATTTCCTAAACAATAAGTCCAAACACGTAAGATAAATGGAACAGTTTTACCCAAAACACAGCTTTAACATGGAATTGACAAATGAACGGGAAATATAATGTCATATGTGAATCATATATGATGTCATAAATATTATTATGGTTCTGTTACAGGTTAATAATATGTTTAAACCCACTATAATGGAGTCTTGGACACATATATAAGCAATTGGACATAATGTAAGGGATATTTATTCCAAGCACGTTCTTAACATATAAGTAAATTAAATAACAAGATTCTTGAAAAATATAGAATATAAATAAATTCAATACATAAAATGTTAAATGTAATTATGTAAACTATGACAAATAGTTTAGAAATATAACCAAATTTAAGTATCAATGAAAGAAAATTGAAACAATACATTTTTACTGATTTGGATACTTTTGGAAAATATAGCAGCTGAATGAAAGGACATAAAATTTTTATATAAATAATAATAAATAAGTTATAATGAACATATAATACCATTATGGCTAGTACATACTCAACACAAAAGTTTGATGAACATCCATAAATCTCATGGAAATAAAATGTGAGATGAAATACCCTTTCCTTTTGTCTTGACTCTCATCACAACAATTCAAAACACATGAATAATAAATATTAATTTACTGAAAATATTTTAAAGAAACGTATTATTATATATAATAAATTATATGGTTGTATTAATACCTTATAATTAATTTTTTTAAACAATCATATTTAATGTGTTCTTTTCGGATAATATTCTTTTTGTTCTTCACATGTATGTTAAACAATTATGTATTTTATCATTAAGAATATATCCTAATTATAGAATTTAAAAAATTATATAAGTATAATTTATATTCAGTATATTTATATTATAATTATCCATATAATATATAATTATTTAATGGAATACACATTTCATGTAGACTCTAAGCCGTATGTACGCATGAACATTGTTTTGGTATTTATTGTTGTTTTGATAGAACAAAAGAAAATATAAAATGTGCATTTTTGGATATAATATAATCAATATAGTTTAAAATTTTTATATATTCCATATAATTTAAATAAAATCATCTCTAACACAATCATTTAGTGTGTGATTGAACCACATCCCTTTGAGGGGGGCAGTAGTCCACACATCCTCAAACGAAATTATATTTTTTAAACCAAATAGATAATTAAAATTAATTTTTTTTAAAATAAATAAATTAGCTTATTGAAATAATAAATATCATATATATCATATATATAGTTTTTAAATTATAATTTCCACAATGATAGGTGATATGAAAAATTGAACAATCATCGTTTAGTGAGGTGGTAGTTCTTCGTACACATAAATAAATGTTGGTTATCATTTAGATAGATGTGTGTATATGTGTAGTCTAAAAAAATAGAATAAAAACATCCTAGAATATTTAAAATAAACTTTTTTTATAAAATCAGTTAAAATATAACATAGATTGGGTGATAAGGAAAATAAATGAATGGACTTGAGAGAAGATGTTACCTCTAAATTGAGTAACTCCTTTTGGTTTGTAAAAAGGATTATTTGGATGATTTATTACTAAAGGAAGGATTATGTAAGTCATTAAGGGATTTTTGGAAGTGTATATAGATGATACACTCTGAAGACAAGTGGGTTTAGTGGTATAATGAAGAGGGAGAGGTGGTGACATTTTATATGGAATGAAAAGAAGTGACCTGGAATTTTTTTAACACGTTATGTGTAAATAAGTTATTATCTAAATAAAGTCATAAAAAAACATAAATAAATAATTTAATATTTATTTCAGATATATGGAAAGAAATTTGTTCATTAAAATGTTTCTAGGTCATTTGGGCCCCTGTGATTATGGTTTAGTCTATAATTTAGCATCATTTGACCTTAACTACTGTGATAAATTTTAATCACCTTTGAGAATCATTTTGGTAAAAAAATTAAATATGATATAATTAGAGCTTAATTATTATACGGATTAAAATTTTTTATTTATTATTTTTAAATTTAATTGCATAGATGTAGAGATATTCTGACTAAGGAAAACCGCATAGATTGGAAACTATTATGGGTAATTAAATTAGAAAATTTTGAAAGGATTACTAAGAATTTATATTATATTTCAAATTGAAATTTATTATAATGACATAAAAATTATTAATATACGTATATCTTATCTATTGTGGTCTTAAAACAAATTTTAAATATAATTAACAGTTATTAATATTTAATCAAAATTATTGTTTTAAACCTAAAAGTATTATTTTTCACTATACATCAAAAGATGATGTTTATTTAGAAAAATCCCATAAAATCAACCAAATATAATTTTGAAATTAAAAATACTAGATTACGTATTATTTTATAAAATTATATTTATAAATGTGTCTAAAATTAATCTTATTAATAAAAATTATTTCTTTAATAAAACAATATTTCTAATCACAAATGTACTTTACCAAATATAATATCTTTAGTTATCAATGTATTTTATTTATATAAAAAATTTATTTAATTTCATTGAAAACCATAAATTACTACTCATATAAATATTTTTAATTTCTAGGTTTTTAAATATCTCATTTTGGTTATTACAACTGTAAAATAATGTTTTGTAGAATAATTGTTTTTTATAATGCACGTGATGGTAGTGTTGGGTGAATGGAATGAATGAGTTATTGCATTGTATGAAAGAAATGAAAATCAATATCTTTCATAAAAGGTCCATAAAAACATAGGGTGTTAAATAAAGAATCATATTGCACAAATCATTAAATATATAAGGATGGTTAAACATAAATTTATCAATGAAGATTCAGAATAATATGATGAGTTGTATAGTTGAACTAGAAAATTGGGTTAAAAGAATGGTCATATTTATATAAAACACCTCACTAACAAAAATATAACCCTACATATGATCTGGATGATGTGATTATGGTTTTTAGTTGAGGTGAAGTGATTAATGATATGAATAATTTAAATTAGATTTTATTGATGAACATAGAACAAATTTATTATTTGATAAGAGGGTAGTTTACATTATCAATGATTTATTTTTTATATTAATAGAATAAATTCAATAATTAGTGGTTTAATTTATCAATTCATAAATAATATATGTTTTCATTATGGTTTATTTGGAATTATGGTTATTAACATAATTCAAGAGAGTATATGATCAAGGTATTCAAAAATTTTGTATGTGAAAAATAAGAGTTACATTATAAAATTTGCGAGATTAATGATAAGTAGATTTTGGAAAATAAGTGACCTTATTTATAATTTTGAATTTTGGAGGGGTATTTTGATTACAATTTATATAATGGCTTGGATTAACACTGGGTGTTATTTTTGATGTTTTAGTACAAATTTTTTGTACTTATCCATATTGGAAAAGGTTGGTTACCTATATTTTTATATATATGTATAGATATATGGAATAATTTTTCTACCCCTTAAAAATAATCAGATCTATCGAATGTTATATTTAGTTTTTCAGGGACGAAAAATCATTTTGAATATTTATTTTTTCGATTAATAGATGAAGTGGTAATTGATAGACGCACAAAATAAGAAGAAATTGTTTTTTTGAAATAGTATGAATTAAAGTTAGTATAAATTATATTTTAATTTTCCCCAAATAAGGAAAAATATCTTCAATAAAATAATACATTTAACTTAATTTATAATGAATAAATACTAGTTCAATCATAATTGAATGTTTGTTTTGTGGTCATTAATGTTCTCAAAACCACATTCTCTAACACTATCAATATGTATTTGGGGATGATAATTCTAAAACAAGTGTATAGTTTTTACATCCCACCAATTAAATCCAATTTTGAAACCCAACTATGTGTTTTTTAAAATTTGAATTTTAATTTCATTTGCCTTTTTTCGTGTGAAATCATTATGGACCCTTTTAACGATGGGGGTCTTCCATAAATGAATTTTTCAATTTATTACCCTTTGAGAAGATATTCATATCTTGAGGAGAAACGTTTTAATAGGACGAATGAATTTAACACCCTAGTGTTTTATGAAAGGTATTTGTTTTCAAATAAATATATTTTAACCAATATCTTGTGTAACATACTACACAAAATTTTAATGAACCATAATATAGTATAGTATTTTTATTTAAACCTATTCATTAAAACCTAGCCTCTATGTTTGTGGGTATTACTATGAATAGAAAAATTAATAAAATATATTATTAATTAATTTATAAAATAAATTAATTTTTTTTCAATTCATTATATATGAAAATAAAAATATTTTGAAATTAAAGTGATTAAGTTCCGGAAGAGAACTCTTTATATATATGATGTGCATCCATCAAAATAAATTAATTTAATAACCACATAGGGAAGAAATTATTGATATTTATATATTATCTATTAAATAATTATTTTTCATTATTGTAATATTTTTTTAGTAATTGGATAAAAATAAATTCATTTTTATGTTTTAAAATTGTATTTTTTGTAACAATAGGATTTCTCCGCTTATTAATACTTATTTTAAAACTATTTTTTTCTATTTTTAGGAACTATGTGCAAAAAAATATTTCATTTTATAATTAATTATGAAAAAATTATATTAGCGTTAATTTTAGATAATTTTTAGACAAAAATAATTTTTTGATGAATAATGCAGGATTATATTATTTTTTGACAATTAATTTTTTGATTACAATATATAAAAATTAATATTAAAATTTAAAATATTTAAAATATTTCGTAAATTTAAATTATATATTTAATAATCCAATTTAGGTAATTAGATAAAATTTTATATATATTTTTGATATAAAAACTTTTATACAATAAGTAATATTTCCATGGTAAATTTGTTTCCATCACGTCTGCTGGTATAATATTAAATTATATTCCACTACTTTTATGGATTTAATTAGGTGATTTTTTTAAAATATTTAAAAAAAATTTACCAAATTTATTTAATAAGTTAAAATAAAATTTTTGTGATAAGAAATAGTGAAAATAAAAAAAATTAATTACCACGGTTAAGGTTAAAACATGTTTAACAAATGCTAAAAAATAGATGCAGATAATTTTGTAAAATAAACCCTAATAAATCCTATTTTCTTTCTATAATGTAGAAATATAAAATAAAAATTTGAAATATATGGTCATATAGAAGAAATGTTCTTGATAATTACATTAACTGTTGTTAATAATTTGGGAAATTTCCATGTAGTATTATAGTCCCGTACTTTAAAAAATTATAAAACGAAAAATCCACTCCATACTCCAATATCCTTTTGGATAAAAAATTACCTGAAAACAAAAATTCCAAACCTATCATACCATGTTATATAGCCCTTATTTTTTATAAAACCCTCCATGGGATTCATTCAGGGTTATCCTAAGAAGGTTATCTAAAAAATAGGTATCTTTCAAAACCATTCATTTTTATTTTAATTTTTCTCACACGACCACCAAATATTTTTCAAATATATTTATACAATAATGTTACAATATCTCATATACTGATATTTTATTTTTTGAACAAAATAAACAACATCCATCTCCACATCCATCAAATGAGCCATGAGACAATCAATCTTGTGTACGATAGACTTCCTCCTCACGAGACGATGTAATTAGTTTTCCATCACTGCCACTCATGGATGGATATGAATTTATTTTTCACATATTCATGTAATATTCATGACCGAATTTTACATTTATTTTTTTACAATATTACACACACGTTATTACCACTCAACCTGTAGGAAAACTATAATAACACTTGTCTGTTTTTTGTGGACTACTGCCTCCACAAAGCAATGTGATAATTTTTTCATTTTATTTTCACATGTATGATTATAAAAAAATATATAATGAATATATATGATATATCTAATATTTAAATTATTTTATAAATGGGTTTTAATATTTAACATTATATATTTAAATTCATAATGAAAATAAAAAAAATATTCATGCATACATATGTCATACTACCCCCATGAATGATGTAATTTATTATTCATTATAAATTTTTAATGGAGGAATATAAAAATTTATATAATTAATAGATATTATTTTTATTTCATGTTAGACATTATTAATATTATGTATCCATAATTAATGTTAAGGGAACAAAATTTATAAAAAAATATAACTGAATCATGAAGACGATATCACCATAAATGATGAATTTAATAAATAATTCATCAAAATCAGTGTTAAATGTTTATAAGTGAATAACATGTCATATGATGTAAATTATTATGGTTATTTAGTTTTTTTAAAATATATTTATTATACCAGTGGTATTAAAAAATACAGTGGAAGTCTAGACTTGAGGTAATATTTTATTTTCTCAAACTATAATCTATTATGAGATATATTTTTTAAAAAAAATTGATACTTAATATCACTATTATATTTATTTTCATGAAATTTAAATAATCATATATATTTATTCATTAATGGGGTTATGATTCAAAATATTTGCAATGAAATAAGCAATTATCATTTAATATTAATATATTTGGGACACATGCCATATTCATCATGAGTTTCTATTTTTTGTTGCATATACTACCGGTTCAATTATCATTTTATTCCAATAATTAAAAATATTGAATATACATATCCATATACGGTTTTCAATTCATGGGTGTTGTGATTAATAAGTTTCCAAATAGTAATATGTTCTATTGTTTTAATCATAGTGTTTATAAATATTATTTATGATTAATTTTATAATGGTGACATATTATTATCTTTCTCTCAATAAATTCATTAAGTTTATCATCCTATAATTATTTATAAATAAATCATATTTTTTTAATTTTTCATATCTATGTATTAAT
The DNA here is from genome assembly GCA_963277665.1 of Viscum album. Classification (NCBI taxonomy): domain Eukaryota; kingdom Viridiplantae; phylum Streptophyta; class Magnoliopsida; order Santalales; family Viscaceae; genus Viscum; species Viscum album. Next base: position 327,020,063 of record OY728128.1, read on the forward strand.
GAGACTTAGTGAATGTTTTTTTTTAAAAAATTGACTTTATTTCTCCCATACGTCGAAAAGCCTTTTTCATTCATGTATGTATCATGATTATTGGACCTGGCCTAATGTAAATATTGTTATGTGGGTAAATGGTTTCAATTTTTTAAGGTTATGGGTGCTCATGGTTTCGTGTCCAAATGTATGTGTCTAGACCTGGTTAAATATACATATTGTTATGTGTGATCCAATTTTCATGTGATTATCTATATGTTTAGACCTCATTTTATGTCCATAAGATTATGTGTAGACATAGAATTTGTAACCACTTGAACACTTATTAATAAAAGCCCATTTCATTTAATTAACTGTCTCAGAGATATAAAAAAACATGTAACACTTTTGTTTTATTTGAATAAAATTATTTTTAAGTATATTTAATATAGATAATATAGTAATTGAATAATGATCACCCGATTAGTGTATATATAGGGTTTTTGAAAAACCATTTTACATATTAAAAGGAACTGATGGCCTGAACCAGTAGACCTATACCCTATAAAGCCCATTTATCAAGGTGTCTGAGGGAGATTTCATTACTATGATTTTAACTAGACCAATATGAAGCCAATATCCAACAACTTAAGCTTGAGTGAAACCGTTTATGGGAGAATTTCAAGCTCATCATGTTTATCACCAAAACCAAGTCCACTGAACGTTCCCATGAAATCCCAACCATCGCACACCTTACACATAGTGCATATGCTAGTGTAATAAAGGTATATATAAAAATACCCTATAATTATGATTATGTAAATTATTTTTGTATATAATAAAAAATACAATTTCATTTTATTATTGTTACACTATAAATTATTTTTTATTCACAAAAAGTATTTATGGTAAATATTTAAAGATAATTCAGAACTCTATTTTGATGAATTAATGAAATATTGTTTTAAATATAATTTAAATAAAATAACCTTACTAAATTTATTATATTTAATATAATTGATCGTATAATTTTAAAATTCTTCTATAATTATTATTATCGTTTGAAAACTATTTTTTCCAAAACCCATAATTTTTTATCAAATGTCAGTTTTTATATTAAAATTAAAAATTCACATATTCAGAAAATTATCTAGATAAATTAAATATTATTTATTGAATCAAGACATCAATATGATGAAATGGTGACTTTTTAATAATTCTCAGAGACAATCAATTTTTTTGGTAAATATTAAATATCGATTAAATGTATATTGTGTTTTATAACATCAATGTAACCTAGTAGTGATATATTAAAATACTTTAAAGGGTGTTCAAAAAAATTATTTTTTTCATTAATAATTATTTAAATTTATGGTTATTTGATTTATTTTGAAAATCCTTATTGAATCCACCAAGACAAATAAAATATTTTAATATTGTAAAATAATTTACTTTATAGTGTGTCTCATCTCCCCATATGATAGGGAAATAATTTAATATATTAGACCTATGTTTTTTAATACAATTTATACCACTATCCTATTCTAGAAACCATGGGGAAACCATGGGATGGTTTTTGGTTTTGAATATTTTACTGTGTTGGGTCCAAAAACAAAATAATAATGAATTCCCCCACAATCCCTATATAAAATCACCCAAAAACCACAAACTCTTCAATAAAGATCTTTGAAGCTTGATAAAAATTCCACCTACTCATTAGAGTCCTCCCATGGTGCCCCTAAGATCCCAAATATGGATTTTTCAAACTAATACATATTTTACAAAAATTAATGAAAAAATTACATAACATAAAGAAATTATCAATGAGTAAAAAAACTGATGAAAAAAAAATGGACAGCCCAAGAACCTATTAATGGAAAGCGGCACCTCCATCAATACATCTTCACAACACTTCATGATAAAGGACTGTTAAAAACCAAAACTGTTTTTACAAAACTGTAACCCAAACCTGGGTCAATAATAACCCAATCTACTCACACCCAATGGGGTAAATAATATGTGATCCAAATCATGGTAAGATAACACCACTATGAGATTCTATGTGATAAGAATTCATAGGCTTAAAGCATGATGGTTTTCATAAACATGATATGTTATTCAAAATTTTAAAGAGATGAAACATTAAATAAAAATATTTTTTAAGTGGGTAATTTAATGAATCAACAAATTTAAATATAATTATGATGCTACTAAATTTTCCTTCCAAACATATTTTATGCCGGTAGTAAACATAAAGTACCTTATGAGCATAAGCTACGTGAAAAACCCGCTATGCACTAGATCATTGTGGTACCCAGGTACCTCGTATCTCAGTGAAAATTTCCATCCGAATATCTATTCTCATGCACACGAGCCACTACTAGGGAAAATTCCCATAACCTAGTGGTCCCCAATCATCATCATAATCATATTTTTGTTTCTTTTTTCAGTTTCAAACATTCTTTGTGAAACTGAGTCCAAACCCCAGGGGATCAGTAGCATATTAGTACACGTCCACCAACCAAGATACCTAGGATTCCCTCTTGTTCTCAAACAAGTTCAACAAGCCATGAAATATAAATTTTACATGGAAATAACACTTCCAAATAATGCATTCACTGAATAGCCTACATTTATATCACAAAAGTCACATAATCCCCCTTTTCATTCAAATTGACTTTTAAATCATACTCACAAAAAAAAATCCCAAAACACATTTCAAATCTCAATAAAACTTCAAATTATTCTTTTATAAATTTATAAATCCATTTAATGATAGTAAAAAACACCTAACGGCCCATACACATATTACAAAACACATATCTCATAATAAAAATTCATTTTACACATCGCACTTACACAAAACAACCCACAAACTTGATTTAGACCATCCTTAGCATCTGATAAAACAATTATGTAATTTATAAAACATTACAAAATATTTTTACATATTAAATAATAAAATTACATTTAAAAACCCCTTCTGATGTGAATACACTCACCAAATAAATACATTTACATAATTTTCCCACATTGTTTAAATCACAAAATAATATTCAATTTTCACAAAGAAAAGCGAAGGGGTATAACAATGTTTTGCACAAAAAACTCATGTAAAAACCTTATTTCAATGAAAAAATCACTCCAAGACCCTACCAATTCATAATTTTAATGCCAAAAAACATTTGATAAACCATATTCACTTATTATAAACTAAACCAAAACATTACCATAAGAGTTACACATAGAAAACAACCAATTTGATGCAAATGAGCAACTATAAAATTAGTGTCATGAAAATATACATCATGAATGGTTTTCACACAATGCACATAATATAAGGAAAATGGAAAATTAATAAATCTAATGAGATAACTCATCTTTAATTTTTAGAAATGAAACCACCTACCAAAAGTGTCGAAACCCTCAAATACTAGTGTGAAACATCCACCACACCCCTGCCACACCACAAAGAAGATAAATCAATACCTAGACCATAAGATATGACCAAAAAGACACAAATAAAAACCTAGTTAATAACATTAACTTCTGTACATTTTAGAACTCATGAAATGGTGAATAAAACACAATGAAATGGGAATGAAATGAAGAGAGAAACATTTACTTGAAGAAATATTAAAAACAATGACTCCAATAGACTAGTATCTGAAATTAAAAAGAAAAAAAAAATTAACATGTGGTTAGAATATGTATGAGGAGGTTATTTAGGAAATATAATGGGTGAGAAGGAGTAAAAATTGAAAGAGTTATGAAATAAACTATTTATCTCTTAAAATATGGGAGATTTGATAAATCCAAAAAAGTTTCGACTAAATTCGTGTTGAATAAGAGCTCTAGTGCGGGGGAGGAGAGCCTGGGGACACACCCTGGGTAACTGGTATTAGGTAAGTGTTTCAATCAACTAATAATCAAAAAAAATATTGTGTGACATATTAAAAAATTAATAGAAATATTTAAATCCAAACATTGGCTTTTGGATTGTTCGAATACCTTAATAAAAAATCGAAAACCATCATTATTTTGTATTACTATGGGGTCCAAATGGATATAGTGGTATTAATATTCTAGTAAATGCCAATTGGGAAGTGTAATGAGTGTAAAATATAAAAAAATAAATTAGTTATAAAATAAAAAAAATGTTTTTTTTAATCCGAAAATGGGATGACGTTTCGACCCAAATTTTAGAAATCTACCATTTCCACCAAAATGCTTGAGAATCCCAAAAAAATAAAGCATGAATTGAAATAAAATCTAAAATAACTCTAAAATTAGTCATGTATGTGGCAATTATCCCCACCATAATATTTTTTACCCTCAGAAAGCCAGAATAAGTATAAAAGAAAAAACCAAGCCCAACTGAAAGGCCAAAATAGACTCTTTTTCCATGATTTTCCCACAAAGGCCAAAACACCTCCAGTGATCAATTAAATAATGACTAATCTCACAAACCAAAATATATATCAATTTTCTTAAACAATAATGAACATTCATGTTTTATACCAAAATAAAACACCTCAAAAAATATATTAAAAATACACATGAAATTTACCCAAATAAACAACAACAAAATCGAACAAGGTTACACTTTCCTTACTTTAACTAAATCGGTGTGTTCTCTACAATCCCAAAAATTCCCCAAGGAAGATGTTGGTATCTAGATATCTCTGAATGAGAATACCTTACATGAATCCAAGACTATTCACAAATATGAGTTATAAGAACGAGGAGACAAAAATGGGCTCCCACCATAAGAGAAAAAATAAATTTTTCTGAGATAGAATCAGGAAACTAATATTGGGAATCCTGAATGGAATCCCTGATAAAAGGGGTAGACATCCATTACAAATTTACAAAATAATTTACCTAGGACTCATAGTGTTTATCCATACCATATGAACTAACAATCATAACCGACCAATATGGGCCAACACAAAACGACCCCAAAATTTAAAGAGATTGGATGGCCGGATGGTTAGTCCAAACCATTTTCAAAACCATGCGCTATCAATGGGGATCCTTCTATATACATGGTTATTTGGGGCATGGTTACTACTATACATGAACTCAGTCATTCTAGACCAATCTCAAACCTTTATCCAGAAAATTATCGGAATCAAAAGGGATAAGGAATGACATTAGATGATAACATGGACACAAGGTCCTCCCACCTCTTCCCATAGAACTGGAACAACAGAAGAAAGATGATAAAACAATAGTTTAAAACTATTTTCATCATTCATACTAAGGATATGAATTGGTAAAAGGGTTTTAATGAACAAATGATTTTCCTTGACTACGAACGAGCTTCTCTCCAAGTCATATGGTCGATACTCAAATGATTGAAGCATCTTCGACCTCGTAGTTATGCTTTAGAAACCCTTGAATATAAATTCTTCTTCCATTTCCACAATTAACCACAATGAGGTCCCACATGGGTTCACCAATTTATTACACACTACAACCTCACATTACCATAGGCCAACATTTTACAAAAACAGGGGCATAGATAGTTCACACACTTAACACATTGTTTCTTCATAATAAAAATTAACATAGTAAAGGATAATTAGAAAAACATTCCTCTAAAAAATAATTCAAATATCTCATAATAATAGAGAAACTTATGAAAAAACAAAGGCTCATAAAATATTGTTAAACCACACATTTAACGTCAAACAAGAACATGGGATTACCAGGCATCACCGAACATGATCGTTGCGACAGATAGAAACAATACAAGGAGAGGGACCTTATGCAACATTCACAATCATCACACGGCTCTTGAAAGTGTCCATAACAGCCTCTGAAGACCAGATTTACCACACTGGTGGATTAATGTGAACCCCTGCTTGGAAGAGACTACAATGGTCTCAGAGGCCCTTTTTGACACCATCCACACTAACAACCCCAGACCACTCCCACCTTGGACGAATCAAGTAACATATGAAACTAAGGTATCTTTCAAAATTACATGAGAACTATCCTGCTACAAGAGGATCAATATAACCATGAAAGTAAAGGTTGTGGAATAAATCTAAAAATCATGTGAAAAATATTAGTTATATTGATCAACTGTAGGAACTTAATACAATGGAAAAATTTTGGATTCTCTCCAGTTGTACATTAACGCATAATGGGAGCATACCTTAACAAACGAGAGAAACCAAGGACCCAACCACGTAGGTACATTAGTCAAAATTTTCAACAAACTAGATCAAAACACATGAATAGAACCCATGTAAATGAATACCAAATCATTTATCATATGATTCTACAAACCCAACCTTCAACCCAGCATACCAACCAAACACAAACCCAAAGCACCATTGAAACCCAAGGGTTTCTTAGAAACACAACATACCACAACAACAAAATTTCCAAAAACTCATAATACACACTATCCCAAACCAGTCATCCAGACATTATTTATACCCTTAAAATCATATCAATGAAATTAAATTGTTCAGTTGTTAGAGTTTCCAATATGTGTCCCCAATTGACCTCTCATATGCATGTTTCAGTGCCACACTGGGTTCCCTCTTCATATCCATTTCGACACTCATCCAGTAATGCCATCAACAATCCAATATCCTATATAACCCCATAAATTTATTCTCTCATAGAAATACCAACGGTCAAAATAATAATTATTTTTGCTTTTCCAAACCAAAAAAGTCATCCAATACATATTTTTTCTCAAGACCACTAACCATGATATCAATATCCCAATTTAAATCATACAATTTTTTAGAAAGTCACAGTTATTAAAATAATAACTCACTTTAAAGGAATACACATTAATTTCAAAATATCCCTTCCCATTAAAAAATCTCTCAATAGTATAGAAAACTCTATTAGAAATATTTTTTCAAAAATTACATTAATAAAATTTCATGCTTTCAAAATAGGTGTAAACATAATATGTTTCATTTAAAAATCAATCTAAAAATTCATTTCCAACATTTCAAAAATTGCACCATTACATAATTATTAGAAAATCATTTCAAAAAAACAAAAATCTTCTTAAAATCATGCAATTTTTTCTTTAAACCAAACTTATATGATTTCGAAACAAAATAACACAAGACAATGATTGGGGAAAATAGTTTTGGTGGGTGACATGGACATATAGATGGAGACCATAAGATAATCACTTCGACATTATAGATAGTGTTATAGAGAAATATTCCTTGCCCCATATGGCTTTCCAGACCCTACGATCTCACTGAGACCATTAACCAAATTCTCTTTTCATTTCCCATATTCTTCTTGAAACAAAGAAAACCAAAGGAATCAGATGAATCCCATCTTCCCCTGGTGACTTGTATTCTGCCATGATGTGTTCCAGCTAGGCACACAACCCATAACGAGGATGCGTTGTCCCAAAAATCATAGCATCAAACTATCCGGACTCTTCCCCAGATAACATAACCCAAAGAGAGCGAACCACCTCTGATACATTTTTATCCTGAACCGAATCTGGTCACTAACAAAACTTGAAACCTACATGGTATGTAGAAAGGCCCTAAGGCCGTTACCAATCCCCATGTGATGGGAAAAGATCTTAGGTATCATTTAATGATGTTTTGGAATGATTTCCTCAAGTTTTTAAACCTAAAACAATAATTAAAACCATTAAACCAAATCTGGATTTTTCACATCGAATCTTCTTTTACAAAAATTCATAACTGAATTACATAACATAAAGAAATTCATAAAGAATAAAACAATATAAGAAAAGAAAAATGAAAATCCCAAGAAAAATCTAATGGGAAGAGGCACTAGACTTAAGCCATCTCCACAATACTACATGAAAAAGGTCTGCAAAAAACCGAACCATTCGCAAAAAACTGTACCCCAAACATGCGTAAAAAATAACCATGTCTACTCACACCAAAGGGTGTATGTAGGGTGTGATCCAAATCCCAGTAGGATACAACCACTAGAGATTCCACGTGATAAACATTTAAATATGAAAAACAATAATATTTTCATAAACAAGATATTCTATTAACAATTTTAATGACACGAAACATTAAATAAAAACAGTTTTCAAGTGGGACAATTTAAATAATCAATACTTTTAAATATAATTTACAATCCACTGAATTTTCATGGAAAACATACCACATGGTGATGGTTAAAATAAAGTATGTAAGAAGAATAATAAATGTGAAAAACCCCCTAGGCAATCACTCGTTTTGGTTCCTACGTACCTTGTATATTGGTGAAAGTAACCATCACAACATCTATTCACAAGTACACAAGAAACTAGTAGGAACCCCAACACTCTAGTGATCTAAATAGTTCAACAAACCATGAAAAATAATTTTTATATGAAAATACCATTTTCAAGTCACACATTCACCAAACAGCCAACATGTATATCACACAAGTAACCTAATCTCCCTTTTTATTCAATTTTTTTAAATCATACTCACACCAAAATAGCCCACAACACTTTTCACATAAATTTAACACTTCAAAATATCATTTAAACCATTTTATAAAAACATTCCATGACCATCCAAATCACATAACAGGCCAAACACATATCACATAATACGTATTTCATAATCAAAATTCATTTTACACATCACACTCACAGAAAACATCACACAAACATGATTCACACCTTTTCTTCCATTTGAGAAAGCATTTAAGCAAATTATAAAACATTCTAAAAATTCTATACATCCCAAATCACCAAATTACCTTTAAAAACACATCTTAAGTGAACACACTCAGAAAAAGAGTACATGTACATCATTTTCCTACATTATTTAAATCATAAAATTATTTATCAATATTCACAATGAAAACCCAAGGGGTATAACCACATTTTTTACACAAAAACAATTTAAAACCCCATTTTCAAGGCCAAAATCACACTAATACCCTACAATGATATAATTAGTAGCTAACACAACATTTAATAAACAAAATTCACATTTTATAAAATAAACCTAACCATTAGCACAAGAGTTACACATAGAAAACACCCAATTTGATGAAAAAGTGGAGCTATAATATTATCCCCTTAAAAAAATCAAGAATTGTTTTCACACAATGCACACCATATAAGAAACATTGTAAATTAATAAATCAACCATGCTAACTCATGAATAATTGTTTATACATCGAACCACCTACTGAATGTGTCGAAACCCTCAAATCATGGTGTGAAACATCGACCACACCACCACCGCACAACAAGGAAGATAAATATAGCTCTAGACAACAAGATCTGACAAAAAACAAACCAAATAAAACCCTAGTTATTAACCCAAAAATATGGAAATTTTAGAAGTCGTTAAAGGGTGAAATAAACCTTAATAAAAACGATGAAAATAAAGAGAGAAATAAATATTTTAATTAATATTGAATAAACTGACCCAAATACACTAGTATCTGAATTTAAAAACAAGAAAAAGAAAATATAATTTAGGTTCTAATAAGGCTGAGGAATTCATGTAGGAACTAGAATGGTGTAAAAGTGAAAATTGAATATGTTATGAAAGAAACAATTTACCTCTTCAAATCTATGAGAATTGAGAAATCTAGAAATGTTTCAACACATTTTCAATGAATATGAACTCCAAATAGGTGGTGGAGGTCATGGGTAAACCACATGGGTTTTCGGGCTTGGGTGACAGTTGGAATTACTGAAAAAACAGAAAAATGGAGTGAGATATTAAATAATTAAAAGAAACCTTCATATAGCGAAATGGGCTTTAGGGATAGCCCAATACCTTAATAAAAAATCCAAATCCTACATGATTATGGATTCCAATGAGCTCCAAATATATATGATGGCATTAATATTCCTATAATTTCACATATGGAGGTAGAATGAGTGTAAAATGTTTAAAATTGAAAGAGATATAAAAGAAACAATTAAATCTGGAAATGGGCTCATGGTTTGACCCAAAATTTGAAAATCTGAAATTTCCAGCAATATTCATGAGAAACCACCAGAACATATCATGAATGGAAATGAAATGAAAAATAACTATAAAATAAGACATTTATATGCCACCCCACCATACTACCCTAATTATGTTATAATGATTATAGTCCTTGTTAACTCTCATTAATCCATCCCATGATCACTAGATACCATACCGAAATTCTGTAACGGATTTCTCACTCTTCATTTCCATTCAAACATTTCTATTATATTATGAATATCTAATACCATTTTATATGTTGGGATATTGTGACCCATGAACCACTTAAATCCCATTTCATGTATAAATGATGAGTTACCCATTTTTCTCTCATCAACCCATTTTATGAATTCCCATGTGATGATGTTATGCAATCAAAATTGCACTATGATTTTCCATGAAAAAAATCACTTTGTAGTGAACACTATGCCCATTTCTATATAATGATTCATCAACATTGTTAAATTATAAATATTCATTATATAACATCAAATATTTACTCCATATTCCATTGTCTTGGAATAAATGGTGATGTCAAAAAATTAATTTTATATGATCAATGTGGAACACTTAAGAATTATATTAAAATGTTCACGAGGGGGGCACAATGATACTTGTCCAATGCATTGGGTAATGATTAGTATCAAGACACATAATTTTGGGATAGGGTTTATCTGATTACTTTAAGGGTATTTTTCCACCATATTGGTAATGGGTTTCACTTGATTTATGTATTTTTATATTGTAGTGTTTAATGTTATTTCCACATTTTTATGTTATGATAATCATGTTATATCCTGACTTAATATTCATTTTTATCTTGTGCTCTATTAAAATTATAATTTCCCTAAATGTATTGTATTCATCATGTATATCATTGTTTACTCCCTAACATGGATTTATAGCTCATCCTTTTTCTATGTATGTCCTTAGGTTATCCCATGAAATGCTATGTACGAAGAAATGGTGTGGCTATGTTGTAGATGTTTCCAATAAAAATGTTGTATTTTATGTGTTATGTTGTCATGTAATATTTTTAATACCCAAAGTCACTAGACCTTTAAATCTTATAGGACGTATTGAGTGTAATTTAATTTAATAGAAAATGTTTAAATGTTTAATAAATACAAGTGATGTAATAGTTGGTATTAATGGATGGGTTTAGTTATTTTTGGTATTATGATTAGAAAAAACTATTGAGTGGCTTAGGGATAAGACTGTGTAAAAGAATTTAATCCATATATTTGGGTTATTATAGAGTAATTGGTTGGTCAAGTAAATACATCAACGTCTGGATATGAACAAGTAGATGTTGTTCTAACACAAATATATCTACGGGTAAAACATGAAAAAATCGGTTTTAGATAGACTATAATGGTACCTGGTGCCTGAAAACTGGCCTTTCTACATTATTAGTTCGACAATCCTTGGGGGATATGTTTCTATAAATTCAAAACCATGTTTGAGACCATTATTAAGGTAACAAATAATCCCATTAGAATATATGTTTGGATATAGATACTGGATAAATTAGATTGATTCTAATAAATTCATAATTAAAATAAATACATGTAATTTATACATTATCAATTATTCAAATCGGATTCCCCATTATATTTTTAATAGTTTAAAATAAATAACTCTATTTTTCCTTTAATTCAAGAAAATGGACAGTAATAGGTGGTCTCTGGTAAAAATTTGATGTGAAGATCAATGTGATGACACTTCTAATGAGATGCCCAATCTAATGGGAGTGGTAATTTCAATCTTTTTTCATGATACTCTTTTAGATAACTATGGGTTTGGATTAAAACATTGTTTAAGTGGAATGAACAACTGTCCTAAGATAGGAAAATTCATAATTGAGAGTTTCATCGGCAAAACCCCCTACATTGAATGGATTATCTGATTCCTAAATTATCAAACAATTTATCAACTCCATTGTATAGATATTCTCTATCCTTTAATGTTCTGAATATGATATGGTTCTTCTGGATGCTTATAGTATGGGGGTTGAAGCTTATTAATGGTGGAATTGATCAAAAATATGAATCCTGAGGAAGAGATCTAGGTGATGTGATGGAAATATTTATGAAAAATATTTTTCGATAAATATTTTCCCCACACCCTCCATCTTATGATGGAAAGAGATTTCATTAAACTCATGAAAATAGAAAATTATATTGTTGAAGTGTATGAAGAAAACATCAATAGACATGAACAATATGATTATGGTTGGGTCATTACCCGTGAATTTAAGGTTGAACACTTTATTTGGGTTATTAAACCAAGTATACAGAAAGCCCTAGTGATCCAAAACATTGATTGATATGAGGATAATGTCTGATGAGCCCTCAAATCCTAGATAGAGATAAACGAATCTAAGGGGTATCATGGGGAAAAGTAGTGGAAAGTAGACTTTAATTCTGTTAGTACGATGGATAAATCTATTGGTGATAATAAATTCAAGAGTCCCACTTTCCAATGTTGTGGAAAGAAGAACAATGGAATTTTGCTAAATGGAATCAGGAAATTATTTAGTTGTGAGAAGGTAGGTCCTCAAGCATGTGATTGCAGACAAGAAAATCTAGCTATTTTGATATTTGAAATTAATTCTACATTCAATTTTCCTCGCATTTTCATTGATACAAATACAAAGAACCATGATACATTGAGAACAAGTGACCTAAGGCAATGATTTTTAGAGGAACCCAACAACCTCCAAGGATGCATGAGAGAGATGTTTCCATTAGTACCACTGATCGGAATCATGACGATGACGTTCTGAGAGGTATGCTAGATATTCATTCAAGAATTCTTAATGTAATTTATTTATAATAAACATTCTTTATGTGTTGTGTCTAACCAATATGGAATTCATGTTTTAATTTCAATTACAACTGAATATATATTTTTATTCTCCATCACCATCACTAAATGATGAAATATATTTTTATTAACATGATAATATATTTTAACATCGTTATATGAATTTATTGATAATATATTTTTATATTTCCAAATCATAAATCATTTTATATTTCTACTGAAACCAGTTTTTTATATGTTACTCTTTTTCCAATTTTTTATTTATCTCTCCATCCTTCAATGACTCAAATTATTTAACCAAAATAGTTGGGAAATATGTTTAAATATGTCTAATATCATAAAAATTTACATATATTTGTAATTTAATATATTTTCTTCATTATCATTCTTATTGAATATCATTGATAGATAAAAAATACATTTATGAGGTCTTGTTCATCATCAAAATAAATATCCTCAGATTCTACAACCTATTATTCTTTATCTATTTTATTTAACATGGCCTAAAATAAAATTTTAACTTTTTTCCTTTTATGAAATAATATTATTTTTTCATTTCAATATATATATATATATATCTTCTATACCATATTAATTGTAATGTTTTCTTTATCATTTAGGGATAATATTTTTGAATCAATATAATACGAGAAATACCATATCATTTTTATTATTATAATCAAATATAAATGTATCTCACCAAACCCTCATATGTTTCCCATAATCGTATTTATATTTGGGAGATTTCCATTAATTGTATCATCATTTTCAATTTTAATATCTTCAAATTGGATGCAATGAACATTACATTTTTCTTCATTGATATTTACACTACAATAATAGTTTCATCATAATTAGTCCATGTTCTATTTCTTATTCTAAGTACATGTTACCTTTTTGTTGAAAATATCTAATAGATACATCAGGATGAAAATTTGATCCATTACAATTAACTTTATATTCTTTTTGACATATTCAGCCAATTTCGCACCATTAATGATTAGTTAAATAAAGAGTATTTTATAATATATTATATAAAGTTATGGTGATTGATGATAGGGTTCCATATTATACTTATATATATCTCAATTAATAAAATGAAATGTGGGAACAACATGGGGGATTAATGATTTAAAATTAGATATTTCTTATAATATAAATTTAAGATTTTAAGAGGGCTTCTGGATCCTGATGCCAATTGAAAATTCTCAATATAATTATATCACTAAAATATGAGGTTTGAATTAGAGGTTTTATTTATTTTAAGAATTTAGTAATTAAATATGTGGGTTAAATTGAATTCTTATTCACAATTTCTACAATAAATAGGTTTAAATAAAAAAAATTCTAATTTATATAAATAAACCATGTTAATCTAAAGAGTATTTTATTATTGTAGTAATAATTAAAAAAATTCATCAATTAATTATTACTTCTATGTTAAATGTATTGGAAATTAATATAGGATTTTAATACTATTTGTCCAATTAAATAGTTACATAAACACTATTTATTATTAACTATAAATATACTAGTTTATTTGTATCATAAAAATATATAAAATATTAATCGTTTAATATAATGTATAAAAACAATAATTCCCAATAGAATAAAACTTTGGGTTAATTTTTAAACTGATAACTAATCCCCTCCACTTTTTAGACACCCAACTCTATGAAAATTATATAAGTATAATCAGATCCACAACTTGGATCAGGTACCCACATAATAGTTTATATGTTTTTCATGCCACACAAGTACCACTTTGATAATAATTATGTGAATAAAACTAATAGAAGCCTCATATTGAACTCTTCATGTAGAATTTTGGTTATAAATATGTAAAGATAGTGAAGATAATATACAGAATTCTCTAGTTATATTTTATATGTTAGTGGGTGTTGATAAAAAATTCAAACCACAAATTGCACAATATTACAAGAAAAAATTAGAAAGAGTAAGAAATAAGATATAATAAAAGTAGTGTTTATCATTCCAAAGTGTTATAGATTATTTATTCTCCCCAAATGTGTCTTTTATTAGAGATAAATGTTTTTCTACCAATTAATTATAAGTATATATCATAAGAAATATTTTTCTAACATACTATGTTCATTATACAGGAGGTTAAATGCACCCTCAGCTAAAAGAAAGTACCAGGTTAGGGTTAATTCATAAATCACATTATTATCCAAAATTGTTTATGTGTAAGTATTTATTGGAAAATATTTATAATCCTTGTTCATGTTTCATAAAACTGTTTTCAAAAAAATATTTTAATGCTTTTTGGATGGGGAACTTTTGTAAGATCATCATTTTAAATGTTTTAATGATTTTTTTTCTAAATATTTTTAATTATTATACATGTTTTCAAAATGATTTTATGAATATATATATATATATATATGGACATGATTCTTTTAAAATTTTAATTCCTTTATAATGTTTCAATTTGATATGGGACACTATGATTCAAAATTATATTTTAAAAGACTTCGTTTATAAATGTGTGACTTTTAAATGATTTCACAAAAAGGGATATTTCTCTCAAAGTGTTTTACTAATAATTTTCAACTATGTCAACATCCTTTACTCGATATTATTCATGATTGAGTTTGATTTATTATAAAATATTCTTCTATATGGTATTTAATGATTAATTATATGTTTTATTGTGGATGTGCAATTTTTAAACCATTCATGGTTTATGGTTAATTTATTTAAATTTTGTATTCTACTGTTAATAGAAATATTTATGTTACCTTTCAAAATTGTCATTTGAGGAATGGATTATATATAGTACATGACATACGGTGCCCACTATAGCACTTCAAAGCATCATTAGTTCTCATGAGAGAAACTAGGGTCATGGTACAAGGACCTCACAAAATTTATATATAGGGTCTTTGCAAGAGGCCATGACATTATGGTTAAGATGTCCACCATTTTGCATTCAATCATTATAAGATTAGTTTTTATTTTTACATGTTATTATTCAACTCATATAATATCAATACGAAAATGTAAATGGAATTATTTTATTTATCTTTTCTATATTATGATGATATTTATGTTCAAAGGGATTTTGTTTCAATTTTATAACTTGAAATAATATTTTATGATTATTTATGATATCTTATGGTATATTTATTATCCTAACTATGCATCTGATCTTACTTATTTCTTATTTTTATTTTCCTAGGGTTCCAATAATAATATTGTGATTTATATATAGGTTTAATTTAGGATAATAATGAAATTCAATAAGGATTATCTACGTTGTGTTTTATGTTAGAAATTGTAATGTAAATTTAATTTATGTAATCTAATTTCCAATATGGCTATACTAATCAGTAATTTGGGACATGATTACTTGTAATCATGCTAATGTATTATAATAATGCACTGGATCCGGGCTACTGGGGATGGCACATTATTGTTGGTATCAGAGGAAGCATACCAAAAACCATGGAAACAATATGTCTGTAAACATTATTAATAAAACATTACCCAAAGATATAATTTGAGGATTTTTATATAAGAACAACCAAAAAATTAGGTCATGTAGATATTATGCAGGTTTTCCATGAAATACATCTCTTTATGGATATTACAAGTGGATGTAGTACTGACACAGATTTACCTAATAATGAAAACTATAACATTGAGTTTCATGCTTGACCTGGGGTGTCCATATACCCTATAATGGACCTTACTGTGCACTTGTATTTACACTCTTGGGGGATGTGCTTAAGATAATTCACATATTAATTACAAACCATTATGAATGTTTTCTAAGTAAATATGTCAGTAAAGAAACCATTATTATTATTATGATACTGGAAGTGGTAAAATAATCAATTACTATTGAGAATTTTCCATGTTTTTTTATTATACATTATGAAATGGTATAACCTAGTGTATGACTTCATTTTGAAATGGTACACAGTAGAAGTAATGTGGACACAAGTAATACGAATGATCCAAAGAGTAAGAAAGAACATATATTGCATGGTCGTATTACAAAATTTAGAAAGGAAATAGTCTCCCACATATTCTCATGATATGAATAAATAGTATCATGTGTTAATATGATATGTAATGGATTCTATAATACCTATAAGGGAAGAAACAGAAGTAGAGGATGGAAGAGAAAAATTTAGATAATGGGAAGAAGGGAAAAAAGGATTTTATCACATGTGATAACTATGGAATGAATCACATTGGTAAATTATTTAAGGGAATGATAGGTTTTGATAACTGTGGTGAAAAATAACACCATGTACATGATTGTATTAGCATGAAAAACGTTTCAAATATAAAATGTTTCATATTCATGGAGTTGGGAAACTATGAAAATCAATGTACTAATCATCATATTATAACCAAAATGAACTATTGGATAATAATCAAGTTTAGATATAACTGTAGATGAAGTGGAATAATTAGTGTTATTATATTTTTATTAATGTATAATATCATTTGAGTATTATATTAATGATGTAAAAGTTAAAAAAATTATATAGTATATAAGGATTTAATTGTAGAACTATTTAATTGTAGATTTGAGATTGTGTGGTATAATGAAAAATGACTCAATAGCATATTAAATTATTTAGAAAATATATGGTTGAGATAAAGATAAACAATAAAATAGTCCTAAGGCTAATGTGAGGATTTTGAAAGAAGAGATAATTTGGTTTGATGTTGTATATTGGATTTTATTGACTAACATGGTACTAATTAATGGTTTGTCTATTACCTAATTGATGGAGATTACAACATTTTTTGATTTATGTGTTTTATGTTTTACTGAAGAAATAAGGAGTTAAATACATATTGAAATTCGGTTATAGAGTAATTCATGTTGTTACCGTGTTTTAATAGAATACATGATTAAGGTATTCACATTTATTATGTGATTAAATAGATCTTCCATATGTTATGTTATCCATCCATATAAATTTTTAGACTGTGAGTTTAGACCCAAGTATTTTGGTTAAGTCTAAAGGTTGGAATTGAGTAGGTTGAACAGTTGATATTTTTTTGAGGTTAACGTATAATTTACTAGAAACTTTTACCAAGAAATTTGGATTTCAATAACAATTTTTATGATTAAGTGAATACTTTTGGATGTTATTATTTATAAAATGTTCTTCAGGAGTAAAAAAGTCAATTTTAAACATTCATTTACTAGTGTAAATTATGAAGTGAACATATATTGAAGCACAACCAAATGACGAGAATGTAATTATGATAGGTTATGAAATAAAGTATGTTTCCCAGTGTTCTTATCATTATAGTATATTAATCCCTCTTTATCAATAGAAAATAATAAAGTTTCAAACAAATGTGTTATCCTAATATCATATGTTTTATTGAACTGATGATATATTATATCATCATAGATATATGGAATTGAGGCCCTCAATTTTCAAATTATTATTCATTTTTTTGATTGATGACTTCATTAAATCCATATAAATATTTACATTTTCCATAAATGTTTATCTATTTTCCACTAATATTATCCTCTTTTAAAATCTTATTTTTTCGGGAATTTTTCATTTCCCATTCCCTTTTATTAAGAATAAATTTTTTTAACCTTATTTCTGATGTGGGATTTCCACAATGGTTTTCTTTATATTCAACCATTTATTTTTGATGAAAAATTTCAACATGTGAGGAAAAAATTTATTAAAGGGGGTGGAGAATGTAACACCCCATGATTTCATAGTACATTATCTCTTTAAAATAATTTAATTTCTTATATTTCATGCAACACCGACTCAGATATCGTTATACAGATGATTTAGTTTTAAATAATGACCACTTTGGTATTCTAAATAAATAAACTATATATGTATTTATCAATTAAATATTTTAATATGAATAGTAAAAAAAATAAAATTTTAATGTTATTTAAAATGATTTCACATAAATGAAACATATTTATATTGAATTTTATAAATTCTGTTAAAATAGTTAAATATTTTGAAAAACAATTTTTTTATAGAACTACATTTTATATCCTTTTGTGAACAATAATATTATTATTTTTAGACACTCAAAAAATTTAATTTTGTAATATTGAATTTATTTTTGAATCTGTAATATCATAATTAGCTTACGCTGAATTTTTTTATTTTTATGAAAAGATTCAATTTTTGGATGAAAAGGGAAAATTACTACAGGGTTTATAAAAACAATATTTTCAATTTAAATAATGATTTTTAATTAAACTTTATCTTAAATTCAAAATAGATACATAATAGATATAATAGTCCAATGGAATTCAATTTAACCGTTTTATTATCAGAGTAGATATATTATATATTATTTAAATTTTTATGGTCTTTTACCCAATTTCAATGCACAAATAAAAATTTGCATCAAATTTAGTTTTATCGCTTTTGTGAATTTAATTTCACAAATCCAATAGACATCGTTTCCATCATTATGTAAAATGTGGTTCAATAGGTTTAAATTATTGTTTTTGTGAATAGTATGTTTTGAATTATATTTACCACAATTAAAATTAAGTCATCTAATTAAAGGTAAAAACAATATTAAAATAATATAATATTACCGAAACACGTGTCCAAATTCTATTGGATACGTGTTTTCTGAACAATATCAACCTTGGGACAAAAACATCATCCTTTTTCATTAACACGTGTTAGATTAGGTCATATATTGAACTATATTTAAAGGAGATTAAAAAATACAAACGGTAACGTTGGACAAAAATTAAAGTAAGTGGTTAACTAATATTCCTTGTTAAGAAATAAAATGATAAAATTACATAACAATTGTGAATCATGCCATTGCTATTATTATGTATTCCTAAACCCCTCTTTTTTTGATTTTTTTGCGGTTCATATGAAGTTTTTTCAGATGGTTTTCTAAAAAATGGAGGTTTTAGGCTGTGACATGGTTCATGAAAGGCATGTGAATGATTTTTAATATAATTCCCAGGTTCCATTTTTTAGATAGTGGGATCCACATGTTCTTCTCATGGATTTCCCTAACTACGCCCAGTTTTCTATGAAACCTCTTGGATGAGTTTTTATGGATTTGATTGATTATATTATATTTACCCAAGAATTTAATCTAGGTCATGGAAAAAACTACTTCATTATAAATGATATTATTCCTTCCATGAATCTCCCAAGAAGGATTCATGACCCCTCGATCCAATTATATATTCAATTTGATGATAGGAAAACGTTGGTTGATATTTTTCAGGTTAGTATCCTCCTTGTGTTATCTTCCTCCTGTGATCTCTCTCTCTTGGTAATTAAGGATCCATGTATATTGATATTTATTTGTGATAAAAATCACCTTTTTAAGGATTGTATACTTTGGTTTGATTCCCTTTTGTGTGAACTTTTTTTTTGGAAAAATTCAGATTCGGGATTGGAATTTTCAGATCTATTGTTTCCAGTAGGTGATTCCGTTGTGATACCCAATTTATATTGAATATTTTTTTAATATCAATTATTTTAATTAAAATGAAATTTATTATATTTTAATTGAATATATTTAATTACCTTTTTAGAAAACCCTTATTCTGGTGTGTTGGGGTTTTAAGGGTAAATGGATTTTTCGCTTGGAATTGAAATATTATGAGAGTGAAATTGATTAATATGAATTATGGTTTTGGTTTTAATTGAATCAATTTTAATGTTTATTTTAATTAATAAACATTTTATTTGAATGAATGATTGTGAAACATCCCAATTCAATTGAATTGGTGGTCTATGATGAAATTGATGGAATTATATGATTTGGTTTCAAATCCATGTTTTATGAAAAATGGATTAAATTTTTTTGATGGAAATGTTAGGGTATCGTATTGGAGAAAAGTAACATTAATTATTAAAATCCCTTTGTTTTTTTAAATATAAAATTGTGATATTGGAAATGGCAGCTAATTTGAATTTCATTTTTAATTTATAAAATTTATTTTCCAACACTGATTTGAAATCGAGCACATGCCTGATTTAGGTATTTAGTTAGTTATTTTAGATAACACATTATAAAACTAAAATGTTATAAAACATCATATATAAACATCACATTATTTAGATTATGGTGTTGAGAATAATTTACCCTAAGCCTAAAAGGTCTTATGAACTTAATTTTTCATATTCACAGTGTTGGATCCATACATCCTAGAAGAATCATACCTATTTGGCACATGACCATGTTGCTCACATGATTTCATTTTGAATGCATAAACATTCAATTATCATAAAATATTTTACATACCTCTATAATTTTTATAAACAATATATATAATGTGTTTTTTAAAGATTTGTGAGAATTTATTGTTATGCATGGTATCATTTGATTAATGGAAAATCACATCTACTAAACTTTTTTCCATAGTTTGAAATGTATATCATGATTTCATAATGGTAATTCTATATTTTAAAATATAGAGAATTATTTTTTAAAATATGATATGTTTATGCTAAAGCTATTTGGTTTAAAATTGAAATTTAATTTTGGTTTATTTGAAATTTCCATCTATTATGGAATTTATTGGTGAAATACTACTTGGATATAGGACATACCCTAATAGTTACCTATGGTTTTAAAAGAATATAACCTTATATGTTTGACAAAAATAATAGGATATGTTGTAGGAGGATCATACAGTTGATCTTTGGTTTTTTTGAGTTGTGTCCTTTGGGACTTTTGGCTATTTTCCCCGTATTTGTATAGGGGTAGTATTACATTGGAAGTTGTGCCTATTTAACATGTTGAACATTACCTCTTGTGGATTTTTCCTTAGATATGCATAATATCTTGTTTTCTTTTCATTCTACATTGTTATTTGTAAAATCATTCATACTATATGATTGTGTGATACTAGGTTCTATTCTCCAAGCCCTGGAGATCAGGCACTCCTATTGGGTTATGTCAAGAGTGAATTGATACTCTAGTTACCAGGGTATATGGGTTAGTTCTCGAAAATGTGGTATCAGAGGGAGGTTATTAAAATTAGTTCACAGTAGTTCCTTTTCTCGAAACCAGCACTGTTTATGGGATCAAATGACCCAAAACAGGCTGTAGAGTTATTGAGATGTTTGGAATTCTTATTTGGGTTATTTGACACCCCTAATGAGATAATTGTTAAATGTTCAACTTTATTTCTGCAAATACCAAGATGAAGATTTTGGGAGACTAGTGATTACAATGAAATGTGAGGACTTAGATTAGAAAGACTTATATGATCGTTTCACAGAGCAGTTCTATCGAAATTTGATGTTGTTTGGAATGTCTATAGTGTTTTTTAGACAGGATCATGCTGATAGGTCTATGATAGAGTGTTAAATTTTTTTCTGAGGATGGGAACTTCAAACTAGAGATAGTATCGAATGAGAGGATGTTTGGTTGAAGGATGGAGTTGGGACTTCATCAGGATATTCGTTCTCAGGTTTTTTGTTGAATCTATCCACATATTTTGATGTACTAGATAAAGAACTGGTGGTAGAGATAGACCGATTATGTAAGTCTGGTTTATCGGGATTCCCCTTTTCTCTAAGTGAAAGATTGAGTTTCATCATGGAAAAGAATAGTTTTGATGATTGTGATGGTAGTTTTCGACCATAGGATTTTTATAGACCTCTTGTATTACTAAGAATAGGTCCTTCGGTTTGTAACCAGTGGGGCATGCCAGAGAATTCTGAAAATGTTTTCACTAATGCACCAAAGAATTGTGGTTGTTGCTGAAATTCTGGGAACTTGCATAGGTTCTACCATATTTATTCCACACTAATCTGTATGACAGGATAATCATGTCCTCTTAAAATTGGAAGGAAATCAGATTCTTCATGTGCAAAAGGGTTCCATCAATGAATATGGAAAATTCTTCATTACAAATTGTTATTTCTACAGATGAAGCTGAAACGGGTCTAATGACCATTAGAGGTACCATTACTATATCATTATCATTATTGATTTCTTTTTTGGATACCGGTGCATCTCATTAGTTTATTTCCACTAGTGTTATTAATCTACCTAATCCTATAATGGAGAATATATATTTAGTAATGGATATTTCTACAACCCTTGGAATAGTGGAAGATGAGAGTCTTCGTAGTCATAGTAGTTTTTTCGCCCTATTAGATGTTGAGTTAAATTGGGCCTTTCCAGTCCATGACATGAAATCTTTTGACATCATCATCAGAATGGAATGGCCCAAGGACAATAAATCCCACATTTAATGATATCATTGATTGGTCTCATTTACAATGCCATGTGGTCTATATCTCATGTTTCATGGATAATGTGACCCAAGGTCATTTAGGGTCTAAAATTAGCTAGATTTGGAGAAATTATTATTTGTCTTTTATTTTTATCTAGCACATGATCCTTTGAGCGGTGATCCCCCCAACTGTAAATTAATTTTGAAACATGTTTTCTTCAAAAATATATGGATTTCCACTGGTAAGAGAGATTGTGTTTTGTATTGAATTGATTTTTAGTTCTCATCTAGTCTCTATTAACTCCTGCTGCATGACACCAACAAAATAAAAAGAGTTGATGTCTTGGTTGGATCATCTTCTTGAAAATGGATTTATAAATTGAGAATGACACCATGGATAGAACTAGTTCCCTTTACTGAGATAGACGGTAGTTCCCTCCACTTTTTCATTTATTCACGAATGTTCAATCAATTGATGGTAAATAACAAGTATCTGTTTTAATGGATTTATGATCTATTTTGACCAGTTGAAAGGGGTGAAGTGGTTCTCAAAAATTGAAATTCACTCGGGTTAGTATCAATTGATGATAAGAGAATATGACATGCATGAAACCTAATTTTAGAGAAGGTATTTCCATTATAAGTACCTTTTCATTCCCTTTTGTTATAACCATTTTTTATGTTTTAGGGCATTAAAGATTACGATTTCCAATTAGTACATTGATAACTTTTTTGTAGTTTTTTTATGATATCCTTGTGTACTCTAAATCTAAAGAGGGTTATGAACATTAACTGAAAATAGTTTTGAGTTTTTTAGATATCCAAAACTCTATTACATTCATTCAATGTGTGATTTCCGAAGTCATGATGTGATGTTCATAGGGAACATGGTGACATAACATGGAATTCTAGTTGATCCTTAAAAGGAGAACGCTGTTATGATATGGGAATAACTAAAATTGACTTCAAGGTTTGAAGAATCTAAATTTTATCTTGATATTATTTCTTCTTCGTGATTGACTTTTCAATGTTGGAATCTATGATGAGTACCCTTACTCAGAAGATTTTTATGTTTGTTTGGAATTAGTAATGTTAGTGTTCTCTGGTTGAGCTAAAATTCCTTTTAACTACAATGTTAGTTTTGAATCTTCTTTTAGACCGACGGAGATACGTGAACTTTTCTGACGGTTTCAGAAGTTGGTTGTGTTCTTATTCAACATGATCATATTCTTCTTTAGAGATCTCGTCATATTAGGCCACATGAGAATAATTATCTTACCCATGACATTGAACACATAGTTTTGATGCACGCTCTTAAGAGTCATCAGCATTAACTTTGTGGTGAAAGGTATATGGTGTTTTCGAACAACAAAATATTTAGTTATATATTCTCTCAAAAATATTTGAATGTCAACTGGAGACATTTTGTATATTACATAAAATATTTTGATTATGACATTACCTATATCCTCAGGAAACAGAATGTCATTGCAGATGCTTTGAGTAAAAATATTCTGGCTCAGGTTGTAACATCCGAGATTTTTATGAATAATATTTTGTTTTTATATATCATCAAAGGAATCTTTCACTACACACTTGCTTGGCTTACTTTACACGCAATCACGACCTTCCTCGATAGCTTGCGTCGTACGCAATACCGAGTTTCACTAAACAACGATATGCAATTAAAATATTATTAAAACTAGCTGTTATGAATAGTAATAACAACTTTTTGAAATTTTATAAATTTTATTTTTCAAAATGGACTTCATTTTTGGACTAAGAATATCGAAATTAGCCTAGGGTGAAATTTTGGTATTTTTCAGAAAACTTTCAATTTTTAATAAATAGTGAAACCACTAAGTGGTGGGTTAAAAACTGAATTTTTCATAAAACATAATTTTACCGCTTCTGTGAATGGAATTTCAAAAATCCGACAGACACGGTTGATATCAGTAAGTAAAATGCGGTTCAATGAGATAAAAATAATATTTTGGTGAATAGTAACTTTTTACTTTTTTTTACGGCAGTTAATAGTAAATAGGGTAACTAAGGGTAAATATGATATTAATATTACCCTAACACATGTCCTAATTCTATTGGACAATTGTAATTCGACCAAAAACAAACTTAGGAATAAAATATGACCATTTAGGCCCACTTGGATTAGATTAGGACATTTATTATTAATTTATTTAAAGAAGGGTTAAAATAGTTAAAATCATGGTTTAATAAGTAAATCATTTATAATATGGGGTTATACATAAGATAAATTCCAATATAAATATTCATTAGAAAGCTAAAAAGATTTCCTACATAATGGTATTTTATTTATAATTTTTAGACATTAAATAATATAATTTATGTATGACACAATGATGATGCAGTAATTATCTTATTAATGAAATATTGACATAATTGATGTTATAAACACCAAAATAAATGTAATATGAGAATTTTTATGAATTACACTCATTTTCTAGGTTAATATGATATATTAGTGTTGATTTAATCAACTTGTTTCGAACATATAATTCTGTTATGACTTTCACAAAAATCATATATCAAATAGTGTCAAAATTGACACAAAATAGTTTTTAAATCAAATATTATATTATTAATTGTTGTTGTATTCCTAAAAATCTAAGGTTCGGCAAAATGACTTAGATAAGGATATATATATTAATAATAAACAATTTGGGGTTATTTTGTCATGTTATAGTAAGTGTATTAACCATATAGTGAAAGAAAACAAAAAGACACGGTAAAAGTTAAATTATTTAACTTAGAGTTAAATCTAATTGATAAGGTTAAATTAATAACCTAAACTTGTCTAAATACTATTGGTTGATAGGATTTCGAACCTTACCCACTTTAGCTTCGAAATAAGACTCTTTGAGCCATTATAAACCGATTTTTACTTTAAGATAAAATAATATTTTGAGATATTCTTAAGGTGCCCCTCTCCTCCCTTATAAAAGGGCACCTCCTCCCCCTCCTCCTCACACCAATTTGAGCACTCAAGCTCGGCCAACCCCTGCCATTTTCTCCTGTCCACTTCCCTAGAATAATCCTAGAGGTCCTGGTCTTCTCCAAAGACCAATCTTAGTTCCTTAAGTGGAGGATTCAAAGAGGCGTTCCAAAGAAGAGGTAATATCCATTACCGATCTTTTCAATTTCATTCTTCTTCAACTTCTTCTTCTTTAGTTGTTTCATGATAAAGTAATAACATAATTATTAATTACATACTTATATGTTATTATAAATATGAAAAAACCCTAATTCACCTTCTATCCATCCTACGGAAAAATGAAAACACCGCGCGTGCGTACGTACGGAATACCGTCTCCACGCCGTGGTGTAATCTATTTTCCACCATCACCTTACAAGGATGGGTATAATGGTGTAATGAGTAACTATATATGATTATTATTAAGTAATATTGATAATATATATATACTCCAATACAATTCCACGATCATAGGAACGATATCATCACTCGTGCGTACGTACGGAATACCGTCTCCACGATGTGATGCGACTCGTTATACATGATCTTCATTTCATAATGATTATATAAATGAATTGAATGAATGAATATGGTATATACTACACTAATACCATTATGGAAATGAATTATCTATAACCTAAAGATAAGAATAAGAATTTATTCGACAAAACACGCATAAGAACAAAAAGTTATAAAGACCTGTGTAACAAGTAACAATGAAATATTACTAACAAGAAGCTAATAATATGACCATATATGATATCATATCAATATTTATGATTCTGGAATAAGTCAATAACATTATTTAAACCATTATACAGGAGCTTCAGACACGAACAAAGCAAATCGGACCTAAGGTAAGGGAAATATCACAATCTCATTTTTATCCGAGATTGTTTATTCATAAGTATTTACTGGGTTGTATTTTATCATCCACATCCATGTTCCCTCAATATGTAATATTGATTCCATCCACTTTCAATAGTTTAAATCCAATTTTACCCTTCGGTGAGTTTTTAGTAAAGAATATGAAAGGAATCTTTCGTCGTTTTTTCTTACAAAGTACTTTTTGACTTTTCCGACAAATGTACGAAGAATGTTTTTTTAAACTTATATGGCATGAATGAATTTTTAAAACATTATTTCCAAGAAGCTTCCTTTACATGTTTTCAAGTTTATTTTTAATCAACTTCCTTTAGTTTATAATTGTATGACATGTTAAGAAAAGAACAATGTTTTTTGAAGAAGAAAGGATATTTTCCTCAAGAATGAAGTTCAAGTGTTTTATTAAAATTATTTCCCATCTAAGATAATAAAGGGTTCTGTTTTTATCCCTATTATTACATTGATTTGATCATGTTGTGATGGAATTATTTTTATGAATTCCTTTATCTTATATGAATTTATTTATGATGTCATGATGTTTCAAGAATCCCATTTTTGTTACATGTGTTATGCGATGATGTATGTTTTATGATTTTGTGGCACACATAAGAAAGGATTCATTATAAGATGGGTGGGACCTATATCTCCCTCCAATGCATTGGGTAAAGATTTTATATCTCAGGAGATAGACAGGGCTGGAACGGTAGGTTATACCGGTTCAGTGAAACAGGACAGGAACGAGGGTGACTCAGTTCAGAAAGTGACTTTTTCCACTAAGATAGTCTTGGCAATGAGTCATGACTAACAAGAAAAGATTTTCCATGATTATGTGTGCATGCCACAATGATTCAAGTTTCATGTTATGATTATGGGGATCTCATTTTCACTTCTATGATTTATTCCATGTTAAGATATTATGATCTCTTTTGCAGGTTTTGATTATCAAAAAGATATGATATGATTTTTATTTCCTTTATTTTCCCTTGCTGAGCATTTGAGCTCACCCTTTTATGTTTTCTTTTCCCCAGGTCAGGAAGATGGATATTAAGTAGAATATGCTAAAAAGGGACCTAGATATGATGAAATAAATGGGAGACACTGTAGAAGATTTATGAACCAGTTGTTTATGTTTCCCAGTTTCTAAAGACACTATACCTATACGGTCCTTTGTGGTTTTGTCATATGTTGTAATAAGTAAGTATTAACAATGTATGTAAAGTATGGGTCGTTATAGTTGGTATCAGAGGAAAGGTATAGTCAACCTTTGGAAACTAGGAAGTGAAAGCCTTAGTAAGAAGCCTAAGGATAAGTCTAAGCATAGAACACAATATTAGTGTTTTAGAAATGGCCATGAATAACCTAGGATAAGACCTTAAGCATGAAAATTTTATTCTTGAATTATGTGGTTTTCCTATTATAATTAGTGTTGCTCACACTATTCTTCTTGGTTTTAGTCAATGGCTGGAACCCGAAGGAACCGTGTTAATGCGGAATGCGATGGGCAATGCAATGATTGTCCCCCTGAACAACCAAACGATATGGGAGCTGGAATGCAAAATCTTGTAGCCATGATCACACAACTTTCTCAAGCTATGAATCATGCAGGATTTCCAAACGAGCAAAGGAGGGAGCAACATTCTGTTGAATCCTTCATGAGGCAGCGTCCACTTTCTTTCAGCGGGTCTACTGATCCATTAGTTGTTGAACAATGGATTAGTACTACTGAAAAGATATTTTCAGTTCTTCAATGTTCTGAACATGATAAAGTCATCCTAGCATTGTATCGTTTGGAAGGAGATGCTGATCAATGGTGGAATCTTATTATGAATACGAGGCAAAGGGATGAAATTGAGTCCACGGAATGGGACGAGTTCAAGAACTTATTTTTCAATAAGTACTTCCCTCGTATTCTCCGAACAAATATGGAGAAAGAGTTTCTTGAACTGAAGCAAAGGGATGATGAATCTGTTGGTACCTATGAAGCAAATTTTACAAGACTTGAATGGTACGCTTCTGGTATTATTATCCAACCTAAGAGTAAGATCGATCGATTCTTTAGTGGCTTAAAACCAAGTCGGCGAAGGGCGTTATCCATAAGGGACTTCAAAAGCTATGAGGAAATCGTTCGATTTTCTCTCAAAGTCGAGATGGAGATTGGAGTAACCCATCAGTCACATGGGTTTGATAAGAAGAGGAAGATGGAATTCAAAGGAAAATCTAAAGAGCACACTGAAAAGAATATGAGCTTTCCCTTATGCTCAAAGTGTGGAAAGAAACATGTAGGGATTTGTCTTAAAGGGACAACTAAATGCTTTAAATGTGGAAAGGAAGGTCATTGGGCATTTGAATGCCGCGATAATGGGAATAAGATGTCTAATGATGCAAACAAAGGAAGGGATACGTAGAATGATCCTACTATACTTCAATGTTTCAAGTGAAAGGAGATGGGGCATTATGCCAATCAATGCCCAAATCCATGGGTTGATGATGATGGTCGACATCAACAAAATATTAAGGCTAAATACAAAGGAATGTCACATGCAATTTCTATCAGCGATGTGGAGTACGATAACGAAGTGGTGAAAGGTACACTTACCATCCAATCTAAAGTAGAAAATGTTTTATTTGATTCTGGATCCACCCACTCTTTTATTTCTAAAGAATTTTCTAAGGGTATCACCGTATTACCTCAACAATTAGATGTTGAGTTAGCTGTGACAACACCTAATGGCACAACAGTCGCATCAAAAGTTTATAATTCTTCTCTGATCGAAGTTTGTGGGAAAGTGCTTCCTGCAAATCTTGTGATCCTTCCTATAGTGGAATTTGATGTGATTCATGGCATGGATTGGCTTTCTCTACATGGAGCTCATATCAATTTCCAAAGAAGGGAAGTCACATTTCATATTCCAGATCAATCTACGATCGTCTATCAATGCAAGGATGAACATAACCTTCCAGTGGAAATTTCTTCCATCTTATGGGTATTGATTCCACTAAATGAAGGTTATTTATCTCAAATGGTTGGTGAGAAACTCACAATTAAGAATATTCCCATTGTACGGGAGTTTGATGATTTCTTTCCGGAGGAATTACCGGGTCTTCCACCAAATCGTGAAGTTGAGTTTTCAATAGAACTCGTACCAGGTGCTTTGCCTATTTCAAAGACACCTTATAGAATGGCCCCAATTGAGTTGCAGGAATTGAAGAAGCAACTCCAAGAGAATCTTGATAAGGGATTCATAGGCCCTAGTGCGTCACCTTGGGGAGCACCTGTTCTATTTGTTAAGAAGAAAGATGGATCAATGAGACTCTACATTGATTATCGAGAACTTAACAAGATCACTATCAAGAAAAAATATCCTCTCCCACGCATTGATGACTTATTTGACCAACTACGCGGAGCTCAATACTTTTCCAAGATTGATCTTCGTTCAGGGTATCATCAATTAAGGGTAAAAAGGGAGGATATACCAAAGACGGCTTTCCGTACAAGGTATGGACACTATGAATTTATAGTAATGCCATTTGGTCTTACTAATTCCCCTGCTATCTTCATGGATCTAATGAATAGAGTCTTTAGAGACTATCTTGATCAATTTGTGGTAGTCTTTATAGACGATATTCTTGTCTATTCAAAGAGCAAGGAAGAGCATGAAGATCACTTGAGAATTATATTGAAGACCCTGAGAAAGGAGAAGCTTTATGCAAAATTTACCAAGTGTGAATTTTGGATTCAAAAAGTTGAATTTTTGGGTCACATAATCTCAAAAGAGGGGATATCTGTGGATCCAGCAAAAACAGTGGTTATCGAAATATGGTCGAGACCATCAACAGTAACTGAGATCCGAAGTTTTCTTGGTTTGGCTGGATATTATCGATGTTTTGTAAAGGATTTTTCACGATTATCTAATCCACTCACCATGTTGACTCGGAAAGGAGTTAAGTTTGTCTGGACAGAGTAATGTGAAGAAAATTTCAAGGAGTTGAAAAGAAGGTTATCTAGTGCACCTGTGCTCACACTGCCTTGTAGTGGAGAACGGTTTGTGATCTACAGTGATGCATCCAAGAAGGGATTGGGGTGTGTTCTTATGAAAAATGATATGGTTATAGCTTATGCCTCACGAAAGTTGAAAATACATGAGCAAAATTACCCAACACATGATTTGGAGTTGGCTGCGGTAATCTTTGCATTAAAGATTTGGAGGCATTACCTTTATCGTGAAAGGTGTGATATTTATACTGATCATAAAAGTTTAAAGTATATTTTCACACAAAAGGAGTTGAATATGCGTCAAAGAAGATGGTTGGAGGTGATTAAGGATTAGGACTGCTCAATCCATTACCACCCTGGGAAAGCAAACAAGGTGGAATATGCATTAAGTCGACAAGACCATGCTAGTTTAACCATGATGAGGATCACAAAAGATCGAATATTTATGGATTTACAAAGGATGGATCTTGGAATTATAATGGAAGGGGAAAAATCTTATCTTTCTCAAATGAATGTTCAACCATCTATACATGTGAAGATTAAATAGGCACAGAAAGAAGATGTCTAGTTACAAAAGAAGGTGAGAAATGTTCCTGAATTCAACCTTGATTGTGATGGGATAGTAAAGTTCAGGAATCGGGTTTTCGTTCCTCCCATCCTCGAATTAAAGAAGGAGCTGCTTGATGAGGCTCATAGTTCATCATTCTCCATTCATCCTGGAAGCACGAAGATGTATAGGGAACTGGAAGAGTACTTCTGGTGGGATGGCATGAAAAGAGATGTTGCTGAATATGTCTCTCGATGCTTGGTTTGTCAACAAGTTAAAGCTGAGAGACAGAAATCTAAGGGGATATTACAACCATTACCCATACCCGAATGGAAATGGGAAAACATCACTATGGACTTTGTCACAGGACTTCCTAAAACATCCAAAGGCAATAATGCTATTTGGGTCATAGTTGATCGTCTTACAAAGTCTGCACACTTCATTGTTATTAGAGAGGATTTCTCTCTAGATCAGCTTGCTAGGATATATGTAAAGGATGTGGTAAGATTGCATGGAGTACCACTTTCTATTATATCTGATCGGGACCCGAGATTTACCTCGAAGTTCTGGAAAAGTCTTCAGCATACTCTGGATACAGAGTTGAGTTTCAACACTGCTTATCATCCCCAGACAGACGGTCAGTCTAAGAGAACAATTCAAACCCTAGAAGATATGTTGAGAGCTTGCTCTATGGATTTCAAAGGAGGTTGGGATCAACACCTACCTTTGGTGGAATTTTCTTATAATAATAGCTTTCACTACAGTATTCAGATGGCTCCTTATGAAGCTCTCTATGGAAAGAAATGCAGGACTCCAACTTGCTGGGATGAAGTTGGGGAATGAAATCTATTAGGACCTGATCTCGTTGATGAAATGGCAGAAAAGGTCAGATCTATTCAACAACACATAAGAGCAGCTCAGAGTCGACAGAAAAGCTATGCCGACAACCGAAGAAAAGACCTAGAGTTTGTTGTGGGTGATAAAGTGTTCTTACGAATATCTCCCTGGAAGAGGGTTATGAGATTTGGAAAGAAGGGGAAGTTGAGCCCTAGATATATCGGTCCTTTCGAAATACTGGATCGTGTTGGGAAGGTAGCTTACCGATTGGCACTTCCACCGAATCTCTCTCAAGTTCACGATGTGTTCCATGTATCTCTCCTGAGAAAGTACATACCTGATCCTTCACATGTACTCAGCTCAGAAGTTGTACCGCTGGAGCAAGATCTTTCTTATGAAGAACAGCCGATATAGATTCTGGATCGTAGCGAAAAAGTCCTACGAAACAAGACCACTCGATTGGTGAAAGTTTTATGTAGGAACCACCAACTTGAAGAAGCTACATGGGAGCTTGAGGATATGATGATGGAGAAGTATCCTCATCTGTTTGTTACAAAGTGACGAATTTCGAGGGCGAAATTCTTTTTAAGGGGGGCAGAATGTAACACCCGAGATTTTTATAAGTAATATTTTGTTTTTATATATCATCAAAGGAATCTTTCACTACACACTTGCTTGGCTTACTTTACACGCAATCACGACCTTCCTCGATAGCTTGCGTCGTACGCAATACCGAGTTTCACTAAACAACGATATGCTATTAAAAAATTATTAAAACTAGCCGTTATGAATAGTAATAACCACTTTTTGAAATTTTATAAATTTTATTTTTCAAAATGGACTTCATTTTTGGACTCAGAATATCGAAATTAGCTTAGGGTTAAATTTTGGTATTTTTCTGAAAACTTTCAATTTTTAATGAATAGTGAAACCACTAAGTGGTAGGTTAAAAACTGAATTTTTCATAAAACTTAATTTTACCGCTTCTGTGAATGGAATTTCAAAAATCCGACAGACATGGTTGATATCAGTAAGTAAAATGTGGTTCAATGAGATAAAAATAATTTTTTGGTGAATAGTAACTTTTTACTTTTTTTACCGCGGTTAATAGTAAATAGGGTAACTAAGGGTAAATATGATATTAATATTACCCTAACACATGTCCTAATTCTATTGTACAAGTGTAATTCGACCAAAAACAAACTTAGGAATAAAATATTACCATTTAGGCCCACTTGGATTAGATTAGGACATTTATTATTAATTTATTTAAAGAAGGGTTAAAATAGTTAAAATCAAAGTTTAATAAGTAAATCATTTTTAATATGGGGTTATACATAAGATAAATTCCACAATAAATATTCATTAGAAAGATAAAAATATTTCCTACATAATGGTATTTTATTTATAATTTTTAGACGTTAAATAATTTAATTTATGTATGACACAATGATGATGCAATAATTATCTTATTAATGAAATATTGACATAATTGATGTTATAAACACCAAAATAAATGTAATTTGAGACTTTTTATGAATTCCACTAATTTTGTAGGTTAATATGATATATTATTGTTGATTTAATAAACTTTGTTTGAACATATAATTCTGTTATGACTTTAACAACAATCATATATCAAATAGTGTCAAAATTGACACAAAATAGTTTTTAAATCAAATATTATATTATTAATTGTTATTTTATTCCTAAAAATCTAAGGTTCGGCAAAATGACTTAGATAAGGATATATATATTAATAATAAACAATTTTGGGTTCGTTTGGAATGTTATAGTAAGTGTATTAACCATATAGTGAAAGAAAACAAAAAGACACGGTAAAAGTTAAATTATTTAACTTAGAGTTAAATCTAATTGATAAGGTTAAAATAATAACCTAAACGTGTCTAAATCCTATTGGATGATATGATATCGACCCTTACCCACTTTAGCTTCGAAATAAGACTCTTTGGAACCATTATAAACCGATTTTGACTTTAATATAAAATAATATTTTGAGATATTCCTAAGGTGCCCCTCTCCTCCCTTATAAAAGGGAACCTCCTCCCCCTCCTCCTCACACCAATTTGAGCACTCAAGCTCGGCCAACCCCTGCCATTTTCTCCTCTCCACTTCCCTAGAATAATCCTAGAGGTCCTGGTCTTCTCCAAAGACCAATCTTAGTTCCTTAAGTGGATGATTCAAAGAGGCGTTCCAAAGAAGAGGTAATATCCATTACGATCTTTTCAATTTATTTCTTTTTCAACTTCTTCTTCTTTAGTTGTTTCATGATAAAGTAATAACATAAGTATTAATTACATACTGATATGTTATTATAAATATGAAACAACCCTAATTCACATTCTATCCATCCTACGGAAAAATGAAATCACCGCGCGTGCGTACGTACGGAATACCGTCTCCACGCCGTGGTGTAATCTATTTTCCACCATCACCTTACAAGGATGGGTATAATGGTGTAATGAGTAACTATATATGATTATTATGAAGTAATATTGATAATATATATATACTCCAATACAATTCCACGATCATAGGAATGATATCATCACTCGTGCGTACGTACGGAATACCGTCTCCACGATGTGATGCGACTCTTTCTACATGATATTCATTTCATAATGATTATATAAATTAATTGAATGAATTAATATGGTATATACTACACTAATACCATTCTGGAAATGAATTATCTATAACCTAAAGATAAGAATAAGAATTTATTCGACAAAACACGCATAAGAACAAAAAGTTATAAAGACCCGAGTAACAAGTAACAATGAAATATTACTAACAAGAAGCTAATAATATGACCATATATGATATCATATCAATATGTCTGATTCTGGAATAAGTCAATAACATTATTTAAACCATTATACAGGAGCTTCGGACACGAACAAAGCAAATCGGACCTAAGGTAAGGGAAATATCACAATCTCATTTTTATCCGAGATTGTTTATTCGTAAGTATTTACTGGGGTGTATTTTATCATCCACATCCATGTTACCTCAATATGTAATATTGATTCCATCCACTTTAAATAGTTTAAATCCAATTTTACCCTTCGGTGAGTTTTTAGTAAAGAATATGAAAGAAATCTTTTGTCGTTTTTTCGTACGAAGTACTTTTTGACTTTTCCGACAAAGGTACGAAGAATGTTTTTTTAACTTATACGGCATGAATGGATTTTTAAAACATTATTTCCAAGAAGCTTACTTTACAAGTTTTCAAGTTTATTTTTAATCAACTTCCTTTAGTTTATAATTGTATGACATGTTAAGAAAAGAAAAGTGTTTTTTGAAGAAGAAAGGATATTTTCCTCAAGAATGAAGTTCAAGTGTTTTATTAAAATTATTTTCCATCTAAGATAATAAAGGGTTCTGTTTTTATCCCTATTATTACATTGATTTGATCATGTTGTGATGGAATTATTTTTATGAATTCCTTTATCTTATATGAATTGATTTATGATGTCATGATGTTTCAAGAATCCCATTTTTGTTACATGTGTTATGTGATGATGTATGTTTTATGATTTTGTGGCACACATAAGAAAGGATTCATTATAAGATGGGTGGGACCTATATCTCCCTCCAATGCATTGGGTCAAGATATTATATCTCATGAGATAGACATGGCTGGAACGGTAGGTTATACCTGTTCAGTGAAACAGGACTGGAACGAGGGTGACTCGGTTCAGAAAGGGACTTTGTCCACTAAGATAGTCTTGGCAATGAGTCATGACTAACAAGAAATGATTTTCCATGATTATGTGTGCATGCCACAAAGTTTCAAGTTTCATGTTATGATTATGGGGATCTCATTTTCACTTCTATTATTTATTCCATGTTAAGATATTATGATCTCTTTTGCAGGTTTTGATTATCAAAAAGATATGATATGATTTTTATTTCCTTTATTTGCCCTTGCTGAGCATTTGAGCTCACCCTTTTCTGTTTTCTTTTCCCCAGGTCAGAAATATGGATATTAAGTAGAATATGCTAAAAAGGGACCCTAGATATGATGATATAAATGGGAGACACTGTAGAAGATTTATGAACCAGTTGTTTTTGTTTCCCAGTTTCTAAAGACACTATACCTATATGGTCGTTTGTGGTTTTGTCATATGTTGTAATAAGTAAGTATTAACAATGTATGTAAAGTATGGGTCGTTATACAGGTACACAAAAAAGTTTCAGGGGAGTGGAACTTTATAGATCTATCTACACAATTTCATATGGGATTTCATGAAAAAGGGATTGAGGTTTCCTTGGCCAGTTTATAGAATTTTCCCACTATTCATGAAATGATTCTTTAATATCAATTGTTAGATAATTAATTCTATAGAATTTCATACAATATTAATGGTGAGGAGATAGTTTCATAGTATTGGTTCTCCAAATAGGGACTTATATGCTATTAGTATCATTTTGTGGTATATTCTTCAGTACAAAATGTAGTTAGGGCAGATTTCAAAAACTCAACATGGGGTTGGAACCTATGAATCACAACCATGTTCTACAAAATGAGCCGGATGCTCTGGTAGTCACGTTTGAGGTTTGAAAATGCTGAGTTTCTCTCCTGTTGCTATACTAGGAAACATGTGAAAGATGATTACCATAATCCATTGACGATTCATTAGCCACTATTATTACCTACATCGATGTGGGATAAGATATCTATGGTCTTTTTTGTCTAAATTCCATTTATCCCGAGGAAGAATTATTCGATTTGGATAGTGATCGATGGGATAGTGAAATTGGCACACATTATACACATTCCCGATACAACCAAATTGGAAGAGTTGGAAGTCTCTATGTGAATGATATTATATCGTTTCATGGAGTTCCATATGCTACTGTCTCTCACATATATTGTTGGATTACTACTCTCACATGGAGAGGCCTTCAGGAGGTGCTAGGATCTCACATATTTTTTTAATTTAATACCCTTTACTATCGGATAGACATACCAAATTATCTTTACATATTCGTAAGGATATTTTCCATGAATTTATTCTATACTATGGTGGAGCATGTGATGATTATTTTGGGTAGGTTGAGTTTTCTTATGAAAATAGTTTCCATTTCAAAATAAGGATGGATCTTTTTAGGGACTTGTATAGATGGCCTTGTAAATATCCATTGTGATGGTCAGTGATCGGTGAGAGATCCATGGTTGAATAGATCATGGTCCAATAGATGAAGAAAATATATTTATTTGATTTTTAGAAAATATTGAATGATTATAGCCGATATAAGTATAATACTAATTGTTGTCGTAGATATTTTGAGTTATCAGCTGGTGACAAGATGTTCTATAATGTTTCACCTTAGTTGTGTCATCAACATCTTTGGTAGGTAAGGGATAAATTATCCCCATTTTGTGGGTCCATTTTATGTTGCTGAGAATGTGGGTAATGATTCATACTAGTCAGCACTTCAAAATCCTATGACCTCGATGCATAATGTGTTTCATGTATCTCAGCATTGAAATTATTTCTCTGATCCATGTCTTTTTTTTATTTGGTGTTATCTTGAAGTGGAATCCAATGTATCTATGGCTGAATGACCATTTTGGATAGTTGATTATGAGGCCAAGGTACTTTTAGGCATAGTGATACCTTTGGTTCGTGTGCTATGGAAGCACAGTTCTGATTCTCATGAAACATGGGAGAGGTATGCACCGATGAGGGAGAAAGGGCCTCATCATCTTTATTGGGATGATTCTATATAGCCATTGTGAGGAAAAAAAATTTATATTGTGGGTAAGGATTAAAATCATATTACCTTTTTTAGGTATACGTAAACACCTCTATTAGAGAGATTTTGTGGGTTTTATGTAGACAATTTTCAATCATTTTTTATATATTCTGGAGGGTTCAAGGGTAGAGAATGATTTCCACCTAGCATGTGCATAGTTTTAAAATCCATACAAAAATTCCATGTTTTGGATTGTGGGATCCATAGGGTCTTCACATGGTTTACCGTAAATGTGTGAAGTTTCCTAAGAAACTATGCAGACTGGTTTTTAAATAATTTAATTTTCTATTAAGATTCTTTAATCTTCAATTTTAGGTCCTAAAGGGGCCTCCTTAAACCAAAATTCATTTTTACCATCATTAGAGATCCCAATATGGATTCATGGCCCCTCGAACCCAATCTAGTAGTGATTTAAATAATGTGAAACGTCAGTTGATCTCTTTGCAATTAGTTTCCTCATTTTTTATCATCTTCCTATGATGTCTCTATATCTCATTATTGTTTTAAGGATCATGGAATTTTTTTGGATCTAATACCTTTTTTGGGATCAAAAATGTAGGTTTGATTCCCAAATTCGTGATCTTTATTCTTCATGGACAAATCCAAATTTTGGATTGGAATTGAGCGGTCCCCAGTTTTCGGTAGGTGATTCAATTACGATGCCGATTTTTTTAACATAATTTATATTTTTAAATTTCAATTTTTTTAATTTAAATTAAATTATTAATATTTGAATCGAATGGGTTTCAATTATTTTGTTTGAAAACACCAATTCTTATGAATTGGTGTTCTAGAGGAAAATTTTGTTTTTGTTTTGAATTGAATTTTGCTGAGACTTGATTTGTATAATTTAAATTCTTATTTTGATGGGAATGGAATCAATTGAAATTTTGATTATAAATGTTGAAAAATTTATTAAATGAAATGTTTTTGAAAAACCCTAATTTAATTGAATTGGGTGTTTGTGATGAAAATTATTAATTGTTTTATTTGGATTTAAATATATGTTTTGTGGGGAAATGGAAAAAAATGTTTTAATTGAAACCATATGGTTTCATCTTGGTAAAAATGATTTATTATTAAAAACCTATTATGGTTTTGAAATAGAACATTGGAATATTTGAACTTGTGGATGGGATAAATTTCATTTTCTGTTATAAAATGAGTTATCCATCATTAATTAGAAATTTATAATTCATGCACCATATATATAGATTGAGTTATTTTGGGTGGAACATTAGGATTCTACAATGTTCTAAAACATCATATCCGCCCATCTAATTTCATAAGTGATTGTTATGAGATCCCTTTACCTTAGGCCTAAAGGGGTGTATGTACATACTTTTCTTTATTCATAGCGATGGATCCCAATAACCTGGAACAATCATACCTATTTGGCACATGACCTTGTTTCTTTATTTTTCTCATTTTTTGAATATTTAAAATTTACATTATTAATACTATTTTACATTCCTTGAGAAATTTTATGTAATTTTTATATTAATGTTTTATTTAATCCATTTGTGAGAAATTTTGGTTATGTAATGCTTCCTTTTATTGAAGTTTAATTCCATATTTTGAAATGGTTTCGATCATTCAACATGTATAGGATGGTTTTCTAAAGGTATTACCAACTTATAAATGGTATTGTATTATTTTTTAATATTATTTATTAATGAAAAACCTATTTATTTATAAATTGAAATAAAAATATTGAAAAGTTTATGATGTGGTGTTTTATTGAATATTTTGTGGAAATTCTAGTAGGCCACATCTAAAACCCTACATCTACCTTCATGTGTTTGAATATTATCTACTTCTAGGTTAGTGTAATGGAAGAGTTTCTCTTGGTTATGGATCTTAGTACTAATAATTTGTTTTTGTGAGTGGTTTCCTTGGAGACATTGGACTGTTTTTCCTCTGTTTGTACACGGATTGTATTGCTTTGGTGGTTGTTCTTATTTAACATATGGGACCTTAAACTTGGTGGAGTTTTAATTTTATATGCATACTATATTTTTTCATTTGTTTCATTATTATTAGTGAAAATATCATTCAATCATTTTAGTTTTTGTGATGATAGATGTTGGTTGCCAACCAATGGGTATCAAGAATGCCCTTCAAGCTATGTTAGGACAGACTTTGTTATTGTGTTATAAGGGTACCCAAGATGATCTATGACTATGTGATCAAGATGTATAGTATGATATATTATAATATAATGATCAATGGTAACTACAAGGGCATATTACATTAAAAACATGTTATCATGTGATCATTATAAAAAAAGTAAATTTGGAAATAATATATGACCTGAAATAAACATGAGTAAATGATAAATACTTAAACAAAATAACATGGCGTATATAGTCCCATAAAGGATTATTTTTTTCTCCATAATCCTATATGTTATGTCTCTTTAGGATAAATATTTATATAATGTGTTAGATTTATATTTTGTTAAAACCATCAAAACAAGTTTATGACATATGTGTTCCATATAATCGTAGCCAATCATGTGTTGTTACATAAGAATCACCTATGGATGTAAAATGGGTTTCATAATTATGCCTCATATCATAATAAAAATAAATTTAATAATTTATGTATATTGTAAATTAATATAAGGAATGTAAAACCCTATCCATGTAAGGGAAAATATGCTAGGTATATATGTTAGAGAAATATATACATAATTTATAAGTAATCTATAATGTCAAAGTATTTTGTTGTTGATGAAAATTTCACTAAAATAATATATGAAAAATTTATTGTTGACAATTTCAAAATAAATTTTAAATCACTAATTATTAAAATTAGGATTTCCAAAAAAATTATAAAAAATATATTTACATAAAAAAGTACCATATAATATTAAATGTTAAGCACCAGGGAATGCAGTGGACATGATAGAATGTTAATTGTATACAAGCAATATAAGATTAAAAAATTACATTCACCCTATTTTAAAAAAGATAAAAAATACAATCACTGATAAAATGTAATGAATATTACTATCAAACCATTTTATAAAAAAATAAATCATGGTTAAATAATTCGTCAATAAATAATTTGATTAATGTAAAAAATATTGTTGAATATATTTTTTGAAGTCATTGATATGGATGAAAATGATTTTTTTTATGATAGTAAAAAATAAAAAACC
This sequence comes from Viscum album, assembly GCA_963277665.1. NCBI lineage: Eukaryota > Viridiplantae > Streptophyta > Magnoliopsida > Santalales > Viscaceae > Viscum > Viscum album. Next base: position 327,061,278 of record OY728128.1, read on the forward strand.
TTTATCAATAAATCTAATTATAAATCATAGGAAAATGTTACAATTTTATGAAATTTCATAAAAAATGAAAGGATAAAAAAGTTTAACATTTTTATTAGTAATTTATTAAAAAACATTCTCATATATAAATTCAGGCCTAAAATTCCTGACTAAAATTATATTAAACCAAAAACCCTTACATTTTTTGTAACATCTGAATAATAACTCCCATAACTACTTTAATTTAATTTTAAATTAAAATTTAATGAATTATAAAGTAGTCATGATTTAAAATTGTCACACCCCGACCGCGGATGTCCGTAATTGTTCTTCTTTCTTGGTCCCGATTTAAATTTTTTCGATGTTTAATTGTGTTGGCGGCTTCGCGCCGGTGCGCGGTCACCGCATCGTTAGCGGTGACTGTGCGTTTAGCCCCGGTGACCGTGTGTTCACCCGACGTTTTGATATTAAAATTTTCATGTTGATGTTCTTACAATTTAAATTGTATTATCATCATTGTAGTATTTTATATATATGTTTATATATGGGTATACTAATGTATATATATATATATATATATATATGTATATATATGTACGTATATGTGTTTATATATGTTTATGTCTATATACGTGATTATATATGTATATGTTATGGTAGTTACGTTTATATGTTTATAGGTATATATCTATATCTATATGTTTATAAATATAAATATGTGTGTTTTTTTAAGTGATTTTATTATTTCAAATATTTGATAATAATAATTATTATTATAATTAACTAATTTTTATTCTATTATTATTATCATTATTATCATAAAGTTTTCATATTTCTATTATTATAACGTTTATTATTATTATTAATATTATAAGGTTTTATTATTATTATTATACTTTTTTATTACTTTTATTATTATTATAAAGCTTTATTTTAATAATTATTAATATAAATATTATTATTATTATTATTTATCATACATATATATATATATATATGTATAAGAACCCTACCCTAATCCCGTTTCCCCCCACGCTGGCGGCACTCCCTCTCCCTCTCTCTCCCGCTCACCTTCTCCCCCTCCAGCGCTCTGCCCCGCTCACCACGTCCCGACCGCCGCGCCCCTCCTGCCATCCGCCGAACCGGCTCGCCGCCCCTCCTCTGCCTGTTCCTGTCGCCGGCCCTGCTCCCGCCGCCTCCGGCATCCCCATCCCAACCGTCGTCGCTGCATGTGCTTCCTGGCTTCCCTCCGTCGCCGGCGCACCTCCCTGTCCGACGTCCTCCCTCACCCCACTGCACCACTGGCCTCGCACAGCACACCCTGCGGCTCCGCCGCGCCGGTCCTCGCCGCACCTATCTCGCAGCCCAGCCGCCGCGCCCGGCCGCCCTCTCCCCTGCACCCTCCCCCCGTCCTGCTCTCCTTCAGCGCCGCACCACCGCCACGACTCCCGCTCCGACGCACTGACCTCTGTCCCGCTCCTCCTTTCATCCCGGCCTCGCCCTTGCTGGTCGTCCCGGCTCCCCCGCGCAACCCCCTCCCGGCGTCCCGACCACGGCCCGTCACCGCGCTGGCCTCCCTGCTCCGCCGCCTCCCGCACGAACCCCCCCCCAGCCTGTGAGTTTATTTCTATTCTTTTTTTTCTTTTTTGTTTATTTGTTAATCTTAATTTTATAACGTTAATTATTTTTATCATACTAATAACATTATTATTATTTTATTACTATTATGTCATTATTATTATTGTTTTATTATTATTATTATGTTAATATTATTTTATTATTATTATTATTATGTTAATATTACTTTATTATTATTATTATTATTATTATATTATTATTTTTATTTTTATTGTTATTATTATTGATATTAACATTTCATATTATTATTATTATTATTGTTATGATAACTAACATATTATTAATATTATTATTATTATTATTATTAATATGTTTATTATTATTTTAATTATTATCATATTATTATTATTATTATTATTATTATATTATGTTATTCTTATTATTATTATTAATTTATTATTATTATTATGCTATTGTTATTATATTATTATTATTAATATTATTATGTTAACATTATTTTTATATTATTGTCATTATTATATTATTAATATATTATGATTATGTTAAATTGGCATTGTTCCTATTATTATTATTGTATTAATATTATGATATTATTATTATTATTATTATTGATATATTATAATTATGCAAATTATATTATTATTGTTGTTATTATTATAACATCATTATTATTATTATTTTGTGTTATAATTATTATTGTGATTATTGTTATCACCGCGATTATTTTCACATTGTTATTATTATATATATTATTCTGTTATTAATATCGTTGAGATCGTTTAACGGTCTACTGTTTTAGGACCCACGCAGGGCGCTTCCGAGAGAGCGTTATCGCTGCGCCTTGTTTCCGAGGTTCTGCCGTCTCCGCGCCTCAGTTTCCAGAGTGTTGGACATTATCACGTGGCTTCGGACATACGTCGTGTCATCACGCCTTGGTTCCAAGGTCGTTTTACCGTCGCGCTTGGATCTTGAGGTAGGTCTCCCTTTGCACTCGCCTTTAAATTTAGAATTTATTTATTCCTTGACTTTTTATTAAGTTTCAGCAAATTCAAAAGTATTATTAAGTAGTTATCTATAGTTTGGTGATCTGCTGATGATAAAAGTTGTTTTAATTCTATCGTTTCATTAAAAGCGTTTTCTTGGATTTAATTGTGTGCTTCCATGGTAGTTTTGCTAGATGGTTCTTCCAGAATAATGAAAGACATGTTGAATTGGGTTTTGAAATGTTTTTGGCATGTGTAAATTAGTAGATGTATTGTTTATGGAAAATGGTGTTTTCTGAGAACCTTGATTAGAGAAAATGTTGTTTGACCCTTTGAAATTGTTTTTGGAAGCTTCATGTGTGGTTCTTGGTTGATGAAAGATGTTTTCCTTTGTTGTGTGAACAAAAGTTTGGATTTCATTTGAGAAATAGTATTCCTTAAAAAGGTGATTAAAGGCCCATTTGGCTCTTGATAAAAGTGTGGTGCGTTTTGATATTAGAAAATAACTCTACTTGTGAAACAATTGTGTTCCAGGGTGATATGCTGATTTGAGTTTCTTAAACAAAGTTCTAAGTGTGTTTTGGTTTTCAATGAAATGTCATGTGTAATATCCCTTTAGAAATGCTTTAATATGAAATGGTCAAAATGTAAATGATATGGCGGCCTGGTTGGCACTTTATCAAATGTGAAGTGATTATACATATATATATATACGTACTTGTGAGGGCATTTCTACAGGGGGACTTCCCTTCGAGGGTTGTCGTGTAGCGATGTCCGTGTAAGGGGTTGGCAAGTGCGGTGAGATGAGTCACGCGTGCGAGGGTCTCCCACTTACACAGTGTTACTAAAACCACCATGGGTTCCTGGGCATCTTGTAGATAATCGAGTGATGGTTGCTTGCTAACCCTGATTAGAAGGGTTGGTACCCCCTGGAGTTGTAGACAGGCCAGGAGGGATGTGCCACTGGTTGGCTATTAGGGCGGCCAGTTGGTTATTGACTATGGAGTACCACGCCGGCAGGTAGTCTGAACCCGAGTACGTCCAGGGGTTTTCTAGGGATGTTCAGGATCACCCATGGTTATTGCTGATAACTTCTGGTTTGTTTCTGCTTGCACTTGGTTTTTCCTTGCTTGCTTACTTTTACTTGAACTTGTTTTCCCTGCTTGTTTACTTCCAGTCACCCTTCACAGCCTATACTGTTAGACTTTGGGAAAATGGGTTTTCAAATGAAAATGCTTTATTCTCTTTGGGTAAAATTTGGAAATGTAACACTTTGCTTTTTTTAGAATGAGGTTAAAACTGATGAAAGTGAACTAACTTTCAAAAAGAATAAGGTAAATGTGTCGTGTTTGGTTTTTTTTCAGTAAAACATTATGAAAACTTACTTTTATATATTATAGTTCAAACCTGGATCATGTAGATTCTTTATTTACTGGCAGTGCATTTGGATTTGTTGTGGGGCTCACCTACTGAGTACTTTTGTGCTCACGCCTATATTTTACCTTTTTTAGTTGCAGGTTCCTTGTGTTCGGGTTTTCCTGCTTGAGTCGCTCAGTGTGGAAGCGAACTTGGTTATAGTTGGGTGGTGACCCGTGAGGTCACAAGGAGGTATGTCGTGGTGTAGGTTTGTTTATGTCTTTAGTGTTTGTTTGTTTGTTTAGTTTATATTCTTTCTTTTGATCCTGTTTTCATTTAGTTTGGGATGAAATCATTCCCAACGATCAAAATTTCAATGCTCGGCACTTGTTTCCATCCCGGGGGGATCGGGAACGCCCCTCGGGACTTGCCGCGGACCGGCTCGGGTGACCGGTTCAGGGTCGACTCGGGCTGGTTCGTGACAAAATGGTATCAGAGGCAGGTTCTTGTTATTTGGGTTGTCCGGTAGAAGGAGATTAGGACTGTCGGAACTCGAAGGGTAGGTACGGGAAGAGCGTCACGAACTCTTGCTCACACTGATCTTCGAGTTACCAGGGGTAGTTCGGGAATTGTGTCCTTGTCTTTTCTTGTTTGTCTTGGATTGAGAGATGACAATGGAGGCAAGCCGACGTTACTTTGTGACTTCACCTGGAGTAGTGACCCATGTGGAGTCTGAGTACACGGTTTGAATTCCTCCTAGTGGTCGATGCTTACTCGAGACATGGCTCACTACCATGTCGCCAGATTGAGCGTGACTACAAGTCCCTCATTTTAGTGATTGATACAAATATGGATCCTGCTTTCGTTTTGGTTTGTGTGAGTGTGTTGTTGGAAATGAAAAAGGTTTTTGAAAAATTGGACTGGTTTCTTTTAAAGGACTATAAATATATGAAATGGGTTTTAAAACTGAAATCTCTTGATTTGGAAATCTGTTGTTTTCTTGGAATTGGATAAGAATGATTTGGGGTGAAACCTCGGTTCCTCTTCATGAACATTTGCACATGTGTGAGAATGCATTCAAAATGCGTGTTGGTGCGGGTATTAATGGACAGTGGATAAAGACATGTGCAACGGGTCATGGGAGTACCTGGGTGTGTACTTGAAATTTAACGCTTGGCTTTGTTCTCTAAATTGGTTTTAATGGGGAAATGGTTTTGGAAAGTTCTGGTTTGAAAGTGGGTTGGTTTTGGAAAGTAGTATTGAGAAAAAAGGGTGGTTTTATAATCTAAAATAAAAGGGGAATTTTAAGAAGTAGATCTTATTTTGGATTGTGTTCGTATTTGTTTGTTCTTTGTGCTGACTGTTTTTGATGAAGCGCTTTTATTGAAGTTGCTTCAGTTTGATATTGGTTTTGGCCTTGTGTTTTATATGTCGCTCTGGAAATGCCGCCCAGAAAGGTCTCTAAGGATTTGGATATGTCATGCCCAGTTTTTGGTCCTCCTTAGACTTTACCTATTCTCCATGGTGATCAGGGTCCGTTAGAGGCAGTGAAATGGCTCGAGGAAGTGGAGCGTGTCTTTAGAATGTTGGGAACTCCCGATAATGTTAAGGTTCGTGCAATTATGGAGTTGTTTGAGGGTCCAGCTCTGGACCAGTGGGAGAGGGTTACCCCATCATCAACGCAAGTTGAAATGACGTGGGATGTCTTTAAAACCGTTTTCATCCAATGGTTGGTACCTGAAGAAGTGAAGATGGAGAAAAAGAGAGAGAGCTTGTGCATATTCAACAAGGTCCACGGACGGTGAAGGCATATGTTGACCATTTCAAGGAACTGATTTCGTTTTCTCCAGATGTAGCGTCGCATGAGCTCATGAAAGTCTCTCTTTTCACTGGGGGTCTTTGCCCAGAGATCAAGGAGCGAGTCCTCCCTTCTAAAGACCTTTGTTTCGAGAAGCTGGTGGAGGAATCTTTCTTGGCTGAGTTAGTTTCTGGTGTGCGGGTGGTTAATACTTCAGCATCCCCGGTTGTTCGTAAGAGTTCCCCCTCTGGTGAGGAAAAGGCGCCAGAGATACCTGTTCCTAAGGAGTTATCCCCTTTGGTCTCAGCTTCCAGTTCGTCAGATCGTTTGAAGGTATGCTATCAGTGTGGTCGTTTCGGGCATTTAAAGCTGTCTTGTCGCAACCCTCCGAAGACGTGTCATCGATGCGGTTGTCTGGGTCATCTGGAGAAGTTTTGCAGGAAGCGTCGCTTAAAGAGGACGGCGTGATGGGAGAACGTCAGTACCTGACTGTGAGGCAGAAGATGCTTCAGCCACCAGAGCCCCAACCACAGGTCTTGGGGTGAAGCTCGCGCACGGTCAGGAGTCCCCCGGGGTGCGAAGCCTTGGTCCAGGTTTTGTGTTCCGTGTTAGCAGTGGAACAATCAAGGTCTTTTTGTACTTGTTTTCCTGCTACAAAAGTTTCAACAGCGTTGTAAATGTGTTGTTTTTCTAAAAAGTGACAATGGATTTGTTCTGTGATAATCTATGCAGACTTGTCGTGTGGGGGTGATATTCTAAATCATGTGTCCTTCTTAAAAGTGTGTTTGACTCTCGTGTGGATTGACCTCATTTTAGTTATTTTTAATATGTGGTTATGTTTCAGGGACTTCGGTGGATCATGTCTCCAATTGGATGCTGGTTAAATGTTTTTCTATGGATTTTCCCTGGTGTTGAAGGTTGTTGACTCTAGTCGTGGGTTCAAGGTTTCGACGGAGGTGTTGTAGTAATCGTGCTATAAGAGTTGGTTTGAATTGGTTGGGAGTTCCCGCGTCGACCCCCCCCCCCCTTTCCCAGGGTTTTCTATTTAGATGGTCAACTTTTCTGCACTAGTTAAGTTCATGTGGTGGGGAGAACCCCTTCGTGTTCTCCCCTCAATCTCGGACCCTAGTTTTCTCTTGAATCGGTCGGGTGTGACCTGTGCAGAGTAAGGTCATCCCCGAGATTCTCAGTTCTCTCTGGTTCCTTTAGTTCCGTTGGGGCATGGACTTAAATCTTGATCGACTTTTGGCCTGGTGACTTTCTGGGGGCAGAAAGTGTCTGTGGTGGGGAGAATTGTCACACCCCGACCGCGGATGCCCGTAATTGTTCTTCTTTCTTGGTCCCGATTTTATGTTTTTCGAAGTTTAATTGTGTTGGCGGCTTCGCGCCGGTGCGCAGTCACCAGATCGTTAGCGGTGACCGTGCGTTTAGCTCGGGTGACCGTGTGTTCACCCGACGTTTTGATATTAAAATTTTCATGTTGATGTTCTTACCATTTAAATTGTATTATCATCATTGTAGTATTTTATATATATGTTTATATATGGGTATACTAATGTATATATGTATATATATATATGTATATATATGTACGCATATGTGTTTATATATGTTTATGTCTATATACATGATTATATATGTATATGTTATGGTAGTTACGTTTATATGTTTATAGGTATATATCTATATCTATATGTTTATAAATATATATATGTGTGTTTTTTTAAGTGATTTTATTATTTCAAATATTTGATAATAATAATTATTATTATAATTAACTAATTTTTATTCTATTATTATTATCATTATTATCATAAAGTTTTAATATTTCTATTATTATAACGTTTATTATTATTATTAATATTATAAGGTTTTATTATTATTATTATACTTTTTTATTAATTTTATTATTATTATAAAGCTTTATTTTATTTATTATTAATATAAATATTATTATTATTATTATTTATCATACATATATATATATGTATAAGATCCCAACCCTAATCCCGTTTCCCCCAACGCTGGCGGCGCTCCCTCTCCCTCTCTCTCCCGCTCACCTTCTCCCCCTCCAGCGCTCTGCCCCGCTCACCACGTCCCGACCGCCGCGCCCCTCCTGCCATCCGCCGAACCGGCTCGCCGCCCCTCCTCTGCCTGTTCCTGTCGCCGTCCCTGCTCCCGCCGCCTCCGGCATCCCCATCTCAACCGCCGTCGCTGCATGTGCTTCCCGGCCTCCCTCCGTCGCCGGCACACCTCCCAGTCCGGCGTCCTCCCTCACCCCACTGCACCACTGGCCTCGCACAGCACACCCCGCGGCTCCGCCGCGCCGGTCCTCGCCGCACCTATCTCGCAGCCCAGCCGCCGCGCCCGGCCGCCCTCTCCCCTGCACCCTCCCCTCGTCCTGCTCTCCTTCAGCGCCGCACCACCGCCCCGACTCCCGCTCCGCCGCACCGACCTCTGTCCCGCTCCTCCTTTCATCCCGGCCTCTCCCCTGCTGGTCGTCCCGGCTCCCCCGCGCAACCCCCTCCCGGCGTCCCGACCCCTGCCCGTCACCGCGCCGGCCTCCCTGCTCCGCTGCCTCCCGCACGAACCCCCCCAGCCTGTGAGTTTATTTCTATTCTTTTATTCTTTTTTGTTTATTTGTTAATCTTAATTTTATAACGTTAATTATTTTTATCATACTAATAACATTATAATTTTTTTTATTATTATTATGTCATTATTATTATTGTATTATTATTATTATTATGTTAATATTGTTTTATTATTATTATTATTATGTTAACATTACTTTATTATTATTATTATTATTATATTATTATTATTTTTATTGTTATTAATATTGATATTAACATTTCATATTATTATTATTATTATTGTTATGATAACTAACATATTATTAATATTATTATTATTATTATTATTAATATGTTTATTATTATTTTTATTATTATCATATTATTTTTATTATTATTATTATATTATGTTATTCTTATTATTATTATTAAATTATTATTATTATTATTATGCTATTGTTATTATATTATTTTTATTAATATTATTATGTTAACATTATTTTTATATTATTGTCATTATTATATTATTAATATATTATGATTATGTTAAATTGGCATTGTTCCTATTATTATTATTGTATTAATATTATGATATTATTATTATTATTATTATTGATATATTATAATTATGCAAATTATATTATTATTGTTGTTATTATTATAACATCATTATTATTATTATGTTGTGTAATAATTATTATTGTGATTATTGTTATCACCGCGATTATTTTCACATTGTTATTATTATTAATATTATTCTGTTATTAATATCGTTGAGACCGTTTAATGGTCTACTGTTTTAGGACCCACATAGGGCGCTTCCGAGAGAGCGTTATCGCTGCACCTTGTTTCCGAGGTTCTGCCGTCTCCGTGCCTCAGTTTCGAGTGTGTTGGACTTTATCACGTGGCTTCAGACACACGTCGTGTCATCACGCCTTGGTTCCAAGGTCGTTTTACGGTCGTGCTTGGATCTTGAGGTAGGTCTCCCTTTGCACTCGCCTTTAAATTTAGAATTTATTTATTCCTTGACTTTTTATTAAGTTTCAGAAAATTAAAATGTATTATTAAGTAGTTATCTATAGTTTGGTGATCTGCTGATGATAAAAGTTGTTTTAATTCTAGCGTTTCATTAAAAGAGTTTTCTTGGATTTAATTGTCTGCTTCCATGGTAGTTTTGCTAGATGGTTCTTCCTGAATAATGAAAGACATGTTGAATTGGGTTTTGAAATGATTTTGGAGTGTGTAAATTAGTAGATGAATTGTTTATGGAAAATGGTGTTTTCTGAGAACCTTGATTAGAGAAAACGTCGTGTGACCCTTTGAAATTGTTTTTGGATACTTCATGTGTGGTTCTTGGTTGATGAAAGATGTTTTCCTTTGTTGTGTGAACAAAAGTTTGGATTTCATTTGAGAAATAGTATTCCTTAAAAAGGTGATTAATGGCCCGTTTGGCTCTTGATAAAAGTGGGGTGCGTTTTGATATTAGAAAATAACTCTACTTGTGAAAAAATTGTGTTCCAGGGTGATATGCTGATTTGAGTTTCTTAAACAAAGTTCTAAGTGTGTTTTGGTTTTCAATGAAATGGCATGTGTAATATCCCTTTAGAAATGCTTTAATATGAAATGGTCAAAATGTAAATGATATGGCGACCCGGTTGGCACTTTATCAAATGTGAAGTGATTATACATATATATATATATATACGTACTTGTGAGGGCATTTCTACAGGGGGACTTCCCTTCGAGGGTTGTCGTGTAGCGATGTCCGTGTAAGGGGTTGGAATGTGCGGTGAGATGAGTCACGCGTGCGAGGGTCTCCCACTTACACAATGTTACTAAAACCACCATGGGTTCCTGGGCGTCTTGTAGATTATTGAGTGACGGTTGCTTGCTAACCCTGATTAGACGGGTTGGTACCCCCTGGAGTTGTAGACAGGCCAGGAGGGATGTGCCACTGGTTGGCTATTAGGGCGGCCAGTTGGTTATTGACTATGGAGTACCACGCCGGCAGGTAGTCTGAACCCGAGTACGTCCATGGGTTTTCTAGGGATGTTCAGGATCACCCATGGTTATTGTTGATAACTTCTGGTTTGTTTCTGCCTGCACTTGGTTTTTCCTTGCTTGCTTACTTTTACTTGAACTTGTTTTCCCTGCTTGTTTACTTCCAGTCACCCTTCACAGCCTATACTGTTAGACTTTGGGAAAATGGGTTTTCAAATGAAAATGCTTTATTCTCTTTGGGTAAAATTTGTAAATGTAACACTTTGCTTTTTTTAGAATGAGGTTAAAACTGATGAAAGGGAACTAACTTTCAAAAAGAATAAGGGAAATGTGTTGTGTTTAGTTTTTTTTTCAGTAAAACATTATGAAAACTTACTTTTATACATTATAGTTCAAACCTGGATCATGTAGATTCTTTATTTACTGGCAGTGCATTGGGATTTGTTGTGGGGCTCACCTACTGAGTACTTTTGTGCTCACACCTATATTTTACCTTTTTCAGTTGCAGGTTCCTTGTGTTCGGGTTTTCCTGCTTGAGTCGCTCAGTGTGGAAGCGACGTTGGTTGTAGTTGGGTGGTGACCCGTGAGATCACAAGGAGGTATGTCGTGGTGTAGGTTTGTTTATGTCTTTAGTGTTTGTTTGTTTGTTTGTTTAGTTTATATTCTTTCTTTTGATCCTGTTTTCTTTTATTTTGGGCTGAAATCGTTCCCAACGATCAAAATTTCAATGCCCGGCACTTGTTGCCATCCCGGGGGGATCGGGAACGCCCCTCGGGACTTGCCGCGGACCGGCTCGGGTGACCGGTTCAGGGTCAACCCGGGCTGGGTCGTGACAAAAATGGAAATGGAAATTATTATGATCTTACGTTGTGTATGAGTTTTATGTGTTGACATTGACTATCATTGGTTGTCAAGGGTAGTAAATGAAATTTGATTGCTTCATAGATTTCAATATGATTACGAAATTACATTGGTAAGGAATCTTTTATGAAGCCAACATATCTTGGATGCAGTACATAGATAATTAAATTTCATGAAAAACTTGTTGATGCATTTGAGTTTCAAAGTTAATTCCTATTGAATTTTTATATAATCAATAAATGACATTTGATGTCATGCTTGAAGAATTATCTTAACAATCAAATGATTGGTGTTCTAATATTTATGGAAAAACTATATATCAATGGTGATACAATATCTAATGAATGGAATAATGAGTTTTTGATAATGAATATGTTATTCAGAAGTTATATTCCAAAAATAATATTTGAAGTGTATTAGAAGAAGGTCATGAAATGTTTTAGTACTCTGGGAAAAACAAGCCAAAGGTATCTTGACAAAATTCAAATATTTATAAATTTAGCTAATACTATAAAACAAAAGGAATAATAGAAAATATTTTTTCTATGAAGGATTTTAAGGAATACAATGAAGAGTAGTTAATTAAATGCTTGAAATATTTTAATATTTTATAAAAGGTTACATGAAGAAGAGGAAGATGTAAAATGTCATTTTATAAATAAATTTTAGTTTATACTTTGTGTTTAATAATTTAATCAGTATATATTTTTATTTAAAAAAGTTCAACCTTACATTTATTTTTGTTATCCTCAACCATGGAATTTTTAGGACCTAAGGGTTAACTATGCTGTTGTTAATTCCTGTCAAGAATCCTAACAGGTCTAAAAGGTGGTCCTAGTGCCCAACATGTGTATGTAGGCCCATGTATAGAAGAAAACAAAGTGCACAGCTAAGGATTCACTTAGTTAGGTCTTGAAGCCCATATGAAATTGACTGTGTATGTCCCTACCTTTTTGGGAGTGTCGTGTTGTGTTATATGAGTTCTGATCCCAGTTCTACCTTGAGAGGCTACTAACACACTCTTATTAAAAATTCATTTCTCTATTAAGGGAATAATAAATTTAGGATGTCTTCACATGGTTAAATTTTTATCCATATTTAAAATGAATGGATAAAATTGTGGTTGTGAAAAGGAATTCACCCAGACTGTCTGATTCATAATGTCTGATGTCATTATCCTCCTCCAGCAGTTGCATGATCAATGGAATTATTTCTTCACTTCAACCATGTCTGTTTATTTAAAACCATGTTCTTGATAAATTGAGGTGTAGTTTGATAAACGATAAAGGATAAAACCATTATACATACTTTCTTCACTTTTAATGAAAACTTATTCTCTAAGATAAATATTTTAATGAATGAAAAATATATTGCCAAAGTCAATTTAGTTATTTGATCTTCCAGGATGAGTTCATGATTTGGCCTGAAATACCCTTGCAATTCATGTGAGGAATTCACAAAAAATTAGAATGTACAGCGTGATAGAAACATTCTATAATATACAACATCATTTTGACCCCCATTTTTAGAATTAAAAAATTATATATTTGGCCAATCAAAACCAATTATATACCTGACATTACTATTTGGATTTAAATATGATTTTTTAATAGGGGAAGGATGTGTATTCTTTTATATCATTGAAGAGCACCCATGTCCAATGATTCTCCTACGACACATAAATTTAGACTGTTTTTATTTTACTAAAAGACATATCTCCTCAAGGGATTTATTTTACAAAAGAAAAAACCTATACTAGGATCCCTCAAAGAATATTATTAAAGGGGTTTTATTTGAACCATAAATGTTTCACAATGAAGGCCCAATGGATGCTTGACTGTTGCTATCAACACATAGGCACCTTCAAGAAGAATAATTTTTGTAAATAAATTTCATTCAATAATAATATGTGTGGCCTCTAGATATGTGACACTCAAACTAAAATTATTCATGAAAAAATTAAGTTACCATTCTTGAGTTTATCATATATCATCTATTTCAGGATGAATAGATATTTGGGTGAATGTCGGTATAAATCCCTCTCATAGTGTATCATAAACATATTCTTCCATGTTAAAAATCAATAATGATTTTTTTTCTATATGAGTAAATTATACCTATGAGAAGGTTGTTATAAGTTTGATAAAGACATCCAAAAAGAGATCATCCCAAACCAATGTTCATTACAACCCTAAACTTATGAAAAATATAGGATGTGAGCACATCTATTTACAATATATAGTTAACCTACAATATGGATATAGTGTCCATAGAAAAAATGATATGTTATGCACATGTGTAGTTAGTTTACTTAACTTATATTTTGAGTGAATTTTATATGTATAATACCATGAACCTAAAAAAATTATTTATGTGCATATAGACAAAGAAGAATGAATCATTCATGAAAAAAAATATAAATCTATGTTTATTCACATGATAATCATACATGTGCACAATATAATATTAGTACATAAATAGATTACAAATATTACATAACATATTAAGAATAATATTCTTTAATTTTATAGTATTTCTTCTTGAATTAATAATTTATTTCATATTGTTTTACATGATTGAATACTATAGAATGAAAAAACTATGTGGAAAATTAATATACTGGTGATTATTAATTATGATAGAATAATTGTGATGATATTGTGGTGAGATGATCATTAATGAATAAATAATAAAATTGTATTATTTTTTATTCTACCTATAAAGATGAATATTGTTTTAGTTCAATTCATTTTTAACTAAAGATGAAAGAGAGGATAAGAGAGAATGAGTTTGTGACCAAATAAATAGCATTTAATTGTCATTTATTTTTAAGAATAATTATACAACTATTTATCCAAGCCATATTCATATTATTGGAACTAAAGTATATATAATTAGAAGTGGGGATTTATGTTTTCCACTATGAAGAATATGATGGTTTTTTTCATATTTATTTTCATGTATCCAAGCGAAGAAGATGTTTGTGAAAGAAAAACTTATTACTCTAACATCCAAAAGAACTATTATATAGTTGAATAGATTCATGTTGGGTTAACTCATCAGCAGTCCAAGGAATATGAATTTATTCATTCTACCTTCCTAATCTGTGCAAACACACACTAGTTATGGGATTTTATTGTAGTCACCCAAATATAACATGATACCACATTTTTTTGAACATTCTATGTTTTAGTCATCACTATACAAGGTAAGGACTAGCTACTCATATTATGTAGTGAAACATGTAATCATTTTTTGTGTTATATTTAAGTATTTTATATTTATGAATACAATAGGTTAAAAATAATATGAGAATAAATATCATAATTGGTCATGTTTCCCAGGGGATAAAATTTTATTACTAGATTAATAAGTTCCCAACATTTGTTCAGCTCTACACTCTCTGTAAGGAAAATCCAATATAGGTCCGTTAAAATTGTATAATATCATAGCATGAACTCTATTTGATTTTATAAAGTGAATCTATTATATTTTTAAGATTTGAGTTTTTTATGCGTTAACAATGAAGTGCATTCTTAGTGAATAGTTTTTAATCTCTTAGAAAAATTCATTTTCTACAAAGAACATGATATAAATGATAAATAAGGAAAAGATAAATTTGAATAAGAAATCCTTATCATCTAAATATGATGAATTATATGAATATCCATTCTATGGAAATAATTAATAACTATCATTCCTGGAAATAAATGATCATGTTGATCATGTTTCAACAAATAAATTATAAAATGTTCTTAACATTATTGATTAAAAGGTATGCATTTGTACATTAGAAAATATCTTTAAAATGAAAATTCTAGCACAATTGTGGATTATAATCTGTATACTACTTCTCACAAATTATGATTTGATAGCTTATGAGTATTTTTCACATTATTTGAAAGAAACAACATCACTTTTATTTTCATTCTTTTAATGTTTGATGGAAGAGATCAACCATCTGGATAGAGAAGCTAGTGTTTTGGAAAAGGGATTGGAAGAAAAAAATGTAGAATGTTTATATCTCTTCATATAGGTTGTATATTTTTAGGAAATATATAATAAATATAAAATAACTTCATAAAAATGAATCAAATATATTGAATAGAAAGAGGGATTCAAAAATACTCTAGATGAAAATATCCAAGCACTAAAACATATATTGTAAAATAAATTGATGTTATAGTTTAAAAAATATATTAAATATCTATCATTACCCAAGAACATGAAATATTGATTCTGAAAAAAGATAAGAAGCATAGAGATGATGTTTATATAATGAAGAATTATTTTTAGGTGAATATTATTATGATATATAAATAAAAAACTCATCCTCAATCTGAAATGTCTTGATTTAAATGATCTATTGGACAATCTTGATATGAAAAATGTTGAGACTTCAATAAATAAGGAAATATTAGTTTTATACTCAATTATCAAAGGAGGATTCTATAGTTGAAGGAACTTCAACATGGGATAAGAAGAACATTACTAAATTAAATGATCTATCATTATTAGCTATGATGAAATATGTACCATTAATATCATCATTATAGAATGTTTCTAAATCTATTGTCAAGAATAATGTATTTTGGAAAAAAAACTATGAAATTTACTGAATAATAAAGTTTATAATAAATCATAAATCATGTATAGGTTGTATACGAAAAATATTTTTGATGTTGGTCTTACGTGATGAGAAAAATAATCAACAGAGAATCCCCCAAATACATATACATAATATTTTAAGAATTCAATATTGTTGTACAATTTTTGTTTTGTAATAGATTTGGCCATTATTCAAGAAATTTATTCTACAAACCTATAAATTATAAATAAAATATAAATCACATATCATGGGGTACTAATATAGATATGTGGAAGAAAATTCCAAATGTTTTAAATAATAAGTTTACTACAAAATAGATTTGGGAATCTTAATAACATATGTGATGTATGAAATGGATTCAGTTGCATGGTTTTTACATTCTCATCTCAGCATGTATCCAAATTTGATATGAAAATAAGACCACATAATCTACATAAAAATAAAAATGTGAATTTGGGTGAAATTAGAAGTATTATTCAGATAGAGATTCTCATAATAAGGTTTCATAAAGGAATATTGGGAAGACAATAGATTATAATTCCAAATAATTGTAGAAAATTGTATCATCTAATAAACTATTGGTGAAAAGGAGTTCAATAATTAGAATCTAAGTTGACAATACAAACATGAATCTATAGTTCATAATGAAATGTAAGTTATTTTGATTGATGATTTGGAAATAATGAGGGAACTATAAGATACACTAGCTAGGTCTAGTATAGAAGGAAACAATATATCCCACATGGTGAAAAAATGTACATGATAGTTTTTTTTGAAAATAGAAATCATATTATTATCATGTTATATGTTAGATATGTATGAATGTTGGTCACATTTACAAATGTATATAATCTTTTTTACAAGGAGGAGAAGCAATCCTTGAGTAGAGTATTATAGCATCATCTATCATGGATAACATGATGAAAAATATCACACACCCAAATAATTGATAAAGTAATAAAATTCCACATATTCAATAAGGATTGAAGATCAGACGTGTCATGACGATGAGTGGAGTTATTGTAGAATCATGGATAAAAAAAATCTCAAACATTCTATTATTAGTGATGAATCGTGGAGGGTACTAGTTATTTAAATAAGCCATTTTGTAATGTATTTAAACTTATAATCCTAGGAGATTAAAAAGAATAAAGTTCTCATATAGATATCCTGAGAAACAATGAGGGATATCAATTCTTCACATCAAAAATGAAGAAGTCCCAATCCTTGAATAAATCCAAAATATGACATTAAATTTAATATTTTATAGAGGAGTTTTAATGATAAAGTGGATGAATATGATTTCCTATTAAAATCATTTTCATGAAGGTAGAACAAATTCGTTTGATCTTTTCTTATGGTATCCTAATGAATATGTTTTCAAGAAGATCATCCTTAGTGAACATATTTTTGTTAACTAATCTAGACTGGGACAATTTAATTATCCATTTTGATGGATTAACCAAATTATAATTTCATGAAATCCACAATTGATGAGATCTTGATATGAAAAAATTATAAAAATAACTTCTATTTTGGGGGATAAAAATAATAAACCTTCCAGTATTATTATTTAAATTTCTATCAAATTCAATAATTGTAAAAAATTAATGACGATCATTTCATTATAAATAATATTTCTCCCTTAGTCATTCATTCTTGGTTACTAAACAAAAAGTTAATTTTACAAATACTTATTAATTTAAATAAAAAATGGGATAATATATTTATATTTTCCCAAACTCCACATTTCCTTCCTATTTTACTTTAATGTTTTTTATTTATTTTATAAATTCAATATAGGGGATTCGGGTTGATTATTCTTAAAAATTTTCATATCAAATTTAAACTTCATCCTAAAAAGAATGTGGTAGATCCTTGATTTCGATTACGAAACTTACCATTTCATAAGGATTTACGATCATTTTGCAATGGATATATTTTTTGTCAAAAAAATGCAATTGTTTTTTTAAACTGAGCCCAACTTATGTAAACAAAGATTGAAATAGGATGTCATATTTCTTATTTAATAACTGATAACTTTTTCTTATGAACATTTTATATTATTTCAATTATGAGGGTAAAATTGAAATGAATTTCGAAAAATATAATGGTGTTAGAGAACATAATCACCAAAAATTGACTCAATAATTTGGGAAGAACATTGAATGTATTTCTAACAATTATAAAAGGAGGATATTGAAGATATTACTTTGTATAAGAGTTTAATTTATTTTCAATGATTTTTTTTGGTTTTTAATAGTGGTAAATTAAATAGGAATATTTCATGGATGTCAATATGTTGAATAGTTTGAAATATTTATGATGTTTAGAAAAATTCAATATATCTTTGATGATGTATTCATGTCTTGGTATTTCGGGAAACATTTGTTTAAGACACTGAGTTTCATTGATGATTACTATAAATTTAATATTCATTGACAAGAAATATTTGATTTCAAACATGAATAATTATAATATTAATCATATTTTTGATGTATTTAAATTCATTAAAAATTCATGTCCTAAATATGATACATTTTCTATGATAAAGAATAATTTTTATTTGATAGTCAAGATGTTTTATAGAATTTATATTCCAAAAAATAGAGTATTATCATTTTATGAAGCCCATGAAATATTTTCCTAGTGAATGATAACCATGAAAAATCCCTCATGAAGAAGATTTTGATTTTTATTTACGTTAATAAGTCTATAAAATTAAAAATTAAATGAAACATATATTTTTGTATGAAAGTGTTGAATGAATGTCATGAGTAACTATTACAAAAAACCATGAAATATGTATATTATTTAATAATGTGTAACATGAATAATAAGATGAGCTATTATGGAATTTGAATAACAGATTATAGTTTATAATAAGTTTGTACTATGAATAAATTGGTTATTTTTATTAATGAAAATAGAAAAATTACCAAGTATCCAACCCAGCCTCAACTATATAATTTGTGGGATATAAGGGTCAACCATGCCATTGTGTGGTCATCTCAAGCCACCTAAAAGAATTACATGGAGTTAATAGTTCCGAAAATGTTCATGTGGTCCAATGTATAAAGCCCCAGTGAGGGTACCACCCAATATATACGTTGTTTGGTCTATAATACTAAAATGAATGTCTATTGATAGAGGGTGTTGTGGCCCATGTGGTTTTGAGGTGTAGTTTAATCTGCGTTTTGATCCCTGTGTTGGCTCGATAGTAATCTAAAACACATTGAAATAAAATGGTGATCTTGATTATGGGATGAATCAATGTAGGATGACTTAATGTGGGCCATTGTTTGTTGATATTAAAAATATTCTAATTAAAGAAGTTTATTAACATGGTATTCTTCTAGACCATTTTATTTATGAAGATGATTATATTCAACCTCTTATAGAGCATTCATTATCATCATTTGAATTTAATCACTACTTCCATATCTTTTGATCAGGTTATTCAATGTTCATGAGAATGTGTGCTCAGAATTATTATACAAT
Organism: Viscum album; assembly: GCA_963277665.1. NCBI lineage: Eukaryota > Viridiplantae > Streptophyta > Magnoliopsida > Santalales > Viscaceae > Viscum > Viscum album. Next base: position 327,080,541 of record OY728128.1, read on the forward strand.
CAAGGATCATTTCATTATATAGGAATGTTTCTATTTGCATGCTAATAATCATTCAAAGAATAATACTATGTCGATTGCAAATTAAACTGAAGGACATTGTTTGGTTTATCAATCATAATGTTCTTGTTCGTGTTGTGTCCTGTGATCCTCACAACATGAAGTTTATAATATCACCAATCAATATAATCCATGGTCAAGAACGGAAATTTTTAAAAAAAAATTGGCATCATTTTATATTGAATTTGAAGAATTAAAATTTTTTATTACTGACCATTAAAAAACAGTTATTTGTGGGATTTAAATTTAATGTTTGAATGATTTATTGAGGTGAACACTCACTTATAATAAGAGATATACCAAGGTCTATTATGTAGATGATTCTCATATATTTTTCTGAGAAGATGTTTTTCTGTAATAAATGACATCTCATTTTTTATATTATACGAGATGGAAAACTATTCTACAATACATTAGGTAATAGTGGATATGGGTTTTCTAATAAACCGACTTTGTTTCATAAATAATATCCACAACATGTTTGACTTCTGTCATCCACAAATGTATGCATTCATGAAGATCATTTTATAAAATGAAATTTATTTCAAAATGAGAACCCGAGACCTCTTGATATATGATACTCACACTCACGGGACTGAGAATAGATTTAAGTTTCATTATTGAGTTTATCATATACTCAACTCATGCTAAAAAACAAATACATGAGTTAGTGTTGCAATGATACCATATTTCAGAGTATCGTGGGGATATTTTTTCACGTACCAATATTTATGCGATGAATGTGTTATATAGGACAAACTTCTGGCTTAAGAAATAGTTGATATAGCTGCCCTACAAATTTTCACGAAGGATTCTATCCTAACATAGTATTATAAATAACAACATAAGTGTTAATGACACAATAGTTTCTTATTTGTTTTTTAGGTGGAAGTACACATACAAAGTGTATAATGTGCATTAAATGAAGGATATAGTATGCACCCATGGAGACCATGTAGTTCACATATTTCTTGGGAGAAGGTTCTTTAGAATAAAAAGTTAACATAAACATAATGTGTGTATGTTCATATAAAAAATTAATAATGGAAATATCATGTAAGTTGTTATATAAAAATATTTACCCATGTGATCATTATATATGTGTTTTATACTTGAGATTTCCTAAAATAAATTTTGAGAGGCACATAAAATATTATGAATATTATTTTATATATATTATAGGTTTTCCACTTCAATAATAAGTTGTTACCCTCAGTTTTTCTTGTGAGAATATTATTGTAATAAAAAATAAGATAAATTGGAAAATATATATTTTTTACAATTATTAATAATGAAAACATAGTTGAGAAAATATTACTATGAGATGATCATAAATGATTTGATAATCTCAATGGTGGTTTTGTGATTCTAGAAAAAAAATATTGTTTTAGTGAATTATGTTTTTCACATAAGGATAAATTTTGAAGAATATAGGTAGATTTTCTAACCAAATAAAAATCTGTCAATAATCATTTGGGTGAAAGAATAATTTTTTTATCATCATCTCATACCATAATCATATTATTGGAACAGATGTTAGAATAAAAATTATTGAAGATATATGTATTCCTATTTCATGAATAGGATGGTTCCTTTCAATAAACATTTTATGTACACAAGTGTATAAAAATTTTATGGAAGAAAAAATCAACATCATGACATCAAGCAGTAGTCTCATCAGCTAGAATATTTTCTTGGTGTTACAAAGTAACATAACAAAGAAATTGAATACTACAATTATAAGTAGTATAAACATCATAAAAGGGGTTTTATGTTTCATCATGTCATCACCATTCTACAAAATAATAATTTTTTCATCTAACCGACTATTAAAGTATATGGACTCACCCTAAATATTGGATTGTCTTATATCCACCCCATGGTTACTTTTTACTAATATTTTTGTGTAGAATCAAGGTACTAGTCATCACCATTCATGAAAATGAATAAATACACTTTTTGGGATTGATTTTTTTTAATATATCATGTTAAATCATTAAAAAACATACATAGGTACATATGATAGGGAATTAAAAATAAGATAATCATGGTCCTAACATGTCAAATAGTTAATGAGATAAAGTGTTGTGATTTGATGAAAAAACCCAAACAATGATTCACCCATAGTGTTAGTAATACATTACACAGTTCCTTTAAAACTATATCCATTATTTGAAATAAGATAGCTATATAAAATAATATAGGTCTTTGGGAATGAATTTGGATATCATGCCCTTACATTTTTCCAAGATATTGTCATCTATTTATTTTATCACATGTATAAAAAATATATAATTTTTTATTTTTACTAAAAATATTTTCCAGTTTTAATACCTTATAATTAAATAATTGAAATTATTTATTATAATTATTTAATCAATTAATTAGTCATTTTTCCTACATCGAGTGTTTTGAGTATTTTCAGTTCAAAATTTCAAAATATAATTAGTGTGATTACCAGATCAATGGGTTCCTTGTTACATAATCTAAGAAATAATAATAGTAAAATAAATATTAAATATTATTAAAAAATATACTTTTAAAACCAACAATGAATTTTTTTTATAAAAATGGTGCTATGTTACAAGCATGGAGATGGTACAACAAACATACACTTAAGTAGCATTTCTATTTTTCAATGATCATGGAAGAATGGTGATAAGTGTTATTTTATCGTTAAAAATAATAATTATATAATAAATGTAATGGTATTTCTATATATTCCTTTACATATATAATCCACGTGATGTTGTAATAAAAAAAGAATCAAATCACTTTGTGAGCTAGAAGTCCACCGTACACACAAATGACATTATGATTATTCAATGTTTATTTTGATAAAAAGGATCATGACATGTAATATTTCCTGAGTTAATAATTTTTAAATAATATAATATATTGACATTTAATTTTTCCTCATAAATATCCATCCGTGGAAATGAAGAAAAAAATACATCGGTTTTCAAGGTAGTGATCCTCCGTAAACACGAATAATAGATTAATTTCCCAGTTGATGGAAGAGATGATAGATATAGGTTATTAATTTTACATAATAACATAATATTATATGGGTGATAATTACATTATTATATCATATGGAATTAGAAATATTTGAATGGTGTTTAAAAAGAAATAAATAAGGACTTTATATTAATAATGATACCACTTCTTTGAACCACCTCTATATAATTATACCTAAAGCAGTACAAATACGTATTTAAGATCAAAAAAAGTTCACTATAAAATTGGGAGGAATTTGGGGAACGTATTTTGGTTTTTATTGTATTAATCACACGTCTTTATAATTTTAAATAGGAAAGGAGATGGGGTTCCCTTTTTTATCAGGGGAGAGGACATACTTGAAATTTATTAAAACAATAACATATACCCATGTTTTTTAAATTTTATATTACTCCAAATGGTTAAGTATAAAAATATTGATGATATAATGTCCTAATATGTTAATAAAAATGTATTTTCAGAAACATTTTGTTCACTTTAACCCTTATCATTTTATTTTTACCCCTAATTTATTTTTTAACTCTAACCACGATAATTAATTTATTTCACTATTTTCCTATAAAATATGACGAAAATCAAAATTGATCCTATTTTATAAAATTATATAAAATTATTATAAATATTTAATACATTTTAATATATTCAATTAAGATAATTTATACAGATTAATTTAAAATAATACAGACACAAATAATGAAAAAAATATTAAAAAAAACAATTTTTAAGTGATTAAAAGATTTGACCTAAAAATTTATCATGAACCTAACTAAAATTAAATACAACGAAATAATAATAAATTTATTTAAAAATTTATTTTTAAATCCAATTTAAAGAAAAATATTACTTCGTAATGATTTTAAATGAAAAGGATGTTTTCTATAAATAAATTCTTTTCCATAATTTATTAATGAAATAAAATATATAGAAAAATACTAAAAAAATTAAACCCAATAAAATATCTATTTGTTCTATAAAATATGTTAAATTTATAAAATATATTTTAGGATTTAGGAAAATTATAATTTTATTATTTTTTCAGAAAAACTAAAAACATATTTTTTAAGGAAAAATGTATTTTAAAATTTATTAAATAAATTATCAATAAATAATTTATACATAAAAAATAATAATAAAAAACATTATACTCTTAGTTATATCTCCAAATTTAATTTATTGGTTAAAATGGTTCCATTAAAATAATTATATTTTAATAATATATCATGGTTTGTTGAAACATGATTTTTTGTGATTTATATGTTATCGAAGATGTTGTTATTTTAATATCATAAGGTGCACACCCATAAATAAATTTAATCCTCAAAATTTAACAATGTGATATGTGATCATGGTTTTGAAATTATAAAATTCTATTGTGTAAAACCGACATTGTAAAAATTGTTTATAAAACATCCTCTACTAAAAAAGGAAAAACATGAAATACAATCGTCAAAAACCAATGGCAAATAAATATGGTATAAATGAATATATTTGAAAACTGTATATATATGAAAAGAGTAAATAATTATGTATATTTATAGAGATCATTGAATTGAACATACATAATTATAATGATAATGTTAAAAAACATAGAACCATAAATATAAAATCAGTTAAAATATAATTAATTTATTATATATGAATGTAAGAGTATAAAATTATATTAAAGATTATTTTCCTATATTTTATTTATTATTTTTATTTTATGATAGGTAGAACCAAATATATATATATTTTTTTTATAATTTTGTTTGAAAAGCATAACTTCATCCTCTAGTTGTGCATTGATCAATTTCCATGTCGCCTCTTACTTTAATGAATATTCATCCAATATGAATTTTTTTATTCTTATGTAATTAATATTAAAATTTAATTACATTAAAATAAAAATGGATAATGTATATTAATATAATATCTTACAATATTATTAATATATAAATCCACATTATTCTGCAACAAAACAAAACATTTAACAAAGATCATTCCATAAATAAATAACCATATATATCAAATAATATCAATAATATTCACATGATAGCTGGTTTTCTCATAAATGGTTATCCCATTCCCATGAACATATATCTTGAATAAAATAATATAATTTTTCATAAATAATGATATCTTTAAACTAAAAGATTATATATTTCTAATATAAAAAAAATTCCAAAAAATTTCATTAATAATATCAAAATGCCAAAAAAAAATATTTGATCAAACAACATGTTTCCCCCAATAAAAATAATATTTATCCAATAAATCATTTATGTAAACTCAATTTCAGTCTAACTGGTACATCACATTGGTCAGTGGTAGGAACATTACCCTTTTCTCCTGCATTTATGGGATTGTGACTCACGACCTTCCTGGATGTGATGGGTTATCACCTAGCTTATGAGTTATAATTTTTGTAATACTATAGAAAAAAAATTTATAATATTATTTATAATTCACATAGACATACAAAATGCATAAAAATATTATTAACAAATTAAAAAATAACATTATTCACCAAATCTGTTACATAACCTCTATGATTATATATCCAACTCTTCATTTTAGTTAAAAATAAATAATTTTAATTAAATATAATACCTGAACATAATGAACAACCCAAATATTATTTTTTCCCCAATCATTTTATTTCTATAAAATAAAACCTTAATATTAAATAAACATTTTATTTCATTTGTACCTATAAATATATTCTTCAACTTAATTACAAAAAAAAAATCCTTAGAAGTTTCTTGATTTTTATAAACATAGTACTATTGATAATAATAAATCAACAACATGATTCATGACTTCCAAAACATAAATACTTTTTTCAATAAACAAGAATGGATTTCTGAACTTATTAACATAGTAATTAATAATTTTATTAGAGATTTAACTTGAATTATGACTATGTTCTCCACGTAATTTTAATTAAACTATTACTAATTAATTAAGAAAACATTTATTTCCCTGTGACTTGTAAACCCGAATCATCATTTTTCATAAACAATTAATAGATATGATCCCTTCTTTTCAAAATATATATTATTTAAATGTTCTATGAGTAATTTTTCACAGTTCCAAAATACAAATTTTTTATATGTATGAATCTAAATCAACTTTTCTTTATCATGCATAACACATAAACTTCTAGTTTATATTATCAATATGTTCTATGACGTGCTTGAATATTTAACTATGTTCCAGTTGTTATTAATAATTTGAGATTAATATTTTTGAATTTTCATAATATATATTACTAATATTCCCATAAAGATGGGATTCTCATTATGGATATCATTATTAGTCCCATAACATTGTTTATTGGTGACATTTATCAAATTTCCACTATTAACTAAAAATAATTCATCAAACATGGTGTTAATATATGATCATACTAAAGAGGAAACATAAAAAAACTAGAAGGTATAATATATCAATATTAAATATATCATGTAATATGATTCTATAGACTTTAATCTAATTCATATGAGGTAATTCTTCCCATTATTTTTACTAACGTTATAATCTATTTAAATTACTTCCTCATATTTTATATGATGATTGTGAATTTACAAAAATATCCCCCAGGAGAGTCAAAATGGGCATGTAGAATGTCTAATTGCCACGAACACTATAATGATCAGTCCATATCAATGTGTTCTTTTATGTTTTATTACCCATGGGTGTAAATATTTTTAATCTATATCCACTTATAGTAGCGAGACAATGATGATATTTATTGGAACCCACTAACTATTTAGTTCAACAAATTTCTTGGATATTTTTATTCATATTCTTATCCTTGTAATTATATACGGGTTATCACTAAGTAATTTCATTACTAATACAAAAAAAATAACATATACTAGATCTAATAGAAAGTGTCTAATGACCTATACACATATGATTACATTATTTTTAATAATAATATCATTTAATTTAAAACAAGGATAATGTGGTAGATTTTATTTTTAAGACTAAGTTCATATTGCAAAAAAAAAAGAAACTACAACATGAAATCCATATTCCAATCTTCATAACGAGCTCCAAAATCATTTTTAGGACCTCAAACAACATAATATGACTAGGAGCATATAAAAAATAGAGGGGAGAGTTTACAAAACATGGTAAGGGAATAAACATGATAAGGAATCATATCTTGTGAGTCAAAGGAATAACATCACATCCTAAAATACAAGGCTCATGATTAATCACATTGGAGAATAACATATTGAACATGGTATAATAAGATCATGACAATATAATAATTCTCTCAACATTTTAGAATAGGAAATATACATGATTAATTTCTAGATACCTAAAAATCACATGGTGTAAAAATACCATAGTGTGTTTGTTTTTCTCACCAATCACATACATGACTCCTCAAGGGACTAAAAATATATGCATTGAATTAGAGTGATAAAAGGTCACACCATTCATACCATTTTCATTATTTATCTATTATACATAAATAAAAACAATCATAAGGCATATCAAAAGATTCACCCATGGAGGGAAAATGGATTTTATAATCATTCCTCATATCATAATCGAAATAAATTCATAATGATAATAATTTTAAAATGAATATGAATAATGTATTACCATATCATAACAATGGATAATAAAGTTGGTATACATTCGATTTAAGTAGATACATAGTTTTGATATAATCTACAACATCAACTGTTGTTTATCACAATTAAAATTTCCATAAACTTATATATAAAATATTTCATTCAGAAAAATCCATTTCAGTTTGAGATATATATTTTTTGAATCTATAAATTTATAAACAAAAACAATGGTATAAATAGAACAAGATCATATCATATCCTATAGGGCTAGAATGGATCTCTTTCATATATTGATTTTTCATACTAAAACTAAACATTATAACTTGATCATAATAACGACTTTTCTAAAACTCAATGTTAAACCTCAAATCCAATTTAGATATACTGGAATGTGGTACGCCATACAACCTAACCACATTATTAATTTATATCCATGAAATATATTTCATAGAGGAATACAATTTAATATAAATTTAGAGTGCTGAGTTTTAAGCTGATTGGATGGAAACTAAATAACTTTGTATCAATTATATATTTTTGGGAGTCAGATGTCATTGTGTATGGTCATTATTTTCCATATCCATTATTGTATGAGTAACTCTTTTATAATCCCATTTAAATATACCAATTATCCTTAAAAAGATAAAATATAATGAATTGATATATATACTTTTCAATATATATCATTATGTTGACCCACCAAAAAATAGTTTTTCATATTAGTATACATAGTCATTCATTTAGGAAATATAATGAATTAGAAATTGTAAGACTCTTGCCACATCTACTTGATCTAATATTGTATGTTTGAAAAACATATATCATCCCTAAACACTATCATTATATATTAATAATTGTTAAAATCATTAATATTTCTCATTTTATTATTTAAATTCACATCTTTATTTTTAATCTCCTTGCTCGTAAATTGGAGAGATAGTTGAACATTTACTTGAGCAAGATATTATTTATCCCACTCCTTTATAATTACTAGATCCATCCTTTTAAAATCCAAAAACACTGGATATTATGTGATCCTCATAATTGATAAACATTTATGATTCCTTTGAATTGGAGTATATGTCTCCTTGTTCACATTCCCATTTTGGGAATGTATTGATTAGTAATAAACTTTAATTATCTCAAACCATCATCTCTTGTATGTATTATAATATTAATATGTAAAAATATAAATCAATATTTCCTGATTAATATATATATCACAACATTATATTTTTATATAATGCCCCCATATCATTAAAAAAATATCCAATGTTATCTCTAAATAATTAGTTGGGTAATTTTTCTCATGAAATATCAATTGGCATGAGACATATGTCAAGAAAAATCTTATTCTTCATGTGAAAAAAATCTGAATCCCACATTTTATGCATCACTATAAATTATAAACCTAACTCTACTATAAGTTATTGAAAACTATGTTTCACATAATAAACTTCTCTTTAGATCCTGGAAAATGTCCTCACATTCATTTTTCTATATGAAGATGGATCACATAAAAGATTATATGGTGAGTTGATTGGAAAAACAAGAGAAATTCTCCCAAAAGGGTCATTAATAATAATCCAACTAAGAAAACAGTAAATCTAAAAAACATGTGGTTGGTCATGGACATTTTTCAATAACCTTCATCATTTATGGAATGACTAAAATTCCCTCACCTAAGATTATATTATCCATGAATGAGTGTTAATGATTCCAAAATTAAAGAATTTTAAATTTTACATATATGTTATCTAAACATGGTTCCTTACCAAAATTCTTATGTTTTCTTCTTTATATTAATTTAACATTTAATATATAAAAATATTATCAACTAGTACTACCATAGACAGATTGTGTAAATATATCAATATAATATTTATCAAATCCATGAGAATAGTAAGGTATTTTTATGTTCATATAGAATCGATATAATTTCATAGTGGTTATCACTTTTACAGAAGTTAATCATCAGTATATATTTATTCTTTAACATTATTGATGATATCGACAATGAATTTTAATCTTAAAAAACTATAGAGCACTGTACGGTTTATCAAAAAAACATCAATATCGGGCATATTATACTTCTAATTGATATTGATATTCAATTTTATCAATTGATAGTGGAGTTTTTCATTGATCCATATTTGTTTTTTACCAAATAAATATGTGAACTCTATGGTTATTCACTTTTTCAGATTAGTCCCCTATAATGATTCTACTATCATTTCTTTTTTAATTTCAATATCTCAATTGGAGCCAATTTAAATTGAGTCATTGAAATAATAGTATTACATAGTGTTATTATTCATGGATCAATGGAATAAAAGAAAAATATGTTTTAAAAAAATCAACAGACTCCCAAATAATTGGAATATATTTTATGTTCCTTCCCTCTCCAACCATCTAAGATCTGAACCCATTTTTAATAGTACTCACAACCCATACAATGGATGTAATTTACATTAGAATTTCATATTTATCATTAAACATATATACAATCATTGGTTTTTCTAGAATATCAAATGTGACTTCTCTAACATAGAATTGAGGTAGTATTATTTAAAATAAATAAATCCATAAAAAATAAAATTAAATTTATCTAGAGGTATAATAAAAAGATTTATATCAAACACCTTCACACAAACATCAACTTTAGAGAAATAATTTACATGAAAAGAAGTCATCATACCATATGGGGTATTAACATCTACATTAACATCTAATAATTACGTTGGAATTTTCAAACCATTTACAAATTATTTGGATATAATGACTAGGTAGAACTACAATTAAATAAATAAAAACATGTTATAGAGTGGATGGTATGTTTACCTTTCATCATATTATTCTCATAACCCAATATAGAAATAACAATTGTAGGAGATTTTATATTTTATTTGGGATGTAAAAGGTTTTTTTAAATTGAACATCATTAAAACGTTTGTATTTTTCACTAGATATCATAATTACTATACCCTCAATATTTGTTGCATTAGAGATTGTGTTGTGGAATAGTTGACATATTTTTTTAAATCCATTAGTTTAGTCATTCTATTTATTGACATTAGAAATTCAAAATATTATTCACCCAACATTCTATATTTAAATAACGTAACAATTCCATTAAATAATTTTCTTAATGTTTATTTCTACATTTATAGAAATAATATAGTTTTAATATATTTCCACCATGGGACTTATTTGAGTTTTCGTGTGACATAATATAATTTTTTTACAATACCATGGAAATGGTTGGAAGTTCTATTTTCCATTTTTACATTTAGTGAAAAATAAATAATTTCATCATATCTACAAAATTATATTATTTTTAATATATTTTAGAGAACTCGTTTTAAGCCACTAAGAAATATATAACACTATATTTAATGTATATTGAGTTTACATGAGTCATTCATTGGATGTCATTTAAATTTAACATCATATATATGAATGAATTCATTTTCATTTTTCATTAAATAAATGAATTCTTTTTCCATATGTGAATTAGAGTATGAGGGAAATAATTACTGATTTTTGTTATTATAATCATCTAATTACATGGAGTATATTTTTCATCATATCCTATATTATTAGTATGAGAGAAACATTTATTTACTACATCTTACAAATGATAAATCCCTAGGATAACATTTTCATGTTAATAGCATTGAGGAGTATAAAATATTTTTGATAAAGGTGTCGATCAACAACTCAGCTACTAGTAGATTAGAAGTACCACTAAAATAAGGATGGTTTTTCACATAATGGACTCAATAGTTTTTTATTCCTTTAGTTTCTCATTGGAAACCCCAACATGAATATAATTGATAGAAGAATTTATTTTCAAAAAAACAAGAAACTATATTCCATATCCTTCTAAATTTGGTTTTTGAGGTAGAAAATCATTTCATTGTATATCATATTAATTGTTAACAAGATGTGTTATGGATCCAAACTTTGACTAAATCAAAACAAATGTGTGATAATGAATCTATAATAATCATATTCAACTATATAATATTGAAATATTATCCACTAGATGATTAAATATAGAAACCTTACGCTATATCTAAGAGAACTTTGCTTTAACCTATGTTATTAATGGTCATTAATAAAACCTTTTGATTTTTTCTGATACTTTTATATGTCCACTGATTTGTCACCAATGATTTATAATCATAAACTAAAAAATTTGACAATTGCTTTCTATATTACTAAAAGTAATTTCCATGTATTATAATAGATAAATATTATATATACATAAATGAATATTTAATACATATCAAAAATACTCACTCAAGGACCATAAATGGTTAGAATCCAATATTATTAGATAAAAAATATTCTTATTTCATAAATTATCTAAAACACATCCCATATTGATCATTATATTTAGTGATCATCATAGAAACACCTCACATAAAAATTTTATTTATAACATATGAAAAAGAAACAAAAGAAGTTGTGATCTCTGAAATAAAGAAAGGGAAAATATGGGAGATGAATATCTGTGATCATATAAAAGAATAAAATAAAATATAGTTACGATATCAAGAGAATGAAATAAAAAAATTTATAATAAAATATTAATGATCATATAGATGAGTAGTAGACAAAATCATTAGTATTTTATAATTAATGATTTATAAGATACAAAATCAGGATAAATCAATCATGAAACAAGAGTTTAATTTTTAAATATGTGTTACATTCATAGTTTTATAAACCATTTAATATGTCATTTTTAACTACTATGACCATTTAATAACAAGGGATCAAGAATCAACACATATTTCTAATATTAAACTAAGAATATTGACTTATTTCTCATAAAATATCATAAACATCAACATATTTCCCATAGAATATCAAGGAAATCAACTTGTTTCCCATAAAAGATCAAACACATCAACTCATTTCCCATAATTACCTCATGGTAAATAATACATTACCCATTGAAATGGTGGGCTATGTAATTTTTTCCAACCAATCAAATTATGAAAACCATAAATATTCTAAATACAAGATCATAAAAATTTTATTATATCATCATGTTATAACCGGTGTAAAGAAAATTAGATTCATTAACATTTAATCATTTTATTATTGAATAACCATTAAAAAAATCTAGTTTTGATAATTATCAATGCATTGTAAATATAAACCATAAAATGAAATAATAATGATTGTATAATTGGATCATCTCCCAATAAATCACAGTTAACACCAAAAGTTTCTATAATATATGAAAAATTAATTAACAGAATCAGTCAAATATTACATGAGGAAATTACCCTCATCAATTTATAATAGATTATTTAAAATATAATATTATTATTATCGTAGGGAAATTTTTTTGTTGAAATTCATATTAAAAAATTATAAATTTTGTTTCAAATCATTTAGTTATAATTATTTTTGGGAGGTCTAGGATGAGCCCGTAAAGGGCTTCTCCCATCCTAGGGTTTCCTCTCACTGCCGCTAGCTCCGGCGTTGCGGATGGTGCGATGACTCCTTCCCGTGCTTGGTAGGTTGGTGGTGGTTCTCTACTGCAGGGCATCGTGGTCTTCTCTCAGGATGGGGAGACGCTCTCTTGGCTTCAGCGGTTGTTGGCTCAGAACCGTGGGTGTATGACCGGTTGTTGACAGAAAACTCTTCGGAGCGCTCGCGGTTCTGATCTTGCAGCTCATTTTTGTCTTGTGGTGAGTTTCATCGTGGTTGGGGGATGCGATAATGAGCTGGCGGTTTTGGAGTTCTATATCTTATTAGGTGAGCATGTTAGGGTTTCGGTGGGCCTGATGCAGTTGTTCTGTCTGGTGGCGGCGGGATTTTCTGGTATTTATTTTGGTTTTTCTTCCGTTGTGTCGTGGTGAACCATTTGGTGAACATGATGTTGAGATTGAGCGTCGACTCTGGATGCTTCTCCTTGGGTTATTATTTTTTGTTTTGAGTTTTTCATTCTATGTTGTATTGAATCCTATGTGTAGATGATGGTGATGGAGGACGCTGGTGAATCTCACCGGAGATCCAGTGATGGGAATGAATGGAGGGAACCCATAGGAATCTCCATGAATGATGGTTTGTTGATTCCTCGGTGGTGTTCTGGGGTGAAGATGTGACGACGGATGCCGGCAATGCTCACCGGCTATCCGGTGATGTGGATATGGCTGATCCGGTCAGGTGAACCTCACTGGTGCCTTGTTTGGCGGAGAGGAAGTTTTCGCGTTTTGAGGTGGTCGCGCGGCTCGAGGAGTGTGACGCGCTTACGGGTTCGCAGCTCGAGGTGGAGAAAATGGATTGCCGGTATGCGTGATGATGGGCCCACGTGATGATGGACACGTGGTGTGCACTGAATTTGTTTGGTTTGAATTTTGAATTTTGAATGGTGATGTAATCTCGGGAAGTGTTGTGAGGTTTCCAGTTTTCCTTAAACCAGTTTGGGTTACCAGTACCCTTAAACTGTCTTTTGAAAATCGAAAAAAAAATGATTTTCAGGAGTTATAATTATTGTTGGAAATTCCAATAATACAATATTTGTTAAAATAACACATTCCATTCACACCTAGGTAGAATGAAATAAATAAAACATTATTTAAAAATTCAAATATGGGTATCAAATACATTGTAAAATTTTATGATAATATTAATAAACATATTAAATATATTTTTGGAAAACATTGATATAGATGAATAATGATTTTCAAACAAATATTAAAACAAAATGGGTTTCACTTAAAATTATTCTTTTAGTCTCTTGAGTACTTAAACTGAGAAAAATTAAATGGAAAAGGAATTCATACAATGATATAAGAGTATAATAAAAATTAATGGTGATTCACTGATAAGGATCATATAATTTCACCAGAATAAATTCATGTAACAAATTTATATAAGGCCTTTAACAATACGAAAAGGCCATTATCAGTGCAAAGATGCACTAAAAATTAGAGTCTGATTAAAATTCATGGACATTTATCATTGATATAAATTTTTATAAATAGAATAAATTATCACAAAAAAATAAAAAATTTATTATAAATGTAACCACCATCATTACTTTGAGTGCTGATAAATGACCCCCATTATTAGAATATGTATATATTATATATAAAGTGTCGTGTTATCAGTAATATTAAATGTTATGATAAATTGATTTGTTATTGTTTCTAGTTTTCCATTGATAATGGATCTACATAACAACACTTTTAATTACACGGATAATATATGGCTTTATTAGTGGCCTTTCTATATATGATAATGGGACATGTTGGTGAACCATGCTATTAGAATATGGTACACTAAATGAAAATGATAAAATGATAAAATTCGTGAAAAAATATAATATAAAATATATTATTTACATGAAATAATATTTACATAAAAAATTCTAAAAAACAGTATATTATAATAATTTCAATCATTGGCATGTATAATTACATGAATTCAAAAAAATTATCATAGATAATTAAAAGGAACAATGTTTTATTTTCATTACCATCTCTCCCATTATCATTCTATTAGTTGCTAAAAACACTATACCATCTTGAAAAAAAATCAATAACATGTATATGGAAAATAATATTTAGTCAGTAATACTATAAATAAATAGATTAACACAATGTGTAAATTTTAAACCAATAAATTGTACTTTGAGTCATACTATGAACACCACGTATCGAATTGAGATAAGGTCAATTCTTACATGTAACACCATTTCATTTTCATCACAAAATATGGTTCTTCTGAATTGGATATCCTATTTTGTGATTAAAAACTCACTATTGACGAGATATCATTAATCATGACTTTATTTTTTAGAACAATACTATAATGATCACACTGGTTTTTCTTTGTATTCATGCATTATATCTGTGAAAATGAAGTAAATTAATATAACATAAAATTGTGATTAAAATTAATTAAGTTAATGAAAATAAAATGATGAGAAAAATATATGATCTTTGTTTCTATGATTTTGTGATGTGATTTCTGTTTCAAACTAAAATAGATCGTCAATATCAGAATCATGAAAATTCAATCAAATTAGTCACATCGTATGACAGATTGACATGTGAGATATTTTTAAACATTATAAATGAATTATTAAAAACTTCTATAAATATTGAAGATAATCCATACACATTTTCATTGTTTTTTTTTCTATTTTATGTGTTTCTTAAACTAAAATTGTAGTTTTATAAATTAAAATATTTTGGCTCTTATCAAGAACATCTTGTGTCTGATTTCTTGAGTTCAATGCCAATACATGACAGTTGAATTATGAATTATTTTACTAATTTTATGAATCCTTTCATTATTTTTTTCTTTGTTTTGGCGATTTACATGTGTTTTAAGATAAAATGGAACATTTTTATGGAAATCATACAAATTGAGTCATTTCATTCACATCCTGTGTTGGATTCATGTGTCGTCAATTCTTACACATTAGAAACGAAATATGGACCATTGAAATGAATTTTGTACATAATATGATACATTTTTCCTATTTATATCTATTTGAGGAGTTTTATAAACTAAAATGACACATATTTATTAAAAACATGTACATTGATTATGTTGACAAAAATTGTTTTAAAATTGTTGTTTGGTTGATTCCTGTAGCAGAAAATGAATTATCGACTATTTTAATTATGTTTGAAATTAATATGAAATAATTTGATTGGAATTCTCTATCTGATGTGTTTTAAATTAAAATGACATACTGGTATTGAAAACATGTTCTTATAGTCATATTGACAATATCATCTATTGGATTGGTCAGAGGGAAATTCCTACATGTTGAAAATTAATTATATATCATTTTTTAATTTTTTAAAATAAATCAATCTTCTTTTCATGGTTTTGGTGATCTGACATGTGTTTTAAACTAAAATATAACCCTTTTATTAAAAACACACACTTTTAGTCATATAAGTAAAATCATTTGATAGATTTATGTGTGGAGAATTCTTAAAAATAACTAATATATTATGGACAATTTCTCTAATGTTTAAAAGCAATATGATTTTTTTCTTAGTTTGTCATTTTTTATGAGTGTTTTAAACTAAAATATTTTATTTAAAAGACATACATAGAGTCATACCAAGAAAATTGGTTGCTGGGTTGATTTTTGGTCAATTTTTATAAGTCAAAAAATAATTATGCACTATTTTACTAGAGATTGAAATCAATACAATCACATTTTATTGGTCCTGGCTATGTGATGTGTTTTAAACTAAAATGACACATTAATATTACAATCACATAATTTATGTCATATAAACAACATCATGTATTAGATTGACATGCATTTAATTCCTACACAAGAAAAACACATTATAGATCATTTTAATAAATATTGAAAATAATCTCATCTTGTTATCTCCATTCTAGAGACATGACATGTGTTTCAAAATAAATTGGAACTTTTCCTCTGAAAACACACAGATTGAGTCATATCAGTCACATCATGTGTCAGATTGTTGTGTGGTCAATTATTACATGTAAAAAATGAATAATGGACCATTTTCCAAATTATTGAAAACATTGTTCTCTCATATTATTGATTTTGTATATTTGATGCATGTATTAAAAAAATGACACTTTTCTATTTATTACATGTACTTCCAGTCATTCCTAGAACATCATTGTTATGTTGACATGTATAAGGTTTCTATTGATCAGAAATGAATTATGGATCATTATGATAATGTTTCAAAAAAATATATGATATTTTTTCATATTATATTCTTTGGGATTTGTTTTTAACTAAAATGACACATATATAATGAAAACACATACTTTGTACCATATTGGTCATGTTGTGTGTTTTATTAGATTAATGTAAATTCCATCTCATATATAAGGAATTATTTATCATTTTCAAAACATTTTAGAATAATCCTATCTTTTTCCCCTATTTTGATTACATGAAAATAGTTTTAAACTAAAATGTATCATTTAATTCAAAAACACACACATTGTGTAATATCAATCCCATCATGTGTCAAATTTAATGTTAGACAATTAATAATAGTCAAAAATAATTATAGACAATTTTAATATGTTCCAAAAAAACATAATATTATATTTGTTTGTTCTGATAATTTGATTTACATTTTAAACTAAATTAAAACTCTTTAATTGAATATATGTACATTGACCCACACAGAAAACATATTATATAAAATTAACATGGGCTCAATTCCTAGATTTTAAAAATGAAATATGTATTGTTTTCAAAATTTCTTTTTAAAAAATTGGGTGTTGTTTTCTCAATTTTAGTTATGTTAAATACATTTTAAACTAACATGATTTGTTTTTATTGTAAACACATAATTCGGATTATACATATCATATCATGTGTCTTATTGGAATGTGGTTCATTCCTACATCACACAAATGAATTATGGATCGATTTCTTTTCAGGTTGTTACATTCAGAGAATTTGCCCTCATCTTTGGTGATATGAAACCTATTGAAACCTAAAATAGAATCTTTTTATTTTGAAAATTTATTATGAGCCATATCGATCACATCATGTATTGTATTCATGTTTGGAAAATTAATACACAGAATATTTGAATTGTGTGACATTATTATAATATATGAAAAAAGAATCATATTTTCATGGTTTTGGATGATTGATTCTTAATTTAAAATAATATTACAAATTTTTATTGAAAATATATACTTCGAGTCTTATCGATAACATTGGGTGTCTGATTTATGTGATGTAGATTCATATATGTGAAAAATAAATTATGTATTGGATACAAAATTTTTGAAAAATAAACATTCATAATTGGATTGATTTTATCTATGCCACACTTGTTTTGAAATAAAACTAATCTTTTTTAATAAAAACATGTAATATAGGCCATACAAACCTTATTATTTGTAAAATTTGAATCAATTAAATTCAGTTACATAAAAAATGAATTAGGGATCATTTTAATATAGCAAGAAAATAATAATAGATAATATTATTTAATATGACTATGTGAAACATCATTTAAAACTAAAATGAAACTACATTATAGAAAACATGAACACTGAGTCATATAGACCACATCATATTACATATTGATGTTAGTTTAATTCATATGAATAATAATGACTAATAGATATCATTCCTATAGTATCAAAATAATATGACTTGTTTCTTGTTTTTGAGCCTCTGATGTGTTTTTTAACAAAATTAATAAATTTTACAAAATATGTATCATGTAAAAATGATGTGTAATTAATTAAAAGGTTGAAAAAATGTGGATAAATTTTACAAAATAAGTTATATGAAATTCCATATTCATGTTTCCTATAATCATTCAAACACCATGTAATCTTCATATTGTAAAATACTAATTCAATTTCTTTTATTATACTTCTCATGGAAAAATAGATCAAAAATAATTTTTAGTCAATAAAATACTAATTAGTCACACCCCAAATATATTTATCAGGTCCCAGTGCATACTAAATCACAAAAATATTTGTTGATCACCTAAATTTGATGTCATATATGATTCATCCAAAAAAAATTCCAAATAAATATCTAATAAAAATATATTCTTCTTTAGAGTACATAGATTATTGGAAATAATTGTTTTCCTGAGATAATATAGACAATAAATTGATTATGAAATATTTTTATTGAAATTATAGTTTCATTCAAAAAATTACTATATAGGTATTCATATATTTCATTGTATATGATATCTTTCTCAAATATTCAAATATAATATCTACAATTGTTATTGTTATCTTGATTTTGACACTATAAAAAAATTTATCTAATTAAATAAATTATTCAGAAATATGTTTTGGTTGATAAATCTTACGATATATACCTTAGTATGTTTCCATATTATGTAATCCATGGGCTTTTTATTTTCAGTCAATGGCCTCATACCCTGATATATCCTATATTTAAATTTTGTTTTATCATAATATATCATTTTTAAATAAAAATTGAAACAAATAACTCAATATATTTCAATAAAATGTGTTTTAAAATGCATTAGAAATTCTAAAAACACAACATCAATGATTAGTTTTATATAAATCCATAAATTGGATAAAATAATATAAATTTTGGGTTCCAAATTTATTAGGATCAGAATCTAGTTCCTCTTAAAAAAATAAAAAAATAATAATAAAAAAAATAAAAATATACTTAAGGTGATTCAATTGAATAGATTATCCCTTTCAATGTAGGGATTATTAAAGTGACTTTTATCTTTTATTTATTCTCAACCACCTCATTTATATAATATTATTTTCTTATAAATCTCATTCAACTCCAGTGTAAATACTTCTATATAAATTTAATATGTATTAATGAATCTAAATCTTGATTTTTATATTTTTCCATTTATGTAATTTTATTATAAATTCATGTATAAAATATGAATATTTAGTATTTTCAATGAATATATTAGATTATTTTTTGTAAAAAATTATTATAAAATTGATACTTATGTACTTATGCAGAATTTAGACTCCCATTCACTAAAACATGATAATATCATTTATACTCTCTAGGTTAACTGTATATGTAATTTTAGATTAAAATATTTCATCTCCATACAAAATATTGAAAATATATTAATATTTGAATTTCATGACTGAATGAAATTGTACTGGTAAAATATATTTTAGTGTATTGGCTAGGGAGATTTTACTTTTGAATGGTTTTTTTGTTTTCTTAGTTGATTCAATAGATTGTCTTTATCTCAGCATCCATCTACCCTTTGTTTTATCTATTTGTAATACAATACACCACTTCATAATATTTTCAATCAATTTTTATATGTTTTTCATTTGAATTCAATTGTTAATGATATACCTCAGGTAACTCTATAAGATTATACATCCATATTACAAGAATTTTCAATAACATTATTGACTGATTTAATATCTGGATCATTAAGTTGAATATAATAATAATTTCTTGTCTCTTTTTATAATTAAATATCCACTCACATGTGATATTTTGATAGTCATTTACTATGTATTTGGTCTCCCTGGATATTATGAATTATGCCCATATCAAGAAGGTAGTACTTGGGTGTTGATAGGTAGAAGTCACATACAACATTATCATTTATAATCATAGTAATATAAATTTATAAAAACATTTTTTCTTCAAGATTAGGATGAATAGAAATGAAGAAAATTTATCATCATGGGTGAGTCATTTGGTAGATGTAAATGAACTAATTAATTTATAGAAGGATCTTTTAGTTGTCAAAGTAATGATATTTAACTACTACTATTTTAATTTAATCTTTTCACATATTTCAATCATAAATCCTAGTCAATAAGTTAATAACATAAATGATAATATGTTTTCACATGAAATAATTCCATCATTAGATATGTATCATCTTGGGGGTTTGAATTCTCAAAATATCATTGAGGATACACTCCTTAACATAAACCTCTAATGCGATTATATTTTTATGCACACTTCAATGCTATTAAATGCAGTTTTTCTTCTAGTAGAGTCACTATTTAATCATATTTATAAAAATTATAAAACATATAAACCTAATTTGATATTTTTGTTTAATACTTATATAAATAAAACATATTTATTATTCGTTCATAATTACACATATTTCCCATCATACTATTGTGTTTTTATTATCTAGTTTTCATCATTATTTAAAAAATATTTGTAACTCCTTGACCCTAGAATCATAGATCCAATGCATTTATTTATTACATTGTCATGGCTATAAGGAACTAATCTAAAAGGAATTATCATTCTATTTGTCTTGGATTCCATATTACATTCATGATAACCACAAAACATTTGTAAGTAGAAAATGAAAACATGATATATAAAAATATGAAAAAATAAATATCCTTTAATGCCTATACTAAGATATATTTTTCATAATAGGGGGAGAGAAAACATAATAAGTTTGAGATATATTGATCAATAAGGGTGAATAATGCAAAATAAATAATGATTAATTGAGAATAAAACAATATGTAATGGTAAATAACTGATAACACATTCCACTGAAACAACTAGATGTGGAAAAATATATATTTCAAGGAAATATACTGAAACCCATGATAAAAATCTAATAAACTGAGAATAGATTCTTTCCATACATATATTTATGAAATATGTAATGGATAAAAAATTAATAACTGAAAAATAAATAATGTAAGTGATTATTAATTAGACTTCATGTTTAGGGCCCATGAAAACCTATAACTTCAATATCGTTCGCAATATGATTTAAAACATTAGATAGAACCCATTATAATTTAGAAAATTTATTCATATTAAGGGAACCAATTGATTCATCGAGGGGATATATAATGTAGATACCCCACCCATAATTTTTTTTCAAAATTTTACCTCATCAAATTCTTAAAAAAAATATTTTTTATCAAATCATTTATATTTAAAAAATAATAATGGATTTATCAATATTTTTCTAGATTATCAAATAATTTTTAAAGTAAAAACCTTATATAAAAATTTTATAATGTTTTGGAAATAATAATACCCATTACCCCAGAATGTGGATATTCAAAAAAATATTATTGCAATGATGTTATTGTTTCATGATAATATTAAAAATCAGAAATTTATGTGATATTTCAAATATAGTCATTACTAACATTTTTTGGGAGAATAATCATCAAACATTCAGAACTGTCTCATTCCAATTTGAAACATTTAAATTGTAATCATAATGAAGGATTGAAAATAATTGAATATGATAATATCAAGATAATAATTAGATTCATGATATTATATTTCAATGGGAAGTATAGACACCATATAAATGTGAATTCATGAATAACAACAAATAATCTCAATGGAATGTAAATTGAGACGAAATCCATTAACTTATTCTCTATTTTTATGTTTTTCATTCATCCTTTGGTAGTGTTTTAAAATATGTTAGTAAATTATATCAAAAAGAATAACCATTATTAAAATTTCATATATAATCTTCTTTTGTTATCTTGTTACCCATTTGTTAAAAATCTTTCATTATTTTCAGTATTTATGATGTTAATTGCATTTTTTTCTCATTAATGCTTTGAAATTTTATTTTCTCTTCCGATTACATAGATTATTATTTAATAATATAATGAATTTTAAAAAATGATTTAATTTTCATATATATTTATTTTATATGTATTTATTATAATCCATAATACTAGAAGATAAGAAATAAACATAACCATTCATAGATATGGTGCGATGTACGTACGTAGAAATGATAATTTAATTTATATATTGTATTAAAATAATAAAAATAATAATAAAAATATATATTATAATTATATAATACTATATATGTTTATGATATCCTAGACCCAAACACCACATAATAGGTTTCCTAAGCACGGTATGCCACATCACCTCAAGTGCATCTCTCCAAATTCCAGAGGCTACTATCTAGTAGTGGGGGACTAGGGTGTGACTTTGGGGTGACTACTCCCTCATTGCTAGATTATAGCATAGTTGGAAAATATTAATATAGACAAATAGTGGAAGAAATATAATTAAATAGAATGAATAGTGAAAATGGATACAATATTAACAATAACTAAATAAAATGTTATAACACACTACAATAGATGATGATATTTCAATTCCATAGACAACTCAAAAACATGGATATAACAAAGTAATCATATCATGTTCACAAAAATTATAAAGGAAATATAAGTATTATCTCAAGTATTCAGAGCCCTCGCCCAATCATCTACTATCAATATCCATCAGATATAATAAGAAATAATGTGGTTGAAGCCTTATGCTTCTTTTTATCGACACTTACATTCATGTAAGATGTATCGGGTACCAAAAATCACTCAAATAGAATGTGATATAAATATCAAGGGGACACCAACAATAGTTTCAATAACATCAGACCCATGTAGAGGAAATGTAATAGTTTAAAAGCATGCATACATAAACTAAATTAGTACAACGTAACATAATAACCATTAATCTGTGTCAACCATAATATGGTTTCAAAACATGTATCAAGCTAATTATTAGATTCGTACTTGTTTATGAATAAGCTACATATTGACATTAGCGATGGTTACAATATATAATACGGAATCATTTAATTGTATTTAGTTATGATGTTTTATAATAATAACTAAGGCAACATTTACCTAATGGAATTCCAACTTAGTAATGAATGTATCCGGGCTATGTGTAAGAGTTTAATCTATGAAGAATAGTGCAAAAAATTCAAAAAAAATATGCCTACAAAGACTATGGAGTTTATCCAAGGTAAAATGTGGATATGAAATGACTAGTTCTGTTGAGATTTAACAATAGAACCTACTAGCTCGTGTTTGATCCAATGTGCATATTGAAGGAATCCTGTAATAATATTAAAGAGATATTATTGTGCCATACCATGAATCCAAATTTGGACGAGGATTGGGATCAAGGTGGGTCTTAAATAAGTCATGTTACACCCTAAAATATAAATTTGGATCCTTAGTGGATAAGGCATTCCCTATTGAATCATAGGTGAGATTGACTCATGCCACTCTTATTTGATAATGATTCCACATAGTGGTTTCATATGGTTCAAGCCTATACATTTCATTAGTGTGATAAGTGTAATTTAAGAGGGTATTATTTTTTACAATAATCCTTAATCTATCAAACAATATATTCTTTATCGTCAAGAATTATATCAATGAAAATTAACTAACATAATATAATATAAAAATGATATTAAAATTAAATATGTAAAATAGGATAAAATGATGAGAAAAAATATGATCTTTATTTCTATGTAATGTTGATGTGATGTACATTTTAAACAAAAATGTAACTTCTATATAAAAAACATGCAAATATATTCATATCTGTCTTATTGTATGATTTATTTATTTGTGGTTGATTATTAATGATTATAAATGAATTAAGAACAATTCCCCTAATGATAGAAGATAATTTACCCTCATTTTCTTGGTTTTTACTATTTAATGGGTTTTTAAACTAAAAAGACAGTTATATATTTAAAAAACAATCTTTTTTTCATATCAATAACATCTTATATAAGATTTCACGCATTCAATGAATACACATGACATGTGAATTATGGATCATTTTATTAATAATTAGAACCTTTCCATTCTTATTTTCTTTATTTCAGTGACGTGACATGTGTTTTAAACTAAAAGGAAACCTTTATATTGAAAACATGAACTTTGAGTCATGTTGGTCACATAGAGTATTGGATTAATGTGTCTCCAATTATTACACATCACAAATGATATATGTGCCATTTTACTAATTTTTGAACAAAATATGATATTATTTTCATAGATTATCCTATTTGATGCATGTTTCAACTAAAATGAAACATATTTATTAAAAACATGGACATTGAGAAATACCGACAACATTCGATGTCATATTGACATCTAGTTAATTCCTCCAGGTGAAAATGAATTGTGAACCATATTGAAATTTTTTAAAAGCAATACGATATAATTTGATAATTTTCTCTCCCTGATTCATTTTAAACTAGAATGATACATTGATATTGAGAACATGTAATTCGATTCATACTGACCACTTCATGGGTTGGAATGGTGTGAAATAAATTTCTCTATGTGAAAAATTAATTATTTATCATTTCCCTAATGTTTCATAAATAAAGAAATCTTGTTTTAATGGTTTTGGTAATGTGAAGTGTGTTATAAAAAAATGGAACCTTTCTGTTGAAAACATACACTTTAGGTCAAATTGGGAACATCAGATTATGTATTGATGTATAAACAATTATTGAACATCACTAATGAAATAAGGAAAATTGTTCAAATGTTTAAATATAATATAATATTTTTCCACGGGATGGGATATTTAATGAGTCATTTAAAACAATATATTATATTTAATAGATGCACTTTGATTTATACCGACCACATTAGGTGTTGTATTAATGTTTGTTAAATTTTCCTATGACACAAATGGTTAATGGTTAATTTTTCTAGATTCTGATAACAATGAAAACACGTTTTCTTAGCTTTAGCTCTGTGATGTGTTTTAATCTAAAAAGAAACTATTATATTTAAATCCAATATTTTGAGTCATATCGACCACATCCTGTATTGAATTAGAAAGGTTTCAATCCCAATACATGAAAAATAAAGTAAGGATCAATTTACTAAAATTTTAAAATAATCTGATCTCATATTCTCGACATTAGAGATGTGACATTTTTTCTAATCCAAAGTGAAACTTTTCTTTTTGAACACACAGTTTGATTCATATCAGTCACATAGTGTGTAAGATTCATGTGTGTTCAATTATTACATATAAAAAATGAATAATGGATCATTTTAGTAAATTTAGTGAATAATTTGAGATCATTTATTGATTTTCGATATTTGATGCATGCATTAAAATAAAATGACCCATTTCTATTACTTACAGGAACTTTGAGTAATACTATCTACAGTAGGTGTTCGTTTGACTTGTAGTTGGATTATATTGATCAAAAATGAATTTAGGAACATGATCCCATTGTTTGAAAATAATATAAGCTCATTTATTTTTGTTTTTTCTATATTTCTAATTTAAAACAAAAATGACACTTTTATATGAAATCATATACATTGAGCCATATTCCCCACCTCAGGTGTCGTTTTAGAATGAGATAAATTCCAATTCATTTAAAATAAATTATTCATCATTTTCCTAGTATTGTAAAATGATCCAATATTTTTTCTCTATTTTGATGAATTTACATTTATTTTAATCTATATTATATCATTTATATGGAAAACAAACACTTGGAGTAGTATCAATCACATCATGTGTTAAATTAATGTGTGTTTATTAATAGTAAAAAATGAAATCTAGTCCATTTCCAAATTGTAAAAAACCCATATAATATTTTATTTTTAGTTTTTACAATTTGAAGTGTTCTTTAAACAAAAGTTATACATTTTTTATTTAATGTTTTTACTTTGAGCCACACCAACATCTTATGCTGTCAGATTTACTTGTACTCAATTCCTTCATATGAAAAATTAAATATGGATTGCATTCATAATTGTTAAAAATAATGGGTTGTTGTTTTAAAAGTTTTGGGTATGTGACGCCTACATTAAACTGATATGACACCATTTTATAGAAACAACATTCATCAGGACATACTGACCACATCATGTGTCTTTTTGGAAAGTGTTCCATTCCTACATGCCAAAAATGAATTATGGATTGATTTCTATATGTTTTAATACATGTGTAGAAATGTTTTCAGATTTTCATATATGTAACCTATTTAAATTTAAAATGAATTTTTTATTAAAAACATTATCTATGAGTAATATCAATTGCATAAAGTATTGTATTGATGCTCTGTCAATTAATATATTTCAAAAATGAAATTTTTTACCATTATTATAATGTTTCAAAGAAATGAAAGCATATTTTTTTTGAATGTTTGATGATTATATTAAACTAAAATTTCACTTTCGTAAGGAAAACTCCTACTACGAGTCATAGTGATAAAATTGGGTGTCTGATTGTCATGACGTCGATTATTTCATGTGATAAATGAATTGTGTATTGGTTAACAAATGGTTGAAAAAAATCATCAGTCATAGGATTTATTATATATATATTACTCACGTTTAAAAATAAAATGAATATTTTATAATGAAACCATATAATTCGGATTATACCAACAACATTATATGTGGATTGGAATTCCCTCAATTACTACACTTAAAAAAATTCAATATCATTTTCAAAATCTTAGAAAATATTTTTAGATATTTTTTTTAGTATTGGCAATGTGAAAAATCTACAATTCTAAAATTAATGTTTTGTATTAAAAACATGATCTTCATGTAATATGGAACAGATCATGTGATATATTAACGTTCATATAATTCATATAAAAAACAATGAGAAATATATCTCTTTCTTATAGTATCAAAATAATATGATTTTTTTCTTTTTTAGGCCTTGTGATGCATGTTTTTAAATAATTTATAAAATTAACATAATATGTATTATTTAAAAATTATATTTCATTTATCTGAAAAATTTGACAAAATATGGATACATTTTAGTTAGAATGATTTATGAAGACACTTAATCATTGTGCATATATTCATTTCAACCCCGAGTATTCTGCCCATTAATTTATAAAAAATTAATTTCATCTAATATATATCTCATGGAAAAATAGATCAAAAATAAATTCAAAGGATTCTGATAATAATTATTCATAACCCAAATATATTTCTATAGTCCTAGACCACACTAGATCACACACATTTTTGGTAATCACATAAATTTGATATCGGAAAAAATTCAAAGACCAACAATGTTTCCAAGTCATCTCTAATAAAATTTATTTCTTCTTTTGAATACATAGATTGTTGAAAATCATTGCTGACCTATGTAAATATATAAATAAAATGATTATGAATGTTTTTTATTGAAATTGAATTTATCTTTATAAATTACTTATAAATGGATGCATATATTTCAATGGTATATTATATCATTAATAATGTTTCAAATATAATATCCATTATCATTGTTGTTATCTTCATTTGGACACTAAAAAAACATTTACCCAATTAGTTATATTGTTTTGATTTATTTTTAACTGTAAAATATTTTCATATATACCTTAATATGTTTTAACTTCATGTGATCCATGGGAAAATTACTCTCAGTCACTAAACTTATACCATGATATATCTTATATTCAAATAACTCCATGTCATAAAAAATTATTATTAAAATAAAAATGAAACATATATCTCAATGTATATCAATAAAATGCTTATTACATAGCATTATAAAATCCAAAAAAACATCCTATTTGGTAAAGTTTATGGAAATACTTGCATTGGTCAAAATAATATATATTTGGGTATCCAAATTTATTGTGATCTGAACACAAAACATTATAAAACATTCAATTTAATAATAAATAAATATATATATATATATATATTTAATATGATTCAATTAAATAGATTTACACTTGCATTGTAGGGATGAAAAAGGTGTATTTAATATTTTATTCTCTTCTCAAACACCTAATTTATCTCATCCATATTTTATTATAAATTTATTTCAACTCTAATTTAATTTCATCTATAGTTATAAAGAAGGTATTAATGAATCCAAATCATGTTATTTAGATTTCTCCAATTATATAGTACTAATATACATTCCATTTTAAAATATGAATATTTTTTATCTTTAATTAACAAATTAGATCATTTTTTTCAATGAGGTATTATGAAAATGTAACCTATGTACTTATTCATAATTGAGACTTGTATCTATTCAAACACTATAATATAATTTATACTCTCAAGAGTAACCTTTAATATAATTTTTGTTAGAAATATTTCCTCTTCATATAGAATATTAGAAGCCTATAAATAATTGAATGACATGTTTTCATTAAGTTGTAATAGTAAAAAAATATAGTCTAATGGGTGGGGAAGAGGTACTCCAGAATGGTTTCTTTATTTCAATGTCAATTTCCTAGACTATCTTTATCAGACCATCAATTTCCCCATCATTTTTTCTATATGTAATACCATAGATAACTTCATAAATATTTTTCATTTATTTTTCTAGGTTTTTAATTTGAAAAATATCTAGGAAATACCTCATGTGATTTTATATTATTATACATCCATTCTATTAAAGATTTAATATTATAATTGACCATTTTAATTTTGGGATTATCGTGTTGGATAGAAATATTGTTACCTATATATTGATAAAATTCAATATCCTCTCTCATGTAATGTTTTGATGGTCATTTATATTATATCTTCACTTCCTAGAAATTATACATTGTTCCACTATCAAGAAGGTAGTTCATGGGTGTTGAAAGATAAAAATCACATGCAATATTATCCTATAGAATCATTATAATAATAAGTTATCCAAATTTGTTTTCTTCAAAACTTGGATAAATATTTATGAATGAAGTTATTATATTGGGAATTTTATTCGGTTGAGTGGAATGAATTAACTCAAAGCTAGAAAATTCATTTCGATTCTTATGTTCTCATATTAGGTCAACTGCAGATTTTGATTAACCATTTCACAAATGATAGTCTTTAAAACCAGTCAATAAAATAATATCCTAAAAATAATATATTTTTTTCTAAATTAAACTAATCCTAATATATGTATCATCTTGTTTGTTTGTATTATAAAAATATTTTTTATGACACAGTCCAAACCCCACATTTCTAATGAGACTATATCTTTCTAGCCTTTTCAAAGCTAATAAATGTCCATTTTAATCTAGTATGACCACTACAGATTATATTTATAAGAAATATAAAAACATATAAACATAAATAGATATTTCTTAGTGTAATACTTAGATAAATAAAAAAAAATTAATGAAATTTAATAATTAAACTTATTTCAAATAATATTTTTTTCCATAGTTATATTTCCCTCATTATTTATGAATTCCTTTTAAGGCCTTAGACCTTTAATCCTAGTGTTAGAGCATTATTTTATTACATTGGAATTACTATAAGTATATAAATTCCAAAAGAACTGTCAGTTTATTAGTCTTTTAAATCCATATTAAATTTATGATTATCATAATACTATTGGATATAGAAAACAAAAACATGATACATAATAAACTAAAATAACCAAAATCAATGAATGATTATACTGTGTTTTATTATTCCTAACTATGAGAGAGGATGCATAATAAGGGTGATCTAATATGATAAGTAATCATATTAAATGAGGATGAATTAATGAATCAATGATAATAAATCAACATATAAAGGTAAATAATTGATAACACATGAAACTCAATCAACTATATGAGGAAAAATCAAGGTGTCAATGTAATAAACTGAAACATATACCCCTATGTCAATAATATAATAATAGAATGTAGCCATATATATGTCAATGTAAAATCGAATGGATAACAATGAAGATAACTGAAATATCTATGAAGTAAATGATTAGTAATTTTATAGCATGTCTAAAGAACATCAAAATCAATATCATCAATACCTTTTACAATACTGTTTAAAAATACAGATAGAAACCCATTTAATTTGGCCAAATTTGTGGTCTCATGTGATCTTATTGATTCATCAATGGGATATATAATGTACATGACCATCCATTAATATCATGTCCAAAACATTCGTCATATAAAATTTTAAAAATAAATAATATTCCATATCAAATATTTGTATTCAATAAAGAATATGAATTTTTCAATAATTCCCTAGATAATAAAATAACTGGCCAAGTAAACACCATATGTAAAAATTTAATAATGTTGTGTAAGTAATTATATCTATTACCCAAGAATTTGGATATAAAATGAAATATTATTACAATAATGTGATTGTTTCAAGAAAAAGTTAAAAAACCCAAAAGTAACTGAGATTTTAATGATAGTCATTAAAAAAATTTGTTAAGAGAATAAAAATTAAAGATTCCGGAGAGTTTCATACAACTTTTAAACATTTAAATAATATATACAATGAAAGTATGCCATTAAATTAATCTTATAATATCACGAGAAATAGGAGATTCTTGATATTTCATTTCAAAGGGATGTATACATTCCATATAAAAGTGATTTGGTAAATTACAACCAATAAAGTCAATGGAAAGTAAATTGAGATGAAATACATTAACATAACATTTTATTTATGATTGGTTATTATTCCTATGTTATAGTTTTTTCAGATATTCTACTAATATTTTTCAAAACACTAGTCTTGTATATAATTTTAGATATCAACTTTTTATGATATTTTATTACCCATTTGTTAAAAATCATCCATTATTTTGACTATTTTAGGTGTTAATTACCTATTTTTTCCACTAGGTTTTTGAATTTTGTTTTGATGTTTAGATTACATAGATAATTATTTCATAATATATTAAATATAAAACATGATTTAATTAATATATATATATATATATATATTAAATTTAAATGTATTTAAAATAATTTATATTATTTGTATATAAAAATAATGTGCACTATTCATAAATATTGTAGGATGTACATACACATTAACACATATTCAATTATTTTTTTATATTAAAATAAAGAAAAGTAAATGATATATATATATATATATTATAGGATCATATCTATTTCAATGATGCCCCAGACATGGCATCGACTTAAATGTTTCCCTCAAGCGCGGTGGGCCACAAGGCCTCAAACACATATCCCCAAACATTTGAGGCTCCTAACAAGTAGTGGGAACATACGATGTGTCTGTGGAGATACATTTCCATAATTACCAGTGTGTATAATAAAAGTTATATATAAACCCCGTATAATAGTGGATGAAATATAATTTAAAAGAACACATTGTGTAAATAGACACAACATTAACATTAACTAAATCACATGGAATAATATACTACAATAGATGAAAATATGTCATGTCACTAGATACCTAGAATAAATTTATGAAATATAGAATTCCTAAAATGTTCTAAAAAAGTATAAATGATATCAAAATGATATATAGAGAATCCATTGAACTATCTCAGTAATTACTATCAAGATCCATCTTAAACAGAAATAAATAAAGTGTTCGAAGCCTTATACTTACCTTTATCCAGATCTAAATTCATTTAATCTTCCTTCGGTACCAAATGGTTCTTGAAGAGGATGTTAGATAAATCTAAATAGGCCACCACCAACAGTGTCTATAACAACCAAACTAAGTAGTGGAAATGAAACAATTTTAATGCAGAAATCCATAAAGTAAACCCAAACAATGTAACACAATAACCGTATATCAACATCATCCCTCATATAGTGTCTGAACATTTGACTTGTTAATTATTTGATTATTACCAGTTTGAAAATATGTCAAATGATGAAAATAATGAATCCTCCATGATATAACAAGGAATCCATTAATTTTATTTAGTAATGATGTTCCAAGGTAATAACCAAGCTAATTTTGACCTCATGGGTTACCAAATCAGTAATGGAATTATCCCAACTATTGGTAAGAGTGTAATCCATGTAGAATAGTAAATGTAATTTTAAAATAAAACATGTATCGAGTCCAAGGAGTTCATATAATGTAAAATGGGGATATGCAATGAATAGAAATGATATAAATTAATAATGGAACCTACATGTATGAGCTCGATCAAATGAGTTGTAAGGACTCATAAATTTCAAAGATTTTTTTTTTAAAATTCATTATAATTTTACGAGTCCGCAGTTTCTGACGGCGTGCGATTCTGAGGTCCGGAGTGCCCGTAGTGATCCTTCAAAGTTTTGTTAAGCATAAATTAATGCTCCTATGAAGTTTAACTAAAAAAGTTTTATAACTCATAAATAGTTACTTAGATCAGAAATCTGTTGCCCCCATTGTGCTCAGAATGGTGGTTTTACGCTAGGCGCGACTTATGTTTAGTCGGTGCGAGCCTCCTATGAGAAATTCAAAAAAAATGCATAACTATAAATCAAATAAATAAATAAATTATTTTATTTTCAAATGCTTATAACTCACAAACGGTCGCTTGGATTAAAAATATAAGACCACCGATAAACTAGTGAGGGCATGCTTTATTTATGTAGATACTAAATTTTGCTGGCACAGGCCACCAGAAACAGTTATTTTTTGGTCGCACATAAAATAATTAAACTACAATTATTTTACTGTAAAATTCATAACTTCTAAATGATTACTCGAATTGAAAATCTAAGAGTACTGTTGGGTTCATTTGGGCATGTTTCACCTAGGCAGAGCCTAACATCAAATACAGTGGGTGAAGGGTGACTGATAATAACTTTCTGAAATTTTTTTCGGGTACGTTCAGTACATGTACGTTTGGAATTCTATAACATATCAACCGGTGATTGGAATTGAAATCTGAGGCCACTGTTGAACTCGCAATGTCGGTAATTGCTAAATGAGACCTTCTCCACAATTACGTTCTACCGGGTGTATGAGTTAGTTTTTGTTGGTTTTTAATTAAATTGTATAAAAATAAAGTGATAAATATATTTTTATATGTGTAATTTTAATCCTCCAAGGAGAGGATGGAGGTGGGGCCCACCCACACATATCATCCCTTGGGAGGATATTTTTAGGTGGGGCCCACATGTTCGTTACCCCCTTAATCCCCAATTAAAGTATGAATAGTGGGGGCCACATGAGCTCTTTAACACCTCTAACCCCCTCTTTTAAGTGGATTAAACTCTCCACCTCCCAATTAATTAATTGGACACCTCTCTCCATTAATTAATTAGAACTCCTCACCTCCCCTTATTTAAAAATTGTACCATCCTTCCCATTAATTATATGGGTTGTTTTTTTAAATTAACCACATCTTTTGAAATTGTGGTGCCAAAAAATAATAGATGTCATTTCCATATATTATATGGTTGGCATATTTCTTTCCATTATTGGGAGAACTAATGAGAGGGGGAGTTCAGGGAGAGCTTCATCTTCCAACGAAGAACACCGAATTCCTTCTTCTTCAAACGGGGCAAGGAAGGGAACCTATCATCTGCCACCGAAGAATGACGAAAGAAAAATCCACTTTATTCATCTACATCAAATAAGAATACGCTACCCGCGAATAACATTTCCAATGACGAGTATCTCTTTTCCTCTTCCAACTTTGATGGAAAGACACCGCCTTTTTGAAACTCCATCAAACGACACTGAAATGAAAGGTAGGGGTTGTTTCATGATGATGATTCTCTTTTCATCTTCTCTGCATCGAATTTTGATTGATACAAAGTGTTGGTTTTTAATTGTTGTGCTTCGTTCATGTGAACCGAATGCTACCACTGTAAACACGGATGGTGCGGGCCATCCCAACATAGCCCGACCCCATTTTTGTTATTTTTTTAATGATTATATGATGGAATGGAACTATGGTGACATCGATGTAGATTTCAAACGAAGACTGCACTACCCGCGACCCCCACGCACCGCCGCGCTATCCGCCTGCCTTCGCACTGCCACACCCTGTATAGCCTGCCCGCGTGCCACCGCACGCAGCCCGACGCCCTTGCACATTGCCAGATGCCCCGATCTGTACAGGAACATTGCACGCTTCCCTGTGCCCCTGTTGGCATGCTCCCAGCACCATTTTCCCCTACCGGCGCGCTCCTGGTGTCATGCGCCCCCCACTAGCGCGGCTTCCCGGCACCCCCACGCCGCTACCCGGCGCACCGCGCCGCTGTCATGCATACAGACACCATGCCTGGTGCACCCGCAGCCTATCAGTGACCTGCCGACCTGCGGTGCCCTCAAGATGTTGCTGGAATAACCAGCCCGATCTCCCGGGCCATGTTACTGATGTTTGGGTATAGTTGAGTCACAGTCATGTTGGATCCTACATGAATCCAAATGGGCCACTGGGACTAAAATGCAAATAACTCACAGACTGGGTGCCCGATTGACGTGCCATCTGTTACGTTGATACCCCTTTGTCATGGCAGTTATTTGAGATAGTTCCACCTATGATTTATGGACACTTGGATTATCAACCAATAGTTCATGGATCAGATCCTCTTAGAGATGAGAAGATAGAGTGTGGAGACCTAACAATTGTAGACCTGACGACTTCTTGACCGATTAGACTCGGGGTGATTCGATTAGCCCAGTGGATGGAGCTCCCGGTTTGGCAGCAGACCCATGAAGGACGAAGCACCTGGTTTGGCATCAGACCCGTGGTACTCGACAGGAGGTGTACCTCTGACTGCTATTAGTGGGAGTGCCCAGTTTGGCGGCAGACCCACTGCGGAGGAGCGCCCAGTTTGGCAGCAGAATCGCGGTACTCGACAAGAGGAGTACCTCAGCAGTCTAAGGTTAGTGAGTAGAGCCACAGAGTCGCGACATGGCCAATGTACATGACAGAGTAGGAGTTCTCCAACATCCCTGATTTTGATAATTAAAATTTTGGTTTGTGCTGAGTCAATGACCGTTGTGTTTTCCTCATGATTGATATGGGTTACCAGATAACTTAGGTATATGTATGGGCATATACCTAAGTAATGGTTATCCGTTGATTCATAATTTGTGTTTTATCCTTGTTGGATTTTGTGAGACATTGAGGTTCTCTGGGTCCATACTGAGTATTGTTATACACACCCCTGCACGGGCTATGCCCACACCTTGTTGTGTTGGATGCAGATGACAGACAACACTGACCAAGGCAGAGTGTACACGGACTGGACGGAAACGAGAAGTGGACCTCATGACGAGATGGTACTCAGAGGATACGAACAGATGTGGAGCACTGAGGAGGCTATCTGTACCTACCCATTAGGTAGGATCCGTGGTGGATGATTAAAAAGTTGATAGACACGTTCCACCTATTTGTCTTTTAGTTTTACCGATTTTGTCATTTCCTTGTACTTTGTTGTTGGGTTTGTATTTCCGAACTCTTTTACATTCAAGAAAATCTTTTGTTATGAATTCTTTTACTTAGTTTTTTCTTTCGCTTGTACTCTGGTTGTGTGTGTTTGCATTTTATAAATGCAATTTATTCCTAGTATTATAGATTTATGCCTTTGGTTCTAGTCATCAGCCCCTGGCTTATGGAAGGCGGGCTTGGGGTAGTTAAGACACAGGCTCTGGGGGACAGGTCGTGACAAATTGGTATCAATGGAGTCAGTTCTACCGCAGAACATAGGACTCTGATATTTCTTTTCTATGAAGAAATATTTTTAAGGGTATCGAGTGTGGTTATCAGTTCAGGGAGTCCAGTGTTACTGTGGCAGTTGACGTATCAATACAACAAGACCCTGAATAATGATTTCCAACTTGTTCCACAAAAAACTGATTGCGTACCGATTTAAAAAAGTTTTCTTTATGTCCGCTCAAACCAGGTCAGCTCACCATGTATAATCTTTTGACTGTGTCACATCTGTTCAGGATGCCTCTACGCAGACAGTCAGTTGATGTTCCGAGAGAGTACCCGAGGATGGCCCACCAAGCCATGAGGCTCCGGTGTAGAGCCCTTTTATATATTGGCATGTTCTGGTGGTGTACCAGTAGCACCACCACCCATTGGGAAGCAGATGACACCAGCCTTACAAGAAGATGGTGCATGCTAACAGAGCACGTTGCATGAGTTCCAGCAGCAGAGGCCTCCAAGGTTACAAGGTGAGACAGATTCCCATGAAGCATTATGTGGTGAACATTTCAACATGTTACAACCACCTTCCATTGTATTCCCCACTAGGTTCATAGAGCTGGAGGGAAGGGGAAGAGATTAGTTGTATATGGTCTAGGAGTGTGACCCAAGGGCTCTAAGAATGATTTGAGGTACGGTTAGTGTCTACAACTAGCTGCCGTATCAATAGACAATGTTACCAATAAATACATCCTTCCACGAATCATTTCCCAGACCTAGAGTTTCTGGTTATGCTGTTGACTTGACCCTCACATCAGGAGATACATTTCAGAGGACTGATTCAATTGGAACCTCTTGGTGGTAGTGTCGAGGCCTTATGACATTAATTTGGGTATGTACTGGGTTAATACAGTTCATACATAGATTGAATGTATTGGAAAAAATGGATATTGTTTCTCTAAAACATTGGGTTGATTTATTCCATAGTCGGCGAAAAATGAAACCCAAGAAGCACTGGATAAACTCCTGCATACAAGGGTGTCACTGAAAACTTGTGAGTCGGCCAACCTCACCCTCAACGTAGCAGAAGTTTTGAGTTTTCACTTCCACACAAGAGTATCATAGAATGGGGACAGCCTTTCAAAAGATGTTTATTTGAATACCTCCCTCAAGGGAGAGGGATGACTGATTTGGTTAGGTACTACCATAGATTTGTGCAAGACTCCTTCATAGAAGGTATGAGCTACCATGAAGAAAGAGCATATGAAGACTACACAGAGCAGACAAAAGTCAAAAGCTGTTAGGAGAAGGAGACCTCTAGAGTTTGAGGATGGTGACCACCTCTATCTACAGGTCTCACCTCGATGAGGTCTATGAAGGTTTGGCCAAGGCGGTAAGTTATCTCTTTTATTAATTGGACCTTTTTAGATCCTCAACAGAGTAGGTGAGGTGGTTTACTACTTATCTCTTCCACCTTAGTTTCACTGGTTACATGACGTCTTCCACATATCTCACCCGAGGAGATATGCACGACCCATCCCACATCATCGACCATGTAGAGTTGCACATCGATGACTTGGAAACTTTCACAGATGTTCCAGTGGAGATTGATGATCGATATGATCGGGTCCGGTGTGGATGATTGATACCTCTAGTGCGCGTTCATGGCAGCATGAGAACCTCCAGGAGAGCACATGGGAGTTGGAGGCTAAAATAAATGCTCAGTACACTAATTTTGATCCTTTATTGTGAGTTGTGGTTTACGGGGATGAATAGCCCTAAGGTGTGGGTAATTTAAAGACCCGAAGATTTCAAAAAAAAAATTTCCTAATTTTTTTAAAATTTTACGAGTCTACAGTTTTTGAAGGAAAGCGATTTCGAGGCTTGGAGTGCCCAAAATGATCCGTCGAAGTTGCGTTAAGCTTAAATTAACGCAGGTATGATGTTTTCTGAAAAAATTGGAATAACACATAAACAGATAGTCGGATTAGAAATTTGAGGCCATTATTGTGCTCAGGATGGCAGATTTACACATGGAGAGACCTAAGTTTAGTCGGTGGGGGCCTCCTGTGAGAAATACCAAAAATGGTATAACTGTAAATAAAATAATTAAATAAATTAATTTTATTATTCAAATGCTTATAACTCATAAATGGTAGCTCAGATTAAAAATCCTAGACCACTAGTGAACTCATGAGGTCATGTTTTATTTAAGAAGATATTAACTTTGTCCGGCGCAGGCCACCAAGAAAAAATTAGTTTTTTGGCCGTAATTAAAATAATTTATTTACAATTATTTTATTGTAAAATTAATAACAACTAAATGGTAACTCGGATTGAAAACATGAGAGTAACGTTGGGTTCGTTGGGGCATTTTTCACCTTGGGAGAGCCTATCCTCCACTGCAGTTGGTCGAGGGTGACTAATAATAATATTCCATTATTTTTTTTGGGTACATTCAGAAAACGTATGTTCGGAATTTTATAACTTTTGAACTATTGCTCGAAATTGAAATACGAGGGCACCGTTGCACTTGCATCATCAGTAATAGCTTAATGAGACCTTCGCCGCAATTGTGTTCTACTATGTGTAGGAGTTTTTGGGGGGGGGGGTTTAATTAAATTGAATAAAAATAAAGTGATAATTTTATTTTTATTTGTGGCTATATAATTCTTCATGGAGAAGATGGAGGCGAGGCCCACCCACACATAACCTCCCATGGGAGGATATGTTTAGGTGGGGACCACATGAGCTTTACCCCCCCTTAAACCCCCAATTCATATATGAATAGTGGGGCCCACACGAGCTCCTTAACTCCTATATCCCTGTCTTTTATGTGGATAAAACTCACCACCTCCCAATTAATTAATTTGACACCTCTCTCCATTAATTAATTAGAAATCCTCACCTCCCCATATTTGAAATCTGAACCATCCTTCCCATTAATTATATGGGTTGTTTTTTTAATTAACCACATCTTTTCAAATTGTGGTGCTAACAAATAATAGACGTCACTTCTATATATTATTTTGATGGTATTATTCTTTCATTTATTGTGATAACTATGCAGAGGGGGAGTTCTTGGAGAGATGCATCATCCAACAAGGAACACAGAATTCCTTCTTCTTCAACTAGGGAATTGAAGGGAATGTCTTTTTTGCCACTGAAGATCGAAGATGCCATCTTCTTCCTTCTTCATCTGCATCAAAGGAGAAGACTCCCACCATGATGAAGATCACCAACGACTAGTATCTCTCTTCCTCATTCGACATTGACATAATGATGATGCCTTTCCGTGACTCCATCAAACGACATCGACAATCAAGGTAGGGGCTGTTCCATGATGATGCTTCCCTTTTCTTCTTCTCAGTATCAAATTAAGATTGATACACAGTGTTTTATTTTGATTTTTGAGCTTCCTTCATGTGAACTGAATGCTACCACTATAAACACGGAGGGTGCGGGCCAAACCAACATGATCTAAACCCTCTGTTGTTATTTTTGTGATGATTCTATGCTGGAATCTTACTAAGGGAACAATGACAAAGAATGCGAACGAAGACCAGGATCCCCGCGGCCCCCACACACCATCATGCTCCTGGCTTTCCTATGAGCCGCCTCATGCCGCATCGCCTGCCAGCGCGCTCCCGCGCCCCACGCCACTGTCTCGCGCCCTTGCGCGCTGCCCGACGCCCCCTTGCGCACTACCTGGCACCCGGTCCATGTTGGCATGCTACCCGGAACCACGCGCCCCTACCGGCGTGCTTTTGGGGCCTCGCGCCCCTATAGGCACGCTCCCAGTGCCCCGCTCCCCTGCCCGCGCCCCTAATTGCGCAACTACCCAGTGCCCCGCGCCGGGGCCCTGCGCCCCGCGACGCTGCCTCGTGCCCCCGCTTTCTGCAGTGCCCCGACACCCTTCCATGCCCCTACATGCTCTTTTCTACATACTGACACCCTTCCCGGTGTAGCCACGCCTTGTCGGTGACCAGCCGACCCGCGGCGCCCCCGCAGTGTCGCTGGCCGAACTGGCCCGGTCTCATGGGCCAAGTTAACAAGCTACCTACTCGGTGACAATTGGGTCGAACCTTCCTCATGGTCCATTAGGCCGAGCCCAGATTACAGTGTCAAAACATAGCGGGATGACCCGCCCAATGGGCCTAGTCAGACCTAGCGAGTCCGACCGGGTCGACTCAGACCGGGTCGGCCCAATCTGGTTTGGGCCTAGTCGGTCTGACTGGGTCGGACCGGACCCTAGCCCATTACTGAACCCTTTTCCTTCATCGGCCTTTTCTATGGCACCAGGCATCCGTTTGACGAATCGTTAGCGGCTCCAGTATTCATGGAGAATAGTCATCCCATTGATTATACCTCACTGGAGTTCAGGTATAGTTGAGTCACGGTCAGGTTGGTTCGTACAAGAATCCAACCGGGCCCCTGGGACTAAAATGATAATAACTCA
The DNA here is from genome assembly GCA_963277665.1 of Viscum album. Lineage (NCBI taxonomy): Eukaryota > Viridiplantae > Streptophyta > Magnoliopsida > Santalales > Viscaceae > Viscum > Viscum album. The sequence goes on from OY728128.1 coordinate 327,121,306, forward strand.
TAAACAGGGAATCCCATTGAAGCATCATCTATTGCGTTGAGACCCCATTGATGTGACGTTCCTTTGAGATACATGCACCTACGATTTCGTGTCACATGGATTATCGACCAATATCTCATAGAGATGATCCTCCCAAAGATGAGCAGATAGAGTGCAGAGAGCTAGTAGATGTTGAATTGACGATTGCTTGACTGATTCGACTCAGAGTGATTCGATTAGCCCAGTGGACGGAGTGCTCAATTTGGTGGTAGACCCACGGCGGACAGAGCAACTGGTTTGGAAGAAGACTCATGGTACTCAATAGAAGGAGTACGTTTGATGACTATTAGGGGGAGCGCCAGGTTTGGCAGTAGACCCACAATGGGGGAGTACCCGGTTTGGCATCAGACCCACAGTACTAGATAGGAGGAGTACCTCAAATGTCTAAGATTAGTGAGTAGCGCCTTAGAGTCGCGAGAGATCCACTGTACTTGATAGAGGAGGAGTTCTCCAGCATCCATGGATTCGATAATAAAAATCATTTTTTGAGTTGAGTCATTGAACTTTGTGTTTTCCTCATGATTGTGATGGGTCACGAGACAACATAGATATATGTATGGGTATATACCTATGTAATGGTTATCCATTGATTCAGACATTGTTTTTTTCCGTGTTGGATTTTGTGAGACATTGAGGGTCTCAGGGTCCCTACTGAGTATCGTTATACTCACCCTGACACAGGATATTCCCGCACCTAATTATGTTGGATGCAGACGACAGACAGTGCTGACCTAGGTGGAGTGTACAAGGACTGGACGGAACCTAGAAGTAGACTTCATGACTAGACAGTACCCGGAGGAGACAGATGGACGTGGAGCACAGAGGATTATATCAGTACATAACTTTCAAGTAGGATTTGTGGTGGACGATCCCAGATATGCTAGACATCATCCATCATTTTTTCTTTTTAGATGTACATGTTTTGTCTTTTCCTTGTACTTTACTGCTGGGTTTGTATTTCCAGCCCCTTTTTCTATGGAAGACAGGATTGTAGTAGTAAAGACACGGGCCTCAGGGGACAGGTGATGACATGAATGTATTGAATGAATCCAGTAACAATATTAATGTTATCATATGGTGTCATACCGTGTAACCAAATTTAGAAAAGGATTGGGATCTAGGTGGGTTTCAACCACGACTAACCTCATCCTTGAATAGGAATGGGGTTCCAAATTTTCCAAGGTATTCTCTATGGAATCCAAGGAGATCTCATGTGGGGACACTCTCATATGATAATGATGTCTTATTTTATTCCATAAGGTTAAATCCCTTACCTTTCATTATTGGGAAAAGGTTAACTGAGCATGAAATGAATTAATCATGTCTTACTTAATCAATATGTTCATTTGGTTCAAGACTTTCCTTTCATTTTTTAGAAGTTCATGGATCATTAAATAATTTATTTATTTAATTTATGGAATTTTCAAAAATCATGATTTTAACTATAACATCCCATGTACATGATGAATAAGATAATTTCATATTTGTGAATATTTGTGAATTAAATATTATTTTTACTTTAAATGGGTTTCTATGTTTTATAGCATTCCTGATACGCAACAACGAGTTTTGTTGAAATCTTAAGTTGAACACTAATAATATAATATTATTATTTTAAATGGAAGTTATCTCCTTGAAGTTGTGTTGGCGGGAATGGAAAAAACTAACTACAATATGATTATACATGTTTGTTAAATATATTTACATTTATCCAACAAATGTTAGAGGCTTACATTGTGAATGAATCTAATTTTAAGCATAATTTATCTTAAAAGGTCAATTTACCACCTTTTAATGGAAAACCCTCTTTAAATATAGTTTTGGTCACTTTAATACTTCATATTTGACCAAATAAAATCCTTATTTAGAATGGGGACGTCAAAATTTACTTTTTGTATATTTTTGGAATTTTTCCGATAACGTTTATTTTATAATCTATAGTGTATATATTTTATTTTAATTCAAAACTATGTTTTAATATAATTTATTTATTTTGTTAGATTATCATTTTAATTGGATTTAGAGTTTAATTAGAATATATTTTTACCATTTAATCCAATGTTGGTCATTGGAATTAATTTTACATTGAAATTGGTCATAAACAAGTGTCAATCTTTTGATAGTTATTGTTTATTAAAAACATGCTATTTGTTTTAACAATGGGAATTAAATTTAAAATTAATTAATTCCACATTTATATATTTAATTTTTAAAAATAATCATCATTTTGGAATTCCAAATTACAAATATATCTTAGGCTGAATGTTTCGTATTTTTTGGAAAAACATCAATTTGTTTTGAATTGTGAAACCACATAGGAGTAGTTTTAAAAACTGAATTTTTCATTTAAATGAAATTTTACCACTTTTTTGAATTGTATTTAAAAAATAAAACATACAGTTTTGTTATTAATTAATAAAATGTGGTTCAATAATATGAAAATAATTTTTGGTGAATAGTATGTTTTGACTTTTATTACCGCAGTTAATGGTAAATATGGTAATTCAAGGTAAAAATAATATTATAATAATTCAAAATTACATTAAATATTGTCTTAAATTTATTGGATGCATATTTTTCGTCCATAGGAATCCTTGGGTCGATTTTGGGACCCCATAGAGCCACATATGAATGATTATGACACTTTAGATTAGTTAATTTAATGTAAAGGCCAAAATGACATAAGAAAAAGGCTTTTAGTAAATTAATTTTTATATGGTATTATATAAAGAATTTTTTGTCTATAAATATTAATTTGAAAGAAAAAATCATTTCCTATATGATAGTATTTTTTTATAATTTTTAGACTTTGAATAAATTAAATTATTCATGACACAATAATGATGAAGCATATTACTCATTATTAAATGATTTAAATAAAAAAGATTATAATGATTAAAATATTATTCAAAACCTATCCAATTCCTATTAGAATATTTTATTTTGACAATAAGACATCTTATCTTGAACTATAATGATTTTTTGTCCTTTAGAAACCGAATATAATTATATAATAAATAATATTTCACACTTTCCTAAAGAGATCCTCCTCTCCCTTACAAAAGGATACCACTTCTAACCAATTACTCACACCTCTCAAGCTATTTGTCTCATCCTAACTCTGCCCAATTAAGATCCATATATCTATATCCTCCACCTAGAATCCTTACCTTAGGAAGAAGGCACTACAATAAGTCCTTTTGGTTCATACCAAAGGAAGTAACCCAAATTAAAGTTAACCATTTCTCTTAACTTATTTTCTTTTAATTTTTACTTATCCAACCCCTAAACTCTTTTTATTCATTTATTTTATAAAAAAAATGGTATCCTCAATATATTATGATGTTTCTATAAGAATTATTCGAACTAAACTTACACACACCTCCATCAAATGGGTGAAGACCATAATGTTTCTGTGGATGACAAACTAACGCCTTACGAAACGATGATTGTTAAGTTACATCTTACTATCTCTATTTGTGGCCATTATGATGGAACTATATTTATATATGATATATATTATGTTATAATTTCCATATTATTTTGTAATTCCCAATTATATCATGCCTTTATGGTTTCCATAGTGGATAAATACTATAATCTCATTTGAGGAAGTGCAGACAACCGCCCCTTAAGGTGATGGACTCATTAATTCCTTATGTGGGATGTATAAATGATAGATTTAATGATATTATATATGATATTATACTATAATTATAAGATAAATATGTATTATTATGTTTTAATTCCTTTAAAATAAGAAATAGAAAATAAAGTAGTGTTCATACATACGTACAGCTTACCGTCTCCATGAATGGTGCCTTTCATTTCTTACCTCCAAATGTTATGTACTATTATAAATTAATTTTTATAATAGATATATATGTAATATATGATATCTAAGAAATGTATTTCATTCCGGATTTAATGAACTACTAAAAACATGGACAACTTGTAAATATAAAGGGTTCATTTTTGACTCAAGTACTAAATATCAACAAAATGTATGTAATTAACTTGAATAATTACATACTATTTATAACAAGGTAATATGTGATATAAAAGAAATAATAAACTTGAGAAAGGTTCTTAAGAAATTAGAAATTGACTTTATTTTATTATTTAGGAGATTAAAGAATGATCGAGTCATGTCGGACATGAGGTGAGAGACTTCGTCTCAATCTCCTATCATTGAGGCATATTTTGTTTTAATAAACGATTTTATTTTATACACTATCTAGAAACCTTTGAATTTACTTTTAATTCACAGGGAATATTTTTATATGATGATTTTTACTAAACCAGAAAAGGAATACTTTTTTACGTAAGCGGTGATGACAACCTTCCCACTACCGCGTGTATTATTCGTTATATGGCTTCCTTAACAAGCTGGAATGTTTTTAGAAGGAAAAATAAATAACATATACACTTTTTACATATTTTGATATTGAAAATGATTTTGATAATGGATTTATTATTTCAATATCTTGAAATGATATGTTGTTATTGCAAAGTGGAAATGTTATCTTCTCTTTTATACTTATGATAGGTGTTATTATCATGTCATGGTTTATGGGAATTATTTACGTATACAGGTGGTTCTATGATAATCCTATGGCGGGTGAGCCCGAGGTAGATCTCCAATACATTGGGAAAAGTGAGGGAGGTAAACGTGAATGTCTCTCTTAAGATATTTAAGGAATATACTGTGATGGGTAATCCAATGTAACTCTCTATGTAGCTTTGATAGCTATAATATAAGTATTATATGGATGCCACAAGTTACCTTTATGAATTATTATTTCTAGGTTTTATTCATAAATTCATATGATTTCATGAAGAATGTATGAGATTTCATGTTTTATATGTATTTATGAATAAATTTTTTCATTCTTTATTTTATAACCCTTACTGATCTTTTTATTCTCATCCCATGTTTTGAAATGTTTTCACAGGACTTAAAGATGAATAGTGTCATGGATTGGATTATGGAAATGTCATGTTGTCTAAAACATGGAACTATACATGACACTTTTTTCAAAAGTTTTTATTTTATGAAAAAATGGAATATGTGTAGAAGTGTCTACCTTGTAATATTATGAGATGTAATAGTTATGTCTTAATTCTCTAAAAATATAAACCTGAAAATATCCTCAATGTGAATTAATAATTTAATTCAATTTTATGTATTGATTTATGGTTCGGTCCTTATAGTTGGTATCAATGGTCGGTTTAGATAACATTAGGAGTTAGGGTATTGTTAAATTAATATCCTTAAAGTAAATTATGTTAATAATTATATTATATACTATTTACAGATTACCATGTTTCCTAACCTATTATATTTATATGTCCATAATGGTTTTCCACATAGGAAACAACGACGTTATGTTGGGAGAAAACCAGGAGGAAGACAACCTTCCAAATTAGCAACCTGAGATGGTCGGAATTGGAACTGAACAGTTTGTTTCAGTGATGGCCCAGTTGACTCAGGATATAAATGGTGGTGGTATCCATGTACGAGATAAGCTAGATCAACCACAGAAAAACATGTCAGTAGTGGAAAATTTCATGAGGAAACATCCCCCATCATTCCTAGGATCATCTAATCTGGTTCTAGCAGAAGGGTGGATTAATTCACTAGAAAATATTTTCTATGTCATGGGTTGTTCTATACATCTAATAGTTACTCTCACTGTTTACCATTTTGAAGGTGACGTTGATCAGTGGTGGTCGATGGTGAAAAATATCAGGGCTAATGAGGATATTGATACTCATGTTTGGTATGAATTAAAAGGTATGTTTCTTGAGAAATATTTTCCTAAGGTGGTTCTTCTTAGGATGGAAAAACAATTCCTGTAATTAAGGCAGGAGGATGACTCAATGGCTTCTTATGAAGAAAAATTCACTCGACTAAGATGGTATGCTCCAATTTTTATATGAGATCTTGATAGTAAAATCAACCATTTTTAATCAAGATTGCACATAACGTATCTAAGGGATTTTGCTTCTCGTGAGTTAAAAAGTTATGAAACACTTGTTCGTTGGGCGGAGAAGGTGTTAATGGAGTTTTCTGATGATCAGGTGTTCTTTGAAAAAACAACAGAATAAGAGGTCGAGGTGGCAGGTGAATGGGATGAACTCTTGAAAATAGTCTGATGGTAAGAAACTTAACTTTACAACATGTAATAATTGTGGTAAAAAGCATGTTGGGGAATGTCTTTTGAATTCGGGTAAGTGCTACCGATGAGGTAAAATGGGACATAACGCACGTAATTGCCCTAAAAATGATCAGGGTAATAGTAAGACAAAATCTGATTTATGCTCAGTAAAATGTATTATGTGCAATGAAAGGGTCATTATGAAAATGAGTGTCCAAAAAAGAACTCAACTAAAAGAATGCAACCAGACTACAAGAAGAAAGTGGTGGTAAAATCTTTTGAAACAACTTCAGCAGTTGTTGGGCCATAAAATGTATTTTTTTTCTGATACGCTGTTTGTTTGTTCACATTATGCCAATGTCTTTTTTTTATTCTATGATTAAACACTCATTCTTTTCTGAGATTTTTTCTATTAAATTTGGAATTCCATCTCATGATATGAACACATAACTTAAGGATAAAACACCTGGAGGAAATATTGAGACAAAAAGAAAACAAAAGAACATCTTTATTCTTGTGTGCGGAAAGAATCTACCTGCAAACTATATTGTTTTTCCACTAGTATAGTTTTATGTTATTTTTGGCATAGATTTGATTTCTGTTTATCATGCTAAAATTGGCTGCAGAGCTAAGGAGGTTTCTTTTCAGAATGATATTCAGTTTGTTTACAAAAATGAACCCTTGATTTTGATAACATATCAATAAGCTGAGAAAATAGAAAAATATGGAAATGAATGTTACCTTTCACATATTGCTGAAAACAAAGGAACCGTTCATAATAATGATGTGCCAGTGGTAAATGAGTACCTTGGTGTTTTTTCTAATGCGTTTCATGGTATTATACCTGATCGGGAAGTTTAATTTATTGTTGACTTAGTTCTTGAGGCTAAGCCAATTTTGAAATCCCCTTAACGAATGTCTCAAATTGAACTTTTAGAGTTGAGGAAGAAATTTTTGGATTTATTAGATAAAAGATTCATTCGACCTAGCACATCACCATACAGTGCTCCTATCTTGTTTGTTAAATATAAAGATGTTTCAATGAGACTTTGAATTGATTATAGAGCATTAAATAACATCACTATTACGAATAAGACTCCTTTGTCTCATATCGATGATTTGTTTGATCAGCTCAAGGGAGCTCAGTATTTTTCGATGATTGATTTGAGGTCAGGGTACCATCAGTTGAATGTAATGGAAGAAAACATTCCAATGACCGTGTTTCATACTTGATATGGCTATTATGAATTTGTATTTATGTCTTTTGGGTTAAGAAATGTAGCTACTTTATTAATGGATCTTATTAGTAGAATATTACATGATTTCTTGGATAAGTTTGTGGTTGTGTTCATTGATGATATTTTTGTTTATTCTCAAAGTAAATAAGACATGAAATTCATTTAAGGGTTGTCTTTCAAACCGTAAAAGAAAATAATTTTTTGGGGAAATTCAGCAAGTGTGTGTTTTGGTTAAAACAATGTTTTTCCTTTGTCATATTGTTTTAAAAATATCTATAACTGTTGATCGTGCTAATACAAAAGTTGTTGAAGAATGGCCAAGACCCAGAAATGTACCCGAGATCTGTATTGTTCTTGGTTCAGAAGGTTATTACAAGAGTTTTGATGAAAATTTTTCACTGTTATCTAGTCCAATGAGTAATGTAACTTGAATAGGTGTTAAGTTTATCAGGAAAAAATAAAGTGAAGATTGTTTTCAGGAATTGAAAAGAAGATTGGTGAATGCTCCAGTTTTGGCACTACCATCCAGAAATTGTGAGTTTTTTATCTATAGTGATTCTTTATTGAAAGGAAATGGTTGTGTCCTTATGAAAAATGATCAGGTAATTTCTTATGCATCACGTCATTAGAAACCTCATGGAGTGAATACCCTATCCATGATTTGGAATTAGCTGCTGAGGTTTTTTCATTAAAAATTGGGAGGCAAAATTTGTATGGAAAAAAATGTAAAATATATACTGACCAGAAATGTTTAAAGGATATATTCACTCAAAAATATTTTAACATAAGACAAAGGAGATGGATAGAATTAATCAAGGATAACGATTGCATGATGCACTACCATTTGGGAAATGAAAATAATGTGGCTGATTATTTGATTTGAAAAAGTAATGCTTCATTAGCCATGTAATGTTTAGAACGATATCCTTTGGTTTTTGATATGATGAACTTTGGAATAGAAGTTGTTGGTGAAAGAAACTCTTCTATTTTTTTAGGTGTCAATATAATCATCTCTATCATACAGAATAAAACAAACGCATAAAGAAGATAGTGAGTTCCAGAAAAAGTAGAATTCGTTCAGAAGGGTAATTTTCCTAATTTTAAGGTTGATAATGATTGAGTTTTGAGGTTTGGGAAGATATTATGTGTGCCTTATGATTCACAGTTGATGAATGAGTTGTTATGTGAAGCTCATAGTTCCCCGTTTTAAGTTCATCCAAGATGTACTAAGATGTTCATGGATCTTTCGGAGTATTACTGGTCGGATGGAAGGAAAATAAATTTTGCTGATTTTACTGTGAAGTGTTTGAATTTTCAGCAGGATAAAGCAGAGTAGATGTTACTGAAAATGATGCTTCTACCTCTACTGGTGGCAGAGTATAATTGAGAAAATATATCCATAGACTATATTGTGGGACTACAAAAGACATCTCGAGGTAATAATGCAATCTGGATTATAGTTGAATGATTGACCAAATCTGCACATTTCATTTATATTCAAGATAAATTGTCTCTAGATCAACTTTCTCTGTTGGATGTTAAATATATAGTCAGGCTGCATGGTGTTCCCCTCTCCATTGAATCTGATCGTGATCCCAGGTTTACTTCTAAATTTTATAAAGGCCTTCAGATGTCATCGGGTACTGAATTAAATTTTAGTACAACTTTTCATCCTCAATTAGATGGGAAATCAGAATGAATAATTCATACATTAGAGGATATGTTACGTGATTTCTTAATAGAATATCAGGGAATTTGGGGAAAACATCTTTCTATGGATGAATTTTCATATGATAACAGTTTTCATTCCAATATACAGATGGCTCCATTTGAGTCATTATATAAAAAGAGTTGTCGAACTCCATATTTTTGGGATGATGTAGGTGAAAGGAAGATGATGGAACCAAAATTGTTAGAATACATGGTAAAGAATGTTTAGTTGATTCAGAAGCACATGACAACAGCTCAGAGCAGACATAAAATTTATGCCAATAACCGGAGGAAGGATTATTCTTTTGAGGCAGGTGATCATGTCTTTCTCAATGTTTCTCCATGAAAAAGTGTGATTTGTTTTGGTAAGAAGTGAACGTTGAGTCCAAGGTTCATTGGACCTTATGAAATTTGTGAGAAAGTATGATCTATTGTGTACAGAGTGGCTTTACCTCCATGTTTATCCCTAGTACACAATGTTTTTCATGTTTCTATGATGATAAAGTATATACCAGATCCATATCTTGTTTTGAGCCGAGAGGTAGTTCAATTGGAAGAGAATATCCCTTATGAAGAACCACCAGTCTAGATTCTTGACCGTATAGAACAAGTGTTGTGGAATATGGTAATTCACCAGGTAATTGTTTTGTGGAAAAACCATATCGTTGAAGAGACAATGTGGGAATCTGAAAATGCTATGAGGGATAAATACCCCCACGTCTTTTGATATGTGAATAAAAATTGTGAGGACGCAATTTTCATAAGGTTCGATGGATGTAACATCCCAAGTAAATGATGAATAAGATATTTTTATATTTAATAATTTTTGTGAATTAAATATTAATTTTAATTTAAAAGGGTTGGTATGTTCGATAGCGTACCCAATATGCAACAACAAGTTTCATTGAAATCTAATATTACACACTAATAATATAATATTTTTATTTTAAATGGATGCTAACTCCTATCCGTTGTATTTGAGGGAATGAACAAAACAGACTACAATATGATTATACATGTTTGTTAAATATATTTACATTTATCCAATAAATGTTAGAGGTCTAAAATGTGAATGAATCAAATTTTAAGCACAATTTACATTAAAAGGAAAATTTACCGACTCTTAATGGTGAACTATCTTTAAATATAATTCTTTTCACTTTAATACATCTAATTTGACTAAATAAAATCCTTCATTATAATAGGGACATCAAAATTTACTTTTTTGTAATTTTTTTGAATTTTTCCGATAATGTTTATTTTTTAATGAATAGTGTAAATATTTTATTTTAATTCAAAACTATGTTTTAATCTAATTTATTTATATGGTTAGATTATCTTTTTTATTGGTTTTAGAGTTTAATTAGAATATATTTTTTCCATTTAATCCAATGTTGGTCATTGGATTAATTTTACTTTGAAATTGCACATAATCAAGTATCAATCTTTTGATAGTTATTGTTTTTTAAAAACACGATATTTGTTTTAACAACGAGAATTATTTTTTAATTTAATTAATTCCAATTTTATGTTTTGAATTTGGGAAAAAACAAAATTTTTTAATTCTTAATATCAAATATATCTTAGGATGAATTTTTTGTTTTTCTAAAGACATCAATTTTTGATGAATAGTGAAACCACTTAGTAGTAGTTTAAAAACTGACTATTTCATTTAAATGTAATTTTTCCACTTCTGTGAATTGAATTTCAAAAATCCAACATTCATGGTATTTATTAGTTTGTAAAATTTGGTTCGATAAGATGAAAATAATTTTTGGTGAATAGTGATTGTTGACTTTTTTTACCACGGTTAAAGGTAAATAGCGTATTTGAAGGTAAAAGGAATATCATAATAATTAAAATTACCTTATCACTTGTACAAACATTATTGGATAAGTAATGGCCGACCATGGGAATCATTGAGTAAATTTTGGGACCCCATTGAGCCACTTATGAATGATTATGACACTTTAGATTAATTAATTTAATGTAATGGAAACAATGACATAAACAAAAAGCTTTTAGTAAATTAGTTTTTTATATGGTTTTATACAAAGAAAAATTTTGCCTATAAATATTCCATGGAATGATAAAAAGATTTCCAACATGATAGTATTTTTTTATAATTTTTAGAAATCGAATAAATTAAATTATTCATGACACAATAATGATGAAATATTTACCTCATTAATAATTGATTTAAATAAATAAGATTATAATGATTAAAATATTATCCAAAACTTCCAATTCTGATTGGATGATTATATATCTACCATCAGTCATCTTATCTTCAACTATAATTATTTTTTCACCTTTAGAAACCGAATGTAATTATATCATAAAATAAATTTTTTCACACATTCATAAGTGCCCCTCCTCTTCCTAATAAAAAGAGGCCGCTTCTAAACAACTCCTCACACCTCACAATCTATTTGTCTCATCCAATATTTGCCAAATTATTATCCCTACATCACTCTCCTCATTCTATAAGCCTTGCCTTAGGCAGAAGGCACTTCAAAAACTCCTTTCGTTTCAAACCAAAGGAAGTTACACAAATTAAAGGTAACAATATCTCTTAACTTGTTTTCTTTTAATTTTACTTCTTCAACCTATAAAATCTTTTTATTCCTTTATTTAATAGAAACACCAGTATCCTAAATATAATAGGATGTTGTTATAAGAAGTAATCGAGCTACACTTACACACACCTCTATCTAATGGTTGAAGAACATAATGTTTCTGTGGATGGAAAAACTAACGCCTGACGAAACGATGACTGTTAAATTACATCTTACCGCCTCTCATGGTGCCCATTATGATGTAAATGTATTTATATATGATATATATTATATTTATGATTTCCATATACTTCTTTAATTCCCTATTATATCACTCCTTTATGGTTTCCATAGTAGGTAACTACGATAATCTCATTCGAGGAAGTGAGGACTACTGCCCCCTCAATGTGATGTGACTCGTTAATGAGTTATGTGGGATGTATAAAGGATAGAGTAAATGATATTATATGTGATATTATAATTTAATTATAATATAACTACGTATCATTATGTTTTAATTCCATTAAAATAAGAAATAGGAATGAAAGTAATGTTCATGCATATATAAGACTTACCGTCTCCCTGAACAATGCATTTCATTTGTTTTCTCCAAATGTTATGTACTATTGTATGTACATGTATATACTGGATATATATCATATATATGATATCTAATAAATTAATGTAATTCTGGATATAATTAACTACTGATCACATGAACAACTTGTAAATATAAGGTGTTCATTTTTTACTCAAGTACCAAATATCGAAAAATTGATGTTATTAACTAAAATGAGTACATAATATTTATAACATGGTAATAAGTGATATAAAGGGACTAATACACTTTAAAAAGGTTCTTAAAAAGTATAAATTTACTTGATTTTATTATTCATGAGATTAAGGAACGATCGAGTCAAGTCGGACACGAGGTAAGGGACTTTGTCTCAATCATTTTTCATTAAGGAAAATTTAGTTTTAATACACTATTTTCTTTTATATGTTGTATAAACAACATTTATTTTTTTCATTAAATGGGAATACTTTTATATGAAGAATTTTACTAAACGACAAAAAGGGATTTTTTTTACGTAAGCGGTGAGAACGACCGTCCCGCCGCCGTAAGTATTATTTGATCTTTGGCTTCCTTAACAAGACATTATATTTTTAAAAGGAAAAATAAATACCATATACTCTTTTTATGTATATTGGTATTGAAAATGATATTTAGAATGGATTTATTATTTCAATATCTTGAAATGATATTTTTTTATTGCAATGTGGAAATGTTATCTTTCCTTTATGCTTATGCTATGTGTTATTATCATGTTATGGTTCTTGCACATAATTTACATATACGAGTGGTTCCTTGATAAACCAAGGGCGGGTGAGCCCGATATAGATCTCTAATGCATTAGGTAACATGATAGAGGTAAATGTGAATGTTTATCTGAAGATATTTAAGGAATATATTGTGTTGGGTATTCCAAATTCACTACCTCTGTAGTTGTGATAGCTACAATGTAAGAATGATATGGATGCCACAATTTACCTTTATGATTTTTTTATTTTCTATGTGGTATTCCTAAAATCATATTTTTTCATTAGGTAATTAAGATATTTCATGTTTTTCATGTATTTATGAAAAAATGTTTTCACTCTTTGTTTTAAAAACAATACTGAGTTTTTATGGTCATCCCATGTTTTGAAAGATATTCAGAGGACTTAAAGATGAATAGGGTCAAGGATCGGATCAAGGAAAAGTCAATTTTTATAAAACATAGAACTAGACATGTTAACGAGATTTTATTTTATGAAAAAAATGGAAACTGTGTAGAAGTGTCTACCTTGTAATCTTTTGAGATGTAATAGTTATATCCTAATTCTCTAAAACCATAAACCTGAAAAGATCCTCAATGTGAATTATTCATATAATTCAATATTATGTAATGTTTTAAGGTTGGGTACATATATTAACCATTAAATTCCATTTACATGGAAATGTGTGATATATACATGATACATATGATTCACATACATTTAATAAGTCGAAGTCACATACTTAGTATATATGACAATTTCAACATCACATGTAATTATTGATTGAAGAACTAACATTATGTGAGCCAATCTATGAGAATAAATGGTATATTTAAATTTTAAATTAAATATTTAATTTGATATATTTAATATAGGGTTGTTTACTATTAGAGGGGTCATGCCATGGAAAACCCAAACGAATAATCAAATGTATCAAAACACTAAAATATAAAATATTTAGACACATCCATCATGGGATCTATGGAGTTATATGTGTGACAACTAAAAAAAGTAATATATATATATATATATATGGTGTAACAATATGATTTGAATGCTTCTATGAATGGAATATAAATTTAGTAAATTATAGCAAATGATATCAGTGGGCCACACATGACAGTTCTAAAATCCAAAAACTCAACGAATGAGTTATAGACCATCCACACAAGTATTATAAGAGTATCCTCTTATTTTATTAGACACTAAATTTACTTTTAATGGATTAGATATACGAAAATGGTTAAAATTCACAATCCTATATAACCAAGCTGAGAGAAAAAGAGAAGAAGATCAACTCGAATAAACTCATGTACTTACTCTTTTGCATCCAATGTGATGAATGGAACATCGTTCAGATGAATGATGAAGGATGTATCATGATCCATTTCGTAGCCATAAAAAATATTGAAAATGAGTGAAAATGATTTTCATCTCACTGGAAAATTATATAAGAGGATATATGAGATTAAATTATAATTATAAATTTAAAATGGTAACAGTTCAAAAAAAAATTGGATGTGCACAGTTTTCCCACATCGTTTGAAAATCGATTACCAAAACCTACATTGGAACCATGAGAAGAGGGCCCACTACATAGTTAGGTTTTATGGTTAGGTATAACTTCTTCTAATTGTTCATGAATTCTTGGTCCATAAATTGAACTATCTGTATGGTTATATCAAACCTTGATCCATCCCTACATGGTTCAAACAAACCATGCGATAGGTCCATTTTTACAAATAGATTGGTGTTGGGCTCTAAACAAGACTTAAAACCCCATGGGACATTCACTAAATCAGTAGGAATTCATATTATCTCCAAAATAATTAATTTCATCTAAATTTAAAGGATCTATTCATTAGTGAAAAAACTATGTTCTTACAGCCTTTCCCCATTAAAAAAAATAATCCCTGAGTTAACATTCTAAGTTTGGTGAATCACTGTATGAGAACTACTCTTAAAATAGGGATTGTATGTCATCCTTACACACCCATGTCTTGTATTTCAACTATCCCTGTTTCCATTTCACCTGTACTAGAGGGATTTTCCGGCGGTAGAGATCCATCATGCTCTGGTCAATGATACCTACTGGAAACTCATAAATGGTATAATCAATAACTATCTCACCATCCTTTGGAAAATATTTATGAGATTTGTCATCGTGATATTTTAAAATCTATGAAACATTGAAGACATCATTCATGGAATGGTACCTCTGAGGTAATAGAAACTACTTGGCTACCGGCCTGGTTCACTCCAAAATCAAAAAAAATCCAACATTTTATGGTGATAACTTCTTGCACTTATGTAATAGTCTATTCCCAATCCAGGGTGATACCTGACACCAAACACTCTCAGCAACCATAAACAATAGATGTCATCAATGGAGATCGATATAATATTTTAGTCTAGACTGAGCAGTATTCATACATTTTTTGATTACCTGACACTTCTATGATGTCTATTAAATTAAATGTGGGCTTTGTAGGGTAGTCTCACCTACATCTATACAACCTTGGGGGTAAACGTAATGAGATACCATATAATTCCTCAAAATGAACCATATTAATTGTCACCTAAATGATCTTATTATAGGAAAACTAAATGATGGGTATATATGAATGGATAATATTAATGATTGATTTTGGAGCATATCCTCTATAAACTATATTGTCTGTTACGATTGTCCATCAGTCTGAGGGTCAAAATAACATCTTATTAGTGCCTGTAAAACAATAAAATTCAACAATTTTTTATATACATGACATGAAACAACAGTCACTATTTGATATGATAGTATGAGGGACCACAAGGTGCCATATTATCTCACAGACAAACAGTCTTCAAATCTCTTCAACAGAGAAATTATTCAAATAGAAATGATGTGAGCCACTTTAATCGACCTTTCAATGTAAACCCATTCAATTTATCTACATGATAGAAACCATGGTAACTATACTACATGATATATGAAAACATATTCCCATCTCCATTCCGAGAATGGATGTTTCTATAATAAACTTACAGGTCTCTTATGTTATTCCTTCACCTACTAACTGGTGGAAGACATAGTGATAATGAAAGTTATCTATCATTTCATACTAGTTCAAAAATACTAGAATTACATATTTCAATACAAATAAGTGGTACCTGGAAGAAATACACACTGAGATGAATGAGACTCTTTAATCAACTCCTTTATCATATATATTGAAATCCAGAAAACCCCCTAAATATGTATGTTTTTGTATATGTCCATAGACCAATCCAAAGGTGGGTTATCTCCAAATATAATTTCATAGGGAACGATGCCATCATGATCTAAAAATTTTCCTCCCATTACATTATCATAGAGGGAAGAGGTAACTATCAGAGATAACATGCAATACTACTCATGACTATTATTAAACAATAGATGTATCTCTTAAAATAGGTCACGTAGGTTCCATTCATGTATTTATTACCTTATATAATGTGCATTAGTTTCTAACGAGTCACATCTATAACTACATCATCCTTCCTAGATGTATAAAAAAAGATCAAATAAATGGATTGAAGATAGTCGACCCATATAAACTATATGAGGTTAATTTCATGAAGTTTGAAGATATGTATGAGGATAGTTTAGTCTCTGTACACCAAAAATGCTCAGCTAAGATAAATTTTCTTCATCAATGTAATTCATGGGCATCTTCTTCTAGATAATGGTCCTATATTGAATAGTTTCCACTATGTGGCCTTAAATAACAAGATCTGTATGTACTAATTTTATCATTTTACATCATAACTTCTATAAGGAAAGTGTTAATGAATCACAAAAGTCTCTATAACATATTACTGGATGTGGAAAAATCAGAATACATTCAGAGACAAGACTAAATTTTTGATCCTGAAAGGATTTCTCACACTATTCTATCCAATGGAACATATCAACCACCATTTTAAATCATTTATGTGGTGATGTAATGTGGGAAATGTCATGAATGAAATTTATTTAATATCCATATATACCTAAGAAAATCCATATATCAAACTTGTTTTGGGATTCCCCCATGAAACTAGAAAACAAAACATTTCTTGGTCAACATGTACACTTGATTCAGATATGATATGACACAATAAGTGAACATTTTAGATCCTGAAGTGGCACATCGAATGAATATAATAAAGGGGATTCTATCTCAGTATACTCATGATGAAATAAATGTGTTTGGAATAATTTCTATGAGTAAAATAATACCCCATCATGTATTCTATAAGGACCACAACTGAATAATAGAAACAGGGATGTAAAGCTCTATTCATTATAGACATTGAAAAAGAGTTCTTGTTTGTAAGAGTTAATGACATAAATATATACTAATTGATAAAATACCTACAATGGAAAGTTCTATGTCATATATATGATGGCATGACTCACCCATGATGATAATATAATCTCAGGTCAATTTTATAGAATACCCACTCTCCTCAGAACTAGTTGAATATATCATCTATTCAAGGTAGGAGATATCATTTCATGACCAAATTCATGTTGAAAATTATGTTATATACGCATAGATTTATGTTTCAATATGTTATTTAGGGAAAATCATGGGTGAACTCCAATAGGATGTACAAGGCTCTATGTAACTGTTGGCCTCTCAATTATCTAGTACCATCTTGATATGTTGATACATAGTAGGTTCCACCCCATTCAAAAGAATACCCAATGAAAATTATCCTAAAAAAAGATCAAATATAAATTCAACCTCTCTATGAGGAGGTAATCTATACTAATTTATTAGGAATACATCCCTAAAATTATCCACTAATGAGGAAAAATTATTTTGATGTAAACATGGATCCCCAATGATGATATCTGCAATATTGGTGGTCACTCCACTTAGCCCACAACGATATGGTCTCGCTCTACCGAACTAGACATCCCACTCACCTATATGTAGTAAAATACAACTCTATGGTGATTTAAAAAAACACCATTGTTATAGTAACCTATAAAATCATGATAATAAACCCAAAAATCAATCTCGAGAATGTTATATATTCATGTCATCTCGAGAATAGAGAGGTTCCAAAAGAATGGGTAACATCCCACCTCAAGTGGACATTCCCTACATAGGTTTAGTCCCTAAAACTACTCTTATAATAGTGTATCTATGGTCATTACACCATTGTAATACTGAATCTACAGTCTAAGAACTTCCACAATAGATATAGAGATAAAATATTTTGAATCACCCATATCAAATACATAATATAGAATGGTATCTTCCACTAGAATGTAACCTCTTACTATATAAGGTCCCTTGGCATGTTCCTCAGGTATTATCTTTAGTTCATGTAACTAGATTAATCCATGACCATATGTAACTGATGGGATACAATGATATAATCTGATCTTTTAGAACTTTTGGTGATCAAGAGTCTGAATAATGAATCTAAAAAATACTCCTCATCTTATCCTACAGGTGCTATTCCCATACCCTATATAACACGACACAAACAAACCCTCTAGTGATGGTGTATAAGGCACATATCCACTTCCACATAAATCTGGTGGAGAGTTCATATATTAATTTATTCGATTACCCATAAAACTGCAAGAAAAATATTACCTTGGGTATCTGTTTCGGTGCGGATGTGCGTCGGGTTACGCTGTTCCGCCAGGACGCGTTCGCGCGTGCACCCGTCAACCCGAGGGGACGGGCGCGCGGCTTGTGGTCCCGCAGTCCCGCTTTCCAAGGGCGGGCGGCATTCGTCCCTTATTCAGGGGCGTCTGCTCCTTGATCGAAACTGGGATGATGGGATGTCGGATCCTCCTTCCTTGGACGTCTCCTCGGAACTCGTCGCCTAATACGGGTCTCCCTCATAGATTTAAGACATGCTCGTGAATCTCATTCCCGGCGCCATATCTTCATGGACACCGGTTAATTACGCTGCTTCCGCCCGGACGCTCCAAGGAGTCTGGGCGGGGCAGCAACCTGCGGTGAGAAGGTCGGGCGGCTCTGGGTGCTGGGGGCGTGTCGTAACACTACGGCTCTGCACGTCTGTCTTCCGTCCCTAATAGGGCTTCTCGAAGGCATGGTGGCCTGAGGCATCCCGCACTGGGTGCGGGGAATTGTGTCCCCTGAGGTTTTCCTCATCTTCCCATGTTTAACACGGGGTATGCCGCGAGTTTAACGTCCAGCGGGGACGGCATCAGACTGATCAACACGAAAAGTGGATCAGATGACAGAACCCCTTGCGGGGAACCTCCGACGCTGGGGCCAGCGCATGGGCGGCTTCCCAAGTGATATGGGGTGGAGTGAAGTGGCATGACCCCACCGGGATGTGGCGGCCCGAGTAAGGATCAGGATGGATGATGGAGTGAAGAGATTGGACCCCGTAGAGGCTTCCTACGTACCGCGCGTTAGCACGGATCAAAGTCAACGTAGTTCGAGTATACAGTTTAACGTCATGTTGGACGTCGGCAAGCCGACTCACGAAGGGGTCGAGGCCGCCGGGCGGAGGATTGAACCGAACCACCTCGCACAGAGGGGGATGGAACGGCCGGGTGGATCACAGTTTCACGCCATGCTGGACGATAAAAGGAGAAATGGAAAAAGGGGCTGTGGGGAGGCACAGTGGAGATACACACGGGCAGTCTCCCACAGGGGCGGATTCATAGGTGAATCGACGCAAGCGTGAACCCTGGAGGGGTCCACTGATGGACGAACCGACGTGAATACGACCGGGACGACCAGGTGGTGGGCTTGAACCTCAGGGAGGCTTCCTACGTACCCTGTTTAGAAGACAGGGATCAAATTCCACGTAGTTCATTCTGTCAGGACTTACGCACTTGAGGCAGCCCGGATGCGGCAAAACTCAGTTGGAAGGGACTTGGACCGAAAGCAGAAGACACCTCGATCCCAGTCACACCCTCTACTGGCTTCGGCAGTTGGGAGGCGCAATGGAGATACACATGTGCTGCCTCCCACGAGAAACTAGGGGTTTGTAATACCCTGCCCCCGTAGGGAAAAGCCACTCCCATTAAATCGTCCCTAAAGAGGGGCAATCCCGACATCCCTGCAGAGACGAGCGGGTGGGGGCCACATCCAAACCGGGGGGGACCCTGCGTGCGAGGCACGGGATCGGGAGATGCGGACGGTTTAACGTCTTGCCGGACGAAGTACAGTTTAACGTCGTGTGTTGAGGACGAAGCGGACGGTTTAACATCTTGCCGGACGAAGTACAGTTTAACGTCGTGTGTTGAGGATGAAGGTGCTTGGCAGTTTAACGTCTTACAGCGCGGACGTGGTACAGTTTAACGTCATGCTGGACAAAACACTTGGCAGTTTAACGTCTTGCAGCGCGGACGATATGCTAGGCAGTTTAACGTCGTGCAGCTTGGACGTATGCAGTTTAACGTCGTGCAGGACGTGGTGCAGTTTAGCGTCATGCAGGACGATAAAGCCGCCGGTAGGTCCGTGTCACTTCGCGCGAGCCTAGGGGGGGCCGCACGGAAAGATGACGCACGGTGCGGGCACCTGTGATGAAGACCATCGGGCGCCACGCAGGCGGGTACCCAAAGGGGGTCAAAGGAGGCGACCCTGGCGGATTCCGCGCAAAAGAGGAGCTTTGCGCACAAAACCGCGGGTCGGCGCGCAAAATGGTGGGCTGGCGCGCAATTGGGCCAGCGCTTTGCGCGCGAATGATTGGGATTGCGCGCACCGGGCTTCGGGTAGCACGCGGGGGCAACGGCTCATTCTCTAACGAATGGCCACTTTGAAGATGGGGGGTGCGTGCAATCGGGTTGGATTGCGCGCACCCGGGGGCAATTGCGCGCAAGAGGCTTCTTTTGCGCGCAAAGGCCTTCGGGTTTGAAATTTATTCAAAGTAAATGTGCCAAGGGGATTGCGCGCGAAGGCGGACCCCAAGGCTCTATTGCGCGAAAGAAAGGAGGTTACCTGAAGATCGACATTGCGCGCGGAAGGGGTTGGATTGCGCGAACGAGCGACGCTTCGGATTCCGGCAACCTTCAAAACGTCGGGGGTCGCCTTATATTTATAGGCAACCCCGGGCGCGGAATCCGGTCTCGGGCGCGCAATTCGCTTCGCGGGCGCGGAATCAGGACCCAGCGCGCAAAGAAGCCGCACAGGCACGGGCGCGCAAAATAGCGCGCCGAACCGGCGCATTGCGCGCATCCCGGGAGGATTGCGCGCCGCAGGTCAACTTTGCGCGCGAGCCTCTGAAATTTCGCGCAAGTCCCCCGGGCCTTCCGGAACGTGCCTCTGACTCCAAATATCACTTCGCTTTCCGCATCCGGATCTTCGTTTGGGAACAACGGACTTTTCCGGCGTCTACAAAAGCCCCCCCTCGGAATTTGGTCGGCGAGAGGTCGCAACGATCGGGTTCCGAGGGAGACGCCGGAATGCCGAAGTCCTGGGCGGCGCGGGACTTAGGCGCGCAAAAAGGGGCGCCGGGCGCGAAATTCGCCGCTGCGGTCGCGCAAAGCGCTTTCCGCGCAGCGCGGACCCTGGCCTCGCCTATAAATAGGGGCCCTGGGTCCCGCGTTCCGTACACAGGCCTTCCGCGCGATAAGCTCCAACGCTCTCGTGCGCGAAATTTCATTTTCCGGCGCGAAATTCGCCCGATCGGCGCGCAAAACCATCAGGATTTCGCCTGTCTTTGCGCGAAAACCCGGAACTTTGCGCGACATTCTTCCCAATTGCGCGCCGTCCGCTTGGATTGCGCGCCAACCTTCAAACTTCTCTACCAGCCTCGTCCGATCCCGCACGCTTCATCCCTTTACCCGCACGACTCCCGAAACTTCTGAGATGGCCGCGCACAGAGGAAATGAGGGGGATGCCGCCACTCGCAGAGGTGAGATGGCGGCGAACGAGGAGGTTTACGGAGCCAAGGGGATTGTTTCCAACAATCAATCCTTGTTCGACTTGCTGACGCCGGCCCAGAAGACATATCCGCTGTCGGACAACCTGCCGCTCTGGAACTTCGGCATCCTAGATGAGGTTCCGGTGCCAGGGTTCGAGATTGATGCGCCGCGGACCTGGGTGACCCGGGAGGACGAGCTTCACCGCTATAAAATCACCAACAATGGGCATCCTGCCAGGGAAACCAGGCACTTGGATGTCTACATCCTGAACCCGAGGACGCGGACCATTGACGGGGGTGAGCCTACTGCGGAGAATTCTCCAGCCCTCTACTCGAGCATATATCGCCAGAGCATCACGGACGACGCCAAGGGCTGGCTGAAAGACTGGGACTTGCGGTCTGGGGGCAATTTCACCAGCGAGTGGGCCTGGGCGTTCTGGGTATGCCACACTTGCGATCACTTCGCAGAGGAGCTGCGGTACATCGGCCTATTCGAGGCGGTGTGGACGTCGCAGTTCCACTTCTACCAGAAGTCCGAGCTCGGGCCGGAGCTGTTCACCCGCTGGTCTCCGGATACCAACACCTTCCATCTTCACCATGGGGAGGTCGGCATCGGTCTCTGGGACATCCACTGCATCGGAGGTATCCCGCTGGAGGGCTACCAATACGATGAGTTCCTGCCACCGAAGAACACCTGGGAGGACAGGTCACGGACTCCCATCCTGACCTGGCATCTGCTTGACCTGGCTACGTAGCGGCTCGGGATCAAAGACTTCCAGAAGGACATAGCCTACAAGGAATGGTTCAGCCAGTTCTTGGAGCATGACCCGGCGGTCAAGATGCCAGGCAGGGGGAAGCGGTGCCCGACCACAGCTCAGAGGAGCCGGAACGGGTCGTACTGGCGGGTCCTGGAGACGGGCGACTACCGCTCATGGGGGTACCGCGTCATCGAGGCCCGGGACCCAAATGTCCGGTATGCAGTGTTCCTGGCCGCCTTTCTGAGTGGGTGGCTCCTGCCAGTGCGGGACGCGAGAATGGGCGTTCGCCCGGCGACACTGGCGGTGGCGGGCGCTATGCCCGCCAACAAAAGATACAACCTCGGGGTCCTAGTGCCGGCGAGGCTGTATGCCATTCTGGGACGCATCTCACGAGGGGGGTCGCCACGAAGGATCTGTGGGCCCTTTCAGTTCTTCCACGGCTGGGTGGCTGCTCACCTCAGTGGGTACACGTTTCCGAACGCCATCATTCCTCCGGGCAACGGCCTGCGACCCTCCCTGCTGAACATCGCGGGGGTCGCTCTGATGACCCTAAGTGAGGAGGGCGTGCGGATCCGGATTGGCAATCATGCCAACTTCAACTTCAGTCCGTTCCCCACTCCCGTCGGCCAGATGATCGACGATGGGCAGGGTCCGCTGGAGCAGCATGAATACTTCCTGAACATGCGGGGCGGGGTGCTCGTGGCTCGGATCGACGGGAAGGTGATCTGCGAGCCTTACGTGCCGACCCGGTTCTCCAGGAAGTTCGGGTGCCTTCAACGGATGCCGAAGAGGGTATTCACTGCTGTCCGGGAGGAGACGAACCCTGGCGTCCTTCGCCAGATGTGGCTGATGTTTGCCGCTTTCGGCTCTGGCGACGTCATCCCTCTCCCTCCTACCGGAGTTGACGCAGGCTTGGCAACCGAGTACGCCGAACACTGGGCCATCGCGTACCCCGAGGGGCTTTTGCGGAAGCTAGTTCGGCGGCTCGAGGTTACCCATGCGGAGACCGGGCGTCAAGGAAGGAGGCGAGGCACCGCCACACGGGGGAGAACGGAGGCGCGCCAAACAGCGGAGCCGGCGCGGGCAGGGACTTCGGCGGCGGGCACATCGCGAGCTGCCGCTACGACCTCGGCGCCCAGAGAGGGGGCACGCGTGGTGGTCGAAGAGCGGCCCGGGAAGCAGGTGAGACGTCTGCTCGAACCCTCCCACGATGCAGTCTTCCCGGCGCTGTGGTCGGCCTGGATGACCCTGCGGCAGTCACTGGGGACCGACACCATCTGGCGAAAGATTCTCAGAGAAGGAATCCATATGCCAGAGGTCCGGCGCCTCCACATTGCCGACAGGGTGGACTTCAACCGGCAGTATGCGTATCTGACGACCATGGATGAGTACGCGCACCAACGTGGTCAGCGCGCGGAGCCATCCCTTCTGGTGAAGGTGATGCTCGGTCTCGAGCCCGCTCCGGAACAGATGCCGCCGGAAGAAGACGACAGTAGCAACGACTCCGAAGAAGAGGAGGAAATGGGGGAGGATGAAGGCTCCGAGGGAAGATCCCATCAGGGGAGCCCACGGGAGAGCGGCGAGGTGGCCGGCTCTGACAACGTTGATGTCACTGAGCTCCTCGAGGTCCGCTTCTATCCCTAATCAATCTGCTTCATCCACTCTCTTATGCAGCTTCTAACCCATTTCTCCATCTTTCTCAGGAGCACACGGATGTTGGTCAGGCATCCTCAGCGGGAGTAGGAGGGGCGCCAGCAGGACAACGCGGGGGCCAGGCACCCATTATTGATTTGACAAGCGCGGAAGGGCCCCCTGCTGCAACTGTTCCTGCGGCGGCCGGGATAGCGGAAGATGACGCTCTGACCTCCCGTAAGTCTCCTTACTTTACTACTGGTGCCTGCCGTTGACGATCCGTGACTAACCATGGCATTCCCTGCGCAGTGATCTCAACACTGGAGGCTCATCGGGTTGCCGAACCCGGGCCATCTACGAGTGGACCAGTGGTGGACATGCCGCCTGCTCCGGAACAGACTTCCCAAACCGAGCCGGCCCCACCAACTGTTGATCAGGGGGCTGCGGACGCCGGCGGTGCTGACATCGGAGAGAGGTCGGGGGCTGACGAGGGTGTCAGCGCCGCTGGGGAGAGATAAGAAGGTCACCCAGATGTTGGGGAACCTATCCCCCATGAGGACCTCCCAGGGGCGGACCCTGCAGCAGACCTGCTGGCTGCCTTCCCTGCCTACCGGTCTGCCGACCCCGAGGAGATGGACGACTCGGACGCGGAGGCGGTCGAGGAGAGCCGGATAACGCGCCGAAGGGGGTGGAAGTGTATCCAGCGCTTCCTCAAGAGAGACCCATCGGAGTGGCTGGGGCGCATGGGATCACTTCAAACTTGGCTGCGCTTCCTGTGTGCCGGGGGAGCTGATGCTCAACGCCTCCATCTGACGGTCCGTGATTTCATGGCCGAAAAGATGCGCGAGAACTGCCGGCGTGCCGACGTCACGCAAAGTCGGGACATGTCGGAGAGCACGCGGGCGCTCCTCGCGGCGGAGCAGGAAGTCCGGCGTCTCGAAGGGCAGGCGACAGAGAAGGAGGCCTTCGTCGCAACGTGTACCGAGATTGTGGAGCAACTAGCAGCCCAGCTGGTTGACGCCCAGGTACAGCTGACGGAGGCGGGCCAACAGATGGTCACAATTCAGGTCGAGCGGGAGCGTGCACAGGCCAGAATCGACGAACTGCGCGCTGCGACCGCCGACGAAGAGAGGGCACGCAGAGAGCGAGAAGCAGCTCTGGAGGCCACCAGCCAAAGGGTAGCGGCATTAGAAAGACTCATTCAGCACGCTAATCCCTAAGGGCTTTGTTTTGCCGTTCCCAAAGCATTTGCTTCCGGTACTTTGATCCATTTGTATGAATCAATATATTTATCTGCATCTTTTGGCTTAACATGCTCAACCACAATTCACTGTCTTGCGAGATCGTTAACCAAGCATCAGGCATCCATAGTTGGGCCTGGATTGCTGGAGAAAAGAGGGAGGTCATTCCTAGGAAAGGAGACCTCAAGCCTAATCAATGTATCATCCCCCCAACTTGTTCCAACACACGAGCGAGACAATGCTAGGGGCGTTGAGATTTTATCCGAACACAGGGAAATGAGAAAGGGTGAATCGCGCGTCCCGAATCCAGACATCCACAACGGTCGGCCTTCCAGGAAATGCCCAAGACGGTAGGCGGACAGTGGATCGACCATAACAACTGCAATAGACAGACCGAAAAAGGCCATCATTCATATTGCAGGAGGCGGACCACATGTCATCATGAATACCGCTTTGGGGTTCCTTCAGACACAATGGTGGAAATCCAGATCAACAGGGCATGAGAAGCGTGGGGCGAAGTGACGATTTGTTCGGACAGAATCCAACGCTCTCAAAATTGCGCCACCGTGGGGAGAGCGTATTAGGCGGATGCACTAATCTGGCCGTGAATCACCCCAATTCTCAGACAGCACCTCTTTGACGAGGAAACTGTCGCTTCCCACCATTGCAGTGGGGCATCCCGAGCTGAATCGGGGAGAATATCACAACTGCACCACTCTACCCGAAGTCAGGCCAGACGGCCGGCGACGAGGAGGGGCGGGACTTAACGATCCCTGAGTCTGGACCCGAGTCGGAATGCCCGGGCGTTCCTACGTACTCCATCAGGCTGGAGATCAAGCCATACGTAGTTCTGAGAGTGCAGTTTAACGTCATGCAGGACGTAGAATCCCGTTTGGGGGAGATCTTAGTTTAAGGTCTTAGAGCTCGGACCATAAGGGTAGATCTTAGTTTAAGGTCTTAGAGCTCGGACCATAAGGGCTAGATCTTAGTTTAAGGTCTTAGAGCTCGGACCATAAGGGTAGATCTTAGTTTAAGGTCTTAGATCTCGGACCATAAGGGTAGATCTTAGTTTAAGGTCTTAGAGCTCGGACCATAAGGGTGGATCTTAGTTTAAGGTCTTAGAGCTCGGACGATAAGGAGAGATCTTATTTTAAGGTCTTAGAGCTCGGACCATAAGGAGAGATCTTAGTTTAAGGTCTTAGAGCTCGGACCATAAGGGTAGATCTTAGTTTAAGGTCTTAGAGCTCGGACCATAAGGGGAGATCTTAGTTTAAGGTCTTAGAGCTCGGACCATAAGGGTAGATCTTAGTTTAAGGTCTTAGAGCTCGGACCATAAGGAGAGATCTTAGATTAAGGTCTTAGAGCTCGGACCATAAGGGTAGATCTTAGTTTAAGGTCTTAGAGCTCGGACCATAAGGAGAGATCTTAGTTTAAGGTCTTAGAGCTCGGACCATAAGGACTTCAAAGCACGCCACATCGTGGTCATATCCCCGGGATATGCGATGATGCACTGAGGGATAGTGTCAAGAGTGTCGAGGTTTCGCCTGGCCGGAATGGGAGGTGGAAAATGTGAATCATGCGGCCATTCATTCAAGGACTGGGGGCACCGGCGTAACGATATGGGAGTACTGCCGACCGTGGCGGAAAAGCAGCATCAATATCGCACTAACCGTTGGTGGAATGAGGCAGCAAACGAGCATCGACCGCTCAATCGCAGGATTCATATCGATTTGCTGCCCGAGGCCATTGGGGGTACCGGCCCGAGTCGGTGGGAGAGCACTGAGGCATTGTGTCCGAACCGTTCACGGGGGCTCCACCCAGGGCGTAGACGATGGGTCCGAATGAAAGGGAGCACGAAGCCTGAAAAGCGGAGGAAACCTGACCAAGCGGATCCTGACTCTCCTGGCAATAAACCAGAGTACTCTTGACACCGGTGGACCACTGCAAGGTGTCGGGGAACACGCCTTGAGGGTGACCTGAAGGCGGCGGATTCCCCAGAGAAGGGGGAATCTCTAAGAGGTGGGGGGCTGGACCCGAAGTTTCACACATCTGGGCGTTCCTACGTATCCCATAAGGATGGGAATCAAGCCGCACGTAGTTCTCGAAGCGCGACGCAACACAATCGGGCACCAGCGCGGGGAAGAGTGCGGGTCTGACCCTCGTACACAGAAGGAGCGGCATTTGATATTTCTTGTTTGTCCTTAAAGATGAATGGTTTTTCTTTGTGCGGCGACATGCCTGTGATTGAGAAATCTCTGGCGTCGCCACAATAATCAAGCCACGGAAGGCATTGATGAATGGCGTGGTTATTAACCAGCGCCCAACATGAGTGCCCCCTGAGGGGAACATCACGATGCAGTGCCGTTTCTCGTCGGGCGGCCAAGACGATCACAGTTTACGGTCGTGTGGTAGGACCAGACAACACAGTTTAAGGTCGTGTGGTTCGGACCATGGAGGAATCCGCTTATCGCGGTACGGCGGACACGGCGGAGGTGGGAGCATACCCGGCCTTGCGGTCACGCACGATTCCAGGAGAAGAGTCTTGGGATAGGGGCCTGCGTATGTCCATCACCCGAGGGGCAGAGATGCTAGCCTCCAGATATACTGGGCCCAGAACGCGATTGTTCGGGCGACTCCTTCCTCCTTATGGGGACGAGGGTCCAGCTACGCATGGCCCTTAGGGAGTATATCTGCATATATCCTTGGTGCTCAGATCATGGGAGCCTCGAACGACATCATTACCTTGGTTGGTCTGCCTAACGTGTAGAGGTGTACTGAAGGTCAGTATGAAAAGAGTGTCGAGATTCCACTACAACGCATAAAGGTGGAGTGTGATGAGGACTGCGCAATCCAATGTTCAGAGCCTGAAAGAGCTGACATGGCGATCGAGGATGTTGCTGACGCATTCGCAACACAACATCCGATCGCGTCAGCCTAAGACGGGGCAAGCAAACGAGCATCGACCGCTCAATCGCAGGATTCATATCGATTTGCGGCCCAAGACCCGACGGTAAATCGACCTGGAGCGGTAGGAGAGCACTGAGGCATCGTACCCAAACCGCTAACGAGGATCCCTTTGAGTGAAGGCTCGAACAAGAGGAAGCGCGAGGCCTGACAAGCAACACAGGACTTGTCGGGGTTGAATCTGACACTACAAGTCATAGACCGAAGTACCCAAAACATGTTAACAGATCACCGGAATGGGTCGGAGGATTCACCCTGAGAGCAACCAAAAGAGGGCAGATCCCCGTGATCAACCAAGGGACGGGGCTGGACCTGAAACACAAGCGTCCAGGCGGTCCTACGTATCCCATAAGGATGGGAATCAAGCCACACGTAGTTCTTGAGAGGCAGTTTAACGTCATGCAGGACGATGAGGGGTGTGAGGTAGTCCCACACACGGGGGAGGCGTACGGCCCGGCCAGTAGACCGACGTGAATGAGCACATAATCCCCCGCTCACGTGATACGCCTCGCACAAAAAAGGAGGGGAACTGGGGCCAGAGGCCCAACGCGGGATAGAGATTCCCGGGAAATGGGGCTGGGCCTGAAACATTAATGTCCAGGCGGTCCTACGTATCCCATAAGGATGGGAATCAAGCCATACGTAGTTCTTTGAGGGGCAGTTTTACGTCATGCAGGATGAATGCTGAACAGTTTAACGTCTTGTAGCTCGGACGTAGTGCAGTTTAGCGTCATGCAGGACGAAGCACTTGGCAGTTTAACGTCTTGCAGCGCGGACGAATGCTGAACAGTTTAACGTCTTGTAGCCTGGACGAATGCAGTTTAACGTCATGCAGGACGTGGGCACACTCAGACAAAGTACTGCTTGAGGAACCTAGCGTTAGTGGGAGGAGTGACACGCTCACCATCCATAGTCGCTAGGGAGTACGCGCCATTGGGATAGACCTTGTGGACAACAAAAGGTCCCTCCCACTTGGGCTCCAACTTGGGCGGCTTCCTGCCGGGGATCATCGGCGCTCTTAGGGCTAGCACTAGATCACCCTGCAGGAAGGAGCGGAGGCGAACCTTCTTATTGAAAGCTCGAGCCATTCTGCTTTGATGCCTCTCCAAGTTGTGCAAAGCGCGAAGTCTATTCTCATCCAGTGCTTCCAACTCGACTAGACGGGCTTCAGCAACTCTGTCCGGCGCTTTCTGGTCGTAGACCGCAGTGCGCAAGGATGGTAACTGGATCTCGATGGGCAGGACGGCCTCAGCTCCATACACCAGGGAATAAGGGGTCATCTGGGTGGAATTGTGAGTCGTCGTCCGATAAGCCCAGAGGGCGTTGGGGAGCTTGTCCGGCCAACTCTTCTTGTTCTGACCAACCATCTTTTGCAGAATGTTAGAGAGGGTTTTGTTAAACGCCTCGATCTGTCCATTCGCCTGCGCATGATAGCGAGATGTATGGTTCGAGCGAATGTTATACTTGGCGTACAACTTCTTCAACTCGGCTGCTCGGAAATTGGTTCCGTTATCCGTGAGGATAGCGTGAGGCACTCCAAATCGATAGATGATGTTGGAGGTCACGAAGTCAGTGATCGAACAAGATTTGACCTCTCTGAGCGGAATCGCTTCTGCCCATTTGGAGAAGAAGTCCGTGGCGGTCAGAATGAACCGGCACTGGCGAGCTGTCGCCGGTGGGTAAGGTCCCACAACGTCCAGACCCCAGACTGCAAAGGGCCAGGAATACCTAGTGGTATGGAGAGGCTCCGGCGGCCGATGCACAAAGTTCGCATGAACCTGGCACGCATGGAACCTCCTGGCATACTTGATGCAGTCATGGATCATAGAGGGCCAGAAGTATCCCAACCTCCGAATCTGGTGGGACAGCTTCGGCCCAGTCTGGTGGGCGCCACACGAACCAACATGAACCTCTTGCATGACTCGTGGGATCTCAACTCCCTGAAGGCAACGGAGGAGAACACCATCAAATCCGTGTTTGTAGAGGATCTGCTCCAGGCCGGGACTGCTCTGGAGGACGAACTGCGATGCGCGGCGTCGAACTCGCTCGCGCTCGGCCCGATCCGATGGAAGAATTCCATGTTGGAGGTACTCGACCAAAGGCGTCCTCCAATCAGGGGCTGATCCGACTGTCATATCTGGGGTACTCGGGGCTCCGGGAATAGGGGAAACCGTGGTGAGGTTACTTACCAACGGGCCGTGATCTCCTTCCGGGATAACGGGAGCGATGAGCCTGCGGCGCGTCACGCGGACGATCAGGTTGTCCTTTTCAGGCTCCGCAAGTGACGCAGCGAGGCTGGCCAAACCATCTGCTCGACCGTTCTGCGACCGGGGAATATGGACAATTTCTGGCCGAGAAGGGAACCGGGCCATCAGAAGGAGGGTGCACTCCAACAATGGCACAAGTTCCGGCTTCCTGACAACATAGTCGCCATTGATCTGCTTAACGACCAGCTCGGAGTCCCCTTTCACGCACAGACGGGGCATGTCGATCTCGAGAGCCAACTCGAGGCCGGTGATGAGGGCATGGTATTCCGCCTCATTGTTGGTACATCCCTCTGACAACAGGAAAGAGTATGGCAGCACGGCTCGCTCCGGGGTAATGAAGACGATGCCCAAGCCCACTCTGTTGAGCTTAGGATTATCGAGTCTTCTACCGGTGGGGCTCCGGGAGGCACCGTCAAAGTGCATCTGCCATCATGGATCGGCTCGATCAACCGAGAGAATGGTCTCATCAGGGAAGCCTAGATCCAGCGGCTGATCCGCGGAGGTCGGGTGAGCTGCCAGAAAGTCTGCCAATGGTTGCCCTTTGATGGCCTTCTGAGACACATACCTGATGTCGAACTGCTGGAGAATCACATCCCACCGCGCTAGACGGCCAGTCAACATGGGTCGGCTCAGGATATACTTCAACGGGTCTACCCGAGAAACCAACTGTACCTCATGGTGCTGCAAGTAGTGCCGTAATTTCTATACGGCAAATACGAGCGCCAGACAGCTCTTCTCGATGGGGGAATACCTAACTTCCGCATCGAGGAGCATGCGACTGAGGTAATAGAGGATATTCTCCGTTCCCTCATTGTTCTTTTGGGAGAGAAGGGCACCCATGGACCGTTCCAGGGCGGTCACATAGAGGACCAGCGGCTTCCCGGATACAGGCAGCATCAGAACCGGAGGTTGAAGCAGGTACTGCTTGATTTCCTCGAAAGCGGTCTGACACTCTTTATCCCATACATAGGTGGTACCTTTCTTCATGAGCCGAGAAACGGGCTTACACTTGCCGGCCAGATTCGCGATGAATCGGCGTATATAGGCTAAGTGGCCTTGGAACCCTTGTAGTTCCCGGACGGTACCTGGGGGAGGCATCTGGCTAATCGCCCTGATTTTCACTGGGTCGATCTCAATACCCCGGTATCTTACCACAAATCCAAGGAACTTTCCGGAGGTGACCCCAAAGGCACACTTCAATGGGTTCATCTTCAGGCAGCGAGACCGGAGGAAGCTGAACACTTTCTCAAGATCTTTGAGATGGTCCTGACGCTGGTGCGATTTGACCACCAAGTCGTCGACGTAGCATTACACCAGTGTGCCGAGGATTGGCTTGAATATGCGGTGCATCGCCCGTTGATAGGTGGCACCTGCATTCTTCAGGCCGAAGGGAATGACCCGGTAGCAAAAGGTACCTTGGGGGGCCCTGAAGGCAGTGAACTCCTCATCCTCAGGGGCCATCCGAATTTGGTTGTATCCGGAGTATCCATCCATGAAGGAGAGTGCTTGGAACCCTGCCGTGGAATCAATCAACAGCTCTGTCACTGGAAGGGGAAAATCATCCTTCGGACAGTGGCGGTTGAGATCGCGGAAGTCGATGCAGACTCTAATCCGCCCGTTCTTCTTCCTGACCGGCACAATGTTGGCCAGCCATTTGGGGTACTGAACTTCCCTCACGAAGTTGGCTTTGATAAGCTTGTCAACTTCGGCCTCAACCATGGCACCGTGGGATGGGTGCATCTTCCTGGGAGGCTGCTTGAACCCGCGATGGTTCGCCGGGAGACCAAGGCGGTGGACGGCTACCTGAGGATCTAGCCCCGGCATCTCGTCATAGCCCCAAGCGAACACATCACGGTGCTGCCTGAGAAAGTCCACGTACTGCTGCCGCTCCTCAGAGGGCATGGCGGCACTGACCAATGTGGGTCTTGGATCGGCCTCAGTTCCAAGGTTCACCTGTATTAACTCATCGACCGTGGCGGGGACGCCCTCCTCAAAGGCTGGGGGTGCATCTTCCATGTCCTCTCCACTCGGGGAGGGATTGTCCACGGGAGAGACTGCATTGGCAACTACATTGGGGCTACCAGATCCTGCTGGGCCACTGGTGCTGGCGCGGGCGGTCGCGGTCATCTCATTAGGAGACTCGCGGGCCGTCGAGACCATGGCCACGTCCAACCGTTGAATCGGGAGGACGTAAGCGTCATCCAGACTTGCCCAGGGATCACTTGCAACAGCGACAGGCTCAACCTCACCTGCCAGGATCTTCTTATCCTTGCTCTTGTAATAGTCCGCGTCCAGATAGCGGGCTTCACACGAGGCAAAAGGAGAGGCATCTCCTTGAAGCACGCCTACTCGACCATTAAGGGAGTATTTGAGGCATTGGTGGTATGACGAGGGAACCGCCGCGTGAAGATGGAGCCATGGCCTGCCCATCAATGCGTTGTACGCAGTGTCCTAAGAGACCACCATGAATTCGGTGTTGGCAACCAAGTCACCGAACTGGGTCTTCAAACGTATCTTGCCGACCGGGGTTTGCTCGGTGCGATCGTACCCCTGGATCCTGAGGTCAGAGGGAATCAAGTCATCCTCAGACAACCCCAATCTCCGGAGCGTCCGAGTTGGAATCAGGTTAATCCCGGACCCCGTGTCGACAAGACAGCGCCAGACTTCAAGGCCATTAAACTGGCCAGTGACATACAGCGGACGAATGTGTCCCTGTATAGGAGGGTCTTCATCCTTACCAGAGAACGAGATAACTGCCTGACATTCGGCGTCCTCGATCGTTTCAGCGTGAAAGGCCTCTGCAGCCGCAACCTCTGTCTCAAACTGGAGGGGGCTTTTCAGGGCTTCAGCGAGTGCCTCGCGCATCTCAGATGACATGCGCAGAGCCTCAAGGATGGAGAGCCTTGCTGGGATGTCGGCCAAGTGCTTCAGGACATCATACTTTTTAGCCAAGCGCGAGCCCCTGGTTGCAGGAGGTTGCTCTGCGGTTGGAAGCATGACGGGCCTTGCCGGTTGGATCGGCGGCCGACTGGTACTTGGCGCATCTCGCCGTTCACTGGCTGCAGTCCGGGAAATGGTCACCGTACTGGGGTCAGGAGGCCGGGATGGACCCGTGGCAGGGCGGAGCTGGTCGTGACGCGGCTGAGGCGGTTCTGCCTGGTCCCACACCACAAACAGCGGCGGAGGCGAATCCGTCATCCCCGAATGGGGGGGCGGCGCACGTTGCGCTCGGTTTTGAGCCTGCTGCCTAGTCTCAGTGGCGTGCACGGCCTGGCTGGAGGCACCAGCGGCTGTGCCCCGGCGACTCCTGCTGCTGCGGTTCTTCCGACAGTGGCGACGACCGGGGACACTAGGGAGGTCCACCTGGTGTTCTTCAACGTCGGGAACCAAAAAGGGATTTACCAGCTCGACGGTGTTAACCGAAGCGTACCCAATACCTGCCATCTATGGGGGGGAACCCAGGCCATCGACGTCGTGAGACGGAGTTCCCGATTTCCCTTCCCCAGCCCCTGGCGGGTAAAAACTGAATGCTCGGCCGGGCAACATGCCGGTCTTCCAACACCTCTGAAAGCCATCGGTCTTCGTATCGAGGAGAAGAGATTCACGTCGGGTTCACCATTTTTCTGTTTCGGTGCGGATGTGCGTCGGGTTACGCTGTTCCTCCAGGACGCGTTCGCGCGTGCACCCGTCAACCCGAGGGGACGGGCGCGCGGATTGTGGTCCCGCAGTCCCGCTTTCCAAGGGCGGGCGGCATTCGTCCCTTATTCAGGGGCGTCTGCTCCTTGATCGAAACCGGGATGATGGGATGTCGGCTCCTCCTTCCTTGGACGTCTCCTAGGAACTCGTCGCCTTATCCGGGTCTGCCTCATAGATTTAAGACATGCTCGTGAATCTCGTTCCCGGCGCCATATCTTCATGGACACCGGTTAATTACGCTGCTTCCGCCCGGACGCTCCAAGGAGTCTGGGCGGGGCAGCAACCTGCGGTGAGAAGGCCGGGCGGCTCTGGGTGCTGGGGGCGTGTCGTAACACTGCGGCTCTGCACGTCTGTCTTCCGTCACTAATAGGGCTTCTCGAAGGCATGGTGGCCTGAGGCATCCCGCACTGGGTGCGGGGAATTGTGTCCCCTGAGGTTTTCCTCAGCTTCCCATGTTTAACACGGGGTATGCCGCGAGTTTAACGTCCAGCGGGGACGGCATCAGACTGATCAACACGAAAAGTGGATCAGATGACAGAACCCCTTGCGGGGAACCTCCGACGCTGGGGCCAGCGCATGGGCGGCTTCCCAAGTGATATGGGGTGGAGTGAAGTGGCATGACCCCACCGGGATGTGGCGGCCCGGGTAAGGATCAGGATGGATGATGGAGTGAAGAGCTTGGACCCCGTAGAGGCTTCCTACGTACCGCGCGTTAGCACGGATCAAAGTCAACGTAGTTCGGGTATACAGTTTAACGTCATGCTGGACATCGGCAAGCCGACTCACGAAGGGGTCGAGGCCGCCGGGCGGAGGATTGAACCGAACCACCTCGCACAGAGGGGGATGGAACGGCCGGGTGGATCACAGTTTCACGTCATGCTGGACGATAAAAGGAGAAATGGAAAAAGGGGATGTGGGGAGGCACAGTGGAGATACACACGGGCAGTCTCCAACAGGGGCGGATTCATAGGTGAATCGACGCAAGCGTGAACCCTGGAGGGGTCCACTGATGGACGAACCGACGTGAATACGACCGGGACGACCAGGTGGTGGGCTTGAACCTCAGGGAGGCTTCCTACGTACCCTGTTTAGAAGACAGGGATCAAAGTCCACGTAGTTCATTCTGTCAGGACTTACGCACTTGAGGCAGCCCGGATGCGGCAAAACTCAGTTGGAATGGACTTGGACCGAAAGCAGAAGACACCTCGATCCCAGTCACACCCTCTACTGGCTTCGGCAGTGGGGAGGCGCAATGGAGATACACATGTGCAGCCTCCCACGAGAAACTAGGGGTTTGTAATACCCTGCCCCCGTAGGGAAAAGCCACTCCCATTAAATCGTCCCTAAAGAGGGGCAATCCCGACATCCCTGCAGAGACGAGCGGGTGGGGGCCACATCCAAACCGGGGGGGACCCTTCGTGTGAGGCACGGGATCGGGAGATGCGGACGGTTTAACGTCTTGCCGGACGAAGTACAGTTTAACGTCGTGTGTTGAGGACGAAGTGGACGGTTTAACGTCTTGCCGGACGAAGTACAGTTTAACGTCGTGTGTTGAGGACGAAGGTGCTTGGCAGTTTAACGTCTTACAGCGTGGACGTGGTACAGTTTAACGTCATGCTGGACAAAACACTTGGCAGTTTAACGTCTAGCAGCGCGGACGATATGCTAGGCAGTTTAACGTCGTGCAGCTTGGACGTATGCAGTTTAACGTCGTGCAGGACGTGGTGCAGTTTAGCGTCATGCAGGACGATAAAGCCACCGGTAGGTCCGTGTCACTTCGCGCGAGCCTAGGGGGGGCCGCACGGAAAGACGACGCACGGTGCGGGCACCTGCGATGAAGACCATCGGGCGCCACACAGGCGGGTACCCAAAGGGGGTCAAAGGAGGCGACCCTGGCGGATTCCGCGCAAAAGAGGAGCTTTGCGCGCAAAACCGCGGGTCGGCGCGCAAAATGGCGGGCCGGCGCGCAATTGGGCCAGCGCTTTGCGCGCGAATGATTGGGATTGCGCGCACCGGGCTTCGGGTAGCGCGCGGGGACAACGGCTCATTCTCTAACGAATGGCCACTTTGAAGATGGGGGGTGCGCGCAATCGGGTTGGATTGCGCGCACCTGGGGGCAATTGCGCGCAAGAGGCTTCTTTTGCGCGCAAAGGCCTTCGGGTTTGAAATTTATTCAAAGTAAATGAGCCAAGGGGATTGCGCGCGAAGGCGGACCCCAAGGCTCTATTGCGCGAAAGAAAGGAGGTTACCTGAAGAT
Organism: Viscum album; assembly: GCA_963277665.1. Taxonomy (NCBI): domain Eukaryota; kingdom Viridiplantae; phylum Streptophyta; class Magnoliopsida; order Santalales; family Viscaceae; genus Viscum; species Viscum album. The sequence continues at coordinate 327,158,024 of OY728128.1, forward strand.
CGGCATTGCGCGCGGAAGGGGTTGGATTGCGCGAACGAGCGACACTTCGGATTCCGGCAACCTTCAAAACGTTGGGGGTCGCCTTATATTTATAGGCAACCCCGGGCGCGGAATCCGGTCTCGGGCGCGCAATTCGCTTCGCGGGCGCGGAATCAGGACCCAGCGCGCAAAGAAGCCGCGCAGGCACGGGCCCGCAAAATAGCGCGCCGAACCGGCGCATTGCGCGCATCCCGGGAGGATTGCGCGCCGCGGGTCAACTTTGCGCGCGAGCCTCTGAAATTTCGCGCAAGTCCCCCGGGCCTTCCGGAACGTGCCTCTGACTCCAAATATCACTTCGCTTTCCGCATCCGGAGCTTCGTTTGGGAACAACGGACTTTTCCGGCGTCTACAGTATCTATCACAACAAGGAATCAGATTATCCCATCGTCCACTATGAAGAAACACTATTAAGAAATCAAAACTATTACTCTGGTTGTCACTTCCAAAATGAGAATCTTCGAAGGAACATTTCATAACACAAGTATAACTACTATGATTTCATGACACTGATCCCCTATACACAATGCTATTACCAAACATTAGTTTGTGCTCAATGATATGATCATGATTGACAATTTCAGAAAAAGTAGTGTAGTTAATGAAATTCACCTGCGTACAAAATCTATACACAATCCCATCCATGAAACATCTAGGGCCCAAAATCTCATCATTGGATATAACTGGTTAAAAGCACTGCAACTAAGTGGAACATGCTGAATATTCAATAACTGACATTAAACCCCCCTTATGATGCATGAAATCTTGAGCACTATTATCTCTTAGAATAAAGTTCATGAACATATCATAGAGGATAATCTAAAAATTAACCCATTAGATGCCCTAATGATGACCAACCTGGGTAATCACATCCCACCGACGCTTGGCCGAATCACATAGCTTATGAGGAGCATGTTTTCCCCTCCTCGCTAGTGGAATCTCTAGATACTCAAAGACATAGAGGGTGGCTTCTATCTATGACATAATAATCAGTGGACCCCCATCCCCTAAGAAAATAAGGGGACATGCCTACTAGAACTCACGAGTCAAATCAACGATCAAATGTAAATCCCATGGAGCAACATGAATGGATTGCATCAATCATATGAAAATATCATGATCTTGGGAATCAATGGAATAATTAGGCCATGATTAAATTCCTAATGTGGCACACTTGGATATTAGATTGGAGACTCAGGGCCCACCACATCCCAGGCATGATAGAGATTACATTCCTAACATACGATTTTGTACATCATCGCTGATTTTATTTACAAAATCAAATATCAAACCTTAAAATAAGTTGTATTCAGATAGATACCATCACAAGAGAGATATGAAGGCAATAACATTGACCACCCAAGAATTCTAGCCCATCAGCCCCCTTCTCCATCCATGTAAAAGTATGTACTCAAGTATAAGTTTCATTTCATTTTCTTTTTAATTACCTAGTTCACTCATTTAACTAAAATACACATTAATATGTGGGATATGGATATGAAACTATTTCACATTTGATGTCATTTTTCACTTTATAATAGATATACAATCCCATTGAATCAGTTCACATACACCATATCACTACAAATAAAATCCATTAATTTATAGAACAATGTATTAACTATGTAAATTACTCATCCCAACCCATGATGGAATATACACCTCATGAATTAGGACATGAATTTACTCAATCACATTTAGCAATATCATACACATAAGTTAGCTATCCTGAAATAAAACACCAATCATAAGAATATCAAGAAATACAAGAAGTAAGATTCCCCTACATAGAATAGAAAAATCCATGATAAGTGAATTCTAGGTTCATAAATGGTTAATGGAACAATTTTCTTACCCTAATCTCGTCATGCCAATGGAAAAATAGAATCTCAATAAGAATAATAATCAACAACACCAAAAAACATGTAAATCCCCAAAAGGTGAAATGATGTGAACTCTAATAGAAAAAAATTATAATTATATTTTGGTTTTCTATGATTTTACCACAAACATGGGTTCCCGACGCACAAGAATGTGTTATGACTGAGCCCGATGCATTCCTAATCTCCAAACTGTTATCTCCAAATAGTTTTGTTATAAAAAACATTCATATGACATCACTTTCTAACATCCTAGGCCTATATGACACTAAAAATGTACACCAATCCTTATGGGCCACATGATCTATAACGCATCACCCAAAATGCTAGAGGCTGGTGACTATTAGTGAGGGTCTAGGGTGTGTCTGTAATGAGACTAAACCCTAATTACCAGAATGTAGCACAATAGTAATTATAAATAGAGACAAATAATAGATACTATATAAGTATACATAATGCACCAAAAATATAGACACAACAATAAAAATAACTAAATCAAACTGAATTACATACTACAATAGATGATGATATTTCATTTCACTAGAACAATAGAAAATATGGATATAACATAGTGTGAATAACATGGTATATAATAGTATAATGTAAATAAAAAGTCTATCCCATGAATCCCGATCTCAGCTCACTCATCTTCTATAATGCTCCATTCTAAACATCAAGATACCTAGAATTTGATGCTATATTTTTTCCATTATCATCAAGTGAATTCATTTAATATTCACCAGGTACAAAATGGTGTATAAAGTGGGTGTGAGATAATTTACTTGGGATACCAGAAATTGTGCTAATAAAATATATCCCATGAAATGGAAATATAATAGCTTGGGTCCATGAAAACATAATGTATAGAAGTACAAAGTACCTCAATATCCATGTATCTACTTTTGACCACAGTTGGTGTATAAACTTGAAAGGTGATCAATATTTGATTGTTACCTGTTTATTAATAAGTCACTTTTTGAAATTAGTGATGGTTCCATGATATATCAAGGAATCCTGCAATAATATTTAATAATGAATTTCAAAGATAATTACAAAATAAATGTCGGCCTCAAGGGGCCACAACTCATTATTAACTATATTATGGAATATTTTCTTAGTTTAATCCAAGAAATATATTATAAGGAACTCTGCAATAGTGTTGGGCAAAAATCCCTCAAGGTAACATTGCAGCATTTTTGGGTTGATTGTGTTTGTTGACAAAGCAGGTTTCCATGGAGAATTGTCGAGTTCCCGAGAAGTTGTTGACATTCCATGTTGACAATGAAATTTGACAAAGGAAAGGACGATCTGGAGGCGGTACAAAAGAGCAGTACAAGGTGGCGCCGTTTTCCAGTGTTTGCCAAATTTTTGGGCCTGAAAATCGCCAATGGAGAATGGAGTGATATGTTGTTGGCGAAGGTTGAGGAGAGAGAAATGAAGGAGGTGTGCGGAAAAATTAAGCGTGGCGCGCAAAACTAGAGGGTTGCGCGAAATCTTGAAGTGTGGCGCGCAAAACAGCGGGTTGCGCGAAATACAATTTCGCGCAAAAGATGTTTCAAGGCCGAAAGCTTGAAAATCGGTAAAGGCATGAGGCGCGCGAAATTTTGGAGGCGTGCGCGGAAAATTGAAGTGGCGCGCGAAATAGCGGATGAAGTATTTCGCGCAAGAGGTGTTACGAGATCCGAAGCTCGTAAAATGCAAAGGCATGAGGTGCGCGAAATTATGGAGCAGTGCGCGGAAAATGTTTGTGCGCGGAAGATCAAAGCGGATTACGCGCTCAAGGAGGGTTTTTCGCGCGGGGTCGATTTTGCCTATAAATATGAAGTGACCCTCCTCCATTCAGTAGAGTTCAAGACATAGAAAATACCCGAGCTCTGGTGCGCGAAATTGAAGTTAGAAAGGGTGTTGCGCGTAAACTTAAATTTTGCGCGTAAAGTCAGCTGATTGCGCGAAAAGCAAAGGCTGCGCAGAAAGTTGGTGATTGGCGCGTAAAAGGAAGATTGCGCGAAAAGTGGATTTCGTGCAAAATCATTGAATTGCGCGCAAGGCAGTTTCGAGGCTGCGCGTAATATTTGGAGGTTGCGCGAAAAAGGAATTTCGCGCAAATCATAGAAATTGCGCGCAAGACACCGTAAGGGTTGCGCGTAAAAATTGAGGTTGCCCGGTACATCCGGTGCAAAGTGAGATTCATCTACGGGTGAAAGTTGAACTTCAACAGAGCATCTACATACAGAGAAAGATGCATTCCTTAATGGAAATGAAGAGACCTACAGGTCTATAAACTGTGAGTGAATCCCTTCCAAGAGCAGTGAGCTTAGGAAGAGGAAGAAGGTGATCCTCTCCACCGGCAGTGAGCCAGAGAGAGATAAACCGGGAGTGACCCTTGGGAAAGCAGTGAGATGACCCTAAACATTGTAAAGGCAGTGAGCCTGGGCATAGAAGTGATCTAGCCCGAACCTTGTAATCCACAGCTAGTGAAGATTAGTGGAATTTGGTACGACCGGCAACCTGTCGGTGTATGCTCCTTGGACGTAGCCCTTAGCGGTGAACCAAGTAAAATTGATGTGTCCTGTGCTTGCTTTACTTTCTGTATATATCGTGCAGCAGGAAAAAGAGAGAAGAGTGTTTTGCTTAACAGCGAAACAAGATCAGAACGGGCATTAATTTTTAATTGGTCATACCCTGATTCACCCCCCCTCTCAGGGTATCCAGCCTAGTGGACCTAACAAGTGGTATCAGAGGGAAAGGTTGAAAAGTTGTTCTTCTCTCAATGGAGGTAACCAATCATAAAGGGATTCTGATCTTCGACGGATATAATTTTCAGATATGGAAGAATCGGATGCAACACTATTTCCGATCCTTGGGAATGGATGTGTTTTCAGCAGCCATGCATGGTATCACAGCTGATATTAACAGTGGTGCTTTATCAGAAGCTGAGCATAGAGAGTTGGATGCTGATTCCAAAGCAATCAATGCCCTAGGGGGAGCCCTTTCCAATCCCATCTACACAAAAGTGATGTCATGCAAAACGTCACATTCCATGTGGGAAAAGCTTTTGAATATATATGAAGGGGACACAAAAGTCAGAGAGGCAAAGCTGCAGGTGTTGTGGAACAAATATGAAGATCTGAAAATGAACCCGAATGAGTCTGTTGATGCATTCTTTGACAGGGTAAACATTGTTGTGGAAGATATGCGGGGTCTTGGAGAAGTCATTGAAGACATAAATATTGTAAAGCGCATCTTAAGGAAACTTCCACCTCGGTTCAATCCGAAAGTTTCAGTACTAGAAGATAAAGATCCAAAAGAGCTGACATTGGACAATTTGCACAGTACCTTGGTTGCATATGAAATGAGGAACGATGATAATGAGGCTGTGGAAAAGGGGAAGTCTAAAGAGGTGGCATTTAAGGCCATGAAGAAGCTCACCATTGAAGATTCTAATGAAGAAGAAGAGACAGATGAGGTGATGTCATTCCTTTTTTCGAATCTACAAAGAGGAAGAGGAAAGTTTAAAGGTAAACTTCCACTAGCATGCTTTAGATGTGGAAAGGTTGGTCATCTTGCGGCAAGATGCCCCAAGAAGTTTCAAGATGATGATGATGATGATGACGTTGAAATTCCCAAAAAGAAGCCTTCGGCTTTTGTGAAAGGGAAGAAACAATTCAAGAGAAATTTCTTCAAGAGAAAGAATCTTCTTTCACAAGAATTTGAAAGTTCAGATGAGTCTGAGGATGAAGAAGTTGAGGAAATTGAAAATTGCAGAGATCGTGTGGTAAATGCCTTGGTGGCAATTGCTGGTAGTTCTCAAAAGGGAGAAGAAGCTGATGATAAAGAAGAAGAAGAAATTGAAGGGAGAATTGATATGGAAGCCGAATTGGAAGCAGCTCTTGAGGAGATAGACGTTTGGAGAGCCAAAACGAAGAAAGCCAATAAAGTGGTTCGTGATGCCAAACTCTATATGCAACAACAGGATGAAGAAAATTCTGAGCTGTTAGAAGAAATTGAAAGACTAAAATCCTCAACACCAGAGAGCTCAGAAAATATTGTTGAGTATAAGCTTAAAATTGAGGAACAAAAGAAAGAAATTGATTGTTTGACTAACACAGGAAAGGAGCAGGTTAGATGTATCAAAGAGCTTGAAGAAGAATTGGTCAGTCTGCGACAAAAACTCAAGGATCAAGATAAGCTCTTGACCCCCAATGTGTTATCCGAAAATCAGGCTATTCAGAAGACAGAGAAGATGAAAGCGGAGCCTAGTAGTTCAGCAGGAAAGAAACAGCAATTGAGCTCAGATGTTAAGGTTGTTTCAGGGCTTGATAAGAAACAAAAATCGGTGGCAGTTAATGTCAGACCGCAAGCACCCGTTCCGAATTTGAAGGTTGATTTGGGCACAAAACAGAATCAGAATATTTATAGATCCCAAAGGGAAAATCGTAGTGCTGAAGTATCACGAAGGAATGTATCCTATATCAGGTGTTATTGCTGTGGGAAAATTGGACATTCACAGTATGTGTGTTCCATAGCCAAGAGATATAGAAAGGAACAAGAACAGAGATGGCAGCCCAACAGAGAACGGTTTTCCAGAATATATTTTGAAGGTCACTGTTTTTGGTGCGGAGGATTTGGGCACATGGCTAGGTATTGTACTTCAACCATTCAGAGAAATGTGCCAAAGCAGAATCAAAACACTCGCAAGCAGCAGGTCAATAAACCAACAGGTGAGTTAAAAACGGAGAATAGATTTGCGGCTTTGCAAGATGAGGGTGGTCCATCACACTCTGAGAAAGAACAGAAGCCTCAATCCATGCCGAGTGTGAAAGAAAAAGTATGGACCAAGAAGAAGAAAAATGAGAAGGCTGTGGTGGTAGAGATTGCCCTTAAAGCATCAGATCGATCTGGTGTTTGGATCCTTGATAGTGGTTGCACATCCCACATGACGGGTAATAAGGATCTTGTTACAGGCATCAAATATGACAAAGAAGGAGTTGTCAAATTTGGAAATGATGAAGGCCTGAAGATTGTTGGCTCAGGGAAAGCCAAGTTTGGGGGAAAAGAGATGAGACGTGCTGATGTCTTGGTAGTAAAGGGTCTCAGTCATAACCTACTCAGTGTCAGTCAACTATGTGACTCTGGGCACTCTATCCAATTTACCAAGAAGATGTGTGTTGTGAAAGGAAAAGATGGAGCAGCTGTTCTGCAGGGAAAAAGGTCAAAGGGAAATCTCTATCTTGTAGGTGGGGAAGAAGATACTTGTCTTTTATCCAGAGAGGAAGAAAACCAGCTGTGGCATAAGCGACTCGGTCATCTATGCCAACCATCTATGGAGGATCTTGTTAAATGTGATGCTGCTAGAGACCTTCCCAAACTATCACGTGATCGCACTCATAAGTGTGATGCTTGTCAACAAGGGAAAATCATCAGAAAGACATACAGGCCAAAGGAACAGAAATCAACTAGAGTGCTTGAATTGGTGCATGCTGATGTATGTGGACCTATCTCACCACGAGCTATAAATGGGCAAAGGTACTATGTTCTTTTCATTGATGACTATAGTAGAATGGCCTGGGTATTCATAATTATCCATAAGACAGAGGTGTTCAGTTGCATAAAGCTGTACAGGAGGGAATCAGAAAAGATGCTTGGGCAGAAAATTCTGAAGTTTCGTACTGACAACGGTACGGAATTTACAAACAGTCAGGTTGAAAACTATCTCGAGAAACATGGGATAAGGCATCAAGTTTAATCAGTAAGAACTCCCCAACAGAATGGAGTAGTTGAAAGGAGAAATCGGATCATCAACAACATGGCCAGAACAATGCTTATTGATAAGGACCTGCCAGAGAAATTTTGGAAGGAAGCAGTTTTGACATCGGTCTATGTTTCAAACCGGTCCCTGTTATGTCCGAAGCAAGGGAAGACTCCGTATGAACTGTGGTACGGAAAGAAGCCAACGTTGAAGTACTTTCGAATCATTGGAAGTAAGTGTTTCATTCTCAACAAAGAACATCATAGGAAGTTTGAGGCACGAGGAGATGAAGGGATATTCCTTGGCTATTCTGGGAAAAGAAAAGCGTATAAATGTTTCAACAAAAGGCTGGGAAAAATAATTGAAAGCAATGATGTCACTATAGTTGAAAATGAGCAGAATACTCAACGATCCAGTGAACAGTTCTTGGATGAAAGTGATCATGACGTAAGCAACCCAGGGGGAGCAGAAGTGGCAGAAGCTGACTCAGAAGAAGATACTGATGATGAAGAGGAAAGTGTCAAGTCGGTGTCTGTGAGAAAGCCAAAGAGTCGAGCTGAAATTGATAGGCAGAATATCATTGGTGATCAAACAGCTCCAGTTCAGACTCAAAGAATGAAATCATCACAGCAAGCATCGTTTTTGTCTCAAGTGGAGCCGAAATGTTTTTCTGATGCAGCTGAAGATGAAAACTGGGTTCAGGCCATGAATGAAGAGCTTGATCAGATTGAGAAGAACCAGACATGGGAGATTGTTTCGAGGCCAGGAGACAAGAATGTCATCGGGACTAAATGGGTCTATCGCAACAAGATGAACGAAGATGGCACAGTGATTCGTAACAAAGCATGACTAGTGTGCAAGGGATACTCCCAGATAGAGGGAATAGATGTTGATGAGACATTTGCACCGGTTGCAAGGCTGGAGACAATCAGATTATTTTTGGCCATAGCAGTGCAAAGAAAGTTCAAAGTGTTCCAGATGGATGTCAAATCCGCATTCTTGAATGGGGTTCTGGAAGAAGAGGTGTATATTGAGCAGCCAGATGGTTTTCTCATTCATGAGGATGAGAACAAAGTTTGCAGGCTGAAGAAGGCGTTGTATGGGCTGAAACAAGCACCAAGGGCATGGTACTCAAGGCTTGATCAGTACTTGAAGAAGCTTGGTTTCCAGCGTGGAGGAGTTGACTACAACCTCTATTTCAGCAATGACAACAATCAAAGGATGATGGTGCTAGTGTATGTCGATGACATAATTTTTGGAGGATCAGATGAAGCTCAGTGCAGACAGTTTTCCGAATTCATGAAAAATGAGTTTGAAATGTCAATGATTGGAGAGCTAACGTTTTTCCTTGGTCTACAGGTGACACAAGGAAGGAATGGAACTTTCATTTCTCAATCCAAATATGCCAAGGAGGTTATAAGAAGGCTTGGAATGGATAATTCCAAGGAAATGAAGACTCCGGTTGCTACCCGGATGAAATTATCAAAAGATGAGGATGGCAAGGCAGTTAATATCACAGAATATAGGCAAATCATTGGAAGTCTGTTGTACTTAACCGCAACAAGGCCTGATATTGTTTTTGCCACATGCCAAGCAGCGAGATATCAGAGTAATGCCAAGGAAAGTCACATGCTTGCAGTGAAAAGAATACTTCGGTATATCAAGGGCACGGTGGACTTCGGCTTGACATACAACGAAAAATCTCAGACAGAGTTATTGGGATATACTGATGCAGATTGGGCCAGTTCAGCAGATGATAGAAAATCAACGTCAGGTGGTGCATTTTATCTTGGCGGACTATATATTGCTTGGTTAACCAAGAAGCAGGATTGCATTTCATTAAGCACCGCAGAAGCTGAGTATATTGCAGCCACTCAAGCATGCACACAATTATTATGGATGAAGCAGCAGCTTGAAGATATGGGAGTTGAAGTGAAGTCTCCGATCGGAATCCAGTGCGATAACTCATGTTCTATAAATCTCAGCAAAAATCCAGTCCATCACTCTAGGACAAAGCACATTGAGATAAAGTATCATTTTATCAAGGAGAAAGTTGAGCAGGGGATCGTGAATTTGGAGTATGTGCCTACAGAGCTACAGGTTGCAGACATTCTGACAAAGGCTTTACCCAAGGAAGCTTTTGAGAGGCATCGACTGGCTCTGGGAGTTCAGTCGATTCCCCACACTTGAAATAGTGTGGATATGGGACCCCCCCTCTCCCCGAGGTATGGTGTGTTTTTCCCTAATGTGCTGATATGTGTTCTCTACTATGTTACAGACTACAAAGGCGTGACCTTTGGGTTCGTTGACAAAGGGGGAGAAAAGTGCTTGAAAAGTGCTTGACAAAGGGGGAGAAAAGTGTTTGTTCAAGGGAGAAAATAGTGCGGAGATTTGATAAATCATACTTGTTACGGGGAGAAGCTGACAGGTGGCGCAGCCAGAAAGGGGGAGCAATGAGAAAGGGGGAGTGTATGAAATCTGACGATGCTAGACGTGATCGATCAAATCATAGAAATCACGACAGCTAATGATCGTGATAAAAGTAGAACAGTGGTGTTGGAATGGTGTGAGACGGTGTCCAGCTATCAACAATTGGTATCAAATTAAGAATTCACCAATTGGTATCAGTGTGGTTCAACAACTGGTTTTATTTTAAGAATTGGTATCAGGGTGGAATCGACAATTGGGGTCTGACATGAAGTGATTCATTGATGAACTTTTCATACTACTCTTGTTTCTCACGCCGAGCATTGCTCATGTGGGCTTTGAGTACATGTTAAGTGAATCCTTGAACGCTATCATAATCGCAAGAGGCGAATGGTGGTAGCAGCTGGAAGAAGACTCAGTGAGGTATCAAAGTGCAGAAAATATTTCTGAGCAGAGTTGTGAAGAGTTGTCAACAAACCCAAAGGGGGAGATTGTTGGGAAAAAATCCCTCAAGGTAACATTGCAGCATTTTTGGGTTGATTGTGTTTGTTGACAAAGCAGGTTTCCATGGAGGATTGTCGAGTTCCCGAGAAGTTGTTGACATTCCATGTTGACAATGAACTTTGACAAAGGAAAGGACGATCTGGAGGCGGTACAAAAGAGCAGTACAAGGTGGCGCCGTTTTCCAGTGTTTGCCAAATTTTTGGGCCTGAAAATCGCCAATGGAGAATGGAGTGATATGTTGTTGGCGAAGGTTGAGGAGAGAGAAATGAAGGAGGTGTGCGGAAAAATTAAGCGTGGCGCGCAAAACTAGAGGGTTGCGCGAAATCTTGAAGTGTGGCGCGCAAAACAGCGGGTTGCGCGAAATACAATTTCGTGCAAAAGATGTTTCAAGGCCGAAAGCTTGAAAATCGGTAAAGGCATGAGGCGCGCGAAATTTTGGAGGCGTGCGCGGAAAATTGAAGTGGCGCGCGAAATAGCGGATGAAGTATTTCGCGCAAGAGGTGTTACGAGATCCGAAGCTCGTAAAATGCAAAGGCATGAGGTGCGCGAAATTATGGAGCAGTGCGCGGAAAATATTTGTGCGCGGAAGATCAAAGCGGATTACGCGCTCAAGGAGGGTTTTTCGCGCGGGGTCGATTTTGCCTATAAATATGAAGTGACCCTCCTCCATTCAGTAGAGTTCAAGACATAGAAAATACCCGAGCTCTGGTGCGCGAAATTGAAGTTAGAAAGGGTGTTGCGCGTAAACTTAAATTTTGCGCGTAAAGTCAGCTGATTGCGTGAAAAGCAAAGGCTGCGCAGAAAGTTGGTGATTGGCGCGTAAAAGGAAGATTGCGCGAAAAGTGGATTTCGCGCAAAATCATTGAATTGCGCGCAAGGCAGTTTCGAGGCTGCGCGTAATATTTGGAGGTTGCGCGAAAAAGGAATTTCGCGCAAATCATAGAAATTGCGCGCAAGACACCGTAAGGGTTGCGCGTAAAAATTGAGGTTGCCCGGTACATCCGGTGCAAAGTGAGATTCATCTACGGGTGAAAGTTGAACTTCAACAGAGCATCTACATACAGAGAAAGACGCATTCCTTAATGGAAATGAAGAGACCTACAGGTCTATAAACTGTGAGTGAATCCCTTCCAAGAGCAGTGAGCTTAGGAAGAGGAAGAAGGTGATCCTCTCCACCGGCAGTGAGCCAGAGAGAGAGAAACAGGAAGTGACCCTTGGGAAAGCAGTGAGCTGACCCTAAACATTGTAAAGGCAGTGAGCCTGGGCATAGAAGTGATCTAGCCCGAACCTTTTAATCCACATCTAGTGAAGATTAGTGGAATTTGGTACGACCGGCAACCTGTCGGCGTATGCTCCTTGGACGTAGCCCTTAGCGGTGAACCAAGTAAAATTGATGTGTCCTGTGCTTTCTTTACTTTTTGTATATATCGTGCAGCAGGAAAAAGAGAGAAGAGTGTTTTGCTTAACAGCGAAACAAGATCAGAACGGGCATTAATTTTTAATTGGCCATACCCTGATTCACCCCCCCTCTCAGGGTATCCAGCCTAGTGGACCTAACAAATAGTATGCCTATCGTGTCCTTGGATTTAATCCTAGGTAAAATGAGGTTATAGAATGATTTGCTAGATGGGATTTAACTATGAATAGTACTTGTCAATAAAATATCCATAGAGTGTATCCAAGGTACACTGTAATAATATTTATGGTATCCAAGTGTGTCATAAAAGGAATCAAATAAAAGGAAAGAATTTGGATCCTAGTGAGAAAAATCATGGAAATACACATCCTTGAACTGAAATGGTGTTCTTGATTTCGCAAGGCATTTCATATAGAATCCAATGTGAGAATGAATTAGGACACTCTTATTTCAAAATTATTTCATAGAGAATTTTATAAGGTTAAATCCATTACCTTTCATTAATGTGATAAGGATAATTGGAGATGAAATGGTTTAATAATGTCTTAATTAATAAAGTTGTCCATTTAGTTTATGCCCTTCCTTTTATTAGTGTACCAAGGCCATAAATAATGAAAGAACACATTTATTCTATTTAAGGCGTTTTATAAAATCATGTTTCATATCAATACCATATATTAACAATGTAAGGGGTGCTATGGACATGAAACCTATTATTCACACACATTTAATAATGCCAACTCATATACATAGTATACATTCAAATTTCTATTTCATATATAATTAGAAATTTCATAACATACATTAGATTGTTAAAGTGGCGAACATACATGGTACATGACATTATGAGATTTATAAATTAAATTAATCCATTTAATATTGAATTGAATACCCTAAGAGTGTTCAATTTAAGGAACTCCAAAATGGTGACACAAATGCGTCAAAAAATTGATAAATATGAAAATATATACAAAATAGGATGTAATGATGTTTGGTAATAACCACTAACAACTAACAAAATATTTAGAAATATCATATCTATACGGTTCTAATGAATAAAAACATTTCATATCAATTTATTAAATGGCAGATGATGAAATCAGCAGACCCCACATGACAATTATAAAATCATTGAACATAAGGGATGAGTTATAGACCTCCCACCAAAGTCATGTACAAACTTACTCCTCCAATATTAGCTCCTAATGTGGTATTGAATTTATTAGATATTATAAATTGTAGAAGTTATCACCCGTTGAAAACTAGGTTGAATGAAAGAGAAAATATAAACTGATGAAAGAGACTCAATCACATATTGTGGTACATCCAAAATGACAAAAATAATCTTGATCAGGTCTCAAATAAATGATAACTCATGATCCCAAGGTTAGGCCTTACAAAGTATTTTAAATCAATGAAAATGGAGTTCATCCATATGGAAAATTGTATAGAAAAAAGTTGGAGGTTAAATTAGATAATTAAGTTTAAATGGGTAAAATTACCCAAAATTTATCTTACTCATGGACTATCTACATGTTTTGAACAACTATATGAAAACCATTCATTAGTAACTAGAGAAAAGGGGAAACTACCCACTTAGGATTCACAGTAAGGTAAACTGTGCACCAACTATACGAGATGGATCTATCTAAATATGAAACCATCAGCACAGTTAGATCTATCCATATTCCCTACCCACATGGTTTACTCTAATTGTGACTAGAAATATTAATTTAGAGATATGAACAAACCTCAAACACACATTGGACATTTGCTAACCAATTAGCCATCCATATTAGGATCAAAATAATGAATTAGTTATTATTTATAAGATCTATACTTGAGTTAAATCTCTGGTGAATAGAATATAATACTTGTTGCATAAGTTTATTAATATCATCCCTACTGCATTGCATGTATAACATGAAGATATCACATATCTTAGAGGAGGTTGTAGCCCACGTATCCAGAAACGATATTATTGTATTTAATCAAAATGAAACGTATACTGGTATATTTTATAAAAGAACAACATAAGAATAACAAAATAATAAATATCATATATATCATATAAATAGTGTGTCCCTTATATTTTCCATCCACGATATGTGGTAATGTAAAATGAAAAATCTTCATTTCGTGAAGTGATAGTTCACCATACACATAAAAAATATATTAGTTATCCATTAGAAATATGTTTCTCTGAGTGTAGGTATAACCATTAACATTAAAACCTTTGTAGTAAACTTATGATAAATGTTTTGTATAAAATATTATAAAAATGGTGTATGAGGTTTGGAATGGAATTAATACTAAATGTCATAAGGAAAGATATTACCTCTTAAATTGGTAACTCTTCTTTGTTTGATCCAAAGGGATTCCATGGATGGTTTTCTAAAAATGGTGACACAACTATTATATGTTTAGTGATATTGAGGATATATTTATTCGATCAGGGTCTAGGGATATTATCTTGAGAGGTGTGTGGATTTGGTAGGATATAAGGCCATTTATAGTGGTGGATGATTGGAAATATTGAATATTTTGGGAATGGGAATTCCATCCATGTTTTTCCAATGGATATTTGTTCCAATAATGGTCAAATTCATAACCTTATGAAGATAGTTTATAAATATAGCCATCCAATTACTCTCAAAAATGTTTATTGGTAATTGGAGAACATATTTTTATGGTTTGGTAAATTATTATTCTTAATTTCACTTTAATAATTGTATTTAATCTTAGTTTTTTTCACTTATGTTTTTGGTCAAAAATTATATTCAAACTATAATAAAGTATAAATTATGGTGATTCCAAATAAGGAATCAATTTTTCCATTTTACAATTATAGAAGTTGTATAAATTAATTTAAATTTAGTCTCGTAGATGGGATGACAATGTCAATTTAAATAGTAAAAGCTTATGTACATTTGGTATATTCTTATGTCAAATTTCAAATTGAGTTTTATTATAATTCCCTATATTGGATTACATTATAAATTTATCATCTAATTAAAATTTAAAACTAACTAAATATTTAATTTTTAATTAAGATAATATTATATGAAAAAATAAATATGAATTAAATTTTAGTATGTTTAATTATTCCTTAAAAACGATACTTCATAGAAAACATTAAAAAATTAATTAAATGCTAATTTTAGTGATTCGCATCCAAATATGACAATTATTTTGAAACATTATATGTATAAAATGGTAAAAATTTACATTTAAAATAGGTTCTCCATGCAAGTGTTGCAAAACTATCTTTATAAAAATATAATATTTTATGTGTAATATTGTGATTGTTCATGTATTATACATATGAAACATATTATATTAGTGTAAATAAATTTTTTGGGATATATAGTGAATAAATTTACTAGATAAATTCTATAAATGTGTTATAATTTAATTAGTAGACAAACACAATGATAAATAGTGTTTTGTGTAAATTGAGGGTTGAGTGTATTGTAATGATATCAAAAAAAAATCTAATGAAATATTTGGTAATGTATTATAGTGATACATTTTTTCATCTAAAAACATTTCACCCTCCAAAGTTTAGGAATATTTCATTAAAAATATTATCATAGTTCTCCTTCCTAGAATCTTTTGGATACCATGATGTTTCCTCTATTTTTTTCTTCATCTAGATTACCTTTACTAGATGAGTTATCCAAATTATAAATACATTCTATCTTGTATCAAGAATCTAGATGTGTTTTTTATATTATAAAGCTTAATTTTCCAACTCAATTTCTACACAGCTGATCACAAGCATTGGGTTAGGTATGTACTTCTGAAACATTGTTATGTGTAACACGTCGTGTTCCATTTAGTGATTTGGAGGCATTTTCAAGAAATATGCAATGACTCAGACTCTTTCAATATTTTCTATGTTTATAATTTTCAAGGTGATTAGTTACACTTTCTTACTAATTTTTATTACACCATTACATGGAGATACCTTTATGAAAACATGATCTCCAACATGGAATTAAAATTCATTTTATAGGTTATCAACGTAACTCTTTTCATACTTTGAGAATTTTTAATAAGTTCTTGATTATCCATTACCTTTATCATCATCTTATTAATATGGGTTGGGCATATATTCTTTCATTCACTAGATGTATCCCAAAAAGTGGGAGTAGGACAACTCGTTCCATATAGTGATTCATATGAAGTCTTTTTAATACATTAATGGAAATAAAATATATTGGGAAACATAACCAATGGGATGTATTGAACACATATACCTTGATAGTTGGGTGAAAATATCCTCAAAATGCCTTTTATTGTTTGAATTCTTCTTTCAGTCTATCCATCAGTTTTAGGATGTTCAATAGTTCTTATATGAGGTTCAACATCAATAGCCTTCCGAACACTTTTTAGAAGACTTACGTAAAGAAAAGATCATGATCAGAAACATTTGATAGAGGTGCAACAAAAATTCATACAAATTCATTAATTTAGAGCCTTGAAATGATCTCAAGAGGTATGTATTCACTTATAGAATGTTAATGAACAGATTTTGATAGAATATCAACTATAAATACTATTGTGTCATTCCTTCTAGATATAATTGGATGTCTCAGGACAAATTCAATAGTACTTTCATCCCATGTAAACTTAATAATGGGAAGAAGTTATAAGAATCATTTAGATTTCTACCTCACAGCCTTACCTTATGAACAAACCAATCATCTAGACACATAAACATCCATTTTACACTTCTTGGTATCCCACCAAACATGTTCATTCAGGTCCCTCTTCATATTTGTTCAACCATTGTGTATAGAGAAATTTTAACTAGGGGAGTCATCCAAATTCTCTTGTTTTTCCCACGTAATGACAGAAGACATATCCTATTTCTGAATTTTGGAACAACATATTCAAAAATAATGTCGTATATATTTTCATCATTGAATGATTTTATTTACATATGAAATTTCTAATTGTTGGATTGAAAATTCAAAATCCATCATAAAAAAAGTTTATTTTGTAATCATTTGATAAATTATTTATGAATCCCCCTCCTTATAAATTGTAATACTCACCATTACTAGATCCATTAACATATGATCCTTCTTAATCAAAATTTGGGTTATAATACCCTAATCCTTCTTACTCAAAGCATAATCTAGATTATTCACCTCCCCTAGTTGGTAGGGTATTTTTGTTGTTGGAATGTCTTCGATGTAGTCACAATTTGGGGTTCATTTTTCCTTTTAAACATATTCACATATGTAAATCTTCCAACTTGAAATGAGGTGATCCTTTCCTACTCTCTTAGAGTCGAACGAGCATTAAAAATTAATAATTGAAAAGAATTCAGTGACATATAGGGTTTAAAGGAACATAAATCCCCTATTCCACCCTACCAAGGCGTTAATCTATGAGATTCTAGATTTTAACTAATACTTTCTATTATTTTGAGACCTAGACAACTAATATAATGTATTTGACTCTATACAAGGTATTAAATGGACATCAAGTTCTTTAATTGGGATCCAAAATAAACCCAAAATAATTCAACAATATTACACTCTACCATGTATAAGCATGAGAATCCTATACTCGAAGAAAACAAATGAGTTAATTTTTGTTGAGAAATTGGTTTATCCGAGAGTTGGGGACGAAAATGACAGATTTAGATGATGTACAATAATGATGATCACTTCAAAAAAAATTAATGTCACACATACTACATTTTATTCATTAAACATATTTAATTATATTATAAAATGTTTCACAATCTTCCATATTCTTTTCAAAATGAATGAATAAGGATCTATAAAGAATATTTTTTCTTCCTGAAAATACTATGAAACCTAATATTTCATGAATAGAATAATACCATTCCATCTTTATTCCTATATAATTTTCCTATAATAATATAATTTAATATATATTGAATTAATCATAGAAAAAAATATCTAGAATAAATTTATCATTATATGTTTTAATACTCAAGGTTAAATCCATTCAAACCTCTTTAAATATAGTCAAAATAGTTCTTGAACACTAGCATTACAATTAGAATATAAAATCTAATATTTGGATTTGAATAAATTGTTTCCTATTTCATTGATATAAAATTAATTTAGAATAAACTTAAAAATTTTCTATGAAAATAATTGACCAAAATATTTTTAGTTTATTCGATTATAATCCTTTGGAATTGTTAGAATTTATCCAACTGATAAATGGCTGAAAAGATTCCAGATAAAAAATTAATTACATTAAAATACAATGAGAAATGTAAAAAAGAGTACCACTACATGCTTTGGAATTATTCAAAATATTATATATTCTCATATTTAAAATATTTATACTCTATAATATAAAACATTCATATCATGAGTAATAAAAATGAATTTATCCATGTAGTGGACCGCCATATCATAATCTCTATCTTAAATAAGTTCATGATCAGGAATAATCAATATTAAGGAGTTATAGTTTACATATTCTCATTTTTAGAGTCATTTTTCCGGACAAATATATGATTTGATACTCCTATTGATGAAAAAAATTGACTTCCATGATGTAGTGTTTCATCTTATAAACTTGGTAGAAACACAACCTCAAATTTCATCGTCATACATTGGATCTAAACTAGCCTTTTTTTATCACATAATAGATCATCATTTCATAAATTGATATATTTACTTTAATTTAACACGCTAAAATATATAGAAGGTTATGTGGATGTAAAATAAAATTTCAGAAAAATAAAATCACATTGTATGGCAGTTCAAGATTCAATATTTTAGTTGAAAAATAATATAGTAAATTTAATCTATTTGGATGAATCATTTTATCTTTTCAATACATTGACATCAACCATATATTTATTTTTTAGAAATATAATACAAGTATTCGGTATAAAATATGATTAATTCTTATAGGATCATACGTTTCAAGAATATTGGGTTCAATAATGTGGGATTCAGTACCAACATAGCATAGTTTTTATTACAAACAAATCATATAGTTTATTACAATTGTATGTTTCATGAAAAATAATTTTTTCACTAAATTAGGGTTGAAATAATATGGTTCATCATAGACATAAGGTTTTTGTTTCCTAATTTTTTGTTTTTACTGTTATAGATGTTGGATTCAAATAATCCTTCCACAAACTGCACAGCTTAAACTATGAGACTTCAAAAAAAAATTAGATACCTTAATCTTATAAATAAATAATTATCCTATAAGAATTATGCTGGGTAAATATAAATACATTTTTAAATGATAAAATATCAAATGAATATAACTTCTATATATTGGGATATAATTTAAATCCAAAAGCAATAACATTCTGTATAAATTGTAGTTATGTAAAATCATCGCAGAAATCCATAGCATTTATCCATCATCCTAATGACCATTTTATAATTTTATGTAGATTGGTGAAACAACTCTAACTTTGTTTTATTTACATACCATCATTATTTACTAGAATATAATAACTATAGAACATCATATAAATCAAATACAATATATTTTTTAATCATTTCAATGCATAGTTGAAAAAACTACTGTATAAAATTCACTAATGTTTTCGAGTGATAAAAAACCTTTCAAGACATCCTCATATTATATTGATGTTTTTATAAATCAACTATCTATCCAATAATATAAGGATCAAGAAAGTCAGTTCATTATAGCTTATGATTTCGTCAAACCTCAGTTATTAAATTAATATCAAAACATCAATGTCACTTGAATAAACTGCAACTACTATAGTGAATTTTTTACCATCGTAATAGATGAATTACATTTCTATATTAACATATGAAATGAAGATAATATTTTTTTATTTTCTATATAAATAAATATATATTATATTGACCACTATTTATTTAAATATAAAGTAAATAATCTGACATACTCAATATAAAATACTTATACAAAATTATTAGAAAACAATGAATAATTGGTCAAAGTAATTATGTATAATGAATCAAAGTGAGAATGAAAAGTATTCAATCAACATTCTCCCACATTTTGATAATTAAAAGAACGTAATTCCTTATATACCTTTTCTCACCCTCTTTTAGTATAAATAATATTTTTTCTTCAGTATATTAATCAACAAAATAAATTTACCTCTATTTATAAATAAATATAATATGAAATTTCTAAAGTTTTATAAAAAACATTTTAAATTCAAATATTGAATTTTAATTTGGTTTTTAAAAATATCCAAAATATGATTTATGAGGAATGATATGAAATATATATTTATAATACAAGTATGAATATAAACTCCCCTTAAATTCATTATTACTTTTAAATTGTAAAATTTTATAATCACCAAGCCATGAAAAAAATAAATAATAATATCCAATGAATAAAAATGGTTTCTAATGGATTTATTAATAAATTTAATTAATTTTAGGATTATAAAACATTTTATCACATGCTAACTTATAAATATAACATCCCATAAGTCTTAAGAAAAAAAATTTTTTTTATGGAATTAAATATATGATTTTTAATGAATGATTAAAAATAGATTCTATATGATTTTAAAAAAAAATTGAAAGAATTTAATTAACTCCAATTATTTTAATAATTGTTTATTCCTTCTATAATTTGTCAAAAATTTTGTTCAAATCAAATAACAATTTATCACATATAGTCAAGCATTAATTTTACATATAAAATTAATTTAAATAGAATGTTTTCGAACACATTTTTACCCAAAATATAACAATTTATATAAGATCATAAGAGGATGCATCACAGTTATTGGGTAATAAAATAATTCAACAAATTAGTTTATAAAATAAATGTCTGTGAAAATGAATTGATATTATAAACATAGAAATAATTAAATATAAAGGACTAGAAGATAAAAATTTATACCATTTTCTCCCCTATATAAAATAATTAGTTCATTTAAAAATAATTTTAAAATATAATAATTTTGGGATTTTAACACTTCAATTCCTATGTTATTTTTCTAATTACAAATGAATACAGAGATGTTCATATTATAAAAATAATTAAAAATTCCTCCATATATTGTTTAAGTAACCAATTAATGATAAAACAATGAATATAGGTATAGAAAACCAATAAAATATGAAAATAGTTTTTTTTAGTACCAAAATATTATTAGTTATGGCGATGTTAGATTCTAATGATTTAGGTGTCAAATTATTTTCATTATGATAATTTTTTTTAATGAATGAAAATTGTTTTGAATAATGAAAAATTATGAAACAAAAAATATGATGTTTATATATTACGATTCACTATCATAAATTCCATTAATAACACCACAAAATAATTAACAAAATACATTATTTTTATATTTCAATTAGAAACAAAATAATTATTGTTTAATTATTGTTTTTTTTCTATTAACAACATCAATATGATTTCATTTGTGAATATTTGTACCATGAATTTGATTGAAATACGTGTCACCCTTAATAACTGTATTTGAAGAATGTTTTAGATTATGAACTTCATGAGACAATTCATTAAATTTAATTTGTTTCAGATAATAATTTATTTGTAATAATTATATCATAAATCTATAAATTTTTTATACAAAAAATTATTATCAGTTGAAATAACATCATAATATATTTTATCTTTTTTATTCTCTTTTGTTATGTTATAAAATTTTTAATGAAGCATAAAATGATATTTATCTACTAATCATGAGAAAAATAACATGAATTAGAATTTTTAGAGTACGATGATTGTTCCTTATCAGCATGATCCAAACAGATTACATTTAACATTTTTTTTTTGTTTCTCAATATTATAGTTTTATATTGATTCATTTTTTTCATCCATATGGATATAATCATAAAATAAATCCATTGATGCATTTTTTACAATATTCATCATATATAGATTCATGAATTCATTCTAGTATCCATAATAATCACCATTAATATAATGTTAATCAATTATCATCATACCCTCCCTAAGATTACCTTTAATATTTACCTTCCTTTGAATAACTAACATGGGATTGATAGATCCAAATAAAATATTAAATATTAAAAAAATAGTTCATTCATGGGTATTTTTTGTTTGTAATAAAATATAAATAAAAGAGTAGTCATAGAAGTCCAAAAAGGTAAATATACTTATAGATCACTTCCTATTATACTAAATATCAGTATCTAGTAAAAATATATATATAAAATGAGAAATATATGCAATACATTACAACCATTGATACAAATAATTAGGTCGGATTGGCTATGTCGAAGCCACAAAAGGAAGAAAAAATTCTATCTTTTCAAAAATCATAACAAAAGGAAAACATCCCTCTTAAAATGAGGTAATTCCTTTTTTATATCATATATCCAAGTGAGCACTATAAATAAATAATGGAAAATAATATGAAGATTTATTTTGGTTTATGGAACATAAATCCTCATGTCCACTATGCTAATGCTATACACCATGAGCATGGGGATTTGCACTAGTGGGTCCTCTTATCAAAATACCTCTACGAATATGTATAGAAAATTGACAACATAAATGGATTTTACAAGGTCTTCTAGTAATTTTATTGAGAACTAAAATTTCTATATATTAGATTAAAAATATTACACTATAAAAATAATGATTTTGAGCATTCCAAAATTCAAATAAAATAGATGGGATAAAGTCTATTGTGATATAGGTTTACCTCATCGTTCCAGCAGCAACTAACAGATGTAGATGATCTTCAATAATTCATAGTATGGAAAATTCATCATCAATGTCACATTAGATTAATCATCTTCTATAAAAATTAGTGGATATATATGACAATATTGCACATGCATCCTTAATTTTAAACCATTATAGAATAAGGTTGTATACAGAATATTTCACTCTTTATTAATATAATGAGCATTAAAATATTTCATCACACTATTTTAATCATATTATTCACATCTCCACTCTCATTCAAAAGTATGTTTTTCTAACATTGGATTGATATATATAGAGAATAAATAGTCATCAGAAACAACTTCTTTCCTCTTCCTATGAATTAGAAAAATCCTTCACGTATCACACATGAATAGTGTAACACCGTTTAATATTTATTCCCATTGAATAAATATATAATAAAATAATTCAATAAATTTTTTCTACATATATAATATAAAATATCCCAAATAATAAATGTATAAATGATTAAAAAATCTCGTTAAATTTCATCCAAACATCTTTAAATATACTAAAAATAGTTCATGAAGACTAACTGCACATTCTGAATGTAAATTCAATTATTTTTATTTTAATAGCATTGTTTCGTATTGATTTCTTGAAAGATGATATTATTATAAACTATCCATTTTCACTATAATCATTTTACAAAAAATATATTCAATAAAATTGAGTATAATCATTGGTATTTATTAGAATTTATATAACTGAATTAATTTTAGATAAAAATGTAGCACTTCAAATTAAAAAATTCACATTAAAATGGTGTATCATAACATGATTTCTAAATGTTCACAATATTGTATATTATTTTATATATAATATTTAAAATCCAAACGATATAATGATGATGAAATTAGGCAAAAGAAATAATTTCTTCATGCATTAGACTTGTATATCATTTTTCTACACCATTAACATGTTCATGCTCATGCAACCTCACCATGGAAGATTTTTTAATTAAATGGTTATTATATTCAGAATGATTTATGATGAAAAATTCTTTTTATAAGACTCTTAATTATTCTTAAAACCAATATTCACCATGTATTGTTTCATTTCTTATACATGGTGGAAAATCAAATTCATAGTTCGTCTTGAAATAGTCGATCTAAACCATTATTTTTTATGCAAAAAAATATGTCATCATTTAATCAGGTGATTTATGCAACTTATTACAATGTTTTGAAATATATAGAAGGATATATGGCAGAAAAATATCTTTTTAAAACTCGAAAACAGTAGTGTATAATAGGTTAGGATTCAAAATATTGTTTTGAAAATTTATGTAATGAATTTAGTCTCATTGGATGCAATGTTTCATCTTGTAACGATATACACAGTAGGCTTTGATTGGTATTTGATAAAAATAATACAAGGTAGTATAATGAAATTTCTTTACATTCATTCAAGAACATAGGGTCCAAAAAATAGGGTTCACAAATACTAGTGTTCCTAAATTTATTGTTCAACAACATAGGGTTCAATACTAACCAAGTGTATAGTTCATTGCTAACATAACATAATGTTCATTAGAATTTTATTGTTCACTAACTATAATTTTAATTCAATATTAATGTTGAAAACATATGGTTGACCATAAATGTAGGGTTGATCTATTCTGAATGTATTATTTCACTGTAATAAAATGTTAAATTAATTTATCTTTTGGAAAACTGGATATCTTATATGTGGAGACTTCAATGAATTTTTTAATCTCATAAAAAGTAGATTCATCCTTTCTCCATGAATAAATATATTTCTAAACTTTTAGTAAACATTCAAAGGATCATGAATCGAATCAACATGACATCTATAGCTTCCAATATCTATGAAAAAGACAAAAAATAACATTCTGAAAAACCTAGAGTTCTATGAAATCTAAAATTAATTCATGACAATTTATTCACTTTACAAACAACCTTTATAAAATTGATAGAGACTGAGGAAATCCAGATATTTTTTTTTTATATTTCTATCCCATTAGGTTTCAGGTGATTCTTAATTATTTATAAATATCATTAAATCAAATAATATTGATTTTGAAATATTTTCATTGCATTTTTGAAAACCTAATATTGAAACATTGGTGTTTTCTTAGAGTACTAAATTGTTTTTTAGAATTACTCTTATTGTAATATGTTTTAGATAATTATTTTATCAATCCAATTGTATGAGGATAATGTTAATATGTTGAAGGGACATTTAAATATGATCAAAATTTAGAGGTGAATATAATCAAGAAAATGTTAATGTCAATTGATGACTGTAACTGCATTAGTGACTTTTTGAACCATCTAAAAAATTGCATTGGATTTGGAAATTAACATATTTAATGGGGGACAATTTTCATTCCAATGGTATAAACTCAATATTATTTTGATAACTATTTTTTCATATATAAAATAAATACTACGAAATAATTAATCTGAAACCCTAAAACAAAATTATTAGAAAAATCAATAATAACTTGTTGATGTATTTTTTAAGAATGAATATAGATGATAATGATAAGGATCCACTCATAATTGTCCCCGTTGTTGATAATTTCTGATCCCTAATTGTTTTCCTACTTTTGACCACCATTTTGTAAGTATCAAAAAATATATTTATTGAGTATTTTAAATAATTAAATATATTTACCTATATTTATAAAGGCTAAGAATTTAATATTTTATAAGTAGTATAATAAATATTTTAACTTTAAAATAATAATTACACTTTTCTATTTAAAAAATATAAAAAATTGTGTTATATAGAATGATATTAAATATTTATTTTCAATACACAAATAAATATAATGTCCCATAAATTAATGATTCCTTTAAGAAGATAAAATTATATTATCCATGAGCCATGTAATCATATATAATAATGATCAATGAATAACAATGGTTTCTAATGAATATATTAAACCATTTAATTGAATCAAGGATAATAAAACATTTTATCATCTGATAAGTATTTAATATAACTCTTCATATGAAATAACATAATTGAAAAACAATTTCATGTAATTAAATATAATATCATTATAAAATGTAAAATAATGTATTTTAAGAAATTCTAAAATATTATATATTCAAATTATTAAATTAAATCATTCTATAAGTATTTAAAATATCATTTGTTGATGTTATAATTGGTTTAGACAATGTGTTATAATCATTGAACAATTTATCACATATAAAATTATATCAATTTAGAACATAAAAATCATTTAAATAGTAAGGCATTGAATACATGTTTACATGAAATATAACTATATTTGTAAGATTGTAAGAGTATTCTTGAAGGTCATTGGATAATAAGGTAATTCAAAACATTAATTCATTAAATAATAGTTTTTGAAAATGAATTAAAAATTTAAGCATAATATTATTTAAATTTATCAAAATAAAATATAAAAAATTTAAAACATCTCCCCCTATATAAAATATTGAGTTCAATTAAAATGAATATAAAAATAAAATACATTCTTAATTTTTTTAATTCCATATATATGACAATTTTAAAAAAACAATAATGATTTCAAATATGATTTTCCATTATAAAATAATTACTCCAAATGTCCATGTATTATTCATGTACTCAGTTGATGATATAAAGATGGTGTTTAGTGGTGAAAACATACAAAATATGAAATTATAGTGCCTTTTGATACCCATATATGTTTGGGTTTGGCAGCATTAGTAAATAATGATTTAGGTAACAAAACATGTTATTTTTTATAACATGTTTTATAATTAAATAATGACAATTATATTGAATAATTACCATTCTTGAAAAAAATAATTGATGTTCCATAAAATAACAATCATTTAGATAATATAAATTAATACCATAATAAAGACATGTAATTGTAGACATGATTTTTCTATTTGAACTGGGAACAAAATAATTCTTGTATAATATTGAGGTTTCTCTATTACTACCAATAACATGTTATCTTTGTCAATATTGTTTTTAGCATGAATTTCATTAAAATAATTCTCAAATTCAATGAAAATTCTTCAGGAATGAATTATTTTAGCTACATCAACTAATAATAATTTAATTTAATTTTCATCCAGATCATAAGAATTTGTGGAAGAATTTGATCTTAAATTTGAAATCAGTTTGAATTAAAAATTAATTATTAATAAAAGATTCATCAAAATATTTTCTAGGATTTCTAATATCATTATCTATTTTATAAAGTTTTCTTGAAGTATAAAAAATTATTTAACACCTTCATCATGAGAAAAAATTTCTAAATAAAAATTTTCATAGTATGTTTATTGTACCACATCAGCATGATCGATAATATATATATTTTATATTTTATTTTATTTCACATATCTAGAGATTTTAATATATTCCATTCCTAAATATGAAATACTATAATCATATCTTTATCCCTCAAAACATTTATGGAATCATTTTACACTTTGAAATAAATATTATTTTATGTGTGTTTCTTCATCTCTACATTACACATCTCAGTCAACTGTAATAATGGGTGATCTATTTATGAAATTGGAATTCCCAAGGCAACAACATCATTATTTAATTATATAAATATATTAGTTCCATAATTATAAAATGAAATTTCCCACCACATCCCAGATGTAGTATTACATTGATAAACCTAATTAAAATAATCAGGACCATGTCCACAATTGATAGAAGTCATCTATCTTTAATTAATATCATAATCATATCCCTTCAGATCATCACACATTTCATGTTCTCTGGGGATGTTATAAGGTCTGATAATCTTTAGGTAAATATTTAAACTAAGATTCTTCTAATAGATAGTTATTAATGCATTCCAAATTCCTTATTTATCAACATTAAATGAGGATCGTGAAGTATTCACATACCTTCACTAAAATCAACCATTATGATTTTTATTTATACCAATCATTAACTAGGACTTGTTAGAGGAAAAAGAAATCCCCAATATTCCAATAGAGTCTAACCATTTCCATTACAAGTTAGGTATTATATAGAAAAAAGTGTTGTCAAGGATTTAAAAACGAAATATAGATATATCCCATATCTTATTATAGTTCTTTTTCATATAGAGTAAAAATAGATTTATAAATTGGGAAATATCTAAAATAGATTCGAATATTTGAAAACACGTGTTGGGTAAAAAATTCAATGAAGTAGACACAATATGGGGTTAATTTTATCCCTTTAAAAATAAGTACAAATGTAAAACTATACTCTTGAATTGAATTGAAAATTTCATTCATTATTAATGTCGTGCGGTATGTGGATATAATTAAAGGAAAAGAATGTAGTGATGTATAGTGGTTCAGGGAAGATAAATCAACTTGTGTGCTCAACCAACACATTAATCAATGAGCATGGTTAATTTCACCAGTAGGTCCTATTGTGATGATACCTATACAACTGAGTAGAGGTAGTTGACACCTTACACAACATTTATAGGGCCATCTAGGTCATTTATGGGGAACTGAAATATCCACATCTTAGTCTGAGAATCTGACACTATACTGTGATTGATTCTACGTAGTGAATACTATAAATAAAATATATTTGATATATTTTACTGTGAAAGAGTTTTATCTCACCGTTACAGTATCAACTAACAGATATAGATGATCTTCAATAATTAACAATATCAAAAAATAATGATCAATATCAATTATTGTTATTATTTTTCATTAAAAAACAATAAAAATATTACAAAATTTTCCTAGGATATCTTATTTGTTACACCTTGTCAGAATAAGGATGTAAAATGAATATTTTTATCATTCTTTAAAAAAATGATGAGAAGAGGATTATTTATGAACATTATGTTCAACATTATTTTCACATCCAGTATATTATTATTATAATTTTCTTGTTGAAAAGAGATAAATACAAAGAATGACTAACAAGTAGTAATAGTATCATTTATCTTATTTAAGATACATATAATGATTCCGAAATATTGTATGAATATAGTATCATTGTTTCATCTTTATTTATATGAAATAAATCATTGCAAAAATAATGCAATATAAGTTGAAAAAATCATATGTTAAAATACCAAATATAATAATATAATTGAATTAATTAAAACAAATATTTCTATCAATTAAATTATCTTTATATATTTTCAAAATATTTATTGAAAAATAAAAGCTTAATATGAATGTAAATTTAGATATATTAATTTGAATAACATTTTGTCCACTAACATTTTTGGAAAGATAATATTGGAATAAACTCTCCATTTTTCTCTGTAAATACTTGAAGAAAATATTTAAATTCTATTTTATAACAATTTTATTTATTTATTGTAATTTATCCAACTAATAATATAATTAAATAACTCCGTATAATAAAGAAGCACATTAAAATAAAAAATTGAAACCAAAAAAAATTACCATTACAGGATTTATAAATATTCATAATATTTTATATTCTCATATTTATAACATTTAAACTCTAAAAGATATGATGTCTTTAACATTTGGCATATGTAGGATGTTATCAGAGCAGAGGACATGTATATCATAATCTCTTATATTAACAAGCTCATGTTTATGCGGCATCGATGCTGAAGATTTATACTTCAAATGTATTAATTTTTATATTCATTTCCCATGATCGATATATGATATGAGTCTCCAAATGATGGATAAAATTAACATTCAACATGTAGTGTTTAAAAATGTAACCATGAAAGAAAAATTACATCATTATCAAGATTTAATCATTGGATCAAAATCATTATTTTTTCTGCACATAACAGATCACTAATTCATCAACTTCAGTATCCACATGAAGATCCATTTAGCACGTTAAAATCATATCAAATAGTATGCCTTGATTCTATATTTTCATTTCAAAACTATATAGTGAATTTAATGTCTTTGGATGAAATGTTTCATCTTGTAAAGATATTCACATCATTCTTAGTTTTATTTTTCCAAACAAATAATTCAAGGCAACATGATGTATGTTGGGTATATTTTTTGGGATTATAATGTTTAGGAAAATAAGGTTCACTAAATTAATGGATTATTAGCATAGGGTTCAATAATATAGGGTTCAAAACCATCATAGTGTAGGGTTTGTAACAATGTATCATAGGGTTCATTACAATCATATGGTTAATTATCTAGATTTTTTTTCAAATTTAGGGTGAAAACATATGTTTGTTCATAAATATAGGGTTAAACTTTTTTAAAACTGGGGTTCAAATAATCCTTCAAAAAACTAGATAACTTGAACTTAGAGATATCTATGATTTTTTAGAGCCAATAATATTAGTTTCAACCATTATCTAAGAAGATTTATATTTAATAAATATTATCTTCATTATAATAGATAAATAATCAAATCAACATGCCTTATATATCTACCTATATCATTGTAAATTAGATGTAATAGTTTTCTCTAAAATCGGTGGTTTTGAAAATTCATAGTTTAAATTTAGAAAATTTATTCACCATCCAAACAACATTTGTAAACTTAAATATAAATTTATGGAATGAAGATAATGTTTATGTATTTTCATCCCATTATTTTAAACTAATTCTAATATCTGTTGATGATGAAGTAAATAAAATACAATATCTTATCAAATCTGTCCATTGTAGGGTAGAAATATACTACAACAATTTCATTGTTTTTTCAAAGTTATATTACAAGTTTTTTAGACGTTCTATAACTATAATAATTTTTATTCAAATATTTTTGTTTTCCAATAGTATAAGGATCACTAGTATCATTTCATTACTTCTTGAGATAATATAAAAATTCATAGGTGAATATAATTTGAAAAAAACAATATCAACAAATTATATTGTAACAATATCAGTGAGTTTTTTCACCATTGAAACAACAAAATTGGATATTTTCATTAGCCTATTATATATAGATAACATTTTAATCATTCCAATAGAAAAAATTCATATTATTTTTATCATTATTGCTGAAAATATTAAATAAATATGGTGACATAATAAATCTAAGACACATAAATAATTTATTAGAAAACAATGGAAAATGGTTTGAAGTAAGTATTGAAACTAAATAATGGTTATAATGTAAATGATCCACTAAATATTATTGTGAAATTATAATATTTTTGAAGCTCTATCCATCAAATTTGTTTCATATTGAGGCCTTTCTATGAAAATATATATTTTATTCGATTATGAATTTTTTCTATCTCACATCTTTCGACATAAAGATAATGTCACAATATTTTCAATGAAAATATTACAATCCATGCCCAAGATCTTGGGTTTGATAATTATATTGTAGAGTCTTCAATTTCCATGTTTCATATGCTATGATTTTATAAGATAGAATTTGGAAACAACCAAGCCCCTTCTTCGACGCACAATTGTATATGAAAAACACATCACTCTAAATGGTAGAGTCAAAATAAAAGAATTTACTAATATTTTCTTTATTTCATCACATAATTCTCCAAATTCCTTTTTCCAAAAAAACAAAACCTTATTCAGTGTTAAATTGGATGGTAGGTAAGATAATATGGAAAAATAATGATTGAATCACTTATAGAATCGTACGAAACCAATGAAAATTTGAATCTTATTTTTTTTTGGAATAGTCCAATCTATGGTTGCCTTTTTGTTTTCAAGATCAACTAATATACCATCCATTCAAAAAATATGGCCAATAAAATATACATCTCCAATCAAAAAAATACATGTATTCAATTTTCAATACAAAACTTCTCTAATAAGTTTCATAAGAATGTTTTTCAAGTGAATCATGTTATCCTCCTAGATTTAAGAATATACAATTATATAATAATTGAATAAAAAATCCTGATGATATTACTTGAATAATTTTCTCATTGTTTTTATCAAAATAGAGGGTGTTTTACTCAACCTTATGGAAATTACTAAAAAATATTATTATCCATTTATCCTATATAAAATAGTTATTTAATATTTATTCCTGCTTCACTATCAATTATTTGAACGAAGAATGAGGATCAATTGTTAAAAAATATTGTTCTCTATGATATTGATCAAACATTTCATTTATGTGAGGTAGATGATACATGTTCATTATTGAAATGGAATCGATTTCCTTATAATCAAAGAAATATTTCCAAGGATCCGTCATTATTCTTAAACATTGGATAGTGGATCCCCTTGTTGAAACACTTTGGAGAATAAATTTCTTATAACCAGAATATTATATTTGTTTATTTAATTTCAATAATTCCATGGTGGAAAATCTATAAGGTGTCGTTGATATTAGCTATTTAGTAGGGATTAAATCAATGGAAAATTAAACATCGTGCTCAGGAGGATGTCCAGTAAAATCATTACAAAACACATTAATTTATGCCATTAAAATATATAAATCTTCAATTTGAAGATGCCCTTTTTCATCACTAGGTATTGTTTTATATTCATCCACAAAAATTTAATTTAGTAGAGCTAATGGGTCTTGATCTAGATATGATTCAGATGAGTAATATTCTTCCCTAACAATGATAGATTCTTTGTATTCCTCGCAAATTTTAATTTCCTTCCTCTTGTAATATTTATTTGAATAATATTTATAGATCCATTTTATACCAAGGATAAAATCAATGCCAACAATAGGTATGTTAAAAATTAAATAAAGTGAACCATGTTTCTTTGTCATAATTGGGAATACATGACACGTTTTTGATACAATGATACAACCCTTTTGAATTTATGACCAAAACCTCCCTTATAACATCAAAATTGAAATGTTTAATTTTCTCAGAAAACATGGTAAATTAAAAAAAATGAGACATCACGAATCAAATAATGCATTGGAAAAATTTTAATTTATGATTGATGTAAAATCCACCATACAATATGGTTCTTTAATATTCATGGTAGTGATGGAATAAGTTTGGCCATCTCCCCTTATCCATCTCAATGTAATATTTCCATGAGGCATAAAGAATTTACTGGGGTAGTGCCCAATATATTTACAATAATTTCAATGGGAATCATTTATTGGATTATTCCCTTTAATCCATGAGTAGGATGACCCTTATCTCATCATTTATGGAAAAATACAAGGCCCATAAATCATTTCCTAGGGTGTTTTCATCCATATTTTTGACAACATGGAAATCTATCAAACATATAATTTATATAAGGAATTCCCTTTTAATGGTACTCAAATAACCACTTATTTTATGTTATTCTTTAAATACATTGATTTTAGAAAATTTGTTCTCCATCTCAATGGATCAAGAAAACTATCTCTTTATGTGATGAATCATTTTGGGAGACCAGTTCCATTTAGAATCTTTTCTTAAGAACATCAAATTTTTGTTCAATCATTCATTTATTATTTTACATATAATCTATATCATACCGATCTACCCTTGTAAAGGTATCTCAATAATTATCAAAAATATTCTTCTTCATTATTATCTAATCTATGAAACATTATCTTTATCTCAATTTTAGGATCAAGATAGAAATATTTATGTTATAATATCTTTTTTAAATTACTATATTCCATGTGTTTAATTTATTCTTCCTCTATTATATTCTATATCGTAGGACACCACAAATCAGTATCACCATGGAGACAATACACCCCAAATATAAAATTTTCTATCTTGGTGCATTATAATGTAAAAAATAAATTTTTAGAAACATAATCCATATCTCAAATACAATTGTATTAGCAGTCCCACTAAATGATTGGGGAATTACGACGCATCAAATGACCTAGCATAGAATATTATCTCAGTGTAAGAGGTTTCTCTATTCAATCATGGTTATTTTGTTATAACATCATTATATTTACCTTATATTTCGATGATTTTCTATCTTCCAATACCATGTGTGTTGGTTCTATAAATAGGTAAATCTAAAATATTTACTTTAGTATTGACACAATTCTTCCTTCAAGGTGCCATTTATTAATAAATGAAGAAACAAGGTCAACGTATATTTTAATAATCTATATTTCCAAATATGGTATAAGAATTTACATAATTTATGGATCATAAATCCTATAATAAAAACCATTGTATACATTGGTGAAATAATTAAATTAATATCATTCATAAGGGTATGTAATAAAAATGTTAACTATCCTAATATTTTCTATTAGTAGTGTCAATATATGTGTATAATAAGGCCCATTTTCATGTAATAGGATAAATCGTGCTAGGACCAACACACATTGTCTGAGTAAAAACTCATTGGTACATCTGTGCAAAAACCATGCACAATTGTAGTATCTGGAGAAGGATTTATTTCAATGAATACCCATATAATACATACCTTACCAAAATTAGAGGATTTTATTCTATAATTATCTTAAATTTCAATCTTGTGGACATTTCACTGATTAAAGTTTTCACAAATATAGTTTTCAAGGATTCTATTACACTTCATATTATACCAACTATAGCGCCCCAACCAATGAATCCCAAAGATGGTACATTATTCTTTTTATATAGAACATAATAATGATCCAAATACTAAAATAATGATTAGTTTCACATTCTTTGAACTCAAAATTACATATATAAAACCAATAATACATTTGTAAATAGAAAATAGAAACATGATACTTAATAAAAATATACTACATCCTTGAATTCTTTTTCAACTATTTCTTCATTATAACCTGGTGAAATGAATCAAAATAAGGGTGACCTAAAATACTTATTTGTGGAATGTAATGAAAAATCAATAATATATTAGTCAAAATAAATTAACAAGTCATGGTAATTAATAGATAACACATTGAATTCCAATAAATAGATTCGAGAAAATCAATATGGTATGTTAATAAATTGAAACACATTCAACAAAGTCAATAAATTGAGAACATAATGAATCTATTATTATTTTGGTGAAAAATCTCATGGATAATAAGAATAAAAACTGGAATATATTTGATAAAAAATAATAGTTATTGGATATCATTTCTAATTCACATGAAAATATATACCATTAATAACATTCACAATGAAATTTAAAACTACAGATTGAAACACATTTAATTTTCCAATATTATTCATCTCATGAGAAGATGTCGATTAATCAAGGGGCTATACAAATTCCATAACCCAACATTATTTTAATATTGAAATAATTTCTCATTTCGAATATTTGATATAAATAATATACCTTTTGAAATATCTATATTGAATAAATTATACTCATTTTTACATTGTTCTCCAGATAATCAAATTACTGGTCAAGAAAACACCACATGTAAAAATTGTTTATAGTTTTGGGATTAATAATTTGCATTATATAATAATGCTTATATATAGTGAAATATAATTATAAATAAGTTGGGTTTTAAATAGAATGTTAAATATCCTAAAATTAAGTGATATTGAATAGATAATCTTTGAGAACATTATTTAGAAGAATAATCATTTAACATTATAGAGTCTGATACCACATTGAATCATTTAAATCACAATCCCCATGAAGGTATTCCATTACATAAAAAATATAATATCATGATATTAATGATATTAATTTTATTACTTTTAAAAGGGTATAATATACACCATATAAAATTATATTTTATCTAATCAACAAATAATCACAATAGAATATAAATTAATAATAAATCCCTTTATCTGTACCTTCCATTATTTAGTGTGTTATTTATAATTATTTATATTGTCATAAAATATTTTAATAAATTATACAAAATCCATTACTATGTTTATAATGTCATATATCATCTTATTATGATATATTATTACCCATTTGTTTGTAATATTTCATTATTTTCACTATTTCATGTGTTAATTGCCTAGTTTTGCTCTAGTATGTTTTGACTCAGTATCTGTTGTTACTACTACATAAACAGGATATAAACATTTAAATCATGTAAATTATGATTTCATTACAATATATATTAAGTATATATGTATTTATAGTAATAAATAACAATTGGATATAAGAAATGAAGTGCACAGTTAATGGAGACAATAGGATGTATGTATGCATGAGGAAAACTTCAATTTCATTATCATATTAAAAAAAATGAAACATAAATGATAAATATGAATATTATAAATCAAATATCATATATATTTCATATATATTATCTGGGATTATTAATATCATTAAAAATACGTTCTATGTATAGTTTGAAGGAATCACATTGCTTCAAGGAGGCGGTAGTCCACACATCCACAAATTATGTTATCATATTTACAGAAAATAAAATGTATAAATTTATGTGGTATTAAATAATTATATAAGTATAATTATAGAAAAAATAGCATATACTTTATATATAAACAACATGTATATCATATTTTCCAACCAAGAGAGGTCGTAAAGTAATTCACACAATCATCATTCCATAATGTTGTAGTTCTTTGTATACATAAATAGTATTTTTTACCAATTATATGGAAGTGTTTGTGAGTGTAGTAAAAAACTAATAATAAAAACATCCTAGTATATTTTTTATTGTTTTATCCATATTTCATCATCATATAAGAAGATTTTATGTGTTGTAAAATGCATATAAAACAAAATTGCTTAAGAATGATGTTACTATTAATCATTTAACTACATTATATTTAAACCAATGAGATTACACAGATGGGTTTTTGAATAATTTGAGGCTTATATGATTTATGGAGGGATTATTAATATTATTTAGTATGAATTTTTATGAGAAAACGTTTTTGGAGAGGTGTGAGGAAGTGGTCCGAGTGGAAAACATTTTATAGCAGAGGGGGACTGGCACTCCAATGAATTTTTGGAAGGATAATTATAGCAACTTTTATCCCATGTATGTTGTCTCTCAAAATGGTCTCATATCAATAATATTAATAACATGATTGAAATATACCCATACAGTGGATTCTGATTTTTTTGTAGGAAATTTGGGCCCTTAAGATTAAGGTTTAGAACAATATTTTGCTTAATTTCACCATAATCCTTATTATAAATTATTATTACATTCAATATTATTTTATTTAAATAACATATTTCACCTTATAAGAAATTATAAATTATTATAATTTAAAATATGGAATCCATTTTATCAAATTTGAATCCCAAAATTTGTAGGAATTAATATAATATTAATTCTACTAATGAGATGATAGTGTAGGTTTTTATAGTTAAAACGGTTGAAAGATTGGTATATTTGAATATCCAATTTCAATGTAGACATTATTTTAATGATATAAATTGGAATATTTTATAATTATATGATCTAAATATATATTAAATTAAAATTAAAATGTAAAATATCTCTTTTATAAAATAATAAAAAGATTTTTCGAATTGAAGTTCAACATTTTTCAAATATAATTAATAAATTAAACATCGTAAAAAAATACATGAAATTCACCATATGATAAATTTAATATTATTATCAAAATAATTTTTTTTCAGCTTTAAATTTTATAAAATGGTTAAAACTGGTATTCAGAATAGGTTAATCACTATATTTCATTAATACTACATTTATAAAAATAAAATATTTTTTGTTTAATATTTTGTTTGTAATTAACATATTCAAATCAAATAAATTAAATGTTGTTAATTTAATTGGTTGTATAAATATTATACAAATTTTCTTTATAAAATCTCTATAAGTGTTTTAATTCGATAGACTGTTAACAATCTGACTTGATAGT
The DNA here is from genome assembly GCA_963277665.1 of Viscum album. Lineage (NCBI taxonomy): Eukaryota > Viridiplantae > Streptophyta > Magnoliopsida > Santalales > Viscaceae > Viscum > Viscum album. Next base: position 327,195,373 of record OY728128.1, read on the forward strand.
AATTTTTTTAAATCGAGTCTAGTGTATACTATAATGTTATCAAAAAAATATAGTGAATAACATGGTAATTTATTTTGGTGATACATGAATACATATATTGCACATGATATGGGATGGAATTGGAATCACATATTAATTAATCAATATTCATATAAACGAAAATAAAATATGTTATTTCATTTAGCATAAAAATATAATTGTTCATTTAAAAAACATATTATTTTCTTCTCTATTGAAGCATACCACATCATTTCCTTTTGATATGGGTATATAGGTATTGAGGGAAATTGATTATTTTTCTAAAAAAAAATTCATTAATAAAATATAAGTTTATTTAACAAATTAGATCGAATAAATAAGTTCACATAATATATTAATGTATACAATGCTCCTGAAATGATTCTTATCATGATGATGGATTAAATCCTTACATGTTTTATAGTTTATAAAGTGTTCCTACATAATTTTATGGTGGGGTTTTACATTACCCTATGTATTAGAAAGGTTAAACATGGTAAAAAGGATTTAAACCCAACTATAACTTTTTCTAGAATCCAGTAAGACATATCTTACGAAAATAATATTGAAAATGGGACAATACAAGAGATAATAAAAATTAAATCAATATTTCATTATATTTTTTTTATAAAATCCTGAAATAATATCAAAACATTACCATAATATCATCCCATATGGTTTCAATAGTTAATGTTTGTAAATTTAACCATTAATCTATATCAATTTACCTATTTATTCACATTATGACCCTAACAAAATTAATGATCATTAACTTTTTGCGTTCAACTGGTATGTCGTGTTGATTCCAGAAGACCTCTAATTTTATACCACATTTTCTTGTCTTGACAGTTTTAGTCAACAGTGTAATGATAATTTATTCCTTTTTTTTAAAATAATAATTGATCTCTTAATAATTCTATTTTTTCAGCGTCAACTGTATGTTTGTCCCTATGATTTGTAACAAAATCATGTGTATAATTAATTTTCTTCCTGAGTAGTAAAATAATTAATATTTAATATGTAAATAAAATATGGAACACACAATATTATGACGAAAATCGTAGTATATTAAAAACATTATCTTACGCATTAAAATCATTTTTATTCCGGTAAATGTTGTGATATTTTGATCCTCTCTCAAAAATCACAATAACCTCATTATGTTCCCCTTTAACATTCATGGTGTTTTCAACATTATGACTGACATGAAATGATTTTAATTTTACAATTAAAGGGGTATCCTTGATTGAATGTCCATCTAACTATGTATTTTTTCAATTGCCAACCGGAAAATTTAACTATTATTTTTTTATTGATCTGATCAATTAAATAACTGCATTTACTTCATTACATTATGAATGTATTATCCTTTTAAAATTATACTCTAAAATTCACATTCATGAATTATACATAATCAACATTCACATCAATCCTACTGTCATCCAATTTCTATCAAAAATCTAGAATGTGTAATTTATTATAATCCAATGTTTATATATATTTAATGATTCAAAAATATTACATATTCTCCTAAATAATATTTATATACTTGGAAACATATATGTGAATCACATTCTCCAAAAAAATAGATCATCATATTTGTATTGTATTGTAGTTATCATGTAATTTTTCAAGGAATGTAAAAAAATTATTTAAAAATTAGTATAAGATATAACATTCTCATTTTGTCCCCCAGAAATTCATCTAGTTGATTTGGAAATTAAATTCATATTTTCATATAATTATTTTTAAATATGAACTCAAAACTATCCTGTAAACATTTGAAAATATGTATTTGATATCCATCATTCATCCCTTTATATATTAGAATTTTTAATAATTGGTTGTGTGATTCAAAGTATATATCAATAAGTTCCCCATTATTAAAAATGTAATGTTGATTGTTCTCCAACTTTGTTATGGTAATTATAACAACACCCCTTCTAGATATCCCTTACCTCATTAGGTGTGGAATATGATGAGAAATTCATAGAACGATTCTATTAACAACTAATAGTTACTCAGTATATATTTAAATAGCTTCTCAAATAATATATTTTTTCTAAATCAAAAACTTTTTTAACATAGATTATAGGCACACCCTTTCAAAAAACACATTTACCATTGAATGGGGTACATCTATCTATAATAGATATATACACATAGGCTACCCTATCTGATCATGCCAACCCTTAGTTGGACCATTATAATAATAAATGATTGTGGGAGCAACATATTTTATTCAAAAAAATGACTGAAACCTCCTAATTAAGGATTGAAATCAATTATGGTTTATATATATATTATATGGAATTTTAAGACATGAAGAGTCTATTTAATTAATGTATTTGATTATTGGGAAGAATACAATGTAATGTGATAGAACATAAATGCTACATTAAAAAATAGATTTGTGTTTTTCATGTATATATAACTAATATTAGTCATTTAAATTATATTATTGGTATTTTTAATTAAAAACAATATATGTTTTACACCATTTAAAAAAACTATTTTTTTATTTTTACTATTTTAATAGTGTGTACGCTGTTAGAGGATGAATGTACCGTTGTTTTCCCTTCAATGGTGCCAACTATTCCATTTTCTCCATGTCAATAATGACCAAACTACCCATGATTTCATCTTTTCATCATAAACACTTTGTAATGTGACATTAACACTATAATATATAATTTATCTAAAGTTATAAAATCATGAAAATATCTGACGTACAAAAACAAATAATATTGAATATAATTTTTTTTTATATTTTGAAAATGATTTTGTAATGTTTTTTTAAAAATTTTGTATTGAAAAAGATTTAAATTCCATTTTATTTATTGAATTTTTATCACTTTTTAGTGGAGATAGTATTGTATCTTTTTCACTATTCACATCAAATGATTTCATCAATGATCCATATATATTTCATCAAGGTAAAAAAATCTAATATACTAAAATCACAGTGGTCATGGAATGTTTCAACCAAATTGAGTGTATAAATTATTCAATAATTGTAAAAACCACAATTCCTATAATTATAAACCATAAAAAATTCCCACAAATAGCTATGCGATTTATCATCCCAAACAACATGGCCACAAATGTAAATTCCACCCTTCTATGAGCAGCATACATTGTAACACTTATATCCCACATCAATGTCATATCATTGATAAATGGATCCAAATTGAAATTAATTTTATTACTAGCTTATTTTGGTCCAGATATATGTATATAAGTCATTATGTATTTGTGATTCATAAAAAAGAATTGTGGAAAATTATAATTTATCAAAAAACTAGCCATGTACTATGACCAGTATAGTTAACCATAAAATGATTTATTTTTTATGTATATAACACATAAATATTGATTTTTTATCCCATTTAAAAATTTATGATAAAAATAATAATAATTTCTCCGACTATGGAGAGTATGATAGATGATGTTTTCCCTATATTTTATTTCCTTATCTATGATCCAAGTTTATTTTCTAGTGGATTCCTGAGAAAAATATATTCTTTTAAACTATGGAAAAATATAAAATGAACATATATAATTCAATGTACATGATTCCTCATTCTGAATTAATTCTAACCACACTTATGGAATTTAATGGGTGTTTTTTGGACCTTGGAAAACATTATTAAATAATTGGTACAATCAGGTATTTTTTAAGGATCATTCTCATTGAAAATATAATTTTTTTATTATGATATGTTTGATAAAGAAGTTAATTTTATTTTAGTAGAATATCATACAAGAGACCATGTAGTTATGTAATTTTTGTGTTCCTCCATCCTATAACATCTCTAAAATTACATAACATCAACTCAACTGAAAATGTTGTGTATTTACTAAATCCAATATATTTTTCTTGGTTAGTGGTGTTGTTTAGCATATCAAAAATATTTGGACAATCAAAAGTTTTGTCATCAAATTAAATTTTCAATTCATTCATAAGATCGTCATTATAATTTACCAAGGTATTCCTGCCCAATGAACCATAAATCACAATATCATCCAAATCTATGTGATCATTTATGTTTTCCACATGTTTATTCCAACATTTATAGTTTGATATATCTCATGAAAGATAATTATATATTTAATCTTTTATATTATAATTTTTATTGAAAAAAAACTACAAGAACATGGATAATGTATTAGAGAAGGGTAATATTAATGATCTATGATAAAAATCAGGAACTATTCGACTCCATATTCATACACTTTTTTCATATGATTATCTTACATTTAATTTAAATTCTTAAATATCATATATGGTTTATAAAATATAAATGTTTATAAAAATATATATACATATACCCAAAACAAATTCATACTTAATGGAGAATGTTATGAATAATTCTAATAATTTAAACCCATCATATAAATGTTTCAAATAATTTCAGTATGATTTGAAGAAAATGGGTAATTATATTTAATATAATAATTACTATTTTGGTTGTATGAGTTATCATATTAATTCATCAATTCTTATTACTGGTACCTTGTATGTGATGACTTCATAAAAGAGTAGTACAAGAATCATAGGTCCTTATCCAAATGTGATGGGGGAAGGGTCTCATGAATAAAATGAAATGTTAACTTTTTAGATGGTGAAGTTGACGAGGATAACAATTTTCTCCTTACACCTAAATATTAATGGATCAATGAATTGGTGTAGCACTAGAAATAATTTCTTTGCTTTTTGCATCAAAAAAAAGACGAACCATTAGTCTAATCCATACATGGGGATCCATGATTGGTTTGATAGAGAGAAGAATTATATTAATGTTTTTACATTCAATCATGTTGATGAAATCATTTTAGTTTAAAAATAAAATATATTACTTTAATTTATATATGAAAAGGAAAATGTTGTTTTTCTGAGGAATGAATTTCAGAATCACTTATCTTCATTTGAGTTCAAGGCCATAGGATATTGGTCGTGATGAATATAGTATCAGTTATATGGTGTTAGTGAAATTCCATTTACATGGTGTTATTATAATTAATTATTATGTATTTGGTTATATTATTTGTGTTTGGAAGGTCTCGGAATGTTAATATAATGATATATTTTAAATAGACGATGGTTATGTGTGAAATATTTTGATAATAATATTAATTTTATGATATTTAAATTGATAAATAAATATGGATACTATTTGGATAACATATATATCACCATTCTTAATGGACATAGTGTTTTTTTAAATTAGTTACTTTTTTGTACACAGATTTCACTAAAATCTATATCTCATATCTATTATCCATATGATGCACTTCTATATCTAAAATAGTATAAAAATTCATAATTAAATTCACACCACACGTATAATTAGGGGAAATTAAAAAAACATTTTTAATATTCTACCATTATCTTCTTCTCCTATATGTGTTACTGATAAATATTATTTAAATTATATTAAATGTTATTTTATAGAAAAACCATTAATAATGATAAATAAGAGATTAAAATAATCATAAGATTTCTTTCATGGGTTAATCAAAATTGATAATGTAATGGAACCATATATTTTTTTTGAATAGACCATGTATATATTGTGAATTCCATATTGACTCGTGTATTTAATTATTAAATCTTTAAACTCTCGTAAAACACTTTAAAAACATTAAACCACCTTTTAAGGGTGTGATTTAGCTTCTTGTGACATGTTTTGATGGTTTTTTCTCATTTTATCCTTTGTTTCATTATAAAATGACTTAAATTTCATGGGACTTCAAGAACTAAATAAGACATTTTTCTAATTCATTATAAATTAAAATCAATCCCACACCCATTATACCCATTATATTATAGTACACATGGTCAAAACCAGAATTATCAATATTAAATTCATATTACACTTGAAATAATCTATACCCCTCGAACATCAAGCATAAAAATTAATATTAACAATCCCATAATGAATTCAATAACCTAGAAACATTCTAACTAGAAGAGTCATCATAACTAATATAAATCATTACCAAATACAAAAAAAATTAGAATGAACGACATAATAACAAAACAAGTTCATATAACTAAAAAAATAACAACCCAAATATGTTATCCCAAAATAAGAAGTGTTTAAAGTTAAAATATCCTATATTGATTTTTTGAAAATATCTTCTCTCACAAACCTGACATTACACAAAAAATATTTCAAGAAAGATAACATTGTTTTCATTAAATATAATGATACTCAGTCATTTCCCTCAAAACATTTGGAACACATGAAACAAATAACTTTTTGGATCAAAATCCTTAAAAACATATTATTATAAAAAATCCATAACAAAACAAGAAATGATTATATATATATAATATATAAAAACTTCAAAACTCATTAAAATATATCATTAAATAATACTTTCTATATATATATTTTAATTAATAATAAGATTCATATTCAAAAAGGATAATTTCTTCAACAATAATTACATTACCTCACTTTACAATGAAAATTTTAATATTTTACTCAAGAATCAAATTAACATAAACAAATTAATTAAAAAAATTAATTTACAAATATTTTATACTAAAAATTATTAGTTTCCAATATCACTATACATGGAAATAAAAAAATTCGTACATATATAGGAAAACTATAGATATACTTTAATAAAAAGAATATAAACATTAAAAAAATAGAATGACCTAAAATTTTAAATTATAAATTATTCAAAATTAATTACATGAAAAATTATGAAATTAACATTCATTATGTAATTATTTTATATAAAGAACACTTTTGTTTATAAAAAACCTTTTTCTATATTTTAAGGTTATACTTCTATACTATAAATCCGTTATTCTCAAACACGTCCCTAAAGGAAACCATCATCCATAAAAAACTGAACTCGGTCAAAATAAATACAACTAAAAATATTTAGAAAATAATCCTATCAAAACATATAAAATTATTTTAATTATAAAATTAATCATTATTATATATAAATTGATTAAAATTTATATGTCATTCTAATACCAATTTTTATAAAAATAATTTATTTATTCAAATAAATGTATTAAAATGTAGATTACTAAATACAAAATGAAATGAAATCAAATGAAATCAATTATTAATAGTTTTTTGAAATGATACACATTATAATATAGTAGAATATAAATTTAATAAAATTACGAAAAATACCATTAAACGAATAAAAGTATATAGAATCCCTAAAATATAAACTAAATTCATATAAAAAAGCCTTTCAATATTAATAAATAAAACATAATTATCAATTACAATAAAAAACTATAAAATAAATTTTCAATCCCTCAATAATTAAGCATCCATTAAAGAAAAACTATAAATCAGGGTTATATAGTTATTCAATGATATTTAAATTGAATTATTCCATTTTGAAAAAAAATCAATGAAATCAATCAAATGAATTCAAAACATATAATGAATTTTCTAGAATATCATAAATGCCCAATAAAAAAAATAAATTCATTTTTTTATTTTTAAAACATTTTTATACAAATTCACACACACACAAAGATATATATATATATTTTGAACTCAATATTAATGCATATTAAAAAATTTAAACCCTAAAATGGATTAATGAAATATGACTAATTTAATAAAGGATCCACAAGAAACACTGTTGGAAATATTTATAAGAATTTATGATAATTATTTATTTATTAATATTTAAAAATGATATAATTCCTAAGACTCTTTTTAGGAACAAAATAACATAATCAAACATTTATTAGGACTGAAAACATAAAATACCCTTTTATTTAAATCCGACTAAAAAAGAATTTTGAATTACAAAATAAATTTTGAAATCATAAGACATCTCATTCCAAAAAACTAGTATAAAGTAACATTAAAAATAACATGAATGGTCAAAACCAAAAATAATATATTACAAGGGAGAGAACCTCATCACTATAAATTTATAATATTTTTATACAACCAAAATCCCAAATTAAATGATTTGACCACCATAAAACAAATAACTATATTTAATCACATAATATAATAAACTCTTATCAAATATTCAATATCATGAAATGATAAAAGTAATTAATTTAATTAGTAATATAAGAAACATAACACAAAATTTAAATTGTATTTATTTATAAAACCAAAAAACCCCAATTTTTCAATTTTTTAAAAAAATTAAACACTTGAACTTCTATGTAACACTAACTATACTTTAAAAAATAAAAATATATCTTATTGAAAACTATAGTATAAAATTCAGGCATCCAAGGTACTTTATGAAAATTATGGTACTTGGTATCGCCAATAAAGAACATTAAATGATGAAGAAATACAAAAAATTGATGATATAAGGCTCTTAAATATAACATGAACACCATATTAATTGAGACATTAACAATTTATCACGTCAGAAAATAGAAGAAACTAGTGAGGAATGAGAGTGAAGAAGATGGATGGAGGAAAAATGATGGAAAAGAAATAGATAGAAAAAATATGAGTGTTTAGTCTAGAAGTAGGAGGAGGTGGAAAGCATGGGTCAAGGAATTTATAAATAAAATGATAGATGAGATTTGGGAAAAAAATAACATCACTTGTAAATCAATAGGGTTTATTCATCTGAAACAATGTTGAAGTGGAGCAACGATATAGACAGACTTCTTCAAGGGCATGATCAATATAGTGGAAACCAGATTAGTTATGGTTGTTTTTAAAACATCAGGGAGGGTTTTGTAAGTGCTTTCAATGTATCACTGATAATGAGTTTCTTCATCAACGCTGATAATTTATCACTATCAAATGGCCTATTTATTAGTGCTAAACAACTGTAGAAAATAGCCATCTTTATCAGTGCAAAATTGCTAGCACTGAAAAAGATATATTATACAATAACTTTATTTTGCGTTGAAAAAGATAAATATTTATCAAGGATAATCAAGGGAAGTAAAAGGCCTATATAATTAATTTTTGTATTATATTTAATATAAAAAAATTCAAAGTATATGATTAAAAATAAATAAATACATATAAATGTATATAATATTAAATATGAATTCATTAATAAATATATTTTTAAAAATATTTCTAAATATTTCTAAATATTTATAAATATATTTATATCATTATATATATTAACATAATAATATTAATATTTTATAAAAATATATAAATTTAAATTTAAATATATAAATAATATTCATCGTATTCATCCATTTAAATAGATTTATTTCAATATAATAAAAATTCATTTATATAATTATTTATTTTCATTTATATGTATAATTAAAAAAACTATTTTCTTATAATTCTAAAAATATAATTTTATAAATATAGTAAATATGAAATTATTATTATATTAATTTAGAAATACTTTTTTAGAAAATGTAATTTTATCATTACTAATTGATATATAATATTATATAATTCATGCATGATAAAAATTGATGAAATTGTGTAACTAAGATAAAAAATAAATTTATTCAATTTATTAATAATTGATTAATTAATATATATTTTAAAAACATTTAGTTTATTTATTTTTAATTATTTATTTAATTATTAAAATTTAGTCATTTTATAATTCTAAATTTGATATAAACAACTTATTAATTTTTTATTCTATATATATGTATATGAAAATTATTCATATTTTTAATAAATATTTAATCAATAAAAATTTATATTTTTATTACTAAATTTTCTCATTTTATGGTTTCATTTTAGTAATCATTTCAATTTATTCGTTTTATATATCTAAATTTTTATATACTATTTATTAATATTTATATTGTATATGTATATTTATATAATACATTTTTCATAAGAAATTAATTAATATCTATTTTAATAATTTATTAATTTATCCAATTTTGTTATTTATTTATTTATGTATTACAAATTTTTTTATTTTTTTACCTTACCATATATAATGGTCGTGGGTACTTATAGGTGATCCTGAAAAGGAGGTATGGAATGCGCATAGGCCTGTTTGGGAGGGTTGGCCAGGTGATGTATAATTTTTTCATTTCAACCATTTTAAATTTTTATAATTATTATTTATTATTTATTACAGATTATAATTAATGTAGAAATTAAATTTCTTCATTATTACAAATGATAATTCCATTAATATTTTAATTTTGAAATTTTTTCCTTTTTTATTTATTTAACTTTATATATTATAAATATATATATACTTAATATATACATTTTATTAATATTTATAATATATATGTATATTAAATGAATTTTTTTTAATTATAATTAATTTAAAATTATATTTTGAATATTTTTTTTAAAAAATATTTTTATTTATTTTTTGTTGGATTAATTATTTCAATTTTTAAAAATTATATATGTAAAAATACTTTATAATATTTATTAACATTTAATATATATATATATATTAAATTTATTTATTATTATTATTTAAATACTATATTTTTTATGTTTTTTCAATTTATTCAATTTATTTATTAATTTATTTCAATTTTGTTAGAATTTTTAAATCTTCTATTTATTATTGTTATTTTTTACATTATATTATAATCGAGGAGGGGGGAGGAGGTTGTATAGGCCAACATTTGAAGGTGGGTCAGTCCGTGTGTTAGCCCAAAAAAAGGTGGGTCTGATCATGAGTAATTATTATATTTATTAATATTATATTGTTTTAATTAATTTATAATATTAATTAATATTTATAATTAATATACGTAAAAATTATTCAAAATTATTATAGAATTTTACGTGAATATTTTTTTAATAATTTTTAAATTTTAGTATATTTATTTAACTATTAGAATTAATCATTTTATATATAAATATTTAATACACATTATTTATTTGTATTTATTAATTATATGTTGGTATATAAAATTCATTTTTTATTTATAATTTTTTAATTTATAAGTAAATTATTATTAATTTAATTGAGTTATTTTTAAGTTATTATGTATTTAATTATTTCAATTTATTCATTTTTTATATCTATTTTTACCATATACTATTTTTAAATAAATATATATATATATACTATAATTATTTAATAATAAATTAATATTTTTTAAAAAATATTTGTTTTTGATTTCTATTTTTTTAGTTATTTAAATCAAATAATTTTTTAATACATGTATTTTTTATATTTTTATTAGAGTATATAAACAACTCATTGTGTATATTGGCAAGCATGGGGGAATGGCACGGGTAGAGTGGGCTATGCCATGTATTTTCCATTGTGAGGGCTAGGTGGGCCACTCATGAAGGACTCGAAACGTGTGCCCGTGTGTGCTGATGTTTATATGGGTGTTGGTCAACCGTAGTAATCCACATTTTTTTATTTGGGAATCCAAAGCATATAAAGTGTGACACTGCTAAACAAGATGTTAGATATGGGACAGCTGTGCGGGATAATACGTTATCAGTTCTAGATAAAAGTGCTTATATAGACCACCATTTTTCAATGGAAAATAACTTTCCTTGACAATCAATATAAAAAATATGTTCAAAAAAAGAAAAATATAATAACCCATTACAAGTGCTTTTATCTAGTACATCTCTGGGATATCAATGCTTTTTGCAGGTTTTGATCTATTGAGTATAAATAATCTCATTTAATATTCTACTAGAATATAAAACCCTTTATCACAAGTCTCATTTTAACTCATTCACATAAAAACCTCATGTATAATAAATGTTGATTTATTAAACATGTACTTCAGACCCATACACATATATATCATGTTATCTATGATTTAGTTGTGATATCTTATCTCATATTTGTTAACTAAATGTGATAAAATCAATGTTCTTAGTGATAACTACATAAAATATAATATAAATATTTTTCTTATATATTTTATCACATTAAAATAAATATGAATTCCACACCCATGTTGTGTTACAGATATTTGTTTATAGAATTACATACAAATGTACCAATATATAAAATATTAATATTCTCTAATCCATCATTCACCATATTTTTTCCCAATCCATTACTTTTTTTTGAGAACTATAAATTCCAAACTATATAATTCAATCTATTATAAAATTCATATTATTATGTACATTCATGATTCCAATCCTGTGAGAAGAGAACCCTACAATAATAATCTAATTATTGTTATTATTTTTAAAATTTAATGTTATCACTATAAGTATATAATTATATTTCATCTTCATGTTATTTCTCTTTAAGTAAATTCTAGAATGAGGTTAGATAATTGTTGATATATTCTCATCTTTTTCATAACAGTAAATCAAATCATATTCCACTACCTCCATTGGGTAAAATATGTCTCTCCAAGGAATTGACATGAATTTTCATTAATTTAATATTCATTATCTTTAATTGGAATGAATTCAATAATTTCCCTTTAACAGAAACAATTATACCAAATGTCATAGAAATTATGAAAATATCTCTATAGTGGTTTTTTTAAATAAAGGATACGTTTTTTATTTAATATCATTCAATCCCCTTAATTATCCTATCATGTAGTTTTTAGTATCACCGTAGAAGGTCATTTTGAATCCAAATTATTCAAAAAAACATCACATCATTAGTGAAAAAAATATTATCAGTACCATATCTCCACACATTACATTCTTTTTAATTAATTTTTGATTGGTGGAATGTTATCAATCATTTATGAGTTTATCTTTCCATACATTTTCCTTTGTTATTCACATTTTCTATATATGATTTGTTATTTTACCGAAAAAATACCAATTTTACCCATGGTATTGCATCTTTTAGCTCTCAACACATCCCTAAAAGTTCATATTCATTTTTCATAGAAATACATTAATACTTCATCTAGAAAAACACAAATATAACTTATTTATTTTTTAATTTATTTTTATTCATAACAAAACCATCTTGGATGAATATAATATATTACCATGTCTTTCAAAAATTGTTACATTTTTTTTCATATATAATTTATGATCAACCAAAATCATAATATTTTACTTTATATTTATTCTATAATTAACATAATATTAATGTTTGAATTTATTTTTTCATATTCATTAACTAAATTCTCACTATTATTATCTTTTTATTTAATATTATAAATATCATGTGAGGATTTATCTAAAAATAAACTAATATTCCTATTATTCATTACATGTAGATCATTCTCCCCAAGATCACCTTCTAATTCATCCTTGAAAAAGAAAACTCTCTATGGTTTCTCATCCCCTGTTAATTTGGTATTAGATATATCCTCTCAAACTGTAATGGTGCCTTGCATGTCAAAAATAAACAAAATTTCAATATCTATAGATAGATCATCATCATAATATACTTTCTATAATTTTACTGACACATTTATATTATATTTAATTCCAATTGAAATACCAAAATTAATTATATATATAGAGGAAAACTTAATTTTTTTTTGAACAACACAATCTTTTTATCCTTTTCATAAAATATTTTTGGAAACCTAGTAGTGATTTTCCCAATAATTTCATAATAAAATACTTCTAGTGGGAGCTTACCCATAAATTATACCTGTCCTTTCAAAAACATTATTTCCAAAAGAAATAATACAATTGGTCTTTATTTTTTTTAATTTATCCCTCCTAAAAATATTAATTTCAAATAGAACTAAATTAAATTTCATTAGAATAATTTTCAAAATATATATTATGGTTCACTTGAATATCATTTATGACTAGTTTTTTCTAAGGATCATCAATAAATAATTCCACATGATTCACTACGTCATGTGGAGACCCTTTTATATTTTAAAATAGTGGTAATAAATTAATAAACTTCTTCACAATATTTTACTTTTAACCTAATTTCCCATTCCATGAATTTTTCTATTAAAAAATCACTAAAAAAAAATCAATATTTTCACTGTAATTCATATGAATATCTAAAAATATATTTTGTTCAACCAATATCATATCATTAATCAACTTATAAAAAGGATTATATATATTAACAATATTCTCCCAAATTTCTTTAGTTATGTGCAGATCCATCAAATTCATGTATATTTGAATATAAAATCTTTCTAAAAAACATCACGATCCCTAGTATTATAATTAAAAAATATCATGTATTCTTGAATCATTGACCATAAAATGAAATCTCTTACATGTATTCCATGAAATATATGTAAATAAAAAATTCTATGATAGTAAAATTGATGTGTCATTATGTTATTCAGTATTAAATAATTAAAAAAAATAAAACATGTGTATGAATTTAAATTTACTATTTTCTCATTCACATGAACCACCACTAACATATTAATAATGTTTCAATCTAATACTACTTATAGTAAAATTATGTGACACTATACAGCCTACACGGGGAATGAAATAAGATGTACATAAATCTATTCCATTCTTATGATTAATTGTAGAATTTCTTTGCACTGGAAAATACACCTCAAATAAATTTTGATGATCACACAAAAGAAACCACTAAATGTATGAAAATAAATAATCACAAATATATTGATTTTTTCCCATAATCTTTGATACACACATTATGAAAATGTATATAAGGTCTTTATATGCCATCTTATCACAAATATTCTGGGTTTTCATTATAAAACTGAGGGAAACCACACTTCTTATCCACCGGATATAACTATTTCCTATGAACCATTCAATACATTCCCAAGAGGGTTAAAAAATATAATTTTCACCCAAATACCTAAAATTATATAAAAAATGGTGAAACTGCAAATAGTAATAGGTTTTCTCTATGATTCTATATTATTCACCTCTATAACATTAATGATATATGTGAAATATAACTTTACATGAAACAGTAAACTACAATAGACCTAAAGATCAAAAAAAAATTGATACGTAAATTACATATATATAATGGATAATATTTTACTAAAAGCATTCTTCACTCATATTAGAACATGTAGTTGTACTCCTCAAATATTGTTTTCCAACTGAATTGAAATTACAATTCAATATGCTAAAAATTTATAATAATAATTCAAATAAGTAAATAATGACCAACTTCAAAAATAAACTAATTAAAATATATCACTTCGATTTTTTTGAAAATATCTATCATTTAATATCATCTAGTATATTAAATATTGATTCATAACTAAAACACAGTTAATGAAACTCAAAATAAATAAATCTAGATATGACATCTAGTTTCCCAAACACCACACCATCTCATTTATATAAAATTCCCATGATTGGTTCTACATTATATTTTTGATATAATATTATTCTAATTGATATTGTAAAAGGATTATATAAGAAATAATTCCCTTCCAAATAGCATGTTCTATGTCTATATTACAATTTTGAATTTGATTCCAAAAAACCAAATATTCAAAAAACATTTCTCCATGGAATGGTTCTTCTCCATGAACTCATTGTTATTAACAATATATATTATTAATGGGCCGCTTTTATAACTATTTTATATAAATATATCACTTTTGATAGATCCAAAATACATTCCAAAACAACCATTTTGGACTCTTTATTTTTACAAATATTTTTGAATCCGAAAATGAATTATACTATAACAAATTCATCATTATATACAAATTTCAATCACATATTGACCCCTTGGGATATAAAATTCCATGTAAAATTAAAATTTGTACATTTCAACATCATTACATCTTCCAGAACATTTTTTAGAATTCACAATGAACATCATCTACTATGGTGTGTTTAGATTGTATATTTCATTATAAAATGAATCATCTTTGATATTGATTCTGAAATTCACACAACATCTCCAAAAAATTAATTTCTCAATCCAAAAAATAATATCCAAAAACATCATAGTGTATTAAATAGCTTGGTGAATACATACATTAATAATATAAAATATATCATATCATATATTAACACAACATCAAGATTTTTCAAATGAAAACTTACGTACTTATAGTTCAACAAAATATTTAATTATGATATATAGTTGGAACACTGTCACATGAGCTATTACCACTGGAAAATATGTGATCTATATTTTGACACATTATTAACTATTCTATCATAATATTTCACAAAAATCAGTCATAATCAACCACCCCATTGTCAACACAACACACATTAAAAAAACTAAATAACATATTTCCTTAGATACAATTAGAGTTTTCATAATACTAGATTAACATGGATTTATATTTTATTTAATGACCTAGAAATACAATGAGGAATAAAATAACACCGATTCATTCAGAAATATATAATAAATGAATAGTGATGAGAATTTATAATATTTTATTATCCATATCTATCATATTTTGAGGGGATATAATGTTATGAATTGTGTAATGCCCCAACCTCAAATCACCCGAAGTTAGTGAATTTATACATTTCATTGGAATTATTATAAGGAATCAAATCCTTAAAGACCACACAGTTTAGTATTCATTGAATCAAGATTATATACATGATAACTATAATAAATTGGAAAAAAAATAAAACATTCCACTCAATAACTGAAATAAACTGCACCCTTGAATGATTAATTATATCCCACTTCTTCATAACATAGGGAGAGAAACATAATATGGGTGAGCTCAAATGATTAGTAATGTTATGTACATTGGAAGAAATTATCAATATATATGGATAGTTAATTATCTGAAAACAAAATAGTTTTTCCAAACTAGATAACACACAAATAATAAGGTAAGTAAATGATTGAAACACAGGCCATATATTAATAAACTAATAATGAACTACTTTTATTAATATGTCAATGTAAAATATCATGAATTAATAATAACTAAAATTAAATAATGGAAATACATTATTTAAGTATGTCATGTCTCAGTCACATGAAAACATATTAAAATCAATACCTTCAATAATAAGGTTTAAAATTAATGGTAGAAACACATTAGTCCAACATATTCAGCACATGAGAACCTGTCGATGCATCAGGATGCTCTATAAATCCCTAACTCCACCAATCCATTAAAGTACAAAGTATTTCTCATATTGAGTATTCCAAATAAATAATATTCCTTATAAATAAACCATATTGAATGAGTAATAAAGATCTATCAATATTTACAAGGACTGATATAAAATAATATCATGAAATAAATTGGATTCATGATATAGAAAAACAATGGGTATAATATACAGAATATAAATTCATCTAGGTACCTAACATTTCATTATTCCTCAATGAAATGAAATTGAGAGGAAATCCCTTACCTTATGTCTAATACTCTTTATATTTGTCTAAAACTATTGTATGATGGTATTAATAACATATATTATAATCATAAATATATTTATGATATCAAATATGATTCTTTTATGACTTTATATTACTAATTTATTAAAAATTTCACTTTAATAAAACATTTTAGGTAATATTCGCTTTGTTAAATCGTACGTGTTTTGAATTTATATTCTTGCTCATATTACATAGATCAAGATTTAATTATTTTAAAAATATAAAATATGATATATATGTATATCATATATATATATATAATATAAATATATATAATATATATTAATAAACCTTTCATTGAGATGATTTGTAGTACGTATGCATGAACGTGGTTTCCATTTTCTTATCATATGAATGAAAGTATGTGAATGGAATTTATTTTTATATATATTATTGAAGTATAAATATTATGTCATATATTTCATTATAATTCATAAAATATATATTAAAAATCATTATTGGAAGTTTTACATGGAAGATGAGTCTCATCGAGTCATGGAGATAGAAATTTGTACATACGCACGAGGGATGATATCATTTATTTAATGGTTCGATGTTATAGATTTGTATTGAACATGAATTTTAAAGAAATAATATCATGTAATATTTTTTATTTAATTAATTTTTATTCATCATTATACCCATCAAAATTATGTATAAAAAATAAAATTTTACACTATGATGGGGTGACGATAAGCCTTTTGTAAGCACATATGGTGATATTTTCTTTCATAGGATGGGTAACAGAGGAATTTGGATGGTCCAAAATCATAAAAAAATCACAGAATATATTAGATTCTAGATTTATTATTTTAGTGTGGCAACAACATAGTAAGAGGATGTAAAAAAAGAAATCAACTTTGAAAGAAGGGATAAAACTATTACCTCTTATTCAGGTGTCTCCTATTTATTTTCTATAAATTAATCGTTAAGTTGGATTTATTTCCAAAGAGGGCCTCTAGGAGGGGTTTAGAGAAGTTTATAAGAGGATCTGGAAGGTTTTGGCAAAGCCAATGTGATATAGAGATGTGAATATGTGGGTAATGGTGGTGCCCTTTTATAAGTGGGAGGATGGAAAATTTAGGAAAGTCTATAAATATTATTTTATTATGAATTATTTTCAGTTTCAAATGGACCAAAAATAATATATTTCAAAGATAATATTATGTTGGCCAAAATCAAATCAAATAATAGGTTTTAGAGAAGATTAGGTCATAAAAATGACCTTATCTTTTATCTTTAACCCTCTGTTAAAAACATTAACTCATACCATGTATTCTTGCATTTATATAATTTATGGTGTCAATATTTACTATAACATGACAATCAGACCATAAGTGTATCTTTATGGGCATTTGAAACATTATATAAGTTAGTTGGAAAATATTAATTTTTTAGAAATATTATATCATTTAATATAATAGTATTTTCATTAACTACTAATTTATATCAATTTTGACACTATTTAAGAATTGAATTTTCTTAAAGTCAAAAAAAACATGATTCATTAGAATAAAAAGAAATAAATCAAACAAAATATGTTAATTTTATCCCTAAAATTTGTGAATTTCATCAAAACATTCGAATAATATTTATTTTAATATTTATAGTATCATTTATTTGATTCATTCCTTAATAAAAAAATACTACATCATTATTATGTCATAAATAAATTTATTTTTTTAAGGAATAATTTTTTTTAATAATTCATTATGATGTATAAATTATTTATTTATTTATAGTTACTATTTATATTCAATAATATCTTGTACATAACCCCATATAAAAATTTCTTTACTAAAAGATAGAGGGTATGGAACATTTTTCTTTATATTAAATTAATTTTTAAAAAATATCATTTTCACATCCATATGAATCAGTGGGGTCCAAATATAGACACAGGGATTTACATAGTCAAACATATCTTATCCATTATTATTTTGAAGTGTTTTATGTGTTTTTAATATTATTAAAATATTATTTTGTTAAAAATATTTTCCCGATTTACCCTATTAACTAGGTAAATAAAATAATTAATGAAGTTACTATTCATAATGTCCAAAAATATATCATATATATTTACAATATTTGGAACTTTTTATAACAAATATGTAATCAATTTTTTCAAATACAAAATATAATAGTTTATAGTAATTAATTTAAAATTAAATCATGTTTTCAAAACAAAAAAGCGGCTTTTTAACAAGTAATATTTATCAAATGATTGTCATGTGTTTATATAGAATTGAAATTTGAAATTACATAAAATGACCATCATTAGATTAAATGAGAAAATATTAATCCGTTTACACATTATAACCATTTAAAAATTCAATATAATAATATTAAAAGATTATAAGAAAATGCAGTTTTGAATTAAAATGATCCTTATTTTCACTATTCATTAACAAATTGAATCTTTTTATAAAATCCACACAATTTCACCCTAAGATAACATTGAAATTATGAATCAATAAATAAAGTCTAATTTCAAAAATAATGTTGATAAATATTTAACATGCAGTTGTTACTACTCATAACTAATTTTCTAAACATCTACATTGAATGGTCATGGGGTGCTTGAACTCAGGGATGCATACAACAAAAGCTACATAACTTATTAAAAATAAGCATACTGTGGAAGATTGTGGTGTTACAATATTCCCCCTTCAAATAATTTTGTCCTATAAATTTCTTGATTATCACAAAGTAAAATGATTCAGGTGGTTCTTCAGGTTTCCACGTCACCTTTTACATTTTATGGTTTCTCCAAATAACTTTTTCACCATACGAGTTTCCTGATTTATCCAAAAAATGATCTCTGGTATCACGTATCTTGATAGGCCTTCACAATAAGTTGAATTAGGTTCCAGTTCTATTTCACCATAGGTGAGTAAATGTGTTGGGTCTTGCGTATATTTCGTTAAATGTGATATGTGGAAAAAATCATGATCTTTTGATAGACATGGTGACATTTCAATACATTTGACCACAAATCCGTTTCGTTCCATTATTTCAAATGTTCTGGCATATATTGGAGTAAATTTACCCTTCATAACAAAACGTATAACACCCTTTTATGGAGATACCTTCATGAAAACATGATCTCCTTCTTGAAATTATAACTCCTTCCTTTGTTTATCGGTGTATTTCTTTATCCTACTTTGAGATGTTTTGATATGGATTTGGATAATCATCACATTCTCCATTTTTCATAAAAACATTCTGGACCTGTATGTTTTCTTTCACCATCATCATCCCAACAATTTGGTGTACACCATCTCTTTCCATATAATGCTTCTTAATTTTCCCTATGAATACTTTAATGGAAGATATTATTCTATAAAAATTCTACTAGAGGTATATACAGATCCCACATACCATGAATGTATAGTGAGGTGGAACTCAACATGTCTTATAATGTTTTAATATTTCATTCTGATTGTACATTAGTTTAAGGGTGGTATGCAGTGATCAAAAGAAGTTCAATATCAAGGGCTTTCAAAAGACTATTCCAGAATCTTGATGTAAAATGGGAATCATGTTCTAAAAAATCTATAGGGGTACACCATGAATTCATACAACATCATTAATATATATTTTTTTTGAATGTTCAATTGGTAAATCTCCTCTTATAGGAAAAAATGTGCTGATATTTCACCTACTAAAAAACCAAACATTTTGAAACATAATCATAAATCCCCCTCTTCATGGTATCCCACCAAAAATTCTCCTTCAAATATTTATATATCTTTGTGCCGCCATGGTGTATAGTGAAATTGGATATATGAGAATCATCCAATTATTCCATTTTTAGATCATGTATTGTGGGAATAGAAAGCCTCTTCCCAAATTTCAAAATTCCATATTCAAATATAATATAAATCAATCTCCCATCATTCATAGCATTAATTTTATTTTGAAAATCCTCTTCATCAGTGTAAGAACATTTTATCCATTCTAGTAATGATAGATTGGAAGCCATTTGAAAATGTTTCGATTATTCTCCTTCAATGAAAAATCCCATATCCATCTTTACTACATCAATTTACATATGATCCCTTTCAATTATCATCTTATATAGAACTCAATTTTAATTTCTAGTCAGGTTATCCATCACATTATTTTCCTTTCATGGCTGGTAGTGTATTGTGAAATCATAATCCTTGAGTAGCTCAATCCACCTCCTTTGTTTCACGTTGAGTTGTATCAGTGAGAAAATATATTTGAATCTTTTTTGATCATCATATGTCTCACATTTTTCACTATAGAGATAGTGACTCCATATCGTCATAGAAAATATAACCGCTGATAAATCAATATCAGGGGTTGGATTATATTTTCAATGGTTTTTAAATAACTTAATTCATATAAAAAAACCCTATAATTATGTATAAGAACACAACCATGTCCTTTCCATGACGAATCACTGTAAATAAAAAACCCATCATACCCATATGGTACTGTCGAGATAGTAGAATTGACAAATTATATATTCAATTCATCAAAAAATTAATTGAACTCCTTTTTCGAATTGAATTTTACCCATTTACATGAGAGTTTTGTTAATGGGTTAGCTAATCAACCAAATCCCAGGATGAAACTCCTATTTTAATCTAATAAATAAATAAAACTATATACCTAAATTATACTTTTTAGTTATGTACATTCTTGAATTGATTTTCTTATTGAAGGATCAACAATTATACCATCCTTGGAGACTACATGGACATTGAAGTAAATTTACGGAATCCAGAATTCACACGTTCAAAATTTATAAAATAATTATACTCTCTTGAGAGTGGGATGATTGATTCGCATGTGATACTCAAGGTATTCCAGGATTTTATAATATATCAGAATATCATCAATGAATACTACAATAAAATCATTAAGATATTACATGGATTCTATATTCCTAATAACAATAAAAATGGAGGGTTTGGTAGTCAATTCAAAAGGTATTACTATAAATTCATAATGACCATACCTCATCTGAAAAGTTGTCTTTAGAATGTATTATTTCATAACCTGTAATTGATGATATACAAAACAAAGATCAATCTATGAAAATAATTGAGCTCTTTTATGTTGATCATATAAATAATCGATTCAAGGTATAAGATACTTGTTCTTAATTTTAATCACATTCATTTCCCTATAACCAATACATTTACTTAAGGATCCATATTTCGTCCTGACAAAGAGAATTGGGGATCACCATGGGGAAACACAACGGTCGATAAATCCCTGTTTTCAATACACTTCAAGTTGTTTTTAGCTCTACTAATTCCATATTGTACATTCTATATGGAGTTTCTGATATTGGCCTCGCAATAGGTATTAAATCAATACAAAACTCAACTTCATGCTCTCAGGGGTGTCCAGGTAAATCATTAAGAAAAAATGTATTACTTTATAATAGGTATGTCCAAAATATGAGGATTATCCCCATCATCCATAGATGTTGATTTATATTACACCCCAATAATAAAATTTAGTAAAGCTAATAGTGGTAGATTTTGATAACAATCAGGTGATGAAGTTTCTGCTTTAATGGTAACATATTGTACATCTTCCTCATAAATCGAAACATTATTCTTCAAGAAATATATTTTCACATCATATTTTAAAATCCAATCTATAAAAATTATTATATCATAATAATACAATGGAATGATTAGAAAATTAGAAATTAGATCTTGTTTAAATTCCAAAATTGGAACTGCTTGACCCATCTTTTTTGCGGTAATGTCCCCACTAAGTGTTCAAACTAATAATACTCATTTCATTATGAATTGTAAATATCTAATTTTTAATGCAAACTAGGAAGAAATAAATGAATGATCTGATCCAAAATCAAATAAATATATATCTTAATATAAGGAAATGTTTAAATTACCTACCACCACATCATTAGAATCTTCAACCTCATCATTTGAGATTGTAAAATCTTGGCCATCTCCCCTCAACCTATAAACTGGTAGATTCCATTGATGTTTTGGGAATTCTTTTGAATAGTGTCCCATCTCATTACAATTTTAGCACTAGAAATCATGATTTGTTTCATTAATTTTCATTCATGTGCCTTGTGTCCATTCTCTCCTCACTGATAACAAACACCAAATCCCTTCAAACATTTCATAGGGTGAATTTTCCTCATTTTTTACAAGATAAAGAGCGTTCCTACTTATTATTCTTCATTGATGGATTCCCATTTTCATGGATCTCATATGGCCTCTTATTTTCCTATTTTCCATTGCATATATTGATCCTATAAGATTCATTCTCTGTCTTGATGGAAGATAAAAATATTTCATCATATGATAAAAAATATTATGAGACTAGTGCCTTCTAATATTTGGATTACGTCCATAAAATATGTGATTGATCTTGCACTTTGTGATGGATATATAATCCATTGAAAACCTGGATAACATTGTAAAAGTATTGTCAAAAATTTCTACAAAAAATTCTACACTCTCTTTTTTTTCTTTAAGGTGAGGAACTTCCTCTTTATTTCAATTTTTCATCACAAGGAAATTATTTTTCGATGAATTTCTCTTTAATGATTACCAATTCCATAAGATCTACTTCTTCTTCATAACTAGTTATTTGTATTAATTTAAACTATTGATCAGCATAACCTTTGAGATAATAGACCAAAAAAGTATCCTTTTCTACTTCATTGCATCCCAAGGAAATAAATAACTTTTCTAGGGAAATAATCTAGTGCTCAGATACAATTATATTAGTTGTCCCCTTAAATGATGGGGGATTTTTTGACATAAAGAGACTCATTATAAGAGAATACCTCTATAGAATGGATGGTTCAATTCGAGAAAATCTTATTTTTCATAACATGATTATGTTTCCCCAGTATGTCCATAATTATCACTATTCCAATACCAGCTGTATTGGTTTCCAGTTTATTGAAACCCCAATAATTTAATCGAGAATTGATTCTTTTAGTTCATCCTGGTTCCATCTCTTTAAAATGACACATATCGAATTATCCCATAAAAATATGAGTTTCAAATATGGCAACACACCCATCACAAATTACAATTTTAGGCATTATAAATCATAAATTATTGTTTCTTTGGGTGAATTATCATAACTGTATCCCAAAAGTCTTAAATATGGTATGTTACATAATATATGTTCTCTGAATCACATGTCCAAGGTTGTTTCTAAACTACCCTGTGATACCACCTGTAACACACCGACCTCAGTTCACCTAAATCTGGTGCATTATTACATTTCATTATAATTATTATAATGAAATAAATACTAAAGCACCATATATATTTTAATTAATGGAAATCTAGATTACATACATGATACCAATAATACAAAGGGAAGAAATAAAACATTCCACAGTATAACTGAAATAAATTGCGTCCTTGAAACATTAATTAGTGTTCTCTTTATCATAACCTGGAGAGAGAAACATAATAATGGTGAGCTCAAATGATCAGTATGGTTATGCGTAACAACAAAAATAATCAATAT
This sequence comes from Viscum album, assembly GCA_963277665.1. Taxonomy (NCBI): domain Eukaryota; kingdom Viridiplantae; phylum Streptophyta; class Magnoliopsida; order Santalales; family Viscaceae; genus Viscum; species Viscum album. The sequence goes on from OY728128.1 coordinate 327,220,102, forward strand.
ATATGGAAAGTTAAATATCAGAAAACAATTTCCATTTACAAAACTATATATGTTAAAAATTATATTGTAAGTAAAGAACTGAAACATATCCCATAAACCTATAAACTGTGAATGAACTACTTCCATATATATGTAGATGAAAAATCTCTTGGATAAATAATAAATAAAATAAAATGAGTGTAATGATTTTTTTAAGAACATCATGTCTCTGACACATGAAAACTTATTACCGTCAAGTACTTTCAAAATATTTTTTAAAATTAAGGGTATAAATTAATTAGAAAACTTATTGATCTCATGAGAACATTTCTTTTCATTGAGGAACTATATAATGTCCATGCTCCAGTAGTCATTAATATTCCATATAAAATAACCATATTGAATGAGTAATAATGATATATCAATAATTAATATGAAGAAAATAACATAATATCATGAAAATAATGAGATTCATAATTTAAAATATAAAAGGGTTGAATATACACACTATTAATTGAATTAGTTTCATAACATTTCAATATACCACAATGAAATGAAATTGAAAGGAAATCTCCTACCTTCAGTCTGATACTCTTTTTATTTGTTTGAATATAATATATTATTGTATTATTAACTTAAATTAGTATCATATTAATATTTATGACATCATATATTATTCTTTTATTACTTTATATTACCCATTTATTATCCATTTCATGTTAATGCAACATTTCATGTAATAATCACATCTTTTTATTGTACATGTTTTGACCTGTTATAATTGATAATATTATATAGATCAGGATTTAACTAATTAAAAAATATATAATTGAATTTATATATCATATATATTATTAATATAAATATATATAATAGATAGTAATACGTTGTTCATGGATACGGTAGGTCATACATATGCATGAACGTTGAAATTGTTTTTCATATCATATAAGTGCATGTAAATGAATGAAATATATGTAACTACATACATATATATAAAGTAGAAATATTATGTAAAATATTTCATTATTATTCATAATATAAATTGTTATTGTCATTAATTGATGGTGTATGTTAAAAGATGAGTCTCATTGCGTGGTCGAGATGATAAGCCGTACGCACGCACGAGCGACGATATTTTTTCATTAACGATTATGTGTTATGAATTTGGATTGAACATGAATTTTAAAGAAATAATATCATTTTATATGTTTTATTTAATGCATTTTTATTCATCATTATACCCATCTAAATGAATTAAAGATGAAAAATATTTTACCCCATGGCTTGGAGATGGCAAGTTGTACGCACACACACATAGTGATATTATTTATTATAGGATTGGTAAAAGAGGAATATGGTTTCCCCATAATAATAAAAACATCTCATAATATAATATAGGATATATTTATTATTTTTTAATGTTAACAACATAGTAATAGGAAGAGTAATATGATATTATCTTTGAAAAAAGGGATAAAACAATTACTTCTTCTTCAGGAGTCTCCTTTTGATTTTCACTAAAGGACTCCTTAAAATTATTTTTTCCAAAAAATTTATACTCTAGGATGAATTAAGGGTTGTTTCCAGGATTTTTGGTCAGGGTTTTTTGAGCCAAAGGGCTCTGTAGATGTGAATAAGTGTGTAAAGGTGGTTCCCTTTTATAAGAGGGAGGATGGTCGCTTTAGAAAGTCTAGAATATTATTTTAATATAAATTGATTGTTAGTTTTAGATGCCACCAAACTCCATTTTTTAAAATCTATGATCACTTTGGGAAGAAATACATTCATCCAATAGGTTTTAGACAAGGTTATGTCACAAAAATAAGCTAATCCTTAGCATTAACCATAAGCTAAAAACATTAACTCTTACCATGTCTTCGTGAATTTTGTTAATATATGGTTATTATATTTTCTATAAAATGGAAATAAGATGATAAATGGATCAATAATGACATTTTTAACATTGTATAAGTCATTCTAAAAAATTGTATAATTTTAGGACTATTATATAATTAAATAATTTAGTATTTTTTTTAAAAACTCATTTATTTCAATTTTTACACTATTTAGGAATTGATATTTGTTAAAGTCATAAAAATTCAATGACATAGAATAAAATTAATTAACTAAAAATAATATATCAATTTTTCAAATAAAAATTCATTAATAGCATAGAAAAATTAAAATTATTTTAATTTTTATATTTATAATATAATTTATTCCATTAATTCATTAACAAGTAAAATAAAACATCATTATCAAGTCATAAATAAATTCATTTATATAATATCTAAAAATAATAAATAAATTTACATGACATGGTAAATAATTTTAGTGTTATAATTACAATTTATAATATAATTTATAACTTATATAACCCATATAAATATTGTTTTACTAAAGATTAATGATTGTGTTATATTTTTCTCTACATTAAATTAATTCTTAAAAAATGTCATTTTCACGTTCATGTGGATCCATCGGGTCCCAAAATAAACCCATGGAAGCCCATATTCGGAAATATATTATACAATAGGATTAGGATCTGTTTTAGTGATGTTTAATATTATTAAAATATTATTTTGTTACACTTATTTTCCAGATTTACAATTTTATAATTCTAAATAAAATAATTACTAAAGTTACTATTTATAAATTGAAAAACTAAAAGGTATCTATAAACCCATTTTGAATATTCTGATTCCAAATACGGAATCCATTTTTACAAATTCAAAACACCAAATTTGTATTAATTAATTCATTATTATTTCTCATTGTCAAAACAAAAAAATTGGTTTTTTAGAAGTATTATCTATCAAATGATTTTCATTTGTTTATGGATAATTTAAATGTGAAATTAATTTTAATGACCATCATTGGATTAAAATATAAATTAATAATACATTTAAACATTAAAATAAACATTAGATACAATATAGAAATATTAATAATTTATTTGAGAAGGAATTTATGAATTAAAATCCAGCATGTTTTCTCTATTCATCAAAACATTAATCTTTTCATAAAACCACAAAAAAATTCACCCAAAGAAAATGTTGATATTCAGAATTCAAAAATGAAGTCTATTTTGAAAATATAAGTTTATTAAACTTAAAAATGTTCTTATCACTATTCATAACTACTATTTAAATGGCTACATTGATAGGTCATGGTGTGATTGTACATGAGTTTACGAACAACGCAGGCTATTGAATTATTTAAAAAGAAGACTTTCATGAATTCTAGGGTTGTTACAAATTGCCATCTAAAATTTTATGTCTTCTTCATTATTTATTATTATTATATATTTTATATAATTGGAGGATCATGCATACTTTTAATAGATAGACCAAAATTGTTTCACTGTTATGCCACTTATTTGTATGTTATTAAAATATAAAAACATTATAATTCAATGATTTGGAATACCAACTACATAAAAATAAGGATTGAATGATAATAAGTAATAATTAATATTCTAAACCTTTTTAACATCTAGCTTCATTTGTTCTATATAATAATTTAAAATATTATATAAATATTTGTTTTAATTTAATAAATAACTAAATATTGAACAAGAGATATTCATAAAATAATAAATGTAATGTATATGCTAATTTACCACCAAAATCATCTTAGTGTGTTTATATCTTACTATGTAGCTCCAACAAATTCATACACATGCAGTACAGCTAATATAATTTAATGTTGGGGGGATTTAAAATTAAATTGTGCATTATTATTCACAATTATAGAATTTTTTCTCTTCTATGATTTATATTTTATATAGAACATATATTAGGAATTATTGGTGATGCATATGTCCCTACATATATAATTGGTATATTATGTATTTATCTAATTAGGTGAGTTAAATTTTATGTACAAATAAAGAAGGAAAAATGAAAGTATATATACATTTCTATTTTATTTAATATTTTGTTAAATGATATATAATATATGATAATACTTATTTGAGATTGAAATAATTCATGTATTATAGTCACATATTGTATATGAAAATGTAATTTCATTAGTATATATATTGAATGAGTTATATAATGTAAAAAATGGTTGGTAGATACTTGTATTTGATGGAGATCATGTCATCTCTAACTAAAACAAGATTAAAAATGATGATTTTATAAATAATAATATTTTCATAAAATTATGGAATACATAATTCATTAATTTTTTCCAAAACAATTAATGTACCATATGGCCAGATATAGAACTCTAAGAAAAATAAAATTGTTATAGTGATTTTGTATAAACCCATTAGATCTTATTAACAAAATATAAAAAATTAATTTTATGGGTATACAGATGGAGTTTTGGATATGTTTTCATATGTTATTAAATATTATGTGAGATAAGGGGAAACATTTATAGTGGTATATAAATCATTAATAAAAGTGAATGATTTTTAGGGTTATGCAATAAATAACACTACATAGATAATGTTATCTAATTAACATTTCTATCATGGTGATTAATACATGAAAAACTATATTGTATAACTATACATATTGGTGGAATATGATATATGATATCAATGTATTTAGTATTGATTCAATTATTTAGTGATACTAAATATCAGTTATAACATATTATGATGTTTTTTAAAGGGTATTATAAAATATTAATGTCATCTAAATTTTATTAATGGTTTGTTGACTTCAAAAAAAATTGGAATGTCATTGTAATTATGAAATATATATTAAATTGAATTTTATTAAATGATAAAATATTATGGAGATTTCAAGGATCATCCTTGATAATTTTAAAGTGATATTAATACCATTCAAATATGTTTGTATAATATGTATTATATTTATAAAACTATAAGATTAATCTCACAAATATTTTATTCAAATTAAACATATGTTCATATTAACCCATTTATAAGAGATTTGTCTTTTATTGTAATGTAAAATGTTATTTAAACATCCATTGGATACCAATGGAGGTGGGATACCATTAAATTCAACTACGAAATCTCCATGAATCTCTTGTAATAGTGCTTCACAAATGAAATAGAACGAAATGAACAATTGTGGTATAAAAAATTATAATATATATTAGTATGATTTTATATAATTTTTTAAATAGTATCCTAGAATGATCTTACATAATTTTGTTACAGTACTTTTTCCCTTACATTTTGACAGATGTTAGGATCATCCATACCAAATATATTTTTAAATATAGAAAAAATATATGAATTTGAAGTTGTACCTTTGATTAGATGGGGTACTCATCGCAATTTAAGTGATTTTATCGCTTCATTTTTCAATATATATTTATCACATTCATTTAAATTTTCATTCTTAGTGTATAATATTGATTTTAATGTAGAGGTAATTATGTTTTCAAGGAACACTTTTGGGTTTATTGATTAAAGGGAGATAAAATTGATCATATAGTTACACAATGGTTTTATAGGAATTATTTATTCTATAAATGGATGTATATAACATAATAGTCACAATGAATTGGATTATGAATGTTTGGAATTTTATTTACAATTTTATTCATATGGTATCTTTTATATTATGAATATTTAAGGCCCCATGTGAGAGTATACCACTACTGACAAGGGGTGCATGTGAATACATGTATACAAAAAAATGACATATTATATTATTTTCTAATAATGGGTTAGTGGGTAGTATAATGAATTATGAAAAATTGATGATGATAGATTGATAGATATAGAGAACACACAATATAAGGCTTCTTAATTTTATCCAAATATTTTTATCTGGTATCCAATCTATGTTTTCCCATAGATATAATTGTTCAATCAATGTTAATATATTAATATCAATAATAAAATTCTTAAGAGTAATAATATGTTATATAACACCAATTATAAGAATGGTATATACAAATATCAAAGAGATGATTAATATTATATAGCATCCACTAGTTCTTCCAAACATTTAAATAAAGTTGAATCCATGTTCTTCTACTTAATCCATTCCAAATACTCATTGAAATTATACCTGGAATGTATTAATACATATATAAAATATTTATAAAACATTATTAGAGTATAATGTTATTTATTTATATAAATTACCACAATAAATCATGGACATATCATCCCTAACTTCATATATATTACATCATACATAATAATATTCTCAATATATATCCTTAAATATTACAAGATCATATAAATATATTTCACTCCACGATATATAATTAATTAAACCAAAATGGAATAAAATACAAAGTAATTATAGGGATATATTCATCATTATGAAAAACTGATTTGCTCTAGAAACTATTTTCCATTAAATCATTGTATTCATTGATTTTTTTTCACATCATGTGATGTAAAAATCCATCTTATATTCTTCCACAATGTTTCTATTAAAAATATCCTAAATTTAAATATAACAATGGATTAAATCGAGTTGTTAAATTTCAATAATGAAACATGAAGATTTAATTTCCATTATACCATATTTGATATTATCCATGTTCATCATTAAAAAATCATTTGAACATGACTTGATGAAAAACTATTTTCCTTTGATTTTGTCAATATCACTTTTAGTTGACTCACCACAACTATCACCATTATGCCACAATAGCATAGACTTGTATTACCAAGAATTTCATCATTTATTTTATTTTAAATAATCTCCAATATACCACTAATCTATCAAGGAATATAATTTAAATATATACAGTGACAAATTAACATTAATATTCTATACTCAATTGCCTCAATTAAAAATTCAAGGTAAACAATCAATGTGGTAGTTATCTAAATTTCACCCTATTAAAATGGATTTTGTCTTTTAGTGTGGTCCAAATCAAAATGTAATTATCAAAAAATATCAACATACATCTAATTGAGATGAACACAACTTCCACATTTGTTATTTCAATTAATGATATATCATTAGGTACCTGAAATTGGATCGTCTATAATAATAATGGTCACCCAAAACATAGCTTTTTATTTTTTTTTTCAATTTTCAAAATGACACATGATCTAGTCTATAAGTTTTATCATATTCCTCATAATGTCACAATCTATAATGAAAAATCATTATATCTTATCTCCATTAATTATATCTTATAAAACAATATCGAACCTACCCCTTCTCAAAAATATTTTATTTTATTTATCTAACTTTTTAGTAAATTTAAATTCATTAATGTTGGAAAATAAATTAGTGAATAGATAAGGATTTTGGGTGATAATTAACTCATCAAAATCATATTAATTGAATCAAAATATCTTTTATTAATATATTTTTTAAGTTAACCATTTTTTCTCATTTCAGGATCACATTCAATTTTGATATCAATATATTCCATCATATCATGGAAGAAGATCCACATTATATTAACATGTCAGGATCTTAAATGTTATAATATATTTAACATAATATTTATTACAAATTCATTATCACACCAAATCAAAATTTGGTATGACCCATTTAACATTATATATTCTAGTTCTGACTTTGTCAACCTCATTTGTTTTTGTGTCATGTCATTACAAAACATACATGGATTATATAGTTCTAAATGATACCTAGTTTTTCTTCTTGGAGTACCAAGAAGCATAAAATCAATCAATAAATAACCAACATATATAATTTTAATATTAAACAATAACATAAATGAAAAATACATATTAGAATTTAAGTAAATATATAAAGATGAATTACATTCACACATCAACACCAAATGAAGGTTTCAATTGATATTGAAGAATATTTTTTATTCAAAATGTTTTGAAAAATTAATATTACATTGGATTTATTCATAATGATTTAATAAAAAAGTTATGTCTTATATTGACACAATCAACTCACATGGGATACAAATAATCCTTCGAAAATCCATTTAATCTACACTATTTCCATTTTTATTCTTTTATGAACAATGAGGTTTGTAGTGTTATAGGAGTAGAAACATATCTAGATTCATAAATTACAAACATCCTACATATTTTAGGAGAGAAATTTTTAATAGAATTATAGAACTTATTTTGTTTGTGACATGAAAAAAATAAAAAAATTTCATCTCAATGTTAATTTTCATCTTAGAATATTTTCACTTCTGATTAGAATGATTCTAAAATATTTTTTATTTTATTCGATAAAAAATAATGTCATCAACATATGAAATCCCAATAACCGAGTTACTATCATATCTATTTTCAATTAGATTAATGTAAACCATTAATTTAAATAAAATCATTAACTGTGACCTATTTTATATATTGTAATACAATTAAATGGTAATTTTCATAATCCCATAAATTATATATATAACATACAAACATGAGAACCATCATAGTCAATTATGAATCATTCTTGTTATTGAATATACACTTCTTCTTCAACATCACTAGACATGAATGATGAAATTTTTTGATTTGATACACATTATAATTTCATTAACAACATATATTAAGAAATATTCAAATTATTTCATTCTTTGTGACTGGAGAAAATGTTTCATGAATTTCATGACCTGTAACTTGTTGTTTTCCTGAATATATAGGATGATATTTTTTAATGTTATTTATCTTTTCTTATTGAGTATAATTTAAAAAACCTACACTTTCTAATGACAATAATGCTTTGGGGAAATGAAAGTGGATATCATGTTTTATTATTAAAATTTTGATTTAGCATTCAAATCATTAGTATTATACAGTCCATATGTTGCAGTACATGTTCAACAAACATTGATTTCACTTGAAAATGAAATTTTTTATACATTGAATTTCTCATAAAACTGTATGTTTTATCAAACATTATAAAACAATTAATGATTTTATAGGTTTAAAAAGTTGTATAATAACATGGTAAAAATATCCTTCATACTATGGTATTTCCTTAAAAGTATAAATTTTATAATTATTATAATGATTTTTAAATCATTTTCAATATTAAAATAAGTACACAATTTTCCAGCACATTCTCCTTGAAATTATTATGTATTATCATTAATAATAAATTATGATTATATTGATTTTTTTCCAGATAAATTACATTATATCGACCAAAAATGTTCATTATATTCATATTGAAACATTGATAATGTCATGACCCCCCCCCCCAATGTACCACTCTTTGGCCTGGAAGGAGTGAATTGATATAGTGACTTATCATGACTTTCTTCAGTAATCCATAGGATAGATACTATCACTAGAGTGACATTATAAGTTAAAATTGTATGCATTACCCTCTATGAGAACATATAAAAAAGTGAGATAATACAAATAACCCAATCAACACCTCTATATATATATAATATAAAGTTGAGTGAATATATTTAATGTAATATAATTAAAAAACGTTAATCAAAACTACATGTACTACAAAGGTAACTTTGTAGTTTCCATGAAACCCAAATAGGTCCTCTAATACAATGAGAAATTAATGTCCATCTTAATCCCCATCTACTTTTGGCTGACCTAAAAATTGTTTTAAATATACATTGGATAAGTGTACCAGTATACTCAGTAGGATGCACCCCATAAACTCTAATTCAAATGATAATGAAATCATACTATATCACATCAAACAATATTTTTTACTAACACTTCAGTAAAAAATGTATATGATGTATCCATTCAAACCAAGGATATTTCATATAATGAATCACATAAAATATATCGTGTATTTTAGGAAATAAAAATGATAGATAACATGTGATTTCTTATACAGTTTTTTGATGATCTTCCCCAACATCGTATGTCCTAATTCATCTCTATCTACATGTAAGCGCACATAGAAATGCATATGATAATTTTCACAACCATAACCTTCTGTAATACATCATAAAATCATTTAATTGACATTAAATATATAGAAACTAAATAATTTCTTAGATTCATAAGTTCCCTTATGAAATGTATCATATATCGAGTATTATACCTCAATTTATTATAGCCCACACAACAAGTAAGGTACCTCAAGTTATCAAAAACTACACACTTAATAACTATAATATGCTTCTCGATACTATATCTGGATCCACATGTTGTGAAGTAACCATAATCCATCAAGATAATGTACAAACATATATTGGAAATCATACCACCATGCATACCGATATATAATACTACCATGAATAGAGTGATGGGATAGGGTTTTATTACTCATCCATCCTCTTATAGGGTTATTGTGGGAAAACCCCTCCAATACTCTAGTATATGTTATTTTCCCTAACCAAAATGGATGGAGTTTCATATTAAATAACAAAATTTACAATATATATTTTCGTTCACAACCACACTATGGGGAAACCCTAATATAAATGTCAATGTTATTTATAACCTCCCAGATACCTGGATACCGCCGCTAGACACTAGATATATTATAGGCACATCAAAATTTAAACAATTGCATTTAATTAAATTATTATCATCAAAATATTAAAAAAATTTATAAATACATTAACTATTTATTAATCATTAACATTCCACCAAGATACATTCACTAACTAACACTGTGATCTTTTTGTCCTACATGAATTATGTTGAGTCAATAAGGTTTTCCTTATAACTATTCCATTCCTTCTTGTTTTGAAAATCACAAACACCTTATCTTTAAGGAAAATTTCTTTTATAAGAAAACTTATCCTTGTCATATTTTCATCTAGATTTTTATTAAGTTTGAGATTCGGATACATTCCTATATTCTCGGAATTGTTTGAAACTTTGATATGAGGTATTCTGTTTTTAGGATCCGAATTCTGGACCAGAACTGTAATAAAGTATCACTCCGAAATCTAGTTGAGAACTTTAATAAAGTTTCATTCCGAACTCCGGATACAAACTCTAATTAAGTTCTACATCAGATTCAACATGTGAATCCTTATGAAGTTTGACAACGAATTATGATAATTAATTCTCATTATGAATTCTGATAATGAATTCTCATTACGAATTCTGATAATGAATTCTCATTACGAATTCTATTAAGGAATTCTCATTACGAATTCTGATGACGAAATCTCATTACGAATTCTGATGACGAATTCTCATTACGAATTCTGATGATGAATTCTCATTATGAATTCTGATGATGAATTCTCATTACGAATTCTGATGACGAATTCTCATTCCGAATTCACCTATTAAACAGAATTTGATCATCTTTGTTTTATACACTCTGAATTAATTTAGACTCTGAAAAATATTTTGGTTAGACTCCGAACATTATTTTACTTACACTTCTATAATTTGTCTACTCATTATTATTTTCATTACACTCCGAACCTTCACTCCGAAGCATTCATTCCAAAAATTTGAGTTAGATTTTAAAATGATGTCATACATTCTGTTACACTTGTTTTGTTATAAAATGATGTCGTATATTTTGTTATAAACTAACCCTTTTCTAAGTGACATGTGTACAGGTCCCTCCAATATTTAAGTAAAATATCACCGTTGGAGAAGGAGCTGACCTTACCTATAAATAAGAGCTCATTTGAAAGTGCTCGGATCAAGCTGAAAGGCTGACTGATCTCCGACTCATGTGATTACATGCATGAAGTGATTTCTAGAGAGAGAGGCTCTTATTTACTCTCAAAGTTTCGTGCGACTCTGAATGTTGGTGATTACATTCGAGGACTTCCGAGGATAGGAAGACTGAGGTGCCGACTACATTGAAGTTCGAGGGCTTCATTGCTGAGGAAGACAGAGGTTGCCAACTACCTTGAAGTTGAGGGCTTTCGGGGATAGCAAGACATAGAATCCAATCTTTGTATCGAGGGCTTACCCTGATGTGGGTAAGACAGACTTGCTTGAAAGTATAAATCAAGGGTCCTTTATCCAAGGTTGTTGGATAACCTTCTCTTTGGGTTAAAAGACTTACATCTTTTTACTAGTAGTTCTACTACTTGTTTATATTCTGCTACATTTTGTATTATAAGGAAAGTATAACTTTCTTATACTTCCTTACATGTACTCTGTTTCATTTATATTCTATACACTTTAAGGTAGAATCTCATATTGTAATATTTTTTTAAGTTTCAATTTCCGAAACCATATTTCTAGAACCCACGTTCGGAATCTCTTTCCAAGGTTGCATTCGGTGTTATAGGTGTTGTGAATTTGCTTAGTTTAACTTTGTTAAATTTAGCCCTTTCCTTTGCTTAAGGAAAACATAGTTATTCATAACTAACTTTAAAAGTTCGAAAGGAATTTTTAATGTATACAATTCACCCCCCTCTTGTATATTGAGCATCTACATCACAATTTTGATCCTACAATTGGTATCATAGGAGGTATCTGAAATACTTATACATACGAATAAGTTTTTCTTGCTCACATTATCATTCCGAACTATCTCATTCTGAAAATTCCCAGTCCAAACATTGTTCTTCCGAATCTTGTCTACTAAAATGTTTGTGTGCCGAAGGTTATTTTATGTATGGAAGGAATTAATGTTGGTTCAATTGATAATATTAATCCTACAAGACCACCAATCTTTGATGGTAATGATTATGAGTACTGGATAGATCTCATGAAGACTTTTGTTATCAATACTGGAGTATACAATTTTGTTATTCTTAATGGAGATTATAAAATTCCTGACAAGGAAGTTAGAAATTTCACTAATCAGGAAAAGAAAGAATATCAACTCAACTATAAGGTATGCAATACTATAATATGTTCAATGACTAGAAATATATATAGCCAAATTTCTTCTTGTGAAGTAGCTAACTGTATCTAGAAGAAGTTAGAAGTTACACACTTTGGGAATTCTAAAGTGATTGAGACGAGGAGAGCTATGCTTTGAGCTGAATATCATGGTTTCAATTTTCCTTATGGTGAACTAATTTGTAAAGTACAATAGAGATTTATGACTATCTTCAACAACCTGTAGTCTATGGGAGAGAAATGTTTAGATGATGAAGCTCTTGTAGATAAGATAATTGATATTATACCCAACGAGTGGGAATCCAAGAGAACAGCTATAGATGAGAACAGGAAGGTCACTCAAATTACTCTTGATGAATTATTTGGAACTCTTCTACAACATGAGACCAGAATGAAGAGAGATGCCGACAACATCAAGAAGAAGAATGGAAATGGTACTGTTGCTTTTACAACAACTTCAAATCAGATGAAATCTAAGACTCCTAAGAGAGTAACACGATCCAAGTATAGGAAAGTTATTTTCCAATCCGAATCTAGTGATAGTGAAATCTATGAAAATGAATTAGCAAATCTTGCTCGAAGGATGAACAAGATAGCTGGCCAGAGAAATTTTCAATCCAAGTGTAAGAAAAAGGACAGGAAATATAAGAAAGATGGAGATGTTACTTGTTATGAATGCAAAAAATCTGGACATATTAGACTGGATTGCCCTTTGCTCAAAAATAAAGAAAGGAAAGAAAGAAATTCAGACAGGAACAGAAAGAAGTATTATAAAGAAAAAGATAAGAATGTTCTGAAATCTAATGACACCTGGAGTGCCAGTGGTGGTGACTCTTCAGATGAATCTTCTGATTATGATTCTTCAGGACAGAAGAATCTTGGCCTTATAGCCAGATTACCTATTGATAATCATTGTTTTATGGCTAAGGAATGAAATGTTGAATCATTGACCAATGTTACTTTAAATTCAAATGATAGTGAGTATTATAACTCTTCTGATGAAGAATCTTCTTCTGATGAAGAAAATACTTTACCTATATATGAAGAAGTCTCTTGGTTTGCAGAACTTCTTGAAATTGAGAATTCCAAACTCAATAAGAAACATGATAAGGGAAACTCTAGGATTTCTATTCTTACAAAAGAGATATCAGATCTTTCTAATGTTCTTGATAAGAAAAATGCTGATTTTGAAATTATTTCAAAAAATCTTGAGGAAGCATGTTCTGAGAAGAACAAACATTCTAAAGAGTTAGAAAAAGTAATTTCTAAGAAAAATTATTTCGAGCCTAGCTCTAGTTCTAAAACTAATGATTTTGAGGATAAAAACTTGGTTGTAAAACTCAAGTCCGAAATTTTTTCCTTAAAGATGTGTTTATCAAACTTTACCAAAGGTATGGAAAATTTTGATAAAATATATTCTCAAATACGACCTTTAAGAAATAAATTTTTCTTTGGTTATACCCATGAAAAACCAATTTTTAGTAACAATTATTTTTTTCCTCAAAGTGCCCCATTTTGTACCAAGTGTCAATGTGTTGGTCACTGGGAAAAGAATTGTTCCTTAAAAAAAACTCAATATTTTGGATTTCACAAAGCATGTTTTTCTAAGAAGATGTGGGTATCTAAAATTTTATTATCAGGAAATCTCCGATCCAAACAAGTTTGGATTATGAAAGTCTAATTTTCCCCTTGATTTTAGGAAAATAATGAGAGTACCAGCAAAAATACATGGTACATGGATAGTGGATGTTCCCGACACATGACTGGTAACAAAAGCTATTTTGAAAAGATTATCAAAACGAAAGGAGGAAAAGTAACTTTCGAAAATAATGCTAAGGGTGAGATTATTGGTATGGTTAATATTGTTCTTCTTGGTAAAACCTTGATTTCAAATGTTCTTTTTGTTAAGGGTCTTAAGCACAACCTCATTATCATAAGTCAGTTATATTATGAAGGTTACCTTGTGAATTTTAGGAATGATAAGTGTTTAGTTCACAATTCCACGGAAGAATTTATTCTCTCAGCCAATAGGCAAGAGAATGATTACACATTGAACTTAGAAGACCATAGAAGCAAAGATATACCTTGCCTTAGTGCAATGGAAGATCATTCCTGGTTATGGCATAGAAGACTAGGTCACTGTAACCTTAGAAACCTTTGTAAACTCTCTAAGAAGAAACTAGTTAAGGATCTACTAGAGCTTAGATTTTATTCTTCTAAAGTTTGAGATCCTTGTCAATATGGAAAGCAACATAAATCAAGTTTTAAATCAATTGGTGAAGTCTCAACAACCGATGCATTATAGATAGTGCACATGGATCTTTTTGTTCCAACACAAACTGGAAGTATTGGAGGCTAATACTTTGTGTTTGTTCTAGTTGATGATTACACTAGATTTACTTGGGTCTATTTTCTAGCAAATAAGTCTGATGATTTTTCGTATTTCAATTGTTTTAGAGCTCAAGTTAAAAATGAGAAAAACCTTCCATTAAAAACTATTCATAGTGATCATGGTGGAGAATTTCAAAATTTTGATTTTGAAACTTTTTGTAGTAAAAAGGTATTACTCGCAATTTTTTACAACCTAGAACTCCTCAACAAAATGGTGTAGTTGAAAGAAGAAATAGAATTCTTCAAGAGATAACTAGAACCATGTTGAGTAAATATTATATAGCTATACATTTCTTGGGCTGAAGCTATAAGTACTGCTTGTTATACTATAAATCGAGTTTTGATTAGAACATTTCTTAATAAAACTCCTTATGAGTTATGTAATGGTAGAAAACCAAGACTGTCCTACTTCATGGTTTTTGGTTGCAAAGTATTTATTTTGAATACTAAAGATAACTTACATAAATTCACACCAAAATCTGATGAAGGAATTTTCTTAGGATATTCCACAACCGCTAAGGCTTATAGAGTTTTTAATTAAAATACTTGTACTGTTGAAGAAACAGTACATGTAAAATTTGATGAGTTAGATCCTTTTGTTTTTAAAACATCCCTACCTACATCCTCGGATGTGTTTTCAAAAACTGATTATCAACCTTTGATAGAAGAACCTTCAGATAAGGATAATGTTTTAGAAGAAAATTCTGAAACATTTACCCCATAAGACTTTCTAACCTATGTTGATGAACAGGCTTTACAAAACCCAAATTAGGTGTTTCTTAAGAATCATCCCAGTGATAGTATCATTGGTGATGTAAATCAACCGGTAAGTACTATAAGTTACTTAATAAATGAAGTAGAACATCTAGCATTTCTTTCCCAATTAGAACCAAAAATCACTGATGAAGATTTAGGTGATGATGATTGGATTAAAGCCATGCAAGATGAACTAAATGAATTCGAAAGGAATAATGTCTGGACCTTGGTTGAAATACCTAAGGAAACTTCTGTTATTGGAGTAAAATGGGTTTTCAGAAATAAATGTGATGAAAATGTTGTCATAGTATAAAATAAAGATAGACTTGTTGCTAAAGGCTATAATCAGCAAGAGGGAATAGACTATGAAGAAACCTATGCTCCAGTAGCTAGACTTGAATCTATCTGTATTCTACTTGCCATTGCACCATTCTTTAATTTCAAACTTTTCCAAATGGATGTGAAATGATCTTTTATTAATGGTTATGTTCAAGAGGATGTTTTTGTTGAACAAACTCCTGGCTTTGAAGATACAAAACATCCTGATCATGTTTTTAGACTTACCAAAGCTTTGTATGGTATTAAACAAGCCCCACGAGCATGGTATGATAGACTCACTGGATTTTTTCTTCAAAATAACTATGTTAAGGGAAATGCAGATCCAACTCATTTTATAAAGAAAGATAAGAAAAATGTTTGGTTTGTTCAAATTTATGTTGATGAAATCATATTTGGTTCAACTCAGAAATCTTTGACAGAATATTTTTCAAGTCTAATGAAATCTGAGTTTGAAATGAGTATGATGGGTGAGTTAACTATTTTCGTTGGTTTTCAAATTTCTCAAAAACCAGAAGGGACTTAAATATCTCAACATATGTATATTAAAGATCTTCATAATAATTATGGTTATGACAACACTAAGAGTTTAAGTAATCCTATTGGTACCTAAAATTTTTTAGATCTTGATGAAGCTAGGAAACCAGTAGATCAAACATCTTTTAGAGAAATAATAGGAAGTTTACTTTTCTTGACAGCTAGTTGACCAGACATAATGTTCTCAGTATGCTTATATGCAAGATATCAATCCAATCCTATGGAATCTCACTTAAAGGTAGTAAAAAGAATTTTTCACTACCTTAAGGGAACCATGGATCTAGGATTATTTTATACTTCTAGAAATGATTTTATTCGTAAAAGCTTTTCTGATGCTGACTTTGGTGGATGTAGAATGGATAGAAAAAGTACATCCAGAACTTGTCATTTCTTATGAGATTCACTAGTTTCTTGGTCCTGTAAGAAGCAACATTCTGTAGCACTCTCCACTACTGAAGCTGAATATGTAGCAGCTGGAAGTTGTTGTGCTCAAGTGTTGTGGATGCAACACACACTCACAGACTATGGCTTGAGTTTTACTAAAACTCAAATTTTGTGTGATAACACAAGTGCCATTGCCCTCAGTAAGAACCATGCACATCACTCCCGTGAAAAACACATAGACATTAGGCATCACATTATTAGAGATCACACACTTAAAGGAGATATTATTCTTCAGTTTATCAGAACACAAGATCAACTTGCTGATATTTTCACAAAATCTTTGCCTTCTAATAGATTTGAATATATTAAACAGAAGTTAGGAATGATAACCATAAGGTAATCATTCTTAATTAACATTCTGTTGAAAAAGAATCCTTACAGCAATAAACTTTTTTTCATAGGGGTAGTACATTTGATTGTTAGTTTAACAAAGTTTTTCAAAATTTATTTTCAAAACTTTTCGGAACGAAGATTCCCAGAATTGAATTTCCGGAACTACAATTTTCCAGAATAGACATTTTTGTACAGAATACTTCTGGAAAGGAAGTTTTCATATTGAAAACATACGGAATGGAAAATTTTGTACTGGTATTTTCATAACAGAACTTTCATACTAAATCTTCCATAATAAGTTTTTCATTTTCAAAATTTTGTAATGAATTATTCGTACTAAGTTTTTCCTTACTAAGATTGTTTTTCGTACTAAGTTTTCCGAAAAGTGTTTTCTGTAATGTGTTTTCTGTAATGAGTTTTTCGTACAGAGTTTGTTTTCCATAGTAATGTTTTTGAAAACTTTGTCTTTTCATAATAAAGTTTTTTTAGTCATTTTTATATTACCCATTACGAATAATCCTCCTAAGCCAATCCGAAAGGTATGATTACCTTACTCAAGTTTTCGTAGTCATATTTTACTTGCTGGCATTTTCTTGTATTTTTTTTTGGATTATAGTTTTTCTTAATTATTTGTTTTAATAAAACCCTCAAAAATATTGGATTTAAGTTTTCTGGAGAATTCGTTTTCAACCGTCAGATCTGATCTCAGCCTATCACAATCGTTCGATCAACCGAGGAAGTTGAACCGTCGTTTCATTGCCTATATAACGGGGACCCAAATACTTCTCCCACATCGGTTTTCAATCTCTCGCGTCCCAAAGCTATGCCTCTCTGATTTAAGGCCGTTTTGAACTTCATATTTCTCCATTCCAAACTTCATAAAGGACATCAGATCCGAATGTATGTGGAGTTAGCTTCTCAAAAAAATTTATCCTCTAAGCCTATTTCACAATAGTTAGTTTACTGAGAAAGGTTATTTCATCCGGATTTCTTCAACAACAATGATTCTATTATTTCAAAGAACATTAAGTTGAATGGGTGGGAAGATATTGCTCTGTCCAAACCATGGAATCAAGATGATGTTTTTTTCGGAGATACTTATTGAGTTCTATGAAACAGTTTCCTTCTTTCAGGAAGATAATAGGGAAAGGATTTCTTTTAAGTCTTATGGAAAGACTTATAAGCTTTCTTATACCAAGGCAGCAAGCTTGGTAGGGATGATCTATGAGGGAGAAGCAGAGTTCATATCTCATGTGTTGCCAGATTCTAAGGGTAGCTTCGACAAGGAAAAAGCCTTGAAAACTCTTGGACTCTCAGATGACAAAGCTCCGAAGATTTCTAGCTTGCCTACAAATTTATGGATTCTAGAGTTGTGGGTACAAGGTCTTATCGTACCGAGTAATGGTGATAAAGACATCTTGAAGAAGAGTGGGATCTATATCTTAGATTTTCTGATAAATCTAAGGAGGTTTAACTTCATGAGGCACATTCTTATAACCATTGAGAATCTTAAGAAAGGAAATCTCAGAGCCCAGATCGTAATGTACCCAGCAATTTTATCATAGTTTATAGTTCGGTGCCTTGATTCTTTCATGGAAGCTTGAAGATCCAAGCCAAGGGTTTGCAAAATTTTGTTGTTCAATGATGATACCCTTAAGAGGATGGATGTGTCTTTCAACAAGGAGACTGGTCAGTTCTTCGATTTACCTAATCAAGAAGAAGCGGCTCCGAAGGCTGCTGAACCAGAATCATCTAAGCCAGTAAAGAAAAGAATGTTGATAGAAGTTGCAGCTGAAGTACAGGATCTTAAATCTAGGGAAGTTAAAACTGCACCTCCCAAACCAAAGAAGAGGAAGGCCTATCCTGACGAGGTTGTTGCGAAGTGGAGAGAAGATAAAGAGAAAAGGAATGAAAGGGATCTGCAGTACGGATTGGACCCTGCAGAGGCTAAGGCCTTAAAGGAGAGAACTGCTGATGAGCCTGAAAAAAAAGTAAAGGAAAAGAAGCTCAAGAAGAATA
The DNA here is from genome assembly GCA_963277665.1 of Viscum album. NCBI lineage: Eukaryota > Viridiplantae > Streptophyta > Magnoliopsida > Santalales > Viscaceae > Viscum > Viscum album. The sequence continues at coordinate 327,239,552 of OY728128.1, forward strand.
TGTCAGAAGCGGAGGTAGTCCAAGCTTTGTAAAAATTTAATGAAATAGTATCCGGATGCATTCCTGTTCCGAGATCTTTCTCCTTGGAATATCTACCTGAGACTCCAGGAAGAAACCTTGATTTTCCGGAAGAGATTACTACTAAACATGTTGAGAAACTCGAGCAGATTCAACAAGTGGAAGAGGAAGAAGTAGTTTCTGAAGGAAGTGGTGTAACAAGAGACTTATTGAAAAAAGTAGATGATTATAAGGGGTCGCCATCGGAACACCTCTCACTCTGAACTTCAGAGGCTGAATCCTTTAAGTTAGTAACTCCGGAGAAGGATAAGAATGAGGAATATGTTGTTCAAAAAGTAGTTTATGATGTTATTCAAGTGTCTACTGGCGAGCAGAAAACTCCTAATTGAGAATTGATTCCGAAAAAAGACAAGGGAAAGAAACTCCTTGTAGAGACTCTGAAATTAGTGGCTAGAAATAAAAGAGAATATGGTGATTCGTCTAAACGGAAGTTGGGTCTTATTAAGGAAGAAAATTCTCCAAGAAAAGTTTCAGATTCGGAGTCATCCATGTTGGGGCATGACATTGTTGTTCAGTGTTTAAAGAAGTTGGTGGGAACCATTCCGACCTTCTCAAGTATTGACTCAAAATGCCAGATGCTCCAACATTCTTTAAATCAGAAAACAGACTCTGTATCTATGGTTATGGACAAGTGTGTTGAAATAGAGGCTCAGTTCAAAACGTTTTTTTGTTGGCTACGAAGCTCATAGAAAATCTTGCAAGAGGATGAAAAACTGGTCGAAGAAGACTGTTGAAGAGATGAGGCTATTTGATGAGTTTCAAGACAATGTTAAAGATGCATTTGAGACTGAGGACATGAAGATAAATGAGCTGACTTCCTCCTTTCAAGAGAAGCTGACGGATGAAAAGAACTTTAGGATACAAGAAGTCAGATATCTGAATGGGAAACTCAATTTCGTTTCTCAAAACTAGATGTTTGAAAGGGATCATTGGATTGAGTTTGAATAGAAGATGAAGGCTCAGGAAGAAATGATCAAAGCTCAGGAAGAAAATTTGAAAGCTCAGGAAGAAAAGATTGAAGCTCAATCTGCAAGAATAGTTGTCTTAGATAAGCAAGCTGAAGAAGATCATAAAGACCTGAAGAAGATAAAGACTATTCTTAAAGGGCTCATTTCGAAGGAAAAAGATCTGAAATAACTAAATCCGATCTTTTTGTTGTATCTACTTTTCTTTGTTGCTGATATTTCAAACCAAATGAAAATTGTGCTTCTCGTTTCTTTTGTTGCTATTACTAATTTTTCAGGTACTTTGTTATTTTTTTCCCATTCCCTCGATTTCTTTTTGAAAATCACAAAGGGGGAGAAGGAAAAGATCCTTATGAAAAAGAAGAACCCCAATAAGAGTTTATCTAAATGGGAGAAGGAAATGATCCTTAAGGAAAAAGAACTCTAATAAGAGTCTATCTAAGGGGGAGTTTTTCATTAAAGAAGACTTTCTTTTTTGTAATGAAATGTCACTCTGCAAATCTAGAATACGATCCTTTGTGTTTCAAAGCCTAAGGGGGAGTTAGTTGTATTCATCAATTTCCTTAAAGCCAAGGGAGATAAGCCTTAATGTTTTTCAATCTTCTTAGAATATCTTTTTCATAAGGATGATTGTGCTTTCCAAAAAGGGGGAGATTGTTGAGTCAATAAGGTTTTCCTTATGACTTTTCCATTCCTTCTTGTTTTGAAAATCAAAAACACCTTATCTTTAAGGAAAATTGCTTTTATAAAAAAAATTATCCTTATCATATTTTCATCTAGATTTTTCTTAAGTTTGAGATTCGGATTCATTCCTATATTCTCGGAATTGTATGAAACATTGATATGAGGTATTATGTTTTTAGGATCTGATTTTTGGACCAGAACTATAATAATGTTTCACTCCGAAATCCAGATGAGAACTGTAATAAAGTTTCGTTCCGAACTCCGGATATGAACTCTAATTAAGTTCTACATCAGATTCAGGATGCGAATCCTTATGAAGTTTGACAACGAATTCTGATAATGAATTCTCATTATTAATTCTGATAAGGAATTATCATTACGAATTCTGATGACGAATTCTCATTACAAATTCTAATGACGAATTCTCATTACGAATTCTGATGAGGAATTATCATTACGAATTCTGATGATGAATTCTCATTACGAATTCTGATGACGAATTCTCATTCCGAATTAAAATATTAAACAGAATGTGATAATATTTGTTTTATACACTCTGAATTAATTTAGACTCTGAAAAATATTTTGGTTAGACTCCGAACTTTATTCTGCTTACACTTCTATAATTTGTCTACTCTTTATTATTTTCATTACACTCCGAACCTTCACTCTGAAGCTTTCATTCCGAACTTTTGAGATAGATTTTAAAACGATGTCGTACATTCTGTTACACTTGTTTTGTTATAAAATTATTTCATCTATTTTGTTATAAACCAACCGTTGCCTAAGTGACACGTGTACAGGTCCCTCTGATCTTTAAGGAAAATATGACCGTTGGAGATGGAGCCGACATTACCTATAAATAAGAGCTCATTTGAAAGAGCTCGGAACAAGCTGAAAGGCTGACTGATCTTCGACTCATGTGATTACATGCTTGAAGTGATTTCTAGAGAGAGAGGCTCTTATTAACTCTCAAAGCGTCGTGCGACTCCGAATGCTGGTGATTACATTCGAGGACTTCCGGGGATAGGAAGACAGAGGTGCCGACTACCTTGATGTTCGAGGGCTTCCTTGCTGAGGAAGACAGAGGTTGCCAACTACCTTGAAGTTGAGGGCATGCGGAGATAGCAAGACAGAGACTCTGATCTTCGTATCGAGGGCTTACCCTGTGTGGGTAAGACAAACTTGCTTGAATGTATAAATCAAGGGACCGTTATCCAAGGTTGTTGGATACCCTTCTCTTTGGGTTAAAAGACTTATATCTTATCACTAGTAGTTCTACTACTTTTTTATATTCCGCTGCATTTTGTATTATAAGGAAAGTATAACTTTATTATACTTCCTTACTTGTACTCTGTTTCATTTAGATTCTATACGCTTTAAGGTAGAATCTCATATTGTAATCTTTTGTTAAGTTTCAATTTCCGGAACCATATTTCCGGAACCCACGTTCAGAATCTCTTTCCAAGGATGCATTCGGTGTTAGAGGTGTTGTGAATTTGCTTAGTTTAACTTTATTAAACATATCCCTTTCCTTTTCTTAAGGAAAACATAGTTATTCATAACTAACTTTATAGGTTCTAAAGGAATTTTTAAAGTATACAATTCACCCCCTCTTGTATATTGAGCATCTACATCACTATTTCGATCCTACAAATTAGACAACAGAGTACACATTTTTTCTAGAGTAACATTTACATTTTCATTACAATAAAAACCAACCCCTACAGTTAAAAATTTATGAAAATTTACAAACATTATATAATTCTCGGTAGTCTAGGATAATATAATATTCAACCACGAGATAGATACATCAAAGAATATCCAAATGCCTCAAATAGTGGATAAAGGATAGTATATGAACACCAATATTGGTTATATGTCCTTCCCATATTTTAAAATGAAGAAAACATCCAGATTTTATTAAATAAAAGGGTAAGCCCATATTCAACCAATTCAAACCATCAATGGTTCCATCCTAGACACCCTCCTGAATATCCCAATGCCTCTCATTATCATGTCGTCAAATACTAAAAAATCTTCTAGTCATCAATACCTATATCTGATCAACCATACCAGTTTTATCCATCCCATAATCATACCACATTATAAATCAAGGATAACATTCATAGAACATCAATGGATGAAAAAACCATAGTCAATAGTGAATATATAGACTTAAACACATGTAATTTGTCCTTCAATTGCCAATGAGCACCCACGAACCCTAAAACAAGGAATCCAGACACTTTTTGAAAATTTGTAATCATAACCCCAATGATTTATCATTATAAAACAACTATTTTTTTATCCTTCATTAATTGAGTAATCCAATTATCCATATGTCACAATATAGGAATCCAAATACATCATCTCAGAAATCTCTAAAATTAATCAACCATGCTTCTATGAATAGAACTTGTCGCATCAAACATTTAGAGAAAAATTATAAATTAAAATTCATTTTTTTCCTTTGCTAATGAACACAAATTTATTTCCTTTGTACATTATCAATTTCACAATTACATTCAATAAATAATTTTTAAAACATTCATTTATTATAAATTTGATTATCAAAAAATAATAAGATGCATCATATTTATTAAACATCAATTTTAAGTTTCTTATACAAAAAAATTAGGTCACTATTTAAGTAATTAATCATTTCCCAAAAAAATTATAAACCAAGATTGAAAAAAAACTAACATGTATATGTTTTATAACACAATATCTAGTAAATAAAGTTGGAAACTATTCCAATAGTGGAATTAAAAATATGTGAAATATATATCCATAAATTACTTCTATTTTATTTAATCATATTAATTATATATTATGGATAATTACAATATCATTATATTGGCTAAGTCATCATAAAATTATATTTTGATTCATGTAAATTAGAAAAAATTTATATCATACTAGGAAGTGATGTTTCCAAAAATATTGATAAAACAAATTGAGAACACATCTAAAAACATGACTAGAAAACACCAACATAGATGCTATAGGGTGTGTATGTGATTTTACATGGTTAAATAATAATGATAGAACATCTATACTAAAAGTAATAAAGCCTGAATTTGAAAATGACATGATGATATAATAATGGATAACCAATGGGATTTCCAAATGACGATTCAAACATTTATTTTGAATAAATTTAAATGAAAATAGTATATTTATTATTATGATTTTGAAATATATTAAATGGATGATATAAATATCACATTATTAAAAGACTCATATGAACCTTAATCAATAAAGTAAAACAATTTAAATCAGAAAACAGAAAAATAGATAAATGTTTTTTTAGAAAAAATATATCTTTCAGAAACCATATTCTACTACCAATTGCTACCACAAGCCACATTGACACGATACTACATAATCCTACTAATGTAAACTCCCACAACCATATATTACCACGATAATATGTCTTTTACCACCAGTTGTTATTTCCAGCTCCTACTACTTGGATACGTCTACTACCGCCTGCTCCTACCCCCAATTTCTATATGTAGATTCTACTTCTATTTTATATCACTATTACTTGTTAGTGAACACTAGATACTACCAAAAATATCTACTACAATTAACTACCTATATCTACCACTAGATTTTCTACTTTTAGACACTACAACGAGCATCCACTACATGTTGATACAACATGCACCTATTTCCAGCATTAAAACACAATTTTTATGACTTATATTCCTAGGAAAAAACATTGAAAAATGGTTCTTAGGGATCAAGGACTTTCCTTAGATACCTTTGAAAAAATTATCAGCATTATTAATTTATCCAAACATGTATTGAAGTAGAATAAATGAGTCATCAAAAATACCAACATGTGAGATACCTCTCAAGAGTCTTTTTATCACAGGAGCTAAACCAGCTCACATAGAAGAAAATTACAACCCATGAAATTGAAAAAAAATATCCAAAACACTAAATTTGGAGAGATACCACTAAAATTAGAGTAATAAAACAATTAAATAAAGGGACAACCAATATCAGGAACTAGAAGATATATAATATTCTTAATGTGTTTCACAACATATAATCTAAACAATAATCATATTTTGATACTGAATTGATATATAAGACTCACATTAGTGTTTAAAATATTCAATTTCAATGATCTACTATTGGAAATGAAATAAGGTGATAAAATTTCTTCCCAACTCCCTCTCTTGGAATCCCATTTTCTTTACATGCCCCTCCTCGAATGTCGCATAATCGTTAATGTCAATTTCACCCAAATTTTTGATCTATGAGTATTTAACAAAATAATATAAAATGTTTCATGTTTTAATGATATAATAAATCCAAATCCTCTTCACGAGAAGTTTTATCTAACATTCCACGGCTCTAACTCGTGACAACACATTGAATGTCTAAATAAATTAAAAAGAAAATAACCACCAAACAATCACTCCCTACCCATGATGTGGAGTTTCTTTCAAGAAAACATAATCACAATAACCAAACACTACATGAGCCCTCCATTTATAATAATATGACTTAATATGATCATTTTATTCTTTCAGCCTTTCATGAATTACATGAACCATCTCTATCATGTTTTTCACTTGACCAGGCATAATAAATGTTGTATCGCTGACCCCATTCCATAATAATAGAGAACAAAAATAGCTTCTATTCAAATATATGAATGGCTCCATATTAATGGTTGAGTAAAAAATATTATATTAATAGTAATATACTATGGAAATGTGCCTCATCCACAATCCACTAATATATAATACATAACAATGCAACATGTCATTTGTAGTCTAGATGGTATCCTCTTCATGAACCTTAGTATATGGATGAAAAAATGTGATATGGAATAACATGGTGACAAATAATTTGGGAGAAATCTCCCCAAAATTAAGTTAAAATGTGGACCATGATCATAGATGATCATCCTTAAAACTCAGTGGAGTCTCACAACATCCTCCAGATACTTCCGTGAAAACAAATTCAACTAATGTAAACATGATTACTTTGGTAAAGTCAAATGACATCCAAAAGAAATACATGATAACAATACATAATCATGAAATACATGATCTAGAGGTAATAGAGTAATAATCTATATCGAGAAATACTCCCAAATCTGCTGAGGAACATCTTATGACTAATGAATACCACCAAAAATATGGTACATAACCTTGACTTTCTACTAGACCATACAACGGGACACAATCTATTAAAATGAATTCCTTAACACCAGAAAATAAACAAACCTATCAAATTTAAGTACATGATCCTCACACTATGATGTAACACCAAGGGATAGCTATAAAACTCATGAATAGTCATCTCATTCATCAATAAATGGAAAAAATTCCAAGAAACATCACTAAGTGTTTCATGTCCTCATGTCAACATTCAAGGTTGTCAACAAAAATAACTCGTTATATCTTTACCTCCAACTAAGAATCCCATAATTGGGATTCCTGAACTCAGTACACAAATGATTAATACACTACCATCTAGAAATATGGAATTCTTCTTCATAACTCCCCCATATAAAGATACATCACAGTTATTTCATCAATCACTATCTATGAATATCAAAGATTACCTACAAAAACACAATGTGACTTTCCTATAAGTGCATCTACCATAAGTTTACATTTTCTACCATATATAAAATATTGATGCCATTATCCTATAATAATGTAACCCATCATTTCTATGGAAAATTTAGTCCACATATGGATACAATAAACCGTGAGCTCTTATGATCAATGAAAACTAAAATACACTTTCCAATGAGGTACTTTCATTAAAAAATTATGGGAAAAAAATATTCAAAAAAACAATATCATGGGTATAATATTTATGGTTATTTGAATGAAAACATCTAGAGAAATAATATATTAAAAATATAGGTTAAATTAGAATGAATTCCAACCCTAGATGTGATGTGATATATAAAAATTCAAAATGAACTCTACATTCTATTTGATATTCACCTAGAGTTCTGAACAACATCCACTTTCAGAATTTAAATTCTACTTGACACTATTAAATGCATAAAAACTTTTGATCCATCATTTTTAATGATGTCATAAGAATAATATCCTTAAAAAGACCATCTATATTCCTTTAATAATAGCATATAAGACCAAGGAAACTCTAAACATACGAAGCCTTCAAGGGAATATCCAATCATCAACATTACTGATTTCTGATAGATCCCAAACTACTACATATTAGTAGCCGATGTGACCTAAGAAGTGAATATCATGATATAATAACTCAATCTTTGGAAACAACCCAAATTGATTTTGGTGACAATGAACACCCAACATGACATACATATACATTGCATTATCCTCCTTATACATGGAATGCACAATGATATTGTCAATGACTAGTACAATATTAATCCCAAAAATCCATAAACAATAGGATTATCTAGCCCATAAACATGTTTTGGGAATTCGTCAAATCGAATAAAATAGCCAGGGACTCATAATTCTCATAACAACATCGAAAATAAATATTTTAAATATCCCCACCCATCACCAAAATTTGATGATATCCTGGCTATATATCGATATCCGACAACCTACGCTCTCACATATTTTGACCAAAATCATCAATATATGGAAATGTTACCAGTTCTTCACTGTCACATAGTTCATACATCGTGAATTTTTATCGAGATTTAAACTGTTATTTTCCATATCTATAAAAAATATAGGTCTACCTCATGGTAACACAATTGGACACAAAAACCATGATCCAACATATCATCGATCTATTCTATTAACAACCACAACTTAGAATGTGACATCATATATGGAGACATCATGATTATAGAAACATGCAGAAGTAGCTCTATCCCATACTCAATAACTCATCGAATCGTAATTCTACAACCACCTAAAGAAAAATATCAATGTACTCTTATATAATCTTGAAAAAATATAGATAAACCTATAATTGGCATAGAATCAGTTCATCCATCGTGGAAGAAAAAAATGAATACATTTCGAGCCCATATGAGGGTACCACATACCAAAAAACATTTCTACAAATCCCTCAAAATCATATAGAAAACATGTCTCCAAAATAAATCCATTATATATGTCATAAAATTAAAAAATATCTAAATTGAAAATGAGGTCTCATGATTGTATATTTAAACATTAAAAATATCCCAATGAGTGGTTCTCCCCAACAATAGATTATAGTATCTACATACTTCATACAGATAATATCAACCTCCTGCTAGATTAGTCAACCTCAAGGGCACTAGAATCCCCTCCAACTCATGTCACAAACCCTAGATAAGAAAAGGTGATATAATCGATTGCATATCTATTAAATCAAACAAATCATAAACCCATCTAGAAACAAATTATACATAAATTCAAATGTTGTCTGGATTGCGTAGTTCTAAAATTACTATAAAATGTAACTGACTTTGACCAACTATATTTATTCTTTCACCTTGTTGATGTCCACCTAAATGGTTTCTCTATACTCCTGGAGGATGTAGACAATATCAAGGATTTCCTCTACCTACCCCATATCTTTTATACTGATATCAAATAGGAACACCTAAATGGGATATCCATGGATAAAACTAACACAATGGATGAACCATAAGTGGAAAAACTTTTTCACATTGACTTTAGGAATGTTCATACATGATAAAATATGATGAACTATTCATAAATAAAGAAATAATGGGTTTGGTCCAATGAAATATGTCTGAGGGTATTCACCATAAAGTAATGAGATGATGAGATATGTGAACTTTCATCGGCTTAATAATAACTCTAATGTTGTGGAAATTGGGTACCATGAACCATGTCATTGTATTGGGGGGATCTTAATGACTCCATTATCATTAATATCCATCTCATAACATTGTATTCTCAAAACCTATTCATCGATTAGTAGTATTAGATATGTCTTCACCATGAATAAGGAGACCAATGTCTAGATATCTAGGTGAAAAAGACCTCAAAATGCATCAACATGGCCTCCTCATTAGTTAATGTTACTCAAGAATAATGTATATGTTTCCTAAAATGGAATCCATAGTCATACACATTTGAGAACCCTTATTAAATTGTACGTAGAACCTAGAAACTAGCCACCTTCCCAATCAAAAAATCATGGTGATATATGGTCTTCAAAATTATACTATCCAGGATTTTGAATCCTCATTATTCATAAGGAACATGATCCATCACTATCTCACTACTCCACACAAAATCATTATAGTAAATGAATCCCGGTTCTCCTTCTATGTTCAGATCATAATAATGTCTATATTGTAATACTCTAACCATTCTTCTATGAATGAATATAAAATGAGTCTCATTTACTTTTTTAGGCTCTACTGTTGAATGTCTCATAGTATCTTCTACCACGTGTGATCATTGAAAACCTCTACTCCATGGTGATCTACCAGCACATCTTATAGAATTTCATTGTTATGAATCTGATATGGATGCATACCTAGATAAATGATTTCATGTAGAATAAATTATTATTGACTTATATATAATTAATAGGGAACAATTATTAATTATTAATTATTTATTTCATATTATTCTTTTATTTTTTAACATATCCAATCATTTAAACAATTTTATCAAACTGGAAAATAGGAAGGATGTTGATCCTTTCCTAGGAATCTGACCTCAACAATGTATTACTTCATTTTGTATAGTTATTAAACATAATGGTAGATGAATAATATCCTAGGGTTTCTTACATTCCAATGTCTCATTTGGTCTCTTGTGTGTAGGTAACTTACTAAACATAGATTGAACAATTCCCATTAAAACCAAAATAGTCTTACATAATCCTTACTCTAAAATTTATCTTATACCTCATCCATAACCTTTGATTCCACTCAATCATTGAACCACCCGCCCCAATATTACCGCTCATAGGTTTTGAATGAGGGATTGGAGATGGTGACTATCTGAGTCACACCTCCAGTAGGGCCCCATGTTGGTGATTATCACTAATGGTATAAAAAAATTCAATTAAGAGGCCTTACACATTAAGAGAAAATAAATATAGTATTGATAATTAATATACACCAATTAACACCTTCTCGATGATAAAAAATAAACCAAATTCCATACATGTAATGTCATATGTTACTAAAAGGGTAGAAAATATAAAAATGTACCAAAAAATAAGTTATCATAACTGTGGATCCCAAATTTATTTTGTAAAACCATGAGATTGTAATGTCCATCCTAGTATCCAAATGTCTCACATTGTTATAAAAAATAGTTTATATATACATGGGGTGATATGATCAATATACTATGTAGTATCCACCCTTTATCCTCTTGTATAAAAGATAATGAAATCATAAAAAATCCTGATGAACAACATGTCGATCTAACTTATCTTCTAATAGTCACCCAAAGTTACCTGGATGACCTTGTCAATCTATTACCAATTAACTCATATAGTTCATCATGTATTATTGTAAATATGATTCATGGTTACCCCCACAACATCTTCACCACTGGATTTACACTCTTCCCCAATGTTGTATGTCCTGATGCATCTCTCTCTAAATCTAAGCCAACCTAAAAACACTTAAGCTAAGTATCACAACATAAACCTCGAGCATTACTTCAACCTATCCAGATCACCATATATTTTATCCAATAATTATTTAGAGAAATTACATACCGTACTACTTGTATCACTAATTAGGTATTATATATCATGTTGTCATATCCTATATACTAAGAAATGTACTTGAATCCATCACATCCTTCATATTTTAAACCAATCATAATACGTTATAAATTATATATAGATATATATGTGTGTGAAATAATAAAAATAATCAATATCCATCTACATAGAACTATGGGGAAAATAACCACCATGCATACCATCACATAATACTACAAGGAGAAGAGAGAGGGGCCAAAGTTAGTAGTAATCCATAATCCTTACACTGGGATGTTGTGGAAGGCACCCACCCACCGTCTATTGGTAGTCAATAACTATAACTGACATGAATTGGGTTTCATTTCAAATAAAAAAACATACAATATATCATATAGATCACAACCAAACTATTGAAAAAACTACTCCTAAGATCAGAATCTTTTAACATAACTCTAACACATACCAGAAACACTCAGTCAGAGGCAAGACTCTGGCCATTAATTAATTAATGAAAATGATAAAAGAAGGTAGAAAAAGTCAGAAATAACTATATATAATTGAAATAATTACACTCACCAGCCCCTTTAGAGATTATTTCCTCTATTGTATCTATTTCCCACTCTGAACATTCATAGTTCTTAAGAACCATAGCATATTTTATTATAAGATTCAACTTCTCCAAAGCTAGAAACTCTTTCATGGACATCATAGGACAACTTTTTTTCCCAATAAAAGATATGGTAGGCACCGACTTTGGAAGATAATAATAATACTGCTTTATTCTTTGTCATGGTGGTCTAGTCTTAGCTTCTTAATCCTCATAAATCTTCCTCCTTTCACCCTGAACAACATCAATGTAGGATGGATGGACCACGCCACTCTCCTTTTCATTTACACTATCTGAGATGTCCCCACACATTTCAAAGATCTTCACCTCTTGATAACCCTCCTCCAATCCAGAAGCCTACTAGACCTGACTGTTGGTGTCAACTATAGTAAGGCATTGTGGATGAACACCCAGGTTCGGTACGTCTTCACCAGTTGCAGCATCCATCAGAGAAATAACAAGCTATTATAGGCCAACTTCTTACCTTGCAATAATATCCACATCAGGAAGTTCCTCCTCATTTTTTAGTTCTAGGAATCAATTTTTAGTAGAGACCATGATCATCATTCCTCCAGCATCATCAGCCTACCCATCATGAACATAGGAATCCACAACCCCCGAGACATGAACATCTGAGCCCAGAATAAGATCAATCATAGGCATTGACCCAAGGATTTTCAAGACAAATAATTCCTCATGGTATCTGAATTTACCAGGCCAGGGTCACACATTAAATTCTAAAAATAGGCGTAACCATCAGGTCTCGTGGAATATTCACCACCATCTTCATAGTATTACACTTCACATTGATCACAGGGTTTGTATGTCCCTCATCCTCAACCACAACCTTTCGAGAAGTAAACACAGTAGCAGTATCTCGATTCACCCCCTTTAATAGGACAATATCTGTGTGGTCCTACACCACTACATGGCCAGTAATAGAGTCTCATACATGGATTCACATCATCTCCTTCATAATATAAGAGAATACAAGAACCACATCTTCCCCATCCCAGATCAGCCCCTACAGTAGAACTGTTGGCATTGGCACCTCTACCACTACACTTCTAGCTAAAGGCTCTCAAACAGACCCCTTACTGAGAGATGAGGTGTCTAGATCTTCAACTACTGTAAGACCATCTTGAGGTTTTATTATAGGAGTTACCTTCTGAACAACTTATCCACGCCCGACACACAGAACACCCTATTGAAAAACCAAATTATCTCCTGCTTCACCCCTTCTTATTGTCAATCCGGCATCTATGTGACCCATTATCAAGGCCTTATGCAGACCAGTAGTAGCACACCCTAAATCGTGACTCATCTCCATCACTTTTGAGAATCCACACACCCTCTCACTAGGGCAGTTCAATGCCAAATGACCACACTAGCTGCAAGACACACAATATTGCATCCACGACTCAAAAAATAACTCATCCTTTCAACAAAACCCATGTTCATCTATAATCCATATGCATCAGACTTGAGACCATGAAAAATCAACATCCATTCATATTCTTAGGCAGATAGGATGACAAACCACCTCAGTATTAAAATCAAAGAAAAGGTACCTCCCAATCATGTATCCAATTGCACACAACAATGAAGGATTCCGAAACATGAGAGGATGACCTGAATGACATACCCAGGTTGCGAACGTCAAAGGGTCACATCACATATGGAAATAGAATCTCTATGTAAACTGGTAGAAAGACACCCCGTTGCATCTTCGAGGGGCCTTCGAACAGGTGTAGATCAAATCCCCCTCTGATCTAAAGTAAAAAATGAAATGTCTTTGGTCAAGAAAACAGATGATAGTTCTCTATTCTAGCTTCCATTACTCAGAGATATGTAATCAAAGTATTCAAATAAGGTCCAATGAAGATGGAAATAGGCCACCATTGTGAGAATGCAATGATATGAGGCACTATTAATCTTTTCTAGAAGCTTTGAATGTTGAGGAGCCTCTCGGAAGTGATCGGGGACCTTCAGTGAAATATGGATCCTCGAGACGGGAAGAATTGAATGAATAATTGAGATACTCTTCCCCTACAGATCAAATCGCAATACTCCCCCTTCGATCAAGAGGGGGGAGCATAATCCAATGGAATTTGGTGACCCAGACACCCTATGGTTCAAGCCTCCACAAATACACATAGCCGACACTAATAGGGAGAAGATATCCTATAAGAACAAATTTATATATGTTTCATATTAAATAATATTGTTTGGATTTAATATTTATATTTATATTAGGTAATTAACTATCCACTAATTAAGCACTACCATTATTTGATGATACATTAATTATCTAACAATGTGATAACAATTCCCTAAAAAATATGCTAACTTCAGAAAAAATTTCCATAGGTTATCATTAACATGTGATTTCAATAAATAACGAACCCTAAGGTTAAAACCATAATTAAAAAAATTTACATTTCAAAATTGTAGTTACTATAGTAAAAAATTCTAGTACATCATAAGAGAGATTAATCCAATCACTTCCAGCTACCTCATGTAGTAGGGAATGTAATGATTATTAAAAATAAATATATACATCGATAAATTCAATAGATAAATATGGATTAATTATCCATATTTTATAAATTTAATGAATAATTAATAAATGATACCATTCTAAACATCTCTCGTGATTCATAAAACCATCATTCATATCCAATTGTTACTCACTACCATAACCTCAACTACAACAACATAATTTAGGCTTCACCATCCATAACTCATCAGACATCCAAAGAAAATCAAACATTGAATTAAATAACTAAACATAAAAAATATCATATCTAGATAAAAATAAAGTGAAATAGGAAACCATAATATTCAATAGGTAAATTGTGGATCTGAAAACAATTCATTCAATCTTTAAATGAAATTGAGAACTTATGGTCCCCCAATTCCCAGAATTCATCCATTATAAAAATAATGTAACTCGAATCACTAACGAATTATATCAATTAAAAATATGTAGTTTTCATTCCACCATTAATAAACTGATTCAATTATTCATATTTTCTATAATGGGAATCATAAAGAATCAACTAAAATAATCTATCAAATTAATCTAACATGAATCCTAGCATAATAGATGTTTCATAATTATATGAGATGAATAACTGTCAATCATAATTCCTTTTAATTATTTTCATCTTTTACAATAATTTAGTTATTTTTGTTCTTTATTAATTCAATTATCACTTCTATTATTAACATGAAAAAAAATTCATTTAGCATCAATTTTTTACTATAAATTTATATGATATAAAATATTATTTAAATTAGTTTTGTAAGTTTCATTGATTTTTGTTGTTGTTGTGGTCATTTAAATGTTTATACAAAAATTTTAAAACATTAATAAAAACACATAATACAAAATATAAGTTATATATGACACTATCCATAATATTGAGATAAAACATTTTGTCATAGTGGAATGACACAAAATGTAATCACTACCATCATAATACAATTCCTTTTTATTTAATAAAATTAAATATTTATTATGATTAATTCCATAATAATTAAATGAGATAAACCTTTGTCACCATATCAATTAATATAAACAATTTATAAGAAATATATACCTTCATTGAAATGGAAGTTTCTAACAATTCTACTAAAATAGTCTTTCAACATGACTATTGATACTAACAGAATATATCAATAGGGAAGGTCCCAAGGGTGTAGGATATTATATAAGGTTCATGAACAAGATTGGTTTTTTTTAACAAGAAAAAATCAATATATTAAATGAAAGAATAAATTATTAATTAATAATATTTAACCAATGGGATTTAAAAATCATGATTCAATTATTGTGAATTCCATAAAATCCATAATGAATATCCATTTAATGAATCTAGAAATTTATATAACGGAGGATATTAATAAAATATTTTTAATAACCTATCAATTCCCATAATTGATAATCGAAATCCATTTTATGTAAGAAAATCAATAAAGGGAAAAACCCAAAAAAATTGGAAAAACTGGATCTTTCTTCTCCCGTATGATACTGATAGCTACGACTATCACCTAATACTAAAACGGATTACCATATCCTCATACTTCTAGCTACTACCACTATATTCTACCACCACACTTAGTCAACTGCATCAATATATTACTACCAACAAAATTCTTCATCCACAAGACTACCTACTACTTATCGCTACTACCACAACTTACTACCACCATAAACTACTTCCTAACTACTATTTTAATCTAAATAAATTATATATTACAAACATACATAGTTTTCCATCACCATATTCTATAACTATTAGTTATATCCATCCTTTTAATGAACTTTTTTTACATACATTCCTTAGAAAACCCAAGAAAAATGGTTTCTAGAATCCAGATAATTACATATAAACTATTTCTATGAGGTTTTTATGTATTGAATATTTCCTCATTATTGTATATAAAAAAATTTCTAAATATCTTACTTTAAACTACATAAAAAATAAATCAAAAAAATATGTTTTAGTTTTCATGTATGGATTATTCCTTTGAATAATTTTATTAGGTCAAATTATTAAATTTAATCATTATAAAAAACAGATTCAAGATGTTTATATATTTAATGGTGTATTATATCCAATGGATTTTTTTAGGGTTGCTACTTTAATGATATCATCCATCCATTTTCCTCCTTAGTCTCATTTCTTATTTCTGTTACTCAATTTGTTGTTATATATTTATGAAACAATATCAGCTTTTCATTCAATGTATCTAATTTTATCTTCAAATAAATCATTTTAGTACTTTGTAAAATTTTAGATTTATTTTTTGATGCCACATCGAATTAAATTTCAATGCACCTCATAATAAATAATAATTAACGACAATAATATTAAGGATATAAACTTTACAATGGTTTTATAATTGAAATCATCAACAAAATATATTAAATATTTATCATTATAAGTATATTTCAACCTCATTTTATCATAAACATCAAAATATATCAACTCAATGGGATTTTGGTAATTGATATCCACCTTCATTGGATATATATTTACAATATCTAATTTTTGAACTGAATCAAAAGTGTTGAGTCTATCATAATTAAGATTTGATATATTCCATAATATTTATAATTGATAATGTTATACTTTTTTATAATTTATATGGAAATGTATTCTATTTTAAATCCCATTCACCTCATTAACATTCATTTATTAATTATTTTTTTATTTGAAATTTTAAATATATTCCCACTTATATACTATCACATTATAATCATTGTTTAATCCATAAAATTACTTATAATATTTACATTATTTTGAAATATCACATCATTCCCATTATCACAATTTAATGAACCATCCTAGGTATAAGTACCATTACACCCAAGATATCTATTCTCAGGTCATAGAGTTTATTCTTGATCAACCCAGACTAGTGGTAGGAATAATGGGGATCAACATACAAATAAATAAGGATTTCACCATATCATACCAATAATTAAACTAATGAAATAAAAAAAAAATTGGATTAATGTATTTATACATTATACATCCATTCTATGAAAATAAATATTTTATATCATAAACTCCCAAAACGCAAGGAACAAACAACGCAAAAATAGTTCAAACATGATATCATAAATAACATATTGAATAATCCATGAAATGTATCATACAAGAGATATTAGAAGAAAGTAGGTAGTCAATTAGGGTGTATCATGTACAACCCAAAGAAATCCAATGGTCCCAAAATACCACATGAACAATCTCTTCATGAAATGTGGTCACCACATAATCATCATATCAATATAACCCAATGAAGTCACTGAATGAAAAAAATTTAATGAAAAATATATCTATAATTTAATTTTAATTGAAGTAACTAAGGATAAATTGACAGAAAAGAGTGTAAGTAGTGTTTGAGATAATAACCAATATGATACCATCATGAATGTACATAACTCATTTTATATGTAATTCCCAAAACATTAGTTTGAAATATAATTAGATGTTGTATTTGTCTGATAAAATAATTATTAAAAGAGAAACATATTGTTGATCCATATACATTATAATATGAATTAGTGTATATTAAATTTAGATAAAATCCATGGAATCATATTAATTGACATCATAAGGTAAATCAATTTGAAAAATAAAAAATATAATAAATCATCACACATCATCTGATCTCAGCCCCATGTATAATGGGATAACATGGGGCCTAACTAAACATGAATTCATCTTCTGTCCATGATATAATCCAAATAGTAATTGTCACTTACTTAGCCTATGTGTCTTATTTAGTGAAAATATCTTAAACAGATCAGTAAATTTACAAGGTGATTCTTGAAAATTCGTATTACATGACAATGCAAAAATAATCTTATTAACCATGTCACTACCTAAGGATCTCATGGGAATATAATTATAATATAAATACCATAACACAATCCATTATTAATTCTTACTGTCACACCACGATATGTGTATAATAAGGATAGAATAAAATAATTTAAAATAATAATATTTTATACATTAATTATCAATCAAAGTACATTTCAGAATTATAAAATCATTCTTTATAATTCTTATAATCTATAAAAACCAACATGTAAATTCATTAAATGTAAAACACAAATTATGTTTTTATTTAAAACAATTTATTGACATGAAAAATGATTAAAATAGTTTAACAATCATAATTTATGGAAATAACATTGTTCCAAGAATAAATTCATTATAAAATTTGAAAAAAAAATTATGTTACATATATTAGAAAATTAATTATATTTCAATATTTTTAAAAACAAGAATCCAAAATTTTAATCATTAAGATTGTGTCAAGAAAAAGGGTGTTATATAGATATACTTCCATAAATTTGATTAAAATTATGTCACTATTCAAATAATAAACCTTTTGGTTGAAATAAGGGCTTTATAAAACATGATTTCAAAGATTCAGATGTTAAAAATAGTACCTATCCATGGAATTATCCAACATAAATAGTTTGGAAAATAATAGAATAAAAATAAAAAATATGAAAGGAGAAGAGATTATGATGGGGAATAAATAAGAAATAATGAACTATCCTTAGAAGAATATTTTTCCCTTAATTGATGGGTGGAAAATATTATTGGGTAGGGGGGACATTATATGGGATGGATTCTAAAGTTATCAAATTAATTTTTAGAATCCAAATATCAAATGTCCACTTGATAAATAAAGAAAAAATATCTATAATATAATTATGCGTTGATGATATGGTGTGGATGCATGGTCACTAATAACCATGTACCAACCATGTGACAAACACTATCCAGAAAATTTTAATTTCTCTGAATTATAAATAACCAAATTCCAAAACAAATAAACATTTTCAAGTGTCATATAGTGTTTCATAGTTATCCCCACCATTCCACTTTTCAAAACCCTGAATTAATCTACAATTCTCACTAAACAAACAGTGAGACTATTTATCTACCATAAATGCCTTATTCTACAATTATTAATGAATATAATCACCATTTTTTAATCCTGATATAGAATATATTAATTTATTTTCATTATTCTAGTGATCCAGAATGACAACGGGATGACCCATTATAGTTAAAATGGGTTCCAAATATATATCATCCCATTCAATCACATGGGATGGATTGGGATGATATTTATTAAACTAGGATATAGAATAAACATCATGACTGTAAATATGTTGAGATTTTAAGGATAATATATATGAAAAATTAACATTGTATTCAACTGTGTGGAATGGTACATCATATGTCAAAAACAATTTACCTCATTACCTACATTATTTATTACTTTTTTTAGAGAATATCATGAGGAACAGTCGATCACCCGTTAAAATTTTCCATGGATGAATTCATTGATTCGTGTACGTGTTATTATTACATTAAACTATCAGTAATGTTTTATATAAGAACTATAATTTACTCATTGTCTCTTATACAATTCATGGTGACAATTCACCCAACATCACCTAAGAAACATGGGAATTGAATTGATGTATATAAAGAGACTCAAATGGGGATGTATAAATTACTAGTAGATTTAAATTACTGTATAAAACTCATTCAATGATATGTATATATAATATTATTATCTAAATCAAATCACATTAGTGTTGATATAGAATTTATTATTTTGATTATCTTTTTTTATTACAATCCATTTTAAAGAGATATATCATTATTAACAATAAATTAGAACCAATTTATTTATATTTGAATTTCAGGAATCATGGAATAAAACACCAGTGAGGTAAAAAAACATTATATTCAAGGACTCCATAAAGGTATATGATTTATATAACATATATATTCCAATTCTATTTTAAATTTTTATTCTTTATTATAGGAATAAATAGAGCTTACATTGATAAATAGTTAAATGTGAATCCTACAGGATTCCATACCTAAGGGGATCATGGGAATCCTAACTCAATGTAAATGGAGTTATCATCACATTTCAAAACTATCATGGGGATTGTACAAAATAATTTAGTTGGATTATGATCCACTACCATTTTTTATAGATATGTAATTCAATGGAGAAACAAATTAGGGATCACTTTCATCATTTCTAGACAACAATTGTATCAGTTGAAGAAAAAAAATGGTAAGAACAAATATTAGTATACTAGAATGAATGGTTGTCATAAATTATCTCATCCCATATAAATGCAAAAGTAACCATAATTTTATATGTATAACATAACATACCATTTAGAATTTGAGACCAATCTTTTGGGGTCTCACCATAATTTAAAATTTCAAATCTATATTAATAATTTTGATCAAATGATTTCTCCTATCATATTAGATAATTTATATATGGTTATAATAACTCACTATCCAAGAATATATGATCACATAATTCATTGAGAACAAAATTAATTTTGACCAAATGGCTATCAATTTCTATTCTTCCTCATATACATTAACTACATAAATCTATAATTTCATGATTATATACCTAGTGAAAATGTTAACATTTCATGAAATATAATCCCAAATAAAACAAAATAATTGGTAATCATATACTTAATATCTCATTATAATGTTAATATCCTTCTATGTAAACATATACTTATAATATTAGTGATTTTCAATCAACACAAACTTATCATCAAAGATATAATGGATCCAAGTATAACATACAAACATGATCACTACTAGAACCAAGTTGTGTATATAATAATTACTTATGATAGGGTGTTAGTGGAGAGATATATAATCTACACAATGATCTTATCAAATAAAAACACACTATAACCCTATATACAGGGAAGAATAATTCATCATATAACCCTCATTGGGATTTAAAATAATGAGGCAAGGGTTCCATTTTATCCTTTCATTCAACTCTTCAATGAACGTATAACAAGATTTACATCATTCACATTTTATCTTTTTTTTTGGATCAACAACATTAGAGGATATTCAATCTTCGATAAGTCCAAAATAATACACTATATCTATACTTGTAAATAAAAAAGTTAAATTATTTTTAACACAATCTTGGTCCTTTCCAGATATAATACTTCTTGAATTATTTTGGGACTCACATGAATTTTTTTAGCATATATCAAATTACTTATGAATTTTAGATATGAAATATAGAGATTTCAAAATAAATACATGGTATACATATGACGATACATCAATGTTTTAATGAATATATCAAATAAATCATATAATATTTTCCTTCAATAGATAAAGATATTGTAGATAAATACAATGAAAAAATGTGTTGAGGTATCGTGGGATTATATGATTCATCAATTACTATAGGAGTATTTTTATCTAAAATTGAAAACCATGGAACGCATAGTTACATAATGGACTATTGAATAGAATTTTTGTGTATTTCTTTCTATCACTCTCAATTGTTGTTATTTAGATATAATGTCGATTTTAGAAAACAATTTTTGTCTTCTGAGATGATTGAAAATGTCATTCATCTCAACCAACATGTTTTTTTATGGTCACATTGTTAATCTATTTATATTAATGTATTTCAACTAAACTACTATCATTTATGGTGATATAAATAATATAGTACATCAATAATGAATCATGTTAATAAAAAATTAGATCTCTATATCATATATAATACTGGTTTAATCATTCAAAAACTACCTCAAAATTTATTTACACCACCATAGGATACCACAAATTTGATTTAACTTAAATGGTTTACAATAAATTACTGATAAATTTCATGGTACAATTATAATATCTTGGGGTTTTGGCTCCAGTATACTTACTCTAGGTTCTCATTCAAAATATAAAACATGAGTAATTAAATCAATAAAATTACACATGACTATTCTACGAAGCATATAGACATGTGTCTATGAACTAATAATCTCATAAATACCATGAATGAGGATATATACATTAAAACCTATACCACGAATTCTCTGTATGACAATACATTTTATTATAATTGAATTACATGAAAGGGAATTTGAGTTGTCTCTTTTCATCCTAAGGGAGTGATAATTTTTATCAAACAATGTAGTATATCTTATTTTAAATTATAAATTTAAATCAGACATTATGAAAAAAATATTTTGAATTTCCTATATTAAACAATTATATAATAATATAATATTCTAATAGTTAAATTCCACTAATAGCTACTAGCTCATATAATGGTTCTATGGATTCATACTTTATAGAACCTACACACTCATATTAAAATCCACATATAGTATTCCAATAAAAAGATATATTTAATTCATCAAAAATAATACCTTGAAATATTTATAGTAAAATACTAGCCTATTATATTTTTCTTATTATATATATGATCTCTTATATATGAAAGAATCAACTTCTCTACCCTATAAAGGATACTTGTTACAAAATCATTATATGTGGATGAATCTCCAATATTGTTGATATGTTTTCTTATATTCATAACAATATAATTTATAAGTAACTGTCATCCTAAAATGGAAGAAAAAAGATTCATATGACCCTAATGGATTCAAGGGAGTAGGGTCAGTTAGTAAATGAATAGGGTTGATATTTTTTTAATGTATCAAAATTTACTTTTCTAACTAGATATAGTGATATTGTGTGATGATTCAAACTATAGTAACCAAACTCCATTTCTTACTTTGTTACATTGGTATAAAATCTAATTAATCTCCTTCTAAAGGAATGATTGGTTTAGTATTTCTTAAAGACCTTATAAAAACATACTTCCCTTTTTATATTTTAAATAAAATTAAAAACCTCTTGTATGTATGTATTCTTCTTCCTTGAACTCAATAATAGATTTCTTATAAAAAATTTGGTTTAGATTAGAAATATATTATGGGTTCCCTACAATGTAATCTATTATGAGTAATAAATGAACAATCAGTATAGGTGGGTGAGAAACTAAAAACACAACCAACTTAAACAATAACATGACAGGAAAATTCATGAATATATAATATCAATATAGTAATATCATGGATTATAATAATAGAAATTTCAATACAAAAAATGAACAATATTGTATATCATGGTTGTATACATCATGATATTATTACTATTAAATTATTTTGAAATAAAGTATAATTAATGGTTAGTTATACACTAAAATCACAATAAATATATTTGGCTAACTAGATTGTCTCATGAGACATATTGGTACTTAGATGGGATAAATAATTCTAGGTCCCACCCATCAATGTAAGTCCAATCCATTACATATATATTAAATGTCAAATTATATTCATAAATAATATGAATTAACAAAAAATATCTTCATTGACTAATGAATAAGGAATACCAAGACTGTGTCAAGTAAAAAAATTTGTTTCATTGTAAATAATATTATATAGAATTCTTATATGGTTTTTAAAATTATTATATTAATGATAAAAATAATATTTGTGTTTATGGAAAATTTGGTTTCTAATGAAATATGTCCACTATAAACTGAAGGTTTTGAGATAAATTTAAAAAAATAAGTAGATGGGATATTGTAATCAATTCCTCAAAAAAATTTATAATGTAAATTCATGAAATTAAAAAATAGAATAATATTGAGCTAAATGATTTAACATATGAATTCGTAATGTAATATTTTAAAATAATCTAAATCTTGTAGAATAATATATTTAGTGTAATATAGTTGTGGAAATGTGAAATTCAACAAAATTCATGTATATTTAAATGATAACATTCTTTTTGACTATTTATAAAGAAACAAAAAAATTAACCTTTCTATTAATATTATATATATTTCATTAAACCAGCATAAAAAATAAATAATAATATATATTTTCTTTGATAAATCATTTGATTAGGTAAATATAACCTCTTTAAAATAATTTTAAAAAATATGGGCATGTTAAAAAAATATAACATATTAAAATAAATATACAAAATTATTTTCTTTTAAACATTTATTCACATTAATCATTTGATAATGAGGGAAACATTTGGATGGAAACATGAAAAATCATTAAATATATATAATATAAGTAAATTAATAAAGATTACGATTCAATTATTATAATATTCATGGAATTAAAATAATAATAATCTCATAAAAAATTATATATTAAAAAACTCTTACCTCATTGATACCATTTAAATTGGTTCTGCATGATTGTGTAAAGTTTAATTATAACATGAAATATCCCTAATAAATAGTCACTCATGTTAAATACATCAATGGAGAATTATATATACCAAAAATATAGATACATAATATCAAATATGTCTTATTTGAATCTAAATTGATATGACATAACTTACAGTGATCAAATCAATTGAGTGATAATTAATAAATGATGTTTTTTTGTTTATGAAAATTAAATTCTTAAAAAAGTTGAAATAAAACATAAATTAATTATATTTTTTCTAAACTATTTGGTGGTTTTTTCAAATTGGGATGATTTTTTGAACCAGAAACAGCAAATGTTTCCCCAAACCATGATATGTAGAAACATTCTAAAGATAGGTCGACATTGTGAATATTTTTAATGACTCTTAAGGACTCTCATTGGTTAAGAGAATTTTATTTTTGGCTCATCACAACCTTTGGGTGAAGTTTTTTAGTCATGGAGTGTCTAATATATTTAGGTCATATTTTTGAATCATTTCTAAAACCTAATATACAAATCATATCTATTCAAATATACAATTAGTCATTTATACATGTGTGGGTAAGACATTATATATTTATGTGGTTCACCATTCATTGTACCATCTATACGTATCTATGTTTTTCCATTTAGTGATCCATTAGTATTTATCATTGGTTCTGGTTATATTTAAGTCAATTATGTGAAAATGATTTATATTATAGAATTATGATATTGGGCATCATAATAGAAAACAATAAAATTTATTTCTATCCGTGGTTGATTTTAGAGTATTCATGTTGGGATCTATCATATGATTATGTTTTCCAATGTATCATTGTGAAATTAATTATAACCCCCATTTTTCGATTCCACTTAATGGAGCATATCATACATTTTATGTTCATGTGATGAATACTAAACCATGTATTATAAAGTAATGATGGGATGAAATACAGGTTAAAGGTTCTATGAAAAATATGTTGTGGGACATATGCATTAATATCCCTTTATTTATTACTCTTCATGGAGTATAGACCAACAATAATTGATTGGTATTACAAGGAATATGGCAATGTGAAGATAAGTATCACTATGATTGTAGGACACAAAACAAAATAACATAAGGGAACCGAATGGAAGATAGACTCTATGTGAGGGATGTTCATAATTGGGGTATGGAAAAATAAATTTGATAATTAATTATCTATGTTGTCGTTGAACTTAATATAATATTTATATTTATTCCATAAGTACAATATCAAATACCGTGTTGTTCATGAATTTTTGGCACTTACACCTGAATTAGAGGCCCATTTTTTTACTTAATTGGGAATATGTCACTCGGATATTTTTTTCAAATTGATAATATGTGCCTATAATATGGTTTGAAATATATTATTTGATTACACAATGTAGGTGGAACATTTGATATTATTGACACTGCTATTTTTAATGATCATCACAAAAAATTATTCCCACGTGTGTCGTGTTTGATATGAAGAAAAATAGATTGTAGAAGATCACACCACTACACAATTTTTTGTGGGCGGGCCTTACAAAAGAATCAGAAGCTAGTGTAGAACTTTATTCCTCATCATATAGTGGATGAGGATACATATTTTTATGAAATAAAGAGTATATAATCCTACAAGAAATGATAGGGGTATACTCTAAAATTTATTCCCATTGGGGACATGTTCGCCCTATACACTGTTTGAGTAAAGTGATGAAATTATGGGGATGTCCAATAGATAAAAAATTCGTAGCCATTATCATAATATTTAATGTTTTTAATCCCATGGATATGGATTTCATATATGTATGAATATGGGAGATTTTACCAAAAAATGAGGGATCATGTGAGAAATGAATTTTAATAACTAAACCACATCCACATTTTATACATCTAGAATCCTATATTCCATGGTAATATATGATGGTGAGAATTATTTACACTCTAAATGGTGAGGATGTTGTATGTGGTAATAAATATACTTATGTAATTCTTGTCTAAACGAGGGATATGTTGCTGTGTTGGATACATTGATCATGTAGGTATGAAGGTCTTAGAAGAGTTTTTATATAATTGTTCCGTTCTTAAATTTTGGTGTTTCACAATTTAACCCCATTTTGTAGTTTGGGGGGAGATAAAATGTTGTTGTACAATAATTTGGAGGAGGATAATGATCATAGAAGGGTGAATTCCCTGTTAATACCGCACTATTCATACATTTATTTCAATGTGGAATGGGTATCGTAAAATGTGATTTTTCAGGAGGTATGTCTCTTATTCAAGAGGAGTTCAATTCAGGTATTGGTCCCTTTTTCATGAAATATACATAGTTTAGGATGTATTTTTGAGAGATTACTTCTCCATTATAGTATGTGGTTTGTGGATTACCAATTAAACTAGATATATCTCACTTTTTCATTTCATATACAAGGTATCCAATTTATCCTTAATATTTATATTATTTACATCATCTAGTGTTAACGTAGCGTAATTCTATGTCATAGGAATAAATATTCTTCTATAATGGTTGTCCAGATGGATAACATAAAAGAGGCTATGTGAAAGGTAATAAAATTGATGCCTATTTTAAATATAATTTCTATTTAGGTGGAGGTTAATTCATCACATCTCACAATAAATTATTTTCATTTTATGGGGTTTCTATGTGACCAAATCACACCATATAATATCTTCCACTATATGGGTGGATGGGTTACCACTTCACACTATAATGGATGATACTTTCCCATAGAGGTGATATATGTTCATCATAGTGCAAAAAATCATTTATGTGGGGGGCATGATATTACCACCACTCTCTATAGGAGAAAAATAATTTGGTGGGTGGTATTATCTACCCTCCTCATAAACTATTCTCAATTTTGTGATTACAAGCATACTAGCAGTCCCATATAGAATTTTCAATATATCAGGATGATCAATCTATTTTATGGTTCTAGATATATTTTGTATTTTAATTCCATGTATCATTTTTTCAGTTCGATTTCAAATTTATGAAATTCATATGAGGTTTTTAGGATTCATAGTGAAGTTCATTTTCCCAAAAAAATCCCCCATCAGAATGCGATTTGTTGGGCATGATACAGATTCCATTCCATGGAATAATTGATCCCGATTCAATTCTTAGTAGTGTTTATGTGGACTTAGAGGATAGTCCACACCAATATAAATTTCGAAGCCATAAATAATTTTTCACATAGATATGAGTGTTATGCAGTGAGATCTAGATTAAATATTTGTCTAATATGGTCTCTTTATGTTTGAAACTATCCACATAACACATTTTCTTTGTGGGAACCACTTCTATATACCATGCAGAAAGACTCCATGAGCAGATATGTCCAAAAAATCAAATATATATATTATAATGAAACTATTTTGACATTGAATTTTTATATTCCATGTAGTGAACTGATTTTTATGTTGACTAAATATTACACCATGAGATCCACATAGAGATTATGATACTATGAATAATTAAATTATTTGATAAATTTTTTGGCCCCACCTTGGAATAAAACAATTTATTTTTGTATAGAAAAATAAATTGGGTCATTTTTTTGTTTTAACCATTACATAAGAGTGACAAAATTCTATGATCAATCATATTGATTATGTGTCAAAGACGATTGTCCTGATGCGGTATCCATTTTTGGAATAATTGATCAGAACCAACATCCATGGTTACTCTATTTTAGAGAAGATACCCCTTTATGGTATAACACTATCGTTAGAAATTTCCATCCCAAAAACCCTTATATATAAATAAAACATTTTCATGGATAAATAGAAAAAAATATTCACCTAACGAAAACAAATAGAAGGGGTTAATATACATAAAATCGAAGAAGAAGGATTCATTTTGGGTTACTCCCCTTGGTTGATAAATGAAGAATGATGGTATTTCATATTGGATAATCAATATTAGAGAGCTGTTATAAGGAAGGAAATAGACGATTAAAAACTAACATGGACATCAAATTGGGATCTGCATCCGAGAGAGACCGTCACTATAGATTTGGAGGGATGTTTTTGGTTTTTCAGAGCTGTGAAAAATTTCATGATTAGTTGAAGGTTTTGGGACACTATTTGGTAGTTGGTGTACATAAAACATTTTAATTATGGAAAAGGTATATAATTATATATTTTCGAAGCCTATTAATCCCAAACACCAACACATTTTAATAGGAGTATGGGGAGGTTTGAATACCTCATTAAATTATTTGAATGATTGTTGGAGACCTAATAATTATGTATATGTGTGACAAGTTCCTTCCTCCAACATTATTATGGGATGACATAGGGAGTACCTCCAACCCAATCAAGAGATATCATCACACTATCAGAATGAATCATTTTGAATTGTATCCTTTGGATTGATTAGAAATTCCATTCTCTGATTAGATCCTTGAATTAGCCACACCAAATGGTAACAATAAGTGATCAAAAGGGTGGTGAATTATCCATCCAATGCATATAGAGGTGTGCATAGGCTTGTTGGAAAAACTAAGAGTAGAGCCACTTTAATTGGTTTGGTTGGTAGGTTGTGCCCAAGGTTGATGGGATGTTATGATTTTCAGAACTCCTTGACATGTTTCAATGTGGATGATTAATACCAACATGCAAGAACAGTGATAGTGTGAGGTTTCAAAAATTTTAAATGGATTCCCTATTTGATTCTTATATATGTGTAAATATAAAATTCCTATTATTGGTGAAGCAATATAGTTTGTTTTGATGAATTTGCATTGGAAATCCACTTATAATAATTGTTGTCCCATTCCATGTTTGGTAGTGTTTAGTAGCAGTATACAATGGAGGTTAAGAGTTCCACAATGACTAACCCATTATACATGATTTATTTTGGATGTTATTCGGATCTGTTAGTTGCATTAAACAAATGAAACTCGAAAATAATGGGGGTAATTGATCTACATATCTACTACGATAATTTATTACCTCTCTTAACACACATATTATGTCACGAACCAACCCAGATCGACCCAGAACTGGTCACCTGAGCCGGTATAAAACATGTCTCGAGGGGCGTTCATGATCCCCCGGGTTGGAAACCAGTTCCGAGAATCAAAGTATACACGAGGGAATGATTTAAGCCTAAGAGATAAAACCAGGACTAGATAAATTAATAGAACAAACAAAGCATGAAGCAAAATGACAAAAATAACTTAAATAATCAAAGAACTGATCTAAATACAAAGTATCATTAAAAAGAAGAAAAAAGGAAACAAGACCTCGCTACAACGATATCCATGTGACCCCTTGGTCACCTCCAAACAAAATCCCAAATCTACTCCCACATGAGCAGCCACTAAGAAAGGGCCTGAACAAAATCTGAACCTGCAACTGAAATGGTAAAGGTTAGGCGTTAGCAAAAAAATTATCAGTATGGATGCAAAAAAAACAACTGAATCCATGTGTTTTATTACCCAAAGTTTTCCAATGACACAATTTTGGAAATACAATTATAAAAATAAGGTTATCCTATTTAATCTAAATAACACCTCTTTCCCACAATGAGGACGAACTCACGCAATATACTATTTCCAAAAATCTTTATCATTTTATAAATAAAACAAAACAAGTGATATCCAGGTTCCACAAAAGGGAGACAGGTAAATAATACATTCTGAAAATAAACTAGTGTAATAGAAAATAATCATGCAATAAAAGATGCAACCAAGATGAAAATAAACCAGTGTAATAGAAAATAATCAGGAAATACAAGATGTAACCAAGAGTGATCCTGAACATCACTAGACAACCCCTGGACTCACTCGGTTCTGAACCACCTGCTGGTGTATAGTGCGGACCCATAGTCTATAACACATTGATCGCCCTCCAGACAAAATCAGTGGAAAATCCCACTTGGCCTCTATATCTACTAGGGGACACCAACCAGTCTAATCGGGGCTGGTGAGAAACCGTTACTCGATAATCTATAAGACACCCAGGAACCCATGGTGGATAAAATTATATTGTGTAGGTAGGAGGTCCCTCGCACGTTTGACTCATCTCACCGCACTTGCCTTCCTCAAACACTGATTCTCCCTATACATTCACTAATATAGGGTTACACTAGATAGGAGCACCTCATATATGTGTTCAATCATTCAAATTCAAGAAAGTGCCAATCAGACTGCTATAAGAAATAAACTTTAAAACATTTTCGAAAACGTTTACGATTTCAAATCAATAATACACATTTATTCAAAATATCTTGAAAACACCACTCTTACATTTACAAATCCAATGGGACCTTAAGTTCTAAACACACATTCAAACACTTCACAATTATCTAACATGAATTTACCCTTTTTTGACCCCCACCAATTCATGTTTTTAAACTAATGGTCAAACGTTAAAGAACACATTATAAACATGATTTCCAAAATTCTTAAATAAACTCTTTACAAAACAACATTTAAAATAATCTTTATAAACTACTCAAGGGGACCAAATTTATTGAAAAAATAAAATCAATTTAGAAGACTAAACTTCCTAGAAAACACAAATTACCTTAAAACCTTAAATGGCCTCCTAAATTATTTATAGATCACAAAAAAAAAAAAAAAAACATTAAAGCCTTTCAAACACATTTTCACACATTTAGTATGCTATACCAACATAAAACCATACACACCCAAAATCCACTTTTGAAATTAAACTCAATCCATGAAAACATTTTAATGTCTTGCCTCAAAAACCACCACTTTCCAACAATATTTTTAAAAGAACTCAAAATAAAAAATCAAATTCATTAAACCTTTAAAATAGTGTTTTAGCATAATAACTAATTCATAACACAACCAAGACATGTTCATTAGCAATAAAAAAATTCATTTCAACATAATAACGGTGATACATTTCATAAGGGATCAATTCCTTATTAAGTAAACATAACAAGCATTCTAGATATCATAAAGCTATAAAATTTACACTTAAACTCATTTAAAACCTATTTTTAACAAATCAAATAAATTCTAAATCAGTATAATAATTTAATTATGGCTTCCATAGTGCTGTGAAACTATTTTAAGAAATTATTTAAAATGGAAGGCATCAATGGAAAGACTTTAATAATGAAAAATTGAAAGAACCTACCGAAGGCTCATGTGATTGGAATGAAAATTCAACGGGAAAGAGAATGACGTCCCATGGGCAAAACGCACACCCTAAAAACAAAGAAAACATGATATAGACATTAACCTTAAAATTTAGGTTTCAGACAAAAATAAACCCCACATGATCACCATAAAAAAATATTGAGGAGAGGAGATAAAGGGGAAGAAAACTCACCATAAGTAATCACCATAGGGAGGAGCTGGAAGAAGGATCATCCGCCGGAAGGAGTGTTGGAGGGTAGGGAGGCATTCTTGAGAGGGTAAGGGGAAGAGGTCCGCGTGATGGAAAAAATAGAGAGTTACGTGTGATTGGGTATAGAGAGAGGGGTGATAAGGATTTTTAAAAACACAAAAGGAATAAATGGGGGATATGGTGGTGCGTGGAGAGGGGTGAGGGATAAAAAAGAAAAGAAATTAAAATGGGGATAGGGGCAAGCGCATGGGAGTTGTGAGGAAAAAACTGAGTAATATGGAGATAAAGTGGGGGATATGCGTGATTTATAAAAAAATATGGGAGAGGTGTGATTAGAAACAGAGTCAGTGGAAAGAGGGATAGATTTTTTTTGGAAATAAATAAAAAAATTAAAATAAGGGAATATATGGGGAAGGGTGGTGCATGATTGGAAAAGGAAAATGGTTGGGTGTGATTGGAGAGAGTTATGAGTGGAGAGAGATAGGAAATAAATTGGGTGAAAATTAAATGGGAGAGGGTGGGTAAGGCATGGAGGATAAAAAAAGGATGATTAAAACCCTAAAAAAATTAATAACCATAACCAAAAAAAGATGTTAATAATAATTATTATTATACTTATAATGATAATAATTATATCAAATTAAATAACAACATTAATAACAAAATTTTATTGTCAAAATTTATAATAATTTTAAAAATTATATAATCCTAACAACACCCATAATTTTCTTAATGATAATAATAATAAAAAAAATAAAAATAAAAATAATTTTATTTATTTTATTCTAAATAATAACAAAATTGATAACAACCAAATAATAATTATAATTATATCCATTATAATGATAATAAGATCATTAACAATTTTAATAATAAAAACATTTTTATCCACACAACAATGTTATTATTACTATTATGTCTTAACCTTTTACTTTATTTAATTCTCATAAATTTTTTATTATTTTATGTAATGGGTAACTACAGTGTCATCTGGGCCGAAAACACGGTTACCACCAACCGTGCGGTGACCATGAACCGATCTAAAACCCACAAAAAACATCAGATGTCAAAATAAATTAAATATTAACTCGATCTGCACCTTGACGAGACTATCCAATGCCACGAAATAATAAAATTAAATAATTTAAAAGGTCGGGGTGTGACAATTCTCCCCACCACAAAACATTCTACCCCCAGAATGTCACCCATCTGAAAGACAACCAAAACTCATGTCAATGCCTGAACAAAACTATTGGAAGGAAAATAAAAGCTTCAACCAGACTATTTACTCTACAAGTTACACCCGAATGACTCAAATAAAATCCATATCACACAATAATGGAATAATATGAGGGGGTTCTCCCCACCACAATACTTCCCCTAACTCATGAATTTGGAACTCAAAAACACCACCCCGGGGGGGGGAGGGTAATGCAGGAACTCCCAACAGAGCCTACCGACTTCTCCACATAAGTTTAATAGGACCACTAGGACTTAAATGGAAAACCACTATAAGGCCACCCGACATACTGGGGCACCAGAATAAGGAATTTTCTATAAAAACACCATCAGAACTAAGAATTCGCCACACCGATCTAAAACTCCCCCACACCTCACATCTCTAAACGATAAAATAAAAGGACTAACCCACACAAGGGAAAACACACTTTTAAGAAAGACTAACGATTCTAGAGGTCACATATAGAAGAACAGAACTACCATGATCACGAAAGGATAAGTTCATCAAACTTTCACCACAAAATATGATATTTCAATAGCATGAAAATAAGAAAAAGGGAACCTTGAATTTCTCTATTTCAAGATGAAAGATAATGAACCAAGAAAAGGTCTTAAATGCCTCTGACACGCTGACTGTGCGCAAGCTTCACCCCGAGACCTGAGGCTGGGGATCTGATGGCTGAAGCATCTTATGCCTCACAGTTAGACACAAGAATCCCTCAATCAAAACTCCTTCCTAAAACGACACTTCCCATTGAACATCCCATGGTGAACCAAATGTCCACATCGATTAAAATACATAGAAAGGATGCGGTCTGATGGCTTGGAATGCCCGAACCATATATACCGATGACATGCCCGAAGGAATCCTGACGAAATAGGTGCCTGGATCCACAATGATAACCTCTTATGGAAGGTTCCACATGCACGCACTCCTCGCCAGATAAAAATCCTTAAAAAAAGAAATCATTAAATACTTCCTAAACTCCTACGATGATATGACAACCATCCTCCACTACTCCCAAAATTAACCCTTAAACAAACCCGAAACGACATGAACCTTAACAACCTATGGAGTTTCTAAACACCCAAAGACACACTCCACTCCCCTCAAGTCATTTCCCCACCCCTTCCAGACCTCCAAAACCTCAAAGGGTGTTGACACTTAAAAGAACCGAAACCAGGACATGACTCATCGACCACACTAGGGACCCTTCTAGGTAGCATACTCCGAACAACACAAGAGGCACAAAACCAAAACATTCCTCAAGCAAAAACATAATAAAAAAGAGCACCCCAATCCACGAAAATTGGACCAGAAGCCAATAAAATATAAACACAACCAAAAACCTCTTACAAAATCACAATTTTCATTTAAATTTTAGAACTGACTTACCCCTTGATCATTTTTCAAATGACAGAACCACTTTTCACAAGCGAAAAATCCACTCAAGGGAAACCAAATTCCAAATCCTTTATATAAATTAAAACGCACTGAAGGCATCTTATGGACCATCACATTAGTGTCCATCCATTTCCATCCACATCATCCATAAACATGTTCCCCACACATTTACCATACACACCCACACACATGTAATCTTCCATAAAGAGTACCAAGGGAACATCCTTTCCTCATCGAAACCAAATCATTTACTAAAACGCTTCCAATTATAAAATTACCTTTACCAATTTAAAAATAATTTTAGAGAAAAAATTTACATTAAAAAAAATACACATACATTTCCAAAAGCACGATTTCACCAACCATAATGAAACAGATTTCAACATGCAAAGAACCATCAGAATGAGGAACTAGAAGTTACACCTAACCCAGCTACATGGTAGTGAGCCACACACCAAGTATGTTTCAACAACAAGAAGGAACCTAAGCCATGCACTCAGACTCCACATGGCTCACTATTCCTTGTGAGGTCACGAAATGACACCAGATTTCCTCCATTGTCATCCCTCAGTCCAAAAAAAGACACAAGAATCAAATCCCGGACTACTCTTATCAACTCAGGGTTCGGAATGAGCAAGGTTTCATGATGCCATTCCCTCACCTACCTCTCAAGTACCGACAGTCCTAATATCTATCTACATGAAACCCCAAATAACAAGAACCTGCTCTGATGCCATTTCGTCATGAACCAACACAGATCGACCCTGAACAGGTCACCTGAGCCGGTCCGCAACATGTCCCGAGGGGCATTCCTGATCCCCCCGGGATGGAAACCAGTGTCGGGCATCAAAGTATACACGAGGGAACGATTTAAGCCCATGAGATAAAACTGAGACCAGATACTTAAATAGAAAAAATAGAGAATGCAGCAAAATGAGAACTAAAACTTAAATAAACAAATAACTGATCCAAATACAAAGTATCATTAAAAATTATAAAAAAGGAAACAAGACCTTGCTACAACGATCTCAATGTAACCCCTTGGTCACCTCCAAAAAAATCCCAAAACTACTCCTACATGAACAACCACTATGAAATGGCCTGAACAACATCTGAACCTGGAACTGAAATAGTAAAGGATAGCTGTATGCACAAAAATGTTCAGTAGGGATGCCCAATAAAAACCACTAAATCCATGTGTTTCCTTACCCAAAGTTGTCCGATGACACATGTTTGGAAATACAATTATAAAAATAATGTTTTCCCGTTTAAACAAAATAACACCTCTTTCCCACAATGAGGACA
Organism: Viscum album; assembly: GCA_963277665.1. Taxonomy (NCBI): domain Eukaryota; kingdom Viridiplantae; phylum Streptophyta; class Magnoliopsida; order Santalales; family Viscaceae; genus Viscum; species Viscum album. The sequence continues at coordinate 327,275,507 of OY728128.1, forward strand.
AACTGATTCCATATAAAATTTCAAAAACACTTTATCATTTTATAAATAAAAACAATCAAGTGATATCATGGTTTCGTAAAAGGGAGACAGGTAAATAATACATGCTAAAAATAAATCATTGTGGAAGAAAAATAAACAAGAAATACAAGTTGAAAATAAACCTGTGTAACAGAAAATAATCACGCAATACAAGATATAACCATGGGTGATCCTGAACATCCCTAGACAACCATTGGACGCACTATGTTCGTAACCACCTGTAGATGTATAGTGAATCCCAATAGTATATAACCCACTGATTGCCCTCGCGACAGAATATGCGGCAAATCCCACCAGGCCTCTCTATCTACCAGCGGGCACCAACCTGTATAATCGTGCCTGGTGAGAAACCTTTACTCGATAATATATAAGATTCCATGGAACTCATTGTTGATATAATTATACTTTGAAGGTTGGAAGTCCCTTGACCACATGACTCATCTCACCGCACTTGCCTTCCTCAAACACTGATTGTTCCTATAGGTTTACCCATAAAGGGTTACACTAGATATGAGTGCCTCATATGTGTTTTATATCATTCACATTCAAGAAAGTGCAAATCGGGCTTCATTAACATATAAACATTAAAACATTTCTGAAAATGTTTACAATTTAAAATCGATAACACATATTTATTCAAAATATTTTGCAAACACCACTCTTACATTTACAAAACCAATGGGTCCTTATGTTCTAATGACACATTCAAACACTTCACAATTATCAAACATGCTTTTACCCTTTTCTGACCCACACCAAAACACGTTTGAAATTGAACGTTCAAACCATAAAGAACACATTATAAAGCATCATTTCCCTAATACATAAAGAAACACATTAAAAAACACATTTAAAATACTCTTTAAAACCTCTCAAGGGGACCAAATTTATTTGAAAACTAAAATCCATTTAGAAGATTAAACATCCAAGAATACACAAATTACCTGAAAACCTTAAATGGCCACCTAAATTATTTATAGAACACAAAACAATACAAAAAAAATTAATACCATTCCAATGAATTTTAACACGTTTAGTATGTTATACCAACATCAAACCATACACACCTGAAATCCTCTATTGAAATTAAATGCAAACCAAGAATATGACAACCCTGCTTTTTATTACAACATAAACATGATTCATTACATAAAACATCACTTTATACAACAACGAAGATCGAGAGGTTTATTCTATTTGGGGCTTATGATCATTACATAAAAACATAAAACATGAAATAAAACTTCTTTATTGAAAACTTCCTTTACATGACCCCTACATTCCCTCGTACTTAGCATTGCATGGGATAACCTGAGGACATGCATAAGAAAAGGGTGAGCTATAAAGCCCAGTAAGGGAGTACAAATGAAATAACATGAGGAGTAAAATACATGTTAGACAATAGGCATATCAATTGATCATAAAAGAAACATGAAAATAAAGGCATGATAAATCATGATAATCGTAACATGGAAATGTGGCAACAACACTTAACATGGAATTAGCATGAGCCAAGGCTCATTGCACATAAAGCATGAGTAAACCCTCATTGCACATAAAGCACGATTAAACCCTCATTGCACTTGAATTATCATGATTCAACACTCATTTCACATGATGTATCATGATACTATACTTTACCGATTGCATTGGAGCACTATAAGGGTGCACCATTCTTAAACATTTCATTTCATGCATAAGTGTGCCACATGGATCAGAAAACATGGATTCACAAAACATAATCATTAATTCCACGTTAAAGGAATGTGTCATTCATACATGAAAATTTATAATCAATAAGTAAATGTTCATAGAGGTGGATACCCTTGATGGATAAATGTGCATGGTATCCAACACACAATGCCATTGGCTTAGAAAATCGGTGTGATTTCGGCAGTGTAAAGGCGTGACATAAGAATTCATAAAAGTGTTTCATGATAGAGAAAGGGTTTCATCATCATATTTACATGTAATGGACAGTAAAGAGGTCATATAGATACATTTACAAACAATTGAAATCGAATTTAGATTCATGATACAAAAGTATCGCTTGAATATAAATGAGGAGAGATAAGTTCCTATCCGAATTTCAGCATAGTAACGGGTGTACATGGGAGGAATTTAATGAGAGAGAAAGGGGTATCCCGTCATTGAAAAAATAATAGTGTAGTATGAGGGAGGTTAGAAACCATACCTCAAAATTTATATTTGAAATTAAAAGGGCAAAGAAACTTATAGAAAATTGGACAAAAATGAGAAAGGAATTAAAAACCCTTACATGGAAGTGTGTTTACAAAAGCTAGAGAGAGGATTGTGAGAGGCTTATTGGGAGCTTAGGGCACCTTGGGAGGATTCTAGAGAGATTGGGGCAGAGGTTGGACGAACTAAAAAGTATTTTAGTGAGGAGGAAGTGGGAGCTTGGGTGGGTTTATATAGGAAAGGTGAGAGATTTCTTTATTATTTAGGTTTGGGACCCCTTATATTATACTAATCCAAACCAAAAACCATCCCATGGTTTTTGACCCTGGTTTCTGGAAAAGGAAAGAGAAAAAACAATATTTTACATGGCCAAGGTCCGAACGTATTAAAATATTAGGGTTTCTTAGGTGGAGGTGAGTCACACTCCCATGGAAATTAATTTAAAAAGGCAAAGTGTTGAATATGTCTTGAGGGGTTCATTACTTATTTGAAAATCAAGTAAAACAAACCCAAAATCACTTTATTTTAATGGTAATACATATTCTGGCCGAACATAAGTATTATAGTATTTTATTACATCACTATTGGGACATTATGATGTCATAAAACACATTATATATTTAAATGGTATATTATTTTTACCCAAAAATTCGACTGTCTCAAAAAATTATGAAAAATTCACCGTTAGATAATTTTGACGTCCTGATTCCATAAATGACATTTATTTTATGTAAAAAAATTTCTAAATATGTTAATTTTCACTTTTAAAATAAAAACCAACATTTTTCGAAAATTCACGGGTTTTGACAGAATTTGATTTCAAAACTTAATAAAAGTTTTAATTTCATTCATAAAATAAAAAGTTCATTTATATTTAATAAATATTAATTTAATAATAATATTATTATTTTATTAAAGTATTATTTAATTCAAAAATCCCTTAATTTAATAAAATAGATTTCTCAATTAAAAAATAACAAAAAACACCATTTGTAGTTTAAAAACAATTTACAATCTATCAAAAATGACTAGAAATTATATTCATTATTATATACAAAAAAATAATGTACATGAACATAGTAATACTTATTTATTACATAACCCATTAAAACATCAGCATAAGACCTAAGGTTAATGTGTTCAATGGTGACAGACTCTTGGGGTGGCTTGGATAACATCGCTCGAGTGGTAATCTCTATCAACATCCACATTTCCCATAGACGGTCTTGTTCAATCTTGACATAGAGAAGCTCAGCTTGGGCTTGGTCAAGGGCGAAGCCCACGGATGCCACCTCTTTTCTGATCTCCGATAAATGGGCTTCGTATGGGGGAATTCTACTGGATGAGGCCATCACTTCTTTTGTCTAAGTAAATTGGATTTGTTAAGGTCCTATATTTATACAAATCATGTGATCAATGTTCAACAGATATATTAAAAATGATCAAAATTATTAACATAAAACCAATGAAGTTGAAATCTTATAAAGAAAATTTTCATAAAGAGATATTTAACTGGATCAAGAGGGATTTTCAATTAATGAAAATTTGGGTCGTTACAATATTCCCCCCTTAAGAAATTTTGCCCCCGAAATTTTCCTTTTCCCGTACTAAATCAAATGTTGGCAACCCACCTTTATCATATCCTTCGACTCCCACGTCACTTCTTCAATCTTGTGGTTTCTCCACAACACCACGACGAGGGGCATTGTCTTATTTTGTAGAAATGTTTCTCTACGATCGAATATCTTCACTGGTTGCTCCTCATAAGAAAGATCATCATACAATTGTACCACCTTAGAAGAGATTACATGTGAAAGGTTCAGTAGGGATACATGAAAGACATTATGCACCTTGTCCATGGTAGGTGGAAGTGCTAGTCAATAGGCCACAACCCCAACACGATCAAGAATCTAGAAGGGGCCGATGTACCTTGGACTTAACTTCCCTTTATTTCCAAACATCATGACCTTCTTCAACGGATATATGCGTAGAAACACCATGTCTCCAACTTTATACTCAAGGGCTTATCGACGATTATCTGCATAACTCTTCTATCAACTCTAGGATGCCTTGATATGCTGCTGAATCGTTTTCACCTTCTCCACCATTTCTTCGACCATTTCTGGTCCAAGCAGCATATGTTCACCGACCTCATCCCAACATGTCGGTGTTCTGCACCTTTTCCCATACAGGGCTTCATATGGTGCCATTTGGATGCTCGAGTGGAAACTGTTATTATAAGAGAACTCAACCAGAGGAATATTTTGATCCCATCCTCCTTTAATGTCCATTGACCACGCTATCAACATATACTCAGGTGTTTGGATAGTCCTCTCTGATTGGCCATCATTTTGAGGATGATAGGTCGTACTGAAGTTTAGTTCAGTATTCAAAGCATGTTGAAAACTCTTCCAAAACATAGAGAAATTTGAACTGTGTGCATCATCCAAAAGTTCCTTCTTCAGCTCCGGACATGATGGAACACATAGACATTTCCCAAACCGCACAATTCCTTCTTCATTAACATTAAGCTCTGAGGATTTCTTCATTTTGATAGCTTCCACTTTTCTTGAATTCCGACATCATCCTTTTGAGAATCTATTAATCCTTTCCAAAAGAGATGTTTGAGCAATCATTTGTGAAAGTACTGATGATGTTCACTTCTTTATGATTCCCATGTCCATCTTCATCAAGTCTAAGACGATTGAATCCTTCTCAATTATCATCATTGATTGAATCGCTGGATCCTTTATACATAGGTCATCTGCCACCTTGTTCGATTTCCCAAGGTGGTAATGGATTGAACAGTCATAATAATTGATGAGCTCTATCCATCCCCTCTGGCGCATATTAAGCTCTTTCTATGTGAATATATATTTAAGACTCTTGTGGTCAGTATATATCTTACATTTCTCTCCATAGAGATAATGCCTCCAGATTTTCAAGGCAAAGATCACAGCTGCCAACTCCAGATCATGCGTTGGATATTTTCTCTCATGGATTTTCTACTACTTTGAGGCATTGAATATCACTTTATTATTCTTCATCAGCACACATCCTAAGACCTTCTATAAAGTATCACTGAATACCACAAAATGTTCCCCACTTGTGGGTAAAGTGAGCACGGACGCAGTGATAAGCCTCCTTTTCAACTCCTTGAAACTTTCTTCGCATTCATCACTGCAAGCAAAATTTACTCCCTTTTGTGTTAGCTTGGTAAGAGGGTTGGACATCGTGATAAATTTCACACAAATCGTCGATAATATCCAGCTAACCCCAAGAAGCTACGGATATCCGTTATCGATGTTGGCCTCGACCATCCCTCAATTGCATCTATTTTGGAGGGGTCCACAGATATTCCATTGCTTGTAATGATATGGCCCAAGAATAAAACCTCCTTCAACCGAAACTTACACTTTCTATACATTTCATAGAGATTCTCCTTGCGCAAAGTCTCTAGTAAATTTCTTAAATGATCCTCATGATCCTACTTGGTTTTGGAGTATATTAGAATATCATCTATAAAGACTGCAACAAATTTGTCTAGGTAATTTCTGTATACTATATTCATCAAGTCCATGAATATTTTTGGATCATTGGTGAGTCTAAAAGTAATTACTATGAATTCATATTGCCCGTACCTTGTACTAAAAGCAGTCTTGGGGATATCTTCCTTCTTCACCCTTACTTGATAATATCCCGACCACAAGTCCACCTTGAAAAAGTATTGTGCTCCACACAACTGATCGAACAAGTCATCAATTTGTGGGAGAGGATACATGTTCTGTATCAGGATTTTTTTATGTTGACGATAATCGATGCAAATCCGCATTGACCCATCCTTCTTCTTGACGAAGAGGACTGGTTCACCCCATGGTGAAGCACTTGGGCGTATAAACCCTTTATCCAGATTCTCCTGTAGTTGTTTCATCAGCTCTTGAAGCTCTACAACAGCCATTCTATATGGAGTCTTGGATATTGGTAGCACCCCAGGTATATGTTCAATTGAGAACTCAACATCTCTTCTTGGAGGAAGACCAGACAGTTCCTCGGGAAACACTTCATTGAATTCCCTCACAATATGCATTTTCTTCAAGGATGGTTTCTTCCTTGGACTCAATAATCTGAGCCAGATATGCGTGCTCGTAAGGCAGTAATATTTATGCTTGAGATGATGGATATAAAATAGATTCATCTTCCTCCGGACACTTTTAAAGAATCGGGGGTCGATTCTCCAAATGGAGTGTGATTTCCCTCTCCCGACAATTTATGTTGGCTCTATATAAGGAACGACAATCCATGAAAAAAATTGCATAATATTCCACCAGAGGGAGTATGACGAGGTTCGCCGAGAAATTCAATCCACACATTATAACAGAGGAGGAATTATACTCATGGGATGAAATGATTGTCCAATTTTCTGTACTCAATGACATCTTTACTTCCATGATTTCTGGTGGTGCTGGGATTGTTCTACTAAACTTTCAAGATATAAAAGAATGGGTAGAACCTGAATCAAAAAGTAAGTTCGCTATTCTTGAATGAGTAACTAGAGTACATTTCACCACTTCGTTTTCAGGGTTCACTTCGGCAGAAGTGATGGGAAAATCTCTTCCTTGATGTCTTGTAGGTTGTTGGTTTCCTCCGTAAACCCTTGGCTTAGGGCACTGATTTGCAAAGTGACCATGTTCTTTGAATTTGTAGCATTGAACAATGCGTTGAGGTTCGAATGGAGAATTTCTCTCCTATGTCGTAGCAACGGTCCTTCTTTCCGATAGGTAATAGCTAGGTGCCCTTGTCTTCCACACCTAAAGCGTTTTCTCATCCCCTTAAGGCAATTTCTAGGGTGCTTCTTTCTACAATTTTGGCAAGTGGGGTGTTGGAACTTCTTAGCACCATTGGATTTATCCATCGGTCCACCAGTATTGAAGTCCACCTTATGATTCTTGTCCCCATTATACCTCTGTGATTCCCCGATCTCCATTTCGACCTTGAGGGCACATGGGACAATTTCCTCATAGCTGTCGAAGTCACGAATCACTAATACTTTCCGCAAGCTAGGCTTCAGCCCACAAAAGAAGCGGCAAACCTTGCATTCGGGGGTAACGACAAAGCCGGAAGCGTATCATGCAAGCCTTTTTAAGTTTGCCTCGAAATCTCCAACATATTCTTCATATTTTTGCTTGATGGAAAGGAAGTCCCTTTCCATCATAAGTCGGAGGGTGCGCGGAAAATATTTATCGAAAAAAATCTTTCTGAATTCCTTTAATTCCAAATCCTTGATCTCCTCCACATGCTTCATATTTTTTATCAACGTCTAACATTGATCAGCTTCACCCTCTATACGATAAGCAGCCAGGGGAACCTTCTCTTGATCAGAACATTGGAGGATGGAGATGATCTTATCAATGGAGTTGATCTATTGTTCGGCGATCATGGGATTAGATGATCCACTAAAATTAGGAGGCCTTTTTATCATGAAGCACTACACATTGACTTTTTCTTTCTTAGGGGGGGTTGAATATTCATCTTGACCCGTGATTCTATTCAGAACATGAGTTAGCTGAGAGAGAAGAGTGAAAATGTTTGTGATTACCGCTCCCATTGGATTTGGCATCTCATTAGTACAGTCACTACACTGATCTTCACAATGGTTGATAGCCCGAGTCCTCCTATTACCGGCCATTGGCTGGAATAAAAGGAATGTTGGGGGTAACACATAAAGGGTAATCCAAAGACAAAATTTGACGACTTATAAATAAACATTCATTTCCGTAACTCATGAGTATATACGGTTCAATCTAGGATTTTCATGATCTACTTTCAAACATATATTCTTGGGGTTTTTTTAATACCCTTAATAAGGGTTCATACTAAGCTTGTGAAATTACCAAAGCATATCCCACGGGAGTGTCATAACAAAGATTGTAGCAAGGCCCGTTGTCGTGCACCATTTCCCGTTCGAGTCTAGCTCAATGCGGTGTTTTCGGGTTTTACCCCTAGGATAAATCTGTGCCAGAGTCGCCTCTACCTATTCGTATCCAGACATGGATGTATTTGCTTGATAAACCACTTACTTAATACTTACCAAAACATAGGGATTTTTTTGTTATAATTAGTCTTATCTATAAGGCTTTACTAGGGTTTTTCTTATCCTAATCCCAAAAATAACCTTACCTATCCTCTGATACCAACTATAACAACACTGCTTTTTATTACAACTTAAACATGATCCATTACATAAAACTTCACATGATACAACAAATAATATTGATATGTTTAGTGTATTTGGGGCATAGGATCATTACATAAATACTTAATACATAAAATACAACATCTTTATTGAAAACTTCTTTTACATGACCACTACATTCCCTCGTACTTAGCATTGCATGGGATAACCTGAGGACATGCATAAGAAAAGGGTGAGCTATAAAGCCCAGTAAGGGAGTACAGATTGAATAACATGAGGAGTAAAATACTTGTTCGAAAATAGGCATATCAATATAACATAAAAGAAACATGAACATAAAGGCATGATAAAGCATGATAATCATAACATGGAAATGTGGCAACAACACTTAACATGGAATTAGCATGAGCCAAGGTTCATTGCACATAATGCATGAGTAAACCCTCATTGCACATGAAGAATGAGTAAACCCTCGTTTAACTTGAATTAGAATGATTCAACACTCATTTCACACGATGTATCATGATACTATACTTTACCCAATGCATTAAATCACTATAAGGGTGCACCCTTCTTAAACATTTCATTTCATGCATAAGTGTGCCACATGGATCATAAAACATGAATTCATAAAACATAATCATTTATTACATGATAAAGGAATGTGGAATTCATACATGAATCTTTATAATCAATAAGTAAATGTTCATAAAGGTGTATATCCTTGATGGAGAAATTGGCTTGGTATCCACTACACAATGGCATTGTCTTAGAAAATCGGTGTGATTTTGGCAGCATAACGAAGTGACATAAGAATTAATAAAAGTGTTTGATGAGAGTGAAAGGGGTTCCTCATCATATTTAAATGTAATGGAAAGTAAGGAGGTCATATAGATACATGTCCCAACAGTTGAAATTGAATTTAGATTCATGATACAAATGTATTGCATGAATATAAAATTGGAGAGAGAAGTTTCTTTCGAAATTTCGGCATAGTAACGGGTGTACATGGGAGGAATTTAATGAAAGAGAAAGGGGTCTCCCATCATTAAAAAAAATAGGGCAGTATGAGGGAGTTTCAAAACAATACCCCAACATTTATAATTTAAAGTAAAAGGGAAAAACAACTTAAAGAAAATTGGAGAAAAATGAGAAAGGATGAAAAACCCCTTACATGGAAGTGTACTTCCAAAGGCTAGAGAGAGGCTTGTGAGAGGATTCTTGGGAGCTTGGGGAACCTTGGGAGGATTATAGAGAGAGTAGGTTATAGGTTGGAAGAACTAAAATGTATTTTAGTGATGAGGAAGTGGGTGCTTGGGTGGGTTTATATAGGAAATGTGAGAGAAATCATTATTATTTAGGTTTGGGACCCCTTATATTAAACTAATCCAAACCACAAACCATCCCATGGTTTTTTGCCCATGGTTTCTGGAAATGGAAAGAGGAAAACAATATTTTACATGTCCATTGTACGAACTTATTAAAATAGTAGGGTTGCTTATGTGGAGGCGAGTCACACTCCCATGGAAATTAATTTAAAAAGGCAAAGTGTTGAATATGTCTTGAGGGGTTCATTAATGCTTTGAAAAGTAAGTCAAACTAACCCTGAATCACTTTATTTTAATGTAAAAACATATATTGGCCGAACATAAGGATTATAGTATTTTATTACGTCACTATTGGGTCATTATGATGTCATGAAAGACATTATATATTTAAAAGGTATTTAATTTTTACCCAAAAGTTCGACTATCTCATAAAATTATGATAAATTCACCGTTGGATAATATCGACGCCTTGATTCCTAAAATAAAATTTATTTTATCTAATAAAATTTCTATATATGTTAATTTTCTCTTTTAAAATAAAAACCAACATTTATCAAAAATTCAAGGGTTTTGACAGAAATGGCTTTCAAACCTTAATAAAAATATTAATTTCATTAATAAAATTATAAGATAATTTATATTTAATAAAAATTAATTTAATAATAATAATAATATTTTATTAAAATATTATTTATTTCAAAAATAACATAATTTAATTAAATAGATTTCTTAATTAAATAATAACTAAAAACACCATTTGTACTTTAAAAACTATTTACAATGTATCAAAAAAGACTAGAAATTATATTCATTATTATATACAAAAAAATAATGTACATGAATATAGAACTACTTATTTGTTACATAACCCCTTATAACAGCCGCATAAGTCCTAAGGGTAAGGTGTGCGATGGTGACAGACTATTGGGGTGGCTCGGATAACATCGCTCGAGTGGCAATCTCTCTGAACTTCCACTTTTCCCATAGACGGTCCTGTGCGAGCTTGACATGGTGAAGCTCAGCTTGGGCTTGGTCAAGGGAGAAGCCCAAGGATGCCACCTCTTTTCCAAGCTCCGACAAATGGGCTTCATATGGGGAAATTCTACTGGATGTGGCCATCACTTCTTTTTTCTGAGTAAATTGGATTTGTTAAGGTCCTATATTTATACTAATCATGTGATCACTGTTCAACGACTATATTAACAACGGTCAAAATTCTTAACATAAAACCAAAGAAGTTGACATCTTATAAAAACTTTTTTCATAAAAAGACATTTAACTGGATCAAGATGGATTTTCCATTAAAGATACTTTGGGTCGTTACAAAGAAAACATTTTAAAGTCTTTCCTAAAAAACCACCACATTCCCACAATATTTTTAAAGGAACGAAAAATAAAACATTGATTTCAATAAACCATTACAAAATTATTTTAACATAATAACTAAGTCATAACTCAACCATGACATGTTCTTTAGTAATAAAAAAATATCGTTGAAACATAATAGCGGTGATACATTTTAGAAGGGATCAATTCCTTCTTATGTAAACATAACAATCTTTCTAGATATCATAAGGAAATGTAATTTATACTAAAACTCATTTAAAACCTATTTTTAACAAATAAAATAAATTTTGAATCGCAATAATAATTTAATTAAGGCTTCAATAGAGCTGTGAAACTATTTTATAAATTTATTTAAAATGGAAAGCATCAAAGGAGAGACTTTATGAAAGAAAAACATGGAAACACCTTCCGAAGGATAATGTGATTGGAATGAAACTTCAACGGGAAGGAGAATGACGCCCCACAGATAAAACACACAACCTAAAACCAAAGAAAACATGAGATACACATTAACCCTAACATTTAGGGTTTAGACAAAAATAAACCCTATATGATAACCCTAAAAAAGTGAGGAGATGAGTGAAAGGGGAAGAGAACGCACTTGAAGGAATCACCGGAGGGAGGATCCGGAAGGAGGAGCAGCCACCGGAAAGAGTGCCAGAGGGGAGGGAGGCATTTGTGAGAGGGTCAGGGGGAGAGGGCCGCATGAGGGAAAAAATAGACAGTTTAGCGTAATGGGGTATAGAGATAGGGGTGATCACAATTTTTAAAAATAAAGAAGGAATAAATGGGGGATATGGTGGTGCGTGGAGAGAAGGTGAGGGATAAAAAAAAGATATTAAAATGGGGAGAGGGGGCGAGCGCATGAGAGTTGTGAGGGAAAAAATAAAAAAAAACTGAGTAATAGGGAGATAAAGTGGGGCAGAGGCGTGATGTATAAAAAAAGATGGGAGAGGTGTGATTGGAAAGGGGGTTATTTGAGAGAGGGATAAAAAAATGGTAAATAATTAAAAAAATAAAGTATGGAATACATGGGGAAGGGTGGTGCGTGATGGGAAAAGTAAAAAGGTGGGTGTGATTGGAGAGAGTATGAGTGGAGATAGGTATGAGTGGAGAGAGATAGGATAAAAAATGGGAGAAAATTAAATGTGAGAGGGTGGGTGAGGCATGGAGGATAAAAAAGGGACGATTAAAACCCTAAAAAATTAATAACCATAAACAAAAAAGATGTTAATAATAATTATAAAAATAATAATAATTATAAAAATTATAAAAAATTAGATAACAACAATAATAAAAAAATTGTAATGTGAATATTTATAATAATTTTAAAAATTATATAATCATAACAACACCGTTAATTTTCTTGATTATAATAATAACAACAAAAACAAAAATAATCGTAATTTTATTCATTTTCTTCTAAATGATAACAAAATTGATAACAGCCAAATAATAATTATAATTATATATATTTTAATGATAATAATATCATTAACAATTTGAATAAAGAAAACTTTTTTATCTACACAAAAATGTTATTATATTTATTATGTCTTAACCATTTACTTTATTTCATTATCATAATGTTTTATTATTTTTTGTAATGGGTAACTACAGTGTCATACAGGCCTACCACACAATTACCACCAACCGTGTGGTGTCCGTTCATCGATCTAAAACCCACCAAAAACATCAGATGTGAAAATTAATTAAACACAAACTCAACCCACACCTTGAAGAGACTAAAAATTCCAAGAAATAAAAAAATTAAATAATTTAAAAGGTCGGGGTGTGACATATTACTTGTTCCATGTTAAATTACTTTTCTATAAGTCAATCATTTTTTGGGAATAACATTTATTTGTGATAATGAATAATACTAACAAGAATTTATTTAAAATTTATATTCTAAGGGTATTAGACTTTTCAATAAAGATGGTAATTTTTATGTGTCAATCAGAGTTAACTTATGTCTATGAACAACACTATAATATAGATCCATACAATGGATGCATATTAAGTCTTTCTAGTTTTTACACATGACTAGATGTTTATACGGGTTGAACTCCCACCTATGATTCTCACCATGGGCTTACAAAGTCATATGATGAGGCATGGATTAATTTATAACCCACTGGATAACTAGAAAAACCACTACACATTATAAAAGGCATTCCTATTAATATGGTCTTTGGGAAGTGATCATCTCGGTCATTTATTCCTAGAACGGGGTATCTCCAAGAGCACCTCATATCCCTAAGATGTCATATAAGAGGATGAAAATTTCGGATTTTATTCCCTAATATAATGGATTAATTCCCTAGGAAAAAGATAGGGAAGCATGTTATCGATCAAATACCCCTACATTAGTCATATATCCAATTGCGTGCTGGGAATGAGATACATGGAATAGTCCAATTCCCAATATGGTTATATATAACTTTTCTCAAGGGAATAATTTTATGATGAATGGATATTGGTGCATATCTACTCTTGAAAGTATTTCTAATAGAAACCATATGGAGATGGTGGATGAAAATATTAATAACCTTAATGGATCTATCCACAAAATTAATGGTCCAAAAAATATTCCTGATGACTTACACAATTTCTAAATACTTATTTGATTTATAGTAAATAGGAGGAATGTAGAGCTGATTCTTACAAGTAAACTGATGAGAAAACATTTTCTATTGTTGGGAAACTAGGGGTGCGCCTTCTCTTCATTGCCAATGACTCATAAGTATCCTTTAAAAAGGGAGTGGTACCCAATATGATGAGGAATCATGTATAGGTAATTAATCCCATCTATCCCATAAGGTTGGACTCCACATAAAAATATATTCAAATACTGATATTATATTATGAGGATTTCATTGAATGAGGTACCTAGATTAAGAAACCATCTACTGAGGAAATATGGGGAGTGATTCGGGATGATGAAATTGATTATCATTGTTTTAGTCTTATCACTGAACATGAAAATATTTCCATAATTGATAAACATGATGATGTTGGTTATTATCATAAAGGGATGGATTCTTAAATGCACTCCATTAATGGTGGATTTGATCACCCTAACTTAGTATGAGAAATATTGGTAACATGGGATGAGGATACTAACATTGTGGAATGGTTGGGATGATGATTTATATATATAAACACACAATAATCATATATTTCACTATCTTTGTATCTCTCGATATTAAGTGGGATTTTCCTAGGAGGATAGAAGCAATACATACATATTCATTCCATGTGATAAACATTGTGGAGAATTTACATTGTTGTTGACACCTTACTAAATAATGGGGAATAAAATGGTTCTACTAGGGAAGAGATAAAATGACTGGTGGTGTTTAATGATTCAAAAAGAGAATTCCTACCAAAAGCCCATATTTTATTTTCCCTAGGAGATTATCCTCAATGGAATGCATGAGGTATATAAAAGTCAAGAATCTACCAATACACATTCGATGTGGGACAGAGGTGAAATATTGATTTAATAATTTAATTTTTAGTTATTTTAATTGTTATTATTGATGAATTTAGTTTCACATAATTTTGAACATGTTCTACAAGTCAAATATTACCTGCCTGATGAGCGTGTTCATATTATTTCTATTCAGATATAGATGTTTTATTAATAGAAATTCAAGGATTATTTTGATAAAATGTAGACCTGAGTGCAACATATGAAATTAATAGATTATTGAGTCTAGAGGTGTTATATTCTCTATATCAAACAATCTATACATAGTTTCAAGAGGGTATTGAGAGTGTTGGAATCAAGTTATGACTGATTATCCTCGTTCCCCCCTAATATCATAACTTTAAGGGATGTAATGACTTGAGTCTAGGGAATTTCAAGTCGAGTTGTCACACTGAGTACATTTATTATCATTTATATGGGATCAATTCTTATTAGTGACGTACTAGTGGTTACTAATTTAATATAAATATGATAATGTCATATGTAGATTCCTAGACGGTGGTTAGCTACACTTAATTTTCCCATGATACACCTATAAATTTTAAAAAATAACATTTTTTAAACCTAGTAACAATGATTAACAATGTACACATGAATCAAGAATGTCATCTCGAGTTGTTTCCCGAGTGGGAGGCATATCCCCAACAATTGATATCGATGTGGTGATATAGATTTTGGAGTCTAGGGATCTATTTGGTGAAGGAGTGTCTCCTACCTCTTTGGCCTCATTATCACTTATTTAAAAAATATATATTTCAATAAACATCTAGTATAGGAACATCAGCAGAAACATCTAGAATTTAGTTTGACACAAAATCTGCACCCATTTCGACTACAAGGAAATCAATCACCATAGACCCCACCCATTATGAAAATTCCATTTATAGATACTCTATATTTAGGTTTATTTCGAAGAATGTCATCCCTTATGAGAGTGACACCATAGAGGCTTAAGAAACACAGTAAAATTTGTGCATGGATCATAAATCCATATGTTGGGATATATGGAAACTAATTTACCAAACCCCCTATCATATTTTCTATTTAAATTTTCAATTGTTGTAATGCATTTTCTCCCATCATGGGTATAGCATGTTTCACTATGACACTATATGTTCTAATGTTATAGAGGTTTTCCCCACTCAGTAGAGTGAAAATGAAATTAATCCACATATATTACCATTGAATTCATATACCATTATATAATGGCTAGGAATATAATATCTAAATGATTACATTAAAAACCCATATTAGATTAACGATGACATGGTTAAGTGTATAAAAAGAGATCCTTAGAGGAAAAAATACTCCAGGTGGTAGATCAATTTTTCTATGAGTTGGATTGCCTTGTCAAATAATTGGAAAATGTTTTTGTAGTGATTTATGATAAATTAATGTTTCATTAAGTGGCAGAAATGAGAATTCCTGATATCTAAAAAGGAAAAATCATATTGTATAAATTGAAAAGTGGAGATCGTGACATTTTTTGAGTTATACCGACTTGTAAATTTTTTTATCAAAAAATGATTCAACAATAAAAATCTTTTGAGTGTGTTTTATGATAGTAGTGTTTTAATTATACCGGGAGACTTTATACTATGAATGTTTATCCTTTCTCTCTTTTTTATTATTGAATAAAATATTTTTCCCACTTAGTAATTTTTCTTCCATCTCATTTATACTGTCATTTCATAACATAATTTAATTCATTGAACAATGACCTCAAGATATTCCATAACATCCAAAAATTGAATAATAATATTTATCATAAAAAATAATATATAAGTGATATGATTTTTTCCGTCATAAGGTATGGATCACATATGGTATTGGTATTATATAAATTAACATAACACTAGATTTTCTATATTTGAATGGATAATATTATTTCATTATTTTGAAAGTATTATTGTTTTCTGAATATATGATGAGATATTTAATTAATCAAAAAATATATTACAGTAAGGAATTCCATGTCTGAGGTCCCAAGAAAGCATAACATGAATTTAGATGAGAAAATTTATGTGGGATTGAAAATTATTAGACATTTTTTATTTCTACCCAAATCCTTAGATAAGAATGAAAAACAGAGGGATTTTTATGATAGGATATTTCCTACATCTTTTGACTGAGGAAATGAAATACAGTAAATGACAAAATATAGGATCGTAGTTCGGAGATATGAAAAGTCAACATGTATATAAGGAATTATCAATGACTATATTCACAAGGAATATTCCATTTCAATTGTTTAAGGGTGTATTGATAAAAAATTATTTTATGCTGAGGAATAAGACATCTATGGTTGAGATAGAACAGTAGGGGAGTAATTTTAGATCTATATTGGGGGAATAATAAGCATCGTAAAAAAAGGTACCCTTTAGAGTAATATAGTATTATTAATGATAACTAAAGATCATTTTTTAGGATCATATTTTCTTGAAACAATGAAATTTTATTTATCAAAAATTGATGTTCTAAAATCATGATGGAGTAATTTAGGCATTTTCCTCTCGTAACATAGTATTTTTACACCTAGTGGTATATTGTGCACAAATATTGTATGGTTCACACAAGTATTGTGTTAATAGTATATAGCTTATATGCGAGAAAAATTGAATTTTTTAATTCGTCATAGTAGGTCAATGATGTGGGATTTTAGTTTCACTATTAATGTCATTCGATCATGAACCAATCCAAACATATATCATAGAATGATCCTTTGAAGGAACTATCTCATATGTAAAGAATAATAGTCAATGTAGGGGAGTCCATATAGGATGTAACTATAACCCCTTGAATCATCGATTTGTTTAAATATAGTTATGGTAATAATCACACAAATATCAAATCTCATTATAGTCATGATCAATTTGAGAAAGAAGAGGAAAATTCAAGATTGTTCAAAATGAATGTTGAATTTCAATCAAGGGTTGTTTGTATCATGAAACACTAGATGTTTTATCCCATGGATGGAATGTTGACTAGACTAGAATACGTTAGCAACATCTAGATTTGAGGATTTAAGATGTAAAGGCATGTTATTAATGATAATGAATCTATGTATATGTTAGTAGAAAATTATATGGGGGTTTTCCATGAACAATATTTTTAATGTGGTTATTATTATGATTCATTGAGGAAATACATATACCTGAGCATTTATCTTAGTGATAATGATGCCAATAGTTGATAGACATCATTGGAGACACAAATTATATAGATCCATATTGTGTGTGGTATGAAGAGTAAAAACTATATATGTCCTTCATATTTGGAGACTTTTTCAACTACTAGCTATGGAATGATTATTGGGTTCTAAATATCTCGAGACATAGAGTGTGAATTTTAAATAGGTGGATCTCAATAGAATATTATGTAAGAATTAATAATGCGATCAGATGATAAATTAACTATAAATAACTTATTTATATGTATTTAATGAGGATATTATTCAATGGTGAGGCTATAAATAGAGTAACCCATCATGGAAACTATTATAATGATTATTAATGTGTTCTGGGGTGGGTGTTTTATTATGAATAATCGTAAAAATGGGTGACCAAGGAATAAATATTTATCTTCTAGGAGTGAGAATCATGCCACATGTAGAACTAAGATAAGGTTTCCGTCAATTTTGAAGTCATTTTATACGAAGTGGACATTTTTCATATGGTGGATGGGATATGACATAGGGTTTCAGAATCTCTACATAACATGTAGTGATATAAATCATTCCATGCTTATTTCTTGAAATGAAAAATCGTGTGGTATGAAAGTTAAACCCAAAATAGAAGGACTATTAAGATGAAGGCCAATGTATTAAGTAATTTCACATCATATTTTTGGGACATGAACCATTAGTTTAATGTATTGAAGAAACGAAATTGTTAATACAATTTATCATAATATAGTGGGTTTAAAGTGTCATATGATTTATAATCTTATGATACGGTAATTTTCCTTTAGTTTAACATCATGCATCAATAGAAAATATTTATTTAATTTATGTTCATATAGATTTGGAAATAAAATTGGTGAGAGAGTCTCTAATTCAATTGAATGGATAAAACCTAATATGAATAGTGGTTCAAATTTCTAATATATAATATTTTATAGATATGTACAAAAATTTTAAATTTATAGTGACCAACAAAAACGAGTATCTATAGTTTATGGACATGAAGATATGACAAATGGGGTTCTTTTTATGGTTTTTCATCGAGGTCTAATCATTCCCTTTAATGTCATTCATCAAGAACAAATTTTCAATTTTGATAATGGACTGATATAACCATGAAATAATGAATAATCAACCAAAATTTATATGCTCATTTGAATCATGTATAATATAATAATGACATTAAATTTAGAGAGTTATCTAAATAGAACCAATAAAATCAATCAATGATTGTTTCTAGCACATACCACTTGATTTTTAATTCTGTGTTGGTCCAACCAAGAATGATTTTATATTTTCTAGAGGTGAAGAGGGTCTGTTTTATGCCATTATCTCAAGTCTTTGTGATACAAGGATGTGATATGGGAAAATATTCAAGTAATGTATTCAGACAATATTTAAATTTTTGTTTTAGTTATAATTGTATAAGGGTGTATTGATACAAGATTTCATTAACATGAGGGTGAAGATTCTTCTAGTTGATATTAGAAATTGATGTTGGATTATTCAAAGCCATGTAGTGTTAATAAGAAACATAGTCCAAATATAAATTTCCTTCAATGTTGGATACTCTTGTAAATGATATTTATGGAAATATTATAGGGACCATAATATCCAGAGACATTGAGAGTGATTTTTTAATGTATTATATGTGTGTGTGATGAAATCATTTGGATTTTCATTGTATGTGGATGGAAAATTCATGTTAAAAATGATGGGGACTCATGTTGGAATCTCTAAAAGTATAGGGTAATCTGTTATAGGGGTGATTATTTTATGGATGGGACTAGAATTAAATATCTATGGGTAAATATGTATCCCATAAGAGTTATAATAAATCCACACATAGTTAGGATTTATAGGTTTTTTTAGAGAACAATTTAAGGAATAATGTTAATTTTATGTGGGGGACAAAATAGTTCATAATATTACATCATGAAAAATGGCAGTTAACCCTAAAGTTAATAATCATATATATTTACATGACGTGACATATGTTTCCCTCCAGTTTAATGTCATTTGACTGGTACATTTTCCTACGGTTTTTCATTGTGTCATTAGGATGTCTCCATTTATTTTAAATTCACATGAAATAAATTGGACTACAATTTAATTGCATGTCACTATGATTTTGTACTATAATTTTAATTCATTTGACTAGGATATAAGATTATTCATTCCTTTTGAGGTCATTTGACAAGGATCATTAGTGAGTAGCTGGGTCAATAATAATATTTCATGATACATATTTCATTGGTAGGGGTATGATACAAAAACCATCAATAGTAATCAGTGAATACACACCATTGGAGTAGACCTTATGGAATGAAAAAAGGTACCTCCCATTTTATTTTAATTTTATGAGGCTTTATCTGAGGTATCATTGGGGTCTGGGGAGGTAAAACCATTCATCTTGTAGAAATGAATGGATTAATTCTATGTTATTAAAATAACATGTAATTTGATATTTATGGACATAAAAATGATGCAAGGTATTCTATCATTTCAAATTTATTAGTTCAAATTCCTCTATTATCTTTTGAGATGTCTTATCTATAGGAAAATGATTGAAAATCGATATGATAAGTGAGGTATATTGGACCTTGATGTGTAAGAGTACTCATGTCTCAAATATCAATTAATATGAAATTTCTTTTATGGATGTATGATTTTTAGTCTATTAATCCCACATATCATGAATAATTTTATCAATCCCCGATTTCTTATTATATTAATAATTTTATGGATTAATTTTATATAGTTTTATTGAAATCCATTATCTGTCTAGTAGACACTACATGAAAGTTTAATGAATAGTAAAAATCAAGATTGTTCTTATTGTATATAATAATCAATTTTTAAGGAGATAAATTAAAAAAATGCAGTATTGTGTAAGGGACACAAAATATGGTTATTTTGTTAGATTACACAAAATATATGATGCTCTGTTTCCCGACATACTAGAGTTAAATTACCTCATCCCCATTGAAAACGAATTTGTTATAATTGTGTATATACTTCAATTTCATAGCTATAGTTTTAGGATATAACCACCAATCATTCATCCCCCTTATATAAAACACCCATGAGTACATGGAAGTGTGAAAAAACTCTAGGGTTTAGGGGATTATGTTAGCATGTAATTGGCATGAATGACCCCTCCTAAAGAATTTCATTGAATCCAATATCATCAATAGACATAAATAGGAAATTATTCTGATTTTGTGATAAATGTTGTTCCCAGTCTGATGGAAACCATATGAGATTTTATGTACTTTTTTAATAATGACCATAATTTCCTCTCCTTCCACACAACAAATATGGACTCAATTAAAGACACATTTATAGTGTATTTCCAAATGATTTTGGATATGATAATGTGTGATGTCGAGTTCTCATCATCAAATTTTCTATTTTTTCTCTATGGGATGTAATTAATCCAATTTATAGATTGTCCATTATGGGAGTTATCCAACCATTTGTAGTATTTTTTGGTTTATGGATGAAATTGATTTTGGATCTCTTACAAGATTTGATGAAAATATGGTGACACAATTATTCTATGAATAATGTTGTTTATTTATTTTCCAAATATAGATCTTTCAAATAAATAACCACTTTCCCTAAATCATTATCCATAGAGTTATGTCGATGGTGTACCTGTTTAAATGTTGGATATGTAAGTAATTTTTCCATCAACCCTCTCAAAAAAACATGAAAGGGTATTAACTCTTTTCTTTTCATAGAATAATCATCATTGATCAGTTTGGTCACCAACATTGAATGACCTTCCAAACTCATTTGACCTAT
This sequence comes from Viscum album, assembly GCA_963277665.1. Lineage (NCBI taxonomy): Eukaryota > Viridiplantae > Streptophyta > Magnoliopsida > Santalales > Viscaceae > Viscum > Viscum album. Next base: position 327,297,100 of record OY728128.1, read on the forward strand.
TTCCATTTTGAGTTCCATTTATAGACCCGCAATTAGGGATATGTACTCTACCTCCTTGTTGGTGTAGTCTTCCGAAAAGAGGAATGAATAAGGTAGAACAACAATTTCTAGAGATATAATAATTACTCCCAACATGACATTATTGAACATGGGGTCTTCCATTAATTTTTTTGGTATTTTGGATGAACCTTCAAAATACATATCACATGTTTTGATTTCATCTTGATCTGAGAAAAAAAAATTCATGCAATTGACTATTCAATAAAATTATCTATGCATAGGTATATATTACATAGAAATATTAAATTCATCGCAATTTACCACATTAAGTTGTATGAACTAAATGTAGAAATGATTTAATATGACTTCCCCATATTCTATGTACCTAGTGAACATATGGAAGTTGAGTATGTATTTGAGTGGGATTTAATGTGATACCAAATAAATCTAAGGATTCTATAGGTAGTGCGTCAATTTTTGAACAACAAGAAATAGTTGAAGGAAACTATACTATATTTTAGAATATATAGTCTATGTATCATGCATAATTATATTGAGATAACTATTATTGTTAACACTTTTAATAGCATTCTTATTTACATGAAATGTAACCACTAATCTCACTAATGATGTTACATAGAAAATTGGTCGCTTTCCTATGATACATGTAATTATGAATAGTTAAATTAAAAGATACTTCTTCATAATATTAATGGATTCTTAATAGTCATCGGTCAATTTTTAAGGAACTCATATGTTCATAAGTTTGGTGAATGGAATAAATTTTGTTATCATATATTTTATAAAGCATCATATATAGGCTTGGTACCCTTATATCCCTTTCATCTATTTGATGTTTAGATGCGGTAAAATCTCGAGGATAAACATAGTATTCTTAAGGTCGATATAGAAGTCATAATGGTTTATTATGATGTCATGAAATAATCCAGAATTAACACAGGAATCAAAATTCAAATGAAATATTTTGAAGTTATTGTATCATTTTGTGCCCTATATTATCTCAATATTAGTGAAACAATCATAGTGCTATGAGGATTTCACCACTATATCATCACTATATAATTTGAAAGATATTCCCCTGATTCTCCTTAAAATACAATATATGGAAGAGAAATATGTGGATCCAATTTTCATAAAACAGAAACGCTTCACCCGATGATACAATGCCTATTGTGTAGACTTGAAAGTAGTATCATCTTCACTGTGTTGTTTTATCCATATTTTTTTAATATACATAATATCCATCCATAGAGGTGATACCTAGATTGTCATTCAATGCATCGGTCTTGAGTAAAATAATTAATACATGGAAATAGTATTTTGGAAAATGATAGTAAAGATTGCTAATTTATATGAAAACTTTGATATTACAATTTTTCATTTTTAATTAGACAATATTTTCTATCTCTTTTAGTATTTGACATCCTGAATGAATTTTTCCTTAATGGGTTTATCAACATCTTCCTTCACATTGGTGTCATGAGTTGGGTGCATTTTTTTGAGTAATTCGTATAACCATGATGATATTATAGGAAACCAATGTGGTGGGTGGAAACATTAGGATACTGGAATAAAATTACAATGTAGTCCTAGGTTAACACATCCCAATGATTCTTTATAAAAGAGGTATGTACCTCATTTTCATAAAAATTCATGGTCACAACAATTAACTTATTTTGTAGATATTCTAATTTACCCAAATTTACCTATTATAATTTTTCAATGGTGGTGGAAATTTCATCCATTAGTGTAATAAGTGAGTCTTCTATTTCCTCCTCCTCTTATTACTCTTCTTCCTACATTCAAACACATTTAGGAATAGATGATGATGGGTAGTTTTTATAGATAATAGAATAATTAATATTTCGTCCTCTAAAAACGGGGATGGATTATTTTTATTCCTCATATAAAATAGGAAATTTTCTTCTAACCCATATAATGTTTTAGAGGCCTTTAAATGCATTTGGGTCTTGGGGAACTTTAACATGAGGTGTTGTAATTGTTTTTGAGTTCTGAGAGATAAAAAATATTTATTTGGATATTTTATGAAAACTAATATAATTATATTTAATGTAGAAATACAATAGTATGAAATTCCACATTTTATTTGGTTGATAGGAAATACATAATAATCACCAACATCTAAAAATGAGTAAACCCATGTCATTTCCAGACAAATGGGGGAAGCAATGCAAGAAATATCATCAATCATGGGTATTTTTCCATCCCTATGGTAAAATGATGTATCTATAAACTAATATTCATAATATTTGAATAGATATTTTTCACCGTGTACTGTATTGATATATCTATTAACCCGGTATTTGAGATAATAGTAGTATAATAATGATACTAATACATATTGATACATCTATGGACTTACTAAAAGGAAGTCAAATGATGTTCTCATGCATACTACTGGGAATTCAGGGTCAGATACATGGTTACTGAATTGATTATTGAGCATAATTTTTTGAATTAGTTTTTGTTTCCTCCTTCCATAACACTAAAATGTCTTATGGGGATGAGATAAGTCGTCTTTGGTGTAACCTAATCGACAGGGAATTCAGAATTTAATGAAGTTGACTCTTCATAAAATATCGATGAAATATAATTGGATTTTGATGTCATCTAGATTATCGGACACGAATAAGGGTCTAACGTGACACTATATAATGAAATCCTTTTCTTTCTCATTGAATGATTTAGTCATTTTTAACTATACAAGATCATCCTCTACATGATATTCATTAGTAGTGTTAATAATAAATTCAAACACCTAATGGATTAATAATCCCCCTTTAAGTTCTATATAGAGGTCTGTTGATAAATTGAGACCTTATAATATTCATATCATGGTGGGTAATAAGGCCAATTTTTTCAACATGTCATATTTTAGTGCAAAGGACTATGTCTCAAATATTTATGACTATACGTATCATGAAATTTAGTTGATAAAGAACACAAAAAAATAATGTTTGCAATTTGAACCAGGGATGAGGGCGATCTTGTCAATGGGAGATTATGTTGACTTGGGATTCCAACTAGACTAGGTTTATTCAATAGTTGCACCCCCTTTGGATGATGGAGTCTTTTATTCTTTGAGAAATTATGACAAAGTCATGAAAATATAATGTATATTTTACAAGAATGAGTGGTGTGTACAACTTTTCATGTATTTTATATTTATAGAGAGAAAATAAATCATAATTTGGATACTACTATTTTAGATATTCAGTTGAAGCCTTCCACTATGTGATGAAATTTTATACTATATAATTTTATCACAATTTGGAGGTCGAGGATCATAATATTTCACAATGTTGAGATGAGTTGTTAGGTACACTTGTGAAAAAGATCTTCCCATCCATTGATTGACTAGGGTAGTAAACAACTATACTACAATAGGTATGTTCCTTACATTGATTATATAAATAATCTATGTTCAGCATTTGTTCAATGGTTCCCATCATGGGAAAAAATGTGACATGAAATGAGTCCTATTTTGTTTTGGATCCCTATAACCATATAATTTTGGTAATGTAATGTTTCTATCCATGGGAGGAGGAATATCTACATCTAACCATTCATGTAATGTCTTCATCTCCAAATATAATAGTATAATCCATCATTCAATAGCATTAAATATATATATCAATGAATCAATAGTGTTTTTGATAACTAGGGGGATTGCTAGTTTAATGGGAGTATGAACAAAAGCAGTGATGGGTAGAATCTGAGGATAAGTCTATACTTGTATTATGGTTGAAAACCTATATGGGAAGACCGAAGATAATTATCCAGACGTGGTCTAGATTTTCCTAAAATGGTGTGAAATACTTATATATCCCTATACTTCTGTCCAAATATATTTTTTCTATCTCTCTAGCTAATGTGATGTTATAGATTTACTCTCATTTCTATGATGAGCTCCACAGATGGAGGTATGGAAAGTAGTAGGGTAAGATAATTATCAACATAAAGAAAATACCGAGTGAGAATATTTCAATGGATATGTTCTTTATTATTTCACTTCAACTATTTCATCTCATATTCATAATTGAAAAATATTTCCAGAATAATAAGTGGTTCAACATAGTTAGTAAAATTTTAGATTTTGGCCATTACATTACCATTTTTCATGGTTGAGGCATGCTGATGAATTTTATGATAGGCACTTATGAGGGTCCCAATTTTTTCATCCCATTAATTTCTGGTGCTCACACTTTCCTTATCATATTCTATATCATCCAATTTTTTAATGTAATCATCCCCCTCATTTTCGTAGTTATTGGTTTCACATTACGTAGAATCATAAATTCCTTTTATAATGATATTTATAGACACATAATAAATATATGATGTTTATTTTTTATTGGTATAGTAAGAGGGATGCTTTTCTTCAGTATAGATGTAGGAGTGGTCATATTCATTAGATGCTATTATAAACTTTTTAGATCACATTGACATGAGGAATTATTCGAATTTAATCATATATTATGTGGATTCAACTTATAAATTCTTTTAAAGGTAAACCTAGAAATAGTACATAGAGAACCTTTTTGTACACATTTTCCTATAAGAATCTGGGGCAATAGATGAATCACACATTAAGGTCCCATTTTTTGACATGCCCCCTTATAGGGAGTTGGCTATCCTCCATGGGAGAAGTTGTTGGGATAATAATTCCCCCATTTCAGTGGGCTTCAATTTCCCTTTATCCATTTTTATATTTCATCGAAAAAAATTAAGTGATATTAATAATGTTTTTTGTGATAACCCCTAGTGTTTTGGGTTGGGGATGCTCTTCTCCATCCCCAACATTGGATATCACAGATGTTCTATTGAATTTATGAACAATTTTCTTAGTATGTTTTAGGATTAATATATGATATTCCAAAAATCTACTTATTTTTAAATATATTATTACTACTCAATGATTTCATTTTCTCAAAAAATAGGTCTAATTAATCATATCATATACCTTAGGAAACAGTCTTTCAGTGGCCTTCTCTCATTTTGATTGATTCTTCTAATATGTAGTAATGGCTATCTCATAATAAGAATTCACTTTATTGTTTGTAGATCCATAAAATAATTATTTTCATGAAACAATTACATTGCCCGAAACCAATTCTAATGGGAATTGTTAACTACATAGTGAAATGAAGTACAACTCAACATGATCACAACATTTTTTGATATGTACATAAATTGGTGAATCGATGATCGATTTATGTAGGTTTCTTAAATCATAAATACATTTTCATTGAATAATCTCAAAATACATTTCTAATTTCTCGTGTCATGTAGATAAAAAATTTTACGAATCAATATGAAAATTTAATTCTTTATTTGAATTATATGATGACAATATCATTTATAATGTAATTAAATGTTTTAGATTGTGAATAGTGTACCTTATATTCTGAATAAGTTGATGCATTCATCCCTATAAAATGTTTTTGTAATTAAAATTTATTGTTATCCCATAAGAAAAACCATAATATTCATATTATTATTTTCTTTTATTTTCTTAATAAGTGATGTATTCCCTTCGTTTTCTAGGGGAGACCCATCCACATGATTTGAAAAATGTTTGTGCCTCAAAAGTTATTTATTAGTTTGGGAGGTAATTTTTCAAATCCATTATATTTTGTGTGAAACCTAGAAATCCATGGAGGTTGTATAATGATTGTTACTTCCTTCTTTATTATAACTGATAATGAATGTCACTTTTAAATGACAGATAATATTACATTACTAACTTTATCTTCCCTTATGTACATGACATAATGAATTTCTTGTAGGTTATTCGAAAAGGGGAGGAACATCATTAAATAATTAATATTTATTATGAATAGGAAATAAAAATATAAAACCCTCATAGATAGTACTACCATTATTGAATAATGTTTGGAAATAGGGGGATCCTACAACACATATCATGGGAAGGACAATCATGGTATACATTAAAAAGGGAATGACCTTCTTCCCTACTGATATTCTGACCAAAGGGAGGGTTGAAATGTTACTCATAACGAGAAAATAACTATTTATCAATCATATTGTTGACTTACCTGATATCTTATAGGTGAATATTTTTTTGGAGGACCACATGAGATACTACTAGTATTGTAATGGGTGTGACCATCAGATCTCTAACTAATTTGTCCTTGATAAATAAAAAATTAAAAAAAAAGTTATTGGTCCACTATTATTAGACAATTAATCGACTCAATACAACAAAATTCTTCAGTTAAGGTTCTTGGTACTGCATATGGATTATTATTAATTTTTTGTGTAGATTTCTTTTTCAAATTTTCATTTTCGGGTGACTAAAGTGGCATGTTATAGAAAAAAACATTCATATGTGTTAGGCATCCAGAGTAAATCATATTACATTTTCTGAATATTCATATTGGTTCCTATGGATTTTTATAATATATATGTCTTTCCTATATTTTATATTGATATTGTCCAATAATTTTCAATTGAATTGAGTATCTATGTTAGATTCTATAGTCTATTTATCATGGGACTATGTTGAGGGGACTCCTAGATGGGAGATGTGGTATGATTATAGTCGACATTAACCTTCAAATTGTGAAAATGAGAGGTCACAACTGTGGCGATGATTTTTTGTTACTACCCTTTACCCACTAATTCTAATATTATAATGTCATTGATGTTTTTTTGATTGATGGAAGTGATGTATAGATACAATATTTTAGTCTTTGGTGTATATTGAGTTACATTTTTTTCCAGAATAGTAATATGTTTCCATTATTTTGTTTGTTTAGGGATATATTTCTAGTATTAAACTCCATTCTATACCATTATTTAATGGAAATAATATTCTGCAAGGTAAGAATAATTGTATTCCCCTTTTTTCAGGATATGGTGACAATATTCATTAGGTGTTTCTATATTCTCTTAGAAGGGTTTTTGGGTGAATTAAGTGTTATATTCCTTTTTTAATATTCTCATTGTGCATTATTGGGCTTCCGTATTGGTAATGGGGTTTTGTTCCAAATCCGAATAATATGATTTCTACACATGGTAGCCCCCCCCATTGAGTCTACACATAGGTGGACTAATAGAATTCCAATGGGGTAGAATCATCATCCTGATGAGTACATAACGACATTTTATAATGGAAGTGGGGATTTCATTTACAGAATATTTAGTGAACTCTACAACATAGGTATTATGATCATTAACAATATCAATATATACTTCCCTTAGATAAGATTGTAACATTATGATACATTTCAGGGAGTTGGTCTAATAAATATATGACATGGTTATCAATTCCACATGTTTTTTTTTCTCTAGCCATAGTCAGGTGGATGGTGGTATATTCCTCATGTGACATAGGGATTATCATACAATCAATAATATTATTGTAGTAGTATTTAGGTGGTAATCCTTGAATATTGAATTCACGATCTCATGTTGAAGGAACTATGTGGGAGATTATGTGCACTATCATGATGATAACCTGGATCTAGAGAGTACCGATGCCTAAGGATTATTTCATCGATAGGAAATAATTTTGGATTGAATAGAGTTATGATGATGTTCCATCTTACAGGTGAGTAAAAAAACTAATTAATGTATCACCACAAATAGATAATTTCATGATAATTGATTACTTTGAGAGATTTATGTTTCTCCGATTTTATCACATTGTGAGTATATATGATTAAATGGGTTTACATTTGGACGAACCATTTTATTCAATTAATGATGGATTCATATCAGTTTAGTGTTTTTTTCACAGCCGTTTAGTGATAGTCTTCAGTGGGGTGGATTCATTGAATGAAAACACCAAACAGATACCTTTTCAATGATGTAGATGCCTATTACAAAAGAAAGTTACCACCAGGCACATTCTAATGATTCTTAGGGACTCACATTGGTCAAGGTGATATGAGTTCAAGGTCATGAATCCCTTTTTGGGGGAGTGTTTTCCTACTCTAGGGAACTAATATAGATTAAATTCATATTCATGAATTCTAAATAAAAACTAATATATGTATGGTCACCATTAACATATACAATTTTTCATGTATATATATGTGAGAAAAAAACTATATGGATTAGAGTTCCTCCATAAATGTAACCATATATATGTATATTTGGTTCTCAATTGAGAGACAAATTTATATGTATCTGAGGATCTCAATCGCAAATTTTTATTTACTTGAAAAGGATATATTATAATTTACTATTATTTAATGCATAATAATTTGGTAAACATGAATTTATTATCTTCCAGGTATGTTTTTGGAGTTTTTATATATGGATTTGACACATGAAAATGTATTCCTATGTATCCTTGGGAAATGAATTCGAAGCCATGTAATTTGTTTCTCCTAATGATAATCTTCTAACACTTTGAAAATATTTTATGAATATGAAACCATACAATCTAATATTATATAATGGTGAAATCTAGAAAAATGTTCATAGAAAATGTTACTGTGGGACATAGACAATAGTGGACCTTTTTTTGACTTTTTGGGGATTATATCCTAGGAGGAATGGATTGGTCATACAAGGAAAATATAATTGTAAAGAAATATCTCACTGGGAGTATAGGAGGGTTTGTAAGAGATGAGAAGGTATATGGATGAAATATAGACTATTTGGTGATGGTTTTTCTTACTAGTAATATGTCTTGATTAACAGGTTTGGTATTTGATATTTTAGGTTTGAACCTTATGCAGGAATACTACATAACCCATAAATATGGTTATCAAATCACATATACATTATGATGTTTTGGTTATTACGCCTCAATTGAGTCCAATTTATTACTTCATTAGAAATATAGACATCAGAAGGGTTTTTTCGAGATGAATAAAACCCATTCTGTATATGAAAATATGATTTGGGGAATAAAATTTGTGGGGTTCCAATTATATAATATTGATCATGCTACACTCCATATCACTATTTATCACAAAACCCACAAGGGAAATTCTTGTCTTGAGAAATAAGTGATCGTAAAATATCTACATGTATCATAATCATGCGAAGGATGGGTTTATACCTGAATTTGAATACTATGTTGAACATTCTTTCTCGTTAGTTGGTGTATGTTTTTTGAGATATTAATGTTAGTATGAATATGTTATCCTGTAATAAAGGCTATGGGATTCCCCAATATGGTTACCCATTTGGTAATTTATATCCTCATTTTCTCGTAGAAGAGGGAGAGGCTATAGTGGTGATGATAGGGATAAAGTAACAGATTATACATTACCATAATACCAACTACATCTAACCCCAGTTTTTGGGATTAAATTTCCATTTAGATAAATTTTATTTCACTTTTCACTTTAGGTGGCACAAGAGAAATTAATTTCACTACCCAAACTGTTTCAAATGTGCATAATTTTGGGATCATCATTACCATGGGAATGCAAGATTCTGATCATTGATAAGGACCTTAGCTACTAGGGATGTTAAATTTGAGAATTCATTTAGCACATGAATTTGTCAATGAAATGGGATATTGTGAGTTTTTTTGAAACTTTTATAATCTATGTTTGAAGTTCATAGAGTAGTTTATGTTTACATTATCCTTTCTTGAATATTTGTGTTTACCAAAGCGGTGCATTTTGGATGTTTTCAGAGCAGATTAAATTAATCTACATACTATATGGGAGGAGTATAGTTAGGATAGAATGGTGAATTCCCCATGAATAACTAATTCCATTTATTGCTCATTCTCATTAAATGTGCATCACAATTGATATTTTTCCTTTGAATGATATCTCATTCTCCTGTGGAGTTACCTTCATAGGGGTTCCATTTTAGGGGAAAACATACTCAGTGAAGAAAAACATTTGGAGGGATTAATTTTCCTTTTTTGTCCTTGTTGAGGGAATATTCTTCTACTCTATAGGTCTCTCACTTTTTCTTCTACTATTTATTCATATTCTTCATCTGTCTCCATCCCTTTTCTATTTAATTCATCTGAAAGTGACAACATTAAGTATTTATAGGGAAAATATAATTTTTTCCATGAAATAGATATATATATTAAAACAATACATTGATCTACGTGGTGGGAAATAAAATTGATTTCCCATGATTAATAGATTTCAATTTGGGAAATCACCTCACACTACAAATGATTTATCATTTAATGGTGTGGGTAGGTATCCACCTTTTTTCAAAAATGAAAATCATTTAATTTGGGTATGATATTACCACATAATATAATAAATAAAATTCATTTATAGGGAGAAGGTATTATTGCCTCACATCGCAAATAAAATTTGTTTGGGTGTGGTATGAAATTACCAGATAAAAATACGTTAGAAAATCATTTGTAGTGATTTTATATGACTTATTTGACCTATAATAAATTTTTAATTATTGGGGATTTCTTGTAATTTAGTGGTTCAATATAGTGCTTATGCTATGAGGGATGAGGTTTCCATTTTATAGGTTCTATGTACATTTCCAATTTTAACTCAATTTATCATATTCTAAATTTGACTATAGATTAATAAAATTAATAAGTGATTTTTGGGAATCATTTTGGACATATCAGTTTTAAACATTTAATACACATATTATATTATCATAAAAAATATAGTGAATAAGAAATATAATCCAATTAAAATAAATTGAATTATGAATACTTTTACCTAACAATTCCACATAGTTGAACATTTTTAACCTCATGACTAACTATTTTAAAAATGTTATTAATTTGTAATAAAAACATATAGATATTTTTAATATCATAAATGATCGTATCATAACATATAACAACCCATTTTTTCACAATATTTTATTATAATCAATTATTATGCAGTTAACTGTTTTTCATTATGATGCATGTTTTGTAATGGAAGTTTCAGTACATGAACATAGATTATTGATCCATCGTATCAAAAAATTTAACCATGAAATAGATATAATATATATTACTTTTATCCCAATGGAAACACTTAAATATTGATTAAACTATCTAGAACACACAATGATACAAAGTAGAATGAGAAAAGTGGATATAAAAACTAAGGGGATGAAAATAATGAAGGCCAATGGCATTCGCCCAAAACAGATTCATAAATTCTAGAGGAAGCATTCCAATACTAGTTAAAATTTCATGGGGTTCATCTAGTGGTCCTCAGGTGGAATGGATGTTCACCACCTTTTTCCCCTCCCGCCACATGTGATGAATGTCTACATAGGCTTCCAGACACTATAAACTTCGTGAAATTGAATAATAAATATACCAAGGAGTGCATTATCTTACATGGATAGATTTTTTCATAATCACCAAGTCTTTTTCAATGACTGGGACCAGGAGATTATGAGAAATTATGACCTCCAACTTGTTAAGTAGGGTGTTGGCCTCAGCCATAACCGAGCTCCCCAGACCATTGAAACATCTGAAGGCAAGGTGCTCTGACCCCAAATGATCTCGTACCACCATAAATCTATTCATAACACTGATATAACCAGAAGCATACATATTGAGATTCAATACGATGATATGAGGCTACAAATATAGATATTTCCCTAGTCTAAGAGCCACCACCATTCCCTAGATTGTGCCATTACTCGATGACTAAAGATGTAGCTTCATAGTGTTTATGTCTTCCCAATTCTTAACCAGGTGTTGAAATTATGCCACAATAAATCTAAAATAGACATGAAATAAAAGGATTAACTATAAATACATTATGTTTGTGTAGTATTTCATGCCTTCCTGATCAAACTACTTCTCGCAACAATAATATTAGTGAAAGTAGTGTGGAATTGATTATAGACATTAACAGATGACATAACCATCTGTTTAAAGCCTCCTCACATGTTTGTTTCAAGTATTGTCCTCTCACGGATCCAAGGTACCTACACACCTTGGTGGCCCATTAACCTATACATAAAACAGGTTATAATAATTCCATAAAGATTCTAAAACACGATACAATGAAAATAACTTTTTTTCATATCTCATTATTCGTAGGAATGTAATTGTTGAAAAGGTACCAAAGAAGAATATTATAATTGATAGGAATTTCCTTACACCATGTGAAATAGACACTGAAATTAGTATTGAATTCTTAATGAAGAATGTATTTTTCCACATATTTGAGAATCCCCAGAAGATTCTAGAGTGAAAATATTATGATCATTGTCCGATGATAGAACAATCACTTCAAATAGGGCATGATGTTTTTTGAAGATGATATAATTAATGAAAAAGAGAATGATAAGTTCCCTGGAAATGTTGTTTTCAGATTTTGGGAATCCTGGAAATCCTAGTGTGGAACCTACATAGTTTTCAATAAAACAATTGACCTAACCATCATCTTGAATACATTGTGTGTGTCAATGGATAGTAGGAAGGTGAGTCTGAAGTGAATTGAATAGCCATGAAACATTTATTTTTGGAGAATTCTAGTTAGATACATTCTTTATTTTAATAAATATAATCCTTATTTAATTATCATCTATAACAGCCCAAAACAAAGTAACTTATAAAAAATACATTGACATATATACACTATGCATATTAATTCCACCATCATAAAAACTCTTGGAAAATAGCTTCCACAATGTCTAGTGATAACTTCCTTCACCAAAATACTCCCATGTAAATGATTTCCAGAACATATCAATATTTATAATAACCACTTTAGGCACCCAGATGAAGTATAAAATAGGCATTGGTATATAAGAAAGACAATGTTCACAATATTGAATTTTCCTCTAAAGGACAAGAACCTATATCTCCAATTGTTGACCCGATTAATGATTTTATTTACCACCCATTCAGAATTACCAATGCAAATTCTTCTTATATAAATTGGGACCCATGTAAACCAAGGGAATCTTACATATATGAATGCCAACCGTATCATCCATTTTTTTTATACCTACCCTTTGAACTAGATTGTGACACATAGAATCTTCTATTATCATTTTTATACATTCCCCACTCCAAGAGGTATAATCATCCAAAACCTTTTTAAGGCTTTTAATGGATCTACTATCTTTATTAATAAAAAAGATAATATTTTCCAAAAACAAGAGGTAAAAAACACCTTGAAAATGATTCCTACATTTTAAATACATAATATTTCCATTGACCATGTTCCATACCATAAAACGACTAAGAGGCCATTGAGATATGATGATAGTGTTAGGATATAGGGGATACTCATGTCGAAGGCCACATATAGATTTATGAAAAACACATTTTTCCATTAAAGACATTGAGAAACAAATAGATTTATAAGATCTAAGGAATTTGTAATTGAACCAATTATAAAAACCTCACACACTCTATAACCCTTAGATTATGGCTTCATTCGACTCTATCATAAGCCTTATCCATGTCAATTTATTCTGACCACAATAAAACCATGCACCTTATTAGTAAGATCTGAGATCATTACTGGGTAATATCAATAACAATAGGAAAAGAAATACCCTTTATAAAACATGTGGTCCCATTGAAACCTGGTCTTTTATGTGATTAGAGATCCTTCAATTAAAAATACTTGAAAAAATTTCATACGACACATTAAAAATTATAATATGATGGAAATGATTAAATCAATAAGGATCCACTACATTGGTGATGATCCTAATTAGGGTAGAAGAAATAGATTGAGAATGATAATCCCAATGAAAAAAAATCTTTAATGGACATCACAAGGCATTTTTTAATAAGATGTGACGAATTGCTATAAAAAGGTGGTGGAAACCCATTGAGCCAGAAGCACTATTCTGATTGAGCAAATTAATAGTCTTAATAATTTTCTTCCCATCTAGAAGAGACATGAGGAACAAGTTAATGGAAGAAGAAACCACATTATTAATACACAAAAATAGATCACATTGACCACATGGATAAGCACCCTACATATTCACAGTATAAACAATAAAAATGGATTTGAAGTGATTTTCAGCCATATCTCTGATGACAATCATATGATTAGAGAATGATAAATAATTAATTTTTTATATTTGTAATTATTACATGCTTATTATATTTGATAAAATCAATAAAATATTCAGTATTTTTGTCTCCTTACTTATGACATGCAACACTAGCTCTATCACAGACTGTACTCTCTTGTTAATGAAGCAACTCACATAATGGGTTTTTGTTGTGAAGAAAGGTTGTATGAATTTACTCATATCACTCAACATTGAGAATAATTTCAAGTAAGTAAATATCATCTTTTAGTGCACCAAACTCTTCATAGTAATCAGTTTGAAGACTACATCAAGTCCACAGTTCCTCATGCATACATTTAATCTTTTTCTGAAATGCGTCCAATGTAGTCCCTTGAATTGGGTTTCTCCCTGATGCTACTGACACGTTTTGATATTACGGATTAATATCCCAAAACATATAGAAAAAATTTTCATTGTCAATACCCCTCTTATGAATTCTCAAAAATAAGGATCTGGATCCAAAAGCGAGCGTACCATATGGTTATCCCTGACATTCGACAAACATGTAATAACCTACGTATTTTATAAGACACGGTATAAATGACCCCACATACATCTAGGAAAATGAAAAAGTATTTAATTTTTATAATTGATATGGTGTTCGAATGTTCTATCATCAAATAGAAAACAATATTATGAAAAACACCCAAGGGGGGCACTTCTGCACTAAATCAGGCCACTAGAGTCCACCTAAATTGATCCCAATGCTTCCTCAAAGTCTAAGGAATAGAACATGAGTGATATACAACCATCGATCGACCATGCACATAGAAAAACTAAAGGGTCCTACATAAACCATGGGAAAAAACCATCCACCACGTTAGAGTCAAGTCACAAATCCTTACTATAGGAAATTTGAAAGCATGAATGTTGTTTTCACTTTTCTAAAGAAGGATAAAAATAATGGTAAATTATAATTCACCATTATATAATCATTATTATTAATCATATATAATATATATTCATTATGTATATCCTTTTCACATGATCCTCATACTAGTTGATTAGGACTCAAAAAATGCATCCAAGAGACTTCAGATCAAATCATGGAGGAGACATATAGCGGAGTATTCTACTAGTTCTATAGAAGGTAATATAGAAAGAACTATTCAATACTATAATAGTTGGAATGTTTCATACATCTGGTCCTTTGGACCAACGATTTGGTTATCAGGTCATGCCCCACTTTTGGTCCATCAATTTACTTCGGACAACTTCAATGCCTTCGTGTCTTGACTCCTTCCCTACAAGCTGCACCAATCTTTGTCCAAAAATATGATATGGGAGATAGTGACCCCAGAGTCCTATATTCATTATCCATCATGTTGGAGACTAGCACCAATGGTATTGTAAAAACACGAATGAGAGGAATTATCTTCAAAGAGAACACTTGCTGAAGAGAGAGATATGACAGACACAAACCAGATCTTACTCAGATTGCAATTTAGATAAAATTCCTTGTACACTTATGATATTTGATACAGGAACTACTATAACTGAAATGAAAAATTTTGAGGTATCAAAAAAAAGTGCAAACATCACCATCCATGGAGCCCAAATAGCTCAGACAACCCCAAGCTAGTAGTAACCATCCTAATCTCTGACTGTCTCCAAGTGACATGAAAAATAGTTTATATATAAAAAGGGTGATTATAACATTATACTCAGTATGATACTCCATAGACACTATCGTGAAAATGTAAATAAACCATGCTAATGTGCAGTGAACAATAAGTGAATCTAAATCATAAGAGAAATAGAAATACTATGCTCCTTGCCTCAACCAGGATACTCTCGCAAAAATGTTTTATAAAATAGTATATAATATAATAAATAATATCAAGGTTACCCCACTACCACATTCTTAATGGATTTACACTATTCCCCAATGTCACAAATCCTAAGAATATCCCTCCAAAAAGGTGGGCCCGGAGACATGTAGGCCAGAACAACCAAATGCTTATTGTGAAACACTTAACATTCCCACAAACACCTAGGTGAAGCACCACACAATCCACATGAACCAATAGTAACCAGGTGGTTTTCGGGAGCCACCACAACTCACATAACATGTATCATACATCTGGAATTATACCTCCTACCATTATAGCCCTTATACTGAGTAAGTATCCTCAAGCCATCAAAGCCTAGACATGATACAACAATAGTAGTTCATAAGAAGCTATATCTATAATATATGAGTGTGAATTTACACATTCCATTACATACCTCTATGAACATATATGGGGAAATCTAGACATTTTGAAAACATAAAAAGTTACTACAAAGAGAAGAGAGTGAGGCCAAATTGGGTAATCATCCATCCATCCTCCCACCAAAAAGTTGGGGAAAACACCCACAAGGCTCAGAATCCCCAAGGTGTCAGTTTCCATAACTGATTGGGTGGAGTAGAAAATAGAAACCCACATGTACAAGATATATAATAGTTAAAAACCACACTATGGGAAATTATTTGTCAAAGACACAAACTACAACTAACATCTCTCAGACTCCCAGTAGCCAATGCTATGACTAGATATCATTAAAGTACAAAAACCATTTTAAGATATTTAGTATGTTACATAATAGTTTTTTAGTAGTTTCACTCTATATTAATTAATTCTTTATACATTATTAATTCCAAATTACATGTCATTATCCTGAATGTCCTGAAAGCCTTTATTTTTTTAATTTTTTATGACCCATCTTTCAAGGGATGATTGGAAACCCTTACAAGGCACGCATGATTATATATTACAAGATCATAGTCTTAAGATACATAACATGGATCAATGATCATAGAGAATTAAACCAGACCATAACTACGACGAACATCCCCACCCCCACATCTGCATCGTGATGGTTTCTCTCCTCCTTCGCATGGACATCTAATTATGATTCCCATGCAAGAGTAGGCTGGTCCCAATGGCATAGCCACACCATGTAAGTCATCCAAATCCATTGGTTCATCTTTGGTGAGTGCGCCTATGCTAAATCAATTTATGGGGATGATCTTTTCTATATAGAGTCTGTCGGGGGAAACTACATGTGCGCTAACGGCCTTGAGGTGTCCCAAAGGCCATGAGGGTGGCCTGAAGGCCCTACTGACTCAAAGCCCTTGGTGGCCTGAAGGCCTTAAGGACTCATACCCCAAATCGATAACCCAAGGTGAAATTCTCTAGTATCTATAGTACCTTCTATAGTCAATGCTATAGTACCTGCCATAACACTACTACAGTACCCTCGAAAAATATGTCTTCTCCTGGTTTTGAAACTGGGTCTCGTGGATTCATTTGCTTATTCCTCACCAACTCGACTGAGGCTCATGTGAACATTACATTTTATTAGCCACCCTCTAATTTTAAATGCACAATAGGCATAACCAGACCAAGTACACAACTTCTCAGAAATATTACCTCAACATTGAATCACAACAATGTAAAACCACTTAGTTTAACATCATTTATTTTTATCATTTGTTAAAATCAATTTCACTTTCCCATATTCAAAGGAATTATAGAAAAAAATTCAGTGCTACCAAACATATGGGTTCTAAACACGGTGAGTAGATGAACTACCAATCATGTTTATGCAATATGTAGCTGGATCGTAGACCCATCCTCCATCGAGAATATTATTATGTAAACATCATTGAATACATTACACGTCTTCACCTTTATTGGTAGGAGTGTAGATCATCATCTACCATTATCAGTGGGTAATAGAATGTCCATAATTAACAACATGTTTCATAAAGAATCCAAAATTCATATCCAATCCATTTCATCCTCTCTAGTGAAAAATAGATAAGATTAAGAAAGAATCCAACATTCATATCCAACCCATTTCATCATCTCTTCTATCCTTCCTGAAACCCACATGCATAAACTGATGCATCTGGCCACTCTAAGCATCATCTTCTGCCACAAGCAATGGGCCTCCCGGCCCCCACTTATCACAACAACCTTCCAAGATCACATGATAACACAAGAAGAAGGAAACAAACATCATATCAATTTTTCTTTTGTACATTAAACAAGGAATCAATCCATTATATTTAATAATCACTCATGGGACCAAATCACAAGGCATTAAGCCTTACAAGTAAGATGGTAAATCATAACCCTACAAGGCATTAACTTTTATCGATAAACACGTTCTTTAGTACATCTTAAATATACTAGTTCATTAATAGTTTTCTCCTACTTTGAGAAACCTAAATAGAATTATATAAAAACTACCAAAAATTAATTAAACTAATAATTTTACATTACTCTAATTAACAAGAATAATCATTCTTCAGGTTGAACAAAAAACTAAATTAAACATGAACATATACAACAATTTTACTTACATCAAATTAAAACTACAACAGCAACTGGATTCATTAAATGCATCCTTATCATATTCCAATTAATTATCTATTAAGTCTATATGTACATTCTTTACCAATTTCATCAATAACAACATGAAAACTAGAAAATAGTAGATATCACACTATGTTGAAAATCAAGATGAAAACCATTATTACGATGAAATGAAACAACATTTGATCCAAAAAATTCAATTAATTTCATTCATGTATTTAATTAGGTCAATTTCATAGAGATAAAATGGGCTAAATCATGCTAACTCTATGATTTCACATACATAATTATAGAATAATTGAATACCATACCTCCAATAGCTTCTAACGTTCTTCACTTAATAATGGATCATGATAACCTTCCACAAAAAATATTCATCCACCCGGGTAAGTTGTAGGAAATATGCATCAACAACAACCAAAAGAAACTCCAATTGAACCATGGAGATCAAATTCCATAGAATGGAAAAGAGAAACTGGGGAAAATAGATTGAAAAAAACCATATAACAGTGGGGGATCATAACTCAGATTAAAGATGGATCAATGACAGATTGAGAAAGAAGCTTGATACCGATCATAGCCTTGGATATCTCTAAAATGAGATGGAGGGGGCAACTGAATTCCCTAGGATAACATACAAGGGATCCTTAACTATATGTTTGGATTGACTCGACAAACTGTTATGTGTTTGAAACATACAGCGGAGGGTCAGTATATGACGTGTACATCTCATTAACATCATGTACTACATTAAGGTCGGGTTCCGCTGAAAAAAATCGCCAAAAAGATTTATTTTATTTCTCTAAAATTCAAATCGTACACGGAGTGTAACCCTTAGCCACATCTTGTAGCCCCCCTATTTATATCTCCTCACATCCAAACTCCAAAAGAATTTTTATGAGCCAATTCCGAGCACCTCAACCTTTGAATACATGGAAAGGGTCGATCTACATGGATTTGTTCCCTAATATGAGATACAACACAATTCATTTTCATCCTTCATAATTAAAAACCAACATAGAGAGAAAACTAAAATGAATAAAAGGGTTCTTCCAAACAATTGACCCATGAAGATACCTCTCAAAAGTGATAATGTAATAGTAAGAAACTAGAGCAATCTTTCACATATACAAAAAACATAAACAAACACAAAAAGAAAATTGTTACCGGGAATGATCTAAACATCAAATATCTCAGGATACTAAGAATTTATCTATGAATCATGTTCCCATATATTCTCATCCACACTACCATGTCACCATAAGACACGAAAACAGGGGATTGAATGCTCGTGAAACCCCTTATACATGAGTTCATGGATATCCACAGGCTGGTCCTCAATGGTCACCTCATTTTCAACATAGATATCACCCCAATTGATGATGTGAGAGTCTCCATATAGATAATGACAAATCAATTTCACTTGAAAAAAAATCATGTACCCTACTCATCTATAGGGGAAGTGATACAGATACACCATATCCCCACCATAAACTAACACCTCAATGGGTCAAAAAATCCAGGGAGAAATCTTACTCATAGGACCAAAACTTTGCTGGAAATGACATTGACCCACCTCCAGAAACACATTATCCCAAACATCAAACTCTAAGTGTACCCTCCTTTAATTGGTATATTGTTTCTAATGAACATGTTATGCCTTCATCCTCTCTCGAATCACATGAGCCATTTCTGTCGTATTCTGTACAAGTTCCAGTCTGAGAATTTATTAATATCCAACCCCTGTATAGAACAACAGAGAAGAGAATGGATTTCTATAAAAGTATTCAGATAGCGCCCTACCGATGGTGGAGGGAAAATTATTGTTCTAAGAGATTTCTAAAAAGTGTAATTTCCTCATCTAAAGAACTAAAAAATATAGGAAAAATAGAAAACAACATGCCTTCTTGGGTCTGGATGCTCCGCTTTGTCTGGATTTCCATATGTGGATGAAATGAAGTCATATGGTAAATATGTGTACCAAAATCATGCTGGAGACCTCTCCAAACCCCAGCGGTAAAAATGATCTTAATGAGAATAGATTTTTATTGGGACTATGGGTAGTATCACCACCTCCTAAATATATTACAATGACTAATAATTCATTGAGATTGACTCATTGGTCGTTATAAAGTGGGATGATTTTGTTAAACAATCCACCACCACCCATATAGCATAATAGCCTATTAAAGGCCGTGATAAACCATTAAAAATAGTCATTTAGTTTTCCTCCCACTTCCACTATGGAATATAAAATGGATGGAGTAATCTATAGGGAAAATGGTGATTGGTCTTCAGCTTCATGTAGAGCAAACATCGAGACATCAAATCTGCAACTGCATGCTTCAACCTCATCCCCCAAAACGGACTCCTCAAAACATGATATCTCTTTACCATGCCAAGATTCACTGCTAAAAGAAAACTATATATCCCTCTGAGAACCAATAATTCATTTCTAAATTAACAAAAAACCTTCCCTAATACAACACACTATGTCGTTCTTCCCTAGAAAAACCATTAGTGGCCTCACCTAAAACAACTCAGTCTCTCTAGAAATCCATCTCAAGATCCCACCACAAGGAATCTTCCACCTAATAATCTCGTTATTAATTCAAAATTAACTAAAAAAGACAAAATTTCCCCCAACATGTCCCATGTCGAGGTGTAATTTTGAATATCCTTCCATAACACTCTAGAAATTACCATATTCACGCACTACAACAGAACGTGACTTCCAAATCAGTGCAGAAACTACAAATATTACCCTTTCTAGGTGTATATGAGATTTCTATTTGGTATTAAAATAATATCATCATCCATCGACAATGGAATAAGTTCGACTAGCGCTAGGGGAAACCATTCCTTAGGCTATTATGATCGGTGGAAACCACAATGTGATCCCCATTGAATTAATGTCTCCCAAATTTCAGAGAAAACACAACAGCCACCAACTCAAGATCATGGGTGGCTTGGTTATGTTCATGGAGAAGCAAATATGAAGGACAATAATAATTGAATGATATCATCTACATCGGGACACAACATAAGCATAGATGTAAAGCATCACAATAAATGTCAATCTAAACTCTTTTAGCTTGAATATAATTAACTATAACACATACTATACTTCATTAGATATTGAAAGGCTTCATGAAACTGCTCCTCTACAACAAATTCTTATCCATGTTAGTTAAGGCTATTATAGGAGTCACAAAATGAGAGAAATCATCTACGAACATCCAGTAGTATCGGATGAGACCAAGGAAATGTCACACTTCTACCAATATATTGGGGGTTACCAAAGACACAACCACTTATATCTTCGACGAATCCACAACTACTCCCTATAGGGACACCGAATTCCATATGAAAAAAACTTCTCAATCCCAAAATTAACACATCGAAAAATTTCTAAACATCTATTATTGACTAAAGAATTCTAAAATAATGTCCATATACTCTATATACTCATCCTCAGATGCATTTTACACTAGTATTTCATTAAAAAACCACCACAATCATATAAATGAACTCATGGAACACGGTGTTCATCAATCCCATGAACAAAACTTAGGAATTGGTCACACCGAATGAAATTACAACAAAATAATATATCCCCTGATGATAATAGAACACAGTATTCAAGATATCATCATCATTGACACACATCTGATGATATCTTGATAGCAATTCAATCATTGAGAACCAACATGATACCTCCAGTTGATTAAATAAATCATCAATATATGGAAGATGATATGGATTATTTAATGTCACTTTTTAAGTGATGATAATCGAATATAATCTACAACTTCCCATCAGCCTTTTTCATTAACAACACTGGTGCACCCCATGGTGACACACTTGGCCAATCAAAAACGCACTATAATAGACTGTCAAGTTGTAAGCACAGATCTCGAAAATGAAAAGGGGACATAATATAAGGAGACATAGAGATAAGAGACGATACTGCATATAGCTCGATCCCATACTTGATCTCTTGTCCTGGGGGGAATGGTACCACATATTCTTGAAAGACATTAGGGTACTCTTCTATAACCCTAATCAGAACTAACTATTGACCTATGATGTACTTAGCATTAGCTTAACCATCTTGGGTGACAAGGATGAAATAGGCCTCTAACCCATTTGAGGGTCTTGCATGACAAGAAACACCATTGGCTCTATGTCAACATCGAATAACACCACCTACTTCATGAATAAATCCATAGTAGACTACAAAAAATAAAACCAATCCATGATAAGGATAGTTTCATATTGTTGTATCTATAAAAAGATGAAGTCTCACCAGGAGAGGTGCTACCCCAGAACTACCTCACAGTCTCTACATAATTCATACAAGTCACCTCAGCCTCCAACAAGCCTTTTCAATGCCAATGGAACTTGAATCATATCTACATTAAGTCCCAAATAATAGAAAAGTTTAAGTGAAATGAATGAGTGTGTCATTATTAAATCAAATAAGGCATACACCCATGTAGAAAACAAGAAATGTGTAACTCAAATGATGTATAACTTTCCAAGTGTTGGAAATGATAAAGAATGATTTTTTCTATGACCTTCTACATGGCCTCTATGACTCTAATGATGACCCCCACCATGTCTGTGGTTTACTCTCTATGGACATGGATCAACACAGAGCTATCCTCTGTCTACCCCATCTTACCTCTACTGATAAAATGCAAGTGCAACATACTGTAGTTTCATCATCTAGAATTTCCTAAATTGAAAAACATGGGGTGGAAATCCATGTTCACAATGACTTCTCTAAAAGGATGGGCAATATCACTACTAATGACCATGGCCTTCATAAAAAAATCCATAATCCCTCGAAATTGGACTGAGATCCACCTCCCCCAGATAAATCATATGCAGAGGGTTGTGACTAAGCCCAACAAAACAGAAACTCTTCTACCCTAAATACCAATAACCTCATAAAACAACATTGCTTCATTGTGAATCATTAAAACTCCCCTCTTCGGTTGATATAGTTTTGGATTACGTGCTCATGATGACATCTGTCCTCTCCAACACATTAGATATGTCTTCTGAAAAAATGGGAAGACATATCCATAGATCTATAGTAGCAAAAACTTTTATAAATGTCTCACCATGTCCTCCTCATCTCTTAATAGGTCAGATTCGTATCATATAATCTTCTTGAATGTTATTACAATGTATCGCTCAAAATAGCTCCACTGTCGAAGGGTAAGAAGATCATGGAGATGGGATTCCTACACAAATGAAGAAAGAAACTCAACTTTGATATTGTCTCAGAACTGATTTCACAGGATCACAAACTCTCCACGATCCCCAAGGAACATGATCCACAAATGCCTCACATCCCCATGAAGCATCATCACCACAAAATATAATCCATTCTCATTCTGGGAAACGATTAAACTAAAGGATATATCAACCTATTCCATGTTTTCTTTCCTAACTAAATCTGAAATGGATCCCTTGTAGTTCTACATAATTTAGAAATCATACTCGGGGTGAATCCTCCTCCATGTTTCATCATCAACCTCTACCCTAGGTTGATATAATGGCCTAGCCTGCTTGTCCTATTTTTTGCAATCCTGATGAAGACGTCGATCTAGATCTATACGTAAAAAAAATGTATTGTTCTCCTAATGGTGTAATACAAGACAATCAACATTATTTAATTAATTTTATTTTCTATTTTTCATTTTAGGTAACCCTATCTCAATGTATCCCCACTAAAACACAAGCACAATGTAGAATTATGAATGATCTTTTCCTAGATATATTCCCTAAAATAAGTATAACCTTGTTTATAAATCCCTGAAAATTTAAAGGATCAGGCATCAAATCAAAGGGTCCCCCAAATGCAAATGTTTCAGCCGATCTCTATTGATTACATCACATTCTATGTATAACTGACATAGTTTCCCTAACATCCAATGCAACCTCACCCATTTCTAACAAAAAAATCCATCCAATCCCATAACATGAGTTGCTAGACCACTTTTTCTAACCCCTGTTCCACATGGTGTACCCCTCCTAGGATGGAAAAGTGAGATGGGAGATAGTGACCCTCGAGTACCACCTCGAATAGGCCCCATGTTGGCAACAAGCACCGAGGGTATAATAAATACATGAATGTGAGGCATTACCCTATATGAGAACATATTTTGTAGAGAGAGATACTAAAGATTACAAAAAACTCCAACTCAATCAATACTATAAATCAAATCTAATGTAAACTTATTATATTTTAAGCATGAACTAATACAACTGATTGGAAAAACATCAAGTAACAAAAGAATGTAATAATGGGAAAAAATAAAGGGTTGAAGATCTGCGAAAAGACCCTGGAAGTATTAACTATCCTAATCACATTCCTTCTCAATGTGAATTGAAAAATAGTTTATATATACATATATTCAGTACAAAATTAGACATAATTAGATCTACCTTGGATCATATTTTGAAAAAATTAATTAAATCATGCTAGTTTATAGTGAACAATAAGTGAAACAAACTCATTAGCTAAATAGGTATACAATTTTCCCAACCTCACCATGGATTCACTCACCAAGTATCTCATATAAGAGAATATATTATATTAATGAATATCAAGGGTACCCCTCTAATACTTCCACAATTAATTTCTACAATTACCCAACATCGCATGTCCTAAGAATCTCCCTCCAAAAAGGCCATCCTGAAGACACATGGGCAAGCACTTCCATGTGCACCTTTTGCAAATGCAAATCTTTCCCGAAGACACTTGGCCAAATAACCACAATATCGACACAAAAAAAGTTACTAGGTACTTTCTAAGTGCCACAACAGCTCATGTTACATGTATCATTTATTTGGAATTATACCTCAATCCATTACAACATATATACTGATTAAGGATCCCCAAGCCTTCAATGCCTATACACGATACACCTATAATAATGCATAAGAATCTATATCCATAATATATGGGTGTGAATAACCACAAGGCATTACATTCCTCTACCAAAATATATGGGGATAAAAAAATATTGTGCATACAAATAAAAGTTACTACCAAGAGAACAGAATAGGGCCAAATGGGTAGTCAACTATCTATCATCCCACCTGAATGTTGGGGAAGACCCCTGGGGCTTATAATCCTCAGGGTTTCAGTTTCCCTAACTGAGGGGTGTAGAAGCATATAGAAACACAAATCTACAAGATAAAACATATCTCACAACCACACTATGGGAAATACCTAGACTTATACACAACTGTAGTTAATGTCTCTAGGACACCTGACTACCACCGATATGCTTAGATATCCTAAAAGGAAATATCCATTTAATGGAATTTATTAATGCACTTTATCCATTTCTACCAGTTTCACACTATTTAAATTGATTCATTAACAATTAATTAACCATTATTAATTCCATGTTACATTTCATTATCAACCCACCAGTGTTTCATTCCCTCTAAGAATAAGAAAACCATGCCCATAGAATCTCAAAAAAATTACCTCATAATTTCATCCCAACAAGATAAAACCCCATGGGTTACATTATTTATTAAATCTCATATTAATAAAATTATATCATTCCACTATTCCCAAGCTTTTTTGAAAAACCATCTAAGTTGTCAAACATTAGGGGGATCAGCATGGTGAGTAGATGATTTTCACAGCATGTTTTTTCCACCTATAGTATGAAATTAGACTAATCCTCCCACGAGAAGATAATAATTGAAATCATGTTTCATACCCCACGCATCTTCACCTCTTTTTGGACGGAGGGTAGCAAAACACCTTCCTTCAAAAGTGGGGAATGTAAATAAGATAAACAACAAACATGATATAAAAATAATACAACAATCATATACAACCTATTTCACCATATCTAGTGTCCTCCCCGACACCCACATTCCTAAACCGATGCATCACACCACTCTATGTGTCAACTGATTCCATAACCAATGGGCCTATCAACCCCCACATATCACAATAGCCATCCCGACTCACATCAAAACTTAAGTAGGAAATAAACATCATATAAAATATACTATTGGAACCTAATCAAGGCATCTAGAATTCATACATAATGAGCACCCGTGGCTATAAAGTACAAAGAACACATCCTTACAAGCCGGAGGGTAAATCAAAACCTTTTGAGGCATTATCTTTTATCTATCAAGAAGTTCTTTAGTCCATCTTGATTAAACCCATTCATTAATATTAGGTTTCAAATAAGGGAAACCAATATAAAAAGCTATCATAGCTACCAAAAATTAATTAAACAATGATATACCATTAAACAACAAGAATCAACATTCTTTTGGTTTAACAAACAACTAGATTAAACATGCACGTCTACATAGAATTTATTACAATCAAATTACAAAAACAACAAAACGATTCATATATATGCCTCTTAATTTTTATCAAATTTATTATCAATTAATTACATCTTTAAACCAATTACATCAGGAACAATATGATAATATTGAATTCATATATATTGAAAAATTTATAAAATCAAGAGGTAAACTATTTTTATTGTGAAATGAAACCACATTAGATCAAAAAATTTATTTTAGTCTGGTTCAGGTATTCAATTAGTCTAATTGTATAGTGACCAAAAGGGTTAAATAATGTTAAATCAATGATTTCATGTATGTATTTATATATTCAATGAATCCCCTAACTCAAAACGTTTCCAATATTCTTCCCTCAAGAATTGATCAATGAAATGTATCACATTCACCTTCTAGCAATAACTGTATCCACCCGATGACTTCGCGGGACAACCACATTAACAAAAAACAAATTAAACTCACATAGAACAATGGAGATAAAACTCCATTGCATGGAAAATTGAAACGGGAGAAAATAGTTCAATGAAAACCAAAGAACAGAGGTAGCTCTAACTTCAGATTGAAGGTGGATCGAAAAAGGAAGCCAAAGATCAATCCTTGATCAAGAGATAATATCAACAACATAGAGGGGTCAACTAGGTCACCTTGGATGATAGGGAGAGGAGATTTGGGAGCAGAGATAGAAATACTTGAGTGGTTTTTATGTCTTTTAAACCAACTGCGGCTAGTGTGTACACGACGTGTACTTCCCATTCACGTCATGCACTACCCTGAGTTGGGGTTCTATTAAAAAATACATCACCACAATGCACTATCATTCTGAAAGACAAATGGTACATGTCATGTACCCCATTATAATGTAATGTAGCCCCCTATTTATAGGTTCTTGCAAACTAACTCCTCTAGACATCCAATGAGACTACATTTGGGACCTCAACCTTCAAGAAAATTTAAAGGGTTAATATATAAAAATCTATGCACTTACACTTCAAGCCACCCAAATTCCTTCATGAAACATAAATATTCATATGTACTGGTCATAAATCAAAGAAAAATGTTACTTATATTGATTCTGAAAATGGACATACACCAAAAGTTGAGAAAACTTGAATTTAAAGAATGAGAGTTTGTGGCATTTCCATCAGTACCAGGCCTATGAAACTGTACACAGTAGAGATAGTCGGCCAACCATGAGAAGGTGGAGTGATGATATCATGACATGTGTTGGGGAGGATCATTTCCATGTCTTCTTTTCTAGGTGATTTCCCCTATGACCTATAGGTCATGCAATTGTCTCAAAATCATCAAGCTGTATTCGGGTTACACCTAACCCTTTGAAAGGTGGAATATC
Source organism: Viscum album (assembly GCA_963277665.1). Lineage (NCBI taxonomy): Eukaryota > Viridiplantae > Streptophyta > Magnoliopsida > Santalales > Viscaceae > Viscum > Viscum album. The sequence continues at coordinate 327,325,210 of OY728128.1, forward strand.
GAAATAAAAAAATAAAGGCCATTGGGACATTCCATCAATATATATATATATATATATCCATATTTCAATACATGTAATATTTAAATGAATAAAATTAATTCACGGGGGTGGTAGTACACACATATGTATTGGTGACATTATCATTTCCAAAAAATGTGAATTTATGAATGTAGATATGATATTATAACTATGGATCTATAGTTATATTCTAAATTTCATCTAAAAATATTTAACCCATCATAATGAGAATAATTGAAAAATGGGTACTAAAAATTAATTGTGTCATATGTGGTGGAATTAGTCCATATGTATGAATGAGTGATACTTAAAATTCATATTTGATAGAAATGATGGCTAATAAAGGAGGTAAAATAATCAAAATAAAATTTAAAAACATTTAGGATACTTAGGATGATACTTTAGGATTAATAATTGATTTTTATATGGGGTAGAAAAAAAAATAAAATAATGTGTTTCTGTAAGATGACTACCTATTATTCATTAAACTTCTTTTAGATACCATCTTGAGGATCCTTAGAAATTTTTTATATGTCTATCACTACATATAAATGTATCAAATATTTAATAATATAAATGATTTTTTTTTGGATTCTCTATATTTCTTGTGGATTTGTAAATAAGATAGAGAATGTGATTCCATTTATAATGGGGGGGGGGCACTTTTGGAAATTCAAGAAACATTACAATATAATATGTGTCTAACTCATGTCCAATATTTCCAAAATTACATGGATTCAATGATATGGAATATAATGTCTTAATTTATTTATCCAATTAGATTTATATTATTAAATATATAATTTTAAATACATTCTTTTTTTGGGTAACCCCTTGGTATACCAATTATAACATTTTTTATCACGATGACTTTTTAAAAAATCAGGGTCACAATTTTATTTCTATGGTAAAAATTATTTCATAAATATCCACATGATTAAATTTTAAAAAAAATCTCATCATACTTGTCAAATTTAGTCATTATTATGATATTTAATAACTCTAATAAAATATTAATTTTTTATAAAAAACCATTAATGTAATTATTGAGTCTATTCATTTAATTTGACATTAAAGACATCAAAATAATAGTAAAGATAAAATATAAACCATCAAAATATTTTTTTATATTATCCTATATAATTATTTAGAAACAATAAATCACCAAAAAAAGATATATTGTAGGTTTTTTTAACAATTTACATGATTTTTCTACTTCTTTCATTGGCACATTGTCAACATTTAGAAAATATTTAATGTAATTACTTTAAAAATATAAAATCAAAATAAATTAAAATGATAAAAAAATAGAGTAATATTTAAAATATTCATTTATATGAGAAATGATCTTATTTTTATAATTATGTAAAAAATATAGTGATATTAAATTTCGGAGAGTGAAATTTTTGATTTTTCATCATTTAAAAAAATATAAATGTCATTATCAATGGAAAATAGAACAAAAAATAAATATATTTGTATTTTTGGATGATATGGTAATATTTATAATATAAAAAGAGAATAATGAAATGGTTGGGATCAATGTGATAACTTATTTCATGGTTTTAACGAGATATTACCTATTTTATCCATACATAGGTGAAAATATTTACTACTATAACTATACATATTGCCTAAAATTATATGTGTCTTATTTACCATGTTTGAAACTCCTAACTTCTAAAATATTATGAATATTAATGAATCAATGTATATATGTTAAATAAATCATTTTTCTTTTAAATTCCTATAACGCAATGAAAAATAGTTTTTTAATTAAATTTATTTTTTAACATAATAATTAATTTATAAAAAATAATGAAAATTGGTTATTAAAATCCGAATAATTACAATATTATAAAATAAAATGGATCATATTTCACTTTAATACCATAATTTTAATATAAGGATCATCTAAATTATATTATTTATTGAAAAAAAATAATGCTTTTAGAAATTCCCAATTATTCACAATTCAAATGAAAAATAGAAAATTTCAAAAATAATTGATAATTTAACAATAATTTTGTTTTGATAAGATAAATTAAAAAATTTGTTTAATTTTATAAAATAAAATTTCAATAGTGGTAGAAATAAATTATAATTTCCACGCACAAAATTAAATAAAAATTTATTTTGAAGAATATGTATTCTCCAAACATTATATGAATTCAAAAAATTAGTTCTTTTTTACTAAGAATTAAAAATTGATTTTGTATTTATATAGACAATTATACATTTATTTAATGATGTGGTTTCTAATATTCATGCCCAAAATATTAAATTTATTGTTTATAATGGTTTCATTTAAACCATAATATTTTCATAATATACCTCAATTTTCATAAAGAATAATATTTCATGTTATGAAATATTTCACAATTTTTATTCTCATAATCTATATTATCTGGGTCATACATACCCTCTATTTAATAAATTTGTTCCTCACAATTTTATCATGACCATCAAATGATTAATATTCAAAAATAAACATATCTAAAACCAGCATTTTATAGTGGGATAATAAAAAACTGAATTTGGGATATTGAGAATATAATATTGTAAAGAATCCCTAGCTAGACACCCACACAAAATAGGTTTCTCCTGATAGTGATATCAGAGATCTCATCTTGGTATTATAAAGAATATGGTGATGGCTATTGTTTTCGTCCCTCCCCCACTTTAGGAGAACAAGCTCCATTTTCCTTCCATATGGCCTTACACTAACTCCTTTTTGCATTATCAAAGATAGATATTTGTGGTCCTTTAAATGGTAATATTCATAGGCCAATAGTTAAAACTATATTTGATTACCCCCTAAAATATTATCAAAGCCATGGAGTTCAAAGAGACCTTGAACCTCATGAATATAATAATTGTGTTTTTCAATAGATAGAATTTACCATTGTCATATAATTCAATAGTTTTTTGGGATTTGGAGGATAATAATAACATTCAATAGATGGAATTATCGATACTCAACACATCAAAATTTCCTTTTCTTTAGTGGATGGCATGATCTAATTTTAGTACTAATTTTCTCAAGAATACAATATATAATGCTTCTACCTTTTTATATGGTCTTTATAATTTTTCATGAAACATGATAATAATATTACGATTTTATGAGTTATTTTCCCTGATATTTCTCATCCTTTTCAATATCCATCGATCAAAAATTAATAGAAAATATATGTGGAAAATATTTTTATATTGATAGTAAAACATGATCTGTTACTCACCCATTTTCAAAATTTCTGTTCCAAAGTCTATATATATAACATATAAGTGGAATGAGTTTGAATTTCAAATTTAGAAGAGTGTTATTGCAAGACAATTGTGGCCATCATGACACGAGTTGATTTCTTCACTTATTGAAAGTGTTAGGGAAACTCATTTTTTGTGTTGTGGTGTGGTCACAATAATAAATATATAGATTTATATTATATTACTACATTCTTGATGAAAAATCATGTTATGTGTAGCAGAACATGTCTTTCTTCTAGGGTATCAGCAGACACATCAGGTGAATGCCCAAGGGATAGTCTCAGTTATGTGATAATGATTCATGGTCAGGGGGGAGAAGTGGGTGAGTGTGACATGACCCTATATCCAAATATATAACACTCTAAATAATACATATTATGAATAATACATGTTTTTTTTGTTGAAAGATCCCTTAAAGAGATCTTATAGTAGGAAAATTTGTAACGTATCATTGTCATCATATAACATGAAAGCTGACTCCTGAATACAGAAACTTCTAGGAGAGGGGGCTAGGTGATTTCTCTAAACAAGGTGAGTCCCAATAATAACACATAAAATATTAATATATTTACTAAATTTGAAGTTTTGGAAGAAAAATTTTTGAATCAAAATCCTGGGAATGGAAAATTTTGATATAAAAAGGAAACAAGATTTCATGATCTAAGGATAATAAAAAATTACATATATAAAAAGAGAACAATAATGGTGCACATAGTTACATGGATTCTAGTTTAGGTTATGAAGTATACATCCAATCGTTTTAATATTTTGAATATGGAACTCATCATTGAGAACTACACATCAAAAGTATTATTGAATGGAATTGTATATGATGTGACTTTGGACGCTACATTTTTAATATGAGATGAAATCCCAATATCAAAAAAAAAATATCACCAAACTAAACCAATGGGGACAAGGTTTATAGAGTATACTAGTCCTAAATATGCATTAAAATATAAAATATTTAATTATATCCTGGACAACGAGAATGGTATTTCATGTCATGTAGAAAACCAGATGAAAAAGCATGGATATTCTAAGGATAAAGGTCATGTCGGTGACAAAAATGAACACACATACTAGGATCATGAAGAATCAATGATAGAGAGAGTGAGTAAAATAATTTATAAATAAAATCATTCTGAGTTAAATTAAAATCATGTCTTAGGGTCTCAAGAACAAGGAGATTTACAGGGTGAAATTAAGGAATCTGTAAAAGAGGAATCCAATACAAAATTCATGGATCCCATTCTTCACTTTAGGGAATAGTTACTAGAGGATGTTAAATCTATAAAATATTCACCAAAGGATGGGCATATAACGTATGACATAATTCATTGAGATATTATCTATGATGATCAACATTATAAGAAAAAAAATTAATGGTAAATATAATGGTTACCATATATAACACATTATTGGGTTCCCATATACGGAAAACAATGGTGGAATATTAACCTATTTAAATAGATGATGAAAAAAAAATATGATGTCTAAAAAATAGTGGAACAGAACATAGTCTAGAGAAAGATAATGAAGACCAAAACATAAATAAATAATGTGTGAAAATAACATCAAATCATCAGTAGTGATGGTAAATAAATAACATTTTTATTTATAGATCAATTTATTAATTTTGAAAGAATAATGTAAAATCATGATTATGAACATGGAAAAGTATACTAATTTTGATCAATTTCATATTAAACATTTTATCATTTGGGTGTTATACAATGAATTTCCACTTAATTTATTTCCCTTATAAATTAATATTTGTGATGAATTTGTCCTTATTGATGTAATAAAATTTACAAATTATGATTCAGAATATTAGAAAAATATTAAAAATCAATTCATTTTATCTGTATATAATGAAATATAAACAAAATGGTATGAAAAAATAATACGATATAAATAAATATAAGAAATTATTATATAAATCATAAATAACACCAAAATTTCAGCACAAACCATTCCATAAATAGTTAGCCTAACAAATTCTACAAAATATGTATGACCAAATTAAAAACATTTATTTTCTTAATGAAGGCCAGTAATAATATAACACTTAATTTATTAGTGTAGAATATCTCATTATGTCAACAAATCATTATTATCTCATCATTCTAATCATATTAATGAAAATATATACCACAATCATTTATTTCAAAAAATTATCCCCTCTCTAATGAAACAGTATTTTTGTCTTCTATTACTGTTCATCAAATGATTGAAACGTCTTAAGATATACTAAATGAAAATAATCCTTTGATGATTCATGATTCTAATAATCAAAATATTATTTTTATAACACTTCTTCAACATAATTGGATAATCACAACACATAAATACTTCATTCATAAAACTTATATGATTGGAATAGCCTAGGAACATAGGATTTAACCGTTATATTAGGGTATTGACATTTTTAATTCCTAAGTTCCCCAAAGATAATAAATTTATCTATAAATTGTACATTAAGATCAACATAATTTTTCACCATCAAACTCATAATTTTTTCTCAATAATTAATTTCTATATGAGCATATTTTCCACACATTCAGAATCATTTTTTCCACTAAGACATTTTTGTGAATTATTCTACCCATATACATAATATATAAAAAGATTAATCTTCATCCCTCTGTTATCATTATGAAACATCATTTTTTCTTATTTGGTGTGATTTTAAAACTTCTTATATTGATATTTTTAATCATATAATCTATTACATGATTTAGAATAATCACAAGGTTGTTTATTCTATCATTCACATCATTATTTTCTAATGAAGACAATAATTCCACTGTCAATCACATTCAGTTTTCATATGATTACTCTTAGTTCTGACCATTTCATAAAATAAGAAATCATTCTTTTACAAAAAAATAATAAATATCATAAAGTATATAATACTAAATCATAATTCATAGTATATATAAATATTGACACCTTATATTCAATCTATGACACCGTAGGTTTGACCTAAATAATTTATAGTTTCCATCTATTAAAAAATTTATAAATGTTTTCAATGAAAATGTGAGTCGACACATATATATAATTTCATAGTGTCAAACTAGTTTCATAGTAAGAGAACACATATTATGATAAAAAATTATGGAAAAATAGGCACAAAAAACAATTTTTGAGGATATTTACCTATATTAATCATTGAAAAAACTACATACATATGTAATATCTTGAAAGAGATGTATTTATAAGAATACCAGACAATTTCTTCCTTAATAAAAAAAGTTATAAAATTATCCAATAATTTGACATATCTTTAATGTTTTTCATAGTATTATTTTAATTAATATATGTTTTACTAAATATTGTTCATATATTTGCTACTAATAATCTACTAACCCTGACCATAGCACACTATACACCAATAGTCCCGAGTTAAGGTCTATCTTATTCAATTATCCTATGATGAATGAAATCTCATCCTCACTGATAATTCCTTTTAAAAGTCATTTATCACCATATATAAACATGATTCTAATCATATATTGTAAATATAATATAAAACATAGTGAATGCAAATATTCATCATTATTGAATTTATTCAAATAATCATTCTATATAACCATGGGAAAGGAATAAAATGTTAGGGTATGAGAAATTAAAAAATGGGTTATATACAATATAAATTATCATGGGTAAATAATAAATAATCTATATAAGTAAGTAAATTCCTAAAATCAATTCATTTAAACAATAACATTATCAGAAAATGAATATAAGGAGAATATGAGTATGTCAATAACGTGGATAATAATAACCGAATTCACAATGAAGGATGTTATAAATATTGGATTTCATGACATCAAACATCATGATATCGTTACCATCAAGGCCTTTCTCTAAGACATCTTAATTTATTGGTTGTTATAAAAAATCTATTTCATAGGTTTTGCAAAACAATATACCTCATGAGATCTATTTATGCTTCAAGGGTCCACATTATTGTCATCCCAACCTATAACTACATGAAAAATTTAACTGATAAACAATATTTTTTATAAATAAATATTTATATTTAGTGATAATTATATAACTTCATTATTTTCTACACTCCATCCAATAACATTTATATTAAAACCACATTAATAAAAATTATACACATTTTCATATATAAGATAGTCCCGAAAACAATTAATTGCATATGTAATAGACATGAAATATCAACTAAAATATGATAACAATAATATTATTATTTCAATACAAATTTATGGACAATAAAATAGACAATAAAGGAAAAATGTGTATTAATTAATCAGAAAAGTAAAATTTAATGTAAAATAGTGTTTAAGTGAATTGAATAAAAATGAAGAAAAATATTTAAAATATTTTTTAGAGAATATTTTCTATATTGAAATAATTAATATATTGTAGAAAGATATAAATAACTTGACACTATTATGGTATTAAGAATGTCAATTAACCCTGTATATCTAAAAAATCATAATTTTTTATGTTTATAAACATTTAAAGAAAGACTATTTTGAAAATAATTATATATGATCCATTTTAAAATTTAAAATTTCATGCAAAAATTATAATATACATAATTTTCATTTTTGTAAATAAATGGGAAATATTAACCATATTAATAAAAAAATTGTCTTAGTAGAATAATATACTTGATCAAAATAGAAATAAGACCTTATTTTATTTAAAAAAATCCTTCAAAACATTCTACTGAAAGGAGAGAAATGGTTTGAATAATACCTGGAGAAACCTAAAATATAACTTTTATAGGAAAAATTAATATAGTTTATTGTCGATAGATTATAACATTTCATTAATGAAAATAAGTGCAATCACTAAAAAAATAGTGAAATTAAAATTCTTACCCATTTGGGAAATTAAAATTGGTTCCATTTTAATTTGTATACATAATTGAATATTTATTGGAAATTAATAAATATATATATATGTAAAATATACAAAAAATATATATAAATCAAATAAAATAAAATCGGTGCATAATATCAAATATGTCTTAATAGAATGAAGAGTGAAATAAAATCCCTAATATAGAATGTATCATAGGAGTGAGAATTAGTCAATGATTTGGTACTTCATAAAAATTTGAAATAAATAAAAATAATGTTTAAATAAAGTGTTAAATAAACATATTTCATTATACACATAATGTTTTCATAACGTATAAAGTTAAAGGAATAATATAATTGACGAAAAAGAAATTGATTTTGGAAAACCCCTACCTAACAGTTCACATTAGGGGATCCTGACTTAAAATTATATATAATGTTTTAAAATAAGTTAATAAATTATAAAAGAACCATATTCATATTTATATATTCATATATAATCCTCTTATAACATCTTATCACTATTTTGTTAAGGATTATTTCTTATTACAATTATTTCACGTGTTAACTACTTTGTTTTTTCTTGCATGTTTTGTCACATAAGTTCCTGTAAATTTACTTTTATTAGTATTATATCAAATAATTATTTATATTGATGATATATATATCAGATATATTTATTGAATATATTTTATAGTCATCTATAAAAGTTATATAATAAAAAATTAATTGCACCATTTGTGGAGATGGTAAACGTTTTGTACGCCTGAACGATGTTTTCAGATTTTTCCAGATGGAAATAATGAATTTTAATTAAAAATTATCCTTTAATGAGTAATTATAATATAATTTATATAAAATTTTTTAGATAGATATATCTTCATTATTTTCCATGTCAAGTGGATATGAATCACATTTCTTTCTGGTGGTGGTAGTCAACATGTATGCACGATCGACGTTATCATTTTACAACAAATGAGATGGTAAGAAGGCGATACATTATATTATTATTATATATGAATAAATATATCATACAATATATATATATCTATAAATTGTTTAATCCCATAGTAAAAACAATTTAATAATGATGATGATGGTAAATTAATTATATCGCTTTGTGTAGGTGGTCGTCCACACGTAAACACTGGCAATACTATTACATCCCATTCGATGGAAAAGGGGGTAAATGAAGGTAATTCCATAATCGTAAAAAATCTGCAGTATATCTATGATTCAAAATTTAATATTTTATTATGATGAATGCATATTTAGATGAGGTAGATGAAAAAATAAACTAACATAGGTTCGGTAAGAACATTAACTCTCCTTCAGTAGCCTCCTTTAGATCTCTTCTTAAGGACACATGGAATAGTATTTTAGGAATATAAAATCATATAATAAATATCATGATGAACATATAATATAAATTTGTAGTTTTTTTAATGACATGGATCAATAAGGTGTATCAAAATGATATAAGGGGTGTACTATTAAATGTAAGGGGAGGGGAAATTTTTAAAATTTATGAAATATTATTATATAATATGTGACTACCACATGTAAAATGGTTTGAAAATGACATTTCATATAAGATAATAAGTATATAATCCTAATATTGACATTAAATTATATTTACATAGGTCTATATATCATTTTAAAGATTATCTTTTTTAACCCCCTGTTTAACTAGTTGTTTTCATAACCATAATAATAACGTTTTCAATATTAATTTATAATTTAACCATTATGGTTAAAATTAGATCATAAGATAAAAATTATTAATTTTTTTGAACATTTAATATCAAACTTTTCATATTTCATGATTGTTATTATATTTAAATAATTTATTTATATATGATGTTTTATAAATTATCGTTAATGATAATTTTTTATAATATTCATTTAAATTTGCATTTACGATATCTTGATAGTAATGATATTTTAATATAACCCTTTGACATATTACTATAAAATTATATTAATTTTAAATGTTTTCTGGGAACTATAACTCCACCAATGAAAATTATATTTATAGTTTTCAATATAATTTACATGAATTTATTCTTTTTGATAAGCATTATGATGATGTTTTGTATGCATTTATAGATAATATTTCATCACTAAAAATTAAAATAATGTAAAATTATTAATAAAATTAATTAATTCTTCAAATAAATATTTATATTTTAAGATAAACAATTTTATCATTTTATAAAACATATATATATATTAAAATCATGAGAGTGAAATTTTTGAATTTTTATTACATAATATAATATAACTGTCATTATCAATATAAAATGGATTTTTTTTATATTATAAAAATTCGAATTTATATAGAATAAAAAGTCTCATCATATGAAATTATTTTATATTTTGGGTTGATATTTAGATCTTTTTTCTTGTTTTTATCCCTATTTTACCTATTTTACCATTACTATGGTGACAAATATTTAACCATATTTCTATTTATGATGAAAAAATTAAAAGGGATATATTTATCCAATTTTACACCCATTATTCAATAAATAGTATCAATTTTTAATGAGAAAAGATCTATATGAGGTCAAAATAAATATTAACACAAATACATGAAACACAACAATTGGTTTTTAAAAAAATGTATATAAAGCATAAAAATTAACTTATATCGAATTCATGGAATATATTGATTCAAATGTAATTATATTTATTATTTTAAATATAAGTTATCATATTTCATATTAAGAGAGGACTAATATTTTATTGAACTTTTAAATTACACGATTTAATGAAAATGATTTACAGTATTTGAAAAATAATTATTTGAACTATTAAATTAAAATCAATAAATTTATAATAATACCATAATTTCATGCTAGGTGAATTTTTTCTACATAATTTCATAATTATTTTAATTTTATTAAATTAATTTTATTATATTGTTATAAATAATTTATAATTTTCATGATGAAAATTCAATAGAATAATTTTTGAAGAAAACTGTTTTTTCAAGCATTAATTGACCTCACTAAAATTGATTGTTTATTTAAAAATAGTGAATAAATAAATTGAATTTTTGTGGACCAATAATAATTTATATTATAATGAATTTACTCTCATTTATATGAACAAATTCAATGTAAAGGACAAAAAGTTCATATTTAAATTATAATATTTTTATAATATATATCAATTTTATTAAAGCTCAGTGTTGCAAGTCGAGGGATATATTTTTATTATAATTTATTAAACTGAATTATTGGTGTGTTGAAAATTTATTCCAATGTCTATAACATAGGTATTCCATATAGTTTTTCAATTTCCACCAAATTGTCCACATTATTATATGCATAAATACAATATAGAACAACAATGGACCGAATCTCAAAACAGAAGACCATTTCAATTTTATGATCTTTGAGGGTGTGTTATTTAAGGTTCTATACTGAGAATTGAACTAAATAAATAAAACGAGTTCCATAGTTAATAAACAAATAATTTTCTTATACTATGGTTATAACATATCTAGATGTGAACATTTTACTTGTCGCACATCTGTGACAAAATTAAATAATTTTTTAGCATTCTCTTATCATTCACTTGAGATATATAGACCCATAATCACCAAAAAATGCAGATGAAATGTGACTGATTAAATCCTGATCATCATATACCTTTTTATAAGGATTTCATACACCCTATCTACCTAGTGATTAAATGATTTGGAAAAAATACTAAAAAATTGGGTTATATGAGATGTTTTCTATATAGAAAATTATCAATAAATCATTCCATATTATAAATTGGTGTCATTCATTGATGATATTTCTATTAAATCATGAAGATCAAGAAAATATAACAATACAATTAAAAATATAATTGTTGAACTAAAATATATATCACTTAAACAAAAAAATATCATCTAAAAAAATTCAAAACAATTATCCACAAAAAAAGTACGATTCAGAGTTACAACCATTTGGAAACTATATAAATAAATATATCTATTTTTATGATTTTTTTTAAATTCAATATATAGTATTCCAAAAAATTAACCAACTATGAAATCCCTATAGAGAATTATCTGCAACCTCATTCATAGTTTATACATGGTTTACCAAACTGTTATCAAACTTGTGGGTGATACTAGAACCATCTAATTAAAACTACATGGTTTTTCCACAATTTATATGACCATGCACAATGATTATGTGCCACTGTATGTACCTAGCCATAAATATTAGATGACCTAGTCTATTTAGACCTTATTTCATTCCTTTTATTTCAAAATATATTTCAGTTTTTAGTGTTTTATATAGTGAGGTCGTAACACTAACAAAAAAACTCATATATTACAAAGATGACATATCTATTCAGTTTCCATTATTCCCACAAAACAAAAAATTTAAAAAGAGTTTTTTTATTTTCATGAAATATCTTCACGACTATCAACATGGATTCTTCATTTCTGTTACACACTTAGAAAACCAAGTAAAATATTTTAATTCTTCATATGAGAATAAAAATCTCAATAATGAATATAAAATATAAAAATATTTGTTGTTACAATGAAGAACATGAAAACCCATAAATAATTACATTTATCACATTTGTATGTAATATTATTAAATAAATAATTTATATATGTAAAATAATCTCTTTTTTCTTAGAGGACCCTTTTAAAACATATATATAGTAGAGGTGAAACATGTATGAAACATGGAAATCATTTTAAATTGTCTCTTAAAAATAGAGTAACCCTCTAGGTTACTGAATGAATAACCATCATGGTTATGCATTGAGTAAATATCACAATATATTCCCTTATTATATTAGTTGGATCATAATTAGTTATGTTTATCTGATACTTGGAATAAATGTCATAGTATATTTTCATAATCTCTTACGAGAAACTTCATCGGTTAACCCCATTCCCTTAACCAATGTATTAGAGAGTTATAATTTTTTTATTCATTATTGGTTTATCATAGAACATCATATTCATTGTTTATAATAATAAAAACCATAATTTTTATAATTTATTCCTACATAATGATCGAAAATTCACAACAACTATAACATTATCATAACTCAAAGAATATTTCATCGTAAAAATATTCATTTGACACATAAGAATACATATTAGAATATTAATATATCATTTTTCTCTAAAAAAATATTACAAATTAAAATTTTAAGAATAAATGGAATGATTTTTTTATGAAATCATGGTATCATATAAATGATTCCAAACATTAAATAATAGTAACAACAAAGGTAAAATTCATTGATACCATGTACATAAAATGAAAATAATCATTTTTTAAATTTTACCAATGTAAGAAACATTGACTAAAAATATTAATTTTGAAAACCATTAATAGAGATACCTTAAATTTACTTTATAATTATTTTATATCCATAATTTTTTTCCATATAATCATTTAAAAAATATCATCATGGAAGGATAATATGGTTTTATGGAAAACATTAGAAGTTAGTTTTTAATAAACAACACCATTAACATTAGTCTGACTCATAATTTACATTCATTATATTACCAAATGATAAAATTTTGTTTAAGATTTAATTGATTTAGAACATCATTCAGTATTATTAATGATCTTACCTCACATATTTTCTTTATAAAATCATTACATAATCATTTAAATTAACGTCGGATGTCTTCATGATATTCGTTTTGTAAGTCTAAAATGATATAGTATGATTATTATATTCAAAGAGGTAAATATTCCATAATATCATGAATAATAATTAATAAATAATTTACATTTTTATAAATTATTTATAAATTTATCACTAATCCAAAAATATGGTTATAAAAAAGTAACTACGTTACATTCATAAAACATTATCTCATATGTAAGCATTAGTAAATTTTCAACTATTGAATGATCATTATTGAAATATGTTATGTTTAATTTTTTATTTACATAATTATAATAAATTAATAAATTTTATATTATTGATTTAATTTTAATTATTTATATTATCATTCTGATGCGGTGATGTATAGTGTATCACATCACTTCATAGGGGTGGTGGTCCACACATATGCACAAATGTTGTTATCATTTTTCAATGAAATTAATTTTAATTATTTAACTAATATAATACATTTTTAGAATGTTATATATTTAATTAATTGCATGTATAAACATTTATTCCCCAAATATAACCATCCTTGAGTGGTGTTAATGGAAAACAAATTACATAAGTATGAAACACGGTAGTCCTCCATTCACATGAAAGATGGATTCCTTTCCCATTTGATAGATATTGGAAATTGGCATAGGTTAAAAAATTAACATAATAAAATATAATTATATATATTATATTGGTGTTGTAATTTAATAATTCTATAAAAATAATTTCTTGATGGGTTAGAATAAATAAAACTGAAACATGCAGTAAAAAATTATACATCCTCTTTGGAATGTCTCTATTTCATAATACCTTCAGACATCTAAAACTATTATTTGTCCAAATATAGGCCCACTAGAATTTTGGGAATTATTTTAGAAACAATTTAAAAAGATATTAGTTTAACCCAAATGTTTTAATGTTTTAATGAATGTGATCAAGTAGGGAAAATTTATAAGGTATGGTAGGGGTACTATTCGAAGTTAATAAAATATTGATTTAATTTAATGTACATTTGATTTTGAAATGGTTTAAAATTATAATAATTAAATAAAAAATGTTAATGAGACAATATAAAGTCATAAAGTTATTTTTTTTACATGTTTATATCACATTTTTATCATTATCGTTTTGTTTTAACCATTCACTAAGACTTTTAGAAATTACGATAAAATTAAAAAAAATTCAGTTTAAGGGTTACGAATGTTAATAGATAGTTTCCAACGTCCAATAAATGGGTCATAGAAGATTTAATAAACCATATTCCATTATTTTTTACAATTTCTGTTTTTATGTATTTTAATTATTTTAAATAAATATAATTTATTATAAAATATCATTAATAACAATTTTAGAACTATTCATTTACATTGTATTCTGTAAAATTATTACAATAATGAATCTACAATACATTTCACACCACAATATATAATATTTATGTTTATCTATTTAATTATTGGGTCACATTAATTATTTAATAATATTTTACATTTAATATTTTTAATATAATTTGTGTTATTTAATAATTTATTGAACAATTAATTCATTAGCAATATGAAATAATTTAAGTTAAATACTTCAACAATAAATATTAAAAATGTATTACCAAAACAATCATAAGACATTTATATTTGAAATTAATATTTATAACTAAATATATATTCTTGTAACCTCTATGAAAGAAATATTATCAATATTAAGAAATGATTAGGGCAATTTTTTACTTTTTTGTACATAAATTTTTAATCAAAACTGTAACGACCCTGGGTCTTTACATTACTCCCACCTCTGGGATTTACGTCCCCGTAAAGAATTAAGACAAACTAGGGAAACAAAAGTGGTACTGAGCACGCATCTTAGCCTTCCTCTCCCATGTGCTATCCTGGAGGTTCTCGTGCTGCCAATGAAAGCACATAAGAGGAATCAACTGTCCTCGTAGGATCTGCTCCTGTCAATCATCAACCTCTACTAGAACCCCTCAAATGTCACCTCATTGCCAAATTCCATTTCCACATGGTCGATAACATGCGTCAGGTCATGCGCGTATCTCCTCAGCTGAGATACATGGAAAAACATCGTCCACCTCGTGCAACTGAGGTGGATGGGTCCAGCGGTAAACCACCTCGCCTACCTCGTTGAAGACCTAGAAGTGTCTGACAAGGCATATTGATAACTTGCCGCCCCGACCAAATATCCGCAATCCACATCGTGGCGAGACCCGTAAGAATACGTGTTCTCCATCCTCAAACTCTAGTGGTCTCTACCTCTTGGATGTCCTAAACCTTCTCTGGTACTACACGTGCTGCTAAGATTTATTCATTGTCGATAAGAGAAATCTGGTCTCATCCCCTGGTTGAACCATGTTCATTGCCTAATACAATCAATCCCGACATGGATGATACTAATCCATAACAAGGATGGCGTCGTAAGGCCTCGACGCTACTACCAAGAGATCTAACCGTGACTCTCCTCTCCAAGTGTTGAGTCACGCTGTCATCATCAGTGCGTGGTCAATGGGTATCCTCTAGTAGGTATCTCAAAATTAAGGGTCAAGCCAACAGTTTTTAACTGGGGCCTCTCAGTATCAACCAAACTGATGGACAGAAAAGAAAACATCATAAAGATAAGTGTCTTTTATTATTACAGCTCATAGTACAAAGACACAAATACGACAGCAACATGGAACTAGAAGTACCAGGAACAAAAGTAATCCACTAGTTCAGCTCCTGTCCACCTACTCCTAGAGCTATACTACCTTGTCCACTGCTCTGTTATTTCTGAAGCACCCGTCACTGCTTCTTCCTCGGTGGATCCTCCAATGACTGCGGATCAACAGTGCCAGGGGTCGGATAGTCACGTGTCAAGTGACCCTTCCTGACACATTCATAACACTTCATTCTACTCGTATGGCTAGGTCTGTTTCGTGTGCCTCACACAACCAAACCTGTATCCCAAGGTCTCCCACCTGCTGGTTAGGTCCTCTTGGAGCCCTGCATCATCTGTTTACTACCTACAGATGACTCGACTACTGATGTAAAATCCTGCGACAAAGGCAACAGCTTTTGAGCATTCTCGGAGTGTAGAGACACTGTTATGAACTCCACCATGAATAAGGTCTCAAATTCTTCCCAAGTGAAGGTCATCTCATCCCAAAACTGGAGCATCTGGCTCCACCATCTGTCTACTGCTACCTGAAGGAGGCAGGCAGAAAATATCACCATGAAGTCCACTGGTGTACCCACTATCCTAAAAACTCCCACCACAGCCTCCAGCCAATCCTAAGCCACCTGTGGGTCCGTCTCTCCCCGAAACCTGGGTGGCCGCTTGCGCTGGAACTCATGCATCGCCTGCTGCTGGGGCTGGTGGCGTCGTTGGCCCAACATATGGTAGTATCGTTGGTGCTTTCGTTGGTGCCTCAACTCTAAGAGGTCCCTGTACCGAGTCCTCATCACTCGATAGGCTATACGTATATACATCCCTCGGGGATCTAGATGGTCGTCCGTGGAAAGTCATTTTGAAAGGAACATACATGACATGGTCAAACGATTATACCTAGTGAGCTGACCTGGTTTGATCTATTTTAAGGGGAAAACATTTGAAGACACACATGCAATTAGTGTTTTCATGCACTGAGTTAGAAATCAGAGGTCAGGGTCCTATGTATGGTTACGTCAGCCTCCCGCACCATTACTGTAATCCCTGAACCGAATACCACACTCTGTACTCTTAACATTATTGCTTCAAAGAAAAGAAATATCATAGTTATAAGTTCTGCGGTAGAACCGACTCCTCTGATACCAATTTGTC
Source organism: Viscum album (assembly GCA_963277665.1). NCBI lineage: Eukaryota > Viridiplantae > Streptophyta > Magnoliopsida > Santalales > Viscaceae > Viscum > Viscum album. The sequence goes on from OY728128.1 coordinate 327,342,801, forward strand.
ACAACATGTCCTTGGGGCCCGTTCCGTGATTACCCCAATCCTGCCTTCCATAGTCCAGGGAATTATGACTAGCACCAAAGGTGTAAATCCACAAAAAATGGAAGGCATTGACTTTACGAAATAAAAGAACACTCAAACAGAGTACAAGTAGAAGATACACTAAGTAAACCAGTATAACAAATGTGCTGAAAGTACGAGGGGCCTGAAACAAAAGCCCAAAAGAAAGATACAGCTACAACTAAAATTAATGTACAACTCAAAGGAAAACATTTGAAATGTGACAAGTAGATTCTAGATCGTCCTCCGGGTTCTTACCTGAAGGGTAGGTAAATATGTCCTCCACAGCACTCCATGTCTGTCTGTCTCCTCTGGGTACTGACTCGTCGTGAGATCCACCTCCAGGTACGGACTCGTCGTGAGATCCACCTCTGGGTACCGACTCGTCATGAGATCCAACTCCGGGTACCATCCAGCTCTACAAGCCACAACCACGATCAGTGAAGTCCGTCGTCTGCAACCAACACAACGAAGTGCGCGAAAAGACCGTGCAGGTGTGAGTATACGATACTCAGTAGGGACCCTGAGACCCTCAGGTCTCAGTAAATCCAACAAGGATAATCAAAAAGAAATTTATCAATAGATAACCCATACTTTGGTATAATCCCATACTTATACCCATGATATCATGTTTCCCATCTAAATCATGAGAAAACACAAACGTTATGAAATCAATGGATAACCACTACCTAGGTATATGCCCATACATATACCTATGTTATCAAGTGACCCATCACAATCATGAGGTAAACACAAAGGTCATAGACTCATCTCAACCCAGGATTCTCATTATCGAAGAGATCCGTCCTTGATGAGTACAGTGATCCTGTCACGACTCCGAGGTACTTCTCACTAAGCTAAGACTGCTGAGGTACTCCTCTTGTCGAGTACCACTGGTCAGCCACCCAAACACAGTAGTGCTTCCCGCAGGGGTCTGCCACACAAACATAGTAGTACACCCCCCCCCCTTGTACCCTATAGAGGTACACCTCGTCCTTTGAGATACTTCTTCGTGGAACTTTTTGATACTTGGAGTATCGACCTGTAGCTCGTGGAGCAGACCCTCCCAGTGACAAGTGTACGGAGTACGGAGACCGTATAGCTAGTTGATACCTAACTACTGCTTGAACGACTCGACTCAGAGTGACTCGACTAGCCCAGTGGACGGAGCACTAACATGTTTGGGTGCAGACCCATGGTGGGCATAGCGCATTGTAGTAGGCAGCAGACCCACGGTACTCAATAGAAGGAGTACCTCTGCAGGCTATTGGGGGGGTGCACTACTATTTTTGGGTGGTAGACCCCGGCGGGAAGAATAACTGTGTTTGGGTGGCTGACCCGCGGTACTCGACAGGAGGAGTACCTCTGCAGTCTTAAGTTATTGAGAAGTACCTTAGATTCGTGACAAGATCACTGTACTCGTCAGAGACGGAGCTCTTTAGCAGTTACAGTTTCGATAATTAAAATCCTGGTTTGAGCTAAGTCTATGACCTTTGTGATTACCTTATGGTTGAGATGGGTCACTTGATAACGTAGGTATATGTATGAGCATATACCTAGGTAGTGGATATCCATTGATTTCATAACCTTTGTGTTTCCTCATGATTGAGACTAGTTACATGATAACATGGGTATATGTATGGGCTTATATCTAAATAACGGTTATCTGTTGATAACTTTCTTTGTGATTATCCTTGTTGGAAATAGTGAGACCTTGAGGGTCTCAAGGTCCCTACTGAGTATCGTATACTCACCCCTACATGAGCTTTTCCCACACCTCATTATGTTGGTTGCAGACGACAGACTTCACTGATCGTAGTTGAGGCTTGTAGAGCTGGACGGTATCCAGAGTTGGATCTCACGACGAGTCGGTACCCAGAGGTGGATCTCACGACGAGTCGGTACCTGGAGGTGGATCTCACGAAGAGTCGGTACCTGGAGGAGATGAAAAGACGTGGAGTGTTAAGGAGGACATATGTACCTACACTTCAGGTAGGAACCCAGAGGATCATCTAGGAGCTAAATGTCACCTTTCAGCTGTTGTCCTTTGAGTTGTACTTTACATTCATTTGTAGCTGTATCTTTCTTTTGGGATTGTATATCCCACCCCCCATACTATCAGCAAGTTTTTAATATTACTTTACTTAGTGTAGCTTCTGCTTGTACTTTTTTTGTGTGTTCAATCGTTTCATAAAGGCAATGCCTTCCCTTTTTTTGGATTTACGCCTTTGGTGCTAGTCGTCAGTCACTGGCCTATGGAAGGCGGGATTGGGGTAGTCACGGCACGGTCCCAAAGGACGGGTCGTGACAAAAACCAAATGGAAATTAAAGTCCATATATTTGAATTTTGAATTACAATGTACTATATATACTTGTATAAAAAAATTAATAACATTTTAGGGTAATTATTTAGTCCTTATAGTTTTATTTTAAACCATAATTACCCAATTTACGATTTATTGTGTTGAAAAAAATTAGTAATATCATTATTCATATTGAGATAAAAATAGAAGGGACATATTTAGAAAATTGGAACCAACAATTCCAAATATGATATTACTTTTCCAAATAAAAAAATGTTAAAAAATTGTATTTAAAATTAAATAAAAAATGTAGCAAAAATTATATTTCCAAAATAATTACCATATTAAGTATAAAATGATTTCATACTAAATTAAATTATAAATTTAACATAGAAATCAAAATAAAATTATTTTGAATAAAATGAATGTAAGTAAATATTTTAAATAATCTAAAATATAATGTTAATTTATAAATACTTTAATAAAATATACATTTTTCAATAGAAATAGTTATATTTAACTATTCATTAAAAACATGATATTAAGAAAATTATAAAAAAATTATTATAAGATAATTTAGAAAGGATGAATATGTATTTAATTTAATTTTTTCCAAATAATATTCAATAATATCAAAACAATAAAATGAATCCTTATGATTAATAAAAATCAAACTTGGTTTGAAATAATGTTTTTCCTTTTGATTGAAAAAATATGTCATATTATAATATTGAATATTTCCATATCATATATAACTACAGAATATTTATATGACATGAAAAGGATTTAACATGATAATAATGGAGTTATAACATTCTTATCTATTTTAGAAATTATGTCATTTAAAATTTATTCACTTATTAAAAACATTAGATACCTTTCACTCATAGAATATTTAGACTCTCATGTTGCTTAATTGACCACATTTTTTCACAAAATATTTTAACCATTGGAATTAAAATATTCTTCCATTGTTTCTATCAACATTTATGAATATGAATATATTATTTCTTATAGGAAATGATATCTTCCAAATGAAGTACCATCAGTTTCAAAAAGATATATGAATATGAAAAAATAACTTTCTTAACTTCAAAACCCTAAAAAAACTAACCACATAGGACAAACTAAAAGGAATGTCTAAAAGGTATGAAACATAACATCTTAATCCAAGATTTCATATGATCTAATGGACTGTTGACTTAACATCCCATTTTTACCAGAACACATTACACTTTTCCATTATGTACTTTAAGAAATTCAAGCTCACCTATCTGAAAAAAATATATTTCCTCTTGTTATACACAAAAAATTTCTAAATTCCCTATTTTGTCCTTATATATTTTTGAATCATACATAAATTTTAAACCATATCATCTACCATATTTAGTCCGACCATCATACATTATAAAACATCTACCCAAAAAAGAATATTTCAATATCTATTTCTATATATTTTATGAAACAATTGCATATAGATACATGAATGATAATAATAATTATTAGAAAACACATCTAAATAAATATTATAACCCCAAAATCCTTGTTAATCAATTGATAATAAATAGAAAATTTCATACAAGCTATGATTTTTTTTATTTAGATTGTCCATCAGGTTAAGGATGTACATTTGTACTGAAATATTATTTAGTTCCCAAGTACTACTAATAACCATTCTAAAAAATATATGTCAACCTGGGATCACAATCATATACAATAGATTTTGGAACACCATAAAAAATGACTATCAACTTAATATATAATCATGTATTTTAATCTTATCTAATAATATAGTAATTTGATGATTTATATAATCAATAAAAAATATCTAAAATCAGATTATTATGTCTAGACTTATTTGATATTACTCGAGAGAAATTCACCGATTCATTTTGGAATATCCATTGCAGTACTGAAAAAAGATAAATCTTCCTTATGGAATATTGTAATGTTTCCATAACATATTAACATGTGAAACATCTCATTATATAATCTGTGACATATTTTTTTTCTATCCCACCAGTAATACTATTGATAGTTTGAGTAAGTATTAGTGTTTCCATGATGAATGAAAATTGGGGAACTATGAGATTCAGTAAATAATTCTATCATTAACTCTAAATTTAAAATCCACAAAAAATCCATTTCCAAGTCTTGACAGACAATCATTATCAAAATTAGACTTTGGAATCATAACCTACATGACAAATTCTACTCTTTTCTAAATAATGGTCTTACCTATGATGTTTAATAGTTATATCTAAAAAATCATGTGATATCAAACCTAAAAAAATAAGTTAAATTCATACATCTAATACATTTAGGCCAAAATTTATCAAATTGTTAACGAAATGGCCATGTTCCAAAAAAAACATTTTAAATTTGACATTATTGTCCAACTCATGTAATCAACTACATTTATTTTCTCATCTAGGATGATAAGGACATTTTTAGTCATAATCATTTGTCAATTTCATCTATCTCATATAACTCATTTTTAACCCCTTCTATCTAAATATATGCTAAACCGGTTTATAATCAGTTTATATTTCACACATCAATCCATATAAATTATATTTCTTATTTTTTAAATAAAACACAACAGATGTTAGTTAAATTCCATCTGTAGTATAAATTTTTTCATGTGGGTTTAATTGAAATAAATAATAAGAAATTAAAGGAATTTTTGAATTAGGACACAACCATGAACAATTGATGAACAATCACTGTATATGGAAATGTTACATTTTTTGATGAAGGATAAAAAAATTTAGGATGTAACCATCATCATTTTTTATGGTGGAAATATTTATTAAATTATTATTTGTAGATGAACATAACCATCATTCTAGTTTACATTGATTATAAATGTAAAAAGTATGGAAAAATCTCGAATAATATCTATCTAATCAATCTAAAATACATTGAATAATTTTTTAGATATTTCACATTCATGAACCACTATATTATTAGTATTATCAAATGTTTTTTAGTAAATGATTGAAATATTTCAATTTAATAAAATCAATTGTAAATAAAAATTTGATTTCATAAAGTGTCCATATATATTAATTTAACTAAAGGTATATAGAAAAATGGATAGTTTTTTTATTATCCTCATAGAATTTTGAATATATAATGATATAATTATCAAAAATAACCAAAACTATTATCCTAGTTTTCATGGGAATCTAAATTTATAAGATATATAAATATAGTTGTAGATTGTTTCACCAAAATGGCATAACCATAAACATATTATTATCGTATCAAGTCTGAAATGAAAGTTTTCATATATAATCATCCATTTCAATCAAATGTTAGTACCTATATATTATTCCAAGCATTGATAAATACTAATCTCCAAAAATCTAATCAAAATAATCATCAATATGAGGCAATAAATACTTATTCTTAGTATTAGGGTAATTCAAATCTCTTATATAAATGGATATCCCCATGGAAACACACTTATTTTAACAAATATAATTAAACACAGCAAGTTGATGCTCTAGTTTGAATGATAAATTTATCATGAAAATCCTACAACTACATTTTCAATTTTATATGTTTTACATGTTCCATTAAATAAGGGGGTTTTGAATAGTATTAGAATCGAGAACTGATTCAATTGCAAATTAAAATTCTCCATCATGTATACCACTGGAAAACTCAGTGTGAAAATAATAAAAGTATTATTATAATACCAAAAGATAACATATATGAAATATATCTATATTTTAAAAATATGTTCAAATTAACTTTAATTTAAACATTTTAATAGTTACATGACATCATGATATGTTATCAATGATATGGGTTCATTATTTTATAAAATGTAGAAATATTTATAAAATATAATTATTCATATATACAATATATCATATCCAGTTAAATTGACAGTGAATCCATAACTATAATAACATGAAACTCTACTTGGGGAAAGACAACACGTTTTTGGGGTAAAATATTTCCACAAACAATGAAATATTCTTATAATTTCATTTTTCCATAATATTTACCTTATATGTTTTTAGAATTTTTATGTTCATTTATTAAGGTGAAATATCCAATGTAGAATAAAAATAATTAGAAATTAAATAATGTGTATTTATTAAATATTAAAAAAAATAGAATATTCTAAATGGACAGGAAATGTACCTGATGTCACATCATTAGTTGTCCCAATATCTTCTAATGTTGTTTCAATGAATTTCCCCAAACATTTATGCTTATAGTCTAGTTTTTTTCATTTATTCAAGCTCTTATTCAAACACGCATCTGAATAATGACCTATCTTGTTATGTTGAAAATTATTAACTACTTGTCTATTAAAATTCTCCCTTCCACTACCAAGATCATTTTCATTTCACCAATGATTTTTATAACCAAACATAACAAATCATAATACCTTAATATAAATCATATATAATTTCTATGGGTTATTTATTCAATAACTCCCACAAACTAAAAATTTGATTCTCTTATAGTCAATTTTATTTAATCCATTATACCCTTTTTCCTTCCATATAGACTTATTTTTTCTTGGTTGTTGTTGTAAACATGATCATTAAAAAATTCATTTTATACATTTTCAGTACATCTAATAAGATTCCCATAACATATGGAAACGATGGGAAGATAACGAAATTGGATATATTGGATAAATTCATTACAATACTGATTGAATTTTATGTCTAGATATTGCATAAATTTTTGTGTTTACTATTAAAATAAAGAGAGATCTTCTTAATAAAATACCATTTAATCATCCAAATATTATTTAAATTCCATCATAATTCAAACAACCTTAGAAACAATCTAATCCTGGAAAATATTATTTAAATTATTTTATTCTATGGTATCAATTTGTTCTCTAGCCCTTATATTCTTTAACATAGACATCAACTAGTTGGATTAACCATAAAAATGGTAAACAAATATACTTTTATTTTGAAGATCTAAAAACTCATGACATCTATTATATGGTCTGGGGATATAATTCGTCCTTCATCTAGCACTATGCCAAATTATTCCCTGAATGTTGGAGGTTGTTATCTCAAAAAATGATTAACTATCATCATATTCATATTTAGAACATATGGATGCTCTCTCACATGCATACCAAAACATCTTATAGAAAGTTTCAACAAATTCATCACTATGTCAATGTCCACATTTCAAATTATAATAAATCATGGTTGTTAATTGGTAAGGATATCATCCCTTTTAAGGCGTCCAACATAATTTTCCCTATTACCCCAATGGAAAAAAATTATAAAAAATATAATTTATACCACAAAACATGGTAATCATAAAAATCTATATAATTTTCAACTTAATAACAATATAAAATATTTAAAGGGTATTCTATTAACATTATACTATCCTATAAATTCATCTTACCCTTACTCTAATACAAACTATATGGAACAATGATTAAAATTCTATTATCTACTATATATACATATTAAGTAACTTATCATATTCACTAATATATTTTAGTAATATAGTTTTAGATAATTTTATATTTAATCTTAAATATCAAACCCATTTATTACAATATGGAATCTTCTATTCAGTACCAATTTTTTATCCCCAAATATATTTTAAAAACAATCATTTTTTATTTAATGGTATTTCATTACAACAATAAACATGAATTATTATTTTCCCTTAACAATCTATAAACACCATTAAATTTTTTTATATAGTGTGATGTGTATAAAAATTTATTTAGGTACATAAAATGATTGAAATCTCTTAATTAGGTGAAAAATTGAAAAACACATAAAATACATAACATTGTGACTTTATTTTTTTATATTACAAAATAAATCTATTACACCTTGGAAAAACCCAATTTTTTCCTAGGGACAATTTTTAAATCCCATAGAAATCATATGGATTTTTTTTTGGAAACATGGGATTAATTTTTATATCATTTTTATATACAGTGTAATCAACACTATTACACTAGGAGTAATTATGCCCCTAAAAGGTGTCACTAATTCCCCTAGGATTGAGTCAAATTATAAATTTATATTAACCAAAAAAATAATAGCTACAATGGTGTAACATAGCCGATGTGTTGGGTAGAACCTACAGGGGGGTGGGATCACATTAAAGACAACTCTTGTGGAATGATTTGATTGTCATATTTTCTATTTTATTTAATTAAACTTATGATTACAATTGAAAAAAAAATTTAATGAGAAATACAAGGGAATAGAATTGGTTTCTTAGGGATGTTTTGGTAAATAAAATAATTCCACTTTATTATAAAAAAATTTATATTAAATAGTTATGCAACCAAACCCTTTTATTGATAGAATAAATTTTCATTCCCTATCAAAATATCCTTGAATCCCAATTCATCATAGTAATTTGAATAAAAAAACTCAAGTGAATTTAGTTCAGAATTCTATATGTAGAAGAGTAATTCAATTCAATCGTCATTCACAAATTATCTCAATCATGTTGGGTCATTCATTATTAAAATCATTTGGTCATGGAATCAATGATGAATAAAAAAGGAATGTAGGGACAACATGATACTATCACATAATATTATAATTATGATAAAATATAAATTAAACTATGATGGTACACACCCCTTTAAATGATTTTACTAACTCCTATGGGTTTAGACAACCATCCATGGAAGATCTCCAATGATGAATAACCCCAAATCCATAAGAGAGATATTGAGAAAGAAAAAAGAGTCAAGAATAATGAAAACTAAATTAATTGAAATAAAATATAAAGTATTAAATTATTATATAAACAAAATGAATGAAATATTTATTAAAAAACTGTCTACAGTGGAATACTATGTATGCTCTCGGGGGTCATGTGGGGTCCCTCAGGTCTATGGTGCTCCAGAATATCATGTAAGGTATGATGAGGGTGGTATCTATAGGTTTTAATTCCAAAACCCATGTTCTGCGTTGCATTTATGTTTTAGTTGATCATCGTCGTCACTACATATACTCAAGCTACATGTTGTGTACATCAAATATCTTTTTCCTCTACCGAGTTGAATCTTCAGAATCTTTATATGCTGGGTTGACTCTGGTCACATCATTTACTAGAGTTACAAAATGTGTACATGTAGTTCACAAGCGTGTCCATCTTTATGAATTTTCTAGTTTAGATCTATTTCACATTGTTTGGTCATGATGTCTACTCTTAGTACACAACATATAGACATTTTTCATTAGTTTCCAGATCTTCTTCTCTCTCAAGCATGTGGTGTGTCACAACATCACCATTTTCCATTTTTACTTTATATTTCTTCTAATGATAATATAATATCTGAATTTTTAATACATTAATATCAAGAATAAATATTATATTAAATCGATTAATATTTGAGTAATTCATTTGTAAAAAACACATCACGATATCAAATACCCCACACACTCGAATCATTTTTCATTCCTAGAGAAAAAATTCAACATCAAATAACTAATTCTCCATACATCAACAAAGGAAATTTTTAAATTATAATGCTAACAAAACAAGTTATAACTGAATATTGTAAATTACACATACAAAATAACGAATTCATAAATCATGCTTCATTTATAAAGATAAATTCATGGAATATCCCCTTTTCACACACAATATTCAATTTTTCATTAACACCCATGGAATTTATGATTTACCACACCATTTAATTTTTCCACTCATCACTCATGGTAAAAAAATTAATGTATTTATGATCATACCTCAAATATATGTATCTACCCATTGGCTTGGAGTGAATCTAGTTTCTCCATCCCATAAAAAAATAACACCATTAATCATAAGGGCTTTGAAATAAGGATCAGATGACTCTGTGGAAGAGTTTAGTTAGTTAAAATATTGAAAATGAATTAAATATCATGGAGGAGGATAAACTCTAATGTATAATACTTGATAATCAAAAGACAAGATCATTGAAATTATCTTCAAAAAAATTAATGCCATCTCTACAACCAATGCAAAGAGTGAGGGCTAATTGACAAAGTAATCATACTAATAAATAACCCCCTCTTGTTGTTATTCTTGTTATTATTTTTTTAAATTTTCATTTTTTTCACAATTCATGATTGAAATAAATCTCACCACCACCACCAAAACAAATATGATAAAACTCATTGGTCTAGAAAACAATGAATTTTTATTCTCCCTTAAAACCCATTTTTTCATCATCTTTTTCATCGTTTTAACAACAACAATGATACAAAATGGAATATAATGAATGTAAATATGAAAAATCCGCACAATCCCTAGGTAACCCCATATAGTATCCCCTCATGCTACAACATACCAAATCCACAAAAAATAACCCCCCATACATAATCAATTGAATATCATGAAATATACAAAGGGAGGGGTTGGAAAAAAGTAATCGGTTGAAACATGGAATAATCATAAAATGTTCATCCATGTATTATATGGGAATGTTTAGGATCATGGTGTTTAGGGGTATCACAATAAATGGTTTGATTAATAACATTATTCAAACATTTGGAAAGTCTATTTTTGTAGTCAAATCTTTGAAAAGATAAAAATGCATATCATAGTGGGTTTACATGCCCAATGATTCACTTCAGAAATATTCATAGAAAAATATGAATTTTTATATAATCCTCTTAGGAATGGGAATAGAATATGAGTCAATTAGGTTATGAAATGAAAATAAATATTTAGTTTAAATGATGCATGATTCGAGGAATCAACATCATTAAAAGAAATCATATTATAAATCATTTTCATGAAATCCAAAATTAAATTAAGAAATTGGATTCCAAAATTTCCATTTATATATTTTCATTTGTGGATAACATATTTAAATTTTTCCAACATGTCAATAATATTTCTACACAATGTTTATTACTACCAGATCAGTGAGTACATGATAAGAATTCAGGCATTGTTGTGGGTGTATCTAATTCAATTCAATTCATGAAACAATTATAGTCATTCATTTCTCTAAAATCATGTCATTGAAAAAAATGGTGTAATATGTTATAAATGAGTAGATTCGGTACTCCAATTACATTGATTCTTTTGAATGAGTCTCTTAGGTTCGGTCTGGCAAGGTGTATGATGTGTATCATGATTAAACAACATGAAATGCCCATGTTTATAGATCTTATGTTGCTTCTTGCTCCTTCCATCTAGGGACCTGAAATAACAATAAACTAGGAATGTACATGCCATTGGGATTTTAAAAATTTTGGATCATCTAGGTAAAGGGACTCAGCCCAAAAATATTTATTATACAAAAAAATATAATTCCGTGATGGTTAGTTTTAAAATATATGGTGCCCACCAATAGATTTTCTTTTTAATGGACGATTAGCTCGACCTTTTACCTTTATTATCTAATTAGAACAAAATAAATAGCTAATAATATTGGATTTAACCACTTTTTAATTTTCTATGCATCTGGGGTTGTCTGTCACTTCCTTTAACTTTTGATCATCATGGATAGTGGTGGGATTTAATTTGAGGAAACATGTAATGGAAATAATAAGAAATTGAAATCTTAACAGTTCCTATAGTGAAACTGCACCACCACTACTTCATCCTTTTGTTCAAATGATTCACATTCTAGATTGTATTTTTCAATGGGAGAATCTAGTTTCTCTTCTTCATATTGAATGTGCAAGAGGAAGTCTCATTCTTCTTCTATCATCATGAATGACAAGGAGGTCCCCAAATGATTGTTTATTATCCTCTTCCATGAATTTCTTTCATCCATCATAAATTCAATGGCTTGTACCACCATTACCTCATGTTCATCCCTCAATACCACCTCTTCTTCCTCTGATTCTATATATTTTATTACACTAACCTCATACACTCGACTTATCCATCCATCCAATCACAAATATCCATCATTTTCTTCAATCATCATCACAAAGTTTCAAAAGAATAACTTTTTACTTTATGGTATTTTTTTATGTATACATGATATTCCCCAGGTTATAATATATTTTATTGATCTAAAGGTATATCCTTCTCAAGGATTAAAACACACTCTAGGTAAATTTCTTTGTTCTCAAACTCACATATTTTTTCATTTTTTTCTGTAGTACTGAATTCCTCCACATTTTTATGTTCTTCATCTTCAATAAAATCACTCACTACAGATGATATTGAAGGTATGTTGTACACTAGAGAATTTAAATTTGAAATATATTAAAATTGGTGAGAAATATAATCTATCTATTCACTATGTTGGGCTTCATGATCATCCATTCACTTATCCATCACTAGAATGAATTTGCAGAGCAATGTGGGACACCTGTCATCTAAACCATTTTCTTGAGGTCAGTGGAAGGAATGGTCTTCTCGACCATAATACTCTTGGGGTTCTACTATGTCAACATCTTGGACATCTTCCTCCCGTTGACATACGTCATCTACAAATGAACATGTTTTATATAAGTAACTATTGGTATGAGACAATTTAAAATTGGTGTCATTTTGGAAAGGTGATTATTCAATTCTCTCTACTTGTTGACTTGAGACTCTTTATTTTCCATCCTATTTTCCACAAAACAATACATTGGGCGTGCAACCATGATAGTCTTTCACTTGGACACAGCTCGTAATGTTGTTTAAATTAGTTGTTTTAATGAGTGTATTGATGGTCCAACAATTGAATTTTTATCATTGATAGTTATCATCTCTTCCATTATGCTGATAGTAGATTCCATTTTACTATTGTGGTTGGAATTCATCATACTCATGAGAACAAGACGCTTCCTATCTTTTTTATGCTTTATCCACCCTTATGAATTTAGTTCATTCCATACTGTTTGATTCTCTATATATTCAATTTCATTAGATGGTGGTGTGGCATAATACTAATTCATTTAAAAACATATCATGTGCACCATGAAACACTAACAGAAGAATAAAAAAAGATAAAAAAATATTGGCTAAAAAATTAAATAACTAAACAATATTCTATAAATAGAAATGGGATAAGAATATCTATTGACATAATCAATCACTCTCAAGTCATCTCCAATGCTCCACTGGTCCCCAGCAAGGGTGAAAAAATATGAATCAACCGAAATTCATCATTAATTCCACCATGCGTGTGTCAAATTAGAAAATTATATTAACCCAAACAATACTATATATAATGACGCAACATATCAGGAGAGTAATTAAATTAAATAATCATGAATAAACTACCTCAATCATGTTGGATTCATTCATTGTTGAAATAATTTAGTCAATGAATTAATGAATAATGAAATAGGAATGTAGACACCAAAAGATATTATCACATAATATTATCATTATGAGAAAAGATAAATAGAACTATGATGGTATGAACCAACATTGACTGATAGTTCTCTCCCCTATAGGTTTAGCCAACCATCCTCGAGTGATCACCAATGACGACTAAACCTAAATCCATAAGAGTGGGATAAAGAATGAAAGATATAGGATTTAATAAAGAAAACATAATGATTGGTATTAATATATAATTAATTAAATGATTACACAAAAGTAAGTATTGAAATATATAAACAAAACCTATAAACTGTGGAATACTATTTATGATGCTAATGGTTGAGCTTTCTCCCTCGGGTCCCTAATGCTCTAAAATATAACGAAAGGGAGGACTGGGCTTGTATTTATAGGTATTCCTATGAAAACTCGTGACCCGCATCGTATTTAGATTTCATCATATCATCATCATCCTAAGGTGTATTCGGGATACATATTGTGTACATGAGATTTGATTTTTGTTTCCCCGTGCTGAATCTGAAGAATCTTCATATGTCGGTTTTACTCAAGTCTCATCTTATAGTTAAGTTACACAATGTTTAATTTTATTTCACCATGTTTTTAATCATCAAGAATTGTCTATCATAGATTTATTTCACCTGATATGGTCACGATGTGTACTCTAAGTACATGACATGTAGTCATTTTTCCTCAGTTTCCAACTCTACTTCTCTCTCAATAACCAGGTGTTGCGATGCGTCACAAATGTCCATGTCTTCCATTATATTTCTCCAACTAACAATCCAATATAATAATTTTTAAAAATATATATATCAAGAAAATATAATATATTAAATCATTTAATATGTGATGAATTAGTATGTAAAAAACACATCAAAATATTTATAAAAATAGAGATATCAAATACTCCCACACCCAAATCATTTCTCGTCCTTGAGAAAAACCTCAACATAAAATCACCAAGGGTCCGTGAAACAACATGGGTGTTTTCAAATTATACGGCTCAAAAAACTTTTTAACTCAATATAGTTAAATCCCAACACATACCCAATAAAGAATCCAAAAATCATGCTTCCTTTATAAAGTTCAATTCAAAAAATGTTCCCCTATTTCACACACAGTTTTTAACTTTTCATCATCACCCATTCCATTTATGATTTACCTCACCATTTTATTTTTTCACTCATCAATCAAAGTAAATATTAAATGGAGTTATGATCAAACATAAAGTACATGTTCCAATGAATTGGATTATGGTTAATCTAATATCTCTACCGCATAAAGGAAAATATCTTAATTAATCAAGAGGGATTTTAAATAAGTGTCACATAAATATTTGGAAGAGGGTAGGTTGAAAATTTTTTGAAAATAAATTAAATCTTAAGAAGGTGGTTAAACAATAATTATAATTGTTCATATTCTATAGACAAGGTCATTGGAATTATCATACACAAAAATTAAATTCCTTCTCAGCATCCCCCCAAAGTATAGAGTAAAGGCTCATTGATAGAGTAAACATTATAAAAAATAACAATCATTATTGTGATTATTTTTTTCTTTTTTTCCTTTTTTCTTTTATTTTTGAATGTCTAGATTGATATAAATCTCCCATCCACCACCTAACCATATAGGATAAAAATCATCGGTCTGGAAAATTGGGATTTTTAATTCACTAATTTCAATCAATATTTTTTATTTTATTCTTTAATTTTATAACAATAAGTGGGATACATAATGGAATATAAAGAGTGTAAATATGAGCCTTCCCCACAATTCCAGGATAATACCATGTTGTATACCCTCAAGATATCAAATCCCAAATCCACCATAAACAACCCCACCCCCACACTCATTCAATTGAATATCATGAAAAAAAAGTGTTGGGGTGGGATGGAAGTATTGGCCTGTATTGTCTCTTCAGCTCGACAAGGACATCCATGGATTCTATGATATAATGGTGGGTCAATGTTCTAATGGTTGTCATGATAAAAGGAAACATTAATAAAATTCCTCAATAATTTCAAAAGTGAATTTGTACACTCAAAACTTTAAAAAGATAATATTGCAATTTGTAGTCAGTTTACATGCCACATGTTTCCCTCAAGAAATATTTTTAGAAAAATATGGAATATTTTGTGTAGAATCTACTATAAAATGGGAATAGAGTATGAGAAAATAAGGAAAGACATTAAAATAAAAAATCAGTTTACTCAATTCATGATAATAGAAATCATCATCATGAATATTAACCATATCATCCTTCATTTTCACGAAATTTCAAATTGATTTTGGAAATTGACTTCAAAAATTTCCCTTTATATACTTTCATTTTAGGTCATCATATTCCATATTTTCCATCATGTTAAAAATATTTCTCCTCAGTGTTGATGTCTCTTAGATAAATGAGAACAAGACAAAAAAATTAATAACTGTTGTGGGTGAATCTAATTCAAATCACTTCATTCAATAATTATATTCATTAATCGTACTCATATCAAGTGATAGAAAAAAAACTATTGTTGAAATGATGTAAACAAGAAGAAATACAACTCCCCTTCCATTGATGCTTTGGAGTGTTTCTCTTAGGTTATGTCTGGATAGGTGCACAATGATTATCATGATTACACATTGTGAAATGTTCTAGTTTATAGCTCATATTTTACATCTGGTTCATTCCATCTAGGGACCTGCAAAAAAAGAATCATTGAAATTACATGGTATTGAGAATTTACAATTTTTTTCTCATGCATTTAAAGAGACCAACTACGAGAAGATTTATTATACTAAAAAAATAAATCTACATCTTAGAAATCATTTTTTAAAATGAAGGCTGCCTCCTGATAGTTTATCTTTTTATAGATATTTATCTTGACCATATTCCATTGATAGAAAATTGAAAAAAGGTACAATGCTAGCCATCTTGGATTTAAACACAGTGGTATTTTTTATACATCTGGTGTTGTCGATCACTTCCTCCACCATTGGTTTATCAAGTCTACTAGTGGGATACAATTTTATGAAAAATGAAATGAAAATAATAAGAAATTAAATTCTCAATAGATTTTAAATTTCACCTGCACCACCACCACCATATCATTTTAAACCTCTATTTCTGATTTTATATTTGATTTTTAAGTTAGTGCCATTGTATTATCTTCTTTATATTGAATTTGAAGGAGGTAGTGCCATTCATCTTCAATCTTGAGAATTCCATTTAGATCAGTATAAGTTTTCTCATTATACTATGTCTTGAATTTTTCTTCTTCCTTCATAAATTCACTAACATATACCTCCATGGCATTGTGGTTATTTTTTTAAAAAAATATAATTCCTATGGTTATATATATTATATTTCATTGAACTCCTCCTATTCTTTATCTTCAAACATTCATTCATAAATATCTAACATTTTTCAATCCTCTTCATCACGTAGTTTAAAATGTAATTCTATTTTTCCTTTTATAGATGGGATGCCTCTGGTATTGATACTTATTCATTATCTATAGATTGATCATTTATAATGTTCACAACATAATCTAGTAAATATTATTTGTTCTCTAACTATGATAATTATTCATTTATTGTTTCTTTAGAATTCAATTCCTCAACCATTTGATCTTATTATTCTTCAAACCAATCAATCCGTGCATTAGATTTAGAAGGTATTTTGAACACTAGGGAATTTAAAGTTTAAATAAAATGTGAATGGTGAGAAATAAAATCTCCATGTTCACTAATATGGGATTCATGATCATTAATTCTCTTATCCAACAATGGAATGGATTTGGTGAGAAATATGGTAGGTTTTTTATCTAAATCATTTTTTTGAGGTCAGTGGAATGAATGGTCTTCTGGAAAGTACATCTCATGAGGTTACATTATGTCAATACCTAGGAAATCATCCTCCCATTAAAAAACATTGTGTAAAAAAACACATATGTATATTAGAAAATATTGGTAGGAGAAAATTAATATTTATAATTATTTTGGAAAGGTGAGTAGTCATTTACCCATGCTCATTGTTTTTAGACTCATTATTTTCCATCCACTCTTCCACTGCATTAACACCCTTGGTGAGAAATCTGGATATTCTTTCAATTAGATGCAGCTCGCAATTTTTTTGAATGTAAGAGTTGTAACGATTGTACTTCTTGTCCCGAACAATTCCCATAGTAGCATAGACATTTGGGATCTCCTCTATTGGGATGATAGTAAGTGGGATTACAATTTTGTTGCAGGAATTAACTGTACTAATGAGAACACAACTCATACTAACTGTTATTATGCATTATCCACACTTCTAAATTCAGTTATTCTCATACATTTGGATATTGTAGATATTAAATTTCTTCTCCTAGTTTTGTGGAATAATAATATTTGATTTGAAAACTCATCCCACACACCATGAAACACTACAAAAAGAATAATTTATGATAAAAAATTGGCCATAAAATTAATTAACTAAACTAAAATTGGTAAAAAATCGGATAAAAGTTGTTTTTTTCCAAATAATTTAGTCTCAAGTCATCTAAAACACACCACTGATCCACATCAACTACACAAAAAATTGATGCTCCCAAAGTTAAATGATAATTTCATTGATGCGTGAGTCAAATTATAATTTTATATTAACCAAAACTATACTAGCTGCAATGGAACAAATAGCAGATGTGTAGGGTCAAACCCACAGAGAGCAAGGAAAACGTTAATGAAAACTCTTGAATAATGATTAAGTCATCCAATTTTTTCATTTGAGTAAAATAATGATGTGAAATGAAATAAGTGAATTAAAATAACGAAAAATAAAACAGGATAATCATTTTTAGTAGTGATTTTTCTAAAAAAAATTATTCTACATTACACGGAATATTATTAAATTAAATAGATATGTAACCAAACAATTGTTTTTTATAATATATTTTGATTCCTTATAAAAATAACCTTGAATCCCAATTAATTGTTGGAAGATGAATCTTAATTACTAAATTTTATTTTTTTCACATTGACATATATAGAAGTGTAATTCAAATCAATAGTCATGAATAAATTATATAAATCAGGTTGGGGTTTTTTCATTATTTAAATCATTTGTTCAATGAATCAATGATGAATAAAAATGAATATAGTCATAACTTTATATCATCACATAATATTATCAATTAGAGGAAATATAAATCTAAATATGATGGTATTCACACCCTTGGACTGATTCATCTCTCTCCTATGGATTTAGCCAACTATCCTTGGGTGATTGCCAATAATGATTAAACCCAAATCCATATAAAAGAGTTTAAGAATGAAATAAAGGTTCATGAATAATAAAATAAAAATGTTTGGAATTCAAATATAAATTATTCAATGAGTAAATAAAACTGGAATGAATTACATAAAAACCCATTATTGTTGAATCGTACATAAGGTCTCGGTGGTCGTTCTTTCTCTATCAAGTCCATAGTGCTCTTGAATATCATTGAAGGGAGGTCAAGGGAGTTATATTTAGTTTTTTCTTCCAAAACACTTTGCATGCATAACCTTTAAATTTCAGAATATCATCACAACCAGTACTTGAGTTTCATGTCTTGTACATCATATCTGAGTTTTCCACCACCACATTGTATCTAAAGAAGCTATATATAATGCATTGAATCTTGTAATTACATGTACATGAGTTACATGATGTGTACTTGTAGTTCATAGTGTTTTCCAATGTCACATCTTCTCCAGCAAAGATCTATTTCACATGATTTGGTGATGTCGTGTACTCTTAGTACAGGACATGATGTCGTTTTCCTCCAGTTTCTCTCTATTCTTCTCTCTCAAACACCCGGTGTCGCGCTGCTTCATCAATTTCCATGATTTTATTTATATATCTCCAAATGAAAATCCTATATAAGAATGTGAAAAACATTTATATCAGTAAAAAATATTATATTAATTCAACTAATAAACAGTGTATTTGTATGTAAAGAACTCATTAAAAATGTATACAAAATATTAATATCAAATAACAATCATTACTATACACAGAATAAGTATATTCCATAATATATTTGGATAAATGAAATTATGTACCTCTATCTCATAAATGAAATATCCATTGTGATATACTCCAATGTTCTCTTATAAGAAACCTATGTGGTTATCTTTTCCCATTTACCCAGTCAATTGGAGACTAATAACAGGATTGCACAACAATGGATTATCTTGGAACCACCTGTCCATTGTATAAAAAAGATGAAACTTTCCTTATTTTATAATAGAAAAATTAATTATTGTTCTATAACGGGAACAAACATCATCAAAAACAATTCCCAAGAACTATTACATAATCATAACCCATAAACACATTCATCAATAAACAATTTCTTTTCACCATTAAGAAAAAACATTGTTAGTAAAAAATACATTTTTTATAATACAACATCCTAACAATTTCTCAAATAAATGAAAATATGGTTTTTATTTGAAGATATCATGGATGATTATAAAGGATATGAATAATAAATATAAAAAATACATGTTTCTAAATCTATACCTATTCATTGAGAAGTATCCTTTTTTAATACCAGAAGTCCTATGTAATTCATATTATTAAAAAAATATCATTAGAACATAAGGATGGATTATAAAAAGAAATTTGGAAAATATTTTGAGATTAAAACTGGAATTGATATTTGAATGAATGAGAATAATTGGTTCTAATTCATAAGATAGGGGATGGGAACTCTTTGAATTTAATAAGATGTTATTTTAATATAAATTAAATTTAATATAAATATTTCTTTAAATTGACACAATTAAAATATAATTCGAAAAAATAAAACAAAATAATTTTTGGATATAATTAGATCACATTTTTATCACTAATTTTTTTTAACCATTTCATATCCCTATTAACAATTACCATAATATAAGAGCTTTTTATCCTTAAAGGGTTAAAAATGTTTCTATTTAATGATAAAAGGGTTTATAGATAGACTTTTTTTAAATAATTTACAATATACCATTCATTTTTATAAATATGATAAGTTTTATGAACTATAAATAATTTAATAAAATAATATTTGTAATAAAAATTTAATTAATGTCAATTTTAGAAAATTTAATTTTATTTGACATTAACAACACCATGACAATAATTCAATTAATATAAAATGAATCCAAACATCTATAATATGTTATTTTTCTCTAATATATTTTTTTCGTAAGATTAATTATTTCATATTATAATTATTGTAATATTTTTAATACAAGTTATTTTATTATACCATTAATTAAATAATTTTCGGAGAAATATTCTATAAGAATTATAGGTAATTATTTATTCCAATTATATTAATATTAAATAATAATGATAAATTATAATATTTAATATATTAAATTAATATTTACATCCTCACATATAATCAATATATCTCCATGTAAAAAATACCATATTTATTTAAAACAAGACCGTGAGCTTTTTAACATTTTATTTTAGAAATTATTATAAAGCTTATGATTGCATATGATTGTTAAAAAGGACACATATTCTAAATAATTATGATTATTGAAGAGATATACTCATATAAAAAAACTAATTCAACGTTTGGGGTTTTTCATTTGTCCTTATCATATTATTATTAAGCTTAATTACATGAATTTTCTATTATTGTGGTATCAAATATTACTATGTTTTGTATTTAATTTGAACATAACTAAAGTTAACTATTTTCCAAAATTAGAAAAAATAATTCTAAATATATAAATCATTTTTCAAAATTAAAAAACAAAAGAGTGAGATTTTAGTTTAAAATTAAATTATAAAAAACAATGAAAAAATGTTTTTAACATAATTTCCCTTTTCTCAATAAAATATTTTTAAAATCAATTATACTATACAATCATTTTAAATATCGTAATTATATTATATTAAATCAATTAATATAAAAAATGAAAATAAAATAAAATACTATTTTACATTATAAATAATTTAAAATAAAATACAATTTTCCATCAAAATCAGTATTTTACAATATTTATTTTATTTTTAAGAATGTGGTGCCATTGTAAAACCATATAGAACAAAAAAAAATTATTTCAAAAAGCATTAAATGAGTCTAAAATATAAGATTTTTTAATAATATCTATCATAAAGGGGGAGTAAATCAAGAGGGGGGTCATCCAACCAGGTGGTGACATTGTGGACACCCATATTTTTGAGACCATTTCCCACCTATTTCACTTCAAGAAATACTAGTGGAGTCAATAAGTTTTTCCTAATTACTTTTCCATTACATCATGCTTGGGGGAGATTTTTATGTCAATAAGGTCTCCTTATGACTTTACTGTTTATTATTGTTCTGAAAAGCACAAACACTTTATCATATAGAAAATATCATTTTACAATGTGTTTTAATTTTCTAAGGAAAATTTTCCTCCCACAAAGAAAATTATCCTTACCATGTTTTTTATTGTTCATTATCTTGTGTGTGTAAAATTCAGAATCATATAGATTAATAGTATTCTATTTTCAGACTCCGAATTCTGACTCCGAGTTTTCAGAATACAGACTCCGAACTCTTCTGAGTTCTGACTCCGAATTCTAATGAACTCTGACTCCGAACATTGTATGTTGAGGTTCTGAATTCTTGTGAATGCAGATTCCGAATTTCCATGAAATTCAGACTTAGGAATTCAATATAATTCAGGTTCCAAATTCCTCATAAAACAGAATCTGAATATCCTTGTATTATAAAGACCGAATATATTTTTGGTTAGAATCCAAACTATTTTTTGCATACACTCCAAAAAATGAATTTTTTTTGTAACCATATTTTTTCTTACAACTGTTTTTGTTATAAAATGATGTCGTGATTTCAGTAACTTATTAACCGTTGGTTGAGTTACACATGTACAGGTCTCTCGGAAATTCATGGATAAATATGAAGTTGGAGGAGGGAGTCGACCCTTGGTGTAGTGCCTATAAATAAAATATAATTTGAATGAGCTCAAAAATACATGAAGAAGAACATTGTCTACTATGATTACATATTGTTGAAGTGATTTCGAGAGATAGAGGCTCTTATAAACTATCAGGATACGTGTAGAAAGTTTGAATAGCTTGTTCAAACTTTTCTTCTTGGAGATTTTCTTTGTGCAGAGGTGTGATTTCCTTGAAATCAGAGACTTTAGGTTGTGAAGTCAGAGGGGGTGATTTCCTTTCAAATCCAGTGCTTGTGGGAATAACAAGATAGATACCAGTCTTTGGATTGTGTGATTACCTGGGTTTTGGGTAAGACATACTTTCTTGAAAGTAAAATCAAGGGACCTTCTATCCAGGGTTTCTGGATACCATTCTCTTTGGGTTAAAAGAGTTACTACTTGTTACTTGAAGTGTTTCTATTTTGTTTTCTGTTATATTTTTAGTTGTTGAGGAATGTATAACATTGTTATACTTCCTTATACTAGAACTTTTATTATATATGATTCTATACTCATTAATGTAGAATCATAGTTTTCATAAACATTTGTTAAGTTTCATTTCAAAAATCACTTTTCCAGAATCACTTTTCTAGTATCAAGAAAGCTATTAGGGATTAGAGGTGTTATAAATTTTGTTTATAAAATAGTTCCTTATGGATTTTTAAAGTATAAAATTCACCCCCTATTGTATTTTAAGCATCTATATCATAATTTGATACTATAATCACTATCATATTGATAATAATATTGACCCTTACAATTGGTATGAGAGGAGGTCTCTGAAATAATTTTATTCACATATAATTTTTCCTTGTTCAATGTTTCTTTTTCTGTACAAGTCTCACAATTGGTATCAGAGGATGGGAACCCCATACCCTGAACCAATCTAACAATTTGGTTCAGTGATTTTCTTAAATCTGAATTAATCTCATGATTAGATTTTGAAGAGAATTATTCTTATTATTATTATTTTCAAAATTGAATTTTCAGATTCAAATTTTCATATTCATAGTTTTTTAGATTCATGCTTTTTCAGATTCATATTTTTTTGAATTCATACATTTTCGGATTTAGGCTTGTTCGGATTCTTACTTTTTTGGAATCAAATTTTTGGATTCATAATTTTTCAGATTCATATTTTCTAGCACATAATGTTTGGATTCATTTTTTCTTAGGGATACTTTAGTTCTATTTTTCCTTGCATAGGATATTTTCTTTTTCCAACAAACTTATATTACTAACAAGATTGTGTTCCAAGATTTTGATTAAGATGATAGGTTTAAATGTTGCTTCTATCGACAATATAAATATGACCAGACCTATTATTTTTTGATAGAGATAATTATGAGTACAAGAGAGATATGATGAAGACTTTTGTTTTCAATATTGGATTTGATAACTATCTAATGCTGACATGAGACTATAAGATTTCGGATAATGAATTGAGAGATTTTACTAATCAAGAGAAATCATAATATCAAGAAATATTTAGAGTAAGAAATACATTGCTATATTCCTTTACAAGGAACATCTATAGTCAAATATCATCGTGTTAAGCAGCAAACAGTATCTGGAAAAAACTCAAAGTTAAACATTTTGGTACATCTGATGTCATAGAGACACGAAAATCTTTATTTAGAGCTCAATACCGTAGCTTTAACTTTTTTATGGAGAACCTATGAGAAATGTTTAGAAAAGTTTTATGACTATTGTGAATATATTACAAATCTATGAAAGAAAAAGTGTTGGATGATGAAGCCCTTATAGATAAGATCATACACATCATTCCAAATGAGCTGGAGTCCAAGAGTACAACAATTGATGAGAATAGAAATGATACCCAGGTCTCCTTAGATGAGTTGTTTTGAACTCTTCTTCATCATGATACAAGATTTAAGTGAGATGTTGATAATGTTAAAAAGAAAAATGGGAATGGAGGAGTAGATTTTACAACTACTTCTAAACCTGTGAAATCCAAGACTTCAGA
This sequence comes from Viscum album, assembly GCA_963277665.1. Taxonomy (NCBI): domain Eukaryota; kingdom Viridiplantae; phylum Streptophyta; class Magnoliopsida; order Santalales; family Viscaceae; genus Viscum; species Viscum album. The sequence continues at coordinate 327,367,380 of OY728128.1, forward strand.
AATATTAACTTGGTCAATGTCAATGAAAGTAATTATACAATCGGAATATTTTGATACCGAATAGTTTGAGAATTATTTAATTAATATCGCTCATAAAATGAACAAGTAGCTCAAAATAACTATCATAATAAGTAAAAGAAGAGAGACTACAATGATAACAAATATAGGGATGTTACAAGTTATGAATATAAAGGAATAGGTCATATCAGACTTGATTTTCATTTTTTGAAAAAGAATGAAATGAGGTTAATGAATTCAGAATGAAACCATAGGATGTTCTATCATTGAAAGCACTAGAATGTTATTAAAGAAAATGATACATGGATTGATATCACTGGAGAGTCATTATAAAGTGAATCTTATAAATATTAGTCATCAGCATAGAAGAATATGAGATTAATTTCTACTCCACCATTCCCAAATATATGTCTTATGGCCATGGTACACTCTGTTGATGCCTTTAAAAATTTATCTCATGATAAGAACTTCTATTTCAAAGATTTTACTTCAAATGAAGATTAATCATCTTCAGATAATGAAGAAATACCTTCATATGAAGAAATATATAGATTTTCCATCTTGTTAGAAGCAAGAAATTGTTAAATTTCAACGAAATTAGAGAAGGAAAATACTAGGGAAGATATTTTTACAAAATAGATATCAGACCTCTCTAGAGATTGTAGAGATAAGCATGAGCTTCTAGAAAAACATTCTAAAGACATTAAGGAAGTAAATTTTGTAAAAGAAAAAACTTTTTAAATATCTTAATAATTCTATTATAAAAAATAAATGACGTTGAAGAAAAATATATCTTTATGGAAATGATCCCTAAGGATAAGAATTTAGTCATCGCACTAAAATCTAAAATATATTTCCTTATGAAACATCTTGAAATATATACCTCTAGTAAGGAAAATTTCAATAAGATGTATTCTCAAATTAAACCTCAAGGAAACAGAATTGGAGTAGGTTATACTCAGAGGAAACCTATTTTCAAAAACATCTACTATGTTCCTTCTAGAGCCCCCTTTTCCATAAAATGTAAAAGTGGTAGGAATTGGAAGAAAAATAGCTCATTGAATAAAGTTAAATATCTTGGGTTTCATACAACATATTTTTTAAACAAATTTGAATTCCTAATTTTTTTTCCTAACAATTCCGGATCCAAGAAGTTTTCGATTCCAAACGTCTAAATTTCTTATTTTGTAGAAAGTAAAGAAGGCACCGAAATAAATACATGGTACATGGGTAGAGGATTTTCCCAGTATATGTCTGGTAAAAAAACTTCTTTGAAAAGATAATCAAGACGAAAGGAGGAAAAGTTACTTTTCGAGATAATACTAAGGGACAAATTTTTATTACAGGTAACAACAATCTTCTTGAAAAAACATTGATTTAAAATGTGTTACTTGTTAAATTTCATAATAACAACATCATTAGCTTATGTCATTTATGTGATGAAGGTCACCTTGCGAATCATAGGAATGATAAGTTCTTAGTACACAATTCCATTGAAGAATTTATTCATTATACCAAAAGGTAAGAGAATGTTTACACACTAAACATAAAATACCATAGGTGCCAATATCTACCTTGACTTAGTGAAAAGGAAGATCATTCTTGGTTATGGAATATAAGGTTATGACATTGTAACCTTAGGAACCTATGAAATATTTCTAAGAAATACTAGCTAAGGATATACCAGAGCTTAGATTTGATTATTCAATAGTCTATTATCCATGTCAATATAGCAAGAAACATAAATAAAGTTTTAAATCCATCCATGAAGTCTCAACCCTTGGTGAATTATAGTTGGTGGATATGTATTTTTTTGGACCAACACAAACTAGAAGAATCAGAGGTAATTATTATGTATTTGTCCTAGTTGGTGATTACACTATATTTAAATGGGTCTATTTTCTAGGAATGAAATCTGAAACTTTTTATTATTTCAAAAGGATTAGAGCCCAAGTTAAAAATTATAAAAACATTCATGTGATAACTATTCATAGAGATCATGGAGGATAATTTCAAAATTATTATTTGGAAATCTTTTGTAGAAGAAAATAATTTCTCATAACTTCTCAACACCTAGAACTCCTCATAAAAATGGTTTTGTTGAAAGAAGAAATAGAATTTTTCAAAAGATAACAATAACCATGTTGTGTGAATATTCTATATCCAATCATTTTTGGGCTGATGTTGTAAGAATAGCTTATTATACTGTAAATTGTGTTTTGATTAGGCTTTTTTAAATAAATGTTGTTATGAGTTATGGAATGGCAGAAAACCTATAATTTACTACTTTATGGTTTTTGGCTGCAAGGTATTCATTCTGAATACTATTGATATACTGCATAAGTTCTCCCCAAAATCAGATGAAAAAATTTTCATAGGATACTCTACAACTTCTAAGGATTACAGAGTTTTCAATAGAAACACTTATACTATTGAAGAAACAGTACATGTCAAATTTGATGAAACTGATCCATTTGTTTTTAAACAACACCTACATACATCTTCAGATGTGTTTTCAAAAACTAATTATCATCCATTCTGAGAATATCCTTCTGATAATGAAAATGTTCAAGAAAATTTTTCTAAAGCATTTACCCATGAATATTTTATACCCAATGTTGATGAACATGTTTTACAAAACCCAAATTAGTCGTTTCTTAAGAATATTCCTAGTGATAGTATCATTGGTGATATGAATCAACCGGTAAGGACTAGAAGTTCCATATGAAATTAAATAGAACATATGTCATTCCTTTCTCAATTAGAACAAAAAATCACTGATGAAGCATTAGGTGATGATGATTGGTAATATCTATGCAAGTTGAACTAAATAAATTCAAAAGGAATAATGTGTGGACCATGGTTGAAAGACCTAGGGAAACTTCTTTAATTGGAGTAAACTGGGCTCTTCAGAAATAAATGTTATTAAAATGGAATCATAGTAAGAAATAAAGCTGGATTGGTTGCTAAAGGGTATTATCAATAAGAAGTAATATACTATAAAAAAACTTATTCTCCAGTAACTAGAATTGAATCTATTCGTATTTTATTTTCCTTGGCAGCATTCATCAATTTTAAACTTTTTCAAATGGACGTGAAATGTGCTTTTCTTAATGGTTTTGTACAATAGGATGTTTTTGTTGAACAACCTCCTAGTTTTGAAGACACAAAACATATTAAACATGTTTATAAACTTCAAAAATGTTAGTATGGACTTATGAAATCATCTTGAGCTCGGTATTGTAAGAACCCAGTTTTTGCTGTGAAAGACTTTGGAATATTCTTGATAATATTCCAGGGCAGTGCCTTAAGAAGATGTTCTATTCCAAGCCACGGAGTGGCCAGAATTAAATTTTCAGTGCTTTCACACTGGAAATGCTAAAAAGATTGGATAACTCCTAAACGGAGTTCCGGATCCGGGATCCGAGTGTACGGATGGGTCCGGAATGGGGTGTTTACCCTAGGAACGACATAAAACTTGTCGGCGTAGGATGTTTGGACCGCTCGCCCGCTTCGGGAACGTTAAACGGATTAATTAATTAGTTAATTAATTCGTTTAATAGAAAAACGCTAGTTTCTTTTAAACGGTGGCTCAGACCAGAAAACTGAGGGCAACTTTGAGTTCGGAGCGTGTCTTTTACCCTAGGAGGGGTCTACGTTTCTTGGGCGCGGGCCGTTTATGAAAAATGGCCCTAGTGGCGTTTTTGTAATTTAGCGGTTTCAGACGTTAAAATTTATAACGTTTGAACGGGGTTATAGATTAAAATTCTAATACTGTCATTGTGCTTAGGAGGTAGTGTTTATCCTAGGGGAGGCTTAATCCCAACCCCTCCAGGAGTTTGGGTTCGGGCCGTCGGGCGGGTGGTTAAGTGTTTTCTATTTAAACACTTAACCCACCCCTCTCTTCTCCCCTTTCTTCCATGGCGCCAGCAGCTCCCAACTATAGTGGATGATCCTCCTCACCTCCTCACCTCCGGAAAGGCAATGGCACGGCGGCATATCCCTCGCGGCGAAGCACCAGGCAAAGCCCAACAAGGTAGGATGTTGCGTTTTTTATTTTCTTTCCCGCACTTAATTTCAAACGCGAATTTGTAAGTTGAATTGCTGCCCAATCTTCGATCTAATCCCACAAATGCGTAGTAGGGGTTTTTCTCTTCCCATCTCATTTTTTGGAATTAAATTCCGACCTTGGAGGAGCTCGCAATCGACCGCCGAACATTGCGGGTTCTTGATTTCTTCTGGCCGGGTTGGGGGCTTCCGGACGGCGGCTGGACGGACAGAGGCCGAGCGGAGGTCGACAGGGGGATTCAGCGGCGCAGCGGCGAGCGACTCAGGCGGCAGGCGGCCAGGGGAACAAGTTCGTATGGCGGTTGTCGGCCAAAGGCGCTGCGAGCGCGGAGTGGGCGAGAGGAGGGCCGGGGTCGCGCTGTGCGACCCCACGGCTGGGCAGAGACCCGCGCGAGGCGGGTCTCCGCGTGGAAGGGCCGACCGGCCTGTCGGCCGGTCGCTGGAAGAACTGCCCGTGCGGCGCGGGCGGTGTGACCCACGGGATGTGGCTGGGCCGCAGTCCCGGTGGGCTGGCAGGAGCGGGCCAGCTCGAGCAGGGCGTACCGGCCGGACGGGCTGGTCCGGCCGAAGAGGGTCCCCCTCTTCCTTTTAAATCTTCGGACGCCCGTATTTTAGGCTACGAGCGTCAGTTTTTCTTGCCGTATGCGGCAGCGCGGACCTGGCGCAGAGATGGTCTTTTTGAGATGGTTTCAGGAATTTTTAATTCCCGAAACGAGGGGTCGTGGAGGCGCGACATGTCCTTAAGTGGACGAGTGTTTCCCCCAAGTTTCTTGTTTTGAGAGGCGCGGATGCGTCCGACGTCCGTTTTGAGTGCCGTCAGTGGCGTGGGAACCCTGGCGTTGAGGCGGAGGTTTCTAGTGTGGTTCCAGGCGTTGAGTCTGGAGTTGAGGCACGGGCCCCATGGCTAGTCTTTTGAGCTGCGTCCAGCTAGTAGCGACTTTTTCCTCGGACGTCCGTTCGGGGCGTGCGAGCAGTCGATGTTGGGTGTTTTTCCGAGGGCAACGCGTTGGCGCAGTCTTCCTGCTGTAATTCCGCACGATGGTGCAGGCCCCGCGAGGGCCGTCTCGGGAGTTGACGGTGATTTCCAGCTTTATCACTGGGCATCCGTTTTGGACAAGTGAATAGTCTATTTCGTGTACTTTTTTGAAGAGGATCGCAACAGTGCGATCCGTTCATTGAGTTTTGGGATCGGGATGCGGGTCCCACGTGGCACCGCTCGTGTGCGGTGCGCCGGGATGAACCTTTTTCTCCGAATATCAGTTTCACTCAAGTGAGTAGTGATTTTGACATGTTTTCCTGAGGGGATTGCAATGGTGCGATGCGCTCGACTATTTTCTGGGCCGAGGCTCGGGATCACGGGACGTCGTTCGGGCGTGAGGCAGTGTTGGTGACTTTTTCGTCGGATATCCATTGGAGGCGAGTAAGTAGTCGATATCTCGTGTTTTTCCGCGAGGATTACAACGGTGCAATCAGTTTTGTTGTATGGAGCCTCTTGCGCGATCTTGTTGAATGTGCAATGTGGAAGGTGCTCTAGTGGTGGTTCGCCCTACCATGTTGTAGCGGACCCTTGGCGTGTGATCGTTCACTCTTGGTAGAGTGATACAAATGGTTCACGAGATATGGTTGGCCGTGCATGGGCCATTGAGTGTAGTTGTTGCATCACGCCTTCGCGTTGATGCTGGGTGTCGAGTGCACGATAGCCTTTGGGCTGGAATGAGGTATACTCCGGGAGTATACAGGAGCGCTTGGATGTACGTGTGGTTGATTGCACCTGAGGATGTTTTTGCGCTCAGTTGGGGTTGACTTGGGGCCACACGTCGTGTGGGCCCCACGTGCGTGCAAAGATCTGCTGTGCGTACTTGACCTCTCGCGACGTAGAGTGTCCCTCTACGATCGTTTGTTTGACCAACAGGGTGGAGTGTCCCCCTGGCTTTGTGCTTGTTTGTTTGACCAGCAATGTGGAGTTTTCCCCTGGCATTGTGCTCGTCTGTTTGACCACCAGGGCGAAGATTCCCCTGGCTTGGTGCTCTTTTGTCTGACCAGCAGGGTTGAGCGGTCTCCCCCTGGTCTTGTGCTCGATGGTTTGGCTGATAGAGATGGTTTGGTTCCTCTATTTATTTGGCTGTGAGGGGTTTCGGTACTGTGCCCTTTCACCGGACTACGACACCGTCTATGACTACTGGTGTCTGTGCAGCGTCGGTGTTTTCCCCACATTATGGGATGAGGTGTCTCGGTCCGCTTTGACAGTGACTCAGCGGATTGGAGCTGTATTGCCTTGTGAGGCCTGGGGAGTTTCTCACATTGCTCTGTGTTCCCTGGTAGAGGTTGTGGTTTCAGTGTGACCAACATTTTATGGGGGCACTGATCCTCTATCCAGGAGTTTGTTCAAGCAGGGCTGAGGTTGTTCCAGTAGGGCTAAGGTTGTTCCAGCTGGGCTGAGGTTGTTCCAGCAGGGCTGAGGTTGTTCCAGCAGGTCTAAGGTTGTTCCAGCAGGGCTGAGGTTGTTCTTCCAGGGCTGAGGTTGTTCCATCAGGGCAGAGGTTGTTCCAGCAGAGTTGAGGTTGTTTCGAGTGGGGCTCGCCAGTGGGTTACCATCCATCATGGATGGCCAGTACAGTGGTGTTTACCGAGCAGTACCATCCATCAGGGATGGCCAGGGCAGTTCCGGCCTTACATCCAGCGGGGCTGGGCAGTAGTCCCCGATGTTGGGCTTACCTCCAACTGCGCTGGGCAGTGGTCTCCGATGCCGGGCTTACCTCCAGCTGGGCTGGGCAGTGATCCCTGATGCCGGGCTTACCTCTAGCGGGACTGGGCAGTGGTCCCCAATGCCGGGTTACCTCCAGCTGGGCTGGGCAGTGGTCCCGTCGCCGACCTTAGCCGAGTCTCCCTCCTGTGGACTATCCTGTAACAGGACTGGGCAGTGAGGCACCCGTCGACTCTCCGGGTCTCCCTGTAGTGGGAACCTGTTGACTTCCAGGGATCCTCCAGTGGGGCTGGGTAGGGGGTCGCCTGTCGACTTTGAGAAGATCTCTCGACTGTGAGGCAGTGAGGAGTTGTGGTTGACATTCCCACAGAACTCTCTAGTACGGGGATCAGTTTCCCCCACCAAGACGCGTCCTTGTGAAGCGACCTAAAACCATGCGGGCGAGTTAGTTCCGCCCAAAGCGGATAGTGTCGAGGTGTGGTAATTGAGCCCCTTGGCTTGCAGTTCGGGACAGACATGCGGGATGCTGGGCATCGATGGTGTTACATCTGGGACTGTTGGCTACTCTTTCTTGGGCTGAGCTATGGGACGGAGATCCCCTTACGAGTTTGTTCAGGCTTCTTGACAGCGCATACATATGTATATACATTGTTTCCGACACCCACTTCTTGGGTTTGGCTACCCTCCTTCCAAGATAGGTGAAGACGCACGGGGTATGCCACGTGATATCCATGTCTAGCTTCTCATGGTTGGACGAGTCTACTCTTCTACTATAGGTAGCGAAGACTCGACGAGAAGTTCATCTTCTCACCGTTTCCAGCTCCTTGTGTCTGTATGAGTCTACCTTCTATCCTCTTGTTGGGTTGAGCTGGACTCTTTACTGCACTCCTTGTTATACTCCTTTACTTTTCTGTTCGCTCTACTTCTCACCCTTCGATACCTCATTTTGTTGCTCCCTCAAGCCTTCGGGGTATCCTACTGAGTATTTTTATACTCACCCCTCCTTGGGATTTTCCCGCACTTGGTGTGCCCTTGCAGACGATGGACAGGTGGAGAGTGAATTTAGTGGAGCGTAGGACCTTGGGAGCTTGGACCGCGTGCGGTGGTCGTGGCCAGGTTCCAGGTGGGAGACCCATCAATAGTTTCATTTGTTTACCTGTTGCCGGGATGTGGCACTTTTTGGTTGGGCGCGTGTTTTTCCCTTTTCTTTTCAGAATGTACTTTGTACTTGTAGAGGTCGATGCACTTTGTGGTATTTATATATCAGTTTCCCTTTCCTTTTATTTTCTTGTATTTACTTTTACTCTGCACTTTCGCATTGATTTTGCTGCGTGTGTGTGTATAGGTACTTAGGCAAAGGCCTCCCCGAGTTATTGTGCCTTCGGCGCTGGTCGCCAGCCCCTAGATTTTGGAGGCGGGCATGGGGTAGTTGTGTCTCGAGCCCGGGTAGGGTCAGGTCGTGACAATGTGGTATCAGAGGTGGTTCGTTCTTTGGGACGTTGTGCGGATGTCCCTAAAAGAGGAATTGGTTGGGATTTAGGGCAACCGTGTTAACGTGTCTCGAGGGCGACTCTCAGGCCAAGGAGTCCAGTGATGGTGCGGCAACCGATGTATCCATTCACCAGGACCTTGATAAACCGCTTGTTGAATCGGCATGCTGAGACACTTGTTACAGGGAAAATTTGTTTGTGCATTAAATAGGACTGATTCTTGGCTGTCCTTCTTGAGTCAGCTCCCCATCGTTGTTGTTTTTGGTATATACATATATGCTCATCTGACCGCGGCACTCCTTGATAATTTTCAGGATGTCTCTGCGAGGACAGCCAGCCAGGATACTGGCTTTGGTTCGTGACGACGACCTTGTGAGCTACGAGGCCACCGTCCAAGACCCATCATGCGAGCCCCTTTATCTGGGTGTGCTGGTAGCAGCACCCCCACCTGTTGAGCAGCAGGAAGTTTCAGCAGAGCAGGCTGAGCTGGAGCACAGGTTGAGAGGACTCCGTGAGTTCCAGTGGCAGAGACTGCTGAGGTTCAGTGGTGAGCCAGACCCTCAGGCAGCAGAGGTTTGTCTCGAGATAGTGGTTCCCCTTTTCAGGCTTGTGCGGATGCCGACAGATCAGAGAGTGGCTTTGGCAGCCACCATTTTTCGTGGAGTAGCTTGGCGTTGGTGGAGTCTGGTGACTCAGTTTATTGAGGAGTCGTCGCTTTCGTTGGACGACTTCCAGTTGTTGTTTCATGAGGATTTTTGCCCCTCCTGCTTGCACTCCGTTCAGATTCAGGATCTCCTGCAGTTTCATCAGGGAGGGATGATGGTGGCCGAGTACGCGGCATGTTTTTTAGATCGTGCACACTTTTACCCAGACTTGGTCCATGACGACAACTCCCGAGCACGGATGTTTGAGTAGGGTCTCCGCCAAGAGATTCGTGCTTTCTTAGTACCCTTGGTCATTTCCAAATATGTTGGGGTGCTAGAGTAGGCGCTGGTGACAGAAGGCTTCTTGTCATGTTTTGCGGTTGGTAGTGGCAGTGGGTGCGACAGAGCCGGGACGTCTGCCGTAGCTAGCAGGTGCTGGAGGACAGGACCTCGATATAGGTGTCCTTCCCACTTCCGGTTTCCGAGACGTGGTCGTATACCACTATGGAGAAAAGGCGCAGGGCCTCAACCGAGGATGCCCTTCCGTGAGTGGATCCCGGGCCGTGGTCGTATACCACAGTGGTGCCGGAGGGCACCAGGGCAGCCCAAAGAGAGTCGGTGCTAGGCTTGTGACGGGCGAGGTCACTTGGCACGAGACTGCCCGACCCGAGTTGCTGAGATCTTCGGGCAGGTAGCAGGCGCACCACCACGGCAGAGGCAGCGCCGTGATCGGATAGTACCCAGAGAAGTGGTGCCAGCAGTGTAGTGGGAGGAGCTGGTAGAGGGGGACGACTTTACGAGATCCCCCCATCACCACTCGGCAGTCCACGTCAGGCTCTGGGAGTTGATGGTTGGGACCACGGACAGCTGCGAGCTTTGGATGTCTACGATCCTGCAGAGCATGGGATGGTGAGAGGCACCCCTTGCGGCTCTTCTACTTTTTGCAGTAGCATTGTTAGGATCTGCATGTGAAAGGATTTTCTCCCTGCTCCTTGTTTTAGGTGTTACCAAGGTGACGCAGGGCGTCGGGTGTAACCCTGTGTCGGTAAGGAAAAAGGCGTGAGACCTTTTCCTTTATTCGATGGTGTTGACTCATTCGCCTTTTTAGCGTGTAAGAGAGCATCGACTTTGGGACCTTGCGTGACCAGATATCCTTGGCTGTTTCACTATATGTATATTCTGATGGAGGTAATCACCGAGCCTTGTTTCAGGTGCGGGCGGTGATTCCAGTCGCGGCGTGCGACGTAGAGGCTTGACTGGGGAGGTGAGCTACCCCCGAGGGCCTTCGGGCCATGTGAGACCATGAAAAGGGTTGGTGAGGTACCCTACCGCCCTGCCCTAACCCTAATGTTTGGAGTGGGAGCATGACGTTGGCATGGGCCGTCCTCGCGTGAACGGATCAACTCATTGGTTTGTGTGCGGTGGCACAGAGCTGTGCGTGGGTTCTTCTGGGTATGGGAAAGCCGGGTGTGGGCTTAGTACCCTGTGTTCTTCCCTGGTTTTGCTTTTCGAGGACGAAATGCTTGAAGGAGGGAATGATGTAAGAACCCAGTTTTTGCTATGATAGACTTTGGAATATTCTTGATAATATTCCAGGGCAGCGCCTTCAGACGACGTTCAATTCCGAGCCACGGAGTGGCCGGAATTAAATTTTCAGTGCGTTCACACTGGAAATGATAAAAAGATGGGATAACTCCTAAACGGGGTTCCGGATCAGGGATCCGAGTGTACGGATGGGTCCGGAATGGGGTGTTTACCCTAGGAACGACATAAAACTTGTCGGCGCGGGATGTTTGGACCCCTCGCCCACTTCTGGAACGTCAAATGGATTAATTAATTAATTAATTAATTCGTTTAATAGAGAAACGGTAGTATCTTTTAAACCGTGGCTTGGACCGAAAAAACCGAGGGAACCATTGAGTTCGGAGCATGTCTTTTACCCTAGGAGGGGTCTATGTTTCACGGGCGCGGGCCGTTTATGAAAAATGGCCCCAGGGGTGTTTTCGTAATTTATCGGCTTCGGACGTTAAATTTTATAACATTTGAACGAGGTCTCAGATTAAAATTATATGACCATCTATGTGCTCTGGAGGTAGTGTTTAGCCTTGGGGAGGCTTAATCCCGACCCCGCCAGGAGTTTGGGTTCGGGCCATCGGGCGGGTGGTTAAGTGTTTTCTATTTAAACACATAACCCACCCCTCTCCTCTCCCCTTTCTCCCTGGCGCCAGTAGCTCCCAACGACAGAAGAAGCTCCTCCTCACATCCTCCCCTCCGGAAAGGAAATGGCGCGGTGGCAGATCCCTCGCGGTGAAGCACCGGGCAAAGCCCAACAATGTAGGATGTTGCGTTTTGTATTTTCTTTCCCTCACTTAATTTCAAACGCAAATTTGAAAGCTGAATTGCTGCACAATCTTCGATCTAAGCCCACGAATGCGTAGTAGGGATTTTTCTCTTCCCATCTCATTTTTCAGAATTAAATTCTGACCTTGGAGGAGCTCGCAATCGACCGCCGAACAATGCAGGTACTTGATTTCTTCTGGCTGAGTTGGGGGCTTCCGGACGACGGCTGGGCGGACGGAGGCCGAGCGGAGGTCAGCAGGGGGCTTCGGTGGCGCGGCGGCGAGCGCCTCAGGCAAAAGGCAGCCGAGGGAGCAAGATCGTGCGGCGGTTGTCGGCCGCAGGTGTCGCGGGCGCGGAGCCGGTGAGAGGAGGGCTGGGGTCGCGCTGTGCGACCCCGCGGTTGGGTAGAGACCCGCGCAACGCGGGTCTCCGCGTGGAAAGGCCGACCGGCCTGTCGGCCGGTTGGTGGAAGAACAGCCCACACTGCGCGAGCAGTGTGACCCGCGGGAGGCGGCTGGGCCAAAGTCCCGGTGGGCCGGCCAGAGCGGGCCGGCTCGAGCGGGGCGGACCGGCTGGACCCCCCTCTTCCTTTTAAATCTTCGGACGCCCGTATTTTGGGCTACGAGCGTCCGTTTTGCCTGTCGTCTGCGGCGGCGCAGACCTGGCGTAGAGATGGTCTTTTTTAGATTGTTTCGGGAATTTTTAATTCCCAAAACGAGGGGTCGTGGAGGCGTGACGTGTTCTTAAGTGGACGAGTGTTTTCCCCGAGATTCTTGTTTTGAGCGGCGCAGACGCGTCCGACGTCCGTTTTGAGCGCCGTTAGTGGCGTGGGAACCCTAGCGTCGAGGCGGAGGTTTCCAGTGTGGTTCCAGGCGTTGAGGCTGGAGTTGAGGCGCGGGCTCCACAACCCATCTTTTGAGCGGCGTGCAGCTAGTAGCGACTTTTTCCTCGGATGTCCATTTGGGGCGTGCGAGCAGTCGATGATGGGTGTTTTTTCGAGTGCAACGCGTTGGCGCAGTCTGCCCGCTGTAATTCAGCACGATGGTGCGGGCCCCGCGTAGGCCGTTTCGGGAGTTGACGGTGATTTACAGATTTATCACCGGGCTACCGTTTTGGACAAGTGAATAGTCCATTTCGTGTACTTTTTCGAGAGGATCGCAACTGTGTGATTCGTTCAATGAGTTTCGGGACCGGGATGCGGGTCTCACGTGGCACCGCTCGTGTGCGGTGCGCCGGTATGCACCTTTTTCTCTGGATATCTGTTTCACTCAAGTGAGTAGTGATTTTGATATGTTTTCCCGAGGGGATCACAATAGTGCGATGCGCCCGACTGTTTTACGGGCCGAGGCTCGGGAACACGGGTCGTCGTTCGGGCATGAGGCGGTGTTGGTGACTTTTTCGTCGGATATCCGTTAGAGGCGAGTAAGTAGTCGAACTCGCGTTTTTTTCTGCGAGGATTACAACTATGCAATCCGTTTGGTTGTGCGGAGCCTCTTGCGCGATCTTGTTGAATGTGGAATGTGGAAGGTACTCCAGTGGTGGTTCACCCAATATTGTTGTAGCAGACCCTTGGCGTGTGATCGCGCACTCTTGGGAGAGTGATACAAATGGTTCACGAGATGTGGTTGGTCGTGCCTGGGCCTTTGAGTGGAGTTGTTACGTCACTCCTTCGCGTTGACGCTGGGTGCCGTGTGCAAGATAGCCTTTGGGCTGGAATGAGGTATACTCCGGGAGTATACGGGAGCGCTTGGATGTACGTGTGGTTGATTGTACCTGAGGATGTTTGTGCACTCAGTTGGGGTTGACTTGGGGCCAAACGTCGTGTGGGACCCACGTGCGTGCTGAGATCTGCTTTGCGTACTTGACCTCTCGCGACGTAGAGGGTCCCTCTGCGCTCGTTTGTTTGACCAGTAGGGTGGAGTGTCCCCCTGGCTTTGTGCTTGTTTTTTTGACCAGTACGGTGGAGTTTTCCCCTGGCTTTGTGCTCGTCTGTTTGACCAGTAGGACAGAGATTCCCTTGGCCTGGTGCTATTTTGTCTGACTAGCAGGGTTGAGCGGTCTCCCCCTGGTCTTGTGCTCGATGGTTTGGCCGACAGAGATGGTTTGGTTCCACTGCTTCTTTGGCTGTCAGGGGTTTCGGTATTGTGCCCTTTCACCGGACTGTGACACTGTCTACGACTACGGGTGTCTGTGTATCGTGCGTGTTTTCCCCACTTTTTGGGATGAGGTGTCTTGGTCCACTTTGACAGTTACTCAGCAGATTGGAGCGGGATCGCCTTGTGAGGCCTGGGGAGTTTCTCCCGTTGCTCCGTGTTCCCTTGTAGATCTTGTGGTTTCGGTGTGACCAACACTTTACGCGGGCACCGATCCTCTACCCAGGAGGTTGTTCCAGCAGGGCTGAGGTTGTTCCAGCAGGGCTGAGGTTGTTGCATCAGGGCTGAGGTTGTTCCAGCAGGGCTGAGGTTGTTCCAGCAGGGTTGAGGTTGTTCCAGCAGGGCTTAGGTTGTTCCAGCAGGGTTGTGGTTGTTCCAGCAGGGATGAGGTTGTTCCAGCAGATTTGAGGTTGTTTCGAGCAGGGCTCTCTAGTGGGTTACCATCCAGCAGGGATGGCCAGTACAGTGGTGTTTACTGAGCAGTACCATCCAGTAGGGATGGACAGAGCAGTTCCAAGCGTACCTCCAACGGGGCTGGGTAGTGGTCCCCGATGTCGGGCTTACCTCCAGCTGAGCTGGGCAGTGGTCTCGGATGCCGGGCTTACCTTCAGCTGGGCTGGGCAGTGGTCCCCGATACCGGGCTTACCTCCAGCAGGGCTATGCAGTGGTCCCCGATGCTGGGTTACCTCCAGTTGGGCTGGGCAGTGGTCCCGTCGCCGACTTTAGCCGAGTCGCCCTCCGGTGGACTACCCTGTTACGGGACTGGGCAGTGAGGCACCCGTTGACTTTTCGGGTCTCCCTATAGTTGGAACCCGTTGAATTCCAGGGATCCTCCAGCGGGGCTGCGTAGGGGGTCACCTTTCGACTTTGAGCAGATCTCTCGACTGTGGGGCAGTGACTAGTTATGGTTGACATTCCCACAGAACTCTCAAGTACATGGAGCACTTTCCCTCCACCAAGACGCTTCCTTGTGACGCGACCTAAAACTGTGCGGGCGAGTCAGTGCCACCCAAAGCGGATAGTATCGAGGTGTGGTGATTGAGCCCCTTGGCTTGCGGTTCGGTACAGATGTGCGGGATGATGGGCATCGATTGTGTTACTTCTGGGACTGTTGGCTACACATTCTTGGGCTGAGCTATGGGACGGAGTTCCCCTTACGAGTTTGTTCGGGCTTCTTGATAGAGCATACATATGTATATTCCTTGTTTCTGACACCCACTTCTTGGGTTTGGCTACTCTCCTTCCAGGAGAGGCGAAGACGTGCGGGGTATGCCATGTGCTTTCCGTGTCTAGCTTCTCATGGTTGGACGAGTCCACTCTCCTACTATAGGTAGCGATAACTCGACGAGAAGTTCATCTTCTCACTGTTTCTAGCTCCTTGTGTCTGGATGATTCTACCTTCGTTTCTCTTGTTGGGTTGAGCTGGAATATTTACTGCACTCCTTGTTGTACTCCTTTAATTTTCTGTTCGCTCTACTGCTCACCCTTCGGTACCTCCTTTTGTTGCTCCCTCAAGCCTTCGGGGTATCCTACTGAATATTTTTATACTCACACCTGCTTGGGCTTTGCCTGCACTTGGTGTGCCCTCGCAGACGACAGATATGTGGAGCGTGACTTCCGTGGAGTGTATGAGCTTGGGAGCTTGGACCGCATGCGGTGGTCGTGGCCAGGTTTCAGGTGGGAGACCCATCATTAGTTTCTTTTGTTTACCTGTTGCCGGGTTGTGGCACTTTTTGGTTGGGCGCGTGTTTTTCCCTTTTCTTTTCAGTTTGTACTTTGTACTTGTAGAGGTCGATGCACTTTGTGGTATTTATATAGAAGTTCCCCTTTCCATTTATTTTCATGTCTTTACATTTACTCTGCATTTTCGCATTGAGTTTTCTGCGTGTATGTGTACAGGTACATAGTCAAAGGCCTCCCCGAGTTATTGTGCCTTCGGCGCTGGTCGCCATCCCCTGGCCTATGGAGGCGGGCTTGGGGTAGTTGCGGCTCGAGCCCGGGTAGGGTCGGGTCGTGACAAAGTGGTATCAGAGGTGTTTTGTTCCTTGGGACGTTGTGCGGATATCACTAAAAGAGGAATTGGGTGGGATTAAGGGCAAGAGTGTTAATGTGTCTCAATGGCGACTCTCAGGCCAAGGAGTCCAGTGATGGTGCGGCGGCCGACGTATCCATTCACCAGGACCATGATAACCCGCTTGTCGACTCGGCATGCTGAGACACTTGTTGCAGGGAGAATTTGTTTGTGCATCACATATGACTGAGTCTTGACTGTCCTTCTTGATTCAGCTCCCCATCGTTGTTATTTTTGGTATATACATATATGCTCATCTGACAGCGACACTCCTTGATAATTTTCAGGATGTCTCCGTGAGGACAGCCAACCAGGATACCAGCTTTGGTTCGTGACGACGACCCTGTGAGCTACGAGGCAACAGTCCAGGACCCATCATGCGAGCCCCTTTCTCTAGGTGGGCCGGTAGCAGCACCCCCACCTATTGAGAAACAGGCAGTTTCAGCAGAGCAGGCTGAGCTGGAGCGCAGGTTGAGCGCGCTCCGTGAGTTCCAGCGGCAGAGACTGCTGAGGTTTAGTGGTGAGCCAGACCCTCAGGCAGCAAAGGTTTGGCTCGACATAGTGGATCGCCTTTTCAGGCTTGTGTAGATGCCGACAGATCAGAGAGTGGATTTGGCAGCCACCCTTTTTCGTGGAGCAGCTTGGCGTTGGTGGAGTCTGGAGACTCAGTTTATTGAGGAGTCGTCGCTTTCGTTGGACGACTTTCAGTTGTTGTTTCGTGAGGAGTTCTGACCCTCCTGTTTGCGCTCTGTTCGGATTCAGGAGGTCCTGCAGTTTCAGCAGGGAGGGATGACGGTGGCCGAGTACGCGGAATGTTTTGCATACCGTGCATGCTTTTACCCAGACTTGGTCCATGAGTACAACTCCCGAGCGCAGAATTTTGAGCAGGGTCTCCGCCGAGAGATTCGTCCATTCTTAGTACCCTTGGGCATTTCCACATATGCTGGGGTTCTAGAGCAGGCGCTGGTGACAAAGTGATTCCTTTCATGTTTTGTGGTTGGTAGTGGAAGTGGGAACGATGGGGCCGGGGAATCTGTCGTAGCTAGCAGGCGCCGGAGGACAGGACCTCGATACAGGTGGCCTTCCCACTGCCGGTTTCGAAGACGTGGTCGTATACCACTGTGGCGAAAAGTCGTAGGGCCTTAGTCGAGGATTCCCTTCTGTGAGTGGATCCCGGGCCGTGGTCGTATACCACAGTTGCGCCAGAGGTCACCATGGCAGCCCAGAGAGCGTCGGTGCTATGCTTGTGATGGGCGAGGTCACTTGGCACGAGACTGCCCGACCTGAGTTGCTGAGAGCTTCGGGAAGGCAGCAGGCGCAACACCATGGCAGAGGCAGCGCCGTGATCGGATAGTACCTAGAGAGGAGGTTCTAGTAGAGGAGCGGGCAGAGCTGGTAGAGGGGGACGACTTTACGAGATCCCCTCTTCACCACTCGACAGTCCACGTCAGGCTCCGGTAGCAGACAGTTGGGACCACAGACAGCCGCGAGCATTGGATGTCTACGATCATGCAGAGCATGGGATGGTGAGAGGCACCCCTTGCTACTCTTCTACTTTTTGCAGTTGCATTGTTAGGCTCTGCATGTGAAAGGCTTTTCTCCCTGCTCCTTGTTTGAGGTGTTACCAGGATGACGTAGGGCGTCAGGTGTAACCCTGTGTCGGTAAGGAAAAGGCGTGCGACCTTTTCCTTTAGTCGATGGTGCTGACTCCTTCCCCTTTTGAGCGTGTAAGAGAGCATCGACTGTGGGACATTGCGTGACAAGATATCCTTGGATGTTTCACAATATGGATATTCTGAAGGAGGGAATCATCGGGCCTTGTTTCAGGTGCGGGCGGTGATTCCAGTCGCGGTGTGCGACATAGAGGTTTGACCGGAGAGGTGAGCTACCCCTGAGGGCCTTCGGGCCGTGTGAGACCATGCAAAGGGATGGCGAGGTACCCTACCGCCTTGCCCTAACCCTAATGTCTGAAGTGGGAGCACGACGTCGGCACGGGCCGACCTCGCGTGAATGGATCAACTCGTTGGTTTCTGTGCGGTGGCATAGAGCTGTGCGTGGGTTCTTTTGGGTATGGGAAAGCTGGGTGTGGGCTTAGTACCTTGTGTTCTTCCCTGGTTTTGCTTTTAGAGGATGAAAAGCTTAAAGGAGGTAATGATGTAAGAACCTAGTTTTTGTTTTGAAAGACTTTGGAATATTCTTGATAATATTCTAGGGCAGCGCCTTCAGACGACGTTCGATTCCGAGCCACGGAGTGGCCGGAATTAAATTTTCAGTGCGTTCACACTAAAAATACTAAAAAGAAGGTATAACTCCGAAACGGAGTACCGGATTAGGGATCCGAGTGTACGGATGGTTCCGGAATGGGGTCTTTACCCTAGGAACGACATAAAACATTTCGGTGCAGGATGTTTGGACCCGTCTCCCGCTTCTGGAACGTTAAACGGATTAATTAATTAATTAATTTATTCGTTTAATAGCGAAAAGCTAGTATCTTTTAAACGGTGTCTCGGACCGGAAAATCGAGGGTACCGTTGAGTTCGGAGCATGTCGTTTACCCTAGGAGGGGTCTAAGATTCGCGGGTGTGGGCGATTTATGAAAAATGGCCCCAGGGGTGTTTTCGTAATTTAGCGGCTTCGGACGTTAAATTTTATAATTTTTGAACGGGGTCTCGGATTAAAATTATAAGACCGTCTTTGTTCTTGGGAGGTAGTGTTTAGCCTAGGGGAGGCTTAATCCTGACCCTGCCAGGAGTTTGGGTTCAGGCCGTCGGGCGGGTGGTTAAGTGTTTTCTATTTAAACACTTAACCCACCTCTCTCCTCTCCCCTTTCTTCCATGGCGCCAGCAGCTCCCAACGACAGAGAAAGCTCCTCCTCCCCTCCTCCCCTTCGGAAAGTCAACAGCGCGGCGGCAGATCCCTCGCGGAGAAGCACCGGGCAAAGCCCAACAAGATAGGATGTTGCGTTTTGTATTTTCTTTCCCGCACTTAATTTCAAACGTGAATTTGTAAGTTGAATTGCTGCCCAATATTCTATCTAATCCCACGAATGCGTAGTAGAGGTTTTTCTCTTCCCATCACATTTTTTGGAATTAAATTCCGACCTCGGAGGAGCTCGCAATCGACCTCTGAACATTGCGTGTTCTTGATTTCTTCCGGCCGGGTTGGGGGCTTCCAGACGGCGGCTGGGCGGACGGAGGCAGAGCGAAGGTCGGCAGGGGGCTTCAGCGGCGTGGCGGTGAGCGCCTCAGGCGGTAGGAGGCCGAGGGAGTGGGGTATTGCGGCGGCTGTCTGTCGTAGGTGTCGCAGGCACGGAGCCTACGAGAGGAGGGCCAGGGTCGCGATGTGCGACCCCGCGGCTGGGCAGAGACTCGCGCGATGCGGGTCTCCGCGTGGAAAGGCCGACTGGCCTGTCGGCCGTTCGGTGGAAGAACAGCCCATGCGGCGCGGGCAGTGTGACCCGCGGGAGGCGACTGGGCCGCAGTCCCGGCGGGCCGACCGGAGCGGGCCGGCTCGAGCGGGGCGGACAGGCCGGACCGGCCCGGTCCGGCCGAAGAGGGTCCCCCTCTTCCTTTTAAATTTTCAGACGCCCGTATTTTGGACTACGGGCATTCGTTTTGCATGCCGTCGGCGGTGGCGCGGACCTGGCATAGAGACGGTCTTTTTGAGATGGTTTCGGGAATTTTTAATTCCCGAAACGAGGGGTCACGAAGGCGCGAAATGTCCTTAAGTGGACGAGTGTTTTCCCTGAGTTTCTTGTTTTGAGCGGCGCGGACGCGTCCGACGTCCGTTTTGAGCACCGTCAGTGGCGCGGGAACCCTGGCATCGAGGCGGAAGGTTTCCAGTGTGGTTCCAGGCCTTGAGGCTGGAGTTGAGGTGCGGGCCCCACGACCCGCCTTTTGAGCTGTGTGCAGCTAGTAGCGACATTTTCCTCGGACGTCCGTTCGGGGCGTGCGAGCAGTCGATGTTGGGTGTTTTTCCGAGGGCAACATGTTGGCGCACTCTGCGCGTTGTAATTCCACACGATGGTGCGGGCCCCGCCATGGTCGTTTCAGTAGTTGACGGTGATTTCCAGCTTTATCACAGGGCAACCGTTTTGGACAAGTGAATAGTCCATTTCGTGTACTTTTTCGAGAGGATCGCAACGATGCGATTCGTTCTTTGAGTTTCGGGACCGGGATGCGGGTCCCACATGGCACCGCTCGTGTGCGGTGCGCCGGGATGCACCTTTTTCTCCGGATATCCATTGCAGTCAAGTGAGTAGTGCTTTTGACATGTTTTCCCGAGGGGATCGCAATGGTGCGATGCGCCCGACTGTTTTCCAGGCTGAGGCTCGGGATCACGGGACGTCGTTCGGGCGTGAGGCGGTGCTGGTGACTTTTTCATCGAATATCCGTTGGAGGCGAGTAAGTAGTCGATCTCGCATGTTTTTTCGCGAGGATTACAACGATGCAATCCGTTTGGTTGTGCGGAGCCTCTTGCATGATCTTGTTGAATGTGGAATGTGGAAGGTTCTCCAGTGGAGGTTCGCCCTACCTTGTTGTAGCGGACCCTTGGCGTGTGATCGTGCACTATTGGGAGAGTGATACAAATGGTTCATGAGATGTGGTTGGTCGTGCCTGGGCCTTTGAGTGGAGTTGTTACGTCATGCCTTCATGTTGACGCTGGGTGCCGTGTGCACGATAGCCTTTGAGCTGGAATGAGGTATACTCCGGGAGTATACGGGAGCGCTTGGAGGTACATGTGGTTGATTGTACCTGAGGATGTTTGTGTGCTCAGTTGGGGTTGACTTGGGGCCACATGTTGTGTGGGCCCCACGTGCGTGCGAAGATCTACATTGCGTACTTGACCTCTCGCGACGTAGAGGGTCCCTCTGTGCTCGTTTGTTTGACCAACAGGGGGGAGTGTCACCCTGGGTTTGTGCTTGTTTGTTTGACCAGCAGGGTGGAGCTTTCCCCTGGCTTTGTGCTCGTCTGTTTGGCCAGCAGGTCGGAGATTCCCCTGGCCTGGTGCTCTTTTTTATGACTAGCAGGGTTGAGCGGTCTCCCCCTGGTCAAGTCCTTGATGGTTTGGCCGACAGAGATGGTTTGGTTCCTCTGCTTCTTTGGCTGTGAGGGGTTTCAGTACTGTGCCCTTTCACCGGACTGCGACACCGTTTACGCCTATGGGTTTCCGTGCAGCGTGGGTGTTTTCCCCACTTTCAGGGATGAGGTGTCTCGGTTCGATTCGATAGTGACTCAGCGGATTGGAGCGGGATCACCTTGTGAGGCCTGGGGAGTTTCTCCCATTGATCTGTGTTCCCTGGTAGAGCGTGTGGTTTCGGTGTGACAAACACTTTACACGGGCACCAATCCTCTACCCAGGAGGTTATTCCAGAAGGGATGAGGTTGTTCCAGCAAGGCTGAGGTTGTTCCAGCAGGGCTGACGTTGTTCCAGCAGGGCTCAGGTTGTTCCAGCAGGGCTGAGGTTGTTCGAGCAGGGCTGAGGTTGTTCCAACAGGGCTGAGGTTGTACCGGCAGGGCTGAGGTTGTTCCAAAAGAGTTGAGGTTGTTTCGATCGGGGCTTGCCAGTGGGTTACCATCCAGCAGGGACGACTAGTACAGTGGTGTTTACCGAGCAGTACCATCCAGCAGGGATGGCCAGAGCAGTTCAGTGCTTACCTCCATTGGGTTGGGCAGTGGTCCCCGATGCCGGGCTTACATACAGCTGAGCTAGGAAGTGGTCCCCAATGCCGGGCTTACCTCCATCTTGGCTGGGTAGTGGTCCCCGATGCCGAGCTTACCTCCTGCAGGGCTGGGCAGTGGTCCCTGATGCTTGGTTACCTCTAGCTAGGATGGGCAGTGGTCCCGTCACCGACTTTAGCCGGGTCTCCCTCCAGTGGACTACCCTGTTACAGAACTGGGCAGTGAGGCACCCGTCGACTTTCAGGGTCTCCCTGTAGTGGGAACCCGATGTCTTCCATGGATCCTCCAGCGGGGCTGGGTAGGGGATCACCTGTCGACTTTGAGCAGATCTCTCGACTGTAGGGCATTGACGAGTTGTGGTTGAAGTTCCCACAGAACTCTCAAGTACGTCGAGCACTTTCCCCCACCAAGACGCATCCTTGTGACGCGAACTAAAACCGTGCGGGAGAGTCAGTGCCGCCCAAAGAAGATAGTGTCTAGGTGTGGTGATTGAGCCCCTTGGCTTGCGATTCGAGACAGACGTGCGGGATGCTGGGCATCGATGGTGTTACTTCTGGGACTGTTGGATACTCTTTCTTGGGCTTAGCTATGGGACAGAGATACCCTTAAGAGTTTGTTCGGCCTTCTTGACAGAGCATACATATGTATATACCTTGTTTCCGACACCCACTTCTTGGGTTTGTCTACTCTCCTTCCAGGAGAGGCAAAGACACGTGGGGTATGCCACGTGCTTTCCGTGTCTAGCTTCTCATGGTTGGACGAGCCTACACTCCTACTGTAGGTAGCGAAGACTCGACGAGATGTTCATCTTCTCACTGTTTCCAGCTCCTTGTGTCTGGATGAATCAACCTTCTTTCCTCTTGTTGGGTTGAGCTGGACTCTTTACTGCACTCCTTGTTGTACTCCTTTACTTTTCTGTTCGCTTTACTGCTCACCCTTCGGTACCTCCTTTTGTTGCTCCCTCGAGCCTTCGGGGTATCCTACTGAGTATTTTTATACTCACCCCTACTTGGGATTTTCCCGCACTTGGTGTGCCCTTGCAGACGACGGACAGGGGGAGCATGACTTCAGAGGAAGGTAGGAGCTTGGGAGCTTGGTCCACGTGCGGTGGTCATGGCCGGGTTCCAGGTGGGAGACCCATCAATAGTTTCTTTTTTTACCTGTTTTCGGGTTGTGGCACATTTGGTTGGGTGTGTGTTTTTCCCTTTTCTTTTCAGTTTGTACTTTGTACTTGTAGAGGACGATGCACTTTGTGGAATTTATATAGCAGTTGACCTTTCCTTTTCTTTTCTTGTCTTTACATTTACTCTGCACTTTCACATTGAGTTTGATGTGTGTGTGTGTGTATAGGTACTTAGGCAAAGGCCTCCCTGAGTTATGGTGCCTTCGGCGCTAGTAGCTAGCCCTTGGCCTATGGAGGTGGGCTTGGTGTAGTTGCGGCTCGAGCCCGGGTAGGGTCGGGCCGTGACAGGTATGATAGGCTTAGAGGATTTTTTCTTGCAAGTAATTAGGTTAAGGGAATTACAGATCCAACCCTTTTTATAAATATAGATAATATTTTTTTTGATCGTTCAAATTTATGTTGATGACATTATATTTGGTTCAACTTAGCAATCATTTACCAATTTATTTGTGAATCTAATGAAATATAATTTTGAAATGAGTATAATGGGTGAGTTAACAATTTCCTTTGTTATAAAATTTCTCAATACCAGAAGGAATCTATAGATCCCAACATAATTATATTAAAGATCTTATTAAAAAGTATTGATATGAAAACACTATGAGTATTAGTAATCCTATTATAACTTAAAACACACTTGATCTTGATAATGCTGGGAAACCAGTAGATCAAACAACCATTAGAGGTATGATAAGAAGTTTTCTTTACTTGATATCTAGCCATCAATACATAATATTTTCAGTATGCTTATTTATAAGATATCTATACAATCCTAAGGAATCTCATTTAAGGATTTGAAACGATTTTTTCACTACTTTAAGGGAACCATGGATTTATAAATCTTTATTACATTTTGAAATGATTTTATACTAAAATTATTTTCATATGTTGACTTTAGTTGTTGTAGAATAGATAAAAAAATTACATCTAGAACATGTCATTTATTAGTAGATTCATTAGTTTCTTTGTCATACAAGAAGCAACACTCAGTAGGACTTTCCACCAATGAAGAAGGTTATGTAGCAGCTAGATGTTGTTGTTCCCATGTTTTGTCGATGAAAAACACACTCACAGACGTTGGTATGAGTTTTAATAAGACTCAAATTATGTGTGATAACAAAAGTGTCATTGTTTTTAGTAAAAACCATGTACATCACTCTCGTGAAAAACAAATAGATGTTTGGAATCACTTTCTTATGGATCACACACAAAAAGTGGATATCATTCTTCAATTTAGCAGAACTCAAGATCAACTTGTTGATACTTTCACAAAATCCTTACCCTACGATAGATTTGAATACATTAAACCAAAGTTAAAATGATAACCATAAGGTAATATTCCTTGTTAACATTATATTGAAACTAATGTACTTATAGTAATAAAATTTTTTATAGGGGTAGTACCTTATCTTGTTAGTATTCAAGAAAAATCATAATAATGTTTTCAAATTTTTTCATAATGAAATTTTTTGTAGACAGGTTTTTTTTCAAAAAATTTTCATAATGAAATTCTTCATAGTATGTTTTGTTTTAAAAAATTTTCATAGTTAAATTTTTTATAGCCAGTTTTGTTTTCAATATTTTTCATAGTGTAATTTTATCGTAGTCAGTTTAGCTTTCAAAATTTTTTTAATAGAAATTTTTTGTAGTCAGCATTTTTATAGTGAAGATTTTCATACTCACAATTTTTGAATTGAATATTTCTACTCAAAATGTATGTATTGAAAATTTCTGCACTAAAAATCCTTCGTAATGAAGTTTTTTGTTTATAAATTTTTCTTAATCAAATTTATGGAATCTAATGTTTTTTAATGAATATTTTCCTATTACAAATAATCTTTCTGGAAATCTGAATGGTATTTTTCCTTTCTTATGTTGTCTTAATCATTATTTACTTTTTGGTATTTTTCTTTTGTGTTTCAAAATTTTTAGATTCTACTTTCCTTAAATCTGAATGTTTTTATTTAAAAACATCTGAAGATTGGATCATACAATATTTTCCTAGAGGCACTAATTTCAACCGTCAGATCTGATCATAAGGATTTTCAGCCATTGGATTGAGATATGATGTTGAATCATCACTTCTAACACCTATATAAAGGACCCCTGCAGGGTTTTCCCACATAAATTTCAATCCTTTGAGTGTCGAAGCTCTGCCCCCTTTCAAAAGGTTGTTCTGATCTTTTCAAAAGTGCTCAAATTTGAATGTCTGGTGATGTTCCTTCTCAAGAGTTGTCAACTGTTAAGATGATTCCGGAGTGGTAGATATACAAGTAGAGGTTGGTGTATCCAAACATCTTCAACAAGTGTGATTTTATTATATCAAAGAACATCAAGCATAATGGATGTGAAAACGTTTGTATATCAATGCTAGGAGCTCATGATGTAGTTTATCTGGATATTCTTGTAGAATTTTATGAATCACTTAGGTTTTTCAAGAATGATGGTAAAGAAAAATTTTCCTTCAAAAGCTATGGTAAAACATATGCACTTTTATATACTAATGATTATAGCTCGGTAGGGTTATCCTATAAAGGGGAAGTAGAATTATGTTCGCACAAATTACTGGATGTACATGGATGTTTTGTCTAGTTAAAAGACATGGAGTGTCTTGGACTTATAGAGGACACGACTCTGAAAATTTCTCATTTGTCTACAAACAAGAAGATCCTTGAATTATGGGTTTATGGATACATAATTCTGAGAAAAGGTGATAAGGAAACCTTGAAGAAGAGAAACATGTACATCTAATATTTTCTGGTAAATATGAGGAAGATAAATTTGATGAAACATATTCTCATTATGATAGAGAATATCAAGAATAGATATCTGATGGCTTGGATCATAATGTATCTGGCTATTATTCCTAATCTAATAGTTTGGTTCCTTGAGTATTTCCAGATCCCTTGCAGTTCCAAGCTAATGAATAACAAATTTATGTTAGCATGTGATGAAACATTAAAGATAATGAATATTGGGTTCTCTAAAGAGTCCGAAAAATTCTATGACCTACCAAATGATGAAGCAGAAGCCCTTTTGAAGAATACAGTAGTGGTAGAACCATCTTATAAGGTTGGAATGAAAAGAAAATTAAAGGATGTAGAAGAAGAAGAGAAAACGCCTATAGCTACAGAATCTCAAGTTGTACCTCCATAGCTCAAGGAGAAGAAAACTTATCCAGATGAGGTTTTTTCAAAGTGGAAGGAGGATAAAAAACCAGAAGAAAGGGGAGCCACAGTTTGGCCTAGATCTACCTGAGGCCAAGTCTTTAAAATAAAAGACTACTAAAGATTTTGAGAAGCAAGCCATGGAGAAGAAGCTGAAGAAGAAGATGTCAGAGGCCGAGATTGTTCAATCCCTTCTATGTGATACTGAGATTTCATGTTAGAATATTCCTTTACTGAAATCAATCATCGTGGAACTCTTACCAAAGACACTGAGGATGAAATTTAACACTCCGGAAAATGTAAAAGAAAAGATTCTGAAGAAAAGTATGATGTGGAAGAAGTGCAAGAAGCTGAAAGTGGTAATGATATAGCTAACCTGATTAAGTATGTTGACTATTTTCATGTGAAGGAATGTGATTCCAAAAAATTGTCAATCCGAAATTCTCAAGTCAGATCATCGAAGCCTGCTACCCCTAGGTGAGAGGAAAAGGCTGAAGATGAAGTGGATAAGCCCTCTGAGGAAGAAAGATATAATCTAGAATTTATTCATCCAGAAGATATTGAGGGAGGAGATGATAAGGAAAAAAATTTGATGATTGAATTCTTCAGTTATCTGAGAGTGAGCATGAGTCTCCAGATGAAGAAGCTTCTCGTAAAATCGACAAGGGGAAACAGGTTATTGCTAGTACACCTACCAAAGCTTTCTTAAAGAAAAATAAAGATGGTGGATCTACGAAGAAGATGCTTGTAGAGAAAGAGAAATATTTCCCACATACTAAAGTGTCAGATTCAGAATCATCTTCTGTAGGACATGATTTTTTCATCCAACCACAGAATAATCTTGTTGATACCATTCTAACTTTTCAGGAATTGGCTCGAGATGTCAGGTGCTTCAACACAGCATGATTAAAAAATTGGATTCAATGTCTTTTGTGATGGACAAGTGTGTAAAACTTGTGGCAATTTTCAAGAACATGTTCATGATCTATGATTCCTATAATAAATCTTGTATGATAGTGACTAGCTAGTCGAAGAAGGTAGTTTAATATCTGACAGAGGTTGATCAGTTTCGACATGATTTTAATGAAGCCTTTAATAATGAAGATACTAAAATCAATGATCTATTGACTAGCATTGAGTAAATGCTATCCCTTGAGAAAAATCCCTGGATCCATGAGTTAAAAGATTTAAACTGGATGTTATATTCAGTTTCCCAATTTTATAAAATGCAAAGTTATCTTTAGATCGAGATTGAAGAGAAGATAGTCAGGGAAGAGGACTTATTGAAAACTCAGGATGAGGCTCTGAAGGCTCACGAAGAAAAGATCAAGGATTTAGAGAAGAATGCATAAGATCGGGATCATATACAACAGAAAGAAAAGGAGGAACTAAAGGAACTAAAGAATATTAAAACCGTAGTGAAGAAATTGATACCCAAGGAGAAGGAAGAAAAATAGATCAATCCGATATTTTGTTGTATTTTTTTCTTGTAAAAATGATTCCTTTCCTAATGAAATTGTTGGTTGCTCATTTTTGTTTAGATGTATTGTACTAATATTGCAGGTAATATATTTAATTTCCCATTCCATAAATTTAATTTTGAAAATTACAATGGCGGAGAAAGGAAAAATAATTCTATGCAATGAAGAAATATCCCCATGTAAGGGGGGTTTATCTAAGGGAGAGTTCTCATTACGAAGATTTATGTAGTCAAGATAATAATGAAAAATCTCGTTCTGGAAATCTAGAATATGATCCATAGTGTTCCAAATCCTAAGGGGGAGTTAGTTGTATACACCATTGTCCATGAATAAAGGGAGATACGTTTTATTTCAAACACTTGTACATTATTCCTATGTCCTTATATTCTTTGTCTTTAGGATGTTTGTGCTTTCCAAAATGGGGGAGATTATTGAATCAATAAGGTTTTCCTTATGAATTTTCCATTCATTTATGTTTGCAGATGATTGTTAAGTAAATAAGTTCTCCTTATAACATTACCTTTCATTCTTGTTTTCAAAATCACAAACACCTTATATTAAGGAAAATCTCATTTTACCATGTGTTTTACTTCTATATGGAAAATTTTCCTTCACGAAGGAAATTTATCCTTACCATGTTTTTCATTATTGGTTATCTTGTCTGTGTAAAATTCAGAATCATATAGATTAAGAGTATTCTATTTTTAGACCCCATATTCTGACATCATGTTTTCTGAATACAGACTCTGATCTCTTCTGAGTTCTGACTCCAAATTCTCATGAACTCTTACTCCGAACATTGTATGTTTAGGTTCCAAATTCTTTTGAATCCAGATTCAAAATTTCCATGAAATTCGGACTCCAGAATTCAATAGAATTGTGGTTCTGAATTACTCACAAAATAGAATCTGAATATCATTGTATTATGGAGACCAAATATATATTTTTTTAGACTCAGAACTATTTTTTTCTTACACTCCAAAAAATGAATTTTCTTTTGTAACCGTATTTTTGCGTACACTTGTTTTTGTTATAAAATCATGTCATTATTTCAGTTACATATTAACCATTGGTTGAGTTACACATGTACATGTCCCCCTATAATTCATGATAAAATACCATAGTTGGCGAAGGGAGCCGACCGTTGGAGCTAAGCCTATAAATACGAGCTCCTTTGAATGAGCTCAACAATACCTAAAGAAGAACATCGAAAACAGTTATTAGATGCTATTAATGTGATTTGTAGAGAGATAGAGGATCTTATAAACTCTTAGGCTTCATGAATAATGTTTGAACAGATTTTTCATAATTTTTTTATGCATATTTTCTTTGTGGAGAGGTTCGATTTCCAAGAAATCATAGTCTTCAGGTTGTGAAGTCAGAGGTGCGGATTTCCATACAAATCGATGGCTTGCTGGGATAGCAAGATAGATACCGATATTCAGATTGATGGATTACTTGTGTTTGGGTATGAAATACTTTCATGAATGTATAAATCAAGGGACCTTTTATCCAGGGTAGTTGGATACCCTTCTATTTGGGTTAAAAGAGTTACTACTTATTACATGTAGTGTTTCTATTTTGTTTTCCTCTGTAATTTTAGTTGATTAGGAATGATTAATATTCTTATACATCCTTAGATTAGTACTCTGATTATATAGAAATCTATACACATTAAGGTAGAATCATAGTTTTTGTAATCTTTTTTTATGTTTCATTTCTGGAATCAAATTTCTAGAATCAAGAATGGATATAGTGCATAATGGTGTTGTGAATTTTGTTTATACAAAATTTCCTCAAGGATTTTTAAATTATCAAATTCACCCACCCTCTTGTATTTTATGCATCTATATCATAATTTGATACTATAATTAGTATCATATCAATCATACTATTGATCCTCACAATGCATGAGTAATAATATATTTAAATTCCATGAGTGAATAAAGGCAATTCATACAGAAAGATGTAAGAGGCCCCATAAGGTGTATCATACCATTCCAAATATGTTAAAAAATGGTAGTCGATTCCAATTCAATTTATATATTAATCTATACTTGATTCTTAGAGAATGATATGGCTTTGATAATTCTCATAATTTTAGCCTATATTGCTGAGGATATGACACAAGTGCAATTAAAATCATCTATAAATCTTCCCATAGTGTTTTTTGAAAATAACACCACAACCCGAGGGGCTCATATTTCCTTTAGAAACACCATCAAAATTATCTTTAATACATCCATAGAGAAATTATTTTCATAACACTTCAAATGTGTGTGTCGGCTGGGGATAGATTCGATTAACCGTATGGTGATGAAAAATATCAAATACATTCAATATGTTGTAGAAAAAGATCTTTTGAATCGAAGAACCTTTTCAAATGGTAATGGGGATGCACTTCTGACCTACATTTAATCTAAATAATAAGTTTTTATGAATAATAGAAATCCTATCATAACAATGAACATGATGATGATCAGAAATGACAGTTAAGTAAAGTAAAATGATTTGATGATTAAAGTCAATATTCAAACAACAATAAATTTGATATTTGATTGAATCATTAAGTAACCATCTGCACTCTGAAAGATAAATCACATAATTCTAAAGATATTTACCAGTATCACAGAAACAAAAGTCGTGGTTAAGGTTTTCTCTCTGTTGGTTACAAATAATACATTTAATGAAATGATGGATCCAAAAGGATTGAAGAAAAGTGTCATTGGGAACCCTCTTGTGAAAAATACACCAAATAAATGTTAATATAGAATGTTTTATTCATAATTTATCATTTTTGTTAATCCAAATAAAAACAGTTATAGAATTAATAATTCCATGTTTGTAACAATTTTTTTAGTTTACAATTCCATAATGAGTAGGTTACCAAAATAAAAAATCATATGTGGTGGAAAATGGTTAGATGTCAATTATATAAATTAAATTATCTAGAAAATTAAAACTATGAGAGCTATCAACACCATTAATATTATAGTTACATTGACTAGAAAGGTTATTGGGTGAAATAATAGAGAAAATAAAAGCACCAGTCCATTTTTCAAGAATAAAATTTCTGGAAGAGTATCTACTCCCCATCCATCTTATGATTGACATGATTGTTAAATATCATTCTTAATGGATGTCCAAATAGAATATCACATATTACTAAAATTAACCATCATCACTTTTTCATGAATTTTTTTATGGAAATCAATGGAGTCAGAGTTGTTATAAAGAAGTATCCCAGTGAGTCATTCTTATAGGGAATTATTAAATACTGATATATATTTTTTTATGGAGACCACACTTCTATGAATTTTTCAATAAATATATTATGGAACAGTCACTAGTTTCTGTTTTATCATGCTTCAACTCCAAACAACATTTTTTAGGTCAAAGTTAATTTTTTTAGATGACCAGAATACTAGTTATAAATACTCAAGGAGTAGACCATTTTAGATAAAATTTTTGATTTCGTATGAGAAATCAATCCAACCATAGAGAGGGAATTTCCATTCCATGATGAATGTTAGTTGACAATTAGGTTAATGTTTTTAGAAAATTAACATGCTTTGGGTTTTCATATAAAAATGGAAATCCAAAGTATTTGAATGGAGGAGAACCTTTATTAATACACAAATAATTAAAATATTGGATTTTCTATTAGCAAGAAATGATTTCCCAAAAAAGGTAAAGGATTTGTTTTGACTAATGACTAGGCCAAAAATCTCTTCACAGTGTGAGAGAGAATGTGTGAAATATTGGATATTCAATTTATCCCCATGTATAAAAAGTTGATATCATCCACATACAATTGGTGTGTATGAACATTAAACTTCTTATAATCCTTAATCGACTTATGATTTTTTTTACAGATAAAGAAATTTATCAAACAACTTATGAAATCTCATGAAATCGAGAAAATAATGAAAGAGAGAGGGTCACCCTTTATTAGAACTTTGATTCATTTAATGTAACCCTTGGTATATCCATTACCATGGCTGGATATGATACATGAGCTAAAAAGATTTTTAACTATACTGAAAAAATGATCATTAAACCCATTGTTCTTAAAAACCATTAAAATAAAACCTGAATCCATGGTATCAAAGGGCATTGGGAAATAATGATTTATGGAATTATTACAACCCCAATTAGATTTATTTAAAATGTGAGTACATTTATAGGGAAGAAAAATACAATATAGAATTTATCTATCTTTATATTATCCAAATTTCTTCTGAGAAGAAATTTTATTAGTAATAGAAGAAATTATATTGGCAAGCTGTTTTGTGATGATTTTATAAAAGACGTTGATTAGGTAACTGGGTCTTAATTATTGAATGTATTATGGAATATCCAATTTTGGGATCATGGAGTGGATTTTGGAATTCATCCAATGAGTGAGCATACAATTTGAAATGAAAATAATAAATAATATATAGACATCAGTTTTAATAACATCCCAAAAATGATGATAGAAGGAATTATTAATACCGTTAGGTCTAGGAGAAATCTATGCATTTAAACTAAAGACAGTGAATATGGTCTCATTATCAAGAGGGATTATTGTTTAAAAATAGGGATCGTCATAATTGAACAAAACTAGGATGAATTATGGTAGAAGATCGTTTTGATGGTTTCCCATTGAAGATATTTTAAAAATGATAGACTAAATGATTGGAAATACCATCATCAGTATCAAGGGAATTTTCCTCATCTCATTGGAAGGAAAGAGGTCCTTTAACATTCTTGATTATTTGAAGGGAGTTCTAGAATTTAGTATTTATGTCACCATATGTGACCCATTTGGTTTTGAATTTTTTTTTTCATGTATTACATAAAGAATACCAACGATAAATTTTTTGTAGTAATATTGATTTCATGTTGTGGATCAGTATCAATATTATTTCTAATAGTAGTGATTTGATGTTGGGTACGTTCATCTTCCAAATGAATAATGTCGTTATCATTTTTTTGGATTTGGTACTACAAAAAAAATTAAATATTTTTTTTGATTTTTTTATTTATTGGTACTAGAAAATGCATCACTAGAATGACGCATGGAAGCACATGAATGCTTAATAATGTTAGCACAATCCAGATTATGATACCAGCTATTGTTAAAATTTAATAGAAGAACATGATTCTAGTGTTTAATATAGATATTGAACAAGATATTATAGTGGTCATGTTTATGTTTAGAGAGGATGATGCTAGAAATTGTGTCCCATTAATCAAGGGCTATATCATTTTTGAATTCCCTGTCAACTTTTCTAGCCACCACCATCTTATAGTTCCTTTTGAACCATGTTTACATGGCACTAGTAAGGTTAATTTCCACAAATTTTTGAGCCTAAATAGATGATGTAAACTCCCATATAGATTTATTCGGGGTGATTTGGTCCAATTTTCTCACGTGGGGCACATATAGCATTACGGTCACAAAACAATACCCTAGGGTTAGGAAAACAATTACCTATGTATGAATTGTCATTCAAATGATGTATCCAGTCATGGTATATATTATTAGAAAATATAAAACAATAGTAAATATGAATGCTATCAATAATAAAATTAATATTGAACTATTCAAAAATATTTTAAATATTATAAATCACAATTGTAGTGTTTGTAAAATCAAAAAAGTTTTAATGGAAGATTATTTTTTATGAGAACCTTATAATTTATATCTAGTCAATCAAAGATGTGAAAACCAAGAGGTGAAATAGATCATAGGTTTAGTAATCAATATTATTATAGGATAATTAGTATTAGTAAATATTTATAGGATAATAAGAGTGTCAATGTTCAGAATTCCCAAAAAACAACAAAACCAAATATTCATTTGATCATATTTTTTGGGTTGGATCACCCCTTTCAATTATTCCCTAAACCCTTCCACAATGATGTTCTTCTAGGGGTTTTGTTGGAAGTTGGATAGGGAAAATTTACCTTTTAGTCATAGTAGCAATAGATAAAATGGAAGAAGTATCTATATTATCCTCTTAATTTAAAGGATACGGTAATTTAGCATCAAAGGGAGAAGTCTATTTCTTTTTATTTAAATTATTAAAAGATATCTCAAATTTGAACTATAATAATGTCAGGGCTAGAAAAAGGAATGTCACTTATTGATGTGCAGTTCGTAACATCATTGGACTAAGTTGTATGATCCTAAGGTGTTTCACTATTTACACATTGTATCAAGTATATAGGGCCATAGATAACCTCAGTAGATTCACAAATACTATAATTTTCATTTATATCTTTGGGATGATTATCTAAATTATTACCATTTATAGTGTGTTTATCATTATCTTGCAATGAATAATGGGTGTTATGGTCCTCATAAAGTGCATTTACACTTGAGACCCCATTAAGGCCCCCTCCCCCATTAACAGTGTGTAGAGTAAGGCCAACATTATGGTCAACCAAATCACTATTGAATAAAACAATTTCCTCGGTTTTGTTCTTACTATGGTTAATAGGTATGTTTGAAGAGTCGAGGGACTGGTTAAAGGAGATAGTATACTTAATGTATGACTCGTGCAATATTTTTTTTCACATGTTAAGACTGTTTAATGATCTCCATAATTGTAGTGTATAATTTCTTAAAAAAAAATGTTCATCAGTGTCATGATCATCTTCTTCGACTAATTCTGCCTATGATTTCCACACAACATCTCCAATGAGATTCACGGTCTTTGAGATTTTCAACCATTTTTCATTTTCATTCATTGAGGGATTTTTTATCAAGGGAAGGTCCATTATCCACCATTTGTTATTTTATTTCATTATATTCCGTGTCAATTGGTTGGGGGACTTATTTCTTCACCACTGTAAGGTTTAATAAAGAATTCTTGGTGATCATACAAATTCACTAAATAGGGAATTACTCTCATATTCAATTCAAACTTCTGTTCTATATTCATTATCATTGAAGGTGGTATTCTGTGGGAACATAGATTATACATTCACTTCTATCATAACTCTTGCAAAGAGGAATACCTCTCAATTCAATTTTCATTGATCAATCTTATGGGGTGCGCCTATGAAAGATGATATTTCATTTGAAATATTTGGGTGAAAAAAATTACAATTGAGAAAATCAGTTCTTACCCATGTAATGTCTATAGTGTTCTTATAGCTATGTGGATTGAATGAATAATCCCAATCAATAATAAAAATAAGTCCAGGTTTGAGTTGAGTATTCCATATCCTTCATGCTTGAACTAATTCATCCTGGGAGGTAAGGAATATATGAAAATATCCTTTCCCTATAGGTACAAGATTCTAGTCCTAAAACAAAAAACTATGAGAAATGTGATGTTTAATATTAGAGTATGACTAGGGGTTATCACCTTTTATGTAATAGATGCATCCCATAATCAATAATATACACATTGGTCTCATTTTTGATGTGCATCAGTATCATCCATGACTGAAAATCCTCCATTCTTCCTATTTTATCATAAATTAGTTTTGAAAGATGATATCTTGAGATGATCTGAGTAATGGAGCACCTCAAAGAATTAAATTCCTCTAGACTTTTCAATCCTAGCATGAGTAAAGAATAGCTTCCTCAAGATGATTTTATTCACCATTTCTAGAAGATTATGATCAAAACCATAGAGTTTATTTCTATTTTTACTCAAAATCATATTTCTCAAAAATAACTCAAAAAAACAACATCAAAATAATAATAACAGTAAATTAAACAAAAATATATCAACAAAAATTGATAAGGAAACTAAAATTAAAAATATGAATCCCAACAACCCATTATTACACTAGTACAAATTTGAATTTTAGCTGCCGCCAAAAGCCGTCGCTAAAGGTCTATAGCAGCCGCCTAGCATTCGCCAAATGGAGACCACTTTTGGTCCGTCATTGTTGCTATCAGCGACTCCCATTTGGCGGCTGCTGAAGGCCGACAGGTATGGCCAACTGTGGCCGCCATTTGGTGACCACTTTAGGGCTGACCAATAACATCTTCCATTTGGGGGCCTCTATAGCTGACCTAAACACAGGCTATAGTGGCTGCCAAATGACGAGCGTTGTTGGTCATTCCTATAGCGACCGGCATTTGGCGGCCGCTATAGCTTTTAATTTTTTTTCAAAAAAATATAAAAAATACTATGAATACCACATAAATATCATTGTCATCTTCCATGCTTCGCAACCCTCATCAAATATAACTACATATAAAAAATTAATAATAACATTAGTACCAAATAAAGCCTATAAACATATAGTTGAAACAAATTAACATATTTCAATTCAAACTTACTATAACATATCAAAAGTATACGATTTTAAAAATATATTCATAATTTCGATTATCGTTTTAAAAATATAAAATCGTTAATTCTATGGTTCTAACTACAGTGTTCCCACTCTGATTTCAGGTCAATCTGATGTCGTACGCTCTGAATTAGATAGTTTGAGGCCCGTTTGAGCCGCTTATGGAACCAGAAGTGCATTCTCGGTCACTGTGGGAACATGACACCTCTGATTGATGTGTCTTCTGCCCAAACACTTCACAATTCACTCACCCGTTGTTGTCGTCCGATTTCAGGCCAATCCGACGTCGTTCGACCGGTTTGGACCACCCCACGTGCCTTTCGGAAGCGTGTCCAACACTTAAAAAGCACATAACGAGTCGTTGGGTGCAAACCACGCGTCTTATTGATGTGTCGTCTCCTCGTACACATCAAGAATAATAATTACAGTGTTCCCCACTGATTTCAGGTCAATCTGATGTCGTACGCTCTGACTTTGACAGTTTGAGGCCCGTTTTGGCCGTTTATGGCACCAGAAGTGCATTCTCGGTCAGGGTGGGCACACAGCACCTCCGATTGGTGTTCTGTCTACTCAACCACTTCACAATTCACTCACCCATTGTTGTCGGCCGATTTCAGGCCAATCTGACGTCGTTCGGCCGGTTTGGACCACCCCACACGCGTTTCGAAATCACGCCCATCACTTAAAAAGCTCATATGGAGCCGTCGCATGAGAACCACACATTTGATTGACGCGACATCTCCTCTTAAATGTCATGAATAATAACTACAGTGTTCCCCCTCTGATTTCAGGTCAATTTGATGTCGTACGCTCTGAATTTGACAGTTTGAGGCCCGTTTTGGCAGTTTATGGCACCATAAATGTGTTCTCGGTCACCGTGGGAACATGGCCCCACTGATTGGAATGTCGTCTTCTAGACCACTTCAAAATTAAATCACCCATTGTTTTTGTCTGATTTCTGGCTAATCCGACGTCGTTTGGCTAGTTTGTACCACCCCACGCACGTTTCGGAAGCGCGCCCAACACTTAAAAAGCACATATTGAGTCGTTGCGTGTAAACCCCACGTCTGATTGATGTGACATCTCTTCTTACATTTCAATAATAATAATTAAAGTGTTTAACCTCTGATTTCAGGTCAATCCGATGTCGTACACTCTGAATTTGACAGTTTGATGCCAGTTTTGGCCGTTTCTGGCACCAGAAGTGCATTCTCGGTCACCGCGGGCACACGACACCTCCGATTGGTGTTCCGTCTACCCTACCATTTCACAATTCACTCACCCTTTGTTTTCGTCCGATTTCAGGCCAATCTGACATTGTTCGGCCGATTTGTACCACCCCATGCGCGTTTTGGAAGCGCGCTCAAAACATAAAAAGCGCATATTGAGCCGTTGCGTGAAAACTGCACATCTGATTGACATGATGTCTCCTCGCACACATCACGAATAATAATTACAGTGTTCGCCTTGTGAATTCAGGTCAAACCGATGTCGTACGCTCTGAATTTGACAGTTTGAGGCCCGTTTTGGCCGTTTATGGCACCAAGAGTGTGTTCTCGGTCGCCGCGGGCACACAACACCTCCGATTGGCGTGTTGTCTGCCTAAACAATTCCCAATTCACTCACCCATAGTTTTCGTCTGATTTCAGTCCAATACAATGTCGTTTGGTGGGTTTGGACCACCCCACGCGCCTTTCGGAAGCGCACATATCACTTAAAAAGCGCATATTTAGCCGTACCATGAAAACCGCATGTCCGATCGACGTTCCGTCTGCGCGTACACATCACGAATAATAATTATAATGTTTCACAGTGGTTTCAGGTCAATCTTAGGTCGTCCGATATGAATTTGACCGTTTGACGCCCATTTTGGCTGTTTATGACACCAAAACCGCGTTCTTGGTCACCACGCCCACACGGCACATCCGATTGATGTGTCGTATTTTATAACACGTCACAATTCACTCACCCATATTTTTCGTCTTATTTCAGGCCATTCTGAGCTCGTTCGGACCTTTGGACCCCCCGCGCGCGTTTATGAATTGCGCGCATCACATAAAACACGCATATTGAGTCGTACCACACAAACAGCACGTCCGATTAACGTGCTGTCTGCGCGTACCCATCACAAATAATAATTAGAATGTTTCATGGTGTTTTCAGGTCAATATGAGGTCGTCCTCTATGAATTTGACTGTTTGACGCCTGTTTCGGCTGTTTTTGACACCAGAACTGCGTTCTCATTCACCGTGGGCACACGGTACGTCCGATTGACATTCTGTCTGCTCGACCAATTCAAAAATCACTCACCCATATTTTCGTCTTATTTAAGGTCATTCCGAATTCGTTCGGCCCATTTGGATCCCCCACGCGCGTTTCGGAAGTGCGCCCAACACTTAAAAAGTGCATATTGTGCCGTTGCACGCCAAACACATGTTAGATTGATGTTCTGTCTCCTCTTACACCTCAAGAATAATAAATACAGTGTTACCCCTTTGATATCAGGTCAATATAATGTCGTACACTCTGAATTTGACAGTTTGAGGCCCCTTTAGGCCGTTTATGGCACCAAAAATGGGTTCTCCGTCACCGCGAGCACACAGCACCACCGATTGGCATGCCGTCTGCCCGACCACTTCACAATTCACTCACGCATTGTTTTCATCCGATTTCAGGCCAATCCGACGTCATTTGGCTGGTTTGGACCACCCCATTAGTGTTTCAGAAGCGCGCTCAATGCTTAAACAACACATATTGATCCATTTCATGCAAACCACGCGTCCGGTTGGCGTGAAATCTCCTCGTAAACATCATGAATAATAATTATAGTGTTCCCCCTATTATTTCAGGTCAATCCGACGTCGTACGCTCTGAATTTGACAGTTTGAGGCCCGTTTTGGCCGTTTAAGGCACCAGAAGTGCATTCTCGGTCACCGCGGGGACAGAACACCTCCGATTGGCATGCCGTCTGCCATACCAATTCGAAATTAACTCAACCTTTGTTTTCGTCCAATTTAAGGCCAATCCGATGTCAATTGCCCAGTCTGGACCACCCCATGCACCTTTCGGAAGCACGCCCAACACTTAAAAAGCACATATTGAGCCGTTGCACACACACCGCACGTCCGATTGATGTGCCATCTACACGTACACATCCCGAATAATAATTACAATGTTGAACGGTGGTTTTAGGTCATCCTGAGGTCTTCCGCTATGAATATGACTATTTGACGCCTGTTTGGGCCGTTTATGACACCAGAACTACATTCTTGGTCACCGAGGGGACACAGCATGTCCGATTGACATGTCGTCTACTAGACCACTTCACAATTCACTCACCTGTATTTTTCGTTTGATTTAAGGACATTCCTACTTCATTCGGTCCATTTGGACCCCCACGCGAGTTTACGAAGCGCGCATATCACTTAAAACACGCATATTGAGACGTACCGTGTAAACCGCATGTCCGATTGATGTGCCGTTTACGTGTACACAGCAACAATAAAAATTAGAATGTTTCACGGTGGTTTCAGGTCAATCTGAGGTTGTCCACTATGAATTTGACCGTTTGACGCCCGTTTTTGCCGTTTGTGACAACGGAACTGCATTCTCTGTCACCGCGGGCACACAGCACGTCTGATTGACGTGCTGTCTTCTCGACCACTTCACAAATCACTCACCTGAATTTGTCGTCTGCATTCAGGCCATTCTGACTTCGTTCAGCCCGTTTGGACCCCCCACGCGCGTTTATGAGGCGCGAGCATCACTTAAAACATGCATATTGAGCCGTACCGCTAAAACCGCATGTACGATTGATGTGTCGTCTATTCATACACATCTCGAATAATAATTAGAATGCTTCACGGTGGTTTTTGGTCAATTTGAGGTCGTCCTCTTTGAATTTGACCATTTGACACCCGTTTTGGCCGTTTATGACACCAGAACTGCATTCTCGGTCACCTTGGGCACACGGCACGTCTGATTGACGTGTCGTCAGCCCGACCACTTCAAAAATCTGTCACCCGTATTTTTCGTCTGATTTCAGGCCATTCCAACTTCGTTTTCCCCATTTGGACCCCCCCCCCCCCCCCACGTGCCTTTCGGAAGCG
The DNA here is from genome assembly GCA_963277665.1 of Viscum album. Taxonomy (NCBI): domain Eukaryota; kingdom Viridiplantae; phylum Streptophyta; class Magnoliopsida; order Santalales; family Viscaceae; genus Viscum; species Viscum album. The sequence continues at coordinate 327,406,796 of OY728128.1, forward strand.
CGCCCAACACTTAAAAAGCCCATATTGAGCTGTTGTGCGCAAACCGCACTTCTGATTTATGTTCTGTATATGCGTACATGTCAAAAATAATAATTATAATGTTTCAAGTTGGTTTCAAGTCAATATGAGGTCGTCCGCTATAAATTTGACCCTTTGACGCCCGTTTTGGCCGTTTTTGACACCAGAACTGCGTTCTCAGTCACCGCGAGAGCATGACACATCCGATTGACGTTCCATCTACTCGACCACTTCAAAAATAACACACATGTATTTGTCTTCTGATTTCAAGCCATTCCAACTTTGTTCGGCCTGTTTGGACCCCCCCTCATGCGTGTTTTTGAAGCGTGCACATAACTTAAAATACACATATTGAGACGTACCGCGCAAAACGCACGTCCGTTTGACGTGCCATTTGCATGTACACGTCACAAATAATAATTAGAATTTTTCAAACTGGTTTCAGGTCAATATTAGGTCTTCCTCTATGAATTTGACCGTTTGACGCTCGTTTTGGCCATTTATGACACCAGAACTGCGTTCTCGGTCACCGCGGGCACACAGCACGTCCAATTGACGTGCTGTCTGCTCGACCACTTCCCAAATCACTCAACCATAATTTTCGTTGGATTTCAGGCCATTACGACTTCGTTCTTCTCATTTGGACCCCCCCCCCCCCCACGTGCGTTTACGAAGCGCATACATCACATAAAACACAGATATTGAGACGTACCACACAAACTGACATCTGTTTGATGTGCCGTCTACGCGTACACATCACGAATAATAATTAGAATGTTCCACGGTGGTTTCAGGTCAATCTGAGGTCATCCGCTAAGAATTTTACCGTTTGATGCCCGTTTTGTTCATTTGTGACACCAGAACTGCGTTCTCGGTCACCGCAGAAACACGGCACGTCCGATTGATGTGTCATCTTCTCGGCCACTTCACAATTCACTCACCCATATTTTACGCCTGATTTCAAGCCATTCAAACTTTGTTCAGCCCATTTGGACCCCCCCCCCCCCCCCACGTGCATTTATGAAGTGCGGGCATCACTTAAAACACGCATATTGAACCGTACAACGCAAACTGCACGTCTGATTGACGTTCCGTCTGCGCGTACACGTCACAAATAATTATTAGAATGGTTCACTGTGGTTTTATGTCATAAATAATAAAAAAACTAATCTAGGTAAAAAATAAAATTATATTCACCATGGATATAAAAACTTCTAGAGAATTCATCAACACAAATGACATTACCTAATGCTTGGGGTTCATTCTCATCTGGATCACCAATATCACTGCGATGTCCACCAACTGTATTCGGAACCTAAAATATATATCAATATTATGTATCCTAAACATATCAATAAAATTCAATCTGAGTATGGTTTGTTTTATTTATTACCTATAGCACCACTTGTTGCGTCGTCATATCATCGATACGTGATGACATCTATGACAACCTCACCTTATACTCTGCACGTAACAACTGAAACTGTACATCAAAATTGCATTGCATATCCTGCATGGAAGCATCTATCTTAGCATGTGTGTGCATCCTTGACTCTCTGCATGAACCCATCACATCTGCTCTAACAACTGCACGTCATAGGACACTAGCGCCACAAGTCAAAGAATAACCATGACCATCATGCCCCACGACACGGTGAAATATTTCATCTCTATGCACAGTACTACGCCGTTGCTCCTCTGAAATCTCTAATAACTGAGCATCAAACTGAACCTGTATCATATAATGAATCAATGAAGAAATATTAATAATTTATATAAAATAAAAATACATTATTAGTAAATAATTTTCTTACTATAACACCGACAACATCGGGATCACCTTCTCTACGAGTCCTCATCCATATGGACAATCGATCAATTGGCTCGCCACATTGGTGTAACTATAATAAAGGGGTTCACCATGTTATACTACAATATTTTTAAAATATCAATGAAATAGTGAATTCTAATCTTATATCCTGTCTGAGCTGTGACATGTCTCGAGTGCCAAGTCTGGAAGGCGTGCCCTGCATCGCCTGATTATGTGAATGATGAGCAGACTCGGTCTACATTCAACGTTTTTACTTAGTTGAAATTTGAAAAATTATTCATTTATAGATTAAAAGTAATAAATCTTAACATCACTGCCTTACTCGACCAAAACGCAACCGAATCCTGCCACTATGTAGGAAGAATGCTCGGTGGGACTCAATGTTGAATGTCTGGCACACCCGAAAATGGTGTCTAGTGATCTATCTTCACCCTTGACTTGTAATCCTTCCATAATTTTTGGCATTTGGACATACATACTGCCCAAAACTCATCTGGACAGGATGTCAAATTATCCTGTTAAAAAACTGTCAGTAGATGGGACAATAATAATAACAATATATCATGAAAAATTAAACATTTAATTTACCTGAACCTCCCACCATAATCAGTCCATCGTATCATGGCGGAAAGAACTCCAGTAACGAGTCATCAGAGGGAATCTGTGTGAGTCTCATATCATATGCCCAACTGACGACTCAATGCAGTAGCACCATCTACAACTGGATGAAATCTGTCGTCAAATAACACATCCAATCAGGCACCAGAGTTCCAGGATCGAACCCCTCTACTAGGACCCATACATCTGCTGGAAGAAGCACTAAATCCTGATAAACATAAATTCATAATTCAATTACAATAAAAAATAATGATTAGAATCATTTAGGGAAATATACATAGAAAATTACAATCAATTAATTTAGAAAAATGAAAACATACATACTGACAACATGAGGTGAACCACAATGACCACCCTATGACATACCTACATTAAATGAAATTATAGTTAAATCAAGCAATTTTTATACATATACAACTTATAAATATTTTTACAAACAATAACTGGGGATATAATTATAATTTTCACTAATCATGAAAGTCTATCGTATCTCCTTCAACTGTCTCTCTGGCCCATGGTATATCTTCATATCGTACAACTACTATTTTTTGGTCAAGTGTTTGATCAGGAAATGTGACAACGTCAGGTTCTTCATGGTCAATCAAAAAAACCCCACTTCTAGACATTTTCACCACAACCTTCCAATCAGAATCAATGCTGACAAAGTAAACATGTTCGTCGTGCGATGTCAGTATGAAGGGCTCACTGCTTACTCGGTCATCTTCATATATCATATTGGTAAAGTTTACTAATGTAATTGGAAGTTATCAACTTTCGTTCCTAGAACAGGATCGATCCAATCACACCTTAACAATATGTGTTTTAAACCACGACCATAAAGAACCTCAATAATATCTCTCAGCAATCCATAATAATAAACAGAATCAACAAAAGAACAACCAACACCACTATTTTGTGTGGCTCGGTTCATGTCAACATCGCTAATATGAAATCGGAATCTGTTAGCATCCAAAGACTTGTAGCGTCGAGCTGTAATAAATGGACCATCAACTAGTTGGTTGTGTTCTTCGCTCACAGGATGGGTTAAATCACATAACTTTTTAATCTACAAATTTCACATATATAGTTTAATGGATAAAGGATTGTGAAAATACAACTATGTTGCACTATAAAAATATTAAATGAATTATATGTACATGAGTCTTGAACCACACATGAAATGTGTTGAAATGATGTTTTTGGATTTGATAGTCAGTTGCACGGGGCCTTTCACGTTTCAACTCAGTGATATGAATCCTAAATCACAACACAATATAAGGTAAGCAATACAATAAATATAGAATCAAAATACACATCAACTATGAAACTTACTGTATCAATGGAAAAATTGATGGAGTGTTGAACAACACATATCAATAAGCTTGAACCCACTCATCATTCTGCATATCAAACGTTATTCCTTCTCCAATTGGACCCTCGTCATTCTGGGAGAGTTTATCTATATTTGTTTCAACCTCATCAATATATTAAGCACAAAAATTAGTACACTCATGCATTAAATATCCCTTGGAAATTGAGGCTTCCAGACGAGCCTTGTTGTGAACATATCATTTCAATGTATTTATGTATCGCTCTATTGGATACATCCACCTGAGTTGTACGAGACCGCTAGCAGTGACTTCACCAGTTAAATGAACGGTCAAGTGAAGTATGACATCAAAAAAGATGGTGGAAATTGTTTTTCTAGGTGACATAGTGCATGTAAAATATTATCCTACAGCTTTTCCAAATCACTCATGCGATGATTCCTTGAAAAGAGATGTATGAAAAAATTAGATACATCAATTAACGGATCAACAACCTATTTAGGTAAGCAATCACGAATTGCTATAGGAATTAACGATTGAAGCAGAGTATGATTATCGTGACTTTTCAACCCATGTAATGTCATGCTTGTAGTATTCACACGCTTAGAAATATTAGAGCAATAACCCTCTGGAACCTTAACAGTCTTCAATATTGATTGAAATGTTTCTTTCTCTTTTTTACTCATTGTGTACTGTGCAGCAGGCATGTAAGCATGATTTCTTTCACCCGGTTGTAAATGTAAAGGTTATTTCAATACCATTTCTTTCAAATCACGTCGAGCATTAGCACTATCCTTTGATTTCCCCTTGACGCCTAAAATGGTGCACAATATATTATCACATACATTTTTTCAATGTGCATCATATCCAAATTATGTCTTAAAATATTATATTTCCAATAAGTCAATTCAAAAAAAATATTTTGTTTCTTTCAATTATGACTGCGCTGACTATTTGAATTATGAATAGAAGGCAATACATGAGCCAATAAATCTTGAAAATCATACATTGCACAGATGTTTTCTTGAACAAGTTGTGCCAAAATTTGAACCCAGACAGTATTTGTGTTGATGGTTCATACTCTTTATTCCCATAAAACGATACACTGTCTTTTCTGAACCTGTGCAATGGAGGAAGAAATCTCTTGTGACCAAGATATGCCCACATTTTACAGTTCTTAATCCTTATAGATTTCTTACTCTTATTACAACAAGGGAATGAAAATTCTCCTTTTGTAATCCAACCTGATAAATTAGCATACGCTGGGAAATCATTGATTGTTTATAACAAAGCGGCCCGAAGTCTAAAAATTTCATTAGCTACCATGTAAAAAGTCATTACACCATCGGCCCAAATTTCTTGCAGCTCATCAATCAAAGGTTGCATGTAAACATCGATTTTATCACCCGGTCCTCTCGTTCCATCAATTAGAATTGACAGTAACAAAAAAGGTTCCTTCATACATACCCATGGGGGAATGTTGTATGTAACCAACACCACTAGCCACATACTATATGTCGCACCAAACTTGTACCTAAATGGGTTAAAACCATCTGCTTCCAAACCCAGTTGAATATTATGATCATCTCCGGAAAGGTCTGGTTGTCTTTGATCAAACTCTTTCTATGCCAAAGAATCTGAGGGGTGAGTTAATTTATCAACCTATTTCCTTTTATTTGAATGCCAAGTCATCAATTTAGCAATTTTAGTTGATATGAAAAATCTCTTCAGTCTCGGTTTTGGTGGGAAATAATGCATCTGTCTAGCGGAAACATGTTTCCCTTGATTCAAGACTCTCCCAAGAATAATCTGACTACCTTGATTAATCTTATTGTTCTTCCACATGGATGTATAGCAAACAATTCAATTATTTAATTGTGTATTATCTTTTCTGAACAACAAACAATTATTGCGACACACATCAATTGTGTCATATGTAAAACCAAGATCACCGGTCAACTTCCAAGCTTGATAGAATGACTCCGGAATATTCGCTTCAGTAGGGAGTACTTTCATCAACAATACAAATAACATGTCAAATGAGATGTCTGAACACTGGTTCAAAGCCTTCAAGTGTAACAATTCAACGATGAATGACATTTTACTAAATTTAGTGCATCCATGATATAATTCAGTATGCACATCGTCAATAATTTCAATGAATTTCAATGCTTCTCCATCTGAAGAAGAATGAGGATACCTGATCCACCATCGTCATTTACAACATTACTGTCTTCAGGTTGAAACTGGTGCATCATATCATTGAGCATTATTTTCATCGGATCAACTGTTCTCGAATCAACATTCATATGAATACGTTCCGAGTGATGACATGAAACAGAATCTTCTCCATGACGTGTCCATGACTTATAGTTTTTCAAAAACCCATTCAAAAAAAATTGTTCTCTAACACTATCTCATTTGAAGAGATATCTATTTGCACATTTTCTGCATGGACAACTAATCATATCTCTAGGAAATCTGTTGGTGAAATCCATAAATTTATTAATCCCCTCAAGATATTCAACTGGAAACCTATCTTGCATATCAATCCAGCTCTTATCCATATATGTATTTATATTAGAAATCAAAAGTGAAATATCATATTTAAATTCTAAATAAACACATAAAATTAAATTTAAAAACCAATGACATAAAAGCTAAATTTGAAGGATAAAAAACATTACCTGCAGTGGACTCGACCACGGTTAACAGGGTGTGACTTGATTGCAGATTCATAATAGCGCAGTGACATGACAACAAGGGTTTGAAAACTGGAATCGAAAGCAGCGGAACCACTGGATGAAGCGTGGGAGGGTTCTACATGGAGGGGCACGACGAACCGGAAGGGTCCGACAGAGGTAGGACGTGAGGACTCGCCTGAGGGATTCAGCGGGGATGAGAGGGGACGAAGGGGGAAGGACTGTCCGAAGGTGCAGCACAGGATGTCAGGGTCATGAGTGGCACAACTCGGGGTTGGGGAAAGACTGTCCGAAGATGCAGCGCAGGCTGTATGGGTCATGGGTGGCGCAGCGCGGGGTTGCGGGTGGTGCAGCGCAGGGTCGTCGGGGGTCGCTGGGGGTTGGGGTCATCGGGGGTCTGGTCGATGCGGTAGCCAAGGGTCGCCGGTTCAGGCAGGGGCTCACTGGGATTCAGGGTCGCAGGGGTCATCGGGGGTCAGGGTGGTTGTGGGCAAGGTCATCGGGGGCGGGGTCACTAGGTTTGTGGATGGTCACTTAGGTCGGGGACACGGGGTCAGAGAGGGGTCGTCGGGGTCCGGGTCGCCGGGGTCGGGGTCTCGGGGTCAGGGTGCGGGGTCGTGGAGGGTCGGGGTGCGGGGTCGGGGAGTGTAATTTGGGGGGGGGGGTCGAGAAATGGGGTAAAATTAGGTATTATGTGCAGCGGCCACCATTTGGCGGTCGCTATTGATAGCATTAGCGGCCACCAAATTGTGGCTGCTATCAGTCTCCCGCCTCTAAAAGTAAAAATTCTAGTAGGGTTAGTATATGTTTGATATAACAATGGTTTATCTATAAACTAAATTATTTGCACCAAATGATTATTGAAAATTCTATCACAAATCTACATTTACTCTTAGAATTATGGGAGATATATGATAGAATTTTTCAATAAACCAACAATGTTCAACTTCCACATCACATGAGTTATCTCACTGTAGGGCCTAAACCATATCCCTAATTAACATGGGTATATGAAAAGAGTTATCAGTATAAAGTAGACATAACAAGAATAAATTAAACTCTATAACATATGATCAATATAAAAGACTCATATCATGAATCTCGTATGAGTTATCCATAAATATTATATTAAAACCATATTAAAAAGTCACATTCCAAAAAAATACCCAATAAATACACAGGGGACCACAAAACCTAAATAACATCCAAACATTAGTCTTTGAATAAAATATTGATTGATTCATGAAATGTATAACAAAAGAGAGATAAAAATAATTGGGTGGTTAGTGGGGTTATTGAATGTAAGTCCCAAAGTAATCAAAAATACACATTGTTCCACCCAATATATCCTTTAATGACCCATATCACCACTAAATCATAATCTCACCAAATAATGGAGAAGGCGCTCAAGGAACTATACTAATGAATATATCTACCTTAACCATTCCTAATCCACACATAGTCTGGTCTATGAAAAAATTATTATGTGTATCTATGGAATGAGTTATTTCTCAGAATAATACCTCCATGAATCTATATAACACCTTTTACAATTAAATCCATATTCAATCTTTTAAATTCTATTTTAAATTATAGTTTTTACTTCAAAAAACTGAAATATGAAAGGAATGAATATTTTTTTAAAAGTAATTATACTTTTAAAGATGAATATGAGTAACATATATATAGATGATATAATTGGAATCATATAATTATTTTTAACAATGACAAACAAGATTATACTTAATAAATAATATAAAACGTAACCTAAAATCCCTGAAATTGGATGAACCTATAGGCCGATGATGTAATTCTAATTTTCACAAAATCTATCATATCTTATTGAATGTTCTAGTGTAAATATCATTTCCAACTAATTAACATCACATGGTTACACTATCTTGTGGTGAATCTATTCTGGTGTAGAACACATACCAATAACCCATTTATCCACTAAAGGTTTCCATGTGAATATTATTCAAATAAGAATCTCATGAACCGAAACATAAAAAATGAAATCAATGCATATATGATCTCACATAAAAGAATAAAAATAAATAATATAAAATATCTATTTTCCTAGAAAAGACGTCAACAGCCCTAAAATAATTCAAAATTATAAGGTTCCTCTTTATAAGACATACAGTCTTTATAAAACCACCTATAAAATCATTTTATCCGAAAAATCCTTCAAGGTGTTATTAAAAATACATTGTTTGTTCAGAACCTATATTATAAATATAACACTCAAAATAAATTGAAATCCCTTAATTCCAATACCAATATCTAGAAAAAATTATAAAATAATTATCTTTAAAAAATATAAAATTTATTCAAATACTAATATAGTGACTAAATGAATTTAAAATATAAATCAATTGATTGTGTCGCAAAAAGAATGTTATATAGAAACACATATCAAAATTAGTTATTTATTATTTGAATTTAATAGTTAATACATTATTAAGGTGATAGATGTAATGTACATGGATTAAGAGATATTAACCCCTAATTATAACATACATATCCATGGAACTATCTAAAAATGATTATTATAAGGGGAAATTAATAATAAAGGTAAATAGTTGAGGTGTTGATGAAAAAGGGAATGAAAATAATGAACTCACCTTCAATTAAATATTAATAATGAAAGGATTGTAGAGGATGGTTGAGGAGGAGAATATGAATGTTTGGGAGGGTATATTTAGTGATTGAATGTCATGGGGGAATTGAAATAAGATATTCCCATTAAAGAAATAAAATTAAATATTTAAAAAATATTAAAAATGGTAGATCTCATTCTTTAGATTACTATATAGGGATTCCATTGACCATCCATGAAAAACACAATGGATAAAAGTTTCACACCCTATATAATTTTGACATATAATAACTACAAACTATGAACCAACTGTGAAATCTCCACCATTTTCTTAAATTTAAAATCATGAATTTTTTAACCACAAAATTCATTATAAATAATTATTTTATCATGGTATTTATATATATTATATATATATATTTCCACACAAAACTTTTAGAGACACATAATGGGTTATTCCTATAACCATACACATATATAGCATCATTGGGGTCATGTTAATTCTCTATAATTGTTTCTCATCCAACCCCTTTGAAATTTATGGTCCCAATTTTCTAAATGTGAACAATATTCTTTAATTCAATTTACATGTTTTAAGAGTTTTATGTTAATGGTTATGTATGATGATAACTCACTATCATGTATCTATATCCTTCCACCATTAATTTTTTTATAAGATACATCCACTACTATTTATTATTCTAGAATACTCCTCTAATTAATATATTTTATTTTTTCTTTCCAATTAAATTTATTTTGTAGTATCAGAAGTCCGTTTTTGATTTTATTCGTTAATTAATCACACCTCCAATAAGTTACCTTGGTAGAAAAATAGTTATTATACAATTTTATCATCACATGTTGATATTTTCTTCATTATAATGTATAAAATTTAGTTGAATTACCATTCATTCGTGACCTTAGTTTGATTTTGGATGTGATATATTATACGAGATCATATTGTTTTTGTTTCCATATACTTTACAACACCAACATCATCTTTGGAACAAAAATCTCCTCGGTTTGGAATAATTTTCATCAAAATATCCTCATTAATTGTCTTCCAATTTAAATTCAAATATTTGTTTTATCCTCACAACTCTTCAGCTTTTATAATATATTATTTTTTGAATTTTTATAACAACAACATGTGATGATAATGTGTATATTTTTTATTTTAGGTCATGTAATCAACATGTTCCACTAATTTTCACTATTATCACCAATTTTAATAAAATATTAAGCATAAAAAAAAATAGTTTAAGGAACCATATGGTATTAAAAATTATTATATTAATAAAGAATAATTTATTTACATTCTATATAATATTTCTAACCTTATATACTAAAATAATTTCATGCAATATTCATAATCAATCCAAATTTAACAAAGATAATTTACCTCCACATGCTAAATAAAAACACATATCATATAAATATCAGTAATAATGACTTTTGAAGTAATGATTTTGTTGATAATACCCATATTTAATTTGAATATCATTTCTATGTATATATATTTAATAACTATTGATGCATCCAATGATTTATTGAATATTTTTTTTAAAAAATATTTCCTCTATTAAGATGTCATGTTTCTTTCGATTACTGCTGGAGCTCTACCTCAACTATAAATCCCTCAGTGTTTCGACATCACTACTCTCCTCTAAATTTTTATAATCTATATTAATAAATGTATCACTATAATTTTTTCATTTTTACAACAAAATTATAGTATTTTCAACAAACATGTCATCATCCTTTTCTATTTCATTATAATAATATATAACATCATGTTTTTATATAAATTTCAATTTTATTAATGTTATAAACATTCCTTTTATTCAGAATAAAAATTCAAAATTTACGAAAAATATATCATGTTATTTCATGATGATATTTGTGGTAGATCTTTATCTTTCTATTCTTGATAATTCTATCAAGAACAATTTATCAATGTAAATTAATCCCATTATTGGAATACTGAAAATTATTTTTTATATTTTATTTATGATTTAAGTGATACCTAACCATTGAAAATAACAAATTAATCTTATCTAAATTCATGGAATCATATTTGGCATTAGTATCTAAATTATGAGACCTCCATGAAAAAATTCATTTTAAATAGTTGGAATTCAGTGACCTGGGAATCATTTAAATATATATTATTTTATTTTTTATGAATATTAATTTTATCTCACAAAAATACATTCCAAATAACAATAATTGCTTTTTATATGGAGATTACATATAGAATTAAATTATTTTATGAACTATCTATATCATATGCCATAGATTTATTCTCACATAATACCCATTTCTGAAACTGCCCTTATAAAAATATACTTTCATAACCTAGTAAAATAGTAATATATGAAAGGGTGACCTAAAATGATCAATAAAGGTAAAAAAATGTAGATATCATCAAGTTTCCATAAGTGTGAATAAGATAAAATTAATGGTTTGATAATGTGATCCCAAATTATGATATCAGTAAAAAAATTTCCATAATCATAAAATATGAGAAATGTAATAAGTATTTTGTAACATAAAAGACTTATTTTATCACAGTTCAAAATTATTATTCAATAAAACTGAGTGATGTGTGAATATCATAAGAATAAGTGTTAAATGCATTGAATATAAATTTGTCATGAATATTTGTAATTAAATGATATGTCTATTCATATCACAATGACATTATTCACATAGTAGGTTTGTAATAACCACTAATGTACCTTCATGGTCTTAGGTTTATCACACGTTTAACCTCTTGGGATTAGGAAAACCTTTTATGTACCCTCTTAAAAATGAGCTAATTAACCATATAACTTATGAGATAATGAGATATAAAATAATTCCAAACTCATGGGATGTATATAATAGACTCATCCACCACATTGAAAAAATACACTCATATATATGGAACATTGTCATAAAAAAATTCATCTTTTCATTATTGTTTATTTACAAGATTAATGTGGAATGGGTTTCATGAAATATCAGTAAAAATTATCATTATAAAAAATAAGGGAAATAAATTTTATTGTATCATAAGATCATATATTTGGTATAGTATATCAATCCATAATGTATATTGACAATGATGAAATGTAATAATAAATAAACATTTGGAATATGCATTAAAAAATAAGAGAAATCAACTTTTTATATTGGAATATTTTTTAATAAACATATTTCTTCATTATGGGAAAATATTTTTTTATAAATAAAATAAAAAATTATAATATCATATTTAAATTAAATTATTTCTAAAATGGTATAAAAATTTGAGAAATCCATAATAAAAAACACTATTTTTATTCTTTTCTATATAGTCCATATGGATTCATATGTATTTTTTTTTGGAAATATTACTTTTAATACTTTGTAATAAAGTAAATGATAGATTAGAAATACCATTAAAATTAATTTAAAATTAAATATAAACATCAATAAAATAATATCTAATTATATGGATACTGAAGAAAAATAATGATAAAAAATATGAAATTTGCTCAGTTTTTCATAAGACAATTTCATAAATATTTAAAACTACCCAAATGGTTAAAAGTAGAAATAATAATAGAAAATTACGAAATTAAACATAGTAGAGGAAAATAATTTTTATTTAAGAGAGAATTAAAATGAAATTTTCAATTGGGAAAATGAAATATGAATAATCTTGTTAAAAAGAGTCATTGTATCATAAACTCATACCTTATGTATCGACATTCTTCGTATATACTATAACATCATGTATATCAAATACTGAAATATCTTAAATTTAAAAAATAAAATAGAACATACATATTACTAAATATTATTCCCTTTTTAATATCCAATTACCCATTTAATAACAAATCAATATGAAAATCAATATTCGTGTGTCAACTCTTCAGTTTTCTACATATAATTTTGTTCAATTATTTTAGTAGTTAAATATATTTCATATATTAATAATATATTGATAATTAATCATGTAATAACAAATATATTTATTCATCCTATGCAATTTACTAACCATATATGTATTGTAGTGATGAAAAATTATTTACATCACTTTATTGAGGAGGTAGTTGGCATGTACACACATGGGGACTATTTCATTTTTCAATTTGTGAAATCAAAGGGCTGTAAATAATTATTTATATACATAAAATAAAATATATGTAATAAATATCATATTTAATAATTAAATACATCAATATAATCCACTATATGTTGAATTTATGAAAACAAATACATCGCTTCATATAAGTAGTATTACACTCATATAGATGAGCTATGTTTTTATTTTCTCTCATTAGGAATCATGGAACAAAATAGTTTTTTCAAAAATTAAATAGTATTTAAGGATAATAAATATACTTATTTATATATATTTTATTAGTTATAATATGTATTATGGTGTTAAAAGAAAAAATAAACAAGAAATCATTAGTTAATTATGTATCTCTCTACCTCAGTTATCCTGTCATTCTATACACTTTAGGTGTTATTTGGTAAGTATTTAAGTGGTAAAAAACCTATAAGATTTATATACAAGATTATATAAGGTATTTTGAATCTTATTAATCATGATAATGTAAATGGAAAGTGTTTTTTAAGGTAAATGACATAGGGTATTTATATTAGGGGAGATGGGTGTTTTATGTATATAATTTTTTTATCATTCTGGACTAAGAATATTATGGAATCATTATTAATATTATTATATTATTTAGTATGAAATAAACTATGTTTGTTTGATATTATAACCATTATAAAATTCAATGGAATCACTGAACCACATGAATTATTTTAAGGAGTAAAAAATAATGTTTTCTGTGAATAAATTATATCTTAGTTTCTAAAATATCAAAAATAGGTTAATAAATTCTAAATAATAATTTATAATAAAATATTTTACTCTTAATATACATATATGGTGGTTAAAAAAATTTCATGATTTTTTTGCCATAATTACATCCACATGACATTTTATAATTTATTATATTTTAAAAAAATTGTATTTTCACTATTCACCAAAAAAAATCAACATCTTTAGAAAAATCAATAATATTCACCCCAAAATATTTTTTTAGATTATTAATTCAAAACATAACATATTTTTATGATATATAATTTTTACGTGAAAACAATACATTCAAATATCATGTATAAAAAAATTCAAAACAATTATTAGAAAAAAATATCTTTAAAGCAAAGATTGAATTTATTATCATTATATTCCCACTAAAAACCAATTAAAATAATGTAAATTTTTTGTACTTATTATTTTATAAAGAAACTTCTTAAAAAACCATTATTCATAATGATTAAATTATTTTATTAAAACAAAAATACATTGCATAGTTAAAAATAGTTTTCGAAATAGAAAAATATCTCATTATACAATTAAATGGTTCTGTCTTAATATAAAATAAATTTAAAATACATGTATAAATTATTGTTCATCAGATTATATGTATAATTTTTTCAATATATATATTACTTTGCATATGAAAAAAATAAATTCCAACATTTCATATAATATAATGTATTATAATATATTAAAACAAATCAAATTTTATGCCTTGGACAATTAATATTGTACATTTTATAATTACCTAATTTATTTTAAAAAATGATACATTATTTAAATTTATTATTATATTATATTATAATAATACATTTTTCACTTTAGATTAATGTTTCTTTGCATTTCATGATTTCCAACGCAACAAATTTTCTAATGATAAAACATTCAAAAATGATGGAATTCTATATTATACACTACTTAAAAATAAAATTTCTATCATGATTATGTTATTATCATAAAAATAGATAATAATACTTATTCTTCAAAAATACAACAGGTTACTATGTAGATTTCTTAAATTGTTGGTTTATTTGTAGAACTTTGACTAGTTGTAGGGTCTTATTCAAAAATACTTTATGAATTATCTCCCAAATCACTATTGGTTGATCCTCATATGAAAAATACTTATGTTTCTATATAGCCTACCAATTTAGTAAATCTGAAGAATAAACTTCACACTTCCACAAAAATGATAAATGGATTAAATATGGAACTATATAGAGGTTCACATGAAGTTCCATGTGATAAGCTAAAAGCCTGATATTATTAATAATATCATTGTGATATATATTTCTAGGGTTTATCATCACCTTATTTTTAAAAATGAGGAATTTATTAGAATTAAATATTATTAAAAATACATTATCATGAACTTCAAAGAAGATTTCACATCATTAATTTTCACCATAACATTATTATCTACTTTAATATACTATTCTTTATTATTGATTGGCTCTAACGTTCTCTGCCATTTTCATAGCTTGATGAGGTACTAATAGATTTTATTCTCTAGATTCATCCCAAAATGATGGAGTTAAGAAGTTCTTTCATTAGTGGTGTTCACAATGATTCATTTTCTTATTTATATAAATGTTATTGTTATAAAAAAATTATACTTGAGGATAGTGTTGATCGTATCCAACTTCAAAATCAATATATTAATATCTAAATAATCATATATGGTTTCAATGGTCATATTATATTAACCTTATTTGAAGATATTATATATAGTGACAGTGTTGAATTTTATATTCAATTATTTCAAAGGAATCTCTTAAACATCGAGGTAAATATCAAGTCTCGATTTGATGCGATTAAGATTAGTACTCCATGAAACATTATCATATCCTTAATATATATTACAGAATATATATGTGGTACGAAATATTATTTGATAGAAACGAAATTTATTTTTTTCTTACAATGATCAACTATAACCCAAATGGAATTATGTCCTTAAGAAGTTTTGGTGATTCTTTTTTTGAAACCCGTGATGTTTTTTTATCATTTACATGCATGTCTGTATAATAGTTTTATTATTCCATTAGATGTCAACAATTAATCCTTTAGAGGATAACATATGAGTAATTGAGATACATAATCCGCAATATCCATTTTCATGTTTCCCCAAATGAAAGTATTTTTCACACACACACACACAGATATATATATATATTTTACATCATATAGGTATTGTGAATGACGAGTTTTGTGATTCATCCAATAACTCCTTCAATTATAATATTTAAGGGACATATATTTGAGTCATTATCCTTATCATTATTTGATGGTCCTGGATCATCTTGGATAAAATCCTCCACATCATTATAATTTCAAAATCCTCACATTGTGGTTCTTTAAAAAACACAATAATATAACATCAGATATTAATTTTATATAGATATTATTTACCCCATGCCCCCAGGATTTTTAATCCAGCCTCATCAAATAAATAAGTGATATATCTTTTTCTATCCTTATTATAGATATGTTGGCTTAGTAATTCTGACTCAAAGCATCAGCCACCTTTTTCTCCATCCAGGGGAAGTAATGTATTGATCAGGAATAATAATTTTTAACTCCAACAGTATCCTTTGTAAATATTCAACACTTTATATGTAAATATATACTTCAATAATCTATAATAAATATATATTAATATAAATATTTATTTAAAAGATAAATCATCTATATTTTCAAATATAAAATTTCTACTACATAATCAAAATCATGATTCTGGTAATTTCCTTAAGAAAGTTCAATTTTTATGAGTAACACACAACTACCATGTCATTCGATGTGAAAAAATTCACATTATATTATTTAATAGATGAGTATATATTAAAATCCCTTCTCTAATCTAGGGTATGTAAGCGTAGTTTTATTTAAAAACCCTCCCATCAAATCCTTCAAATTTTATACAAATTCATATATATAATGAAACCTGGTACCCAATCACATTAATGTTTTTAATGGATTTTATATTCATTAAAATTTTATAAAAAATGGCAGATTGTATAAATCCAATCCTAGATATATAAATATCTCATTCACAGTGGTTTTTTTAGCTCTATCTCATTAATATCAATATTTGAATGATCTATCATTATACACTCACCATTAGTAACATGACATGATAATGATACTTATATAATTATTATACAAAATTTTTATATTATAAAAATTTATCCTCCTTTAATATGGTATTCAAAAAATTCCTCAAATGATCTCTATACTCTTCCTTACTCTAAAATGCATGATAATATAATCTATTAATACTTATAGAAAATGATCAATGAAATATCTAAATACTATTTTTATTAGATCCATGAAGATAGTGAGGAAATTGTTATGTCCAAATGGAATAACTCTAAATTAAAATTTTCATAATGTTTTGTGGAATGTTCTCATTGGTGTACCCTCCCTTTTCCCCTTAATTAGTAATATCCATATTCAATATAAATCTTTGAAAAATTTTGAGCACAATGTTCTTGACAAAAAAAGTCATCAATATAGGGTAAATGATACTTTTTTGTGATATTTATCTTATTATGTTTCTATCAATCGAGGAAATATTTCATTGACCCATCATTATTCCTTATAAATAGAAATGCTTCATCTCAAGGAAATTCAGTAGGGTGTATAAATATATTATCGATATTATCATTGATTTTATTTTTCAATTCATGAAATTAAATTAACTTCATTCTATAATGATTCATTAAAATAGGTATTTGAAAAAAAAATTATTTATATCTAATACATAACATTTCGATATAATAGAAGACAATGTTATTCATCAGAAAATAAATCCGAATATCTTTGTACAATATAAGAATTTTTATTATTGAGTCTCCTATAAACTGTATGAGAAAAATAAACAAAAAAAAATATAGTAATATCCACATAATGTATGCATTTTAGGATTATTTTCATGTTCATCCTTATACAATCATATGAAAATTAGTTAATTTTTAATATCAGATTTTAGTACACATAATCATCAATCGATATATTATTTATTAATAAAGTGTCATTAAAATCACTAAATAATATCAAATTAAAATATATAAAGAGTGAAAATAATTTTAGGTAGGACATTCAGACAAACATATATCCAAAAAAACCATAGGCTTAAGATTTTATAATTAAAAAATTAGGTTTTTTATCTATAAATTTATATATGAATGTTTAAGTACTGATGATATACTTTTAAAAAAGTAATTTGATATACAATAGTTAGTTAAACCCAAATAAAACATTAAATTTACAATTATAGAGTATATTATAAGTGTACCATTCACAAGGTCATTCTTGAGACCCACTTTAGAAATATAGATTTCATGGTCCATCCATTTTACCTTTTAGATTTTGATATTTTTGACGTTTATTTTCCTCAATTACATATGGATTCAAGAACTAGTAAGTTTTATTTTAATAATTATCGAAATTATAGAATTGTAATTTGGATTACACATTTTATTGACACTTACCACTATTTATTTTATTGGATTACTTCTTCACAAAAATTCAATATTCATGATAACTATGACTTTTTCTTCCACACACGAAGAATTTAGTTCTTTACCCTAGTGATAATATCTTATATTATTCTTATAAAATTTATAACATAATGAAAGAATGATTTCAATTATTCCTTGGGT
The DNA here is from genome assembly GCA_963277665.1 of Viscum album. Classification (NCBI taxonomy): domain Eukaryota; kingdom Viridiplantae; phylum Streptophyta; class Magnoliopsida; order Santalales; family Viscaceae; genus Viscum; species Viscum album. The sequence continues at coordinate 327,425,426 of OY728128.1, forward strand.
TTTATTATTTGAGTATGTATAGATATACTTTTTAACATATTTTTCCTAAAACAATAATAACCCGGATGGTCTCTAATCCTCATTTTTTACTTGAGGGAATATCAAAAAAATAATAATCATAGTTATAAAAGACCCCTAAATCCAATTTCATTAGGAGACATAGTTTTGAACCATCAAATAATTGATCAATTTTTTATTCATAGAAGATGATAAATCTATAGGCCTACCATGAATGTTTTTTTAATGTATACTCAAAGGTAACAATACAATTAAAATTGATATTATTTCTATCTGATATTTCTCTCTCCCTTTCATATAATCTTTTCAAGAAAAGTACTTATCACCAAATAATTTATTAAACTATACATATTCAATAGATAAAAATTCTTCCTATTTCATAATATTCTTGATATGATTTCTCTATTCGTTTTAATCTCCTTAAATATAATATATTTCAAAAAAACATTATAATTTTCCATTATATGTTGAATGGAATATATTTTTTGTATATTTATGGTAAATTTCACAGTAATAAGTGGATCACAAGACCCACTGGAGGATGTTTGATGTTTCCACATGAATAAAATTATTTTGAGTCATTCCTTAAATTTAATATTTTGATGTTCTCTATGAATCATGCTACCATTTAAATATTGAGAGGGTTAGGAGAGAATATACAAAATATTTTATATCCCAACTCTAATTAAATTTTATTTCACTTGAGGATGATAATTGTTTTCCACCACATTCATCGTTAACATTTTTAAACTCAGTTCCATCCGTTTACAGAAACCCAAATGTTTAGTGTGAATATCAATAGTTTATAATTAACATGATAAATAAAATTATAATGAAATATATACTATGATATAAATTTATATTACACATTCTAATCAACCAATGAAACACTAGCTTCCTCATATATAATATTTTTTACTATAGGTCGGTATTGGATATATCATATCGTTTCTCATATTTTAAAATACAAAAATTAAAAAACCGAAATTTATTACATATTATGTGACATGATATCCAATTATATAAATATTACATCATTTTTTAATAATATTCAATACATATCACACTATGGGTTTCCACTCAACCTAGTTAAAAATTTTATTATCCAAAAATATGTAAACATATAATGGCCATTAGGAATTGGAATATCATTAAAATCAACCCAAAATGTATTCACATATAATTGTTGGAACCACTTTGTGTATAAGGTTGTATTTGTTGTCAATAATTGTCAATGAAGATCAAAATTAAGGATATCAAGAAGTACTCCAATGAAATAGAGGAATATAAATTCAGACAAATGTTGTATTGATCAAAGGTTCAAAGAACATGTGTCAAAGGTGACACATTTTTTACAACAATGAATAATGTGAGGTATAATCCATCTGAGGATGATTATAGAAGAATGGGGGTTTGATGAAGACCATGAAATTCCTCATGATTTCATGAGAACCATGAAACATACTTCATGAAGAATTGAATCATATGGTTTACATTGAGTAGATAATGACAGGCGAAGAAGAAGACAGTGTGGAAGAGATTGGAATTATGAGATGGCCATGCAAAGATTGAAATTCTGAGATGGCCATGCACATCAAATTGTGTCAGAAGATGTTGTCTCAGAAGATGATGATGCTAAGGCTGTTGTTTAAAATAATACATATCATGATAGTGGAGTTTGTGATGAAAGTAGAAGAGTTGCAGAAGGATTCAAATCATAGAGAATAAATGTCTTTGAGGTGATTGTTCTTGTTGACAAAGCAAACAAACAACATAAAAATTTGTTGAAAAAGGAGATTCCAAGGTGGCATGTCGAGTTCAAGGGTTGTGGTTAATGATCCATGTTATATTCAAGAACGTCGAAAAAGGAATGAATGATCTGGAGGCGGTACAACAATAGCAGATACAAGATCAGAACATGGAAAAACTGGCAAAGAGACTTCTGCACCGTGTACTTGATGGAGAGGAAACTTGCGCTCCATTTGATTTTCAAGATCAGAACACGGAAAAATGGAAAAGGGAAGATGGTCGAAAAATTGATGGGTTGGTTGCACATGTGACATTCATTCCATGAAGTGACTTGCGCGCAAGTACCTAGAAGGATCAGAAGCTTGCACACCTATCGTTTTTAAGAATAGAACTACAAAATATGGAAAAGGGTAGAATGTTGCAAAATTATTTGTTGGTTTGCGCAAGTGAGTTTCCCGACAGAGGCTAGGGGTGATGAGCTCTATGACGAGACTTGCGCGCCAAGACTTCCACGCCTAGGTGTGACGTGCGCGCCACTGTGCAGGTTTACCAGTCTGCCTATAAATAGAGGACCACCGCTCCTCCTTTCCCATGAGCTCAACTGTTAGAGAAAATCAAAGGTCTCGTTGCACAGGTGTATGAGTCGCGTAAGTGGAGAGTGGTCACGCAAGTGGTTTGGAGAGACTTGCGCGCCAACTCTTAGAATTTGTGTGCTGGTTGATGGTTGTGCGCCCAAGGTGATTTGGGCGAGAAAGGAAGTGAGTCGCGCAGGTTTGATGTTTACGAAGGCAGTGTCGTGTAGGTGCTTTGGTGACACTTGCGCGCCAGTTTGGACTTCTACGTCGAAGACTTTTTCGTCGTATTGTGACATTCACAACATATTGAGACTTTCAAAATGGGCTTGAAACAGAGTGCCATGTGTTGTTGGAGCTCGCCCGCCTTTCTTGAGCTGCACGAGAGCAGAAAGACTGCATGATATATTCGGTGAAAAGTGATATTAAAGAGTAAATCTAAATTATAAATGCATGATATCATGTAGACATGGAGAACTGGTTCTGACAATTCCAAGTAAGTCGAGCTTCACATATTGAGTAATCTCATCAGTGGTTGTGATTCAGGCAAACGAACACAAGAGGATCTAGTGTATTAGTCATTGAACTAAAGAAGAAGGTTTGAACTGAAATGAGCATCAACTCTGAACCGTGATGCAATCAAAGTCTCATGCTGAGCAGGAGACAAAGGCTTCAATTCAAGTCTATTGAAGAGACCTTCACATCTATAAACTGAGCGGGACTTTACTAATGGTAGTGAGACTGGGGGAGTCAACGGGAGTGACCTGAGGGATGCGGTGAGCTATCCCAGAACCTTTGTAAAGCTAGTGAGCCTGGGATAGAGTGGCTGTGCCCAAACCATTGTAATCCACAACTAGTGATGATTAGTGTAATTTGGAATGACCGGCAACTTGTCGGTGTATGCTTCATAGACATAGCCCTTACTGTTGAACCAAGTAAATTTGTTGTGTTATCTCATTGCATGTGAATGTTTCATTGCTAATCATATCCATCATACAGGTTTAAGTAGTTCCTACCAACGTGGGACCAAGATCCTTGGTTTTAAAAGAAAAGGTTGACACCCTGATTCACCCTTCCCTCTCAGGGTGTCCTGGGGTCCTACAATAATAACCATATAATATATTTCTGACATATTATTATTATTCATTACCATGGGAAAGAAAATCATAAAAATTTTGAACTTCATATTCTCAGTTATTTTATACATAATAGATATCAATGGATGATCAAAGTTGATTATTAATAAGCTTAATAGCTTGAGAATGTGATCAGATCGTAATATTTCATACATATCAAGTCATAAAATCTAAAAAATATTAATGGATTAAGGTTTTCTAATAATAAAATACATTAGTAATACGATTTTGGACTCATTAATAGTCAAAATATATCTATGACATAATATAATAAGAATAAATGCATGTTTGTGGAATAAAATTAACTCAATAACATAATAATGTTAATCATATGTAAAGGATTATCAATGTTAAATAAATTACACAATAGCCATTTTAACCACATATATGCATCCCTGGGCTTGAAATAATTACATTTGTACCCTCATGTACTTGAGAAAAAATTCCATATACCTTATTAGGTTTGGTAAAATCCATCATATACCCTGTTAGTCTTGGAATAACAATTCATGTACCTTATTATGATTAGTAAAAGCTCTCATATACCCTCTTTTTCATGAAAAAAATAATTCATGTATCATATTGGGATTGGGTTAGTCACCCAGGTAACTATTGAGATCATCAGATATAAAAAATCACCTAATGAATTATAGGGATAAAATTGGCCCCCTTATCACATAATAATAAACCATTAATATATATTCCAAAAGAACAAAATTGTTCTCATTATTTCATTTTTTAATTATCTAATGAGAATGAAATGGGTTTAAAAAAATATCATTTAAAGGACATAATCATAAGTCATCCAGGGAAAGGAAATGGATGGTATAAAAAGATAGAATTCACAATCAATCATATAATTCATTAAATTATGTTTGAATTAATGAAAAATAATTTTAAAAATGTAATAGGTATTTTCATATTAAAATAATAGAAAACAAAAATTTTGTGGTAAGTTTTATTATGGGAAACATATCACATATGAATATGAATTTTATTTTATAGAAAATCCAAAAAAACAAGTATATAAATCTTGAAAATGATAAATTTTCATTATTATTTATTTTAGTTATTTTGTAAATTTTTAGAATCAATTTTTTTTTATTTTGAAAATAACACAAGTGAGTCATATAAAAAATATTAAAAAAATATTATTTTGGAAATTTGTAAAAAAATTAATAGATAGAATAAAATTACCATTAATAATAATTTAAAAGTACAATTTAACACGTTAAAAACCATTTTTAATAACATTGATATGGAAGACAAGATTACAATCCATGAAGAAGAACTGTGGTTTTCTTTTGTTGAAGGAATTTCTTCACCTATTTTTGTTAACAAATAGGTAATGTGGGGGAAATACCTGAAAAAATATGAAAATAAGATATATGAGTTTTAATATTAAAATAATATGAAATAACCCAATGTAAATTAAGACATACATAATCCAAATAAATGTGATATAATAACATAAACCGTTAGCTCATGTCCCAACATGAATTATATGAAATCTAGCCACATGTATATGAAAGATAGAATTATTAAACATATATAAAATAGAAATAATAAAACTTTTATTACCAAATTTAATTACCTTATATATTGCTAATTACCCATTTATGAAATAACTATTTATCAAAATAAATATTCAAGCGTAATGTTTTCTATTTTCGGCGTATGTTTTGGTTCAGATAATCTAGTTCGTGCCCCATGGAAATAGATTCCTTATAAAAATATATTAATAAATTAATAAATATTATATTTATTTATTTTATAATACTTAATAAATGTCAATGTATTTAGTAATAAAAAATTAATTACATCACTTCATAGAGGTGGTATTCTTCACTTACACATGGGTGATGTCATTATTTGTAATGGATTGAAATAAAAGAATTTAAATAATAAATTATCATTAAAAAAATATATTTATATCATAATTATCTTATATATTAGTTAAATATATCTATATAATAACACATATTAAGTGGTTTTGAAAAAAAATATGTCACCTTTTGTGGTGGTATTCCACATGTATGTAGAAAGAATATTTTTATTTTCCACTATATAAAAAGTTAGTAGATAATGTTTTTTTCCATTTACATAATAAGAATAAATTAGAAAAAAAATGGTGATATAATTTAATTATAACAGTTATAATAGAACTGAACAAGGTATAAGAAGGAATAATGATTAAAAATTTTGGTTAAAACTTGCAACTCTTCCACATGCATCCTCCTTTATCTTACACAATTTTCCTACCATTATTAGACTTTTGGTGAGGAAAAACCACACATGACATGTGGATGAGTGTTATGAAATAATTTCTCAAGGTCATTATTATGGTAGATTTAATATAATGTTTTTATAAGGGAAATGGTAGTGTTATTCACACATGATAATATGGGTGTTTAAGGGATAAATTATTAATTATTTAATCATTTATGAGTAATGAATTTATGTGTTGATTCATATTATTGTTTTTTAGTTATTATTAAAATAATTGATCATTCATATATAACCTATAAAAAACATCATAGAAATATTTAACTATCTCATTAAATATTTAGAATCCAAAATTATTTATTATTTGAATAAAATATAAGAATGGCTTTAAAATTTCAAATATTGTTTTACAAGATCAAAACAATATTATAAACATCGTTATTTATTGAATAAATACATATTTGCTATAAGTGATTGTTTTATATATTTTTTTCATTCTAACATCGTAATGATGTCTTAGATGTTATCGTATATGTAAAATTGATATTTTTCACCTTTAAAAAAATCATCTTCATAAAAAAAGTCAAAAAATTAACCCCATGAAAATTTCGAAAATATGAATTACAAATATATCTTAAATATATTAAAATATATTTTTAAATGGATATTATATTTATTCCAGCATCCATATAAAAAATATCAAATAATTATATAGTGAAAAATATATTTTTAATGAATAAAATGAATTTAATCCCATTCCATTCATAGTAAAAACAATTAATGATAGTTAAATTTTTTTATTTAACATAATATGAATGAATATCATCAATATAATTTATTCATTTGGATTGTTTTTATTTTTCCACATTAAAATATACCATGTACTTGAAATAGTTTTTAGGAGAAAAGTATCATTTTTCAATAAAATGATTTTATATTCATTTCTAAAAAATTTATAATAAGTGTATGAATTATTATTCATTAGTTTCCATGTGTTAATAATTTTTCATTAATAAATATATTAATATAAAAAATATTATTTTATATTTTAAATAAAACTGATTTTATATAATAAAAAATATTTTCTCAAAAAAGGAACATTTTTTTACTAATGAATAAATAAAGTGTAATTTCTTATAATTACATAATTAATTTTACAAAATTGGATTCATTTAATTTTTCTGTAATTTAAAAAAATATAATAACTAATTACACTCATAGGTTTGGTGTCATTTTCATTGTATGTTATGAAACATGTCAAATTTGTTAAAGTGAGTATTTTAAAAAATATAAAAATGTTTTATGGAATCATTAAATGATAGCTCCTTTTATAATTTTCCTTAACTCCATAAGGTTATCTAAAATACATCTCTTATGTCATTATGAAATTTTAAAGCCTATCAAAGGTATACCCATCCATGTATTTATACACTATAGAGGAAATCAATACATAAATATTATCTATGAGAATCCCCCTCAACTACTTTAGGATTATGGATTCTATACTAACTTATCCCTAACATTATATTGAGAAAAAAATATCTTCCATCTAAAAAATACAAAATTCCTTAATCCATATTCTCATATTTTAATATCCTTGTTTTAATTACTAGAATTTAATAATCTAGTTTTCTTTACCTTATTTTCACACGCATGTCTATCATGCATTTTCTCCAAGTAAATGTTTCTATTTATTTTAGAATCACTCATGCATACTCCATATACTAGAGGTATTAGAGTAATAAAATTAACACACCCCACTTTACATGAACATTTTTATTTTATTAAAAGTATTTGATTTCTTAAACACAAAATGATGTACACTAATCTTGGTTATATGAGTAACATACATTCCAAAAAATTTATATCATTTCATAAACTCATTAAATATAATGAATACATCACATTCACAGGGAAATTTATTTATGATTATTTTATTCATTATTCTTATAGACATAATCTATCCAAAAATCATAACATTATTTTTTAAATATTGAAATATTTATGAGGTATCAATATATTAGAGTGAGTGATGAAAAAATTATCAATATGAATTTTAGGTGATATAAAGATTATTATGAATTCTTTTAAATTCCATTTGATGTTACTAATGGTGAAATAATTTTTAAATATTTGATAAATAATCTCTTCCACCATTATCTGAACTCATTTTTATGGTGTTTATAGTTGATTTTAATATTTATTATATGATATAAGATGATCCAAAATGTAATGTTATAATTTTGTAGGAGACATTATAGGAACCCCAAAAAGTAAAAATGTATCTGAATTTTTTTAGATATAGGAGGTTTAACCATTATGGAATTTCATCAGTGAGTTAGATATTTCTCCCGAACATGATCAATTTACAAATAATTATATATTAGTACCATTATAAGAGGTTATTTATGATATAATGGTATACCTAGTTAATTTGGAACTATTATCTATTTATTTGATAGTTTTTAATATTTCCCACAGCAATAAAAACATTTAAATGGAATGGTGTAAAATTTAAGTGCCATAAAAATTTCCTAGGATCATCTGATAAACAAAAAAATATATAGGGTAAAATCCAAATTCTAATATTTTAGGAATATAGTTAAGGGAATTATATGTATTATATTTAATCTAGATTAATGTTTGGACTTGTTCTTCTATAGGAAGATAATGATATACAATATATATTAAGTCATTTATGGTCATGTTTTAAGAACTATCCATCATGTTATAAATAATTAGTTTTTATATACATTATTCAGTAGAATGGTGACATTACATTTTTTTATTTGTTTATGGAATATTTTGATTAAAATATAATGTGGAATATATATTCCGTATTAGACATAAATATTTAATAATATAGGTATGAGAAATACCTTCAGTTTTATTTTGAATTTATGTTTTGATAGAGTAGATATTTTTATCACTTTCTATTAAAATGTAAATTATTTAATCCTAATAATTTGTACAATTTAAATGAAATTGCATCATTTTTTCATAGGTAAAGTATTATAATAATGCCAAAAATTTCTTATTTTATGGGCCTATGAGTCTATATTCATTCTGGGAAATAACAAAATAAGGTTGGTTTTAAATCTAGATTTTGAGAAATTGTAATTTTGAAACATGAAAATGGTTATATTTTGGATATTTCTTGTTTGTATATAATTTTCACTAGATGAGAATGATTTTCCTTATGTTTCATTGGTCTTTTTATAGCTTCCATAAGTCATTTTATATTTTTCCAAAACATCACTATCTTCCAAAAGTATTTTTTAATGTTTTATGACATTCATAGACATTATATTATTTTTAATAGATTTCATTTTACTTTTATAGATCATAACACATTGATTATATATATATTGTCTATATTATATAACTTCAATTGAAATACCATAACTACACTCCCATACCACAAGAAAAAGGAAATTTACTTTCATTTGACATTGAGTTTCGGTAAGAAATCATAATGGAAGCCATGTTTCACTTTTTAATATTTAAAGATTTAAAAGTATTATGGAATTGAATTAGTTGGAAAATTATTAATGTAATATTATATTTTTTTAATTTTTTTAAAATTTTAGAATCACATGTATGAGATTATTCATGATAATTCAATTTATCCACCCCTCTAACTCATCCATGTAACATAAATAAAATACCCGTTAAAGAGTAATTTTATGGATTATTTAATGAGTATTAATTTTATAAACCACATAATTATCTTATTTTATGTTTTAAATAAAAAAATTATTTTTATTCCTTATAGAAGATGATCATGGACAAATATTTTATTGACACAGTTGGTTTGAAAGGAGTGAGATGAAATTTTTTCATCTTTTAAAATATTTTCAACCTATTTTTGTGATTTTATAAAAAGTTTGAATTGAAAAATATGAAAGTGTATTTATAGTTTAGGATAAAATTTAAATTCATTGTTCATCTATTATCCTAGAAATTCATTATTAATTATGATTATAATTAGAATAGTATCCCAATTTTTCACTCTATGTTAAAATCCTATGTAGTTATATTAGTCGATAACTAAGGATATTTTTGTTTTGGTTTTTCCCAATTCATTATATATAATTATATTTCATTCGATTTTTTTAAATTAAGAGGGTTATTTATTTCTTGAGTATTCTTTCTCTTCAAATTTTGTATAATAATTTTCAATTTATGAACCTAAACTGTTGGAACTCATTGTATAAATCATTTGTGCAATGTATAGTCTTTTATTTTAGTTATTTTATTCAGGTTTTGATTCATATAGTTCATTGGATAATTTATTTATTTTGAAAAAGGGAATTCCCTTGTGTGGCCTTTTCGAACCCTCCACACAAGGAAACCCCCCTCCCCACGAAGAGGTCACTCCGGAGAGATCCCCAGCCGGGAAGGAGCAGTTGCCAGCTGAGATGGCAGAGCGTCCCGGAGGGTGACAACCCGGGCGGCGATGGTTCGTCAAGCAATCCGTCAGCACGGGTGGGTTGCGCCTCATTTTTCCCACCCAGTCAGAAACCGGGTGACCCGGAAAGGCAAGTGGATCCCGGGGGAGAGGTTCGCCCCGAAAGCGGACTCCCAGTATTCGAACCCTGTACCTCCCAAAGAACGGCGTTGTTGTACCCCTCTCCTTCACCAATATGCCACCGTCGAAGCGGCTCATTGGATAATTTAATTACATTTCTAATTGAATTAACTCCCATATATAGGACTCATTATAGTTTCTAGGAATATTTTTATATATTTTTTGAGGTTATGATGCATATAATGAGGAATTAAATTATTTGAAGATATATGGTGATTTTGAATATATCAGACAAGTATTCTACTATTGTTTTAAAATTTGATTTTAAACTCTTCATGATCTATTTATAACATTCTAACCAATGAAATTTTCTTACAATATTTTATAATATCATTTTTTGGTTTCTAAATTTTCATTTGAATTTAAAAACACTAATTTTTATTTTATATTGAAAAAAAAACAAATTACTAATTTTTGAATTTTCCAACAACCTCCATGACAACGTCTATTAGACTACAATATAATATTATTTTTAAAAATATCTTTAAAAAAGACACCCATTTCAAAAACATTCTATGTTATAAATATTTTCATGGAGATAGCCTGTGTGTTATTATATTGTTTCAGTACCTCTAAATATTCAAATCCTGATTTATTTCATTTAGAAATCGGAATCGATATGATATATTCATATAGAGCATTATCTAATTGGTTTAATCATTGAAATACATATATTCTTGATAATTAAAGAAAATGAAAATTTTTAAATGATTCTAAAAGTATAATAATAAGAGAATAATTTTAACATGAAATAATAATTATTGAAAATAAAAAACCTAAATATTTTTATTTATCATCTCGAATAAATTAAAAAATACTATGGAATATCTTATTTAACTTTCTGGATTTGAAATCAAATATATTTTTATCATTTAATTTTAAAAAATATATGGTAATATAGATTAGAATCTAGAAACAAATATTCAAGAGTTTATTTATCAATATTTTGACATGAAACCTCCATGAGTTAATGATATAATGGAAAATTACTATATTTTCCTTTTTTATTAAGGGGAGTTAATAATGAATGGTTTTCTTATTTAGACTACATTTTTACTAGGGATTTGATTGGAATGATGATTAATTATGTTGAAAATTATTCCGTTATTTTAGAACATCTATAATTAGAGACTAAATATGTGGGATTTTAAGAACTCCAGGTGAGGCTTTTCATGATTATTTGGAAGTAATAAAGATAGTATGTTTTAGTTACCCCCACAATTGAAGATGTTAATAACATTCATTTTTTCATTTTTATAAATGTCTACACCAAACATATAATAATATGATAAATACCCATATATGATGATATTTAATTGAAATGGCCCCATATTCATCGTGTAATTCAACATCAACCATAGGCTAAAATTTTGATCAATTTGGAATATAAAATATAAAACAATTATACATTAGGATATATTTCTTTTTTAAAAAATTATAACTCTTCAATATCTTACGATACATGAAAACCTAAGCCATGATCATAATAAGTGGAAATTAAATTTATTTAAAACTATAATAAAATTAATATTTATATATTTCAGGGATGAAAGGTTCTTGTTTTCATGTTTGAATTTAAATTTGGAACATTATTTTTCAAAATAATTCTAGAATAATTTTTTTAAAATTTCCGTTAGTAATAAAATTTTATACAGAATAAAATATATGGTATTTACCAATTAACCTCTTTTAAATAATATATTTTTAAATATTTTACAAATAATTTATTAAATATTAATTTAATACAAATAATGATAAGATAATTTTTATGTATGAAGATATATTTCAAAAAAAAGTATTTATTTCCAAGAAATTACTTTTTTTAATTGGCATATGTATATGCAATTTAATAAATTAAAATTTTATTTTAATAAGAATTATTTAAATTAAATATATAGACTATATAATTAAATATAAAATTTAAATTTATAAAATAATAATTTTTATCTGTATAGTAAAAAAAATATCATTTTATACATGAAAAATGCATTTCTTGAAAACCCATTTTTTGACCCAAAATGATTGTTTATATAAAATTAAATTCTATTAATTATGTTAGTTGAATTTAATAAAGTTGATTACATATTCTTTTTATAATGATAAATATTATATTATAATTCCAGCTTACTTTTTATCTATATGGATTTAATAGACTTTAATTATTAATTATGTCCGTTTAGTTTGAAATGATGTTTTTTGCATTACACGAACTTGTGTTAAAATTAAATTTTCACATTAAATGGATTTAATATTAATATTAAATAGATCAAAATTATAAAATTTAGATTTATTTAGTTTGATTAGTCAATGATAAATTACATTTTTAAATTAAAATATGTTACCATGTGAAAAATAAAATGATAAAACTATGTAAACTAAATGAATATAGAATAACTTGTTAAAAATGTGTTTTTTCACATTGGATGTTTTAGTTGACAATATACTCCATAAAATGATGTATTTTTCAATTTATAAGTAAAATTTGGTGATATTGACTTTCCATTCATGAATATTTTAGGGTATTTACAAAAAATATCACTCAACCTCAATTATAAAAGAAATCTCAGTCCCCTCACATATTCACACACAAAAAGACTTCTGGTATGACCAAATCCCACCAAAAGCTCTCCAAAAAATCATTATACACGTTATAGATGTTTCAATATTTCTAAATTTTCAACCCTAGTGTCTTTAAGGAGAGATCCGAAGTTGGTCTCTCTAAGAGAAGGTAATCGCCCTGATAATGTGTTTTCTTTTCCTTTCTTATTTTCAGGATTCAATTATGTTATAATATTAACAATATAATTACACAACTATATAATATATATTTATATTTTATAATTTTTACATAATAATATTAATCTATATCCACTTTCTACAAATGAGAAACCAAATCATCGATCATGTGTACGGCGCAATACCTCTTCCCAAACTGATGTACTCGAATTCCATCGACACCTCTCTCATTTTGATAAAATCATGGATATCATGTCTATATATATATATATATATAATATTTTGGATGTAATTATTCTTCTATAATTATATAATCATATTTAAATTCATATATTCCATTATATTTAAAATATTATAATGTCTCTTTTATTTATGGGGAACTACCGACTAACTATGTGATGTGATTCATTTTTTACTAATGATATGAAAGGAATGTAAGAAATAATTAATTTATTAAATTCATGTGATATATTTGAAAATATAATTATTCTATATAATTAAGATATTACACAATTCCTTACCCTTTTTCTAATTAATGGAATGATATCATCTCTAATGCGGTTATACGACCTACCAACTATGTGAAGTGATGTGATTCATTTTTAATGTCCAATTATAAATAATGGTTATATGGTTGTATCAATTAAAAATATAATTATATAATATTAATATTATTTTTTGGATAATGAAACAATATAATATATATAATACCATGATCTTACATGATAAAACCCATAATAGACAACATAATAATTACACATAATAAATAGAAATAATAAAATATAAATAACTAAAAAGTGGTAAAATGTTGTAATAAGATCTTATATTCTATAATATATATCAGTATTTTAATTTAATATATTTATAATAAACCTATATTTCTTATACCAGAGGTTTGAACATATACAAAACATTTCAAACCTCAGGTTATCGTATCTTGTTAAACTTTTACCTTCGTGAGACAAATGTCATATTCACCACTTATTTTTTCATGTGTAGTACTTACTATTGATATAGATATTTTATAATATGAATATGTTAATATTAAAGTTATTTTAATATTTATTTGATTTTATTTTTTAATGGGTCTTATAATTCAAATGTAACCAATGTTGTACGGGTTTAGATCATAATATCATCAATATCTGAGATTTTGTTTGTTTACTAATCCCTTGGAAGACTTATTTTGTATTTATATAAAAAAACAATATATTCACTTATCCAATGGATATTTATGTCCTTTATATTAAATAATATAATTTTTTCATCTCATTTCTGCTCAAAATTATAGAGGAAATAATTTTCAATAAAAATATACATTATTTCTCTTTTCAATTAAAAAATATGTTTGTGCACATCCATGTATTATGAAATTGTATTAAAAAATGATTTGTATATTCTAATATTTATTTATTAAATATACTTTTAGACATTTTTATGTTTTTCAATAATTATTTAATGTAATAATCATGTCATTTACCAAACACATATCATTTGTGTTTTACTGAAAATGTTACATGAATATTTATTTTGATATACATGATATGAATAGAATTTCACACCATCAAGACCACAAAATGTTTCATATCATCCCTTATAATTTTAAAATACTATTTTCAAATAAAATTATTTTCAAAACAATTATTTTCTTTTAGTTTTTGAAAATCAATCATCAATGTTCAATGGATATTTTCATCAAAGAAATTAATTACATTTTTATGGTATTTCTATTCATCAACGACATCAAAAACATTTTGTAAATAAGATACCTTGGGGATATATTGTATTTATATTATAATTATTTTTTTATTTGGGTGGTTTAGAATCAGTTTTAATAAGGACGGAATTTTTTATTACTATTCATTATATTAAATTTGATGGGTTTTGATTACGTTTATATCATTTGGGTCAGTATTATCAATTCTTAGGTCATTGTTTCAATATGAATATATATGACGAAATGTTTCACTCTTGTAATATTTGTAATAAATTTATCTTAGTAACTGATAGATGTGTGCAAGATATTGATATCCCCTCAATGGATCTACATGTCTCATGATACAAATTACTTTTTAAAATTAGACGGGCTTCTACCCAAAATATTAAACTGACTTGTGAAAGGTATAGACTATTTGATTTAGATGTTCAATATTATTAAGAACCAAATAATGAGATTAGTTATTTATTTCCTTGGTATTATTATATTAGTTATAATATCCATGAATAAGCTTCAAGATCATGTGATTTTTTAAAGGGATTTATTTGATCATTATTTATTCTTTCCTTACGATGTTCATATTATTGTTTGATAAAATTTGTTTTAGTAAATTTCCTATTTATGTTGATTGTTATTATTTATTCATGATATCTTATATTTTGGAAATATCATTAATGAGGTTCAAATATCAACTCTATATATAATTTTATATTCCGCATGATAGTTAGAAGTGTATTACGATTGATATTCAAGGATATGCTAAGGAGATTAATGGTGTTCACAATGAAAATAATTCTTTATTGTATATTTTAAAATAAAATGTTAATATCATGAGTGTCTCTGGTAAAAAATTAATAATAATATATTCATTATTTTGGGATTTGGTTTCATTTATTTAATTCTATTATAATTAAGTACACTACGAATTCAGGTTACTGGATATGGGTTCATTATAGTTAGTTTGAGAGGATGTTATGAATAATAGATTCCCCTATTTTTAGTAGGAAATATCCATTAAAAAATCAATAGAAATTATTTATAGGAGTTATAATGTAACATCCCTAAATCATATGATATAATTTTTAGATAAATGCAAACGCATTTATATCATGTGATATAGGTAACTCCATTCCTCAATTATTGTATGTGAAAATTCTAGTTTAATAAAACTATAATACAATGTAAATTTTAACATTTCATATAAGTAAAATTGAAATTATCTATGTTGAATATAAAACATAAAATTATCAATATTTTTTATATCTTATGATCCACTAGATCATTAGAAATTAAAAAATAAACATAATTAAATAGAGTAATAAATATACTAGAAATTGATCGAAGACCAACCATCAGATGAGATTTTGTTTATGGAGTTTATATAAAACAATTATGTATATCTTCTTGTGAAGATCAAACAACATAATGACGATTTAGAAAAAACTAATAGGTTCATCTTCATTTTTTAATAATGCATAGTCATTTCACATATAACATATATATGTCATTGTGGTCATTACCTTTATTCGTACCAAGATCCCGATCACTATCCGTTAGTGTTTGTGTTATTATTTATATCTTCTTTTTTCATCTTTTTTCACTTCACAACAATGTTATACATTATGAAATAAAATTTATGTGATATTCTAGTTGACCTTTTCACATATTTTTATCTCTTTTAAATATAATATTTTAATGAACCTTATTACAATACAGGTTTCCCATACATGTATTTTCCAATGTTAAACCCTTGTTTACTGAGAAAATTTTTAAATTTTGAGAGCATAATATATTTAATGTGAATATAATAAAAGACCTAGAGATTTTATGAAATAATTTTTGGAAACAAATTTTTATATCATTGATAAAATGTGCTACATAAAACACCATGTATTAAATAAATGTAGTATACCATTAATCTATTATTAATTTACATGATATTTATAACATAGTTATTTAAAATGTGAGTAGGAATAAAATGAAATTATTTATAAAATATATATTTATTAAAAAATTTTATAAAATTAATGTTTTTTGGAAATTTAATTAGAAATAAAAAACTATTAGATAAATAAGATAATGTTTTTTAAAAAAAATTATTTCATAGCGTAAATATGTTTGAACTCGATCATTTAAACATTCCAATTTTGGTGTATTATATTAGCGATATTTATAATGTATATATTAAATATTATCTGTAACATTCATACGATGTGTTTTTTAGACAATAGATGAGAAAAAATCTATTTTTTAAGAAAAATGCAATTTTTAAAATGTATTTAATTTTATATCAACGGGAAATCAACATCATTCCCTATTGTATGAAAATTTTGTTTAGCAAAAATTACATCAATTTATTTTTATATACTAGATACATCCTAATTTTAATATTAACTTCTTCATAAATTTATTTTTTCTTTTTTTCTTCCTCATGTATCTCATTTAGTAGAGCTTTTGGGGAAGTTCAAAATATCTATTAGGTTATGATTAATCTTATATAAAGATAAATAATTCAACATCTTCATCATGAGCACTATTTTCTTATTTGTTGATTTGTATTTTTCATCATATATAAAAATTTATTATTCACCATGGAAAACATCATTGTAAAACATATATATAAGAATTAGATAATCATATAATAAATTTTTATGTCTTGTATTTGGGAATTCTTGACCCATTATTTTCATATATTGTCTCCCATTTTTAGAATTTAATAACAAATCCCATATTAAATATCTAGTGAAATATATATTTTTCTTGGAAAACACTGAAGATAGAAATGAAGTCATTCTAACATGAAATTAATTATATGAGAGCTCATTATTGAAGTTTGGTAGATAATTACTCAAACAATTATTTCCATTTATATATGAAAATAAATTTATATGAATAATTATATGTAAATCAATTTGTAATAAATTTTTGAGAATAATTTAATTGACGAAAAATTATAGGGACGTCACATGTTGATGAAATAGTATCAATGGTAATGACTCTTCAGACATATATTAACTTCACTCAATGTTGTTAACAAAGTGTTTCAAATAATCAAATTAATGATTTTTAATATTAATTGGGAGATTAGGGTTTCATAAATTTATCATCATGGAAGGATGTCATCTGTTTTAGTAATAATGGAATACTAATCCCCATGTGTATAAAACCCCTTCAATATATATATATATATAATTGGATTTTTTTTTCAATTTTCAATGACTCCATGCCTCTTCATAGTACATGATTGGTTCTATATATCATTATAAATAAGTACAAGAAAAAATGTATTATATCACCTATAAATATTTATAATTGGAACCTATAATATCAAACATTTAATATCCCATTATTCTACTTGAAAGTAGAGAGAAATTATTTGGGAGTTGGAAGACTACACGTGTAATAGAACATTGAATAAATCATAAAATCATGGGAGAATGATGGGAACCAAAAACATATATGATGGAGAACTAACATATATTATTTAAATGGTACATCTTGGAAATTTATTGGATGAAATTTATGTATGATGGAATTATTTAACTCTTTAAAACCTTATGATATATTTACTTTCAGGTAAATTTATACTTCGTAATAGTTTGTGATACAAGCAACCTTAAGACTCAATTTTAATAAGTGTACATTATACATTATTAAAACTATAATATAAATAATTTAATACTTCAGGGAATAATAATTCATAACTTAAATTATGAATATCAATTTTTAACATACATAGAAAAAAAATTCTATAATTACCTTTTGGAAATATCGTTTTGAAATAAACTATTATGACTAATAAAAAATATATTTTTTAAAAATTACACGTTATATTTATAAAAATGTATGATAATAGGAGTTATTAAATATATTTTAACTATTAATTTAATATAAATAAATAACATTATATATGAAGGGAAAAATAAATAATTTTTAAGAAATTGTTTATTTTTCATGAAACTGTATTTTTGGTTTAAAAGATATAATGTCTATCAATTATAATTACATAAAATAATTTATGAAAAATAATTATTGATATTAAATATAATGATTATATATTAAAATATTTATTTAATTCCATATAATTTTTTATTACTGTTAATAAATTCATTAGATGATCAATATATACTTGAAAAATGCATTTTATGAAAGCATATTCTTCGATAGTAATTACGAGTATTTTATGTGAAAATTTATAATTATATGAGTTGATTTTCAGATTTTGGATTAAATATTTTTAATATAAATATTTATTAATATTTAATAATAATTTTTGTTTCATATTTATTTGAAAATAATGAAAAAATAACTATTCCAATTAAGGTTAAAACGATGGTTTTCACGTTACATGAGATTCTGTTAAAATTAATATCCCAAAAATATATATTTATTATTTGATCAATTGGATTAAATATTTAAAATAAATGGAAATTTTTTTCTAATAATTATTATTTTAATTATTTTCTAAAAATATAAACTACCATGTTAAATATAATGGTACATGTTCTCTTAGTTAATCAAAAAAAGAAAAAATTATTAAAACATAAAAGTTAGGGGATAAGGTGTTTAAAAATGTTTAAAACTTGTTTTTTCTTTTATGGAGGTATTTAATGACATTATAATCCCAAAAATCAATTATTTATCAATTTTCTGGTCACATTGAGTTATAGAAACTTCCAAATATTGAATAGTTTTGGGTATTTACAAAAATGCCACTCTTCTTCAATTATAAAGGAGAACTCACTCCTCTCATTTCTTGAACCCTATGAAGCCATTTGTATCAAAAAAATACATATAAAAAACACTCCCAAATATCTGTATCAAACTGTTATAGTTTCATGTATTCCAAAAATACCAACCCTAGTGTCACTAAGAGGACATCTAATGGACGTTTTTCTAATAAAAGGTAGTCATCTTAACGAATCACTTTCTTTTTATATCTTCTTATCCACCTTCAATTATTTCATATAATATAAAATATAATAACAACATTATATCTAAAATAATTATATGTTATTATTATCTTGTAATAATATTTATCCATTTCTACTTCCATAAAATTGGAAATGAAATTCTCGATCATGTGTATGACAGACTGCCACATCAGAAACCGATGTTTCTTATTTTCCATAAAAACTCATCCTTGTTTGGTATAATGATATATTTAATGAATATAAATAATATTTCAAATATAATTTGTATTTTTTTATAATATAAGATATATTTTCTTACTTTCCATTCATCATAAAATATGAAAACATTGCTCATCTATACTGTGGACAACCACCTCATAAAGTGATGTGGTTCAATTTTCACAAATTTTGCTCATGGAAGGAAATAAATGGTAATGTTAATAAATTTATGTAATATATTGGAAATTTTATTTATAATTTGAAATTAATATATCATACCATATTATATACTTTAACACTTTATATGAATAATATTGTCACTAATGCGTATATATGCATACCGTCTCCAATAAGGAGTGTAATTAATTTTCTGTGTCTAATTTTCAAGAATGGGTATAAGGATGTACATAATGGGAAAAAATAAAATTTATAACATTAATTTAGTTATGAATTTAACGGAAATATTTAATATTTTCAAAAACATGATATTTCATTATAAAGCATTAATGAGAAAATAAATCAATTAACACCCAAAACAATCAAAATATTGAAATATTATTAACATAATTATACAAAAATGTAATAAGAGGATAATATATTCTATGATATATTTTATTGATGGTAAATAATATATTTTTAATATAATTATATTTATTATACTGAATTTTTTAACAAATATTATAGAATTCGAACCAAATGTAAGAGTTTCTTATCTCACTTTTAGTTCTGTGAAACATACATCATATTCACCACATATTCATTAATGTGGTGTATATAATACCCATTTTTATATGTTGTATAATGAATATATTTATATTATTTTCTTAAAATGTCATTTTAATTTTTTTATTTTGTGATTCATATGATACCAATTTTAGTAAGTGACATGGTTTGACTCCACAATCATTATTCATGATTTATTTTTTAAGTATCCATTATGGTTATTATTTTGATTTGACACCGTTAAACAAATATATTTAAATAAAATATTGTTATTAAGGATCATTTAATGTAATATTACATTTTTATCATTTATTGTCACATTAAATGATTTTGTATTTTTTTATGAAAATTAAACACTATTTTTTTAGTAGAAAATGATTTTCCATCAAAATAGATATTTTCTATATATGTTTAAAAAAGTAACATTATAAAAGAAATTTATTGAACATATTTTAATAATGTTTAAATTTTTCTTAAAAAAATTCAATGGAATATTGATTTATTTTTCCAAAAAACATTCATGTCGACTTTAACTAAAATGTGATAGGAATTTTTTTATCTTTTACCAAATGAATGTAGTTACCCACAATCATGAAAACTAAATTCTTAAATGATTAATTTATAATTTTAAAATCTTATTTTAAATTGAATGAATGATTATTTTTTTATCTTTTATTTTAAAAAAATGTTGTTTTCATTATTAAAAGTTTATTCACATTAATAATATTTTTTATAGACATAATTATTATATTTATAGTCATTAAAGACATAAATAAGTTTTTTAAATTGTACTCAATTGTGGATATTTTATAATTATATCAATTTTTATTTATTTGGATGTTTTTTGATTAATTTCCCTGATAATGTAAAATTTTATTACCATTCATGATATTACATATGATGTTTTACGATTATTTTTATTTTATTTGGTATGTATTAACATTTAAATTGAAATATTTCAATATGAATATTCATGTAAAAAATGATTCCCCCCTTTTATGTGAGGACTGATTTATAAGTAGTTAGTGATGGGTGGGGCTTAGTTATAGATATTCCCCAAATGTATTATTCGGTATTATTTGATATCCCAGTTAACCCAATTATACATGATTCAACACATAGATTTAAAATTTCAAGAAAAATCCATCGATGGTATTTTTTAGATGTATGACATTATGAATTATCCCATAATGAAATTATTTATTGATGTGTATACCATTATAATATTATTTCTAATACAAATACTTAATTTTCAAACTCATTTAACTTTTATATGGACTTATTTATTAATCAACTTTCCCAAATATACATTTCCATATTGATAATTCTTATTTATTCGTTATCGATTTCGTTTTATGCATACCCTTTGTGAGCATCTGATGTCAAAACATCCATATGTTTTATTCTACATATGATACCTATATCTGTATTATGATTGATATAGAAGGATATTAAAAGGGAAGAAATGTAATTCTCAATGAAAATACGTAGTGTATTTTGTGTTTTATAATAAAATGTGAATTATAGGTTTGTATCTAGTTTACCATGATTAATAAACTACTAGTCCCATTGGAATGTGATTTAATTAATCTAGTATCAATTTAATAATGTATATAGCTGCTTTGGGTTATTAGAGTCAGGTGAATTAGATAATTTATTTTACATATTAAATTTTTTAAAAAAATATCCCACATTGATTTCTAAAATAACATGATTTGTTATTAAATTTTATGGCCTTATACATATGGTTGGATCGCTGATGTTGTCCAAAATATCATCAAACCGACCAAAACCTGAAACATAATTTCAACTACATATTTATTATAAATTTTTTTTCGTTAAATTAAAATATCAATGATCTATTTAAAAAATATAAAATCCATATAAAAATATCAATATTGATTTCCCTATAATACCAATTCAATTAAAAAAATTCATTTTCATTCCATATATAATTTGAACCATGACTCGAATAATCATTTCTTTGTAATATTTAGATATCTTAAATGACCAAAAATATATTTACATTATTTATTGTGTAATCAATATGAAGGAGACTAGAATGGAAGATATAATTGTGATTTTGGATGTAATTTTCATACTTTCTACCACATTTTTGGAAATGAAAATATAAATTATTACAGTGTGAGGAAATAATATATTTATCCTTAAGCATTTGATAGAAAAATTGATTACCATTCAATAATTTTGGTTCTATAAGAAATCGAAATGTTGGAGGAATACCTTCATTTAATCAAGTAGTTACTAGGGGATGAAACAGATAATGTGTGTGTGGTAGAAATTAGGTTTGGCACTAAGATGTCACCCCCCAAAACAATGAAACCAAACAAAATGATGATCATAATCATGTCAAGGAATCTTCTAGACCATATACACTAGACGTTGACCCTCATTAGAAGATCCCAAATAGTGTTAAAGGTGTTGTAAATTTTGAACATATTATGAAATTACAATGTTTTTTAAAATTGGAATATATTCTTTAAAAAATACTAATAATCATGAATCCATATTGGGAAATTATGTTACAAAAATAACCCCTAAAATGATCAAAAATTATATAACCAAAACAAACATACCGACATAGTATCTCACTGGTGGGGAAGAGTGCTAAATGATATCTTGATAAAAATGATTTAGAAACTTTTATGAATTTTCATGTTAATATATTTTTTTATGTAATGAATAAAATAATATTATATGAATTATTTTAAAATAAATTCATTATCATGATATAAAATTCATTGGATGAATGATAGTAAACTAAATAATTAATTTTTCATCCATAATTATATACATCATGACTATTAAATACAAAGAACCATGATATTATACAATTCACCACATTATATGGAAATTTGAATTCATGTATTCCATGATATATATAAGGGATTTAACAAATTTAAATCCTCATTAAATTTATTAATCATCATATGTTATAGAGTTATACATTTCTATAAATTTTATTTCACTCATTAATTGATGTATAACTAAGCCTTCGAGTGTTATTGACTTTGTAAAAATATATATAGGAAATATAAATTTACATGTTTATTTATATGAAATTTGAATAAAATATAAAATATTTTGTACACATGAACATCTCACTCATGGAATTCAATTTATGGAAAAAATATTAAATATTCAAAAAGAAACAATGGCACATGAATTTTTTGGAGAATCATTTCACGTTAATATTTAGAAGTTTGTGAAAAAATAAATGTATTATCAAGGATACCACAAATTAATTTGATTGATTATTTTCCAATTAATATATTTCAAAATATTATGAGTATTGACTGATAATTGTTTCTCTAAAAATATACCATACACATTGATGAATATAACCAATATATTTAATTAAATTAATCGTATAAAAATATTTTTAATACTAAGACTATTATCTATACAAAATATTTTTATAAAATTTATCATCTATCTCTTGTAAAATTGATGAGAATAATAAAAATTGTTAATTTCATTAAAAATTAGAATAAGTTTGAATTTTAAGATTTAAAATCAATGAGGTGTATGATGAACATATTAAAATGATGTAACATGAGAGTGTAAATGATATAAAAATAATCACTTAATGTAAAACCTACTGCAATTTAAGTTTCATTAAATTTATACACTGTATTTTAATTCAATTATAATAGAAAAAATTTTAAACTAGTTGAATATTCTGATTTTTACTCGAATAAAAATATTAATTTTTACCGAAAACTATTTATGTGGAATTGAAAATTAATGAACCTAAAGCTAAACATTCAAATATTTTATGTAATTTCAAAAATAAATTCATTCTTAATATTCAAAAATATAAATAGGACGATGAACAACTTGTTATTATTATCTTTAATATGAAATCTACACATGTTTTTTGAAATTAATTGGGAACTTAAATTGATTTTCATGATTAATTTAAACATTTTGTTACTAGTTAAATATCCAAACAAATTAAATTATATCAATTGGAAAAAATAAACAATATCAATTCATATATGAAAATTATTAATTCCCTATAATAATTACAAAATAAATTCCTAAATTCCCAAATTACTAACTATTTTGATTACTTGTGACATATATGATAGATTTAGGATTTACTATTTGTAATTTAATTGTAATTTTTACTTTAATTTTATTATACATAATTAAATAGGAGGAGAATTTTTAATTTTTATAAATTATAAATGGAAACTAAGCCAACCACCATTAGAGTTTGTTAAAATGAAATTCACCACCCTGATTACTGTTGGAATAATTGTTTCCTTCGTTGATAGAAAATGGGTGAGTATGATCAAATTTTATCCCAAAAAGAGTTCATTAAACATTCAAATAATATATTTATTGATCCTAGTTAGGGTAGGATTGATAATAAATGAAGATTATTCATTGATTTTATAAAAATCTGTTTAGTAATTAGGAGTGAAAAATTTCTTATTCCATTTCTTGAATATGTACATAAAATATTATATAGACATAACCGCTATTATTTTCCTAGTAAATTTTATGGAAACATTCAAATTCAAATTACACATTAATGTCAACAGATAATAATATAATTATGTCTGTTTGAGATTTTTACCCATATACAAGATATTTTTTTTCTGTAATAACTGAAACACTATAAAAAAAGGTTTGATGATTTTTTCCTATTTTCTATAAATATGTATGGATGTTTCTATTTTTTAAATAACAATTTATAGATCATATTTGGAATGCTTATTAAAACAATTTAATATTATTATTGAAACATTCATTTCTAAAAAAATTTCCTCATCAATTATTAAATCCATTTCATAGTACATAATGGAATTGTGGTAATCCATGTTTTGTATAAAAATATATTTCAATTTGACCAACCTAAAAATGTTATCATTTCATCACATCCATTCCCAAAAATAGTGGTAGATGTGAGTTATTTTCTTTCTTTAAATAATTTTATCATAGATGTATAATATTTTATAGAAATGAGGATTTGGGTTTTTCTATGTATCTCAAATAAGAGTGAAACTTTTCTTTTAATTATAGTTATATAATATTATTTATATAGTTAAAATAAATTTACTATACCCATCTATTTTTTAAATAACAAACATAAAATTTTCATTTTAATTAAGGATTGATGAATTTGGTTTTCTCCCTTCAGGTAGTTTAGAATAAAATATTCAAAATAAAATCTCATGTGATATCTTATTTTTCTATGAATCCAGATCAATTTCAATGCTAATAAAAATAACAAAAAGGATATTTGGGTTATGATTTTTATTTATATATGTTTAAATTATAGTTGTTAGGATCTAAATGTATTTTCTCTAATGAACGAACTATAATAATGGAATATAATTAAAAAATATTGTAAAACCATGTTTTTGTAGAAATATTTATTTTGTTATAAGAAATTATATTATTATAAAAAGAAATTTAAAAAATAAAACAATTTTCTGTGACTATTTGATAATTATACCTATTGTTATATGTGATAACCTTAAACACTATCAACATTTTAAAAAACCCATTCCCCATAAGGAGTTATATATTGTTAAGAGTGGATGACTCTGGTTTTTTAAACAGGCAATTTAACTAGATTTAAATGAAATTTCCAATTATTTTAGAATGAAAAGATCTTAAATAACTTTTATTTGATTCATGAAATTATATTTTGGATTATCCAAACTCATGGAATTTTAGTAATGATATAATAATTTAGATATTCATTCCATAATATAAAATACAATAAATTTTTTATTTTTTACATAACTTGAGGTTTGGTTATAAGTTTGGATCATAATAAAAAACTAGAAATGTAATTGATTATATTTTATATTTTATTAAAAAAATTAGATATCCTTTATAATTTTTTAGAACATGAAAAATATTTTGATTTTAGGGTAAAATTTCAAAGAGGAACAAAGTACCTTAACAACCCATATTCTTTTATGATGTGTTAGATGTTTTTTTATGTATTTTGTTAGATAATATCCAAATTATTCTTATTGAATATTTATATTTCTTATTTCTTATTTTCAGTTTTAATGGGTAAAAAATATTAAAATTAAATATGATGATGAATTGTTTTTTAATATTTTATGAGAGGAAATATTTTTATTATATTTTTTGTTGACAAGGTTTATTATCACTAATAAATGGACACATAATTGTAACATAATTTTATAAAGTAATTTAATTGGGTATGTTTTTTTCATAATACTAATACACAATATCAAAAATAAAAAAATAAATGGAAGAGTTTTCAAATAAATATATAAATCAAGTATTGGAAAAATATTAAACCAAAATATAATGAATTTTTTTTGAGTTTAAATGAGTATATTTTGGAATAAGGTAATAAATTATAAACAAAAATTTGAATTTCACCTAATAGGTCAATATTTGGGATTTATTTTTACATGAAATTTGAGTTAATATCCATATCGCCATTGGATAATAAAACATGTGACATGAATTTATTTTTTGTTGGAAGATAAAAAAATATAATTTCCAGAGTTATAATAGATAAAAATATAATTATGATAGATATATTAATTATAATAATAAAACTGATGTTCTTAATAATGATATCAATTACATATACTAATATTGGGTTACCATTCTTTACGTGTCACCTAAATATGCTTCCATGGCACGCTAAACACTACTTCCTAGATCAAAAAACATGAGGCTCGTGCGGCCTATCCAATCTAGGTATCCCATAAAACATGGTCATCATCTCACTGCAATTCCCCTCCCCTCTATTATAGGTTTCTTGCTAACCACCTTTTTCATCCTATTGTGATTCCCCACCCCCCAAATATATTGTTCCTTCAAACCACTGTCGCTATCCTGATGATTCTATTCCTCTAATCGATGTGCTAATTCGCCTGATTCCTCTCATCTCCTGCATTAGTTCCCACGCCTATATTTTAAGTTCATCATCGACTTGGTACTCCTCTAGCTCCTACAACATCAATTTTTTAAGGGTTCCCTCTGTGAGATTTTACACTGGTCCTAGGGTTTCTACTCTCATATCACCTACACGAGTGCTACGATTCCCGCTCCTACTGTTCCAGCTCCCATTTCGCCTCCTCTATGATTCCAATGGTTTCTACTCCCATTTCCCCCTAGTGACCCTCCTACTTTTCCTGATAATATTTCCCTTCTACAACATCTCTTAGGGTTCCTGCATGTGTTTCCTCTCCAACAATCAGTAATTGCAATACAATGAAACTGTATTCCTCGCTAATTAATTAACTTTTTTATGGTTCATCCACCCCTTCGAACCCCCTCCTCCAGCTGGGTGTGATTTCTGTCATCTATTCTAGGTTTTTCATTACATCCTTTGTGATCCATCTTCCACATTGCACAAAACCATTAAACATTTTCATCACCTTAGTGCTTCTTCCTCATCTCTGTTAAACATATCTTCTTCCACAATCGACGTCCCGATGTCATTATACTATCCCCTCTAAAATTTTAATATTATCTTCCCCTTTTATAGTACCTCTATTGGCTTCTTCAACAATTTATATTTCTTGGTTATCGTATGATATTCAACTCGTACACGATGGGTTAATATTTTTTACTGATTTTGTTTTTTCAGTGCCAAGATGTTTATAATAGATCTAATATAGCATGTTATTCTATACAGATGTGGAAAATATGTAGCTTTGGGTATTAGGCCTTCAAATAAAGTTTAAATAAGCAAATGTCGTCCATAATTTATCCATATTCTATATTCATAATGTTTATAAATATATATGCTCTATTTTAAAATAAACCCAACATGTAAATTTGAAACTTTTTTGAAATTTCAGTTTCTAATCTCCAAATATACGTGATATGAATGATTTTTTAATGCATGAAAAATAGATATGTACATCAATTTTTGATATCATGATCTTAGATTTTTCTTTCTATTTTCTTCATTTTTTTGGGTTTTTATATCGTAGATGTATTGTTTGTTTAAATTATATAAAAAATTATTTATTATTAATTATTTATTCAAATATCTAATTGATCATTTTTATTTTGTTTTGTAAAATGGAATAATTTTTTATTGAAATTGATTTGATACATTTTTTGTGTTTATTATTGGTTTTTATTAAATGGGATGATTAATGTTTTTATCAATCATATCCTTTTAGAAGCAATTTTACTAAATAGATATTTTTTTAGATATTCTTAGCATTTAACCATGTGAATGTGTTGATTGGTAAATTCAATGGAAGAGCATTTATAGTTTCTACCATAGGTCGATGTGGCTGGTGTTGAATCAAATGTAGGCACATTGGTGTGTAACCCACAAGTAAACAATAACATCAATTCTCGGTAATGGGATTCAATGTGAACTTCAGTTATCATTTATTGGTTTTTGTCAAATTGTAATTAAAATATTATCTTGTTTTCATGTATTTTTACAAACACAAAATATAAATTTAATCACAATTTTATTGTTTCATTTCTAATATCTTTTTTATGAGCAAAAATCTATTGTACTCAATTGTTGTTCGTGATATCATTGCATCACCTTCTTTATTCCATAATATTATTATAAATTGAGGAAGACATGGTGCATCAGGTGATGAAATTTATGAAGCTCTAATTTGTAATAGTTCATCATTTTAAAACAAAACATTTTTATCCCAAGCAAGCATTGAGGTGTGGTTCACTGATATAGTATTTCTGAAGGATTCATATGTGTTTTCATGAACATAAACACACATATATTTCTTATAAATTGTTTATTATCTACCTAAATACATCTCATTTCATTTGAACATATTAATTTTTTTATTTCTTGCTGGTAAAATATATTATTAGGGATAAAATGAAATATTTCCTCAAAGTACTGTTAAGGCACAATTTTTCAGGAAGATAACATGTTGGTATGTTCATTTCATTTTTTTAATACTACATCATCTTTGTTGGGAGTTGTATTTTATCAATAATCATTCACGTGGATTATGATATTGAACATCTTCATTTATCTGTTCATAATTTTATCTATATTAAAAACATTGATTGTCATTTCGCAATTTAAATATTTTTTTTACGGTTTGTGATTAAGCAGTCCATTGATTCTTCTTAATTGGCAGGTAGTTGACCATAAACCAATGTATTCAAATTTTGTTATGTATGAACTCTTCTATCCATGTTTCTATTTTTGTGTTATATCTTATTAAATATATAGATTCTTGTAATTTATTGTATAATAAATTTCAATTATGAAATCATGTTGATGTAAAATTGGTTGAGTATATAACCCCTTGAACAAATACATGATATTTATTTAATATTTTTATTTTAATATTCCCTTAATGATTTTTCTATGGTATTTATTTTGGTCTGGGATAACATTCCAATTTTATATCTCAATAAATGTGAATCACACTTCAATAAATTTCATTCTATAATTGGTTATGCTTTGTTTTCATGTTAAATGTTTTTTTTCTAGCTGATTTCTCAATTATTTTAGAGATCGGAGACACTATGAAGGGAAAGTCGTATATATTTAAAATGATATTGTGTTATCAATTTCTTCCCTAGATTATTTTATTATAAAACTGACCTTTTATTTATAAATTATGAAGTATAAAATTTCTTCAAATTACAAAAAATAACATAAAGAAACTTATAAATTCATTAGTATCAAATTTTGAGTTCCTAGGAACTATTGTTAGATTTTTGAATTGTATTTTCCATGTTAACTTTTAAATATATCTTTCTTTGTTATCATTATGTTAAGTACACTATATATATAATTTTAGTCCTTTAATGTAGGATTTTTTGGATTATTAATTTTAATTTTTCCATCTTTGCAATATTTTTATTTAGATATGATACAGTACTACATTAATATATATTACCTATACAGAAAAACCTATGGTCCAGGAGTCCCTGATGAAGCACCATCTATGTTAACATTGATATGGGATGCATCCATCTAACTCAGTTTCTTGTAGATTCTAGCTACACCACTTAACCCTCGAGTTTTGGGGATAATAAGGTCCTCTATTGAATTGCTCATTCACTCTATCATCAATGTGGAAGTGATTTTGTTATCCATAATAATTCCATTAATATTAATTTTTAGGGATATTTTTGTCTCTAAAATCTAAAGAAGTATTTTTGTTTCAAAATATGATCATTCCTTGAAATAATACTATGAACAAAAGATGTTTTAACTTGATCATGAATGTCCAAATTGATATCTTTTTTAATTATGGAATTAAGGTCATTATTCGTAAATAGATTATAAAAAATCAATATGATTCCAGATCATTATGGAATGGTTGCAGGAGAAAAGATGTTTATAGCAGTCCTCTAAATTTTTTTGGTTGGAGAAGACAAATGCAAGAGAAAATCCTCCCAGCTGCAGTTTGTCATCTGTGGTGAGTCGTGAACTGTCCTTGATGAAAGTGGTAAGCCTCCAAGAGAATGATATTAGTTGATATTTATAATATATAACAATATTTGAAAATAATTATACTCTCATTACTAAAGAAATCATGGAAAAAATGTACAAACATTGCAGAGTTATGCACACTTATAAGAATTGTTTTTTAATATGTAGTGGAATCATTGAATTCGACCACCTGATTTATTATTTTTGGTTTTTTGGATTGTGTTTTATTCCAAAGCTATCTGAATATATTTTATGAGATTTATTTTGTGCCTATCCATAATGTTAGTCTATAAGTATCAACAATGTTTTTTACCGTATAAATCCTTATTTTCCCTTCAATATGATCCATGGGATGCTTTTGAATCCTACCTTTGCTTTACTTCTCTAATCCATGTTTCTATCTCAGGCCTTCCATGGATTTGATTATTTCTTCCCACTATGTGTCTTTTTTCCTTTCTCCTTGAGGTTGAATTTCCAACGGCAAGGTGTGTGCTTAATCCAAAGCTGGCTCTTTGTTGGCGTCATGTTCTTTAAAGAGCTATCTAAAATTATCATTTCTGCATTGACGTGAATAATCTATAATACATTTTTCATGATAGAGACTAATGATTGAGATGCATTTTCCCTTTACCATTTAAAAATTCTTAGTGATTGTCTTGATTTATTCAGAATATTTAATGAAGTCAAGAAATAATGCTTGTGTTGATAAATGGTACATTTTATTTTTTTTTTGTTTTCTTAATTGTATTTGTTCTCACTAGCTTACAATTAATATTATTTTTTTTCATTTTGGGATTACAATTTTTTGTGTTAAATTTTTTACGAAACATGGAATGGTCTTAAAGATCATTTATATATCACTAGCTATCTAAATGTGTCAATGATCATTGGTAGTAGCATGCACTGTGGTAAAAAGATTATTTAAGTCCTGTAATATGATTTATTCTTTGAAACACCCAAATTTATTGATATCATTATTTATATTATATGCTTCTATTTCTCAAAATTTTTAATAATTATACAATGATATGAATATATTGTACTTGACATATAATTAACATGAATTAGTATTCTTTTTATAGTTCACAATTTAGGATATATGTGATTATAAAATAGGTTTTCTACTTTTATTTTCCTAAAATATATTAGAAAATTCAATACATTATATATGTGGGAAAATATTTTTAGAAAATGAAAATAGAAATGGTAGTCTTTTTGAATTAATTATTCATGTTCGTCGAAAAATTAGAATTCAATAAAACTTATATCATAAGAAAATCCTTTGAAATTATATTAATGGTGTATTATTTTAGTTTAAATGTTGACAAACTACTTTTTGGTTCCCCTAAGACCCAAATCTCAGTTACGCTTCATATGTTTTTTTTTCTATGATGCAAAATAGTTTAATATTATTTGATGCAGAGTTCAGAATTAAGTGGATCTTCCAATTATGGGGGTGCATGGGGCATTCCTAGGTAATGGGAAAAGAGTGCAAAGGGGAATAATTATTTTTATAAGGTAGATTATGGTATATAATACATGGCTGATATCAATTTCCCAATCTATAGCTCTACAATTCTTTTATCCTATTCATCTGGTGTGATTATCAAATGAAGTATCATCCCTCTTTTATTTAAATAAATTTCTCATTTTTTGGACATGTTTTTTTGATCCATATATGTGAAAACTAATATGGTTATATTGGTCAAGGACTTTTGTTATGTATTCATCTTCTAAACCCTATTTTTTCACACGATAATATTCTTTAATATTGTTAATATAGTAAAATCTAATTTTTTGTGGTTAATTAGGTTTTCCTCTGAAAACAATTATCGAAAAGATATTCATTCACATTTAATTTATAATAAGAACGTCCATACAAATTTTTGTGGATTTCTAATTGAATATGTGTTTTTACCCTTAACTTATATTGTTTTGTTTTTCGATAAGGTTCACATTAACATGGGAGAGGGGTCATGGTGTCTAGCTGGTCGGGAGTGGGAAGTCGCAAGAAGAAGCCTCTGGTACACACTACAGTAGTGCAGTGCACTGAAACCTCATCATCTCTAACATGTTAATTCATTATTAGATGATTAATTTTTTCCATTGCCATGTCATCATATCATCAAAACAATTTAATTTATTCTATTACCTTTACTCATACCGACATTACAATTTCCTGATTGATTAATATGATTATCCAATATTTATTTTCTATATTATCATTAATGTTTCACTCCTTATTATATCACACATGATTGATATAATCTTTCACTTTTTGGGCCTTGTATAATCTGATGTATATGCGACAGTATGTTCTTTAACTTCTCCACCATGATCATCATGGGTTCATCCTCAAGGCTGTCCTAATCCTCTACATAGGTCAATAGGCTTGATATCACATCTAGGCTGTTTCAGGAAAAAATAAGGTATCTTTTCTTTTCAGCAGTTTTATAAGAAACGGTTAATTATAGGGTACCCTCTAAGAAGATGTAATGGCTGCTGAAATGTTGAATCCAATGTATATTCCATGGGCATGGAATTACCATATTTATGTGCCAGAGGTGTTTCGCTATCCTTTATACCTATATAAGTTTGATGGAATATGTAAATAAGAATCATCCTATGACTCCCCCCACAACCGGAGCAACTCCTAAAATATCTTCCTCATTTGGCCATCAAATATGGTATTGTCAATCATCATCAAAATCTCCCCTAATACCCTCCATATTGCTAACTCATGGAATACCATCTCTTAGATCACAACATATTTCTCCTGCAAAACATTTTTCTCCTTCTATTAACAAGAACATTGTAACTTTTATTAAGGGTGTTCCTTTCAATATAGTCAGGTTAAATGGGGTTTTACTTATGATACATGTTTCTGAAAACTGGATGTTGTACTCCTTTTGAATAGTGTATGAGTTTATTAATTTGAGCATTGGAAGTTTTTTATCATCCGATCTTGTATTTTAATTCATTAGTGTATCATGTTTCTTAATTGATCAGTTGATCATTTTATAGTATTATTTGATATTTTTGTGCAAAATCACGGGGAAGTACTACTTTCTATTAAAAATGATTTTAAATGTGGGGAGAATTGTTGTATTATGAATCTATAATAATGTTTGGTTTAGGTTAATTTTGATTGAAATGGTTTCATTTTTTCATTTTACATCATGTTTTTACATTTTTTGATTTTTAGGAAAGGAAAAACTATTCATAATCAATGGGATCAAAATAAAACTATTTATAGATAATTTTGAAGATCCTCCCGGGGAGGGGATAAAACATAAAAATATCAATAGTTACAGACTACTATGTTTTTTATTTAACTTATTCAGGTATTTCAATATCTATGTTTTATTAATTTAATTTCTCCTAGAATATTTTTTATGAGTACATAATAGAAAATTTGAATGGGGTAATGAATATAAATTATTAAATATTGATTTAGGGTGTTTTAAATTTTAAATTCATTTTTTATGTTTTATTCACATCACATTATTTTTTATTTCATTTCATTGGTGTGGTTTTTAAATTTTTGTGTATTTTTGAATCATTGTGTGACAAATTTAACACACACACTTATATATATATATATATATATATATGTAATTTTTGAAATCCAATACATAGAGTGAATTTATTTGACATATGTTACTATATTTAAATTAATTTTTATAATGAATATTGTTCTTGATTAAATGTTTTCAAAAACCCATGAGGAGACATGTGAATTTTTAACCCCATATGTCAATGAACTATGAAAATTTCAAAATAACCTAATGAAGATGTGTTTAAACTACTTATGAAATATTTTTCACACTCAAATCATTTCTTCCAAAAAATAAAAAAACAAACATAAATTTACTGTGTTTATATAAAAATATGTATCCAACCTACTCAAAAAGTTAAATATTATGATCTAGTTGAACTGATGTATAGAATAATATTTTCATTTGGTTATATATATTATTTAAAGATTAATTATGGGTAGTATTCAAGGATTGAAATTTTTTTATGGAGACAAAGAAACTATATTTTGATGAATCTACATGGAAATATTCTTTAATTTAAAATATTTGAAGTGAATTTTTATTAATTATTCATCTATATAAAATAAATAAAAATAAAAAATAAGAATATGAATTGTTGATTTATCATTATAGAAACATCTTGGAAGGTTAATATCAGTTTTTTAATTTTAATGAAACCTTACTTTCTTCAAAAGTATCATTTTAAAAATATTTTAAAAATACTATAATAGAATTTGAAATCTATTAAATGTAGGTGAGTGGATTTATTTTCTCTATTGAAATTATAAATGATTTTTGATTGAACCTAATGATTTTAAGATTTTTATATCTAATTGAATATTAAGTTGAGTAAGGAGAAACCCATTCATTACTATATCATAATGATTCATATTTTCATTAAAAAAGTCCAATCATTTTTATTCAAATTCATCTATTTATTAACATCTAAATCATTCAATCCCTTAACCATCTAAAATAACTAAAAGTTCACCATGATTAACATAAATTGAAACCAAATTTAGTTGAGATTTAGTAACATATGAAGCCTATGGGGACACTTACATGTGTTTAGATAAGAAAATATTTTTAAAAAATCTATATTTGTGTGATGAGGGAAAAAATGAATGGGTAAGTGTTTTGACTGATTGTGAGAATAAATGATCCGCGAATAAATAGAATTACCATAGGTAATATTTAAAATATGGTTTATT
Organism: Viscum album; assembly: GCA_963277665.1. Taxonomy (NCBI): domain Eukaryota; kingdom Viridiplantae; phylum Streptophyta; class Magnoliopsida; order Santalales; family Viscaceae; genus Viscum; species Viscum album. The sequence goes on from OY728128.1 coordinate 327,461,205, forward strand.
AATGAGGAATGATAATTTTGTATCATTTTTTATTGATATAGAGGCTTTAATGAGATTTGTTTTTATTTCATTCAAATGATTTTTATGACTATTTGTTATGTGAGTGTAATTATAATGTGAATGGGAAATTATAGAGGTAATATTTTCAATATCCTCATATTTCTGAAATTTCTAAAATAATTTCATCATTTTTTTCTCTAGTTAATTTTTTGAATTGTTGTGAAAATGGATCAATTTATTCTTTTTATGTGATAATAATCATTTTTGGAATTAATAAACAAGACTTATTTTATTTTATTTTATTTTAGAAATTTTCAATTTTTATATTTAAAGAATTAAAATTTTGATAGGTCTTGTTCAAATTGATTTCACACTATTTACCTATGAATTTTACACATGTTTTATATAAATTTCATGGAATTTTATATGACATGTATTGATTTTGTATAATATAAATTGATTTCATAAGAATTTGTGATGGATTTTATGAATTCAAGGGGTTTATATAATTATTTTAATATTTTTTAGATGACTCAAATATTTAATATGTATTTTTGAATATTATATGTCATTCAAAGACTATGTATGTCTTTTAAGAGTATTCGTATAATGATCCCAACTAATAATTGTTTCATTATGATTGAATTTTTCATATTTTATGAATTAAGCTATAATTATATTTTTTATTATTACACCACATAGAACTCAAAGATATAATTATTAAAATATTGATTAAGAAAATGACATCAAGACCCAAATATTATATGGGTATTCATTTTTTTCAATTCATGTTTTATGAAATGGATTTCAAATGAATAATATTGGCCTCAAATACTTTTTATTTTATAAAACTTTTAGGAATACCATTAACAATATGCTTAAAAAGCATTATATTTCCACCCCAATTTATAAATAATGAAACATCAATAAAATGAGAGATAAAGAGTTGAAATTCAAAAGAAAAATTAAATAAAAATAAATGAATAAGCAATGGGATTATCATATGAAACAATGCAAGTGAAGAACAAAATATTGATACTTCCACATTTAAGATGAAAACTAAAATAACATTTAATGTTAATGGATTTTTCAATGGTGTGATTTGAAAGTGTTACAGATTTAAAAATATATTGCCTATATTCCTGAATGTTTTTCAAGGATTAATAAATTTTTTTAAAATATTCAAGATAATATTTTCTAAATGTTACACATGTAGTGACAATATAGTTCTTGTAAATACAGAGAGAGTTTGAGAATCATAATTGGAAGAATAATAATGGAATATTATTTATTCATACTTGTATAATGTTTTAATTTCCATTATTAGTAAATAACCTATTATATTTCCATTTTATGTCATTTTTTTTATTCTCTCGTTTTTATTTCTATAGAAAATCATTTTTTGATGAAAATGGTCATTTTAATTTTGAATTAATTTTATAATTCACTATTTTGGATTAGTTTTCTATTTATGAATTTAATGTGATTGATCTCTCTATTTAATACTCTTACGATAGGTCATTACATTGATCATAGTGTGTTCAATTAGGTTCATTTTCATGATTGTATGTTAAAAATTAAATCACATTCAAATGAGGATCAACACCCATATTGAGATATAATTATTGTTTCTAGGTATATTTTTATATTTAAGATGTCATTATTATGTATATAATATAGAATTCAATTAGGTAAATCAATTATATAAGGATTAATGGTGTATCTAAATGGTTGAATATTTATTCATTTCTCAGATATAAAATCGGATTTCATAATCCTTTTCAATCAATATAAATATTTGGTCTGAAAATAATTTTCTTCCATAATTATATATTTAATTTTTATTTTGTATTTTAATTTTTTTAGAAAAATCATAAATTTAAAAATTTTATTTATTTTTAAAATCATAGAAAACAATAGTGAAATTTCTAATTCTTATCTTTCAACAGCCGCATGAGACAATCCTAGGATGGATATGCTACATTTCATGGGGATAAATTTTTTATAAAGGGCCTAGTAATTCCCCATTTTTAATTTACCCTTTTGAAAATGGTAATGTGGTAGAATATATATTTCTCTACATTAAGTCATATATAGTGGTAATGTAGTCCAATGAAGGCTGGATACTAATGTGGATGATGTAAAATTTAGTTATGGCTACTCATGAGAAAGTATAACGTAAGAAATTAGTTTAGATCAATTTCATTTTTGGACATATAAATATGTAAATTGTGTGATAATTAAATAATAATAAATTCCATTGGGAATATACATATATTTATAGTGGAAAGTACAATGAAATTTGAAGTATAGTGATTGATTATATACTTATATTTAAAGGATTATTTTTGGATTCATTATATTTTATATAGTAATTGATGATTTGTTTTTATCATTATAGAAAAAGTAGTACATATTGAAGTAATATTTATTTATCATGATGCCAGAAGCTGGTTTTGATTGCCATAAATAAAGAATAATAAATAAAATCATGTTCCTAGCTATTTTGTTTTTTCAACAAGTTTATGTATCTCATTAATGTAATATGGGGTTATTAAAAGACGTTAATGTGACATATTTGAATTGGGTGGGTTCAACAATGGAATGCTCAGCCTTGATGAACACATCCAGTCTTGGGAAAAGATGACATTTGAGTTTGTAGACCATACAATGGATGAACCATACTTCTCGGAAAACATCATTTAATGAAAATTATTTAGAGACTCTAATTTTGATAGAATTAAAGACTTCTTTAATTGTTTTGGATATTCCATTTGTGGTTGAACTCAAGGTTTCACAGATTTTCCTTAAATGTAGATGAATAATAAAAATTCAATTTTCAGTCAGTTTGAATATAGAATACTAAAATTTATAAAAACCCGTATACGGGTTATCTTTAGTGAACATTAGTGTTCATAGTTGGGGTTCGTGTATTCATTATATTTTCATCTCAGTTGGGACACTTATTAATTATGAAATATTAAATGTTAGAATCTCTCTATTTGATATCATTTGAAGTATTAATGAGAGTTAATATAGAATCATATCATTTAGAATATCCACAAAAGTATGCTTATTAGAATTGTTTTTTTTTATGTTTCCATTCTAATAAAATAATAACAGAATATATTCCATATTTTTCAACATTAAATTATAAATATAAATATAGTAAAAAATATTATTTGATGTTTGGTATAAGTTATAAAATATGATAGACGTGAATTAGTGGAAGGATCATTCCAAGTGTTCATGTGTTGTGTCAATTTTTTTAGACCAATAAAAAACATTGGAGACATAATCACATATGTGAAATAAATGGTACCAATTTTTTTTATCATTATTAATTTGATTGATCATTTTCATTTGGAATATTTTCCTTATAAGAATAATTCTAACATCAATATTTTTGGGTTTATTTACTAACTATGAAGAATTAATTTTGATCGTTTTTTGATTTATGAACTCTATCAATAAATTTGTATATCCTTTATTATTTTATTATAGGATATTTCCCCTTAATTGAAATGTAGATTTATTTAGTTTATACAATAGGGAAATTTAATTATTTACATAAAATATTTAGGATTAAGTTTGATAATTTTAATAGAATTTTTTAATCGATAAATTAATTATAAAATTGTTTAATGGGATGGCATAAAGAAAGATTTTTTTCATTATGTTAATTCACCATTGAATTATTATCATGTAGATTGAAATTGTAGGCTAAACCATGTAGTATGGGAGTTTTATTCTGTGGATTAATTTTCTCATTATGAGGAAAAGATTATGAATAGGGGTAATTCCTAACAACTCAAAACTATTATTATTCTCATATTTAGTAATTATATTGATTTTTGTTAAGAGATTAATATTATGAATAATGGTGGCCAAAAATTTCTTATCTAATTTTGTTATCATGTTGTATTCTATAATAATTAGGGTTTTGAAATAGAATGAATAATTCAACAGATGATCCATGCTTATTGATTGATAACCTTCCATAGTCCTAAACATTAAATATTTATTTTCATAAATAATTATAATGTAATTTCAAAGATTTCAAAATTTTACATGATTTAACGCTAAATAGAACCTGGTTTATTCAACTTATTAGACCTCCAAATATCAAACTATTTTTATTGTCATTTAAAATAATGACTTAAACAATGAGATTTTCTAATATAATATGGGTTATTCTAAATATTTAATGTATTTTACATAATTATATAATGATTAAAATATTTTTCTTGAAAAATTCATGTGGGTAAATTCCAAAATATAATGGAAATTTGTCAAATATGATGCCATATAATAGAGAGATCGTGTTATTTTAATAAAAATTTTATAGATATTTTGTTCTGTGAGTTTATAAAATATCACATATATGATGAATATAATGATAATACATATTATTATATTTATTTTAGATTGTCATGTAATAAAATTGATGAAATTTTGTGTAATGATATAGTGTATGTTATCGAAATCCAGTCAACAATTTTTTTCTTAGGGACATTTTGTATCATGTAATGGTTATCAATGGATATAATTCATCATCCACTTATATATGTTTTATATAACATGGGACGTGATATGATATAAACCATTTAATATATGTGTCTCATGATTATCCCGAATGATCATCATAGTGTATATAGGATAAAATATATAGTTGTATAATTATTGTCTCAAAAAAATTGTTAGAGAATATTTATTCTTATTAAATCTATTGATGATAATCGCATGGATTATCACAAATGTTTTATTCTTATTACTTATCGAACAAAAAATGATTTAAATATAAATTTTCATTTTAATAAATAATATATTCAATTTATTTTATCATAATAAATACAATACTAAAATGATCTGATATATATTTTACAATGAAAATTATTCATTAATGCACTATGAGAATAAATGTAAAATATTATTAATAAATTAACGTGAAATGTAAAATATTATGTAAATAAAAAGAAATTAAAAATGACTTATTCAAAAAGAATCATCTTATTTTCAAGAATCATTTTAATTTAAATAAAATTAATGAGTTGTATAAATATTATGGTCAAAAAGTAAATAAATCATTTTATTTGATTAAAATTTATCATTCTTAAAGTGTCTTATTTTCAAATAATTTTATTTCATTATATATTATTTTTTTTATCCCAAAAAAGTAAATAATTATTTTTTTATATTTAATTTAATTAATTTTTTTGACAGTATTTATAATTACCAAATTATCACCCATTTAATGAATTTTATTTGAGAATAAAATATTAAAACAATAATTTTATTCTAAAAAAATAATTTTTTTAAAAAAAATGTTTTTTTGATTTATGAGTTACTATAATAAAGATAATTTTTATCATTTATAGAATGAGGATCATGTAAAAAGAATTCAATATTTTGAGTCACACTTTCTATATTTGGTAATATATTTAATTTCTATTTTTCATAAAATTTTGTTATAAAGGTAAAAATAGGTCCCCATAGTAAATGATAAGAAGTGGTAAAACAGGTATACCTAGAGTTAAAGGCACATAGTATCCTAACCCACATCTATAAATGGGATTATGAAGGAATTATCAAATATAACATATATTTTCCTCTATAAATCCCATTTTTTGATTCAATTTCCTTTAATATTAAATCTATATTTATATAAAGAAATAATTATTATCAAAAATGAAACCCCCTTCACCTAATCAAAGACCCCTTCACCACTCCATTTTTCATCACACATAAAAACACAAATATAAAAAAAACCCTACAACAATGATAATAACCATGTTATATATGTTTTCTCCCCTCTAAAATACAATTCTAAAAAGGATTACAATGTTTTCAAAATGTTTATATCAATGGAAAGAGTATTTTCTTTTCATTGAGTTCATAACATTATCTTCTTATATTTAAAAACCCCAAATATATTATATCAATAATTCGATAATGAAATCTATATCAAACAAATAATAAATTTTTTATATGATTATGTAATAAACACTATATACATTCCTCTAATCTAATAAAAAAATATTCTTTCCTCTTTAAATTTAGACTACTAATATCATGAATGATATTTTTTATTTTTTATCTCATCCCTATATAGATAGTTCTAAAAGATTATATAACAAATAAATATGATATAAATGAAATTAATAATATTATCAAAAGATAAATTTTCATTCGAAATATAAAAATCAATATTAAATGGTCATTATAAATTTAACCACAAAAAACAAGCATATCGAGACATAATTTTTAAATTGTAAACATTTTTTAGCATCTATTGAAATGAATAATTTTTATTATAATGTACTGATATATTATATTTAATATCAATATTTTATATATGGTTAAACTATTTTGTATCTCATTTTCTAAGGTCCAAATAGCATATAATGTTTTGAGAAATTAAGAAAACCACCAAATGTTATTGATGAGTTAAAAAATAACAATAATGAAATAAAATATGATATTAAATGGAAATAATAATGAATTATAAATAAAATTAGTTCTAGATAATTTTTTTTAACATTTTAATTTAATTATTCTAAAGGTTTCACGTATGCACCAGGAAAATTGTTACATTATATGTGGGTTTTTTGTCATAATTTCAATTCCATCAGAAATGTTTTGTATTATGCACCAATTTATCTTTATATTGGTTTAATATTTAACTTTTTAATTATTAAAAATTAAATTATTTTTTATTCATTGTATTTTTATTTCCATTTATTCTATACATATTCTTTTTCAATTTATTTAAGAATTACATAAGATGTAATGGTTTTTGTTAAAATAGCATAATTTCATTAAGTCATAAAAATTATTCCTGAACATCATCATTATATGTTTGGCATAGTCATCCAAGTTGTTGTATTATATTTTATTATCTATTTATTATTGGAGGTTTAAAATTATTTTAGGCATTTCAATTCCCTCTGGTTCATAATTGAACTTAACATTTTCTTATCTGAGGACTACGACATATCGCTTATTTATGGATAGAAATATCTTTCCACTATATTTATATCATTTATAACGATTCTAGATAATTCCAATATATAATTTAAATATTTTTATGATAATTTTCTAATATATTTGAATTTAAAAAAAATCTATTCTATATTTTATGTAACTATAATTTTTGAATTTATTTACAAAAAAGTGAAAAGATTGTGATTTTAAAAATTTATTAAAAAGGAATTTTATCCACCTTTTAGTATGTTTTATTGAATAAATTATCATATTATGGTTTCTTTTGTTTCAATAAAAATTCCCATCATTTATTTAATAAAAAATGTAAAAAATAATAGTAATTTTTTTTGAAGAATAAATAAATGGATTAAATTCTATTTTTGTATATTTTTATCTTCTACTATAAATTAATTTTTTTAACATAATTAATTTTCATGTATTTTTTATTTTTAATAATGTCTATATAAATACAATAAATTAATTATTTTCACCAATTAAAATGGAATTAAAATTTAATACCACTTCACATAATCTATACGATTTTTTTATAATACAGCATTGATTTTGTTATCAGTTATTAATAGATTAATAAATATTGGATTTATATTTCTTTAATTAACCTCTATATTTTAATGTAAATTCATATTTCACACCTCCACTTGTTCGTATGGGTTATGTATTTTGTTACTCATTATCATTGTATTGGAATGATTTTTTCTCATTTATTTAAATATTCATTAATTTCAGGGATATATTCTATGTCACTTCAACTATTTCTATATATTTTTTCTACAATTTACACAACCACAAAACCAATGATATATATGATTTTAATAAAATGTTTATTATTAATGATGTTATTTCATTTACTGACACGGTAAATATTAAAACACTTTTTACTTGTAATTTAAATATGGATGAATAATCGTTATTAAAGAATGTTAGTTATTTATTTTATTCATTAAAAATTTATTAATATCATGATTGAATTGTGAAAAATTATTGAAAACTGGGGATCAAACCTATAAATCCCTTTGACACATCAGTATGTCTCATGATAAAATCATTGATTGGTATTTTTTTAAACAAACCTATTTATGTATAATTTCATTGAATAAAGACATGAAGTAATGTTTATGATGTCATACATTATGAATTCTATGACTATGAAATTTTTTATTTTTAAACATGTTATTATTTATATTGTTATGATATCCCTTAATATATCACTTTCTCACATTATCAATTATGTGGTATATTTCATTATAATTCTTTTCGTCGAATTATTCACTCTTTATTTATTCATTCTTTTTTTTCTATGCTACCCCAAACTGAGAATTTGACATCACCCTTAATATGAATAATTTTCTACTAGTTATGAAGGATAATATTTCATATTATAATTATATATTGGTTAAATGTTTAATGAATTTTGAGGTAGATATTGAATAAATATTATTAACTAAGGATTCAATAGTTTAAAAGGAAAAATTCATATTTGATGGGTATGGTATATGTTATTTATTTAATGGTTTTCCATGAACATTGGAACCCAAATTCTAATATAGTATGTGTAAGCATGTGAGTGAACATTTTAAGTATTATTTTAATTATGGATGTTTATTTTTTGGTCTCTTTTTTTGGTATTAAATAAGAATAAAAATTATATATTTTTCGCACAAAATCCTTGTCTGTGTTTCTAGGTCATTAATGTTTATATGAAAATTGTGATTAAATAAATTTGTTGGTTAGGATGTTATAATTTTATCATACTATAATATTTTTATATATCATTATGGGTTCATATTTTTATTCTTTATCTCAAATTCAAATGGAACTAAAACACCCTTTGTGGTTTGATGTGATTATATTTTAAGGTGATTGATGATATTTTGGATATTTTTATGGGGTTTAGGAAGAATACATTGTGGATGTATAGGTAAAGCATAGGGTTGGAATGAAAATCTATGTTATGTAATTTTATGATATTTTTAGAAAATATTTAAAAATAATTGAGGGAATATATGATTAATATATAGATTGATCATTTTTTGATTATTTTATTTGGGGGATAATTCTTAATATAGAATTATGGGAGCACAAATTTCTATGAATTACAGTTTTAAATTGTAGAAAAAATTATATTTATTTTATTATTGTTATAAATTATGAATATAGTTTATTATTGGAGTCCTAGAAGAAAAATTTTAATACAATAAATCATTATAAAATTTTATGTATCTAAAGAGTGTGTGGTTTCTAGAAATGTCCTGATTATCTAAACAGAAGAATTGGTTGCACTCTCTAGCTTTGATTCACCTTGGAACAGAACCATTAAAAAATGTATTTTATTATTACCATGATCCATCCTAGCTCACCCATCCATTATATACTAAAGGTACCATGTGATAGGGATCAAGGTTCATTCTTGATCCAAAGGGATGACGATAATACATATAGCACAAATAAAATTATTTGGAATTATTTTCAACATAAAATAAATTAATATAGCATTATAAATTTTATAATAATTATGGAATGATGTGAACATACAACAAACACCCCTAAAGAAAAAAATAAATTAGTAAAAATTGAATGTGAATAGTATTAAAAACACACTATCACCTCCAATTAAATATAAAAAAATAAAACCTTTTATTCCACATCTATAATGCCTCCTACATAAATTCCATTACATATATAAGAGAAGAAGACATGGATTATTAATTTTTCTGATGTGTAAATAAAAATAAATAAGACATCCAACTAACCACCTTGGGAATATATGAGTCACCATCCCATATCAGTAAAATAATCCTTCCACAATTGATTATAAGAAAATCCTAAACCTATTAGAGCCAAAGTTTTTAAAAATAATAAGTGGTGTAAGAAAGGGTTGAGCTAAAAATCACATTTGGAATTTGTAAATGATTACATAAATGTTATTTTAAAAAATAATTCATATAGACTTTTTTATAATACATTAATTTAATCACAATATTTCATCAAAACCTCAGAGGAACCAATGTAGAATGATCCCAGAAAATAGTATGGTCCCCCCATTCTTTTCAGAATCAGATTCGACAAGGCCTCATGCACCTTCTTTTCCTCTAGAATACCCTAAAAGAGTTTCTATCTATTATTCTCCATAGGTGGGTATCTAGGGCGCATCATGGATTCATATAGTACCGTTCCATTTCGGGGCCATGGTGATGGCACATGAGATGATGAGAGATCTGATAATGAAATCTTGTGGATTGAATGTGGATGTTAATATTAATATGAATATGGCATGTGATAGGAAGGAAGGAGGATTTTTTAATAGGGTTCTCGCCAAGATAGGGATCTCCAGTTGGGAATGTGATATCATAATCAAATTTGTTTGTTCTCTGTTTAGGGTGGTCACTTCTATGGGGTTATCACATTTCTTCTTTAAGTCTATTCACACACTTTATCGAGGTTATCCATTATCAATGAGCATATTTATCCCAATACAACACACTCTTAGTAGGCTGATTGATGAAGCTGTCAATAATGAGAACATTCTACCATATAGAAGAAGGTATTGCATCCCACCAACATCACATTTGATGTATGATAACCACACGATAATATTCCTGAATATTGGGTAGAGGTATCTTAATTATCTTAACATGATACTGGTGGAGTAATTCCACTAGAGGTGAAAATAATAAATAGTATGAAGTGAAGTTTCTATATATCTCACTCAAGTGACATGAGCTAGGTTAATAGGTTTAGTAGAAAGGTGTGCATGGAGAGAGGCACTTTTACGATAGAGTATCGTGGTAGCACTGTATCCCCATGAGGTCTGTGAACTAGGGACTTCGACAAATAGGTGAATAAGGTTATGGACCGAATTATAAACTTGAAAACCCATTTCATTTCGTTTGGGGGAAGATCACTTTCATAAATTGTGTACTCTCAGCTATAGTGGTTCATGATCTAGTATATAGCATTGTGTCGAAGGTGGTTATTAGTTTCATCGATAGAATACTTTCTCATTTTATTTGGGATGTGTCATCCAAGGGAAAACGATAGTGGGTGTCATGGAGAAAGATGGCCAGACCCATTGGTGATGGAGGAATCAATGTGAGGAGTCTGATGGATACAATTCATGTCATGCGTGTGAATCTTCCATGGGAAATCAGTGAGGAAAAAAACCCATTGGGGGAGGAATATGTCTCAAAGATATAGGGTTGTTGTTATAGCCCCTTCATCTAGGGGACATTTTTATGGTCCCCGGAAAATAGTATCTTCTCGTCTCTCCTCCCACACTGATAATGGATTATTGATGAGCGGCACAACTTCTATTGTTATCACAACTGGTCATGTAGTGTGTTGGGATATCCAAGATGTCCAAATCCCATTATCTACTTCAGGGAGGCAAGCATACATCCACAATTTTTTATGTCTATTCTGGATGCACCTCAATAGGCAGTGTTCGACTCCATTCTAATTAACTCATTGAAAAAATGTTTTGATTATAGCCCTTCCTTCTCTGGTATGTTAAACAAGAATGTTATCCATAGGAGTAACATTACACAGGGGAACCAGGAGTGATGGAATAGTGTTCCATGGGAAAATAGAATCTTTAATAAACTAAAAATTTTCACATGGAGGATCCAAAATATTGAAATACCCTTGGATGTTAATATAAAATTCATAGGTATTAGCATGGATTCCCATTTTCATAGTTGTTTGAATAACAAGGATGAGACCATGAACCATATCTTCTTAGAGGGCGAATGGGCTTGGAAGTTGTGCCACTTCTTTGGTGTTTTCATAGGGTTATCCTCCCATGATAATTAGAATGAGTGTTTTATGGAAGAATGGTTATAGGGGATCAATAGGAATGCAGGAGGGGCGATATGCAAGCCATCATCTACAATGCAGGATGCTGGGCTTTATGGAAGGTATTGAATCAATCTAGGTTTGAGGGGATCTCTTCTATATGTAGAGTAGTTGTAGGTTTAACTAAATGTATACCGATTGACATTATTGTCCTATTTGGTATCAATATGGATGCACCATATGTTCGCATGTGGCTAACATGACAGACTGAGGACTGGCAGCATGGATCTAGGGTATATGGGAGAAGGACTTGCTGGGTTCACCAAGAGGGTGATCTCTAGATTAATATAGATGGATCTTGCACTATGGGTGACATGCGGGGTTGAGGGTTTCTCCATGACCAAATGGGGGAGTGTGGTTCTAGCGTTCACATCGCATTATAGAAATTGATATTCTATTCGTGAAGTGGCTCTGGTGACTCTTACTGGGATATCCAATAGCAAAAAGACGATAATTATCATTGTTAAACTATAAATGGACTCTATGATTGTTCATGTAGCTCTGTATGGTAAAGGATACACTCCCTGGTCAGCTACATTTACAATTAAAAAATGTAAGGCTCTTCATAACAATAAAATTAGAGTCACCCATACTTGGCATGAGGGGAATAAAGTGTTGGACTACCAGGCCTCTCTTGAGGTCCCTGGTATCCTAGTGTTTTTCCTTTCTAATGTGTCTCAATTTAAAATTTAGGGGTGATCTTGATTATGGGTGATTCTCTTGGCCTTCATTATTTTGTACCCCCTAGGTGTCGGTGACATCTTCTTTATGCTACCTCATTTTTTTAAATAAAAATCTTATATTTTGATGGATGATAGTAATAGCTAAATGAAGTGATATTTAAAACACAAACAATCAATATTTTAAAAGATACATCATGAGATAAATTGAATATGGTAATTAATTCTTGGGTAACATTGAAATTCTATATAACCTTAGTGGTGGATTTTAATTTTTTCTACAACAATTTCTATAGGGAGTTTCACATATATGCCACTATAATTTCTAGTGGTGGGGGAACCTCATCTTATCTAGGATATCTAATTCAAGAACATGATATTTCACATCATTATTAACACAAAAACACAACTATTAGTAAATGATAGTTCTCTAAGACATCAATGAACGTGTTAATTAATAATACATACATTAATCAATTTACATATTCCATCTTAAATGAAACTAGTAGTATAACTTTTCATTATCAATAAAAAGAAAAAAATAATAATATAATTTCTAAAATAATATGTTTGGAAAAATTAAAAATGGTAATTATAGAAATAATAATAATATCTAAAAAAATTATATCATTTAAATATTAAGTTAAAAAATGAAAAATTATCCATCAAATTATATTTTAGAAACTAATGATAAAAAAATCCGTTAATGACTAATTATAAAACATAATAAAAATGTTCAACCTAAATTTTAAATATCTCCTTTTCCACTGTACAAATATATATTCCAATATATATATACTTCCCTTAACATATATATTCAATATTTTCAAGTTAATATTTTCATAAATATATATACTATCCCATGAATACTTATATAAACAAAAAACACAAAATTAGATATTACAAAAATGACATTTAGAAATCCCTTCCAATTGAGAATACAATGTAACTTCAAAACCATTAAATTAAATAAACAACTCAGAAAAAATAAAATATTTCTTAAAAATTATATAATCTCTAAAAGAATGAAAATAGATCATGGAACTATAAAATTTACAAAACACACATAAAATTCATGTTTGGAAGAAATCCAGAACCATTACCCATTTTATAATTAGTTTATAGGTTATAACGACCCATTTTATAAAGTATATATCCATTTTAGAAATCAAATTATGTAGATAAAAGAATGTATAATGAGAATAATTTCTATATGAAATTATTTGCAAATCCAAAGAATAGTCTATATTGAACAAAAATTTCAAAAAATTGAATCGTAATTTTAATTCAACCGCAGATGATTTGAACCCTTCATAGTCATATTAAGAATGTCTAGATCGGAAATAACACACATGGGTTGTAAGAAAGAATGTAATAATTTTCAAAAACCATGAGAAATGGATATCCTATATTGCAGAAACCTAAAATATGGTAGATTAATAGTTACCAAATATCATGTGCTAACAATGCGACAAGAATAAACACTACAATATTAAAAACATTATAATGTAATAAAAGACAAAATACTTTAGAGAAATATAATATATAGGTAAATAAATAAATAATATATAAATTTAACTGTATGGGTGAAACAATAGTTCCCCCTATGAATCTTTCCTCCATTATATATCCATATAATTAAAGAAGGAATCCTATGATAATTTATAATATATTGTTAATCAATATGAGAAAAAACTCTAAACCACTCCACCACCATTTAGAACTATCATATACAAATATATCAAAATTCATTGTTAATAAAACATAGTTCATAAAATATGAAATAACATGATGCAAAAAAAAATTAATGTATGATCCTCAATGGAAAAAAATGAAATCTACCCACCCTAAGCATATATAGGATCAAAATTATAACAAAGGAAAATCAACCTAAGAGGGAGAAACAAAAAACAATATCCCTAAATAGAGGTCCCCACCATATAATTCTTACACATATCATGGTCTCCCAAACAATAATAAATTTCCAAAATATTTTTCAATAACGTTTTATATAATCCTTCGAATATTGGAAACCCAACATTGATCATGAAACATAAAATCTAATTCAAAATACCTTCTTTATAAATATAAATACATATATAATATCACAATGGAAAACAAAGATAAGGACTGATTCTATAAAATTGATATTAAATTAAAAATATATGAAAACAATTACTAAAGTCCCACTACCTCCAAAATATAATCACTCATAATAAGCCATAAACAATTAAGTTTGAAGAAGTGATTGGAAAAGATACTCCCCCAACAGAGACATACTTGAGTGAAAATACAAGGAATCCACTATGAATGAATCAATAAAAACATACCAACATATGATTAAATTGGTATAAAACCCCGAGTTAATATAGAGAGACCTCAGTCCCAGATATCAGAGATAAACTTCCTGGTGAGACCAACTATAAAACAAGAGCAGATCACATATACTAGTTTACAATCCATTAGACACATAAAATGACTTGTGACATGTAATAAAGGGAATTATTGATCCGTATAGGATAGATATAAAAACCATTGCATCAAAAAATACATAATAGGATTGATTTAATTCCAAAAATAAATTAAAATAATATGAAAACAATTTCTAAAAATACATTCTGATGTTTCAATGAATAATATTCACATAAAGACAAATAAACATGTACCATGTAATAATAATCATAAACAATACTCATACACATTCCAAACTACCTCATCTAAAAAAACACCATTTCCTCATTATATAATGAACCGTAAGCATAAAAACCATCAATAAAATAATGAAAGAATGTATGTTTGATGATTTGAAATATGGGAGAAGGGAAAAAATTATAATGACCAACTATCCTCCATGTGAATCTATGAGTCACCATACAACCTCAAAATAAGAAAATATATACTCAAAATCATTAGCATATTTTAAACCTATAAGGTACACATAATCTATAGACACACGGTTGTGTTAGAAGCATGTGAGCTTAAAAACCCAAAAGGGTTTCACCAATTAATCCATATTTTAAAAAACTATTCTCAGAATTGGTTTTTAAAATAAATTAATTTTTAAATACATGTTATATATATGTGTAAAATAACATATAGATATTATCCAAAACATCCTTTAAATTCTGAAACAATATATAAAACTTTAGAAACCCCATTTAAATAATACAGTAATATTTGACTATTAAAATACATATTTTAAAACCATTTCATTACAAATTAAAATACGTCACCCAATTAAAAAACCATTTAAATAACATAAACAACTAAAATGGAATACGAAATAATGAAAATAAAACTTCCAGGAATGTACAAAATGAATCATCTTGAGAAGTAATGGATATATTCAAACAATATCATACACCAATACAAAAACAAATATAGGAAATGTAAGGTTTATTTATATATATAATCATAAATGTACATAGTATATAATGTTTCGTTATAAAAATAATATTGAATTTGAAAAAGAAGAATTGTGGGAGAAACACCATAAGGTTACTAAGGGTACATACTCCTAGTAATTATACTATATCCTAGTATAGGATTATAGTTATTCAACCTCTCTAGAAAATGTTGTAATGGATTCTTCATTACTAGAATTTCTAGTGGTGGGGAGAACCTATTCCAATAGAGGTTAGACTAACCAAGAACCTGTGGTATCCCATAAGTTTTGACACATAATAATGATTTATTGAAAATGATACAATCATTATAAAATCAATAGACATGTTATTTTAAAAAAAAAATACTTCAATAAAATTACACCTTCCCTCTAATATGATATCCACATCCAAAATATTCTTTCTCAATCAAACCATGACAAAAATAATCCAATTTCTAATAATATACAATTGGTTATAAATAAAAATAAAAATAAAAAGAATATTAACAAAGATAAAATGTATAGATTCCAATAAAAAAATCAAAATGGGATTTCAAATTATACATTAGAAACCAATATTAAAAACCTCATCTATATTTTTTAAAACCTATATTAATTATAAAACATAAATTTCAAATATTTGATATACCATTATAGACGTATTAATTTATATATATATATATACATATATCAAATCATGTATTTTCATATTGTAATGTTAATATTTTCATATATATATACACCTATGCATATGTGTATAAACAAAAAACTCAACATGAGACATTAAGAAAATATAATTCAGAAATATCATGATCCATTGATTATATGTCACTTTGAAATTAATGAAATTCCAAAAACCACATATTAAAAACTATAAAATTAATAAAACATTATAAAGACACCGTAAATATTATAATACACCATAGAATAAAAAATATATAGTCACATAAAATTATAGTGTGGATGAAATATCCCTCCATTAACTCTTTTGAAATCAGTTTAAAAGTTATAAATACATATTTTGAGCACATATACATTAATCAAAATCACTTAAATATTTTCAAAGAATATATAGAATGCATATTTTTTGGAAAATTATTTATAAATAAAAAGAATAAACATGATTACACAGAAAATGGAAAAATATGGAATCACACACATAAGGCATGTAAAATTAATGGTACCCCTTGAATAAAAAATGGATGAAGGAACCAAGAGTAAATATCAATTCCTATAAAATAAAATAATATCTTAAGAACCCCCATAACATTATAGGGTTTATAAATAGTTAAATAAAATGATGGTTAAATGTACAAAAGTATAATGGAGAGGAGGTAGGGGTTATGTGGATATGAAACAATAATCTTAGACAATTATAAAAAAATAATAAGTTATAATTCCTATTATTTGAGCATAGGGGGTAGAAGAATCGTGTGTGAGGGTCCTCCGAGATGCGTGTCATCTGAGTGACTCATAGGAGGGAGAGTAAAACACAAATTGGGTTTTATTTCAATAAGGGAAATCTAGAAATATACATTTTTATTATCTAGGTGAATCATTTGGTATAATGACATAGTTAACCAATTTATACACCAAATATGAGCCCCATTATAGGACACTCATAGAACCCATGAAGGTTCCCCATGTGATTGGGAAACTATGTGGCAACCATGTGAAGTAGATAAATTATGTTTTACACTTATAGAACATAGTTTTCACAAGGATAACATCAACCTTATTCTAATCATTTGATGTCCAGAGACACTGAAAACAAAAAAAAACTAATATGGGACTTGAAAATTATAAATTAAATTAATAAATTAAAAAAATAAAAGTATAAGGGTAAGGGTGTGATGACTACCAACTCAATTATTGATCATTTCAGTTTAAGAGGGACTAAATAAATGACAATGTTTACACTATCACGTGATATGTGTTGGATGACTCAAAATATCATTATGAACCATTATAATGGATTTGAATAAATTTTTATATCATGAGTTATAACTATATTGTCAGAAAACTTATTTATTTTTATAAATTATAGAAATAAAATTTTTGGAAGGAAATATATTTATGTGTTATAATGTTACACCAATAGATTTTCATATAAATTTACCTTTAAATTATTATTATGTTTAATTTGATGTTTCATTCCCAATACCGAACTAAAATGGACTATGATATGTATTACTATTCAAAATAATCATTGTTACACTATCAGTATATAATGTGATATAAATTACTAAATTTTACGGAATGTAAAACCACTTGTAAATAAAATAGATTAAAAATTATTTATTTCCTATATATTTTTAATTCTCATATAAAATAATGTAATGTGTTATAATAAAATTTAATCGAGTGTATTTAAAATTTAACTGATTAACAATTTCAAGGATGTGATTTAAATCATTTAGTATGAAAAGGCCCATTTTTCACAAGATTTTTTAATCTATATATTATGTATTTTTAAAAATAATAAACTATATTTATCACTTCTTAATAATTAATTGAATTAAATTTATTTATATCATGTATAATGATGAAACTTAAAACAAATTTTATGTTATCTTAATGATAATAAATAATAATATTTTAACCTTATACGTAAAAAACTTTTTCCCAAAATTTTGTGTCCAACATTATGTGTTACAGTATAAAAATTAATTTTTAACACTTTTATAAATTGAAACAGGAAAAATATATTTAATATTTATAATAATTATTTTCAAATTAAATAATAATATAAATAACTATATTCTCAAAACATTTAGTTGTCAAGGAAAAAATAATAACCACTCTTATTGTTAAAAAAATGCTAACATATTAAATAAATATATATTGTCTAAAAATATCATTATACCTCCTAACTAATAGGTTGAATGATAGATTTATTTACCGAATATTTTATATTCGTTTATAATTATAAAAAATATATCCACATATCATGAATAATTAAACTCGTCTTATATTATGAAATAAATATTTTCACAAATGTCAGCCCATCTCACTTATAAAATGAACACTTCATTACCCCAGATATCATTATACATAAAGAGTATTATTTGGAAAAAAAAGTAGAAATCATGCCAAAACCAACATTATCATGTACTATAGTTATTTTTTCAATAGATATACAATTCTATGAAGTAATAAGGAGTGATATGAAGGATAATATCAATAAAATATGTAATTATTATAATCATGTTCTTTCAATTTTATTTCATCATACTAATACAAAAAATATTTTATAACCATAATAATATAAATAAATTAGTATCATTATATAAGTAAAATATTATTATATTAATGGAATTACTATTTTCTGTGTTCCTCCCATTAATTGGAAAATGAAAATGATTCTCGTGTAATGTCCGGACATCCACCTCCTAGAAAAGAACATTTAATTTTCCATAACCTCCATATGTTGGCTGTTATAAAAGTTTACATAATGAATAAATATGATATTTGTGATATTATTTTGATTTCATTACTTATATATTATGTGATATATTAATAATTTTACAATAAATAGATATTATTAATTTAACCACCTAAAATGAGCATACTATGAAAAAATTTATTATTCTATTTTATTTATTAGATCATATTAAATTATAAATTTTTCATATACTATAATTAATAAAATATATATATATATATTCATATTTCTGAACAATTTTATAATATTTTTTACCTTGGTATTTATACAAACGTATTTTTAGAGAAATTGTATAAATAACCCCAAGTGGACGATTAGAGAAAAACTCCACAATAAATGAATCCCATGTGATAATAAATTAACCATAATAAATGAATTATTTCTAAAAAAAGTTTTCATTGATGTATTTCAAAGTGTTTATTTTTGTGTTAACGTCATTAGATAGAATAACCAATCCAGTCGATACATTATGTACGGGTTCTTTGTCTTTTATACAATTCCTTTCAACTTATAAATTATTATACATAAAAATTAACTTTTATATATATTAATTACCTATATATTATATAATTATAAATTAAATAATTCTTTATTATTCTGTAATTCAATTTAATTTATAATCTTCATATTATTTGTACATGTATTCATACGTTACAAATATTTTTTCGATTTCTTTAACATTATTTACTTGTATTAACATTGGGCCTTTATTCTATTACTTTGTCCTTCCATTTTTTTCTATAAAACCATTACTATAATATATTGTATTCCCTCTTCATTCTATTTATTTTATATGTATATTTGACATTTATCATGACAATATTCTTCAGTTAATCCAAATAGTTTCATTTATACGGTCTCAAACATATACCTTATTTATAGTCCAGAATAGTTTTCCTACATGCAAACATAATAAAATTTGATTAAAAACGTTATTATCAACAATTAAAATATTTTTGAAAAAAATTTAAATATATATATTTTTTTAATTTTAATTAAAAAAATTCAGATATATTCAACACTAGTCATTTTTTATATTCTTTACAAAAGTGTAAAGGAAAGATAATTCTTATCATGTACCACATGAAAATATTTTCCATGGCTTATAACAATTTTAATTAATATGTATTCCTATAAAATATTCCTTTGGTTTTCTTATAAAACAATAAATTATCTATATGTTTTAGAGTTATGTTTCATATAATTCCTTATTAATGATTTTATAAATTTGTAGTCATTACCTCACATTGTCCATAAGGGTTATGTTCTCTATCACTCTACATCACTCTCTAGTATTTATTTTCCTCCTTCATATCCACGTACATTAATTTAATGATATATTCTAAATCACATCAAATATTTAAATATTAACTTTTCATGTATTTATATAAATTTATATCCAAAACAATATATTGTTTAATTTTAAGGGGTTATTACTAAGTAATTATTTTCAATTGATGATTGGGAAAAAAATTGATCCTTTGTATGTTTTTTATTTCAAAGTGAATATTTATTGATTACTATGGAATATTGGTTATGAATTTTTTCATTAATTAATATAATGAATTCATTTTTCTTTATTAGTAATAGATGGGAATAATTATTATATATCTTATTAGTGTATTATTATGTCTCATGATAAAATCACACATGGTTATTTTGTTTAAACCATACCAGTTTATATTTGATTTCATGACCTAATCATTAATAGAATGTTTAAGATGTACAAAATTATATATTCCAATGCTATGAAATCAATTATTATTGGTAATGTGATTATATACATTTTATTACTATAAATTTGTATTTCATGTGATTATGTTATTATTTATATAATAATAATAATTATTAATTATTTATTTCATATGATTCAAATCATATTTATTCTATGATATTTTATATTGTATGACACTCATAACTAACCATTTTATCTCCTAATTGTTATGTTTCTATTTCCCTATGTTATAAATAAATAAAATTTTTATTAAATTTCTAGATTTGTACCATCTGTGGATAATTATTTGGGAGATGTTAAATTATTATTGTAAAATAATATATCCTTGGATTCATGGGGAAAATTCGCATTTAATGGGATATAAATATGTTTTATTAATTTACGGTTCTTCAAAATCCACTAAAAATATAATCATATGAGGTCTTATGTTTGTAATTTACAAAATATTATTTATTTATTTTTTATTTATGGATGATTATGTTTTCTTCACTAAAAATTGTATCTAAATGATATGAAAAGAACGTATTTCTAGCACCAGATCCATGTGTGAGGTTCAAGTACATCACAAAATATTTAAAAATTGACTATTGATTCTATAAATTGATAAAATAAAATAGGATCACAACATATATAAAATTTTTGTTTCATATCTAACCAAATAATTAGGTAATTTTTCATTGTTAAATTTAACAGGTTATTGTTATAATCATGAAAATATATTTGATTATCCAATATTGGTTTTTTCCACCCATATAATGGGTCACAACATCATATTAGTCAAGAAAATGTATGTTATTGTCTATGCTAATATAATTTCACATGATGTAATTATAAAATATTTATTCAAATTTAGAATAGAATAAATTGTAATATCTTATAAAAGATTAATATTATCCATGGATCATTATTTAGCTTCAGTTTATGGAAAATATATCTCCAAAAATGTACATGTGGTAGAATATATGACATAGAAACCCTATTCAATTTATTACAATAAGTTTTTGATATGAATTTATTTTTATGATTATAAATGAGATTCAAAATTATTATCAACATTAAAAAGGATAATTGGGGTAAGACACAAGATATTGAAAATGGTATTTTAGGAATAATCTGATTAGTTCATGTGTAAATATGTATATTTTTGTTACAACCATTGAAATTTCTATCTTAAAAATTTAAAATGTTTTATTAAATAATTTTTTTAAATAAAATAATAAATTTCTTGTTATTGTAAAAATAATTATTCCATCCTTCCATTAAAATAGTATCATATATATCTAGCAATGTTAAAATTGTATTTGGAATTTTTCTTGGAGTAATGGACCTACAAATCCTATTATATGAGGAAAATTTGAAATAATTTTTAAAAATCCCATTTAAGAACCTCCTTTTATATTTTAAACCCATTTATATGCCATTTAATGCTCAACCTATAGCCATTTGGGACTTTATGATGGTACCTAGGGTGTTGTAGAAACATCTTCGAACATGAAATTTTAAAGATTGTGTTTTGATTATAATAATGAACACTAATTGCATAAAAAACCATTCCTAGATTTCCAAAAGGATCACATGTAATTTAATTAAGGCATGAAAATTAAAATATAGCCTTTGTGTAAATGGTTCCTTGGTCAATTTATGTCACTGGTTAGAATCAGCCACTATTTAATTTTAATGGTTATAAGATTCGACACTATCAGCCCTCTAAATCTTCCACACATTATCTAAAATTATTACATTATAGATACTATTTTCCCTAGTTCTAACACTAGATAATGAATACCTCAATTATTTCCTTTTGATCAATTTAAAATATAAAATCAATAGAGAAATTGGGATCAGTTTAAACATATTATTTATTCGAAATCCCTCTCTACGAAATCTAAAGGATATGATAGAATTAATTATCTCAATAAATGTGTTATAATGGTGGATCTTAATATTCAGATTGTTTACATGAGATTTTATACATAGGTTACAATTTTTAAAAGTGATATCTATTTTCTATAATGTAATAACTTTTATCCAAGAAATATGTGAAGATATATGACTATTAAACATGTCATAAATTTAAAAAATAATTAATCACTAAATTCTAACACAAAAAAATGTTATGTCCTAAAATAATAACTATTAACAGGGTTAATAATCTACCAAAAAATTTTAAATAACCATTAACATATTTTGCTCATTCAAAAAAATTATATTTTCACATGTCCTCTATGATGATGAAATAAATTTTTAATGATTTGAGAAATAAATTAAATCATCCTTATTATAAAAATGAAAAATATTTTTGATTTAGTTTTACATTTAGTCAGTAATAGATGACTTTTCAATGAACCCCACAATTGAGGCTCATGTCATATTAAAACAGTCATCATGAGAGTTTGTAGAACCTTTGGATACACCTTGCATGTGACACTTATGTTCTTTAACTCGATAACAGTGTTTAAAACCCAATAACTAAGAATTGAGTCTAGAAATCCTTCATGGACCCTATGGTGAAATGGATAGTTACTATAATCACTACCACCAATAAACATATTCAATGCAGAATAATATATGTCACTCATAATATCTCATAAATATGGATGAAAACATGTATCATTGTCTAATTTTTTATTTATATATTTCATGACCAAACCATATTGATATACCTTCTTGTATCATGGTTGTGTATTTATGAAGGTACTGAAATCCTATTTAACATGTATAATGGGATATATCTTCCTCAACTCAGTGGTAAAAATATATATCTTAACCATTCATCCAATAAAATACCACTAATGACACACCAAACATAAGCTAAGTCATAATGATTAGGTTATAATGGTTCTTTTTTTCTTCAAATCACATAATTAAATGGTACATATTTCTAATGATTTAAATTTTGGATAGAATTACACAAGTCCATAAGTAGGAAAAAATAATGACCCCTGGAACATTTTCGGTACTTATTGGATCTTCTGTCATCATGATCATGTCAACATTAGATCACCATTTGAGATATTGAGGATAATAATTCATGATGAGTATGAACCCCATGAACCTGATATAAATATATCATATGTGTCATGATGGAATGATGTATTTGGATAATATGACATCTATTTAT
Source organism: Viscum album (assembly GCA_963277665.1). NCBI lineage: Eukaryota > Viridiplantae > Streptophyta > Magnoliopsida > Santalales > Viscaceae > Viscum > Viscum album. The sequence continues at coordinate 327,485,427 of OY728128.1, forward strand.
TATTTCTATCATCGTATATAATAGTTCTCATTATAGATAGTAACTACTATAATATTTTGATACAATATGTAATATAAGGAAATTACAATGTAAATAGTGGATGAAAAAATATAAACAATATTATGGTATGAATAAAATCTTTTGTATATAAAACTATATAAATGTAATAATAATTAAAAAAACAAATCACATTGGGTCTTGGGAACCCACTATTACAACAATCCCACTTACACTAAAGCCAACATTATAACCATCCATGATAATTCTCGCCCCATAATATCATGTTTCATTAGTGTTTTGGATTTATTCATGGACCTTCCAGGTTTCAAGTTCATGTATGTTCTATTATTTATGAATTTATCTCATTGAGTATGACTTCTTAAGAGATAATATCTGTGAGTATATCTCTTTATCCCAATGTCCAAACATGTAATTTTGTATAGTGATAGTAGGAGAAATTTTATATTGATAAAACATCACTTACTAGATGAGATTCAATGAAATGTGACAAATTGTAGAATTTTTTTACTGCTTCTTTAACATCCATTGAAGACGTAACAAACTCAGTATATATACATAATTATACTACTATCTTGGATGAGAATTAATTTCTTATTAAGTTATACTTACAATGATAATTTACTATACAAAACTTAGAGAAATAATGGATCATTCCCCCATTTAATTACTATATATTCCTCAACACATACCAGGAACATATCATTTATACATTCTAAAGTACAATAACTTATTTATAACTACATCTATTGTAGTTTTCTGGGATATAACATATATTTTCCAACCATATAGTTTATTTTTGTAAAAATCATATTTTGAACCTTTCATGTGCTATATCATATAACCATTTGTGATTATTATAGAATATACATACAATGTAAATGTCCTCTTGTTCATATTCACATCTTCTTATTGATATTTTTTCCATTTGAAAATGGTAAGAATTATCATTTGATTAGTTACAACTTTTAGAATGTAAATACCTTGTTGCTATATATAATATTGACTATGCATAATGAACCATTATATCTACCTTGGTATATCTAATTCCTTAGATTTCTTTTTTATACTTTAAGTTAATCTTTATAGAATTTATATCATCATTGTCTTCAGTAGCTGTAAGACCAATATCAATTTTCTATATGTTATCAAATATATTATACATGGAAAAAATGGCACTCCCACTATATACTTGTATACAAAAAAAATATTCATTCCAAATGAATATAATATGATTGAGTTTCATACATTAATCATGAACTATATTTCATTAACATGTATTGTTATTATTATTTTATCATGTCACCATCCCTTTTGGGTTGGGTCATATATACATATTCCATGATTGGTGGTCATGACATTCAATTTTCATTTTAATGATCACAGAAAGAATCTATGATAATTAAAATTCTCATCGATTTGAAAATAATGACTTGGAAATTCCAATTGAGCCTTATTTGTACCACACATCACCATCCATGAATAGAATCACTTGAATATCTATCACAATATTCAAAATAATAATCCACATGTAATTTGATGCTTGGAATCCATTAATTAACATTAATTGAACTTTTCAATATTATCAAATTTCAATATACTTCCAACTTGTAGGAATTATAATTATCCTTGAATAATGTTTCACCAACCGACATAAATATAAAACCATCTACATTTTTTTATCCTTTCAATGTATTATGTTTCTTTGGAAGATTACTTTTCCACAAGGTCTCATAGAATTTGTTCATATATCAATTATTATTTTTATATAATGTATTGACTAATCTTAATATAATCTTCATACCTCAAAAAAAATTGATACGTTCAAAATTTTATATAATTATATTCTATATCATTACAATAAAATTTCATTCATTTTTATTTATATAATATAAATAACAAATTAGGATGATGACTATATATGTTCTTTTTGTTTTACATGATGCATGATTTTTTATACTAAAAGAATCACTTTCTGTCTTAGCCTTATTTTTAATCATTCCTTGTCTAAAACTATATACATAAGTGCGTCAACAGTATCTATGGTTTTTTCTACAATGATTACTTGAACATAAAATCTATATCAATGGAAATTAAATAGTTTTTGGTGGAAAGGTATTATCCAACCCCAATAGGGAATATAATTTATAAAATTAATTTTAACCATTTATTACCAATTACTGATGAATTACATAACATTTATTTTGTAATAAAAACCCCAATAATCATTAAAAAACTAATATAATTTATCAATGTGATCAATTTAAACCTGATTGTTCATCTAGAACCATTAATGTGGTAATTATAATTTGATTTCTACTCACCATTGTCTTTGGAACTAACTTATCTAAATCTCTTGTATAACAAAACATCCCATTAAAAACGTCTCTTTATATAAATAGTGAATATATTTTAATAAAAATAATTGATATTAATTTGATTTTTAATAAAAAATAAATATTTCAAAATCATAAAAATAATGATCAATATACATGATTAAGAAGAAGATTCTTGATTCATTACTTTAGTGAATAATATTCATCTGATATATAATTAATTAATCATAATAAAAGAAAATAATCACATTTTTATTACATATTTTCATTGATGTATGTTGTTAAGTTTTCTTTGGTAGGAAATCTTCCATTTGAATATTCTCATTATCTTTAATTTGATCTCCAAAAGAAAAAAATGATTAACTATCTTTATGTCCATATTTCTTATAAAACCATACCCTAATGGTTAGAAAGAATTTTAAATATAATTATATTTTTATAATGTTAAAATAAATTGTAATTCATTGGTGAAAATTATAGATGAATGATTTGTACTGAAAAATCATGTCCCATTTTCCAATTTACACATATCATGTGTAATCATTATTTATTCATATATCTCGTCACAATCATCCCACTAGCTTCTTATAGATGACATAAGATGTAAAATCATAATTTTCCTGAAGTTGTATACAAAATATATGATCATATAATTATTAAAGTATAATGAAATAACCATCATATAGATTATAAATTAAGACCCTATAAGAAATTTTACACCCTCGATGTTAGAGGTAGAATAATTGGTATTGGGGACACCAATACGATCATTTTCCGATGTTGTAGTAATTTACTTATTTTCCGGTATTATTATTTTCAATTTCATTCCAGTTTGGTCCGATTAACATTATAATAAAATAAACATTTTACTGTAGTGTTAAATTTCATTTTCTATAAAAATAAAATCTAGCATATTTTTAATGTTATCTTAATTACTAGTATATATTTTTCAATCAATAATTTTTAATGAATCCCAATATTTTAATAAAAACATGTATCCAAAATCTATTAGTTTCATTATAACATGTATCTTGATTATAATATTGTAAAGGATCCTTGATTCTTCTCCTCATAGATTAAAATATATGTTTATGCCACTACGCATTGTGTTTAATGTTGGTCTGTGACTGGCTAACCACATCTACTTGTGTCTTCGAGATATATTGAGCGGAGTTTCATATTCTAAAAATAATTAATTTTAATTACAAAATATAGTGCCTCTAATAATTATAAATGATTTTTATGTCGTCCCATTTGTTTCCAAATTTAGTTATGTCAACACATCCCTATAATAATTACTTCTCAGTAGTAAAAGGCTCTCTCAACTATGGTAGAAAAGCACCCCAAATAGCTAGTTTCTGTAAATGTTTATTGATGGAAGGAATATAATGACCTAATATTTTCCATGAGGGGTATGGTAATTTAATATTGGACAATGAAATCAATTTATTTTTAACATTATTTCTGCCTATGGTCGATCTCCTAACACAACCATTTTGGTAACTAAATAATATTCACTTCACAATTTCATTTTTTTTCTTTTATTTCATGTTTATTATTTTACTTTATTATCATGCATAATAAATACAAATTCACTATATTATAAATCTTTTAGATGAATATATTTATAAATTATGATGTGGTCTTGATCGATTAACAATTTTTTAATACATCAAGCGAATGATGGAATAAATGAGTCCCTAGGTTTATTACATAAGTCAATGCCTGACTTGAATGACAACCCTCGCAAATCCCAAGGATTTTACTTGTATGGTTTAGGTTATCAATAAAATCGAACTAATTTTCCATTAATTTCCTTCTATCATTAAAAATGGATACTCTTACATAAGTGAGGGAGGCATGGGGGTAGAAATTAAATTTTTTCAATTAAATGAGGACAGGTAACCCACATACCCATTAATAATATATGTATGATGCATATATATTTAAAATAAATTAATTATTACATTTTATAATATATATATATATATGTATATTAAATTAAACATATAATATAAAAACATGAATAATATGGCCTTGGATTACGTTAAATTAAAAAGAAAGAATATTGCATAAGAAACATTCAATATTATAAACATAAACTCATGTGTATTTTTAGTACATTAACATGAATTAAAATTAATTTATTAGTTATTGATAAGTCCCACAAAACCTAAAATAAATTTTTTTAAATACTAGGTAATTAAATTTAATTAATCTAATAATCATCAAAATGTTCATTTCTATTTAGACCTAAAGAAAATATCAGAAAATTAATTTAGGACTACTGACGAGTTAAATGGGTTGGGTCGGCAAGACCTGAACACAATTGGTCCAACGTTAAATGTGTAATCCTTTTATTCGAATATATACATATAATGGTAACAATATTCCAAAATATGAATTATACCAATTTAAATATTTTAAACTCAAAATTAGGGGATGATTTGAATAAGATTCCAAGGGAAGTTTTGTTCTTTTAATTAAACAAGAATTAAAAAGAATCTTTAACCAACAATATATGGGAATACTTGTTTTTTTAATTTAAAAATATTCCATGGGAATCATTAACATATATTTCAAGAGATGATTTATCTATTTATTTAATAATGTTTTCAAGGGAATCATTAAACTACCATCCATGGGATGTTTTACTCTTTTAACTATTAAATCATCCATGGTATGCTTTTATTTACAAGATAATTCCCCAAAAAAATTATTTTATATCCAGATAACATACAATGTAATAATTATTCACTTCATCTAAAAAATATTCACAGAGTTATAAATTAATGTGAAAGAAAAAATAAATCATTAATATTCATTACATGTTTTAGGAATAACATGTCAATATTTGATCCATAATATAATACCAATACATACTAAAATCGAGTCATTTTTAGTATTATTAGGAATGTAACTGACCCCTATTTCCACAAAATAGAAAATTGATTTGAAATGTCACATTTTTCTACTTAAATATTTTCACATTCCCAATCATTCTTATTTATGGAAGATGGTGCATAGTGAAATATTAATGGAACAAAAAATTTAAAATTTTAAGTTTGTATTCATATTAAAACCCCTAAATATGAAAGAACACCATTAATATATTTATAAATTATTATATATAATTCAATTTAGGCCTGATTAAATATTCCAATGAATGTGTAGTTATTACATTGTTCGATTGATGGATCCAATTTGATTCGCTCACTATTGATTTTTTATGAATGAAATGATCCAAACCTAGAATCATTTAGATCACACTGACTTGATACACAATTATTATATTGTATATATAAGTTTCTTTGGTTCTAGTGTGGGAATGTGAAGGGCTTAACAACATCCATTTAATCACATGATGAATACAGACTTGATTGGGAATGCGAGATGGATCTAACCATGTTCTTCAATAAAAATATCTCTCTAAGTACATTAGATAAGATAATAAAATAAATTATCACATTATATTTGTTAAAATGGTTGATCTCACTATTCAAGCATCTGATATGAAATATTATACATAGGTTATAATTTCTAAAATTTCAGGTCGGATCTTGGAAGACAATACCCTGCATTTGAGACCATTACACACTTGTATGACCTAATAACCTTGTCATAAATTCCAAAAAAACATTACCAATCACTTATAACTCTATTAAATGTTAAGTTATAAAATATGAACCCTTAACTTGACACATAATCTCCCTAAACTATTGAAGGACCCTTGACCATCCTTTTTTCATTTGATAAATTTTATCTTCTCATATTCACGATTATAATAAATATTTTATTGGGAATTCCTTGATAAATAAATTCAATAATAATATATCTAAACATGAAAAATATAACTTTATTAGGTTTAATTTAGATCAATAATAATCAAGTGATCACTAAGCCCCACTTGAGGGTCTTATCTCATCCTTGGCTCCTATTCAATATAATAAATAGAATATGTTTTCAATCAAAATGTTTCACCCTCTATGTTCTTGTCTTAAAAGAAATAATTCTAGCCCACATTCCAAGAGTATATTTTAGAATCCGATCATTGTCCGTAAGGATAATATGCATTTTATAGAAATGAAAACCTCTTATAAACTTTTTTTGTGTTATATAATATCATTGTCTCATAGTATATCATATAGAAGCATTCATAATGGTGTCAAATTACATATGATTCCTTATATATTTTATGAACATATTGGATGTTCTTACCATCTCATGGCATGGCTAAAGATTTATAAATCTACTATTATCCTTGGCAACCAATCCCTATGGAATTTCTCTTCCGTAACATGGAACAAAAAATATATTTTGATCTTTCACCCATTTTCATACCTCAGATGACACACATAACATAAGCTACAAATGTTTTTTTATTATAATGGGTTTTTTCTATAAAAAAATTATTCTGACAATTGAAACATATTGATCTTGATCTCATGTCAAGAGTCCAATATATATGTCCATATATATGATGAAATAATGACACTAGAAACATCTACTGATCTTATTTGGATATATATCTTCCTGATTTCATCTACTCAAGATCACCGTGTATGTACTTTATTAGAAGAAGTGTAAATTCATTTGAGCCCATAGAACCTCATTGTCATACATCATATGTGTTATGTTAGTAATATATATCCATACCATATACAATTGGATTTTTATTACTATAATATTATCACGAGGATCTCATTATAGTTGGAAACTATTATTACATTTTTATAAGATATGTAATCTAAGGGAATTTCCATGTAAATACTGGATATAGAAATATCAGCACTATTATGGTATGAATAAATATTTTTATACATCAAAATATATATATGCAACTATTATCAAAAGTATCGATCATTTTGGGTTTTTAGATACCATTATTACAAAACATATAACACTATTAAATGTTATTAATTTATTGAAATAATCTTTTGTGGAAATTTATTGAACCTAATTAGTATGTATCCAGAGTATATTCTATTGAGTCTACTGAATTTCATTATTAAAATAAATAGAAATAATGAATTTTGTAGACATTATCACATTGATGGGAAAGTAAAAGTGTTTCTCTAATTTCATTATTTTTATTATTTGAATAAAATATCACCATTTTCATTATCCAAGAGTGTTATCTAGTATTACTCATATGAGAGGTTCAAAAATTCCATTTTCTTCCCTTATTCCATCATTTAGCATTATGAATTGACCAACATCACATTCATGGGAAGATAGTCACACTACTTTGTTAGTGATAATTGTTATTGGTGGGTAAAAAGTAAATAAATATTACATCAATTCATGAATGATCTAAATATTAAGATCCTTTTAAAAATATTTTTAAATATTGTTATCCACTTTTTTTAATTATTATGATCTACAATGGATTTCACTATTACTTTTCATAAATATTGTGTGTTGGTAACATCATTATGACCCTACATTTTCATTAGATCTACTGCCAATAAATGTTAAATAAATAAAATAAATGTAAAAATATCATAATATATTATGATATATTACCAATATGAGAAAATTATTTAAGAATCAGACAGAATATTTATAGAAACATTGAATTTTTTATCACACCACCTATTGGTAATTATCTGTAGTGGCCTTCCACTAACCCCATGTGTGATGTATAACATGTCAATCACAGTAGTGCATATAAATCCTTATGAATTATATATATATATATATATATAAATTATTAAAATTGAAACATAGAAATAGAATTGATCATTGTAATTTGATTAAATTTATGTTAAAATTTTTCATATATGATATAAAAATTAATTATTTACATAAGTAATTAAAAATTAAAATGATACATCCATTATTTTTGAGATATATACTTTTAAATTACATTAAATATAATATATTATTTATGTGTTTGAGACCGATAATATTTTCTATTATCCCAAACATAAAAAACATCCTTAAATATCTGAATGTTAGATGACCTCCCACTGTAATCACATTCTTCAAGATCGTGAATAATGAATTCAATTTTTTTTAATTAGATGAGAGAAAAGGATTTATATTTTATTAGTAGAAAATGGTATTTCTTATCCTAATGTAAATTATTGGTGACACATGAACATGTAACAAAATGAAATTTTAAAATAGAGGAATGATATTAATAATTCCAATTATATTAATTGGGCAATATATTTGTCACTCCACAATTGTGGTGTTGTTTATTATTTTGTTAAAAAATAGAATTTACATAAATAAACAGATAATTAGACACATGAAAAGATGACCTAAGATTATTTTTGTATATAGATCATATAACCCAATATGTATAATAGTTAAGGTTAATATTTTAGTGGGAGTATATTAAACAAAATACACTATTAAATAATAACATATGTTATAATAATAGTGAAAATATATTTTTAAATATATTCAAGGAATTGAACACATAATTAAATTTATAATTGATAATTATCAATAAGATGAGACGTTTTTACACTAATTATTTCATTTCCTAATATTGAAATTTAAAAATAAAATTATTAAATAAGAGTAGAAAATACAGATCCTAAAAAAACACAACATTTGAATTTTTTATAACTCATAAGATCACAATGGAACTTATAAAATTAATCAAAAGGAATTAAGATAAAATGAAATGAATTGTGATATAAACCATTATTTCTATGATTTAGAATCTATGGATATATATAAACATTCAATGTTATTTATTCAATTATGAATAAATAACTGATACATTAGAATAAAGAATTATATTTCAAATATATTAATTTATTGAACTCATAGACTATTATAGTAGGTACCAGGTGTGCAGAACATATTTATAGCAATTCATAACTTCCATGTTATCGAAGGAAACATATTATGTGATATGTGAATAATGTATTTTTAAAATGTTTATATTTTGTTACATTATATATGAGATTTTGAGTTTAATTCTTTCAAGATAATTTTCCATATTAGTGGAACACTATTATCATTTAAAATAATCAAAGAGAAACTTTGTTTCAATATATTCTATAGAAATAGATACCTATTAATTTTTAATATCAAAAAAATTTTGTTCTATCTTCAGAATCTTCTCATAGGCCATATAAATTTGAATCAAATCCATGAACATCATAAATATTGATTTTTGGATTTGAATTATAATAATCATTTAATTAATGGAAATATTTTATATTAGAAAAAATGGCAACATACAATTATAATTATAAGAGGAAATGAATTCTTGATTTGGTAAGACTCAAACATATTGATGTAAAAGTACTTATATGTAAATTATCTCATGTTAAATATAAATTATTTATATATTTTACAAATTCCATTAGTTGTTTTGGACATGTGTATTATATAATACTAAGTTAAAAGTCATTAGAAACATTAAAATTGATTTAAAATAACAAAAAAAAATATTTTTAAATAATATTAAATCCCATTGATCTCATTAGGACTGTAAATATTTGAGTCAACAATCTCATGAATATCTGTGGGAATGATGTATAGATTCATAACACACTTCACATGGTAAAAAATAATTAAATGGTGTATCTAAAAGGAATAATTAATCATTGGTATACATCACATTGTAAATTATGTGTCCCAAAGTCCACCTTTTCACTTTTAGGGATATGCTGTAGAAACTGCATTATATATACATAAGTGTGTTCCATTATTAAAATAAAATACATGATATATATATTGACAAGTTCCCTAATTTTTCTTTTGTAACTATTTAGTGTTGTGATATATTCAGATAACATATTAAATCTTTTATGAATGAACATAAATTGGATAAATTAAGACATATTAGTTATACCAAATAGAATGTGCGTTATTATTTCAATATTACATTAGTGAACAAAGTGTGTATTTATAGACCAACAATTTAATTTCATAAGTATTTGTATGAAACAATTTTAATGTAAGGAAGATAAATATTAACAAGATGACACTTATCGAAATATAAATAAGTTACAAACAGAAACAGTTGTAGAAAAAAAATTCAAGTATACATATGAACCAATAAGGTATGATAGAATTTATTAAAATCCCAAGAGATGGTGATATAGCTTTTCTAATTATGGATATGCTTCCCATATAGTCTAAACCTCCCAAAATATTTAAAAAAAAAATTAAAAATATTTACTTTTTTGATAAATGTCACTATAAAAAAGACTCATTATTAGAAAACCTTAAATTTCTTCTAAAATTATAATTAAAACCCGGTGGTCAAAAAATTGTTGTAAAATTTGTGGGTATAAATAATAATTACAAAATTATGAGATCTATATTTTTAAAAAAAATTCTAAATAAATATATTATTTGTTAATTTCTAGGAAATGGATTTTAAAAATTATTTTAAGGTAAAATATATGATTTTCTGTAAAAATTATTTCAATTAACCCATATATATTATAAAAATAAATTAAAATTTTAACTATTATAATAATATTATAATGAAATTTATATATTATATATGTATTCAAAATTATCATCATTCATATATAATTTTTCTCAGAATGATCTATGAATAAATGGTTGCCTTTTATAAAATTACAAAAATAAGAAATTTAACCCATTTATTGTGTTAGGATTATCATCCTTCGAAAATTTTTAAAAAAATATTAAAATCATGAAAATGTAATCATATAGACAAGGAACACAATATTTACAAGGATTGAGATCATTGTGAGAACATACATCGATGCCTAATGGATCCTTGAAAATTCAATATTAGAAGGAAGTGAATAAAAAAGTAAGACAAGTACCACTGGAATACTTCTATCTTCTAATAGGCATGATTATACAGACTCTATTAATTTTACATTCATTTCATATAAAACATTATCCACAACAAAAAATATAACTATGTGAATTTGACTCCATGAATTTCATTTAGGAATGGAAATTAGATCCCCCACTATGATTTATCTATTCAGTGTTAATGTATTGGGACCCGAGCCTTTTACATTAAGCATTTAATGATTTTTAAGCATAATTAATCATCAGAGTACAATCCAAGGATCCTTAAGTCTAGTTCCTTGGAATACTAGGTACATATAACATAAAGAATGGGGATAAAAAAACTACTTTATTTAATCTCCATAAAGAGTTTCTCTCTTCCTTGGTGCCCTTACATCTTCAAAGGGTACCTTGGAGAACACATGAACAAAGGGATGAGCTCAAAATCCATGTAAGGGAATGAACCTAAGGATACATCTCAAGCACATGAGTTTGGCGGTATGAACTAATGATATCCAAAGCATGAAACTTATAAAATCGTTTAATATAATCATGGGATTATATAAACATGGAATCATATAAATGTGGTAGAATATAAAAAAATTTCTTTTGTACGATTCAGGGCTAACCGCCAATCTCGTTTCCCATTTCATTACGGGTCAAGGCTGACTTCCAATCAAATTTCACATCGCATCTCATGAGTCATATCCTTACCCAATGCATTGGAATGCTATCTTGGCACACCAATCTCAAAATTTTCATGAATATTCTTTCCATATAAATATTTTTACCACATATACAATCATATATAATCAACCATACATAATCATAAGGGTTTCCATGGAAAGAATTGGGTACAACTATCATGACATAAGTCATAACCAATGGGCGTATCATGAATTTGTTTATGAAAAAAAGGATTAAAACATTCATTGACATTCATAAGGTATTATAAGTGTTTAATAAGGTAGGTGGTAATAAAATAGAAGTTACATCAAATAGAAAATGTATTTGAGGGACATTAGCATTAAAATGTTTTTGTGCGGTTTTATGGAAAACACTATAGAGATTTTAAAATAATAAAGACTAAATTATTTTATATAAAAGAAGAATTGAAACATGACGGTTTTCAGAATAAATATAGAGAATTTAAAAAGACAATGGTGTCTTAAAACAGAATATAGAGTCCACATGAAATTGTGTAAATTTTCGGGAAGTTCCATTAAAATGAGTGTGCTTATTGGGAAGTACCGAGGAGAATTCACTTAAAATAATTTATATCCATGAATGAGAATGAGAGATTTATATTTGAACATGATTTTGGAGAATATATAAATATTTTTTATGTTCTAAATAATAAAAAAATAAAATTACATTTTAGTAAAAAGAATCTTAGAGCAACCCGAAGGAATAAAAGAAGTTCATGTAGAATCCAATATAGTTTATCAGCATGGTATAAGGTGCATCTAAGAGGGTTTGATGAGATAGATAAGGGGTTTATAATCACTTATAAAACATTATGGATGCATGGAGAAAGTTTATAAAAATAACCAATAACATGATCTTACCAAAACAAGGCATTGCATAGAGATAAATCTTGATTAAGAGTGAAAAGGGGGGGATCCCTTACATTAAATCCGATGGTGTTCTCCACTAGTTATTAATCACCTGAATAAAAAAATTAGGATTATTAATTAATATGTCTATAACCTTTTATATATGTTATTTATTTATTATAAACTTTTTTAGTTTATTCAATTTATTTTTTATTAGTTATAAGGATCAATTTTATTGTTCGAGCACATTTGTTAACATGGATTTAAAATATTTGTTCACTTATATTCATGTTTGGATTATACGGAACAGTAATGTGGTTTTCTAGAATTGATGTTATTTTCATTAGTTAATATCCAAGAGATTACATGGTTTTAATTTTAATTAGGTTACTTTGAGTGATGTTGAATTTTTATGTATATAACCTTAGTGATAACCGTTTTTGTTAATCAGTAGAGTTGATTACAATGAATGTGTTTTCTTTATAACTTAATCACATTTGTACCAAAGGATTAAAGAAAAAAATAAAAGGATATACTAAATATATAATAATCTGGTTCAACCATAACACAAATGGGTTCATGACCAGAATTAATGATAATCACAAAAATTGATAAACGGTTGTCCTAGAATGTGCTACATTAGCACATTCCAGTACATGTATGTTCTAGATTTATTATACTATTATGGTGAAGGGAGGTGGGGAATGAAATAAAAAAATTATCTTAAAAGAAAAGAAGAAATTAGGAAGAGCAATTTACATCTTGAGACTTCCTCCTTTGAGAACCTCTTTAGGCGAAAGGTTTTGGTTTTTATATGATTTTGAGAGATTTTGGATGTTGGGGTGGACCTTGGGGAGATATTTGGGCAGAATAATGGCAAGGCACAAGGCTTGAGAGGAGTGGAGAGAAGATGGAGTGAATGGTGGTTTTATAGTGGAGGAGATGAGGGATTTCATTATATTATAATCATTAATTTAATATTTTTTATCATCAAAAGGAATAATAGGTATTCCATGACCAAGAATAGTGATTTTGTCATGTGATCCTAAACCAGGTGGGTGTACATTAGTAGAACATCATCGATGAATCAATTAATCCATTATTTAGCATTTATTCTGAATTATCAGATTCTACTATTCATAAAACAATCAAGTATTTCAAAAAAATCCCAAAAATTCACCATAACCATTTTTCATTGTGTAGAATCCAATAGTGATGTCCAGTTTTCAAAAAAACAATTCTAAATATTAATATTTTCAAATTAAATTAAAACAATAATTTATTATCAATACATGTTTCAAAACATTCATTATCTTATTCTCAAATATAGGTATACCGTACCTCCAACAAGAATATTATTTTTTTACCACCATAGGTGACGTTACTATTCATTATGATAGTCCTATATTGATAATGTTATGTTACTATTCATTAGGATAGGTTATTATTAAACAAATATTATGTTTTCCTTATTGAACTCCAATTAACTTACTGATTACAACTGTGTATGCCGAATTTTCAAAATTCCAAACCCAGAAGTGACAAACTTATAATTAAAGGAAAATTATCACATTATAGTTAATTATGTTGTGTATTCATTGATTTTATGACATAAATATAAAAAGGGAATTTCTATTTAAAATCATTGGGTTGTTACATTCTTTCCACCTTAATAAATTTCACACCTATAATATCTCTTTACACAAACAGGCGAGGGTGTTTCTCCTTTATGGCCTCTTTTGGTTCCCAAGATTTGTCATCAAACATATGGTTCCTCTCCAACACTTTGATAAGATGAGTTGTCTTGTAGCATATAACCTTACCTCTCCGATCCAAAATCATTACTAGCTACTCCTCATAATAGAGATCATCTTCTAGGTGCACCAACTCTGAGTTTAGTACATGTGACGGATCAGGTATGTACCTCCTCAAAAGTGATATGTCAAAAAAATCAACAACTAGAGCCATATTTGGTGGATGTTCATGATGATAGGCCATGGATCATATGAGGTCAAGGATCTCAAAGTGGCCAATAAACCTTGGGCTTACCTTCCCTTCATCCCGAATCACATGACTCTCTTCTATGGAGATATTCGAAGGAAGACTTAATCTCCAACATCAAACTCCAAGTCCCTTCGATGGTTGTCTGCATAGCTCTTTTTCCAACATTGAGTAGCTTTGGTTAGTTTCTGGATGACATGAACCTTCTCTTCCATCTCTTAAACAAGATTAGATCCAAGTAGCTTTCTTTCTCCGAATTCATCATAACAGGTTGGATTTCTACATCTCTAAAAATACAGAGCTTCATATGGAGCCATCCGAAAACTCTTATAGAAGCTATTGATGTATGAGAACTCAACCAATGGGAGATGCTTACCCCATCAGCCTTTGAATTCTAGAGAGAATTCTCTAAGAATATCATCACGCGTCTGAATATTCCTATCATACTGGCCATCGGTTTGGGGGAGATAGGTCGTGCTGAAATTTAATTTAGTACTCAAAGAATGTTGAAGGATCTTCCAAAATCTAGATGTGAATCTTGGATCATGGTCAGAGAAAATTTAGAGTTGAACACCGTGAAGACTCACCACTTCCTCCACATATATCATTTTATGTTGTTTAAGTCAGAGATCTTAACGAATAGCGATGAAATGGAATGTCTTGGTGAGTCGTTCAACCACAACCCATATCACATTATTTCCCTTTGATATCTTCGGGAGACCTGTGAAAAAGTCCATAGTAAAATTTTCCAATTTCCATATGGGTATAGGAAATGGCTGCATCATACCTTTGGACTTTTTTCTCTCATCTTTATCATGCTGACATACCAAGCACCTTGATATATATTCTACAATCCCCTTCTTCATGTTATCCCACCAGAAGTGTTCTCAGAGATCAGGATACATTTTTGTGCTCCCTTGGTGGATTGAGAGTGTCGATCTATGTGCATCATTCCATAGATCATTCTTTATCTCTGTGTCAGATGGTACATATACTTGTGTTCCAATCATATAACTCCTTCCTCATTAATTTTTAAATCTATGGATTTCCCATTTTTAACAGCTTCCAACCATTTCTGAATTTCCACATCCTTTCATTGAGCATCCTTTTTTTTCTCTACGTGGGATGGTTGAGAAATCATTTGAGAAATGATATATGATGTTCCTCCATAAAATATTCCTATGTCCATCCTTTGAAAATATAAGACGATCGAGTTCTTTTCAAGTCTCGTCATTGATAAAGATGCCTGATCCTTTCTACTTAGAGCATCTGCCACCTTGTATACCTTACCGGGATGGTAGTGGACTGAGTAGTCATAATCCTTGATGAGCTCAATCCAACTTTTGCAGTTCATATTAAGCACTTTCTATGTGAATATATATTTGAGACTCTTTTGGAAAGTATATATCTCACATTTTTTCACATAGAGATAATGCCGCCATATTTTCAATGCTAAGATCACATCCACCAACACCATATCATGCGTGGGATAGTTTTTCTCCTGGATTTTCAGCTTCCTTGATGAATATAATATAACTTTATCATTTTGCATTATCACATAGCCTAATCCTTTCTTAGAAGAATCACTATACCCCACAAACATTTAACCACATGAAGGGAATGTGAGTACCAGCGCAGTGATAAGACTATTTGTCAAATCATTGAAACAGTCATCACATTCTTGTGTCTAGACGAACATTACTCCCTTCTGTGTCAGCTTTTTAATAGGGTTAGACAGTCAGGAAAATTTTTTCACGAATCATTGATAATACCCAGCTAGACCTAAAAAGTTGTGGATCTCTGTTACAGATGTTGTCCTCGGCCACTCTTCAATTGCCATCATCTTGGAAGGGTCCACAGATATCCCTTTCCTAGTGATAACATGCCCCATGAATGATACTTCCTCCATCCATAACTCACATTTACTATACTTTTCATTCAACATACATTCAAAAAGTCATTAAAATAGTTTCCAGATGCTCTTCATATTCCTCCTTTCTCTTGGAGTATATCAGAATATCATCAATAAAGACCACCACAAATTTTTCGAGGTAATCTCTAAAGACTATACTCATTATGTCCAAGAAAACTTCTGGATAATTAGTGTGTCTGAAGGGAATCATTATGAACTCATAGTTTCCATACCTCATTTAAAAGGTAGTCTTGGGAATGTCTTCCTTCCTTACCTTTAGTTGGTGATATCCCGACCAAAGGTCCACCATAGAGAAATAACTGGCCCCATGAAGCTGATCGAACAACTTATCTATCCATGGAAGGGTATACTTATTCTTTATAGTGATTTTGTTGATCACACAATAATCAAATGTAGAGGTGAATTGATCCATCCTTATTCTTGACGAAGAGAACTGAAGCATGCCATGGTGAAGCACTTGGGCATATAAAACCCTTCTCCATATTCTCTTGTAACTGCTCCTTCAGATCTTCAAGCTCTAAGGTGGCCATTCTATAAGGTTTCATTGAGATTGAATGAAATAAATGGATAAGTTCAATTGAGGACTCAACCTATCAATTAGAAGGAAGATCAGGAAACTCTTCAGGGAATACATTTGTGAAATCCCTGACGATGGGCATGTCTTCACGAATTATCCTATATATTGTCCCAATCATTCGATCTAGATATGCTTTCTCACAAGCAAGCAGTAACCAAACATGAGAAAAAGATTCTAAAGGAGGCTCATCATCCTCCTTACACTTTTAAAGAATATAAGGGTGTTTCGGGATGTGAAATGTGATCACCCATTCTAGACAATTGATCTGTTCATTGTACAATGATATCAAATCCATGCCCAAGATAGTGTCAAACTCCACTAAAGGATGTTTGAAAATATTTTCCGGGAGGTTCAGTCCATAAAAATTAACCAGGGAGGATTTATAAACCATGGATGCAATAAATTTCTAATTATCTTTTATCAGCGATAACATTTCTTCTTAATTATGTGGTGGTGTATGAATAGTTCTAATAAACATGCATGATATGATATAATGTGTAGAACCAGAATCAAATCGTACGTTCTCTATTCATGAATGAATAACAAGCATACCTGTCACCACATCGTTTTGTGACCCCACCTCAGTAGTAGTGATAGCATATGACCTTCCTTATTTCCTTGGAGGTTGTTGCTGATTGCCTCTGACAACCCTCATCTTATGAAAATTATTCTAATAATGCCTAAGAACATTGTAGTTATAACACTGTACTGCAGGCTGAGTGTTTATCTGAACCATCCTTTCTACTTCAACATTGGTGGATTTTTTCATATCCCTTTTCCAGTTCTTGGCCAGATGACCCAACATTCTGCATTTGAAGAAATTCATGGTTCACTTAAAACAATCACCAAGATACTTCTTCCGACAGTTTTTGCAAAGGGGATAGTGAGGCTTCATTCCATCATTGTATTTGTTTGATGATCCACCCATGTTTTTCTCTATTATCCACTTCTTTTCACTATGCCCATGAGACCACTAAGAGTCTCCAATCTCCATTTCAAACACGATGGAACAACAGACAATCTCCTCATAGCTTTCATAATCTTAAATCACCAACACTTTTCATAGACTCGGCTTTAGCTGCTAATGAAGTGATCCACCTTGCTTTTGGTGTTCATGAGAATGCCAGATGTGTACCTTTCAATCCTTGTAAAGTTTACTTCATACACCCCGATGGACTCATCTTACTTCTATTAGAGTCAATGTAACTCTCTTTCCATCTTGAGATGGAGGTTTCAAGGAAAATATTTTTTGAAAAACATCCTCTTGAATTTCTCTCAATCTATGGAATCAAGTTCATCTTGGAAAATATATTCTTTATCAGTGTCCACCACTGATCTGCTTCCCCATCAAAATGATATATTGCCAGTACACCATTCTCTTCATCCGAGCACTGGGGGCGGAGAAAATCTTTTCAATGGAGTTAATCTATTTTTTTTCTAGGAGGGGATTAGATGACTCGTTAAACAAGGGAGGCCTTTAACGCATAAAGGAATCTGGGGAAACATTCTCTTTCCTTAGAGGAAGAGGATGTTCCACCTGATTCAAGTTATTATTCATAACATGATCTTTCTGTGCAAGTAAGACCATGATGTTTTGAGCACAAACTTTCGTCACATCTGGAATATCATTAGGCCAATCAGCACATTGCCTATCTCGTTGGTTGTTAGAACATGTACTTATATTTCCCCTATTAACAATGAAAATGAACTTATAATTAGAGGTCTTGAATACTTATATATTTATCATAGAAATAATCTTTGAACATAAAATTATGAACATTTAATGAAAAATTATATCCGAATGTGTGATTCTGTAGGTTTATATCTAGGTTATCATTGGTCTATTTCATAACTTATATTCGTATGGGCTTATTTTTGTCCCTTAATAATGGTTTTTACTATGCTCCTGAATCACCAAACCATATCCCCCAGGAGTGTCGTAACCAAGAGTGAAACACGCCTTCTTGTTATGCACCATTTCCCATTCAATTCTACCTCAAAGCGGTGTTTTCGTGTTTTACCCCTACACACATATGTGCCAGAGCTGCCTCTACCTTCTCGTATCAAGACAGGGATGTATTTTCTTGATAAACCACTTACTATATACTAAAAAATATTTAGTGATGTTTTCTTATAATTAGTATCATCCTTAAGGTTCTCACTAATGTTCACTATTCTAAATAAAAAAAAACTAGACCATCATCTGATAGCAAATATTTTGACCTGATCATTTTACATAAAACATTTCACTATTTTTAAGCATAATTAATCATTAGAGTACAAGCCAAGGATCATTAAGTCTAGTGTCTTGGATGATTATATACATATAAAATAAAACAATTGGAAAAAATATTCGTTATTTAATCTCCATAAAGAGCTTCTGACTTCCCTTGAGCTCCTACATCTGCATAGGGTACCCTGGGGAAGACATGAACAAAGGGATGAGCTAAAAATCCCAGGAAGGGAATAAACATAAGGATACATCTCAAGAACATGAGTTAGGAGGCATGACATAATGATATCCAAAGCATGAAACATATAAAATCATTTAATATAAGCATGGGATCAATAAAACATGGAATCATATAAATGTGGCAGAATCATAAAAAATCTCTTCAGTACGGGTCAAGGATAACCACTAATCTCGTTTCCCATTTCAGTACGGGTCATGGAAAACCGCCAATCCTGTTTCACATCACATCTCATGGGAATTAACATTACCCAATGCATTGGAGTGCTATCTGGGTGCACCCATCTCAAAATTTTCATGAATATTTTTTCCACATAAATATTCTTACCACATATACAATCATACATAATCAACCATATGAAAACATAAGGGTGTCTGTGGAAATAATTGGGTACCACAATCATGACATAAATCATAACCAAAGGGCCTATAATATAAGTATTCCTGAAAGAAAATGATTAAAACATACATGGAAGTTCATAAGGTATAATAGGCATATAACATGGTATGTGGTAACAAATATATGTAACATCACATAAGAAATTTATTTGAGGTTCATTAGAATTAAATCATTTTTCTACGGTTTTAAGGAAAACACTATAGAGATTTTAAAATAATATAGAAAACATTATTTTATATAAAACCAGAATTGAACAATGGTGGTTTTCAGAATAAAAATACAAATTTTACAAAGAAAATGGTGTCATAAAACATAATATATAGTGCACATGAAATTGGGTAAAATTTCGGGAAGTTCCTTTTAAACGACTGTGCTTATTGGGAAGTATCGATGAGAGATTCACTTAAAAGAATATATATCTCCGTCAGAGAATGATAGATGGATCATGGAAGATGAGTTTGGAGAATATTAATAGAATGTGTTAGTTCTACATGAAAATATAAGACAAATACATTTTTGGTAAAAATAATGATAGAGCAACCCGATGGAATAAAGGAAGTTCATGTAGAATCGAATATGGTTTATCGGCATGGTATCAAGTGAAAATAAGAGGTATTGATGATAGAGATAAGGGGTTTCTCATCACTTATAAAACATTAGGAGAGTATGGGTATGGTTTATAAACATTCCCCATCACATGGTATTACTCAAAAAAGGCATATCATAGAGAGGAATCGCGAATAAGACTGAAAAGGGGAGGATCCCTTACCGTAAATCCGGTGGTGTTCTTCAATAGTTATTATTGACCGGAATAAACAAATTAGGATTATTAATTAATATTTCCAGAAACTTTTATATATGTAATTTATTTATTATAATACTTTTTAGTTCATTCAAATCCTTTTTGATTAGTTATACGGTTCAATATCAATGTTTGAGCTCATTTGTTACATGGCTTTAAAAGATTGGTTCAGTTATATTCAAGTTAGGATTATATGCAAGATGAAAGTGGTTGTAATGAAATTAAGTTATATTAATAAGCTAATATCCATGATATTACATGGTTTTAATTTTAATTAGGTCACATAGAGTAATGTCGAATTATTATATATATACCCTTAGTGATAACCGTCTTTGTTAATCAGTGGATTTGATTACAAAGAATGTGTTTTGCATTATAACTTAATTCCATTTGTACCAATGGATTATAGAACAAAAAATATGATATATAACATATATAATTATCTTTTTAAACCATAACATAGAGGGTTTCATGACCATAATTATTTATAATAATAGAAATTGATAAATTTTTGTCCTTGAATGTGCTAAATTAGCACATCTCAAACAGTGCTAACATTTCATTCAAACAAAAGGGTCGGGAAAAGAGAGAAGATATTAAATTATTCTACTAGCATGAAGAATTTACAGTACATGTATGCTATGTATTTATCATACTATTATGGTGAATGGAGGTGGGGAATGAAATAAATATGATAATAACTAAAAAGAAAAGAAGAAATATAGAAGATGAGTTTACCTATTGAGACTTTCTCCTTTGAGATCCTCTTAAGGGGTGAGGTTTTGGTATTTTGAGAAGGCTAAGAGCTTTGTGACGTGGTGGAGGACTTTGGAGAAAGATTTTGGTAGAATAATGGCAAGGAACAAGGCCTAAGATTAGTGGAGAGAAGAGGAAGTGAAGGGGTGTTTATAGTGTAGGAGAGGAGGGATTTCATAATATTTTAATCATTAATTTTTTATTTCTTACCAAGACAAGTAATAGAAAGTATTCCATGACCAAGAATAGTGATTTTATCATGTGATCCCAAACCAAGTGGTCTTACATCATCATAACATCATCGATGACTCAATTAATCCATTATTTAGCATTTATTGTGAATTATCAGATTCTACTATTAATCAAAAAATTCATTTATTTTAGAAAAATCCAAAAAATTCAGCCTATCAATTTTTCGAAATGTAGAATCCAAAAATTATGTCCATTTTTCAAAAATAATTTTCTAAATATGATTATTTTTATATTTCATTAAAATAATAATTTATTATCAAAACCAGTTTTAAAATATTCATTAACCTATTCTAGATTATATGTATATCCTACTTCCAACTTGAGTATTATTTTTCTACGAGCAAATGTGAGGTTAATATTAATTAAGGAATATCAATATTCATAAGGTCATGTTACTATTCATTAGGTTAGGTTACTATTCACAAAAAAATATGTTTTCTATATTGGACTACAAATAAATTACTGATTACAACCATGTATTCCATATTTTCGAAATTCCAAACACAGAAGTGACAAACTTATGTTTAATGTTCACTTATTACATAGTAGTTCATTATGTTTTGTTTTCATGTGATTTCATGACATAAATATAAGAAGATAATTTCAATTGAAAAATGCTGGGTCGTTACATAACATTTGATAATCCTCCTCCAGTTGACCTTTTATAAAATAATTCCTGATATAAACATCATTTCTAGACAATGTAGTGAAACTCATCTCATCACAATTTTTGTATATGAAGGAATTTTCATTTTTAATATGTCCATTAACTTCACAGTCATATAACTAATTCCTTTGATCCAAACATTCTATTTAGAAAACATCTTCAAAATGAAACTAATTTTTGTTGAAAAAAAACTCCATAACAAACACTAGAGCTCATAAAAATATTAATTCATGCACTATTCTGAATAAAAACTTATTTTATTCTTCTATGAATATGTTCTCCAAAAATAGAAGATGTTGGAAACCAATTTTTTCCTCCTCAATATTAATTTAATTCCCATTTGAATTTGGTTGTTCCACATATAAAATCATATTGGTCATTTTTTAATCTTTTTTAATTCTCAATTATTACAACCATTCATCCAATTTCCATTAATATGGTTTTCAAGACAAAATTCAATCTTAGTAACTTCATTATACTTCATCATTGTAACATGTACATTCATTATCTTTATGACATCATGAATCATCAACTTTGTATCTCTGTATAATCATTATCATTTTTACTACATTTTATAAAATTTGTAACTCTATACAAACATTAACATTGTAAAATCAGGAAACATCAATTTTATAACATTTTAAAAACATTATTGTTGTAACATCATGAAATATTAACATTTTTACTCTGTACAAACATCAACATTGTATTATCATCAAACACAAACATTTTATCTTTGTTGAAGCATCAATTTTTAATGGACATTAGTATGAGGGTGGTATGTGCCTCTCTCCCAAGAGCCCCCATAATCTAGGACACATGATCACAACATGTCCTTAAGAACCTCTATTGTGCACTATGAATGGAAATTGGTTTGAGGGTAGAATGTTGGTCTCGTATGAAATTGTGTACCCAATTCGCTCTATTTCACTTTGAGAACCAGTGAAGTAAATATGGTGTTCCGAACTGAAATGATAGTATTCGGGACCCCATAAAGTTATCTCATCTCACATATATACAAAAGCCCAAGATAATCTACAAAAACTATCTCCATGGTATATATGAAATGGAAATCCATTGTGATTATATCAACAAAAACACAAATGTTATCATATCATCATGGTGATCCTGGTAATCCAATCAAGAAATACATTGAAACATCTTTCCCTTCCACCCGATAAAGGGTAACTAATGTATATGTTTGAATGGTCACTAGTTTTATACCTTCACATGATAATTCATTGAAAATAACATGAAAAAATACCTAAATATCCTGTCATACTTGGCCACTCATTTTAATGATGTTTATTCAGATACATCTAGGTGACACAGCAGTTCACTACCCAAACAGAATAATGAAAATAATGTTTTAGATCCTCATTAATGTATACTGAAACCCATACACGACCATGTATATAAATAATTATATCATCACCTATGGCCTTACCTAATATAGGTTCTTCACCTTTCAAACTCTCCCATTGGACTAGGCCCATGTTTTCTAATTATTTACTAATAATTAATCAATCTAGAAGTGTTGAGGATATAGCGAAGTATGATATATAAGTCTTCACATATTTGTCCCACACCTCCAAGATAATCATAAAGACAAATAAATAAGATTCAACTCCCTATTGTCTTACTGAAATTCCAATATTGGATTCCTTTGCCTCAGTTCATTGAAAACTATTATTCTCTTCCTAGATATGTAGGGAAGCTCAATGATATAAGACAGTTGGTACTCAACCCACCATAACTAATTCAAATTCATATCATGCTATGTAAAATTTTTTATGAGAATATATTTTTCCCTATATGACACAAAATTATCTTTGTGTAATTAATGACATTAAGAACACAAATCCTTAATATTTACAGGTAACTCGAGGTCATGTGTCTGTTAGTTACACTCGTGTAGCCTCAACAACTGATACTGATATGCCATGTATCTACCTTTTTGTATAAGAACTAATCCTATCCTAATAACTGACACATCATAGTGAACAATTTTAATCTTACATGGGTCTAGAAAAATCAGTATCAACAGTTAATTAAGTCATCCTTTATTCACATGAAAGGATACCATATAGGTATCTAACCATTCAAACAATATACCCATCATTATCATTCCCATGAGCGAGACTACATAGATTCATAAATCCTTTTTAATTTTATTATTGTATATAGACAAACCTAAAATTCATATTATATTAAATTGAATCTTGGTATTCTCCCTTGAAACTAAAGATCTCACTTTATTTGGGAGAATTGATACTCATGTATCTGAGATAATGTGACCCATGAAAAGGATTTGACCTATCTTGAAGTGGCTCTTTTTGATATTATGATATAAATGATAAAATATTAGTGTATTTAATATAATATCAAGATTTTTTGAATGGTTGTGTAGATTTTGATAATATAATAAGATATCATCTTCCAAATACACCATAAATGAATCTATATATGTTTGGAAAATATGTTTCATCAATGTCATGAAAACTATTGGGAAGTTTGTTAACAAAAATGGCATGACAAATACTGATATAGATCATAACTGCTTTGAAATGTTTTGATTGGTATAGATGATGGTCTAACATGAACTTGATGATATCCATATAAAAATTAAAATTTCATGAATACCAAATCATGTCAGAGATGATCAAAAATTTTATTTATCCTTGGAAGAGGATATTAGTTATTTTAAATAAGTTGGTTCAATAATAAATAATAAACACATATATGTAATATTTTTTATTAATTATTAACAAATAGGTCTAGTGAAACCCACTATGATGTATTGGATCAAAAAAAACCCCTCTCCTATAAATCCTATAGAATTTTCATGAGATCTATCATTTAAGTTGTTGCAATCATGTAAGGAGGAATGGATAATCATGTAGCTCCTTACAGTATCACAATAAGGAACATAACCAGTCTCACTAGAGTTGATCCTGAGATTTCATTAAATAAAATGTTAGTACATTTATCAACCACTTGAAGAAACAACACATTATGTGTTCCTTGATCATCCAATTACAACCTCCAAATATATATTATCACCCCATCTAGCTCATATTTCTCAGGTCCAGATCAGTTCACCTTGAGATCCCATTAACCCTTACAAATATACTCTCCTCATTATGGTGATGTGAAGTTAACCCTTTATCGGTAAAAATAAATGAAAACATGAATGGATTACAACTATTACATCATTAAACGGATGTACAAAACTTTAATATTGAGGAAAATGCGGTCCCATATAAACTGACACCCCCCCAATAACAATTGGGAATTCCCTTAATTGATATACATCCTCCATTCAAATCCCCAAAAGAATATCATGCATCATAACTCCATCAAAATTATGAACATTGAGCACATGAATATCCATGATGGGAACATAAATAAAACCATGGGTAGTGCCTATATAGAAAAGGTATATATTAATGTTGAGGATACTATATTGGTACCTATCATAGTAGAAGGTCTAGGATTATTTTCCTTAGGATTCAGTTGAACTATGTTTATCTATCCTGATATGTGGACCTATGATACAACCCAACTACCCTAAGTTGATCCACTAAACTATCTCTATAAATCTAGGTCATTACCATTGTGGTCAGAATCATCACATCAACATGATCAGAAAGTTGTTATCAGGAACCCACGTGATGTTAAGCTATTAACAGATCTAATGAATTTGGATTCATTGAAGACCCATTATCACTTGATTCAAAGGGAGTGTTATAAAAGAGATTTGTAGTTGACCCATATTTCCCTAGGATCATCACATGAATGTGTTTGTCACGCATTAAAGTCACATATATCCTTTTCTAACGCACTTGTATCACCTCACCATGATACCTATATATGTGATATCAATACTAATACCACTACATGGAATATTCATTTGATGGTTCCTTCTTTTTGTTTATGTATTTTCAGATCTATGAATTGAATAATCCAAGATTTCACCCCTATCCTCAATCAGGTTACTTTCTGCAATAACTACTATATTAAAAATTAAAAAATTTGTAGTCAACCAAAACACATTCACCAAAAATCATATGTCAAGCCTAAGACCATACTAAAATCATTTGGATTTGGAAAAATCTTCTCTCCTCAAAATTGGTACACAACACTAGAACTCAATAAAATGGTTGGAATAATCCATAAATGATAGAGAACCCAGCTCCATGTGCATGGACTCTCAGGATCTTCTCCCATTCATGTATCATGATAGAAGTAATCATATAAGGTCATGTGAAATTACTTCCTGACCATCCCCCAATGATGATTTTTCTATGTAATGACATCCCACTATCTCATGGATGAATCATGTAGCATTTACGTAACTAGAATTACACTCCTCTTGGGATCCAACTCTAGATTCTCGAAAATAGATAACATTGTATCAATCTATGACTATATAGCATGTGGTCTGACATCCCAGGGTAGATTCTAATGTGGTAATTAAATTGTAAACTCTTCCATTGTAGGGGAAGGTTGTAGTTCTCCTTGTATGACCTTTTGGAATTTTATAATGCCTTCATGGTAGAATTCATCGTGGCATGTGTGTAGTAAAACTACTAGTTGAAGAAATGGCGTTGAAGGAGGATCCAATAGTATCCCATGGCCCATAACCTCAAATGTGTGTTTATCACCATACACATGGTTTCCGACTAGTTGTTTTCATTGTGGAATGTCTCTACAATGCCAAACCAATACCTTAAATAATAATTTTATTGATTATCGAAGTTAAAAGCACAGATACTGAAATGGGATAGGTTCCACCCATCCTATACAAGAATAAAACCGCACTTCATTCTTCTTGATTCAGTTATGGATGTATTAAAAATGTATAAAATAAGATATTATACCTACAACCTCCTAATAAGGTCGTGTCAGGGTCATGTTTTACTATGTAACAATTTCAGTTCCCATTTTCATTCATTGTTATTACAATTATATCACAATACAAGATAAATGGTTGATAACATGGTTCACTGACCCCTAATTCATAAGGACACTTATATCTTGTGATCCAACATATGGAATCCACCTAATCCAATAATAACATATTCTAGTCTATGCGACTCATGGTCTATGACTCATCATGTTACAATTGTCTTTACATGGTGTCTATTATAACCTAATCATGAAAATTCTTCTTAAGATATGGATGGTAGTATAGGTACCAACCTTCATAATAGATATAATTCATATAATATCAATCACAA
Organism: Viscum album; assembly: GCA_963277665.1. NCBI lineage: Eukaryota > Viridiplantae > Streptophyta > Magnoliopsida > Santalales > Viscaceae > Viscum > Viscum album. Next base: position 327,513,186 of record OY728128.1, read on the forward strand.
TTTATAGATATCTATCATGAAAATATCACAAAAACATGAAATCAAGAAATTAATATTGTGAGGAATGGAATAATACATGAGATATGAATTCTAGAATGTTCTAAATATGATGTAGGTATTTGTATAAATATTTCACGTCAGGTTGAAACAAAAAATTAGCCTCAAAAATAATAATTATTATGTCAAAATTTAAGTGCATCACCCAATTATGGAATCAAATAAACTACAATAGTAGAAATCTAGAAACAATCACATTCCTTGAACAAATTTGGTGTTCTCCTATATGTGGGTTAACTACACCCAAGTAAATATCATTAAAAAATTCTTATTCCATTTTATCCACTTCTAATGTCTCAAAAGAGTAATGAAAACACAAAAAAACACTCTAAAAAAACTTTTTAATGTCTGAGATCCGGATTCCACTGAATGGTAATCCAAGCCTGACTGGCCACAAGGACTCATGCACATCTCCCAAACGCTAGAGACTACAAACTAGTAGTAAGGGCCTGGGAAAATCTATGGGGATACTATACACACACAAAAAGAGTTTATCTCAATGAATATACAATATAAAATAATTTAAAACATCCAATACATATATAAATAAAAATACTATAAGGGATATGATATATAAAAAGTTGATCATACATGTCAGGTCTTGGGTATAAAAATATTTCTAAAACTAGTATAAATGGAATCAGTATAATATATTGATATAAAGTAAAAAATGTAAAAACAATCCCAATAAGAAACACTAGAATCATCTAATATTGGTTCTCTTATGCTCTTAAAGAGTAATGTAGAACATATAGTAGGTTACATTCTATTTTAAATAACTAAAACCATATAGTCTATTAGTGTACACATATGTGGCCCGAACATAGTGTGTAATACAATAACATTAAGAAACTAAGTAAATTTATAATTACATCTAGTCAATAAATATATAATAAAAATAGTTTGTAGTTATTAATATAATATCAATGTAAGTACCAAAATTAAATAACCCAGAAAGGTTAGAGTTACCACAGACACCAATCCTCAACTACTTGAATCATCCTTTAAAGTATCTCCCTATATAATTATCCATTCATGTCTCATTTATAAAAATTCTCATTAAACTAATTATGGATAATTTAATAACAATTCTTTAGAGCTCATACAATGCCAAGCATCCCCCATAATGATATCTAGTCACAATATGCCTAAATATGCCATCAATAAAATTTAGGTATATATCTAAATCCAAGAATATTATTTGGATTGGTATATGCGAAAGGTTTTTTCATTTAATTAATCATTTAATATATGTATCTCATCTATTGAATTCGTAATTGGGTCTCCAAGTATCACTCTGTGAAACTTTTTAACAAAGAACCTTACAATATTGTTGTTGGAATTACTCCCAAGATTCTTGGTATTGATCTTGTTATTCAATAATATCATTTAATTTCATATCTGACTATGGTGTTAAACTATTGGAGACCAAGTTTCACACTTGGAATATATGATCAAATACCCAACTATCGCATCCTTGGAAACCCAATAGGATTCCATTTATCACTCGATCCAAAAAAGTTCATCCCCTATGAATCTATCCTTTGTAGTCAACTTGGGATTCCAAATGTCACTCTGTTGTATAAAAGGTAGAATCAAAATGATTCATCCATTAGAGTTCATATGAGAACCCATACATCACCAATGGAATATACCATAATTAAGATAAAATCATTTAATAGGTAAAGTATCATTTCATGAAATTTCATTTAAAAAACAACTCATTAGGTTACTCATGTCCTGGGGAAATCATGGAAGGATTTTCCTCTATTAAACACACATTGGAATATCAAAATAATAAGTAGCTAATGAAAAATCCATCCATTACAAGGATAGAGCATAGGGTCATGGTTATTAAAACCCTTCTCATTGATCAATCCAGTTTACAATTAAATTAATGTTGCAATTAATCAATTAATATCCCTTGGAAAGGGGTCATGACACACCTCAAAGGTTATTCAGGTTCAATCCACCCATAATGCTCTATTAAATTGACATCACACACAAACGGTAGTTCGAATTCATGCTTTCTAACATTTAAAAAATTATCAATATTTTAATTAATTACATAGGTATTACCTATTAATTAAAAATGATTAAAAACACTATTAATGATTTTTTTCTATAATAAGGTTTTGGAAAGGAAAAAATATATATATAAAATCAAATTTGAATTAAATGCATTAGTCCAATTACTATAGTTCTATTGAATGTATATCATCTATTATAAACTTCTAATTTGTCTCAGATTTGGAAAAACTGAAGTAAAAATGAAAATGAAGCTATATCATTTTATAATGAAACTAAATAGAACATACAATACCAAGAAAAATGAGCAAGGATACAATGGAAATTAAAATCATAAAGATGTAAATCTGACCAGAGTGATGACCCTCAAATCTATGATTAGATGAATGAATGAGATCACTACATCAAACTCCACCGTCAAAGGCCCTCTAAATAAGAATAAGATTACAAAAGATGAATAATGGAAAAATAATGTTGAAATATAACATTAATTAGTTTAATTTTACTAACATTCCAATTATTCTTTGGGGACACTATTTGGATGTACAGTTGGCCAAATCGTGTGCTAATTGTGCATGCTTTGTCATTGGAAGGGTTACCTCACATATTTTTTTTCACATGGTCTGAAAAACCTTCTGAAAACTATATCTCAACCAACTGTTAAAAACTATATATGTTAAGTCATTGTAATGAACCAAAAATCTCATGGTTTAACAAATTGTGAATCTTGTATGACTCCACTGTGTAGACCCACATGGTTTATAATAACCTTTTTCCATTCCCTACATAGATTATATTAACAAATTTTGCATGCCCTGTCAACACCAAAAGTTAGTTTACATGCTCAGAAAAGGCCCAATATGTCTTCTAAACCTCTATAAAATTAGAGGGATTTCTCATTTGTCCATAAAAGGTCATTTAATCAAAAACATTATATAGTGTAATGAATTTTTTATATCAAGAAAGAACATGGCTCTAATATTGTCAATCCAAACCTAGAAATGAGGTAGTAGAATCATAGTAATATATTTACTTCAATCCCCTTTGGGGTTCATGATACACTTTTAGTAAAAAAAGAAATCAATAAGAATCCTATTGAGGTTGATATTAAACTTGTTGTGAATGACTATATTATAAAATCATTGATACATACAACTGATGCAAATGACCTTTTGGGTTTGGATAATGTTTTCCAAATCTTATTAAGTGCCACCACTAATCCCCCACCCTGGTGGGGGTTTCTGGATGACCATATGGAACCACAATACTCTATTTAATGTGGATGATTAATGTTTCCACTATGATCATATTGACTCATTACATGATTGAAGTGATAATGCTTCTTAGATAAATGATTCTTACTTTAAATTGATCATTAATAAATTTTAAAAACAAATTATTTACCCAGATAGATTCATCACTCCAAAGTATAAGAAGAATTAGAAAGGTAGAGATTGTACTAATAATATGTGTAAAATCATTACTAGATCATAAGAGTCTTATAGGTAGGGTAATATAGTTATTACTACATAGATTCATGTTACTAAAAACTATTTTACAAAAAAGGCTGAAAATAGTTTTAATTGCATTAATTATGATGAAAACACTGATATGGTTTTGAGGGATGCATTTCTATTTTAGAAGGATGTGAAGGAATAATATATATCTTTGATGGATGCGAAATAAAAAATAATATTATAATTTTAGATTAATATTTAAATTAGTATATACATTTACTAATAAATTATAATATAAATATTCATCCTGTTGGAAGAGGATGTTAAATAAAATACAGACATTAATTTCAAAAACATTATGTAACACTCTATTATTTTGTAAAATACACTATTTCAAATTGATTTAATTTTTTTTATTTTTTTGTTTCATTAAACATTGAATATAATTTTGTAATGTGAAATCTCTATGTTTGGATTTTATTTATATGCAACACCAATTTAATCTTGCACTACACATAATACCAAGAACATAAGGGAATATAATATCCCCAGACATTACAATATATTTATAATTCAAAATTGATTCAATATATTCTATATATTATTAAATCTATGTGATAATGAGTTACAATGAATTGTACACAATAGAGTTTCATTGAGGACTTGTGTTATATGCATTACCCAGTTTAACTGAATAAATAAATATTATTAAAATAATATTAAAATATTATTAAATAACATAATAATATATACCCTAGATACTAAATTAATGGTTATGAATAATTATTTACTGAATTATAAATCTATATTGTTAATAAAAATATAATGTCAACTCATAGGTTAAAATGTTATTATAAATCGTTATACTATCAAATTGGATATAAATGAAATATTTTTATAGAAAACTGTTTTTATACTAAAATTTTTTTACACTAAAAATTAATATTAATTAAAATTATTGAATTATATTAATGAAATATATATGTTATATATTAAATAAAATATTTTTTATATTCATCATATAGATTATTTAAAAAAATATATGTCAAACACAATATTGTTTATGAAAATCAATATTTTTATAAAGGATCTTTTACCTACTTTTAATGGATAACCTATTTTAATTACATTTTTTTTGAAATTTATGAAATTTAATATGTAAAAACATATTTTATATTTTTATTTGAAACATTAAATAGAGTATAGGGTGATTTATTTATATTTTTCTATGTTGTTTCATTTCGTAATGAATAGTAAAAATATACATCATTTGAATAATAAATGAATTTTCATCAAATTATTTTATAGTGTTATATTATATATTAAGATTTATTAATGTAAAATTTCTTCATTTATTTGTAAATTAATACAAATTAGGTTATTTTAATCAATTTCACATTGAAACATGATATATAATCAAATAAAATATTTGAATTCTTTTCCTTAAAACCTGCATTATCGTCCCATCTATGGGATTAAATGTATATTTATTAATTAAAAGTTTGGGACTGGAATTTCTAAAAAATTCATTTTTGGAATAAAAATAATTTAGGATTTATAATAAGGTGCCCTTAGTATTTCTCTAATAATATTACTTAATGAAATTAAAATTATTTACAAGGATTTAGCTAAAATTAAGCTTAACAGGGGACTAAAACATAAACTAATGGTATAAAATTACCTATATATTTTTGCTAATTCAATTGGATGGAAATTATTTTACTCATTACATCATTTTATCTAATATTTTCTGTTATTTTATACACCTACAATGATAAAAACATGGGTGTAATATCCTTTTACACAATTTGTAAGAGTGTCTCATCCTACAACTTACTAGGACTTCTCAAACCACATTGGAGCCACCATGATCCAATAAAATATCTCCTAAAAATCCACCATATTCATATAATCCTTACCTTGGGAGGAAATACATCATAGGGTGTAGACCAAAAAGAGTTACAGAAGGAAGAGGTATCATGTTTTCTCAAGATCATTTGTTTTATTTCTATTATCAAACCCCATAAATATCCTTATTAAATTATTATAAAAGAAATAAAATTAATTATTATAAGAATTTTTTTAATATTTTTTAAACCTAATATTACATAGAATTTCATCTTATGGGTTACCAACATATTGTTTATGTGAATGACAAACATCCACCTCACAAATTGATGATGATTCGCTATTATTTTACCACCATTCATTGTTGGAAATTAAGATGGGAAGTATATTTATATATTATATATGTACTATTTATTATTTATTAATGATTATTTAATTATTTGATAATAACTACTTTTATACCTATCATCTTTTTAAGTACGATAACATCGTTCGGGGAAATATGGACTACCACCTCCTCATAGAGATTTCAATCATTCACACTTTAATTTTTTTTGTTAAAGATGGTTTTAGTGAAAATATATGATATATATATAACATAATACATATTATTTAATTATAGTATATAAATTTAAAAATATATGTCATTACCTTACTTTATTTCAGTATGACATAAAAATTGAAACAACATTCATGTGTACGTATGAGCTACTGTATCCATGAACAATATATTCCATTTAATTTTAATATATTTTATATATTATTATAAATACATATATATTCAATTTATATTATAATTAGATAAATTTTTTATTCATTAAATATGTAATCAGTGATCTAATTAAGATGATCTGGAATAATATGTCAAAATATATATGAAGAAAAAATCAGATATTACCCGAACTGAATCTCTAACGAGGAATTATTAATAAGAGGGTAATTTTTATTCATAATAAAATAAAATATTGTATTATACATAATAATTTGTATATTTATATAATTTACTACAAATTTATTTTTGTTATCAAATAGTTTTGTAGGAATATGACAATAGTGAAGACATAAGTTAAGGAAACTTCATCTCAATTTTTATATCATTGAGACTAATTTCGTGTTCACTGATCTTTTATTTATCATGGTGTATATATTTCACATAAATTGAATAATTTATTGTTATTCTAAAAATATTCATAAATTATATATCTGTAATATAATCATTCAGTCATGGGGTTTATCATTCAAAAGTTACTGAATCGGTTAGATAGTTTTATCTCAATTTGACTTCAATGAGATTCACGTTTTGTTATACAAAAAAATTATTTTTCAAGATTTATAACCATAAATTTGATGTATTAATTAATTTAATTTAATTTAATTATATTTTAGGTTCTATGTAATTTACTTTTCTTATATGGGGAATATGATTCAATGTTAACATGCGGTAAGTGTTTATTTTAATAATCTCATAATTTGTAGATATTGTTTATATTTATGCTTATATTGGTGAAATTATATGATCCATCTCTCAAGAAATATAATTAGTTTTCATAACCAATGTTTATTAATTTTATACCCTCGTAATGGTACTACTTTTACAATATTTGGTACATATTGTGATCAATAATGTGTTTTTACGAAAGTATGAATTTACCTCTTTCTTTGGTCAAAAATAATTATTATATCAAGACAATGTTTTGTATAAAGTTTTCAAAAGATATTTCACTATTATCCAAGGATCATTAGAATAAAATTTTACACATTTTTAAATTTTAATCAAAATGGTGTAAAAAAAGTGCCTCTTCATTTTTTTTGGTTCATGTACCTTTCTTGGATTTTTACAATGAAATAGTAATTTTTTGAATGTGGGGATTTAACCGCTGTAATAAATACAATTACTTTGAATCATTATATATTTTATTTAATTTTTATTATTTACAAATTATGAAAACATCCAAATATATTGAATATTATTCATTTTAACGTGTGTATCAATAAAAACAGGCTTTAAAAATTATTTATTTTTGAAAAGTGTTTTAAAAAGATTTTGAAAAAAAATATTTATATGTTTTCAAATTAATGTTTTCAAATAAAAGGATTTTAAATATTGGTAAAAATTCTTTTAGGAGCATCAATTTTTTCAAGGGAAAATGGTTTCAATATTTATTCAATCATTCATTATATTTTTTCAAAATATTTTCAATGAAATGGATCTCTAAATTATTTCACGTTTTATTTTCATGTTTCCAATGAAATAAAATTTCAAAATATTCTAAAATGATACAATATTTAGTTTCCATGTTTATTTACAATAATTGTTTTGATATGGTTATATTTTTTAAAATTAAATTTTCAAGAAGAATGGATATTTTGAACATGATTTTTTTTTCAAATATATTTCCTAGTATGATGACATCAATTTGTGTTACTCGTTCCTTTCTAGAGAAATGATTCAAAGGTCCCATTAATATTCATTATCTGAATGGTTTATATTGTGATAGAATGATTTTTATGAAACTTGTTTATCTATCCTTGGTAATATGTTTAGTAAACCTGAATTTACAAATCAGTTATGATTTTAATGAAATGATAATGAAACCTATATCATTTTCCATGGGGTTTGATATTATGATATGTTTATAATACCCATTTCATTTAATGGATAATGATATGAAGGTTTTTGATTTTGTGGACACATATTTATGATTTTTCTGTGAGATATTTGGGACCTATATCTCTCTCCAATAAATTGTGTAATTATTTATATATAATGATATATACTAAAATGGTCTAGGGAGTGTCCCTTAATTACTAAAAATGACTTTGGAGTGATATTTGAATACCAAAATTTCCAGGGGGATGAGCTCATACTACTAAGATAACTATTGGAGTAAACCATTACTAAAAAGTTTTAATGGGGAATGAACTCATACTACTTACATTCCCATGGGATTAAACCCTGAATATCAATATTATATTGTAGTCAAACCACACTCATATGATATCCTTGGTTTCAATGATCTTACTACTATTTAAATAATTTATATGATTATGTATCTACCATAATTCTATTTATATTCCAATATTATGGTCTCATATCCTTTTCTATTTCTTCCCTAATAATTCATGTATTATTAATTGAAATTATTTTTCATTGATTCAGGATTATGATTTTTGATATGTAGGGTATGTTAAAATAATGATAATGATCAAATTCCAATAACATTATGATCTTGATTATTCAAAAATATCCTCCTTCTTTACCCTTGCTAAGCATCCAAGATCACCCATTTTTATGTTTTGTTTCATAGGTTATTAAGATATGTAGTATATATGAGTGTCCTAATATGGGTACTAGTTATGATGATCCTAGATTTGGACTATGTATATCACATATGTACTAGGGTTTATGTTTCTATTTTTCCAACAACACTAAAATAATATAGTTTTTTTGGGTTTATTTTTGTAATTCCTTAAGAATTGTGAAAATATAATGTAATGTTTATATACATTTGGACGTGGTTGTTATAGTTGGTGTAAGATAAGTATTTAACATTTTTAAACTAGAATTAGAAAACAATAGTTTGATCACTTGTTTTATTTCTATGGATATGTATATGGATGTCTCCAAGGATATGTATAAGGGTGAGTTAACATTACAAAAATTTCATAGAATTTTGGTAATGGATTGTGTTAGTGGTTTCTTTGAAATACATCCTTCTCAGGATAAAAAAAAGTGGATGTGGTGTTGTAATATATGCACCTTTGAGTAACAACTCCGATAATGTGTTTTAGTGATGACTTAGAGTAACCTGGTAGCTAACAATGGGCCCTAATGTGCACATAGGTTAACACACCAGGGGATATTCATTGTAAAATGATAAAATAATTATAAAACATTGTTCGTTTTTTAAATATATGTTTTTTATAAATATTATCATTAACCCATGGCATCACCTGTTATATATTAGTAATCATGATTTTTCAACATATAATTAATTGTTAATAATTATGTTGTATTCATTTATGATTAGTGTTTATCTCTAAGTTCTTTTTGGTGTTAGTAAATGTTGTGAACTATATGTAACATGGTTCACATTCAATATTTTAGATATTGAAAATTTGGGTATTATAAAAAATGATTTCCCTTGTGAAAATCATATAGAGATAATTAGGAATGTGGTGCTTGTGTTAGTTATAATTATGTAGATAAATAGACCACAAATGATATGTGATTGGAATGTGATACGCTTCGGGTATTAACTATATTAAACATAACAATTATTAATAGATAAAGGTTGAGAAAGATCAATTTTTTTTCATATTTTATATTCCCAGAAAGAGTTATGATGTAATATGTTTATGAATCTTGAGTGATGGTTTTATAATAAGTTTAGATGAATAAATATTTTATGTTCTAAAATTTTAATATTATGTTACATGAATCATGAAATATATAATTATTTTTAGTATAATTATATATTAAGGATTGAAATGGGAATTTTTTATTCTTATGAAGAGCTATATTATTGATTTTCATGGAAAGGTTTTAATTTTTATTGGAAATGTAACACTTAATTATTTACTGTTATTGACATAATGATGTTTATATAATGATATGATAGATATGAATAAGTAAATTGGATGTCAAATATTACCCAAGAACTGATTACTGATAATTAGGTCTTTGTTATCAAGTATGATGTTTACAACTTTTCAGATTTAAATTACGTATAATGTAATTATTTGAATAAGGAGGCATGCATGTATCCCAAAAGGATTTACTTTATTTTTGGTTATTACAATGTTTCAATAGAATATAGAGTGAGGGTATTACAATTTTTTAAAAGATACAACCATGTGGAATATTATAATATTTGGGGGATCAATGTAATTATTATTTCTTGACATTTATTCTAATGATTTTAATTTTGTCATCCAGAAGGTTTATATAGTTAAGCATTTATGGAATGTTTATGTTATACATTGGATGATGTTTTTTTGTTAAAACTATTACCTAACCACATAAAGATTCATGTATATGAGATAACCTATTATAAATAGTATGTGTTTATGGTAGATGAAAACATCTTCGATGAGTTTTAATGGATCTCATGATCATTCAATGCTTCAAGAATTAAAAATTGATAGTTGTTTCTAGGAATTAGTGATGAACTCTAAGGTGATCAAGGAAAAAAGGGTGTCGTTTTCCAAAAATCATGTATTCATATCATTTGATGAATATTATTTATCATTCTGAAAAATGATTTTTAAACCAAGAATGATATCTAAGTTCATTCATTTATAAAGAATGAAATATCCCATTATATCATCAATTATTTATGGTTTTTTATTGTTAAAATTCTCCAAAACATGTTCTATAACAATATCCATCCGAACATGATAGTTATAATTGTCTTATATTACTAGGTTTTTACTTTGCGCTTATTTTTTCCAATTATGAAACCCCGTTACATTATACATCGTGCAATTGTTTTGTTTCAAAAAAAATTATGGAATATTTAGTATTAATTTATATGATGTTGTTTTCTGTTAAACAAAAATTAAAGTGTTAAAACATTCATAACCTATATTAATTTTGAGGTAGAAATTCTTTTTTTGTTGGGTATAATGTAACACATTATATTTTTTTAAAAACGTTCATGTCAAATTAATTTTTTATTTTTTCAATATTTTCCATTTCATACTACATTGAATCGGTATTTTGTTATTTGAAAGCAATAATATTGTATTTTGTTAAACACAACACCAATATTATCTTGGTCTACATGGAGCCCCATGTGAAGAAGGAAATATAATTAACTGGGTAATTAATATATATATTTTTATATAGATTTGATATAATAAATAAATCATGAAATTCACTCTACACTGAGTTACCATGCATCACAGACATCAAAGAGTATCATCGATGGACTTCATTACAGACATTACCGAGTTTACCAAAATAATAACAAATAATTTAAACCTTGTTAATAAATAAAATTAGATATCTCCTAGATATTAAATTTTTTGTTATGAATAATAAATTAACTTAATAATGAATATATATTTTTGATAAATATATAATATAAAATCATTGGTGAATAATTAATAATAAATGGATATAAGAACAAATTGAATATAAAAGATTTTTTTTTAAAAACTATTTTTATACACAAAAACCTATTTTACAATAATAAGATAAATTAATTAAAATTTTAAAATTATATTACAATTTTTTTTATTTTATAATTTCAATAAAATATATTCTATTCATAGAGTATATTTCTGAATAATATGATAAAAGAAAACCAAATATTTCACACAAAAAAATCAATAATTTAATAAATGCACTTTTACCACCCTTTATTTTCAAACTTATTTTAAATAAATTTTTTTGGAACATTAATAAATGTCATGAGCCAACCCGGGTCGACCCTGAACCGGCCACCCGAGCCGGCCCGCGACATCGCCCGAGGGGCGTTCCCGATCCCCATGGGCTGGCAACTAGTGTCGGGCATCAAAATTTAACAAGTGGGAACAATTTGGCCCAAAATATAATAAACTAAGCAGCAGAAATAAATAGAAAAAATGTAAATAAGGAAAAAGGAACCAACAACGCAACTAACCTGACCACGACCAAAGCTCCACGTGACCCAGTGGGCCACTCTCCAATAACACAACCGACACCGCTCAAGGAGAACAACTGAAGCTGGAACCTGCAAAAGAACTGAAAACAAGAAAACACTATAGGCATGAGTATTAAAACCCAGTAGGTAGGCCCCACTAATTCTATTCCCAATGCACATACCATTAAATAAAGAATTTATCAATTTCAGGTTTGAAGTAAATTATATAAAATATTGGTTTTCAGACACACTTTCCTGTCTAAAACAAGTAACAATCCATTTCCCTCCTTAGTTTAGAATAAGATTAATGTTGAAAGAGAAAAGTGCATTTCATTTTAAAATGTTTTGTGAACAATTTTAGAAAACCAAATTTTAGTTGTTAGTCAAAAGGAAAGACACAGATAATACACAACACACACTAAGGGCAATGGAAAAAGTGGCACACAAGGGGGTCGGCAACCAAACTCGACCTATCAATCGTCCGCCACATACAAATAAACACTAAAAGAAACATGGGTCGAACCTAAGAGATCGTGAACAATCCAGAACGTACTATACATCTGACTCATCCTGAAGGCATGCCCTAACTTGATGACGTCATAACGCCCTAACGCCCGACATAGCCCTACATGGCCTAACCGAGGGGCCCAATCCCCATAGCAGTAATAACTAAGTATTCCCATGCTATGGGGCCACTAGCCTGTGCGTAGGGTTGGTTGTTAGGTGAGAGACATGTTTTGGATGTGATATTTTCAAATCATGTCGAGCTGGTTATTTTGCATTTTTTGTTCATTTGGATAATTTAAAGTCCATTTTTATGTGTTTTTATTTGTTTATGCGGTTGTCGCAGCGTGTGGGTGAGGAAACCGTGATATTGCGATAATCAGCATGATCGTGTTTGCACGCCTTTGCAAGGCGTGTCGCGTCGTCGCACACGAGCTAAAAATTGAGGTAGGCCCCCCACTGCATTCACCTTTAAATTTAGAATTTATTAATTTCTTAATTTTATATTAATTTTAATGAATTTGGGATAATTTAATATAATAAATTTTCATATGATTATTTCATGCGAAAATAGCCGTTTATTTTATACCGAACACTTGAAACATTTTTCTAACGAGCAGACACCCAGTATTGAAAGAATGACCTTTTTTCCATTAAACATAATTCACGGAATTTCAAATGTGCTTTTTGTTTTAATGATAAATGGTTTCTTCTGAACAATCATTTGGGTTTTCATGAGAAACGTGGTTTTTCTTTAAGGTTGATGAAGTCCCGATTGGCACTTTGATAAAATAAATTGTTTTGGAAAACCCATTCAGGGGTGCTCTTTAGTGTGCATTGATTGCGGAACTGTATGTAATGATTGTTCATAGTGACTGGTTTATTTACATTGTGGATGCAACCCTCTTTTTATATTATGTGTTGACATGAGAACCTGTCATATTGAGTGAATTTTCTGAGAACGATTGCTGCACTAGTTTAGACTACGCACTGGCTAGTGGCCCCATAGCATGGGAATACTGAGTTATTGCTGCTCTGGGGATTGGGCCCCTCGGTTAGGCCATGTAGGGCTATGTCGGGCGTTAGGGCGTTATGACGTCATCATGTTCGGGCATGCCTTTAGGATGAGTCAGATGTATACTATGTTCTGGATTGATCACGATATGCTAGGTTCGGCCCATGTTTATTTTAGTGTTTATTTGATTGTGGAGGACAATTGATAGGTTGAGTTTGGTTACCGACCCCCTTGTGTGCCACTTTTTCCATTGCCCTTAGTTTGTGTTGTGTATTATGTGTGTTTTTCCTTTTGACTAACAAATAAAATTTGGTTTTCTAAAATTGTTCGCAAAACATTTTAAAATGAAATACACTTGTCTCTTTAAACGTTAAACTTATTCTAAACTAAGGAGGGCAATGGATTGGTACTTCTTTTAGAATGTAAATTGTGTGTGAAAACCAATATTTTATATAATTTAGTTCAAACCGAAAATTGATTATTTCTTTATTTAATGGTATGTGCATTGGGAATAGAATTAGTCGGGCCTACCTATTGGGTTTTAATACTCACGCCTATAGTGTTTTCTTGTTTTTAGTTCTGTTGCAGGTTCCAGATTCAGTTGTTTTCCTTGAGCGACGTCGGTTGTGTTATTGGAGAGTAACCCATGGGGTCACGTGGAGCTTTGGTCGTGGTCAGGATAGTTGCGTTGTTGGTTCCTTTATCCATATTTACATTTGTTCTATTTATTTTTGCTGCTTAGTTTATTATATTTTGGGCCAAATCATTCCCACTTGTTAAGTTTTGATGTCCGCCACTAGTTGCTAGCCCGTCGGGATCGAGAACGCCCCTCAGGCCATGTCACGGGCCGCCTCGGGTGACCGGTTCAGTGTCGACCAGGGTTGGTTCATGAAAAAATGGTATCAGAGGTAGGTTCTTGTTATTTAGGGTGTCTGGTAGATGGAGATTAGGATTTTCGGGACTTGAGAGGTAGGTACGGGAAGGACGTCATGAACCCTCGCCCGTTCTGCATCTCGAGTCGCCAGGGATAGTCCGGGAATCAAGTCTTTGTTTCGTTTTGGATTTATTTGGATTAAGGGATGACAACGGAGGTAAGCCGATGTTACATCATGATTTCACATGGAGTAGTGACCCATGTGGAGTCTGGGTACATGGTTTGAATTCCTCCCAGTGGTCGACGCCTACTTGGGACATGTCCCACTACCATGTCACCAGGTTAAGTGTGACTACTAGTCCCTCACTTCAGTGTTTGATGCAATTTAAGTGTCGTTTTTGTTCTGGTTGGTGTTAGTGCATTTTTGGAAATGAAAAAAAGGGGGTTTTGAAAATGAGACTGATTTCTTTTAAAGGACTTTAAATTTATGAAATGTGTTTTAAAAACTAAAAGCATTTGGTTCGGAAAACTGATGTTTGATTTGAAATTGGTCGAGATCGGTTTGGAGTGAAACCTCAGGTACTCCTTATGGACGTTTTCACATTTGAGAAGATGCATGGAAAGTGCGCGTTAATGCGTATGAATGAAAGTGGATGAATACATGTACAACGGTTCATGAGATTTCCTGGGTGTGTTTGAAATTTAAGGCTTGACCTTGATTTTTAATTTGGATTTTAAACCGGAAAATGGTTTTGGAATGTGGTCTTGAAGGAATGATGTTTTGAAAAAATGGGGTGTTTTTAGAATTTAAAATGGAACGGAAATTTTGGATAGAGAATTTTGGGTTCCGTTTGTGGTTTTTTGGTTTTTGAGCGGGTCATTTTTGGATGATGGTGCTTTCAATGATATTGTTTTTATTTGATGTCGGTTTCAGCTTGGTGTTTTATACGTTGTTTAAGAATACCGCCCAGAAAGGTCTCCAGAGTTTTGATGAGTCATGCCCAGTTTCTTGGTATTTCTTGGACGTTGTACGTACATCAAGGTGATTGGAGTCTGTTAGAGACAGTGCAGTGGCTTGAAGAGGTCGAGCGCATCTCCAGGGTATTGGGAAATCCCGAAGAGGTTAAAGTGTATGTGTTTTGGGTCTGTTCGATGGTCCATCTCGGGATGAGTTGGAGTTGTTCGCCCCGTCATTACTGTAAGTTGGGATGATGTGGTATGTCTTCAATGACATCTTCATTCAATGATTTATACTTGTGGAGGTGAAGACGATGAAAATGAAAGAGTTTATATGTGTTCAACATGGCCAGCAGACGGTGAAAGCATATGTTGAACATTTCAAGGATCTTGTGTCTCTTTTTCCGGGGGTAGAGTCGCAAGAATGGATGAAGACTACTCTCTTCATCAAGGGTCTTCGACTAGAGATCACGGAGCGGGTCCTCCTTTCTGAGGACCATCAGTTTGAGAAGCTGGTGGATGAGGTGTTCTTAGTTGAGTTGGACTTTGGAGTGGAGATAGTTGACAATCCAGCGTATCCACTTGCTCGTCAAGGTTCCCCATCTGGCGAGTAGTGTGTTCCAGAGGGATCTGTTCCTAAAACATTCTCTTCAGTGGCTCTAACTTCCCGTTTGTCAGACCTTCTAATGGTTTACCATTAGTATGGACGTTTAGGGCATACAAGCCGTCATGTCACATCCCTCTGAAGACGTGCCATCATTGCAGGTGTCTAGATCATCTCGATAAGCTTTTTCAGGAGTGTTCCATGAGGGAGACACTGTGACCAGAAGATTCCAGTGCCTGACTGTGAGGCATGAGATGCTTCAACCATCAAATCCCCACCCACAAGTCTTGGGGTGAAGCTCGCGCACAGTAAGGACTTGTCAGGGGTGTGACGCCTCAGTTCGGGTTTCGTGTTCCGTGTTGGCAACAGAACATTTAAAGCCCTTCAGTTCTTTTCCTTCCACTGTTAAAGTTTTGTTATTATTGTATGTTCATTGTGTCGTTGTAAGGTTGGGGATGAACGTGTTCGTTTGTAATCCAAACAGTCTTGTTTGTCTGTTTATGGTGTCCTGAATCGTGCGTTTTTCTTAAAAGTATGTTTGAACCTTGTATGGATTTGTCTTAGTTTGACTGTGTTCGTTTGGGGATATAAGTACTTATGGAAGGATCGACATTGCTGGTAATGCTCGAGTTTACTTCATGGGTTAAGTTCTTCTCAGAGGTTTCTCTCTAGTTTTGAGTATTTTGGTCTATGTCGAGAGTTCCAAGTTTTAACAGAGGTGTTGTTTCGCTGTTGATATACTGGTTAGTCTGGATCAGCTGGGGGTTTCCATGTCCCCCCCCTTCCCGGGGTGGTATGTTTGGGTGTTGAATTTCCACACTAGCTGAGTTCTTGTGGTGGGGAGAACCCTCTTGTGTTCTCCCATTCTCCTATGTTGTGGTTCCTCATAGTTTTATTTGGGCATGAATTATTGTTTGGTCTATCGTTTGACTGTGTGACTTAATGGGGGCAGAAAGTGTCTATGGTGGTGAAAATTGTCACACCCCGACCATAAATTTGTCTCTATTTATTTAATTCTTGTCTTCGGGTTCTCGTGCCGAGGTCCGAGCTAGGTCCCGAGTTAAATTTTTCGTCATTTAATGTTTTTGGTGGGTTTTAAACCCGCGCATGGGCACTGCATGGTTATAAGTGGTCGTGCGGTTGCCCTATGTGCTTGTGCGGGTGCCCGAGCGGACTGCGTTGAGGCGCAAAATCTGTGCGCATTTTTTTTGGCGTACGATGAGTGCGTGGGGACCCCATTTTCAGAATTTGATAATTATATGGTCTATGTTTAAAAAAAATAATAGTTGTTAATAAAAATAGTAATTTTATGTTGTTGTTATTATTATTATTATAATTATTATTATCATTTATATTATTATTATTATTATTATATTATTATTTTTATTATTTTATTTCAAATTTTTTTATTATTATTGTATTATAATGAAATGAAATAAAAAAATGCACCCTAACCCTAAACCTGACTTCCCCCCCCCTTTTCCAGACTCCCTGTGCGAGCCGCCCCCCTCCCCGTACTCCACCTGCACGCACCCCTTCCCTTCCCCGATGTCCCCTCACGCCAGCCCCTCATGCTAATCCCGCAGGCCCTCGCCAGCTCCCCGCCTCGCCCCATCGCGCTCAGCCTCTCTACCTCGTCCACGCCCCGACCCCATCCAGCCTCCCTCTCTTGGCTGCGCGGCCCCCTCGTGTTTTCCCCCTTCTGCTCGACCACAGGAGCCCCACCCTCGTTTTTTTTCTTCTAACGGTGCACATGGCCTCCCAGTGGCCTGCATCCACCGCACCTCCGACAGGCCACGCCATCGGCCAGCCGCCTTGCCTTGCTTTGCCTCGCCGTTGATCCGGGTCACCATCGTCCTCAACACCAAGCCAGGCCGACTCCGGCTCTCCCGTCGCCCCTCCTCCTCTCATCCGCAAGACCCTGCCCCCTCGCTGCGCCTTCCTACAGAGTGCACCCTACCGTCGCACCTCCTCCTAGTGGCACCCCCTTTCCCCTTCCTTTTCTCCGGCCGCACCTCCCTTGCCGGTAACCTACTCTTCCAACGTTTTTTTATTTTGTTTTAAACATTTGTGGTTATATTCAATTTAGCTAGAACATAAATCAATTTTTGTGTGACTTGTTTTCTTAGGGTTTTAGGGATTTCGGATCATTGCGGGGAGTTGTCCTCCCTTCCGGTGATGTTTTGTTGCAGTTGCACTCAATCGGTAATTGTTTCCATGGCTTATTTTATTTAGATGTACTTAATATTCTAGTGTGGATTTATAAATGCGTTTATTGTTTTTACTATGGAGTGTGTTAGATGTTATGTAGTTGTTTGGGTGCTCATTGTTTGATAATGGACTTCTGGTAAAGGAAATATCTTTTTTTAAATGTTTTATGGGTTGGTTGTTAGGCGAGAGACATGTTTTGGATGTGATATTTTCAAAATGTGTCGAGCTGGTTATTTTGCATTGTTTGTTCTTTTGGATAATTTAAAGTCCATGTTTATGTGTTCTTATTTGTTTACGCGGTTGTCGCAGCGTGTTGGTGAGGAAACTGTGATATTGCGATCATCGGCTTGAGCGTGTTTGAACGCCTTTGCAAGGCGTGTCACGTTGTCGCACTCGAGCTAAAAATTGAGGTAGGTCCCCCACTGCATTCACCTTTAAATTTATAATTTATTAATTTATTTATTTTCTATTAATTTTAATGAATCGGAGATAATTTAATATAATAATTTTTCAGATGATTATTTCATGCAAAAATAGCCGTTTATTTTATACCGAACACTTGAAACATTTTTCTAACGAGCGGACACCCAGAATTGAAAGAATGCCCTTTTTTCATTTAAACATAATTCATGGAATTTCAAATGTGCTTTTTGTTTTAATGATAAATGGTTTCTTCTGAACAAGAATTTGGAATTTCTTGAGAAACGTGGTTTTTCATTAATGTTGATGAAGTCCCGATTGGAACTTTGATAAAATAAATTGTTTTGGAAAACCCATTCAGGGGTGCTCTTTAGTGTGTGTTGATTGTGTGAACTGTATGTAATGTTTGTGCATAGTGACTGGTTTATTTACATTGTGGATGCACCCCTCTTTTTATATTATGTGTTGACATGGGAACCAGGCATATTGAGTGAATTTTCTGAGAACGGTTGATGCACTAGTTCAGACAATGCACTTGCTAGTGGCCCCATAGCGGGGGAATACTGAGTTATTGCTGCTATGGGGATTGGGCCCCTCGGTTAGGCCATGTAGGGCTATGTCGGGCGTTAGGGCGTTGTGACGTCATTAAGTTAGGGAATGCCTTCAGGATGAGTCAGATGTATAGTATGTTCTGGATTGTTCACGGTCTCCTAGGTTCGACCCATGTTTCTTTTAGTGTTTATTTGTATGTGGCAGATGATTGATAGGTCGAGTTTGGTTGTCGACCCCCTTGTGTACCACTTTTTCCATTGCCCTTAATGTGTGTTGTGTATTATGTGTGTTTTTACTTTTGACTAACAACTAAAATTTGGTTTTCCATAATTGTTCACAAAACATTTTAAAATGAAATGCACGTGTCTCTTTCAACATTAAACTTATTCTAAACTAAGGAGGGCAATGGATTGTTACTTGTTTTAGAAAGGAAAGTGTGTGTGAAAACCAATATATTATATAATTTAGTTCAAACCTGAAATTGATAAATTCTTTATTTAAAGGAGAATGCAGTGGGGGACCTACCTCACTTTTTATCTTGAGTGCGATGATGCGACACGCCTTGCAAAGGCATGCAAACACGCTCAAGCCGATGATCACAATATCACGGTTTCCTCCCCAACACGCTGCGACAACCTCAAAAACAAATAAAAACACATAAACATGGACTTTAAATTATCCAAACGAACAAACAATGCAAAATAACCAGCTCTACATGTTTTGAAAATATCACATCCAAAACATGTCTCTCTCCTAACAACCAACCCATAAAACATTTAAAAAAAGAAATTTCCTTTACCAGAAGTCCATTCTCAAATAATGAGCACCCAAACTACTTCAGAACATCTAACGCACTCTATAGTAAAAACAACAAACACATTTATAAATCCACAATAGCATATTAAAAACATCTAAATAAAATAAGCCATGGAAACAATTACCAATTGAGTGCAAATGCAAAAAAACCTCACCGGAAGGGAGGAAAACTCCCCGCAACGATTTGAAATCCCTAAAACCCTAAGAAAACAAGTCACAAAAACATGGATTTAATTTCTAGATAAATTGAATATAACCACAAATGTTTAAAAAAAATAAAAAAAAACGTTGGAAGAGTAGGTTACCAGTAAGGGAGGTGCGGCCAGAGCAAATGAAGGGGAAAGGGGGTGACTCTAGGAGGAGGTGCGACGGTAGTGTGCGCACTAGAAGAAGGCGCAACGAGGGGGCGTGGTCTTGTGGGCGAGAGGAGGATGGTCAATGGGAGAGCCGGAGTCAGCCTGGCTAGGTGTTGAGGATGATGGTGACCCAAATCAATGGCGAGGTGAAGTGAGGCAAGGCAGCTGGCCGAAGGTGCGGCCTGTCGGAGGTGTGGGGGACGCTGGCCACTGGGAGGCCAGGTGCGCCGCCAGAAGAAAAAAAAACGAGGGTGGGGATTCTGTGGTCAAGCAGAAGGGGGAAAACGGGAGGGGGCTACGCAGCCAAGAGAGGGAGGCCGGATGGGGTCGGGGCGTGGCCGAGGTAGAGAGGCTGGGCGCGATGGGGCGAGGCGGGGAGCTGGTGAGGGCCTGTGGGATCATCATGAGGGGCCGGTGTGAGGGGACAGTGGGGAAGGGAAGGGGTGCGCGCAGGTGGAGTACAGGGTGGGGGGGCGGCTTGCACAGGGAGTCGGCAAAAGGGGGGGCAGTCGGGTTTAGGGTTAGGGTGCATTTTTTTATTTCATTTCATTACAATACAATAATAATAATAAAATCTGATATAAAATAATAAAAATAATAATAATATAATAATAATAATAATATAAAGGATAACAATAATTATTATAATAATAATAACAACAACATAAAATTACTATTTCTATTAACAACTATTCTTTTTTTTAAAACATAGACCATATAATTATCAAAATCTGAAAACGGGGTCCCCGCGCACTCATCGTACGCCAAAAAAAATGTGCACACATTGTGCGCCTCAACGCAGTCCTCTCGGGCACCCGCACAAGCACCTGGGGCGACCTCACGGCCACTTCTTACCATGCAGTGCCCGTGCGCGGGTTTAAAACCCACCAAAACATCAAACGATGGAAAATTTAACTCGGGACCTAGCTCGGACATCGGCGCGAGAACCCAAAGCCAAGAATTAAATAAATAGAGACGAATTTAAGGTCGGGTTGTGACAATAAAAATTATATGGCAAAATAAACATCATCATTGAAATATAAAACTAAAAAACTATGTTATGGTGAATTTTTTAAATTCTTCTATGATTTTCCATTTTTTAATGAATTGTGAAAAATAAAGAAATATAATTCAAATTGGTTTTTGAGTATTATTTAATTATAGTGTTAAATAATAATTTAATTTGGAATAAAAGTCAAAATATATCAATTATTTATCAATTAATACAATTTAGTTCATTTTTAATAATTTAATATTGAAAATAAATATAAAAACAAAGGAAAATTCTCAACATTTTTACATTAAAAACCATGCATTATCGCTCCGTTTGTGATGATTAATATAAATTAATTTCATCCACACATGTTTTCGGAATATGATAAAATTGATAACATAATATAAATAATAATAAATACATATTTCTAATATTTTTAAATTATGTTTTTATCAAAAACATTGTTGAGGTAATTAAAATTAATTACAATATATAAGTAGAAATTAAGAAAGACATGGGACTAAACAATAAACTGAATACCAAATGACCTAGAAAATTGTACAAAATATATTTTGTGAGAATAATTTGAATATATTACCCCTTTTATATGATTATTACCATTATTTAATCACTATAATTTGAAAAAACGTAGGTGGAAATCCATTTTCCAAAATATACAATAAAGGAACTCCTCCTCCAATATAAAAAGGCATCTTATCCCCCACTTCCTCAAAACAATATAGACACATTGGATACAGCAAGATATGAATCAATATCTCCTCAACAACCCACCCCACATCATATAATCCTACCAGTGGGAAAAAATCCATCCCAAGATTCCCTTTGGTGATAACCAAAAAGAGTTACCCAGAGGGGAGGTAACACCATTCCTTGGGAACATTAGTTTTATTTCCATTATCCACCACTAAAATATCCTTCTTCAATTAAGATAATAAAAAACCTTGTTTAATAATTATATTTGTATCTATTAAATGTAATTTTACAACCTATATTTACACACACATCAACATAATGGTTAATGAACAATCGCTTTATGAGTATAGAAATCTACCACTTCAGAAAACTATAATTGGTTATATTCATTACAACATTACTTGTTTAGAATTTATAATGGAAAAAATATATGTATATGTTATATATAATATTTATTATGTTTTTATTATTATATAATTACAATGTAACACATTCTATTAGTTTTTCAATTTGTGTAAATACGATGACATCGTTTGTGGATGTGTGGACTACAACCTCCTGAAATCGATGTAATTCATTCACACAATACATTGAATGTATTGAGGATAGTTTATTTGTAAATATATGATATTTATATTATAAATTCAAATATAATGATATAATATAAATATATATATATATTATTTACACAATGTATTCCAATATTTCAATGAAACTGAAACAACGTTCATGCATAGGTACGGACTATCGTCTCTAGGAATGGTGTATTCCATAACATATTTATATATTTTATGGACTATTTTAAATAAATATATATATATATATAATTAATTAATATATATGATATTTATTTAATTTTTATCATTCAAAATTTATTTAAATCAATATATAATTACGACAATGAAGAATAATTTTCAGAATATTTTTGAAGAATAGAAAAGATATTACCCGAGGTTAAGACATACCATAAAATTTTTAATAAGTGGGTAATATAGATTTATATTTAAATAATATATGGTATAATATATAATAATATTATTATATTATATATTAATAGTTAACATGTATTTATTATAATTTTTTTGTATGAGTATGACAATAGTCAATACATAGGGATAGGGAATTTCAGGTCATATTTTATATATGTGAGATACATGCCATATTAACCACTCTTTTATTTTGAATGGTATATATAAATAACCTGAATGTTATATATTATTATTATTGATAAATTTATTTGTATTTACATATCAATAAGATGATATTTCATTCATGGGGTTTTGTTTCAAAACATATGAAATCGATAAGATAGTCTTGTCTGAATTTTCCTTCTTTGAGACTCATTTTTTGTTATGCACCAAAATTATTTTTGTAGGTGTATATACTTATATTTGACATGTTATATAGTTAATATTATTATTCTTAATTATATTTATCTATCTATTTCATTTCATTTTCTTACATGGGGTGTATGATTCAGTGTTACGTTGTTGTAGTATTTTGTGATACAATCTCATCATTTATCAAGTGTTTTTATAATTACATTTCCAATGATAAAATATTATGATACATATATAATGAAATATCTGGAGTTTTATTATGGTCATTTTAGTTATTTCATATCCTTATTATATTTTTATTTTCCCTCATTGTTACATTAGATGATCAATGAAATAATTTTATGAATGTCTGACTTTACCTTTCTCTTCAGTCAGTAGTCTGGTTACATCAAAACTGTGTTTTAAAAAATTTTACAAAAAATAATCTAATATTTTACTACCATCTATAAAAGACATTTTTACCCACATATTACCATTTTAATAAATAATTTTCTTTCAAACTAATTATTCTTATCATTTTATGTTTGATAGAGTTTTCTAAACTATTTAAGGTAAAAAGATAATGTTCAGAATAAATGGATTTACACACTGTCCTCATAGAAATTCCCTTGGAGCATATTTAATAGTATTAAATAAATAAAATAATTTTTTTAATAATCTAGATAAAATATTTTAAAGTTTTATTAAATGAAAATGTGTTTCAATATTGATTTACATTATAAAACATTTTTAAAATGATTTTCAAGAAATCCTTTATACGTTTTCAAAAAACAATGAAAATAATTTTAATGATTTATAAATTTTATTTCATATGATTTTAATGTATTTTCAATGAAAAAGTGATTTCAAAAAGATTTTTTATCTTTCATTTTACATTTTAAATGATTTTCCAAATAAATAATTTCCAAAAATCATCTATGGTATATTAATATGATTTTGAATAATATGTTTATCAGAATGTTCTCAATGATTCCAATATAAAATTTTCATGTTTTCTTTTAGTGAAAATGTTTTTCAAATGGATTTATATTTTATGAATAAATTTAAATGAGGAAATGTTATTTTCATCAATAAGTTTATTTAATGATATTTAAATGTTATATCTCATATACGATGACATATTTCATTGTATCTTATTTATTAATCACTAAATGATTCAGTGTTTTAGTTAATATTCATTCTATGAATATTTTATTTTTCATAGAATGATATTTATGAAGCTCGTATCTCTTTCATAGGATATATTATTTTGAAACCCATTTTTACCAATTATTCTGTTGATGAAAAGATTTTGAAACTTATATCATTAACAAATATTATAATATGATTACATACTTAATATTACCATTTTGTTTCACACGTGATAATTTTATTGTTTTTTAATTTGTGGAACACATATGTATGCTTTCATTATGATTTGGGTGGATATTATATCTCGCTTAAAAGAATTGGGTAATGATTTATATGTCATGAGATAGAAAAAGTTGGTCAAGGGAATAACCTTATCAAATAATACAACCATAATAGTGAACCATAACTACCAATATGGTATAGTGAATGAACTCATACTACCATGATGGCCATCAAAGTGAATCATAACTACCAAGATAATATCGGGAATGAACTCATACTAGTAAAATGGACATGGGAGTGAACCATGAATACTAAGATGGTATCAGGATTGGACCCATAATAATAGGATGTCCTTTGAAGCAATTCCATGACTACTATGGAATTCATTTTAAATGATTTTGTATCTAGGAAAAATCCATGTCTATTACATTATTAATATATCATTTCGTATTATTTTTATTCCCTTCTAATTCATTTATTAAGAACTGACAATATTTATTCCATGCTTCATTTTCACAATCATTTATATATATTGTATGTATTTTAATGATCATGACCATGTATTCATTCTCTTATAATCATGATTATGATTATATTTCTTCATTCATTACACATACCGAGCATCTACTATAACCCATTTTTATGATTTTTTACAACGGTATGAAGATATATAGTATATATTATGTTCTTAAGAAGGGTTATAGTTATGAAGAAACTAGTGGGATACAACTTATCACAATAATATTCTACTGTTTAGGTTTCTGTATTTACAAAGGAACAAAACTAATACATTCTATGGGAGTCTATTTTTGTAATATATTATGTATTTTAGAAAAGTGATGTAATGCCTTTGTACATTAATACATTGATATTGTATATTCAATGGAAGTAAAAAAATTTATCTCTTGGTTTTTTATAACATCATACTTAGCTTTCATTGCTAAAAAGCCTCTTAGTTTTGATGTTTGGATTTTTTTAGACATTGAATGATATATTCTTTTACTTTTTTGTGATTTTAGATAGGTTTTTTCTTACATATTCTAATATTTATATGTTTGACCATTTATGCTGATTTCCGGAAATTCATTGTTTTTCATTTTCACCATCGCCAATGATCATATCTAAATCTGTCCATTTATTCCATAGTTAGTGCAACATTTTAGGTTTATAAATTTGTTGCTTATAGTAATTATTTGTGTATTTCCAATTATATTTATACAGATTATGTCCCCAAATTTTAAAGGATGGACAATATTGATGTTTTATGGGAGTCATGTTATGTGCTATTTTTTCAATTTTTTATCCTGATTTCATTGGATGGAGATTTTGGTTCTGTTTTTGAAATCCAGAAACTATTTTAATGATTCATCTTTTGCAAATTAATTTTTTTTTGGATCCTTTGATTATCACGAACATTCATATGATTCCCTATAGTTGTTTTTTATTTTCATAGAGGATGTTCAAGATTAATATATCTTACATTGACTGATGGATTTATTTTGTTATTTAACACACTATTTATTGGTTTTGGTTTTTTATATTTTATATATGAGGAATTTTATTTCTAGAATCCTAATGGAACTACACTTGTTCATTTTATTCGGTTCCCAAGTGAGATATCTATAATACCATCTTATTAGACTGAAGTTAACCCTTCTATTCTATTAATTATAATCATTAGATCCAAATATGTTGAATCTTAATAAGAAATATTTTTTTGATTTAATTTTGCTCATATAGGAAGATGAAGGGTCTTATTAATGAATTAATACACTACTTAATATGATGTTCTGGGAAGCTATAATGTTTTATTCACGTATTATTTTTTTGAGTCTTATTGAGATAATCAGATGAAAGGATGAATTTTCTTCTTCAATGATTTATGTTTCAACATATTCAGTGTGTTTCATCTCATTCATATTAAATATGGTGAATGATCAGTTAATTCGGTGTTTTCAACGTATCTTGAAATATTTTAATAAATTTTTTTTGGGTAATGGGTTAGGAAACCACCTCCTATCCCGTTGACATTAAAAAAATATTTGAAAAAAATGTAAAATTTTACTCCATGATAATTGTGATATTATAATTTCAAAAATGTTGTCCATTTTATCCAATTGAATTTTTAAAATCATGAAAAATTAATTTTAAATAAAAAATATATATCACATGAAAAATATTATAGTTAAATAAAAATAATTATTTTTATATTACAAATTTTAATACGGAGATTTTTAAAAATATATTAAAATTTTAATTATAATTAATAATATTAATTTATACATAGCATTACCTATTTTGTTACGTTATTACCCCATTATGAAATTTGATCCACATAATTTTATACATTACATAATTAAGGCTTGGTATATTCTCTCATTTTTTTATTCCACTATTTCATCCTCAATCATGTGATTAAAAAAACTCATTAACTAGAGAATCAATATAATTCGAAATAAATTCACTTAATATAAAAAAAACTAATCTAGATTAACATAATTGAAATTTTAATTTTGTAACTATACCACCTAGGGTATCAAAAAATGATATGCATCATGTACATATTTACTTAATAATGAAACTTGAAACACATGGTGTACTTGAGATAAAAAACATTTTAAGGCAAAATAATAAGAAACTAATTGTAAGAACCAAGACCTTTTTTTCAGGTATTTTTTTCCTTTTTCTAGCGTTTTTTAGAGAAGAGGATTTTTTTCAAATTTATGAAGTACACGCCATGTACTTTATAAGTACACACCGTGTACCCCCTTGTCGCGCAAGGCCGTGTGTTGGCTGTGTCCGAGCCACACACATAGCCATGTAGGGGTGATGTCATGACCGCTTAAATCGGAGTATGTAAAATCCTAGTACACACCGTGGGCATTCTTTTTTCATTAAATGTACTAGGCTCATGTCGAATCGACATAGTTGTCTTTTTCTAGGTATCATTCGACCGAGAGATTCCGTACGTCTATAGAACTTCTTCGAGCCCCCCGAGCCTCTGTCTGTTCTTTGAATCGATCATCGTCGATTGCTTGGGAACCGCAATGATATATGACATTATAAGGATATTCAAGCCTCCTTGTTCAATTATATCAATCTCCTAGCATCGTGGTTGGTGGATTGTGTCTTTCTGTTCAATGTTATTGAGTATTATGTACAATTCCACCAACACCCTCAAAAGGGGTATTTATTTTACTTTTTCCCCCTGTTGTTTTCCTGCATGCTTGTATGCTTTTGTAAATGTAATTTAGTGATGTATCATGCTAATTTCAATTCTTGGATGTTTTTCCCATGCCATGTTCTGTTTAAGACCATTTGGTCTTGTTCAGCCTATTGTTCATTATACATGTTTTCCTTGCCTTGTGACCGTAGGATGGAGTGATGTTCTCTGACATTCAAGTTATGTTGTAGAATTGTTATAGAAATATTTATATAGGTTACTTTGTCCATATTTCCTTATTATTCACTGACTGGCATGAGACCGTGTTAACCGGGTGCTATAGACTATAAAGGGATAGACCGAGTGAGCATCCTCAGAGAGTCTTGGACATTATAGAATATGAGGGATAGACCGAGTGAGCTTCCCAAAGAGTCTTGGATGTTATAGATTATAGGAGGATAGACCGAGTGAGCATCCTTAGAGAGTCTTAAGCTATATAGACTACAAGAGGATAGACTGAGTTAGCTTTCTCAGAGAGTCATTGTTTTGTTTTAGTTTCCTTAATCCATTCCATGATATAGATGGAATTGACCATGTGAGCTACCTCGTAGAGTCTGTGATAGACCTGAGGAAATATGTGGAATTGACCAAGTGATCTTTCTCAGAGAGTCTCTAGACCATGGGGCTATAAGGGTAATTGACTGCATGATCTTCCTCAGAGAGTCACTGACTACCCTTGACTATAAGGGGAATTGAATAAGTGTGCTTCCTCAGAGAGTCTATAATATTAATATAACCAAACCATAGGGGTTAGGATAAGTGTATTCCACAAAAGGTTGCTGGTACTTCTTGGATAGGACAAGAGGGGATGACTATGAGTACTTCCCAATAGGTTTCCTATTTGTGGTTAATTGTTTGCATCATTTTAGCTTGTTTGGCCAGCGGATTTTTTACTACTATGTATTAGTGTTTACTGCTTAATATTTACTATACACTACTTTCCAAATACTCACTAACAATTTGGAACAAATCATTGTATGGTTTCCTAATGGTATTTAGTCTCACACCCTATTTGGGACATGCTTTTGGGCCCAAAAATTTTATATTGCTGCAGTTATAGATAAGGGCAAGTGCCCTTCTACTTCAGGTACTTTACTTGCATTAGAGAAGGAGAGCATGAGACCATGATGAGGCTTGAATTGATGGAGAGTTTCTTATCTGTTTGTCTTTGGTACTTTGGTTTAGTACTGTATTCAACATTGTGACTTGTTTGGCTTCTCTCCTATATATATGTATCATGCATCATTTCATATATATGTGTGTGCTCTAGTTGTTAATTGTTTTAGTATTCCCTTATTTAATGTTTTTGGATATTTACTTCTTCCGCTTCTGTATGTTTTTTTATATCCACTGTGTACTCTTCCAATGAGGGCATAGTTTCCCGACTATCACACCTAATGCCCTCATAGCTAGTCATAAACCTCTTGCATTCGAGGAAATGATCTTGAGGCCATCTGACCAACTAGGTATGGGGTGACTCTTGGTGGCTTCCGGAACTATGACGTTACAAAGTGGTATCATAGGAACTCTTTTCCCTTGATTTACTATTTGGATCCTATAGCCATGAATATGACTGAATAGGTACTTTGTAATAATTTGTGCCTTGGAGTAGCTAATCCATGTACAGGGGAAATCCAATTTAACTCATTTGTTGCAATTTCTTCTAGTTGTGAAATTTTTACAGTTGATATGATTTCACCTTGACTGACTAACATTATTTGTGTTATTACTTTTGATATCATTGTGGTTCTATTTTTTCGCAACCCGATGTGATGAGGTTATGCCATCTAATGAATCATATAGGAACTTTCTAGAAATCAAATTTCATGCATTTTTTACATGTCATCTAGAATGCATTAGTAATTGCATGTTTCTGTGATAGATGATGTGTAAAATATGCATGCTATTTCGATAGTTTCTTTGATATAAATACCTACTGTTTGATAGAGTTTTTTTTTGTGTAGAGATTTACTATAATGAACTCCAAATTTCGATTCTTGAGGTGTTATGGGTCCACATGAATCGGAATATGGTGGATTATTGGATTTTTTTCCCTGTATATGATAGGTAGGAGATGCAAAACTTTGAATCACAGGGATTATGGGTCCTCACAGATCGTAATTTGGCACCTTAATACTTGTT
The DNA here is from genome assembly GCA_963277665.1 of Viscum album. Taxonomy (NCBI): domain Eukaryota; kingdom Viridiplantae; phylum Streptophyta; class Magnoliopsida; order Santalales; family Viscaceae; genus Viscum; species Viscum album. The sequence continues at coordinate 327,543,280 of OY728128.1, forward strand.
TTCTTTGTTTTCAGGGCTTCAGAGCAGTTTTGGAGCTACATCCCAGAAAAACCCAGAATACACGGCTTGTATTTTCTAAATACATACCGTGTAGTTTATGAACCATGTCACTGACTGTGTGGGCAGAAACACGGGGTTGTGAAAAATCATTAGGAACACATCATGTATGGCACATGCACGTTGTGTTGTAGTGACCGTAGGTCTACCAGTGTGACTAACGACACAGATGGATGAAACATTGACATCACAAGTCGTGTTCTATTATCACATGCTATTCAATGTATACTAAGTACCCGGCTATGTCATGAAGAACATGGGTTGGGGAAAACCTTCAAGTACACGCCATGTGCACATGGAGCATGCCGTGTAGTGTGAACCGTGTAGTCAACCATGTAACTGACTACACAATTTGTTGAATCCTTGTCTAGTACACGTAGTTTTGTGGACATACGTGCCGTGTATTATAGAATTATGAGGACTGAGTGGGTTAGCCTTGTAAGGAGACTCGGATAGTGGAATAGAGTTAAAGTACATGCTGTGTGTGGGGATAACATGCCATGTGGTTGAGGCATTACACTACTAGTTGCGGAAGAAGTACACTCCCATGTGAATGGATTAAAAAACACAACCTGTAGTATTTATACACACACTGTAGTAATGTTTTGCAAAACAAGAATGTATTTTTCTCTTTTCCCCCTCTTATACTATTGTGTTATTAGTCATTGATAATCCTAATCTAATGTGTGATTTTGACCATTCAGAATTATGCGACCGAGACGTACTCCGTTTGTACATCAGCTTCTATATGGTGATCAGACACCAGATATGGCCGATCAGGGACCTCTTGCAGATCCACATGTTGTGCCATCCTTGGTTCCAGTAGTTATACCAGTTGCGGAAACTAATGCGTAGTTTAGTGAAGATTTTCTATCGATGATGTAGACCCTCCAGGGAGCACCGCCTCCTACCCCGTCAATGGCAGAATTGACACGGGTTTTCCAGCAGCAGAATCCTCCTACATTTATTGGGGATGGAGGACCTCAGGCTGTAGAGTCGTGTCTAGAGGCCACACATACCATTTTCAAGCATCTGGAGATACCTCATAAGAAAAGGGTGAAGCACTTAACCTATATTCTCTGATACACCACCAAGAGGTGGTGGGAGGTGATCTCACAGTCAGGATGCTAGAAGAGTATGACATGGGATGGATTTTGGTGCATCTTCAATGATTACTTCTAATCGTAGATCGTAAGGGCCGATTGAGGCCAAGAGTTTATGAGTCTAGAGTAGGGTACTGTTTTTGTTATAGAGTAATCGTATCTCATTGTAGAGCTACAACATTAAACGCCAATTAATGGAGGCAATGAGTTGTTCCTTATCCATATATTCATTGATGGTATGAAGCACGACATCCGATCACAGTTGAACAACTTCAGGTTGACTTCGATATACTCTATCATCAACTAGTTGTTGATCACTGAGTGCAATCTAAGGGATTCTAGAGCAGTGAGCCAGGGCAGTTCAATATCCAGAGTCAGCATTCCTCCTACTAATAGCAGGAAGTGCCACTGGGAGTCTGCTCGTGGAAATCTGAGTAGGCGCAATGTATCATTGGGCAGCTTGGTAGTATGCTACCAATGCAGTAGGAGCGAGCATTCTAGGCCTTAGTTCTAGAGACACACGATGGAGTGCCGATCTTGCGGCATGATGGGTGTTCTTCAGGGTTTCTGTCAGTTATTCTCACCTACATTTGGTGGTAGGGGTTCTTCTATGACCCCGCATTCAAGAGATGGATCACCAATTTCTCACCAGTCTGGGAAATGGTGTTCTTTTGGCCATTCTGGCGTAGGTGGAGGTCGCGGATGTGGTGGTCAGTCACCAGGATACCAGCGACAGCAGAGTGGATAAGCTCATAGTGGGTAGGTTGGGTCAAAGGGCTAGGGTATATGATATACATTTTCAGTGGAGAAGACCAATCATGAGAAGCATCACGACCCATCTACAGTTTGAGGTACAATCATAGTAGCCTTGGTTTTTTCTTCAACCCTTTTCGATACGAGTTCTACACATAGTTTTATCTCGGTTGCTGTTGTGGAGAGCCTTAGACTCTTCATCTTTTCCTCTGCCGATATGTTGAATCTAGACCCACTGTTGAATACTAGAGTGGTTTGTGTATGTCACTGCAGAGAGTGACCTCTTGAGGATGCAGGGTGTAACTTCTTATGGGAGCTCTATTTCCTAGAGATGACAAGGTATGATGTAATTCTCAAAATATGCTGGCTAGTTCCCTTCCCGGTAGTTATTGATTTTTTTCATCACAGAGTGAGTTTCTTATTAATATATGGTGGATCCTTTCTTGATAGAGTTGAACAGGATGTCCAGGCGAGAAGAGCAGGTCTAGGGCATGATGGGATGAGAGGAGTTAAATCCTAGATTGGTTGTCGATATCTAGATGACTAGGGGAAATCACACTTTGACTTTCTTCCAGTGGTGTATCATTTCAGAGATGTCTTTTTAGATGACATTTTGGGGTTGCCTCTGGACTGTGAGGTAGAAATATCAATTGAGCATGTTCCAGGAGTAGCATTGGTGTCCAATCCTCCTTAAATGATGTCTACACCAGAGTTGCAGGAGCTCAAGAAGCAGTTGGAGGACTTGTAGGAGAAGTATTTCATCTGACCCAGTACATCTCCTTGGGGTTCGCCTGTCTTGTTTATGAAGATGGCAAACGGTACCCTCAGGCATTGTGTGTACTATCGAATATTGAACCAGATGACGGCCAAGAACCGATATCCCTTGCCGAGGATCAATGATCTCTTTAATCAGCTTTTAGGGGCACGAGTGTTCTCAGAGATTGACATGAGATCTATTTATCATTAGTTGCATGTTAGAACATCTTATATAACTCATACCACTTTTCAGAGTAGGTATGGTCTATACAAGTATATAGTAATGTCGTTTGGTCTCACGAACATGCCTACAGTTTTCATGGCACTGATGAACTGAGTGTTCCATCCATACATGGATTCCATCATGGTCATTTTCATGGATGACATCTTGGTGTACTATCACACTGGAAACGACTATGCTACTCATATTTAGATCATTTTGAGTACCCTAATGGAGCATCATTTATAAGCTATGCTCTAAACATTCCACTTTTGGATAGACCAGATTCACTTCTTAGGTCATGTTATCTCTGAGGCAGGAGTATCTATATACCCATATAAAGTGAGATCAGTAGTTTCCTGGGAGCATCCAAGTAACATATTTGAGGTGCGAAGTGTTCTTGGGATGGCTGGATACTACAAACATTTCATAAAGGACTTTTCACACCTAGAAACACCATTGACCAGTCTGACCCAGAAAGGGGAAATATTCTTATGGTCATATTCTTGTGAGTCATCCATCCAAGAGCTTAAGGGGAGGTTGAATTAATCATCAGTACTAGTCTTGCATGAGTTGGGAAAGAGCTACACCATTTATTATGATGCTTTAGGTATTGGTCTGGGAGCTGTGCTTATGCCGAGAGATAGAGTTATTGCTAACGGGTCTCGGCAGTTAAGGCCACGTGAGAGAAATTACCCAACTATCTACCTAGAGTTGGGAGATGTTGATCATTCCCTATGATGTTGGAGACATTATAATTTAGGAGAGAACTTTATGGTGTTCACCGACCACATGTGTCTCAAGTAAATCTTCACTCAGCATGATTTGAATTTGAGACATCAAGGTGGTTAAAGTACCTTCAATATTTTCACATTGAGCTTGCCTACAAGTCTAGGAAAGGCAATGTTGTGGTTGATTCACTGAGAAGGAGGACTCATATATAGGTATCTCAGGAGGCCAACAGTGAGTGGAAGATTATGGCTATGTTCTCAGAGATGCATTTGGTGGTGCACGACAATCAGGGACAGATGTTTCTTTCTTCGGTAGCTGTTACATCTACACTTCTTGATCAGGTACGAATGAGGAAGCTATCAGATTATAAATCCCTAGTCCTACATGAAAGCGTGTCAGGAGAGGACCCTATTCCTGGGTGGACCATAGGCGAGGATGAGATATCTTGATTCCAAGGACGTGTATGGGTGCCAGCAGACATATGCGAGGAGATAAGTTGGGAATTTCATTACTCAGATTGGGAAGTTCATCCTAGGGTCCCCAAGACGTATTGTGGTCTACACAGTTAGTATTGGTTTCCTGGTATGAAGAAGGATCTTTCTAGTTTCTTCATGAGGTGTTCCACTTATCAGCATGTGAAGGTAGAGCATTAGCGACCAACATAACTTTTAAAGCAGTTACCCATTCCTGAGTGGAAGTGGAATGACGTCGCGATGGACTTCATGACCGGTTTTCCGAGGTCTCCTTGAGGGAACGACACATTATGGGTTATCATTTACAGACTCATGAAGGTTTCTCACTTCTTACCAATCAATGAGACAATCAAGGTTGATGAGCTGGGGCAGTTGTACATCCGATAGATTTTACATCTGCATGGAGTTCTGAACTCCATTGTTTCTGACGGGGATGAACGGTTTACTTCTCTGTTCTGGTAGGGGATTTAGAAGGCTTTGGTACACTAATACTATTGAGTACAGCTTACCATCCCCCGACAAATGGCCAGTCCGAGCATACAATTCAGGTTCTTGAGGACATGCTCAATGCATGAATTTTGGATTTTGGAGGTTCTTCAGAGATGCATATACCTATTTTGGAATATGAATACAATAATAGTTTTCAGGAGACTATTCAGATGGAACCTTAGGAGGTATTGTACGGTAAGCCATGTCGATCACCATTATGCTGTCTGGATTCAGGGGAGGAAGCTTTGCTGGGACCTCACCTTATTCAGGAGACCTTCGAGTAGATAGAGTTGAATCAGAAGAGGATGCCTACGACACAGTCTTGACATAATTCTTATGCTGATCTACGAAGATGGCCTCTGGAGTTTGAGATCAGAGACCGGTTTTACTGCATGTCGCATCGAGGTTGGGACACATAAGGATTAAAATACATGGTTAGATTTCACCATGGTACGTCAGGCCGTTTAGGTGTTGGAGAGAGTTGGGTTGGTTGCCTATCAGTTGCAGTTACCTCTGATGTATCACGCTGTGCATGACATCTTAAATGTTTCTTAGATCTGACGTTACTTTTCAGACCAGTCTGATGTCTTTCATCCTGAGGAGGTTGAGCACGAAGCAGATGCGTCATTTGAAGAGAATCCTATCTAGATTGTCAATCGCATTACGAAGGTTCTCCGTGGCCGGTATGATCCTCTAGTATGGGTGCAATGGCAGCACATGTGAGTAAATGATGAGACTTGTGAGAGAGATCCTGATGTACGATCGTAGTGGCCAGAGCTGTTCAGAGTTTCTTCTTTTATGCCTCATTAGGGAAATTCAGGGATGAATTTCTTTTTAGGGGGGATTTTTGTAAGAACCAAGACCTTTTTTTCAGGTATGTTTTTAATTTTAATGGAGTTTTTGATAAAAGAGGAGTTTTTTGGAAATTTATGAAGTACACGCCCTGTACTTTATAAGTACACGCCGTGTACCCCCTTTCCACGCATGGTCATGTGCTGTCCATGTCCTATCCAGACACACGGCCATGTAGGGGTGATGTGGAGGCCGCTTAAAGAGGAGTACAAAAAATCCTAGAACACACAGTGTACTCCAAAAGTACACTCCATGTACTTTATTTTTTACATCAAACACATTGAACTCACGTCTAAACTCCATATGTGTCTTCATCTAGGTATCATTCGATCAAGAGATGTCGTACGACTGTAGAACTTTTCTGAGCCCCCGAGCCTCTGTATGTTATCCGAATACATTTCCATTGATTGTGTTTCAACCATAGTGATCTATGACGTTCTAAGGTGATTCAAGCCACATGTTTCAAGTATATCAATCTCCTCACATCATGGTTGGTGGTTTGTGCAATTTCATTCAATGTTATTGAGTATTATGTGCAATTACACCAATAACCTTGAACGATGTATTGCATGTTTACTTTTTTCCCCTATTATTTGACTTCCTTGCTCGTATGCTTGTGTAGAGGTAATTTGGTGATGTATGAGGATAATTGTTGTGCTTGGATGTTTTTCTCATGCCTAGTTCTATTTACTAACTTTTTGTCTTGTTTAGCCTATTGGTCGTTATACCTATTTTCAATGCCTTGTGATCATAAGACGGAGTGTTGTTCTCTAACATGATTTTTATGTTATAGATATGTTAGCCAAATAGTTCTGTAGGATACATTTTCCATATAACATTGTTGTGCACTAACTGTCATAGGGCCATGAGAACCTGGTGCTATAGACTATGAGGGGATAGACCAAGGGAGCTTCCCCAGATAGTATTGGACATTATATACTATAGGGGATATACCGAGTGATCTTCTATGAGAGACTTGGATATTATATATTACAGGAGGATAGACTGATGGAGCTTCCTTATAGAGTCTTGAGCATCATAGACTATAGGAGGATAGACCGAGTGAGATTCCTCAGAGAGTCTTTGTTTTGTTTGAATTCCCTTAAACCATTCCAGGGTATAAGAGGAATTAACCAAGTGAGCTTCCTTAGAGAGTCTGTGATAGACCTGAGGCAATAAGAGGAATGGACCAAGTGAGCTTCCTAATAGAGTCTCTAGAACTTAGGTCTATAAGGGGAATTGACCACATGATCTTCCTGAGAGAGTCCCTGACAACCCTAGACTATTGGGGGAATTGACTGAGTGTGCTTCATCAAGGAGTCTATAATTTTAATATGACCAAACTAGAGGGGTTAGGATGAGTGTACTGCACAAAGGGTTGTTAGTACATCATGGACAGGACCAGAGGGGGTGACTGTGAGTACTTCCCATAGGTTTTTCTATTTGTGGTTAGTTATTTGCATCCTTGTTTCTTGTTTGGCCTGTGGATTGTTTATTTCATTGAATTACTGTATACTTCTTACTGTTTAATTTTTACTGTACATTACCTTTCATATACTCATTGACAGTTAGGCATAGATCATCAGGTGGTTGCCTATTGGGATTTATTCTCACACCCTGTTTGGGTCGTGCTTTTGGGTCCTAACAGATTATATTGTTTCTGGTATAGATAAGGGCAAGCTCCCTTCTACTTCTGGTACTTGACATGCATTGGAGACAGAGAGCATGAGACCAGGATGAGGCTTGCATTGCTGAGTAGTTTTTATCTATTTTTCTATTGTAATTTTGTTTAGTAATGTATTCAGAATTGTCACTTGTTTGGATTCTTTCCTAGACATATGTATCATGCATGATTTAATATATATGTGTGTTCTCCAGTTGATTATTGTTTTAGCCATTAGTTGTTTACTATTGTTTGATATTTACTCCTTCCACTACAGTATGTGTTGTTTATTTCCACTGTGTACTCTGCCAATGAGGGCATAGTTTCCCCACTATCACACCAATGTTCATCTCTACTAGTCGGCAACCTCTGGCATTCTAGGAAATGTGTTTGTGTCCATGTGACCAACCGGGTATTGGGCTCCACTAGGTGGCTTCCAGAACAGGGATGTTACACTATCACTACATTCACTATAATTTCATAGGGTCAAATATACCATGGACATAACATTATGTTTTTACCAAAATATATAAAATCATTCATTGGATATACATAAAAAAATTATGTTCCTTTCCCTCAAATAAAGGTTATTTCCTCTTATTATCTTAATTACTCTTAATTCCACTCTAATATATTTTCACATTCTTATAAATGATATATTATACAAAAACTAGTCACATTATCTTTCAATTACCATCAAAATCCCAAAAAGATGGAGTTTGACATCACTTTTCATATACGACCTCAAAAGATTCTATATATATTATGTAATGAAAACTATAATTAAAATAATATTTCACCAATGAATGATGTTAATACCATCTTCCTTGATGATATAATTAGAATCCTAAACTCATATATCATGATGATTGAATTTAAATTTCTTATTATCCATCGATTGAAAAATAAAAATATTAATAAAATATAATTAAAACATCATGAATATTGAAGTCATTTAAAAAATTTGTTAAATTAGGGATCATGATCTGAAAAATTAAATATAGGTACCCCATGTAATCTATACATATCTTTGAGATAGTGAATATATTTTTGATTCAAATACATTGGTTATCGAATAGGAAAGAAATCACATATTTAGTCAAATGATCAATAATAACCCAAATCGCATTGTTACATCAAGATGTATTTGGTAATCCCATCATCAAATACATTGATATATTCTAACTTTTCTATTAAAAAACATTGAACAGAGCATGAATAACCTTCATTAATTATTCATTCTGCTATAACCTATTGATTATTCAAATAATCCAGTGTGAAATTAACAATATAACTATTATTTCCACCCCAATATTTATATTCTTGAATGTCTTTTTACATCATAGTCAAGTCATGATAAACATAAAATGAAGAGTTATGATCTGTATGAAATCTTTATTCAAAAAACAAGGAATCACATGGAGAGTAAAACAATATTTAAAACAACACAACACGTTTTTGTTCATTATTAAATTTACAAAACATATCCTTCTTGACCAATTCAACCATTTTCTATAAATCATTATAATTCTTCTAACCAAGCATAATTCTATATGATAAAGATGAATATATAATGATGTGAACCGAAATAGGGGATGTTTCTACATGATTAATGTTTTCATAGTATTAATCATGTCATTAACAATAAGATCATGTTCCAAATGTAACATGGTTAATGAAAAATTATATTATCAACTCAAGCTATTGATTTACATGTTTTATTTAACTGGATGATGGTGAATTATTAACTAATATTCCGTAATCAGTTCCAAACATTTATCAACCTCATGTTCATCTGTTTTAGTGGGAATAATAAATTTTTAATATTACAATATATATTTATTTTATATTTAATTTCATATAAAAGTTTCTTTCAAACTTCTAATTCAAAAACCACCACTCCAAGATCATGATCATGTGCACAATAATTATAAATCTTTAACTGAAATGAATCATTTGAAATGACTTGATCATCTTATATCAAGACAGAACCATGTCACTTCAATGAATAGTCACAATAAATAAAAATATCAAAATTTATAGGCATAGATAATACTTGAAAATTAACCCATATTCCATTCAAATCCAAGGGAAAATAATTTCATAATGTTTCCAGTTCAATTTAACTCTTTTTTGAGTTATATTAGATAGTGGGCAAGATATCCAAGAAACGTTTTAAACGAACTCTCATAAATAACCTGCTAATATAAAAAAAAATCAAACTATAGTGAAATTTGTAGTCTTAGTCACTCTTTAACAACATTATGTTTAGAAATTTCAATTGTTATTTAATCATTAGATGTAATATTCCCATCGAATGAAAACTTTTGTTTCAAAAAATCACATTTACCAAATATTCATTACAAATTGTTTTTATTTAAATTCTATAGAACCATACCAAAATTTTTGTCTTGTTCCTCATAAATGATAGAGTAGAGAACAAAATAATCAATGAAAACTACCTCAAATTTATCCAAATACTTTGGTGAAACCCCATTCACAAGATTCATAAATATATTGGGTGTATTTTTCAATCCTAAAGGAAATCCCATAATTTTATAATTTTTATTCATAGCATGGGATGACCTCCTTGGAATATATTCATCCTTCACTATCAACTAGTGATACCTAGATCTAAAATCATTCATTAACAATTGTTAAGTACCCTAGAGCTTATAAAACAATCCATTTTTATAGGGAAAAATGTACTTATTCTTAATGGTCATGTTATTAAGTAGTTTATAATCAATTCAAAGAAAAATGTTATTTTCCATCTTTCTATCAAATAGAACAAGATCACCACAATGTTATGATCTAAGACGGATGAATTTTTTATATGAAACTATTGTCATATATTTTCAATTTCATGATTTCATTTAGAGATATTCATAAAATGGGATTTCAAATAGTCTCATCATTAGGAACTAAATGGATAATAAATTAAACCACTGATTAGATAAACCAAAAAAATAATCAAAAAATATATCTAAATATTCATTTACGACTTAAACATCACTAATTTGATCAAATATATCATAATAATATTTGAAAGATAAAATTCACTTCTATATTTTATCTGTTTCTCACTTACATGATATGTTATTAAAGGTATCAAATAATTAATATATACATTATATAATAAATTATTGAAAATAAATTTTTTATCATTGAAATGATTCTTATCATGATAAACTAATTTTCATTTAATATCGATAATAACATGATAATCTATAGTGGGAATGTCATGAATTTTATTATACGAAAAAATAAACAGATGATAATAATAATATTTCAACGAATTCATGTTGAATTTTAACTACCCCTAAGTATTTTTACCAAAATATTTCACTTCAATTATTGATATGAAAATTCTATTTTACTATAAAATATCCCAAAAATATAATAATTCATGGATCAAAAATCAAAATCAAAATATTGGAATAATTTGAATAAAATTGTAATATTTTTATATCCACATCATTTGAGGGTCTCACATCTATAATTGTAGGAAAAATGAATTTTTTTCTCACCTTTATATTTCTTATCAAGATGATTCGCACTAGGATTTACTAACATTGGACATGAATTATTATAATTTTCCATATCATTTCAATTAAATGATTATTATTTCTGATTAATTATCTATTTATTAATTAATTTTCTATTAAAAAATCATTAACATATAATCAACAGAAAAATGACTGAGCTTACAACATTAACAACAGTTTCCAAATCCAAATAATCATTCCATAAAATTTATTTGACAGTATTTGGATCATTTTTATGGATTATCTATGGATTCAATAGTTGAATTCTTCTCTAACTCTTCCTACATAGACTTCTTCATACTCTTATTTTCTCAAAGTACATATGTGTTGGAAAAAATCATATCATATTTATCAGTGCAATGAAATTTTTTTTATAACATTTAAATTCATGAGAGGTGAATTCAATTTGTAATTTTTTATACCTTTGTAAAATACATCAACATCACTATCATAGACTATAATGAAATTTGGTGCATACATAGAAATCCCATTAAAATTTTATTTATAACATTCCACTGAGTATTCTTTATTTTATCAGTTATATAAATATATATTCAAATATAACTCTATTTACATAATGAAAAATCTTTTCACGAACAATATATTTATTTTTTTCTTATTACATGGCATCAACATCATCATTTTCAGTATTATACATAATCAAAGACCATCATCATTTCAACTTAAAAAATGTATAATTAATAAGGTTTTTCTAATTATAGTAAAATCCCAAAACCAAATATATCTTCTCTAATTCATTTAACAATACATCAACATTCTATGGGTATGAAAATACACTAAAATATAGAGGTGATGTTTCATGAAATTATCAACTATAAAATATCCCACAATAGAGTATTTAGAGGTTGTATTTTATGGGTACCACCATTAATAACTTGTATCAACTGACTTAACACTCTCAAGAAATACTCTATTCCAACCATTTTATATATGTTTTTGAAAAAATTATTATACACTTGATTCCTACTTATATCTATTAACCAATTTCCCAAATGAAAATATATTCTGAACAAACGTCGATGAGATAGGGCCACCCTGAAATCAATAAAATATATCTCATGACAATTTATCACGAAATTATAGTATCATTTATTCTTTTTAAAATATTATCCTATCGGGAATAGATATTTAATCCATGGTTTGACAAAGAATATAATTTCCCATCACATTAAGAACGCATAAATATGAGTTTAATAGATTGGATTTCCTAATTATAGTCCCATGATCGGTTTGGATTAGGTTTTTTATGAATTAAGAACAACATTACAAAAAAATTTGATGTTTCCAAATAATTTAAATTCTTTCCAAAAAAATTAAATTATTTTTACAAACCTATTTTACTCAAACATACATTATCTTCATTTTATATGAGTCCCCATTAAAAAAATGTTGACCTTTCTAAAATTGTATATGATTCATCGGTCTAATGAAAAAATTTTGAAAATATTGGATCTGAAAAATATGATCAATAATGATAAAAAATTAAATGGATCTCATTATAATATTGAAACCCTTGAAACCCCATGAATATGTGTACTTTTTCTCGAAGAAAAAAAATTGAAAATGTAAATAAAATATTTCCACATGTGAAAATCAATGTATACTAAAAATGGTTTTAAATCCATTATAAATCATAGGAAAACACCATGAAGATAACATATTGCATGGGGGAACTCATGAAACATTAATTTATAAAAACAATCCATTAGCCTTTAAACATTCTGTACCTCATGAAATAATAATATTTCCATAAATACACATTTTATGTCATATTATAGGTTTATTGGATCCTCATATTCATAAAAATTTGTCCACTAATATTAAACAGATGTTATAATAATAGAATACTAGTCAATTCCAAATATATAACCACACTAGTTTTCACCCTTATTTTATTCTTCAAATAATTTATCATTACTAATTGCGTTGGAGAGACACATCAGGCCCACCTAATGTCATGGGATACATTAGGCTCAAATATCATCAAATATAATTATAATTTGTCATATAATGTATAAATTTTTTTAAATTTTATATTTGTTAACATAAAAATATCAAAAAACTCACAAGAACACATATGAAAAACACCTTCAATTTTTACATAATCGTTTAGATAAATAACAATTTTATTTCAAAATTATTACAAATAAATTTTTCATAGAAGAGTGATAACATGATATACAATGGGAAATTATGTTATGTTTTAGATAAATTATGATAATTAATTACATATATGATGGTCCAAAATGTTGTTCAAGATGTGAATGTTTAATGAAAAATCATTTTATAATTTCATAAATTGTAAAAGAAAACCCATACAAAAAATAATAAAAATATTCTATTTTAGATATTTTTAAATAATTTAAATTATATTTAAAATAAAAATTATTATCCACTGGATAATAAATAAGTTCATTCGTGAAACATTTAGTGAATATGTACATGGAGGCGAAACAATTAAAATATCTTGAAAGAATGTTTTAAATGAAATTTTTTTACGTTAAGCCAAATATAGTGTTATATCTTATATAAATCCGTTATAATAGAATTACAACCACTCATTACATTATTAAAAACAATATTCTAACATTTTATAATAATTATTCATTTAATTTATTGTACAATTTTTTTTATTTTACTAACTAAAATGTTATGTTTATATTAGACATTTTAAGGTCATTCACTTTATATTAGGAAAGAAATTTTTTTATGTTGAACACCTTTTAACAGTAAAAAATGTAATGAAATATTTTTCTCAGACAAATTTAGTTTGTTGATGGTTTTTATTACATGCAATGCTGATTTTTTGTAAACCGCAATATAATATTAGTATAATTTTTAAAAAATATTTGTTAAAATCTAGGCATTAAATTGGTGGGTATGTATAAGAATAACTACATTATTATATGAATATAGCATATAAATTAATAAAATAAATTCATTTGTTATATGTTTTTATCCATCAACGTAAAAAAATTATTTTTGTGTAAGTGAAATTTTTTTCCTTGAAAATAAACTTTTTTGAGCATCATATGTGTTTATATAAATAAATATAATTAAAAAATACAGGTTATTTATTTTAATTATATTTATATGTTATATATTCAATTAAACATTTTACCATTCACCTATTATATTTCATTAAATGGGATAATAATAAATCCATTTGCATGCATACAAATATTATTTTTTCCAAAAAATGTTTCATAATGTTCTGCGCACACATTTCCATACAAATATTTTATAATTTATTAACTTTATTTGAAAAAATTAATATGATCATTAAAATTACAATTTAAAAATAATAATATATTTTAATTTTTTGGAAAGAATGATTTTTCGACAAAAAGTTGAAAATAAGGAATTTTATTCAAAATTTCCTTGTTATTTAATGTATTTTCATAGTAAAATTATATTTGAAATTGATTTAAATGAAAAAATTGATCAATAATATTATAATTAAGACAATTTATGACATAATAATAAATTTAATTATTATTTTGGTCATTATCACTTTTTATAATATTGAAAATATTATCTCGGGAATACCATGTTTCAATCACATGTGTAGGAATTATTTTTAATTAAATTTGTATAGTTAAATGAATTGAACTTGATAAAATTTATTAAATTTTCCGAATAATAATATTTCAAATTTTTTAATATGGTAAAATTAATTTTTTTTCATTATGATTAGTAAAAATAATAATAATCATTTACTCTATTTATAGTAAAAAGAGTTTTGTTTCAAATTATATTATTTTTATGAAATATTTATATAAAATTTAATTATAATACCACCCATTACTTCTTATATTTCATTAATTTGGAATACCACAACATCTCTCATCTGTAATCCGGACTATCGCCTCATAAAGCAATGTGATTAATTATTCACCTTAACATTACAGGGAATTTAATAAGGATTTCGTTAACGACTATATGTGTTCAATATGACATAAAAAAATTTCTAGAAATTTAATATATTTTTTACTTTTTTTTATTCAACCAACTTTAACATGTAAATGTTGTCCAAGTGTATGTACAGTCATTCGTCTCTATGAATAACGCAATTCATTTTTGATCTCAAACAATAATGGAATCTATAAATAAAAATATAATAAATATTTATGATATTTATATCATAGTTAAAATTCAAAATATATTAGAAGTATGATAAAATTGAAAGGACCGAAAATATGAAACCAAAAAGAAATTGAAAATGAATCACTTTTTACAAGGAATGTGATTTTAACAAGGAACTATTACTAAAAAGGCAATAAATGTCAAAAGTAAATCATATAAAGAATTACAAATGTGAGTATGGTTCTATAATATATTTTTAATAAACATATATTTATTATATGGATGGTTCAAATTTGTATGATGGAATTGAGACATGAGGTTTGATATTTAGTGTCACTCTTTTCATTCTGGGAGATATATAACCTAATCACTACTCATTTAATTTATTTAATGCATATAATACCATTCTAAATTGTCATGTAATGAATTTATTTCCAATAATGATATTTAATGTTTCATTTGATTCTATTATTTCATTTGGTTATGATTATAAATTTTTCAAATAGTTAAAAGATTGTTATTTCAATTTTATTTTTAAGTGAAAAATTACGTATACACAACTTGTTTATTTTATTTGTTGTATATTCTTCTCATTGTAAGATAATGTGGTTTTCTATGATGTATAATAATTTTTTATGGATTAAAATGTCATTGTTACCAACTATGAGTGCATAAAGAGAAAATGTGTTTTTAGGGGGGTGTATGGGGATTTTTCGGATTCTAGAGCCTGTGTTCATAGAAATTGAAGACAAGACACATGTTAAATAGAAACCATGCATCCCAAGATGCATGGTTTGTGGATATCGAGGATGGATGGGTTGAGAAAATATGTATGTTTCATAATTTGAGTAAACCATGAGACCTGAGGTGCACACCCATGAAATTTCCCTTCACCAATTGAATGATATTGTATGCATGGTCAGAAAATATTTTGACAAACTGTGCACCTTGTTTGTGTGAGGTACCCCTAGAGACAAAAAAGGGTACATGGTTGGCGCACATCATGGCAACCAGTGTGGCCAAACCATGTGACCTAGTTAAAAATTTATAATTGTATACTTTATATATATATATAATAACTCTAACCCCATAGCTGATTTCATAAAGAGGATAACCATGAATAATTTGGAGATACAATGAACTAAATCCATTGTATTTTCCAACATCTTATCATATGATTTAAGATTCGATCATTGTTTGTCTTGTAGGATCTACATCGGAAATTTTTATTATCCTTTTTTGTAATTAATCACATTACATTGTATCGAAAGAGTTATTTATGTGAAATATAATATTACATATTTTATATATTTTCCCCAGTTGTAAATTTTTTCAAGAAACATATCAAATCAGAACTCGATAGTGGATGAGTGATCTACTATAGAATTTTGTTAGGTGGTCTATAACTCCCTCTCATATATTTGCCTTTTTAAACATAGTTTTTATTATTCCTTAAATCAAGTATTCAGATTGTTCCACTTTATTTAATAGGATAATTAAATTAAATTAACTTAATTGGAACCTTTTTGGTTTCCCCTTCAGGACCATTTTGGGGTTGGCTGCCATTTACTCTAAACCAAGGCCACCAGTGGGGTGTTCCATTTCTCCTTCCCTATGTTATACCACACATATGGGTGTGTTTGAACTTTCTAGGCTTGAGGGAGACTTATAATAATTGAATGAGAATTAATTTTATGTTTATGGATTATTTTATGCATCCTTTTCAATATTTTTCATGATGTGATTTGTCTAATTATTTAATTGTGTTTTGTCAAAATTATTGAAGTGAGTTGGATGAATACATGTAATATGAATAATTATGAAATGATGTATTTATGGATTGATGAGTTGATTCTTGACGTTGGTTCCTTGGTTGGTATAACTTCAATCCTAATTCCATAAGATTCCATGGAATGTTTAATTCCATATGTCTTGATTACGATAGTGGATACATTGGATCTATTTACTCCATAAATCGTGATTCCATAGGATGCCTCATGCCCTGATACCCATTGAATTCAGCTTCATTTGCATCACATTAAATTAGGTCTATTGACATGGTCTAAGGAATCTGCCAAATTTTCTATTATGCTTCCCTCAAGATATTCTTGGTGCTCAAATTGTATTCCTTTATCCTCTAAACAGTGGATCTAGAACAAAATTGCCTGAAACATTTTTGAACTTGACATTTCCATTATAGATGTGGAATACACATTATTATATGTTATGTCATTTTTTATAAACTAGAATGTACAACGTGTTTAGGAAGACATTTACAATTTTTTATATAGTGAGGTTGATGTGGATAATTTTATTTATGATTTTCATATCACCTTGCAATGTGTATTTTAGTATAGTGGTTAGAAAATAGAGTACCAATTTACGTTTATGTTATGATTAATATCTTGTATATTTAAACATGATTATTCATTTAAATGTGATTTTCTACAAGATAATATCACATATTCATTGGGAACATTACATTTATGAATCATTTATCTATGATATATTTTAAAAAATTATATCACCCAAGATAGATTTATTAAATACAATGGCAGTGGTGGCTTACTGAGTGTCATCTAACACACTACTCGATCCGTCTTGGGATTCCTGAACATAATTAAATGATATAGGTAGGGACTGAGGAAATCTCTACCTATTTGATTCTTGAAATTTTTTTGTTTCTCGTGAGTATGGGAGTGGGGGACCGATCTGGGGTAATGATGCAAGCTGGGATAGCTCTTTTTCGTTTTTATCGTATTTTGATAGTTGTATGTACTAGCTACGTGTATTCATGTTTAATTGTTTTTTGAGACATGACATGAAATGAAATTTTAAATGAGAATTATTTTGGAATTGTTTACCTATTCTGTTATTGTAACATCCCAAGTAAGTAATGAATAATAGATATTTTTATCTATGTCTATTAATGATTAAGATAGTGTTTTAGAGGCTTAAAATGAAAATAAATTCAATCTTAAGCATGGAATACACTAATATTCTTAAAAGATTGTTTTACTGCCTTATGATGGAAAACCCTTTATAAACTTATCTTTTGAAAATTTTATAAACTATGTTTGTCAAAATAAACTTATTCTTTATGATTGGGACATCAAAATTTACCTTGTGTGAATTTTTGGTATTTTTCTGACAATGTTCATTTTTTAATGAATAGTGAAAAATACTGCATTTTACATCAAAACTGCTTTTTAATCTAATTTATTTATATGATTATATTATCTTTTGAATTGTTTTTAAAGTGAAATTAGAAAATATTTTTACCATTAAATCCAATAGGGGTCTTTGGAATTAATTTCACTTTGAAATCAGACTTAAACTAGTATCAATCTTTTTATACTTATTGTTTCACAAAAACACGTTATTTGTCATGACAGCGGGAATTAATTATTAAATTAATTCATTTGACTTATATGTTTTGAATTTTGTAAAATGGACTTCATTTTTGAATTCAGAATATCAAATATAGCTTAGGGTGAATTTTTGGTAATTTTCTGAAAAACTTCAATTTTTGATGAATAGTGAAACCACTAAGTGGTAATCAAGCAAACTGATTTTTCAGTTAAATGAATGTTTACCACTAATGAGTATTGAATTTTGAAAATCCAACATACATGGTTGTCATTAATATGTAAAATGTGGTTCAATGTGATTAATATAATTTTTTGGTGAATAGTAACTTATTAAGTTCTTAATCGCGATTAGTGGTAATTAGGGTAGTTTAAGGTATAAATAATATTTTAATAATATGAAATGACCTAGACACATGTCCCAACCTCATTGGTTGTGTCATGGCCGACCATTACAAGCCATGGGTCAACATGGGGACCCCATGGATCAACTTTTGTTGGGAAATGACATAAATTACTTTTTATTTAATGTTAAAGTGAAAATGACACAAACATAATATGTTTTACAAAAACAATTTTTAAGTGGGGTTATACAAGTAAAAATATTGATTATAAATAGTCATTGGAAATCTAAAAATATTTCCTATATCATAGTATTTTTTTATAATTTTTAGACATTAAATACATTTAATTATTTATGACATAATAATGATGCAGCGATGACATCATTATTTGACAATTTAAATAAAATAGAAAGATAAAGTAAAATATATGAACTACACATGTCCAAAACCAATTGGATGAGTGGATTTCGAACCCTTATCACCTTATACATGAATTATATCAATGTGGGACTTTTTAAAACCGAAACACATTTTCAAATAAAGTAATATTTCTTTACTTTCCAAAAGTGCCCCTCCTCTCCTCTTATAAAAGGCCCCAACCTCTACTTCATTTCACTCAATCATAAAGCCTTTGGCTCGGCCAACCCCTACCCATTTACTCTCTCCACATCCCTATCCTCATCCTATAGGGATTCCTTTGGGCAGAATCCTTTCAAAGGAAGCCTTTAGGCTCAAAACAAAAGGAGTTACACTTTTAAAAGAAATTCTTTCTCTCATGTTCATTTGATTTATTTTGCTTCTCCAACCCCCTAAAATCTTTTTATTTACTTCTTTTGTAACAAAAACAGTATCTTCATTATACTAGGATGTTGTTATAAGATTTATTTGAGCTACACTCTCACACAACTACATCAAATGGTTAAAGAAGATACGGTTTCCGTGGGTGGCGAAATTCTGCCTCCCGAAACGATGATTGTTCAATACTCATTTAACACCTTCAAAGGTGGACATTATGTTGTCACGATTTTTATATATGATATATAATATGTATATGTTTTCCTTAAGCTTCTGTTTTTTCAATTTGGTCATACCTTTATGGTTTCCATTATGGGTAAACACGATATCTTCATTTTAGGAAGTGCGGACTACCGCCCCTGAAAGTGATTTGATTCGTTAATACCATATGTGGGATGTGTAAAGGATAAAGTTAATGATATTATATATTTTATTATACTGGAATTATAATATACTCTTATATCATTATGATTCTATTCCAGAAAATACGAAATAGAAATGGAAGTAGCGTTCATGCGTACGTACGGCTTACCGTCTCCATGAACGGTGCATTTCATTTCTTACCTCTAAATGTGATGTAATATTATAAATACATGTATATGCTGAATATATATGATATATATGTTATCCAAATAATTAATATCATTCTGGATATAACGAACCTTTGACCAAATTAACAACATGTAAGTATAAGAAGTCTATTTTTGACTTAAGAACCAAATACCAACAAAATGAACATTATTAACTTAAATGATTACATGATGTTCTTAACATGGTATAAAAGGAATAATGAACTTGAAAAAGGTTAATAAGAAAGTAGAGATTTACTCAAGTTTATTATTCAGGAGATTAAAGAACGGTCGGGTCAAGTCGGATACGAGGTATGGGACTTCGTCTCAATATCCTTTCATTGAGGAAAATTTTGTTTTATAGACAACCTTCTTTTATACGGTGTATAAACCCCTTTGAATTTTACGTTTATTCAAAAGGAATCTTTTTTATACAAAGCGTTTACTAAACGACATTATGGAATGTTTTTGTCGTACGTATGCGGTGACAACGACTTCTCCGCCGTCGTGACCGTTATTTGAGTTTCGGCTTCCTCTACAAGCCATTCCTTCTTTTTAAAAGAAAAATAAATACCATGTTTTACTTTTCTTTTTTTTTTGGTATTGAAAATGGTTTTCATAATATTTTTATATCAATGTGTGGTATTGATATCTTGTGATTGAATGGTGGTAATGTTATGTTTCCTTTATGCATGTTTTATGTGATACGATTATGTTGAGGTTCTTGGGCATTATTATGAAGAACGGGTGGTTCCATGATAAACTAAGGGCGGGTGAGCCCGATATAGCTCTCCAATGCATTGGGTAATGCGACGGAGTGAAACGTTAAGGTTTCTCCGAAGAGATTTTAGGGAATATACTGTGATGGGTATTTCAAACGTAACCAAGAGGGTTACTCCCTACGTAAGAATGTTATGAATGCCTCAAGTTACCTTTATGTCTTATGGTTTCTATGATTTATTCATTATTTTACGAGGCATGTTAAAGTGCCTATGTTTTATGGGTAAAGTATGATTTAATTCTTATGTATATATGAACTCATGTTTCCTTTCCATGTTTTTTAACCCATACTGAGTTTTATGCTCATCCCATGTTTTTTGAAATGTTTTTCACAGGTCAAGGGAAAGGTACATGATAAGATGATAGAGTCAAGGATTTGTCAAGAAATAATCCATGTTTTATTTTAAATATGTTTCCATTGATGAAGACTACTATCTTTATGTAACCACTTTGTTTATATGTGGAATGTAATCCAAGTTTTATGATCTAATTCTCTAAAACTCTAAACCTGAAAAGATCCTCAATGTGTAATCTTGTAATAACTCAAGATTAAGTAAGGTTTAAGGCTGGGGCCATATAGTTGGTATCAAAGGTCGGTTTAGATAACTTTAGGAGTTAGAATCCTATTAAAATATTATCCAGAAATATTTTTTTTGAAATGATATAGCATTTAATGATTACCATGTTGCTTCATCTAAGTCATGTTTGTTCAGAATGGTTTTCCGTAGAGGAAACAGGGAAGCAGTGTTAGGAAGGCATATAGAAGGAAATAACCTTCCGAATCAGCATCCTGAGATGGTCGGAATTGGAACTGAACAGTTTGTTGCAGTAATGGCGAAGTTGACTCAAGAGATAAATGGTGGTGGTATCCATGCACGAGATCAGCCAGATCAACCGCAAAAGAACATGTCAGTGGTGGAACATTTCATGAGGCAACATCCCCCATCATTCAGAGGATCATCTGACCCTGTGCTAGCTGAAGGGTGGATTAAAGCACTGGAGAAGATTTTTGATGTCATGGGGTGTTCAGACAATCAAAAGGTTAGTCTTGCTATTTACGGTTTGGAGGGTGAAGCAGATCAGTGGTGGACGATGGTTAAAAATATCAGGGATGCCGATGAGATTGATGCTCTCGACTGGGATGAATTCAAAGGTATTTTTCTTGAGAAGTATTTTCCTAAGGCTGTTCGACTTAGGATGGAAAAGCAATTCTTGGAATTGAGGCAAGAAGAAGACTCAGTGGCTACCTATGAAGAAAGGTTCACTCGATTGGCAAGGTATACTCCAAATTTTATCCAAGACCTTGATAGTAAAATCAATCATTTTTACTCAGGATTAAAGCCAAAATATCGAAGGGCATTGGCTTCTCATGAGTTTAAAAGTTATGAAAAGCTTGTTCGATGTTCTGAGAAGGTGGAAATGGAGTTTGCCGATGACCAAGTGTTCTATAACAACCAGCAGAAGAGAGACCGAGGTGGCAGGAGAAAGGTAAGAATTCTTCAAAAAAGTCTGATGGTATGAAAACTAAGTTTCCATTTTGTGATAAATGTGGCAAAAGGCATGCTGGGGAATGTCTTCTGAATTCTGGAAAGTGCTACTGATGTGGTAAGATGGTACATAAGGCTCGTGATTGCACTGAAAAGGATCAAGGTGAAGGTAAGAACAAATTTGATTTACAGTTAGTGAAATGTTACAAGTGCAATGAGATTAGTCACTATGCAAACGAGTGTTCGACAAAGAGCATGAGTGATGGGAAGCAGTTAGACTACAAGCAGAAAGGGGTGGTGAAATCCTTTGCAACTACTTCAGCAGATGTCGGGCCATCAAATGAAGTTGTATCAAGAATGAACCCTTACTGCTGATAACTTATCAAGAGGCTGAGAAACTTGTAAAATATGGAAATGAATGTTACCTTGCACACGTTGTTGAAAATAAAGGAACTGTTCAGATTAATGATGTGCCAGTGGAAAATGAGTATCCTGATGTTTTTTCTTGATGATTTGCCTAGAATAATACTAGATCGGGAAGTTGAGTTTACTGTTGACTTAGTTCCTGATGCTAAGCCAATTTCAAAACCCCCTTATCGAATGGCACAAATTGAACTTTTAGAGTTGAAGGAGCAATTGAAAGATTTATTAGAGAATGGTTTCATTAGACCTAGAACATCACCATGGGGTGCTCCTATTTATTTGTTAAAAAGAAAGATGGTTCTATGAGACATTGCATTGATTATAGAGCCTTGAATAATATCACTGTTAAGAACAAATATCCTTTGCCTCATATCGATGATTTGTTTGATCAGCTCCAGGGTGCTCAGTTTTTTTCAATGATTGACCTGAGATCGGGGTACCATCAGCTGAAGGTAAAGGAGGCAGATATTCCAAAGACCGCGTTCCGTACGAGATATGGCCATTATGAATTTGTAGTAATGCCTTTTGGGCTAACCAATGAACCTGCTGTATTCATGGACTTAATGAATAGAATTTTCCATGAGTTCTTGGATAAGTTTGTGGTGGTTTTCATTGATGATATTTTGGTGTTTTCTAAAAGTAAAGAGGACCATGAAAGACATTTAAGGGTTATCTTGCAAACCTTAAAAGATAATAAACTGTATGGTAAATTCAGAAAGTGTGAGTTTTGGTTGCAACAAATTTCATTCCTTGGTCACATTGTTTCTAAAGATGGAATAACTGTTGATCCTGCAAAAACAAAAGTTGTGGAAGAATGGCCAAGACCCACAAATGTAACTGAGATTCATAGCTTCCTTGGTTTGGCGGGCTATTACCGAAGGTTTGTTAGAAATTTTTCACGGTTATCTAGTCCAATGACTAAGCTAACTCGGAATGGTGTTAAGTTTATTTGGACAAAAGAATGTGATGATTGTTTTCAGGAATTGAAAAGAAGATTGGTGAATGCTCCAGTTTTGGCACTACCTTCCAGGAATGGTGAGTTTGTTATATACAGTGATACTTCATTGAAAGGACTTGGTTGCGTCCTAATGCAGAATGATCAGGTAATTTCTTATGATTCACGACAGTTGAAAACTCATGAGGTAAATTAACCTACACATGATTTGGAATTAACTGCTGTTGTTTTTGCATTAAAAATTTGGGGGCATCATTTGTTTGGAGTAAAGTGTGAAATATATACCGATCAGAAAAGTTTAAAGTATATATTCACTCAGAAATAGTTAAACATGAGACAGAGGAGATGGCTAGAATTAATCAAGGATTATGATTGTACAATTCATTACCATCCAGGAAAAGAAAATAAAGTGGCTGATTCTTTGAGTCGAAAAAGTAATGCTTCATTAACAATGTTGCGTTTGGAACGTGATCCTTTGGTTAAGGATTTGATGAACTTTGGCATAGAAGTTGTTGGTGCAGGAAGTCCTTTTTTTTTGTTACAGGTATCAGCGAGATCATCTCTATCAGATAGAATCAAGCAAGCACAGAAGCAAGACAGTGAGTTGCAGAAAAAGGTAGAGCTGGTTCAGAAAGTTAAGTTGCTTGAATTCAACATTGATAATGGTTGTGTTTTGAGATTTGGGAAGAGATTGTGTGTGACTTGTGATTCACAGTTGAAGAGATAGTTGTTATGTGAAGCTCATAGTTATCCGTTTTCAGTTCATCCGGGCAGTACTAAGATGTATAGAGATCTGCGGGAGTATTACTGGTGGGATGGAATTAAAAGAGATATTGCTGATTTTACTGTGAAGTGTTTGACATGTCAATAGGTTAAAGCAGAGCGGCAGTTACCGAAAGGGATGCTTCAGCCTTTACCAGTGCCAATGTGGAAATGGGAGAATATATCCATGGAATTTGTTGTTGGATTACCGAAGACATCTCGAGGTAATAATGCAATCTGGGTTATTGTTGATCGCTTGACCAAATCTGCTCATTTCCTTGATATAAGAGATACTTTCTCTCTTGATCAACTTTCCCGTTTGTATCTTAATGAGATAGTCAGGTTACATAGAGTTCCTCTCTCCATTGTATCGGATCGTGATCCCTGGTTTAATTCTAACTTTTGGAAAGGCCTTCAGAAGTCGTTGGGTACTGAATTAAATTTTAGTACAGCTTTTCATCCTCAATCAGATGGGCAGTCAGAACGAACAATTCAGACATTGGAGGATATGCTACGAGCATGTTCTATGGATTATCAGGGATGTTGGGACCAAAATCTTTCTTTGGTTGAATTTTCATATAATAACAGTTTTCATTCCAGTATACAGATGGCACCATTTCAGGCATTATATGGGAAGCGGTGTCGAACTCCAGCTTTCTGGGATGAAGTGGGTGAAAGGAAGTTGATGGGAGCAGAATCTGTAGAAGAGATGGCAGAAAATGTTCAGCTGATTCAGAAACGCATGAGAACTGCTCAGAGCAGGCAGAAGAGTTATGCGGATAACCGGAGGAAGGATCTATCTTTCGAGGTAGGTGATCATGTTTTTCTCAAGGTTTCTCCTTGGAAAAGTGTGATGAGATTTGGTAAGAAAGGAAAGATGAGTCCAAGGTTCGTTGGACCATATGAAATTATGGAGAGAGTTGGATCAGTTGCATACCGAGTGGCATTACCTCCGAGTTTATCTCAGGTACACAATGTTTTTCACGTTTCGATGTTGAGAAAGTATATGCCAGATCCATCTCATGTTTTGAGCCCAGAGGTAGTTCAGCTGGAAGAGAACCTATCTTATGAGGAACAACCGGTCCAGATTCATGACAACAGGGAGCAAGTGTTACGGAATAAAGTGATTCACCAGGTAAAGGTTTTGTGGAAAAACCACATGATTGAAGAGGCAACATGGGAATCTGAAAATGCAATGACGGATAAGTACCCCCATTTATTCGAAAAGTAAATAAATTGAGGGGACACAATTTTCTAAAGGGGGGAAGGATGTAACATCCCAAGTAAGTAATGAATAATAGATATTTTTATCTATGTCTATTAATGATTAAGATAGTGTTTCAGAGGCTTAAAATGAAAATAAATCCAATCTTAAGCATGGAATACACTAATATTCTTAAAAGATTGTTTTACTGCCTTATGATGGAAAACCCTTTTTAAATTTATATTTTGAAAATTTTATAAACTATGTTTGTCAAAATAAACTTATTCTTTATAATTGGGAAATCAAAATTTACCTTGTGGGAATTTTTTGTATTTTTCTGACAATGGTCATTTTTTAATGAATAGTGAAAAATACTGCATTTTACATCAAAACTGCTTTTTAATATAATTTATTTATATGATTAGATTATCTTCTGAATTGGTTATAAAGTTAAATTAGAAAATATTTTTACCATTAAATAAAATAGTGGTCTTTGGAATTAATTTCACTTTGAAATCGGACTTAAACTAGTGTCAATCTTTTGATACTCATTGTTTCACAAAAACACGCTATTTGTCATGACAGCGGGAATTAATTATTAAATTAATTAATTTGACTTATATGTTTTGAATTTTGTAAAATGTACTTCAATTTTGAATTCGGAATATCAAATATAGCTTAGGGTGAATTTTTGGTAATTTTCTGAAAAACTTCAATTTTTGATGAATAGTGAAACCACTAAGTGGTAATCAAGCAAACTGATTTTTCAGTTAAATGAAAGTTTACCACAAATGTGTATTGAATTTTGAAAATCCGACATACATGGTTGTCATTAGTATGTAAAATGTGGTTTAATGAGATTAAAATAATTCTTTTGGTGAATAGTAACTTATTACGTTCTTAATCGCGATTAGTGGTAATTAGGGTAGTTTAAGGTATAAATAATACTTTAATATTATGAAATGACCTAGAAACATGTCCCAATCTCATTGGTTGTGTCATGGCCGACCATGACAAGCCATGAGTCAACTTGGGGACCCCATGGATCCACTTTTGTTGGGAAATGACATAAAGTACTTTTTATTTAATGTTAAAGTGAAAATGACACAAACCTAATATGTTTTACAAAACAAAATTTCTGTGGG
Source organism: Viscum album (assembly GCA_963277665.1). NCBI lineage: Eukaryota > Viridiplantae > Streptophyta > Magnoliopsida > Santalales > Viscaceae > Viscum > Viscum album. The sequence continues at coordinate 327,569,865 of OY728128.1, forward strand.
GTTATACAAGTCCAAAATTTGATTATAAATAGTCATTGGAAATCTAAAAAGTGCCCCTCCTCTCCTCTTATAAAAGGCCCCCACCTCTACCTCATTTCACTCAATCCTCAAGCTTTTGGATCAGCCAACCCCTGCCCATTTACTTTCTCCACATCCATCTCCTCATCCTAGAGGATTCCATTTGGGCAGAATCCTTTCAAATGAAGCCTTTAGGCTCAAAACAAAAGGAGTTACACTTTTAAAGGTAATTCTTTCTCTCATGTTCATTTGTTTTATTTTGCTTCTCCAACCCCCTAAACTCTTTTTATTTACTTCTTTTGTAACAACAACAGTATCTTCAATATACTAGGATGTTGTTATAAGATTTATTTGAGCTACACTCTCACACAACTACATCAAATGGTTAAAGAACATACGGTTTCCGTGGATGGCGAAATTCTGCCTCCCGAAACGATGATTGTTCAATACTCATTTAACACCTTAAAAGGTGGCCATTATGATGTCACTATTTTTATATATGATATATAATATGTATATGTTTTCCTTAAGCTTCTGTTTTTTCATTTTGGTCATATCTTTATGGTTTCCATTATGGGTAAACACGATATCTTCATTTTAGGAAGTGCGGACTACCGCCCCCTAAAAGTGATTTGATTCGTTAATACCATATGTGGGATGTGTAAAGGATAGAGTTAATGATATTATATATGTTATTATACTGGAATTATAATATACTCTTATATCATTATGATTCCATTCCAGAAAATATGAAATAGAAATGGAAGTAGCGTTCATGCATACGTACGGCTTACCGTCTCCATGAACGGTGCATTTCATTTCTTACCTCTAAATGTGATGTAATATTATAAATACATGTATATGCTGAATATATATGATATATATGTTATCCAAATAATTAATATCATTCTGGATATAACGAACCTTTGACCAAATTAACAACATGTAAGTGTAAGAAGTCTATTTTTGACTTAAGAACCAAATACCGACAAAATGAACATTATTAACTTAAATGATTAAATGATGTTCATAACATGGTATAAAAGGAATAATGAACTTGAAAAAGGTTAATAAGCAAGTAGATATTTACTGAATTTTATTATTCAGGAGATTCAAGAACGGTCGGGTCAAGTCGGATACGAGGTATGGGACTTCGTCTCAATCTCCTTTCATTGAGGCATATTTTTTTTATACACAACCTTCTTTTATACGGTGTATAAACCCCTTTGACTTTTACGTTTATTCAAAAGGAATCTTTTTATACGAAGCGTTTACTAAATGACAAAATGGATTGTTTTTGTCATACGTATGCGGCGACAACGACTTCTCTGCCGTCGTGACCGTTATTTGAGTTTCGGCTTCCTCTACAAGCCATTCCTTATTTTTAAAGGAAAAATAAATACCATGTTTTACTTTTCTTTTATTTTGGTATTGAAAATGGTTTTCATAATATTTTTATATCAGTGTGTGGTTTTGATATCTGGTGATTGAATGGTCGTAATGTTATGTTTCCTTTATGCATATTTTATGTGATACGATTATGTTGAGGTTCTTGGGCATTATTATGAAGAACGGGTGGTTCCGTGATAAACTAAGGGCGGGTGAGCCCGATATAGCTCTCCAATGCATTGGGTAACGCGAAGGAGTGAAACGTTAAGGTTTCTCCAAAGAGATTTTAGGGAATATACTGTGATGGGTATTCTAAACGTAACCAAGAGGGTTACTCCATACGTAAGAATGTTATGAATGCCTCAAGTTACCTTTATGTCTTATGGTTTCTATGATTTATTCATGATTTTATGAGGCCTGTTAAAGTGCCTATGTTTTATGGGTAAAGTATGATTTCATTCTTATATATATATGAACTCATGTTTCCTTTCCATGTTTTTTAACCCATACTGAGTTTTATGCTCATCCCATGTTTTTTGAAATGGTTTTCACAGGTCAAGGGAAAGGTACATGATAAGATGATAGAGTCAAGGATGTGTCAAGAAATAATCCATGTTTTATTTTAAATATGATTCCATTGATGAAGAATACTATCTTTATGTAACCACATTGTTTATATGTGGAATGTAATGCAATTTTTATGATCTAATTCTCTAAAACTCTAAACCCGAAAAGATCCTGAATGGGTATAATGGTGTAAAGAATAAATATACATGGTTATTATAACATCATACTGATTCTGATATGTTGAATCAGCCACTCCAATTCAATCAATAATTATTGTAACGATATCATCGCTCATGCGTACATACAGACTACCGTCTCCACGACGCGATGAGATTCATTCTCAATGATTAACCATTCATGAATGATTATAAAGTATATATAATAAGTAATCATGAAATATATGACATAATAATTATACTGGATTTATTTATATATATATATGTATTTCATCCAATTAATTCCATTCAATTCAATGAGGAAACTAAAACAACGTTCATGCGTACGTACGGCCTACCGTCTCCATGAACGGTGCATTTGTTTCTATTTATCAATCTATTATATATATGTATATTCTGAATATGTATTATATATAAATAATGTTTTATATTATTGAATTATGTAATCATGATCTATGTAATCATACGAATAATTACAAGTCAAAACATAGACGACAAATGAAACGATTTTACCCAAAACGCTCTTTAACATGGAATTTACAAAAGAACGGGTAATATAATGTCGTAAGTGAAGCATATATGATATCATAACAATGAATATTATCCTTTAATAAGTCAATGAAATTATTTAAATAATTATACAGGAGGTTTGGATACGTACGAAGCATATCAGACCTAAGGTAAGCAATAACTATTCCAATCTCATTCTTATCCGAGATTGTTATGCGTAAGTATTTACTGGGGTTATTGTTTTCATCCATGCCCGTGTTTTCTAAAAATGTTTTCATGTATTTTTAAAGTCCTTTTTATACATTTTTTGGAATTTACCACATTTTATGAATGGAATCTTACTTTGGTTTACCATATAGTGATCTTTTTTACATTTCTGACAAAAGTACTCGGAGAATGTTATTTTTAACTAATTCGGCATGAATGGATTTTTACGGTTTAATAACTCCTCATTTTAATGATGCTTACTCTACAAGATTTTATGAATATTTTCATAAAAATAAATTTCTTTTAAAATTTCATGGAATTTTGTGAAGAGAAAATGATTTTGAATAAGAAAGGATATTTTCCTCAAGAATTCATTTCAAGTGTTTTATAAAAATCATTTTCCATATAAGATTACATTATTTCATATGTGTATATTTCATGTATAATGTATCTATGATTTCTATGGATTCACTTTTATTATGATGAAATATCCATTTTTATTATATGGATTATGTGATGATTGGATGATGTTTATGAAACCCATTTTATTCTTTAGGTTATGATGAATGATTTATGTTTATATTGTACAACATGTAAGAATGATTTCAATATGAGATGGGTGGGGCCTATATCTCCCACCAATGAATTGGGTAAAGATTTATATCTCATGAGATAAGAATGGATGGAACGACAAGTTAAACTATATCAGTAATATAGGACTGGAATGAGGAGTGAACTTGATTCAGAAAGGGACTCTGTCCACTAAGATGGACTTGGCAGTAATGCCTTGGCTACTATGGAAATCATATCATGTGACTAATAGTTTTCCACAATTATATGTTTTATTCCCATGCTAATTTATCATGATTAATGTTTCTTCATGATCTATGCCTTACGTACTGCCATCTTTTATGTCATTTATCATGATTTTGATGTTTAGATTTTATGCTCATGTTTTTTTACATTCAAATGTCTAAGGATTATTTTATGTTCTCTATGCTTACCCTTACTGAGAATTTGAGATCACCCTTAATATGTTTTCTCTTCCCCAAGATTTAAATAATGGTTTTAGGTAAGAAAACAAAGGGGGAGATCTTTAATAGAGATATTGAATAACTTTCACCATGATTAGAGGATAATATTCAATGTTTCCAAATACACTATATTATTACAATCCGCGTGTGTCTGTTTTTGTTATGTATTAAGTATTCCGAAAATGTGATGTATTTTCCATGTACGTCAGGCTTTGGGTATCTACAATTGGTATTAGAGCCAGGTTTAGTCAACCTTTGGAAACTAGGATGCGCAATACTTCAGTGAAATCTCTACAGATATTTCTAAGGTATGTCTATGGATGTACCTATGGTTATGTATACATAGAGGTTAGTGTCCTAGAAATTATGATGCCAATAATGAATAACCTAGGGTGAACCTAAGGTGTCATGGATTAAATAATTTTTTGATAATTTAGACATCCCATAAGTTTTTTTTTTGATTATGTGGTTCCCCTTTATTTTAACTATTTCTTACACTATGGTTTCTAGTCTTAGTCAATGGAGGGAACGAGAAGGAATTCGATTAACAATGATTACAATGGAAAAATGGGTTACTATGATCAACAAAATTATGTAACTCCTGGAGAGAAAGATATCTTGATTATGCCAAATCATTCATATCGATATATGATTATCATGTTGAACTTTAGTTGTATTCCTAAGTCATAAAATAAGAGGAAGATGTAATTTTATGCATGTTCACATGGTGAGGAGCATAGACAAAGGAATATTGAGATTTCAAAAGAAGGGATGAAGAACCTTGAGGTATACCTCACATGGAGGGGAAGATGTTATCTATGTGGAGAAAAGGTTCATAGCGTGAAATATTTTTGGAAAGTAGATGATATGCATAATAAAGAGAAAATGAAATGTTTGATAGTTTTCATGATCTCATGACTAATATAAGGACAAAGTGATACCATGGTTTGAGTATATTGAAATTTTGGGATTTTGGTATGTGGAAATAGTTAACTATTGACAGCACTCATGTTTTCACTAAGGTTTAATGGGTATTCATTTTTCAGGAGAATACATGATTATGGCCTTCGAATGTATGGAATGTGACCAACAAGACATATCTTATGATATATGGGGATCATCGATGGTATTAACATTCTTGTTATTTGAACTCTCTGGTAATTTTTTTTCACTATAATATGAGATTGGACAATAGTATTTTGGAGAAGCCTAAAAATTGAAATGGATTATGTTGGACATAAGTTAGTATTGATTAAGTCTAAAACATTTTCGATATTATTGATGGAAAGTTATAATAATGTATTTTTAGAAAAAAGGACAACCTGCAGGACGGGTGACAACCCGTCGCGTCGGACAAGGCTATGGGAATTGAACCCACAACCGAAGTGCGACAAGCCTTTATCGCATACCACTGGCCTACAAAAAGTCCATGGTTAGTATAAATTAGTTTTATTTTAATAATCAGTATGATAGTTGAAGTATAAGTCCATTTTTGGAATCATATATGATTAACAACACCATAGATGGACTTACGTATATTTGATAACTTTTTCAAAAATTTTGTTTGAATCATATGGAATGACTCATCATTCTATCACATGATCTGCTAACACTTCATGAATGACAAATTCAACTTCATTTCTTTAAGAGATGAAGTAGAAATTGATCATGGCACGAACAACAGTGAGATTGTACCAAAATCATGTAAGTATTTATTTTGATTTGAAAATTATTCAACATTAGATAAATGATCCTGAAAACCAAAAATGTTTTCATAGTGCCCTTATATCTGATGAATCAGATGATACCTTATATCATCACAAATCTATGGCTTTGTGACTGTTGGATTTTTCATATCCATGTTCTCTACCACTCTCCATTAGAAATTGATGTTTAGATTTCTCTTCCATATCCATATATTCACCTATGTTCTCCCACGAGGAAACCCAATGATGAGTTATTTTGGGTAACTGTTATGTTTTATACATCGCATTTTAAAATTACGTTTTAGTATGTGGGTTTCTATTAATGAAATTTCAAGTAGTCAACCATTTATGACCCCGACGAATTTCGAGGGAAAAATTCATTTTAAGGGGGGTAGAATGTAACACCCCGAAATTTAATTAGAAGTATTATTTTTAATTTATTTGATGTATTGTGTTGTATGATTCCCCAAGATTATATTGTGTTATACACAACACCATACTAGCTTGCATTATATGAAACACTAATCTTTGATCGTGTTACACACAATTTCAAGTATGTTTGATAGTAGTCATTCTACGCAACAATGTGTATATATATATATATTCAATGTATTAATGAAATATGGTTGGATTTTGTTATACAAAACAAAACAAGATTCATGCACTACATGAAACCCTGACTTGGCGCGCATTACACGCAATCGCCATCTTCGTCGATAGAGTGTGTTGTACGCAATACCGGGTTTTACTAAACAATGATATATTATTATAATATTATTATGAACTAGCTGTTATGAATAGTATTAACTAAATTTTTTATTTTTATTCATCTTACACATTTTATAGAACATGGTATAAGAAGAAAATAAATATTTCGGGTAAATTAAATATTTTTCAAAAAATGCAGTTTTGCCGCCTTTTAATGGCCACCCACTTTAAATCTAGTTTTTGACATGTTTATAAGTTAAATTTGACACAAAAAAATATTCTTTGGAATCAGGATATAAAAACTTACTTTGGATAAATTTTTCATATTATTCTGTTAAATTTCCTATATTAATGAATAGTAAAAACATGCTATATTTTAATTAAAAACAACTTTTTCATCGTAATAATTTTTTGGTTAAATTTTAATATTTAATTGTTTAAAAGTATAAATAGAATATATTTTCACCATTTAATATTATGTATGTCATTAACATTGATTTTACATTGAATTCGTATGTTAAATCAATTCAATCTTTTGCAATGTTTTAAACAAAAACCCGTTTTCTTTCGACAACGAGATTAATTTTAATTTAATTTCTGCAACTTCTGTGTATTGAATTTAGAAAAATGGATTCCATATTTGTAATATGTGGGTCCAAATTATATTAATAGACTACCTTTTATTTTTGGGCATTATGAATGTTAACTATGGTAAATTTTATTTACCATAGTTAAAGGTAAATCGGGTAATTAAGGGTAAATATAAGATTATACAATTACCCTAAAAACTACCAAAATCCGATTTGATGACTAAAAGTAGACCCATATCACCTATGGGTCGGATTAGATTCATTTAATGGACTTTGTTCCATGAAAATAGTTTAATTATTATTAAAGCCAATGAAAGTGACCACATGCCACTTTCTTAAATCTTATAAGTGTAATAATTTTAATATAGCGATAAACTTAATGAAACTTAGAAAATGAATAGTATTCAGAAAACTAATTCAATTATCTACATCATATGAATTTATATATAATTTTTAGGGATTAAATAATTATCATTAATTATGACACAATAGTGATGTTGAAATTATTTTATTTATTCAAATATCAAATAAATGGTTTTAAAAATATTAAAATAAATATTATATGAATTATTTAACGTTCTCCACTAATTTTCTAGACACATATGACATTTTATAAATCTATTAAATCTTTTTGTTCAAACATATATTCTGTATATATTTTATTTAAATTGAAATAAATGAATTGTGTCAAAATTGACACTATTGTTATTTTATAAAAATAATTACATATTATTAAATTGTTTAAAAATCACAAAAATATTTAAAAATTATAAATTAAAAATTATATAGTTGAAAATTTCATAATTTATCCAATTATGGAAAATTAACAACACATAAGTGATTATTTATATCCATTTAAAATTTAGAATTTTATTACAACAAATAAACTTAAATAGATTAAATAATGATGAATCAAAATGATAAGGTTTAAAATAAGATAAAAACATGTCTAAATTTTATTGGTTGATGAGATTACAACCCTATCTCATCTATTCATTTAATTGAGTAATTTTTTGAGGTTTTCATGTGGGGTTTGAATTTATATTAAACTAATATTTTTGAAGATTCCAAAGGTGCCCCTCTCCTCCCTTATAAAAGGGAACCTCCTCCCTCTCATTCTCACACAATTTTGAGCCTTGAATCTTGACCAAACTCTACCCATTTCACTTACCCACATCCCTAGAAACCATATAGATGTACTGGTCTTCTCAAAAGACCAACCCTAGTGCCCTAAGAATAAGTTTAAAGGAGGTGCGTCGAAGAAGAGGTAATCTCTTCTACTGATAATTTCAAGATAATTTTTTCTTCAACTTTCTCATCATTAGTTGTTTCATTATAAAGAAATAACATCAGTATCACTAGTATACTGATATTTTGTTATAAATATTAAACAACTCCATTTCACCTTCTATTAATCCTATGAAAAATGAAATCACCACACGTGCATACATACGGAATACCATCTCCATGTTGTGGTGTAATATGTTTTTCCAACAACACCTTACATGGATGGGTATAAAGGTGTAATGAATAACTATACATCATTATTATAACATAATACTGATTCTGATATATTATTTCATCCCCTCCAATTCAATTCAATAATTATGGTAACGATATCATCGCTCGTGCGTACGTACAGACTACCGTCTCCACTATGCAATTAGATTTATTCTCAATGATTAACCATTCATGAATGTACGTACGGACTACCGTCTCCACGACGCGATTAGATTCGGGCCAAAAAAATTGGGTCTACGGGCCATGTAATGGTCTAAATGCCCACTGGGCCTTCGGGCTATGTAATGGGTCTCCCTCTACCCAGTTAAAAGAGGTCTTTGATTTCCTTTAATAATAAATGAGGCTTCGGCCCCAACCATTTTTAAAAAAAATGAGGAAACAAAGACAACGTTCATGCGTACGTACGACCTACCGTCTCCATGAACAGTGTATTTCCTTCCATTTATCAATCTATTATATATATGTATATTCTGAATATATATTATATATAAATCATGTTTTATATTCTGGAATTAAGTAATCATGATTTATGTAATCATATGAATAATTACAAGTCAAAACACGGACGACAAATGAAACGATTTTAACCAAAACGCTCTTTAACATGGAATTTACAAAAGAACGGGTAATATAAAGTCATAAGTGAACCATATATGATATCATAACAATGAATATGATTCTGTAATAAGTCAATGACATTATTTAAATAATTATACTAGAGGTTCGGATACGTACGAAGTATATCAAACCTATGGTAATGGATAACTATTCCAATCTCATTCTTATCCGAGATTGTTATTCGTAAGTATTTACTGGGGTTATTGTTTTCATCCATGCCCATGTTTTCTAAAAATGATTTCATGTATTTTTAAATTCCTTTTTCCCCATTTTTAGAATTTACCACATGTTATGAATGGAATCATACTTTATTTTACCACAAGGGGAACTTTTTGACTTTTCCAACAAAAGTACGAGACGAATGTTATTTTTAACTTATACGACATGAACATATTTTTACAGTTTCATAAAGCCTCATTTTCATTAAGCGTACTCTACAATATTTTCTTACTATTTTCATCAAAATGCTTTTCTTTTAAAATTTCATGGAATTTTTTGAAAAGAAAATGATTTTGAAGAAGAAATGATATTTTCCTTAATAATCCATTTCAAGTGTTTTATAAAAATAATTTTCCATCTATGATGACATTATTTCATATGTTTATGTTTCAAGTATAATGTCTATATGATTTATATGGGTTCACTTTTCTTATTATGAAATATCAATTTGTTTTATATGGATTATGTGATTATTGGATGATGGTTATGAAACCCATTTTATTCTTTGGGTTACGATGAATGATTTATGTTTTTTTTGTGGCATAAATAAGAATGATTTCAATATGAGATGGGTGGGACCTATATCTCCCTCAAATGAATTGGGTAATGATTTATATCTCATGAGATAGACATGGCTGGAACAGTATGTTAAACCGGTTCAGTAATACAGGACTAGAACGAGGAGTGAACTCGATTCAGAAAGGGACCCTGTCCACCAATATGGTCTTGGCAGTAATGCCTTGGCTACTATGGAAATCATATCAAGTTCTTGATGGTTTTCCACAATTACATGTTTTATTCTCATGGTAATTTATAATGATTAATGTTTATTCGTGGTCTATGCCTTATGTACTACCGTGTTTTATGTTATTTCTCATGATTTTGATGTTTAGATTTTATGAACATGTATTTTTACATTCAAATGTCTACGGATTATTTTATGTTCTCTATGCTTACCCATACTGAGCATTTGAGATCCCCCATTATATTTTTTCTCTTCCCCAGGATTTAAAGAAAGGTTTTAGGTAAGAATACAAAGGGGAAGATCATTAATGGTGATGTTGAAGATATTTCACTATCATTAGAAGATAATATTTAGAGTTTCCAAAGACACTAAACTATTACAATCCTTGTGTGTCTGTTTTTGTTATGTATTATGTATTCCGATAATGTAATGTAATGTCCATGTATGCCAGGATTCAGGTCTCTACAGGATGGACACTTTAAAAAGGTCTCAAAAAATTTATTCAATTAATCGTAAATAATTTTCATTTGACTAATGTTATTGAGATATTTCATTGGGAACTAATTACTGAGAAGAACATGAGGTGATCTAGGGGAATATATTAGAGATGTATAGTCTCCTAGCGTAGTGGTTCAACATGAAACGGTATGATGCACCAATTTGTGACCTCACATCAGGGGAGTTCCATCCATGCTTTTAGTTCTGGTAGTCCTATATTATATATTCAGTGTGGGAGATAGAGAAATATATTGAACCAATGTGATAGAGACATAGTATAGTGTTGAACCTAATGTTGGATGTTCCACATACAACATTTATGAAGGACCATCCCTCCAATGGTTAGTGTGAGGGGTTCACATTGACTCTAAGTTCATAAGCCTGACTCATAGCTCCATGACATGATTGTTGATAGAAAAATTCCAATCGTTCAAGCCATAGTGTTGGTTGTGCCTAAGGTAGCAAGAAAGTAGTTGTAACTAGACATTAGAGTTATATTGCTCTAGGTAGTGAGGATGTGTCAAATGGTCATGGATAAGGAATGATATTTGGTATATAGTCTTCCACTGAGGGGAAGAGTGTTGATCCATATATGGTGATTGGTACAATATTAGTAGTCTATGCTACTATCTTCACTTATGTTATATAGGTTCTACTCATACCATTATATATTTACATATTGTGGACAACCTTGGGATCATTATTCAGTTTTCTAACATCATTATGACACTTGAAACTCTATTTAGGTCCAAAATGGAGGGCGTACAGAAATATTGAGAGTAACTATTAATATTTCCAGTGTTTAATTAGTACATGATCTATCAACCCCAGGATTATAGGTCTTGAAATAATACTTTGCATAAAAATTTGATACACTTATCCAGATCACATTGATTTTTATCACTATATTGTGACATTCAAATAACCATTGAGTATAGTTTTTAATCACAAATTTCAATGGGATTTCTATCTAGGAAGTTCGTGAACATTGCTTCTAGGTTTGGTTTGGAAGAAAAATTAACTTTTTAGTTCTTATCATGATTATCTGGTAACATGTGTGGAATATTTAATTACAGTGGTTGATCATTTTACTGATGTTTTTGCATTTGATTTTTTTTGGATTACCTCCTGAGAGGGGGTTGGAGTTATCAATCTATCTAATTCATAGAGCTTAACTGGTATCCATTTCTTCCTATAGGATTGCTACTGTGGAGTTTTAGGAGCTCAATATGTTGCTAGTGAACATAGAGTAATAGGATTTTATATGACCCGATACTTCTCCATGGGTTTTGCTGGTCCTTTAATTCAAAAGGATGATGGTACCACCAATAAACGTATACATTATCAAAAATTAATCTAATTGAATGTTATGAACTGGGATCCCTTTCTTTTGAAATATGACTTTTTTATCATCTTTTAGTAGTTTATGTGTTTTGATATTTTTATTTGAGGAAATTTTATCTCTAGGTTCATGTTATACCTTTAGATATACCTCATGCACCATTCCAAATAATGTATGATCTATACATGTATCTGGTTATGTTGTATGATATAAAAATTGTGCTTATGTTTTTCTGGGATCTGATGAAATCGATTCTCCATCTTTCTCTATATTTCTTCATTGTATTAATAGATAATAATGAAGGGTATTATAGCAATTGACATGACAATGCAAAAATATATTATCATCATTTTTGATACACTAAGTGAGAATTAGTTAACTTATAAGATAACAATGGAAAACTTATATATGGATATGATTCACTTTCTTCGACATATAATCTCAGAGACTGAAGTATCTATCGACTGAGAGAAGATTAGTGCGGTATTTTATTAGAATTATCCCATTAAGATATCTTACATTTAGAGTCTCTCGGTGATATATAGAAATTATTGTATTTTTATACATGAATTAATATAATTAACATCACTATTAATGGTATTAACATAGAAGGGTATGATTTGTCTATGTTCATATTCCTATTAGATGACCATTTAAGAGCTTAATGGGATACATAATTTTTTGTTTGTACTGATTCATCCGGATCCGGGCATGATCTACACTGTATAGTGTAATGCATTTAGTCTTTGAATAAGAGTGTTCTGCTCTAGGTGGATAGATTCAAGGCCAAATGGGAAGAATTACTAGACTCATTATGTTGATTTAGTTTAATTTTTCCATGTATTGCATTGTTAGAAACACTACATACTATGTGTTCGAATTGTGATGTACAAAGACCATAATAGCCACAAGTATATCATTACACAACATGATATAAATATGAGTTAGTAATGGTGAGTTGAGTACATATAGTGTTATGACAACACACATTCCTATACGCTCAATAATTAAAATTCAGTTTTTGTTGAATTGAGTTGGAGTACTGGGATATAGGAATGTTAAGTAGCCATTAGAAAATTCCATTTTATGGATTTATTTTTTATGATTAACTTGAATGTGATGGATTTTTGTGGGTATACCATTATATCATCTTTATCTAGGACATATATTATTTTGGATAGATGGAGGATGAGTTGGTTAACAGATTATGAAGGACTAGCCCTATGGAAGAGTGTGATAGGTGAAGACATGCCTTGTTGTTTTAAATTATTTGAGGATGAAATTCTTCATATACATGGTCATATACGAGACCCAGTAGACATAAAAAAGGATATTACATAAGTGTTTCATGTCTGATTTCATTATGTACATCCCAATGTTAACAATACGCCTCACGATTTACTAGGCTAGTATTTTTCGAAAAGGAAGAACTGAGAGGTAGTTGGTTTTGGTTAGAGGTGTATCACATATTGCGATGTGAATGAAGGAATCTAGTAACCCAATGGGATTTTATATCCAAGTCCTTTCTCAAGTGAAAATGGTAAGATATCGTGATGAATTTTATGATTGAGTATCCATGTTTTTGTCAAGGTAGTGGGTTTATTTTTTTTTATCGTGGATAGGATCACAAATATTTTTCATTTTATTCCAAACATGGAGTCATTTTAATTTTAAGAGCTTGGGAGTTTTATATCCAGGAGATTTTATGATTTCACATGTATCCTCATACCATGGTATCAGATAGGGATGCATGGTTTATGTATCAATTATAGTGGAGTTGGAAGAGGGGAGAGCATTGAGCCACATATAGTGAAGGGTACAATATTAGTTTAATCTATGCTATTAGTCTCTATTATATGATATAAGTTTCTATCATGACTTTATATATATAATTATTTTGGAAATCATTGGGATCATTATAATGTTTTTTGAGTTTATTATTACACTTGAAACACTATTTGGGTCCAAAACAGAGGGTGTACAACAGAATTGGGAGTAACTATTACTATTGTTGGGTTTCAATTATTACATGATATTTCTTCCATATAATTATATTTCATTAAATATTACGTGGTCTAATATTTCACTTTTTTAATCATGCCCATGTTGATTACTATCATCATATTGTGAAATTAAAGTCACCTTAGGGTATAGTTTTTAATCACAAAATTGAAGGGTATTTCATTATAGGAAGAGATATAACTATGGATCTAGGGATTTTTAGGATGAAAAATCTACTTTTTAGTTATTATCATGATAATCTGGTAACAGGACTTGATTATTTTTCTCTAGTGGTTGATCATATCAGTGAGGTTTTCCAATAAGATTTTTTGGATTACCTCCAAAGAGGGTGTATCTTTTCTCCATCAATCTATTTTATGGGGCTTATCCTCTATCAATTCCCTCATATATTATGGCTAAAATTGAGTTATATGAGATCAAGATGTTGCTATTGTACATGGAGTAAAAGGGTTTTATATGACCCGGTACTTCTCCATGGTGTTTCCTGGTATTTTTTTGACAAAACAAATATGGTACCCTCAATATATGTATGGATTATTATAAATTAAACCAATATAAGGTTATGAATAGGGATCCCATTCTTTTGTAAGATGAATTTTTTATCATCTTTGAGGAGTTCTGGTGTTATGAAAATATTATTTGAGGTCATCTTATCATAATGTACATGTTATAACTATATAGAAACCTCATACATATTTTTGTAGTGAATATGATCTATATCTATATCTGGTTATGTTGTGTGATTTATCAATTGTACTGACATTTTTTGGGGATCTGTTTGAATTAGTTTTTTGTCCTTCTCTGTATATTTTTATTAGAATTCATGGATGATATTGTGGGTTATTATAACAATTGACTTGACTATGGAAAAATATCTTGACATCATTTTGGATACACCAACTGAGAATTAGTTAACTACTATGATCATAATGTGCATCTTTTAGAAGGATATGACTCACTATCTAGGTCATCTTATCTCAAAGACATATTTTTATATTCTCTCAGAAAAGGTGAGAGGGTTATTTTCATAGAAATATCCCAATAAGATATCTATCAAATAGAGTCTATTGGGGATAGATGGTTATTAATGTCATTTTATACATGAATTATTATGATTAACATCAATATTAATGATCTTATCATAGAAGGGTATGAAGTTTTTATGTCTATATTCCTATGAGACCACTATTTAGGAGCTGAATGGGATACATAATTCTATCTTGGTACTGATTCATCCAGATCCGGGTAGGATCTACCATATATAGTGTGATGCATTTCGTATTGGAAATTTTTATCTATTTCTGTATTGCTTATTATAATTCTATATAAATGATTTAATACTTCATCTATATACTAATATTATTACTAATCATGCATTACACTCTGAATTAAGGGAATAATATCCATATGTCGATATTGTTTTTCATAATATCATTGTTTATAAAGATTGTTTTTTATTTGGATTTTGATGATGAAATATTATGATACACATTAATAGAAACTAATTAATATTTTTATCAATTTTATTTTTACTAAAATTATATATTTTTTTTATAACACATTCATCTAATTATGTTCTCAATATTATAATATAATTAGTTTAATAAAAAAGCTAAATTATTTGTATCTTTAACATAAAAACAATTTTTTTCATGTCCATGTCTTATGAATTTTTTTTATGAAAGGTCATCAATTATCCAATGAATTGTTAATTGAAATTATTTCCATGATTTAAATTTCATCAATTTTAGGAAAATAAATAATCATTTTTTTAAATGAGGTAGTTTTGACTTTTGAACAAAAATGGGAATGAAAATTTTTCTTCAATGTATCTTGCATGAAAAAAAAATTTTCATGACCACTCAAATATTTAATTCTTCCTTTATAATATAATAAAATTACATACGAATATGATTTCTTTGAAATGTTGTAAATATTTACATTTTTTAAAAGTTAATTCAAAATAATGTATATTTTCCACAATAATGTTTTAGAGATTTTTATGGAATTTCAATTCATCAAAAATAAATATCAATGTTGTGGTTTAGATTTTAATAGGGAAATGATATTCTGGTTCTATACTTATTCATTATTATGATGGTCTATTATTTATTATTATAATTAAAAGGGTTTTATGAAACCCAGTTTTTTTGTTCGAGTTATGACTTTCTGAATTGATGAAATGTCTATTAAAACCATTTCATTTCCATGAGTTATGATATGAGGAAATGTTTCTGAAATCCATTTCATATTTCTTGGGTTATAAATTGTTTATTTGATATTATCCTAAGGAATAAAAATGTATGGATTATTTGAGATTAAGTAAAAATATCACCCTCCAATTCCTTGGATAATATTTTACATTTCTTGATATAGTGATGGGAAAAAAGCCGATGTGCATGATTTGATATGGGAAATAAGTCGAAGTCCTTGATCCACTATCAAAAACACATTATGGATCATGATTCACTATAAAACGAGAACCATGAGCAGATGCCTAATCGATTATGATTTTATGTATGTTTATATTAAAATTAAAATAAGATATGGGTCCTATATTTATGATTGGTCCATAATTATATGACATTATATTTTGGTACTAAGTTATTTATGATGATTTTTCACTCTTATGGTTCACGTATTTTGAAATAATAAGCTTTTATACATTGTCCCATGCTTATGATCCATGGTAGATTGGGTAATGAATTTTTAAGATATAATTTTAATCTCATAACAAAAGTAGAATATTATGAATTCATGTTATCATTGATTTATATATTCTATATTTACTCTTACTGAATATATGATCACACTCATTCATAAGTGTATTATCCTTAGGTTATAAAGAAATATTTATTTCAGGTATGTCAATGAAAATTGCTAAATGGGAAGATATTAATGGGGTATATTCATTATATTTTTGGAAATAATAAGATTATGTAAGTATTATCTAATGACACAAAACATTTATGGTCTTTGGGTTTATAGTTATGAAATGTATTTAATATTCATCTATTTAGATGTAAAATATATATATGAAAATACAGGGTCTCAATAGTTGGTATCAGATGAAAGTTTTAGTTAACCATTAAAAACATTGATGATAAAATATTTATTTGTATCCATTAGGATATGTCTAAGTATATACCTACAGATAAGTCTAAAGAGATAACTGATTATTGAAAAATATCCTTGAATATGAGTGAAGCATATAGAGAGAGGTTTTTATGTTATTACATCCACTAATGGAAACCACAAGTCGATTTGAATCTGAAATAGATTTACAAATAGATAATAAATTTGGAATGGGTGAATTAATATAGACTCATTAATCACCTTGTTCATGACAACATGCCATGCTTCACACCTTGTTTGATAGTCTTGGAAGATAAATTTTGGACTTTTAGAAACTCATCATAAACCATTTTAAGGATTGTAATAAATGATAACCATTTAGTTTCAATTTTTTAAAAAAAATCTATTATTTAGACATGTTATATATTATTTTTAATGATTATTTATTCACATTGTGAATATTGTATCTAAAACTATGTGTTTTGGATTTAATCAATGGTGGGAACCAGATGGAACCAGGAAAACCAGGAATGTGATAGACAATGAGTTATTGAGAAATCAAATGGTGTTATGACTAGAGTAACAGATATTATGACTATGCCTAATCATTTATCATTTTACAATTTTAACATATCACACTATTACCCACTCTTGGGCTCACGATGAAGAAAGGGATAGAGTTTTCTATGATATAGAGTGTTGGAGACCATTAGAGAAATAAGATTAAATTTCTCCTATGTTGAGAGTCTGAAAATAATAACCATAACAAATTTCAGAAAGGAATAATAATATATATTTTGTGAAGAAAATAAGGGCATATAGTAACAGAATAGTTGGGAAAAATTAAAATTCTAGTTAATGGAATGGATGAGAATATTAATTTCCTGAATACATCATAAATTGTTGAATATTATAAACATAATGTACAGGAATTATAATAATATATTCCATTAGGGTAATCTCATTAAGTGGATAAACACGGATGAA
Source organism: Viscum album (assembly GCA_963277665.1). NCBI lineage: Eukaryota > Viridiplantae > Streptophyta > Magnoliopsida > Santalales > Viscaceae > Viscum > Viscum album. The sequence continues at coordinate 327,587,797 of OY728128.1, forward strand.
AAATTAATGGTCTGGTTTTTGATGATATTGATAAAAAATAAATATCAAAAGAAATGGTTTTTAAGGAATAAAATGAATAAAAATAGTTAATGGTTTTACAATTATGTGGGAATATTGATGTTGTTTTGTATTGGAAGTAATTAATTATATTATATGTGTCCTCGAATAAATAAGTGTTTTTTATTTGAAAATTTTTAGTATGCATTTGTATGAATATTTGAAATGGTAATGATGACCTAGAAAATTGATTGAAGGGAAAGGATGTTTTTTATGGAAAATACATAAATAAAGGAAAAATACAACATAATTTTAAACTAATGTTGTCATAATGGCATTTAGTTGGTATAAATATATTATTGATATAGAAAAAGGATACTAGAAAGTATTTTTGATCACAAAATTGATTAATGATTTGACTAAATTAATTTAATTTTTATGTTGATGTAGTTTATTATATTTTAGATTTAGTTTATATATTCAATAATGATTGGTTATAAATAAGGAATGGGTACGCATGCAAGTTTTCATTTATGTTTTATGACATTTATGATTATTACCATGTTTCAAATGAATATATAAAATTTTTATTCACAAATTTCATATGAGGTAACTATGTTTTTTATGATATTTGGGGTATTGATGTTATGTTTATTATAGAATATTATTGACCCCTTTATAAATATTATAATTTTTTAAGGGTCTTATTATTATGAATTTATGGAATGGTTTTTGTTGAACATTGGATTAGGATTTAGATATTACTTTATTATTTCTTCATATAAATCATTATCCAATATGGATGACTTATGTTAACCATTTTTGATTTAATGATTAATAGATATTAAAATTATAACTTATATATATTTTATGGATCTTATGAATGGGTAGTGCTTTAAGAATGAAACATTCATCTTGAATACTCATCATTTAGATGAAAAATGTTATTGTTCTTAAACATGATTAAGGAATGAAATTTACATTATAATTAAAGAATTTTTCCATCTGTTCATTAACTAGATGGTAATATTATCCCTCGTATTTAGGAATAGTAGCTTTATGTTAAATTTCTATTCATTTTTTATAAATCAACGGTCTCTACACTCATAATGGAAAATCACAATTATAATGTTACATCTGTAAGAACCCAGATCTTCTTTTCAAGTATATTTTTCATTTTCTGGTTGTATTTGAGTAAAAGTTGTTTTTAGGGAAATTTCATAAGTATACGATGTGTACTTTATAAGTACACATCATGTAAATTATATGTAAATGACGTGTACTCGGTTTCTGCAGGTAGCTATGTGCTAGAAATGTAAAGGCCATGTAGAAGTCCGTGTATGATGACCTGGAGACTACCTAATGTAGGGGCTTGTAAGGGAATATACACACCGTGAACTTATAATGTGTACACAGTGTACTTACATTTAATTTCATTAGACTGTGTGTACTTCCCAGAGGGTTCCTTCTGTGGTTTTGGTTGAACAAGATTGGTTAGGCATAGAGTACAACTCAGGGGGTTACCTTTTGTGATTAGATGATTACATGATATATGAAATTTAATGCAACTGAACTCTAGGATTGTATGCTGCTGAGTAATTCCTTGTTTATAGCTTCTTTTTACATTGCCGGCCATATATATTTACTGATTGTTAGGCACATATCATCTATCTGTTTCCTATCGGGATTAGTTTCTCACCATGTTTAGGTCAATATTTTGGGGCCAATAATATTATATTGTTCCAGGTATAGATAAGGGAAATCAGCCTTCTTCATCAGGTATATGATTGATGATGAGCTAGAAAGCATGTGACGAAACTGAGGCTTGCGATGCTATTAGAGTTTATTTGTTTCTTTTATACTTGGATTTATACTTTATTTCATCATTGTGATGTGATTTTATGCATTCCTAGACATATGTATCATTCATCATCATTATATGTATGTCCTCCTATTTATTCTTTTAGACTTCCTTTGTTTACTATTGTGTGGTTTTTTTATTGTTTATGCTACTGTATATCTATTTTACATCTATTTTGTTACTCTGCCAATGAGGGCATAGTTCTCCCACTATCACAGCCAAGGCCATCGCTGCTAGTCTGGATCCTCTATCGTTCGGGGAAATGTTCTTGAGGCCATGAGACCAACTAAGTACGGGCACCTCTAGGCACCTTCCAGAACCTGAAGGTTACAAATTACTATCAAATGATTCTTTTCTTCTTAACATACTAATAGGTGCATATAGCCAGTGATAGGTATGAATAGGTACATGGTAATAAGTTGTTTATGGGTGTAGCTAACTCGTGTACATGGAAAATCCAATCTACCACTTTATTGAAATTTTCTTTGGTTTTTCAATATTATGGCTGATTTGATTTCACCATTGGGTGATTCACTTGTTTTTTGCTGTTATTGTTGATGTTATTGAGGTTTTATTTCTATTTCAACCAGATGAGATGAGGGTATTACATCTCATGCATCATATAGGAACATTTTATAAATCATATGTCATGCAATTTTTCCATTCAATTTTGGGTGAATTAGCGATTTCATGTTGTTGTGATAGATGTTGTGCTAGATATTCATTCTTTTGTGATAGATGCCTTGATAGAATACCTTCTATTTGATAGGGAATTGGAATGTGTGAGGTTTGGTTTAAATTAACACTGAAATTTTGTTCTTGAGGTGTTATGGGCCATCATGGACTGGAATTTGGTTGATAATTTCACTTTATCTTTATATATGACATATATAAGATTCCAAGATTTGATTCGTAGGGAGTATGGGCCCTCCTGGGTCAAAATTTTGCAAGTTAATGTATTTTTCAGTGTATTTTTTTTGTGTTTTAGAGTAGTTTCTGAGGCTTAATGTATGGAAAAATCCCGAACACATGGTTTGTAATGATGAATATAGGCCAAGTGTCCTTTTATTTGGGATGGAACTATTTTTCCTAAGTACACATTGTGTACATTATTTAAATTTTGTGTAGTCTCTAACCGTGTCACGAATCGTGTGGGAAGAGACATGGGGTTGGGAAATCTTGGGGGATTACAACGTGTACCGGTTATACACGCCATGTGGTGTAGACCATGTATATTCCCGGGTGACGAATGGAACATATATTAAAAAAATTAGGTTATATATGCAGTGTCATGATTTAACATGCCGTGTAGTGTTACCCTTGTATTTTTCCATGTAATGAACAACATGAGTTGGTAAAAAATATTCTTGTACATGCCATGCCTAGCGTAAACACGCCATGTATAGTCAGCTACGTGTTCACCCATGGGACTAAAAACATGGTCAGTTGAAACATAAGTAATACATGATGTGTCCATCAGGATCATGCCATCTAGGGTGATCCATGTAACTGACCATGTGAATAAAAACATGGGGTGGTGGGGTTCATATACTACACGCAGTGTCTGGCACTGACATGCCGAGTAGTCTTGTTTGAGGATAACTACGTGGCTTAAACATGTAAAAAAACATGGTCAGGTGAATAAGATTCAAGTACACTCCGTTTGTTAGGACGTCATGCCATGTGAATGGGGTACTACATTACATGGGTTAGCATAAGTACACACCCATGTGAATTCTTATGGGAACACATCGTGTAGTCATCATACATTCTGTGTATCCATGTTTTGGAAAACATGAATGCTTTCTTTCTCTTATTCCCCTATTATGATTCTAGTTTTCAGTCCTTAATAATCTTGATTTATGGTGTGTGCTTGAACCTGAAGAGTCATAACATCAAGACATCTTCTACTTGTACGCCAGTTAAACGGTACTAGTCAGACACCAGAAATAGTTGATTAGGGACTACTAACAGTTCCCCCATTTCTTCCAGTCTTGGAACCAGCCGTCATTCCCGATACAAGTGTTGTTTCAAAATTCTGGGAGGGATTCATGACATGCAGACCTTCTGAGGAGTACCGCATCTTGCCCCATATATGGCAGAGCCGATGTGGGTTTTCAAGTTGTAGAATAATCCCACCGTCTCATGGGAAGGAGGACCATAGGCTATAGATTCATGGTTAGAAACCATGTGGTCTATCATCGAGATGTTGGAGACGCCTCCAGAGAGGAGGGTGAAGCTTTCTACAAATATGCTACGGGACTCCACTAGGATATGGTGAGATGTGATCTCATAGGAGGGATGCCAATTGGTCATGACTTGGGATGAGTTATAGCATGCCATCAATGACTAGTTATATATGCTGACATTGAGGGCTGATTGAGCCTGAGAGTTCATGAGTCTGTAGTAGGGTACTCTTTCTGTTCTGGAGTATTCTATTATCTTCACAGAGTTACAGTGCTTCATGCCTATTATAGAAGGTGATGAGATATTCCACGGAAAGATATCCGAGGATGGTATCAAGCACTACATATGATCTTAGATGAACATATTCATGTTGACTTCCATCACATATATAGTCAACTAGGCACTGATCACGAAGCACATCCTAATGGATTCCGGAGTTGTGAACCATAGTGGTTCAACATCTGGAGTTATTATCCCTCCTTCTGACAATAGGAAACACATCTGGGAGACTTCGCATGGATATTTGATTAGGTTGGATGCCCCTTCATGTTTCTAGGTTTTATTCTACATATGTGGAAAGGTCGGGCATACGAGGACACATTAACTGAGATACCCAGTGAAGTGCTGATCTTGTTGCAAGATGGAGGCATATTTAGCATTTCTATCATATCTTCTCACATGAAATTTTTGACATGGGTTCTTATATGACTCCTTCTTTAGGAGAAGCATGAACAGTTACTCCACAATCAAGTAACTGTAGTTCTTCTAGCTATTCAATCTGAGGTGGAGATCGCAGCGACGGTTGTCAGTCGTAAGGAATTCATCGACGGTAGGGTGGATCATCTCAGAGTGGTCATGTAGGGTCACATGGCTACATTATATGCCATACATTTACAATGGAGAATACCTAGAAAGGGAAGGATCCTAGCCCCTCAACAGTTTGATGTATGATTGTAGTTATCTCCATTTTATCTTTTACTCTTTTTCGATATAGGGGATTCCCATAGCTTTATATTTGTTACTGTTGTGGACTTCCATGGGCTCTGTATCTTTTTTCTACAGATATCATGATGCTAGACATTCTATTTGGGACTTGAATAGCTTGTGTACATCAGCGAAAGTTGTTCTCTCTAGAGGTTGGTGGGAGTCACTTCTCATGGTACCTCTGTGTATTGGAGATGACATGATATGACATCATTCTCAAAATGGACTAGTTAGTTCTATTACATGTTGTTGTCGACTGTTATCACCGTAGTGTTAGATTTACATCACCAGAGGGTGGATTGTTTCTTAATAAGTGGGAATGTGATGTCCAGGTGAGCAGAGTAGGACTCGAGCATAATGGGTTGGGGGGGGGGGGTTATTGTCTATATTTATAGACTTTATCTGGATGACCAGGGGAATTCACAGTTGGAATTTCCTCTAGTGGTGGATCATTACAGGGATTTCTTTTCTGAATACTTTTCTGGTTTCCCTCCATAGTTTGAGGTAGAATTTTCTATTGAGCTTGTTCTAGGAGTGGAAATAGTATATATTCATCCTTATATGATGACTACACCAGAGTTGCAGGATCACAATATGTAGTTCTAGCAGTTGTTGGGAAAGGGTTTCATCAGACCCAGTACATCTGCATGGGGATTGCGAGTCTTGATTGCAAAAAAGGCGAACAATAACTTAATGATTTGTGTACATTAGCGGTAGTTGAACTAGTTGAAGGTCAAGAACTGATATCCCTTATCGAGGATTGATGATCACTTTGATTAGCTTTGAGGATCCTGAGTGTTCTCAATGATTGACATGAGATCTGGGTACCATTAGTTGCATGTAAGACCGTCTAAAATTACTCTTACCGCTTTCTGGAGCAGGTATGGTCTATTTGTGTATTTTTTATGTCGTTCTGTCTCATGAACGCACCTAAAGTCTTTATATCACTGATGAACCTACGGTTCCATCCCTACATGGATTCATTCATGGAAGTTTTCATTGACATTTTTTTGGTGTACTTTAAAACTCGACATGACCATGATAACCATCTTGATAAAATTTTTAGTACAATGAAAGAGCATCAGTTATATGCTATGCACTCAAAATGCCACATTTTAACGGACAAAATTCACTTTTTGGGTCATGTTACTCAGAGGCAGAAGTATCCGTAGACTCAGAAAAAGTGAGATAAGTAGTTTCCTAGGAGTAGAAAAATCATGTCTTTGAGTTATGAAGTTTTATAGGGCGGTTTGTATTCTACCAAAGCCTCATACATGGCTTTTCATGCATAGAAGCACCACTAACAGGTCTGACTATGAAGGGTGCGAAGATCTTGTGTTCAGATTTTTTTTGAGTTAGCCATTCAGGAGTAGAAAGGGAGGTTGACATCTTCACAGATACTAGTTTTTATAGAACCGGGAAATAGCTATAATTTCTTCTATGATGCATTGGGTATTCGGCTAGAAGATATTCTTATGTAGGGAGAAGAATTCAAAGTGTACGGGTCTTAGTAGTTGAGGCCACATGAGGGGAATTTCATGACGCACAATCTCGAGTTGGATATAGTTGTTCATGCTTTATAATATTGGATAAACTATCTTCTAGTAGATCATTTTTTGGTTTTCACCGACCAGATAAGTCTCAAGTACATCTTCACTCAGAGTGATTAAAATTTGAGACAGCGACGGTGGGTTGAGTACCTTTAGAAATTTGACATTGAGAATGCCTATACGCATGGAAAAAGAAACATAGTAGGAGATGTGTTGAGCAGGAGGACTCAGATAAAGGTAGTTCTGAAGGACAACAGTGAGTGGAGGCTTATGTCTCTATTCTCTGAGATGCATTTGGAGGTTCATGACAGATAGGGGAAGACTATTCTTACTTCTATGGTTGTTACCTCTAATCTTCTTGATTGAGTTTGAATGAGGAAACTATTAACATTTTAAGGCTTATTCCTACAGGAGAGTGTGTCTGGTGGAGAATCTATTCCTCAAGGGACCATAGGAGAGGATGGGATGTGTCATTTTCATGGGCGCATATGGCTGTCATTAGACACATATGAGGAGTTGATGCTGGATTTTCATTCATTAGATTGGGTTGTTCATCCTGGGGTCACCAAGATGTATCATTATCTACACTGTAAGTATTGGTGGAAAGGTATGAATAGAGATATTGTTGGTTTCATCATGTGTTGTTCCACCTATCTATAGGTGAAGGAGGAGGATCAGAGACTAGATGGACTTTTGCAGCTATTACCCATCCCTGAGTAGAAGTGTAATGATGTTGCGATGGATTTTGTGATAGGTTTTTGGAGGTCATCTCGAGGTAATGATGTGGTATGGGACGTAATTTTCATACACATGATTTTTGCTCACTTCTTTCAGATCAAATATTCCTTTAGTGTTGATTAGATGGGAAGGTCGTAAATCCCTGATATTTTGCATTTACATGGAGTTCCACACTCCATTGTTTCAGATAGGTATGTTTGTTTTACATCTCGGGTCTGGTTGGGGCTTTAGAGAGCTTTGGACTCAAAAGTATTATTGTGTATCGCTTACCACCCCCAGATAGATGGTCAACCCGAGCATACGATTCAGGTGCTCGAAGACATTATTTGAGGATGCATCCTGGATTTTGGAGGTTTTTTGGAGATGAACATACCTCTATCTTATTTTTCCGACATTTATTGCTTTCAGGAAACTACTTATATGGAACCTTATGAGGATTTGTATAGTAGGATCTTTCGATCACCCTTATGTTGGCTGGAGGCTGGGGAGCCTACATTTTGGGGACCTCGTCTTGTCCAAGAGACACAAAGCATATAGAGTTGATTCAGAAGACGATGGATACTACACTGTCATGACAGAAGTCTTATGCTAATCGACAGAGACGACCTCTATATTTTGAGGACATAGATCTTTTCTTCATGCATGTCACACCAAGGATAGGTCACATGAGGAATAGGGTACATAGTAAGCTTTCATTGAGGTACGTCAGTCCATTTGAGGTTTTGGAAAGAGAGGGGCCGGTTTCCTATTAGATATAGTTACCTCAAACGTAACAGGCTATGCAGGACGTCCTCCACGTTTCTCAGCTTTAGTGTTACATCTTAGACCGTCTCATGTTTTCCAACCAGAGGAGTTTGCGATCAAAGTGGACGAATCTTTTTAAAACCGTCCTATCTGGATTTTTATCAAAGTGTGAAGGTTCTCCATGGTTGTTCTATTCCTCCGGTATGATTTATATGGAAGCACGGGTGATTACATGAAGAGTCTTGTAATAGGGAGGCCGATGTATGATCAAAGTGGCTGATGTTATTGGAGTAATATTATTCTATGCCGCCTTGCTAGGGATATTCGGGGACGAATTTATTTAATGGGGGAAGTTTATAAGAACCCAGATCTTCATTTCATGTATGTTTTTCTTTTTGTGGTTGTTTTTGAGAAAATGAGTAGTTTCTAGAAATTTCATTAAGTACACACAATGTATTTATATGTACATGTCGTGCACTCGGTTATAGTGGGTAGCCATGTGCTGAATGTGTAACGGCCCTACACATGGCCATGTGGGGAGACCTGGAGACCATCTATTATGGGGGATGATAAATGAATGTACAATTAATGTACATCTATAGTACATGGCATGCACATTTTTTTTATTTCATTAAACATACTGAGGTCACATATAATAGATATAATTCTTCTATTCTTATCCCTCTTCGATCAAGAGAATTCCTACGACACAGATCTTCGCCGATTCCCCAATATATCATCTATTCTCCAAATTGATCATCGTCTATTGTGTAAGGATTTAGACGGTATGTTATTCCTTATTCTGGAGCCCCATTTCCTAACTCCTCCTCTTTCAAGAGTTATCCCCAGTTGATCATTTTTATCATTTTTGTAAATCTATTGCATTCTTGGGAGATTCAAGGCTTGACGTTTATGTATATCAACCCTAAAACACCGAGGTGTGTTTATTGTGTCTTTCTGTAGATTTTCATTGAATATTATGTGCCAAAGTGCCCAAAAACCTTGAATGGGGTATTGCGTGTTTAAAGTTTTAGCTCTATTATTTTCATGTTATTCCTTGAGTTCTTCAGTAGAGGTTTTTTTAATTTTAATTTGGGTTTTTTTACATTGCAATGGATTTGTATTTCCATGTTTACATGCCTCTGACCATTTGGTCTAGCATTTCCTTTTAGGCTACTGTTTGTTTCTCCCATGCCTAGTTTTGTACGATAGAGTGTTTTTATTTGAATTGTTGTTATGATATAGATTATTTAGCCAAGTTGTTTTTGAGGTTTACATTGGCTACTATATTATGTTGTGCTCGATTGACTCACAGTGCTGTGATAACCTAGTGTGGTAGACCATAGAGATAATGGAAGTTGAGGGATTCTCTAGAGTGTTTGATTAATATTATGATGTGAGACTATAGGGGGAATTGATGTAATTTCTTTTATAGAGTGTTTATATTTCAAAAATGTGGGCCACAAGGGGAATGGGAAATTGAGTGATTCCCTAGAGTGACTTTAAGATACAAATATGAGACTATAGGGGGAATTGAGAGTGATTGCTTTCTCGTAGAATCTATGATAAAGATAACCTAGAGGGGATAGACTTTGTGTACTTCTCATTGGTTTGTTTGCGTTATTTTTTAAAACCAGAGGGGTTATACATGGAGTACTTTCGAGAGGGTTAGCTTCTTGGATTATTTGTTTACTCGATACATGATATTGACGGAAATTGAACTATAGGAATGCTTTCTTCTGATTACTACCTTGTTTACTGTTTATTTTTTATTTTCCTACAATATATATTCATTGATTGTTAGACACAGATCTTCTGGTATTTGCTTACTGGGATTAGTCTCACACCCTATTTGGGTCTTTCTAATGGTCCCAAATAGAATATATTTTTACAGGTATATATAAGGGAAAGTGCCCATCTATATCAAGTACTTTATTTCTTATGAGCTAGAGAGCATTAGACCAAGTTGATGATTTTAGTGTTGTACGATTTTATCTATATTATTTTGTACATGGTTTACTATTGTATTTCATAATTTTGATGTGTTTCATACTTTCCTTGATGTATGTATCATGCATCATCATAACATATATGTGATCGAGTTTATTCTATTAGACTTCTGTTGTTTACTATTGTATTGTATGGTTACTATTTCCTCTATTGTATATCAGTTTTACTTCATCTCTGTTACTCTATTTATGAAGTCCTAATTTCCCCACTATCACACCCAAAGCCCTATCTACTTTCTGGAATCCTCTGAAATTTAGGGAAATGCACTTTAGGCCGTGTGACCAACAGCATATGGGGCACCGCTATATGTCATCCTCAACCGAGATGTTACAACAAAAAAATGGATCTTATTTCTAAATCCATGTTTTCAAATCCAATGTTTTTCTTATTTCTTGAAACATAGTTTTTTAATATTTTAGGATGACCCTTTTATTTACCTTTGCCTCTTTTCAATAGTATGTTTTATCAACTATATTATGATATGGGTTTTATGAAAAGTAATTTAATATTTTCAAACTCTTGATTATGAAGATCTTGTTAAAATTATAATGATGTAATTTATTTTTGGGTAGGGGTACAATGTTAAAATCTTTTTCTGTAATATAATATATAAAGTAAATTTAATTTCATTATTATATCATGTTTCAGATAATTCAATGTTACAATAAACAACAATATGCTATAATATTGTTATTTTTACTTGATTGTTGTAATATAAATATTAAATTGTAAGGAATATATAATAATAAATTAATTAATAAAATTATATTATCTATCAAATTAATAAATCATTTCAATTGTTAAAAAAATTTCATATTAATTTACAAAATACAATTGAAAATAAAATACATTTGTTTTCTAAAAAATTATATTTATGGGAAAAATTGTTTTTATCAGAATAAATTTAATTATTTCGTATTAAGGAATGATTTTACTAAAATACCTGAAATGCATATTTAATAAAAAAAAATTCATTCAATTGATATTTTTCTTGAAATTAGATTATAACAAACTGTGTTTTATGCTTCAAAACTATATTTTTACTACCAAGTGGTTTGGTTGCATTTTTCACACATATTTAATTTTTGTATTCAATTTTATAAAACTTATTTAATAAATTAATTTCATTTCTTAAATATTCATTTTAATATCATCAAAGTTATTTTTTTTAGAATTTATGGAAAATAATTTATTTTCAATTGATAGTGAAAAAAATTGATTATTATTGAAAACATCAATTTTGGTTTATATTGTTTTTAAATAAAATATATTATAAATTTGATTAAAAATAAAATTATCAAAAATATTTTATAAATATAGCCATTTAATTATTTACAATAAATTGTATATTTAATATTAACATTATATTTTTAATAGTTATTAACATTTTCACATTAAAAACCATATTTTTCATCACGTCTATCAGTTTTATTTGAAATTATACAATGAAAATTTTGTGGATTGAATTTCATAAAATTAATTTTGTATTTGGTAGAAAAATAATTTCTATTATATAATATTTTAAAAGTAATTTCTCTTCATATATATTTGGAAAAAGGATAAATATAAATTTTTCCAGTTTTGGTTAAAACCGGGTTTAACACATTATATAGACATATGTTAAAATTATTTCTCAACACACAATGGATATTTATTTAATAAATTTTATTGTTAATTGAATAAATATATATAATTAATCTAATATATATTATTTTAATGTTTTTCTTATAAGAAAAAAAGACTAAGGTAAATAGAAAGAGACAAGTTAGTATGGTAAAAAATTTAAATGATCAAAGTTAGTAAAAATATTTATTAAGAAGAATAATGTTTAAAAGAATTGAATTTTTTATGTTGGAGATATGGATAGGAAATATAATTTCTACACTTTTAAATTAATAATATTATGAGTCACATGGAATGATAGATAATTCACATTATTAAATAGTTTTGTGTATTTTAAAAAAATTTCACCCCTCTTAAATTATTATAGATGACCCCTTCCACCGCCTCACTTATTCACACATAAAAAGCCATTTGGAATGAATAACCCATTTAAAAATATCTCCACAACATCCTTATAAATGTTATAGAGCTTATGGTATTTCCAAAATATCAATCACAACATCCTCAATATGTGATTATGTTGATTGTATAACCTATATCAATCTCCACTTTTATCAAGTGGGAAACGAAATTGCCGATCGTGTGTATGGTGGACTACCACCTTGTGAACCAATGTAGCTAATTTTACATAACCAAGAATTATTGTTGTGAATAATTATTTATTAAACATATTTATATTATATTTATGAAAAAAGTATAAATATATAATTATAATATCCCATACACCTTATTACAATCTATTCTATGGGAATATGATTATGTCACTCGTGTCAACGGAAGACTACCACCATGAAAATTCATGTGATTCTTTCTTCACATAAAATTAAATGGAATGTTGTAAAGATTTGTTTAATGAAAATATATTATATATATTAGATCATAATTATTATTTAATTCATTTATATTATTTATCATTATTTCATTTTATCTTTTCAGAAAATAGAGACAGTGTTAATGCGAACGTTAGACCTACCATCTAAATGAATGATGTAATTAATTTTATATCTAAAACATTAAAGGATTAATATATATATATATATGATATTTATATTATATTTAACATTATTCTCCCAATTTTTCAAGGATAAATGTAAATGATCTAAATATACCAAAAAATAAATTTGAAAAATAAAGAAGTTATTATAGGAAATGTGATTTTAACAAGGAATTGTTAATAAAATAGAAAATTTAAGGTCATATGTAAATCATATATATTATGATAAATATAATTATTTTTATTTAATATATCTATAAAAAATTATATTTATCATATAGGAGGTTTGAAGAATGTATGTATGAATTTGCAACATAAGTTAAGGGATTTCTAGTATCTCTTTTATTTCTAAGAAACATGTGTAATAATCCCCACTGGTTTATTATATTTTGTTAATATACTTCAAAATTTAATTATGATATCAATTTTATCTTAAATTTACTTATATTTTTTTTCTAAATTTGATGGTATTATTTAATTTTTATTATGATTCAAAAGTTTCCAATGTGGTAGCGATTTTCATCTCACATTTATTTCATATGAGAAATGAAATTTTTTGTGGGGGTATAGAAAATCCCCAAATGTATTTTATCTCCTTTATGAGGAGAAATGTTAGATATAAATATCAACATGTGTTTATTTCTTCAATTGAACTTATAATTCAAAACAATCAAAAGTTGTAAAATATGAATGTTATAATTTCATTATTTATTGAGATTGTTTATGATGTTGTTTCAAATGATGAAGTATTATTATCTATATATCAAGAAACTAATGAATTATATTATAATATAGTTTTTTTTGAATTAAATGTTATCAAAACACATTACTCTATATATGAATTCAATATTCCAAAATAATTTTTAAAGAGAACCAGAATTTATTTATCTCTTCTGTTCGATACCTTTTTTCAAACCTGAACATATATTATAAAATTTATTTAAATAATGTTTTATAATTTTCCAATGAATATTTACTAAAATTTATACCCATGATTTTCTTTTTAGTAATAAAATAAGAGGAATATTATTTTAATTTACCAAATGAGGTAGTTTTTGCGTTTTTCTATAAATGGGAAATGAATCTTGGTTTTAACAAGTATGTTGTGAAATAAATTTACTACCATCATGAACACTAAATTATTTCATGATTAATTAAAATGTATTCATATTTATTTTAAAACAAAAAATTTTCATTAACTGTAGGGAAATAATTATATATTATATAATTGATTTCAAATTAAATTGATATTTAAAAAATGGTTTTAATGATATTTTTTGAAATTTATATTTATCAATGACAAAAAACATTGGTGTTTCTTGTGTTTTACTATGTTATAATTCATGTGTAAAATCCCAATTATTTTTTTAGATGCATTATGTTTTTGTTTAATTTTTTATGAAACATGTTACTTTTCCCTGGGATATGATAAGGTGAATTGTGAATTGTTTATAAAACCCATTTCCATTCCACAACTTATGCACTAATGAAATTTGTATGAACCCCATTTCCTTTTTCATGGTTTATTTCATAATGAATGTTTTATGATATTATGCACAACAAATTATGTAATATGCGGTGATTGGTACTTATATCTATATCTAATTGTTTGGGTAAGGTTTTATATCTCATGAGATAATGATGTGAATCAAGACGATGTGAAAGACCCACTATGGGAAACTATCCAAGTGTGGTTGATCCACTATGGGAAACAAGTGGCGTTTCCAGATCCTTTATGAAATAGGACATATAAATTGATTCCGGATACATTATTATTTTATGTTATTTGATGATAATGATGATATATGAAATTTTATATATACTTTTGATTGTATGACACCTATATGACAAAAACATCTCATTCATGATTTATTTATGATGATTTTTCATTATCATGGTTTATATCCTTTCAACTGAAATGGTTTTATTCCATGTAACATGCATAAGACCCATGATAAAAAATTTTTGAATATTTTTTCATACATTTAAATTTTCATACCCTTATTCTTGTCTTATAATTATTATGTTAATCAATTGATATCTTCCAGGTTAACTATTTCTTGGCATCTATGTTAACCCTTAATTATGTTTCATTTCCCCTAGATATCAAGAAATGTTTAGAGGGGGAATATCTATGAATACTAATATATGGGTAGAAAATTATGGTATATTTTTAGAATATTTTATGAAATAATATGATTTTAGAACATGTATTCAAATACCCTTATCATTTACTATCATCTAGCATGTATTTGTGAAATGTATGGAATATTCACCTATTAAGATGTAATATCTATGTATTAAAATCCTTGGTCTCTAAAAATAATAAAATGGGTTATGGATTCATTAACTATATAATATTAAAATTTTAATAATTATCATATTTATAAATTTTATGCATTTAATTAAATTTTAAAAACATTCATCTAATGTGGTCATGAAAAATGATTCTTTGTATTTTTAGGCAGATGGTAGTCTGTATGTTCACATCAATGACATTTACATGTTTATATAAGGTGTAAGAAAAATAAATTACATAATATTTTAATTTGACGTAATCATAAATATATTAATAATGTCATATTTATTTATTATTTTCACCCTAATAATCTACCATGTTAGAGTTAAGGGAAAATAAATCACATCACGACATGGAAGTGGTATTCCACATGTACGCACGAGTGAAGTAATCAATTTCAAAAATTAATAAATTGAAATAAATTTAGTAATGTATTATATTCTGATAATCACAATTATTTAAAAAATATAAAATATCATAATCTTATCTATCATTTCATTCAAGCATACAATCTAGTAATGAAAAATGAAACACATTTTTTAATTGAGGTTGTAGTCCTCATGTCCCCACGAGCGATGTTTTGATTTCCAATAGAATGGAAGGAAGATAAAAAATAGTATCACCATATTTATAATTAAATTTTATTATATATAAGAAACTCTTTTTATTATTTATATATGAATATTTGATATTTTATTGAGTTATAAAAATATATGCACATGGAACCATCTGTTAGTAATTATAACATATTTTTGTAAAATGTTCCTCGGCATACACCTTAATCCTTCATAGTTTTGTACATTTATAAGATCAAGACCATAATGAAATGGGGGTCAATTTGAGATGGTAATTTGGTATCTCTTTTTTAATATAATTTTCTCAATGTTTGTGAATAAGTGAAGAGATGAGGTTCACTGTTATAATTGAGGGAAGTTTCACAATTGTAATTTTTCTAAATTTTAAAATAATATAAAGACATAATCAATAAAAAGTGGATATAAAGAAATAAATATTGTAATATAATATTATAAGGATATAAAAAAAATTATATAACAATAATTAATATATTAGTTCATGGGTATATCACTTAGTTTTAAATTAAATAGGTCATTTTACCTTTTATAGTAGTAACTAACTTTTGCCTTGGTAAATATTCATAATGAAAAAATGAGATTAAATTACTATAAAATTTAAAAATCATGATTAATATGGAATATATTTTTAGATATTTGTTTTTGATTCATTCGTAGGGGCACACACATCTGTCTCTCTAGGACACGCTAGATGTAGCCCCAAATTCTAGCTTCTCAATGGTGGGCGACCTTCGTTCCTTATTCAGTGACATTTGCTCCTTAATTGAAATGGGATGACAAGATGTCTGTTCATCCTTCTGTGGATTACTTCTCATAACTTGTTACCTAGTCTGGGCCTCACTAATAGATTACGTCGTAGTTCGTGAATCTCGTTCCCAATACCATAACTCTGTGGACACCGGTTACTTACACTACTTGCTCTGAGGACATTCAATGGGGTATGGACATGGTAAAAACATTTTATCAGAGTAGATGACAACATCAGGCATGTTGAGGCATCTCTATATGCATTGAAAAGGGGGGCCCTGTATTCTTCCTCATAAGAGGGCATCTCAAGGGCACAATACACGATGCATCCCACATCAGTAGCAGGGTATCTTCTGTTCGAGGCATGTCTCTAAGGCTTTCCATAGCTTCCCAAGATCAACATGGGGTATGTCACGAGATTAATGACTTGAGGAGATGGTTATTCCAAATTAATGTATTCTGATGTTTTCCTCAGGGATCTCATGTTTCAAAAGTGGTAGCCCGTGAGTTTGATATCTTATATTGACGAAATGAGGTTGATTAGAACATCCCATAGAAAGATCATATTGGTACATACCTAGGAAGGGGCGCTAGGAGTGCTTACCAGGTTGATGTATGAAAACACTCTATAAGATAAGACCCAGGATGGTGTGTTTCATAATGTTAAGATGTTACACAGTGAAGGATGATCTAGACCCCACTGAGGTTGGATTAGAAAGAGTGAACCCTAGAATGAGGGATGCTAAGATTTACCACTGGCTTGGATTGAGCCTTGTGGTGGTTTCCTATATACCTTGTGTATATGATAGGGTTCAAAACCCTTGTAGTTCGAAGGGGTGATGAATCAGGGTGCACACAAATGGAAATGACCTAGAAACATCGTGGGGATATGAATAGATTAGGAATGGGTACTGCTAGGAGCAGTGAAGAGGTGGATGACATGATCCCACTAGGATGTGGTGGCCTGGGCAAGTGTCAATATGTATGATGGAGAGTTTAATGAAGTGGAGGGATAATGAGATAGAACCGATGTGTGGACCACTATAATGATGGTTTTGAGCCTTTAAGAGACTTTCTATATATACCCATGGTAGGTAATCATATTTTCATTGTTCGGAATGGTTGGAACTAATGTGAGTGGGGTCGTAACCAATGGTTATTGGGAATGAACCTCAGGGAGTCCTCATACGTGCCTTCCCTTGGCAATGATCAAAGTACACATAGTTCAAAAAGTTGGGAACCAACATGAGGGGGGTTGGAAACAATGGATGTTGATCTGGAACCTTAGGGAGACTTCTTACATACCTCGCCTAGTCAAGGATCAAAGTCCACATAGTTTGGGATGGTGGATACAATTTAACATCGTGCAAGATAAAAAGGGGGAATGCAGTTTAACATCATCCAAGACAAAGGAGGTCTAATGGGAAGGGGGTTGTAACTAGTGGTTGTTGGGCTTCAACCTCTGGGAGGATTCATATGTACCTTACCTTGGCATGGATCAAAGTCAATGTAGTTCGGAAAGGTTTTTGGTGGACTGTAATGAAGGGATTCTAGACCAATAGATGGTGGGCTTGAACCATAGGGAGGCTTCCTACATAGCATTCCATGGGAAGGATAAAAGAAGAAGTATTTTTGAAGGGGTGTTTGTGAAATGATGTGATGATGGCTAGGACCAATGGATGGTGGGATGGATCCTCGTGGAGTCTTCCTAAGTACCATGCCTTAAAAAGGATCAGTTTCCCCATAGTTTGAAATGATGGGAATAGGTGCGAAGGGGTCGGAAACAATAGGTGTTGGGATTGAACCTTAGTAAGGAATCCAATGTAACTTTCCATGGCACGTATCAATGTATGCATAGTTCAGGATGGAGTGTGGGGCTAACACTCTAAGATTCCCAATGAGGATATCATGATCACTGTTTAGTCTATGCTCACACAAGTCATTCTTGATGTGAGAAAAAAGAGGCAACAACATACCTAGAGATCATGGTGGAAAGGTGGGGCCATGAATGGTGACGAATGAAGCATAACTAAGTATGTTTCATGGGTGCCGCTATGGAGTTACAATGGTGAATAAAAAATATGTAAGAAAGAAGCATGTGTGCTGCTACAAAGTGGAAATGGTTAATGGGTCTTACGTTTGGAAGTATCCCAGGTGCTTCTATGTAGAGGAAATAGTGAATAGGGGCTTACGCATAGAAGCTTCCCCTGTGCAGCTATAGAGCGATAATGGAGAATAGAGAATACTCATAGAATCTACATGGGTGCCGCTATGTCTTGGAAATGGTGAATGGGGAATTACACAAGGAATCAACATGTGTGTCTCTATGAAGCATCAATAGTGAATGGGGATTATGCAAAGATGTTTCATGGGTATCGATATGCAGTAGAAATGGTGAATATGGCTTATTCAATGAAGACTACTGAGTGATGCTAAGAATAGGCAATAGAGAATGGGCCTTACGCATGGAATCTACCCAGGTGAGGCTATAGAGCGGCAATGGTAAATGAGGATTATGAATGGAAGCTACTCGGGTGCCGCTATAGAGGGACAATGGTTAATGGGGCATATGCAATGACATTTCCTGGGTGCTATTATGGAGTGGCAATGTTGAATGGGGCTTACGCAAGAAAGCTGCTCATGTGCCACTATAGAGTGGCAGTGGTGAATGGGGCTTCCGTAAGGACGTTGAATGAGTGTCACAAAGGAGCGGCAATGGATAATGGGTCTTACACATGGATTCTACCGGTGTGCCACTATGGAGCGGAAAGGATGAATGGGGCTTATAGAATGAAGTTACCCGGGGGACATTATGGAACGACAATGGTCAATGGGGCTTATGAAATAAAGCTTCTGGGGTGCCACAATGGAGCAGAAATGGTGAATAGGGATTATTCAAGGAATCTGTAAGTAATTTCTTCCTCATGTCTTTCAATGAGGGACTGAAACCCACAGGTGGGTTGAGTCCTTCACCTATGCACTAGTGCATAAGAGGGATAATGGTAAAGGCATTGGAATCTGTCCAAACAAAGGGTGAAGAAATGTCAGAATGAAATTCCAGAAATTCGGAACACAATGAGGGTAGTGAGGTGATGGAGGATAACTGTTGTCTGTGTTCAAAACACAACATCCATAACACGTTACCCTGAAATGGGTATAAACAAACAAGGGTTGACTGATGACTGTGTTCAAAACACAAGAAATGACGTCAAGTGTTGTCCAAAGTCTTCCGGGGTTTTGGCCTAGAATGGTAGGTGAGCCTATGTGGCATGGGACATGGGCCGTTAGGGGGTCCCTTATGGCATTAAAGAGGATGAATATTTGAATTAAGGATACACAAATCGTGGGGTGGACTGATGGAATTCTCAAATAGTTTCCAACGCTCTTGATATTACGCTATTGTAATCATGTCATGAGGTATCTTATGCAATTCAAATAAGCCATAACTTATTTGGAACAAGAGTCATCCTATTATTAAATGTTGTGTAATTATAATGTTTAAAGTAATGTTTAGGGAAATATTAGCATCTTATGCTTGGAGCATAAGGAATCTCTTGTTTGGAGTAACATGCATCCTATATTTTTCAAATAGGTAGTACACTAGTTTATTGTCATGTAGAGAGGACTAGTAGTTTCATATGATTGGGGAACAAGGCTTCTATTGTTTGGAGTATTAGGTATCCTATATTTGGAACATATGGTGTACCATAGTTTATAGTCAGGTAGATGGGAATTTTGGCATCTTATTCATGGAGTATATTGCATTCCTTGTTTAGAACAAGAGGCATCTAATGTTTGGCATATATGGTATATTACAGTTTATAATCATATATATAAGACTATTATCATTTAATTCTTGGGAAAAAATGAATCTAATATTTGGAACAAGAGGTATTCAATTATTGAATAATAGGGTATACTGTACTTTATTATCAAGCAATGAGGATTGTTGGAATCTTATGTTTAGAGCATAAGGAATCTCTTATTTGTAGTAATATGCTTCCTATATTTGTCAAATAATGTGTACTACTATTTTTAGTCATATATATATGACTATTAGTCCTTAGGTGCCTATAAATGGATTGAGTTGGGACTTTCTCAGGAGCGGCCCATTCTAGTGGATCATGACAAAGGAGTTAGGTGATAGGGTTTGGAATAGTTTCATGAAGAATGGGTTGACATAGTGTACTCTGCAATTGTAGATGTGAATATCAAATCACAACATGTGAAAAGGACTAAGAGGAATATGTTGATCGAGGTATTTCATGGTATTCGCAAAGTATATCGAACCATGGTATTCCATAGGTGGAAGATTAGTGCGGATTGGAAAATTTCTATAGCCTGGCCCGAAATATTCATGGTGGGACAATCCATTTTTCATGGGGAACAGTGATGGAATACTGCAGGACCAACCATGAGGGCCGAGACCACATGATGGGATTGAATCCGAGCAGGGGATGCGAGAGTGCAACCCCCTTACTATTGACTGATGGATGGGAAGGTAAGAGCTTCACAAAGGACATGTCTGTGTGAACGAGGTTTGTGGTGAAAAGGGTCTCACAGAGAATGGGGTCTCACGAAGTTGATGTGAGAAAGAAAGAAGCTTGAGGGGAATAGGGGGTCAAGTAGAGAATGGGATCGTGATCGAAGTGGCTCACGGAGCCAAGAGGCAAAGCATCTCATGTAGAAAATAATCTCACAGAGCAAAACCTATCATAGAGTAAAGGGGGTCATGTTGATAAGGCTCTCGTAGAGCCTTGAGAATCCCGAAAGAGCTCCCTCCTTCAAAAAGGGCATCACATCACGGTTCTTAGGTGCTCCACGAAATGGGAGATGAGCGTCCAATATTTCAGCGTATAAGTATTTATGAAGGGGTGAGAATATTATTAATAGGCTATGGGGATGGTGTATAGCACATTGAAGGTGAAATGATTTCCTTGAAGCACAAATGCGTGCCCCAAGCAAATCATGCTCCACAACTAGAAAGAGTTTCCACACCTTTCTCGTAATCACAAAGCCAACCATCATCAAGATTTGCATCTCTCACAAAGGCTCCGACCACGTTCCCTAATGTTCATCATAACGATGGAGTCGACTGTTAATGAGATTCACAGCACTGGCGGAGGCTCCGTTCAAATTCCTCTGCTCTTCGATCATGTAGGGAGCATCTTGAATTGGCTCTATTAACCAGTTTTCCTGCCCAACATCAAATGTCCATTACTCCTAATATGTAACTCCGTTTGGGACCTATGTCTTGACAAATTGAATCTTGCGAAATGGGATCCTACCTTGAATCTTATATGGAATCATTTGTAAAATCTTGTGGATGTGTTTTCCCATGCCAACAACTACCCCCATTAAGAGTGGGGTCCATCAAGGATGAGGATGTTAGGGAAGACATCGTTCTGTGGAAACCATGGAGGAAACCCCATGCCTTGGGGTCTGTTGTATCTCGATAACATTAGGTAAATAGTTGACTGAATATATAACACCTTAAGATCCATGATCGGTGCGGGAAACAAGGGACAATATGAGGTCATTCCACTATATGAGAGTGATAAACAATGGAAGGTGAAAGGTAATCCAAATGTTAGAATTGATCATTAAAAGGAGAATCCTAACCGAGGGATTTTTGTTAGAGAATGGGGCTATCTGAATAGTTGATCAGGATATCCAGTAAAAAAGTGGGTGTCCTAACTTGAAAATGAAACTCTATGAAATGTCAAATTACAATTTTTCCAGTGTGCTCTTTTTCACGCGTGAATTAACGCCAGGGGTGTTGGAATTAATCCAATCATAGAGGATTTGAAGGTTTGAATTATGATACCCATGAATCAAAACACTATTGGAGTGGTGTGACAATGAAGGATAATCATTGACAGTTTTCAAAACATAGAAACCTTATTGAGTTATCCTTAAATGGAGATAAAAACAAGGGTCAACTATTGACCATGTTCAAAACATGTGGCCTGACTCAAAATGCTATCCTTTAGTCTTCCAGAACATTGGACAATGATATTTTTTAAGACATGGGTAGAGAATCCATATTTTTATAGTGTTCCGTTAGAGGTGAAAGTGGACAAGGGTCTGAATAAGGTGAACGCAAAGCATGTATGGTGGAGTGATGGGTTGTTTTAATGGAATCCAACAATCTTTAAATCAAACAACTGTGGTGGAAAAAAATTTGTTGGGAACATTGGTATGATGTAGGATCAAACATAATTCCAAACATGACCTCATTGGTAAAAACCTGGAATGATCTGTAGTTTACACCATACCTATAAGGATGATAGATATATAGTTTAATGTCCTAAGGTGAGGATGGTGCACATAGATTAAAGGTCATATTTCATGGACCATGGTAAACAGTTTAAATTCATGTTGAAAGGACTGTATGATCCTATTTTATTGTCATAGAGTGTGTGTTGTGATTGGGGATGAGGGGCCATAAGGGTTAATGACAGTAATGTTGGTCCCGAGGCGAATGGCCTGGGAATCACTACGTATCCCATAAAGATGAGATTCAAGACAAACACAGCTCTTGAAGCACGATGTGGTCATAGAAAAATTCTTGTAGGGTTAATCCCTTATTGTGATGATACTAACACATCCCATGATTATCATGGGGCATCTTGAACTTGTTCATGTTAGAACCACAGTTTACATTCATCCATTGAGAACATTTCTTAGGTTGAGGGATGAAAGGTTAAAACTAGGTTGGGCATGAGATGGGTTGTCTGGGTGTCCCTGCATATCCCATGAGATTGGTAATCAAACCACACATAGTTCTAAGAGTTCATTTTAACGTAATGTTAATGATGAAAGGAATTTGTGGCATGGAAGTGCCAGTACATATCCTACCAAAACTACTAATCCCATGTGAGTCATGCTCTATGTGGAAAACAAAAAGTAGTGGCGGGACATTCCTAGTATTGGGAGGAACACATTAGGTGCAGTGGGACCCTAGGTGAGTGAATTTCCTATAATGCTTACATACCTACCTGACTCACCTAGATTCGCAATGGGGTAAAGCTGCGTATGTTGGAATTCCATGTAAACATATGGTAGTGGAAATATGTGAATCATGATGATGGAGATCTAGATCACAATGATAGTGGCATGACGATATAGAATGATTTTTGACCATGTTAAAAACACAATATGTGTTTTACGTTAGCTTGGAATGGGGACAGAAAAATGAGGGTCGACTGCTGATCATGATCGAAACATGGGTCCTGTTGCAAATGTCGTCTGAGGACTTCAGGGGAGTTGGCCTAAGATAGTAGGTAAGCAAATGTAGCATGAGACCAGGCCATAAAGTGGGTCCCTTTAGACGTGGAAAAGGATGAGGTTCGAAATAATGGGCTCACAAATCATTGACATAGAATGAGGGAATGTCCCCTGTGAAAATTCCATACATCAGGCTCTTTGCCACAACACATCTGAGTGTGAGAATAAGACATATAAGATAGAGGGAGTCATGTCCCATTCCAAGGACAAGGGTCTTGGGGATTCATGCTTCAAAAATAATGGTCGTTGGATGGTCCTTTAAGGTAGATCATTGTTTAGGGTCATAGTGATCAGATTGGGTTGGGAAAAGACATGCGAGACACATGGAGTGGCTAATGGAAAACCAAACTTGAAGGAAAATCTAAGAGGTACTTGCCACACCACATGCTCCCGAAAGATGTTAGGCCAAGGGGCCAAAAAAGTGAGGTTAGTATTTTAGAATCCTAGGTCTAGATAAGGAGATAAGATCCCTGGGAACTTTATATATCCCATGAGAATGAGAATCAAGCCACATGTACTTCTAAAATATGTAATGCAGTTTAATGTATTGTGGAAAGGAAACATAGTGGTCTTAGTTTATGGTCCTAGACCTCAGACCACGGGTGGTGAAACTCTTCCTAATTAGCACAAACCTTGACCGAATTGATAATCACCCATGAGATATGATTGATGTGGGAAACAATGGTGGAGAAGGTTGTTTCATAACATAGAATACATGTAGAGGGGAAATCGGTGCAGAGCCCCGAATAATGCATCAATGTTGCTTGTCCTCCAAACATGAAAACATTCACTGATGGATATCACCAAGAGATTCAAAATTCCACTTGGACATAATGGTGTGGAAAATTATGTGAATCACACAACCAATATTTGAGGATTTATGGGCGTGGTGGGACGATGGAGGATAACTGTTAATTGTGTTTGAAACAAAGAATCCATATCGTGTGACCTATAATGGGTGTTAAAAATGAGTGTTGACCGCTTACAATCTTCACAAAGCGGGACATGTATCAATTTGTCATTCGATATTGTAGAGAACCAAAACTTGACGTACATGGTCATTACATTACTTTTGTGGAATACTTAATACATAACAAAAAATAGACACACAAGGACCGTAATATTTTATTGTCTTTGGAAAATCAGAATATAAACATTTAATCATGTTGAAATATCTTCAACATCTCCCATAACGATCTTCCCCTTTTTTTTCCTTACCTAAAACCTTTCTTTATTTCCTGGGGAAAATAAAACATAAAAAATGGTCAGCTCAAATGCTCAGTAAGGGCAAACATAGAGAACAAAAAACAATCCAAAAACATTTGAAAGCAAAAACTTGAACATGAAATCTAAACATTAAAACCTTGAGCAAAGACATAAATCGTGGAAGTACGTAAGTAATATATCATAAAGGAACATCAATCACAATACAATATCATGGTAATAAAATATTTAATTTTGGCAACCATTCAGAACTTGTTATGATTTCCATAGTAGACAAGGCATTTCTACCAAGACCATAGTAGTGGACAAAGTCCCTTTCTGAATCGAGTTCACTCCTTTTTTTAGTCCTGTAACACTAAACCTGATTAACATAACATTCCAGCCATGTCAATCTAATTAGATATAACTATTTACCCAATGCATTGGAGGGAAATATAGGTCCCACCCATCTCTTAATGAAATCATTTTTACATGTGCCACAAAATAATCTTAAAACAGTCATCATAACCCAAATAATAAAATGGGTCTGATAAACATCATCCCATCATTTCATAATCCATATAAAAAAAATGGAAATTTAATAATAAGAATAGTGAACCATGTAAATCATAGAGACATTAAACATGAAACATACACATATTAAATAATTCCATCTTCGATGGAAAATGGTTTTGATAAAACATTTGAAACGAATTCTTGTGGAAAATATCTTCTTTTCGTCAAAATAATTTTCTTTTAAAAAAAATCCCATGCACATTTAAAATTAAAGTATTTTGTTGAAAATATTCATAAAATCATGTAGATTAAGCATCATGAAAATAAGGCGTTATGAAACCATAAAAATACATTAATGGCGTATATGTTGAAAATAACATTCTCCTTGTACTTTTGTCAGAAAATTCAAAAAGTGCCTCATATGGTAAAAATAATTCATTGCATATCATGTAGAAAAAGTAATAAATTGTTAAAAAAACATTAAACATACATTAAAACACTTTTATAAAAAATGGACATGGATGATTGAAATAACCCCGGTAAATACTTATGAATAAGTAATCTCCGATAAAAATGAGATTTGAAAAATTATCACATACCTTAGGTCCGATATGCTTCGTATGGATCCAAACCTCTTGTAAATTGATTTAAATAATATCATTGAATTATTACATAATAATATTCATTGTTATGATATCATATATGTTTCACTTATGACATTATATTCCCCGTTCTTTTGTAAATTCCATGTTAAAGTAGTGTTTTGGGTAAAATCATTTCATTTATCGTATGTGTTTCGACTTGTCATTCGTGATATTATTACTTATATCCTGATTTAAATAATTTCAGAATGTAAAACATGATTTATATATAAAATATATTCATCATATACATATATATTATAGATCGATAAAAGGAATGAAAAACACTGTTCATGGAGACGGTAGGTCCTACGTACGCATGAACGCTGTTTTCTTTTCCTTATTCAATTGAATGAATCTAAATAGATGACATACATATATATATATATATATATATATATATACATAAATAAAGAAGAATTATTATTTCATATATTTTAGTATTATTCATTATATAAGCTTTATAATCATTCATGTATGGTTAACATGGAGAATGAATCTCATCTGGTCGTGGAGACAGTAATCCGTACGTACGCATGAGCGATGATATCGTTCCCATAATTATTGAACATAATTAGAGTTGATAGTATAATATATCAGAATAAGTATGATGTTATAATAACCATATATAGTTATTATTAAAACCATTATACCTATCCATGTAAGCTGTTGGTGGAAAAACAGATTACACCACAACGTGGAGACGATATTATGTACGTACGCACGCGCGGTGAATTTGTTTTCCATAGGATGGATAGAAGGTGAAATAGGGTTGTTTAATATTTATAATAATATATCAGTATATGATGGATACTGATGTTATTAATTCATAATGAAACAACTAGAGAACATGGAGTAGAAGAATAATGGAACGTAAAGAAAATGGTAGAAGGTATTACCTCTTTCTTGAAGTGCCTGCTTTAAACATTCTATTAGGGAACTAAAATTCGTCTTTGAAGAAGACTAGGACCTCTAAGATTTTTCTAGGTAAGTGGAGAAAAGAATATTTCAGGGTTTTTCTGAGCTTGATGGCTCAAATTGGTGTGAGGAGGAGAGGGAGGAGGTGCCCTTTTATAAGGGAGGAGAGGGGCTCCTTTGGAAATACAAGAAATATTAGTTTATATTAAATCCCAACCCCAATTAAAAACATACAAAATGACTCATATCCAAATATTAGATTAGATAGAGTTTTAATCTCTTCAACAAATAATATTTAGACATGTTAGGAATTTATTTTAAAAATTATCAACTTGAATTATCCTTATTTGTCAATTTAATTTTATTTGTGGTAATTATATTCTAAATTTTAAATTATTATAAATAATTACATATGTGTTGTGAATTTTCTATAATTTGACACATTATGACATTTTCGACCATATAAATTTTAATTTAAAATTTTTAAATATTTTTGTAATTTTTAAACAATTTTATAATATGTTATTTTAATAAAATAACAATAGTGTCAATTTTGACATTATTCATTTATTTTAATTTAAATAAACAATATACAAAAGATATGTTCGAACTAAAATATTTAATAGATTCATAACATGTCACATTTATCTAGAAAATTAGTGGATCACATTAAAAAATTCATATAATATTTATTTTAATATTTTTAAAACCATTTATTTGATATTTCTCTTGATACAATAATTTCAACATCACTATTATGTCACCTTTAATAATAATTATTCAATCCATAAAAATTCTAAATAAATTTATATGATGTGGGTAATGTAATTATATCTTTGGAGACTATTTATATCCAATGTTTCATTAAGTTTATCAATATATTAAAATTATTATACTTATAAGATTTAAGAATGTGACATGTTGTCACTTTCTTTGGGTTTAATAATATTTAAATTATTTTCATGGAAAAAGTCCATTAAATGAATCTAATCAACTGTTATGTGATATGGGTCTACATTTAGTAATCCAATTTGATTTTTTCAGGTGTTAGAGTAATTTTATAATCTTATATTTACCCGCAATTAATCGATTTACCTTTAACTATGACAAATAAAATTTACCGTAGTTACTATTCATAATGCCCAAAAATAAAAAGTAGCCTATTAACATAATTTGGACCCACTTATTACAAATATGGAATCCATTTTTCAAAATTCAAAACACATAAGTTATAGTAATTAATTTAAAATTAATCTCACTGTTAAGAAAACAGGTTTTAGAAGTTAAAACATTGCCAAAGATTGAAATGTTTTTACCTATGAATTCAATGTGAAATTAATGCTATTGACATATATTCTATTAAATGTTAAACATATATTCTATTTATACTTTAAAACCATTAAATATTATAATTTACCATATAAATTAACTCAATGAAAAAAAGTTGTTTTTAATTAAAAATTAGCATATTTTTACTATTCACGAAAACATGAAAGTTATCAAAAAATATCGAGAATTTAACCAAAGTAAAATTTTATATCCGGATTCCAAATAAGAATTTTATTTTGTCAAATTTAACTTATAAACATGTCAAAAAAAAAATTAATGTGGGTGCACCATCAAAAGGTGGAAAAACTGCAATTTTTTAATAATACTTATTTTACCCGAAAAATTTATTTTGTTCTCTTACAATGTTCTAGAAAATGTGTAAGATGAATAATAATGTTATAAAATTAAAAATGTAGTTAATAATATTCAAAACGGCTAGTTCATGATAATATTTTAACCATATATCATTTTTAGTGAAACCCGATATTGCGTACAACACACGCTATAGAGGAAGGTCGCGATTGCATGTAATGCAATCCAAGTCAGGGTTCTGTGTTATGAAAGAATCCTTCATTGTTTTCTAAATCATAATCCAACCATATTTCATTGATACATTGAATATATATATATATATACACTCAATGTTGCATAGAATTACTATTATAAAACGAACTTGAACTTGTCTTTAACACAATCTAAGAATAGTGTTGCGTGTACTTCCAGCTAATACAATGTGGCATATAGCACAAGATAATCTTGATGTAGAATAAAACACATGACATAAAATAAATTAAAAAGAATACTTATCATAATATATCGGGTTGTTACATTCTACCCCCCTTAAAATTAATTTCGCCCTCAAAATTCGGCGGGGGTTATACATGGCTTTCTACTTGAAAGATTCATTAATTTCGACACATGTTGTAAAATGAAATACCAAAACTTAACATTAAAAAACTAATGTATGAAACATAACGGTTACCCAAATTAACTCATCACTGGATTTCCACGTAGGAGAACATAGGTAAAATATGGATATGGAAGAAAAATCTAACCATCATGTTCTGATAGAGAGTGTTAGAGAAATGGCTTTGAAAAAGCCAACAATCACAAAGCCATAGTTCTGTGATAATCTATGGTACCATCTTAATAATCGGATATGAGGGAACTAGGACAACATTTTTGGTTTTGTAGATCATTTCCCTAAATTTGATGAATTAAAAGAAATACATGATTTTGGTTCAATCTCACTATTGTTCCAGCCTTGACGATTTTCCACTTCATCTCTTATAGAAATGAAGTTGAATTTGTTATTCATGAAGTATTAGCAGATCATGTGATAGAAATATGGGTCATTCCCTCTGTCTCAAACAAAAGGATAGAAAAAGTTATCAAATATACATAATTCGATTAATTTTATATGTTTCCGAAAATGGTCTTATACTTCATATCCCATACCACATACAAAAAATTAAAACTAATTTATACTAACCAGGGATATCCTATAGGCCAGTGGTAGGAGATAAAGGCCTGTCGTACATCGGTTTTGGGTTCCATTCACACAGCCTTGTCCGACGTGATGGACTGTCTCTTGTTATGCAAGTTATCCATTTTCTAAAACTACATTACTATAACATCCCTTCAATCATATCGAAAAAAGTTCTATCCTTTGAAAATACTAACATATGTCCAACATAATAAATTCCAATCCTTAGGCTTATCTAAAATACTTCGGTCCAAGCTCATAGTATAAAGAAAATGATTACTTGAAATGTCACATAACAATCACGTGAATGCAATCATTTAAACCCCATATATAATAAGATATATCTTGTTGGTCAAATTACAAACATGTGAATACTTTAATCATGTATTCTCTTTAAGAATGAATACCCATTGAACCTTAGTGAAAGCATGAATGTTGTTAAATTTTAACACTTTTCACATACCAAAATCACAAAAATTTTATATACTCAAAACTCAATATCACATAGCCCTTATATCATTCATGAGCTCATGATTACTATCATATTATTTTCTCCTTATGTCATCATTATGCGCATTTGATCTCCTTTCCAAAAATATTTCAATCACTTTTTCATGGTTACCAGTGCTATATACTTATTGAAAACCAAGACACAGATATTCCAAAATTCCACAATACTATAAATGAGATTCTATGATACTATTTTGAAATACCATTACATAAACAATTAATCCTTACACAACTTCCTTTTCATACTCAACATCACAAACAGTGGTCACATGAGACTTCCCTTTAACCATTGCCTAAAGAGGTTTCTCACGTTGATCATCATTAACCTAGGGATTAGGTCATTTATTAGCATAATGCCCCATTTCCTTGCACATGAAGCATTTCAGTGTTGGTGGAGTGTTCTCTATAGTCTTTTCTCTATTCACATCATTAGCAAACTTTTTCCCATTACTTTGAAAATCAACTGCTTGCTGACCTTCTTTTCCAAACTTAAAACATTTTCTAGTACCTTTTAGGAAATCACCATCATGCTTCTTTCCACACTATGAGAATAAAGAACCATTCGTCTTCTTTTCACCATTGTTATGTGATTTCTTCTTGAACTCCATCATTAGTTTCTTTTCAAAACCATGAGATGGATATGTTACACCAACTTCTTGTTCTACCATGATAGCACAACGCACAATTTCTTCATAGCTAATAATGTCTCTTATAGCTAATGCCCTTAGAAGACTTGGTTTTAAGCCACAAATAAATAGATCAACTTTACTTTCAGGTTGGATGATAAAGTCAGATGCATACCTTGCATGTCTTGTAAAAATCACTTCGTATATACCCACGATTTCATCATCCTTCTGCTTAAGCTCAAGAATCTCTTTTTCCATCTTTGTTTGAAGAATACTAGTGAAGTACATACTGAAAAACATGTTCTTGAACTCTTCCCATTCCTTAGACTCAATTTCATCTATTTTCCTCATATTCTTGATACGATTCCACCACTGATCAGCATCACCTTCCAAATGATATACTGCTAAGATGACTTTATCATGCTCAAAACATTGTAGAACTGAAAATATCTATTCATTAGTACTAATCCATTGTTCAGACACTAAGGGATCAGAAGACCTGCTAAATGAAGGTAGACACTGCCTCATGAACGATTCAACATACTGTTGCTCCTTTCCCTCATTATTTTGAAGTCTATAATGATTCATAGCTTGTGTAAGTATAGAAATAAGATTATGCACTCCATCTCCGATGTCATTGGTTTGGTCAGGAGGAAAATCATTGCATTGTCCATTACATTGATCAACACGGTTCTTTCGGGCTCCAACCACCATCTAAAACCCAAAAATAATAGTGTGAGAGGCAAATACCATGTTAGGGAAAACAACATAATAAAGGGGAAGTACCTTCAATATCTAACATCATAGGTTTAATTTTATGATCGTTAGAATAATTCTAGGACTATATCCTATACGTATACTTAACCTTATGAACATCCCTAGAAATACCTCAGAAATATCTCTTATGATCTCACTAATGTTTTCGAATCCTAGTTTCCAAAGGTTAACTAAACCTTTACTCTATTACCAACTGTAGAGAACTGGTACTTGATGTACATTGACATTACATTACTGTTTCGGAATAATTAATACATAATAATTAACAGAAACACAAGGACCATAATAGTTTAGTGTCTTTGGACACTTGGAATATAACCATCTAATCATGTTGAAAGATCTTCAACATCTCCGACAACGATACTCCCATTTTTTTCCTTTCATAAAACCTTTCTTTATTTCCAAGGGAAAATAAAACATAAAAAGGGTGAGCTCAAATGCTCAGTAAGGGCAAAAATAGAGAACATAAAACAATCCATAAACATTTGAATGCTAAAACTTGAACATGAAATATAAACATTAAAACCTTGAGCAAAGACATAAATCATGGAAGTACGTAAGGAATATATCATAAAGGAAAATCAATCATGATAAAATAGCATGGGAATAAAACATGTAATTGTGGAAACCATTCATCACTTGTTATGATTTCCATAGTAGACAAGGCATTGCTTCCAAGACCATCTTAGTGGACAAAGTCTCTTTCTGAATCGAGTTTACTCCTTTTTTCAGTCTTGTAACACTGAACCGGATTAACATACCATTCCATCCATGTATATCTCATGAGATATAAATCATTACCCAATGAATTGGAGGGAGATATAGGTCCCACCAATCTCATAAAGAAATCATTCTTACTTGTGCCACAAAATAAACTTAAAACATTCATCATAACCCAAAGAATAAAATGGCTTTCATAAACATCATCCCATCATTTCATAATACATATAAAACAAATGGACATTTCATCATAAGAAATGTGAACCATGTAAATCATAGAGACATTAAACGTGAAACATACACATATGAAATAATGTCATCTTATATGGAAAATGGTTTTGATAAAACATTTGAAATGAATTCTTGAGGAAAATATCATTTCTTCATCAAAATCATTTTTTTTTCAAAAAATGCCATGCAATTTTAAATTAAAATATTTTTTTTGAAAATAGTCATAAAATCATTTAGAGTACGATTCATGAAAATGAGGTGTCATGAATCTGTAAAAATCAATTTACGCCATATATGTTAAATATAACATTCTCCTCATCCTTTTGTTGGAAAAGTCAAAAAGTACCTCGTATGGTAAAAAAAAATTCCTTACATACCTTGTAGTAATAGTCAAAATGGTTAAAAAGGAATTTATACATACATTAAATCACTTTTATAAAACATATACATGGATGATAGAAATAAGCCCAGTAAGTACTTACGAATAAGCAATATCGGATAAAAATGAGATTTGCAAAATTATCCCTTACCTTAGGTCTGATATGCTTCGTATGGTTCCGAACCTCATGTATATTGATTTAAATAATGTCATTTACTTATTACATAATAATATTCATTTTTATGATATCATATATGTTTCCCTTATAACTTTATATTACCCGTTCTTTTGTAAATTTCAGGTTAAAGCATCATTTTGTGTAAAATCATTTCATTTATCGTATGTGATTTGACTTGTCGTTCATGATATTATTACTTATATCCGAATTTACATAATTCCATAATGTAAAAAATTATTTATATATAATATATATTCATCATATAAATATATAATATAGATCGATAAAAGGAATGAAATACATTGTTCATGGAGATGTTAGACCGTACGTACGCATGAACGATGTCTTCGTTTCCTTATTGAATTGAATGAAACTAAATAGATGACCTAAATATATAAATAAATAAATCTATAAGAATTATTATTTCATATATTTCATTATTATTCATTATATAAACTTTATAATCAATCATGTCTGGTTAACATGGAGAATAAATCTCATCGCGTCGTGTAGACGGTAATCCGTACGTATGCACGAGCGATGATATCGTTCCCATAATTATTGAAAAGAATTGGAGTGGATGGTATAATATATCACAATCAGTATGATGATAAAATAACCAAATATATTTAATTTTTACACCTTTATACCCATCCATGTAAGGTGTTGGTGGAAAAACAGATTACACCACGGCTTGGAGACAGTATTCTGTACGTACGCTCACGCTGTGATTTTGTTTTCCATAGGATGGAAAGAAGGTGAAATAGGGTTGTTTCATATTTATAATAACATATCAGTATATAAGGGATACTTATGTTATTACTTCATAATGAAACAACTAAAGAAGAGGCGGTAGAAGAAGAATGGAGCTTGATGAAAACGTTAGAAGGTGTTACCTCTTTCTCAAAATGCCTCCTTTAACGTTTCTCTTATGGCACTAAAATTGGCCTTTGAAGAAGACCAGGACATCTAAGATGTTTCTAGGAAAGTGGAGAAGAGAATATGGTAGGGTTTTTCCAAGATTGAAATCTCAAATTGGTGTGAGGAGGAGAGTGAGGAGGTGCACTTTTATAAAGGAGGAGAGGGGCACCTTTGGAAATATAAGAAATATTAGTTTATATTAAATCCCAACCCCACATAAAAACATAAAAAATTACTCATAACCAAATATTAGATTAGATATGGTTGTAATATCATCATCCAATAAAATTTATACATGTTAGGAATTATTTTTAACATTATCATATTGATTTATCCTTATTTATCAATTTAATTTTATTTTTGGTAATAATATTCAATATTTTAAATTATTATAAATAATTACATATGTGTTGTGAATTTTAAATAATTTGACTCTTTATGTTATCTGAGACCATATAAATTTTAATTTATAAATTTTAAATAATTTGTTTTGATTTTTAAATAATTTTATTAAATGTTATTTTTATAAAATAACTACAGTATCGATTTTTACATTATTCATTTATTTGAATTTAAATAAACAATATATAGAATATATGTTCAAACTAAACGATTTAATAGATTCATAAAATGTCATATATATCTATAAATTTAGTGGAGAACATTAAATAGTTCATATAATATTAATTTTAATATTTTTAAAACCATTTATTTGATATTTCTCTTAATAAAATAATTTCAACATCACTATTATGTCACCTTTAATGATAATTATTTAATCCTTAAAAATTATAGATAAATTCATATGATGTAGATATTTTTATTATATTTCTGGATACTATTTATATCTGATGTTTGATTAATTTTATCACTAAATTAAAATTATTATACTTATAAGATTTACAAAAATGACATGTTGTCACTTTCATTGGTTTTAATAATAATTAAATTAATTTCATAGAAAAAAGACCATTAAATGAATCTAATCCAACCCTTATGTGATATGGGTCGCCTTTTAGTCATCCAATAGGATTTTGGAAGGTTTTAGGTTAATTTTAAAATCTTATATTTACCCTTAATTTCCCGATTTACCTTTAACTATTGTAAATAAAATTTACCGTAGTTACTATTCATAATGCCCAAAAATAAAAAGTAGCATATTAACATAATTTGGACCCATTTATTCCAAATATGGAATCCATTTTTCAAAATTCAAAACACATAATTTGCAGTAATTAATTTATAATTAATCTCGTTGTTAAGAAAAAATGTTTTAGAAGTTAAAACATTGCCAAAGATTTAGATGTTTTTACCTATGAATTCAATGTGAAATTAATTCTATTGACATATCTTATATTAAATGATAAAAATATATTATATTTATACTTTAAAACCATTCCATATTATAATTTAACCATATAAATTATATCAATGAAAAAAAGTTGTTTTTATTTAAAAATTAGCGTATTTTTACTATTCATCAAAATATGAATGCTATCAGAAAAATATCAAAAATTTATCCAAAGTAAATTTTTATATCCTGATTCCAAATAATAATTTTATTTTTTCAAATTTTTCTTATAAAAATTTATAAAACTAGATTTAATGTGGGTGTCCCATCAAAAGGTGACAAAACTGCATTTTTTGAAAAATACTTATTTTACCCGAAAAGTTTATCTTGTTCTCTTGCCATGTTCTAGAAAATGTGTAAGATGAATAATAATGTCATAAAATTAAAAATATAGTTAATAATATTCATAACGTCTGGTTCATGATAATATTATAACCATATATCGTTGTTTAGTGAAACCCGGTATTGTGAACAACACACGCTATCGAGGAAGGTCGTGATTGCGTGTAATGAAAGCCAAGTCAGGGTTGCGTGTTGTGCAAGAATCCTTCATTGTTTCGTATAACAGAATCCAACCATATTTCATTTATACATTGAATATATATATATATATATATATGCACTCAATGTTGCATAGAATTACTATTATAAAACAAACATGAAATTGTGTGTAACACAATCTAAGAATAGTTTTGTGTATACTTCAAGCTAATACAGTGTGGCGTATAGCACAAGATGATCATGTTGTAGCATAAAACACATGACATCAAATAAATTAAAAATAATACTAATCATAAAATATTAGGTTGTTACAGATATCATCGAGGATGTCGGCCATAAATGATAGGAGAGCCCTTAGGCTGAGTATTCGTCCCGTTCGGGGTACTTTTGAATGTGAAAGATGATAAAAACCAAGATTAATAGGAGCATGAAGCCTAAGGATGGGTGATAACATGTCCATGCAGAATTCAACACTCTAGGTGCTGAAACAAATTACTTCTATGCACATTGGAGAATTGCCAAAGAGTTGGAGGTACATGGAATGGCTGTTACAATCCCATCATGAATTAGGACATAAGCCCATACCAAACTGCATACCTGCCATCCTCGAGGACTCAGGCCACGGGGCCAGTGAGATGATGTTTCTAAGTACCAGGGCTGGACCTGAAGACAAAATGTCCAAGAATTCCTACATATCCCATTAATATGGGAATCAATCCATATATAGTTCTGGGGGATCCATGCATTTTAACATCAGGCGGTAAGGAAAGAGATATGGGAATTGTATCTCAACGAGGGATATGTACGGCACAATGAGTAACCTGATGCAAATGAGGAAATTATCCCATGGCACACCATACAATACTGTGTGAGAACATGGTCCAAGATCCTAAAAAGTCTGAGGGACCTGATGCTGGGTTACATATGGAAGGTCTCATCTAGTATGTAATTTATTGTCACGTGGGACAAATGTTTAGTGGTTTTACGTCCTTCAGTTTTGACAGATCATGCAGTTTAATATGTTTTGATGAGGACAATGGTGATCTTAGTTTAATTTCATTGAGACCATACCAATTTGGAGATTATTTTCAAGAAGGACGACAATGGGTAGTTTAACGTCGTGATGTATGATGATGTAGTTAAACATGATGCAGGATGATTATACAATTTAAGGTCATGTGGGATGGATATGAGCAGTTTAAAGTCATGTATTAAGATAATGGGGAGTTTAATATCATGCATGATGATGATGAAATTTAATTTCATTCTAGACAATGATGCAGTTAAACTTCATGTAGGATGAATATGAGTAGTTTATAGTCATACAGAATGAAAATGAGTAGTTTAACATCATGACAAACAAAGATGTACATTTTAATGCAATGAAGAACAATGATGTTGTTTAATGTCATGTAGGATGATGATGCAGTTTAACATCATGGTGGACTATGATGAGTATTTTAGAGTCCTATAGGACACTATGGAGTAGTTTAACGTCACGATGGATGAAGATGAATAGTTTAACTTCATGCAAAGAAGATGATGCTGGGAATTATGCATGAGGATCCTTTTCTAGTGGTTCTTGACAATGGAATTAGCCGATAGGGTTTGGAGGTTTTTCATTAGGAATGGTTCTACTCAATGTACTCAGGAATTGTGGATGAAAATATATAATCATGACATGTTAATAGGACGAAGAGAAATATGACGACTCAAGGAATTTCATGGTATTTGGAGGAGTGTCTCGGATTATGGTATTCCATATGTGGAAGGTGTGTGTGCAATGGAAATTTCCAACACCCCATCCTGAAATGATAGCGGTATTAGTCCCCAATTTTAATGGGGGTCAAGATGGAGGCTAGGGGACTAGCCTTTAAGAGACGAGACCACATCCTGATAGTGATCCGAAGCAAGGGTGCTGGGGAAAATCCCCCATAATATGAAAAATTGGGCCAGATGGTAGGAGTTTCGCAAAAGATAGGTCTATTCAATGGAGGTTCATGATACCAAGGGGCTCACATATAATGTGGTCATGTGATGCATCTTCATGAGGGAATGATTATCTCAATTCAAAGGGGTTTGGGGAGAGAAAGGGATCGTAGAGGTAATCCAATCATGGAGATAAGCGGCTCATTGAGTAAATTCTCTCGTGGAGAAAAGGATCAGGCGGAGCAATGGGGATCACAAAGAAACAGCTATCATGGAGACTCGAGCAACCCGAAGTAGCTCCCTCTATTGCAAACAGATTCACTTCTTAGTGCTTAGGAGCTCTTTGAGATGGGTGATGTTCCGCCTATGGGGAGACATGGCTATCCTTATGAATGTTGGTGAGATAGGTATTTATAGGTGATGGTGATCAGTGGAGTGCACAACAAAGAAAAAATGCACGCCTCGAAGCACAAATGCACGCTGTGTAT
Source organism: Viscum album (assembly GCA_963277665.1). Classification (NCBI taxonomy): domain Eukaryota; kingdom Viridiplantae; phylum Streptophyta; class Magnoliopsida; order Santalales; family Viscaceae; genus Viscum; species Viscum album. Next base: position 327,626,118 of record OY728128.1, read on the forward strand.
CAAATCGTCCTCTGCGCTTGGAGGGAGTTCCATCATGTTTCTTGTAATCATGGATCTGACTATCATTGAGTTTCACAGTGCTCGTGGAGGCTCTGGACAAGATGCCACAAGGTTATCATAACCGTAGAGTCGACCGTCAACGGGCTTTGCGATGCTCATAGACGCTCTAGTAAATTTCAACTTCTCAATGATCACAAAGGGAGGTTCGTGAATGGTTACCACGAACCAGATTTCCAGCCCAACATCAAATGTCCATAACTTCTAATCTGTAACTCTGTTCGGTCCCTAAGACCAGTCAAATCAAAGCATGTGAAATAGAATACAAATTTGGATCATGTATGGATACATCAAGAAAATCTTTTGAATTAACTTTCATATTCCAACAATATTGAATTAATAAATTTGGATTAATTTAATTTTAATAAATATATTCAAATTGAAATAAAATTAATCTTTTTAGAAATAAATAATTAATGCATAAAAATGTGTTTGTACTAAAAAAATTATAATGACGATTGATATGGAATTATTTGAAATAAATTTGTTCATGGGTATTGATTTTAATTTTTATCCAATCAATGATATAATTATACTTTTTGTATAATTAAATATAAATTAAAATTTTAATAAAAATACAATTTTCTCCACTAATCATCCTAATAAATAATTTTTCAACAAAACCTAAATTCACTATTAGATAAATTTTAATGATTATATAAAAAATAATTACATTTTATAAAATTTATTTCTTAAAATTACAATGTAACATTTAAATAATACCATGTAATACATGGATAATAGTTTAGAAAAAGACATCTATATCTTTTTGGAGACAATTATTAAGAAAACTATGATGAATATGAATCGAAGAAATGAATACATAAAATTCATAATATTGAATCATTTCAGTGATTACCATGGTTATTTAAACTAAAGTGATTGGAATTGTTTTATGTAGAAGATTGTTATCAAATTTTCTCTAATGTTAATCATGATTTTTCGTATAAGAAAATTATTGTATCATGTAATTTATATAAATTGAAATAATTTATCATTTTTTATGGATGTGTCATAGAATATGTGACATGATATGATATAAGAACATAAAATATATATTTTAATAAGTTATCATGAATTTTGGATCCTCAATTTCGATTTTGATAATATTTTGGGATTTTAAGGCCACAAAACACTTTTCTAGATATACAATTGACAGGTCATGGATCATATGTTGGTGAAATTATATTCTGATTTCAACGCGTAATGTAGACCACCTATATTGTCTTATATGTTGCATTTTTATACTTGAAATAAATATTTTTTAATAATTAATTGAATTTTGGTATTGAAATATGTCCCTTTATTATGATGTTTTATACAATTAGACATATCTAAATTCATATAAAAATATATCCTATTAAATGTTTAATTGGTATGACATTAATCAATTTGAGGGATTTCATTAATAATGAGTGGATGTGTATAACTATATGACTGGTTGTGACATCATTAATTATAATGTTTTTGACTCTGTAAGTGTATGAACACATTACACATAATGTAATTAAATAACATTCCATCAAATCATCAATTTTGAAATAGATGAAAGTTACAAAAGATTGATATAGTCAATTTATTGAGCATAGTTTCTCTAACCACTGAATTTTATCATACATAGATATTAAATATTTTTTTAATAGTTATTAAATTAAAAAAAATATACTATTGATTATCATTAAGGTATAATTTCATTGTAATCATGGATAGATAAGTAACTGGTTCATATAAAAGATACCTTATATCTCAAAAAGATGTTCATTACTAAAAACCTTCTTAGAAATATCATAAATAAATAATTTATCCATAAAATAATAACAGGAAACATAACAATGGTAGTTCTAAGATTCTCAGTATGGGTACATAAGAGAGAAGGGTTATGATAATAAGAGAATAAGGGTGTGAGAACTTCATCATAACTTATGAAATATATACCCTAAAAACATATTATTGTGTTCCAAAATATCTTAAACATTCCTCATATCATAACCCATGAAATCAATTATGTTTCATAAATTATTCTTCATATCATAACCACTGGTATAAGATACATATTTCGTATTCATTTAATAATTTCATTATATCATAATCTGTTGAAAAAGAAGTGGTATTCATATAAATTTTATAATAGTATAACCTTTGGAATAAAAATGGGTATCATCCATATAATTTCCAAATAATTTATTAAGAGAAAGAATAATGATGGAATAATTGGATTATATCTCTATTAGATCATAGGTAACAATAAAATATGTCATATTAGATAGAAAATTATTATGAAATATCATTTTAAACATTTCATAAGGAGAATGTCGTTAAATAACATTTTTAAAAAAAAATTAAACAATTGTTTTTATATATCCCTAAAACATTTTTATAGAAGATTCAAATAAAATAATTTTCCTGATGAGGGGAAGTATATTTCATTTCATACACAGTAAAATAATTATTGATTGAAAATTTTCACTAAAATCTAAATGGACATTGTTCATAAAACAAAAATATGTTTGAATTAATAAAAATCATTTAAAGTAAAAAATGGTTAACTTTTTTTTTATAATTATACAATAATAGTAAAACATTTTTTAGATCATTTTATGAAATAATTATTTTCAAAAAAACGATTTCTGACCAAATTGAGATGTACATACATATTTTTTATAAAAAAATCGATCAATTATTTTAAGAACCAAATAGTGGTAAAATGTTAATATTAATATCATTAATATACATAAAAGAATAAAATTTATATTTTTCATCAAATATAGCTCATAATATATTATCATCAGAAACAAAATCATAAACAATCCTGACAATCGAGGATATTATAACATATAATCACTAACCATATACTAACATTGAAATCTAATACCCATGAAGGAATGTCATTAAGTGAAACAAAAAATATCATGGAGATAAATAAATTCATAAAATTACATATCAATGGGTATTTATATAATTTTTTTAATGATGACAATTTTATAAAACAACTTGTTTTTCAATGAAGAAAAATTTAGACACAAATCCCCTACCATAAGTCTCAAATAGTTTTGTACATGTTTTATCCTACTGTATCATAAATATAAATTTATTATAAATCTATTGCAAAACCATGATTATTATACATACCATATATGATTTACTTATGACCATTTATTACATAATTAATAAAAATTCCATGTTAAATTATTGTTTTGGGTAAGAAATAAATTGTTTTTTGTATATGATATATTTTTTTAATTTATTCGTTCCAATTTAGTTATGTATAAATCATATATATAAATTTATTAATAATATATATTCAAATCTTTTAATAATATATGTATTTATAGATATCGATAAATGTTATATACATGCAATTATATACCCTATTTATAGATACAATATGATGTACAAACACCTGAACGTTGTTTCCAATTTCATAGAGGATTGAATGAAATAATGGTAAATGATATATTAAAATAAAAAATAATATTTATTTCTTATATATATATTTATATCATGTTTTTATTAAAACCATCGTTATTACATTTCATGTAAAACATTAATGAATCACATCACTTCGTGGTGTAGTTGTTTGTCATACCCACAAATAATGTTATAATATTACGATGGAATATAATGTAAAAAAAGGAACAAGTGACATTATGATTTTAATAGAATAAAAATATGATAAATATCATATATATAAAAATTATTCCATCATTATAACTATTAATTATCTGTGGAAATGGAATAACGAATTGCATCGGTTCGGGAGGTGGTAGTCTACCGTACACATGAATGAAGATTTTGTATCCAATTTGTTGGAAGTGGAGATGGTTGATGGAAATTATCTTTAAAAAATTTTCTAATTACATGGAATTTGATGCTGTCATTTTATCATCATATTTTATTAATAATTGAAGTATGGGGAAGATGAAATAAAATTAGAACACTCGTTAACGAACCTTACCTATTTTTTGGGTATCCTCTGCAAGATTGCTACCAAATCCTTCCTAGGATGCCTTTATTAAAACAATAAAACTTAAGTGATTAAATCATTTAATATGTGATGTGATTTTTTCTTTTATTAGATGAACCAAACAATTATTATGATGTGATGAATATAGGATAGTGAGTGGGATTTTATAAATGGGTTCAATGGAATATATTTTAATCTCACTTCATCCATTTCCTTGTGATTATAGTGATTGTTGAGTGATGATTATATATATATATACACACACATGTTCTTCTAGTCAGCTATGATTGAATGATTTCTAGTTTCAATTCATAAGGTATACATTCCCCCAGGGATATTATATGAAATTTACCAAGTGTAGTATTTAAAACGATATTAAATGGGTGTCAATTTTCAGGATAAGGTTCATCGATGCTAATTCAATTGGCATGGATATAAATTTTAAAAGAACCCTAATATATGAAAATAATAAAATGAAAATTGTAAAAGTGAAACATTCCATATAATGTTAAATAGTTTCTAGATAATTCAGAGGCAAGTTATAGTCTATCATTAATATAATATAAAACCTTTAATCTATACATGAACACTTTCCAATACATAGCCTTCAAAAAGGGTTGTTGTGGTTGTATTTCGTGGGTAGTGAGAACATTTTAATTTCAATAGAATCCCACTAGTTTGTTATTGATATTATTAATTAATTTTATGAGGAATTTGATTTTAAATTATAAAAAATGTCTCCATGAAATCCTTGTGTGGTTCTCGATGAGGGTGGAAATTACCATACTACATACATGGTGGTCCTTGACACACAAGACTAAATTCTATGAACACATCAAGAGGTGACACCCACATTACCTAATATGGGAACTAATTCTCATCTTTGTGATTTTTTTCTATATTGGATGCATTCAATGGATGGTGTTCCTTGAACTGCAACTACGATGGTGGATCTAGCTTTTGAGTTTCAGTAACAACATCCCCATACATTTTCAAATGAAATTGATCCAATGATGATTGGAATTAGATCAAGGATATACAATATATATTGGAGAATCTAGAGACACCATTAAGGTGTAGTGTGAATCATGCTTCATATAACAATCGTGATTTGTCCATGAACGGGTGGGATGAGATTAGCCAGGTTGGTCATCATTAGGGCATGATCTGGGCTGACATCCAAACTTCTTTCTATAATAATTTCCTTCCATATAACTATACTGTTGACCTAGAAAATTATTTCAGGAATATAGATCTTGATTTAATTCTAGTCATGGAGTATTAATATCATTTTGTTTAGTTACAACACTTTGAAACACTTATAGCTAGTTATGAGATTTCAGGTACTATATTTTTTGAGGATGGGAGTTAGTATGTCATTCATACATAGTTGAATGTCATTATCTTATCTACATTATCTATTCCAGTCAGTCTGGCTCTTATCATTGAGAAAATATTGATAAAGGTGATAGTATTCATCATAGAGGAATAGTGAAGTCGTAGTCTAGTAGTTCTTCCTATAGTATGAAAAGTTCCCTAGACGTTTCTTGATAGGGGACTGATTGATTGAGATCCCATACTAGTTGTTCTATGAAATTGAATTATTTGAAAATATAGGTCCATCTTAAGCATCAGTGTGATAGAGACCCCTTAGAGTGGAGGGGTTGTGGTTGTATGAGATATCATATGAAATTATCTCAAACATTTGCATCAACATCTGGTGGAATTGGTTGTGCACTAGATCCACCTTTATGGGAAGGTTATTTTATGCCACATCAAGAGGATGTTGTAGTAGATCTAGAAGAAATATCTAAGGAGGAGGTCATGATTGTTATATCCATATATCAGATTATTAGAAATGATAGTAGAGTAGGCATGATCATTATAGTCCACCTGTAGCACATGGCAGTAGATCATGTCAGTTGCATAAACTGTAGTAGATTCCTGGGGAACTAGCTACATGATCATATATAGTATGACTTAATATTATAGTAACATTCACTATAATATCATCTTGTTTTTATGTATGTGATCTATATTAGTTCATCTATTTAACTATAAGGGAATGTAATAGGCTACAAATATAGTATTAAAGAGGTGTAAAATCATAGATACACTACTTGGAATATGATCAGTGTGAATATTCCTTTGTAGTGGCTATCCCATTGATTTAATAATTTACCCATTATTGTATTAAATTTTTTTTCTCAAGGTGTGAGGATTCTATGTCATTCTCTAAATGGATTGGTTTGTTCCTTATCATGCATTTTAGACAGCTATTTCTATAGGGTATTATACACATCACTAGAAGGAAGAGATAAATATCAAGGGTCGGTAGGATGAGTAGGATAGTATATTTAGTCTAGAGTATCATGGGTTAGGTGGAGTGACCACCTAGATCAAAAATCTCTACATTGAGGTTAAGGGTTTATATCATGTTGATTTCACTCTATTAGTAGATGATTTTAGGAAATTCATTCTTGATGTTTTTTCAATATTTTCTCTTGATAGCAATTAAGAGATAATGATCAATCTTATTCCAAGATAATATTTTTGGTCTATTAATATGTAAAATATATAACCTACTAATCTCAAAGATACTATGTCGTAGGTAGTGTATCTAGAGTCCAAATTTTTTATATGGCCTTGAAATTCCTAATGGGGTTCACCGTATCTTCTCACAATGAATGTTTATGTGACCCTTTTTCTATATATATATTATAGAGGGTTGAACCATTTTATAGACATGAGATAGTATACAATTCATCATATCGGTGATCTCTTTTACTATATTTGAGGATCTAGGGAACTTTATAAGATCGATTAGATTTTAGGCCATCATTAGTTGTGATTCATGCCTTCAGACAAACCAAAGATAAAATTTAATCGAAGTTTTGTTCTATATAAGTATCCTGTTAAATCATTAAATATTTTGAAATATATAATTATTTTCATGGCATTTATGAATATTGTGTTCCTCCCCTATGTGGAATCTTCTTTTTGGTATTTTAGGACAAAAACTATGAATATTCTCTCGCTCATCGATACTATGATAAAGACTTTTAGACCATTAAATTTACACTAAGATAACATCAACATTATCTAAATTTTGATAAGGACCACATTTAGATTGATAAAGTTCACATTTTGAGTCATATTATATGTGAATCATGTTTTTTTGACCTATATAAGGAGGATGTTGTGGTTTCCTTGAAGAAACAAAAGAACATGTTTGATATAAAATGATTCTCATGGATGACTAGAAATTAAGTGAATTTCAAATACGGATTCTTATTCCTTTTATAACCCCATACTACCCTTAAAAATAATGGTGTTATTCTTTATTGGTCAAAAGTGTGTGAGAAATATTTTTAGGGGAATAAAGGAATGATTGTCTCATCATCCATTCTAATTCAGAGAGATTATGGTATAAGCTATACATTCTTATGTAATGAATCTGAAATTTTCTTTGGAGTAGTGTTTATGTATGATGATATATTCATTGGGTATAGATATTAGCATTTGAGGACTCAAGAAAGAAATTACTCAATGCATGACCTTGAGATATTAATAGTTTTCCATGACTTACATTGTTGGAGACACAATCTATTGGGTGAGTATTTGTGGTGTATTTGGACCACAAGGGTCTGAAATATATTTCATCATATAGTGACATGAATCTCATTAAATAGAGATTGGTTGAATATCTTCTATCCAATGACATTGAGCATTCATATATGCCTGGAAAGGGTATTGTACTTTCTAATGTGTAGATCTAGAAATATAAATCACATGAAAAATAGAAAACTATTGATGAATATAAATTGATGGCCCTTATTTCTAAGCTAGATATTGAGTTTAATGATAGTCATGAAAAATATAATATCATAGTCCTGAATATTACATCTTTCTTCACAGTTAAGGTGAATAGTATGAAATTTTTATATCATGAAGGATTGGTCATCCATGAGAGTCTTATATTATATGAACATCCATCTTATTGGTTTTTGGATGGAGACAACAACCTACATATTCATGGAAGTCACTAAGATCCTGTATATTTGAGAGAGGAGTTGATAAATGAAACTAATTCTTCACATGGGGTAGTTCATCCATGAATATCCAAGATGTATTGAGATATGAAATACAAATATTAGTTTCTGTGGATGAAACAACATATGGAAGGCTTTATCACATGGTGTCCCACCTATTAGTAGGTTAATATGGATCACCAGAGACCCGCATGTAGGTTATAGTCATTTCCCGTCCCAGATTTGATGTGAGTAGATCTTTCCGTGGATATCATTATAATATTATTGAGGTCACTTTAAGGTAGATATGATATATATTTTTTCATTGATAGAATAAAGAAAGGTATATTTCCTCCTTATATGAGATACATTATCACTTTATGATATGTGATGGCTAAAAGTCTGTGAGATCATTCGAGTACATGTGGACCTTCGTACTATTGATTATTATGTTAATTTTTCTTTGAAATCTCAATTATTCTATGGGTTGTAAACGTCTAGGGGTATATAGTTTTTTTATAACAACCATTGACCCTCAGAACCATGGTACGTCGAAACATAGAATATATGTTCTAGAGGATATGCTCCAAGTATGCATCCTTGATTTCTGTGGGCCTGGGTCAAAACATATCCATATGATATTTTTCTCCTATAATAACATATTTTATTAGACAATTTATATAGATTATTTAGATATCTTGTATGGTAGTTCAGTTTGTTCACCCCTATTCTAGTTAGAGGAATGAGAGGCAACACTTCTAGGTCCTCATCTAATTCAGTAGACTACTAGGTTGGATGATCTAGTTTTGAAGATTATGTCTATTATATAGTATGGAATGAATTATTTTTTCAATAATCTTCGATTAGATATAATATTCATGTTCAAGGATTTTTTTCCACTAAGAATTTCCCAACCATTGGAATAAACATGTAGAAAGTCAAAGGATTTTTTTCCTCATTTAGTATGGTTGTTTGACATACTAGATATATTCGAGATAGTAGGGTATCAGTTGTTACTATGTCATATGAATAATCCCATTCATAATGTCTTTTAGATCACATATCATTCCTATTATCATGAAGGCCCATATAATACACTTGATCCAGATGAATTTTTGTTAGATTCAACTATTTTTTTAAGAATATCCTATTTAAATCATTTACCAGAGGACGAAGGTGGTATAAGGATAGTATGTTTTCTTATTATCTGTGTTGAGGATGAACTGTCATGTATAGGACGATAGTCTGTAGTGGGAGGCTAATGTATGAGCCAAGTGGCTAGATTGTTCTCAGATATTTTTTCGCCACCCTTGGAATTTTTACTCGGGGAAGATTTTCATTCAATGGGTAATACTATTGGAACCTCATTTTCATCTCATGTACATATTTATTTAAATTTGTTATAATTTTTTTTAAATATGGATGGATAATGAGTCCATGGGATTATCAATTGTGTCTCTAGATTCTTTATATCACAGAACCCATCTTTTTCATAGAAAGAGGCTGGACATATGGTTAGTTTAAAATATTTATGGTAGGATTCATCGTTACTTCTAATAGTTTGCTGCTACACTGCTCGGTCATATAGTGTGCACAAATTTCCCTAACCACGTTTCAGGGAAAAAACAACAATGTAAACAACTACAAATTTGTCACAAGTTATTTTTAATGGTTGGCATACAATTTCTCAAACCATGCATCCTATTCATGTAAAATTCTCTTACCTACAGTATATGGTGCGTGGTGAGTTCATGTTTTGGCCAACAGTGTTTCCAAATAGATAGATTTCTATTCTTGGGTGATTTTATAGAAAATCCATTAAAATAAATTTTTAACCTGAATCCCTCCACCTATTTACATTTAAAATAAAACAAAGTCTCTCCTACCCTTTTTAATATATCTTCAAGGCTAATTTATCTTTTGATCTAAATCATATGTCTATAGTTATATTGAATAAAATTTCATCTCATTTGATATGAATTGGTAAGATATTAATTAATTTATATATATTCATATTTATTCTTCCACTCAAAAAAAATATTTAGATATAGGATCAAATGAACTATTTTAGGGAATTAATATATTCCTTACATGGGATACAATCCATTCTAATGTAGAGTCTAATATTGGATGAGGAGAGTCGTACAAGTAAATGTCATTTGGTCAATAACTCATCAATCATGTTTCATCAATTTATAAACTGTCATGTCTACATGACGATGTCCTGTGGTTTCACCTGTTTAATTAATGTGCCATTATTATAGTCATTAGAAGCACTTAATTACACTCTTATTATAAAGTTTGTCCATCATTTCAGGTTGTGACCACAATGATGACTGCCCCATGTAAGGTGATTTATATAATTATGCTTTCAGTATCTTATTGAAACACTTTGTGCCACCATTTGAGAGAGATCTAACATGACCATGTTAAAAGAAATCTTTTTATTAAATTAATTATTTTTTATAGCATGTCTATTATTATATCATGGTTCACAAAATTAATATCATGCACAAAAATTTATGGATTTGTAAATGGATAGTTGGAATGAATATTAGGTATAGGTTTCAGCCTCATTATATCGGGAATGGAAGTCAAAGGTAGGCCCCTGACTATTTATTAAATGATAAGAAAAGTACAACAAGTACATAGAAGCACAAGTAATATCATAAAATTCATAACCATCATATCCCCCATAAGAACCTCCTTTCGCAGTGGTCGTCTCCCATTCCGAGAATTCATAGTGCTTTAGTATCTTGGCATACTTCCTTCTAAGGTTCAATTTTTCCAAAGATACCAAGTCATGAAGAGATTGTTTGAAAGAGGATCTAGTGGACCACGTCTTCAGCAAATCAGAATAGTCTTTCCTCATCCTTCTTTTTGTTGTGATGTTCACCTCCTGTCCAGATTTCCCCTTCCCGTCCTTGAGAAACTAACATTAGGAAGGCCTAACCACCACACTATGATTTTTTGTTACTTTTTGAGACGTCCCCCAATTTCCAGTTACCATGTCATCATTGAAACACTCAGCCACCCCTCGGGCCCGTTCATTACATTTTTTAATATCAATTACAGCAAGACATGGAAGCTTCCCTTCGATCACTTGGCTGACATCCACCACCTTCAATACATTGACTGAACCAATCTCTTCATATCAGCCTTCAATATTCTAGCTAGAATCTACCTCCACATCAGACTCCAAAACATTGAACTGGTTGCATGTAGCAGCATTACTCCTTGAGGCAGCAGATTGCAGTTGCATCTTATTCCTCTCACTGTTCAGACATGGACTGGCATATGTCATTGTCCCACAACCTCTTGAATTCGAATGCATCCCCCCTCATTCGGACTAGCACAATTGAACCCAGCATCAGCAATAGCAATATCATGCATGGTATCCTCCGCTTCCATCAATGGCCCCTACTTCCCACAGCTCATCTTCTCACTGCCACACCCCATCACAACAGCAATACCCACAAGCGAGCCACCTTCATTATGTATGTAGGACATTATTCTATGTTTATGGATGAAAGTGGGGTGAACATAATGAATTTAACATGAATCATATTAATTAACAAAATATTTTCATTCCTTAATTTATTTATGACACTAATGAAAGGAAATGGATTAAACCAAATGACATACCAAATGGTTTGATTAATATATTCGATTAGTGAATTAAATGAATTTTTTATATGTGCCTAATGTTTATAGTGATTATTATATATATTGGTGTAGTTAGACATGAGTTAGAAGTGGATTCAAAAGGGAATTCCAAGAGCACTCATGGAATCCATTTTGATTCATGGATTCTGTTTGCCAAGGGTTTGAACCACATTGGAAGCTAATCATTTTAAACATGTGGATTTATAGTATAAAACTCTAGGTTCCATACATTATATTATTGGATTCCATGGTTACACTACATGGATTCAGTATTTCATATAAATACATGAGGATTCATAGTTACACCATAGAGCCTAGTAAATGATTACTTGATTTACCTTGGATGAGATCCTTAGACTGTGATAGAATTAATATTATTGAATGAATTAGGATGAAATATTCCTAATAATATCTTACCCATTTTCCATGACACCTGTTAAAACTGATATAACATGACCCCTTTGGTAATTTATGCCTTATTTATTAACATGAATTTCATTCATTATTAATATCATTATATGATTCATTGTCATATCATGGATCCTTTACTTATTATGATTATTTTGGATGCCTTATTGTATCATGGATCCACTATCATTATAAATTTCATGGGGTGGTTTCAATGATGTTTATACCACATGTGTCATATTATAAACATGACCACAATCATGAAATGAACTGGTTGTACGATCAGACACTAACTGAGGATGAATCTTGTACATGGTTTTCTAGGTTACTATACTTCTTAGTTACACATATGCATGCCTCTACGCTATTATATATTATTTTACACAAATTGGATATTATTGACACCATTTTTAGTGGAATACTAAGATGTATCTCAAACCCTATATTAGTTCCACTGATTCACAAGAACAGTACACATTTTTGTGTTTACATAAAGAAAAATATCACATTAAGAGCAAGATTATACAAATTCTCAGGTTGGAGCTGTTTGTTGATGACTAATCTAGTGTATGAGATGTTAGGGATAGATTTTGGGTTCTATTTTTCTTTTTTGCATTGTACTAATACCAAGTACCTTGGATCCTTTTGTTATAACTTTATAGTTACATTACATATCATCATCAACTTTTTAATATGATTGTCATTTTTTTAATTATTATTACTATTAAATTCTACTTGGGTTGTTTCATATGTTAATAATTATTCTAATATTGAAATATTTTCTTATTTATCTACTATACTAACCTGTAGTAAGGAGGGAATAAAATCCTGATGGACAAAGCCTAGATACTCACTTATAGTTTCGAACCATTGGATTTTTGGATGATTCACTTTAGGCCTTGTGTCCAAACATGCGCAGTGCACTTCTGAGTAGCACCCGGGTTTGGGAACTCACATCTTTCAGGAAGAATTGAAAAACACTCGCCATGATGGTAGTGTCATTATGTTTTTACTATAAAAACATAGGGGGTAGATTCATGTCATGGTTGACTAGTTCTTATATCAGGGATTCAATATCAATGATTTGTAGGCTATCACATTCTATGTCTATGATAACATATACTTGTTCCCCACTTCCTTGTAATTGCAAAACACAATGTACTCATACCAATATTCTGGAAGCCTCCGGATTGGATAAACTATCTACCTATACAATAATTAATCAAATACCATCATGATCTTTTCTATCCAAATAAGAAGGCCACACATTTCACTTCAAAGTAGTCAGGGGAGTTTCAATAATGGATAATGTGGGCTTCAATCTATGATCATTGCCTAACAAAATGTTGATTTTATGATCAATTTCCCTGCTAATGTGTTTCTCCAAAGCTAGAACAATCTATATCAACACTGGGTTCATATTTGATCCATTCTAGGAGATAGAATGTACAAAAAAATATAAATATATAATACAGATGTAAAAAATATATATATTTCAATTTAAATGATAATTTGGAAGTACATCTATGACCATCCTCAAATTCCATACATGCTTTGCCTTTGATTTCTTGAAAATAATAATTTCATTGACATATATAACAAACAATTGGACTATAAAAGGCTGGAATATATTGTTAATGATTCTTATACACATTTATTGTTAATTAATCATGAAAAAGGGAATCACTTGGAATTCATAGTTACCATAAAAATATCATTATTACGTTTTTAAATTTCTTCCTATGAAACTCCTTGTTGGGGATATCTTGGCCAGAGGTAGTCCATTAAGAACTACCCTTCATATTTTCAATTGATAGAATAGGTCATCCATTAGCATTAAGAGATGTATAATATTAAACATTACCATATTTAGGTGATGGTAATCCAAAAACATCCTTAGGCTCCCACTCACCTACTTTGAGAATAATAGTGGAGCTTCTGAGGGGAACACAATATGTCGAATAAATAATTTCCACAAAAGTTCCTCATTATAATGCATTATCATTCGAAGAATAGTTGGTCTTTCCCATAAGAAAATAAAAATATTGATGTGGTTTGTAAATGAAATTATATATATATTTCATCCTATGAATTATTAGATAACCTAGAAGTAACATTAGGAATTACATCAAGTAACTCATTTACAACCTCACAGAATCAAGCATCCACTGACATATTTTACAACAAGTAAAGTTATATAACTGACAATAATTGGATGCACTCTCTAACACATGATCTAAAGATACCATAACTGGAATTAGTTCTATACAGTGACAGAAAATGTCATCTTATTATAGAAAGTCATCTCAAAACACTATTATAAAAAATCTATCTATGTATGTACAGTAGCTAGTCAGTATATACCAATAATGAAAACATATAGTATCAATTATTCCATAAAAAGGAATCATATAGAATTCCATAATCCATGAGGTCATTTACTCCAGAAAAGAAGTGTGAAATCAAAAAATAAACATTAATATGAATATAAAACCATAAATATTGTTCTAGAGAATTGTTTAGGATAGATAAGTTGTAGGTTATACCTCAGATCATTTTGGAAGAATCAATGTCATATTAATCTAGTTCATGAAACTGAATATGACCAAGGATTCCATATCTTTGTACTTGATGTGTACCACCAATATGTAGTGGTGGTGATATCATATCATAATATCTTCCACCTCTTACATCTCTACTAGCTTCTCTGATATATATTGCTCCAAAAATATCATCATACTCATTCCACATATTGTAGCTCGGTGGCCTATCAACAATCACCTATCATTCTTCGTATAGTGGGTTGGGAGTCCCTATGTACTATATCATCATCCCTATGATGTATAACATCTCATATTCCTAAGATGATTATATACTCAATGGTAACCATATGTTATTGACCATAATGTGTGATCTTGATCGCCTACACACCAATTGAGTAATGATCCTATAGATTTACATAATCCAACTACTATTGCTAACAATACCACACGCTGAAAAATAATATCTCTTTATATTGTTTGGACTTCAATCAAAAATTTATCAACCACTACGGATTTCTCTAGCACCCCGACATTGGTAGTGATACCTAAGAGATCTAACCTTTTTCAAACATGATGAGGTAATATACACGTGAATAACCATGATTAGAAGTACCAATAACATTTCATTTCATGAGAGTATTGCATGAGCATGGTAAAACTCAACCCAAATTAAGAGAATAATATGTTTCCATTTTGTAGCTCAAGAAGATCCTCGATGTATACCAATCGATGTGTTTCATGTAAATACTCTTCTTAGATGTGGTACTCTAACTCAGTCAATGGTATAGTTATCCCATCATGCATCTTGGTCACCAAAAATCCATCATCATCTTATTGTGCAATCAAGAAGGATATCATCTAGAACCACCATATAATCTCAAGGGGCCCTAACAGGTGTGAACACATGAACATCACCTCTTGTCATTCCTTAGATATCTCTGGTGGGTTCTTATCCTCAGATCATGGTGTCCCAATTATATAGAACTCATGAAGAATTCGCATCCTACACATTAAATTATCATGAAAAGTTGGAATGTTATCCTAACCAGTATGAGGTAAAAATAGTTATGTATATCATAATATGGTCTTGTTATTTAATTATGGGTGGAATTACATATTCTTGTCCACACAGAGAAAACACATTTATACAGCCCCTAACAATGATGCATCAATGTTAAGATTATCCTGATAATGATCATCTAAAATATTTTTATATGGTTTTCTATGTGGAGGAATCCTGTAGTATTCAATATATATGATGATCAAAAAATAATATCCCATTGGTCGACTAAGAAACATTATTGAAACCAAAATTCCTTGTTGTTGGATTCATGTGAAATTATTTTCCATATAACCAGGGTTTTGGTGCACCGAGTAAACAAGAATGTTATTTGATTCCTAGTTAATAGTTAAATATATTGGCGAACCATTACAAGATAACCATTCAAATGAATTAAAAATAGATGCTACAACATAATTTTCTATTATCCCAAACAAATCAAAACATTTTATCTATCACCAAACATAATCATAGGTCAACTTTAGTCGTTGATATGACTTTGGAACTCCTAGACCACTTGGTCCCACTAGGATGTTTGTAAGTTGATCTGTCAACCCCAATACCACGTACAATAGTCTAGGGTCTGGTGCTATCTTGGATAATTAATATCACACATATTTGATTCTATTTCCTATGGTAGATGTAAAGACACACACACACATCTCAAGAACCAATAGAGTAATAAATATTAATATAAAAGAAGAACTAAAAATTCATGGAGAATCTATAATATCCAACAAAATGAAAATTCATATCGTAACCAAAACAAAGAGGGGATAATATAGGACAAAAAACCATAAGTTTGGTCCATCATGAAAAAAATGAAGGAAACATTACCATTATTTCATAAAATTCCTAAAATAATCCAACCACCACAGCTTCATAGCATTAAAATACACCTCCAACACCAATTACATCAAAATATTAATTGATTCGTTTGTTTCCTCTATAAGACACAACATGTGTGGGATGAAACCATATAGGATTGACTATAATCATAGGATGTAGGATGGCCTAAATCAGAAAAAATCAAATCACTAAAAGGATATTCATCTAAAAAATAAATATATGTTAAATAAATTAGAAGAACACATATGTTCTCATGAAGGTATTCAAGACACCACATCTAGTTTAAATCATCATAGTCTTCCAAATGATTCTAAAAATCCACAAAAAAAATTGATTCATTTGATCCTTTAACCCACGTATCAACATTGTACACATATCATTTTCCATATATTATAGGGTAAATAACAAATATTTTGTGGAGGATTCTATAAAATACATTTGAAAACTAATAAAAGTGAATAAATATATAACGAATAAAGGATCTAAATCCATATAATACTAGGGGTATAATCGACACTATATGATATAAAGGTGGATGTTACCATAATACAATATTACGAGGTTGAATTCCCAACCATAATTATGATTGGTAAGATGATATTGATCCCTGAATCTCCAATTATTGTGGGTTTCCACTAACTAATATTCTCTGAAAGGTGAATTCAAGTTCTGAGATGTTGAATCATTTTTCCACTCATGCTTCTTATTATTTCTCATATCTTCCTCTAAATATAAATTCATTATCACATCCCATATGGAATGTTACCCTCATATGGTTCTGAAAAAATATATTATTGAATGTATAAAATTGTGTACATAAAGTAACTGCTGGGCGAATGAAAATTATCCCATAATTAGTCATATAAATTTCAAATGGAATCCCACATCCCATATATAAATTGAATTACATAGCATGAATCACATGAAACATGGAGGGTAGGTGTAACACCCCAAAAATTGTACCTCATGTATTGATAATTTTCTGTTTTCAATTTTTTTTAATTTCATAATAACCAAAAAACATGTTTCCCATGAAAAAAAGAAATAATATATTTTTAATTTGTTTTATTCTGCAACCGAGTAAAAGATAAAAAATTTACACAAGGATTTTAATTTAAATAACACCATAGAGTTTATAATGCAAAATGATCTCAAAGAATCATCTTACCCAAAAATACATATTGAAAACCCTATCAAAACTATGGGAAGACCCTCAAATACAACAACGAGGCCGAGTAAATAAAAGAGATCTTTTAGATCATTCAAAACAAACAACCTCCACACCGTGATTTTGAAAACCATACTGATCATGAGTGGTAAAGCGATCACTATATTTTTCAAATACCTTAATCTTAAGAAACGCTAAGAAATGTTTTTATGAGGCATCAACATGAATGTTGACTCGGGTAACTATTGAGATCAAATGTCTATAATTATAGTAGTTGGACTCGTGGTGAATTAATTGAAAACATGGGCGGGTAATTTAGTTCCCCAAATAATAAGGTTATGGATTTATAAATTATAAAACCACCGCTAATGAAGAACATTAAAAGGACTTTGTGAAATATTTTGAATTACACTTATGTGATTTTTAATGGTAATAATGAATTTAGAACACATTGAAAATAATTCAAATATATTGTAATGATTTTCATTTATTAAATAGTAGTTAAAACTATGTTTAATTTCATTTAATTAAATTATGTTTTTTATTAAAATTTGATTTAAATTCTATAATACTAGTATAATAATTTATAATTATTAATTTATAAGTTGTTATGTTAATGGTTTAGTGTTTATAAATAATATTTGAAATACTTTTAGCTAATAAAATGTCTAATTTGTTTTCACTATCATTTTAATTTTTAAATAAAAGTCATCTTTGGAAAAATTATTTCTAAATAGTTATAATAAATGTATTATTTTACTTTATGTTTATGACTTTATAACATTGAAAAATGGGATTTTATAAAAAATAGGCATGCTCGGGCAAGCCCTTTATAGCAATGCTATTGCGACCCAACTTTTTCTTACATTACTATTACATCATATTAAAGATAATAAACCTAATAGTATTACATATATAGGATCCAAAGGTTTAGTGTCTTGGGAAAACTAGGACCATACATAATAAATAAAACATCAAGCATACACATTTATATAATTTTATCTTCTCTATCTTCTTATTGGCTCTTGGCCTCTCTTTAGTACACGTAGCCACATGAGGATATAAATCAAAACGGGTGGGATAGAAGACCAGTAAAAGGATATATATGAACAATATATCATGTGGTTATCATATTATTAATAAGGGAACATGTCATGAAAATGAGAGGAATCATAAATATAAATCTTGAAATGTGGCAATGCATAAAAATGAAACATCATGTCTTAGTGGTTAACTACCACAAATACATGTGAAAGAAGCTAGAATCTTTTTCAAACATCATTTCTCATTTAATAATTAGATTCATCAGTTTACCCAATGCATTAGAGAAATGTATAATTCCAGGCTCACCCATCACTTTGAAACATTAATATTGCGCTATATAATTCCAGGTGCACCCGTCACATCATAACATTATCACTATTATGCATTCCATATAGAACAGATATCAAATAAAAGGAACATAACTAAACCATGGAAATTAATGGTTTTAATCTCATAATAACACATTCATAATCATTGGGTTCCCAAATGAATGATGTAATAACATACATGTTACAAGAACCGTCTACTTTGAGTGAGAAGTAATAGGTGAGTTCATAAAAGAATAGTTCTTTTGGAAAACATATTGTTTGACTTAAAAAATAGTTGAAAACATGTATATCCTAGAAGAGGAAAGAAAATGATGAAAACAGGATTTTATAGGAGTAAACATATCAAAAATGGAGTGAAAGATAGAGAACCTGAAGGATGAAAGTTGGGTTTCAGAATTTCCCCTTACCTTGTACCTGAATGCTTCCTTCTCCTTAATGTCCTGTATAATGAAATTATATTCACTAATTAGAAATAAAGAACCTTGTGTACATTAATATGGTTAATTATGGTTTTATTATGTGATTTTATGTTCCTATGGATGAGTTATAGAGTTTAAAAAACAGTGATCGAGAATGTTTGTTTTTATGGTTTTTTTGAGTGGTTCACTTGTATTCTTAAAATGAAGTTCAGGTAGAACATGGGTAAACATACATAACTTATATTAAATGTTATTAATGATATTACAAGAGTTTTAATGATCTTATAATTAATCATATAGGATATTTGTGGGTGATTCATTAGATAAGAATTAAATGATGATTTTTTGGGATAATTTGGGCGGTTTTTCTATCACATGTAACATGTTTTAATTTATAACTTAGTAATATGGCCATAAGTTATTTCGAGATCGGTAAATAGGAAATACTAATTATAAAAAATTCTGGTTCAAAAATAAAAATGGATTCATGACCAGATCTGAAGGTATAAATAGAAGAAGATAAGAAGTCATTTTTTAAGGTGATAAATTAATACCTCACGAACTACATTCTCATTAATAAATTTCAAGGAAGAGGGAAATGGGGTTGGATGATATAATATCCTATTAGAATCATAATATTCCATTATAGTTATAATAATGGATTTACAATACCATTTGGATGAAAATATGTGGGTAAAGATCATGAAATGAACTTGAAATTGAAAGGAAATTAATGGAGAAGAGGGAGAGAAATTACCTCTTGAATCCCCCTCCTGGTATCCTTCATTAGGGTCTAAGCATGGTATTTTCATGAGAAAATAATCTCTTGGACTTGGGGAGGGTCTAGGGATGATTTTTTATGAGTTTAGAGAAGTCTTGGAGCTTGAGAGGTGTGGGAAATGATGGTGTGAAGGGTGGTTTTTATAGTGGAAGTGAGAGGGGTTTCTTTAATATAAAATTCATTAGTTCATTAATTTCCCCTATGAAATGGAATAGTGAGTATTGAATGACCAAGAATGGTAATTTTATCATGTGATACTTAACAAAGTTGTATTACATCATTAGAACATCACACATGACTATATAATTAGTTTATTTAGCTAATTTTTGTATGTTATGGTATTTCACTATTCATAAAAAATATTCAGGTATTTCAAAAAAACCCAAATATGTCTCCAAAATTTTTTTCAACATATAGAATCAAAAAATGATGTTCATATTTCAAAAATAATTTTCTAAATATTATTAATTTAATATTTAATTAAAATAATAATTTACTTAAAAACATTTTTTAAAATTAAAAGTGATTTTATAGTGCTTTCTAAAATTGTGTAGGGTCTTATGAAATTGTTTAAAAAATATAATACATTGATTTGATAATTAATAAACTCATTTTAAACAAATACATGATCTTTTAAATTAATTAATTAATTATCATTAATTATTTATGACTTATAAAATACCAAAACGTTTACTAAGGTCAAATTATCACTTTCTAAGATGTATAAATTATATTTAATTATTCATGGGTAAGGTTACTCTTATGTTGGGTGATTTAATATTCAAAAGGGCCATATTACTATTCATAAGTGAATGTTAATAATCATAATGGTACATTACTATTCCCCAAAATTTGTTTTGTTTCATTAGACTCAAAAAAATCATCCTGAACACAATCGTGAATGTTAGATTATCAAAATTCCCAATACAGAATTGACAAACATATGTTTAGAGGTCACATAGCACTTAGTAGTTTATTATGATGTGTTTTCATGTGATCTTATGAAATAATTTATAAGAAGGTAATTTCCATTGAAATACTTTGGGTCGTTACATTCTTCCCCCCTTAAGAAATGTCACCCTCGAAATTTCACTTTACACAAACAGGTGAGGGTAATTCTCCATCATCACCTCCTCTAGTTCCCAAATAGCTTATTCAAACTTATGGTTCTTTTACAACACATTGTCAAGGTGGGTTTTCTTGCTGCGTATTACCTTATCTCTCCGATCCATAATCTCTACTGGCATTTCCTCATAAGAGAGATCATATTCCAGCTATACCACCTCGAAGTTTATTATATGTGAGGGGTCCAGTATGTAGTTTAATAGGAGTGATACATGAAACACATCTTGCACTTGAGCTATATTTGGTGGAAGTGAAAGCTGATAGGACACGATTCCTATGCAGTCAAGGATCTCATAGGGGTCAATGTACCTTGGGCTTAGCTTCCCTTTCTTCCCAAATCGCATGATTTCCTTCACATGAGATATTCACAGGAAGACTTTATCCCCAATGTCAAACTCCAATTCCCTTAGATGGATGTCAGCATAGCTATTTTGCTGACATTGAACATCTTTGATGTGTTTTTGGATGACTTGAACCTTCTCTATCATCTATTGAACAAGATGAGGTCCAAGTAGCGTTCTCCCTCCAACTTCATCCCAACAAGTTGGAGTTCTATATCGCTTTCCATATAGAGCATCATATAGATCCATATAAATACTTTAGTAGATTCTATTTTTTTATGAGAACTCAACTAATGGGAGAGGCTGATCCCATCCACCTATTAATTCTAGAGAGAATCCTCATAGCATATCTTCCATTGTTTGAATAGTCCTTTCAGATTATCCATCAGGTGGGGGGTGATAGGCCATGCTGAAATTTAATTCAGTACTCAAAGCATGTTGAAGGATCCTCTATAATTTAGATGTGAATCTTGGATCACAGTCCGAGACAATTAAGTGTGGAACATAATACAGTCTCACGACATCATTCACATATATCATAGCATGTTCTACATGTGATAGATCTACCCAAAAAGATATAAAATGGGATGTCTTGGTGTGTTGTTCAACCACAACCCATATCACATTATTTCTCTTTGACCTCGTTGGGAGACCCCTGACAATGTCTATAGTAACATTTTCCCATTTCCACATTGGTATAGCCAATGGATGCATCATACATTTGGACTTTTGTATCTCAACATTAACTTCTGGACATATCCAACACCTTGATATATATTCTACAATATCTTTCTTCATGTTATCCCACAAGAAGTGTTCTCGGAGATCATGGTATATCTTGGTACCCCCAGAATGGATAGATAATGATGATCTATGTTCATTTTCCAATAGCTCTTTCTTTATACCGGGTTATGAAGGCACACAAAGCCACATTCCAAACTGAATCACACCATCATCATCAATATAGAACTCTTGCAGCTTCCCTTCCTTTACTGCATTCACCCTATTTTGTATCTCCACATCATCCCATTCTGTATCCTTAATCTTCTCCTAGATGGATGGTTGTGCAATCGTTTGGTAAAGGTAGGATATATCCACTGCCCTTATGATTTCCAAATCCATTCTTTGCATATACATGAAGATAGGGTCTTTATCAATCAGTAACATGGATAGATTAATAGGTTCTTTTCTTCTTAGAGCTTCAGCTACCTTGTTCGCCTTTCCAGGATGATAGTGAATAAATCAATCACAATCCTTGATTAGCTATAACCTTCTCCTTTGATTCATGTTGAGCTCCTTTTGTGTGAATATATACATTTGGATTTTGTGGTCGGTGTATATGTCACACTTATCACCATAAAGGTAGTGCCGCCAGATTTTCAAGGCAAAAATCACATATGCCAACTCTAGATCAGGCATCTGGTAGTTCTGGTCATGGATATTCATATGACGTGAGGCATAGGCTATCACATTATCATTTTTCATTAGTACACAACCCATGCATTTTTTGAAGCATCACTGTATATCACAAAACAAGCTCCTGTTTTTGGTAGTTTGAGTACAGGTGCAGTGATCCGCCTTCTCTTTAGTTACATGATGCTTCCGTCACATTCTTCTCTCCATCTATTCTGAGAAAATTGTGGATTTCTGTGACAGTAGTGGGACATGGCCATTTCTCAATTGCCTTTTTCTTTGAAGGATCCACAAAAATTACCTAACTTGTGATCACATGTACCAAATATGTGACTTGCTTCATCCAAAAGTCACACTTGCTGAACATAGTGTACAAATTCTCTATTCATAATTACGCCAACACAAGTAATATATGTTCTTCATGTTCCACCTTTCTATTGGAGTGGATGAGAATGTCATCAATAAACACGACCACAAATTTTTCGAGGTAATGTCTAATGAATCTATTCATAAAATCCATGAAGATTGTAGGGGCATTTGTAAGTCCGAAGTGCATCACCAAAAAAGCATAGTTCCCAAACATTGTATAGAAGACAGTCTTCTGAATATCTTCCTTCTTTACCATTACCCGATAATATCACGAACAATGATCCACCTTTGAGAAGTATTGAGCTCCTCTAAACTGGTCGAACAAGTCATCAATAATTGGGAGAGGATACTTGTTATTTATGGTGATCTTGTTGAGTTCCCGATAATCGATACACATCCACATTGTTCCATCCTTCTTCTTCATAAAGAGCACCAGTGCACCCCATGGTGATGCATTAGGGAATATGAAACCTTTTTCTAGTTGCTTCTGTAGCTTCTTCTTTAGCTCTTCCAGTTAGATAGGAGCCATTTTATAGGGACACATTGAGATAGGAGTATCTCCATGTATGAGTTCAATTGAAAAAACTACCTCATGATTCAGGAAATTCTGAGTAACTCTTCAGGAATACATCATTGTATTCCCTCACAATGGTCACTTTATCATGGTTGGAACTTTCCCTCCACTCAACCATTTTGGTGAGGTATGCTTCTTCATGGGGAATCAACACCCACACCATTGAATGATTTTTCCAAGGAGATTCACGATATTACATGACATTGTTGAGGATCATGGGATGATTTGGAATATGAAAAGATATTTCATTTTCCAGAAATTTGATATGTGATCTATATAATGAGATCTAATCTATTACCATTATAGAATCGAATTCCAATATGGGAAGTATTACGAGATTCACTGGAAGAATCTTCCCACATACGCCAACAGGAGAGGAGTCAAACAATTGGGTTTCAATGATCGCACCACTTCGTGTTTTTACAGATATATCTACTTCATGGTTTCGGGGCTTCGATTCAATATATCTAGAACACATGAATGATATAATGGAATGAATAGACCGATAATCAAATAAGACTTTTTCAATTCTTTAGTGAATAGGAAATGTACATTTTATGACTTAATTAACTTGCTCTACTTCTGTAGTAGTGATGGTATAACCCTTCCCTTGTTCCATTGGCTTCAGTAGCTTCTGACGATGATTACCCTCGAGAACTCGAGGTTTATTGCACTGGTTTTCATAGTTCCCTAGATCCCTAAATTTTTATCATTGAACCATGAGTGGTTCTCTATTTTCTTCAGCTACATTCTCCTTATTTTTTGTATCTTTTCGACACTCTTTAGAATGGTGTCCTTCATTCCCACACTTGAAGCACTTCCCCATACATTTGAGGTAGTTCTAATGGTGTAACATCCCACATTTTTGGCATGTGGGAGGTTGAGTTTTCTTCCCACCATTATCATTAGATCCATGAGCTTGAAACTCAATCTTTCCTTTCTTATCCACATTTCCATGGTACCATTCTCCAAAGTCCATATCCACCTTGAGACCACATAGGTCTACTTATTCATAACTCCCAAAGTCTTTAATTTCAAGTTCCTTTCAAATGTGTGGTTTTAATCCACTAATGAATCAATAAATTTTTGTTATCATTGTTGATAACATAACCTGAAGTGTACCGTGAAAGCCGTTTGAATTTCGCATCGTAGGTTGTGATAAATTCTACTTCTTTTTTGCTTGATCTCTATGAATTCTCTCTACATATGTTTATGAAGACTTCAGGGGAAATACTTATTAAGAAACATTATCTTAACGTATTCCTATTCCATCTCTTCAATTTCTTCCCTTGGCTTGGTGTTCTTAATCAAAGCACCCCATTGATCAGCTTCTCCATCTAGAAAATAAATGGTTAGGGTCACCTTCTCCATATTATAACAGTGAAGAACAGAAAATATTTTCTCCATGGTGTTGACCCACTTTTCCTCAACTAGTGGATCATAATATCCACTAAACGTCGGTGGTCGTTGCCTCATAAAAAATTTGATAGCCAGTTGCTCTCTCATTGGTGAAGGAGGACATTCCCCATTGTTATGGTTAATGATTATAAGCTGATATAATTGGGTAATCATCACCATGAAGAATTGAACTCCACCTCTCAAATCATTGGGGATGTCATTCGGGCCATCATTGCATTGGCCTTCACAAGAGTTGTTGGCCTGATTTCTCTAAGTGCCCACCATTTTATCAAATAAAAAAGGTTAGAAAAAAACAGAAGTAAACATGTCAAGAACACATAAGTTATTCATTTGAAAAATTTATACTAAAATAATAACATATAGTATCCCTATGTAAATATTGTTGTGTTCATTTTTGTACTTATACTCATGCAAGAGGTTTTATTTAGGTTTCACTAATCCTAATTCCCAAATTAACTATACCATTCCACTAATACCAACTATAGCGACCTAACATTTTCATACATTACTATTACATAATTTTAAATACAATAATCATAATATTATTACACATAGTGAATCCAAAGGATTATTATCTTTGGAAAACTAGGACCATACATAACAAATACAACATTAAGCATAAACATTTACATAATTTATTCTTCTCTAGCTTTTTATTGACTCTTGTCCTCTCCTTAGTACATGTATCCACCTAAGGATATACATAAAAAGTGGTAATCTAGAATCCTAGTCAGAGGATAGATAAGAAAAATATATTATGGGGTGATTATAATCACCACATGGGAAAATGATCATGATCATGGGAGGAAGCCTAAATATAATGCTTGAAATGTGGCAATGCATAAAAATGAAACATCATGTCTTAGTGGGTAACAACGAAACATACTCGTGAACCAATATAGAATCATTTTCACACATAGTTTCACATTTTCTCTTGATATTCTTCACTTTACCCAGTGCATTGGAGTACTTTATAATTCAGGGTGCATCTGTCACTTTGAAACATTCATATTGCGATATATAATTCCTGGCGCACCCCTCACATCATAACATTATCACTATCATGCTTGGAACATAGAACACCTATCAAAGAAAATGAAAATAACCAACCCATGTAAATTAATGGGTTTTGTCTCATAAGAACACATTCATTAACATTGGGTTCCCAAATGAAAGAGGTAATAATATACATGTTATAAGAACCGTCCACTTTGAGTGAGAAGTAAAAGGTGTGTTCTTAAAAGAAGATTTCTTTTGGATTACATATTGATTCACATAAAAAATAGTGGAAAACATGTATATCCTATAAGAGAAACGTAAGTGTTGAAAAAATGATTTTATAGGAGTAAACATATCAATAAGGGAGTGAAAGAGGGAGAACCCGAAAGATGAATGTTTGGTTTGAGAATTTCCCCTTACCTTGTACCCGAATGCTTCTTTCACATTAATGTCCTATATAATGACATTATATTTATTAATTAAAAATCCATAACCTTGTGTAAATTAATATGGATCATTATGGTTTTATTATGTGATTTTATGTGCCTTTGGATGAGTTATAGTGTTTAAAAAACATTTTTCGTGAATGATTGTATTTAGGGTTTTCTTGAGTGGTCACTTGTATTCTTAAATTGATGTTCTAGTAGAACATGGGTAAACATCCAAAACTAATATTACATGTTATTAATGATATTACAGGAGTATTAATGATCTTATAATGAATCCTAGTATATCCTTTTTGGTTAATCATTAGATAAGAATTAAATGATGATTATTTTGGGTAATTTGGGCAGTTTTTCGATCACAATGAACTTTTTTTAATTTATCACTTAGTAATATGGACATAAGTTATTTAAAGAACTCTAAATAGTAAATAATAAATATAAAAAATTCTGGATCGACCAAATTTTTTTTTTCATGACCTTATATAACGGTTTAAATGGAAGAATAAAACATGTCATTTTTTAAGGTGATAAATTAATACCTCATGAACAACGTTCTCTTTAATAATATAAAAGTAAGATGGGAAGGGGGTAAGATGATATAATATACAATTAGCATCAGAAAATTATAGTATATGTATAATACTGGAGTAACAATAACATTTTAATGAATATAGGTGGGTAATGATCAAGAAATGAACTTGAAATTGAACGGAAATTAAAGGAGAAGAGGAAGAGAAATTACCTATGGAATCCCCCTCTTGAGATCCTCCTTAAGGGCCTAATAATAGTCTTTTGATTAGAAGAGAAACTATTGGACGTGGGGGAGGGACTAGGGGGATGTTTGGGAAGATTTTAGAGAAGGCATGAAGCTGGAGAGGTGTGAGGAAATGAGGGTGTGAAGGGTGTTTTTTATAGTGGAAGGGAGAGGGGTTTCCTTAATATAAAATTCATTAGATTATTAATTTTCTCTAAGAAAAGGAATAATTAGACTTGAATGACCAATAATAGTAATTTTATCATGTGATCCTGAACTAAGTAGGCTTACATCAGTAGAACATCACACATGACTCTATAATTAACTTATTTAGCCTATTTTTGTAAATCACGATATTTCACTATTCCTCAAAAAATTAAATAATTTCAGAACAATCCCAAAACTTTACCCCAACCATTTTTCGACATGTAGACTCCAAAAATGATGTTAATTTTTCCAAAATATTTTTCTAAATATTTTTAATTTAATATTTAATTAAAATCATAATTTACTTAAAAAAGAATTTTTAAAATTAAAACTGATTTTATAGTGCATTCAAAAATTACATAGGGTCTTATAAAATTATCATAAAACTATGATACATTGATTTGATGATTATTGAAGACATTTTAAGCAAAAAAAATTTCTTTTAAATTAATAAAATATTTATAATTTATTATTTATGACATACAAAATTCCAAAACGTTTACTAAGGTCAAATTGTCAATTTCTAAGATGTATAAGTTTTATTTAATTATTCAAGGGTATAGTTACTCTTATTTTTGATGATTTACTATCCATAAGGGTCATATTACTATTCTTAGGGGTATTTTACTATTCATAAGGCTACATTACACTTCAAAAAAATTTATTTTTGTTTCATTAGTATAAGGCCCAGACCTTAAACATTTCTTAATATTGAATTAAATGAATAATTCACATTGAAGATATTTTCAGGTTTAAAGTTTTAGAGAATTAGAACATAACTACTACATCTCAAAAGATTACAAAGTAGACACATCTACTAATTTTCCATAGAAAAACAGCTCTTAAAAAGAAACATGTCTAGTTCCAAGTTTTATATAGCATGACTTTCCCTTGATCCCATCCTTGACCCTATTCCACATTAGGTCCTGTGAAAAACATTTAAAAAAACATTGGGCAAGCATAAAGAGCTCAGTAAGGGATAAAAAAAGAATGAAAACTGTTATTATATCAAAACAACAAGTAAACCATGTATACTTTATCAAAGTAATACTTTTCACCTTTATGAATTAGTAAAAACTCTTCACTGAATAAAAGATCATTACATACCCTTTTGTAATCAAAAGATTACCATAAAACCCATAAAAAAGGTCACATAACATATAAAGTTAACATGGGACATAAACATACTTACGTGGAATAATCATATGGTCGACTTCCACACATATCACTTAATGGAATAGCCATACGACCATCTTCCATACATACTTAATGGAATATCCAAACAGCGGACTTCCATACACAATGCATTGGAGGTTTTAATGTAACCACCCATCCAGGTATTCACGGCACCACCCGTCATATGGTTTATCATGTAACCACCCGTCAAATGTCCAAGTACCATTATAAAATCATAAAACATAAAACCAATATAAAGGAATGATAACATTTCCACATTTCAATCACAATATATCATTTAAATATATTGACACAATAGAATCCTTTATCAAAACCATTTTCAATAACCAAAATACATAAAAGAGTATATGGTATTTATTTTATTTTAAAAACATTACGGCTTGTTGAGGAAGCCAAAGACCAAATAATACTCGCGGCGGTGGAAAAGGTCGTTCTCACTACATACGTTAAAAGAAACATTATTTTTTATCGTTTAGTAAAATTTTTCGTAGAAAAAGATTCATTTTGTATAAAAGATAAATTCAAAGGGTTTTATACACCGTATAAAAGATAGTTGTGTATAAAACGAAATATGCCTCAATGAAAGGAGATTGAGACGAAGTCCCTTACCTCAGGTCCGACTTGACTCGATCCTTCTTTAACGTCCTGAATAATAAACATGAGTTAATTTCTATTTGCTTAAGAACCTTTTTCAAGTTCATTATTCCTTTTATATCACTTATTGTCATGTTATAAAAATTATGTAACCATTTAAGTTAATAGTGTTTGTTTTGTCGATATTTGGTTCTTAAGTCGAATGTGGACTTCTTACAATTACATTTTATTCGTGTGGTCAAAGGTTATTTATATCTATAATGACATTCCTGATTTGGATATCATATATATAATATATATCTAGAATATACATGTATTTATAATATGAAAAAATCATTTAGAGGTAAGAAATGAAATGCACCGTTCATGGAGACAGTAAGTCGTACATACGCATCAACGCTACATTCATTTTTATGTCATATTAATGGAATTAAAATTAAATGTGAGTTATGTATATTTTAATTCCAGAATTATATTAATCATTTAGACGTAACATACATAATATATATCCAATATATATATATATACTTATAACAGTACATTACATTTGGGGATAAGAAATGAAATGCACCGTTCATGGAGACGGTAAGCCATACGTACGCATAAACGCTACTTTCATTTCTATTTCATATTTTTATATAATGGAATCATAATTATATAAATCCTTATTATAATTCCTATGTAATATCATATATAATATCATAACTCCATCTTTTATACGTCCCACACATGGTATTAACGAATCAAATCACTTCGAGGGGGCTGTAGTCCGTACTTCCATAAATGAAGATATCGCGTTTACCCATAATGGAAACCATAAGGTATGACCAAAATGAACAACACCAAAGCTTAATGAAAATATAAACATATTATATATAATATATAAATATAGTGTCATCTTAATTGCCACCTTTGAAGGTGTTAAAATAATGTTGAACAATCATCGTTTCGGGAGGAAGAAATTCACCATCCACGGAAACAGTATGTTCTTTAACCATTAGATGTAGGTGTGTGTAAGTGTATCTCTAATACTTCTTATATAAATATCTTAGTATATTGAAGATACTAGAGTTGTTACAAAAGAAATGAATAAAAAGAGTATATGGGGTTGGAGAAGTAAAATAAAACAAAATGACTCAAGTGAAGACATTGCCTTAAAATCGTGTAACTCTCTTTGGTTTGAGCTCAAAGGCTTCCTTGGGAAGAATTCTGCCTAAAGTGATGTCTCAAAGAGTAAGAGAGGGATGTGGAGAGACGGAATGGGAAGGGGTTGGCTGAGCCAAAGGCTTTGGAACTGTGGGTATGGAGGTAGAGGTGGGGGCCTTTTATAAGAGGAGAGGAGGGGCACTCTTGGAAAGTAAGGAAATGTTTCTTTATTTTAGAATGAGTTTCGGACTTTAATGGTCCCACATTGATGTTTTTCAAGGATAAGGTGATAAGGGTTCTAAATCCACCCATACAATAGGTTTTTGACATGTGTAGGTCTTAGATTTTACATTATCTTTTCATTTTATTTAAATCGTTAAATAATTAGGTAATCGCTTCATCATCATGGTGTCATAAATAATTTAAATTGTATAATGACTAAAAATTATTAAAAACACTATGATGTAGGAAATCGTTTTACCTTTCCAATGAATATTTATAGTCAAAAATCTGATTTGTATAACCCCATGTAAAAATTGTTTTAGTAAAACATCTCATGTTTATGTAATTTTTACTTTAACATTTAATAAAAAGTTATTTATGTCAATTCCCAACCAATGTGGTTCCATGGGGTCCCCAAGTTGACCAATGGATTTTCATGGACGGTCATGACACATCCAATGAGGGTAGGACATGTGTCAATCTAATCTCATATTATTAAAACATTATTTTTACATTAAACTACACTAATTTCCTCTAATCGCTATTAAAAACTTAATAAGTTACTATTCGCCAAAAAAATTATTTTAATCTCATTGAACCAAATTTTACTTCTTAATGACATCCATGAATGTTAGATTTTTTACAATCAAATCACAGAAGTGACAATGTTTCATTTAAATGAAAAATCAGTTTCTTTAACTACCACTTAGTGGATTCACAATACATCAAAAATTGAAGTTTTTCAGAAAAATACCAAAACCTCACCCTAATATATATTTGTTATTCTGAATTCAAAAATGATGTCTATTTTAAAAAATTCAAATCATATAAGTCAAATTATTTAATTTAATAATTAATTTCCACTATCCTAACAAATAGCGTGTTTTTATGAAACAATAAGTATCAAAAGATTGACACTAGTTTAAGTCCAATTTCAAATTTAATTGATTCCAATGACCACCATTGGATTAAATGGTAAAAATATATTCTAATTTCACTTTAAAAGCAATAAAAAATATAATCTAATCATATAAATAAATTAGATTAAAAAGTGGTTTTGAATTAAAATACAACATGTTTTCACTATTCATTAAAAATTAACTTTATCGGAAAAATACCACAAATTCACACAAAGTAAATTTTGATGTCCCAATCATAAAGAATAAGTTTATTCTGAAAAACAAAGCTTATAAAATTTTAAAAAGATAGATTTATAAATGGTTTACCATAAAAAGCCAGTAAAACAATCTTTTGAAAAATATTAGTGTATTTCATGCTTAAGATTGGATTTATTTTCATTTTAAGCCTCTAAAACACTATCTAATTCATTAATAGGCATAGATAAAAATATATATTTATTAATTACTTATTTGGGAGCTTACATCCTTCCCCCCTTTAGAAAATTGCGTCCTCGCAATTTATTTACTTATCGAATAAGTGGGGGTATTTATTCCTCATTTCATTTTCAGATTCCCATGTTGCCTCTTCCATCATGTGGTTTTTCCAAAAAACCGTTACCTGATGAATCACCTTATTCCGTAACACCTGCCCCATGTGGTCACGAATCTGACCGGTTGTTCCTCATATGATAGGTTCTCTTCCAGCTGAACTACCTCTGGACTCAAAACATGAGATGGATCTGGCATATACTTTCTCAGCATCGAAACATGAAAAACATTATGTACCTAAGATAAACTCGGAGGTAATGCCACTCTGTATGAAACTGATCCAACTCTCTCTAGAATTTCATATGGTCCAATGAACCTTGGACTCAACATTCATTTCTTACCAAATTGCATCACACTTTTCCATGGGAAAAACTTAAGAAAAATATGATCGTCTACCTAGAAAGATAGATCCTTCCTCCGGTTATCCGCATAATTCTTCTTCCTGCTCTGAGCTGTTCTCATGTGTTTCTGAATCAACTGAACTTTTTCTTCCATATCTTCTACCAATTCTGGTCCCATCAGATTCCATTCACCCACCTCATCCCAAAATGATGGAGTTGGACACCACTTCCTATATAATGCCTCAAATGGTGTCATCTGTATAATGGAATGAAAACTGATATTATAAGAAAACTCAACCAAAGAAATATGTTGGTCCCAACTTCCTGGATAATCCATAGAGAAAGAATGTATCATATCTTCCAATGTCTGAATTATTAGTTATGACTGCCCATCTGATTGAGGATGAAAAGCTGTACTAAAATTTAATTTAGTACCCAACGACTTCTGAAGGCCTTTCCAAAAGTTAGAAGTGAACCTGGGATCACGGTCAGATACAATGGAGAGAGGAACTCCATGTAACATGACTATCTCTTTATGATACAAACGATAAAGTTGATCTAGTGAAAAAGTATCTCGTATAGCAAAAAAATGATCAGATTTAGTCAAGCGATCAAAAATAACACATATTACATTATTACCTCGAGATGTCCTCGGTAATCCCACAACAAAGTCGATGGATATGTTTTCCCATTTCCACTTTGGCAATGGTAATGGCTGAAGCATCCCTTTCAGTAATTGCCGCTCTGCTTTAACCTACTGAAAAGTCAAACACTTCACAGAAAAATCAGCAATATCCCATTTCATTCCATCGCACCAGTAATACTCTCGCAGATCTCTGTATATCTTAGTACTGCCAGGATGAACTGAAAACGGGGAACTATGAGCCTCACATAGCAACTCATTCTTCAACTGTGAATCACAAGGAACACATAATCTCATCCCAAACCTCAAAACACAATCATTATCAATGTTGAATTCAGACAATTTACCCTTCTAAACCAGCTCTACCTTTTTCTGCAACTCACTGTCTTCCCTCTATGCTTGCTTAATTCTATCTGATAGGGATGATCTCACTGATACCTGAAACAATACAGAAGAACTACCTGCACTAAAAACATCTATGCCAAAGATCATCAAATCAAAAACCAAAGGATCTCGATCCAAAAATAGCATCGTTAATGAATTATTACTTTTTCGACTCAAAGCATCAGCCACTTTATTTGCTTTTCCCGGATGGTAATGAATTTTACAATCATAATCCTTGATTAATTCCAAAAATCTCCTATATCTCATGTTCAATTCTTTCTGAGTGAATATATACTTTAATCTTTTTTGATCAGTATATATTTCACACTTTACTCCATACAAATGATGCCTCCAAATTTTTAAAGCAAAAAATAACAGCAGCTAATTCCAAATCATGTGTAGGGTAATTTACCTCATGATTTTTCAACTGACGTGAAGCATAAGCAATTGCCTTATCATTCTGCATAAGGACACAACCACGACCCTTCAACAAAGCATCATTGTATATAATGAACTCACCATTCCTAGATGGAAGGGAAAAAACTAGAGCATTCACCAATCTCCTTTTCAACTCCTAAAAAGAATCATCACATTCTTTTTTATAGACGAACTTAACACCCTTAAGAGTTAGCTTAGTCATTGGAATAGATAACAGTGAAAAATGTTCAACAAACCTTCGGTATTAACCTGCCAACTAGACCTCTTATTCTGTTCTTTTTCATAGAACACCTGATCATCGGAAAACTCCATTTCCACCTTCTCCGCACATCAAAAAAAAATTCATAACTATTGAACTCACGAGAAGCTAATTCCCTTCGATACTTTGGCTTTAACCCTGAGTAAAAACGTTTTATTTTACTATCAAGATCTCGTATGAAGTTTGGAGCATACCTTTCCAATCGAGTGAACTTTGCATCATAAGAAGCCACTGAATCATCCTCTTGCCTCAATTCTAGGAACTATTTTTCCATCCTACGATGAACCACCTTAGGAAAATATTTTTCAAGATACATAACATTGAATTCGTCCCAGTGAAGATCCTCAATCTCATCACTATCCCTGTTATTTTTCAACATTGACCACCACTGATTAGCTTCACCTTCAAAACAGTAAACCGCAAGACTAACCTTTTGCAGATCTGAACACCCCATGACATCAAAAATATTCTCCAGTGCTTTAATCCACCCTTTAGAATGAATGGGGTCAGATGATCCTCTGAATGATGGGGGATGTTGCTTAATGAATAGTTCCACCACTGAAATGTTCCTCTGTGGTTGATCTGGATGATCTCGTGCATGGATACCACCACCATTTATAGCCTGAGTCAACTGTTACATCACTGCAACAAACTGTTCAGTTCAGATTCCGACAATCTCAGGTTGCTGATTTGGATGGTTGTCTTCCTCCTGATGTCGTCCCACCATAACTTATTTGATTCCTCTACAGAAAACCATTCTGAACATAGAAATAGCTTAGGTGAAGCAACCTGCTAATCTTTGGATGCTATATCTTTTCATTCATACCATAAATTATCTTATAATTTAACAATTTTCTAACTCCTAAAGTTGCCTAAACCGACCTTTGATACCAATTATAAGGCCCCGGACTTAGGCATCTCTTAATATTGAATTAAATGAATAATTCACATTGAGGATCATTTTAGGTTTAGAGTTTTAGAGAATTAGAACATAACTACTACATCTCAAAAGATTACCAAGTAGACACATCTACTAAGTTTCCAAACAAAAAAAACTCTTAAAAAGAAACATGTCTAGTTCCAAGTTTTATATATCATGACTTTCCCTTGATCCCATCCTCGACCCGATTCCACATTAGGTCCTGTGAAAAACATTTCAAAAAAAAACTTGGGGTGAGCATAAAGAGCTCAGTAAGGGATACACAAAGAATGAAAAATGTTAGTTTATCAAAACAAAAATTAAACCATGTATACTTTATCAATGTAATACTTTTCACCTTTATGAAGCAGTAAAAACTCTTCACTGAATAAAAGATCATTACTTACCCTTTTGTAACAAAAATATTACCATAAAACCCATAAAAAAGGTCACATAACAAATAAAGGTAACATGGAACATAAACATACTTAAGTGGAATAACCATACGGTCGACTTCCACACATATCACATAATGGAATAGCCATACGGCCAACTTCCATACAAACTTAATGGAATAGCCATGCGGCCGACTTCCATACCCAATACATTGGAGGTTATAACGTAACCACCC
Source organism: Viscum album (assembly GCA_963277665.1). Classification (NCBI taxonomy): domain Eukaryota; kingdom Viridiplantae; phylum Streptophyta; class Magnoliopsida; order Santalales; family Viscaceae; genus Viscum; species Viscum album. The sequence goes on from OY728128.1 coordinate 327,662,306, forward strand.
ATCCTGGTATTCACTGCACCACCCATCATATGGTTTATCATGTAACCACACGTCAAATGTCCAAGTACAATTCTAAAATCAGAAAACATAAAACCATTATTAAGGAATGATAACATTTCCACATTTCAATCAAAATATATCATTTAAATATACTGACAGAATAGAATCCTTTATCAAAACCATTTTCCATACCCAAAATACATAAAAGAGTATAGGGTATTTATTTAATTTTAAAAACATTATGTCTTGTTGAGGAAGACAAAGACCAAATAATACTGGCGGTGGCAGAAAAGATCGTTGTCACCGCGTACGTTAAAAGTAACATTCCTTTTTATCGTTTAGTAAAAAACTTCGTTGAAAAAAGATTCCTTTTGTATAAAAGTAAAATTCAATGGGGTTTATACACCGTATAAAAGATAGTTGGGTGTAAAACGAAATATGCCTCAATGAAAGGAGATTGAGACGAAGTCCCTTACCTCGGGTTCGACATGACTCGATCCTTCTTTAACATCCTGAATTATTAACTTGACTTAATTTATATTTTTTTAAGAACCTTTTTCATGTTAATTATTCCATTTATATCACATATTTCCATGTTATAAATATTATGTAACCATTTATGTTAATATTGTTTGTTTTGTCGATATTTGGTTCTTAAGTCGAAAGTGGACTTCTTACAATTACATGTTGTCCATGTGGTCAAAGGTTCATTTTATCCATAATGACATTCCTGATTTGGATATCATATATATCATCTATATCTAGCATATACATGTATTTATAATATCACATAATCATTTATAGGTATGAAATTAAATGCACTGTTCATGGAGACGGTAAGCCGTACGTACGCATGAACGCTACTTTCATTTCTATGTTATATTAATGGAATTAAAACTATATGAGAGATATGTATATTTTAATTCCATAATTATATTAATCATTTAGATGTAACATACATCATATATATTCATTATATATATGTACTTATAATAGTACATTACATTTGGGGATAAGAAATGAAATGCACCGTTCATGGAGACGGTAAGCCATACGTACGCATGAACTCTACTATCATTTCTATTTCATATTTTTATAAAATGGAATCATAATGATATAAAGGTATATTATAATTCCAGTGTAATAACATATATAATATCCTAACTCCATCCTTTATACGTCCCACATATGGTATTAACGAATCAAATCACTTTGAGGGGGCAGTAGTCCGGACATTCTTAAATAAAGATATCGCATTTACCCATAATGGAAACCGTAAAAGTATGCCCAAAATGAAATATACCAAAGCTTAAGGAAAGCATAAACATATTATATATCATATATAAATATAGTGTCATCTTAATGTCCACCTTTGATGGTGTTAAAAAAATGTTGACCAATCATCGTTTCGGGAGAAGAAATTCACCATCCACGGAAACAGTATGTTCTTTAACCATTAGATGTAGGTGTTTGTAAGTGTAGCTCGAATACGTCTTATAAAAACATCCTAGTATATTTAAGATACTGTATTTGTTACAAAATAAATGAATAAAAAGAGTTTAGGGGGTTGGAGAAGCAAAATAAACAAAAATGACTCAAGAGAAGACATTACCTTAAAATCGGGTAACTTCCTTTAGTTTGAGCCCAAAGGCTTCCTTGGGAAGACTTCTGCCCAAAGTGAGGCTTCAAGGTGTAAGAGAGGGATGCAGAGAGACAAAATGGGAAGGGTTGGGTCGAGCCAAAGGCTTTGGAAGTGTGGGTAAGGAGGTAGAGGTGGGGGCCTTTTATAAGAGGAGAGGAGGGGAACTCTTGGAAAGTAAGGAAATGTTACTTTATTTTAGAATGTGTTTTGGATTTCAATGGTACCACATTGATTTTTTTCGAGGATATGGTGATAGTGGTTCAAAATACACCCATCCAATAGGTTTTTGACATGTTAAAGTCTTATATTTTACATTATCATTCAATTTTATTTCAACCGTTAAAAAATTAGGTAATCGCTGCATCATCATGGTGTGATAAATAATTTAATTTATTTAATGTCTAATAATTATAAAAAAAACAACTATGATGTAGGAAATATTTTTACCTTTCCAATGAATATTTATAGTAAAAAATATGATTTGAATAAACCCATGTAAATTTTTTTTAGTCAAACATTTCATGTTTGTGTAATTTTTACTTTAACATTTAATAAAAAGTTATTTATGTCATTTCCCAACCAAAGTGGCTATATGGGGTCCCAAAGTTGACCTGTGTATTTTCTTTGTTGGCCATGACACATCCAATTAGGGTAGTACATGTGTAAATCTAATCTCATATTATTAAAACATTATTTTTACCTTAAACTACACTAATTACCTGTAATCGGGATTAAAAACTTAAGAAGTTACTATTCACCAAAAAATTATTTTAATCTCATTGAACCACATTTTAATTCTTAATGAAAACCATGAATGTTGGATTTTTGAAAATAAAATCAATGAAGTGACAAAGTTTTATTTATATGAAAAATCAGTTTCTTTAACTACCACTTTGTAGTTTAACTATTTATCAAAAATTGACATTTTTCAGAAAAATACCAAAACATCACCCTAAGCTATATTTGATATTCTGAATTTAAAAATGATTTCTATTTTACTAAATTCAAATCATATAAGTCACATTAATTAATTTAATAATTAATTCCCGCTGTCATGACAAATAGCGTGTTTTTATGAAACAATAAGTATCAAAAGGTTGACACTAGTTTAAATCAAATTTCAAAGTGAAATTGATTCCAATGACCACCATTGGATTAAATGGTAAAAATATATTCTAATTTCACTTTAAAAACAATTCACAAGATAATCTAATCATATAAATAAATTAGATTAAAAAGAGGCTTTGAATTAAAATACCACATTTTTTCACTCTTCATTAAAAAATGAACTTTATCGGAAAAATACCAAAAAGTCACACAAAGTAAATTTTGATGTCCCAATAATAAATAATAAATATATATTGACAAACATAGCTTATAAAATTGTAAAAAGATAGATTTAAAAATGTTTTTCCATAAAAAGTCAGTAAAACAATATTTTAAAACATATAAGTGTATTTCATGCTTAAGATTGGATTTATTTTCCTTTTAAGCCTCTAAAACACAATCTAATTCATTAATAGGAATAAATAAAAATATCTATTTATTCATTACATACTTGGGATGTTACAATTAGACTCAGAAAATCATCTTAAACACAACCGTGAATGTCAGATTCTCAAAATTTGCAATACATAGGTGAGAAACTTATGTTTAGAGGTCACATAGCACTTAGTAGTTCATTATTTCGTGTTTCATGTGATTTTATGACATAATTTATAATAAGGGTATTTCCATTGAAAAACATTGGGATGTTAAATGTACCGATGGAGGTAGCTCACTCAAGGTGGATGAGCCTACCCCACTACCCAATCCATGGCTGGTTTGGCATGGGAAAAAGTTCCCCGAAGGGCTCGCAAGATCATACAGGTGTTTGGAGTGTGACACTATGGGAATGAGGCCATAGAGAGGTAGGGTAGGTAGAAGCCTACGGGGGAAGGAGCCCATGAGTAAGGCTACTTGGGTGTGTGATGTGTTTCTATTTCTATGCCTTTGATTGGAGACTCATTCTTTTAAAGTGGTCACAGATGCCTCCCCAATTCAATGTGGGACAATTGGTTTCCAGCGAAATAGGATCTAGTCCATTGGATCGTGTCAAACGTGATCTGTGTTGTCAATCTTGACCCCACATTCGACCCTCACCAACCGCGGAGCACCACCGTGTTTTTGTGGACCGTTCGATCAACCATAGATTTACTCTCGACTATCTGAGAGTTTTAATATGCTGCTACAAACCATAGCCATCCAATCAAACACAGCTTTAATCTAAACCCACCAATTTTTTTTAAAAACTGCGGATGCGTCCCTAAACATTGGATCAAGGTCTTTCTTGATCGTGACCATCTGTTTTTCATCCTATTTTTCCCATTTCACTGTCTTCTTCTTTCACATGGAGTGCACTCCACTAGTACCCTACACCCTATTCTTATACCGTTCTTCCCACACATGACAGCAGCTTGCCCCCACCTTTTATGCGGTTTACAAAAATTCCTATCATCATTCATTTAATAAATTTTAATTCCCTCAGATCCTATGAATATTGTCTTAAAATATTTTTTAATTATCTACAATTATATTTCGTATAAGTAACCCGATTTCACCCCCCACAGATCCCTTGAATATTCCACAACTAGAACCTCCAGCATACATCAACTAAACCTCCTCAATCTCTCCTCTTCCTCGGACCAATGTAAGGGTTTTTTTCTTGGATTATATTTTTCTTTTTATAATATATACATATGTATACTTATAATGTATATTTTTTACACACTACAGTTTGAGTTTAAAACGTTCTATACCTGGCTTCAGGGTTTGGGATATTGGATTTTATATAGTATTAACGGAGCTGAAGAATAATTGACATATGAAAACTTATTTACATGCATCATACACATACCATGTATATATATATACACACACATCTCTATGGATTCTTATTAAATACATATGACCAGAATTATGGTTTACTAAAAACATTTTGTCACAATGTTCGTGAAGAACTTTAAATTGCATGAAGTCATATTTTGTAAGAAAACTTGTATTACTAATTATGTATGTTCTAATATACATATATATATATATTATAAATGTGGGTTTTAATCATTTCAACATTGTAATCCATTGATTTATCCATGGTTTTGATAAAATAATGAATAAAAAATAAATTTAGAATGAGATCCTTATGTATACTAATATTGTGTAAGCGGGTATGTGGGTACATGTGTATATATGCCAAATTTAATCCTAAATTGTATTTAAAATTTCCTAAGGTTTGTAACGATGGTATAAAACGTATGTTTTCCAAAATATTCTGCTTTGATTAAACATTATTTCTTATACACAACCCGTTGAATGAACATTTTACAAAACATTAACTCTAAGTGTAGTTATTCCAAATGTTTTTGTTTTGATGTTCTTAGTCATCATTATAAATATAGAAGGTTTGTAACGTTATATTCACATGTATGAGTTATTATAAAATATTTATATTAAATGATATTGGTTGTGGTTGAGATTCATACTTTCTAGTTTTGACTATTCAATGTATTAAAACAAATCTTATTTGTAGTAAATGATTATGAAAATGTGAGTTTAGTACCCCACATGAAATTCTATGTTTACCTCATTATTTATTATAATTAGAAGAAATTCCTTTACGCAATTTATTTATATGGTTTTAGATATTATCTTTAAATGTGAACAAATTTGTATTTCATTGTGTAATAGTCATGAAATAACAATTTTGTTCATAGTATTGTTCTAGAATCAATATATATGTATAAATTCTAATTAATGTAATTTAAACCCTTATGAACTTTATGGAATTATGAATTTAATTATTCAGGGTGGTATGGAACACCTTGAATAATATGAAATGTGAAAGTAATTATTTATGTGTAATATAAAAATTTGAATATAAAACCTATATTTAACACCCCCAGCATCCACGGTACGCTTCACTTTGAATAATACAGTAGCTTGTGTTGTATGCAACTTCGAGTTCCAACACACCACAACCAATCAAACTAACTGTTATGAATAGTAATGCCTACTTTTTGAAATTTTCAATATTTTATAATTGAAATGGACATAATTTTTGGATTCATAATATCGAAATTAGATTAGGGTTCATTTTTGGTACATTTCGGATAACTTTCATATTTTGATGAATAGTGAAAATTACTAAATTTTAATAAAAACAACTTTTTTAATCGAAAGAATTAATAGTGATAAAATATGAATTTGAGTGATTTTAGAGTATAATTATGTTATATTTTTACCATTTAATGCAATGTTGGTCATTGGAAATAATTCACATTTAAACTGGACATAAGCAAGTGTCAATCTTTTGATAGTTATTATCTCTTAAAAACACGCTTTTTATTTTAACAACGGAAATTAATTTTAAATTAATTTCTGCCACTTCTGTGTTTTGAATTTAGAAAAATGGATTACATATTTATAATTAGGATGTCCAAATTGTGTTAATAGTAACTTTTATTTGTAGGCATTTTGAATAATTATATTGGTAAATATTTTATTTACCATGGTTAAAGGGTGAATTCAGTAAATAAGGGCAACAAATAATATTATGATATTAATAAATTACTCTAAAACATGTACTAACCCTATTGGTTGGTACATTTCTGACCATGGGCATATTTGGGTCGATTTTGAAACCCCATGGATACACTTTTAAGTGATATTGACAACTTATATTAATTATGTTAATGTAAATACATAAATGACATAAGCATATATATTTTAGAAAATAAATTTTTACTTAGGGTTATATATGTTACATTTTTGACTATAAATATTAATTATAAAGAAAAAAATTTTTCCTACATAATGGTATTTTATTTATTATTTTTTACATTGAATAATTAAATTTATTTATGACACAATATTGATACAGTAGTTTCCTTATTAATGAATTAATCCAATAATTAGTATAATAAATGTTAAAATAAATATAAATTGAATGTTTTGATGACATAAAAAAAATTATTAGTTAATATGACATGAGTTTATTGCTTAAATGAATTTGGATCGATTTGATTAATTTCTTATGACTTTAACAAAAATCAATTATTAAATAGTGTCAAAATTGACATAAAGGAGTTTTTAAAACAAATATTATATTATTAATTAATATTCTATTCTTAAAAATCTAAGGCTCAGCCAAAAGAATTATATATTAATATATGTATCACTAATTGATCACTTGGTGGTCTCTTGGATGTTTATTGTACGTTTATTAACTATATAATATAAAAATACAAAGAGACATGGTAAATGTCAAACTATTTAACTAAGAGTTAAATATAAAAGATAAAGGTAATATAATGACCCAAACCTGTATAAAACATATAGGTTGAGTGATTTTAGACCTATAACCACCTTAACATTTAAATAATACACTTTGGAGCCATTTAAACCCAATATGAATTTATTATAAAATAATATTTCTTGCTTTTCCTAAGGTGCCTCTCACCCCTCTTATAAAAGGGCACTCCCCCTTCTCTCTAATTCACACCTTCAATGCCTTTTGGCTCAGCCAACCCCTGACCCAATATCCTCCAAACATCCCTCACTTAAACCTAGAAGCCTTAGTTCCATCATATAGCAATCCTATTGTAACACCCGAGACTTTTATGTTATAAAAATCATCAAAGGAATCTTATTCTACACAACACTTGCTTGGCTTTCTTAACAGGCAATCGCGACCTTCCTCGATAGCTTGTGTTGTACGCAATACCAAGTTTCACTAAACAACGATATGCTATTATAATATTATTAAAACTAGCCGCTATGAATAGTAATAACCAGTTTTTGAAATTTTATAAATTTTATTTTTCAAAATGGACTTCATTTTTGGACTCAGAATATCGAAATTAGCCTTGGGTGAAATTTTGGTATTTTTCTGAAAACATTCAATTTTTGATGAATAGTGAAACCAGTAAGTGGTAGGTTAAAAACTGAATTTTTCATAAAACTTAATTTTACCGCTTCTGTGAATGAAATTTCAAAAATCCGACAGACACGGTTGATATCAGTAAGTAAAATGTGGTTCAATGAGATAAAAATAATTTTTTGGTGAATAGTAACTTTTTACTTTTTTTACCGCGGTTAATAGTAAATAGGGTAACTAAGGGTAAATATGATATTAATATTACCCTAACACATGTCCTAATTCTATTGGACAAGTGTAATTCGACCAAAAACAAACTTAGGAATAAAATATTACCATTTAGGCCCACTTGGATTAGATTAGGACATTTATTATTAATTTATTTAAAGAAGGGTTAAAATAGTTAAAGTCAAAGTTTAATAAGTAAATCATTTTTAATATGGAGTTATACATAAGATAAATTAGACTATAAATATTAATTGGAAATATAAAAAGATTTCCTACAAAATCGTATTTTATTTGTAATTTTTAGACATTAAATAATTTAATTTATTTATGACACAATGATGATGCAGTAATTATCTTATTAATGAAATATTGACATAATTGATGTTATAAACACCAAAATAAATGTAATTTGAGTCTTTTTATGAATTACACTAATTTTATAGGTTAATATGATATATTAGTGTTGATTTAATCAACTTGGTTCGAACATATAATTCTGTTATGACTTTCACAAAAAATCATATATCAAATAGTGTCAAAATTGACACAAAATAGTTCATAAATCAAATATTATATTATTAATTGTTATTTTATTCCTAAAAATCTATGGTTCGGCCAAATGACTTAGATAAGGATATATGTGTTAGTAATAAACAATTTGGGGTTCGTTTGGCATGTTATAGTAAGTGTATTAACCATATAATGTAAGAAAACAAAAAGACACGGTAAAAGTTAAATTATTTAACTTAGAGTTAAATCTAATTGATAAGGTTAAAATAATAACCTAAACTTGTCTAAATCCTATTGGTTGATAGGATTTCGACCCATCCCCACTTTATCTTCGAAATAATCCCCTTTGGAACCATTATAAACCAATTTTTACTTTAATATAAAATAATATTTTGAGATATTCCTAAGGTGTCCCTCTCCTCCCTTATAAAAGGGCACCTCCTCCCCCTCCTCCTCACTCCAAATTGAGCACTCAAGCTCGGCCAACCCCTGCCAAAATCCCTTCTCCACTTCCCTAGAATAATCCTAGAGGTTCTGGTCTTCTTCAAAGACCAATCTTAGTTCCTTAAGTGGAGGATTCAAAGAGGCGTTCCAAAGAAGAGGTAATATCCATTACCGATCTTTTCAATTTCTTTCTTCTTTAACTTCTTCTTCTTTAGTTGTTTCATGATAAAGTAATAACATCAGTATTACTTACATACTGATATGTTATTATAAATATGAAACAACCCTAATTCACCTTCTATCCATCCTACGGAAAAATGAAATCACCGCGCGTGCGTACGTACGGAATACCGTCTCCACGCCATGGTGTAATCTATTTTCCACCATCACCTTACAAGGATGGGTATAATGGTGTAATGAGTAACTATATATGATTATTATGAAGTAATATTGATACTGAAATAATATATATATATATATATATATAATCCAATACAATTCCACGATCATAGGAACGATATCATCACTCGTGCGTACGTACGGAATACCGTCTCCACGATGTGATGCGACTCGTTCTACATGATCTTCATTTCATAATGATTATATAAATGAATTTAATGAATGAATATGGTATATACTACACTAATAACATTCTGGAAATGAAGTATCTATAACCTAAAGATAAGAATAAGAATTTATTCGGCAAAACACACATAAGAACAAAAGGCAATAAATACCCGAGTAACAAGTAACAATGAAATATTACTAATAAGAATCTAAGAATATGACCATATCAATATGTATGATTCTGGAATAAGTCAATAACATTATTTAAACCATTATACAGGAGCTTCAGACATGTACAAAGCAAATCGGACCTAAGGTAAGGGAAAATATCACAATCTCATTTTTATCCGAGATTGTTTATACTTTGGAATTTACTGGGGTTTATAATATCATCCACATCCATGTTCCCTAAATATGTAATATTGTTTTCATCCACTTACAATAGTTTAAATCCAATTTTACCCTTCGGTGAGTTTTTAGTAAAGAATATGAAAGGAATCTTTTGCCGTTTTTTTTCGTACGAGGTACTTTTTGACTTTTCCGACAAAGGTACGAAGAATGTTTTTTTAAACTTATACGACATGAATAGATTTTTAAAAAATTATTTCAAAGAAGCTTCATTTACAAGTTTTCAAGTTTATTTTTAATCAACTTCTTTTATTTTAAAGTTGTATGACATGTTATGAAAGGGAAAATGTTTTTGAATAAGAAAGGATATTTTTCTCAAGAATGGAGTTCAAGTGTTTTATCAAAATTATTTTCCATCTAAGATAATAAAGGGTTCTGTTATTATCCCTATTATTACATTGATTTGATCATGTTGTGATGGAATTATTTGTATGAATTCATTTCTCTTATATGAATTGATTTATGTTGTCATGATGTTTCAAGAATCCCATTTTTGTTACATGTGTTATTCGATGATGTATGTTTTATGATTATGTGGCACACATAAGAAAGGATTCATTATAAGATGGGTGGGACCTATATCTCCCTCTAATGAATTGGGTAAAGATTTTATGTCTCATGAGATAGACATGGCTGGAACGGAAGGTTATTTCGGTTCAGTGATACAGGACTGAAACGAGGAGTGAACTCGGTTCAGAAATGGACTTTGTCCGCTAAGATAGTCTTGGCAATGAGTCATGACTAACAAGAAATGATTTTCCATGATTATGTGTGCATGCCACAAGGTTTCAAGTTTTATGTTATGATTATGGGGATCTCATTTTCACTTCTATGAATTATTCCATGTTAAGATATTATGATCTCTTTTGCAGGTTATGATTTTCAAAAAGATATGATATGATTTTTATTTCATTTATTTTCCCTTGCTGAGCATTTGAGCTCACCCTTTTATGTTTTCTTTTCCCCAGGTCAGGAAGATGGATATTAAGTAGGATATGCTAAAAGGAACCCTAGATATGATGAAATAAATGGGAGACACTGTAGAAGATTTATGAACCAGTTGTTTAGGTTTCCCAGTTTCTAAAGACACTATACCTATGCGGTCCTTTTTTGTTTTGTCATATGTTGTAATAAGTGTGCTTCAATTTTGAATTATTAACAATGTATGTAAAGTATGGGTCGTTATAGTTGGTATCAGAGGAAAGGTATAGTCAACCTTTGGAAACTAGGATGTGAAATCCTTAGTAAGAACCCTAAGGATAAGTCTAAGCATAGAACACAATCTTAGTGTTTTAGAAATGGCCATGAATAACCTAGGATAAGACTTAAACATGAAAATTTTATTCTTGAATTATGTGGTTTTCCTATTATAATTAGTGTTGCTCACACTATTCTTCTTGGTTTTAGTCAATGGCTGGAACCCGAAGGAACCGTGTTAATGCGGAATGCGATGGGAAATGCAATGATTGTCCCCCTGAACAACCAAACGATATGGGAGCTGGAATGCAAAATCTTGTAGCCATGCTCACACAACTTTCTCAAGCTATAAATCATGCAGGATTTCCAAACGAGCAAAGGAGGGAGCAACATTCTGTTGAATCCTTCATGAGAAAGCGTCCACCTTCTTTCAGCGGGTCTACTGATCCATTAGTTGCTGAACAATGGATTAGTACTAATGAAAAGATATTTTCAGTTCTTCCATGTTCTGAACATGATAAAGTCATCCTATCAGTGTTTCGTTTGGAAGGAGATGCTGATCAATGGTGGAATCTTATTAAAAATACGAGGAAAAGGGATGAAATTGAGTCCATGGAATGGGAAGAGTTCAAGAACTTATTTTTCAATAAGTACTTCCCTCGTATTCTCTGAACAAAGATGGAGAAAGAGTTTCTTGAACTGAAGCGAAGGGATGATGAATCTGTTGGTACCTATGAAGCAAATTTTACAATACTTCCAAGGTACGCTTCTGGTATTATTATCCAACCTGAGAGTAAGATCGATCGATTCTTTAGTGGCTTAAAACCAAGTCTTCGAAGGGCGTTAGCCATAAGGGACTTCAATAGCTATGAGGAAATCGTTCGATGTGCTCTCAAAGTCGAGATGGAGATTGGAGTAACCCATCAGTCACATGGGTTTGATAAGAAGAGGAAGATGGAATTCAAAGGAAAATCTAATGAGAAAACTGAAAAGAAGATGACACATATATTTACCATATATATATATAGCCCTATGGTTTCTCATAAAACCCTAATGAAAAGAATTATGTTTTACTAAAAACATTGAGTTTCAATGTTAGTGAAGAACTATAAAATGAATGGAGTCATATTTTGTATTAAAAATTTAATACATGATTAAGCATTTTCTTATATATATATATATATATATTATTTAAATTATGTTTTTAAGAATTTAAAAATTGTAATCTGATGATTAATCCATGAATTTTAAATACATATAAATGTCAAATAAACTTATTAGGAGATCCAAACGTATAGTAATAATGTATAATGAGTTATGTGGCTACATGTGTATATATGAAAATACAGATCCCCAATTGTATTTAAAAACTTCCAAGGATTGAGAAGAAAGTATAAAACATGTGTTTTCAAATATATTTGGCTTTGATTGAACACAACTTCTTATACACACCCAGTTGAATGAAGGTTTTACACAACAAGAAACCAAAAGTGTAGTTATTACAAATGGGATTATTTTTATGTTCATAGTTTATGAGTATAAATATTGGAGGATTTCAATTTTATATTAACTTGTATGAGTAACTATCTAATATTTTTATTAAATAGTAATTGTTGTGGTTGAGTTTCATACAATCTATTTTTGTCTTTTCAATTTGTTAAAAACTGATAATTTATAAAATTTTTTTGAGAAAATGTGATTTTAGTACCCCACATGAAATTCTAAGTGTAACACTTTATTTATTATGAACCCCGAAGGAATTCCATTAAGTTATATATTGATATGGTTTTAGAATTTATCGTTATATGTGAAAAAATTTTTACTTCATTGGGTATTAGACATTACTGAAAAATGCATTTCATAGTCTTGTTCCAGAATCACTATATATGTATAAATGTTAATGAATTTAATTTAAAACCTTATAAAATTTATGTAATTATGAATTTAATTAGTCAAGGTGGTATGGTACGAATTTAATAATATCAAATGTGAATGTAATTATTCATGTTGAATATGAAAATTTGAATATACGACCTATAGGCATATGAGGAATGTATTTTACAACGAAAGTGCAGGGTGGGACACACTATATCCCCTCGTTGCACCAGTAGGTCTCATGTGACAATATATGGTCTTCGCACAAGGCCATGAAAAAAAGAGTATTTATGGTCTTGGAATGAGGCCTTGATGTTATTATTATGTTGTCCCACATTTTACATTCCCTCGTTATGTGTATAATAATTAATTAACCAAATGGATACCCGACTAGTAGAATATCCTTGGCTATGAGATAGAACTTTTTTGCATCAGAAATGTAAATTCTTATGGAATGACATATGCACTTGGTAAATTGGTATTTAGTGTATGAAATTGATGTTATTGCATTTATGTGAAATTATGAATATTCATTTCCTTTAGATTTTTAAATTATACTAACATGTTCATATGTCATACATGTTTAGAATTTATATTGTTCATTACTTCATGTGAGTATTCTTATATTTGAATCGTGATTCCTTGTAATTCTATTACCGTGTTTTTAACTGAGAACTTTTATGATGTGTACATGTGTTACAACATTTCGTTCAGAGAAATTTTTTATCGAATGTTTTAAAGAATTTATTTTAAATTTATATTTGGTATAATATGTTATTTTAAAAACCCTTTCTAGGCATTCATATAATCACAATTATTTTTTAAATAAAATTATCAGGTATGATATTTTAGAAGAAAAAGCATTTCAGAAGTAGCTGGTTTCCTAGAACCTAAACCGAATCAATCCTCTGTATGGGACATGATGTATAATTTATCAATGAATTTTTTTTGTAAAAATTCCCCCAACATGTTCTCAGGCACTGGATCCAGCTACTTGAGATCTGGGGCATGATAGTTGGATACGGTTCAAAACCTGATATTTTCCATGCTTCCTAGTCACATTCCATCAAGAGGTACATGGGGTGTATCATGGGAAAACATGGACTTGTACGTTATCAGAGCCCCATGGTTGTGTACTCTCTATAATCACTGAGTTAGATAACTATTTACACACAATATGTGGTCCTATCCACATGGCCATTATTTTTTCCTTCAAAACCGAATAACAACATCAAAGAGATATTTCAATTGTGTTCTTATATACACCAGATCATGTAGTTGTGAATTTTCTTGAATAAAACTTCCTCACAAACCATCAATTGATATATATATGTCACATTGATTTCCATAAAATAACATACAAACCTTATTGATCAAAATAAATAGTATTATTGAATGCTGGATTTCATCAACTCTTTGTTAGGAAATTTGAACATCATTAACTTTCATAGGAACATTCATCATCATGCATTCCACACCTCATGAACAACCATCACCCAATCCTTAACAAAATTACGATCCTCATCATAAATTCCATTTTAGTCTTTAACATATTATACTAAACCCATGAAAATATTTAATAGAATCAAATATCAGTTCCACAATTATTTGGGTCAGTTGGAATGGTCAAACCACCATTAAAAATGAATGAAAATAATGAACACACAAAAAATGTTGGGAGAAATCCTTAAAAAATGATTAATCCATATTGATCATATAAAAATCATCAATTGATAATGATATATTTCATTATGAATAAATGGGTTTTGATTTTCTATCTAATAATGAAATATATCTACTAAACAATCGAAATAAAATTAAATAATTAATAGGGTTATGAAAAGGCCAATTATAATTATTTTTTATTAACTAATCAATATTTTAAATAATTTAGAAAGTATGAATAAAATAAACACAAATTCATAACATCTTTATTTAATAATATTTTATTGAATAACTGAGAATCATCAATGGATAAGATGACTACTTTTTGTTTTTATTACTAATACATGATCCTTCCCCTTACGTCTTCAATGATTTTTATGTTGATTATCTCTTAATATCCCATGTAGTTATCAAGGTTATATATATAAACATGGAGAATTGAAATTATAGATAATATAAAGGTAATGGTATGTTAAGAAATTAAATTTAATAATGAAATTAAATATTTAGTATAATTAATTTTATTCCATTATTACCCACCTAAATTTATGCACTGTTTAGTGGTTCGACTGGAAAAAACTATAATTCATACCTTGGACAAAAATCATATTATAAATTCAATGGTAGTATCTATTTCTCAATCTAGTACTTCATTTAGAATCCAATAAATTATTTACATGATTATATTTTCATGTGTGTTTAAATGTATTTAATAGTTTTCACATTTCAAGATATGAGTTATAAGACACCAATACCTGCAGAGAAACTACACGACTAGTTCCTAAAATTTTATTTAAACTCTTACATGGATATAGTAATAATAAACATATTCATTACAATTTATGTACATATTTTGGTGTTGTATTCCATTTGGAGGTGCATTTGTGAACCTCTTCTGGTGGGTTTGACATAAGAATCATGGACAATATTTATTAATGAAAATTACTTTTTATGATATATACTACAAAAACATAGGTTTTATTTAAGATTATTTAATAGAGATGATACTGAATACCAGTATTTTTATAACATTATTTTAGGAATGGTGTATTCTCCATTCCATTAAATATAAATAAAAGATGGTTCTTGGAGTTTTCTAGTTTCTCAATCAAGGATAAATTCATTTGTCTTATATCATCCATGATATTTCCCTTGCTTTCCTCATTTGAGAGGATATTGAGTTCCATTCACATTCCATATTTTATCAAATACCTTTGAGGAGTGATGATCATCTCTTTGAATGGATGAGTATCCCACCAAGGTTTTGGTTATTAATTCTATATGTGGATATCGATAGAGCCCAAGATTCATTAATTCAATAATAATCTAAACATTTTAAAACTCGTAAAAATATATTTATTTTACTTTGTGTGATATAGTATGGGATTTTATAAAATCCATACTCTATATTGAGTGTTCATAATTTCATTCGAACAATAGATATGACTATCTATGTAGTTGGATTCCATCTTTACTAATGGCAATTTCATTTCATGAATGTGATAATATATTATTTATTAACATTTTTATAGTGGAATGAATTAGATTTATGAAATGAATTTACATGTAAAAATGATTTCTTGAAATTTATATTTTTTTATAAATGGAATCGATTTTTTTAAATTTAAACAGAATTAGGATTAATTTCATGATAAATGTTCTCAGAAAACTTTTTCATTTTTAAAAATGTTGAATATAAAAGTAATTATTCCTATATAATTTCCCAAAATTGATTAATTGTTTTGGAAAATTGTATTTTAAAATTAAATGGGTTTAATATTAAGGGATTTATGGAATGATCATTGAGGATAAATTTGATTGAAAAACTATGGAAGATTGGTTAGTTATACTGTGTTCCATGGTTTAAAAGTTATCATGGACAATGAATCATATGAATTTATGGAAATGAATTGTCATTTTTACAATATGTCATTGATTTGAAGTGACAATGGACTGTATATATTCATCTAAATTTATACAGAATCACCATGTATATAATGTGATCCAAATAGGCTTACTAGACTATGATTTTTTGTATGGTTTAATGGTTATCGATACACCATTTTTTTAAATTATGGAATATTTTATCTTATTATTATAAGATAAATTATATTATAGTTGGATCTAAAGAAACTTTATGACCAATATATAATTATTTTGGGTTAACCAAATACAATTAAATCAGTTTTTTTGTATTTTGTAAAAGAATATTTTTTAAATTATTCATAGGGTTATTAAAAAAAATTAAAAAAAACTTTCAAAATAGATATTTTTATTTTAAAAATATTATCATTGGTTAAGACATATTGGATTGGTTGTGAATGGGAAATTTATGGGAGACTTTCAAAAACATTTGGTGTCTCAAACTCACCCATTTATGTAAATATTTTATGAAAATTTATGTTATTGGTCATGATAATGGAAATGTGATGGTGTCATCCTTTATTAGTGGGGATCCATGAGTACACGACGAACACTTTGGGATATTGCTGGGAATGGTATCATAAATAGACATGTTTATGGTTTTATAATTTTTTGTTCTTATGGTTTTAACCTCTTTGATGCATTGTTTAGATATATTGTTTCATTCCTACAATTTATCTTTTTTTGAAGTCAGTTTTTTTTCAAAATTATATATCATGATTGATTATATTACCTAAATTTTATGTCATTCCATAGTACCGGTTTCCAAACTCTAGATATTGAGGATCATACTTGAGCCCATCTGTTTCATCAACTTATGGACAATTATTCTGTTATTTTGATCTAGGTAATACATGATATTATCCTTCCAAACCCTCTAATAAATCATGATAGAACTCTACACGGTGTTTATTTTATCTCCTCCTAGATATTTATAACACCCACTCCTCCAAAACCGATGATCGTACATCTCTTAATTAAATCAAATCATTTAATATAAGGGAACCCTATTCCCTTCCTATCATCTCTTGAAAAGTCTCTCTGAAATCCATTTCGTCTTCTCAATTTCCAATTGTGTCTTTCCAATTACACTGACTCCTTCAATTTTTAAATAATATATTTTACTCAACCACTACCTCGTTTAACACCCTCTCAACATTGAGAATTTCTTAAAATATTTTATTTGTTTAATTTTTTTTGTTTTTTAATTTTTTTTATTTATCAATGAATTTTTATTATTTATAATTTTTATAATTTTTTTTTATTTATGTATTTTAATAAATTAATTAATGTTTTTATTTTTAATATGTATTTAAATTTGGATACAAAGATATATAAATTTATTTTGTCATGTTTTTTATAGAAGTGTTAATTTATGTATTTTTTCAAAATTTATTTATAGAATTTTTTATATGAATTTCTTTATAAACATAAATTGAATATTACTAGAAGATTTATGTTACATTTCTTTTCTATTATGTTTTCTAAAAAAATTTGGAAATAAAAAAAATTTCGTGTTTTGAGGGATAATTATTTATTGTTTTTTTTTCTAAAAAAATGATTATATTAATTGGAATTGAGGTTGAAATTAAAAAGCTTGTATAGCATGCCTAATTAAGTTTTTCATCATATAAAAAAAATTCATTTCATATTTCTATTTCAAACATTTAATATTGATTAATAGTTATTATTAATTTTTAATTTATTTTCATAAATTTTTATGTCACGTGTATTGAACTTTCCACTGATTAGTTGATTTAATTTTGTTTGTGGTATGGTGTTTAAAATATTTAATGACGTTTCTGATGATAAAAATAATAATATTTGTTCCCTTAATATTAAAATTTGGTTTATTTTTTTATATATGAAAAAATTGTTTTAAAAACATTTCACATAGTATGAGGGATTTAAAAAATTTTGATATTCTTGTTTAATTTAAAAAATAATGCATACAATTAATTTCTATAATAAATAAAATTAATAAATCATATTATTTTTTTAAAATATATATATTTGAAACATAAATTTTAATTATTATTTATAATATAATATTAATTGAATTATTTGAAAACAATTATAAAAAATAATTCAAAAAACATTGGAAATTATTGATAACATTAATGCAAAATTGAATAAGAAGTTTTCACTTATGATATGTGATCCTGTAAATTTATTTCGTGATTGGGTATTGAAAATTTCCATACCCCTCCCTCTTTATTTATGTGACATTTGTCCGAAATGAATAGGGAGATAAATAATGATTCTCAAATGCCACCTCTAATATACCATTTGTTGTAATGTACCATAGAGAGATTACAATCAAATGAATCAAAGGGATTACCCTCATATTGTTTAATGTAGCAGGTGACAAGATGGGAAAGACCAACAACCAACAAAATGAATATATATATATATACAAAGAATCCTAATACATTCAATTTCATATATAAAATGATGTAACTATAAATTAAACTACATGAACCAAAATTAAATTCTTCACCAATGACCATGAATACTACGAAATATCCTCTAAATATCTTTTTGGTAGTACCACATAGCTTAATCACCAAACAACAATTATGGACTGAAAATATGGTTCATATAAACATAGGATAACGATAAAAATTATATGGAGTTGGATACTCCCTAAAACCTCTCTTTGATAATTTCAATGAATTATACTAAATCCCAGTAAATAAAATAACGAAACTAACTCATCACCTAAAATTTAATAGTAGTTTTCCATCCATATCATGGATCACTCACTAAGTAACTCATGAATGTGAAAAATTGTATTCAAAATATTATATATATATATTTATATAAATAAATATACATCACATATACTTCCACATTAGTTTTTCACTCTTATTCCCCAATGACACATATATTATGATAATCCTTATATATTTCATGTCATCTATGATGTGATTCAGGCCTCAACCTAACCAACTATAGTCTTATATAGGGGAGAAACATCACATGTGGAATCAATTTATATATCCACCTCATCATCATCATCATCCCATTAATATCCATGTTTATACATTAAAGACAATATATCCTATGTAAATTCATAAAAATAATGACATCAAATCTAAATCACGTACACCCATAGAAGAAAATAACCACCAAATCTGGATAAAAGAATACACTATAACATTAGTCTATACATACAAAACATCAATATATAGTATGACTGAAATTCATCCGAGATTGATTAGGAACAAACCCAATACAATAATTGATTATATCCAAGCATACACCTACTTATACTATGTCTAACGAGATAGTGGGGGATTGGTTGAGGTGATTCATATGTTCCCTTTCCATCATTGAGGGTGAAGAAAACACCCTCCAAATCATTTGGATGTTAGTTCTCCTACCTATTCTGGTGGTGAAGCTTATGAAATCAAAAATTATAAAATAATATCGCATAAAACCATACCATGGGAAACTACCTATCCTTAGACCCATCTTCCACTATCATGAAATATGACACCTGGATTCCACCACTATGGACTGGGTCACAAGAAATTATAATAGAATCAATGTTTCACATTAATTAAATAATTTTTTATTAATTTATATTATTTCATTATTAATTTTACAATATTATAATTTTTATCTTCTAATCTATTCTCATCATCATTCTATGTTATCTCAATTATATTTTAAATTTTTTGATCATCATTAAATCATTATGAACCAACCATATTTTCTTGTTAATGTTATCTATCATTTATAATCATCGGGGTACTAATGCAATTAGAAAAAGATACAAAATTATGACAAACAATATTTCAATGTGAAATCTACACTCTAAACTCATCCCATACACCTCAGTTTTATTCTGGCACCATTTCATATTATATACATTTTATTCTCATCACCGACACAACAATCAATATAAACCAAGGATCTTGGTCCATGTCTTGTAAACGGATCGAATCCATACTAATGTTTTAATGAACACATCAAATAATAATAAGCCTCTAATAACCATGGTGAATAAAAAAATATTAACTTTATATCTTCCAGATACAATAAAAATATATAATTCCATTGTAATGAAGAAATAAATCCTCTTCCATCATTGAATTGGTTCTCTCTACCACAAATATTTTATAAATACACAACAATAAATTTAATTCCACATTTAATTAACAAATTTATTATGAATATTTTTTTCCACACAAGGAAACCTAAATAAATAGGTAAGGATATTTATACATTTTAAAAACATGCTGAAAACATTAATGGAATGTTGTACAAATTCTATTCATGATTATAGTTTTTCCTATCATGACTCTTATATTTATATTATTACATTATAACAGATTTATTTTTTTAATGTTTTGAATACATTTTCTATGTTATAAAATAAAAAAACTACAATAAATATATATCATACTACCGAATAAAATAAATAAATGTGGTATTGAATGATTTATGTAGTTCACACTGTCACAAATACTATCATTTATATAAAAAAATGTAATATAAAAATATGAATCATCACTAATATGTGATAATTATTATTTTAATTAAAAAAAATTTAATTGGTTCTTATCATAAAATCAGTCAGTATGTAATATTTCATTATATCATATTCATTTATTTATTGAAAATAATATATTATATTTTCATAAAACATTATTATATACATTGTGATTTATTTCTAAAAATATATTTAAAAATTAACATATAATATTCTGATTCTACTTTATGAATAAAATTCCATAAAAATAGTGCATTATTATAAATTATATACCGAAAGTGATATAATTTTTATTTCAATTCATGAAATGATAGAAAATTTATATAATCATTTTTTTTGTATTCATAATCATCTTCTCTTGTTATCCATGATTATTAAATAATCATTCATTGAGATATTACCATATTTATACCTTATTAATATTAATCAATCCTATATAGGCAATGGAAACTAATTATTTTTTGATTCAAAATTTCAGATAAAAAATGATATGTAACAGATCCCCTACCTCATGAAAGAGTCTTCACATTATTTTCTATACTAAATCAAAGGGAGTCATATATACTCGAACTCACACGAAGAAGGAACATCAAAAAATTGCATAAGGGTAACATGACTCAAAGAGAAAATCATTTTCTTCATCCTTAAATGGTGTATGTAAATTAAATTTATAGTGGGAAAACAAAATTTTATCATAGATAGATACATTAATGAATTTATCCTAGAAATTGGAATCTACGTATTTAGTCTAATTTTTTAACATTTTAATTGATCCTTCTTGGATATGACCCATATAAAACATCCAACATTAAATAATTAAAATAAATTTTTTTAAACATTGGATAATTATATAAATCCCATATTTTTCATTATTATACTTTATTTCTTTTAATAAATTATTTTTTACTTCAAATTTGTAATTTGAAATGATTATTTTATAAAACTAGTATTTTTGTGTATAAATTGCCAAGCTACCACAGGAACAGATCAACCCAAAAATAGATCGACTATAAAACCCATGATATAAAACACATTTTGTATTAACTATGATAATGAACTAATTAATTCCTATATGGATTAATAACATCGTTATTAGATCAACCTGAAGGGTAACTGACAGACCATAAGAAGAGTCCAATTGACCGAATAACAAAATTGAGTGACTCTGAAGTGAACAATTTCACAAGAAGGACCAAATACATGGATAGTGGATTTATTATATTACCAACCCAGAATAAAACACTAAAAAATTTCTAAGCACATAGTTCGTGTACCAATTGTTTGAAAGAATTACCACATGACTTGTTGAATGACCGCAAGAATGAATTTGTAAACAAGGTCAAGGGTTTGGGAGAACTCTCAATGAATCTATTATTAAAAAACACAATGGGTTTCTAGAATATTAGGATTTACATTAGATACCTCTCAAATAGTTCTTGTCCTCCTGAAATTAAAATAAACCACATTTAGAGAAAAATGGGTTAGACTAACCTCCTCGAGATATAACTGTCATCGATATTTTTATATTGAAAACATAGCCACCACAATATTGTAACACCACATATAACAATGAAATACCCATAAATATTCCCTAAATACACTCGTGGGGGAGGTAACACTCAAAAAAATTCATGTACATAAACAAGAATTACACAAATGAAGTTAAAAGTTCTCATAAATCAATATATAGTCGACCAAATCTTCCCAAAAAACGGAAAACATAAAATAAAAAAAACTCAAGATATTAATATTGAGTTTATAACTCAAACTAAAAAGTTATTTCTTCTAATACATAGTTTCACCTAATGAAAATAACGAAAAAGAATAATACACCAGTACAAAACCTTATAATAACAATCATGAATCATAACTAGTGATTCCTTGATAGAATCATCATCATAAAAATATAGCTCAACCCAACTTATGATGTGTGAATATTCATGAATATTTAAGAAATTATGTGATAGATAAAATATATCATGAATCTATATCATATATAGGGGTAGTTCTAATAGATACTCAACAACTAATACATAATCCAACACATTAAAAAATCCAACATGCATCTGAGAAATCTTACGCCCACAATCAAACATCTACTACCCATAATGAGGAGATGCAATTTAGAACAAATGATCTCAAACATATAACCTTTTATTCCTCCTAACATTATATTAATAGGACATCTAATGATAATTTGCCACATTCATTTACTTGTGGATCACATATAGATTTTCTGTTGTGCTAAAAAATAATTCAAGTCCTTGAAAATATGAATCTCTAACCAATGTCTGTAAAAATGATAGATAATAATAGATAGAAATATGGAACTTCTATAGGTACGATATTTTTAGTATATTGAAAACATTAGTCATACGAAATCCACAAAAACTAGGTTCCTCTCCCATGAAACTTCATAATCTCGAATATTGTTGTGCTATATGTCCTCTAATGATAGGGTGGTCTACTCAATCAATGAATTCATCAATAGATGAAAAGTGGAGATGAACCCTAATCAAGATAAAAAATAATTTTGGTGACCTCTAATCCCATTTAATGTAAAAATGGGTTTAATGATCAGATATGATAATATTTGGAGGAACACCATTAAGCCTCACTACCTCCTACATGTAAAAATTGAAACAAAAACCCAACTAAGATGTTCTCCTTAATTTCAATGAGTAGAGAATAATTTTTAAAGAAGTCTATGATCAACAATATAACATCATTACAATCTGATATCTTGTAAACTATTGATAAATTACATTGATATGTCCCCCCACATCCCCTGGGGAAAATCAATAGGTCATTGAAAACCACCAATAACTGAATTCCTAGACTCGACACTCTATAAATGTATACACCAAGTGATTCACATATAATATAAACTGTTTAATCTAGAAAATGGAAATTGAATCCATAAAATTGATATTTATTTTCCACTCTAGGATATACCACTAAGGGGGATCAATAGGACACATTCAGATCCCCACCATACATCACTGAAGGAAATATTATTTTCTAGAAAATAATACTCAATATCGTTCATCCATTATACATCCCCCATTATTAATTCCAAAAAAACAATCATAACAAAATGATTCTATAAAATCCCAAAGTTGTGGCTCCTACAACACTGATACTAAAAAAATTTAAATATCATCTAACAAAAGAAACTGCTTCCAAGAAATACACATATTTCAATGATTAATTGTCACATATTCTCTATCACTCTCCATTAGTATTGATATTCCCAAACTGATTGACTAAGAGAATTTATTCTCATGAAATCATATATGAAATTTTCTTTATCATGTGTAAATAATATCTTGAAATCAATGTTTTTAAAGAACATCATCCATTGTCAATATCTTATATTCATGTTAAGTTATGAGAAGACAAACATCAGGATCATATTATTTTATAGGACCACAAAATTTTCATCGATAATATAGAGTCACTGAGGAATCACTGAAAACCCCACCTTAGTAATCATAATATCATGGGTATCATAGTTACATTTGAATGATGTAACTATCAAGACAGATAAGAGATAACTACCATTTGGTGAATCAATACACAACCATTCCACGTAACAAATCATTATAATTAACCATTATTGTAATGATATCCTATGGTATTTGAATAGCCAAAAAACATGCCAACTTCTCTACCAAATAATTGAATGAATCATTACATCAGTCAACTCATAAAAAATAATTATCCTTTATTGTGAATGTTTTCATGGGATTTAAAATCTTGGATAATTAGGTAATGAATCTCTTATAATGATCTGAACGACCATGGAATCACATAACCTATGTATAATTATTGATAGATCCTAGGAAAACATTTTCATCTATATTAAAAGTTCCTATGGTTACTCAACAATGAGATATGACATGCCCTTTGAAATTGACCTCAATGAACAAGAATTCATACTTTGACAGATTCATGACAAGCTGATGTAACTGAAGAACTCTTAAAACATCTTTTAAATAATACATGCTATACATATTATTTTATGAATGCCTGGGATGTCATCGAAAAATATAAATTTTTGGTGGCATAGAAACTCATTGAACTTTGTATTCATCAGTTCCTTGAACATGAATGGTGATTTTTCAACATTTAATGGCATCAAAATAAATATGTAATGGCCATAATGACACGTGAAATCAGTCATTATGATAACCCCATTCTTCACCCACATGTGAAGATATACAAATCACAATTTGAGCATAAATAGAAATCTATAATATTTAAACTGATCAAATAAATCATTAATTGGTGTGATTTGATGGCAGTTCTTCACTATCACCATATTTAAATTTTCTTAAGCTATTTATAACTACAAACTATCATCTTTATTCATAAAATAAGATCTGCTAATGGGTGAAACCTTAGGCCTATTGAATCATATATGAAATATATCATCTAGATTAATACACATATCCTTAATCATAGTAAAGAAAATCACACACACACACATATATATATTGATATAATAGTAATGTCTCGTTTTAGCTCCATCAGAAACTCGATCTCATATAAAGGAGTTATTGTGAAAACCACTTCTAAGATTTCATTGAGTAACTGTTCCACTACCATGGAAATAGTAGATGTTGAACCTCTAATGAACGTAGATTAAATCAATAATAAATAAATATAATAAATAAAAAATACATTGACCCATCAAATGGCAACTATCAATTACGAATACCTCCTAGTTTCCATTTGATTTGTAGAATATAACAAAAATGGTAATTATATTTCTAAAATTGAACACTAAATTAAAAGAATCCATTCTATGGTTGATATCATATTGTCCATTCTATTAAATATTGTAGATTTACCCAAAATTAGAGCTTCCCCTACAATGACTCTCTGCTTCTACAGACATCATAATGGCTTGTTCAACCACAAAATAATTTAGTCAACTGTAAGGGGAATAGAATAATATTCACCTCAATTGAAAATGAATAGGATATATTGGGGGAAATAAAATAATGTGTAAATACAATATAAACCATGTAATATTTTTATTTATAAAATTTGAATATAGTAACACATATGACGCTAGGCTCACCAAAAGATGAAAATTTTTAGGGGTTCATTGGTTATGCCAAGGTCCATGGAAACTCTAACCCATGTGGTGAGCAACTTTATAGTTGACATATAACTAATGTCCTTTAAGATTTGGGATGTAAGGGGGGAACCCTTTTCCTACCCCATCCCCTCTATGTTGATCTTAATCTTGAATGAACTATTTATGTTGCCTCCTCGACTGAAACTACTCTGAAGAATAAGACTAAAAACGGAGTCTATCTATAATCTATGTGTCATAGATGATTGAATACTATCAATTCATATCGATATGACCTATTTTGAAGATAAATAATAATCCTAAACAAGTGTCATGGGATTTATAACTCCTAGTTTCGATTAATTAAGCTGAAAAGGGATAGAACCTTCTCTATGATGACTAAAAAATATTATTTTGGTAAACAAATTGAGAACATTGGTCTATAGATGTTCCTCATTGTAGGTCATGAACAATCTCAACCATTAATATCAAGGTCATAAAAAAATCCTCCCAATATCCTTGATCAAATATATTAACTAAGAATATTACGTCACCAAAATATATGTAAACAGGAACATGATATATTGAGAATGAAATCTCTTAAATTGTATATCCCTTGGATGCTAATATTCTTGAAGTTCTTAATAATAATATAAAAAGTTCTTATAAATAAAATTCGGATGTTGATCATTATTACAGCCTTACATGATGATATGTATATTAGGTCAAAAAGCAACATTATTGGTTGAACATAGAAACAAGAACTAAAACTGATCTCTAAACATGTACAATGAAACAACAGACCCCCTACAGTCAAGTAGGCACAAAATATCCCACTGAGGATATGAACCAAAAAGATTCATCATCGAAAAATAAAACTTATAATCCATCATAGAAAAAGTTAAATTGAATATAATATCAACTTCCTCCATCCAATATTTGAAATTCTATTATGAATCATTTCCATCAAACATTTGTTGACCATGGTGTTGAAACACATGCATTATCCTCATACAAGTATCATCGTAGTTTACCTCCACTCCATAGCAGTCATCTAATATATAATGTAGAATGTATTATGTGTAAACTTAATGGAGAAGTAAAATAGTATCTACATAACTGAAAAAAAATCTTACTTCCCCAAAACTAGGACACATATCATCATAATTTAACTAATTAATTAATATTATCCTTGTAACCCATTAGACGAACACATCAAACATAGTTATATAAAATCATAATTCATTATCCTTATGTAGTTCTATTACTCACATTCATCATCAATTACTTATCATGTTATTTAAACATAATGTTCTTGGCATTGGATCTAATATTGCTTTAAAATATTATTTCATAACTAGTATCAAATGATTATAGTACTTATTAATCCCATTTGATATTGTTTCCCTACAAAACCATGCATCCTCACTAGTTCCTAACTACAAACTATATCATATCACTCAATCATCATCATTGATACCACCCTTTCTTGACCAACTCCCTTTAATGTTACCCCACCTAAGTCAAAAATTATGAAAGGGTGGTAATGATTCTCAAAGTCTTCCTCTAATTGGATATTGGATGGAAAATAGAACTCAGGGTATATAATCACTCACATGGTATTCATTATAGTTGTATATATTTAACGAGTAAAATAAAAATTTAGAAGAACATCCAACCAAAAACCTGAATATATATATATATATATATGTATATAATAAATCGAAAAAATATAATTTCATACAAAATCATAATAAATTTAAATGAAAACAATAAGAAAGAAAAGTAAAATCATCAACAGTGCCCTCAAAAATCAAATAGAACCCGAAAACATAGACAACTATTACCTCTTAGATTAATCACCAACTCACTCTTATAATCCAAAATAGATTATTTATACATATGGAATGTATAACTCTATGGAACTGGCCATATATAAATAACATTATAGTTATTTTGAAATGAAAAATAACATTATATAACCAAAAATATTTTAACATTAGAGTTTTAGAGAATTACTAGAAACTCATACATAGTAAACACACACGTTTTTTAGGACACTTATTCTATGTATCCATCTTTCCACTAAATGATATTATTTAAAAAAACATGTTCTACTTTAATGGAATATCTTAAAAATTTTATTTTAACCTCATATTTGTGCCTAATATTTTTTAAAACCCTATGAGAATCATTTTAGAACAATGGATGAGAAAAAAAAGCAAAGTAGAGACAAGAAAATGAAGACAAATACCGTAATTCAACTAATGATTGTAAATAATCTCCTTTTTTAAATTAAATTTTTTTCTCATCATAAACAATTTATTACACATTAAAGAATAATTTCATCCCAATTAACTCAAAAATACATTTCACAATATTTTACAAATGTAGAATAAAATACTTAAAATTCAATATTTTTTTTGAAAATGTTTTAACTTTTACCCGTAAAACAGAAGTTGTTTATCTCACAATATTAAATAAAATTTTTATTATAAAATTCATAGAAAAAAATCATAAATCATTAAGGTATCATGTGGAATAATTTTCAAATGATTATTAATTATTCGGTATCATACTCGTCTATATTAGGAGTATGCTTCACATTTACATTTGTAATTACCATCACAGTATATACCCATAATCTCTTAGGATAAACCAAATTAGTCAACTCTATCACTTTTACAAATGCATTAGAGAGCATTTACTGTCTCAACCACCCTTATTTTATAAAAAAAATGCATAATCATAATAAATTATCCTAAACAATAAAATATTGATCATTCATAAATCATTCATAAAAACATTTTTGGGAATTATAACCTTTCCATTTTGAAATCACTTTTATATTAAAAAAATTGCGTGATTACAAATATTTTTTTAAATAGAATTGTAAATATATAAAGTAATATTAAATAAATTGATGAATAATAATTTTAGGAAAATATAGTCTTTATGTATGAGATAAAAAATAATACATTGTACCGTTGTATAAATATTTTAAATTGTGTCATTTAAAATATATTTTTTAAAGGTAGACTCTTACATAAAACCATAAAAAGAATATTTTTTGGAAAAATATTCTGATAAAATTAAAAATTCACTTATCAGAAAAGATAATATAAATATAAATAAATTCATAGAAAATATAATGAAATTTTTTTCATTAAATAGAATGATTTAAAAAATAAATCATTAAATGTTTAAAATAAGGGTTTTTAGTAAAATAGTCACTTTTCTGGAGTCTAAATCATCATATAAATTATTTATCTTCCTAAATAATTTAATTATGAAAATTTATTTTATTTATAACATTTTTAATTATTATTATTCCATTTTTATAACTTTTTTTAATGTTATGGTAATAAATTATTATTTTTTAATTTCACATTGACACATTGGATGATATTCAGTACCTTAGTCAAAAATGACATCTGTGTGATGTATCAAGTCAAAATATTCACCATTACATCATATAAAGAATAATAAAACTGGAATTATTATTTATTTTTAAAATAATTTATAATTTTATAATAATCCATAAAATATGGATATGAAAAATGACATACGTTACAATCATGGAGACAGTAGGTTGTTTATAAGCATGAGGAGCATTCCCATTTTTAAACGATTATTATGTAAAAAAGATAAGTATTGTTTTATATATAATGATTTGTTATAATATAATATATATCATACTATTTATTCAAGTAAATTTTTATATATCATATAATGGATGTGAAGATGAAAAAAAAATAACATCGCTTCATTGAGGTGGTAGTCCACACGTATGCACTAACAACATAATCATTTTCATGTTTGTTTAAATGTATGAATATAAATGATATATTATATTTAAATGATGATAAATATGAGATCAATATCATATAAGAAACTTAATTCCATATTTATAGCCAGTATCAAGATATGGTTATGGAAAATTAATTACATTGGTTCGTTAGGTGGTAATAAAACGTATACAAGAAAGAAAACATAATTTGTTATTTGATGGAAGTGGAGATGGATATAGGTAATTCTATTCACATAAAAAAATATCATTATATTTGAAATGGCCTGTGCCTCTCTGATCCATTCCTTGGTGAAAATGTGGAGTTAAAGGTGCTCTAGGAGATCATGGTGTCTTGGAGGTTTGTTTGGGGGGCCTTTTTAAAGAAATCTAGATATTCTATAGCTTTCACACTGTTCGCGTAGGGTTTGTCTGACTGTGCGGCCAAGCCGTGTGTAGATGACCATGATGGCAGTAGAGACTACTCGAGAGGTGCATGGTTTGTCTAAACCGTGCAGCCAAACCATGCATGATGAGTGGATATGGCAGTGGTAACGGCACGGTTAGCACACAGTTTTTCTAACCATGCAACTAAGCCATCCGATGACATAATGTTAGATCATAAAATATAGTATCTTGACCGTTTAGACTTTATCTTGCACATTTAATCCCCTAATCTTCCATAACTCGGGATTATCTTTCCTTGGAGGTAGAAGAACCTCTCCCAAGCATTTTGGAGGAGATCTGGAGGCTTCTCTTCACGAATCAAAGCCATTTTCTCGATGTATCTGATCCTTTTGGTTTGGTTATTATATTTACCTAGATCTACTCCTCCTCTTCTCTCAGGATCATAGATCGATGCCTGTTATGGGTAGATCTAATTGTGTTGATGTAGAAAGTGATGAGATTTGGTTTAGGATGTGATAGGAGAGGCGATCTAGGAAGGATCCTTGGTTAATTGGACCGGTCTTCTTTGGCGTTCGTCGGCCGTTGTGGTTTCACAAAAAACAGTTGAGGTAGGGGATTCATGGATTCTCTAATTTTTTATGTAAAATCGTAGAGTTAGCATGATTTAGCCCATTGGATCACAATGAAATTGACCTAATTAAATACATGAACCGGATTAAATGAATTGGTTTGATCGCCTGTTGTTGCTTCGTACTGTGTTAACGATTTGCCTCTGGATTTTCTAGATAGTGTGATATTTATGCCTTGCTTGTTCGCATTCTATTCTTGATGAAATTGTTAATGAACGTAAAGCCGGAATGAAGTGATAATTAATTGGATAAAGATAAATAGGCATGTAAATGTATCTGATTGTTGTTCTTGTGGATTTTGATCCAACATGGTGTTAATCAAATTGAGGCCGATGATGTGTTTAATTCAGTTGGTTGGTAAGCCTTAAATCTTTTGCTACTTGTTATTGTTTGAAGGTTGAATGCCTTGTTAAAGGGCCAAGATCCCATGGTTGATGTGATGTTTGATTTCATGTTGTTTTTGTCTTGATGTGACTCTAGAAGGGTGTTTTTATATGTGGAGGTAGAGAGGCCTTATGGTTGTGGTAGTGGATGATGCCTAGAATGGCATGCACCGTCTTATGCACATGGGTGTCGGGGAAGGCACTAGAGTTGATGCAATGGAATGGATGTGGATGTCGGGTGCTTGTTGATTCTTTGGTTGTTTATCTGCTTTAGTGTTCCCCACTACTCAAGGTATATCGGCTTTATTATCCTTCTTCCGATGGAGTTGAAGACACGCTGGGTATGCCACATGTTTTCCCTGTTTATCCTCTCAAGGGAGAATGGGTCTACGCTCTTGTTATAGGCGGTAAATACTCGACTGGTAGTACATCTACTAACCATGTTGAGCCCTTTGTGTTTAGTAGCATAAGATTATTTTCTATAATGCCTAGTAAAATAAGAAATTAATTATGTAATGAATGTTTGAATAAATGATTTTAACACATAGAGTTGGAGTTGTTGATACGTAATGATGAAGTTTAGAACTTTTGAAGTGCAAATGGTGTTTGAATGTGATGTTAATGTAATTTGATGTGAAATTGTTTATGGTTAATTAATGTTTGAAGAATTAATTAATGTACAGTGGAGTTGATAAAAAGGGAATGAAGCAATCTATTAAAGCCTTTAAATGGTTTTGTTATTATAGGATACCTAGTATGAGAAGTAGCATCCCAGTGTCCGAGAGACGTTAGCTGCAGTTGTGTCTAAGACTTGGTTATGACCATAGTGTGGTCTTGAGTTATAGTATATCCTTTACTTTTTTGTTTCTATATGATAGTCCACAATGTTAGTAAAGTCTATTGACACCCATAGGATTTTGAGCCCTAGGGGGGTGTTTTCCCTAACATTCCAATGGGAGGATGAATGGCTGAAGACCGCCTTTGACCCTGCTCTCTTATCTTGGTATATACTAGTGACATTAGGAACAATAGTTAGTTTTCCCCATATATGTGTGTAAAGGGCTGTAATGTCTTGTGGATATTCACACACATATATTCTGGATATAATATCCTATGGACTACTATAGGTCTAACCTGTATAGGTCGTGATAGCATAAGGATACTTAATCAGTGTATGGGCTGTAATGACATGAGGTATAACACCGATTGTATGATACACGTTTTGGAAGCTGTGGTGGCTCCCGAAAATTACCTAGTTACTTTTGGTTGTCCGGTTTGTGTGGTGCTTTTCCTAGCTGTCTGCGGGCAAGCCATTGTGGTGCACATGGTGCAGATTGTGGAGCTTAGCCCAGTTGTATACGGGCAAGACTTTGGAGAGAGATTCACAAGACTTATGTCATTTGGGAAAAGCGGAAAACCAGTGGGGAAGTAGTTGCAGGGTTCCCTTAATATTCGTTAATATGCTATGTTCTTGTATGCGTTAAATGGTGAGAGTAGCCATGGTGAGGTTGGGAACATAATATACATGTTTAGGTGACGAGTTAGTTTCACTTGTTGTCCACTGTGCTTTAGCATGCTTTCTTTACTTTTGAATGAGAGGATTCAGGGGGGGGGGATCCTACTGAGTATACATTTACACTCACCCTATGTATATATAAATTGTTTTTCAGGTCACTTGGAGCGGGTTGGAGATCAATGTGATCACCACTAGCTTGTGGTTGGAGGAGCTGTTTGGTCTTGTGGTTGCGGTAGTTTCTACTTTCTTTTGGGTACTTGTAGTTTTCCCTTTTTGTTGTAGTACGTTTTCATGGAATTTCATATATATACATGGGTTTATTTTACATTTCATTTCAAAGTAGGAGTCGGTTGGTTTCTATCTTATCTCTCTCTTCCGCATGTGTTCTATTAGAGGGTAATGCATTCCATTTGTGTGTTTATTATACCATCGGTGCTAGTTGCCAACTCGGGGACTACTGGAGGTGGGACTCGGGGGTCATTACCTCCCTTCTAACATTGGCAGCCCATGAGGGGTACACTTTGTGGGGAGGGGGTCATGACAGAGTGGTATCAAATGCTCTGGTTGAGGGATAAGATTGATTTTGGGGTTAGGCACATGTGAGGTTCCATGGGTTGGTAGGGAAACAGTGTCATTCATGATTAGAAAGTGAGGTAAACACTATAGTCCTGCAGAGTCATACGCGTTTAGGGCCCCCTACGATATTATGTATAGAACATTATGTTTACAATGGCTACTAAACAAGATGATACTAGTAGTAGGGTAGAGACCTCAGGATGGATCTTGCATCATTCTTATTTTTCACTGTGTTTAATTGGGTAGATCTTGGGATAGGTTAACCTAATATAAATGAAATAGAACAATAAATTAATTAATGTTGAGTATTCCATATTCCAGATTTAGGAGCTTTAACCGTTTTTCATTTTACAGATATGGCTCCAGGTCGACGTCGTTGTCAGGTTTGCGCAGAAAATTTCCAGAAGTCTGTTCTAGAAGATCTCTGCAGGGTAGAGGTTGATGACGACGACACTTGGAGGAAGACACTCTGAGAGTTTCAGCGCCAGAGTCTAGTGATGTATGATGGAACTATTTCAGATACAGTCATGGAGGACTGGTCGGAGGAGTTCCGAGACATGTTCAGAGTCGAGTTCCTTTCCTCGACTGTGAAGGCGTCTAGTCGCCAGGAGATTCTTACCCTTAGACAAGAGAGATCTACTGTTCGAGAAGTTTGAATCTATATCAGGAACATTTTAAGATATTCTTTGGACCTATTACCATATGATGAGGCCATGGAGAGGCATTTTGAGGAGGCTCTGCATCCAGAGATCAAGCGCCATATCACCCAATTTATGCTGAAGACATATCTTGAGGTGCTGGAAAGGGCAGTGGTTGTTGAGATGACTTTGGCCAGAACCAGATCATCACAAAATGGGAATCAACATGATTCATCAAGAAGCAAAGTTGTGGTCCAGGGATCCGGGTTTTCTAGGAAGAGGAGTTTCCGTTCAACCGAGGGTAGGTCCCATCCCTTCACGTCTCATTTCTCCAGAGGCAGCAACTCTCAGGCCTATTCCAAGGGATCAGGTGCTTGTTTTTCTTATGGTGGTCATGGCCATCAGCATCGGGAGTGCCCAACCTTTCAGATCCATCATCATGCACCGGGTTCTACGCTCTAGGTTCCTCGGTTGAGGCAGTTTCCACTGAGGCATCAGAAGCCAGTTGCACCAGCTTTAGATAAACAAAGGGGATATGGGGTTGGCAGAGGACTGCTCAATGATGCACCCTATCCTCAGAGAGCAGAGCGCGACGTTGGTGGTGGTCGCCATCATGGTCATAGAGTCCATGGAGGAGGTCGTGGTCAGCTTCAAGCTCTAGCATTGCCAACACTGGGTGATCCAAATGTCGTTCGATTTACCCTTTTCTTTTTTCAACCATGGTGTATGCCTTGTTTGATTCAGGAGTGAAACACTCCATCATATCACCTACCCTTGTCCATTATTTGGGACCTGAGGTAGAGAGGCTTCTAGTGCCCTTGGCGTTCACTACGCCAGTTGGAGGTCGAGCTGACTTGTTTGATGTATGTAGAGACTGTGAGCTAGTGTTGGGGAAACACCGCTCTTGGGGAGATTTCTTATTTGTAAGAATAAAACCATATGATGTCATCCTCGAAATGGATTGGTTGTATTCGGTGTAGGATATCGCGGATTTCTACAGGAAGAATGTGATTTTCCTTGTTGCAGATGGAGAGAAAGTGGTGTTTTTTGGTGAGAGAGACCCTCAGATGGGTTATAGGTGTATTCCGTTATTATCATCCATGATGGCTGAGATGATGCTGAGTTCTTCAGGGTTTAGATAGTTGGCATTTCCTAGGGTCGTAGAGGAGTACCCTAATGTATTTCTAGAAGAGGCTTTAGCAGTACCCCCTCGACGAGAGATTGAGTTTGGGATCGAGCTACAACCAGAAGTGTCTCCTATCATTATGTCTCCGTATAGGATGACCCCTTCTGAGTTACGAGAGATACGTATACAACTTGATGGTCTGTTTTAGTGCGGTTTTGTTCAGCCAAGTGTGTCACCGTGGGGTGCACTAGCTTTGTTCATGAAGAAGGCTGATGGAAGTTTGCGGTTGTGTGTCGATTATCATCGCTTACACAAGGTGAATAAAATTAATCACGATCCTCTTCCCCGTATTGATGATTTATTCTATCAACTGAAGGGTTCAAGTTGGTTCTCATAGATCAACTTGCGGTTAGGATATCATCAGGTGCGTATGAAGGATGAAGATATCCCGAAGACTTCTTTCCATTGTCATCATGTGCATTATGAGTTTGTTGTAATGTCGTTCGGCATGAAAAATTCTCTAGTTGTGTTCATGGGATTGAGGAATGCAGTGTTTTGTGAGTTCCTGGACAAGTTCGTGGTGGTTTTCATCGATGACATCCTTGTGTTCTCCACATCTGAGGAGGAGCATGCAGAGCATCTACGAGCCGTTTTGGGAGTTCTTCGTAAACATCATCTGTTTGGGAAGTTGTCGAAGTGTGAGTTTTGGGCTCTAGAATTCTATTTCTTGGGGCACATTGTGGCCCAATAAAGAGTAGATTTGGATCCATCAATGATTTAAGCAGTTCTGTCAAGGGCATCCCCCAAGATAGTTTCATAGGTGTGAAGATTCCTTAATCACTCAGGATACTACAGTAAGTTCGTAGCCAATTTCTCACGAGATTCAACTCCTCTTACAGCTTTGACTACGAATGATCAGCCATTCGTATGGACTGATCAGTGTCAGGCAGTATAAATTTATGTATTTTTTCAAAATTTATTTATAGAATTTTTGTTTCTTCATAATCACAAATTGGATATAACTAAGTATTTATGTTACTTTTCATTTCTATTATGTTTTGTGAAAAAATTATGGAAATAAAAAAATGTCATGTTTTGAGGGATAATTAATTAATGATTTTTTTCTAAAAAATGATTATATTAATTGGAATTGATTTTGAAATTAAAAAGCTATTATAACATGCCCAATTACGTTTTTCATCATAAAAAAAATATTTTTTTCATTTTATATTTCTATTTCAACCATTTAATAGTGATTATTAGTTATTATTAATTTTGAATTTATTTTCATGAATTATTATGTCACATGTATTGAAATTTCAATTGATTAGTTGATTTAATTTTCTTTGTGATATGGTGTTTAAAATATTTAGTGACCTTTTTGATGATGAAAATAATTAAAATTTTTCCCTTAATATTATAAATTGATTTATTTTATTGTGTTTTAAAAAAATGTTTTAAAAACATTTCACACAGAATGAGGGATTTAAAAAAATTGGATATTCTTGTTTTATTTTAATAATAATGCATACAATTAATTTATATATTAAATAAAATTTTAGGATCATATTATTTTTTAAAATATATATATTTGAAAATATATTTTAATTATTAATTATAATATATGATAAATGGAATTATTTGAAAACAACAATAAAAAATAATTCAAAAAACATTGGAAATTATTGATAACATTAATGAATAATTGAATAAGTAGTTTTTACTTATGATATGTGATCTTGTAAATTTATTTCATGAATGAGTATTGAAAATTTACATACGCCTCCATTTATATTTATGTGACATTTGTCCGAAATTAATAGGGAGATAAATAATCATTCTCAAATCCCACCTATAATATACCATGGGTTGTAATGTACCATGGAGAGATTACAATCACATGAATCAAAGGGATTACCCTCATATTCTTTTATAGAGCAGGTGACAAGATGAGAAAGACCAACAACGAACAAAATGAATATATATATATATATAATGAATCCTAATACATTAATTTTCATATATAAAATTATGTAACTATAAATTAAACTACATGTACCAAAATTAAATTCTTCACCAGTGACCACGAATACTACGAAATATCCTCTAAATATATTTTTGGTAGTACCACATAGCTTAATCACCAAACAAATATTATGGACTGAAAATATGGTTCATATAAACATAGGATAACGATAACAATTATATGGAGTTGGATACTCCCTAAAACCTCTATCTAAAAATTTCAATGAAGTATACTAAATCACAGTAAATAAAATAATGAAACTAACTCATCACCTAAAATATAACTATAGTTTTCCATCCTTATCATGGATCACTCACTAAGTAACTCATGAAAGTGAAAAATTTTATTCAAAATATTATATATAAAAATAAATATACATCACATATACTTCCACATTAGTTTTTCACTCTTATTCCCCAATGTCAAATATATTATGATAATCCTTATATATTTCATGTCATCTATGATGTGACTCAGGCCTCAACCTAACCAACCATAGTCCTACATACGGGAAAAACATCACATGTGGAATCAATTTATATATCCACCTCATCATCATCATCATCCCATTAACATCAATGTTTATTCATGAAATACAATATACCATACGTAAATTCATTACACATAATGACATCAAATCTCAATCACGTACACCCATAGAAGACAATAACCACCAAATCTGGATAAAACCATGCACTATAACATTAGTCTATACATACAAAAAATCAATATATAGTATGACTGAAATTCATCCGAGATTGATTAGGAACAAACCCAATATAATAATTGATTATATACAAGCATACACTTAATTATACTATGTCTAACAAGATAGTTGGGGATAGATTGAAGTAATTCATATGTTCCCTTTCCATCATTAAGGTTGGATAAAACACCCTCCAAAACATTTGGATGTTAGTTTTCCTACCAATTCTGGTGGTGAAGTCTTTGAAATTAAAAATTATAAAATAATATCGCATAAAACCATACTATGGGAAACTACCTATCCTTAGACTCATCTTCCACTATCATGAAATAGGACACCTAGCTGCCACCACTATGGATTGGGTCTCAAGAAAATATAATAGAATCATTGTTTCACATTATTTAATTAATTTGTAATTAATTAATATTATTTCATTATTAATTTTACAATATTATAATTTTTATATTCTAATATATTATCATCTTCATTCTAACATATCTCAATTATATTTTAAATTTTGTGATCATCATTAAATCATCATGAAACAACCATATTTTTTTCTAAAAGTTATCTATCATTCATAATCATCCGGGTACTAATAGAATTAGAAAAAGATACCAAATTATGAAAAACAGTATTTCAATGTGAAATCGACACTCTAAACTCATCCCATACACCTCAGTTTCATTTTGGCACTATTTCATATTGTATACATTTTATTGTCATCACCGAACAACAATCAATATAACCCAAGGCTCATGGACCATGTCTTATAAACAGATCGAAACCATACTAATGTTTTAATGAACACATCAAATAACAATAAGCCTCTAATAACCATAGTGAATAAAAAAATATTAACATTATATCTTCTAGATATAATCAAAATATATAATTCAATTTTAATGATGAAATAAATCCACTTCCATCATTTAATGGGTTCTCTCTACCACATATATTATATAAATAGACAACAAAAAATTTAATTCCACATTTAATTAACAAATTTATTATTATTAATTTTTTCCACAAAAGGAAACCTAAATAAATATCTAAAGATATTTATACATTTTAAAAACATGCTGAAAACATTAATGGAATGCTTTAAAAATTCTATTCATGACTGTAGTTTTTCTTATTATGACTCTTATATTTACATTATTTCATCATAATAGATTTATTATTTTAACGTTTTGAATACATTTTCTATGATAAAATATAAAAAACCTACCGAAACTATATATCATACTACCGAAGAAAATAAATATATGTGGTATTGAATGATTCATGCGGTTCACATAGTCACAAATACTATCATTTAAATAAACAATGTAATATAAAAATATGAATCATCACTAATATGTGATAATTATTATTTGAATTAAAATAAATAAATTTTAAATGTTTCTTATCATAAAATCGGTCAGTATTTAATATTTCATTATGTCATATTCATTTATTTATTTAAAATCATATATTATATTTTCATAACACATTTTTATATACATTGTGATTTATTTCTAAAAATATATTTAAAAATTCACATATAATATTATGATTCTATTTCATGAAAAAAATTCCCTAAAAAGATTGCATTGTTATTAAATATATACAAAATGTGATATAATTTTTATTTCAATTCAAGAAATGATAGTACATTTATATAATCATTTTTTTGTATTCATAATTATATTCACTTATTATACAAGATTAATAAATAATCATTCATTGAGATATTACCATATTAATACCTTATTAATATTAATCAAACCTATATAGGCAAAGGAAACTAATTATTTGTTGATTCAAATTTTCAGATAAAAAATGATATGTAACAGATCCACTACCTCATGAAAGAGTCTTCAAATTATTTTATATACTAAAACAAAGGGAGTCATATATAATCGAACTCACATAATGAAGGATCATCAAAAAATTGCATAAGGGTTACATGAATCAAATAGAAAATCATTTGCTTCATCCCTTCATGGTGTATATCAATTAAATTTATAGAGGGAAAAAAAATTTCATCATAGATAGATACATTAATGAATTTATCCTAGAAATTGGACTCTACTTATTTAGTCTAATTTTTTAACATTTTAATTAATCCTTCTTGGATTTGACCCACATAAAACATCCAACATTAGATAATTAAAATACATTATTTTTAAACACTGTATAATTATATAAATGCCATACTTTTCATTATTATTCTTTATTTCTATCAATAACTTATTTTTTACTTCAAATTTGTAATTTAAAAGGATTATTTTGTAAAACTAGTATTTTTGTGCCTAAACTGCTAAGCTACCACGTGAACAGATCAACCAAAAAATAGATCGACTATAAAACCCATGATATAAAACACATTTTTGTATTAACAATGATAATGAACTAATTAAATCCTATATGGATTAACAACATCGTTAGTGGATCAACAAGAAGAGTAACTGATAGACCATAATAAGAGTCCAATTGACCGTATGACAAAATTGAGCGACTGTAAAGTGAAAAATTTCACATGAAGGACCAAATATATGGATTGTGGATTTATTATATTACCAAAACAAAATAAAGAACTAAAAAATTTCTAAGCACGTAGTTCGTATACAAATTGTTTGAATGAATTACCACATAACATGTTGAATGACCGCAAGAATAAATTTTTAAACAAGGTCAATGGTTTGGGAGCTCTCTAAATGCATCTATTATTAAAAAAACAATGGGTTGCTAGAATATTAGGATTTACATTAGATACCTCTCAAATAGTTCTTGTCCTCCTGAAATTAAAATAACCCACATTTAGAGAAAAATGGGTTAGACTAACCTCCCCGAGATATAACTATCATGGGTATTTTTATATTGAAAACATAGCCACCACAATATTGTAACACCACATATAACAATGAAATACCCATAACTATTCCCTAAACACACTCTTTGGGGAGTTAACTCTCAAAAACATTCATGTACATAAACATGAATTACACAAATGAAGTTAAAAGTTCTCATAAATCAATATATGGTCGACCAAATCATCCCAAAAAAGGAAAACATAAAAGAAAATAAGTCAAGATATTAATATTGAGTTTATAACTCAAACTAAAAAGTTATTTCTTCTAAATCATAGTTTCACCAAATGAAAATAATTAAATGGAATAAAACACCAGTACCAAACCTTATCATAACAATCCTGAATCATAACTAGTGATTTCCTGATGGAATCATCATCGTAAACATCTAGCTTAACCCAATTTATGATGTGTGAATATTCATGATTATTTATAAAATTATGTGATAGATAAAATATATCATGAATCTATATCATATATATGGGTAGTTCTAATAGATACTCAACAACTAATACATAAACCAACACATTAAAAAATCCAACTTACATCTGAGAAATCATACGCCCACAATCAAACATCTACTACCCATAATGAGGAGGTGGAATTTAGAACAAATGAACTCAAACATAGAACCTTTTATTCCTCTTAATATGATCGTAATAGGAGATCTAATGATAATTTTCTACATTCATTTACTATTGGATCACATATAGCTTTTCTCTTATGCTAAAAAGTAATTCAAGTCCATGAAAATCCGAATCTCAAACCAATGTCCAGAAAAAGGTATATAATAATATATAGAAATATGGAACTTCTATAGGTACGATATGTTTAGTATATTGATAACATTAGTCATAAGAAATCCACAAAAGCTAGGTTCATCTCCCATGAAACTCCATAATTTCGAATATATGTGTGCTACATGTCCTCTAATGATAGGGTGGTATACTAAATCAATGATTTCATCTTTAGATGAAAAGTGGAGCTAAATCCTAATCAATATGAAAATTAATTTTTGTGACCACTCATCCCATTTAATGTAAAAATGGGTTTTATGATCATATATGATAATATTTGGAGGAACACCACTAAGCCTCACTACCTGCTACATGTAAAAATGAAAAAAAACCCCAACTAAGATGTGCTCCTAAATTTCAATGAGTAGAGATTACTTTTTAAAGAAGTCCATGATCAACAAGATAACATCATTACCCTCTGATATCTTCGTAAACTATTGATAAATTACATTGATATGTCCCCCCACATCCTCTGGGTAACATCATTAGGTCAACGAAAACCCACAAGAACTAAATTCCAAGACTCCATGGTCTATAAATGTATAAACCAAGTTATTAACACATAATATAAAAATATTTATCTAGAAAAAGGAAATTGAATCCATAAAATTGATATATATTTTCCACACTAGGATATACCACTAAGGAGGATCAATATGACACATTCAAAGCCCCACTATACATCACTGAAGGAAATAGTATTTTCTAGAAAATAATACTCAATATTATTCATCCATTAGCCATCCCCCATTATTATTTCCACAAAAAAAAATCATGAAAAAATTATTCCATAAAATCCCATAGTTATGACACCTACACCACTGATACTAAAAAAAATCTCATAATCATATAACAAAAGAAACTGCATCCAAGAAATATACATATTTTAATTATTTATTTTCACATCTTCTCTATCACTCTCTAATAGTATTGATATTCCGAAACCGATTCACTGAGA
Source organism: Viscum album (assembly GCA_963277665.1). Lineage (NCBI taxonomy): Eukaryota > Viridiplantae > Streptophyta > Magnoliopsida > Santalales > Viscaceae > Viscum > Viscum album. The sequence continues at coordinate 327,704,671 of OY728128.1, forward strand.
GATTTTCTTCTCATGGAATCATATATGACACTACTGGAAATACACTATTTCCCAACGGTTCAGAACCGTTGGGAAAGCCCCTCAAACCGTTGGGAAAGGTTTTCCAAGCGGTTATGATAACCGTTGGGAAGTAAGCCGTTGGGAAAGGTTTTCCCAACGGTTTACTGGCAACCGTTGCAATAGGCCCATAGAAGTTACCCTACCCCAACGATTTGGGTGAACCGTTGGGATAGTTTTTCCCAACGGTTCTCCCAAACCGTTGGGAAAACCAAATACCACACCCGTTGGGATATACCATGTGGAACATTTTCCCAATGGTTTCAAACCGTTGGGAATTGGTGAAGTCTTTCCCAACGGTTTAGAACCATTGGGAAAAGACATGCTAAAAACTTATATGCCAACGGTTTGAAACCGTTGGCATACCCCTATGCTGCAAATTGCAACACCCTGCAATTTGCACAGCCCCTGTCCCCTGTCCATCACCACCAGTCATCAGGCCTCATTTTCACCTCATTTTCACCTCATTTTCACCTCATTTTCACCTCATTTTCACCTCATTTTCACCTCATTTTCACCTCATTTTCGATCCAACTATTGTACCAGTAATAAAATAAAACATACATATTCAATTACGAACAAATTCATACACATTTAACATATAATGGATCCTGAAACTATAAAAATCCATAATTAAATTACAATTCATAAACATACATAATTCATATAGAATTCAATTTAAAATTTAGATGACAATTATACGTGGAATCTGAAATTCAATTCATAATATGATCGGTTTTTTCTATACCATATATTTTTACCTCAAATGATGTCCATTTTAAACAAAATACATACACCTGAAGTGATACCGGCCACACCGCACCTCAGATTGAGGCGGGGTTAACTCGTACACATCACATTTGACTCATGGATCGTTGTGCTAAAGTATCGACAGAATCCTAATGCATTTGGTCGGTTTTCTGTATGTCAGTTGATGTTTTTCACTTAAAATGACGTTCTTTTGAAACAAAAGACGGACACTATGAGTGGTGCCGACCACACCGCGTCTCCAATTGAGGCGGGGTTGATTCGTACACGTCACATATGACTCATGGATCGTTCTCCTAAAGTTTAAATGGAAACCGAATGTGTTTGGTCGGTTTTCCATATGTACTTAAAATGTTGTCCATTTTAAACAAAAGAGTGACACTTAGACTCATCCCGACCACACCGCGACTCAGATTCATCCCGGGTTGGCTCGTACATGTCACATATGACCCATGGATCATTGTGATAAATTATCAAAAGATTCCGAATGTGTTTGGTCGGTTTTGCGTATGCCAGTTGTTCTTTTCATTTATAATCATGTCCATTTTAAACAAAAGAGACATAGTTAGAGCGGTGTCGGCCACACCACATCTCAGATTAAGACGGGGATGACTTGTACACGTCACATATGACCCATGGATCATTGTGCTAAAGTATCGATAGAATCCGAATGCGTTTGGTCGGTCTTCCGTATGTCAGTTGATGTTTTTCACTTAAAATGACGTCCTTTTGAAACAAAAGACGGACACTTTGAGTGGTGTCAGCCGCACCGCATGTCGGATTGAGGCGGGATGATTCGTACACGTCACATAGGACCCATGGATCATTCTCCTAATGTTACAATGGAAACCGAATGCGTTTGGTCAGTTTTCCATATGTACTTAAAATGGTGTACATTTTAAACAAAAGAGATCCATTTAGACTGATCCCGGTCACACCGCGACTCGGATTGACCCGGGTTGGCTCGTACACGTCACATATGACCCATGGATCGTTGTGATAAATTATCAAAAGATTCTGAATGCGTTTGTTCGGTTTTGCGTATGTCAGTTGTTCTTTTCACTTATAATCATGTCCATTTTAAACAAAACAGACACAATTAGAGCGGTGTCGGCCACACCGCGCCTCGGATTGAGGCGGGGATGATTCGTACACATCACATATGACTCATGGATCGTTCTCCTAAAGTTTCAATGGAAACCGAATGCGTTTGGTCGGTTTTCCGTATGTACTTAAAATGGTGTCCATTTTAAACAAAAGAGAGCCACTTAGACTGATCTCGGCCACACCGCGACTCGGATTGAACCCGGGTTGCCTCGTACAGGTCACATATGACCCATGGATTGTTGTGATAAATGATCAAAAGATTCGGAATGCGTTTGGTCGGTTTTGCGTTTGCCCGTTGTTCTTTTTCACTTATAATCATGTCCATTTTAAACAGAAGAGACATAGTTAGAGTGGTGTCGGCCACACCGCGTCTCGGATTGAGACGGGGATGATTGGTACACGTCGCATATGACCCATGGATCGTTCTCCTAAAGTTTCAATGGAAACCGAATGCGTTTGGTCGGTTTTGCGTATGCCAGTTCTTTTCACTTATAATCCTACCCATTTTAAACAAAACAGACACAGTTAGAGCAGTGTTGACCACACCGCGCCTCGGATTGTGGCGGGGATGATTCGTACACCTCACATTTGACCCATGAATCGTTCTCCTAAAGTTTCAATGGAAACCGAATGCGTTTGGTCGGTTTTCCCTATGTACTTAAAATGATGTCCATTTTAAACAAAAGAGAGCCACTTAGACTGATCCCGACCACACCGCGACTCGGATTGAGCCCGAGTGGGCTCGTACATGTCACATATGACTGATGGATCGTTGTGATAAATTATCAACAGATTCCGAATGCGTTTGGTCGGTTTTGCGTTTGGTCGGTTTTGCGTATCCTGTCCATTTTAAACAAAAGATAGACAGTTAGAACGGTGTCGGTCACACCGCACCTCGGATTGAGGCAGGATTGACTCGTACACGTCATATACGACCCATGGATCCTTGTGCTAAAGTGTCGACATAGTCCGAATGCCTTTGGTCGGTTTTTCGTATGTCACTTGATGATTTTCACTTAAAATGAAGTCTTTTTGAAACAAAAGACCGACACTTTTTGAGTGGTGTCGGCCACACCGTGTCTCCGATTGTGGCGGAGTTGATTCGTACACGTCACATATGACTCATGGATCGTTCTCCTAAAGTTTCAACGGAAACCGAATCCGTTTGGTCGTTTTTTCGTATGTACTTAAAATGGTGTTCATTTTAAACAAAAGAGAGCCACTTAAACTTATCCCGGCCACACCGCGACTCGGATTCATCCCGGGTTGGCTCGTACACGTCACATATGACCCATGGATTGTTGGGATAAATTATCAACAGATTCGGAATGCGTTTTCTCGGTTTTCCGTAAGCCAGTTGATGCTTTTCACTTAAAATGACGTCCTTTTGAAACAAAAGACGGACACTTTGAGTGGTGTCGGCCACACCGCGTCTCCGGATTGAGATGAAACCACCGTGAAACATTCTAATTATTACTCGTGATGTGTACGCGCAGACGACACGTCAATCGGACGTGCGGTTTGCCCGGTACAGATCAATATTCATGTTTTAAGTGATGCGCGCGCTTCAAAACGCGCGTGAGGGGGTCCAAATGGGCCAAACGATGTCGGAATGGCCTGAAATCAGACGATAAATACGGGTGAGTGATTTATGAAGTGGTCGAGCAGACGTCACGTCAATCGGACGTGCCGTGTGCCCGCGGTGACCGACAACGCAGTTATGGTGTCATAAACGGCCAAAACGGGCGTCCAACGGTCAAATTCATAGCGGACGACCACGGATTCACCCGAAACCACCGTGAAACATTCTAATTATTATTCGTGACATGTACGCGCAGACGGAACGTCAATCGGACGTGCGGTTTGCGCGGTACGACTCAATATTAGTGTTTTAAGTGATGTGCGCGCTTCGTAAACGCGCGTGAGGGGGGTCCAAACGGGCCGAACGATGTCGGAAAGGCCTGAAATCAGACGACAAATACGTGTGAGTTATTTATGAAGTGGTCGAGCAGACGGCACGTCAATCGGACTTGTCGTGTGCCCGCGGTGACCGAGAACGCAGTTATGGTGTCATAAACGGCCAGAACGGGCGTCCAACGGTCAAATTCATAGCGTACGACCTCGTATTGAGCTGAAACCACCGTGAAACATTCTAATTATTATTTGTGACGTGTACGCGCAGACGGTACGTCAATCGGACGTGTGGTTTGCGCGGTACGGCTCAATATTAGTGTTTTAAGTGATGCGCGCGCTTCGTAAACGCGCGTGAGGGGGGTCCAAACGGGCCGAACGATGTCGGAATGGCCTAAAATCAGACGACAAATACGGGTGAGTGATTTCTGAAGTGGTCGAGCAGACGGCACGTCATTCGGACTTGTCGTGTGCCCGCGGTGACCGACAACGCAGTTATGGTGTCATAAACGGCCAGAACGGGCGTCCAACGGTCAAATTCATAGCGGACGACCTTGGATTGAGCTGAAACCACCGTGGAACATTCTAATTATTATTCTTGACGTGTACGCACAGACGGCACGTCAATCGGACGTGTGGTTTGCGCGGTACGGCTCAATATTCGTGTTTTAAGTGATGCACGCGCTTCGTAAACGCGCGTGAGGGGGGTCCAAAGGGGCCGAACGATGTCAGAATGGCCTGAAATCAGACGACAAATACGGGTGACTGATTTCTGAAGTGGTCGAGTAGACGGCACGTCAATTGGACGTGCCGTGTGCCCGCGGTGACCGACAACGCAGTTCTGGTGTCATAAACGGCCAAAACGGGCGTCCAACAGTCAAATTCATAGCGGACGGCCTCAGATTGAGCTGAAACCACCGTGAAACATTCTAATTATTATTCGTGACGTGTACGCGCAGACGGCACGTCAATCGGACGTGCGGTTTGCCTGGTACGGATCAATATTCATGTTTTAAGTGATGCGCGCGCTTCGAAACGCGCGTGAGGGGGTCCAAACGGGCCGAACGATGTCGGAATGGCCTGAAATCAGACGATAAATACGGGTGAGTGATTTATGAAGTGGTCGAGCAGACGGCACGTCAATCGGACGTGCCGTGTGCCCGCGGTGACCGACAACGCAGTTATGGTGTCATAAACGGCCAAAACGGGCTTCCAACGGTCAAATTCATAGAGGACGACCACAGATTCACCCGAAACCACCGTGAAACATTCTAATTATTATTCGTGACGTGTACGCGCAGACGGCACGTCAATCGGACGTGCGGTTTGCGTGGTACGGCTCAATATTAGTGTTTTAAGTGATGCGCGCGCTTCGTAAACGCACGTGAGGGGGGTCAAAATGGGCCGAACGATGTCGGAATGGCCTGAAATCAGACGACAAATACGGGTGAGTTATTTATGAAGTGGTCGAGCAGACGGCACGTCAATCGGACTTGTCGTGTGCCCGCGGTGACCGACAACGCAGTTATGGTGTCATAAACAGCCAGAACGGGCGTCCAACGGTCAAATTCATAGCGTACGACCTCGGATTGAGCTGAAACCACCGTGAAACATTCTAATTATTATTCGTGACGTGTACGCGCAGACGGCACGTCAATCGGACTTGCGGTTTGCACGGTACGGCTCAATATTAGTGTTTTAAGTGATGCGCGCGCTTCGTAAACGCGCGTGAGAGGGGTCCAAACGGGCCGAACGATGTCGGAATGACCTAAAATCAGACGACAAATACGAGTGAGTGATTTCTGAAGTGGTCGAGCAGACGTCACGTCAATCGGACGTGCCGTGTGCCCGCGGTGACCAACAACGCAGTTCTGGTGTCATAAACGGCCAGAACGGGCGTCCAACGGTCAAATTCATAGAGGACGGCCTCGGATTGAGCTGAAACCACCGTGAAACATTCTAATTATTATTCGTGACGTGTACGCGCAGACGGAACGTCAATCGGACGTGCGGTTTGCCCGGTACGGATCAATATTCATGTTTTAAGTGATGCGCGCGCTTCGAAACGCGCGTGAGGGGGTCCAAACGGGACGAACGATGTCAGAATGGCCTGAAATCAGACGATAAATACGGGTGAGTGATTTATGAAGTGGTTGAGCAGACGGCACGTCAATCGGACGTGCCGTGTGCCCGCGGTGACCGACAACACAGTTATGGTGTCATAAACGGCCAAAACGGGCGTCCAACGGTCAAATTCATAGAGGACGACCACGGATTCACCCGAAACCACCGTGAAACATTCTAATTATTATTCGTGACGTGTACGCGCAGACGGCACGTCAATCGGACGTTCGGTTTGCGCGGTACGGCTCAATATTCGTGTTTTAAGTGATGTGTGCGCTTCGTAAACGCGCGTGAGGGGGTCCAAACGGGCCGAACGATGTCGGAATGGCCTGAAATCAGACGACAAATACGGGTGACTGATTTCTGAAGTGGTCGAGTAGAAGGCACGTCAATCGGACGTGCCGTGTGCCCACGGTGACCGACAACGCAGTTCTGGTGTCATAAACGGCCAGAACGGGCGTCCAACGGTCAAATTCATAGCGGACGGCCTCGGATTGAGCTGAAACCACCGTGGAACATTCTAATTATTATTCGTGACGTGTACGCACAGACGGCACGTCAATCGGACGTGCAGTTTGCGCGGTACGGCTCAATATTCGTGTTTTAAGTGATGCGCGCGCTTCGTAAACGCGCGTGAGGGGGGTCCAAATGGGCCGAACGATGTCGGAATGGCCTGAAATCAGACGAAAAATACGGGTGACTGATTTCTGAAGAGTTTGAGAAGACGGCACGTCAATCGGACGTGCCGTGTGCCCGTGGTGACCGACAACGCAGTTCTGGTGTCATCAACGGCTAGAACGGGCGTCCAATGGTCAAATTCATAGCGGACGACCTCAGATTGAGCTGAAACCATCGTGGAACATTCTAATTATTATTCGTGACGTGTACGCGCAGACGGCATGTCAATCGGACGTGCGGTTTGCGCGGTACGGCTCAATATTCGTGTTTTAAGTGATGCGTGCTCTTCGTAAACGCGCGTGAGGGGGTCCAAACGGGCCGAACGATGTTGGAATGGCCTGAAATTAGACGACAAATACGGGTGAGTGATTTCTGAAGTGGTCGAGCAGACGGCACGTCAATCGGACGTGCCGTGTGCCCGCGGTGACCGACAACGCAGTTCTGGTGTCATAAACGGCCAGAACGGGCGTCCAACGGTCAAATTCATAGCGGACGTCCTCAGATTGAGATGAAACCACCGTGGAAAATTCTAATTATTATTCGTGACGTGTACGCGTAGATGTAACGTCAATCGGACGTGCGGTTTGCGCGGTACGGCTCAATATTCGTGTTTTAAGTGATGCGCGCGCTTCGTAAACGCGCGTGAGGGGGGTCCAAACGGGTCGAACGATGCCAGTTGATGTTTTTCACTTAAAATTATGTCCTTTTGAAACAAAAGACATACAATTTGAGTTGTTCCGACCACACCGCGCCTCGGATTGAGGCGGGGATGACTCGTACACGTCACATATGACCCATGGATCGTTGTCCTAAAACATCAACACATTTCGAATGCGTTTGGTCAGTTTTTCGTATGTCACTTTTTGTTTTCACTTAAAATATTATGGAAATTCATATAGAATATTTTTATATCATATTTAGTATGGATTAGATTTTAGTTGATCGTGCTATGAAACATTTCAGAGCTAATGAAATTAAGGAAGGTGGAGGGGATGTTCGGGGGGCTGTCCGGGGGGGCTGTCCGGTGGGTGTCCGGGGGGCTGTCCGGGGACCAAGGAGGAGGGTGGGGGGCTGTGCGGGGTCTGTTCGGGGGGGTTTTGGGGGTTGTTCATGGGGTTGTCCGGGGTTGTTCAGGGGGCTGTCCGGTGGTTGTTCAGGGGGTTGTTCAGGGGGTTGTCCGGGGGTGTTCAGGGGGCAGTCCGGGGGGTGTTTGGGGGGTTGTCCGAGGTCCGGGGGGGGGGGGGGGGGTGGGGGGTTGTCCGGGGTCCAGGGGGGGTTGTCCGAGGGGCTGTTCGGGGTCCAGGGTGGAGGGTTGGGGGCTGTACGGGGGGCTGTCCAGGGGGCTGTCCGCGGGGGCTGTCCGGGGGGGGCTGTCCGGTGGGTGTCCGGGGGGCTGTCCGGGGACCAAGGATGAGGGTGGGGGGGCTGTGCGGGGTATGTCCGGAGGGTGTTTGAGGGTTCTTCAGGGGGTTGTCCGGGGTTGTTTAGGGGGATGTCCGGTGGTTGTTCAGGGGGTTGTCCGGGGTTGTTCAGGGGGTTGTCCGGGGGGTGTTTGGGGGGTTGTCCGGGGTCCAAGGGGGAGGGTGGGGGGGTTGTCCGGGGGGCTGTCCGGGGGGCTATCCGGGGTTCAGGGTGGAGGGTTGGGGGCTGTACGGGGGGCTGTCCAGGGGGCTGTCCAGGGGGCTGTCCGCGGGGCTGTCTGGGGGGTGTTTGGTGGGTCTTCGGGGTCCAAGGGGGAGGGGGGTTGTCCAGGGTCCAAGAATGAGGGGGGTTGTCCAGGGAGTTCTCAAACACACAACCACTAAAAGACAACAACATCCATAAAAACAGACAATATATAAAAATAACTCAACTCCAATACTATATTACGAGTCTTGATAAAACCAACAACTAGAATAGATTAAACATCAAATCTCAAGTCAAAAATGTAACAGATCAATATGTCCCACATCAGCATCACCATATCCATCATCATCATCAGCATCGCCCTCGTCATCGTCCTTCTCATCGTCCTCACCCTCCACAACGCCTTCCTCCACGCCTTCGCCCTCCTCCTCGCCCTCCTCATCTCCCTACTCTTCCGCATCAGACTGCTCGCCATCATCATCTTCAAGCTCGACATCGGCCTGACCACCACTGGAACTGCCACCTGGTGCACCATATATAGAATGTATCGACGAAATGTATTCATCAATCGCTGGGCTGGCCTCTGCTGGAAGTGTTGGACGTAGAACTTCAATAAATTTCATAAATGCACTGTTTTCCCTTGCAGACTGTTCTTCCGTCTCTGTGGCCCTTTTCTTAGCCTGTTCTGCCTGTGCCCTAACTTGCTGCAGCTCGGTGGCACTACAACTCGTACTTGAGGCAGGCCAATACCTCGTCGGGGCTTTCCTAGGTCGGCAGCGTACTCTACCAGAATGATCATCTCCCAACACCTGATGTAAGTGATCAGATGGCCCAAAATTGTCTTCTTCTTGGGCATCGAGGGCCTCTAAAGCATCCTGTTACAAATATAAATATATTGTTAAGTTACGAAATAGATATTAAAATATAAAATCAACAGATTAAAACTTACAATTTGCTGCTGAGTCACTTCGTTGACAGCACGTCCATCCTTTTTTCGTCTACTCGAGCAAAACAGTTTTGCTCGAGGCACACGTCCTTCAATATTTTGTACTTGCCTCTACAATGACATTGAAAACAAAATTTATATAAAGACTTCAGCAAATAATTAAATAATTGAGGAAACAAAAGAAAATGTAAGTCGTAAAGAAAACTTATAAACAATTGTCATACCTGCTGCCTCTCATGATCCGACATCGTCGTGCGTCCTAGTGTATGGAGGTATTTTTTTGCATCAATGTTTTTTTTATTTTTTCCAGATGATTCATAAATAAAATTCGATAATGCAAAGGATAATATTAATGAAAAACTTGAAAGTTATTATTTAAATACCTCAAATGTAATTCATTCCTTAAACTGGGTACTCGTCCAATGAGTAATCATCTGATGATACTGCTCTATAGGACAATCATCCACGACTGGTACCGCCTTTAACTCAGTGCCAACTCTAGCACGCCAGCCAATATACAGCTCATGCTTGTAGGCTCTCCAAAGCTCGCCTAAATCCTTTAGACGTTCCATTCGTGCACCCTCACCATCAGGAAAATTAAATCGAAGCTGAAATGAAAATATTAATTTATATAAATACAAAAAAAATTCATGGCATTAAATACAACAGATTTTTTTACCCATATCTCTGCCCAAGCTCTATCTTTGACCTCATGTGGCAAATGTCTCCACGACAGTGGGCTGACGGGAATGATGTCGGAGTATTTGGCAAGCTTCGCCATAAAACTCCGACATTGCCGCCCTGTTTTCTCAACCATCTGATTGTCTTCATTATATTCCACCATAACCTGTGTGCGACGGTTCCACACCGAACGCATGCGTGTATGGCCCCGCCCCCGCCTCCTTTCAGTAGATGTATCTGTCATGAAAGAAAAACAAATATTTTATCAAAACATGTTATAATGAAAATAAATATTGCTATAAAAATTTGATAGGGTTTTATAAATATACCTATGCTAGTCTGATCAATGAGTGGCGCCGGATCCACAGAACCTGATGGAACACCCTCTGGTGGAACAGGAGTCAAAGACGATGGAATATAAAAGCTCGGAGAGACAGAAGTAGAAGGAAAAGAAGATGGAACAACTGTATGACCTGATGCTGACTGGGGAGTGGTAATCATCATGGGATGTGAAAATGATGGGGCAGAAGATGCAGAAGGTAGCGAAAACGTGGGAGGTCTAAATATCCCGTGTGTCCCTAACGACACACCGGGATCAGAATGTGGGAAGGCTGAAATGTCAGTGGGAGGGGCAGGGTCTAGTCGGGCACGCGCAGCTCTATGTCCACCTCTGGTACGAACCCTCCTCGTACCACCGGCCTGAGTACTAGGACCAGTACTAGGCTCCTCGTCGAATAACTGTCGACGTAATGGTGGATCCTACAAAAAAGTTTGCAAAAAAAATTAATCACATGACATTATATATTCTGTAAATATATATATATATATATTTGAAATAAAGTACTCACTGTAGGCACTAATGGTGGAATGCCCATTTCCTCCATCCCACGATTGTTCTCCGCCATTTTTTTTCTTCGTCTCTCTTCAATTGGCTTCATTTCCTGCATTGGAAAACAAATATGTAATTAATTAGAAAAAGAAAATTAATGTGTAAACCAAAAAACTAAATATATGAGGGAATGCGGGGATTCATTGGTAATTTAGCTATCAATTGTTTTATAAGAGCTTGAATGAATTTAATAAAACATACAAGTTGTAATGTTCACCAAGTTAGAAATATTGTTTGATTTGGTTTGAATACAGTTCAATTCCAAATTAGAAAATGCAATTCAAATAAAACAGCAACCAATAAACATTGAAAATTCACATAACGGTCAAGTCAGCTAAAACATATTTGTGATCAATACTAAATAAATATGAATATTACCAACCTTAACAACCCAACTCGAGGTAAACCAAAAGAATTGAGAACACGGATGAATGATTCTATATATTTCCAACCACAACTTCAGGTTCACAATCAACTCTGACAATTGAGCTATTGGAGTCATCAAAAGAAATAAATGGATTGGTTCCAATGGCAATAAGGACAGTGTCAATTCCATCATCAGCATCATCAAAAATATGTCTTGGAATTACTTCAACTACGACACCAAATTCAGGTTGAGGTTGATCTTTGACATAAAAAACTTGTTTAGCCATTGATGCCAACACATATGGTTCTTCGGTTGCAAGAGTGCGGGTCATATTAATTACTCGAAATCCACAATCATCAATAAATGTGCCATGTCTCGTCATCGAATCAATCCAATGGCATTTCATCATTGTGACTCGTCCATGAGAGTAATAATCCAATATTATTATTTTCTCAACGACTCCATAATAACTCACATTTTAAAGTCGCGGTCTACTATCTGATGCGCTGGCATAACAATCTGTTGTGGCAGTAACCATAATACCATCATGTTGTGTTCTCATGTTTTTGGCTCGTTCAGTGACAATAAATCTGTACCCATTGATAACAATTGATTTACAGTAACGAACCACAGTATTAGGACCAAAAGCCAAAGCTATTTTTTCCTCAGAGACAGAGTCAGCAGACAAACTCAATACCTTAAATATAAATGACAGTTAAACATAAGTAAATATTGAAATAATTAATTTAAACAGTAATATTTTTACCTTCAATTTTAACCAAGCAGAAAACTCTTTGCTATGCAAAGTCTATCTCCTTCTCAAAGATAAAGAACGATGCTTCCTATTTATCATTGTTTTATGTTCCCTGTAGATAAAAAAATATGAATAGTTTAACAGATATATATGTAAGATATACATATTCAATTTTGTTACCTGATATAGTCATCGAACAAATCACAGTTGAACAAAACTGTGCGATGTGCCATCTCCCGCTCTTCATGGCTTAATGTCTTCAATGTATATGATCCAGGAATTCCTCCTGTTTGAGGAAGTGATGGAAAACTGGGTTCAATTTGCTCATATTGTTCTTCTTCATTTCTCATTGGTCTGTTCATTCTTGTAGTAAGATCAGACAAATACATTGAACAGAAATCCATACATTCTTGAGCTAAGTAATCGTTCACGATAGAACCTTCGGGATGATTCTTGTTTCGAACATAAGACTTTAATGTGAACATATTTCTTTTAGTTGGATACATCCAACGAAAAGAAACAGGTCCTCCGAGAAGTATTTCAGTTGGAATATGGACAGTCAGATGCAGCATGCATGTGAAAAATGATGGGGGGAATATTTTCTCCAACTCACACAAAATTAATGGGGCATCTGTCAACATTTTTTGCACGAAATACTTGGACAACTTCTTAGCACAAAGATCTCTAAACAAATGGCACAACCGAATAACACCCACCCTTACATTATTGTACAAAAGATGACGGATTCCTATTGGAAGCAACTCATGCAGTAGAACGTGATAATCATGAGTCTTCAAAGATTTTAGCTTCAACTCTCTTCTGTTGACCCGTTTAGATATGTTGCTTGAATAGCCATCAGGAACTCTAATAGTCTCTAATACTTCCAAAAATTGTTTTTTTTCAGTAGGTGTCATCACATAAGAAGCACATGGAAGTTGCCATTTATTTTCACTGATACGCACAGGATGCAATTCTGGTCGGATGCCCCAATCCACCAAGTCACGTCGAGATCGTAAATCATCTTTTGTCTTCCCCTTGACATTTAGAAGAACTGAAAGCAACATTTCACATATATTCTTTTCAATATGCATTACGTCTAAGCAATGACGTAGCAAATTGGATGACCAATAAGGCAAATCAAAAAAGATACTCCTCTTCCTCCAATTGTAACAGGTTTCTGTGGAAACATTCTTTCTCTTTCCAGATATCATTTGACCCTTCCCGAACGAAAAACTGAAATCGTTCAATTCATTAAGAACATCAGTTCCAGACATACGCTGAGGTGGATCATCGGTCTCTATAGTATTATCAAATCTTCGACGATTCATTCTATATGGATGATCCTTTGGAAAAAATCGTCGATGTCCCATAAAACTGAAACTACAACGATGTTTCAGTCTCCTGGATCGTGTATTCTTCATACAAACTGGACATGACAGTTTCCCTTTCGTGCTCCATCCAGACATCATTGCATAAGCCGGAAAATCATTGATTGTCCACATAAGCGCAGCGCGCATCTGAAATATGTCTTTCGAACATGCATCGTATGTGCGCACACCCACATCCCAAAGAAGCTTCAAATCTTTTATTAAAGGTTGCATGTATACATCAATATCAATTCCAGGATCAGAAGGACCAGATATGAGTATACTCATGAAAGTGAAAGGTTTTTTCATACACAACCATGGGGGAAGATTATAAATGTGTATAAAAACTGGCCATGTGTTGTGCGAAGTAAGCATCTGCCCAAACAGATTAAAACCGTCGCATGAAAGACCCAGCCTCACATTACGCACGTCAGCTGAAAAATCAGGATGTCGAGCATCAAATCTCTTCCATGAAAATCCATCGGTAGGATGAACCAACTCATCATCAGTCTTCTTTCTCTCGGTATCATGCCATATCATTTTTATTGATATGTCATCAGAGATAAAAAGATTCTGGAGTCTGGGGATCAATGGAAAGTGCCACATTACTTTCTGTGGAACGCGGGATGGTGTTCCATCAGATTTTGACTTCCAGCGGGATGTGCCACATTTTATACAATCATTTCGTTCAGCGGTTTCCTCCCAGAATAAAATGCAATCTTTCGGGCAAGCATGAATTTTGTTTCTTGAAAATCCATGTTCCTCAACTAACTTCCATGCCATATAGTGGTTTGAGGGAATATCTGCATCATCTGGAAGTAAATCCTTCAGGAGGGTAAGAATGTAATCGATTGCTGTATTAGAAATCCCATACATAGTTTTCCCATGAAATAATCGGATTAAAAATTCCAGCTTTTTCATTTTATCGCATTGCCGATATACTGGAGTCGTGGCAGCATTATTCAATTTTTTCACCCTATCAATATCATCATTTTCACTAGATGCATCAGCTGTCCTCATATCGAAGTCTTCTTGAGTCGAAATCCTTTCTTTTTCATGATGACGAATAAACGGAAACCGATCATCTAACAAATTCTCCATTCCAGTCTTTTCATTTCGATCATCACCAATTTGAGATTTCGTTTTCTCCCCATTGTGATACCACAGAAAGTAGTTTGCTTGAAACCCATTTTTGGTTATGTGGTAGATGACTTCTTCACGGCTCAACCAAGGTCTACCAACACAATTGGAACATGGGCAGTGTATGCGACCACTATCTGAAGCATTGTGAAATGCAAAATCTATAAAGCTCTCCAAATTGTTTTGAAAATCATCTGAGATCCGATCGGTTTCATACATCCAACTTCTGTCCATTCTGTAAAAAGAATTTATATAAGTCATTTTGTCATAAACAATTCAATAGGAATTAACTATAATAGAATATACATTTAAGTAAACGATAAATGAAGAAAATAATCAAGGTATCAACTACACATGTCAAAAAAACATACAAATGTGTTATTGAAAAAATGTAAAACAAACAAGAACTTAATGTGTTATATCACATAACGGCATGACTCATCCCATAACCATATTAGTAGGGTATCATGAACATGAATAACATCAACCTTGTGCCATCCTCCTACCCTACATGACCCCAACCACATGCCACATCTTATTATAGCCTTATCACATCACACCTCATCGAAAAACACTAGGGAAATCATAGTACATCTCACCTGAAGACACATGGACAATCACATCGCATCTTGCCTAAAAACACATGGTCAATCACTTTTTAAGGAAGAGTAGGGAAGACATGGTAGCTATCCAAACAAATAACCACCATCCTAGATATTAGAAAAAATACCCATAACTCAAAACCTCTGATCGTTGGTAAGTTTATCCAACTCTGGTTGGGAATGTGTAGAAATAACATAAAAATACATGATATATAGATAGCACAAAATACTCAACCTATGGGTTCACATTAACTACATAATCACACACTTCACTACTACCATAAAACACATAAACCTCACCACCACCACACAAGACACATATCATTGGAATATAATTCTACATTCAATAAGTCTATCTATGGAATTATCATAAGAATCCATGTATCAATTGGAATATAATTCTACATTCAATAAGTCTATCTATGGAATCCCTCCCTTGGATCCATGTATCACCAATGGCTTAATCAATATTCAAAGAAATGAGTCTATCCGTGGAATTCCACTGTGAATCCATTTATCACATAAAGCATATAAGTTAATAGAAACAAGATTATATACCTGACATCCTAATAGAATCCATGTATCACTATTTACTATTAATCATTTAATGAATTTCATTTCATTTAAACAATTCTTTAAACATACCAAGGTCAAAAACAAAGGTATTTAATACAACTCACCTCAAAATGGCGACTCAATCAAATAATAACCTGAAAACAATGAAGCTTCATTTACTCATGTTGTAATGACAAGATAATGAGATTCTCTTGCTTAATCAATCAATTCCATATCATGGTCTCCACATAACTCATAATGGCTAGAAATTCAATGAAAATTCAAGCACTCACATGTGAATTTTTAATATAACACTCCTAACAAGACTATAAAGATATCACATGCATTAGTTATAATATATCTAACATGGTAGCATAAAATATAAGATAAATTAAATCCAATTTCATAGATTCATAGCATAGTCTCTACTTTACTCACATTGGCAAGGCAATACAATTAAAACATGTGTTAAAAAATAATTGGCATTCATGTGTTAAAGGGGAATGCAAACCATAAAATACCCTTAATTAATTTATTTTACAATTCAATTCAGAAATCGAACAATCAATTCGATTTATATAACCTTTCACAAATGACATCCCATGTTCAAGGGGTAAAATCCAAAAAGGAATTTTCAAGAAAACTCACCCTTAGGCGCCGGCAGTAGCTCCAAAATCGTCTAAACTGAAGGGAAAAATAAAAATAAGTTTAAATACTATCCAAAAATTTGAATACCTTTTGGTGGTGTGAATTTCACTTTGAATTGTTAGAAAATCAAATTGGTAGGATGTTAGAACCAAAGTGATCTGAGTTTGAGAATGATAATGATTTTTTATTTTTGTAAATTTATTTTCAAGTTGATCAATGTATAAATATGAAGGACTAAGACATAATTTATTTCATGATTCATAAAATACATTCCCAATAATAAAATCCAAGGATCTAGAGGAATCACATCTTTGTAAGATTACATACATAAATTCATGATCAGAAATGTAAAAAATAGGATTATTTAAAACTCCACATAATTCTTATACAATCCATAGAAATTATAAAACTATATATGACAATCCAAGGCACAAAAAAACAACTTTGAAAGTTCTCTCAACACCCCACAAGCCGGATGCCACACTAGTTAGGGATAACACTCAACCAGATGGAGGTTTTACTCATTGAGATCCAAACATTTGAATACCTTTTGAGATAAAGAAGAAGAAGAACCTAAAGAAGAGCTGGAATCCGGCCGGCAGTATCTCCAAAATCGGCTGCTGCTGCTCCCGTTAGGGCTCTTTAACGCGAATGGGGGAGAGAACGGGCGGCTGGGTTTTTGGGGAAAACCTTTGCCAACGGTTTTTTAAAACCGTTGGCATATGTATGTTTTTCCCAACGGTTCTATAACCGTTGGAAGAAACTCCCAAAAAAAAGTTTTCCCAACGGTTCATGAGAACTGTTGGGAAAAAGCCTCACATATACATATATCCCAACGGTTCTAATGAACCGTTGGGAAAACTCTCCCCTATTCACATATATCCCAACGGTTCTAATGAACCGTTGGGAAAAGCCTCCACTATTCACCTCAATACCAACGGTTTACTATAACCGTTGGTAATGCCTTCCTAAACAATCCTACCCCAACGGTTTCATAGAACCGTTGGTATGTAAGTGTGGGGAAAAACCCAAATTCCAGTAGTGTGAAATTTTCATTATTATGTGTAAATAATATCTTGAAATCATTGTTTTGAAAGAACATCATCCATTGTCAATATCTCATATTCATCTTATGTAATGAGAAGACATACATCAGGATCTTATTATTTTATTGGACCACAAAATGTTCATCGATAAAATAGAGTCACTAAGGCATCATTGAAAAACCCACCTTAGTAATCATAAGATCATTAGTATCATAGTTACATTTGAAGGATTTAACTATCAAGACCCATAAGAAATAACTACCAATTGGTGAATCAATACAAAACCATTCCACGTAAGAATTCAATATAATAAACCATTATTGTAATGATATCCTTTGGTATTTGAATAGCCAGAACACTTGTCAACTTCTCCACCAAATAATTGAATGAATCATTACATCAGTCAATTCATAAAAAATAATTATCCTTTATTGTGAATGTTTTCATGGGATTTAAAATCTTGGAGAATTAGGTAATGAATCTCTTATAATGATCTGAATGACCATGGAATCACATAACCTATGTATAATTGTTGATAGATATTAGGAAACCCTTTTCCTCTATATTCAAAGGATCTATGGTTACTCAATAATGAGATATGAAATGCCCTATTAAATTGACCTCAATGAGCAAGAATTCATACTTTGACAGATTCATGACAAGCTGATGTAACTGAAGAACTCTTAAAACATCTTTTAAACAATACATGATATCCAGATTATTTTATGAATCCCTAGGATGTCATCGACAAATACAAATTTTTGGTGGTATATAAACTCATTGAACATTGTATTCATCAGTTCCATGATCATGAATGATGATTTTTCAACATTTAATGACATCAAAATAAACCTGTAATGCCCATAATGACACATGAAATCAGTCATTGTGATAACCCCATTCTTTACCCACATGTGAAGATATCCAAATCACAATTTGAGCATTAATAACCATCTATATTCTGTAAATTGATCAAATAAATCATTAGATGGTGTTATTTGGTAGCATTTCTTCACTATCACCATATTTATATTTTGTTAAGCTATTTATAACTACAAACTATCATCTGTATTCATTAAAAAAGAACTGATAATGGGTGAAACCTTAGTCCTATTTAATCATATATGAAATATATCATCTAGATTAATACACATATCCTTAAACATATTAATGAAAAACACATATAGATATATTGATATAATAGTAATGTCTCGTTTTAGCTCCATCAGAAACTAGATCTCTTCTAAAGGAGTTAGTGTGAAAACCACTTCTATGAAGTCATTGAGTAATTTTTCCACTACCATTGAAATAGTAGATGTTGAACCTCCGATGAACATAGATTAACTCAATAATCAATAAATATAATGAATAAAAAATACATTGACCCCTCAAATGGCCACTATCACTTACTAATACCTCCTAGTATCCATTTGATTTATAGAATATAACAAAAATGCTAATTAAATTCGTAAAATTGATCATTAAATTAAACGAATCCATGCTATGTTTGATATCATATTGGCCATTCTATTAAATATTTTATGGTTACCCAAAATTAGAGCTACTCCCACAATGACTCACTGCTTCTACACACATCATAATGTCTTGTTCAACCACTAAATAATGTAGTCAACTCTAAGGGGAATAGAAGAATATTCACCTCTATTACAAATGAATAGCGTATATTGGGGGAAATAAAATAATGTATATATACAATATAAACCAAGTAATATTTTTATTTATAAAATTTGAATATAGTAACACATATGACGCCAGGCTCACCAAAAGATGAAAATTTTGAAGGGTTCATCTAGTTATGCCCAGCTCCATGGAAACTCTAACCCATGTGGTGACCACCTATATATTTGACATATAACCAATGTCCTTTAGGATTAGGGATTTAATGGGGGATCCATTTTCCTACCCCATATCCTCTATTCTGATCATAATATGGAATGAACTATTGATGCTTCCTCCTCGACTGAAACTACTATGAAGAATAGGACTGAAACCGGAGTCTATCTATAACCTATGTGTCATGAAAGATTGAATACTCTCAATTCAGATTGACATGACCTATTTTGAATATAAATAATAATCATAAACAAGTGTCATGGGATTTATAACTCCTAGTTTTGATTAAATAATCTGAAAAGGGCTAGAACCATCTCTATGATGACTATAAAATCTTCTTTTGGAAAAAAAATTGAGAACATTGGTCTATAGATTTGCCTCATTGTAGGTCATGAACATTCAAAAATTAATGACTAGGTCATAAAAAAAATCCTCCCAATATCCTTGATCAATTATATTAACGAATAATATTACATCACCAAAATAGATGTTACAAGGAACTTGATATATTGAGAATGACCCCTCTTAAATTGTATATCCCTTGGATCCTAATATTCATGATGTTCTTTATAATAATATAGGAGGTTCATATAAATAAAATCTGGATGTTGATCATTATTACAGCCTTACCTGACGATATGTATATTATGTCAAAAAGCAACATTATTGGTTGAACATAGAAACATGAACTAAAACTGATCTCTAAACATGTACAATGAAAAAAAGACCCCCTACAGTAAAGTAGGAACAAAATTCCCCACAGATGATATGAACCAAAAATCATCATCATAGAAAAATAAAACTTATAACCCATCAGAGAAAAAGTTAAATTGAATATAATATCAACTTCCTCCATCCAATATTTGAAATTCCATTATGACGCATTTCCACCAAACTTTTGTTGACCCTGGTGTTGAAACAAATGGAGTATCCTCATACAAGTATCATCGTAATTTACCTCCACTCCATAGTGGTCATCTAATATATAATGTTGAATGTATTATGTGTAAACTTAATGGAGAAGAAAAATAGTATCTATATAATTGAAAGAAAAATCTTTAGTTCCCCAAAAATAGGACACAAAACATCTTAGTTTAACTAATTAATTAATATTATCCTTGTAACACATTAGATGAACACATCAAACATAGTTATATAAAATCATAATTCATGATCCTTATGAAGTTCTATTACTCACATGAGACATCAATTACTTATAATGTTATTTAAACATAATGGTCTTTGCATTGGATCTAATATTTCTTTAAAATATTATTTCCTAACTAGTCTCAAATTATTATAGTACTTATTATTCCCATTTGATATTGTTTCCCTCCAAAACCTTGCATCCTTACTAGTTCCTAACTACAAACTATATCATATCACTCAATCATCACCATTGATACCACACGTTCTTGACCAACTCCCTTTAATGTTACACCACCTAAGTCAAAAATTATGAATGGGTGGTAATGATTCTCAAAGTCTTCCTCTAATTGGCTATTGGATGGAAAATAGAACTCAGGGTATATAATCACTCACATGGTAGTCATTAATGTTGTATATATTTAATGAGTAAAACAACAATTTAGAAGAACAACCAAATAAAACCCTGAATATATATATATATATATCAATAATACATCCCAAAAAATATAATTTCATACAAAATCATAAAAAATTTAAATGAAAACTATAACTACAAAATGTAAAATCATAAACAGTGCCGCCGAAAATCAAATAAAACCTGAAAACATAGACAACTATTACCTCTTAGATTAATCACCAACTCACTCTTATAATCCAAAAATAGATTATTTATATATATGGAATGTATAATTGTAATGAACTGGCCATATATAAATAATATTATAGTTATTTTGAAATGAAAAATAACATTATATAACAAAAAATATTTTAAAATTAGAGTTTTAGATAATTACTAGAAACTCATACATAGTAAACCCATACGTTATTTGTGGACACATATTCTATGTATCCATCTTTCCACTAAATGATATTATTTAAAAAAAACATGTTCTACTTTAATGGAATATCTTCAAAATTTTGTTTTAACCTCATATTTGTGCCTAATATTTTTTAAAACACAATGAGAATCATTTTAGAACATTGGATGAGCAAAAAAAGCAAAGTAGAGACATGAAAATAAAGACAAATATCGTAATTCAACTAATGATTATAAACATTCTAATTTTTTAAATTAAATTTTGTGCATATCATAAACAATTTATTACACATTAAAGAACAATTTCATCCCAATTAATTCCAAAATACATTTCACAAGATTACACAAATGTAGAATAAAATCCTTAAAAACAATAAATAAGTTTAAAATGTTTTTACTTTTACCCATAAAACAGAAGCTGTTTACCTTACAATATTAAATAAAATGTTTATTATAAAATTCATAGAAATCAATCATAAATCATTATGGTATCATGTGGAATAATTTTCATATGATTATTAATTATTCGGTATCATACTCATCTCTATTAGGAGTAATCTTCACATTTACATTTGTAATTACCATCACAGTATATAGCCATAATCTCTTAGGATAAACCAAATTAGTCAACTGTATCACTTTTACAAATGCATTAGAGAGAATTTACTGCCTCAACCACCCTCATTTTATAAAAAACAACGCATAATCATAATTAATTATCCTAAACAATAAAATATTTATCTTTCATAAATCATTCATAAAAAACATTTTTTGGAATTATAACCCTTCCTTTTTGAAATCACTTTTATATTAAAAAAATTGTTTGATTAAAAATATTTGTTTTAAAATTGAATTGTAAATATATAAAGTAATATTAAAAAAATTAATGAATAATAATTTTAGGAAAATATAGTCTTGATGTATGAGATGAAAAACAATACATTGTACAGTTGTATAAATATTTTAAATTGTGTCATTTAAAATATATTTTTAAAAGGTAGACTCTTACATAAAACCCTAAAAAGAATATTTTTTGGAAAAATATTCTGATAAAATTAAAAATTCACTTATCAAAAAAGATAATATAAATATTAATAAATTCATAGAAAAAATTATGAAAAAAATTACAATAAATAGAATGATATAGAAAATAAATCATTAAATGTTTAAAATAAGGGTATTTAGTAAAATAGTCACTTTTCTAGAGTCCGACTCATCATATAAATTATTTTTTTCCTTTATAATAAAATTATGTAAATTTATTTTATTTCTAACATTTTTAATTATTAATATTTCATTTATATCACTTTTTATAATGTTATGGAAATAAATTATTTTTTTAATTTCGCATTGACTCTTTGGATGATATTCAGTACCTTAGTCAAAAATGACATCTGTGTGATGTCTCAACTCAAATTATTCACCATTACATCATATAGAGAATAATAAAACTGACATTATTATTGATTTTAAAAATAATTTATACTTTTAAATTCATCCATAAAATATGGATATGAAAAATTAACTACGTTACAATCATGGGAATGTGTACGTTTTTTATACGCATGAGTATCATTCCCATTTTTAAATGATCATTATGTAAAAAGATAATTAATATTTTATATATAATGATTTGTTATAATATAATATATATCATAATATTTATTCAAATAAATTTTTATAAATCATCCAAGGGATGTGAAGATGAAAAAATAAATCACATCACTTCATTGAGGTGGTAGTCCACACGTTTGCACTAACAACATAATCATTTTCATGTTTGTGTAAATGTATAAATTTAAATGATATATTATATTTAAATTATGAGATATAGGTGATGAATATAATATAATAAACTTAATTCCATATTTATAGCTAGTACCAAGATATGGTAATGGAAAATGAATTACATTGGTTCGTGAGGTGGTAATCAACCATATACAAGAAAGAAAACATAATTTGTTATTTGATGGAAGTGGATATGGGTATCAGTTACACTATTCACATAAAAAATATCATTATATTTGTAATGTCCTGGGCCTCTCCGGTCCATTCCTTTGTGAAAATGTGGTGTTAATGGTGCTCTAGGAGATGAAGGTGCTTGGAGGTTTGTTTAGGTGGAATTTATAAAGAAAACTAGATATTCTATAGCTTTCGCTCTGTTCACACACGGTTTGTCTAACCGTGAGGCCAAGCCATGTGTATATGACCTTGATGGCAGTAGAGACTGCACGAGAGGTGCATGGTTTGTCTAAACCGTGCAGCCAAACCATGCGAGCTGAGTGGCTATGGCATTGGTGACCGCACTGTTAGTGCACGGTTTGTCTAACCATGCGACTAAGCCATCCAGGCACTTAATGTTAGATAATAAAATATAGGATCTTGACCTTCTGGCCTCGATCATGCACATTTAATTGCCTAATCGTCCATAACTCGGGATTATCATTCCTTGGAGGTTGAAGAACCTATCCCAAGCGTTTTTGAGGCGATCTGGAGGTTTCCCTTCACGAATCGAAGCCAGTTTCTCGATGTATGTGATCCTTTTTGTTTGGTTCTTAGATCTACCTAAATATACTCCTCCTCTTCTCTCAGGATTATAGATCGATGCCCGCTATGGGTAGATCTATGTGTGTGAATGTAGAAAATTATTAGCTTTGGATTAGGATGTGATAGGAGAGGCGATCAAGGAAGAATCCTTGGTGAATTGGCCTGGTCTTCTTGGGCGTTTGTCGACCGTTGTGGTTTCACAAAAAATAGTTGATGTAGGGGATTCATGGATTCATTAATTGTTTATGTGAAATTATATAGTTAGCATTATTTAGCCCTTTGGATCACAACGAAATTGACATAATTAAATACTTGAACCAGATTAAAAGAATTGGTTTGATCACATGTTGTTTCTTTGTACCGTGTTAATGATTTGCCTCTGGATTTTCTATATAGTGTGATATTTATTCCTTTCTTGTTATCATGTTGTTCTTGAGGAAATTGTTAATTAAGGTAATGCCGGAATTAAGTGATAATTAATTGGCTAAAGATATAGAGGAATTTAAATGAATCCGGTTGTTGTTGTGGATGTTGTTCCAACTAGGTGTTACTGAAATTGAGGCCGATGATGTGTTTAATTCAGTTAGTTGGTAAGCTAGAAATCTTTTGGTGCCTATTGTTGTTTGAAGTTCATATGCCTTGTTAAAGGTCTGAGAGACCATGGTTGATGTGATGATTGATTTCCTGCTGTTTTGGTCATGATGAGATTCTCGAGGGGTGTTTTGATATGTGGAGGTTGAGAGGCATTATTGTTGTGGTAGTGGATAATGCCTAGAGTGGTGAGATGCACCGGCATATGCACATGGGTGTCGAGGAGGGAACTAGAGTTGATGGAATGGAATGGATGTGGTTGTTGGGAGCTTGTTGATTATTTGGTTGTTTATCTGCTTTATTGTTCCCAACTGCTCAAGGCATCTCGCCTTTATTTCCCTTCTTCTGATAGAGGTGAAGATACGCTGGGTATGCCACATGCTTTCACTGTTTATCATCTCATGGTAGAATGTGTCTACGCTATTGTTATAGGTGGCAAAGACTCAATGGGAAGTACATCTACTAACCGTGTTGAGCCCCTTGTGTTTAGTAGCATAGGATGCTTTTCTTGAATTCCAAGGAAAATTAGAAATTAATTATGTAATGAATGTTTTAATAAATGATGTTAACACATGGAGTTGGAGTTGTTGAAATGTAATGACGATGTTTAAAACTATTAAAGGGGAAATGTTGTTTGAATGTGATGTTAATGCAATTTTATGTGCAATTGTTTATGGTTAATTAATGTTTGAAGAATTCATTAACGTACAGTGGAATTGACAAAAAGGGAATGAAGCAATCTAATAAAGCCTTTAAATGGTTGTGTTCATATAGGATACTTAGTCTAAGAAGTAGGAGCCCAGAGTCTGAGAGACGGTAGCTGCAGTTGTGTCTAAGACTTTGTTATGCCCATATTGTGGTTATGAGTTATAGTATATCTTGTACTTTTTGTGTTTCTATACGCTACTCCAAAATGATAGTAAGGGCTATTGACACCCCTAGGATTCTGAGCCCTAGGGTGTGTTTTACCCAATATTCTGATGGGAGGATGAATGAATGAAGACCCCCTTGACCCCGCTCTCTTCTCTTGGTAGATACTAGTGACATTAGTCACAACAGTTAGTTTTCCCAACATATGTGTGTAGAGGGCTGTAATGGCTTGTGGATATTCACACACATATATTCTGGATATAATATCCTACAGACTACTATTGGTGTAACGTGTGTAGGCTGTGTCAGCTTGAGGATCCTTACTCGGTGTATGGGCTATAATGATTTGAGGTATAATACCCGACGTATGATACACGTTATGCAAGCTGTGGTGGCCCCCGAAAACTACATGGTTACTTTTGGTTGTCAGGTTTGTGTGGTGCTTTCCCCAGGTGTCTGCGGGCAAACCATTGTGGTGTACATGGTACAGATTGTTGAGCATTGCCCAGTTGTATACGGGAAGCCTTAGGAGAGAGATTCACATGACGTATGTGGTTGGGGAAAAGCAGAAAACCAGTGGGGAAGTACTAGCGGGTTTACCATAATATTCATTACTATATTCTATATTCTTGTATGTGTAACATGGTGAGGGTTGCCATGGTGAGGTTGGGAACATAGTATACATGTTTAGGTGACAAGTTAGTTTCACTTGTTGTCCACTGTTCTTTAGCATGCATTATTTACTTTTAAACGAGAGGATTCATGGGTGGGGATCCTACTAATTATACTGTTATACTCACCCAATGTATATATAAATTTTTTTTCAGGTCACTTGGAGCAGGTTGGAGATCAAGGTGGTCAATACTGGCTTGTGGTTGGAGGAGCTGTTCGGGATTGTGGTTGTTGTGGTTTTTACTTACTTTTTGGGTACTTGTAGTTTTCCCTTTTTATTGTAGTACGTTTGCGTGGAATTTTATATATGTACATTGGTTTATTTTAAATTTCAGTTCTGAGTTGGAGTTCGTTGGTGTCTATCTTATCTCTATCACTAGAGAACTGCAGAGTCAAATGTGTTTAGGGAGCCCTACGATATGATGTATGGAACATTATGTTTACAATGGCTACTAAACAAGATGATACTATTAGCAGGGTAGAGACCTCATGATGGATCATGCATCATTCTTCTTTTTTCCTGTGTTCAATTAGGTAGATCTTGGGATAGGGTAACCTAATATAAATGAAATAGAACAATAAATTAATTAATGTTTAGTATTCCATATTACAGGTTTAGGAGCACTAACGATTTCTCATTTTACAAATATGGCTCCAGGTCGACGTCCTTGTTAGGTTTGCGAGAAAATTTCCAGAAGTCTGTTCTAGTAGATCTCCACAGGGTAGAAGTTAACGATGATGGAACTTGGAGGAAGACACTCCAAGAGTTTCAGTGCCAGAGTCTGTAGTTGTATGAGGGCACTATTTCAGATACATTCACGGAAGACTGGTTGGAGGAGGTCGAAATTGGATTCAGTTGGATCTGTGCTTGGAAGGAGCACTGGGTGTCCTTAGCTATGATGATTCTACGTGTAGCAGCAAGGCAATGGTAGTTCTTGTTCCTTGGGGATCATGAGGAGTCAATGATCTCAGGGGAGGAGTTTCGAGACAAGTTCAGAGTCGAGTTCCTTTCCTCGACAATGAAGGCGTCTAGTCGCCATGATCTTCTTACCCTTAGACAAGGGAGATCAACTGTTTGAGAGTTTGGAATCCGTTTCAGGAACCTTTTACGATATGCATTGGACCTGTTACCAGATGAGGAGGCCAGGGTGAGTCATTTTGAGGAGGCTTTGCATCCAGAGATCCAGCGCCATGTCACCCAATTTATGTTGATGACATATATCGAGGTCCTGGCGAGGGCAGAGGTTGTTGAGTGGACTTTGGCCAGAACCAGATCATCACGACAGGGGAATCAACATGATTCCTCATGAAGTAGAGCTGTGGTCCGAGGATCAGGTTTTTCAGGGAAGAGGAGTTTCCGTTCAAGCCAGGGTATGTCCCATCCCTTCTCGTCTCATTTCTCCAAAGGCAACAACTCTCAAGCCTATTACAATGGATCATGTGCTTGTTTTTCTTGTGGTGGTCATGACCTTCAGAAGCGGGAGTGCCCTACCTTTCAGAGCCTTCATCAAGCACAGGGTTCTATGCTCTAGGTTCCTCTGTTGAGGTAGTTTCCACAGAGGCATCAGAAGCCAGTTGCACCAGCTTTAGATAGCCAAAGAGGAGATGGGGTAGGTAGAGGACAGCTCCATGACGCTCCACATCCTCCGAGAGCAGAGAGCGATCATGGTGGTGGTCATCATCATGGTCATAGAGTCCATGGAGGTGGTTGTGGTCAGCTTCATGGTCTAGCGTTGCCAACAATGGATGATCCAAATGTCGTTCGTGGTACCCTTTTCTTTTTTCAACCTTGGTGTATTACTTGTTTGATTTAGGAGTGAAACAATCCATCATATCACCTACCCTTGTCCATTCTTTGGGACTTGAGGTAGAGAGGATTCTAGTTCCCTTGGTATTCAGTACGCCAGTCGGAGGTCGAGTTGACTTGTTTGATGTATGTAGAGACTATGGGATAGTGTTGGGGAAACACCGCTCTTGGGGAGATTTCTTATGTTTACGAATAAAACCATATGATGTCATCCTCAGCATGGATTGGTTGTATTCGGTGTAGGCTATCGTGGATTTCTACATGAATAAGGCCATTTTCCTTGGTGAAGATGGAGAGAAAGTGGGGTTTTTTGGTGAGAGAGATGCCCGGATGGTTTATAGGTGCATTCTGTTCTTATCATCCATGATGGCTGAGACGATGCTAAGTTCTTAAAATTTTTGATAGTTGGTATTTCCTAGGGTCGTAGAGGAGTACCTTGATGTATTTCTCAAAGAGGTTGTAGCATTACCCCTCGACGAGAGATTGAGTTTGGGATCGAGCTACAACTAGAAGTGTCTCTATCTTTATTTTCCATATAGGATGACCCCTTCTGAGTTGCGAGAGCTACGTATACAGCTTGATGGTCTGTTGTAGTTCAGTTTTGTTTGGACATGTGTGTCACCGTGGGGTACACTAGTTTTGTTCATGAATAAGGCCGATGGCTGTTTGATGTTGTGTGTCGATTATCATTGCTTACAGAAGGTGAAAAAAATTAATTGCGATCCTCTTCCACGTATTGATGACTTATTCAATCAACTGAAGGGTGCAAGTTGGTTTTCAAAGATCAACTTGCACTCATGATATCATTAGGTGCGTTTGAATGATGAAGATATCCTGAATACTTCATTCAGTTGTCGTCATGGGCATTATGAGTTCATTGTAATGTCATTCGGCATGGAAAATGCTCTAGCTATGTTCATGGGATTGAGGAATACTGTGTTTTGTGAGTTCCAGGACAAGTTTGTTGTGGTTTTCATTGATGACATCCTTATGATGTTCACATCTGAGGAGGATCATGCAAAGCATCTACGAGCCATCTTGGGAGTTCTTCGTAAACATCAGCTATTTGGGAAGTTGTCGAAGTGTGGGTTTTGGGCTCGGGAAGTCTATTTCTTGGGGCACTTTATGTCCCAATAAAGAGTAGCTTTGGATCCATCAAATATTTAAGAAGTTGAGTCTTGGGAATCCCCCAAGATAGTTTCATAGGTGAAAGGATTCCTTGATTTAACAGGATACTACAGTAAGTTCGTAGCCAATTTCTCACGAGTTGCTACTCCTCTGACAGCTTTGACTAGGAAGGATCAGCCATTCGTATGGACTGATCAGTGCCAGGCAGCATTTGAGTATCTAAATGAGAAGTTAGTAAGTGCTCTAGTTCATTGTCTTCCAGCTGATGGAGTTCAGTTTGATGTTTTCTACGACGCTTTGCAACTGGGGTTTGGGTGTGTCCTCATATAGTAGTGGTCAATTGTTTCTTATGGGTATCGGCAGTTACTTCCCCATGAACGTAACTATGCCACCCATGATCTTGAGTTGGCAGCCATGGTGTTTGCTCTAATGTTGTAGAGACATTACCTCATTGGTGAGTCCTTTGTGGTTTTCACCAATCAAAAGATTTTGTGGTATGTTTTCTCCCAGCATGACATTAACATATGACAACATCAATGGATGATGTTCTTAGAGGAATACGACATCTAAATATCATACACACCTGGAAAAGGTAATGTTGTTGCTGGTGAGCTAAGCCGAAAGCCACGTTGTGATGTTGTGTGTCAATCTGGAGATTCATGGAGAGTAATGGAGGAACTGTCATTATTACATCTTATTATGGGGGAAGTTGGAGGTAGAGGCAGTCTTTTTCAGATGACAGTGCAATAATCCATGGTGTAGAAGCTGGAAGAATCCTAATTTGGAGATCTATAGGTGGAGGTTTGGAGAGACCGATTTGTTTGTGGTGAGGCCCCTGATGGTTGGTCAGAGGACAAACAACACCGCGATTTGTATCGTGGAAGGTTTTTTTGTTCTCTTGGAGATTCGTGAGATGGTCCTCAGAGAGTTCCATAGTTTGCCTTTAGTAGTACATCCTGGTGTTACAAATATGTACCGATCCTTGTGGAGTCAGTTTTGGTGGCCTGGGCTGAAGCGTACAGTTGTGGAGTTTGTGTCTCTATGTTTAGTTTCCCAGATTGTGAAGGCTGAACACCATGTTCCAAGTGGTATTCTCGAGCCATTAGAGAGTCCTTAGTGGAAGTGGGAGGACATCTCAATGGACTTTTTTACTGTTTAACTCTATCTCAGGGAGGACATGACGCTATTTGTTTGGTAGTGGATCATTTATCAAAATCGCCCCACTTCATTGCGATCAAGTAGTCGAGCTCAATGGATGTATTGTCGAGGTAGTATCAGGAGGAGGTATTGAGACTTCATGGATTCCCTAGAATGATCATTTCTGATCGAGATCATCGTTTCACCTCAAGGGTGTGGAGAGGTCTATAACATGCCATTGGTTCTCAACTATGCCTAAGCACTGCTTTGCTCGTCAAAAGGATGGTCAGACGGAGAAAACCATCCAGACTCTTGAAGACATGTTGTGATCTTGTGTTCTTGATTTTGGAGGTTCACGGATAAGGCACTTACCCTTGTTAGAGTTCGCATACAATAATAGTTTCCACTCCACCATTAGTATGGCGCTGTTTGAAAACTCATATGGCCTACCTTTCCATTCTCTATTGTGCTAGACCAGGGATGGAGAGTCAGCAAAACTTGGAACGGAACTCGTGTAGAATACAACAGAGATGGTTTAGATGAATTGTGAGAGGATGAAGATAGCACAAGATTTTCATAAATCATATGACGATCAATGGAGGCGACCCTTAGAGTTTAATGTTGGGGATCATGTGTTTTAAAAGGTAGCTCCTCGTCCTGGGCAGTGAAGGTTTGGTTGTGGATATAATATTTCTCCCCAGTTTGTTGGGCCTTTCGAGGTTTTAGCTCGTGTTGGAGCTGTGGAGCACTGAGTAGAACTTCCCCCTTATATGAGTTGTATACATGATGTTTTCCATGTATCACAGCTCTATCGTTAACTTCATGATGACTCTCACATCATCGATTGGGGTGATATCGATGTTGATGATGACGCAACCTTTGAGAAGTGACCTGTGGAGATCCAAGTCTACAAGGAGAAGGTGTTGGAAAAGCATTATATTCCTTTAGTTCATGTCTTATGGCGACATGGTGTCTTGGAGGAGTGTACCTTCAAGCGTGAGCCATAGATACATGCTCAGTACCCAGAGTTGTTCGATTTTTTACTCTTCTCTTGTATATTTGTTACTTATGTGGATATAAAACATTCATGTTATGAGATGGATCTATTTTTTGTTTTTGGTGGCTTCATCTCTTATGAGAGGTATCTCGATGGGTGGTTGTATAGACCCTGTTTCGTTTCCCCCATTAGGTGAGTTTTGGATTCTCGAGGACGAGAATGTTTTGAGAGGTATCTAATGTAATTTCTTGAACCTCTCCAGTCAATTTGTTTGTAAAAATGTGCTGTAAATGGTGCTCCGAGAGATCGTGGGGGCTTGGAAGTGCGATTGGGTGACATTTTTAAAGAAAATTGGATGTTATGTAGCTTTCGCACGATTGGCACACCATTTTTCTAACAGTGCGGCCAAGCCATGCGTAGCTGGCCTGGATGGCAGTAGAGACCGCACGAGAGGCACACGGTTTGTCTAAACCGTGCAACCAAACCATGCGAGCTGAGTGGCTAAAGTAGTGGTGACCGCACGATTTGCACATGGTTTGTCTAACCGTGTGGCTATGTCGTGCGTGCACTTATTGTTAGATCCTAAAATTTCGGATCTTCCCCGTTTTGCCTCTATCTTGCTCGTTTAAGCCCCTACTTGGCCATAAATTAGGTTTAGAATTCCTTAGAGTTAGAAGAACCTCTCCCAAGCATTTTTATGCGATCTGAAGGCTTCTCTTCATGAATCAAAGCCGGTTTCTCGAGGTATGTGATCCTTTTTGTTTGGTTCTTCGATCTACCTAGATATAATCCTCCTCTTCTTTTAGTATCTTAGATCTATGCTCGTTATGGGTTGATCTAAGTGTGTGGACGTCGAAAGTGATGAGCTTTGGTCTTGGTTGTGATAGGAGAGGGGATCTAGGAAGGATCCTTGGTGAATTGGCCCGTTCTTCTTGGGAGTTCTTCGACCGTTGTGGTTTCGTCAAAAACCATTTAGGTAGAGGATTTGTTTCTTCTCTAATTGTGTATGTGCAATCGTAGTGTTAGCATGATTTAGCCCTTTGGTTCACAAGGAAAATGACTTAATTAAATAGCTGAACCAGATTAAAATAATTTTTTTGATCACATGTTGTTGCTTTGTACGGTGTTAACGGATCTCCTCATCATTTTATAGATAGTGTGATATCTATTCCTTGCTTGTTAGAATTATGTTCTTGATGAAATTGATAAAGAACGTAATGCAAGAATTAATTGATAATTAATTGGATAAAGATAAAGAGGCCTGTAAATGCATCTGGTTGTTTTTTTGTGGATGTTGTTCCAGCTTCATGTTAATAAAATTGAGGTCGATGATGTGTTTAATTCAGTTTGTTGGTAAACCTGAAATCTGTTGGTGCTTGTTGTTGTTTAAAGGTTGTATGCCCTGTAAAACGGCCAAGAGCCCAAGTTTGATCTGATGCTTGATTTCCTTCTGTTTTTGTTGTGATGTGACCCTAGTGGGGTGTTTTGATATGTGGAGGTAGAGAGGCCATGTGTTTGTGGTAGCAGATGACACCTAGAGTGGCAATATGCATCAGCTTATGCATGTGGTTGTCAGGGAGGGCACCAGAGATGACAGAATGGAATGAATGTGGTTGTTGGATGCTTGTTGATTCTTTGGTTTTTATCTGATTTACTATTACCCATTGCACAATGAAGAAAGTATTGCTTACCGTTTTTCCGAAAGAGGCAATGAAACAAGGGTTATTCCTCGTGATATCCGAGTTTAGCCTCTAAAGGGAGAATGTGTCTACACTGTTGTTATAAGCGGAAAATACATGACATGTAGTACATCTACTCACCATGTTGAGCTCCTTGTGTTTAGTATCATAGGATGATTTTCTAGAATTCCTAGGAAAATGGAAAAGTAATTATTTAATTAATGATTGAATAAATGATGCTAACTGATGGGGTTGGAGTTGTTGAAACATAATGTTGAGGTTGAGAACTTTTGATGGGGCTACGATGTTTTAATGTTATATTAATTGAATTTGATGTGCAGTTGATTATGGTTAATTAATGTTTGGAAAATTAATTAATGTACATGGGAATTAATAATAAGGGAATGATGTAATCTAATGAATCCCTTAAATGGTTGTGTGATTATATGATACCTAGTCTTAGAAGTGGCATCCCGGAGTCCGAGAGACGTTAGCTACAGTTCTGTCTAAGACTACGTAATGCCCATAGTGTGGTTTTGAGATATATTATACCTTCTACTTTTTGAGTTTCTATACTCTACTCCACCCTGTCAGTAAGGGAAACTAACACCCCGGGGATTCTAAGACCTGGTGGGTGTTTTCCCAAACATTTAGATGAGAGGATAAATGGCTGACAACCCACTTTGACCTCACTCTCTTCTCTTGGTAGATAATAGTTCCATTAGGTACAATGGTTAGTTATTCCCATATATGTGTGTAGAGTGATTTAATGGCTTGTGGTTATTCACACACACATATTCTGGATATCGTATCCTATTGACTACTATAGGTGTAACGTGTATAGGTTGTGACGGCTTGAGGATCCTTACTCGGTGTATGGGCTATAATGGCTTGAGGTATATTACCCGACATATGATACACGTTATGCGAGCTGTGGTGGCTCTCGGAAACTACATGGTTACTTTTGGTTGTGAGGTTTGTGGGGTGCTTCACCCACGTTTCTGTGGGAAATCCTTTGTGGTGCACGTGGTGCAGATTGTGCAGCATAGCCCAGGTGTATACAGGCAAGCCTTTGGAGAGAGATGCGTATGATGTATGTCGTTGGGGAAAAGCGGAAAACCATTGGGGAAGTAGTTGCGAGGTACCTTTGATATTCTTTACTACAATCTATATTATTGTATGTGTTACTTGGTGAGAGCAGCCATTGTAAGGTTGGGAACATAGTATACCTGTTTAGGTGATGAGTTAGTTTCACTTGTTGTCCACTGTGCTTTAGCATGCTTTCTTTACATTTGCACGAGAGGATTCATGGGGGATCCTACTGAGTATATTGTTATACTCACCCAACAAATATATAAACTTTTTTTTCAGGTCACTTGGAGTAGGTTGTAGGTCAAGCTTATCACTACTAGCTTGTGGTTAGACGAGTTGTTTGGGCTTGTGGTGGCTGCGGTTTTTACTTTCATTTGGGTACTTGTAGTTTTCCCTTTTTGTTGTAGTACTTATTTATGGAATTTCATATAAGTACATGGGATTCTTTTACATTTCAGTTCTGATTTAGTGTTGGTTAGTTCCTATATTATCTCCCTCTTCCGCATGTGTTCTCTTAGAAGGTAATGCCTCCCATTTGTGTTTTTATTATACCCTCGGTGCTAGTCGCCAACCCAGGGCCTACTGGAGACTGGACTCGGGGGTCATTATCTCCCTTCTTACATTGTCAGCCCAGGAGGGGTACACATTTTGGGGAGGGGTTCATGACAATTTTTATTACAAATTTTTTATAATTTTATCATGGATGATGAAAATTTTTAGGACTTGGAATAATAAGAAAAATTACAACCAGTAGATAAAACTATACCACTTAATGGGAAAACCTCAATTGATTAACACCTTTAAACAACATAGGATGGTGTTTCAAAAAAATAAAACCCTTATAATGTGTTTTTGTATTCAAGAGAGGTATTTTGGGAGACCTATTAAGAATAAAATTTGGTTTTATGTCTTAATGAATGAAAAAAAATTCCCTTTATTGAAGTTGGGAGGGTCACTCTGGAAATTTCAGAAAATATTAAATTATTATAAATTAATTTGTATTTAAGAAATGATACAAAGTGATTTATTTCTATTTTTAGATGAGTGTGGATATAAATAAGCACAAAAAATGGTTTTTTTAATTTTTAGGCCACATTCTTGCCCTTATCAATTTTAACCCTTTTTAACCCTTTATTCTTACCCTGACAACATTGATTTGTTATTTTAAAGGGTTAATATTATTAATATAAAATTTAAAAAGATCCATAAATGGATATTGTTTGATATCATAAATCATATAATAAAAACATGTCATATTTAATAATTTTAGTAAATTTATATAATTTAGTAAAATATTATTTATTTTTAAATATCATTAATGTAATGTTTTACACTATTCATTCATTTGACATTTAAAAATATCAATAATACAATATAACATTGAACAAAATATTTGTATACAAAAATAAAATTTAAAATCATTCTATAAAATTTTAGTATTACAGAAATTCTTCAATATTAAATTTATTTTATTATTTTCATTATCATTTCACTAATTTAATCATTAATTAAATAATTATCGTTTCAGTGTTGTGATCAGATTTTAGGTAATTATTTCTCCACTAAAAATTAAAAATAAATTTCACTTTTGAGGATAAGATTATTTTTTTTCATAGTTATACTTATTGTCTTACATATATTCTATATAACACCATATAAAAAATATGATATCTATTAAAAATAATAATGTGACAACATTGATTTTTCTTTAAATATAATATTATAAACACATAATCTAATCTTAATGTCCATAAATGGTAATATAACCAAACCTATAATGATTATGGATGAATTTTAAAAATAATATTAAAGTGGGTTACATTTAAGAATCACTTTATAGGCCTTGTAATTTTATTTTTGTCCAAAATTACTAGATTTTCCCTTTAAAATGTTTATAAAAATTATTTTGGTTACACTTCATATTATAGAAAAATAAAAGTAACCGATTTAAAAGATATGGAAATTTGGATTCAAAATATGGAATAAATTTTTTGAAACATTAAATACAAATTTTATATAATTTAATTAAAAATTAAATTCCTAAATAGTAATATGAAATAGATTTTCAAAAAATGCAATTTTTAAAAATAAATTTTTTATACTAAATGAAAGATTAAAGTCAATTTTCAAAAAAAATATAATTTTAATATTTGAAATGAAAATGAAAAATAAAATTTTTGTAAAAATATAAAATGTAATTTTAATATGTAAATACCAGAAAATAAAATCAAAATTTCAGTAAAAATCGCCATTTTCAGTATTCATTGAAGAATAATGAATTTCATAAAATTCAAAAAATATCACCATAGAATAAATTTAATATGATAATTTCAAAAATTTTATATATTTAATTAAATAAAATTTCACTATTAAATATAAATTGATAATATTGTTCACTCATAAATGAAATTAAAATAATTATTAGGGAAATTATATTTGAAAATTAAAATTATATTACTAAAATAATGTGACTAATTTTAGAAGAAATGACTAATACATTATTAATG
Organism: Viscum album; assembly: GCA_963277665.1. Lineage (NCBI taxonomy): Eukaryota > Viridiplantae > Streptophyta > Magnoliopsida > Santalales > Viscaceae > Viscum > Viscum album. The sequence goes on from OY728128.1 coordinate 327,740,784, forward strand.
GGTAGATAAATTTAATATTTTATTATTAAGTTAATAATATTCATTCCTGTCAATTTAATGTCTCTATTTTAACGGTTACATAAAAATAATATTTGGTTTTGAGTTTATGTTCGGTGTTGTGTTTCTTGTAAGCTATCAAAAAAAGTATTTCCTTTTAAAAAATCGTGATGTAACCGTAACATATATTCTCAATAGGATACTGCATAAAACCTATCATCAAAATCATTAATGAATTAAGATAAAGGCTATTACATTAAAAATGAAAACAAATCACCATCTAAATATGTAATACCAGTTTCCCATCCAAATTATATATCACTCGTGATGTAATGAATAGAAGTAACCCGTTATTATAATATTATATATATATATATATATAGGTACATTGCATCCTCTTACCCACAATTTTATCTCTTGTACACTACAATTCCAGAAATCATCTCCTCATATCCTTTAAAAGTTATGTCATTCATGATATGAATTGGTATATGACCTTACCTACCTCAATCACTCATCGGGCATTGAATCTTGTGTTCCCATTAGTCTATAAATCATAACCACCACCACCACCATCCCATATGTAACCATGTTTTTTTCATTAATACACTTCAACCAATGTAATTTTATTATACCAGAATCTTTAAAAACACATTCATGTACACTTATGGGAAGAACTAACAACTATGTCTGACTATAAGTATGAACAATATTATTAGAATGATTATATTTATAAAGAGAGGGATGAATTGTCTTATAAATTAAAACATATAATATATCAATTAAAATTATTTAATATTTAAAGAATAATGAAATTTTTTAAAGAACTAATGAAATTAAAAACAGTGTACAACAGATTGATAATGAATTTTGGAAAGAGTGCATAAAAGGAATCCCTATATCTGATCCCCTGAATATTATTGAGAAGTTTTTCTTCAAACCCATAAATATTAATGTTTTTAAAAATAATCCCCAAACAACATTATTTTTTGTGATTTTGGAAATAAAACCATTTAAAAGTGTAAGAACTTTTCTTTTAAGTTGTCGGTACATAAAATCCCAAATGCACAGCTATCCTTTTAGTGTTTTTGGAATGAAACTCAATTCCTCTTATTTACCAGGTAGTTACCACCTATCCCTATCAGACATAGTGGTATTGATAACCTAGATAGGTAAAAAATAAGATTTTATAGTACAAGACTTTTCAATCACAATATCTACCCAACAACAACAATATAAAAAAAATAGTTTGGGGAACAATGAAAATGTATGTGAAAACATGAATAAGAGAAAAATGAATAAATTTACATCTAAAATAAATGTTAAATATAAAAATTCAAATCCCTACTACCTTTGGTGTATTTATAATCAATAATATCCTATGTATCATTCTATATTATCTAATTATCATAGAGAGTAGTTAGGGTGAAATTAATGTAATTAGGGTCATGTCCAATGAGAAATTTTTTATTTCATGTCCCCAGAATAATATATGGGTGTCACTAGCTTGACGGTGGCACCTGGGTAAAATTATTTATCTATCCAAGTAACATCAGGTAGCTACTAGAAATTACTATTATAGAAATTTAAAAAAAAATTCCATGCTCTTCTCGATCCATCCATTTGGATAGCCAACATCATGAAAAAATGTCTCAAATAAAAAATATAAATCCATGAAATAAATCTTTTAGAAACATATTATAGTCATTAAGATCATCAAAACAACCTAATAGTGTGATATGTACCACATTATCTTTATTTTTGGATATTGAAAACACATAAATAACTAATAACAAGAATGATTTCCATGATTTAATTATAATTATTGCAACTAAGAAGAATATAAATATTTTACCATATAATTCATCCAATAAGAAAAATTTAATGAATTATTTACTAAAAAAAGAAATTCAATACTCAATAACCTTTTCAAATATCAAAAATTAAAAAACACAAATATTCGACAACTCAAGAGTTACTCAATTTCAAAAACAATGAAAATTTCAAAAATAATTGAAACAAATCAACATAAAATTGAAATTATTATCATGGTCTTCATATTATCAAAATATTTCTTTGATTTCAAAACAATCCCCCCTTTTATGGTTTTAAAATATTACTTTGAAATTGTTATATAGAAATCATACATATTATTGGATCACCTTTTTACCGCTTTTCATTTTTATATTGATCACAAATAAGTGTTATAGAAATATGGTTAATGTATTCATAATAAGATAATGTTCAATCATAAGAGAGAAAAAATAAATTGGAGTTTTATAAATACCATCACTAATACGTGTTTGAGAGACACTAAACATTTTTTTCAATATAAATATTTTACTGATATTTCCATCGAATATGTTTTTGAAAAAAAATTTACAAATATAAATAATTTATATAATTCAATATAAGGTTTTGAAATCATAAAATATCCCATAACATGTCCAATTGATTAAATATAAATCATTGAATTTATAAAATCTCAAATTTATTTTTTGAAATACTTATTCATTAAGAGTATATTGTTTATAAGTGGTTGGATCCCTGATAAATGATGAAAACATTAAAAATCACAAGGGGGAAAAAATAATTGCAATCAAGTGTTAAATTAAAAAACACACCTAATAGGTTGAAAGATACAGATCAATCAAATTAATATATATAGAAATTAAATTACATCAATAATATTCAATATTTAATATATTCAATAAAATTCAACAAATTTCATGGTGATGAATAAAGGGACCCATTATTCATTAAAATGATTAATTAATAAATAATATATTTCCATTAATAACTCCCCTATAGAAAAAATTGATCAATTTTATGGTGTTTAAAGAAGATAACATTCAATTAAAGATTAGTGAAAACAAAATCTTATAGGATATTGGCATTTTGTAAATTATCTCTATGAAAATTGAGCATATAATCAATATAATTAGTGTCATATTTTTAATTAAATTTTCAGACAAATAAATCATAGTTATTTTGTGACACTTAACAGGAACACGATAAAAATTTATGATTTAATATATAATATTGTGTTTCATTCAAATGATTTTGAAGATACAACTCCCTGTGGAAATATATTTTGCTTCAGCTATGGAAAGTGATGCAAATCTTTCTTCTTACTAATCAAGGCGACTAGGAATCATAAATTTTGATAGAAAATCATACCTTTATATATTTTATATATTCTTCATCCCCCAAAATCTACATCGGCAAAAATAGTATGTTTAAAAGATTTATTTTTTAGATAATGCAGAACGATAGTTTTTGTTCCATTAATATACAAAAAAAAATATTTTAAGTTATTTAGACTGGAATTCATTTGGATTATCTTGAAAATGAGAAAAAATGGAAGTAGTGAACATGATGTCTGGTTAAGTCATGTAAAGATATATAAGACTCCCAATAATACATAAATAATATTATTGCCGTGAAAGCTACTAGATTCATCAAAAGTAATATTCTAATAATTAATCATTAATGTAAAAATTTCCTTCACTTGATGTATGATAACACTTTTTAAAATCACATTTTTATAATTACTTTGCTATGAAAAGTGTCAGAAGTGTTTCAAAAAATTTGAAAACCATAGATCAGAATGACTTCCCTTAAAAACTCATTTAAATTTCCTAATGATTTAAACTGAAAAGTTTATTTTTTAAATAATACTATATGTTTAAAAATATTATTCCAACAACAATAATAATTAATAGAAAAATATACTTTTAATTTTGAATTAAAAATAATGTTGAATTCGATTTTCCAAATTCAAAAATGTTTTCTATAATAATTTCTTTTACCAATCATACAAAGATTAGATAAATATTTTAAGTCTATAAATTTATTTTCTTAACATGAATGCATGATCCAACCATGTTTAACTCTTTAAATTGTTATTTTGATCAATTAGATTTTTTAAAAATTAATTAATTTAAAAATATATATTTTAAATCAATTTTTATGATCATAAAACTAAAATGATATATTAATTGCGTTATTATTCCAAGGAATTCAGGCATCGAGACTAGGTAAAATATCTCCCCATAGAAAATAACATCATATAGGTTATTGCCTTTACCTACAATTCATGATTTCATAGTACTGATATTACATAATTCTTCCAATTTACATCTAAAGACACATTGGATTATATCATTGGGTTGACCATTTGTAAATTCCCAAAGATTTCAAAAAAAAAAAATTGGTTGATTTTATAATATTAGTATTTCATGGAAAGAACCAAATCATTATTATTATTTTAATCCAATGCATTTTGGGGACATAGTTGTGACACCAAATCCTGATTCTCTAGTAAATTTAAAATGATCTTCTTAGTATGAGTACATGATTGAAAATTATTGATTACATTTTCAATTGGAGGGACTTTATAAATAATATAATGCCTCCGGCTAAGGGAGATGTTCATATTCATATTCAATTTAATTAGAAATTTGAGTTTTATTCACAGAAAAATTATATTGGTCTACCTCAACATCATTGTTTTATTGGTGAGATTTACAGATATTTTTGTCAATTTTTTTTTGAAATAAATCATCAATGGTGTAGACCGTTTTATTGAAATTAGGTAATATTTAATTGTGTAAGAAAATAAAATAAGGAATCTATCATTCTATTGAGGGTTATATTTTCAATTTTTATCATTAATGTTAATAAAAAACATTTAAAATCCATCTGTATTTTAATATAAAAAATCCTATAAGGGGTCATCCTAATAATGTGTCTAACAAAAAGATGAATAATGGAATATAATATCCTATTAAACACATCTTCATAAATGTATTGAATTTGATTAAACTAATTTAGGAGAGTTTGTAAAATTTCTATAAAAGATTGATTCCATATTTTAAAAACCCTTTTTTGTTAGGGAGTAATATTAGTGGAAAAGATTGATGATAACATTATAAACTACCAAGACGAAAACACCTTTATATTGAATATATTCCCCAAGATCTCTCTAAAGTGAAATGATCTTATAAATTTTTTAATTTTCTACATTATTTTCATACATAATGAAAAAAATTATAATCATCAATTTTATTTTCCATCAAATTCAATCTTGTAAATCATGTTTAGTCATTGATAAATAAAATGGGTGATATTTACCTCCTATAAAATACAATTTGGTTAGTCTAAAAATACTTCTGTGAACATGTAGAAGGGTATTAGAGGTCAAAAATTAATTTTTAAATTTGAATTAAGCCTTGTATTTTTAACCAAATTAGTATGGTTTATACACAATGTTATTTTAAAATTTTAATTATGATAAATCTCATACTAAACATTAATAAGTAAGTTTTACTTATCAGTTTCTGCTAGAATAAACATATAATCTATGACTAGATATAAATAAAAATTTTGTGCACTCAAACATGTGAAATTTTAAATTTAAATAAATCAAGAAACCATAACAAAAAAATTAAAACCTAGAACTAGAAAATAAAATCATTCAACAGGAATGAATAATCAATAATAATTCATTTTCACGAAAATTGAATAGCAATATCACTAAATATACTAATTCATAGAGATGTATTCTTTAATACTTTTACATATAAAAAATATTTAATAGTATGAGACTTGGAATATCCAATCATACCAATATTGACGATGAGAAACATTATGTTTTCCCTAAGGGTGACTTGCCCACCATCAGGCTCTTCATGGTGGTAGAATTTTATGAAGTCACCACACTTGTTCCACGAGAACCCACTATCAATATACCATGCATAAATTATTAATTTATCATGATTATATTTTTTCACATAAGTATTAAGACACTAAAAAATTTTTTACCAAAAATTTTGGTTCCCAAATTTTATCTAATAGATTATTTGTAACACATAATTTAATATAACTTTTTTTCCTGTAATAAATAATAAAATAATTATGAATTTTTTTTGGTGTTTCATAATGATAACATGATCAATTTTATTCATATATAATTTCTGTGATATTTATAAAATAATTTAATATTTTATGTTGATAGAAACCTTTAATAAAAGAATATTTTTTGGAATTCATAGTTGTTATTACATGATTAGATTAACTGCTATCATATTCACATTTTTCCTTGAAATTTCTATCAAAAAATAATATTCAAATTCCACTCACCTTGGTTGAACTTCACAAGATAGTTTCATAACTCTTTGATTGTATTTTTTAATTATTAAATGTTTGGTTGATCCTTCAACCAAATTATTATTTAATTAATATTATACAAATAATTTTTCAAAATTTTATTATCTTTCATCATTAAATTGAATCTTATTTTTCTATCGTTAGAATTTTTTAAGGAATGTTTTCGGCCTTCTAATTGTCTCCATTTTTTTCTTATTTTAATTAAAAAGATGACTCTTCTTATTAAATTGTTTTTTATTTTTCATCTCTTTTAAATTTGATATTGGATTAAAAAATTCATCATGAAATTTATCTCTATAATATCTTAGATATTAATTATTTAATTGGAAAAATGATAAAGAAAATGAGTTTGAATTTTCCTCAATATTGGACATGAGGCACATGTTTCTTTCATCACATGATTGGGATAATGAAAGGGGTTCATTATTTAAAACAATGCTTATGCCATGATGTCCTTTTTTATTTACTTATTTTTCATTTTATTCTTTTTTTTATAGTGGGAAACTCGGGTTTCATGTGACTCTATTGGTTACAATAATAACTGCATACCTACAATTTACTTTTTTTCCTCTATATCACCCCAATACGTTAAAATATGTTTATTTTAGTATAAAATAAATGTTTTTTCTATATATTAGTATAAAAAACAACATGTTATTCTTATTCTATACACAACACAATGTTATCTTGTGTTTTATATAGGACCTAGTGTTTCCAACATTTAATGACACACCTATTTAAAACTACATTTTGAATATATTATAAATTCTATTTCCAAATAAAAATTACATTTATATTTATGAATTTCAAATTTATGTTTGGGATATTTTTTGGTATTTTTATGAGAATTTTAATTTGTTGATTAATATTAAAATATACATAATTTTAATTGAAAACTAATTTTTAATATAAATAATTTTTATATATAATTTATAAATAAATTTTGTTTTAAATTATATTTAGTTAAATTATATATAAATTAATAATATTTAGGTCATTGGAACCAATTTAACAATGAAGCTGGATATAAAAATGTTTCCTTATTTCATGCATTTTCACATTAAAACCCTCGTTTTTCCCCATTTACATGATTAATTTTAAATTAATTTCAGCATCTTCATTTATTGGAATTTGGAAAAAATGATTCCATATATTGTAAATAATAATTTTTAATTTCTAATAAGTAAAACATTGTTTTTAAATAAAAGTATTAGTGTCTTTAATTACAATTAATAAATCAATTATGGTAAAAATTAATATATTTTGGGAAGAAACATAAATATGAAGTTAAAAATGAACTATAAACTATTCTAAATTACAATTTATTCCCATATTTAAACCATATATGATTTGTTTTCAAATTTTATGAGTTGGTTGGATATCATTCTATAAAAAATGTCATATATAATAAGTCTTGCAATGAAAAAAAAGAACAGTCCTGAACATTAAAATTTTGATAACCTTGAGATATGGAAAAAACATAATATTTCTCGTTATACATATTATTTTTAATGGTACATTTGTTTTTTATCTTAATAATTTTTCATAAATTTTTAAATATGAAATTGTTACTTAAAATGATTATCAAATTCCAACATTGTGAATATTTAGTTAATAATTTAATAAAATAAGTGATACTAAAAAAATAAAAGTAAGTGAAATTGAAAGAATTATTTTCCTATTTTATTTGTTTATAATAGTTTCTCATGTAAAATATCTATTATCCTAATATATTTTAATTCCATAATTATCTTGATATTTTAAAATTTTAATTATGTATATGATATCAATGTTGACATTAATATTATTCTAATGTAAATTGTTTTTATTAAAAGAGATAAAATATAAAAAAATCATATATTCAAAAATATTATTTTTAAATATTAATAAATATCCACTATTTTGAATTTAAGGAAAAAATTATAATTTAAAATTAATATTTTGACACATAAATAATGGAAACATTGCATGTATAGTTTTGGGTTATGTAGTATTTTTGTTTGTTACATGAGATTCTTTTATCATTAATTTCCCATAGAAAGAATAATTTTATTTTTTAATTTGGATAAATTATTTTGTATTTTGTTATTATATATTTTCTAAAAAATTCACATTAATTAAGTCATTATGGTTAAATTACTTTGGTTATAAAACTGGTTACCTAAATGAAAAAAATGGGGAATGTGTGGAAACATATAAGATAAGGAAACAATTAATAATATTCTGTAATTTTGGTGTGTTATAGGTTTGGAATGACCAAAATTTCACTTTAATCCTTCGTTTGTCATTTTTTTGGAACATGACAGAAGCAAGGACCTCCCAATATTGTATACCATTTTATATTTACATGAATTGAAAACTCCTTCCACTATAATATGGTATTCACCACCTACCCCATTCTTTACACATCTCAATCACATTGTCTCATATAAATTCTACCCAATAAATATCCCAAAATCCTTAAACTCACCATATAACCCTCAATTTGGTAAAAAAATCCAAGGATACCCTTTGTTTAATCTCAAAAGGAGTTACCGAAAAATAGGTAAAATTATTACACGATTAGTTTTATTTTATTTATTTCTCAATCCATTAAATTATAACTCATATATATTAAAATAGTATCATAATTATCTAAAATATATTCAAATATTGTTATGTTAATTTTTTTACCAACACCTACTCACATTCTATAAAAGGGGTAATGAATTTACCATTTGTGTGTACGACAGACTAACTCCTAGTGAAACAATGTTTTTCATTTTCCCTTAATCACCCATAATAGAAAAGAATTATGATGAAAACAATAAGTAAAATATATTTTTGATATTTATGTTTTATTAATGGTTATGTAATTTTTATATAACTCATCTTTTCATGACATCCATTTTAAGTAAATATAATGATGTTTTTTGTGGACGTGTGGATTGTTGTCTCCTCAAAGCAATCTAATAAAACACTATAATACATTTAGTGTATTAATAATGAGATTAATTAAATATATGTTACATACATTAAATATATATTATATTAATGATATAATTACCATTTTGTAAATAAATTATATCCTTTTAATCGTTACCATTTTCACACAATAAATAAAGTGATATTGTAATATGTGGATGTGTGGACTACCACCTCTTTTACATGATTTGATTACTAATACATCCCAATACTTTTATTTATAAGTAAATATTAATAAATAATGATTTTTTAATAATATTATAATTCTTGAAAGATAAAATTCACCTACATTTTTTCTTTAACGATCATTGAGAACTGGAAACATTACTCACATGTTCATATGAACTACAGTCAATATGATTGTAAAATTGCTTCATTTTTGTAAACCAAATTGAATGATTTATTTTAATATAATAATTTATGGATAATTATAAAACTTATTTCCAAATTATTGTTGTTTTTATTTTTATATAACTAACCATTTTACAATAGTCAACCAACCAATTCAATTTTTATGAACTGAATTGAATTTAGACTATATAAATGACATGAACATAATTATTTATGTAATTGGATGAAACATTTTAATATGTGAAGTAAAAGTAATAATAAACCCTACAAGGATATAAATAATGCAAATAATTAAAATAAAATTATTATTTGTGAAGATAAAGACTCACGTGACAAGTCAGACTCAAGATAAAGGATTTTCGTCTCACTTTTTTACATCATTGAGATAAATGTCACATTCACCCCATACATATTTTCTGTGTTTTATATACATATCCATTTAATATATTATATGGTAAATTATTTTATATTTATGATATTGACTTTTTTTCTTTGATTTATCTCATCCAAGGGGTTTCAATTAAAAAATAAAATAATTGTAAAAGTTATCTTGAAATCTCATATTCATTTGTGATTGTTAACATTACCATTAAAAATCCATTTCATGTAATCATTAATAATTAAAAACTATATTTAAATTTTATATAAATATTCTTTAAATATGGGTATGAATATTATATATATACTATTCAATGTTAATATACTATTTTTACATAGAATGTTATTTTATTTATTATGGAAATATGGATAAATCTGAATCTTTTACTCATTAAGGATATCTGATAAGGCACTTTGTTTATGTATTTAAGTCGATTATTCCACATATGTGAAATTATGTTTTCATTAAATGCATTATTTGGGTATTGGTTAATTTAATAAACAAAATTTATTTTTATTCTAATGGGATTATTTGTGTTTGACAAACACTTCGCAATTGTAAATAGTATTTTTTAAATAGTCTTGTGAAATATCATTAGAGTTGAGTTAAGGTTGGACAAACAAATTTGGGTTATTACCTGAATTTTTTAAACCATATATTGAAGGATATTTATGTAAAATGTTATTTCTATGTGGGAAACATGGATTCTAGTGATAAATAATTTCCTTTATTATAATTTTTATTATCCAAAATTGTTTTACTATGAAAAAAGAAATTGACATACTTTGTTTTTAGTTTATTGATTTAATAGAATGTGTAATCATTCAATTTCAATAAAATATTTATTTTTTATCATAAATTATTTATCTTCAGGTTATATTTTACCCTTATTAATCATTGGATCTCATCATAGAATTCATTTACCTTATAGGTATAAAGATACATTCATCCGATGAGAATCGTGTATGAAGAGAATTATATTTTTAATGTATTATATTTTTTATTTCCAATGTAATATGGGTTCCATGTATGTGTGTGGATTTCAAAAAATGCTAAACTAATCGGTCCATCAGTATTTGATTCATTTAAATCATGATAATTTAATAATTTAAGGTATTAGTTTTAATCTTTTAGTTTAAGTGTTTTACAACTTCTCATTCTTATAATTGTGGTATTCTCTCTTATTTGTAAAAAAATTAATCATATTATTGAAATTATGATTCACATATTCCTCAATTCTAAGATATTATTTAATATTATGGAATAATGAAATGTTATTCTTCTTCATGACCTTAGTGGCTTCTTTCCTTACATTCCTCTTTATTGCAAACTCATATTTCATGAGTGAGCCACTGAGTTATTTTACCAAAATATTTTTTATATCTTTTATTCCTATATTAGTTTATCCTTTAATTCCAAAGTAATATTAAAGACCCAAAGGATATTCATTATATGAATATTAATTATATTCTCATCACTTAAGGACTACCTTTCATTACAAATATCAGTTCAATGGGGAAAAATATCAGTTATATACTAATTATATTTGATTCGAAAGAGTTGAAAATATTTATTATACAAATCATGCATAGTATCCTTTAATTTGTTATCCCCATCATGCATATCTTCTTCTAATTTCCAAATTTCATGGGTTGTTTTACAAATGAAAATTGTATTAAATTCATTATATTTAACCCATATTATAGAGAATTCATGAACATTAAATCAATTTCAAATGTTTTTATGTCATCGGGATTCCATTTATCTTTCATTTATTTAGTGTTGGTATATCCGTGCATAATTATCCTCATTCCAGATATACTATTCTTCTATGAAAAGTATACATTACTATTTTCTAATAAGCATAGTTGGATGTATGAATGTATTGATCATGAACCAATGAGTTTATTTCTATATCACCATAGTTAATGGATGTAGATTCTATCATTAATTGATTATTCCCAAAAACCAGTTGTTGTTTATAAAGAATGGATTTCTCTTATAACAATTCTTATTCTGATTAAATATGGAATGATGAGGGTGAATTACCATTGAAGATAATTTTTTAAATAAAAACATTGAAAATATATATTATGATAGACAATGATATAAAATAAATTTAAAAGTGTTTAATCATATAAGAAATTAATGTTAAAACACTCGAGATTGATAAATGTGTTTGAAACTAATACACAAAGGCATCCCTCTGTCCCATCTCCTCATGATTAGTTAATAGTTTTGGTTTTAGAAATACATATTAAAAAATATTACATGAAATCAAAACCCCTATCAATTATGTTTTTATATAATGAAAAATATTTTCATGTATAGGCCCCTCGATTTTAGTGGGAAACACTATAAAACCCAAATTCATGGTTATCCTCTTTGTGGATGTTGATTGAAACCCAATTCCCCTTTAATTTGAAGGGAGAATGAAATTATATCCCTCAAACAAAAAGATAGTGAGCACCATGGAAAAGGAAAAATAAGTGTATTTCACAGACAATTCCCTTTGAATGACACTATGTACCCCAATATTTAAATACAAAAAGAAATGAGTGGGAGGGATTCATGTAAATGTATGAAATCAAAACAAGTAGAACAAGATTTTGGATAATTATATAACCACTAAATTTATTAGAGAGCCATTGGGATCAAATTACATCACTTATATCCCTCTCCAACTGATTTTATTTGTTTTTATGGATGCCACCATATAAACAATGGTTTTTACTTGCTATCTAATTGAACTGGAATAGAAATGGGGGGGTTTTAAGGGTATTGTTATTCATTCAATGGTAACCTATATGGTTTATATTATCACCATCAATTATAGAGGTTTTAAAAAATCGTACACACAGCCCTTGATCCCTCTTACTGGTTTGGTTCCTTCATCAAAAAAATTTTAAAATTAAAAACTGAAATACATTGAATTAAAACCTCCTAATTATAAAGGAATTTATTATTTTCTAATGGGGAATAATCAATGGATTCTCATTGATAACAGTCATTAGTGATGATAATCTATTAAAAATAGATCTTCATTGAAAATGGAATCATTAATATATTTTTATTATGATGGTACATCAAAAATAATTAATATTTTTAATAAATATTTTATCCGTCACAAAGAATAGCCTTAAAATACATAGTATCCAATTATGATTGTTAATCTAAAATAATATTTTTACAATGGGGATTAAACACCTCTAAAATATGATTGATTTTTTTTCAAAAAGATAAATTAAAAAATTATAACATCCATCTCAAATTTATATATATTTTTTTAAAAAAATTGAACGTCATGGAGGAAGATGATACTCACAATTCCTAATAAACGGTAGGCCACTTGGCCAAAAACACATCTCAACAAACTCCAGTAGTTAATAACTAGCAGTGAGGGCCTATGCGAGTCATTAGGGGGGACTGTTTTCTCTTTACCAGATTATATCATAGTGGAAGTCAGATACATTCAATAGTTGATGTTGTAAAACAAGAAGAAAATGAATAAAAAATAAGAACATATAAAAAACTCATAAGATGGATCATAAACAATAATTCAATTGAAATAATTACCTATAAAACAAACATAGTAGGTTCATTGAAATAAAATATAGTACATATTTCTAGGAAAAAAAAAGACATAAACGTTCTTGTATCATCGCGAGCTTTAGATTGGTCCCATACACCTCTTTTCATATTAAATGATCAACAATTAGTGTTAGGGACCATGCCCATGTTTTCACTTGTCACCATATAATCTATTTCGGTCCCCAAGGAGGCCCAAATATGGTGTGTGATAAAGTTTCATATAGTTATCCACCAAATAGTCCATAATGTTCAATGCCAAACATATCATCATGTTAAACAAGGGTGAGTAAGTATGTCTCAAAAGTAAGGTGCCAAGACATGTATCCACAATCAGTAAGTGAAACCCAATATCTTTTCAAGGATCCATAGAAAACAGATGTATTCTTTTAACATGGTAGCTATAATCAATTTAAATAAGTAACCATAAGTAACATGACCTCACTGTATATCCATCCATATCTTATCACCACAAAAATGATATATAGACAAACCATATCAAAATAGAAAATAATTATTTTTAAAGAAGTGTGTCACAATTTCAATAAACTTATCATACAATGAAGTGTGGAACAAGAAGGGTGGGATCCTTGTTGAATGGACCAATTCATCCATGTCAAGTCCTTGGAGCATCTCAGTGGAAACACATTATAGTAACTGATTAGATTCCAATGGTCATGTATTTCAACATGTCCTACGTGAGTCCATGAAAGCTAGATCTAACGGTCAGAAAATACTAAGAAATCCTACTTAATCAAGACCCAATGGGCATATTCTACCTAAGGAATCTACAACCATATTATAGGTCCTTGTAGAGTTACCCATGGAGTATAAACAATCATTCATCCATTTCCTGACATTTATCAATGAAATTCCATTTGAGTTTACCCACTCATATAATAACATTCATTCAATTCCAACCACTAAGTATTCACACCAATTTAAACATTTACATCTAATTAGTATACTCAATAATGTATTTAATTTCAATTTACTAAATTCACACAGATATACCCAGCCATATATCATATACATTTATTGATTATACCCAATCATGCATTCCCTTTCTGTTTGAGCAATCAAATAGGTAAAACCACCGATTAATCTCTACTCAATATTAAAAAATCAACATGGGTATACTCAAAAATTCATCATCCATTTAATTCAAATATATCATATGGGTATACCCATCCATTTAATTAATTCCATTTAAAATATCACATTTAACATAACTCATTTGATTAATTTATGAATTAACCAATTCAATATCAAAAATATTTATCATGTTAAGGGAGTAAAACTATCTATTAATCAATCCATCAAAATCATTTCATTTTAATTGGATTCATATGATAAGGAATTCAAAAAACACACCCCTTGGGTGGTCTGACATGGCATAACTATGGTATTTCATTTGGTGTAACCCATGGGTGATCTTGTTTTGGTGAAAATTAATCAACACATCAGAATAGATCCTATGGTGATCACTAAAATGTCATATTACTTCTATTGAAAGTCTCCTGTTCCAATTTGTGGTCGTGTTGGAATTTATAGTAAGTTGTGTAACTACAGATATATATATATAAAAAGCACTAAAGGCTGAAATAAAAGTACAGACCACCAACCTTAGATCGGTAGATGAGTACTCTACTGGTGTATAGTCATTATTTATCTAGGTTTATGAGAAATATGATGAACAAATGATGAATGAAAAAATTGGGAACATGACCCTAAATCAAAATAACACAATCAATATATAGAAGATTCGTGATATGTTAAGAAATAAATCAGATCTTATCAATGTATATCTGATCTGTCAACCCATGATTGAATGAGATATTTGAATATGAGTATATCTGAAATTGATGTTTAGACTCATTGGAGAGATCTAAAGGATTCCCACTCAGCTGTGTGTTGTAGGAAATTAAAAATAGGTTATAAAGTAATTCTAATTAAACAAAAAAATATTTGAAAAAACAATATAAAGGGGTATCATTTTTTACCTACAATGTTTCATGTAGACCAATGGGAACCTGCATTGTTTAACCATAATTCATGAAATACATGTGTTAGTTGTGCAAAAAGACTATGTCATGTTCTGCAAAAACTACATACCAACACACACTAGCATGCACATATTAACTCATAGATTTTTTAATATATGCATCCTTTATTCCCCCTCTTTCAATCAATTAATGGATTATTGAATCTATGAATCCTACCCCACACAAGATGTACTAACCATATGTTATTTAAAAAACATAACAAAACTGGTGTTGGGTTCCGAACATTCCTCGAACTCCTCTAATACTCCTATAATAATTTTGGGAACTAACAAAAAAATATATAATAATTCAAAATGAAAAAGAAGGGATCCTTACCTCATATGAAAACCAGAGTTCATATAGAAAAAATTTTAATAAAAAATTAAAATTAAAAGAAAATTATAAATAAAGCTAAATATAATAAATACTTGTAGAACATTATTTCATCCTTTTATACATAATATGTTCTACAAATAAAAATAATAACACACATAAATTAAATTAGGATTTATTTGTATCATAGGGTCGAATATAACTTGATGGTTCATAGAGATGAAACAGCAAACCAACACCATGTGAAAGTCATCACATATAGTCAAATCTCTCCTCGTCCCTCTAATTTTGTTTTTCATTGTCCACCTCCTACTCTATCTTCATTTGTTGTAACATCACATCATGAAATATGGACCACACTTCCTACATTTTCAGGTATGATAATGGTGTCAATTCAAGACATCCTTTAGTGATGGCTGGAGAAATTTCAAATGTTCCATACATACAAAATGGTTTCAATTGTGAATCACGGTTATTATCCCAAGCTTTATGGACACCAGGAAAAGTCAAATTTATCAAATCATCTTAATAAAAACATGGTTTCCTAGTAGCTCTTCGTCCCACATGGATTGAAACTCTTGTGAACACGGATTTTTTTTCCTCGTATGTTTCCATCAGACAAAATTAAAAATTGAAATAAAAATAAAATTATTAGTAGCTAAAAAATTAGTAAAATTAATAACCAAATTCTAGTGTTGTATTTCATCAACAAGGTGTCTAATTTGGGGATCATTGTACATATTATATTAAATATAAACATTTTAATATAGGGGATTGTATTGAGCTATATAATATAATGAAAATTTTAAATTCAAAAAATATATAAATTAATAAATAATACTTATTACCATAATTCCTCAATCAATACAAAATTAATGATTTATGAACCTATATATGACCTCCAACATCCCACGGTTCTGTTTTTTAGATGATTGAATCCTCCTAAGAGTGTATCATGTCCATTAAAATAACAATATATCTGAAAAATGAGATGGTATATAGTTCGGTCGATGAGACATTCAATAATTTTTTAAAAACATTATTGAAGGTCTTCCCCAAATCTCTTTCATAGATTGTGAATAAAATAGAAAAATAAATTCAGGTATAAAAATCGCTCATTCCTATAGGATGGGAACACTCTTATTATCATTTATTGTAGACCATAAAATTTTTAATACAATTAAATAAATTTGATACTAAATAAATAAATTTATAACAAAATATAATATCTTATCACATACAATCCATTGGTCAATCATATTATGATTAATAATAATGGGAACCTAATTCTATGACACACATGGCATGAAAAATTAATTTCATAGAATAACATCATCTTTACCAATATCGAAATGTAAAAATATATGTAGATAAACTATAATAATCAGAAAATGATAAAAAATGAATAAAAAACATAACATGAAATAAATACCACAAAAAATAAGTATACATCAATAAATGAGAATTAAAATAATGGGATGGATGTCATTCTGAGATATGGTCTGAAATCATTAATCTGGAATGGTTGCAACCCTTCCCAATAATTTCTCTTATATTAGCATCCTATTGGTTTGATGAATTGATCTCCCCATTGGGTAGTTCTACATTATAATGTGAATGAAATTGATCACCATGAACATCTCTATCTAGAAGAAACAAATAATTATACATATAAAAATATTAAATATAGATATCAAATATAATTACTAATAATTAATAAAATATTAAAAATACCAAAAAAATAATTATATTATATTATTACATAAAATATTTTTTAATTAATAAATATAAATATAATATAAAAAAACTAAGAAATACAGTACAAAGAATAATACTCATAAGAATCAATAATTGTTAATACATATATGAATTATTAATAATGAATAAATATTGAAATCTATTATCGAATGAAATAGATCATTATATATATCTTCATCCAGTTTAAATAAACATTCTTACATATAAATAATTTTCATTATAGATAAAAAATATTTAAAATAATAAATTCTAGAATATCATACATCATTTTTTAACATAATCATCATCTTCATCGATGAAAATGTCGACATCATCCTCATCATCATATTCAACATATATATGATGTTCTATTTAATCGTCCCTGTTTAAAAATTCTACTTTATCAATATCATCATCTCATAAATAGTGGGATTTATCATCGATATTTTTTATCATCGAGTAAAATATGTGTTTGGGGTAGTTTGTTGAAAAATTTCAATTTTTTCACTTCCACATAAAACATTTTCATTTTTTATAAATGTGATTGTCATGAGATATAATTTTTATTACACTCTAATAGTAATTTAAAACTCATTGAATAGAATGTTAGTTGGAATAATAAAATTTATATTCCTGATGATCCATAATAAATGGTTTGATTGAAGGATGAACACAATTATATTTATCATAAATGACTCCATGACACAAATGAAGTTATCGACCTCGATAAGTATCAAAACAAAGTCATTTAATAATTATTACATAAGTTTTTCATACATAACATAAACCAATTAATTCATCCAGCATTCTATAAATGCAATCTTTGATTTCATTATAATTATATCCTTTCTATGAAACCCCATAATTCAATAATTTCCTTGAATCACCATATACATGTGTATGAAATCAAAATCCATTAGCCACATACACATTATATGATTTTACTAATTTTTGATAGATGGTTTTTGAGCACACGTGATTGAATGTAAATTTTATTTTCATATTTCATCTTATATATTATAAAAAATATTAATAATAGAAAACATTATAAAAATAATTAAACCTTACATCAAGAAAAACAAAACATACCAGTCATTAAATCCAATAGGAAAAATTATCACGTTGATAGTCATTAAGTCAATATGGGGGAATTTGTATATTTTTTTTATTTGGTCATCATATAGTATAAAAAAATAACGTAGATATCATTATCTATTGGCAAAATAATAATTATCATGACATTTATTACATAATATATAAATCATTTCATTTCATCCCATATAAGAATAATGTGTGGGATTTTTCCAGTTCGTCATCTAAAATCGATAATAAATGATAAGAAACAAAACATAGATCAGTCCGATTAAAAACTAAAGACTTAATGGAAGTTAAATAAACTAATATCGTCATCATTTCAACGCAGTTGATTTGATATGGATAATTCAATTAAAAATAATATAATTTCAAATTTTAAATTTCTTCCTACAAGTATGCTTCTATAACTGATCATTCAATGGATGTTTTATTTTATACACCATTCATTAATTTTTCATGCATGTACTTCCATCAAAATTATACCAACCCTCTATATTTATCTTCATATAGAAATAGATACATCAAGTGTTCTATAATATTAATGAAGTCCATATAAGATATTGTTTCTAATTGATAAAACAACTAAACAATATTTCACGTAGTATACTCAATGAAACATAATATAACATTTATAAAAAAATATCTTAGATTAAATATGATATTATTTGTCAAAAAAATCAACTTTAATAATTCTACGATCCTGAAAAAAAAAGTATAATTTTAATTATGACATGAAAATCCTGAATTTTTTACACGGTAATATTTTTTATTTATAACGCAATAGGAAAAATTAAAATAATAAATATATTGTACCCTAAAATATTGAATCAGTTTATATAATAATAGAATACATTATTTAGAATGTGTAGAATGTGATTTCAGTTTTGTTAAATTGTTTCATATTTAATCTTCAAATAATTCATGTCTAGGATGCCTGCAAATTATGAAATGATCTAAATATGACTTTACATTATCTTTGGTATTATTTGGGTTATCCAAAATGGTTTAATATATTTTCTCAAAAAAATTAGTATCAATATGAATTATATCTAACATGTGATGAAAGAAAAAATAAGAACACCATGGAAGATCCAAAAAAATAATTCCCTATATACAATTATGATACCTCCAAAATCCATATATATTTTATTGAATTATAGTTGATAAAATACTAGTAGGAGGTAATGAGGATATAATCTATATTACATGAATACAAATGAGAATGGTTAGAGGATCATATGAATAATTTATTACTTTTTTAAAATTATTTCCTATCCTATAAAAATGGTTATCCATAGAATGAAATATCTAATGATATCTAAATTATGTAGTATTTCTTCTTTTGACAAGAATACATTCATTGTTCTCATTCATGCTATATAGACCTGAGATTAGACCATGTTTACACCATCCATATATCATAACATACCTTGTAATTTCACAAATTCATCAGATTAAAGAAACAACCAGCATAAAATTGTTATCATCACCTATATAACATTTAGTTAAACCTTATTTATATAAAAAAACCATTTACAAAAATATTCAATGATTTTTTATGAGGTTCATATATAAAATAAGAATGTAACTGATCAATGTGTTTCCATGAATCACCATGTCATGGATGATTTATGATTTTACTAAAAGAAATTATTGACTTATGCCATCTTTTTAATTCGATTGTGTTCTGAGGCATCAATAGAAAATATAAGTAGGGATTAACATGAAAATATAGCAACTATTTCACATGAAATATGGACATTCCTTTTTGTGTATATTTATATCTCATTTATCCCCATGTTTCAAAGTTAACTAATGATTCCTAATTACCATAATATCAGATGTTTTCATTTTTACATGCATATATTTTTTGATAGATATGACCCAAATAAATGGAGAAGCATTTACATTAAAACTAACTTATAAAAAATGATTTTATATTAGAAAAAAATTATTTAACTAATAAAAATATGTGATAAAATAATAATTTCACTTTCAGAAATGAGATATGACTACCCTAAATTGTGTATTATCATCGAGTTTGATTATAAAAAATCCCAAATATAATTAAACATCAATAGATTTTATCCAATTTTTCATGTGAAATGGTTTCGTTTCTAGATGTGGAATTTTATTCTTTGTTTTTGTTTCTTGAATAGCTAGTCTAGAAACTTCACGTACAAAATTTGAAAGGATGGATATGGTTCAACAAAATTATTATTTTCTATTGATATATTTCACCATATTGATAAAAAAAAGTAAAATATTTATTTATAACCAAATGAAAATATTGTAATTCAATCATTTCAAATTGTTTTGAATCTTTTAAGAGTTAATTTCACACACAAATATATAATATCCCATTAAAAAATTGATTTTGATGAAATAAATGATATAATTTTTTCAGTACCTTCAATGTAGGAATGATTAATAAAATATCATTGTAGATTTTTATAGTGATTTATATGATCACAACTTTATTATAGAAACTGATTTCAACTTCTTGGGTCTGTTGTTTTTAAAAAAATAAAAAAATTAAAAAATATATAACTCATTATGACAACAAATTATAAATAAAAAGTTATAATTAATGTTGATTAGGACTATATAACATGAATTCTAAATAATGTGTACAAATTATGACATATATTTTTTGAATTTTACTAATTAAAATAATAATTTATTTCTTAGTAAAAAAAATTTATTTATTATAAATTAATTTTTAAAAAATACTACTCATAACAAATAATTATTTTTATTTCAATTATTCTATATATAATTTATTAAAAATTAATGTAATTCACTAAAAAATACAAATAATAATATATGTTTAGTAATTAATACTTAACTTTACTAATTATTACTAATATTTAAAAATTATTTATAAAATATATAAAATTATTCCATGATTATTAATTATTTTTTTAATTAATACTATAATTTTACTAATCATTGTAAACATTTAATATGTTTTATTTTTTTATACTTTATTTTAATCTATTAAATATTTTTACTAATTATTAAAACAATTTTTATTTTTTCTATGTGATAAAATATTTATTATTTATTAATAATTTCTTATAAATTTTAAAAATTATAAATAATTATTAGTATTCTATATATTTTGTTTTTTAATTTATTACAAATTATATTAATTTCATTATATTTACAAATTATTTATAATATATAGTTATTAGATATAAAATTTACTAATTATTGCTAATATAAACTAATTATTTAATAATTACAACAAAATATTTAATGACTGTTTCTAATTATTTGAATTATTACTACATTTTTATTATTTATTGTGACTTTATAATAATTGCCATTATTTTTTATAATTTTTTAAAATATGTTGAAAATCATTTTTTAATTATTAATAACTATTTTTTTAATAAATTCTATTTATTTTGTAATGTAATTTATTTAAAAAAATTAATTTTTTGAAATTTTTTTATAAAATATTATTTTCATATAAAAATGTTTTCATGAAAAATTTTCATTCAACTAATTTTATCATCATTTTTATGAACCAGTCATTTCCTATTTATGAGACATGTTATATATATTGTTATATATACATATATATATATATATATATGTGTGTGTGTGCTTATATATACAATACACGATTACATAATCAAATTTATTTTTACACATTATTTAAACAAGCCTATATATCAAATTCGTTTATGAATACATATAAAAATATATATACAAAAAACCATACATATTTTTTTAATGTTTATATATTTATATTCACATCTTAACACATATATATCCAAATTTTTAGAAAAAAATATTCACAATTCTTATAATAATTAACACCAAAAATAATATAATAGTGAAACATGTTTTAAGATCATAGTTGAAATTAAACAATATTCCCTAATTCATCAATGATTATATAACCAAATAATGATTTCAAAATAATCACAATAATGAATAAAATTCCCCATTCTCTTTAACATATTTAAACAAAATTCATTGTTTGTTCAATAATATATGTACAAATATATAAATATTACACTTATATATACATATATACTATTCTAATCAATATTTGATGTTTATATATATATATATATATCTGTGTGTGTTTAATAGGATTCCTTATTTACATATATATATATAACATTCTATTTTTTCAACCACAAACACATACATATATATATATATATGATTATATATATATATTGAGTGTGGGAGATTATAGTAGCAACAAGTGTGCACCACTGCATAAAGGCGCATTGGATGTTAGTGGGGCATCATTATATTTTAAAATAAAAAACAACCAAATAGAATAAAATCTATTACATCTAATTTTAAAACATTATTAAAAAAAATCAATTAGAATCAAACATGGTAGAGCCCAAAGAGAATGTATCTGATGGTGGACACAAAAATGGGGATGAATAATCTGGATATGCTCTGTAATACCGAATAAAACATAATATCAAGTAAATTTTTTTATCTACAGTTTTAAAAAATGAATATCTACAATATATAAATTGAAAAAAAATTAAGGATGACATAAGGGGATTCTGTGCCTTGGGGATTTGTACCTAAAACTACAACAAATCATGCGAGATAAGAGATTTTGGGGTGGTTAAATTGAGGGTTCATGATGAGACACATCTACATGAAGGTGACAAAAATCGAGGGAGGGGGAGAATAAAGGGTTTACTAGATTTTAATTATATATAATTTAAATTGGGTTAAC
The DNA here is from genome assembly GCA_963277665.1 of Viscum album. Lineage (NCBI taxonomy): Eukaryota > Viridiplantae > Streptophyta > Magnoliopsida > Santalales > Viscaceae > Viscum > Viscum album. The sequence goes on from OY728128.1 coordinate 327,764,170, forward strand.
ACTGGCATATTTATCCATCTCTAAAATTATCATTTTTAAAGGATTTCATTATCCATCACTATTAACCTAGTCTCGAAGACTATTAGTGGAAAATAAAATTTTCCATCATAATTTTTCATTGAAAATAATTCTTCATAAATAATGGTGAATATTTTATCCAATGTAATTTGTTACATTATACAACTTTTGAAGAAAATAATATTAAATAAACACTTGTGTGTGATGGAAATGGTATTCCATCAAAAATAATTTCCACTACGGGACTATTTGTGATGATCATTCCCCTTAAAAAATAACTCATATCTATTACCAATTTTTATAGAAGTGGAAATATAATTTGGTGCATGTGATCCTTTAAATACCACAAGAGATTGAAATGTTCGACATATTCCTCAATTAATTCCATCCCATATATAAATTTATTGTATAACTCGGATCCATCATATCCTGAGAAGGAATGCATCCTATACCATAAGGCAGTATAACTTTAGATATGTTTACTTATTGTGTGTCTAATGTGAGAGTGTTGAATAGGTATATTATAGTCATCCATTCCTACTCCATTCTAGATGTTGATGAAGACACACACAAAAACATTTGGTGGTTTATGTACCTATCTATGTGGGTGGTGAAGCATTTGAAATTAGAAAATATAAGATATTATCATGTCGATCTGCACAAATCCAAAGTACATATCATTAAAATTATGTATCACTCTCATCACACAATAAATCCATATGCAAAAACTACATATTTGGTTTAATTAAATTATATAAGAATCAAATATTCTCATTAAATAATTAATTAGTCATCAATTATTATTGTACCTGAATAAGTTTCCAATTGTTATCATTTTAATCTTCTATGTTGATACATATGACATCCCTACTTCTCTTGATTATATTATAATGTAAGTCCCCCTAATTAAAACATCATGACTAAACCACATTATTTTATTAAAATTATTTATCATTCTTAGTCACCCTAGTATCATAAACTATGACAAAGATAATTCATTAAGTTGAACATCGATACATAGGGTCAAAACATACCCAATAGTTAGAAACCAACCACATTTTAAATAGAATAATTTTTCTCAAAATCACTCTCATCAACCATAACTATATCTCCAGGATAAAATCATAATGATCATCAAAGGATCCCAACTGTATCATAATTATCTATAACAAATTTAATCATTACAATGTACTAATAAAAATAGAGGGCAAATACCTATTAATTTTTTATTTTTTCCATATAGAAAATGGCACTATGTTCATAGAATTAAGGAAATGATCCCTCCCACAACAATCAATGAGCTCTCTCACCTGTAAATTTTTTATAATTAAAATATAATCATTTTAATTAAATCATTAATTAATCTGTTTATTATCTATATTTTTTCAGAAATTTTAACCAAACTATGTACTAAAAGATAGTTATAGATTAAAATAAACATTCATGAAGGGTTATTCACATATTTTATTTATTCCAAATAGAGGTAAAGGGAGTCTTTTGAGTCCTCTTCCATTTAAATTAGAATATAATACAATAATTAGGTTTTAAATTGTTATAAAAATATAACCTTACTTAAAAATAATCACAAAATATATCAAAACATATATAATTCACTTCATAATACAATTAAAAGTGGCAACATTGATAAATTCAGAAGACACATATGATCACCAACCATAAAATTTGTTTAAACATGGTAACATAGAATTTAAATTATCATTAACATGTGATAATTAATATTTCAATTATTAATATAATGAATTATGAAACAATTATTTTCATGAAACTATTGAGTAAAAAATATTTAAAAACGTGATATTACTTCATTCTTTTAATTTTCTATATCATAGTGGATTTACACATTATGCTACGATATTTAATTTATTCCCAATAATTTATTTAAATGAAAACATTTATTCATATAATTATTATCAATAGATTACTTATCAGAATAACAATAAATCATTATTCATTATATGCATCTTTTGATATCACTTTTATTTCAACGATTGAGAAAAATGTTAACATATTCAATGCATTTATTTTCATCATATTCTCCTATTAAATAATAATAGAATATAAAATAGTCACTCATAATGAAATTTCCATATTATTATCTACTAAATGTGTTAGGACCAATAAGGGACTATATACCCTGAGAGGGTTGTGAATCAGGGTATGTATATTCATTTTGAAAATTTTTCTTACCCCACTAGATCATGACCTCTTTATTACAAGAGTATATTTTTTCACTTTTGTGTTTATAATGATCGCTTATTTTCTTATTTATCTGATGATAATGCTTTTAATGCAATGCATGGATGCAAAAGGGAAGACACAAAATTTTTTACCTGGTTCACCCTCACTGGGCTACGTCCAAGGAGCATACAATAGCGATGTGTTGCTGTACCAAATCCACTAAAGCTCACTGCCAATTTACAATGTTTGGGCTAGATCACTTCTATGCTGAGGCTCACTACCTTTATAATGTTTAGGGTTAGCTCACTGCTTTCCCAAGGGTCAGTCTTTGTTTCACTATCTCTAGCTCATTGCCAGTGGAGCGGATCACCTTATTCTTCTTCCTTTTCTCACTTCTCTAAAAAGGATTCACTCACAATTTATAGAACTGTAGTTCTATTCATTATCACTAATAAATAAATCCACTATGGTACCTGGATGCTCTGTTGAAGTCCAACTTTCACCCATAGATGAATCTGACATTGCACCCAAGTTATCAGGAAATGTTCCAGCTTTCACGCATCTCTAAATTGTTGCTTTGAATCTACCTTACCTGGTTCCCTTATCTATGACGACGCGCAAGTATTTGCGCCCAAGTTATAACTAGCGCGCAATTCCACCTCAACCACTTGCGCGACACACGCTTCTGCAACTACAAACATGCACGACTCACACCCATTTACGCCCAAACCAATATTTTCATGCAACCATCAACTGTTGCGCTTCTACAAAACCTGGTGCACAAGTCCGCCTCAAGCACTTGCGTGACACCTATTTCTTTAAATCAAAACTTTGGAGACTCACTTCCATTCTTTCCCAAACCACCTTGATGTGCAACTATCACCCGGCGCACAATTTCAACTTATGCGACTACACCACCTCTTGTGCGACCACCACACCTGCGTGATTGGGAGCTCTAATTTTTTCTAAGTGTTGAACACATCCAGAATGGGGAGGTGTAGACCTCAATTTATAGGCATTTGGACACCCTATATGATGGCGTGCATGTCTCCCCTCGGCGCACAAGTTTCGGCGTGCAAGTCTCTGTCGTGCAAGTAATATGTGCGACCAAACATAAAACTGGGGCACCCTTCTGCCTTTTCCATATTTTCATGTTATGATCATTAAAAACATACTACGCGCAAGTTTCCCCTCCTTCAATAAAACGGTGCTAATGTCCCTTTTCCAAAACCACTTTTCTCTATTTGTCGATTTTCAGGCCGAATGTTTTTTAAAATACATGAAAAAATTTCCACCTCATATCTTCTCTTTTAGTACTGCCTCCAGGTTATCCATTCCATTGTCGACGTTCATGAATGAAACATGGATTTTTAACCACAACCCTAAAACTCTACATGCCATAATAAAAACCCCTTGTCAACAAATTTGTACTTCACGGTTTTCTTTGTCAACAATTACAACACAGATGCCCACTTTGTCAACAAACACAATCACCTAAAAAAATTCATCAATGATATCTTGAGGGATTTTTACCAATTTTTTTTTTCTATCAACCATTTATAAAAATGAAACTATATTATTATTTTTTCAGACATTCACTTAATATAAATGAGAATATATAGCACCCATTAATTATGGGTGAAGCTCCAAAATATTTGAAACATAAAAACATAGTGTTTCATATAGAAAATAACACAAAATAATAAGATGCGTTAAATATGTGTAGAAGGGTTTCTCGACACTAATAGGAAGGATCTTTGTTCACATGAACTCCTAAGATATCATATAAAATGAATGATGTAGAATTAATATGTTGTTTAGGAATAAAAAAATATTCTTGGGTATCAATCAATAAACATGGAAAGGAATTTTTATTGACTCCATGTTTATTAAATTTTGTTTAACTACCCATAGAAATGAAAAATTTAAAACCCAATGAATTTATGAATTCAAATAAATAATTATCCTCTTTCAAATGGGATTTAAATCCAATTTTTATCCTTAATATTTCATATTTCTATTTAAATCGGGTTTTTATATCAAATTGGATATTTAAGTGACAGTTGGTAAAAAATGGTAATTTTTTATTAATGGGAGAACCTACTACATGAATGGATTGACTGTATTAAGGGACTAACAATAAGTCTAAATAATAACAACAAGAATAGTGACTGGTTTTTAGAAGGATATGACCAACTACTAGGAGAATTGCATATATAGTAAGTTCATCAACTACATAGATTATGGAATGACCACATCAAGGGTTCAATGTCACGACCTGTCCTTGGGGCCCGTGCCATGACTACCCCAAGCCCACCTTCTATAGGCCAGGGGCTGGCGACTAGCACCAAAGGCGTACATCCCGATAAATAGGGAAGGTGTTGCCTTTTTAAAGTAAACAACCACCACAGAGTAAGAAAGAGGAAAGATTAAACACTAACTAAAACTGAAACAAGCTGTGCTGAAAGTAAAAGAGGGATGGAAATACAAGCCCAATTGTAAAGTACAACTGAAGGGAAAACATCAACTGAAAAGAAAAGCCGCAGCGTCGAGCCATCATCTGGAAATCCCACCTGAAGGGTGGGTACATATATCCTTCACAGCTCCTCGGTCCCGTAGTCCGCTCCGAGTACACCCCACCCAGTGGTCCACCTCTAGGTACCGTCCGACTCTGCAAATCTCGACCACGATCAGCACTCTCTGTCTTCTGCAACAAACACAACGTAGTGCGGGCATAGCCCGTGCGTGGGTGAGTATAAGCTACTCTGTAGGGACCCCGAGACCCCCGAAGGTATCCCAAAATCCACAAAGGATAAAACACAATGGAATGATACAATCACGAAGTAACATCCGACACTGCTTAGGTATATGCCCATACATATACCTAAGTCATCAATTCCCGTTCGGCTCTAACACCCAAGCCCTAGTACAAGCCAATCCACATAGGAAGCAAAATGTAAATCCACACAGGATAGCACAACACAATCCACATAGGAAAGAAAAACGTAAATCCACACAGGATAGCACGACACAATTCACAAAGGAAAGCAAAAAAAAATTCAGCTCACACATGAATACATCAATGAAAAAGGTGAAAGAGATGATCAGATATAGATACTGAATCATTTAAGCTGGGACCCAGATAGGATACAAGACCAGTTGTCTCCATTGATTCATCTATGCTGGGACCCACATAGGATACATGACCAGCACTGATTCATCAAAGCTGGGACCCACATAGGATACAAGACCAGCACAGATAGGACCCACATAGGATACAAGATCAGCTGTCTTCATTAATTCATCTATGCTGGGACCCAGATAGGATACAAGACCAGCAATGAATCATCAAAGATGGGACCCACCTAGGATACAAGACCAACAGTCTTCATTGATTCATCTATACTGGGACCCACATTGGATACAAGACCAGTAATGAATCATCTATGCATGGAGCCACATAGGATACAAGACCAGTAGTCTTCATTTATTCATCTATACTGGGACCCACATAGGATACAAGACTAGTACTGAATCATTTATGCTGTCAGATCCACAAAGGATCGATAGATACTAACCCCCGTAAAGGCCCACACAGGATCGGACCCACACAGGATCTGTAGCACTGATCCCCGTAGGATCGCTAAGTGCTATAGTCATCACCGTCTATTCCTCTGAGGATCTCTGCACAGTCATCGTCGAAGTCGCAGTCGCAGCCAGCACTAGGGTTCCCACACACAGCAAGCTCGTTCGGGAGGGTATGCTCCACGAGCCGAGAGTCTGATTCATCAACTGACACATAGTTCAAAGTTGATGTATCAAAAAGTTTCGTATCGTCAATAGGAACTCAACGCAACAGATGGCGCGTCAATCGGATGCTCGGTCTGAGAATTATTGGCTTTCTCGTTTCAGGGGCCCTGTTGGTTTTTAAGGCAAAACCAACCTGACCATACTCCACCTATGTCCAAACCTCCTCCTAAGTGATCCAAAAGATCCTTCTCACATAGAGGAATCCAACAAAGTCGGCACCACATTAATCGGACGTCCGGAGCTCAAGATATGAGTGTTTCCGCTCCGAGGGCCCGGTTGGTTTCGTGTACGAACCAACCCGGCCGAACTCAAAGTATTCCGAAACCTTGAGTACGATATGTCGAAAAGTCCTTCTCGTTCCAAGGATCGTATATTCGATGACGGCGCGTCAATCGGAGGTCTGTAGCGCAAGATATGAGAAAAAGACCGAAACGATCTGAAAACGGGGGGTCTGGGCCCGGACTGACCCGGCCCGACCCCCCCTGGGTCGGCCCGAACCGGGTCGACCCGACCCGGCTAGGACCGGCCCGGCCCGACCGACCGGCCGTGGCTTGGCCAGAATGGCCTAGCCAAAACGCGAAGCGGGCAGGGGTGCGTGGCCACCCTCACCTCTAATTGAGGTCGGCGGCGGATCCGCTGGCCACCATCCCTCCACCAGCGTGCCGCCGCCGCCGCCTTCTGCGGACCACTGGACGTGCTCTGGTGGTCCGTTTCTCCTGCCGTCTTCGCCTATGGTCCCCCCGGGACCCGACCTTCCATGAGAATGGATTCAAATGCCATAGAGGCCTACTTCGTCGTCACCCTTCAATCCGCACGTCAAAAACGAATAGCATCATCTTTGTGGTTTTCTGGCGCGACCCGATGGCGCCGCGCCCCTTCACCGTGGCCCGACTCTAACCGCGATTCTTTTTCGTTTTTTCGGTGTGACGCGACGGCGCCATGGAATTGATTCAGGAATTAATTGATTGCGTAGCGTGTCGACGTCGTGCATTCTTGCCACTCGATTCCGCGCGGTGTGACGACACCGCGTCACTTCCATTCCATCTACAACAACATGAAATAAATAATAAGTGAGGGGGTGGTCGTGTTTGTGCGGTCCGGGCTCCTCCCGTTAATCGATAACAAGTGGTCTAAAAATACGCGGATTAAAGACGGAAGAGAAATCATGTAACGAAACACATAAACCCCTACAACCTCATAAATAAAAATAATCTTAACAATAACCCAAACCCGCAAATTAATCTTCGTGGATCAACTTAATATTTAGTTGATCCACGTTCTTAGATTTATAAGGGAGTAAATGAGGGTTCACCAATAATCATAATTTAAATTCCCTAACTCGGTTCAGGAACGGTGCACGTCAATCGAGCTGCAGACAACGAGCATCGCGGATGTCGAGCATCGTTGAAAACGAACATTGATTCTATTGTCATCGAGGTGAGTTCAAAGAGGAAACGTCGTTTGAAGAAGACGTCACATTCTTCAGTGGAGATGTTCTTTGTTGAAGAACGGTGTTCTTCGCATTCTACATCGAGGTTGAAGAAGAAGAAGACGTCACGCTTCCCAATCCTCTCCATGTGGAAAAAACTCTAACAATAATAATATAAGACCAAGTCCTAATTTTATTAACACAACTGAACCATTTGAATTTCATGAGTTTGAAAATAAGTAACTCGCCTTATTAATTATAACATTTAGTCAAAAAATTAATTAAAGTGAGTAAATGGGGAGTTAGGATGGTGAGGGGTTAAGAAGAGTTAAGGGATTTGAAAAGGTGAGGGGGCTCGTGTGGGACCCACCCTTTCAATTATCCACACATGGGAAGTTGGGTGGAATTGGGCCCCACAACCAACTTCCCAAGGGAGAAATTAACCACCTTGATAAGAAATAAAATTGATCCAACAATTTTTTTTACTTTTTAATTAAACCCCATTAATTAACTTCTTCACCCGCACAAACGCAACTACGGTATGGGTTCCCTTAAGCGATTACTAGCGTTGTGAGTTCATCGGTGCCATCGGATTTCAATTCTGAGATCTGGTTCAAAAGTTAGAAAAATCCTGCTCGTTCGTTCACTAAACGTACCCGAGCCAAACATCAGAAATTTATTCCAGCCACACATGTCCTTGGAATCGGGTACCGTCAGAAACTGTGCTCTTGTAAAATTCCATGAAAATTAAGAAAAAATATTCCTTGAAATTTCGGGGTCTTCACATTACTCCAACCACCGGGATTTATGTCCCCGTAAATCTTCAACACAAACTAGGGATACAAAGGGGGTAGAGCTAGGAGGTAAGCCACCGCTCCAATCATGCTGAGGACCTGGAAGGGTCTGATAAAGCATGGAGACAACTTGCCACCTCAGCCAAATCTCTGTAATCCACGTTGTGGTGAGACCCGCATGAAGACGTGGTCGCCATCCTCAAACTCTAGTGGCCTCTGCCTCCTGTCAGCGAAAGACTTCTGTCGGCTCTGAGCTGTCTTGATCCACTCCTGGATGACCTGGACCTTCTCTATCGTGGAATGGACCACCTCTGGTACCACAAGAGCTTCTATGATTTTTTCTTTGCCGATAAGAGAAATCTGGTCTCATCCCCTGGATGAACCACATTCTTTGCCTAATACATTTAATACTAACATGGATGATACTAATCCATACCAAGGATGACATCGTAAGGCCTCGACGCTACTACCATGAGATTCAACCGTTACTCTCGCCTCCAAGGGTTGAGTCACATTGTCGGAATCAGTGTGTGGTAATTGGGTCTCCTATAGTAGATGTCTCACAAGTGAGGGCCAAGTCAACAGTCAAAACTGGAACCTCTTAGTAACAACACAAAAGAGGACAGGAATGAAAAAATCACAAAGGTATGTGTCTTTTATTATTGCAGCTTATAATACAAAGACACTACAAAATTGCAACAAGGAACTAGAAGTACAAAAGACGTATCCACTAGTTCCTCTCCTGTCCATTTGATCCCAGAGCTCCATGATCGAATGCCTCAACTGCCTGAAGCTGTGCTCTCCCATGTCCACCAACTCCCTGCGGTTGGGGGCGGACCTCCTGGTGGTGGTGGTGGAAACCCCTCAAAGTGTCATCCACCACCTGCAGCTCGGCCAGCTCCTCTGCCTCGCCCGCCTGGACCCTATGGACCTCCATGGCCGAACCTCTGTCTGGGACGTCCCTCTACCACCAACTGCTCATCTGTAAGACGAGTCGGGCAGTCTCTAGCCATGTGACCTTACCCGCCCCATGCGTAGCAATGTTTTCCCCTCGTATAGCTGGCTATCCTTCATGTGCCCCGCACAACTGAAACATCATCCAGTGAATGCCCATCTGGTGGTCTAGCCTGTTTGGACCTCTACGTCACCTGTCTACTGCCAACTACAGAAGACCCTACTACGGGCCGTCCTGCGGAGGGCCGTGTCACTGGAGCCTGCTCGGCGAGAAAACTCTCCACTAGAAGGGCTCTCTCCAACACCACTGCCTGCATTGGAATGTTGAGGGAGATCATCGAAGCCCTGATCTCATGCATGAGTCCCTGCTCGAAGGTCCAGGCCCGGTAGAACGGGTCTCATACCATATTTGTGGAGTAGCGCGAGAGATCAGTAAATCTTGCCGAGTACTATGCCACTGTCAAGCTGCCCTGCCGGAGGTGAAGAAGCTCCTGAATGTGCACCGCACAGAGGGTGGCTGGGACGAACTCAGAGTGGAAGATGCTCTCAAAGTCCTTCCATAGAAGAGATGTCTCTTCGTGTACCTGGAGTATCAAGCTCCACCGTCGGCCCACTGCTGCGTGCAGTAGGCTCGCTGCGAGGATCACCATGAGGTCTACTGGTGTCCTCACTAGCCTGAAAACTCGTATGACTGCCTCCAGCCAGTCCTCGGCTGCCTGGGGGTCCGTCTCCCCACGAAACCCTGGTGGTTGCTGGTGCTGGAACTCATGCAGTGCACTAAGGCGACGTGCATTGTCAAAGGATGGGGCTGGAAGCATCGGTGGCTCGGCGGGTAGAGGTATCTTCGGTGCCTCTACTGTCAAAGGGTTATGCACCGAGGCCTCGTCGCTTGGTGGGAGGTCGTCACGCTCAACTCTAGGAACCCTAGCTAGCTGCCATCGTGGGGCCATCCAGAAAAGGAAACAAGTGTGCCACGGTCATAACAGTATACCTGGTGAGCTGACACAAGTAATCACAAAGAAAACTTGAAACACACATGCAATCAATGTTTTCGTGCATTAAGTCGGAAACTAGAAGTCATGGTCCTGGTGTACGGATACGTCGGCCGCCGCACCAACACTGGACTCCATGAACTGATAACCACACCCAATGCTCTAAACACTATTGCTTCACATAGAAGAAAGATTAGAGCTCCGAGTTCTGTGGTAGAACTGAACTCCTCTGATACCAATTTGTCACAACCCGTCCACGGGGCCCGTGTCGTGACTACCCCAAGCCCTCCTTCCATAGGCCAGGGGCTGGCAACTTGCACCAAAGGCTTATATCCCGATAAAAAGGTAAGGCATTGCCTTTGTAACGTAAACAACCACCACAGAGTAAGCAAGACGAAAGACTAAACACTAAGTAAAACTGAAACAAGCTGTGCTGAAAGTAAAAGGGTCTGGAAATACAAGCCCAACTTTAAAGTACAACTGAAGGGAAAAACAGCAACTGAAAAGAAAAGTCGCAGTGTCGAGCTGTCCTCTGGAAGTCCCACCTGAAGGGTGGGTACAAATATCCTCCACAGCTCCTCGGTCTCGTCGTCCGCTCCGAGTACACCCCGCCTAGTGGTCCACCTCCAGGTATCGTCCTGCTCAACAAACCTCGACCACGATCAGCGCTGTTCGTCGTCTGCAACCAACACAACGTAGTGCGGGCAAAGCCTGTGCAGGGGTGAGTATAATTTACTCACTAGGGACCCTGAGACCCCCAATGGTCTCCCAAAATCAACAAAGGATAAATCACAAAGGAAAGATACAATCACGAAGTAACATCCGACACTGCTTAGGTATATGCCCATACATATACCTAAGTCATCAATTCCCGTTCGGCTCTAACACCCGAGCCCAAGTACAACCCAATCCACATAGGAAGAAAAATGTAAATCTACACAGGATAGAACAACACAATCCACATAGGAAAGAAAAACATAAATCCACACAGGATAGCACAACACAATCTACAAAGGAAATCAAAACATGATTCAGCACACACATGAATACATCAACGAAAAATGTGAAAGAGATGGTCAGATATAGATACTGAATCATCTAAGTTGGGACCCACATAGGATACAAGACCAGCTGTCTCCATTGATTCATCTATGCTGGGACCCACATAGGATACAAGACCAGCACAGAATCATAAAATCTGGGACCCACATAGGAGACAAGACCATCACAGCTAGGACCCACATAGGATACAAGACCAGCTGTCTTCATTGATTCATCTATGCAGGGACCTACATAGGATATAAGACCAGCACTAAATCATCAATGCAGGGACCCACATAGGATACAAAACCAGCAGTCTTCATTGATTCATCTATACTGGGACCCACATAGGATACAATACCAGTACTGAATCATATAAGCTAGGACCCACATAGGATACAAGACCAGTACTGAATCATCTAAGCTGGGACCCACATAGGATACACGACCAGAAGACTTCAATGATTCATCTATACGGGGACCCACATAGGATACAAGACCAGTACTGAATCATCTATGCTGGGACCCACATAAGATACAAGACCAGCAGTATTCATTGATTCATCTATACTAGGACCCAAATAGGATACAAGACTAGTACTGAATCATCTAAGCTGTCAGATCCACAAAGGATCGATAGGTACTAACCCCCGCAAAGGCCCACACAGGATCAGACCCACACGAGATCTATATCACTGATCCCCGTAGGATCGCTGAGTGTTGTAGTCGTCGTCGTTGAATCCACTGAGGATCTCTGCACAGTCATCGTCGAAGTCGTAGTCGCAGCCATCACTAGGGTTCCCGCACACAGCAAGCTCATTCGGGAGGGTCCGCTCCATGAGCCTAGAGGCTGATATATCAACTGACACATAGTTTTTTAGTTGATGTATCCAAAAGTTCCGTATCGTCAATAGAAACTCAACGCAACAGACGGCGCGTCAATCAGACGCCCGGTCTGAGAGTTATTAGATTTTTCGTTCCAGGGGCCCGGTTGGTTTTTAAGGCAAAACCAACCCGACCATACTCCACCTGCATCCAAACCTCGGCCGGAGTGAGCCAAAAGATCCGTCTCACTTAGAGGAATCCAACAAATTTTACGGCACGTCAATCGGACGTCCGGAGCTCATGATATGAGTGTTTCCGCTCCGAGGGACCGGTTGGTTTTGTGTACGAACCAACACGTCCAAATTCAAAGTATTCCGAATCTTTTAGTGCGATATGTTGAAACGACCGTCTCGTTCCAAGGATCGTGTCGCCGCTGACGTCACGTCAATCAGAGGTCTGTAGCTCAAGATATTAGCAAAAGACCGAAACGGTCCGAAAACGGGGGATCTGGGCCCGGACTGACCCGGCCCGACCCCCTTGGCTCGGCCCGAACCGGGGTGGCCCGAACTAGGTCGACCCGAACCGGGTCTGACCCAGGTGGGCCCGGCCCGGCCCGAATCGGTCCGGCTCGGTCTGGCCCGACCGGCCGACCGCGGCTCGGCCAGCGTGGCCGAACCGAAACGCAGAGGGGGTTGGGGGTGCGCAGCCGGCCTCGCCGCTAATTGAGGCTGGTGGAAGATATGCCGGCCGCCAACCCTCCGGCGATGCGGCGCCGCCGCCGCCTTCCGCGGACCACCGGACACGCTCCGGTGGTCCGTTTCTCCTGCCGTCTTCGCCTATGGTCCCCCCGGGGACCCGACCTTTACTATGAAGGTATTTAAACGCCATAGCGGCCTGCTTCGTCATCGCTCGTCAATCCGCACATCAAAAACAAATAGCGTCTTCTTTGTGGTTTTCCAGTGTGACCTGATGGCGCCATGCCCCTTTGATGCGGCCCGACTCCAACTGCGGTTCTTTTGCGGTTTTTCGGTGCGACGTGATGGCGCCGCGGAATTGATTCAAAAATTAATTGATTGCATGGCGTGTCGACGTCGCGCATTCTTGCCACTCGATTTTGCGCGGTGCGACAGCACCGCGTCACTTCCATTCCATCCGAAACAACAATAAATAAATAATAAGGGAGGGGCGGCCGTGTTTGTGCGGCCCGGGATCCTCCCGTTAATCGATAACAAGCAGCCCGAAAATACGCGGATACAAGACGGAAGAGAAATCACGTAAAGAAACACATAAACCCCCTACAACCTCATAAATAAAAAGAATCTTAACAATAATCCCAACCCGCAAATTAATCTTCACGGATCAACATAATATTTAGTTGATCCACGTTCTTAGAATTAGAAGGGAGTAAACGAGGGTTCACCAATAATCACAATTTAAATTCCCTACCTCGGTTCAGGAACGGTGCACGTCAATCGAGCCACGAAAGACGAGCGTCGCGGAAGTTGGGCATCGCGGAAAATGAACATCAATTCCGTTGTCGTTGAGGTGCGTTCGAAGAGGAAACGTTGTTGGAAAAAGATGTCGCATTCTTCAGCGGAGATGTTCTTGATTGAAGAACAGTGTTCTTCGCGTTCTACGTTGAGGTTGAAAAAGAAGAAGACGTAACGCTTCCCAAACCTCTCAATGTGGTAAAAACTCTAACAGCAATAAAATAAGACCAATTCATTATTTTATTAACACAACTTAACCATTTGAATTTCAAGAGTTTGAAAATAAGTAACTCACCTTATTGATTATAACAAGTTGTCAAAAAATTAATGAAAGTGAGTTAATGGGGAGTTAGGAACGTGAGGGTTTAAGAGGAGTTAAGGGATTTGAAAAGGTTGGGGGGGCTCGTGTGGGCCCCACCATTTCAATTATCCACACATGGGAAGTTGGGTGGATGTGGGCCCCACCACCAACTTCCCATGGGAGAATTTAACCACCTTGATAAGAAATAAAATTGATCCAACAATTTTATTTTCATTTTAATAAAACCCCATTAATTAACTTCTTCACCCGCACATATGAAACTATGGTAAAGGTTCCCTTAAGTGATTACCGGCATTGCGAGTTCATCTGTGCCATCGGATTTCAATTCCGATCTCCAGTTCAAAAGTTAGAAAAATCCCGCTTGTTCCTTCACTGAACGTACCTGAGCCAAACTTCAGAAATTGATTCTGGGCACACTGGGCCTCGGAATCAGGTGCCGTTAGAAACTACGTTCTTGTAAAATTACAAGAAAATTAAGAAAAAAATTTCCTTGAAATTTCCGGGTCTTTACATCCAATGAACACATAAACAAACTGAGTGAAATTGAATCCATAGATCTCATGAAAAATTGTTTAATCGATGACCAAACATGGATACATTAAAATGAAACCATCGACCACATGGTTAGTGAGCTGAATGCATGAGAAAACGATATCTCATTCAGTAGAGAATGAGCATTAGATAATTTATATGCAAAATGGAAAAATGTTTTGGGCACCCTCTTGATACTGTCATGCCTCACAAATCACAAAGAATGTAGATCAGGAATTCATGGCCCTTATATGAAATTATTTTTCTATACCTTATTGAAGTGATTTTCATCTCTATTTAGGTCAATGTTTTTTTATAATTAAAACAAACAGTAAATATTTTTTCAAACTACTAATCATAAGTTTTATGTACTATAATAATATTACAACAAGAAATATCACACAAATCCCCAAATATTATTATGAATAATTTGTTATATTTTTTCTCATATTTTATATTATAAATTTCATTATTCCACATTATTAATAAGTATTTTCCATAAAACCTATGTGTGAGTATTTTTTGATAAATATAAGAAAAAATAACTATAGTTTCGAAATGGGTTTCATAAGTTATATTTATTTCAGATTATTTTTAATAAGATTTTATTAACTTTGTTTTATGTTTTAAAAAACATATAATTATCCATTAGTTGTGTTTTATAAAAATTATAATATAAATCTTTATTTTTTCATTAATGAAATAAAGTTTATCAGGATTTTTATGTAATTATATAATGTGGAATTTTAATCATATTTGTGGAATTATATTGATTAAATCATTTCTTAAATGGGGATCATTTCTAATTATGTATTTTGTATAATAGATTAAAAGTCCACAAATTCATAATTAATATATTTATTAGTACATGATTTTTTATCATAAATTTATTATCAAATTGTTATATTTTCTGTGAATACACTTTACCAAAGAGATTGAAAACTAGTCCATTAACTAGGTTATAAGAACAATATCTCGTGTTTGTTTGTGTTGCAGAAAAATATAAACCCCCATCCAAATTTTATATTAATAATCATTTGACGCAAATAAATTTTATAAATTTTATGTTTTTCCCTTGATTTTCATTTGATAATACATATTAAAAAAATAAATATAATACAATCCACATTTGTTATGAAATAATTTATAATTGTTCAATATTTTTGATTAATAATAACTATTTACAATCTCAGTTAAATAATTTTATTTTTGATTTATGGTATTGTTTACTTTATACTCCCATTTTTTTCCATCTAAGCCTTTTTCATATATCTTCTTTTTATGCTCAATAACTATAGTTGTTTTAATTTTATTTTATAAAATATTTGTATATAATCTTTGGTTTTTATAATCATAAAATTTAAATTATATTTTACATATATTATTTATGTACCTTTATATAAGATTGTAAAAGGAAACAACATTAAGTATGAAATATTTTGTAAATAATGGATATTTAATAATTATTATATTTTTATATTTATAATTTCATTTCTATAATGATTGACTATATGAAATTTTATAGAAGTTTTAAAATATTTAATATAAAAATTAAAAACAAAATTATTCGTCGGTTAAGGAAGTTACCCAAATCCTTTTTCATTATAATATTTTCAACAAAATATCTTGAAAGACATTACTAGTTTTCTTTTATAAATAATGGAATCCCATGAGTAAATTTTGGGTTATTTTTTTGTAATGTTTCTAAAACAACTCTTAAAATTAATTCTATCCTTTGATGAATTTTTAATAAATACAGTATATTATATATTAATAGAATGTATTTATTATAAATAATATTAATAATGATTCTTTAACAATAAAAAGAATATTATTTTTATATTTTGTAAGAATCTATTTTATACTCAAATAATTTATCATACATATTCAAAATAAACTTATAAATTAAAAATAATGTATAATACTATCAACTCAATTTGATACTAATGGTATATAATTCCTTCTATTAATTATGAAATATTTATTATTAAAACTGAAAAATGTTTTTAAAATAATTATGTATGATAGACATTAATATTTTCTAAATTCTCTTTAGATGAGAGATCATTGTGGAAACCTAAAATATAAATAAATGTGTTATAGTATTTTTTAATATAATAAAAATATTTTATACATATTTTTATATTGATATCATTTTTCTAGAGCATATAGACATAAGGATAATGTAAAACAACTTTCCATTATTATTGAAATGTTTCAACATAAATATGCAAGAGACTTCATTAAATATTTGATATTTGATTCTATAAAATGTGTCTAATAATACATTTAGGCCTTTTTTTAATATTTAATAGATTCACCAGTCACAATAATTTAATGAAATCATCAACAGTATCAAAAAACCACATGAAACACTGTTGTTATTAGCTTGAAAGGAAGAAATATTTGCCTCATTTTTTCATAGATTATTTTTCTTCTTTAACTATCTACAAATGTATTGACCTCTTTGTCTTAATGATCAGAAAATAATAATTCAAATGTTATTAACGAGTTTCATTTTTTTGTTTTTATTCCATTATTATGACATAGGTGATAAAAGTATTTATATATAAGAAATCTTTGAGGGAGGAAACTCAAACTCGAGTCATCGTTGTCCCTGAATCGATGCCAATATAAAAATCACATTAATTATGACACAACATCATTATATATAATCACCAGAATGTAAAAATGTTATTCATGAGAATTTAAAATATCTGAGACACTATCACTCAACATTCCATAAGGATGTTACGCCACTAGAATTCAAATTTTGATAGTTATGAGATACATTCGTATTATTCACTACCAATGTCATTCCACCAAAACATAATTATTTATATATCAATTATACCGTTAAACCATAGAAACCCATTATAGACTACTCGAGTTTAGAAGCTGAAAGCATAGTGTAAATTTGTCTTTGTATAAGACACCACCGTTATCATACCACTAGAACTACATTCTACACATATCATGCTACCAAAGAAACACACCACCAGACTAAGCCACCCCAACTAATTTTCTTACATTAAATATTTAAAATATTTTCTAATAGATATATTCATTGAATATAATTACATTTTTTATTTTCATTAAAGTCTCTTAAATGATTGAAAAATTGCATTATCTATAGTGTCATAACATGTACTACAAGGGAGCAGCTGATACAAAAATTAACGGTAGTCTGAATGATGAAAGTGAGGTACACTCCCTCATACAGAAATAGATGAAATACTAGACAAAGTGGAATTACTACAAAAAGGGGGATTGGGAATTCAAAACATTCATAGAGGTGAACTTGGTTGCAAATAATAAGAGTTCATCTTTTACAAACACATTCTGATGAATCCAAAATACATTATCATAACCAATGAATTCATTCTGTCAAGGAACAAGAGTCTGTAACACTCTTTTTTCTTGATGTTTTCATGAATAAATAAATCAAGAATTACTATATAATAAAATCAATAATCACAAGATACTTTGTAAAAAACTAAGCATTTATAAACTCTACACTTTTATATTTATCTGTTTTATTTGTTCTTATTGTTTCATGATTAGTGTGTGTACTATTGTATGTTTTACATGTCCACAATATCTATTGTACTGAACTTGATGTTACATTTATATCTTCACATATTTTCAAACACCATTACTCCCAAGGATAATATTTTTAGAGGTCCTTATGTGGCATTATTTTACTCCCATTAATATGTGTGGAAGAGTATGTTTGTTACTCGTATAGTTGGTTTACTATATTAAAACCTGATCTAGGTAGTGGATCATTTTTTATTATTTTATATAAGCATCGTGGTGGTGGGTGGATCACCATGAGGACATGACTACATGTTGACTTGAGACTAGACCACCTTTATTAATTCTATTTGTTGAGTGCTTTCATTTTTTTACATTTTTTCCTTTTGAAAACTGAAAATTGTTTTCACTATAAACGAAATATATAATTTGATATCTTATAATATTTTATGACCATATATTATTTATATCAATTAAACTGATTCCAATGGTCCCAATAATTTTTCATATTTTTCATATTGGACTTAATCATTCTTTATATGAATATTTCGAATGAATTATATTTGTTTTATACTACATAATTTTATATACTGGTCTTTATTTAAACATTTTAGGAATTTCAAAATAATCTATTTTCTATAGAATATTTTATTGGGAATTAAATTCACCCCTTCTAATAATATATTCACTCGAACCAATATTTTTCATTGGATTTTTAAATTTATGGTATTTATGTTTTTAAATTATTTCGAACTGTGATTTTGGTTTTATATAAAAGAGATCATATTTCTATCACATCTATTTTTAGTTATTGAACTGATTATTAATAAAAAGTATCTACTAGTAATATACCTCCATTTTAAAGTTATAAATTATTCTAAATAGATATTTATAATAAGAAATATTATAGATAGCATGGGTTTTAACATTTTATCTACTATTTAAGATCAATATGTTATAAATAATACAAATAGAATCCCTAGATATGATTCTACTAAGATTTCAAACTATAAATGTTTTAAAGCTATGAATTCCCAATACTATGCATTAGGAGATGAAAAATGTAATATAATTTCTTTATGGAAAACATCATTTCAAATTTGGGACACTCTATCTATTTCATTTAAGGGAACCAAAAATGATTGTGAGATGATGCTTAATAATTATACAATTAAATATGATTATTGTGAAATGCATCATGATGAACCCATTTATGACATGTATGTCATGTTTAATGATATCATCTACATAATGAGATTTCATGAAAAACTAGTATCTGAGAATGATCACATTATGAGACTACTATGATTCCTACCAAAAATTTGGAGTGGAATATTAGTTTCAATAAGAGAATCTACCAAAAAAAGTAAACATCTTGTAAAAGTGTTTATTAGATAACTAACTATGTATGAAGATGAATTTAAGTTAAAATGTGAGGAATATTATGAACAAAAAATAGTGATAGCATCTTTTAAGATTATGATCCCTAGAGAAAAAATGGAAAAGAAATGAATAAATTCTAATTTATATTCATGTGATGGTTAATATATATATGATTGTGATGAGGATATGTTTCACCTATCTATAATATTCATGAAATTATAAGAAAATAAAAATCAATTAAGAAAAAAAAATTATAAATTTATGTATCACAGCAAAAGAAATTTGAAGAAATAATGGCATAATGATGGTGATCAATAAGATATTGTCTAATTGGAATTTAATAGAAAATGTCACTGAAAATATGTTTGTCCATAGATTTAGTATAAAAATCAATATGAGGAAAATGGAAAAAGATATAAAAAGGTCATAAAATCCACATGGATAGAATTCGAATATTTCTCCAATGATTCAAATTATTTACCTGAATATAGGTCAGATATTAGAAATATGGTTTTAATGACTAAAGGCAATATGGTTTCTTATTTTCCAACAGTTTCAAATAATTTACATATTCGTGAGTCTTATAACATTGAATATGAACAAAAGTATGATAGTAATATGTCAAATAAAAAATAATTGTAATAATTAAATATGATAGGGGATACCTTTATTTAATTAAATGATAGATATAAATTATTTAATGAAAACATTATCTTACAATAAATAAAAAATCTAAACTATCTATAGAAATAGAGAGAAATTATCAAATAAACAAAGAATCCATGAAAATTAAATTTTCAAATGAGAAATTGAAGAAACATATACAAATGTTTACAAATGGGAGAGATACACTCAAACAATTTTTGGGAAATAATGTAACACTAAAATCTGTTAGTGATATTGGATACAAACCTGGATAGTGGAATGTAGGAAAAAGAAACTTTGTTTCTAAATCTAGACCTGAATGTTTTTATGACAATAATTTTTCATATACACAAAATAGAGATTTTATTTTAAATAGTGTAAAATATATTTATTGGAAACCCATGATGCAGTTGTGGATTCTAAAAACTCTAATTTATAACATTTATGAACCCAAGCTGCTCAGTGTTCCAACATTATTCCCACCATATAATATTTTTTAGGAATAATTTTTGATGACATCGAATATAAGTTTATGGTATTTGGACAATTATTGTTCAAATCATATGAAAGGAGATTATTGTAGATTCATGAGCCTTATAAAGGATTTTGTAGGACATGTCATATATAGTGATAATACTAATGGAAATTTCATCAGAATATGCCAGACTGGTAACAATATATCAGTTTTAATTTTTTATGCCATATTTGTTAAGAATTTACTGTCTAACATGTTAGTAATTTCATTGTTTTATGATAGTGGTTTTTATGTTATGGTTGATAATGATTCGTGCAATTTTTTTGATTTTAATATTTTTTTAGTTATTAAAAAATTGAGAAATGACAATTTTTATGTTGTATATTTAAATTATTTTACGTTTGAAAATGTTTAATTCAAAATTTCATTTCTCGAGGATCCTTGGAATGAGTGTAGAAGAATGACACATTGTGAAATTCACTCTCTTTGGAAGCTAGATAAAAATGGGTTAGTAAGTGATCTATCTATGATTGAGTACCCAATTGATAATGTTTTTAACCCATGCCCAAAAAGGAAACAAATATTTATTTAAAATTAATGAAATATGTATCAACTTATTAAACCCTTGTGTTTTTAAATTTGGATCTAATTATGACATCGAGAATTTCAAGTCGTAATGGGAAACCCTATGTTTATATTCTTGTAAACAATTTCTCTATGTAAACATGGATATTATTTTGAGGTTATAAAAGTGATTTTTCTGTTATTTTGTCAAGTATTATATGTATATATAAAATCATAGTTGACATAGGATTAATACCTTAAGAAGTGTCCATGGTTGCGAGTTTGAAAATCATGATTTTAAATCATTTTTTTCCAAAAATGATTACACTAATAACATATCTACTCCTAGAACCCCTCCATCAGAATAGAATTTTTTAAAGGATAAATATTAACATACAATAGATATCCTAGTATATGATAATTGAGTTTGTCATACCTCTCTATTTTTTATAATAAGTTATCAATATAGACTATTATAACGTCAATAGTGCTCTGATCTGACTTATCCTTAACAATACCCCATTATATGCATTGAAAAAAATTAAATACCATTTATTTTAGTGTTTTGGGTTTTATAATTAATTTTTTCCTAATAAGGATAATATTAAAACATTAGACTCTAAAAGTGATGACTTATTTTCCATGGTTATTTAACCTCTAGATAATATTATAGTGTTTCAAACAAGAAGTCCAAAAAAATGGAAGAATCAGTTCATGTGTTGTTTGAGAAGACCGATTCAAGTGAGTCTATGACATCCCTAGAAATCTGTGAGGATCATTTATACTCTTGGAATTAAAATTACAATCTATTAGACTATAGAGTAATACAAAAAGAAAAAATCACGTTCTGAATAATTTCCCGAACATCTAGAACCTAATCTAGAAAATATTTATGTGACCAGTCACTCTTTCTCTAGAGTTGGTATAACCCTTATGTATAATTCTTTATATGTGGTTGTATGTGATCTTAATAGATTAACACAGATCAGATCTTCTGTTATAAATTAGGATGATCATCAATCTTTATTATCCCGACATTAACCTATGAACACCAATGAATCTATTAATGTTTAATTATCAGAAATAGTACAGATAGAAGAATTAAATCATTTTTAAAGAATTTATTTTTGTGAACATGTAGATAGAACCACAAACACATGACTGTTGGAACTAAATTTCTAGTTAGAATTTTATTTGATAAGTCATGAAATATATATAGAAACAATATTAGATTATTCACACAAGGTTATAGAAAATAAAATGGAATTTACTATGAGGAAACCTGGGCATTTATATCTAGAATCAAATCCATAATAATTTTAATTACATCTATTTCACATTAATATTTCAATAATTACCAAATGGATGTCAATAATACATCATTTAATGGTTTAATAATTAAGGATGTATTTTTTGACCAACATCATTGATTTTAATGTCCTTATTTTAAGAACGAAGTTTACGTCAATGTATTCACCTTAAAATTATAGATATTATAAGAAGAAGAAGAAATAATAGAGTATACCTACTCTAGTTTCACCAATAAATCTTGAGCTTTCCCACAAAATTATTGTATCAGAAAAAAAATTTGAATAGAAGTGGATATTGTCTAGTAATATTTTGTTACTAAAACATCTCCTGAACTAATACTGGTTAGGGTGGTTCACATCAAAAAAACTCCTTTCTTCCCAAACCATGTTTTTTATTTATGTCAATGTGTAGAATTATTGTTTGATGATGATGGTATAAATTGGGTAAAAAAACCACGTTAAAGGACATGTATTTTGTTTTAATCATTGAAATTAGTAAATGTATAGGTTTTCCTCATGTTTTAATTTATGATAATAAACTAGGTAGCATTCCTGAAGACAATGATTTGATTATATATGAGGATTCATATAATTTTTTGATACAATATGTCAAAAAAGAAGTCATATTACATCATAACATGATAGGGAATATAGGGTGTTCTTTTGGTTTTGTAGTATATATTTTTCCCATGATTGGGTGATTTCGTAACTATAAGATATATATACGTTAATAATCTATCACTTATGAAAGAAGGTGGAAAGATAAATCTCTGTAGATATGTAATGGTATATATGTGTGAGATGAACAAACTATCCTCCTGATTCATCTACATGATCTACCCATATATTGTTTCTTGTATGTTGGAGTCCAACGGACTATTAGCTAAGGATGAAGAGTTTAATATAGACTTTGGTGGCTTTTTCATCCATGTTCTACATGTTCAATGACACATATTTGATAGAATACCTATAAAAAACTATGAGTTACATATTTTGTGAAATTATATACTCAGTATAATTCAATTGATCATCCAACTAGACCATGGGATGAAGATTATCCCATCATGGATCCTGATTAAGATGTTAAATACTCTGATGAGGATATTGTTGAAGTTGTTACTAATGAATATGGAAACATACCATTGGATGATTATGGACGGATACAAAAATTTCTTCGAAATCATCACCCATTTCACTTGGATATCCTAGCCCGCCTATTAGGTGGCAAAAAATATAAAATATTGTTAAAAGGTATTAAGTAGAGACTAGAGTTTCTATAGTGGTGTTTTATAGGATTTTTAAATGCTCTGATGTAGATGATGATGATGATGATGATGACGAGGAGGATGAAAAGGATGAATTATATGAGAATGAAAATGGTGAAAATGATAATGGTAATGAACATGATGCAGATGGAGGATGAAGTGAGGATATAGATTATGGATTCAGTGATGATGGCGATAATTATGACTCTAATTGCTCTAGTTGTTGAATTTAGAGGAATTAAGTGGATATGAGTAATGAGATTTTTGATTTAGTTGCATATTTGGAGAGATATCCATCTATGGAGATATTTCATGATTCTCCATTTGCTGATAAAGGTTAATAAAACTCTGTTTCACGTGTCAAAATGTTTCTGATTCAACTATGGATGGGATGATGAGATTTGCTGATGTAATATCACTCTATCTGGAAGACCAAGAGAAAAAATGAACTTCTTGAGGTAGAATACACGAATGAAAAAATAGTTTATTTAAAAGTTCATATGAACCATATGGATAAGAATGTTAAAGGTGACTTTATTGATGTTTTTTGATAAATGGATGTTAATATTCACAATTCACCAATTATTGGTACACAGTTAGAATCAGAGGCACCCAATTTTGGATTATAGAGCTCAGATGCAAAGCAATTAAAATAAATCACCACATACATTAAACAATTTGTACCAAGAAGGAGTTCTTATATACTAAAATGTATTTTATACAGTGTTGGTTGAGCATAATATTATGGTATTTCCTAACACTTCTCTAGTAATTTCTGATTTTTTTGGGAAATGGGTGATTCAAATGATTGATGAATGTGAAAAATTATGTAGGAGTCCATCAATTCATGATTATACTAAGGTTTTCAAAGAGATATATCTGAAGGTATCTATGTTATATTGAGTAAAATTTGAATATTTTTTAAATAAAATTATCCTACTGATACCTCCTTCACATTATCCAGTTTATCAAACTCCACTTATTATTATTGTTGATGTAGTTACACACGTTGGATTGAATGTTTTTTGTGAAAATGATATATCTAAATTTCATTTGTGAATGAATAATCCATATCGTATCATAATATAATTCATTGAAACTGATATCTATATTATATTTGACACGGTTGTTAGAAACATTCAAACAAATAACATGCATCATATAAAAGAGAAATATATTTGGAATTAGAATATAAGATGTTAATTGGAATACCACAAGCATATGATTGAAAAAAAAGATTATTTGATTTTAAATCATACATGAATTGAATCTTAAAAATTCTTGAGGATAAATATTTAGATAATTATATTAATATTTATTCTTCTCCTTCAGTTTTGGGTGTCGATCAACTAAGAATTGTAGTTAGAGATGAGCTGAGAGATGCTTCATCAAGTGTATTCCAAATTGTCATTGGATAGCCTCAAGAGACATTTATTAAATTAGATATATTTCAGAACATGTTATTATGTACCATACTTGTTATGTCACTGATATGAAATATGATAGGGAAACTAAAACTATGTCCAAAATCTTATAATCCTTTTATATTTATAAAATACATCTATGGAAGGAAATATTATATTTTTTGGATGATAATATTCAGATGCCACCTGCTATTCATGCATTCAATGAAAATTGGAGGAAATTAGAATACTTGACTCCTATTTTGAACATTTTCGTAGAAGATAAATGTGATTTATTATCTACATTGGAAAGAGGTGGCCAAATCATATTTGATTTTATCAATATCAGGAATAATTTTCTCCATGGTCATTCCCATGTAGTTGTACCTCATAAAATGGTTCAAATTACTCTTAAGTTATCTCTCAGACAAGTAGTTGCTCAATGTACCCTAAAATATTTTCCTACAAGTTTATAGACTTTTCCAATATATATTGATAATAGTTTGAGAGTCCACAGACTTGTTGTTATGTTAAATGATAATTTTCATACTATAGCATGACTAACATCTGGTATTCCGTCTATTTTACATCGTGTTAATCCTTCAGCATTTGATAAAGAGAATGAGAAATCCATGGCTTATAGTAATGAACCAATGTAACCCTCATTAGAGTGTAATGCATTTCTGTTTGATATATTAGACTATATGTCATTGAATGGAAAATTTTGGAATAATATTTTGATAATCATTTTGAATGCCTTTTATCACTATTATTCATTTCATTCTATTTGTTTTTCATTCATTTACTATCATTATTACAGTAATCATATATTTTTGATAATCCCAATATGGGGATAATTTTTATAAAATATTGAAATCCTTTATAAAATATCATAGTCATTATTGATTTCTTTCTATCTTATTTTTGATACTATATGTTAAATCTATTTATTCATGATACACATATTTGATAACATACTATTTTCATATTTTTCAGTTATAACATCTCCAAATATTATGAATATTATGTTCAGGTTCATACTACCTTCAATATCATGTTTAATGTTATTAATTTCATTTTATTCAATAATTGTTTATCATAAAAAATGGTGGAGATAGTTGAACTCATAGTTTTAATGATAAAAAATCATGATTTTAATGTTATTAATGAGTTTCATGTTTTCTTTTTTTATAATATTAATTTACGATAGGTGATGAAAATATATAAGTATGATACTACATTGAGATTAGCACCACCAACATGAGTTATTGTATTCTAGGCCATTCCACTAGTATAAAAATTTCACTCTGCATGACACAACATTAGGATATCACAATGCCAGAATTTCATAGCATTAGACTAAAAAATTTATATAGTCTAAGGTACCATCATTAAGTATATTGTTATGATGTCATGATTCTAGAATGAAGGTTTGGATAAGTACGAGATACCTCTAGATGAGGCACCATCAATGTCATATAAGTGTCACAAAAGTATTAATTTGAATATGACATTATCTGTCCACAAACCACTAAATGAGATATCGCCAGTTTAGTTGAAATTTGGATAATTCTAAGTCACTGCCAGTATCATACTGCTACAAAATATTACCTCTTGTTTCATGATGCTATAACTAAACATTTCCAAACTATTCCACCACTACTATTTTTCATACATTACATATTTTGAATCTTTACTATTTTTATGATTGTCATTTAAATGATCGACATTTAGAATTAATGATAGTGTCAATGATTATTATGATGAATCATCTGATTTGAAAATTCACGATGATTCTATTGATTAATGTGAAACACACAATCTTTTTCATAATGAGATGTAATAATCAATAGAGCTGATTGATAGTAATCTGATAGCTCAGACATCCTACACACACATACTGATTCAACTGTTTGACAACATGAAGAGATCATAATTTTCAAACACACCACATAAAAAATAAACTACATCGTCACATCTACTGCTTTCCTGAAGTCAATTAAAATATAATTTTCATTATATTTTATTGAATTTTTCTTGATAACCCGACTCAAGCTTCACTGTCAAATAAAATTAATAGTCACAAACATCATTTCAAAAAACTAAGAATTTATAAACTCTAAAATTATAGATTACTCTATTATACATTATTTATTTATTTTAATGAAGTGTATATTATATACTATACTTCACACACACTCTCCTCTATACTAAACTAGATGATACATTTATAATTTTACATATTTCCTTACACCATTACACCAATGAATAATAGTGGTAGAGGTCCTTCAGTGTCATTTATATTTTTACACCATGAATAATCATGGAAGTATCCGTGTGTGACCTCAAATTTTGTTTAATATTTGTAAATTTGGATCTAGTATTAATATCACTATTTAATATTTTATAAACTATACAGTGGGGGCGGTAATCACCAAGTAGATATGACTATGTCTCAAAATGAGATGAGATCTATTGTATTAATTCCTTCCACTATGTTACTTAGTTTTATAAAATTATTTCTACATTATACCGGAATTTTTATAAATGTAAACAAACTATATACATTGATAGATTCTCTTAATTTGTGTTCATGTAGAATTTTAATCAATTAAATTGATTTCTATTGATCCAATAAAATTTTATATTATTCATATGAGAACTAAAAAATCATTAGATAGATATTTAGAATGATTCAGATCTATATCATATTACATATTTTTATAAACATGGTTTTATTTAAATGTTATATTGGATTTCTAAATAATTCACTTTTTAAATAAATTTTTATTGGGTACTCAATTAACCACCCTCTTGAGATACTTCCTCAGACCAAAAAATTAAAATAAAAATTTTTATTATGTATTTATGGATGAATGCTGTTGAATACATTAATTTTTTCATATCTTATAGATTCAATGAAGCCTTCAATCATTTTTTTGAAGGTGATATTTTGAAATAATAAATAAAAATTTAATGTAATATTTAAGGCTTTATATTTTGAAAAAATGGATATTTATATTTTTTATCTAGGTATTAAATCCTCTAGGATATTATAAAATCTCATAACATTTAGTTGAAAATAATTACTAAAATTATAATGGATGGAGAATAATGAAAACCATGAGTCTATAAAAAAAAATTAAAATGTGACCAATATTCAACATTTTATTTGAATAATTTTTATTAAAACAATTTCCTTATAAAACATGTTTATATATTCTCATATGTATGTCATACTATATTTCTACTCATTTTTCCTAAGATTTGTAAAAAAAATATTTAGTTATATTATTATTTGGATAAAATACTCATTTCTACCTTTTGTATAAATGACATGAGATTAAGATAAATTATTTCATAACATTAATGGTATGCTGAGTTGATTATAATATTCTCTTTTATATTTTAAATTCATTTTAAAAAAGAATAATGAATCTCTTAAATGTATTTTTATTAGTGTATTTAATATTATCATTAAATTATTAATGAATAATTTGTTAAATTTATTAAATTATATGTCATTTTTTAAAAAAATATTGACAACAATATTTGAGTTTTATAAATATTTAATTTATTAAGATAATGATCATATTCATATAACAAAAAGTAACTTTCTAAAAAAACCAATATATGATTTAAAAAAACACCACAAATATATTATTAACATTTTTATAAATAGTGATTTGAAAAATAATCATGAGCAAATTTAAAAATAATTTAATTTATTACCAAATAAAAATGCACTACTAATATAATAATTTCATCCAATGAAATGATATCATTCTATGCCAATTGCTTACAATTATTTTGAAATAGTTAGAATGCATATAACCAAATATGTTGATATTATGAAAATATTAAATGAGAACATCAAAATTCATATGGGGTAAATATTGATAGTAATCAAAGAAAAAAGTTGGAAATTATTTTCTTTATTCTATGATGTCAGATATTTAAAACTAAATTTAAACAAATTGATACCAAAAATAATTATACAAATAAAATTGACAGGTCAAGATGGATTCCAATCAAATATTTACTATCATAATCCATCCAAATATTACATAAAATAAGTTAGAATGGATAAAAATAAAAAAATATAATTACCTAGATACCTAATTGAAAAAGGGGGACATGTGAAACTAGAAAGATGAAATTAAATAAAAATAAATTTAAATGACAATCTATTATATAGTATTTATGGTTACAAAATAATAGTTTCATAGAAATAAGGTTATAGTAATTAGAAGGGAAGAAGGGATAAAATTGAATCGAGGAAATATCTTGGATGGTGATTAAAAAGTATCAATGATTTCAATTGATGTTCTGGGTTTAATAGTCCACTAAGGTGACTAAAATATCAGGAATTTCATGGTAAAAACTAATTTAACACAACATTAGTTTTATAATAAAAAATTTATCCAATAATAACAACTATTATCAAGGTTTTAAAACACTACTATAGATTGGGATTTTATCACAACTAATAGTAGCCATTATTGGAAATAAAAAAGAACGGATGTTGTAAGATCCTCTAAAAACAAGTCTCTTTTATCAGTACTATAAAACGAACTCTTAAATGACCTCATTATCAGTGCTAAAAACAATGATAAAGCCACCCGTTTTTAGATTTAAAAATAGGGACCTTATCAGTGCCCCCATTATCTAGACTTCACTTCGTGATGCAAATAGAACTATTTATCAGTGCAAAAATATTTATAAAGTCATTTTAAATTAGTGTTAAAATATTTTTACAAACTATTTGAGCTTATATGAGCGGCCCTCCCTCCCTATTTTCTACGGTCTCCCTTCCTCATAGAATCCCAACAATCCCAACACATTTACCTTTATCATTTCTCACCCTTTTCCTATATTAGTGATCTACCCCATCAGACACCCCTTCTAATCCACCTACGAACGCAACATGAATTATAGGGATTATACCCTAGGACCTCCTTCTACAAAGTGAACACCATTACCACTTCTCTATCAGGATTTCATTAATATTTTATGAATTATCTATTTATATATATATACATAATTTCTTCTTATTTATATATTTATGGATAAATTTATAATTTAATATATAATTATTTATAAAATTATTTATAATATATATATATATATATATATTAATATATATATGTATATATTTTCATATTTTTATATTATAAAATATATATTTTTTTATTTACATATTTAAATGATTATATACAAATATATATATTTATATAATCAAGTAAAATTTAATATTTTCATGAGATATTTTTACAATGTATTTATTAAAATAATATTTAATGTAAATATATTTATATGTGTGTTTATATTTGTGTTTGTGTCTATTTGAAATCTCACTCTCTCTTAATATATATTTGTATGTGTGTCTAAATATGTAAATATATATGTATATATCCATTAAAATATATTTTTTACAATGTATAAAGATACATACACATCATGCCTTCTTACCACTAAGCTAGTGGATTTAACATGTTATATATTGACATTTTTTGTATATATGTATATATATAACATTGAATATAAATTTATTTTAATATATTTGAATCTTAATATTTACAAACAATTAATATTAGAATATATAGATAAATTTATACTTTATATTATCATACACATAAATACATATATATGTATATACGTTATGAATATATATATATATATATTCTAATATTTTTATAAGGTGATTACAGTGGTAGATATTGTTTTAAAAAAAACTCGATATAAATGTTTTTATTTCTGCAACAATGCAATTTTTTCCAATTGAAATTTTTTTCTTATGATTAGTTAATATAAGAACACGAAATCACAATACAAAGAACTATTAATTACTTTGTGACCTTTTAAAATAATTTAGAATCTTCTGTGTTTTAATGTTTGAAAATATCACATTTACAATTGTGATTAGTAAGTTGTTTGGAGTCTGATAAAACAAACATAATATTTGATGTATAGTATCTTACAGTTTTGAATAGAAATGTAACCCTTATGAATAGTGATATAACCTAATGAATATTAAACTATCATGTGATAATATATAAATAAAATTTAAGTGAATATATGATGTACCAATATTTTTGAATAAGTAAATAAATGTTTTATTTCTGGGTTTTTAGAATAATATTTGATTTTAATTAAATATTTAATTAATCATATTTTGAGTATTAATTCTAAAATGTGGATTTCTTTTTTGGATCCATCAGATAATGAATTTTTAGGGCGAGTTGTTTGGATTTTTCTGAAATACTTCAATTTTTGGTTATTAGTAAAATATTAATTTACCATATAAGTACATTATAATTTAAATCAACTATTCCTAACATCATAAGTTATATAGTAAACACTATCTCAAACACAAATTAATTAATTTCAATTCATGTTATTCAATTCAAGAATATTTATTTTCTTATGTAAAATAATAAACTTATAATTTTAATATTATGAAAACCCTCTTATCCTCCACTATAAATACCACCCATCATTACCTATTATCTTCACTACTCTGAAGCCTTGTGACTGACTCAAATTATGACCAAATTTCATCCCAACATCCTTAGCCACATCCATCAGCCATTAGACTTCTAAAAACACCAAAACCTCTACCCATAATAGGTTCTTAAAGGATATAAATTCAATAGGTAAATTTAACAATTAAATTCATTTATATACTTTTAAATTCACTGCTTTTCTTTTTTATTTCAGCAGCTACCATCACTCAAATGTTATGACAAATATAGTAACATACATGTAATATAAATCTTTATGCAAATTTTATGACTCATTATCATTTCTCTTTTTTCATTTTGTTATACAAAAAATACGATAACATCAACCTAGATATGTTAATTTATCACATTTAAGGACAACAGTTTTTCAATTTCTATTAACATATTCTATTCTAATTATAAAATAACTATTATGGTTGAACCAGCTGTAGAGACCCAATGCTTGGTGTACATGGACATTACATTACTTTTGTGGAATACTTAGTACATAACAAAAACACACACATAAGGACCGTAATAGTTTAGTGTCTTTGGAAACTCGGAATATAATCTACTAATCGTGGTGAAATATCTTCAACATCTCCCATAATGGTCTTTTTTTTCGAAACCTAAATCCTTTCTTTATGTCCTGGGGAAATGAAAACATAAAAGGTTGATCTCAAATGCTCAGTAAGGGTAAAAAAAGAAATATCAATCACGTCATATTCATAAGAACATATCTTTTGGAAATCTTAACCTGCAAAAGAGATCATAATTTCATAACATGGGAATAATCGTAGTAGTGAAATGTAATCCCAATAATCCTAAATTAAAACATGAAACTTTATGGAATACACACATAATCATAGAGAATCATTTATTATTTGTCAAGACTCATTTCCAAGACTATCTTAGTGGACCAAGTCCAATTCTGAACCGAGTTCACCCCTCGTTTTAGTCCTGTTTCACTGAACCTGTATAACCTACCGTTCCAGCCATGTCTATCTCATGAGATATAAAATCTTTACCCGATGAATTGGAGAGATATATAGGTCCCACCTATCTAATAATGAAACCATTCTTATGTGTGCCACAAAAATCATAAATCATACATCATTGCATAACCCATCTAATAAAAATAGAATTCTTAAACATCGTGACATCATAAAACAATTCATATAAGATAAATGAATTCATAAAAATAATTCCATAACATCATAATCAAAATAATGTAATGATAGGGATATAATCACAACCCTATATTATCTTAGATGGAAAATAATTTTGATAAAACACTTGAACTCCATTCTTGAGAAAAATATCCTTTCTACTTCAAAAACATTTTTCCTTTCTTAACATGTCATAAAATTTTAAACTATAAGAAGTTGATTAAAAATAAACTTGAAAACTTGTAAAGGAAGCTTCTTTGAAATAATATTTTAAAAATCCATTCATGCCGTATAAGTTAATAAAAACATTTTTCGCTTACTTTTGTCGAAAGAGTCAAAAAAGTTCCTCGTACGAAAACGACAAAAGATTCCTTTCATATATTTTACTAAAAAACTCACCGAAGGGTAAAATTGGATTTAAACAATTTTATGTGGATGGAAATGATATTACATATTGAGGAAACATGGATGTGGATGATAAAATACACCCCAGTAAATACCAATGTATAAACAATCTCAGATAAAAATGAGATTGTGATATTTCCCTTACCTTAGGTACGATTTGCTTCGTAAATGTCTGAACCTACTATATAATGATTTAAATAATGTCATTGACTTATTCCAGAATCATACTCATTATTATGATATCATATATGGTTCACTTATGACTTTATATTACACGTTCTTTTGTAAATTCCTTGATAAAGAGTGTTTTGGGTAAAATCGTTTCATTTTTCATCCGTGTTTTGACTTGTAATTATTCATATGATTACTTAGATCATGATTACTTAATTCCAGAATATAAAACATGAATTATATATATTATATATTCAGAATATACATATATATAATAGATCAGTATATGGAAAGAAATACACCGTTCATGGAGACGGTAGGTCACATGTACGCATGAACGCTGTTTTCGTTTCCTTGTTGAGTTGAATGGAATTAAGTAGATGACATACATATATATACACATAAATCCAGTATAATTATTATGTCATATATTTCATGATTACTTATTATATATAATTTATAATCATTCATGAATGGTTAACGTGAAGAATGAATCTCATCGCGTCGTGGAGACGATAGTCTATACGTACGCACGAGCGATGATATCGTTCTCATGATCGTGGAATTGTATTGAAGTGTATGTATACTATTTCAGAATCAATATCACTTTAAAATAATCATTTATAGTTATTATGTAAACCATTATACCCATCCAAGTAATGTGGTGGTGGAAAATTGATTACACCACGGCGTGGAGACGGTATTCCGTACGTACGCACGCGCGGTGATTTCGTTTCCCATAGGATGGATAGATGGTGAAATGGGGTTGTTTAGTACTTATAATAACATACCAGTATAAGGGTGATACTGATTTTATTACTTCATAATGAAACAACTAAAGAAGAATAAGTGGAAGAAGAAATAAAGATGAAAGAATCGGTAATAGACATTACCTCTTCTTTGAAGTGCTTCTTTGAGACCTCCTTTTAGGGCAATAAAATAGGTCTTTGAAGAAGACCAGAAACTCTAGGATGTTTCTAGGGAAGTGGAGAGAAGAACATGGCAGGTTTGGCCGATATTGAAGGCTCAAAGTGGTGTGAGGAAGAGGTGGAGGAGGTTCCCTTTTACAAGGGAGGAGAGGGGCTCCTTTGGAAAAACTAAAAATATTATTTTATTATAAAGTCATGTTCGGTGTTAAATAGCTCAAAATTTATTTATTTCGAATCTAAGGTGGGTATGGGTCTAAATCCTCTCATCCAATTGAATTTAGACAAGTTTAGTTTCCTATTTTGACCTTATCATTTAAATTTCACTTTAAGTCAGATAATTTAACTTTCTCTGTGTCTTCTTGTTTTCTTACACTATAAGGTTAATAAACTTACTATATCAAGCCAAACGAACCCCAAGTTGTTCATTATTAATATATATAACCTTATCTAAGTCATTTTTCCGAACCTTAGATTTTTAGAAATAAAATAACAATTAATAATATAATATTTCTTTAAAAAACTATTTTATGTCATTTTTGACACTATTTAGTAATTGATTTTTTTGAAAATCATAACAGAATGATTAGTTCAAAACAAGTTAATTAAATAAATACTAACATGTCATATTAACCTATATAATTAGTTTAATTCGTAAAAAGTCTTAAATTACATTTATTTGTGTATTTATAACATCAATTATGTCAATATTTTATTAATAAGACCATTACTGCATCATCTTTGTGTCATAATAAATGATAATTATTTAATCCCTAAAAATCCTAAATAAATTCCTATGATGTAGATAATTGTATTAGCTTTCTGGAGACTATTAATTTTCGAAGTTTCATTAAGTTTATCACTAAATTAAAATTATTATACTTATAAGATTTAAGAAAGTGACATGTTGTCAAATTCATTGGATTTAATAATAATTAAATTATTTTCACGGAAAAAAGTCCATTAAATGAATCTAATCTGACCCTTATGTTATAAGGGTCGACTTTTAGTCATCAAATAGGATTTTGAAATTTGTTAGGGTAATTTTATAATATTATATTTACCCTTAATTACTCGATTTATCTTTATTTATGGTAAATAAAAATTACCATAGTTACTATTCATAATTCCCAAAAATAAAAAGTAACTTTTTAACATAATTTGGATACACTAATTCCAAATATAAAATCCATTTTTAAAAATTCAATACAAAAAATTTTCAGAAATTAGATTAAAATTAATCCCATTGTTGAAAGAAAACGAGTTTTTCTTTAAAACATTACAAAAGATTGAATTGATTTATCCTACGAATTCAAGGTAGAATCAATGATAATGACATACATTATATTAAATGTTAAAAATATATTATATTTATACTTTAAACCCATTAAATATTATAATTTAACCATTTAAATTATTGCGATTAAAAAAGTTGTTTTTAATTAAAATATAGCGTGTTTTTACTATTCATCAAAATATGAAAGTTACCAGAATGATATGAAAATTTATCCAAAGTAAATTTTTATTTCATTATTCCAAAGAAGAATTTTATTTTGTGAAATTGAACTTATAAACATTTCAAAACTATATTTAATGTGCGTGCACCATCAAAAGGCGGCAAAACTGCATTTGTTGACAAATACTTATTTTACCCGAAAAATTTATTTTGTTCTTATCCCATGTTTTAGAAAATGTGCAATATGAATAATAATGTTATAAGATTCAAAATTTAGTTAATAATATTTATAAAGGATAGTTCATAATAATATTATAATAATATATCGTTGTTTATTAAAACCCGGTATTGCGTACAACACACGCTATCGAGGAAGGTCGCGATTGCGTGTAATGCAAGCCAAGTCAGGGTTGCGTGCTGTGCAAGAATCCTTTGTTGTTTCATATAACATAATCCAACCAAATTTCATTTATACATATAATATATATATATATATATATACTCAATGTTGCGTAGAATAACTATTATCAAAATTGTGTGTAACACGATCAAAGAATAGTGTTGCGTATACTACCAGCTAATACAGGGTTGCGTATAGAACACGGTAATCTTGGTGTAGCATACAACAGAAGACATTAATGAAATTAAAAGAATATTTTTCATAAAATCTTGGGGTGTTACATTCTACCCCCCTTAAAATTAATTTCGCCCTCGAAATTCGTCAGGGTTATAAATGGTTTACTATTCGAAAGCTTCTTTAATAGAAACCCACATCGTAAAAAGGAATACCAAAACCAATCGTTAAAAACAAAAGTATGAAACATAACTGTTACCCAACTAAACTAATCAATGGGGTTCCACATAGGTGAAAATATGGACATGGAAGAGAAATATAACCATCATGTTCTGATGGAGAGTGGTAAAGAACATGGCTATGGAAAAGCCAGCAATCACAAAGCCATAAATTTGTGACGATCTAAGGTACCATCTGATTCATCAGATATAAGAGCACTAGGACAACATTTTTGGATTTCAAGATAATTTCCCTAAAGTTGATGAAATTGGAATTAGAAGAAATACTTTCGTGATTTTTGTATAGTCTCACCGTTTGTCATTCTTTGGACAATTTACACTTCATATCTTAAGGAAATGAAGTTGAATTTGTCATTTGTGATGTGTTAGTAGATCATGTGATAGAATGATGTGTCATTCCATCTATCTCAAAAGGTTAGAAAAGTTATCAAAAAATACATAAGTTCATCTATAGTGAGATTAATCATATATGGCTCCTAAAATGGACTTATACTTCATATACTGCATAATATAATAAAACTAGTTTCTACTAAACAGGGACATATTGTAGGCCAGTGGTAGGCGATAAAGGCC
Organism: Viscum album; assembly: GCA_963277665.1. Classification (NCBI taxonomy): domain Eukaryota; kingdom Viridiplantae; phylum Streptophyta; class Magnoliopsida; order Santalales; family Viscaceae; genus Viscum; species Viscum album. The sequence goes on from OY728128.1 coordinate 327,801,173, forward strand.
AGTCGCACTTCGGTTGTGGGTTCGATTCCCACAGCCTTGTCCGACGCGATGGGTTGTCGCCCGTCCTGCAGGTTGTCCTTTTTCTAAAACTACATTACTATATCATCACATAAATAATATCAAAAAAAGTTATATCCTTAAACTAACTTATGGTTAACATAATCCATTCCAATCATTAGTCTTATCTAAAATACTTCGGTCCATGCTTATAGTATAAAAAAATGATTACTTGAAATGTCGTAAACCAAGCATTTGAATACCATCATTTATCCCCCATATATCTTGTTAGTCACATTCCAATCATGTGAATACCTTAATGATGTATTCTCTTGAAAAATGAATACCCATTAAACCTTAGTGAAAACATGAATGCTTTCAAAAGTTAACTCTTTCCACATACCAAAATCCAAAAATTCTATATACTCAAACCATGATATAACCTTCTCCTTATATAATTCATGAGCTCATGAATACTATCAAACATTTAATTTTCTCCTTATCCCTTCATTATGCTTATATCATTTACATTTCAAAAATATCTGAATAACATTTCATGGATACTGGTAACATTGATCATACACTTTCAAAACTCAAGGAAATACAACAGTGTAACAATCCTTATATGTCTCTTTATTCCATAGTACCATGAGATTACTTATACAACATTACACATGATAAACATGTAATCATTCCACTACATTCTTACACCATTGACCGGGATTCAACAATTCTTTAATCTCACATATCATTTGTAGTCTCTTCATCATCATCCACATATATACTACCCATTCGACCATACTGATTCTCTTTATGTGACTTTCCCTTAGGGAATTGGTTTTCATAATGCCCGTACATTCCACATTTAAAACATTTAACCATTGTTGATGTCGTAGCAATACCATTATCCTCGTCCCTAGTGTTAATTGAACCATTTCATTTTCACTTACTGGATTTGTGTCCATCTTTTCCACACCCAAAGCATATTCTAGTTCCTTTGAAACATTCTCCTTGATGCCTCTTCCCACATGATTTACATAGGAGAATTTGAACTATCTTTCCTCTATGATCATCATGAAACTCCATCTTTCTCTTATTAGCCGAGTCAGGATACTTACCAACTATTACTTTATTGATCATAATATGAGATTGTTGATTCGACATAATACTGATGTTTGGACTTCCAAATCCCATTTCATTTGGCTTCTCATGAATAATATCATTCCATTGTCCATCATATCCTCCATTATCGTGAATCATCTTGTTTCCAGCCATTTTCTAAAACCAAAAAAGAATAGTGTCAGAGGAAAAAATCATAATAAATGGGGAGTACCTTCAATATATAACATCTTTGGTTTAATCTAATATTGTTACCATAGTTTTGGGACTATATCCTATACATATACTTATCCTTAGGGATATCCCTAGACATACCTTAGAAATATCTCTAGGGATCTCACCAATGTTTTCACATCCTAGTTTCCAAAGGATGACTAAACCTTTCCTCTGAAACCAACTATAGAGACCCGAAGCATGACGTACATGGACATTACATTACTTTTGCGGAATACTTAATACATAACAGAAACACACACACAAGGACCGTAATAGTTTAGTGTCTTTGGAAACTCGAAATATAATCTTCTAATCATGGTGAAAGATCTTAAACATCTCCCATAAATATCTTATTTTTTTCTAAACCCAAATCCTTTCTTTATGTCCTGGGGAAAAGAAAACATAAAAGGGTGAGATCAAATACTCAGTAAGGGTAAACAAAAGAAATGTCAATCATGTCATATTCATAAGATCATATCTTTTGGAAATCTTAACCTGTAAAAGAGATCATAATTTCATAACATGGGATAAATCATAGTAGTGAAATGTAATCCCAATAATCATAACATAAAACATGAAACATTGTGGCATACACACATAATCATAGATAATCATTTCTTATTAGTCAAGACTCATTGCCAAGACTATCTTAGTGGACAAAGACCCTTTCTGAACCGAGTTCACCCTTCGTTTCAGTCCTGTTTCACTGAACCAGTATAACCTACAGTTCCAGTCATGTCTATATCATGAGATATAAAATCTATACCCAATTCATTGGAGGGAGATATAGGTCCCACCATTCTCATAATGAAACTATTCTTACGTGTGCCACAAAAATCATAAATCATACATCATTTCATAACCCATGTAATAAAAATGGAATTCTTAACTATCGTGACATCATAAAACAATTCATATAAGATAAATGAATTCATAAAAATAATTCCATCACAACGTAATCAAATCAATGTAATGATAGGGATATAATCATAACCCTATATTATCTTAGATGGAAAATAATTTGACAAAACACTTTAACTCCATTCTTGAAGAAAATATCCTTTCTACTTCAAAAACATTTTTCCTTTCTTAACATGTCATAAAATTTTTAACTAGAAGAAGTTGATTAAAAGTAAACTTGAAAACATGTAAAGGAAGATTCTTGGAAATAATGTTTTCAAAATCCATTCATGCTGTATAAGTTAAAAAAAACATTTTTCTCGTACTTTTGTCGGAAAAGTCAAAAAAGTACCTCGTATGAAAAACGACAAAAGATTCCTTTCATATCTTTTATTAAAAAACTCACTGAATGGTAAAATTGGATTTAAACAAATGTATGTGGATGAAAATAATATTATATATTGAGGAAACATGGATGTGGATGATAAAATACACCCCAGTAAATACCAATGTATAAACAATCTCGGATAAAAATGAGATTGTGATATTTCCCTTACCTTAAGTCCGATTTGCTTCGTAAGTGTCCGAACCTCCTGTATAATGATTTAAATAATGTCATTGACTTATTCCAGAATCATAATCATTATTATTATATCATATATGGTTCACTTATGTTTTTATATTACCCGTTCTTCTGTAAATTTCATGTTAAAGAGTGTTTTGGGTAAAATCGTTTCATTTTTCATCCGTGTTATGAATTGTAATTATTCATATGATTACTTAGATCATGATTACTTAATTACAGAATATAAAACATGATTTATATATAATATATATTCATAATATACATATATATAATAGATCAGTAAATGTAAACAAATACACCGTTCATGGAGACGGTAGGCGGTACATACGCATGAACGCTGTTTTCGTTTCCTTATTGAGTTGAATGGAATTAAGTAGATGACATACATATATATACACATAAATCAAGTATCATTATTATTTCATATATTTCATGATTAATTATTATATATACTTTATAATCATTCATGAATGGTTAACGTGGAGAATGAATCACATCGCGTCATGGAGACGGTAGTCCGTACGTACGGACGAGCGATGATATCGTTCTCATGATCGTGGAATTTTATTGGAGTGTATGTATACTATTTCAGAATCAATATCACTTTAAAATAATCATATATAGTTATTATTTACACCATTATACTCATCCAAGAAAGGTGGTGGTGGAAAATAGATTACGCCACGGCGTGGAGACGGTATTCCGTACGTACGCACGCGTGGTGATTTTGTTTTCCTTAGGATGGATAGATGGTGAAATAGGGTTGTTTCATAAATATAATACCATACCAATATATGAGTGATACTGATTTTATTACTTCATAATGAAACAACTAATGAAGAATATGTGGAAGAAGAAATAAAGATGAATGAATCGGTAACGGACATTACCTCTTCTTTGAAGTGCTTCTTTGAGACCTCCTTTTAGGGCACTAAAATAGGTCTTTGAAGAAGACCAAAACCACTAGGATGTTTCTAGGGATGTGGAGAGATGCAATTTGGAGGGTTTGGCTGAGATTGAATGCTCAAAGTGGTGTGAGGAATAGGGGGAGAAGGTGCCCTTTTATAAGGGAGGAGAGGGGCTCCTTTGGAAAAACTAAAAATATTATTTTATTATAATGTCATGTTCAGTTTTTGATAGCTCTAAATTGATTTATTTAGAATTTAAGTTGGGGATGGGTCGAAACCCTCTCATCCAATATAATTTATACAAGTTTAGGTTCCTATTTTAACCTTATCATTTAAATTTAACTTTAAGTTAGATAATTTAACTTTCACAGTGTCTTCTTGTTTTCTTAAACTATAAGGTTAATAAACTTACTATATCAAGCCAAAAGAACCCCATGTTTTTCATTATTAATATATATAACCTTATCTAAGTCATATGGCCAAACCGTAGATTTTTAGAAATAAAATAACAATTAATAATATAATATTTGTTTTAAAAACTATTTTATGTCAATTTTGACACTATTTAGTAATTGATTTTTGTAAAAATCATAACAGAATTATTAGTTCGAACCAAGTTAATTAAATAAATACTAACATGTCATATTAACCTATAAAATTAGTTTAATTCATAAAAAGTCATAAATTACATTTATTTGGATATTTATAACATCAATTATTTCAATATTTCATTAATAAGACCATTACTGCATCATCTTTGTGTCATACTAAATGAAAATTATTTAATCCCTAAAAATTATAAATAAATTCATATGATGTAGATAATTGCATTATATTTCTGGAGACTATTCATGTTCTAATTTTCAAGAAGTGTATCACTAAATTAAAATTATTATACTTATACAATTTCAGAAAGTGATATGTTGTCACATTCTTTGGTTTTAATAATAATTAAATTATTTCCATGGAAAAAAGTCCATTAAATGAATCTAATCTGACCCTTAGGTGATACGGGTCATCTTTTAGTCATCCAAAAGGGTTTTAAAATTTGTTAGGTTAATTTTATAATATTACATTTACCCTTAATTACCCGATTTACCTTTAACTATGTAAATAAAAATTACCGTAGTTACTATTCATAATTCCCAAAAATAAAAAATAGCTTATTAACATAATTTGGATCCACTGAATCCAAATATGATATCCATTTTTACAAATTCAATACACAAAAGTTGCAGAAATTAGATTAAAATTAATCCTGTTGTTGAAAGAAAACGGATTTTTCTTCAAAACATTGCAAAAGATTGAATTGATTTATCATACAAATTAAAGGTATAATCAATGCTAATGACATAAATTATATTAAATGGTAAAAATATATTCTATTTATACTTTAAAACCATTAAATATTATAATTTAACCATATAAATTATTGCGATGAAAAAAGTTGTTTTTAATTAAAATATAGCATGTTTTTACTATTCATCAAAATATGAATGCTGCCAGAATGATATGAAAAATTATCCAAAGTAAATTTTTATTTCCTGATTCCAAATAAGAATTTTATTTTGTCAAATTTAACTTATAAACATGTCAAAAACTAGATTTAAAGTGGGTGCGCAATCAAAAGGCGGCAAAACTCCTTTTGTTGAAAAATACTTATTTTACCCGAAAAATTTATTTTCTTCTTATCCCATGTTTTAGAAAATATGAAAGAAGAATAATAATGTTATAAGATTCTAAATTTAGTTAATACTATTCATAATGATTAGTTCATAATAATATTATAATAATATATCGTTGTTTAGTAAAACCTGATATTGCGTACAACACACACAATCGAGGAAGGTCACGATTACGTGTAATGCAAGCCAAGTCAGGGTTGAGTGCTGTGCAAGAATCCTTCGTTGTTTCATATAACATAATCCAACCATATTTCATTTATACATTTAATATATATATATATATACTCAATGTTGCGTAGAATAACTATTATCAAAATTGTGTGTTACACAATCCAAGAATAGTGTTGCATACACTACAAGCTAATACGGTGTTGCGTATAGCGCAAGGTAATCTTGGTGTAGCATACAACACAAGACATTAATTAAATTAAAATAATATTTTTCATAAAATCTTGGGGTGTTACACCAGCCTATTAAATATGTATTTATATTATATGTTTTTTGGGAATCCTCTTTCTCATTTGATTAAAATAATAATTCAAATCATGTTAATTATGAAAAAAGTCACCAAATTAATTCGTGCATTTATCATTAATGTTTTATATAATATTTAAATGTAACTCCAAGTATTTGTATAAAATTTTCAACCATGTAAACTTATGTATGTTATATAATATAATATAACATCAATTATGGGCATACACCTTAATCTTACATGTTTAACTGAACATGAATACAAGTGAACCCATTAAAATCAAGTAATAAAACAGACCCGTTCAATTAAATTGAACATCATAACAAATAAAAATTGTAATAAATTAATATATAAATATTATAAAATAATTTATACCTATAGAATAGGTTATTCAATTATTAATTAATTATCCTAATTTTACTATTTAGTTTATTTATATCTAGTGGAAAACACCAATGGACTTAAGATAAGGGATCCTCTCTATTTCACTTTTATTCACGATTGTCCTCTATGTTTTGACCTATTATGTTTAATTCCTAGTGATTGGTAATGATTACTCACCTCAACCATACTATCCTTATAATGTTTAATGAATGGGAAACTGATTTCCCTCTCATTTATCATACATATTTACACATGACACAAAGCCAATATTCCTTGAGGGATTCAACCTGAACCATCTGTTTTTCTTCGGGTTTCACTCTCATCATCTTCACATAAATTTATGTTATCTAAACTTATTGTATTAATCATGTAAATTATATGAGAATTTTTCAAAATCATTTAAAAAGTTCTATTCATCGTTATCATTCATGGATATACATGTTTTTAAGTGATTACCCGCTCAATACATCTTGATTATAAAATATGTTTTAAGGGAGAATACTGAATTCTTAACCAATTTTAAGAGCACGTTTTTTATTGTTTTATGCCACCAATGACTTTATAACATGTTTATTTTGATTTCTGAAACCTTCTTGGTTCACTTATGTTTTTGTGTAAATGATTTTCCATTTCGATTTTAAAGGCTCTATAGAATTTTCCTTAAAACCGCTCAAAAAACATTTTATGCCAAATTTTCTTGAATACATTTCTTACATGTTTTCAATTATTAATAAAATAAATCTCCTTAATTCATATATAATTATCCTTATAAATGTACATTTATACATTATTTCACTTCTTTAATGAACACTTTTGTGTTAATCACTTTTTATGACTTATGCCATGATTGTGGTACCCAAATCTTACCATTTTTATCCCTTATGTTTAAATAAAATTGATTGTGTATGATTATTGACGTTGCAAAAATATTCATTAAAAGTTAATATGTGTTCACCCATATGGTGATACAATGCATTCGGTAATGTTATGTTTCATGAGATGTCATATACGATGGTCTTGGCGGTTTGGCTTGTCTTGTACTACTTTATGAATCAATCTTGGAAGTTACCTTGACTCATATTAAATTAATTTTTTTTATGTCTGAAAAATTTTTATGACACCATGTTCATATGATTCTATTTTTATAATTTTAAGTTCCATATATTAAATTCCTTTTTTATCATCATTTCATGCCTTCTATTCCTTATGACAATGCATTGTTCTTATGGTTATTCCCTTAATGGGATTTTAAGCTCATCCCATTTTTCATGCCATCCAGAGGTTATCCTATCAATATGTATCAGCACAACATAAGTTATAAACTATTTATTATATCTAAATAATGAAATTAAATATTTAATTCCATGTATTCAGTTTTATGTACCTAGTCTTCTAAGACACTGTACATTTCGATGCAATTCTCGTACTATGATGTATAATTATGATTAAAATCATTTAATGTAATATATAAAAGTCTAGGGTTTCTATAGTTGGTATTAGTGTATGTTCTAGTTATTTTTGGATATTATGAATAGATAAAATTATAAATAACCTTATGTATGTGATGAGGTATAAGATAACATCCCTATATTTCGGTAATTATTGAGTAAGTGGTTTTTCATGAAAATAGATCCCTACCTTGGTAGAAACAGGTAGAGGTTTCTCTGGTAGAGATATTCCTAGGATTGAAAACACTGCTAAGGTGTTTTGGGCTTGACCTGTGGTATCTTGTTACACAATAATAGGCATTGTTGTACTCATGGTTTGATATACACTTATGTATATGCTTTGGTAAATTCAAGAGATTAGTACAATCAATTATTAAGGGAATAAAAATGATTTTAATAATATAAATTCAGAACTAGATCAAGGATAACATAGATTTAATCTTAAGAAATCAAAAGTTATGATATATTTTTCCTTATCAATTTAATCCTTTTATGTTCAAAATTTCATTTTTATGCTAAATTTCTATGTATTCAAGCTCTCAAATTGTAAATATTTTTCATAGTTAATGGAGTGAAATATAAGAACACAAGCCAACACATAATTTGATATGGAATGTGATTATTGTCTAAATGATATGGATGATATGGTGAGAATGAGTTTTCAAAACATCATGACAATATTTAGTAAGTTGAATCATGTTATTAATAATAACTTGAATCATGTGGAAATCCCTCCTCCTCCAAGGAAAATGAATGTTGTTATTTTATCCTTCATGAGGAAATATCCACCATTGATTAGTGGATCCTATGATCCCCAACTCATGGAATAGTGGGTTAACTCCATCAAAATCATATTTCCCGTTATCAAATGCTAAAAAGAATGGAAATTTGTGTTGGTGGTATATCATTTTTATGGGGAATCTAATCAGTGATGGACACTGGTCATGAATACAAATCCCTATGAGAAATGTTTTCCAATGGTTGGTTGGAATTAAAGTGGATGTGTTTCCATATATATTTACCTCGAACCCTTATTCTCAAGAAGGAATGAGAGCTACTTGGACTTAAGAACAATGAAGTTGTTTCCACCCAAGCATATTAAGAAAACTATAAAAGGCATGAATGGTATTCCTCAGGAATTGTCATTAACACCAAAATCAATGTGGATCACTTCTTTAGTAGACTAAACCCAATTCTATGAAAATATATTGTTATTCTAGATGTTAACAGTTATGTGGAGTTTTCTCAATGTTCCTGCAAGGATGATATATTGATCCGATAATATCAATGGTCATATGGGTATGGTGATAAGAATAATAATATTGATAAAAACATGATTGGTTCATCAAACAAATCGCATAATGGAAAGATGCCCAAATATCACACTTGTAAAATTTATATGAAGAAGAATATTTGAAAATGTCTAAAGGGAATTGGTAATTACTTCAAATGTAGAATGTAGGGATATGTGGCCATGAATTGCCAACAGTATATAAAAACTCATGCTAATTTGTAGAAGAAATTATGTTTCAGATAAATGCACATTCATTGGTGTAGTGTTACAACCACAAGGAGCCTGGGAATTATGAAAAAAAATCCCTAAGACAAGGGTTGTTGTAGGAAATCCAAAAAAATCATTCAAGGAAACAAGTAAGGCATTATTCTATCACTACTAATGATGTGGATTCAGAAAATGAAGTATAGATAGGTATGCTAGTTATTCAATCAAGAAAAGATAATTTACTATTTTATTCTGGTATTACAAATTCTTTCATATCAAGCATGTTTATTAGAACTATTCAAACACCAACTAAAAATTTAGGGATTCCTTAGGATCAAGTGCCTTCCTTAAGATTATCTATATCAAAATATAAATATCAGATAATCCCTTTTGGAGATGTTTACATAATAACTATATAATATAATGAATCATCATTTGAGGTAGATAAATAATATATTTGAATAGTCACCTTAGTTGTGGTGAACTTATTGTACCTAGTGATGATGTTCATAAGGTTGTTGTTCCATATGTTATTGAATAATCAGTTAATGAATAGATTTATGTTTTTTCTTCTATTATTGTAAAAATTATAATTAACGAGGATTTTTGAGGGCTCTATTGTTTTTACTTTTATATTGGTATCTATTGTTGCTAGTTCTCATGTTGTTAAATAAATTAATATATCTTATATCCATTTTAATGTCTAAACAAATAAAGAATGTGATATTTTTTTATAAAGGATATAAGATTAAAAAACCATACTGGACCTACTGTTGGAGAAGCAAGGGATCTTGAGGGATTCTTAGTTAATCATATTGATTATACTGGTAGGTTTAAAATGGTTGATTGTAATAGAGTTGCAACAAAAGTTATTCCTCATGTTCTTGTGGATGTTTTAATAAGAGGTAACCTATATTTTTTTAGAGAAAATATTCTCTCTGAATATGGTGAGCAGATGAATAATCATCCTATCATGGTTGCTATGACATGTGATAAGAAAATAGTGCATTTGTAAGTTCTGGTGATTCAACACATTTATCTCTAAATTATTCTTGATATTCACAAAGTGAAAGTGGAAAATAGATAATGGGAATATGTTGTGGATGTTATGAGATCTATTATAGAGGATATGAGGTCATATTTTGTAGTTTCCATGGATATGATTCAAGAGAGTATATTGAATCATCATTTACTGGATCCAATTTATAATGTTCCACCTTCTTTTTTTGATGTTGAGATAAATAGGAAAACTATTGTATAAGAGCTTTATACAAATTTAGGTGATATATCTAACAAACCTCATGAATGTTTGATGAAATTTTATTATTACAATGATCCTAACCATATAATGATTATAAATTACATTAAATTATTTTAGGATGATTGAAAGAATATTTCCAATGCTATAATTTATTATATTTCAAGGATATATACTAAGAAAGATTTAATTGATCATTTAAACTTCCATGTGGAAAATATAATAATTCCTCATGTGACATGATAATGAAAGTAAAAAGTAAACCATTTGTAGGTGATGCAATATGTATTATATTTATTAATGGAATAGAATAAATATTTATTCCATGCAATATAGAGAGGTGGAATTATCAATATGGATATCACCAATCTTATTAATCCATTTCCTCTTGGGACTAAAAATGATGTTTTGGATAAAGATTCCATTTATGTGAGAGGTTATATAACCCCTCCAGTTTCAGCTCTAGAGATGTTCAGTTTTCTTGTAACAAAATATCCTAATGCACCCTTGTCATCTCTTTTACTCTCTAATTTTCTATCTCACATGGTAAAAAGTTTTGCACCTCCGTCCAATCTTCATCAAAGTGGCATAATCTCTGACTAATGTTCCCATAACTATCCCATGAGCTCCCTTAGTTCCAACTGATGAGCTTCATACTTCAAAACAATTTATGGTAAAATCATCCTTGATTCCATCAACACATCCTAAGAAGCATTTCTGAATAGAAACTTTATGATTTTAGGGGGTTATTTTTTCTTATTTATTTATTTAATATTTTGGGAAGACATTTCAATTTATGTAATTAATGGAAATTAACTGTTTCTATAATTCCATTTCTATGTTATTATCATTTTATCTTCAGTTCTATATAATCTGAAAAGGTGGATTACACTATATAGAATATATTAATTTTATACAGTCATATTACTTTGATACCAAATTGATATTCCTTATACTTATTTATGATTTTAGTTATTACCATATTTTATTTGATTTTATTTACTGTATAATCTCTTTTTCAATTTCCATTGATATACTTTCTATCATATTTATAATTAATGTTATGGTTATATTATTCCTTGAAATTTTAATATAAAAAAGGTTGATATTGTTGGAACCATTGTTTTAATGATCACCAAATCATGTATATTATGGTATTAATATGTTTTCTATTTTATAATAGAATTATACATTACAAGGGTGTTTGGAAAATATTTGAAATTTAATGAATCACTATTAAAGTTAAGTCACCTCCACGGATATGTCACCATCATTTATAAACCTCTATTACTATTGAATAAATTATATCATTGAATAACTATATAAAATGAGTCATCATCTCAATGAAAATATGGTTATATTTGTAAAATACTCAGCACTAGAGGATGACTCTCTTTTGAACCAAAAATCTGAAAAACTTTTAAAAATACATTCCATTAGATATGACCTATATAAATTTGTCTTGGTATTAAAAAAACCTACCGCAAGACCTATGTCACCATTGAATGTGACCTCGTAATAGAATGAAACTTTTGTACTGTGTGGGAATGACATACTATTGTGATGTTTCACTACTAGCCGGACTTACGACTTGCCTATGTTATTTCCATAGATTTTCAAACCATTCAAGAGGAATCACTTCCACTTTTATATTGATTTTTAATTAAGTATTAATAATTTTCATTTTATTTAATTTAATATTGTCAGTTATTTTAATAATTTTTATTACTCTATTCCTGATATGAATTAATTAATAATTCTTTCCCATAGTATGAGGATTATGGATATTCGTATTCTTGTTCCACACATGGAAACTCTTTTATCTACTATTAAAAGATGTAGAAGACTCCCTCATGGATATAGACAATAAAAAATTTTATATGATACAAATAATAATAGTTACACTAACGTAAGTTGAACCATATTGATTGTACATGAATAGTTCCACATATAGAGATCATACACATGACTCTGAGAGTGAAGCATAGAATACATAAAAATATTATTTTCAGAAATAATATTTCAGGACACTCCATTCTGCCACAGTTGTATGAAACATGACTCAATATTCTTATCAAGATATAGTAAAGTATTCACATGTTATAGAGCATATGCAACCGACCAACACCATTTTTCAACACCATTATATTCACTTTTTAACTATTTTTCATTAAATTATAAGTATTTTGGTTTTACATATTTATTTAATTCACAATTTATCTTCTTCTTTAAATATAAGATACTATATATCTTTTCAAAATGTATTAACATTTTCTTTCCCATGTTGTTTTGGATGAGGTACCTATGTGGCATGTATTCATCTTATTCAGATATGATATCTTGAACAATGGAAATAATTTTTATGTACACCTAATCAAGGATGTGGATTATATATTATTTTATATAATATGTTTGGAAGAGGGTTATTTCAATGTAGAGAGGATTAAGTATTACCTTGATACTGAAACACTTATTTTTCTTCCAAATTTCATTTTATTGTACTTTTTTGAATCATTTAAAAAATAATATACATTAAATTATAATAAAAAACTCTACATTGATAGTTTTTATTAATTAATTTTTATATATGATTTTGTTTATGTAAATTTATATCAAAGGATGTGTAGTTTTTCATAAATATTTTAACTAACACTTAATAAATAATTAATAATGACTTATAAACATTATAACTTTTATCAATCAACTATTTTTATTAACTATTATATTTTAATTAATAAGTGTATTTCGTGTAAACTTGTTGTTGAGAGAAAAATAATTGGTTACTTAGTTAACACCCACATGACATACTCAAATCATCCAACATGGTTGTTTTTGGGTTTTTAATGTTTTTTTGTGGTTATGTTTGTAGAAACATATCTCTTGGGTTTATACAGCATCACACAACCCATGGGTGAGTTAATGAGTTACTATAGTGAATATAGGACTAGTCAATGTTCGTATTGACTAGGTTTGGCATGATATGATGAGGACACCAAATTTGGTTCCATAAGAATGTACTCATAACTAACATATCATTATTATATGACCCATGGATGGAGACCATGTTTTTTCATTCAATACTTGTCATGTTTGATTCATCCTTCTATTTTTTATTATTCTTAATGGGGTTGGTCAGTGGTATGATTGTCCTTGTTTCAGGACACATGATTCCTTGTGATTATTTAGAGAGTGAAGGGTTATTTCAAGTGACATTGAATGTGTGTTTTATTTAATGTTTTAGTTGGATTATATTTGGTTGATGGTTTGGGATTTATTCTACCAATGATTGAATATATAATTTTTATTCAAACCACCGTGGAAGAGAGTATTGTATATCGTGGGGAGAGACAATATGGGGTTTTATCATTGATTATTTTTCTAGAATCCATCATGAATGGTTTATTGGTTGGGGATATAAATATTTTTGGAATTTTGTAGATTATTTTTAGTTGAATATATTAAATTAGTTTCTATGGGACTAGGATATTTTAATCATGAGTCTCTCTTTCTTTCTAGCTGAGTTTTGTTGCTCATTTTACACATTTTTTTGGAGTACTTCTATGGGTCAATCTTAAATGGATCTCTTTTATGTTACATTATTATATATTAGACTTCACTACTTTTTATTTCAATTCAACTGACATTATATTATTTAATTCGTCGATTTTTTTAGTTAAATTAGTTAAAATGAAATTCTTATGAAAATAAAAAATATATACTATTTTAATTTTCCTCAATGATTGAAAATTCATTATTTTATAAAGGTAAATAATTTTCCCATTTTTATGATGTGTAATTTTTAATTTTTATGCAGATGCATATATTTAGATTTTATTTTCTGGAATACAGTTCAGCAATTGATAACTCTAATAGAATTGATAAATTTGGGATTTTTGTGTTTATTATTTAAATTAGTTTCCATTTTGAATGGTTTAGTTATTCCATTTACTTGATTTTTAGGACATACATATATAATTGTTTTTGTATAAATTCAAAACATGTGTTCCTTTGAATGTTTTATTAAATTTCATTATCAAACAAACTTTGTATTATATTACTATTTTTAGTAATGTTTATTTGTATATTAACATAATAAATTTGGAAATAAGGGATACCAGAAGACATATTTTCAATTTTTGGGGTTTTGAGTATGTTTTCAGACTACATTTAATTTATATTTCTAATACATACATTCTTATACATTTTTATCTTATTGAACCTCGATGTCTGGCTTATATATGGGTCATTATAGATATTTTTATGTCCAATTGTATTTTAACTATGATTTAATATAGATTTTATTTTCAGTTCTTGTTTATAACATAATAATAATTGTCTTAATCCCAAAAAAATCATGAATACCAACTGGTCTATTGAAAATATTGTTCAAGTTTCAGTTCATGTGGCATATTGGAACGGTTTGTGAAATATCCTTTAAAGGAACTTTATGAGTCATCTATATCTGAACAATAAGAAACATAATAAATCCAAAATATAACCTCACCATAATATAGGATGACTTTTTCATAGTTAATGATTAAACATACGAAGGGAGTAAATGTAGATCTTCTTTATATTTTGGTAAATAATCCCTTAATTAAAATTTAAAAAGAATGGAGTCATGGGCCAATGTTAAATTTCATTGTCCATAAGATGTAACTTAAACAATAATCATTAAATATATATTATTATCCCATGGTAATCCATTTCCACTGATTTAATATATTTTGAATACCGTTTTAGTGGATCTAATTATTAGGGATTAATAAAATGGTATGTAGGTTACATAAATTTAAAAATATTCATGAAAGGAAATGATTTAGAACATATCATTTCTTAATTGATGTTATTAATAAATAATCTACATCAACTTCAAAAATTATTATATTTTATTATTATTACATTATTATAATTAATTTCCCCTCACATGGATTATCTATTATGTTAGTATAAATTTATTATGTACTAAGAGAATTAATTTTATGTTTTTACATTTTTGAATTATCAATATTGTATCCAAAACATGCAGTACCACCATATAACATAGGGGTGTGGTTAAAATAAACATTTTTGTCATTAATCTCTAATTATACATGTAATGTCATTTCCCTAACATCCATTAATAAGCTACACCATGCGAGGAAACTTTTTGAATTCTATAAAATTAAAAATTATCCATAACAATAGAAAAATACACCCTGGATTTCTACATTTCTATCTCATACATCTCAACAACACTATCTATTTTTTATATATAATCCTTTACCATTGAGATCCCATAAATGGAAAAAATATCTAAACAAAATATCTCCATCTATTTTTATATATATAAGGATAAAATAAAAATGAAAAAAATCATTATCAATACTATTTAAAAGTGGATGATAATAAAGTATCCAATATTGATAAATAGAAATATTTACCATTACACAACAAATACATGTCAAATATTACTAATGATGAATATTAATTAGTTCCCTTACCCTCAATATAAATAATTAAAATGGTATGGTTTATCTATATAACTAGAAAATTTATTCTTGGAACCCTATGATGATGAATAATGGTGAATGTGACTCCAACCAAGACTGAATCAAATTATATTTGAAGTCATTCCCATATAATGGAAAACAATTGAGGCATTTTATTAATGCAAATATATATATATATATATATATATATTCATATACACATTTTGAATAATCATCATTAAATCATAATCATTTTTTGAAAAAAAATCATACAATAATTAAACTACCAGACACCTATTGTGAGTTTTATTTTCTCATATAACATTTAAAAACCAGAAATTACATATTTTAGTTATATATTTTTATCACGAACTCCTTTTGATTTTTTTTCCCACAAAACTAATTTCTATAAAATTCATGTAGGTGGATTTTAATAATAAATAAATCACCATAATATAATACCATTTTTTAAAATCGATCATTGAACCTGAAATTAAAACAAGTGGTGGTTTCTTCATCAGATATCCTCCAATAGCCGACACTTGTATCAATGAGTCATTATAATATTATCACTTAATAATTTTTATAAAATTGAATAATCCATCTCCACAAAAGTTATGGATCAAATGTTTTATAAAATTAATATAAATAATAATGATATAGAAAATATAATTTTACTTGATTGAAGAATTAAAATTTATTGAATTGCATGGTTAATTTACTAATATCTTGAGGTAAAACGATCATTACCAACAACCATACACTCAACCATAGAACATGATCATTGTGATAAAACCCAATTTTTTTAAAATAAATAATTTCATATATCTAATATATATTCCCAATGAACACCAATACTCAAAAACATAATATCCTGGGAAATCACAGTCATAACAAGAATGCCAAAAGGATTAAAAAAATAGTGCCTAACTATCAAAGGAAAAAAACATGATATCACTCATATCTCTCATGTAATCTCAAAAACTCAACTCATGAAATCATATCCACATGACTTATCCAATCCTATATCAAGAGATAAATAATTGTAATGGACTCAATTACATGACCCGTGCATGCATGTCTAAGGATGGAGTTCCCAAAATCTTCATGACTAATCACAGGAAGAACACTAATTTATACGAACACAATTATCTGTAGATCAGTAAATTTAATAGAATATTAAACATGTAATAATATAAAATTATAATGAAAATTAAAATATCAATAGTATCATAAAATAATGAATACAAAATTTATAAAATATATCATTCTGAATTTCCCCTCTTTTGCATGAATGTATACCTAGATATCATGTATGTACCAATATATAATTCATGCAGTAGCCAATGATATCCCCACAAATATTAAATAAGTACAGAGTAATAATGTAAAAAAATCAATATTGTTATGTTGAGATATATTGAAAACTACATATTATTATAGGTTATTAGTCTTATTAGGATAATCCATAATAAATCAGATATTGTTTCTAAAGTTTCTTTAACAACCCATAACCTCAGATGTTTCTAATTATAGACAATATGATTAATATAAATAAAATTATTTCATTACACGCATACCTGACCCATCTACATCGATACCCATCCTTTAATTTGTAAAAAGAGTTATAGTGACACCACATGATAGATTTAAATATTCTATGTTTCAAAGATTAGTTCTAATCATTTTTTAAGACATTATATAATGTATTACCCACAAGAGAGCAGAAAAAAATTTCACAACAAATAATTATCCCCAGTCCCTAACTAATTGAATAATCTAAATCCTATGATGATTAATATAAAACATGAATGAATATCTTATAGCTCCATAAATATAATAAAATTATATACATCAAAGAAATTGTTAACTATAAACAACACGAGAACTGTAATACATAAAATATACTATAGTTCTATTTGAATCAATCCCATAACTCAAGACACTGACTATCAATATTAATCATTGACCTATTTCCACACATCCCCTCCACCAATATTAGAATATAAAATTATTTTAAAAGTATGGTTGAGTATATCAACACACTGAATAGAAAATCAAAAAATGATGAGCAACCAATTGAACATCGGAGATGTATAATAATCAAAGTATAAAATATCATAATACATAGTCATAACAACATAGATCAATACCTTACTTGGATAATCAAGGTAAAACACTACATAAGAGGCAATATAATCCAAAATACTAATTTGAAATTTCACTTGAGTCTAGATCTTATAAAATATAAAAATCACAATTTTCATAAATCAAATTCATTATATAATTATTTTCCTAATATAATAACAATAATATATCCAAAAAATATTAAAATATGTATAGAATAATAGTCACCATTAAGTATAATATGGATCCTTATAAAACCACTCACATCAATTAGTACCCATACCCCATATGGTTAACATCATGCCAACAAACCCCCATCATAACCCCACCATAACTATGAGACACAAATGTCAGTTTCTTCTATTTATTAATTTGTATTGATTTTTTATATGTAGTTGTGAGGTTTTTTCTTTGTAATATTTGAAATATTTAAAAAATTTGACATACTAAATGGTTAGTGAATAGTTGGAGCATACCATAAAGAGATTTTTTGAATTGGGATTGTCATGTGATTGAGTTTTTTCATAGCTTGGACATAATTTTTAAAAATATTCCAACTATATTGGTTTCGTTGTGTTCCTAGTGAAGTTTTAATGGTTTTTGTTAACTATGTGGTATAAATTTCTTATCTTTGATTCTTAAAGAAATAATAAAACACCCATTTTAATTTGCTACTAAATTAAGCTTGAACTCTCCCCTCATATCTCTATCTATCTCCTTCCTGTTACATTGAACAAGCCCCATATAATGTGAACATAATCCCCCTATATCCTTCTCGCTTTGTGTGTTTTTCCTTGAAAGATTAAATATAAATCAGTATAAGATTATGTTCACCCCTCTATCCTCTTTCTAACTTTTCTTTATAATTATTCCCTCCCCATTTGCGACAAGACATTTACTCTTGTAACTAAGGTGGTATTCATTCTAAAATCTTGTTTTTCATTCTTCTTGTTGTGTAATCTATTAATAAATCCATCTACTCACTATTTCTCAAGGATTCCCTTCATTTCTATTTTCCCTAGGTAGGTGTTTCTTATTATTCTGTGTTTCTATAATTTTTCACATAGACTTACGTATTTTAAATTCAGTCCATCAAAATCTTAAAAGTTATTTGGTTTTATTTAAATTTATGAAAGCGTCTTTATAAACGATTTTATGTGATTTAAATTGATTTACAATTTCATTTTTTTCACAATGATTTCAATGTGCACCACAAATATAATTATTTATTTTTGACCAATAATTTATATTCAGTGTTTAAAAAAAAGAAAACATATTTTTTAAAATTATTTCAGGTCATTTATATAATTTTATTTCATTATGTATGATTTCAACGGATTAATTATCTGGGGTTTTCTTATTTGAGATGTCTTATTATGTTTACGTGTAATTTCATTTATTATTAATTTATATCTAAATTTTTGGATTCCCCTCATTATATATAATAGTTATAAACATATTTATCAGTATATATATTGGTATGTGATCACATTAACTTGGGCTTATGTGAACATATTTATTAAGATACTTTTATAAATATATATTTAATTACATCTATTTATATAATTTTAAAATTATAGTATTTAAATTTAAACTTGTAGTTGGATTTGGTTTTACAAATTTATTTCAATTAGGTGTTTTAAGTTTTTTATCATTTCCAATATGGTTTTTGTTTAACATATGTTTTTAAAATGGACTCTAGATAAATTTTTGGTTATATGTATTATTTTAAATTTGATTCATAAAGGATGGGTTATTTTAATTGCAATTCTTGATTGTGGGATATTATTTATTATGGAATAGATGATTGTAATTTTGTATGTTTTATGGTTGTCACCAGGGTGACCAATGTTAGGAGAGAAACAAAATGGGTGGTCATTTATACTTATGCATAATGTTAAATAGTATTTTTGTTGGAGAGACTATGAGTTCAACTAGGTTTGGTTTACTTTTTATAGGTCAACTATCTAGCCTGTGCACTATTAGTGGGTCCAGTAACCATTGGAAACTATAGGTCATAAATCATTCCCTTATATATCATATTTCATTTTTTTATGTTTCACCCTATTTGGATTGAACAATTTATTTTATGAATTATGTTGATATTATTTTTTGATTTATCATATATACATTTATTTAATACACATATATTATCAGATTTACTTCAACATGTTTACTTATCACTTTTGATATTTGAAATATTCATTACAGTATGTTTAATTTTTAGTTAATATTTTATTTTGAGAAATTCTAGAATTTAAAAGCTCTTATTTTATATGGATTGGTTTATTTTTAAAAGGTATTAATGAATTATTATATTTATAAAAGAGAAATACGAAAAAACAAATTTTCATAATTAATTTATTTATAAAATAATATATTTATATTGTAAAATGACATTTATTTTATTTGAAAAGAATTTGTGAAGTATTTTTTAACACTGAAGTTTAATTTTGAATTATAGGATAAGTTAGGAAAATAAAATCCTAGACACTATGGTGTTTTCCTATTTGGATATAAATATCTCACCCTACTTACATATCTTGGTGTTTGTAAACTATGTTTTGTTTTATTGGTTTTCCATTTATTATCATAATGAGGACAAAAATTGTATATAGAGTGACCAAAAGTAAACTATTATGTTTTGAAAAGGTATGTTATTGTATATTTTCACTATTTTAGTTTCTCATAACATATAGTCCATTTCATGTTTCTAGTTAATATAATGGGATTATATAGTAAATATTTATAGGATATTATGGAACCACGAGGAATTTCTATGGTGGGATTAGATGGGTGATCTGAGAAATTAGATTGAAAATTTTTTATATATTATATTAGATTATTATTTAAATGGTTTATTTGGTTAATTAAATTTATTTTTATAGATTACTAGTGTATTGGAAGTCATTTCAAAATTTATGTAGAATTTTGATACAATATAAATTTTATTTATCCAGGAAAATTCATTCTAAACAATTTTATTCGATTCCCTGCAACTTTTCACTAGCCTATGGGGATCATGAATTCCCCACAGGGTAAAATTAGTTTGGTATCATTTTAGGTGGAAGCTCATATTTAATAACTAAAAACGATATTAGATCATATGATTATTAATGTGGCATAGGATTCAAAATACTATATGTTATTTGGTTATGTGTGGTAGATAGAGGTTGGACTATCTGAACATGGAACGTTGTAGCATGAAAATAATCATGAACTTTTACTCATTATTGTCCTCGAGTCACCAAGGGAAGTTGGGATTTGATTATTAATTTTTATGTTTTATATGTTATATAATATATTGATGGTATTAGTTATTATATTGGTGTTTTATAATTTTAATGTTTATTGTTTTATGCTTGGGGAAGAAATGGAAATTGAGGTTGTGGTAAAAGGTGAAATTACAATGCCTGGTAATCCATGTGGATCCCAAAAACACTATTTTATGTAAATACTAGTGATGTTTCTATGATATTAAAATGTTATTACAATCCAGGAGGAAAATTAATATTATTTTTAGTCACATTGATGTAGAAATATTTTATATGATGTTGATTAACTGTATTTTTGTCTGATGTTTGATAAAAATAAACTTGTAGATAATTTTTTTTAATAGACGTTCCTATATTTTACTACCATTGGGTACACTTTAAATTTATTTTCCAATGAAGAATAATTATTTTTAAATGGAAATATTCTTTTATAATTGGTTTTGAACGAGTTTTTAAAAAGGAATTTGGGGTCTAAAACATATTTAATGGGTGGATATGGGTTTTAATAGTGGAAGGGTTATCCAATATTTTTTGAATAGAGATTTTTAAAAAATAAATTATTATGGGATGGATTATACTAGATGATTTAAATTTTAAAATATTGATATTTAATAGAGAATATTGATTTTAAAAATTTCAAATAGGTTTTATAAAAAAAATTAAAATGAGATTTGTGTATGAGAATGTAAAAAAACAAATTAATAGTGTATAGAGGTAAATTTGAGTTTTCAAATGGGTATATCAATTTGAATTTTTTTGTGATTTTTATATCATTTAAAGGGGGAATTTTGGTTTTATAATTAGTTTGTCTCGTGTCAAATGTTTCCTTGGTTTATTTCCCTTAATGATTTAATTTTGAGGTGAGATGTTATTTTGTATAAGGGAGATTTTATATGTATAGTATCTAATGGGGTGTTGTGATATTTATGTAATTTTATTATGATTCTTGGAATAGTTATGAGACTTTATGAATTTGTATGATCATGTATTTTGGTGGTATTAGGAAATCAAATATTTGGGTGATTATTATTATGTTTACTTCTATAAGATAATTTCATTGTTTCTCATTAAGGATTGTCTATCTTTTGGTATTCCTCATGCCTATTTAGAGTGTTTGGGTCCTTTTTAGTATTTTTGTATGTCTATGACTAGTGAGTATTGATTCAGGTACCTTTTATAATATAAAAATTGTTTGATGTGTTTTAGGTACATAAGATGGATACATAATTTTTTAATGTTTTCTTTTTGGATGGAATTTATTATATCTTCTGGGGACTAACATGAGGGGTATCCTAGATATGAATTCCAAGATTATTATTTCCTTATTAATGACCCAACATTAAAACACATGATGTTTTGAGAGTCATGATTATGGTTTATAACATCTACATTTTTTATTAGAAGATAATGGTGTGTAGATTCGTTCAGGATTTCTATAATTGTTTTTAAATAGAGAAAATATTTTTTATATCAATTCATCTAATAACGTTCACTTCATTGATTGGTTATATAGGTATCTTAGGTTAAGGGTATGGGGGTTTTCTCATAAAAATATTTAAAATATTATTTTATCATTTTTAACCAATACACATGTTGGTTCTAAAATAGTTGGGAGACAAATTATTAGACTCCATTTCTTAATTTCTACATTATAATTTTTTTAGGATAATTCATAAGGATTTTGATTATTGCGGTTTTTAGAGATTTTTTAGTGTATTTGGATACATAAATTTTGGGGAAATCCTATATCATTTCATAGATTCACTCAGTTTTCCATTTAAAATTATTCTTTAATCTTCTTGATTATGAATGATTTTTGGTCTTATAATGACTTATCATGGAATGGAATTGTGAAAACATTATTTTGTTATTTATTTATTTATTTTAATATTTGTTCAGAATGTTTTTATGGAATAAATTTTCTAAATTTTATATTTATTAAAATTATTCAAACCATACAATTAGTGCGTGGTTGGTGATAACCATAAGAATACATGTTGAATGAGTCATTTCAGGTCATAGAAAAAAAAAATTAATGTTGGAATTTTTTTTAAAACAATGGTAGCTAATTATTAAGTCCCCTAGGGTTCCATTTTAAGGGTCAAAATTTATTCCATAACTTGTTTAAACCATGTATAAATTATTTGGAACTCCTAGGTTCTTAATAAAAATTTCCTCTCTATTAATTTACCCCTAATTCAAAACTTATCACTCCCCCTACCCCTTGCACATTTTGTTGAATGATCCGTTCTCCCATGTGTGCATTCACCATCCTCTATTATACTCTATTGAGTGTTTCTCTATATGATTATCAAAGGGGAATCAGTTTGGTTGAGATTTATTTCAATTATCCTTATTCATATTTTCTTTTCCCCATGATTATTGATTCCCCATCTACTGCATTAAATTTCAAAA
Organism: Viscum album; assembly: GCA_963277665.1. Classification (NCBI taxonomy): domain Eukaryota; kingdom Viridiplantae; phylum Streptophyta; class Magnoliopsida; order Santalales; family Viscaceae; genus Viscum; species Viscum album. The sequence continues at coordinate 327,824,938 of OY728128.1, forward strand.
GATCCCTATGTGTGATTTTGGTTCTAAAATCATGTGGTTCTTAATTTTAGGGTGTGTAATGGGTTCATAAAACCTTATTCTCACTACCTTTAAAACTCTCAAATTTTTTTCACTATCCTTATTTAGGTGCCTTCATGATTTTATGTTTCCTTAAATTTCCACACATTCATGGGGTTTTTATTTTGAATCCATTAAATTGTTAAATTATATTTCTGTTAAATTGAAATTCGGAAATAAAGATTTGAAATTTATTTAAGAGATTCCAATTGATTTCCAATTTGAGTTTTGTGTATTTAGACCTACATTTATCAACTTTTAAATAATAAATTATTTTTAAAAAAAAAATATTAATGGATATTTTCATAAATTAAATATATGTTTTAAAATGCATTTTTGTTTTTTATTAAATTTTATTTTTTCATGAGTAATTTCAAATTATTAATTAATTCGGTTTTCCTTATAGGAAAACATTTATTCAGTTCATTTTTTAAATGTATTATTAATTTTTATGATGTTATGGTTGAACTTTTTATATTTTGTCTTTATAAACATATAAAAGTGTATATATATATCTATGTGTGCTCATATTCACATAAAGATATGTTAATATGTTATTTATAAATTTTTATACGTATATAAATTTATTTACTTATGTGTATATGGTTTAAAAATAATAATTTTGAAGCTTCATGTTTATTTTGGATTTAGTTCTATAAAGTGTTTTCAAATAGGTATTTCCACAATATTTATTTTTATTTATAGAAATTATTCTGGTAAAATTTTCTGAAATGAACTGAAGTAAAATTATTTGATTTACTGAAATATTTGAAATATTTTTTGAAATATTGACATTTTTTATTTTTATTATTGATTATGGGTTTTTATTATTTAGAGAAATAATAAATTCTATATAGTATTAATTATGGGTGGCACATTATATATCATATATAGATGGTTAACTAGATGAGTGTTTCTCTATCTATAGTAATGCTGTAATGTAGGGTCTATTTCTTGTGAGTCAGTAAGATATCCTAATTTTGGTTTACTTTATTATGGCAACAAAGTCAGATTGTGTTCCATGAGAAATCCAAGTTACATTTAGAACATATATATCATATTCCATTACCTAATTTCTTATATCATAGTTATGATGTTACACCCTAGTTGGATACCACTCTTACTTTTATGGATTATAATTATTTTGTGGATTATTTCATGTATTTAATTTTTTTTCAACCATATAGATTTAAATTTAAATAGCAATTTTTATTTTTCTTTTGTATTATTTAAATATTTCATTATTCTAGATACTCAATTTACTGTGAATTTTATGTTGATAAAAATGTAATTTCATTTTTCATATTTTAAATATATTGGTTTATGGTAAAATTTTATTTTTAAATGTGAGTTTCTGGTAAATGAGTATTAGCCTGAGGAAATTAATTTTTTTATGTAACTATTTTCATTTATATAAAAAATTGTTGTTTATTGAAGTTGTTTTTTCCTAATTCATTGGAAACTACTATTTTAATAAATTTATTTCAAATATGAATATTATGACTATTTTGGAACATAAAATCATGGAACTAGATCTAAAATCCAACTCACACCACTCATCGTTTTTAGACCTATTTTCCTTTCGTATTTTCAAGCATGATTTATAGAATGGGTTCTATATTCAGATAATGTGATCATAGGTCACCTGGGATGTTTTATTTATATAAATGAAATTTTTTTTGTAGTAGATTTAATGTATTAGGTAATTTGTAACATTTACTTGTCGTTATTATTGGATTCATTTAATTTGTGGAGTAGAAGTGGAATATGGATTTTTATATGGAATAATTACCGGGTGAGGGGTGGAATGTATTTTTCATTTTTCTATAGTTAGATTTTATTCTTATTTACACTATTTAGGTTACATTTTTTCATATTTGGGTGTATGATTTATGGTTAATATTCAAAAATTTATATATAATTTAATTTACACGTAAATATTATATTTCTAGTTAAAATCATTCACACATATTAAATTTATATTATATAGAAAATCTCATAATCTTATAGTGATCATGAATATTGCTCAGTTTTTGGGAAAGCTGTAATAGGAACTGGTTCATGTGGAATGTCTAGAGAGTTAATTATAAAAACCACAAAAAATATACCCAAATTTAATCATTCATATATAAAATTCATACTAACTATTTACCGACCAAAGGGGTGAGGGAGAGAATACAATGATGACCATATAGTTAGTACATCCACTTTGTGAATTTCGGTCTCACATGGGAAAACCATCCTTAGGTAGTCATTTTTTACTAAATGATACTCCAATAACTAAAATAATGTTTAATTATAATATAAACAATTACATAATCCCATTCTCATAATAAATTGATAAGTACAATTCATCATTGTACCATCAAAATAATCATTATAAAAATAAGAATCCATGAATCATGATTATCTTCATCGTCATCATACTATCCATTCATCATTATCAATATTTTATTATTGGAATTAATCATAAAAATTTCAAGGAATATTGATTTCCCATGTCAATTTTATAAATATAAAATTATAGAAATAAACATTTCAAATCAGTGTCCTTTATTTGTTATTATTATATCATAGTTATGGAGGTTTATATTGTATAACCACCCATGTATTATTCAACATAAATTCTTGTACACTACATATATATAATGAAAATGTGAGATTTTCAAATATCACAATGTACTCTTTTTAAATGTAGTAAAAATATAATCTGTGATTTTACATACAAAATCAACTTATAATAACTTAATATCATCAATATTTCTATTATAATTAATTACCATGACACTTCCATGGGTTTTCTATAACTAGTCCATATAATCCATGTTATTACACAACAATATCATAAAATATACTTCTATGATTAATCACCTAGTCAATTAAAAATTCCCAACATCTTTTTTTATTACAAAAACAATGTTTATATCCTAATAATCCATTTAATATTAATTACTTCATGTTTCCATGAGTTATGTTATCAAATAAAAATAACGTATGGCTTTTATTATTGGGTTGAGTCATTATACTTAAACTCACAAATGTGGGACCCATAAAAGGGCCTATTATGACCTACAACTCTTAAATATCATTGAGTTACTCAACCAAACATCCATATAAAAACTAATTTTTTATAATTTTTTTTATTTTTTTATATCTAACTGGCATTTCAGAAGAATTTTTTAACTTGACAATACAAAAAAATGGAACAGTAAATTTTTTCTAAGAAAATTCCCCATTAAAATTGATTGATAGTCATTTTTAATTCCAAAAAACTACTTTTAAATTATTCAAGCTAGAAAAAATATTATCACTATACTGATATATTTGAAAAATAGGTAAAATTTAATATTTATGTTATGTTAAAAAATATATTTTTTTAAATTCAAATTCTTATGAATATGGACGATATTAAAGGGGTAATTATTGGAAGGAAGTTTTAAATAGAAAATGTATATTGAGTGACTTTTTAACTTTTCTTCAACCTAAAAGTCTATAAATTATATTTCTTGACTTTTTATGTAGTTTTTATATATATAAGAAAATTTTAATGATTGTATTATAGTGGACAGGGATAATTTTTATGATTTGAGAAGGTTTTAATGATATTTGTTTGATACGATGAAAAAATAATCATACAGTAATTATTAAATTGTGGTTTAATTTTTTTTATAGATGTGAAAATACCTGTAATATCTATGTATAATATTTTCTACACTCTAATTCATAAGTAACCATTATATATTTTTTTCATTTAGGATGTTTTAAGTAAATTATTACACTATAAAAAACATGGTAAAATTATAATGCATTAAATCTCATTATAATAAAATAAAATAATGAATGTGGAAAAATAGTATTCATTATGTGTTGTTGGTTATGTAGTAATTGAGTAGAAAAAAAATTAACATAGGATAATACTTCATAATACGGTTATGGTATACGATAATGCTGCTAGAATACAAGGTTTCTTTCAAGAGAAGTTAAATGTAACCCATTGGTAAGTACATCAACTACACTATTGCATATCTCTTTGATTTTTATATGCTAATACACTCTGAATGATTCATTTCATGTCATAGACAGATTTTTCTTTATGTTGGAACATTTTTTTAAAACAATGGTACCTAATTTTTTAGGTCCCATAGGGTTCCTTTTATAGGGTTAAAATTTATTCCACAACTTGGTTAATCCATGTATGAATTATGTGGAACTCCTAGGTACTTAAGAAAAAACCCCTCTCTATTAATTTGCCCCTAATTTAAAACATATCACTCCCCCTATCCCTTACACATTTTGTTCAATGATCCCCTCTCCCTTGTGTGCATTAACCATCCTTTATTATACTCTATTGAGTATTTCTCTATATGATTATAAAATGGAAATCAGTTTGGGTGTTATTTATTTCAATCATCCTTATTCATCTTTTCTTTTCCCCATGATTGTTCATTCCCCATCCGCTACATTAAATTTCAAAAGATCCCTATGTGTGTTTTTGGTTCTAAAATCATGTGGTTATTACTTTTAGGGTGTGTAATGGGTTCTTAAAACCTTATTCTCACTACCTTTAAAGCTCTCAAATTATTTTCATTATCCTTATATAGGTGCCTTCATGATTTTATGTTTCTTTATATTTCCACACATTCATGGGATTTTTATATTGAATCCATTAAATTGTTATATTATATTTCTGCTAAATTGAAATTCGGAAATAACGATACGAAATTTATTAAAGAGATTCCAGTTGATTTCCAATTTAAGTTTTGAGGATTTTTCCCTACATTTATCTACATTTAAATAATAAATTATTTTTTAAAAAAATATTATTGGATATTTTCATAAATTAAATATATGTTTTAAATATCATTTTTTTTATTAAATTTTAATTTTTCATGTGTAAGTTCAAATTAATAATTAATTAGGTTTTTCTTACAGGAAAAAATTTATTTAGTTTATTTTTTAATGTATTATTAATTTTTATGATGTTATAGTTGACCTTTTCATATTTAGTCTTTATAAACATATAAAAGGTTATAAATATATACGTGTGTTCTCATATTCACATGAAGATATGTGAATATGTAATTTATAAATGTTTATACATATATAAATTTATTTACATATATGTATATGGTTTAAAAATAATAATTTTGAAGCTCAATGTTTATTTTGGATTTAGTTCTACAATGTGTTTTCAAAAAGGCATTTCCAAAATATTTATTTTAATTTATAAAAATTATTCTAGTAAATTTTTTTCAAATGAACTAAAGTAAAATTATTTGATTTAATGAAATATTTGAAATATTTTTTGAATTGATGACATTTTTTTATTTTTATTATTGATTATGGGTTTTTATTATTTATAGAATTAATAAATTCTATATAGTATTAATTATGGGTGGCACAGATATCATATATAGATGGTCAACTAAATGGCTGTTTCTCTAGCTATAGTAATTATGTAATGTAGGGTCTATTTCTTATGAGTCAGTAAGAAATCCTAATTTTGGTTCACTTTATTATGGAAACAAAGTCAGAAATTGTTCCATGAGAAATCCAAGTTACCTTTAGAACATATATGTCATATCCCATTACCTAATTTCTCATATCATAGTTTTGATGTTACACCCTAGTTGGATACCACTCTTACATTTATGGATTATTATTATATTGTGGATTATTTCATGTATTTACATTTTTGTAAACCGTATACAGTTAAATTTAAATTGTAATTTTTCTTTTTCTTTTCTATAATTTAAATATTTCATTATTCTATATACTCAATGTAGTATGAATTTTATGTTGATAAAAATTTTATTTCATTTTTAATATTTTAAATATATTGGTTTATGGTTAAATGGGGTTTCTAAATGTGATTTTGTAGTAAATGAGTATTATCCTGAGGAAATTAATTTTTTTATGTGACTATTTTCATTTATAGAAAAAAATGTTGTTTTTTTTTGAATGGTTCTTCCATGATTCATTGGAAACTACTATTTCAATAAATCTACTTCAAATATGTATATTATGATTATTTTGGAACATAAAATCATGGAATTGGATCTAAAATCCAACTCACACCACTCATCATTTTTAGACCAATTTACCTTTTGTATTTTCTAGCATGATTCTATGAATGGGTTCTATATTTAGATTAAGTGATCATAGGTCACCTTGGATGAATTATTTATGTAAGTGAAAAAAAATTTATAGTAGATTTAACGTATTATGTAATTTGTTACATTTACTTGTAGTTATTATTGGATTCATTTAATTCGTGGAGTTGAAGTGGAATATGGATTTTTTATATGGAATAAGTATGGGGTGAGGTGGTTGATTTTATTTTTCATTTTTCTATGGTTAAATTTTCATCTTATTTACATTATTTATGCTAAATTTTTTTATTTGGGTATATGATTTATGGTTATTATTCAAAAATTTATATATAATTTAATTGACACCTAAATATTATTTTTCTAGTTAAATTAATTCACACATATTAAATTTATATTATATAGAGATTCACATAATCCTATGGTGTTAAATAATGTTGCTCAGTTTTTGGGAATGCTGTATCAGGAACCGGTTCATGTGGAATCATTAGAGAGTTAATTATAAAAACCATATTACAACTATACCCAAATTTAATCATTCATATATAAAATCAATACTAACTCTTTAACGACCAATGGGGCGAGGGAGAGCATACAATAATGACCTTATAGTTAGTCCAGCCACTTTGTGAATTTAGGTATCACATGGGAAAAACATTCTTAGGTGGTGATTTTTTACTATATGATACTCTAATAAATAAAATAATGTTTAATTATAATATAAATAATTACATAACCCCATTCTCATAATCAATCGATAAGTGCAATTCATCATTGTACCATCCAATTAATCATTATAAAAATAACAATCCATGAATCATGATTATGTTCATCGTCATCATACTATCCATGTCATCATTATCATTATTTTATTATAGGAATTAATCATATAAATTTCAAGGAATATTGATTTCCCATGTCAATTTTATAAATATAAAATTATAGAAATAAACATTTCAAATGAGTGTCCATTATTTGTTATTATTATATCATAGTTATGGAGGTTTATATTGGATAATCACCCACGTATTATTGAAAATAAATTATTGTACACTACATATATATAATGAAAAATGTGAGATTTTCAAATATCATAATGTCCTCTTTTTAATTGTAGTAAAAATATAATCTGTGATTGTACATACAAAATCAACATATAATAACTTAATATCATCAATATGGATATTATAATCAATTAAAATGACACTTACATGGGTTTTCTATAACTAGTCCATATAATCCATGTTATTAAACAACAATATCATAAAATATACTCCTATGTTTAATCACCTGGTCCATTAAAAATCCTCAACATATTTTTTCTTTTATTACACAAACAATGTTCATATCTTAATAATCCAATTAATATTAATTATTTCATGTTTCCATGAGACATGTTATCAAATACAAATATCATATGGCTTTAATTATTGGGTTGAGTCATTATACTTGAACTCACAAATGTGGGACCCATAAAAGGGCCTATTATGACAAACAACTCTTAAATATCATTGAGTTACTCAACCAAACATCCATATAAAAACTATTTTTTTATAATTTATTTATTTATTTACATCTAACTGGCATTTCAAAAGCATTTTTTTAGATGACAATAAAAAAATGGAACAGTAAATTTTTTCTAAGAAAATTCCCCATTAAAATTGATTGATAGTCATTTTTAATTCCAAAAAACATCTTTTAAATTATTCTAGCTAGAAAAATATTATCACTATCATGATATATTTGAAAAATATGTAGAATTTAATATTTATGTTATGGTAAAAAATAGGTTTTTGTAAATTCAAATTCTTATGAATATGGTCGATATTAAAGGGGTAATTATTGGAAGTTTTAAATAGAACATGTGTATGGAGTGATTTTTTTTGAATTTTTCATCAACCTAAAAGTATATAAATTATATTTAATGACATTTTAATGTAGTTTTTATTTATATAGGAACATTTTAATTATTGTATTATAGTGGATGGGGATTATTTTTATGATTTGATAAGGTTTTAATGATATTTGTAAGATACGATGAAAAAATAATCCCACAATAATTATTAAGTTGTGGATTAATTTTTCTATAGATGTGAAAATACCTATAATATCTACTTAGAATATGTTCTACACTCTAATTCAAAAGTAAACATTATATTTTTTTACATTTATGATGTTTTATGTAAATTATTACAATATAAAAAACATGGAAAAATTATAATGCTCTAAATCTCATTCTAATAAAAGAATATAATGAATGTGGTAAAATTGTATTCATTGTGTGTTGTTGGTTATGTAGTATTTGAGAAGAACAAAAATTTAACATAGGATAATTCATCATAATGCAGTTATGGTATACGATAATGCTTCTAGAATAAAAGGTTTCTTTCAAGAGAAGTTAAATGTAACCCATTGGTAAGTACATCAACTACCCCATAGCATATCTCTATGATTTTTATATGCTAATAGTTTTGAAATTCATTAATGTTGATAGATTTCCTTATAAGATTCTTCTTCTTTATCATAAATAGTTTAAACTCTCTCATATGTTCTTGACCTAAAGAAGCTTGGAGATGGAACCTTTTCTAGATTATTTTACCATTATAGTGCCTCTTACACTTATGATTCCAACTATTAAACCCTTTTTCTAACAATTGACTTTCTTTTATCCAAAATAATATTTATAGAGTCTAATTGTATCTCTATTTATATACCCATTAATCAATATTCCCTTCAATCTCCAAATTTTAATTAGGTAACTATGAATTTATTCTAATATATATGGAGAAGGAGAAAAATTAAAATTAAAATTCCAGTTTTATTATTATTATAATTTCAAGATCTTATCTCACTCATGTGGAAATTGTTTACATATTTATTGACGTAGAATATATCATTTCCACTACTATTATGAAACTTTTATACAACCATAATTGTAGTATCCAAATATTTTATGAATATTTTCCTATTTATTGATTACAATAATACCATATTTTTTCATATCAATGATTTCTATAATTATTATAGAGTATTAAAAATAAAAAATTCTTACATCCGATTTTTTTTCTTTTCTTATATATGATTTCCCTCATATTCAAGAACACTTTGTGATATAAGGAATATGTTATTATTTTTTTCGTTTCTTCATGTTGATGATAATATTTTTTTATGAATAATATGATATCCAAACACATATATCTTAAAATAGGTATATCAATTTCAATTCCTCTATGTTTTCTTCTATTTCAAAGAAATGATGATGTTTTCATGAAAATAATACTCAATTAAACAACCATCAATTATTTCTGTTGTTCTTATCTCCAATGCTATATCAATGATTTATTTTAATGGGATGTGGTGAATGAAGGTTTAATCTTAAAAATATTGACAAATGAACGTAAAACTGATTCATAACCATTAACATATTGTTAGGGCTTTTTTAACACTATTTACCTCACCTATGTTGATAGATAATGGCTTACTAAATCACCAATATGGGTTCATAGTGTTTTAGATTTTTCATCAGTTGACTCAATAAAATATGACGGAACCGATTTTCATCATTCCAACACGCAAAAAACCCAATTGACCTAATAATGTCTTCTATGAATGAATATTAAAATACACCTCGTATTAATGGCTTTGAATAGGTATGTGGAGTGAAATTTCATTCCATTTCTATTGATTTAAATTCCAAATTCTGTATTTTTATTAATTTTGTTATTTTTGATCGTTATACAAAGGGATTCTCTATGAATTTTCCACCTACCATGATAGAACATGATAAGTATGGGAATTATAATTAGGCATGAGACCCTTATTTGGGTAAAGAAAGGGGAACCATGAATTATGGGGAAAATGTATGATGTGTATAATCTAAATTCTCTAAAAGGGTTGATAAATTAATGATTATTAAATATATCAACTCAAATATTTATTTAAATTAAAATGACATTTCCCTTCAAAAGTATGACGTTCTTCACCCTATAAGGTTGGGGCTCCTTAATAATCACATACCTAAATATCACCTCATTTTAGTTGAATATTCAATTCATAACTAAATAATTCATGTCCATGAACCTTAATGGGTATGTTTTCTTAGAGTATAGATTCCAAATTAACTTATATCATGATATATCATTAACATATAACTTAATGTTTTACTCACATAGTAACATTAGTAGGCATTCTCTTCATAAAATATTTCTTCATTACCTCGATAAAATGAAACATATAAAAGGTCGAGATCAGATGCCCAATATGGGTAAACATGGTTTTTATTAATTTATGGTCTGATTTGATCATACTATAAACTGATGACTTTTATTACTTGTTCAAAACATATGATCTCATAAATAAAAAGTAATAAACAATAAAACATGAATCACAGATTAAGGATTTTTCATAATAAATGTTGTTATTCATAAGATTACTAATTCATTAAAAATTAATGATGATCTATCAGATCATATATTTATCATGATAGATATGTTTTTGGAATAAATTTGTTACATTAAGACACACACACATATATATATATATCTTATGTCATGTGATGCACGCATATCATGGGGAATGGATGAACAACTTTCTATATTACCTACGTATAGATAAGTGGATAACCCTAGGTAGTATCCCAAAGAGGAGGGAACACCAAAAATATTGTCACATTAAATTAGAGGAAAAACGTAGTGTTTTATTTTTAATTTATTGGTTATGGAATAAATAAAAATAATGAAATAAATTATTGTAATAATTGAAAAAAAATTTTATATAATTGAAAACTATGATATGAGAATTGTGATCATGAAGGGGATGTATTTCAAAATTTTATGGTACCATTGATCAATTTAATTCAATCCCTTTTGGATAATTTAAATATAGTGATATTCCATGAGCTTTTCCACTCACTTCCTTGGTGAAATGTTAATGGTGAGAGAAAACCTTACCGAGATGTCAGTTTGGTCTACTCTCCTTCCATGTGTGATAATGTTTCATTTAATATCCTCAATTTACTTGGGTAATTCCTATAAATGTCTTTATTTTCCAAAAAAAATTACTAAAATTCATTACCCTCTTACAAGTACTGATGATCATTTGGTAATTCACCAATAACCCTCGGTTTATTTTATCATATATAGACCATAAATTAATAGAGGCAGATAATGATCATTTACATAGAAAAACTCAATAAAAAAATAAAAAAAATGCAATCAGACATGATCAAAATAATTACTATAAATATTGAATACAACATCACATAATAGAAAAATAGAAATTATACAATGATATAATAGAAATAAATTAATACAAAATATAAAATCAAACCTTCCCCATTCAATTAAATGATTACACATCCATTGTAAGGGTACTCATGAATAATGGGGAAGAAATTGGAATTACAAATCTAATAATAATAAAATTGAGGAGAAATAATATGGTCAAGGAAATCACATTAGTTAAGATCACCTCTTCGGTTGTGGGCTGGTATGTGTGGGAGGGAATATAATGATTTGGGAAAGAGGATCTCTCCTCCTTTTAGAGGGAGCATTTTCCTCGTAAATTGATGCATCTTATCAATAACAAATTAAATATTCTGGAATTTTTTATCATAAATAGAGGGAACATATCCAATCCAAATATTAGATAATTTTTCCATGTTTAGATAGAGTTATGTTGTTTCCACAGAGAGAATTTATTTCTAACAGTCAGACTCCCCATATTTCAATACTCCCTATTATCTGGAATTTATAGCCACAAAACATGTGGCCTCATGAAAATAATCCTTAATAAATATTGTTCCTCAACATATCTCTCACCCACCATCATAATTTCAGAATATTTAAGACCTGTGAGAAAGTGATATGAGCCCAAAACCAACAATATGTAGATCAATAAAATGTTTTCGAGGCCCAAAATGATAGTTTATTATGAGCTTCTATAAGGTGGATTACATTATTGATCCAGAAGGGTGAAATGAATCTCAGGATTTATAGAATCCAAAAAATTAATAATCTTACTATTTGGATTAAAATATCAAATTATATGTCAGAAATTCCAAAATAATTTAAAACTATTAACAGTTTAAAATTGTAAATTTTGTCAACTATGCTTGAACTACCACTAAAATCATAAAATGAAGAATTTTATTTTAAAATTACACATTGGGGGGATTCAAAACATTTTTAAATAAATTTAAAATTCATGAAATATTTTTCTATCAATTCCACCACATTTAGTTCATGTATTTATAGATATGTAAGCATCAAAATCAAATCAAATCAAATTCAAAACACATTCCTATTAGAATAACCAAATCCACACCAAGAAATTGAATGTTATTAGGAATAATCAATAACCATTATTTCATGTCCTTTATTTAGATTAATTAATAATTTTCCACTTCATCTCTCATTCCATGAAATGAAAACCCACACCTTACATGAATTTTATCTCAACTCACAAGTTTCAATTTTCAATAATGATTTTTTCACCCATAAACATTCAAAATATACCATTGGCTTGATAAATTCATAAATATACACCCAATATGAGTCGAGGAAATATGTTTAACATGGGGAAATTATAGGGTTTTTATGTGGCTTTTGGATGAATAAATTTAGATGTTGAAAATTCTACGTTCGAATGAGGAGGGCCTGGATGTTTTGGAAACAAAATTGAATGATTATAATTACCACTAAAGTATGCTATCTTCATAACTCACTATAGTAGAAAATTATCTCTATCATAATGAAAAATAATGTAATGTTATTTAAATTCAGTATTTTAAATATATCATAGGATATTTCTTGAAATATCTAGATTGAAAAATTATTATTTCTCCATTAGAATCTCTATAATGGATCAACCGCCCTTTATCATGAAATCACTAGATAAAATACTTTTTCAACATAATAAATTATTAAGTCATAAAATCATCTAAGAAACATTTAATTTTCTTCCCATAGTATCACCAAATGTGTGTATCATACCATAATAATCATTTCCTCGCTCATAAGTTCCACTATATCTTCAAATTTGGAAACGTCATAATATATAATAGAAAAAAATGACTCCTAATGTGGATAAACTAATAGGTATTTCATGGATTCTAAAATCGATAAGGATGTCCACAATAAAAAATATTTTCTTTCAAATTGGTCCTATAATGAAACAAATTTATTAATCATTTGATACACAAATACTTCATACCCTAATATATTTAATAGAATAAATCAAATTTTAGTTAAATAATGCTTGGTATGGTTTTATAAATATTTGGGTTGAATTTAATGAATATGAATAAAATTGTTTAAAATAATCAGGGGAAATATATTTAAAAAATAATGACAATGAATTGTGTCATGGGATTCAAAAATTAAGGGAAATGTAATAAAAATCACATAATATTTAAACTTGAAACAAACGAATTTTCAGTATTCATTGTTTCTCAGTTTCATGGATTTTATTGGTTCACTCATTAATATGGATAGAAAAATGTAATTGATGATCATCATAGCTAAAATATTTTCCAAAAACAGTAAATTAAAAAAAAACACAAAATTCTGAAAGACAAAAAAAATATTAGAAGAAAAATTAATACCCAAAACATCAAAGGATATCTCACAAATACATAGAATATGTAGTGTCCTTAGTACAGTCAAATGGATTTAACATATAATCATATTTAAAATTGATTCATATAATGAACTAAAATTCAAAAGAGTTTTATGATCTTATTGATTTTAATGATAAATAGTTCCGAAGAGTGTGATCTCCTATACTAGCTCTGATTGAATTTTCAAATGATGTTTCATAAACCATTGTCCAGAAAATGTAATATTTTCTTAATATCCTTCCTTAACAATATGAAAAACACCAAATGTATGTACATTTGTAATTATATATAGACCAACAAATCTAGAATTTTCTTTACCTAGCTTTATTTTTTGTCTTGAGTGGAATAAAAATACATCATCTCTAGAGTGAATGTATTTCTGTTGCATCAACCTGCCCTGAGTTACTCTATTTATCTCATTGTAAGTCCTATAATTTACAAAATCATCTTATTGAATTTAATCCCTCTCCTACAACTGATAACATCTCTGTTTTCCTACACTTTCAATATCCAAATTCAACTTTCTCACATATCAAAATGCCTTATTCTCTAATTCTATAATATGGTGATATATTTTCCCGGAAATGAACCTATATGTACTCATTCTGATTTGGGTTTTTTAGGATATCATGTGTGTAAATAATATATATCACTTATTTTAACACCCTAAGATTTCATAGTATGTTATTTCTTCAATGTAATTCAATAATTTTCACTACACGCAACACCGAGTTCAAGCACACCACCACTTACCAAACTAGCCGTTCAAAAGCATTTATGAATAGTATTAACTGAATTTCAAAGATTATATAATACTTATAATTTTTGAATCCATATTATGTGCTTCTTAGTCATAATGTAGGAATAAATTCACTTTTTAAGATAAAAGAAGTATTTTTCAAAAAAATGCACTTTTACAGACTTTTAATGGTGAACTCTTTTTAAATATAATATTTGAAACTTTTATATATTCAATTTGACAAAATAAACATCTTATTTAGAATGGGGACATAAGAATTTTGTTACAATATATTTCTTATGTTAGTATGATAACATTCATATTTGGGTGAATAGGGAAAATTAGTAAATTTTAAATAAAAATAACTTTTTTAATTGATATAATTAACAGTGATAAATTTTGAATTTTAGTGATTTTAATGTATAAATAGATTATATTGTTACTATTTAATCCAATGTTTTTCATTAGACACAATTTCATATTTAAAATGGACATAAGCAAGTGTCAATAATTGGATAGTTATTATTTCTTAAATACACACTTTATAGTTTTGAAAATGGTAATTAATTAATAAATGAAACTTATATGTTTTGAATTTGTTAAAATAGACATCATTTCTGGATTCAGAATATCGAAATTAGGTTAGTGTGAATTTATGTAATTTTTATGAAAACATTAAATTTTTGATGAATAGTGAAAAACATTCAGTTATATTTTAAAAATGAATTTTTATTTAAATTTTTATTTATTTTATTTAAATTTAATTATGGTAAAAATAGACATATAATACCTATATATGTTCAATGTAATTCATTAGAGACAATTTATAATAATTTTAGATATATAAAAATTTCATAGAACATTTCACCGTCTTTTACGCATCTCTTAGGAGAATATGAAAATTCACATAAAACATAGTATTACTACTACTCTGAGTGGAATTTCAAAAATCCAAGAGACCCAATTTTTATTATTATATAAAATTTGGTTCAATGAGATGAAAATAATTTTTCGTGGATAGTAACTTTTTACTTGTATTTACCCTGGTTAAAAGTAAATAGGGTAATTAAGGATAAAATTGATATTAATATTACCAAAACCCATGTCCTAATTCTATTGGAAAAGTGTATATCGACCAAAAACAACCTTAGAAATAAAATATTATCATTTATGTCCACTTCAATTAGATTAGAAAATTTATTATTATTTAATTAAAAGAAGAGTTAAAAGAGTTAAAATCAAAGTTAAATATTTAAAACATTTTAAATATAGGGTTATACATAAGATAAATACAATTATAAATATTCATTAGAACTCTAAAATGATTTCCTACATAATTCTATTTTATTTATACTTTTTAGACATTATATAATTTAACTTATTGATGACACAATGTTGATGCAGTAATTACCTAATTAATGAAATATTAAAATAATTTATATTATAAATATCCAAATAAATTTAATTTGAGACTTTTTATGAATTTAAATACTTTTATAGGTTAATATTACATAATAGTATTGGTTATATGAATCTTTTTTAAAGTAATAATGCTATTATGAATTTAGAAAAAACAAAATACACAATAGTGTCAAAACTGATATAAATGTGTTTTTGAAACAAATATTATATTATTAATTGATATTATATTCCTAAAAATCTATGGTTAGTCCATGGGACTTATATAATGATAATTGTAACATTAATTGACCACTTGAAGGTCACTTGGAAGTTTATAGTAAGTTTATTAACCGTATCGTAAAAAAAATACAAAGAGACATGGTTAATGTCAAACTAATTTACTAGGAGTTAAAACTAAAATATAAGGTTAATAAAGAGACCCAAACATATCTAAAACCTATTTTATGAGTTTTTTTAGACACATCCCTACATTATCCTTTAAATAAATAAGTTTGGAGACATTAGAAACTGAATATAAATTTATTATAAAATCATATTTCTTTCTTTTCCTAAAGTGCAACTCACCCCTCTTATAAAATGCCACTCCCCCTTCTCACTAATTCACACCTTAAAGCCATTTGTCTCGGCCATCCCCTTCCAAAATATCCCCCCCAAAACCCTAATTTTAACCTAGAGGATTTAGTTTGATCAGAAAGCCAACCTACGAATCCCTTTTGATCAAATCAAAAGGAAGAACCCGATGAAGAGGTGATGTTTTCACCACCCATTTTCAAGTTCCTTAATCTTCATCATCTTCTTTCATTGATATTTCCATTCTTAAATAATAACTACAGTATCTTTTATATACTATGATGTTATTATAAATATTCTACAACTATATTTAATATTATATCCATCCTTGGAATGACATGTCACCATACGTGCATATGTATGACTTATCGTATCCATGTCGTGGTGTAATTGTTATTCAAACCATTATTATTTTGATGGGTATGATAATGATGTGTAATTGTAGTAAATAATAAATATAACATTATTATTATTCTTTACAAATGATATACCATCCAATTATATAATATTTTAATACCAAAAGAATGATATTTTCGCTCGTGCGTACGTAGGGACTACCGTCTCCACAAACGCTATGAGATTGATTCCCCATCATATACATTCAAGTATAATTATCATTTGACGATTAAAAATAATTTTTAAGGACTTAGTATCATTATGTGTATGAATAAGATACAACCAATCCATAACAAACATGGCTTATGTAAATAATCATATAAAATAAAATGAGTAAGTTAACACCCAAATCAATGATAGTACAAAGCTATTATTAACAAAGCAATGTTAAAAATATCTCATAGGATATCATATTAATGTATATGATTCTTGTATAATTTATTAACAATTATTTCACCATTATATAGGAGGTTATCCAACCCTAGACCATGGAAAAGTACAAGGTAAGGTGTTTTCATCTCACTCCTTATTTCAGTGAGATTCGTGCCATATAACCACCATTACATTTTGTGTGGTTTATGTACAGCCCATAATTGTATTAATTGTGTAATACACTTTAATTTATGTTTAATTACATGATCATTGTATGACACTTATTTCTTGGGGGGTATGTTTCGTATGTTACCAAATTGGTAAGGGTTATTTCCTCAATCTCATTATTATCCGAGATTGTTCATGTGTAAGTAATTTCTGGGACATACTTATCATAGATACCCATATTTCATAAAAAAAAATTTAAAGGAATCTTTTATGGTTCTATAGGAGGGTCTATTTAACTACATCACCATTTTAAATTTTTTAAATATGTATCATTTTAAACCCTTTTAATTAATTTTCATATTTTCAAAACTATTTTAAGGATTTATTTATATGGACATGAATGTTTTAAAATGATAATTATTTTCAAAAGTTTCAAAGTGGTATGGGATATATTGAATAAAAAATGGATTTAAATGTCTTCCTTTCTAAATTTTGTGACTTTTAAATATTTTCATAAAAAGGTAAATTTCACTCAAAGTGTTAAAAAAATAATTTTCATCTATGTCAACATCCTTTGATGGATTTTTATCTTGTTTGATGTTGTTTTATTATGATACAAAACTTCCATATTGTATTGAAGTTATTGTGATATGTTTGACTGTGGATGTTCTATTTTTATACCAATCACGGTTTATGGTTAATGTATTGACATTTCGTATGCTAGTTTTAATACGAATGTTTATGACATGTTTAAACATTTTCATATGAATAATGTATTGGAATTAGTAAGTGACAGGTGGAGCCCGTTATAGTTCCTCGACGAATCGGTAGGTCTCATGAGACAAACTAGTGTCTTGGCACAATTCCGTGACAAAATATTATTTTTAGTCTTGGCACAAGGTCTTGACTATGTGGTTATGATAGTTTGTAATTAAGCATCCCATCATTGTGAAAGTGGTTATTGATATTGCATGTGATTATTTGACTAGTATAATATCCATGTGAATAAGTAAATGACAATATTTCATTACATTTTTTATATATTATGCTGAATTTCAAGATTAAAAGGATTTTTTAGTTATATATTGCCTAAAACGTTTATACACGTTTATGAAGGTTTCTACTATATTTTTATCCTTACGGAGCATCTGATCTCACCCCTTTCTATTATTATTTTTTCCATGATGTGAAGAAGTATTTTTTTAATGTCCTACAGGGATAATATGATGGGATATGAGTGTAGTCTATGGAGACCAGATGTTGTTTTGGTTTTTCACTTTATGATTTAATGTAAACATTATTAATGTATCTAGTGATTCCAATGCTACTAAACTAATCAGTCTTTTGAGAATTTATCTTTTATGATCATGACAATGTTATGTAATAATGCATCGAATCTAGGTTACTAGGGTCGGGGTGTTAAACTTAATTTGGATCCAATCCTACTTATTTGTATTAATAGTCTTTTCCAAAATTCTGTTGATTCTCAATTTTTAAACATCAGGAGGACCATTTATCATTGGATATTAGGGAGTTGTTATTTTATGATTCACCCCATACATTATTTTATATCATTCATACTCATATTGTAAAATTGATTTCCTTTAAACCTGATGATGATTGTAGGCTTACCAAACCCATAATATTTTTTATCTGTAACGAAATCTAGAACATCTATAGCATCACCAGCACTGATGGATTTTCATCAAACCATTTTAAAACATAATCATTTTAAATATTTATATAAAAATTTATAAATGAAATATGAAAAATTTGAAAAAAAATATCCACTAAAATTTAAAATCGATTATAATAATATAGTGTCTTTGAGGAATTACTTTTCTCTTTGAAATATGTTTTAAAACTGAAATTTTTTTCATCTTCGGAATAATTTATGAGCATCATAAAAATGGGTGGGACAATAAATTCCAAATTCTAAAATCTTATTTTATACCCATAGAGGTACAATGTGGCCTCTAGATTCTATGGTATGAAAAAACTCAAAGATATATTTAACTTCACTTTTAGTCATACATATATTTACTTCATGATGATTTCAAATCTACAAAATAAATGGTTCTTTGTAAATGAAATATATGGATTGAGATTTTTTTTATTGAGTGGGAATTTAAATGAGATGATTCCTAATATGATACCAGATAATTGATAATGTCAGCATAACAAGGCACTTTTCATTCAATCCAGTAAAATTACCCTTCTAGAATCTGATCATTCAATGTGTATTTTTTATAAGAATTATATCTTTAGTGGTGTTGGGATGTATACTTTAGTGGTTGAACACATGGTAATTATCTCCCTACCTTTCATGAATTTCCATATTAAATACTTCAATGGTATCACCCATCTTATTGGATTCATTTTATCATTGTTCTTCTTTATCAAGTACTTAAGAGATGCATGATTAGAAAAAACAATGATATTAGTTTCAAGTGGATTTGAAGTAAATATTTCAAAATAAAGGAAAAATGCTAAAACACTTTTTTGGAGGAAATTTAATTGATTTTATCCATATCAAAGGCTCCAATGAAATATGAATGACTTGTGGAATTCCTTTAATTCACTGATAAATGATTGCATCATCTGCTAGGTTGGATGTATCGTGATATAATTCAAATTGTTCTAGGAAATATTATAGCTACATCAAGGGTGGTGTGACAAATCTCCTCTATATCTTATTAATGATTTCTAGCATTCACAATTAAAATTAAAATCAATTCATTTACAATTACTGTAAGAAATCATATATAAATCATAACTAAATCCTTGAAAAATGTCCTTTAAAATCCTACAAGTCCAAAAAATGATCTGTCATATTTCACACATACTGGGTAATGTAATAAATTTATAGCTATTATTTTTTTTTATCCACCATTATTCCTTTTTGTGAAATGACACTATCAATAAAAAATCCCTTTTCTACAATGAAGTGACACTTTTAAAAATTCAAAACGAGATACTTTTTATTGCGTGTTTTGAATAAAAATCATATTTTTTCCAAAAATTATTAAAAGAATCTCAAATAACTACGAAATCAAATATGAAATCATCCTATAAATTATCAATGTGATCATAAAATATAGTTACCATTCACCAATGAAATATACCATGAGAATTACATAATTCAAATATAATCCTTTTATATGACATTATTTTAAATGGACTTGTAATGGTTGTTTTATATATATCTTTACGAGAAATTGGTACTTGGATATTACCCAAAAATCAATCCAAAATGTAATAATGAGATATCCCTTCTAATATTTCTATCATCTTGACATATAATGGAATGGGGAAATGGAATTTCTGAGTGACCTTATTCAACTTACTAGAATCAATGCCCATATTCTAGTTATTTTGAACCCTCATTGTTATTAATTCATTTTTTACATTCCCTCCTATTGTTTTTCCAACATTCATTAGAAATAAAAAAATTGATCTAATCCTATTTTATCTGAAATGGGATTGATAATACCAGCCTCTATGAGCTTCTGAACCTCCTTCATCATGACCTCTGTCATGGTGGTATTTATCCTCTTTTGTGGATGTTTGGTAGGTTTGGCATCACCCTCATGATGAATTATATGTGAGCATGTTTTGTGTTTATTCAAGGGATATCACTAAATATCCACCCTATAGCTCTAGATAATTTATAAAAATATCAATCAATGATAATTATTATGTTTTTGATAATTTATTACCAATTCTCAGTGATAATGTATCATCCTCAATGAGGTGTGAAAATTCCAAATCTATGTGAAGTGGTTTTAATTCAAAATCTAGGGGATTTTAAAGAGATGAGATTGAATTAAGGCCCTCATTTACCATGGAATAGACCACATGAATAAATGAAACCATATCATCATACTCATTATATAACAAATCATCAATGAAATCAAATTTTACCTCTTCATAACAAATTAATTCATATTGTCCAATGTTGGGGGTATCCACATGTTCATTTATATTTTTAAGGAACCAAAATTCCCCAAAATCTATGAATTCGTATTACATACCTAATTCTTCAATGGTTTCAGTGCCTTCTCCATTGTGGAGTATAATATTGGAGTGATAATATGATGCGTTCCCCATGTATTCAAAAATTTTAAAGTGGAATGTGTAATCTTCAAATTCCATAGTTAGGGTACAATTATGGACATTTATGATGGTTTTGGCCATCTAATGAATAGTCTCCCCAAACTGATGGGTGGGTGCGAATATCTCACATCAAATTTTATATTAATCATATAGAAGTCATATAGGAATAATATATATTTTAAATTAACTAGAACAACTTATAGAACTATTAATGGGAAAAATGTTCATCTATTTGCAAGCTCAACCTCCAGTCCTTTCTGCTTCGAGTCTCCCATCTCTAAATTATTGAATATCGAGTATATAAGTACATAAAATGAATCACCAATTTCACATAAAGAATTTGGGAAATTTAATGACCCAATTGTTCATGTAATGGAAAATGTCCCTGAATTTTGATAGCTGGTTGAAAAATGATCATGTGAAATCTAATTAGACACTTCTTTCCAAGATTATCTCCTTATCTAAATGATTTGTTCTCTTTTTTGTTCAATGATTTTTAAAATATTTTACCTACCATGGAATTTTTTGGATTTTATAATGTAGGGGAATTGATTTATCACTATCTAGAAGGTTTTTCAATATTAATTTTTATGCATTTATTCATGTTAACTCATTCGTTCAATCATTCATGATGGTAATGGCGGGTTTATGTCTTTATTAACCCTTCACTATATATGAAATGGTGTTCCTTTAATCCTTAGATTATACTTATCTTATTAATATTTCATTCCTCCCACTTGGTAAATATTTAATGAATTTTTATAATTATCAACTTCATTCTCCATCATAACATGCAATATTGTTTCAGGTTCATGGTTGTAATGAGGTGGGAGTTATACTCCTCTTCTGATTATGATTTCATTAACATTATCAATACGATTTGGAACTATCTTGGATGGATTCATCTCTAGATTATAATTTAGAATATCAAAAATATTATTTAACTAGTTGTATAGGTCTTTAATATTTTTATTACACACCTCAACATCCTACTATAGCTTCTGTCACTTAATAGATGTATGAGCACTGGTAGATGGTTATCATATTTCATTTAGTGGAATGGTGGTTCTTTGAAGAAGTGTTATTATTGGAAGTGATGTTTATAATATTATTAGTGTGGAGGGGGGATTATATATTGTTTTTTCTAGTAAGGAGGTTAATTTGTGTATTACTTAAGGAATAAATAATAATTTTTGTTTGTGGCTTCCATATCCTTGTTGGGCTTAGGGTTGATATAGTTGATTCTGTTTGAATTTCAAATACTAAATGGCAAACAAATAGTATTATATCCCTTGTATCATAGGATATTAGTTAATATAACTAGGGGAAGAAGAACATAAACCACACAACTGAGTTGAATCATTTTTTTCAATTTTCTGGAGTTTCAACTATTTAATAAACTAGCCATGCACGGTCATCATCTTTGGTTTCAATCAATTTATATGGATTAGATATTTTTACGTCATGTCAACCCAAGGATCATGAGCCTCTTATTCAAAATTTCGAAATGTTTTTCACTATCTTGTAAATTATAAATCGATCATATAAAGGTCACTTGTCGATTAGAGATCCTTCTGATGAGGAATCTATCTGATTTTGATCATTATCAAGACTTGAATGGTAAAAAAATAAAAAAAAAATAGTGTTCCTCCATTTCCTCATGCGGGAAGCTAGCACAAAGATTTTTGAAATGCTTCATGTACTTGTAGATTGTATATCTAGTTGTAGTAGAATGAGGTAAATCTTCATTTTGATATAGGTTCTTTTAGATGTGGGAAATATTATCTTCATAATGAATCTTTTAAATCATCTGAAAATCTAATATCCACTGGTTTAATATTATATAAACATTCTTTAGTAGCTCCATCATGTGAGAAGGTTAATTTCTACCATTGAATTTAGTCATTATGTCATCCATTGGCCCTAAAGCACAAGCATGTAAGGTTGTATTATTGTATTTGTTAAAATCAGTCTTCTCATACCAATCTGAAATTTTGGAAGCACATAAATCATATTAACAAACATAAATTATCATTTGGGGATGTATGTGCTGTTATTTGGTTATTTTTAATAGAAAATTGTGGTTTCCACCGATCTAATACAGTTTGGATTGGATTTCAAGCCATGATTTTGGGTTATTAGTGAACGCATAGAGTGTCATCTGATTGAAAGATGTGTATTTACTAAAAATAAGATTGAAAATTTTGTTTTTTTTAGTTTCATTAGTGTTATATAAATTTTAGGATAAAATTGATTTAAATAGTCATGTGACCTACAAATTATTCAGTTTTGAAAAAATCAATTTTTTAGTAGGGTTTCACTGTATACCCATAAACAACTCCATGTTTGATGTGGTCCAATCATGAGATAAGAAAAAAATATTTTATGTTACCAATTTATAGTATAGTGGTTAATACTAGGTAGAATTATGAGGATTGAAAAAAAAATCGTTTGTAACTTTTCAATAGTGTAAAAATATAGTGTTTGTTTGGAATTTATTGGTTTAGGAAGAAATTAAACAAGTGAAATAATTTATGAAAATGATTGAAATAACGTTATTATTTTATGTGACTGAAAACAATTAAATGAGAATAATGGTCAGGTCAGGGATGGGTTTCCAGTTGAAATTTTATCCAAATTATATTTAATTCAATCCATTACATCTGTGTTGATTAATGGGAGATTCCATAATTATTTTCTCTAACATCTACGGTGAAATATTGATGGTGATAGAAAACCTTACTAAGGTCTCAGTTTTGTCTACATTCCTTCCATGTGTGAGAACATTTCATTTCATATCCTCAATTCACTTTTGAAATACTTGGACAAGAATCGATTATCCCAAACATGGAATAATATCCCTTCCCCTCTGACACGTATATATTATTTTCATATACATCAAAACTAATCCATGGTTTATTCCATCGTTTATAAACCGAAACCCATTGAAATGATATAATTATTTTTTACCAAAGAGAAAATCAATAATAGAATCAATAATATAAATTTCTCTCACATGATAATAAAAACCAATATATTAAATTTAATACAACTTCATAGATGATTAAATAATAATTTATTCAATTATATCCCATAAATCAAGCTATATAAAATAGGAAACCAACCCTTCCCCAATCACTAAAATGCTTACCCCACCATGGAAATGGTAATCATGTTGAATGGGGAATATGTAGGAATTACAAAACTAACATTATAAAATGGTAGGAGGAAGAGGATGGTGAAGCATGTATCCATGGTGGAGATATCCTCCATAGTTAATTACCATATGGTGTGGGATGTAATTGAATGATTTGGGAAAGAGGAGATCTACTCCATTAACTGGTAGAATTTTCAATCAAAAGTTGATGAATTGAATTGAAAATAAATGATTTATTCATGTACTTAATATTTTATAAATGTTCATAAATTTATAGAATGTAAACTCTTAATATTTCATCGTATTTGAACATGTATAGAGAGAGATATGTCTGTTTGACTCTGATATTTTATCCAATCTGATGAGACACCCCATATTTCAATACTCTAGATTATCATGCATTAACAACCATTAAAATGGTGGATTAACACATATACTCTTTCATAAATAATGTTCCTCGATGTATTTTGTTCCCAACCTCCAAATTCATGAGTAATTGGGCCCTTAAAGAAATAGATATGGTCGCAAAACCAAAAATACAATCATGTGTAAATATAATTCAATACCATACATCTAAGTTCTTTTTTAGGTTCTATATTATTTTATTATCTTTTGATCTAAAAGGATTGAATGTATGAAATTATTTATAAAATTCTTGAAAAAATAATTTCATGGTTTAGATCATTATGTAAAATAATTTTTCTGAAATATTGTAGTACTTCAAAAATTTTAATAATCCAAAAGGTTCAATTTTTTATTTTTTTGCTCAAAATAACACCAAAATCGTATAATGTTTCAATTTATATTAAAATAACATTATGGTGGAATTAAAAAAATTAATATTCAATGTAAAATTAATGAAAATATTTTCTCCATCATCAATTATTTTCAACACGATGTTCATCGTATAGTAATCAAAGGATAACATGTTATGTACTATTATAAGCTTGGTTTAACCATCTATTTTTCTCTTGGTATTTGGTTAATCAGATGTTTACACTCTTGATCTTGTGGAAAAAATTACGTTAAATCTCAGCCCTATTAATACCATCGATGTGAACACTTAATATTTGGAATATCTATTGTGTTCCCTCTCTGACATTATAGAATCTCATTTCGTTCTAGTTTTTTTGGGTTAATCACTCTTGTTCCCTTTGTGATCATGAGATATAAAATAGTAACCAATGAATAAGCATTATATAATAGACTATACAATAATATAATAATAATCAATTAATATATATACAATAATTAAAAAAAATCATTGATAATTATTTCATAGTATAATTAACTTGTGAGATTGAAATCAGTTTGGTCTAAAAACATTTAAAAATCTTAAATAGAATACATCTAGTTAATGTTAGTTCATGGTATTACAAGATTATATGCACACTAAAACATATAAATCAATATAGGGTGTTGGAATGGATGAAAAATATTTTTATAAAATAATTACAAACATTCTTTTAAAATAAAGTGAAATAATTCCTTCCTTTTGGTAACATTAAAAAACTAATTATTTTGAGAAAAATGGGATTATTAATTTTTTCTAAAAAACATGGACAATTATAATGTAATATTTATATTAAATAATGGTCATGGGGGTGAGAAAATGAAATTGAGCTGTAAAACATAAAAAAGAATTTTTTTTCTTCTTTTATTCTAAAAAATGAAGTTAGTTTTAAAAAACATTGGATTATAAAACTTATAATAATATTTAAATTCTATTTTAGTGTACAATAAATTTATGAGTTATTTAAAATATTAAAATAACTTCTACAATTTCTTTTATAAACATGGCTATTCAAGATAATACATCATAGATAAAAAAGGAAAAATATGTTATACTTTTCTTCAACATATTAATCCTGTTGTTTGTATGACCAAATGGGATAAAAATGAAAATAACACTTGTAAACATGATAAATAAAAAAGGAGAAGAAAATATAAGGGTTTTTAGAGATAAATAACTTTAAATTATCCTAATGAAAATAAAAACATAAAAAATTCCCACAAATATGATATTACAAAGAATCCATTACCACAAGTCCCAACAAACATTATATACCACACACAAAATTTGTTTGGTATATATCTTCTTAAATAAATTCAATTTATTAAGTATCATATAATGATAAAATATTAAATATTATTATAAATTTTAGTTATATTAATGTGTCCATTTTACTAATAAGCTAACCTATAAAAGTATATATAAAATTTATGAGTCTAATAAATGAAAATATTATATGGTTATATCAATGAATAAATAAATATATATTTTAAAACTGATAACAAAAGTGTTAGAATTTTTTGAGATGAATATTTTTTTTTCTATGAAATAATTTATATAATTATTTATCGTAAAAATTGCTTTCATAAGATACATTATTAAATTAATATTTTCGTCAATTATTTTTAAATTTTGTTACAAGATCTTAATTAATTTTTCAATGTGTCATAAAATAAGTTAGTATATAAAAATTAGTATTTATAGAATAAATGATGATTATAATTAAAAATAAAACTTATCACATTTAGATAATTTTTTCCATAAAATTGAGTCTATTAAAGAAATATTACTGTCAAAAATTAGTTTTGGTGAATATTTATGATTTTTTAAAATAGTTGAATTTTTGGTGAATAGTGAATATGATAATTTACGACATTTGATATTATAAGTAAACAAATGAATTATTGGTTTGTGTATGATGTATTGATGAGGTAATAAATCATTTTATAAAACTCAAATATTCTTGATACTGTATTTAGACTTTTTAACTAACATTAATGATAAAATTTCGCAAAAATAATAAATAAATGAATAAAATAATCAAAAAAACACACCCCTCATAAGCCTATAAATATCTCCCCTTATCTTAAATCCATATAAGATCTGAATAACATATAAATTCGTCCCATTTACCTTTCCTATTCTCTTCCCCACATCCATGAACTATTGGCCTTATTAAATTACCAAATCCAAGTGTCCTAAGAAGGTTCCCACCAAGATGATATTCAAGAGATAAAATCCTCTTTTCTCTATTTATTTACACTCCCTGATTATACTATCCTCACAAAACCTATAAAAAGTGGCACGGTATGTCTAATATAATGTATATAATATAAATTTATTTTTCTATAGAATATCTGATAGCCAATATCTTCTCTTATCATTTTATTTAAAAAATCAAAACATCATTCGTGAAGTGTCAATTTACCACCTTATTAGATGATGAGTTTTAATTATCAATTATATGCTTCAAGGATTGAATAAAAACCCTAAAAGTTGTTAAATAATAATTTAATATACATATTATAAGTTATATGAAGTTCATTGTCCAATATATACTCATAATTACAAATAATATGATACAAGTGTGTGATGGTTGTTAAATTGCCCAAAATAAACCAATCATTTATCGTTAATTTTTTATCTAGTTTTTCATCCTAGTACAATAAATGAAAATTATATATGAGACTAATTAATGTGTTTCATATTCATTAATTCAAAATAATTACCCTCCTATTGTTTTTCTTCCATTTTAATATAAATCCCATAATTTTATACAAGGGAACAGACTATAAAACAATGAAACAAATGCTCCTGGAAAAACAAAATTAAACATTATAAATCATAGGAATGTACATAAATGAGCATAAAAAATTAAAATAAATAAAACAAATATTTATTAGGTTATTAATTATTAAATTAATTAAACCAATTTGATTATACATAACATTATTTAGAAATTAATAACACTTTTTTTGATAATGTAAGGGGGTTCTCATCTAGATTTTATTTCAATGATATATGTATTATTCAACAATAATATCGTAGGTGTGGTGTATTTATAAAACCGTTTTGATAATAATATGATTCCTCTAACTATATATATGGAATTAAATTATTATCATTAATTTTATGGGCTATATGTTTTGACTGATTATAAGTGGTATGGAACTTCAAGTCAAATGAAATCTTCCTTGATACTTACTTGGTATTGTGAACCTAATAATTTTTATTTGGGGTATCTACAACCCCTACAAGTTTATTTTACATTTAAAATTTTATTTCTCTTAAATATACTTATTTATTATATCATGGAGATGATTATTGTCCATGTCATATACCATTTTTACATATTGTATGTAAATTTAATTTAATTATCACTATGGAAACATTGATAAATTCATATCATCGAATAAATATGGATATTTTGATAAAGAATAATTTTTATGAAATAAATCTATGTATGATGATTTATTTGGTCTTTAAATAATTGGTGGTTATCAAAATTATATATCCCCTCGATAAATATATAGTTCAAATGAGACAAAATAGTTGGACATAAACCATGCACGTTAGTTTCTTAAAAGAAACATATTGATTTTATTCAAGAGAGCTAATTTTTTTTGAATGGTATTTAAGGTAGTGGTTTGATGATATCAGTTTGTCATAAACCACAATTAAATTAAATTATTATTATCCTATGAATTCACCATAGGGGCACACACTAGGGTTGATCACAAGGAGGCTACTCACACGCACTATCTTTCGATTGTCACTATTATAAACTATCTAATATAAAAATATAATACTTATGTAAATAGGGAGATGGATTGAAATTCATAATATATATATATATATATATATTAAAATACAAAATTCAATTAAATGGAATAAAAGACACAATAAAATTAGCAAAAGAAAATCATTGTTCTTGGGGTTTCATGGTGGAATAATCATTTTATTCAAAATCTCTATCAATGAAATACTCAATTTGTAGATTGAGACCTATCACTCCACACCCACTCCTTTGAATATTGTTACGCTTCACCGATACCTCTTCATCTAGTAGTAACATTAATTCCAAAACCAAATTCTACCGTTTGACTGAATTAGGTATCGACGAGAAGGGAAATAATTAAACATGGAGGTAGATGGAAATAGTATAGAAAGTGGAATGATAGCTCACCACAATAATTTAACCACTACTGAATATATTGAACAAAATATGAAAAAAAATCAGAATAAACTCAAACACCACTCTTCCACCCCTCGAAAAACAGTTAGGGTTTGTTCTCCATAAACATTGATTTAGAAAGAAGAACAATGGGAGAAACACAGAAAATAAATGAAATGAAAAAAAAGAATAAATGAATAGAATAATAATAATGGTACAATAATATATATTATAAATATAAAGATGTGGTATATAAACAATACCTAACCATTTCCCTTCAAATGGATATCCTTATAAATTTGAATGCAGATTGAAATGTTTAGAGAAAATGTGTGAGGAAATCTAGTTTCAATTCTGTCTACCAAAATTTCCTGCCTGTTAGAGAAATTAAATGCCAGAATTGGGAAATGGCCCCATATATAAAGTTGTTCCATTACTTATTACTCTTGACTCCATAGAATATCAGGCCAATTGGTCTATGTGTGATGGATTTATGTCTATTTTTATTGTGTTCAATTAATTCTGTCTAGGTGTCTCTTCATATTCTACAACACCATCTTCCCATGCCATTATGGCCTTGAAACCATTAGATCAAGACATTGAATCAGAAA
The DNA here is from genome assembly GCA_963277665.1 of Viscum album. Lineage (NCBI taxonomy): Eukaryota > Viridiplantae > Streptophyta > Magnoliopsida > Santalales > Viscaceae > Viscum > Viscum album. The sequence goes on from OY728128.1 coordinate 327,855,241, forward strand.
TTAAATATTCTCATGAATTAATTTTTTAGATCCTTGATTATTTTCATCTCTAATGGGACTATATAATTATCGATTAAATATCCACTCTATTAAATTCTAGATCTACAAATAATTTTTTAGGTATATATTGGGAGCTAATTTAGGTCCACCAAATGATTAATTGTGTTTTGAATCCAAAAGTATGAAATGTATCCCATTTTGTATAAAAACATAAAATAATTAATATCAAAATATGTTTTAGTTTATAAAATGATTTTCTAGAAATATAGAAGAAAAATATAATGTTAAATTCCAAAAATAAGAAATTTTTTCAAATATGCTTCATATTCCACTAAAACCTAAAAATATATTAATTTCCAATAAAATAATACTATAGAGGGATTTAAAAAATTTAAATATTATAAAAAATATATTAAAACCCTATCTTCATCACTCCCCCACACATATGAATTACACTCCAAGTCAATCATCATATATACTAATCCAAGTTCACACAACATTGAAAAATTATAAACATCCATGATTGTTTCCAAAATGAAATTACATCATGTCTCATCAATGAAATACAATTCCCTATAAATTTTTATCCTCACATTAATATTTTGTCATCCTGATAAATCCATCAATGGAATAATGAAAACCTACCACCCAATGAATCTTAAATCACACTTAAGTCAAGAGAAATTAAATATAGAGTTATACTCAAACTTGAAAAGTACATGTATCACCATATGTTTGTGAAAATTTTTATATCTCCACAGAACAAAACATGAAAATGAATTCAATCAGAAGGATATCTTCAAGGTGATCTCTGTGGATTTGTGTAGGTTGGAAAATGATTGAAAAATTATGGCTCAAAAGGAGAGGATTCGATATTAAGCATTATGCATGAATATTAAAGTAATAAAAATAGTATGAACCTCACTGAATCCCCTTAAGAATGTGAAACACTACAAAAACCCCCTTTTGTATAAAATTGTATATGAGCCATGCAATTATTCCAATGGATGATATCATCTATATTCTCAATTTTTTCAATTTTTTAATGCTCAAGAGAGGCACATTGTTATTTATTTATTTTAATTTTTTTCATAGAGAATCAGCTGAAAATAGATTCAAATCAAAGAATTACCATCAAGTAAATTATTTTATAGAAGTAATTGAGTCATAAAATGATGTACAACGATGAATTCAATCTCATCTCCATTTCATCCCATTTTTTCAATTTTTAGAAAGGAGAACCAGATAAAACAAATAAAGAACAATGAAAAGATGACCTAATCTCAATTTTCAAGTTATTAACTACCGAAAATGGTGAAACAGTCCTCAAATCCACTAGAAATGAATCACATCCCAATGACCGCTAAATAAATTCCCTTCTTTGATACATATACATGAAATATCATTGAAAAATAACAAGAGTGTGAGTAGGTAATGAAAAATCATCTTGTAATGTGGCTTAAAACAATAAGGAAATTTATAGAATCTAAGGGTTAACGAAGGATAGATGTAGTGGTGTGTCTCAAAACTAAAATGTGGCCAGACAAAATATTTCCTCAATCATATCAATAACATTCCATGAAATCCCATGATTCAAAATATAAAAGTTTTATGTTCTAGTTCCCACACAAAACCCACGAGTCTCTCATGAAAATGTGGTTATGAGAAATAATATTTCGATGTGGTTCATAATAACTCATATTACAGGAAATATGTGTGGATGCAGTGTTTTTAAGGGTATTGATTTCATAAATTGATAAAATAGAAAAAAATACTCAAATATCAAATTCAATAAAATGTTTCCAACATCTACAAGCATTTAAAATACATTTCATCAAAAATCATCTCAACTTTATCAAAATAAATTGGTTTGTGCAAAATGATCAAAATATTTCTTAAATCTCAATATTTCTATAAAGGGAAAAAAGAAAAATATAACACAAAACAATTAATCTGGTTCCCAGTCTCCCAACTCCTAGATTTTATGACCCCAAATTTCTGATAAAAATATTATAATAAGGGACGAAATATAAGGGGAAGGAAATATACAACATCACCTTATATTTCAGTGATAGAATTGAGTTAATCTCATGTCTATTTCTAATAATCCAAGAAAATTATGAAATAAAAAAAATTATAAGTATAATAAATTGGAAGGGAAAATAAAGGGGATAATTCTTGGTTTGACCCCCAATTATATGCTTGTTTTTTTTACCATAGTTAGGAAGAAACAACCATTTAACCCCCATCTGATGGTGGATTGCGTTTCATAATAAGAAACTACTATAAATTCATTATTCTGATAATCTAAATAAAAAAATGTTCATAGAGGATCCCATAAATTGAGAACAATATCTCATCCTCATTTTCCATGGGGTACAACATAGAATATGTGGAAGGATAAAGAATGGGTCATCAACTTCATCATCCATGAATTCTTTGTCCACATCGATTTCAACATCCTAGGAATTCTCATGTGATGCATTTCAAATAATTCAGAAGGGATTTTTTTAAAAAGATCCACTTTTATCTGTTAAAAACATGAATAGTCAATATAAAAATCATCCCTTTCGAGTCAGTTAACTTGAAAAACAATCACTTTACGAAAGGATACTAGGAATTATCTTTATGTAAGAACATATTCATCTTCTTCCTAAGAAAGGAGAGAGCTATAAAGGTACTAGATCATCTTTGAAAAACATGGTAGCATCACACACCTTTTGATCTTCATCAAAATCATACAAATGTTCACCCAAAACATGTTGATCTCCAAGAGTTGTATCAGTTGGAAAGGCATCTTCAAGTATCACTTCAAGAAATGGACAATGAGAGATTATTGCTTTTACAATAAGTTTATTCAAGTATTCATTAGGTTTTCAACTTCAAATATAGTTGGAAAATCATTTACCTCTTCTTCTTCATATTGGTTATGTTGTTATTGACGTTAAATTGTAAATCTATTTTTGGAATTGGGATGTGATGAAATGGATATGGTAGTGATAGAGGTATATTACTTCCAGGGAGATAAAAATCAATGGTTTTAATTGATCAAGAACACTAAGGAGGAAGCTGAGAGAGAATATAAGTAATATAGATATGTTGATGAATCATTCCTATGAAAATATTTCCCTACTGTGAAATGAACTAATGTGAAGAGAAATTTACATGACTTAATGAATAATAAAGAACAGAGTGTTATAGTGTATGTGGTTACCTTTATAATACATTACATATATGATTTGTATTACATACTTTATTTTTAAACAACATTGATCATTTCATTTATGTTAACAATCCATGTCTCTTAAGATAACATTATTCTCATACATTTTCATCATTTAAATAAATATTTTAATGTTCCATCTAATTGGAAAATGAATTTTTCATTTAAAATATGTTCATGTGAAAAAGTGGGAAGGATAGATCGTATGAAATCCATGAAATAATGTATAATATAAAAGCTGGATAATAGAAGAAATTCTTTCCCATTACGATAAAAATATAGAAATAATCATCCATTGAAATCCTTGAAGGATGTTATATTTTTTATAAGTACTGATAAAATAGTCATTGATATAATGAATGAAATGGGAAGATATAAATCATTTATGTTCAATGTTTCAAAAATAAATAATTGGGACATTATTCAAGCCATTATCAAACGAATTAGGGGAATATTTCACAGAATATGCAATAGAGAGATTTCCAACATTATATATTCAACGCAGTAGAAGTAGATGTAATAAATGATTTTTGTAGTGTAAATAGATCATATCATTAAATTTTAAAAATAAATTATTTTATTTTTTATCATATCACACTTTTATATATAACTAGTTATGCTGAAAAATTATATATTTCAGTTTTTGTTTTATAATTGGTTTTTTTCTACTAAAAAACAAAGTGAAGTCCATTGCAATAGAAATGTGTCGTAAAGTTCCCATTATGACACATAAATGTGCTTTATTTTATATTCATAACGTCATAAATTTGGATAAATTTTATATACTACTATATATGGATTTTATTTCAACATTTGATGCCAAAATTTATTATAAGAAGATGAAAACTATGATTTGTGAGGTTGATGTATAATAACATAGATTTAGAGATGATACTTCATCATTTGATTATGTTATAGATCCCTCCCCAATATTTTAATGAGATGAAATTATAGGTTTGGAAGATAGAATAACATATAGTGATGAAGAATGTAATAATAATATTGAGTATATAGCATTTATATATGAATGCATTGATGTCTTTCTTGTGGAATTAACTAGATATCCCCATATCATAATTCTATGTTTATAATTGTTTTAATCCATGATGATAGACTAATATAAATTAATCCATAGGGAATTTACATTAAAAAATTTGTGGATCTAATTAAATAACTATATGAGTTGTGTAATAATGGATTTATTCACCCAAGTGTTTCCCTATAAGGAATAAACGTTTTCTTGGTTAAGAATAATGATTGATCTATGATTTCGAGCATTGACTATAAAGAGATTAATGTAAATAAAATATATAACATGTATCCATTACATTACATTAATTATTAATTTTATCAGCTTCATGGAGATAGATATTTTTTTGATGATTGAACATCATTATATGATTCAAAAATTCGGAGTAATGAAGGAAGACAATCCAATTATAGCATTCCGGATGAGGTATGGACATTATGAGTTTACTATAATAACATTTGGATTGAATAATTAACAATATTTTTTATGGATATGATGAAAATAAAATTCAATGTATATTATGACTATTTTTTTCTATTAATTGATGATATTTTTGTATTTTCAAATACATGTTAAGACAATGCAAATTACTTGCATATCATACATGAAACTCTAGTAAAGAATGTTTTTTATAAAAAAATCTGAATGTGTGAATTATGGATTAAGAATATATATTTTCAAGGTTGTATTATCTCTTTGGATGGAATATCAGTTGATCCTATATTTAAAATTTTAGTCCAAGTATTGACTATTCCAATTGAGATAATGGATTTACATAATTTCATTCATTTAGTGGGTTACTATCCACATTTCATTCAAAATTTTTTCCCAATTCTCTAACCCATTAACCAATCACACACATAAATGGGTTATGTTTATATGGATAATAGAATTTATAGAATGATTTGAATAATTTAAGGGAATATAAGTCAAATATATGATTGAAACTATATTATAAAGAAATTATGGTTCTTTGATATACAGTGTTGCGTCAATGAAAGGATTGGGTTGTGTCCTTATACTAAAGAATAAATTTATTATATATTTATAAAGGAAGTTGAATATTCATAAAAAATTATTTATGTCTTGATATTATGTTTCAATGTTTAATAATTTATCTTAATATATATTGAGAAAGCATATCTCTTGTGAAATATATTATATGTATTTGTATCAAAAGTGATTGAAATACATCTTTACTCATAAAAAACAACAGAAGGAAAATATAATTACTTCTGTTACTTTGATAATATAGTTTCTCAATAAAATATCACCCAAATAAATAAAATAAGGTATATGATTCATTGATAAGGAATGTTCATGGGATTCTAATGAAATTTAGTGTTTGGAAAGATCATACGTTCATATACTTAGTAAATAAAAATATTTAAATTGTTAAAGAAGGGGAAACATCACCCATTTTTCAAATTATTGTGAATCCTTTTATATTAAAAATTTAAAAATGTTACAAATATGATTATTATAATATTTATATGACATTTAATGTGATTAAGAATGGAATACTGGAATAATTTGTGTATGATGATGGAATTATGACATTTGGAAAGAGTATTTATGATCTAATAAAAACATAGATTAAAATTAAATAATAATATAATAGACATATCTCAAATTTATCTATATAAGCTAGTAGAAACAAGGTGTAAAGAGATCGAAAAAAATCAAATTTATTTTGATAATATGATGTAGGAATGTAATGAATATGTGTTAATATGTCTACTTTTTTAACAAATGGATTCTGAGACATAAAATATGAGATGAGTCATGAAATCTCTACTTAATACTACGAGGATGTGGGATAAAATTATTATCGACATCATCACTATATTATCAATGTCCCCCAGAAGGAGTTATACAATATTGGTTAGTGCAAAGTTTCTAATAAAATCCTGATATATGTTTAATAAATGACAATTTTTACATATTAAAATCCTTGAATGAATTTATATTAATGAAGTTGTAAATAATCATGGTGAATCTTTATCAATTGTGTTTCATCAATATCACTATTTAAATCATTATTTTGGAAAATTATTTAGGATTATCTATATGCACACCTAATTTTAATAAATGACTATCACTATCAAAATGACAGGCAGTCAGAAAATACTATAAAAACATTGAAAGACATGTTCAGATCATGCTCACCTGACATTAAATATATCAGGTATATGTATTTACCATCGCAATTGTTTTCCTACAATAATTTATTCAATTTTAATTTTAAAATGCTGTAATATGGTGCATTATATGGTAATATATGTCATAATCTAAATTTATTGGATGAATTTGGTAAGAGGAAACTAATTTTATCGAATCTTTTTGACGACACAACAAAAATTTTAAAGACTATTCCAGCTCATATTAATCAATATAAAAGTTTGAATATAGTTATTCTTATAACTAGAGAGATTATTTGGAATTTCAAATATGGAATCCAGTCCTCCCGAAAGCATCTCCATAGACGGGTATCATAATGTTTCAATTGGAATGGTAAATTGACCCACACGTGCATCAGACCATTTGAAATTATTTAATGAATTGAAGCTGTACTTTATGGATCAAAAATTTCCACTAAGTATCTCTAATGTTTTTTATGTTTTCCATATTTCATCGTTAATAAATTATATTTTATAAGCAATCTTTTTACTCACTTATGAATAAAGATAATAGGAACCATCTTTTTCTTACTGTGATGTGCTTATCGAGATTCAAGACACTAGAGCATGTATTGAGAAATATAAAAAATCAACTCATAAACATATTTAAAGAAATCATAAAATTGGTGAATAAATATGAGGACCTAAGGACCTTATGAATAATAAATACCCAATTCTATATGGAAGGATATATTAATGAAAATGATCTAGGTCTGAATTTTCAGAGAGAATGATATAACACCAAAATATTTCAGATATGAATCTTATTAAATTCAATCAATTTATGTGGAAATATACCAAGATATTTAATTAAATATTTACATAAAAATTAAGAATATTAATTTATCCATTAGAATAGTATCCTCACCTTTGTATTTGAAAATAATATTTTATAATCTAATGAATGATTAAATGATTTTTTAAAATCATGGAATAAGTAAATAATTATTTTTAAAATTGATAAATTAAGTGTTGGTATTTCTGTGAATCAAAACAATATATATACAATTATATAATTAATATAACAATTTAATGAATTTATATATTCAAAAAATAGTATAATAAAAAAATATTTTTTTTTGTATTATAATTATAACATAATTTTATGATACCATTATTAATATTTCAGAAGTGTCTTAAAATAATATATAGTTTAAAAAATAGTATATCAAAAATAAAAATTGATTTTAAATTGAAATTAAAATTTTCATTTATAGAAATTTATATTCATAAAATGGATTCAATTTTTGAAGTCTACAAGTAAAAAACTGGTTCAAGTGTTTAATTGTTTATTTTTCTAAAATAGTTTATTATTTGGTAATAATGAAATATTGTAATTTATGGTATTTAAAATAATATGTAAAGAATTTAATTATTTAGTCATAGATGATGTATGGATCATTTAATAACTAATTATTTAGAAATAAATTTTTTATTTGTTGTATTTAGTCCTGTTCATCTACAAAATTGATAGTCTTATACAAAAATAATAAATACATAAATTAAATAATAAAAATTACCCTCTCCTCTCCCACTAAAACAACCCCTTCTCGTATCATAATGTATTCCATTAATATTGTTTATTTATTTGAAATTATATTCATATGACTCTTACCCATTTACATTATATAATGGTATTATGAAAAGGTAAAATCCAAATGACTTAAGGAGGTTTCGATTGAGACAATATTCAAGAGGGAAAATCATCCTTCCTTCTTTTTTAATTTCATTTATTTTCTTATCTTAACCTCACATAACATATATAAATTCACATGGTAAATACAATACCATATATATATAATAATTAATTTGTTATAAATTTATATCAATTGTAAAATATCTTCTATTATCATATTATTATAAAAATAAAAACACAAATCATGATGTGTCAATTCACCACCTTCTTGGATGATGAGTTTTTGTTTTTCATTAAAGAAATCAAGAATAGTCATAACAGCACTATTATCATTAAATAATATTTTAATAAACATATTATTAGTTATATAATTTTCTATAATTAATATATTAATATAATATTAAATATAATAAATCAATTTTGAGATGGTCGTAAAAATCGCAAAAATAAACCAAACATTTATCTTTAATATTTTATCTAATGAGTCATCCTAATACTATATTACCTAGTGAAATATTAGACCATGTAAATACATATAACTTCATTAATAATAATTAATTTATCCTTTTCATTTTTTCATCCATTTGACAACACTCTGATAAATATAAATAAGGGAACCGACCATAAAAGGAAGAAATGAAAATTTTCGAAACAATGAAATTGGACATTATAACTCATCATAATATCTATATAAAAATAATAAAAATGTAAAAATTATAATATGTGTTAATTTTGGTTTAAATTAATCAATTGATGAATCTAATTTAGTTATCCAGGAAATTATTGACATGTTCAAAACACGTTCAAAGATAATGTAAAGGTTTTCTCATGTAACATTTATTTCTACGAGATATGCCTTATTCATTAATTATTTCTTCGTTTTGGTGTATGTATACTACCATTTTGATTTATTATATCATGAAAAAATTTATATTTATATTATTAAATAATGATTTTTAATTTTATGTGGCATACTATTCAATTGATTACATGTTTTAAGGGAATACATAAAAATTTATAATTCATTCATACTATATTGAAATTATACACCAATTAATATTTATGTGGTTTATCTAAATATAATTAGGTTAAATTATCTATTTGACATTATAACTCACTTAAAAATAAAAATTTCTTATATAATGTTTATGATTATTTTCTAAATTGTACTACATTTTTACATACGGTGATTACCATTGATGTTTGTTTAAATTAGGAAATCTTGATAGATATATATACTCTACTCAGAACAAATATTTTTATATGGTATATTGATTATGATGTAAATATTTATATAGATAATGATTTATACATATAGTGATGGGTTTGGATTGGCATTATTTATACCCTAGATGCATCGAAATGTCTCATGAGGCGAAATGGTTGGGGACAAACACTTTCTTTTTGTTTCCATGAAGAATTATATAGGATTGTACCCACATACTTAAACCATCATTGTAAAGACCATGACAATAGTGGTTCATGTGAATGATACATTATGTCCTATAATTAATCATTTACATCATTTACTATTTAGAAATTACTATACATGATATTTTTTCTATGACAAAAATTAAAGGATGAATTTTTATAATTAGACTGCTTATTAAATGGTATGTGTTTCTAAGTTATTATCATTTACATGCCTTATTGACCAATATACATTTTATAATTATTTATATTTAATCTTTATGTAACCCATACTTGGAATTTGAGAACCCCATTTTTTCCTCCACCATGTAATAAACTTGAAATTATTTTATACCTATCAAGAAATCAGTTTAGTAGTCATCATTGTGTTCTATTATTAATTTTAAATGTAATAAAATAACCATGTGTATATATACTTCCTCGAGACTACCAAACTGATATATCCTAGGGGATGTGATCTCTCATATATATACCAATATAAAAAAATAACAACTGACTCAATAATACTGGGGTTCTGGTTTTTACATTATACATAATCTAATATATTATATAATAAACCTGCACTTTTTACTAATTTATAAAAACACTAAAATCATTCATCAATTGTTATATATCATAACCATATGAGTTTTAAATTGCTAATTTTTTTGAAATTAAATATTAAAATCAAATTTTTTTCCAAGAGTTGTGTTTTACATGTATGTTTTTGTTTATAAATTTCTTAATCATGTAATTAATATATTATTTATTCATTATAAACAATTTCTTCACCATACATTTAATATGGGGATATAAACCTAATTACATCACATTGTGGAGGGATTAGTTTACACGTACAACACTTTGATTCTTTATGTGTTAAATGGATCAAAAATTGATTGTAAATAATAATATATATTTATATTATCATAATTGTATTATAAGAATAAAATATTTATTCATTAAATACATCTATAAAAACCCATGTGAGGTGGTGTGAAGAAATAATATGTCGCTCGATTGAGGTGGCATTCTGCCTGTTCACATAGGAAAATTTCCATTTTCCATTTGATTGATATGTGGTAAAAAAAATTTCAATGAATATTAAAATATTTTAGTTTTTTAAATATACTAATTTTATTATATAATTTTTTTGATAAATTTTAGTGATTTATATTAAAAAATACACCTCAAATAATTAGGTTAAGACTTGTAGTTCCTGTTTGGTTATCATTGACTTGCATACAACATAATTATTATTATTATGGTATTTTGGATATAAATTAACCTATAGAGTGTGGGGATAATATTTTATAATGTATTTGTTTAAGTATTGGAAAAGATAATGTGAATGGGAAGAGGTTTTCCAAGGCAATCGATAGGGTGCATTTATACTTAAGGCGAGGGTTTTTTAGGGTTAAAATGGTGATAATTTTATCATTTAGAACTAATAATTTTTAGGAGTGATGTTACATTATATTTTTTGTTATTAAAGAAATTATATTTCATTGAATTTAGATCAATTCCATTATCAAATTGAATAATTTAACCCCGTCATTAATTTTAATGAATAAAAAATGAATTTTTATTTAAAAAAATATATGTTAGGATTTAAAATTTCACAAATAGTTTTACAAATACTAATTAATATTTTTAAGTTCATTATTTTTCTCCACAAATAAAGACATGTCATGGATAAATGTTTTTAAAATTTATAAGGCATTCATACATCATAGTGATGTAATAAATATCTTGGAGTATGTAAAAAATGTATTTTCACTATTTTCCAAAATTCCATCCTAAAAATACAAAAAATAAAATTATATATAATTTTTACATGATGATTTAAAATAATAAATTACTTTTGAAAAATTATATTTCTAAAAGTGTTATAAATCATTTCTAATATTCACACAAAAATCATTTAATAACCATTTTCTGAAAAAATGTATTTTTATAGAAAAGATAATTTTATTCTAATTCCTTTTATAGTAAAAAACATTAAATAATTTTTAAATTTAACAATTTTATATATTACCAATAAATTTATTCATAATTATTTATATGTAGTGACTAAATTAATTTAATTTTATAAAAATACAATTTACACTTAAGAACAATTTTTTATAAAATATTACTCTTTACAATCAAATGATTTTATATTTAAAATTTAAAAAGTGATAATTAATGTATAAATTATTATTTATAAACATACATATTTAAAAAAAATCCTTAATAAAATTTTTACTAAAAATAGGTAATTTTATCTTTTATATAAAATACTTAATATATAAAAAAATTATGTTTTTAAACTAAACCTATTTATTCAGACACTAATAATTAATATTATTTTGAAAAATATTAATTGTACATAATTAAATTTTATTGAAATATATTTTATAATTTTATTAGAATAACTATTTATTGACATAATTTATGTTTTCAGTACATTCTAATATATTGAAAAAATGACTTTTTTATAGAAGAAATATTCTAAAATTCATATGTGTTAAATTGTATTCATAATAAAACAATTTTTCCCTAAAATATTCATTATTATTATGTAAATAAATGATTGTAATTCTACCACATTATTTCCCTAAGTTCCCATACATCTTCTTAAGAATTATGGTATCAGCACAAAATTTTGACCTATTAAGTACTCTTATTACAAAATTGTATTATCTTTTTAATCTAGAATCTCTATTACTTTGTCTTCATTTGAAAAAATATCAAACATATATATAGAGTCTATATTCAATGTGAAAGAAATAATACATATGTATGTACAAAAAAGAGAAACACTGATAAATTGTGAACTAGATAGATGTTTGGTTGTTGTTCAAAGTGATAAGATACCATCAAGATATGATAAAGGATCATATATGGGAATATGTATATGGATCAACATAACATTCGTTTAAAATATCAAATCTATCAAACAATGATATATTTATTGGAATATATTCTCACCAAATTTTACCTCTATATACCTATATCAATTAGTAAAATAACATTTTGTTCAACTCTAGTATGCTTTGATGTACTTTTGAATGGATCTAGATTTCACTACCAATCCATCAGTTAGTATAGGTCGTAATAGATTTAGTCATATAACTTCATCCTAGAATTTTGGTAATCTGTATTTCTATCCACATATTGATTCATAAGTATTAATTTTAATTCATTTGTAAATAATATTGTTATTATAATATATAACCATAGAAAGGTATTGAACAGAACCATTATTAAAATCCATAGGGAAATCCCCATAACAACTTCTATGGTTTAAATAGAACTCTTGGAATGACTATATTTTTTAGAATTGTATATTGTGTTAAAATGAAAATCCATATTATATTCTTGAAAAATTCTTCTCAAAATCATCATGGTAAAACATTTCTCTATATCATATGTGAATGAGAGTGATACTCCATGGAACCATTCCACTTGAGTATTTTATATCATAAAGTTTTGGTCTTGAATGAAACTTTCATTGATATAATGAGATCAACTAAAACCCACATGGTATTACGGAATTTAGATTTCTTGTGGTGTTATATGATGAATTTTATGGTTATGGTTTCCCATTTTAATATAGGTATGGGAAATGGGTGAATCATTTGATTATAAAAATGATGTTCTCCATCATATTTATTGTATTACTGACATTGTGATACATATTATGGAAAACCCATTTTCAGGTTGTCACGCCATATATTCTATTTAAGATATTTATTCATATTAGTACTTTTACAATGGATAAATAATGATGATATATGCTCTTAATTTAATAACTACTTATTAAATCATATTATTTAATGGATACATATACAATTCCAAAATATTATTTTTAGATTATGGAAATGATTTAACTTAAAAATAATCCATTCTATATTTTTTACATCCGAATAATTATTTTGAGTCTCTTTAATCATCACATTGTTATATGGTTGAGTAATCATATGAGAAAGTTTGGAATTCTCAACTTATTAATGATTTAATGGAATTTTATTTTCATATCCATATGTATTTTATCCCATTCAATACTAATAATGTATAACATAGAATAGTCTTTTTTCCACAATATAATAGACACGTTGTTCGCCTTCCTAGGGTGGTAATGTATTAAACACACATAATAATTAATAAATTTTACTATAACATTTGAATAATATTTAAATCAGTCTAAATGATTATATAATTTAATGTTTTATAATAATTGAATATATGACAACATTGACCATAAATATAATACAACAATATTCTCAAGAAAAAATTACAATTGTTAGCCCAGAATCATGAGTCAGGAAATTTTCTCATGAATCATTAAATGGAATGATCCTTATACTTTAACTATTTTACTATGAATGAAAATAAATCCCGACCACTGATTTTATGAGTCAATATTGTGTATTAACCCTTATCAATTTTAGGGTTTTGTATGATAGTTTTGAATATGATAGATATTCCTATTAGTCATATTGTGAATTATGATTCATTCAGATTCTTCATATTATTTACAATGTAAATGAATTTAATTCCATGACCAATGATAAATCATATAATGAATTTTGAGAAATATTATCCACTAAAACCAATACATAATATCTATTTCTTTAATTTTTATTTAATTAAACTTATATAAAGAATGGTTACCTTTAAATTTAAATATTTATTAATTGACATTGTTGATCACTCAAACCTGAATAGTGTATCATTTTTTCATTGTGATGACCCAAATTAGATCCCCTCTAGGGATGATACAGACATTCTCGTTAGATCTATGAACTAAATTGAAGAACCATCAACTAGAACCATGTTCGATTTAATATCTGGTATTTTTCTCCCGGATTACTTCACATTCATTCTTTTTTGAAGGAATATCCATTATTATTCTCATTCTTGAAAAGAAGATATTTTCAATACGCAAGTCTATATAAAAACCTTACACAATGACGTACCATTCACTTTTTGATAAGGTTATATAAAAATAAACAAAGGATTATGGTTTAATTCTAAATAATTTCTCAAAATCCCACAACTATTAATGAATCCTAAGTAAACCTTAAATCATGTAAATTATTATTATTATTATTATTATTACTTTTATAATGAAATGTAAAATTTCATACAATGATAACATTTTATTTTATTGTCTAATAAATAAAAATTTTCATCCAGAAAAATTCAAGTCTACTTCTACCAACAATATGTATTGAACACTTCAATAAATATTATAATAAATATATTACATTTTATATATAAAAAAATATAACTTTCTTAGTACGATGAAAAAATATTTACATAATATTTGTGTAATGAAAAAAATAGTTTATTGACTAAATTTTTAAAATTTTATTATCATATGAATAACAAGAGATAATTAACTATTATATATTTAGGTAATATAAATTATAACCTTCGGAACTAATTTTTATTTAATATTTGGGATTATTCATTAAATATTTAATAAATATTACTTCACATTTTGAGGAATAATATTTATTCCAATTGTTAAATATAAAAAAAATATTTAACTGTGATAAAAAAGAAAATATGTTGTGTGTGATACTCTAGGCCTACTCAATAGTGGAATTATGTAGGCTTTCCTAATTTATAAGAAAACATTAATAGAAACATGTCAAGTCTCCCATAGGTGATGAATATATGTTGTAATAAAAAAATCCCACAAATAAATGCTCAATTTTTAATATAATTCCTTTTGTCTAAATTTTAAATAAAGAAGGTTGTACACCCATATCATCAACCTATATTCTTAAAAAAAATTACTCTCTAAAATGAACATTTCAATAAATAATGGCCCATGAATATAATTTAAGGGTTACATTTCAATCAAACTACTATCATATCTTCTTCTTTAAATATAGAAGGGACAAATCTTTCTTCAAGTTATAGATTAATAATATGTCATTCATTATGCACCCAACCCACCCAACATATATGTGATCACATGTCATCATAATTTATGACAATGAATAAAAGTTTATGAGTCATGACATGCATTATTATTAATATTATTGTTTAAGGAACATTACAAACACACATATAAAAGAAATACAGTTACCAATAAATATTTGTATTGTATACTAGCAGGTTTATTCAGAGAGTCTCCCATATTAGAGATTACTATGTGTTGATTTTATGACACAGTGACTCATTTACATAATAGTATACACACATAAAAAAATATTATATGTCCCATAATTGTATGTTATTTTACCAAATACCAATATTTAAGAACATCATCATATCATATCTAGTATCTTTTTATAGTGGCGAACATTCAGGATCATTTAATTGTGATTGATAATTTATAATAATATTGCATTAAAGTCATAAAAATTAAATAATATATTTTTTTATATTCACATACATAAATATATAATATATCTTTTCTAAAAAACTATTTTTTTGGGGATTCCAACTCCTATAGAATCCCTTTTGGCCTAATGATAACTACTAAAAACATTTCATCTTCTTGTTTTCAATTGATTACCATATTTCAATTCTTTTATGTACCTGGTTTAGGTGTATTCCTCATTTTATTCTATGTCAAATAATCTCAATTTGATTTAACCTCTCTGGATAAATACCCTCAAGAGATGATATTCCCAAATTATGTGTTTCATCTACTTGATTGACCTAGGATCCTTTACAAGAGAAACCACTATACTATTATCACAATACAAAGTTATGGGGTATTTAAAACAAGTCAAAACATCATGATATTATATGTACACTTGAATACAAACCACTTATATTGCAGCATTAGAAGTTGTATTATTCTGAAACCCTTTTTTGAATTTTTGGATACTGCATAATTTGACCACTTATAGCTCACAACAATCCATTATCAGTGAATATTCAACCTGACATTGATTTCAGATCATCTTGATATGTTTTGCATCCATAATTTTCGTATCCTTTAATAACTATCTCCCTCTGTCCTCCCTAAAACAAGAACATGTACTTAGTACTACCAAAATACATAAGTATATTCTGAAATACCACCCAATGGTGGTCACCTAGGACTTCTTGTTATATTTTTACAACATTTAATCCTTAGAAAATATTTATCCTAGTACATATCATAATATTCCAGACCAAATCATGTTATTATAAATATATAGTCCTTAACATCCGATATCTCACACCAAGAGTCTAGAGTCAGATATTCATAATGTAATTAATACAATGTTTTATTATAAACCATATTCTCCATAAATGTTCTATACTAAATCTCTTAAAAATATTGTTAATGGGAATTCTATGACTTGGTTCAAGAGACCCCTTGTACCTACCTAGATAGATATTTATCCCAAGAATATATTATCCCAATTTGAGGGTTATTTTCACCAATCAACTATTATAGGAATGAAACTATACTATATTATATATAATGTCACGTGAGTCGAATACTTTGGGATGGTACAATATTTTGGAGGGATGTTTCTATTTAGTCTATGGAATAAGTTTATTTAAATCCATAACCTAAGGGAAATGATTTTTTAATGAATTATTTTTAACAATTTAATTATTATTAGGGTGAGGACATCATTGGGTATCTAATTATATGATATATTTTACTTTTTTAGAAAATTTCATTAATTTAATTTCTATATCATAGGAAAATATCATCCAAAATACCTAGTTGTATTATCTTTAAGTCATACCTTAACTATGGTATTAATCACTATTAATATTTATTGATGTATGCTTTATTATTTAATAATACATTTTGAACATGAGGTTTTAATAATCTATGAAATCCATAGGTAAAAAACATATCATTAATCTAGAATATATATATTTGACATAATATATATTTGAATTACATGATGACAAGATATAAAAAAAAATTGAATCACCCTAACGTGATATTTACTAATCTTTTATGGTGTTCAATCATATTTTTTTTATTTTTTGATGATAAGTTAAATGATAATGTAATGTAATGAGGTGATATAGTTATTATAAATAAAACAAATTAAAATATAGAGAGGTAAAAAAAAATTTATTAAATGAGAAAGTGAAATATGGAATGGTTTCATAAATGATATAAACAATTTAATGAAAATGAAAATTACAAAATAGAAGTTGGATAAGATTTAGAAAATATGAGGATGATTCATATATTAAAAATAAAATAAGAATACAATGAAACATACATGATTACAATTGATATGAATGATGTACATGAAAATAATGACTCTATGAGAGATCACTTAAAACAAAAATGTATTTAGGTATGTTATATCTAGCCTTTACAAAAAATATTGTAATTTGAATGACATTACAAATCATCTATAGATTCCAACCATTTGTAATGGGGATGGATTATTTCATTTCTAGCTAAATGTGAGGACCATTTCCCTCTAAATATATCCATCCTGACAGCAACCAAATTTAATCAAGTATAAAGACTTCCCTAGAGTTTTAATATTTTTTTTTCTAATTTTATGTTGACTATAATCCATTCAACTCTCATATTCATTGGATTTTTTCAAATATATTTTTGTATTGATTAACCATGCAGCATTGTACTTGATTTCTCAAAATTATTAAATGTCTAAAATGTTATTGAATTTACGAAACTAATATACCACTATTATGGAATAGAAAATTATGTATATTTTTGTACATACACTTTAATTTCATCCAAAAATATTATAACCTAATTTTACAATATTAATTTGGATAAATTTTGAAAGTAATGTATTGTTACTCTATTCATGCCAGGAGAATCAATCTTTATTTCATTCTTTGATTAGTCCCTAGAAATATAGAATTGGGTATTGAAATTATTATCCAAGTTGTATATATATGTAAGTGATCATGTTATATGTTTTAATAAAATTTGTGATATAAGAATTTGTTTAGAAACATTAACATCATTGCTGGTCTGGTATCATTGATAGACTCAATTTGAATTATTTTGTTGGCTTTATAGCCCATGAAAAGGACTAACTATCCAATAATTGAGTTCAATAATTTTTAATACAATTAATCAGGAACCCTTGTAAAATAATCCATAAAATTGGATTGGTAGGTTGATTATTATAAATCAATTATTAAACTACCTTGATACTTGATTAATTAATCAATGTTCAAAAAATCGGTCTACTATTAAAAAGATAAATTTGGCACAAATTTTTATCTTTTAGCTAAAATTAAATAATGGGAGTGGATAAAAAATCATTTCAAAATACATTATATCAACTCTACCAATATTAGACATGTGCATGTCTTTGGGAACAAAAAATATAAAATATAACATTCCCTCAACAAAAAATATTAATTTTTTTCTCTAATCATAAATGATCTAGAAAAAATCATTCATCCATAATAAAAACCGTGAAAAATTATTACAATAATCATGTATAAAAAATTTCATTTTCCCTGCTCAAAATTAGAAATGGAAAATGTGGTCACATAAATCATACACCTCACAAAATGAAAATAAAATGTCAATGGGGGTCACTTTTTTAGCAACCAAAATTGAAAATTTATTAGTTATTAAGATATATCATAAAGAATTCTCATCCTAATGTGCATAAACATCAATAGGGTGTTTTCTGGTTCATCATTATCTATCTGATAGTAGGAATATAATGACCAATAAGGATGGAAAGTGGTATTTTAAATAAAAAACATGGGAAGAATAATGATAATAATATGAAATGAGACATGAAGTATTCAAGAACACATATTTATAGGGGTATTAATGTGTGCTAAATGGAACGATATGATGAGAAATAGTAATAGAAAAAATAAAAAACATTTAAAAAAACATAAAACTTCTCAAAATGACTCATGTTATCATTATATATGTTCCCTTTTTTTCTTATTTTTTACTTTTCAAATTAATATTTTTTGTTTTTTATTATTTTCCATATTTATTCAATATTTATCAATTCATTCATTTTTGAAATTATGTTGACCACAATTCATTAACATTGATATAAAATTATTATAAAAACTATTCTACTATTGCATTAAATGAAAAACAATCTACACCACTAAAATTGATTCATTCCCTCATATAGGTGAGGTAAAAAACACTCCATGGAAATGGTTCCATTTGAAGCATGACTTATTTTTTCCTATCAAACGTCAATTTTGTAGTAATTTGTTTTAATTTTCAATGTAAACCCATGTCCAATCCATAATGATCATATTATATTTGGGAGTTAATTATTTTTTTCTAATTTTAATGGGATAATGGTTGTTTGAAAAGGTTAGGTGAAATGATTTATTGATGAATATAATACAACCATTTAATAGTTATTTGGTTGAGGTATTTATTAGGGGTGTAAGGTTATGATATACTTTGGATTTCCGAAATCACTACACTCAATTAACTTCCACATCACAAGATTTTTTCGATCATATTTTCCTTTTGTTTTGTATTTAATTTAGGATATAACTAGGGGTATAATCATTGTCAACTCTTATCGATTTAAGGTTTAATATTTTATGACCCCATGTGTACATTTTCTTATAATAATATTTTGAATTTACATGTCATAAAACGTGTCATTAATCCTTAACATGTTGAGTTTAGTAGAGACAATACAAAATCAAAGAACATTAAATGATCAAAAGCTCACAATAACATAACAAAGACATATGATGACTCAATATAATAGAATATTTACTCAACAATATGTGTGGTAAATAACGTTTTTTGGAATATTACATTGATTAGGTAAATAGAAATTTAATGTAATGTGATAATAAAATAGTTGTAAATTTAATACACACAAATGAAAGGAGGTAAGCCCACAAATTTGATTAAATTATTATGTGAAATAGGAGAGGGTTTAAATTTTATTAAAAATATTTTATTAAAATTAATGTTACATAATATTAGGTGCTTGATAATATGATAAGAATATGATGATTAAAAAATTAAAAATTAAATGAAATTTCAATTAAACAAGCATAATTACAAATTTAAACAAATGAATTAAATTAAATTAATGAGTCTGAGATAGGTATATAAAATGGAAGCATTACTTTCTATGGTCCTCTTAGTAATATTTTAAAGATGTTGTCATTACATTGATTCTATAAAAATTACAAAAATTCCAGTCAATTTCACAGAGAATGGAGAAAAACATTTATAACAATGGGGACGACTCATTTCCCTCTAAATCTGTTCAGAATGATGGCTACCAAATTAAAACTATTAGACTTAAATATCACGATTTATGTAATTATACATGTTTAATTAATTCATCATTTAATAAAAACCATTAAAATATCATAGGAATTGGAATTTTATAGGAAATAATATGGTTGATTTCATCTACCATATCATTTTGTAAATGATTTATTCATATTAGTTAATTCATAAAATGTGAATGAATTTTAGTCAAAGTAGATGTCACTATCTAAAAATTAATTTATATTCAACGTTTTGAGAATAAATCATGATATTCATCCCACCAAACTATAACTTAATTTTATTGTTCTATTGGGAGAATATTAAAGAATTATGGGATGTTATTTAATGAAATTCATAATTTTTGAGGGTTTATTTCGAACATGGATAATTCACAAAAAATATTAATTAAGAATTAAACTTTGTTTACATTTTTTATTTGTATTTCATTAAAATATATTCTATAGTTTCATTAAATTTTCGATTAATTTTTATCTATAATTATAGAACATCACAGTTAGTCCATTTATATTCATAGAATCATTCCTGGTTATTATGTGAACCATATGGACTTTTAAAAATTCCAATTTAGTTTACAATAAAGTTGAATGATTATTAATAATATGAATATGTAACCATATAAATTAATAATAAAACAATTTGGAAAAGTAGGGTGAGAGTTATCATTACAATAATATAATTTATTAAATATTGGTTGATTCAATCAATCATGATGTCACATCCATGAATTTTTTTTAAATTAATTATTATTTTATTTTCCATTATTGATTTGTTTAGAGGGTTTACCACTTATTTTGGTGAAAATTGTGGGTTTTTAAAATTTGAGCCAAACCCCGAGCCCAATTCCAGATTTAAAAAAAACTTCGGTTCTTCTATAACTCCTTCAATTTCAACTATTTTATACCCATTCTACATCACAATTAGAATACCCAAATATATTAAAATCACCATATCAATTTGGACCACATAGAAATACAAAATCAAGAAGGATATGAGTTTTGGCTTAAGGTATTGGGTCTGCCAGTAAGCCCATTTTCTACTTTAAATTAGTTTTCTAAATTTTTTATATCTCATTCATTGTTTACTGTTTTCCCGTTATTAAACCTCCCTCGCAATTCCAATATCTCATGGATCACCCCCATTATTGTTTTCCAAATTTTTGAGCTCAGGTGAAACGTGAATTAGGGAGATCCTTCATAATTTTTCTCATATAGACCAAATTTGACGAGGTAAAATGAATTTTTCATAACTCCTTCAATATGCATCCTTTCCCCCCCATTTCAGTCCACACATGACCTAATATGACTCATTAGAACCTCCATACTAGTTTTCGATACTTGGGGATTCATATTTTGATGGATTTAAGGCAATCTCTTCAATATTTCTACAAGTAAGTATTTCTCTATTTGATTTCTCCTATTTTCTTAGGGTTTCATACCTCGTTCTGGATATTCCATATTTTCCAGAACCTAGGGTCCATAACTAGGGTTTAACCATGAGTCTTTTTGGTGTAACATTGTGGACTCGGGCTGGAGTTATCATCCTTATGGTGCCGGGTTGGTGCGGTTGATGTTTCACACGGTGTTTTGAGAGATTCAACAATTACAGTAGGTGATTCCGTGGGTAACCAATTAATGATGAGTTAGTTTTCTTGATTAAATAATTTTTCATTTTCCTTATATGCTGTGAATTATGAGAAAAACATTTTTGGAAGAAATAGTAAATCATTCGGTATTAAAGTTAATTTTTTTTTGAAGTGTGTATTTTTCAAATGTATTTCATGTGTAATCTCTTGTGGTAGTTTTGTAAAATTTGGAAGAGATTTAATAGTATTTGAAAGGGGTGGCCATTTTTGGTTGGGTAATGATATAGTGTCATGTGGGGCTAAAAATGGGGGTCATTGAATTGGTTTTATGTGTATAACCTTGTTATACTACTTGAAAGTGTTTTATGGATTTGTGTGTTCTCATGGGAATCATTTGTGATATTGTTCAAGGAGATTATATAACATTGGAATGTATATTATTATATGTTTATTAGGCTACCAATTATGTTTTGGTAGGTTATTGGTGTGATTTTGTCTTAAAAATAGGTTTTTGAAATGGGTTTTATGTGCAAAGCTTGGGTATACTCCATATAATATTATTACGAATGTTTTGAATGGTTTATTGAGTTGTGTAAGTAGTGAAACTATATCAGAAAACTGTTTTGGTATGAGAATATTTTTAAAAGGTCAATTTAATTTTTGAAAAGGATGTTATGTCATATGTATCATCTAGGAAATATTTTATTAAATTGATTGAAAGAGATATAGTGGTGTTAAAGTGATGTGAATGCGATGTGGACTGTTTTGTGTGAGTGTGATGTGAAAAATTGAAATGCTTATTATGAATGAAGTTTTATGTGCCATGTGTGTGGGATGTTATATGAGGCGAAATATCTTATAATTGTTTTATAAAATGGTTTAATGGTTTTGTGGAGGTGTTGAAGAAATGTGAAATGTCTTGTGGGTTATTTTGGTGTGAGTCAGATTTCAAAATCATTTTTAACGAAAAATGGGCTTTTGTGACATGTGTGGTATACATATGTGCTTTTGGGGGATTTTCTGATTTGGAAATGTTATTTTCATGGTCATTGAATATTTATTAACTTTTTGAACTTGTTTGAGACCAAGAAAAAACCTAGGTATCGAGGTGGGTGGATGTGTACTAGTATGCAAGTGAATCCGTGGGGTTTGGCCTCAGTTTCACTTAGAAATATTGACGCTTAAAACACTAAATAAACTATGATGATGATGATTTGGGACCAATAGGTTATAGGTAGGTTCCCTACTAGTGGCTCGTGCATGGGAATGGATATTGGTGATGGCTACTATCACCGAGATACGAGGTATCTAGGACCTAGAGCTAGCTAGTGCCTAGGGGTTATTTCCTATTTCTTGTAATCATTAATAACTTGATACTTGCCATCGACATACAGTACATTTGGATGCAAAATTCAGTAGCTTTGGTATGTATTTTAAAAGTGTTAATACTTTAAAATATCTCACTTGAAAATTGTTCTTAATCAATGTTTCATCGTTTAGAAATTGTAACTAGATTTTCATGTTTTTGAAAACATGCATGCTATTCGACTTTAAATGTTTATCAAATGGAATCTCTTAGTGGTGGTATCCTACTAGGCTTTGGCTCACACACTACTGACACCATTGGGAGTATGTAGACTTTCTTATTTTGTGTCACAGGTTTGGGTACATGTTTTATGCCATTGGTTCGAGTTTTTAGTGGTCCATCGTGATGCAGTGTCGTGGAGATGGCTTGAAGGTGGTTCCTCTTTCCATGTGGAGGTTCTTGGGCTGTCATTTAATGAGTTATTACCTTTTTAATGGTCTTCAAAAATTGATTAAATTTGTGTAATTCAGTTCTTAATTTTAGTAAAAGATGTTTTGGTTTAAAAAATACAGATTTGATTTCGTGGATTCCTTTTTTTGTTTTTAGTATACAAACTCAGGTAAATCGTTCCCAATATTTAGTTTTTGATACCCAGGAACTTCTGCCAGCCTGTGGGGATCGGGAAATCCCTTCCAAAATTGCCACTGATCAGGTCGTGTGTTGGTTTTTGTGGCGACCAGATTCAGTTCATGACAAAATGATATCAGATAAGGGTCTCTCTATTTGATTAATGTTATTTGGGAAATAGTCAAAATAATCTGGAGTTAAGATTTTCAGGACATGAAATTATGATTATGGGTAGTGTTATTGACCACCACACCTCATGTCAAGATTCAAGTCGCTAGGGGAAGTCAATATTTATCTTTGTCCTTTTGGTTTTCTTTTTCTGATGATGATTAGGGGTAATGAAAAGAGAGGTGGGTTACTGGTCTTAGTGAGCTCGCAGGGTCTGGCAAGCACTGTGTAGATGGGGATATTCCCTAGAACACTCTATATGATGGTGAAGTGATAAAAATAAGTCTACCAACCATATGTCCAAGACACCCATTGAAACTAGTTTCCTCTCACATTGTTTTGTGCTTTTGTTTTGAAATCATTGTACTTTTGTTTTAAAGTGACATGGTTTTACAAAGCGTAATGTTTTTGTGAAATTATTTTCAAACAAAGAGGGAATGGTTTGATTTATGAAATGGCAGAACAGAATTTTCTGAATTGTTTTGAAATAGAAAATAGTGTGCTTACACCTCTTTTAAAATCAAGAACCATATTGGAGTTGGTTTTAAAAATTGATTCCAATATAGTTTTCTAAACAATTAAAGGATGTTTTAATGGGATGAGATGTTTTAAAATTGATGTGAATAACATGAAAATGGGTTTTTTCTTAATATTTTTGTCCTTATGAAATGTTTTGTAAGATGTGAATTGGGATTTTGATATTATTGATATGTGTTTTGAGAAAAAGGATGTGTTGGTTGACCATTTTGTTTTTGAAAAGTGGAAAGAATTTTAGTTTTATCCTTTGGTATTTCAATGAGAGACCACATGCATGAGGTTATATGGGATTATGGATGGTTGATGGCATGACTAGATGAGTGTCAGGACGAATATAAGGAGGGTTCCTAGTGTGGAACAAAAACATGCATGTGTGAGGTCCATGGGGTACAATTGGTTGATATGCTAACCATTGAACCATTGGTTTTCAAAGAAATGTTTTTAAATAAGAACATATTGTCTTGATTAATTGTTTTGTATGGTTTATATTGATTGTTTTTGGAAAATGTTGATCTTGTGGGATGTTTTAAGTCCAAGAACCACTCCTGTTCGAACTGTGTTTTGGTTTTCTGTTTGGTCGGTAAGCTTGGTAGAAGGACCGGTTAGTAGTCTCCTATGAGATATGTTTCTGAACACCTTTATGGTGGTTCCATTAATGTGTTTGGGATCTGATTTGTTGAATTTTTTTTCCAATGGACTAGCATGGTTGGTTCCATGGGTTATTCCATTGGATAGGGTATGCCCCATTATGGGTTTTTGGACAACTAAAGTGCAACCTAGATTGTTTCGTCGTTGGAAAATCCTCCAGTTGATTAATGTAAAAAATATTTTCATGAGCACTATAGAATGAGTCTATACCATTTAAATTCTTGGTTTTTTCTAATCCTCTTGTTGTGTAAGAGTGATCGTGGATGGTTTAAAAAGACCTTAGTTTCTTAAGCTACATGATTCATCAAAGGTGGAAGTTGTCTGGGGTTGTCAGTATGGATAGTGTCTAAAAGGGCCTCTGATTCCATCGTAGTCACTTCGAAGAAGGGGTTTATGTTAGACCACCTGTGTGGGAAAACTGGCCACGAGAGGCTGTTATGGACACTTTGTGGAATGCTATGATATTTGGGGATGTTGTATAAGGCCCCCTCCTTATATTATTTCTATGACTCGCTTTGGTCATGTTTGGTGACACGTTGTGATGTCAAGTGCACATTTGATTTTAAAGGTGAAATTGTACAATATTTTGTGAGTTTATTTTTCAGAAGTGTTTCTCCGTTCCGGAGATCTCGACATCCTCTATTTTAAAGGAAGGAGTTTATATGTGTCCTTTATTTCTATTTCTTCTCACTTGAAGAAAAAATGTGTGATGTGAGTGCATCATCTAAACCCTTATTTCAGTGAAATTCCATTTAGGGTTAAGTGAGTTCTGGAGTGCCTTTTGTCTTGTCGAACCCATTAGGGATTTCATGTAGTTGATTGTAGCATCGAACGAAGAAATAATATTCGAGTGGTTTCCAAATCCTAATTGTGAGGCCAAAGATGCTTCAATCATTCCAGCTCCAGCTATAGGTCTCGGAGAGAATATGGCACGTAGTCAGAGGAAATCTCAGTGTAGTTTTTATCCTTGTACAAATAAGTTTTCTCAGTGTGAGATATGGGAATCATTCCAGCTCCAGCTATAGGTCTCGGAGAGAAGATGGCACATAGTCATAGGAAATCCCAGTGTATTTTTTAACCTTGTACAAATAAGTTTTCTCAGTGGAAAGAGGTGGAGGGCCTCATCCCCATGTAATCTCCCAATGACTTTATTTTCCACTTTGGTTTCCTTTGGGATTGGGGGAAATGTTTTAGAGTTGTCTAGACATGTTGATTGAACATTAGTAGTAACCATTCCCTAGAAAATCTTGTATGTATATGGATCCATATGGTTACAGTACAGTTTCCCAAACTATGCGGGCTAATTGTGTGGTTGTCCCAACTATTTATGTTTGGAGGTATTTCTGTGCCTTCCCATACTGTTCAGTTAAGATGGTTGGTTATTATGGTTGGGAGACCCACTATGAGTCTCATATATATTATTTTTAAAATGTCTAATCGGATTCTACCCCTTGTACCAGGGATTTCTTTCGGGGCTCCCATGTTAGTGACTTGATTATGTCTCGTTAAAAAAATAAGTTGTCTCTTATAGTTGGGGAGCCTAGTTGTGTTTCCTTATTCCAATAACTCACTTTTTTACTTGGTCATGGCTTGGAATTGGGTATTCTTATTGAGAGCTATATAACCACATACATCTTCCATGGGTAAAAGTTGGGATTGGAGAGTTCCCAATGGTTCAGTTATATCAATGTAAGTGTAACTTTGTTCGATGTTCTTATTTGTTTGGGTAAATTGGTTGAGCCTTATTCAGATAGTGTTTGAGGAGTTGTCTTTTAGGATAAATCATGAATGTGAATGATCATTTCTGTAAAGAGGCGTATGTTTTGGTTGTGAATTATTCCTTCTTTAATTGATCACTGGAGGTGTTTTGGCCTTTGGGGAGAAGTTTAGCAAAGGAGTCCATTTCTGCCTTTCGGTTGGGTTTATTTTTTTCTTTTTCCACGATGTGGCTTTCCGAGGGTGGAATGTTTTATGGGGGGGAAATTTCACATTCATGACCTATTTTTTATATTAATTATTCATTTAATTTCCATTCCTGATTTGTTGTGGGGATTTACCACTCATTCTGGTGAAAATGGTGGGTTTTGAAAATTTGGGCTAAACCGTGAGCCCAATTCCAAATTTAAAAACAAATTTCGTTCCTTCTATAAATCCATCAATTTTAACTATTTTATACCCATTCTACTTCCCAATTTGAATAACCTAATATATTAAAATCACCATATACCTTTGGTCCACATAGAAATCCAAAATCACGATGGATATCGGTTTTTGATTAAGGTAATGGGCCTTCTCCTAAGCCCATTTCCTACATTAAATTATTTTTTTAAGTATTCCAAATCTCATTAATTTTTTAATTTTTCACATTATTCCACCTCCCCCTCAAAGAAAATATCCCTTGGGTCACCCCCATTATCATTTTCGCAATTTTGGATCTCAGGTGAACTTCGAATTAGGGCAATCGTTCATACTCTTTCTCAAATCGATCGGATTTGATGAGGTAAAATGAATCTTTCATAACTCCTTCAATTTTCATCCTTTTCCACCCATTTCAGTCCCCACATGACCTAAAAATACTCATTCAAACCTCCATACCAGTTTTGGGTACACGGAGATTCATATTTTGGGGGATTTAAGGGGATCTCATCAATATTTCTGCAAGTAAGTATTTCTCTATTTGATTTCTCATCTTTTATTAGGGTTTCATTCATCTTTATTGATATTCCAATGTGTCCAGAACCTAGGGTTCTTACTTAGTGTTTAACCATGAGCCTTTTTGGTGTTAATTTGTCGACTAGGGCTGGATTTATCATCTTTGTGGTGTCGGGTTGGTGCGGTTGATGTTTCACACCATGTTTTGAGGGATTCGACAATTTCGGTAGGTGATTCTATTGGTAACCATTTAATGATGAGTTAGTTTGCCTGATTAAATAATTTTTCAAGTTCCTTATATGCTGCGAATTATGCGAAAACCATTTTTGGTAGCAATAGTAAATCATTTGGTATTAATGTTACATTTTTGTTTGAAGTGTGTTTTTTTCAAATGTATTTCATGTGTTATCTCTTATGGTAGTTTTGTAAAATTTGGAAGTGATTTATTAGTTGCTGAAAGGGGCTTCCAATTTTGGTCGGGTAATGATATAGTGTCATGTGGGCCTAAAAATGGGGGACTTTGAATGAGTTTTATGTATATAACCTTGTTATACTCTTTGAAAGTGTTTTATGGATTTCTGTGTTCTGATGGGTATCTTTGATGATATTGTTCAAGGTGATTATATAACATTAAAAAGTATATTATTACGTGGTGATTGGGTGGCCAATTCTGTTTTGGTAGGGTATTGGTGTGCTTTTTTCTTAAAAATATGTTTTTGAAATGGGTTTTATGTGAAAAACTTGGGTATACTCTTTATAATTGTTTTATGAAAGTTATGAATGGATTATTGAGTTATGTAAGTGGTGAAACAATATCAGCAAACTGTTTTGGTAGGGATATATTTTTAAAAGGTCCATTTCATTTTTGAATGGGCTGTTATGTAATATGTATCATCTTGGAAATATTTTATTAAATTTATTGAAGGAGATATTGAGGTGTTAATGTCATGTGAATGTGATGTAAACTATTTTGTGTGAGTGTGATGTGTAAAATTGAAATTTTTATTACAAAATAAGTGTTATGTGATATGTGTGGGGGTGGTTATATGAGATGAAATACCTTATAATTGTTTCATAAAATTGATTAATAGTTTTGTGGAAGTTTTGACGAAATGTGAAATGTGTTGTGGGTTATTTTGGTGTTAGTCGTATTTCAGAATCATTATGAATGAAAAATGGACTTTTGTGACTTATGTGGTATAAATATGGGCTATTGGGTGAAATTGTGATGTTGAAATTATATTTTCATGTTCAATTTATATTTCTTGACTTGTTGAACCTGTTTGAGAACAAGGGGAAAACATGGGTATCTAGGTGGGTGGACGTGAACTAGTATGCTAGTGAATCCGTGGGGTTTGGCCACAGTTTCACTTAGTATGATTGATGATTTAAACTCTACCAAATCTATTAAGATGATGATTGGGGACTACTAGGTCATGGGTATGTTCCCTAATAGTGGCTCATGCATGGTAATGGATATTTGTGGTGGTTACTCTCACCGAGATATGAGGTACCTAGGACCCATAGCTAGATAGTTCCTAGAGGCTATTTCCTATTTCTTGTGCTCATTAGTTAATTTATACTTACAGTCGGCATATGGTACATTTGGATGGAAAATTCAATATATTTGGTGTTTATTTTAAATGTGTAAATCCTTTGAAATAACCAACTTGAAAATTGTTCTTATTCAATGTTGCATCTTTTAGAAATTGTAACTAGCATTTCATGTTTTTGAAAACTTGCATGATTTTCATCATTAAATGTTTATCAATTGGAATCTCTTAGTGGTGGTATCCTACTGGGACTTGGTTCACACTCTAAATACACCATTGGCTATAAGTATACTTTCTTATTTTGTGTCACAGGTTTGGGTATAGGTTTTATGCCATGGGGTCGGTTTTTTAGCGGTCCATCGTGATGCAGTGTCGTGGAGGTGGCTTGAGGGTGATGCCTCTTTCCATGTGGAGGTTCTTGGGCTGTCATTTCATGAGTTTATACCTTTGCAATGGTCTTAAAACATTTTTTAAAATTGTGTAATTCAGTTCTAAATTTTAGTAAAATATTTTTTGGTTTGAAAAATCCAGATTTGATTTCTTCGATTCATTTTTTGTTTTAAGTATACAAACTCGGGTAAATCATTCCGAATTTTTTTGTTTTTGATACCTAGGCACTTGTTCCATCCCATGGGGATTGGGAACACCCTTAGGGTCTTGCCACGGGTCGGGTCGGGTGCTGGAGTTGGTCGAGACTGGATTCAGTTCGTGACAGGCGACATATTATGTTAAATATTAAAACATGGGAATTTAAGAACAATTATGAAATTTTATTTGGAATAATGTAAGGGAAGTAGATAAAAACAATTTGTAAATTAATAACATCAAATCCATGACATTAATACTTGTTCATTTCCTTAGGAACAAAAATCCAAAACAAAACAAAACAAAATCATTTTTACACACTGAAAAAAAAATTATGGATTTTCTAGATAGGTTCTTGTATCCATAATGAATCACATCAAACATGTGTATGATATTGCACTATATGATTGTTTTTATATGTGGTAGAAGTGATACTAACCATTTGATAAGTTCCACAAGAATCAAAAGATGTAAATAATTTCCATTAGTTTAAAAGCAATTAGGCGTGAGGGAATGGATTACCCATTAATAAACACACACACATCACAATATTGAATATATAACAATAAAAAACATCATATATCATAAAAAATATAAATTCACCAAAATTATTTCATAATACATTTTATCCATTGATTAATAAATTATAAAATAAGGAAGAACATTACAGTATCAATGGAATTTTAAGAGGGAGAAATTAATACTCTAAATCCATTTGGACTTGAGTACTAAGGTAGAACCTCTCCTGACTGAGAAATGAAAAAACCCCATGTTCAATCATCCGAAAATATGATAGATACATCATGGGTTACCTCATGAAATGTTAAAAACAAATCATTTTCATGAATCACAAAAACAAAATATAATAAAGCACACTAATGTTTATATGCATGTGGTGAGTAATCATACACAATCGGAAAACCCCAATATTTTTTCCACATTCCACTAATTTAAAAAAAAAGTTAGATAATAAGGTATAAAATACATATGAATAATATCAAAGAAGATAAAAAAATACCAATATAAAAAATTATAGATATTGGGGTTTTCCAAAATTAATTTGACCAAAACTATTTCTCTTTTAAGATGTACAAATTGTTCATAATTTTTAGTCCATCATATTCATGACCTGAAATGAATACACAAAATCATGTTGAATAACTCCCTTAAGATCATGAGTTGTGGTATGACCTCCACCATGCCACCATTTATGGTAAAATTCCTTATAGTGAATTTCAATTCACCACAATTCACCAAGACTATTTCACTAGGCCTCATATAATAAAATCATAAACAAAAACCAACCACTTGAATTTACAAGTGGAATCCACATCCTATTATGCAAAAAATATATCTAACCATTATTCAATAATGAATATTATTTTAATAAATTCATAATTTCTAATATTGGTGACCACAAAATCATTTTTCCAATCCGTCGAATAAGAGAATCATTAGCAGTATTTTATAGATGGGAAATATTGAAAAAGAGAGAGGAAATATATTATAAACCATAAATCCATTGAGTTATAATAAAATTGGAAATTGGAAAAAACAAGCTACCATTATTTTATTAAAATGATAGATCATAGTTGATTCCACAAATCTGACCTCTCCCTTCTATTCCTATTTGATTTCCATGATCGAACACTCGAAGATAAATCAGAATCAAATTCCATATATAGAATATCATTAAAAATTACCTATAGAAGTATTGTAAGTAAAAATAAATTAAATAGGTTCCATGTGATAGGATTTTATTGTGTTTGATGGATTAAAATAGAATTGACCAAAATTATTCACCACTTGAATTCCTCATTCGTGATGTGAGTAGTGAATAAGTGTCTTATGTTGAAAATAACATCAGCTTCATTTTAGTTTTCAATAAAAATGATCATTTTCATGATCATTATTCACATTATAAATCGGATTTTCCATTAAGATTTTTAGTACACATTACACATTGAAGAAATTGTAGACATCCATCTTGAAAATATATACATCATGATTGAACCATTCATGGTTTGAATTTTACTTATAGCCAAATTCTAGATTTTCCTCTCTTTATCAAACCCAAATCATCCATATAATTTTCCCAATGACATAAATATAATAGAAATCACATATAATAAAGGTGTACCAAAAACCATGGGGGTTCTACATTAAACACATAAAAAGGATATATATCGTTCTCCTATGCCCACTCTCTATATATCTATAATCTATTTTGGTTGAATGATAAAAATAAAATCAATCTCAACATAACATGATCCCAATTGATCACATGATTGAGATCTTAATGATATTTCTTTAGTTTAGAGACATGAAATTAATTATGCATAGTAGCGTATCATGAGGATATGAAAAATTTATGGAAAATTCCATTCATACCTTAAATAATTTTAAATGGTCCAGTATAACATGTTGATGCCTTTCTTTTCATCCACATGTGTATATGACCAACCCTTGGTGGAACATTAAAGAATATTTGGTCAATCACATTGAATGATAGGAATGATGATTATTTCTAGCATATAGTTATTATCATCTTTGATAATTATTAAATAATTTTTTATCATAAAAATATTATCCCATGTATTACAGACTTGATTCAGTCCAATCAACGATATATCTACATTTTCCACTAATCATAGTAGAGAATGACAAGGATGGTGAAAAATCATTGAATATGGATGTATATGTCATCTCATGAATTTTTTTATAATAGTAGAATATGACTAAACACATAATAATCACCAATGATCTTCAAAAACACATAACACAAGCTCTAATCATATGAACAAATGTAAGCTAGGAATTTTGACTTTTGAAACATTTATAGATCACATACAATTATCATGGTGAGTAGATTTCTGAGATCCAATTTCATTGATCACCATAATTATAAATTTATTTAATGATATATATAAGATAAAATTGAAAATATAACTCCACGAAACATCACAAATTCTTAAATATATAAAATATCCAAATATTCAACCATATTTTACTCTTTGATTAGGAGAATGTGTTATATGTTGTTTAATTTATCTATAATTTTACTAATAGTATCATGATTTCCAAAAATTCTCAATAGAACCATGAAATAATCAATGTATGCCTTTTTCCTAGCTATATAGGTAGATGATAAGATTTTATAATACAATCTAGTCTTGTATATTTATACATTACATGCTAAAATAATTGATATTTTATAACATAATTGTTATTATACCATTTCATACCTATCCACCAGAAATGCTCATTAATTTCCTTTTACGTCTAATAAATTCCATGGCGAGTGTCTCGTTTTCAATAGTGATACTCTAAAAGATGTTGATTATTAAAATACAAAGTGTTAAAATTTTGATTATGAAAATATAACATGGATATTTCATCCTTTTTCTAGTAGTAAGTAGTTTCCCCTATATTTATGCATGAATTAATGGTGATGAACACAGGATTTGATATTTTAACTTATTTTATAATGACCCTCATTTTTGAATCATGGTAAATTGGAAAGGAAATAAATGCTCATTTTTATCATAGTATAGATACATGTAATAAACAATTCTCATTAATTTCAATTGTTCACAACCTTATAGGACCACTTCATACAAATATTTTTTTACTCAATCAAAATGTTACATAATATCTTTTATTTTACATGGATATGAAGTTGAAACAATGAATTTTGACGTAATCCTTCTATATTTTTTTTAATGTATATTCTCAATGAGAAAAGGATGTAATTCGAATTCGTATGGTCAGGGAAAACATTAAAATTTTATCCAAATAGGTAATTCCTCCATGTATTTATGTAATGCACAATTATATATGATTCATGTTCACATGCCGGGTAATTCTTCTCATGAATTCACATAGGGATAATAAAACCATTCCCCAACTCATTATATTGAGAGGTGAAACATGTTCTACTAAATTGAATTGAAATTCCCTCGAACTAAGAGGCGTGAATTAATTATATGTGATTTAAACAGAAAGGAAAAGGTGGAATGGTTTATCATTTATTAAAAAAACTCCATCAATACACACTTGTAAATATAAGAATAAAAAATTGAGATATTAACATCAATGATGAAATAACTAAAACCTATCCATCATATATGTGACCCAAACATCAATAAATAATATCTTAATGTTGAATATCATAGTAAACATTATAAAAGTGACAGAAGCCAAAACTCCAAAGAATAAAAGATATGATCACTAAGGTGGAACCCATCATGACCATGATATGAACTTTCTCAATCATCCAACATCAACAAATATTATATCAACTACAAGGGGCATTTATAGAAAAGTATGATATTGATCACATTACTATATCATTTAAAAAACATATGCATATTGAAAAAAATGAAAATATATACGGATGAGTAATCATTCTTAATAGGTAACATGAATGATTTTTCACACATGCCACTATGTCAGGAAACAACGTAATTTAATGGGTATAAAAAAGGTACAAAAAATAACATAGTTAATATTTTTCACAATATATTATATTTTAGATGGACATTTTTTCCTAATGTATATTGAAAAAATAATTTGTTTCAAATATAAGTACAATTTCATAATTTCATGTCTATAATAATTATCCATGTTATTGATCGTGTTGTCGAGCGCGTCAAATTAGTTGTTTAATTTTGACTAGAATTTCTGCAGTATAGCAGCAGCCCTAGGTCATCTCTCAACGGAGCCTTAGACCATTAATTTAAAAATATGGTTTTGGCTATGGAAGTAGAAGGTGAATTAGGTTTTTGAAAACATGGAGGTTTTATGATTAATGATTAAAATAGGAAATGAAAGTGATAAAACAAAGCAGAAATGAACAAGATTGATTAAATATGATCAACCCGGTGAAGTCTCGTGATGCTCATTCTTCATTTCTTCAAGGTATGGGGTTATGATATTTTAATCCCTGGTTTGTAACACCTAGAACTATAATGTTACTGAGATTGTATAAGGATACCTCCTAGGGTTCAGTTGAAAACCCATAATGATTCACTGGACACCACCGATGATTGGGTGATTTGTGTTCGACATCATAACTGAAACTCACCAAGGAAACACATTATGAATTTGATGTGCTCTCCAGGTTTTCATGTTATTTAATTGTGATACCATGAAATAAATATTCATGACCTCGATAGTGATTATGTGAGTTCAATTGACCAATATGAACCACAAAAACACCGCAATCGAAAGGGGGAAAATAAAGTGGTGAACGGTGTGTGAAACATCACATTAAAGGGTACCCCCAAACATGATCATATGGGTTGAGCATGACATACCAATACATAACTCAATAAAATAACAATAGAGTATGATGTAAAACAACACAAAAACCTGAAATTAAAAAGATCATTCAATATAATACAACATTGAAGCTTGGGATTACATCACATTCCTCCCCGGGTGATAACAAGAGGTTTAGAAACCCATAGGATGGGAAGAAGAAGAAGATGTTGAAGTAGAACCTCCCATAGCCTCCAGAACATCTAGGGATGTTGAGAAGACTACATGGGGACTCCAAAATGGCAGAACCTTGCCTCATTGCCGAACATACAAATGGGGATCCCAATGTGTCATTTTATAGGAAAGTTGGAAGGTGGTTTTAGGAACATAGATTTCAGTAATCCAATTGTACCACGAGTTTCGGCCATCATAAAGTCTTATCGCGCTTTGAAGAAAATAGAAAAGTTGTATCCCTACCTCTTGGCTGTCTCCACCGAATTTGTAGCACCATTTGGACAGCTACATCTCAATATATTGATAAAATACAGAACACCGCATTTGACTTGGTCCATATTTGGTGGCTTGGACAGATCAATTCGGATGGGCTCCATAGAAGCTGAATCAAGATTGGGTGCCTTAATATGAAATGTATCCTATTAAGTTTTGGAGAGGCCCACAAATTTTTATCCCATTTGGATTCACAGATTTCTTGTACTATTTAAAACAGTGGACATATGTCCATGGATCCTTGCAATTTTGACCCATTTTTCTTCTACTTCATCAAAGGCCCTCCAAATCACCTCCGCCTACATTGAAACAATAAAAACAAGTAACATGGAACATTATAATATTGATTAAAATTAAATTATTGAATCAAAAATAAATTTTAATTTGTTATTATATTTGAAATATTCATTACAAAAGTAGTTTAAAACTGCGGTGTAAGGGTGGAATAAAACAGTGAATTTTGGTACGATCACACCCCCACACCTAAACATTTGCACTCCTGGGAAAAGTAACATATCCAAATAAAATGATGCATATATATATATATATATATATATATTTCCAACATCCTGAAGATTTTGAATTTGAGGACATTTTATTTAAATTAAAGTGATCAATGCATGAACCACACCAAGGAGTTCTTCCTAGTGAAATAGAAAAAGATGTCTCATAAATCATATCATAGTGAAATTCAAAAAGATTCATGATACTAAAATGAGCAAGGAATTCCGAAGTAAACTGTGACACTAACTCTCCAAGTGTGTGTGTGAAAACCATTCCATGAAATTCTTTCCACTTGATATCCAATAAATATATGTTATTTTAACATTTTTCAGCTTAAATGAGTTTGTCACCGAACCTGTCCTACATCCTTTGCAATCATATTTCAAGACCCACTCATTTAAGAATTCCCAGAAGTCAAACCATAAACTCCCGAACTAGATATCCCCATATGTTGCACATTTCATCACTCCACTAATTTATTATATTTTTTTGAAGTTGCAATTGGAACAAATCTCTCACTCATCTCTCAACCCTTGTTTGATCTCTTCACGACACTAATTTCAATAGTTATAACAAGATCAAAGGTTGAGGGGGAGTGGTTTTTGACCTGACCATGACACAAATTTTTTTTAAGGGTGTACAATAGTCGGACATTAGGTACACACACATAAGTCAATCTGGTAACATAATTAAATAGATCGTATACGGAACAAACGTATGTATATATCATTTAAAGCTAAAAAATATTAACCCAACATATATTTACCTTATATTAAGTAAGAAATAATCACACTTTGTAGTTTGGTGCAAAATTTTTTGGAGATATTAGTGAAACAGTTTTCCAAATAAACTACTCACACAAAGGGCATCAATCATCTCAAAGGTTTCACATAGATACAACCATTTTTCTCATTGACAGAAAACCAATTCACAAAAAAATCAATCCTTGATGGTAAACTCATACACAATTTATTTTTAGCTTTCTTTATGGTATTTTTACTTTCCCCACTTTATGGTCGCCAAATAATGGAACTTCAAAATTGTCGATGGGGAAAAATGAAACTAAAATAAATAAGGACAAAAAGAGAAAACAATAAAAATTCATAACTAACCCCGGAATGTATCCACCACCCCCCCCCCCCCCCCACACCTAGAGTATGTAGTGTCCTCACAGAAATAATTGATAGTGTGAGGAGGAAGGGTAAAACCTGGTGTGTTTTATTGGTATTATGCATCAATAAGGTGGATTTCCTCCACCGGATTCTTCAGAAAATACTCATAGAAGCGTTTAAGTCACTGCCCATTGATGGTAAGACTTCTTCCA
The DNA here is from genome assembly GCA_963277665.1 of Viscum album. Classification (NCBI taxonomy): domain Eukaryota; kingdom Viridiplantae; phylum Streptophyta; class Magnoliopsida; order Santalales; family Viscaceae; genus Viscum; species Viscum album. The sequence continues at coordinate 327,893,190 of OY728128.1, forward strand.
CTGTGCTCATGCAAAACCTATATTGCACCAAAAGGGTAAACATTAGTAACAGTATAAGGACCGAGGCATCGGGAACAGAGCTTACCTAGGTGGAGCTTAAGCCTGGAATTGTACATGAGGACCTTCTCACCAATATGGAACATCCGCTGGTGAATCACTCTATCATTAATAGACTTTGTCTTCGCTTTATAGAATCGGGAGTTTTCATATGCATCACATCGAATTTCTTCCAACTCTTGAATTTGCAGCATTCTTTGCTCACCTGCATCTGAATGGTTCATATTACATTGTTTAACATCCCAATATGCATTATTTTATACCTCCACTGGGTGGTGACAAGCCCTTCCAAACACATTTCTATATGGTGACATTCTGATTGGGGTTTTAAAAGCTATACGGTACACCCAAAGTGCATAATCCAAGCGCAAACTCCATTCATTCCTATTAGGTTGTAACGTTTTCTCCAAGATTTTCTTAACATCTCGATTTGAAATTTCTTCTTGTCCATTAGTTTGGGGATGATATGAAGTGGTGACTCTATGAACAAACCCATACTTACGAAGCATGTTTTTCATGTTACGATTGCAAAAATCTGATCCCTGATCACTAATGATGAATATTTGTAGACCAAACCTACTGAAAATATGGGACCTCACAAAATCATCAACCAATCGAGATTCATTAGTCCTGGTGGCATTTTCTTTCACCCATTTAGATACATAGTCAACAGCCAAAATGATTTTCACAAAGTCAAATGAATTTGAAAAAGGTCCCATGAAGTCAATGCCCCATGCATCATATATCTCACAAAATAACAAGGGCTATTGGGGCATTTCATTCCTCTTGGAGATATTCCCTGTGAATTGACAACGACTACATGACTTGAAAAATCTATGGGAATCCTTATATAATGTTGTCCAATAATGTCCTGAGTCAAGGACCTTTCGAGTTGTACGTTGAGAGCCAATGTGGCCCCCATAGGCCAAAGTGTGGTAGAAGGTCAAAACATAGGTGAACTCCTAGTCAGGGACACACCGACAAACTACTTGGTCACTAAAAATTCTCCACAAGTACGGGTCATCCAAAATATACCAATGAGAATCTTGCTTATGTCTCTGGGATTGTGAAGTGATAAAATCAGTGGGGGACCCTAGATGTTTCTATAAAATTCACAATGTCCACATACCAGGGGGTATGTTCCACAACATCACAAAGGTTCTCTTGAGGGCAGAATTCTCCAATGGGTAGGGGTGAGTTAACATGATGGTCCAATGGTGGGGAAATCCTACTAATGTGGTCAGCTACCACATTCTCCACCCCTCTCTTATCTCTAATCTCAAGGTCAAACTCCTGGAGGAGGAGCATCCATCAAATGAGGCAGGGTTTGGCTTCAGGTTTCTTTAAGAGGTAATGAAGGGCATCATGATCAGAAAACACAATCACTCTTGACCCAAGAAGATATGAACAGAATTTTTCCAAGGAAAACACAATAGAAAGGAGTTCTTTTTTAGTGGTTGTTTAGTTTACCTGGGCAGGTTCAAGGGAACATGAGGCATACGCAATGACATGAGGAGCCTTTTCAACCCTTTGTGATAAAACTGCCCCAAATACAAAGTTAGAGACATCACACATAAGCTCAAAGGGGAGATCCCACCTCGGTGGTTGGATTATGGGAGGTGATGTGAGACTTTTTTATTGAATTGAATGAATCCTCACAATTTTTATCAAACACAAACTCAGAATCCTTTTGTAATAACTGAGACAATGGAAGTGCAATCTTACTAAAGTCATTAATGAATCGGCGGTAAAAACCAGCATGACCTAAGAAAGATTGCACCTCACGAACACATTTTGGATATGGAAGGGTTGAAATTAATTCAATTTTACATTTATCAACTAGAATTCCATTATTTGAAATGACATTCCCAAGAACTATCCGCCTCTCAACCATAAAATGGCATTTCTCATAATTTAAAACAAGATCTTTTTCAATGTAGCGGCGAAGGACAAAACCTAGGTGTTCCAAACAATTATCAGAAGAAGAACCATAAACTATGAAATCATCCATAACGACTTCTATACAACCCTCAAGGTACTCAGAAAAAATACTCAACATACCTTGCTAAAAAGTACTAGGATCATTACATAGACCAAATGTCATCCTTCTGTATGCAAATGTGCCAAATGGATAGTTAAATGTTGTCTTTACATGATCCTCAGGGGCTATATGGATTTGGAAATAAACCAAATAGCCATCAAGGAAACAATAATGGGACTTACCAGCCAATCGTTCTAACATTTGATCCATGATAGGTAAAGGAATGTAGTCCTTCCGTGGGGCTTGATTTAGTCGATGGTAGTCAATACCGACGCGCCAATTGTTGTCCACACACATTGGAACCAATTCATTCCATTCATTTGACAGAACTGTTATTCCTGTTTTTTAGGCCAATTTGAACTGATCTAACCCATTTACTATCATATATAGGATAAATTATCCCTAAAGTAATAAATTTATTGACTTCAAATTTTACCACTTCAAGGAGAGTGGGATTCAACCGGCAGTGAGCCTGCCTTACGGGCTTAGCCTCATCATCCAAAAGTATATGGTGCATAAAAATATATGGGCTAATCCAGGTAATATCATCCAATGTCCATCCTATTGCCTTTTCACACTCTCTCAAAAGTTTGAGTAGTTTCGATTCATATTGTGGAGAGATTTTATTGGCAATAATGATGGTCAATTGGTCAATACCCTCAAGATAGGAATATTTTAAATTTGATGGAAGTTGTTTTAATTCCAACATCGGGTGTTTTTGGATTGAGGGAGTGGATTTAGGGGGAGTGAGGTCCATGAAACTATTTATCTACCCATGTTTATTCTCAAAGGAAAGAGAATCCATTGAAATACGATTTGCAGATTCATCGATATTCATGGGTACCTCAGAATAAACAAACTCATCAATTAAAGCACAAAATTTACTTTTTTCAAAACCCACACAACACTCAAAACATGAATCAATACTCAAATCATACAAGGGTGAAGAAAACAAAAATGAATCAGAGTTTGGGTTGAGGAAAAAATTGTGTGTGTGTGCATCGTTTGAGAGCACTTCCATCGGAAAGATAGGAAGAGTGGAGTGCTCTTCACCGGGGTGTTTCATAGACTCAAGGATGTTAAAACATACCTTTTCTCCACAAAATTCCATGGACACCGTACCATTGTGAGCATTGAAGATCATCTTTGCTGTTGTGAGGAATGGCCTCCCAAGAATGAGATGGGCATGTCCTTGGGTTCAGGTATCTTCTATCTCGAGAATGTAAAAGTGTACTGGGAAGATACGATTCTTCACTCTTACAAGGACATCCTCAATCACTCATTTTGGATGCTTTGTACTCAGGTTGGAATGTTTCACGACAATTACTGTTGGTTGAAGCTCTCCAACCTGTAGAGAAGTATCCATAGAGTGAGGCATTGCGTTAATGGAAGCACCTAAATCTAGCATAGCATCAGAAAAGATGGTCTCCCCTATGGTACACCATATCGTGAATGTGCCCGGATCATTGCATTTGGTTGGCATTGGTGGTTGAATAAAGGCCAAGAGATTCCTCCCCAGGTTGAATCTCTCATTCCGCTTCAACCATCTTCTTATGGGGGAAAAGCTCTTTATGAAATTTGGCATAACTGGGAATTTTTTCTACTGCATCTGACAATGGAATATTAACTAGAGATTTTTTGAATCTATCCACTATTTCATTGTCAATCTCATTATCAATGTTTTTCTTAGATTTACGGAGTCTTTGAGTTAAAGGAATTAGAATTGATTGTTCATTTTAATCATCAATGATAATTTGATTGCCCTTTTTTTGTTTTTCATTAAATGAAATTTTTTCGGGTTAGGAAGGAGTGTTTTCAAGAGGGGGCATACCTGTTTCATAGAATCAGTAGAAATAGAAGCTTCTATACCACTATGAAGAGTAATTGCACATAAAATACCATTTTCCTTCAGATTGGAAATGGGTTGGGATGGTAGTTGTCCAGAACCTTGCATCGTAAGCTCACCGATGGTGTTTCCCAATTGCCCCACATGAGTTCGAAGGTCTTGAATTTCTGATTGTGTGGTTTGATGGAACTGCAGGTTCTGGGTTTCCATTTGTTTCACCATGTCCTTAAGGCTTGGTTCGGATTTGGGTGGAGGTGGAGGATTGTTTTGAGAAGTTGAAGGATAAGAAGGTTGCATACCTTGGCCTTGTTGATACCAATTCTGCTTGGGGTAGCTTGAGTTTCCTAATGGTCTGAATTGGGGATGTGCTCACCACCATGGATTTGGATTTGGCCTGAATTTTTCTTGCGTGAAGGGAGGTTCTTGTTGGAATGGACTCCCTAGGAACACAGCTGCACAACACTCAGATGAATCATGAAGTTGTGGGCACTGTTCAGAAAAATGAGTGTTATCAGAACAAATCCCACAATGTAATTGAATAGAAGTAGAGTGTGAGTTACCTTTTTCTGGAGCTAATTTCCTTAGAAGGGTATGAATATCATCATGTTCAGTATCTAACTTTTGTTCTAGGGCTGAATGACTTACCTCATGATCTCCTCGGGTTGGTGCAATAGCTCGTTTACCAAATTGATTTGCATTTTGAGCCATGTTGGCTATTAAGTCACGAGCGGCAGAAGGAGTTTTGTCAACTTGGGAACCACCAACTGCAGCATCAATAATTCCATGATCCATGTAGATAAGTCCCTCATAGAAGTATTGAATTAAAATTTGTTCACTAATCTGGTGGTGGGGGAAGCTTGATAAAAGTCTTTTGAATCTCTCCCAGTATTCATGAAGGGTATCTCCTTGTAACTGCCTAATGCCACAAATTTCATTCCTAATTGACGCAGTTCGGGAGGCAGGGACGAACATCTCTAGAAAGAGTCTTTTAAAGTCATTCCAGCTCCCAATCGTGGTAGGAATATATTGTAGCCAATCTTTGGCTACACCATCAAGGGAGAAAGGGAAGGCCCTAAACTTAATGAGGTCCTCAGTCACATTTTGGGGTTTCATGGTGGAGCTCACTATGTGAAACTCCTTTACATGTTTGTGAGGGTCCCCTCCGGGAAGACCATGGAAGTTTGGAAGGAGGTAGATGAGGCCTAATATTAGCTCAAAATTGGCCGCTTCCTTAGGATATTGGATGTACGCAGGTTGGTACTCCGCATCCGGGGTGGTCAGTTCTTTTAATGTTCTGTTATTTGCAGCCATGATCTCTGGGGTTTGATTTGTTTCAATTTTTGATAAGTTTTGGAACACTTGATGTCTCACAATTGGTTCCCCAATGTTACTTGATTGAAATTCTCTAAATTCCATTATTTGTTTGTGAAGTGACTTTTCAATTTCAGGGTCAAATTCAAGTAGGGTTTCTTTACCAGATCTTGTCATGCAACAATGATGTCCAGTATGATTGATTGATTATTTTTTGTGTTTCTTTTTTTTATTTAAGATGGATAAAATAAAAGTCAAGAAGTGTTAAGGAAGAATATAAATTTATACTATAGTATTAGAGAGGGAGATAGAGAAGAAGATAGAGAGAGAGAGAAAGAGATAAAGAACACACAAAAAACAACCAAAAATAAAGACAAAAAAAAAACACAATAAAATGTGGGTGTGGTATTTAATGTAGTATTAATTAAGAAGTAAAATAAATAAATAATATTAAATAAAGAAAAATTATCCTGGATCCCCAGCAAAGGCATCAAAATTTGATCGCGTTGTCGAGCGCGTCAAATTAGTTGTTTAATTTTGACTAGAATTTCTGCAGTATAGCAGCAACTGTAGGTCAAATCCTGACGGAGCCATAGACCATTAATTTAAAAAGAGGGTTTTGATTATTGAATTATAAGGTGAACTAGGTTTTCGAAAACTTTTGGGTTTTAATATTAATGATGAAAATAGGAAATTAAAGTGATAAAAGAGAGTAGAAATGAACAAGATTGATTAAACGTGATCAACCCGGGGAAGTCTCGTGATGCTCATCCTTCATCGCTTCAAGGGATTGGGTTTTGATCTTTTAATCCCTGGTTTGTAACACCTAGAACTAGAATTTTACTGATTTTGTACAAGGATAACTCCTAGGGTTCAGTCGAAAAGACATAACGTTTCACCGGACACCGCCGTTGATTGAGTGATTTGAGTTCGACATCATAACCGAAACTCACCAAAGAAACACATGAAGAATTAGATGTGCTCACCAAGTTTCCATGTTATCTAATTGTGATACCATGAAATAAATTTTCATGACCATGATAGTGATTATGTGAGTTAAATTTACCAATATGAACCACACAAACACCGCAATTTAAAGGGGGAATAGAAAGTGGTGAAAGGTGTGTGAAACATCACATGATAGGGTACCCCAAAACATGATCATATGATTTGAACATGACATACAAGTACACAGATCAATAAGATAAGAATAGAGTATGATTAAAAACAACACAAAAAAATGAAATTAAAAAGATCAATCAAAATAATACAACCTTGAAGCTTGGGATTACATCAAATTCATCACCGGGTGATCACAACGGGTTTAGAAACACATGGGAGGGAAAGAAGAAGAAGATGTTGAAGTAGTAACTCCCATATCCTCCAGAACATCTAGGGATGTTGAGAAGACTCCTTGGGGACTCCAAAATGTCATCACATTGCCTCTTGGCCGAACTTACAAATGGGTAGCCCAAGGTGTCATTTTATATGAAAATTGGAAGGTGTGTTTAAGCATAGAGATTTCATCAATCCAATTGTACCACGCGTTTCGGCCTTCAGAAAGCCTTATAACACATTGGAGAAAATAGAAAATTTGTCTCCCTACCACTTGACTGTCTCCACCGAATGTTTGGCACCATTTGAACAACTACAGCTCACGATATTGATAAAATATAGAACACCGCATTTGACTTGGTCCATATTCGATGGCTTGGACAGATCAGTCCGGATGGGCCCCATAGTGGCCGAATCGGTATTGGGTTACTTAATATGAAGTGTAGCCTATTAAGGTTTGGACAGGCACACAAATTTTCATCCTATTTGGATGCACGGATTTCATGTACTATTCAAAACAGCGGACAGATGTCCATGGATCCAAGCAATTTTGGCTCATTTTTCTTCCACTTCATCAAGGGCCCTCCAAATCACCTTCACCTACATTGAAACAATAAAAAAAAGTAACATTTCCCATTATAATATTGATTAAATTTTATTGATTGATTAAAATATAGAGTGTAATTTATTATTATATTTGAAATATTTTTTACAAAACTAGTTCAAAACTGCATTGTAAGGGTGGAATAAAACAGTAAATCGTGGTACGATAATTTATCACATGCACACACCCATTCATTTTGTACGAAATTCAAATTCTCATGATCTATGGCACATTAAAAGAGGTAGAACAACCAAACTCAGGTTTTTTTGAACAATATATGTTATAAACATCCATAGATTTGAACTCTTACATTAATTATACTGTGATTTATTTAATTTAATCTGTTAATATCAATTAGAGTTATAGTAAGAATAGCGAATATCACTGAATATCACCTATTGAATCTCTATAAGTTGAGTGGAAGTGAATGAGATCCAAATTAAGAGATTTACAAGTGTTAGTCAGATTAAAACACGTTGTACTCATAATATTCATTGTGTGAATTTTTATTTCATGTTTTTAATAGGTTGTATGTGTATTATACTAAAAATAACATCTCATCAATGTAACATCATATGTTTTTAATAAATTAATACTATGTTCGATAGAGTACATAATACACCGCATTGATCCTAAACAAAAAACTAAATGTTTTTATTTAAATAATATCATTAAAAAATAGATGTTGGAATGGCCCTAATTAAATGTGTTCTGTGAAATTTGAAAATATGGATTAAAAATGTATAGATAATTCATTTATTGGTGACTAATTAATGATAAAAAAATAAAACCCTTATTTAAATATAAGGAAATGATTTTATGAAAAACTATTTAAATGTACTATTCTGTTTTTTGTAACAATACATAAAAAAATCACACTTGTTTGATTTTATTAATTATATATATATATTCAATAAATTTTTTATCATTCATCTTATGTGCTTTCTAGGCACAATATAATAACAAATCAAATTTACATATAAATAAATTATTTTTCAATTATGGTATTATTTCATCTTTTGATGGTGCACTTATTTAAAATATAGTTTATAAAACTTATATAATATATATTATAATAAATAAACGTACAATTTTAAATTGTAATATTCAAATTTATATTGGTTTAATTTTTGTATTTTTCGGAAATGATTATTGTTTTGTCAAGTAGTTAAACAATTAAACAAATTTATTTAAACTCACTATTTTGTATAATTAAATTATAACATTAAATTATACTATTGATTCATTTTAATTTATAGAAGGAATATTTTTATATCATATAATACAATTTATGAAATTGGAATCCATTTGAAATTTAATTTTGGAATAAAAACATTTCAATATTTTCAACATTTTTAATTTTAAACTCATTTTCTTTTTTTATAAAGATTTATTTTAAATTATTTTTTAAAATTATATGTTTTTTAATTTGAAAAATGGATTAAAAATTTTAAATCATAATTTTCATGTTTAATAGATAGTTCTCTATTATTTTTGGACGATATTAAAAGAATATTTGATGATGTAGCATACCATAGTTAAGGGTAACGTGGGTAATTAATGGTAAAATAATATTTTCATTATAAAAACATTACCCAAAAAATCTTTTAGTTTTATTGGATGAGTGATTTTCGACAAAATTTATTATTGGGGAGATTTTATTCCCCCATGGAGACACATAAAATGATTATCCATTTATAGTATTCTTTTCGATAAAAAGTCAATTTTTTCATACTTCTTTATTTACCAAATAAAATATTTTAAATTTGTTGTTATTTAGATCATATAATGAAAATAAATATCATTTTTTATTCTAAAATGTGTATATTCATCATGGTAATTTATTTTCAATCATTTGGATTTATATAATTAGCTTCTAGGATTACACAATGATGATGTTGTATGTGTTCAATTAATTAAAATATCAAATAAATGATATAAAAAATATTAAAATATATCTATTCTAGGAAAAATAAAGTTATCCTACAATTATATAGATTAATTATAATTGTTAGTGATTTTATAGAACTAGTTTTTTATAATTTATCTTTTTTATAAACTTTTTAGAAAGGGAAGTAATGAATTGTGTTCAAATTGACATTAATTATATTTTAAAATAAATAATTTTTAATTAAATGATATAAATTTATAAAAACACCTGTAACATATGAGGAAAAAAATGAATAAAACATATTCATATTTATTAATATTTATGAATTAAAAATTAATTTTACTTTAAAGGGGCTGTTATGTTCGATAGCGTACCCGATACGCAAAAAAGAGTTTCATTGAAATCTTTCGTTGCACACTAGTAAAAAATAATGTTATTTTAAAGGGTAGTTAACACATAGCCATTGTATTGGCGAGAATCGATAGAAATAACTAAAATATTATTATATATGTTTTTTAAAATGGTTTTACTTTTATCTAATAAAAGATAAAGGCTTAAAATATGGAAAGAATTCAATTTTAGGCACATGTGCCCTAGTTTTCACTAAAGGTTCAATTATCCCCTTTTGATGGTAAAACGTCCTTAAATATAGTATTGTTCACTCTTATAAATTCTATTGGACCAAATAAAACTCATCTTTAGAATCGGGACATCAAAATTTTCTTTGTGTAAATTTTTGGTATTTTTTCGATAAAGTTTATTTTTTAATGAATAGTTTAAAATGTTGTATTTTAATTCAAAACCTCTTTTTAATCTAATTTATTTATATTATTAGATTATATTTCGAATTGGTTTTAAAGTAAAATTATAATATATTCTTACTGTTAAATCCAATAGTGGTCGTTGGAATTTATTTCACTTTGAAATCGGGTTTAAACTAGTGTCAATCTTTTGATACTTATTGTTTCATAAAAGCACGCTATTTGCTCGGACAGAGGGAATTAATTATTAAATTAATTAATACAATTAATATGTTTTGAATTTTTTAAAATGGACTTCATTTTTGAATTCGGAATATCAAATATAACTTAGGGTGAATTTTTTGTAATTTTCTGAAAAACTTCAATTTTTGATGAATAGTGAAACCTCTAAGTGGTACTTAAAAACCTGATTTTTCTATTAGATGAAATATTACCACCTATGTGTTTTGAATTTAAAAAATCCTAAATACATGGTTTTCATTAATATGTAAAATGCGGTTCAATGGGATTAAAATAATTTTTTGGTGAATAGTAACTTATTAAGTTTTTAATCGCGATATGAGGTAATTAGTGTAGTTTAAGGTAAAAATAATGTTTTAATAAAATGATATAAGCATAACACATGTCCTACCCTCATTGGATGTGTCATGGCCGACCATGAAAATCCATGGGTCAACGTGGGGACCCCATGGAGCCACATTGGTTTGGAAATGACATAAATAACTTTTTATTAAATGTTAAAGTAAAAAATGACACGAACATGAAATGATTTTCTAAAACAATTTTTACATGGGGTTATACAAATCAGATTTTTGACTATAAATTTTAATTGTAAAGGTAAAAATATTTCCTAAATCATAGTTTTTTTTAATTTTTAGACATTAAATAAATTAAATTATTTATGACACCATGATGATGCATCGATTACCTCATTATTTAACGATTTAAATAAAATAAAATGATAATGTAAAATGTAAGACCTACACATGTCAAAAACCTATTGGATGGGTTGGTTTTTAACCCTTACCACCTTACCCTCTAATTATATCAATGTGGGACCTTTTGTCTCTGAAACTCTTTTTATAATAAAGTTACATTTCTTTAGTTTCCAAGAGTGCCCCTTCTCTCCCCTTATAAAAGGCCCCACCTCTACCTCCTGACCCACACTTCCAATGCCTTTGGCTCGGCCAGACCCAATCCATTTTGTCTCTACACATCCTTCTCTTACTCCTTGAAGCCTAACTTTGGGAAGAAGTCTTCCCATGGAAGTCGTTGAGTTCAAATCTAAGGGAGTTACCTGATTTTTAGGTAATGTCTTCACTTGAGTCCTTTTGTTTTATTTTTCTTCTCCAACCCCCTAAACTCTTTTTATTCATTTATTTTGTATCTACTCCAGTATCTTCAATATTCTAGGATGTTGTTATAATCAGGATTCAAGCTACACTTACACACACCTATAACTAATGGTTAAAGAACATAATGTTTCCTTGGATAGTGAATTTCTGCCTCTAGAAAGGATGATTGTTCAACATTTTTTAACACCTTCAAAGGTGGCCATTAAGATGACACTATATTTATATATGATATATAATATTTTTATGTTTTACTTAAGCTTCCGTATTTTTTATTTATCTCATACCTTTATGGCTTCCATTATGGGTATACTCGATATCTTCATTTTAGGAAGTGCGGACTACCGCCCCCTCAAAGTGATTTGATTCGTTAATGAAATATGTGGGATGTATAAAGGATGGATTTAATGATATTATACATGATATTATACAGGAATTATAATATACCTTTTTATCGTTATGATTTCACTACATTAATGTATGAGATAGAAATGAAAGTAGCGTTCAAGCATACGTACGGCTTACCGTCTCCATTAACGGTGTATTTCATTTCTTATCCCCAAATGTAATGTAATATTATATGTACATATATATAATGGATATATATGATGCATGTTACATTTAAATGATTAATATAATTCTGGAATTAAAATATACATACCTCTGATTTAGTTTTAATTCCATTAACATGTCATAGAAATGAAAGTAGCGTTCATGCGTACGTACGGCTTACCGTCTCCAAGAACGGTTCATTTCATTTCTTAACTCTAAATGATTGTGTGATATTATAAATACATCTATATTCTAGATATATATGATATATATGATCTCGAAATCCAGAATGTCATTCTGGATATAAATAACCTTTGACCACACGAACAACCTGTAATTGTAAGAAGACCACTTTCGACGTAAGAACCAAATATCAACAAAACAAACATTATTAACATAAATGGTTACATAATGTTTATAACATGAAAATAAGTGATATAAAAGGAATAATGTACTTGAAAAATGTTCTTAAGCAAAAAGAAATTAACTCAAGTTTATTATTCAGGACGTTAAAGAACGATCGAGTCAGGTCGGACCTGAGGTAATGGACATCGTCTCAATCTCCTATCATTGAGCATATTTTGTTTTATACAGAACTATCTTTTATACGGTGTATAAACCCCTTTGACTTTAACTTTTATACAAAAGGAATATTTTTCTATGAAGCGTTTTACTAAACGAAAAAAAATGAATGCTTCCTTTAACGTATGCGGTGACAACGACCTTTTCCGCCACCGCGAGTATTAATTGGTCTTTGGCTTCCTCAACAAGCCATGAAGTTTTTAAAATGAAATAAATACCATATACTCTATTATGTATTTTGGTATTGAAAATGGTATTTATAATGGATTTGTTATGTCAATATACTTGAGTGATATATTGTGATCAAAGTGTGGAAATGTTTTCTTTCCATTATATTTTTTTATGTCTTATGATTTTATAATGGTACTTGTACATTTGACGGGTAGATACATGATAAACCATATGACGGGTGGTGCCGTGAATACCAGGACAGGTGGTTATGTTATAACCTCCAATGCATTGGGTATGGAAGTCGGCTGTATGGCTATTTCATTAAGTATGTATGGAAGTTATCCGTATGGCTATTCCATTAAGTGATATGTGTGGAAGTCAACCGTATGGTTATTCCAATTAAGTATATTTATGTCCAAAGTTACCTTTATATGTTATGTGTTCTTTATATAGGTTTTATGGTAATCCATTGGTTATAAAAGGGTAAGTAATGATATTTTATTCAGTGAAGAGTTTTTACTACTTCATGAAGGTGAAGGTATTACTTTGATAAAGTATACATGGTTTACTTGATGTTTAAAAAACTAACAGTTTTCATTCTTTGTGTATCCCTTACTGATATTTTTATGCTCACCACAAGTTTTTTTGAAATATTTTTCACAGGACTTAATATGGAATAGGGTCAAGTATGGGGTCAAGGGAAAGTCATGCTATATAAAACAAGGAACTAGACATTTTTCTTTTTTAAGAGTTTTTTATTCTATGGGAACTCAGTAGAAGTGTCTACTTTGTAATCTTTTGAGATGTAACAGTAATGTCCTAATTCTCTAAATCTCTAAACCTAAAAATATCCTCAATGTGAATTATTCATTTAATTCAATATTAAGTAATTTTTATGGCCGGGGCCTTATAGTTTGTATCAGAGGTCGGTTTAGACAACTTTAGGAGTTATAAAATTGTTAAATTATAAGTTCATTTATGGTATGACGGAAATGATATAGCATTTAAAGATTACCATGTTGCATCACCTAAGATATTTCTGTGTTCAGAATGGATTTCTACAGAGGAAACAATGTAGCTATGTTTGGACGACATCAGGAGGAAAAAAACCTTCCAAATCCGCAACCTGAGAGGGTCGGAATCGGAACTAAACATTTTGTTGCAGTGATGGAAAAATTGACTCAGGCTATAAATGGTGGTGGTATCCATGCACGAGATCAGCCAGATCAACCACAGAGGAACATGTCAGTGGTGTAACATTTCATGAGGCAACATCCCCCATCATTCAGAGGATCATCTGACCCCGTGCAAGCTGAAGGGTGGATTAAAGCACTCGAGAAGATTTTTGATGTCATAGGGTGTTCAGAACATCAAATGGTTAGTCTTTCTGTCTACCGTTTTGAAGGTGAAGCTGATCAGTGGTGGTCGATGGTGAAAAATATCAGGGATAGTGATGAGATTGAGGATCTTCACTGGGATGAATTCAACGGTATGTTTCATGAGAAATATTTTACTAAGGTGATTCGTCTTAGGATGGAAAAACAGTTCCTATAATTGTGGTAGGAGGATGATTCAGTGGCTGCTTATGAAGCAAAGTTCACTCGATTGGCAAGGTATGCTCTAAACTTCATACGAGATCTTGATAGTAAAATAAATTCGTTTTTAATCAGGGTTAATTCCAAAGTATCAAAGGGCTTTAGCTTCTCGTGGGTTCAAAAGTTATGAAAAACTTGTTCGATGTGGGGAGAAGGTGGAAATGGAGTTTTCCGATGATCAGGTGTTCTATGACAAACAACAGAATAAGAGGTCCAGTTGGCAGGAAAAGGGGAAAAATTCATCAAAGAAGAAAGGAGGTAAGAAAACCAAATATCCATCCTATGAGAAGTGTGGTAAAATGCATCCTGAAGAATGTTTATCCAAGTCTGGTAAGTGCTTTCGGTGTGGTAAGTCTGGTCATATTGCTCGTAACTGTAAGGAAGATAATCAAGAAGGCAATGAAAAGCCAGCGGTAAGATGTTTTAAGTGTAATGAAATGGGTCATTATGCAAATTAGTGTCTAATGAAGAACTCGACCGGGGGAAAGCAGTCAGACTACAAGAAGAAAGGGGTGGCAAAATCCTTTGTAACAACTTCAGTAGATGTTGGGTCATCAAATGAAGTGGTATCAGGTACATTGTTTGTTTGTTCAGATTATGCCAATGTGTTGTTTGATTCAGGGTCTACATACTCTTTCATTTTTGAGAAGTTTTCTAGTAAATTGGAAATTCCATCTCAAGATATGAAGCCTGAACTTATGGTAAAAACTCCCGGAGGAAATGTTGAGACAAAAAAAATTATATGAACCTTCCTATCCTTGTGTGTGCAAAGAATCTACCAGAAAACCTTATTGTTTTTCCTCTAGTAGATTTTGATGTTATTTTGGGCATGGATTGGCTTTTTTTATCATGCTATGATTGACTACAGAGCTAAAATGGTTTCTTTTCAGAAAGATTTTCAGTTTGTGTACAAGAATGAACCCTTGATTCTAATAACATATCAGGAAGTTGAGAAACTAGTAAAAGATGGAAATGAATGTTACCTTGCACATATTCTTGAAAATAAAGGAACTGTTCAGATTAATGATGTGCTAGTGG
This sequence comes from Viscum album, assembly GCA_963277665.1. NCBI lineage: Eukaryota > Viridiplantae > Streptophyta > Magnoliopsida > Santalales > Viscaceae > Viscum > Viscum album. The sequence continues at coordinate 327,908,326 of OY728128.1, forward strand.
TAAATGAGTATCCTGATGTTTTTATTGATGAGTTGGATGGTATTATTCATGATCGGGAAGTTGAATTTACTGTTGAATTAGTTCCTGATTCTAAGCCAATTTTAAAACCCCCTTATCGAATGGCTCAATATGAACTTTTAGACTAAAAGAAGCAATTTCAAGTGTTATTAGATAAAGGTTTCATTCGACCTAGCACATCACCATGGGGTTCTCCTGACTTATTTGTTAAAAATAAAGATGGCTCAATGAGACATTACATTGATTATAGAGACTTGAATAATATTACTGTTAAGAACAAGTATCCTTTTCCTCATATTAATGATTTGTTTGATCAGCTCCAGGGAGCTCAGTAATTTTCAAAGATTGACTTGAGGTCGGGGTACCATCAGTTGATAGTAAAATAAGCATACGTTCCAAAGACTGCGTTCCGTACTAGATATGGCCATTATGAATTTGTAGTTATGCCTTTTGGGTTAACCAATGCACCTGCTGTATTCATGGACCTTATGAATATAATTTTCCATGAGTTCTTGGATAAGTTTGTGGTTGTTTTCATCGACGATATTTTGGTGTTTTATAAAAGTAAAGAGGAGAATGAAAGTCATTTAAGGGTTATCTTGAATACCTTAAAAGAAAAGAAACTATATGGAAAATTCAGCAAGTGTGAGTTTTGGTTACAACAAATTTTTTTTATGGGTCACATTGTTTCAAAATATGGCATAACTATTGATCCTACTAAAACAAAAGTTGTTGAAGAATGGCCAAGACCAACAAATGTAACCGAGATCCATAGTTTTCTTGTTTTGGAAGGTTACTACAGAAGGATTGTTGAAAATGTTTCACGGTTATCTAGTCCAATGACTAAGCTAACATGTAAGGGTGTTAAGTTCATCTAGAAAAAAGAATGTGATGATTGTTTTCAGGAGATGAAATGAAGATTGGTGAATTCTACAGTTTTGGCACTACCTTCCAGGAATGGTGAGTTTGTTATATGCAGTGATGCTTCGTTGAAGAGACTTGGTTGTGTCCTTATGCAGAATGATCATGTAATTGCTTATGCTTCATGTCAGTTGAAAAATCATGAGGTTAATTACCCTACAGATGATTTGGAATTAGCTGCTGTTGTTTTTGTTTTAAAATTTTGGAGGAATCATTTGTATGGAGTAAAGTGTGAAATATATACTGATAAAAAAAGTTTAAAGTATATAATCACTCAGAATGAATTGAACATGAGAAAGAGGAGATGGCTGGAATTAATCAAGGATTATGATTGTACAATTCACTACCATCCTGGAAATGAAAATAAAAAGGCCGATGCTTTGAGTCGAAAAAGTAATGCTTCATTAACCATGAAAAGTTTGGAATGAGATCTTTTGGTTTTTGATTTGATGAACTTTGGCATAGAATTTTTTGGTGTAGGAAGTTCTTCTCTTTTGTTTCAGGTATCAGTGAGATCATCCCTATCAAACAGAATCAAGCAAGCACAGAAGCAAGACAGGGAGTGGTAGAAAAAGGTAGAGCTGGTTCAGATGGGTAAGTTGCCTAAATTCAACATTGATAATGATTGTGTTTTGAGGTTTGGGAAGAGATTATGTGTCCCTGGTGATTCACATATGAAGAATGAGTTGTTATGTGAGGCTCATAGTTCCCCATTTTCAGTTCATCCTGGCAGTACTAAGATATACTGGGATCTGCGGGAGTATTACTGGTGGGATAGAATGAAAAGAGATATTGCTGATTTTACTGTGAAGTGTTTGAATTGTCAGCAGGTTAAAGCAGAGCGGCAGTTACTAAAAGGGATGCTTCATCCTTTACCAGTGCCAGAGTGGAAATGGGAAAACATATCCATGGACTTTGTTGTGGCATTACCGAGGACATCTCGAGGTAATAATGCAATCTGAGTTATTATTGATCGCTTGACTAAATCTACTCATTTCCTTGCTATACGAGATACTTTTTCACTAGATCAACTTTACCGTTTGTATATTAATGAGATAGTCAGGTTACATGGAGTTCCTCTCTCCATTGTGTCCGATCGTGATCCCAGGTTTACTTCTAACTTTTGGAAAGAACATCAGAAGTCGTTGGGTACTGAATTAAATTTTATTACAGCTTTTCATCCTCAATCAGATGGGCAGTCAGAACGAACAATTCAGACCTTGGAGGATATTCTACAATCTTGTTCGATGGATTATCAGGGAAGTTGGGACCAACATATTTCTTTGGTTGAGTTTTCTTATAATAACAGTTTTAATTCTAGTATACAGATGGCACCATTTGAGGCATTATATGGGATGCAGTGTCGAACTCCAGCATTTTGGGATGAAGTGGGTGAAAGGAAGCTGATGGGACCAGAATAGGTAGAAGAGATGGCAGAAAAAGTTCAGTTGATTCAGAAACACATGAGAACAGATCAGAGCATGCAGAAGAGTTATGCGGATAACTGTAGGAAGGATCTATCTTTCGAGGTAGTTTATCATGTTTTCCTCAAGGTTTCTCCTTGGAAAAGTGTGATGAAATTTGGTAAGAAAGGAAAGCTGAGTCCAAGGTTTATTGGACCATATGAAATTATGGAGAAAGATGGATCAATTTCTTACCGAGTGGCTTTACCTCTGAGTTTATCTCAGGTACACAATGTTTTTCATGTTTTGATGTTGAGGAAGTATATTCCAGATCCATCTCATGTTTTGAATCTAGAGGTAATTCAACTGGAGGAGAACCTATCTTATGAAGAAAAACCAGTCCAAATTCTTGACCGAAGAGAGCAAGTGTTGCAAAATAAGGTAATTCACCTGGTAAAGGTTTTTTGGAATAACCATATTGTTGAAGAGGCAACGTGGGAATATGAAAATGCTATGAGGGATAACTACCCCCACTTATTTTGATAAGTGAATAAAATTGTGAGGACACAATTCCCAAAAGGGGGGAAGGATATAACATCCCAGGTAAATAATGAATAAAACTTTTTCATATTTATTAATATTTACGAATTAAATATTAATTTTACTTTAAAAGGGTTGTTATGTTCGATAGCGTACCTGATACGCAAAAAAGAGTTTCATCGAAATCCTTCATTGCACACTAGTAATAAAATAATATTATTTTAAATGGAAGTTAACACATAGCCATTGTATTGGTGGGAATGGATATAAATAACTAAAATAGGATTATATATGTTTTTTAAATGTGTTTACTTTTATCTAATACATGATAAATGCTCAAAATACGGAATGAATTCAATTTTAGGCGTATATGCCCTAGTTTTCAATAAAGGTTCACTTATCGCATTTTGATGGAGAACCGCCATTAAATATAGTTTTTTTCACTCTTATACATTATATTGGAACAAATAAAACTCTTCTATATAATCGGGACATAAAAATTTACTTTGTGTAAATTTTTGGTATTTTTCCGATAAAGTTCATTTTTTAATGAATAGTGTAAAATGTTGTATTTTAAATCAAAACCTCTTTTTAATCTAATTTATTTATATGATTAGATTATCTTTTGAATTGGTTTTAAAGTGAAATTAGAATATATTTTTACCATTAAATCCAATAGTGGTTGTTGGAATTAATTTCACTTTGAAATCAGGCTTAAACTAGTGTCAATCTTTTGATACTTATTGTTTCATAAAAACATGCTATTTGCTCTGACAGCGGGAATTAATTCTTAAATTAATTAATGCAACTTATATGTTTTGAATTTTTTAAAATGGACTTCATTTTTTAATTCTGAATATCAAATATAGCTTAGGGTGAATTTTTGGTATTTTTCTGAAAAACATCAATTTTTGATGAATAGTGAAAACACTAAGTGGTACTTAAAAAACTGATTTTTCGTTTAAATGAAATTTTACCACCTCTATATTTTGAATTTAAAAACTCCGACATAAATGGTTGACATTAAGAAGTAAAATGTGGTTCAATGGGATTAAAATAATTTTTTTGGTGAATAGTAACTTATTATGTTTTTAATCACGATTAGAGGTAATTAGTGTAGTTTAAGGTAACAATATTGTATTAATAAAATCAGATGATCTTGACACATGTTCTAACCTCATTGGATGTGTCATGGACGACCCAGAAAATCCATGGGTCATCTTGGGGACCCCATGGAGCCACTTTGGTTGGGAAATGACATAAATAACTTTTTATTAAATGTTAATGTAAAATTGACACAAACATGAGATGTTTTAGTAAAACATTTTTTACATGGGGATATACAAATCAGATTTTTGATTATATATATTCATTTGAAAGTTAAAACGATTACCTACAACATAGTTTTTTTTATAATTTTTAGACATTAAATAAATTAAATTATTTATGACCCCATGATGATGCAGCAATTACCTCATTATTTAACGATTTAAATAAAATGGAATGATAATGTAAAATCTAAGACCTACACATGTCAAAAACCTATTGGATAGATGGATTTCGAACCCTTATCACCTTACCCTCGAATTATATAAATGTGGGATCTTTTTTCTCCGAAACTCTTTTTAAAATAAAGTAACATTTCTTTAGTTTCCAAGAGTGTCGCTCCTCTCCTCTAATAAAAGGCCCCCACCTCTACCTCCTTACCCACACTTCCAAAGCCTTTGGCTCGGCCAGCCCCTTCCCATTTTGTCTCTCCACATCCCTCTCTTACTCCTTTACGCCTCACTTTGGGCAGAAGTCTTCCCAAGGAAGCCTTTGAGTTCAAATCTATGAGAGTTACCCGATTTTAAGGTAATGTCTTCACTTGAGTCCTTTTGTTTTATTTTACTTCTTCAACCCCCTAAAATCTTTTTATTCATTACTTTTGTAAAAACTCCAATATATTTAATATACTAGGATTTTTTTATAAGAATTATTCGATCTACACATACACACACCAACATCTAATGGTTAAAGAACATACTGTTTCCTTGGATGGTGAATTTCTGCCTCCCGAAATGATGATTGTTCAACATTTTTTAACACCTTCAAAGGTGGCCATTAAGATGAAACTATATTTATATATGATATATAATATTTTTATGTTTTCCTTAAGCTTCCTAATTTTTTATTTATGTCATAACTTTATGGCTTCCATTATGGGTACACCTGATATCTTCATTTTAGGAAGTGCGGACTACCACCCCCTCAAAGTGATTTGATTCGTTAATGCCATACGTGGGAAGTATAAAGGATGGATTTAATGATATTATACATGATATTATACTGGAATTATAATATACCTTTTTATCATTATGATTTCACTCCATTAATGTATGAGATAGAAATGAAAGTGGCGTTCATACGTACGTACGACTTACCGTCTCCATGAACGGTGCTTTTCATTTCTTATCCCCAAATGTAATGTACTATTATAATTACATATATATAAAGGATATATATGATCTATGTTACATATAAATGATTAATATAATTCTGGAATAAAAATATACATACCTCTCATTTAGTTTTAATTCCATTAATATGACATAGAAATGAAAGTAGCGTTCATGCGTACGTACGGCTTACCGTCTCCATGAACGGTGAATTTCATTTCTTTCCTATAAATGATTATGTGATATTGTATATACATGTATATGATAGATATATATGATATATATGATATCCAAATCAGGAATTGCTTTCTAGATATAAAGAACCTTTGACCACACAAACAACATGTAATTGTAAGTTGTCCACATTCGACTTAAGAACCAAATATCGACAAAACAAACATTATTAACTTATATGGTTACATAAAGTTTACAACATGGAAATAAGTGATATAAAAGGAATAATGAACTTGAAAAAGTTTCTTAAGAAAATAGAAATTAACTCAAGTTTATTATTCAGGACATTAAAGAACGATCGAGTTAAGTCGGACCCGTGGAAAGGGACTTCGTCTCAATCTCCTTTCATTGAGGCATATTTCTTTTTATACACAAATATCTTTTATATGGTGTATAAACCCCTTTTACATTTACTTTTATACAAAAGGAATCATTTTCTTCAAAGCGTTTTACTAAACGACAAAAAGGAAAGTTTCTTTTAACATATGCGGTGACAACGACATTTTCTGCCGCCGCGATTATTATTTGGTCTTTGGCTTCCTCAACAATTCGTGATGTTTTTAAAATGAAATAAATACCATATACTCTTTTATGTATTTTGGTATTGAAAATGGTATTTATAATGGATTTGTTATGTCAATATATTTGAGTGATATATTGTGATCAATGTGTGGAAATGTTTTCTTTCAATTATATTTGTTTTATGTCTTATGATTTTATAATGGTACTTGGACATTTGACGGGTGGTTACGTGATAAACCATATGAAGGGTGGTGCCATGAATACCAGGATGGGTGGTTACGTTATAACCTCCAATGCATTGGGTATGGAAGTCGGCCGTATGGCTATTCCATTATGTATGAATGGAAGTTGGCTGTATGGATATTCCATTAAGTGATATGTGTGGAAGAAGACCGTATGGTTATTCCACATAAGTATGTTTATGTCCCAAGTTACCTTTATATGTTATGTGTTCTTAATATGGGTTTTATGGTAATCCTTTGGTTACAAAATGGTAAGTAATGATATTTTATTCAGTGAAGAGTTTTTACTACTTCATGAAGGTGAAGGTATTACTTTGATAAAGTATACATGGATTACTTGATGTTTAAAAAACTAACAGTTTTCATTCTTTGTGTATCCCTTACTGAGATTTTTAAGCTCACCCCAAGTTTTTTTGAAATGTTTTTCACAGGACATAATGTGGAATAGGGTCAAGGATTGGATCAAGGGAAAATCATGCTATATAAAAAACTGAACGAGGCATGATTCTTTTTTAAGAGTTTTTATTCTATGGAAACTCAGTAGAAGTGTCTACTTTGTAATCTTTTGAGATGTAACAGTTATGTCCTAATTCTCTAGAACTCTAAACCTGAAAAGATCCTCAATGTGAATTATTCATATAATTAAATATTAAGTAATGTTTAAGGACGGGGCCTTATAACACCCATGTGAAAAATAATTGGGATACAGTTTTATTGTTCATCAATGATCACTTTATGGTGCATTTTACATTTTATAGTAATTATTTTAGCCCTCAAATTGTAAATTACATGATATCACAGTAATAGTTAAAGGGGTTAGATAAGGGTTACAACAATCAAATATTGATTAATAAAATTATAAAAACATTAATAATTTTCATTTTATTTGTTTTGGGAGAAATATTTATCATATATTATAAATAAATTGTATTTGAGACATATTTAATAGGAAATTAATTTATATTAATTAATTAAATATAATAATTATATGATTGTTCATCCCAACTCTTATATAAGGGAACCACTTGTTATATTTTATTCACAGTAAAAAACCTATTTTGTTTGGCCAATATCATTGAAAATACATTATTATAATCTATAAAAACATTTTAGAAGCTTTATTTTAGTCGTTACACCCTCCTTGGAGATGTTAACCTGTTTTTCAAAGGAGATCATCGGAATAATAGGTATCATATTTAATTTTGTGTTTCTATTTAATTTCTTCATAAAATTCCAAAAAAAATTATTTAATAATTATAGAATACTTTCTCAATTATAAAAAATAAAATGAAATATTATTATTTTAATATCTTCACCTATATCTATATCATTTTCCATCAAATGGGGAATGAATTCATCATTGTTCTATTCAACGGACTACCATGTCGTGATTAGAAGATGTTTTCTACCAACAACGTCTCTAGAGACTAGTTATAATAATTTTATTCATGTGTATAAATTATATTAATTAATTTTTTTGATGATTATAAAATAAAAATATGTTATTAACATTATTAACTGGAAAAGCACATAATAATGATAAAATCATCTATGCGTACGAGTATACTATCTCCTCTACAAAGCAATGTGATTTGTTTTCCACCACCCCAAAATGTAGATGACATATATAAGTCTATTTAAATTTTTAAATTTGAATTCATGAATTTACAATCATTCTATAATTATAAATCTATAATTACCTTCATTCCATAATGATCAATGAAACATGGAAACGTTACTCATGTGTATGTACGACTTACCATCTCTGTGATTGTAACATAGTTAATTATTAATATCCATATGTAATCGATGGATTTTAAAGTGTAAATGAAATATAAAATTTATTATTATTTCATCAATATTATCCTTGGTATTAATAAATTGTAACCATTTTTATTGTTGACATCATACTAAATTCATTTTGGACTCAAGTACGAAATATCATCAAAACGATTGTCATGGAATTAAATAATTAGTTAAATGTTATAGAATAATAATAAGTGATATAAAACGACAAATAAAAAAAGGGTAATAATAATTTAAACAATTAACCTAATATTATTATTCATGATGACAATGTCTATAAATGGTGAATCAGAATGAAGTTAATAGACTTCATCTCAATTTTATTTCTTTAAGGAATATTTTTTATTTTCTAAACCTATGTTATTTTGTACCGTTTATATAAATATACATTGATAATATATATCGAAAATTTATATATTCTCATGATATTTAATGTTTTATTTATTAATACTATTTTATTTTGTAAACTATTTAAATGATTATAATGTAGTAAGAGAATTCTTTCCCCAATATACAATCATTGTGTTAATGATATACTTATTAATTATGTCATGCAACTAACATTTTTAAAATGAATTCTGAATAATTTCTATTCTATTTATATTTTTTTATTTATTTTGGATACACATAATCAATTATTCTAAATAATACATACTTCAGTAGTATAATCTTTTTAAGAGACTTTTTTACTACTAAATAATTGTGTATCATGTCCTTGTATTTAAATGAATTGTATGCATGAATTTATATGGAATAGAATGTTTTAAAATGCTACCATTTGAATTTATCTAAAATTCATTATGGTATCATTTATGGTTTTATGTAAGGGACTATATTTTAAACACAATTTTAATGTTACTCTTCCAACTATTTCTATAGTAGTAAAAAGGAATTATTTTTTAATATATATGAAATGAATAGAATTAATTATATTATCATGTTTTATTGTTATTATTCAAAATTTATAGGGATAAAATTTTAATTTCAAGAAATTTAATTTCATTTATGATTATATGATATTATAATAATGAAATGTTATTTCAATGTTGAAAAGTTATTTTTAGTTTATGCATGTTTATGTGTTATTCATATATTATGGTTACTATAAATTATTTATATGTATGGGTGGTTCTGTGATAAACTGAGGGTGGGGGATCCCGTTATATTTTTCCAATGAATATGGAAATGAGATAGAGTAAACATGTAAGGTTTCTATTAAGAGATTAATGGAATATTATGTGGTGGGTATTCCAAATTTTACACTTATAGTTACTCCCCGTGTAGCTATGAATCCGATAATAAATATTATTTTGATATGTAAATGATGTCAGATATTAGCTTTATGATTTATGTTTCATATGAATATTTGGAGACAACATATGATCTCCTGAGGTATGTTATAAAGAATTTGTTTTACGGGTGAAAAGTATAACTATACAAAAATGTATTCATAAGTTTATAAGTATTCATGGAATAATAGTTTATTTCAATTTTTTTTTATTTTACTTGTTAATATTTTCCGACTCATATCATGTTTTATGAAAATTTAATAGGATTTATGTTATAATAGAGATAGATATTACATCAAGTGGATAGTTTTAATGATATTTTATAAAGATAACCCATCATTTATCTAAAAACTATTTCCATTGATGTAATAAATGGAAACTGAGTATAATCATCCACATGTAATGTATTGGTTCAATTTCAAACAGTTTCTCCTAATGGTATAAAACTATAAACTAAAAAATCCTCCAATGTGAATTATCGTTAAAAACACTAGAATATAAAATGATTATGTTTGAGTCCTTATAGTTGGTATCTCTAATATTGTAGGTAATTATAGAGGATTGGGTGTTATTTAATAATATGTTTTCTGTTATATATAATCACAATGGTAACTATGGTTGGAATATTTGTAGTTTATTTAGATAAATTGTATGTTTTTGATATAACATGAAAAAGGATATCAGAATATTTATTTTTTTCTGAATTTGGTATATGATGATTTTATTGATACACTTGCACTAACCGTTATTGTTTTAGAAAATGGATAGATCCAACATGTACAAAAGTAACAATAGATCTGAAGGAAATATTATGGTTTTTTGAATGATCAACCATATGAAATCGGCGTTGCAATAATAATTCATTTGGATAATGTAAACCAAATATCATGAGTAATGATTCTCCACTATAACCATGGTGAGTTCTATAATAGATCATATATGAGTGAAATGATTCCATGTGGATGTTCATGATACAATAATGATGAAGATAAAAATTTTCAATGACTTATTTGTCAGGAATTTTGTGTAACACTTTGGAAAATGCTTTAAATGGATTGAAAGTTGTTTTAAATGTTGTAATGTAGTTCATAAAAAAGTAATCACTCAAGGAAGAATAAATCATTCTATTTAATCCATAAAATTGGTGGATTTTCATATCGTGTGAACATTCGATTGTTTTAAATGTGGGGAGTATGGTCATTTTGAGAATCGTTATAATGAAAGATGGTTTCTTAAATGTTATCAGAACGACCATTGAAATATCTCTTTGTAAATACCTAATTCAAGTAAAATTGAATATCACCAAACTATAAATTAAATATGAATGTTATAGAATATTTTAAATATCATGTTCTGAAATTATTGAATATAATGACATGATTCATGTTTATGATGGATGCAAATATGTGTTAAGGAATATGACTGTAATGTACGGTGAAGGGATTTTTATGAACATTGAATTATTAAGAATTATTATATAAGGGATACAACAATTATTGTGATTTATTTAAAATTATTAATACTCTCTGATGATGTGAGTACATTGGAATAATTTTATTGAATTTATTTTATATATATTGAATATGTATTTTATGAAAACATTTTATTTGAAAAAAAAATATTTTTTTGTGGACATAATAATAAATGTATGGATAGACATTAGGGTTTATATGATCCTTGATTTTGAGGTAATTATTGGATGAAAAATGAATGGTATTAGAAACCCGTTGTGGTTAAAAAAATCAGTTATTTATTAATGGTTATTCATTAATTTTTATAATATAATAATGATTAAATATATATAGTTTTAGGAGAAAATACAACCCATATGATTGGTGAAATAACCCATCACGTCTGGAATGACCAAGTGAATTGAACCCACAATTGAAGGGGCACTAGGGTTCATCATCTACCAATGGCATACATGATGTCCTGGTTAGTATGAATTTTTATTGTTTGTTAAATGATTTTATAGATGAATAATATATTGATTTTTGGAACAAATTTTTAAGCAACTATATGACCCTACGAGTCAAATAAAAATTTGTGATTAGGATATTAAATTTATTTTTTGAATATGTTCAATATTTTGGTACTCCTATAAGATTAAGGTAAATTGAATACTATGTGATTTTATCTAGATATTAATGTTATTATTATTTTTAAGGATATATACTTTTATTATGTATTTGAGTGACTCATGTTATTTCTGTATAAGGTTAGAGTCGTTTCCATATTATTATGGAAATTAATATTTGGTGGGAGACTTCAATAGTAGTGATTTTTTGGAGATAATTATTAAAATTTGCCTTGAGGGATTATTTGATCAAATTATAATAATTACTGGCTATAAATATTAGAATATATTAATATTTTGGTAATTTTATGAATTTTTATTAGTGTAATTGCTTTTGTTGAACATTTCTTATTACTATTGGAATTTTGGAATTTAAATTTTTTTCATTATTAAAAGGATTATAATTTTTAGGGAATTATATAATATTATACTAAAAATTTATTGGATTAGATCATGATTTAAGACATGCATGATATATATGTATTCATTTGGGGGGATTTTGATCCATATACATTTATTCTAATGCTTCAATCATAATAAATCCTTCTTAAACATACAACGTAGCGAGAAAAATATGGGTTTGTGGTCGAAATTGATTAAAGAATGAATCATTAAGTGTTAGGTAAGAATAAATCCTTACAGAATTAGTCTGTGTAGTAAAATAATTCACCCATTATATGCATATATTATTAAAACAAAAAATATATATATTTACTTTTATTGTTATGAAATCAAATATCCTTTAATCCCTTACAAATTAACGGTTCTATGATGTATTAAAACAAAAACATTATATTTTTACTTTTCATGTTAGCATATTCTTGTTTACATATATTGAACCCTTTTATGTATTATCATAGGTGACCCTCATACTTCATATTCTCTATTTTAAACTGGATACTTAAGAATCTGTGTTTCAATATGGCATTACAATAAATGTATTTTTAATAGACAATCTCCAGTTACAAAAACTATGATAAAAATTTGGAGTATGCAATTTCATTAAATGGGGAAAAATTGAAATCTTTAATTTTTAGAAATGAAAACATTTGATAGAATATATAATATTTTATATCAATATTACACAAAAAAAATATTATAATTCAAATGTTATTGTTATAATAAAGACATTAGAATAGAAGGAATGAATAGTATTAATGGAATAATTAAAATACGATTTAAACATGTATATATAATTAATAATTTTATCACCGATAAATTATTAATAAATGTTAACCCATTCTAGAAAATGAATTATTTATATGAAAAACAATTAAAATGTGAACAGGTGTGTTTTGAACCAATATATAAACAAATCAATCTTATTTGATTGTATAAATGATATATATACATATATTTATATATTTAATACATTCAATATAATGTTTAAAATTATTTTTATGTGTTTTCAATAGAAGATATAATAAAAAACCAATTTTACACTTAATAGAAGTATTTTTTAAAAAATTTATTTTGTTGGCTTTTGTAGGTGTGATTTTTTTAAATCTTGATTTTTCACTAATGGAAAATATATTTGAAGAAAATTAACTTCTTACTTTAATTGAGGATATATAAATCTACTTTGGTTTAATATTATTTAATTTTCTGTTATGTTTATGATTTCGATGAGTAGTGAAATAATACTTTATTTTAAATAAAAATGGTTATTTTTTCAAAAATATTTTATTATGTTAAATTATATTATTGATTGGTTGTAATGTTTAATTAGTTAAATTTCATATAATTTTTTCATATTTATTTCATTGTAATAGAAATCTAATTGAATTGGATATAAAAGAATTTCTATATTTTGAACTGTTTTATTTTAAAAACTCATTTTCTTATTCCATCGATGAGGTTAATATTCAATTAATTTAATTTTTTTTATTTATAATTTTTCATAATTGATTTCAAATTTTTAATAATAAAATTTACATTTAGTTAATATTTACCTTTTATTTTTTTATTATATGAACATTAACATTGGTAATTTTTATTACCACAACAAATCGTAAATAACATTAATGAATAAAAAATAATATAAAAATATTATTTAATGAGTGATTTTAGAAAGAAAACATCCTTTTGAATATTTTACCACTACTTTTATCAATTCATATGTCATGACCCTCTCCCACCAAAGATGCCCCTCCTGATCTGGCAATGGTGAAAGGGAGATAATGATCCCTGAGTCCCACCTCCAGTAGGCCCCGTGGTGGCGACTAGCACCAAGGGTATGATTTTTCACAAATATGGGAGGCATTACCCTTTTTATTTTCAATTATTGGGAAATAGGACAAGTCAACCACCAAAAATTAAAACAACCAGTGTATATAAATAAACCCAAACCAAACCCACATGCATGATTAAATAATTTTATAACAAGGTACAAGTACAAGGAAGCTCAAAGTACAATACCAAAAGAAAACAAAGGTACATCATAGAAACAACTCCAACTGTCCTACTAGTAGGGTCTCGCACGGCCTTGGTAGTCCTCCTGGAAATATGAAAGTAAACGTTGGGTGAGCATACAGGTATACTCATTAGGTAAACCTAAAGCTCTCGTGCACAAGTGGGGAGACATCCTAATGTCCCGTGAGAACAACAGAAGAATACTATCAAATAATTATATCCACCCAACCACACTAGCCACACTCACCAAAACACAATCACAATAGGTAGTAGTAGTAAATAAGAACAAGTGTATTGGGTACCCCGCCCCATTTCCCTTTAGTTAGATGCTCTTCCTAATGACGAACGTCCTGAAACTGCCACACTCTCCCCGCCCGCAGACACCTAGGCCTTACAACCACATATCCCGCCCACACACATCTGGGCCTCACAACCACGTATCCCGCCCGCACACACCTGGGCCTAACAACCACGTATCCCGCCCGCACAAACCTGGGCCTCACAACCATGAATCCTGCCCGCACACACCTGGGCCTCATCCCCAAGATTCTTAGGAAATAGTAGAACCGTCCCGAAGTGTCTTGGGCTAAAACCACCCAAATCGAAACCTACCTGAAGAGTCTTATGGTTAAGGTCGCCTCAAGCCATCACAGCCTAGGGGAGAAGGAGTGGGAAGGATCTAGTAACTAAGGGAAAAACACCCTCTCCCATAAAATGGGAGTGTTCGGCACTAAGTGCTCAACATGGGTGGGGTGTGATAAAACACAATATATATATATATATATATATATATATATATATATATATATATATATATACAAACCACACAGCCCAACCTATGGCTTCTAAAAAGAGAAACTGAGCATGTGCCTCGGCACTACTACTACGAAGCATGCATACAACAAACAAACCCAACCCCCTTTAGGTTTTCACATTTCAATAGAAATAATTATCTAGTTCCTTAACTACTGGGCAACTATCCACAACAAACCACACCAACATATCCCTGTCATCCACAAATCAAGTTAAGAAAACACAAGCAACACAACCAAGCCATTCTTATCAACCAACAAACCCATTGATTATTAAACCCATTACATTATCATGCCCCACCATTCATTAACTCTTTCACTTTAATTTATTATTCACATCCCACTATTAATTCACAAACAAGCCCATCCCTGCAGCCCCGCTGCCAACAACCATAACCACAACCACACTGAAGCCACACATCCCCATCCCTTTAATACCATTTATCGCAGCCCCTCTTCCCATCAACATCATAACATCACATCAACCCACAACCAAGTCAACTGCAGCCCTACTGTTCACCCGATCCACAACAACCCACAAAACACCCCCAACTCATTCCTCATAACCAAGCCAACACTCGCATGTTCATTATTTCATTTTGTATAACTGGGGTGATCACATAAGGGTTCCAGATTTTAAACAGCCAACTTTACGTGATTAACCAATTTCCACATTCGACAAGGTTTCCATCCATAAGAAAATCTAGAAGGAGAGGGAAACATTTAATTGCCTAAGAAAAGGCCCCCAATGACCGTGATTTTCTGTAGGCAGAACCTCATTCAATTCACAACATAATATCACATGGTATAAAGTAACAGCAATCACAACTTCCTATCCCTGTTATATAAGCCAGTTATTATCTTTATTAAACCGGTTCAAAAGTGTTTCACGTAAACAAGAGAATAGCCACCCCACATGATGCACAAAGTAGAGAGACGAAGGTAAGATCCCTAGCTCATCAGGTTCCGATCGCAACGCTCCCTCAGATCAACCTTAGAAGACGTCCGTTGGCGTCTTTCACTTCTGTCCGTCCCGAAAAATCCTCCTCAGGTTGAGGTCAGAAAGGAAAGGCCTAAGGAAAGACAATGGATCCATGCTCGGAAGCTCCAACTCATTGTTACGATCTCGTGGCTGCTGACGGGTCTTAAATCGGAGCTCGAAAGAAGATGTTGTGGAAGAAAGAGCCTTCAAGGCTCTTGGGAGAGCTCTTCTTATAAGGGAGGGGAGGAGAGGTGTGAGTTGAAAGGAGGAGGGGACCCCTACTTTTATAGGCGTGAAAAGCAAAAGTACATGGCGTGTACTTTATGGTACATGGCATGTACTCGGTTCTTTCACATGGTATCCATGCAGCTTCCAACATGGCTTCGCGGCTAATGACTGGTCAACACACGGTTTAAGGGTAATGCATATGTGGGGAGGGACTACACGGTCTGTAGTCTGGACACACTGCGTGTACTAATTTATTGCACATGGGAAGGACACGACTCCAACACAGTACACGACCGTTGACTAGTAACACGTACGCAGGGAGGGACTACACGGCCTGTAGAACATGTCACATGGCGTGCACCCATTATTCCACATAGCAAGGACACGACATGCAACACGGGGTATACCCGGAAAAGGGAGTACACGGCGTGTAGTTTCAAAATTCTAGAATGTGTGGGAAAAGACCATTTTACCCTTCAGAACACTTCGTGACCTTCTTTTTGGCAATGGAAAGGGCTGGAGAGGTCCGAGCCATTATATCGGAGACCTCTTAAATCATTCTTACCCCGAGAATTCAAAAACCAACCCAGAGGAACCCAACAAGATACCTCATACGGTTCTCGTTATAACAAGAACCCATCCAACAACCTTAATCATTTGTGTTAGGAATTCCTTCTCCTATGTCATGATATTATCCGATTTCAGAGGCACTGACTCTCCTGCATGGGTTTAATCGCATCCTCATTAATGCGTCTCGATTATGAATTGGGTCTTCCCACTTTCATACATTAGGAATATTCATCTCGCACTAACCCCAACACCACACAACAAACACATTGCCTAAAAACGTGGGTTTGGGAAATTCATTCACCTATGTCGAGATATTATCCGCATTAGGAGACAATGTCCCACTCACACTGGTTCAATCGCATTCGCATTAATGCGTCTCGATTAAGGGTATGGTTTTTTTTCCATTCCCACACAATCGGACATGTTACAAATTATCAGGGAACAAAGAAACAAAAGATCTCACAAATGACAAGCCAAGCATTCCATATAACAAGGGTACAGAGTACAAAATCAACAAATGCTCAGAAGAACAAGGGAAAAAACACAATTCAAAACAACTCTGGGTACTGAGCATGAATCTGTGTCTCCCTCTCCCATGTGCTCTCCTCGCGGCCGCCATGCCTCCACAACACACGAACCTAGGGAATGGTTGGTCCACGGAGCACCTTCCTTTTACAATCTTCGATTCTTACTGATCATTCCTCAAAGGTCGCGTTGTCTCCCATATCTAATTCTCCCGAGTCAATAATGTGGGAGTCATCATGCAAGTACCAACGAAGCTGGGAGACATGGAAGACATCATGAATATTCTCCAACTGAGGAGGCAGGACCAGTTGATATGCCACCTCGCCAACTCGTCTCAGCACCTAAAAAGGTCTGATGAACCTAGGCGAGAGATTTCCCCCTTTACCAAACCTCTGATGCCCCCGTCTAGGGGAAACCTTCAAGAACACATGATACCCCACCTCGAACTCCAAGGGCCTCCTTCTACGATCAACATAAGACTTCTGTCGGTCCTGAGTCTCTATCATCCTCTCACGTACAAGATGGACTTTCTATGTCGTGCTCTCCACTACCTCTGGCCCATGAGCACTTGTCTCACCAAAGTCTGCCCAGCAAATGGGTGAACGAAATGGCCTTCCATACAAAGCCTCAAACAGTGGCATGCCAATAGTAGAGTGGAAGCTGTTGTTGTAGGAAAACTCTACTAAAGGCAAGTGTCATACCCATGTTCCTCTGAAACCCAGAATGCATGCTCGCAGCATGTCCTCCAATGTCTGTATAGTCCGCTCTGTCTTCCCATCGGTCTGGGGGTAGAAAGTATTGCTAAGGTGTAGCTGGGTTCCAAAATCATGTTCTAACCCCCTCCAGACTCGTGGGGTAAACTGAGTATCCCAATATGAGATGATAGTCCTTGGAAATCCAAGAAAACACACCACCTCATCTACATTCCTGTGTGCTAAGGTACTCACCGGGCCTGACTCCTTGATTGCTATGATGTGAGATGATTTCGTCAGTCGATCCACCACCACCCAGATAACATCATAACCACCCAGGGCTCTCATAAGTCCTATGACAAAGTCCATTGAAATGTCTTCCCACTTCCACTCGGGGACATCTAAAGGATGCAACAAACCACTAGGAACACGGTGTTCAGCCTTCACTTGCAGACACACTAGGAATTTAGCCACAAACTCTGCCACTGCCCGTTTCACCCCGGACCACCAAAATTGATCCCTCAGGCCTCGGTACATTTTTGAAACTCCTGGATGTATTTCCAAGGCTCGTCTATGGAACTCACAGAGAACTCTCTCACGCATCTCCTCCGGAACAAAAAACCTTTCATGGAAAAGCATCTGATGTCGGCTGTCCTCTGACCATCCTTCTGGAGGGTTCCCCTGATCGACAGGATCCGACATCTCTTTCTCCTCGGAGTCCCCCCACTGAGACTCTTCCACCTGCTGCAACAAGGAGGACTATAACTTCATCTGAAATAAACAACCTCTAACACCTTCTACCCTTGTATACAAGTGTAGGGCACCCAAATCTCCCATCACCTTCCAAGAATCAGCGGATTAACGAACTATTTCCTGATGTGACTTCCTGCTCAGGGCATCAGCCACAACGTTTCCCTTACCTTCAGTGTAAGAGTTCTCAAAGTCATAGTCTTGGAGAATCTCGACCCATCTCGGCTGCCGTATGTTCAGGTCATGCTTGGAGAAGATATAATGCAGGCTCTTGTGATCTGAGAAGACCACAAAGCACTCCCCAAGGAGGTAATGTCACCACTACTTCAGTGTGAACACTACTGATGCAAGCTCCAGGTCATGGGTGGCATAGTTACGCTCGTGAGGGCGCAACTGCCTAAAACCATAACAAATCACTCCCTTCTTCTGCATCAACAAAAACCATAGAAAAAGGCCATAAGCATAACAAAAAATCTCATACAACAACCCCTTCTCTGGAAACCTGAGTACGGGAGCACTGACTGACTTCTCCTTTAAGTAGTCAAAATATTTTTGGAACTGCTCGCTCCATATGAAGACCTGGTTCGTCCTCGTCAAAGCTTTCAATGGAGCAGCAACTCGAGAGAAGTCCAGAATGAACCTCTGATAGTAACCTGCTAACCCCAGGAATCTACACACTTCTGCCATGCTCTTGGGTGTTTCCCAAGAAACAACTACCTCCACGTTCGACGGGTCCACTGACACTCCATTCTGAGACACGACCTGCCCAAGGAAGTGTACTTCTTGTGTCAATAACGTACACATAAACAATATCCAGTAAATATGGTGGTGTCAAAAGACTTCCAAGATTTCCCTGATATGCTAAACGTGCTCCTCCTCTGATCTTGAGTAGATCAGGATGTCGTCAATAAACACAACGATGAACCGGTCTAGAAACTCTTGGAAGACAAAGTTCATAAGTCCCCTGAACACAACCGGTGCATTCGTAACTCCAAACGGAATCACTAAAAACTCGAAGTTCCCATACCTGCACCTGAAAGACGTCTTCGAGATGTCACTATCCATTACACTCAACTGATGATATCCTGATTGTAGATCAATCTTAGAGAACCAACCTGCTCCCCTTAGTTGGTCGAAGAGATCATCTATCCTTGGAAGGGGGTAGTGGTTCTTGACCATTACCTGGTTCAACCTTCGGTAGTCTATGAGTAGCCTAAGACCACCATCTTCCTTCTTCACGAACAAAACTAGAGCACCCCATTGCGACATGCTAGGTCAAACAAAACCCTTCTCCATTAGATCGTCAATCTGAATCCGCAACTCCCGCAACTCTGAAGTTCCCATCCGATAAGGGGACATAGAAATCGGATAGGAACCAGGCTGTAATTCTATCCTGAACTCAACGTCACGTCGGGGGGGGGGGGGGGGGGGGGTAGAGTCACAACCTCCTCAGGAAAAACATCGAGGAACTCCCCATCAACTTTTGGGACATCCATCATCTCTGTATCAGCTAGAACCACTAATAACCAGCCTAACAAGGAAAGGAGAGGCTCCAAACGCTGGCATCCCACCTGATAGCTCCTCTTTCCAACAAAATATACGTGCTTCCCATCCACGTCGGAGAACACGACTCTTCTCCGGAAGTAGTCCATAATGGCACTAACAGAAAACAACCAATCGATGCCTAGGATGACATCGTATGGCTGCATCTGTAATAGAAGAAGGACCCCACTAGATCGATGGTGTCCCAACGTTAGCCCACATCCCTAGAAAACACAAGATATGATAGTCTAGACCCCAATTGGTGTACTCAGTACAAGTGGTATGGAAAGACTCTCTACATATAGTCCCAAAGCATGGTCTAACCTAGGTGAAAAAATGGTGTGCGAGGCTCCTGAATCGAACAAAGCAGAAACAAGATTGTTGAACAATCAAATCGTACCTCGCACCACCTCTGGTCCTGCCGGAGCGGCCAACTCTACTGTGTGCAACTGTCCACACCCAGCTCCTCTGCCTCTCTGATGTCATCCACCTCCCCGACCACACCCTGGTCGAGGTACATGAGGAGCACCCTGAGGTCGGCCTCCTCCTGCAAAGTCTGCCCTTGGAGGAGCATGGTCCTACTGCTAATGGAAGGTCCTCACTAGAAACCGGTGCTACTGAGGTGGGCGCTGAACCTGCCCACCTCCACCGTAATGAGCACAGGTCGAGCACTGACTCAGAACATTCCCGAAACCTCCACAAGAAAAACTCCTTGGTACTGGGCTTCTGAAAAAGGGATGAGGACCCAACGATCTAAACTGCTGGGGCCTGCTCCCCACTGGCCTGAACCTGGAAGGTCCCGTCGTAGGAGACCTGTAGATGACCGCCTTCCCCTTCAATGAACCTGGCTGGATCCCTCACGTGGTGCACCTACCAGCGAGTGCATCCTCTCTACAACCTATTCCTTATTCTGCACTGCCAAGTACGTCGGAATTGTGAAGGGGGTGATATCATACTGAAGCGAAGGACAGAGCGCCTCCTCCAAACTACTCGCCCGAGACTCCTCATCCGGAAAGAGATCCGGAGCAAATCGCATGAGATATTTGAACTTGATCCCTAGCTCTCGTACCTTCATCCTCCTCTACTGAAGGTAGAGTTACTCCTTCCACTTCCCTTCCTTGATCGTGGAAGAAAGGAATTCCTCTCGGAATTCCATCTCAAAGTCAGCTCATGGAAGCTTTGCCTCTATCCTCTCTCTGAGGTAGAGCATCCACCACTGTCGCGCAGCACCTCTCAGCTGACTGACTGCTACGGGAACCCAGTACTCCCTCGGAGCACAGATCAAGGTAAAAGAAATCCCTAGCTCATCAAGCCACCCTCCAGTATCAGTATCTGAAGTACTAACCTCATACTTCTTGAGGGTCTTCCACTGGAAATAACGGAGAGTCTTCTGCCACTGGATGTCTTCCTCCTCTCGGTCAATCCTCAACTGATCGACCGCTTGAATCTTCGGGGCCTCAGCCATTTGAGCCACCCGGGGACAACGTTGAGGTGCCATAGTTGTACGGTAAACAAGGATCGCCTATTCCCAAGTAGTAAGAACAAACTCACGGTTTCATTTTATCTTTTTATTTCAATTTCTTTCTTAGAACACCCAAATCAAGAAAAACACAATCATGATGATGCAACATACCTTCCCAAGGGTTTCTAACCTGCAATAAATGTATTCTCACATGGTCATTCAGTAGGCTCAGATTCCTTGTTTCAGATCATGGGGGGTCCTAAAATCTCGTGTCCTAGCCGGTCTTCCCTGGCCTATGTCACGCACCATGATTTAATAAAACTGTTGGCCTACCATCCCATGCAATCCTCACTGTACCTAACTCCAGACATCATCCTATCTCTCAACCATCACCTCAGATACCATTCTGTAATGACCCCCTCCCACCAATGAATCCCCTCCTGAGCTGGCAATGGTGAAAGGGAGATATGACCCCCTGAGTCCCACCTCCAGTAGGCCCCGTGGTGGAGACTATCACCATGGTTATGAGTTTTCACCAATATGGGAGACATTACAATTTTTATTTTTAATGATCGGGAAATATGAAAAGTCAACCACCAAAAAGGAAAAGAACCAGTGTATATAAATAAACCCAAACCAAGCCCACGAGCATGTCTAAATAATTTTTTAACAAGGTATAAGTACAAGAAAGCTCCAAGTACAGTACCAAAAGAAAACAAAGGTACAACAACAGCAACAACTCCAACTATCCGACTAGTAGGGTCCCGCACGGCCCTAGTAGTCCTCCTGGAAACCTGAAAGTAAACATAGGGTGAGCATACAAGTATACTCAGTAGGGAATCCTAAAGCTCTCGTGCACAAGTGGGGATACATCCTAATGTCCCGTGAGAATAACAGAAGGAACGTAGAAAGAATTCTATCCACCCAACCTCACCAGCCACACTCACCAAAACACAATCACTACAGGTAGTAGTAGTATATAAGAACAAGAGTATTGGGTACCCCACACCATTTCCCTTTAGTTAGCTGCTCTTCCTAACGACGAACGTCCTGACACTGCCACACTCTCCCTTCCCGCACACACATGGGCCTCACAACCAGGTATCTCGCCCGCACACACCTAGGCCTCACAACCACGTATCCTGCCCCACACACTCCTAGGCCTCACAACCTCGTATCATGCCCACACAACCCTGGGCCTCACAACCACAAATCCCACCCGCACAAACCTGGGCCTCATCCCGAAGATTACTGGGAAACAGGAGAACCTTCCCCAAGAGTCTTCGCCTAAAACCACCCCAATCAAAACCTACCCGAAGAGTCTTAGATGTAAGGTCACCTCAAGCCATAACAGCATAGGGGAGAAGGAGCAGGAAGGAGATAGTAACTAAGGGAAAAATACCCTCTCCCATAAAATGGGAGAGTTCGGCACTAAGTGCTCAACATGGGTGGGGTGCGACAAAACACAAAAGATACAGATATATATATATATATATACCAACCACACAACCCAACATATGGCTTCTAAAAAGAGAAACTGAGCATGTGCCTCGGCACTGCTACTACGAAGCATGTGTACAACAAACAAACCCAACCCCCATTAGGTTTTCACATTTCAGTAGAAATAGTTATCTAGTTCCTTAACTACTGGGCAACAGTCCACAACTAACCACACCAACATATGCCTGTCATCCACAAATCAAGTTAGGAAAACACAAGAAACAAAACCAAGCCCTTCTTATCAACCAACCAACCCATTGATTATTAAACCCATTCCATTACCATGCCCCACCATTCATTAACTCTTTCACTTTAATTTATTATTCACAACGCACTATTCATTCACAAACATGCCCATCCCTGTAGCCCCGCTGCCAACCACCATAACCACAACCAAACCGAATCTACACATCCCCATCCCTTTAATACCATTTATCGTCGCCCCGCTTCCCATCGCCATAATAACATCAAACCAACTCGCAACCAAGTCAACCGCAACCCTACTGTTCACCCGATCCACAACAACCCACAAAACACCCCCAACACATTCCTTGTAACCAAGCCAACCCTCACATGTTCCTTATTCCATTTTGATTAAACTGGGTGATCACATAAGGGTTCCATATTTTAAACAACCAACATTACGTGATTAACCAATTTCCACATTCCACAACGTTTCCAGCCATAAGAAAATCCAGAAGGAGTGGGAAACATTTAATTGTGTACGAAAAGGCCCCCAATGACCGTGATTTTCTATAGGCAGAAGCTCACTCAATTCAAACCATAATATCACAGGGTATAAAGTAACAACAATCACAATATCACATCCATGTTATATAAGATAGTTATTATCTTTATTAAACCGGTTCGAAAGTATTTCACATAAACAAGAGAACACCCACCCCACATTATGCACAAAGTAGAGGGAGGAATACTTAGTACATAACAAAAACACACACACAAGGATCATAATAGTTTTCTGTTTTTGGAAACTCGGAATATAATCTTCTAATCATGGTGAAATATCTTCAACATCTCCCATAAAGATCTACCTTTTTTATACCTAAAACCATTATTTATATCCTGGGGAAAAGAAACATAAAAGGGTGAGCTCAAATGTTCAGTAAGTGTAAACAAAATAAATATCAATCACATCATTTTCATAAGAACAAAACATTTTGGAAATATTAACCTGCAAAAGAGAGCATACTTTCATAACTTGGGAAAAATCATAGTAGTGAAATGAAATCACAATAATCATAACCTAAAACATGAAACTTTTTGGCATACACACATAATCATAGAGAATCATTTCTTATTAGTCAAGACTCGCTACCAAGACTATCTTAGTGGACAAAGTCCATTTCTGAACCGAGTCACCCATGTTTCAGTCCTGTTTCACTGAACCAGAATAACATACCATTCCAGCCATGTCTATCTCATTAGATATAAAATCATTACCCAATTAATTGGAGGGAGATATAGGTCCCACCCATCTCATAATGATACCATTCTTATGTGTGCCACAAAATCATAAAACCATACATCATAGCATAACCCATGTAATAAAAATGGGAATCTTAAACATCGTGACATCATAAAACAGTTCATATAAGATAAAGGAATTCATAAAAATATAATTACATCACAACATAATCAAATCAATGTAATCATAGGGATAAAAACAGAACCCTTTATTATCATAGATGGAAAATAATTTTGATAAAAACACTTGAACTCCATTCTTAAGGAAAATATCCTTTTTGCTTCAAAAACAATTTTCCTTTCTTAAAATGTCATACAATTCTAAACTAAATGAATTTGATTAAAAATAAACTTGAAAACTTGTAAATTAAGATTCTTGGAAATAATTTTTTAAAAATCCATTCATGTTGTATAAGTTAAAAAAACATTCTTCTTGTACTTTTGTCGGAAAAGTCAAAAAGTACCTCGTACAAAATATTCCTTTCATATCTTTTACTAAAAACTCACCGAAGGTTAAAATTGGATTTAAAAAATTGTAGGTGGATGGAAATAATATTACATATTGAGGAAACATGGATTTGGATGATAAAATACACCCCAGTAAATTCCAAAGTATAAACAATCTCGGATAAAAATGAGATTGTGATATTTCCCTTACCTTAGGTCCGATTTTCTTCGTATGTGTCTGAACCTCCTGTATAATGATTTAAATAATGTCAATAACTTATTAAGAATCATACACATTGTTATGATATCATATATGGTTCACTTATGGCTTTATATTACCAGTTCTTTTGTAAATTCCATGTTAAAGAGCGTTTTGGGTAAAATAATTTCATTTGTCGTCCGTGTTTTGACTTGTAATTATTCATATGATTACTTAGATCATGATTAAATAATTCCAAAATATGAAACATGATTTATATATAATATATATTCAGAATATATATATATAATATATCAGTAAATGGAAGGAAATACACCGTTCATGGATACGGTAGACCATACGTACACATGAACGTTGTTTTCTTTTCCTTATTGAGTTGAATGGAATTAATTCGATGACATACATATATATACACATAAATACAGAATAATTATTATGTCATATATTTAATTATTAATTATTATATATACTTTATAATCATTCATGATTGGTTAAAGTGGAGAATGACTCGCATCGCGTCGTGGAGACGGTAGTCCGTACGTACGCACGAGCGATGATATCGTTCTCATGATCGTGGAATTGTAATTGAGTGTATTTATACTATTTCAGAATCAATATCACTTTACAATAATCATATATAGTTATTATGTACACCATTATACCCATCCAAGTATGGTGGTGGTGGAAAATACATTACACCACGGCGTGGAGACGATATTCCGTACGTACGCACTGGCGGTGATTTCATTTTCCGTAGGATGGATAGATGGTGAAATAGGGGTGTTTCATAATTATAATAACATATCAGTATATAATTGATACTGATGATATTACTTCATAATGAAAAACCTAAGAAGAAGAAGTGGAAGAAAAATAAAGATGAAAGAATCGGTAACGGACATTACCTCTTCTTTGAATCGCCTCTTTGAGATCTCCTTTTAGGGCACTAAAATAGGTCTTTCAGGAAGACCAGAACCTCTAGGATGATTATAGGGAAGTGGATAATGGAATTTGGCAGGGGTTGGCCAAGCATGAAGGCTCAATGTGGTGTGAGGAAGCGAGGGAGGAGGTTCCCTTTTATAAGGGAGGAGAGGGGCACCTATGGAATAACTAAAAATATTATATTATTATAAAGTCATGTTCGGTTTTAAATAGCTCCAAATTCAGTTATTTCGAAGATAAGGTTGGGATGGGTCGAAATACTCTCATCAAATAGAATTTAGAGAAGTTTAGATCATTATATTAACCTTATCGTATAGTTTTAACTCTTAGTTAATTAGATTGACATTTACCATGTCACTTTGTATTTTTATATTATATAGTTAACTAACAAACCATATACATCCAAGAGACCCCCCCAGTTGTGTTTTATTAATATATATAACCTTATATAAGTCATTTGGCCGAACCTTAGATTTTTATGAATAAAATAACAATTAATAATATAATATTTGTTTTAAAAACGATTTTATGTCAATTTTGACACTATTCAATAGTTTATTTTTTTGAAACACATAACAGAATGATTACTTCGATAAAAGTTAATTAAATCAATAATAACATGTCATAGTAACCTATAAAAGTAGTTTAATTCATAAAAAGTCTCAAATAATATTTATTTGGATATTTATAACATCAATTATGTCAATATTTCATTAATAAGATAACTACTGTGTCATCGTTGTGTCATAAATAAATTAAACTATATAATGTCTAAAAATTAAAAATAAAATACCATTATGTAGGAAATATTTGTATCTTTCTAATGAATATTTATTGTCGAATTTATCTTATGTATAACCCCATATTAAAAATGATGTACTTATTAAACTTTGATTTTAACTGTTTTAACCCTTCTTTAAATAAATTAATAATAAATGTCCTAATCTAAACCAAGTGGGCCTAAATGATCATATTTTATTCCTAAGGTTGTTTGTGGTCGAATTACACTTATCCAATAGAATTAGGACATGTGTTAGGGTAATAATAATAACATTTTTACCCTTAATTACCCTATTTACATTTAACCGTGGTAAAAAAAAGTAAAAAGTTACTATTCACCAAAAATTAATTTCATGTCATTGAACCACATTTTACTTACTAACATCAATTGTGTCTCTCTGATTTTTGAAATTCCACTCACAGAAGCGGTAAAATTATGTTTTATGAAAAATTCATTTTTTTAACTACCACTTAGTGGTTTCACTATTCATCAAAAAATGAAAGTTTCCAGAAAAATACCAAAAATTAGGCCTAAGCTATATTTGATTTTATGAACTCAAAAATGATGTCTATTTTAAGAAATTCAAAACATATTAGTTGAATTAATTAATTTAAAAATTAATTCCCATCGTCAAAACAAATAGCGTGTTTTTAAGAGATAATAACCATCAAAAGATTGACACTTGTTTATGTCTAGTTTAAATAGTAAATTACATCCAATGACCAACATTGTATTAAATTGTAAAAATATATTCTAAATATACATTAAAACTACTCAAATTAGTAATTTATCACTATTAATTATTTCTAATAAAGAAGTTATTTTTAAATAAAATTTAGTAAATTTCACTATTAATCAGAATATGAAAGTTATCCGAAAAGTACCAAAATTTCACCCTAAGCTAATTTCGATATTCCGAATCCAAAAATGAAGTCCATTTTGAAATATAAAATTTACAGAATTTCAAAAAGTGGTTATTTCTATTCTTAATGGCTAGTTTTAATAATATTTTAATAGCATATCATTGTTTAGTGAAAATCGATATTGCGTACTACACATGCTATTGAGGAAGGTCGTGATTGCGTGTAATGCAAGGAAACTCAAGGATGCGTGTTGTGAAATTTCCTTTTGGTGTAGCGTAAAACTCAAGAAATTAATGAAAAGAATAGTTTTCATAAATTCTCGGGGTGTTACATTCTACCCCCTTAAAATGAATTTCGCCCTCGAAATTCGTCGGGGTTATAAATGGTTTACTACTTGAAAGTTTTTTTAATAGAAACCCACATCGTAAAAAGGAATACCAAAAACATTCTTTAAAAACAAAAGTATGAAACGTAATGGTTTCCCAAAAAAACAAATCACTGGGTTTCCACATAGGTGAAAATATGGATATGGAAGAGAAATCTAACCATCATGTTCTGATTGAGAGTGGTAGAGAACATGGCTATGGAAAATCCAGCAATCACAAAGCCATAAATTTGTGATGATCTAAGGTACTATCTAATTCATCATATATAAGAGCACTGGGACAACATTTTTGGTTTTCAAGATCATCTCTCTAAAGTTGATGAAATTGGAATTAGAAGAAATACTTTCGTGATTTTGGTATTGTGTCACCGTTTGTCGTTCATTGGACAATTTCCACTTCATCTATTAAAGAAATGAAGTTGAATTTGTCATTTGTGATGTGTTAGCAGATCATGTGATAGAATGATGGTTCATTCCATCTCTCTCAAACAAAATGTTAGAAAAGTTATCATAATCCCATCTATAGTGAGATTAATCATATATGGTTCCTAAAATGGACTTATACTTCATATATCATACTGCTTAATATAATAAAACTAGTTTCTACTAAACAGGGACTTCCTGTAGGCCAGTGGTAGGCGATAAAGGCCAGTCACACTTCGGTTGTGGGTTCGATTCCCATAGCCTTGTCCGACGCGATGGGTTATCGCTCGTCCTGCAGGTTGTCCTTTTTCTAAAACTACATTACTATAACATCCCATCAATAATATCGAAAAACTTATATCCTTAAACAATACTAACTTATGTCCAACATATTGCATTCTAATCTTTAGGATTATCCACAATACTGCAGTCCACTATCATAATATAGTGTAAACGATTACCAGAGATTTAATACCATCATTGATCCCCATATATCATAAGATATTTCTTGTTGGTCACATTCCAAACATTCAATGCCCTTAATCATGTATTCTCTTGAATACCCATTGAACCATAGTGAAAACATGAATGCAGTTAAAAGTTAACACTTTCCATATACCAAAATCCTCAAAATTATATATACTCAAACCATGATATCACTTAGTCCTTATATCAATCATGAGCTCATGAATGCTGTCAAATATTTCATTTTCTCATTTTTCCTTCATTATGTGCATATCATCTGTTTTCCAAAAATATTTCAATCACTTTTCATGGTTACCGATGCCATAAAATTATTGAAAACCACAATAGACCAAAACATAAATATTCCAATATTCCACGATACTATATGCAACATTATTATGGAATCCCATTACATAAACACTTAATCATTCCACCACATCGTTGTCATATTCAACATCGCCAATGGTGATCGCATGTGAATTCCCTTTGTCCTTTTCCTTAAGTGGTTGCTCATGTCGATCATCACTAACCCTTGGATTAGGGCATTTATTATCATAATGCCCCATTTCCTTGCACTTGAAGCATTGAAGTGTAGTAGGTTCATTATGTGTATCCCTTCCTTTGTTTGCATCATTAGACATCTTCTCCCCATCATTGTGGCATTCAAATGCCTGATGACCTTCCTTTCTATATTTGAAACATTTACTTGTCCCTTTAAGACAATCTCCACCATGCTTCTTTCCACACTATGAGCATAAGGAAACATTCATCTTCTTTTCACCATTATTCTGAGATTTCTCCTTGAACTCCATCTTTCGTTTCCTGTCAAAACTATGAGATGGATAAGTAACACCAACTTCCATTTCTACCTTGATAGCATAACGCACAATTTGTTCATAGCTACTGAAGTCTCTTATAGCTAATTCCCTTCTAAGATTTGGATTTAAGCCACTGAAGAATCGATCAACTTTACATTAAGGTTGGATGATAAAGCCAGATGCATACCTTGCAAGCCATGTAAAATTCGCTTCGTATACACCAACAGATTCATCATCCTTTTCCATTAGTTCAAGAAACTCCTTCTCCATCTTTGTTCGAAGAATGTGAGGGAAGTACATATTGAAAAATAATTTCTTGAACTCATCCCATTCCATGGACTCAAATTCATCTATTTGCCTCGTATTCTTGAAAGGATTCCACCATTGATTAGCTTCACCTTCAAAATGATATACTGCTAAGATTACTTTATCATGTTCAGAACATTGAATAACTGAAAATATCTTTTCAGTAGTACTGATCCATTGTTCAGCAACAAGTGGATCAGAAGACCCACTGAAAGAAGGCGGACGTTTCATCATGAAGGACTCAATAGAATATTGTTCCCTTGTATACTCATTTGGATGTCCAGAATGATTAATAACTTGTGTAAGTATAGCAATAAGATTTTTCACTCCATCTCCCATAACATTTGTTTTTTCAGGAGGACAATCATTGCATTGTCCATTACATTGATCACCACGGTTACTTCAGGTTCCAGCCATCGTCTAAAACCCAAAAAGAATAGTGTGAGAGGAAAAAATCATGCTAGGGAAAACAACATAATAAAGGGGATTACCTTCAATATATAACATCTTAGGTTTAATTATATGATCGTTAGCATAATTCTAGGACTATAACCTATACTTGTACTTAACCTTAGGTACATCCCTAGACATACCTTAGAAATATCTCTAGGGATCTCACTAACTTTTTCGCATCATAGTTTCCAAAGGTTGACTAAACCTTTCATCTGATACCAACTATAGATACCAAAAGCTTGACGTACATGGACATTACTTTACTTTTGCAAAATACTTAGTACATAACAAAAACACACACACAAGGATCGTAATAGTTTAGTGTCTTTGGAAACTCGGAATATAATCTTCTAATCGTGGTGAATGATCTTCAACATCTCCCATAAAGATCTTACTTTTTATTAATACCTAAAACCTTTCTTTATATCCTGGGGAAAAAGAAAACATAAAAGGGTGAGCACAAATGCTCAGTAAGGGTAAACAAAAGAAATATCAATCACATCATTTTCATAAGAACATAACTTTTTGGAAATCTTAACCTGCAAAAGAGAGCATAATTTCATAACATGGGATAAATCATAGTAGTGAAATGAAATCCCAATAATCATAACTTAAAACATGAAACTTTGTGGCATAACCACATAATCATAGAGAATCATTTCTTATTATTCAAGACTCATTTCCAAGACTACCTTCGTGGACAAAGTCCATTTCTAAACCGAGTCACCCTTGTATCAGTCCTTTTTCACTGAACCGGTATAACCTACCATTCCATCCATGTCTATCTCATGATATATAAAATCCTTAAACAATGCATTGTAGTGAGATATAGGTCCCACCCATCTCATAATGATACCATTCTTATGTGTGCCACAAAATCAGAAAACCATACATCATTGAATAACCCATGTAATAAAAATGGGAATCTTAAACATCGTGACATCATAAAACAATTCATATAAGATGAAGGAATTCATAAAAATATAATTCCATCACAGCATAATCAAATCAATGTAATTATAGGGATAAAAACAGAACCCTTTATTATCTTATATGGAAAATAATTTTGATAAATCACTTGAACTCCATTCTTGAGGGAAATATCCTTTCTGCTTCAAAAACACTTTTCCTTTCTTAACATGTCATACAATTTTAAACTATAATAATTTGATTAAAAATATACATGAAAACTTGTAAAGTAATCTTCTAGTAAATGATGTTTTAAAAATCCATTTCATTCCGTATAAGTTAAAAAACATTCTTCTCATAATTTTGTCGGAAAAGTCAAAAAGTACCTCTTACGAAAGACTCCTTTCATATCTTTTACTAAAAACTCACCAAAGGGTAAAATTGAATTTAAACCATTGTAGGTGGATGGAAATAATATTACATATTGAGGAAACATGGATGTGGATGATAAAATACACCCCAGTAAATGCGAAAGTATAAACAATCTCAGATAAAAATGAGATTGTGATATTTCCCTTAGCTTAGGTCCGATTTGCTTCGTATGTGTCTGAACCTCCTGTATAATTATTTAAATAATGTCATTGACTTATTCAGAATCATATCCATTTTTATGATATCATATATGGTTCACTTATGGCTTTGTATTACCGGTTATTTTGTAAATTCTATGTTAAAGAGGTTTTTGGGTAAAATCGTTTCATTTGCCGTCCGTGTTTTGACTTGTAATTATTCATATGATTACTTAGATCATGATTACTTAATTCCAGAATATAAAACATGATTTATATATAATATATATTCAGAATATATATATATATATATAATAGATCAGTAAATGGAAAGAAATACACCGTTCATGGAGACGGTAGACCGGACGTACACATGAACGTTGTTTTCTTTTCCTTATTGAGTTGAATGGAATTAAGTAGATGAAATACATATATATACACATAAATCCAGAATCATAATTATGTCATATATTTCATTATTAATTATTATATATACTTTAAAATCATTCATCAATGGTTAATGTGGAGAATGAGCCTCATCGCGTCGTGGAGACGGTAGTCCGTACGTACGCACGAGCGATGATATCATTATCATGATCGTGGAATTGTATTGGAGTGTATTTATACTATTTAAGAATCAATATCACATTACAATAATCATATATATTTATTATTTACACCATTATACCCATCCAAGTAAGGTGGTCATGGAAAATAGATTACACCACGGCGTGGAGTCGGTATTCCGTACGTACGCATGCGCGGTGATTTTATTTTCCGTAGGATTGATGGATGCTGAATTAGGGTTGTTTCATAATTATAATAACATATCAGTATATAAGTGATAATGATGTTATTACTTCATAATGAAACAACATAAGAAGAAGAAGTGGAAGAAGAAATAAAGATGAAAGAATCGGTAATGGACATTAACTCTTCTTTGAAGCGCCTCTTTGAGATCTCCTTTTAGGGAATAACATTGGTCTTTGAGGAAAATCAGAACCTCTAGGATGTTTCTAGGGAAGTGGAGAAGGGAATTTTGTAGGGTTTGGACGAGCGTGAAGGCTCAAAGTGGTGTGAGGAAGAGAGGGAGGAGGTTCCCTTTTATAAGGGAGGAGAGGGGCACCTTTGGAATAACAAAAAATATTATTTTATTATAAAAGCCATGTTCGGTTTTAAATAGCTCAAAATTGAGTTATTTCAAAGATAAGGTGGCTATGGGTCTAAATACTCTCATACAATAGAATTTAGACAATTTTAGGTCATTAGATTAACCTTATCTTTTAGTTTTAACTCATAGTTAATTAGATTGACATTTACCATGTCACTTTGTATTTTTATATTTTATAGTTAATAAACATACCATATACATCCAAGCGACCCCAAGTTGTGTTTTATTAATATATATAACCTTATCTAAGTCATTTGGCAGAAAATTAGATTTTTAGGAATAAAATAACAATTAATAATATAATATTTGTTTTAAAAACTATTTTATGTCAATTTTGACACTATTCAATAGTTGATTTTTTTGAAACTCATAACAGAATTATTACATAGACCAAAGTTAATTAAATCAATCCTAACATGTCATATTAACCTAGAAAATTCGTTTAATTCATAAAAAGTCTCAAATTATATTTATTTGGGTATTTATAACATCAATTATGTCAATTTTCATTAATAAGATAATTACTGCATCATCGTTGTGTCATAAATAAATTAAACTATTTAATGTCTAAAAATTACAAATAAAATACCATTATGTAGGAAATCTTTTTATCGTTCTAATAAATATTTATAGTAGAATTTAACTTATGTATAACCCCATATTAAAAATGATTTACTTATTAAACATTGATTTTAACTATTTTAACCCTTCTTTAAATAATTTAATAATAAATGTCCTAATCTAATCCAAGTGGTCCTAAATGATCATATTTTATTCCTAAGGTTGTTTTTGGTCGAATTACACTTATCCAATAGAATTAGGACAAGTGTTAGGGTAATAATAATATCATTTGTTTCCTTAATTACCCTATTTACTTTTAACCGTGGTAAAAAAAAGAAAAAAAACTACTATTCACCAAAAATTATATTCATCTCATTGAACCACATTTTACTTACTAACATCAACCATGTGTCTCAGATTTTTGAAATTCCACTCACAGAAGCGGTAAAATTAAGTTTTATGAAAAATTAATTTTTTTAACTACCACTTAGTGGTTTCACTATTCATCAAAAAATGAAAGTTTCCAAAAAAATATAAAAAATTAGGCCTAAGTTATATTTGATATTATGAACTCAAAAATGATGTCTATTTTACCAAATTGAAAACATATTAGTTGCATTAATTAATTTAAAAATTAATTCTCGTCGTCAAAACAAATAGCGTGTTTTTAAGAGATAATAACCATCAAAAGATTGACACTTGTTTATGTCTGGTTTAAATGTAGAATTACATCCAATGACCAAAATTGTATTAAATTGTAAAAATATATTCTAAATATACTTTAAAACCACTCAAATTAATAATTTTTCACTATTAATTATTTATATTAAAAAAGTTATTTTTAATTAAAAGTTAGTAATTTTCACTATTAATCAGAATATGAAAGTTATCTGAAAAGTACAAAATTTCACCCTAAGATAATTTCGATATTCCGAATCCAAAAATGAAGTCCATTTTGAAAAATAAAATTTAAAAAATTTTAAAAAGTGGTTATTACTATTCATAACGGCTATTTTTAATAATATATTAATAGCATATCGTTGTTTAGTGAAACTCGGTATTGCGTACTACACATGCTATCGAGGCAGGTCGTGATTGCGTGTAATTCAAGGCAAGTCAAGGATGCTTGTTGTGAAATCTCCTTTTGGTGTAGTTTACAACACAAGACATTAATGAAAAAAAAAAATTTCATAAAATCTCGGGGAGTTACATACACATCGTGTACTCTGTTCTTTCACACGGTCTCCACACAGCTTCCAACACGGCTCCATGGCCGTTGATTGGTCAACACACAGTTTGACGGTAATGCATACGCGGGGAGGGACTACATGGCATGTAGTCTGGACAAACGGCGTGTAATAATTTATTACACACGGCAAGGACATGGCTCCAACATGGTACACGACCGTTGACTGGTAACACGTATGCGGGGAGGGACTAGACGACGTGTAGAACTGGTCACACGACGTGCACCCATTATTCAACACAGCAAGGACACGGCTTGCAACACGGGGTATACTTGGAAAAGGGAGTACATGGCATGTAGTAAAACTACACGGTGTGTAGTTTCAAAAATATGGAAAGTGTGGGAAAGGTCCGTTTTACCCTCCATAACACTTCTTGACCTTCTTTTTGACAAAGGAAAGGGCCGGAGAGGTCCGAGCCATTACACAAATGACTTTATCATGTTTATAAAATGTATTTTAATGAAATATCAATTTTTTATATATTTGTTATCAACAACTAAATTTTTTTATATGTGTTTGTATCTATGAATTTTTATTCTATAAATATTGCTTTTAAATATAATTTTTTTCTTAATCATGTTAATATATTTTATATTCTACGAATAATAATTATTACATTAAAGGCTTACACCTTGATGATGTGGTAATTATTTTATTAAATAAAATTACAAATAAGTAATATTAAAAATATTAAAGTAAATACAATTTTAGATACTTAATGTTATCAAAGAATTTTCCAGAATTCATTAAAATTTTATTGATATGTTAAAATATTTGGCTCTAATTTATCTTTTTGATAATAAATTTCTGAACATTCAACTATTGAATATTATCAACGTTGACAGTAATGATATTTTTAAATAAATTAAATTTAATTAAATGATATAAAAATTAAGAATATAAAATTTTCAACCTAATTATTTATATAATATTAAAATTTTTATTAATGATCCATTTTTATTCTCATGTAATATTAATTATATTAACACTCAAATTGTAAATTACATGATATCAAGATCTGAGTTAATGGGGATAAATAAGGGTTAATACAAAAAATGGATTAAAAGAAAATAAAAACGTATATAATTTTCATTTAAAGAATTTATTAAGACCCATAATCATCCTATATTATAAATAAATTTGTATAGAGCCATTTTAATCGAAAATTAATTTACATTAAATTAATATTTTTGAAAATTACATTACTCAAAACATCTCTTATAAAATGGAACACATTATTATCTTCTATTCACACTAAAAATGAAATTTGTTTTGGAAAATATAAAGCCATATCCATTCCCGTAATCACTATATAAAATTTATAGGTTTTAGTTTATTCATAACAACCACCTTTGAGTTGTTAAGTTGTTAATCAAAGGATATCATCTGAAGAAGAGGTATTGTTTTTAATTAAGTGTTTAAATTTTATTTTATCTTCCACAAACAGAAAATATTATTAAACAATGATGAAATTTTAATTTTAGTTCCCTTAATATACTGATATGTAATAATTTTAACATAGTCTCTTATATTTATATAATTTTCAATCAATTGGGGAAAAAACATTGTCTGTGTATACGGTGGACTACTGCCTCAGAAACCGATGATATAATTTTCCATGATAGTCTATAAATACATGATATAATTATGGGATTGATGTTTACATATTATATTCATTAAATATTCATCATTATAAAAGAACAATATATCACTGAATCTCTTATACATCTCAGATCCAAAAAATGTTAATGTTTTTTTGTGTATTTGTGAACTATGTCCTCCACGAAGTGATGTGATTAACTTTTCTTCACCACATAACATGGATAATATATATAATTATGTTTAAATATTAACTAGTATATTCATTATATTATTATAATTATGTATATATATATAATAATACTTCCCTTCTTTCTATATTGATCATTGAAAAATGCATATGCAACTCATGCGTATGTTTGTATTACCGTATATATGATTGTAACATAGTTTATTTTTCATATCCATATGAAATAGATTAATTTTAAAATATAAATGATGTATAAAATATATAATTATTTTCATAATATTATTTATGATTTTATGAACTAAATATTACTTTTAAGATGGACATCAAACCGAAGTCATTTTGGGACTCAAGTACCAAATATCATCAATCAATTTGACATGAAATTGAATTATTATGTAATTTTATAATCCGAAAATAATTGATATAAAAGTAATAATTAAATTTTAAAATGGTTGTCAATAATTTAAATAATTATGCTATGTTTATTTTTCATGAATATGATGATTTTATAGGATTTGTCAAAGTCATGGTAAAGGAAGTTATCTCAATTGACTTTCATTGAGAAAAATTATTGATGTTACACAACTATATTATTTTCTAAGATATATATAACTATACAATGAAATGATATATCATGAAATTTTAATTCACATAATATTTAATGTTTTATTAAATTTTATTCTTTCATTTTCCATATGATTAGACTAATTACAAAGTAGTGAGGGAATTCATAATCCAATTTCCCTTTTTTGGGTTAAAATTCTACTTCCTTGTTATATAATACAAATAATCTTTATAATTGAATTTTTAATGTATCATTTTATATTTAAATTTTTGTGCATATTTGTAGTGGATACACATATTCAATTCATTGAATTATTTATCAAATCGATGATATGATATATGTAAGGGAATTTTTAATTAAAACCCATATTTTAAAGGTTTTAATGGTTTATTATTATAAATCATTATATTCTATTAGAAAATTTTAAAAATGGTTTTATGTATCTATTCATATATAAATTAATGGTCTAAATTGGTACTTTTCAAATTTATTCATAATTATTTTTTAGAAAAAGAATATTTTATGGTTTTATACAAGAATAATTATTTAAAATTCATATTTTAATGTTACTCGACCAACTATGTTATCAATAGAAAAAAGAAATGTTTTATAAAAATTACATAATAAAAACAATTTCCCAATTTCATTTCAAATAAATGTTTTTTTTCTTCCTTGTAATTTTAAATAATATATTTTTAGACAAATTTTCATTATTAATGAGTGTGTGACATTCCGAAAATTAAATGTGATTTCAATGTGGAAAATGTTTTTTATATTATGCCAATTTTATGTGTTATTATTATGTTATGTTTTATGAGAAGTATTTATATGTAACGATGCTTCTATGATAAATAGATGGTATTTGAGTCTTTTATACCTCTCCAATGAATTTGGTAATGAGATAGATTTAACTGGTAGGTTTTTTCCAAAATTATTATGTGAATATACAATAGTGGGTGTTACAAACACGACCATGATGTTTTCTACTTTTGTAATCATGAAACATTTAATAAAATTTTCTGTGATATGGAAACTATTCTCTAAGTTTACTTTGAATTTTATTATACAATGGAGTTTATAGAAACTTATTATTTAATGAGTAATGGGAAAGAGATTATGTTTTATTAGTCTAATTATATCTTTTTGAAAATATTTCCATTTGTTTATAATTATTCATTGAATAACTATTTCATTCATTATTTTTATGTCCACTATAGATCATTTTTTATCCCATGTTTAATTAATGTTTCCTTGGATTTAAAGGGGAATAGTTATATGTATGGGATCTATCAGATAATTTTGAATATTTTTCATTAAAGAACCTGTATTTTATTTCAAAGGGAATACAATGGTGAAAAAAATGATACTTAGAATAAGTTACAACTATTGATGAATGATTTTACCTTTAAGGATCATTTTATCACCCTCTAAAACTATAAATTGTAAATATCCTCAAATATTTCATCTATTTAAAAAAACACAATAATTTACAATGATTATTGTCAAGTCCTTACATTCATTTTTATTTTCTGATCAATTAACTCAACTCATTACAATGTTTCATGTTATGAACATCATTATTCATTGACCAGAGGAAAATTATTCTTGCATTGAAGGCACTCATGAAATCCATCTAAAATGTATTCAAGTTGTGAATGACCAATTCATAGTGTGAATTTTTTCTATTGGTAGAATATATCCTATTCCAATATTGACACTCCAAATTAATTAAAACATGAAACAAAAACATAATATTATGTTGCATCTAATACTAGTGGTGATACAATAAAATATCACTCATGTGTCAAAAATATATATTTCTATAATTAATTTAAAAATATAATAAATGGTATGATTTATCTCACACCTCTTACAATGGTATCATGTTATCGATGTGGTTCAAGAATTCCGAAACCAAAAGTTAGAATCTAAGAGTTTTTATGATCTATCGCTTAACATTATGATCCTAATGTAGAAATAATAACATGGGATATTTTTTAAGTTTTCTGTATCTATGGGATAATAGGAATATAACATCAAAATCAAGGGGTAATATCAGGTAAAAAACATGGAAAAAATTAAAAACATATGAAATGTGGTTTAAAAGGTTCAAGGAACACATTCCTTTAAGGGAAAGAATAAGCTAAAAAGGAAAATAGTGAAGAATAAAAAAAGGTAAGAAAAAAAGAAAATATATAGAAAACATAAAAATTCTCACAATTAATTATTTAATGAGGATACAAGTGTCCTTTTTTATTATCCATAAATTCATAATTTATTTCATTTTTTATCAATATTTTTTATAATTTATTTTTTAAATGTATAATTATTTTTTTAAAATTTTCCCAATCCCATTTCATTAACATTAGTAAAAATTATAAATATAAAACTATTCCCAATACTTAAAAAATGATAACCTCTCTCAAACATAAATGGAATATTATCCTAAATAATATTATGGTCCATTGACTATCGATGCTCTTGTGCATTACTATATTGTGTATAGAAAAACTTATGTCAAATATTATATTATGGTACTTAATTTGGGAGTTAATTTTTTTTAATTTTCAATAGGGTAGGGTTATTTCCAAATCATTGGTATAATAATAGATTTTTTAATTTAATTTAACAATTTGATAATTATTAGAACGAGATTATTATAAGGGATGTAATGTTATTATATCCTCAAAATTATCAAAAGCTATCATTAAATTAACATACTCATTATAATTAGATTTTTATTAGAATTCATAATATTCATCTCCTTTATCTAATATGTCACTTGGGTTATTATAGAAAAATTTTATGAATGATGTTTTAATATTTCATTAATCATTGTGTACATGTGGGTCCAAAAATAAATGGAATCCATATTCCAAAAACAAACATTTAAGTACTCTATAAATGATTGAATTCGTTATTCATATATTGAACATCCTGATGAAATGAAATCTATTATTAATAGTTACCCTCTTGTCATCGGTGATGATTTTCTTGATTAGGAACCTGTACATAATTGTATTCTAAACTCAAATTGTTTTTAAAATCATAACATCATTTCAAAAACATAAACTTTTTCATGCTTAAGAATCTTTAATAAACAATGTGTTTGACCCTATATATTGACACTAATTTGGAGAATTTCTCAAAGACAAATTCTTATAGATTTCACTCTTTTGTTGTTTGGTATTTAGTGTGGTTTTAATTACTTCTGTGTAATCAGAATAGATAGAATTGTGACCTTATTTCTCAATATTGTTCTTCAACATCTTCATTATAGAAATATACTTATAAATTTTTTATCTCATCTTGGCAGGTGTGTACCACATTCCCTATTAGATGCAGAGAATCGCTATTATGGATGCCACCCCTCAAATTAGGCAACTTTTCATCACCATAGTGTTTGAACTACATCATATTATTTGGTATGAAAGAAATGTTTCATTCACA
Source organism: Viscum album (assembly GCA_963277665.1). Taxonomy (NCBI): domain Eukaryota; kingdom Viridiplantae; phylum Streptophyta; class Magnoliopsida; order Santalales; family Viscaceae; genus Viscum; species Viscum album. Next base: position 327,949,140 of record OY728128.1, read on the forward strand.
AAAATAACCCTTTTAATCTTCGTTCAACTAAACTAAATATTTTCACTATGATCAAGGAAGCTGAGATTGTGCAAACACATGCATTCCACAACAACATTTGAGATTTCAGTATCCATCATCATATCAGTGTCAATGGAATATATAGTAAGCCAAAATGATCAATATAAATTTTTTGAAAACCCCCAACCCTCCCCAAATCAATGATAGATCATAATAAATGTCGATGGTGGCTTGAAATGATACCTAGTTCTAGAATGCTATGGGGTTTTGTGATGGGAGAACAAAAGAAACATTTGTGAATACTGTTTTGGTAAATTTCAATTTTCCTCCTCCCTTGAAGTAGATATGTACAACTTCATAATTACCATGGATATCATCAATCAAATGGGCAGAGAAATTATCTTATTGAAAACGATTCAACTACTCTTATTGTAGCCCCTTTGAAATAGAGTCTTTAATCTAGCATGGACACTCACATCCAGATGAATCAAGTGCCTCAAATTTCATAAAAAGATCAATCATACAATCAACCTTATCTACTGATAGGTGAACTTGGTCGTGGATGGACATGACATCAAAGGAGTTGACAATGAATACACATGAGTGGAGTTCCTTCCACCTGAGCACCACCATTTATATAAAAATGTTTTTAATAAATTCTCTTCTTTTATAATTATGTAATTTTTTCTAATATTATTTATATTATTTATTCCTTGGTCCCTTGAACAAGTTATCAACATTAAAATATCAATAATATTACATAATATCTGGTGGATTATAATATTAGAATAGGATAGAGATTCATGTATTCAAATTATAAAGAAATTGAAATCAAACATAAACAATTACAATTAAAATAAATGATGTGCTTGGAAATAATAAGTATATGAGAGGTCTCGAAAGTGGAAACATATGTTTGGATGGCCCACTAAGAAATATTTCATGACTATAGTAATGAAAATGATCTTATAATTCTTTTACATATAAAAAATCCATAAAAGGATAAGATATTGTTTTATATATAGTTACAGGATTAGTTTTTTAACAACATAAACTAGGTTGTCATCAAACCCATCACCTGACCTAGTCTTCCAAAACCCCCAAAGGTAATTACCAGTACCCATGGGAAGGAAAATAGTGAGTGAAAAACATATAAATAATATAGATATTTATTTCACCACCATACATAAATTTAAATAATTACCAGAAATAAATGTAATAGATATACATCTAGAACACATGGATCAAACATGATTTTTCCATTATTTAAACCCTTTTCTTATATCAATTTAAAACATGTGTAAAGTGAAAAAATATCAATCAAGGATGGAATAATACAATCACACGCCATTTTTTGGGGCTATGTAACAATGGTAAACAACTGCTACATGAGTTCCAAAGAATAATCCATAAATAATGGTATACAATAAATACATATGATAAATCCACTAAACATATACAAAAAGATACTACATTAATGTATATATACAATGGGATCTTACAAATGGGAACTATATTTATTTATAATAACCATAGGTTCTCTAATCACTCAACATGACTATAATATTTTAAAGATCACTCATTCCCCCCAAGACTCTCTCAGTCCACATTGCCTCACTTGGTCCCCAATAACCATATTCTCACTCAGTATATATAGAGAAACATACCATATATGGGATCCCTTAGTCCAGAGTAAATATTTCATAATAAATATCAACCTAGAAATAGTTGTCAACTTCATAATCGACGTACCCCATTCCCCATGGCCTTCCATACTAAGTTGAAGGAGGTGGAAACAATTTACCAATAACACATATCAAATATAAATAATTTTAAATAACACAACCCTATCCAACCATACCCTTACAATGAAACACCCCCATTTTTATATAAATACAAAAATAATAATCAGATTATTCAATAATAATTATCCCCATACATAATCCCAATAACCCATCGACACACATGATTAAAAATGTTAAATCAATAGGGTCTCAACCCATTTTGAAAAACTTATTCTTCATAAAATTCATAAATGGATTTATTAATAACAATATTGTTTTAATTTATCATCAACTCAACACTTTAACAATTTGTCTCAATCTACTCATGAGACTTAATTTTTTAAAAAAATTAATACCAATGGTAAATCACAATTACCATTAAATAAAATTTGAAGTCATGGAAATCCACTATTGTGTTTCAAAACTCAATGCACATTGGATAACATGCCCTTTTGTAAAAAAATCCTACTTGGATCATTTTAAAATCCTGAAACACCTCAATCGTTTTATATTATAATAAACCAATGTTGTAAAACTGATTAAAGAAAAGTACACAAGGGTTAACACAGACATTTCAATATCAAATTACCCCTGAAAAATATATTCAACATAGTCAAAACCACAAAGCACATTTTTTTGAATTCAAATATTACAATAATACCTTTAAAGACCTCAAATTTGTTTTTCAATCACTTGTAAACCCACAAACATTATTTAATATCCAATTAGGCATTTTCACAAAATCATGGAATGAAACTCCATTCCATGAAAAAGTTTTAAATCAATTTAAATTAGATTGGCCCCTATATGTCCATCGTATATGAATATTTTAACTGATGATACTATTTTAAAACTATCAATAATATAATGTGATGAAATATAAATTTATGAAAAAGGAAACCAACCTTTGTTAAATGATGATAATGAAGGAAGATGTAACATGTGATGGAGAATACTCCCACAAGCTGTGATGCACCATATATAACCCCAATTTGTGGGATGCTTCATGATTCATTCAAACACTGACCCTAAATTTTTCTAACATAGATTTAGGGTAGGTGATTGGAATTAGAAATCTATGGAAATAGGAAAATGATAAGAGAATGATTGTTAGAGGTACATAACTTAGAAGATTCAACTTAAAATTAGTGTAGATGAACACCAAAATGGGAAGAGAAGGGATGAGGCTACCAAGGGTGGAATACCTACTCTATTAGAATATGATGGCATGAAATGGAGGGTTTGAGGACTAAAATATAGGAGGGGTAACATGATACATACAATTTTAATGAATCTCTGTTTGTTACAATGTTTGGAAACATGCTTTTCCAAACAATAAACCAACCAAGAGAAGGAAGCTGCGTATCCAAAACCCACATGCGTGCTTCACATGGAAAGCCCTATGGATAAGAAAACCCTAATCTAGACTTTCCAAATAGAATTTATAAAATAGGGATCTAATTTGAAATCTTGTAACATGTTTTACCAAACCATTTTCATGTCGTGTTCTATAACCCAACTATACCTAATGAACAATGAGCATTCTCTTGCAATCTACATTGTTTGAGACTCAACTAAGCACCACCCATGTTATCATAATATTTTTCATTAAAAATGAACTATATGTTAGAGTTACATGGATCTACATAAGTGTAGATTCATTATTTCCTTTACAACCTATGGGAAAATTATTAATAGATGGAAATGTTGTATCATTGATGTATCAAGAATAAATTATATAAAAACAAAAAAACATCCCTTAAACCCATAAAAAAACATAAAATAAACACTACATTGATGTGATGGGTGTCACAAATCACCACACAAAGCCACTATATTACATTGAATATAATACGTCCCACTAGATGACAAATGAAGATGTATTATAAATGAACATCATGTGGGTAAATGTATGTCCATAGAACCACACAAAATGTTCTCAAGAAATAATAACCAAGAATAAATAAATATCATTTCAAAGGAAGAATATGAAAAATGGAATTACCATCATAATTATCCAACACATTTATAATAAATCTATAATGGTTGGATAACCAGTAATCAGATTTTATCAATCAACAGAGAATCCCCAAGAAATATATTTCATAAAATAACTAAGGCAATTTACGAAATTCTACTATCCACAACCATTGTATGATCCCATGATTTAATGTGAGTAATGGATCTGTTTATTATCAGTTTAAATACCTTTTTATGGACATATGTGAATGTATAACTTAATCACAGGTGTTTTGAGGTGTTCAGGGCTTGTCATGAGTCCTAAACAATATTTTGGATGGAAAATGACAGGGTGCATAGTTTGAGCATGGCATGCGCACAGTTAGTCCAAACTGTGTGAGAGTTCTTAGAAGTGTAGGTGTTTTGGAATTGGATTTTGGCATTTTTCCTGTATGGTTTTCCAAACCATGTTTGGTAACCATGCGAACTACCCCTCCTAGGTAGTGAGGTGTGCAAGGTTTCTATATTGTTTGGGAAACTGTGTGGGTAAAAAGTGCGACCAAACTGTGTTAGTTATTTTGAAAACAATTAAATTAAATGAAATTTTTTATTTTTAAACCCAAATTTTGTTTCTCCTCTAAACAGATTATCCCTTATTTGGAGCTCCCTTTAGGGGACTAACATAGTCTTTGACCCCACTCTCTGTCTGCTCTCTGTTTTGATCAGGATCATATCATCAGATCCACAGTGGTAAGTCCTCGATTCCTTTTTAGTCATTATTGATTCATCGAAAAAGTTAATATGCTATTTGGATTTCAGATCATATTCCATAATATATTTCCCTTTGTCTATTCTTTAATTTCATCCAAACTTGGATGAATCAAGAGAAGATTCTTGACAACCTATCCACTACCAAGGCGATGTAGGTGGTCTATGCCTTCTTTCAGCTTTTGTTGTTGTTTTTCGGACATTTGGTCATTATCCATTTGTCGGACATTCTATAGAAGTCATGTTTTTGAGCGAGTATCTTTTAATAGTTGTGTTTTTACCTAGTGATGTTGACCATTGGTTCCATTTATCTGTGTTGGAATCTATTTCTCAATTTGAGGACACTCGTGGGGTGATCCTTCAGGAAATAGATTGTTCATACATATTTAAACAACCCTAGGGGTGTGTGATAGTGATTCTATATATTTATGATTCCATTATATGCCTTGATATCATGAATACCTTGTTTGGGAGATGTTTTTCCTCCTTTCATAGAAAATATCATGTTATGCCTTAACTTTTTTGATTATTCGACATGTTAAGTAAATGATTTTGTTGGGAATACCTATATGAAATGTTTAATGGTGTATTAAATGGATTATATGGGGGGGGGGTAGACCGATATTCTTTATAATTGATAAATGATTTTCATGAGTAGGTATACTTGTAATTTTTGTGGATGTGATTGGGTATACACACTTGTTTAAAAATGAAAATTCTGAATTCGTGAATTCTTGAATGAATGGTTTTATAGATTCCTCGGAATGCTCTCCATAGATCCGGAATGCAGTAGTGGATACCTTGGGTTGAGTATTCCCTTGGGTGTTTATTTTTTTGGATTCCTCGTGCATTAATACACCACAGATCTAGCTTTCTTGGGCTTTCATAGGACTAGTTATTGACTTGTTCCTAGGACCCCAATCAGGGCCTAACTGATTTTCTGGCAAGGATGACCATGGGACTCTATGGGATTCCTTTGACAAAATCTTTGTATTAGTCCCTCTATGGTCCATATATTTATTACAAGGATTCCTAGGTCTTCTAACACATTGGATCTAGCCCTTACGGACTACACATAATTATACGACATCATCTTGGAATGTTTAACTTCACTATATATCTTGGTTAAGGATCACATATTTTCCATATACAACACAGTTCGTGTTGTATAACACTGATGGATTTCCAAAATGGCTGTGTGACTAACACTTTTTTGATATAGCTGCCTTGGTTAGATCTGAATCTTTTTTTAAAGAATAGATGTGGGTTGTTTGGTTTTACATGTTATCGAAGACTTGTTCCATGAGAATATGAAGATATTTACTAGTTGTTTAAACTTTCTAGCACCTTTGTATAAAATCTATTAGAAAAATATAGTCCTGTTTGGTTTCAAATGATGAATTTTATCTCACACCCTATTTGGGAATCCTTGGGGACCCAAATAGATTATATGGATGTGGGTGATGAAAGGGGAAAGCACCCCAGTACAAGAAGTTGATTTAGGCTGTAGAGTTGGGGAGAAAAGAACCTTGTATTTTCCTGTGATGCAAGGATACCTTTTTGTCCTTTTTTCCTTTATGTTAAACATATATTGTATTGTATTTACAATGTACCTATTTTGGTAGCTTTCAAGATACTTGTACAATCTATATCATTTTTTATGAGAATCTTATGGTTATTGATATGTATACTTTTCTGGAGCTATTTCCAGATGATAGATTATCTAATCTCTTATGGTATTTTATTTTTTTTATTTCTTCTAAGAAAATAATCAAATGAGAGCATAATCTTCCTACTCAATCACCTAGGCCCTCGCTGCTAGTCAGAAACATCTCGAGTTTGGGTAGATGCGTTTTAGTCCTTGTGACAAACCAAGCCCGGGGAACCGTTTCTAGTGGCATCATGTTTCAAAAATTTGTAACATTTAATAAATGAATTTTTTTTCTGGTTGACTTATTATCTAGAGACATTGGACAAGGATATGAAGGAAACAGATTTTGGTAATAAACTATGCTATGCAGTTGCTACCCCACGTACATAGGAAATCCAAATTTCCTTGAATAGTGTTCATATTTTCTATATTTTTACTATTATAGTTGATTTGATTTCATCATTCGTGTTACACACTTGATTTATTCTATTAATATTGATGAAATTTTGGGTTCTATTTAAGTTCAAACTTAATGAGATTTGGTTTTTCCATCTCATGCATCATATAGACACTTATTAGAATTGGAGGCTACAAATATTCCATGCCATCTAATATAGCCTTGATATTACATGTTGTTGTGATAGTTTATGTGGTAGATGTGCATGATATTGTGTTTGATGGGTGAAGAAGATAATGGAGTGACCCCATATTTAAATCCATAAGAAGTATAGGCCCTTATGAAGTGAGAAATGATACATCGATTGAATGTAAGTGATTAAATGAACTTGTTACATGATTGGTTTAATGGGAACAACATTTTTTGTGTATGAGTTGTTTTGGGACATCATGGATTAAGAATTTTTAACCCACGAAGAATTTCATGGAAACTTAAACTCGCATATAGGGGCTTTACCTAGTCCCACATTGTTAGTGGCTGAGAGGAATAGTTTTAAATGGATCAGTGATATTCTTTAGACACTCCTATATTTCAGTGAATGGTGTGGTTTTAACTCGTTTCTAGGTGGGTATTGACATTTCCTATGTTTGAGATTTGTTATTTGATGTTGTTCCTTCTGGAGGCGTGTGTTTGGAATTGTAGAAACACCCACCAATATGACCTCTAATGTGACGCTGGAATTGAGTTAATGACCATACATAGAAGTTAGTGGGTAACATGATTCTAGTTGATCTTTCTATAGGTGCTAGCTGTGGCACATGAGGGTTTTCAGAATGTAATAGTGGAGTCACAGTTCTGTGAGGGTTTTTTTCGGTATATACAGACGATGATGGGATCACCACATCCATCCTTTTCTACAGATTACCTGACATTGGTTTTCGAGCAGCAGCAATGTAACGCCCCGACCCCAGCTACCCAGAGTCGGTGCATTACTTCGTAACATTGGAATGATCACAAAAGATCAAGTCTCGAATGACCGATTAGTTTAGTAGCCTTGGAAACACTAGATACATTCATAAGTCTTATATTACATCATAAGGTGAAAAACTACAATAACAAAGTCTCCATAGTCCACACTCATATCCTCTTCTGAATATCCCTGCAGGTCATTCATAAAATACTTTTTCACATCCTGGAAAATATTAAAACATTGAAAGGTGTGATCTCAGATGCTCAGTAAGGATAACAATATTGCAGAGGCTTTGATAAATAATCATTAACATTTAAGGCAATGTATAACTAAAACAAAAGCCTTTTTAAACTTGATATTTAGCATAATATGGAAAAAATAAATTTCAATAATGCCATTTACTTACTCACATGGATATTCTACTAATCGAATAATCCCATGCAATATCATTAACCATTTTCATAATGATGGAATGCATAATTCCAGACATTCTGAAACATTTTGTCAAGGCCTCGACCAAGACGTCTGAAATGATTAAGGCCTCGTCCAAAACCAAAAATCAAATTGGGAAAGGGCCTCGGCCAATTCCATGTCTAGTTGTCTCATGAGACCAACCAATGCATCGAGGAGCTGTAGCGGGCTCCACCCGTCACTTATTAAGTCCAATGCATTCCTCATATGAATAGGTTTAAACATATCATAAACCATAACTTAATCGTATCACATAAAACATGCATAAAGGAAACAAAACATTTCCACATTTCAATCACAAGATATAAATACAACACATTGATATAATAAAAAATATTTCAAAACCATTTTCAATACCAAAATAAAAGAAAGTTAAAACTTTGTATTTATTTTTCATTAAAAAAATTATGGCTTGTAGAGGAAGATGAAACTCAAATAATGGTCACGGCGGCGGAGAAGTTGTTGTCGCCGCATAAGTACGGAAAGAAAAAAATTCCCTTTTTGTCATTTAGTAAAATGCTTCGTATAAAAAAGATTCCTTTTGAATAAATGTAAAAGTCAAAGGGGTTTATACACCATATAAAAGAAAGTTGTGTATAAAACCAAATATGCCTCAATGAAAGGGGATTAAGACGAAGTCTTTAAAAAGATCATTTTTTTAAATAAAGTACATCTATAATGTGTATTCACTATAAGTACACATAAATAATGTACAAATACAATATAGGACATAATAATATCATGACATAATTTGAAAGTAAGATATTAACCCAAAGAATAGAAATTGGGTTAAGAAGTTCCCTTACCCTGTGTCCGACTTGATTCGACCATTATTTAACCTCCTGAATAATAAACTAGAGTTAATATAAACCATTTTCAATTTAATTATACTTTTTATATCACTTATTACAATTTTATGAACATTATGTAATTATTTAAGTTAATAACAGTCGTTTTGTCGATTTTTGGTACTTGAGTCAACAATAAACTTCTTATAATTACAAGTTGTTTATGTGGTAGAATATCCATTATCTCCAGAATTATATTCATGATTTAGATGTCATATATATCATATATATCCAGTTTATAAATTCATTTATAATATTATGTAACATTTAGAGGTAAAAATGAAATGCACCGTTCATGGAGACGGTAAGCCGTACGTACGCATGAACGCCACTTTCATTTCTATTTCATAGTTAATGGAATGAAATCATATTTATATAAAGGTATAATATTGTTCCAGTATAATATCATATATAATATCATTTACTCCATCCTTTATACATCCCACATATGGCATTAACGATTCACATCACTTTGAGGGGGCGGTAGTCCGCACATCCTAAAAGGCAATTATCGCGTTTACCCGTAATGGAAATCATAAAGTATGCCATAAATGAGAAATACATAAGCATAAGTAAAACATAAAAATAATATATATATCATATATGAAAATAGTGTCAACAAAATGGCCACTATTAAAGGTGTTAAAAGAATTTGAACAATCATCGTTTCGTGAGGCAGTATTTCGCCACCCACAGAAACAGTATGTTATTTAACCATTAGACAAAGGTGTGTGTATGTGTAAACCAAATCCTTATCATAAAAACATCCTAGTATATTTTAGATACTGGTTTTGTTACAAAATAATGGAATTAAAAGAGTTTAAGGGGTTGGAGATGAAAAATAAAACAAAACAACATTAGAGAAGACATTACCTTAAAAATCGGGTAACTCTTTTTAATTTGAGCCAAAGGCTTCCTTGGGAAGAATTCTGCCCAAAGTGAGGCTTCTATGAGTAAGGGAGGGAAGCTGGGAGAGTAATTGGGTAGGGGTTGTCCGAGCCAAAATGTTTGAAAGTGTGAATGAGGTGGTAGAGGTGGGGGCCTTTTATAAGTGGAGAGGAGGGGCACTCTTGGAAAGTAAAGAAAAGTCACTTTTTATAAAATGAGTTTCGGATTTTAGAGGTCCCACACGTATATAATTCGAGGATAAGGTGATAAGGGTTAGAAATCTACCCATCCAAGAGTCTTTGGACAGGTGTATGCCTTGGATTGTAAATTATCTTTTCATTTTATTAAAATCGTTAAATAATGAGGTCATCGCTGCATCATAATGATGTCATAAATAATTTAATTTATTTAATGTCTAAAAATTATATAAAAAAATACTATGATGTAGAAAATCTTTTTATCTTTCCAATGACTATTTATAGTCAAAAATATGACTTGTATAACTCCATGTAAAAATTGTTTTAGTAAAACATTTTATGTTTGTGTCATTTTTTACTTTAACATTAAATAATAGGTATTTATGTCATTTTCCAACTAAAGTGGCTCCATGGGGTCCCCAAGTTGACCCACAGATTTTCATGGTCGTCCATGACACATCCAATGAGGGTAGGACATGTTTCAAGCTCATCTCATATTATTAAAACATTATTTTTACCTTAAACTACACTAATTACCTCTAATCGCGATTAAGAACATAAAAGATATTATTCACCAAAAATTATTTTAATCTCATTGAACCACATTTCACTTCTTAATTACAACCATGTATGTCGGATTTTTGAAAATCAAATCATAGAAGTGGTAATATTTCATTTAAACAAAAATCAGTTATTTAACTACCACTTAGTGGTTTCACTATTCATCAAAAATTGAAGTTTTTCAGAATAATGCCAAAATTTCACCCTAAGCTATAATTAATATTCCGAATTCAAAAATTATTTCTATTTTACAAAATTCCAAACATATAAGTTGAATTAATTAATTTTATAATTAATTCCCTCTGTCACAACAAATAGCGTGTTTTTATGAAACAATTTATATCAAAAGATTGGCAATTGTTTATGTCCAATTTCAATGTTAAATTAATTTTAATGAACACCATTGGATAAAATGGTAAAAATATATTATAATTATACTTTAATACCACTCAATAGTATAACTTATCACTACAAATTATTTTGATTAAAAAAGTTGTTTTAAGTAATTTTCACTATTCATAAAAAATTGGAAGTTCTCAGAAAATTCAACTTTGGATAATTTCGATATTACGAATACAAAAATGAAGTCCATTTTGAAATATAAAATTTCTATAATTTTAAAAAGTGGTTATTACTATTCATAACGTCTACTTTGATTAGTCGTGGTGATTTAGAACTCGAAGCTGCGTACAATGCAAGCTATTGCATTATTGAATGAGAAGCGTATCATGGAAGCATCGGGGTGTTACATTCTCCCCTCCTTTAATAAATTGTGTCCTCGCAATTTTAAATTTTTCTTTGAAAATAAAAGGTTGAAAAGAGAAAATACATTTGTGGAAAACCCACATCGGAAATAAGATTAAAAAAAATTAGCCTTAATAAGAGGGAAAGGGAAATGAAAAAGTCACCACCCAATTATGATCTCGATTAGGAGAACATTGGTGGAAATTAAAGACATATAATTGGAGGAAAAGCATAAATATTTTTAGGGAGTGATTGAGGTCATCAATCATAATCAATTGTCAAATTGAGGGCCTCAAAGCCTTCAATCTATGTTGATTTAAAATATCATCAGTTCAACAAGATATAATGTATTAGGATGACACATTTTTTTCAATATCCCTTTAATAATGTTTAAGAATTAATTTATTCATTGAATAAGAGATAGGTATATATATATTTATGCTTGACAATTAGAGTTTCAACCTTCAACTCATCTTTCACTCAAAAAGATAATAGAACTCAAAAATATTATACTTATCCTAATTGTATAAAGTTCCAAATGTTAACACATACGATTTAGATTAGTAAAATTATTTTGTAATAACCAGGTTCTTCCTGTAGGCTAGTGGTAGGAAATAAAGGCCTGTCGCACTATGATTGTGGGTTCGATTCATGCTGCTTTGTACGACGTGACGGGTTATGCCCCACCCTGCAGGTTGTCCTTTTCATAAAACTATAGTATTATAATATTACAAAAATAATCTTCAGAAATGTTTTAACCTTAAACAATACTATCCAAAGTTCAACTTAATCCATTCCAACCTTTATAGTTATTCAAAATACCTCTGTCCAATCTTTCTCTAAAAGGTCTCTAAATTCCAAAATCAATTGTAACGTCAGATTCCCCAAAAACGAAAAGTTTCTCTTATTGTCACATACTAAAAATTTGATTACCTTAATCATATTAAAACCTTACTGAAATCTACAAGTAATGCAGTACAATCCTTATATATATATATCACATTATTCTAATAACCAGAATATAATCCATGAGTCCAAAAGCACCAATACATTAATTATCCTGCTTCAACTGTAGTAACAACATAAGATTTTCCTTGATCCCTTGGCCTTTTTTGACGTAAGTTTCCCTGACGCTTATGACATTCATTTGCATAATGCCCCATTTCCCTACAATTGTAGCATTCAACATTGATAGCCTCTTTCTTTCCGTTGAAATCATGCGCCTGGTGACCTTTTTCTCCACATTTATAACAAACTCCCATTCCTTTTAGGCAAGTACCAGGGTGATTCTTCCCACAATTATCACATAATGGAAAATCCTTCTTTCCCTTTTTCCCTTTATCTGTCTCTTGTTCCACCATTCTCTTCTTCTCTTGCTTTACTTTGTTGTCATAAGACTTAGAGAATTCCTTTTCTGTCTTGATAGAAAATGATACAATATCTTCATATGTTGAGAATGATTGTGATACGAAATCTCTATGGAGAAATGGTTTTAACCCATCAAAGAAACGATCAATCTTACCTCTTGGGTTACGTATATAATCTGCAGCATACCTCGCCAACCTTGTAAAGTTGGCCTCATACTTTGCGACATTCTCATCCTCCTTTTGTCTCAGACTCAAAAATTGCCTTTCCATATCTGCTCGATGGTCATGAGGAAAGTATTTTTCTAACAAAAGATCTTTTAACTCCCTCCATTCCATAATCGATACATTATCATCTTCCTTTGTATTTTGAATCAATGACCACCATTGATCAGCATCTCCAGTGAGGCGGTAAACTGCCATGATAACCTTCTCCCTTTCGCTACTCCCCAAGGCGTGGAATATTTTCTCTAAGGAGTTTATCCATTGCTCAGCTACTAACGGATTTGTACACCCATTAAATGTTGGTGGTTTTTGCCTCATGAAGCGGTCTAACATTGATCCTCCACGTTGCGGATCAGGGTGCTCCATACGAGTAAGGTTATTATTCATAACCCGAGTGAGTTGTCCCAGTATGGTAATAAGTTGATCAGCACCAGTTGTATCTCCAGCTCCACAATAATTATCTTGAGCAGGAGGGAAATCTTTACACGGAGTGCGTTCATTGATACGGTTTCCATTCCTTCCACTAGGCGCCATTTCTAAACAATTGCATAAACTAGATTAGTTTATGAAATAAAATACATAATTCCATATTTGTAAAATACTTTACATAAATTGAACTATTTGTGGATATAATCTATAATCATAAAAAGAAATGTTTCCTTTGAGGAAGTATATATCATAACCCTTCATAGTGGTTTGTAAAGAAAATGAGAATTGTCTTAAGCATATCCCCCAGGAGTGTTGTAACCAAAAGTGCAGCAAGGCCCATTGTCGTGCACCAGTTCCCGTTCGAGTCTAGCTCAAAGCGGTGTTTTCGGGTTTTACCCCTAGGTACATCTGTGCCAAATCCACCCCTACCTGCTCGTATCCAGATAGGGATGTATTGCTCGGAAAACTCACAAAATCTCTATAATACCAAAATTTTAGGAAGTTCTTCTATACTAATCCTCAAAGTCTATCTTCGGGCTATGTGCTCTAACCAGATTTTATCTAAATCTAGATTCCAAGGTTAGTACTAAAATGCCTCTGATACCAACTGTAACACCCCGACCCCAGCTACCCAGAGTCTGTGCATTACTTCGTAACATTGGCATGATCATAAAAGATCAAGTCTCGAAAGACCGATTAGTTTAGTAGCCTTGGAAACACTAGATACATTCATAAGTCTTACATTACATCATAAGGTGAAAAACTACAATAACAAAGTTTCCATAGTCCACACTCATATCCTCTTATGACTATCCCTGCAGGTGATTCATAAAATACTTCTTCACATCCTGGAAAATATTAAAACATTGAAAGGGGTGATCTCAGATGCTCAGTAAGGGTAACAATATTGTGGAAGCATCGATAAATAATCATTAACATTTAAGGAAATGTATAACTAAAACAAAAGCCTTTTTAAACTTGAACTTTAGCATAATATGGCAAAACTAAAATTCAATAATGCCATTTACTTACTCACATGGATATTCTACTAATCGAATAATCCCATGCAATATCAATAACCATTTTCATAATGATGGAATGCATAATGCCAGACATTCTGAAACATTTTGTCAAGGCCTCGGCCAAGACGTCTAAAATGATAAAGGCCTCGGCGAAAACCATAAATCAAATTGGGAAAGGGCCTCGGCCAATTCCACGTCTAGTTGTCTCATGAGACCTACCGATGCATCGAGGAGCTGTAGCGGGCTCCACCCGTCACTTATTAAGTCCAATGCATTCCTCATATGAATAGGTTTAAACATATCATAAACCATAACATAATCATATCACATAAAACATGCATAAAGGAAACATAACATTTCCACATTTCAATCACAAGATATAAATACAACACATTTATATAATAAAAACGCTTTCAAAACCATTTTCAATACCAAAATAAAAGAATGTTAAAACATTGTATTTATTTTTCATTAAAAATAATAATGGCTTGTAGAAGAAGTCGGAACTCAAATAATGGTCACGGCGGTGGAGAAGTTGTTTTCGCCGCATAAGTACGGAAAGAAAAACATTCCCTTTTTGTCGTTTAGTAAAATGCTTCGTATAAAAAATATTCCTTTTGAATAAAAATAAAAGTCAAATGGGTTTATACACCATATAAAAGAAAGTTGTGTATAAAACCAAATATGCCTCAATGAAAGGGGATTGAGACCAAGTCCTTAAAAAGATCATTTTTTTAAATAAAGTACATCTATAATGTGTATTCACTATAAGTACACATAAATAATGTACAAATACAATATAGGACATAATAATATCATGACATAATTTGAAAGTAGGAGATTAACCCAAAGAATAGATTTTGGGTTAAGAAGTTCCCTTACCTTGTGTCCGACTTGATTCGACCGTTATTTAACCTCCTGAATAATAAACTAGAGTTAATATCTACCATTTTAAATTTCATTATCCTTTTTATATCACTTATTACATTTTTATGAACATTATATAATTATTTAAGTTAATAACAGTCGTTTTGTCGATTTTTGGTACTTGAGTCAACAATAAACTTCTTATAATTACAAGTTGTTTATGTGGTAGAATATCCATTATCTCCAGAATTATATTCATGATTTAGATGTCATATATATCATATATATCCAGTATATACATTCATTTATAATATTACATAACATTTAGAGGTAAAAATGAAATGCACCGTTCAGGGAGACGGTAAGCCGTATGTACGCATGAACGCTACTTTCATTTCTATTTCATATTTAATGGAATGAAATCATAATTATATAAAGTTATAATATAGTTCCAGTATAATATCATATATAATATCATTTACTCCATCCTTTATACATCCCACATATGGCATTAACAATTTACATCACTTTGAGGGGGCGGTAGTCCGCACTTCCTAAAATTAAATTATCACGTTTACCCATAATGGAAATCATAAAGTATGCCATAAATAAGAAATACAGAAGCATAAGTAAAACATAAACATAATATATATATCATATATGAAAATAGTGTCATCATAATGGCCACCATTAAAGGTTTTAAATGAATTTGAACAATCATCGTTTCGTGATGCAGTATTTCGC
This sequence comes from Viscum album, assembly GCA_963277665.1. Taxonomy (NCBI): domain Eukaryota; kingdom Viridiplantae; phylum Streptophyta; class Magnoliopsida; order Santalales; family Viscaceae; genus Viscum; species Viscum album. The sequence goes on from OY728128.1 coordinate 327,965,029, forward strand.
CACCCACGGAAACATTATGTTCTTTAACCATTAGACAAAGGTGTGTGTAAGTGTAAACCAAATCCTTATCATAACAACATCCTAGTATATTGTAGATACTGGTGTTGTTAAAAAATAAAGGAATGAAAAGAGTTTAAGGGGTTGGAGAAGAAAAATAAAACAAAACAACATTAGAGAAGACATTACCATAAAAATCGGGTAACTCTTTTTGATTTGAGCCAAAGGCTTCCTTGGGAAGAATTCTGCCCAAAGTGAGGCTTCTAGGAGTAAGGGAGGGAAGCTGGGAGAGTATTTGGGCATGGGTGGGCCGAGCCAAAAGTATTGAAAGTGTGAATGAGGTGGTAGAGGTGGGGGCCTTTTATCTTTCCTATGACTATTTATAGTCAAAAATATGACTTGTATATTCTAATGTAAAAATTGTTTTAGTAAAACATTTTATGTTTGTGTCATTTTTTACTTTAACATTAAATAAAAGTTATTTATGTCATTTTCCAACTAATGTGTCTCCATGGGGTCCCCAAGTTGACCCATGGATTGTCTTGGTCGTCCATGGCACATCCAATGAGGGTAGGACATGTGCCATGCTCATCTCATATTATTAAAACATTATTTTTACCTTAAACTACACTAATTACCTCTAATCGTGATTAAGAACTTAAAAGTTACTATTAACCAAAAATTATTTTAATCTCATTGAACCACATTTCACTTATTAATGACAACCATGTATGTTGGATTTTTGAAAATCAAATCACATAAGTGGTAATATTTCATTTAAACAAAAAATCAGTTATTTAACTACCCCTTAGTGGTTTCACTATTCATAAAAAATTGAAGTTTTTCATAATATTTCCAAAATTTCACCCTAAGCTATAATTGATATTCCGAATTCAAAAATGATTTCTTTTTTACAAAATTCCAAACATATAAGTTGAATTAATTAATTTTATAATTAATTCCCGCTGTCACAACAAATAGCGTGTTTTTAAGAAATTATTTATATCAAAATATTGGCAATTGTTTTTGTCCAATTTCAATGTTAAATTAATTCTAATGAACACCATTGGATAAAATGGAAAAAATATATTATAATTATAATTTAAAACCACTCAATAGTATAACTTATCACTACAAATTATTTTGATTAAAAAAGTTGTTTTAAGTAATTTTCACTATTCATAAAAAATTGGAAGTTCTCAGAAAATTCAACTTTGGATAATTTCGATATTACGAATAAAAAAATGAAGTCCATTTTGAAATATAAAATTTCTATGATTTTTAAAAGTGGTTATTACTATTCATAAGGGCTACTTTGATTAGTCGCGGTGTTTTAGAACTCGAAGTTGCGTACAATGCAAGCTATTGCATTATTGAATGAGAAGCGTATCGTGGAATCTCGGGGTGTTACGAGCAACCTTTTATATTTTTAGGGAATGTAGGACCACATGCTGCATAATTGTGGCCAAACACAATGTTAGTTACTTTTGAGCATCTTGAGATTTCACCGGAGCGTAGTGTAATGATGATGATTTATATGTGACATGGAGAGAAAAAGTGAGGAATCCATGTTTTGAACCAGGATGATGGTTGGTGTGATATGAGTTGCAATGAATTACATACCCACTTCTACTACTACTTTTACCCTGCAACTCTACAGTAGAGAATTTAACTGAATTAATGCATCTTGAGTAGGGTGTGATGACAGTTATAGAATACTTTGCATGCATTACAGAGATGCAAAATTATTAAATGATATATCTTCCTAATGATCTATTTATGGTGAGGCACATTGAACAAGGTCTCAGACAAGATATCAGATCTCATGTCAATGTGTTCATGTTTCCTTCTATCACTGATATTGTGAATCATGTGCTTATTATAGATTCCAACATGATGGAATTTGGGGTTATAGAACAAGAGAGTGTTAATTCTTCCCCCAATGGATCATCGTCTTCAGGAATGAAAAACTGTTTCTAGGCTTCCCATGATCTGAATGTTCGTCAGGTTGTGGATGCAGGTAGTTTGGTGTTTTCCCATCATTGTGTTAGGAGAGGCCACATGAGAAATCAGTCCAACCTCATATTATTTGAGTACCGATATTGCAGAAGGATGGGGGGCATGCAACGGTTTTTTTGGAATTTCCCTCCAAGTATGAGTGGTAGGGTGTTAGCTCTAACATAATATTCATGAGAAGGTTCTTTATTTGTGCATCACGCTATCAGATGAGATAGTGTTAGCCAATCTGTCATGGTTAGTGGTGTTCTTGGCCATAGTAGCCAAACATTGTTTTCTATGAGGAAGTATGATCGATCTGCTGTAGGTAGTTAGGTAGGGTCACTGATCCATGGTATAAGAAAGACATCTGTAATGAAATAGTCCCAATATGAACATGACCCTATACCATCTATGGTGAGAGGAACAATCATTTTAGCTTCTACTATTGCATCATCTCTTTTTTATATAGGTGTCTATAACATTTTTATCAATACATGATTGTTTAAAATCACTAGGCATTTTCTTTTTCTTTCTCTTGGTGTTTGGATGCTAGAAACACCTTTGCGATATTGAGCGAGTGATGCACGCTAGTGTGTGGAGTGTCCCCTTGAGGATTGTGGGAGCCACTTCCTCTAAAGATTATACGTCATCGAGATGACAAGGATTTATGTCATTTTCATAATGGACCAACTCAAGGATTATCAAGCAAACAATGACTACTATTACAAAATGTTGACATTCACATCACAATAGGATTTAGTGTTTATTACAAGGTTGATGGGGGATTACATGATAGTAGAACTACAACCGAGCATCGTGATCTTGGTGGGTTGCCAGCCCGGATTTCTAGTTTGTTTCTGCATGATTTTAGAGTGATTCAGGCATAAATTTCACCAATGGATGAGTTCTTTTGGGATGTATTTCTCTATTAAATTCTTGTTTTACCTCCCAAGAGAGAGGTGGAGTTCTTCATCTATCTAGTGCCAATAGCCTTTCTGATAACCATTCATCCTTACAGTGTGGATACAATATAGTAGAAGGAGCTCCAGAGGCTACTGGAGGATTTGTTGAAATCAGGGATTATCAGACCTAGTACTTCCCAATGGGGTTCGATGGTCCTTTTTATTAAAAAGGTAGATGAAAATATTTGGCTATGTGGGGACATTCTAAATCTAAACCATATGATGGCTAAAAACAGATGTCATTTTCCTTGGATTGATGAAATGTTTGATTAGCTTTGAGGAACTCAAGTTTTATCGATGATCGAATTTAGGTCAGTATATCACCAGGTGTGTGTTAGACATACTGACAAACATCATACATCCTTTCATTATAGGTATGGGTTATATGAGTATACAGATAATATTTTTGGTCTCATGAACATACCAGTAGTTTTTATTGCACTGATGAATCGTGTTTTCCATCCTTAACTGGATTCTTTGTTAGGGGTTTTCGTGGAAGATATCTTTCTGTATTCTCACAATTGAAACAACCATTTCATGGATAATGAGATCATATTGAATACAATAAGGTAGAATCATTTATATAATAAGCTCTCAAAGATACAATTTTATATGTATCACATTTATTAAATGGGTAACATTATATCAGAGATATGTGTTTCATTGGACCTAGATAAGATGATATCTATAGTTTACTAGGAACATTATCAACAAAACATTCATATAAAAAACTTCCTGGGTCTAATCATTTACTATAAGTATTTTATACTGGACTTATCATGCGTAGAAACCCCGTTGATGGGACTGACTATAAATGGATTGATGTTTGTGTTAGATGAATCATGCGAGATGACTTTTTAAGAGACGAATGAGAGGATGATATCAACACTAGTCCTGATACTCCCAGAGTAGAGGATGAGTTTCATGACGTAATATGATGCATCAGGTTCTGGACTGGGGCAGTGAAGATTTAGGGAGATCGAGTTGGGGAAATAGGGTTTTGGGAGCTGAGTCCTCACGAGATGATCTACCATATTCATGATCTCGAGTTAGCTTCAGTTATTCATTCATCACACAGTTAGAGTAACTATTTAGTGTGATAGGGTTTTTTGGTGTACACGGACCAAAAAATCCTCAAGTATATCTTTACGCAACATGATCTGAATTTGAGGTAGTGAATGTGGGTGGGTAACTTACAATCATTTGACTTCGAGCATACCAAAATTCCTAGTAAGGGAAATGTATTAGCTGATGAACTTTGTAGAAGTACTCAAATACAGGTAGTTCAGCGGGCCAATAGCAAGTGGGGGTTTATGGAATTGTTTTTTGAGATGCATTAGGAGGTTCATGGCTGACATGGGTATACATTTATTTCATCTTCCCTATGACCTATACCTTACTATACAATGTTAGTATGTGATAACTATTGGATTATGAAGGCCTAGTTCAATGGGATGTAGTGATAGGTGTGGACTGTCCACCTAGTAGGATGGTAGGTGATGATGAGATCTTGCATATCCAGGGATGTGTTTCAGTTTCAGTTGATATATGCAAGAAGTTTATTTAGTAGTTTCATGCTTAATCATGGGAATTTCACTCTGGAGTCATCCAGATGGACCATGATGTGCGAATTAGTACTTGTGGCCGTGAGTTGGGAGAGAGGTAGCTGGTTTTATTATATTTTATTCCACCTATCAGTAGTTGAAGGTGGAACAGCAGTGAAAAACTAGGCCTTTCAACAATTTCCTATCCTAGAGTGGAAATTTGATGATGTCGCGATGGATATTTTGACTAGAATTACGAGGTCTCCTAGAAGTATCGAGGCATTTTGGGTTGTTTTTGTCAGGATTTTTCCGGTATCACATTTCTTGGTAATCAATGAGATTTTCAGTATTGATGATCTTTTAATGTTGTACATTTGAGAGGTGGTTAACTTCTTGGGGTCCCACAAAGTATTGTTTAAAATAGGTATGATCTCATTACATCTCGATTCTAGTAGAGGTTTTAGAGAAAGATTGTTACACCCGTGAATTTTATGATAAATATTTTGTTTTTATGTTATATACATCATCAAAGGATTCTTTCACTCCAAAAAACACTAGCTTAGCTTTCTTTACGAGCAATCTCAACCTTCCTCAATATCTTTCATTGTACGCAATATAGAGTTTCACTAAACAATGATATGATATTAAAATATTATTAAACTACCCGTTATGAATAGTAATACCCACTTTTTTGAGACATTGTAAATTTTATTTTTCAAAATGGACATAATTTTTGGATTCAAAATATCGAAATTATCCTAGGATGAAATTTTGGTATTTTTCTAAAAACTTGCAATTTTTGATGAATAGTGAAAGTACTAGGTTACAATTTAAAAACCGACTTTTTATTTAAATAATTATTTATTTTATTTAAATTTATTTTAGGTCAAAATTGATACATAATACCTATATATGTTTAATGCAATTCATTGGAGTCATTTTATAATAATTTTAGATATATAAAAATTTTATTAAACTTTTCACCATCTTTTACCCACCTACTATGATAATTTGCAAATTTCATAAAATATAATTTTAATGCTTCTGTGAGTGGAATTTCGACAATTCTAGAGACATGGTTAAAATCCAGGACTAAAATATGGTTCAATGAGATTAAAATAATTTTTGGCGAATAGTAACTTTTTACTTTTTTACCACCGTTAAAAGTTAATAGGGAAATTAGGGGTAAAAATGATATTATTATTACCATAACACATGTCTTAATTATATTGGATGAGTGTAATTCGACCAAAAAGAACATTATGAATAAAATATGACCATTTAGGTCCACTTGGATTAGATTAGGACATTTATTATTAATTTATTTAAACAAGGGTTAAAATAGTTAAAATCAATGTTTAATAAGTAAATCATTTTTAATATAGGGTTATACATATGAAATATTCGATTATAAATATTCATTAGAAAGATATAAGGATTCCCTAAATAATGATATTTTATTTATAATTATTAGACTTTAAATAATTTAATTTATTTATGACACAATGATGATGAAATAATTATATTATTAATGAAATATTGACATAATTGATGTTATAAATACCCAAATAAATGAAATTTGAGACTTTCTAGAGATAAAATAATTTTCGAGGTTAATATGACATGTTAGTATTTATTTAATTAATTTATTTCTAACTAATCATTCTGATATGATTTTTACAAAAATCAATTACCAAATAGTGTCAAAATTTACATAAAATAGTTTTTAAAACAAATATTATATTAATTGTTATTTTATTCTTAAAAATATATGGTTCAGCAAAATGACTTATATAAATTTATGTATACTAATAATAAACAACTTGGGGTTAGTTTGGCTTGTTATAGTATGTTTAATAACCTTATAATGTAAGAAAACAAGAAGACATGGTAAAAGTTAATTTATCTAACTTAATGTTAAATCTAAAAGATAAGATAAAAATAGAAACCTAAACCTGTCTAAATTCTATTGGATTATAGGATTTCAACCCATCCCCAGCTTATCTTCTAAATAAATCAATTTTGAGCTATTAAAAACAGAATATAACTTTATAATAAAATAATATTTTTAGTTTTTCCAAAAGGTTCCCCTCTCCTCCCTTATAAAAGGGAACCTCCTCCCTCTTTTCCTTACACCACTTTGAGCCTTCTTGCTCGGCCAACCCCTGCCAATTTCACCCATCCACTTCCCTAGAAACATCCTATAGCTCCTTTTATTCTTCAATGACCATTTTTAGTGCCCTAAGATGAGGTTATGAAGAGGTGCATCAAAGAAGAGGAGGTTCAGACACTTACGAAGCAAATCAAACATAAGGTAAAGGAAAATCTCACAATCTAATTGTTATCTGAGATAGTTAAGACTTCAGAATTTACTGGGGCATATTTATCATCCACATCCATTTTTTTTCAATATTTAATATTATTTCTATCCTCCTACAATTGTTTAAATCCAATTTTACCCTTCGGTGAGTTTTAAGTAAAAGATATGAAATGAATCTTTTCTCTTTTTTCGTACGAGGCACTTTTTGACATTTCCTGCCAAAGTAGGAAATGAATTTTTAATTTAAATTATATGACATGAATGTTTTTTTATAAAATTTTATCCATGAAGCATCCATTACAAGTTTTCAGGTTTATTTTTAATCAAATTTTTTTAGTTTAAAATTATATGACATGTTAAGAAAAAAAATGTATTTGAAGTAGAAAGGATATTCTCATCAAGAATGGAGTTCAAGTGTTTTTTCAAAATTATTTTCCATCTAAGATAATATAGTTCTCTATTTCTATCCTTATTTTTACATTAATTTGATAATGTTATGATGGAATTAATTTTATGATGTCCTTTTATCTTATATGGATTATGTCTTGATGGCATGATGTTTAAGAATACCATTTTTATTACACGAGTGATGCTATGATGTATGATTTATGATTTTGTAGAACACATAAGAATGGTTTCATTATAGGATGGGTGGGACCTATATGTCCCTCCAATGCATTGGGTAAAAATTAATATCTCATGAGATAGACATGGATGGGACGGCAGGTTAAACCAGTTCAGTGAAACATGACTAAAACTAGGAGTGAACTCGGTTCAGAAATGGACTTTTTCCACTAATATATTCTTGGAAATTAGTCTTGACTACTAAGAAATGATTCTCTATGATTAAGTGTGTATGCCACAAAGTTTCTAGTTTTATGTCATGATTATTGGGAATAAATTTCTCTACTATGATTTATCCCATGTTATGAAATTATGATATCTTTTGCAGGTTAAGATTTCAAAAATGTTATGTTCTTATGAATAAGATGTGATTGATATTTCTTTTTATTACCCTTACTGAGCATTTGAGCTCACCATTTTGTATGTTTTATTTCCCCAGGCCTGGAAGAAGGTTATTAAGTAGGATATGCCAAAGGGACTCTAGATATGATGAAATAAATGGGAGACAATGTAGATGCTTTATGAACTAGTTATTTATGTTTCCCAGTTTCTAAAGACACTATACCTATACGGTCCTTTTTGGTTTTGTTATATGTTGAAATAAGTGTGTTTCAATTCTGAAGAAATAACAATGTATGTAAAGTATGGGTCGTTATAGTTGGTATCAGAGGAAAGGTATAGTCAACCTTTTGAAACTAGGATGTGAATGCCTTAGTAAGAACCCTAAGGATAAGTCTAAGCATAGAACACAATCTTAGTGTTTTAATAATTTCCATGAACAATCTTTGAAAATACCGTACGTTGGAAATTTTATTCTTGATTATGTGGTTTTCCTATTATAATTACTGTTTCTCACACTATTCTTCTTGGTTCTAGTCAATGGCTAGAACGTGAAGAAACCATGTTAATGTGAAATACGACGGGCAATACAATGATTGTCCCTCTGAGAAACCAAACATTATGGGAGCTGGAATTCAAAATATTGTAGCCATGATTTCACAACATTCTCAAGCTATGAATCATGCAGGAATTCCAAACGAGCAATGGAAGGAGCAACATTATGTTGAATCCTTAATGAGGTAGTGTCCACCCTCATTCAGCGAGTCTACTAATCCATTAGTGACTGAATAATGGATCAGTACCACTGAAAAGATATTTTCAGTTCTTCAATGTTCTGAATATAATAAAGTCATCTTAGTAGCTTATCATTTGGAAGGTGAAGCTGATCAATGGTGGAATCATATCAAGAATATGAGGCAAATGGATGAAATTGAGTCCATGGAATTGGATGAGTTCAAGAACTTATTTTTCGATAAGTACATCCCTCGTATTCTCTGAACAAATATGGAGAAGGAGTTTCTTGAACTAACGAAAAAGGATGATGAAACATTTGGTACCTACCAAGAAAATTTTACAATACCTGCAAGGTACACTTCTGGGATTATTATCCAACCTAAGAGTAATATCGATCGATTCATTAGTGGATTAAAACCAAGTCTATGAAGGGCGTTGTCCATTAAGGACTTCAATAGCTATGAGGAAATCGTTTGATGTGCTATCAATGTTGAGATGGAGATTGGATTAACCCATCAGTTATATTCATTTGATAAGAATAGGAAAATGGAATTCAAAGAGAAATCTATAGAGCACACTAAAAAGAATATGAGTTTTCCCTTTTGCTAAAAGTGTGGAAAGAAACATGGAGGGACTTGTCTTAAAGGGACAAGTAAATGTTTCAAATGTGGAAAGGAAGGTCATCAGGCATTTAAATTCTACAATGATGGGAAGAAGATGTCTAGTGATGCGAACAAAGAAAAAGATACACAGAGTGCACCTCCTACACCTCAATGTTACAAGTGCAAGGAAATGGAGCATTATACTAATCAATGCCCTAATCCAAGGGTTGTTGATGATGATCGACGTCAACAAACTCTTAAGGCTAAAGATGAAGGAAAGTCGCTTGATATTTCTATAAGCGATGTGGAGTAAGATAACGATGCGGTGAAAGGTACACTTATCATCCACTCTAAAGTGGAAATTTTTTAATTGATTCTGGATCCACCCAATCTTTTATTTATGAAGAATTTTCTAAGGGTATCGCCGTATTACCTCAACAATTAGGTGTTGAGTTAGCTATGACAACCCCTAATGGAACAAAAGTCGCGTCAAAAGTTTATAATTCTTCTCCGATTGAAGTTTCTGGGAAAGTGCTTCCTGCACATATTGTGTTCCTTCCTATAGTGGAATTTGATGTGATTGATGGAATGGATTGGATTTATTTATGTGGATCTCATGTCAATTTCCAAATAAGGGAAGTCACATTTTATATTCTAGATCTATCTATGATTGTCTATCGATGAAAGGATGAATATAACCTTCTAGATGATATTTCTTCCATCTTATGGGTCCTGATTCCACTAAATGAAGGTTATTTATTTCAAATGGTTGGTAAGAAACTCATGATTAATAATATTCCCATTTTATGGGAATTTGATGATGTCTTTCCAGAGGAATTATTGGGACTTCCACCAAATCGTGAAGTTGATTTTTCAATAGAACTCATATCGGGTGCTATGCCCATTTCAAAGAAACCTTATTAAATGGCCCAAATTGAGTTGCAGGAATTGAAGAAGCAACTCCAAGAGAATCATGATAAAGGATTCATACGCCCTAGTGCGTCTCCTTGGGGAGCACCTGTTCTGTTTGTTATGAAGAAAAATGGATCAATGAGACTCTGCATTGATTATCGAGAACTTAACAAGATCACTATAAAGAAAAAATATCCTCTCCCATGCATTGATGACTTATTTGACCAACTACGCGGAGCTCAATACTTTTCCAAGATTGATCTTTGTTTAGGGTATCATCAATTTAGGGTCAAAAGGGAGGATATACCAAAGACGAATTTCCGTACAAGGTATGGACACTATGAATTTATAGTGATGTCATATGGTCTTACTAATGCCCCCTCTATCTTCATGGATCTGATGAATAGTGTCTTTAGAGACTATCTTTATCAGTTTGTGGCAGTCTTTATAGACAATATTCATGTCTATTCCAAGAGCAAGTAAGAAAATGAACATCACTTGAGAATTGTATTGAAGACCATGAGAAAGGAGAAGCTTTATTCCAAATTTAACAAGTGTGAATTTTGTCTTCAAAAAGTTTCATTTTTTGGTCCCATAATTTCAAAAGAGGGGATATCTGTGGATCCAGCAAAAACAAAGGTTATCGAATGATGGTCGAGACCAACAACAGTAACTGAGATCCGACGTTTTCTTGGTTTGGCTGGATATTATCAACGTTTTGTAAATGATTTTTCACAATTATCTAATCCACTCACCAGGTTGACTCGGAAAGGAGTTATTTTCGTGTGGACAGAGTAATGTGAAAAGAATTTCAAGGAGATTAAAAGAAGGTTATCTAGTGCAACTATACTCACACATCCTTGTTGTGGAGAAAGTTTTGTGGTCTATATTGATGCATCAAAGAAGGGGATGTGGTGTGTTCTCATGAAAAATGATATGGTGATATCTTATTCCTCACGATAGTTGAAAATTACTGAGAAAAATTACCTAACACATGATTTGGAGTTAGCTATGGTAATCATTGCATTAACGATTTGGAGAAATTAACATTAAGGTGAAAGGTGTGATATTTATACTAATCATAAAAGTTTAATGTATATTTTCACACAAAAGGAGCAGAATATGCCCCAAAAAAGATGGTTGGAGTTTATTAAGGATTATGACTGCTCAATTCATTACCACCCTGGGAAAGAAAACAAGGTGAAAGATGCATTATGTCGACAAGACCATACTAGCTTATCCATGATCAGGATCACAAAAGATCCAATATTTATGGATTTAAAACAGATGGATCTTGGAATTATAATTGAAGGGGAAAATCATGACTTTCTCAAATGAATGTTCAACCATCTATACATGTGAAGATTAAAAAGGCATAGAAATAATATGTAGAGTTACAAAAGAAGGTGAGAAATGTTGTTGAATTCAACCTTGATTGTGATGGGATAATAAAGTTTAGGAATCAGGTTTCTGTTCCTCCCATTCTAGAATTAAAGAAGGAGTTGCTGGATGACCCTCATAGTTCTTCATTCTCTATTCATCCTGGAAGCACGAAGAAATATAGGGACCTAAAAGAGTACTTCTGTTGGGATGGCATGAAAAGAGATGTTTCTGAATATGTCTCTCAATGATTGGTGTTTCAGCAAGTTAAAACAGAGAGATAGAAGTCTAAGGGGATGTTACAACCATTACCCACACCCAAATGGAAATGGAAAAACCTCACTATGGACTTTGTCACTGGACTTCCTAAAACATCTAAAGGCAATAATGATATCTGGATCGTAGTTGACCATCCTACAAATTCTGCACACTTCACTTCTATTAGAGATGATTTCTCTCGGGATCATCATGCCATGATATAAGTAAAGGAAGTGGTAAGATTTCATGGAGTGCCCCTTTCCATTATATTTTATCAGGATCCAAGGTTTACCTCAAAGTTCTGGTGATGTCTTTAGCATACTCTGGATACAGAGTTGAGTTTCACCACTGCTTATCAACCTCAGACAGATGGTCAGTCTGAGAGAACAATTCAAACTATAGAAGATATGTTAATAGCTTGATCTATGGATTTCAAAGGTGTTTGGGATCAACACCTACCTTTGGTGGAATTTTCTTATAATAATATCTTTCACTCTAGTATTCAGATGGCTCCTTATAAATCACTATATAGAATGAAATGCCGAACTCCAACTTGCTAGGATGAAGTTGGGGAATGAAAGCTATTAGGACATGATCTTCTTGATGAGATGGCAGAAAAGGTCAGATCTATTCAAAAACACATTAGAGCAGCTCAGAGTCTAAAAAAAGTTATGCTGACAACCAAAGAAAAGACAAAGAGTTTGATGTGAGTGATAAAGTGTTCTTACGAATATCTACTTTGAATAGAGTCATGAGATTTCGAATGAAGGGAAAGCTGAGGTCTAGGTATATTGGTCCTTTCGAAATAATAAATCATGTTGGGAAAGTAGCTTACCGATTGGAGCTTCCATCGAATCTCTCTCAAGTTCACGATGTGTTCCAAGTATCTCTCCTAAAAAAGTACATACCTGATCCTTCACATGTACTAAGCTCAGATGTTGTACCGTTGTAGCAAGATCTTTCATATGAAGAACAACTGATAGAGATTTTTGATCACATCAAAAAAGTTATAAGGAACAAGGCCACTCGCTTGGTGAATGTTTTATGGAGGAACCACCAATTATAAGAAGCTACATGGGAGCCTGAGGATATGATGAGGGAGAGGTATCCTCATCTATTTGTTACAAAGTGATGAATTTCGGCGGTGAAATTCATTTTATGGGGGGTAGAATGTAACACCCGAGACTTTTATGAGAAATGTTTTGTTTTTATGTTATAAACATCATCAAAGAAATCTTTCACTATACACAACACTAGCTTGGATTTCTTTACACACAATCGCGACCTTCCTCAACAGCTTGTGTTACACGCAATATCGAGTATCACTAAACAACGATATGATATTAAAATATTATTAAAACTACCCGTTAAGAATAGTAATACCCAATTTTTGAGATTTTGTAAATTTAATTTTTCAAAATGGACTTAATTTTTGGGTTTGAAATATCGAAATTATCCTATGGTGAAATTTTGGTATTTTTCTGAAAAATTACAATTTTTGACAAATAGTGAAAGCACTGGGTAACTATTTAAAAACCAACTTTTTATTTAAATAATTATTTATTTTATTTAAATTTATTTAATGTAAAAATTGGTACATAATACCTATATAAGTTCAATGAAATTCATTGAAGTCATTTTATAATAATTTTATATATATAAAAAATTTATTGAACTTTTCACCGTCTATTACCCACCTCCTAGGAGAATTTTCAAATTTACATAAATCATAATTTTACCACTTCTATGAGTGGAATTTTGAAAATCTAAGAGACATTGTTAATATCAAGGACTAAAATGTGGTTCAATGAGATGAATATAATTTTTAGTGAATAGTAACTTTTTACTTTTATTTACCTTAGGTAAAAGTAAAAAGGGAAATTTGGGGTAAAAATGATATTATTATTAGCCTAACACATGTCCTAATTATATTGGATAAGTGTAATTCGACCAAAAACCACCTTAGGAATAAAATATGACCATTTAGGTCCACTTGGATTATATTAGGACATTTATTATTAATTCATTTAAAGAAGGGTTAAAATAATTAAAATCAGTGTTTAATAAGTAAATTGTTTTTAATAAACGGTTACAAATAAGATAAATTAGACTTTAAATATTACACATAAAGACAAATAGATTTACTACATAATAGAATTTTATTTATAATTTTTAGACATTGAATAATTTAAATTATTTATGACCCACTGATGATGCATTAATTATCTTATTAACGAAATATAGACATAATTGATGGTATAAATACCCAAAAAATGTAATTAGAGACTTTTTATGAATTCAAATAATTTTCCAGGTTAATATGAAATGTTAGTATTTATTTAGTTAGCTTTTTTCGAACTAATCATTCTACTATGTGTTTTACAAAAATCAATTACCAAATATTGTCAAAATTGACATAAAATAGTTTTTAAAACATATAATATATTAATTGTTATATTATTCTTCAAAAATCTATGGTTCAGCCAAATGACATAGATAAGTTTATATATATTAATAATAAATAACTCGGGGTTCGTTTGGCTTGTTATAGTATGTTTATTAACCTTATAGTGTAAAAAACAAGAAGACACGATAAAAGTTAAATTATCTAACTTAAAGTTAAATCTAAATGATAAGGGTAAAATAGAAACTTAAAATTGTCTAAAATCTATTGGATGAAAGGATTTCGACCCATCCACACCTTATCTTTGAAATAAATCAACTTGTAGCTATTAAAACCCGAATATTAATTTATAATAAAATAATATTTTTAGTTATTCCAAAAGGTTCCCCTCTCCTCCCTTATAAAAGGGAACCTCCTCCCTCTCTACCTCACACCACATTGAGCCTTCATGCTCAGCCAACCCCTGCCAATTTCTCCTCTCAACGTCCCTATAAACATCCTAGAGGTCTTGGTTTTCTTCCAAGACAATCATTAGTTCCCTAAGAGGAGGATAAGAATAGGCGCTTCAATGAAGAGGAGGTTCGGACACTTAAGAAGAAAATCAGACCTATGGTAAGGGAAAATCTCGCAATCTCATTTTTATCCAACATTGTTTATACTTCAGAATTTACAAGGGCATATTTATCTTCCACATACATGTTTCTCCAATATGTATTATTATTTCTATCATCCTAAAATTATTTAAATCCAATTTTACCCTTCGGTGAGTTTTTAGTAAAAGATATGAAAGGAATATTTTGTCGTTTTTCGTATGAGGTACATTTTGACTATTACCGCCAATGTATGAGAATAATGTTATCATTAACATATGCATCATGAATGTATTTTTAGAAACTTATTTCCATGAAGCTTACTTTACATGTTTTCATTTTTATTTTTAATCATCTTCCTTTAGTTTAAAATTATATGACATGTTATGAAAGGAAAATGTTTTTGAAGTAGAAAGGATATTTTCCTGAAGAATGGATTTTAAGTGTTTTATCAAAATTATTTTCCATCTAAAATAATATAGGGTTCTTGTTATTTACTAATTTTTACATTAATTTTATTATGTTATGATGGAATTAATTTTATGATGTCCTTTTATCTTATATGGATTATGTTTTGATGGAATGATGTTTAAGAATCGCATTTTTATTACATGGGTTATGATATGATGTATGATTTATGATTTTGTGGCACACATAAGAATGTTTTATTTATGAGATGTGTGGGACCTATATCTCCCTACAATTCATTGGGTAAATATTTAAATATCATGAGATAGACATGGCTGGAATGGCAGGTTAAACCGGTTCAGTGAAACAGGACTGAAATGAGGAGTGAACTCGGTTCAGAAATGGACTTTGTCCGCTAAGATAGTCTTGCCAATGAGTCTTGAATACTAAGAAATGATTCTCTGTGATTATGTGTGTATGCCACAAAGTTTCATGTTTTAGGTTATGAATATTGGTATTACATTTCACTACTATGATTTATCCCATGTTATGAAATTATGATCTCTTTTGCTGGTTAAGATTTCCAAAATGTTATGTTCTTATGAATACGATGTGATTGATATTTCTTTTGTTTACCCTTACTGAGCCTTTGAGCTCACCCTTTTGTATGTTTTCTTCCCCGGGTCAAGAATAGGGATATTAAGTAGTATATTCTAAAAGGGACTCTAGATATGATGAACTAAATGAGAGACAATGTAGATTCTTTATGAACAAGTTGTTTATGTTTCCCAGTTTCTATAGACACTATACCTATATGGTACTTTTAGGGGTTTGTTATATGTTGTAATAAGTGTGATTCAATTCTGATGAAATAACAATGTATCTAATGTATGGGTCATAATAGATATTGGTAAAAATGTGTCTCAGATCACGAAATATTACCCTTATATTGGTGTCCAGTTAGAGAGTAATATACATTTGTTATAAGACCTGTTGTGAGAATGTGTTCTATATTTTTGTGTCTCTTGGGAGAGGAACATTCTCCTAGTTGAGTTGGCCAACAATAATATTTATTAGGTGATGATACAAATGGAACCTTATGATGATGTATATTGATGGCCATGTTGTTCTCCAATATACTGGTTAGAGGTAGGATAGAAAACTTTACATGGGATAGCAACTCGTGTTGGAGACTTCAAAATAGGCACAGATGATTCAGAAGAGGAAAAATATTGTGTAGTTTATCCAGAAATCATATGCCTATTGTCGCAGGTGACCTTTATAGTTCAAAGTCATGATAGGATTTTTTTGTGTGTTTCACTGAGGATGGGGGGCATGTGGATCAGGAGAAAAGGTAAACTTTCACTGAGATATATTTCGCCTTTTGAGATTCTCGAGGGAGTCGGGCCGGTTACCTATTAGTTGCAGTAAATTCAGAGGTACTAATCAATTCATAACAACATCCATATATCTCAGATGCACTGCTATCACTCAGGAACATATTTTTTTTCAAGAAGAGGAGGTTGAACTTCAAGTTGATTCCCCTATTGAGGAGCATCCGATTTGTTTTGGTAATAGGAGCACAAAAGTTATCTATGGATAGTCGATTACTCTTTTATGAGTGATATGGTAGGATGGATATTTACAAGATGTGTCTTGATAGAAGGAGGCCAATGTATGTGCTCAAGGGACAAAGTTGTTCTCAGATGACTCTTAACCACTCTTCAGAGTGAAATATAGGGAAAAATTTCTATAAAAGGAAAGATTGTAAGAACATGGATTTTCTTACGAGGTAAATTTTCTTTCATTTATTCTTAAATTAATTTCTATGGCCTTATGTAAATGATTATGTTGATCAAAGGTATTGTGGTGGTGTTCGGGCTTGTTCAGAGTCTAGAACCATGTTTTCGGCTAAAAATGACATACTGCACGGTTTGCGCACAACGTGCACACGGTTAGTCCAACCCATCCAAGAGGTATGAGTAGTGAAGGATAATGTGTAGAGTGTATTTACATAGTTAACACATGGTTATTCAAACTGTGAGGGGTAACTATTCCAAGTACCACTCCTAGGCAGTTAGGTATGCACCATTTTAGCATGGTTTGGGAAACTGTGCAACCCTTATGTGTTAGTTTTTTCTGAAATTTTTAAAATCAAAGCCTATTTTTTTTAAATAGAATTTTTTTTCTACTTTATGCATACTATCCCCTCCATGGAGATACAATAACTCACCTAACATTGGTTTTTATCCCTACTCTCTACTAGATCACCATTTTGATCATTGATCATCTCATCAGACCAACAATGGTAATTAATCAATTCCAATTTAGTCACTCTAGATTGTTGGTAAAAATAGCTACTCTATTTTGATTTTTTCTTACATTCCTTAATATCTCATTCTTCATCAATTTTTCTTATTTCATCCATACTAGGATGAATCAAGACTTGATATTAGATGAGTAGTCGACTTCCCAAGCGATGTAGGTGGCCGATACCATGTATTGGCATTTCATTTCATTTTTTGAACATTTTTCATTTATGAAATCCATCAAACATTTTTTAGAAGTCTCATTTTTGAGTGAGTAGATTTTATTAGCTACAGTTGAATGTTGTGTGGTTGAAAATAGGTTCTGTTTAGGTTTGTTGGCACACCATTCTTATTTCACGGTAACCCGAGGAGTGCATCATAAAGAAATTTCATGATTATGCATGTTTTAACCAACCAAGGGGTGTGTGCATGATATTTCTTAGTAAGAGGAAGACCATGGATTCCATGATGTCCTGAATAGCCTATTCAAGAGATGTACAACCTAATTGGATAATGAATATCATATTATGTCATAACTATTTCGATAGTTTACCACGTTAAATGGATGATATTTTTAGGGTTGTATATATGAAATGACTAATGGAATATTAAATGGATTATATTCTAGGGTAGGACAATATTATTTGTATATTATAAATTATTAAAATGATTTGGTATACTCATGTCTTGTGATTGATGATGTTAGTGGGTATACTAACATGTTTATTTATGTTAATTTTGGATGCTTGAATTCTTTAATGAATGGTTTTATAGATGCCATGCTCTGCTCTATGTGAATTTGGAACACAATAGTGGATTTATAGGGGTGACTCTTCTCATTGGGTTTTTATTTCGTGGGATTCCTTGGGCATTGATACTCCGTGGATCCAACTTACTTGGGATCACATATGAAATTATATTGACAATATCATAGGACCACAACCAGTTCCTAGCCAAATTTCTGCCAAGGATTCCTATGTGACTCCATGGGATGCCTTAGACAAGATCCATAGATCTTACCCGCTGTGGTCTAAATATTTATTACATGGAAGCCTAGGTATGATTACACATTCGATATGACCCTCATAGTCTACAAATAATTATATGGTGTTGCCGTGGAATATTCGACTTCACTATACAGTGTGGAAGTGTAGAACTTGATTTCTATATACAACACAGTTAGGGTTCCATACTTTTGATGTGTGTATGTCATGGTTTTCTGACTGGATTGTTTAATTTTTATAGCTCTTGTGGTAGGAGTTGACTCTCTTATTCAGGAATCCTTGAGTGCCGTTTGGTTTTACTTCTTACTGTAGAATTAAGCCATGTGAATATTGACTCACTTACTGGGTGTTTACACTTTTTATAAACTTTTTATAATTGTGTTTAGTACTGTATTGGGCTTGGTGGTTGCCGAATGGGATATTTATCTCAAATGTTATATTGTCCTCCTTGGTGGTTGGTCTTTATTTGGGGGATACATGTATTATAATGTATTTCCATGTACCAATATTATTATTTCTAGATACTTTTACCAACTGCATTTTGTATATGATACACTTGTGGTTGTTGATAAGCATTCCTAACTTTACTTCTTTTCAGTTTAATATTAATTTATCCTAACTTGACTTCTTTTTAGATTAATTCTAATTTATTCACTAATTCAATTGAACGTAATTACTTCTCTTACGGTACTCTAGTAATGAGGTCATATCTCCCCGTGGACTCACTTATATTGTCATTGCCAGTCGGCAGACTGTGGAATCTGGGGAGATGTTCTTGGGCCCTTGTGACCAACCGTGCTCTGGACACCATTTCAGGTGGCATTTGGTTTCCAGTCATCACAACCAACAGAAATAACTACTTCTAAACAACAAAGAAAGAAATAGTCCTTGAAAAATCCCAAATAAATTACTGTCTTCGATGCTTTCGCCGGGGTGCGCGCATCTGTCTGCGGATGATGTGCTGTTTTTGCCCCACATTACCGCATTCCAAAGGCGGGTGACATTTGCTACTTATTCAGGGACGTCTACTCCTTGATTGAAACAGGATGATTGGATGTCGGTTCTTCCTTCCATGAATTCCTCCTCGGAACTCGTCACCTAGTCCGGGTCTCCCTCATATATTTAATACGTGGTTCGTGAAACTCTTCCCAGTGCCATGATTCCATGGATGCCGGTTAATTACACTGCTTCTGTGAGGATATTCCAAAGGGTCCGGTCACGGCAGAAACCTTTAGTTGGGGGAGTAGTCACGTCGAGGCATCAGTAGTGTGTCTGAACATTGGGGAACTGGCATGTCTGTCTTTGGTCCCTTGTCATAGGGCTTCTCGAGGGCATGGAATCCCGAGGCATCCCACATCGAGCACATAGATTTTATATACCGTAGGCATATATCTGAGGTTTTCCTCAGCTTCCTTTATTTAACATAGGGTATGCCGTAGGTTTGACGTCTAGGGGAGACGGATCCACCCGATCAGAGCATTAAATGGAATGTATCAAATTGAGTAATTTCCCTTGAAGGGATGCCGATATTGGGGCCAACCCGTTGGCGGCTTCCCGAATGTTGTGAAGAAGAGCGGAATGGCATGATCTTGCAAGGATATGGCGGCCCGAGTGAGAATAAGGATGTATGATAGTTGGGTGAATGAGGTGGAGGGGGAATGAAACGGAACCATCGTAAAGGGAACAATAATGTTGGTCTTGAGCCTCGAAGAGACCTCCTACGTATCCCCGTGGTAGTGAACCAAGGACCTCGTAGTTCGGGTGGGTTCGTCGGAGGACCGACGTGAATGTGGAACTTGGTCTGATGGGCATCGTCAGGGAGTCGACGTGAAGGTGAACCCGGGGGTCCACTGGTGGTGGGATTGAACCTCGTGAAGGCTTCCTACGTACCATGCCTTGAAATGGATCAATGTACCCATAGTTCGGATGGAATGTGGGATATAGTTTAACATCATGTGGGACGGGGGTGAACCGATGTGTGTGAGGCCGGGATGACTGGGTGATGGGATTGAACCTTATGGAGGCTTCCTTTGTACCATGACTTGACATGGATCAAGGACCACATAGTTCTGAATGGTGTGTCGGCGAACCGAAGCGAGCAAGGACCTTGGTCCAGATGGTGTGGGGCTAACACACTAGGCTTCCCAGGTGTTGATGACCCGACGTGAAGAAGGTCAGAGTGACCAACGGGTGCTGGGCTTGAACCTCTGGGAGGCTTCCTACGTACCATTTCATGACACGGATCAAAGTCCTTGTAGTTAAAAGGGCTTCTTCAGCAAACCAACGTGAAAGTAGACCTGGTGGTCCACTAGTGGTGGGCTTGAACCTCGTGAGGATTCCTGTATACCATGCCTTGACACGGAACAAAGTCCCCATAGTTCGAGATGGGGGGTGTCGGCAAACTGACGTGAGTAAGGGACCTTGGTCCGATGTGAGATGTGCTTGAACCTCATGGAGGCTTCTACGTACCATTCCTTGACATTGATCAAAGTCCTCGTAGTTCGGGTTGGTCACAACGGTTTTCCGTCGGAGTGGAATGCAGTTTAACGTCATGCTGGATGAAGTTAGAACATGACGCGAAGAAATGATGAGTGGGCTTGAACCTCGTAGAGGCTTCCTACGTACAATTCCATGACATGGATCAAGGGCCTCATCGTTCAAATGGGTGTGCAGTTTAATGTCATGCGGGACAAGGGCATACAGTTTAATGTCATGCAGGATGAGGGGATAATGTTTAACGTCATGCTTGACGAGGGCATACAGTTTAACGACATGCTAGATGAGGGCATTACCATGGACGATGCTCACTCTAAGCCCACGTGAGTCATTCTCAGTGTGAGAAACAAGAGGTAGAAATGACCTGATGATCATGTCACGAAGGGTGTGTCCGTGAGAAGTGATGAGGGGCTTATGCTTTAGGCGGCCCATGGTGCTAAGACTTACTCCAGGATGGAGGCCCGAAGGGCGGAAAAGCGCAGCGAGAGAGGGATTTGGGACAAATAATGGG
This sequence comes from Viscum album, assembly GCA_963277665.1. NCBI lineage: Eukaryota > Viridiplantae > Streptophyta > Magnoliopsida > Santalales > Viscaceae > Viscum > Viscum album. Next base: position 327,986,422 of record OY728128.1, read on the forward strand.
AGGTTCCTTGTTCCCTATCGCACCCTCCACTGACCGTGGCAGTGGGGATGTACGGAGGTGGATGGGTGATACCTTCCACAAGAGGGGCTAGGGGATTACACCAAGGTGGTTTCCCTTCTCCCATGGACATAGGCCGCTCCGATAAGGAGGATATCATCCCTTGAGTGGTGGGGGTGATTCCATTCCCGTGGAGGCAAGTGGCGTAAAAAATTTCCGAGCTGGGGGTACCCTGTGTGCGAGGCATGGTGTCGGGCCACAATTTAACGTCATGTGTTGAGGATGAGGTGCTTGGCAGTTTAACGTCCTACAGCTCCGACGAGGTGGGTTTACTATGCACCCCTAGGACTTACATGACGGGCACCCTCTGATCCATGGGGGAGGGAAGGTACTAGTAAGGTCGTGGTCAAGGGGGGTCATAGAGCGAAAGATCGAGGGGTCCACATTAGGGTGGCTATGTGAAGAAGTGATAGCTGTTAGCATGCCTATACGAAGAAGAATTCGGCGAAGCAATGCTACGAGTGGTGTTGTCTGTGGGACATTGAAATCACATCGTGCAAACCTAGAGGGTCGCACGAGAAGTGTAATTTCCAAGAAAACGAGTGTGCTTCGCGAATTGAAGTACCTTGGCCTCATCATGGGGAAGAGGTGTGAATGGGGGGTGCTTCAAGAAGTGGAATAGTATTCGCGGAGCACTACCTATCGAAGCAGAGGTGACTCACAAAGAAAGGTGTTGCGAAGCAGTGTGCTTTGCGATATGTAGTGACCCTGCCGTGGCATGCAGATCACTAGTACAGGATGGGTGTTTCACAAAGCATAAACACTTCACGACTGCCCGGGTTCCCTTGGGAATCCCCCTCCTTTGCGAATGCCCTGGGTTTCATGAAGGGCATCCCTCTCGAAAGAGGGGCTCAAAACGAGGCAAGGGAAAGGCATCTCGTGAAGTAAAAATACCTCGCGGAGCTCACGATTCTCGGGGCGAAAGGTGCTTCACGATTCGGGAGTTGAGAAGCCGAAAGGTCGGATTGACCATCCCCTGGACTCAGGGGGAACCTAGTATTCATAGGCAAGGGGCGCCGTGAAGCAGAACTCACGCGGCGCGAAGGGGAGGTGGGAGCTTCGCGGCGGGCTCACGAATGTCAGGCCGTTTGCGGAGCGTTACCGCCTCCTGTGCTCGGCGGCGGGCTCACGAACGTCAGGCCGTTTGCGGAGTGTTACCACCTTAAGGGATTCGCGGAGGGCTTATGAACAACAAGACATTTGTGGAGAGTTACCGCCTCAGTGGGTTCGTGGTGGGCTCACGAACGTCAGGCCGTTCGCGGAGCAGTACCTGCTCCTTTGCCTCGCGGGGCCGTGATGCTCGGGGTGCTTTATGTCGGAGCTTCGCGAGGCAGTATGAAGGGTTTCTTTTTCACCCCTTCTTTCCATTACATAGTTTGGCACCAACAAAATTCCCCCCCCCCTCAGACTTGTAGTCGCGGATGGATGAAGGGTCTAAGTCTGAGAGAAAATCGCCAAAATTATCGGCGGTTTGCGATGCGGCCTCGCGAAGGGGCCCGCCACACTGAAATCGGTCACACAGTTCAGACGCGCCGTAATGATACGCCCGGGCTGGACGTGTCGCGAAGCTCTGGGTCGCCACCTATAAATAGGGGGGATGACCTCTCTTTTGTCCTATGGCGACTTTTATCCTTTTGTGCTCTCGACTTCGTGAAGTTCCACGTATTCCGCGTCTACACTCCGCGAATCGAGCTTCGCGGTGAACCGCGAGTCTCCGACTCCGCGATCGCGCCAAGCGAACATCTGTTTGCCGGCCACGTCCAGACTCCACAGCTTTATTTTTCACTCGATCTTCACAATAGATCATCGTGAGCAAGCTTTTCGATCCATCCTCAAAAAAATTATTATCTATACGGAAACCGAAATGGCCCATCGAGAAGCTGTGTTGGGGGTGCATGTTGACGCCACCTGGAGGGATGAGATGGCCAACTGTCTGGGCCTTAGAGAGAAGGTCTGAAGCCACTCGGATCATACTTCTTTGACAAAACATCTATTAGAGGGAAAAAAGAACTATATGTCGTTCAAGAAGCTTCCCTTGTATGGCTTCAGGTTGAGGGATGACGTTTTCATCCCTGAGGCGAATAGGGATGAACCAGCTTGCTTGTTTAGAAGCATGCCATGTCAGCGCCAGTGGTTAAGGGTGGTTGATGGTCATGCGCGAGAGGACTTCACACCCATTACCGCTGACTGTCTCTAAAACCTTGTGAACAATATTAACGGGAAGCCACTATAACCAGAGACGTCCCCTCCTCTGTATAGTACCATGCTGAAGGCGGCTTTACAGGATTCGAAGAAGGGGTTGTCCGATGAGTGGGACCTTTGCCAGGGCGGCAACATCACCAATTATTGGGGCTGGGCCTACTGGGTATGCACCTCATGCAAAGATTTTGGGGCTGAGCTGAGGAGAGTGGGTTTGTATGAGGCAGCATGGGTCCCCCAATTCCACATTTACCAACCGAAACAGCTGATGCTAGAGCTGCTGAGAAGATGGTCATCTAGGTCCAATACTTTTCATCTGCACCATGGGAAGGTGGGCATCAACTTGTGGGATGTCCACCAGGTTTTGGGTGTTCCGATCTTGGGGACCATGCATGATGACTTCCTCCTCATCATGAGTGCGTGGGAGGAAATAAAGCAAATGTTGTGACTGGCGTCGGTGCTGATGAAACTGGTCCCTAGAAAGGACAAAGAGGTAGTGAGGGATGTCCCCTCTAAGAAGTGGTTTGAGCAGTTCCTGAACTTCCTGGAGAATTGAGAGTTTCCTCTGAGGCCTAGAACTTGTCCGAAGGCGACTCAACGGGGAAATGTGCACTCGTATTGGCGGGTCTTGGAGGAAAGCCAATGGAAGACTTGGGGTTTGATTATAAGCACTGAACATCAACCGATAGTCAGGCTAGAAGCGTTCATCACGTCCCTTATCTGTGGTTAGGTCCTACCGGTGAGGGATACCATCATGGGGGTGAGACTCTGCTCATTTATCATGGCGTCCATCCTGGCCATGTGGTAGCGGGTCAATATGAAGATTGCAATGCTCTCCAAGCTATACAGGATGTTGCGGCACATTATTGAGGGAAAGAATCCTCCAAGGATATGCGGGCCCTTCCACCTCTTGTATGGGTAGATTGCGGCACACATCAAGGGGATCTATGGTATCCAAACCCTATTTCGCCACTGGGGTCAAACTTCCACCCCTCCATTCTGAATGCGGCTAGAGCTTCCCATTCAAACGAACCATGCCAATGGTGCTGAACCGGGTGTGGAGGGTGGATGAGTTTAACTCCCACCCATTCCCATTGCTGATGGGGGAACTTAATGACGACGAACAGGGAACAAAAGACCATCTGGCATATCTCATGTCCTTTTTAGGTAGAGTTTTGGTGGCACGGGGGGATTGTGAGTGGCTCTATGAACCGTACACCCCGCATCAGTTTACGAGGCAGTTCTGGTGCCTCCAGCGGCTGACCCCGCAGGTATACTAGGAGGTGAGTCACGAGGAGCACCCATGTGTGATGAGGCAGTTGTGGATCATGTTCACGTGGGAAGAAAGGAAGATGAGAATTTCATTGCCTCCATCCACCACTGCTTTCGGATTAGTGAGTGAGTATTCCATTAGCTGGGAGGATTCTTATCTGGGGGAGATGCGGAAGCAGCTAACCATTCGGGTTGGTGACAGAGTGCCTCCTCTATCCCGAGGTCGGGGTCGAAGGGCAGCAAGGGCCTCTCGCGGTGGCACAGCTACCATGGCGGTGAGACCCACACCGTCCGAGGGTGTGGTAGCGGCAGCGGACCCGGTGATTCCGGAAGAGCATGGCCATCTGGAGGGGTGGATACCGAGGCGATTTCTTAGGATTTCCAATTAGGCTCCGGGGAAGCGGCTGCGTCATATCGACATGGCAGAGGATGTTGTGTTCCTAGAGGCATGTGACATTTGGGATGTCAAATGGAAATTCCTCAGTCCACCTGAGATATGGGCACACTAGAATCACCTTGGGATGGAGTTACCGGGCATAGGCCTCGTCCGCGCTAGTTTCATGGTGTCTCCGGCGGAGTCATAGCAATACATGGACAAGCTGTAGGACTACATTCACTCTAGTGGTGTCCCATGCCAATGACAGACTAGGTGAGGGTACTGCTGGATCAGATGGTACCCCCACAGTTTTCAGTTGCCGATCTGAGGGAGTGCTTTCCCCTTCCGGAAGAATCAGAGAACTCCTCTTGGGAGGATGAGGCTGGCAGAGGGCGCCCGTTGGAGGAGGGTGAAGTCAGAGACCAAAACTTAGATTCTGATGATTTTTCAGAGTCTCTTGAGGTAGTATTCCAAAATTATTTCCTTCTAGTCCGTTCTCAGTCCATCATGGATTTATCACCGATGTTTGAGCCATGCAGGTGGAACTCGTACGTAAGCCTCGCTCCCACCCCTTGGCGGGTAATGATGCAGGACCTTCAGAACCCGCACCTATGACTCCATCCAGTTCTGTGTCTAGTGGGGCCAAAGCACCTGAGTTGGCTCCTCAAGAATCTCCAGACCTTCTAACAGTATACGGAGTGCCCCACCTCGGGGGCTCGTCAGCATCGACTAAGGAGCATCACCAGGAGGTCGATCTCTGTAAGTTTCCTCTACTGGATTCATTGTCGTCATATGTAGGTGGTGCAAAATTATGTCTGTGTCCTTCCCTATGGTACAGTTCTTCGACTGGCATGGGTTGCTGTGACACGGCTGGTTGGGATGTCTGGCGGCATCCCTCCTAGGGGATTGACGGTGATGGTGGAGATAGTCCCCCCATCTCCCCGAGCTGCAACACACACTATCATCGGTGGGGCCACCAGTAGGGTCGTGCCTAAGGTTATTGAGGTGGATTCTGATGACGAGGATCAATCGGTCGACCCAAGTCCTGTCCCGCTTGCCCCGATGCCAGATGTCACGCCGGATTCGACAGCAGATGCTGATCCTGTCGAGGACATCCTGCGGGTGTATCCTCCGTATGAGCCTAACAATTGCGCAGGCTGGGACGAAACAGCCTCCGACGAGGAAGACAGCAGCATAGTCTACCGTCGATCATGGAAGCTAGTCACATGCTTCATCAAGGACACCCCCAAGCATTATGGCTAAAAAAATGGACAGGCTTTGCTTGCGGCTGTGCGAACTGTGCGCCAAGGGAGTGGATGCCCAACGCCCTCGTGCGCTCATCCGAGATCTCATGGTTGATCAGATCTGGGAGTATGAACACGAGCTCAACATGGGCTGGCAGCGAAGGATGGCGACGAACATAAAGAAGCTCCAGGAGTCTAAAAGTGAGGTCCAACAGCTGCAGACCCAGGAGGATGAGCACTCAGCCTCTCTTAATGCACAATATAAGCTAATATAACAGTTGAAGGCCCAGCTGGCAGAGGCATAAGATCATATGAGGAAGGCTTCTGGAAAGACGGTTTCCATTCAGGATGGCGTAGAGAGGGCCAGTGCCAAGGCTGATGAACTGCGCCCCACCACTGCTGAGAAGGAGCGGGAGCTGAGTCACTAGAAGCAAATCTTGGATGCCACATGCTGAAGGGTGGCGGAGCTGCAGCGTTCTTTTGACGGGGTCAACCCGTCTATTTGGGGAGTTGACCCCTAGGTACTGTAACAAATTACAAACTTTTTAATGGTACTTTCGTGCTTTAATTTCTTCCATCATTATTTTGAATGCTGTAGAATGCATGATTTACACTGTTTTAATCAGTTCATTACATCCCTATGATTTTTGAGGGATGTTTGGCAATAATTCCCCAACCTCACATGGGTCAAACACGATTTGAGAAACAGGGGATAATTACCTTCTCATCCAACGCAACATAGGGAAAAGAAAGAAAGCTTTGGGAATCTGGGGTTTGGATAACCAGTCCGGATTTCCGAAAGATGGGAGAGGCATGGCCGGAGAAGGAAGTTCTCAAAACATCTGAATTACCGTTTCTCCATCGTGTACTCATGCATGAACGGTGCAACGCCAGGTGCACTGAAATCAGCCTGAACATATGGAAATGGGATGCGTGAATTATGATGCCCATGGTTCGGAACAGTGTGGGGATGGCGTGAAAATAAAATACAATCGTTGACCATGTCGGAGAAATGATGTCCTTACTATGTTAGCCGGAAATGGGGACAACAAATGAGGGTCAACCATTGATCATGTTTGAAACACGGGACCAGGTCACAAATGTTGTCGGTCAATCCTTACGGACGTTGGCCCAGGACAGTTGGTAGACCCTAGGTCGAGTATCCATACTGTTAGGGCATCCCTCCAAACATGACCAGTCATCCGGGACGTTGGCCCAGGATGGTGGGTGAGCCGATGCGGCATGAGACCAGGCCGTTAAGGGGTCCCTTCAGACATGAAAGGGGACAAGGGTCCAAATAAGGGACACCCAAAGCGTGGAATATGGAGTGATGGTGTTCTAAACAAAATCCAACACTCATGTAATTACACAACTGTGGTGGGAGTATTCCATATGGGAGCATTGGTTTGATCATGGATAATTCCTTCATTGGGACAGGGCCTCTCTGGCGAGGGCTTCGGCCAGGGGTCTGGAAAGGGGAAGGATAGGATTAATGATTCCTATGGGCTGGACCCTAGGAAAAATTCCAGGGTGTCTATAAGTATCCCATGAGGATGGGAATCAATCCGCACATAGATCTGGAAGTGCAGTGTAGTCATAGACCAACACTGGCAGGTGAAATCCTCTCTGACAGCGGCTCTGGAGGTTCCCATGATTAACACGGGGCAGCCTGAACATGTTCAGGGTAGAACCACAGTTTAGTGTCATGCATTGAGGACATATGGAATCCTGTTTTTAACATCATACGATAGGACATGGAGTGAAATAGAAGGGCCCAGGGAGCATATGGTGTGGTAGTCATGAATCCTATGTGAATGATGACTTGGAGTCCATATAACACCACGTACCCCTAGAGGAAACTCTCTAGGTCGAGGAACCCATAGTGAGGATTAGGCTGGGCCTGAAGTAGAGTGGTCGGGCATTATTACGTACCCCATGAGGATGGGAATCAAGTCATACGTAGTTCTGAAAGCGCAGTTTAATGTCATGCAGGATGATGAGAAGCATAGCCATGTTGGTACACATCCCTCCAAAACTACTATGGCCACGTGAGTCGTGCTTTGTGTGGGAATCAAGAAGTAGTGGTGGGAATTTCCTGAAACAGAAAGGGACAGGGTAGGGTGACGGGACGCTTGTTGAATACCGGACCCATGTTACTAACAAGACCATGTGGTGCACCTAGATGCACGAAGAGATAGAGCCGAGCATGTTAGATTTCCACCTGAACATGAGAAAGTGGAAATGTGTGAATCATAATGCTCGAGATTTTGATCACAATGACGGTGTCGTGATGATAGAGGTTAACTGTTAACCATGGAGGAAACGCAGTATCCACATTGCATTAGCCTAGAATGGGGACTGACAAATGAGGGTCGACTATTGACCATATTCGAAACACGGGACCATGTCAAAAATGATGTCAGAGATCCGTAGGGACGTTGGCCTGAAATGATCGGAGGGCCCTTAGGTCTAGCGTCCCTGGAGAGCACGTAAGCCTAGTATCCATGTCATCCGGGGGTCCTTTTGGATGTGGAAGAGAATGAGGATCCAAATTTCGAGCTCATCAAGCTTGGTCTTGGGACAAGGGGAATGTCCCTATGAAAATCCCACACTTCGGGATCATTGTCAAAGCTCATATAAATATGACAATGAGATGTATTAGATAGAGGGAGAATAGTCCTTTTCAATTGGGAGATCTTATTTTAGAGTCGTAGAATATGGACCAAAGGGCTGGAGGAAACATGGGAGGCACACGGTGGGGTATCTTAGACACCTGACTTGAATGGGAATAAGAAGTTCTGACCACAATGTTCTTCCCGAACAATTTTTGGTCGAGGGACCATAAACGAGAGTTGAGCTCGGTCCAATGAAAAATTCAAAGGCATTCCTATGTACCCCATGATGATGGTGATAAAGATGCACATAGTTATTCAGAGAGTCTTATTTTATGGTCTTAGAGCTCGGACCATGAATGGGTAAGGGGGAAAGGGACACACGGCAAGGTGGTTATAGAACCCTCCGTGAATGAGGAACTAATCCCTACATACCATGTGTTCTCTAGGGAGGTTCTGGAGTCGAGGGACTAAACACGAAGGTTATGTTGGGCCCACAGGGAAGTGGTCGGGCGCTCCTATGTATCTCATAAGGATGAGAATAAAGCCATACGTAGTTCTGAAAGGTGGCATGGTAGGGTACCAGTGCTGGGGAAAAAGCGGAGTGCGGGTGTGGCCCTTACACTAAACGAAGCAGAATTTGATAAATCTTGTTTGTACTTTAAGGTGAGTGGTTTTTTTTGTGATGCGATAGGCCTAGGGTAGCAGGTCCTGGTGTCGCCACAAGAATCAAGCCGTGATAGGCGTTGGAAAATGGTATGGCACATGACCAATACCCAATGTGATGTCCTCTTCAACGAGGTCTTCACAATGCAGTTTTGTTGTTCTTCGTGTGGCTAGGACGATAATGTCACAGTTTAGGGTCGTGTGATAAGACCATTTGGGCATTTTAATGTCATACAGCACAGATGTAGCAGAGATGATGCTAGGTGGTGAATGTGTATGGTGTTCTGTGACATAACCGACGTGAATGGGGACATAATCCCACATTATACCATACGTAGTCTCGAGAGGGGAACCTCAGGCCGATGGGCCCATATAGAGGTTAAAGGTAACGGGGGAGAGACTTTCTCCCAAATGAGCTGGACATGAATATGAGGCGTTCAGGAAGCCCAACATATCCCATGAAGATGGTAATCAAGAATAACATAGTTTCGAGGATATCTTAGTTTATGGTCTTAGAGCTCGGACCCGGGGTGGATGAAAAATTTCCAGGTAAGCGTCGACCTCGACCCTATCTCTAAGCCCACGTGAGTTAAACTCGGTGTGGGAAAAGGGGGGGGGGGGAAGATCCTTATCGCAATACCCAGAACATCAATCGAGTGGAAGTTAGTGAAAAGCCCCGAAGGGAACCTTTGACACAGCTTTGTTCCCCCAACGCACAGACGTGCATGAAGAAATAGTACCAAGAGTTTCGAAACTCCACATAGATATGATGAGAATGGAGAAGGATGTAAATAGTGTTACAAAAATTTTGGGATTAATGGGGTTGGTGTGGCAATGGAGGATAACTGTTAACCATGGTGGAAAAACGGTCTCTATATTGTGTTAGCCTAAGGTGGGAACAACAAACGAGCATCGACCGATGACCATATCCGCATTGCGGGATTTTTATCAATTTGTTGTCCAAAACCCTCAGGGGCATTGGCCTATAATGGTAGGAGAGCCCTTGGGCGTAGTATCTAGGCCGTTCTTGGGGGTCCCTCTAGGTGTGAAAGATGATGGAAGCCCTCATACAGGGATACACAAATCCTGGAAAGCGGGTGCAGATGTGTCCGAGTAAAGTCGGGCATTCCAGGTAATAAACTAGAGTACCCTTAGGGACATTGATAAACCGTTGGGAAGGGTCGATGAAACATCTCGAGAATGATAGGTACATGGCATGGTCATTACAAGACCGACCTGACATAATCCCACACCACACCACATAATCCCGTTGTGGAGGAAGAGTAAGCCGAGGAGCTGAGGTGGGATAGATATTCCCAAGAGATGGGGATGGAACCGAAGTTTAGATATTTGGGTGGTCCAAAATATCCCATAAGGATGGGAATAAAGCCATACATAGTTCCCTAGATGTAGTTTAACATCATGCAGGACGGGATGAGGGAGTAAGATACCCCCAAGAAAAGGAAGGGGAAGTGTAAAGTACGGCGGACAAACCAATGTGAAGGAGGGAATAACTATGTACCACAACATACACTCCGGGTAAGAAGTTGGGAGAAGGGGGCCGAAAAGGCCAAGGGGCCTAATGTCAAGTATCAGTCAGGAAGTCCTGACTGGTTTGCAGTTTACTGTCTTGTAGTTAGGACAAGGGTCATGGGCCCGGATAGGCCGAGAGGCCTGAGGCTGGGCCTCGTGAGGGAAAGCGTACGGCATGGTACATGATCCCGACATGAATGAGGACATAATCCTACACCACACCGTACACTCTGGGTAAAATGTTGGGCGAAGGGGCCCGATAAGGCCAAGGGGCCTAAGGTCAGGCATCGGTCCGGAAGGCCTGACTGGTTTGTAGTTTAATATCATACATGAGGATGGGGAAAGAGATAATTTTATCTCATCCGGGAATGTGCACATCATGGAAATTAACCCATATTGAATGAAGACGTAATCCTTCACCCCACCGTACATCCCTTTTAAGAGAGTTGGGGTCATGGGCCATACCACCGACACCACCCTAAGGGAAGTTTGTCACTTCGGGGTGGTGAAGAACGAATCACTTCACCCGATGTTGGGGACATCTCGGGGTGGACCCGAAGATCTAGGACACTGTCAACCATGTTCGAAACCCAGCATCCTAATGGTGACCTGATATGGGAGCAAAAAATGGGCGTCGATCATTGACCCAATTGGCAACGCAAGACTTGTATCAACTTGTTGCTCGGAAACCCTCGGGGGCGTTGGCCCGTGTCGGTAGGAGAGACCTTGGGCGTAGTATCCAGGCCATTCATGGGGGTCCCTCCGGGTGTGAAAGATGATGGAATCCTAGTAATGGAGTGGGTGAAGCATAGATGTATCCATCCATGAAAGAGGCTAACATCTCCAGGGGACGTACAGCCGGGTCGAGGCTTGCTCGACGTGAGTTGGGGGAAAAGTGTGCACCCTGCCAAATGTCTTGACCTGAGGGGAAGATTTCGGCTTTTGGGCTGGGCCTAGAGACGAAATGTCCGGGATTTTCTACGCATACTGTTAGGATGGTAATCAAGCCACAAGTAGGTCTTGAAGACCATGTAGTTTAACGTCATGTATTGAGGATGTGGGTGGGAGATCTTAGTTTAAGGTCATAGAGCTTGGACCATTTTGCAGTTTATCGTCTTGTAGGACGGCAGTGCATTTTATGGTCGTGCCTGACCATACATTTTAAGGTCGTGTCAGACCATATAGTTTAAGGTCATGTCGGACCATGGATTCTTATTAAATGTACTTCTTTAGTAACATGGCATTGGTGGTAGGAGTTATGCACCCGCCATCCGTGGTCACCAAGGAGTATGCCCCGTTGGGGTAAAACTTATGAATGATATAAGGCCCTTCCCATTTGGGCTATAGCTTGGGCGGCATCCTACCAGGGATCATTGGTGCTCGAAGGGTCAACACTAGGTTTCCCTGTAGAAAAGAACAAAGGAGAACCTTCTTGTTAAAGCCCCTCGCTATCTTATTCTGATGCATTTCCAGATTATACAGGGCATGAAGCCTATTCTCAACCAGTGCTTCTAATTTAGCTAGACTGATTTCGGCCACCTCATCTAGCGCCTGGTGGTTATAGACTGCAGTGAGTAATGATATAATCTGGATCTTAATGGGTTGGACGGCCTCAGCCCCATACAGTAGGGAATATGGGGTTACCTGGGTTGAGTTGTGAGTCGTCGTCTGATAAGCCCAGAGGGCGTTGGGGAGCTTGTCCAGCCAACTTTTCTTGTTATGACCAACCATTTTCTGCAAGAATGTTAAAGAGGGTTTTGTTGAACGACTCGATCTGTCCATTTTCCTGTGTGTGATAGCAGGAGGTATGATTATAACGGATGTTGTACTTGGCATAAAAATTCTTCAGCTCGGCCCCTAGGATGTTTTTTCCGTTATCGGTGAGGACAGCAGGAGGGACCCCAAACCGGTGGATGATGTTGGAGCTCATAAAGTAGATGATGGAGCGGGCCTTAACCTCTTTCAGTGGAACTACCTCTTCCCTATTGGAGAATAAATATGTAGCAGTTAGGATGAACCTACACTGGCGAGTTGTCGTTGGTTGATACAGACCCACTCCATCAAGTCCCCATTCCGCAAATGGACAAGAGTACTTGTTGGGGTGGAGGGGTTCCGGCGGCCGATGGAAGAAGTTGGTGTGAACATGGCATGCGTGGAATCTCTTGGAATACCCGATACAATCATGTATTATAGAGGGCTAGAAGTACGACAACCTCTGGATTTGATGGGACAGCTTTGGCCCAGCTTGATGGGAACCACAGGTTCCGGCGTGAACCTCTTGCATAACCTGAGAAATCTCTACTCCTTGAATACAACGGAGGAGGACGCCATCAAAGCTCCGCTTATAAAGGATCTTCTCAAGGATGGGACTAGTCTGGAGGGTAAATTGTAGTGCGCGACATTGGATTCACTCACGCTCGGCCCGGTCATCCAGGAGGTGGCCATTTTGGAGATAGAGGTTCCCTCCAGTCGGGAGTGTCCTCAACCACTATTTTTGACAGACCCGGGACCCTGGACGTAGCAATTCTGGCAGTGAGATGACTTACCCGCAGGCCGTCATTGTCCTCTTGGGTAACGGGGGTAAGGAATCTCTGGTGTTCCACATGTATAATCAAATCATCTTGCTCGGGTTCTGCGAGTGATGCAGCTAAACCAGCAAAGGCATCTGCTCGACTGTTCTGTGACCGAGGGACATGGGTAACCTCTGGTCGAGAAGAGAACTGGGCCATTAGACGGAGGGTGCACTCCAAAAATGGTATAATCTCCAGCTTCCTGACGACATAGTCCCCATTGACTTGTTTTATTACTAACTCAGAATTTCCTTTCACATGTAGATGGGGCTCATCGATCTCGAGGGCCAACTCAATGCCGGTGATGAGAGCCTGATACTCTGTCTCATTGTTGGTACATCCTTCTGACAACATGAACAAGTATTAAAGGACGGCTTGCGCCGGGGTAAGGAAGACAATACCCAAACCCTCTCTATTGAGCTTAGGATCATTGAACCTCTTACCGCTGGGGCTTTGGGAGACACTGTCAAAGTGAGTTTTCCAACATGAGACTTCATGATTGGCTGAGAGGATCGCCTCATCATGAAAATCCAGGTCCATGGGCTGATCCACGGAGGTTCGATGGGCACCTAAAAATTTTTCCAACGCTTGCCCCTTAATGGACCTCTGAGGCACGAACCTATTGTCCAACTTCTGGAGGATCACTTCCCACCACGGTAGTTGGCCAGTAAACATGGGGCGGTTCAGGATGTACATTAGTGGGTCTACCCGAGAGACCAATTGTACATCATGGTGCTGCATGTAATGTCGTAACTTCTGTATGGAAAAAATGAGTGCAAGTCAACTCTTTCCGTTAGGGGAGTATCTGATCTCCACATCGAGAAGCATGCATCTGAGATAGTAGAGACTGCTCTCCATAACCTCGTAATTCTTCTGGGAGAGATGTGCACCGAGGGACCATTCCAGGGCGGTCACGTAAAGGACCATCAGCTTTCCAAAGACGGGTGGCATCAAAACCGGAGGTTGGAGCAGGTACTTCTTGATTTCATCGAAGGCGATCCGACAATCTTCATCCCATTTGTAGGCAGTGTCCTTCTTCATGAGCTGGGAAAAGGTCTTACACTTGCTGGCCAGATTTGCGATGAATCGTCGTATATAGGTTATGTGTCCTTGGAGACCTCGATGTTCCCGAATATTGCTCCGGGGAGGAATTTGGCTGATGGTATTGATCTTTTTTTAGTCGATTTCAATGCCTCGTTATCTAACAACAATGCCAAGAAACTTCCCAGTGGTGACCCCAAGGGCACACTTCAACGGTTTCATCTTCAGGTGGCGGGAACCGAGGAAACTGAACGATTTACCAAGGTCATTGAGATGGTCCTGGTGCTGGCATGATTTGACCACTAGGTCATCCACGTAGCATTCCACTAGCATCCCGAGAATTAGCTTTAATCTGTGATGCATGACCCTATGATAAGTGGCACATTCATTTTTTAGGCCGAAGGGCATAAACTGGTAACAAAAGGTACCTTGAGGAGCCCTGAAGGCGGTGGACTCCTCATCCTCGGGGTCCATCAGAATCTGGTTGTACCCAGAATACCCATCAATGAAATAGAGAACTTGGATCCCAACCATGGCGTCAATCAATAACTCCATCAATGGGAGGGTAAATCCATCCTTTGGACAGTGGCGATTGAAGTCGCAGAAGTCGATGCATACCCTGATCTTCCAATTCTTCTTCCTGAATGGCACAATGTTGGCATGCCACTTGGGATAATGGACTTCCTTGAAGAAGTTGGATTTGATAAGTTTGTTAAATTCAGCCTCAACCATAGCATCATGAGAAGGTTGCAACTTTCTGAGAGGCTGCTTAATCCCACTGTGGTTTGATGGGAGGCCCAGGCGGTGAACAGCTACGTGGGGATCTAGTCCTGAAATCTCGTCGTAGCTCTAGGAAAACACATCACGGTTTTTCTTGAGAATGTCTACGAACCGCTGCTTCTCCTCGGGGGACATGGCTGCACTGATCAATGTGGGTCTCAGATCTGCCTCGCTACTAAGGTTCACCTGTACCAGTTCATCAACTGTGGTAGAGATGCCTTCTTCAATGGCCGGGGAGCATCCTCCAGATCATCCTCTCCAACCGTGGAGGGGTTTTTCGCAAAGGGAGCTACTTCTGAGCTATCAAACCCTGAAGAGAAACTGGTGCCTTCTTGGGCAGCAGTGGTTATCATATCAAGAGACCCACCCGCCACTGAGACCATAGCAATGAAGGCATTCGATCCTATCCCATCTGGCCTTTGGCCTAAGGGGCCACATTTGATGACGTAAATGCAGTGGTGACGTGTCGGATAGAGTCTGTTGATTCCAGCCTAGCGGAAGAGACACGTATGAGGTACTGATGTTGTCATAATCTTGACATTTCGGTACCGCACAGCAGTAGGAGGCTCCAGGATCACCTGGGCCTGGTTGGTGTTGGAGTACGAGGTGATTTTCCATTGTCTCTTGGACATGGGAACACACCTTCCTTGCGTACCCGAAACAACAAAAAAATTCCCCATGTCTGGGGTCGTGGCCTCCAATCGGTGGATCAGGAGGATGTAGGCATCATCCGTGCTTTCCCAGGGATCACATGTGACTGGGGCGGGTTCATCCTCACTTGCTAGGATTTTCTTATCCTTGATCTTATAATAATCAGCATCCAGATAGCGGGCTTCACAAGAGGCAAAAGGTGACACATCTCCTTGGATCATGCCTACTCGGCCATTGAGGGAGTATTTGAGGCATTGGTGATACGACAAAGAGACCGCTGTGTGAAGATGGAGCCATGGCCTACTCATCAATGCCTTGTAGGCAGTGTCCTCGGAGACAACAATGAACTCGGTGCTGGAAATCAGGCCACCGAACTGAGTCTTTAGGTGGATCTTGCCGACTGGTTATTGCTTGGTGCTGTCATATCCCTAGAATCTAAGGTCAGAGGGAGTTAAATCATCTTTAGATAGACCCAAATTTCAAAGTGTCTGATTCGGGATTAGGTTGATTCCGTAACCCGTGTCAACGAGGCTGCGATAGACATTAACTCCATTGAATTGGCCAGTGATGTACAGCCGAAGAGTATTCCCTTGTATTGGAGGGTCCTCATCCTGACCAGAGAATGAGATAACTTTTTGGCATTCAGCGTTCTCAATTTCCTCAGCGTTGAAGGCTTTCGTAGCTACTACCTCCATCTCAAACTGAATGGGGCTCATAAGAGCCTCGAAAAGTGCCTCGCGCATTTCATACGATAGGCGAAGGGCCTCAAGGATAGAAATCCTTGCTAGAAATCCGACCAGGTGCTTCATTACATCATTCTTTCATGGCAAGCACGAACCTCTACTTAAAGGAGGTCGTTCTACAGTTAGAGGCATAGCGGGTCCTACCGGTTGAACAGGCAGTTGGCTAGTGATGGGTACATCCCACTACCGACTAGTTGAAGCCTGGAGAGCAGTCACTAGGCTAGGATCGGACAGTGGAGACTGGCCTATAGCCTGGCATGACTGACTGTGATACGGATGAGGTAGCTCTGCCTGATCTAGTTTCACAAACAGTGGTGGATGTAGAGGTGAGGGAGTCCGATGGGGTTGCTCTTGCTGAGCTCTGCGCTGAGCCTGCTATTTGGTTTTAGTAGCATGCATAGCCTGACTGAAAGTGCCCACTGACGTTCCTCGATGACCGGCGTGCTTGCGGTTCTGTGGACGTTGATGTCGGCTAGAAACATTGGGGAGGTTCGCTGGGCATTCCCCCTCATCGGGAGTCATATACGACATTACCAACTCCACGGTGTTAACTAAAGTGTACCCCTGGATGTCGCACGACGAGTCATCCACCACCGGGTGGATTCTAGGAGGAATCCCCCTTTCATGGGCATTAAGTCTCCAAGGGTGCGGGATGACGATGACAATGGAGGAGCGCGTTGCTTCTTCTTGTGTCATCACTGCTTTCCACCTAGGGAAGAGGTCAGTTGTGAAGGCAATGAAGAGGTACCGGCTACTTCCTCCGGAGGCTCCGGTTGATTCAAGGGTGCCCAAATGATACTATGGGCATTGGTGACGGTTTTTCGAGCCATCCAGTCATCGTATTTCTAGGATCCACGACTGGAAACCTGCAACCACTCGCATTCACTGTCGCTACCGATCTTTGACCCTACAAAGACACATATTACTTGTGTTGGTGCCGGGCCCAACCTGACTATTTTCTTGTCGACCTGATCTTGAAGCCAGCCTTTAAACACAAAAAATTGCTTTAGGGTGTGCCCTAGAATCTGATGATAAGGACAGTAGTTGGGGTGATCAGTGAGATTTTCCTCCGCTGCTCTTCTGCACTCGGGTAGGCACACAATCCCTTGCTCTAGATCACTTCAGATGTAGCCAGAGACCTGATTCTCATTGAACGAATAATTCTGGTGCCTTCTTTCCTGATATGGGGCCCTGGGGGCCTAGTCCTGACGAGGGGCCGGAGGGACCTGCTGAGGAGGTGGCACCTGATTGTCTCGCCTTGGTGGTGGTGGCGCATTACGTGGGGGAGCATGTCGATTCTGAGGCGGCCACTACTCGGCAGGAGCCTGTGCTTGAGCAGAAGGACCTCTACGGTGTTGCAGGGCTGGTGCCGGTGGTAGTAATTCCAGCTTCCTGGGGGATTCTATTTGGTCCACCGTGGCGGGTTCAGCTCTGGCAGCCCTCCTTGCTGGGATCACAGGGGCAGCGAATGTGCTTGACTAGCCTATTTCAAAGCCTCCTCAAGGTACTGAGCCTTATATGAGAAATCCTGAAACCCTCCAAGGTAGTTCTGGGTGATCAGGGAAGGTACCAGCTCCTTTTTAATGTTCCCTACACACATTGTCAGGTTACATGGAGTTCCTCTCTTCATTGTATCTGACCATGCTCCCAGGTTCACTTATAACTTTTAGAAAGGCCTTCAGAAGTAGTTGGGTACTGAATTAAATTTTAGTACAACTTTTAATCCTCAATCAGATGGGAAGTCAGAATGAAAAATGCATACATTGGAGGACATGTTACGTACTTTTTCGATGGATTATCAGGGAAGTTAGGACCAACAAATTTCTTTGGTTGAGTTTTTTTATAATAACAGTTTTCATTCCAGTGTACAGATGGAACCATTTGAGGCATTATATGGGAAGTGATGTCGAACTACAGCTTTCAGGGATGAAGTGGGTGAAAGGATGTTTATTGGAAAAAAATTGGTATAAGAGTTGGCAGAAAAAGTTCAACTGATACAGAAACACATGAGAACAGCTCAGAGCAAGCAGAAGAGTTATGCGAAAAACAGGAGGAAGGATCTCTCTTTTCAGGTAGATAATCATGTTTTTCCCAAAGATTCTCCATGGAAAAGTGTGATGTGATTTAGTAAGAAAGGAAAGTTAAGCCCAAGGTTCATTAGAACATATGAAATTCTATAGATAGTTGGATCAGTTTCATATCGAGTGGCTTTACCTTTGAGTTTATCTCAGGTACACAATGTTTTTCATGTTTCGATGATAAATAAGTCAATGCCAAATCCATCTCATGTTTTGAGTCCAGAGGTAGTTTGGCAGGAAAAGAATATATCCTATGAGGAACAACCGGTCCAGATTCATGACCACAGGTATAATGTGTTGCCAAATAAGGTGATTCATCATGTAAAGAATTTGTTGAAAAACCACCTGAGTGAAGAGGCAACATGGGAATCTAAAAATGCAATGATGAATAAATACCCCAACTTATTCGATAAGTAAATAAATTGTGGGGAAAAATATTATAAAGGGGAGAAGGATGTAACATCCCATGTAAGTAATGAATAATAGATATTCATATCTATATCTATTTATGAATTTTATAGTGTTTTAGAGGCATAAAACGAGAATAAATCTAATCTTAAGCATGTAATACACTAGTATTTTTAAAAGATTAGTTTACTTTCTTTTGATGGAAAACCATTTCTAAATAAAACATTTGACAATTTTATAATCTCTATTTGTAAAAACAAACATATTATTTATTATTGTGACATTGAAATTTACTTTGGAAATTTTTTTGGTATTTTTCTAACAATGTTCATTTTTTAATGAATAGTGAAAAATACAGCATTTTACATCAAAACTGCATTTTCATCTAATTTAATTATATGGATAGATTATCTTATTAATTTTTTTTAATGTTTAAATAGAATATATTTTTACCATGTGATCCAATGGTGGTCATTGGGATTAATTTCACTTTGTAATTGGGCATAAACAAGTGCCAAACTTTTCATAGATATTGTTTAAAAAAAACCGCTTTTGTTTTGACAATGGGAATAATTTTTAAATTAATTATTGTAATTTCAGTGTTTGTAATTTGGTAAAATGGATTATATATTTTGAATCAGAAGGTCCAAATTATGAAATAAAATCTCTTTTGTTTTTTGGACATTATGAATAGTATCGACGGTAATTATCTTTAATTGTCTTGATTAATTAGTAATCAGGTAGTTAAGGATAATAAAATAATATCATAATAATAAAAAATGTCCACAAAATGTGTCCTAATGCTACTGTTTGTGTCATGGTCGACCCTGGGATGCCTTCTTCCAAACATGGGGACCCCATGGAATCACTTTTGTGTGATAACGACTTTTTATCTTTTTATTTTTAAAGAAAGTTAAATATGACAGAAAAGGTATCACCTATGTAAAAAAAAATTTATTTTGTCTACATAAATTATCTATTGGACTATAAATCTTCATGGGAAATCTAAAAATATTTTCTACATCATAGTATTTTTTTTAAATTTTTAGACATTAAATAAATTAAATTATTTATGACATCATGATGATGAAGCAATTACCTCATTAATTAACGATTTAAATAAAATTAAAAAATAATGTAAAATCTAAGACATACAGAAATCAAAGACCTATTGGATGAATATATTTAGAACCCTTATCACCTTATCCTAGAAATATATCAATGTGGTACCCTTTAAATCCGAAACACATTTCAATATAAAGTATCATTTTATAAGATTACGAGAGTTCCCATCCTCTCCTCTTATAAAAGGCCCCCACCAATACCTCTTTACACACACTTATCAAGCCATTATATCAGTGACTATCTGATCATTTTATCTCTCCAAAACCCTCTATTCATCCTATAATCATTTACTTAGGCATAATTCTCTTCAATAAACCCTTTTGGTACAAACCAAGAAGAGTTACCCGATTTAAAGGTAAAGTCCTCTCTAATGTTCTTTTCTTTTATTTTTCTTCTACAACCCCCTAAAATCTTTTAATTAATTTATTTTATAAAAAAACCAGTATGTTCAATATACTATTACTTTGTTATAAGAATTATTTGAGCTATAATTACACACACCTACATCTAATTGTTAAAGAACATACTGTTTCCGTGGATGGTGAATTTCTGCCTCACCAAATGATGATTATTCAATATTCTTATAACACATACAAAGGTGGCCATTAAGATCTCAATATATTTATATATGATATATAATAAGTTTATGTTTTCCTTAATCTTCTGTATTTTTCATTTATGTCATACCTTTATGGCTTCCATTATGGGTAAACGTGATACCTTCATTTTAGGAAGTGCAAACTACTGCCCCCTCAAAGTGATTGGATTCATTAATTCCATAAGAGGGACATATAAAGTATAGAGTTAATGATATTATATATTATATTATACTGGAATTATAATATACCTTTATATCATTTTTATTCAATTCCATTAAATAGGTAATAGAAATGAAAGTAGTGTTCATTCGTACGTACGACTTACCGTCTCCATGAATGGTGCATTTAATTTATTTCCTCTAAATCTTATGTAATATTATAAATGCATGTATATACAAGATATATATGATATATATGATATCTAAATCATGAATATAATTCTGTATATAAGGAATATTTTACCACATGAATGACTTGTAATTATAAAGAGTTTATTTTTGACTCAAGTACCAATAATCGAAAAAACGACCATTATTTTCTTAAATAATTACATAGTGTTCATACAATGGTAATAAGTGATAAAAAGTACTAATGAACATGAAAAATGTTCTTATGAATGTAGAAATTAACTCATGTTTATTATTCAGGATGTTAAAGAATGATCGAGTCAAGTCGAACCCGAGGTATGGGACTTCGTCTCAATCTCCTTTCATTGAGGAAAATTTTGTTTTATACACATCGTTCTTTTATATAGTGTATAAACCCCTTTGACTTTTACATTTATTAAAAAGGAATATTTTTTATAAGATGCATTTACTAAACGACAAAAGGGAATGTTTTTTGTACGTATGCAGTGACAACGTCTTCTCCGCTGCCGTGACCATTATTTGAGTTTCTGCTTCCTCTACAAGCCATAACTTTTTTAAAAAATGAAAAATAAATACCATGTTTTACTTTTATTTTATTCTGGTATTGAAAATGGTTTTGATAATGTTTATATATCAATGTTTTTTATTGATATCTTGTTATTGAAATTTGGAAATGTTATGTTTCCTTTATTCTTGTTTTATGTGATACAATTTTGTTATGGTTCTTGAGATATGATTATGAAGACGTGTGGTTCTGTGATAAACTAATGGCGGGTGAGCCTGATATAGCTCTCCAATGCATTAGTAACATGAAGGGGTTAAACGTTAAGGTTTCTCCGAAGAGATTTAGGGAATATACTGTGATGGGTATTCCAAACATAACCATGAGGATTACTCCCTACGTAAGAATGCTATGAATTCCTCAAGTTACCATTATGTATTATGATTTCTATGATTTATTCATGATTTGATGAGGTTTGTTAAAATGATTATGTTTTATGAGTAACGTATGATTTTATACATGAACTATTGTTTTCATTTAGTACTTTTATATCACTTACTGAGCTTTTTATGCTCATCCCATATTTTTGAAATGTATTTTTCATAGATCAAGGGAAGGGTACATGATGTGATGATAGTGTCAATGAAGTTTCAAGAAAGAATCCATGTTTTATTTTAAATATTTTTCCGTTGATGGGAAAAATGAGTACTATCTTTTATGTAACCACTTTGTTTAAATGTGGAATTTAATGAATGATTTATGATCTAATTCTCTATAACTCTAGACCTAAAAGGATTCTCAACGTTTATTCTTGAGGTAAATCAATATTAAGTAATGTATATGGTTGGGGACTTATAGTTGGTATCAGTTGTCAGTTTAGATAACTTTAGGAGTTATAATTATATTAAATGATTGTCCAAAAAAAATTTGTTATGGTCTAATTGAAATGATATAGCATTTGAAGAATACAATGTTGCTTCATATATGACATGTTTGTTTATAATGGTTTTCCACATAGGAAATAGGGAAGCAGTTCTAGAAAAGCATACAGATGGAAATGACCTTCCGAATCAGCATCCTAAGATGGTCGAAATTGGAACTGAACAGTATGTTGCTGTAATGGCGTAGTTTACTCAAGAGATAAATGGTGGTGGTATCCATGCATGATATCAGCCTGATCAACCGTAGAGGATCATGTTAGTGGTGGAACATTTCATGAGGCAACATCCCCCATAATTCAGAGAATCATCTGACCCTGTGCTAGTTGAAGGGTGGATTAAAGAACTAGAAATTATTTTCGATGTCATGGCATGTTTATACAATCAAAAGGTTAGTCTTGCAATTTACCAGGGATGCTGATGATATTGATGCTCCCGACTCGGATGAATTCAATTGTATGTTTCTTGAGAAGTATTTTCCTAATGTTTTTTCGACTTAGGATAGAGAAACAATTCTTGTAATTGAGGCAAGAGGATGACTCAGTTGCTACTTATGAAGAGAGGTTCACTCGATTGGAATGGTATGCTCCAAATTTTATATGAGACCTTGATAGAAAAATCAATTTTTTTTAATCCGGATTAGAGCCAAAATATCAAAGGGCATTGGCTTCTCGTGAGTTCAAAAGTTATGAAAAGGTTGGTAGATGTGCTAAGAATGTGGAAATGGAGTTTTTCGATGATCAAGTGTTCTATAACAACCAGCAGAAGAAGAGACTGAGGTGGTAGGAGAAAGGGAAGAATTATTCAAAAAGGATTGATTGTAAGAAAACTAAGTTTCCAGTTTTTGATAAATGTGGTAAAAGGTATGATGGGGGATGTCTTCTGAATTCTATTATGTGCTACTGATGTGGTAAGTTGGGAAATAAGGCTCATGATTTCATTAAAAAATATCATGGTGATGGTAAGACAAAATTTTATTTACAGTTATTGAAATGTTTCAAGTGCAATGAGATGGGTCACTATGAAAATGACTGTCCGACAAAGAGCTCGAGTGATGAGACACAGTTAGACTACAAGTAGAATATAGTGGTGAAATCCTTTGAAAATACTTCTGCAGTTGTTTGGCCATTAAATGTAGTGGTATCAGTTACTTTTTTTGTTTTTTCAGATTATTCTAGTGTGTTATTTGATTCAGGGTCTACACAGTCTTTCCTCTCGGAAAACATTTCTAGTAAAATGGGAATACTATCTCAAGAAATGACTCCTGAACATGTGGTAAAAACACCTAGGGGAAATGTTGAGGAAAAAAGAATTTATAATAATCTTTCTATCCTTATCCATGGAAAGAACCTACATTCAACACTTATTTTTTTTACCTCTAGTAGAGTGTGATGTTATCCTGGGTATGTATTGGATCTCTATTTACCATGCTAAGATTCACTATAGAGATAAAGAAGTTTCTTTTTAGAAAGGATTTCAGTTTATATACAAGAATGAACCCTTACTATTGATAATATATCAACTAGCGAAGAAACATGTAAAAGATTGAAATGAATGTTACCTTGCACATACTGTTGAAAACAAGAGAACTGTTCATATTAATGATGTGCTAGTGGTAAATGAGTATCCCGATGTTTTTCCTGATGAGTTCCCTGAAATAATACCAGATCGGGTATTTGAGTCTACTATTGACCAAGTTCCTGATGCTAATCTAATTTCAAAACCCCCTTATCGAATGGATCATATTGATCTTTTAGTGTTGAATGAGAAATAGAAAGATTTATTACAGAAAGGTTTCATTCAACCTAGTACATCACCATGGGGGCCCCTGTTTTATTTTTTAAAAATAAACATGGTTCAATGAGACTTTGCATTGATTATAGAGCCTTGAATAACATCACAGTTAAGGACAAATATCCTTTGACTCATATCGATGATTTGTTTAATCAACTCCATGGAGCATAGTTTTTTTCAAATATTCACCTGAGATCTGGGTACCCTCAGCTGAAGGTAAAGGAAGCAGATATTCCGAAGACCATGTTTTGTATAAGAAATGGCCATTGTGAATTTGTAATTATGCCTTTTGGGAAAACCAATGCACCTGATGTATTATTGGAACATATGAATAGAATTTTCCATGAGTTCTTGGATAAGTTTGTGGTTGTTTTCATTGATGATATTTTGGTGTTTTCTAAAAGTAAATAGGATCATGAAAGGCATTTAAGGGTTATGTTTCAAACATTAAAAGAAAATAAATTGAATGGGAAATTCAGCATGTGGGAGTTTTGGATGAATCAAATTTCATCCCTGGGTCACATTTTTCTAAATATGGGATAACTGTTGATCCTACAAAAACAATGTTTGTGGATGAATGGCCAAGACCCACAAGTGTAACTGAGATTCGTAGTTTTCTTGGTTTTGCAGGCTACTACCGAAGGTTTGTTAGAAAATTTTTTACAGCTATCTAGTCCAATGACTAAGCCAACTCGGAAGGGTGTTAATTTAATCTAGACAAAAGAATGTGATGATTGTTTTTAGGAATTGAAAAGAAGATTGGTGAATGCTCTAGTTTTGGCACTACCTTCCAGGAATGGAGAGTTTGTTATCTACAGTGATGCTTTATTGATATGACTTGGTTGTTTTCTAATGAAAAATGATCAGGTAATTGCTTATGCTTCACGTCAGTTGAAAACTCATGAGATAAATTACCCTACACATGAGTTGTAATTAGCTACTTTTGTTTTCACTTTAAAAATTTGGAGGCATCATTAGTTTGGAGTAAAGTGTGAAATATATACCAATCACAAAAGTTTAATGTATATATTCACTTAGAAATAATTAAACATGAGATAGGGGAGATGGCTTTAATTAATCAAGGATTATGATTGTACATTTCATTACCATCCCGTAAAATCAAATAAAGTGGCTGATTCTTTGAGTTTAAAAAGTAATGCTTAATTAACAATGTTGAGTTTGGAACATGATCCGTTGGTTACAGATTTGATGAAATTTGGCATAGATGTTTTTGGTGCAGGATTTCCTTCTATTTTGTTTCAGGTATCAGTTAAATCTTCTCTATCAGATATAATTAAGCTAGCATAGAAGCAAGATAGCGAGTTGTAGAAAAGGTTGATCTGGTTAAGAAGTGAAGTTGGTTGAATTCAACATTGATAATGATTGTGTTTTTGAGATTTTGGATGATATTGTGTGTGCCTTGTGATTCACAGATGAAGAGGGAGTTGTTATGTGAAGCTCATAGTACTCCATTTTCAGTTTGTCCAGGCAGTACTAAGATGTATAGAGATCTTCGGGAGTATTTCTGGCGGGATGGAATGAAAAAGGATATTGCTAATTTTATTGTGAAGTTATTGACTTGTCAACATGTTATAGCAGAGTTGCAGTTACTGAAAGGGATGCTTCATCCTTTACCAGTGCCAAAGTGTAAATGGGAGAATATATCCATGGACTTCATTGTTGGATTGCAGAAGACACCTCGAGGTAATAATGCAATATGTGTTATAGTAGATCGCTTGACTAAATCTGCTCATTTCCTTGCTATATGAGATAATTTTTCCCTAGATAATCTTTCCCATTTGTATCTTAAAGAGATAGTCAAGTTATATGGAGTTCCTCTCTCCATTGTATCTGACCGTGATCCTAGGTTCACATCTAACTTTTGGAAAGGCCTTTAGAGGTCGTTGTGTATTGACTTAAATTTTAGTACATATTTTCAACCTCAATGAAATGTGCAGTCAGAATGAAAAATTCATACATTAGAGGATATGTTATGTGCTTTTTTGATAGATTATCAGGGAATTTGGGACCAACATATTTCATTGGTTGAGTTTTCTTATAATAATAGTTTTCATTCCACTATCCAGATGGCACCATTTGAAGAATTATATGTGAAGTGGTGTCTAACTCCAAATTTCTGGGATGATGTGGGTGAAAGGAAGTTGTTGGGACCAGAATTGGTAAAAGAGTTGGAAGGAGATGTTCATATGATACAGAAACACATGAGAACATCTCAGAGTAGGCAGAAGAGTCATGCAGACAATAGAAGGAAGGATTTCTCTTTTGAGGTAGGTGATCATGTTTTTCTCAAAGTTTCACCATGGAAAAATGTGATGCAATTTGGTAAGAAAGGAAAGATGAGTCCAAGGATCATTGTACCATATTAAATTTTGGATAGAGTTTGATCAGTTGCATGCCGAGTGTCTTTACCTCCGAGTTTATCTCAGGTACACATTGTTTTTCATGATTTAATGTCAAGGAAGTACATGCTAGATCCATCTCATGTTTTGAGTCCAGAGGTAGTTTTTCTTGAAGAGAATATATCATATGAAGAACAACTGGTCCAGATTCTTGACCACAGGTAACATGTTTTGCGGAATAAGGTGATTCATCAAGTAAAGGTTTTGTGGAAAAACCACATGAGTAAAGAGGCAACATGGGAATCTGAAAATGCAATGAGGAATAAATACCCCCACTTATTCGATATGTAAATAAATTGTGGGGATACAATTTTCTAATGGGGGAAGGATGTAACATCCCATGTAAGTAATTAATAATAGATATTCTTATCTATATCTATTTATGAATTATATAGTGTTTTAGAGGCTTAAAACGATAATAAATCTAATCTTAATCATGGAATACAGTAGTATATTTAAAAGATTGGTTTACTAACATTTGATGGAAAACCATTTTTAAAACAAACTTTTGAGAATTTTGTATTCTCTATTTGTCAAATTAAACTTATTATTTATGATTGGGACATTGATATTTACTTTGGATAAATTTTTGGTATTTTTCTGACAATGTTCATTTTGTAATGAATATTGAAAAATAAAACATTTTACATCACAACAACAATTTCCTCTAATTTAATTATATTGTTAGATTATAATTTTAATTGGTTTTAATGTTTAAATAGAATATATTTTTACCATGTAATCCAATTGTGGTCATTGGGATTAATTTCACTTTGGAATTGGGCATAAACAAGTGCGAAACTTTTCAT
This sequence comes from Viscum album, assembly GCA_963277665.1. NCBI lineage: Eukaryota > Viridiplantae > Streptophyta > Magnoliopsida > Santalales > Viscaceae > Viscum > Viscum album. The sequence goes on from OY728128.1 coordinate 328,013,207, forward strand.
AGATATTGTCTCTAAAAAACCCGCTATTTGTTTTGACAACGGGAATTATTTTTTAATTAATTATTGGAATTTCTATGTTTGGAATTTGGTAAAATGGATTAAATATTTGGAATCATAAGGTTTAAATTATGTAATCAAGACTCTTTTTTTTGACATTATGAATAGTAACGACGATAATTATCTTTAATTATCTTGATTAATTACTAATTGGGTAGATAAGGATATAAAACAATATCATAATAATAAAAAATGTCCCCAAAATGTATCCTAATTATACTTTTTGTGTCATCGCTGACTTTGGGATTCTTTGTGCCAATATTGGGGACCCTATGGAATCACATTTTTATGATAATGAATTTTTATCTTTTTATTTTTTTAGAAAGTTAAATATATCAAAGAATGTATCACCTAAGTAAAAAAAATTTAATTTTGTCTACATAAATGATCTATTAGACTATAAATAGTCATTGGAATGCTAATAATATTTCCTACATCATAGTATTTTTTATATAATTTTTGGATATTATATAAATTAAATTATTTATGACATCATGATGATGCAGCGATTACCTCATTACATAACAATTTAAATAAAATGAAAAGATAATGTAAAATCTAAGACATACACTTGTCAATGACCTATTGGATGAGTATATTTCAATCCCTTATCACCGTATCCTTGAAATATATCAATGTGGGTCCTTTTAAATCCAAAACACATTTCAATATAAAGTAACATTTTATAACATTCCAAGAGTGCCCCTCCTCTCCACTTATAAAAGGCCCCCACCTATTCCTCTTTACACACACATCTCAGGCCATTGTCTTGGACATGATTTGCACATTTTTTCTCTCCAGATCCTGCTCTTCATCTTAGAAGCCTTACCTTAGGCAATAGTTCTTAATGAAACCCTTTTGGTACAAACCAAGAGGAGTTACCCAATTTAAAGGTAAAGTCTTCTCTAATGTTCATTTGTTTTATTTTGCTTCTGCAACCCCCTAAAATCTTTTTATTAATTTATTTTATAAAAACACCAGTATTTTAAATATACTATGATTTTGTTATAAGAATTATTCAAGATACACTTACACACACCTACATCTAATGGTTAAAGAACATACTGTTTCTATGGATGGTGAATTTCTGCCTCACGAAACGATGATTGTTCAATATTCTTATAACACCTTCAATGGTGGCCATTAAGATCTCAATATATTTATATATGATATATAATATATTGAATTTTCTCTTAAGCTTCTTTATTTTTCATTTATGGAATACCATTATGGCTTCCATTATGGGTAAACGTGATATCTTCATTTTAGGAAGTGCAAACTACAGCCCCTCAAAGTGATTTGATTTGTTAATTCCATATAAGGGACATATAAAGTAAAGAGTTAATGATATTATATATTATATTATTCTAGAATTATAATATACCTTTATATCATTTTTATTCTATTCCATTAAATAGGAAATAGAAACGAAAGTAGCGTTCATGCGTACATACGATTACCATCTCCATGAATGGTGCATTTCATTTCATACCACTAAATGTTATGTAATATTATAAATGCATGTATATACTAGATATATATGATATATATGGTATCTAAATCATGAATATAATTCTGGATATAATGGATATTTTACCACATTAACAACTTGTAATTATAAAGAGTTTATTTTTGACTCAAGTACCAATGATCGACAAAACGACCATTATTAACTTAAATAATTACATAGTGTTCATAACATGGTAATAAGTGATATAAAAGGAATAATGAACTTGAAATAGGTTCTTAAGAAAGTAGAAATTAACTCAATTATATTTTTCTAGATGTTAAAGAATGATCGAGTCAAGTCGGAGCCAAGTTATGGGACTTCGTCCCAATCACCTTTCATTGAGGCATATTTTGTTTTATAAAAAAATTTATTTTATACAGTGTATAACCCACTTGGACTTCTACGTTTATTGAAAAGGAATATTTTTTATACGAATCATTTACTAAACGACAAAAGGGAAGGAGTTTTTTGTACATATTCAGCGGCAACGACTTCTTTGCCTTCGTGACCATTATTTCAGTTTCTAGTTCCACTACAAGCCATAAATTTTTTCTAAAATGAAAAATAAATACCATGTTTTAATTTTCGTTTATTTTGGTATTGAAAATGGTTTTGATAATGTTTTTATTTCAATGTTTTGTCTTGATATCTTGTTATTGAAATGTGTGAATGCTATATTATTTTTATGCTTGTTTTATGTGATACGATTATGTTATGGTTCTTGGGAATTGATTATGTTGACGGGTGGTTCCGTGATAAACTAAGGGCAGGTGAGCCCGATATAGCTCTCCAATGCATTGGGTAATGCGAAGGGGTTAAACGTTAAGGTTTCTCCAAATATATTTAGGGAATATATTGTGATGGGTATTCCAACCATAACCATGAGGATTACTCCCTACGTAAGAATGTTTTGAATGCCTCAAGTTACCTTTATGTCTTATGATTTCTATGATTTTTTCATGATTTGACGAGGTATGTTAAAATGATTAGTTTATATTAGTAAAGTATGATTTCATACATCGACTAATGTTATCATTTCGTACTTTTATATCCCTTACTGAGCTTTTTATGCTCATCCCATGTTTTTGAAAAACAATTTCACAGGTCAAGGGAAAGGTACAAGATTTGATGATTGTGTCAGGGAAGTTTCATGAATGAATCCATGTTTTATTTTAAATATGTTTCCATTTATGGGAAAATGAGTAATATCTTTTATGTAACCACTTTGTTTATATTTGGAATGTAATGCATGATATATGATCTAATTCTGTAAAACACTAAACCTGAAAATATCCTGAACGTGTATTCTTGAAGTAACTCAATATTAAGTAATGTTTGAGGCTGGGGCCTTATAGTTGGTATTAGAGGTCGGTTTAGATAACATTAGTAGTTAGAATTTTATTAAATTATTATCCAAATATATTTTTTTATGGTCAATTTGAAATGATATATCATTTGATGATTACCATGTTGCTTCATCTAATACATGTTTGTTAAAAATGGTTTTCCACAGAGGAAATAGGGAAGTAGTGCTAGGAAGGCATACAAAAGGAAATGACCTTCCGAATCTGCATCCTGAGATGTTTATAATTGGAACTGAATAGTTTGTTGCAGTAATGGCATAGTTGACTCAAGCGATAAATGGTGGTGGTATTCATGCATGGGATCAGCCAGATCAACCACAGAGGAACATGTCAGTGGTGGAAAATTTCATGAGGCAACATCACCCATCATTCAAGGGATCATTTGACCCAGTGCTAGCTGAAGGGTGGATTAAAGCCCCGCAGATGATTTTCAATGTCATGGCGAGTTCATACAATCAAAAGTTTAGTCTTGAAATATACCGTTTATAAGGTGAAGCATATCAGTGGTGGTCAATGGTTAAAAATATCAGGGATGTTGATGAGATTGATTCTCTCTATTGGGTTGAATTTAAAGGTTTTTTTCTTGAGAAGTATTTTTTTAAGGACGATCAACATACGATGGAAAAATAGTTCTTGGAATTGAGGCAAGAGGATGACTCAGTGGCTGCTTATGAAGAGTGGTTCACTCGATTGGAAAGGAATGCTCCAAATTTTATCCAAGACCTTGATAGAAAAATCAATCATTTTTACTCATTATTAAAGCCAAAATATCGATGGGAATTGGCTTCTCGTGAGTTCAAAAGTTATGAAAATCTTGTTCGATGTGCTGAGAAGTTAGAGATAAATTTTTCTGATGATCAAGTGTTCTATAACAACCAGCAGAAGAAGAGACTAAGGTGGTAGGGGAAAGGGAAGAATTCTTCAAAAAGGTCTGATGGTAATAAAACTAAGTTTCCAGTTTGTGATAAATGTGTTGAATGGAATGTTGGGGGACGTCTTCTGAATTCTGGAATGTGCTACCGATGTGGTAAGATGGGACATAAGGCTCTTTATTTCACTGAAAAATATCCAGGTGATGGTAAGACCAAATTTTATTTCTAGTTAATTAAATATTTCAAGTGCAATGAGATGGGTCACTATAAAAACGAGTGTCCAACAAAGAGCTCGGGTGATGGGATGCAGGTTGACTACAAGAAGAAAGGGGTGGTGAAATCCATTGCAACTACTTCAACAGATGTTGGGCCATAAAATGAAGTTGTATCAGGTACTTTGTTTGATTTTCAGATTATGCCATTGTGTTATTTGATTCAGGGTCTATACATTCTTTCCTCTCTTAAAACTTTTTTAGTAAAATAGGAATACCATCTCAAGAAATGACTCTTGAACTTGAGGTAAAAACACCTAGGGGAAATGTTGAGGAAAAACGAATTTATAATAATCTTCCTATCCTTATCCGTGGAAAGAACCTACTTGTAAATCTTATTGTTTTACCTCTAGTCGATTTTGATGTTATCCTGGGTATGGATTGGCTCTCTAGTTAACATACAAAGATTGTATATAGAGATAAAGAAGTTTCTTTTCAGAAATACGTTCAATTTATGTACAAGAAAGAACCCTTATTGTTGATAACATATTAAGAGGCTGAGAAACTTGTAAAATATGGAAATAAATGTTACCTTGCACATATTTTTGAAAACAAGTGAAATGTTCATATTAATGATGTGCCATTGGTAAATGAGTTTCCTGATGTTTTTCCTGATGAGTTTCTGGAATAATAGCAGATCAGAAAGTTGAGTTTACTATTGACCTAGTTCCTGATGCTAAGAAAATTTCATAACCCCCTTATCAAATGGCTCAAATTGAGATTTTAGAGTTAAAGGAGCAATTTCAAGATTTATTAGAGAATTTTTTCATTCGACCTAGCACATCACCATGGGGTGCTCCTGTTTTATTTGTTAAAAATAATGATGGTTCAATGAGTCTTTGTATTGATTATAGATCCTTGAATAACATCACTGTTAAGAACAAATATCCTTTGCCTCATATCGATGATTTGTTTGATCAGCTCCAGGGAGCTTAGTTTTTTTTTCAAATATTGACCTGAGATCGAGGTACCATTGAGTGAAGGAAAAGGAAGAAGATATTCTGAAGACCACGTTTGGTACAAGATATGGCCATTGTGAATTTTTATTTATGCCTTTTGGGCTACCCAATGCACCATATGTATTCATGGACCTTATGAATGGAATTTTCCATGAGTTCTTGGATAAGTTTGTGGTTGTTTTCATTGATAATATTTAGGTGTTTTCTAAAAGTAAAGAAGAGCATGAAATACATTTAAGGGTTATCTTTCAAACCTTAAAAGAAAAGCAATTGTATGGGAAATTCAGCAAGTGTGAGTTTTGGTTGCAATAAATTTATATTGTTGGTCACATTATTTCTAAAGATGGGATAATTGTTGATCCTGCAAAAACAAAGGTTGTGAAAGAATGTCCAAGACAGACAAATGTAACTGAGAATCATAGTTTTCTTGATTTGGTAGGCTATTACCGAAGGTTTGTTAGAAATTTTTCATGGTTATCTAGTCCAATGACTAAGCTAATTCGTAAGGGTGTTAAGTTTATTTGGACAAAAGAATGTGATGATTGTTTTCATGAGTTGAATAGAAGATTTGTGAATGATCCAATTTTGGCACTACCTTCCCAAAATGGGGAGTTTTTTATCTACAGTGATTCTTTATTGATAGGAATTAGTTTCGGCCTAATTCCAAATGATCAGGTAATTGCTTATGCTTCACGTCAGATGAAAAATCATGAGATAAATTACCCTACACAAAATTTGGAATTAGCTTCTATTGTTTTCGCTTTAAACATTTGGAGGCATCATTTGTATAGAGTAAAGTGTGAAATATGTACCGATCACAAATGTTTAAAGTATATATTCACTCAGAATGAATTGAACATGAGACAGAGGAGATGTCTATAATTAATCAAGGATTATGATTTTACAATTCATTACCATCCAGGATAATAAAATAATGTGGATGATGCTTTGAGTCGAAAAAGTAATGCTTCATTAACAATGTTGAGTTTGGAACGTGATCCTTTGGATAAAGATTTGATGAACTGAGGCATAGAAGTTGTTGGTGCAGGATGTACTTCTGTATTGTTTTGGGTATTAGTAAAATATTCTCTATCGGATAGAATTAAGAAAGCACAGAAGAAAGATAGTGAGTTGAAAAAAAAGGTAGTGCTGGTTCAGAAGGGTAAGTTACTTGAATTCAACATTGATAATGATTGTGTTTTTAAATTCAGGAATAGATTTTGTGTGCCTTGTGATTCACATTTGAAGAGAGAGTTTTTATGTGAAGCTAATAGTTCTATGTTTTCTGTTCATCCAGGAAGTACCAATATGTATAGAGATCTTCGAGAGTATTTCTCGTGGGACAGAATGAAAAGGGATATTCCTGATTTTATTATCAAGTGTTTGAATTGTCAACATGTTAAAGTAGAGTGGCAGTTACCTAAAGGGATGCTTCAACCTTTTCCAGTGCCAGAGTGGAAATGTGAGAATATATCTGTGGACTTCATTATGGGATTACCGAAGACACCTCGAGATAATAATGCGGTCTGGGTTATAGTTGATCGCATTACTAAATCTGCTCATTTCCTTGCTATACGAGATAAATTTTCCCTAGATCAAATTTATGTTTGTATCTTAAATAGATAGTCAGGTTACATGGAGTTCCTCTCTCCATTGTATCTGACTGTGATCTCAGGTTCATTTCTAACTTTTGGAAAGTCCTTCAGAGGTCATTGGGTACAGAATTAAATTTTAGTATAGATTTTCATCCTCAATAAGATGGGCTGTTAGAACAAAAAAATCGGACTTTGGAGGATATGTAACGTTCTTGTTGGATGGATTATCAGGGAAGTTGGGACCAACATATTTCTTTGGTTGAGTTTTCTTATAATCACAATTTTCATTCCAGTTTATAGATTTAACCATGTGATGCATTATATGGGAAGTAGTGTCGAACTCCAGCTTTCTAGGAGGAAGTGGGAGAAAGGATGTTGATGGGACTGGAATTGGTAGAAGAGTTGGAAGAAAAAGTTCAGATGATACAGAAACACATGAGAACAACTCAAAGCAGGAAGAAGAGTTATGCGGACAACAGGATGAAGGATCTCTCTTTTGAGGTAGGGGATCATGTTTTTTCTCAACGTTTCACCTTGGAAAAGAGTGATGCAATTTGGTAAGAAAGGAAAACCGATTCCAAGGTTCGTTGGACCATATGAAATTCTAGAGAGAGTTGGATCAGTTTCATATCGAGTGGCTTTACCTCTGAGTTTATCTCAGGTACACATTGTTTTTCATGTTTCAAGGTTAAGTAATTACATGCCCGATCCATCTCATGTTTTGAGTACAGAGGTAGTTTTGCTGGAAGAGAATCTATCCTATGAGGAACAACCGGTCCAGATTCTTGACAACAGGGAGGAAGTGTTGTGGAATAAATTAATTTTTCAAGTAAAGTTTTTGTGTAAAAACAACATTAGTGAAGAGGCAATAAGGGAATCTAAAAATTCAATGAGGAATAAATACCCCCACTTATTCGATAAGTAAAAAAATAACGGGGATGCAATTTTCTAAAGGGGGAAGGATGTAGTATCCCATGTAATTAATGAATAATAGATATTCTTATCTATATATATTTATGAATTAGATAGTGTTTTCGAGGCTTAAAATGATAATAAATCTAATCTTAAGCATGGAATACACTAGTATTTTTAAAAGATTGGTTTAGTACCTTTTGATGGAAAACCATTTTTAAATCAAAATTTTGAAACATCTATAAGCTGTATTTGTAAAAATAAACTTATTATTTATTATTGGGACATTGAAATTTATTTTGAATAAATTTTTGGTATTTTTCTAACAATGTTCATTTTTTAATGAATAGTTAAAATTACTGCATTTTACATCAAAACTACGTTTTCATCTAATTTAATTATATGGTTAGATTATATTTTTAATTTGTTTTAAATTTTAAATAGAATATAGTTTTACCATTTAATCCAATGGTGGTCATTGGTACTAATTTCAATTTGTAATTGGGCATAAACAAGTTCCAATGTTTTCATAGATATTATTTCTAAAAAAACCCGCTATTTGTTTTAACAACGAGAATTATTTTTAAATTAATTATTTCAATTTATGTATTTGAAATTTGGTAATATGGATTAAAAATTTGCTATCAGAAGGTATAAATTATGTAATCAAGACTCTTGTTTTTGGACATTATGAATAGTAATGACGATAATTATCTTGAATTATCTTGATTAATTAGTAATCGGGTAGTTAAGGATAATAAAATAATATCATAATAACAACAAATGACCCCAACCTATGTCCTATGCAACATTTTGTGTCATGGAAGACCATGAGATGCCTTTTTCCAAACTGGGGGACCCCATGGAATCACTTTTGTGTGATAATGGCTTATTATCTTTTTATTTTTTAAAAATGTTAAATATAACAAAGAATATATCACCTAAGTAAAACATTTTTAATTTTTTCTAAATAAATGATATATTGGACTAAAAATTGTAATTGGAAAGCTAAAAAGATTTCCTATATCATAGTATTATTTTATGATTTTTTTAAATTAAACAAAATTAAATTATATATGACATCATGATAATGTAGTGATTACCTATTTAATGAACGATTTAAATAAAATTAAAAGATAATGTAAAATCTAAGACTAAAAATTGTAAAAGAGTTATAGGATGTGTATATTTAGAACCCTTATCACTTTATCCTCTTAATATATCAATTTGGGACCTTTTAAATCAGAATCAAATTTCAATATAAAGTAACATTTTATAACATTCCAATAGTGCCCCTCCTCTCCTATTATAAAAGGCCCCCACCTCCACTTCTTTACACACAATTCTCAAGACATTGGCTTGGCCACGACCTGATTATTTTATCTCATCACATCCCTCTCTTAATCCTATAAGCCTTACCTTAATTATAAATCTCTTCATGAAACCCGTTTGGTACAATCTAAGAGGAGTTACCTAATTTAAAGGTAAAGTCTTCTCTAATGTTCTTTTGTTTTATTATGCTTCTCCAACTCCCTAAACTCTTTTTATTAATTTATTTTTTAACAAAACCAGTATTTTCAATATACTAGGATGTTGTTAAAAAAATTATTATAGATACAGTTACACACACCTACATCTAATGGATAAAAAACATACTGTTTCTGTGGATGGGGAATTTCTGCCTCACGAAACGATGATTGTTCAATATTCTTATAACACCTTCAAAGGTGGCCATTAAGATCTCAATATATTTTTATATGATATATAATATGTCGATTTTTTCTTAAGCTTCTTATTTTTCATTTATGTCATAACTTTATGGCTTCCATTATAGGTAAACGTGACATCTTCATTTTGGGAATTGCGGACTACCGCCCCCTCAAAGTGATTTGATTCTTTAATGCCATATGAGGGACATATAAAAGATGGAGTTAATGATATTATATATGATATTATAATGGAATTATAATATACCATTATATCATTTTTATTCATTTCCATTAAACAAGAAATTCAAATGAATGTATTGTTCATTCGTACATACGACTTACCATCTCCATAAATGGTGCATTTCATTTCTTACCTCTAAATGTTATGTAATATTATAAATGCATGAATATACAGGATATATAAGATATATATTATATCAACATCATGAATATAATTATGGATATAATGGATATTTCACCACATGAACATCTTGTAATTATAAAGAGTTTATTTTTGACTCAAGTACCAATGATCGACAAAACGACCATTATTAAGTTAAATAATAAGATAGTGTTAATAACATGGTAATAAGTGATATAAAAGGAATAATGAACATGAAAAAGGTTCCTAATAAAGTAGGAATTAACTAAAGTTTATTATTCAGGACGTTAAAAAACGATCGAGTCAAGTCAGACTCATGGTATGGGACTTCGACTCAATCACCTTTCATTAAGGCATATTTTGTTTTATACACAACATTCATTTATACAGTGTATAATCCCCTTTGAATTTTATGTTTATTCAAAAGGAACATTTTTTATATGACGTGATTACTAAATGAAAAAAGGGAATGTTTTTTTTCGTACGTATGTGGTGACAATGACTTCTCTGCCGCCGTGACCATTATTTGAGTTTCGGCTTCCTCTACAAGCCATAAAATTTTTTTAAAATGAAAAATAAATACAATGTTTTACTGTTCTTATATTTTGGAAATGAAAATGGTTTTGAAAATGTTTTTATATCAATGTTTTTTATTGATATCTTGAGATTGAAATGTGGAAATGCTATGTTTCCATTAAGCTTGTTTTATGTGATACGATTATGTTATGGTTCTTGGGAATTGTTTTTGAAGATGGGTGGTTCCATGATAAACTAAGGGCGGGTGTGCTCGATATAGATCTCTAATGCATTGGGTAACTTGAAGGGGTTAAAAATTAAGGTTTCTTTAATGATATTTAGGGAATATAATGTGATGGGTATTCCAAACATAACCATAAAGATTACACCCTATGTAAGAATGTTATGAATGCTTCAAGATACCTTTATGTCATGTGATTGCTATGATTTATTCATGATTTGATGAGGTATGTTAAAATTCTTATGTTTTATGAGTAAAGTATGATTTCATACATGGACTAATGTTTTCAATTCATACTTTATATCCCTTAATGAGCTTTTTTTTGCTCATCCCATGTTTTTGAGATGTTATTTCACAGGTTAAGGAGAAGGTACATGATGTGATGATAGTGTCAAGGAAGTGTCAATAACGAATCCATGATTTATTTTAAATTTTTTTTCGTTGATGGAAAAAATGAGTACTATCTTTTATGTAACAACTTTGATTAAATGTGGAATGTAATGCATGATTTATGATCTAAATCTCTAAAAATATAAACCTGAAAAGATCCTCAATGTGTATTCTGGATGTAACTCAAAATTAAGTAATGTTTAAGGTTGGGGTCTTATATATAGGATGATACAAATTTCTAATATTTGGGTTTCTTATAAAAATTTGATGAAAAAAATATTTAATCATATAAGAAAATTATCATCATTAGTAAATGAAAATTAATACAAGAATTAAAACTAATGATTATGTAATGTTTTATAGTAATATCCTTATTTTTGGTACCGTTGTAAAATTTATGGTAAAATGAGAGTACTGGGTATTGTTAATATAATAAAAATTTAGATTATAAATTATGGTTGTATCGAAATTAAATAGAATTTAAATATTACTATGTTTCTTAATAAAATCGATGTCTTGTCAGAATGAAATTTTGTTGAAGAATCATGGATTCTAATATAAGAAGGTAACAATGGGAAAATATAATTCCAATGTTGAAACTAAATTGGTATAAATTTAATTTATGTATGTTATTTAAGATTAGGATAGTTCTATATAATATATGAATTTTTGTGGAATAAATGATTGAGAGAAAACAATTTTACCATATAATAGCATGTCGATAGTTGAGAATTTCATGGAATGGCACCCTTTTGATCATAGTGAAACCATAGATTCTGTGTAGAATAATGATTGGTCAATGATCTAGACTGAATATATGATATAATGAAAATTTTATAATTCTAAAAGGAGAACATTTTTAATTATTATTTTGATGGTGAAACTAATCACTGGCAGTAATTCGTTAATAATAGCAGATATAGATCAGATGGATTCCATGTAATGGGACCAATTAATGAATAATTTACCATGTGTTTATTTCATCAATAATATTAAACATTGTATAATGAAAAATTTATTACATTTCATGATTTTTTAGGAAGATTCATTAGACTCATATGATGAATCTATTATTACGTTGGCTAGGTAGACACCAAATTGTATTAGAGTCCATGATTATAAAATTATAATATTTGATATCAGATTGAAACAATTATTATGATTATATTTAAACTCATTTGTTGCACTGAGTGGATACTCAAGAGGGGGGTGAATTGAGTTTCAATTAAAAATTTCTTTTTAAAATATTTGTATTAAAATTTCCCAATTCAGAAAACAATTTAAACTGTAGTGAATTTATAATGATTGTAAATATTTAATAAGTTTCTCAAAGATTGATTACGTCTCGGTTAACTTAATCTGAATATTAAGTTAGCTTTTGAAACTAACTTATTGGTTCACAGTAATTACAATGACATGATAGTTCAACTATCAGAGTTACTCTAAAATAGATTTATAGTTAACGTACTTAGCAGCGGAATATTAAAAATTGTTTTTGTTTCACCCTGAGATTTTATAAGAAGTATTGTTTTTAATTTATTTAATGTCTTGTGTTGTATGATACACCAAGATTATCTTGCACTATACGCAACACCATATTAGATTACAATATATGCAACACAATTCATGGATCGTATTATACACAATTTCAAGTTCATTTGATAGAAGTTATTCTACAAAACATTGAGTGTATATATATATATTCATTGTATAAATGAAATATGGTTGGATTCTATTATACACAACAACAAAGGAGTCTTGAACTACACTCAACCCTGACTTGGCTTTCATTACACGCAATCACAACCTTCCTCAATAGCGTGTGTTGTACGCAATACTGTGTTTCACTAAACAACGATATACAGTTATAATATTATAATTAACTAGCCATTATAAATAGTATTAACTACATTTTGAATTTTATAACATTATTATTCATCTTATAAATTTTCTAAAACATTTTCTGTGAATAAAATAAATTTTTCGGGTAAAATAAGTATTTTTAAAAAAATGCAGTTTTGCCGCCTTTTGATGGCGCACCAACATTAAATCTTGTTGATGGAATGTTTATAAGTTCAATTTTACAAAATAAACTTTTTCTTTTGAATCAGGATATAAAAATTTACATTGGATAATGTTTTGATATTTTTTTGATAACTTTCATATTTTAATGAATAGTAAAAACACGATATATTATAATTAAAAACAACTTTTTTCATCGTAATAATTTATATGGTTAGATTATAATATTGAATGGTTTTAAAGTATAAATATAATACATTTTTAACATTTAATATAATTTATGTCATTAGCATTGTTTTTACCTTGAATTTGTAGGTTAAATCAATTCAATCTTTTGCAATGTTTTAAACAAAAACCCATATTCTTTCGACAATGGGATTAATTTTAATTTAATTTCTGAAAATTTTTTGTATTGAATTTGGAAAAATGGATTCCGTATTTGGAATTATTGGGTCCAAATTATGTTAATAATCAACTTTTTATTTTTGGACATTATGAATAGTAACTACGGTAAATTATATTTACCATAGTTAAATGTAAATCGGGTAATTAAAGGTAAATATAAGATTATAAAATTTCCCTAAAACCTGAAAAAATCCAATTGGATGACTAAAAGTAGACCCATATCACCTAATGGTCGGATTTGATTCATTTAATGGACTTTGTTCAATGAAATGAATTTAATTATTATTAAAACCAAAGAAAGTGACAACATGTCACTTTCTTAAATCTTATAAGTATAATAATTTTAGTTTAGTGATAAATTTAATAAAACTTCGGACATGAATAATCTACAGAAATGTAATATAATTATATAAATAATATGAATTTTTTTTAAATTTTTTGGGATTAAATAATTATCACTAATTATGACACAATAGGGATGTTGAAATTATTTTATTGATTGAAATATCAAATAAATGATCTTAAAAATATATAAATAATTATTATATGAAGTATTTAATGTGATCCACTAATTTTATAGATACATATAACATTTTTTGAGTCTATTAATGGTTTTAGTTCGAACATATCTTCTGTGTATATTCTATTTAAATTCAAATTAATGAATAGGGTAAAAATTGACACTATTGTTTATTTATAAAAATAACATATTATAAAATTAGTTAAAAATCATAAAAATATTTAAAAATTATAAATTTAAATTTATATGGTCTAACATGTTATTATTTATCCAATTATAGAAAATTCACAACAAATATGTAATTATTTGTTATAATTTAAAATATAGAATGTTATTACCACAAATAAAATTAAATTGATTAAATAAGGATAAATCAGGTTGATAATGGTTAAAATAAATTACTAACATGTCTAAAATTTTATGGTTGATGGTATTAAAACTCTATATCATCTAATATTTGGATATGAGTCATTTTGGAAGATTTTATGTGGGGTTGGGATTTAATATAAACTAATATTTCTTATATTTCCAAAGGTGCCCCTCTCCTCCCTTATAAAAGGGAATCTCCTCCCTCTACTCCTCACAAAAATTTGGAGCCTTGATGCTCTGCCAAACCCTACCCATTTTTCTTATAAACTTACCTATAAACATTCTAGATGTCCTGGTCTTCTTCAAAGTCCAAATTTAGTACCCTAAGAGGAGGTTTCAAAGAGGCATGTCATTGAAGAGGTAATATCCTTTACCGATTCTTTCTATTTTATTTCTTCTTCAAATTATTCTACGTTAGTTGTTTCATTTTATTGTAATTACATCAGTATAAATAATATATTGATATGTTATTATAAATATTAAACAACCCCATTTCACCTTCTATCTATCCTACGGAAAATAAAATCATCACGTGTGCGTACGTACGGAATATCATCTCCACATTGTGGTGTAATCTGTTTTTCAATAAACACCTTATATGTATGGGTATAATGTTATAAAGAATAAATATATATGGTTATTATAACATCATACTTATTCTGATATATTATACCATCCACTCTAATTCTATTCAATAATTATGGGAACAATATCATCGCTCGTGCGTACGTACGGACTACCGTCTCCACAATGCGATGAGATTCACACTCCATGTTAACCATTCAAGAATGATTATAAAGTATATAAAATAAGTAATCATGAAATATATGACATAATTATTCTATTTTATTTATGTATATATATATATGTATGTCATCTACTTAATTCCATTCAATTCAATAAGGAAACAAAAACAACGTTCATGCGTACGTATGGCCTACCGTCTCCATGAACGGTGTATTTTTCTCCATTTATCGATCTATTATATATTTGTATATTCTGAATATATAATATATAAACCATGTTTTACATTTTGGATGTAATTATTTATGATCTAAGGAATCATATTAATAATTACAAGTTAAAACACGAATGACAAATAAAACGATTTTACCCAAAACACTACATTAACATGAATTTACAAATGAATGGGTAATATAAAGTCATAATTGAACCATATATGATATAATACCAATGAATTTGATTCTGTAATAAGTCAATGACATTATTTAAATAATTATATAGGAGGTTTGGATTCGTAAGAAGCATATCGGACCTAAGGTAAGGGATAACTATTCCAATCTCATTCTTATCCAAGATTGTTTATTCGAAAGTATTTACTGGGGTTATATTTATCATCCATGAGCTTGTTTTCTAAAAAAAATCATTTATGTTTAACGTCCTTTTTACCAATTTTTTACTATTACTACATTGTATGTATTGAATCTTTCTTTTACGAGGTACTTTTTGACTTTTTCGGCGAAATTACGAGAGGAATGTTTTTTAACTTTTACGGCGCGAACAGATTTTTACTGATTTATAATGCTTTATTTTCATGAAGCTTCCACCAAAATATTTCATGAATATTTTCAAAAAAATCATTACATTTTAATATTTCATGGCATTTTGTGAAAAGAAAATGATTTTGAAGAAGAAAGGATATTTTCCTCATGAATTCATTTCAAATGTTTTATCAAAACCATTTTCCATCTAGGATTACATTATTTCATAAGTGTATGTTTCATGTTTATTGTCTCTATGATTATAATGGTTTCACTTTTCTTATGATGAATTGATATCCATTTTTTGGTATGGATTATGTTATGATGGGATGATGTTTAGAAAACCCATTTTATAATTTGGGTAACGATGAATTATTTATGTTCATGTTGTGGCACATGTAAGAATGATTTCATTATGAGTTGGGTGGGACCTATGTCTCCCTACAATTAATTGGGTAAATATTTATATCTCATGGGATAGACATGTCTGGAATGGTAAGTTAATCTAGTTCAGTGTTAACGGATTGAAACGAGGAGTGAACTCGATTTAGAAAGGGACTTTTTCCACTAAGATGGACTTGGAAGCAATGCCTTGGATACTATGGAAATCAAAACATGTGTTGAATGGTTGCTAAAATTACATGTTTTATTCCCATTATATGTTATCATGATTTATGTTCCATTATGATATATGCCTTACGTACTTCCGCGATTTATGTCTTTGCTCAAGATTTTGATTTTTAAATTTAATGTTCAAGTTTTTGTTTTAAAATGTTTATAGATTGTTTTAAGTTCACTATGTTTTCCCTTACTAATCATTTGATCTCACCCTTTTTATATTTTCATTTCCCTAGGATATAAGGAAAGGTTTTAGGTAAGGAAAAAATGGGAAGATCATTGTGGGAGATATTTAAGATCTTTCACCAAGATTAGAAGATTATGTTCTAGGTATCCAAAGGCACTAAACTATTACGGTCCTTTGGTGTCTATTTTTGTTATGTATTAAGTATTCCACAAAATTAATGTAATGTCCATGTACATCAAGCTTCGGGTTTCTACAGTTGGTATCAGAGGAAAGTTTTAGTTAACCTTTGGAAACATGGGTTTGAAAACTTTAGTGAGATACCTAGAGATATTTCTATGGTATATCTATGGATGTCCCTAAGGTTAAGTATAAGTATAGGTTATAATCCTATAATTGCGGTTATGATCATAGAATTAAACCTATGTTGTTAGATATATAATGTACCCCCCCTTTAATATGTTGTTTTCCTAGCATGATTTTTTCCTCTCACAATATTCTTTTTGGGTTTTAGAAAATTGCTGTAAACAGAAAGATTAATGATAATGGAGTATATGATGGACAATGGAATTATATTCTTCATGATCAAACAAACGAAACGGGATATGTAAGTCCAAACATCTTTATTATGCCTAATCAGCAATCTCATAATATGATCAATAATCACAAATTTGGTAAGTTTTCTGACTCAGCTAAAAAGAAAAAGATGGAGTTTCATGATAATCATAGAGGAAATAAAGTTCAATTTCCCTCATGTAAGTCATGTGGGAAGAGGCATCAAGGGGAATGTTTCAATGGAACTGGAAGATGCTTTGGGTGTGGGAAAGAAGGACACAAAGCCAGTAATTGCAATGTAAAAGGTTTTTTTCACACCATGTATAAGGATAATGGTATTTCTAAGACATCAACAACAGTGAAATGTTTTAAATGTGGAATGTATGGGAATTATGCAAACCAATTTTCTAAGGGAATGTCTTATGAAAATAATCATCATTTCCATATGGGTAGTATTTATGTTGATGATGATGAAGAAACTCCAAATGATATGTGAGATAAAAGAATTTTTGAAGCTCGGTTAATGGTTTAAGAAGGTAGTGTAATGATTTTTTGTTTATCAAGAGTTATGTTGTATAGTTAATGGTACTATGAAATAATGAATCATCTAAGGATTTTTTCACTATTGTTTTTCTAAAGTATTTGAATGTATATGATACCGGTAACCATGAAAAGTAATTCAGATATTTTTGGAAAGTAGATGATATGCGCATAATGAAGGGATAAGATGATAATGAGATGTTTGATAGTATTCAAGAGCTCATGACTGATATAATGACTAAGTGATATTATTGTTTGAGTATATAGAAATTTTGCGATTTTGGGATGTGGAAAGTGTTGAAATTTAACAAAATTCATGTTTTCACTAAGGTTAAATGGGTATAAAATCATCAAGAGAATACATGATTATGGTATTCACATGTTTGTAATTTTACCAACAAGATATATCTTATGATATATTGGGGATAAATGATGTCATTCATGGGATTGTTATGTGACATTTCAAGTAATAATTTTCTTTATACTATGAGTTTGGACCAATGTATTTTAGATAATCCTAATGATTGGAATGGATTATGTTGGACATAAGTTAGTATTGTTTAAGGATATAAGTTTTTTCGATATTATTGATGGGAATATATAGTAATGTATTTTTAGAAAAAGGACAACCTGCAGGATGGGCGATAGCCCATCATGTCAGACAAGGCTGTGGGAATCAAACCCACAACCGAAGTGCGACTGACCTTTATCACCTACCAATGGACTACAAGAAGTCCCTAGTTATTAGAAACTAGTTTTATTTTATTAAGAGGAATGCTATATGAAGTATAAGTTCATTTTTGGAACCATATACGATAAATCTAACCATAAGATGGACTTATAACTTTCGCTAACCTTTTGTTTGAAATAGATGGAATGACCCTTCATTCTATCACATGATTTGCTAACACATCACGAATAACATATTCAACTTCATTTCTTTAACAGATGAAGTGGAAATTGTTCAATTCACAAACAAAAGTTAGATTGTACAAAAAACATGTAAGTATTTCTTTTAATTTAACAACTTTAGGGAAATTATCTTGAAAACCAAAAATGTTGTCCTAGTGCCCTTACATCTGATGAATCAGATGGTACCTCAGATCATCACAAATCTATGGCTTTGTGATTGTTGTCTTTTTCAAATCAATGTTCTCTACTACTCTCCATGAGAACATAATGGTTATATTTATCTTCCATATCCAAATTTTCACCTATGTTCTCTTATGTTGAAACCCAATGATTAGTTAATTTGGGGAACCGTTACATTTCATACTTTAGTTTTTAAAGTCAAGTTTTGGTATTCCTTTTTACGATGCGGGTTTCCATTAAAAAACATTTAAGTAGAAAACCATTTATAATCCCGATGAATTTCGAGGGTGAAATTCATTTTAAGGGGGGTAGAATGTAACAACATGAGATTTTATGTGAAAAATTATTTTTAATTTATTTAATTTCTTGTGTTGTATGATACACCAAGATTATCTTGCGCTATACGCAACACCGTATTAGCTTGCAGTATACGCAACACAATTCTTGGATCGTGTTATACACAATTTCAAGATCATTTGATATAAGTTATTCTACACAACATTGAGTATATATATATATATATTCAATGTATAAATGAAATATGGTTAGATTCTGTTATACACAACAACAAAGGAGTCTTTCACTACACGCAATCCTGACTTGACTTTCATTACACGCAATCGCGACCTTCCTCGATAGCGTGTGTTGTACGCAATATCGGGTTTCACTAAAGAATGATATATGGTTATAATATTGTAATGAACTAGCCGTTCTGAATAGTATTAACTAAATTTTGAATTTTATAAAACTATTATTGATCTTATAAATTTTCCAAAATATTTTATGTGAACAAAATAAATTTTTCGGGTAAAATAAGTATTTTTAGAAAAATGCAGTTTTGCCCCATTTTGATGGTGCACCCACATTTAATCTAGTTTTTGACATGTTAATAAGTTCATATTTACAAAATAAACTTCTTATTTTGAATCAGGATATAAAAATTTACATTGTATAATGTTTTGATATTTTTCTGATAACTTTTATATTTTAATGAATAGTAAAAACATGCTATATTTTAATTAAAACAACTCTTTTCATCGTAATAATTTATATGGTTAAATTATAATATTTAATGGTTTTTAAGTATAAATAGAAAATATTTTTACCATCTAATATAATGTATGTCATTAGCATTGATTTTACTTTGAATTCTTAGGTTAAATCAATTCAGTCTTTTGCAATGTTTTAAACAAAAACCCGTTTTCTTTCTACAATGGGATTGATTTTAATTTAATTTCTGCAAATTTATTGTATTGAATTTGGAAAAATGGATTCCATATATGGAATCAGTGGGTCCAAATTATGTTAATAAGCTACTTTTTATTTTTTGGCATTATGAATAGTAACTACGGTAAATTTTATTTACCATAGTTAATGGTAAATCGAGTAATTAAGGGTAAATATAAGATTATAAAATTACCCTAACACCTGAAAAAATCCTATTGGATGACTAAAAGTATACCCATATCACCTAAGTGTAGGATTTGATTAATTTAATGGACTTTTTTCCATGAAAATAATTTAATTATTATAAAATCCAATGAAAGTGACAACATGTCACTTTCTTAAATCTTATAAGTATAATAAATTTAGGATAGTGAAAAACATAATAAAACATACAACATGAATAGTCTAAATAAAGAAAATACAATTATATACATCATACGAATTTATTTATAATTTTTAGGGATTAAATAATTATCATTAATTATAACACAATAGAGATGCTGAAATTATTTTATTGATTGAAATATCAAATAAATGATATTAAAAATATTAAAATAAATATTATATGAACTATTTAATGCACTCCACTAATTTCCAAGATAGATATGACATTTTATGAATCTATTAAAGCTTTTAGTTCGAACATATCATCTGTATATATTATATTTAAATTCAAATAAATGAATATTGTCGAAATTGACACTATTGTTATTTTATAAAAATAACATATTATAAAATTTCTTAAAGATCACAAAAATATTTAAAAATTATAAATTTAAATTTATATGGTCTAAAATGTTATAAAGTATCCAATTATGGAAAATTCACATTAAATAAGTAAATATTTGTTAAAATTTAAATTTAGAATGTTATTGCCACAAATAAAATTAAATTGATTAAATAAGGATAAATCAGTTTAATAATGTTTAAAATAAATTACTAAAATGTCTAAATTTTATTGGATGATGGTATTAAAACCCTATATATTCTAATATTCGGATATGAGTCATTTTGAATGAATTTATCTGGGGTTGGGATTTAATATAATTTAATATTTCTTATATTTCCAAAGGTACCCCTCTCCCCCCTTATTAAAGGACATCTCCTCCCTCTTCTCCTCACACCAATTTGGAGCCTTGATGCTTGGAAAATCCCTGACCATATCCCTTTTAAACTTTCCTAGAAACATTATATTGGTCCTGGTTTTCTTCAAATACCAATTTTAGTACCCTAAGAGGAGGTTTCACAGAGGCATGTCAAAGAAGATGTAATATATGTTACTAATGCTTTCAATTTTATTTCTTCTTCAAATTATTCTTCTTTAGTTGTTTCATTATATTGTAACAACATCAGTATAAATAATATATTTAAATGTTATTATAAATATGAAATAACCCCATTTCACCTTCTATCCATCCTAAGGAAAATGAAATCATCGCGCTTGCGTACGTACGGAATATCGTCTCCACGTTGTGGTGTAATCTGTTTTTCAATAACACCTTACATGTATGGTTATAATGTTGTAAAGAATAACTATATATGGTTATTATAACATCATACTGATTCTGATATATTATACCATCCACTCCAATTCTATTCAATAATTATGGGAATGATATCATCGCTTGTGCGTACGTACGGACTACCGTCTCCACAACGCGATGAGATTCACACTCCATGTTAACCATTCAAGAATTATTATAAAGTTTATATAATAAGTAGTCATGAAATATATGACATCATAATTATAATAGATTTATTTATATATATATATATATAAATATGTCATCTACTTAATGCCATTCAATTCAATAAGGAAACAAAAACAGCATTCATGCGTACGTACGACCTACCATCTCCATGAACGATGTATTTCATTCCATTTAACAATCTATTATATATATGTATATTCTGAATATATATTATATTAATATCATGTTTTAAATTCTGTATGTAAGTAATAAGTATCTAATTAATCATATGAATAATTACAAGTTAAAACACGAACGACAAATGAAATGATTTTACCCAAAACGCTACTTTAACATTAATTTACAAAAGAACGAGTTATATAAAGTCATAAGTGAACCATATATGATATAATAACAATGAATATGATTATGTAATAAGTCAATGACATTATTTAAATCATTATACATGAGTTTTGGATATGTACAAAGCATATCAGACCTAAGGTAAGGGATAACTATTCCAATCTCGTTCTTATCCGAGATTGTTTATTCATAAGTATTTACTGGGGTCATATTTATCATCCATGTCCTTGTTTTCTAAAAAAAATTCATGTTTTTTTAATGTCCTATTTACCCATTTTTGACTTTTACTACATGGTATATATGAAATCGTTCTTTTACGAGGTAATTTTTGACATTTCTGGAAAAAGTACGAGAAGAATGTTATTTTAACTTATACGACACGAATGGATTTTTACAGTTTTATAAAGCCTTATTTTCATGAAGCTTCCTCCAAAATATTTCATGAATATTTTCAAAAAAATACTTTTCTTTTAAAATTTCATGGCATTTTGTGAAAAGAAAATGATTTTGAAGAAAAAAGGATATTTTCCTCATGAATTCATTTTAAATAATTTATCAAAACCATTTTCCATCTAGGATGACATTATTTCATAAGTGTATGTTTCATGTTTAATGTCTGTATGATTTACATGGTTTCGCTTTTCTTATAATGAATTGATATCAATTTTTTGGTATGGATTATGTTATGATGAGATGATGTTTATAAAACCCATTTTATAATTTGGGTAATGATGAATGATTTATGTTCATGTTGTGGAACATGAAAGAATGAATTCATTATGAGATTGGTGGGACCTATATCCCCCTCCAATTAATTGGGTAACTATTTAAATCTCATGTGATAGACATGGCTGGAATGGTAAGTTTATCCAGTTCAGTGTTACAGGACTGAAACGTGGAGTGAACTCGATTCAGAAAGGGACTTTGTCTACTAAGATGGTCTTGGCAGCAATGCCTTGGAAACTATAGAAATCATAACATGTGGTAAATGTTTTCTACAATTACATGTTTTATTTCCATTATATTTTATCATGATTGATGTTCTATTATGATATTTTCCATACGTACTTCCACAATTTATGTCTTTGCTCAAGATTTTGATGATTAAATTCCATGTTCATGTTTTTTGTTTTCAAATGTTTATGGATTGTTTTATGGTCACTATGTTTGCCCTTACTGATCATTTGATATCACTCTTTTTATATTTTATTTTCCCCAGGAAATAAGGAACGGTTTTAGGTAAGAAAAAAATGGAAGATCTTTATGGGAAATGTTGAGGATCTTTCACCAACATTAGAAGATTATGTTCCATTTTTCGAAAGGCACTAAACTGTTAGGGTCCTTTGGTGTATGTTTTTGTTATGTATTAAGTATTCTGCAAAAGTAATGTAATTTCCATTTACATAAATATTTGGGTCTCTATAGTTGGTATCAGAGGAAAGGCTTAGTTAAACTTTGGAAACTAGGGTGCGAAAACATTAGTGAGATCTCTAGATATATTTCTATGGTATATATAGGGATGTCCCTAAGGTTAATTATAAGTATATGTTATAATCCAAGAATTACTGTTACGATCTTAGAATTAAACCTATGATGTTAGATATTGAAGGTACTCCCCCTTTAATATGCTGTTTTCCTAGCTTGATTTTTGCCTCCCACACTATTCTTTTTGGGTTTTCGAAAATTGATGTAAATAAGAAGATTAATGATAATGGAGGATATGATGGACAATGGAATGATATTCTTCATGAGCAACCAAATGAAATGGGATTTGGAAGTCCAAACATCGTTATTATGCCTAATCATCAATCTCATAATATGATCAATAATATCAACTTTGGTAAGTTTCCTAACTCAGCTAATAAGAGAAAGATGGAGTTTCATGATGATCATAGAGGAAATAATGTTCAATTTCTCTCACGTAAGTAATGTGGGAAGAGGCATCAAGGTGAATGTTTCAAAGGAACTGGAAGATGCTTTGGGTGTGGGAAAGAAGGACACAAAGCCAGTAATTGCAAAGGAAAAGGAATAGTTCAAACCATGGATTTGGATAATAGTATTTTTAAGACATCAACAATGGTTAAATGTTTTAAATGTGGAATGTACGGGCATTATGCAAACCAATTCCCTAAGGGAAAGTCTCATGAAAAGAATCATCATGGCAGTATGGGAAGTATTTATGTTGATGATGATGATGAGACTACAAATGATATGTGAAATAAAATAATTGTTGATGCACGGTCAATGGTTTTAGAAGGTAGTGGAATGATTGTATGTTTATCCAGAGTTATGTTGTATAGTTAATGGTACTAGGGAATAAAGAATCATCTAAAGATTATTACACAATTGTTTTTTCTAATGTATTTTAAAGTATATGGTACCGGTAACCATGAAAGGTTATTCAGATATTTTTGTAAAGTAGATGATATGTGAATAATGAAGGGATAAAAAGATAATGAGATGTTTGATTATATTCATGAGCTCATGACTGATATAAGGACTAAGTGATATTATGGTTTGAGTATATAGAAATTTTTGTAATTTGGTATGTGGAAAGTGTTAAAATTTAACAACATTCATGTTTTCACTAAGGTTCAATGGGTATTCATTCTTCAAGAGAATACACGATTAAGGTATTCACATGTTTGTAATTTGACCAACAAGATATATCATATGATATATTGGGGATAAATGATGGAATTAACGTGATTGTTATATGACATTTCCAGTAATAATATTCTTTATACTATGAGCTTGGACCGAAGTATTTAAGATAAGCCTAATGATTGGAATGGATTATGTCAGACATTTGTTAGTGTTGTTTAAGGATAGAACTTTTTTCGTTGTTCTTCATGGAATGATATAGTAATGTAGTTTTAGAAAAAGGACAACCTACTGGATGGGTGATATCCCATCACGTCGGACAAGGCTGTGGGAGTTAATCTCACAACTGAAGTGCGACTGGCCTTTATCACCTACAACTGGCCTATAAGAAGTCCCTGTTTATTACAAACTAGTTTTATTTTATTAAGAGGTATGATATATGTAGTATAAGTACATTTTTGGAACCATATACGATTAATCTAACCATAAGATGGACTTATAACTTTTGCTAACCTTTTGTTTGAAATAGATGAAATGACCCATCATTCTATCACATGATCTGCTAACACATCATGAATAACAAATTCAACTTCATTTCTTTAATGGATGAAGTGGAAATTGTTCAATTCACGAACAACAGTGAGATTGTACCAAAATCATGTATGTATTTATTTTAATTCATCAACATTAGGGAAATGATCTTGAAAACCAAAAATGTTGTCCTAGTGCCCTTATATCTGATTAATGTGATCGTACCTTAGATCATCACAAATCTATGGCTTTGTGATTGTTTTCTTTTTCATAGCCATGTACTCTACCACTCTCCATGAGAACATGATGGTAAGATTTCTCTTCCATATCCATGTTTTCACCTATGTTCTTATATGTGGAAACCTAATGACTAGTTAATTTGGGTAACCGTTAGGTTTCATACTTAATTTTTTAATGTCTTGTTTTTGTATTCCTTTTTACGATGTGGGATTCCATTAAAAAACGTTAAATTAGAAAACCATTTATAATCCCGACAAATTTCGAGGGTGAAATTCATTTTATGGGGGGTTGAATGTAACAACCTGAGATTTTATCAGAAGTATTATTTTTAATTTATTTAATGTCTTTTGTTGTATGCTACACCAAGATTATCATGCGCTATACGCAACACCATATTAGCTTGTAGTATACGCAACATAATTCTTGGATTGTGTTATACACAATTTCAAGTTCATTTGATAGAAGATATTCTACACAACATTGAGTGTATATATATATATATTAAATGTATAAATGAAATAAGGTTAGATTCTATTATATGCAACAACAAAGCAGTTTTGCACTACACACAACCCTGACTTGACTTTCATTACATGCAATCGTGACCTTCCTCGATAGAGTGTGTTGTACGCAATACTGGGTTTCACTAAACAACTATATATGGTTATAATATTATCACGAACAAGCTGTTATGAATAGTTTTAACCACATTTTTAATTTTATAACATTATTATTTATTTTATAAATTTTCAAAAACATTTTATGTGAACAAAATAAAAATATGGGGTAAAATTTGTATTTTTCAAAAAATACAGTTTTTCCACCTTTTGATGGAGCACCCACATTAAATGTAGTTTTTGACATGATTATAAGTTCAATTTTTAAAAATAAACTTCTTCTTTTGAATAAAGATATAAAAATTTAGATTGGATAATTTTGTGATATTTATCTGACAACATTCATATTTTAATGAATAGTAAAAACACGTAATATTTTAATTAAAAAAAACTTTTATCATCGTAATAATTTATATGGTTAAATTATAATATTTAATGTTTTTAAAGTATAAATAGAATATATTTTTACCATTTTATATAATTTATTTCATAATCATTGATTTTACCATGAATTCATAGGTTAAATCAATTCAATCTTTTGCAATGTTTTAAACAGAAACCCGTTTTCTTCCGAAAATTGGATTAATTTTAATTTATTTTCTGAAAATTTTGTGTATTGAATTTGGAAAAATGTATTCCATATTTGGAATCATTGTGTCCAAATTATGTTAATAAGCTGCTTTTTATTTTTGGGCATTATGAATAGTAACTACAGTAAATTTTATTTACCAGAGTTAAAGGTAAATCGTATAATTAAGGGTAAATATAAGATTATAAAATTACCCTAACACCTAAAAAAATCATATTATATGACTAAAAGTAGACCCATATCACCTAAGTGTAGGATTAGATCATTTTAATGGACTTTTCCATGAAAATAATTTAATTATTATTAAAACCAAAGAAAGTGACAACATGTCACTTTCTTAAATCTTATAAGTATAATAATTTTTTGTTAGTGATAAACATAATGAAAAATAGAACCTGAATAGTATCCAGAATGAAACAAAAATTATATACATCATATTAATTTATTTATAATTTTTAGGGATTTAATAGTTATCATTAATTATGACACAATAGTGATGTTGAAATTATTTTATTGATTGAAATATCAAATAAATGATCTTAAAAATAATAAAATAAATATTATATGAACTATTTAATGTTATCCACTAATTTTATAGATACATATAACATTTTATGAAACAATTAAGGCTTTTATTTCGAACATATCTTCTATATATATTCTATTTAAATTCAAATAAATGAATAGTGTCAAAATTGACAGTATTGTTATTTTATAAAAACAACATATTATAAAATTTTTTTAAAATAATAAAAATATTTATAAATTATAAATTTAAATTTATATGGACTAAAATGTTATAAAGTATCCAATTATGGACAATTCACAAAAAATAAGTAATTATTTTTTATAATTTAAATTTAGAATGTTATTACCACAAATAAAATTAAACTGATTAAATAAGGATAAATCAGGTTGATAATGTTTAAAATAAATTCCTAACATGTCTAAATTTTATTGTTTGATGTTATTACAACCCTATCTCATTAATATTTGTATATGAGGTATTTTGAATGACTTTATGTGTGGTTGGGATTTAATATAAACTAATATTTCTTATATTTCCAAAGGTGCCTCTCTCCTCCCTTATAAATGGGCATCTCCTTCCTCTCCTCCTCACACCAATTTTTAGCCTTAAAGCTCTGACAGACCCTACCCATTTCCCTTATAAACGTCCCTAGAAATATTATAGATGTCCTGGTCTTCTACAAAGACCAATTTTAGTCCCATAAGAGGAGGTTTCAAATAGGCATGTCAAAAAGAGGTAATATCTGTTACCGATGCTTTCAATTTTATTTCTTCTTCGACTTCTTCTTCGTTAGTTGTTTCATTATATTGTAATAAAATCAGTATCAATAATATACTGACAGGTTATTATAAATATGAAACAACCCCATTTCAACTTCTATCCATCCTACGGAAAATGAAATCATTGCGCGTGCGTGCGTACGAAATATCGTCTCCACGATGTGGTGTAATCTGGTTTTCCATCAACACCTTACATGGATGGGTATAATGGTGTATAGAATAACTATATATGGTTATTATAACAACATACTGAATTTGATATATTATACCATCTAGTCCAATTCTATTCAATAATAATGGGAACGATATCATCGCTCGTGCATACGTACATACTACTGTCTCCACGACGCGATGAGATTCACTCTCCACGATAAACATTCAAGAATGATTATAAAGTATATATAATAAGTATTCATGAAATATATGACATAATAATACTAATGGATTTATGTATATATATTTATATATTTATATCATCTACTTAATTTTATTCAATTCAATAAGGAAACGAAAACAACATTCATGCGTACGTACGACCTACCGTCTCAATGAATGTTGTATTTCATTCCATTTATCGATCTATTATATATATGTATATTCTGAATATATATTATATATAAATCATGTTTTACATTCTTGATGTAAATAATAATGATCTAAGTAATCATATGAATAATTACAAGTTAAAACACGAACGACAAATGAAATGATTTTACCCAAAATGATATTTTAACATGAATTTACAAAAGAACGGGTAATATAAAGTCATAAGTGAACCATATATGATATAATAACAATGAATATGATTCATTAATAATTCAATTACATTATTTAAATCATTATACAAGAGGTTTGGATACGTACGAAGCATATCGGACCTAAGGTAAGGGATAACTGTTCCAATCACGTTCTTATCCGAGATTGTTTATTCGTAAGCATTTACCAGGGTAATATTTATCATCCATGTCATTGTTTTCTAAAAAATATTTCATGTATGTTTAATTTCCTTTTTACCCATTTTTGACTTTTACTACATTGTATGTATGGAATCTTTCTTTTACGAGGAAATTTATGACTTTTCCGGAAAAAGTACGAGAATAATGTTTTTTAACATATATTGCAAGAACGGATTTTTACGG
Source organism: Viscum album (assembly GCA_963277665.1). Taxonomy (NCBI): domain Eukaryota; kingdom Viridiplantae; phylum Streptophyta; class Magnoliopsida; order Santalales; family Viscaceae; genus Viscum; species Viscum album. The sequence goes on from OY728128.1 coordinate 328,042,102, forward strand.
TTTTATAATGAAGTATTTTCATGAAGCTTCCTCCAAAATATTTCATGACTATTTTCAACAAAATTTTTTTCTTTTATAATTGCATGACATTTTGGGAAAAGAAAATGATTTTGAAGAAGAAAGGATATTTTCCTCAAGAATTAATTTAAAATGTTTTATCAAACCCATTTTCCATCTAGGATGACATTATTTCATAATTTTATGTTTCAAGATTAATGTCTCTATGATTTACATGGTTTCACTTTTCTTATGATGAATTGATATCCATTTTTTGGTATGGATTATGTTATGATGGGATGATGTTTATGAAACCCATTTTATAATCTGGGTAATGATGAATGATTTATGTTCATGTTGTGGCACAAGTAAGAATGATTTCATTATGAGATGGGTGGGACCTATATATCTCTCTAATGCATTGGTTAAAGATTTATATCTCATGATATAGACATGGTTGTAATGGTAAGTTAATCTGGTTCAGTGTTACAGGACTGAATGATGAGTGATCTCGATTCAGAAAGGGACTTTGTCTACTAAGATGGTCTTGGCAGCAATGCCTTGGCTACTATGGAAATCATAACATGTTCTGATTGGTTTCCAAAATTACATGTTTTATTCCCATTATATTTTATCATGGTTGATGTTTCAATATGATATATGCCCTACGTACTTCCACTATTTATGTCTTTACTCATGATTTTGATGTTTAAATTTCATGTTCATGTTTTTGTTTTCAAATGTTTATGGATTGTTTTATGTTCACTATGTTTGCCCTTACTGATCATTTGAGCACAACCTTTTTATGTTTTCCTTTCCCCAAGATATAATGAATAGTTTTAGGTAAGAAAAAAAGGGAAGATCATTATGGGAGATGTTGAGGATCTTTCACCATGATTAGAATATTATGTTCCATGTTTCCAAATGCAATAAACTATTATGGTCCTTTGGTGTATTTTTTATTTTGTATTAAGTATTCCACAAAAGTAATGTAATGTCCATGTACATCAATCTTTGGGTCTCTATTGTTTTAACAAAGGAAAAATGCACTGTAGTTTTAGAAAAAGAGGATCAGTCTCAAGCTGAGACTTAGTCCACTTAAACAGATTATATAAACAGTGATCCACACCACGGATTGAGGTTCTACAATATTACTCAAACTGTTAGGTCCACAGACCTCTACCACAATTCCACATGGGTAAAAAACAACTACTACAACACTCCGGCTGTCCAGGCCACACTTGGCCTCTTCCACAATTCATAGTGGAATACAATAAGGTGTAAAAAGTTTGGTGTGAGGATTTAATATCCTCTTGTTCAGCCCAGGAGTCTGTGTGTTTCTAAAAAGATAGATGCACACCCACTAACCAAAATTTTAATAAAATGTATAATATAGAGGAAAAAATAGATAATGATTTTAGAATTCTATGAGTGATTGCAGATGAGATCTGGACTCGTTTGGATGTTTCGGATGTTATTCAAGTCCTTTCTGGTGAGGATGACACAAAACAGAGTGTCGTTGTTCTTCCTAGGTTCTGCTATTCAGCCTTGTGCATATGATGTTTGGTAAGGCAAAGAAACTCAGATTCAATGTTTGTTCTAGGTAAATGATCATTTTAATCCCTCTTAAATAGTTTTTATAAACAATTATCCACACCCGGGATTGAGGATTTTCAACAGTACTCAAACAATTTTGGTCCTCAGACCTCAACTACAATTTTACATGGTTAAACAATAATAAAACCACTCAAGATGTCCATGTAACACATGAACTCTTCCATAATTCACAGTGGGATACAATAAGTTGTTAAAATATTTTGGTGTGAGCATTTAGTATCCTCTAGTTAAGCCCAGGAGTCAGTGTGTGTCTAGAGAGACATGTAGGATCGAAATATAATATGAGATGCTCAATATACAAGAGGGGGGGTGAATTGTATACTTTAAAAATTCCTTTGGAACCTTTAAAGTTAGTTATGAATAACTAGAGTTTCCTTAAGAAAAGGAAAGAACTAAGTTTAACAAAGTTAAACTAAGTTGATTCACAACACCTCTAACACCGAACTAAACTTGGAAAGAGATTCCAAAAGAAGGTTCCGGAAATATGGTTCCGGAATTTGAAACTTAACAAAAGTTACAATATGAGATTCTACCTTAAAGCGTATAGAATCTAAACTAATCAAAGTAAGTAAGGAAGTATAAGAAAATTATACTTTCCTTAAGATACAAAATGCAGCGGAATAAAACAAGTACAAGTAGAAGAACTACTAGTAACAAGATGATAGTCTTTTAACCCAAAGAGAAGGGTATCCAACAACCTTGGATAAAGGTCCCTTGATTTATACTTTCAAGCAAGTCTGTCTTACCCACACCAGGGTAAGCCCTCGATACGAAGATCAGTGTCTCTGTCTTGCTATCCCCGCAAGCCCTCAACTTCAAGGTAGTTGGCAACCTCTGTCTTTCTCGGCAAGAAAGCCCTCGATCTTTAAGGTAGTCGGCACCTCTGTCTTTCTCAGCAAGAAAGCCCTCGATCTTTAAGGTAGTCGGCACCTCTGTCTTTCTCAGCAAGAAAGCCCTCGATCTTTAAGGTAGTCGGCACCTCTGTCTTTCTCAGCAAGAAAGCCCTCGATCTTTAAGGTAGTCGGCACCTCTGTCTTTCTCAGCAAGAAAGCCCTCGATCTTTAAGGTAGTCGGCACCTCTGTCTTTCTCAGCAAGAAAGCCCTCGATCTTTAAGGTAGTCGGCACCTCTGTCTTCCTATCCCCGGAAGCCCTCGAATGTAATCACCAACATTCGGAGTTGCACGAAGCTTTGAGAGTTAATAAGAGACTCTCTCTCTAGAAATCACTTCAACAGCATGTATGCACAAAGTTCAAATGTTCATCCATCCGTTGTGAGCTTTTTCAAATGAGCTCCTATTTATAGGTGAGGTCGGCTCCTTCTCCAACGGTCATATTTCCCTTAAAGTTCGGAGGGACCTGTACACGTGTCACTTAGACAACGGTTAGTTTAGAACAAAATGGACGACATCGTTTTATAACAAAGTAAGTGTAACAGAAAGTACGACATCGTTTTAAAACCTAACATAAAGGTTCGGAATAGAAATTTCAGAGTGAATGTTCGGAGTGAACAAATTCAGAGTGTATAAAACAATGATATCCAGATTCTGTTTAATGAGTGAATTCGGAATGAGAATTCGGAATAGGAATTCGGAATAGGAATTCTTCATCAGAAATCGTAATGAGAAATCGTCATCAGAATTCGTAATGAGAATTCGGAATGAGATTTCTTCATTAGAATTCGTAATGAGAATTCTTCATTGGAATTCGTAATGAGAATTCTTCTTCAGAATTCGTAATGAGAATTCGAAATGGGATTTCTTCATTAGAATTCGTAATGAGAATTCTTCTTCAGAATTCGTAATGAGAATTCGTAATGAGAATTCTTCATTAGAATTCGTAATGGGAATTCTTCTTCAGAATTCGTATCCTGAATCTGGAATAGAACTTAGTCAGAATTCATAACCGGAATTCGGAGTGAAACTTCCTTATAGTTCTTGTCCAGAATCCGAACCCTAAAACAGAATGCTTTTTATCAGTTTTAATGATTCCGAGAAAGTGAATCCGAATTTCATACTTAAGAAAAATATTAATGAAAATATGATAAGGATAAATTTTTCTTATAAAAGCGTTTTTCCTTAAGAAAACATTTTTCCTTATAAAAGCAATTTTCCTTACAAAAGCGATTTTCCTTAAAGATAAGGTGTTTGTGATTTTCAAAACAAGAAGGAATGGAAAAGTAATAAGGAAAACCTTATTGACTCAACAATCTCCCCCTTTTTGGAAAGCACAAACATCCTTACGAAAAAGCTATTTCTAGGAAGAAAGAAACACAATAAAGCTTATCTCCCTTGGTTTAAGAATATAGATGAATACGACTAACTCCCCCTTAGGCTTTGAATCTCTAAGGATCGTATTCATATTTCCGGAGTGATATTTCTTTAAGATAAAAACTCCCCCTTAAACAAACTCTTATTAGAGTTCTATCTCATTGGGTATTTTTCTTTCTCCCCCTTTGATAAGCACTTATTAGATTTCCTCTTTTTCTTAAGGATCTTTTCCTTCTCCCCCTTTGTGATTTTCAAAAAGAATTTCGAGGGAATGGAAAAAATAACAAAGTACCTGAAAGATTAGTAACAACAACAAAGCAGAACAACAAGCACGATTCTCATTAAATTTGAAATGTCAGCAACAAAAACAGATTACAACAAAAAGATCGGATTGATTATTTCGGATCTTTCTCCTTTGACATAAGCCCCTTGAGAATAGTCTTGATCTTTTTGAGGTCCTTATGATCTTCCTCTGCTTGCTTTTCTAAGGCAACTATTCTTGCTGACTGAGCTTGAATGATTTCTTCCTGAGCCTTCAACTTTTCTTCCTGAGCTTCCATTTTCTCTTCCTGAGACTTTATCCTTTCTAGAAAATTGATCCGATGATCCCTTTCAAATTTCCAACTTTGATTAACAGAGTTGAGCTTTCCATTCAGATCTCTTACTTCCTGACTCCGAATGTTCTTTTCCTCTGCCAATTTCTCATCGAATGATGCAGTCATCTCATGAAACTTCTTATCCTCGGTTTGAAAAGCATCCTTAACATTCTCCTGAAACTCATCCAGCAACCTCATCTCTTCCACATTCTTCTTCGACCAGCTAGTCATCCTTTTGCAAGATCTTTTATGGGATTCGTAACCAATGAAGAAATTTTTGAACTGGGCTTCTATCTCAACACACTTATCCATTACCATGGATACGGAATCGGTTTTCTGATTCAGCGTATGTTGGAGCATCTGGCACCGAGAATCAATACTGGAGAAAGTCGGAATGGTTCCCACCAACTTCTTCAAGGATTGAACAACAAAATCGTGCCCCAACGAAGATGATTCCGAATCTGACATCTTGCTAGGAGAATTTTCTTCTTCAATAAGCTCCAACTTCCTCTTTGAAGAACTACCAGCTTCCTTCCTCATACTCTTTTCTGAACTCGGGGTATCAGCAATAACTTGTTTCCCCTTATCTTTTTTCGGAATAGAAACCTGTTCCGGAGATTTCTTCTCACTGTCAGAAACTTGAACAACCAAATCTTCCTCATCAACAACTTCTATATTTTCTTTCTGAGCAGCATCAAGTGAAAGATGTTCTTCTTCTCCATGATAAGAAACTTCTTCCTCTCCTTCCTTTCCTTCTATTACTGGAGTAACTAGTTTTGAAGATTCGGCTTCAGAAGTTCGGAGCGACAGGTGTTCCGAAGGAGTTCCCTTGTATTCATCTACTTGTTTGAGCACATCTCCTGTCTCACCACTTCCTTCAGCAGCTTCTTCCACTTCTTCCACTAGCTCTACTTCCTCAGCATTCTTAGCAGCAGCCTCTTTCGGATCATCGAGATTTCTTCCTGGAGTCTCAGGTAGAGAGTCCAAAGAAAAAGTTCTCGGAACGGGAATGGTTGCTGAAACCATTTCATTAAACTTCAACAAGGCTTGCACAGCCTCAGCTTCTGACAACTTCTTCTTCAGCTTCTTTTCCTTAGCTTGCTTCTCGAGCTCATCAGCAGCCTTTTCTTTCAGAGCTTTAGCCTCTGCGGGATCCAATCCGAACTGCGGATCTCCTTCCTTCCTCTTTTCCTTGTCAGCTCTCCACTTCGCTGCAACCTCATCAGTATATGTCTTCTTCTTCTTAGGCTTAGGAGGTGCGGAATGGACTTCCTTAGACTTAGGTTCTTCAGCTTCTCCTACCACTTCTTTCAGCTTCCTCTTCCTTACCGGCTTAGGCGATTCCGGATCAGCCACTTTCGGAGTCACTTCTTCTTGAGGAGGAAGATCAATAAACATGCCAGACTTCTTGTCAAAAGCTATATTCATCCTTTTAAGAGTTGCATCACTGAGCAACATGATCTTGCAAACTTTCGGTTTAGAACTGCAAGCAACCTTGAAGGACTCAAGGCACCGAACTATCAGCTTCGACAATATTGCCGGGTACATTACTATCTGAGCTCTCAGATTCCCTTTCTTTAAATTCTCAAGATTAAGAAGGATATGCTTCATCAGGTTGAACTTCCTTTGATTTATCAAGAAATCTAAGATGTATATCTCACTCTTCTTCAAGCTGTCCTTGTCTCCTTTTCTCGGTACAATAAGCCCTTGCACCCATAACTCCAGAATCCGGAAGTTTGTAGATAGGGTTGCAATTTTCGAAGCCTTATCATCATCCAGTCCGAGAATTTCTAAGGCTTTCTCCTTGTTGAAACTACCCAAGGAGTCTGGTAGAACATGCGAGATAAACTCAGCTTCCCCTTCATAATTCAACCCTACCAAGCTTGCAGCCTTGGTGTAAGATAGCTTATAAGTCTTGCCATACGATTTGAAGGAAAATTTTTCTCTATTGTCTTCCACGAAGAAAGCAACCGACTCATAAAACTCAACAAGCAAGTCTGGGTAAACTTCATCTTGGTTGCCAGTTTTTGATATCGCAACATCTTCCCAGCCATTGAGCTTGATATTCTTTGATATAATAGAATCATAGTTGCTGAAGAAATTCGGATGCACTAACCGCTCTCTGTAGACTAACCACTGTGAAATGGGCTTTGTTGAAGACATCTCTTGAGAAGCTAACTCTGCAGACATTCGGATTAGAAGTCTCTGAGAAGTTCGGAACTGAGAAGACTGAAGTTCGGAACTGGAAAACTGTAGTTCGGAACAGCCTTAAATCAGAGAGACAAAGCTTCAGCACGCAAGAGCTTGAGATCGATGTGGGACGAGAAAATAGGGTCCCCTTTATATAGGCTTTGGAATGACGGTTCAACTTCCTCGGTTGATCTAACGGTTTAGAATGATCTGAGATCAGATCTGACGGTTGAGAGGTTGAATCCGATCTTTTTGAGGTTTTATTAAAACAGAATTCAAGAAATTCAAAAAAAAAACCGAAAACAAGCTATAAGAAAATGCCAGCAAGTAAAATATGATTACGAAAACTTCAGTAAGGAAGTCATACCTTTCGGATTAGCTTAGGAAAGTTATTCGTAATGGGTAATGTAAAGACGATTACGAAAAAAAACTCAATACGAAAAACTTGATACGAAAAACTTGATATGGAAGATTCAATACGAAAGTTTTTCCATTATGAAAATACCAGTACGAAAATTTTCCATTCCGGAAATTTTCAATACGAATACTTTTATTCCAGAAGTATTTTGTATGGAAATATCCATTCTGGAAAATTGTAGTTCCGGAAGTTCCATTCCGGAAAATTTCGTTCCGAAAAATTTGAAAACAAATTTTGAAAAACTTTGTTAAATAAACAAACAAATGTACTCCCCCTATGAAAAGGAGTTTATTACTGTGAGAAGATTTTTCCAACAGAAAGTTAATTAAGGAAGATTACCTTACGGTTATCATTCCTAACTTCTGTTTAATATATTCAAATCTATCAGAAGGTAAAGATTTTGTGAAAATATCAGCAAGTTGATCTTGCGTTCCGATAAACTGAAGAATAATATCTCCTTTAAGTGTGTGATCCCTAAGAAAGTGATGCCTAATATCTATGTGTTTTGCACGGGAGTGATGTGCAGGGTTTTTACTTAGAGCAATGACACTTGTGTTATCACACAAAATTTGAGTTTTAGTAAAACTCAAGCCATAGTCTGTGAGTGTGTGTTGCATCCACAACACTTGTGCACAACAACTTCCAGCTGCTACATATTCAGCTTCAGCAGTGGAGAGTGCAACAGAATGTTGCTTCTTGCATGACCAAGAAACTAATGAATCTCCTAAGAAATGACAAGTTCCGGATGTACTTTTTCTATCCATTCTACAACCACCAAAGTCAGCATCAGAAAAGCTTTTTAGAACAAAATCATTTCCAGAAGTATAAAATAATCCTAGATCCATGGTTCCCTTAAGGTAGCGAAAAATTCTTTTAACTGCCTTTAAGTGAGATTCCTTAGGATTGGATTGATATCTTGCACATAAGCATACTGAAAACATTAAGTCTGGTCGACTAGCAGTTAAGTAAAGTAGACTTCCAATCATACCTCTAAAAGATGTTTGATCTACTGATTTCCCAGCTTCATCAAGATCTAAAGAGTTTGAGGTACCAATAGGAGTACTTATACTCTTCGTGTTGTCATAACCATACTTTTTAAGAAGATCTTTAATATACTTATGTTGAGATATGTAGGTTCCTTCTGGTTTTTGAGAAATTTGAAAACCAAGGAAAAATGTTAACTCACCCATCATACTCATTTCAAACTCAGATTTCATTAGACTAGCAAAAGAATCAGTCAAAGATTGCTGAGTTGAACCAAATATAATGTCATCAACATAAATTTGAACAATCAAAACATTTTTCTTATCTTTCTTTATAAAAAGGGTTGGATCTGCATTTCCCTTAACATAGTTATTTTGAAGCAAAAATCCAGTGAGTCTATCATACCATGCTCTTGGGGCTTGTTTAAGGCCATACAAAGCTTTGGTAAGTCTAAAAACATGATCAGGATGTTTTGTATCTTCAAAGCCAGGAGGTTGTTCAACAAAAACTTCCTCTTGAACATAACCGTTAAGAAAAGCACATTTCACATCCATTTGAAATAGTTTGAAATTAAAGAATGCTGAAAAGGCAAGTAGAATACGGATAGATTCAAGTCTAGCTACTGGAGCATAGGTTTCTTCATAGTCTATTCCTTCTTGCTGATTATAGCCTTTAGCAACAAGTCTAGCTTTATTTCTAACAATGACTCCATTTTCATCACATTTGTTTCTGAAGACCCATTTTACTCCAATAACAGAAGTTTCCTTAGGTCTTTCAACCAAGGTCCAGACTTTATTCCTTTCGAATTCATTTAGCTCATCTTGCATTGCTTTGATCCAATCATCATCACCTAAAGCTTCATCAGTGCTTTTAGGTTCTAGTTGGGAAAGAAATGCTAGATGTTCTACTTCATTTCTTAAGGAACTTCTAGTCCTTACAGGTTGATTTACATCACCAATGATACTATCACTGGGATGATTCTTAAGAAACATCTGATTTGGGTTTTGTAAAACCTGTTCATCAACATAAGGTAGAAAGTCTTCTGGGGTAAATGTTTCAGAAGTATCTTCTAGAACAATTTCCTTATCAGAAGGTTCTTCTAACAAAGGTTGACAATCAGTTTTTGAAAACACATCCGAAGATGTAAGTTGGGAAGTTTTAAAAACAAAAGGATCTGACTCATCAAATTTCACATGTACTGTTTCCTCAACAGTACAAGTATTTTTATTAAAAACTCTATAAGCCTTAGAGGTTGTGGAATATCCTAAGAAAATTCCTTCGTCTGATTTTGGTGCGAATTTATGTAAGTTATCTTTAGTATTCAAAATGAATACTTTGCAACCAAAAACCTTGAAGTAGGAAAGCCTTGGTTTTCTACCATTCCATAACTCATAAGGAGTTTTATTAAGAAAAGGTCTAATCAAAACTCGATTTATAGTATAACAAGCAGTACTTACAGCTTCAGCCCAGAAATGTCTAGCAATAGAATATTCACTCAACATGGTTCTAGTTATTTCTTGAAGAATTCGATTTCTTCTTTCAACTACACCATTCTGTTGAGGAGTTCTAGGTGCTGAAAAGTTGTGAGTAATACCTTTCTTACTACAAAAAGTTTCAAAATCAGAATTTTGAAATTCTCCTCCATGATCACTATGAATAGTTTTCAATGGAAGGTTTTTCTCATTTTTAACTTGAGCTCTAAAACTTTTGAAATAAGAAAAAGCTTCAGATTTCCTTGCTAGAAAATAGACCCAAGTAAATCTAGTGTAATCATCAACTAGAACAAACACATAGTATTTGCCTCCAATGCTTCCAGTTTGTGTAGGACCAAAAAGATCCATGTGCACCAACTGTAATGCATCGGTTGTTGAGACTTCACCGATTGACTTAAAACTAGATTTATGTTGCTTGCCATATTGACAAGGATCACAAACTTTAGAAGAATCAAATCTAAGCTCCGGTAGATCCTTAACTAGTTTCTTCTTAGAGAGTTTACATAGGTTTCTAAGATTACAGTGTCCTAGTCTTCTATGCCATAACCAAGAATGATCTTCCATTGCACTTAGGCAAGGTAAATCTTGGCTTCTTAGGTCTTCTAAGTTTAAGGTGTAAACATTCTCTTGCCTGTTGGCTGAGAGAATAAAATCTTCCTTGGAATTATGAACTAAGCATTTATCATTCCTAAAATTCACAAGGTAACCTTCATCACATAACTGACTTATGCTAATGAGGTTGTGCTTAAGACCTTTAACAAAAAGAACATTTGAAATCAAAGTTTTACCTAAAAGAACAATATTACCAATACCAACAATCTCTCCCTTAGCATTGTCTCCGAAAGTTACCTTTCCTCCTTTCGTCTTGATAATTTTTTCAAAGAAGCTTTTGTTACCAGTCATGTGCCGGGAACATCCACTATCCATGTACCAAACATTGTTGCTGGAACTTTCTTTATTTTCCTGAAATTAAGAACAAAGTTAGACTTTCGGAATCCAAACTTGCTTGGATCCGAGATTTCTAGACAATAAAATCTTAGGTACCCACATTTTCTTGGAAAAATAAGCTTTATGAAAACCTAAGGATTGGGTTTTGTTTAAGGAACAATTTCTTGCCCAGTGACCACCACATTGACACTTAGTACAAAATGGGGCACTTTGAGGAACAAAATAATTGTTGCTGAAAACAGGTTTTGCATGGGTATAACCAAATCCGGATTTATTTCTTAAAGGTCGTATTTGAGAATACATCTTATCAAAATTTTCCTTACCATGGGTAAAGTTTGATAAGCACTTCTTTAAGGAAAAAATTTCGGACTTGAGTTTTACAACCAAGTTTTTATCTTCAAAATCATTAGTTTTGGAACTAGAGTTAGGCTCGAAAACATTTTTATTAGAAATTACTTTTTCTAACTCTTTAGAAAGTTTATTCTTCTCAGAACTTACTTCCTCAAGATTTTTTGAAATACTTTCAAAATCAGCATTTTTCTTATCAAGATCTTTAGAAAGATCTGATATCTCTTTAGTAAGAATAGAATTCCTAGAATTTGCCTTATCAAGTTTCTTGTTGAGTTTGGAATTCTCAATCTCAAGAAGTTCAGCAAATCTAGAGACTTCTTCAAAAGTAGGTAAAGTATTTTCCTCATCAGAAGTTGATTCTTCATCAGAAGAGTTATAATACTTACTATCATTAGGATTTAAAGAAACATTGGTCAAAGATTCAGCATTTCGTACCTTAGCCATAAGACAATGATTATCAATAGGTAATCTGGCTATAAGACCAAGATTCTTCTGTCCTGAAGATTCATATTCAGAAGATTCATCTGAAGAGTCACCACCACTGGCACTCCAGGTGTCATTAGCTTTCAAAACTTTCTTAGCTTTAGCTTTGTAATATTTCTTCCTGTTCCTGTCTGAATGCCTTTCCTTTCTTTCTTTCTTTCTGAGCATAGGGCAATCTGGTCTAATATGTCCTGCTCTCTTACATTCATAACAAGTAACTTCTCCATCTTTCTTATCTTTCCTATCCTTCTTCTTATACTTGGATTGAAAGTTTCTTTGTCCAGCTATCTTGTTCATCCTTCGAGCAAGATTGGCTAATTCATTTTCTGAAACTTCACTTTCACTAGATTCGGATTGGAAAATGACTTTCTTCGATTTGGATCTGGTTACTCTCTCAGGAGTCTTAGCTTTCATCTGATTCGAAGTTGTAGTAAAAGCAACAGTACCATTTCCATTCTTCTTCTTGATGTTGTCAGCATCTCTCTTCATTCTGGTCTCATGTTGTAGAAGAGTTCCAAATAATTCATCAAGAGTTATTTGAGTAACCTTCATGTTCTCATCTATAGCTGTTCTCTTGGATTCCCACTCATTGGGCATAATGTCAATTATCTTGTCCACAAGAGCTTCATCATCTAAACCTTTCTCTCCCATAGACTGTAGACTATTGACGATTGTCATAAATCTTTGTTGTACTTTACAGATAGGTTCTCCATAAGGAAAATTAAAGCCATGATATTCAGCTCTAAGCATATCTCTCCTAGTCTCAATCACTTTAGAAGTCCCAAAATGAGTAACCTCTAACTTCTTCCATATACAATTAGCTGCTTCACAAGAAGAAATTTGGCTATATATATTTCTGGTCATTAAACATAATAAAGTGTTGCGTACCTTGTAGTTGAGTTGATATTCTTGCTTCTCCTGGTTAGTAAAGGTTCTGACTTCCTTGTCAGGAATTTTGTAATCACCAGTAAGCATGACAAAGTTATCTACTCCAGTATTGATAACAAACGTCTTCATACGATCTCTCCAGTATTCATAATCATTACCATCAAATATTGGTGGCCTTGTAGGATTCAAATTGTCTATCGAACCAACATTCATTCCTGCCATACTTGAAAATAACTTGGAGACAAACTTGTTAATAACAAAAATTCGGAATTAAAAAGTTCGGAATAGGAAAAGTTCGGAATGGATAATCTGAAATGAAAAAGTTCGGAATTGAAAAGTGAGCAAGAAAAACTTGAACGTGAGTACAAGTATTTCAGTAACCTTGGCTCTGATACCAAATGTAAGAATGGTATAGAGTAAGAGGTTTCCAACCTCTGATACCAATTGTAGGATCGAAATATAATATGAGATGCTCAATATACAAGAGGGGGGGTGAATTGTATACTTTAAAAATTCCTTTGGAACCTTTAAAGTTAGTTATGAATAACTAGAGTTTCCTTAAGAAAAGGAAAGAACTAAGTTTAACAAAGTTAAACTAAGTTGATTCACAACACCTCTAACACCGAACTAAACTTGGAAAGAGATTCCAAAAGAAGGTTCCGGAAATATGGTTCCGGAATTTGAAACTTAACAAAAGTTACAATATGAGATTCTACCTTAAAGCGTATAGAATCTAAACTAATCAAAGTAAGTAAGGAAGTATAAGAAAATTATACTTTCCTTAAGATACAAAATGCAGCGGAATAAAACAAGTACAAGTAGAAGAACTACTAGTAACAAGATGATAGTCTTTTAACCCAAAGAGAAGGGTATCCAACAACCTTGGATAAAGGTCCCTTGATTTATACTTTCAAGCAAGTCTGTCTTACCCACACCAGGGTAAGCCCTCGATACGAAGATCGGTGTCTCTGTCTTGCTATCCCCGCAAGCCCTCAACTTCAAGGTAGTTGGCAACCTCTGTCTTTCTCGGCAAGAAAGCCCTCGATCTTTAAGGTAGTCGGCACCTCTGTCTTTCTCAGCAAGAAAGCCCTCGATCTTTAAGGTAGTCGGCACCTCTGTCTTTCTCAGCAAGAAAGCCCTCGATCTTTAAGGTAGTCGGCACCTCTGTCTTTCTCAGCAAGAAAGCCCTCGATCTTTAAGGTAGTCGGCACCTCTGTCTTTCTCAGCAAGAAAGCCCTCGATCTTTAAGGTAGTCGGCACCTCTGTCTTTCTCAGCAAGAAAGCCCTCGATCTTTAAGGTAGTCGGCACCTCTGTCTTCCTATCCCCGGAAGCCCTCGAATGTAATCACCAACATTCGGAGTTGCACGAAGCTTTGAGAGTTAATAAGAGACTCTCTCTCTAGAAATCACTTCAACAGCATGTATGCACAAAGTTCAAATGTTCATCCATCCGTTGTGAGCTTTTTCAAATGAGCTCCTATTTATAGGTGAGGTCGGCTCCTTCTCCAACGGTCATATTTCCCTTAAAGTTCGGAGGGACCTGTACACGTGTCACTTAGACAACGGTTAGTTTATAACAAAATGGACGACATCGTTTTATAACAAAGTAAGTGTAACAGAAAGTACGACATCATTTTAAAACCTAACATAAAGGTTCGGAATAGAAATTTCAGAGTGAAAGTTCGGAGTGAACAAATTCAGAGTGTATAAAACAATGATATCCAGATTCTGTTTAATGAGTGAATTCGGAATGAGAATTCGGAATAGGAATTCGGAATAGGAATTCTTCATCAGAAATCGTAATGAGAAATCGTCATCAGAATTCGTAATGAGAATTCGGAATGAGATTTCTTCATTAGAATTCGTAATGAGAATTCTTCATTGGAATTCGTAATGAGAATTCTTCTTCAGAATTCGTAATGAGAATTCGAAATGGGATTTCTTCATTAGAATTCGTAATGAGAATTCTTCTTCAGAATTCGTAATGAGAATTCGTAATGAGAATTCTTCATTAGAATTCGTAATGGGAATTCTTCTTCAGAATTCGTATCCTGAATCTGGAATAGAACTTAGTCAGAATTCATAACCGGAATTCGGAGTGAAACTTCCTTATAGTTCTTGTCCAGAATCCGAACCCTAAAACAGAATGCTTTTTATCAGTTTTAATGATTCCGAGAAAGTGAATCCGAATTTCATACTTAAGAAAAATATTAATGAAAATATGATAAGGATAAATTTTTCTTATAAAAGCGTTTTTCCTTAAGAAAACATTTTTCCTTATAAAAGCAATTTTCCTTACAAAAGCGATTTTCCTTAAAGATAAGGTGTTTGTGATTTTCAAAACAAGAAGGAATGGAAAAGTCATAAGGAAAACCTTATTGACTCAACAAGACAGATGCACACCCACTAATCCAAATGTTAATTAATGTTATACTATAGAGGAAAAGAATTGATAATGATTTTAGAATGCTTTGAGTGATTTCAGATGAGCTCTGGACATGTTTGGATATTGTAGATGTTATTCAATTCCATTCGGGTGAGGATGAGACAAAATATAGTATCATTGCTCTTCCCATCTATAGCTATTCAGCCTTATGCATATGATGTTTAGAAAGGCACAACAACTCAGCTACTGTGTTTGTTACAAGTTAATGATCTTCTTGAAGATCACTGGTTTTCATAGGTGTTCATCATTTTCTTATTTTATTTCATGGGCCTTCACAGAGATGTACACTCTCCTCTTCTTGTGTGTCTCTCTCAGTGTTTTTTCATCTTTCACTACAGAGAGATCTTCCATTTTATTTCTTGATATATGGTAAAAAGAATGACTACTTTTTGAAATGTATGAGGTACGGTTCCCTGACATCCAACACCCAATATTAATTAATAGAAGGTTAATTAAATTATTAAAATATGACCATTTGAATTAAATATGATTTAATAGAAATTCAAATAGTTTTCACAACTATCGGTGAGTCATGTCATCGGTAGGTCGTTTTAATTTTCATCAGTATCGGTAGGTCATGTGATCAGCATCTATATTGGTAGGTCATGTGATCAGCATCAGCATCGGTAGGTCATGTGGTCAACATTAGCATTGGTAGGTCATGTGATCAGCATCAGCTTCTATAGGTCATGTGTTCAGCATCAGCTTCAGTAGGTTATGTGATTAGCATCAGCATGGGTAGGTCATGTGATCAGCATCAGTAGGTTGTGTGATCATTATCGCTAGGTCAGTGTCATAGGTGCGACCATTGTAATGGGTTCGACCATTTTCGGTGGTGCAACAGTTGTCATCGGTTCTACTGTTGTCATCGGTGCGACCATTTTCATCAGTGACTCAAGAATATAACAAACGGTGAGTCAAAAAACATGAAATTTTCACATACTGTATGCTTAATCCAGAATACTTCCAGGTCAATAGTAAACCATAAGTAATAATATATAAACATATTTAGACATGATTAAACATATATAAACACATTTAGAATAGATTGAATAAATGACTAAATTGACTTATAAAAGAAAACAACATGATTTGTGATTATTAAAATAATTATCGCACAGAGGGTTCAACAATGTCCCTCTTTTTGATAATCACAAATCTATAGAATAAATGAAGATGAAATATGATAAAAAATTAGTATGCTCGCCCTATGTAAGAATAATATATGTCTAAATGTAAACATGTCATCAGAGCATGAAATCAGATCATAAACAAAGTTATTGTAGATTAACATAGCATCAAATCTAGCAAACATGACATTAGAGCTAAGAATAAAACAGAGCTGTATGCCTATTGGAGATTATGTAATTTATATCATGGCATTAGAGCCATATTATTATAATGATATTATATTTTTTTTTCTTCTTTCATATAATTATAAAGACTATTCACCCCCTTTGATATATATTTATATTATTTCCCCCCTTTGGGATTATAAAAAAATAGAAAGCAGGGAGAAGAGAAAAAGAAGGTTTCATTGAAATACCATGGAAAAAGATACAAGATAAATACTCCCTATAATAAATGACAAGAACATCTATTTCTAGGGTTGCATAAGATCCTTCCCTTTAGCATAGGGAATAATGGATGGGAGAGAAGGTTCTTTGGTGGATTATTGATCTGGACGGATGGAGAGAGGAGGTAATAAAACACTGGCTGGAAGAAGACTGGGTACTAAGGTGACATGTGGGTGGCTAGAAGATCTTATTGAATGTGGTTGCTAAATGACTGGCCGAATATTGGATAGAGCATGAGAATTTGATATCCGACCAGGAGAAATAATGGATGGACTGAGATGCTGAGAAGTAGGTAGAACAATTGCCTTCTATTGCACATGATGATATGGTTTGTGCAGATTGATAAACTATTGAATTACTTCACCACAATATTCCATAGCCTTCTCAAAATCATTATTGAACTGCATGAAACTCTCTAGAGTGGGAGTAAAATCCATTAACTATTGGACTGGAGCCTTAAAGTCCTAAGTGACTGGAGGTGGCCTCAAATTTTTAGCCAATACATTAAACTAATGATTCAACTCATGCATTGTTTAAATTTTAGAAAAATAGTGATCCACATTTTCTTTAATCTCTTTTTAAGCATTAGTCACATCAGCCAAAAACATATTCCCCATCTTGTGCGTATGATCACTATTTTCATTCATCTTTTTCAAATAATCCAAGTCCAGAATCTGTCAAAGGGATGCTAACTCTTCTTTTATAACATCATTTAAGGAATTAATCTCATGTCCAATGATCATGGTCACTATGGAAGAGCTAGATTGAGAAACAATATGAGTTATCTCATCCTTTAATCATATCAAATCAGATTTCTTCATGTGTTATATCATGTTTCTCAACACATCTATCATACCAGTGATGGTTGATGTAAATCCTCCTGAAAGAGATACTCAGTCACTGCTCAAATCCATGAACGCTTGATTCAGAGAAGAAATGTGCCTCCCAATTACCTCACCTATATTGCACAGATTTGGAATAAAAATATTTATAACTTTTTGAGTTATAGAATCCATAGGAGCCTTAAAAAGATTCATAGGATAAGGATAAATAGAATTAGATAATTCATATTTAATTTTTTCTTTGACTGGGCGGAGAAACTCATATTTAAACTTGTTAAAATTAGATCGAGAAACAGAAGAACCAGGACATTCTGCAGTCACTTTCACTTCCTCAGCAAATGGTCCAACCTCAAGTGGATGGCTTAATCTTGTGATATTCAATTCTTCTCCCACTTCTTCTGAATAATCCAAACCGAGAACCCCAAAACCTTGGTGATCTTACCATTCAGCTTTAATAGAGGTATACATAGGCTTTACAAAATCATATTTACCATAATTATCAAAAGAGTCTTCCCCATTTACATCATTCACAATATGAAATGTCCGTTCAGCCTCAAAAAAAGTTTCTTTCTCAACTGTTTTTGGTTGTGGATAATCATGAATCATATCGTGACCATCCACTAGTCGAGTACTTCCATCATCTTCATCGTTATCACAATTAATATTTTCATTATTGTTTACTGAATTCTCATTGGTACTGTCTTTGTTACTAGATACATACTGATTAGAATTGGATACCTCAGTTGTAATTCCCCAACCCCAGTTACCCAGAGTTGGTGAATTATTACATAACATTGGCATTATCACAAAAGATCATGTCTAGAAATACCAATTAGTTTAGAAGCCTTGAAAACACTAGATATGTTCATAACGTTTACATTACATCAATAAGTGAAAAACTACTAAAACATATTGTCTTCATATACCCTCATACTATCCCTGCATATCATTCAAAAAATACTTCTTCACATCCTGGAAAAATAAAACATTGAAAGGGGTGAGCTCAGATGCTCAGTAAGGATAAAAATATATCGGAAACATTCATACAAAAAAATTAAGGCAATGTATAACTAAAACAAAAGCCTTTTAAACATGAACTTCATAATAATGTGGAAAATATAAAATGAAATAATGACATTTAATTATTCAGATGGATATACTAAAAGTCAAATAATGACATGAAAATTTCAATAACCACTTTCATAATGACGGAATTCATAATTCAAGACTATCATAACCACGTAGCCAGGGACTCGTTCCAAGACTACAAATAATATTTTGTCAAGGCCTCGTGCAAAGACACTAGTTTGTCTCATGAGACCTACTGATGGATCGAGGAGCTATATAGGGCTCCACCCATCCCTTAATAAGTTCAATGCATTCCTCATATGAAAAGTTGAAACAAACCAAAAACATTTGTATTAAAACTAGCATACGAAATGGAAATACTTTACCAACAAACTAGAATGGTATAAAAATAGTACATCTACGATCAACCATTACTCATTCAATACAATATGGAAGATTTTATTGTAATAGATTAACCACAATTGATAATAATGAAGGATATTGACATAGATTAAAGTAATCATCAAAACTATTTGAGAGAAATATCACCCTTTTTCTTCAAAAAATTTTTAATGTCACACTATTTGTCAAGAAGCCATTTAAAATTTATTTTTGAATCAAAGTGTCCCATACCACTTTGAAACTTTTAAAAGGAGTTTTAACTATAAAATATTAATGTACATATAATTAAATCCTCAAAACATTTTTTAAAACATCGACATTCATGAGAAATATTTAGAATAATATATCTCTAAAACTTTTAAAATGATATTTTAGTTAGAGTTTCTAACCAAAATAGAGACACTTGAATAAAAATAACTGAGGTAATAAAAACTTTATAATATCATGAGTATAATGAGATTCAAGATATTCTATGTCAAAGTACATTATATTAACCTTATAAAAGTGAATTGGTGTATAACAACAAAGTAGTCTCAATGGAATGTAAATTGAGATGAATCCTCTAATAAAGACCATATCCTTAGGTTAAGGATAAATCAATGACATAATTATGTGTGAAAAATATTAATACACTCAATAGGATTGGATATTCAATGTAAATCAATCAGAGGACATTCACACATATTTTTGTAAAAACAACACCAATGAATTGGATGCTTAACTCAACAAATGGATATTGAGGTTAAATTACTCTTATCAAGATCATATAGATGTCTTTAGAAATTATCAATTGAGTGATTATGTGTATCAATAGTATATCCATATAAAATAGAGTGAAAATTATGACATAAGAAAATTAATAGTGATTCCACACATAATCTTGGAGTAAAATAATAAACGAAGAATGTGTGAAGCCGAATGAGTGGAAATTGAAATTTAAAATTCCCTTATCGATTTGGTAACTTATGAAACATACACCCATTAAAGTAGGATCATACAATTATGATGTAAATCTCTATAAATTAAAGTATATTGCACAATCAATACAATCATGGGCAGTACACATACAACATGCAATAAATATGTGGTGAACAATGGAAATCTTACGGAATTAAAAGTGAGATAAGAAACCCCTTACATTGTACCTTTTTCCTTGGTAGACGGTAGTTTAACCTCATTTATAATTGTGAAATAATTGTTATTGAATTATAAAATAATAATTTACATTAATATGATATCCTATATTATCTTTTAACATTGATTTGTTAATAATATCTTAGTATTATTGTCATTTCAGGTGTTAACTTACTCGTTTTCCTTTATATTATTTGTTACATAAGCTGTGAATGTTATGGATAGGATGTATATTATTCATATATATAATGATATCAATTCCTTAAACATTATTTTTAATCATTAAATGAGAATTAGACTCAAATGTATATTATGGGGAATGAATCTCATTGCATTCATGGAGATGGTAGTCCGTACGTACGTATGAGCGATAATATCCTTCTTTTGATATTAAAATAATATATAATTGGATGTTATATTATATATAACGAATCATTATCATGTTATATTTATTATTTACCTGAATTATACATCATTATTATACCCATCTAAATAATAATATATTGAATAACAATTACACCACAATGTGGAGACGGTAGGCCGTACGTACGCATGTATGGTGACATGTCATTCATGGGATGGATAGAATAATGAATTTGTTTGCTCCATATTTTTAATAACATCACATTATATAGAAGATTTTTGAGTTATTATTATATAATTGGAATAAAAAAGAGAGAATAAGTTGAAGAAGAAAGAAACTTGAAAGAGGGTGGTGAAAACATTACCTCTTCTTCGGGTTCTTCCTTATGATTTGATCATAATGGCTCCATAGGTAGGAATTATGATCAAAATAAGGCCACTAGGTTGAAGTGAGGGAAGTTGAGAGAGTATTTGGGTAGGGGTTGGTAGAGCTAAAAGGCTTTGAATGTGTGAATTAGTGAGAAGGGGGAATGACCTTTTATAAAAGGGGTGAGGGGCATCTTTGGAAGAGCTAGAAATATTATTTTATAATAAATTCATATTCGGTTTATAATGGCTCCAAAGTAGATTATTTAAAGGTTTAGGTGGTGATGGGTCGAAAACCTATCATCCAGTAGAATATAGATAGGTTTCGATCATTATATAATCTTTATCGTTTAGTTTTAATTCTTACTTAATTAGTTTGACACATACCATGTCACTTTGTATTTTTATATAATATAGTTAATAAACTTACTATATACCTCCACGCGACACCCATGTGGTCCATTAATGATACACATATAATGATATAAGTCTCTTGGCCGAACCGTAGATTTTTAGGAATTGAATATAAATTAATAATATAATATATGTTTTAAAAACTCATTTAGATCAATTATGACACTATTGGGTATTTTGTTTTCGATAAATTCATACCCGCATTATTACTTAGAAAAAAATTTATATAATCAGACCTAATATTTCATATTAAGCATGAAAATTAGTTTAATTCATAAAAATCCT
Organism: Viscum album; assembly: GCA_963277665.1. Taxonomy (NCBI): domain Eukaryota; kingdom Viridiplantae; phylum Streptophyta; class Magnoliopsida; order Santalales; family Viscaceae; genus Viscum; species Viscum album. The sequence continues at coordinate 328,063,232 of OY728128.1, forward strand.
CAAATCACATTTATTTTGATATTTATAATATCAATTATTTTAATATTTCATTAATTAGGTAATTATTGCATCACCATTGTGTCATAAATAAATTAAATTATTTAATGTTTAAAAATTTTAAAGAAAATTCCATTATATAGGAATGTTGTTTTCATTATAATGAATATTTACAATCGAATATATCTTATGTATAACCCTACATTAATAATATTTTAGTAAATAAACATTGATTTTAAATCTTTTAACATTTCTTAGAATTAAATAATAATAAATGTCCTAATCTAATCCAAGTGGACCTAAATGATAATATTTTATTCCTAATGATGTTTTTGGTTGAGATACATTTTTTCAATAGAATTAGGACATGTGTTAGGGTAATATTAATATCATTTTTACCCTTAATTACCCTATTTACTTTTAACCATGGTAAATAAAAGTACAAAGTTACTATTCACAAAAAAATTATATTAATCTTATTGAACCACATTTTAATCCTTGATATTAACCGTGTCTCTCAAAATTTCAAAATTCCACTCACAGGAGCTGTAAAATTATGTTTTATGTAAATTTGTAAATTCTCCTAGTGGGTGGGTAAAAGATGGTGAAAAGTTCAATAATATTATATATATATATATATAAAATTATTATAAACTAACTTCAATGAATTAAATTTAACTTATACAGGAATTATGTATATATTTTGACCTTAATTAAATTTAAAGAAAAAATATAATTATTTAAATAAAAAAATTTGTTTTAAACTATAACATAATATTTTTCACTATTCAATAAAATTTGAATGTTTTCAAAAAAATAACAAAAATTAGGCCGAAGATATATTTTATATTATGAATTCAAAAATAATTTCTATTTTTCCAAATTCGAAACATATAAATTTCATTAATTAATTTAAAAATTAATTCTCGTTGTCAAAACAAATATCATGTTAATAAGAAATAATAACTATTAAAAGATTGACACTTGTTTATGTCTAGTTTAAATGTGAAATTACGTCCATTGACCAACATTGTATTAAATTGTAAAAATATATTATAAATATACTTTAAAACCACTCAAAATCATAATTTATCACTAATAATTATTTCTATTAAAAAATATGTTTTTATTTAAAATTTAGTAATTTTCAATATTCATCAAACTATGAATGTTATCCAAAAAGTACCAAAATGTAACCCTATGATAATTTAGATATTAAGAATCCAAAAATGAAGTCCATTTTTAATTATAAAATTTATAAAATTTATAAAATTTCAAATAGTAGGAATTACTATTCATAACAGCTAGTTTGATTGGTTGTGGTGTGTTAAAGTCTCGAAGTTGCGTATAATGAAATCCATTTCATTATTCAAAGGGAAACGTACCGTGGAATCTTGGGCTATTACATTCTCCCCTCCTTTAATAAATTTCATCCTCACAATTTTTTTAAAATTGGGTTTCATAATATAATGAAAAGTCCCATATAGGAAAAAGTGTCAATAAAACTATCACTTTAAAAGAAAGAAAGAGAGGTATAAAGGTCACCCAAGATAACCCATACTAGGATTCCATATAGGAAAACATGGATATGGACGATAAACTAAGTGTCATGTTCTGATGGAGAGGGATAGAAAACATGACCAGGATAAAGTTAACAACAAGAAAACCACAAACTTATGTTGGGACAAATGGTCATTAGTCTCCCAATAGGAAAAGTAAATGAACAACATTTTTTGTTTTAAGTTTAATTACATAAGGATAAGGAATTCATTAACGGTATTGAATACAAACATAAAAATATATAGTTACTTTTTTAGTAGAGTTTCATCCCTTAATAAATTTATACCACTAACACATTTTTTTGAACAATGAGTATTCAAGATGACTTGGTCACACTGGAAGACCTAGAATAAACTCCTATAGAATAACATGATCCACGTTCGATAAAATATATATTTAACTTGTCTTTAGAGATTAATCAATGCCAAAATGGTAAGTATAATTTATGATGATCCCCCAAATGGATATTCCATTAGGGAAAAAAACACTAATCTTAATTTTTAAAATTAAACAAACAATACCCCAAAGTTAAATAAATATCAGTAAATAATCAATTGTCTTTAAAATCCTTTAATATATTCCAAAATAATATTGAAATCGAAATCTTTTAAGAATGTAGTCTTCCACGTTAAATTGTATCTCCAAATGACATCAACTACTCTTAAAGTCACATACATAAAAGTAATTAAACTAATACCATATTCTTTATTATAGGTTAATCATTTCCATAAATAACCCAAATCACTATAAATACACAATAAAAACATTGATAAAAATCCACCATTACTCCTCAAATGAAATCCCATAGTATTATATTTTCCTTGGTCATATAGTGTTCACAAAAAATTGAACATCTTCCAAAATAAAATTTATCACATAATCACCAAATCATTTTCCTATATTATGTGTATTCATTTGATAAGGCAGAAGATCCCAAATCAAATTATTATTGATCAATAAAATCATTTAACTAAATAATAGTCACACCAACCAAGAAATTCACATAGTCCAGTGGTAGGTGATAAATCCCAATCGTACTTTGATTGTGGGTTCGATTCCCACAGCTTTGTCCAATGCGGCGGGTTTTCACACGCTCTGCGTGTTTTCCTTTTTCAAAAACTATATTTCATAACATTTCCAAAATGAGATAAATTCCTCAAAAAAACAATAACATTATTTAACCACAAATGTTATCTCATACCTTGAATTTTCATCCCAAATTATAATAATTTGTAATTTCCTCAAACCCAATGATCATATAAAACGAAATGGTTATTTATTACTATATCCACAAGAGAAAAGATAATTCTTCTTCAAATATCATTCTCACATGGAAAACTACAGGGTTACAAATACAATAGAAATTTATTCCAAAGTAAACCCATCATTAAGGAGCACTAATACTTTTTAAACAGTTATCCAGCCACTTATTTCCACATAGCTTCTTCTTTGACTAAGAAAATATCCTATAGAATATGGAATTCACTTGGGTAATTGCCAGGTCCCCTACATTTACAACAAATGACTGTAAATGGATTCTTGGTACCATTTTCATCTTCTTCCATAGTACTTTTCATTTCCTTCGGCAATTCATCACTTTATGTCATTCCTTCCCACAAGTAAAGCATTTCTTTATCACATTGAGACACTTTTCTGGGTGTCTCCTTCCACATTTCCTGCTTGATTGAAATTGAAGATTCCTTTCTCCATGGTCTCTACTGCTGGAGCTCTTATCATTTATCACCTTTCTATTCATTTTTGAGTCCGGGAATTGGTTAATATATATATATTGTTGTTCATATTTTCTGAAAATTGATTTGTCGTGAAGATGATATCTTTTACGCCTATCAACATTCCTTTTTGTTTCTCATTACCACCACTGTTCCCACCATGTACATCATTCTCAAAGTCACTATTAATTCCTTGGAATCCAGCCATTAACTGAAACCAGAATGCATTGTGTGAGTAACAGTAGTCATAAAATCATTTAGAGATTAACATGTCACCATACTCTCAATTTGAAACACAATAGGATTAACCAAGGTCATTTACTCTCATCTTATATATAATACTTCAAATTTGTTTGTATAGAATATGTAAATTATCCTAAGCATATCCCCTGGGAGTGTCGTAAACAGGAGTGTAGTAGGGCCCATTTTCGTGCACCAGTCCCCGTTTGAGTCTAGCTCAAAGTGGTGTTTTCATTTTTTACCCAAATGTACATATGTTCCAGACCCTCCTCTACCTACTCGTATCTAGATAGGGATGTATTGCTCATAAAACTCACAAAATCTCTAATATACCAAAATTCTAGGAAGTTCTTTAATACTAATCCTCAAAGTATATCTTAGGGCTATGTGCTATAATAAGAGTTTATCTAAATATATCTCCCAAGGATTCTTTATTAAACTTCCTCTGATACCAATTGTAAAACTCTGACCCCAGTTACCTAGAGTTAGTGCATTATTACATAACATTGGCATGATCACAAAAGATCGAGTCTCGAAAGACCGATTAGTTTAGTAGCCTTGGAAACACTAGATATATTCATAATGATTATATTACATCAATAAGAGAAAAACTACAAGAACATATTGTCTTCATATATCCTCATATTATCCCTACAGGTCATTAATAAAATACTTCTACACATCCTGGGAAAAATAAAACATTTAAAGGGGTGAGCTCAGATGCTCAGTAAGGTTAACAATAAAGCAGAAACATTCATAAATAAGCATAAACATTTAAGGCAATGTAAAACTAAAACAAAATCCTTTTAAAATTGAACTTCAGTATAATGTGACAAGGATAAAATGAAATATTTCCATTTACTTATTCACATAGATATTCTACTAGTATAATAATCACATGAAAATATCAATAATAACATTCATAATGAGGGAATGCATAATGCCAGACTATCATAACCACATAGCCAAGGCCTTGTGCCAAGACTACAAATAATATATTGTCAAGGCCTCATGTCAAAAAACTAGTTTGTCTAATGAGACCTCACGATGCATCGAGGAGCTATAGAAATCTCCACCTGTCACTTAATAAGTCAAATGCATTCCTCATATGAAAAGTTGAAACATAACATAAACATTTGTATTAAAACTAGCATACGAAATGTCAATACTTTAACCACAATCCATGAATGGTATAAAATTAGTACATCCATAGTCAACCATAACTCATTAAATAGAATATGGAAGATTGTATTGTAATATATTAACCTCAATCGAGAGTAATGAAGGACATTGACATAGATTAAAATAATCATCAAAACTATTTGAGAGAAATATCACCCTTTTTCTTGAAATCATTTAAAAGTCACACTATATGTCAAGAAGCCATTTAAAATAGATTTTTGAATAAAAGTTTCCCTTACCACATAGAATATTTTAAAAGGAGTTTTAATTTTAAAACATTAATTTATATATAAATAAATCCTTAAAACCATTTTTAAAACATGGACATTAATGATAACGATTTAGAATAATAATTCTTTAAAACATTTAAAATGATATTTTAGTTAGAGTTTCAAACCAAAAGAGAGAAACATGAATAAAAATAATTGAGGTAATCAAAACATTATAATATCATGAGAATAATGGGATTCATGATATACTATATCAAAGTACATTATATACACCTTATAAAAGTGAATTGGTGTATAACAACAAAGTAGTCTCAATGGAATGTAAATTGAGATGAATTCTCTTAAAAATACCATATCCTTAGGTCTAGGAAAAATCAACGACATAATTAAGTTTTAGAAATATAAATACACTCAATAGGATTGGATATTTAGTGTAAATCAATTAGAGTACATTCCTATATATTCTTGTAAAAACAACACCAATGAATTGGATGCTTAACTCAACAAATGGAGATTGAGTTAAAATTACTCTTATCAATATCGTATTGATGAGTTTAGATATTACCAATTGAGTGATTATGTGTATAAAAAGTATATCCATAGAAAGGAGAGTAGGAATTATGACATAAGGAAATGAATAGTGATTCCACACATAATCTTGGAGTAAAATAATCAATAAAGTATGCGTGAAGCCGAATGAGTGGAAATTGAAATTTCAAATTTTCTTATGGATTTAGGAACTTACAAAACAAACACCCATTAAAGAATAATCATAAAATGATGATGTAAATATCCATAAATTAAAGTATATTTCACAATGAATACAATCATGGGCAGTACACACACCACATGCTATAAATAAGTTGTGAACAATGGAAATCTCATGGAATTAAAAGTGAGATAAGAAACCCCTTACTTTGTACTCTTTCCTTGGTCGACAATAATTTAACCTCCTGTATAATGGATAAATTACTTTTATTTAATTATACAACAATAATTTACATTAATATGATATAATATATGATATTTTAACATTTATTTGTTAATAATATCTTTGTATTATTGTCATTTCAGCTGTTAACTTACTCATTTGCCTTTATATTCTATGTTACGTAAGTCGTGTTTGTTATGGATAGTTAGTATCTTATTCATAAACAGAATGATATCAATTCCTTAAACATTATTTTTAATAATTAAATGAGAATTAGACTCAAATGGATATGATGGGGAATGAATCTCATCGCATTCGTGGAGACGGTAGTCCATACATACACACGAGCGACAATATCATTGATTTGATATTAAAATAATATATAATTGGATGTTATATCATATAGAAAGAATCAATAACATGTTATATTTATTATTTAAATGAATTATAAATCATTATTATACCCATATAAATAATAATATTTTGAATAAAAATTACACCACAATGTGGAGACGGTAGGTCGTACGTACGCACGTATGGTGACATGTCATTCAAGGGATGGATAGAATATTGAATTTTTTTGATCCATATTTATAATAAAATAACAGTATATAGAATATAATAGATTTATTATTTTAGAATGGGAATATCAAAGAAAGAAGAAGTTGGAGAAGAATGGAACGTGAATGATGGTTGTGAAAACATTACCCCTTCTTCGGGTTCTTCCTTTTGATTTGATCAAAAGGGCTCCATAGGTTGGCTTTCTGATCAAAATAAGGCCTCTATGTTGAATTGACGGAAGTTGAGAGAGTATTTTGGCCATGGATGGTTGAGCCAAAAGGCTTTGAATGTGTAAATTAGTGAGAAGGAGGAGGTCCCTTTTATAAGAGGGGTGAGGGGCACCTTTAGAAAAGCTAGAAATATTATTTTATAATAAATTCATATTCTGTTTCTAATGGATCCAAAGTGAATTATTTAAATTTAAGGTGTGTATGGGTCCAAATGCACTCAAAAAATAGAATTTATACAGGTTTACTTCATTATATTTACTTTATCTTATAGTTTTAACTCTTAGTAAATTAGTTTGACACTTACCATGTCACATTGTATTTTTATATTATATTGTTAATAAATATACTATATACCTCCATGTGACCCACAAGTGGTCCATTAATGATACACCTATCATGATATAAGTCTCTTGGCAGAACCATAGATTTTTAGGAATTTAATATAAATTAATAATATAATATTTGTTTTAAAAACTCTTCTATGTCAATTTTGACACTGTTGGTTATTTTGTTTTTGATAAATTCATAACAACATTATTACTTCGAAAAAAATTTATATAATCAACCCAAATATGCCATATTAACCTAGAAAATTTGTGGAATTCATAAAAAGTTACAAATTACATTTATTTTGATATTTATAATATCAATTATTTTAATATTTCATTAATTATGTTATTACTGCATCACCATTGTGTCATAAATAAATTAAGTAATTTAATGTCTAAAAATTATAAATAAAATACCATTATGTAGGAAATATTTTTATATTTCTAATTAATATTTAAAATAAAATTTATCTTATGTATAACTTTATATTAAAAATGTTTTAGTAAATAAAAATTTATTTTAACTCTTTTTACTCTTCTTTGAATTAAATAATAATAAATGTCCTAATCTAATCCATGTGGACCTAAATGATAATATTTTATTCCTAAGGTTGTTTTTGGTTGAGATACACTTGTCCAATAGAATTAGGACATGTGTTAGGGTAATATTAATATCATTTTTACCCTTAATTACCCTATTTACTTTTAACCTTGGTAAATTAAAGTAAAAAGTTACTATTCACCAAAAATTATTTTTATCTTATTGAAAAAAATTTTACTCCTTGATATTAACTGTGTCTCTCGGATTTTCTAAATTCCACTCACAGAAGTGGTAAAATTAGGTTTTATGTAAATTTCCAAATTCTCCTAGGGGTGGTTAAAAGACGGTGAAAAGTTCAATAAAATTGTTTTATATCTAAAATTATTCTAAACTAACTTCAATGAATTAAATTTAACATATATAGGTATTATGTATCTATATTTACCTTCATTAAATTTAAATAAAATAAATAATTATTTAAATAAAAAATTGGTTTTAAACTATAACTTAGTATTTTTCACTATTCATCAAAAATTGAAAGTTTTCAGAAAAATACCAAAAATTAAGCCTAAGATATATTTAATATTATTAATTCAAAAATGATGTTTATTTTACCAAATTCCAAACAAATATGTTTCATTAAATAATTTAAAAATTAATTCCCGTTGTCAAAACAGATAGCGTGTTTTTAGGAAATAATAACTATCAAAAGATTGACACTATTTTATGTATGGATTAAATGTGAAATTACGTCCAATGACCAACATTGTATTAAATGGTAAAACTATATTCTAAATATACTTTAAAACCACTCAATTTCATAATTTATCACTATTAATTATTTTTATTAAAAAATTTGTTTTTAATTAATATTTTGTAATTTTCAATATTCATCAATATATGAAAGTTATCCAAAAAGTACCAAAATTTCACCCTAAACTAATTTCAATATTAAGAATCCAAAAATGAAGACCATTTTGAAAGACAAAATTTATAAAATTTCAAACAGTAGGTATTACTATTCATAACAACTACTTTGATTGGTTGTGGTGTGTTAGAATCTCAAAGTTGCGTACAATGCAAGCCATAACATTATTCAAAGGGAAATGTACCATGGATGCTTGGGGAGTTACATCTGTGTCAAATTCTTATTCATCACCTAGAATGAGTTCTAACTCAGGAAACTGTTGAGGTCGAATTTTTGGTCCAAATCCCTTTATTTTCTTAGGACTAACTATATCAGGGTCACTCATGTCATTAGGAGGTGACTCATGTTCCTTTTCTGTATCGTCATCATCGTCAGCTTCAGCTTCACCTATTTCCTTCCTACAAGACTCTCAAGTGTCCATCAGAGCTTCTGTCTCTTCATCCTCATTAGAATAGACAACTTCCTCATTAGGTTTTAAAGTGGGATCTCCCATCCACTTTGGTCTCTTATATTGTTTAGTTAGATTAGAGGATTCATAAAACCTATCATCATCAGCAAGCCATGTCTTATCCCATTTATTATTTTTAAATTTCATTCTTTTGAAGATATCCATACTTATTAAAAAACCACTACTATATGGGATACACTCTTCTCCATATTCATAACAACCCAAAAACAGTTGCATGGAAGAGACTTGCTTAGAATAGAATAATGTTGTATCCTACTTGGAAGGATTTATCCTCTCAGAAATATGACCATAAATTTATCTACACAAGTTTATCTTCTCATCATTTAGCAATAAAAACAACAAGAAATCCTCTTGATACTTCATAGAAGAAAAATCACCCTTTTTGGGATAGATTTTGTGCTGAATAAAATTAAACAAGATTCTACTTTCTCTATCTAACTCAGCAGATGTTATTCTTTTGGATTTAGAATTTCAAGTCAACCTCTCCAAAGCATACTCATAAGAAACATATTCAGTGGGTAGAGGAATATTACCAGTGTAATCATCATATCTAACTGTATGTGGTACCCACAAAAACTCATCCCATTGTCTCGATGAAAAAGTTATCTTTTTTTCTTTGATCAATGAAGATAATTTTGCAGCTTCTGCTCCATCCAATGCAATACCCAAATTCAAATAAAACACATGCACAAGATTTGTGTAGTAGACTCAGTCAATATTATTAAACCCGTCCTTCTATCCTTGCATCTACCACACTTTTAAAAACATATAATTACTGGATAACTCACCTTTGGGACTTACATCCTTTTCTGCAGTGACCACCTGAGTCTCCAATTTCAGGTTCTCAGACTTCTGAGTTGTTCTACTTTATCATAGGTAAAGAGACATTATATTATTTATCTTTTGGATTTTTCTATTCCATTTTAAGGTTTGATAGGTTTGAAAGTTTCTAGAGATTAGAATGTTTGAGATTCAGAATATGTGGAGTTCGTTTGGAGATGGATGTTCAACAGTTCTTAGGAATTGAAATTGTCGCGGGTCATTAATTTTATCATTTAGGGTTACAATATTAAATATAATATCTATTAAGTAAAAGAAAATTATTTTGATAAACAAAAATGAATTAATACTCTATATAACTCTATCGGTATCATAGATCGGTTTCACTAATCAGATTCACTGATCGGTTTCACTGATCGGTTTCCGTGAGCGGTTTCACTGATCGCTTTCACGGATCTCTTTCACTAATCGATTTCACAGATCACATTCACTGATCGCATTCAAGGATCATGTTCACTAATCAGTTTCACTGATCACTTTCACTAAACAGTTTCACTAATCACATTCACAGATCTCTTTCACTGATCGCTTTCACTAATCGGTTTCCCTGATCGGTTTCACTGATTGTTTTCACAGATATTTTCATGGATTAGTTTCACTGATCGATCATACTTAACTCTTTTATAAAAAAAATATAACCATTCAGAGAATAAGTTCTTTCTGAAAATATCAGCCAACTGGTCTTTAGAGTCACTAAATTTTAGAGAAATATCACCCTTTTGATAATGATCTCTCAAAAAGTGATGTCTGACATCAATGTGCTTAGTCTTAGATTGAGACACATGATTCATAGAGATTTTAATTGCACTAGTGTTATAACAATTTATAGACACATGTCTAAATTGATATCCATTATCCAATAAAGTGTGTTTCAACCACAGAATCTGTGCACATCAACTACCAACAGCAATGTATTCTGCTTCATAAGTAAACAATGTAACAAAGTTCTGTTTCATATGACACCAAGATACCAAGGACATTCCTAATAGTTAAAATGCTCCAGATTATCTCATCTTATATAACTTGAAACTAGCAAATTCAGCATCTCAATAAATTATTAAGTCAAAAAATTGTCCTTTTGGATAAAACAATCCTAAATTGGTAGTATTTTTAAGATATTTGAAAATCCATCTTACAACAAGAAAATGAGATTCATTAGGATTAGCTTAAAATATTTCACACTTTCACACACTAAACATAATATCTTATTGACTTGCACTAATGTAAAGTAAGCTTCCAATCATACCTCTATAATTTTTTTGACCAACTGGTTTCCCAGTTTCATCATCATCCAACATAAAGGTGGTAGTCATAGGTGTATCACTTCCCTTATTACTATCTAGAACAGAATATTTCAAAAGATCCTTTGTATATTTACATTGATTTAAAATAATACCATCTTTATTTTGAGAAATTTTAAATCCATGAAAATACATGAGTTCTCCCATTAAACATATATCAAATTCATTTTGAATAATCTTTGAAAAATATGCACATAAATAATTTTTAGAAGATCCAAAGCTAATATCATCAACATATATTTGTACAATAAAAATATCATTATAATTTTTTTAATAAAAAGAGTGGGATATAAAATTCCATTATTAAAACCTATAGAAATAAAAAAATTTGTAATTCTATCATACCGAGCTCTTAGAGACTATTTTAAGCCATATAAATGATTAGATTGTTTGAAAACATGATTTTGAAAATGAGGGTTTGTAAATCCAGGTGGATGTTCTACAAAAATATATTCAATTATAAAACCATTTAGAAATTAACTTTTGACATCCATTTGATATAACATGAAATTCAGATGAGATTTATATGAAAGTAATATCCTAATGGATTCTAATATAGCTACATGATTGAAGGTTTCTTTATAGTATATTCCTTCTTCTTCATTGTAACCTTGTGCAACTATTCTAGCATTATTTCTAATGATGTTTCCAGATTCATCAATTTTATTCCAAAAAACAAATAATGTAACTATGCTCAAGGTTTCCTTAGGTCTTTCTACTAATTCCCATACTTTGTTTCATTCAAATTGATTTAACTCTTCTTTAATAAACATTACCCAAATTAATCATTGATTGCATCATTGAAATTTTTAGTTTCTTGCTGTGAAAGAACAGATTGATTTTGAACATGTTTTCTCAGAGGATCTCTAGTTTGTGTTCCTCCATCCAGGTTACCTACAACTACATCTAGAGGATGGTTCATTAGAATCCTAGTTGATCTAGTAAAGGTTGGACAAGATATTTTAGGTTCTTCTCTAGGTTTGGGTTTAATAGAAGTAGGTTCTGGTGTGTATTTCCAGAGCTATTTTTCTTTAAAACTGGTCCACTATTATTATCATTATGTTTTAGAAAAAAAATTCTTCTACATGATTTTCATTAGAAGGATTAGGTTCATGTGGATCAGTTTCATCAAATTTGATGTTAACAGATTCTTCCACAAATTTGGTTCTATTATTAGAAACAATATAGGATTTTCTAGTAATTGAAAATCCTAAAAAGATAACTTCACCGCTCATGGATGAAAATTTGTCTAGATTAGCTATAATATTCTGAATAAAAACTTTTCAACCAAATACTTTGCAGAAACTATGTTTAAGATTCATATTATTCCAATTCCCAAAAGAGTATTTCTTAAGTACAGTTCTAATAAAGACTCTATATATAACATAACAATCTGCATTGATAGCTTCATCCAAATATTAAATAGGTAAATCATATGAATTTAGCATAGTTCGTGCATTTTCGTGAAGGGTTCTATTTCTTCTTTATACTACACCATTCTATTGAGGAGTCCAAGGGGCAGAAAAGTTATGATTATAGCCATTATGTGAGAAGTAAGATTCAAACTCATGATTTTCAAACTCAAGACCATGATCACATCTCAAGGTTTTAATCTTAAGTCAACTAAGGTTTTCTACAGACTTGGAGTATTTAATAAAGTAAGAGAAAACGTCAGTTTTGTGAGATAAAAAGTATAACCAATTATATCTAGAAAATTCATCTACTAGAACATAAACATAGTTCTTCTCATTTAAACTAGAATCTATAGAATGTCCAAACAAGTCCATGTGAACTGAATCTAGAGGTTTAGGATTTAAATATTCGTTCATTGATTTAAAAGAAACTTTATGTTGTTTTCCCTTTTTATAGGGATTACAAACTTTATCAGCTAGGAATTCATGTTTAGGTAGGTCTCTAACTATGTTCATCCTTGTTAGTTATCTATGTGAATGTATATTGCTGTGTCCTAATATTCTGTTCCAAATCCATGATTCTTTATGAAAATAATTTAAAAAGGTAATATTATACATAGATAATTAATTCAGATCTATATCTTAAATATTTTCAATTATTAAGGCATAAAATAGAAAAACATTTTTAGAATTAAAAACATTACATGAATGACATTCAAATATTACATTAAAACCATCATCACATAAATGAGAATTACTTTAAATGTTATATTTCAATATATATACAAATAAATATTTAGAAATTAAAATTGAATCATTTTACCAATTTGACATAGGCTGATGATTTTCCATTTAGAGTTATCACCATAGGTGACATATCATCCATCAACCTTGATAAATATTTTGAAGGATGAAATGTCTCATGTCATGTGTCTTGAACAACCTCCTTCCAAATACCATTTCTTCATACAATAACATTTCAAGAAAGTTTCCAACAAAAAAATTTTATATAGGAAGTGATTTTGGTACCCAGATTTTCATGGATCCAGATAGGATAGTAAGAAAAACATTCGGTACTCATATTTGCGTAAAGGGTCTCATATACTTAATAAAGTAATGAGATTTTTATAGATAATCCTTTTTGATATACATCCATGTTATTAGATATTTGAGGCATAATAATTTTCAAAACTAGAACCAATATCATACTATCCAAATTTAGAAATAAATTTATTATTTGTAATCTCTATCTGTCCAGGATGATAACCTAAACCAGTTGTATACATTGGTGCCACTTTTTTTCCACGAATATTTTACTGTGTTTTTTCCATTAGTAAATTTTTCTATATCTTTCTTGAGATTCTCATTAGAAAATTTCAGTTCAGTATTATACTTTAGTAAGTGATCATTCTTTTCCATTTCTACATATAGTGCAGATTTGATAGTGCTAGTTAATCCATGCTACTTCTTTAAAGATTTATATATATCTTTTATCTCATTGCAGGTATCCTCGATCATATTTCAGTATTCAAATAAATTTTTAGTAGAAATGTTTTCATAATCAAAATTATCTCCAAAATAATAAAAGTTTATAGGATGGGTATCCAATGTTACCTCTGAATAGTTTGTCATGAAAAACATGCTAGATTTTTGATATTCTTCATCCGGAGTGGAATCAGAATCACTTGAACTATCTTCTAATGCTCTCCATGTTTCTTTCATATCTCTTATATATTTTTTTTCTTATTGTCATATTTCTTCTTGAACTTTAATTTTGGTCAATCAGCTTTCACATATCCATTCCCCTTTCATATGTATCAAACTACGTCATCACCCTTATTAGCCTTTTTCTAATAGTTCTTCCAATGATTTTTTTTGTTATACAATCCCCTATAGTGTGACTTTATGAAAAAAACTCTTCTTAAAAATTTCTTAAATTTTCTTGCTATCCGAGAAATCTTAGCATCGCTGTCTGTTGCACTTTATTTACAGCATGAGCTATCACATTCACTATGAATTTTCTATTTGTCCTTAATTTTTGATGTAAAAGTCTTGAATGATGTAGACATCTTCCTTGGTGCATCATCTTCTTCTGTATTTTATTTCAGTTCTTCCTCATACATAAGTAACTTATCAATGAGTTCCTTGATAGTAAAAGCACTAATTTAACAAGATTATCTTATTGAAACTGATGAGCCTCTCCATCTTTCTGGAAAGCATCTGAGTATTCTCATAATCTGATCCTTAGCTGGAACAGTCGTTCTAAGTGAACTCATTGTATTTAAATTTTCGTTGATCCTGAGATACATGTCATAAATAGGTTCATCAGACTTCATTTTAAAATTATCAAACTTAATAGTGTAGGTGTTTAGTATCATTTCTTTAACATTGGTTGTTCCCTAATGGGAAGCATCCAGAGTATCCCATATTTCATAAGCAGTCTTACAAGAATAAATTCGATTAAATTATTCATCTCCTAAAGCACAATATTGGGAATTCATTTCTTTACAATTATTATTGTAAACAGTTTTAGAAGGTTCATCCCATTTAAATCTAATAGTTTCTAGAATCTTATAAAAATTATCTATGGCAGTCCAAATGACAAATCCCATACATTCTAGACGAATTTTCATTTTTATTTTCCATTGGGAATAATTAGCACCATTAATGAACGATGGAATTCTAGTAGCAACTTATTCTAATCTATTATCCATTTTTAGATTCTAGTAAATTTATTTAAAGAGGTAAAAAATTAGAAATAACAGAAATTTTATGATATTTATGATACAACTAGAATCACAGTTGAAAACTTTTATCAAACAAAGTGTTTTGAATTCCTCTGATCCCAAATGTTTGTTAGAGTGGATACTTAACAAGGGGGTCAATTGAGTCCACATTAAAAATTTATGTTTATATGATTTGTATTAAAATCCCCCAATTCATAAAACAAGTTAAACTGTAGTGAATATATATAGATTGAAAATGTTCAATCTATTTTTCAAAGATTGATTACTTCTCAGTTAACATAATATAATGATTAAGTTATCTTATGAAACATAACAACTAGTTAAAAATAATTATAAATACTTTGTAGTTCAACTATAAGACTTACACTAAAACATATTTATATTTTGAGTACTTAGAAGCTGAATATTCAAAATAGTTTTAATAAAGGTAATATGAATAGTAGTTTTAAAACAAAAGGTTCAGTCTCATGCAGAGACTTAGTCCTCTAAAACAGTTTATATAAACTATGATCCACACCCTGTATTGATGTTATACAATGGTACTCAAGCTATACAGTCCCTCATAACTCTACCACATTTCTATGTGGGTAAAAAACAACAACAAAACTGAGGTTGTCTAGGTCACACTTGTCATCTTTCGCAATTCACATTGGGATACAATAAGGTGTAAAAAGTTTGGTGTGAGGATTTGTTCCTCTAGTTCATCCCAAGTGTCAGTGTGTGTCTAAATATATAGATGCACACCCACTGTTTAAAATGTTAATCAAATGCATACTTCAGAGAAAATAAATGGATAATGAGTTTAGAATGATTTGAGTGATTGTAGATGAGCTTTGGACTTGTTTGGATGTTTTAGATGTAATTCCAGTCCTCTCTGGTGAGGATGACACAAAACAGAGTGTCGGTGTTCTTCTCCAGCTATAATTATTCATCCTTGTGCATACAATGTTTAGTAAGGCACAGAAAATCAGATTTAGTGTTTGTTCTAGGTGAATGATCTTCATGAATCTCTCTTGTTTTCATAGGTGTTATTCAATTTCATATTTTGTTTCATGGGACTTCACACATAGGTTCGCTCTCGTCTTCTTGTGTGTCTCTATCTGTGTTTTTTTTGCGTCAACTTTCACTACAAATATATCTTCCTTTTTATTCCTTGTGATCTGGAAAAAATAATGATTACATTTTGAAATGTATGAGGTACGGTTCCTTGACATCCAACAAAAAACATCAATTAATAGAATCTGCATTAAATTAAAAAAAATATGACCATTGGAATTAAATAAGAGTTAATAGAAATTCAAATAGTTTTCATGACTATAGGTGAGTCTTGAGATCGGTGGGTCATTTGAATTTTAATCGGTATCAGTAGGTCATGTGATCTGCATCTTCTTAGGTAGCTCATGTTATTAACATAAATTTCATTAGGTCCTGTGATCAGCAACGTCTTCGCTAGTTCATGTGATCTATATTAGATTCGGTAAGTCATGTTATCAGCATCAGCTTTGGTAGGTCATGTAATCAGCATCAGCTTCAGTAGGTTATGTGTTCAACATCGGTAGTTTATGTTATCAGCATTGGTAGTTTGGTGTCATCATTGGGACCATTTCCATCAGTTCGACTGTTGTCATCGGTGACACAAGAATATAACTAATAGTGAGTCAAAAACATGAAATTCTCACAATGTGTCTGTTTAATCAGGAATACTTCTACATCAATAGTAAACCATAAATAATCTATGATAAGAATATGTATACATGATTAAACATATATAAACACATTTATAATAGATTGAATAATTCACTAAATTGACTTATAAGAGAAAACAACATCAATTTTTGATATTAAAATAATTATCGCACAATGGTTTTGACATCAATGAATGTTAAAATTTATGAAAATGTTACCGATTATAATAAGGAAGTCAATATGGAATTTTTAGATACATATGATCCATATGATGATGAGAGTATGATTTTTTCAATGTGGAAATCAATAGGGAAGTAGTAAACAAATAAATCAATAGGTAATCCCCCAACAAGTTCAATTATGGTAAAAAAAATATTGAATTATTGATAAGATCTACAATGTGTTACCAGTGTGGTATTTTAGTTGATAATACTCATAAAAGGAATATGAAATGTATTTCTCAATATAGGGATGTTGTAATATATTTTCATCCAATTGTGACATGATTTAATTTCAACAAGATGGGGAATTTTCTATAATGTATATCAAATGTTTTTTTATGAATGTTTGAATTCCTCAGGATCACGAGTATTAATAGTGTGGTAAAATAATTTTATACAACTATGTGGGATGGTGGGAAATCAACTTAAGTTGTGATATATAATGAACAAAACATAATTTTAATAAACATTACGTCATATTTTTGGAATACACAAAAACATGACCAAATAATGTATTATTTTAATTCCTTTGGGAGATTAGAATAGAAACAAATAATTTTTTAAATGATCATCACTGATTTCTAGAATTATATATCCCATTATTACCCCTAAATGAAACCCACAAATATAAACTGGAGAAAATAAAACATAAGAAAAAGTGGACATCAAATGCTCAGGGAGGGTAAATAAGGGAGATAGTTAAAAATAACCTTGAACATAAGGTTATGGGAACATTATTATAATATTAGAATATCATACCACACATATCTAAAATCATATAGGAGAGTTATTTAAAAACAATTGGTTGTTTATATGAAATTATTCATGAGGAAAACAAGATCATAATTCATGATATAATAATATTGGAATAAGATATGAAATTTTTAGTTGACCCCGAAACATATAATATAATTACTTATAAGTCAAGGATCATTTCAAAAACATAACACCTACTAGGTGGGATACATCACCAACTGTAGTTTTAGTCTCTTCTTTATAGTTGTAAGGTTTCCCCTTCAACCCATGAAGGATGGGGTTTCCCCGTGTTCCCATATTGGATCAACATTGTCAACTTGTTTCCAATCATTGTACCATTAGATATATATATATATTTAACCAATTCATTGGAGGATATATGGATCCCATTATTCATATAAAAAAACATACATATGTGTTCTATGAGAACATAAAACATATTAAGAACTCATAAAAAACTCGTTTCATAAATATTTCATCACAAGATAAATAATGGAAAAAAATAATGAAAATCAATCCATCATGATCATAATCCATTTATATAATGAATATTTAAGTTTTTAATTGCATAATATTCCTAATAAAACAAAACTAACATAAAATAATTATGTTATATAGGTAAAATGGTTTCGAAAGATTGCATGAAATAATTTTGGAGGAAAATATACCTTCCATTATGAATTTTTTAAGATGAATTAAAACATTCAGAAACACATTTTCATTTCAAATAACCTCTAATGTTTTAATTTAATATTATCATACTTTTTTTAAAAATATTCTAAATATTTTTTTATAAAAAATCTATAAAATAAGATTTAATAAACATTTAAAACCGTTTTTTATAACATTGATTTTAATGAACAAAGCTTTCCAACTACAGATAGAATGAATTTATATAAATAATATAGTATAATTACAATTTTATACCAAGGATAAAAAAATTTAAAATGTTACTATACACATCTCATAATATAAATTTAGTGTGTAACATAACATGTTCCATAATGAAGGAAAATTGAGTCAAAATTCTATTAATGGTTTGGTAAATTTTTAACCATAAACCCCTAGACAGAGAGATCAAAAAATAAATATTTTAAATACTCATAAATTTGACAATTAGTACCATATAATACATTTATGGGAAGTATATACATCTCATTAATAAAACTAGCAGTGAATATGCCATAAGTCACATAGAAATAAATATTAGACTAGAAATCCCTTTTCGTTAGGTCTTGACTTACTTAATATTTGTTAAAAATTCTATATAATAAATATAGGTTCATTATAAATCTTAAATAGAACCAAATTCAGATTAATATATATATATATAACCAATTATGATTTATGTACAACTCTGTAATACTTGTTTTTTATTAAATTCATGTTATTGTTACAACTTTGTTGATAAAAAATGTTTTGACTTATTATTCTTGAACCTCTTTCGAAGGTATTGATTTTATCACATACATAATGATAAAAATAGAATAATTATAATATATATAATCATTATATATGAATTTATGTTAGTTAATAAAATTTATAGAGTCACGACCGGTCCTCAGGGGCCCGTGTCGTGACTACCCCAAGCCTTCCTTCCATAGGTCAGGGGATGACTTCTAGTACCAAAGGCGTAAATCCCGATAAAAAGGGAAGACATTGCCTTTATGATACATAATCAAACATAACCATAGTATAAGTGGATGAAAACACTATGTAAAGCAGTATAAAAAAGTACTGAAAGTACAAAGGGGCTAGAAATACAAGCCCAATAGAAAGGTACATGTACAACTGAAAGAAAAGTACAACTGAAAAGAAAATATCTGAAAGGTCAAGCAGTTCCTGGATCGTCCTCCAGGTTCTTTACTAAAGGGTAGGTACAAAAATTCCCCTCAGCACTCCACTTTTGTTCATCTCTTACGGGTGTCGACACGTCGTGAGATCCACCTCCGGGTACCGTCCAGCTCTACATGCCTCATCCACGATCATTGTTGTCCATCGTCTACAACCAACACAACGAGGTGAAGGCAAAACACATGCAGGGGTGAGTATAACGATACTCAGTAGGGACACTGAGACCCTCATGAGCTCACTAAATCCAACAAGGATAAACCAAAATGAAATATCACAACAGATAACCTTTACATAGGTATATGCCCATATATATAACTATGTTATCAAGTAACTCATCTCAATTATGAGGAAATCACAAAGGCCATTGACTCAGATCAACCTAGTATTTTCATTATCAAAACCACAAATTATGGAGAACTCCTCCTATGTCGAGTACAGTGGCTCTGACATGACTCTGAGGTGCTACTCACTATCCTTAGAGTACTGAGGTACTCTTTCTGTCAAGTACAACAGGTCTGCTACCAAATATCAGGCACCCTGCCCGTTGTGGGTCTGCTGCCAAATAGCGGGAGCTCCCCCTAATAGCCTACAAAGGTACTACTCTTTTCAAGTACCACAGGTCTGCTGCCAACTACCAGGCACTCCTTTCTCCATGGGTATGCCGCCAAATATCGGGTGCTCCATCCACTTGGCTAATCGAATCACTCAGAATCAAACAGTCAAGTTGTCATTAGGTCTACAGCTACTAGGTCTTCACACTCTGGACGCTCGTCTCGGAGAGGGTCTGCTCCACGAGCCACTGGTCGTGACTTCCGAGTGTCGCGAAGACTCAAGTAGAAGTAACAAAAAAAACCACCTCGTCATAGGGGTCTCAATGCAACAGATGGTGCATCAATCATACGTTCGGTCTGTAAGTTATTAGCTTTTCCGTTTGAGGGGCCCGATAGATTTTTAAGCTAAAACCAACCCATCCAAACCCTAATATCATCCAAAAACCATGAAGAGTATTCCAAAAGAACCATATCATCATGAAGAATCCAACTTAGTTGATGACACGTCAATCGTACCTCTAGTCCTCATGTTATATGTGTTTCTGCTCCGAGAGCCTGGTTGGTTTTGGGATTGAACCAACACATCCATTTTTACGAATTCATCCTAAACTCACTAAGAGTAACTGAAAATTACCACCTCGTTGCAAGGGTCCTAGTGTCCCAAACAAAAAATCGATCAGACATGCAGTCTTTATGTAATTCACGTTTATGTGAAAAAGGGACCGGTTCACTAGGCCCGATTGGTGGACGGGTCGGGTCGACTCGGTTTTGGTGGGTCCGACCCGGAAAAGGGGTCGGACCGGCCTGGTGAGTCAAACGGCATGGCCAGTGGGGTGCGGCAAGGCCCGACTAGGTGGGACGCGGCTCGGAAAATCCCGGCTCAGCCCTGCACCTCGCGGCTCGGCTTGAAGGGGCATGACCCGAACTATCATGGTGTGGCCCGGCTCAGCCCTGCCTGTTGGGCCTCAGCTGGGTGCGCGACTTGAAGGCCGAGTGGCTTAGCCCGAAGGCCGAGCGGTCTGAGGGGCGCGAACCCTCGGCTGTCAGAACCGGTGGTGTGAAGTGTTGTCGTCCTTACCAAATCAGTCGGATAGGTCGGCTGGCCTTCTGGCACAAGCGGCCCGCACGGCGGGCCGCGGCTCCTCCGGTGTGGCGCCCTCCTGGCACTGCAGATCTGTTTCGCCCAGTCGGCCGATGGGTAGGCTTGATTTCTAGTGCGGCACCCTATTGGTGTCGTAGCTTCCCTTCGCCCGGCCGACCTACGGGCCAGCCAGTTCCTTCGCTGAAGCGGCCCGTAAAGCGGGCCGCGATTTCTCCCACACAGCAGGCATGACGATGAAGACTTCCTCCGCTGTGTTCCCAGAATAGTGTGACAGCTCCATGCTTCCCCCACCTATTCCAGAAAAAATAATCAAAATTCAATGGATGGTCATCGGGCCATGTTCTTTCGGGTCGCACCCTCCACGTTAGTCGATAAAAATATGTTGGACGGGCAATATGTTCAATGAAAAACGAAGTACAATTTTAATACATCAAAATTGAACTTGATTCCGCTACATCAATTATTGTTGTCATATGTGGGGCGTCGTGGACGATGGCATCGCGATGTGAGGATTTTTAGACGTCGTTGGAATGCGTCTGAGGAGGAAGTGGTGTCTCCTCACTTGTCACGGAGAAGAGAAAGGAATGTGCATTGTCATTCTTTGTCGTAGGTCCGGTGTTCTTCAAAATATCATGATCTCTCCCAATTCTCATTAGCACAACAATATCCCTCCCCAAAATAAAATAATAGGCTTCACTTATTATTTTATTATCAAATGAAATTTAATATTCAAATTCAAACCACATCCTTAATTAATTGGTGTGGTTGAATTCATAAAATTATTGTATTTGAAATTATTAAATATAGTATAAGGAGGAGGTGATAGGTTTCACAAATATGGAGAGTTTTCATCATTAAACAATGGATTTTAATGGGGGGGGGGGGGGTTATGATAGTTATGGGGAGTTTAAAGAGGGTGATTGGAGATGAAAGGTTGGGGATAGTGTAACACCCCAGGTAAATAAAGAATATGATATTCTTATATTTATCCCTATTTCTGGAAAAAATGTTGATATTAATTTAAATGGAATGCTATGCTCGATGGCTTACCCAATACGTAACAACAAGCTCCTTTGAAATCTTACGTTGCACTCTAAAAATAAAATAATATTATTTTAAATGGTAGTTAACACCTAGTCGTTGTATTAACAGGAATGAATAGAAATAACTAAAATATGATTATATATTTTTGTAAAATGTTTTTACTTTTATCCAATAAATTTTAGAGTTCTAAAATACAAATGAATCCAATCTTAAGCATTGAATACACTAGTATTTTTAAAAGATTGTTTTACTACCTTTTGATGGAAAAACATTTTTAAATAAAACTTTTGAAAATTTTATAAACTCTATATTTTCAAAATAAACATATTATTTATGATTGGGACATTGAAATTTACCTTGGGTTAATTTTTGGTATTTTTCTGACAATGTTCATTTTTCAATGAATAGTGACAAATACTGCATTTACAATCAAAACTACTTTTTCATATAATTTAATTATATGTTATTTTTAATTTGTTTTAAACTGTAATTGGAATATATTTTTACCATTTAATACAATTATGTTCATTGGGATAAATTTCACTTTGGAATTGGTCATAAACAAGTTCCAAACATTTCAAAAATATTGTTTCTAAAAAACCCGCTATTTGTTTTGACAACGAGAAGTTTTTTTAAATTAATTTTTTCAATTTATGTGTTTTGAAATTGGTATAATGGATCAAATATTTGGAATCAGAAGGTCCAAATTATGTAATTAAGACTCTTTTGTTTTTGGACATTATGAATAGTATCAACAGTAATTATCTTTAATTATCTTGATTAATGGGTAATCAGGTAGTTAAAGATAATAAGATAATATCATAATAACAAAAAATGACCAAAACATGTGTCATACGACTACTTTTTGTCTCATGGCCGACCATGGGATTCCTTGTTCCAAACTTGGGGGCCCCATGGAATCAATTTTGTGGGAAAGTGACTTTTTATCATTTTATTTTTAAAGAATGTTAAATGTATCAAAGAATGTATCACCTAAGTTAAATATTTTTAATTTAGTCTACATAAATGATATTTTGAAATATAAATATTAATTATAAATCTAAAAAAATTTCCTACATCATGATATTTTTTTTTTAATTTTTATACAATAAATTTATTAAATTAAATATGACATAATGATGATGCAACGATTACCTCATTAATAAAGGATTTAAATAAAATGGAAAGATAATGTAAAATATAAAACCTACACAAGTCCAAAAATTATTGGATGGGTGTATTTCGATCCCTTATCACCTTATCCTCTAAACACAACAATTTAGGACCATTAAAATCCGAAACTCATTTGAAAATAAAGTTACATTTTATACCTTTCCAAGAGTGCCCCTCCTCTCCTCTTATAAAAGGCCCCCAACTCTACCTCCTTACCCACACTTCCAATGCCTTTGGATCGGCCACCCCTGCCAATGTTGTCTCTCCACATCCCTCTCTAACTCCTTGAAGCCTCACTTTGGGATTAAGTCTTCCCAAGGAAGCTTTTGAGCACAAACCAAAGGGAGTTATCCGATTTTAAGGTAATGTCTTCAGTTGTGTCCTTTTGTTTTATTTTGCTTCTCCAACCCCCTAAACTATTTTTATTCATTTATTTTGTAACAAATCCAGTATATTCAATATAATATGATGTTTTTATAAGAATTATTTGAGCTATACTTACACACACCTACATCTAATGGTTAAAAAACATACTGTTTCCGTGGATGGCGAATTTCTGCCTCCCGAAGTGATGATTGTTAAACATTATACTAACACCTTCAAAGGTGACCATTAATATGACACTATATTTATATATGTTATATATTATGTTTATGTTTTACTTAATCTTCTGTATTTTTCATTTATGGCATACCTTTATGGTTTCCATTATGGGTAAACACGATATCTTCATTTAAGGAAGTGTGGACTACCGCCACCTCAAAGTGATTTGATTCGTTAATACCATATGAGGTACATATAAAGGATATATTTAATGATATTATATATGATACCATACTGTAATTAAAATACTATTATTTATCATTATGTTTTAATTCCATTAAATATGAAATAGAAATAGAAGTAGCATTCATGCGTACGTACGGCTTACCGTCTCCATGAACGGTACATTTCATTTCTTATCTCAAAATGTTATGTAAAATTATAAGTACAAATATATAATGGATATATATGTAATATATTACATCTAAATTATGGATATCATTCTAAAATTATAACATTATATATATATCTCATTTTTTTTAATTCCATTAATATGACAAAAAATGAAAGTAGCGTTCGTGCGTACGTACGACCTACCGTCTCCATGAACGGTGTTTTTTGTTTTTTATCTCCAAATGATATGGAATAGTATAAAATAAATATTTAATGGATATTTATGATATTTTAATCATTAATACTATTCTGGAAATTATTTACTTATAACTACATGGGCAATCTTTTTTCAAACAAGGTCATTTTTGACTCATGTACCAAACATCGGAAAAAACGTCTGATATGAATTAACATTATTAAACAATTATTATAACATTATAATATGTGATATGAACTGAATAATAATCTCTAAAGGAGGTACTTAGGCAATTATTAATTGACCAAAGTTTATTATTCAGGAATATAAAGAATCGAACAAGACAAGTTGGACTTGAGGTAAGGGATCCTACTCCTCTCTTTTTTTAAGTACACTCTTTTAGGTAATTCCTTTTAAAGATCATATTTCATGTTATTGGGATGTTATTTTATATTACTCTTACTGTAATTATTATGTTCATATTATGAGATACCCTATTCTCTCTCATCAATCCATTTTTGAAGTATTGAGTGGCGCCGTTAGGCTGCCGAATTTTCGTAAGAGATCTATCCTCTCTCTTTATTTTTAAGTACTCTCTTTTATGTCACTTCTTTTAATATCTTCTTTGCTATGTTGGGGGATGTTATTTTATATTCCTCTTTCTGTAAAATTTATGTTAATATAATGAGAGACCCTACTTGATCTCATCAATCCATTTATGGATGTTTTAAGTGGCGCAGTTAGGCTGCCGAGTTTTCGTAAGGGATTTTTCATCTCACTTTTATTCCTGTGATATTTATGCAACATTTGCCACAATTTCCTTTGAGTGGTGTATGTACTTCCCATTATATTACTCATTGTGTAATATAATTTTTTTATTAGTATTTACATCATTTTTGTATTGTCCTTCTTTCACGAGGTGTATGTTTCGAAAGATACCCATGTCGGTAAGGGAACCTTTTACCCTCCTCTTTTTAAAAGACATCTTTTGTTGGGTCTTTTAATTTACATATTGTTATGTTGGGATATGTTCTAATACATCTTTATTGATGTAAATTTTATTTCCAAGTGATGAGATACCCTTTTTTTATCTCTCATCAACTCATTTTGATGTGACGTCGTTAGGCTCTCAAGGGAACTTCTTAACCCAATTTCGATTTCGTTGGGTTCAACATGTAGTTCTTGAATATGTCATCCTTTGAATATGTGTGAATGAACTTTGATTATTTTACACTTAATATCCACTTATATTTGGTGTATTCGTTTGGCACACATAATTATGTAATTGATTTATCCTTAAACCAAGGATATCGTCTTTGTAAGGGACTTCGTCTCAATCTCCATTCATTGAGACATATTTTGTTTTATACCCAACCTTATTTTATACAGTGTACAAAATCCTTTGACTTTTACGTTTATCCAAAAGGAATCTTTTTATATGAAGCGTTTTACAAAATTAAAAAAGGGAATGTTTTTGTCATACGTATGCGGCGACAACGACTTCTCTGCCGCCGTGATCATTATTTGAGTTTTGGCTTCCTATACAAGCCATACCTTATTTTTAAAAGAAAAATAAATACCATGTTTTAATTTTTTATTATTTTGGTATTGATTTTTTTTAATAATGTTTTTTAATATCAAGGTGTTTTATTGATATCTTGTGATTGAAATATGGAAATGTTATGTTTCCTTTATGCATGTATTATGTGGTACGATTATGTTATGGTTCTTGGGAATTGTTATGAAGATTGGTGGTTTCGTGATAAACTAAGGGCGGGTGAGCCCGATATAGCTCTCCAATGCATTGGGTAACACGGAGGAGTGAAACGTTACGTTTTCTCCGAAGAGATTTAGGTAATATACTGTGGTGGGTATTCCAAACGTAACCAAGAGGGTTACTCCCTACGTAAGAATGTTCGGAATGCCTCAAGTTACCTTTTATGTCTTATGATTTCTATGATTTATTCATGATTTTATGAGGTATGTTATAGTGCCTATGTTTTATGGGTAATGTATTATTTCATTCTTATGTATATATGAACTCATGTTTCCTTTCCATATTTTTATATCCCTTACTGGGCTTTTTATGCTCATCCCAAGTTTTTGAAATGTTTTTTACAGGTCAAGGGAAGGGTACATGATATGATGATAGTGTCAAGGAAGTGTCAAGAAAGAATCCATGTTTTATTTTAAATATGTTTCTATTGATGGGAAAAATGAATACTATCTTTTTTGTAACCACTTTGTTTAAAATGTGGAATGTAATGCATGTTTTATTATCTAATTGTCTAAAACTCTAAACCTAAAAATATCCTCAATGTGTAATCTTGTAATAACTCAAGATTAAGTAATGTTTAAGGCTGAGGCCTTATAGATAGTGTGGGCCCCACCTCTCATATTACCACACATGGGAAGTAGGGTGGTTTTGGGCACCACCAACAACTTCCCATGGGAGGGTTTAAATTCCAAGGTTATTAAAATAAAATTTTCAAAAAAATTATTTATTTTAATATAATTCCCCAGAATTTGACATTCAACCCACATAAAAAAACTGTGATTAATGTCCCCTTATGCAATTACCCATGTTATGAGTTGGTCGGTTCCATCAGATTTTCATTCCGAGCACCAGTTCAAAAGACAGAAAAACCATCACATACGGTTACTGAACATACCTGAACAAAACTTTGGAAATTTATTCCGGGTAGACCGGGCCTCGTAATCAAGTTCCATCAGAATCCACAGACTCATAAAATTTAAATGTATTAAAAAAATTCCCTTCAAATTTTCAGGTCATTACAAATAGGCGAATATAAAATACACGGTTCATGGAGATAATAGGTCTTATGTATTCATGAATGTTGTCTTCATTTTATTATAATATTAATATATATATATTATGATGTATTATCATTTTTAATTATTTTCATAACATATATATCACATTTTTCTTATTAAACCCATCCTTAAAACCTTAAATGTATAGCTTGAATGAATCATATTACATCGTGAGGTGGGTGCCCTCCGTACACATGAATGAAGTTATCATATTACCACAAAATGGAATGTGTGTAGTTATGTGTGATATAAAAATTCATGATGTGAAAATATGTAATAAATATAATTTATACCCATTTAACCAATCATAATTCCAAATGATTAATGATGGTGATGTAAAATTAACTTTATTGATACATGGAGACCGCCAGACTTATGTATACATGAGAGATACATTCACTTAATATTCAATGGGAAAAAGGATATATAATTGTGTTTTCATAATAATAATTAAATTAATGATTATTTATTAATATAATTTTATTATTCAATTAAATATATAATATTATTAGGGGATTTATATAAGAATAGTAATGGATAGTGATCGATTAGAGTGATCACCCCATCTTCGATATGACTCATTTAGATCTCCATTAAAGCACTCTATAGTTGGTATTAGGGAAGTCAACCACCACTATAATGTGTTTAGGATTGTTTAAATGGTAATACTATTGTGTTTTTTAATCCTTAATAATCAATTTTAGGAAATGATATGAGGGAGGAGGTGTCCGATTATAATTAATGTGAAGGGAACTTATGAAATTTTTAAAATGTTTAATTTACAATAAATAAAACCCTAATAAAAGTACCTGAAAATGGAAATTTATTAGAATATAATATGTTATAGGATAGTAATTACATAATATAATTTCTTTTGGAATAATTTTGATCTACTTCTAACCATTATCATTTTGATTAAGCTGAATTTATCCTACATTAATTATAACTATAGAAAAAACAATTCCCTTATAAAATGGTTGATATGTTTTAATATAAGGTTTCAATTGGAACATAAATGGTACATATATGATATTATGAGCCATAATGAATCCCATATTTACTTAATCATAGTTCATTTATTTAATATATATTATTTTGGTAAAATATTATTAATTTTAATTCTAAAAAAACATTATATTTGAATTTTGAAAATCAACATAGATAGATACGATAAATATAATTTATTTAATACATCCCAAATATGTCATATTAATCTATATAATTTGGGTATAACCTTAATTATTTAATATTACATCTATTTTAATATTTATAACATCACCTAATTATGTTTTTCATCAATTAAAAAATTACATCATCAACATTCTGTATTTATTTATGATAATTACTGTTTCACTAAAAATATAAAATTAATTAACATGATGTATTTATGAATTTGAGATTTCATAAATATATATTATCTATAATATGATAAATGTAAACCCATATTAAGAATATTTTACTTAATAACAGAATAATTGTGGCATGTTGTCCCTCTCTTTGATTTTAATTATATTTATGACATTTTTATGCAAATTATTCCACTAAATAATTATATTTTTGATATTATGCAAGAATGTTTGAATTAACTTCATCCAATAACTTATTTTCATGTATTTATATAATTTTATATTTTATATATCCTTATTTATACCCTTAATTTACTATTTTACAATTAATTATGGTAACACAAATTTCAAAAGCTATTATTCATGTAGTCCAAAAATACAAGGGAACTACATAAAAACAATTTACCTTTTTGTACAAAATATGGAATCATTTTCAAAAAATTTCATTCTATGAAACGATAATATAAATATAAAATTAATCTTATAGATAGTTTGACACAACAAGTTATTAATGTGAAAAAGTCAAAACATTTGAAATGTTTTATTTCAACTTTCAATGTAAAATTTGTTCCAATGATATAAATTTGATTAATTGATGTATAATTGTACAAATTATTAATTTATACCAATTAAAACAATAATTTATCTATATAAATATGTTAGATGATAAATAGTTTTTCTATAACAATATTATATTTATCACTATTTATGAAAAATTTAAACATTTATGAAAAAATATAATGTTTTCCAAAATAAAATCATGATATTTTTTATTCAAAAATAATTATAATTAGACATATAAAAATTAAAAAATTGAGAAAATTATATTTAAAATGTTCTTCCCCATTAAATTTCATTAAAATTACCAATTTGAAAAATATATCATTTTATTTATAAAAGTGTATTTTTTACTATCTGATGACTATAAAATCTACTGGATGAGTTTAATTATTTTATTAAATATGTAATATATATATTACTTTAAAAAGTTATAAATAGTGGTTTCTAATTTATTATATAAAATAAAAATTTTACAATAGTAAATTGGTTTGTATAGAAAGTGAATTTCTTCATTTAGAAATAGTTCATAATTAATTTATAATGATTTGATAACCAAAGGATTCAAACAATATTTTGATAATTTATTCAATCTTATTTGTAAATTTCATTCCACCATCTAGGTTGTAACTATAGTAATATTAAAATAATATTATAATAATATTATTAGTATGTTGTAATTTTTTAAAACTATGTGTTGTGTGTGACATTGGATATCAAAATAATTTGGTATTGTGTGTGACACAATCCAAACATAGCATTTCATGTATTGAAATCCAATATATGTATTCTGTGTAGTAAATCTTTGACTTCTTGATTCATAAAATGCTACAATAACATGGTAATTTTATATAACACATGCTATATTTAGTGTTTCATGAAAACAAAACCATCCAAATTTTTTAATTAATATGAAAAAAAATCACAAATTATCAGAAAATTACATTATAAACCCTTTAAAATATATTTTAATGTCAAATTAATCTAGGTTCTATCAAATCTATTAATATATATTTCCTTTCAATGAAACCCACATCAATAATATCATATAAAATCTCCATTTAAAATTTGAATTATTTAAACAAAATATCTACAAAATGTAACTCATAATTAGGATTCAACATAGGAGAATGATTCCCCCTAAAATGTGTGTTCTGGTATGGAATCAAAAACTCTAGATAGTTTTAATCGTATTTATTTATGGAACTAAAATCCCAAAAGGGTTCTGTATGCAAAGGAAACTACATTACAAAGGTATGTGTTCATTAGGTTTTATATCCTATGATTCCAAAGAACTCACATTGGTCAATGGGATGGGTGGTTTGGCTCATCATACCCTTTTTGGGGGAATTATTTCATACTAAGGGACTCTCATGTAGATTTAAAATATGTTCCTGATTCATTGTTAATTTACGAAGTGTAATGTTGGATTCCCATAAAATTTTCAATAAAATATTTTTCTTGTGTCATATTCAGAATCACCCTTAAGTATTCGATCTTCTTCATCATTGGAGAAATTTATATGTATTCTAGGTTCTCCATCAATAGTTTCCTCTTATATTATAAATGGATATTATTTAGCTATTGTAATGAGGATGTTGGTTTTTATTCCACTACAAGGTGGCACTCTTGTGTTTATTGACATCTAGTTCGACGAATTCTACATAGAAATTTATCATTAACCATGAATAGAGAATTTTTTTTTGTGTTGGGATCATACATATATGTGGGCTACTTATGTAATCATGTGAAAGAAATCAGAACCCTCATAGTTTGGTTCCACTTATCGGGACACATCATACCTTTTAAGGTAATGTTATAAGGACAAAACTATAAATATTAATTTGATGTGGTAAGTACATCTAGGTGGTAGGATCCTAGTCAATTCATTTTGTTGGACTTATGATGATGCCGCCAAATGATTGTGTAAATTATATTATTTTCAATGTTTTATTAGACCCTATTTGAAAATTATTTTAAAGAGAACACAATTAATTTGGAGTGTTGGTTTGAACCTTAGGGAGGCTTCCTACATATCCAACATCAATGTGAATCAAATCCCATGTATTTCGGTATGTTTTATAAGGGACTATGATACACTAAGTGAAAATTGGTTGGGCTGTACTCCTAAATATGATTCCCATGTAACAGTGTCTGTATGAGACATCTTAACTCATTTATATTTAGGGGGTTTAATTCAGGACCTATTCCAAAATAGTAATCACAAACTATGGGAATTAGGTTTAGTCGCCTGAGGAAGATTTCCATTGAGACTGGGTCCGAGGTGAATGCTTCCTAGGTATCCCAATTACAGTGGTAATTAGAGCTCTCATAGGTCATTAATTTTTGTGTACTGTATGGTTTTTATGATAATCAAAACCCTCTAACCCCACATGAGTCTTGATCAGTGTTAGAAACAATAGGATGTGAAAGAATCAATAAACAACACACTTTTCCTCCTATACTAGTGCATGTTATTGGGCCTACATAGAATGATTCATGGGAGATTGTGGATGAGGGCACAAAGCAATGATCTTTTCAGTGTGAAGTGAATGTGATGATCATTAGGTCCATCCTAAAAAACAAGGGTATTATTCTTGGATGGATGTATTTGAATGAATCCTACAGTGGGAGGAGCATATCATTCCATAGGGATGAAAAAGAATGTCTGATATTAGATATCCAAATCCATAGACACCCCAATGATCCTTTACTTATTGTTAGAAAAGTGTTTAAAACATCATATCATAGATATCCACATCCAAATAGGTGACAAGACAATGAGTCATTGCAGAAGTTGTAATAAAAAAGAAGGTATTGGTGGAGGTATCATCTTTTTTCATTTCAGACCAGGGCACCAACGATTGAGATATCATTCCCTGAGTGGCTTAAAACATGGTTTAAATGATTACATGTGTTGGTGGTCTGTATAGGTATGTTGCGCATGACTTCCACTAGGAATGTCAAGAATGTTCTAGTAGGAACTGAAAAATGTATAACACATGAAGGATATGCTTGTGAAATATTGATATTTTCTAGGCAATGGACAATCGGGTCAACAACACATGGGTGATTTTTTAACTTATGCACTATTGGTTTTTTTTGTCCATGGAAGAATATCATACAGGTCACCACTAATGGAAATGACCATTCCTATGTGACTTCTTCTTATGGATGGAGAATAATCAAATAAGTATCTTGTATGATATACCCTTAATAGAAGATGATATTTTTTATCCCTTTCAATTCGATATTCTATCATGTTTTAGAGGGATGGCTGAGAAAATATGGGGGACCAGAGTGAAGGATCTATACAATGAAAGCTTCAAGATATATTATGACTTTTTCAAATATTTAAATGAGGCTCCCAAAGGACTTATTTATATGCAAGGAGGGGACTTGGTTGAAAGGAGTTTATACATATATGTCATTGGTTCATTTCAACCACCTAGATCATCTAGTAATGGGATTAATAATTACACATCCTCATATGTACTTGGTGTATAAATTCATCACAGGTTCTCATTGTAGTGGTATTCACACTAGGCTACACAGGATGGACCTGTAAAAATATTCTTATATGCAGTTTTGTTGTGTAGGTGGTATGTGTAAGTGTACTAGGCATAGGTGGATGCTCTAACCAACTTAGAAAATATACTTCCTTATAAAACAGGGGTAGTAACCCACACCCCTGCTCGGGATCAATGTCAGGATTCATTCCCATCCAATTTTGAGAGCCTTCACTACCATCACTGATCCTCATAAAAAATGGATAGGTGCACCATAAAATTTTTGAGCCCCATCGAGGATAGTTTTTGGGTTGCGGAACATAGAAATCCAATATTCTCCATCTTCTATATCGATATATTTTACCTATACTCAACATTTGGTTACTAAGTGTGGTTCACCTCTTCCATTTTATAGATATTTTCATTGAAAAAATTTGATGGTTTCTACAAACCCCCTATAATTAGAATCATTAGTAATGAAAAAAATCTTTTTTATGGAAACATTAGTGCACTTTGACCCATTCCAATTGAATTTTGTGGGTTGTGGACACCCTTGAAATTTATAAATATGATCTAATGGTATTTCAAGTTAAAGGGCCCATAGAGAATAGTCTGACTATTTCTATGGTTTTATGGATTACCCCACAAAATCATTGTATTTTGTGTCATCACCAAAAATTTTATATTCTCTATACGGGGGAGACTTAGCAAGTGAGAATTGGATTTTGATTAGGGATCCCTTTTTTGTTTTCAGCATAGTGATAACTATGTCTCTTTTAACTGGCAGTTTTATGTCATTCATGTCAGTCTAATAAAGCTAGTGTTTTAGGTCAAATATCATGGACAATAATTTTTTAAATTAGATCTCAAACAAGTCTTGATGGCTAGGATTGTCCTGATTTAAATTATATTATAAACATACATGGGGAATCATGGGTCATAGTTTTTATGGTCACTAAATCTAAAATGTGAATTATAAAAATTGAGGAGTTTTCATCCATGAATAATGTAACCAATATTTGACAAACTGAATATGGGGGTTGTATTATGTTTGGAAAATAAGTTCATGTACCACATTTGCAAATAGCCTCATCCAGTGGTTGAAATTACCATTATGTAAGAGGATTTAATGCAAGGCCAACTGGGGCACGAACTGTATTTTCTTGTAATAGTGGCCATAATAAGTAGGAAATTCTACTATTGATATAGGGGGAACATGAACTTGTGGGAAAAAAATAATACAGTTCATTCCCTAGTGGTTGGTATTACTAAGGAAGGTTGTATGAAAATAAAGGGGGACATCAGTACCAATATAAGCCATGAATAAAGAACCAATACTAAATAAATTTAGTGTATATAGGTTGGTATATTTCTTAGAAATGAGTTCTATGATATTTTTTTATGAATATTCATGTCATGCATCAAGGACATTATGCATTGTAGTTTTTATTCATGAAATAATGAAATTAATGGGTTTTTAACAATATTCTTTTGAGACTAAAGTCTTGTGGTAAGGAAATTTAAGGGATATGTACGTTAAAGAAATTTAAAAAAAGGATATTATGGGGTTTTAGTTGAGATATTTTGTATTGACAAAAGAATTGATGGTTTTTCAATTTTTGGTAATTTTTACTGAAATGGGATACCATATTCATGTATAGAAATTAACTATTTTATGTTGTAATTTTAGAATATAAAAATATAAATAATGATATAGGAATTTTCAAAATCATATTTAGAGAGGGTTTATTCCAAGAATGAAGTTACCACTATTTGAAAAAACTATTATGGGGGTTTTATTATGCAGGGCCAACTAGGGTATGTACTGTATATCCCAAAGTGGGGATCCTGATGTTAACATGAATGTTATTTATGTAAATTTTATGAAAGGCCAAATTGGGAACATAGTGTACAGTCATATAGAAGAGATCTCATGAATTCTGAGAATCTATTGCTAAAATCTAATGAATGTTTATAGAGGTCAAAATATTCCTAAGAACAGAGTTTGGATTATGGATAAATTAGAATAATAGTGAATGTCTATTTCCAATAGCGATTCCCAAATAACTAGATAAATAGGCTCTCTATGAAGGTCTCTCACAAACGTTGGAATCATGGTGAATCTAGATTTTGGTTATATGATTAAGACCAAAACATTATGGAAACAATCGATGATATGTAGTAAAATTACCCAATATTTTTCAAATATTCTTGAAACA
Source organism: Viscum album (assembly GCA_963277665.1). Classification (NCBI taxonomy): domain Eukaryota; kingdom Viridiplantae; phylum Streptophyta; class Magnoliopsida; order Santalales; family Viscaceae; genus Viscum; species Viscum album. The sequence goes on from OY728128.1 coordinate 328,098,446, forward strand.
AGTTAATGGGGAATGTGTAATCTGTTGTACCTCTCGTACCCCTCGTGGTTTTATTTTAATGATCACAATCACTCTCTTGTTTATCTATTCTTGTTTTAAGTGTTTTTGGATGATAGACATGATTTCAGGTTGCCAAGGAATTGGGCCAAGAAGCAAAAGTAGACTGATTTTCAGTCCACCGGCCAACCGGTGGAAGACCACTGGCCAGCCGGTGGAGCCTTGACAGAAGGCATCCCTCTGTCAAGACCACCGGCCAACCGGTGTGAGCATCACCGGCCAGCCGGTGGATCCCAGACTGAAGGGACAACTACTGTCTCCTCACCGGCCAACCGGTGGCCTCCTCACTGGCCAGCCGGTGGCACCTGGGCAGAAGCCCTCTCCCTTTTCCAAAGCACCGGCCAACCGGTGGCCATGCACCGGTCTGCCGGTGGAGCCAGTCAAACTAGCCGTTGGGCTTTGACTAGACTTGTCCACTTGACTCCCAACGGCTCCGAAGGCCTCTCCAATGGCTCTGAAGCCTCCCAAAGGCCATTTGTGGGTTCCCCCTCTATAAATAAAGGACTAGGAAGCCCCGGAAATGAACGGTAGCCCACGAGAACATTTCTCATCATTTGGCGAACCTCCGGCGCATTCCTCCAAGGAACCCCAATTGCTCCAACTCACTTCCACATCAAAGGAGCACCACCATAGAAGCTTGGAAGCGCTCTTCATCAACTCCAATCTATCCATTGGCGCCCAAGGCTTCTCCCATTACGGTTTTTATTATTTTATCTTTTTGAGCATCAACTTGGGTTTGTGCCTACAAACCCCTATTTCTCTCATCCTCTCTTTGTTTGGGTTTTCACACCACCTTCAAGGTGTGAAGAGGTTAGTCAAGCCTTCCCTTTAAAAGGATTGAGTCATAGGTGAGCTAGCCTTCACCTGTAAGAAGGCTAGTGGGTTCTTGCTCAACCATTAAAAGCAAGCTATAATAGGTTCTAGACTACCTTATAGTCTAGTGGGTTTCTTTCTAAACCATTAAAAAGAAAGAGGTAGTAAATCTCTCAATGGTTGAGTTGGGAGCGGAGACGTAGGCTTTGGTTTAAGCCGAACTCCGTTATCAAGTTTTGTGTCTTGCCTCTTTTATTTCCGCTACACTTTTAACTTTGATTTTAAATTGTTAATTATTTTTTTAAAAGGCAATTCACCCCCCCTCTTGCCATCACTCTTCGCCCAACAATTGGTATCAGAGGAAAAATTTGAGTAATACCCTAACCGGTTTCAAATTCAAGATCCTTTGTGATGGCTTCTACTTCTTTCGCCCCCGAAGGCTAATCTTTGGGTCGTGCTCCATTCTTTGATGGAACCGACTATACCTATTGGAAAACCCGCATGATCAATTTTCTTAGAAGTATAGGTTATCCTATTTATAAAATTGTCATGCATTGTTATTCTATTTCTTCTCCAGATGAATCCAAATGGACTCAAGCGGATATTAAAAATTTCGAGCTTGATGGCAAAGCCATGAACGCTCTTCATTGCGGCCTTGATCGTAATGAATTCAATTGAGTTTCCTCATGCACTTCATCCCATGAAATATGGAAACTATTGGAGGTTACCCATGAGGGGACCAACAAAGTCAAGGATACTCGATTGGATATGTACCGTCAAGATTTTGAGTCTTTTACCATGCATCCATCTGAATCTATTACTGAAATGTTTACACGTTTTACTGATGTTTGCAATGGGAGAAAGTCCCTTGGTGATGATGTTTCTGCAGAAACGATGGTCAAGAAGATCCTTTGGATCTTACCAAGAACATGGGCACCGAATGTCACGGCAATTCAAGAAGCGAAGAATTTAAAAGAAATGCCGGTCGAAGAGCTCATCAGATCCCTCATGACCTACGAGATCACTATGAGGAGGCAAGCTACAAAGGAAGGAAAACCGATCAAAGTTCCAAATAACATCGCCTTCAATGTTCAAAATGAAGAAAGCTCCTCCTCCTCATCTTATCCCTCATCAAGCGGCGAATCAGAAATGGAGAATCTTTCCCGCAAAATGCACAAATTCATGAAGAAGAACAAAAAGAAGATGAAATCCCGCAAGGCACAACTCAACGAAAAATCCGAGCCCGAGGTAACATGTTACGGGTGTGGCAAGAAAGGCCATTACAAGCCCGATTGTCCAATCAACAAGAAAAAGTCCAAGAAAAAGGAAAAGAAGAAGGAATTCAAGGCCACATGGAGTGATAGCTCCACATCCTCCTCCTCCTACTCCTCAAGTGACAATGGTAAAAAATGCCTAATGGCATGTAATGAGGTAACCTCTTCCGACTCCTCTTCCACTAGTTCTTCAAATTTATTTTAATCATTTATCTTATGAGGATCTCCAACATGCTAGAGATCAATTGGAGGAAGGTTTTCACGAACTTTCTTCCAAATTTATTGCTTAAAAAAGAATTTCAAAAAACGTTCTTCAGAAAAGGATGAACTTCTCAAAGAAAAGGTGGAATTGTCCCTAAAGATCCATAATCATCCTGATGTTGATTCTTTGAATTCAAATATCAAGGATTTAAGGGAATCCCTTGCCAAATTCACCCAAGGTGAACAAAATTTGACCAAATTACTTGGTTCCCAAGGCGTATCTAGAACCACCGAAGGGCTTGGGTATTCCAAGCAAGCTTCCTCTTCCCATGCTCCAACTATTTTTGTAAGGGGGAGCTCCCAATTTAAATTTTGCAACTATTGTAAAAAACCCAGGCACTTAATTTATGAGTGCAATTGCAAAAATTCCCGGTATGGAAGGCCCAAAACCATTTTCTTAAATGATGAATTTTTTAGGAGAAGACCCACCACAAGACAAGTGTGGATTGAAAAATCCCTTTTAGCGAGTCTCTCCGGGCCAAAATTTGTCTCGGTTTCAAAAACCTCTCCCCGGTGATTTGTTGTTTTTATTTAGGGGGAGTTAGGATCGTTTAAGCCTTTTTCCTTCAATTCAAAACTTTCAATTCAAAAGCTTTTTCAACACTTTAAATTCAAAACCTTTTTCAAAACTTTCAATTCAAAACCTTTTTCAAAACTTTCAATTCAAAACCTTTTTCAAAACTTTCAATTCAAAACCATATTCAAAACTTTCAATTCAAAACTATCAATTCAAATTTCAAAAATTTCAATTGGTTTAAAATCTCTATCTTATTTTTCAATCATTTCCCTCAATCAAGTTTTATGCCCCGTGCTATTTTGATAATCACAAAGGGGGAGAAATTCTTGATTGATTGGGGGAGAAATCTTTCTCTCATGCTTTGCTTTATCCTTTAAAACATGCCACTCATTTTAGTATTTTACATTTCTTGTTTTTGTGATTGTGATCATCAAAATAGGGGGAGATTGTTGTACCTCTCGTACCCCTCGTGGTGTTATTTTCATGATCACAATCACTCTCTTGTTTATCTAATCTTGTTTTTTGTGTTTTTGGATGACAGGCATGATATCAGGTTGCCAAGGAATTGGGCCAAGAAGCAAAAGTGGACTGATTTTCAGTCCACCGAACAACTGGTGGATGACCACCGGCCAGCCGGTGGAGCCTTGACAGAAGGTATCCCTCTGTCAAGACCACCGGCCAACCGGTGTGAGCATCACCGGCCAGCCGGTGGATCCCATACAGAAGGGACAACTACTGTATCCTCACCGGCCAACTGGTGGCCTCCTCACCGGCCAGCCGGTGGCGCCTGGGTAGAAGCCCTCTCCCTTTTCCAAAGCACCGGCCAACCGGTGACCAAGCACCGGTCAGCCGGTGGAGCCAGTCAAACTAGCTGTTGGGCTTTGACCAGACTTGTCCACTTGACTCCCAACGGCTCCAAAGGCCTCTCCAACGGTTCCGAAGCCTCCCAAAGGCCATTTGAGGGTTCCCCCTCTATAGGGTTCCCCCTCTATAAATAAAGGACTAGGAAGCCCCGGAAATGAAAGGTAGCCCACGGGAACATTTTTTCATCATTTGGCAAACCTCCGGCGCATTCCTCCAAGGAACCCCAATTGCTCCAACTCATTTCCACATCCAAGGAGCACCACCATAGAAGCTTGGGAGCTCTCTTCATCAACTCCAATCTATCCATTGGCTCCCATGGCTTCTCCCATTACGGTTTTTATTATTTTATCTTTTTGATCATCAACTTGGTTTTGTGCCTACAAACCCCTCATTCTCTCATCCTCTCTTTGTTTGGGTTTTCACACCACCTTCAAGGTGTGAAGAGGTTAGTCAAGCCTTCCCTTTAAAAGGCTTCAGTCATAGGTGAGCTAGCCTTCACCTGTAAGAAGGCTAGTGGGTTCTTGCTCAACCATTAAAAGCAAGTGGGTTCTTGCTCAACCATTAAAAGAAAGCTGTAATAGGTTCTAGACTACCATAATGTCTAGTGGGTTTCTTGCTAAAACCATTAAAAAGCAAGCGGTAGTAAATCTCTCAACGGTTGAGTTGGGAGCAGAGACGTAGGCTTTGGTTTAAGCCGGACTCCGTTATCAAGTTTTGTGTCTTGCTTCTTTTAATTCCGCTGCACTTTTAACTTTGATTTTAAATTGTTAATTATTTTTTTAAAAGGCAATTCACCCCCCTCTTGCCATCACTCTCCACCCAACATAATCCATAGTCAAGAAGAATTTAATGTTGGGAGAAAGGATATGAGATAACTACACAATGGATGAATGCATTAAATTCTAGTACTTGTGCATATTGTTAGTAAATATTATTGGGTTAAAATAGTATTCTCCTACGAACAAACTTACTAGAATTTGAAATCCCAATTATGGGGATTTTATAATGTAGGGACAACTCGGTAATTTGATACATAGTCACATTGATGTAAATAATGGCTAACATGGCTGTTATATGGGAACATATGCAAGGAAACCTAGGGAAATGTAATTCATATTCTGACAAAAAAACACTCAGGTATTAGTCATTATTCCACGAGAAACTATAGAGGTATTATAATGATATAAAATTATCTTGTATTTGGAGTATGTAATGGGAATGGGAAAATTTCCAATGTAGAATGGGTTTATTTGGAATGATATTTTCCATGATATTGGTGACCCTTACAAAGATCTGATTCATATGTAAAATTGGGTCATTTTTTATTCCATGGTTGGATATCTAAATATTTGATCCAAAATAAATGATCATGTATAGATATCCAATTATATGTATGAGGGGTGGGTGGAACTTATTTTATTCAATTTCTGAGACTAGGATTTTAGGCATAGTTTTCACTATATATCCTAATGGGACGAGAATCAAGCCATACTCTGTTATCTCAGTAATATGCAGTTTAACATCATGATTCATGGACATTATGATGTGTAGTGTAGAGTCATGAATCATGGAAATTAGGTACATTGAAATGAATAATAAATTAAATGTTGTGGTTAGACTATGGTATTGGGCAGAAGATTCACTAATTATCATTTCAATTTATGAATAATGTCACTAATTATCACATACATGTTCTTGTACAGTGTGTGAACATGTATTGTATATCCTTATGTATATCTAACTTTTACATCATTTTATAGGTTGTACAATGATTAAAAATCTATATGTCATTATGTATCTCATAGGGATGATAACCAATACTAGCTTACTTTTTAAAGAACCGTACATTTTTTCATCATGGGATAAGTATGTGAAGTGATTTGGATGTGAAAAGGAATATCGAAGTCGGACTAGCGAATAAGTCCGGGGTGTCACTTCATATCATTATAAAGAATGAATAAAGACACTTATAGTTATTAAATAATACATTTTCCAGCCTAATTGAATTCAAATTATGTGGATAGTGGTGGTTTCATGAATATATGTTCATACATATGATTAGAAACCATATTGATCTACTTATATAGATCTGAATCATACATGGGGTAAAATGGGAATCAATTGTATGATGTTACGACTGGGACAAATATTGAGAGTATAGCCATCACTATGTATCCCATATGGATTAGAATCATGCCATACATAGTTCATTAGTAGGATTCTAGTGTAGTAGTGTTTCATACACATGGAGTGGGGGATTTTTATTAATTTTGACTAGACCAGAGATATTTTATTTGGGGATCACTTTGTATCTCAATAGAATGAGAGGCAAGACACATATATTTATTTTTTACTTCTATACAGTTTACCTTCATGAGATAGGGACGAAGGTGAACCGATGTGAAAAGATTACATATCACATGAAAACTATAATTGAATAACACAATGATTTTTTTAATTTTTAGTAGATCGTTTAGTTTATCTTCATATGATGAGGATATTTGTTTAGTATTTTATGTTCTTATAGCCAGTACCACCGATATCCCCAAATATAAATTGAGATGCCTTATCTATGCATATAATCTCATTATGTAATTCATAATATCATGTGATCTGTGATAGGTTTGGGAAACAAGGAGTGGAACAAGATTCTTTTGAAACACAAAGATGAAGAAAGTGAATTATATGGGTCTAATGATTGGATGGTGGTTGTGCCATGATATACTATCAAATGACAACTATTTGGATTCTTAAGGGAAAGAATCATTCCACATGTAGTTCTATAAATTGATCCCCATATTATCATGTTTTGAGATGGGGAAGAAGAATTTTTATAATTTCCCAGTGGATGGTTGAGGCTAATATATAATATTTAGGCATAACCATATATGTTATTGTAATAAGAATTAATCCATTTTTTTTGTAATATATCCCTATGTAGATCTACCTCATGCATGAGGAATAGGAAGGGGGATTTTGATTCTAAAATTTAGTTGGTCCCATGTTTTGAGATTTAGGTGTCACTACATATCATTTTAATGAAGTAATCAACCACACATAGTTCATGTAGTTCCTCTCTATGCATGTTTGATTCATAGAAATACTAGTGAAGGCACTATTCCAATTTTTTGATAGGACCCATGATTAGTGATGTGGGATTCACTACATATCTTGATGGGTCATGAATCAATAAAAATGTTGTTCTTGACATGTTCCATGTTGTTTAAAATCATTCAGTAGTTATGAAGATTCTTCGTTGTGAAAAGAATGAAATATTGGTGTGGGAAAGTGTTAAAACAAATGTGTAACTACGTATCTCAATGGGATGAGAATCAAGAACCACATATTTTTTAAAAAATTATCTATGAAGGATTGATTCATACCTGCATGGGATGAATGGGATTTTTATTTTTTTCATTGTTGGGCCCATGATTGGGGATATGGGATCCTTTAGATATCTTATTAGAATAAGAATAAGTCCAAACACAGTTCTTGAAAATATTGTTCCCCACACCAACTGAAAATGATTTTAGATACGAGGGCATTGATACAATCCCAAATAATAATGATGTTAAAGACATATGATGGTTTGAGAATAAAACCATGCATTCTAGAAGAGTGATATATATATGTTTTGTTCTAATAGTGGAAAAGGGTAAATTAATGTCTTTGTGTTTGTAGAGAGCCCCATGATTAGTGATATAGGAATTGTACGTAGCTCATTTAATGAGAATAAATCCACTTGTAGTTCTTGGTGAACTATGCAGTTTATAGTCATGTGATAAAGACATGAAGTCACATGATGTGAAAAAACACTTTGGCTAGACCAATGAATTATCCCAGGTGTCACTATGTATCTTTCTTGGGAAAATAATCAAGCCTCACATAATACATAAAATGGGCCACTATAGTGATATGATTCAATCATAGGGAGAAATGTGGCCATTGTTCCCATAATCAGTGTAAAGGATGTGTGGAATTATTATAAATGGGAACTATTTTAACAATTAAAGGACCAAAATGAATGCCAACTTGTGATATCATTGTGTATTTATTATGTAAAATTAAGAGATGTTAATAATACAGTTGAATGTCAGGTAGCGAGAAAAAATGGTTCGGTGCATTTGAACATCAGTCAATAAAGAAGAAGTCTCTGCACATTTTAATGTCTTATAACATTGAAGTATATGGTACTATGTTGATTAACATCCTCTAGCTATGAAAATGGTTTCTACACAGTTTAACATCATACAATTAGGACATGATTCATGATTACACTAAGTACTTCATCAAGAATCATTCAATAGTAGATGTCATAATGTGTTTTATGTCCATTGAGATTATGGAATAATCTTCATTAGAGTTTAATTTTACTAGGGAGTGTTGCCCTTCCAACATTGTCTCAATCACTAGAGGCTTCTTTCCTAGTATCATCAGTGTCCAATGGAAATATACCAATTATCCATGACAAAATTAATGGAGGTTAAGATTCAGTTAAAATTTCATACTATTCTATTTTGATATAATTCTAGTTGATGTAAGGAACTAAATATTTTGTTTCTAATTGCTAAAACTTATATAGTCTCTTCTAGGACGTCTCATCTATAGATAACTGTTCATAGACGGGAACTCGGAGTGAAGGCAACTGAACATCAATTGTCACAACTATTGTTATTTTATATAAAAATGAATATGAAATTTCTCTTGCGTTAGAATGGATAGTAGTCCTACAAGTCCATAGGGCATGCACGAGTTTATAAAGGTAACATTTCTTATCTTTATCCACCAACCTCTATAGTATATTTGACAGGGTGTTTTCGAAAGCCTCTATCAATCCAATTGCCATTGAATGATAGAGGGATGAATGATTGGATTTGATATGGTTTTCCTGATATAACTTCCCTACCTCAACAGAATAGAAATTGGTGTTGTTTCCATCAATATGGTATGAGGGACACTTAATATTGTTCTTTTATTAGCTTTTAAAGTGCTAACATTGCTTTTGGACCCAGCATCATTATGTGGTGTTTCCTCAGACCATTTGGAGAATAAATCTGTATTAGTAAGAATGTACATGAATTTATTATTTGTAGCTCAAGGACAAGGTTCCACAACATCCATTCACCATATAGAAATTTTCAGTAGAATTTAGATATATTTAGAAACTCTAGGGGTAGATGAATGAAGTAGGACTAAAACTATAAGGGGAAAAACTTATTAGTGAAATCTGAGCAATCATTATTCATTGAAGGAGAAATGTACTCAAGACATTGAATATGATCAGAAAGTATATGCCCAAACTAGTGGAAACCATAGGTTCCTTCATGTTCCCTTTTTATTAATGTTATGGTTTTGTCCCAATAAATGCATCTGAGAATAATTTCTTCAAAGCCTCACCTATATAGGATCTTATTGGTTATCTGGGCCATCATGAAGAGTGAAATCAACTCCTCATCAACAAATATTCTATCTTTCAACTCTATCATGTCGATATACCCCATATTCATGATATTCCATGATAATTTTCATTAATAACATGGTAAGAATATATTATTTAAGAATGGTTCTAATTTCATTGATTTCCTCCATTATTATTGGAATAAAAGGAAAATCCCCATGATGATGATCATTGATAATGATAGTATCTGACATATTTGGTTCTTTTGGAGTTGTAGTTTCATTTTTTAACGCATCATCATGAAATTTTTTTTGACTACATGAAATTAAAAAATGATTTCTAGGAGAATGATGAAACCATTAACCCTAAATAAAAATCATATATTGTGATTAAATCTAATAGTCTAATGGCATATATTCAATTGATCTTCTTGATTGTCAATTCTGAATCATATTTATCATCAATGTGATTCACAGGTATATGGAGAACCAATTCCAAAAATATAATGACATCCTAATATTATAAATCATTTTTAGTACCACCAGTTGATAAAAGGAAAGAATATGGAAACACTATCTTCATTTGGAAAAATATGTATAATTCCTATCCCAGCATTGTGGATTTTCTGGTCTTCTATTGTTTTCATCATTAGACTTCTAGAAGCATCATCGGAATAAATTTCCCATATTTAGGGACATCCTTAAATAAATAATATTTCATTATCAGGATGTTAAGTATTCAATGATGTCACTTCCAATAACTGGTTTTCATAAAATATGTATCCTATGTCTTGATCTTTTACTATTTTCTATGGCAAAGACTATATATCAAACTACTGTAGAATAACTTCCAACCATGTTAAATATACTATAATCATTGGATAAATGAGGATAAATATGAGAGGATTTTTTGTGAGATACCATATAGACGTCACAATGCTACATATCATTCTATAATATATGAACTGAAAATGTCAATTATTAAATTCTTTTCGTCATTCCAATATATCGGGTCTCCATGCTGATCATGGTTCGACTAATATAGTAATGGTTGTTTTCATTCCCAGCATCATTCTTATACACAAGTAAGGAAACCACATATCTCTCCAAGGATATCACATAAAAAATAATTGTCTTTACAATAATTTTTTTAATAAATATCGATGGGATAAAAAGGTATTTATTGAGGGTATAAAATGATTATTTAGAGTCATTGGTCCATTGATATGGGAACCCCATGTTCATTAATTTGGTGAAGGTAGAACCCTTTGTAATTATATTGTATATATCCTGAATGATGTAAGAAAATCATCAATTAAGTTCCCTTAGATATTCCATGTTTTGGGGGTGACAGTCTGTTGATAGATTTATTCTTCTTAGAATCAACATCGATGCTTTTACTGAATAACCACAAATGGTGAAATTTTTCCGAGGATACCCTTAAAGCACAATTCAAGGGGATCATCTTCTGATTATTTTTCTAGAACATCCTATGTTTGTTCTCTAGATTATTTGTAACATCCCAAGTAAGTAATGAATAATAGATATTTTTATCTATGTCTATTAATGATTAAGATAGTGTTTTAGAGGCTTAAAATGAAAAATAAATCCAATCTTAAGCATGGAATACACTAATATTCTTAAAAGATTGTTTTACTGCCTTATGATGGAAAACCCTTTGTAAATCTATATTTTGACAATTTGATAAACTATTTTTGTCCAAATAAACTTATTATTTATGATTGGGACATCAAAATTTACTTTGTGTGAATTTTTGGTATTTTTCTGACAAGGATCATTTTTTAATGAATAGTGAAAAATACTGCATTTTACTTCAAAACTGCTTTTTAATCTAATTTAATTATATGATTTGATTATCTTTTGAATTTGTATTAATGTGTAATATGAATATATTTTTACCATTTAATCTAATGGTGGTCATTGGAATCAATTTCACTTTGAAATTGGACTTAAACTAGTGTCAATCTTTTGATACTTATTGTTTCATAAAAACACGCTATTTGCTCTGACAACGGGAATTAATTATTAAATTAATTAATGTGACCAATATGTTTAGAATTTTGTAAAAGAGACTTCATTTTTGAATTCGGAATATCAAATATAGCTTAGGGTGAATTTTTTGCAATTTTCTAAAAAACATCAATTTTTGATGAATAGTGAAACCACTAAGTGATAATCAAGCAAACTGATTTTTCAGTTAAATGAAAGTTTACCACTAATGTGTATTGAATTTTGAAAATCCAACATACATGTTTGTCATTAAGAAGTAAAATGTTGTTCAAAGAGATTATAATAATATTTTGGTGAATAGTAACTTATTAATTTCTTCATCGCGATTAGTGGTAATTAGGGTAGTTTACGGTATAAATAATGCTTTAATTATATGAAATGACCTAGACACATGTCCCAACCTTATTGGTTGTGTCATGGCCGACCAAGAAAATCCATGGGTCAACTTGGGGACCCCATGGAGACACTTTGGTTTGGAAATGACATAAATAACTTTTTATTTAATGTTAAAGTGAAAATGACACAAACATAATATGTTTTACGAAAAAAAATTTTAAGTGGGGTTATACAAGTCCACATTTTGATTATAAATATTCATTGGAAATATAAAAAGATTTCCTATATCATAGTATTTTTTTATAATTTTTAGACATTAAATAATTTAAATTATTTATGACATAATAATGATGCAGCGATGACATCATTATTTGACGATTTAAATAAAATAGAATGATAATGTAAAATCTATGAACTACACATGTCCAAAACCAATTGGATGAGTGTATTTAGAACCCTTATCACTTTATCCACGAATTATATCAATGTGGGACCTTTTAAAACCGAAACACATTTTCAAATAAAGTAATATTTCTTTACTTTCCAAAAGAGCCCCTCCTCTCCTCTTATAAAAGGCCCCCACCTCTACCTCATTTCACACAATCCTCAAGCCTTTGTCTCGTCCAACCCCTTCCCATTTACTCTCTCCACATCCCTCTCCTCGTCCTAGAGGATTCCCTTTGGGCATAATCCTTTCAAAGGAAGTCTTTAGGCTCAAATCAAAAGGAGTTACACTTTTAATGGTAATTCATTCTCTCATGTTCATTTGTTTTATTTTGCTTCTCCAACCCCCTAAACTCATTTTATTTACTTCTTTTGTATCAACACCCGTATCTTAAATATACTAAGATGTTGTTATAAGATTTATTTGAGCTACACTGTCACACAACTACATCAAATGGTTAAAGAACATACGGTTTCCGTGGATGGTGAAATTCTGCCTCCCGAAACGATGATTGTTCAATACTCATTTAACACCTTCAAAGGTGGCCATTATGATGTCACAATTTTTATACATGATATATAATATGTTTATGTTTTCCTTACGCTTCTGTTTTTTTCATTTTGGGCATACCTTTATGGTTCCCATTATGGGTAAACGCGATATCTTTTTTTAAGGAAGTGCGGACTACCGCCCCCTCAAAGTGATTTGATTCGTTAAATACCATATGTGGGACATATAAAGGATAGAACTATGATATTATATATGATATTATACTGTAATTATAATATAATCTTATATCATTATGATTCCATTACAAAATGTACGAAATAGAAAATGGAAGTAGCGTTCATGCGTACGTACGGCTTACCGTCTCCATGAAAGGTGCATTTCATTTCTTACCTCTAAATGTGATGTAATATTATAAATACATGTATATGATGAATATATATGATATATATGTTATCCAAATCATTAATATCATTCTGGATATAACGAACCTTTGACCAAATTAACAACATGTAAGTGTAAGAGGTCTATTTCTGACTTAAGAACCAAATACTGACAAAATGAACACTATTAACTTAAATGATTACATGTTGTACATAATATGGTATAAAAGGAATAATGAACTTGAAAAAGTTTCATAATCAAGTAGAGATTAACTCAATTTTATTATTCAGGAGATTAATGAACGGTCGGGTCAAGTCGGATACGAGGTATGGGACTTCGTCTCAATCTCCTTTCATTGAGGCATATTTTATTTTATACACAACTTTATTTTATACAGTGTATAAACCACTTTGACTTTTACGTTTATTCAAAAGGAATCTTTTTTATACGAAGCGTTTACTAAACGACAAAAGGGAATGTTTTTTTCGTACGTATGCGATGATAACGACTTCTCTGCCGTCGTGACCGTTATTTGAGTTTCGGCTTCCTCTACAAGCCATACCTTCTTTTTAAAAGAAAAATAAATACCATGTTTTACTTTTCTTTTATTTTGGTATTTAAAATGGTTTTCATAATATTTTTATATCAATGTGTTGTATTGATATCTTATGATTGAAAGGTGGAAATTTTACGTTTCCTTTATGCATGTTTTATGTGATATGATTATGTTGAGGTTCTTGGGCATTATTATGAAGACGGGTGGTTCCGTGATAAACTAAGGGCGGGTGAGACCGATATAGCTCTCCAATGCATTGGGTAACGCGAAGGAGTGAAACGTTAAGGTTTCTCCGAAGAGATTTTATGGAATATACTGTGATGGGTATTCCAAATGTAACCAAGAGGGTTACTCCCTACGTAAGAATGTTATGAATGCCTCATGTTACCTTTTTGTCTTATGATTTCTATGATTTATTCATGATTTTATGAGGTATGTTAAAGTGCCTATGTTTTATGGGTAAAGTATGATTTCATTCTTATGTATATATGAACTCATGTTTCCTTCCAATGATTTTATAACCCATACTGAGTTTTTATACTCATCCCAAGTTTTTGAAATGTTTTTCACTGGTCAAGGGAAAGGCACATGATAAGATGATAGTGTCAAGGAAGTGTCAAGAAATAATCCATGTTTTATTTCAAATGTGTTTCCATTTATGGGAATGAAGAATACTACCTTTATGTAACCACATTGTTTATATGTGGAATGTAATGAAATTTTTATGATCTAATTCTCTAAAACTCTAAACCCGAAAAGATCCTCAATGTGTAATCTTGTAAAAACTCATGATTAAGTAAGGTTTAAGGCTGGGGCCTTATAGTTGGTATCAAAGGTCGGTTTAGATAACTTTAGGAGTTAGAATTATATTAAATGATTATCCAAAAATATTTTTTTTTTTGAAATGATATAGCATTTACGGATTACCATGTTGCTTCATCTAAGACATGTTTGTTCAGAATGGTTTTCCGCAGAGGAAACAGGGAAGCAGTGCTAGGAAGGCATACAGAAGGAAATAACCTTCCGAATCAGCATCCAGAAATGGTCGGAATTTGAACTGAATAGTTTGTTGCAGTAATGGCGCAGTTGACTCAAGCGATAAATGGTGGTGGTATCCATGCACGAGATCAGCCAGATCAACTGCAGAGGAACATGTCAGTGGTGGAACATTTCATAAGGCAACATCTACCATCATTCAGAGGATCATCTGACCCTGTGCTAGCTGAAGGGTGGATTAAAGCACTAGAGAAGATTTTTGATGTCATGGGGTGTTCATACAATCAAAAGGTTAGTCTTGATATTTACCGTTTGGAGGGTGAAGCATATCAGTGGTGGTCTATGGTTAAAAATATCAGGGATGCCGATGAGATTGATGCTCTTGACTGGGAGGAATTCAAAGGTATGTTTCTTGAGAAGTATTTTCCTAAGGCTGTTCGACTTAGGATGGAAAAGCAATTCTTGGAATTGAGGCAAGAAAAAGACTCAGTGGCTGCCTATGAAGAAAGGTTCACTCGATTGGCAAGGTATGCCCCAAATTTTATCCCAGACCTTGATAGTAAAATCAATCGTTTTTACTCAGGATTAAAGCCAAAATATCGAAGGGCATTAGCTTCTCGTGAGTTTAAAAGTTATGAAAAGCTTGTTCGATGTGCTGAGAAGGTGGAAATGGAGTTTGTCGATGACCACGAGTTCTATAACAACCAGCAGAAGAAGAGACCGAGGGGGCAGGAGAAAGGTAAGAATTCTTCAAAAAAGTCTGATGGTAAGAGAACTAAGTTTCCAGTTTGTGATAAATGTGGAAAAAGGCATGCTGGGGAATGTCTTCTGAATTCTGGAAAGTGCTACCGATGTGGTAAGATGGGACATAAGGCTCGTGATTGCACTGAAAAGGATCAAGGTGAAGGTAAGAACAAATTTTATTTATAGTTAGTGAAATGTTATAAGTGCAATGAGATGGGTCACTATGCAAACGAGTGTCTGACAAAGAGCTTGAGTGATGGGAAGCAGTTAGAATACAAGTAGAAAGGGGTGGTGAAATCCTTTGCAACTAATTTAGCAGATGTTGGGCCATCGAATTAAGTAGTATCAGGAATTGAAAAGAAGATTGGTGAATGCTCCAGTTTTGGCACTACCTTCCAGGAATGGTGAGTTTGTTATATACAATGATGCTTCATTGAAAGGACTTGGTTGCGTCCTAATGCAGAATGGTCAGGTAATGGCTTATGCTTCACGACAGTTAAAAACTCATGAGGTAAATTACCCTACACATGATTTGGAATTAGCTGCTATTGTTTTTGCTTTAAAAATTTGGAGGCATCATTTGTATGGAGTAAAGTGTGAAATATATGCCAATCACAAAAGTTTATAGTATATATTCACTCAGAAAGAGTTAAACATGAGACAGAGGAGATGGCTATAATTAATCAAGGATTATGATTGTACAAATCATTACCATCCGGGAAAAGCAAATAAAGTGGCTGATGCTTTGAGTCGAAAAATTAATGCTTCATTAACAATGTTGCATTTGGAACGTGATCCTTTGGTTAAGGATTTGATGAAATTTGGCATAGAAGTTGTTGGTGCAGGAAGTCCTTTTGTTTTGTTTCAGGTATCAGTGAGATCATCTCTATCAGATAGAATCAAGCAAGCACAGAAGAAAGACAGTGAGTTGCAGAAAAAGGTAGAGCTGGTTCAGAAAGGTAAGTTGCCTGAATTCAACATTGATAATGATTGTGTTTTGAGATTTGGGAAGAGATTGTGTGTGCCTTGTGATTCACAGTTGAAGAAAGAGTTGTTTTGTGAAGCTCATAGTTCTCCGTTTTCAGTTCATCCGGGCAGTACTAAGATGTATAGAGATCTGCAGGAGTATTACTGGTGGGATGGAATGAAAAGAGATATTGCTGATTTTATTGTGAAGTGTTTGACATGTCAACAGGTTAATGCAGAGCGACAGTTACTGAAAGGGATGCTTCAGCCTTTACCAATGCCAGAGTGGAAATGGGAGAATATATCCATGGACTTTGTTGTTGGATTACCGAAGACATCTCGAGGTAATAATGCAATATGAGTTATTGTTGATCGCTTGACCAAATCTTCTCATTTCCTTGCTACACGAGATACTTTCTCTCTTGATCAACTTTCCCGTTTGTATCTTAATGAGATAGTCTGGTTACATGGAGTTCCTCTCTCCATTGTATCGAATCGTGATCCCAGGTTTACTTCTAACTTTTGGAATGGCCTTCAGAAGTTGTTGGGTACTGAATTAAATTTTAGTACAGCTTATCATCCTCAATCAGATGGGCAGTCAGAACGAACAATTCAGACATTGGAGGATATGCTACGAGCATGTCCTATGGATTATCAGGGAAGTTGGGACCAACATCTTTCTTTGGTTGAATTTTCTTATAATAACAGTTTCCATTCCAGTATACAGATGGCACCATTTCAGGAATTATATGGGAAGTGGTGCCGAACTCCAGCTTTCTGGGATGATGTGGGTGAAAGGAAGTTGATGGGACCAGAATTGGTAGAAGAGATGGCAGAAAAAGTTCAGCTAATTCAGAAACACATGAGAACAGCTCAGAGCAGGCAGAGGAGTTATGCGGATAACCGAAGAAAGGATCTATCTTTCGATGTAGGTGATCATGTTTTTCTCAAGGTTTCTTCGTGGAAAAGTGTGATGAGATTTGGTAAGAAATGAAAGTTGAGTCCAAGGTTCATTGGACCATATGAAATTCTGGAGAGAGTTGGATCAGTTGCATACCGAGTGGCTTTACCTCCGAGTTTATCTCAGGTACACAATGTTTTTCACGTTTCGATGTTGAGAAAGTATATGCCAGATCCATCTCATGTTTTGAGTCCAGAGGTAGTCCAGCTGGAAGAGAACCTATCTTATGAGGAACAACCGGTCCAGATTCTTAACCATAGGGAGCAAGTATTACGGAATAATGTGATTCACCAGGTAAAGGTTTTGTGGAAAAACCACATGATTTAAGAGGAAACATGGGAATCTGAAAATGCAATGAGGGATAAGTACCCCCATTTATTCGATAAGTAAATAAATTGCGGCGATGCAATTTTCTAAAGGGGGGAAGGATGTAACATCCCAAGTAAGTAATGAATAATAGATATTTATATCTATGTCTATTAGTGATTAAGATAGTGTTTTAGAGGCTTAAAATGAAAAATAAAGCCAATCTTAAGCATGGAATACACTAATATTCTTAAAAGATTGTTTTACTCCCTTATGATGGAAAACCATTTTTAAATCTATCTTTTCACAATTTTATAAACTATGTTTGTCAAAATAAACTTATTCTTTATTATTGGGACATCAAAATTTACTTTGTGTGAATTTTTGGTATTTTTCTGACAAGGTTCATTTTTTAATGAATAGTGAAAAGTACTGCATTTTACATCAAAACTGCTTTTTAATCTAATTTATTTATATGATTAGATTATCTATTGAATTGGTATTAATTTTTAATATGAATATATTTTTAACATTTAATCTAATGGTGGTCATTGGAATCAATTTCACTTTGAAATTGGACTTAAACTAGTGTCAATCTTTTGATACTTATTGTTTCATAAAAACACGGTATTTGCTCTGACAGCGGGAATTAATTATTAAATTAATTAATGTGACCTATATGTTTTGAATTTTTTAAAATAGACTTCATTTTTGAATTCGGAATATCAAATATAGCTTAGGGTGAATTTTTGGTAATTTTCTGAAAAACTTCAATTTTTGATGAATAGTGAAACCACTAAGTGATAATCAAGCAAACTGATTTTTCAGTTAAATGAAAGTTTACCACTAATGTGTATTAAATTTTTAAAATCCGACATACATGGTTGTCATTAAGAAGTAAAATGTGGTTCAATGAGATTATAATAATTTTTTGGTGAATAGTAACTTATTAAGTTCTTAATCGCGATTAGTGGTAATTAGGGTAGTTTAAGGTATAAATAATTCTTTAATAATATGAAATGACCTAGAAACATGTCCCAACCTTATTGGTTGTGTCATGGCCGACCAATACAAGCCATGGGTCAACTTGGGGACCCCATGGAGAATCTTTGGTTGGGAAATGACATAAATTACTTTTTCTTTAATGTTAAAGTGAAAATGACACAAACATAATATGTTTTACGAAAACAATTTTTAAGTGGGGTTATACAAGTCCAAATTTTGATTATAAATGATCATTGGAAAGCTAAAATTATTTCCTATATTATAGGATTTTTTTTATAATTTTTAGACATTAAATAAATTAAATTATTTATGACATAATAATGATGCAGCAATGACATCATTATTTGACGATTTAAATAAATTGAAAGATAATATAAAATCTATGAACTACACATGTCCAAAACCAATTGTATGAGGGGATTTCGAACTATTATCACCTTATCCACGAATTATATCAATGTGGGACCTTTTAATACCGAAACACATTTTCAAATAAAGTAATATTTCTTTACTTTCCAAAAGTGCCCCTCCTCTCCTCTTATAAAAGGCCCCCACCTCTACCTCATTTCACACAATCCTCAAGCCTTTGGCTCGGCCAAACCCTGCCCATTTACTCTCTCTACATCCCTATATTTATCCTAGTGGATTCCCTTTGGGCAGAATCCTTTCAAAGGAAGCCTTTAGGCTCAAATCAAAAGGAGTTACACTTTTAAAGGTAATTCATTCTCTCATGTTCATTTGATTTATTTTGCTTCTCCAACCCCATAAACTCTTTTTATTTACTTCTTTTGTTACAAAAACAGTATCTTCAATATACTAGGATGTTGTTATAAGATTTATTTGAGCTACACTACCACACAACTACATCAAATGGTTTAAGAACATACGGTTTCCGTGGATGGCGAAATTCTGCCTCCCGAAACGATGATTGCTCTATACTCATTTAACACCATCAAAGGTGTCCATTATGATGTCACTATTTTTATAAATGATATATAATATGTTTATGTTTTTTTTAAGCTTCTGTTTTTTCATTTTGGTCATACCTTTATGGTTCCCATTATGGGTAAACGAGATATCTTTATTTAAGGAAGTGCGGACTACCGCCCCCTCAAAGTGATTTGATTCGTCAAATACCATATGTGGGACATATAAAGGATAGAATTATGATATTATATATGATATTATACTGGAATTATAATATACTATTATATCATTATGATTCCATTCCAGAAAGTACGAAATAGAAATGGAAGTAGCGTTCATGCGTACGTACGGCTTACCGTCTCCATGAACGGTGCATTTCATTTCTTACCTCTAAATGTGATATAATATTATAAATACATGTATATGATGAATATATATGATATATATGTTATCCAAATCATTAATATCATTCTGGATATAACGAACCTTTGACCAAATTAACAACAAGTAAGTGTAAGAGGTCTATTTCTGACTTAAGAACCAAATACCGACAAAATGAACACTATTAACTTAAATGATTACATGATGTTCATAACATGGTATAAAAGGAATAATGAACTTGAAAAAGGTTCATATGAAAGTAGATATTAACTCAATTTTATTATTCAGGAGATTAAAGAACGGTCGGGTCAAGTCGGATACGAGGTATGGCACTTCGTCTCAATCTCCTTTCATTGAGGCATATTTTATTTTATACACAACTTTCTTTTATATGGTGTATAAACCCATTTTACTTTTACGTTTATTCAAAAGGAATCTTTTTTATATGAAGTGTTTACTAAAAGACAAAAGGGAATGTTTTTGTCGTACGTATGCGGCGACAACGACTTCTCCGCCGTCGTGACCGTTATTTGAGTTTTGGATTCCTCTACAAGCCATACCTTCTTTTTAAAATAAAAATAAATACCATGTTTTACTTTTCTTTTATTTTCGTATTGAAAATGGTTTTCATAATATTTTTATATCAATGTGTTGTATTGATATCTTGTTATTGAAAGGTGGAAATTTTACGTTTCCTTTATGCATGTTTTATGTTATATGATTATGTTGAGGTTCTTGGGAATTATTATGAAGACGGGTGGTTCCGTGATAAACTAAGGGCGGGTGAGCCCGATATAGCTCTCCAATGCATTGGGTAACGCGATGGAGTGAAACGTTAAGGTTTCTCCGAAGAGATTTTGGGAAATATACTGTGATGGGTATTCCAAATGTAACCAAGAGGGTTACTCCCTACGTAAGAATGTTATGAATGCCTCAAGTTACCTTTATGTCTTATGATTTCTATGATTTATTCATGATTTTATGAGGTATGTTAAAGTGCCTATGTTTTATGGGTAAAGTATGATTTCATTCTTATGTATATATGAACTCATGTTTCCTTCCCATGTTTTTATAACCCATTCTGAGTTTTTATGCTCATCCCAAGTTTTTGAAATGTTTTTCACAGGTCAAGGGAAAGGTACATGATAAGATGATAGTGTCAAGGAAGTGTCAAGAAATAATCCATGCTTTATTTCAAATGTGTTTCCATTTATGGGAATGAAGAATACTACCTTTATGTAACCACTTTGTTTATATGTGGAATGTAATGAAAGTTTTATGATCTAATTCTCTAAAACTCTAAACCCGAAAAGATCCTCAATGTGTAATCTTGTAATAACTCAAGATTAATTAAGGTTTAAGGCTGGGGCCTTCTAGTTGGTATCAAAGGTCGGTTTAGATAACTTTATGAGTTAGAATTATATTAAATGATTATCCAAAAATATTTTTTTTTGAAATGATATAGCATTTACGGATTACCATGTTGCTTCATCTAAGACATGTTTGTTCAGAATGGTTTTCCGCAGAGGAAACAGGGAAGCAGTTCTAGGAAGGCATACAGAAGGAAATAACCTTCCGAATCAGCATCCAGAAATGGTCGGAATTGGAACTAAACAGTTTGTTGCTGTAATGGCACAGTTGATTCAAGCGATAAATGGTGGTGGTATCCATGCACGAGATCAGCCAGATCAACCACAGAGGAACATGTCAGTGGTGGAACATTTCATGAGGCAACATCCACCATCATTCAGAGGATCATCTGACCCTGTTCTAGCTGAAGGGTGGATTAAAGCACTAGAGAAGATTTTTGATGTCATGGGGTGTTCAGACAATGAAAAGGTTAGTCTTGCTATTTACCGTTTGGAGGGTGAAGCAGATCAGTGGTGGTCTATGGTTAAAAATATCAGGGATGCCGATGAGATTGATGCTCTTGACTGGGAGGAATTCAAAGGTATGTTTCTTGAGAAGTATTTTCCTAAGGCTGTTCGACATAGGATGGAAAAGCAATTCTTGGAATTGAGGCAAGAAGAAGACTCAGTGGCTGCCTATGAAGAAAGGTTCACTCGATTGGCAAGGTATGCCCCAAATTTTATCCGAGACCTTGATAGTAAAATCAATCATTTTTACTTAGGATTAAAGACAAAATATCGAAGGGAATTAGCTTCTCGTGAGTTTAAAAGTTATGAAAAGCTTGTTCGATGTGCTGAGATGGTGGAAATGGAGTTTGTCGATGACCAAGTGTTCTATAAAAACCAGAAGAAGAAGAGACCGAGGTGGCAGGAGAAAGGTAATAATTCTTCAAAAAAGTCTGATGGTAAGAGAACTAAGTTTCCAGTTTGTGATAAATGTGGAAAAAGGCATGCTGGGGAATGTCTTCTGAATTCTGGAAAGTGCTACCGATGTGGTAAGATGGGACATAAGGATCGTGATTGCACTGAAAAGGATCAAGGTGAAGGTAAGAACAAATTTGATTTATAGTTAGTGAAATGTTATAAGTGTATTGAGATGGGTCACTATGCAAACGAGTGTCCGGCAAAGAGCTTGAGTGATGGGAAGCATTTAGAATACAAGTAGAAAGGGGTGGTGAAATCCTTTGCAACTAATTTAGAAGATGTTGGGCCATCGAATTAAGTAGTATCAGGAATTGAAAAGAAGATTGGTGAATGCTCCAGGTTTGGCACTACCTTCCAGGAATGGTGAGTTTGTTATATACAGTGATGCTTCATTGAAAGGACTTGGTTGCATCCTAATGCAGAATGGTTAGGTAATTTCTTATGCTTCACGACAGTTAAAAACTCATGAGGTAAATTACCCTACACATGATTTGGAATTAGCTGCTGTTGTTTTTGCTTAAAAAATTTGGAGGCATCATTTGTATGGAGTAAAGTGTGAAATATATACCGATCACAAAAGTTTAAAGTATATATTCACTCAGAAAGAGTTAAACATGAGACAGAGGAGATGGCTAGAATTAATCAAGGATTATGATTGTACAATTCATTACCATCCGGGAAAAGAAAATAAATTGGCTGATGCTTTGAGTCGAAAAAGTAATGCTTCATTAACAATGTTGTGTTAGGAACGTGATCCTTTGGTTAAGGATTTGATGAACTTTGGCATAGAAGTTGTTGGTGCAGGAAGTCCTTTTGTTTTGTTACAGGTATCAGTGAGATCATCTCTATCAGATAGAATCAAGCAAGCACAGAAGCAAGACAGTGAGTTGCAGAAAAAGGTAGAGCTGGTTCAGAAAGGTAAGTTGCATGAATTCAACATTGATAATGATTGTGTTTTGAGATTTGGGACGAGATTGTGTGTGACTTGTGATTCACAGTTGAAGAAAGAGTTTTTATGTGAAGCTCATAGTTATCCGTTTTCAGTTCATCCGGGCAGTACTAAGATGTATAGAGATCTGCGGGAGTATTACTGGTGGGATGGAATTAAAAGAGATATTGCTGATTTTACTGTGAAGTGTTTGACATGTCATCAAGTTAAAGCAGAGCGGAAGTTACCGAAAGGGATGCTTCAGCCTTTACCAGTGCCAAAGTGGAAATGGGAGAATATATCCATGGAATTTTTTGTTGGATTACCGAAGACATCTTGAGGTAATAATGAAATCTGGGTTATTGTTGATCGCTTGACCAAATCTGCTCATTTCCTTTCTATAAGAGATACTTTCTCTCTTGATCAACTTTCCCGTTTGTATCTTAATGAGATAGTCAGGTTACATAGAGTTCCTCTCTCCATTGTATCGGATCGTGATCCCAGGTTTAATTCTAACTTTTGGAAAGGCCTTCAGAAGTCGTTGGGTACTGAATTAAATTTTAGTACAGCTTTTCATCCTCAATCAGATGGGCAGTCAGAACGAACAATTCAGACATTGGAGGATATGCTACGAGCATGTTCTATGGATTATCAGGGAAGTTGGGACCAACATCTTTCTTTGGTTGAATTTTCATATAATAACAGTTTCCATTCCAGTATATAGATGGCACCATTTCAGGCATTATATGGGAAGCGGTGTCGAACTCCAGCTTTCTGGGATGAAGTGGGTGAAAGGAAGTTGATGGGACCAGAATTGGTAGAAGAGATGGCAGAAAAAGTTCAGCTAATTCAGAAGCACATGAGAACATCTTAGAGCAGGCAGAAGAGTTATGCGGATAACCGGAGGAAGGATCTATCTTTCGAGGTAGGTGATCATGTTTTTCTCAAGGTTTCTCCATGGAAAAGTGTGATGAGACTTGGTATGAAAGGAAAGTTGAGTCCAAGGTTCATTGGACCATATGAAATTCTGGAGAGAGTTGGATCAGTTGCATAACGAGTGGCTTTACCTCCGAGTTTATCTCAGGTACACAATGTTTTTCACGTTTCGATGTTGAGAAAGTATATGCCAGATCCATCTCATGTTTTGAGTTAAGAGGTAGTTCACCTGGAAGAGAACCTATCTTATGAGGAACAACTGGTCCAGATTCTTGAGAACAGGGTGCAAGTATTATGGAATAAAGTGATTCACCAGGTAAAGGTTTTGTGGAAAAACCACATGATTGAAGAGGCAACATGGGAATCTGAAAATGCAATGAGGGATAAGTACCCCCATTTATTCGATAAGTAAATAAATTGCGGGGACGCAATTTTCTAAAGGGGGGAATGATGTAACATCCCAAGTAAGTAATTAATAATAGATATTTTTATATATGTCTATTAATGATTAAGATAGTGTTTTGGAGGCTTAAAATGAAAAATAAATCCAATCTTAAGCATGGAATACACTAATATTCTTAAAAGATTGTTTTACTGCCTTATGATGGAAAGCCCTTTTTAAATCTATCTTTTGACAATTTTATAAACTATGTTTGTCAAAATAAACTTATTCATTATGATTGGGACATAAAAATTTACTTTGTGTGAATTTTTGGTATTTTTCTGACAAGGTTCATTTTTTAATGAATAGTGAAAAATACTGCATTTTACATCAAAAATGCTTTTTAATCTAATTTATTTATATGATTAGATTATCTTTTGAATTGGTATTAATGTTTAATATGAATATATTTTTACCATTTAATCTAATGGTGGTCATTGGAATCAATTTCACTTTGAAATTGGACTTAAACTAGGGTCAATCTTTTGATACTTATTGTTTCATAAAAACACGCTATTTGCTCTGACAGCGGGAATTAATTATTAAATTAATTAATGTGACATATATGTTTTGAATTTTGTAAAACAGACTTCATTTTTGAATTCGGAATATCAAATATAGCTTAGGGTGATTTTTTGGTAATTTTCTGAAAAACTTCAATTTTTGATGAATAGTGAAACCACTAAGTGATAATCAAGTAAACTGATTTTTCAGTTAAATGAAAGTTTACCACTAATGTGTATTGAATTCTGAAAATCTGACATACATGGTTGTCATTATGAAGTAAAATGTGGTTCAATGAGATTATAATAATTTTTTGGTGAATAGTAACTTATTATGTTCTTAATCGCGATTAGTGGTAATTAGGGTAGTTTAAGGTATAAATAATGCTTTAATAATATGAAATGACCTAGACACATGTCGCAACCTTATTGGTTGTGTCATGGCCGGCCAATACAAGCCATGGGTCAACTTGGGGACCCCATGGAGACACTTTGGTTGGGAAATGACATAAATTACTTTTTATTTAATGTTAAAGTGAAAATGACACAAACATAATATGTTTTACGAAAACAATTTTTAAGTGGGGTTATACAAGTCCAAATTTTGATTATAAATAGTCATTGGAAAGATAAAAATATTACCTATATCATAGTAGTTTTTTATAATTTTTAGACATTAAATAAATTAAATTATTTATGACATAATAATGATGCAGCGATGACATCATTATTTGACGATTTAAATAAAATAGAATGATAATGTAAAATATATGAACTACACATGTCCAAAACCAATGGGATGAGTGGATTTAGAACCCTTGTCACCTTATCCACGAATTCAATCAATGTGGGACCTTTTAAAACCGAAACAAATTTTCAAATTAAGTAATATTGCTTTACATTCCAAAATTGCCTCTCCTCTCCTCTTATAAAAGGCCCCCACCTCTACCTCATTTCACACAATCCTCAAGCCTTTGGCTCGGCCAACCCCTGCCGATTTACTCTCTCCACATCCCTCTCCTCATCCTAGAGGATTCCCTTTGGGCATAATCCTTTCAATGGAAGCCTTTAGGCTCAAATCAAAAGGAGTTACACTTTTAAAGGTAATTCATTCTCTCATGTTCATTTGTTTTATTTTGCTTCTCCAACCCCCTAAACTCTTTTTATTTACTTCTTTTGTAACAAAACCAGTATCTTCAATATACTAGGATATTTTTATAAGATTTATTTGAGCTACACTATCACACAACTACATCAAATGGTTAAAGAACATACAGTTTCCGTGGATGGCGGAATACTGCCTCTCGAAACGATGATTGTTTAATACTCATTTAACACCTTCAAAGGTGGCCATTATGATGTCACTATTTTTATACATGATATATAATATGTTTATGTTTTCCTTAAGCTTCTTTTTTTTCATTTTGGGCATACCTTTATGGTTCCCATTATGGGTAAACGCGATATCTTCATTTAAGGAAGTGCAGACTACCGCCCCCTCAAAGTGATTTGATTCGTTAAATACCATATGTGGGACATATAAAGGATAGAACTATGATATTATATATGATATTATACTGGAATTATAATATACTCTTATATCATTATGATTCCATTACATAAAGTACGAAATAGAAATGGAAGTAGCATTCCTGCGTACGTACGGCTTACCGTCTCCATGAACGGTGCATTTCATTTCTTATCTCTAAATGTGATGTAATATTATAAATAAATGTATATGATGAATATATATGATATATATGTTATCCATATCATTAATATCATTCTGGATATAACGAACCATTGACCAAATTAACAACATGTAAGTGTAAGAGGTCTATTTCTGACTTAAGAACCAAATACCGACAAAATGAACACTATTAACTTAAATGATTACATGATGTTCATAACATGGTATAAAAGGAATAATGAACTTGAAAAAGGTTCATAATCAAGTAGAGATTAACTCATTTTTATTATTCAGGAGATTAAAAAACGGTCGGGTCAAGTCGGATACGAGGTATGGGACTTCGTCTCAATCTCCTTTCATTGAGGCATATTTTATTTTATACACAACTTTCTTTTATACGGTGTATAAACCCCTTTGACTTTTACATTTATTCAAAAGGAATCTTTTTTATACGAATCGTTTACTAAATGACAAAAGGGAATGTTTTTGTCGTACGTATGCGGCGACAACGACTTCTCCGCCATCCTGACTGTTATTTGAGTTTCGGTTTCCTCTACAAGCCATACCATCTTTTTAAAAGAAAAATAAATACCATGTTTTACATTTCTTTTATTTTGGTATTGAAAATGGTTTTCATAATATTTTTATATCAATGTGTTGTATTGATATCTTTTGATTGAATGGTGTAAATTTTACGTTTCCTTTATGCATGTTTTATGTGATATGATTATGTTGAGGTTCTTGGGCATTATTATGAAGACGGGTGGTTCCGTGATAAACTAAGGGCGGGTGAGCCCGATATAGCTCTCCAATGCATTGGGTAACGCGAAGGAGTGAAACGTTAAGGTTTCTCCGAAGAGATTTTAGGGAATATACTGTGATGGGTATTCCAAATGTAACCAAGAGGGTTACTCCCTACGTAAGAATGTTATGAATGCCTTAAGTTACCTTTATGTCTTATGATTTCTATGATTTATTCATGATTTTATGAGGTATGTTAAAGTGCCAATGTTTTATGGGTAAAGTATGATTTCATTCTTATATATATATGAAGTCATGATTCCTTTCCATGTTTTTATAACCCATACTGAGTTTTTATGCTCATCCCATGTTTTTGAAATGTTTTTCACAGGTCAAGGGAATGGTACATGATAAGATGATAGTGTCAAGGAAGTGTCAAGAAATAATCCATGTTTTATTTCAAATGTGTTTCCATTGATGGGAATGAAGAATACTACCTTTATGTAACCACTTTGTTTATATGTGGAATGTAATGCATGTTTTATGATCTAATTCTCTAAAACTCTAAACCCGAAAAGATCATCAATGTGTAATCTTGTAATAACTCAAGATTAAGTAAGGTTTAAGGCTGGGGCCCTATATTATCCAAAGGATAGGAACATTTTATGGACCTAACCACATAATCATCCACATACCATTCAATAAATTTCACCACTATGTGTTTGAATATGTGGTGCATTGCACTTTGATATGTCCCACATGCAATGTTCATGTAAAAGGGAATTACTTGATAGAATAATATGAAATGAGTTGCTATGAAGGTTGTAGATTCCTCATCTTATAGTCCATATATATATTCTTGTAGCTAATATATAAATCCATCTTGGAGTGAGTGTCTTAACTATTTGTTACATCGATCAAAAGTTATGTGATTTGAAATATGAAATTATCATTGTGAGAATGTCGATTGAGATCTCTGAAATCATTGTAGACTCTATTTTTCAAATTATTTTTTTAACTAGGAAATATTGGCTAACCTCTATGGATTTTTCATTCCTCATATAAAATTGGCATTGATAATATTCATGAAATCGTCCTTACGTTTTGATGAATATGTTGGGGGTTTACTTCTTACTTCTTGTTTTTATCCCTGATGATCTTCTGGTAATACAAAATGTTTGGTGGTCAGGTCAAGGTCAAGACCTGTAATTTTTATCTAATTTTAAAAAAAAATCATTGTATTTATATAGTTAAGTGGAATAATATTAATTCAATTTCGAAGTCATTTATGATGTAATTATAGTGGGGTGTGGGTCATCTTATGTACCCAAAATTATTTCTCTGAGATCATCCACAGTAGTGGACAAGACATTCTCAAATATAGGAGGGAAATCTCTGAGATCTTATTTTCCACTTCCTCATCAGTTACATATTATATCTTTTAATCTATGGTAGGTTAAAAAGTATGGATTTTAGAGAGAGGGGAATATTCAATATTTGGACATCTTGAAGTGGAGGTAACCAACTTTGGCCTAACTAATGATGAAGGGACCTCTTAATGCTCTAATAGAAGATGATGGAACATGAATCAACATCCTAATATATTTTATCATTTGTGTAATAACATGTTCTATATTGTTTAATATAGCATTGAAAGGTTGAATTTTAATATATAGAATTATGAAATCAACATTTTTGCATCCATTACTATTTGCTGAATCAATTATTACCTTTTTTTCAATGCTCAATTACCAAAAATGACATTATTGAGGCCACTAAATGTGTACATCGATTTGGTCCAACCTTTTCAATTTGGTTAATTGCAATAATTTAGTATACCCTAAGATGATTGAATGGGATATATGAGATCTTTTCTAGACCATTTATAGCATTTATTCTTGTTACATCCTCTATCATAGACTATTTTACCTTTCTAATATATAAATACACATCAATTTACCAAAATTAAAATGTTTTTAAGGTGGTATTATCATTGTGGAATGTCTAAATTTTTTCATTAAAGTAATAATATATACATTGGTGGTATGAAGATTCAATGGCTACATGTTGATGTAATGAAGGCCTTCCTAGAAGAATGTTGAAAGCTATGTATTGCTGGAAAACAATGAAATATCAATTTGATATAAGATACCCAAAATATGTTTTATGTTTAATATCTCCAAGAGTTTCTTGTTAATTCTTGTCTTATCCATTGCACATTATAATAAAGGGAGACAAGTTATATTCAGTATTCCACAATTGACGAAGTGTATAGAAGGGAATGAAGATAACTGATGATCCATTATTAAGGAAGGATCATGAAATTCCATTTTCATTAATACTACTACATAAATATAATAGATTTATGTATCCATGTTCAAAATAATCATTATCTAGATCCATAAATGATATGATGTCTTGCAATTTTGTAGGATCATTCTATATATGGTAAACCTCAGAGGAAGCAACCTTTGTTTCAAACTTTTAAGGACTTTATAAATATTCAATAAGTGACTAGAAAATATATTTTGATAAATTAAGAGCATCAATGATTAATAAAATCGATGGTACATGGATTGTTTTATTATAGAAGCCTTTCTTTTGATCCAATGGTCTCTATTTTCTAGATCATAGATACAATGTCTCGTGTTCTGAGGATGTTGATGCTCCTGATATAGATGGAAAATTTGTCAAGGATGAAGATTGATATACTAAATTTCAAGGAGGGTTAAGCTGGATAGCTCTACCCACCTGATGCGAATGCGGTAGTATATCCTCTAATCAGTCATCCAAAGCAGGGTCAACCAAATAATGGTAGGATAGTTTCTTTATTTATGATAATAACAAGGAAGGGCTCTCCCATGAGTTTCTATAGCATAAATAGTTCTATGTGATGTATAATTGAAAAGATGTCTTCTAGTATACCCACATATTCCCTTATATCATTCACCATCATCACATATCCCCCTAGTTTCCAAATAAAGAACATTGAATATGTGATCATAATCATAATTGTCATTATCATAGGGATCTGTCATGTAAATAACATTAATGGATCATATGATCTATACTAATTCTGATAAATATTCTACCTATGAAGTCAGTTATTTTTCAGTTGTGTAGTGGAGTGGTGCATGTTCTTTGAGATAAGTGGCATGAGATATTTAAAATTGAAGGATAACATTGTCCTTAATGGGATCTCATCTTCTTTTGTCTACTCTTTAACCTTCTGACTATATCCCTTCTTTGAGGATTTTGTTTTAGATCACTGATCTTATGATAAAGATGGATTGGTTTCAATTGAATAGGTATGAGGCTTAATTATTTGTTTATATTATGTTCATATAATTTCATAAGATCTATTGATCATTTTGTATACAATATAGTCATCCAAATTTTATGCATTATTTATTTTTAATTACTGCCACTTGCTAGCATCCTCTAGATCTGTAGCTATAATACATTGTACCTGGGTTTGTTAATTTTACATAATAACCTACCTGGAGTCCAACATATTTTTTATGAGGTATCTAAAAACAAAACACACATTAATGGGGTTCTCCTACAAATGATGAAATGGAAGCTAATTTAGAATACCATTATCTACTTCTTTGTTTTGATTCTTTTGTCTTGGAAAATAGACTGAATTTTTTTCTAATGCGGAGATGAAGTTGCTAGGGACATGGTAATTTGGAAAATAATAGCCCTTGTTTAGAAATTCCTCAATCTGCCTCCGCCATTGACCTTTTTTATCATCATTACATTGCAGATGTTGCTACTAATGAACATGAGGTGGTGACCTACAATATGATGAGGGAATTGAAGTAGTAGTAGGTATAGGTGTTGTATATAGTGTAGCTGTAGCTGCCTGATATTTTCTCATTATATTTCCCAGGGCTGATGGGACAATATAAGACTTATCTTTGGATTCCACATTGGAAATCTCATCATTTTGGGTGATTTTAGAAATGTCTATAAACCCTCATGTGTATTTCACACTAATTATTGGTGTGCACAACATGTCACGATTATTTTTTCACAAAAATTAGGTAAAATTTTTCTTTAGGGATCCTTAGGATACATAAATATGTTAGTAATTTAAAATGGGTAATGAAATATAAAACTATTGCATTCTACAATTTTTTACAGTTTGTATAAAAAATTTATATATAAATCTGCATCATTGAGATGAATTGTTATATTAATTTTTGATGTATTTCTTCCCATATAGTAATATATTGTGATTAGAATCTTCAATATCAGAGAAAGGTTAGCCCCTATAGTGGTTACACCAAACATATGAGTTTTATTGCTTATAGTTGTTGAGTGTTCTCCATCATGGGATCATAGTGAGAAATGAAATCTAACATATTATTCTCTGGGTCAATTGAACTGTTAATGATTGGAAATTTGGTATTCACAATGTTTGGTGGTGGAGAATTCAGATCAACCCATTTAGGGTAGGCCTTCTTTTCTAGTTGTACTGATGCTTATCTTCCTTTCATAGCTTCCAATAGAGCCATCATTGCCTCAATGGTATTCATAAGAATTTGATGAATATATGGATGTGTTGGGACCTATAAAGTTACAATATATTGAGCCTTAATTGGTGTAATAATTTGAAGGAAAATCGATTGTGTAGTTGTTGGTATTTTTCTTGGTTAAAACATAGGCATAGGCCTATAAGGACTTTCCCGAACATGTTTTATCTAGGTCTGTAATGTAAAAAATTTCCATTTATTTTTTATATTGTATAATTACATGATATAGAGAAGATATGGGGTGGGATTTTGAGGCCTGGTTTGCCAGGAATGTTCTGTTGAAAATTTTTATGTTTTCAATTACCCACATGATCAATTTTCCAAAAAAATTGAATAACATTTAAGATGGTTTATTGATCCAAAATCTGAGGGAACTATTGGGTTCAAGATGGTGGGTTTACCCTAAGAAATAATTATGTTTAGTTTGCGCATGCATCTAGGAAAATCCGTTAATAAAATAATTTAAATAAAAAACTAGATATTTTCACAATCTCATAACTCGCGTGTAGGGACTCAAAATGAAAAATTGAGATAACTATTGAGCTCGTGATGGTGTTCCTACCATGGGAAGAAAATAATAATATCCAGCACGAGCCAATAATGAAATATTGTTTTTTCCCATTAATGAACCTCATTAGAGAATTAATATATTTATGTAACAACGCATAGTGTGTCTTCATTCTTTAATTAAACATGGATTCAGTGTTGTAGAAAAAACTTATGATTCCTTTGTCAAATGACAAAATAATCCTTTCCAACAACTAATTATGTCAAATTAGAATGCGTTGATTACACATTTGAGAGAGGATTTGGGAGTAGAGATTGGTGGACGATGACAGTAGATCATCCTCAAACAACATAAATTTTCATTTGTAGGGGTTTAAATATATGTGATTATTGTTCCAATTTTCAAGCCTTTTAAATGAATATAGTTGATAAATTCCCTAACTATTTGATCCATGAATGATTTCATGTTGCGGGACTATGAAAAAAATATTTTGGGTTGATATTGGGGATTAATAGTCTTAGTTATTGAATTCTTCTTGGTGACCCCATAGACCACAATAAATTTGAGCCAAATGAACAAGGGCTCAGATTATTCCTTGTGTGTTCTTGGTGATACCCTCTCTCTCCCCTATTGTTATTCACCAATGGCCCCATGTGGTATCGTCAGGTTTTGATGGGAGGTTCCAAGTGCCAACAAACTCCTAGAGCGAAAGCAAGGAATTCATGAGTATATAGTGATAATGGTGGAGACACATGGAATTCTATTCTTCATTCATAACAAAAATCAAACCACCACACTGATAGTGGTGACCCACTGAAAGAGGGACACCAACGTCTCCATCGGCGGTAGTGCACGACAGCTTAGCCATCTAGTAGCGGAGGCTGCTGGATCGATGGCCTGCGGTGGAAGGGACCCATGGCAGCATGGCCCTTGGTGGTATAATTTTTTTATATAAGATTATTTGAAGTCAAGGAATTTAGAAAACAAGAAATTGTGATTCCTTCTATTCCTGGAATGACCTGTCGAAAAATGTTATTTTTTAATGGCACGTGCGTGCGGTTTTTTGAAAAAAGATGAATAACTCTTAAACAGGATCCTGAATTTGAAATATAAGGGCACCACTATCTTTAAGATGGTAGTCGGAAACTAGTAAAGACTTTATTTTATATGTCATGGGCCACTAGTGAAAAAACCTGTTAATGGAATAACTTAAAAAAATAATATAAATAAAAAATTTGTTTTAATATTGAATCCTCATAACTAACAAATGAGGAATCAAATTGAAAATCTGAGACCGTCGTTGATCTCACGAGGTTTTCTTTTCCTTGGGGGAGACTAACATTGGATGGTGTGGGCCCTCAATGGAAAAGGTTTTTGGACCCAAATAAAATAATTTTATAATGATTATTTTATTTTAAAATGATTATAACACATAAAAGGTAAGTTATATTGGAAATCATAGAATTATTTTGAGCTTATGATTGTGTGATTCACTTAGTTATAGCATAACAATGGCTAGCACAACCCTACATTGAATGTTCATTTTTTAGATGTGATTGTATAGAAAATAATTTAAATAAAAATAATTTATATTTGAATTATCACAACACAAAAATGGTATCTCTGAATAAAAATTAAGAACCATCATTCTATTCATAATGATATGTTATTTTTAAGTAGGACATATCATTAACTCTCACTGGAGGAGGGATACTGATTGTTTTTAGACTTTTTGGATGAAAAATAAAATAAAATAAAAATTTATTTTATTATTTTTTCTTTTTCTTTATGTAGAGACTCATCAAGTCTACAGTTCAATGAAGAGGTGATGATGAATTAATTAATTAACCTCGTTGATGATTCAGTGTGCCATTGTTGCAATGAGAATGACATTTTCTTCTTTAATTAAATAGGGATTTTGGGTTGATGAACAAACCTAGAATTCATCTGAAGAAGGAAGAAGGAAACCTCTCAAATGACAAACGACGACAAATCGGAATGTGGATATAACACATTTGTGACCATATTTGGGACTAGATATCAATAGATAATGACATAAAATCATCCTCGACAAACATAAATTTTCTTTGTTAGAGACTTAACTCTGTGAAATTATTGTTCCCATGTTATTCCATTCTAATCGAGAATCCAGATCAACTCACTAACTAGTAGATCAGTGAATAATTTCTTCCTGTGTGATTGGCAAAAATATTTCAGGTTTCTATTTGGGATTATTAATCATTGTGATTGAATTATGCATACTAACCCTACTGACATGAATAGATCCTGGACCAATGGAAAAATGCGTGAATTATTTTTTGGGTGTTCTTTGTGATCCCCTCCCTACAAAATTTTTCTTCATCGATGGACACATTAGGATGCTTCTAGTTTTATTGGTAGGATAAGAGGGTGATCAGACCCCCAAGAGTGCTGAAAAGGTAATCTTGAGGCCATAGCAATAAAGGTGTCAAATCGAGGATCACAATGGAACTGTCAGAATGGAAGTCAAACCACCACACTGATAGTAGAGACCCATGGAATGAGGTCCATTGGTGTAGGAATGCAGCAGCGCCAACAGTGGCATGTTACAGTGTAGCCAGCCAACAACGAAGGCCACCAAATCAATGGAAAGTAGTCATGGGTGGCTATTAGGGCATTATCCAGGGTGGGATGTGATGGAGTAGGGGCTTCATAATCAACAGACCATGTATTAAGGACCTGACAGGTCCTAGGCCAGTTGTTTGGCGTTTGAGGCGACGACATGATGTTGTAGTGGAGGGGGTGTATTGGTTAGCCGCATCAGTGGAGTTGGGACCCGATGCCCACCACATTCATGGTGGATCAAACTGGACCACCTAGAGGGTTGGCCAGGTAGAGCCTATAGAGCAGATGGGATGTCCGTGGTAGAGGAGAATGGGGATCCCATTTTGGGTAGGGCCAGATGGAAAATTGGGAAACTGGGTAGACCTGCATGTCAGTACTGGTCTGACCATGTTGAACCAGGCTGGTGAATGTGGATCAGGATGTTGGGTGATCCAGTGGGTTGGAACCATGGCTGAACTATACTGTGTACAACAAGGCTCGATGGGTGAGGCCAACCCGGGACAGCCGAGAACCTGTTTGGTCTTGTTGGCCAAATTAGTTTCGGTCCTGCAGGAACCCCGGGGCCAGGTTCGTCGGGTCGATCTGACCAAGTCAGACCAGGCATGGACGCAACCTATCCATGTTTACTAAAACACCAAAATCGTTATATAGATAACCCAATTGACATTCCATCTATTTATTTGGGACCCTATGGAAGAGAATGTCCATTGGGTATACTCTAAGTTAGTTTTTGTGGAATTAAATATATTATTGATGTCTTGAGGAGCAGATTCTTAGTAAATCAAGCACACTAAATAGAGGGAATCCTATGAATTATATAACACAAAATATATGAAGAGGTTACCTTAATGTTCTAGTAGAATAGTGGGCCTCAATGTTCTAGTTGAAGAGCATACCTCGGTTGTCTTGTAAATCAGGGGACCTTGGTGATCCAATAGAAGATTAGATCATTAGTGGTTTAGTAGTAGGAAGGACTATGATGGTTCCATATCAAAGCGGACCTATGTGGTCCAATAGCTGATAAGACCTTTGAGTTCCAGTATTATAGTGGATATACATGGTCTAGTAGGAAATAGGACCTCAATGGTCCTTTATTAGAGTGGACCTTAGGGGTATTAGAGATGAGCAGACCTTATTAGTCTCAGATGCACGCAGACCTCTATTGTCCAGCTACCAAGTAGACAATCATTGTCTTGTAGCAGAGCTGAAATCGGTGGATGAGTAGCCGAGTGGACGTATGTGGTCCATAAGCTAATCAGACCCTAGTGGTCTCATAGATGACTAGACCGTTGTGGTCCAGTTTCTGAAAAGACCTCATGGAATCAATTGGGGTGAGACCCTCAATAGTACAAGATGATTCATCTTTACGACTAAAAATATTACTTTTTATAATATGAGTTATACCAATTGTGATATTTCTTTTCATTGTAGTATTTATTTGTGGTGTTTTCTATGTTGTCTAGCATTGTGGGTTTTCTTTAGTTTTGTGGGATACCTTCTGGTTATTGTGTTACTCACCCCTACACGGGATTCACCTTCCCACTTCATGTCTCATGTAGGTTATCCATGATTCAACAAAGACCATGGTGGTCTATGTCTACATGGTGCATTGTTATACGGTATTGACAAGTAGTCTTACACAGATACAAGAATCTACTATTCATTTACCCATTATGTAGAATCTCAAGCGGATGAACCATAGCAGTTTTTCAATCATTTATTATTTTGTCCTTATATTTGGGGCCCTTATTAATTTCATTTTTTACTTTACACTTACTATTTTTTAGTGATAATGTTGTTTTACCTTGTGTTTAAATTCCTCATTTTGATTTTTGTAATTGTATAACTGTTCAAAAGAAAATTCCATACATTTTTGTTTTTTCCTATCCAGTGCTACTAACAAGCCCTCTTCCTATGGAAGGTGGGCTTCAGGTTGTCACGACATGGGCCCTAAGAGATGGGACATGATAGTGTACCTAATTAAAGGAATTAATTATCTATATCTGTAGTGACAATAAACCCTCATTACTAAGGATCTCTTAATGAATGTGATTGATAATGATCTACATGTAGATCAGGTTTGGTTATAATATTTCTTCAGAGTAACACTTCATTAAGTCTTATCATCTTCTTCAACTCCTCCTCTTTTTAGGAAAAGCATTGGACAAGAAATATTTATTGACCTTATCTGATGGAAATGTGAGACATCATCTTACCATTATCTTTCAACTTATTAAGTGACTTTGGTAGTGGGTGATGTTGAATATTTGATGTAATACCTTGATTTTCGGTATGCCTCTGATTTTAGATATGCACATCTCCTTAATTTTCTTTGGTGTGGACCACAATTTTGTATTGGAAGTTACTTATTTGACTCCACAAATTACACTCATTAATTTTAGGATATTCAATGATTAAATTAATTAAATTCACTGATGCCTAATTCATTGATGTCATTATGTTAGTATCATTATCAAATAACATTCTTATTCACCCTTCATAGGACTTTTTTTCTCAATGATCTGGTTCCTCATGAAATGATTTGCATATTGTTATATAAATGGAATCTTAGGATAGTATATTTTTTTGTTCACATTATATATTATTTAATAACCGGGGGAAAATTACTTTTTCTAAGTAGGGGATTGTGAATGTAAAAAATACCCATACTTATATGTTCATTCTCTTACTGTTCTTCATTCTTATCCCTTACAGATCTATTGGTTGACTAGAGGGTTTCATTAAAAAATCCACACCCTTACTGGATGAAGTTGATTCTGAACTACTATGGATTATATCATCACATATAGTCTTCTAATTCTATGAATTTTGGTCTGAACATTGGATGGGATTGTTATACGATACCAACTTAAATCACCTGTTTCATATGACCATTGTGTTATTTCTGAAATTTCTTTATTTTGATGGCTTAAATAGTCCATGTGGTAAGCCTTCTTAAGGTTTCCAGACTATTGATGCTAATGAATCTCAATAAATTTTCTCATTCATATCAAATTTTTTGAAATCAAATCAATACCAAATTTTTGTTAACATCTCATCAGTCTTGAAAGTAATTTGTTTATTGTTTCTAGCTTGGGGAAATAAGATTACATGGGGCCAATTTTTGTGTCCATTGCTGGTTTTGGAACATAGTGAATTACAATGCTCCATGTGAACCCCATCAGCTAATATGAACACTATATGGGATGTTTGGGATCAATTGTTGTGACCTCTTTAATGCATCAACCCCTTCACATTGAAGGACCTCATATTGGAACTTGATCCTTTGATGTCCCGAAACCTGGAGAGATTCTAGTTTATGTTTGAGTTTAATCCCTTATACTAACTTGAAATGACATTGATATTCATCATATTATAATACATTGGATTTCCGATAATAAATACTCTTCTATATTTTGATTCAGATATCATGAATACAATATTCTACCAACATCTTTGGAATGTTGTATTGAGATGTGGCCAAAGAGAATTACATGACTTTTATTTCACCCTTAAGTATTTGTTTCCTCAATTAAATCATATAGTATTTATCTATCTCTAGAGTCTTCTCTTAATGTTCAGACTAAAAATGATTCTCTTCTAATTACATACCACAATAAAGGGGATCAATTGGTGTTTTATATTCTATATTAGATTTCAAATGAACCTAGGTAGGTTAAGAAAAATACTGTCACCTTGGGCTATCATCAAGATGAAAAATTATTTCACCTCTAACAATAAGGAATCATAAATAATTAGCCTTATGTTTTAAATTGAGTCAATATAAGTGTACATTATCTTTATTACATTTTCAGTTTTAGAATTATCTCAACAATGAGAAACTATACTACAGATAGAAATTTCACAGAAAATGATATCATGGGGAGGATCGCCATGGTGAATTACAATAAAGAATAAATCATCATGATCCATAGAATTCTCGCCACATAGAAGGTTTATGTGCTATCATCTAGAGATATTTTATCTAGATTGACTGAATTTCCGTGCAGTAAGCATTCATAATGAAGTGACCCATCAGGAACAACAGAATTACTACAACTGAGAATGCAATTTTTTAATGAGAAGTTGGGATATTGACCTATAAAAAATAGATTTCTCTGGTCTTCATTAACAAGAAAAGTATGAGGATCCAGACCATACATAGACTCTTTGATCTAAAAATATTCATTCCAATACATCATCATAGATGCCTTCTTACTCATAGTTCTGGCCACCTGTAGATAGAAGTGGTATCTATGGGATGGTGTATGTGCCTATCTTGGAGTGGTCATAAGAATATGTCAATTATCTCAAAATGTAATGTGCATATGTTCCCAATTTGTTTGTCTATATGATATAGGAGAGTGTGAATCATAACCCTCCATGACAGGAAAAGAGGTATGTATCTATTCTTGGATGTCATGTTGGGGATTTATCCCAGGAATGGGGGATAAATTATATGATCATCCCACTGGTAATACTGTGGTTTTTGTTATGATATTATAGAATGCTTCCAGGTTATGTAATGAAATATTTTTATTCTATTTAACCATTACCAAAATGTTTTTTGGTGACATCAGTGGTCAAGACATGAATATTTGTCTATTCCATATTCACAGTAGGTGAATATACATGATAATGTCATCTGTTAACTATCAGTGGATACTAACAATACTCCTATGTGGGAGGAAATATTTGAGTCTACCCATGGATTGGCATCACATTTTCCAACTAACTTCATTTAGTTATTTCAAATGTTAATATTGGATGTCTTGATAAATGATGGATGTTGTTTGTTCCTACTGGCTATTTTCCACCAAGAATGGTTGGAAGAATTAATTATTTCATTACAAACAAGACTTCGGGAACCCATGGTGAGTTAATCTAGGTGTATAATCGTATATATGAGTTTTCACCATAATTTGTTGGTTGTATTCAATGAATTGTGCCACTTGGGTCTACTTCAATGATGAAATATTTTATGTAGGTATATGTGAGTGAGCAGACTACTCAACTAAATTTGGATGGTTGGATAGATTGGGCTCCTCCAGATGAGTTTGATGGCCAACCAAATAAATGAATATGGTTGTATGTGCCCATTTTTTATTTTCTTCCAAACAATGGTGGTCGACTTCTCTATAGGGGGTACTTGTAGAAACATATTACCTATTATCTAGATGTTGTCCCTGGATTTTTTTTCAGTCATTCACATGTCTGATAGACCTAGGCTGAGAAATAGTAGATAACACCATCATAATGCTAAGGGTTTGCTGAGATGCATCTTTTCAGCTGTGATTGTAGGAAGGAGACATTGGAAAGGACCATGTTTCATTAGTATGAGTCCATGGGTGGATTCTTGGTCTACCTCTCATGAATATGGAATGGAATTTTTATTTCATTCTAGGGATATAGTCCCAAAATGGTTTATGATGGAGGATGAAACCATCTTCTTCTAGACCACTATTCATTTTTGGCCAGACAATCGAGAGACATTTTTGACATGGAGGTCTTCTCAAGAAGCCTCCATGGTTGGAACACTATCATTTCGGTAGTACTCTCAAAAAAATTCATTGGAGACCTAGTGTTGAAGATGCTGCATCAGATATGGTTTCCTTTGGGAAAACGAGTGTCCAGATTGGGTAGTAGATGTGGCATTAAAGGGTGAAAACTATAAGGAAATCATTCAGAATTAAGGGAGTTCATGGAAGAATTTACCTATATATATGAAAATACAAATAATAAACTCTAATTATGTACACTATTTTTGAAAAACATATGCATGATTAATTTCATTATTTTTCCCTCATTTATTAATTGGCAGGGTCGTGAATGTTGTGTAATATTATCTCCTTGGATAAGGATTCATGTTGAGTTCACCATTTTTTGTTTCCCCTGATATGTGTTTCATGGTTAAGAATCACTATATGTTGACTATTTCTATCTCATTTATTTATTGAACTTGAAACACCCAATTTTTATTTATCCAAAAGTGAATTTATCATAAAGGCAAGTGTTCATTTTTTTCAAACATATGTTACTTAAGAACACAAATTTGTTGATAAGATGGGATTTCGGGCTCATCCAACCATTTTTGGAGGAATTGTTTACTTCTCCAAGACTCTATTATTGATTTATGATATGTTCATTAAACCTTATTAATTTAACAATCGTAATATCTATTTCCCTTTAAATTTTCAATCAATTATTTTGTATTTGTGGAATTTCGAATCATCCATATGTAATCATGGTTCTTCATTAATTGAGATATATATATTTATTTGATGTTCTCCATTGATTGTATTCTCTTATTTACTACATAAATATTATTCATATATCGTTATCATGATTGTGGAAT
Organism: Viscum album; assembly: GCA_963277665.1. Taxonomy (NCBI): domain Eukaryota; kingdom Viridiplantae; phylum Streptophyta; class Magnoliopsida; order Santalales; family Viscaceae; genus Viscum; species Viscum album. The sequence continues at coordinate 328,139,755 of OY728128.1, forward strand.
TTTATCCACTCTGTAGGGAACTTTTGAATTTAAATTCATCCAGGTAGAAAGATGTGATACATATTTATCCACATGAAAGGACTCAGAAACATCATAGTTAGGTTCCATGTAATATGAAACATCTTACATTTTATAATCATTTGATATAAACCATCTATACAATTTAATGTTATTTGGTAATGAAATCTATCTGGAAGGTGACTAGTCAAAGCTTGGTATGAGGCTTATGCCAATGAACCACAAAGAAAATGGAAAGCATAAGGGATTCCATGTTATATTAGACCCTACTATGAATGTTTCCTATAGATAATGGGGTTTATTTAAAGTGCTGGTTTGAACCACAATGTCACGACCCGTCCCCCGGGGTTCATTCCATGTATACCCCAAGCTTGCCTCCCAATGGTCAGGGGCTATCCACTAGTGCAAAAGTCATTATCCCACAAGTGAGATGAATTTCTATGAGTACCTCTAAATAGACAGAACCATATCGCCATCCCACATCAATTATAAGTAAACATGAATTCCACTAATAAAACCCCAAAGAGTAACAGTAAAAACTGAATGTAAAGGGGGATGAATAAAATCCCATCAAAATAATAGTAGAAGATCTTAATTTATGTATGTAGTAACCCCACTAGATGGGGTTTGTGAAGGGGGTTCCTCATGAATCCATATAAGTATACCTCATCTGTTAAATATCATTGGGTAATGCCTGGTCCTGGACTAACAAGGCCTCTATTAGATCATCTGTCATATGCTCAAAACACGACATGTGTGTGCGGAACCCATCTAGTGTTGAGTAACATAATATAAAATTAAGACCCCAAAACACAAAGGTAATACCACAATTGAATTATTTCAAAATTTATATTACCAAAGAGGTACAATATCATTAGCCTCAATGGAGTACATTTAAGAGAGATAGGGAGTCACAAGAGTCAACTGACCTAAGAATAATTATAATGTATAAAAAGAATTAATGGAAGTCATAAATGATAAACACATTATACTATCAAGACACTCATTCTTAATGAGCCACATAGGACTGTAGGGGAACCTTGACCTACTCATCACATAGGCCTGCTAGGGCACCAATACACACTCATCAAAATAATATGCAAGTTATCATAGACCCACTCATCTTATAGGAATACATGTGAATGTAGAACTGTTGATCACAATATTGAAATCACATTCAGTTTTATGATTCTCTATCATAGCTCACTTGATTCAGTGAAAATATTCTATTCAAGCCATTAGCTGTTTATATAATTCCTCTAAAACCTATTTAGAGAACACAAAAGGACCCACCACATCACAAGGGTCCCAAAAATACAATATTCTCATAAATGAGTCGGGCACATTGGATGTTATGGTCAATTAATTGAAAGGATATGGTTGAGTCCATGCCCAACTGACCCGACCTAACCAGCATGACTCAGCTCAACCTAGTTCAGATGACCTAACATGGCCAGGTCGCGGCCAACCCATTCAATCTTATTGATCTTGGCGTGTTGTGTTGGAGGAGAATCCTAGTGGTCTAGTCCTCCTATTGCCTTGTTAGCACTGGAAGGCTTGTTGATGGTTCCCAGCTATGCTGCCCAGCAGCCATGTCCACCCCCTTAAGCAAATCCCACTATGGCATGCTGGTTTTCTCTAGTCAATACATGGCTCTTAATGCATCCATTTCAAGACCCACAGACCACCACCTATTCAATAATGGAGGGTCCTCTATGTAAAGACCCCCTGATATTGTCGCAAGCTCCCTATCCTGGTCTTCCACTGTGAGACGCAGCTCCCATCCGTGTCCAAATAAGCTGCCATCGATTTGCTGCCAATTGCCGGGATCCACCACCCACGGCGGATGTAGTGGGTTCCACCACTATTGGACCTTTCCAACACATCACCCTCCTATCTATGGCATTTCCACCACCATCGGCCGTCCATATCAATGGTTTTTCACCATAAACTGTCTTCTTCCTCAGACTCACACCACGGTTGATCCATCACAACTGTCCACCCTAGGCCATGGTTGTTATCACACCATGTTGTAAATAAAGTAGGGGGTCTAGTTGATAAATGTCAACATAACACACAATATATAGATCATTTATAATGTTCATGTTGCCATAAATGTTCCTTGTTAGGAGGACTAATGAAGGATAATAAAAATAAGAGTCCATCTTCCCTAAATATCATTCATGAAAATTCGCATGTCCCAGCAAGACAACTGATTTATTGGTCAATTTTGAATTGGATTCACTGGAATTCTTCATTTAGATAAAATAATGGGGGAGGGAGGCCACAAAAATATCCAAACCCGTAACATGTAATTGGATCACCATTTGATGAAGAACATAGTTTCTACAATGTCATCAGTAAATTATCGATATGCAACTCTCATCGATGATGAGATCCTTTAATGGGGAAGGAAGAAACATGTAGTGATTCATCATTCATCTCCATTTTCCACTAAACAACATCACTCCTCTAGATCCTCGAGGCAATTCCTAGATCATTACAATGATCTCATATCTCTGCTAAAATAATTAAATAGAAGAATATCATTTTAACATTTCTTTAACGTTGAGTCAACAAATCATTAAACTTTTTGATTTATGGAATAATATTTTTGTTATGAATGAGTTGAAATGTTGTTACACTGTCTCATTTATGAATTGAAACATCTGAAATGATGGTGTCTTATAATGAATAAATTTTTCATGAATAAAATAAAATATTTAAGTACATATTTTTTTATCCTTAAAACACTGAAAAATTGACATTTTCCCACGACCTCTCTGGTCGAGGTTATTTCTCTCCTTAGTTAATATCATTATTCCTGACGCAATGGTTCCCTCATATTTTTATTCTGGTAAACAATTTAGATGTTTTCAAAACCACGCAAACATGCTATTATAATCCAAAAAAATATTTGAATCATTTTTTTGGGGTCATTTAGCCAATAAATTGCATTCATTCGGAGCACCAATTCTCAAAATAATACAAATTATTTAAAAAAAATCAAGAACATTCTATAAAATTACATTCTCCCAACCATAGGGATTTTAAACCATGATATAAAAAGGGCTAAATGAAAAAATGGTGATACTGAGCATGAATTTGATCCTCCTTCTCCTAAGTTCTATCATAGAGATTCTTGTTCTGAAACTGAATATTCACTATTGGAATTGACCCATGCAAAGGAACCACTTCTCACAATCCTCAATATCAAATATGAGCTCCACAAACGTCTCCCCATCATTGATGTCCTTCTCTCCCATGTTGATGAAATGTGATTGGTTAATGCACATAGAACCTTTGGGGTGACACATGAAATAAATTAAGCACATGATGCATCTATGGGGGAAGATCTAGGCAGTATTCCCCCTAAACAACTATGATCATAATGTAGAAAGAGATGATGACTCTCAAAAACAATTTCCCACCCCATATAAATCTTTTCATTCTCCATTGAGGTTGGACCTGAAGGATCACATGTTATCCTTCCTCGAACTCTATAGACCTTTGTATACTATCAGCATAATATTTTTTCAATCTACATGTAGTCCTCATCCGCTCCTAGATGATCTACAACTTCTTGGTGGTGTCTTGTTCCAACATTGAACCAATGAGTGCTGACTCCCTTGGGACTGCCTAGCAGAATGGTGATCTGCAAGTTTACCTATATAGTACCTCTAACAGTGCCATAAAAATGGTGGAGATGTAGTTATTGATGTACCAATTCATTGTTAGTTGTAGATGGTTCTCCCATCCTTGACCGAATTTCATGATGCAAGCATGAAACATTTCCTTGAAAACTGAGATATTCCTCTCTGTTAGGCAATCCGTTTGGGGGTGAAATGTCAAGATGGATCATAGATTATTCACAAATAACTCATATATTCCCATCCATAACTGAGATGTGAAGCAAGAATCATGGTATAAAACCATTTTTGAAGGCAAACCATAAATGATAATTGTCTCTTGAATGTTGGGGTGTTTCAAGACCTATATTGGACCCTAATCTTGAATGGTTAAGAAGTGGACTTAAAAGGTGAGTCGGTCTAAGAAAACCCGTATGGTATCGTGTCCCTTGGATTTGCAGGTTAATACTATCATGAAGTCCAATGATATACTATCCCATTTCTACTCTAAAATCTCTAGTTTCTGAACTAAGCGTACTGGATGTTGATTCTCTACCTTTATTTACTAATATGTGAGGCATTGAGAAATGAACAATTCCACTACCATCTTTATCATTGGACACCGGTACTGACATCGAATATCCAGGAATATCATTTCCATTGTTGGACGCACCATAATGGGGGAGGTGTGGAACCCCCTCTAATCCACCACATGAAATGTCATTGGTAAAATGGTGCACCCTCTAAAAAGGACGATTTTCACCCCACCTATATATTATACATCAAATGAATGCCTTGAGAATAATAGATCATGTCGGGTCACATAATCAATGTAACTGTGATTTGCCTCGATAACATGATGCACGTGTGGGTGAGTGAAAACCATTGATAGAAGGAAATAAGATCTGTCACCATCTATAAAGGATCTCTACATCAGGGATAAATGATCAGACTTCTCACTCTACAACTGAAATCCATTTCTCATACTGACCACATCTTCATCCATGTTCTATTTCATTTGAGTACATACTATTTTGAATAAATAGTCATGGAGGAACTCTACACATCATATTTCTCTCATGTTTATCTCTTTTTGGGAGAAGATATAATTGAGGTTTTCAAGGTCGGAGTAGATGGTGAAACCATCACCCATCAATTGGATTCCCCGCATCTTAAAAGACATCTGCTGCCATCTCAAGATCATGGATCACATTATTCTGCTCATGATGCCTTAATTATCGTGAACCGTTGGCAATCATCACATTATCCTATGTCATGACACAACCCAATAATCCCTAGATGCATCACAGTGCACAAAATATCCCACACCCTCCACTGGTATCCTCAATACATGGGTTCACATTAGTGACCACATCATCTCTTGGAAATTTTTCTGGTACATCTCCATCTACATTAAAGGATCTACCTTCTATGTTAAAGACAATAGGGGTGACGATACTATGGAATATCTGGAGAAAACCTCTTGTAGAATCCAGCCCATCCAATAAAACTCTATACCTCTTTCAAGATCATGGGTGGATACCAAGAAAGAATTTCCTCATTCATCCCTGGGAACACTACAACTATAACCTCCCAAATGACATGTCTTAGAATATAAAACTCTTGAATCCTGAATTGAATCTTTGAGAGATTAACATAAATATGGATCTCTCAAGAAGTATATAGGACCATCCTTCGGACTTTTGGATGATCCTCCTCGGATTCTGAGTACACCCGGATGTCATCAATGAAATCCATATTGAATCGTAGATGTTGTGGTAGTAATATCCTCTTCAGAAGTCCAATTAACAATTCAGGGACATTGTTCATTCTGAATGGAAGTAAAAAAGAATTCATAGTGTCCATACAGGGAAATAAATTCTATTTTTGGTATATCCTCATACTGTAAACAAAGCTAATGACAGCCATACCATAGGCCTGCCTTTGAGAACCACCTCCCTCTCTTCAGTTTGTCGAAGAGATCTATGATTTTTAGAGGTTGGTATATATTATTCATAGCCACCTGATTCAGGTGGCGATAGTCCACACATAATCTCAAAATCCCATCTAACATCTTGGAAAACATAATAGGGGCCTCCCAAGGTAAAACACTGGTCCATAAAAAGCCCTTTCTCTACACTCCCTTGTGTTTTACCCTCAACTAATGACGCTCTGTAGGAGCCATCTGATATGTTAGAATATATATCAGTGACTTACTCATGAACATGTCAATACAGAATTCATTTTCCCAGTGAGAAGGTAATCCAAGAACATCCTTCCGAAATATTTCCTTATACTCATCCACCACTACATGAAATTTAGGAGTCATCTCATCCACTACACTAAGTGTATGGATAGAACACTAGTGAGTGATCAACATCACCCTCCATCGAGTATGTTTTTCTTATACTATAACCATTCCATTTCCACGAGTAATGGAGAACCTGGTACCATATTTATGGACACATTGCACTATACCCCTAAAAAAGTCAATCTGAACATCGACTATGGATAACCCGTCCATACCCAGAGTAATGTCTTAATTCCTTAACAGTACTAAAATGACATCCCAACAAAATAATCCACCTCTAAGAGTCAGTACACACTACTGGAACCAGTGTGATATCATCAAATCGCCTAAATTATTAATCTCTAATAGTAAGGATCATGCAAATTGCTCTACCACAATCTTAGTGATTCGAAAAAGGTCTAGGGAAAAGGAAGAGTGACACGGATATCAGTTTATGAGAACATAAACTAGGTGGTATAAGAAATAGGTCATACTGTTAATCATATATGGAGCATTTGGATCATAGGCCTCTATCACATAAAAACCCATCAATCCCCAATCCTCCCTCTCCTGAAGATTGTGGTAGACCACCTAGGGATGGGGGAGGTAGTACCTCGAATCTCCACCCGCCGCCTATAACTTTGTATGCCCCTATGGAAAGTCCATCTATTTAACATATGCATGGAGATTCATATTTTCAACAGATACGTGTCCCTACCCACCATATACATAGCCTCCCTACTCGTATATTGACTCCCTCAGCCCTTGGTGCCACGTATAGCTGACCCTTTTACTGAAGGTAATCAACTGGATGGCTTGATCATCAGGGGTCCCCAAGTCTTCTACCAGCAACCCACCACTAAAGACCCAGTTGCTTGATGTCAAACGGTATCTCATACTATTGGAACCCACTCTACCAAAAAGATATTCTTCAGAAGAACTCACTCCAGTACATCATCTTGGGTAGTGATGCTATGTGATACCATGGACGCCATGATCTCCCTCCATAGTACGTGCTCCAAAGCTCGAGCCTTGAACAACAGTAATTACACCATGCCAGTAGAGTTGCAAGAGTGGTGAGTGAATCCTTCAGAGTACTCTAATACTATCATGATATAATTATTTAGGTGTAGTAGCTCCTAGATCTGTAATAGGCACAGAGTCTTCAGAAATAATACCTCCCAGTAGTGGTGCAAAAAAACAGTCCAAGTGAGGGCCACCTCATCAGGCGTCATGATCATGAAGCTACAATATATCCATGTTGAGAACATAAAAAGGATCACAGCTAATATATCCATCAATTGAGGTGTTGTAATCCTAATACAGAATATATAGGTGACAACCTATATACAATCCTCAACTATCAATGGTTAGTCACACCTTTGAAAATGATGGATCTATGCTTCTGGAACTCATGTAGGGCATTGTCCCTGCGTGTATCCTCTACATGTAACAATGGTAGGAACTAATAATAAATGGGTTGTGGAAGCACTGGTGCAGCACCTAGTAGAGCCTTCATTAATAATGGTTTTCATGCTGATGCCTCATCACTAAGAATACCATCCTTGGGGCTAGACACCCAAATCATGGATAGATATATGCATGGATGCCTCCTGAAACAGATCATGATTAACCTCCATCAATATATTATACCTTGTTAGATGACTCTAACTCAATAAGGACATGATAACACACTCGATTCCTATATGATGCATGAAACACATGTTATATAGAACCCATTAAAAAATCAAAATTTACGTTCCGGGTGTTTTGATACGTCGGTCGATGAACCAACAATGGAATTTCAAAATATGAATGTCAAAATCAAAACATTTAACACTACTACACCAAAACAAAGCCATTAACCCTATTTCCATAAGGTAGAACCGACCTCCATTGATACCACTATTTCATGACCTATCCCCTAGGGCCAATGACATCAATACCCCATGCCTGTATCACAATGTCTAGGGGATGCAAACTATAACCAAAGTAATTATCCCAAAAGTGTGATTCATTTGAATGAGTACCTGCACGAACACACACACACACACACTCACATCACCAGACCACAATGCCAAAAACTAAAAATGGATGAAACCAATAAAATAATTGAGGGTAACAGTACAAAACTGATAGTAAAGGGTCTAGAATACAAGCCCATCGAAGGACTAGTACAATCTTCTAAATAATGACTATAGTAAACCATACATGAATTGTAGGTGAAGGGGGTTCCTCCAAATGTTGTAGATGTACTAATTTTTTGGATCTCACTGGGAACCACCTAGTCCTAGATCCCCGTGGCCTCTATTGAATTGTATGTCGTTTGTATAATACAAGACATTTGTAGGCCGGCCCCTTGCGAGGGTGAGTAACACAATACACTATAGGGACCCCAAAACACAATGTTGATACCACAAATTAATTTATCTACAGAGAATAATATAAAGTAGGTTCAAAATGTGTAGACTCTAGGGAGTATAGTCAAGAGATGGATATAGTCAATAGGCTTATATCACATTGGAATAAACCGAATATATGAAAAGAAAGAATATCGATCATAAAAACTGAAGACCTTTGTCTATATAGACACTCATCCTGGATGTGATGCATAGGGATTCTTGGAAACCAAGACCTGCACCTCAAATAGGCCTCCATGGGAACCTAGACCCGCTCATCACATAGGTCTGCATGGGCACCAAAACACACTCGTCTGTTAGGCTTTCAAGGTAACCAAGACTCACTCATCTGTTAAACAAGCTAGGGCACCAAGACCCACTCTTCACAATCTTCTCATCCAAGCTAGTCAAATTATTCTCAATAGTAGCACACTTTATTCTAAGAGAATATACTCCTCAAGCCATCATTTGTATCTCAACATCTGTTAAAACCTAACTAGAGAATAAAAAAAGTATTGTCTTGTTGTGAGGGTCCAGACTTAGCAAAATGATCATTAATTAGTTGAGGAATATAGTAGTTATGGGATTTTTAGGGAAAGGGGCTCGGTTTGTTATGCGCCCGATTTGACATTGTAAGACTAACCTGACCTCACCCAATCTAACCTAGGTCACCTGACCTGGCTCGATGAGGTTTGGGTCGACCTAGTACGACATGGCCCCATGGCCAGTCCCATTCTCCTAGCTATCCCAAGAGAATTGGGCCGCTTGTCCAGACCACCATGCCACCCAACGAACAAGTCCTCCTCTAGCCAAACCAACACTAGCATTGCAGTTCTTCTTACCAAGCAGCCCTATCCCCAAACACATTCGGCCTAGCCCTCCCTAGTGGGATAAATTTATCCAGTCGAGACAAGGTTCATTCTACATCTATTTGAGCCTTGTGGACCACTACATGCTATAATGGTAGGTCCATAACATAATTTATCTATAGAATTCCCATGTTCTTCCTTTTGTGGTTTAGCTGGACCAAATTACTATACCATGGGGCATGTCTCCTAGTCACGTTTAGCTGAGCTGCCTGCCTGCAGCCCTGATTGACCACCCTCAGCAGTTCTCATGCGTTCCCACACCGTTGGGCATTGAGCTAGAAAACCATGCCACAACCATCACCACCCTCCTTTGACATAGTGTCCCACTAGTCCATTTCCCCTTCGCCACCTCTAGCCATCCATGTTTGTGGTCATTTTCCTGGCAGAACTATCTCCCTCACACTCCAACCAAGGTTAATCCACCACTATTGTCCGTCCTGGCCCATGGATGTTTTCATGTCATGAAAAAATAAATGGATTGGATAGAGTATTATAACATGAAAATAAAATACAATGTATAAACCATGAACCCTATTCGTGTTTTTTTATTTTTCCATGTTATTTGTCTTACTGATGGATAATCCAAAGGAGAATCCAACTTCCCATAATTCCTCACATGAAAATTCCCATGTCACGCAAAGAGGATTGATCTAAAGGTCAATCTATTAGTCTATTTTCCAACATTTGTGTTTTAGAATTATTAATGTAGGATGGGAGACCACACCGAAAATTAAAACCACGGACTTGAAATCATATTATTCGTCGATGAAGAATGGTGTTCCTCCACCATTGTTCATCGATTCTTGATCATCAACTCTCTTTAAGGATGAGATCCTTCAATGGGGAAGGATGTCACATGTAGATATTTGTCGTTCATCTCCATTCACCACTCTCAGATGCCACTCCTCCAAATCTTTATCAAAATTATTTGATTGTTCCAAATATCGTGTTTCTCTATTAAACAATTTTATGGAGGAAATAATTTTATCATTTCAATTATGTTCCTTTAGAGAGTCATTATGCTATTTAATTTATGAAATGAAATATATGACACAAAATTAAATTTTAGTGCAATTTGTTTAATAAAATAATCATTCTATTTATTTTTTATTTTTTTCTTAACTCGCCCAAAAATTATCTATTTCTATCAACTCACGCCAAATGATGTTATGTCCCTCTATAGGTAAAATCATCATTCCGGAGACAATGAGGCCCTCATATTTTTAATTTGGGCACCAGTTTAGAATCTTCCAAAATTACACATGGATGAAATTAAAAAATTCTTAAAAAATTTACAATCATTTATTCCAAGCTCAATGGACCTCGAAATCACATGTCGTCTGAGTGACTAGTCTCTAAATAATCCCATAATTTTTTTAAAAAAATATTACTTATCATTTCTAGGACATTACACTCATGGAGGAATCTTATATGTCCCACTTGTATGGGAATTAATGCCCTTTTATTTTGGTTAGACTCATAGGGATGTATAATCCTTTGAGAGAAAATAGTTTGGGGCTTACTCTTAAAGAGGATTCCTTTATAACAGGGTCCATTAGTGATGTCTTAACTCATTTATATTTTGGGATTTAATTTGGGGCTTATTCCAAAGGATGATGCTCGAACAAAGGGAATTAGGGTTGGACTAATGAGGAGGATGTTAACTTATCTTGGGCCCACGGTGACAAATTATTATATATTCCAATTATAGTGGGAAGCATAGTTCTCAATGATCATTAATTTAGTATGATATATGGTTATTGTTATCATCACAAATATCTATGCCCACATGAGTAATTGTTTTTGTGATGAATCATAAGATGTTAAAGATTCCTCAAAAAACACACTTTTCCTCCATTGATGGTGGAAGGGGTCGGGCCGATAGAGAATTTATCTAGGGAGACTATAGAAAATGGAACATGGAAATGAATCTTTCAATGAGTAATTAAGGTGAATTTCATTTGGTCTGGCCCAAAAAATTTTGGGATTATTCCTTGAGGGATTCTTATAAATGGGTCATATATTTGGTGGAGGATTTCATCCCCATTGTATAGGATAAGAAAGTGTGATCTTTAGTCTTCCTACTACATACTAGAGGTTTTTTTATCATAGAGATTAGAATGGTATGACATAGTCAATTCCCTAGATTCCAGGACTATGAACACCTAAACAATATCTATGTGGTATGGGTCTATGTGAAAATAGATATTCAAATCTTTAGACACCCTAAAGATCCTTACCCTTTGGCAGGATAAGTGTGAAAAATATCTAACCATAGATATTCAAATCCAAACAGTAGACACATTGATATCAATTTCTTAATGGTCCAATAGATGAAGTGGTGTTTGTGGAAGTCTGAAAATAGTTCTTTTGAGTCAAGGGAACCAAATTAAGAGAATCCTAGCAATGAGTGTAATAATATTGATCTTAAAGGAGATCTCACTTATGTGTCCTGCATAGGTATTCCACTTATGTAGGCCTTTTATGTTTACCACGTAGGTTGTAGTTGGAACTGAAAAATACATATCATATTATGGATAGGCCTGTGAATGTATGATATTCCTTAGGAGTAGAAAAATTTGGACAAAAAAATAGTATATGTTTTTAACATAAGAACATGGGGTGTCCCATGATTTCAACGGATGAATATCGTGTTGGTGTTTGTCGAAGAGAAGGACCATGCAAATGTTACTTAATTTTATGGACAGATGGTCCTCAAACACGTATCATATATTTTTGACAATGAAGGGACTCTGATCATTTTTATCCTTATAAATTATGTCTTATCTAATTTTTTAGAGAACTACTTGAGAGAATTCTGGGGGCATGGTTGAATGATCCATGAAATTAGAGATTCCAGAGCTGTTTAGACTTTTTCTCTTATTGAAATGGGGTGCCCAAGGGTCTTATTTATCAGAAAAGTGGGGACCTGATCGAATGTGGGTTTTTGACATGGGACATCTGCATATCTATATTTCATATATCCTCAATGAAAGGGTGTAAAAATTACACATCCATGTTGGTCTTTAGTGTAGGTCCTTGGCATAGGGGTTATGCATTGGGCTACATTAGAAGCAAATGATTTGACCTTCTAATGAGTAGGTGTTCTCTGTAGGTGGTATGTGTAGTTGTACAGTGCAGGTGGGGGATGGTTGAACCCTTTTTCCAATATATATCTCCATTTAATGGGGTGGGCCACTTCACCCTATTTCGGGATCTGTTCAGATCATTGGTCAGGACTATTCTGCCCAGTGCCTTCACATCCATAACCGATCCCCATGAAAAATGGATAGTCACACCATGAAAATTTAGATCCCTATTGAGGAATTGTTTGTTTTGGGGATAATTTAAATACAATCATCCTCATCCTCCAAAAATCCATACTTTACTCAAACGTATAATTTTTTGTCTATATGAGGTTTTCGTATTCAATTCTTTAGAGACAGCCATAGAAAAAATTTGATCATGTCTATAGAGAACATAGGTGGAATTTGAAATCATGTACATATAAGATAAATATTTCAATCATGTTCTTATGTAGGGTGATAATGAACACAATTAGTATAATGTTAATGATCTCAAAGTCATAACCAATTGGGTTTGAAAATGTTTGTTGATATAATTTGGAACAATTAAAATGAGTCACCCATTTATTTGAAGATCATTCTTCTAATGTTGAATTATTTTCCTTAGAACATATACTTATTTGATTTCAACTAAATCTATCTTTTTTTGGTACATTTATGAATTAAAATATAATATTTTATTCCATGGAATAAAGGTGAATTTTTTATTCCAAATTTATTTGCAGGTCATGAGATCCATAAATATAATGATAGGAAACTCCATATGACTTTTTCACAACAAGAATGGTTATAAAGGTTATCCAATATGGATAATTCCTCATATGAAGATATAATTATTTGATCTATGAAACCTCAATTGATGTTAATCATGAACCATTACACGGATATTGAATCTTTTAACCCTTCAGGATGTTGAATGTCCATCACATTAGAAATTGTGTCACAAAAAATCAAAAAATCAGAATAACTTTGATCCCACAAATATAATAAAGTATCTCATGTTTGTAACATACCAATCATTAGAATACCTTCATCATATTCTCTCTTGAAATATAATAATAACAATAATTTCCATAAATCCTTATTTAATTCATGAATTCTTCATTTTTACAAATATTATTTTATATATTTCATAGATTCAATAAGACTGTAAACTTTATCAATGATATCTTAATCATATTTAATCAAAAATCTATTCATCAATTACAAGGTAATTAGTACCATTAAATTTACATTATTCAAACATCACAATCATAAAATTTGGAACATATTAAAGGTTATATTTTAATTAATCAGATGTTTCTCCTGAATATCACATTTCAATTTGGTAATTTATTTAGTACCTTAGAACTATTCAACATATTCTATTAAAACCATAGAGAAAAAAATATATTCACCAATCTGTATATATTTTACAAATAATATAACAAAATTATTCAACAATAAACTTAAACACTTCAATTATTTCACTTATTACTTAATCCATTAATAAGGCTACCTTATCATATTATATAAAATATAATTCCTTTAATATTTCATTTGTAGTCTTATCATCATATTTAATTTAATAACTACTTGTACAAACATTATCCATAACATCTTGAGTTTTCCACATAGGAAATTGATTTTCATAATGCCAATTCATTACACATTTATAGAATTTATCAATTGGTAATACCGTAAAAAGGGTAATATTCCCACACATTGTGTTAACTGAATATTACATTTTTTATTTCCAGTTACCTGTATTGTCTTCTTAAATTAAAAAGTGAAAACATATTACTTTTCTTATAAAACATCAATTTTTTGTTACATTTCACATTCTTGACATTAATGAAAATAAATATTCTTTCCACCTTGGTGTGTATTACTAAAATTATTGGCAAACTCTTTTCTTAATTTTATAGGTGAGTTTTAAGAGTTGGTTTTGTCATATATTTTTTAATCATGTTTTGTAAAAACTGAATTGGAATTATTACAATGTACTTCACTTGGGTGATTATCACACTTGACATTTCATCAGAAAAAAAATGTCTCATTCAATGGAAACCTAGTTCTTTATTGTTTTTACTATGGATTAAAATGAGAAAGCATAGTCTTGAAAATATATACCATATATCAAATCCATATTACTCTGCAAATTATCTTATATTATGTCTAATTTATTACATCTTATTTAATTCAGAACTACTTATGCTTGTACAAAGATACATTCCTAGAAATATCAATATAAAATTCCATAGGGATCCCACTAATTTTATATCATCAATGTTTTGAAAAATTGAGTAAACCATTTATCTAATATCAACTATAACAACCTAAAAAACCATATCTATATATGATTTCATTTTTATTATTACACAAACACATGCACAAAGATCATATTATATGTTTTCATTTGAAAAATAAGAAGATAAAACTTATATTTTGGTGATATATCATTATTGATTCCAACAAAAATCATTCATATTTAGTACCCCTATATAAAATAATAATTTATAATATTATGAAATGAATAAAATTGGAAAAGGGTCATCTGAGATGCTCGATAAATGAAAATAGTGGATATGCGTAATTATAATCATGAAAATAGGGGAATGATAACATGATTATAACATTATATGATCATAAATCATAAACATTAGTCAGGTAATATATAATATAAATTAATAATACATGAATTATGTGGAAATCTGTAACATAATTCATGAATGAATAACATAGGAATAAGACATGTAACTTGATGCAGACACATAAAAATGTAATATCATTCTCTATAATTCAAGGATAATTTCCAAAACATAATAAGAAAATTCATGGGGGATTTACCAACTAGGTGGGATGCACCACTATCCCTAGTCATAGTCCATTCATTATATTTGATTTGGTTTTCCCTTTTTATAATAGTGAATTCGATTTCCCCTTTTTCGAAAGTGAATCATGTTCATCGACATGATTCCCATCATTATATCCAAAGATGTAAATACAAAACCAATTATTATGAGGTATATATAGGTCACGCCTAAAAAATAATAAAATACTGACATGTTTGTTTTTTGAGAACATAAATTATATAAAAACCCCTAAAAATTGGTATCTAAATTACTCCATCATAAAATAACTAATGGAAGAGAAAAAGTTTAAAGTATCAATCCAACATATTGATATACCATTCAGATAAACAATAAGAATGTATTCATTGGATTATGTCTCAAATAAAACATAGGTAACATAGAATAAAATTATCTTAGAAGGAAATTTATTCTGAAGGATCACTTTAAATAATTGTTGAGGAAAATATCCTCTCTATTTAGAAATGAAAATTTTATATAAAAAACATTTTGAAAATATTTTTCATTTAAAATAACCATGAAATATTATAAATGACGAGGTGAAATATATTTTAAACATCTTTTAATTCATTTTTCTTTAAATATAATTGAATGGTTATTTAAAACAATCTTTTATTTTTTATAGAAAATATTGATTTAAAAGGACATATATTTCTAACTAAATAGAAATAAAAATTACATAAAAATTATAATATTTCAAAGATAAGGGTTATTGTGATAAAAATTTAAAATGGATGTATATTGGCTTCATAAATTAATTTTGGTGCATGACATAATATATGTCTCAACCAATGAAAATTGAGACAAAATTCTTGTACTGATATAGAAAATTTTGAAAAGTAAAACCCAAAAAAATAGATCATAAAATGTATATGAAAATAAAAATTAAATAATGGATAGGTATAACATAATAAATTCATTTATTATATACACTTTCTAAAAGAAATAATTGTAGGATACGAAAAAAGTAAAGTAGAAAAAAATGGGACTAGAAATCCCCTTACCAAAAGTCTCAACCTTATTTATACTCATGGAAACCTCATTTATATATAGATATATTTTAAATTAACCAGATAAACCTATTAATATATATAACACTACATATGATTTGCGTATGACATTATATTACACTTTTACTAACAAATTATTGTTAAATTTACATCTTTGTTTTTATTATGTGTTATAACTTATTATTTATGGTCCAGTTGCATATATTATGAATTAATCATATATATAATGATAAAAATGGTATAAATAACATATAAATTTTTGGTATATATTAATTTCATATGAATAATAATATTTAGAGGTAGAAACTAAAATACATCATTCATGGAGATGGTAGGTCGTACGTACACATGATGATTGTTGTTATTTTATTGATATATTAAAATAATGAACAGTATATGAATAAAGATCATTCCGGAATAAATTTTTTTCATATATATTAACTATTTTTATTAAAAAACCATAATAAAATCCATGTAAAGCATGAATTAATAACAACTTTTTGGGTGGTGGTAGTCGTTTGTAAACATAAATGTTGTTATCGTATTCCTACCAAATGAAAAGAATATTGGTATTAGTGATATAAAAATTTCATATGAATAAAAATTTAATTAATATCATATATAAAAATTAAATAAATAATTTTACCATCCAATTAATTAGGGTTATGTAATATGAATTGTATCTCTATGTAGAGACTCTAACATGTACGTACGCACGAGCGATGCTTTCACATATTGTTCAATGGGAAAGGGTCCATATAATGGTTTGTTAATAATCATTATAAATTTTAAGACTATTTAAGATTCTAAATTTTTTATTTATTTGTATATATCATTAATATATATGTGTTATATAAGATAAAAAAAAGAGAGTGATTGGTTTGATCAATTACCTCTTCTTTAAAACATCTTTAGATATCATCTAAGGTATAATTGATTTCAAATTTTTGGAATAAAATATCCTCTAGAATTTTTCTTAACAAGTGGATAATAAAATATGGAAGAGTATGCACGATTAATAATATATTTTCTTTGGAAATGAGATGATAGAGGTAGTGTCATTATATAATGATTTTGAGGGGCACTTTGGAACTAATGATAAAATTTTTAAATATTAAATTAAATCACCATATAAATACCACCAAAGGTAAATGGATTTGAATATAATATAGTATAGGGTGTTAATATAATAAAAAATATATTTTATACATGTATTGGTCATATTTTAAAAATTATAATTTTTATTAACCCATTGGTAAATTAATTTAATTTTAATAATGGTAAAAACATTTTTAATATTAAAAGGATGATATTTTTATTGAATTGAGTAATTACAACCATAAATGGTCAATATATGATATTTTAGACATTAGTTTTTACCATTTTTTTATTTGGATTTTTTTATTTTTTGACAAATTATATAAAATTTTAATTTCAATAAAGACAATTAGTGTCAATTTTTACCCTATTAATTATATAGACTTCATGAAAATATAAATAATAATATAACATAAAAACTATTAATTTGATACACAAAAAATATTTGATATTAAACTTGAATATTTTTACTGTTCGTTAATTAATTAATATATCAACCCTTTTAATATTTTTTTATCACTTGGTTCTGAATTTTATTAATTTTAATAATTACAACATCATAATTGTGTAATTATTTATGAAAATTATTTCTTTATTAAAATGTACAAATAAATTTAAATTCTTTAGATAACGAATTTATATTTCATAATAATATAAACAGTAAATAATATTTTTTATTTATCACCATAGGAAAAATATTATACTTATTAAAAGTAATAGTGTGACATTTAGACACCCTATTTTATCATAATAATATTTATAAAAAAATAGTCCAAATGTTTCCGTTAAATAATTCAATATACAACTTCCAATATTTGGTGTCAAATATAACTAATCCAATATCTTTTGGAAATGTATTAGGATTATTTTATAATATCTAAAGAATATATTTTTCTTTAATTATACTTTTTACCCTTAATAGTGGTACAAAAAATACTAAAGACACTATTCATATTGTCCAAAAATAAAAGGGACCAATTTAGTAAATTCATAAAATCTAATTAAATTTTTTTATTCTTTTTCTAAAATACAATAAACATAAAGGACTAAAATAAATTTAAAATCAAACTCGCAGATGTGATTAGACTACGATGTTTTATAGTGAAAAAGTCGAAAACTTTTTAATGTTTTTATATCATAATTCAACAAAAAATTGGATACAATGACCTAAAAAGGATAAAAAATTTCAAATTTAACTAATTATAATTTGAAACCAATTTAAAACATAATTTAAAAATATAAATAAATTTTATTAAAGTTCAGTTTTAATCAAAATTCAGTATGTTTTCATATTAATCAAAACCTGAGAAATATTAGAGATATACTACATGTTCACCCTATTTAAAATATTATACTAAGAATTAGAAGAAAGATCATATTTTCATATGAAATTTATACAATTTTTAAAAATTATATTTAAAATGGAAAATGCATTAAAAAGTAGTAAATTCAATAATTTGAAAAATGAATCTTTCTGTTCATAAAATTGGATTTATTATTATCTCATGCCTATAAAATCAATAGGTTGAGTGTTGAAAAACATGTTTGAATATATAATATATAAAATTATTCTCAAAATTCATCAATTGTGGTTGTTTTAATATATTAATAGAATATATTATTTCTATTTAAAATTATATTATACTTACAAAATGAATTTATTTATTTTCAAATATTTTTTAATTTTATTTGAAGTTAACTAATAAACAAGGGCTTAAAATCATATTTTCATAGTATTGTCAATCATATCATTAATTTCCCTTAAAAATGTTCTGTGGTAACTATATTAATACTTAAAGAATATTACAGTTTGAATATTTTTCGTAGGAAACAATGAAATATGATTCAGGAAAAAAATAAAATTTCAAGGATGAAATTTTAGACTGCATATAAAGAATTATGTATTTTTGGTAATGATCAATGGTTTTTCTACTGAACCAATTATAATCATGGATCATATAGAAAACAAATCCATGAATATTTATTCATGTTTCTCATTATGTTTATTGACTCTATTTCTTTATATTCTAAAATTAATATTGATCATGAAATCCCCCAAAGTATTATTTTGAAATCATATATTGAAAAGAGGGTATATGATAAATTTACTAAAATTGAATTTTGTTTGTATAATATTTCATTCAAGTTGAATATTGTTTATAGGGAACATATTTTAACATTTTTGAATTTTGTGTGTGCTAGAAATCAAAAAATTAAAAAAGAAATCATTAGTGAAGCACATAAATCGATATTCCCTATTCATCTAAGTTGTACAAAGACCTATTGGCATCGTTTCAAGTATTAATATTGGATTGAATGAGGTTGGATATTTCAATATATAATATATGTTTTTTTACTTTTAAATTGGATAAATCAAAAATATAATCAACCAAAGAGATGATTCTTCCATTTTTAGTCCTATATTGTATATGGTAAAATGTATTTATGTATTTTAATTTCATATTGATAGATACATATATAGGTAATAATGAGATTTTGGTTATTTTTTATCAAATAAATAATTATTTACACTTCATAAATATTTTATATATTATGACATTAGAGAGGTTATCTTGATAAAATCATAAATTGATTTTCATTTTACATGGTGTTTCTCTCTCTATTGCATCATACCATAATCATAAAATAATATTTAATTTTTTTAAAGAAGATTTATAGTAGTTTTATACTAATTAAAATTCTTGTGTAAAGTTTCTTACATATTCTCATGGATAATCAGAATGAAAAATTTAGAATAATTATGAAATTTTTTCTAAATAATATATTGATGAAAAAGTAATTTTAGATCAACATATCTCATTTTATTAGATTTTTATAAAAAAAAAATTCATTCCAATATACATATTAAATATTTTGATTAATTTTATAGAAAGAGGTATCAAAATACATCTTATAGGGATAAAGTAGGTTGAAGGAAGATAATAGGTCTTGAGTTTGAAGAATAGTTAATTGAAATGGTAAAGATGATATATAAGTATATGTTTGTAACTCCGATTAAGAAACTGAGTTATTATAATATCTTAAGGAATGATCATTCATTTGAGGGAATCACTCAAGATTTCCTTGAATTATATATATGAAAAAGTATCATATGTTTGGCTTGAAATGGAATGTTATGTTCATAGGTCATTTGATACCGTAAAATTATATATATTGTTAAATTATTTTAATTTTGAGGGTTATTACATCCCAGTTAATCCCATGTACATGATTTGTTTCATGAATCAATATTAATTAAATATATTTATGTTGCATCTAATTTTTTGATCCTTGAAATTTTATAGTTGGGATATAATATTTTCAATCAGAAAAAATACTGGTTGAAAATCATGACAATAAATAAAATTTGTTATATAGTAATGTGATCATAAAATTGGAATTTTTTTGATAACCAATATTGTTAATTGAGAAAAATGGTAATCTAAAAATGTAATCAATAAAAAATATCCTCACATTATAAAGTAACGGATATTATTTTGAGGATGTACTTTTTAATAGTAGAGAAAAATGTATCATCCTCGGTAATTTTAATATTATATTAATCTAATGACTTATTTGTAATCATAAATTATTTTTTACTTTTGTATAATCATTATACGAATATTATATATTTTTTTAATTCAAAAAGGGGATAATTGTTTTCTTGAAATAATTATTTATATATATTCTATAATATTTCACAATTATTAAAATCTAAATTTTATATTGTTTATTTTACAAAAATTATATCATGTTTTCAATTTATATGTAAAAATATCTTATATATGATTTTTATTCAAATTTTAGGAAAAAATTGATTTTTTGGTGGTAAAAAAATATAGATTTTGATAAATTTTTTGTATGATCATGTGTTTAATTATTCATGTTAATTTTTTTTTCAAATTTTATTATTTATTTTTTACTAATAATATTCATATATATTTCATTCTAATAAATTGTAACCTCTGTTTGGGTTTAAAAAATATTATACTAAAATTTTCATTTTCCAGATATTACATTTCATCCCATTTTATAGTTTTTTCTGAATGAATTTACTCCACTTATTTAAATTTAATTTTATAGAATAATATATTTTTTTAAATCATCACTTCTAAATTTAGTAATTAGAAAAATTTAATTATGTTCATTGTGAATTGTTGTATTTGTAAAATATATTGTTACCTTGTTAATAGTTTGAATATGTTAATTATAAATTGAAATTGACTAAAATGTACTAAAATTTTATCAAATGAATATTAAATTCTTTAATTTAAATATTATATCATAAAAGTTTTCAACATTTTTCATTTTGGATCCATTTTTCAAAAGTAAGAAGTTTTTTATATTTTTTTAAAATTCATGTGTTTACTATCCCTCACATATAAATTGACACCCACACTCAAATCTTATCCATAATAAAAAATCCAATTTGATCAAAATATCTATACTAAAATACCTTCCTAACGTCCACTTATATATATTAATGTAATGATTTTAATCATTATTCATTATGATAAGATTTGTGGTATAAAGAAAAAGTGGGTTTCCAATGAAGACATATAGTTCCCAAACGAGTGTTTTCTTTTTTTTAATTATTGTACAACATTATATTCTCTTGTAAATATTGTGATATAAAAACATAATTAGCTACCATATACATGAATCTTAATTAAATTTTAAACCATTTTTTCTACTTATATTTACAATGGATAATAAAAACATTTTTTATCTATGCATATGTACTACAACCATGGAAAAATGTTATATTTCATTTATCATCCACAAATATTATAGAAATGATTAATAATAAATAAAAATTATATAATATGATATATATGATATAAATTTTACACTTATATTTTTTATAATTATTATAATTATTTTTCTATTATTCAAATAAAAAAATCTCTTATGTATAAGACTTGACTACCACCTCATGAATGATTGTATTTTATTTTTCATCACAAAAATAATTTTTAATTTTATCTAAGGGTATTTAAAGAAGTTTTAGGATATCTATATTATAATAATCTATATTTTAAGATAAAATGAGACATAACTACTTTCACTAATAATCAATGATATATAATCCTTAATCACTTGTATTTATGGACTACCCTTCCCCTGACAGTGAAATTAATGAATCATAATATATATATTTTATCTAAATATAAAATTATTGTTTAATTTTTTTATTTATATGAAGATTAAAAGTTATGAAATTATATAATCATGATCAACATGGGAATAGAACCCTATAAAATTTATTATTGAAATATTATTTGAATACATTCAAAATGTATAATGTAATCATAATTTATTAAGTAATGTGATATTACATGAGTAAATATAAAATAAAAGGAACAATATAAATGATAATGGTTACAACAAATTTAATTTATAACACACATGAAAAAATTATACCTAAAATTTTTTAGGTTACTACGCATGTCCAGAGGGTGAACCACTAATTTTGGGACCCTTTCTGGTTAGAAATCAATAGTTAAGGGTGATCATTGTGAGTTAGTGTTAGGAATGGTGACAAATTGGGATTTTTATCAAGGATTTTATAAGTTTATGGAAATAAATATAAAATATTATATATTTGCATTATGAATAAAAATTTATATTATATGGTAATGGTGTGTCTACAGTACATCGTTAAATATTTCCATCATGATAAAAATAGAAATTTATTATGTCACATAACAAACTATTTACAATTGTATAATATTTTGGTACCATGGGGTTGATACCAAATAGAAAAACATGCAAGGCTAGTGAACATCTGCGAAGAACCTGATAGGTTTATTTCCGACATGAATCATTTACATTTGGTTTTATATGATGTACATAATATGGGTTATTTCAAATTAAATCGTGTAATTGAGGACAACATTATAGAATAGAAAATAGTTTTCCTAGATCTTTTATAGAATGGTTATATTTCTTACGATGAAAATAAGTGTTCATATAATATATTGGTCATGGTAAAAAAATAAGAACTTCCAATTCTGTTAAATACTATTTTCAATATTAATTGCATAACCTTCCCAGAATAAGCATTTTTTGAAGTCAAGAAATAGTAACAGGATATTGCTCCTAGACTGCACAACAAAAAACACTATATGGTCCTTTAATTATAATACACTAAATTACGGGTGTGAAAAATAATATGATTAATATAATTTAATAACATTACTCCTAGACAAAGGGTTACCCATGTTTTGATTTAGGATTAATTAGTTTAAATAAATACAAATTCTAGACATCTAACCCTTGAAGATTTAACACACAGGATGACAATAGGATTAGACATTATAAGACATGGAATCAAGCATGAAATATTAACTATGCTATCCCAAATTAATAATTCTAGGAATAAACCAATTTAAAATCAATCAAGACACACATAAGCATTAAGGAATAAAAAATTACATTCAATAAATAAGGTAAAAATAATTAATTTAATTTGAAAAATAGTAATAATTTAAAAAGTAATCTAAACAATAATGAGTAGTCCATAATTCATATGAAATAATTGAAACTACGAAGAATTAAATAATTAGGAAATAAAATTAAAGACATTAATTTATTTAGTGTTTTTAGAAGAATGTGTGGACGAAAATAAATTTTTTTGGTTGTTCTTCATCATAATTGGCCAATGTTGTAGTGCTATAAATTATATGATACATAAAATATAATTAAGTTTAAAACAATCAGATTTTTTATTGGATTTAACTAAAATTTACTTTGAGACATTCATTATGTGTAATATAATATAATCTCATATAATCATATCCTAAAAAATCCAAGGAAATCTTAAACCTATTGGATTTCATGACTAGCAACTTATGATTAGTATTAAATTATAAACATTCACATTGTGTATCTGATTCATGCTGTGTATTTTATTATCTTGGAGTATTCATGAATTTACTAGTTTCATGTTATATAAATTTACTAGAATGGGTACAAAACATGGGGAGTGCACATTATAAATTGGTTTCATGATATTAAATGACTTGAATTGCTAAAATAATAGAATCTCCTCTTGTGATAGTTGAATATTTATTCAATGAAAAAACATCCAACAACCAATGAAGCATCAAATAATTAATTAATCTACCCTAGAGAAATTTAAAAAAATATCTGTGTGAATTAATCTTTTCCAGTTCGACCACATTACGATAATTTCATGTCGGAAAAAAAAAATATTAGCAGGTTTTGAAAATGGAATAATTTTTAAATCGCAAAGGATTATTATAATTTAGGAAACAAAATTGTCTTACATGAAATAGATGGCCCTTCCAAAATCACTAATGAAAAAAAATTAATCACACATCATAAGTTAGTTCATTATTTGAACCCAATATTCCTTTAATTACAATTTCTCAAATATTACATATACGAAATACTCATATTTCCATTTACATAACCATTAATTTTCTCATATCACTAAAGGTAAAATAAAACATGAGTTATGCTCATTCTATGAATACATGATCCTAAACATAGGATTTCATTGATTTATTACTTTCACCCAATTATAGAAAATACAAAATTAAACATGATTTCATTATATTAATAGTTGACATAGATCATTTGAAAAGTGTAGGAGGGTAAATAAAAAAACATTTGCTCAAATGGGGAGAAAAATATAATATAATACATGATACTAACAAATAACTCATTTACGATCTCATATAAAATTCAATATCTCCACAATCTCATATGCATTGGGAAGGTCTATGGGTTTTCAAAAAGATTAATGAATGTATCAAATTTCATCTTATAATGTATCAATCTTCATGACTCAGACATTTCATGTATATAATTCCTAACCACATCTGATGAATCATAAGAGTCATGATTTAGGTAAATGATATTTTTTACCTTACTAATACACAACCAATATTTATACTTATTTTTAATTTTATAAGAATTATATACATGAATGATAAACCAAATGTACCATTGAAAACATCCCACAGATCTGGTGTAAAAGTCACCATACATCTTCTTTGTAGTAATCATCCAAGGTCCATCACTATTTATCACATCACACACACAAATTAAATTTAGTATAATGTGATTATTTTATGTATAGAGTAGGAGGAGAAAAATATTCTTGAAACAATTATCATTAATTAAAAATATATTTATGGTTATTATGGGTAAGATGTATTAATGTACTAGAATTCATCTCGATAAATGCCTCAAAAATGATTCCACTATTAATAATAATAATTTTTTTCATTCATTTTCTTGATAATTTTAAAATATTGGCTTTTATAGGTCTTATTTTCCCATGAATAGCTCATAAAATATTCTCCACAAAACATGAAAATTTATTTTTAAAATCCTGTTGGGAATAACAATACAAAAAATAGGTCAATCACATAAGACATAACAACTTTTCATAATTCAATAAAAATTATTTAAAAGAATCATTAATTTTACATTAAATACGCTACACACAATTCATGCTAAAACAATATGAAATGATGAATATAGATTTAAAAAAAATTCTATCTCGATATTTTTTTTTTAATTTATAGCAATGTAATGGGATTTCATTTTAATGTTTTTATTTGGTTTAAGTTTTCTCAAGACTAAATAAAATAAGAAATAATCCAGCAGGAAACATACTAAATCTCAATAATATTCCCCTAAATAAATAAAGGGACAATTTAATAACTATTTTATAACGTGATATAGGAGATAAATAAGTAAATAAATAGGTATAATGGTAATGAAAATTATGAATGTAATTTATTTCATTTATATTTATCAATAATTATGGTCAATATATTGGGTAAATTTATATATGGTAATATAATACCAGGAACCATAAAAAAAATTGAAGAAAAATACTTGCACTTGATAAACCATATATACATATGTGGAAACCACTATAGGTGATGAAAATTGGAAAGTCCACATAGTAAAGTGTATATAGAATATTTTTAGATATATTCATTAATGATATGATAACTAATTCTCAGAAACTATGAATAGAATACTCTATACAAATAAATTTAAATTATCCAAAAGGAAAATAGAAAACTATAAGTTTATATGGAATATTCTTAGATATATTCATTAATGATATGATAACTAATTCTCGGAAACTATGAATAGAATACTCTATACAAATAAATTTAAATTATCTAAAAGGAAAAGAAAAACTATAATTAAAAATTATAAGTTTCCACGCGTAATGTTCTAAAAATGGTGTTGTTAACAAGATTAATATAAAAAATATAACTATATAGCACATATCATATTAGTTTTTCAGCTACCCTTTTATGAACTAATAAACATATCCACAATATCATGCTGGTGATTGATGGGTTCACCACTATAGTAATGGGAAATCAAGAAATGTCATGTTGTAGTTAGGGAATCATTATATGGACGAGAGGGGGAACTTATCCATGTCATAGATGGAGAACATGGATCTATCATTGTATGTTAGTTATATCATAAAATACTTAATCATTTCGTTTTTAATACTAAGATATTCATTGATATTCATAGTAGATTTAGAAGGCTATGACATATAATAATTATTGAATAAATGATAATGAGACTACAAAAAATAATTAAATTTAAAAGTCATACATTGTAAATTTAATTTAATAAATGGTAATATAAGGAACATGGAATAAAATGAGTATGAAATATAGAGAAAAGTAAATAATAATTGGTTATGGGTTCATGTTTAGAAGACTAAACATTGTAGGAAGATGATCCACTATCCCCATCAAAATTCCCCTCCTAAACAGTTTGTGTCTAGATCTTCCCATCGATATTATTGGTTGTAATGGAGAGAGGGGAAATGAAATATACTCTAAATAATTGATAAAATGTTGTAATTTTGGTAGATATAATTTTTTTAGGTGTAGATTAATATAATGTTATGTGTCTTGAAGTAGGATCAATGCATGGTATCTCAGACGACAAAGCTTGGGATGTTCCCTTTCAATGATGAGCCTGATCTATTAGAAATTCCCTATGAAAAATTTCACATGTCATATTTGGGGTGGGGGAATGTATGGGTAATACTGTATTGAATAGTTTGGAGAATTCGGGGGGAAATATAGTATTGGGTGCTAATATAGTTGGGAATGGGTGGGTGGGTGGTGTGTTAGTCGTATACTCAAGGGTAGTGGATATATACAATGAATGATCAATTAAGGGTATACTGATGTGTATACTGATCCTTCGTGGGTTCCAAAGATTGTACTATATAACAATATCATGAATGAATATAACCTCCCACATAAATAAATGAAATGGTCGGACATGCTCAGGTTGTGGTGGTGGAGTCATCATAGATGAAGAGGTATAGGTTAGTGATGGTGTAATAGTTTCTTTGGATGGGGTAGTAGTAGAAGGAGCCTCTTGAGCTAGAGTAGTTGGTTCTAGATCATGAGGATATTGGATTTCATCATATCCCTCATCATACATGGAATCCAAATCAAAATTATTCTTTCTCTTCTATAAGATCATCATCATATGGAGCATTAGCATGTCAATTATATCTATATTTTCGATATTGGAAAAGGGTTAGTAGAAAAAAAAATTATAAAATTATAATATTGATGTGTGATGAAACTACACACATCATGGAACCAAAATCCATCATCGTGGGGGCCTTAATTTATTTTTAGAATTGTAAAGACATGTTGATGGTAGGGGCTCTAGTAGAAGATTCCAAAATGATTATTTCTATTTGACTGATTCTACCATTAGTATCTCTTATTTTTATGGATGTATGGGAAATATCCCAATGTATTATCCAAAAGGAAATACCCTAAAAAGGTTCCCTATATGATATGTAGTTCTAAAATTATCTAGGATTTATGGGTTATTAATTCCTAACTACGTGGATATTCATCCGTGTTTGGATAAAATGTTAAAGCCTAACAATATAGAGAAAAAACAAATATGGATGTTTAAATACCCATCCTAATGATGAAGTATCCCAATGTGTATTCCCACGTATTACCACTGATACAGAAGGTGACTTATTTTACATTATGAAAAAACGCTAGTAATACAACATTTTAGATCAACCTGTCTACCATGACAATGATAAACAACTACAAGCACCAGATGATCTATTGGACTATGTCGTGTAAAGGTATCATCGTATGAAAACTATATAAAAGTATTGGATAGTCATATTGGGATAGTATTTATACAAAACATGAGAAAATAATGTTCAGGATCAGAAACTTTTAATATGAGATAATGTTTTGGGTGTTGGGATGTTCCCTGGGACTAGCTTGGAGAAAAATATTAATGGTTGTAGGCTATGTGTGTTGAAAAACTAGTTGTATATAAATGTGGTGTTGGATTTCAATATTTCGGTGGATGGTCCAACATCAGGAATTTGGGTGTGAGATGATCATTACATAGGGGTAATCATTACGAATATTTATCCCTTATAGTTATCAGGAAGGCAATATAGATGAGAAGTAATGAGTAGTGAAGGGAGGGGTGAATGTGCTGGAGACATGATATTAAGAAGATGATTAAGAAAAGAGAGGATGAGTAGTAGGGGAGCGTTGGGAATGGGTTGAGGCTAATGTTATTTGGGAGTAAATTAATGGAAATAAAACATTATGTAACCCCCCAACCCTAGATACCTATAGTTGGTGAATTATTTTAAAATATTGGAATGATACAAGGATATCATGTACCGAAAGACCAATCAGTTTAGATGTCCTGGAAATAGATTACATACATCAACTTAGAATTACAATTTAAAACACAAAAAATAGCATAGAAAGTTCTTTTAGAATTCCATTATTAACATTTATCTTAACCCTTCATATCAGTCATCATACTCTTCTTGAAATCATAGAGATATAAAACATAAGAAAGGGGTGATCTCATATGATCAGTAAAGGTAAATAATTTAGCAGAAGAAAACTTAAACAATAGGGACGGTTCATAATTAAAAACACATGAATTTGAAAATAATTAACATGAAACATTTATGGTAGAAATATGAGATAATTAAATAATTCCATAATAAAAGGTAGTCATGGGTATTATACTAGTTGAATAACCACATTAACCATCAAATTTATTTTCATGATGAGGGAATGTATAATTCCACACATTATTAAAAAAAATTCAAGGCATCGGCCAAGATGTCAAAAAATGTTTAAGGCCTCGACCAAAACAATATATCAAATTATGAAAGGCCTCATCCAATTTCATTTCTATCTGTCTCATGAGATTTACAGATGCATCGAGTATCTATAGCAGGCTCCACTCGTCACTTACTATGTCAAATACGTTCTTCAAATAAAAAGATTAAAACATAACATACACATTCATACTAGAACTAAAATACGAAATAACAATAGATAACCATAAACAATGAATGGTATAAAAATAACACATCGAGTGTCAAACATTTCATAAAAACTTAAATACAATATAGAAGATTTTTATCATAATAAATCATCTTCAAACAAGTTAAAGTTCATCAAAGGATGTTGACATAGATGAATTTAAAATGATTTGAATGAAATACCTTTTTCAATTTTGAAATCATTTAAAAGACACATAATTATAATGAAAATATTTATTGTGAAAATATTCTTAAAAGCTTCTAAGGGATTATTTGATGATGTTATAATGGCAAAAAAGAGCTGCACCCACCATATATGTTAAAAAAACACATTATTACATTAATTTTGTCAAAATGGTCATAAGATACCTCATTTGGAAAATGACAAAAATATTTCCTTCAAATAATTATAAAAAAATTATAAAAGGGTATAAATGATGTTAACCCATAGTCTAGTAAATCATTAAAATGTTTTGAAATACATTTATAAGAAACACATATGTGGATGATAAAGAGGTCCCAGTAGATACTCACGTATAAAGAACCTCGAATAATAAAGAGATTGTAATATGTATCCCTTACCCTTTAATTTTCCTTGGTAGAAGGTACATTAACCTCCAGTATAATAGGTAAATAATTGTTATTAAGTCCTTAAATAACCATATACATAAATATGATATCATTTAGGATATATTAATATTGTTTTTTTATTAATAATTTATTATTATTGTCGTTTCTATAGTTAACTGATTTATTTTCCTTTATATGTTTTGTTACATAAGCTGTGTTTGTTGTGGATAGGATGTATTTGATTCATATCCAGAATGTTATAATGTTATGAATCATTATTTTTAATCATAAAATAAAAAATATTGTTGAATTGATATGATGCAGAAATTAATCTCAACGCGATCGTGGAGATAGTAATCCTTACGTACACATGAGAAACAATATCATTCTTTTGATATTAAAAAAGTATGTCAATAGATGGTATATCATATATACAGAATCAGTAATATGTTATATTTATTATTTACATCAATTATACAATATTATTATACACATCCGAAAAAAATAACAACTACACCATATCATTAAGTTAGTAAGCCGTACGTATGCAAGTATGGTGACATTGCCATTCATATGATGGATAGAATAATTAATATGGTTGTAGAATTTTTATAATAAATGACAGTATATAAAATATACTAGTGTTATTATTTTGGAATGGAAACAACAAATGAATGAAGAAGTGAATGAAGAAAAGAAGATGAAATAGGTGGTGAAATATTTACCTCTTCTTTGTGTACTTCATTTTTGATTTTTATAAAAAAATGGCACAATAAAATGAATATATGACCAGTGGAAGGACTCTATGATTAAGGTATGATAGTTCTGTGGATATTTGGGCAGGGTTTGGCTGATCCAAATGGCTTTGGAGTATGAATTTGAGAGAAGTGGAAGTGCCTTTTTATAAGAGGGGTGAGGGGCACGTTATGAAAAGATTAAAATATTAATTTATTATAATATCATATTAGGTTTATAATGTAACAAAATGAACTTATTTCGAGTCTTAGGTGGTTATGTGTTGAAATATTCTCAACCAATAGAGTTTAAATATTTTTATATTACCATTTTCATCTTTTCTTTTATATTTAACTATTAGGTAAATAGTTAAACTTGTACAGCGTCTTCCTATATTCCTACACTATCTGGTTAATAATATTACTCTAAAATTCCAAGAGAACTTAAAGTGGTTATTTACTGACATATAAAATATTATTTAATACCTTTTAATGATCCTTAAATTTTTAGGAGTATTATATCAACAAATAATATAGTATTTGTTTTAAAAATTAATTTATGTCAATTTTGACACTATTTGGTATTTTATTTTTTTTGAATGTCATAACAACCTTATAACTTTGAGGAAAAATTTATCTAATGAACCCTAAAATTTCATATTAACCTATAATGATAGTTTATTTCATCATAAGTCCCAATTTAAATTTATTTGGATATTTATAATATCAATTAATTTGATATTTCATTAATAATGTAATTACTGCATCATCATTGTGTCAAAAATAAATTAAATCATTTTAGGTATAGAAATTATAAATAAAATTAAATTATATCAGAAATATTTTTATATTTTAATTAATATTTATACTAGAAATTATCTTGTGAATAACCCTATATTAAAAATGTTTTATTTAAATAACTTTTAATTTAACACTTTTAACTCTTATTTAAATAAAATAATAATAAATGTCCTAATATAATAAAAGTGTACCAAAAGGATTATATTTTTTTACTATGGTTGATTTTGGACTAAATAAACTTATCCAATAGAATTATGACATGTGTAGGGTAATTAAAACATCATGTTTATCCTCAATTACACTATTTACTTTTAACCGTGGTAAATAATAGTAGAAAAGATACTATTCACTAAAAATTATTTTCATCTTATTAAAGAACATGTTACATAATGATATTAACTGTGTATCTCAAAATTATAAAATTTAACTCACAGAAGCTGTAAAATTATGTTTTATGCAAATTATCAAATGCTCCTAGAAGGTGGGTAAAACACTGAAAAAATTCAATAAAATATTATATAATTAAACATATTTTAAAATGACTCAAAAATATTAAATTGAACATATATAGGAATTATGTATCAATTTTTACCTAAAATAATATAAAATAAATTAAAAAATTACTTAAATAAAAAGTCAGTGTTAAACAATAACGTAGTGTTTTTCAGAAATCATAAAAATTGCAGGGTTTCAGAGAAATACAAAAAATTCTTCATAATATAATCATGATATTATGAACTCAAAAATGAATTATATTTTTTCAAATTAAAAACATATAAGTCTCATTTAATAATCTATAATTAATTCCCCTTGTCAAAACAAGAAGCGTGTTTTTAATAGATAATAACTATAAAAATATTGAACCATTATTATGTTCAATTTCAAAGTGAAAAACTTCCAATGACCAACATTGGATAATATTGTAAAACTTTAATCTAATTATATTTCAAATCAAATTAAAATGTTAATCTATCCATATAAATAAACTATATTAAAAGGCAGTTTTGGTTTAAATTACAGTTTTTCTCACTATTCATTAAAAAATTATCATTATAAAAAAATACCAAAATTTCAGCAAATTTCTTTTTATATCTAGATTTTAATGAATAATACTACTTTATGATATTGAATATATAAATGTTTCATATATTATATTTAAAAAGGGATCTCCATTAAAAGGTGGTAAAATATAATTTTTTTGAAAAATAATTTCTTAATCTAAAAACTTATATTTGTTCTTATATTATGTCTTAAAAACACATAATATGGATGAAGATATTATATATAATATATAAAATTGAAAATTAATATAATATTATTCATATAAGTTTTTGAACTACTTGTTTGGTAAGTTTTGGTGTGTTTGATCTCTATGTTGCAGGTATCATAAGGTATTGAATTACATTGAAAATATAATGTACTATGAAATCTCGAGGTGTTACATTCTCCACCAATTTAATAAATTTCAACCTCGTAATTTGAAATTTTTCCTCAAAAATAAGATATTATAAATATAAAACTACATTTTTGGAAAACCCACATAAAAAATTGGGTAAGTAAAATTTAGTCTTAATTAGAAGGAAATAAAAACGAAAATGTTACCACCAAATTATGATCTCGATTAAGAGAACATTGTTGGAATTTAGAGACACATAATTGGAGGAAAAAAATTAAAAAACTTTAGGGGGTGACTGAGGTCATCAATCAAAAACAACTATAAAATTTATGGCCTCAATACCATCAATCTAAGACGATTTAAAATAGCATTGGTTCAGCAAAACCTAAGGTATTAGTATAACGCATTTTTTAAGACCCCTTACCAAACGTTTAAGATTTAATTTACTCATATAATAAAAGAAAACAATATATACTGGACAATTAGAGTTCCATCCATCAAATAATTTCTACCACAAACTCATCTCTAGATCTAAAATATAACATAACTTAATAATATTCTATTTATCCCAATCATTTAGCATTCCAAAAAATGAATTTATAATTCACCTATATGAAAATTACATTATACAATCCAGTACATCACGTGGGCTAGTGGAAGGTGATTCACCCTTGACGCCCTTCGGTTGCGGGTTCCTGTCTCACAGCCTTGCAGAACGTGACGGGTTGTCTCCCAACATCCGGGTTGTCATTATTATGAAAATACAAAAAAAATCTCAGGAAACAAATTTACCTTAAAAATAGTATCCAATGTAAAACATAATTGATTCCATCCATTAGACTGAACATAAATAAATATGTACAAACTCATATTCCAAAATTTATAAGGAAGGTAAACATAGTGAAGATCCTTTTTCCCACTAATAAAATGTAAACACATTAATAATGTATTCATTCATAACACCATATCACCCTGAATTACCATAAAACCATATTGATTACATTCATTATCCATCATTCCATATAGAATACTTGATATACTCCTTCTGTACAAAAATATTGCAAACTCCCACAATGATGGAATATATAAAGCATTAACCAGTTTCAAGGAATTAAATAATATCCAATATAATTTATCCAAATCAATCATATATAATTAAAAAATCCCTACCGTATTATCATAATCATATTATAGTTTATCATTCTCTCAACCATATATTTTCCAACAAATATTTAAACAGTTATTGAGTAATATTTCTTGGTTCCACATAATCTGATTTCCTTAAAGAAATAATACTGTAGAAAAATACATATATACTATATAATTCTTATAACATGTACATCATTAATACAATACACAAATCATATAATAATTTAATATCAAAAAAAGATATCTAATCATTCCTCTTCATCATCGGTAGTATCATAACTTTATTATTATCCAATAGAAGCATTTGGGGTATACTCTAATAATTTGGACATTGATTTGCGTAGTGTCCAAACTCCTCACAGATGAATCATTGTACATTTAAAACTTTATTATCCTTGTAATCTTGTACTTGGTGACCTTTTTATTCACACTTATAACAAACTATAATTTCCATCCAGAATTTACCAAGGTTATTCTTTCCACATTTATCACATATAGGAAAATCCATCTTTCCGCTCTTGATTTTATCCATATTTTTCTATAAAATCCTTTTATTATATTGCTTCCCTTCAAAACCATAGGTCATATAGGATTCTTCACACATCTTATTAACACATTATATTATTTATTCATATTATTTGAATATTTGGGAGAATATATACCTTATAAATGATGGATTACGACTATAGTAAGATATGAACCTTCTTACCCATTGTATCATGCATATTGGAGGAGTTCTCATTCCTTCTACCGGGTGCCATTTATAAATAACAAGACACACTATGTAAGATCATATAATACTGTATAATCCAAAAAGTAGAAAATTTATCAAAATTAATTAAATATTTTACCAAAAATATTCTCATAATCATAAAAATGGTTTAGTTGCTCAAATATTTACTCATATATCCTTGATAATTGGTTATAAATAAATTGTGAATTATCCTAATAATATCCCCCGATAGTGTCATAACCAAGAGTGTTGTAAGGCACATTATTGTGTACCAGGATACCTAAGGTCAATCCTGAAACTCCTTGATAGTGTTTTCACTCTTAGTTATATATGTTCCACAACAACCTCTAGCTGCTCGTATCTAGACTTCGATGTATTGCTTGGAAAACCCCCATAAAATATACATTACCAAAACTTTTGGATGATCTTCTATACTAATCCCCAGTGTCTGTATTAGGGTAATGTTTCCTAATACGAGTTTATCTAAATCTAGTTTCCAATGATATTAATAACTTCCCCTGAATCCAACTGTAATGATCTGACCCCAGTTACGCAGAGTCAGTGCATTATTTTAATATATTGGAATGATACAAGAATATCAAGTCTTGAAAGTCCTACCAGTTTAGAAGTCTTGGAAATAGAATTCATACATGTACTTCACATTAAAATTTTAAACATAAAATATATCAAATATAGTTCACTAAGAACCCCATTATTCCCATTTAGCATAACAATGCATATCAATCATAATAAATTCTTGGAAATCTAGGGAAAATAAAACATATGAATTGGGTGAGCTTGTTTGGTTGTAAAGAGTATGAAATTGTCCCATGTTACCAATTGTAGGATTGAAATTATACTGATTTTAGTATTAGTATAATGATGTATATGCTCAATATACAAGAGGGGTGGCTGAATTTTATACATTACAATATTCGTTTGGAACTTTTAATGATGGTATTTCTCAATAATGTTAAACAAGGTAAATTCACAAAACCTCTTAGTTCTACAAACATGCTTTATTCCGGAAATGTGGTTTTGGAAATGAATCTTAAGAAATATTTACAAAACAAAGATTCTACATTAAAGTGTATAGAATATTTCAAATCAGAGTATATAACTATCATAAAGTATATGATATTTATACTTTCCTCAATAACCAAAATGAAGCGGAAAAATTAAAACAATAAAAGTGACAAGTATTAAATCTTTTAACCCAAAGATATGGGTATCCAACTACCATGGATAAATACCACATGGTTAATAATTTCAA
The DNA here is from genome assembly GCA_963277665.1 of Viscum album. NCBI lineage: Eukaryota > Viridiplantae > Streptophyta > Magnoliopsida > Santalales > Viscaceae > Viscum > Viscum album. The sequence goes on from OY728128.1 coordinate 328,176,038, forward strand.
GAATGTCTGTCTTTACCCCCACAAGGGTAAACCATCTATAAAATGATCGGAATATTTTTGGTTATCCATGCAAACCCTCGAACTTCAAGGTAGTCGACACCTCTATATTCCTATCCCTAGAATCCCTTGAATGTACTCAGTATAATTTGGAGTCACCTGAAGCAATGCTGAACAAGATGTTTAGTATGAAAAAATCATGAAAGTCTCTCTCTGGAAATCACATCAGCATCATATAATCTCTACAGTCATAGAATAGTTCATCAATGTTATGATATCTTCCAAATGAGATACTATTTATAGGCACATATTCAATGGTTTTTACCTCCTATAATGTGCATTTTCTTCCTTTAATTTTGGAGGGAACTGTACACGTGTCACTCAATCAATGGTTGGTTAGCAACTAAATGCATGACATCATTTTATAACCAAAACACGATTTAGAAAAAAATGGGTTCTTAAATAAATTCATTTATCAGAGTGTATGAAAAAAAATAAAAGTTTGGAGACAATACAAAATCCATTCGGTGTCTATAATACATGGATATTTAAAATCAATCATCAAAATAATTCAGAACATGAATTATATAGTATTGGAGTGTCTTAATTTAATGTAAATTATGAATTAGAAATCGTTAGAATTCAGAGTATGAAGTTAAAAAGTTTAGAGTCTGAATTCATTAGAATTCGGAGACTGAACATACAATGTTCAGAGTTTGAATTCATTTTAATTTTTAGTCAAAACATACAAAGTTTCGAGTCTGAATTCATTAAAATTCTATGTCTAAACTTAGAATGTTTAGAGTCTGAATTCATTTGAATTCAGCATCCAAAAATAGAAAGATCAGAGTCTGAATTCAGATTCTGAAAATAGAATGCACTATATCAAAGTTTTTATAGGAATCCGAGGTTTTTGATATGAATCCAAATTTTATACATATACATGATATGAAAAATGAAAAACATGGTAAGGATAATTTTACCTTCAGGAAGGAAAATTTTCCTTATCAAGTAAAAAAATAGGGTAAATGAAATTTCCCATAGGATAAGGTTTTTGTGATTTTCAAAACATGAAGAAACGGAAAAGTTATACTAAAACATTATTAACTAAACAAATCTCAGATGATTGGTAAGGGTAAATAATTTCGTGGAAGATGACATAAATAATATGCAAAGTGAATAATTGAAAAAACATGCATTTGCAAATAATAAACATGAAAACATCATGGTAGAAATATGATATGAGAAAAATAATTCCATAATAAAACATAATAATGGGTATTCTACTAGTGGAATAGCCCCATGAACCATTAATATTATTTTCTTAATGAGAAAATATATAATTCAAGAAATTCTAAAACATTTTGTGAAGGCCTCAGCCAAGACATCTAAAAAGGAATAAGGCCTTGGCCTAAACCATATATCAAATCGGGAAAGTCTTTAGACAATTCAATTTCTAATTGTATCATGAGACATACCAATGCATCGAAGAGATATAACGATCTCTACCTGTCACTTACTCTGTCCAATACATTCCTCATTTGAATATGATGAAACATAACGTAAGCAATCATATTAAAACAATCATACGAAATGCCAGTAATTTAACCATTAATTAATAATGGTATAAAAATATCATATAAATAGTCAAACATATCACAAAACCTTAAAAAAATATGGAATATTATTGCCATAATAATTCAACTTCAAACAAATTTAAAATCCATCAAAGGATATTGACATAGATGAAATGAAAACTATTGGAAAAAAATACAACATTCTATTTTGAAATCATTTACAAGTCACATAATTATAAAAAATAAAATTTTGAAAATATTCTTATATGATTGTAAGGGATGATTCAATGATGTTATAAGGGATGAAAATAGCCGCACCTGCTGTATAAGTTAAAAAACACATTATTACTTTAATTTTCTCGAAAAGGTCATAAGGAACCTTGTTTGGAAAATGACAGAAAGATCCCTTTCTAATTTTTTTTTAAAATCAAAAAAGGGTATAAATGAATTTAACCAATTGTATAGTTAAGAGTAAAAATGTTTATAAATACATTTTAAGAGGCATAGATGTGGATGATAAAGAGGTCACAGTAGAAACTCATGTATAAATAACCACAGTTAATATAGAGATTGTAAAAGTTATCCATTACATTGTACATTTCCTTAGTCGAGGGTATATTAAACTCTTGTATACTAGTTAAATAATTGTATTTTAATTAAACAATAACCATATACATAAATATGATATCATATATGTTCTTCTAATATTTCTTTTCTAATAATATTTAAGTATTATCATCATTTTAGGTGTTAACTGAATTTTTTTCCATTATAAGTTTTTTACATAAGTCAAGTTGTTTACTCAAAGGATGTATCTAATTCAATTTATGAATGATCTTATGTTCTTAAACATTATTTTTAATCATCTAATAAAAATTATTTTTGAATGGTTACGATGGGGACATTAATCACAACACGTTCGTGGAGATGGTAATCTGTACATAGGCACGAGCGATAATATCATTCTTCTAATATTAAAACCCTATTTAAATAGATGGTATATCATATATAATGAATAATTAACATGTTATATTAGTTATTAACCACAATTATACATCATTATTATACCCATCAAAAAATAACAACTACTACACCACTATATGGAGATGGTAAGTCGTATGTATGCTCGTATGGTGACATTGTCCTTCATATGATGGATATAATAATGAATATGGTGGTACAATTTTTATAATAAAATCACAGTATATAGAATATTCTGGAGTTATTATTTTTGATTGTGACCAACAATGAAAGAATAAGTGGACGATGAAAATAACTTGAAAGAGGTGATGAAATATTTACCTATTCTACGAGTTCTTCCTTTTGATTTGATCAAAAGGGCTCCATAGGTTGGATATTTACCAAAGGAAGGACACTATGATGAATTAAGGATATTTGAGAGGGTATTTGGGAAGGTTTTGGTCGAGCCAGAGAGATTTGGAGGTATGAATATGAGGGAAGGTGAAGTGACCATTTATAAGAGTGGTGTGGGTCACATTAAGAAAAGTTTAAAATATTAATTAATTATACAATCATTTCGGTTTTATAATTTCTAAAAAAGAATTTATTTCGAGTATTATATGGTTATGGGATGAGAAATCTCAATAAATATGTTTTAGACATGTGTAGGTTACCATTTTAACCTTATCTTTTAGATTTAACTCTAGGTTAAATAGTTTAACTTTTATAATGTTCTCCTGTATTCTTGCACTGTATAATTAATAAACATGCACAAAAAATCAAACATAACCTCAAGTGGTTCATTAATGAAATATATATTATTATTTATGCCCTTTTTTTGAAACATAGATTTTTAGGAATATTATATCAACAAATAATATAGTATTTGTTTTAAAATTTAATTTATGTCAATTTTGACACTATTTGGTGTCTGGTTTTTGTAAAAGTCATAAGAACCTTACCACTTCAAAAGAAATTATCTAACCAATACTATCATGTCATTTTAACATTTTTTTGAATTCATCAGAAGCATCAATTTAAATTTATTTGGATGTTTAAAATATCATTTATTTTAATATCTCATTAATAAGGTAATTTCGGCATCGACATATTGTCATAAATAAATTAAATTATTTAATTTATAAAATATATAAATAAAATATAATTATATAGGAAATATTTTAATATTTTAATTAATATTTATATTAGAATTTATGTTATGTATAACCTTATATTAAAAATTGTTTAGGTAATAAGCATTAAATTTAACACTTTTAACAAATCCTTTAATAAAATAATAATAAATGTCCTAATCTAATCCAAGTGGACCAAAAGGATTGTATTTTATTCATATGATTTATTTTTGACTAAATAATCTTATCCAATAGAATTAGGACATGTGTAAGGTTAATTATTATATCTTGGATACCCTCAATTACCTTAATTACATTAAATTGTGGTAAATAAATTTAAAAAGATACTATCCACTAAAAATTGTTTTCATATTATTGAATGACATATTACATATTGATATTAACCATGTCTATTGAATTTTTTATATTAAACTCACAGATGAGGTAAAATTTTGTTTTATACAAATTTTCAAATGCTCCTAGAAGGTGGGTAAAAGACTATAAAAAGTTTAATAAAAAGTTATATATCGTATCATATTATAAAATGACTCAAATGAATTCAATTGAACTTTTATAAGAATTATTTATCTATTTTAACCTAAAATAAAATATTATAAAATAAATATTTACTTAAATAAAAAGTCAGTTTTATAGAATATCGAAGTGTTTTTTACTATTCATAAAAGATTGAATGTTTTTAGAAAAATACCAAAAATTCTCCATAAGTTAATTTTGACTCTCTAAATTCAACAATGAAGTACATATTACCAAATTAAAAACATATAAGTTTCATTTATTAATTTAAAATTAAGTTCTCTTATCAAAACAAGAAAAGTGTTTTTAAGAAATAATAACAATCAAAATATTCACACTTGTTTATGTTCAATTATAAAGGGAAATTACATCCAATCACCAAAATTGGATTAGATTGTAAAAATATAATATAATTAAACTTCAAAACTGATTACAAAGGTAATCTAACCATATATTTTAATTAGATTATAAGGAGTTTTGTGTTAAAATACAGTACTTCTCACTATTCATTAAAAAATGAATATTGTCAGAAAAATACCAAAATTTCATTCAATGTACATTTTTTATTCCTGAGTATAAATATTAATTTTATTTTTTCAAAATGAATATATAATTGTGTAAAATATTGGATTTAAAAAGGGTTCTTTATTAAAAGGTGGAAAAATTTCAAATTTTATTAGAAAAATACCTATTTATCTGAAAAATTTATTTTTTTCTTATATAATTTCTAAGAAAGAAATAATATGGATGTTAAAATTATATATAATATATTAAGTTCAATATTCAGTTAATACAATTCATAACCTCTTTTGAAATACTAGTTTTGTATGTCATGGTATGTTTGAACTTGATGTTGTATGTAGCGCAAGTTATTGAATAACATTGAAGAAATAACGTACTATGAAATCATGGGGTGTTGGTTTATCCCCTCCTTTAATAAATTCCATCCTCACAATTTGAAATTTTCTTTAAGTAATAAAAGGTTGAAAATATAAAGATACCTTTCTGGAAAACCCACATTGGAAATTAGGTTAATAAAATTTAGTCTAAATAATAGGGAATGGAAAATGAAAAAGCCACCCCCAAATTATGATCTCTATTAGAAGAACGTTGTTGGAAATTAGAGACACATAATTTGAGGGAAAATGTAAAATTTTTTAGGGAGTGATTTTGGTCATCAATCACAAATATGTGTAAAATTGAGGGCCTCAAATCCAACATTCTTAGAAGATTTAAATTATTATTGGCTCATCAAAACATAATGTATTAGAATAATAAATTTCTAGTTTTATGATCTCATACCTAATGTTTATGAATTAATTTCCTTAGAAAATAAGTGAAAAATTATATACTTGACATGTATACTTCCTTAATTTAATTATTTTCCACCCCAAATGCATCTTTCACTCTAAAAGATAACATAACATAAAAATATTATATTTATCCAAATCTTATAGGGTTCCAAAAAATGAGTTTATAATTCATCTATCCGACCATTAAAAACTACATTATACAATCCAGGACATCACGTGGTTATGTGGTAGGTGATGCACACTTTTCACCCTTCGGTTGCGGGTTCCTATCTCTTAGCCTTTCTGAATGTGACAGGTTGACGTTCAACCTTCGGATTGTAATTTTTATGACAATCCATAAATAATCTCATGAAATTATTTAACTATAATAATGGTATCCAATTTCAAACTTAATCTATTCAATCCCTTATACTTATCCAAATAACTTTTTTCCAAAATCATAGTACAAAATTAGTATGGATGGAAATAAAAAAGAATATCTTTTTTTCCACATAATAACATTTGAAACACTTTATCATGCATTCTTTTAAAACATTATAACACCCTTAATTTTCATAAAACCTTTTTATTACATTCATTCATTCTTATTCCTTATCTAATACTGAATATACTCATTCTATCCAAAAATGTTGTAATCTCCAACAATGATGGAATATATAAATCATTAACAAGTTTTACAATAGTCAAGGATATAAAATATAATTTATCCAAATAAAAAATATAGTATTCCAAATTCACTACCTCAGTATGAGAACCATATTATGTATTATCTTTCTATCATACATATATATTCTAAAATTAATTATTAACCTACTATTGAGTCCCTTTTCTAGATTCCACACAATCTCAAGTCCTTAATCAAATAGTACTACATTACAATCCAGGTATACTCAACAATTCATATAACATGTAATCATTAATATAATACTCAAATGACACAATAATTTAATAACAACATAATAAATCTAATCATTTCTCTAAATCATTATTAGTATCAGAACTTGATTATTATTCAATAGTATCATTTACGGTATACTCTAATGATTTTGAAATTGATTCACGCGGTGTCCCAACTCCTTGAATATGAAGCATTACACATTTGAAACTTCTTTTATACTTGTAATTGAGTACTTTGTGACCTTTTCTCCACACAAATAACAAACTCTCATTCACTATAAGAATTTACTATGGTGATTAATTCAACAATTATCATATATGGTAAAATCCTTCTTTTCTGTCTTTCCATAATCCATCATTCTATATAAAATCCTTTTCTTATCTTCCATTAATTAAATGAGATAGGGCAAAGAGAATTATTCAGTTATCTTATTAACACATGATACCATTTCTTCATATTATGAGAATACGTGGGAGACTATTTCCGTACCAAATTTTGGCTTATGATTAAAAACGATAAGACCATTCTTACCCTTTGTTTCATGCATATTGTGGGCATTCTCATTCCATCTACTGGTCACCATTTATAAATGATGACATGCACTAGAATAGATCAAATCATACTATATTATCTGAAAATTAGAAAAATTCTCAACATTAATTGAATATTTTGACACATAAATTATACTAATAATAAAAATTGTTTCTTTTCTCAAATATTTACTCATATATCATTCATAATTATTTGTAAGTAAATAGTTAATTTTCATGTGCATGTCCCTCAAGAGTTTTTAATGATGAGTGCAACATGGCACATTGTCATGTGCAATGATACACTTGGACCAACCCTAAACTCCTTATCGTTGTTTTCACTCTTAGGTATATATGTTCCAGATCCTACTCAATGTGACCGTATCCATAAATGGATGTATTTCATAGGAAACACACTTAATATCTACATTACCAAAATTTTTGGATGTTCTTTTATACTAATCATCAATGTATTTCTTAGGGTAATGATTCCAAATCAATGTTTATTAAAATCTAGTTTCCAATGTTATTTCTAGACATAATCCAATACCAACTGAAATTCCCCAGCTCCAGTTACCATGATTCAATGCACTATTTTAATATATTGTCATGATACATGGAAATAATGTCCCGAAAGATGGATCATATTTGCTTTCATGGAAATGGATTGCATACATCAACTTCACATTAAAATTTCAATCCCAAAATACAGCTTATCTAGTTCATGTTAACACAATTAATCCTATTAGCATAACCTGGTATATCAATCATAATACACTTCTTTTATGTCCTGGTTAAATAAAACATAAGAAATGGGTGAGCTCAGATGCTATGTAAGGGTAAATAGTTTAGCGGAATATAACATAAAAAATATTACTGTGAATAATTGAAACCAAATTCTTTTATAAATAATAAAAATGAACACTTTATGGAAGACTTATGAGATGACTAAATAATTCCATAATAAAACACAGTCATGAATATTCTACTAGTCTAATAACTTCAAGAACCATAAATTTTATTTTCAAAATGATGGAATATATAATTCCAAAAATTCGGAAACATTTTGTCAAGGCCTCAACTAAGATGTCTAAAAAGGATTATGGCCTCTTCCAAAACCGTATTTTAGATTGGACAAGGTCTCAGCCAATTCCATATCTAATTTTCTAATGAGACCTACCAATGCATCGAAGAGTTATAGTGGACTCTACCCATCACTTATTCTGTCCAATAAATTCTTCATACGAAATGGTTAAAACAGAACAAAAACATTCATATTAGAACAAGCATAAGAAGTGTAAATAAATTAACTTTAAACAATTAATGGTATAAAATTAAAAATTACGTAGTCAAATATATCAAATTACCATAAATACAGTATGTAAGATTTGTGTCATAATAAATATAGTTAAAAAATGTTTATTATCCATACAAAGGTGATGACATAGATGAAATAAAAACTATATAATAGAAATAAATCATTCCATTTTGAAATAATTTAAAAGTCACATAATTATAAAATAATTCATTTAATTAGAAAATAATCATATAATATTGTAATGGAATATTCGAAGGTTTTATTATGACCGAAAATAGGCACACCCTCCATATAAGTTAAAAAAAACAAATTCTTTCATTAATTTTGTCAAAAAGGCCATAAGGTACATTTTTTGGATAATAACAAAATGATTTTCTTAAAACATTTCTATAAATATAAAATAGTCATATAAATTACTATAACACATAGTCTATTAAATTGTAAAAATGATTTTAAATACATTTTTTAGAAACATGGATGAAGATGATAATGAGGAACCAACAGATACTCATGTATAAACAACCTCAGATAATAAAGATAATGTGAAATTTAACCATTAATTTATAAATTTACATTGGAGATGGTATATTAACATCTTGTATAATAGTTAAATAATTCTTATTAAATTATAGTAGAATGATATACATAAATATTTTATCACATATGGTATTCTAATATTTAGTTGTTAACAATATTTTAGTATTATGGTAGTTTCATGTGTTAACTGATTCATTTTCCTTTATATGTTGTGTTACATAACCCATTTTTTTTGGATAGTAATATTTTTATTTTTATTCATAATATTATTTAGTTTTAAAACATTATTTTTAATTTTTAGATGAAAATTATTCTAGAATTGTTATGATTGGGAAATGAATCTCATCACGTTTGTGGATACGGTAATCTGTACGTCAACAAGAGTGAAAATATCATTCTTATGATATTATAATCATATGTAAATATATTGTATATAATATATAAATAATCATGAACATGTTATTTTTACTATTTATATAAATTATATATAATTGACAAACCCATCCAAAAAATAATTACTACACCATGTTGTGGAGACGGTAAGCTGTACGTACGCAAGTATGGTGACATTGTCATTCATTTGATGGATAAAATAATTAATGTGGTTCTACCATTTTTATAAAAAAATAACCTTATATATAATATATTGGAGTTATTATTTTAGAGTGGAAACAAAAAAGAAAGAAGAAGTGGAAGATGAAAAAAACCTGAAAGAGGTGATAAAATATTTACCTCTTCTCCGTGATATTCCTTTTGATTTGATTAAATAGGTCAATAGGTTGGATTTATGAAAAAATTAATGACAATAAGTTGAATGGAGGATAGTTTATAGGATATTTTGATAGGTTTTTTCTATATAAAATGGATTTGGAGGTGTGAATTTGAGTGAAGGAGAAGTGCCTTTTTATAAGAGGGGTGAGGGTCACTTTATGGAAAGAATAAAAAATTAATTTATTATACAATCATATTCAGTTTATAATGTCTTTAAATTAATTTAGATATAGCCTTAGGTGGTTATGGGTTGAACCACTCCCAACATGTAGGTATTAGACATGTTTATGATACCATTTTAACATTATCTTTTAGATTTAACTCTCAGTTGACTAATGTAACTTTTATTGTGTCTTCTTGTATTCTTACTCTATATAGTTAATAAAATTACTATAAACATAAAAGAGGGAAAATAGTGGTTCATTAATGAAATATATAATATTATTTAATACATTTTTCTTAACATTAAATTTTTAATAATATTATATCATCCAATAATATATTATTTCATTTAAATATTAATTTACGTTAGTTTTTACACTATTTGGTATTTTGTTTTTTTTGAAAGAAATTACAAGATTATCACATAGAACAAAATTTATCCAGTCAACCCTAACATGTCATATTAACCTATAAAAATATTGAAATTCACTATATGTTTCAATTTAAATTTATATGGATTTTTATTAAATCAATTATTGCAATATCTCATTAATAAGGTAATTTATCAATCATCATTGTGTCATAAATAAATTAAATTATTTAATATCTATAAATTTAAAATAAAATAAAATTATGTAAGAAATATTTTTATATTTCTAATGAATATTTATTGTATAATTTCTCTTTTTTATAACCCTATATTAAATATGGTTTAGTTAATAATTGTTATGTTTAACACTTTTAACTCTTCTTTAAATAAAATAATAACAAATGTACTAATCTAATCAGAGTGGACCAAAAGGATTATATTTTATTCCTAAATTTTATTTTGGTCGAAATAAACTTATCCAGTAGAATTATTACATGTCTTAGGTTAATTATTATATCATTTTTACCCCTAATTAACCTATTTACATATAACATTGGTAAATACAAGTAAAAAGATATTATTCATCAAATATTATTATCAACTTATTGGACCACATTTTAATTATAGATGTAAACATTATTTGACAAGTTTTTGAAATTTAACTCACAAAAATGGTAAAATTATGTTTTATGTAAATATTCAAATTCTCCGAGAAGGTGGATAAAAGACAGTCAAAATATCAACAAAATTCTATATATCTGAACTTTTTTTAAAATTACACCAATGTATTAAATTTAACATATATAGTTTTTATGAATATATTTTGTCCTAAAATATTTTAAAATAAAATAACTAATTAATTTAGTAAGTAGTCGGTTTTAAACAATAACACGGTTTTTTTCACAATTCATCAAAAAGATAATGTATTCAGAAAAATACCATATATTCAATGTAAGATAATTTGGATTTTCTGAATTCAAGAATGAATTATATTTTACCAAATTGAAAAAATGTGTGTTTCATTTAATAATTTAAATTTTTTTCCCATTTTTCCAATCGAAAAACATGTTTTAAAGAACAAATAACTCTCAAAATATAGACACATGTTTAAGATCAATTTCAAAGTGAAATTATTTCTAATGAACAAAATTGGAGTAAATTGTAAAAATATAATCTCAATACACTTCAAAAACAATAACAAATATAAAATATCCATATAAATAGAACAGATTAAAAGTTTTTTTAGATTAAAATATAGTATTTCTCACTATTCATTAAAAAATGAACAATATCAGAAAATACCAAAATTTCATGAAAAGTTAAATTTGATGTCCTGATTCTATAGTAGAATTTTAATTTGTTAAATTATATATATAAAATATTCAAATATTGGATTTAAAAAGGGTTCTCTATTAAAAGGTGGTAATATTTAATTTTTTAAAAAAATACATATTTTAAATAAAAAAATGAATTTCATCTTATATTATTTCTAAGAACCACATAATTTGGATGTAAATATTATATAGAATATATTTAATTCAAAATTTAGATAATACAATTTATAATATATTTAGATCGACTAGTTTGGTAAGTTATGGTGAACATGCACTCGGTGTTGCATGTAACGCAAGTTATTGAATAACATTAAAGAATCAACATACTATGAAATCATGGGATGCTCAATATTAAACTATTTCGCATGATATTTTTAATATTCCTCAATATTTACATGTAATTTAATGTATTCAACCATTGAAAATTATGGGGAATAAAAAAATTCCCCTTAAACTCATGTTCTGTATGGTGTACAAAAAATGTATAAGCCTATTCTAGAAATTTTATTCCTATTGCCTCCTATGATTAATAACAATATTCCCAACCCATCATAAAATATAGAATAAATAAAATAAAATATAGATCCAAGCTATGTTTTCCTACCATTTAGTGATTCAACTAACATCGAAATCATGAATATGATTTCAATTCAACTATATATTAATAAATAACAAACCCTTCATTAAATGATTGATGATTTATTCTTTTACTAAATTCAATTTACATTCAAGGGTGGAACTTCAATTCAATGAATTTTGATCATCACATTGCTGAAAACCTTTAATATTTCAAAATTTACATACCGCTAGGATTTTATTTTTATGTACAATAGTTTTCTAGAGGAATTAAAAATCTCAATTTTCTCTTTTGTAAAGATTTATAGTTCTATATTTTTCGTACCAATTATTTGTATTTATATTATAATTTTCTTCTTATGTATGTTTCTAATGGAATTTATCTCATACCATCCATTTTTTTCATTCTTTTTATTAAGACATTGATAATCGATTTTTATTTTTAATTTCCCAATAATCTTCTTTCTCTAACACTAATTCTAGGTGACATGGATCACTATAAAAAATTCATTTTATAGTAGCATCTATGTTTTTATTTTATGTAATGTAATATGTCAAAATATTTTTATCCATATTTTGTCTATAGACTATCCTATTTATATTAAATACCATTTCCCAGAATATTTTAATTTCACTTTTGTGTAATTCACCATTATTTAATTTCTACAAATGGAACCATGTTCCAGTATTGTATAAATTTCTATATTATTCAATAATTACATTGATTGATCTATTTTTATTTTCCCCCAATTATTAATGATTAATCAGGGAAATCTATATATGGGGAAAATGCTTCTTTAACAAAATCATAACAAACATAGCGGTCTAATTTGTGTTGGATTCATCTTTTACACATTTTGATGTGTAGTCCACATATAACAATAGTCGATATATCCCATTGAAATTGGGGAACCCAGACATAAAATAAATTCCCCAAAAATGAAATATTTTTACTTCTAAAATGTTAATTTTTGGAATGTAATTATGTTTTTTAATCATTCTTATCCACTGAAACAAACCCTATATTTTCATAAAAATCCTCTCAACTAGATGGATTGTGGTGAAAATAACCCACATTGTAGGATTCTTGAAAGATTCCATTTTTGCTGATGATGTATTATATTCATATAATGAAGTGAATTTTTATGTATGTATTGGATTTCTTCCTCCATTAAGAAAAAAATGCATCAATCCATTGTTAAAATTCATAAATAACAGTTTCGATTATGAGTTATTTCTTGATTCTCCCAAAAATAACACATTATCCTATTGATAAGATATGATTTCATAATGATATCCATTGGAATGATAATTTTCATTACTAGTAAACCAAGGGAGTTCTTGTTTATCTAGATAGAAAAGTGTTTAATCTTATAAATCATCCTTAATATTTAATTAATTATCTTTCAATATACATTGTAAAAAGATAATATAAAAATGTGAATAAATGAAATTTTCAGTCTATTTGGTAACTCTGATAAGAATATAAATTATTTCACGATCAATATCTACGGTACTAACCATGGGTTTTCATCCTTTTTACTCATAAGGAACATTGGTGTTGTGAGATTAGTTGAGACTATGCCATTAGAGGGAAAGAGGAAGGCATAAAAATAATCATATTTTAATACCACTACGGGTAAATCATTCTATGCAGTCATATATGTTATATAATCATCATTAATAGTATGGTTGACATAATAAATGTGGGGGAATATGTATCAGAATTTATTCCATAAACAACACCCACAATGAAGTCACTATCATCACCCATAAATTCAAAGTCTTTGACACAATTAGGGGATACTATAATAGGAGTTTCCACTAGTATATTCATATTTTTATTGAATTACCTAAAAAATTATTCAATGAAATTTAATAGATATTTCTTATACAATAAGTATATAGTGGGAGTTCTGTACTAGAAATATCATGAGTGATTCACTGATAAAATTTATTATGGCCTAGAATCATCTTTATATATTTCAGTATCATGTGTTCAGGAAAATCATTAATATCAAGGATTTTTCAGATCGAATTCCAACTAATGATTTTATGTTTAAGAACTATTCATAGAAAGACCATGAACTCAAATATACCATAATATATGATCTCTCTATCATCTTCAAAAGTCCTATATTTATATTTATCATTGGTTAGAAAGTTGATTTGACAATCAAATTAATCGCCACCTTGTGTGTCATATTTCACTAAATCGGCCAACACTTTTTCAGAACCAACATAACAAAATATTTGTCCATGATTAAACTGAATCACCATCATTCAATTTTTGATATATAGTCTCCCTCTAATGATGTAAACATATCTTTTATCCACCATATTAATTATATGGAAATCAACATGAAAAATTAATTTACAAACAACGACCAAAAAATCTTGGAGATGTGTTCACCGGTAATTGACTAAATTATTTGGAAGATAAAGAAGAAATATCACTCTATAAAAATTACTTATCCAAACATTTTCGAGTAACTCATAATAATTCCATCAATATATTCTTTATTGTCAGCTGAAGATTTTCTATAATTGGATGTCCCAATAGTGTAGGGAATCAATAATATTTTGGGGTCTAATAGCTTTTATTCAAGCTTACAATGAATGAATTCATAGAATTATTCATTCATGATGAAGTCCCATTGGTCACATAATTTTATTTTATTATAAATTGACTTCTTTTAGAATATTTGATAAACATGAATATGATTTATGGGCTCTATAAAGGTGATATGGATATGTATTTTGTTAAATATTCTAAAAACATGTTTTATTTACACTCTATCATCCCTTGAATTTTTTATCTAGAAAGGGAATATTGGTGAAATATGGTAGTGGTGGAGGGAAATAAATATTGTTTATCAAGATTCCCTTATATTGAATATTTTTGAGTTTAGTAATATTCAATATTTTTTGTGACCATCATTGGGTGTATTATCATAAACCTTGTTATTGTGGATTTTTACATGTTTTTTAGGTACCTCTATATTTTGTTCCTATCATATTCACAGATTCCTAAAATTAATCACTTTTCCACATTTAAGATATAATTACTTTGAATTATATCTCTGATGTGTGTTGTTATTATCAGACCATTTACCGAATCTTTAGTCTGATAGGGTTTTGGATATTATTCCCACAAAATATGAATGATTTTTGATAGAAACATTTTGATTACTCAACTCAATGTCTTGGGTAGTCATATTATTATATACCTATTGATGAAATGTTCAGAGTATATTCTATTTATTTGACTACTAAGGTGGGTATTATTGTTTCATCCTCAGTGAATCATTTTAAATTTTTTATTATTGTGGAGAATAATGGGATCAATGGGAATATATTATTTTTCAAATGGGTTTTGAGGTTGAGGAGATGGATTTTGAGGTGAATACCAAGGTCTTAACAAATATAATGGTGGTAATAAACTATTATTTTATTTGTGAAACCTATATTGGTTTGTTTTTGCTATTGATATTATATTTTTAGATAATATTGATTCTATTATTACTATAGTATTCAATGTTATTTTAATTATTGATGTTAATTTTTATAAATACAATCATGACATTGAATTTCTATTATGAATAATATACAGTCCTAGTATGGGTGTGTGCGCTAACACATCTCAGATTCATTAATTTCTTTTTTATGGGTAGGAGGTGGTTTTATTAGTAATGAATCTAAAATATTTTTATCTTTTTTTGAGGGATTATATATAGGCGGCATGGTGAGTACTCTCTTCCACATGGAAAATTCTGTATCCCTAAGAACCTCAGTAGATCTTCCATAGACTAGAATTATGAAATATTTCAGATAAATGTGTTCTTACAAAATTCAACATCATGAAAATATGTATTTCATTAGTAGAGGAATCCACTAAATTCAATTAAATGGATTAAATATATGGTATAAGGTTTAATGATGTATCAAAACATTAATTATATGATATTAACACCTCTTAAAAGTTATTTTATTTCATCCTAATATTTCTAGGCTGATTATACATCTACCTAGGGTGATGATGATGATATTTTTTCTAATCATCCAGGTTCATTCAAGTGGAAATATTTTTATTAAAACATTTTTCTAAATCATCCCATGTCTAAATGGACTTCAAGGATTTGATTCGTAAGCAATCCTTAGCTCTATTGCCAAGAGTAAGTTGAGAAATATTTTCCTATTCACATCGAACATCTCACATGAATCCTATTAGTCTCACACAATTCAAGAAAAAAAGAAATATATTCATGTAGATATTATCTTTCTACTCCACTGAATTGGCCATAGTTTTGGATCATGTTGATGAGTCCAATTAATAATTTCAATTTATACAACTACATCTGAGAAAAAATGGTTCTACAAACCACACCACAAATGAAAATTAAGACACAATACATAATGGTTCACTCTATATTATTCTACACTATTATTTCTACCTAGGTGTTACATATTGTCAATTTTTATGATAATTCAATGAATGGTTATTGTGATCACCCATAGTGGAGTAATGATATGAAGTATGTATGTCTTCATTTTGAGATAGAATTAGTAATTTTAATGATCATCAAGTCATTCCAATTAATTAGGAGGATTATAGAGCAAGAATTTTCTAAAAAAGTGTATAATTGTTTTATTCCAATTTAAAATGTTTTAAAAATAAAGGGGAAAGAAGAAAGTTGGTTTAAGGTAATCATAGTTTTTAATTATATATCATGGAGAAAAACTCATGAACATCCATAGAAATAGAACCAAAATAGGATGCATCTATAAGACATTATTCAATTTTCAATCATAATCATATTAGAAATTTATAGCATCCAAAACCACATATGTTACTATTACGTATCATAACGGTATCATTTGGCTGATCAAAAAGAGAAAAATCAAAATGGTTGGTGATCAAGAATATGGAATCTTAGAGGGGTATCTTCACATGAATTTCATATGATTATTTCATTAAGACATATGTAGGTTGGTTTTTCTTCATACGAAATATAGGAATCATGATCAATTCCATGGCTTATGAAAATGTTATTCCAATATAATGATTGACATGGACAAATGAATTAGGAGGAAAAGAAAATTATAAGCCACTAATTGGATTTTGTCAATAGAATTGCATCTACCAATGATATAAACTAATCTGGGGTCCATAGGTAGTCATGAAACATAATTAAATAATCATCGATTCATGGAAAATGTTATAATAGGCTATTAGTCTTTTCCAGGACAACTCTAATTATTTAATATTCCCTCTTTTTACAATACTTTCATTAGGTTTGAGGAAAATAATATGATTAAAATTATTTTTGTAACATAATACTTATCAAAATGGTAATCATTTTTTAGGGATTCATTATTTGTAATCCACCCTTAATCGTTACCCCAAAGCCTAGAGGATTTTCTTCGCATGATAAAAATGGTATTAAATAGTATTTGAAATAGAAATATATAAGAAATACTAATTAAACTATTATCATTAAATAAATAAATCATTAAATATATTTAAAATCAATCAACATAGTTATTTGATTCAATGAACATTAAAATAAAAAAGAAATATTTGTTGTTGAAAATTATAATGAAATTTGAATAGAAATTATATTTGAAACAAAAATTGTTACAAGAATGTGAAATGAAATATTCCTTGTAAGTATTTGTGCGAAAAAATGGTGAAAAAATAAGGATTTAAAATGGTAAAAAATAATATATTGGTAGTTTTGAGGGAAAATTATATATTATATTAAAATATATTTAGTCATTCTTATTCATCCTTGATAATCTTCAGGACCCTCTAAAATATATAATCTAGAAAATATCACAATGAGTAAAAATATCAAATCATATATAAGATTAAATTAACATTTTAATTGAGAATATTAGTATTTTTAATAGAAATTCACATCAAGTTATACGATCCTTAATATTCATTGGAAATATTTCACCTCATGGAATTCACGACATGTGTCTTTCATAGGGTTAAAAATTCAAAACATTCATGTTGAGTTATAGATTGACATAGTGTATTTCATTGGCCTAGATGATTCATGGATTGTATTAGTTTTAGGGGCATGCCTTTTGTCTAAAGTGATACTATTCTAAATGAATTCATATCATCAATAGGTTTAATATTTTGTAATGATTGAATTTTATGAAATAACCACGTCACCTCTTTTGATAATTGAGTTCATATTTCATAAAATAACCATGAAAACCAATGAAATTAAAATAATTCATAATAAAATCCATTGGAAATGTATCCAATACACCCATATATATATGTATATCGAAATTCCTCTTATTAGTGACCATAATGTGTAATAGCATATGGTGTTTCTAGAAGAAAAGCATGTTATTATAGGAGACCCATTGGGTTATGTGACCATGTACGTAGACTATCGTGGATGTGTCAAAAAATAGTATCAAAGATTATACCAAAATATATTTTTAGATTTAATCCATATTTTTATGACCTGGAATATAAAAAGACTATGATTCAGTTGGGGGGAGATCAAAATAGCCTCGGAAAATTGAAACATCAATTGATAATTGTTAGTACACATGCCAACTATGGGCACTATCATTTTCAAGATCCAATCTAATTATTAATCAAAAGTTTAGAATGCTTCTCATGGGGTTGTGTCTGGATGGGTTCCACACTAAGAAGATTTCATGTGTTCTTGTCAGTTAGGATAAATCACCATAAAATAATTTTTTTTGGCATTCTAGAACATTCATTTCACCGATAACTGACCCCAAGGGGTAAATGCTCATGGTGCACTAGGAACAAAACATAATTATTAATTGTGACCTATGGGGGTAGATGAATAGGTTCATATCCCATATTTATTGTTCATTAAACAAATAATTATATTATTTTTCGTTTTCATGATGTTAATGAATGTTCATGACAATTTGGAATCACTATAAGGGACACTTTTACTTAAAACATATTTTTTAATGTTTTAAAGATGTTTATTCTAAATATATTTCCACAATTTGATTAATAATAATGTCAATTATTGATATAATTATAAGTAAAAGAATGAATGATACTGGATATTTTATTACTCTATTGAATTTATATTAGAGGGCTTCATGAAGAATATTTTTTCATATTATATAATGAACTTTATAAATTTAATTACAAAATATAAATTGAATATTATATATTAAAATATATCAGAGGATAATATTTACCTCCACCATGAACAATATTAATTACCGGGATATCATAAAAGAATAATTGGTTTTCAAAGGAAACCATTTTAATTTTGTTTTTTTGTTTTTTAGTTTCTTACTGAAGGGGGTTTTAAATGAATGGAGTATGTTTATATTAATAAGTGTTTTTTAGGTGTGTTCAAAGAAATTTTCATGAATTAAATAATGAATATTGAAATATCTTTTTTCATGATATGGAACACGAGAATTATAGATGTTGAAGGGCGATCTCTATAATGCTAAAATAATAATTTTTTCCTATAAAACAATAATGACTTCTGAGATAGATATAGATATACAATGAATTTATTAATTTCATTTTAATTCAATGTAATGAATAATGGAGTTGTCTTGAGTGGATTCTACTATGTATTTAACTAGCATATAGTTATATCTGACACAAGCAAATACTATTTATGAATATAAAGCTAATATATTCCTTAAAGAGTTTCATTTTTATTAATATGGGTTTTAAAGAGTTTCATAGAGAAAAAAATTGATTAAACAATTGCGTATTAATTATATTAAATTTTTAATGAATTATTTGATAAATTTATATAGTTTATGGGTTTTATCATATATAATTGACTAAAGTATTTCTTTATATTATTTCCCTTTCTGAGACTTTTCTTCTCAACCCAAATTTTTTAAAAAAATCATTGGCTTTAAGGATGAGTATGTACGATGAGGAAATCATGTTGAATAATCAGAATATTTTCCATAAAATGTAAATGGTTTTTAGTTTTAATTTTTTATATTTTTTGTAATATGGATGTTGATTTGATGTATCTAATTTTAATTTTGTTTTGTTTTATATATATTTGGTGATCTAATTATTAAAACTACATTCTTTCTCGATCATCAGCAATGAAGTACAATTATATCATGGGTTACACTCAATATTATGTACTATATTATGGTTTATTTCTTATTTCCCCTCACTCTTGGTTTATGATCCTTTGATGCAATGATAATATGGAAATAATTTATATAATTAAATTGAGTCACCATACACAAAAGCTCTAATTTTTAATGAGTCAGCATGGATGTTATTCAATCATAAATGGAAAATATAATTCCACTAAAAAAGTCTTGTATGAAGTCGGTGCTTTTATTCTACAATTATATGATCATGAATTTTTGGGTACACAAAAATTAACCCTAATGATATATTCATAGTGATAATTTTATTCATAGAATAGACATGGGTATAAGAGAAGACACTTCCAATATAGTATTTTTCCACAGGTGGAACCATATTTCCCTAAACACAATGAGCATTTATTGTATAATCGGTCTTTTCTTCCTGAATCACTAAGTCAATCGCATTCTAATATTCATTGACTCCACTACAACCCATGATTGATTCCTTATACATTAGGATAAAAACGTAACATATATTGATCAAGAAACTGATAATAAACAATGTTTATCATCAAAAATTAGTACAGCATAGTATTGATTAAATAGCACAACCATAACATTGCAATCACTAAGAAAACATATCGTCAGTGAATAATATAAAAAAACTCATAAAATTTATAATTTAATTATTTATTTAAATCAATAATAATATTTTATAATTAGTAATTATTTAATAAGTAGATTTAAATTATAAATAATTAATATTTATTAATTGAAACAAATAATTAATATCTTTTAAATAAAAAATAGTTATAGATTTATTAAAACTGAGAAACAAGATGTCTTGAATGGTTTGTAGTTATAAATTTATATAAACTTGATCATTTATAATTATAAATTACTTAATGAAAAATAAAATCTTTAACTATTTACTAATTAATTATTAATTATATATTATTAATAACTAGAAACTAATTAATATTTAAAAATTATGAAATACTAATTATTTATTAATCCTTAATAAATATTAATTAGTATTATTAATTAATGAATAAAAACTAATAAATATTAATTAATTATATTTTAATAATTTTTAAATTCCCATAAAACATGCGGAATCATGGATTTGAAAAACAAAAACCGTGATCCAATTATTTGTTTTAAAATTTCACACATATAAATGATTGACGATTACATAGCTTAAAAGACGAGAAATAAAACATATATAAGATAATAGTTGTTTAAACTCACCTCATAATTTTCATAAAATTCAAGAGTATTTATATTGTCTTCCTTAAATACAACCATAAAAATAGGAATGCAGAACATTTTATACCTGGAACCTGAAAAAAAAAATATTAATCTAAAATCCTTTTAGCATCCATGAAATGTCCCAATGAAAACTACACCATCACAAAATAGATATTGTATACTTTAAACATACATATTCTTGTGAAAATGAATAATAAATAATAATGATTGAACAACAACATGATTTCTAAACATCGAAATCCTCCTCATATTTCTTCAACTTTGTCTGTGAATCACTCTTGTTATTCATCTTCTAAAACTAGTCATAACTCCCTCAACTACGTATGAAATGACAGCCATTAATCATGATCATTTATAGGCCACAGATCTCAATTCTCTAATACTAGTATCCTCATCAATGTGATAAATTTAGTTTTCCCAAAAAATCAATAATAATAAATATTCTTAGGATATAACATCACCTTGACACTTCATCAAATGAAACCTAGTCCAAATTATCCTCCATGTAATGTGTATGACTCTTATTGTCATAGACGCAACAATATTTCATCTAAAACAATAATAAAAAAAATCCAACCCTTTAAATCCAGATAAATATACATAAATGATGGATATGTGAATAAAGAATCATGTTGTGTTAGGCCCCATGAACTCCACTATACTGAGACTGTTGAACTCCCCTCGATGTTTTAAGGGTTTCCTCTACTATTCTAGATAAATTTATTATTCCTCTAAAATGGTATAATTAATATTTTAATCCAAAAACCAAATATTTTTATTGTAAAAACAATTTCCAAAATTTAAATTAATGTAATTATTATTACATCTTTTATTGAAAAATTAAAATTGAATATGGGTTGAGTCACGATTTTTCACCATACCATATATTGGTTAATTTCATTCATTTATCCCTTTTGAATAGACTTGATTTTTGGGAGATATTAATTGTAGAGTTCTCAAAATATTGATAATATATTAACCCATATATGAATCACACTATTAGGATGTTCATATACCATATAAAATATGATCATCAATCTAATGAACCAAACAATTATATATAACATTTCCCATGTGCTTTAATTAAATGTGTTATGATGTAATATGGCTATAGAAAACACATGCACTACATTGGTTATAATATATAATATATAACATGAAATACATGTATTCATCATTATCAATAATAATATTGTAGTAATAAAATGAACACATGATTAGAATAAATACATGGATTAACAAATGTAATTGAATCACACAATGGAATTTATGGCCTCAAATAGTAGGATAGTACCCTATGAATCTCATTTATATGTGCTTTAAAGGGATATAATATCACATTCAATTTCCAATAATAAATCACAATTTGATATCAAAAAACATTATCACTAGAGGAACCATTTACGAGAGATATTCATGCTCATCAAGGTCACAACCCAAACCATGTATCCAAAACTTCCCAATGAATGTCTCAAAATAATGCTCCATAGAGTAAAGTAATTTATATGTGTATAAAAATAATTTTAATCATGAACCTAGTAAAATTAATATATATAGTTTATATAATAATGAATATATTAGTATTTTTTTGTTGTT
This sequence comes from Viscum album, assembly GCA_963277665.1. NCBI lineage: Eukaryota > Viridiplantae > Streptophyta > Magnoliopsida > Santalales > Viscaceae > Viscum > Viscum album. The sequence goes on from OY728128.1 coordinate 328,199,019, forward strand.
ACTTTATAAATGATTAAGATATGTATTCAATAAAAAAACATTGTATTATTTAATAATGATAAAATTTAATGAATAAAATTATTTTGTTGAATAAATTTATTTTTTTAAGAAATAATATTTTTTAAAATTAGTATTATTAAATAATATTCATTAAATATTAATTATCATTTAATTTTTATGAGTTAAAATGTAACGTTTACAAGGGTTCAAAAACTATTTCTATCAAAACCCCCCATTATTTATCTATAAATTTAAATTATTATATTAAAATTGAATATGAAAATATTTATAAAATTATTTGAATAATGAATATTTACATTGGAATAAGAATGTATAAATTATTCTGTGGTGAATTTTTCATAATTTTCCAAGACAAATAAATTTTTAGATTCAAATTAAATACCATTTAAATATTTCTTTTGTCATATGAATACATAATGACCCAAAAGTGATGTAAAAAATATTATAAATGGAAAAAACAATTATATTTTTTCCCTTTTATATTATGATATTTTTTTATTATTGGAAACATTATATAAAATATTAAATGAATTAGCCAAAACCATTAATTTATTTTATGGTTTTAAAATAATTACTTTAAGAGTATGACTCACATATATATAACCAAAAGTATTATATTATTATGTTTGGACCTTGGAAAAATAAAATAATGTATAAGAACTCCTTGGGAAGATTCTATGTTAAAAAAACCATGGTTGGTTTTGTTTGTGTTGGTTATATTTTTCTCGATTTTCCCAAACCCATGTTTGAGAAATATTAAATAAACCAACATTATTTTCCTATATCATCGAACCCATGACCCCATTTATCTTCTATGAAAATATTTGAAGCACATATTTTCACTGTCCTACTCTCTCTAAATCACCCTTGGTTCGTCCACACTCTCCATAAACCCCTCCCAATCATATGGCGTCACACTCACAATATAGCAATGACATCAGCAACACTAAATTTTGGAACTACACGCCATGTAATTTTCTACACGTCGTGTAATTCTGGATATATAGGGATGAGTACATAGGATGTGTAGCCATGTCAGTGAAAAGGGGTGTAGTAACCGAATACACATTGTGTAGTGGTACCATAAAAGTCTGTAGTTAGTCGGTAGGCTTAAACAGTAAGGTGGTGGAGTCGCCGCCAGCTGGGCGACAGTACACGCCGTGTACTTGGGAGTACATGTCGTGTTCTCATGTCGACAGATGAATAGTGTGGTCGTTCCGCAAAATGAACAGTTAAATTAATGAAGTACACGTCCTGTACTCAGAAGTACACGCCATGTACTTTGTTTTTCAGCTTAAAACAGGCAGTAGCCTCCTCATTTGGCATAGGAGACACTTGAGCTAATTTGGAGCCAAATGAGGAGGTCAGAATTTTGAAGATCCTCCAGGTGTTCATATGGAATCTGATTCGGCTTCAGACGATCTCATTGGAACCGCACGGGTAAGCCCTATCCTCTCCTGGTACCATTATAACCAATTCTTCTCCTAACGTAAGTTATCTATGCTTGAATGGGTTTTGTTCTTCGTCAGATCTATGCCGTTCTTGGGCATTTTTGGAGTCGGCATTCGGGTAAAACTTCGGTTGGCGTATAAGGTAGTTGGCTTTGTGTTAGTTTTCCAACTGACGTGCGTTTTTGTGCATTTTTGTGCCACGTACCCTTGTTAGGGTGTCGTGTGGCTGATGTCATTGCTATATTCAATGCCTATAATTTCATAGGTGATTTAATTGTGATAATAAAATTCTGGTTGGGATCATTGCTTGGATCCGGAACAACCCCCTAGGTGTATTCCACTATTTAGCCATTTGGCCAGGATACCCGACAGTAAGCCATTAATGTAAAAATTAAAGAATTGACTTTAGAGGGATTTCATTTTTACTGCATTTTGATATGTTGGGAATGGCCTGGTTACCTGTTTAGCCTGAGGGCGTTGTTGTTATTAGCCTGAGGGCGTGACTATTTTATCCCGAGCACTATCATTATTTCGCTTGAGGGCAACCTTTCCTGCCTGAGGGCTTGACTTCTTTTCCTGAGGGAGAAACTTCATATGCCTAAGGGAAATTTCTGTTACGCCTGAGGGTAGTACCTACGGGTTGGATTCTGTATAGCCTGAGGGCGTGGTTCACTATATTTGCCTGGGGGCATGATACTGGTTGGCCATAGGGCCTGGTGCTGTTGAGCACGAAATGATACTAAATTAAATGGATTAAATGAATAATTAAATGGAAATATAACTGGTAATTTAGTTACTTTTGAGTACTGCTTGGTTATTTTCATTTCATTACAGCACACTTGCTGCATGTTCACACATAGTTGGGCACGGGCCTTTGGTGGGTGCCCACTGGGAATTTATTTCTCACACCCTATTTGGGTCATTCTTTTCAGCAAAAACAGATTGTGTTGATGTAGGTTTGGATAGGGGCAAGAGTCCCTATACAGGTACTTGACTGTTGATGAGGAGTAGGAGGGCATGGGACTGTGCCTAGGCTCGTGATGCCACTGCCAGCTGTTTTTCCTTGTTTTGTTGTACTCTGAGTTTGGTTGTACTGTATTGAAGTATAACATGTTCTGGCTATTTTCTTAGAACGTGAGACATGTAGCATCATCATCAATATACTGTTGGTTATATCCTCTCGAGTTGTTTATTTCAGTTGTGTATGTTATACTGCTTCCGTCGTTTGTTGTATGTTTTATTTCATTCCGCTGTGCTACACATTGACTAATGAGGGAACAATTTCCTCACTATTAGACATGGGCCCTCGCTGCTAGTCGGTAGCCTCTGGCGTTTGGGAAAATGCGCTTGAGTTCACATGGTGAACTGGGTTCAGGGCACCCGTTGAGTGGCACCAGGAGTCGGGATGTTACAAAGTGGTATTAGAGGGTTTTCTTTTCTTTGACATACTATTTAGAGCCATAGTCAAGGATAGGACGAACGGTAGTTGGTAATAAGCTGTGCCCGGGGGTAGCTAACCTGCGTAAAGGGAAAATCCAGTCTACCTTGTATTGCAATTTTATGGATTTTTCAAATTTTATTGTTGTTATGTTTTCACCATTGGGTGATGCACTTGGATTATGTTGTTTGTATTTTATATGTGCGTTCTATTTAGTTTCAACCCGATGAGATGAGGTTATGTCGTCTCATGCATCGTATAGGCACATGATACATATCACATGCCATGCATATTTTCCATGCCATGTAGGTGCATTAGAATTGGAATGTTGTTTTGATACTTTTTGTGCTACTAAAGCATGTTTTTGTGATAGCTGAATGATATATACCTGCTATGTGATAGGGTATTTCTTATATGATCTTGTTTGCAGAACAGACACCAAACATTGGTTTTTCGAGAGTATGGGCCCCGATTGACCAAAATATGGTAGATCATTGACTTTTTATTAGTTATAACACATATAAGATGTCAAACTTTAATTCATGGGAAGTATGGACCCTCACCAGTCAGAATCTGACACTTAGGTGTTGTTTTTCAGTGTTTTCTGGGCTCTGGGGAAGTGTCTAAGGCATACTATCTAGAAAACCAGTATACACACCGTGTAGTATTTCATACACGTCGTGTATACTCTTCTGTTCGGGAAGAAAAATGAACTTTTTTTGTACACGTAGTGTACCCTAAGTATACGCCATGTAGACTCTTCTCGTGTCACAAACCATGTGGGCGATGACATAGGGTAGGGAAAGGCTTGGGTAAAACATGTCGTGTACCGAATGGACACACCATGTAGTGTGACCTAGAGTCTAAACGTGTAACTAACAACACGGGTCAGTGAACTCTTGTACATAACACACCATGTCAATGATAAACATGCCGTGTAATGTGACCTAGGGACTCGGCCGTGTAACTAACAAACAAGGGATGGTGTCACCTCTCCTTGAACACATTGTGTACCTATGGGACATGCGGTGTGGTCTTGTCTGAGGACAGACCGTGTGGCTAGGAAACGAGGTGTCGTACACGCCGTGTAACGGGTGTGACACACCGTGTAGTTGTATGTCGAGTAGTCGACATGTCACAGGAGACACGGGCAGTTGGAAAATAACACCATACACACCGTTTATATGAAGTACATGCCATGTAGTTTTGTTTAACGGGATCTGTGTGGCATAGCCGTGCAGAAGAACCCATGCAGGGGGAGGGAAGTCAAGTACACGCCATGTAGTCTGTGTACACGCCGTGTAGTTTGTTTTGCACACATTGAGATGAATTCTTCCTCTTATTCCCTTTGTGGTTTCTTCATATCATCTATAATAACATTGAACCTGAGGTGTGCTTTTGACCCTGTAGTGTCATGTCGCCTTAACGACCGCGAGTTGTTCGCCAGGAGAGTGGTCACAATTATACTCCATAGATGGTAGGACATGGGCTACCAGTTGATCCTCCAGCAGAGCCAGATGCGGCCCCAGCTGTTATACCAGACACAGGCAAGGAGGCACAATTCTGTGAAGGTTTGATGCGATTTATGCAGACCTTTCAGGGAGCACCACAGGCTGCTACATCTATGGAAGAGCTGACGTGTATCTTTCAGCAGCAGCATCCACCTATGTTTTCAAGGGATGGCAGACCACAAGCTGTAGAGTCTTTGCTGGGGTCGATGCAGACTATTTTCGAGCATCATGATACACCTCCAGGGCAGAGGGTCATGTTCGCGACATACATGTTGTGTGATTCTGCTAGGAGGTGGTGGGATGTTACCACCTAGTTAGAGAATCATAGGGACATGGCATGGGAAGACATTTAGGCAGTCTTTTATGAATTTTTATTTCCTGAGATGATGATGGAAGATAGAGCTTTAGAGTTCATTGATCATCAGTAGGGCGCTATGTCAGTGATGGACTATTCTATTCGTTTTACAGAGCTTCAGTGCTTTTCACCCGTGTTGGTGGGTGATGAGACACTAAGAACTTGAAGATTTGGGGATAGTCTTCGGTATGACATCTGAGTGCTGGTGAATGTCTTCAGGTTACCTACTGTACATGTGATCATGAATAAGGCGTTGACTATAGGTAGGAACCTGTGGGAAGCAAGTGGTGTGGGCCAGCGAGGTTCAGCACCAGTTACTGGTACTTTTTCTGCTAACAAGAGGAAGAGACGGGTAAACTTCTCTTAGGGCGGAAGTACTAGCCATACAACTTCTTCAGGTGGTCCGGTCCGGTGCTTCCAGTGTGGCAGAGAGGGGCACAAGATACCGCAGTTTCCACGAGACCCATTGGATTGTCGAGCTTGCAGCAAGATGGGCCATCTATAGCACTTATACAGGGCGTATCCACCAGTGGCTAGTGAGAGGGGTTCTGTGCAGACTCCGCATGCGGGAGTAGGACCAGTGGCTTCTTAACAGTCAGAGAACTGGAATACGTCAGGGTGTGCAGGCAGAGATGGTGGTCGTGGTCTTGGTAGCCAGACACCAGGATCTCAGAGGCATAAGGGCGGGACAGCTCAGGGTTGTCAGGCTGTGTCACAGGGTCGTGGCACTAGGCAGGCATATGTAGTGCAACAGACCCAGCAGGATCAGGATCCCGGACCTTCGATAGTCAGAGGTACTATTCTAGTAGATTCTATCTTTTCTTCTATGCTTTTTGATATGGGAGCAACACATAGTTTCATATCTGTGCCCGTTGTGGAGAGCCTTGGGCTCTATGTTTCTTCATCTTCTGTTGTCATGACGCTAGACACACCGTTGGGGACTAGAACGGCTGGTGTGCGTCAGTGCAAGGAGTGCCCCCTTGAGGTTGGTGGGTGTCACTTCCTTTAGGACCTCTACATCCTAGATATGACGGGCTATGACCTCATTCACTGGATGGACTGGTTGGTTCCCTTTCGAGCCTTTTTAGACTTCTATCATCGCAGGGTGCGTTTCACGTCACCAGAGGGCGGAGAATTTCTATACAAGGTCGAATGGGATGTTCAGGCAAGTCGAGCTGGACCAGAGCATCATGGGTGAGGTGGAGTTACAGCACAGATTGCGAGCATATATCTGGATGATTAGGGAACTTGTCAGATGGATTTCACTCCAGCTGTTGATCGTTTCAGGGATGTCTTCCCAGACGACTTTTTAGGTCTACATCCGGTGCGGGAGGTGGATTTCTCTATCGATCTTGTTCCATGAGGAGCACCAGTGTCCATTCCTCCATATAGGATGGCTACACCTGAGTTGATAGAGCTCAAGAGACAGTTATAGGAGTTACGGGAAAAGGGCTTTATCTAACCTTGTAATTCTCCTTGGGGTCCTCTGTTCCTTTCTGCAAAGAAGGCGGATGGTACCCTCAGACATTGCGTGGATTATCAGAAGTTGAACCAGCTGACGGTTATTAACTCATATCCCTTTCCAAGGATTGATGATCTTTTTGATCAGCTTCATGGAGAATGAGTTTTCTCGAAGATTGACTTCAGATCAGGATATCATCAGCTAGCGTGGGACCTTCAGATATACCGCTTACAGCTTTTGGGAGCAGATATGGTCTGTACGAGTACTTGGTTATGCCGTTCGGACTCATGAACGTGCGAGCAGTTTTCATGACCCCGATGAATCATGTGTTCCATCTGTATCTTGATTCTTTTGTGGTATTATTCGTGGACGACGTCTTGGTGTACTCTCACACTCGACACGACCATGCCACCCATCTTGAGATCATATTGAGTACACTGAGATAGCATTGGCTATATTCTATGCTCTCAAAGTGCCACTTTTGGATGGACCAGATTCACTTCCTAGGTCACATTATCTCAGAGGCAGGAGTTGCAGTGGACCCAGAGAAGTTTAGAGCAGTAGTTTCTTAAGAGAAGCCTAAGAACATTATTGAGATACAGAGTTTCTTAGGGCTGGCTGGATACTACAGTCGTATTATATAGAACTTCTCCTACATAGAAGTGTGGTTGATGGTCATGACTAAGAAGGGTGTGAAGTTCGTTTGGTCGGAAGCTTCCGATACAGATTTTCAGGACATGAAGGAACTGTTGACATCAGCACCAATCCTGATACTCCCAGAGCAGCGAAGAAGCTATACAGTTTACTGTGATGCATTAGGGATTGGACTGGGATCAGTTTTGATGCAAGGTGATTGAGTTGTTGTGTGCGGGTCTCAGCAGTTGAGGCCACATGAGAGGAATTACCTGATACATGATCTCGAGTTGGCAGTAGTTTTGCATTCATTGCATTGTTGGAGACATTATCTATTGGTAGAGAATTTTTTGGTTTTCACCAACCATAAAAGCCTCAGGTATATCTTTACTCTATGTGACCGGAATCTGAGTCAGAGAAGGTGGGTCGAGTACCTATAGTCCTTCGATTTTGAGCTTACCTATATGCCAGGTAAAGGTAATGAAGTAGCTGATGCACCGAGCAAGAAGACTCAGATGCAGGCAGTACAAGAGGCTAGAGGTGAGTGGGAGCTCATGACTTTATTCTCTAAGATGCATTTGGAGGTGCATGAAGGATAGTGGCAGACTTATCTTTCATCTTTAGCTGTTAATTCTACCCTCCTAGACATAGTGAGAATGAGACAGCTATCTGATTCAGAAGGCCTAGTTCTACGAGAGTCGGCGGCAAGTGAGGACCCTCCTCCTGGTTAGACGATAGGCGATGATGAGGTTTTGCATATCCATGGATGGTTATGGGTTCTAGGGGATATACATGATGAGATGATTCAAGAGTTTCATGCTTCATCTTGGGTAGTTTATCCTGGGGTTAGCAAGATGTATCGTTACATGAGACATCAGTATTGTGGGCCGAGTATAAAGAGAGAGATATCTAGTTTTCTTACAAGGTGTTCCACCTATCCGCAGGTGAAGGCAGAGCATCAGCGACCAGCTGGGCTGTTACAACAATTACCCATTACAGAGTGGAAATGGGATGATGTCGAGATGGATTTCATGATGGGGTTACCAAGGTCACCTCGAGGCAATGACGCAGTGTGGGTTGTTGTGGATAGACTCACGAAGGTAGCTCACTTTTTTTCGATCAAGGATACATTCAGTGTTGAAGATCTCGGAAGGTTGTATGTCTGAGAGGTCGTACGTCTTCTTGGGGTCCCTCGTTCTATAATTTCAGATAGGGACGCCCACTTTACATCTCGTTTCTGGAAGAGCCTTTAGAGGGCACTGGTTACACAGGTTCTTCTGAGCAGGGCATACCACCCTCAGACCGACGGCCAGTCAGTGCGTATGATCCAGGTGCTTGAAAACATGCTACGTTCATGCGTCATAGAATTTGGGGGCTTTTGAGAGAATCATATACCCTTAGTCATGTTTTCCTATGAAAATAGTTTTCAGGAGACTACTAAAATGGCACCATACGAGGCTTTATACGGTAGGACATGCCAATCAGCATTGTGCTGGATAGAGGTAGGTGAAGCAGCATTAATGGGGCCACATCTCATGTAGGAGATGTCTGAGCAGGTCCAGTTGATTTAGAAGCAGGTGGCTACTACATAGTCTTGTCAGAAGTCTTATGCTAATCGCCGCAGACGACCCTTGGAGTTCTTGGTCGGGGATCAGGTTTTTTTACATGTTTTGCCGAGGCGGGACACAAGTGGATCAGGAGACATGGTAAGATTTCTCCAAGGTATGTTGGACCATTTTAGATTTTGGAGAGAGTCGAGCTGATTTCCTATCGGTTTCAGTTACCGTAGCGGTACCGAGCCATTCACGATGTCTTCCACGTGTCTCAGTTACATTGCTATCATTCAGACCCATCTCACATCTTTTAGCCAGAGGAGGATGAGCTTCATCATGATGCATCCTTTGAGGATAATCTGATCCATATCATTGATAGGAGCATGAAGGTTCTCCAAGACCGGATAGTTCCTCTCGTACGGGTGCTATGGAAGCATGGCCGAGTGCAGGAAAAGACTTGGGAGCGGGAGGCCGATGTACGTGCTCAGGGGTCGGAGTTGTTCACGAATATATCTTCACCACCCTTGGAAGAGAAATTCAGGGATTAATTGCTATATGGGTGGAAGTTTGTAAGAACCCGATTCTTATTTTTAGAATGAGTTTCTTATTTCCCCTTTTCCTTATGTGTTTTTTAAAAAATATGGGAAATGGGGAAAATCCTAAATTTTGGAACTACACACAGTGTAATTTTCTACACGCTGTGTATTTCTGGCCATGTAGAGATGAGTACACAGGGCGTTTATCCATGTCAGCAACGAGGGGTGTAGGAACCGACTACATTCCATGTAGTGGTACATTACACGCCGTGTAGTCATTCGGTAGGATTAAACAGTAAGGCAGCGGTGTCACCACCAGCTGGGTGATAGTACATGCCATGTGAATGGGAGTAAATGCCGTGTGATCATGTCAACGGATTAACAATGTGGAGGTGCCACAAAATGAATAGTTAAATGAAAGAAGTACATGCCTTGTAAATAGAAGTATATACAATGTACTTTGTTTTTTAGGCTTAAAATATGTAGTAGACTCCTCATTTGGTAGAGGAGACACTTGAGACAATTTGGATCCAACGGAGGAGGCCAGACCTTTGAAGATCCACCGGGTGTTCGTCGGGATTCTGATTCGGCTTTGGATGATCTTGTTGGAACGACACGAGTAATCCCTCTCCTCTCCTGGTACGGTTCTTACCAATTCTTCTCCTAACGTATGTTATTTACATTTAAATGGGTTTTTTCTTAGTCAGATCTACACCGTTCTTGGGAATTTCGGGAGTCGGCATTCGGGTATAATGTTCGTTGGAGTATAAGGTAGGTGTCTTTCTGTTAGTTTTCCAACTGTCATGCGTATTTGTGCGTTTTGTGCCACGAACCCATGTTGGGGTGTCGTGTGGCTGAGGCAATTGCTATATTTAATGCCTATAATTGCATAGGTGATTTAATTGTGATAATAAAATGCTGGTTGGGATCGTTGCTTGGATCCAGAACCACCCCCGGGGTGTGTTAATCTGTTTAGTCATTTGGTCAGGATACCCGAGTGTATTCCTTTAATATAGCAATTGAAGAATTTCCTTGAGAGGGATTTCTTGTTTACTACATTTTGATATGTTGGGCATGGCCCGGTTACCTATTTATCCTGAGGGTGTTGTGGTTATTAGAATGAGGGTGTGACTGTTTTAGCCCGAGGGCTGTCGTTATTCCACCTGAGGGCAACCTTTCGTGCCTGAGGGCTTGACTTCAGTGCCTTAGGGTGGAACTTCCTATGCCTGATGGAAATTTCTATTACGCCTGACGACAGTACCTACGGGTTGGATTCTGTATAGCCTGAGGGTGTGGTTCACTATATTTTCTTGAGGGCATGATACTAGTTGGCCTGATGGTTTGGTTCTATTGAGAATGAAATGATACTAAATTAAATGGATTTAATGAATAATTAAATAGAAATATAGCTGGTATGTTAGTTACTTTTGTGTACTACTTGGTTATTTTCATTTCATTACTGCACACCTGCTGCATTTTCACACACAGTTGGGCACGAGCCTTTGGTGGGTGCCTACTAGGAATTTATTTCTCACACCCTGTTTGGGTCATGCTTTTCAGCCCAAATAGATTATGTTTCTATAGGTGTGGATAGGGGCAAGAGTCCCTATACAGGTACTTGACTGTTACCAAGGAGTAGGAAGGCATGGGACTGAGCCTAGGCTCGTGATGCCGATGCGAGCTGTTTTGCTTTGTTTTGTTGTACCCTTCTTTTGGATGTACTGTATTGATGTATAACATGTTCTGGCTATTTTTTAGAACTTGAGGCATGTAGAAACATCATTAATATATTGTTGGTTATATCCTATGAAGTTCTTTATTTTAGTTGTGTATGTTATATTGATTCCACCGGTTGATGTATGTTTTATTTCATTCCACTGTGCTACACTTTGACAATTGAGGGAATAGTTTTTCCATTATCAGACCTGGGCCCTCACTGCTAGTCAGCGGCCTCTGGCGTTTGGGGAAATGCGCTTGAGTTGACGTGGCGAACCAGGTTCGGGGCATCCATTGGGTGGCACCCGGAGCCAGGACGATACATAATTATTCTTTACATGGTATTTATAGGTATTTATTTAGTACTACTCCAAATGGGAAAAAATATGATGATGAATGAATCCATGTTTTAAGTGAGATACACTTAATCATGAGATTGAGATGAAAGTGATGGGTTAACACAAAATTATATAGCTCTCCAATGCATTAGGTAATGATTAATATCACGAGAAATCATATTTGTATTGGGAGTGAAAGATTTACCATTATGGAGCTTTTTTCATCATGATGTCATGGCAGTTATCCAGGACATGTGTTTATGAGGTTGTGTTTTATGTTTTTTCAACCTTTATCATGTTTCTTTTATGTTATATGGTTATTTCAATCCTCTTTGTTCATTTTTATGATTTCACTCTATTTCTTCCATATAGATATTCCTATTTTCTATCATGTATTATATTCTTATTCTTTTCCCATTTTTATTCCCTCTAATTAGATTTATAACTAAACCATTTCTTATATATGTCCTCGTGTTATCCCATTTATATTTATGTATGAGATAGTTAAGAATGTTTCCAAAAAGACAATGTATTTCTGATTTTATATTGATATGTAATAAGCCTAACTTTCAAGGAAAATAAACTTATTTATATTTTTTTGGTTTTATGTGCAATGTTATGTAATATATCATTCTTTAATATGTAATGAAGGGAAATGTTGGCATAGTTGGAATCAAATTAAAAGGTTAATTTGCTTATGGATTATGATAAAAAAACACAAGAGAAAGACAGAGAGATGGTACTACATATATGAAAATATGAAGATATACTGTTAAGTATAGATTATGTGGTTTATAAAAAAAATACATCATTGTATGGATATTATAAGTGGATTTCACTCTAGAATAGATTTATTTATGGGTAAAACCAAGAATTTTTTAATCTAGACATGAACAGGAACTGAGGCATAACAATAATCCTTAACGCACACCCACTTTGACACTCCATGTAGATATTCATTTATAAATTCATAAGATCATTATAGACGATTGTTGAGGGAATAAATAATGACCAATATATTATAGATTAGGAAATAGATCAGGGAAAACATAGATTGAAACCATGAAATTCATAAGTTATGAAAATGCATGTAATTTATATGTAACCGCTTTAATATATTTAGATTATATAATATGAATTTGATAATTTTAGAATAATCATCATAATTTTTCCATTTATTCTATACAATGACAGTAAATAATAAGAATCAGGTAAAAAATCATCATGATTGGAAATTTGATGAAATCACAATGAGATTCCCAACTTGATGGGAGTGAGAATCATGATCTTTTTAAGAAATTTTCTTAGATAATAATGGTGATTAATAGAAAATTGTACTAGGAGGAGTTACCAAATCCTACGAAGTAATAATAACTTGTAATTGAGGGATTTATGTTACAAATTCCTCTTACTTTCAATTGATCATATGATCCCCAAATTGTGGGACACTGGATCAACTCTATTGAGAAGATATTCATTATCCATAAATGTTCTGAACAAGAGTTGTTTCTATTTGTTTTTTAACATATGGATGGAGATACTAAAGTTTTGTGGGAATTTATTATGAATAGTATTCCTTATTAATAAATAGATGTGATAGTGTCGAATAAATTATTTAAAATGGTTTTTGTTAAACATTTTCCTCTCACTCTATAACTCAAAATGGAATTATATTTCCTTCACCTCTGGATAAAAATGATTAATATCATTCAGTATATCATTAAATCTTCAAAATACTTTAATGATATTATACCGGCTTTTTTGTTACCCTTGAGTTTAAGGTTGAACACTTTGATAGTGTGATAAAACCTTTTCTATGAAAATCCATGGAGATATGTGACATTTATAGCAATGTTGAAATTTTTTGATGTGCCCTCAAAGTCAAAATTGTGATAAGAGAATGTTCTTTGTATCATAGTGATGTCAAGAGGAATTTGGAGTATAATAATTTTTTAGGATTGATAAATATAAAGTCTCTCAGAAATTTCAATATCTCACATGTCAGGTGTTCTGATAGAAGACCCTCCAATTTATTAAGGGGAATGAATAATTTCAATTGGAGAGTGAAGTAAGGACCCCTATTCATAACTTTTCTATAGGAGAAGACACTAATTCAGAGGAGTAAATGAATGTTCCATTAAAACCTCAATAATTTGTCCACTTCATCAACTATAAGGAATATTGGTAAATTCATAACTAATTGACTACGAAAAGGGTTTTTAAACCCAACCAACATCCATCATGGAATTATGGGAGAGATTATTACATAACAACTACTGAGTTGGATCCTGAAAATAATGTAGCGTTAAGTACACTATTTATCCAATCAATAATAGTGAATGGACTTTGTGATCTGTTTTTATACATTCTTTCATATCACAAATATATAGTATAAATATTGGTATAACACTACAAATCATCAATGTAGATATGTCAGTGAAAATAAAAAATGTTGAAACTAATTCGTCACATTTCTAAAACACTGCCCAAATCAAAATTTGTTTAATGAAAATACCGGTGAACAATGTCATTTATTATTTGAAGGAATTTTATGATATTTTGTGAATGTATTGGCTTTTTTGATATAGATTCAATAAAAATTCAATTAGAAAGAAACCACTCTCTATATTTAGAAATTCCCCTTGATTCGGTTTAATATGAAGGCGAAAGATAACTCTTATTGAGCACAAACATCTATTGAATGGGTATTATATCCCAAAAGAGTATTAATATCTTGATCAAATGATTAAGTATATTTAAATAATCATCCTTGAATACATGTGTATTTTAAGGTAATAAACTAATGTGTTTCCCTAATAATTATAATGTCTTCCTCCTTACTGAGATGATGAATTTTGAATCGAGCTTATAGGTATGCAATTATCATTATCAAAGAATCCATAGAAAATAGTTGTTGAGGATCATTAGGAGTGGAATTAATACTATATGATAATATGGATTATACGTGAATATGACCACACGCTTCATAGAAAGGTAAACAAGTCCACTATATCATTGTGAATGATCGATAAACGATCCTATTCATTGATTATTGTAATCTCAATAAGATCAAGATAAAGAAAAAGTATCATATTCCAGGGATATATGACTTTTTTGATTATCTACATGGAGTAATATACATATCCAATGTGGATATACAGTCAAAGATTTTTTATGTTAAGTTATATTAGGATTTCATAATGATTTTTTAAATTCATGGTATGAGCTCTATTAGTTCATAACAATTCATTTAATAATTTATAATGATCCCCAAATAATCATTGAATTGTTAAATAAATTCATTATATAAAACATCAACAAATATTTGGTAACTTATGTAGATTATATTCCAATATACTAAAAAATAAAGGCAGAGCATGTGGAGAATATGAGAACTATGCTAAAGAAATTATGAGATGATATGATTTATGCTATGTACATAATGTAAGTGTTATGGTTGAAGGAAACATCATGAATGGGGAATTCTATCACATGAAATGGGAAAATAGCGTACCATTAAAAAAGAAATTGAAGGATGGTAGGGGAAATATCTATATAAAATATTCATAGTTTCTGTTGTTTACGTATATATTATTGTCAATTTATGAAAATTTTCTCTTGATTTCTAGGCCCACTAACCAATAATAAATAGAAGTTGGTCATGTTTTCATGGAAATATTAATACAGATTTAAGCAGTCAAAAAGGAGTTGTATCACTACACATGTACTCACACTACTTGAATGTGGAGAAGATTTCATGGTATTCTATAACACTTCGAAGAAGGACTTGGGATGTGTATTAATACAGAATTAAAATGTGATAGCATATGCTTCAAGGTAATTGAATATTCCTGAATGAAAATACCAACCAAATGATCTAAAGTTGGCTAAAGTGGTCTTCAAATTGAAAGTAATCCGACATTACCTATTTATGGAGGTTGGTTAAAAATATAAAGTTCACCAGGAATCAAATATTTATTCATATAGAAGGAGCTGAATATGAATAAAAATGATTGTTAGAACTGGTCGAGGACATTGAATTCCTAATTAAATACCATTATGGGAAATCAAATAAGGTGGAAGATGCATTGAGTATAAAGAATCCAAAAATTATATCATCGATGAGAAGTGGAAGGGATATGATCATCATAGATTTGAAAATGATTGATATGGGAATCATAAAAGAAGAAACATCACCAATCCTTTCAGAAATGATTCCTCAACCATCCCATTGTGTGAGAATGAAGGATTCTAAAATATTTCATGTAGTAATTCAAAAAAACAGAAGCTATATGAAAATGGAATTCCTAGGAGTTAGTTGTAAATTATGAAGGATTTTTATAATTTTTTCCACATCTATGTGTAACATTAAATACGTAGATAAAGAATGTTAATATAAAAAGTGCTCCTCAATCTCTATTTTCTATTAACATAGGGTGTAGAACAATATAACAATATATGCAGGAGAAGTATTAATGGGATAATATGAAGAAAAAGTTCATATAATATATGAAAAAGTTCATGGTATGTTTGTAAATGAAGAATATAAGATAATAGTATAAAGGGATGATGAATCCATTGGTCATACCAACATGGAAATGAGAAAACATCACCATGGATTTTGTCACAAAACATCCAAAGTCAACCATAGAAGAAAATACAATAATGTTTTTCCTGGGTCATCATGCATATACAACTAACATTATAATAGTTCGAGAGGATATTTAAATCGATCAACATGTATGTATATACATCAAATAAGTGGTAAGGAATCATGAGTACCAATATGGATTTTTTCCAGTCATGATTTAATATTGACAACCATAATCTTAAAAAGTATCAAAAAATCACTTAATATATAGTTGAACATCAACATGACTTATCTCCCCAAAATCGATAGCCAACCTGAGAGGACTATATTGACAGTTGATTTCATGTTGAATTATTTCTCATTTGACATAAAATTATTATTGGACTAACATGTTTCTATAGTCTAATTATCATACTATAGTAGTATCATCTCAAGAATAAAAATGGATCCGTATATGGCCCAATAGGAGATGGGGTGAAAAAAACCTATATGATAGGATGATATTGGGGAATTAATAATTCTTGGTCCTAGAATGGTCAAGGATATATTGGATAAGGTTCCGCCCAATTAGCAACTAAAAAATCATTCATAATGACGAAACAATATTCATGACAAAAATCATCGATCAGACTAAGAGTTTGATTTTATAGTCATGTTATTTTTTTGTATATCTCCATGGAATAATTTCATGAGATTTAGGAATGATGGTAATAGTATTTCAAAATACATTGATACATTTGAGATACTTGATAGAATTTGAGAGGTGTATTATCAAACAGTAGTCCCAAATATCTTGTCTCAAGTGAATAATGTTTTTCATTTATTCCTCTTGATTTAGTAAATATGTGACCCCTCGTATGTACTCAATCCGGAGTTGTTACCATTGATGACGATCTCATAAATGAAGAGAAATCAGTCATGATATTATATCATAGAGATAGTGTTCTACAAAATTGCTAAATGCATATTATAAATGTTTTTCGGAGAAACTAAAAGATTGAATTTGAGATATGGGAACCATTTGATTTTTTAAAACATAGTTACACTCATATATTACAATATATGAAATGCTATTTTCAATATTGAAATTTATAAATGGTGGAAGATTCTAATGGCCCAAAATTAATTAAAAAAATCTCTTGTGATTTAATTAAATTTCTTGTGATTTATTATGGTTATAGAAAAAACACACACTTATTTGGTTTTAATATTTATTATCAGACATAGAATACCATTTAGAAAAATTGAAATTTATAATATAGTCATCAAATAGTGACAACAAGATTAGTATAAGTAGTGGATTTAACAAATCATATTAACGAAGGAAAATCAAGTGACACCCTTAACCAGTAGGATCATACAATATAAAGAACATTTATAGGAGAATTATTAAGTGATAGAATCACTTGGATTTCCCTTGACCAATCCCAAAATGAGATCATAAAACTTTAGAATAGGATAAACCATTTACGAGAGAATTCAATGTTCATTGAGATCAAAACTCAATCCATTTACGCTGAACTAACACATGAATGTTTCACCATAGAACACCTTATTCATAGATAGTTGTATTTTTTAATATTGGGATATATATCAAGAACCTTATTAAATAAAAATTTATATATAATAGAATAATGAATATATTTTCACTTTAGTATTGTTTTTTAATAAATTATTTCGATTTTTTTCAATAAAATAGTAATTTTATATTTTGTTAACAATCATAACTATTACAGAATTTATTTTTATTATTTTTTAAATTTTTTAGATAATAAATAATTTAATAAAACATTTTTTTATCAATTTTATTAAATATAAATTATCACATAATTTTTATGAGTTAAAATGTAATTTTTATAACAATTCAAAAACATTTATTGTCAAAAACCCAGAATTTATCAAAACATTTCGATACCAATTTTAAAGGTGGAAGTTGAGATAATTATAAAATTATTTCTATAATATGAAATATTTTTGGAATAAAAACATTTAAATTATCTAGTGGTTATTTTCTCATAATTTTCTGAGAATGTCTATCTTTTGAGTAAAAATATATTTCTTATTAATATACGGAGTTTATTTTGACAAAACAATTACCCAAAAGATATGTAATAAGTAAAATAAATGGTATAAAAAACAAAATATATGTTTTAAATTTAAAATAACATTTTATTTAATTTGATTAATTTAATAATTATTTTATTAATCCTTCACAATAATTAATATATTTTATGTTTTATATATTATTTCTGTAAGAGTGTAACTCACTTCGACATCACCAAGGGTTATATTTTTTTATGTTGTGCCATTTAACATAAAAAATAATTAGAAACCCTCCCCTATATTAGGAAACATAGTGAAACCCATGGGAAGGTTTTTGGGTTTTTTATTTTATTATTTTGAAAACAAAACCAATTTTTTAGAAATAATAAACCATCATTTCATATATAAACCCTCCAAATCACCCATTTCTCTTCCCCAAAAACATTTTAAGAATGTCCTTACTCTGCCTCCCCTCTAAAATTTCATCTTAATTTTCCCCCAAAATATCAATAATCACCTTCCAATCATTTGGAGTCACACTCTCGTGTTATGAGATCATCTTATTCCTCTATTAAATATTTTTTATTATCTTATGTCTTTTATTTTCAATTCAGAATGTTTAATGATGTATTTCCATGAATATGTTACATACCATATTATTTATAAATTTTCATAGACCCCAGTCAATCACATTATGAAATTTTATGAATTATTTTGTGACATTGTTATGCTTCTGAAATGTAACTGTGATTGTCCATGAAAAAAGAATTGTGTCGTGAATACAATTTTTTTTTCTAATCATGGGTGTTAAACCCTATAAACCTAGAATATGTATACATGAGTTTAAAATATATGAATTAAAAACTATTTTATTGTGTATTAAAATATTATTATTGAAAAATAGATTTTTTAAGATCGATGTGGAAATATTAAGGAATAGAATGAAATAAATGTGATGGGTGGGCTAGAAATTATATAGCGCTCTAATATAATTGTTAATGATTAGTCATATAAAAAGTCATGTTGGTACATGGAGATAACAAGATAACATTTTGGGATATTCCATCATGAAATATTTTAATTTATCTTGGAACTTTTTTATGATGGAGTGTATTTATTTGTTTCCAAATTTCCCACGTTTACTTTATGTTATAAGTATATATCATGACTCAATGTTCACGATTTTTATTATACTCCTTTTATTCCATATTGATATTTCTATTGTCTAAGATGTATTATCTTATACATGTTATGAATAATGTATTCCATTACAACTATTTAATTCTCACTCATTTCTTAAATATATATCCATGTTAAACCACGATGTTTAAAGCACAGTCTTGTTAAGCATGTATTCAATAAAAGTGATGTTTTTCCCAATTTAAGTTGCTATTTAATATACCTTATTCAATAAGAAAATAGTATTATCTATTTTATCCATTGTATTATGTGTAATATTATGTAATAAATCATGAATTAATATATACTAAAAAAATGGTATTCAAAATCTATATCCTATTAATAACTAATAGATACAGGATTGACATCTTGTGCTTTTGACATTGTCTTTTGAAAAACATAATCTTTACAATTGTAACAGATGGTACTTTTGTGGATGTAAACCTACCATAGATCATCCATGAATTATTATTTGATTTTTATATATATAATTTCTTTCATAATGAATATTCTGAGACCAAACTCCCATATCCCACCACCTTTAATGAGCTGCCACAAGTTGCAATACATAAGAACTATTTATTTCTAAATATTACATTTTCCACACCAACTACACCAACAATGGGAATTATCAAATGTGAATACCTTCGTATAACAACCAAAATAATGTTAAGTTAATCATTTTTATTTTTTTTACAATACATAAATGAATGTTTAATTATTTATATCCGTGTAAAGAATATTAACAATTTGATTATTGAAAAATTAAAAGAATTGCCAAAATAAATAGATTTTATGCATTATGTTTTTAAAATAATAAATATCATATCACAAAAAAATTTATTCATTGTATGTATCCATCATGTAAAAATTATCATACGATATATTTTTGATTATTTTCCAAAAAATGACTTTTCAATTAAAAGTGAAAAATATTTGTTTCTATTAAAAATTGTTTTTTTCTATTAAATTATTTAATATGAAAAATTTTATTTTTGGATTAGTATAAAAAAAATTCAATAAAATTTTATTATAAAAGAAACATGAAGTGTAATTATAATAAATTTTAATCAATATTTTGGTATTAAAAAAATTTTATAATTGAAAATTCATTTTTCTGAAAAAAACAAGTTTTTCATTAATATTTATGGGAATGATTTTAAAAAAAACATCCAATTTTATATTTAAAATTTACTAAAATGGATTCATTATTTTGAATCATAATAATTTGTTTTTATAATGAATTTTTTATTAATATTCGGTCATATTTTATTATAAATACTATAAATTTTTTTCTACTTTTATGAATAAAATAGTTTTACTTGTTGTTAAAAATAAATTATAAGGCCTATAATAACATAGAAACCCATAAATATCAAATTATATATAAATATATATACCCAATATCATCCATGATATCGATATAGTCAATTTTGTTCTATATATTGAATGTTGAAGACATTTATTTATCTTAATATCTCTAAAAAATTTCACCTCTTTCCTGTCCCAAAATTATAAAAGGACACACCCTATCATCTAAACATAAATAATAATGATTGATTTTATTCTACCAAAATACCTAATGTCCCCAAAAAATTCCATACATTTATATATTTATGTATCATTTATTTTTTATCCTAAAATAAACCTATTGAGGATTTTTTGTATAAACCTAAAGTGGTTTTCTGAAAAATTTATATTGTTCTTTTCTGAATATTTTTTTATTTACTTTTATACAACATTAAAATTGTATTGAATCATTAATAAATGATCATTATTATATTATATATATGTGTGTGTATTTATAATTATAGAATAACATATTTTTATTTCATTCAACAATCAACGAGGAAATTAAACCATCGTTTGTCTATACAGAGAACTATCATCTAAGAAAACAATGGTATTCATCTTCCATCACAACCAATCACATGTATAGATTTATTTAAGGGTTATGTATGATAATTATGAAAAATTCATGATTATAATAATATTTCATTTCATATAATTTCTTATCATCCTATCCATTTAAAAAATATAATGTTGTTCTTGGATATGCGTGGTCTACCACCTCCACAATGCGATGAGATATTTTTCATAACCACATAACTTGGATAATATATAAAATTTTATATAAAGATGTAATATGATACTTATTATAAAATCTTAATTAAGAAAAAGAAGAATGATACATACCTCATTCAATATTTATATTTTAAAAATTGAATCATTACCCATGTCTACGCATGACAAACTATTTCCATGATTTTAACACAGATCATTTTTATTAACCATAACATTTCGTGGATTTTAAAAGTATACATCATCTATATAAATGATAAAATAATTTCTATTGGTATTATTATTCTATAGATTATTTACTAATGTATGCTTTTAAAATATTAGACATACCATGTTCATTTTGGATACAAAAGGGGATTATTGTAAAAAAATTTAGTATGAACTGAATTGAATATGTAGTCTTATATAACATGGTAACAAAAAAACAAAACATGAAATTTAATAATAATAAATTAAATAATTTATAAATTTTTATTATTCATTATAATGGATATCATAAATATAAATTTAGATTCATATTAATGGATTTATAAATAGAAAACCTTGTTTCGAATGATGTAAACCATACTTTTCTAAATATTTCTTTAAAAGTACTTTTTTTAAAATTATTTTATTTGTTCATGAATACAGAAACATAAAAATTATAAAGAATATTTTAGATCTCTCCTGACACTCATTCAGTATTATATGAAATGTAAATTTTAATGTATTTCTTATGGAATGAATCTAAATTCATTATAAAAAGTAAAAATGAATGTTATATTTTACTATATACATCAATAATATCCTCTTCCACTATATCATCCATTATATGAGGTTTGGATTCCATTACAAGCTCTTTTTTAATGAAAATATGCAATTTTATTTTTTACTTAGAATTTTAGTTTATAAAAATTGGTTTCCAATAAGAAATGGAATTGTGTAATAATAAAGTGATTAACATATGGGTTCAAAAGTGTATAAATTGTCACGACCCCCTCCCCACAAAGTGTACCCCTCCTGGGCCGTCAATGTGAGAAGGGAGATAATGACCCCCGAGTCCCACCTCCAGTAGGCCCCGGGTTGGCGACTAGCACCGAGGGTATAATACACACACAAATGTGAGGCATTACCCTCTAAGAGAACACATGCAGAAGAGAGATAGATAGAATAGACTCCAACCAACTCCAAATCATAACTGAAATATAAAAGAAACCCAAGTACATATATGAAATGTCATGCAAAATTACTACAACCGAAAGGGGAAACTAAAAGTACCCAAAAGAAAGTAAAACGGCATCGACCACAAGCCCAAACAGCTCCTCCTCCAACCGCAAGCTAGTAGTAACCAGCGTGATCTCCAATCTGCTCCAAGTGACCTGAAAAACAGTTTATATGTACATAGGGTGAGTATAACAGTATACTCAGTAGGATCCTCCCCAAGACTCTCGTACAAAAGTAAAGAAAGAATGCTAAAGACCAGTGAACAACAAGTGAAACTAACTCGTCACCTAAACAGGTATACTATGTTCCCAACCTCACCAAGGCTACTCTCACCAAGTAACACATACAAGAATATAGCATGTAGTAAAGAATATCAAGGGTACCCCGCTACTACTTCCCCACTGGTTTTTCCGCTTTGCCCCAACGACATACGTCATGTGCATCTCTCTCCAAAGGCTTGCCTGTATCAACATGGGTCAAGCTCCACAATCTGCACCTCGTGCACCATATAGGCTTGCCCGTAGACACCTGGGCTAAGCACCACACCATCCTCACAACCAAAGTAACCAGGTAGTTTCCGGGAGCCACCATAGCTCGTATAATGTGTATCATACGTCGAGTATTATACCTCAAGACATCACAGCCCATACGCTGAGTTAGGATCCTCCAGCCATCACAGCCTATACACGTTACACCTATAGTATTCCATAGGATACCATATCCAGAATATATGTGTGTGAAATAACCACAATCCATTACAGCCCTCTACACACATATATGGGTAAAACTAACCACTGTGCCTACCAACACAAAGATCTACCAAGAGAAGAGAGAGGGGCCAAAGGGGGTAGTCAGCCATTCAACCTCCCATCAGAATATTAGGGAAAAGACCCCCCCATGGCTCAGAATCCCCGGGGTGTCAGTTGCCCTTACCGACAGGGTGGAGTAGCGTATAGAAACACAAAAAGTACAGAATCTATATGTAACTCACATCCACACTATGGGCATCACCTAGTCTTAGATACAACTGCAACTAACGTCTCTCAGACTCCAGGCTGCTACTTCAAAGAATAGGTATCCTACAAGCACACAACCATTTGAAGAGCTTTATTAGATTACTCCATTCTCATTTTATCAGTTCCACTGTACATTAATTAATTCTTTAAACATTAATTAAGAATGAACAATTCCACATTAAACCGAATTGGAATCAATTTCAAAAACAACTGCTCCTTTTTAAGATTCACATCACCTTTGAAATTCCAGCATCTCCATCCCCGTGGATTTTCACCATTTAAACAAACATTCATTACAGAATTACATTTCCACATTCCCATGAATTCTAGAAAAACATCCTATGCTTCTAAACACAAATGAGGATCAACACGGTGAGTAGATATACTACCTGTCGAGTCTTTGCCGCCTATAGAAAGAGCATATACCCATTCTCCCTCGAGAGGGTAAATACAGAAAGCACGTGGCATACCCCGCGCGTCTTCGCCTCCTTCGGAAGAATGGTAGCAAGACCAGCTGCCTTGAGCAGTGGGGAAAAGAATAGCAGATTGACATTCAAGAAAGCCACAAGCAACCAGCAACCACATCCATCCCATTCCATCACCCTTGGTGTCCTCCCTGACACCCATATGCATAAACCGATGCATCTCACCAGACTAGGCGTCATCCGCTGCCACAATCACAAGGCCTCCATGCCTCCACATATCACAACAACCATCCAGGCTCACATCACAGCACAAGCAGTAGGAAAACAAACATCACAAAATGGGCTCTCGGCCCTTTAAAAAGGCATTTAGCCTTCAAACACAATGAGCACTCAGAGCTCCAAACCATAAGGCGTTCATCCTTACAAGCAATCGGGTAACTCAGAACCCTTTTGAAATTCCCACATAATCTGTTATCTAATCCATATAGAATTGGCAGATTTGTTATTCGTAGGTTCTAATCATGGATACCTAATCAGCAAGCTATCACAATCAAATAACCATTCTTACTTCCCTAATTTGATTATCCTCAAATTAGAACAACTACAACAACGACAATAACCAGATTAATTTACATGCCTCTTTATCTTTAGCCAATTAGTCAACAATTAATTCCGGCTTTACGTTCATTATCAATTTTTATCATGAACGATCAACAAATCAAGAAACATAGATATCACTATATCTAGGAAAACATGAGGAAAATCATCATTACGGTATAAAGCAACAGCATGCGATCAACCAATTATTTTAATCCGGTTCAAGTATTAATTAGGTCAATTTCATTGTGATCTAAAGAGATAATAATGCTAATTCTACGATTTCACATATACAATTATAGTATCCATGAATCCCCTACCTCAAACAGTTCCTCACGTTCTTTATCCACACAACAGGTCACGATCCTCCCTTGGCGACAACTGTATCCACCGAAGGATGCTGCGGTACGACAGTACCAACCAACCCCAAGAAAATCTATTAGAACCATGAATATTACATGATAATATGGAAGGGAGAACAAGAGAAGGTGATCCCCGAAGGAATGATGATAAAACATACCTTATGTGGAAGAATAATCGACACAGCTTGGTTGCATCAAAAACAGAGCAGAACCAATCCTAGGAGTAAATATTGATTGTGCAACTCCTACGGAAAGGATTGAATGGTTCTAGCGCCTCTTAGTTGAAAACAGAGGGAAAGAACAATGGAGAATGATATCTCGTCCCTTTTTATGATTTAACGTGGCGACAGTTTAAGATCCGGTTAATTCTCCATTAAAAACGGATCGCATTAACCCACGCAGTTTGACCAAGTAAAACATTCCAAGCCTTAGGAATAATTAATATAGGATTTATGGCATTTGAATCGGCCTTAAGATTCCTTAAAATAAGGCTTTAAATGTATTTTACATCAAAGGAAACGTCAAATGGGCAAAACTGTAGGAGTCTGGAAACACTTTTCACCCACCGTTACTGTACATGAAACCGATCTGTGAAACTGATCTGTGAAACTGATCTGTCAGACCGATCTGTGAAACGGATCTATGAAATTGATCTGTCACACCGATCTGTGAAACCGATCTGTGAAACTGATCTGTCACACCGATCTGTGAAACTGATCTATCACACCGATCTGTGAAACCGATCTATGAAACTGATCTGTCACACCGATCTGTGAAACCGATTTGTGAAACTGATCTATCACACCGATCTGTGAAACCGATCTATCACACCAATCTGTGACACCGATCTGTCACATCGATCTGTGAAACCGATCTGTGAAACCGATCTGTCACACCGATCTATGAAACCGATCTGTCACACCGATCTGTGACACCGATCTGTCACACCGATCTGTGAAACTGATCTGTGAGACCGATCTATCAGACCGATCGGTGAGACCGATCTGTTACTATTCATAAAACTAGAAACACTGTTCACAGAACTGGAAAATTGGAAAAGTGTTGGGGGTATGTCCCCTTGACCTCCCAGAACACCTCCAACACCAACATTTCACAAAGTAATGGACCAGAGAGGTCCGGGCCATTACATTAGATACCTCTCAAAACATTCTCATCCTCGAGAATTAAAAACCAACTTAGAAGAAAAGAGGGGTCCAAACAACCACCCCATAAGATACCTCTCAGGGGAAAAACACCATGAGTTGTTCGAAAGCTGGAACAAAACTACGACATCCGGGAGTATGGGAACAAACAATCCATACAAAACATTCAAACATAACATCACATCAAAGGTACATAAATAAAACATGAAAGGTCTAACCAGAGAGGAAACATCATTACATGAAAGGAGTTAAACATTAAAAAACTCTGGGTACTGAGCATGTATCTGTGACTCACGCTCCCAGGTACTCTCCTCCATGCCACCGTGTCGCCACAAGACACGAACTAAGGGGATAGAACGCCCACGCAACACCTTCTCCTTGTGTTCTTGGATCTCCACAGGTCGCTCCTCAAAGGTTGCATCATCATCAATATCGATTTCTCCCCAATTGATAACATGAGATTCATCATGAAGGTTACGACGGAGCTGCCATACATGGAAAACATCATGTATCCGACTCATCTGAGGGGGAAGTTCTACTCGATACGCCACAGCTCCAACACAAGATAACACCTCGAAAGGCCCAACAAAACGGGGAGAAAGCTTACTTCCGCGACCAAACCTTTTCTGCCCACGACGGGGAGTTACCTTTAGAAACACATTATCCCCAACATTAAACTCTAAGGGTCTCCTTCTTTGATAATCATATGATTTCTGACGATCTTGTGCTGTCTTCATCCTCTCACGAATCACCTGAACCATCTCTGTTGTATTCTGCACTACTTCTGGTCCGAGAATTGCGGACTCTCCGACCCCAGTCCAGCACAACGGAGAACGGCATGGCCAACCATACAAGGCTTTAAACGGAGCCATACTGATGGTCGAGTGAAAACTATTATTGTAAGCGAACTCTACCAAGGGTAAGTGCTTCATCCATGAACCTCCAAAATCAAGAACACAAGAGCGCAACATGTCTTCAAGAGTCTGGATGGTTCGCTATGTCTGACCATCCGTTTGAGGATGAAAAGCAGTGCTAAGGCATAATTGAGAACCAAAAGCATGCTGGAGACCTCTCCACACCCTAGAGGTAAAACGAGGATCTTGATCAGAAATGATCGTCTTAGGAACTCCGTGAAGCCTCACTACCTCCTCCAGATACTGCCTCGACAAAACCTCCACTGATCTCGACTCCTTGATTGCTATGAAGTGGGCCGATTTAGTTAAACGATCCACTACCACCCATATAGCATCATGTCCTCCCGGAGTTCGAGGTAAACCTGTAACAAAGTCTATTGAGATGTCCTCCCACTTCCACTGAGGAATCTCTAATTGCTGGAGAAGACCACCAGGAACACGGTGTTCGGCCTTCACCTTCTGGCAGACTAAACATCGAGACACACATTCTGCAACTGTACGCTTCAGCCCAGGCCACCAAAACTGACTCCTCAAGGATCGGTACATCTTCGTCACACTAGGATGTACCGCCAAGGGTGAACTATGGAACTCTCGGAGAACCGTCTCGCGCATCGCCAAGGGAACAAAAAGCCTGCCATGATACAACACTCGGTGTTGTTCATCCTCTGACCAACCATCAGGGGCCTCTCCACAAACAACTCTGTCTCTCCAAACTTCTACCTCTAGATCACCCAACTGAGACTCTTCCACCTTCTGCATCAGGGATGACTACACCGTCATCTGGAAAAGACAACCTCTACCCCCAACTTCTCCTATATCAAGATGCAAAGCTGCTAGCTCTTCCATCACTCTCCAGGAATCACCATATTCACGCACAACATCATTACGTGACATTCGGCTCAGCGCATCAGCAACAACATTTCCCTTCCCAGGTGTATATGATATTTCGAAGTCGTATTCTTGCAAAAACTCCATCCACCGACGCTGCCGCAAGTTCAAGTCCCACTGATAGAAAACATACCTCAAACTCTTATGATCGGTGAAAACCACAAAGCGCTCGCCAATGAGGTAATGTCTCCACAACTTCAGCGCAAACACCACGGCTGCCAACTCAAGATCATGGGTGGCGTAGTTGCATTCATGTGGATGCAACTGCCGAGACCCATAAGAAACAATAGACTTCTGCTGCATGAGAACACACCCTAGCCCCAGATATGAAGCATCACAGAAAACATCAAACTGGAATCCCTCTGCTGGAAGACAAAGGACTGGAGCACTTACCAACTTCTCCTTTAGATATTCGAAAGCTGCCTGACACTGATCAGTCCATATGAACAGTTGATCCTTCCTGGTCAAAGCTGTCAGAGGAGTCACAACTTGGGAGAAATTAGCCACAAACCTCCTATAATAGCCTGCGAGACCAAGGAAACTTCACACCTCTGACACGGTCTTGGGGGCTGGCCAAGACACCACTGCATCAATCTTCGAAGGATCCACAGCTACTCCCTGTTGGGACACAACATGTCCCAAGAAACAAATTTCTCGAGCCTAGAACTCACACTTGGACAACTTCCCAAACAACCGATGTTGGCGAAGAACTCCCAAAATGGCTCGTAGATGCTCTGTATGCTCCTCTTCAGATGTGGAGTACACAAGGATGTCATCGATGAAAACCACAAAAAACTTATCCAGGAATTCACGGAACATAGCATTCATCAACCCCATGAAAACAGCTGGAGCATTTGTCACGCCGAATGGCATCACAACAAACTCATAATGCCCATGACGACAGCGGAAAGCAGTCTTCGGGATATCCTCATCCTTTACACGCATCTGATAATATCCTGACCGCAAGTCTATCTTTGAAAACCAACTTGCACCCTTCAGTTGATCGAATAGGTCATCAATCCGTGGAAGAGGATAGCGATTCTTTATTGTCACTTTGTTTAAGCGATGATAATCGACGCACAACCGCAAACTGCCATCAGCCTTTTTCACGAACAAGACTGGTGCACCCCACAGTGACACACTTGGCCGAACGAAACCACTCTACAACAGACCATCGAGTTGAATACGTAGCTCTCATAACTCAGAAGGGGCCATCCTATACGGAGACATAGAGATAGGAGACGCTCCTAGCTGTAGCTCAATCCCAAACTCGATCCCTCGTCGAGGGGGTAAGGATACAACCTCTTCTGGAAAGACATCAGGGTACTCCTCTACGACCCTAGGAAACGCCAACTGTTGAACCTCTGAAGAACTCAGCATCATCCCAGCCATCATGGATGATAAGGATGAAACTCGTATATGACTCATCCGAGGATATCTCTCGCCAACAAACACCACTTCCTCTCCATCTTCATCAAAGAAAATGTCCTTCTTCCTGTATAAATCCACAATAGCCTGCACCGAATACAACCAATCCATGTCGAGTATGACATCATATGGTTGTACTCGTAAACATAGGAAATGTCCCCAAGAGCGGTGCTGCCCCAACACTAGCTCACAGTCTCTACATACTTCAAACAAGCTAGCTCAACCTCCAACTGGCGTAGTCAACGCCAAGGGCACTGGAAGCCTCTCTACCTCAAGTCCCAAAGCGTGGACAAGGGTAGGGGATATGAAGGAGTGTGTTGCTCCTGAATCAAACAAGGCATACACCAAGGTAGAAAACAAGCAAAGGGTACCTCGAACGACGTCTGGCTCGCCTGGAGCTGGCAATGCTAGAGCATGAAGCTGACCACGACCACCTCCGCGACCTCTATGACCCTGATGATGACCACCACCACGGCCACGCTCTGCTCTCTGAGGACGGGGAGCGTCATGGGGGTGTCCTCTACCTGCTCCATCTACCCTCTGGTGATCTAAAGCTGGTGCAACCTGCTGCTGCTGCCTCGGCTGGAACTGCCTCAACGGAGGAACCTGGAGTGGAGCGCCTGGTGCACGATGACTGCTCTGAAAAGTCGGGCACTCCCGCTGCTGATGACCACGACCACCACAAGAAAAACTAGCGCATGATCCCTTTGCATAGGCCTGAGAGTTTCTGCCTCCGGAGAAACGAGATGGGAAGGGCTGGGACCTACCCCCAGGTTA
The DNA here is from genome assembly GCA_963277665.1 of Viscum album. Lineage (NCBI taxonomy): Eukaryota > Viridiplantae > Streptophyta > Magnoliopsida > Santalales > Viscaceae > Viscum > Viscum album. The sequence goes on from OY728128.1 coordinate 328,228,701, forward strand.
ACGGAAACTCTTCTGTCCTGAAAACCGGGTAAAAAGCTCCTGGCGACTGGATTCCTTCGCAGTCGACGAAAGAAACTCGACTCTAAACCTGTCTCGAAACTCCTCCCATGAGATCGCTGACTTCTCACGATCACCGAGGAACAAGAACCACCATTTCCTTACTGCTCCATACAGCATCATCACAACCAAGGACACCCAGTGTTCCTTCCGAGCACGAATCGAACTGAAGCCTATCTCGACCTCCTCCAACCAGTCTTCTGTGACTATATCTGAAACGGAGCCCTCATACTTCTATAGACTCTGGCGCTGAAACTCTTGGAGTGTCTTCCTCCAAGTGTCATCGTCGTCAACCTCTACCCGGCGGCGATCTGCTGGAATAGCTTGCTGGGCATCTTCTGTGCAAACCTGACGAGGACGTCGACCTGGAGCCATGCCTGTAAAATAACAACTGTTAGAGCTCCTAAGCCTGGAATATGGAAGACTGAACATTAATTAATTAATTATTTTTGTTTTATTAATTTCAGGTTACCTATCCCAAGGTCTACCCATTCAAACACAAGCGCAAAGAATAATGATGCATGATCCATTCCTAGGTCTCTACCCTGCAACCAGTATCCCTTTGTTTAGTAGCCATTGTAAAATTAAAGGTCCGTGCAACAGATCATAGGGGTCCCTGAACGCCTATGTCTCTGCCGGTCTCCAGTGTTTACCCCACTTGCTAAACATGAATGACATCGTTTCCCTACCATCCCATGCATCCTCACCTGTGCCTAACTCCAAACTCCATCCAATCCCTCAACCAGACCTCTGATACCACTATGTCACGACCCCCTCCCCACAAAGTGTACCCCTCCTGGGCCGGCAATGTGAGAAGGGAGATAATGACCCCCGAGTCCCGCCTCCAGTAGGCCCCGGGTTGGCGACTAGCACCGAGGGTATAATACATACACAAATGGGAGGCATTACCATCTAAGAGAACACATGCAGAAGAGAGAGAGATAGAATAGACTCGAACCAACTCCAACTCATAACTGAAATATAAAAGAATCCCAAGTACATATATGAAATGTCATGAAAAAGTACTACAACTGAAAGGGGAAACTAAATGTACCCAAAAGAAAGTAAAACGGCAGCGACCACAAGCCCAAACAGCTCCTCCTCCAACCGCAAGCTAGTAGTAACCAGCTTGATCTCCAACCTGCTCCAAGTGACCTGAAAAACAGTTTATATGTACATAGGGTGAGTATAATAGTATACTCAGTAGGATCCTCCCCAAGACTCTTGTGCAAAAGTAAAGAAAGCATGATAAAGCCCAGTGAACAACAAGTGAAACTAACTCGTCACCTAAAAAGGTATACTATGTTCCCAACCTCACCAAGGCTACTCTCACCAAGTAACGTATACAAGAATATAGCATGTAGTAAAGAATACCAAGGGTACCCCGCTACTACATCCCCACTGGTTTCCCGCTTTGCCCCAACGACATACGTCCTGTGCATCTTTCTCCAAAGGCTTGCCCGTATCAACATGGGTCAAGCTCCACAATCTGCACCTCGTGCACCACATAGGCTTGCCCGCAGACACCTGGGCTAAGCACCACACCATCCTCACAACCAAAGTAACCAGGTAGTTTCATGGAGCCACCATAGCTCGTATAACGTGTATCATACGTCGAGTATTATACCTCAAGCCATCACAGCCCATACGCCGAGTAAGGATCCTCAATCCATCACAGCCTATACACGTTACACCTATAGTATTCCATAGGATACCATATCCACAATATATGTGTGTGAAATAACCAAAAGCCATTACAGTCCTCTACACACATATATGGGTAAAACTAACCACTGTGCCTACTAGCACAAAGATCTACCAAGAGAAGAGAGCGGGGCCGAAGGGGGTAGTCAGCCATTCAACATCCCATCAGAATGTTGGGGAAAACACCCCCCCCCAGGGCTCAGAATCCCCGGGGTGTCAGTTGCCCTTACCGACAGGGTGGAGTAGCATATAGAAACACAAAAAGTACAGAATATATATGTAACTAACATCCACACTATGGGCATCACCTAGTCATAGATACAACTGCAGCTAACGTCTCTCAGACTCCAGGCTGCTACTTCAAAGACTAGGTATCCTACAAGCACACAACCATTTGAAGAGCTTTATTAGATTTCTCCAATCCCATTTTATCAGTTCCACTGTACATTAATTAATTCGTTAAACATTAATTAAGAATGAACAATTCCACATTAAACCGAATTGGCATCACTTTCAAAAACAACTGCTCCTTTTTAAGATTCACATCACCTTTAAAATTCCATCATCTCCATCCTCGTGGATTTTCACCATTTAAACAAAAATTCAATACAGAATTACTTTTCCACATTCCCAGACATTCTAGAAAAACATCCTATGCTTCTAAACACAAAGGAGGCTCAACACGGTTAGTAGATATAATACCTGTCGAGTCTTTTCCACCTATAGAAAGAGCATATACCCATTCTCCCTCGAGAGGCTAAACACGGAAAGCACGTGGCATACCCCGCGCGTCTTCGCCTCCTTCGGAAGAATGGTAGCAAGAGTAGCTGCCTTGAGCAGTGGGGAAAAGCAAAGTAGAGTAACATTCAAGAAAGCCACAAGCAACCAGCAACCACATCCATCCCATTCCATCACCCCTGGTGTCCTCCCTGACACCCATATGCATAAACCGATGCATCTCGCCACACTAGGCGTCATCCGCTGCCACAATCCCAAGGCCTCCATGCCTCCACATTTCACAACAACCATCCAGGCTCACATCACAGCACAAGTAGTAGGAAAACAAACATCACAAAATGGGCTCTCGGCCCTTTAACAAGGCATTCAGCCTTCAAACACAATGAGCACTCAGAGCTCCAAACCACAAGGCGTTCAGCCTTACAAGCAAGCAGGTAACTCAGAACCCTTTTGAAATTCCCACATAATCTGTTTTCTAATCCATATAGAATTGGCAGATTTGTTATTCGTAGGTTCCAATCATGGATACCTATTCAACAATATATCACAATCAAATAACCATGCTTACTTCCCTAATTTGATTATCCTCAAATTAGATCAACTACAACAACGACAATAACCAGATTAATTTACATGCCTCTTTATCTTTATCCAATTAATCAACAATTAATTCCGGCTTTACGTTCATTATCAATTTCTATCATGAACGATAAACAAATCAAGAAACATATATATCACTATATCTAGGAAAACATGAGGCAAATCGTCATTACGGTATAAAGCAACAGCATGCGATCAACCAATTATTTTAATCCGGTTCAAGTATTAATTAGGTCAATTTCATTGTGATCCAAAGAGATAAATCATGATAATTCTACGATTGCACATATAAAATTAGAAAAGCCAAGAATCCCCTACCTCAAACAGTTCCTCACATTCTTTATCCACACAACAGGTCACGATCCTCCCTTCGCGACAACTGCATCCACAGAAGGATGCTGCGGTATGACAGTACCAACCAACCCCAAGAAAACCCATTAGAACCATGAAGATTACATGATAATATGGAAGGGAGAACAAGAGAAGGTGATCCCCGAAGGAACGATGATAAAACATACCTTATGTGGAAGAATGATCGACACAGCTTGGTTGCATCAAAAACAGAGCAGAACCAATCCTAGGAGTAAATATTGATTGTGAAACTCCTACAGAATGGATTGAATGGTTCTAGTGCCTCTTAGTTGAGAACAAAGGGAAAGAACAAGGGAGAATGATATCTCGTCCCTTTTTAAGATTTAACGAGGCGACTGTTTAAGATCCGGTTAATTCTCCATTAAAAACGGATCGCATTAACCCACGCGGTTTGACCAAGTAAAACATTCCAAGCCTTAGGAATAATTAATATAGGAATTATGGCATTTGAATCGGCCTTAAGAGTCCTTAAAATAAGGCTTTAAATGTATTTTACGTCAAAGGAAACGTCAAAAGGGCAAAACTGTAAGAGTGTGGAAGCACTGTTCACCCACCGTTACTGTACATGAAACCGATCTGTGAAACTGATCTATGAAACTGATCTGTGAAACTGATATGTCACACTGATCTGTGAAACCGATCTATGAAACTGATTTGTTACACCGATCTGTGAAACCGATCTGTGAAACTGATCTGTCACACCGATCTGTGAAACCGATCTGTGAAATTGATCTGTCACACTGATCTGTGAAACTGATCTATGAAACTGATCTGTCACACCGATCTGTGAAACCGATCTGTGAAACTGATCTGTCACACCGATCTGTGAAACCGATCTGTCACACCGATCTGTGACACCGATCGGTCACACCGATCTGTGAAACCGATCTGTGAAACCGATCTGTCACACCGATCTGTGAAACCGATCTGTCACACCGATCTGTGACACCGATCTGTCACACCGATCTTTGAAACCGATCTGTGAGACCGATCTGTCACACCGATCGGTGAGACCGATCTGTTACTATTCATAAAACTGGAAACATTGTTCACAGAAATGGAAAATTGGAAAAGTGTTGGGGGTAAGTCCCCTTGACCTCCCAGAACACCTCCAACACCAACATTTCACAAAGTAATGGACCGGAGAGGTCCGGGCCATTACATAAATGGGGTTTTGTTGAAAATGGACAAGAAATATTCGATATTTCTGATATGGAACCTCAAAATTATTAATGAGTATATGTTCTCCTAATATATCTTATATGACTGGTGATCCTAAAAAACAATAATTCAAAGTGATCCTAATACAATTTGTATGACGGGAGAACCTAATACTACTTATAAATTGGTTGATACAAATATATCAATCCAATGCATCATGATGACGCGATATTTAATTTTTATTGTTATAAATCATAAAAAAGGACACCCTACAATGAATAGAGGACTAAAATGATGTATTATAGAGGAATAAACCTAAAATAATTTCGTAAAATCATCAGGTAAGGACTCATCCACATTATAAATCATAATATTCTCAACTGAAATACTTTTTCTAGATAACACATCATCCATGAAACCACCATCCCAAAATGTGTGACTGACCTAGATTCGGTTATGGATAAACATTATAAAATTAATAATAAAATAATCCAACTACCAAGGTACATATCTTTACACTATAGAAACCCAACCATCATTGAAAAATAAGTTTCATCTTTAGTGCTTTTAATATCATAGTACCAACATAATATAAAACAATTTGACAAAGACCCTTTATTTTATACAATCGAATTTCTTTTCCCATAAAATGTATTAAAACAATAAGTGTAGAACCCTTGATTTATCTCCTAAGGCCACCAAATATCTGCTACCCTGAATGAATTGGTCTATCCACATTGATTAGTGACCCTGTGTGAGGTGATTTCCATTGCATCTATCTACCCTAAATTCCTCTTCGATTTTCCAAAATTGATAAGTGTTTCAAAAACAACCTTCTAAAACTAAGAGTTCAAAACCAATATAAAAATATTAGTCTATCATTTTCCATCCATTTACTTATTTTTAATCTCCTAGAGTTTCACAAAATACTATATAAAAAATGATTTCATGGGCCTTCACATATTACCCCTGCATACCTATACAATAAAACCATCAATTAATGGCCTCTGGAATTGTATCTCAACCATCCTGTAAATTCATAATACATACCAAGAACCATGAGACCCCTTCTCTTATTCTCTCTAAAAAATATGTGTTCTAATTATTTCTACTGTAGATATGAAATATAGTGAAATTTGGACCCCAAACATACTTTTTTTTTCAAATTTTCATTATTTTTGGGGAATTATATCTCAATCTATAAACAACGAATATTATATTGATTTGTATCCCCTTGCATAATAATTTTGGTCCCCAATTATGAAACCACTTCTAATATGCCCCATATTTATATTGTCCTCACTATTAAAATTATCCTAATTGGATCCTATAAATACAAAGCATTATGTCTCTTCCATCAAGAAAATATTATTATATAAGGTTTATATAGTAATTTTGAGTAGCATTGATAAAATGTATGTACCTTGTTTATTATATGAAGGATAGTTTAGGGAATGTGTTTCCTGAAATGAATTATTATTCAATCACCATTTAATTCATCCGTATATTGATATCACTACAATCAATAACCCACCGAGCCTTGTCATCCAAAACCACAGGCAATCTGAAATGAATAGATCGAGACTCATAAGATTTATTGATTGGCCATGACAACAATCCCATTTTATCTATACCCATTACTCATGAATTATGCCAAGAATAAATTATATCTGATAATATCTAATGGAAATTTAAACTGCATGGCAAGCATGTATTTTTATAAGATGCAAAGATCAATCCCACAATCATCAATTGGACATGCCTATCATTTCTAGGATTCCCAATGTAATTTTTGTATCAATCCAATTGTGATGCATTCCTATGATGATAAATCATTCATATTTTTAGATGTCATGACCCATACCCCGGGGCATGTGCCGTGACTACCATAGACCCACCTTCCATAGGTCAGGGGCTAGCGACTAGTAGCGAAAGGTGTTTTACCTAAAACTATGAAGGCATACCCTTTATAACCTATAACCTCACGTTACTAAGAACATAGTAAGATATAGACACAAGAAAACTATATATCCACAAGAGTGCTTATAGTAAAGGGGATGGAATACATGACCAACAGTAAAGTTATAAGTACAATTTAAATACAAAACAACTAAAGAAATAGAAAAGATAGCTAATGGATCATTCACCGATGCTCCTACCTAATGGGTAGGTACAGATCACATCATTAGCACTCAATATCCACCTGTCTTCTCTGTGTACCAACTTGCCATATGGTCCACCTTCAAGCACCGTCCAGTCTTGGTACTCTCAAACTCAGTTAGCGTTGTCCGTCGTCTACTTCAAAATCAAAAAGGTGAGGGTAGAGCCCAAGTAGAGTTGAGTATAATGATACTCAAAAGGGACCCCGAGAACCTCAGTGTCTCACAAAAACCCCTAAGGATAAGCCAAAATGTATGTGTAGATGCCAGAAAAGTCCGTTGTTCCCAAACAAAGCTCCGGATGCAGAAAGTGAGGTCATATTTGGAGTCGGAAGCATGTTTCGGAGGGCCCGGAGGCCATGCGGGGAATTTTGGAGACCCGCGCGCAAAGTTGATGAGCCGCGCGCAAACCTCCCGGGATGCGCGCAATGCGCTGGGCCGGCGCGCAATTTTGCGCGCCGGTGGACCGCGTGACTCCCTTGCGCGCCGGGCCCGATTCCGCGCCCGAGAAGATAATTTCGCGCCCGCGAACTGGATTCCGCGCCCGGGGTTGCCTATAAATATAAGGCGACCCCCGACGTTTTGAAGTTTTCCAGAATTCGAAAGGTCTCTCGTGCGCGCAATCCAACCCCTTCCGCGCGCAATGCCGATCTTCAGGTAACCTCTTTTCTTTCGCGCAAGAAAGCCTCGGGGTTCGCCTTCGCGCGCAATCCCTTTGTCTACTTTCCTTTGAATAACCCTTCACTCAAAGGCATTTGTGCGCAAAAGAAGCCTCTTGCGTGCAATTGCCCCCGGGTGCGCGCAATCCAACCCGATTGCGCGCACCCCCCATTTTCAAAGTGGCCATTCATTAAAGAATGAGCCGTTGCCCCCGTGTGCTATCTGAAGCCCGGTGCGCGCAATATCTATCATTCGCGCGCAAAGTGCTGGCCCAATTGCGCGCCAGCCCGCCCATTTGTGCGCCGACCCGCGGTATTGCGCGCAAAGCTCCTCTTTTGCGCGCAAACCACCAGGGTCGCCCCCTTGGACCCCCTTTGGGAACCCGCCTGTGTGGCGCCCAATGACCCTCATCCCGGGTGCCCGCACCGTGCGTTGTCTTCCCGTGCGGCCCTCCAGGCTCGCGCGAAGTGACACGGACCTATCAGCGGCTTCAACGTCCTGCACGATGTTAAACTGCATACGTCCTGCACGACGTTAAACTGCACTTCGTCCCAGCTACAAGACGTTAAACTGTACGCTATTCGTCCTGCACGACGTTAAACTGTAATTCGTCCTGCATGATGCTAAACTGCACCACGTCCTGCACGACGTTAAACTGCATACGTCTAAGCTGCACGACGTTAAACTGCCTTTCCCCCATCGTCCGCGCTGCAAGACGTTAAACTACCAAGCATCTTCGTCCTCAACACACGACGTTAAACTGTACTTCGTCCGGAAAGACGTTAAACCGTCCACTTTGTCCTCAACACACGACGTTAAACTGTACTTCGTCCGGCAAGACGTTAACCCGTCCGCTTCGTCCTCAACACACGACGTTAAACTGTATTTCGTCCGGCAAGACGTTAAACCGTCCGCATCACCCGATCCTGTGCCCCGCACGCAGGGTCCTCCCGGTTTGGATGTGGCCCCCACCCGCTCGTCTCTGCAGGGATGTCGAGATTGGAGTGGCCTTCACCCACGGGGGTAGAGTGTTACAAACAGAACGAACTACGTGGAATTTGATCCCTGTCTTCTAAAAAGGGTACGCAGGAAGCCTCTCCGAGGTTCAAGCCCACCACCTGGTCGTCCCGGTCGTATTTACGTCGGTTCGTCCATCAGTGGACCCCTCCCGGGTTCACACTTGCGTTGATTCACCTATGAATCCGCCTCTGTGGGGGACTGCACGTGTGTATCTCCATTGTGCTTCCCCACCGCCTCGATCTCTTCGTGAGTCGGCTTGCCAACGTCCAGCATGGCGTGAAACTGTGATCCACCCGGCCGTTCCATCCCCCTCTGTGCGAGGTGGTTCGGTTCAATCCTCCGCCCGGCGGCCTCGACCTCTTCATGAGTCGGCTTGCCGACGTCCAGCATGACGTTAAATTGTATATCCGAACTACGCTGACTTTGATCCGAGCTAACGCGCGGTACGTAGGAAGCCCCTACGGGGTCCAAGCTCTTCACTCCATCATCTACCCTGATCCTTACCCGGGCCGCCACATCCCGGTGGGGTCATGCCATTTCATTCCACTCCACTTCACTCGGGAAGCCGCCCATGTGATGGCCCCAGCGTCGGAGGTTCCCTGCAAGGGGTTCTGTCATCTGATCCACTCCTCGTGTTGATCAGTCCGATGCCGTCCCCGCTGGACGTTAAACTCGCGGCATACCCCGTGTTAAACATGGGAAGCTGAGGAAAACCTCAGTTAACACAGTTCCCCGCACCCAGTGCGGGATGCCTCAGGCCATCACGCCTTCGAGAAGCCCTATTAGGGAAGGAAGGCAGACATGCAGAGGCGCAGTGTTAAGACACGCCCCCGACACCCAGAGCTACCCGGTCTCCTCACCGCAGGTTGCTGCCCCGACAAGACTCCTTGGAGCATCCGGGCGGAAGCAGCGTAATTAACCGGTGTCCATGGAGACATGGTGCCGGGAACGAGATTCACGATCATTCTTAAATCTATGAGGGAGACCCGGATTAGGGGACGAGTTCCGAGGAGACGTCCACGGAAGGAGGAGCCGACATCCCATCATCCCAGTTTCGATCAAGGAGAAGACGCCCCTGAATAAGGGACGAATGTCGCCCGCCCTTGGAAAGCGGGACTGCGGGGCCATAAGCCGCGCGCCCATCCCCTCGGGTCGACGGGTGCACGCGTGAACGCGTCCTGGCAGGACAGCGTAACCTGACGCACATCCGCACCGAAACAGAAAAATGGTGAAGCCGACGTGAATCTCTTCTCCTCAATACGAAGACCGATGGCTTTCAGAGGTGTTGGAAGACCAGCATGCTGCTCGATCGAGCATTCAGCACCGGGGCCCGGAACCCGCCAGGGGCTGGGGAAGGGAAATCGGGCACTCCGTCTCACGACGTCGAGGGCCTGGGTTCCCCCCCATGGAAGGCGTCGTGGAACTAATGGTTGGTTGTCGATTCCTTTTCCTGTCAGTGTTAATGGGTTTTTCTCCCTGCTTTCAGAAATCAAGTCGCCCAATCCAGTGCCCGATCGCCACCCGCCCACTGGCGCAGGGGTAGAGGAAACACCGACGCGGCTACTCTGCGCGGTCCCGCCCGTTCCACAGCCGTCCCAGCAGCCGCAGCTGCGGGGCAACCACGCCCTCTCTCCCCCTCGGAGGTCATCCAAAGAAGGGTGATCAACAACTTGGTGCGGAGATATGAAGAAGAGGGAGTCATCCCCACCAGGGACATGGCTCGCCTAGACCTCGAGAGAGCTGCACCTCGCCACCAACGCCGCCCCCGAGGGCCGCGCAGGGAGGCACCGCTGCCTACCTCGACGTCCAACCGCTTTGGGAGTTTATCCCCGGAGCGCTCCGACAAATCCTTCCCCTATGAGGATGAGGTGGAAGATGCCCGGGACCACCCTATTCGGGATTCGCTCCAGGGATCTGCGATGAGGGCTCCTGTCAGGCCACGACGACATCGCCGCCAGGCCTCTCAAGTTGAGGAACAGGCTCTCCACCTGCCCGCGCCGCTCATCCCGACTCGTCTGTCCCGATGCCAACGTCGGGCGCGAGCAGAAGAGGATGCCCACCTTGGGGCCCTAGCAACAGTGGCCGCGTTGGCTCAGGCCACTGCTGGCTCCAGTCACCAGGCCCCTACGCATCCTGAGCGGGGGCACGTCTATGCCCGACCTGGATCGAGGCCCCGACCGCCCCAAAGGCAGGTTGGGTTGACTCTCCCGGTTGCTGGTACAGACAATAGCCACCGCGGACCACCTCGCGGTAGCGCTATTCACCAACAGGGTCTAATTCGTGTGGCCGATCCAAGAGGCATGGGTCATCCCACCTTCCGATCTCGGCCCGGAGGCCCGCCCGGAATCATCTCTTCCCACGTCCCCTTTGATATCTGTCCCGGTGCTCCTCGCACCTTGGTTTCCAGTCCTCTTGGCCCCAGCACCAGTGCGGCCGGAGGACGCCAGGATAGAGATCAGCCATGCCCCGAAGAACCACCCAGGGGCAGGAGGGCGAGGCGTCGACGCCGAGGGAATAATGTTACGGAATTCCGGACAGAGATCCGACCGGTTAGTTTCTCTGATACAGAGGCGGAGTATGATTCGGCGACAGAGCCCTCCCCCCAATCCCGCCAGTCAGGGGCAGGGGTAGGAATGCGGCATGTCAGCCTCGTAATTCCCGAGAGCGAGATCGATATGATCCCCGCTTCTCTCCGAAGGTATATTCGGAGTAGCGAGGGCCCGGTAGACCCCCAAGGATCAAGCTTGCGGTTGGTACTGGCCCCTCTGGAAGCGCCTTCTGCCTCGATCGGAGAAGCCGGAGACCTTTTCTGGGGACCGACGGTCGAACCACGATCTAGTGCACCCTTGGCGAGCACCGACGCTACGGTAGGATGTTCGCTCGCCGGCCCGTCCTATCGTGATGTGGTAGCTGGGGCACCGCCACCCTCAGAGGGCGGCCCGGGTTATGGAGGCTAATCGGCCTGCTCGCCGTATTCACCGCCGGCCAGCCCGGCGGCCCGCCTCGACACCACTGCCGGATCCCGTCCATTCCCAGTCGTCGAAGAGGACTAAGGAGACCTGGGTCCCGAGTTTGAGTCGTGGAGCTTCTGGACCGTCCTTGCAGAGGGCCACTTCCCTGAGAAGTTTTGGCCAGTCGCAGGACCGGACTTTGATGCACCCGAATCGCTCACCCCGGATGAGTTCGAATGCTTCCGCCGAACTCTCCGGGAGACTCACTCCCATCTTCACCGCTTACAAATGCCATATCCCGGGAGTCAAGTGCACCTGGAGGATATTGGTGAGCAGTGCCGTCAAATTGACCTGGACACGCTCCCCGCGGTTCGGCACCCCGGGTCATTTGGGCACCACGAGGCCCTCCAACAACGATGCGTTGAGTGTTTTCAAGTACTCCGCAAGGTTATCGAGGAAGCCACTCCCCACGTGTATATCCGTGGATGGGGGCAGTACGCTTCCCTACGCTTCAGTGCGATTCGCCGACAACCCAATTCACTGGGGGACCCTGAGGGTACATCCCCAGGGACGGAAATAGTCAATATGGATGACCTGTCGGGAGAGGGGAACGAATTGGAACTTCTCGACGGGGGCTCTTCCCCCGAAGAAAATCCGTCGTTGGATCCATCGGTGAGAGTTACTCGTCATCAGAGGAACCTCCTGGGACTCCCCGCACCCACTGAAGCACTGACGTTGAGCCGAAACGTCAGCAAAGGTAAAGAGCACGGCGGGGCTATAAAGCCCGCCGACCCATCCACCTCCATGCAGAGGGCGGACGAGGATCCCGAGAAGGCTACGCTACGTCAATAGCTCGCCGAGCAGAAGAAGCTAGTTGACCAGCTCCTCGCCGAGCACGCTGCAGAACGGCGGCCTGACTACGGTGATCCTAGGCCAGGACAGCAGGGACAGGAACAACCACCCCTCGATGAGGCTCTCCCGGGCAGCCGTGATTATGCCGTGTTTGCCGACAGGAGAGAGGCCATCGCCTATGGCAAGAGGGCGCGGTATGTTTCACCACACCCTCCCGAGCGGCGTGACTACCTGAGATACCCCGCTCGGATTCCTCCCGCTGCCCCAAGGGCCGCTCCACCCGCCATCCCACGAGCTGCCGAGTTCGACGACCCGGTCGACGACCCGATTGAAGGGCCGTGCAATGCGCTCATGGTTAGAGATACTCGCCAGGACTGGAACCCATGTCCGGACGATCCGATGGCGGCACTCATCGCCCGCTTGGAAGCCTTGGAGACTCGGAAAGTGGCAATCCCACCGGACGGCAAGCCATACCCAGCATGGGTGGATGACATGCCGGCGCCTCCGGGATTCGGGAATCCCACTTTCGCCCCCTTCAACGGGACTGGAGATCCGCCACAGCATTTGGCCCATTTTAACTCGAGGTGCGGGCCTATGTTGGGGACTCCGGCGCAGCAAGAGGCCTCTAAGCTTCGCTGCTTTGTCCAGACACTGGAAGGGCCAGCATTTGTCTGGTACAGCCAGCTCCCCGTCAGGTCGATAACTAGCTGGGAGGACCTTCGTAGACAGTTCCTCTACCAGTTCAGTTCCACGACCCGGAAGACGAGTATCGCAGACCTCTTCAAGTGCAAGCAGAGGCCTGATGAGCGAGTCGCGGACTTCGTTGCCCGATGGAAGGGTCTCAAGTATTCCCTTGACATGACATTGACTCAGGAGCAGTTGCTGACAATGTGCGTCGGGAACATAAAGACCGAGCTGGTCCCTTCCTTGATCACTCAGAATTACCCCGGAGGGTTCAGGGACTTCTCAGACAAAGCTCAACGTCTTGAGGAAGCCCTGCAACAGGCCAGCCAGGCACACCCGCTGCCTCCTATGATTCCTGCAAGGAGAGCCAGCAGGGCTGAGCCCACTGCTGTTGCCCAGATAGAGGCCCCTAGGCCGTTGGAGCTGCTGCCGGCGAGACCAGCTCCACAGCCTCACAGGAATCCGCCTCCACGGGCTCAGTTCCCGGCCCAGCAGCGGCAGCCTCAGAACCGGCCGTCCCCTCCGCGTAATGTACCGCCACAACCCAGGCGAGATAATCAGGGTCCACCTCCTCGGCAGGCCCCTCCAGCCCCTCGTCAAGACCACACTCCCAGTGGCCCGCGATACCTGACCTACTCATTTCATGAGGATCAGGTCCCCGGTTATTTCTGGAGCGCCCTGGAGCAGAGGATTGTGCGACTGCCTAAGTGTTGGAGGCCGGAGGAGGCACATCTCATGGATAACTGACAGGGCTTATAATTTGCACATTTTTTAATGCATTTCTATTGTTTCAAACATCCCAAGATACCATTTTGAGCTTATATGTAACAATTTTGGATTTAAGAAGTATTTTAAGTTTAAATGCAAAAATGACCAAATTCTGCATTTTGGACAGATTTTCACTACAAGGGTATTTTGGTCATTTACAAAAAATTATAAATCCAAATTTTGTGATTATAATTTCTTTAGAATCCTAATTTAATTTCCTTCAACTTTGTCTTCTGGACCAGGATCTGATTCGACCATCTTGAGGTCCAAACAATTCAATGAAGTTGAAGATTATTCAGGAAGCTTCCAGGAAATTTCTTCCAGAAAAACGAAGGTTCAGTGAAATATCTATAACTCGCTCAAAACGCCTTTAATGGAGCTGAAATTTTGTGGATAGACGGATAAGAAGGTTTGGAAAAAGTTTCATTAAGGAGGCCACGCCTGAAATGGCCGTGTTCAGGGACATTAATTCAGTACAAAACGGTGTTTTTCGGTTTGATGATTCTGACTGGACAGAATAAATTGTCAGAGTAAATTGGCCATAACTCTCGGACTACCTATCCAAATCCGCTGAGATTTTGAGGGGACACGGCCAAGACAATTATGAACAACATTGAAGAAGGCCTCAACGCGTGAAGAGGTCATTTATGGGGTCCAAAACGCGACAACTTTCGGGGGTCGAATTCTGCCTATAAAAGGAGGAGAGCTCCTCCCCCTCAAACCATCCCATTCTCCACCCCATTCCTTCTCGGACACCCAGGAGAAGAACTTCTCAATTTTTTTTCTTTTATTTCTTTTGTTTTAAAATGTCTCTCCTCTCCCGAATCATCTCGCTTACCCCATCCATGGAGGGGTAATTTCATTTGAGTGATCGGAAAGAGGGGAGGCTGGACCGATGTGTTGTGCTTGAGTTTTGTGCTTGAAATGAATAAAATTTGTTCTTCTTTCTTCTTCTGGTTCCAATTCATAATTCATTATTAAATTCCGAATGCGGTTGTGTTAAGGTTTTTATTATGAAATTATAAATTGCTTTGGTCGATGATCGCATCTCCCTCCACCCAATTCTAATCTGTATACGGTGGAACATGATTAGGGTTGGGTGGTGATTGCTCGACGGTTGTCAAGCACGTGTGTAGGATTGTATGTCGAAAACTTGGTTTATTAGGGAACAACAATTCCAGGTCTGGGATTGCTCTAATTAATCAAGAGACCATATACAACCCTAAACACATTGGAAGGAGGATAGACCAATCTAAGGTTTTAGAAAGGAAAATTCTCATCACATTTATTTGACTAAGGGAGAGAGAGGACTCGGTAGATAAATCTCTCTCTTACCAGTTTAAGGAAGAAGAAGAAACCATGATGGCACAACACTAAGTCTAGCCAAACCTAATCTGATCATCGTCTTTATAATTTGTTAAAATCAATCAATTTATGTTGTTTGTTTCTCTCATAGTCATTCAAATTTGTTAAAACCAATCTTTTTAAGAAAACCAACAAAAAGTGACAACCTTGTTTTGTGTGCACTCCTCTTCGGGAGACTACCTAGGATCAACTGCTATACTATACTTAGGTAAATAAAATATTGTTTTGCCACGCCCCACGACAGGCGTGCGTCAAACTTGGCGCCGTTGCCGGGGAGGCAGTGCCTCAAAACTTTTTTTTTTGTTTTTTTTTTGTTTTTTTTAAAAAAAAAAAAAAAATCTCTTTTGAATGACCCGAAGTTCAAATAGCAATTTATTAGAATTCGATCCAGAAATTGAGCGCACAATAACCAAATTGAAAAATCAAAATCTTCCCAAAGAATTTGAAGAAATAAATCTCACCGATTCATGTGATACCTTGAGTGAAGACTTTGAACCTTTAATAATGGCTGTAAATCCCAACCGAACCCTGCGTGACATCTGTGCACCTCAATTTGTCAATCAAAATTATCAACTTGCAATTCCTGCCTTAGAAAATGATTTTGAATTACGAATTAACATGATCCAAGTGCTTCCTAAATTTCATGGTCTTGCAGGTGAAGACCCAAATCGACATATTCAAGAATTCACCTATGTCTGCTCCAGCTTCAAACCTCGAGCAGTCGCGGAAGAGCATGTGAAGTGGAGGGCTTTCCCCTTCTCACTAGAGGGAGCAGCAAAGGAATGGTTGTACAATCTACAACCGGGGGAGATCAGTGACTGGGAAGATCTAAAAAAATGCTTTCTACAAAGATTCTTCCCAACATCTAGGAGCACTGCAATCAAGAAGGAGATTTATGTCATCCATCAATCAACTGGAGAAACACTCTACGAATACTGGGAACGTTTCAAGAAGCTTTGTGCAAGTTGTCCACACCAAGAAATAGAAGAGGACCAATTCCTTGTGTGCTTCTACCAAGGATTGCTTGACAATGACAGGAATCTACTAGATGCCTCGTCGGGAGGAGCCCTCATTGATAAATCACCTGCAGATATACGAATTCTGATTGAAAAGATTGCACAAAATTCACAGCAGTTTGGCACTCGAGGTACGATCACCAGAGGGATCCATGAGGTAAGAACATCTGATTCAGTAGATTTAATTAGGAATGAAATGGGTGAACTCACCAGGTTGGTGCGACAAATAGCTGTGAACCATGTGAAGGATCAACAAGGACCGAATCAGGTATGTGGTTTATGCTCTTCTAATTCTCATTACACTGATCAATGTCCGGAAGTGCAGGGGACAGAAAGTTGTGCTGCAGCCTATCAACAAAGGCAATACCAACCGCAAACCCAACCAGGGTATGGGTTTCAACAGAACCAAGCCAGAGCACCTTTTCAGCAGCAATATCAGAACCCGATAGCATTTCAACAACCTTATCAGAAGCCCTTCCAACAACAACAAACTTTTCAACCACCACCTTTCCAGCGGAAGAATTATGAGCAACCATCCACAAGTGCACCAACAAATGAAGACCAACAACTGAAGACAAGAGTTGCAGGAATAGAAGATAAGATGGACAAGCTAGCTGATCAATTTGCAAGCATTATGGATGCTTTCACCAAGAACCAAGGTAAGCTTCCTGCACAAACAATTCCCAATCCAAAGGAGAATGTTAGTGCAATCACAACCCGAAGCGGGAAGGAGCTCAAACCACCAGAACAAAATGAGGAGGATGAATCTAGGAAACCTGCTGAAGCTCATCCTGTCCAACCAAAAGATGGAGTCAACAACAAAGTAGAAAGAACAAGGTTCAAGAAAGAAAGACTAGAAACACCACTGCAGAAACAACAAAGGGATAAAAAGGATATTCCAGCACCATTCCCATCAGCATTGGTTGAGTCAAAGAAGGGAGAAGAAGAACGAATTCAACGGGAAATTCAAGAAACATTTCGAAAAGTTGAGATTAACATTCCACTACTGGATGCAATCAGGCAAATCCCTAAATATGCAAAATTTCTGAAGGAGCTATGTACTAAAAGAAAGAGGCTGGATGGAAATGAAAGAATCAACTTAGGAAGAAGCGTCTCAGCATTGATCACACCACCGATACCACAAAAATGTCAAGATCCAGGGACTTTCTCTATTCCCTGCACTATCGGTTCATTAAATTTTACTGATGCACTATGTGATCTTGGAGCTTCGATAAATGTGATGCCTCACTCTGTGTTTTCATCTTTGCAGATCGGAGAACTAAAATCAACTCGGGTGGTGGTACAATTAGCAAACAGATCCACCGTTTTCCCAGCTGGAGTCATTGAAGATGTACTTGTAGGAGTGAGAGGATTAATCTTTCCAGCAGACTTTTATGTCCTTACCATGGAGGAAGACCAAGCATCATCCCAATCTCCCATCATCTTAGGGAGACCATTCCTGAAAACAGCAAGAACAATCATCAACGTGCATGAAGGAACCCTCACCATGGAGCTCGGAGATAGTACGGTACACTTCAATATTCTTGATACGATGAAACACCCTTCCAACAATCACTCACTTTATGCAATCTCCCATGATGAAGGTATAGAACCAATTGAAGACTCAGGTATGCTTCATGACTTGTTATCTGTGGGAGAACACTCTTCATTTGAATTTTATAACTCCCATGAACCTGAAAATTCTGATATCATGTTGGAGGATGAGGTAAAATCTGATTTTTTTGATGATTTGTTAAGAGGAAGTAAGATTATTCCAGAGAATTCAACATTAGATGTAGGAAACATAAATGCAATATCATCCCTTGAACAACCCCCATGTTTAGAACTGAAGCCTTTGCCATGTGACTTGAAGTATGCTTACCTAATGGAAGGAGAGAAATTGCCAGTAATAATTGCCAATAACCTATCCCATTTACAAGAACAAACATTGATTGACCTTCTCAAAAGGAATGTAAAGGCTGTAGGATGGAGTTTAGGTGATATTCCTGGAATCAACCCTAAGGTATGCTCTCACAGGATATTTTTAGAAAGTGAATCTCGGCCAGTTAGACAACCTCAAAGAAGACTCAATCCCACAATCATGGAGGTCGTTAAGAAAGAGATTGAGAAATTGTTAGCAGCTGATATCATTTACCCAATCTCTGATTCTCAATGGGTCAGCCCAATTCATGTAGTCCCCAAGAAAACTGGCCTGACCACTGTCACAAATGAAAGAAATGAACTGATCCCCATGAGAATACAAAACAGCTGGAGAGTGTGTATAGATTACAGGAAGCTAAATCAAGTTACCAGAAAAGATCACTTTCCTATTCCATTCATTGATCAGATGCTTGAAAGGTTAGCTGGAAATACTCATTACTGTTTTTTAGATGGATTCTCAGGTTATTTTCAGGTACCAATTGCACCAGAAGACCAGGAGAAGACAACCTTCACCTGCCCTTTTGGAACATTCGCCTACAAAAGGATGCCTTTCGGGCTATGCAATGCCCCAGGTACATTTCAACGGTGTATGGTGAGTATTTTCTCAGACCACATTGAGGATTGCTTGGAGGTGTTTCTTGATGATTTCACAGTTTTTGGAAATTCATTTGACCATTGCTTGGGAAATTTGGAAAAAGTTTTGAAAACATGCATTGAAAAGAACCTTGTCTTAAATTTTGAAAAATGTCATTTCATGGTTGAAAAAGGGATAGTGTTGGGGCACATAATTTCACAAAATGGGATTGAGGTTGATAAATCAAAAGTTGATGTAATAAATTCCTTACCATATCCAACTTGTGTCAAACATGTTAGATCCTTTTTAGGGCATGCAGGATTTTACAGAAGATTCATCAAGGATTTCAGTAAGATTTCTCTCCCTCTCTCAAGATTACTTCTAAAGGATGCTAACTTTAATTTTGATTGTGCATGTAGGGAATCATTTGATGAATTAAAGGAAAGGCTGATAGCACCACCAATAATGCAGCCACCCAATTGGGATTACCCTTTCGAGATACTTTGTGATGCATCCAACCAAGCAGTGGGAGCCGCTCTATCACAGAGAATTGACAGCAAGCCTCAAGTCATCTCCTACGCATCAAGGACCTTGGATGAAACACAAATAAATTACACAACCACAGAGAAGGAGTTCCTTGCAGTCGTTTTTGCACTAGATAAATTCCGATCATATCTTCTGGGGACTAAAGTTGTTGTTTTTTCTGATCATGCAGCTCTTAGGTACTTAATGAAAAAGGCGGATGCAAAACCCCGGTTGGTGAGATGGATGCTACTCTTACAAGAGTTCAATTTGGAAATCAAAGATAAGAAGGGGACTGAGAATCAAGTGGCTGATCATCTGAGTCGACTACCCCACACCGCTGAAACAGAAATACCAAAGCAGAACCCACTTAATGATGAGCTTCCTGGAGAACAACTCTACATCATCAACAGTGAAGTGCCATGGTATGCCAACATTGTCAACTATTTGGTAACATCTCAGGTACCCTATCATCTAAGCTCTCATCAAAAACATAAGCTTAAATCTGAATCAAGATTTTACATTTGGGAAGATCCGTTTCTGTGGAAAATTTGTAATGATCAAATCATAAGAAGATGCTTGCCAAGAAGTGAAATTGAATCAGTGTTTGAATTTTGTCATAAATTATCATGTGGAGGCCACTTTGGACCTCAGAGGACTGCCCGAAAAGTTTTAGAATCTGGACTCTACTGGCCCACCTTATTCAAGGATGCATATGAATTTTGTAAAAGATGTGAAAAATGCCAATTTTCTGGTAACATATCCAAACGACATGAAATGCCACAAAAACCAATAACCTTTTGTGAAATTTTTGAAGTTTGGGGCATAGATTTCATGGGACCATTCCCAATGTCATTTGGAAATTCATATATTCTTTTGGCTGTAGACTATGTTTCAAAATGGGTGGAGGCAAAAGCAACCAGAACTGATGATGCAAAAGTTGTTTGTGATTTTGTTAGGGCTAACATTTTCTGTAGGTTTGGCGTGCCACGAGCAATCATCAGTGATCAGGGAACTCATTTCTGCAACAGGAAAATGGAAGCATTGCTGAAGAAGTATGGGGTGCATCATAGAACATCTACCCCATACCATCCCCAAACAAATGGCCAAGCAGAAGTCTCTAATAGAGAAATCAAATCCATTCTGGAGAAGACTGTTAAACCCAACCGGAAGGACTGGAGCCAAAAGTTAGATGATACATTATGGGCATACAGGACGGCCTACAAAACACCGATAGGGATGAGTCCCTATAGATTGATCTATGGAAAGAGTTGCCACCTTCCTGTGGAGTTGGAGCATAGAGCCTACTGGGCGGTCAGAGAGATGAATCTGGACCTTGAGAAAGCTGGGAAAGAAAGAAGATTGCAGTTGCAAGAGTTAGAGGAAATTAGAAGGGAATCTTTTGAAAACTCAATGATCTATAAAGAGAGAACGAGGATGGCCCATGACAAGATAATTCAACCAAGAAACTTCAACCCTGGAGATCACGTGTTACTATTCAAATCCAGACTTAAGCTTATGCCAGGTAAACTTCGTTCCAGATGGGAAGGCCCCTTTACTGTTACTCATGTATATCCCTTTGGTGCTGTGCAGATTCAAAAGGAAGGAGGAGGAAAACCATTCACTATAAATGGGCAGAGGCTGAAGAAGTTCCATGGGACCGTACCTCAAGAACCAGTGGAGGAGATCACACTCCTTCATCCTGAATACAAATGAACACCTACCAGGTTGCATCATTCCTTTACACTTGATTAAATGCAGTAACTCCAACTTTTTGAAACATACATTTAC
The DNA here is from genome assembly GCA_963277665.1 of Viscum album. Lineage (NCBI taxonomy): Eukaryota > Viridiplantae > Streptophyta > Magnoliopsida > Santalales > Viscaceae > Viscum > Viscum album. The sequence continues at coordinate 328,249,636 of OY728128.1, forward strand.
ATGCATTGAGGACACTGCATAAATTAAGTGTGGGGGAGGAAATCTTGTAGTCCAAGAGATTTTTCAAAAAAAAAAAATTGTTTTGTTTTGTCGAGCCAACGACATTAAACAAAGGCGCTACCGGGAGGCAACCCGCATTTTCCCCCATTTTCCACTTGTCTTCTTAGTCATTTACCAGCATGATTGAATGGGCCTGCACTATCAATTGTTTTCATTTTTTTCAGGTTCATTAATGAAGAGGGTGTCGTGGGATTATACATCGTGAAGAAAATGATCCATTTGACAGGGGAGTATGAGTTTCAATTCTATATTATCCGACTTTATTCCCTACATTTTTAGTATTTTAAAGAATTAATCAAGAAAAGGCATGCCCACGCTTGAATTCATGTTTTACTCAACTTATCTAGGAGACATGAGTTTCTTAGGAATATTATGATGCCATGTTTTAGATTTCAATGTTAATGAGATTGAATGATTAAAATGGATAATTGGATGATTAAAGTGAAGCAAGGATATTGAAATAAGGACTCACGATTTGAGGGAATTAATTGATTCATGTAAATGAAATTTCCCTTCCACTTTTCTTTCTTTGAATTTCTGAAATTCATGTGAATTAATTTGTTATTATTAATCATGCCATGAGTGATTGTCCAATATCATATTCTCATTCCTGAGAGGATTTCTAGACCAAATATTTCCTATTTTATCTTGAGCATATTTCTTGAGTGATCTTGGGACGTGCCACCTACTAGAACTTGTATTGAAACTTGTCAAAGCTATGACTGTACAAAACCACATTTAAAATGATTGAGGCATCTCTTTGGCTAGCCACATTTTATCCTAAGACCCACCTTTACATTTATCCTTCGTAAGCCCTTAGATGCCATGAATTGCCTTATAGGTTTAAGCCACATTACAATCCAATTTTTCCTTACCTACCTGCACTTTTAGTATTTTTGCATGGTTATTTCAAGTTTGAGTGTGGGGGAAGGGCCTTTCGTGTGCGTTCCTTGGGATATGTATCATTTTTGGGTGGTGTAATGTGTGCGTCATCATTTTGGGCAATGTATTATTAGAAAATTGGGCATGAGTCATCATTTCATTATACTTCTATCATTTCATCCGGTTCTCCATAAAAAAAAAGAAAATAAAGCTGTGCCTTTCTGGAGCTTTACAAAAAAACATGGAGAACTTGGATGATATCATTCTTTGTAATCATTTATTGACTCATGACCCATGTCATTGAAAGGGGAGTGGTGTTGTGATTCACATTTCAAGGGGATTTGAGTGAGGTTCATCTTGTGTTTTCACTTGATTAATCATGCATTGTACTTAAGAGTCAAACCTCCTACTTCTGGCCTTACATTATTTCAATCATTTACCCACCAACCCTAAGCCACAGAGTCATTTGAACCTTTATTGCAAGTCCTCATGATTTTATGTGTGTTTTGTCTTTACAAAGTGGAGAAAGTAGTTACTTTACAAGCCTATGGGTAAGGAGCATGTTCTCATGATATGAGCATAACTCCACTATTAATTTTATCATGAGTGATGAGAGAAAAGATTCATAAGTGAGGTAGATCATGATTTGGCATGTTTAATAATAATAAATTGAGAAGCTTGAATGAAGAAAGGAGAAGCTTCATTATTTTTCATAGGGGAAAAGTAAAATGCATGAATTGATTGTTTCTTTGAAAAATGGGAAATTAAATTAGTATTTTTGTGGAACTCGAAAATTTGATTGGACATTGATAATCATTTTATTTTATTCCATTTGAAATTTAAATATTGGTGACATTGGTGTCCTTTGAATTCCATGTTGAGATTCTATGCTTGAGGACAAGCATAGTTTAAGTGTGGGGGAATTGACAGGGCTTATAATTTGCACATTTTTTAATGCATTTCTATTGTTTCAAACATCCCAAGATACCATTTTGAGCTTATATGTAACAATTTTGGATTTAAGAAGTATTTTAAGTTTAAATGCAAAAATGACCAAATTCTGCATTTTGGACAGATTTTCACTACAAGGGTATTTTGGTCATTTACAAAAAATTATAAATCCAAATTTTGTGATTATAATTTCTTTAGAATCCTAATTTAATTTCCTTCAACTTTGTCTTCTGGACCAGGATCTGATTCGACCATCTTGAGGTCCAAACAATTCAATGAAGTTGAAGATTATTCAGGAAGCTTCCAGGAAATTTCTTCCAGAAAAACGAAGGTTCAGTGAAATATCTATAACTCGCTCAAAACGCCTTTAATGGAGCTGAAATTTTGTGGATAGACGGATAAGAAGGTTTGGAAAAAGTTTCATTAAGGAGGCCACGCCTGAAATGGCCGTGTTCAGGGACATTAATTCAGTACAAAACGGTGTTTTTCGGTTTGATGATTCTGACTGGACAGAATAAATTGTCAGAGTAAATTGGCCATAACTCTCGGACTACCTATCCAAATCCGCTGAGATTTTGAGGGGACACGGCCAAGACAATTATGAACAACATTGAAGAAGGCCTCAACGCGTGAAGAGGTCATTTATGGGGTCCAAAACGCGACAACTTTCGGGGGTCGAATTCTGCCTATAAAAGGAGGAGAGCTCCTCCCCCTCAAACCATCCCATTCTCCACCCCATTCCTTCTCGGACACCCAGGAGAAGAACTTCTCAATTTTTTTTCTTTTATTTCTTTTGTTTTAAAATGTCTCTCCTCTCCCGAATCATCTCGCTTACCCCATCCATGGAGGGGTAATTTCATTTGAGTGATCGGAAAGAGGGGAGGCTGGACCGATGTGTTGTGCTTGAGTTTTGTGCTTGAAATGAATAAAATTTGTTCTTCTTTCTTCTTCTGGTTCCAATTCATAATTCATTATTAAATTCCGAATGCGGTTGTGTTAAGGTTTTTATTATGAAATTATAAATTGCTTTGGTCGATGATCGCATCTCCCTCCACCCAATTCTAATCTGTATACGGTGGAACATGATTAGGGTTGGGTGGTGATTGCTCGACGGTTGTCAAGCACATGTGTAGGATTGTATGTCGAAAACTTGGTTTATTAGGGAACAACAATTCCAGGTCTGGGATTGCTCTAATTAATCAAGAGACCATATACAACCCTAAACACATTGGAAGGAGGATAGACCAATCTAAGGTTTTAGAAAGGAAAATTCTCATCACATTTATTTGACTAAGGGAGAGAGAGGACTCGGTAGATAAATCTCTCTCTTACCAGTTTAAGGAAGAAGAAGAAACCATGATGGCACAACACTAAGTCTAGCCAAACCTAATCTGATCATCGTCTTTATAATTTGTTAAAATCAATCAATTTATGTTGTTTGTTTCTCTCATAGTCATTCAAATTTGTTAAAACCAATCTTTTTAAGAAAACCAACAAAAAGTGACAACCTTGTTTTGTGTGCACTCCTCTTCGGGAGACTACCTAGGATCAACTGCTATACTATACTTAGGTAAATAAAATATTGTTTTGCCACGCCCCACGACAGGCGTGCGTCAATAACCCCCGCTACTGCCCCTACCATCGGGCCCTGGGGCACACCATCCAGCGGTGCTATGTGTTTAAGGATTGGCTCCAAGACCAGATTAACAACAATGTAATCAGGTTGGGCCCAGCTCCAGCACAAGTGGTGGGCGTGTTCGTGGGATCAGACGACGATAGCGGCAATGAGGACGAATGGCAGCTGGTCTCCGACCGCGGTTCCCAGAAGTATAAAAACTGGATGGCCCGCAAGACGATCATTCGCGCCCATGGAATCATCCGTGCGCGCTTGAATCAGCCTGAGCCCCCAGAATCTGCGGGTGCTGCTTCGGCATCGTCGTCCCAGCCTGCCTCTTCCAAGAATAGCAAACGGCGGCGGCGCAAGAAGGAAGAGCGCGCCCCGCCAGTTCCGCCACTATCCCGCACTCTCGGCGATTTCATGCCCCCGGAGATGGGGATCCCTCCTCGGATCCGCCCAGTGGTGAATGATTCGTCCGATGACAGTATTGGGTACGCTTCGGTTAATACCGTCGAGCTGGTAAATCCCTTTTCGGTTCCCGACGTTGAAGAACACCAGGTGGACCTCCCTAGTGTCCCCGGTCGTCGCCACCGTCGGAGGAGCCACAACAACAGGAGTCGCCGGGGCACAGCAGTTGGTACCTCTAGCCAAGTCGTGCACGCCACTGAGACTAGGCAGCAGGCTCAAGACCGAGCTCAGCGTGCGCAGCCCCCCCATCCGAGGATGACGGATTCGCTTCTGCCACTGTTTGTGGTGTGGGATCAGGCAGAACCGCCTCAGCCGCGTCGCGATCAGCTCCGCCCTACCACGAGTCCATCCCGGCCTCCTGACCACAGTACGGTGACCATTTCCCGGGCTTCAACCAATGAACAGCGAGATGCGCCAAGCACCAGTCGGCCGCCGGTCCAACCGGCAAGGCCCGTCATGCCTCCAACCGCGGAGCAACCTCCTGCAACCAGGGGCTCGCACTTGGCCAAAAAGTATGATGTCCTGAAGCACTTGGCTGACATCCCAGCGAGACTCTCCATCCTTGAGGCTCTGCGCATTTCATCTGAGATGCGTGAGGCACTCGTGAAGCCCTGAAGAGCCCCCTCCAGTTTGAGACAGAGGTTGCGGCTGCAGAGGCCTTTCACGCCAAAACGATTGAGGACGCCGAATGCCAGGCAGTTATCTCGTTCTCTGGTAAGGATGAAGACCCTCCTATACAGGGGCACATTTGTCCACTGTATGTCACTGGCCAGTTCAATGGCCTTGAAGTCCGGCGCTGTCTTGTCGACACGGGGTCCGGGATTAACCTGATTCCAACTCGGACGCTCCGGAGATTGGGGTTGTCTGAGGATGACTTGATTCCCTCCGACCTCAGGATCCAGGGGTACGACCGCACCGAGCAGACCCCGGTCGGCAAGATACGTTTGAAGACCCAGTTCGGTGACTTGGTTGCCAACACCGAATTCATGGTAGTCTCTCAAGACACTGCGTACAACACATTGATGGGCAGGCCCTGGCTCCACCTTCATGCGGCGGTTCCCTCGTCATACCACCAATGCCTCAAATACTCCCTTAACGGTCGAGTAGGCGTGCTTCAAGGAGATGCCTCTCCTTTTGCCTCATGTGAAGCCCGCTATCTAGACGCGGACTATTACAAGAGCAAGGATAAGAAGATCCTGGCAGGTGAGGTTGAGCCTGTCGCTGTTGGAAGTGATCCCTGGTCAAGCTTGGATGACGCTTACGTCCTCCCGATTCAACGGTTGGACGTGGCCATGGTCTCAACGGCCTGTGAGTCTCCTGATGAGATGACCGCGACCGCCCATGCCAGCACCAGCGGCCCAGCAGGATCTGGTAGCCCCAATGCAGTTTCCAACGCAGTCTCTCCCGTGGACGATCCCTCCCCGAGTAGAGAGGACGTGGAAGACGCACCCCCAGCCTTTGAGGAGGGCGTCTCCGCCACGGTCGATGAGTTAGTACAAGTGAACCTTGGAACCGAAGCAGATCCAAGACCCACATTGGTCAGTGCCGCCATGCCCTCTGAGGAGCGGCAGCAGTACGTGGACTTTCTCAGGCAGCACCGTGATGTGTTCGCTTGGGGCTATGACGAGATGCCGGGGCTAGATCCTCAGGTAGCCGTCCACCGCCTTGGTCTCCCGGCGAACCATCGCGGGTTCAAGCAGCCTCCCAGGAAGATGCACCCATTCCACGGTGCCATGGTTGAGGCCGAAGTTGACAAGCTTATCAAAGCCAACTTCGTGAGGGAAGTTCAGTACCCCAAATGGCTGGCCAACATTGTGCCGGTCAGGAAGAAGAACGGGCAGATCAGAGTCTGCATCGACTTCCGCGATCTCAACCGCCACTGCCCGAAGGATGATTTTCCCCTTCCAGTGACAGATCTGTTGATTGATGCCACGGCAGGGTTCCAAGCCCTCTCCTTTATGGATGGATACTCCGGATACAACCAAATACGGATGGCCCCTGAGGATGAGGAGTTCACTGCCTTCAGGGCCCCCCAAGGTACCTTTTGTTACCGGGTCATGCCGTTCGGCCTGAAGAATGCAGGTGCCACCTATCAACGCTCGATGCACCGCATATTCAAGCCAATCCTTGGCACAGTGGTGGAATGCTACGTCGATGACTTGGTAGTCAAAGCGCGCCAGCGTCAGGACCATCTCAAAGATCTTGAGAAAGTGTTTGGCTTCCTCCGGTCTCACTGCCTGGAGATGAACCCATTGAAGTGTGCCTTCGGGGTCACCTCCGGAAAGTTCCTTGGATTTGTGGTAAGATACCGGGGTATTGAGATCGACCCAGAGAAGATCAGGGCGATTAGCCAAATGCCTCCCCCAGGTAACATCCGGGAACTGCAAGGGTTCCAAGGCCACTTAGCCTATATACGCCGATTCATCGCGAATCTGGCCGGCAAGTGTAAGCCCTTTTCTCGGCTCATGAAGAAAGATGCCACCTATGTATGGGATCAAGAGTGTCAGACCGCTTTCGAGGAAATCAAGCAGTACCTGCTTCAACCTTCGGTTCTGATGCCGCCTGTATCCGGGAAGCCGCTGGTCCTTTATGTGACCGCCCTGGAACGGTCCCTTGGCGCCCTTCTCGCCCAGAAGAACAACGAGGGAACAGAGAATAGCCTCTATTACCTCAGTCGCATGCTCCTCGATGCGGAAGTCAGGTATTCCCCCGTCGAGAAGAGCTGCCTGGCGCTCGTATTTGCCGTACAGAAATTACGGCACTACTTGCAGCACCATGAGGTACAGTTGGTTTCTCGGGTAGACCCGTTGAAATATATCCTGTGCCGGCCTATGTTGACTGGTCGTCTAGCGCGGTGGGCTGTGATTCTCCAGCAGTTCGACATCAGGTATGTGTCTCAGAAGGCCATCAAAGGGCAAGCATTGGAAGACTTTCTGGCTGCTCACCCAACCTCCGCGGATCAGCCGCTGGATCTAGGCTTTCCTGATGAGGCCATCCTCTCGGTCGATCGAGCCGGTCCATGCTGGCAGATGCACTTTGACGGTGCCTCCCGGAGCCCCACCTGTAGAAGACTCGATAATCCTAAGCTCAACAGATTGGGCTTGGGTATCGTCTTCATTACCCCGGAGCAAGCTGTACTGTCATACTCTTTCCTGTTGTCAGAGGGCTGTACCAACAATGAGGCGGAATACCATGCCCTCATCACCGGCCTCGAGTTAGCTCTCGAGATCGACGTGCCCCATCTGTGTGTGAAAGGGGACTCCGAGCTGATCGTTAAGCAGATCAATGGCGACTATGTTGTCAGGAAGCCGGAACTTGTGCCGTTGCTGGAGTGCACCCTCCTTCTGATGGCCCAGTTCCCTTCTCGGCCAGAAATTGTACACATTCCCTGGTCGCAGAACGGTCAAGCAGATGCTTTGGCCAGCCTTGCTGCGTCACTTACAGAGCCTGAACAGGATAACCTGACCGTCCGCATGACGCACCGCAGGCTCATCGCTCCCTTTATCCCGGAGGGAGATCGCGGCCCATCGGTAAGTAATCTCACCACGGTTTCCCCTACGCCCGGAGCCCCGAGTACCCCAGACATGGCAGTCGAATCAGCCCCTGATTGGAGGGTGCCTTTGGTTGAGTACCTCCAACATGGCATTCTCCCGCCGGATCGAGCCGAGCGCGAGCGAGTTCGACGCCACGCATCGCAGTTTGTCCTCCAGAGTAGTCCCGGCCTGGAGCATATCCTCTACAGACGCGGATTCGATGGTGTTCTCCTCCGTTGCCTTCAGGGAGTTGAGATCCCACGAGTCATTCAAGAGGTTCATGCTGGTTCATGCGGTGCCCATCAGACTGGGCCGAAGCCGTCCCACCAGATTCGGAGGTTGGGATACTTCTGGCCCTCCATGATCCATGACTACATCGAGTATTCCAGGAGGTGCCATGCATACCAGGTTCATGCGAACTTTGTGCATCGGCCGCCGGAGCCTCTCCATACCACCAGGTATTCTTGTCCCTTTGCAGTCTGGGGGATGGATGTTGTGGGACCTTACCCGCCGGCGACGGCTCGCCAGTGCCGGTTCATTCTGACCGCCACGGACTTCTTCTCCAAATGGGCAGAGGCGATTCCGCTTAGAGAGGTCAAATCCTGTTCGATCGCTGACTTCGTGACCTCCAACATCATTCATCGATTTGGGGTGCCTCACGCTATCCTCACGGATAACAGAGCCAATTCCCGAGCAGCCGAGTTGAAGAAGTTGTACGCCAAATACAACATTCGCTCGAACCATACATCTCGCTATCATGCGCATGCGAATGGACAGATCGAGGCGTTTAACAAGACCCTCTCTAACATTCTGCAAAAGATGGTTGGTCAGAACAAGAAGAGTTGGCCGGACAAGCTCCCCAACGCCCTCTGGGCTTATCGGACGACGACTCGCAATTCCACCCAGATGACCCCTTATTCCCTAGTGTATGGAGCTGAGGCCATCCTGCCCATCGTGATCCAGTTACCGTCCTTGCGCACTGCGGTCTACGACCAGCAAGTGCCGGACAGAGCTGCTGAAGCCCGTCTAGTCAAGTTGGAAGCACTGGATGAGAATAGACTTCGCGCCTTGCACAACTTGGAGAGGCATCAAAGCAGAATGGCTCGATCATTCAATAAGAAGGTTCGCCTCCGCTCCTTCCTACAGGGTGACCTAGTGCTAGCCCTAAGAGCGCCAATGATCTCCGGCAGGAAGCCACCCAAGTTGGAGCCCAAGTGGGAGGGACCTCTTGTCGTCCACAATGTTTATCCCAATGGCGCGTACTCCCTAGAGACTATGGATGGTGAGCGTGTCACTCCTCCCACCAACGCTAGGTTCCTCAAGCAGTACTTTGTCTGAGTGTACCACGTCCAAGCTGCACGATGTTAAACTGCCCAGCATATCGTCCGCGCTGCAAGACGTTAAACTGCCAAGCATCTTCGTCCAAGCTACAAGATGTTAAACTATTTAGCATTCGTCCAACACGACGTTAAACTGTACTACATCCGAGCTACAAGACGTTAAACTGTTCAGCATTGGCCCTGCATGACGTTAAACTACCTCTCAAGAACTACGTGCAGCTTGATTCCCATCCTTATGGGATATGTAGGACCGCCTGGACATTCATGTTTCATGCCCAGCCCCCTCCTTCGGGAATTTCCATCCCACCTCGGGCCCTTGGCCCAGTTGCCTCTGGGTATGTGGCGTATGGTGTGAACGTGGGGCTATGCCCTCATTCACATCGGTTTGCTCGCCACGCTGTACGCACCCCACGTTTGGGGATGCCTTCTGCTCCCCCCTTTTTCTCTTTTCGTCCTGCATGACGTTAAACTGCACTTCAAGAACTACGTGCGGCTTGATTCCCATCCTTATGGGATACGTAGGACCGCCTGAACATTCATGTTTCAGGCCCAGCCCCATTTCTCGGGAGTCTCTATCCCGCGTTGGGCCTCTGGCCCCAGTTCCCCTCCTTTTTGTGTGAGGCATGTGGCGTGAGCGGGGGATTATGTCCTCGTTCACGTTGGTCTGCTGGCCGCGCCATACGCCTCCCCCATGTGTGGGACTACCTCACACCCCTCATCGTCCTGCATGACGTTAAACTGCCTCTTAAGAACGATGTACGGCTTGATTCCCATCCTTATGGGATACGTAGGACCGCCTGGACGCTTGTGTTTCAGGTCCAGCCCCGTCTCTTGGTTGATCACGGGCATCTGCTGTCTTTTGGTTGCTCTCAGGGTGAGTCCTCTGACCCTTTCCGGTGATCTGTTAACATGTTTTGGGTACTTTGGTCTATGACCCGTAGTGTCAGATGCAATCCCGGCAAGTCCTGTGTTGCTTGTCAGGCCGCGCGCTTGCTCTTGTTCGAGCCTTCACTCAAAGGGATCCTCGTTAGCGGTTTGGGTACGATGCCTCAGTTCTCTCCTACCGCTCCGGGTCAATTTACCGGCGGGTCCTGGGCCGCAAATCGATATGAATCCTGCGATTGAGCGGTTGATGCTCGTTTGCTTGCCCCGTTCTAGGCTGACGCGATCGGATGTTGTGTTGCGAATGTGCGTCAGCGACATCCTTGATCGCCATGTCGGCTCTTTCAGGCTCCGAACATTGGTTGCGCGGTCCTCATCACACTCTGCCTTTGTGCGTTGTAGTGGAATCTCGACACTCTCTTCATACTGACCTTCAGTACACCTTTACACGTTAGGCATGACAACCAGGGTAATAGTGTCTGTCGAGGCTCCCACGATCTGAGCACCAAGGATATATGCTGATGTCCTCCCTAAGGGCCATGTGTAGCTAGACCCTCGTCCCCATAAGGAGGAAGGAGTCGCCCGAACAATCGCGTTTTGGGCCCAGTATATCTGGAGGCTAGCATCTCTGCCCCTCAGGTGATGGACATACGCAGGCCCCTATCCCAGGATCCTTCTCCTGGAATCGTGCGTGACCGCAGGGCTGGGTATGTTCCCACCTCCGCTGAGTCCGCCGTATCGCGATAAGTGGATTCCTCCATGGTCCGAACCACACGACCGTAAATTGTGTTGTCTGGTCCTACCACACGACCGTAAACTGTGATCGTCTTGGCCGCCTGACGAGAAACAGCACTGCATCGTGATGTTCTCCTCAGGGGACACTCACGTTGGGCGCTGGTTAATAACCACGCCATTCATCAATGCCTTTCATGTCTTGATTATTGTGGCGACGCCAGGGATTCCTTAATCACAGGCATGTCGCTGCACAAAGAAAAACCATCCATCTTTAAGGACAAACAAGAAATATCAAATACCGCTTCTTCTGTGTGCGAGGGTCAGACCCGCACCCTTCCCCGCGTTGGTGCCTGATTGTGTTGCGCCACGCTTCAAGAACTACGTGTGGCTTGATTACCATCCTCATGGGATATGTAGGAACGCCCAGATGTTTGAAACTTCGGGTCCAGCCCCCCACCTCTTAAAGATTCCCCCCTTCTCTGGGGAATCCACCGCCTTCAGGCCACCCTCAAGGCGTGTCCCTCGACCCCTTGCAGTGGTCCACTGGTGTCAAGAGTACTCTGGTTTATTGCCAGGAGGGTCAGGTTCAGCTTGGTCAGGTTCCTTCCATTTTCATGCTTCGTGCTCCCTTTCATTCGGACCCATCACCTACGCCCTGGGTGGAGCCCCCATGAACGATTTGGACACAATGCCTCAGTGCTCTCCCACCGACTCGGGCTGGTACCCCCAATGGCCTCGGGCAGCAAATCGATCTGAATCCTGTGATTGAGCAGTCGATGCTCGTTTTCTGCCTCATTCCATCAATGGATAGTGCGATATTGATGCTGCTTTTCCGCCACGGTCGGCAGTAATCCCATATCGTTACGCTGGTTCCCCCAGTCCTTGAGTGAATGGCCACATGATTCACATCACCTTTTCCACCCCCCATTCTGACCAGGCAAAATCTCGACACTCTTGACACTATCCCTCAGTGCATCGTCGCATATCCATGGGATAGGACCACGATGTGGCGTACTTTGAGGTTCTTATGGTCCGAGCTCTAAGACCTTAAACTAAGATCTACCCTTATGGTCCGAGCTCTAAGACCTTAAACTAAGATCTACCCCTATGGTCCGAGCTCTAAGACCTTAAACTAAGATCTACCCCTATGGTCCGAGCTCTAAGACCTTAAACTAAGATCTACCCCTATGGTCCGAGCTCTACGACCCTAAACTAAGATCTCCCCAAATGGGATTCTACGTCCTGCATGACGTTAAACTGCACTCTCAGAACTACGTGTGGCTTGATCTCCAGCCTGATGGAGTACGTAGGAACGCCCGGACATTTCGACTCGGGTCCAGCCTCAGGGATCGCTAAGTCCCGCCCCTCCTTGTCACCGGCCGTCTGGCCTGACTTCGGGTAAAGTGGTGCAGTTGTGATATTCTCCCCGATTCAGATCGGGATGCCCCATCGCAATGATGGGAAGCGACAGTTTCCTCATCAAAGAGGTTCTGTCTGAGAATTGGGGTGATTCACGGCCAGATTAGTGCATCCTCCTAATACGCTTTCCCCACGGTGGCGCAATTTTGGGAGCGTTGGATTCTGTCCGAACAAATCATCACATCGCCCCACGCTTCGCATGCCCTGTTGATCTGGATTTCCACCCTTATGCCTGAAGGAACCCCCAAAGCGGCATTGATGATGACATGTGATCCGCCTCCTGCAATATGAATGATGACCTTCGGTCCGTCTATTGCAGTAGTATGGTCGATTGATCCATTGTCCTCTTGCCGTCTTGGGCATTTCCTGGAAGGCCAACCGTTGTGGATTTCTGAATTCGGGACACGCGATTCACCCTTTCTCATTTTCCTATGTTCGGACAAAATCTCAACGCCCCTAGTGTTGTCCCGCTCGTGTGTCGGAACAAGTTGGGGGGATGATACATTGATTAGGCTTGAGGTCTCCTTTCCTAGGAATGACCTCACTCTTTTCTCTAGAAACCCAGGGCCCCTATTTTTAGGTGAGGCCGGGTGTCCGCGCTGCGCGGGAAGCGCTTTGCACGACCGCGACAGCAAATTTCGCGCCCGACGCCCTTTTTTGCGCGCCACAGTCCCGCGCCACCCAGGACTTCGGCATTCCAGCGTCTCCCTCGGAACCCGATCGTTTCGACCTCTCGCCGATCAGATTCTGAGGGGGGGCTTTTGTAGACGCCGGAAAAGTCCGTTGTTCCCAAACAAAGCTCCGGATGCGGAAAGCGAGGTCATATTTGGAGTCGGAAGCATGTTTCGGAGGGCCCGGAGGCCTTGCGCGGAATTTTGGAGACCCGCGCGCAAAGTTGATGAGCCGCGCGCAAACCTCCCGGGATGCGCGCAATGCGCTGGGCCGGCGCGCAATTTTGCGCGCCAGTGGCCCGCGCGACTCCCTTGCGCGCCGGGCCCGATTCCGCGCCCGCGAAGAGAATTTCGCGCCCGCGAACTGGATTCCGCGCCCGGGGTTGCCTATAAATATAAGGCAACCCCCGACGTTTTGAAGGTTGCCAGAATTCGAAAGGTCTCTCGTGCGCGCAATCCAACCCCTTCCCCGCGCAATGCCGATCTTCAGGTAACCTCTTTTCTTTCGCGCAAGAAAGCCTCGGGGTTCGCCTTCGCGCGCAATCCCTTTGGCTCCTTTCCTTTGAATAACCCTTCACTCAAAGGCATTTGCGCGCAAAAGAAGCCTCTTGCGCGCAATTTCCCCCGGGTGCGCGCAATCCAGCCCGATTGCGCGCACCCCCCATTTTCAAAGTGGCCATTCATTAAAGAATGAGCCGTTGCCCCCGTGCGCTATCCGAAGCCCGGTGCGTGCAATATCTATCATTCACGCGCAAAGTGCTGGCCCAATTGCGCGCCAGCCCGCCCATTTGCGCGCCGACCCGCGGTATTGCGCGCAAAGCTCCTCTTTTGCGCGCAAACCGCCAGGGTCGCGCCCTTGGACCCCCTTTGGGTACCCGCCTGCGTGGCGCCCGATGAACCTCATCCCGGGTGCCCGAACCGTGCGTTGTCTTCCCGTGCGGCCCTCCAGGCTCGCGCGAAGTGACACGGACCTATCAGTGGCTTCAACGTCCTGCACGACGTTAAACTGCATATGTCCTGCACGACGTTAAACTGCACTTCGTCCCAGCTACAAGACGTTAAACTGTACGCTATTCGTCCTGCACGACGTTAAACTGTAATTCGTCCTGCATGACGCTAAACTGCACCACGTCCTGCATGACGTTAAAATCCATACGTCCAAGCTGCACGACGTTAAACTGCCTAGCCCCCATCGTCCGCGCTGCAAGACATTAAACTGCCAAGCATCTTCGTCCTCAACACACGACGTTAAACTGTACTTCGTCCGGCAAGACGTTAAACCGTCTGCTTCGTCCTCAACACATGATGTTAAACAGTACTTCGTCCGGCAAGACGTTAAACCGTCTGCTTCGTCCTCAACACACGACGTTAAATTGTATTTCGTTCGGCAAGATGTTAAACCGTCCGCATCACCCGATCCCGTGCCCCGCACGCAGGGTCCTCCCGGTTTGGATGTGGCCCCCACCCGCTCATCTCTGTAGGGATGTCGAGATTGGAGTGGCCTTCACCCACGGGGGTAGAGTGTTACAAACAGAATGAACTACGTGGACTTTGATCCCTGTCTTCTAAATAGGGTACGTAGGAAGCCTCTCCGAGGTTCATGCCCACCACCTGGTCGTCCCGGTCGTATTTACGTCGGTTCGTCCATCAGTGGACCCCTCCCGGGTTCACACTTGCGTTGATTCACCTATGAATCCGCCTCTGTGGGGGACTGCACGTGTGTATCTCCATTGTGCTTCCCCACCGCCTCGATCTCTTCGTGAGTCGGCTTGCCAACGTCCAGCATGACGTGAAACTGTGATCCACCCGGCCGTTCCATCCCCCTCTGGGCGAGGTGGTTCGGTTCAATCTTCCGCCCGGCGGCCTTGACCTCTTCGTGAGTCGGCTTGCCGACGTCCAGCATGACGTTAAACTATATATCCGAACTACGCTGACTTTGATCCGCGCTAACGCGCGGTACGTAGGAAGCCCCTACGGGGTCCAAGCTCTTCACTCCATCATCCACCCTGATCCTTACCCAGGCCGCCACATCCCGGTGGGGTCATGCCATTTCATTCCACTCCACTTCACTCGGGAAGCCGCCCATGTGCTGGCCCCAGCGTCGGAGGATCCCCACAAGGGGTTCTGTCATCTGATCCACTCCTCGTGTTGATCAGTCCGATGCCGTCCCCGCTAGACGTTAAACTCGCGGCATACCCCGTGTTAAACATGGGAAGGTGAGGAAAACCTCAGGTAACACAGTTCCCCGCACCCAGTGCGGGATTCCTCAGGCCATCACGCCTTCGAGAAGCCCTATTAGGGACGGAAGGCAGACATGCAGAGGCGCAGTGTTAAGACACGCCCCCGACACCCAGAGCTACCCGGTCTCCTCACCGCTGGTTGCTGCCCCGACCAGACTCCTTGGAGCGTCTGGGCGGAAGCAGCGTAATTAACCGGTGTCCATGGAGACATGGCGCCGGGAACGAGATTCACGAACATTCTTAAATCTATGAGGGAGACCCGGATTAGGCGACGAGTTCCGAGGAGACGTCCACGGAAGGAGGAGCCGACATCCCATCATCCTGGTTTCGATCAAGGAGAAGACGCCCCTGAATAAGGGACGAATGCCACCCGCCCTTGGAAAGCGGGACTGCGGGGCCACAAGCCGCGCGCCCATGCCCTCGGGTCGACGGGTGCACGCGCGAACGCGTCCTGGCGGAACAGCGTAACCCGACGCACATCCGCACCGAAACAGTATGAAATCAATATATGACCCTACTTATGTATATGCCTATACATATACCAATTTTATCAATTAATATGTCTCTATCATGAGGATGACATAGAGATAATGGCTCAGCTCACACCAGGATTCATTCTTGGTGTAGTAACAATTTACAACCCCAGTCACATCATCGAATAACTTGGATGCTGGAGATCCCCTCCACTATCAAGTATATTGGTCATGTCATGTCACACAGAGGTGATTCCCAAAAACCATGGACTACTGAGTTAATCCTCTTATCGAGTACCATGAGTACTCCCCTTTACACAGAGGTTCTCCCCACCATGGGTCTTCCACGCCACACAGAGGCACTCCCTCTTGTAACTTGATGAGATACTCTTCATGTCAAGTACATTGGGTCTGTCGCGTCACACAGAGACACTCTCCACTGTGACCTGCTAGGGTACTCATCTAGTCGTGTACCGTGTTACTACTGTGTCACAAAGAGGCGCCTCCCACTATGGGTCTTCCATGACACACAAAAGACTCCCTACTAGGCCTTTTCAAGTCACTCCAAGTCAAAAAGGACAGCAAACCTCATGTATCAGCCAACTACTGGGTTCCTGAATTATGCTAGATCGTCTCGGAGAGGATCTACTCCACACGGTACTGGTCGATACTCTAACTACGACTAAGTCCCATGTGAAGAATCTCAATGGTCTACCACATCATAGGGGTCTCAACGTAATAGATGGCGCATCAGTCAGACTCTCGGTCTGTGAGTTAATAGCCTTTAAGATTCATGGGATTGGTTGGATTCTTAATCAATCCAACCTGACAGTTCCCCATCTTAATCCAAAACTCTAGATGGTTATACTCAATGTAACTGTCTCACTCCATGATTTCCAGTGCCACTGATGGTTCATCAAATGGAAGTCTAGTGCCATTTTTTTTCCAATAGAGTGTAAATAGGTTGTATTGTACCCAGGTCTGGTCCGACCCGGCACGATCCAGCCTTGTCCGACCTGATTCAGGTCGACACAGATGGACCCACTGGGTTTGGCCTGACCAGTTGGGAGGACTTGCCTGTTGGCTTCACCCCGCACTGAGGTGGCTCTGAGAGGCTCCATGATGTATGGATGCATCGTCTCGTAGGGTCGTGGGCAGTGCATCCGGGGCGGATCAAGGGTTGTGGGCACCACGGTCTGGTCGTCACAGATGTATATCGGTGGTGTGGTTAGGGAGGCTCGGAAGGCCGCGGGCAGCGCAGGTGGAGCGGGAGCCATGGCCAGGGCCGCTCGAAAGGCTGAATCATTGTTGGATGGTGGGGATTCGGTAGACAGCGGCCACTGCTCGGTGGATGATGACAGGGCTCGACGGACGGTGGCGGCGGCACGGCCCAGTCGACGACGGCGGCTTCACATGGATGGTGGTAGCCATGGGTGGTGTGGTGGGGTTGCGGGGGAAAATTCATGGGTGTCCAAGGTCATGGGTTTCGCAGAGTAGGTTAGACGCAAGGTCCTAGAGGTCATGAGGCGGTAAGGGCCATGGGGCGGAGTCGTTGCACCGACCCCTTTGTCGCTTTCAACACCACAAATCATCACAACATATGCGGAGGGTTCAGACCATTTTTTTCTGTTCTATACCCTCTACATTATGTTGGTAAAATATGGCTCAAAAATAACTTAATGAAGAATGTCATGATTTACATCCTCTCACAATGATTTATTCCCAATCCTGAAAAATAATTCAAGGGTGGAACATGGGAAAAGTATTCATACACAAATAAACCCCTACCTTCTATTTTTTTGTAGACAGAGATCATGATGGAGGTGATGAAATCGTCGGGGAGTGAAAGACTATCGTCGATTAAAGACATCCCATGCTGGAGGATATCCTAAGGATGAAAGTCGAAGTCGTGCATTGGCTTTCTTCATTGGAGATATTTCCCCCAATTCTCCAAAGCTCTCCCCTTTTCCATCCCTTTTCCCAATTCCACCAAAATTAAAATATATCCAACTTCTTAGTTTATGTTTTCAAATTTAATATTATCCAAAATTTAAAAAGGTTTAATTAATTAATTGATGGGTGGCATAACAAATTATTTTGAGGGTTAGAATAATAAAGTGGGGATCTCAATAGTTTTCTCCCCACTTAATCAATAGTTCAAGAGTATTCAAACCTCCGGTGGTCCCCCCACTAAAACATCTCATGGGAGGTAAGGCTCGGTGGTCCCCACATCCATAAACTTTCGTGGTAGGTTTTTTAGGTGGTCCCCATCTGTGAAATAACCTCATGGGTGGTTATAATAAATAAATAAAACTGTGTTTATTTTATTTTATTATTTCCATGAAAACCCCAAAAAATTAACATTAACCCTTGGCCATCAACCATCGAGGTGGAAGTATTATAAAATGAAAACAGGTGCTTTGAGTTCAACGGTGTCCTCAAATTTCAATTATGAGCACTGGTTCAAAATATAGGAAAACTCGCTCTTACATTTACTGAACGTTGCCGAAAAAAGTTTAGAAATTCATTTTGGGCACTCCGTGCCCCAGAATGATGTGCCGCCAATTTTCAAGGACTCGTAATATTTCCATATATTTTAAAACAATTATATGTAATTATTGGGTCTTTATATTCTCCCCACCTCATGGCATTACTTCCCCTTAATACATAACTCAAACTAAATAAACAACTGGGGGTACTGAGCATGTATCTAAGCCTCCCGCTCCCCTGTGCTCCCATCGAGGATTCTGTGCTGCCAGTGAACACACATAGATTTATCGACCATCCACGAAGGACACACTCCTGTCAATCCTCAATCTCAACTAGAACCTCTATAAAATCCACCCCATCATCGGAGTTCTTCTCACCAAGTTTGATGATGTGAGAAGGGTTGTGTGTGTATATCCTCACCTGGGATACATGGGAGACATAATGCACCTAGTGCAACTGAGTTGGAAGATCTAAGCGGTATGCCACCTCGCCAACTCTACTAAGGAGTGAAAATTGTCCGATGAATCTCAGAGATAACTTGCAGCCTCATCCAATTCTACATAAACCTCGTCGGGGTGAGACCAGTAGAAAGACATCGTAAACACCCTTGAAATCTACAGGTCTTCGTCTCCTATTGGATTACAAATTATTCCTTCTCTATGCAGTCCTCATCTACTCTTGGATGACCTGCACCAACTCTGTGGTATCATGTACCATCTCTGGTCCCGCTAGTGCTGACTCTCCTAGGTCAGTCAAGCACAAAGGTGATCTGCATGGTTTCCCATACAACCCCTCAAATGGG
Source organism: Viscum album (assembly GCA_963277665.1). Classification (NCBI taxonomy): domain Eukaryota; kingdom Viridiplantae; phylum Streptophyta; class Magnoliopsida; order Santalales; family Viscaceae; genus Viscum; species Viscum album. The sequence goes on from OY728128.1 coordinate 328,268,200, forward strand.
GCCATCCTTATGGTGATGTTATAGCTATTGTTGTATGAAAAATACACCAATGGAAAGTGATCCTCCCAGCTTTGACTGAAGATGAGGACACAAGCATGAAGTATGTCCTCGATGGTTTGTATGGTCTACTCAGTTTTTCAATCTTCCTGAGGATGGAAGGTGGTACTCAAATTAAGTGACATACCAAAATCCACATACAACCCCTTCCATATCGTGGAAGTATAGAGTTCATAATGATAGTAGATAATAGTCGAGGGTACTCCATGTAATCATACAATCTCCTGCAAATAGAGGCGTACCAAATTCTCTACCGAACACTGCACTTTGATTAGTAGGAATTGGGCCGAGTTGATGAGTCAGTCAATGATCACCCAAATCGAGTCATGAACCCAGGATGTATGGGAAATTCATATCATTATTTCTATGGATATCTCATCCCACTTTCACTTTGGGACCTCTAAAGGATAAAACAAGCCTGCTGGTACCTGATGCTCCGCCTTCACTAGGTGACTGGTGAGGCACCGTGAGACAAACTCTGCTACTGATTTCTTCATTCCTAGCAACCAGTGCTATCTTCAGAGGTCCTGGTACATATTCACCACTAATAGATGTACCACTATAGGGGAAGTGTATAACTCCATCAACACATCCTCCTGAAGTGACACTGGTACCATGGTACGTTCTCTAAAGAGGATGATGTGCCCCCCACCTTCTGAAAATCCATCAGGTGCATGTCCTGTGGATAACTGAGCACGTCGTATCTCATAGTCAGTGTACCCGTATTTTACCTTCCATACTTGGTGGTGGAGTTGGGGAGTGACTGAATGATATGGAAGAAAAATATGCTCCATCTCTATCCACATAGGATATCTGTAAAGCAGCCAACTGATTCGTCGCCTCGCCTAGCAGCTTTATACCTGACCTCCTGCTGAGTGCATCTAAAAAACATCTTCATTCACAGGAGTATAGAATATCTCAATTTCATAGTCCAGGAGAAAATGAAGACAATTTTTTTGTCCCATGTTTAGGTCCTTCTGGGAGACTATATACCCGAGAATCTTGTGATCAGAGTACATATGAAAATTCTCACCCATCATATAGTGTCACCACATCTTCATGGCGAAGACCACGGCAGATAACTCCAGGTCATGTGTAGCATAGTTATACTCATACTATCTTAGATATCGAGAACCATAAATGATCCCTACAGGTTCCTACATCATGACACATTTGATTATGGTCCCTGATGTGTCGCTATAAACTACGAACCCAAAGCCCTCCTCTGGAAGCTTCAAGATGGGTTCACCAGTCAGCCTTACCTCAGCTCCTAAAAACTATGCTGGAATTTCTCTGACCAGAGGTACGGTTTCCCTTTGTTCATCAATGCTGATAATGGTTCTTCAACTCTGTAGAATTCTGCCACAATCCTCTAGTAATATCCATCCAAACCCAGAAAACTCTATACCTCTGTCACACTCCTAGGTGGCTCCCAAGAAAGTGCCACATAAATCTCGAATAGAACCATTGCAAATCGAGCCTTTGATATTACATCACCAAGAAAGTAAAGTTCTCATATCAAAAACATGAACTTTAATATATTACCATATAGATGATGCTCTCGCGGTGTGTCCAGTACTACCTTCAAATGATAGGAAAGCTCCTCCTCAGTTGCCATGTGGATCATTATTTCATCGATAGTGACTACTACAAAGGGATCATGTTATGGATGAAATATCATGTCTGTGAGTCCCATGAAAACAGTTGGAGAATTGGTCACACTAAATGGCATAACCTAGAAGTCGTAATGGCTATACCGACATCTAATGGTCATCATCTGCACATCGTCATCTCACACTCTATGATGGAGATAGCATGATCTGTGGTCTGTCTTCGAGAACCACTATGCTTCCATCAACTAATCAACGAGGTTTTTAATCATTGAGAGTACGTACTTATTCTTAACGGTCACCTAGTTCAGGTGCCGATAGTTGACACGAAGTCTCATACACTCATACACCTTCATGGAGAACAAAATCGGGTCTGCCCATAGAGAAACACTAGGCCGAATGAATACCTTCACCTGCAAGTCCTGTAACTGTACCCGCTACTCACAAAGCTCAGAGAGAGCCATATGAGATGATGGTGTAGATATCATTGTCATCCGAGTGTACAAGTCAATGTAAAAGTCTAACTCTTTGTTAAGAGGTAGACCCATAACATTATCATAGAAAACATTCGCGTACTTGTCCACCACTAAAGGATAACTCAGACTCTCCACATCAATAGATCAGAGGGTAATTCTATCAATATAATGACTGATCGACTTTACTCTCCTCCATGTAAGTCCATTCTACACTGCAAAGGATCCCTTCTTGCTGGTGAAGTTAATCTTTGTCCCATCTATGCGGACACACTGCACTTTGCTCCTAATATATTCTATCTGAGCATTGACTGTAGATAACCATTGCATACCTAAGATGATGTTATAAGGTCTCGATGCCACTACTAGGAGATCTCACTAGAAGCTATCACCTCCTAGTGTATTCTCACACTACTGAAACCAGTGTGTAATCATCAAAACCAGTCCAGTAGGAGTCTCTAGCCATAAGGATCGAGTCAACAGCTCCATCGGAATCTCCAAACTCTGAACGACGGTAATGGAATTCAATTAATGACTGGAACCTATGTCTATAAGTACATAAACTAAGGTGTAGTAGACAGAGTTCGTAACTTGTATCATCTTAGGAGGACCATGATCATACGCTTCAACTGCCTAGATTTGAGCTCTCCCCATTCCACCTGCTTCCTGCTGTTGTGTTGGACCTCCTGGTGGTGGTGGCAGTAGCATCTCAAATCGTCACCCACCTATAGCTACACAGCTAGCTCCTCGAATATGTTTGTCGGCTACCAACGTACCTCCTCAGTCGATCCTCGGTCATTGTCTCGGTGGTCCTTCGACCATCTAATGATCATCTATACGACATGTTAGAAAATCACAAGTACTGTGACCCTACCCACCACATGAGAAACATTTCATGATCCTTTCATGACTGTTTATACCTCGGGTGCCCCGCACAACCAATCCTGAGTCATGAAGTCGTCCACCTATAAGTCTGATTATCTTAGATCTCTATGATGTCTATATACTGCCCACTGCAGAAGACACTATTACGTGATGACTGAGAGTGGGTCTTGATGCTGGTGACTGATTGGCAAGGAAACTCTCTACCAGGAGGGATCTCTCTAACACCCTCGCATGTGTCATGATGCTGAGTGACATCATCCAATCCCTGATCTCTCACTCGAGCCCCTGATCGAAGGTCTGGGCCCAGCTAAATGGTTCTTGAACCATATCAATGGAGTAGCGTGATAGGTTTATGAACTTCTATGAGTACTGAGCAATAATCATGATGCCCTACTGCAGATGGAGAAGCTATTGAATGCACATTGCGCGAAGATTCTCTAGGAAAATCTCTACCCCAAAACAGGCTTTCGATGTCTGAACAGAGAAGCGCCACCTCATCGTGAACCTAGAGCATCAAGATCCACCATCTTCTCAGTGATGAATGAAGAAAGATGGTGGCAATGATCACCATGAGATCAGTTCATGTCCCTACAAGTCATAAGACTCTCACCAGATCCTCCTGCCAATCCTCAACTGCCTGTGGGTCCATCTCTCCCATAATCCTGGGTGGATTTTGGCACTGTATCTCGTGCAATGAGCTCATGTGACATGAACTTTCTATTGCTAGGGGTAGTGGCATCATTGTCACAAAAGGTAACAGTACCGCTAGTGCCCTTACTTGTTCCTCTACTAGAAAATGACCCTGCTTCGAGGCCTCATTGCTCGGTAGGCTATGAGTGCCAACAACTATTGGATCCCTAGATGGCTGTCTACATGGAGGCATCCTGAAAATAAATTGGTGTTCCATCGAAAATAAGTTATACCTAGTGAGATTACTCAAGATATAACAAAGAAAACTATTTTTAACAAACAAAAAAACAATGTTTTCGTGCACTAAATTAGAAATCATAAGTCAGGGTCCTGGTGTATGGATATATTGGCCACCGCACCAACACTAGACTCCCTAAACTGAAAACAGCACTAATTACCATTAACAATATTGATTCATAGAAAATATCAGAGTCCTAGTTCATTGGTAGAACCGACTCCTCTTATACCAATTTGTCACAACCCTTTCATCAGGGCTCGTGCTGTGACTAACCCAAACCCACCTTCAATAGTCCAGGGTATGGTCAGTAGATCTGAAAGGAATTTTCCATAAAACTATAATGGTATTGCCTTTATAACCTATATATTTATGTAAGGAAGCACACAGTAAGATACGAACACAATAAAAGTGTACAACCGAAAGATTATTGAAAGTAAAGGGGCCATAATACACGACCAAAAATAATGGTACAAGTACAAAAAAAATACAAACCAACTGATTAATGTGAAAAGACAACTACCAAATCATCCTCTGAGGATCCTATTTGAAGGGTAGGTACAGATCCCCTCCTCACCACTCGACTTCCACACGCCTTCTCCGAGTACAGACGCACCGTATGGTCCACCTATGGGAACCATATAGTCCATATACTCTCATCCTCAGTCATCGTTGCCAATCTTCTGCATCAGACACAATAAGGAGTGGGAAAAGCCTGTGCAGGAGTGAGTATAACGATACTCAGTTGGGACCCCAAGACCCTTGTGGTCTAAAAAGAAACATATGATAAACCAAAAAAATTGAAATCAACATATAATCATACTTAGGTATATGACTATACATATACATATGTTATCAAGTAATCCATATCAATCATGAGGAAATCACAAAGATACTGACTCACCTCACACTAGTGTTTATTCTACTGTTAGTAACTTGTAACATCTGCTTTCACATCATCTTGAACCTTGGATATTAGAGATCCCCTCCACAATCGAGTATAATGGGCATGCCGTGTCACCTAGAGGCACATCCCACAATCGTTGGACTACTGAGGTACTCCTCCTGTCGAATATCATGGGTCTGACACGTCACACAGAGGAACTCCCCACCATGTGTATGTTGTGTTACACAGAGGTGATGCCCCTCGTGACTTGCTGAGGTTCACCTCATTTCGAGTACCATGGGTCTGCCGCATCACAAAGAGGCACCCCCACCATGGACTACTTAGGTACTCCTCTTATCGTGTAGTGTGGGTCTGTTTCGACACACAGAGGCTCCCCCCACCATGGGTCTGCCACGTCACACAGAGGCGCTCCCAACTGGGCCTGTCAAGTAACTCCAAGTCGAAAAGGTTAGCAGTCATCATGTCTATGCCAGCTACTAGGTTCTCACACTATGCTCGCTCATCCCCACGAGGATATACTCCATGAGCTACTAGTCGATACTCCAACTGCCATGAATTCCCACGAAAAAGAATCACAATGGTCTGCCATGTAATAGGGGTCTCAATGCAATAAATGACGCATCAGTTGGGCACCCGGTCTGTTAGTTATTAGCCTTTTAGTCCCAAGTTCCTTGTTGTATTTTTCCTCGATCCAATCTAACCATTCCGCATATTAATACAAAACTGTAGTGGGATACACATACCAATTTTTCCAGAGCTATTTAAGGTTCGTCAAATAGATGTCTGGAGCCAAATTTATGGCCAAAATGGTTTAAATGTGTCGTAGTCAGCCCAGGTCTGGTCCGACCCTGCACGACCTCACCTGGGCCAACCCATTTTGGTTTGACTCAGCCTGACTCCCTTGTTTTGGTCATGCCTGTCGGTTTTGACCTAGTGCGAGTTGTCTCAGAGAATCCATGGGAGGCGTGGCCGGTGCTGCTCAGAGGTACATGGGTGGTGCGGCCGGGGCGGCTCTGTGGGCAGCGGGCGTCTCGGTCGCGGTGGCCTAGAGTGTCGTGGGCTACGCGGCCGGGGCAGCATGGAAGGCCAAGGACGCCATGACAAGGGTGGCTGAAAAGGCTGCGAGGTGGTGCAGCTGGGGCCGCTCGGAAGGCATTGGCTTGGCAGGACGACTGTGGCTCGATAGATTGCGATGGTAGCTCAGTGGACGGTGGTGAAGGCCGGGCGGATAGCGGTGGCGGCTCGACGGATGATGGTGGGGGCTCAGTTGATAGTGGCAGTGGCTCAGCTTAGGTGATGGTGGCGGCTTATCCTGGATGGTGGAAGCCAGGGGTGGCGTGTCGAGGCTTGGGGGGAGGAGCCGTGAGGCATGGTGGTTGTGGGTTCTATAGAGCGACTCGGCCGCGGGGGTGCCGCGAGGGCGTGAATTTCATGAGGCAGCGAAGGTTTTAGGGTGATTTCGTCACACCATCGCCTTCATCACGTTCAACACAACATATCATAACAAGATTTGTGGAGGGGTTGTGACATTTTTGTTTGGCCCATAACCTCTGCGTTAGGGTTTTAGCATAATTCTTCACAAGAACATGAGGAAGAATGTCAATCATTACAACCTCCGACAAATGATTTATTCCCAATCCAGAAAAATAATTCATGGGAAAAACATGGGAAAAGTATTCATACACAAATAAACCAATACCTTGAATTGTTCATTCACGTAGATTGTGATAGAAGAGACGATGTCCTTGGGGAGGGAAAAAAGATCGTCGATTGAAGACGTCCCACGCTAGAGGATGCCCTTAGGAAGAATGTCGAAGTCGCATGTCGACGTTCTTCATTTGAGAGTTTTCCCCAATTATACAAATCTATCCCCTTTTCCAACCAATTTCCCCAATTCCACCAAAATTAAAATACAGCCAACATCTCAATTTACGTTTTCAAATTAAATGTAGGCACAATTTCAAAAAAATTAATTAATTAATTGATTGGTGGCATAATAAATTGTGGCTAGGGTTGACATAATTATGTGATGAGTTCAAGATATTTCTCTGCACTTAATAGGGAGTTCAATGGGTTTCAAACCTCGTGTGGTCCCCACCACCATAACCTATCATGGGATGTTATAGTCAGTGTTCCCCACCTCCATAACCTCATATGAGAGGTTTTAGATCAGATATTCCCCACCTGTGATAAAACCACATGGGTGGTTACAACGAATAAAATTAAATTTGAATATTTTATTTTATTATTTCCAGGAAAAACCCCAAAAATAACTTTCACCCTCGACCAACGGTCATCATGGTGAAATTCTTATTAAGTGAAAACTGACACTGCGAGTCCATAGGTTAACTTAGATTTCAATTTCGAGCACCGATTCAAATGTTATGAAAAACCCGCACGCACATTTACTAACGTACCTTAAAAAAGTTCATATATTTATTCATGGGACATCAGGCATCAGAATCATTTGACCTCAATTTTTGGAAACTTGTAAAATTCCAAAATATTAAAAAATATATATCAAAATTCACATTCATTACATAATATTTGGTTGTTTATTGATGGAGATAATAAACATTATAATAGGGCTGAGTAAATTGTTGAGGAGATTAAATCATCCCCAGGATGTTATGATATTATTTTCCTTGTTGAAAATTCTCCCTATGATCTGATTGAAAATATCATAAAAAAATATGTTTTCCTTACTTTAGATGATGGGGCTTGGATATCATCCAATGGGTGATGCTTCAGATTCATCCTAATTTTGTATTCAATTCGGTTTCATATCCTCATTGAGCATTATTTGGATAAAAAAACTTTGCTTCTCCATTGATTGATGAATTTAACTCTTAATGTTCCATATGATTCTAGGATTTTTATGAACACGTTAACAGAATTTTTCCTACAATTACTAAAAAAACATATCATCAAAATATATAACATTATATATCATTCCACTTGGCATAACTATTTCATCTAGAAAGCCATTCGAGACATTCTTTGGGTGTGATTCCCTATCCAAGATAAAATGTCTTTTGGACAATGGATTTCCATGCCATAAACCCCCAATAGATTTGATGAAACCCAATCCCCTTCCCATTAAGGGGGTTGTGATATAAATAAAGGCCTAAAATATAAATCATTAATTAGATAATAATTAATTAAAATCATATTTTCTTATGAATCCTAAAATATCACCCTTGTCCAATCAACCAAAAGCTCTATATATATCATCACAAATCATGAAATCTATTCAAACTTCACATCTATTTATGTCATCCATATATTCTTTTCTAATTGAATTGTAATCATGAATAATCCTCCCCTTTAAAAAACAATGTTGTTCCTCAAATATAATCTATTTAGTGACACCACAAATAATTATATTAATAAGGTTGATAAGAAATTTGTAGCTGATGTTGAATAAAAGAATAGGTCTATTATGGTATAAAGAGGTATGATCTGTAACTATTGGGTTCAAAACCACCCCTGATTCAAAAACACCTCTGGTAACACATAACAATTAAAGTAGTCATGAACGTCCTACATAACCTATATCTTAACATGATTAAATTCTACGGCATAAAATTCCACTAAGAAACAACAAGGGCCCAGTGAACATTGTTATGGCATGCTAAACATAGGGTTTTTAATTAGATCCTCCTCCAAACAAGATTCTAGAATCTCATTATATCGATCTACCATTAGACCCATAATAAATTTCATGAAACTATATTCATTGTATGATCTAATTATAACAACACCCCTCCCATTATTTCTACCTTCAATATAATTCTCAAATATTTCAGAAACATTTTTCCTAGATACTTCAACATTTTAGGTAAGTGAACCCTCTTCCAGATGAAAATTGAAATCATAATGAACTATATTCTCCATTTTAAATCCCTAAAAATAATAATTGTTATGATATACCTCTATCTTAAATTAATTATGATTTTTCTTTTCATGTCCTATTAATCTCTAACAGTTTCTCATCTAGATCTTTAATTTCAAGGATAAGGAAATAAGGCAGTCAACATTCCACCAGGCCTAAAGACTCTCTTCTATCTAATAAATGTATTCTTATAGACATTATAGAATAAAATCATTATCATTCTTATTATTAAACAAGTCTAAAAATCATTTATCACGTACTTATTATTTTTATCCAACCCAACCCTTGGGGTTATCATCTATCTTAATTCCCAAAACAAGAAAACCATCTACACGAATCCCTCCCTATGAAGATAGTAACATGAATATTGAAAAATTTTATCCATCAAATTCTAGTTCATTAAACATACCAATAGAGGTTTACGATCAGATATATACCAGTTGTGATGAGTCATAGAATCCAATGAAAATAAATCCAACCCTTACTCATTTTTAAGACACATATCATGTCTTATCTAAACTTTTATACTTCATTTATTAATGTTACATCACAAGTATTTGATACTAGAGAATATTTGATGAATAAGAGCCTCTGTATAATGATATTGTCAGTGTCATTCATAGTTTTACTAGAGATTGAAAAACCTCCTTGCAATTTCCACAGAAACAAGAATTTAGTTAAAATGACACCCAACAAACAACGAGAGACCACATGACTAAAAATAATATAACTATAGTCATAACTCCACTATATTAGAAACATAACATTTCTCGTAAGAAAAATATAATATATTAAAATCTTTACACATTTCCTTGATTTTGGTGGTTATGGGTTGTTTGGAAGACTCAATAAGATCCAATGATTTTTTCAATCTCCTGAAAACATAGATGCCTCTATTTGAAGGGCCAGTATGAAGATAATTTTGTAATCACATTCCCCTAGCATAGGATGAGATGTGATCATAGTTTTTTTGTTTATAAATATATGATTAATGATTCGTGTTGATTGAGAGAATCCTTAGTGATGAAAGACGCCTTTACAATTACTCTTAAACACTACACATTCCATATGACAATAGAAACCCTTAGAAAATTTTAATCATCCGTATATCCAAAAGAACCATATTTCATAAACAAGATATCTATATCTTCTATTTCCACAGATTGTGTGACACACCCAAATTTCACTAATGGAGAATAAATTCATATTTACGTCCAATATTACCATCGGAAGATGTTTTCCCCTTCAGAACCACTTCTTATTATTGTAACACTATAAGTAATTTGGAAGAATTATAATTTTGATGCATGTTTTCTAAATGAATTTCCTTTTAGGGAATTGAGATAATAAGGAGTGTCTATAGTGGGATCTGAGAGGATGGAATATCCTCTTTCTCCCCCACCGGCATGATGTTATTGAATAAAACATTTAGTTAGATTAACTGTGGAAGAAGAACATTGTTATTATGACTAAATTGAAAATTATATGATGATGAATATCATGGAACTATCCAAATAGCATGAAATACTGAATAATGGTTCAAAGATTCATTTAGATACACATGAAGAGAGAAATATGATTAGATTAGGGCCTTAGAAGCATCGTCAGTTAGATAATTGGAGGTTGTCATATGCTTGTGGGAAATATTTTCATTATTTTAACATCATGCCTCATTTGGAATATTTTTTCTAGAGCCCTATGAGTAGATATGTTCAATCATATACATTTATGGAGACATGAACCCAACATGAACAAAACTCCCCAGATCAGACCACCCACAATAAATATAAAAATCCCTCTGCATTGATGTAGCTATTTGATATCCTAACTTGAAACACATATTACATCTTTTATAGACATTAATAAAATGACCCAAGTGACATCATTCTATAAAGAAACAAGGAATGAATTGATAATGTTATCATTTCTACCATGAGAAACATTCACTTACCCACATAAGAACACTAGATTAATGATTTTTTAAAGATCGTGAAAAAAGTGAGGGTTCACTACCCAATGTTGGGACCAATTAACCTCCTTCGATGATATATAATTACCCAACGAGTTTGAAACATATTGATGGATAAATGTATTGTGGTTTTGGATATAAAATCTATTTATCTTGAATCTGATAGTTTCCATGCTCAATTTCTTTCCATAATGGGAATCCCATGACCGTCTAGAATGTAATAAATTTTAATAACCACATATAAAAGCAGTTTTGGACTCTAACATCATGATGTAACCCGTTGATAAAAAATTTGTACTAAAAGAGGATCCATATAGGTCTGAGATAACCATCAGTTTCATGAATCACCAAGAGTTCTGGAATGATCTGAACAGAATGAGGGACAACTTCACATGACCAAATATTTCAACCAATGTCATATTATGATAATCAAAGGCATCAACAATCTATTCCATAAATATATTGACCACATTAAAACTATCAACACAACAAGACCGTTGGACCACAATTTGAGTCTCTAGGATAGAGGGTAAACAAATCCTAAAGCTAAATCTGATTGACCTACAAGAACATAATAGTATAAAGAAACACCGAAATCATTCTCATGAGATAAAGAACAACCAGAATCTGCTGGGGGAAACTTATTTGATTTTGGGGAATCATAAAATGTCCATGAAGAAGGTGGCGAATTTAGAAGATTGATATATGAGTATGTGAGAGCATCCAAACTAATTAATGATTATAAATCATGACTATTATGTTTTTAATAATATTTTTAAATAATGATAAATATTCATATCCAGGAAAAAAATTTGAAAATGTTTCTATGTGTTGATCTAACATTACATTAAAATTTCTTACTCCCAATATATTGAACTACATTAAACTTGTACTACCACTATTTTGAGGCACCATTAATCATTGATATAGTATAATGGTAAATCATTCGATTTTCTACCTTGAAAGAAAATCCACCACTACTGATAATATTGAATAGTGATGTAGATAAGATAATCTATAGATAGGCTATGTTAGTACTACTACCAAAAATTTTATTCAATCAATGAGTATGCCATTCAAACACCATACCACTAGTGATATAGATTAATGATATTCTACTGTTATTTCAAATTGATTTATCATTGAAACTAATCATTGTGGAGTTACATTGGATAATCAGAATTTATTTCATAATTATTTATCCAATGACAAGTTTATACCTTTGATATTTCAAAATATCACATGGATTTAAGAGTTATTGTCATTAAACCACTCCCATTATGAAAAAAATTAAGAATTCATACTTTTTTATTTCACATCATAGTACAGTGCCCGAATATAACCATTTAAAATTTTAATTATTATTAGTGATTTTATGAAATCACTACTAAAAAATGTTATTAGTTATTGTTTAAAACCACCCCTAAATATTATACATTAATAAAAAATTGAATCTCCCTACCCCTAATCCCTCCCTACATCCACTTCACCCCACCCCAAATCCCAGAACATATACCCACCACTTCGCTGACACCTTCCCCCTCATCATCCTTCCCTGAGTGAGCCTGTCACTACTCCCAGATCAACCTTTCAACCCCACCCAACAAATCCCTTAACACAACACCAAGGTCCATTTTTTTATTTTCTCAAAAATGCCTTCTCATCATCCCCTAATCGCCCTCTACATATCCACTTTCCCCCTCTCCACTACTCCATAACTGAGTTTGATGTTGTACCCTTACCTGGTTATCGTTACTCCAGAGTAATCCTTCATGACCATTCCATGAGCCCTCATTGTAGATTCTTTACAGGTTCATCCTAATACCACATATCACTTCACTAACCCAACATTACATAATCTGTAGATCCATCATTGTACCATCCCCAAGATCACAGAACACCCCAATCCCTAACAAAAACTACCCATTCCCTTTCCACCTTTCATTCATCCCACTTATCTTTCTCTCCGAAGGCCATACTAACACTCCCTCCTGGATGAGCCACTAAGACCTCACCAAATATCTTAATCCCTCCTCCTAAACCTCATAGTATACTATTCCACGCATTCCCCATCCACCACGTTCATCAATTTTCTTCCCACCTATTCATCATCCCAAATTACAAGTTTGTTGATTTATTTTATAATAAATGACATTATAATATAATGTCATTTATATATTTTAAATATTTTAAATATAATTATATATAATAATTTATTTTTCAATAGATTATAAATATTAAAATTAAATATTGTTGAAATTTATTTTATTAAAAAAATAAAATTAAATAATCATTATGAATTTTTAATATTTTTTATTTAAAATTTATTATTAATTATCAAAAAAATTTCATAACATTTATTACGTGATTTAAGTTTTTATCAATGTTTTATATTGTTGTGATAATTTTGTAAAATATATATCACATTACGGATAAATGAAACCATTTTTGCTAAAGGTTTTTTTGGGGTATTTAGGTTTTTTAATTTTCAACGCATCCATTAAAGAGACGATAAGAGGTAAAATTCTTAATTTTAAATTTATAAGTTGATTGAAGATAAATTATGTTAATGATGAAATAATATTTATGAAACTCACTGATCAATATTTTTCATGGATTTTTTAGGGAAAATGAAACATTAAAAATATTATTCTATACTAATTTCATTCAATAGAATGAGCTCCCAACTTTATAAAGATGGTCAATGTAATAATAATCTATATAAACAATTAATTCATATTTGAATGGAAGAAAATCCACATGAAAAAATATCTGAAACATCATTTTTGGGTGCTAAATATAATAACAAAAAAATTGATATTTTAAGACTATATAAAAAGTAGATAAAGATCATCCCTATCATCGGACCTTACTCCATATTTGGTATAGATTATTGTAAGACAGAACATTATTGAGCATAAATATGGAATTCATGATTTGTTTGATAATTTAAATCTATATTTTTATAGTGGATGTATGAAATACTCAAAACATTCTATTCTATTGATGTTATACTATATCAAATGCCTATAAAGAATTAAAAATAATGAGATATCCATGATATTGTTATTTTTTCATGATTCATTCCATGATTCTATGGTCCTTGTATTGTTTTATGATATTAAAAATATATAACCTCCTTAGTTATAATTATACCAACATACAAGGTTATTCAATTAAGGTATTCTTTACAGGGGAGAGGTGTTAAGTGTACTTGATTTAAAAAAATCACCACCTTTTAAATGATAGAAACTGGATGTTTTGAAGTCTAAATTAAATTTATTTGATAAATAAAAACAAAATAAACGCATATGAAAATATTTTTCATTACATACCCTAAAAAACAAAATTACAAAAAAAACTTTCTTCAAAAGACCACAAGAACACAGATTGAATGTCTAATGATAGTAATAATGATGCGTTAATGATACATATAAGATATTCAATATCATGGATGAAATTTGACTCATTAAATACATATTTATCATTTGATACTTGTAATATACGATTGATATTGGTTATTGATGGATTCCATCCATTAGGGACTTTGAGTGGAAGATATAGAATTTGTATAATTGTTTTGATCCTATAAAATTACAATATGTGTATGTGTATGAAAAAAATGAATTTTATCATTTAGATTATTATAACTAGAAAAAAAGTATTAGAAATGATATTAATGTATACATTCATCTAAAAATTGAATAATTACATATGTTATAAAGAAATAGTGTTAATACATATGATTCATATTCTATGAAAATGTTAAAAAATTTCACTACTCAAATGTGGACCATTGGGGACTTACCTGGATTTGGGAACATATCTATTTGAGACACTTACATGGGTTTCCATTGTCCTGTTTGAAATGTTTTTTGAGCCCTAATTACACCATATAATAAAAATCCGTTCTTCCTATCACATTAAAGATTTCATGATGCATATTATAGTATTCAGTTGAAAAATTCAAAATTTAGTTTGTTTATTTTTCATAAAATACCTCCAATGTTGATGATTGGTTCTAAAATATTGATAGAACTTGTAAATGTTGAAATTTTATTTGGGAGGGTTCTTCTTTTGAGTGATAGTGGGACATGAGTTCGATGTGAATCATCAAATTAAACCTATATGCAACAATGAATAGAAAAACAATATTGTTAGAAAATTTATATTTATAATTTAATTTATTACATCACAATATTAATTTTATGAATATTTACAATAAAATTTATCCAATTTTATCATAAAATTGCATAATTAGTATGAAAAATTGAACGATGATCTATATGATAAGATAGAAATACAAATAATTATTATAATGGCTGATCATTGGGTAGATGACAGTAAAAAGAATGAACTGTCAATTTTTTAATGAAAAACAGGTATAAAGATAAAAACCATAGAATATTTAAATATGTGAAACAATGTCATTGGAACTGAAGAACCATCTCATGTTTTATATACTTAAATCAACATAGGTGATATAGATTCAATTTATTACTAAAATGTTTATTAGATAAGATTTCAGATTTTTTTCATTTTCTCCTAAAAATTTTACTATAGTTTTACTCTATCATTTCACATTTTTCAAACAAATATGTGATATAAATATAAAATTATATATTATTTTAAACCTTCAAGATTGATTTTTAATGATATATTTTTCAATGAAGATGATCATTCCTCCATCAGTTTTTAATATCATGATGCATTTTACTTTGAATTTTTTCAGGGAAACTAAATTATGAAGTATGATACCTTATTAATGGATGTATCCAATAAAGATATTCTTTATATATAGTATTATCATCATATTTAAAAAACTATTGTCACTTCATTAATTTTATAATTATATTATATTTATTTTATTTCATGGATACCTTGGTCATTTGAACTAATATAAGAAAAATAAAAGTCAACCAAAATTGTAAATTAATTTAAGAAATTTAGAAGATTCTTTTCTTACCATTATTTTAGTTACGTGTTTGATACTGAGGAATGATTTAATATAGTTGGACAAGATGATTATATATCAGCACCATATTAATGAAATGGTAAATAAAAAATATTTCATACTATTGACAGATCAGATGAGATGATCTCAAATATTACACTCATAGAAGTAGAATTTATATAAGAACATAGATATTTTATAATAAATAGTGAAATTTTAAATAGATTTATTGAAGACCATAATATAAATATAATGTGGCAAATGTGAATTCGAACAAGAAATGAAAAACATGTAAAAAAAATAACTCTCAATATTGTATAATGGTTTACACAAGTTGTATTTTCATACATATTGTGGTAAATATATATATAGGTTTAAAAATATATTTTCTTAAAATAAAAAAGTATATTAGTTTTTATAGATCATTATTACTGATACTCAACATGCTAATTGAGATGATTTTTTATTTCTATCTAAAGGTAATTTAAAATGGACAGGAATGTTTGAATATTATATAGTGAATAACATCAATTTTTTGTATGGTCGATCGATAAGAGGGAAAAATAATAGTTGTATTTTAAGTGTTTATAATTTGGATTTAAAGGAATGCTGAAGGATAATATTGAATTATACCCATAGGCAATATTTTTAGTCATTTTTTTTTAAATTTATGTTGGTAAATATTCCCACGGGTATTAGAAGAGATTCCATTAAATTTACTTCTATGATTTTAGCTCACATGATGGTTGTTTTTTAACTTGTATTACATGATCCATATATCATATTACTGCATGTAAAAATATTATATTATGTGGAAGATGTCCTGGATGAATGGTCGAGTGTAGATGTTCATATAAAACAAGGATACGTTTATTATATTTGTGATGAACAAGATTATTTGACCTCTAACATTGTATCCCATAAATAGCAAGGAACTAAATTATTTTACCATTATGATATTGAAAATATTACTATTGTAAGTGTGGATATAGTCGATTAAGTAAATATATAGGAAGGTAAAGAATTGATTGAAGGATGAAATGAATGTTTTTGTAGTCATTCATTAACTTATAAACCACCAGGGTATATGTTATTCATTTATAATAATATGGAACATTATTCATATTTTAATTTTATTATATTAATTATTTTTTTATTCTTGAAAAAATAAATGTTATATTTTTTTGTATATGAATTCATTCTCTATCATACCAATGAGAGTTATTATTTTAATATAATTAATATTTTATCATTTCTAATATTTTAAGGATCACTTTTTAAAAATTTAATTTCTAATTTTTTTTAAAAGTTCAATTTACGTTAATTTTATAGAATAACCATTCCAATGAAACCATTAAACTCCCAATTCAAGTTCTCTCTACAACACATACATAGGTTGACCTGTCAGGATCCCTATATATATCATCTAGGATACCCTTAGTATACCCCTTATACGGGTATTCTACACCCTCCATCTCCCTCTCATAAGGGTATACAACACCCTTCAACACTATCCTTGTAGTATATATCAAATATCCTCCAAAATCATTATATTCAGCACACTACAACATTATTGGGAGGGAAAAACAATCACTCTTGAATCACCATGAATATATTGGAGAGTGACTGTTATTTGTATAAATTTTAATGTTCAAAAAGTAATTTCATATTTATCTTATAAATATGTTTTTTTCATAAAATATCAAACAAGTTTTTCCAAAAAGATAAATATATAAAGTTTGAATTCCTATAAATTGAACAGATTTAAGATATTTTCCACGTTTTATTGTTATGGGGTCCCCAATGATTATGATATGATATAATATGACTTGATGCTATGCTTTTTAGTGGTTGGTCCACTGACCCAACTAATGAAATTTTCTAATTGAATACATATACTCCAATAATGAAGAATGGTGTATTTTATTCCATGATAAATATAAATTTAATAAATTATCTCATTGTTGAATTACATTATATAATTAAATTTAAATATAACAAAATTGGACATACTCAAATATTTATTATTTTACTTACCCTTACATAATATAATAAAATTAAATTCAATTTTGAATAATTATGGAAAGAAATAGAATGATTTAAAATTGTGTTTATGGAATTAATTCAATGATAAATAATTGATCACTAAACAAAAGAATGATAATGTACCTGAAGGGGTACACAGATAGCAGTGAAAGGTGATTTTTGATAGCTATCTCCATTAGAATCATCTTGTACTATAAAATATATTATAATATTAAAATAACTTTCCAAATATATATAGATATAAAAAGGAGATAAAATGGCATACATTAATACATAATAAAATTTTATTTTTCTACAAATTATTCAAGAAAAACATTATCATGTTATCCTAATCAATTCATATCCTAGACAACTAGTTTAAAATATGATTCAATGAACATATCGACTATGGTATCATTTTCAATGGATTATATTTTTATAATAAAAATTTATATGTTAAATATATTAGATTTTTTATTTATATTATTTTAATATAGTTAACTAATTTAGTGCACTAAGACTCCCAAATAAAACATTTTTTTTTATTTTCATATGAAATATGGCGAGAGTTAGGTGAATGATCCTTCCAAAGAAGATCATGTATGAATTCATCATTCATTATAAGTTATTTATTTGATTCTTTTTTTAAAAGTATTACATTAAATATGTTTGATATTTGATATCTATGTATAAATAAAATAATTAATTGATTATGTCTTACCAATTCCTTTTCTATACCAATTATGGTATAATAAGTTATGTCATTAGGAAAGAGCATCCGGTTGATGTGCATGAGGTGTGATCTGGACCATGATCATATGATTTGATTAGAAGGTCATTAGGGATTATATAAACAACTAGTCAATGTATCATATACTAACAACATTTAGTTGTCTTGTGGAAATTTACAATAATTTGACGTACAATTAAGGATCGTGGGAGAACAATCCAGCAACAACGGGTGACATATAAAGGCATGATGTGAAGTTAATTTCAATACTAAAAGAATTGGTTGAATTATATTAGAATAGAACTAGAATACTCCTTGGTTATATTATTTTGATATATGGTTTGTGTGAGAATTTAATAACAGAACTTCATAATAATTTATTATAGAAACCTTAATTGTTTATAAGATTAAATTTAAAAATAAAACACAATTTAATTTTAAAAAAAAAATCATTCAGTTATTAGAAGAAGGGAGTGAACACTATGATAAAATTAATTTGATATTGTTTTTTTGGGTATTTATATGGGTTAGCTATAGAATTATTATTGTGATTGGTAACAAAAAAATGATAGAATAAATGAAGGATACGGTGATTAAGAAACCATGTTGTGGTTTGAGGTGGGTGATATTTTGTTTCACATTCTTTTAATCAAACCTATATTATTTGTTGATTTTCTATATTTGCTTCCAATTTTTTAAATATTATTCAAATATTTAGACTCTTAAGAATTTTTTTAGATTATTCACTATAAATTATTCCTTTGTACTTTGAGGACTATTTTTATTTTCTTAAATGTTTTATTGGAGTTGGGATAGTTAGCGTATGATTATTGTAATTATAGAAAGTGGTTTATTAGGATCATTTTATGTCAAAGATTTAGGATTTAAAAAATAATCTTGATGATAGATGAATTTCATGGTCTTATATGATTTTGTTTTTGTAAAATCTCTCTTATGATATTATTTTTATGATTATTGTGTTGGGGTTGTTGTGTGTTTTCCAAAAATGAATGTGATGTTAATGGAAATTTTAACTATTTATGATTATGTGTTGTGAGAATGCAAAAGTTTTTCTCAATATATATATATAAATATAGGTGGTGAGCTTTTGAAAGGATATTTGTGGCTCTATATATTTAGTGGGGTTATATGTTTATGGAGTGGTATGAAATGATGCTGGAATATTGAGGAATATGGATATATGTTATCATGGATAATGTAGAAACATAATTAGGTTGTTGTGTATTTATTTTATAGTTACATTTTTTATTGATTTTACTGGAAGATTTTATTTCATGGGTAATTTCTTTCATTCATTGTTATTTTATAAAAATTTAAGATATTTCTAAAAATTTTAGTCATGATTTTATTATTAAACATGTAACTAATGGAGAATTATTTTATTTTGATGTTATTTTTATATGTATGTTTTAATATTTGTAAACATGAGTTTTTTCTAATTATATCATAGACTCAGTTAAGCCAATATTAAATCTATTCAGGTTTTTATTTTGGATTATCACCTCCTATAATAATTAATAAATACATGAAGTCATTATCAGTTCAATAAATTTATATATTAGAATATCCCATCAATTTTCCCCCAGTTTTGATTATGTTATAATTTATATTCTATTTAACATTTCACTGTTATGGTTTATAGAACAAAAATTTTAATATATTGTGCTTTTTTGTTTTAGACACTACAATCAGAAATTTTTATACATATTGAAATATAATTTAATTACCTTGTTTTTAATTTTTATATTATTGGTAAGGAATTTTTTATGTAATTTTATTTTCTTTCCATTTAATTTATAGTTTTATTTAGGATTTATATTGTTGAGATTTTATTTTTTTCCCAACGAAATATAAAGTTGATTTAAAACCATAATATATATGTTGGAAAATATTTTAACACTTTTTAAAACCACTAATATATATAGAAAAAATTTACCGGTGTTCTAAAACCAAGTTATATATTATTAAATATATTATTGTTTTAAATCACCACATTATTTCCTTCCCTTTTGAGAGGTAAAACCACCATTAAAAAATAAATCATCTCTATCAAAATTCATTCTTTAACACTTCCCATAATGAATCACTAAATCCGTCAATTCACCATGAGTTGGATGCTGATTCCTTGTAACACCATGATATTTTATGAGAATGATTCTTTTTAATATCATTGATGTCTTGATTTTTATACTACACCCAGATTATCATTCACTATACGCATCACCGTATTAGCTTGTAGTTTACTCAATACTATACTTGGCCTCTCTTATAAACAATTTCAAGCTCGTTTGATAGAATTCATTTCAAACAACACTAATTATTGATATTTATTAAATTTTTATAAGAACTATATTTTGATTATGTTATATGAAACACCAAAATATTAATCCACTAAATGAAAAACTAACATGGCTTGAATTACATGCAAGAGCAACCATCATTGATAACAAGCATTGTATATAATACATAGTTTCACTAAACAATGATATATTAATAAAATACTATATAATATATCTATTGTGGATTTCATTAAACAGATTTTTATTTTATATAACTTTGAAATTCATCTTATTTATTTTATAGGACATGATATAAGAAAAAATTCAATTATTCGGATAAAAGATGTATTTTTTTCAAAAATGAAATTTTTCCACATTTTGATGGAGCACCATTTTTAAAACTGCATTTTAACTATTTTATATATTCTATTTGAAAAAATAATCCCCACATATTGAATAAGGTCATCTAAATTTACTTAGGTTGAATTTTTTGTATTTTTTTTATTAAATTAATATTTTGATGATTAGTAATAAATACTACATTTTAATAAAAAACTTCCTTTTGTCTAATATATTTATATAGATTGATTATTGTTTTAATAGGTTTTAAAGAGTAATTGGGATATCCTTTTATCATTTAATCAAATTTTGGTCATTAGAATTAATTTCAAATTTAAACTGTACACAAAGAGATTAAAATCTTTTGATATGTTTTTACTTCTTAAAACCCCATTTTTCCTATTTGACAAGAACTATTAATTTTAAAATAAAAACTCCCTATTATATGTTATCTATAATAAAATATTGATTCCATTTTCGTTTCATTAGTTCTGAATTATCTTAATAAGTTATATTTTCTTTGAATATTATGAATAGTAACAATGGTAATTTTTATTTACCACAATTATAGGTAAATTGTGTAAATTAGGGTAACTAACCCTATGATAAAGATAATAAAATAACATTAAAACCAACCAAAATCCTTTTTTATGAATTATATTAAACCAATATCATATATTTCTAGGAATTGATTCAATTAATAGACATTTCCCATGAATGTGATGTAATTATAATTAAAACAAAAGAAGGCGATAACATGTCACCCTCATATATCTTATGAGAATAATATTTTTTATATAGTGATAAACGTGATAATAAATCAGACATAAATATTTTACAGAAATATAATGAAATTACCAACATCATGTGAATTTATATATAATTTTTATAGATTATAAAATTACCATTAATGATTACACAATATTGATGTAAAAATTATTTTATTAATAATAATATCAAATAAATAGATTTTTAAATATTAAATGAAATATAATATAAAATAAATATTTTCGTCCATGAATTTCTAGTTTACTATGTAATTTAATTAGGGTATTAAATATTTTGGTTCAAATTTATATTTTTCAAGATTTTATTTAATGTAAAATAAATGCAATGTGTCAAAATTGACTCTTTTGATATTTTATAAAAATAATATATCATTAAATTATTTAAAAATAAAAAATTCAAAAAATGGAAAATAATATGGTCTAAAATGTCATCATTTATCCAAATATGGTAAATTGAAAAAACATAAGAAAATATTTATAACCATTTAACATTTAGAATATCATTACCACAAGAAAAATAAATTGATTAAATAATAATAAATTAAAATTATAATGTTTAAAATAAAAGTAAATAATTTCTATATTGTATTTTTTGAGAGTATTTCTACCAAAAACCATCATATATTACAATTAAATTTGTTTTGGAGGATTATAAAATTAAATTAAATTTACAATAAATTAATATATGAAGACATTCAAAATTTTCCCCTCCCTCTCCTATAAAATGAGGACTATCATTTTATTTTATTCACACCTCCATCTTCCACTGGGTCATCCAAACCCTAAACAAAATCATCACAACATCCTTCAATTCATCCTAAAATCCACCATTTGTGATGAAAGCCTTCTTAAAAAGTCATTTTGTTATTCTAAAATGATATACCTGAAAAAGATGTAGTTGTTTTATCACCTATATAAAAATTATTTTCATCTTATAGTTCCACTTACTATGTTGTTAACATAATATATTAATAAATCCAGTTCATTCTACTTGATGATATTTTATTAAAATTTTGTTAAAAAATTATACCTCCTTTTATCCATTATAATAATAATAATATCACCCTGCGTGCATACGTATGACTTACCATCTCTATGTAGTGGTGTAATTTTTTACTTAACAATACATAATTTGGATGAGTATATTGATGTCTATAATTAATGAAAATAATCATTATATCATGATATTATTTATTTATTGTTTATATACCATCCAATTTGATACCATTTAACCATTAAAGAAATGATATCGTCGATCGTGCATACGTATGTCGTACAGTCTCCTCAATGTGATGAGATACATTCACCCCATTAAACAGTGAAGAATGATTACAAACAATATATAGTAAATATTCATTAAATAAATTAAAAAATAATTCTTTTGGATTTAGATACATATGTTTCATTTACAGATTCCATTCAATTCAATAAGGAAATGGAAACATCGTTCATGAGTACGTACGGCCTACCGTCTCAATGGATGTTGTATTCCATTAAATTTATAAATCTAATATATATATATATATATATATATACAAAATATTAAATAGATATAAATCATTTTTTGAATTTTGGAATTAATTAAATCATTATCTACGTAATGATATTAAGAATAATAAGTCAAAACACGTATGATAAATAATACAGTTATAACCAAAAATGTTTCTTTAACATGCAATTGATAAATAAACGTGTCATATAAAGTCAAAAGTGAATCATATATGATATCATAAATATTATAACAGTTCTGTTACAAGTTTTTAAAACATTTAAAACCACTATATAGGATCTTGAGACACATACAGAATCAATCAAACCAAAGGTAAGAGATAATTTTTACATTTCAAATTTATCTGAGATTGTTTATACATATTTATTTATTGAGGATATATTAATCATCCATGTACATTTTTTCTAATAATTTTTTAATAAAATGGTCATACTCATCTATGTATGTTTAAAATAATTTTTACATGTTTTTTACTTTTAATTAATGGTATAGAATTAATCATTCTTTTTTTTACAAGAAGATGTTTTTTTGACTTCTCCAGGAAAAGTATGGCGAGAATGTATTTTCACTATTAAGGCATGAATGGAGTTTTTTGAAGTTCCATGATTCCTTATTTCTATTATGTTAACTCTATACTATTTGATATTTATTTTTAATTAAATTATTTTTTATTAAAATTTCATTCAATTTTGAGAAAATAGATCGTTTTTTAAATGGATATTTTTCTAAAAAATTATGTTTAATTATATTATCAAAATTATTTTTTGTATAAGATAACATTGTTATATAAGGTTATGTTTCTATACATATTCTTACTATGAATTATTTGTGTTAATGATGGAAAGTTATTTTATATGGGTTTTTTTATGATGGAATGATTCTTATGAACCCCATTTTCGGTCATGGGTTATGCTATAATGAATGATTTCTGTTTTTTTGTTGCACATGAAAAATTGATTTAATAGTGATATGGGTGGGACCTATATCTCTCTCCAATGCATTGGGTATAAATTTATATCTCACAATATAGAAATTACTAGAATGTCATGTGTGTATGGTTTAGTAATATAGGGTTGGAATGACATGTAAATCTATATTAGTAATACATTTGTGGAAGGACAAGTAATCCCAGTTCAGTAAAGGACTATGTCTACTATGATTTTCTTGGAATAAATTCTTTGGCTACTCTGGAAATAATATAAGGTTTTAATTTTTTTCCAAAATACATAGTTTTTTTTTCAATGAGAATTTATCAAGGATGATGTTCTTTTATGATCTATGCATTATTTACTTCCATGATTGACTTTATAACCCACGATATGGATATTTAAACAATATGGTCATATTTTTATATTTTCCTGTTTATTGTTTGTTCTATGTTCTCATTTATTACCCTTACATAGAATTAATCTCATTATTTTTTCTTCTCCCCAGGATATATTGAAATTTTTTAGGAAGGAAAATAAGGGGATGCTCTTTATGGGAGATGTTGAACATCATTCAACAAGACAGAAAATTATATTCCATGATTTCAAAGACACTAAAATACTAACATCATTGGGTGCATATTTTTGAAATGTATTAAGTATTATTCAAAATAAATGTATCTTGAATATACTTATAGCTTGGTTTGTTACAGTTGGTATGAGAGTGAAGGTTTATTTAATCATTTTAAACATGGGTGATAATATTTCCCTGTGATCCATAGAGATATTTTTAGGCATGTTTATGGATGTCCCTAAGTGTAAGGCTAACTATATATTATAGTTATAGAATTATGGTAATGATCATGAATAACCTATGATTAAACCTATGATGTTATGGATTGAAATTACTCCCCCGTGATTATGTTGTTTTCCTACTATTATTGTTTCTTCTCACACAATTATTTTTGGATTTAAATAGTGGATAGAACCCAAAGGAACCATGTTAATGTTCAATGGATTGGAAAATGTAAATATTTTCCTCATGTTCATCAAAATTATATTTTAGGTGGAATGAAACATCATATTTCTATACTTACACAGGGTATTAATCATTCTAAGCATCAAAATTAGAATCGAAGGGAACAAAATTTTGTTGAATCATTCATGTGGTAACGAACACCTTCTTTCAGAGTGTATTTTGATCCACCGGTTTCTAAAAAAATGATTAGTACAATTGAAAATATATATTCCATACTTCACTATTTTGGAGATGAAGAATTCATTTTTATTTTTTATCATTTGGAATTTGAAGCAGACATGTGGTGGACTCTAATTATGAATACAACAGAGCAGGTTAAAATTGAATCCATTGAATTGGAAGAGATCAAGAACATATTTTTGAATATATAATTCCACAATATTCTTCAAACAAATATATAAAAGGGTTTACATGAGCATAAGAAGAATTTTGATAAATCTATTGGTACATAAAAGGTAAATATTACAATACATGCAAGGTATGATTCTAGTTTTATAATCCAACATTAAAGTAACTTTCATTGATTCTTCTGTGGCATAAATCCAAATATTCGAATGGAATTATCTATATGAGCTTTTAGTGTCTATGAATGGATTTTGTGTGGTTTTATAAAGGTGAAAATGAAATTTTTTGTAACATATCAATCTCAAGGTTTTGACAAGAACATAAATATAGAGTATAAGGGAAAATGGTAATAAAATTGTGAAAAGAAGATGAATGTTTCATTATGTATAATGTGCTTAAATATTCACGGTAGAGGTTGTATTAAAGGGAATAGAGAATTTTTTATGTGTGATAAAATGTTCATCGAGTAGGTGAGTGCTGAATTAATGGGAAAAAGGTTTCTAATGATGTGAATATAAAAAACACTTCTGAGAATGCACCACCCAATCATGAATGCTAAATGTGAATGGAAATGGAGCATTATGCTAACCAATTACTAAATACCAGGGTTAATGATGATGATCAAGGTCTGTAACTTCTTAAAGATAATGATAACATAAAATCACATGCGATAACTATTGGTGATGTTGAGGATGAAAATTAAGTGTTGGAATGATTATGTGTTTATGAAAAGGGATTCAAAAAAAGTGTTGTTGTATAAAATTTATAGTATTATTTAATATTTGTATATCTATATATTGTTCCATTATGGTTTTTTATAAATATAGGGTACTGATAAGCAGGGATAGTGATTGATATATGTTTGAAATGCACATTATATGTGTATAATTATGAGAAAAGGAGATACTGAGTTGTTTGATAGTGTTAATGACCTCATGACTAATTTAAGGACAGCATGATATCATGGTCTGAGTATATAGAATTCTTGGAAATGTTGGTTCCTGGAAAGAGTTAATATTGATAGAATGCATGTTTTCACTAATTTCATAGGTATTTAATGTTATTAACATGTTTCATGAGATTACATGATTAAGGTATTCAAAAGTCTTCAATATGATTGATAACCTATAACTATCAAATGATATATGAGGTATTAATGTTATATCGATTTGGTTATCCTCTTTATAAAGAATTATATTTTTATTTTCTGGAATTATTATAATTGTATCCACTTATGGATAGTATAAATTATATCATGTTTTATGTTCGTTAGGTTAATTTATTAAATATGCATAGGTGGACATATAAATATTTGATTACCTATGATAACATTTTTGTTGAGACATATGGAGTGAACTATCATTCTACATCATGATATGCTAACACTTCATGAATGAAATATTATTCAACATTTCATTAATTAAGATATTATGTATATAATGTTCATGGTAAGAAAAAATTTCAGATTTTCAAAAAAAAGTAAGTATTTATTCACATGAAAAAATCTACAATTTTATGGAAAGGATCCTAAAAAATAGAAATGTTATCTTTGTACCTTCAGTCCAATTAATTAGATGGCCCCTTATGTAATTTAAGATTAATGTATTTTGGTTTATCAACATTGTAAAAATATTAATCTTTATCAATCTCCATCAGATCATAATGGTTATGCTTTTCTTTTATATCCTGGTTTGAAAATTCCAAAACTTTTCTCCTATGTGGCAACCTATTTAAGAGTTAATTTGGAAAACCTTTACCTTTAACATTACTTTTAAAAATAATTTCTATTATTTATATAGCATCTCGTCCATTTCATACAATACTATTAAATCATTTCAAAGATAAAAATCATTATATTATAACACATAGAGGATCCAAATATTTAGTGTCTTGGGAAAACTAGGACCACACCTAACAAATACAACATCAAGCATAAAAATTCATTTAGTTTCTTCTTCTATAAATTCTTATTCGCACTTGTCCTCTCCTTTGTACATGTAGCCACATGAGGATATATATCAAAAGGGGTGATCTAAGAGCCCTGTAAGAGGATAGATATTCACAATATATCATGAGGTTAGCATAGTCATAACATAGGAAAATGACCATGAACATTATAGGAGCATAAATAATAGACTTGAAATGTGGAAATGCATAAAAATGAAACATCATGTATTAGTGGTTAACTACCAAACATACTTGTGAACCATGCTAGAATCTTGTTAACACATAATTTCACAATTTCTCATGAGATTCATCACTTTACCCAATGCATTGGAGTGCTATATAATTCTGGGAGCACATGTCACATTTAAACATTCATGTTGCGCTATATAATTTCGGGAGCACCCGTCACATCATAACATTATCATTTATCATGCATGACACAATGAAAAAAATAACATAAATGAACATAACTAACCCATGAAAAGGAATGGGTTTCATCTCATAATAACACATTCATAAACTTTGGGTTCCCAAAAGACTGAGGGAACAACATTCTTTATATGAGAACCATCAACATTGAATGAGCGGTAAAAGATGAGTTCTTAAAAGAAGAGTTCATTCAGAAAACATTTAGATTGACATAAACTTTATTAGGAAACATTTACATCCCCGAAAATAAAATTCAATGATGAAAAAATGATCTTTAAGGAGTGACCATATCAAAATTTTACTGAAAGAGGTAGAACCCGAAGGAAGAAAGTTGGGTTCGAGAATTTCCCCTTACCTTGTACACGAATGTTTCCTTCTATTTAATGTCATGTATAATGTCATTATTTTCAATAATTAAAAATTTGTAAACATGTTTACATTAATAGGGTTCATTCTGGTTTCATTATGACATATTATGTTCCTTTGTTTGACTTATAGAGTTTTATAAAATTGTTCTGGGATGTTCGTTTTTATTGCTTTTCTTGGGAGTTTCACTTGTATTCTTAAATTGATGTTTAGGTAGAACAAGAGTATACATCAAAAAAATTTATTTCATGTCATTAATGATATTACAAGAGTTTTAATGATCTTATAATGAATTATATTAGATCCATGTTGATGGATCATTAGATAAGAATTAAATGGTGGTTATTTGGGTCAATTTGGGCGGTTTTTGGATCAGAAAGAACTTGTTTTAACTTATCACATAGTAATATGTCCATAGGTTGTTTCCAAAACATTAAATAGAACATAATAAATATAAAATATTCTGTTTCAAACATAAAAATGGTTTCATTACAAGATCTTAAGGTATAAATGGAAGAAGAAAGTTTGTCGTTCTTAAAGGTCATAAATTAACACCTCATGAACATTGTTCTCTTTAGTAAAATAAAAGGAAGAGGGAAAGGGGGTTGGAAGATATAATATCCCATTAGAACCTTAAAATTACATTATATGTATAATACTGGGGTTTAAATACAATTTGAATGAATATAGGTGGGGAGAGACTAAGAAATGAACTTGAACATGAAAGGAAATTAAAGGAGAAGAGGGAGGGAAATTACCTCTAGAATCCTCCTCTTGAGAACATTTTTAAGGGACTAAGCATGGTCTTTGGATGAGACCATAAGCTCTTGGACGTGGGGGAGGGGCTAGGGAAGGTGTTTGGGCAGAGTTTATTGAAGTATCGGAGCTTGATATGTGTGAGGAAAAGAGGGAGTGAAGGGTGACTTTTATAGTGGAGGGGAGAGGGGTTTCCTTAATATAAAATTCATTAGTTTATTAATTTCCCCTAAGATAAGGAATAGTGAGTCATGAACGGCCAGGAATAGTAAATAACTCTTGTGAGTTTTCGATTTGGGTGCTTACATCACTTTTGATGTCAGGAATAGTGGGTTTTATTTATAATGTATTTATTCGGTAAATTAATGTATTTTACTATTCACCAATAATTCAAGTATCTCTGAAAAATCCCAAAAATTTATCCCAAACATTTTTTGATGTTTAGAATACAATAAACAGAATATTTTAAAAAAATTATTTTCTAAATATTATTAATTTAATATTTAATTAAAATCATAATTTACTTAAAAAATAGTTTTTATAATTAAAACTGATTTTATAGTGCTTGTAAAAATTACGTAGTGTCTTATAAAATTATATAAAAAATATAACAAATTGATTCAATAATTTATCAATAAATTTTAGGGAAATAATTATTCTTTTAAATTAAATAATTAATTATAAATAATTATTTATGACTTACAAAATACCAAAATGTTTACTAAGTTCAAATTGACACTTTTTAAGATGTCTAAATTTTATTTTATTATTCATATGTAATGTTACTCTTATGTTGGATGATTTAGTATTCATTAAGGTCATGTTACTATTCATAAGGATATTTTTCTATTCCTAAGGGTACGTTACTATTCACAGAAAATTATTTTGGTATCATTAGACTCTAAAAATCATCTTGAATACAACCGTGTATGTCAAATTTTCGAAATTAAAAACATATAAGGGACAACTTTATGTTTAAAGGATACTTATCACTTACTATTTCATAATGTGGTGTTTTCTTGTTATTTTATGACATATTTATATGAAGGGAATTTCCATTGAAAAACATTGGGTCGTTTCAATTCCTTTTTATGATTTCTGTTTTAATTAATGAAACATTAAATTATTAATCATTTTATAGCCCCAATAAAATTGTAAGGAGATATTCATTTGAATGGTGGTATACTGAAACTCTGAGAGATTTTATGAGATTGATTCTTTTTAATTTCAATTATTCCATGTGTTATACGCTCAACTATAATTAGCTTATGCTATAAGAAACAATGTATTAGCTTGATGTATAGACAACACTATACTTGCTTAAGTTGCACAGAATTTCATTTTTGTTTCATAGAATTAATTTCACACAAAAAATTATTCTAGGTTTTGTTCAATGTATAATAGAAAAATGTTTGAAATATGTTATACACAACACCAAAGTAATATTTTACTAAATGAAACACTAACTTTCCATGCATTACAGGAAAGAGAGACCTTCCTCGATAGCTTGTGGTGTTCACAATACTGAGTTTCACTAACCAATTATATATTGTTAAAATATTATATAAACTATATTTTATAAATAATATAAACATGATATTGAAATGAATATAAAATTAACATTATTATTGCGTATTTTTAGGAACATTATACAAGAAAAAAATCAATTTTTTAGATAAAAGAATATTTTTTTAAATAAATGCAGTTTCTCTACCTTTTGAAGGAACAACCATTTGAAATATATATTTTATATCATTTATGTATTATATATTTAAAAAAATCTCATTTGGATGTGTGAAATAAAATTTTAACTTAGTTAAGATTTTTGTATTTTTTCTGATTAAATTCATATTTTGATGAATAGTGAATAATAATGCATTTTAATTCTAAACAGCATTTTCATCTAATTTTTTATAGAGTTAGATTATATTTTTAATGGGTTTTAATATGTATTAGTATTTGTTTCGTATAATATAATCTAATTTTGTTCAGC
Organism: Viscum album; assembly: GCA_963277665.1. Classification (NCBI taxonomy): domain Eukaryota; kingdom Viridiplantae; phylum Streptophyta; class Magnoliopsida; order Santalales; family Viscaceae; genus Viscum; species Viscum album. Next base: position 328,299,368 of record OY728128.1, read on the forward strand.
AGAAAAAATTTATCATTTATTTTTGACATAAACACATGGTATTCTTTTGATAAGATTTTTACTTCTTAAAAACATGCATTTTGGTTTTGGGAATTGGATTATATTTTAATTAAATTTCTACTAATTATTATTTTTTAATTATGAAAGATAAATTAAATATTTTTAATTAGTGGTTCTAAATTATCTTAATAGTTTACTTTTATTTGTTTTTGGATTTTATGAATACTAACTATGATAATATTTATTTTCCACAATTAATGGTCAATTGGGTAAATAAGGGTAACTTACAATATGAATAATATAATATAATTACCATTACACATACAAATATTCTATTAGGTCAATTAATGTGGACAGGTATCACGTATGGTTTGGAATAGATTCATTAAATTTTCATTTTTCCATGAAAGTGATGTAATTATTATTAAAATAAAAGAATGTCACCCCAAGTCACTCTCATATATCTTATATGTATAATTATTTCAATGTAGTTATAAAATGGTGAAAACATATAACATATTAAGTCTCCAAATAGATAATTTATATATAGTAATATTAATTAAATGATTTTATAAATATTTAAATAAAGATAATACAAACTAATTATTGCGATCCAATAATTTTATAGGTGACTATGACATGTTAGTAGTGTATTAAATATATTTTTTTAATTTATCATCTCTGTGGATTTTAGTTATAGTCAAATAAATATATAGTGACGAAATTCAAAATATTAAAATTTTATAAAAAAAAATTATTAAAATATTTAAAAATTACACAAAAATTAAAAAATTAAAAATAAAAAATTATATGGTCTAAATTGTCATGACGTATACATCAATAGGAAATTTAAATCAGAAATTTAAATATTTATAACCATTTTTATTTAGAATATTAATACCACAAATAAAATAAAATAAATTTAATATGGATAAATCAAAGTGATGATTTAAAATGAAATAATATCAAGTTTAAATTTTATTGGTTTATTGAATTTCTACCCACACTCAGATAAGATAAGAAATAAATGAGTTTGGTAGCATTATAATCCAAAATTGAATTTATAATAAATTAATATTTGAAGACTTTTTGAAGGTTTCCCTCCCCTCTCTAACAAATCAGAACCTATCCTTATTTTTTAATCACGCATCCAAATCATTTTGGATCTCCCAACCCATACCCAACACTCCTATTAACTGTCCTCACTTCATCCTAGAATCCAACATTTGGGATGAAAGTAATATTAAGGACTCATTTGGTACATACCAAAAAATGATACACAAAAAATAGGTAATTGTTTTATCACATCTCTCAAAATTATTTTCTTCTTATGCTTACCCTTATTATGTTTTCCACATACGAAAATAATAAATACAGTATATTCTACATTATGATATATTATTATAAATATGTGATACCCTTATACCTCATGTTATCTACCATATGAAAAAAATATCACCATGTGTGTGTACGTACGACTAACCGTGTCCAGACAGTTGTTTAATTTTTTATTCAACAATACATAATTTAGACTGGTATATTGATGAGTATAATGGATGTAAATAATCTATATAACAAGATATTATTTATATAAAATTCATATATCATCCAATTAAATGCCATTTAACTATCAGGGACGTGATATCAACACTCGGGCGTACATATTGCTTACCTTCTCCACGACACGAGAAGATTCATTTTCTACGTTAACCATTATAGAATGATTAAAATGTATATATATATATAAATAATAATGAAATATATGAAATCATAATGAAACTAGATTTAGTTATATATATATATATATATCATTTACCTGCATCTGTTCAAGTCAATAACTAAACAGAAAAAGAGTTAATGCGTACATATGACCTACCGCCTCCAAAAATAGTCTTATCCATTTCATTTATCTATCTATTTTTCATATATATACTAAATATTTATGATATATAAATAATTATTTAAATTATGTAAGTAAATAAATAACAATATATGTAATGAGATTAATAATAAAAATTTATCATCCATGTCCATGTATTCGAAAAATGTTTTTATAATTTATCTTATATTATTAATTTATGTTTATAGTTATTTTTATCCATTTATTACATTTACTATATAGTATGTATGTAATATTTCTTTCGATTACTATGTGATGTATGTTTTTAATTATCCTATAAAAGTGTGAGGAGATGTTTTTTGAACTTATTCAACATGAATGGATTTTTGTTAGAGTTTCATGATGCCTTATTTACATGAAGCTTCCTCTAGACTATTTCAAGTTTATTTTTAATTAAATACTTTTCATTTAATATTTCATCAGATTTTTAGAAAATAAAACGTTTTTTAAGAATTAATGAAATCGTTTTACTCATGAATTATGTTCAAGTGTTTTATCAAATTTATTTTTCATCTAAGATGGTGCTCTTACATAGGGTTATTTTTATATCACTGTTATTACTATAATTTGATTTCATTTTATGATGGAAGGATATTTTATATGGGTAATTTTATGATTGAATGATGCTTAAGAAACCCATTTTATTTAAATTGTTATGCTATGATGAATGATTTATGTTTATTGGCACATTTAAAAATTGATTCATTATTAGAGGGATGGTACCTGTATCTCTCGCCAATGCATTGGTTAAATATTTATATTTACTAAGATATAAATGAATGGAATGGAAAATTATTCTAGGGAATTAATATAGTTCTAGAAAGGATAGAAATTTTTTTTGTAATACATAGCTGGATCAATAAATAAACCTATTTTAGTAAAGTACATTGTCCAATATGACTGTCTTTGCAGTAATACCTTGGCTACACTGCAGATCATATTATTTAATTATTTACATTCCAAAATCCCATGTTTTATTCCCGTGATATTTTATTATGTTTTATGTTCCTTTGTGATATATGCCTTAAATACTGCCAATATTTTTTTCAAGACCCATTATTTTGATATATTTTCCAAATGTTCATATTTTAACATTAAAATATTTATGTTTTTTTCTATGTACTCAATGATTACCCTGACTGAGTATTGAGATTAGAATTTTTATTTTTTCTTCTCCCAATGATATAAATAAAGGTTTTAAGGATGAAACCAAATGTGGAGGATAATTATTTTAGATGTTGAAGTACTTTCACAATGTTAGATGATTATGTTCTATGTTTCTAATGACACTAAATTAATATTTTATTTGGGAGTAAATTTTTTTAATGTATTTATTATTCCATAAATGAAATAAATTTTCCATCTTTTTTATGCATGGGTCATTACATTCCATCTTTAGTATGGGTTTTAAATAATAATTATGGAACAATTTGGTGGTTTGTGTATGTCCCGCTAAAATAAAATTTACCACCTCTAGTATGATATTTTGTTATAGTGGTATGTGTATCAATGAGTTTTATTATTAATTTAAATAATATAATATGATCCTCTATATTTATATAGGTTTATAATATTTTCCGCATTTTGTCTAGGAGAATACATTCAGGCTTGGTGAATATATAAATAATTTAAAAGATACAAAGATATAATGTAGTGATAAAGATTTTTTGTCATGTACATCATGATACACTATTTTATTGATATTTTAATAGTGACCATGTCAAAGATTATCCTAAATATCATCCATGAATTCTAAGAGAAAAACACATTTATAATGTTATACCCCCCAATTTCTAATCTATAATATTTCCTTATGGTGATCATAATTTATATTTGACCGGTGGTTTGTACTACTCTATATAACTATAAAACATGGTCTCCTAAACTGAACTATAGTGTTCCGGGTAGTCTATCTCTATTTTTATATTATATAATCACCCAACCATCTGTTGAAGTGTTTATATGTGACCATAACATGTTTTATACCACATGAAATTGTTGAAGAGAATTTGTGCATGGATGTGAGTGTGATATATTTTCTTTCAAAACCCAATACATGTATAGGATTAGTTTCTTTTAAAATAAAATACACTTAAGAATGTGAATTAAAAGTTAAGGGTGATATCCCTTAACATGAGACCAAACACGCTGTTAAATATTTTTGGTCCTTATCTACATAGTTTTCATAAATTCAAGTCAATTTTCTAATTTTTTTAAGTGATTAATCAAAAAAAATTATATAGTATACTCAAATTATTGTTTTGTATAATGTGATTTATATTGGTATATTAGATAAAAATTTGATGTTTTATAAAAAACTATTTATTAAGTCATCTAGATTTTCATAACCATTTACAAATATAAATTATAATATTTATTAATTTTTTGTTGATGAGCATAATTTTTAATTATTATGAATTATTTAGTTATTTTTAAACAAATTATTTTTTGGAAATCAAATTATCCCTCCATCTTTAGTTTTCTACAACAACCAATTTTATTAGGAATTAAATTATCATTTATCTATGATATTGTTTCATTTAAATATATTGCTTTTCTAATCTATCTAAAAAATTATTTTTTGATTACAATAGGAAATATGAAATGAATACCTATCATCCAAATTATATTAATGGAATTGACTATTCATAGTAGAATATTAAGATTAAAATTCATATATAGATCATGGTGTTTTGTATTTAGATGTAATAATGAAAAAACATGAATTATATAAATCTCCTATATCATAATGGGTTAGTTCAAATAGAAATACTTATTGTTGAAAATATAATAATATTAATGCTTTATATTAATCTATAAGATAAAGTGAATTCAAAATAATATATTCCTACACTACTATCAAATTTTTAGATACATTTTCTATTTCACATAATGAAACTACCAATGTAAAAAAATGTTCTTAAATACTATAAAAATGTATTTTGATATAATTACAACGAAACATGATTATCCATCTTATGAAATGTATCTCAATTTCAATAATACTATAACAAAAATTCTTTCTATTGTTAAGGCCATTGATATTACAGATCAATTGATGAGACTTCTCATATTATTACTACACATATGGGGAGGATCATTAGTTTCAATAATGGAATAATGTGGAAAAAGTTATCTACCCATTAAGGATAAATTTTAAAATCTTATCATGATCTAGAAGGACATCAATGTGAAAAATAAGGATATGATGAACCAATGAAATGGATAGTTATATTCAAGACATATGACCCAAATAAATATCAAGGATGGATTTTCAAGTGATTGTGAATCATCATTAAATAGTGATGATGAAATGTCAAATTTATCCAGAAGATTTATGAATTCATACAATGTAAATACATTCTTCACTAAAAACTTTTAAAAATTTAAATATGATAACAAATAGAATTTCAGAAAATTTTGAAGAAAGGATTATTAAGAAAAATTAACCATTAAAACATATTTCAACATAATAAAACACAATTCTAGGTATGGGGGAAAATATAAGAGATATAAATTTTCTATGAATGTTTCCAAAAATTAATCAGAGGATAGATCATCTAATTTATTCAAAAGAGGGGTATAAAAATGATATATTTATAATATGCTTTTTCTGAAGAACACATCTATGTTATCTAATATTTTTCATAAAACTCTGGATCAAATTTACAACCATTATGAAAATTAAAATATAGTAGAATATATGTCTATTGTGAAACTATATGAATATTGTATAATTATAGAGGACACATTTAATTATTTAAAAGATAAATATAAAATATTAATGAAATGTGATGCTCTATTATCTGTCTTTAAAACTGATCCAAACAATAATGTAGAATAAAATTGATCAAATTATTAAATAAAATAATGAGATGAATTTACTAAATCGTAAAATAAATAAATATTTCTAAATATGTACTAATGGATACAATAAATTTTCCATGATTTGTGGGAAAAAAATCCACCTATGTATACAGTGGGAATTTGATAACAACCTGGAAATAGGTGAATCAATAGAAATAAATTATTCCCAAGTTTGAGTAATACATATTCAATTGTTATTTCTTATTAAATATTAACTAATATGTATTTTATTCCGTAAAAACCTAGGTATTAATAGAGAAAAATGGTTAAACAGTTAGTTATCCCAATATAACATATTACTAACATTTCATGAAAAAATATAATATGTGTACCAATTTACTTTTTTATGAATATTATTAAAGGAAACAGGCTTAAAATTTTATAGTAAATCATTATTGTGTCAAGATAGTGTATATTCTCGGCATTTTACTATTGAATACTTGTTATTTGAAAATATTATAAATTTTGATTATGGACATGTTACCACTAGTAACGTTACAAAATGAAATATCATTGGTCTCAGTAAAATTGGTTAATATAATAATGATTTATTCTCAAATGGTTTTACTATTGATATATATAAATGTAATATTCTAATCATCTGATAATTTTTTTATGTTTCTTCTAATTTTATGTTTTAAAATAATGATTTCAATGTTTTGGATTCCAATAAATCATTAGTTTTTTATACTATGTCAAATTATAATTTTTATATTGTTGATTATAAATCAATATTTAAAAAAAATCTTCTTGTTTGAGTTTATTTTATAAAGACACATATCTAGGGAATAAGTTAGTATGATATTTCAATATTCACTCTATTAAAATATAAAAATTAATGGATTATTTTTTATCTAACTAGATAAGAATTTAAAAATAGATCAAGAAATGAATTCCATCAAAAAGTAAAAGAATATCAAAATAACGATAAAAAATAACAAAATTTCATCTTCTAATCCTAGATAGTTGTTTGAAAAGAATATATTTGGACCCTATACAATATCTATTTTAGTAGGAAAACATTATTCCTATGTTATGGTTGCTAATTTTTAAAGACCTACATGAGTTTTTTCTAATAAAAGTTATTTTTTTCTATTTTTCCTACTAGTTAAATTTTTAGAAAACATTATTTGAAATAAAATTTAAAAAATTAACATATAATCCTAGATAAGAGTTTGAAAATTAGGGTTTTGAATCATTAAAACTAGAATAATTATATATTCATACCATTATTGATCATCATACTCCATTGTAGATTTTTCTACAAGGGAGATGTTAAATGACTCTATTACAAATTTTCTGGACCATGATCAATTATTCTGATTTAGATGTGTATAAATGGTACTAAACTATTAATACAACTTCTAATATAATTATTAGGATCTTAAGAAACCATAATTAATGAATTACCTCTTTTAATAATGTAATTGTAGAAATTTGAATGTTAATTAATATAGTGTCTTTGGATATAAAGTCATTATAGTTAACTATAAAGATAATATACATATGTTTTCATCCAAAAGTGATGAAATATTTTTCAGTGGATATTCTACAATGAGCAAATGATATACAATATTTAAATAAATAACGAAGTCTATGGAAGAATATATAAATTTGATTTTTATGAAATATATACACTTGGGAATTACATTAGTTTATAAAATAAATAGGATGAACCTTCAAGGTTATATATCAATGATAATCCATGTGAAAATATTTTCTAACAGTCCAAAACAAATTATACCAATTAAAATTATAAATTTGAATGTGAATATATAGACATTACGAGGTACCCATTACATATATCCCTAAATATGATAGGAATCATTGTAATCAACCATTTGATTTTGTTTTGGGTGGCCTAGATATTAGAAATTATACTTGATCTACTATTTGAAACCATGTTTAACAACAATCATTATTTTCACTGGTTCATCATATGAACATTATAGCAGGAATAGAAAATGAGTTCTGGATAATAGAAAGTAATGAAAACGTAAATTATTTTGAAAGAAACATATTACAAAAACGTGTTAAATGGCCCAAATACTACATATTGATTTGAACTAAATTGATGCTTTGAATCGAGATTGATGAGGTGTGATTAATAATTAGTAACCAATATAGATTTGATAAACAATGATATAATCAACATTAAGTTACTGACTATGGGGAAAACATTAATCTCAAACCTATACATGAATCTATGAGAATGGTTTTTTCCTTAGAATACTTTTTTGATTCATCTTTGTAAAATGTAATATAAATAATTCATTTTTAAATTGTTATACTGTTTTTGATTTTTCGTTGAATAATACATTGGATAACTAAAAAATTTAAATTAAAAATCATTATTATAAATATGATGATTTATTATAATTTATAAAAAAACTCATAGTGTATTGTATAATAGGATCATCATATTTTTGATATCAAAAGGGTTTACCAAATGTATACATGTACATTTCATTATTAGTAAAAATTATTTCAATTATTATTTTACTAGTAAAAAATGATGTTTATGATATTATTGTTATATCATCATGAAATATATAATGTAATGTGTTTTAAAAAATAATGATAATGAATATTGAAATGTTTTTGATAAGAGAAAATTAATTATTTCTTGGTTTAATATTTTCTAAAATATATCTGTAATAATTTTAAATAAAATCACATAGTGTAAATATATTTAAAAATGTTGTAAATGAATGTACAAAATGGAGTGATACTACCTATACTATTATAAATAATATCTATATTGATGAATAAGGGATATTAGTAGGTCAAAAAACTTATTGAGGTATTGTAGGAATCTTAATATACTTCATAGTTATCAATACTTTTAGTATATTTATTATAAACATGTGTGCCCATTTTCAGGATAATCCAAAAGAATAATAATTAAATTTTGTTAAATGTATATTCATATAACATCGGAATACATGAACAATTTTATTGTTTTATTATAGAGAATAATAATTTGACAATGTTTGGTATTCAGATGCTGATTATGGTTGTTATAATATTGATAGATAGAAAACTTATTGAGTATGTCCCTTTTAGTGAAAGTGTGTCATTTAATGGTGTAATAAGAAGTAGAAAAATTTTGAATTATCCAATACTAATGTTTATTACAGAGTTCTAGTATGTTTTTGTGCACATAAAAATTGGATGATGAACCCTTTATGAGACTATGGGTATCAATTTAAACATGTCCCTAATATCAATGATATACATGTGTGATAAATAATTCCATCAACATTATATCACATTTCAGAACAACGTTTATAAATATAATATATCACTTTTGGAAAGATAGTTTTTAAAATGGTGATATATAAATTTACTTCAGATGAATTGAGTATCAAAATTCTAAAATATAAAGCATGATGTTGAGTTTTGATATAATAATCTATATCAGATAATAACATTAAATGTTATTCCTTTATTATTATTTTATTAAATTTATTATATATTCTAGTGGAAATATTATTTAGAATGGTGTTACTATGGCTAATCTATCATAAATATCAATAGTTATTTCATCTAATTTTATACGGTACCTTTGATTGGTGATATTGGCCGTGAAAATAGTGATATTGTATTGTCACATTCTATAATGACCATATGATAACAATGGAATGTAATTGTAGTGTACTACTAGGGGAATGATAAAATTGACATGTAACTGTTTCTGTATACTATTTCATGATACCATGAGCAATAGCATTGGTACCAACCATGCCATGTTCTACCATTCCTTTTACCATCATTAATTTATTTTAATTAGAATTATTATTATTTTTGTAGAAAATTATTATATTTATTCGAAATATTTTTTCTATCTTTTAAATATATCAATAGTAGATTTCACTATATATATATATATGTGGATCACCTTCTTGAGTGAAACTCATTTCTATCCATGTTTCTTTTATAATTGTCTCTTAACCTTTCATTCATTAAACATTCAAGGATCTAATATTTTAAAAAATGGTGTTTGTGAAATGTCCTAATGTTTTTCATGACAAGATGTATCCATCAAAGACATCAATAAGATAATCTGTTCTTCATGAATAGCCAAGGAATATAAATATTTTTTCGTGGGTTATCTTTTCTAAAATGGAAATACATAAGAAGTTCTTAATATCATTTATATCTCATGTACTGTTAGTTATCTAGGACCAATGATGGATCAAATGGTTTCTACAGAATGACTGACTAGTCAACCATTGGTTTGTTTAGTTGATATATCTTTTTTCCGAGTATGTGTTTGAAAAAAATAAAAACATGATTAATACAATGGCAAATTGTTTAAATATTGATTTTTAATAGAAGTAGTGTTCCAAATGTTTAAATATCTCCATGTAGGTATATATAAGGATTGTAAAGGTCCATTTCATATTCAAGAATATATTTTTATTGACTAAGTCTACATGGAATTTTCTAGTAATTTGGATGTTTAGAGAAAAGGTGTAGTGGAAATTGATAGGGAATGTAATATTTATGTTTATCAGACATAAAATTTCTATTGGGAAGGGTGATATTTTCATTATTTTGTATCAATATGTATTTTAATTATTTATACGGAAAATAGATAAAAGATTAACATTTGTTGTTATATAATTGTACATAAGCTAGAAATTTGATAAATATCCTCCAATTAAAATTCCATTTAATATCCAATGATAATATATTCCTTTGTAAGATTAAATGGAATTTTACATTATGGTGAAGAGTAGATAACCTATTGTGGTGGTTTTTTTGAGTCAACAACCCTAAAAAATGGTGAAAGTAAAATAGAATCCTTTAAATCTAAATGGGTGGAGGATAATGAAAATATCTATGAATAATTCAACCATATTAATCAGCCTAATAGACCACGAGATACATTAAAACTTTTTTTGGATCTAGATGTATTTCTGGTGTATTCTTTTGATGGTGATGTTGAGGCTGGTAAGGTTTCAGCAGAAGTATATTCTCCTGTTTAAATTTAAAAAGGAACTAAATGTTATGTGATAAAAATTAGAAATATATCATATGAATCATCCATCCTAGCTATTTCTATTCAAAATAGAGAAATCCTTTTTAAAGAATGTGAGAAATATCAATAATATATTTTTTTAAAAATCTGATCAATTAGAGAATTCTTCATCAGATTGTTCAAAAGTAGTATTTGGTATGCCAGATGGATCTGGTAGTGACAATGATAGGGTTAAAGAAGAGAAATTAAGCATTTATCATAGTTTATCTGAATCAGATTATCATACAAGCGATGCCAGGCCTAGTTTTACTCATAGATTATCACCCATCTGAGAATGAGTCATAGGGATTAACATGATGTTTCAAAAAATGATAATGAATATGAACTATTGAATGGGGATAAATCACCACCATAAAACATAATATTTATTTATTACCCCAACTATAATAAATATAATGCATATTGTGATGATGAATGTGGTTATAGTAAAAATAACAAATGTCTACCTGGGAATGTTTTACATTCCTTCCATATTAAAGATAAAGATCCTATGATAACATTGATTTGGGAAATTTTTTTAGTTGAAAGGTAAGATGTTATAACCTCAAGGGACCCTGGTTAGGAAATTTGAAATGGGACATATTATAGTAATAATCATGAGATGATTTAATATCATTGTTCTTCTCAGACTCCTATTAGTTTTGTGAAAAAAGTGGACATGAATTCCATTATAGAGTTTTTTAAATACCTCAGTCGTATTACAATAACCCAACCACCTCAGGAAAGAATGCTTTTTGATGTTTATACACAATGGTTAATCTCAATGTTCATTTCTCATATAAAACCTATGATGATTACGGATATGGCAGAAAATGAAATTTATAATTAGAGGTTAGTTAATTAAATAGATAAATATGGAACCATTATTTTAGAAAAAATGGAAGCATTACTAATAGATTTCAATATATTTATGAGTTATTGGAGTCAGTAATCATAGTTTTAGATTATAACTCTATTCATCATCCTCCATATCCATCATCAGTAAATGATGATTTAATAACATCTATTCTAAGATAAGATCCGTTGTCTACTACCAGTAAATATACTTCATCACATTAAGAATAACAACAACAGATAAAAATTCATGGTATTCATATATATAAATATGATATAGGATTATTGAATGAGGCTAACTTGTTAGGGAAACTTTCATAAAATCTCTTATTTATTACATTTAAATAATTTATACCAAGATTCATCATAACCAACTTTCAATGTTTTTATCTTTATAATATAATAATTCATCCTCTAACAAGGTCCATTAATGATAACGTGATCCAAATGATATATTTGGCTCCTCTCATGAGGATTTTTTTTGTGGTAGAGGGTATGACTTACAAAATCATGGAACATGGTGGAAGAATTATCATGCACTTTCTAAACATGATGAAACATTTTTTGTACACAACTAGGATATAAATGGTATCCCAAAAATATCATTGTACATCCATTTCAATGATTGGATCCAATCCATAAACAATTTCAATGCCTTCTAGACTTCATCTATAACAGTGAGACCATCCAACCCCACTATGTTTAAATCAATGTGACGTCATAAAACTACTGTTGCTCTTGGTATTGTATTTTGGAAACGTTTATAACCTTCTCATCCTTCCACCTCTTATGATTCTCTGACCGTTGGATTAGGAATGGAGATATTTGATGAATAAAATCATTGAAAAATAATTATTCCCCATATCCCAATTAGGATATTATATGGAATGGGTCTATATCCTTTTTTATGATGTATTATGTGCCTTTTTATGATAATTTAAAAATAAAATTTGTATTCATTATATAGTTAATTGATAATTTTATTACTATTTAATTTATATTTGTTTATAATCTAAATATGGAGAGTAATAAAAATGAATTAAATAATAGAATATTAACCCATGTACTTATAAGTGTTAACGTCATATCTATGAATCATATAGAATTGAAATGTCAATAAAATTTTCTACCTATATTAATTAATGTTTTGAATAATGTATTTTAATTCCATGATTTTTCACAATAAAAAGGAGATAAGTTTTGGACTACCTCAATATTTTAATGATCAATGATATAGATTGTTATGTTTTGAATATGTTTTATGATTAATGTTATTAAATTATATTATTTCAAAATATGTAATAATTATAAAATTATTGTTACATCATTAAAAAAAATATTTACCTCTTGTTATTCTAGGGTACAATTAGTTTTTTTCAAAATTGAATGTATCTAGAACCAAACACATCTACCTTCATACAATACATCTTCTATATATCTACTGAAAAGGAGAAGCAACCACTATAGATTTTTTTAATGGTGCTACCACCAATTTGATCTAATTCTAGGTTATAATACATATTCAACCTCATATTTTATATCATAAAAGGATCTTAACCACATAAATACTGACATTAATAATCTACAATTAGATTTATCTATGCCTAATTCAAGATGCTTCAGTTAGGAACTCTACAGGAAGTAGAGCTACCATAGCTAATATAAATGGATTTAAAATTTTTTTATCCAAAAAACGTATATGAATATAATTTAAGATAAATTAAAAGATATTCAACAATTATTACTCGTAAAAATATCCAAAAATTACTGAAATATCATCTCATCTATTACATATTTTTTCTCACTGTATCGTTTCAACCTATTTAATTATTATTATTTTTAAATGGATAATCAGATATCCATATATTCTATATATTCAAAATGTCCTCATAATATGAGAAATAATGAATGAATGTGTTCACAGTGAATATATAAAAAGGTGAGTTAAGTGATAAAAATAATTAAATATTAACAATGGATATTATAGAGAATATCGAAACACTATTTTTATGAAAAATCTGTAAAAACCATGTGAAATCATTATGTGATGATCATCAGATACTTTTGTGTAACCAAACCCAATTTGAATGAGATAGATCACATATTCACATCTCTAGTATTTCTCACATTTTTCATAATTTAATTTTGAAATTCATTTTTCACTATGTTATATATCTTTATTATACTTTCTATTATATTAAACATGGGATTTATTTAAAAATACTTTGAACTTTCTTCTTTTTTTATATACTATGAAAGAGGTGGTGTGTGACGTGTTCGTGTTTTATCCCATATATAAGTGTGGAATAATATTTTTGTCTGGTCATCGTTATGAGATGTTGTTTTTAAATCCCATTCATAGTCTATAGCATCTTTATTTTATTATTATGTTTGTAGAAAACAATTATTTTATTGGGGTGCATATTATGTATTGTATTGAATCCAATCCCCTTGTTAAAATTATTTTTACATTATAATTTTTTTTGATGATTTTAATTATTTTTTTCTCTATATTCATAACAATTAAGAGAAATGAGACTCTAATAGTATACTAAAATTGGTGTTTTGTATATGATGTTTAAAATGATTATATTATTTTTAAATGTTATTGTATTTTTTATAGTATATTATCTGAGATACGGAAGTTCATTTTATATCAATATCCCAAGATATACATATATATTTCTATAGTTTTTATTAAATACGAATATTTATTAATGAAATTTTTTTAAATATATCACCAATTTAATTAATATTCATATTTAATAAAAACTATATAAATATATAAGTATATCTTGGGATATTGATCTCAAATGATCTTCCATATCTCATATAATATACTATAAAAAATATAGTTACATTTTAAAATAATATATCATGTTAAACATCAGATACAAAACACCAATTTTAGTAGACTATTAGAGTCTCATTTCTCTAAATTTTTATGAAAATTGAGAAAAAATTCATTAACATGATTGACTGGGTAACTTCCTCTAAGCGATTTAATTGTTATTTTTTTATTTCTCGAACATGTTTTGAATATAAATCTCTATGTTTTTTTAAAATTTTTCTATATTCAAACAATAGGTTTTAATGTTTTATATGAGTAAAAGTTTTTTATTATTTAATATAGATATGATTTATTTCATATGATTAAATAATATTGGGATAAAGGTTAAGAAAAAATTTGGTTTTTTCCTAAAAATATGTATTTCATTATTATATGTATATGACTATGATTTTTTATATAATCCCATATTATAAATATTTTTCACTTTTGATGAGGATTAATATAAATATAGATGAAGTAATGTTGAAATTATTGAATATTTCTCATGAAAAAAACAAGTCTCATTTTGAATGAATTATATTATACGATAAATGGATATTGAGTAGAATTTTATACATTGTAATATATGAAATTTCATTATACGAGTTCAGTATAATGGCCTAAAACTCTAAATTATAAAGATCCAAAAATTATTTGAATTTTAATTCATGGAAATAACATCATAATTATGTTATGATTTAATGATTGTTCCTTCTTTATTTTATTTTGTCAATAGATTAAATTATTTTAAATGTTAGGATAGATTTAATAGATTAATCATGAAATATTATACACATTGATTATGTTGAAATTATATATCTTTTTTGAATTAACATGTTTCTCTCTCTAAACCTTCTCTGTTTAGAATGGTTTTCCATAGTAGAAACAGATATTATTAAATAGAATGGTGTGTGGGGGAAAATTTGATCCAAATAAAAATCCTCAAATGATTATAATTATAACATAAAATATTTGTATTGAAATGTCCCAATTGATGAATGTATAAATGTACGTGGAATACATGTTATTTTGAATCCATATTTACAGTCAAGAAATACTGAAATATTAAAGAATATAATGAAATAAAACCAACCATATTCCTGTGGAACATCATATCAATTAGTATCCAAATGATAAATAAATTCTCTAGAAAATATATTTGATTTCAGAAATTATTTTGAATATAAAAAGGTATCTATTTCAATTTATCTTTTTTAAGGTGAGGATAATTCATTCTAATTAATTTTGGTGAATACAAGATAGATATAGATGATATTGATGCTAGGAAATGTGATAAATTTAATAATATTATAATAGTGATATATAAATATGAGTTTTTGTTTGCAAGAGTAGATTACTCTTGACGGGGAGGGGGGAGAATTAAGTATCTATAAAAAAAGTTGTTTAAAAAGTATTCTCAAATAGTGTCCCCAATAAAGATAAACACAACCCAACAAATCAATGTATTACGGTGTACAATATTGACAGTTTAAATAAATTCGTAGAAGATTTATTAATTCTTTGTAATCTTAGTAACATTTATTAATATTAATTTTGAAGCTATTCAACTAAGGTAAGACAATTATAACTCCATTATAAGATTAACTATCAAAGTGAATTTAGTGATTTCTAAATTATATAGAAAAGTAATAAAATAGAGAAGACTATATTATGCAGCATAGTAGATATAAAACATGTTGTTCATTATCAATCCAAGACCTAATCCACTCCACTTGGGGACCACCTTCCACCAAGCAGTTTATTTAAATAAATATGATCCACACACTGGAAGGGATTTAAAAATATTAAATAGCACTATCCAGGTCACTCAACATCTTCCACAATTCTATTTTAGTACAAACTACCGGGCCACACAATGACCCCTTCCACACTTATCCATTTTTATACACATGTGTAAATAGATATTTGAGAAAGTATATCTTTTATCCTTTAGTTTAATGCAACAGAGAAATTTAGTTGTTATACAGATACATACAATGCACTATATCTAATAAAAATATGCACAACAAAGTAGAAATATTACGATAAGTTTAGATGTGATCTGAGTGTTTGCTTTCGTAGATCTTAACTTCTGAGATGAAGCAGATGCAGAAATCAAGTCCCTTTATAGAAAACAGAGTTTTGCAAGTCAGACAGATCCATATTATGTTCTTCATGATGTTTGACTGTGCGAATATGTTCTCGATTCTGGGTTTCATGTATGCTTCCTTTTTTATTTAGCAGTATTGTCAAGTTGCATGTGACACTTATTGCTTAAAAATTTATATGTGTTTCTTATTTATTTTTGTGCTCACACCTACTTGCTTCTTATTTGCAGTATATATTGTTTCTTGGCTGCACTAAAATTTTATATTGTAATGTATGGTTTTCAGCTAAGAGGATATATGTATTCTACACCTCGTACCTCGTACTCTCAGGTGACATGTCTACAAAGAAACATTAATTGTGTCAGTGAATTTATAAACATAATATATGACCATTAGAGATTAAACTGAAAACAAAAAAATAGATTAAAAAATAGTGTTACAGTATGTCATGGAAATAGAGTTTCCTTGAATATGTATCTTCTTGAAGCAGTGTCTCATGGTCATGGTTTTTGGTTGATAAAGGGGCCTTATAGTCACATTGTCTCAATAATGGTGTCTCATTAATTATGTCTGGTTCACAATTTCTAGTTCATAGTGTTTGGTTCATGGTGTCTCATCATGGTGTCTGGTTCACGATGTCTACTTCACGATGTATGGTTCATGGTGATTGGTCATGGCGTCTAGTTTACGGTGTCTGGTTCACGATGTTTGGTTCATGGTGGCTGGTCATTGTGTCTTGTATATGGTTTCTAGTTCATAGTGTATGTTTCACAGTGTCTGGTCACGATTTCTGGTTTACGATGTCTCAGACTTTGTCGAATATTTGTATTCATACATAATCAATTATATTCATAGAATGAGTTAAACAAAAATCATTTTCCAATGAATTTATTATAAAGTAAAATCAAGGATAGTGTGAAATAACCAAATTGATTGTATATCACTTATGATAATTGGATAGCTTTTACAAAACAGTTGTACACTTAATGTAAGATAGATTAAATTGTGTTATCAAGGTTCATAGACTGAATAGGATTTGTGATCAATAAAACATGATTAATACATGAGTAGTCAATCTGGTTTTTTAAAAATGAGAGAGAAAGAATTACAAGAATTAAGTTATATAATATTGAATCATTAGCCATATATAGGAATGGTTTCATTTATTTTCTATCTACACATTAAAGATCATTCATGATATTGATTGTAATTTTTTTTGACTTTTCTAAGTTTTATGAACTTGTTTATAAATATATTTTAACACTAGAGAATATAAAATTTTTTATAGATTTTTTATTTTTATTGATAAATATTAGATGGTGTTTTTTGATACATATAATAATGGGGAGGAAAAGAGAATTACGTAGTCATAGTGGAAGGAAAATGAAAATAACTTAACTATGAAATCTAAAGGTAATTGTCTCACATATTTTATGGGTATTGAAATATACTTTAGGGAATGTTTCAGATGTTTCTGAAAGTATAACTACTGTTGAAAGATTAGCCATAGGGCTTATGAATTGAACAAAAATATTCCTATGGAATCCATAAATTTGGAAATAGTTTGTCATCCAATGGTGAGATTTTTTAATTTGTAATGTGATAAAAAATTATAAAAATGTTTTTTAAAATATTGTTACATAAGGTAAAATCATCATGAAATAATATAAAATGTAGTGATGGAAACATTTCCTTCTACCATAGTTGATTTTAGGAAAACTACTGAAGTGTTCAAATGTTCACATAGAACAATATTTTTTTAACCATTGATCATATATTGGTGTACTATCAGTTATTGGTGAATAAGGACTATTTTTTTGATGATAGAATTTTAAAATTTATTTGTGCATTATAGGATTGTTTTTATTCTCTTTATGATTTCTATTTCAAAAAATTTAATAAGTTTTCTTATAAATAGAGTTTTTCTAAATATTTTATATGTTTAAGGTTTATTTTTTTGATGCTATATTTATATATTCTAAAATTCACGAGGATCATGAAATAAAAATATTTATTGTTTTAATAACCTATATTTAAATGAACTTATATGGAAAATTTAGTAATTGAGAATTAGGGTTTTTTATGTATTTTATTCTGATGGTTTATCATTTATAAATATTTCACATCTTGTTATCTTGATAAAACATATTTTTTGAATAATGGACAAGACATAGAAATTTTATAGAGATGGTTTATTTTCTTAGATTATTATATTACTTTTGGAGGTTTGTTGAGTTATTTTCTAGGTTAATTATCCCAACAAATATGTTAACTTGAATAGGTACTAAATTCTTATATAGGAAAGATCGTTACGATTGTTTCCATGAACTGAAAATTTTATTGTCAGGTTCTATATTTTTTCCCTACCCAATATAAATGTATAGTTTTTCATCAACAATGATTCTTCATTGAATGGAGTTAGTTTTGTTCCCATGAAGAATGATTAGGTAATTTATTATGCACTACTTTAATTGAATCCTCCTAAGTTAAATTATATGACACCTCATATGGAATTATCCAATGGGGTTTTTGTTTTGAATTTAGGGGGTATCAGTTATATAGAACAACGTGTACGATATATACATTTTATATTTTTTTATTACCCTTAAAATATTTTGAACCTGAGGTGATGAGTGATGATATAATTTATTAACTATTAAGAAAATAAGATTCATGATATTTTTGATATAAAAAACGTAGGGGATTCATTCAGTATATCTGATAATTTTATATTAACCAGGATACATTTAGAGGATGACTCTTTGGAAAATTATATGATGATTTTTTCTAATAAATTTTCCATGAAGAACCATCCACTGCATTGTTTTATGTGTCTAAAAAATCATCTCAATAAAAATGATTTATTAATGATCAAAAAGTGGTTCATGTTTTATAAGTGTTTATATAAAATTTTTCAAAGGTTATGTTTCTAGGATTTAATGTTGATGAAGTGTTTTTTATTAAATTGTGGAATGAATTATTTATGTATGGTGATTTCTAGATGAAGACAGAGTCATTTTGTGTAGTGGAGAAAAAGATTGACCTATATAGACATTACATTACTTTGTGGAATATCTAATATATAACAAAAATAGACACCAAATGAACATAATAGTTTAGTGTCTTTGGAAATGTGGAACATAATATTCTAATCATGGTGAAAGATCTTTAACATCTCCCACAAAGATCATCTCCTTTTCTTTTCTTACGTAAAACCTTTCTTTATATCCAGGGGAAAAGAAAACATAAAAATGTTGAGCTCAAATTCTCAGTAAGGGTAAACATAGAGATCATAAAACAATCAATAAACATTTGAATAAAAAATCTTGAACATAAAATCTAAACATTAAAATCTTGAGAAAATACATAAATCATAAAAGTACGTAACGAATATATCATAATGGAACATCAATACTGATAAAATGGCTAGGGAAGAAAACAGTAAATTGTGGCAAACCATTAAGCACTTGATATGATTTCCATAATAGCCAAGGAATTACTGCGAAGACCATCTTAGTGGTCAAAGTCCATTACTGAACCGAGTTCACTCCTCATTCTTGTCCTGTATTACTGAAAAAGATTTACTTGCCATTCCATCCATGTCTATCTTATGAGATATAAATCTGTACAAAATGAATCAGAGGGAGATATTGGTCCCACCCATCTCATAAATAAATCATTCTTACTTGTGCCACAAATTAAACATAAATCATTCATCATAACTGAAAGAATAAAATGTGTTTCCTAAACATCATCCCATCATCACATAATCCAAATAAATCAAATGGATATCATTTCCTCATAAGAAAATTGAAACCATGTAAATCATAGATACATTATACTTGAAACATACACATATGAAATAATGTCATCTTATATGGAAAATAGTTTTGATAAAACACTTGAAATGAATTCTTGTGGAAAATATCCTTTCTTCTTCAAAATCATTTTCTTTTCCCAATATTCCACAAAATTTTAAAAGAAATAGATTTTATTGAAAATAAACATGATATTTTGTAGAGGAATATTTATTGAAATGAGTCATTATGAATCCATAAAAATCAATTCATGCCGTATAAGTTTAAAAAACATTCTCCTCGTACTTTTTTCGGAAAAGTCAATGAGTTCCTCCTGTGGTAAACAAAAGAAAGAATTCTTCCATAACAAAAATTTAAAGTCAAATATGGGTAAAAAAGAAATTAAACATACATGGAAGAATATTAAACACTTTATGAAAAACATTTTTTGGGCATGGATGAAAAATATAACCCTAGTAAATAATTACATATAAACATTCTCGGATAAAAATTAGATTTGAAAAATTATCCCTTACCTCAGGTCTGATATGCTTCGTACATATCTAAACTGCCTATATAATTATTTAAATAATGTCAATTACTAATTTAAGAATCATATTCATTGTAATGATATCATATATGGTTCAATTATGACATTATATTACATGTGATTTTGTATGATCCATGTTAAAGCAGCATTTTGGGTATAATCATTTTATTTATCATACGAGTTTGGAATTGTTGTTCTTGATATTATTATTATTTAGATTTTGATTTACTTACATCTAGAATGTAAATAATTATTTAAATATCATATATATATATTCAGTATATATATATAATATAAATATAAATGAAATGAAATACATCGTTCGTGGAGACGGTAGGCCGTACGTACGCATGAATGTTATTTTCCTTTCCTTATTGACTTGAATGGAGGTAATTAGATAACATATATATATATATATATATATATCCAGTAGCTTTATATTATCATATATTTCATTAATATTCATTATATATACTTTATAATCATTCTTTAATGGTTATCATGTAAAATGAATCTATCACATCGTAAAGACGATAATCCGTACGTACGCACAAGCGATTATATTGTTCCCATAATTATTGAATTGAATTGGAGTGGATGGTATAATATCACAGAATCAGTATGATGTTATAATAAATATATATTTTTATTCTTTACACCATTATACATATCAAAGTAAGGTGGTGGTGGAAAAACATATTACACCACGGCGTGGAGATTGTATTTCGTACGAACACACGCGCGTTGATTTCATTTTTTGTAGGATGGATAGAAGGTAAAATGGGGTTGTTTCATTTTTATAATAAAATATAATTATATTAGTGATAATTAGTTTATTACTTAATTATGACCAAACAAAAGAAGAAGAATATGAAAATGAAATAAAACTAGAAAGAATCGGTAGAAGAGATTACCTCTTCTTCGACGCACATCTTTTAAACTTCTTCTTAGGGCAATAAAGTAAGTCTTTTGAGACGACCAGAACCTCTATGATATAACTATAGATGTTTAAAAGTGGAATTGGAAGTGTTTTTCCAAGATTCAAGGCTCAAAATGGTGTGATGAGAAGAGGGATGGGGTGCCCTTTTTATAATGGAGGAGAGGGGTACATTGGAAAAAACATAAAATATTATTTTATAATAAAGACATATTTGGATTATAATGGCTCAAAAGTTACATATTTCAATGATAAAGTGGTGATGGGTCTCAATCCACCCAACCAATATTTTTTCTACAAGTTTATGTTACTATTTTAACCTTATCATTTAGATTTAACTCTAAGTTATATAATTTAACTTTTACCATATCTTCTTGTTTTCTTAACTATATTATTAATAAACACACTATAACAAGCCAAAAGAATCCCATGTGGTTCATTATTAATATATATTACCATATATAAGTCATTTTTTTGAGCCTTATATTTTTAGGAATAATTTAACATTTAATAATATAATATTTGTTTTAAAAACTATTTTTTGTTGATTTTGACACTATTTGATAATTGATTTTTGTGAAAATCATTACAGAATTATAAGTTCAAACCAAGTTAACAGAATCAATACTAATATGTCATATTAACCTATAAAATTTTTTTAATTCAAAAAAAGAATAAAATTACATTTATTTGGGTATTTAAAACATCAATTATGTTAATATTTTATTAATAAGAAAATAACTGCATCATCATTGTGTCATAAATAAATTAAATTATTTAATGTTTAAAATTTATAAATAAAATACCATTATGTAGGAAATATTTGTATATTTCTAATTAATATTTATATTCAAATTTATCCTATGGATAACCCTATATTAAAAATGTTTTAGTTATTAAACATTGATGTTAACTATTTTGACTCTTCTTTAAATAAAATAATAATAAGTGTCCTAATCTATTCAATGTGGACCTAAAGGGTAATATTTAATTCATAAGGTTGTTTCTGGTCTAATTACACATATACAATAGAAATAGGACATGTTTTAGGGTAATAATAATATCATTTTTACCCTAAATTACCCTATTTACTTTTAACCGTGGTAAATAAATGTAAAAAGTTATTATTCACCAAAAATTATATTTATCTTATTAAACCACATTTTACTCATTGATATTAACCATGTCTCATGGATTGTTGAAATTCAATTCACAGAAGTAGTAAAATTAGGTTTTATGTACAATTGAAAATGCTCCTAGGAGGTGGGTAAAAGACGGTAAACAGTTCTATATAATTTTTATGTATCTTTATTATTATAAAATTACTCCAATTGATTACACTGAACATATATAGGTATTATGTATCTATTCTGACCTAAAATAAATTTAAATAAAATAATTTATTATTTAAATAAAAATTCAGTTTTTAAATAGTAACCCAGTGTTTCACAATTCATCAATAAATAAATATTTTCAAAAAAATACCGAAAATTCACCCTAGGATAATTTCAATATTCCGAATCCAAAAAATGAAGTCCATTTTGAATGATAAAATTAATTAAATTTCAAAAATTAATTATTACTATTCATAATGGCTAGTTTATATAATATTTTAATAATATTTCAGTGTTTAGTGAAACTCGATATTGCTTACAACACACGCTATCGTGGAAGGTCGCGATTGTGTGTAAAGCAAGCCAAGTCCGATTTTTATTTAGTGAATGATTCATTTGTTTTTGTGTATAATAGAATTCAACTATATTTCCTTTATACATTGAATATATATATATACAGTCAATGTTGCGTAGAATAACTTCTATCAAACGGACATGAAATTTTGTGTAACATGATACAAGAATAGTGTTGTGTATACTACAAGCTAATACGATGGTGTGTATAGCACAAGATAATCGTTGTGTAGCATACAACGCAAGACATTTAAAAAATTTAAAATATTACTTTTCATAATATCTCAGGGTGTTACATTCTACCACCCTTAAAATGAATTTCACCCTCAAAATTCGTCGGGGTTAAATGTGGTTTACTACTTGAAAGTTTCATTCATAAAAACCCACATTGTAAAAATTAATACAAAAACATCATTTTAAAAAGGGAAGTTAGAATCATAACGATCACCAAAAGTAACTCAACACTGGGTTTCCATAAAGGACAACGTAGGTTAAAATATGGATATGGAAGAGAAATTTAACCATCAAGTTGTGATGGAGAGTGGTAGAGAACATGGCTATGAAAAATCCAACAATCACAAAGCCATAATTTTGTGATGATCTAAGGACCATCTAATTCATCAGATATGAGGGCACTAGGACAAAATTTTTTTGTTTTCAAGATCATTTCCCTAATGTTGGCAAATTTTATGAATTAAAAGAAATACTTACATGATTTTCATAAAATCTCACTGTTGTTTGTTCCTTCAACAATTTCCATATCATCTCTTAAAGAAATGATGGTGAATTTGTCATTCGTGAAGTGTTAGCAGATCTTGTGATATAATTAAGGGTTATTCCATCTGTCTCAAACAAAATGTTAGAAAATGTAATCAAATATATGTAAGTCCATCTACAATGAGGTTAATCATATATGATTCCAAAAATGGACAGATACTTCAGCTATCATACCGATTAATAAAACTAGTTTCTACTAACCAGGGACTTCATGTAGGCCAGTGGTAGGCGATAAAGGCATGTCACACTTCAGTTGAGGGTTTGATTCCCAGAGCCTTGTCCGACGTGATGGGTTATCACTTGTCCTATGGGTTTTCCTTTTTCTAAAACAACATTATTATAACATTCCATCAATATTATCGAAAAAAGTTATAGCCTTAAACAATGGTAACTTATGTCCAACATAATACATTCCAATCTTTAGGCTTATCCAAAATTCTTCTATCCAAGCACATTGTATAAAGAAAACAATTATTATAAATGACATCGTCCAAGCATGTGAATACCATAATTTATCTCCCATATATTATACGATATATCTTGTTGGTCAAATTACAAACACGTGAATACATTAATCATGTAATCTCTTGAAAAATGTATACCCATAGAACCTTAGTAAAACATGAATGTTGTAAAAATGTTACTCTTTCCACATACCAAAATCCCAAAAATTCTATATACTCAAACCATAATATCACATAGTCCTTATATCAGTCATGAGCTCTTGAATAGTATTAAACATGTCATTTTCTCCCTATCATATCATCTAAGATCCAAAATATTTGAATTACTTTTCATTGATACCATTACCATATAATTATTAAATACCATAAAAAACTAATACATAGATATTACAATATTCCACAGTACTATAAATTAGATTCCACAACATTATATTGGAATCTCGTAACATAAACACATAATCAATCCACTACATTATTGTCATACTCAACATCCCCAATAGTGATTTCATGTGACTTCCCTTTGTCCTTTTCCTTAATATGTTGCTCACATCGATCATCATTAACCATTGGATTAGGAAATTGCATAACATCATGCCCCATTTCCTTTCCCATGAAGCATTGAAGTGTTGATGGAGTGTTCTCAATAATCTTTTCTCAATTAACGTCATTAGAAACCTTTTTCCCATTAATTCGGCACTCAGATTCTTCATGACCTTCTTTTCCACATTTGAATCATTTTCTAGTACCTTTTAGAAAATCTCCATAATGATTCATTCCACACATTGAGCATAAAGAAACATCCACCTTGTTTTCACCATTTTTCTAAGGTTTTTCACTGTACTTCATCTTCTGTTTCTTGTCAAAACCATGAGATAGATATGTTAAACCAACTTCCAGTTCTACCTTGATAGCACAACATAAAATTTATGTATAGCTACTGAAGTCTCTTATTGCTAATTCCCTTCGAATACTTCGTTTTAAGCCACTGAAAAATCAATCAACTTTACTTTCAAGTTGGATGATAATTATAGATGCATACCTTGAAAGTCATGTAAAACACGCTTCGTATATACGAAAAAATTGATCATCCTACTGCTTAATCTCAAGGAACTCCTTTTCCATTATTTTTCGAAGAATACGAGGTAAGTACTTACTGAAAAACAGGTTCTTGAACTCATTCCATCCCTTGGATTCAATGTCATATTAGGGGCTTGTATTCTTAATTATAGTCCAACACTGGTTTGCTTCACCTTTTAAATGATAAATAGCTAGAATGAATTTATCTTGTTCTGAATAGCAAAGTACGTAAAATAAATTTTCAATGGTACTGTTCAATTTTTCATCAACAAGTGGATCAGAAGACCAATTAAAAGAAGGTGGATGTTTCCTCATGAAGGACTCAATAGAATATTGTTCCCTTCTCTGATCATTTAGAAATCCATAATGATTCATAGATGGTGTATGTATAGAAATATGATTTTTCACTCCATCCCCTATCACATTTGGTTGTTCAGAAGGAAAATCATTGCATTGTCCATTTCATTTATCTACAGAGTTCATTTGGGTTACAACCATCGTCTAAAACCCAAAATGAATAGTCTCAGAAGAAAAAATTATAATAGGGAAAAAACATAATAAATGGGGAGTAATTTCAATGTATAACATCAATCAGATAATTCTAATATTGTTTCCTTAATTCTAGGACTATAACCTATACTTATACTTAACCTTATGGACATCACTAGACATAGCATAGAAATATCTCTAGGGATCACACTAATGTTTTCGCATCCTAGTTTCTAAAGGTTAACTAAAAATTTCCTCTGATTCAAACTTTAGTGACCCCAAACTTGAATTACATAGGCATTACATTACATTTTTGAAATATCTAATACATTAAGAAAATAGACACTAAAGGACCGTAATATTTTAGTGCCATTGTAAACATTGAACACAATTTTCTAATCATGGTGAAAGATCATCAAAATCACCCATAAAGATCATCCCCTTTTGCTTTCTTTCCTAAAACCATTAATTATATCCAGGGGAAAAGAAAACATAAAAATGGTGAGCTCACATTCTCAGTAAGTGTAAACATAGAGAACATAAATCAATCTATAATAATTTGAATGAAAAAACATTAACATAATGTCTAAACATCAAAATCTTGATCAAAGACATAAATTTTTGAAGTACGTAAGCAATATATCATAATGGAAAATCAATGCTGATAAAATATCCTGGGAAGAAAACATGTAATTGTGGAAAACCATTAAGCACATTATATGATTTCCATAGTAGCCAAGGCATTGCTACCAAGACCATCTTTGTGGACAATGTCCATTACTGAACCGAGTTCACTCCTTGTTCCAGTCCTGTTTTACTGAACTGGATTAACATGATGTTCCAGCCATTTCTATCTCATGAGATATAAATCTATACCTAATGCATTGGATGAAGATATAGGACCCAACCATCTCTTTATGAAATAATTCTTACTTGTGACACAAAATAAACATAAATCATTCATCATAATCCAATGAATAAAATTGGTTTTATAAACATCATCCCATCCTCACATAATCCATATAAAACAAATGTGTATCATTTAATCATATGAAATGTGAAACCATGTAAATCATAGAGACATTATACTTGAAACATACAATATAAAATAATGTCATCTTAGATGGAAAAAAGTTTTGATAAAACACTTGAAATGAATTCTTGGGGAAAATATCCTTTCTTCCTCAAAATCATTTTCATTTCAAAAAATGCCACAAAATTATAAAAGAAAAGGATTTTAATGAAATTAACCATGAAATATTTTATAGTAATATTCATTTAAATAATTATTTATGAAATCGTAAATATCCATTCAAGCCGTATAAGTTAAAAAAACATTATCCTCATACTTTTGTCGGAAAAGTCAAAGAGTTCCTCATATGGTAAAATAAGAAAGATTCCTTCAATAACAAAAATTAAAAGTCAAATAGGGGTAAAAATGAAATTAAACATACATGGAATGATATTAAACACTTTATGAAAAACATTTTATTGTAATGGATGAAAACTATAACCCCATTAAATACTTAAATATAAGTAATCTCGGACAAAAATGAGATTTGTAAAATTATCCCTTACCTTAGGTCTGATATGATTCGTAATTATCAGAAACTCTTGTATAATGATTAAAATAATGTCATTGACATATTACATAATCATATTAATTTTATTTGATATCATATATGGTCAATTATGACTTTATATTTTCTCTTATTTTGTATGTTCCTTGTTAATGCAGCGTTTTGGGTAAAATCGTTTTATTTATTTTACATGATTGGACATGTTGTTCATGATATTATTTTTACATATATATTGATTTATTTACATCCATAATGTTAATAATGATTTAAATATAATATATATATTCAGTAAATATATATATATATAATAGATATATAAATTAAATGAAATACACCGTTCATGGAGACGTTAGGACGTACGTACGCATGAATGTTGTTTTCCTTTCCTTATTGACTTGAATGAATTTAATTAGATAACATGTATATATGTAATCCAGTAGATTTATCATGTCATATATTTCATTAATATTCATTATATATACTTTATAATCATTCTTGAAAGGTTAACATGGAGAATGAATCTCATCACATTGTGGAGATAGTAATCTGTACGTACACACGAGTGATGATATCGTTCCCATAATTATTAAATTGAATTGGAGTGGATGATATAATATAAAAGAATCAGTATAATGTTATAATAACTATATATAGTTATTCTTTACACCATTATACCCATCCATGTAAGGTGGTGGTGGAAAAAATGATTACACCACGGCGTGTAGATGGTATTCCGTACGTACACACGCGCGGTTATTTCATTTTCCGTAGGATGGATAAGAGGTGAAATGGGGTTGTTTCATATTTATAATAACATATAATTATATTAGTGATACTTAGTTCATTACTTTATAATGAAATAAAAAAATAAGAAGATGTTGAAGAAGAAAGAAAACTTTAATGAATCGATAGAAGAGATTACCTCTTCTTCAACACACCTCTTATAAACTTCTTCTTAGATCACTATATTTGGTCTTTTGAGAAGAAAATATCATCTATTATATAACTAGAGAGATTAAAAAGAGGAATTTCTAGGGGTTTTCTGAGATTCAAGGCTCAAAATGGTGTGAAGAGAAGAGGGAAGGGGTGCCCTTTTTATAAGGGAGGAGAGGGGCAATTTAGGAAAAACTTTAAATATTATTTTTTAATAAAGTCATATTCAGTTTATAATGGCTCTAAAGTGTCTTATTTAGAAGATAAGGTTTTTATGTGTCAAAATACTCCCAAATAATAAGTTTTAGACAAATTTAGGTTTCTATTTTAACCTTATCATTTAGATATAACTTTAAGTTAAATAATTTATCTTCTAACATGTCTTCTTGTTTTCTTACAATATATTGTTAATAAACTTACAATAACAAGACAAAAGAATCCCAAGTGCTTCATTATTAATATATATATCATTATCTACGAAATTTGGTTGAACATTAGATTTTTGGGAATAAAAGAACAATTAATAATATAATATTTTTTAAAAAAACAATTTTTTGTCAATTTTGACACTATTTGGTAACTGATTTTTATGAAAATCATTATAGAATGATTAGATCGAAACATGTAATTTGAATCAATATTAACATGCCATATTATCCGGGAAAAATATTTTAATTCATAAAAAGTCTAAAATTTCATTTATTTTGGTATTTATAACATCAATTAGGTTTATATTTCATTAATAATGTAATTAATGCATCATCATTGTGTCATTAATAAATTAAATTATTTAATGTTTAAAAATTATAAATAAAATACAATTATGTAGGAAATAATTTTTTTTGCTAATGAATATTTATATTCGAATTTATCTTATGTATAACCTTATATTAAAAATGTATTAGTTATTAAATTTTGATTTTAACTATTTTAACTCTTCCTTAAATAAAATAATAATTAGTGTCCTAATCTAATCCAAGTGGACCTAAAGGGTAATATTTTATTCCTAATGTTGTTTTTGGTTGAATTACACATATCCAATAGAATTAGGACATGTCTTAGGGTAATAATAAAATCATTTTTACCCAAAATTACCATATTTACTTTTTACCATGGTAAATAAAAGTACAAAAGTTACTATTCACCAAGAATTATGTTTATCATATTGAACCTCATTTTACTCAACTGATATTAATCGTTTCTCTAAAATTTTTTAAATTCAATTCACAGAATCAGTAAAATTGTGTTTTATGTTCAATTGAAAATGCTCCTAGGAGGAGGGTAAAAGTCGGTAAAAAGTTAAATAAAATATTTATGAATCTATATTGTTATAAAATTACTCCAATGGATTACATTGAACTTATATAGGTATTAGGTATCTATTTTTACCTAAAAGAAATTTTAAGAAATAAATTATTATTTAAAAAAAATTGGTTTTTAAATAGTAACCCAGTGTTTTCACTATTCATCTACAATTTAATGTTTTCAGAAAAAAAAATATCCCTACGCTAATTTAGATATTCTAAATCAAAAAATGATGTCAATTTTGATAGGTAAAATTTATATAATTTAAAAAATTGGCTATTACTATTAATAATGGATAGTTTATTTAATATTTTAATAGCGTTTCGTAGTTTATTGAAACTCGGTATTGCGTACAACAAACGCTATCATGGAAGGTCGTGATTGCGTCTAAAGAAAGCCAAATTAGGGATGTGTATAGTGAAATATTCGTTTTTTGTTGTGTATAATAGAATCCAACCATATTTCATTTATACATTGAATATATATATATATACACACTCAATGTTGCATAGAATAACATCTATCAAACGAACATGAAATTTTGTGTAACATGGTCCAAGAAAAGTGTTGTGTATACAGAATGCTAATACAGTGTTTCGTATAGAGAAAGATAATCGTGGTGAAACATACAATGCAAGACATCAAATAAATTAAAAAGAATACTTCTCATAAAATCTCGGGGTGTTACATTGTGTGACATTTATAGTTAACCAATTTCTAGTAATCCTAGTACTGTTGTGATTTATAACAATAAATGGATGTATTATTGTTTAATTATAATGAAAAGTGATATTTATTACATTGACTTGATATTTAGTAATTTTTAATATGAAAAGGTTTTATGGAAGATAATAAAGGTTCCGATTCATTCTTTTTTATGTTCATATGTGTAAATCATAAAAATACATCCTTGTATTTCATGGATGGGTAAAAAATGATATAATTTTGTAACAATGAACTATGATTTATTTTAGATGGATTAAATAAATCATCACCATTGTTCTCTATTTGATATAATATGTATTTATATTAGATTTATTGACTATAACTCAAGGAGGGTGTTCAGTTATGTGGAGTACTCTCTTTATTTTATACATAGATGTACCCATATTTACCTCATTTTTATGAATGATCACTAAAAGTGGTTTAGTAATGAATTAAATTTTAGCAAATCTTTTCTTTCCCAATCAGAATATATTGAGGTAATGATTCAATTCATTAAATAAATTCATTGATATTAATTTACTGATTATTGGGGATTTTTGGATCATCATAATGTATTATTTTAGCATTATAATAATTATATATTTCATTCGAAAAAACATATGTCTCCTTTATATGGAAAATATAGAATCATGTAGAAGACTCAATATTGATGGAATGATATAGGAGAAAAAAATTAGTTAGAACTATATTTTTTAGAATCAATTGTGGATAGGTTGATGTTTATTTCAATGGGATAGTGTAAAATGTTATATTAAAAATGAATCTTAATTATGTGGTTCAATAAACTATATAAATTACTAATCAATTGGAAATGTTTTTCAGATAACATGTTATTTCCATTGTGTTTATCTTAGGCACATGGAATATTTCCTTATTTATTTGTCATGAATATATGATTTAGTTCTATCTCAATTTTTCATACACAATGAAGATTATTTGGATTAAAATTTTTTTATATTAGTAGAAACTAGTAACGATTCATGAGCATTAAGAAAAGGTATTAAATAACATGGTGATTTTCTAGGTTCTGGTTTGGTAGAAGACCCACAAGTTTTAAAAAGCTGCATGTGAATTATGAAACGCAATGGGAGAATGATATCCCCACTTATAAAAATATTAAATGAGAATATGGAGAACTAATTTAAAAAGGTGTTGAATAATTTTAAAAAATATATTTAATAATATAAAATTAATATTTATTTCAAATATACAGTAATTATAATGTATATAGTAATATTTGTTAAAATAATATTTCTTAATTTTGAATCAAAAGGGAAAATGAATTCTTTGTAAAAAAAATTCTGATTTCTAAATTAGTTATATTTATTTGAACCATTTATTTACAAATTATATAATTCTAATTATTAAAATTAACATAATTTTTTAATTCATAATTTCATTAATATCATAGTGCGATTTTAACACATTTTTATAGGTGTTCTATTTCATTTATAGTAAAAATTATTACTTTTATTTAAAATGAAAATTAATTATCTTTTATTTACAGAGTAAAATTATATTATGGATTTAATATGAAAATAATTTTTTTATTTATTAAAAATATTAATATAAAATTTATTATAATAGAAATTTCTCATAATGTTTTGTATAAAATCTCTTTACACTTATGAACGATTTTTTTTCAATAACCCATTTTTCATTAGGTTCTATGGGTATAATTTCAAATTAAATTACCATTCCACTCATCATTTAATGGGATAAAATATATTCTATATTAGGAATATGAATAATTATTATAATCTAAAAATTTCAAACTACTCGTTTTGATTATGAATAGTTATAAACATAAAAATCTATTACCATTGTTACTGAGAAAACACTTTTATTATGATGTAAATCATAAGTGATAAATGTTAAAAATATATATATAATTGATTAATTGTATTTTATTTCCATCCCTATACCCTATAAATTCAATATTTATGACTAATCTATTTTTGATTAGTTTTCTTGAGTGATGCATTAATATAAATTAATTTTTTTTAAATTTCGTCTATCCCTTTCCCCAAACTACAAATAGAAAAAACCTCCACTAAGATCTCTATAATTTATTTTCAAGGTTTTTCAAAAAAAAATACCCAATAACATAATTATGTCCTTCCCCATATCCTTCAGTACCTATTTTGATCAAAAAACAGTCCTTGAAATGGATTACATGAAAAACTACAGAGGATATCCGAATTACTGTTATTGTTATACAGTAGACATTTTTGATCTGTTTATTTTTCTATGAATTTAAAATATTTTTCCAATAACTATGAAATGATAAAATAATTATATTAAATTTAGATAATTTATTTATATTAACTCCATATCCTATGTCATATTTATTTGTTCACAAAATGAGAAATTATACAATCGTTTGGGTGAATGGATGTATACCACCTCAGAGACTCGCATAATTTTAATTACATCACCACCACTCATAGATGTCAATAAATATTGGTTTATTTTATATAATTATATTTATGACATATTTATCATTATTAAAATTTAATAAATCATATTTTGTTCAATTTCATCATTTGAAAAATTATTACACCATACTTACATATGTATGCTTAGATTACTACCTCCAAAAGCGATATGATCCACTTTTCATAACCACCTCACATGGAAGATATATATAAAATTATTTAATTTTTTAATATTATATTTATGATATAATGATAATTTTTTAATTATAAAATTATATTATAAATTATTATTTCGTGATAATTTCAAAATGGAATCATAACTCATGTGTATATTTGGCCAACTATCTCAATGATTTAAAACTAGTTCATTTTTCTTAATCATTTCTTATAGATGGTTTTAATTTGATTTTAGTTGTTTAAAAATTATAATCATGTTATTATTATTTTCTATATTATCTAATAAATTCATATTTCTACATATTCACCTTACAGTAGTAATTCTGAACATATAGATCGATTATTATAGAAACATCATAGGAGAATATTATTGATAATAAAATTGTATATATCATGGAGATAAAAAAATGAATATTAAATATAAAAAAGGTTATTATTAATTAAATAAATAAAATATTTTTCTTATTTATAACATTTAATATCACATGTTATGAATTGGACTCGAGGTAACAGATTCTTAACTTTAAGCCTCTTTAAAAAACGATTTTAGAATTTTGTTTATTAATCTATTTATTACACATAAATAATATTAAATTATATTATGAATAAATTTATATGTATTGAAGTTTTTTATAAAGTATATTTTATGTCTCTTATAAATATCAATCAATTATGTTTTTATTGAATCTTCTTAGGTAATTTATATAGAATAGTTGGAATGTTATTATTGATGGAAGAAATCTAATGTCATAGTTTAATGTATACGTCATCAGGGGATTTTCTAACTATAAAAACTAGTATTTGATGGTTATATTTCATTAAATTATTCATTTTTTTCATCAATAAAAACTTCCTTTCCCATCATTATGTGGCTTTGTTTTTGAAATATATTTTTAAATTGAAATAATTTTCAATCGTTGTTTATGATGATGACTAATCTGAATACACCATATTCAATTTGAGATTATGATACAGATTTTATAATACATGATCATGATATCTCATAAACACTAACTTATCCGAATATATTTGATTAAATAGGTGAGCTTTATATAGTTATCTAATTCACTGTGTAAATGTATGGAGCTCTCCAAGGAGGTTTCTTCTATTGATATAATTGTGCTCTATTTATTATTTATATTTGATATAAATATAAATAGGTTTGTTTTCATAAAATAATTATATTTTTAATATATGGGTTTAATATTTATATTTTATAAGAATTTTTTTATATTTTAGGTTGATTTTATTTTGTTCATATGCTCATGAATTATTGTTATAATGGTAAAAATTTTATAAGTGTTCATTTTCTTACTGGACTAATTTATTACATGCTTTTATGTCCTATATATAGTGTTTTTTTAATGAAACAATTTTTAATATTAATAAATTTTTTTCATAATGAGTTATAATAAACATTATGTCAATTTTAAATTAATTATTTTTTTCATGAATATAAAGTAAATAAATTTTAAATTTTTTTATATTCTGTAATAACTAATGTTTAGTATTATTTCCACATTCTAATACATGTTATTGTTATATATGTTTTAGACCATACTTCTATAAAATTGCAAAAACCAATTATCCTTGTAGTTTAATAAGGTAAATTATTGAATGGAATATAATTGTTATATAATGAATAATGTATATTATTTATACTCATAGAAAATTATTTCTTAGTATGATGGTAATAATTTAGATACATTTTTTCAAGAGAATCATCTTAATCCCCCATAATTACTTATCCAATGGTAAATTTATGACTTCCAAAATATGAACATACAATATTGAGGTGTCTTATAATTTTTTTTGTTATAATACATACTCATGATCAGTTATGTATGTATATGTTAATAATTTCGAAACAAAATAACTAACAAACACCCATGTCTTATTTAATTAATATAAATTTCCCCACAATATAAAAAATTTATTAATCTCATAAATATATTTAATTTAGTCAATTAATTTGATATAAATAGGATGTATTAAAAAATATTAAACAAAATATATTTCTACATAAAAATAGAAAGTGGAAAAAATAAATTGGGGGTGATATCAAACCTCAAGAATAGAAAACCATACATGAAAAAAAATAAAATATCATAATGGAGCATGATTTCAGAATGTGGGTATGATATTATAATCTCGTTTTATGTACCCACAATATATATGTCATTTCAGAGACACAATGGATCATAATCTATTAATTATCAGAGGAATATTTTAGTATTATAGAATATTTATCATAAGATATTGGTATAAATTTTTGTTTACCAAAACATAATATATGAACTCATAATTTTATAAAAAAATTTCATTAGAAAGGTGTCTCAAAATAATATTACCATGATTATTACCCAGGTTATCACAATATAATACTATCGTATACTACCACAGTGTCATAAACACACGATATATATAGTTTAATCTTTTTACCAAATGAATTGGAGATTTTCCTTGGTGCACCCATCCATAAATTACATGTACATTGTATATGTGTTCTAATAAATGAAGTCATTGATGACTCAAAATTATATTAAGATGAGAATACAATATAAAATTAATTTGTATCTAATGATATTATGAAACATTCTTGGTCAATAGCCATTAATATTGAATATGGTATTTACATATTATTTATTGAGGTAATTTAGTTTCATAACTAATTTTACAATTCAATAAATTTATTCCATAATGGTTAACCCCTCAAAATTTATGAATGTAAATATACTGTATTCACATTGGAATAACATTGAAGGAAAACAATTTGTTTTGAAAACATCTAAAGACTTGGGGGATGAAAATTATTTAAGTGTCATTTCTATTATATGATATAATATAATATAATAAATTTGTATGATTATATAGGTTGGTATCAATTTAATAATATCCTATATTATAAATAAAATATGTTAGAATATGATGACATATGTGAAAAAATTATTCCATATCATTATAAAAATTCTATAAAAACAATGAATATCCCTGACATTATAAAAATATTTATTTAAAATAAATAAAATATTTAATATGACATTAATTATTATGATTTATTTTATAATAGTATAATGATTATAGATTAATTTTCTGCTAAAAATGAAATGTGTGAAAAGTAGTGTTCAAATTGGAAATGTTATTAAGATATAGTTTTCACAATGTGATGAAAAATAATATATGCATAATTTTAAAATTTTAATGTATTTTCTAATTTAATTTAGTTTTATATAAAAAGAAATTAATAAATTATAGAAAAATTTAATAGGATATTTAGAAAATAAATCATTGAAAAAGTATATTTAAAATGGAGGTTCTCTACAAAAAAAGAAAAACCGAGTTCATTAATAAGAAATTATATGGGATTAAAATGAATCAAGGTGAAATGAAATTTTTAGTGGACTTGAAAAAAACATGACATAATTAGATATTGTAAAATAAATCCATTATGAATTAATGAAAAAATATTAAAGATATTATGGTGCCCAATATAAATTGACTCACATCATATTAAATTTGAAACTATAAACCCCTTACCTTAATTCATAACATCGAATAATGTGATTGAATTTCTTATTTAGAAATAATAGAAATATTAATAATCTATTTCAAAACATCATTCATATCTTTCAAATTTTAAAATATTAAATTATTATTATTCTCTTTTTGTATAATTTTTAATTTTAATATATTTTCACTATATAGTGTCATTAATCTTAATCATTTTGAACTAGTTACATAATTGTGATATTTTTATTAATTCACCTCTAAAATTTCATCATTAAATGAGCATTAAAATTATAATTATTAATGACATATAATTATATAAAATATAAAAATTTCATTCTATGTGATTTTTTTAAGGTCATTCAGGATTAAATCAGTAATGAAAAAGTTTCAATGATTTTTAAAAAACAATAATGTGCATTTAATTAATGATTCTACTATTCATTAACAAATAATTCTATAAGAATAACCCAAGGGGATTGGAAATTTTCCAACGGTTTTATAACTTATCGAATAATCATACAGACATGGATAAATAAACTCATGATGAGGGAATGCATAACTTCTATCATAATATCCATATCACCATGTCCTAATTCGAAGACATATTATGTAAATGGAAATGTCCTAATATGAATAACCAAGATAATTTTTGTAAAAAGCTCTACCAATGCATTTAAATTGTATAACCGGATCCTCACATAACTTTATAAAACTATTTCATTCCTCGTTTGAAATGGCTGATGTATAATCACGAAAAACATTATATATAAAAAATATTTTTGAGATATTGATAATATACTCAATAAAAAAATATAATCATAATTTTTTTTTGTAATATGGAGAAGAGTATAAAAATATTACATCACATGTCATATTTATCATAAACCATATAGGGAAATAATAATTGTTGTTTCATTACAAAATATATTTAATGGATCCTAATAAAAAAAAATTTATTTTATTTTTATGAATATAATCTCAATTGAAATTTAATTACAAAATTCTAGTGGAAAATACCGATTTTTTCATTGAAAATAATATTCATAAATAGAATATTCAATGAATATTATCAAATCAATTATTATTAAAAATATCCATATAACATATCTCTGGCAACAAAAATTAATGAGGAGTCAAGATGGTAGGAAATTTTTTACATGTCCAAATAAACATACCATTCATATAGTTGTATGGATGTTAAAAATTACATCACTAAGAAAAAAAATGATTCCATTTAAACTAATTGTTAAAAAGTTAATTAATCTTAAAAATTTCTTTAATAAATCAATTTTTAATGTCCAAACATTTTTTAAAACATTTTCTTGTAACATAGGCTCGGAAGAACAATATTAGCTGATCGAACGAGAAATCAAATTGATTTTTCATTAAAAAAATCCCAATCACATTAAATACCAAAGAGGAGGTCACTTTCACAACTACAGTAGTTGTTCAAGAATAACCATTATAGAATATAACATATTTGGTTTAAGAGAGAAATATCAAATAATTTTTCCAATGGTAGATATAATCCTAAATAATCCTAAAAAATGATGAGATTCTGAAATAAACCCATTCCACATTGTTGTTGTATGAATAATATATACCATGAAATAAATGTTATAAAATTAAACAATAAATACCATGAAAATAATTATATTCAAGATATAACATGTCAACGTGGTCGTATATACAACTAATTGTGGAAAAAGCTGTTAATATCACATATGCCTCATGGTAGTAAAAGTGTTATTAGAAACCCTTAATTAATTTTGAATATCCTTCATATATTTTTGACCATGATATATATAAAATTTAAGACTGTTTTATATTTATTATATAGCCAATTTAATATATCTCATTCAATATATGATTTAATTGTAGTATCTTATCACTCATTTGTTATCAATTGTTTGAATCATTTTTTTAGATAATATTTGATTCAATATTCATGTATATTTTGGTTCATTAATTTCATTAATTTCGTATGGATTATGGTTATATAAAATAAATATAAATAAACATGATATAAATATCATATTTACTCAATATATAAGTATTTATAGTAATAAATAATAGGTTTTTAATATAAAAATAATTAGATAGTTCATAGAGACTTTAAATCATACATACTCATGGATGTTGTTTACATATCTTATTAATGGATAGAAGAAATGGAATATATATATATTCAAATTTCTAAAATTAAAATTATTTCATATATATCAGATATTTTAATAAAATAATTCCTCATGAAAATCCATGTAAAAATATAATGAAAACATTTAACCTTACTACATTGAAGAGATAGTCCATGAGTGCACATTAGAAATGATATAGTATTACAAAGGATATGAAGGATATAAGTTAGATATGATATGATATTTTCACAATTAAATTTAAGTCTTTAATATCACATATATTCACCCAATATATCTTTACTTCTTTCTATATATGTGTAAGGGAAAAATAAATCACATTACATCGTGAGGCGATAGTTCTCTATACACACAAGCAGACTTATCAAATTTCCTATGGGATTTAAAGTAACAATAAATATGTGTTTTCAAAATTATATATGTATAATAAATATAGAAATATAATATTAATATATTGATTATATCATTATATCCCACCATTAAATTAGATTATTTATAAATAATTGCATTTATTTTTGAGTTTGTAACCCACCATAGAAACTATTGAAAGTTTAATTTATCATCTAATTGAAGTTGAGAATTATATAGTTTATAAAATGTAGAAAAGTATATCTCTATATTTATTTTATAATATTTCGATTAAATTTTCTTAGTTTTAGATGATTTGTAATATTTTGAAGAATAAAAAATTAATAAACACTTAGCAAAAGATGTTAATACTTCTTCAGAAAACATTATTGTGTTCAGAGAAAAATTATTCATAGGGTGATATTATAATTACAATAATTAATATATACTATTTTAGGAAATTTTAGAAGGTATTTGGGTCAGTAATGGCTGAAAAATGGTTTTGGATATTTGAATGGGAGAGGAGTGGGGTGGCATACTATATGTGTCGGAGAATGTTTTTATTGATTTTTTGAAATAAATGTTGTGTAAATATATTTTTAACATGGAAAAATGGTGGAAAATGTATATTTTTTTAATATTTTGTTTATAAGGTCAATATATGTCTATAAAAGTTTCATTGGAAAAAAATTTTGT
Source organism: Viscum album (assembly GCA_963277665.1). NCBI lineage: Eukaryota > Viridiplantae > Streptophyta > Magnoliopsida > Santalales > Viscaceae > Viscum > Viscum album. Next base: position 328,339,602 of record OY728128.1, read on the forward strand.
CATTTGGGTCACATAAATTGTTTGTTTAAACCCCATGTAATCCCATTTTCACATGTAATTTAGTTTAAATGTTTTACTATCCATTGTTGTAAAAAATTTATTTTCCCTTATTAGATAGTATAAAATATGTTAATTATAAATATGGAATTCACTTTTTCAAATTCAATTAACATATTTAGTATAATTTAATTGTCATTTAAACCATCAGATACGTTGGAAAAACAGTTTTTTTCTTATGGAAAAGAATCAAAATATCAAACAAATTATATCAAAAATCGACATGATATCGATCCCATTAAAATATATTATTTATATATAAATGTATATAAATATAGTTTCATTAAGAACATATAAAATAAAAATTAAAATTTAAATTAATTTATAGAATTCATTTTTTATGAAAATTAATTATTTTAAAATATTCATCAAAAAATAATATTTTCTTAAATTTTTTAAAAAAATCAATGAAAGATTATACGAGAATTTAATTTCAAACATAAATTATAATTTTTAAACTAATTTTTCTAAAATTGAATGAATTTAATTTTATAACATATTAAAAAATCATGTTGAAATCTCTTTTTAGAAAAATACAATTTTTCAGAATATATTTCATTTTCTTTTGAATAGATGTTGTTTTCATTTTAAATTAATTTTTTTGTAATATTTTTATATTATACTTTTTAAACCATAAATATTTCATAATTTATTTAGTGATATTCATACTAATCAATTTAACTAATAGGTTAATGATATATAATATATTATGATACATTTTGATTTGGGGTTACATGTTCGGTAAGCTACCATAGAGTTTGTAATTATTTATAAGTAAATAAATCAAAAATTATTGTTTTGTTTCATTTATCCCCAAGATAAAATACTTCCTCTAAATTTATAGATTCTCACCTTGTGTTTGGGTTGATCGTAATCATAATCTCTTTGGGATACCACATCACCTCTTGTATCATAGTATTTCACCAATCTACATTTTATAGTGAGTGTTATAATTCCTCTACAATTGATCTGTAGTGTATAAAATTTTAATCAATTGTCCGATGTATGATATGAGATATTCAAATTCTTTTTCGTCAATGGATAGAACATGAATTGTGGATATAATGTGTAAAGTTAACAATAATTTATAGAACACTTCATGTTCATTTGAGAGACTTTGTGGAATATCCAAATGGTAGGCCAAAACTAAAATTCCTTCAAGTATTTGATATTGAATCATGTAATGAAGTAATCACTTAAATTTCATTCCAATACTAATAACTCCCATCCATGGAGATTATTTTATGAAAACATGGTATCCCATTTGATATTCCAAAACACTTCTTCAGTTATCCTTTTAGAACTTTTTCCAACTTTCAGTTTTATTTATATGAGATTGAAAAGTCTGTACCCTTTTCATTATATCTATAATATATACTATATTTACATATTTTATTTCAAAAAAACATCCCAAAAGGTTGTAATATGAAATAGTTTCTTATATAGTGCTTCATATAGAGTCATTTTAATAATTTCATTGAAGTTATCGTTATAGTAGAAATAAACCATAAGAATATAATTATCACAAATATCATGAATGTGATGAGATAAGGACCTCAACATGTATTTTAATGTTAAAATAGTATTTTCATAATTTCCATGAGTTTTTGGGTGATATGTTTTTCTCAAATTATTCTTAGTATAATGATCTTTATGGAAACTCATCCATAATATTTTTTACTTATACTAGATCATGAAAAGATAATGTTAATGTATGTGTACTGTTATGTCTAAAAACCTCATAATATTGATTTTTGAAATTTTAGGAAGAGGTAAGTCTTATCTGATAACATATGAGTGTTAATAATTTGTATGGTGGTCAAATATAAACCATATTGAATAATAAATCCTCGGTGTCATTGGAAATCAAGTGGAAAATTCCATAGTAATGTCAACCCATTGGAATATAGAAATGGTTAGAGGTCTCCTAAATACTTCAGGGTGTTCTCTCTCAGCATCCACCTATTAAAAGACCAATAATCCTAGTGTGTAATTATAAATTTATCAAATCATTTCATCCTAACAATTTTTTTCCATAAAATATCTATGAATCAAATGAATACTAAGGTGTTGAGTGAAATTATAAATATTTGAAGCATTGAAAAATTTCATTTTCATCTCATTTATTGAATAAAAACATAATCTATTTCAAAATTTTGAAACTCCATTTTCACATACGATGATATAAAATTTTCTATAAATTATTCATTTAATTTTTTAAAAAAAAATTCCCAACTACTCGTTGATCTTTTTTTCTTTTCCAATAATTCTAGTCATTGAATAATATAAAATATGAGTGATGTCTCTCTGTCCTTGATTATTATCAAATGTATCAATAGAGAATCATATTTAAACCTCATTTTGTAAATAAATCCGTGATAATTATGAGTGAAAGTATCATATTTGACATTTTCCTTCTTTGGGTTTGAGTGTATTGAGAAATTAATGTTCTTGAATAGATCATGTAATCTAAATCGACTCATGTTGAGATATGTCTTCAATAAATGTCATTCCATTATAATAAGACCCTGTATATCTCAAAATTATCACCATTGATATAATTTATACATTTTGTCAATTAATATATTAATTTTTCAAACACAAAATCACAGGTTTGATATATTTTTTCATGATTTTTAAACTATCTTGGTGAATAGGAAATGGATTTATCATTTTGTGTAATGACATAAAAAAGTCCCTTATTCATTGCATTATTGTAGACCAGAAATCCATTGTTTCCTTATAAATGATTTGAAATAAGATTAATCAATTATATCCTTTAAAATTATTAAATACATTATTCAAATTCCTCTATCCACATGAACATAAACACTCTATTTGAATTCTTGGTTAACAGGTCATCCAACTAAAAATTGTTTTTGAAAAAACTCCCCATAGTATCTTTCTAGACCAGTAAAATTATATAACTAGGTTATGTTCATTGTTATAGGTCATTATTGAACTACCTTTACCATTATATGATGAATTTATATTACAAAATGTTATATAATATTGTCAAGATACAAGACAATATTAATTCATAATACACAATTGATGTTATAGTCAATATATAAATCAATAATTATAAAAATTTATTCTTTGAATACTATATTCATTAGAACTATGAAGATTGAGGTTTCATTTTTCAATTAAAATATAATTACTATAAACTATTAAATAAAATACCTCCTTCAAAACGATGCCTTTAGAATATATTCCTCCATTAATTAGAATTTACGATACCTAGTATCCAATTAGATCTCTAAAAAATATTAACCCACATTGGGTGGATTGAATTAGTGATCAACATGGTGTAGAGATTATATCATCATTATTGTAATACCATAGATTTACCTAAAATCAATTAACAACCTCCTAGGTCCATCATCTGTCTAAACTAAAAGGACTAGGGCTCCCCGAGGTGATGTAGTATTGTGTATAAATAACTTTTCAAATAACTATATTAGTATTTTCTCCAACTCTACTAATTCCACATTGTCTATTATATAGGGAGACATTAATATTAGCCCTGAACCATGGGTTAAATCCATAGAAAAATAAACCTCATTTGTTGGTGGATGACTATGTAAAACATTTTGATATAAATAATTACATAACTATTAAATTGGGACAAGTTCAATTCTAATCGTACCTTTTAAATATATAGATCAAGTCTTCTATTTGTCCCAAATAATGTCATTCAAAATATACATCGAGGGTTGATCTAGACATGACTCAGGTGATGAACTCTCCCTTATTAATATAAGGAACTCGATATCATATTCCTGAATTGAAACATCCTTATATTGAAAAAAACACTATATTTTTAAATCTATTGTTTACTATGTATTGATTCAAAATCGAAAATAGGTATAATAATGAAGCCTTAGAATAGGGTACATTTACATTCGTAGAAGGAAATAACTAACAAAACATTGATTCATTGTGAATTTTATTATGAGTTTTTTATAAAAATTTCAATTATTATGGTTCCTTTAAAATATAAAACTTTTATAATAGACTTGGATGATATAACGGACTGTGAAATACAAAATCAAATAAATCATTGTCTAGATTTTAGGATTGTATTAATGTACCTACCACTGAGTCTTTATGAGGTTCAAACTAGGATTATTCAATCACATATGCATGGAAATGTTATATTCGTTATCAGTGGAGAGATCCCTCGAAACATGCGAAACTCATTTGCATATTTTCCCCAATACTTTCAACTAAACAATTCCATATAGTATATTCTTTCTTACCATTGAAATAATGAGCCTCTTAGAATTTCTCCCCATAGTTGTAGTAAACTCACTTTGCCAAAAAAATTCCATTATATCTCATTCCATAATTATTTCATATATATAAATTTAAACCTTCTCATGTTCCCTTATTACATATTTTACCATTATTTTGTCCTCAGTATCACACTTCTTATCATGCATTACATCGACACCGTATGAATTTGAGGATTTAACCTCTATTGTGAAAGAACATGACATAATATCCCCATATATGAAAATATTTTGGAAAATATTTATCAAAAAATAATTTTCATACAAATATAAATTAATTGATAAATCATTATATTTAATTTAAATATATAGTTCATAGTATTCTTTCAAAACCATGTAATGTTTTATTTATACATAACAACATTTTCATCTTCATTATTCTATTGCTATAGAATTATTTTTCAAAATCCACTCATTTCAAATGAGGGGAGTATTTTTTTAATAAGAGTACCTCAAAATACATACACACCATGATCATTATTTCTTCTTCATCCATAGTTTTTTTAATCAATATCCACCGCTTTGAGAAATTTTCTAAGATACGTTAATCGTCCATGAATTTTTTTCCATTTTTTTCCTCCCAAAAGACAAAATGTCATCTCGAAGAAACATATCCACTAGTCATCTGCTAATTGAATTGTTGTACTAATTAATGATGGAGTTTTTGAATGAATTAATTTTTATATCATTATTACAAAACATAGTGTATTAGTAGGATTCCCCATCAAAAATAGGGTTCTACACATACCCTAATCAGTTTCCCAAATATTGAAATAATTTGATTACTTCCAACTATAGATGCAGATCGAGTGTCATTATATTTCATATAGTGTAAAATAATATATAGGGTATTTTAATATATATATATATATATATAGTTTTTAATACATCCACTATGTTCTATTTATAAAAACTATTATAGAACATATAAGATTATGAAATTATAAAATATAATTTATAACACCAATACTAGAAAAATAATTATTATAAATTGGAATATATCATTATATCTAATGTCAAAATTATATATATTATTACTTTTTTAATGTTTTAAAACCATTAAAATACTTCCAAATACTTCATAATGGTGTGAAAATTAAATTTGAATTAACCAAATGATATCCCTTGATACAATTAATGTTTGTTCACGATAAATACATATTTTTGTATACTAGGTAAGGATTTAGTAATCCCATACAATCCTCGTTTATAGATATTAACCATTGTTATGATAGTTACAGAACTATGTATACCTATAACATCTAGATATAGATGTATATATAGAAAAAACCACTTAATATATATGTTACCAACAATTTATAAATTTCTTTTAACTAATACTAAATCAATATTACATGTTTATTTCTTAAAATCCATTTTTACGTAAATATAATTCCCAATGATTGTGCTAAACCACAATTTTATAGCATGTATTAAGACTCTAAACCAAGTAGTCAAGATTTAGGGGTTAATTTATTACATTTTAAAATGATATAAGGAGAGAACTTCCTGAATCTGTGAATAGTTTAGTTGTATTGGTAAATTAGATACATAATTGAATCTCATTTCAAAATTGAATAAATAACATTCAACATATTATTTTCATTTAGTATAGCATTATAACCATAATTATATGCCATAATATCAACCAAAAAACAATTCAAAGATTCATTTGGAAAAGAGACAAAAGACATTGTTGAGTAGTAATTCTCATTAAGGGTAGGCATTGACTGAAATCTATCATGAGTGAATTACACATAGTTTATATGCAAAGGTAAATAATTGAAAAAAATTCCATGTAATCAATAACATAAACCTGATTAATAATATTGATATCATAAAAGATAATAAAATAATTGAATATAAATTATAACATAACATAAAAAATTATCCATGGATATTGTAACTAATGTGTATTCACATGGACATCAATAAAAAATATCATAATGATATATTGAACTATATTAGACATCAAATCCATATATTTAAGGTCTTGACTGAAGATATTTTATGTAAATGGGAAATACAAATACCAAATAACAAAGATAGTTTGTCCCATGAGACATAATGATTCATCAAGTGTCTATGGAGTACCCCCTATATAAAATTACAAGTCCAATTGATTCATCATATAAAATAGATTAATTATAATTAAAAAAACATTTTTATGAAATAAATCTATCATACAATATTTTAGAACATTCCCCCATCATTGAAAATAATCATTATTAATTAAATGTAATATTGATAATTGTATAATTAAAATACACCCCATATTAAATTGATTGTACTCAATTTATAAGAATAATAATACTTTTATAATTAGATCATATTCACAATTTATAAAAAGTTAAATATTGGTTGATTTCATTTATGAATTGGGACACAGTATAAATGTCGTCCAAAATAGTCATCATGAAAATAAAAATTGTTATTTGAAAATCAAATTAATTAAATGATATTATAGTTTAATGAATTGTGTTTTCATTATATATATTTGAAATATTATAATTTATTCTTCAAATATTGATCATTGATGTTGGATTTTAACTCCTAAAATTCATAAAAAATTCCATTGACACCATTTTATAAAAAATAAAATATTTCATGCTCAGAAAAAAATAATATTTATTTCAAAATTACAAGTAAATAATAAAAAATGGGTAATATTTTGTTTATTAAATTAGTTGGTTAATTTTAAAATATTATTTAATACATCTACTGAAAACATGGACATGGAATAAAAATTTTTTATAACCAAATATTAAAATAAAATGGTTTTTCTATAAAATTATTTTCCAAATCACTTTAAGTACAAAAGAGAGATAAAATGATATTATTACTATAAAGAATAATTACTGAATAGAGGATGCTAAAATATATAATTTTTATTATTTAAATATCTAATAATTCACCAAATATATAGTTTAAAATGAAAAATTTTGAATAATGATGAGATTAAGAAATAAACCATTACCACTATAGTAATGTTGGTATCATAAAACCCCTGAAATAAATTAAAAAAACTGAAAATGAAATTGTTTTTACGAAAAATATATTTATGATATATCATAGTAATGGGACAATATATACCCTTAACATAGAAATAAATGGTGAATATGGCATATGTATCACTGAAGTAAATGTGTTATGTGAAACCCTTACCATCAACGTAATTTCCACTATATGTGTTAAAACCTACGATATAAAAAATATAGGTCTTTATATATAATTTATACATCCATAATAATATATATAATATCTTATATTATATACTTATAGTCTTTTATCATCAATTTATTAGTAATTCTCTCATATAATCACAGTCTCATGTCATAATTGATTCATTCTTCATGTATGGTTTTCGTTCTATAATTTAGCTCTTTTTTACATTGATCATGGTTTCATCATTTAAATAATTTTCAAAATTATATAAATATCATATATATTCATTATATATGTATATATAGTAATTTACAAATGTTAGAAATATAAAATGCGTAACATGGATCTTGAAGATGGTTGGCCATCCATAATCATAAACACATTTTCTATTTTTTCAAAATGTATTAAACAAAAGGAAAATAAATATTCATTCCACATTATATTATAATTTTTTCTATATATAATACATATAAATATAATAATTATTTATTTCCATATTTTAAAAAAATAATGTCATTTCACATCGATATATGCTTCCAATTGTCCACACGTACAGCCAAGCAATGTTATTTTTTCCAACAAATTGGCAGGTATGATGTAAGATGTGACATTAAATTTTTAACAGAATATTTATATCCCTATTATCGAATATATTATATAAATATACCATTAATACCATCCATGTAATGAATATGTGAAAAAGAAATACATCACATCATGAGGTAGAAGTCCACCCTAAAAATGAGCGGCATTACTGTATCCGCAACAAAAAAGGAAATTAAGATGATATATGAATTATCATAATTATAGATTTGTTATATAGTCATAATTATAATACGAATATGTTCAATCCAAAATTATATATATTATTTAATGGTGTTTATCTGAATAAAATTACATTGGTCCATGATGTGGTAATTCTCTATACATACGATTGATGACTTCACTCTCTATTTGATGGAAGTGGAGATGGAAATAGTTTATTCCATTAACCTGATATCATATGATTTTATAGGAGATACCATAATTATTAACATAGTAAATTTAGAGAATATTGAACGTATGTTAGAGAATATACAATATAAAATCCCTCATTTAGGAATGTTATCTCTACTTTAGAAAAATTATTTAGGTATGCACAATAAAGATACCATCAACAAATGTTTGATCAAAAAATGAATCAAAGATGTTATAATATATTTAGAAATGATAGTAGATTAGTTATTTAATGTACTAAAGAGTTTTTAATCTGTGAAATGGTGAGGAGAGTGGGAGACATTATATAACAGGGGGATAAGACAAACTTGTAATTTTTGAAAAGAGTAAATTTTAAACAGAGTATTTACGTGGATCATTGATAAAAATGGGTATTTATCCAACATTATTGATATTAATGTCTCAATATCACCATATAAATTATTTTTTATAAATTTTATGTCATTTTGAACACTTATCTTCATAGGTTAATCCCATATAAACCCTCTTTCCTCTTAAAGAAGATAATTATTTTTTATAGTTTTCACTTGTAGTTTTAGTAAAAAATTAAGTTACCAATATTATAGTATATAAAATATTATTTTTTTAAAAAAATTAATCCATATATATAAATTCTATTGGATTAATTGGTTTAATTTAATTTTAAAATAATACAGCCAATACGTCAAAAAATCATGGGTTTCCAAGCAAAAACATTAAAATGCTTAAAATGAATTAATATCAGATGTCAATATAAAAAATGACAAAAATAACCTAGATTAGTTAAATTTAAATAAAATTTAGATATATTTAATATAAATACAATTTAATGTATAATATCTATTTTTAAATAAAATAAATGAATATGGCACTTTTATTAAAAGTCATTATTTTCCAATAATAATAAAAAAATTAATATTTTCAGAAAATTTCAATAAAATTGAAAAAATATATATTTGAAATGTAAATATTAAAAATTATACATTTCAAAATAATTTTTTTATATGTTCATAAAATTAATTTTAAAATATGTGCTTAATGGATGAAGAAACCGCCATATAGAAATATAATATTTTTAAGAAAGCAATTATTTTATTTTGGATGAATATTAGATCCAATTATAATAAATTTATAATCAATGTATTCTAAAATATATGTGTAAAAAAATAATTTTAATTTATTATTTTTTAAAATTCCAAACCACCAATTTAACAATGATTTTATAATGATATAATATTTTATGGGTTTTTTAGACACTATGTTTCTTATTCATCAAGCTATAGAATGGTTTTTATTTATTTATTAGTAACATATCATAATGTGTTGGGGTGTTTAATGGATTATAATTTGTTTCTTCATAATCATAATAATATTTAATATTTCAAATTTACTCATCACATTTAAAACATGCCATGTTATTATTTGTATTAACTTTGAAATAAATTTTCTTGTGTTCGATAGCTTGCCTTATATGAATCCTCAAATATATATGAATATCGATATAGTATATCATTATAACCTATGTGTAAAATTTGTTTTTAATAGTATTAAAAACAACATGAGAATTATTAATTATAGTTTTTATTAATAAAACATTATATATTAATGAAAATTAAGTAAATACTCAATTTTCCAAAATGTCATTTTGTGCCCTAGAAATGTGTTTTCTTTAAAAGGGTTTTTCAGAGTTTTTTTCTTATGAAGTATATAAAAAATTTATATCATTTTAAAATTAAATGTAAGGAAATTAATACCATTTTTAAAATTACCACGTCATTATTATGATTTGTGGAATTGTAATACATTTTTACAATGATATATTATTTTTTGAATAATGAAAAATACATATTTTTTTGCGAAATTCATTAATTTTCAATTAAATGACCCAATATATTTAAAATTTTAACTTAAAGTAAACATATACATATTTAATTTGATTTAATTTATTCAATTACTCTCATATCATCAATATACATTATTCGAGTAGATGTTATTTTTTGGGTATTAAAAAACATTATTCTAAATAATAGTTTTTCTCTATGCAATGTGTTTTTAACGTAATAAATTATTTTGATTTCTATTTAGAAATATTATTACGTTAATTTATATATATTTTTTCAATATATTATTTCAGCATTCATTTTATTTTTTAATAATATAATTAATTGAAATGACTTATATTATATAGCCTAAACTGATTTTTCAAAAGAAATTTGTTGTTGTAGTACTCATACATTACTAATGATAAAATCTATGACTTATAGATATTAAATCTTGTCAATGTGAATAAATTATTATAATTATAAAAAAATTATAATATTATGTGGAAAACATTACTTTTCTTCATTGTGAATATAAAAAAATATAATTTTGTTGGCACTGTTAAATATAAAATTTGATGTTAAACCAAGATATAATTGCTTTATTTACAGGGAAAACTATAAAATTCTTCTATTATGAAATCATTGAAATTTAGTACTATCCTAAACTTGAATCTATTTCAATTTGGATACACATTCCCCTGACATTGTCCGGGAATAATTGAATTTTTTTATGAAATTAAATCTATTTCCCACTGATCACATAAAAATTAACACTTTAATATTCCGTTATTTTGAATAATTTAACCATTATATGATATAATAAATTAAAACAATATTCAATTAATAATTCCATAGATCATCTTTCTCTCTGATTCTCTTTTGAAAAAATCATTAAAGTATTAAAAAATTTAAAAGGAGGTCTCTAAAAGAAGAGTTATAGATCTCAACCTAGAACAATCAATATTATTTCATCATCTACATCCTATATAAATCATATATCCATAATTTCATGATGAATATTGAATCATAAATATATATATATATATATATATATTATTACTATTTTGGAGAAACCAATTTTCACATCTTCTCTTTCTCGTGGGAGATAAACTTATTGATCATGCTTACATGTGGACTACCACCCCCATATACTGATATGAATATTTTCCAGAAACATCATTCATGTTTGGTTGTGATGTTATATTTAACATATATATATATATATATATATATATATTATTTTCATATTATAATAATTATTTTGAAAATATTTATTAATATTTACTTTTCTTACTCAATATCGATCGAAAAATTAAAAATTGACTTGTGAATATTTACATACTCATATCATAACATAGTTATGTAATTAATATTCCTTTACTGAATTATATAAATGATTTAATGATGTATATGTAGGTTTTGAGAGAATTGGATGTGTATGATGGCTATGTAACAAACATTTGAAATTTTTATATTTGAGGAATAAACTTGGATAAATACGACAATGAATGCATGTTTCCCCATAACTGAATCAATAATAAAAGACAATGGATGAAATCTGAAACTAATAATAGATGATCGATGTAATTTGTTTATAATTAAATTAATTAGATTATATAATTAAAACCAAGGAGATTTTTTCTTCGGTGATGTGTTTGACCACAGGACCAATGTGTTACATTGTTTTAAGGTGGAATAAAAGGATAAGAATCCTCAAGTGGTGATCCACACATGCACCAAAATATCCAGATATCGATGAATTAGTCTCCAAGTGATATCATGAAAGATCTATTAGCTTGCTATGTCTGCATTCAATTTCCATGACAATCACATCCAAATCATTCTCCTTGATCGGCGGGAGGAAGATCTCTCTCATTCTTGAGAGCATTTTTATATATGGAAGTGTTTTATCGGCTCAATATCTTTTTTCGAAGGATGTAGTTCAATAAATGATTGTTTAGATGGTTGAATGATCCCTTTGAAAAAATAGTGAATAATAACATGATGGGGAATTTAATTCACCATAAAATAATATATAATTATCATTGGTGTCATTACTTATTAATTATTCAATGTGAAAGTTGATTTCAAATAATAATTAGAAGGAATTTTTTTCCTGACTTTTGATTAACATGAAAATTATATTTATATATTATTTATCAAATTAATATTTAATATAATTTATCTCTAGACACAATACTTGGTCCCACAATCCTCCTCAATATTTTCTAATCCGTGAATAATGAATATTTATTTATTAAATAAATATACAAACAGTATCTATCGATAATTAAATATTCTGACTACTATATATTCTCTCAAATAACTAGAGACGAAATAAATTCAATCTTGAATATTTTAATAATTATTAAACTACTACCTAGAATAATATTTATTCAACCTATTGAAAAATTAAATTATATAACTGTGATGTTACATACTCATAGTGTTTGCCCCTCTAGGCCTCATTCTCATTGGAATTAGGGTGGATTTTCTGATGATAAAGATTACTGTCTAGAAACATGTCAAGGACCCCAAGGGTATGAATATAATGTCTCAAAGAGATTTCATTTCATATGAATTCCAATCACATAAATAATCTCAATTTCCCAATATCTCCAATCAATTGGGTTGCATGCAATTTCCATTAACCCATGTGTTCAATTTCTGATTCATTGACATTATGGAATTAAACATTCCAACAGAACACCATGGACATGGATTTAGATTGGATATATCATTTCCATAAAAGATCCTAAGATATCTACTTCCATAGTAGTGACAAATTATTTCTCGAATTATTCATTAATGGATAATTAATCGTGACACACCCAACATATCATAACTCACCATGAAAATTTGTCATCCTAGTTTTTTAAAATACATATAAGTGTATGAGTCATAATACCCATTACTAAAAATCATACAGTCCACAAACATATACAAAACTCTACAGATATGAACATCCAATGACTCTTCTAAATGTTGATTTATTACTAGAAGGTATTTTTCTCATAATGTCCTCCTGGATATTACCAAGGGCACACACCATTAAAATTTAACTCAAAGCTTGATGAGTGCCCACCATGTATTTCTTGTATCATTTGTGTCCCTTAAAACTATATCATATGGCCATAGAATATATATTCAAGAATATTGTCCTACAACTTATAGGTTCTCATCATAGCTGGGATCTCTTATAAACTTTTAATAAAACAACTATTCTGAGAACATGATCACAAACAATGTCATGTAGAAGAACAATAATGATGTTATAAGTTGTTTATTAATACTCATCCAATGAATAAATGTTTAACAAACAATACATAAAAGTTGGATTCTAGGACAACAACTCTAATAGACATTCACTTGTTGTATATCCAACTACTAACAACATTTATTCCACTAGATCTCACTAGATATTCATTCTTCTGGTCAGATAAGACTTTAGTCCATGGGTCTACAACATTCTATTCCATTGAATCAATGCTCACATCAACTACAAAACTTTTATTGAAATGTCTCATGGTTTTATAATTTTGGAGTATGTTACTTGTCCGTTGATGCAACCATTTCTCTTTTGAAAGAGCCAATGCTGTAGTATTATAACAATAAAATGTAATGTGGTCTTTATTTATAAGCACCACATTGCGATCCTAGACAATTCTCTAATTACTGAAATCTACCATGGATGCATCATAAGCCTCTATATATTCGTACTCAACTATAGTATCGTTGTCAACTGGCTGCTTTGAAATCTTCCTGCTCACAGCTCCACCGTTGAGATATTAAACATATCATGATGGTGGCTACAGATCATTTTGATCTGACTAAAAACTTTCATCAACATACAATGTGATGATAAAATACTCATCACCTCTATACACAAGGAATATATCCTAGTTCTTCTTAGATGCATAAGGATAGTCTAGACTTTTATCCAATGTTTTTCTCCTGGATATTCTTGATAAATTCCTACCATGTTCAGTGCATTGGAAAAATAATGTTTAGTACATAACATGGAATACATGATAGATCCTATCACTAAAGAATATGTAATCATACACAGTCTCTCTTTCTCATTTTGTGTCTAGGGGCTCAATTTCTAGGAATGATGTATAATCTTTGCAATAGAACCAATCACATCATATATAGTTTCATACTAAATATCTTTAGTATTTGATAAATTTATGTATATTGACATTGTCCACGATGCTTCTTGGTTGTATCACGAATGATCTAGATCCCTAGAATATACATTACTTCTATTATGTCCTTCTAGGAGAAGCACTTGTTCAACCAGTCCGTGAATAACTACTAGACTTGTATATCAATTCCAATAAGAAATATGATAGCATCATACACTACAAGGATAATGACCTCATTCAGATTAAACTGATTGTAAACACATGCCTCACTTCATTCTTAATGAAACCAACTTCTCTTTTTAATACATCAAATTGAATGTTCTATGTACTAGATTCTTTCTTTAATCCATAAATGGGACTTTGAAACTAGCATAACCTTTTATCATCACTTGGTGTCACAAACCCTTTTAGTTGTGTCATATATAAATATTCTTAAATTTTCCCATTATAGAATTTAGTTTTGATATCCATCTGTCAAATCTCATAGTCATGGAAAGCTACTATGGAATGTATTATTATTATAGATTCTTACATGAAAATTGGTGTAATGGTTTTTTCATAGTCCATTACATGACACTGTTTAAGACCCTTAGACACAATCCATTCCTTATAGTCTTCAACATGACAGTCCATGTCAGGTTTCTTCTTGAATACTGTTTACAAGAAATAGGATTTACAATAACTAGCGCAACGACCAGAACACAGACATGGTTCTAATAAGTTGGAGCCATCCCAGAACTCTTAGCTTCTATCCATCTTGGAGCTTATAATATATCTACTACTTCTATTTATGAGAGATGACCACCATTTTTTAACAATAGTGAGTCACCATCCTTGGTGGAAAGAAAACTACATCTCTCTGGTTCCATTACCTATTGTGTACTTTTACATAGTACTTGTGTTTTAGGAAAGAACTCCTCCATAGGGTCCTTTGGAACTTGGTTGTGTACCAACTCCTGTATATATTGACCAGTAACTTCATTGATGTCAATCCTTCGCCCACTCTCATTTTTTGAGTATGTTCTCCCTCTCAATAAAGGCAAACTATCTAGTAGAACTTTATTAATTTTACAAGAGGTTGTATAGGTAGTATCCCTTTGTTTCTTTGGGATTCATTATAATGATACCCTTCATACCCAAATTTTCTAGTTTGTTTTCTGAGATAGCCTTAACAAACCCTTCAATTCCCCATACACATTTATGTGAAAATATTGGTTTCTATCCACTCCATACCATGAGGTTAATACCATTTTCTATATTATTTGGTCCTTGGATGAATGTGTATGCTGCAATTTGCAATGGATATCCCCAAAACAGATAATGGAAGATCTGCATCAGTCATTATTGACCTTACCAAGTCCAACAAGGTATGTTTCCTCATTTAACTAAAAACATTCCAATGTGTTGAATAATATAGAGTGAGTTGAGATAGAATATCAAACTCCTATAAAAGTTCGATGAACTCATGGTTAAGATAATATACATGCCAATCAAATTGATTATTTTTATCTTCATACCAAGATTATTCTCTACATAATTCTTAACTCATTTAATTTCTCGAAAGACTCAAACTTATACCACATTGTAAAAATATCCATATGTACTCAAGTCATCAATAATAGTAATGATGTAATACTAACCTCCTATAGATTCTACTAGAAATGGTCCACACAAATCAATTTGAACCAACACTAGAATAAATACGTCCCTTTCACCCAATCCAACAAATGGAGGTTTTTTCATTTTACCATATAAAAAATAGTGATATCTATCAAGTGGTTTTAGCTCGGAAGAGTCTAGATAACCTTTTTGAAATAGATTTGTTAGATGATTATTGCATACATGATCGAGGTAGTGATGCCAGAACATGATGTTGTATGAGTCATGTTAACATGGTTCATTATCAATTAACAACTCTTGGTTCTCCTAATTTAATACAAACATAAAATTATTTAAATGCACATTACCATAACATATTTTTTCTTTGTAAACGTAACATAATTTATTTCCAAACATTAATATAAATTCATCTGTATCTAAACTATAAATAGATATATGTTCTTGGTATCAGTATGTATATAATAACTACAATGTAAATAAAAAAGCATTCCCTTAAAAAATGTGAGGTGGTAGTCAACAATTGAATGAATGACCATCCCCACATCATTGCTAGATCGCATGTCCACCTCTCATCAGATAATTTTTTTAGAATATACTAGGTTCTTTCCATTGAATACAAATGTGAGACCCATAGTGCGTATTGAATAAAAAATGTGTATAAATGGAATGATTTCACTTGATCATGAATACACCTTTGGGTTCCCCTTTCATCTTGGTTTGTTTCCTCTTCTAGTGGCATGACATACCACATTCAATGCATACTGCCTCCATTTGGGTGAACTACCTCTGGATCTTAATCTTCTTTCTCAGACATTGCTCAATGGGTTTATATTGTATATAAATCATAAACCCCTATGAGTTGTCCTTCCTCATCCAATTCACCATAAGGTATGTGGGTTTTTATACACAATTTTTTCATCAACATAGTCAATCTAGGTAAGATTATCAGATATACTCTTCTCATTAATTCTCATATTATTATTCACAATAAAATATGAGAAGGCCTCAGGTGGGGATGATAGTATGACATCTGTATGCAACTCATCTGGTAATAAAATCCTGAATATTTCCATACACTCAATGTAGGAAATGGGCATGAATATATGTGGACCAGTTGTTGTTGTCTCTCCTAGAATAGTATGGAAAAAAGCATTGGATATCACATACCTCTCTAGTCATGCCTTCTAATGACATTGATCCAAATAATGAGACTCCATGGTATTAGAATCCATTTCCTCATGTTTATTGATATGCTCATTGGTCATGGATGATAGTATGAGGTACTAATCATTATTTAATTCATTTATATTTTTCTCATACAGAGAGAGTTTCAAATCACTCTCTTCATTTCCAGGAGAAACATGTAATGGTTCATCCAGCAAATATTATATCCTCTCATTGAGAAGGTTACCATGAAAGAACCATTTCCACTCATTGAAATTAGTGCTTTTGAAAAGGTTTCTGTTATCAAAAACGAATCACAATGACATATTTGGTTTCATTTTTATATTTCATTTATCAAATTAATTAGAACATAATATTAGAACAATATCATGATAAATATAGACAAAAAATAAATTAATAGCCATTATTTTCACACTATATTCTCGAATCCCAATATCTCTAACCATTGTATTTGAAATATCCTATTTTTTGGACATTCTAGTAGAAAGGATCAATATTTCCTTTGACATTACCACAACTAGGGTTAGTGAAACAACAATAATGGTCTTATCCCAGTATTCCAAATTCCAACATTTTTATCTCACAACACATAGATTTGTTGAGTATACTCCCCAATTCTATAATCGATAATTTTTCATTTCTTCAAAATGTTCCTCCCAGTTGTACCATTTCCTTCTAGGACAATCAACCGTGGATGTATACTATGTTATGTCAACCCCAAAAATAATCAACTTAATATTTCCCATTATTTGGAAGCACCCCAAATATTGTTGGTCATTCACTTTGAAATAGTGTTTGATTCTAACAGAAATAATGGAAGGATATACCAACTTAATATTTAATTGATGGATTTTATCCTTTATTCCTTTATTGACAGTTATTATCTTTATTACATTATATCTATTATTATGAGAGATATAATTATGTCATTAACCATGTATATATATTATTTACTAATAATTCATTATTGTTTTAGCTCCATCTTGTAGGCTTGTTAGTTCATTCATTTTCTCATCACGATAAACATCCATATTGAATAACCATACAACAGAAACAAAAAAAATATATATGATCATGAGATTTACAAATGGTTAGTTTATCTTGCCATTGAAAAACATTACCTATCTTAGTAGAGAAACACCTTGAACCATTTTGGTTCCACTTTACAGCTTTCTAATGGTCCAACATTGTATCTCCTTGGATGGTTTTGCCTCAACTCCTAAATTGAACCACATCTACTATATTGGGTGATTAATCCAATATAAAATATTTTCACTCATACGTAGATGAGGGGTAAATGTGGGTTTAAATTAAATAATCCAAGTGAATACAAGACTTACATATTTATAAGGAGAAGGGATGCATCCCAAAAATTTTAATATAATAAATAAATTAAAATTGAACTAATCACAACCAATGGTTTCATCTACCTCATGATTATACACATACATGCAACGAATAAAACATATAATAAAACTACCATTTAATTAATTATTCATTATTATTAGGATAAATTATGCACAAATAGATTAATAATTATCTTTAATTAATGAATCCATTTTATCTTAATCTTTCTTTGAGTTTCCTTGAGATTTTTATCGATAACCAGGTACATAACATATACCTTGCAAGCAACCCATTAAATACAAATCCAAAAACACTTAGAATGTATTTACACTTGTATAATATATATTCTTTGTGACATGTATCATGCATAAATAATTATAATTATAATAAAACTCATACATTATGTGAATGTCATTGAACATTATGTAGATGTTATTTTAAAAACACAGACACACACAGATATGTATATATCCAACACATGTCACGTGTTCTGTCCCAGTTTTATTCCCACACAATGGAACACGTATCAAGGGTCAGATAATATAATAATAAGTTTTCTCAAATCTACATAATATGGAAAGAGTACACATCATGTAGATCCTACTACATGACTTGTACCATCCTCACTATCAATCCAATGTACACACCACAAGAAATGGCATGTGATGTATCCTTCTAAAATATTTAGAGTAAACGATGTGTCTAGAGGTCCACACACTATACAGACTTCATCATTCATGGTCACTAGCCGAGGAAGACGTTTATGGGATACACGAGTTGACCCTAACCTGAAAGGACAATACGACGTGTCCAGTGGACCACACAGTATGGAGTTTGTCTGACCGTGCACTATTGTATCATGGACAACGAACAATGTAAGAAGTAACTGCATCACATTCCATTGATGCACACAACTTGAGTAATAACCGATTTACTCTTGATGCATTGATCACAAATACATAGTGTGTAGATTTGACAAAATCATGTGTACTCTTATGTTATCTAGACTGGACCTTTGACACCTCATGTTATGATCTTTGATTTAATTTTAATCCGAAAATTATTAATTTTTGTCAGATATGTGTGAATTATAAGGGAGGAATATATCTTCAATTTTGGATTATTATAACGATTAATAATTATTTTACAAACAAAAATTTTAAAGCATAAATCAACAAAAATTTATTTAAATAATTATAAAAAAATATGATAGCTCTGATACAACATGTAGGTTCTGGGAATAGTGGAAGCACTTGATTGGAATATACCCAATATTACAAATTTCAATAATCAATCATTATTTTGGGATGAATATGATGAGGAATGACGGTTTCCATAGAATTGAATGAAAGATAATAGTGAAATGAGAGAATCTGTAATCAAGATGAGGGGATGGACATAATTTTTTTATAATTAATTTAATTAAATAATATAATTACCTTCAACATGATTATTACATCTTCGATACATCTGACAATGGGAATCAAGTTTGGCTTCATTGAAATATATATTTCTATAATAAAAATCCTCTAGGGGTGATCTACACATGCTCCGCATATCATTGAATGTCACTGAAGTAGTCTATCTGTGCTTGCATCGAAGATCCTTTGTCTTTCGATGTTCGTCATCGATCTCATTGGGAAACGATTCCACAGGTATCTCCTTGATCGGGTGGAGAAGGTTATCTCTTTTTCTCAAAATAATTCATTGATAATGAAGAGTTCTCTAGGCTAATGATATTTTCTTCAAGGATTTTTTGGAAAAAATGATTGTTTAGCAGGTCAAATGACCTGTTGGATAATATAGATAATAATAACATAGTGGGGAATTTAATTCACAAAGTAATAGTAAATAATTAACACATGTTCCATTATGTAATTTACTATTCAATGTCAAACCCCATGAAGAATAATAATTGGATTTCTATAATTTTCATGACATGTTATTTACCTTCTTGTTATATTTAAATATTACATAACAAAATAATATTAAATATTATTTCTTAGGAGAACCATATAATAGTCCAGTAATCCTCTAATATACTTATCATCCTTGAATAATGTATATGTGTTTATAAAAGAAATATAATTTAATTATATAATAAAAAATAAATATTTAATCACCAATATATTCATTTAAATAACAAGCAATGAAATAAATGAAATAATAAATACATGAAAAATTATTAATACACAACCGAGATTAATATTTGTTGAAACTAATAAATAAAATTATTATTTAACTGAGATACTTGATATAGATAGTGTAGGACAATGTAGTCCTCTTTCTTATAGGAATTATGCAGGCATGCCTAAGGTCTAAGATTGCTATCTAGCAATAGGTCAATTCAACTAATAGAACGATGTTGAAGTCACAATGACATGTCACCTCATATGAATACTTGTAGTGTAAAATTATCCATATTTCCTGATATCTTCATTTAAGAAGGTTGCATGTTTGTTCCATCAACACATGTACTCCATTTCTCATTCTTTGACATCCTAAAATCGAAAATCCCTAGAGAACACAATGTCCATTGATTTAGTCATTCTATATCATTTTCCATCAAATGGCCTAATATTTTTACTTCATTAGATCTAAAAAATCTCTTATCTCATTATGCATTAAAGTAATATTACTCATGACACAACCAACATATCCCACGTGGTTGCGAACAACTTTTCTCATGGTTTTCATCAAAACATATTTTTTCAAGAGTCATAATACATTTTTATAATAATCATTAAGTCCATATACCGATAGACATGTTTTGAAATAGGACCATCCAAAGAATCTTATGAAGTTTAATTAGCTACTCGATGGTCCTATTCTCAAAATATGCTCTAGGATATTTCCAAGGGTGAAGACCATAAAAAAGTTCTTCTATGTTTCTTTTTTCCTTTCCATTGATATTATATATCATTTTGTCCCAAAAAATGATTTCATACATCCGTAGAACATATATTCCTGAATATTGTTAATGTCACTCTCATGTTCTCATAATACATGGATTTTTAATGTCCTTTTAATGTAGAAACTATTATAATTACACTATTATATACTATGTAATGAATAAAAACAATAATGATGTGATATGTATTTTATTAATATTCATCTAGTGAAAACATGTTTATCAAAAAGTATAATAAAGGTTGTTTCTGTGGCACCAACTCCAAAATTATAATATATATATATATTTGTTTATTTATATTTTCCTATCATTATTGTAATTATTTATACTAATTAATCATAATAAACGTGCATGGTGAATGAACAATGATCCAAAAAATCTATTAAAATTGAAAATTATAACACAATAAATGATGTGGAAAGATATTTATTTAATTATTGAAATGATATTATAAGTAAAACTAGAGTAATTTTTTTTTGAATATAATTATAAAAAATTTAAAATTATTATACATGTGGTTACATTTCAATTAATTAAAAACCAACTCAGTGTATGAGTATTTAGATATAGTCTAATTTTTATGTGTATATTTACGGTAAATGATTCCAGAATAATGAAATTATATGATATATCAAATCTCATCTATTATTTAATAACATATCCTATGTTCATTCATAGGAATTTAATATTTTTTTTATTTTCATCTCAATAAGTACTTAATATACCAAATGAATGTTTAAATTTATAATATATTATTTGAAATTTATTTAAGAATAATTTCATACATATCATTATTTTATTGAAAATTATTATTTGAATGACAATTACTATTCTACATAGATTCTTTTATTTTACTTTTATCTATATTGAAAATTTATTAATAATTATTGAGAAATAATTTTCTAATCATTTATTAAATATAATTCTTTTATTTATTCATTGAAAATGTTAATGGAATTTTAGTTTTAACTTACAAAACTAGAATGAAATTCACCAATATCATGAATAAAAATTTCAATAAAAATTACATTATAAGAGTCATCGTTTCATTTTTAATAAATATTTTTCCTTAATGATTATCAATTTTTAGAGTCCAAATATGTTTCTTCTAATAAAATGATTATTTCAATCATGAAATGTCCTATTAATCATTTAATGGAAATTTCATTAATAACACCCTTTTATGTTATTACGATTGACTTTTGATATGATCGATTCATACCATAATTATTCTTTCACTATATGGATAATATTTATTAAGATGAAATTTTACAAAAACTCATATCCATTCCAAGGGTTATTTGTTATTGATATGAAGAAGGTTTTTTGAACATGTGGCATACATAAATATAGTTATTGTTATTTTAAAGGGTTATCCTATAATTATATTTAACATAAACAAATAGGTAAATGAAGTGTATACTGTGAGATTATAAGGATTGTAATGGGTAGTGAACCTATATCGGTATGTGACATTTTCATATAAGACAGTCATGGTAGTGAACCTTGAATAAGAAAACGATGGAATGTAGAGTGAGCATAATCCACTATTATATTATTACTAGTGATACATGACCACATAAATGTTTTTATATGAATATTTCCATGAAAAAAACTTAAGTATAATAAATATGATAATTTTACATAATACATGATTGATTAATGATTGTTTAAAACTATAATTTATTATGTGAGTTGACTGGAATAACATTATGAAATATTTCATTATTAAAAACATTTTATTAAATTGAAATGATTATTGTATGTTTTTATCATGTTTCTATAACATTTTTTATATATTATTCTAACATATTATTATTAATTTTTATCAACTATCTTTTCCCTTATTGGCCATATAATCTCACAGTTTTTTGGGGTCCCCTTTTGAGGAAACGAAGAAATGTATTAATTACGTTATTTATAAGAAAGATGATATTTGTATAGAACATAATAAAAAATGGTGAAGAACAATTATATATCAATTTTTATATATCAATTTTCTCAAAGACAGTAAACATCTAGAATCCCCGGGAATGTGTTACTTTGAAAGGTGATGAATTTTCATCTCAAATGAGTTAATATTTATGTTTGAAAACTATGAACATAAATGGATGGATTTAATGAAAGGTTTTTTCTAAATATTTAGATGATTGGATAAGTAAAATTTCATAAGGGTACATAGGATCTGACTATGTATAATATATAATATTTTATTATTTTAATAATGGGTTGTGGTAAAAATAAAACAACCATGTGTGGATTTTCCAAGTGGACATTGCTTTCGATAAGATGTTCCTAGTGGTGATATCTATAAAATGATATATTTAATATTATTTCAACCATAATTCTTGTGTCTGTTGAATTTTCTTTTTTGATGAACTGTTTTTTGAACTCCAGAGTAATATTATTAGCTAAATTCGAATTATATTTCTTAGCCATTATTAATTATTACAATAGATAACTACCATCGATGCCCCAAGTTAAAACCAAAGTGATATAAATATAAAATATGTGGTTATGATTTAATGATTGATATCTTTGATTAATGAATACCTAATTTGATCGGAATGAGTCCATTTTCTCCCATATTCTTCTATCGAGGGTTCTATTCTCCACATAAGGGATTGGTATATTCTTGGAATTGGGTAATGTTCTTGTCCTTCTTCTAACTTACTCTATTTCCAATCTTTTTCTATTTAGTTCATTTGAATAAATGATTGTTCTGAGATCCTATACGTCATCACCCCCTTCTTCTTCCTCCTATTCTCTCTACTATACAATTTCCTTCTGTTCAATAAATATCTTTCAATTTGCCTATTTCAATCCCAATTCAATTTTATAAACTCAGTGGAAGCTTATTTCCATTGTATTTACTTAAATCATCATATTTGTTCCCTCTGGTCATGGTGGAATTCTTCAATCAAAAATTGGATATAGACTTCCCTTAGAACTGGTGATGATAATTTTATTTGGTGATCAAAAAATAGCTACTGGTGGAGTGGGGGTGAGAGGTATCAGGGTGGAGGGTGGATACTATGATGGTTCCCCTTATGGTTATGGATTTTGGTGATGTTCTATGGTCTATCATGTTTTTCATTTTTTTGGTGTTTCCTCATGGTTATATTTTTTTTATTTCTGGCATTCTTATTGGTTTTCCTCTGACATTTAGATTCCCTTGATGACAATGCATTGATGATCAATATAGTTTTGATTTTTTAGTTTTTTGGTGGTTCTTTTGTTATTTTGTTTCTCATGTATTTTCCCTGATAAATACCTATTGCAGTTGGGTTCTCTGGTGATTGATCTTCCATGGTGTTTTTGATAATTTAATGGAGTTTTCTTCATATAGAGTTGTGTTATATGTGAAAGTGATTCATGTTAGATGTTGAGGGGTTATGTGGTAGTATAAATGGTTGGAAAGTCATAAATGTGTTCATGTCAATGATGGTGACGATAGTAGTGGGGGTACTATATTGAAATTTTCAAATTTTAAATTGAATCCTTTTTTTGGATGGATTTGGTTTTCTGTTCATTAATGTGTGTGTGTGTGTGTGCAGGTTGACACCCAACCACATCAAATTTGGATTTTGTAAAATTCCCAAAATATAAGTTTGTGGGATATTTATGGTGACACATTGTAATATTAACTATAATTTTTTATTATGATATTAATTATAGAATGATATTATTGAGGGTTAACATGTATACGTGGTTATTGATTATAACTATTTACATTTTTTTATTTAACAAATATATATCAACAAATGTTTCATTATATTTTAATTCATATACCCAATTAATAGATGTTAAAATAGATATAATAAGTCCAAATCAAACGATAAATACATTCAATGCCTAGAAATCATAACCAATTAATGTTTGTATGATTTTTCATTACAAAATATATTTATTCTCCCTCTAGTTGAATTTTCTGTGATTTTGGGAATGGTTTTAATTTCATAATATATAACACATATCATTTAATATGGTAGGAAAATCATAATTTATACTCTAGGGGAACATTTTATTACATATTTGTTTTAGGATAAATGAAAATAAACAATAGAAATTACATCCATTACATGGTACACTATTTCTTTTGAAAGTCTTTATTTATCTAAATTAGTTGACGAGGAACATAGAGTCAATGATATTCCATTTTGACAAGATATTATTGATTCCTTTATATAATATTTTATTGGTCCTCCCAGTATAACACATTCCCAGTGCTACACCTATTTCAAATACTCTATATAAAATATCCCCGATTGATTTAAATGAAAAAAATGGAACTTTAGAGGATTCTATATAATTGATTCATTTGACCATGTGAACAACATAAAAACCTAGATAATTTAAATTAAAAATAAATTTATATGTTTGTTAATTTTCATTAATGATATTTTTTAGATTTCTATTAAAAATTAAAATTATATTTATTACATCAATTAAAATTGAATTAGTTTTTTTTCATAGTTATTTTAATACTCGGATGGGAGCCCGGACGACGCATGGAGGGTTCTAGTGAAATTGGGGTTCCGGGCCGTGGCAGCTTCACATAAGTACGGTTGTGCTAAAGAGGTTGGATGATGACAGAAACCTAGAGAGTGGTTGCGTGGGGAGCATGGGCGCGGCATGGACATTCCAGGTTGGATGAAAATATGGGTCCAGTGAAGGTGATGTGCTCAGAGTAGATTCTGCAGGGGCCAAGAGGCTGGGTCCACCCGTAGGAGCGCTGTCTACAGAGAGGGGCAAGAGCAGGCCGGTGGTCCGGCGCCAGGTTGAGCAGGAGGTGGATGGTCCCGCGACGCCTGCTGGGTGTGATGGCGCTGTGAGTTACAACTAGGGACATTGTGGCCTACGCCCTGGTGATGCATCATCTATAGAGGGTGGCATAATAAGTGGCGGCTATTCACCATCTAAATTTTCATTTCAACTATCCATTATTAATTCATAATTTACAAATCAAATTTAACCGCCATCAATTAAATCCCCAATAAATTATCCATGTCAAATCATATTAATTTATTCACTTTTAATTCCTCATATTCAACCGCCAAAAATTAATTCTCCAATTATTTCCCATGTCAACACACATTATTTAATTCACTACTAATTAATCATATTCAACCACTATAAATAAATAAATTTATTAATTTTCTATGTCAACCCCATTTAATTAATTCATAATTAAATAATAACATTAAACTACCATTAATTAATTCACCAAATAATTTTCCATGTCAAATTTATTAACCAATTCACAATTGATTAATAATATTCTATCATTTCATTTAAATAAATAGTTAAATAACTGATAAAAAATTTACTAATAACAAAAATCCAAGATAATTAATCATTCAATTAATTATTCCCACATAAAAATTTCAATAACACAACAATAAAAATTAATTAATTATATAATTAATTAATGAAGATCAATAATCTAAAATACATATAATTAATTTAATAATTAATTATTTGTTATATAAAATTTGAATATCCAAATTTATCATATCCTTTATTTAATTAATTCAACGAATTAATTAATATATTCCGGAACAAAATGGAAAAACATATAATAAAAAATCTATATTTACAATCAAATAATAGTAATTGAGACTATGAGATTTGATATTTAGACCACTGAAATCAAGAACGGTGGAAAACGCTTCCCAATGGATATCCCCAACTTGATGTGGACCTATAATGAATGTGACGAGGAATATGGTCTAGATCCAAACCCTAAATCAATTACTAAATGAAACAAAATCTCATAAATATTGATATACATCTAATAAGGCTATATGTAGATTCAAAAAATATAGATCTAGACTTTATAGTGTATAAACATCATTATATTATCTGAGAAGAGTTGTGGATGAGAAATATAGATCTAAATTCGATAAACACTAGTACCCAAGAAGTGCACTGATTGACTTTAGTTGATGATGGTAGCGCGTAGAGGGATTTTCGTCCAAGGCGAAAGATCTACGAAGGAACATTCATCCAAAGATTAGATCCGCATTGGATTTCTTTTCAATGCTGGTGGTCGGTGAATGCTCTGTATTGAAGAGGGTGGTGCGTGGATTCACTATTATCGAGAGAGGTTTGTTTGTAAGTTAACGCTATTTTGGAGGTTTTATTTTACTATGTTGCGCGTGATGATTATACGACATGAATCCTCATTTGACATCATGTAAATATTTTTATGTTTTTCCAATGAAATCATGTCAAATACTTAGAAAACATTAATTCTATATTACATGTTATGAAATACAATTTCACATGGTGAAATATTACATGTGGTGAAAACTTATTATGTTTGGTGAAATCATATTTTGTGACATATCGAAATATGGTTGAAACTACTTTATGCGGTTTAATTTTTTTATCATGTGAATTAATTTAACCCATAAATTGAAATTAAGAAACACATCCTGTGAATAAATGTAGAATTATTCTTACCTAGATAAATATAGGATCCTAAAATCTCACCACCATATAAAAACTCATCTCAAGCTCCAGTCCGAATCCCTTATAGGTTCCAAGTCAAAGAAATAAAGACCATTGTTCCCTTTAATTAACTTTTCTCTCCCACATTTCATTATGAACCATTAATTTTTTCCACAATACATGTACTAACATCACATTCATTCCACAAAACACCTTTTCACTAAATTCTAAAACCCATATCATATGCTTCTCAAAGGTTTCAACATTCTTAAGATAAAATTCTGAAAAATATCAGATATGTTTCCCAACAAAATATTCCACAAAATCAAAACACTCCATAATTGTAAATTATCCATGAATGAAAAATTTCAGAAAAAGGACATACATTCACTAACACCAATTCTCATTAAGTCTTTCCCTATAGAATATAAACATACACCTTACTGGTTCCTCATTGGAATTTCGATGCCACCAATTCAAAAAATGGTCTTAAAAATACACTATGAATTCATTGATTAATTCCATAAAAAGTAATTCATTTCCAGTATCTCCTCCCACTATGTAATCATCTAATCCTATCGAATTTAATGGGCTTTCTGGCTAACCAAATCTCACCAATGGACCCAAAAAATGATAGTAGTTCACACAACCCATAACTATGCTCTCAAACTAAGGAAATATCAATACCCAAACTACCCATATCGAGGGTCATATAAAAATTAATGCATTTTATTTTAAAACATTTATCGTATTTAAAAAGAGGTATTCATAGAGAACCATATAAAATCATTCCCACTTTATCCTACCACATGATCAAAACTGAGGTACTATCATTACCCGTAATCATCTTACACCTTAGTTATTATGATTATGTGTATACCCACTATCATGACTCATGTTTCTCTTCAATAATCCAAATTGTTATCATAATTCATTAGTTTAAAATATATATCAATTTCATTTTAGGCACTATTTTCAGTTAAATTTTACAATCATGGAAAAAACTATTCATGTTTAACAACATAACCAAAACCATTTTTTCATTGTGTTCCATCAATGATGCATGTCACAAAATATTCCTAAAATCCTAGAATTATGAATGAATACTCAACTCTTCTATGATTCAAGGCTATAGTTGAAAATATAGAAAATATTTTAATAAATAATAACATCACAATACAAGTGTGTCACCCATGGTGAAATAACATGAAACTATAACATCAATTAGAAATAACTAAAATTCCACCGTGGGTAAATGGCTTATCCCTTATACAAGGGGTAGCTACTCTCATAAATGAGCTCATAACCAAAATCTATCTCTTTTTATTCTCTTGTATACTTATCCAAAATTTTAATATAATGGATGAAAAAAACAAAACCTAGGTTTCCAGTTTGTAACATCCCTAACTAGGTGCAACACAACGTTTCCTTGACCAGGTCAGTCAAACAACCTCAGACATGCCTCTTCATATGCCAGAGGCCGCCAACTAGTAGTGGGGTTCTATAAAGTATGTTATGGGGAGTATATTCCACCTTTTATCGGAGTAAACTACAATATATCTAAATATACAAATAAAAAAGCAGATATATTCATATATATTACCAATATCAATGGATTATCAAACTAGACATACAAAATCAAAACTGAATAGTAGATATGCCATGCTATGTATGTTCTATGTGTCCATATAGAAACACCATAATAAATGAATTCATTGAAATATCATCTCGATGGGTCTCGACACCATGTTGGGTTCCCTCACTATGCTCTATCCCAATTCATTTATCTAATACAGATCATTTTCCCTTAACCTATACAGAAATCACAATGTGTATTCAGGTATAGATCAGTTTGTAATAGTTGGGTGTTACTACAATATAGTAGGCCACCACCAAGTGCATCTAAAACAATTTAGTCAATAACATCTGTATATAGATTCATAAAAAAATAATTACAATGCATAAATAAAAATTTATCGCATTATCAATTAATCCTTATTAACCACACAGAAGACCTGGTTATTGAGGACACCCATACCTTATTACCTACTTTGGATTACTCTAGTCTGAACCATGTTACATGTTCGATTCACAACACATTTAAGCATGAGATTTGAATGATCAGGTTTACATTCTTCACAGTTGGAAAAATATTCATTATATCATTCACAATTTAATTATACATAATGGGAGGACAATTATTTAATTGATAATAGATGGATGATAGATAATGTTTACATTCATCAATTAATAATACAAAATTGAATTAACATGTTACCATTCATAATAGTTTGTCAAATGATTATTTCATTATTTATTGTTCAACAGTACATAATTGAATGACCATGTTGACAATTATAATTATTGGCGGTATGAGAATGTTACCATTCACTATTTAATAATACATAATTGAATGAGAATGATACCATTCATTATGGTTGGTAGAATCTGAATGATACCATTTATATTTTACACATATCATGTTGTGTAGGATTAATCACATCAATCATATCATACAAATTACCCTCCATAAAATCCATTAATTAAATCATAAATTAATAAAAAAATCCAATAATTAATTTAACAAATAATTATTCATTTCATGACCCCAAAATCCAATAAATTATTCACTAATTAATGATTCAAACCCAATATTTCCATGACTCATAATTATTTTACCAATTAATCAATCATTTCATGTTATCAATATCCCATAATTTTTTCCCCTATTAACTATCTGAAATCCTAATATAAATATCCCATAATTAATTTCCCTATTAATCCTCTTGTTTTGTAGAATCCATAACCCATTACTAATTCAAAAATTAATTTCCCAATTCAACAACTCATTATCAAATAATTAATTCTACAATTAAACATCACAATTCTTAATATCCCATAATTAATTCACAAATTAATTATCTCAATTCATAACAACCATAACATGTAACTAATTGCCTAATTAATTACATATATAGGAAAATCAATATCAAATAATTAATTCAACAATTAATTTTCTCAAACCACGATATCCCTAATTGTTATAATAAATTAATTTTCTCTACTTGTATTCAAAATTCGTCCATATTAATTCTACAATTAATTATATTAATTCTCAAATATAAATATCTCATAATTAATTCCTCAATAAATTATCTAATTCAATTAGTTAAATATATCACCAATATATATTAATTAATTGACTAATTAATTAATTAAATTCATTTAATTTTTCCAAAATAACAGTCCCCATTAATTAAATCTCCAATTAGTTCATCTAACTCACTCAAATGCGCTATAACAATTATACACATTAATTAACACACATGTTCATTAATCTATCATATTAACTTGTTTTGACACAATAATCTCCATTGATTAATTATCCAAATAATTAATCCCACTCAAAAATCTAAACATAAAAACCACTAAATATTTCATCAATTAATTAATCCAAATTATTAATTAATTCCAAAAATAATTATTCAAACTCAAACCTTCAAATTATTTCACCAATTAATTGTAAAGATATTTTTTTATTAATTAATATCATGATTAAATAATATAAATAATTATTTTAAATTAATTCTCATATTAGTTATCCCCAATAAGACTCATTAATTAAATAATAATTAATTAATAACTTTCAACAACCATCAATTAATTCATCATTTGATAATCGATGTGAGCTCGTATTAACTAATTCAAAATTAATTAATCATACTAAACCACTTTCAAATAATTCAGTAATTAATTGTCCATGTAAACTACAATTAATTAATTATAAATTAATTAATCGCATTCAAAAACCATAATCTAATTCACAAATTAATATCCCAGGTAAATTAACATTAATTAAATAAAAATTAATTAGTTATATTTAACTGCCATCAATTAATTTTCCATTTCTAATATCATTAATTAATTCACATTTATATAATCATATTCATTACACATCAATTATTTCACCAATTAATTGTCCATGTGAAATTACACTAATTATTTCACAGTTAATTAATCAAATTCAACCACCATCAATTAATTGACTATCTAATTTTCAATGTCAAATACCATTAATTATTTCAAAATTAATTAGTCATATTAAATCATAATATTTAATTCTAATATTAAATAATAATTCAACAATTTCGTAATCACATCAATCTCAATTACTTAATCCTACAATCATTGATTCTAACACAAAAATTTTATAAACCCAATAATCCACATTGATTATTTATATAATTAATCAATCATGTTTAATAATATCAATTACTCTATAATTAATTAAACAATTAATTATTCATGTTCTAAAATACCAATATCCCAATTTTACATTTCCATTAATTAACTAATTCATTAAATTATTTAATGTAATCAAGAAAAAAATTACTAAAAATATAACTGAAATTCGATAATTAAATAAACATAATTGTAATTAAGAATATGGGAAATTTCTCTTACACCACCTTCTTTAATAATGGTGATGTACACATTACAATATATATTTTCAATTCGAATCAAATCTAGTATTAACATGCCAAAGAACGTAGTCTAGATCCTAAACCTAAATCCAGGATTAAATGAATCAAAATATCTTAAATAAAGTTTTAAAAAATAAGACTATATCCATATTTACCAAATATAGATCATGATCTAATAGTAGATAACCATCTCTATTTGATACTCGTTGAGAAGGGGGAGGGAAATATATATTTATATGAGATGAACACTAATACCCAGGAAGTCTACAGATAGTCTTTAGTCAATGTAGGTGTACACTGAGGGGTTTCGGTCCAAGTGGGAAGCTCTTAGAAAAAGGCATGATCCATGTAGGAGGTGAACAGAGGAGTTTTAGAATAATATGGAGGTGAACATAGGCTCTTCATCAAATATGGATGTCCACATCTAATTTTTTGATTATATGTGGGGTTCCTGTAAGGTTACCTAATTTTTTAGATGTTATTTTAATAAGTTTCTTGTGATACTGACATTACATGAATCCACATTTCATTTCATGTAACATTTGTAAAAAAATTTCCTTTAAATTCTCATAACACTATTAAAAACATTAATTACATATTACATGTGCTGAAATCCAATTTTAGGTGGTGAAATATCACACGTGGGGAAATCTTATTACATGTGATAAAATCTAATGTTGTGACATTTCGACATGTGTTGAATACTAATTGTAGGGGTCTAAATTTTCAAGGCTGTGAATTAATTTATGCAATAAATAATATTCAATCCAATCTATCTTAACCAAAATTTTTAAAAGAATCATACCTTGAAAAATATAATATCTAAAAAATTACTATTTCTTAATTGTTTTTTCAATAAATAATTAATTACTTCTTATTATAAGTTATTAATGATTTACTAAAACATATGAATTATTAAATAATGTTACGTTATGTACATTAAAAATCAATTCTAACTATAAATAATGTGTTAATTGTAATAATTTATTATTAACCTAGTATATAAATCAGAAAATCTCAACCCCATGTTGGAAATGTATATAAGTTTACAGGGTTCCAACCGTTAAAAATGGAGCATGGAAAGTTAGTTTTAATTATATATTCATATAAATCTAATAATCTTAATGATGAATATAATGGTAGTAATGTGTTTCTAAATTTCGTTATTTATAAATTATAAAAAAACTAAAAGAATGAGTAAGGGATAAGTGAACACATAGATCCATAAAAAAATAAACCCTCTTAAGGGATGATGGAATGTGAAAAGAAGAAAAATAATATCTTCCAAAAAAGGTCATACAAGGTCAATACTTCATCAAAATTACTAAAAATGATAGAAAATATGTTTCCAAACATCATAAAATGCTATAAATATAAAACAAAATAATCTTGAGTGATTGTATTCTAAAATTTTTATTAGACTCGGACCCTGTGAATCATAATAGACTTTTATATTATTTTATCTATATCTATGATTGAGTTACATGATGATAAAAACTAGTCATGTATCATATAAATATGAATTTAATCGACCAAACTTGTAGTTAAATTATATAATGTTGGGGGAATCATTTAACTTTTCCAAGAGCCTCCATTATGGATTTTCTCATTCACCCATGAACATAGGATTACCATATTTACAAAAAGTGTTTCACATGGTTTGATATTTATAATGGGAAAAAATCATCGTTATATCTGCTAGTTCCTCGGACGGTTATCGAGAATCTTCTGAATCCATACCATCCATATTCTAGTATTTATCATCAAATTATATAGAAAAGGCATAATGTACCTCAATAGTTTCAGGCCCTGCCAAGCTATCTTACCCCTCAAAACAACCCATCAAATTAGTATTACAAATGTTGGAAATAGTAATATATTAATGTGTAGTAATCCATAGTTTATCTTCATGATAATGGGAAGTATAACATGATTTAATTTCCAGGGTTACCCGTGTGATATAATTACTAATAGAGATAGAAACTATATCAGTTTCCTCCCCCCTTTTAGTAGGAAATGATTTACCTATTACCTATTAAAATCATAAAGAATATCAGGATAATCATTGTCCAATCCTTTATACCCTTCTTAGTCAATATCCAAATATTTATTTGGAATAGAATTGTAAGATGTAGAATCCCCAATCTAGGAATACAATTTGTGGTTTCATTTTTCTATAAATGATCATTGACTATTATTAGACCCTTAATTGGTTAAAATAAATAGAATATTGTTATTAGTGAAATCAATAATTCATATCCTTCTATCAAATCCAATAATATTTTTCAAATTTTATCATGATGGTGCTTTATTCATGAATATATTTTTCCTTACAATAATAACTCAAAAATAAAACCATTGTCATTGATTCCTTTACCTTACTAGAGTTGTCATTTGGAACAATATAATCATTTATAGATGAATACATATGTTAATTATTATTTTTTATTTTGTTCAATTAAATTATATCTTAAAAAGTAATTTCTATATATTATTAATAATTTTTCACACAGTAGGGATAGAAGAATTTATTTCCATCTACCATTAGTCCATCTTATTCTACGAATATGTTACTATTTCCCCATTTCCACAATGTCTAACTTTCCATTGATTTATTCTATAGAATAATATTATTCAAACTATTTTATATTTTTCACTAGATATCTATAAATATTTGGTCCAACTATTACCATAATTTTTCTAACTATAACTCATGTTTACATCTACATGAACACAAATATTTTTAATTGGATTACTAAGAATTTTTTATTTATAGAAAGGATGAAATTAATTCACTAATTTCCCTTTTTCATGATAATTTTTTTCTTGTGATCATTTTCATTAGTCAAAACCATTAGGTTACCTCCTTCATGATATTTATAGGGAAAATAAATTCATTATGAATTATCATAAACATGAATATTAGTTATTGGATCACATTGATTTAGATAAATAATTCTATAAAGGGTAATATATTTTCAAGTATATTCCTTAATCATATAATTACTTTCTATGAATATCTCAATATTGTGGCCTTCCATTATAATATAAATACAAAAAACAATTTTACAATGTTTTCCCAGAGAGTGTAATAAATTACTAAAAACATTTCAAAATTGAAACCCATTTTCACAGTAATTGAATATATAAAACAGGTAGACATTAAAATATAAATAAATAAATAATTAAAGGTATATAAGGCCCACCTCTATTAAAAAACCACATAATAGACCATATTTTTATTATAATGTCTTTTCATGTTATGTACCTCTTTTTTATTTTCATTAAAGTTTTATTTCAGTATGCTTTTCCTTATTATAAAGTCATTTTGGTCATGCTCCATGATGGATAAATGTCATTTTAATAAACAGAGTTTCATGTTATCAGGAAACATTACAATACCAAAGAGGTTCCAAGAGAAGATCATTGTTTGGGAAAATGAATTATAGCCGAAATACGTATGTTTATCTCATTCAATGGGGTCTGGGTATAATAGGGTATGTGTTTCTCTAGTTCATAGATTATATATAATATTTAAAAGGGTTTTTGGTTGTTTAATATTAATATGGCTTGATGATACATATAGAGAACATTTAGAAGTTTAATAGCCCAATTAAAAGTCATGTAATTTGTGGAATATTTTTATAAAATAATTTCAGGTGATGAGTTTTTCATCATATCCAATAAAAAATACTCATATGACGTGTAACTAAATTACACATCACATAATTCCCCAACATGATATTTTAATGTAAGCTGTGTGGATGAGTTTTTAATATATTTATGTAGACATCTCCTATAAAACCTAGGGAACCTTCTAGATGATTTTAGAGTTTCAACCATCTATTATACATCATGATACCGAATTTTACCCATATTAAGTAGTTTCTGTCTAGTTTCTTCATTATATCCATTTTTTATCCAATCTTTGCGGTGAAACCCTTTCAGTATGTGCATTTTTTTATCATGATATTCTTTTACCTAAGAATATCTTTTCTGTAATCTACACCTTCATCCTCCTCAGTATTTTCTATTAGAAGCATTTTTTGATCTTAATTAATAGTTAAGGGTCCAAATCTTTACTCTATGGTTTATTAATTTACCATTTTACGAAATATTTTTATTTTTCCACTATAACATGTGACCGAAACAATTATATAATACATGGGATTATTCCTCAGATTCCATTAGATTAAATTTTATTTTAACCAGGATTATGGATTTCTATGGATGAGTGAAACATGAATATAATTTAATTGGATAATGGGCGAAATTGTGTTCAACATGATATAATCCCTTATGTGATTTCTTTATACTGAATATGTATGATTTGGATTATAGTATATTGTTCTCATAGTTAATCTATTATGATGTAAATGAAATTTTTATATGATGTTTAAATGGAAATTCTCATAATTATACATTAATATTTATGATGTGATATGGTGATATACATGTTTAATGAAAAGGCATGACTTTCATGAAAAAATTCTT
This sequence comes from Viscum album, assembly GCA_963277665.1. Taxonomy (NCBI): domain Eukaryota; kingdom Viridiplantae; phylum Streptophyta; class Magnoliopsida; order Santalales; family Viscaceae; genus Viscum; species Viscum album. The sequence continues at coordinate 328,376,565 of OY728128.1, forward strand.
ATATATTAGGAATGTCCCTGGAACATGAATAGTAATAAAATGTAATAATGATATTGGGTGGGCTCAACACAGTCTCATGTTATAATGACTAGAGTTATCGTGCTCCATTGTATCCCATTTTACAGTTCTTATAGGGCTTTATCCCTGATTCTTTAATGTTTATAGGGATTTGAAAATGATTGTTGGGAATATACCATGGTTCAATCTTTATGGATGGTATTTTTGTAAGACATGATCTAGGATATTCAATAATGACTCAAGATTATGTTATATTTCCATGGTTATATGTGACATGTTAGGTTATTGGCAATGTGCATGGATTTATTGAGAATGATGTAACAAGATTATGAGTTTTCCACAAATTACATGTTTTATTCCAATGATATGATCACATATTTAATTATATAGATTATATTATGATACATGTATGTGGAAATCCAATCTTTATGTAATGCCTCATGTTTTTGATTAGTGATATGTAGGGTTTGATCTTAAAAAAAATTCCCATGTTCTCATACCTTATGTATAGGTTATCTTTAAAAATTTTCATTAATTAACCTTACTAATAATTTTTGATCATCCATTTTTGATATTTTATTTCCTCAGGTTGGGAAGAATTGTTTTAATTAAATATAATAAATAGGTTAATCAATAAGGGTGATATTGAAAATCTTCCACCAAATAAAAATAATTTTTTCAACATTTCCATAGACACTAAACTATTATTGTCCTCGAGCATGTAATTTTTCAATGTGATAAATATTCATCTAAAATTTTGTAATATATATGTATGTTATGCTTAGATATATATATATATTTATATATCATCCCTTAACTGTCATGAATCTTGAGGTGGTACAAATTGAACATGACCTCTCTTATGAGGAGAAGTTATTGGAGATCTTGGACCATGTATAAAATTTTTACTAAAACATTACTACCCAAATTTAAAAATAATAATGGAAGATCCATATGTGTAAATAGTTAACAATGTAACTAGGTGAATAAATAAAACATAAATACATTAACATATTCTCAACTATGAATATGTGTTCAAATTTCAGGGATGAAACCTATAAAGGGGAGATAAATATAAAGACCATTGATATGAAAATGAAATTTTTTTCTGGAGAAAGATTTCATTATATTATATTATTAAGGGAACATAAAAAGTATATGGATATCAATAAAACCATAAATCATTAATATTTGTAATTATATAATTTTTTATTATATCAAATTTAAATTTAAAACGTTACAATTGGACATAAAATAATAAAAATAAAAGATAATGATGGAAATTATGGATTAACCCAATCTGTAGAATCATCACCACCGCAGCATAAAACAAATAAGTGAAAAAAAGTAAAATAATAAATATATTAAAAATAAATTTATAACATTAGGAGGAATTTCCGTAAATAATGGATGAAATAATGGAGTGGTATTTTTATGGTTTAAATGTAAATGTTTCCAGTGGTATTCCACCGATATATGACCGCTAGTAAATTATGACCATTGGTCAATACAAAAGTTGGTAAATTCCTCCATTTCTAATTTTACCCTATGGAGTAAATTTTACCATTATAATTATATTATTTATAAAACGTAATGAAAAAGAATAGTTGATGTTGTATAGAAGAATAATAGCCAAAGTTTTAGATTCATCCCATTTGAATTAATATTTCTAAATATGGGAGGATTATAGAATCAATAGGGGTTTTACATGATAAATAAAATTTTAGTAATTAATATGTAATTATTTAATGATATCTCATATGGTATATTTTACTGTAAGTCGATATTACAACTCAGTCAATATTAATTCTTCCACCCCATGAAACTACGATAATCAAACAACATACCCCTATGGTGTGCAGGAGTGTAATAAGGGGCCACGTGTCTAAGACACCATTTCACAGAGTGTAATTTCATTTGTATTAATAAAAATATTATATCATCAATTCCTTTTAAGAATTTTTTTTCTCAATAAAAAACACTTTAATTGAGTCAAATTTGATAAATTTATTTTTGGACACATGTTAAAGATAAAATATTTTTTAAAAAAAATATTGACATTTATAATAAACCATTTTATTACGAATTTTTTTAATATTGTTTGTTAATAACAATTTATTTAAATATATATGATATAAAAATAGTTTGTTGTCCAAATATTTTTTAATAAGTGTCATAAATTTGAATGTGGCTTAAATTTTTTTTAATAAATAAAGATTTTAAATTAACATGTTAAAATATCTAAAATTTAGAAAATTAATATTATAAAATAAAAACAATATTTTAAAACATTACATTAAATTTTTTACTGTGATTCTATGTTAATTTTCATAAATTATTTATTTTTCATTAAAATGTTCAAATCCAGTTGTGGGGTTTCAATATATTGTAGGAAATCATATTTATGTCATCATTATTTTAAAAATAATTGACCATTATATATCACATAAAATATTTTATTTAGAAAATATTTATTATTTGAATTTATTATAGTCATTTTTAGAACCAATAACTGGCTTTCCAGAGTGTAAAATGGAAACGTTGATTTTAAAAACACTAAATCCTTGGAAATGTACTTTTCTAAACCAGAATATGTATTAAAAAATTGTTTTCAGTTCTAATGGTTTTAAATATAAAAATATTGGACTAAAAATTCAACAACAATGATAAAAATACTTGTGTAATCCAATAGAATTTTATTATCCACAACATAGATTTCCTGGACCTCTATGTGAAAATTATTAAACAATTCCTATAGTTATTCATTAAATACACATAAATTTAAATATTACCCTTTAGTGCCAATCCATATAACATAGTGTTAGGTGCTTAATACTCCCAACGTGTCCCCATAAGGTTTTAATAATCCCCAAAATGTACAATAATTATGATTTATGAAAATATCCTCATGGTTTGGGAATTCCTACCTTCTTTGTTTCCATTTAATTAAGTCAGTTTTTGTAAGACTTTTAAATTGTACGTTACATTATTTTATAATTAATTTTATTATAGGAAAATAGGTAAAATAGTTTATTATAAATAGTATACCTTTTTTATCTCATTTTACTCTCATCTAAAACAATGTTTCATACTCATCATGCTACAAAATTAGACTCCTAATTTTCTCAAATTATCGTGGGAAATTATGTTTTATTTTATAATTTAGTATACACAAACCACACCCTTTTTCATTGATATTCATATAGATATAAAGAAAGATATTTATTTTTATGATTATTTAAATATGTTAATCGCAAATTACATTTTTCTGGTAATTAATGATTTAATGATTTTCTCTTGACGAACTTTTTTATGAAATGATTATGATAAGAAACTCATTTTTATTCTCCATGGTTTACTGATTTATTGTTATCTTATGATATATGAGGCTCATACAAATTTAAAACATAAAAATTTCTTGTAACACCCTAAGGTTCTACGGTACGCTTCTCTTTGAATAATGCGCTAGCGTGTGTTGTACGCAACATCGAGTTCTAACACACCACAACCAATCAAACTAGCTGTTATGAATAGTAATACCTACCTTTTAAAATTATATATATTTTATATTTCAAAATGGACTTCATTTTTGGATTCGGAATATTGAAATTATACTATGATGAATTTTTTTTATTTCTCAGAGAACTTCCAATTTTTATGAAAAGTGAAAAATACTTAAAAAAAACTTTTTTAATCAAAATAATTTATAGTGATAAATTATATTATTCATTGGTTTTAAATTATAATTAGAATATATTTTTACCATTTTATCCAATGGTGTTCATTAGAATTAATTTCACTTTGAAATTAGACCTAAACAATTGTCAATCTTTTCATATATATATCATTTCTTAAAAACACACTATTTGTTGTGACAACGGGAATTAATTATAAAAATAATTAATTCAACTTATATGTTTGGAATTTTGTAAAATAGACATCATTTTTGAATTCAGTATATCAATTATTTCTTAGGGTAAAATTTTGGCATTGTTCTGAAAAACATCAATTTTTGATGAATAGTGAAACTACAAAGTTGTAGTTAAAAAAACTAAATTTTTCATAAAACATAATTTTACCGCATTTGTGAATGGAATTTAGAAAATCCTAGAGACACGGTTAATATCAAGAAGTAAAATGTGGTTCAATGAGATTAAAATAATTTTTGGTGAATAGTAACTTTTTACTTTTATTTACCACGGTTAAAAGTAAATAGGGTAAATAAGGGTAAAAATGATATTAATATTACCCTGAAACATGTCCTAATTCTATTGGACAAGTGTATATCGACCAAAAACAACCTTAGAAATAAAATATTATCATTTAGGTCTACATGAAATAGATTAGGACATTTATTATTATTTAATTCAAAGAATAGTTAAAAGAGTTAAAATCAATGTTTATTTACTAAAACATTTTTAATATAGGGTAATACATAAGATAAATGTTATTATAAATATTCAGTATAAATATAATAATATTTCCTACATAATAATATTTTATTTATAATTTTTAGACATTAAATAATTTAATTTCCTTATGACAAAATGATGATGCAATATATACAATAATAGTAAAAAATTAAAATAATTGATATTATAAATACCCAAATAAATATAATTTGAAACTATTAATGAATTAAACTAATTTTATAGAATAATATGACATATTAGGATTGATTTAATCGACCTTTTTTGAAGTAATAAATCTGTTATGAGTTTCACCAAAATTCAACTATTGAATAGTGTCAAAATTGACATAAAAGAGTTTTTAAAAAAAAATATTATATTATTAAATGATATTAAAATTTTAAAAATCTTAGGATCAGCCAAGAGACTTATATCATGATAGGTGTATAATTAATGGACCAATTGGGGGTCTCTTAGATGTATATAGTAAGTTTATTAACTATATAATATAAAAATACAAAGTGACATGGTAAATGTCAAACAAATTAAATAAGAGTTAAAACTAAAAGATAAGGTTAATATAAGGACCCAGACCAGTCTAAATTATATTCGTTCAATGGTTTTCGAACTATCCTCACCTTAACCTTTAAATAATACACTTTGAGCCATTAGAAACTGAATATGAATTTATTATAAACTAATATTTCTAGCTTTTCCAAAGGTGCCCCTCACCCCTCTTATAAAAGGGCACTCATCCTTCTCATTAATTCACACCTTAAAATCCTTTTGGTTCATCCAAACTCTGCACAAATACTCTCCCAAGTTCCGTCACTACAACCTAGAGGCCTTATTTTGATCATAAAGGCAACTTAAGGATCCCTTTTGATCAAATAAAAATGAAGATCCTGAAGAAGAGGTAATGATTTCACCACCCTTTTTCAAATTACTTTCTTATTCCACTTCTTCTTCCTTTGTTGTTATCATTATAAAATAATAAATCCAGCATAATATATACACTATGATGTTATTATAAATATGGTACAACCATATTCACTATTCTATCCATTCTTTGAATAAAATGTCACCATACGTGCGTATGTACGGCTTACCGTCACCACATCGTGGTGTAATTGTTATTGAATAAATTATTATTTGGATGGGTATAATAACGATGTTTAACTCATGAAAATAATAAATATAACATGATAATGATTCTGTATATATGATATACCATCCAATTATTTATTATTTTAATATCAATAAAATTATATTATCGCTCGTGCGTACGTACGAACTACCGTCTCCACGAACGCGATAAGATTCATTCTCCATCGTATCCATTCAAGTACAATTCTAATTTGATGATTAATAATAGTAACTAAGGACTTGATATCATTCTGGATATGATTAAGATACATCCTATCCATTACAAACATGGTTTACATAACAAAACATATAAAAGAAAACGAGTAAGAAACGATAATTATAAGATATTATTAGCAAAGCAATGTTAAAAGATCATATATGATATCATATGAATGTATATGATTCTTGTATAATTTAATAAAAATTATTTTACCCTTATATAGGAGGTTAACCTACCCTCTACCAGGGAAAAGTACAAGGTACGATTTATTTCACAATCTCTTCATTATCCGAGGTTGTTTATACGTAATTATCTACTGGGATCTCTTTATCATCCACATACATGTTTTTTAAAAATGTATTTGAAAACATTTTTACTATTTAAAAGAATATGGGTCAAAGTCATTTATACCCTTTTTTTGACTTTTTATAGGATTTTTATAAAGGAATCGTTCCGTTGTTTTCTAAACAAGGTGCTTTTTAACCTTTTCAACAGAATTAAGGTAATAATGTTTTTTTAAATTATACGGTGGGTGAAGTTATTTTCCACCGTTATAAAATCGTCGAAGATTCCCTTACAAGATTATAAAAAAATTTCAAAGAAAATGTTTTATTTTATAAATATATGACTCTTAAATAATTTCAAAATAAAAAGAGATGTTTCTCTAAAAAGAGTTTTGATTTCTTCTATGTCAGCATCCTTTGATGGATTTTACGCTTATTTGAAGTTGATTTATTATGATACAAAACTTCTATATTGTATTGAAGGTTTTGTGACATTTTTGACTGTGGATGTTATATTTTTATACCATTCATTGTTTATGGTGAAAGTATTGACATTTCGTATGCTAGTTTTAATACGAATGATTATGTTATGTTTAAGCCTTTTCATATGGGAATGCAATGGACTTAATATGTGAAGGGTGGAGCCCACTATAGCTCATCGATGAATAGGTAGGGCTCATGAGACAAACTAGTGTCTTTGCACAAGGCCTTGGAAAAATCTTATTGTAGTCTTGGCACGATGCCTTGGCTATGTGGTTATGATAGTCTGGTATTATGCATTCCATAATTAAGAAAGTAGTAATTGATGTTGCATGTGATTAATCGATTAGTAGAATATCCATGTGAATAAGTAAATGGAATTATTTTATTTTATTTATGACATACTATGTTGATGTTCCAGTTTAAAAGGATTTTGTTTTAGTTATACATTTCCTTAAATGTTTATTCTTATTTATAAAAGATTCCTCTATATTGTTATCCTTACTGGGCATTTGAGCTCACCCCTTTTCTATGTTTAATTTTTTCCAGGATGTGAAGAAGTAAATTATAAATGACCTGTAGGGATAATATGAGGGGTTAATAGTGTGGACTATAGAGACAATATGTTGTTGTAGTAGTTTTTCACTTTATGATGTAATGTAATACTTTATGAATATATCTAGTGTTTCCCAGGCTTCTAACATAATCGGTCTTTCGAGATTTGATCTTTCTTGTGATCATGCTAATGTTATGTAATAATGCACCGACTCTAGGTAACTAGGGTCGCGGAATTACAGTTGGTATCAGAGGAAGTTTAGTACAAACCGTTGAACCTAGATTTAGATAAAATCATATTAGAGCACATAGACTTAAGATGGACTTTGAGGATTAGTATAGAAGAACATCCTTGAATTTTGGTATTGTTGAGATTTTGTGAGTTTTCCGAGCAATACATCCCTGTCTGGATACGAACAGGTAGAGGCGGCTCTGGCACAGATGTACCTAGGGGTAAAACCTGAAAACACTGCTTTGAGCTAGACTCGAATTGGAACTGGTGCACGACAACGAGCCTTGCTGCACTCTTGGTTATGACACTCCCGGGGGATATGCTTAGGATAACTCTCATTTTCTTTACAAATCATTATGAAGGGATTATGAGTATATACTTCCTCGAAGAAAAAATTCTTATGATTATGTATTATATCGATAAATATTTCAATTTATGTTAAGTGTTTTATAAGTATGATATTATGTATTTTTATTCATAAACTGATCTAGTTTATGCCATTGTTTAGAAATGGTGCCTAGTGGAAGAAATGGAAACCGTATAAATGCACGAACTCCATGTAGGGATTGCCATCCTGCTCAAGATAATTATAATGGAGTCGGTGATGCAACTGGTGCCGATCAGATAATCACCATACTAGGACAACTCACTCAGGTTATGAATAATAACCTTACCCGAATAGAGCATCCTGATCCGCAGCGTGGAGTATCAATGTTTGATCGATTCATGAGGCAACAACCACCAACGTTCAATGGGATTACAAATCCCTTAGTAGTTGAGAAATGGAAAAATTCTCTAGAGAAAATATTTCAGGCATTGGGGAGTAGTGAAATGGAAAAAGTTATCATGGAAGTTTACCGCCTCACTGGAGATGCTGATCAATGGTGTTCGTTGATTCAAAATACAATGGAAGATTATGAAGTATCAAATATGTAATGGAGGAAGTTCAAAGATCTATTTTTAGAAAAATACTTTCCTCGTGACCATCTAGAAGATATGGAAAGGCAATTTCTATGTCTGAGATAAAAGGAGGATGAGAGTGTCACAAAGTATGAGGGTTACTTTACATGGTTAGCAAGGTATGCTGGAGATTATATACGTAACCCAAGAAGTAATATTAATCGTTTCTTTGATGGGTGAAAACCATTTCTCCGTCGAGCATTAGTATCACAATCCTTTTCATCGTATGAAGACATTGTCTCATGTGCTATCAAGACCGAAAATGAATTTTCTAAGTCTTATGACTTTAAAGAAAAGCAAGAGAAGAAGAGATCTGCTGATCAATATGGGAATGGAAATAACCAGAAGACGGGAAAGGTTGAATATCCATCCTATGGTAAATATGGGAAGAAACACCCCGGTACTTGCTCAATGGGAATGGGAGTCTGTTACAAGTGTGGTGAAAAAGGCCACCAAGCTCGTGATTGGAAAGGGAAGAAGAAAGCCACCAATGTTCAGTGCTACAATTGCAGGGAGATGGGACATTATGCAAATGAATATCCTAAGCGTCAGGGGAACATACTTCAGAAAATGCCAATGTATTAAGGCCATTCTTATGTTGTCACTACTGCTGAGGTAGAAGCTCCGAAAGACATGGTGGCAGGTAATTTAATGGTTTCCTCTAGCTTAGAAAATGAATTATTTGATTCTAGATCATCGCATTGTTTCATATCTTCCCAGTTTGCTAAGAAAATTAGATATTTCCAATTTGATTTAACAAGGGAGTTGTCAGTTAAAACTCCTAAGGGAAGTATCATTGCAACAATGTTTTGTGAATCAGTCCCCATTAGAGCACATAAATGTTCTTTATCTGCTGATCTCATTGCCATGCCTATGATTGAGTTTGATATAATCCTCGGTATGGACTGGCTTTCAGATTATGATGCGAAGATTTATTGTTAGAAGAAAGAGGTTATGATTATTGATGATGATGATAAAAAAAACCTTATCTTTAGAGCAGAATCTTCACCACCTATTTCTTATCTAAATCCACCCCCATTAGCTCAACTAAATTCAATTATTGTGGAGGAAGAGAATGAAATAACTGTGGGTGAGGAAAGGAATGTTCATATTGAGGATGTACCTTTTGTGAAAGAATATATAGATGTATTTCCGGAAGATTTACCTGGACATCCTCCAGAATGAGAAGTTGAGTTTTCCATTGATTTAATTCCTGGATCATGGCCTATATCGAAGACCCCTTATAGAATTTCCACTGTAGAATTAGTTGAACTAAAGAAAAACTAGAGGAATTGAGTAATAATGGATTTATTCGCCCTAGTGTTTCTCCATGGGGATCCCCTATTCTTTTTGTTAAAAAAAAGATGTATCTATGAGGTTATGTATCGACTATAGGAAGATCAATGCTATAACAATAAATAACAAGTATCCCCTACCTCACATTGATGATTTATTTGACCAACTGCATGGAGCTCAATACTTTTCAATGATTGACCTTCAATCTGGATACCATCAGTTGTGTGTGATGAAGGAAGACATTCTGAAGACAGCATTTCGAAACAGGTATGAGCATTACGAGTTTACAGTAATTCCTTTTGGATTGACTAATGCACCCTCTGTATTCATGGATCTGATGAATAGTGGTTTTAAGGAATATCTCGATGAATTAGTGGTGGTATTTATTGATGATATCTTGGTATACTCCAAAAGTTACGAAGATGATGAAAATCACTTGCGCATTATCCTGAAGACTCTGAGAAGACATGAATTATATGGGAAGTTTAGCATGTGTGAATTCTGGCTTCAGGAGATTTCTTTTCTTGGCCATATTGTCTCTAAAAATGGAATCTATGTTGATCCTTCTAAGACCAAGGCAATCCAAGAATGTCCATCACCTACGAATATAACTGAGGTACGTAGTTTTATTGGTTTAGCAGGTTATTATAGATGTTTCGTCCAGAATTTTGCCCAATTGGCTAACCCATTAACGAAGCTCACACGTAAAGGGGTTAAATTTGTTTGGACAAAAGAGTGTGAAGAATGTTTTGAAGAACTGAAGAGAAGATTAGTCAATGTTTCTATATTGACTCTACCATCGGGGAATTATGGGTTCGATATTTATAGTGATGCATCAAAGAAGGGACTTGGTTGTGTCCTTATGCAGAATGATAAGGTTATTGCATATGCATCACGATAGCTGAAAATTCATAAACAAAACTATCCTACTCATGATCTTGAGTTAGCAGCTGTGATCATTGCTTTGAAGATATGGAGTCACTACCTCTATGGTAGAAAATGTAAGATTTATATTGATCACAACAGGTTGAAGTATATTTTCTCACAAAAAGAACTCAACATGAGGCAAAGGAGATGGCCTGAATTACTCAAGGATTATGATTGTACGATACACTACCACCCGGGGAAAGCAAACAAGGTGGAAGATTCATTGAGTAGAAAAGACTGTGGATTTTTGAACGTGATGAGAATTGAAAGAGATCCAATTTTCATGGATCTAGTAAAGATGGACATGGGAATAACCAGGGAAGGTGAAACATCAATTATTTTTCAAATGGTTGCCAAACCGTCTTTACTAGAAAGTATTAAGAGATCTCAGACCGATGATGAAGAATTTTAAAAGATGATTAAAGCTATGAATGAAGGGATATTGAGATACTTTGTGTATGAAGATGGAATTTTGAAATTTGGAAAGAGACTTTGTGTTCCCGATATACCTGATCTAAAAAGGGAGTTGCTGGATGATGCTCATAGATCCAATTTCTCTATACACCCTGGGAGCAATAAAATATATAGATATTTGAAGGAACATTTTTAGTGGGATAATATGAAGAGGGATATTGCTGATTTTGTGTCAAGATGTATGGTTGGTCAACAAGTGAAAGCTGGAAGGCAACACCCTGGAGGAGTCATGCAACCTCTTCCCATACCTGAGTGGAAATGGGACAATATTACGATGGACATTTTCATGGAAATACCATATACTCCTAGAAGGAATGACGCAATATGGGTTATTGTTGATCGTTTTACCAAGTCAGCACATTTTCTTGCTATAAGAGAAGATCTACCACTGGAACGTCTAGCAAGACAATATATTAATGAAGTTGTGAGACTTCATGGAGTACCCCTATCGATTGTTTCTAATAGTGATCCTCATTTTACTTCATGATTCTAAAAAAGTCTTCAGAAATCCCGGGATACTAAACTTCATTTGAGCACTGCCTACCACCCTCTGACAGATGGACAATCAGAATGGACTATTCAAACCTTATTAGACATGTCGAGATCCTGTTCACTTGACTTTCAGGGTATGTGGGATCAATATTTACCTCTGGTATAATTTTCCTATAATAATAGCATCCATTCGAGTATTCATATGGCACCATATGAAGCGTTATACAGAAGGAGATGTCGCACACCAACCTGTTGGGATGACGTTGGTGAAAGAAAAATTGTAGGTCCAGAACTGGTGGAGGAAACAATGGAAAAGGTGAAGGTAATCCAAAAGCACATCGAAGCGTCTCAAAGTAGGCAGAAGAGCTATGCCGATAATCGAAGGAAGGGTTTGGAATTTCAAGTAGGTGATCATGTTTTCCTGAAGGTATCTCCATGTAAGGGATTCATACGTTTTGGTAAGAAAGTTAAATTGAGTCCCAGGTACATCAGACCTTTTGAAATTCTAAAACGAATTGGGGTTGTAGCTTACCGATTGGAAATGCCGCCAAGTCTCTCCAAAGTTCACGATGTGTTCCACATATCTCTGTTGAGGAAATACATGCCTGACCCAAAACATGTACTCACCTGTGAGGAATTAGAACTGGAACACGATCTGTCTTATTGAGAAAAGCCCGTCAGGATTCTTGATATGAGAGAACAATTACTGAGAAACCAGACGACTTGTCTGGTAAAAGTCTTGTGGAGAAACCATAAGATGGAAGAGGCAACGTAGGAACCAGAGGAATTTATGATGAAGAACCACCTGAGTCTTTTCATGCGGTAGTATTATAGAAATTTCGAGGACAAAATTATTTGAAGGAGGGAAGAATGTAACACCCCAAGATTCTACGGTATGGTTCTCTTTGAATAATGTGATAGCATGTGTTGTACGCAACATCGAGTTCTAACACACCACAACCAATCAAACTAGCCATTATGAATAGTAATAACTACTTTTTAAAATTATATAAATTTTATATTTCAAAATGGACTTTATTTTTGGATTCGGAATATCGAAATTATCATAATATGAATTTTTGGTATTTTTCTGAGAACTTCCAATTTTTATGAATAGTGAAAAATACATAATTTTTTTTAATCAAAATAATTGATTGTAATAAATTATATTATTGAGTGGTTTTAAAGTATAATTAGAATATATTTTTACCATTTTATCCAATGGTGTTCATTAGAATTAATTTCACTTTGAAATTAGACCGAAACAATTGTCAATTTTTTAATATATATGTTGTTTCTTAAAGACATGCTATTTGTTGTGACAGTGGGAGTTAATTATAAAATTAATTAATGCAACTTATATGTTTGGAATTTTGTAAAATATGCATCATTTTTTAATTCAGAATATCAATTATAGCTTAGGGCGAAATTTTGGCATTGATCTGAAAAACATCATTTTTTGATGAATAGTTAAACTACTTTAGTGGTAGTTAAAAAAACTAATTTTTTCATAAAACTTAAATTTACTGCTTCTGTGAATGGAATTTCGATAATCCGAGAGACACGGTTAATATCAAGAAGTAAAATGTGGTTCAATGAGATGAAAATAATTTTTGGTGAATAGTAACTTTTTACTTTTATTTACCACGCTTAAAAGTAAATAGGGTAATTCAGGGTAAAAATGATATTAATATTATCCTGACACATGTCATAATTCTATTGGACAAGTGTATCTCGACCAAAAACAACCTTAGGAATAAAATATTATCATTTAGGTCCACTGGGAATAGATTATGACATTTATTATTATTTAATTTAATGAATAGTTAAAAGAGTTAAAATCAATGTTTATTTACTAAAACATTTTTAATATTGGGTTATACATAAGATAAATTCAATTTTAAATATTCATTAGAAATATAATAATATTTCCTACATAATGATGTTTTATTTATAATTTTTAGACATTAAATAATTTAATTTATTTATGACACAATGATGATGCAGTAATTACTATAATAGTGAAAAATAAAAATAATTGATATTATAAATACCCAAATAAATATAATTTAAAAATTTAAATGAATTAAACTAATTTTCAAGGATAATATGACATAATAGGATTGATTTAAATGACTTTTTTCGAAGTAATAATTCTGTTATGAGTTTCACAAAAATTCAACTATTGAATAGTGTCAAAATTGACATAAAAGAGTTTTTAAAACAAATATTATATTATTAATTGATATTAAATTCCTAAAAATCTAAGGGTCGGCCAAGAGACTTATATCATTATAGGTGTATCATTAATGGACCACTTAGGGGTCTCTTGGATGTATATAGTATGTTTATTAACTATATAATATAAAAATACAAAGTGACATGGTAAATGTCAAACTAGTTAACTAAGAGTTAAAACTAAAAGATAAGGTTAATATAATGACCCAAACCTATCAAAATTTTATTTCTTGAATGGTTTTCGACCTATCCCCACCTTAAAATTAAAATAATACATTTGGATCCATTAGAAACCGAATATGAATTTATTATAAACTAATATTTCTAGCTTTTCCAAAGGTGCCCCTCACCCCTCTTATAAAAGGGCACTCCTCCTCCTAATTTCATCACACCTTCAAAGCCTTTTGGTTCGGCCAAACTCTGCCCAAATACTATCCCAAATTCCCTAACTACAAACTAGAGGCCATAGTTTGATCATAAAGCCATCCCAAGGATCCATTTTGATCAAATCAAAAGGAATAACCCGGAGAAGAGGTAATGATTTCACCACCCTTTTTCAAGTTCATTTCTTCCTCCACTACTTTTCTTTTGTTGTTACCATTCTAAAATAATAACTCCAGTATCATATATATACTATGATGTTATTATAAATATGGTACAACCATATTCACTATTCTATCCATCCTTTGAATAGCATGTCACCATACGTGCGTACGTACGACTTACCGTCTCTGCGTCATGATGTAATTGTTATTCAATAAATTATTTTTTGGATGGGTATAATAATTATGTGTAACTCATGAAAATAATAAATATAAAATTATAATGATTCTGTATATATGATATACCATCCAATTATATATTATTTTAATATAAAAAAATGATATTATCGCTCGTGCGTACGTACGGACTACCTTCTCCACGAACGCGATAAGATTCATTCTCCATCGTATCCATTCAAGTATAATTCTCATTTTATGATTAATAATAGTATATAAGGACTTGATATCATTCTGGATATGATTAAGATACAACCTATCCATTACAAACATGGTTTATGTAACAAAACATATAAAATAAATTGAGTAAGAAATGTTAATTCTAAGATATTATTAACAAAGCAATGTTAAAAGATCATATATGATATCATATGATTGTATATGATTATTTTATAATTTAATAACAATTATTTCACCATTATACATGAGGTTAACCTACCCTCAACCAAGGAAAAGTACAAGGCAAGGGTTATTTCACAATCTCTTCATTATCCGAGGTTGTTTATACGTAATTATCTACTGGGATCACTTTATCATCCACATCCATGTTTCTTAAAAATGTAATTCAAAACATTTTTACTATTTAAAAGAATATGGGTTAAAGTCATTTATACCCTTGTTTTACTTTTTATAAGAGTTTTATAAAGGAATCTTTCTGTCGTTTTCCAAACAAGGTGCTTTTTTTCCTTTTTGACAGAATTAAGGTAAGAATGTTTTTTTAACTTATACGTAGGGTGCGGTTATTTTCCGCCATTATAAAATCTTCGAAGCTTCCCTTACAAGAATATAAAAATTTTTCTAAGAAAATGTTTGATTTTATAAATATATGACTCTTAAATAATTTCAAAATAAAAAGAGATATTTCTCTAAAGAGAGTTTTGATTTCATCTATGTCAACATCCTTTGATGGATTTTACGCTTATTTGAAGTTGATTTATTATGATACAAAAATTATATATTGTACTGAAAGTTTTGTGATATGTTTGACTATGGATGTGCTATTTTTATATCATTCATGGTTTGTGGGGAATGTATTGAAATTTCTTATGCTAGTTTTAATACGAATGCTTATGTTATGTTTAAACCTTTTCATATGGGAATACATTGGACTTAATATGTGACAGGTGGAGCACACTATAGCTTCTCGATGCATTGATTGGTCTCATGAGACAAACTAGTGTCTTGGCACAAGGCCTTGGAAAAATCTTATTGTAGTCTTGGCACGAGGCCTTGACTATGTGGTTATGATAGTCTGGCATTATGCATTCCATCATTATGAAAGTGGTTATTGATATTGCATGTGATTATTCAATTACTAGAATATCCATGTGAATAAGTAAATGGAATTATTTTATTTTATTTATGCTGTACTATGTTGAAGTTCAAGTTTAAAAGGATTGTGTTTTAGTAATACATTGCCTTAAATGTTTATTCTTATTTATGAAAGTTTCCACTATATTGTTATCCTTACTGGGCATTTGAGCTCCCCCATTTTCTATGTTTAATTTTTTCCAGGATGTGAAGAAGTAATTTATGAATGACCTGCAGGGATATTATGATGGGTTAATAGTATGGACTATGGAGAAAATATGTTGTTGTAATAGTTTTTCACTTTATGATGTAATGTAAAACTGTATGGATATATCTAGTGTTTCTAAGGCTACTAAACCAATCGGTCTTTCGAGATTTGATCTTTCTTGTGATCATGCCAATGTTATGTAATAATTCACCGGCTCTAGGTAACTAGGGTCGGGGCATTACATTTCTCACACTCATAGTTCACTAATGTGTTTATGAATGAATTTAATCTATAGAGATTACACGTTATATGATATATTGTTGAATAACAATAGTAATTTTTATTTATTAAAAATTAATGACAAACCATGGTGATATACTTATGATTTTCTCATTTAAATATTGTATTCACATTTCCATGTATTTTTTTGTGTTAATTTAATTATTATATGCAAGAATTTCTAATGATAATTATTTATTATTGTACCTCATGTTACTATTGATATGTCTACTAGTGAAATTTTGAATGTACACATTTGTTATTCCTTTATTAAGAACATGTTCACAAATTTCAATTGATTTATGTCCCCATGATATTAGATGATGTAAATTTACGATAGGGCAAAGCCATGAATATGTCTTTCAAGGGAGTTAGAAGAATGTTTTATTTTTTCAATTATTACAAACATAATTTCAATGAAAATATAAAATAACATATCTTTGTTCTTTCTAATGAAATAAAATGTTTAAAAAATAAAAATGAAGGATGCCACATTATCATTATAGTTTATTGTCTCATGTGAAACATTATATTTAATATTTTATTTTTCTGTAAATTATACTATTAAATCTCAATTACTTATAACATTAATATGTAATTTTTATGGAACTCATACAATTAAATCTATATAACTTATAAGAATATCTTTTTCTCGCCTGATATGGTCCATAGAAATGAATCCTATTAAAATATTTATTTCAGTAAGAATGAGAATATTAGTTTTCTATTAAATTTTGATAGTTGAATGTTTATTTGTATACAATTGTCCATTTTATACGACAAGTTTTCTATATATTTCAATATCAATTTTAACATATTATGTGATAACATAATGTTTATCCAAATCAATACCCATATTTAGTTTATCAATAATGGATATCCCCACATGAATTATCTATTTATTACCTTCCATAACATCCAAAACCCCAAATTTTATTTTCCATTTCCAATTCATTATAAAAAGGATCATTCCCTAACAAATCTAATGATAAAGGCATAGGATCTAAATTACCCATTAATCCTTTATTAGTTACCCTTATAACATTATCATAGTCCACATTTAGAGGAATATGGGAATCATTCACAATATCATCATTGAAGAATGACTCTTCTATTTTTTATAAAGGATCACATTTGAGTTTAATTCCATTTCAATTAACTTCATTTCAAATATCAAGGATATATTTACATTATGATATCATAGGTGAAGACACAACATGGGTTTTCTTCATCATCTTGAAATTAAGTAACTCTTCTATCCAATAATTAACTAGTTTATAACCAACATTCATACCAAAAATAATATCTCCGATTGGGACCCATAAATTTCTTATACTCATATCCAATCATTTTTTAGTATGAATAAAATCATGGGATGCATTCATTTTTGGACTTTATGTTAGTGCTACTTTCATTAGATGATAAAATAACATTATCAGTTAATGGTGTAGGGATATCAACATCTATAAAAATTTAATCAATTTAAACATACACTGCTATCTCTATAAATTTTCTGTAAAAATAGGATAACAAAATAAAAAAGTGGTTTCCTTCATTATTTTAGGATAAAAATACATACACATATAAACAAGAAAAACTACCCCTACACATGAAAAGGTATTTTTATCTTAAAAAGAATTAATGTGAATATCCCAGTCAGGTAAAAAATGAATCCTTATTATAAGGTAAACTGACTTGAATCCTAAATAATTACTCCTATAATGATCTAAATGAATGATCACATGAAAATTTCTACAACATATAAAAATAATCTTGAAATCAGAAAAACCCAAAATATATGAATATAGTAAAAGAGGTTATCCAATTGAAATTTTGTCTCCCTATTGGTGGTTAAATTTGTGTAATAATAAACAATTTATAGACTTGAAGTCTCTTGACCTCTAATTCAATTTCTATAGTGAGCTATGCTGGGGATCCATTCCTTATGATAAAATATTGTAGTATCAAGAGATGAAAAGATAATAACCACTAGTGTTCCATATTCTCGTTTCTTATACAAACTATTAGATCATCAATCGCTTTTCTATTCCATTGTACTAAGAAATTTCTTTGTTATAACAGAAAATACTATTGAGACCCTCATTCAAAGGATCCCGATTATATGTCCTTTGAGAATATTTATGGAGGTTGGTAGAGCTCCATCCGCAATGCACCACCCTCAAATGAATAATATTTCATAATTAAGTATTTATTAAAAATAATAATAATAATAATCATTTTCATAATTATTATTAATTTGAAATTTATTTTAAATAACTAATAATTTTTAATAAATTAATAACAACTAATTATTATTTATTAAATATTTTTAAATTGATAATATTTAATAATTCTTAATTAATATTAATAATTTCAATTTTTTAACTTAATAATAATTATTAAATAGTTAATAAATAATATTTACTAATAATTTAATAACTAATTATCTATAATATATAATCACTATTATTAATTTTATAGTTTTGTACAATAATTATTAGCTAATTAATTTATAATAAATAAATATAAAGAAATTAATAATCATTATTTATTTATGACTTATTACTAACTATTAGATACAATTACTTAATTACTTGTTAAAAGTTAATAAATATATTTTTCTTAATTAGAAATTGTTTATTATCTTCTGGGGTTTTATTATTATTATTTAATTTCTTTTTATTAATTATTATTAATTAGTTATAGATTATTATTCAGTAATTTAAAAATAATTATGTAACAACCTTGCCTTGGTGCCACATGTTGGTTGCACAAGCTGGTTCGTCACATGACCTAAGGCTCACCTCCCTATATGCCTGACCCTTCTATCTAGTATTGTTGGTCTAGTAAGTCAATCATGGGGAGACTATACCCTATTTTCTCAAAGTAAACACCAGAAAAAATAAATAAACAAATGAAAAATCAGATTTTATCATAAAAATACCTATATCACAGGATGACCAAATTGGAAATACTTTATCCAAACTAAACAATAGATATACCACAATATGTTTGTGCCAAGTGTAAATATGTGAATCCAAAAACAAATAAACACCGTAACAAATCCCCTAAGAAGGACCTGACCCCATGTCTGGTCCCCCACCATGATCCATCCCAACTCTCCCCTCTTATACAGGGCCTTTTCAGTAAACCTATTTAGAAAATACAAAGTCTATTCGTGAACCAATAAGGAATCCTGAGTAGGGTGGGAGTAAAACATATTACGCCACCACCAATTATATATAAAAAAATCTTGTCAATAAAAAATGTATATAGCTGTATATTGAAATAATTAAAATTCATAAGTAAACATTTAACAAATTATCAATTACTATTTACTATCCACATTGAACAATGTGTTCTCGAGGACACCCATACCTCATTACCTACTCTGGAATGTGTTGAGTATGGCCATGTTATACGTTCTATACACTATTAATTTAAACACACAAAATGAATGACTATGATAATAGACATAATAGTTGGCTAAATGAGCATAATACCGTTCAAAATTTAATAATACATAGTTTATTGAGAATGCCTTCATTCAATGAAGTTGGCCAAATGTGCATGTTATCATTCACGATTTAACAATACATAATTGAATGAGCCTGTTATCATTCACAATTGTTGGCTGAATGAGAATGTTGTCATTCACTATTTAATAGTACATAATTAAATTTTCCGATTTCCATTCATAATAGCTGGCAGAATGAGCATGTTTCCAATCAACATTTAACAATAAATACTTGAATGAGCATTTGACCGTTCATAATATGAGGCCGAATGATAACTTTACCATTCACCATTTAATAATAAATATTTTAAAGAGTGTTTTACCATTTTTTTAGATGGTCGAATGGGCATGTTACCATTCATAGCAGTTAGTCGAATGAGTATGGTACCATTCACCATTTACATATTCATTATTGAATTATCATGTTATAATTTATATTAGTAGTCTTAATTAGCATTTTACCATTCACAATTAATGATTAAATAATTGAATAATCATGATTCCATTCATAATAGTTTGCAGAGTTGCATGGTATCACTCACCATATTACACATATAATGTTTTCCATGAATAATCGAATTTTTCTTATTATCATAATTACCCATCATAAAATCCATTAATTACATAATAAATTAATTAACACAACTCCATTAATTACATTAATAATTTATTATTCTTTTAACAATATCAACATTCAATAATTAATTCACCAAATAATTATTCAAACTCATTATTTTAATGTCACTTAATTATTTGATAAATTAATTATACATTTCCAATCATCAATGTCCCATAATTAATTCCCTAATTGATTATATCAAATTAAAATAGAAATATCCCATATTTAATTATATAATTTCAAATCACCTCTAACACATAATTAATTCCACAATTAAATACCCAATTCAACTATATAATAGTTGGTAATTAATCCAATTATTAATCATCTCAATTCACCATATACCATAATTAATTCAAAATTAGTAATCTCAAATTGTTTCATCGATAAAAAATAATTTATTTGACAATTAATTACTAAATAAAAAACTCAATATCACATAATTTATTTTACCATAAATTAACTGAAATCACTATATCCCATAATTAATTCCCAAATTAGATATATCAAATACAAATTTCACTATGTAATAATTAATTCCACAATTATTTATATCAAACCTCAATTTTCAATATCTCATAATTAATTTACAAATAAATTAAATCAATCCATTCAATTTAACAATAAAAACAATCCAAATTAATTAATTCGTCCATTAATTAATCTTTCTCATTCAACTACACCGTCATAATAATCTAAACTAATTAATTCAAAATCTATCTAACCTATCTCATTCAATTGTTTCAACAGTATAATTTCCATTAATTAATTAAAAAATTAATTAATCCAACTAAAAAATGATTTCATTAAATCAATTATTTTATTAATAAATTAATTAATCCAAATAATTAATTAATTCCATAATAATGAAATATAAATCAACCCACACAATTATTTTACTAGTTGATTTGTTAACATATATTTTCATTAATTATTCAAAAAATTAATTAATCTAACTCATTCCCTTCAATTTATTAACTAACTAATTGTTAACAACAACTCTCATTAAATAATTTACAATTAATTAATCCCATAGAAATACCATCAATTAATTCACCATTTATATTTTCATTTCAACTATCCATAATTAATTCATAATTTACTAATCAAATTTATCCACCATCAATTAAATCCCCAATTAATTATCCATGTCAAATCATATTAATTTATTCACATTTATTTCATGGAATTCAACTGCCAAAAATTAATTCATCAATTATTTCCCATGTCAAGTCACATTGTTCAATTCAAAATTAATTTGATATATTTAAAAACTATAAATAAATAAATAAATAAATTTTCTATGTTAACTCCATTTAATTAATTTAGAATTAAATAATAACATTAAACAACCATCAATTAATTCACCAAATTATTTTCCATGTCAAATTCATTAACTAATTCAAAATTAATTAATAATATTCTATAATATTATTTAAATAAATAGCTAAATAATTAATAAAATATTTAATAATCACAAAAATCTAAGATAATTAATCCTTCATTTAATTATTCCCACACAAAAATTCAAATAACACCACAATCAAGATTAATTAATTATATAATTAATTAAAGAAGATCAATAATCTAAAATACATATAATTAAATTATTAATTAATTATTTGTTATATAAAATTTGAATATCCCAATTTTTCATTTCCATTATTTAATTAATTTGCCAAAATAATAAATTTATTCAGGAACACAATTGCAAAATATATAATATAAAATCTATAATTACAAAAAAATAATTTTAATTTAGACTATGGGATTTGATATTTAGACCACCTTAATCAAGAACAGTGGAAAACACATCCTAATGGATATCCCCAACTTGATGTGGACATATAATGAATGTGATGAAGAACATGGTCTAGATCCAAACCCTAAATCAATGATTAAATGAAAAAAAATCTCTTAAATATTGATATAAATCTAATAAGGCTATATCTAGATTCAAAAAATATAGATCTATACTTGATAGTGTATAAACATCGTTATTTTAAATAATAAGATGAGTGGATGATAAATATAGATCTAAATTAGATAAAAACTAATACCCCAGAGGTGCGTAGATTGACTTTAGTTGATGACAGTACTGCACAGAGGGATTTTCGTCCAAGGCGGAAGCTCTATGAAAGAACATTAATTAAAAGATTAGTTCCGCATTGGATTTCTTATCAATGTCGGTGGTCAGAGAATGCTCTGTATTAGAGAGGGTGGTGTGTGGGCTCACTATTATTGAGAGAGGTATGTTTGTATGTTAACGCTATTCTGGTGGTGTTATTTTACTATGTTGCATGTAATGATTATACGACATGAATCCTCATTTCACATCATGTAACAATTGTTACATTTTTCCATTGAAATCATGTCAAACACTTAGAAAACTATAGTTCTATATTACATGTGGTGAAATACAATTTCACATGGTGAAATATTACATGTGGTGAAAACTTATTATATTTGGTGAATTCTTATTTTGTGAAATATCGAAATTTGGTGGAAACTACTTTATGTGGTTTAATTTTTTTATCATGTGAATTAATTTAACGCATAAATTGAAATAAAGAAATGCATCCTGTGAATAATTTTATAATTATTCATACCTAGATAAAGATAGGATCATAAAATCTCGCCACCATATAACAACTCTTCCTCGAGCTCCACTCCTAATCCTTTATAGGATTCTCAGTCCAAGAAGTACAGACTATTGTTCCCTTTAATCAAAATTTCTCTCCCACATTTCATTATGAACCATTCAATGTTTCCACAACACATGTACTAACATCACAATCATTCTACAAAACACCTTTTCAATAAATTCTAAACCCTATTTCATAAGCTTCTCAAAGGATTCAACTTTCTCAAGATAAAATTCCGAAAAATATCTGATATGTTTCACCACAAAATATTCCAAAAAATCAATAGAAACAATCTGACATTGAAAATTATCCATGAATGAAAAATTTCCTAAAAAGGATATACATTCAATAACACCAATTATCACTCTGTCTATCCCTATAGAATATAAACATACACCTTACTGGTTCCTCATTGGAATTTCGATGCCACCAATTCAAAAAAAAGGTCAGAAAAATACACTAAGAATTCATCGATTAATTCCACCACAAGTAATTTATTACCAGTATCTCCTCCCACTATGGAATAATATAATCCTATCGAATTTATTGGGATTTCTAGCTATCCAAATCTCACCATTAGATACAAAAAATGATAGTCCTTCACACAAACCATAACTACGTTCTCAAACTAGGGAAATATTAATACCCAAACTACCCACATCGAGGGTCATATAAAAAATTAATGCTTTTTATTTCTAAAAATTTATCGTATTTAAGATGAGGAATTTACAGAAAACCATATAAAATCATTTCCACATTACCCTACAACACGATCAAAACTGAAGCACTATCATTACTCGAAAATATCCTAAACCTTAGTTATTATTATTATGTGTATACCCATTATCATGATTCATGTTTTTCTTCTATAATCCAAAACGTTATCATCATTTATTAGTTTACAATATATAAATATCAATTTTAGGTTAGGCACTATTTTCAGTTCAATTTTACAATCCTGGAAAAAAATATTCATGTTTATCAACATAACTAAAACCATTTTTCCGTGTGTTCCATCAATGATGTCTGTCACAAAATATTCCTTAAATCCTAGACGTATGAATGAATAATCAACTCTTCTATCATTCAAGGCTATAGTTGAAAATTTAGAAAATATTATAACAAATAATAACATCAAAAAACAAGTGTTTCACCCATGATTAAATAACATTCAACTATAACTTCAATTAGAAATAACTATAATTTCACCGTGGGTACATGGGTTATCCCTTGTACACGCGGTAGATACTCCAATTAATGATCTCATAACCAAAATATAACTCTTCATATTATCTTGTATACTTATCCAAAATATTATTACAATTGATCAAAAAAACATGACCTATATTTCTAGTTTTTAACAACCCGATCCAGTTGCAACACAACGTTTCCTTGACTCGATCAACCAAACAACCTCAGGCCTACCTCTTCATATTCCAGAGGCCGCCAACTAGTAGTGAGGTTCTAGAAAGTATGTGATGGGGAGTATTTTCCCTCTTTTATTAGAGAAAACTACAATATAACCAAATAGACAAATAACAAAGAATATAAAATCAAAAATATTACCTATATCAGAAGATTGTCAAACTAGACATACAAAATCAAGACTGAATAGTAGATATTCCATGCTATGTATGTTCAATGTGTCTATATAAAAACACCATAATAAATAATGTCATTGAAATATCATCTCGGTAGGTCCCAACACCATGTTGGGTTCCCTCACCATGCTCTATCCCAATTCATTCATCTAATACAGATCATTTTCCCTTAACCTATACTAAAAACACAATTTCTATTCAGGTATAGATCATCTAGTAATAGTTGGGTATGACTACAACATAGTAGGCCACCACCAAGTGCGTCTAAAAAAATTCAGTCAATAACATGGGTATATAGATTCATAAAAAATTAATTAGAATGCATAAGTAAAAATTTATCCCATTATCAATTAATGGTTATTAACCACATAGACGACCAGGTTATTGAGGACAACCATACCTCATTACCTACATTTTATTTCTCTAGTTTGAACCATGTTACATGTTAAATTCACACCACATTTAAGTATGAGATTTGAATGATCAGGTTAACATTCTTAACCATTGGAAAAATATTCATTATATCATTCACAATTTAATTATACATAATGGGAGGACATTTTTTCATTCATAATAGTTGGATGATAGTGAATGTTTATATTCGTTAATTAATAATACAAAATTGAATTAACATGTTAACATTCATAATAGTTTATCAAATGTGTATATCATCATTTACCATTTAACAATACATAATTGAATGAGCATGTTGACAATTATAATTATTGGCCGTATGAGAATGTTACCATTCACTATTTAATAATACATAATTGAATGATAATGCTACCATTCATTATGGTTGGAAGAATCTGGATGATACCATTTCTATTTTGTGAATATCATGTGGTCTAGGATTAATCACGTCAACCTTCTCATCCCAATTACCAACCATAACATCGATTAATTAATTCATAAATTAATAAACAAAAATCCATTAATTAATTTGAGAAACAATAAATCATTTCATGATCATAATATCCATTAAATTATTCAATAATTATTGAATCAAACGCAATGTTTCAATGACTCATAACTATTGTAACAAATAATCAATCATTTCATGTTATGAATATCCCATAATTAATTCCCCTATGAATTATCTGAAATCCTAATAAAAATATACTGTAATTAATTTCCCAATTAATCATCATGTTTTGTATAAGCCATAAACCATTTCTAATTCAACAATTAATTTCCCAATTCAACAACTCATTTACAAAAAATTAATTCTACAATCAAACATCACAATTCCTAATATCCCATAATTAATTCCCAAATTAATTATCTCAATTCATAACAACCATAACCTGTAACTAATTCCTCAATTAATTACATATATAGGAAAATCAATATCAAATAATTAATTCAACAAATTAATTCTCTCAAATCAAGATATCCCTAAATTTTATAATAAATTAATTATCTCTACTCACAATCTAAATACTTCCATATTAATTCTCAAATATAAATATCTCATAATTAATTACTCAATTAATTATCCAATTCAATCAGATAAATATCTTATCGATCTATATTAATTTATTGACTAATTAATTTATTAAATTCATTTAATTTCACCAAAACAACAACCCCCATTAATTAAATCTCTAATTATTTCATCTAACTCAATAAAATGCACTATCACATTTATACAAATTAATTAACATACAAGTTCATTAATCTATCATAATAAATTGTTTCAACACAATAATATCCATTTATTAATTTTCCAAATTATTATTCCAACACAAAAATCAAAAAATTAAAACCACTAAATATTTCATCAATTAATTAATCCAAATTATTAATTAATCCCACAAATAATTAATCTAACTCAAAACTTAAAATTATTTCACCAATTAATTGTAAAATATTTATCTAGTAATTAATATCATGATTAAATAATATAAATCATTCTCATAAATTAATTCTCATATTAGTTATCCCCATCAAAACTCATTAATTAAATCATAATTAATAAATAACTTTCAACAAACATCAATTAATTCATCATTTGATAATCCATGTCAGCTCATATTAATTAATTCAAAATTAATTAATCATATTAAACCACCTTTAACTAATTCAGCAATTAATTGTCCATTTAAACTTCATTTAATTAATGAAAAATTAATTAATCACATTCAAAAAACCATCAACTAATTAACAAATTAATTTTCCAGGTAAAATAAAATTAATTAAATCAATATTAACTAGTCATATTTTATCGCCATCAATTAATTTCCCATTTCTTGTATCATTAATTAATTCAAAATTATATTATAATATTCAACAGACATCAATTATTTCACTAATTTATTATCCATGTGAAATTCCATTAATTAATTCACAGGTAATTAATCAAATTCAACCACCATCAATTAATTGACCAATTAATATTCAATGTCAAATATAATTAATTAGTTCACAATTAATTAGTCATATTAAATTAGATTATTTAATTCCAATATTAAAAAATAATTCAACAATTTCATAATCACATCATTCTCAATTACTTAATCCTACAATCAATGATTCCAACACAAAAATTTTATAATCCCAACAATCCCCATTAATTATTTATATAATTAATCAATCCTGTTTAACAATATCAATTAATCTATAATTAATTAAACAATTAATTATTCATGTTCTAAAAAACCAATATCCCAATTTTACATTTCCATTAATTAACTAATTCACTAAATTATTTAATGTAATCAAGAACAAAATTACTAAACATATAACAGAAATTCCATAATTACTTAAACATAATTGTAATTAAGAATATGTCATATTTCATTTAGACCACCATATTTAATAATGGTGATGTACACATTATAATATATACTGTCAATTCGAATCGAATCCAGTGTTAACATTTCAATGAACGCAGTCTAGATCCGAAACCTCAATCTAGGATTAAATGAAATAAAATCTCTTAAATGATTATTTAAAAAATTAGACTATATCCATATTTAACAAATATAGATCAAGATCTGATAGTAGATAACCATCTCTATTTTATACTTTTTGAGAAGGGGGAGTGAAATATATATTTATATAAGATGAACATTGATACCCAGGATGTCCGCAGATGGTCTTTAGTCAATATAGGTGTGCATTGAGGGGTTTTGGTCCAAGGAGGAAGCTCTTAGAAAAAGGCTTGATCAATGGAGGAGGTGAACGGAGGAGTTTTAGTCTAATACGGAGGTGACCATCTGTTCTTCATCAGATATCAATGTCCATATCTACTCTGTTGTGTATATGAGGGGTGCCTATAAGGTTACCCGATTTTTAAGGCGTTATTTTAATAAGTTGAATGTTTTACTAACATTAGATGAATCCTCATTTCATCTCGTGTAACATTTATAAAACGTTTTCCTTTAAAATATCATAAAACACTTAAAAACATTAATTACATATTACATGTGCTGAAATCAAATTTAAGGTGGTGAATTACCACACGTGGGGATATATTATTACATGTCATGAAATATAATGTTGTGACATTTCAACACGTGGTGAATACTAATTATAGGGGTCATAATTTTCAAGGCTATGTATTAATTTACTCTATAAATAAAATTCAAACCAATCTATCTTAACCATAATTATTAAAAGAATCATACCTTAAAAAATACAATATCATAAAAATTACTATTTATTAATTGTTTTTTAGATAAATAATTAATTACATCTTATTATAATTTATTAACGATTTACTAAAACATATGAATTATTAATTAATGTTACGTTATGTACATTAAAATTAACTACTAACTATAAATAATGTGTTAGTTGTAATAATTTATTTTTAACTTAGTATATTAATCAGAGAATCACAAACCCATGTTGAAAATGTATATAAATTTACTAGGCACCTACCCTTATAAAATGGAGCAGGAAAAGTTGGTTTTAGTTATATATTCATATCAATCTAATAATCTTAATTATTAATATATTGGTAGTAATGTGTTTCTATTTTTTTATTTATAAATTATAGAAACAAACTAAAAGAATGAATAAGGGATAAGTGAACACATAGATCCATAAAAAAACCTATTAGGGGAAGATGGAATGTAAAAAAAGGAAAAATAATAACTTCCAAAAAAGGTCTTACAAGGTCAATACCGCATCAAAATTACCAAAAATGATAGAAAATATGTTTCCAAACATCATAAAATGCAATAAATATAAAACTATAAAATTCTTAGTGATTTTCTTTTAAACTTTTTATTTGATCCTAACCCTCTTAATCATAATTAACTTTTATATTATATTATCTTCATATATGATAGAGTTACATGATGATAAAAACTAGTCATATCATATAACTATGAATTTATTCAACCACACATGTATTTAAATTATATAATATTGGGGGAATCATATAACTATTACAATATCTTCCATTCTTGATTGGTTCATTCACCCATGACCATAGGATTAATATATTGACAAAAAGTGTTTCACAAAGTTTTATATTTATAATGCGAAAAATTAATCCATACATCTACTTGTTCATCGGATTATTATCAGGAATATTTTGAATCCATTCCATCCTTATTCTTGTATTTATCATCAACTTATATGGATGAGGCACAATGTACCTCAATAGTATCAGGCCCTTCCGACCCATCTTACCCCTTGGAACTACCCATCAAATTTGTATTACTAGTGTTGTAAATAGTAATCTTTTCATGTGTATTAATCCATAGTTTATCTTCATGAGAATAGGAAGCAGAACATTATTTCCTTTCAAGGGTTTCCCATGTGATAGCATTACTAAACGAGATAAAAACTATATCAGTTTCCTCCCCCTTTTAGTAGGACAAACATTACCTATTAACTATTGGAATCATAAAGAATATCAGGATAATAATTGTCCAATCCATTATACCCTTCTTTGTCAATATCCAAATATTGATTTGGAATACAATTATATGCTGTAGAATCCCTAATCTAGGAATACAATTTGTGGTTTCATTTTTCTATAAATGATAATTGACTCTTGTTATAACCATAATTGGTTAAAACAAATAGAATATTATTATTAGTGAAATAAAAAATTCCTATCCTCCTATCAAATCCAACAATATTTTTTAAATATTATTATGATGTTTCATTATTCATGCATATATTTTTCCATACAATAATCACTCAAAAATAAAACAATTTTCGTTGATTCCTTTCCCTTACTAGAGCTATCATTTGGAACAATATAATCATTTATTGATGAATTCATACTATAATAATTATTTTTTATTTTGTTCAGTTAAATTTTATCTTAAAAAATAATTTCTCTATATTATTAATTATTATTCACATAGTAGGGATAGAAGAATTTATTTCCAACTACCATTATTCCACCTTGTTCTAATAATAGGTTACTATTTCCACATTTCCACAATTTCTAACTTACCATTGATTTAATCTCCATAATAACATAGTTCAAACAATTATATATTTTTCACTAGATCTCTATTAATATTTGGTCCCACTCTTACCATAATTTATCTAACCATAACTCATGTTCACATCTACATGAACACAAATAATTTTGTTAGATTAATAATAATTTTTTATTTATCGAAAGGATGAAATTAATTCACTAATTTCACTTTTTCATGATAATTTTTTTCCTTGTGATCATTTCCATTTGTCAAAACCATTAGGTCACCTCCTTCAAGATATTTCTAGGGAAAATAAATTCTTTATGTATTATCTTAAACATGAATCTTTGTTATTGGATCACATTGATTTTGATAAATAATTCCATAAATGGTAATATATTTTTATGTATATTCCTTAATCATAGAATTACATTCTATGAATATCTCAATATTTTGGCCTTCAATACTAATATAAATAAAAAACACTTTATAGAAATTTTCCTCGAGAGGTTCATAAATTACTAAAAACATTTCCAATTTGAAACAGATTTTCACAATAATTACATTTGTAAAACAGGTAGACATTAAAATTAAAAAAATTCAAATAATTTAAAATTATGTAAGGCCTGCAATTATTAAAAAACATCACAAAAGACCATATCTTTATGATAATGCCTTTTTAAGTTATGTATCTTTTTTTTCATTAACTTTTCATTTCATTATGCTTTCCCTTATTATAATTTAATTGTGGTCATGTTCCTTGATGGATACATTTCATTTCAATAAACATAGTCTCATGTTGTGAGGAAACATTACAAAACCAAAGAGGATCCAGGAGAATATAATTGTTTGGGAAAATGAATTATGGACCAAAATATGTATGTTTATCTCATGAAATGGGGTCTTTGTATAATTTGTTATGTGTTTCTCTGGTTCATAGATTATAGATAATATTTTAAAAGATTTTGGGTTGTTAAATATGAATTTGGCTTATAGATAAATATGGAGAACATTTAGTTGTTTTATAGCACAATTAAAAGTCATTTAAATTGGGGAATATTTTTATAAAATAATTTCAGGTGATGAGTTTTTCATCGTATCCAATAAAAAGTACTCTTATGACATGTAACTAAATTGGACAACACATAATTTCTTAACATGATATTTTAATGTAAGCTGTGTGGATGTATTGTTAATATATTGACCTAGACTTCTCCTCTAAAACCTAGGGAACCTTCTAGATGATTTTAGAGTTTCAACCATCTATTATACATCCTGAAAACAAATTTGACCCATAGTAAGTAGTTTTTGTATAGTTTCTTCATTCTATTAGTTTTTTATTAAAATAGTTGTGGGGAAACCCTTTCACTACGTGTTTTTTTTCATGATCGTTTTTTACCTAAGATTATATTTTCTTTCATCAACACCTTCATCCTCTTGAGTAGTTTCTATTGGTTGAATTTTTAGATCTTCATTAATAGTTAGGGGTCCAAATCATTACCCTTTGGTTTATTAATTTACCATTTTATGAAATATTATTATTTTTCCACTATAACACGTGACTGAAACAATTATATAATAAAAGGGATTATTCCTCATATTCCATTAGATTAACTTTTATTTTAACCAGGATTATGGATTTCTATGGATGATTGAAACGTGAATATAATTTAATTGGATAGTGGGTGAAATTGTGTTCAGCATGATATAATCCCTTATGTGATTTCTTTATATTGAATATGTACGATTTGGATTATATTATATTGTTCTAACAATTAATCTATTATGATGTAAATGAAATTTTTATATGATGGTTAAATGGTAATTCTCATAACTATACATTTATATTTATGATGTGATAAGGAGATATACATTTTTAATGAAATGGCATGTCTTCCATGAAAAAATTCTTATATATTAGGAGTTTCCCTAGAACATGAATAGCTATAAGATGTAACAATGATATTTGGGGGGCTCAACAGAGTCCCATGTTGTAAAGACTATAGGGATCAAGCTGCATTGTATTCCATTTTACAGTTCTTATAAGGCTTTATCCCTGATTCATTAATACTTATAGGGCTTTGACCCAGATCGTTGGGATTATACCATCGTTCAATCATTGTGGCTGGAATTTTTGTAAGACATGCTATAAGAAATTCTATAATGACTCCAGATTATTTTATTTTTCCATGCTTATAGATTTTCATCAATGTCCAAATAAATTCTATATGATATTCTGGAATATCACTACAGTATATTACATTACAATTGTTATATAGTTATGGTTGGAATTGTTGGAATACATGTTTAGTGATATTCTAGTGCCAAGTAGTTTATTGTTGTATTTTATTAGTTATTAAGTTATTTAATACACCTATATATATCTTTCATAGAATATATTCTTATTATATTGGGTTTCATAGACTCGGCAGTGTCGACCTACTCAGTTATACTCACACCAAATATAGCCTATTTTTTTGTACCTAAGAAGATTATGGGGATATAGGTCTGGACAAGATCAAAGGACAGTGTTGTTTTCTTCTTTTTACTAGATGGGTTGGAGTTTATATGTGGGACTAACAAGGGGTTCAAGACCAAGGAAAATTGAGTTCTTATTATAACCTTCTAGTCATTCATTTTTATTAATTCTATAATCACATTTTGTAATATAAAATTAATTTATTAAATAATTCCTTAATTATATATTAGATAATTGTTTTTTCATTTCTTATTGGTTTTGACTATGTTTAAACTTTGAATTATTTCATATATGTTGTTAATTTCTACCATGATGAAACATCATACCCTAGGGTATAATATCCACAATATACATTTCACAAAATGATACTAGTTTGTATCCTCTATTGTATGCAGAAGCATGCTTTAGATCTCATAACCAACCCTTTTTGGATACATAAGAGAGTGCCAGGTCAGGGGGAGGTAAAATGTTATATCAATGGATAAAGTTTTCTTTTATTCTGATTTACTTAATAGGAAAGGTGAAAAGTTTACTAATATGTGTTATGATGTGGTAATGAGTTCTTTAATAGGAGTATCTAACATATCTATAGGGGAAATACTATGTTACTGGGTATTGGATTACTATTTATGTTGTTTCCTTTTTGTAGTTTATGTTTTTTCACCTTGGGTGATTCACTGTTGTGTGCAGTTATTATTTTAGGATGTTACTATTTCTTGATATCTATAATCGTTATGTGGCATAGATCAAGACGATGATTCATATATCATAATAGTAATATATGGATATATTAAAATGAATTTTCCATGATAGGATAATATATTTAATTTTTTCATGTGATATAGAAGTTCTAGTTTAACTAGGAAATGAGATATCTTCTATACTAGATAAATGACATAAATAAAATGAATTGGTTTGAACATTTAAAATACATGGTATCCATGATTATAGTGACCCATAGTTAGTTGTTCTCTGTTTTTGTTACCTATTGTGGTTTATCTATTATTTAACTAGTGGTATAATGTGTTTGATTTTCTGTTAGAGAAATATCCACCATGATATTTTCAAATTTAACATCACGGGAGTGGAAATTAGCATGATAATATTGCGCCTAAAATGGAGCACAATTTATTACCTGATGATTATATGGATGATCAGATTTACAATAGTATCTAGAGGGTTTTATGATCAACCGAATGGGAGAATGTATGAATAATGCCTTCAATGTATTAGCTAACAAGAGTGTATCAGATGTATCACCCAAAATATTTTGAATGGGGAAGGAGGACCCCAAGTAGTTGAGTTCAAGTTTGAGTAACCCCAAATTATTTTCATGCATCTTTAGACACCCTCGAAATGGAGTGTGATATTTATTGCTTATAAGCATTGTAAAACTTCCCATAGTTGGTGGGATGTTCTGGATGATATTGGATAGCAAAATGAGTAATCATGGATGGAACTCAAGGTGATATTCCTATTCTATTAATATCATTTGTATTTGAGGGATGAAAAACATCCTATGTTTAAGCATCGGATATAGAATGGATTTTCTGGGATTGACTATGCCGAATGTTTCACGGAACTATAATACATTGGGCCCACATTAAAAGCTGATGAGATCTCTCAGGATATATGTTTTGTGGATGGTATTTTCGGTGAGGTTAGGTTTCTTTTAATCATTTTTTGTTTTATATTCATTGAGAACATGATTTAATAGACAATCATTACAAAATGGAATCTAAATAAGGCCTCAAGATGTGAAAATGATATTTCTGTAGGGAAAACTATAATCCCTACTTTGAGTGTAAATAATTTCTTCTATGATAGTTTCCACCAAGGTAGTAGTGGGAAAAGTGTCCAAGGTAGTGGATAGTGATCTAAAGGCAGTTTTCTATTCTATTTCTCTCAATGTGGAATGTTTGGCCAATATGACCCAAAATTTATTCACTCCATAGTTCATGTCTCATTGGTTGAATATTTGGTCATCTTTAAATGTTTTATATGATCTATCCACATTAGACCAATGGAAAGTGATCCAGACAAGAAATTATGCTGAGATGGCTCTATGATACCCCATAGTAGGCCCACCCATAGTTTTCCACTACCTGTTCATTACAAGGTAGCGGACGAGGTAAACTATTGCAGGGAGAAGAGTACCACGAAATAGAATTATCTTAAGGTGGTCATGATTTATCCTATGGGAGGGTTAAAAGTATGTTGCACAATATACAAACTACTCCTTCTATCTTGTATGCAACACAATATTTTATTAGAGGTACGATTCTTGTATCATCAACCATAGAAAATGTTATTTTATTATAATAAATCATAACATTCATTTCTATAATATTTATTAAACTATTATAGTCTTATATCTAATAATCTATGATGTTTATTTGACTATCGACTCACCATTTGGAGTGAGATCAGAAGATGACAGATGTTTCAATGTGTTTAATCTATAGCCTGGTGGTTATTTTATATATTGAGAACCATTTATGGTAAAAATGATTGGATTCATCTTGACTCTAGGAATGGATTGGTTAGTTCTATATCCAGATCATTTCAACATATTCAATTGGATATTTACCATCCAATCTCCCGATGAAGGGAGTTATTCACTCCAGGGTGGGTGGGATCACTAGGCAGTTAATGTAGATCCCATTCAGTAAATATTGAACTATCTCACTACTTAGATATTTAGTAAATTTAAAAATAATTTTGTAACATACTCAGAATCATTTCCTTCAGTACTAGAATGTTTTCATGATGTTTTCAGGTATGATTTCTATGGGATACATCTCAATAGATAGACTGTGTTTACGATCGAGTTTGTGTTGGGAGTAGATTTAGTTTCAATATCATCTTACAGAATAGAACCATTAGAGCTTTTGAAGTTAATGTTTTTGTTCAGTAATCATGAATAAAATAGTATTATATGACCTATTAATTATCTTGGGGGTTCCCTAGTTCTCTTCAATTAGAATATTGATGGGTATTTACACTTATGTGTGGATTATCGTATGTTTAATTAGATTAAATTTATGGACTGGATTCATTTTCCATGAATTAATGATCACTTAAATAAAATGAGAGGTTCTAAGATAATTTCCAGGACCAATCTAAGATCATGATTCGTTCATTTGTGGGTGATACCATGATACATACCTCTGAACACTTTTAGTAAGAAATAAATCTTTTACAATTTATAATTTGTTTTGTCTACTAATGCACCAAAGGTATTCATAGCCCCAAAGAATAGGATCGTTCGATATTTTCTAGAAAAATTAAATTTTTGTTTATTGAAAATATGTGAGTTTACATCCATTCTGTATAGGATCATTAAAATCATCATGACATCATCATTAGTAAATATAGATATCATTGGATTTATCCCAAGATAAATAAAATTCTTATATATTAATAATGTGCACTTGTTGGGAAATTTCATCATAGTATCCATATTTTTAATGGACCCAAGGAGCGTTCCAGTTGTGTTATTTTGGAGTATCAAAAAAATTACTTTGAGGTATAGATATTTTTATAGTATAATGTAATTATATGTACTTTATCCTTGATTTAATCTATATGGAATCACCGATATATGTGATTACCATAAATGGTTTTTTTTGTATGATGTTTGCAAGAGATCTTCTCAATATATAATATGATGGATAATTTAAGTAGTTACAATCACATTATATATTACAGTTAAACCATATAAAATTTACTTTGATGAATCTAGAGTTGGACTTAGAAAGGTTCTAATATATGAGGATCTTTCTGTTTCTAATGTATCATGGCAGTTGAGACCACGTGAGAGGAATTAACCTACTCACAGTGTAATGTTATAAGAAGTGGTACATTACCATATATATTGTCTACATGTCTCAGGGATGAAATGTTTTTTATATACATGAATCACAAGAGACTCATGTTCATATTTTCTATAAAATATCTAATCATTCAATAAATGAGATTTGTCGATTATTTGTAGTAATTTGAAATTAAATTTTCTTATACACAATGAAAGGGAAATGTACTTGTCAATTAATTGATCCATAAGACACATAAATATGAAATATGATAGTCTAACGATGAGTGGTTGATAATGGTCATCATTACTGAGATTCACAGATATTATTAGGATTCCAAAGAAAGAGTATCTCTGACTTTGGAATATGATTTACCCAATATTTTGATCTAGATTATGTCCTATTGGTTTTCTGATCCATAGGGATCAATTATAAGAGAAACTAAATGAGGGGGTGAGCCACCTACATGATGATCTATCTGTATTGGAAATTATCTTATTTTTTGTGGTGGTTCAAGTGATCTTATGAGATTACATAAGTATTTGATTATAGTGTTTCATGATTCTTGGTGGGAACTTCATCCAGGACAAACAAAGATATATAGTTCTCTTTGTAGATAATACTAGTTGTCAGGAATGAAGGATGGTTTTTAAGTCAATATGGATAGATTATTCACATAATGTGAATAAAAATTGTCATAGGCTTGTTGGTATTGTACATGATTTTTGCATCCTTGAGTTGAAATTGGATAAAGTCATAGTGGACTATTTGATATGAATATCCATGAAAAGCCAT
The DNA here is from genome assembly GCA_963277665.1 of Viscum album. NCBI lineage: Eukaryota > Viridiplantae > Streptophyta > Magnoliopsida > Santalales > Viscaceae > Viscum > Viscum album. The sequence continues at coordinate 328,413,740 of OY728128.1, forward strand.
AAGAATTAATTTGTATGTGTGAATATGGATTTACTGATGAAGGTATCCCCCATAACACCTATCAGTGATACCATCCAATATGATTACAAGTGAAATGTTTTCATACATGAGGTGAGTAGGTTTCACAGTGTTCAGAGGTGTATCATTTCAGACATATTTCATTGTTTAACATCAATGTTCTGTATGGGTAATTATAATTATAAGGGATTGTGAGAAATTTTGAGATCATCATATCATCCATAAAATTCTGGTTAGACTATTTTGAATATTCTGGTTCTAGAGGATATATTGGGTGCATTTGTTTCAGATTTTGGTGTTTCAAAAGACCTATTTAGAGAATTTTTATAGTTTCCATATGATTGTAGTTTCCTTGAATTGATTCAATTTCCTCATATTGAGGAATTTTATATAATTTAATTCCATTTTATGATATTTTGTTATGGATGTAGGCGAGTATTAACATTTTGGGCCTAGTCCCATTTATGATAGACTTATGAAGTTTTAGTTGGTCAGACAATGGTTGGTGACTGCATAGAGCTGGAATATATCTTATGCTCACCATCAAAGCTGACCAATAGAATTCATAGTTGGTCACCATGTTTTTCTTTGGGATTCATAAAAATTGGGGAAACATTGTATTATGAAAATCTAAAATCGATCAACATGTATTTTTAGAAACTTTGGGATTGGGTAAAAGGGTAGGGAAGTGGTGTACCAATTATCCATTCCATAACATATAGTGACATGACATATGTGTTCCAAATGTCGCAGCTACAAGGATATAATCTAGACCCATACCATGTTATAGAAATTGTAGCAATCTAGATTTTTATTATACGTCCATTGAGGAGAATTTGAAATGGGTTTCAGAACATAGTTTTAAATATAATCATGTTAATACTATAACTATTAGATGAACTATAGTGGAATCATGGTATTGTTAAATGGGAGACCCAGGAGGGGGAGTCTGATATTTGATTACAATGGACAATCATGTTTAGTGGTACCTCAATTTGATTCTAATAGAATCTCATGGACGGGATATTATAAGGCAGGGAGGTTGTAAGATCCCCCTTTTTCAGATATATATCTCTTTGATTTTTACATTAACTTATCACCAGGGTTTGTTTTTAAACATTTGAAACCATGGGGGTGATGTTTCATCATTGATAACATTAGTTTGAATAAAAAAATCTTAGTCTGAATGGACACATGAGTATACTTGAAAGGATCCACATGTTGATCTTTGTTTCAAAAATAGAAAAAATTTCATAGCTGTATATTTACCTGGATTAATGGAGTTCAAGTAAACCTAGGTTATATATTTCAGGGGTTATTGGTAATTCCTGATGTTTTAATAGGGCTTTTTGATTTTAATATAGAAATGGGATGAATAAAAATTTAAAAAACATTTTCACATTATATAACTATATTATACATCAAGTATATTTTGAGTGATATTAATAAAATATGTTGAGGTAATGGTTATTCATAATATCCCATTAAAATTATTAATATGATTTGTAACTAAATTATATGTCCTATTATTCCTCCAAATTCATTTTTATTGTATACTATTTATTTTATTTTTCATTATAATTTATTGAAATCATCTCCACTTATCCCTATGGAATCGTCTAGGTGATAATGGGGATCTGAACAACTTTTTAGATGTCCTAATACCTCAATTAATTCCTAGTATGTTACGTTGGACCAGTTTACTTCACCTACCTTGGTTCAAAAACTGTTTATGTGAAATCCATTGAACATATTCAATTATGGTTTTGATATTGAACCTTTTTCATCATGGAACCACTTTTTTCATCATAACAATCATACCCTTGTTATTGTTCCATTGTAAGTGTTGTTTGATATTTATTTAATGTTATGGGGTAAATTATTTCCCATTTAGTTTGATAATTTCAATCTTTAGTAAATATTATGATTTATCCATTCTAAGAAAAGCATGGATAAATTAAATAATTAATGTTATTATTCATTAGGGTCCTTTAGATTCAATTTTCTTATGAATAGGATTGTAGTTTCTTATTGGGAGAGTAGACCATTTATAAAATTGAAACGTATAATAGCTTGTTGATTTTTTATCTTGATATAAGACATTTGATTATTGTTTCATATATAATCCCTACGTTGTGGAATATTTCACATTGTTCAAATTGTAAATAAATTGAAATATAAATTCATGTATTTTATGCAAAAAAATTATAATTAATATAATCAAGATTTGAGATTTATGATGTGATATCAAGGATATCTGGAATATATAATAGTGCTTGTGTTCCATGGGGAAATAATTATATATATGGGGCAAGGGAATAGGGCTTGAAAACATATATTCTTTAATGATAGTATTGAATGAGCCTAGACTATTCCAATTCTATATTTCATATAGAGTGCAGGCTCTGCTATGTATCATGATGTAATGCTTATAGGTAATTGTCCTAGATGTTTTAATGATTATAGGGTGTTAACCTAGATTATTATTAATATAAAATGGTTATATATTTTTTGTTGACATGGTATTAGGAAAAGTTATGAGATATTCACCCATGGTGCCAATGAAATTTATTTTACTATGGTTATATGGTTGTGTTTGACATTGGCATAAGACTTGTTTTGAGATATTCTACCAAGGAACTAAATCCAGTTCTTTTTCCATGGTTATATGGTTTTGGTAGGAATTATTGAAATGTTTTTATAGGGATATTATAGAATATAGCCGAATATGGTTGTTTTTTATACTAATAATTTTTTTATTAAATTAATAAACCTGTTTATCACCTTTTTGAATACACATATCATCAGACTAATTTGTTTATATATGATGGTGTTGGCCCTCAAATATATACTCAACCACTATACGAGTCTTCTAGTATTATACTTTTTTTATCTCTATTATGACATTTAGATAAATTTCATCATTTTATTACACTATTCCATTATTATGAATTGTATAATTCAGTTTTAATTTATTATTGGTTTTTTCTATACCTATGAATTTAAATCTTCTATTTATATGGTATATTACTACATAAATAAAACAAAAAACTAGGGAGTATAGTCTCCCCACTCTACATTTCACACCCCCTCTTCTAGTCGGTATCCTCTATCGTATGTGTATGTGTTCGTGATGTCTCATAATTATCACTTTTTTCCATGTGAAAGAGTTCTATATTAGGGAAAATTTTAATATATTTCATTCTTAATTTTAATTATCATATTTATAGGTAATCTTACAAACTATTAAATTTCCAATAATATATGTAGACACATGAAGTCCCAAATCAATCCTTAAATTGATATAAAATATTTTGTGTAAATTTTATCAATGTCAAGGGATTAAAAAGGTAATCCTTTTCATTAAATCTATTTATTCCCTTAGTAATATTTACGAACCCATATCTCTAGGATTAGTAATTCATTGCTTTATCAGATCTAAAATATGAATGTAATATATTCCTTAACATGAAATTATAAATTAACTAAGTTTCTAATAGACTATAAGAAATTACATATATTCTAATAGAAAAAATAAAATAACATACCCTTGAAGATAAAAATGAATTATAATAGAGTGATTCAACTCGTACTACCTGTTGAAAATAAAACCATGAGCTTCATTAATAATAAATTTGATCCATTTCATCGTGATTAATTTTGATTAAGAATTCAGTTTACCTTATAATCCTTTATAGTATATTATTTTCCAATCATGGTAATTTTCAACAATAGTTTGGTTTTATAGGTTACAAACACCTCTAAAAAACTATATTATATCCCTATAAAATGAGATTCTAGAAAATTAGATATCAATCCCATATGAATATCTACGAATAAGAAACATGTTCCTCCTTCCTAACCAAATGGGAGACTCCAATATGAAATAAATCCAGAATTTATAGAATTAATATATTCACTAAAACCATATATGTAAATTTGGGTTTTCATCAAAACTCACAGAGTATAAATCTCCAAAAACATCAATATAGATGAGATGATCCAACAAATTGCATTCCATTGACTCTATAATCCCCATATTGAATCATGATATCAATGTAATAGGATATTAATATCAATTTCCCATTATTAATAAATCATAATAATAAATTTCTATTATTATTGAAAAAATGACAAATTAATCATTAAAATTTTAGTTTTATTAATTTAAACTTCTTAAAATTAAATATGAGTTCTTGTGTGGGTGATAGAATGGCTCTAGGTATCTTAAGAATATCTTTTCAATATTTTGGACACACACATTAAATACCCTTATGCCTTCTAATGAATTTGAAAGGTAATAATGACGTTAATTACATTAGGATTTTTTTCTAATAATAAATTAACCTAAACAAAGTTATGTATTTTGTAATTCAAAATTCTACATGATGTAATTATACAATATTAAATTACCAGAATACATAGAGTTATAAAAACCTATAATAAAAACATTGTTTTCCATTGAGGTACGGATAATATAAAATTAAATGTAATTTAAAATATTGGACCTATTATTGAAGCCTAATGAGGTCAAAAATGTTTTAGTGGTGTTTGAGGCATTATCAGAATTGAGAAATCTTTCTTATGGAAGAAAGAACTAGGCTACATGGTTAGTAGAAATAGTGCCACACAGTCCACATGGTTTCTCCTAAAAATGTGTTGAAATACATAAAGAAATTTAGGGTGCACATTATGCTCATGTCATTCTCCCAGGTTTCATGTAAATTATAGATGTTTGCAATTATTATTGTGGTCAAATACAATGGTTGGTGCATGGTTTGTCAAACAGTGTGCCCAAACTATGTGTGTTCCCTCCAATGGTATTATCCAAGGCATGGTTCATGCACAATTTTTTGAACCATGATACAAAACCATGAATCCTAAAATTTTTAGCTTAATTTAACATATCTTCCTTATATTATTATAAATTTAACCCTCCATCATATTTTAATCTTACAATAGATAGGAGGATTTATCTCTCTATCTCTCTCCCTATCGTTGATGATCTCCATGTAGATATTTATTTTTTTTATCCTCCTTCATCATATAAGCATATATTTTAGATCTAACCATCTTTTTGGAAAAGTGGTTTAATATTTTGTCTCATTTCATCAATTGTCTTCCTCTGGAAAGTGCTATTTTGATGTAGTTTCATATTCCCTATTTTTAGAACATTGACTCATTGTATAAATCTAAATTGATCATATAAAAACAAATGGTTGAAACTCAATGCAAAGAGTGCTCTATGAATAAGGTATTTAATTTATGAATTCTCATAAAATGTCATGTTTTTAACATATTTTTGTCGATGTGACCACAACAATTTCACTAGGTTATACCCGATAATTCATATTTTGTGGTTACTGTTGATATACATATATTTCAGAGAACTATTTATACTTTTTAATCATTTTTTTGTGGTTAACACTATATAACCATCAACACCTTTATGGAGTGCACCACGTTATGCACTGTTACAATTTCTAGACACCATTTAGGTATGTTTTGCACATGTCCTTCTTAAGGTATGTTTTTCTCATTAATTTAATGATAATTTAAATCATTAATTTTAAATTATATTTATAGAAATCCCATATCCTATAATTTTAAAATAAATTTAATTGGTTGTGTTTCCCATCTAACTTCGTCACCTCGGATGAAAGGTAATTGAATGAACTTAATTAATTATAAATTTTAGTGTATGGTATAATATATAACTTGGCATAGTGAATTATATAATATCTATAATTGGATTCATATACTTATCATCAGAGGTAATGTAATGGTCCAAATAAATGATTCTGAAATAAAATAATAGATAGTATCATTTCATTGCTATACATTTACATTTTTATGTAAACATAACAAAATGAGTATAATGACTTAATTAATTGTATTATTTGTTTGTGGAATAAAAAAAATTATGTATCGATATGTTTCCAATGAAATATGACTCATTATAATTTTATATGAATGGCCGATCTTTAGCCATCATTCGATTCCTAAGAGAATTCCTAGACCACTCAAGTAACACCATTTTAATTCAAGAGTATTATACTATGATTATAACAACCTTTGAACATTTTGTTCATTTATTACAAGATCCTTGACAAGAATATGAATGATCTATTCCCTATCTGTGAAGATTTTATGATTCCTGATATATGATACTTGGGACTTACTTGATGTATTTTGACACGTGGGACTTTTATTTCACCCCATTGGGCCTAGTAATTTAAAACATGTAATTAATATAGATAGAAACATTGGGATTATAATGAATTATTTATAGTGAAACACCGTGATATTTTCCCGTTAGATTAAACTAATACAGATTTATATCTAGACAATATGAGACACCTCTATGAGTTGTACGACCCCTAATTTCATGGATTCCTAGGATTCACCTTGGATCCTCCATTATTATTTTTATAATATTTTTCACTTTTTATGAAAATAAAACATGGTATTTATAAATGATATAAATGTGAATGAATGAATTATATGATATCACATTCAGAGAAATTACCAGATGAGAATAATTTAGGTATGAGTTATTATTTTGGAATTTATTTAAATTTATATATACATAAACAATGCTAAGTCTACATTACCATACTAGATTGTGTATATTCTATTGGTGGTGGAATATTGATATTTCTCTAAGATCCTATTTCGGTAGCATTTGGTTCCTTGGATGATTATTTAATCACATGTATAGAAAAAGGGATTCATGTAACCATAGACAACTATCTTGATTTCATTCTCTATGTTGGATCATGGTAGTAGATGGCCATGATCATGCTAAAGATTCTACATTGTTTTTTCTATTTTGAATTTTCTATAGCTTGTACATTATTAATTTTCTTATTCCTTATATATGCGTTATTCTATTTTTTTGAGACCTGAAATTACATCATCATCTTTTGTATATGATACTATATAGCTTTGATTATATTATTATTATTGGTTTATCATTATTAGTAATGATACCAGTAACATATATATAGTTTAATTCTCTAGTTATTGTTATATATTTGTTATTACATCAACTACTATACTATCTGAATTGAGGGAATGATCTCGAAATGGACATACCATAGTCCTTCACTGTTATTTATATACCAATGGTATATTGGGAGGTGTAGTTAAGGTCAAATATCCCATAATATCGAGGCACAATTGAGTGGAACCCATGATGGAATGTCACAGTGTGGAATTAGATAATTTTTATATTATTAGGTCTTATTATTTGGGAATATGTATATTATATGAGGAACATGTTTTAAATTTGTCATAATCTATTCGTAGGAATAGCTGACCCATGATCGGGGTAAATACCATAATTTCTAGGAATCATAAATTCTTATTCTTTATTTTCTAATTATAGTTAATAAAAATTCACTAATATGTGATGCACATGAATTGTGACATTTGACATACTTTATGGATATTTAACATTACCAGGTAGAATAGTGATCGTTGTTACATGTATCATTATAGGAACCTTTAATTCATATGTCCTGCATATTACAATCGATATTGGTAATTTTTATTTCCTTTATATCCATTATCAACTTTTATTTTTTAGCAATCCATAAATGTTATATACATCATTGGTGAAAATAACATTTTTTGGTTATGGTAATTTTTTTATTTAAGGTGTCAGGGTCAATATAATTATAGAGAAACTATATATGTTGATGGTGGAATCATAACTAGCTAGAATCCACCCATGACAACTATACACCACATGCTACATGATAAATGTTTTGGATATCATTGAGTGACTACTAGATTTAATTGATAATTTTCATGACCCCTCATTAGTTGGAAGGTGTATTTAGAAAAATAAATCTATTTTATAATACATATTAAATTCAGATACCCAATATAATTTGTGAAATTAATGTTAGATTGTTATATATTTCATTTTTAAAGTCTATGTGAATTTATTAAATGGGAATGATTATACATTTAATAGAAATTTCATATCTGTATTTGTGAAAATAAAAAATTTTAAATTTAAATATTAGCTAATTAAATGAAATTGTTTCCATTAACTGAAGAGGGAATGTGTGATGTACCCTTCACCAACTAGAACCACAATAAATCCTATAAGAAAATATAACAATTCATTAACCATTTATGAATATAGATAGGGTATTAACTTTGGTATTGATCCCTAATTCTTATATTATACTTACACAAGTTATTCTATTTGTTAGTAAGTATGGTTCTATGTTGTTTTCTCATAATTTGTAGAAATGTTCATTCATGGTGTCTTCGAGTTATGCAAAAGGACATTGCTTAAAACCACACACCAGAGATGGTGGGATATGATCTACTAGTATTACTACTATTAGTTCCATATGATGAACCACCTATTATACCAAAACTATGATCTGATGCTCACATTCAAGAGGAATTTATTCTTTTTATTTTATCTAGTAATTTTAATGAATGACCAAAACCTATGATGTATGATACGAATCATGAGTTCTTGTATCAGTATCCTCCCATATTCCTAGGTAAAGGTGATCCTTAGGTTGTTTAATCATTAGTAGAGACCAATATATCTATATTCATGCATCATAAGATTCCTAAAAATACAAGGGCCAATAATGCATCATACTTGATGTATAATTCATCCATGAAAGGTTAGTCTATAATTATTAAGGTAGTTAATCAGTAATGAATGCCTTGGTTAGAAATCCAGAAAAACTTCTATTCATACTTTTTTCCTCAGATGCTTAGAGCTGACCAAAGCAGGGATTTAATGCTCATAGAGGAAGGTATACTGTCCTTCATGTACAATTTTGATCTATTTCCTAATTTTAGAAACATTTCATTGCTTTTGTATTGTAATGAGATATTCCTAGTTAGAGGAATTGATTATTGGATTAGGTATTCCATCTTGTCATAAGATAATTTATTTCACCTAACTTCTCTTATGGGGATCGTTAATCAAGATCTTATAATTAATTGTAACATTATAGTGTCTAATAGTACACAATGTAGGGGATCAGTGCCAAAATAAGGCAACTTTTCTTATGAATGTAGGATGCTTACCCTTAATCATTGAGGTTAGAGTTGTGGAATCCACAATATAAATAATAGTAGAACTATTTTTTCCATTAGTGTGAATGATTGGGGATTCTAAATACTAAGTGTAATTGATACAAGCTTCATTTTCATGATTTCTGCAGTATGAGACATCTTCATCAATTTATTTGGACATATCCACACACATTCAATTTAAGTGGATCCACACTATCACCACCATCAAGGGTTTGATCTGTTGTTCCATGATAGGTTGGGAGTCAGAGTTCCCCTGGTAAGGCATTCCATGGAAGTTGTTGTCATTGTTTTTTCTAGACAAACTCATTATTAGTTTCAACTAAGAGGAAAAAGTCAGGGTAGTCTAGATATAAAACATGGCCATAGATTTGGCCATTGGTATTCTATATAGATAATAACTGATGAATATAGTGTATGAATGTTTATAGAATTATGTAATAATATCCTAGACTCTAGTAATGTATGTTCTTAATTTTATACACGTGCATCTCACTCTATTATCTTATTATTAATTATGAAATTTACTTGGATGGAAATTTAGTAATTTTGTGGTGTGATGAACGTAGGAACCCGGTTGGGTGTGAAGTTAAAGAGATTATGTCTCTTCATGGAATCTACAATCAGTTTAGGAAGTTATACCAACTTATGGTACCTCAACAACATTAAGATGAAAAGATTCAATGTAAATAAAGGGATTGATTGGTTGGATCCAGAACCCATCAAAGTGGACATATATCACCATATTTAATCTTTTAAATCAACACTAGGATACTATTTTCATTATACGTATGAGTTATATGTCTACAATAATTGTTCTGGACCAGAAAATCTTGTGCTAGTTTGAGTGACGACTCATATTTTTTTCCTTTTCTAAGAGGATAATAGAATACATCTTACAAATTTTCATACCATTGAAGATAATTTAAATGATTTTGTTCTTCATGATATTTCATTATTACCTACAAAGAAAGGTAGAGTGAAATATTAGTCTTATTCTAGGAGGATATTATGTTTCATTCCCTCTATATATGATGGAACCTGTTGGGATGCATGATCTCGAGAGAAAATATGAGGATATAGAATCTAAGGGTTTTATCTGGCCTAACACATCATCTTGTGGTTTTCCCAGGTTTTAAAAAATGAGGTGTATAGTTCCATTCATATATATATTTATTATAATTGTTTGAATTATTTTATGGTCATGAACTAGTTTTACTAAATTGAATAGATTGTCTCTTTTATTGGTTCCAAGGAGCTACGATATTCTCGAAGATTGTCCTGGAATAGAGCAATAATAATGTGTGAGTCATGCCATCAGATATTCCATGAACTACATTCCAAAGTAAATATGTTTTATATGAGTACCTCATAGGGTCATTTGGCGTCAAAAAAAAAGAAAAATATCTTTTTGGATTTGACGAGTATGGTTGTCAACCGCTATCCGAATTTTATTATAGCTCATTTCATGGATGACATGTTGTTGTATTCTCATACTCTGAGAGATAATGATAAAAGTTTAGAAATAATTTGGAATACCATAAGAGAATGTAATATATATTCTATTTTTTATGTTCTGCTTCTGGTTAAAAACTTTTTACATCATGGTTCATATCTTCTCAGAACATGGAGTATCGGTTGACTTAGAGAAGGTAGTTCTTTTCTTTATTTGGAGAATCCTGATAAAATGTTTGATATATAAAGCCTCAAATGTATAGTTGGATATTAGATTAATTTTATAAAATATTTATCACAACTTGGTTCACCTCTCAATATTCAATATTATATTATTAGATATATATGTGGTCTGAATTCTCTATGAATTTCATTATATAGATAAAAAGAAGAACTACCTTAACACCAATTTTTATTATTCACAATCCTTGACGAGTCTATGTATTTTTATTTGATATAATTATTATCTATAGGACACTTCATTTGAGACAACATGACTATAGATACACAGCACATGACCATGAGCTATCAGCCAATGTCCATGGCTTTCGCTATTGTAGACACTATTCGTTAGGTGTGATCATTATAGTGTATAAAAACCACAATATAGTAAAAAATATATTAATTAAGTATGAAATTAAAATTATAAATGAAATTTGGGTTTAATATAATCATTATTTTTACATTAATATTTTTTATACTCTGAAGAATGTAAATACAGTAGCTAATGTTGTAAACCTAAAGACTCGTGGAAATACTTCTCTAGAATATAGTGATCAAATTCAAATCGATGTCCCTCTTATCTGAGATACAAATAAGGATTATTGGGATTCTTAAATGTATTGAGTGTAAGTTAATTATATCCTAAAAAGAATCCTCATAACACCATTATGGGGTAAATAGTGGGAAATTTTTAGATTAGAGGGTTTGGTTTTCTAGGAGAATGTTTCTGGTGGAGGACCCTCATCATGACTGGTATATAGATGGATATGACATCCTATATATAAATGGGAGTATCTAGTTCTATATTAACATGTTATGGGATATTCTATTATATCCACATGATTTGTACTGGTCAGTGGACTTGGGTATCTCCATTATGTATCCTGATATGCACTGGCAATATTAGGGGACCGAGATGAAAATCAGATTGTGGTTTTTATCATTAGGTATTCCACCAATCAGCATATGAAGAAGGGGGGGCAGTATTATATTAAATTTTTATATCCATAACCATTCCAATAATGGATATATGAATATGTTATTATGTGTCTATACAATGTCTAACCAAGGACACCTTGATGTTTCCCCATAGTTTTTATAGTTTTGGATCAACATATGAATTTACCCCACATTCATCATATCTGAGAGAATTAATCAGTTGATGAGATTAGATGAATATATGACTTAGAGATAATATGGACCTACATGGTCACACAAACTATCATTATAGAGAGGGTTGCACATTCTAAATAGTTGTTATAGTGGGGTTGTCCTGATTTTTAGGTGCACTTGTGCTTCTGGTCACAATGTTTCACCTCCTGGCAGTTGGATGATCAAAATGGATAACACAAGTGTTGGAGAACATTATATAAGAATGTGTATTTTATTTTAATAGCCCTTTGTAGAATCATATCCCTCTCATTCAGTAATATTATATAATAGCTATCAGATGATGATTCAAATGGATCTGTATGACTTCATATATGGTAGGTCGTTCCATGTACTCATGTGATTTCTTGAGGCATGAGAGGCATCACTACAAGTACTCATCTCATGAAGGTGATGTCACATCATGTATAGCTAATCTCAAAGAGGATGTATAGATGTCAGTATATATAAAATATTCATGTTAGTCATTATCAACAACAACTAGATTTCAAGGTAAGGGATTTGTTTTTCATATGGGTATCACCTTGGTTTGAACATATATGGATTCATAGGTAAGGAAATCTATCACCTCATTTTGAAATAGGATTATGGTCATGAAAAGTGTCATGTTTGTAGACTATAAATTTTTATTACATAAGAGGTTTTGTTCCACGTAGGGCATCTTTCCAATTTATCTTCTTTACTATTATCATGTCGACTTATCTCATAAATTTGATCTTGAGGATATTGATCCAGATGATCATTCTTATTTTGAGGGGTTTCCCAGATGTATAATTGATTAAAGAATGATGTTTACTTTTGGATAGTTATTCAATTTAGAGTAATTTTTATTAAATTAATTATCTGTAAAATATGTTACATGAAGAGGGTGTCTGACGTCTTTGATCAGTGCCCAGATTTGATCTCAAATAGTATTTCACCACCCTACTAAGGGTAACACATGGAGGTGTTCCTTTAGTAGAATAAGACTATCTAAACCGTGATTTTATATGAGGTTCATTTATATTTAATATATGTATAATTCATTATATTAGACCTATTATGGAATAATAATAATTTCAATTATTTTTTGTGGCCTGTCATATCGTTGTTCAGAGATTTGAACACCAACATGTGGAAAAAATAATTTGCTGTCATGGTTAGTAGAAATTTGAAGCCCAATCCTCATAGTTTAGAATATTTTTGTGTGAAATGTTTTTAGGGAAAATATGTGTGCATTGTCTTCGATAACAAAGAATATAATTCCTCATTCTCATAAGTGTTTTTTGTATGTTTTAGTAGATCCAAATACTGTGATCAGCACATAGTGTCTTTATCCTTATAGAAAAAAGTGATGTTTCCCTCAATGTGTAGTGTCATACTTTCTATTGGTGCATTGTTTTTGAAAAAAATCATCCAATCACATGACCTTGAATTATAGGTTGATTTTTTAGTTTATACTTTAGTAGATAGAAGGCTTCACTCGTATTTGGGATGAGTTCCATGTTCCTATACATAGGTTTTGATCCCACTATTTCAAAATAGATTGAATTCATGATCTAATAATTTTTTTGGATTCCACCTAACAAAATGTTGAATAATATTGCTCAAATCATCATTTATCATCCTATGAAAATTATATTTTGATGTAGAATCATATTCCATATTTTCACGAAATTTATTCATTGATCATTTTACTTTTTATGTGGGCCAAAAAATGTCCAATACTAGATAATTATTGTTCTAAAATAATTATGTTTTTGGTATCTTAAATTTCCAAAATTTTCGAATCCTTTATTAAATTTGGTAGATGTGTGTATTATAGATACACTAGGTGTTTCCCCAAAAACTCATATTCCCTACTTAAACCTGATAAATTGACATAATAGGCCCATTTTTATACTTTATAATCATGACATTGGAGGGTGTTATCTCAATTCCTTCCACTCAATTATGTTGTCTACCATGTTGTGTCATGTTTCTCCATTTTACATATTATTTTGATGGGTTTTACATTTGGTATTTTTAAGATAAGTGTCACTTTTTTTTTAAAAATCCATTAAAAAATTAATTCAATGGATTATTTATATATATATCTTGGGCTATAATTTTATATTATATTATTTAGGATGTATGTCCTATCTGACCATATCACCTTGGATGTATGGTAATGAAATAATCCCACTGAATTAATAAATTGAACGAATGTTGTTAGATATTAATAAGCCTTGTTAATTATAATTTATTTACAATTGGTTGCATATCCTTCAAATGTCTTGACATGAAGAATGAATGGTAAGAGAATGTACCTCGTAAATTATTATGGAATTAAAATAATATATGGTTGCATGCCAATGATATTCCTTAACAATTTTATCATAATGTAATGAAATAAAACTAATGGATTATTAAATTAAATTATTGTAGCATTCCCTAATTAAAAAATGATTATTTTATATGGTTACTATAACAGATGGTCTTATTTACTTTTATTGGAATGATCAAAATTTATCCAATCATCGATTCCCTTGGGAATGTATTGAGGACTCATATGATGAAATTCAGATTCAAGGAGACAGTTTTCAATGGAGATTCTTGCATTGGATTGTGGTTATTCTCTATTAACGGATCCCGACATGTTGACATATGATCCATTCACTATCTCTCCTAATATTAGGATTCCTCATATACCCTCCCTCGATCTAGCATGATGCATTCTAGAATGTGATATTTTTAATTCAACAAATTGGGACCATTCATGCATAGTTGATGATTAGGATGAAAGAGATCTTTCAAAAGGATTATAAGCCATTATAGAAAGATTCATTGGGATTTTTCTAATATATTGCAGTAATATCCCATTATATCTAAATTGTATTATGTACTTCTATGACTTATCGAATCCATACAGTAATGGATGCCTTGGTTTTACCTTAAATCCTCCTTTATTATTATGATCGATTTCACTGTTGATGAAAAATTCAAATGGTTTATTAATTAAATTGAAAATAAATTAATTTATTTTAATGATTTCATGTTCAAATACATTTCAATCCATGGATAAAGATTCATTTAGTTATTATCATGGAATTAATTTACATGTATATATACCATCTGAATGATCAGTTTATGTTCACAAAATAAATTGCATAAATTTAATTAGTGGTGAACTATTATGATTTATCTCAAACAATAAACAGTACATCATGTGTACCTAGTTATATTATATGATCATAGGTATCAACAAGGTGAAGCATATCCCCCGGAAAACCTGACATGTTTTATTTATTTAAGAATGAGATTATTATCAACTAACTGAGGCAGAGATTGATATTCTTGGAGAGTTTTTTGGAGTTTTTTTATCATAATATTATAACATAATATGCGGATTAAATATATCCATGTATACCCATTTTTATTTTTTAGATACATTCCATTAAATCATCCTCTTTTTAATATAATAATTTTCAAATTGGATTTGACTATTCTTGTTTCAGGATATATCTTTTGTACTCTATCAATCTCATTATTTAATTTCTATGATCCCACTATATTAATCAGTATTTAAATTTATCTACTATGATCCCCTATGACAAGAGGGTGTAGTCATTCCATTGGAACATCATATCCCATTATTACTAGTCAACAATATTTAACTTATGGTGAGATGTGAAAGAGTCCATGTTCCCCTCTAGGCTATTGAAGCATTGAATGTAGCATGTGTTGGGATATTAAAAATTAATACCATGTAATATATATGATCATATGAATTTTTTTGTTATTGAATTATATATGTATTCCAACAATAGTGTGAATTGATAATAATCCTATTTGTGAAACACACAACCCATGAAGAAAAACCTATTGGGACATATTATATATTATTTTTAATATGTTATTAAAGTGTAACACCCCAATATATTATGTTATTTACATTTTAAATTCAGTTTATTTTGACATCATACATTTCACAGAACATCTTGCTTAAACAGAAAATGATATACAATTAAATAACATTATGGTAAAATGGTTGTTATTAACTAACCATTAAATTTCAACAATAAAGTATAATATAAAAGTAATGAAATTAATATATTATATATTTCATCAAATATTTTGAAATTCATTCATAGGATTTTATAGTAATAAGATAATAATGAATCTTATTTTATACTTTCAAAACAAATATTAGTCTAAGGATAGTTTTTCCACCATTAAATATACACTTCGTTTTTCTCATGTGTTTGAAACATTTATATATTATATTTAACTAGATAAATATATTTTTTAATTTGGAATATAAAATCACACTTTGGTTAAATTGTTCATATTTTTTCAATTAGTTTCAGGCTTCGATGAATAGTGATAAAATAATTCATGTTAACTGAAAACAACTTTTTCATCTAAAAGACTACTACATTATATTTTTATTGTGTTTAAATTAAAACTATAAAAAAATTTATCATTTAATACCATTTATTACATTCTAATCAATTTTACATAGAATTTATTTATAAAAACCATTTAATCATTAAAAATTATTCACTTTGAAACCATCTTTTTTAAATAGTTCAACAATATTAACTTTATTTTATTTACTAACAATTATATAATTTGAAATATATACAAATGAATTAAATAGTTATAATTTCTGTGATAAAATTATTTTAAAATATTCTATTTATTTTTCATCATTATAAATATATATTTTGGTACTTTTTATTAACACATTTATATGGGAATATAATATTATAAATATTGTAATATTACCCTGAATATTTTCATAATTATATTACTTGATTGATTTTTGACCAAAATAATCATTGGATAAAAATTTGGGCCACTTCTAGAGACTTGGATGACATTTTTAAATGATATAAAATTAATGATATTTTATTATTTGGATATTTTTAAAATGTAAATAAAATAATGGTATAAAAAATTATAATAACAATATTTTAAAATAAATAATATTTTTTAAATGATATAAAATTCATAAAAATGTCACATTGGAAATAATAATTGGAATAAGGTTTAATATTTCAAAATCTAACCATTAATATTTTTTATAATATATTAGTGTAACTATATAAGCCATAAAGAACAAACATATGTTTTCATGATTAATGTTAAAGGGATTAAATAAGTGTTAATAAACAAATATACAGTTAAAAATATGGTGAAATAAAATAAAAAAAACGTTTATGAGGGGATTTAGACCCATACTCATTTTATATATTAAATTACTCAATTTTGGGAAATTTGGAATTAGTATATTTATATTTATCAATTTAATATTTAGAGGACTTCTAAAAGTGAACCTAATCTTAATTAAATTTATAAATTTAATATTTATAGGGTGTCCAAAAATAAAATACCTATATCTATTTATATGATATCTAAAAGAAGTCATCTAAAGAAGAAGGTAATTTTTTACCAAATCATTCAAGTACATATCTTATTATACATCATTTTCATGTGTTGGTTACATTAAAAAAATAATATCTATATTCTCATAAATATTATGAGATTTTATAATGATAATGGTATGTCCATATTCCCCCTATTATTCATCATATGAAAAATTAAGGCATCATGTGTGCGTATATATGACGTACAATCTCCAGGTTGTGGGGTAATTTTTTTCTCATCACACCTTTAAATAGATTGATATAATGGAGGAAATAATTGATATATATAGAATATATGACATGAAATTGATTTATTATAATTATTATACCATCTAGTTTCATTCCCTTTAACTATTAAGATAATGATACTATCGCTCATTGGTACGCACGACCTACCATCTCCACAACACAATATGATCTATTTTACATGTTATCCAGTAAATAATGGTTATAAATGAATTTAATTAATAAATATAATATATATGAACATAATATAAGTATGGTGATGAATGAAATATATCCTATTCATATGAAATAAGACTTACATGACAAACAATTGAAAGAATAATGGAAAATTCAACAACAGAAATAAGGGTTATAATGAAATATTATTAAATAAAATTTATAATATGATTATATTTGATATAATATATATGGATATATATATTTTAAGTTACTATCATTCATTAAAAATTATATTTGATTTTAGATGATGTTTATCAAAACAATATTTGGTGGAATTGTTTTTTTGACAATCAAATTATAATTCGGGATTCTATATGTTTAGATCTCCAATAAGAAACATATTTCTTCTTTATATATTTTTTATAAAATATAATATTAAAAAAATATTTTTACTATAATAATATGATATTTTGATATATTATTACCCTTGAATTAAATTTTTTTAAATTGTTTAAAAGGGATATTATTTTCATTTTTGAAATAAAGTACTTTATGGATTTTTTTATGGAAGGATTGTATTTATATCTTATGTAACATGGGACAATATTTCTATCATTATGAAAAAATAAAATTCCTAATCTTCAATTACATTGTTATAGTTTTCTTTTCATTTAAAATTTTATCAATTATAAATTCAATCATTTTTAATTATATCATTTAAAATATAAATGGTATTTCTATCATAAATTATTTAATAATTTTTTTAGAGTACATTCATAAATGTAATAATATTATATTAAAACATATTATTAATTGAGGATTATGACATATGATATAATTTACCATATTTAACTAATGGTTTGTGATTTCTGTTATGGGAGAGGTCCAATTTTGATACCATTCTAGGTTTATGGATAATGTATTCACATTTCGTATCGTAGTAATAATAGAAATGTTTATGTTGATTACTTTTAACCCAATAAAAAATAAGGAATTGGACTTATAAGTGTTGGTAGGGGCCTTTATACCCCCTCCATGCATCGGTATGTATCATGAGTCGAACTATTTTTTGTTTAGGATTGTTCCTTTCATGATTATGTATGGTTTTTTGACTTACGCCTTGATTGTATTTTTGTGATGTCACACATTATTCATTTCCACATTATGAGACCAGTTATTGATATTCCATGTAATTATTAATATATTAGAATATCCAAGGATATGTATATTTCTTATTTTATTTTTTTATGTGGATTTTATAGATAAACTTTTTTTCCTTACATATTTTCATCAGTAATTTGTTTTAATGTATATTGTGTTTAGTTATTCACCTAGCCTTATTGTCTTGGTTTAGTAATGATAACTTCTGATTTATTCTTATCCTTACAAATCTCTTGATTTTATCAGTTTATTATGATTTATTTTTCCTGTGATTTCATTAAGATTATTATGACTGATGTGTTGGGTTAATCTAGGAGAATATTGACATTATCTAGGGATTGACTATGTTATATTTTATATTTTAAATTGTAATTTATGATTTGTTTATGTAATCTAGTTTTTAATACTAATAAACAAATCTTCTCTTTGGGAATCATATCATTTATTTGGGCCAATGTAATTACGTATGGAACTAGATCTGGGCTATTGGTGTTGGGTTTGTTACAGTTCTTAATCAGAAAAGAATTCTATAAATCATGGTAACTAAAAGTTGGAATTAATTTATTATAAAACATAACACCTTGAATGAATTTGAGGATTAGACTATGTAAAGGATAAAATCGTATTGATTTCATAATTAAATTGATATCCTAGGTTAGAAATAAAGATTCAATGATTTAGTTACTATTGTGATTTAGTCATCCTATACATGACTCTTCATGACTATATCACCATGATTAGTGTTTCTCAAAATTATTATTCTGTTTTTGTCAATTTTAAGAATCCAAATGGTTATACATGTTATGATTATACTATTGAGGATGAGGATACTATAAAATACATATCAAAAGAGTGGTGTATTATGGAATATTAGATGTTGCATTTTTTATAGATTATTAATGATGTAGAATAAATAATGTTCTTGTGTATTTAGATACATGAATCATTTTATAAATTATACTATTATTATATGAATCAGGAGATTTATAAGGATTTTACTAAATTACTTCTTCTTAAATTATTTTTAAGTTTCAATGTTTTCATTATGTTTTTTAATGTGATCAAATAATTGGTATGTGACAATAAGATATAAATTAAGTTGTTTTGTGAATATACTATTAAATATATTTTGGTAATTTATTCACCTTCAATCTAAATCATTGAACATTGAATTTTGATATACGTATTTTGGATGAGTCTTATGGTGATCTAATTATATAATAAATTAATATGAACATTTTATATTATTATTTGATGATAAGGTATGATTTCTAAAATTATATTACTTCATATAAACATTTATTTTTTGATAAATATATAGTGGTCAATGTAAGGACCTGTGGATCATTTGATAATGGAAATTTAGTTAGAAATTCATATTGAATCCATGTCACTTGGTTTAATAAATTATGTTGAAATAAATCAAATAACAAACCAAGATGAGATTATTATTATGATATGGAAATAAATCCTTCTCATTTAGTTTTTCATGTTCCTATAATGATAGTAAAAAATAATCCCTTAACTCTAGGTAAAAGGATTTTCTAACAATCATTTACTTTAATTTTTAAGAAAATCAATAGTCTTTTATCATATAATTACTTTAGAATTTTGTGATGGTTAACTTTTTAATAACAATGTTCTTTATCACTCTCCCTCATAACATAAAGGTTATATTTCTCTCTAGTATCAATGTTTTCACTTCCAACTAATATTATCATATTATAAAGCCTACTTTTGTTGTGTAATTCATATTTCCATTTTCTACTTTTTATTTGGATGTTTTACTAACCCTATTTTTGTTTTGGGCATCCGCAAAATGAATTTTCAATTATAAAAAATTGATTTCTAATGTGAAATTTCTAAAGGAGTTGATTGAAATTATTAATGTTTGGGAGAATGTTACAACCAATGATTTTACGTTCTGTATATTTTTTAATTTAATTTATTCGACAACAAACATTGCGAACGACACTGAGCTCGAATGAAAATTGATATAAAATTAAATATTGTTATTTTATGATTACCAGTATTCCATGGTCGTTACTTTATATGGAATAAATAGATTTAAAAAACATTTAAATATAAAAATATATAATATATATCTAATAAAATATTTTTACATTCAAAAAAATGATTTTATAGTCATATGATAATAATAGGTCTGGTTTTATGCATTGAATGAATATATTTCTCAAATTATAGTTTTAAAACTTTCTGAAGGTGTGCATTATTTAAATAAATATTTTTACACTTTTATAAATTATATTTGATAAAATAAAATTCTTCTTTTAATTAAAGAATATAAAAATTTTCTTTTGTACAATATTTTGAATTATCTTGATAAGATTTTTGTTTTAATAAACAGTGATAACATATTTCATTTTAAATGAAAACAACATTTCCATCTAATTTTTTTTCAAGTGGTCAATTATATTTTTAACTTCATTTTAGAATTATTAAAAAATTATTATAATATAAAACATTTTATTTTATTATAAATAATTTCACATTTAAATTCGATGTAAAAACATTTGAATCTTTTAATGGTTTTCAATTTAAAAGCATCATATCTTAATCCATCAATAATATTAATTTTAAATCAAATAAATAAATTTGTATCTATTGAATTTTGAAAAAAATATTATATTTTAGAATCTTCGGGATCAAAATATCATGATAGTATTTTTTTACAACATGAAAATTAAATTTATTAAATTTTTATACAAATGTTAAATGAAAATTCATGAAATAAAGGCTAAAATTGATATTATAAATTCCATATAATTAACATAAAACATGAATTATTATTATTTTATAAGGTATTTTCATCAAAAATATTCCTTTGGAAATTTCGTGGCCTCTTAGACCCACTTTGGTGACATTATTCCCCTATCATTATTTGACTCTACGGAACATCTTATATGTCATACACATGTT
The DNA here is from genome assembly GCA_963277665.1 of Viscum album. Lineage (NCBI taxonomy): Eukaryota > Viridiplantae > Streptophyta > Magnoliopsida > Santalales > Viscaceae > Viscum > Viscum album. The sequence goes on from OY728128.1 coordinate 328,435,579, forward strand.
TTTAATACATATTGATTTTTTATATGTAATTTTTTATTATATATCATAGAATATAAAAGTTCATTTGAAATATATAATATTTACCTTAATCAATATAATATATTTTTAATCATAAAAAAATCATTACATTAAATCCATACACAATGACATGAAGTAATTGATTAAATAATGGAAATATCAAATTAATGATATTTAATATATTAAAATAAATATAATTTTTGAAATATAAATTCACCCATTAATTTTTATGATCTACTAAATGTATTAGGGATTTATTAATTTTTTTGTTTCAAATAAATCATCTTATTAAGGTATTTTTCAAACGCTGCATACTGAATAGGAAAAATATTTCCATTAATGATATTTTAAAATAAATAATAATTTATAAAATGGTATAAAACTAATAAAAAATAATATATTCCCACAGAATAATAATATGGTGAATTGTTTCGTCATTTATCCATTTTTTATTTTTTTATTTTATAGTTACTATATTAACCTTTATGGTGAAAAATACATGTTGTAAGAGTAACAATTAAAGGGATTAAATAATGGTTAATGCCAAAAGGTAGGGGAATCAATATTACCTAAAATATTATAAATTTTTTTTTATTAGAATAGATTAACCCCTAAAATTATTATACTTTTAATGAATCACATTAAATTTATTTTTACTTCAAAAGTTATATATATTAATTAATATATTGGGGGATTCAAAATGTTTCACTATACGCAATTATAAATGGGAACATCCTCCCTCACATCCTCAATCCACATTGAGCCTTATAAGTAAACTAAATCCCTACCATATCTACATAAAAAATTATTATCCATGTTCTTGAGATCCTGATATTCAAAAAATACTCTCTCTAGATCCCTTGTGAAGAGATAAAAAGGAATTCTTCCAAAGAAGAATGTCATTGTTTTTACAAACACACTGATGTTCATCTCATCTTATACTTCATATTAATTCATTTGTCCTATTATAATGTAATGATTATAGTGTAATATACATTAGGAAAAGTTATTATGATAATGGAAAAAACAAATCTCACATACTATACATCGAATAAAAAATCTAAGTACTGTGCATGTGTACATATGTCTTACCATATCTACACCATGGTGTATTATTTTCCTCACAACATTACATGGATTAGTAAACTGATGGAATATTCGATATATATATAAAATATGACATGATATTGATTTGGTATAATTAATATACCATGTAGTTTTAAACCCTATCCCCATTAAATGAATGATATTATTGCTTATGCATATATATGGTCTATCACCTCCCTGATGCGATATGATTCATTTTTCATGATTCACATTAATTATTGTTTATAAATTTATAATTTTAATAGATATAGTATCTATTAACATTATATAATTTGTGATATGAATTAAATATATACTATGCATAAGAAAATTCACAAAAATGAAAAATAATGAATGGAAAAATAATGCAGTTTACACATACTGTAATTGAAAAAAAGAAAAATTATAAAAAAAATATTAGATGCTCATATAAGACACTATATACGTGGATATGGTTCCTTTAAAAATTAATAACATCATATAATCCATTATATATGATGTTAAATAACATTCCACTATAGGAAAGTGCAATGTATCTGTTATTTCATAAAATCATTATTATCTGGGAATGTTTATCTTTATGTGTCTACTGGGGACCAATTTTTCATCAATATCAATGTTTTCTAAAAATTTAATTTTTTTAATATTACAAAATAAATTTTTAATGAATTTTATTATAGAACTTAATTTTTATAAAAATATTTGAATGAAATCTTTTGGTCATCCTCTAAATGAGGTACTTTAAACCTTTTTAGGCTAGAGGAATATTATTTTAGCTTATGAGGAGAAAGAATATTTTTCAACCATCATGAAACCTTCAAATTTTAGATATTCAATTAAAATTTTATGTCTTTATTTACATGATTTTTTTTAAATTGAATGGTTTTTTAAATAAATTAATTCAACGTAAAAGATTAAATTTATCGCAAGAAATCAATGATTTTATTAGGGTGTTTTCATCAATGTCAAAATCTTCCATTGAATATTAGTATTCCATGAGGTTTATTAATTATGAAATCATTTATCATATTTCATTGTATGGTTTTTATTTAGTTTGATTATGGTTGTATATCTTTTATAGCTTTCATGTTTTATGGTTAAACTATTCACATTAAATATTCTTGTTTAAATGAAAATGTTTTTGATTATTATGTTTCACCCAATTCATAATACTAATGAAATGGAATTGGTATGTGTCATGTAGATCCTGTTATCCCCTTAATGTATCAGTACATCTCATGAGAAAAAGTTGTTTGGGTTTGGATAATGTCTTACTTGATTATATATGGTGTCTTGATCAAATCATTGACTGTTTGTTGATTATGTCCTATTTAATGCTTTCCTACATCATGATATTTCTTATTAATACTACATGTTATTATTATACTATAAAATATCCATTTTCATGTATATCTATAATGTGACTATTTATATGGAGTTATATTATACAATTTTATTCCTAATATATTATTCTCAGGATTATGTTTCAATGGAATTTGTTATTAGTCATTTAGCATGAAATATAGTTTATGGTAATTTATAATAGCTTCCACTATATGATTATCCTTAATAAAAATCGATGATCACCCATTTATTTATTTTTATTTTTCCTTTGATGGTATGATGTTTAATTTGAATGGTATATGTGGATAATCTATGTGAATATTGGTTTTCTCAATGGAATTATATTTTGAAATATATAGTTTAATTTTTCATTTTTTAATGCTTTTAATATATTTTCCAAAAAATATAAACTAATAAATAATTTGTTATTTTAATCTTATATTTATGATATTGTAAAATTTAAGGCACTAGCTCAAGGATTCTGGTGTCGGGGTAATTTTTAATTGGACTGAAGAACAACAGGTTGCATTTTTTCCTATGGGTTTCATGTTTCATAGAATAAATTATTTATTTCCCATATATATGAAATATTATATATATTAGTTCATAACCCAAATAATTTCATGGTCTCAAAGACCGTATATATCAGTGTTGTTTTTGTATAGATATTATCATGCCCACAATGGATAAACACTAGGATGTCAATGTTAAAAATAGAAAATTATCATCTTCAAGTATACTATAGGTGACACTATTATTTCATGGTTTTTTCATCTAATGATAAAACCAATCAATATTCACTTATATAATGTCATTGACTTTATAATTTGTTTTACCAAATTATGGGTTTTGTAGTTTCATTCAACAAACCACAAATAAAGATGTTTAGGATGGGTCCAATGACTCAAGTCTTACTAAAATTGTTTTAGGTTTATTCCAATAGTACATCATATTAAATTGTAGAATATATATTTTTGGTCAACGAGGTTTTCTTTTTTAATGGTATTTTTTAATCATTTCATGATGATTTTTAATATTTTCTATGACATTAGATGATTATTTCAATAAAAATGTTTTATTTGAAACCATTATAATACATAATAACGAATTATATAGTTTTTGGAGCCATGAGTGTTCTTCCTTGAAAAATAGATCATTTTATTTCTTATTATTTTGTATATGTAATCATGTAGAAATACAGTACAATATTATATTATATGGTAAAACACATATTCCTTTTTGAAATAAAAATGAAAAAGTTGATATCATGAAATTGGATATTAACTCATTTGTATATATGATTGAATTCATTTTCGAATATATCTCATAAATATTTTCATTGAAAATTTACATTGGAGACTAATATATGTTGTCTTTTATATGAATATTATTTTCATATTATCATTTCTGGAAAAAATTTCAATTTAGAAATATTCATTTATTTAAAAAATAATGGTTAGTTAAAGGGGATCCCATTAATTAAGTATTAAGATAAAATATAAAATTATGTTTTGAAAGAATGTTTTTTTGACAAATTGTTTTTATTTAATGAAAAAAATAATTCCAATTACTATCAATTTAATCCTAGAAAATATTTCTAAATGATGAGGATTATAATGGGTAGTAATATGTTAAATTTTATTTTTAGTATATTTTTATTTTGGAAATTCTATTTTTATACCATGTTAATTAACTAGCAAAAAATTCATGGATGAGAGGAGTATTATTCATTCATGATAACATCATAAGATGTTTTATTCTCATGAAATTTTTGTTCAAGAAAACCAATGAAAAATCAATATAACAATTAGATCACTCCCATAATATTTCTCCTCATGCTATTTTTTCATTATTTGAATGGGTGATTATCCTTTTTAATATTCACTATTATATTAACATATACATATTTAAACAAGAATTTTTATATAATATTGTATTATATTTTATAGATTAGAATAGTTTTTGATATATATATTATTTGTTATTTATATTATATAGTAAATGGGACTAACAACCCCTAAGAAATATAAAATTGTCACTAGTTTGTTTACTAATGTGTTATCCAATTATTTGAAGGAGAATATTTTCCTTGTAGATTTTAATCTAAATAGATTGAGATAATTTTTTAGCAGATTCCATTATATTTTTATTTTCCAGAATTTGTTATTTAATTTATATCAAAAGTCATTGATTCATCAATGAATATGAATAGGGTGATGACAATACCATATATTAACGTCGTTTTGGACTACTATTTACATTTTACATTTATGAACAGAAATGACCAGACCATTGGAAAAATTTCTTCGTATAGAATATGACATGAATGTTTTATTTTTACATTTTTTTTTCAGTTTCCCTCAAATATATTTGATTAATATAGTCACTATACTCAAAGTTTTAAATATTTCTATTTTAAAATTTTCCACATGCAGTTACTTCATGTAACCTGTCATGAAATTCAGCCATTGAATTGATATAGTCAATGTATTGTACCTAAGGTAATGATCATTATTAAAAATTATAAAATATTGGATTTTAATAGAATTTAACCAACTTGTTATGTGGAATTAAACACTCATGTGATATGTTGATATATTAATTTTTTCAAAACTAAAACATTTCTAGTAATATTTAATAGTAAAAGGACCAAATTTCGGAATATATATATATATATATGAATTCAAATATATATTTATTAATGAATGTTTTATTATAAAAAGACTAATAATATTGAGTGTTATACCTCAAAAGTAAGGTTTCAAATAATAGTTTGATATCATTTTTATCAATTTTAATATGTTCATGTTCTATGTGAACAATTTTTATTTTCCTGGTGAAGAGAATTATTCGAAACAATGATTCACTTTTGAGATTATTGGATCAATATAACTCCCAAGGTAATATTTGATGTGGAAATATATTCATGTGTTGTAGTATGTTTTTGGTTTCTTAAATAATATCATAATTAAATATGAAAAAATATGTTTTAATTATTTCAATTCATATATTGAATTTAAAAAGTTTCTCCCCATTTTCCTTTAGAATAATTTTATCTTGTTATTTTTTCGTTAAATCGTTGATTTTAAATAAAATGATATACACTTTTTATATTTTATTCATGGTGTAAATTGATTCAAATTCATAAATTCTTCCCTTTATTCATCTCTAGAGAGTTTATATTTGACCTCATATGGAGTATAACTTAGATCATGAACAAACTATGAGGTTTTAATGAAATATAATTTATATCTTGTAGTAAATATTTATTTTAGTAATAACATTAAAACCATGAATAGGTGGATGTTTTTTTATAAATAATGCATCTAAATTTTGTATTCTACAAAAACATTACCCTATAAAATCCTCCAAATTGGGTTTATTAACATATGTGGGTTATTCCACATAATGATAGTTTTGGAAAAAAATAAATGTTTCTATAATTTATGTTATGTTTTGGTGCACTAAATGATATATGATTTTTCATAATGACTTTTACATTGTATTTATATTAATTCTGGTTATAAATACATAAATATTATAAATACATTTCTAATTGAAAACGAATTTCAGATGAATGAATCCCTATTTATTATAAAATTTACACCTTAGGGATAGATTTGGAAATTAAAAAACAATAGTATTAAATTTTTTCCTAATGACTCTATATGTAGCTGGAGGTAAATTTAATAAATTGAACAAATGGGGTTTTAAAATTTCTAATCACCAAAGATAAATAATACCATGAGGTATTTATATGTATATATGTATTCCAGGATATATATTCATATATTTGTGTATCTATTTTTGTGAGTTTATATTTATTTTTATATATAATTATATATACATATATGTATGCATCTATTTGTGTTGTATGTGGATGTTTATTTTATGGTTGTGCATGTTTATGATTATATGTATGTTATTATATGTACATGTTGTTCATATATATGTTTGTATATATATTTGTATATGTTTATAAACATGTATTTATATGATCATACATGTATGTACATATGTATATCTGCCTATGTACATGTGTATGTAGATATATGTGTGTGTTTGTGTGTCTGTATACACATGTATATATGTTTTCCTAAGTTTATATAGTACATGTATATATGATTTTTTTATGTATGTGTACATAGTGGTAAGTCTGAGTATTCTTATGTATGTGTATGTGTTTCTGAATGCATGCGTGTGTATCAGAATTTTTATGTATGTACATGTGTATATGTGTGTGTGTTTTTTTCTAAGTCTATGTCTGTGTATGTGTTTTCTATATATGTGTATGTCATTATGTATTCATGTGTATGTGTTTTTTGTGTATTAGTTTATTTATTTATTTCTGTGAATGAATATATATATATGTATCCATGTATCCTCATTTGTGTGTTTTTAGATTTATATGTATGTATGTATGTCAATGTATTAATGTGTACGTTTATGTATTATGTGTATGTCTTCCCCTGTATATCTATGCATGTTTATATAATTTTATAGATGTGGTTGATTATATAGGTGTGTGTGTGTATGTATGTTCATTTATGTGAATATTCATGAATATGTATTTATATGTTTGTATGTGTAGATGTGTATGTATGTAATGTGTTCAATTGTGTATGTATGTAAAAATATGATTCTGTAACCATTCAAATATATTTTTTATCTTCATATATATTTTTAGTATATATATATAAATATATTCATGAACACATATACATAGAACACAATTAATGGAAAACAAATTTATTTTTTCAATATTACATTGCAGATGATTTAATTAAAAATATATAAATGCATTTATTATATTTTTAGTGTATTGTTTTTAAAAATGGATATATACATTTCTATTTATCAAATCCAATGGGAATTGGGCCTTAAAATTTTATGTGTCATCCTGGGTTTTTATCAGACCATTACTGGGGTGGGTTATGAGTTTTGACCCACGAGTTTTCTTAGGTGTGTGTGTGGTATATTTCCTATAATCATGTGTTCCCAAAATAAATAATTATTCATTTTTATTTTTATACATTTTTATTTTAATGACAATTATATTTTTTCAGTCATTTTTAATTTATAAATTAATGTCATATAATTTTTACGTAAATGTAATTTTCAATAATTATTCATGATTAATTAATATTTATTCAGTATTTATCTTTGTGTAAATAATATTACGAATATTACATATTATTTTTTTTGAATTAATTTTTAATTTATTAAATATAGTTATTAAATATTATTAATTTGTTTCATTAATTCATTTACTTCTATTTAATTATATTTAATACTTAATTTTCTGTTATATTTTCAAAAATTTATTCATTTTTAATATAGATTAATTAAATATTTTTGTAATGTGTTAATTTATTATTTTTATATTCACATTTTTGAAGAAAAATATTTTTTCAAAGGTTATGGTTGGGTGGTACTCGATCGTCTCCAAACATCAACATGGTAAGGGGGGTTCAACAAACAACAATGATATATTTTTTGGGCTTACGTAAGTACTCTAGAAGCGTTGTAGTAGGTAATAAATTGATATTATAACACCATTGAAAAAATGGATTCTATAGTAGCTATTGTAGCTGTGTTGGGTACAATAGTAGGTATTTAAAACTCCTGACAACTATAGCATCATTATTCATAGTAGTTTGATTTGGGAAAAGGTTGGGCCATCCAACCACGTAAAAGGTAATTCAAGCCACAACACCTTCATGCTATTAAATGTTAATGGCATTACATTAATATGATATTATACTAGTGGGGGGAGTTATTTATAATATAATAACAATTATGTGGGTGTCTTTGGTATTTTGATTTGTGTTCCATGATTATATATTTAATTCATATATTTTTATTAAAATCTTTTTTATGTACGTAATTTAATAAGTTAATATTTTTTCATTCATATTTTTATATATTAATTGTAAATCTGTATATAAGAATTAATTAATCACTATTAATTACAAATTTATAATATATATATATATATATATATATTTAAATGTATATTATTATATTAAATGCGTATTTGGTTTTTTTCAATGTTCATTAATTTATTTAAATAATATTTTGAATTCATTTTTAATACTTCCTCAAAATATTTATTTTTAAAAATCATATTTTATTCTATTTTTATAATTTCCCATTTGTTATTTTTATTTATTTATACTGCATATTGACTTTTAATATTAATTTAATTTAGATATTTAAATTGTTTAATATATTATTATTTTCATAATTCATTAATTATTTATAATTATAATTTGTTTTTAATGGACATAATTAATTTTTATAATTTTTTATAAAAATATTTATTTATTTAAAACGTTTTTTTGTATTATATTCATTTTTATTAGAATTTCATTGATAATTTTTTTCATCAAATTCAATTTCTAGTTTTTATCAATTCTTACTATAATATATATTCATTTAAAATATATTTTTTATATATAAAATTTATATACAATATTCATTTTTAATATTTGTATAATATAAATAAATAATTTTATTTATTCCATGAATAATTTTTTGAAATTTATTATTTTTTTCATTTACCAATTTATTATTACATGTGCATTTATAACCTTTATTACATGTTTCTTAAGAAGCAAATTATATAATTTTTGTTATCCATGTCCATATAATTTATAATTAACTATTATTTTTAAATATTGTTTTTATGTTTTAACATTACTATTGTATATCATTAAATTTAGTGATGGCATAACATTATTTTATCTGCATGAAATGTACATTGGCTAAAGCACATATCTAGTAAATCCAAAATGTTTCACTCATAATGATATAAATTAAGGATGATGAAAAGTGATTTTCGTTTATCACTCATAATAAAATATTTTTTCTACAGTCTTTAAAAAATCTTATAAATACATTTCTATAATTTTATAAGATCCATAATAGATATTATTTAGACTTATTAAACTTATTCTCTCTCATAAGTTGACTGTTACAACCACCGGCTTTGAGATTTTTGGATGAATCAAACCTCAACAGATGGTATGATTGACAATATGTTTTTTAATATATCATTGATAGTTTATAACTTTGGATTGTTTATCCTAGGTGTGCAAATACCACATATCATGTAACCTAATTTCTATAAAAATCACAACATCAGAAAAAACACAGAAACTCGATACAAATTGGTTTGGCACCCATACACCTATAACTGTAATGATCTAACAAAACCTATATCTCTCATTCACATCATACAACATGTTAATCTATTTTAGGTTACCAATCAACAAAACTATAGTAAAAAATATTTTTTATGTGTATATTTAAATTACATCCTTTTATCAATTTACTTATATTACCTTGACATTAAATCCTTATTTTTATTCCATTAAGCTCTTACTAATAATTTTTTTTAATTTTTTTTTGTATAATATAATCTTTAGTTTGGTCTCTTTGTATTGTTTTTCTAAATTTTTAATGTAATGAACTATATAATAAATTTTCGATATAAAATATTTAACAAAATATATGAAAAAACTTCCACAATTCCAAAGGATGATTTAAAAAAAATGAAATTTGGAAAAACCTATTTTATGATTATAGTTTTTGAGTAGAAAATCAATGTGGTAGCCAAGTCCATCCAACAATCATGATATCATCTTATTTTTTCCAATCCAACATGAATTTTTATTCACTATCACATAGCCCTTAGTAAACCACAAGGAAAGTGCCTCCTGATGGGAGATGTATCCACACCAGCTTATAAAGGGGTGTTTTGTGATCCTCCATTTTTGATTTGGGATTTCCATATTTCACCCCCTAGAAGGGCCCATCATCATCAATGGAATATAAAAAAGAAACTAGATCGGATACCATATGTGAAAGCCCAGTCTAGCCTAGGACCATGGTATTTTACACCGGGATACTCACGCAAACGTCTTTGATTTCCTTGGGCTCTAGGCCTCCGTCATCCCCCGTGAAATTTCTCATTTTGTGAAAGGCATCCACACCACCTTATGAAGGGGTGATTCATGCTCCTTGTCCCTCGATACAGGGATTCCAAAATCATTTCATGAAGTGTAGAGAATAGGTAAAAAATCCATCTTGGGTAGGCCCAAAAGAAGAAAATACATTGATCATGATATTGATTGCGTTGTTATAATTGTACTAGAGCTGGGGTCTAATTGATGTTCCAGTGAGGATGTTGGTCCCTTCTAAGGGTGGGTTATTACAATCCCACATCGAATGTGGAGGGTCACAATGAATCCCATTATAAGTTGGCATCGATACCTCACCCATCAATAGGCCTTTTGTTGTGGGATACCTAAGGGGTAGAGACTATGGAATGAAAAAACCCATCTTGGGAACTTGGGTAACTTGATAACGAACCGACCCTGACATTGATCTCAGGGCATTATCGATCACCACTAGTCAGTGAATACCACTATGAATCACAGAACATGTGATTGGGAATTGTTCCCCATTATAAAGTGGATGAAAAAACATTGTAGTATCTATATAAAATATACAATAATGGGAGTAATGTACCAAAATACAAAAAAATTATATACAAGATCATAGAACAACAACCCACATACCACACTACAGAATTAAAACCCTATTCCCAAAGAAAAAAAATGAATGCATCCATGAATCAATATCCATATCCACATCCATGTGATCATTTTCCGCAGGATCAAACATATAATTAGATATCACACAAACACCCAAAGGAAGAAGTAGGTTTTGAGAAAAAATGACCAGTATGGTCTCAACAATGATTTTATATCATTTTCCATGAATAGATTAACCATATGAATGAATTCAATTTTAAATTAATAGGAGTAGAATTATATAGAAAGTATAAATAAATCATTTTAAATAGTTCAAATTATGGGAAGTAATATATGAAATGGAATTACATGTGATGGAATATCTCTTAAACAATCGATTAAATAAAATAGATAAATAAAATTTTTTATGTAAATTTAGAACTGTATAATGCTATTTTACAACATTGGCATACAATTATATCTCATTTATTAAAAAAAGAGAGAAAAGTAGTTATCATTCATACATTTAAGATATTATATTTGTCTATAGGACTCCACATTATCTATTTGATCTCTGCAGTATCTGCATTTACATTTCCCCATGAAGTTTTATATAGGTGGCTTGTTACCCTCACATTAGGGATGTAACCCATTGCATGTATATTTTAGAACTTTATAATATAGTAGTTTTTGTCCAAATAAGTCCCTAAACTAACTAGGTATTTCATTTTACTTATAAAATCAAACATGGGAAAATAATTTTAAGAATGATTAAAAAATATTATATCACATTATTCTATTTCAATTACAATTTACCATTTAATCCAAAGAAGGATTTAATCAAAAACCATTATATTTTATTAGAGAACACCATTTGGTTTCTATAAAAATATTTTAATCCTTTTTCAAAAGTTTAATGTCCATTGATAACCAATTTAATAAATTTTCTAAATTCATATCCACAATTAAATTCATCTATTTTATTGAAATAATTTTCCTCAAATAAAAAATTTAAATTAAATATTTTAAATCAACCAATATGAATAATTATATCCCAATAAAATGGAATTGGTGGGTTGCCAATTTTTTTTTCCAAAACCATTTCAAATCTCCCAATTCACTAGAATTGGGTTTTATCAAATCAATTGAAATAATGTTTTAGAAATTTAATTTAATCATGAAATTAATAAAGATGGATCAATTCATGGATAATCAGTTTGGAAAAAAATAGATATAATGAACTTCAATATTCCTAAAACTCAACACATGTAATGAAACCAATAAATGAAAATTTAGATATACAATACCTCAAAAATAAATAATGAAATGAGATATACAAACAAGGAGAAAAGAACCATCAAAAAAACAAATTAGTATAAAGATAAAAGGATGAGGAAAGAGGATTTAGTCTTACCCACGTTTCACTGAACAAGAATAATTACAAATGAATTACGAACTAATGGATCCAAAAGTGATAAAAAACTACAATATCACCTAGAAAGGCCTTAGGTGGAGGTAGATGAATCTGGAGTAGATAATAAAATAGATCATAGTTTTTCTTCTAGTAAAAAAATATAGTTGGGAAATAACACGACCAGTAATCCCAATACGAATTGGGAAATAGTTGAATCTCAAAAACACAAAAAAAATTCACCATATCAAATAAAATATTATTCCAAATTAATATCCTATCATTAATTTATTCATGATGAGTAAGGTAAAATAATAATGTCAACCAATCTGGATAACTCTCCCATCCTGTGGCATTTTCCAGGGGTATTATTGAAGGCTATATCCCAAGGAAAGGAATACCATATAGGCATGGCCCAAACTGCACAATATAAAGGTAATGGGAAGGACTAGGCTATTAAAGATACTTCATGGATTTGAATTAGAGAAGTGGTTAGCCTACATGGAGTACCATTATTTCTTGTATATGATCATGATTAGAGAATTACATCCATGTCATGTAAAATCATCAACATGCCCTAAATATAGAGTCAAAACTTAATATGGATAAGAATCTAAAATACTGTTGGTCAATCTAAGAAAATAGTTCATACTCTTGAAGACATGTTCATACGTTCTCTATGTAATTTAAAGGAGTGTTCTAAATAAATCATCCACTAGTTTTATTCCCTTAATAAATAGTTTCCACTCATAAATTCATACTTCCCTACATGGCACCATTTATTAAAAAATATGTATAATGATTTCATGACATGATGAAGCCAGTGAATGTAAACTAATGGGAATTGAAATGGTTCGTGAAATTGTTGAAATTGTGGAAACAAGTCTGCAAAAAATCACGGAATACCAAATTTGACAGATGTACAATGTAGATAATCATCAACATGACATAAATATTGATTTTTGAAACATGGTATTCATCCTCATATCTATATTGATCAGAGCCCTAATATTTGGAATTAATGGAATGATAAGATATCAGTAAATTGGCCTCATTGAGACTATTAATTACATCAGAGTTGTGGAATATTATCTAGAACTTCCACAGACCATGTCTCTTGTACAATATGTATTACACATATCCCTATTAATGAATTATATAGAATATCCCTGGAATTTACTGTATTTGGAGGTGGTACATTTGGAAAATGATATCTCTTATGAAGAGAAGCATGTTCGGTTTTTGGACTGTATAGATAATGTTCTATTCAACCAGACTACTCACATGGTCAAAGTACTATAGAGGAACTATATATATAAAGAGGTAACATGTGAAACATATGAAGCAATGGAGTAGATATACCTTCATAGTTTTTTACCTTAGTATGTCAAATGAAATTTCTATGGAAAATTTTCATAATGGGGGAAAATGCAACATCCCATTATTTTATCAATGAAATCTCCCTTCTTATAATTTTTTCACACAGTATAATAGACATAAATCTAATATAGAATCCAATTAGACATTATACACAAAAATGCATAATAAAACACTAGTCATTAAATAAACTAATAATAACTCCAAATATTACTACAAGAAAATAAATAGAAAATTATATAATAGGAATATAAGAATTTTGATTTGGTCGATCAACTAGATTTCCTAATGTCAAGAATAAAGGTGTAAAAAGAAAAATAATATATAATAATAAAATATTAACATAAAATATGAATGTATATTACTCTAGGAAGAAAATATAAGTGATATAATAATTGAATAAGTGGGATTTATAGAATGTAATAGTCCCTTATAAATGTGAGAAATTTAACTTTGGAACAGTAACATAGCAGTTAGAATTGAAAAGTGGCTGTTAGGAATATTAATATGGCCATTACAATAGTAATGTAAAATATTTAAGTATAAATAAAATATTTGTATCTTATAAATGAATATTCTTCATATTTATATATTAAAATAAGTAAATATTATTTTTAAAAATAATAAATTATTTTTTTGTATTTTATGGAAAAATAAATATGTATTTTAAAAAATTATAATTAATATAATTATTTAAAAAAAATTATTTTCAAGAAATTGAAGAATAAATTCTTATTTTTTTATTATACAATAATTTTACGAGACCATAATTATTTTTTTCAATGTATGAAAAATCAATTATAATATTGAAATCGATATATTTTAAAAAACCTTTAAATTTTCTTCAAAAATATGTTCTAAAAATAAGAAAATTACAATAATAAATTGGTTTCCAATTTTCAAATCCACATGTTAATAATTGTTAGGATTGTTTTTTGGGATTCTTTTAAAATAGTTGAATTATTTGGGAGTAGAGACATATTTAAATTTTTATTATTTACCAAATTCATGAATATTAAGTCGTGGGTTGTTTTTTAATGATGTAATCAACAACTTATTTGATATACCACGAAATATATATTTAATTTATGAATATTAATTGAGAATATTGATATTCATGGTCCACAAGATTAAAAAAAGAAATAAATAATTGAAAACACCTCTCTCCTCACCACTAAATACCACCCCCACCACCCCTTAACATCACAGAATGTAATGTTAATACCTTTTTAAATTATGACCAATTTCCTTCTTAATAATACTCCCCACTTAAAAAAACTTATGGTATCAACAAATTACCAATCCCATGCTCCTAATGAAGGTTCTAAATAGAATGATATTCATGATTCAAAATCATCGACCTTTCAAAATAAATTCTTTATCTCTTCTATAACATCATTTTATCCCACTATCAAATGCTACCTAATAAATATAGTGACATAAATATACTACAATAATATTGTTTTAATGGAATATCAATAATCAAATATTTTCTCTTCTTCTTTTATTCTGATATGAATAAAATGTATGTGATTTGTCGATTCACCACCTTCGCAGAGGATGAGTTTCTGTTTTTCATTACCACCTTAAAGGCTAGCCACAATACTGTTATTATTGTTATGGTAGATTATAATATGTTAATTATAACAGGTTTCCTTTTATGAAATAGATATATATATATAATATTTATTTAAATAGTAGTAGTTCATGATGATCAAAAAAACATCCAAAATAAACAATTAATTTTTAATTGTGATTCTATCAAATGAATCATTCCTATATCCGAAAGAAAATAAAATATCGAGAAACATTATTGTTATCAAAGAATATTAATAATATTACATTCAACATATATTATTTATCAACTATTTTTTACGAAATCCCATAATTAAAGTCAATGTAATCAACAATAAAACCATGATGCTAATACTATCTGAAATATAAATTAAAATATTATAACTCATCGAAATGGAAGAAATGTACTTAATGAAATTATAATAAATAAATAACATGGTCAATTGGATCTTAATAAAATTATAAATGAATATAATTAGTTTATCATTGAATATTATTTGTATGGATAACTCATATGTACATCACAAAAGAGATCTCTCTGAACCACCAAATTACCTTTGTGTTAGGGTTTCTTTCACATTACAAAAAAATTATTTCATATTTATTATTATATTGACCTTATATATTTTATTTATATATTACAAACATACATATCTTGTTTAATTAATCTATAATACCACCCCACCATATAACATCTTGTTCCTGAGGTGCTCCAAGCATCATTGTGCTGTATTGACAAATAATTTTGTTACTATGATCAAATATCAGACACCATGTCCATGTCTCCTTTACAACATGAACGTTGTTCCATTACTCTTGAACTAGTTGAATTTCCCAACATCATAGAAACATCCCACTATGATCGATAATACATGTTTGATGATCCTCAATGTATGCATTAGAACAATGCTTGAAATCCTTGATGTATACCACATGAGAAGGGACAAGAAAATATTGATGAAGACGAGACACATGAAGCATATCATGAATATAAATTTAGAGTCATGGATGATATAATCTGTACTCTACTTGACTTACCGTATGAACTCTATGGAAAGGATTGATATCCATAGGTGTTATCTTACCAATATACCAAATATGGATTTCCCCATAATATGCGACACATGAAGGAAAACCTGAAGAACATCATTGAACAATATAGGTAATCTTTCATGGTTAGAATATAATGTTTTCTAGGTATTCATAATCACAGACTATCTCCCAATAAACTAAACCTACTCAAAATTATCATGAACTAAAATTTGTCAAACAAGCACTGACTCGCCTACCTCTATTTGAAAAATTTTCAAACAATACTTCCTTACAAAAAATGATTCAAAAGGGTCCATTTATAACAATTACTAATATATTTCAATATAAAAATGTTTTATGGGTTCAATATTTCACTCCCATAAAACACAAAAATCAAATAAACATGATCGTAACATATCATCTTGGACATGAATAGTCTAGTTGGTTTAAAAATCATCTTAAGGATGACAATTGTTTCTCAAACTAATATGGGATATAATTTCCTTCTCAATACCCTTATAGACATGATAACTAATAATATGGTCATTATATGAAACCATACTCTTTGAAACCTGGTGAATATGAACATCCTTGTACATAGAGAATATGCCCATATAATGTAATGTGATTGTAACACCATTAGATTTTATGAGAAATATTTTTTATGTCTTATGTTATACGCAACACCAATTGAATCATTCACAAAACACAATACTGACTTGGCTTTCATTACACACAATCGCGACCTTCCTCAATTGTGTGTGTAGTACTGAATATCGGGATTCACTAATCAATGATATATAATTATGGACTAGACATAATGAATAGTATTAACTAAATTCTGAATTTTATAACATTATTATTAATCTTACACATTTTCTAGAACATGGTAAGAGAACAAAATAAATTTTTCGGGTAAAATAAGTATTTTTCCAAATAATGTAGTTTTTCCGCCTTTTGATGGCACACCCACATTAAATCTGTTTTTTTCATGTTTATAAGTTCAATTTGAAAAAATAAAATTCTTCTTTGGAATTAGGATATAAAAGTTTACTTTTGATAAATTTTTGATATTTTTCTGATATATTTCATATTTTGATGAATAGTAAAAGTACGCTAATTTTTAATTAAAAACAACTTTTTTAATTGAGATAATTTATATTGTTAAATTATAATATTTAATGATTTTAAAGTATAAATATAATATATTTTTTCCATTTAATATTATTCATGTAATTATCATTAATTTCACATTGAATTCATAGGTAAAAACATTTCGATCTTTGACAATGTTTTATCTTTTAAAACTCCTTTTTCTTAACAACAGGATTAATTTTAAATTAATTACTGCAACTTTTCTATTTTGAATTTTGAAAAATGGATTCCATATTTGGAATCAGTGGGTCCAAATTATGTTAATAGGTTATTTTTTATTTTTGGGCATTATGAATAGTAACTACGATTAATTTTATTTACCATAGTTAAAGGTAAATCGGGTAATTAAGGGAAAATATAAGATTATAAAATAACAATAACACATTCAAAAATTCTATTAGATGACTAAAAGTTGATTCATATCACCTAGGGGTTATATTAAATTAATTTAATGTACTTTTGTCAATGAAAATAATTTAATTATTATTAAAACCAAAGAAAATGACAACATGTCACTTTCTTAAATCTTATAACTATAAGAATTTTAATTTATTGATAATGTTAATGAAACTTAAAATATGAATAGTATATATAAAGGTAATAAAATTATTTACATCTTATGAATTTATTTCCTTTTTAGGGATTAATTAATTATCATTAATTATGACACAATAGTGATGCTGAAATTATATCATTAATTAAAATATCAAATAAATGGTTTTAAAAATATAAAAATAAATATTATATGAACTATTTAATGTGATCCACTAATTTTCTAGATACATATAACATTTTATGAATCTATTAATTCTTTTATTTTGAACATAACTTCTGTATATATTTCATTTAAATTCAAATAAATGAATAGTGTCAAAATTGACACTATTGTTATTTTATAAAAATAACATATTATAAAATGGTTTAAAAATCAAAAAATTATTTATAATTTATAAATTTATATTTATATTATCTAAAATGATATAAAGGGTCAAATTTTGGAAAATTAACAACATATATGTAATTATTTATAAAAATTTAAAATTTAGAATATTATTACCACAAATAATATTAAATTGATAAATAAGGATAAATGAAGTTGATAATGTTTAAAACAAATTCCAAACATCTCTAAATTTTTTTGGTTGATGATATTACAACCCTATATCATATAATCTTTGGATATGAGTCATTTTGGAAGTTTTTATGTGGGGTTGGGATTTAATAGAAAATAATATTTCATATATTTCCAAAGGTGCCCCTCTCCTCCCTTATAAAAGGGCACCTCCTCCCTCTCCTCCTCACACAAATTTTAGCCTTCAAGCTCAGACAAACCATGACCATTTCACATCCCCACTTACTTAGAAACATCCTAGAGGTCATTTTCTTCTTAAAAGTCCAATTTTAGTTCCCTAATAGGAGGTCTCAAAGAGGCGCTTCAAAGAAGAGATAATGTCCATTACCGATTCTTTCAACTTTATTTTTTCTTCTACTTATTCTTATTTAGTTGTTTCATTATGAAGTAATAACATCATTATTACTCATATAATTATATGTTATTATAAGTATGAAAAAACCCTATTTCACCATCTATCCATCCTATGGAATACAAAATCACTGCGCGTGCGTAAGTACAGAATACCGTCTCTACGCCGTGGTGTAATCTATTTTCCACCACCACCTTACTTGTATGGGTATAATGGTTCAAATAATGAATATATATGATTATTTTAAAGTGATATTGATTCTTAAATAGTATACATACACTCCAATACAATTCCACAATCATGGGAACGATATCATCGCTCGTTTGTACGTACGGAATACTGTCTCCACGATGTGATGTGACTTGTTCTACATGATATTCATTGAATAATGATTATATAAATGAATTGAATGAATAAATATGATAAATATTAAACTAATACCATTCTGGAAATGAGGTGTCTCTAACCTAAATTGAGGAATAAGAATTTATTCGACAAAACATACATACAAAAATAAAGCAATAAACACCCGAATAACAAGTAACAATGAAATATTACTAACAAGAACATAAGAATACAATTAGATATGATATCAAAAAAATAAGTATGTTTCTCGAATCGTCAATGACATTATTTAAGTCATTATGCAGGAGGTTCGGACACATACGAAGCAAATCGGACCTAAGGTAAGGGAAAATCTCACAATCTCATTTTTATCTGAGATTATTTATACATTGGTATTTACTAGGGTGTTTTTTGTCATCCAAATCCATGTTTAATCAATATTTAATATTATTTCCATCCACCTAATTTTTTTAAAATCCAATTTCCTTCGGTGAGTTTTTAGTAAAATATATGAAAGGAAACCTTTTTCGTTTTTTGTACGAGGTACTTTTGACTTTTCCGGCCAAAGTATGGGAAGAATGTTTTTTTAACTTATAGGGATTGAATGGATTTTTAGAAAATTATTTCCATGAATCTTCCATTACAAGTTTTCAAGTTTATTTTTTATCTACTTCTTTTATTTAAAAATTATATGACATGTTAAGAAAGGAAAAGTGTTTTTGAAGTATAAAGGATATTTTCCTCAAGAATGGAGTTCAAGTGTTTTATCACAATTATTTTCCATCTAAGATAATATAGGGTTCTGTTTATATCCATATTTTTACATTGATTTGATTATGTTATGATGGAATTATTTTTTTGATATCCATTTATGGATTATGTTATGATGACGTGATGTTTAAGATTCCCATTTTATTACATGGGTTATGCTATGATGTATTGTTTATGATTTTGTAGCACACATAATAATGGTATGATTATGAGATGGGTGGGACCTATATCTCCCTCCAATTCATTGGGTAAAGATTTATATCTCATGAGATAGACATGGCTGGAATGGCAGGATAAACCAGTTTAGTGAAACATGACTGAAACGAGGAGTAAACTCAGTTTAGAAAAGGACTTTGTCCACTATGATAGTCTTGATAATGAGTCTTGACTAATAAGAAACAATTTTCTTTGATTATGAATGTATTCCACAAAGCATCATGGTTTAAGTTATGATTATTGGAATTATGTTTCACTTCTATGATTTATCCGATGTTATGATCTCTTTTATAGGATAAGATTTTCAAAATGTTATGTTCTTATAAATATGATATGCTTGATATTTATTTTGTTTACCCTTACATAGAATTTGAGCTCATCTTTTTGTATGTTTTCTTTTCCCCAGGTCAGGAAGAAGGATATTAAGTAGGGTATGCCAAAGAGGGACTCTAGATATGATGAAATAAATGGGAGACAATGTAGATGATTTATGAAATTATTGTTTATGTTTCCCATTTTCTAAAGACCCTATTCCTATACATTCCTTTCATGGTTTTGTTATATGTTGTAATAATTTTGCTTCAATTTTGAATTAATAACCATGTATGTAAAGTATGGGTCATTATAGTTGGTATAAGAGGAAAGGTATAATCAACCTTTGGAAACTAGGATGTGAAAGCCTTAGTAAGAAACATAAGGATATTTATAATCATAGAACACAATATTAGTGTTTTAGAAATGGCCATGAACAACCTATGATAATTCCTTAAGTGTGAAATTTTATTCCTGATTATCTGGTTTTCCTATAATAATTAGTGTTGCTCACACTATTATTCTTGGTTTTAGTCAATGGCGAAACCCGATGGAACCCTGTTAATGTGGAATGTGATGGGTATTGCAATGATTGTCCCCCTGGGCAACCAAATGTTATGGGAGCTGGAATGAAAAATGTTTTAGCCATGATCACACAACTTTCTAAAGATATGAATCATGTAGGACTTCCAAACGAGCAAAGGAAGGAGAAACATTCTATTGAATCTTTAATGAGGCAGCATCCACCTTCATTCAGTGGGTCTTATGATCCATTAGTGTCTGAAAAATGGATCAGTTCCACTGAAAAGATATTTTCAGTTCTTCAATGTTCTGAACATGATAAAGTCATCTTAGCAGTGTATTGTTTGGAGGCTAATGCTGACCAATGGTGGAATCTTTTTAGGAATATGAGGAAAAGGGATGAAATTGAGTCCATGGAATTTGCCGAGTTCAAGAACTTAGTTTTCAATACATATTTCCCTCGTATTCTTCGAACAAAGATGGAGAAGGAGTTTCATGAACTGAAGAAAAAGGATGATGAATCT
Source organism: Viscum album (assembly GCA_963277665.1). NCBI lineage: Eukaryota > Viridiplantae > Streptophyta > Magnoliopsida > Santalales > Viscaceae > Viscum > Viscum album. The sequence continues at coordinate 328,457,291 of OY728128.1, forward strand.
GTTGGTACCTATGAATCAAATTTTACAAGACTTGCAAGGTACGCATCAGAAATTATTATCCAACATGAGTGTAAGATCGATCAATTCTTTAGTGGCTTAAAACCAAGTCATTGAAGGGCGTTAGACATAAGGGACTTCAATATCTATGAAGAAATTGTTTGATGTGCTCTCAAGTTTGAGATGGAGATTGGTGTAACCCATCAATCACATGGGTTTGATAAGAAGAGGAAAATGGAATTCAAAGGAAAATATTAAGACCACACTAAAAAGAAGATGTGTTTTCCCTTATGCTCAATGTGTGGAATGAAACATGGAGGAAAATGTCTTAAGGGGACAATAAAATGTTATAAGTGTGGAAAAGAAGGTAATTGGGCAATTGAATGTAGAAATAATGGGAAGAAGATGTCTAATAATCAAAATAAAGGAAGGGATACACATAATGAACCTACTACACTTCAATGTTTCAAGTGATAGGAGATGAGGCATTATGCCAATCAATGCCCAAATCCAAGGGTTGATGACGATGATTACCGTCAACAAACTCTTAAGGCCAAAGACAATGGAAAGTCACATGTAATTACTATCGGGGATGTGGAGTACGACAACGAAGTGGTGAGAGGTACACTTACCTTCTGATCTAAAGTAGCAAATGGTTTATTTGATTTTTGATCCACCCACTCTTTTATTTCTTAAGAATTTTCTAAGGGTATCACCATATTACCTCAATAATTAGATGTTGAGTTCGCTGTGACAACACCTAATGGCACAACAGTCACATCAAATGTTTACAATTCGGCTCCGATTAAAGTTTGTGGGAAAGTGCTTCCTGAAAATCTTATGATCCTTCCTATAGTGGAATTTGATGTGATTCTTGGCATGGATCGACATTCATTATATGGAACTCATATCAATTTCCAACGAAGGAAAGTCACATTTTATATTCCAGATCAATCTATGATCGACTATCGATGCAAGGAGAACATAACCTTCCAGTGGAAATTTCTTCCATCTTATGGGTCTTCATTCCACTAAATGAAGGTTATTTATCTCAAATGGTTTTAGAGAAACTCACAATTAATAATATGCCCATTGTAGGAGAATTTGATGATGTCTTTCTAGAGGATTTTTCATGTCTTCCACCACATCATGAAGTTGAGTTTTAAATAGAACTCGTACTGGGTGGTTTACCTATTTCAAAGACACCATATAGAATGGCCCCAATTGAGTTGCAGGAATTGAATAAGTAACTCCAAGAGAACCTTGATAAAGGATTCATACACCCCAGTGCGTAACTTTGTGGAGAACCTATTCTATTTATTATGAAGAACGAAGGATCATTGAGACTTTGTATTGATTATTGAGAACCTAACAAGATCACTATTAAGAACAAATATCCTCTCCGACACATTGATGGCCTATTTGACCAACAATGCAGAGCTCAATACTTTTCCATGATTAATCTTTGTTCGGGGTATCATCAATTAAGCGTCAAAAGGGAGGTTATAAAAAAGACGGATTTTCGTACAAGGTATGGACACAATGAAATTATAGTGATTCCATTTGGTCTTACTAATGCCCCTGCTATCTTCATGGATCTGATGAATAGATTCTTTAGAGACTATCTTGATTAGTTTGTGGTAGTCTTTATAAATGATATTCTGGTCTATTCAAAGAACAAGGAAGAACACAAAGATCACTTGAGAATTGTATTAAAGACCCTAAGAAAGGATAATCTTTATGAAAAAATTACCAAGTGGGAATTTTGGCTTCAAATGGATTCATTTTTGGGTCACATAATCTCAAAAGAGGGGATATCTATGTATCTAGCAAAAATAGAGGTTATCGAAAGATGGTCGAGACCAACAACAGTAACTGAGATCTGATGTTTTCTTGGTTTGGATGGATATTACTTAAGTTTTGTGAAATATTTTTCAAGGTTATCTAACCCAATCACCATGTTGACTTGGAAAGGAGTAAAGTTTGTTTGGATGGTGGAATGTGAAGAGAAATTCAAAGGGCTAAAAAGAAGGATAACCAGTGCACCTGTTCTCACACTACCTTGCAGTGGAGAAAGGTTTGTGATATACAGTGATGCATCCAAGAAGGTAAAGGGGTGTGTTATCATGAAAAATGATATTGTGATAGCTTATGCCTTACGACAGTTGAAAATTCATGAGAAAAATTACCAAACTCATGATTTTTAGTTAACTGTGATAATAATTGCATTAAAGATTTGGAGGCATTACCTTATGGTGAAAGGTGTGATATTTATACTGATCATAAAAGTATGAAGTATATCTTCACACAAAAGGAGTAGAATATGCATCAAAAAAGGTGGTTGGAGCTGATTAAGGAATACGACTGATCAATTCATTACCACCCTGGGAAGGCAAACAAGGTAGTAGATGCTTTATGTAGACAATACCATGCTAACTTATCCATGATGAGGGTCACAACTGATCCAATATTTATGGATTTCAATGGATGGATATTGGAATTATAATGGAAAGGCAAAAATCTTATCTTTCTCAAATGAATGTTTAAACATCTATACACGTGAAGATTAAAGAGGCATAGGAAGAAGATATAGAGTTACAAAATAATGTGATAAATGTTCCTGAATTCAACCTTGATTGTGATGGGATAATATGTTTCTGGAATCGGGTTTGTGTTCCTCCCATCCCAGAATTAAAGAAGGAGCTACTGGATGAGGTTCATAGTTCTTCATTTTCTATTCACCTTGGAAGTACAAAGACGTACAGGGACCTGAAAGAGTACTTCTGGTGGGATGGCATGGAAAGAGATGTTACTGAATATGTCTCTTGATGCTTGGTTTTCCAGTAAGTTATAGATGAGAGAAAAAAGTCTAAGGGGATGTTACAACCATTACACATACCAGAATGGAAATGGGAAAACATCAATATGGACTTTTTCACTGGACTCCGTAAAACATCCAAAGGCAATAATGCTATCTGGGTTATAGTTGATCGTCTTAAGCAGTCGACACACTTCATTGCGATTGGAGAAGAATTTTCTCTTGATCAACTTTCCAGTATATATGTAAAGGAAGTGGTAAGATTGCATGGAGTACCACTTTCCATTAAATCTGATCTGGATCCGAGGTTTACCTCGAAATTCTGGCGAAGTCTTCAGCATGCACTAGATACGGAGTTGAGTTTCAGAACTGCTTAATATACTCAGACAAACATTCAGTCTGAGAGGACAATTCAAACTCTAGAAGACATGTTGAGATCTTGATCTATGGAATTCAATGGTGGTTGGGATCAACACCTATATTTGGTGGAATTTTCTTATAATAATATCTTTCACTCAAGTATTCAGATGGCTCCTTATGAAGCCCTCTATGGAAATAAATACAGAACTCCAACTTACTGTGATGAAGTTGGGGAAAGAATGCTATTAGGACCTGATCTTGTTGATTAGATGGAAGAAAATGTAAGATCTATTAGACAACACATAAGTGCAGCACAGAGTCGACAGAAATGTTATGCCGACAATGGAAGAAAATACCTAGATTTTGAAGTGGGTGATAATGAGTTCTTACGAATATCTCCCGGGAAGATGGTCATGAGATATAGAAGAAGGTAAAGTTGAGCCCTTGATATATCGGTCCTTTTCAAATTCTGGATCGTGATGGGAAGGTAGCTTACCAATTGGCACTTCCACCAAATCTCTATCAAGATCTTGATGTGTTCAATGTATCTCTCCTGAGAAAGTACATACCTGATCCACCACATGTACTCAGCTCAGAAGTTGTTACGGTGGAGAAAAATCTTTCTTATGAAGAACAACCGATAGAGATTTTGGATCGTAGCAAAAAAGTCCTACAGATCAAGACCACTCGCTTGGTGAATGTTTTATGGAGGAACCACCAATTAGAATAAGCTACATGGAAACTTGAGGATATGATGAGGGAGAGTTATCCTCATCTGTTTGTAATGAAGTGACGAATTTCGAGGGTGAAATTCAATTTAAGGGGTGGTAGAATGTAACACCCAGAGATTTTATGAGAAATATTTTTTATGTCATATGTTATACGCAACACCAAAGTAATCTTTCACAACACACAATACTGACATGGCTTGCATTACACACAATCGCGACCTTCCTCGAAAGCGTGTGTAGTACGCAATACCGGGTTTCACTAAACAACGATATATTATTATGGACTAGCTGTTATGAATAGTATTAACTACATTTTAAATTTTATTACATTATTATTCATCTTACACATTTTATAGAACATGCTAAGAGAACAAAATAAAATTTTCAGGTAAAATAAGTATTTTTCAAAAAAATGATGTTTTGCCACCTACTGATGGTGCACCCATATTAAATATAGTTTTTGACATGTTTATAAGTTCAATTTTATAAAATAAAATTATTCTTTGGAATTAGGATATAAAAATTTACTTTGGTTAAATTTTTTACATTTTTCTTATAACTTTCAATTTTTGATGAATAGTAAAATTACGCTAATTTTTAATTAAAAACATCTTTTTTAAAAGAGGTAATTTATTTTATTAATTTATAATATTGAATGGTTTTAAAGTATAAATAGAATATATTTTTACCATTTATTATAATGTATGTCATTAGCATTAATTTCACATAGAATTCATAGGTAAAAACATTTCAATCTTTGGTAATGTTTTAAATTCTAAAACTTGTTTTCTTAACAACGGAATTAATTTTAAATTAATTACTGAAGCTTCTGTGTTTTGAATTTTGAAAAATGGATTCCATATTTGGAATAATTGGGTCCAAATTATGTAAATAGGCTACGTTTTATTTTTGGGCATTATGAATAGTAACTACGGTAAATTTTATTTACCATAGTTAAAGGTAAATCAGGTAATTAAGGGTAAATAGAAAATATAATATTAACCTAACACCTGCCAAAATCATAATTAGATTAATTTAATGGAATTTTTTCAATGAAAATAATTTAATTATTATTAAAACCAAAGAAAGTGACAACATGTCACTTTCTTAAATCATATAGGTATAATAATTTTAATTTAGTGATAAACTTAATGAAACTTCGAACATGAATAGTCTCCATAAAGATAATAAAATTATCTAGATCATATCAATTTATTTATAATTTTTATGGATTAAATAATTATCATTAATTATGACACAATATTGACGTTGAAATTATTTTATTAATTAAAATATCAAATAAATGGTTTTAAAAATATTAAAATAAATATTATATGAACTATTTAATATGCTCCACTATTTTTATAGATACATATGAATTTTTTGAAACTATTAAAGCTTTTATTTCGAACATATCTTCTATATATATTTTATTTAAATTCAAATAAATGAATACTGTCAAAATTGACAATATTATTATTTTTTAAAAATAACATATTATAAAATGGTTTAAAAATCACAAAAATATTTAAAATTTATAAATTAAATTTTATATGGTCTTAGATGTCATAAAGTGTCAAATTATATAATATTCACAACACATATGAAATAATTTATAATAATTTATAATTTAGAATATTATTACCACAAATAACATTAAATTGATAAATAAGGATAAATCAAGTTGATAATGTTTAAAATAAATTCATAACATGTATAAATTTTATTGGTTGATGATATTACAACTCTATCTCATCTAATATTAGGATATGAGTCATTTTGGAAGTTTTTAAGTGGGGTTGGGATTTAATATAAACTAATATTTCTTACATTTCTAAAGGTTCCCCTCTCCTCCCTTATACAAGGGAACCTCCTCCCTCTACTCCTCACACCAATTTTAGCCTTCAAGATCGGCCATCGCCTGACCATTTCACTTCCCCACTTCCCTAGAAACATCCTAGAGATCCTGATCTTATTCAAAATCTAATTTTAGTGCCCTAAGTGGAGGTCTCAAAGTGGTGCTTCAAAGAAGTGGTAATGTCCGTTACCGATTCTTTCAACATTATTTTTCTTGTAATTCTTCTCCTTTAGTATATTTACTATGAAGTAATAACATCAGTATCACTCATATACTGATATGTTATTATAAGAATGAAACAACCCTATTTCACCAACTATCCATCCTACGGAAAATGAAATCACCACACGTGTGTACGTACGGAATACCATCTCCACACCGTGGTGTAATCTATTTTCCACCACCACCACCTTACATGGATTGGTATAATGGTATAAATAATTACTATAATTGGATTATTTTAAATTGATATTGATTTTGAAATAGTATACATACACTCCAATACAATTCCACAATCTTTGGAACGATATCATCGCTCGTGTGTACGTACGGAATATCGTCTCCACGATGTGATGCGAATCGTTCTACATTATCTTCATTGCATAATGATTATATAAATGAATTGAATGAATAAATATCATACATATTACACTAATAAAATTCTGGAAATGTAGTTTCTATAACCTAAAAAGAGGAATAAGAATTTATTAGACAAAAAACACATACGAACATAAAGCAATAAACACCTGAATAACAAGTAGCAATGAAATATTACTAATATGAATCTAAGAATATGACCATATATGATATCATAAAAATAAGTATGATTCTGTAATAAGTAAATGACATTATTTAAATAATTATACAGGAGGTTCAGACACATACGAAGCAAATCGGAACTATTGTAAGGGAAAATCTCACAATCTCATTTTTATCTGAGATTGTTTATACTTTGGTATTTACTAGGGTGTGTTTTATAATCCACATCCATGTATCCTCAATATGTAATATTATTTCCATCCACCTAAAATTGTTTAAATCCAATTTTACCCATCGGTGAATTTTTATTAAAAGATATGAAAGTAATCTTTTGTCATTTTTCATACGAGGTACTTTTGACTTTTCCGGCCAAAGTACGGGAAGAATGTTTTTTTAACATATACAGCATGAATGGATTTTTATGACATTATTTCCATGAAGTTTATTTCATATGTTTTTAAGTTTATTTTTAGTCAACTTCTTTTAGTTCAAAATTATATTACATGTTAAGAAAGGAAAAATGTTTTTGAAGTTGAAAGGATATTTTCCTCAAGAATGGAGTTCAAGTGTTTTATCAGAATTATTTTCCATATAAGATAATATAGGTTTCTATTTATATCCCAATTTTTACATTGATTTCATTATGTTATGATGGAATTATTTTTACGATATCCTTTTATGGATTATGTTATGATGACGTGATGTTTAAGAATCCCATTTTATTACATGGGTTATGCTATGATGTATGGTTTATGATTTTGTGGAACACATAAGAATGGTATCATTATGAGATGGGTGGGACCTATATATTCCTCCAATGAATTCATTAATGATATATATCTCATGAGATAGACATGACTGGAACGACAGGTTAATCCAGTTCAAAGAAACCGGACTGAAATGAAGAGTGAACTCAGTTCAGAAAAGGACATTGTCCACTTAGATAGTCTTGGAAATGTGTCTTGACTATTAAGAAATGATTTTCTATGATTATGTTTGTATTCCACAAAGCATCATGTTTTATGTTATGATTATTATAATTTCATTTCCCTTATATGATTTATCCCATGTCATGATCTCTTTTGTAGGATAATATTTTCAATATGTTATGTTCTTATAAATAAAATATGTTTGATATTTCTTTTGTTTACCCTTTCTGATCATTTGAGCACACCCTTTTGTATGTTTTGTTTTCCCTAGGTTAGGAAGAAGGATATTAAGTAGGTTATACCAAAAAGGGACTCTAAATATGATGAAATAAATGGGAGACAATGTAGATGATTTATGAACCAGTTATTTATGTTTCCCAGTTTCTAAAGACACTATACCTATATAGTCCTCTCATGGTTTTGATATATGTTGTAATAATTATGCTTCAATTTTAATGTAATAACCATGTATATAATGTATGGGTTGTTATAGTGATGTTGTCCTTGATAGGGATAAAGTCATATACCCTCATCATTTGATCCAATATTACAAATACCTCATAATTGTTATTTGTTTTACCAGGTTTTAATATCAAAAAAATACATATTGACATCATCAAATTGACACTCATGAATGGGAAGAGGATGAAAATCCTATCTATCCTATGATTCCAGAAATTCACCATTTGAATTTTCAAAAATCTCAACAGTAAGCCCCCATCCTCCTTCATAATTCCTAAACACAAATAATTATTCAAAAATCACTATAATTCCTTGTAAAAATAAGAAGTACCTCCCATCAAGACGCCTGTAGTTCTCTCATCAATTGCTAATTAATGAACATAGAAACCCATACAAATCCATCAAAATAATAGAACAATCTCAAACGAGAGAAAAACTAGATGGTTTATCCACACTATATATTCTCTCTCTCTGAACTAAGCCGTCAAGATAATATAACTTCTTTTTCTTGATTAGTGTGAATGATCAAGTATAATAGTTGAAGAAATTATAGCTACTTATCATTTAGAGTCTGGAATATCTAAATGAATGTCATCAATAAGTTCCATCATCCACCACTCATAACATTACTCATGAACTTACTATGTATTCATCTTCAAAGACATGGTTTTTGTGATGATGGTGCCTTTACTGGGTGTAAAAACTATCTCCTTGTCAAACGACGTCAAATAGATGACCCACCACCTCTAAGAAATGTTCAAGTACCACTGAGAAAATATATACCTATGGAACTTTTGTTATTTGTACAATATGGAGGTCTCACCGAAAATATTTTGTCTCCAACATCAAAGGTAATGTACGAACACAATTAATTGTATCGAATGATTGTGTGATTCCTCCCATGTTGTATTAGATGTATGGAGCCATATGAAAAATACTACAACCTATTGTATAAAAATTTATCTATTAATAACCCCATATGAATAAAAATACAATGTATATTAGTTTCACAATATATGTAAAGTAAGGATCTTTGTTTATGTTAGACTACTCTTTAGATTCTAAAAATATCTCTCTAAGGCATCAGACAAAACAAATGATAATTTTTTCATGGTTATCCCTGGAATCCATGCCACGAGATGGGATAATTCTAGATATAAGTAAAATAACTAATATATAAACATAGAAAACTAGGATTATATAATACATTCCTTGGTCTGATCAAAGAAACCATGGAAACAAATTCACTACGCTCATTTACACTCTTTCTTATTAGATGACATGGCCCGTGAACAACAATTTATCAGTACAAAAATTACATATAGTTAACATGGTGTAATGATAATGAAATAACATTGTAATAAGGATGATGGATATATATTTGTCATTATGATATTTTGACTAAGAGTAAACAAAGATGTTATTGTAAAAAATCCAAAAAAAAATTCCCTAAAAGGAATAATTATATTATTCTATATAGGCATGATTGTATCTAATGTGTTTGTCAAACCAAATGACATAAATGCAAAAACATAAAACCCATACCATATCCTAAAAGAAGTATGAGATATGCATGATGGTCTCACCATCAACTGGTAGTATTTTGATCCTATATAGTTATTGTAGAAGATGGTATATACTCTCATCTTATCTTTTAGATCATCGATGCAGATATAAAGATATCAATTATTAATCGTCATCTTGTTCAATCTATAACAATACACCCATAAGGGAAAGGTAACATAATCCTTTTTAGTTAAATGAAATTGGGAACCCCATATATATGTACTGGGCCATGTGATACCTTAGCTTCTAGATCTGCCAATAGAACATTAAACTCCCGAACCTCAACTAGTGCCATTCAATAAGGACATATTGAAACAGTATTAGTTCCTGAATCTGACACAATTCTGAACTAAATATCCTGGTTGAGATGAAATCTATTGAACATGCCAAGAAATTCATCAAAAAAATATTCTTTCACTAGTGGGATATAATCATGCCAAATTCAACTATAATCCAAATTTTGGTTTGTTATCAGCATAGTGATACAGTTTTATATGCCCAGAACCGGTCAATTATAGCTAGCCTAAGGATCCCACTCACCCTAGTGAAAATAGTTTCTTCATTATAGAGTAAAAATTTTAACTCTACTATGTAAATAGTCAATATGCTAATGGTTTTTGACTAACTAATCCATAACATTTATTACATCAAAACAAGTAATTTCCACCTCAAATGATACCCATAAGAAATGATTACTATATATATATATATATATATATATATAGATAACACACCATTAATTGTTTTATATTCCATATGTTCCATCAAAAAGGTGTGTCTATGGTCATTGAACAATAAAAAATTTCCACAGCCAGTCCCATCCAATTTTAAAAAATAGAACACAAAATGGGTTGCATTTTCATTGTGTTAAAAAAGCTATATGGTACAAGAATAATACATATAATAGTATATGATCCTATATTATCAATAATATATGTAGTCTCTATATCATGAAGCTAATTATTTCCACTTTAAAGGGATCATGAAAGACTCCCCTATGTTATTCCCTCTGCCATATATTGACATTCATTCACTGGGGTACTACATTCCCTTCCATGACCTAAATGTCATGTGGAACACCATATAGAAATCTACATAAGAGTATATTAGTCCTTCCTTGAATCTTCTACCAATCTTGATCCCTTAACACGACATTACTATAATAATTTTAGATATAACATCTGATGATGGAATGTACTACCACGCACATTTCACTCTAAAGTAAGGAATGAACATTCAGGTTTCTTTTAGCCTATCATTTAACACTAATAGAGCTATAATAGAAAATTGTCCAATGATTTCATCCCACACCCATGATTTCTATTCCCACTATAATCATGGTAAAAACTATTATAGCAGTTCTTCTTATTACATGATGAACATATTCTAGTTTGGCAATTTAAAAAATATTTGTCCTCAGTAGGGGTCTTATGACATTCCCTTATGTGATGAGTGCATGATTATAAACATATGAAAAGATACCCATCCAAGAAAATAAATTATTACCTGATATCATGGTTACACAATTCATTGAAAGAAATCAACTTGGATATATCCTCATCAATTAATGATGGTGATAAGTGATTGTGGATGGAAAAAAAGACATTGAATTCCATCATGAACAATCCCTTCTCTGTCTAGTGCATGAACTAAAGATCCTTCTCAAACCACAATTTTGTAGTATATAAGTGGATCAAAATATCATTCTTTTTGTTATTATTCTACATATTCTCCTACTGGACATCATTCTTTAGAATATCCAACAAATGCATAGTTGTTCCACAATGAATATATCAAAAAATCCACACCCTCTTATATATTGGGTTCACAATTTGATTGAATATCATAAATAATGAATTGATCTTGAAATCAACTTCTTGGGGGATACCTCAATAGTGAACAATAACATATGTTATTTATGGAAAACTCTTTTTAGCTGGGAAATTGAAGCCATGACGATAACAGTCTTCTTTTATGTGGATCATGTGATCATCAAGATGTTGTTGTGATGGTGATCATCCATATGATCCTTAAGATCCCTAGGATGATCTAGTATATTAATGTTAGGATTGTGCTGTTTTCCACTCTCTTGGTTCCCATATTAATGATGATGATGATTATGAGTTGTCTCTACAAGGAAAACCCACTCCTTATAATATTTGATAAAAAATTCAAACTCAATTGGATAAAACAATTGAGAACCACTACATTGGGTCTCTATAAACTGGGAATACATGTTTTTTTGTATCAAATAACATTTCATTTCATTTAAATTTTCAATTATAATATTTATATCCTTTGAACGTTCATGTATTTATGGATATTACAAGTGCAATAGATGTGTCCCTATCATGAAAAATACATACAAATTTTTATCCCAACATGCCTATCATGATATACGCTTACTCATATCATGCCATAAATGGACCATGAGTGGAAATATAAAGAAAATCTATCATAAAAAATAATAACACAACACAAAATGGGAATCACACATGGCGAAATAACATCAACAATAGTAACATAAAATTTTAAACAACAATTAAAACCCTATTCACGTGATATTTATCAAGAACATGGATTAGATACTCTAAGGAATATGATTATTAATATATACCTAAACCTCATCATATCCTTATACTATTAATAAATTTTAATTTAACATAAATTAAATACCTCCCTCTGTTACTGCTTTATACATCTCCTAGTTCGAAACTCTCTCACTGGGAAAAATGGGTTGGTTAGTAGACCTGAAGCTCACCTCCACATATTCCATATGTTTCTTACTTGATGATATGGTGTGATAAGTATATTGGGGATACTATACCCACTAATATAGTCTATAAAAGATTTAAAAATGACCATAATAGTGAATATCATATTAATCAAGAAACAACTAAAAATTATATCATAAAAATGGGAAAACAAAAGGATGATCCAATTACTAATGATAAAATCAAGTAATGAAATGCATATATTTATCTAAAAAAATTGAAAATAAAAAAAACCCAAGTATCATGTGAAACTATGTAATCCAAAAATACCTTGTTTACTAGTCCCCGCGTTAGGCACTTTGAAAATCTCTATCCCATCTGAGAAGAAACAATATAATCAACAACAATATCCTTTTACAAGTTACAAAACTGTATCCATGAAATCATCTCTAGTTCAAAAATAAGGCCTGAATGAATCATAGTAGGTCAACACCATCATTTATAAATTATTTTGTTTATTAATAGTTATTTCAATAAAATGAAAAAAATTGAAATAATTATCCATTTAATATAATACATCATTCCATCTTATTTTTCACAATGTTATAATTTTGATGAGCATGTAACAAAATCACTCCAAGCATATACGTATAACATAGAATTATCAAATAACGAGGTTGAGATAAATATATAAACATTTAATCCCTTGATCATTTTACTATATATAATAAATTATTACATGTAATAATGGGACACAACCACCATATAATCATATTACCATATTCTAAAAGGAAAATTCTACTGTATAAAAATTACGTCTTTTAAGAAATTCTCTATATATTGCATTTTAGTATGTATCACTGGATGAATCCTATGTTTTATGAATTTCAACATCACATGGAATATCCCTATATAATATCATTATAATATTTACTCAAAAATTCATAACATTATGGATATCATCATATCCCATCATAAATATCAATTGTTAATTATTAATATTTTCATTTGCCTCTAAATTTCATATTCACTTTTCTATAAAATGCATTGAATTTATATCAATATGATCTATGTTATTACATAGGTAATTAATATAAATCAATAAATATTGTTTCATTTCACTCTAATCAACCATTATAACATTATCCATGCTCTTATTACTCAATGTTTTTATCACCCAACCGATAACCAATAGTCAGTTCGCACCAACCATTGAATCTAGATGAATCCAATCAATATTTAGTTATAGTATTCACCATAAATAAAATAATTTATTGGAGTTTAATATATATTACATAAATCTAAATATTTCATACAATTAAATATTAAAAAGGTCATTGTGTTTGGTTCAGCCCCCCTAGAATTATCTGGTGAGAAATGTTTCACATCCATCTTCAAACACCAACAAAGAGGAAGGAACATAAGATCATAAGAGGATCCTAGATCTAGCCATGTAAATAACAAAACCACAAAACCCTAGAAAGGTTAAAAATATTTCCACCATTACAATAAGGAATAACCAAAGGGAATAGATACCTAACCAAAAACACTCAACATAGATCCGATATGTAATCAAGGAATCCATAATTGAAAAATAAGGATCTAAAGTCATCTGAAAAACAATATATGGTCATGAGTATGATGATACACAATAGAAAATTAAATAATCATACATTCTACCAACTTCAAACTACAGGGTTTAAGGCATACAAGATTTGTAATCCTTTCACATTGTGAATTTCTTAATTTTTACATTGCATAAATAAAATTGCATCAGGTTTAAATTTATCCCAGAAAATATATATAAAATTTGAATTAGGATCATGAAGCCTAATCACTTTAAATCATGAAACAATTAATGACTTGATTCTAGAAGCATCAACACATCATGTAACATGTTCTTATCATGTAATTGTTTATCAAGTAGTTTTCATACAATCTTCTATTAATGTTCTGAACAACCTATGAATCCTTAAAAAATTTAAAAACATGTAGATGGCCATTTAACACATTTATTCATAGACTCCATTAATTAAAAATAAATAGACATACATAAATATTTGGTCATTTTACTAAAAATATAATATTCATCTTTAATAATACACATCCGCAAATTTATAAATATAAATGAAAACCAAAATAAAAGACAATAAATGAAAAACTCAAAGAAGGAAGTACCGAGAAAAATATGGTATCATTTATCATTGATCACATATTAAAAAAAATTAAATGATGTATTTCATAATATGTAAAAAATAAATGATACAATATTTTCATGAACATTTCCTTTATTTTTAAATTGGATGGGATAATATAAAATGAGGGTTTCGATTATTGGAAAATAAAAGCATGTTGAATAAAATAATTTAATGATATATAATAATGATACATAATTATATTTTCATTCTAATAGAAGATTTATTGTATTTCCAAAAAAAAATGAGTATATTAATGGTCACACATTTTATGTGAGTTTTATATGATTTCAATCATTTTAAATATAATGTTTTATTTTATTTCAATGTTTAAAATAGTATATACTGAATATAATTTTTTATTTTTTGTTAGAGAATCCAATCATAATAATGACAATGATATAGAATGGGTGATTAGAAGATTAAGAAAATAATTTTCAAATAATTCATATTTTATAAGAATATAAGATGTTACATTTCCCATGAAATAACTCGATTATATTCAATGAAAAATATATTATATACCTGAATGTTACTATTTGTTTGAGGATTTGAAAATATTAATATGATTTTTGAGGTAATTATAATTTTTATTAAATATGGAAATGATATTTTGGTGAATCACAATTTTTATGATCATTATGATGTTTCCCTAAAATTTTTTTACATATAATGTTATGAGAAAATGTTTTCAACGATGAGACCAAAAAGGCCAGTAGTTCGAGGTAGTCATAATATGTTGATCAAATCAATAAAATCAAATATATGATTGAAAAAATTACCCTTTTAATATATTCCATGACCCATTATATGAATTCCGCTAAAGAAATATCAAATTATTCTTGGTGATGTTTTCATCATGAATCAAATATCAATATTCCTTGTGGTTTTGGTTGAAATTGATTAATTAAATATATGGAATTCCTTTATAAAATAAAGATAAATTAGTTAATTTATTGTTTTGTTTTTTATTCCAAACATCATTGATATTTAATGTACTAATCCTTTTTTATTATTCCAAAAAGGAGCGGTTTGCGGTATTTTTTATTGATTTAAGATCTCTATGAGGAGAAGAATTTGTGGAGGTACATTTTGTTATTGGTATTAATTTTATGTTTTCATAGTAAAACCATTAAATATTCTCAATAGTTATTGGAAACATTTGAATATCATTTCACAGTGGTTTTTAATTGATTTTCATGAGAAAATATTGGCCTAATAATGGAAGTATATAGATGATTCCATAAAATGGAATTAGGTATAACTATTTAAGAAATTTCAATTGATGGAATAATAATAATAAATTTGAAAAATTATTATGATCTCTTAAAATAAAGATGATTATATAAGACAATAAGATATAATATTCCAATAAAAACAAGCTGGGATATGTTTTATAATAATGTCATCATATAGATTCTTTAAAAAATTGATGTATCCAACATAGGTATTTGAGAATTGTCATCAGATAGAGTTCATAGTATGGAATTTTATAAATACATCATACTGAGTCAATAAAATGATTCATTATGAATCATCAGATATGTTCCATAAGTCGATCCTTGTTGTAATGTTTATTAGCCACTGGAAATATTCTTTATCTGTACTATAATTTTATGAATGGACATAATATTGAGTTTCATTTGGTGAATTTTTTTGTAATGATGTTTTATCAGATAAATGTATTTATTATATTTCATGATTTTCCAATAGTTAATTTAATCCGATGTGGCTAAGATGGTTGTTTAGTGATATAATAATCAAAGTGTAAATGTTTGATTATATCATTTATTTACATAATGTCTGATAAACATAGTTTGTATTGATATTTGAGAAACTTTTTAAATAAATTTTGACAGTTATATTTTATGATGTTTCAAGGTGTTCAATCAAAGAATTAATTGACAATAATATTTAAAAATTAACACTGAAATATCATATTTTGTTCTCTTTTACATGATTATTCAAAGAAAGTACTCATATATAAAGGGGACATGATGTGCTTGTAATTGTTTTCACATATTGATTTTACTTGAGATTCTTTGGATTTGAGTATAGCATAATATGTGATGTTCTAAATAGATGATACCACTATAACCTTGGCATACATAATCATATGAGATTTGGTTTCAGATGAGTAGGTTGTAAAAAGGTAATCATGTATCATTTCGATTTGTTTCTCCTAGAAGAAGAAATAATTCATGGGGTGATGATGTCAAGGAACATGGAGAATAAACAGGGTCCATAAATATAATAATTTTATGAATCATTATCAAATTAACATCATAAAAAATATATAATCATATTGAAATTATTATTCAATGATGAGGTTCCTAATAAAAATGTAAAAATTAGGGAAGATAATATTTTGTTATGTTGGGGTAAAGAATATTACATTATTGTATGTTAATGGACTCACATGATAATATGATGGATAAAAAATTTTCATTGTGTCATCTAGGAAAAATTATAACAATTGTATTACATTCACGGTGTTATATAGTTACTAATGATTTTAGTTAATATCTACACTTTTCGACTGAATTACGATTGAAGATATGAAATTTAAATTCGCAATTCTCTAATATATGAATTCCATTATTCTTTATTATTCTCCCTCATAATTTATTTTGAACCAAACATATGAGTAATATATTTTACAATACAATTTTAATACAATGAACTCAATAGACACTATTTATGGTTCCCCAAAATGGGTCACCCGAAAACCACCTATGCACCTACCCATATACAAAAGGATTCAGTGAAGTACTAATGTATTACGTGCGGCGTCTAAACCATCATTATCATATTATGACACAATAGGTAAAAAAAACAAATAAACTAATCAATATGACCAATTTAGATGAATTCCATAAAATTTTCCAAAATTGTGTATAGGCCCACAACCAAAATGTAAATATGTAATGTTATGTAATGTATTGAAATGTGTAAGGAAGAACTAAAATGTGGAAAATATGAAGAATACCATAAATGGGACCAATTATTTTGCCTTTTCAACTCATTAATGAACATCCCATGACCAAATCAACCATATATCATGTATTCCTTCACATTTTCTTGATCAACAACCGTGAAGTTTACATGGGTACCTAATGGTAGACCATACAGGGTGTGAGTACAAATCATTTGGCCACAACCAATAATTTTCAAAAAATTATAAATATATATTGTCTGTATATGCATAATAAGTGGTCTTATAAACATGAGTTAAATAAGATATTATTAAATAACATGATTTAAAATATGGACATTCATTAATTGTTCCATTTTTTCATCCTTTCATCAACAAAAATGCAGCCCATGTCATTCAACAAATATATATAAGGGAATAGTCTTGATACCTATATCATTTGGGAGAACATTAAAAAACTATTAATTAATACATACCTTGTTTCTTCTAAACATGTTGTCCCATAAAATACATTAATTAGTGTAATAGATCGTTTGTGTGACTCCTTATCCCATGCACTAAAGGTGTGGGATTTAAAGCCTCTTTCTATCCCAACCTGTGGGTGTGGAACTTCATGTCAATAGCAGACATACCTCCAATAAATGTCCACATTATTATTTATCCATAACACATTTACCAAATATAAACCATCACCATTTAACCCATTCATAATTTAAATTAATAGTTCATTCAACTCATAATCCTTCATCATGACTTAAACCAATTACAAAATTTCATTTACATACCTTATGTGAAATTAAAAAATATATTATTAACATGCTGCTACCAATATGCAAAATTACCATTTAAATTCAATAACTCATTATACACATTTACATTATACAAAACACCCCCTTATAACATGTTATAAATTAGGAAAAAATACAAATAGTTTCATTCTATTAGTACAATAACATGTCAAAACATTTATCAATAGCTCTATGTCATAATAATTCAATTATACAAATCACATTTTATCTACCATGATTTGGAAGTGTCACACACCATAGGTGGCCCTTAACACTATCCAAATAACCCTCAACGGATCCCATTAGTATCATGAGGAATTCAATTGAACAATTAACCAATCAATTTCACATATCTAATAAGTAATTCCAAACAAGAAATGTAATGGATCGGGTTTTTGGGGTCCATTACTTTGTGAAAATCTCAAATTGGGTTTTCTAGTCTGGGAATCTCAGTCGAGTTTGGCCTAATGGTATTCCTACCGGTAGCCTTATCCTATCGGTAGCAGGCCTACCAGTAGCTTGGTCTACTGGTATCCATAGCATACTGGTAGCTCTGTTTACCTATAGCTCGGTCTACCGATAGCCGAGAGCTACCGGTAGTTGTCATCCACCAGTAGCTCCCAAATACTAGTGGCTCTAACCTACCCCCATGGGTTTTTTTCCTGTCACGCTTCTTTTTGTGAAAATTGGGTATTAGACACTATTTTGACCTGTTTTAAAGCCCAGTAATGCCAATAAATTTAGTTTAATTAAGTATTTAATAAATTAATCTGGTGTTTGGTTTGGTTTAAATTGTTTGACCCTTAATGACGTGTGGGGCCGCGTGGTCAACCCACGACCCCCATTCCTTATGTGGTTTCACATTCTTATCTCAACCGTCCCTAGCCCTTATAAACTAATGGGTTCCCCATGTGTGTTTTTTTTAATCACCATATTCTAGGAGTACCTTTCATGCCGCTTTTTGTTTAGGAGAGCCGCATCGCTATCTGTGGAATTCCACGCCCAGGCTCATTATCAATCATTGATCAACAAGTTGGAAATTTTTCCTTCGTCTCACCCTTTTGTGTATCATGCGGGGTGGGCAAGTTTTTGATTCTGTATAATTGGATAAACCCAAACCTTAATGAATATAATGAATGGACTCTTAATAATGAAGGGGGGGGGGGTCTGATCGATGATTCTGCCTTGATTTATGATCTTCCTCAATTTTTTATGATTAATGAATTGTGTGGGCTTACACCTTCTAAAAATCATGGCCGTTGGTGGTCTTTCTCTGTGTACTAACGAACCCTTGAATCTAGTTATGTTAAATGGATTGTTTTGGTGGTTGTGAACCCTTACTGTGAGAAGTAAATTTGTTAATTACGTATATTCAGCTAAAAAAATTGAAAGCACCAGGATCAACTCCTTTCTGTGATAACCCTGGATAATGTACAATGAATTTGAAAATTGTGGACTGTGTTAAATCAAATAAATTTGAAAATAATGGAATGGTCTTACTTAGTGGTGGTGGTTTGGTTGTTTTCTTTCACGGGTCGTTTACTGGGTTATGTGGGTGGGGATGGGATTCCCTATAGTTATAGATTCAGTGGTTGTGAATTTTATGACTGGGTGGTTACCATGTTTATATCACGAATTGGGGTGGGATCCTCTGCTGTTGAGAAACCTTTTGGCTCCGGGATATTGGACATGGGGCTGTATCTTGGGGTCTCCATTGGTTGTTGTGGATTTGCAAGAGAACCGGGTGTGGATGTTGTAGTTAATCCCTGAATGTTTGCTTTCCTGGACTTTTGCCTATTCTTACTATTTTTCCAAGTAGGTGCAAATAATTAAACGTCACTACTAATAATGGAAACGAATGGGACCAATGGGTTTTGTTGGCAAGAGTTGTGACTCAGAGTTGAGTGCTGTTTGAGTTCCATAGGTTGGCTGAAAAACCTAAACATGGGAGATTGATTGTTACCTATATATATATTTGTAGTATTTTTTTTCTTATTCGCGCCCCACCCATGTTGATCACTTAGAGCAGAACACCTCCATTTCATGGGGGGGGATGTTTTTCCTAACACTATTATTAGTGGTTGGTTATTAGCTCCTTTTCGACTCCCTTTCTCGGATATCCCAAGTATCTTGGGGTATTCTATGATGTCCTGAGGTCCATTATTAGCCCAAGAACCTCCGGGTGGGGTAGTGTGGTGGTTATGGCCCAGGTATGTGCGGGCATGTAGTTTCCTAAGTATCATCGGTATGAGGCCCAGGTGTCTTCTGGTGTGGCAGTGGACCTTCTATCCCAGGTGTCTTCTGGCGTGGCAGTGGTTGTTCTGGCCTAGGTGTTTGTAGGCATGGTTATGTGTGATAGTTGTGGCACAGGTGTGTGCAAGCGGGGTTTGGCAGTGGGACTG
The DNA here is from genome assembly GCA_963277665.1 of Viscum album. NCBI lineage: Eukaryota > Viridiplantae > Streptophyta > Magnoliopsida > Santalales > Viscaceae > Viscum > Viscum album. The sequence goes on from OY728128.1 coordinate 328,477,805, forward strand.
CGTGAGGTTATGTCCCAGGTGTGTGTGGGTAGGGTGTGGTAGTTAGACTGTGGTGAGAATGGCGGGATTGGTTCGATGCGTAGGATGTCTTCAATAACCAGTGGGAATGTTGTGTGGGGTACCCAAACATCGAAGTGATCTTATTATATATATATTCCTTTCATGCATTTTTTGGTGAGTGTGGCAGGTGAGTGGGATAGATTAACTCCTTGATAGTGTTGGTTGTCTGCTTCTCACGAGACTTTAGCACGTTCACCCACTTGTGCAGGAGATTCTTTGGTTTTCTCTACTGAGTATACATATATGCTCATCCTACATATATAAAACTGCATTTAGGTTTCTAGGAGGACTTCAGGGATCGCGAGGGACCATACTAGGTTGGACCGTTGGGGTATTTTTAGTTACGATTTTTATTTCATTGGTACTTTACCCTTGTAGTCACTTTCTACTTTGTCGATTTTTACTTTTGTAACATGCTTTGGGAATGGTTCATGGATTTACTTTTACTTTCATCTTTTGGATTTGTTGGGATTTACCATTATATCTCTGGATCCTATTAAAATAAAAAGGGTAATGCCTTCCATTTAGTGTGTGATTCTATACCCTTGGTGCATGTCGCAACTTCGGGACCTATTGAAGGCGGGTCTCGGGGGTCATTATCTTCCTTCAACATAATGAAGGAAGGGCCTGCCAATCTGCTAACCCTTCCCTCCTTTTGGTGAAGGCGGGTCATGATAGAATGGTATCAGAGGAGGTTTGATAGATAGGAAGGAGACTGGAGATATGAACAGTGAGGATTGCATGGGATGGTAGGAAAACAATGTTTGGTGACCTTGGTGCGTGAATTAGGCCAGGGAAGACCGTCTAGGATGTGGGATTTTAGGGCCCCCCGTGATTCGATGTGAGGACTCTAGACCTACCGAACGACCAAGTAAGGCCATACTGATTGCAGGGTAGAGAGACCCTAGGAATGGTACATACATCCTAATGACTTCTGTTTTCGTGTTTCTGGGGAATTTTAGGATTTGGAATCAATAAAAAATTTAAGAAATTTTAAGAACAATATTATGCACTACTTGGGATTAGGCATTACTTATTTACCTTGTAGCTATGGAACCTGGGAGGCGAACACATTTGGTGCGGGCGATCAAGGCCCTGGCGACTAACTTAGCCGATCGGCAGAGAGCTGATCGAGAGGCAGAGGACGACCAGTGGCAAAGGACTCTTCAGGCCTTCCAGCGACAGACCCTCTTGAAGTATGAGAGCAACACCTCTGACATGAAGACAAAGAGCTGGCTAGAGGAGCTGGTGATAGTCATCAGCTTGACCTGGGCTTCAACAGAGTACTGGGTTCCTCTGGCCGTCAGCCAGATGTGGGGAGCGGCATGTCAGCGATGGACGCTTTACCTGGGGGGGAGGAGATAGGCTGAGGTGGCATGGGCTAATTTCGAAAAGGAGTTCCAGATATAATTCCCCTCTTCTATGATGAAGGCAGAGAAGAGGCAGGATCTACTCTCCCTCCAGCTGGGGAGTATGTTAGTAATGGAGCTAGGGATCAAAATCAAGGATCTCCTCCACTTTGCTCTGGACCTCTTTCCCAACAAGGAGTCTTGAGAAGACGTTTGGAGGAGGTGCTCCGACCTTCCCTCCATTATGCTGTTACCCCCTTTAACCCGCCGACGTACGTGGAGGTCCAGAAGAAGGTCAAAGTGGTGGAGAGGATTCCAGCTCTAGGAGGAGTGACACGAGAGGGGATCCAGCTGGGATCATCAAAGGGGAAGTTCATCAGCACCAGGCCTCCAGCATCAGGACCCTCCAGGTTCCGACCAACACAGAGTAGGCTGCAGCAGTTTCAGTTCTAGTCCCCTGGTCCTCGCCCTTTTCCATTGGGCCCAGGACTGTGGTGCTTTGTCTATTGGAGCTACAGACATCTCTGGAGTCAGTGCCCAGACCGAGTACAGTATGGAGGTGGTGGATAGCCCCAGCACCCACTCCAGTAGCAACTTTCAGCCAGGCCTTTCCAACAGCAGTAGTAGGGGCAGCGATCTCCGGCTCCTCCGAGGGCAGACGTTGGAGGAGGAGGCCGACATTAGTGTGATCCTCAGGGACCTCGACCGAGGCATGGTATGGGAGGTGTCCAATAGCCGAGGGGAGAGGATATGGGCGTGTATAGTTACACGCCACGGAGGTAGCAGTTCCTACAAGGCTGAAGGTTATTTGAGGTAAGATCAGTTTGTTTAGCACTCTTACTTATGCCATGTTTGATACCGGAACTTTGCACTCCTTCCTTCCACCCAGTCTAGACCTCGCTTTGGGACTATACATCGAGAGACATCCAGTTCCCTTTGTGCTAATCACAATAGTCTGTGGTTAGACTGGCATGTTATTTGTTTTTCAAGGATGCAGACTGATGATAGGGACATATCAATCTGTTAGAGATCTTCTTCTACTATAGATACAGCCTTACGATGTCATCCTAGGCATCGAATTACTGTTCTATATGTGTGCCGTCATCAACTGATTCCGAGCAAGGGTTGTGTTCTCAGACTTGTGCAGCCGGCGTGTTACCATCACTGGCGAGCAGAGCAGACAGAAGGGTGGTAGGAGGGAGGAACCCCTCATCTCCTTGTTAGCTGAGCTGTCAGTAGAGTCAAAAGATGCTGAAATGGTGGAGGTGCCAGCGATCGTTCGTGAGTTTAAGGATGTCTTCCCTGAGGAGGTGAAGAATCTACCCACGTGATGGAATATCGAGTTTGGGATAGACTTTCAGCCTGGTGCTCGTCCAATTTCGATGACTCCTTACCGGATGGATCCTTTATAGCTACGGGAGTTGCAGATTCAAATTGACGATCTGATTAAGAGAGGTTATGTTCGATCACGTGCGTCACCGTGGGGTGCTCTAGTCTTGTTCGTCAAGAAGGCAGATGATGGTCTCAGGTTGTGCATAGACTACAAGAGGCTGAATCAGGTAACAATCAAGAATCGCTACCCTCTTCTGAGGATAGATGATCTTTTCGACCAGCTGAAAGGGGAAGTGTGATTCTTGAAGATTGACCTATGGTCTGGGTATCACCATTTGAGAGTAAAATAGGGTGACATCCTGAAGATGATGTTCAAGTGCAGATATTGACACTTTGGGTTCATAATAATGCCCTTCGGTGTTACGAATGGCCTGTCTGTGTTCATGGGGCTTATGAACTCCATATTCATGAAGTACCTGGATCGGTTCGTAGTCGTGTTCATCGAAAATATCATGGTCTATTCAAGATCATAGTAGGATGACGAGGAGCACCTAAGGACACTTTTGGAGGTCCTCCGACAACACCAGATCTATGGTAAGTTGTCAAAATGCAAGTTCTGGATGCGAGAAGTGTACATCCTTAGGCACATAGTGTCCAAGAAAATGGGAGCATTGGACCCATCAAAGGATGAGGCAGTTGTTTCTTGGGAAGCACACAAGAATGTTGCAGAGGTTCGCAGTTTCCTCGGGCTGGCGGGTTACTATCGGACGTTCGTACCCAACCTCTCCTGATTTGTAGCCCCTTTGACAGCATTGACCAAGATGTATCATAAATTCATGTGGAGTGAGTAGTGTGAGGCATCCTTCAGCTATCTGAAGGAGAAGTTGGTAGGTGCCCCAGTGATGAGGCTACCAGAAGAAGGGGCGACCTATGAGGTGTTCTGTGATGCTTCATGATAGGACCTCGGATGTTTGATGATCCAGTGACAAGGGGTGATCTCTTATGGGTCTCAGCAGCTATTCCCTCATGAGCGTAATTATTCCACTCAAGACCTAGAGCATGTAGTGGTCGTTTTTGCACTATGGTTATGGTGGTACTACCTCATCGGAAAACACTTTTTGGTCTTCACAGATCACAAAAGCTTGAGGTATATCTTCTCCCAGTGGTACCTAAACTTGTGGAAAAAAAGGTGGATGGAGTTACTCCAGGATTACAACATCGATTATTCCTATACTTCAGGGAAGTGGAATGTAGTGGCTGATTCCTTGAGTAGTAGATCATAGAAGGATGCGGTCTGAGAGTCGGCAGACACCTTGAAGATGATGGAGGAGGTGGCTACCTTATACCTGGATGCGAGGATGGCTAGCGGTAGATATTGCCTGTATCAGATGACAATACAATCTTCTATGATGCAGCAAGTGGAGGAGTCTTAGTGGGGAGACACAGGGTACGAAGTGATCATGACTGAGTTGACTAGAGGAATGCTCTAGAAGGGTGGATGGAGGATGGTCAGAATCAGATGCTTTTCCAGAGATGGTTGTTTGTTCCAAAAGTGATATGCGGAAATGATCTCATTGAGTTCCAAAACTCACCTCTAGTGGTACACCCAAGAGTTTCAATGATGTATCAGGGACTGAAGAGACAGTTTTGGAGGCTCGAAGTGAAGCAAGTAGGGGAAGAGTTTGTGGCCAAGTGATTTGTGTGTCAGCAAGTGAAGGCTGAACATTGAGTTCCAGGTGGCCTACTACAGTCTCTAGATGTCCCCGAGTGGAAGTGAGATGACATGTTGATGGATTTCGTCATGGTATTACCATGGTCCAAGGGGGATGTGACGCCATCTGGGTGGTAGTGGACCGGTTGACGAAATCGGTTCACTTTCTGGCGATCAGGGAGTCGAGTGTAGTGGATGCTATGGCACGAAGGTACGTGTATGAGGTGGTGCGATTTCATGGAGTTCCGAGGTCCATAGTCAAGGATAGGGATGCATGGTTTACCTCACAAGTTGGAGAGTATTTTAGAATGCATTTGGAACCTAGCTACGTCTTAGCACTGCTTTCCACCCCTAGACAGCTGGACAGACAGAGTGCACCATCCAGACCTTAGAGGATGTACTGCGGGCATGTGTTCTGGACTCAGGAGGATCATGGGTGCGACACTTGCGCCTGGTAGAGTTTTCCTACAAAAATAGCCATCACTCTACCATTGGCATGGCCCTATTTGAATCCTTTTACAGTGGCCATGCCGCTCACCTGTGTGTTGGACCGAAGTCGGAGAGGTGGGTATCCTTGGCCCAAAGGTGGTACAGAGCACGACGGAGAAAGTTCATCTTATACGGGGAATGATGAAGGAGGACCAGGACTGGAAAAAGTTGTATGATGATACCAGGAAGAGGCCCTTGGAGTTTGAGGTTGGGGACCATGTGTTCTTGAAGGTATCTCCTTGGTATGGACAACGAAGGTTTGACAAGGGGAGTAAGCTTTCTCCCAGGTTCATCAGACCCTTCGAAGTGTTGCGGCGGGTCGTTGAAGTGGCATATCAGCTAGCACTTCCACCACCTCTATTGAGGATACATGATGTATTCCATGTGTCCCATCTTCATCGTTACCTACACGATGATTCACACATCCTTGATTGGGGATACCTAGACATCAAGGATGATGTGACTTTTGATGAAAGGCTAGTGATGATCGAGGATCGTGAGGAGAAGGTGCTCCATGGTCAAACCATCCCCTTGGTTCATGTGTTATGGAGACATGGTGGGCTTGAGGATTATACATGAGAGAGGGAAGCACAGATGTGTGCCCAGTACCAAGAGTTGTTTTGAGTTTTATACTGTTCGGTTTTTACCTGTTGTAGTATAACATTTTATCTTTCTAGCTCTGAAGTATGCGGATTTCGTTCCTCGGAATGTGTGTGAAAAGTCATCGATACATAGAGGGTAGGACCCGACCCCTAATCAAGACGCATTAAGGTGGATGAGATCAAACCTATGCGGGTGAGTTAGTGCCGCCCAATGCAGATAATATCTTAACATGGGGAAGGAGAATCCTTAACACACATGGATAGGTAGTTGGCATGGTATATTTCCTTGTTCATGATAGGGAGGTGTTATTAGTTAACAATGAGGTTCACTCATAAGTGGTATCTTTCGAGTTGGTTGTTCGGACCCTCTATTTCCATCTGAGTTGTTTTGATTCTCAAGGATGAGAATTATTTATGAGGTATCTGATGTAATGGCCTGGGTTTTTGGGGTCCATTACTTTGTGAAAATCTCAAATTGGATTTTTTGGTCTAGGAATCTCGGTGGGGCTTGACCTAACAGTAGGCTTACTGGTGGCCTTAGCCTACTGGTAGTAGGCCTATAGGTAGCCCAGTTAACTGGTATCCGTAGCCTATTGGTAGCTCTGTCTACCAGTAGCTCGGTCTACTGGTAGCTCTGTCTACCAATAGCTAGGTCTACACGTGGCTGCATCCAACTGGTGGCCGGATCTATCGGTATCTTCCACCTACCGTTAGCTCCCAACTACTGGTGCCTCTCACCTACCCCCCATGGGTTTTTTTTTTGCAGTCACGCTCCTTTTTGTGCAAATTGGGTTTTAAAACCTATTTTGATCTATTTTAAAGCCCAGTAATGCCCATAAATGTTGTTTAATTAAATATTTTATGATTTCACCTAGTGTGTGGGTCGGTTTAAACCTCTCGACCCTTAATGATGTGTGGGGCCGCATGGTCAACCCACAACCCCCGCTCCTTATGCAGTTCCACGTTATTATCTCAACCGTCATCGACCCTAATAAACTAAAGGGTTCCCCATGGTTTTATTTTTTTCTCGATCACACTGTTCTAGGAGTACATTTTGAGACACTTTTCATTTAGGCGAGCCGCATCTCCATCCATGGAATTCTGTGCCTAGGCTCAGAATCGATCGTTGACCAATAAGTAGGGAATTTCTCCTTCATCTCTCCCTTTTGTGTATCATGCGGGTTGGGCATGCTTTTGATTCTGTAGAATTGGATAAACCTGAACCTTAATGAAGGTAATTAATGGACTCTTAATAATGAAGGGGGGTCTATGATCAATGATTCTACCTTGATTTATGATCTTCCATAATTTTTTTATGATTTCTGAATTGTGCGGGATTATGCCTTCTGAAAATCATGGTCGTTGGTGGTCTTTCTCTGTGTACTAACGAACACTTTCCTCTGGTGATGTTAAATGGATTGTTTTTGTGGTTGTGAACCCTTACTGTGAGATGTAAATAGTTTAATTACGTATATTCGGCTAAAAAAATTCAATGCACCAGGATCAACTCCTTTCTGTGATAAACCCAGTTAAAGTACAGCGAATTTGAAAATCATAGAGTATGTTAAATCTTATAAATCGGTAAATATCGGTATGTGCCTACATAGTGGTGGTGGTTTGGTTATTTTCCTTCACAGGGTTGTTTAATGGGTGATGTGGGTGGGGATGAGATTCCATGTTGTTATGGATTCAGTGGTTGAGAATTTAATGATCGGGAGGTTACCTTGTTTATATAACGAATTGGGGTGGGATCCTCTATTTTTCAGAAACCTTTTGGCTCTTAGATATTGGACATGGGGCTATATCTTGGGGTCTCCTTTGGTTGTTGTGGATTTACAAGAGAATCCGGTCCGGATGTTGTAGATAATGCTTGACTGTTTTCTTTCTCGGACTTGTGCCTAGCTTACTAGTTTCTCAAGTAGGTGCAGAACTTAAATAAACATCACTACTGAACATGAAAACCAATTGGACAAATTGGATTTGTTGGTGAGAGTTGTGACACGGACGTGAGTGCTGTTTGTGTTCCTTAGGCTGGATAAAGAACCTAAAAGTGGGAGAGTTCTTGTTACCTATATATATAAATGTTGTTTTGTGTTTCTTATTCGCACCCCACCCATGACGAGCACATAGTGCCGAACACCCCCATTTCATGGGGGAGGGTGTTTTTCCTAACACTATTATTAGTGACGGGTTATTTGCTCCTTTTCTACTCCCTTTCCCATATAGCCAAAGTATCTATGGGTAGGCTGTGATGGCCTGAGGTCCATTATTTGCCCAAGAACCTTTTGGCGGGTTAGTGTGGTGGTTATGGACCAGGAGTGTGTGGGCAGTTAGGTTCCAAAGTAACTTTGGGATGAGGCCCAGGTGTCTTCAGGCGTGGCAGTGGATCTTCTAGCCTAGGTGTCTTTGGGCATGGCAGTGGTTGTTCTGGCATAGGTCTTTGCAGTCATGGTTACGTGTGATAGTTGTGGCCCAGGTGTGTGGATGGGGTGTGGCAGTGGGACTACGGTGAGAATGGTGGGATTGGTTCGATGTGTAGGATGTCTTCAACAATCAGTGGGAAAGTGGCGCGGGGTACCCAAACATCGATGTGCTCTTATTATTTATATTACTTGATTTCGTTATTTGGTCAGTGTGGCCGGTGAGTGGGATGGATGAACTCTTTGATAGTGTTGGTTGTCTGCTTTTCACGAGACATTAGCATGTTCTCCCACTTGTGCACAAGAGTCTTTGGTTTTTCTATACTGAGTATACCTATATGCTCACCCTATGTATGTATAACTACTTTCAGGTATCCAAGAGGACATCGGGGATCGAACGTGACCATACTAGCTCGGACCTTTGTGGCAGTTTCGGTAGCTGTTTTTCTTTCTTTGGTACATTACCCTTGTATTAACTTTCTACTTTTTGGATTTTTACTTTTGTAACATACATTGGGAATGGTTCTTTGCTTTACTTTTACTTTCCGCTTTTGGTGTTGTTGGAATTTACCATTCTATCTCCCATTCCTATTAAAAGAATAATGGTAATGCCTTCCATTTAGTATGAGATTCTATACCCTTGGTGTTAGTCACCTCTAAGAGACCTATTGAAGGCAGGTATCAGTGGTCATTATCTCTCCCTCAACTTAAATAAGGAAGGTCTTTGAAATCTACTGACCATACCCTCCTTTTGGTGAAGGCGGGTCGTGATAGGAAATAAAAAACACCATTTCACTAGCACATACACAATAATAGTAATAAACACTATAGGATATAAAAGTTAGAAAGCAATTCTTGATCCCAAATATTAATTTCATATTAACATTACAATTTCATTTTAACTCAAATAACCTAATGAGAATCAACATGATATATGTTTTATGTAGAGTCTTTTAGAGGTTTATAGGGAGAAGAATGGTACTACATTTTGATATTGTAAAAAAAACATATAAGAAAAGTGTTAGAGACACTTGGATCATTGATTCAAACACAATCATGCTCAAAATAGATTAAAAATGATGTAGATAAATCCTTGTTGTGTTTGAGGTATTGGGTTCATCAACCATTGATTTTGTAAGAGAAATTGGGAAGAAGATCATGTAGGGGTTCATAAATCCCAATGGGGAAAAATAGTAAAATACCACATTTTTAATTGGGGTCATGGTTTGGATAAACAATGATGAATCCCATGTTTTAACCATACACCCCCTCTATCAATGACGATTCCATATCACATGGTCTTATAATTGGTCTCGATTATTTGATAAATCATATGGTGACTATTCGGGGTGGCTCTATCATATCACGAATTGTTTGGCCTCACTCTTTTCATGATTTCTCAAATCTTTCACCCGTCCTCCATGAAATCATAGATAGATCAAACGATTACTCTGAACCATGAACCAATAATGATATATGCACTAGATAGACACTTTATTCATCGTATCATGCCTTGATCCCATAGGACACCCCAAGCATTAACATAAACTCGGTAATCATTTTTTACCATTCTTAATCGGATTTAAAATAGAATATAAAAATTTTTATACAAAACAAGTGGATAGGGATAAAAAAAACTCCATAACTTATAATGGATCATCCTATTTCCATAATCACAAGACATCACTGGGAATCTTTAATTAAAATACTAGTCAATTGGGCCCATATTTTAGACTCAATCTGACGTGTTTCCTTCTAAAAGTTAATGTGCTTCCCTAACACATAGACTGATGGAAAAACCATACCTCACAAAACATTATCACGATGATCAACAATGAAAAACCATATAAATTGGGATATAATGTGATTAAATGTGAATTATCCTTCAATCATCACAGATCAAGGTTGATACTGGTAATATCCTCTATAACTATTAACAATTACTAATTTGTTTCTATGGGTTTTGATGATTCAGATTTCCCTAAGAAATGGTTGGAGATGAGTAACTTATTTATCAACATTAATTCATGATATATATGGTGGAATAGTTATAATTATATCCCCAACATGGGGAAATGATGGATGGTATGGGTGGTGATGATAATTTAATCTATCATCGCTATTATGATATTTTATTGGATTGTATTTAATGTACGTAGTAACACTCCAACCCTACATGTGAATAGGGGATAGAGAGGATGATTGTGAATTTATCTCCTACTACACATAGCTCTTGGACCAAAGAGGACTATATATAAAACTTCTTCAAAAGGAATGAATATTTTACCATGTATTCCCTCATACAATATCACAATATGATATGTGTATTTCTTCCAAAAACTACACTTGTAAACACTAATATTGTTGTTTATGTGTATTTACATAAAAATTAAAAGATATATTGATTAGTTATTTTCCGCTAGTAATTTTGATATGTCCAAATATGTGTTTTTTCAATTAAATCAAATGATTTTTTATAACAATATATAGTTCCTTTAGTGATAGTTTTCAAAAACAATTTTATGTGGGTCTACATAATATTATCAGTTACAATTTTATAAAACAAAAAAAATCATAATAAATAATAGGTGAAAATTTTAATTAATTTTTTATTATATATGATTAAGAATTATTTATTTTTAATTATATATTTTTCAAAAAAAAATTCATTTATTATTTATAATTTGAAAAAATATTATTATTTTATTATTTTTTATTATTTGATAGGTTTTTTAAGAAACTATATAAATAATTACAAACTATATATTTAGTGGAAATTAATTATTAATTAAATATTCGTTACTAATGTGATACAATATATTTTAATTTAATACTTATGTAAATATACATGATCGAATTGAATAAATTTTTGTTATAGTTAATAAAAGAATTGTAAATACCCAAAGAAAAGATCATTGTTGGACATTAAATTTAAAAAACCATATACTTTTTCCAAGTGACTATTTAGGAACTATTTCATTTCATATTAAATCCTATTATGAGATTAATGTCATTTTGTATAGAGGATCCCCATAAAACCTTTTTTCATGAAAAAAAATTTCTAGAAGGCCTCTAAAATAGTTTTAAGGTCAGGTAACCTCATTTTATTTCTTTTGATTAAATGTATGCATCATTTCAGATGTATTTATTATCAATTTTTGTCTTCTATAAGAAATATTTCCTAGGATTTTATTTTTATTCAAATGATGGTGTTAAAATTATATAGGTCTTTCTTATTTTGATTATTTATTTTCTGAACATATAATATATTAATATATATATGAATTATTTAATTATATTTATTATTATATATACAAATATATTTACATATATTCATATTTATATATATTATGTTGTTGTTTATATATTTATGTATGTATATGTATATATATTATTGTGTATTTGTGGAGTCAAAAGACATGTTTCTAATTATACTTTTAAAAAATAGCAATTCATTTTTTAAATTTTTTGACATTTCTAATATTTTCCTTCTTTATAGATTTAATGTTTTTGTTGGAATGTTATCTGTTTTAATTGATGTAGAAAACTAATTATATCGGAATTAAATACAACCAATATATCAAATGGATGAGTACCATGTACATCAGATAAATGTGTACACTGAACAATGGATGGATGTATATAAAGTATTTCATAAGTGGGGCTTAAAATTTATATCGATCACACTTCTCAAAAGCCAAAAATATATAGTCTATTGAACATATTTATTCTAAGTCCATCAAACAAAGACCATCTAACAAAAGTCTTTTAATCCCATCTTACAGATTCCAATAAAAAAAATACTTACAATATTAACTAAATGATTTTTTACTATGCATATTGGGCAAAGGAAAAAAAATTACAATTTGATAAGGTATATAATAATTACAATAAGAAAAATATCAAGGAATTAAAATGGTTATATACCTAATTACCATTATATAGAATGATGTTATGTCTAACTCATCTTGAAGAGATTGTGTTTATCTGTTACAATTGATGTTGATCTTCTGAATTGATGAATCTGACCATTGGCAGGTCACCTATAAATAATACTAAAAAAATCCATTTGAGGAAAAATGATTAAAATATATGTTCTAAAGTACCTATTTATGTTTTTAACACGTTTTTAGTGAAACTTAGTTTTAATCCTTATAGAGTATCCATAAATTATATGTATGTGTGGATTTCATTAAAGATTATATGAGGATATTTTATTCTAATAGTCATTATTCTATTCATTTGTTTTAGGGATCACTAGGATAGATAGATACATATGTGCCCAATAGTATTGATTAAAGTCTCTAATGAATAAAAAGAGATATCTTTCTAAACAAGTAGATTTTTAGAATCAATGTATTGGAAGATAGTAATTATTATGGTTATATAATCATGGATACATTAAGTCAGGTGTGGAGACTTTCTTATCATGTTGGGTGAATGTGAGTACCATTCTTTGAAATGGTTTTATATGGTTTTTTTACATTATTACAAAATCTTCATATATTCTGTTAATCATATTTTGAAAATTATTTATTTTTGTTATGACCTATAATTTGTTTTGATTCACTATGATGTAATATAGTATATCTAAGAAATACTATCTCTGATAGGATTTCATAAGTAATATTTTATTGGGAGAATTTATAGTTTGGATTTAATAAACTAATATTAATCCCCTATTACAGAATATTTGTATATTCTTATGATCCTATATTTTGTATTAGAGGTGTATATATATATATATTGATAACATTAACATTTTTGGTAAAAAGTATTTTTCTTTAGAATGTAAGGATTATCTATTAGGGATTTAGAAAATCCCAATCATAGTTGACCATCAAACATTAATGGAACTATCTATGAATACATTAGAGGACGATTGAATTCATTTATTATATGTACTATAGTTGATAAATATATTATGATGAAATTTTAAATTTCCTTATAAATAAGTTTAAAATTTTTATTGATAAGAAAATAAATAATATCAGGTAAATTATAGTGTTGAAAATACATAGGAATGTTATAAGAAAAGAAATATATATATGTATATTTCTTATTATGATACAAAAAGTAATATTTTTGAAATTTAGAAGATACTCATTTTGGAACATCAATGGTTTTGGAAACTAGAGTAGTTATTCTTCTTTCATAATATCATTATTTTTATGTATTACCTGGTGAATCAGTTACTCAAATGAATCAACATTTCATTAAAATTTTAATCAACATAAGTACTTTCAGAGATAAAAATTTATCAAAAGAAAAGTTGATGGAACATATTTTCAAAACCATTTCAATGGAATGGTAATCTAATATATAAATGATAAATGATAAAAAACATCTAAAAAGAAATATTTGTATGAATTGATTCCAAATATTCTAGAGAGTTTTTGAAATTTGAAAAGATATTTAATTAACAATAATATAATTATTGGTATTTTTATATATTTAATAGCTACAATTATTGGTAAGAAATGTAATGCTATTGAGAATTTTTTAAATCTTCTAAATTTATAGAGATATTATTTACTGAATCAGAAAAAAATTAATTAGATGAAATTTAAAATGATATTTGTTTGAATGAAAAAAGGATGAATAAAATTATTTTGAATAAAAACATTCATTATAAGTATAGGAATAGTTAGAAAGATTGGCGTGTTATGAATGATACATTAGAGATAATTTTTTTTTAGTTTAATAAATTGTTTAAAGCATTATATACATAGATTTTTATTCATGGTTATTCATATGCATTAATCAAATGTAGTGGTAATTATAAATTAATTAACAAAATGAGATATATAGTTAATTTATCCACTGAATCACATAAAATCATTGATATAATTGATAAATAATCAATGTAACATAATGAATATAGTTATAAATCTTCAAAATAATAAAATGGTGTTACGTTGGATGATGATGATAGTTCACCTACATTTTATGAAATTGTTAAATATGTTAAATTTCTAGATAAAAAATTTTTCTACAGTTTTTAAATAATATGAATATGAAAAAAAATTGCTTCCACATACCAATACTAGAATTTAAAAATTTTCTATAGTAATATCTAATATTACCACACAATTTAACAAAATAATCTAATTCTAACTAAATGAATGATGTTAATTTTTTTCCGAAACATAATTAAAAATATATTATTCTACAAAATCATTATTCAACATTTTACTTCAAGGAATGAAAATATTTATAATCTATTAGGATAGTTCAAACTTCATAGAAATACTTCTAGAGTAATTTTACTTAAAACCCTCATTTATACTCAAATAAATTTATTTCAAAAATTGATCCTATTTGTATAAAATGTTAATGGGGTGTCAGAAAATTTATTTCAATATAGTTCAATATTTTGGTTTTCATAATCCCAATACTTATAAATAATATGATGATTTTAAAAAAAATTATTGGATAGACACATATTCTAAATTTTATTATTTGAAATAATTATAGACCCCAAAATTTGTGGGCACAAAAAATTAAATGTCATTACTATAAAGATAAATGATTAGTGTTAATATCCTAAACATATGACACATGGATAAATTTGTTCAATGAAATATGATTGTTAATTAAAAGATATTTCAAAATATTACAAAGATGAAAGGTTGAAGGACTAATTTTGGAGACAATTATCATAGATAAGTTTATTAAATTGATTATATTAAATTCCATGGTTAATATTTTAATTATAATATTCTATATGTTGTAGGATTTAGGCATGTTCCATCTGCCAAATTAAATTATTTTATTATGGATATCTTGTGAACATAGTGAATGCTAAATTTTTTGTTCACAATTTAGAAGGTAAATTAATTCCTTCTACTAATAGGAATACAAATTATTACACATTAAATGTGTACAATCATATAATCCACGAACTACATTATTCATGTGAAATTTAAGATAAATCATGGTATTGGAATAGAGGATTATGAAATATTAATTGTATAAATTTTCTAAGAATTATATTACAAGTCTTTTTAAAGATCTGCAAGAGCATAGGTTTAACTCTTGTGATGTTGGTGACCCTATTCAATATGGTTAGAAACATAATTCTAGGATTTAATATATTAGTGAAGTATCAATTTATGAAAAATTAGTTATAAATCAAATTAATTTAATTTATTAAATAGAAAATATAATTATTGGATACAAACACTAGTGTATGAATTATTTAATGACTAAGAATGTTATATGCTGGTAAATTTTTTAATTGAAATGTTATAATTCCTTTTGTGTTGTAAATGTTATATAGCATATGACTAAAATGATTAAAACATACATTTTTTTTAAATTCCTAGATATCAACGTGGTAGGATTACAAAAATTTATTTCTAGGCTTTTTTAATAAGAAATCAATTAGACACAACATTACATCACGTAGAACTCCTCTCCAAAATTATCTAGTTTAATGAAAAAATATAAATATTTCGGATTTTACTAAACCAATGATGATTGAATACTTAATTGATATATTTTTTTTCTATGATGCTATTAGTAATATTTTTTATTCTATAATTTTACTTTCACTATGATAAATTCATAACAATACACTTTATGAGTTATATAGAAGAAGATAACCAAAATATTCTTACTTTAGAGTTACTGAATGTAATGTGTTAAATTTTAATACTAATATAAATTTTCAAAACTTTTACAAAAATGATGGGAAAGGAATTAAAATTTTATATTTTAAAAAAAATTATTTATTATAATATAATTTTAAAATGAATAAAAAATATGATGGAAACTATGCATGTTATGTTCGATGAAGTTTATCCATATGCTTTTAACCAATAATGAACTTTATCAAAAGATTATGTTTTGAAAACACGTTTTTAACTCATGTTTGAAAATTAATTATATATAAGAGAAATTGTTGATATTATTTTGGATGTAGAACATATATAGAATAAATTAATCCTACTTTTTGAAATAATAATTAAAAAATATATGAAATTAGTCAATCAAGAGAATTAGTCCCACTAAATAAATAATTGAGGATGTATATCAAACTGTCAAAACTCAAAGTTACATTTAAATTGAATGTTAAAATTATGTATATATATATTATAATTAATACTAAAAATTCAATGAGTCTTTAGGTAATGAGGATTTGAAAAGGGGAATGCGTGATAATATACGTGAATTCCAGAGGAATAATGATTGGTATGTGGTACAACAACCAAAATTTATTATAATGATAGGACTGAATTTGGGTCTTTCCTAAAACAGATATGAAAAAATTATTATAGTAATAAAAAAAGTGAGGATTTTTTGTTATGGTTATAGTAAACAATAATACATCGATTTTGAAAATAATTTTCTGTTTGTAAAATTACATAAATCAATTCATACACTTTTATCCTTTGCAAAATACATAATTCTTGTCGTGGGTTTGATGTTTGATATTCATAATAGATATCTTTGGGAGAAAATATACTTAAGAAAACCTCAGTGTTTTGAAAATACATTATTTCTACAACTTGTTTATAAACTTATTAAAAAATTTGTAGACTTCAAAATTATTTAAGATCATATTATGACATAATAAACATGGTTTTCTTCCAATGAACATTATTCACATTATTTTTATGAATTTTTTTATTAAGAATGTTTTAATGATAAAATAATTCATGAAATTTATATATATGATGTTATATTTGGACAAATGCAAAAATATATATCTGATTACTTTTTGGAAATTTTGAAATATGTGTTCCAAATGAGTATGATTGTTTAACCAACTTATTTCTTATGATTTTGAATATCTAAAAAACAGGAATATACATTCTTATCTATAAAAAGTGATAAATATTCTTAAGATGTTTTTCAATCAAAATGATTAATATATTATTTCCCATATACGAACATCAAAAAATACTGATCTAGATGAATATAAGGGAATATTATTCTAGAAAATATCATATTAAATGGATTATATTTTATCATATATATTGTTTCCCATAATTAATTTTTTATATATTCTTATATGTGATATATCAAGAAAATGTGAAATAATTAGAAATAAAATATTTAAAATGAATTTTTGTTATCTTAAAAGATCTTCAGATTTTGTTATATTTTTCTCTTCCTAAAATGACTATGTACTAAAATGTATTTATATAATGAATAGGGTGGATTTAAAATGGATAGGAAAAGTACATATGGAATGGTTCATTTCTAATGAGGGGATTTAATTTTGTGATATTGTATTAAAAAAATAATGTTGAATTTTACACAACTAAATCTAAATATTTAACAGCTATAAGTTGTTATACTCAAGTTGTCTATTTGAAAAATACACTCATGAATTTGGAATGAGTTTTACTGTAACTCGAATTTTTATTAATTAAAAAACTTCCACATATTTTTCCAAGAATCCACCAAATCACTATTGATAAAATAATATATTTATATGAACCAATTTTCTCCACAATCACACGTAAAAAGAAGATATTTTTTTAATATTCATTATATTAAATGGTTGAATTTTTGGAATTTTTACCAATTATTTTAATTTTAATTGATTATAATATAATAAATTGAACAACTATGTGATCTATATAAAATCAAAAATATATCTTAGTATAATATTAATCTTCTCCTTATAGTTAATAACTCCCATAGAAATGGGGTGGAATTTTTTCTACATAGTCCTTAATTTTTTTAAGGATATTTAATTTTTAATTCAAAATTTATAGACATTTATATTTTATGTAATATTCAGTTCTCAATGAAATAATTTCCATCTAATGTTTCATTGGATATACGTTATTCTTATAGACATTCTTATTCAGATAATGATTCATATCATATAGAACACTTTCACATGAAATTATATTAAAAACAATCCAGAAGATACCATTTTATCTTATACAATATTTATGATGAAATATTATAAATGTTTTGTTAAAATCATGAAATTTAAATCAAAATGATATTTCTTTACTAAAACAAACAACTTTTGAAGATAATTTATATGGTAATTAAGGTTTTAGAATATATAATTTATGAAACATAATACATCATCATCATCTATGATCAAATCATAACAATTAGATGGTTTGAAAGAAAAATTTTAAATCCTCAAGGGGTGGATTTTTTTTTATTTACTCCCTGATATTTTTTGATAATATCTCTCACCATATTTATTTTTCCATCTATTCAACATCATTTTTTATTAAATACCCCCCCATGGATCTATCATGTAAATCTGTTGGTTTTCAATGGTGGCCTATGATGATTCCCAAATAATGTATGTGGTAAAATAAATATTAATCAACTAAAGATTGTTCCTATGGATAGATCCCTTATTTACAATTTATTCTCATTCACGGTTAGGAATCCGTTTTTTCAACCAATGAATTCTTTTATTGACATTATCCATGTGTATTATAGGATTATTAAATATTCATAGATTTTAATAGTATTGATTTAATTATGTAATTTTCATTTAATAATTTTGTTTTCACGAAATTCATATATTTTGACTATTAAAAGAGTCATAGAGCGTTTTGGAATTCCATCAAATTAATAGGAATCCTTTATTATGGATATTTTACTGGCATAAGTTGGTTAATATGAACGACTTATTCTTTAGAAAACTATTATTTCATAAAATGAAAATATGAGAATTTTATACCACCTTATAATAATGAAATTATAACTTATATGAATATTACATCATTTTAAATGAATATTCATTACAATTTAAAAATTCCTACATCCAGACAGTAAGAGTTTAGGGCCTTTCAAATCATTGAATATATTCTTCTAATTGTGAAGTATCATCAACATCTCCCATAAAATCATCCCCTTTAATACCCATACTAAATTTATTTCATTATAACCAGCGTAATTAAAACTTAATAATGGTTTATATAGGATTCCTAATAAGGGTATTAAAATAATACATGATCATATGAATTTAAAAGACATGTAAAAAACTATTTAATATCTAAATTTTGAGTCATGATATAAATCATAGATGTTCCTAAGGGAAAAATAATAACTGAACATTAACTATGATAACATAGAATTGGAATAAAAAAAGAACTTGTGGAAAACACATAATCAATGAAAATAATTTCCATATTTTCCAAGGCTTATAACAAATACCTTCAAAGCGGACAAACTCCATACATAACAGAGTTTATATGTCATTATATCCCTATATTACTAAACAATATGTAATTTCCATTCCATTCATTTATATCTCATGAGATATAAATACTTACCTATTGAATTGGTGGGAGATATAGGTCCCACAAATCTAAAAATGAAATCATTATTAAATGTGCTACAAAATCATAAATTAATCATCATTGCATAACCTAATAAATAAACAACGTTTCATAAACATAATTATATCACAACATAATCCATATAAAATATGACTTCCATAACATTCAAAATAAAACCATATTAATAACAGCAATAGAAACATAAAAATATTTGAGAAGAGTCATCTTAGATTGAAAATAATGTTAATAAAACACTCGAACATAATTCTTGAGGATAATAACATTTGTTTTTCACTAACATTATCTTTTCTCAAAAATGGAATAAATTTTAAAAGAAACCAGTTTATTATAAAATAATCATGAAATCCTATAGAGTATGATTCATGGAAATAATGCATAATAATTCATCCATGTCATATAATTTGCAAAAACGTTTTCCTCGTACTTTTTTTAAGAAAAGTCAAAAAGTACATAATATGTAAAATTAAATAAATATTCCTTATAGACCAAGTAGTAAAATTCCAAATTGGGTAAAAATGACTTTTAACATTAATAGATGAATATTAAGCATTTTCTGAACAAAAAAGTATGAAATAGTGACATGGATGATTAATATTCCCTCGATAAATACAATCATTTTAACAATGTTGTATAAAAATAAGATTGAAAAATTATCCCCTACCTTAGACCAGATGTCCTTTGTTTGTATTTAAACCTCCATTATAATGATTTATATTATGTTATTTAATAATTCATGAATCAAATTAATTTTTATGAAATCATATATGATTATATTTAATCTGTTTGTTGTAACATTTCATTGTCACTCGTAATTCAGATATTATCTACTTTATGTTCTTATGCATGTTTTGTCAGATAAGTTCATGATCCAATTATTATTTTATAGATATATAATTTACAAAATGATATTATTAGAATATAAAACATATTTATTCATTCCATTAATATATGTAATCATGATTTTAATAATGTTCTTGTGGAATAAACAACTTCGCATCGTGGAGACCATAGGTCATACGTATGCACGAGCAGTGATATCATTCACTTAATTGTTAAATAGTATATAATTAAATATTGTATTAATTATATATAAAAATTATCATTTTATAGTCATGTTTTTATTCAATTATACTAATCATTCTATCCATATCATTTATGTATTTTTGAATAAAAATGGCATCACGACATGGAGACTGTAAGTCATACGCACACATGCATGGTGACATTGTTATTCATAATATGGATAAAAGGAGGTACCGTGTTTTCCCATAATTATTAAAAAATCTCATCATAAACATGATACTAGTAATATTACGTTATTATAGAAACAACATAACATGATTTAGTAGAATAAGAAATGAATTTTGAAAGAGATGATAAATTAATTACCTATTTTGAGTATATTCTTTTGATTTTTACAATATGTCTCCATAGGATGGCTTTCGGCCAAATGGGTGGCCACTAGGATGATTTTTGGGATGTTGCGATAATATTTTAGTAGAAAATGGATTTTTCAAGGGGCTTGAGAGGTGTGAGTAAGTAGGTAAATGTGGTTTCCATTTATAAGATGAAGGAGGGGAACACTAGGAAAGTCTTGAAATATTATTTTATTACAAATTATTTTTAGATTTGTAATAGCCCCAAAGATATATATTTCAATTATAATATGTTTAATGTTATAAATAATCACATCCAGTAATTTTTAGTCCCGTATTTATTTTATTTTAAAAATTATGTTTTTAGGTTACCATTAAATACTCACTCATAATTTTAGTTAAGTTAAAAACAATTTAATTATTAAGAGGGTGTCACGACCCATCCTCGGGGCCCGTGCCTTGACTACCCCAAGCCCGCTTCCCATAGGCCAGGAGCTAGGGACTAGTACCAAATGTTAAATCCCAATAAAAGAGAAGGCATTGCCTTTATATAAGAAAACAAACACCACATAGTACGTAAGCTGCAGTAAACACAAAGTAAACTGAGTACAAAACTAACTGCTGGAAAGTAAATGGGCCAGTATACAAACCCAACTGAATGTACAGTACAACTGAGAAAAGAAAGTACAACAGTAATAAAGTAGAACAGCAACCACCAAGATGTCCTCTAGAACTCTCACATGAAGGGTGAGTACAGATAGTCTCATCGGCTCCTCCAGTCCGGCCATCCACTCCGTGTACGTCCCACTTGATAGTCAACCACCGTATTCCGTCACGCTCCTCTTGACTAAACCACAATCATCGATGTCCCTCGTCTACAACCAACACAATGTAGTGAGGTCATAGCCCATGTAAGAGTCAGTATATGATACTCAGTAGGGACCCCAAGACGCCCAAAGGCCTCCTAGAATCCACAAAGGATAAACCACGAAGGAAAGATACAAATACTAAGTATCAACAAACAATACTTATGTATATTCCCATACATATTCCTAAGTCATCAATTCCAGTTCGACTCCAACTTCTGAGCCCAATTTCAACTTAGTCCATACAAGAAAGTACAACCCAAGCCATAGAGGAAAGCAAGTCATTGATATCGAAGATAATGATTGAAATTCAAGACTCAGCTCACATAGGTATACTACTTATGAAGTGTGGTGGAGATTATTGATGTAGCCTATGAATCATCTCCTCTTCCGAACCAACGTAGGATCCAAGTACAAATGTCATCACTGTCGGACCCACGTAGGATCCAGGTACAGTAGCCATCACTATCGAACCCACGTAGGATCCAAGTACAGTCATCATCACTACCGAAGCCATGTAGGATCCATGTATATTCATCCTCACTGTTGAACCCATGTAGGATCCAAGTATAGTCGTCATCGTCCTCACAGTCGCAGCCAGCTCTAGCGTTCCCGCACACAGCACACTCGATTCCGGGATGGTCTACTCCACGAGCCAAGTGGTCGATACATCAACTATCATCAATTATAGAGTTTATGTATCAAAATGTTCCATCTTGTTAATAGGAACTCAATGCGACAGATGGTGCATCAATCGCACGCCCGGTCTGAGAGTTGTTGGCCTTTTCGTCCTAGCGGCCGGTTGGTTTTTAAGTTAAAACCATCCCGACCGTACACATATTGTGTCCAAACCTCAAGATGATTAATCCAAAATAACTATCTCACTAAGAGGAATTCAGCATGATGGATGTCACTTCAATCGGACGTCCGTTCGTTAAGTTATAGGCGTTTCTGCTCCAAGGGCCCACTTGGTTTCGGTTTAGAACCAACACATCCATACACAAACATTACCGAATGATTGAGTGTATTATACCAAAACAACCATATCTATCCATGGATCCCAATGCAACTGACGGTGCATCGATCAGAGGTCCGTAGCCCATGTTATGGAAGTTTGAATAGATCTGTCCGAAAGTAGGGGTTTAGGCCCGGTTTGACACGGCCCGACACCCCCTGGGTTGGCCCCAACCGGGTCTACCCGACCCATGTCTATGTTTGGACCAATTGGGCATGGCACGGACTGACTTGTGCGGCCCGAAATGGCACTGGCGGCCCGGTACGGGTGGCCCGTCCCAGCGCGGGTGGCACGACCCAGCGCGGGCGGCCCGACCAGCTTGGCCAACGACCCGGAACGGATTCCGGCTGCGGTTTGGCTCGGCACTAGGCCGAGGAGAGTGCTAAGGGATGTTCCACCACTGTTTCCAAAAACTCTGGCCATTTAGGCCGGCCTCTTCTAACTGTGGGACCCGAGGGGGTCCTGCCTCTAGGTGGCACCGTCAGCCGGTTCTACCGGCCACCCCTTTGAAGAACCACCACAAACTTTGGCCGCAGCTTCTGCCTAACCGGAGCGGCACGATAGCACTACGCCCCTCCGTCGTGGCCCACCCCAGCCATGACCCCCTTGAATCTCCAGCGCTGCGTGATGGCGCGGCGCCCCTCTGCCACGACCCGCTCGTGGCCGCATCCACTTCGGCCTCACCGACGCGGTGCGACAGTGCCGTGAACCCTCACCGTGGCCCGCTTCCGCTGTGGCCCCTTTTCGTTTCCGCGTGGTTCAACGGCACCACACCACCTTCGCCACAAAGTTCAATGAGGATCAACAAATAAAATGGGAGGAGGATCAGCCGTATTTGTGTGGTCCGATCTATTCCTGTTATGATGATAACAATCAGAAAAATTAATTAACGAATAAAATTAAAATAATCATGAATGTTAATAACCCCTACCTCAATCAATTGATGAAAAATGTTGACATTGCGGTTGATGGAATCACGTGTTGTGGATTCATTGACGTTGACAAAGAGCGTCCGAGGAGGAAACGACATCTCCTATTTTAACCACGGTGAGAACAAAGAGTGACATCGTTGCTGAATTTCCACGTCATTGTTTCCTTCCTTGCCACGGAGGAGGAAAAGAAAGAAGAACTTGAGGTCGCCATGTCGATGTTCTTCATCAGAGGGTGTCGTTTTTCTTGGTAGGATGAGTTCTTCATAGGGTTATAGCTCTTCTCCCCAAAGTATCAACACAACAATCCCAACCCCAAAAAAAATAAGACTTACTCTTATTTTATTATAACATGTCATGAAATCAAATCTTAAAAATTAAAATACATATCTCATGTAATTGATTATGTGTATTTTCATGATTAAAGAGGATAGAGGGGAGAGTTACATAATTAAAGGGATAAAAAAATAAATGGGGAGTTACCAACTATAAGAGGGGGTTTAGAGGAGTTAACGGAATGTGAAGTGATGGGTCTCATGTTGGCCCCACCTCACAAATATCCTAACATATGTAGTTAGGGGCTTGTGGTTCCCAACCCAATTACCCCATGTAGGATATAACCATTAGATAAATAAAATAAAATTGTGGTACAATTTTATTTTCTTCACATTTAATCCTCAATTTTTAATAACTCCTCCTGAGAAAACCCACATTCGAGAAAGGCCATCTTAATCAATTACTGTTAATGCAGTTTCATTGATGCCTTCAGATTTCAATTCTGAGCACTGGTCCCAATGATAGAAAAATACGCTTGTTCTTTCACTGAACGTACCCATGATAAACATTGGAAATTTATTCCAGGAACACCGGGCCCCAGAATCAGGTGCTGTAAAAAACTGCGTACTCGTAAAATCCCAATAAATTTAAGAAAAAAATTTCATTGAAATTTACTCGTATTTACATTACTCAAACCTCATGGATTTACATACCCGTTATGCTACATCATAAACTAGGGAATCAAATGAGGGTACTGTGCACGCATCTGATTATCCCACTCCCTTTTGCTCTCTTGGAGGTTCTCGTGATGCCATCTGCTATGCACTAGAGGAATCGACCGTCCACATTGTACCTATTCTTTTAGATCCTCAATCTCCACTGGGACCTCTGAAAAAGTCACCCCGTCATCGATTTCTAGCTCCCCGTTATCAATGATATGAGTCAGGTAGTGCACGTATCTCCTCAGCTAAGATACGTGGAAGACATCGTGCACCCGGTGCAACTGAGGTTGAAGAGCTAGGCAATAATCCACCACGCATATCCTTCTGAGAACCTCGAATGGTCCGATAAAGCGTGGAGATAAATTGCCACCCCAGTCGAATCAGTGTAATCCACATCGAGGTGAGACCCATAAGAAAACGTGGTCGCCATCGTCAAACTCTAGTGGTCTTCACCTCCTGCCAGCATAGGGATTCTGTCAGCTCTATGCAGTCCTCATCCACTCCTGCATGATCTGTACCTTCTCCGATGTGGCCTAGACCATCTCTGATCCTACAAGTTCTGACTCCCCAGTGTTTGTCCAACACAGAGGTGATCTGCAAGTTCTGTCGTACAATGCCTCGTATGGTGCCATCCCAATGGCGGTGTGGTAGCTATTGTTGTATGAAAACTCCACCAAGGGTAGGTGAACCTCACAGATGCAAACAAAGTCATGGACACATGCACAAACCATGTCCTCGATAGTTTGAATGGTCCTCTCCGTCTGGCCATCCGTCTAAGGATAAAAGGTGGTGCTCAGGCATAGATGCGTCCCAAATGCCTCATGCATCCACTTCCAAAACCGGGAAGTTATGCGAGCATGTCGATCAGAGACGATAGACGATATCACACCATGAAGTCGTACAATCCTCTAAACATAGAGGTTTTCCAAGCTCTCCGCTGAGCCCTTCTCTCTAATAGGTATAATGTAGGCCAACATGGTGAGTCTGTATACGATCACCCCGATGGAGTCGTGTTCTCTAGATGTACGAGGAAGCCCTGTCACAAAATCCATAGATATCATATCCCACTTCTACTTCGGGTCCTCCAAGGGATGTTCCATGCCTGCTGGTACCTAGCGCTCTGCCTTCACCTGCTGGAAGGTGAGGTATCATGAAACGTACTCTTCCACAACCTTCTTCATACCTGGCCACCAGTGCTGTCGTCTGAGATCCTGATACATCTTCGCCACTCCTGTATGTAACGCTCATGGGAATGTGTGAAACTCTATCAGCACCTCCTACTATAATGCAACGGGTACCATGGTACATCCTCTAAAAAGGATTATGTGATCTCCTCCTTCAAACATTCCATCAGGTGTCTGTCCTGAGGATATCTATGCACGTTGCATCTCACACTCAACGTCACCACGTTCTGCCTCTATGACCTGCTGATGTAGTGGAGGAGTAACTGTGACCGACAGTAGAAAGGTTTCCCCATATCTGTCCACATAGGATATCTGTAAAGTAGCTAAATAATCTGTCACATATCCAGGTAGCTGAATGCCTGTCAGATAGTGCCACCACATCTTTAGGGCGAAGACCACTGCAACTAACTCCAGGTCATTGGTAGCGTAGTTCTGTTCGTGCTGCCTCAACTATCATGATCCATAGTCAATCACGACCCTCTCTTGCATTAGGACACACTCGATTCTGGTCCCTGATGCATCACAGTAAACTACATACCCCACACCCTCCTCTGGTATCCTTAATATAGGTACACTGGTCAATCTATGTCTCCACTCATGGAATCTCTGCTGACATCTATCCGACCAAACAATGGTTTTACCTCTCATTGTCATAGCTGAAAGTGGTACTGCAACTCTAAAGAACTCTGGCAGAAATCTCTGCTAGTACCCAACCAATCCTAAAAAACTCCGCACATATGTCATGCTCCTGGGTGGCTCCCAAGAAAGCACTGCCTCGATCTTCACAGGATCCACCACAACTCCCGCCACAGAGATGATGTTTCCCAAAAAGTGGACCTATCGAATCCATAACTGACACTTCGAGAGCTTACCATAAATCTGGTGCTCTCGGAGTTTGTCCAGTACAACCCACAAGTGATAGGTGTGCTCCTCCTTAGTAGTCATGTAAATCAATATGTCATCGATGAAGACTATGTCAAACCGATTGAGGTAAGGCTGGAAGGTCTTGATCATGAGACTCATGAACACTGATGGAGCGTTGGTTATGCCAAAAGGGATAACCAAGAACTCATAGTGGCCATACCGACACCTGAAGGTTGTCTTCTGCACATCCTAATCTCAAACTCTGAGCTGATGGTAGCTTGACCTGATGTCTATCTTCGAGAACCAGTGTGCTCCCATGTACTGATCGAAGTGGTCGTCAATCCTTGGAATTGGATACCTATTCTTTATATTCACCTAGTTCATGTGATGGTAGGTGGGACACAGTCGCAAGCTCCCACTCATCTTCTTGGTGAACAAGACCGGGGAATCCCAGGGTGAAACACTTGGTCGAATGACTCCCTTTCCCTACAAGTCCTCCAGTTCTACCTGTAGCCCTTGAAGCTCAGCGGGAGCCATCCGATATGCTGGAGTAGATATCTTGGTATTCACGGGGTACATGTCAATATAGAAGTCTACCGCTTTGTGAGGAGGTAGTCCTGGAATGTCGTCAGGAAAAATGTCCCTATACTGATCCACCACAATAGGAAAACTCGAACTCCACACATCAACCACTCCTAGGATGAAACTAGCCAACTAATGAGTGATCGGCTGTCCTCTTCTCTGCGTGAGTCCATCCTGTGCTGCAAAGGCTCCCTTCTCACCGGTGAAGGTGAAACTCCTTCCATTGGTGTGGACACATCACATCTTTCAAAAAATACAGTCGATCTGAGCATGAAATATAGATAACCAATCAATGCCAAAGATGACGTCTTAAGGCCTCGATGCCGCTACAAGAAGATCCCAGCTGGTTCTCTTTCCTCCTAGAGTAACCTCGCACTACCATCAAAAGTGTGTAATCATCTAGTCTAATCCCATATGAGTCTCTATCTGTAAGGATTGAGCCAACGGCTCCGTCAGAATCTCCAAGATTTGAACAAGGGTATCAGCAATGAAATAATGACTCGATACCGTGTCTAAAAGAACTGTAGAAAGGATGGAGTAGACACAGATAGTACATAAAATCATCTCAGGTTCACTGTGGTTGTAGTCCTCCACTGCCTGAAGTTGATCCTGCCTATGCCGGCCAGCTCCCTGTGGTCAGGGTGGTCCTCCTGGTGGTGGTGGTGGTAGAGCCTCAAAGCGTCACCCACCACCCGCTGCTCGGCCAGCTGGTCTGCCCGTCCGCCTTCTCCCTGAGGACCACCAGGGTCGAACCTCTGCCTCTGCCTGGGTGGTCCCTCAACCACTTGATGCTCCTTTGAATGGTTTTTCGGGCAGTCACATGCCATGTGGCCCTGCCCAACACATGCATAGCACTGTCTGCCTCTCAGATGACGGGCTCTACTACGTGTGCCCTACTCCTCTGAACCAGTATCTTGAGGTTACCCACCTGATGGTCTGTTCTGCTTGGACCTCTGAGACATTTGTTTACTGTCGGCTACAGAATACTCCACTATGTGGCGCCCTATAGTAGGTCTCACTGCTGGTGAAGGCTCATCTAGATATCTCTCCATAAGAAGGGCTCACTCCAGTACTCCTGCATACGTCGAAATATTGAGGGAGATCATCGATTCCCTGATCTCATGCCTCAGTCCCTACTCTAAGGTACGGTCTCAGAAGAATGTGTCTCATACAATTTCTGTGGAGTTGCGGGAGAGATCATTAAATATCACCGAGTATTGGGATACTGACATGTTGCCCTGCTGCAGCTGTCGTAACTCCTGGATGCGCACTGCACAGAGGGTGACTGGAACAAACTCCTAGAGGAAAAGGCTCTCGAAGTCTGACCAAAAAAGAAATGCCTCATTGTGCACCTGGAGCATCAGGCTCCACCATCTACCTACATCCGTGTGTAGGAGACTTGCCTCAAGGAACACCATGGGATCTGCTGGTGTCCTTACCAATATGAAGACTCGAACTACAGCCTCCAGCCATTCCTCGGCTGCCTAAGGATATATCCCCCCGCGGAACCTGGGTGGTATCTGACACTGAAACTCATGTAGTGCACTCAGGCAATGTGCACTCTCAGCTACTGGGGTTGGTGGCATCGGTGGCTCAGTGGGTAGAGGTACCGCCAGTGCCTCCGCTATAATGGGGCCTTGCACCGAGGCCTTGTCACTCGGTGGGATGCTGTCTCGCACAAAGCTTGGAATCCTAGCTAGCTGTCGTCGTGGGTCCATCCTGAAAAGAAATAGGTGTGCCACAGTTAATACAGTATACCTGGTGAGCTGACACAAAGTAATCAAAAGAAAACATTTGAAACACACATGCAATCAATGTTTTCCTACATTGAGTCAGAAATCAGAAGTCAGGGTCCTAGTGTATTGATACGTCAGTCGCCGCACTAACACTGTACTTCCTAGACTGATAACCACACTCAATACCCTTAACACTATTGCTTCACATTGAATAAATTATCAGAGTCATGAGTTCTGCAGTAGAATAGAATCCTATGATACCAATTTTTCATGACCTGTCTTCAAGCCCCATGCCATGACTACCCCAAGCCCGCCTACCATAGGCGAGGGGCTGACGACTAGAACCAAAGTCATAAATACCAATAAAAAGGAAGGCATTGACTTTATATAAGAAAACAAACATCACAGAGTAGGCAAGCTGAAGTAAAAACTAAGTAAACTGAGTACAAAAGTAAGTGTTAGAAAGAAAATGGGCCATTATACAAACCCAACTGAAAGTGTAGTACAACTAAGAAAATAAAGTACAATAGCTATAAAGTAGAGCAGTAACCCCCAAGACGTCCTTCGGAACTCCCACCTAATGGGTGAGTATAGATAGTCTCGTCGGCTCCTCGAGTCCATCCGTCCACTCTGTGTATTTCCCACCTGATATTCCACCACTGTATTCCCTCCCGGTCCTCAGGCCTCAACAACGATCAGCACTATCCTTCGTCTGCAACCAACCCAACATAGTGCGGGCATAGCCCATGCATGGGTGTGTATACGATACTCAACAGGGAACCTGAGACCCCATAAGGCCTCCCAGAATCCACAAAGGATAAACCTCAAAGGAATGATACAAATACGAAGTATCAATAAAAAATACTTAGGTATATGATCATACATATACCTAAGTCATAAATTCCTGTTCAGCTCCAACTTCCTAGCCAAAGTTAAACTCAATCCACACAGGAAAGTGCGACCCAATCCACACAAGAATGCAAGTCAATCATATCAAATATAATGATTGATTTTCAAGACTCAGCTCATACATGTATACTACTCTCAAAGAGGGGTGTAGATGATTGATGTAGCCTCTGAATCATCTCCTCTACCGAACCCACATAGTATCCAAGTACAGATGTCATTGCTGCCGGACCCAGGTTGGATCCAAGTACAGTAACCATTGCTACCAAACCCATGTAGGATCCATGTACATTCATCATCTCTACCGAAACAATGTAGGATCCAGGTACAATCGTCCACACTGGAGAACCTAAATTGGATCCATGTACAATCGACATCAACATCACAGTCGTAGCTAGCTCTAGGGTTCCCGCACACAACATGCTCGATTCCGGGAGGGTCCTCTCCATGAGTAAAGGGGTCAATACATCAACTATCACGAAGTCCAA
Organism: Viscum album; assembly: GCA_963277665.1. NCBI lineage: Eukaryota > Viridiplantae > Streptophyta > Magnoliopsida > Santalales > Viscaceae > Viscum > Viscum album. The sequence continues at coordinate 328,508,006 of OY728128.1, forward strand.
AGTTGATGTATAACAATGTTCTGTCTCGTCAATAGGAACCCAACGCGACAGACGGTGCGTCAATCGGGCGCCCAGTCTGAGTGTTATTAGCTTTTTTGTCCCAGGGTCCAGGTTGATATTTTAATTTAAAACCAACCCAACCACAATCTAGCTATGTCCAACCCTTTAGAAGAGTAATTCAAAAGATCATTCTCACTATGAGGAATTCAACGTGATCAACAACACGTCATTCAGACGTTCAGTTGTTATGTTAAAGGCGTTTCCGCTCCAAGGGCCAGGTTGGTTTCGGGTTCAAGCCAACCCGGCCATACCCAAAATTTACCAAAATCATCAGTGTATTAGACCAAAATGACCTCCTCAATCAGAGTATCCCAATGCAACTGATGGTGCATCGATCGGATGCTCGTATCCCTTGTTATGGGCGTTTGAAAGGATCTGTCTGAATGTAGGGGGATCAGGCCTGGTCCGACCTAGCACGATACCCTCTGGTTCAGCCCAAACCAGGTCAACCTGTCCTGGGTCCAGGTCCGGCCCAATTGATTGAGGCCTGTCATGGCCCGATGCTAGAGGCCCGATGCTGGAAACCAGAGTCGGCGTGGTAGGTCTGGCCCGGCACGGGTGGCCCGGCCCGGTGCATGCAGCCCAGCCCACAAACCCTGCGGCCCAGCTCAGAAGCCGGCCACGATTCGGCTAAGCCCTCAGCCGAGTGGAGTGCAAAGGGTTGCACCACCCCCGTTTCTGAAATGGCCTGCCATTTAGGTCGACCTCATTTAACCACGGGACCCGAGGGGGTCCCGCCTCCAGGTGGCGCTGTCGGCCGACTCTGTCGGCCGCCCCTTTGAAGAACCGTCGTGGAGCGGTGGCGCCGTGCCCCTACATGCCCCCACCCCCCACCGCGACCCCTTTGAATCTCTCGCACCGCGCAATGGCGCCGCGCCCCACCAACACAGCCCGCTCTTGGCCGTGGCCTCACCGGCGCGGCGTGATGACACTACGCACCTTTGCTGTGGCCCGATTCAGCCGCGATCCCTGTTCGTTTCTGCGCGGTGCAACGACACTGCACCACCTTCACCATAATGTTCAACGTGGATCAACAAATAAATGAGGAGGAGGATCGTCCATGTTTGTGTGGTCTGATATCCTCCCATTATATTGATAACAATCGACCAAATTAATTAACGAAGAATGTTAAATTAATCATGAACGCAAATAACCCCTACCTCAATCAAACGTTGAAGAATGTCGGCATCACGGTTGACGGCGTCACGTGGTGTGGTTTCGTAGACATCGACGGAGAGCGTCTAGGGAGGAAACGACGTCACCTCTTTTAATCATGGTGAGAACAAATCATGAAATCATTGCAAAATTTCCACATTATTGTTTCCTTCCAAGCCGCAGAGAAGGATAAAGAAGAAGAATCCGAGCTCTCTGTGTCGACGTTCTTCATCAGAGGGTGTCTTTCTTCGCGGGAGGATGAGTTCTTCAAAGGGATAGAGATCATCTACCCAAAGTCTCAACACAACAATCCCAACCCCAAATAAAATAAGTCTTACTCTTATTTTATTATAACATGTCGTGAATTCAAATATTAAAAATTCAAACACATATCTCACTTAATTGATTATGTGTATTGGAATGATTAAAGTGGAGATAGGGGAGAGTTTCATAATTAAAGGGATATAAAAAATTAAATGGGGTGTTTCTAACATTAAGAGGGGGTTTAGAGGAGTTAAAGGAATGTGAAGGGGTGGGGCTCGTGTTGGCCCACCTCACAAATATCCTAACATGGGTAGTTAGGGGCTTGTGGGTCCCACCCCAACTAACCCATGTAGGGTATAACCATTAGATAAAGAAAATAAAATTGTACCATAATTTTATTTACTTCACATTTAATCCTCAATTTTTAACAACTCCTCTCGAGCAAACGAACCTTCAAGAAAGGTCATCTTAAGAAATTACTGGCGCTATGGTTTCAATAGTGCTCTCAGATTTAAATTCTGAGCACTGGTTCAAAAGATAGAAAAACTTGCTCATTTTTTCACTGAACGTACCCGAGATAAAATTCAGAAATTGATTCCAGGAACACCATGCCACAGAATGAGGTGCTGTTAGAAACTGCGTACTTGTAAAATCCCAAGGAATTTATGAATCAAATTTTCTTGTAATTTACGAGTCATTACAGAGGGTATTAATTTTAATAATATTGGATAAATTTATCATAATTGGACAATTAATTTACATTTAGATTTTATCAAATGAACTTTTTAATTCTAAAATATAATTATTATTAGTAAAAAATTTAATAATATATTAATTTAATAAAATGGAAATAGTGTCAATTTTTACACAATTCATTTAATTGAATTTAAATTAAAATCAAAAGAGTTATAACATAGATCCAAAGAATAAAATTGTCTTATAACACGTCATATTCAAATAGAAAAATCGTGTATGAGTTAAATTATTTCAGATGATATTTATTTTCCAATTTATAATATAATTTATTTTTTATTTCTCTTAATAAAAAAATGTATATATCACTATTGTGTCAATATTTAATGTAAATATTCAATATCTAAAAATTAGATATAAATTCAATGATTTAAGTAAATTCATTAGATTTCTAGATACTATTTATGTATTATGTTTTATCAATTTTATCCCTACAATATAATTATTATACTAATAAGAGATAGGAGAGTGGCATGTTGTCCCTTTCATTTGTTTTAATTATAATTGCATCAATTTCATTGAAAAATGCCCATTAAATGTATCAATATCTACAATTAGGTGACATTGGTCTATTTTAGTTCAACAACAGTATTTTTGTAGGTTTCTGAGTAATTTTATTATATTTATCATGTTGTATGTTAAACTATTTTATCTGATTAACATTTAAAAGTGGAAAATAAAAATTATTTTATTACATACTCATAATATCCAAAAAAATAGAACTAACATATTAACATTATTTGCACCGATAGATTACAGATATGAAATCCATTTTTCTAAATTCAAAAAAAAAATATATGTTCTGGTAATTAATTTATAATTAATTTTCATTTTAAAAGCAGGTAAAAATTTTTTTAAGTAAAAATCATCAAAAGATTGATGTGTGTTAATCTATAATTTCAAGGTAAAATTACTTCAAATGAACAAAATTATATTAAATGATAAAAATATAATATAATTAATAATTTTAATTTTAATATGACAAAATTTATATATAAATAAATTATATAAAGAATCAAATTTAAATTAAAATGTAGTATTTTTCACTATTAATTAAAGAAATATTAAAAAAATTAAAAACAATTCAACCAAATGATTTTCATATATCTTTTTTCTAAATGAAAAGATTATTTTTTTAAAAAGGACTTATAAAAGTACAAAAAAAATATATTCAAAATGGGTTCTTCATCAAAAGGAGGTAAACTAACATTTTTGAAAGACAATTTTTTATCACTAAAATTGAATTTTTTCTAATATATGCCTAGAAAACATACAATAAAAAATTTTAACATTACATTTAATATATAACGTATATAATTCTGTAATAAAATCTATATAGTTATTTTATTATTCTATATTCCCACTTGTTTACATTTAAATGGTTTTTTAGAATGAAGTTAACAATATTCATACCATTCCATTAAAATGACTATGTTTTAATATTTAATTATCACTTATAACTGGCCTTGATTGAAATAAATTCTATCAAATTCACTTGAAATTGTGTGTAACAGCATCTAAGAATTGTTTTTGTACATAACGTGTAGATACGATGTGGTTTAAAATTAAATCTTATCTTGGTGTAACATACAACACAAGACATTAAATAAATTAAAAATATCATAAATCATAAAATCTTGGGGTGTTACATTTTAACCCCACCCACACCCAATTATTGTTTCCCTAAAATATTTTTGATTTTATAAGAGGTTTACTTCTTGAATGTTTCTTCAAATAAATCCCAAAACATAAAAAGGAATACTAAATCATTATTTTAAAAAATTAAATCTTATAAACATATTGGTTACCCAAAGTAACACATCACTAGGTTTCAATATAGTAGAACATTTGTGGGATGTGATGAGATAGATATGGAATAAAAATATAATGTTATTGTTCTGATGGATGGTGAAAGTGAACAAGGTATGAAGAATGTTAATAACTAGAAACCCCTAAATTTATGATGATTTAAGGGACCATTTAATTCATTGGATAAGATTGTAATACGATAACAGTTTTTAAGAATATTTTTCAACTGTATAATAACATGGGAAACAAATACTTAGTTGAATTTAGTACAATTTCAACATTGGTAATGCCATTATCAATTTTCTCTTCATATTTTTTTTCAAAGAAATGATGTTAAATTAATTATTCATAGAGTGTTAGTAGACCATGTGATCCATAAATAGAATGATAGGATGTTCTGTCTATCTCAACACAATGGATAACACATATTATCAAATATTCATAAGTCAACCCACAATGAGATAAAACATTAATCTAATAAAAAACAACCAGAGTATAAATTATACCATCCATTATTTGATAACCATACAGTCCTTCTAAAAATAGAAATTGTATAACATTATAATGAAATTAAATAAATTAGTTTAACATTTTTCTCAAATTCTTCATAAGGTTGTTCATAGTTGTCACATTAAAAACATGTGACTACCATAATCGTCTTTTCTCTATAGTCACTATAACAACCTAAAATATCATATATACTAATTTAAAGCATGCATGTATTCTTATTCATATGTCCAAAAAGACGTAATCTTCATCCAATATAGAATAACCCCCTTGTCAATAAATCCTTAACTTGTTCCCATGTAAATAATATCATACAATTTACATATTCCAATCCAAATACCATAATCAAAATATAATTATATCATCATCAAGTTCATATTAAGGGGTATCCTTCCCGAAATCATGTGTTTTCCAAAAAACATAACCTTATTACCATAATCACTGTTCATTTTTTTGAGTACCACTCAGCATATAATTTCAAATACATATGGAAAACCACAACGGACCACTACATAGATATTTCATTATTCCATAATATCATTAAACAGATTCTATAACATTATTCTAGAATTCCATTACATAAATAATCAATCATTCCACTACTTTATTTTCATACTAAACATTATCAATATTGATCGCATGTGATTTACCTTGATATTTGGCCTTAATAAATTTTTTACATTGATCATCATTGACCATCGTTGGATTAGGGAATCAGTTATCATAATTCCCCATATTCTTTTACTTGATATATTGAAGTGTTGTTGGTGCATTTTTTGTAACCTTTTCTCTATTCAAGAAATTAGATACCATTTTTTAATTACATTAGCACTAAACATCTTGATGACCTTTTTTCCACACATAAAACATATTCTATTTCCTTTAATAATGTAACCAACATGATCCTTTCCACACTTCATGGATTAGGAAAAAAGGATATTCATTTCATTACTGTTTTGTGATTTTCCATTGAACTCAATATTTTGATTCTTATCAAATTCATGAGATTGAAATGTAACACCAACATCCATTTATATCTTGATATCACAATAGATAATCTATTCATATTTATTATATTCTATTATATCTGACTCCCTTTGAATACATAGTTTGAAGACACTAAATAATTGATTAACATTACTTTTTGGTTGGATGATAAATCTCAAAGCACTCCATTCATGTCTTGTAAAATTTTCCTTCAATTTACCAACAGATTTTTCATCCTTTTTCTTAAGCTCAAGTAACTCCTTTTCCAATTATTTTGATGAGTATGAGGAAAATACTTATAAAAAATTAACATCATGAAATCATACCATTCCATGTATTCAATTTCATCTGGTTTCCCCATATTCTTCATTAGAGTCCACCACCGGTCTGTATTGCTTATTAAATGATAAATAGACAAAATAAAATTTTCATGTTTTGAATAGTGGAGAATTAAAAATATATTTTCAATTGTACTAATATTTTGTCAAGAACAAATATATAAGAGGACCCATTGATACAAGGTGGGTGTGGCCTCATGAAGGGCTCAACATAATTTTTTTTCATTTACTTCTCATTCTGATGTCCGGGATAATTCATAACTTGTTTAAGTACAATGATAATATTTTTTATTTATTATCCAACAACATTTTATTGTTAATGTGGAAAAACATTGAATTTCCCATTGCATTGATCATTAACAAGGTTCTTTCAGGTTATAGGAACTGTCTAAAACCTAAAAAGAATAGTCTGAGAGGAAAAAAACATACTACGAAAAAAATGTAATCATGTGGATTTTTTTAAATATCTAACATATTATGTTTAATTGTATTTTATTCATGATCCATACCAAAATTATAGTATTTTAGTAATGTTTTTACATCAAATTTCCTTAATGTTGAATAAACCTTTCCTATGATACCAACCATATCATCCCAACCATGACATATAGTAGTTTTACATATTATTATATGAATATTAATTACATTTTACAAAATTGATCCTGAGAATTGTAATGGTTTATTGCATTCTGAAACATTGAATACATTATTCAGACTAGTGAAATATCTTCAACATCTACCATAATTTTCTTCCCATTTAGTACACATATTTGAATTATTTTTATATAAACTGAGTAATGGAAATATAGTAAAGGGTGATATTAGATTCTCAGTAAGGGTAAGAAAACAATATACGAACATATGAATGTCCCAAAACATGAACAGAACATTTAAATATCATACTATAGAGTCTAGAAATAAAAGATAGTAGTTTGTAAGTCATAAATCATACATGAATATTAACCATGTTATAATAGCACTATCATAAAAACGTAACATCTGAAAACCCAAAATCATAAAAATCAAATTCTATATTAACCAAGGCTCATGCTAATACCATCGTAAGAGTCAATTAAAATTAATAAACTTGTTCTACATGTCATTATAGCACTATATTAGTGATCCATACATACATTCAATTATATTCATGTATTTCTCATGAGATGTAATCATTACCCAATGAAATTTATTGTGATATATGTCCCACTAATCTCCTAATTAAATCATTGTAGCATCTTCCACAATAACAAAAATCATTCATCATAGCATAAACAAATAAATGAAATTGGTTTCTTAAAAATCATTGCATCAGAACATTATCCATATAAACATCCTTTTCTATCACCAACATAATAAAATAATAGAAGTGACAGAGATAGTAACATTACCTTATTTAAATAACATCATCATAGAAGGAACATAATATAGATAAAACTAGTAAACATAATTCTTAATGAAAATATATTTCTTCTTCAAAAACGTTGTCTATTCACAAATGCATCAAAATTTAAAGGTAACAGAATTTAATGGAAAATAAACCCAAAAATTTGTTTTGGATGCTTCATGTAAATGAGTATTAAAAATATTTCCATGTAGTATATGTTAAAAAACATTATCCTTATACATTTTCTGAAAAAGTCAAAAAGTAACTCATATGGTAATTGAATAAAATATTTCATTAATACCTTGTAATAAAAGTCGGAAATATGTAAAATTTTCATTAAAAATACATATAATAATAGTAAACATTTTATGAAATAATTATTAGAATTTATAGAAATGGATGATAAATATATCCCGAGTAAATACATATGTATAAAAAATATCATATAAAAATGAGACGGAAAATTTATTCGTTAACTTGGGTCTGATATCCTTCATATTTTTTAAAACTCCTTAATAATGATTAAAATAATGTTATTTTCTTATTTGAGAATAATAATTGTTTTTATTATATAATATATTATTATATTATAATTCGTTTGTAAGTAACATTTAATTGTCACTCATTATTTGGATATTATATACTTTATATTATCATGCATGTTTTTTTGATTAGATCTTGTTCCATTGATTAGGTATTATTTATATCATTTATAGAATTATATTAGTATAATACATATCATATTTATTCATTATATTCTTATATATGATCTTGATTTAATGAAGATCATATCGAATGAGTCGCATCAATTCATGGAGATGGTAGGTCGTACGTATGGAAGATCGATGATATCATTCACTTAATGGTTAAATGGTATAAAATTGGATGTGGTAATAACTATACATAATAATTATAATGTTATATTAATTATTTTCATCCATTATAATCTTCATTAAATCCATCATAATTATGTGTTGTTTACTAAAAAATTTACCACGTCGTGGAGACAGTAAGTCCTACGTACGCACACAAGATGACCGTGATTTTCGAAGAATGTATACAAGAAGTTAATAGGGTTACATGTAGTTATAATACCATTTCATTATCTAAAATATACTAGAATTGTTACTTTATTATGGAATCAACATATGAATATATAGTAAAAGAAGAAAATATTTTTGAAAGTGTCCATAAGTCAATTACATAGTTTTCTAGTATCTCCTATAAAATTTCACAAAATTTATCCATTGGATGGAAACCTTCCCATAGTGTGGACACTAAGACGAAGGTAGAGATGTTGTGGGCTTATTTGAGTATAATTTTGTGGATCCAATGGACTATAAATGTGTGTGTAAGTTGGTATATTTGTTTAACTATTATGAGAGGAAAAAAGGGCACCTTTGAAATGTCTTGAAATATTATTTTATTATAAATGCATTTTAGATTTCAATCATCTGCAATGTTATATATTTAGAGTATAAGATTTTTATAGTTATATATAATTTTATCCAATAATTTTTATACAGGTATTTATTTTATATTATCCCTAATCTTTTTAGTTTATCATTAATTAGTCACTTTTAATTTAAATTTAGGTAACATCATTTTAATTATTAAGAAGCTATTATTTTATCATATATTGGGTAAAAATACAATAATGGGAAAATTAATTAAAATTTATACCATATCAAATCAACTTTTTTATTTTAAAAGTTTATTATTATTTTTAACTAATTTAATAAAAATTTCATTTCTATAAAATATCAATAGTGAAATTTCTTCACTATTAATCTCATTAAATTTAAATAAAATCCAAACAGAGTTATATAATTGAACCAAATCATTTAATAGTATTATAAAATTTCATATTCACCTATAAAATCTTGGATGTCATAATTTATTTCAAATAATATTTGTTTTATTATTTATTATACCATTTATTTGAAATTTTTTTAATAAAATAATTATTGTATAACTATTGTGTCAAAATTTATGGTAATTATCAAATTTTTAAAAAAAATAAATAAATTCATATGATGTAGATAATTTTATTATCTTTCTTAGGACTATATATGTTGGAAATTTTATAAGAGGTAAGACTTGACTTGTTTTCATTTTCATTTATTTTAATTATAATTACATCACTTTTATGGAAAAAATATCCATTAAACATATCCATTCCGGCCCTTGGGTAATATTTGTCAACATTATTTCATACAATATTATTTTTTAAAGTTATAGTGTAATTTTATTATCTTTATCATATTCTTCACAACCCTAATTTACCCGATTTACCTTTATCTATGGTAAATAAAAATGAATATAGTTACTATTTGTAATATAAAAAAATTAAAAGTAACAAGTAAAGTCTCAAAAATTCCATGGAAATTTTTTTCCTACATGCATGGAAATTTTACGAGTCCGCAGTTTTTGGCGGCACTTGATTCCGAGGCCCAGTGTGCCCAGAATCAATTTATTAAGTTTTGTTCGGGTACATTCAATAAACGTAATTGCGGGATATTCTATCATTTGAACCGGAGCTCGGAGTTGAAATTTGAGAACAGTGATGAACTTGCAGCACCGATATCGGCATAATGATACTTTTACCACAGTTGCGTTTTATCGGAAGTGGTAGTTATTTTTTGGGGTTTCTATGTAAATTTTAAATAAAATTATGTGTAGCATAATTTTATTTGGATGGTAATTAAAACATGCAAAGGGAGGTTGGTGGTGGGGCCCACCCTCACATAACCCCCCAAGGGAGGATATTATATGGTGGGGACCACACGAGTTCAAACTCATCAACTCCCTTTTCAACTCCCGTGAACCACCTTAAACTCTTGGAATTTCATGGTTTAATTCATGCCAACACCCTGAAGAGAAATAATTGAATTTTAATTCAAATCTTTTTCAATTCATCCCTCCACGTTTAATCTATTGTGTTGTCACATTTAATGGGAGACAACTTTTGATTTTTTGTGCCCTAGGAATAATAGAGAATAATCTCTATTATTTTGGATTAACATTGTGTAGAGCTAAGGAGAAGAGGGAAAGCCATTATTCCATGAAGAACATGAAGAACATCTCATCCTCTTCTTCAATCGGTGAAATAAATTGAGGCGAAGCCCCTGAGGAATGCCCATCTTCCTTTCTGTTCCTCCATGACAGCGGAGAAAACGCCTCCTGCAAAGGATGCCGCCAATGACAAGGACTTTTCCTTGACGCTTAGGGAACGACATCCATCTTCCATGACATCGTCTTTCGCGACATCAAAAATGTTCATGAATCTATGTAGGGGTTTTTTTGAGTTATTTATAATACCTAACATCGTCTTTATAATTACGAAATATTAATTTCCAACAGTTAACATCATAATGAGGAGGTTTCAAGCCGCAAGAACATTTCCCGAGCCTTCCCCATATTTGTGGATCTTAATATCAATGGAGGCGGAGCCAATAGGACATGTTACTATCGCACCACACCAGAGATGAATCGTCATTGATGAATATGTGTGGCGCCATCACGCTGAGCTAGGGAACCAAAGGCCGTTGATAGGCCAAGCCGTGGCAGTGGTTGAACGGCGCCATCGTGAGGGCAGCGTGGAGGAAAACCGCAACCAGCATACATATGTTGCTTTGATAGAAGAACCAGACAGCTCTTGTCGGCCAGGCTGGAGGACTGAGACACCCACAAGTGATGCGTTGAGGAGACGTGGACCACAACCATGGGTCGCTCAGCTGAAATGAACTAGCCGGCTGCTTTTCAGCCGGAATAAAGAGCTTCGGTGCTTGTAGCTACTGTGTGGTGGAAGACTGCAGCCCGCTTCTGCGGGCCGCCTGTCGGCTGGGCTGGTTGACCGCGACACCGCATGGAGCCTCGACGTGGAGAACCACGGAACCGCATGGAGCCACTCAATAGATAACTATGTCCCATAGTGTGAGCCACGTGCACCGGGTAGAACATGTCGGTAATGGTCGGCGAGGAAGGGGAGTGGCGGTGCCACTCGGTGCCGCCGGGCGAACCGGACCGACCCGCTCTGTGGGTTGGGTCAACAAGTGGGCCGCGCCCCACCGGGCCGGGCTGACCCCCCAGATGGGTCGAACCCACCTAACCAGGCTGAGACGACCCCCCAGTAGGTTTGGACATACCGTGATGGGTCGGGCCGACCCACTAGCCCACTGGGCTTGACATGCCACACCCGACATCGCAAAATTGCAAATTTCATCAAGACCGCACGTCCGAACGATGAGCAGTCTATGGAACTAGGACCACCACGATGAGGAGGTCCTATTGTGATACTCTATGTTATTTTTGGATGACTATGGAAAATGGCCATGTTTGGAATGAGCGTAAATCTAATCTGGCCCCTGGAATAGAAATGCTAATAAATCACAGACCGGGCATCTAATTGATGCCCCTTCTGTCATGTTGGGTTCCTTATGATGAGACATAACAATGAGATACATCAAATCAAGACATCCTAGATGTATCGACACTTGACCTAAGTAGCAGACCCTCCCAAAATCAAGCTTTCTTTGTGCGAGAACCATAGAGATGGCTGCAGTGACTACTGTACTGGAATCCTACGTTGGTTCGACAGTGGTGACTACAATACCAGAATCCTACATGGGTTCGACAACGATGACTACTAAACCTGATTCTTCTATGGGTTCGTCATCGTTGAATGTTGTACCTGAATCCTACGTGGGTTCGGCAGTTTGGGGATCTATTCCTATATCCTGAGTGGTTCTGATAAAGTAGCTGGTTCCGTATCCTATGTGGGACATACAACATAGCTGGTCTTGTATCATGTGTGGTTCCGATTACTTAGATGAATCAATGACTACATCTGATCATCTCTATCTCAATATGAATGATGTATACCTATTTGAGTTGAGTCTTTTCTTACAATCATTATGATCGATGTTATTAACATTAATTCCTATGTGGGATGGGTTGTGATTGTGGTCAACAGTTGGAGTCGGGCTATGACTAGTAACATAGGTATATATATGTTAATACACCTATATAGGGTTCTTTGATACTTTGTGATTATATATTTCTACTGTGGTTTATCATTTTTGGATTCTGGGAGACGTTCGAGGGTCTCGGGGTCCCCTATTGAGTATCGTTATACTCACCCATGCACGGGCTATGCCTGCACATCATATTTTTGGTTGCAGACGATGGACAACACTTATCGAGGCAGAGAGTTGTAGAGATGGATGGTACATGAAGGTGGACCACTTGACAATACATTGTCGGAGTGGACGGATAGACCTGAGGTGTTGACAAGGACATTTGTACCCACAAATCAGGTGGGATTCCCAGAGGAAGACTCAGTAGTTGTTGTTTACATTTCTAGAGTTGTACTAGCTTTAAAGTTGTTGTACAGTACTGTTGGGCTTGTATTTCCAGCCCCTTTTCTTTTCAGCACATACATTTGTATACAGCTTTACTTAGTGTTTACTTTCAGTTGTGTACTCTACTACTTGTGTTCAGGCTTTGTGTGTGATATAGGTAAAAGGGAAATTCCATCCCTTTTTATAGTGATTGCGCCTTTGGTGCTAGTCTCCAGCCCCTGGTCTATGGAAGGTGGGGTGGGGGTAGTCACGACACTGGCCCTGAGGACGGGTCATGAAAATTTTTTATTAGAGGAGTTGGTTCTACAATAGAACATAGAATCTGATTCTTTTATCAGAAATAGTGTTAAATTTTAGGGTTTGGTAATCAGTTTATGCAAACCAGTGATGGTTCGGTGGTCGATATATCCATACACTAGGATTCTGGCTTCTGATTTCTGACTCAGTGCACGAAAACCCTGATTGCATGTGTGTTTCCATTGAAATGTTTTCTTTGTGATTACTTTGTATCAGCTCAAAAGGTATACAATTTTAACCAGGGAGCAGAAGTTTCATTTCAGGATGGCCACACGAAGGCATCCATCTTGGGTTCCGAGTTTTATATGAGATGGTAGCCCACCAAGCGACGAGGCCTTTGTGCAGGGCCCAATCACAGCGGAGGAACCAGAGGTACCACTACCCACTGGGCCACCGATACCACCAGGTCCAATAGTAGATAGTGCACACCACCTCAGTGCATTTCACGTGTTCCAGCACTAGAGGCCACCCATGTTCCATGGAGAGACGAACCCACATGAAGCTCAGGATTGGTTGGAGGCTGTCGTGAGAGTTTTAAATTGGTAGGGACACCAGCTGACCACAGGGTGATCCTTGCTGCAATTTTCCAGCATGCAGTGGCAGGAAGATGGTGGAGCCCGATGCTCCAGGTGCAAGATGAGGCATAATTACTCTAGATAGGTATTGAGAGTCTCTTTTTCTCAGTGTATTTTCCATCCACACTTTGTGCATTGCAGATTCAGGAGTTACTTCATCTAGAGAGGGGCAACATGAATGTAGCTCAGTACTCAGTGAGGTTCACTAACCTCTCACACTACTCCAAGGATATGGTACGATACCCGTTCTTCATGGACCTGCCCTCTAAGCAGGGACATAGGCATGAGATCAGGGCTTCGACGATTCCCCTAAGCATCCCAACTCAGGCGGGGGTGCTGGAGCAAGCCCTTCTAGTGGAGAGTTTTCCTGATAAGAAGTCACCAGTCGAGAGACCCACCATAGGGAAATACGTAGTGGACTCTTCTGTAGCCGGCAGTAGTTAGATGATGTAGAGGTCCAAGATCACTAGGCCATTAGGTGGGTGACCCCTGGATACAGGTTCGGTTTTGCAGGGCACACGAGACAGATCAAGCTATATGAGGAGTAGGCAGTGCTATGCATGTGGCAGGAAGGGCCACATGGATTGTGACTACCGAAACCTTCATCTAGATAAGTAGCAGACAGTAGAGGAACCTCCTATGAATATTCAGTGGTTCGACTGTGGTGGTCCTCCAGGAGTGGACGGACGTGGAAGAGGAGTTTGCTGAACAACGGGTGGTGGATGACATTTTGAGGCTCATCACCACTACCAAAATGAGGTCCACCCCGACCAGTGAGAGCTGGCAGACAGAGGCGGGCTCAGCTCCAGGCAGTCGAGAACTATGACCACGGGGCACCTGAGATTACTCGAGGTACTATTTGTGTCTAATACACCATTGCTGCAGTACTTATAGACATAGGTGCAAGTCATTATTTAATTTCCACTACCCTCGTTCGAATTTCGAAGATTCTGATGGAGTCATTGGCATGATCCTTAATGCTAGGAACTCCTACAGGAGCAAACTCGAGGATTATGCACTAGTTACAGTTGTGTGAGATTACTCTTGGGGGAGAGAGCTTCAGCTAGGATCTTCTTGTAGTGGCGTCGAGGCCTTACGACGTCATCTTGGGTATGGACTGGTTATCCACAGTTCATGCTCAGATAGATTGTAATAGGCGCAGTGTGCGGTGTATCCGCATGGATGGGACCAGGTTCACCTTAACCATCGAGAAGGGAGCCTTTATAGCACAGGATGGACTTACTCAAACGAGGGGGAAAAGATGACACATTAGTTGGCTAGTTTTATATTTGGAGTGTTTGATGTGCGGACTCTGAGTTTTCCGGTTGTGGTGGATCTGTACGCGGATCCCTTCACTAACGATGTTCCCGGACTACCTCCTCATAGAGAGGTATACTTCTACATTATCTTATACCCCAGGACAACACCGATATCTACTCCAGCATATCGGATGGCTCCCATTGAGATTCTTGAGATGCGTGTACTACTAGAGGACTTGCAGGGAAAGGGATTTATCCGACCCAGTTTTTCCACCTGGGAATCTCTGATTTTGTTCACCAAGAATGTGGATAGGAGAATGCGATTGTGTGTTGACAAACATCACCTGAATCATGTGACCATGAAGAACAAGTACCCACTGTTGAGGATTAATTACCTCTTTGATCAGCTCATGGGAGTACTATTGTTCTTGAAGATAGACCTCAGGTTAGGATATCACCAGCATAGAGTTCAAGACATGGATGTGTAGAATATGTCCTTCAGGTGTCGGTATGGCCACTTTATGTTTTTGGTTTTTCCCTTTGGCATAACAAATGCACCAACATTGTTCATGAGTCTCATGAACATGATCTTCCAGACATACCTAGATCAATTTGTCGTAGTCTTCATCGACGACATACTGATTTACTCAACTACTAACGAAGAGCATACCTACCATTAGATACACTCTGAGAGAATGATCTTTATGGTAAACTATCGAAGTGCTAGTTCAGGATTCGAGAGGATCACTTCATGGGACATGTCATCTCGGAGTCTAATGTTGCAGTTGATCCAGTGAAGATTGATTTAGTAATTTTGTGGGAGCCACCCAGGAATGTGATGGAGGTGTGGAGTTTCTTGGGACTGGCTGGGTACTATAAATGATTTGTGCCAAACTTCTCCAGTGTTACAGCACCACTTTCAACATTGATGAAGATGGGGAAACCCATTGTGTGGTCAGATAGATGCCAAAAGATCATTCAAGAGGTAAGTATTAGGTTGACCATTGTCCCCATCATGAGTCTACTGAAGGAGGGCGTAGGGTAAATAGTTTATTGCGATGCATCAGGGACCAGAATTGGGTATGTCCTCATACATGAGTGAGAAATGATCGTGTATGGTTCATAGAAGTTGAGACAATACAAGAAGAACTACTCTACCCATGACCTAGAGTTTGCAGTAGTGGTATTCACCTTAAATATGTGGTGGCACTATCTGTTGGGCGAGAATTTTACAGTCTAATTTGACTACCGGAGTCTCAGGTACATCTTCACACCGAAGGACCTGAACCTGAGATAGCGATGATGGATAATGTTCCACTAGGACAATAAATTCAAAATAGACTATACTCCATGGAAGGGGAACATTGTAGCAGATTCTCTCAGTATGAGATCAGGAATTCAATTGCTAGGAGAGGCGACATAGCAGCTTGCCACGTTGTAGATATCCTTTGTGGATAAGGATGGAGAAGCCTATTTTGAGTTTCTCATTGTCACTCCTCCACTTATATAGAGAGTTATAGATGTACAACATGGGGAAGTTGAATGTGAGACACTATGTGCTCATATATCCTCAGGGTAAGCATCTGATGGGATTTTTGAAGGTGGGAAGCTTATCATCCACATCAGAGGACATACCATGGTACCAGTTGCACTACAAGAGGAGTTGCTGAGGGATTTCCACACACCCCCTCTAGCGGTAAATCTAGAAGTGGTGAAAACGTATCTGTACCTCAGACGACAGCACTGGTGGTCAGGTATGAATAATGTGGTAGCAGAGTTTGTCTCATGATGCCTCACTTATCAACAAGTGAAGGCTGAGTACCCGGTACCAGCAGGCTTGGCTCAGCCCTTAGATGTCCCAGACTGGAAGTGGGATGGGATATCCATGGATTTCGTGATGGGACATCCATGTACATCCAGAGGACACGACTATATATGGGTAATTGTTTACCGACTCACCAATTCATCCCACATTCTACCGATTAGTGAGAAGGGCTCACTAGAGAGATTGAGACCCCTCTACGTATAGAAGATCGTACGACTTCATGGTGTGCCATCGATGAACATCTCCTATTGAGAAGATCTTTTCACTTCCCGGTTATGGAAGTTGTTGCAGGAGGCTTTCGGGACGCAGCTTTGCCTGAGCACCACCTTCCATTCTTAGACATACGGTCAGACTGAGAGGACCATTCAGACTCTCGAGGACATGCTCCGTGCATGTGTCCTTGACTTTGGTCATAGCTGTGTTGATCACTTACCCTTGGCGGAGTTTGTGTACATCAACAGCTACAACTACACCATTGGGATGGCACCTTACGAGGCACTGTATGGAAGACCTTGTAGATCAACTTTGTGTTGGAATGACCCAAGGGTGTCAACACTTGTAAGACTCGAGATGGTGCGGGATATGATGGAGAAGGTGCAGATCATCCAGGAGTGGATAAAGACTACACAGAGCAAGCATAAGTCCAATTCTGATAGAAGATGGAGACCACTGGAGTTTGAGGATAGAGACCATGTTTTTCTATGGGTCTCAACACGAGGAGTTCTGTGAAGATTTGGCCGACGCGACAAGTTATCTCCGTGATTCATTGGTCCATTCCGAATTCTCAACAGATTAGGCGAGGTGGCTTATCAATTTTCTCTTCCACCTCTGTTGTACCGGGTGTACGACATCTTCAAGGTAATTCAGTTGAAGAGATGCGTGCATGACCCATTGCACATCATCGACCATGTGGAGTTGGACATCGATGATGTGGTGAAATTCATGAAGGTTCCAGTTGAGGTCGATGATCTACAAGAGCAGGTACTATGTGGACGGTCAATTCCATTGGTGTGCATTCGCTGGCAACATGGGATCCTCAGAGAGATAACATGGTAGAGGGAGGCTCAGATTCATGCTCGGTACCCCCATTTGTTCCCCTAGTGTGTGTTGTAGCTTGCAGTGACGTAAATCCTTGAGATGGGGAGAAGGTAAAGACCTAAAAATTCTGTGGAATTTTTTTCATAAATAAATGTCAATTTTATGAGTCGGCATTTTCTGACGGCGCTTGATTCTGAGGCCTGGTGTGCCCAAAATTAATTTCTGAAGTTTTTTTCATGTATTTTCAGTAAACGTACATGCGTCTTTTTCTATCTTTTGAACCGGTGCTCGGTATTGAAAACTGAGGAAACTGATGAACTCATAGAGCTGGTTCCACTTAAGGAGCCATTACTGCTGTTGCGTTTTATCGGAAGTGGTAGTTAATTTAAGGGGTTTCCATGTAAAATTTAAATAAAATTATGTGTTGCATAATTTTATTTGGATGGTAGTTAAAACCTCTAATGGGAGGTTGGGGGTGGGGCCACCCCCACATAACCTCTCTTGGGAGGATATTTTATGGTGGGACCCAAAGGAGTTCAATCACTTCACCTCCCATTTAAACACTATTTAACCCCCCTTAAACTCTTGGAATTCCGTGGTTTAGTTCTTTCCATCACCACACCATTAATAATGAGAATTAATTAAATTTTAATTCAAATCATTTTTCAATCCATCTCTCTACATTTAATCTAATGTGTTGTCACATTTAGTGGGAGAGGACTCTTAATTTTTTGTGCCATAAAAATAATAGATAATAATCTATATTATTTTGGCTTAACATTAGGGAGAGATAAGGAGAAGAGGGAGAGCATTTTCCCATGATGAACATGAAGAAAATCTCCTCCACTTATTCAACCAGGGAAAGAATGTGAGACTACACCCACGAGGAACTCCCATCTTCATAACTCATCCCCTGCGACAAGGGATAAGATGTTTCCCACAAAGGACATTGCCAAGACAATGATTTTTCCCTCATGTTGATGAAACGATGTCCGTTTTCTGTGACTTCCACAACATTCATGAATTGAGGTTGGGGATTGTTTTTAGTTGTTTATATTTCTGAACAACGTCATTCTAATTATGTAATTTGAATTTCCAACTGTTAATCTCATAACGAGGAGGGTTTGGGCAGCATGACCACGGACCAAAACTCCCCTATATTTGTTGATCTTAATAATGACGGAGGTGGACCCAATTGTGTGTGGTGACGTCGCACCGTGCAGTATAGGAATAGTGGTGGATGAAAAAGAGTGGTGTTGTCATAACGCTCTATGGAAATGAAGGCTGCAGACAGGTCGGGCCATGATGGTGGTGGACCGGCACCATCACACCGACCGCATAGAGGAAAACCGCGACCCACATTCGCCAACCGCTTGGCTGGAAGAACCCGTTGTCCACTGCAGAACGAGATGGAGGACCGCGAAAGCCACATGTGTCATGTGGAGGAGAGGAGGCCTAAAACCGTGAGCTGCTCGTTGAAAGAGAACCGGTCGGCCACCTGCTAGCTTGGAAAAAGTGTCATTGCGCCCGTAGGTGCCTCGTGGTGGAAGACTATGGCCCGCATCCGTGGGCTGCTCGATTGGGAGAACCAGCATGCCGCCAGCCTGTCTAGTTGGTGGACTACAGCATCGCTTGGCACCGCATGGTGGAGAACCATGGACCGCTATGTGTGCCATGTGCACCAGGCAGAACCGTTCGACTTGGGTTGGCTAGCCAGGTGAGTGTTAGCGCCGCTCGGTGCCACTGTGTGGACACGACATGCCCACACTGCAGGTCGGGTCCGCAGGTGGGCCACGCTCCACCAGGCTGGGCTGACCCCTGAGCCGGGTTGGTCCCACCAAACCAGGCCAGGCAGACCCCCCAGCTGGGTTAGACCTGAAAAACTGGGTCCGGCCGACCCTACCAGCACAGTGGGATTGACGTGCCGAGCCCGACATTGCTCAATTGCGAATATATTTAGGACCGCGCGTTCGAACGACGCACCGTCTGCGCCACCGAGACCCTAGCAACAAGGAGATACTTTTACTATAATCTATGTGATTTTTGGACATTTTTAGAAAATTTATAGGTTTGGAACGAATGTAAACCCAACTGGGCCCCTACTACGGAAATGCTAATAACACACTAAATGGGCATCCGATTGGCATGTCGTCTATCGCTTTGGGCTCCTTATGATAAGACAAGACTGTGGAATACATCAAGTAATGAATTATTTGATGTATTCACAATTGAATTGAAGACCGGACCCCCTCGTAATCGAGTGTGCTGGGTTTGGGAACCCTAGAACTGGCTGAAATGACTACTGTACCAGAATCCTACGTGGGTTCGACAACGATGACTACTGTACTCGAATCATATGTGGGTTCGACTGTGATGACTACTGAACTAGAATCCCATGAGGGTTTTTCAGCAATGAATACTATACCGGAATCCTATGTGGGTTTGATAGTTCTGACTTCTGTTCATGTATCCTGTGTGGGTCCGACAGAGTAGCTGGTCCTATATCTTGTGTGAGTTCGACATCATTACTAGTCCTATATCATGTATCAGTCCAACAACTTAGATAAATTAGTGACTACATCTGATCATATATATATCTATACGAAATATGTACTTTTGTGTGATTTGAGTCTTATTTTTAAATCATTATCATCGATGTGATTGAAATTACTTCCTGTGTGGATAGGGTTGTGATTGGGCTTGAGAGTTGGAGTTGGACTGTGACTAGTAACATAGGTATATGTTTGAGAATATACCTAAGTAGGGTTGGTTGATACTTTGCGATTGTATATTTATACTGTGGTTTATCTTTTGTGGATTATGTTAGACCTTTGGGAGTCTCGGGTTCCCATAATGAGAATATTTATACTCACACCATCACGGGCTATGCCTGCACATCATTGTGTTGGTTGCAGAAGGCAGACAGCACTGATCGAGGCAATGACTTGTACAGCTGGACGATGCCCAGAGGTGGGCCAGTTGGCAAGACGTTCTCGGAGTAGGCGAATGGAACTAGGGTGTATTGTAGTCCATCTGTACCCACCCTTCATGTGGGATTCCCAGAGGAAAACTTAGTAGTTTCTTTTTACCTTTCTGTAGTTTTACAACATATATAGTTATTATACTTTATTGTTGGGCATGTATTTCTGAACCTTTTCCTTTCAGCACATACTTTTGTATAAAGTTTTACTTAGTGTTTACATTCAGTTGCGTACTCTGCTACGTGTGTTCGGGATGTCTGTGTGGTATAGGTTAAAAGGAAAAACCTTCACTTTTTTATAGGGATTGCGCCTTTGGTGCTAGTCGGCAGCCCCTGGCCTATGGAAGGCAGGCTTGGGGTTGTCACAACACGGGCCCTGAAGATGGGTTGTGACAAAACATATTAACACAATATAGATCCACTAGTTAAAAATATGGATTCAAATTTTAATAATTTAAAACAATCCTACTTCTTTAATTAATTTAAAATTAATATTCATTGTCATTATGAGAAAACAAGGTTTTTATGTAATATCTATTAAAATATTGATGTTCTTTTTTACCTAATCTCAATACTAAATTACTTAGAATGACCAAAATTTTATTAAATAATAAAAGATTAATTATGTTATATTTAAAATCCAATTATAAATAATAATATTTCTGTATAAATAAATCATTTGAGAAAGTAATATAAAATTAAAGTGCTTAATTTTTCACTATTCATTAAAAATTATTTTTATCAGAAAATTACCAAAACATCAAGAAAAAAATTTTATCCACCTTCAAATTCAGATGTTTATTTTTTCAAAATATTTATTAATTTGTAAAATCTATAATTAAAATGTGTTATCCATCAAAATACGGTAAAATTAAATTTTTAGAAAAATGCCCATTTTAAATTTAAAATTGATTTTGTTCTTATATCATGTGTAGAAAACATATAATATGAATTTTATATAATAAATTGCATAATTACAAATATATTTCCCTTATAAAATCATTAAATATTGAATATATTATTTTATATACATGCCTATTTTCATTTAATTAGTTTTTTATATGGAAATTAATAATAATCATACACTCTACTATAAAGGTTAGGTTAAACTATTTAGTTATCTCTTATACAAAGAATTTAGTGAAATGAATTCTATCAATACAATAGGAAATTGTGTGTTACAAAATCCATCAATTGTGTTGTGGATACTCCAAGCTAATACAATGTTATGTATATCCCATGTTAAGCTTGGTATAGTGTACAATTCCAAACATTAATGAAATTAAAAAGAATCTATCGCGTAAAATGTCATGGTGATACACTCCATTTACCATATGTATGTATGGTATGTTGATGAGTTAAAAACGACTTAATTCAATGGAAAATAGAGATAAATACATTTAATATAAAAGATATATATTTTTTATATTTCATACGTAAGAATAGAATGTATAACATGGTTAAGTTATTTTTTTACTTCATCGAATCTATCAAGAAGGGGACTCAAAATCATATTATTCTTTTATAACCAAAAATAATTCAAATTTTTGTTATTTTGATCCTAGAAATAAAAATAATTATGAATTATTATCCCCATATCATAGATAAATGAATATTATTTTGTTGATAAAAATATTTCTAAGAGGGGATTAGTTTATTCCAACATAGAAAAAAAATTAATCAGAAGATCTAAAAAGGATTTCTATTCATAAAAACATGGAATTCATAAGAGAATGTGTTAATATAAGACAAAATAAGAGTCTTATAAAATATCTTCAAGTATTTAAAGAAATAATACTATGCCAATATATGAAGAAATACACATTTCCTAAAGAAAAATGAGGAAAATAATGATGGTGATCTATTTTTTGGGGTTTATAATATAAAAAAAATCCACAAATAAAGAATTTTTTATATGATTATATTGAGAGGAAACGAATAATAAAGAAGTTATAAAATAAAAAACACTATAGTGAGTCATAATTATAAAGTTAAATGTAAAAGGATTATGTATATTTTTTAAAACATGGTGAATTAGATCCCTTATAAGATGATGAAAATAAATAATAAAAAGCCCATCTTTCTGTTCCAATTGAATTGGTTAATTCTAACATTGTTAAATAAAAAAATTAATATTAGTGGAATATTTTGACAAAGATTTTTTAATGAATATTTATCTAGTTTTTATTGAACAGATAATATAAAATGAAAGATAAATTACTCAAACATTTTCTCACATATAAACATCTTGATTAAAAATGAAAATGAATTTCTTAATAAATCCAAAAGAGGTTGTTAAATTTCATAAGATATTTTTTGAGGTAGAAAAATATTCATTTTATTCTTAAATCTCCATAACATCTCAATCCAATGAAGAGTAATCATTTATTTGTTCCCATGAGGATGTTTCTTCAAATAGTGGAAATAATTAAAAAACCATTATGGAGTCAAAATATACTTAGATAAATGGAGATGTGCATATTATAGACTATTCTCTATTAATGATTGTTGAAATATAAGAATTATAATTTACCAAAGACAGAGAAGTTCACTAGATGTATGATTCTAGTTACTCTACAGTCTCTTCGTTATATACATTATCTAAAAAAATTGTAAATTAATTACAATAATGAATTTATTAAAAATATTGAATGAATATCTGATATCATCCAAGATATTCAATAAATATTAAAGTAAATCTAGGGAAAATTAGATATTTTGGAGAGTTAGATCTCTCTTACATTTTTTTTCAAAGAATTACAAAAAATGAAGATGGTTTTAAAAATTATATACTAACGTATTTTTTATTTTATGAATGTTATAATAATATCATCAAATTGTTGAATCAAACTGAGGTGCATATAATGTTATTTGATGAGAAAATGTTTTGGATAAAAAGGGGAACCAAATGTATCTAATTTTTGGATGATAATATCTATTATGAAGTAAGATTTTATAAATTGTTTTTTATAATCAATTTTCCATTGAAATAAAACATGAAACATATATTTCCTTGAAAATTAAGAATATTTAGTTATTGGGATAATGGTTGGATAATAATTAGTAAAAATTAGAGGACTCGGGGACGAATAAAAAAGGTCATAGGATGTTTATGGCCATAATAAAGAATTTATGTAAGAAATAATGATTTATATCACTATAATTATTGAAAAAAATATTCAATACAGTAAAATATTATGATTATGAAATCATTACAATAGGGATTGATATTCTTGATTTTATGTTTTTATGGATTAATCTTTTGTGTTAATAAATTTATACTTACTCTAAATGATATCTTTGTATAATGTTTTACAATAATTTAAAGGAACCACTTAAACTTAAATATAACTTTCCACTAAAATATCACAAATGGAGATAATGTATATCCTTGAATGTTATGTATACAATGGGGAGGAGTTTATGAATTGTTTTAAATAAAAAATTCTATTTAGTGTTTTGATTTTTATTTTTCAAAAGGGGGTATTTTTAGATAAAAATTCACATTAAACCATTAATTTTAAAAATCCAAAATCTCAAGTTAAGTGATCTATATTTTTAATATATATCTTTTCTAAATATAGAATATTTTTGTTTGATGTAATCAGTTTTTCTTGATTGATAAAATCAATTCTATTAGATGGACATATACCATGTATATCTGATGTAAAAAACCCTATACAATAGAAATAAATGTACAAATTACATCGAATAGAAGTTTGTAAAATCAATATTACATAAGTATAGTAGCTTATATAGGATAAATTTCTATGAAAAACACCAGAAACATTCATTTATATGGATTTATACCAACACAATCATACAAATTCTATTAGGAGAAATTTTACTAAGTCTCTTACATTTATTTCTTCATATAAAGACCTATAAATTCTAGTAGATGATGTTTTATAGTCCTACCAGAAAAAAACATATAAATTAAATTGAATCAACATAAATTATTTCCAATGAATTGAATTTTGGAAGGAATTTTAATGGTTTTATACCTATGGACTACCTGAAAGAGTGATTTTGTGTTGAGGTCATTGAGACTAGTATGTGTTGTTCTGATGTTATTGCAACTAATCTAGAGAAATTCATAATCTACCTATTGGAAGATCATTTAAAAATATTATAGTATCCCTAATGAGATTAATCATGATAATAATATACAATAAATTTTTGTTCTTGATTTTTTGTAATATCTTGTATCAAAGTTCACTTCACTTGTAATGTTTTGAGTGTTTTCATAATGAATCCTATTTGAGGATCTCAATGTATATTATTTATGATTTTTCCACAAAAATTATTGTTTGAATGATCATGTGTTTGAGGTATATCATGTATAGGGAGATTAATGGTTTGTATGATATTGTTGATCAAGGGTTCTCTTGTATATAGTGGTAATGATTTTTTTGATCGGGTATATCTAGGTCATTCATAGTTTAGAGTACAAACCATATGATATGCATATAATCATTGATAACATTTGTTAGTTTTACAAACTTCCTTACATAATTGGTTGAATGTGAAGACATTTATATTAAATGAATCTATATTTTATTATCAATTTATTTATAAAATGATTAATATATATAATAATAATTATTTCTAAATATTTTATATTTCCATGATTCATTATATAAAAAGATTATTTTGATTAATATATATAATTTTTTTACTAAATTGTTATAAATTTTCTCAACCAAACTTTTTTTAGAATATAAATTCATAAAAAACAATGTTTTATCAAAACCGTAGATTATTATTTTACAAACTACAGTTCACCCATATAGCATCCCAACATGAGGGGAACTAAAATATTTCCCCAATCTAGGGGGCCACCATGCCACAATCGTGTCTCCATGTATGTTTGAGGCTTCAGACTATCTTATAGGGTCCAAATGATTTTAATTTTGGGGGACTATAACCTATAGATTAGTAATAAATATATAATAATAAATAACATTATAGAATATTAATATAATAATAACTGACAATAAATAATGCGTGAATAATGATCATGTCTAAATAGGCTCTGGAATAAAATATATGAATGTATACACAACACATAGCAAATGTGAAAATGAAATAAATAGATAAAATACACTATAGTTATCTCCTAATTGAATAATTACTATAATCTACGTATTCTTCACCTATACATCATCCTATCCCTGAAGGATAATAGTAATAAATCACAATAAATTAACTTAATCATGAAAAAATGAGTTATGTTTGGGTAACCCACTCGAATGGATGCCATAAAATTGATTTAGATAAACTCAATAGGCCACCACATATAGTGTCAAATTCATAATCTAGTATGTGAATATAAAATAAATTATTATTCTAGTATTTTGAAAAATGTATTAAGTCATTAAAAGTAAACATGTTGATATCAGGTTCTTCAAGGACCCTTGGAAATCCATACCTACATCATCTTAATCTAGAGTAACTCTAAAATAAATTCATAATTTGATGATAGATTTATAAATACATTTACCAATAGACATGTCACAACATCTTTGAATCATTACTAATATATAATTGGGTTGTCAAAATAATCTTTTACAATACATGGAGTGATAACCGAGAATGTTCTTCAACATGGAATATTCATCATTAGCCTTTATACACATTCATTTCTAGGTATTATTAAATAAGTGTTCATACATACTCATTTGGATTCATGTTCCCTTTAATGGAAATCTTTAATGGGGGATCACAATTATCAGACTAGAAGAAATATAAATTCCCCATACTATAAGAGTCTATCCAAGGAGATATATGAATGGAGTACCATGTATTACACTTCTCTTGGTTGAATTTAATGAAACTATGAGATCGTCCTATTTATTACACTTACATGAAAATGTGTCATTCATGTCATGGTATATACAAAATACAAACTAAGCCCTTTCATGGTAAATCCACTATAGAAGTGTCTCACTAATGGGTAAATAAGTCATCCAAAAGGAGGGAATATCCAAGGTAATCTAATAAAAGAAACAAAGTATCACTCCTAGTGTACTTACAACTCAATCAGTGTTTTAATTTTAATGCATGACAACCTCATTTAAGGCATCCTTAATTCGGGACTCTTGTATCATTCATGTCTTGATTTAAAATAAAGGTCATATATAATTCCTTATATCATTATATTCATCAATAATTATAATCAGATAAAACACATACATCAATCTTTATATGGTCCAATCATCCAATATCAGGATTTTTTTCAAGCTGGAATAGATCAAATCAAATGATTCATAAAACACCGAAAGAATAGAGAGAAAGATCTCGTACAGATTTATTGTTCTGTATGGTGTCTTAAATGACATATATAATAATGATGAGTTTATTGGTTACCTATAATGTTCTAACTCATTAAATGTTGCGTCATTTAGAGTCCGTGGGACAATGATCTCTCTAATCCTTACAAGGAAGGATATGAGCATGAGAATCCTTCATACTAAATAGATGCATCTCAAGGAACATGCCATGTAATATTCCACCATAAATTTATATGAAATACAATATAGAAAGATGAAGAAACATTAAATGACCATTATATTTGCATAACATACCACCATGGTGATCAATATTAGTATATAAATAGTTGAATGTGACATACGAGGGTTCCATTATGTCAACCTGAATTAAATCAAAATCAATCCATCATGGATTATATTGTTAAATTTTCGAGACACCCTTAGTGGGTTGATCACATAATCACATAATATAAGGTATGTACTACTGGTGACATGTATAGTTATCTTATATAAATTATGTACCAAAAGAAATTATTTTGTATAGTTGTTTATTTTTATAATTTAGTCACACGGGTCTTCACGCCCCAAATATAGCAATGTAAGTATTTATAAATTTAAATTTATAACATGTGGAGCTATAATTATTTATCACCGGTTTATGTTTTTAAATAATATTTAACTTCATTAATATTCACCGTCACAACTAGGTTTACTCAATGTCTATTCGTTTATAATTAAAGATTTAAAATTTATTATTCCACATAACAGTCAAGATAGATGAATCATGAGTGAAAAAGTATAGAGGTTCTTGCCTATATAATTTATAATTGGAAGTCATGTAAATTAATAAAAATCATTACTATTATTCATGAATATAACAAACCCATATATGATGGTTAGATAATATGGGTAACCATTAAAATTTTTTAACAAACAATAAACCTTGTATATTGAAAATTCAGCTTCCATTTAATCATAGCCAACATTTTACATCTCATGAAACTAATGATTCATAGATCAAACATAATATAATTTTTTGATTAAATATAATTACACCATCAAACATTGAAGGAAAAAACCATTTATGTTGTTGCAGAAATATTATTAAATAAACGATAAGTGATGAATATAACAATATGTCATCACTAGAAAAAAAATACTGGTAAGCCTAGAAAACATGGCATTTCAATTAATAAGAAGGGAAAAAACCATCATGGAATATTTAGGTATGCATTATAATAAAGTACCTAACAGGTTATGAAAATAAGCATGCCAAATAATCACCAAGAAAAGTACACAGATCATCATGCATTAGGAAAACTATAATATAGTATAAATGGAAAGCCATGTACATGAAATAAGAGGGTTTATGATCCTTGAATGATGCATATAAAAATACCTCCATTCCATATTGATCCATGGGTATAATCCCTCAGTTAGATAAATCAACAACCAATGAAAGTACAATTGTCACCCTAAGTGAAATAATAATTATTTATAATCCATAAAAACATAATAAAGAATCCCTTTTTGGGAAATGTGATATTTCCCTCATATGTGGGTTGTTAAAACTGAGACAAAAACAATTTTTTCAATTCTATACGTATTCTTAATCTCTTTTCTACCATCACAATCTATAATAAAAAAGGAAATAATTTATTTTGTTTCATTTTTAGCATCCCAACCTGAGAGACCATAAAAATATTCCCTGATCTAGTGGGACACCATGCCTCAAGTGCATGTCCACGTATTCTAGAGGATTAGGAATAGAAATGAGGATCCAAATAGTTGTATAGTTTGAATAATATACCCTATAGATTAGTAATATATTTATATATAATAACTAATAACAAAATTGCATCTGAATATGACTCTAACTAACAATAAATAATGAGAGGATAATAAACTTGCATCATCATTTCATGACATAAAATACCTTCATGTATACATAGTACATTGAAAGAATGATAGGGTAATAAATAAATTAATGACATTGTTACTATCTCTTAGTAACATTATGATATTTATCTAGGTCCTCTTCTCCTTTTATCTATCCTATCATATAAGTATAACAACAAGTAAACACTATCCATGTTTCTGGTCTTGAAATAATTAGGCGTGTTCAAGTACATTAGTGCAATGTAGATATGTATACGGTTATAAATATACTAATAATTCCACCGCCAATAATTTCTAATGAAATAAAATAGTGCATGATTATAATTTAAATCACATTGTTCATCTATTGAATATGGTAGTAAATCAACTAAATTAGACATGTCAGGCATAGTTTCTACATGGAAACCTAGATGACCATACCTTATTTGTCGTTATCCATAAAAGATATGAAATAATTTCATATATAAATGGTATAAGTACAAATATATATTCACAAAGTGATTTAATATCATCCTGCCACCATATCTGAAATATTACTAGGTAGCCATAATAAACTAGTATGGATCATAGACTTATCCCCAAGAATGTTATTTAATTTGGAAGATCCATCCATAATAAATATACACTTTTATTCATAAGTATTATTTAATAGGTATCCTTACATAATTATATGTCCACCTATGAACATCCAAGCAGATCCATAAAGCAGAATCCCACGAATGGAAGTAAGAGCATTATAAATACCCAATATTGTAACTGTCTATCCAAGGATATCCATAATCATTATCCTAAGGATAACTCTCATTATGTTGAAAGGAATAAACCTTTGATCCCTTCCCTGGTATCGTGCTGAGGGGTCATGTATTTCTCATGACATGGAATAACCATAACTCCTATTGAGCCAATCCACGATAACTCCCCTAGGGAATCTGTGTCGATCGTGCATAAATTAGTGATATTTATGATGATTATGTCCAAGGTACTCTACTAAAATAAACCATGTATCTATCTCATTGTATTTACATCTCAATAATAGATTTAATAATAAAGTACGATGGGACCATCCAAGGCATCATTAAATCAGGACCCACGAACAACCCATAGCTTGATTTAATCAGAATTATTTACATATTGACTTACTTCATTCCATTCAATATGGATTATAATATAATTATCCAAGACATGCAATATGGACAATTAACATTATAATTGTCAAAATGATGGACAATCCACGTGGTCATCTATTTAACTTGTTTGTGCTCATATTCAAATATAATTAATTACAAAGTAAAACATCATAATTTTTGGATTATTATAGAGAGAGGTCATTCAATTGAAAAACACATAATTCCCATTATTATATCATATAATAGAAAACATAAAATTATAATTAATAACATAACATGTCGATTTAACTCTTAGAATTTAAATTAACACTCCCCTAGGATGGTATATACATAAGGTAGATAATAATAGATTCTTAATGTTTTATGAGAACCCGTCCATGGAGGGCTGGTTTAGGATGAGGTTATATCTTCTAACCATATAAAATTGCAGTCTAAAACATATTTCATGGTGGTATACGAATTTATATACTGAATTCCCTAATTTATAAGAGAAAAAATAAAATTTTGATGTACTCTATAATGATCATATTTTAAAAATGATACAACCTTAAGGAAAAATCATATAGACATATTACATCAATAATATAATGTTCCACTCATCCAGGCTTTGTGTTAATCCAAAATTTAATAATTAAAAATTATTTTAAATTAACCTAAATATGGGACTAAAGAGATCACATGGATTTTTCATTAAATATATATATGTAAACAAATAATAGAATCCTGATCTTTTGATCGATTATCAATATAGTTCCAACACACCTTGTAGTAATTGATTTGATGTTCATATAAGGAAGATCTCCAAAATACTAGGATAGTAGGAAGGAAGGTCAAAAAACATCCCTGAAGTGCGTGATTAGAGAAGAATGGATAAAGAGAAAATGAAATAAACTAGATGGAAAATGTCATTTTCTAGGCCACTTATGAGATGTATGGTTTGGTTGAACTGTTTGGGAAACCTCTCACCAATTATGATATCTCCACTACTATGAAGCCACACCCTGCATGATTATGCCACGTAGATAGACAAAACATGTTCCTAAACCATGTGTATGTACTAGATATGTGGAACTAAGGGTGTGTTCTAGGAATATAGCTTGGAAAACTATGTGTAGAATGTTTTCCACCATTGCAATAAACTATAAACCATTAACACATCCATGCACATCATCTCATATGGTTAAAAGATATATGTTCTACCTTTTACATGGCCATGGGGTTTCTTCTAAAGGGGATTCACAATTTGAAACAACAATCAACCTTTCCCGTCTCTCCTGAAAAATGGTATTTCGGAGGTTGACTCTCTTGAAACTCACCCAAACCTCTAAGGCGCTTCTCAAACATTAAAACAAACTTAAAAATAGCACAATAAAATTTCTAATCCCTCAGAATTTCATTTTGATACCCAGTATATGATTTGGCATATCCACAGAATAAAAATATCTAAAACTCCTGATAAATCAACCCGATACTAAAACACATGACATTATTACCTCACACCTCTTATAGTACATTTTGTCTCTTACGATCCAATACTATATAATTATTTTAATGCATATATATATTTTTATATTTATTTTCTTTTAAATAAATATATATATACATAATTATATTAAAATATATAAATTTATTGTATTTATATATATTTATGTACATTCTCATATAATAATTTATACATATATATACACGTATTTATCCAAATTTAGGTATATTTATGTATATATATATATATACATTTATATATGTTTAAGTATAATTAAATGTGTTATATATATATTATGTGTGTTTATCTGTATATATATGTGTTTCTATGTCTATATCTGTGTGTGTGTGTTTATATATATATATAATTATATTTTTTTACAATTATATATATATATGAGTCTGTCTATGTCTACATATTTGGATATATTGTGTTGTTATATGTGGGTGTGTCATTAAGTTCAAATATATATATAGATGTCAATGTGTGTGTGTTTGTGTTTTATTATTTCTATATGTTTGTGTATATTTATTTGTATTAATAGAAGTCTATATAAATTTTTAAAAATTTATATAAATTTATATATACATATATATTATGTTGTTATATATTTTTATATGACTTTATATTTTTTTTATAAAATTCTATTTAATTTTTTAAAAAATTATATTTATTTAAATTTATATATAAAAATATATATTATCCCCACCATTAGTGGTGGGGTGGTAAGGGATTTTTGGGTTGTAGGGTAGGCCACTGGGTGAAGTACTCAGGCCTGGGATTTACTCTAATTTTCTTCCTTGAATTGTGCTATATTGCGGTGGATGTAATCGACTGAGTATATATATATATATATATTTATGTATTTTGATATATTTATAAATATATATTTAAATTATTAAATATTTAGTAGATTCTTATATATTATTATATTTGTAAAAACATAAAAAGTAATTATATTTTTATAAATTCATATGTCTGAATTATGAATAAATATTTTTAGGCAAATAAATGTTTTTCTATGTATTTATTTTGATATATCTAAGTAAAATAAGGAATACTTAGTCCGATTATAAATGTCTTGGGTGTGTGGTTATTACTTTATTTAACAATCACGAGGTATGAAATTTAATGAAAATAATATGCATATTTATGTATAATTTCACACTATTAAATAAGAAATAACAATTTAAAAAGTAACTAATAAATACTAAATTCACCCCATCATCCTCTATAAGAAATATAAAAATATATTTAATAAAAATTTAGAAATAAAAATATAATTTATTACAAATTAATAATAAATATGGTCATGTAATATATATATTTTAAATTATTATAATTTCAATTAGTCTATGAAAGGAATGATTCACAGTTCCTTTATTATGGCTACATATGATACTATATTTGATATTTATTTAATAGAGAATAATATTACTAAATAAATAAAATGATTTTTAGTTCATTACTTGTTGAACATGCATTGTTGAAGCAAGAAAATAATTATAAACCCACTTAACATAGAAAACTCATTTGATATATAATATGTTTTTTTATATTTGTATGTATTTCTTTTTCCATATCCAAATGTATTTTGTAAAAGAATTTAAATTTGAATTAGTTATTTATTTTTTGATTTATTAATATACTTATATACCTATACACATACAAATATATGTATTGGTGTGTATGTACATATGTAATGTTTCTATAATAATATGTATATATATTCAAAAAAATGTATCAAATTATTAAATTATATTCATATATTATATATATTTATGTATATTTATATAATTTATATATTTTATTTAAACTTAAAATAATTTTTATTAAGATCTATGGGTTTACAAAAAGAAAATACACCCTCTAATAGAATTAGCCTCTCCCTCAAACATGGAATGGTAAGAACCCCACTTGATATATTTTATCTCACATTATGACTATTAATAAAAATTTCATAATATACCAATAGCCCAATTGAACTGGAATTGAGTCCCCCTAAATGGGATTAAACTATGTCCTAGCCATGCAGCCTTATGCCACACCATATTCCAGTCATCCCAGTATATCACCCATGATCAACAACCATTTTAAGTTGATACCTATTACTACATTATGGTATAGTATCCCTCTATCTCATTACATGGTAGTAGGCCATATGATTGGGGAAAACATAATCATCACTCTTATGAGCATTCCTCCCATAATGCATGCATGTTTCTATGCCAAGATGTATCACTCTATCTATCAAGTTCTCACTATTCACAGACTTCACCACCACTGCAGAAAATTATCACCTCATGTATCCCTTCAAAATGTCATGGTAGGTCTCCCCTCCATCCCACATTAAATATCTATGTGGGTAGAGGGAAAATATATAAATTTCAATGCATCAATCACTCCTTCAAGAGTCCTACCCAACAACTTTATAAGTCACCCTGTTGTGTTGTATTCATGTTTTCTAGTGTCATTTATGTAGTCATTTTTTCTTGGTTTTCTCCCATATTATGGAACATATGACAAGTACTGGTTGATAAAACATTTAGAGACATCCACCCAACCCAATAAGTTTTCCCCAAAACATTCCCATAATCTTTCCATAATCAAAAAATTATCATTTCAAGTTAAATTTAAAATTTATTTTTATAAATATTACTATATCTACTTTGTGATTATTTATCCATAAAATTGGTTGATATTCTTGATATTTTATAATTTTTTTTCATTTTTAAATGTGGATATATGTATAAAATCACTCCAGCATTGATCCACACATGCTTTTTTGGTCTCAAATCATCACAAATAATTATATTGGTCCTATTTTATTATTACTAACCATCTTTCATACATATTTGAGCGTCATCAAATCACTTAAATCTCGAAGGATCATTCATAGATTCTCAAGTTTTCAAGGAAGTTAGAGAAACATCCCATCTTTCATTCTAGTGATAAACCAAAGAGATATTCTTAGTGGGGAAAATTATATAAGGATGAGAAAAATTATGCAATATAATTACCTTTCATATAATTATACAAATTTAATAACTTTCTACATAAAAAATTTATAATACAGGTCAAATTTTGATAAATTTAATATTATCCCATAACAATATATTAATCCCATTAAATACCAAATGATAACTGAAATAATATTGATATTGATATTCCCTCATGGCCTGCACTAAACTATGAAATGAAATATATTATATTTATTATCTAATAATTAAAAATTTATCAATGGTCCAAAATCGCATTATACCCATCATTATCAATATTTATTGAACACTAGAAAAATATTTAAACAAAATTTATTCAGTTAGTAAAAAAATAAGAAACATATATACTCTTTGAGGACTATTAATTTTATATGAAATCGATGCTAGAATACCATTAAATATAATGTGGATGTTGAGGGTTTGAGTTTTTACTAGTTATTTTATATTAATAGTGTATGATTTTAATTTTCTTACACCCATTAAATGTATAATTAAAAAAATCTCAAATAATAATAAATTTTTTTTGGTATATTAAATATTGTTTCTATAATAATTCAACTCAAATAAAATTTAGTTAATTTAAAATTGAAACATTATTTGTATGAATCTCTCGTATTATTATTTGGTGGAATTTGGAAGTCTTGATATATATATAATACTTGAGTCATGACTTGTTAGATCCCATGTTTCACACCCATAGAAATTTTCAAAGGAAATTTTATTTTTTTGTTCGATCGATGGTCAATTCAAATATTGAACATAAAATTTAAAATATAACCATTAACACAAATGGAAGTGTTTGTTTTATTAATATTAAATCATAAAAGGTATCTCATGATTTTTAATGATTTTTGGGTGCATTAGATCCCAAAAAGTAACTTTTTAGGATAAGTGGGTAGAGGCACATAGTTTTAATATTCAATGTGGACCAATATGATGAAATATGAATCACTCTGTAAGATAAAAGTTGGTTCAACATTGTTAGTAAAACCTTGTTCCCAAGACATCAATACTATGAAGGAAAAATCATTAGTATTTCATAGGTGAACCACTAGACTGGGACTTGGGATACCAAACATTATAGTTAGTCATGTGGGGTGTGGGGGTCAGATAGTTCCAAGTCACCAGTGGGCACATGGTTTTCTTAATATTTCACACAAACCCTGCATTGTGTGTTTCCTATATAGATGAAGCTGCATGATCGGATCAAGATTTGGAAAACCATTCAAAAACACATGTTATTAATTATATGGGTGGAGATGACTATTTTTTCCTTTAGCCTTACTTCATTCTCTTCCACCTCTTTCTCCCTCATTCCTCCCATTCCCTAGGCTACTCGATCCCCCCTATTCTTCCCCTAGGCATCGTTGGGTTTCCCTTATCCAAGAAATAATTTCTACCCCATCAGTTATGCTAGAAGCCTCTTGGTAATTATAATACAGTTATTTATTCTTTTTTATATTTCTCTCACCATCATAAATAATATATTTTTAAAATATATTTCAACTTTTTTAGTGAATTTTAATTATCATATGATTTCTATCATTTTTGTTTAAATCAATGGATGATATTGGTTTAGTGGACAATTCAATGTATGAGGTAGGTGGTCTATGTGTTTTATAAACGTGCTTCATTGATTTATAAAATTGTTTCACAATGTTTCACACAATAATTTCCATGACTCACTTATTAAACATGAAAATTATTTTATTAAATGTTTATTCCATGGCATAGAACCATGTTACATGGCTAGAGGATAGCAAACTCAACCTAATAAAAAACACAAGGTTATTTATATTTTAAGAAAATATAATATCCTTATCCATTAATGAAACAACCCCATCAGGTGTGCTCATCAAATTCCTTTGTACCATTATGAATGTTTTAATGTGTAAAATTATGTAAAAGGTTTTTGGATTTGTAATAACTAAAATTGAATAGAAATTCATTGTCACTTGACCATATTAGCCATTTTTTACCCAAAACTAAATGGGGGTAATTTGAAATGATAAATGTAATAAATGTACTAGTAGGCCCCCATTGAATTGTGATTCATTCTATTTAATATATGAATTTTCAATAAAATGTGAAATTTTTTATACTTCACTTGAAACCATAATTATGAATATAATGACTAATGTTATCGAACCTATGATCAAACTTTATCATTTACATTTGTATGTTATTGGGTTCAATTAAATTTAATGGTGTGGGAAGTAAAATGGCCCTGAAATTTCATTAGATTAATTTTCATATTTTGGATTATGTGTTTATAATCCTTGGTAAATTTTGGAAATGGTTATTGAAACATGTGTATGAAGAACATATATTATAATCAATCATTATGAAACCATGGAAATGGTGAACCTTATATGATGATCAATGGGTATAGAACCCTGGGCATGGGATCCCTATATAATGATCTATAGGTATTCCCCCATTGGAATGGATCCCCTTGTATTATGATTAATAGGTATGAAATCTAATGTATGACATCCCATATTAGATATGTGATCCCCTTATGTGAATTCTATTTTACTAAACCTCAAGTCCTCACTGGTGGATATATACATATTCATATGACTATCAGACAATTTCGTCCATATATACATGATTGAAAGTGTTTAGAGACATTATTGCATAAAATAAAGCATGTATGGTCATCTAGGTATCTTTTTGGAGTATGTGTCTTACATTATTATGTGTATTATTTGCTATCATTTTTTCCTTAATACACCTAAAACGTTTTATTTTATGTTCATAATCTAGTTTACTATAGACACTAATGGTGGTGGCATAGTGAGTACATCCCACATCTTATTCAGGCCACTATTTAGAACTGGGATAAACGTCATCCAAATGTAGGTCTTGAACTATTGATTATACTCTATAATTTTTCATTTATTGACTAGGACATGACATTGGATCTTTGGAGTATTGGATGAGCATGTACTCAACATTCCATTCGAAGTTGGAATCTTTATTTATATCTTCTTTTATCTTTCTAGACATGTTTGTATTTTTACCTATTTTTTGTCAGTTGCCTATATATTGATGTTTGTTCATTCTTGGAGATTTATTAATTTTTCATTTTTTATGTTTGTTTAAATACTGTAGCCTTTATTATTTATTTATTTTCTTTTTTGAATATTGATATAGAGGTAATAGTCAACCCACTAGACCACCTTTAGACCCTCACTACTAGTTGATAGCCTCTGCCGTATGGGAAGGTAAGATTAAGGCCATGTATTGTACAAGAATATGGCATTATATTAGTGGATCTCAGGTTGGTATATAACAAATTGTTATCAGTGGGTTTATTTTTACTCATTGTTCTTATTATTCGGGAACGTGTAGAAATGGGACTAGGAATGTGTTTGATCTTGGTAAGTAGCTCATTCATGGGTCTAACCAATTCACGCATGAGGGAAAGATCACGTTAGGAGGTAAATGACTGTTGTTTATGCTATCTGATATATCATTTGATTATTATTTCACCTTGACTAATGAATGTACTTCTATTGGGTACATAATTTTTTTATTTTATCGCTACTAATTTTGAAAAAAGTGTTGTTTTAGGAATAATTATAAGTACTTTGATATTCAGATGTCATTTATATTCCATGCCATGTAAGTCAAATTTATAGACTATCTAATAGTTGTGATAGATGTTCCTTTCCTATAATTTAGTATTATTTCATGTATATCTTATTTAGGTAATTTCTAGTATACTAACATACGTACCATGTAGTGTGATTTATTATCAAGACTTTCAACTTACCATGATGAGTAATAAATTTCCATTGATAGTTTCATACCATTTTCCTATGATTTTAAGCTGACATGTCGATAATTAATTACTTTGATTGAGAGACTTTTTATAATTGGGATGAAATAATTTTTTATTGAAGATTATAAAAAAACCTAAATGTGTTTTTCTCATATTGCTTAATGGTGATAGAATAATTAAGCATTTATGACATGATTGAGAAAAGGACCATTGTTTTATGGGTTAAAAAATTACTAGTTCCAATTATATTGACTATAATTTAATAATATATAATGTGTATGGGCATTTATAAATTAGAGAATGGTTACCCATGTAATTGAACAATAGATGATTCACATGATATATTATTGAGACTCAAAGTGAAAAACAAATTTTAGTTACATGAATGCCAATATTAACATAGAAAGAAATATAATTTTATAATTTTAGAATGGAAATTCATCTAAATAAACTATGGTATATGACAATATGAAATACCTATTGAATTTTTTTACACATATAAATTATGATAATTATATATGTTAAGCACGATGAAGCATTTGGCGAACATTCTAAATGTGAAACTGGACCCCAAAAGGTTAATTAGTGCATGTTGCTTAAAAAATAATCTCATTAAGAGAGTTTAATATTTAAAATGAGATTATAGTATTGTGTTATACA
Organism: Viscum album; assembly: GCA_963277665.1. Classification (NCBI taxonomy): domain Eukaryota; kingdom Viridiplantae; phylum Streptophyta; class Magnoliopsida; order Santalales; family Viscaceae; genus Viscum; species Viscum album. Next base: position 328,546,830 of record OY728128.1, read on the forward strand.
TAAATTTGATTCCAATTATGATTAATAGGACCTTGATTAGAGAAATTTGGAATGTATGTAAATATAATGAGAATAATAATGGTGTGACATGTCTTATATAGGCTGCCATTACTTTCATTTATGCCTTGGTAAATTAAATCGTGGAGGTATATATAAATTGTTGGAATGGTTTTCTATTATGACTACAAGCACTTATATAGAGATACATATAAAATTATGGTGTAAAAATACTTAAGGAATCCGTTATTTTGGTAAATACCTATTATTTTAATTCATATTTAGGAATATGATGCATTAGTTAATTATAATCTGAATTACAACCTAGTGACTTTCTCCCTCTATAGCATAAAATTAATATCTTCCTTAACAAATACTGGTTAAGAAAATATATGAAAAGTAAATGGGCTTAAAACAAAATTCAATGATAATTTTCCTATTATACTACATATTCTTATCTGAGTAAATGTGATAGTACAATTTTCCTTGAAAATTGGTACTAAATTATTTATGTATTTAAATTTAGTTATATGTTTTAGTAAATGAGAATTAGTTAAATTACATAAAATAAATCCTAGTATATAATTTATATTATAAACCCTCATATAAGGGTTATCCTTAATTATTAAAAATAAGATACATTGAAAGGGAACATGATTTGTTGACGTGTATCTCAATTAGCTTCTTTCCTTGGTCACATTGAACCTATATTTCTAGAGGTAAAGCCTATTTACATTTCATCCATGATCATAATTTTTGATTAAATGAATAATGTAGTAGTAATTTGATGTATTGTAGAGGTAGAACCATTTTATCCTTCATATTTACTGAATATTTTTATATGGATTCAAAAATGAGGTGTCGTTTGGGTGACCTTCTCTTCAGAAGGACTCCAATATGATAAATCAACAACAGAAAATACATGGGTGGTTGTCTAGTAAGATGGACCTTGATGGTTTATTACAATATAAAGATACCTATTGAGGTTTACATATTTATCCCTTTTCTTATAATTGGAACTTTTTTGTTATCACTCCCATGATTAGATGATCAATAATCAGTGCCATGTATCCTACTAATTGGAAGGTGATGTTTCTTACACCTCTGTTGACATGTTTTTAAACTTTTGTGCTATTTTACCATACCTTGCCATTTAATCCTCATTTAAAGTTAGTTTCATGCAAATTAGATGATTTTTAATTGAATATATTATAGTAGATATTCTTGTCCAGTGAGAGATGTTATATATAGGTTGATCAATCTAGTGGGAATGTTTTGGAACTTGATTGGTATGGCTAGAGTGAATACATTTTTTCCATTACCTTTCATTCATATCCTAGTAGTTTCTGTTGTAACCATTGAACAAGGAAAATCTATTAGGGAGGTTTTCCATTGTATATATATTCCCAATTTCATTGAGTTGGGATTATGATCGTTTTTAAACAGATTCATTGTAGTTGCTTGGGTATTAACATTCAAGAAGGATGATGAAATTGTTTTTTGAATTGTTACATTAGTACTAATTCCACAACTTTCATAATTGGAATGGATGTTTGGGTGATTAGTCTAATGGGCCTCTAGTTTCATGTTTGAAAATTTTGTTTCTCATATGATGTCGTGGGAAGAAGGTAGTTTGTTAAATTGAATCCATGTTAAGTGTTAGTTTTTGAAGGGTATTTCCAATAGAATTTACGATTTAATTAAAATAGATTTTTCATGTTGCACATAAATCATACCCTAATTGATGAATTCCATGGTAGAGTGTGAGTCTAGATTTGAACGAGGTGGTAAGGGGTGTACAACAAATATAAATGGAAATTCTTGGTAATACCTATTGTGCAAGGAATTTATTCGGAATCAAATTTTGATGAGTGTTCGGGAAAGGGTTGAGGATCGATCACTTCAAATATGATTCTTTCACGTAGATTGACCTAGAGAGTTTGGTAAATTAATTGTTCTTCCAAGTGATGAATAAATAATATTGATTAGGTTGGGTGTGGTTAAATGGATGATATGTGGGTTAACCAAAACTCTCAATGTTGGGAGATGTGGTGTCTAATGTTGGTTAAGTTATATAACCAATTTCGATATAAGTGTTCCCTAGGAGGGATATAAAAACCTACTAATAAAATAATTTTGTATTTTTGATCTAGAGTTGATCATTACCCTAATCTTAAAATCATCATGAGTACAATAAGGGATCATCAGTTATACAATGATAGGAACACATAAAAATTGTTGTAAATCCTAGACCTAAGTACTCATGAGAGTGGATCTCAAGGTGATGTTTAAAGGGAATCCACATGGTGAAAAGTATACATATGGTTGTTTAGGGTTTAATTACCCTTATTCAAACATGGAATTATTTATTTTCCATAGAATCTATTCTCAAGAGGTGGGAACATGTGTTGGATTATGTTTATGAAAATTATGGGGGATGGGTTGGTTCTTTGTCATTCGGTTGTATGTCTGGGAGGTAGAGAGCATGGCTAGTAGAGATTAGGTTCTCTTTATTTTGATGAAATTACTAGGATACTCCTAAGGTTCAGAGTGTAGGTTGGATTCTTGTGAAAAAAACTTGTTTATAAGGTTTTTAATAATGTAGACCAGTTTGTGTGAGGGATGTTTAGCCTCTCATATATAATTGTGTAAACTGTACAAGAAAAATAAAGAATCATAGATAAATTCTAGGTGCAGGTTCTTTTGTTGGCCAGAGTGAAAATTAGATGTGGTAATTAATCCAGAAGTAGGTTATAAATATACATTTGTGTTCCATGAAGGCAATTCAGTTATTCATTTATAGTAAAATGATTGTTTTGAGTAGGAAATAGCGTATTTTGGTGAAATCATTTGAAGTTGAGTACATGCTTCGGTGAGCATGCTCAAAATATTCTCGGCACACCTTTGGATAAGGTTTTAAAATTAAGATTTGATGGATTTTCAGATGTAGGAGACGAGCATTTTAAAAATATATAATAATAGGTGGTTCATCATTAATTATCTCAAATATATAAATGTTGTTTGTGAGGAATCACATCATCCCTATTCTATGATAGGATGGGTGTAGCTTAATGGGTCAGTTGGGTATTTTCAAGGAAATTACGACATTAATATGATATGTTGACTCTTTTGGAATTTAAATTATCTTTTAAATTAGTAAGCATTAAATTAGAGTAACTAGGAAAATAAGAGAATTCTTCAATAGTATATTTTGATATTGGGAGAACCATGAATCTGAATTCGCTATGAGAAATCTAAGAAATATGGTGGGGAACAACATATGCAGGTTGATGATTGATACATTGAGGTGATCATGTCCCAAATTCAATAAGCATGGTTGATCGTAAACTTAAAATTTAGGTAATAATTATGAAAATTTTACCTTGTTCTAGTTTTTTTAATATCATATACTTAAAATAGATCATGGAATCATATTGGGTGTTGAGAAACACAAAATAGCTATTCGAGAAGAAAATATTGACCCATGTTGGTTTGTAAATCCTTTTATTTTTCTACAAGTATTCTCAAGGATGAAAAGATATAATGTGGGTAGACTATAAGAACCCATGCTTTTGAGGCATTGAAATTAGATAAGGAACATTATTTATCCTTTTCATTGGATGGTCCATATCATAAATTTAGCCTCATTTAATCAATATTATTATTAGAAAACATGGAAGTGTTGGTTTTTACCATAGTTTACGGCCTGAGAGTTGCAGTATTAGTTTGATGTGTTTTGGTGGATTCGGGTCCTAAAAACCATATTTTTTGGAGTGGAATGTAGGGATGGATGGTTTTTTAAATCAACAAACCCTATAAGATGAATCATGAAGCATGATTTAAGGGAGTACGGGGATTCATATGGTTAGTGTAGCCATTCACATGAGGCTACATGGTCACGTTAGACCTATAAATTTTATTGCAGAGATGAACCAAATAGATTGTGTAGGTGTTAACCAGTCATGTGATTATTTGTTTATAGTGTGGGGGTGAAACATTTCTATGGGAATGGTTTGTGTATGATTTACTCCAATGTGCACAAAAACCAATTGAGGTGTTTCTTCTAGACAGAGGAAACCAAATAGTTGGTACCCAGTTTAGAGATATGTATTGCAAAATTATATATTAATGATGGGGTGTAAATGACTATTTTTCCTCAAAATTTACTTTTTTTTATTTTAAAAATAATTCTCCCTCATTTAACTCATGCTCCATGGAACTAAATCCTCATATATATTTTCTAATAAAAATTATTTTATGATTATCATGATGGATTTACGACAAAAACACCTACAAAATGTTATTGAGGTGTATATTTCACCATTGATTGATGATTTGAAACATCTATGCCAGACATGTTTTATATTTTTTATGTGAATAATTAATAGTATTATATATTTCATTATACATTCATGTTTTTTAAAATATAATTTTTTTACAAAGGAATACTATTTTAATATAATGATAAGATATATAAATCAGGACCAATTTTTGATGATGTGACTTTATATTATCATTGTCACAATAGGGGAATGACGTTGTATATGGTACATTGAATATTTGTTAAAAAATTTTATCCTTGTCATTTATTGAGAAATAGATTATTATTTTCTATGAATATAATAATCCCACACAAAAATTTCAATTGATGAATTTTTTGAAAGAGTGAAAAATATTGATTCAACATTTGGAAAGAATGGAAGTCCTATGTATCAGAGAAATATAATGAAGAAAAAATCTATCTTTTTTAAACTACCTTATTTAATATTTTTAGTGATAAAATATATCATTTATTTTATGCATGCTGAGAAATGTATATATACCTATTTGATAGGATATTATTTATACATATAACTAACGAAAGAATATGGATTTTGTGGTAAATAAAACTTGATATCCATGGGAATATATTTGGAGTTTTGTCCCACTAAAAATGTAAATAGAACGTATTTACATTAATCTTTCCACACATTCAACATAAATGAGATGTTGCTTTTTTTTGTGTCTAAATGGTATTAATGTTTCCATCATATATACTTAAAATTTAAAAAATTTATTGTCATTGATGAAATTTAAATTAATAAGTATGAAATCTCATCACATTCATGTATTGATGTATTAACTTCTACACGTTACATTGAATGGTATATTTATGACATATATTAAAAAAAACTACAATCGGGTAATATAATTTTCACCAATCTATATATAAATAACTCATTGATACGCCTATGTTAGATATATTTGAGAATAAATTTTTTCTTATACTTTTTCAACTAAAAATGTATTTCCCACCTATATATTTTGATATAATATCTCATCTCATGATTCATCTTGTGAAATAGAAAATAATATATTGGTATGATTATTTACATGGGATGTATCCATTTGAAATATATGTGAAACATTTGTTGGGATTTGATATAAATACTCTATAAATGGATTCCTCTATTATTAAAATAATATATATTATAAGAGAGGATTGAGTTTTAATTAATTATTTGTATAAATTAGAGAATATTGGTCTCCCTATATCTCAAAATATTATAGTTGATAGGGAAGGAAGATGGAGTCATGGAATAAAGGTAAACATCATTCCATGGGATGAATTGATATAGTAACATTTATTCATTTTAAATAATAAAGATTAATTTTAACCATATATATCATTTCATATTTTTTAATTAATGGTATTATATCTATATAAAAATTTTAATTGGTCAATTATTGTGTATAAAATGAAATATTACATTGTTTAATGAGAAACTAATAATGATATATCTACATATGAAACATGGAAAAGGATGGAAGTGGGCCATCCTTTAATGTGATTTCATGGTCTGGTTTTTATATTTACATGTACACATTATAAATAAAAAAATAGTTAAAACCGTATCATTCAGAAAGTGCGGTAATTTTAATTGATAAAGAAATTCATTTTTCAAGATTAAATGATAAAAACCCAATTTATAAAGAAATTCATAATTTTCTATTCTTCAAGATATATGGGAAGTTAATTAAAATAAATTATGAGTCATAACTTTTAAGTGTAACTGGGTTGATTGTAATAGTTCATTGGGACTTGATTATTGTGGTTTTAAACTTGTTTATTTGAAAATATTTTGTTGTAATGATGAACACATTATCATGGAAAAACATGCATGGTAATTATATTATGACATTGATCCATCAAATGATCATTTCCCCATTATTTTTTAATGGAATAGAAGACATTTCAGTAATGAGGATGATGATGATATTATGGATTTTTTAACACTTATTCATTTTGTATGATGTTTTCAGATGATAATAATGACTATAATGTAGACATAGTTCATGTTTTATGAAATTATTAAGTTGTAGGGATATAAGAAAACATTAAATTAGTCACATAATAATTCATTTAAATATTTATATATATTTTTAAATCTACAAGTTTATAAGTTGAATTTATTAATTTTTGGATGTATAAATATATATATATATACATGATTTTTTGATATTTGTGATAGATTTTATATTCAAAGGTTATAATTAATTTTTTTATTTAAATCCTTATGATAGATCATTATGTTTTGGTCATCTTTTTAAATATAAAATTTTTAATATTATATTTGAATTTAAAAATATTTCTATTATTTTAGAATTAATGTTTATATTTAATATATTATCTTTCAGAAATTTTAGTTCTGAATAATGAAATAATTTTTTTAACTTACACATGTGTGACACTACTTTTTAACATAAAATTTATTATAATAATTCATTTTTAAATTATCATTTTTCAAATAATATGTAGGTGCATAAAATTTCATTACATTTTCCTATTTGAATGAAAAACATAGAGGTAGAGGAACATTTATTAAAAAATATGTCTTTTTATATATTATAAGATATTAATTTATAAAATTATTTAATGAATAAAAATTATAGATTTATAAAAAAAATTGTAGGACTTCTGATGCGCCTCTTATAGAGAATTATTCTCTTTCTTCTATAGGGAAATGGATTTCTCAAGTTGGTAGACCCGAGATTATGCATTTTCTAAAAAACTAGTTCCTAATTGAGACTATATAATAGATATTATTTTTGATTATAATAACAACCCAACAGGACTAAATTCAATTTAGGTTACTATTTCTATCACCATGCAGAGTTGTTACCTAATTATCTTTTTATATCACAATTTGTTGTCTTTAGAAAATATGGAAAAAAAGAATCTCTGGGAGTATATAAAAGTAAAATATCTCCTTCAATTTTTGTAGCTCATTATATGAATATTATATATATTTAAAAATACTAATATAAAATTTATACAATTATTGATGATGATCAATTCTAAAAACATGATAGAAATTTGTAAAATACTAATATCTTAAGTGGAGGTCCTATAGAGAGATTGAAAATCAAAATTGACCAAAGGAATTTTTTTTAGGATGTTATAAAATTAAAACCCATGCCTAAAATATTGGATTTTAAAAGAAGGCACATGTAATTAATTTTTCATCATCAAATATGATATATCATTTTTTGTGATGATTATTTAATAAACAAAAAATAATTTTTTTAAAATAATATAATGAAGATCCAACATGCATACACTTATGGTGGTATGAAGTATTGTTATGCAAGGACATCAGGCCAAACAAATTTTGCTCCCTGAGGGGGAAATGAACAAATAATAGTGAATAAATTAGAGCAATTATGTTGAGATGCACATGAAAAATTAAAATCTTCAATCATGTTTCTCTAATTCTAGTTATATAGAATTCACATTGGATTGTTCATCAGATGTCTGCAACTTCTTATGGATTACACGATATAGTTAGGGATATGTCACTTACTTGAAATTTCATTGAATGTAGTGATGCAATCATTCTCGATCTCACATATGGGGATGTTTCCCTAAGAGAAATGATGAAGATAGGTAAGGATGAAAAGGACATACTTTTCAAGAGTGAAAGTATTTCAAATAAATGGAGATAAAGCCATGATAACTGAACCATTGGGGTACCAAATCAGTCCACAACCATGCATGGAACCCATTGACCATGATCCAACTATGTTTAATTTCTTCCCTTAAGTATGGTGAAACCATTAAAACCATTTAAACTAAAAAGGATAACCCACATAGAGATATGAATTCTTTTGGTATAACATTGAGAGGGAGGGACCATTCACCAGGTACTTTCTCAACCTACATAAATTCAGTATTAGAGATCAAGTTTTATAGAGCATACTAGAGATAGAACTCTGAGCGGACAGAGGTTGATAATAATTTTTGGCCGACTGAAGGTTCTTATAAGAATCAATGATATGAAAAAATATAGACCTGCTGAAGTTATAGAATGAATTATATCATATATTATCACATTGTGGGTATCATTTATTGGAGAAAAAAATGATTGCGGAAATTTTTGAAATATTAAGATCTTAATATAGTAGAGGTTCAAATGAAGTCTTTTTTGAAACTCTATCTCCCACCACAATCCCTGATAAATTGAACAGAGTGCGTAGAAAAAAAATGAATTGAATATTAAAAAACATTCTATGGAAATAGATAAATATATTTTATCAAAATATATTTTTGTTTCCAGGAATAGCTATATTTTTATAATTAACAATACTAATATAACATTTTAATTATTAATTTAGGGATCACCATTTGAAGTAAGAGACATATAAGACTTTTATCACCGATGGATGCATCAACATTCGAGATCTGGAGTTGTTAAATTTAAATGTCTTTGGCCGCATAAGTGGATATAATATGGGTGTTAATATTAGGAATATTTTTGGAAATCAATATATAAAATCATGAGATCCAAAAACAGATTTCTTAAAATATGAGCCGAAATATCTATAAGAGCCTATGGGTCATAAAATTATATCATTTTTGTAGAATATTTTCATAAAATTGATAACAAAATCCTAGCTTGCATATCTTTCACTACATACATAGGATACCTAGCCTTCCTACACATATCCTCCACCTCTTCATTTGAAGCAAGCAATATATTGCGATTTTTAAGATGGATATCCACATGTCTATATATGTGTATGGATTCATAAGTATTTTTGTAATTATATACATCTCTAGCCTATGTATTTGGGTCATGTAAGAATAACACTACATGATATTATTGATCCAACTAGTCTACAACCATTTCGTACCAAGGAGTTTACCAATGTTGGATATATTATGGGTAATTTTTTTTATTGGGATGGCTGTATTTCATCATCATCTTACATATGAAGTAATAATTTTTAAAAACTATTATTGAAATTTATGTTAAAATTAAATATATTGTTTTGTATTTTGTTTTTATAGGTGTGTCTAAAATAAATATAATTAGTAAAAAAGGAAGAAAAATATTAAATAACCAATATCATCATATAATTCAAGGGTTTTAAATAGTGATAAAATATTTTCCTAGTTTATTATTTGTTGGATAATATTATTCATTTTTAGATCAAATATGATGTATGTAGAAGAGATTACTCATTGGGAACATTCAAAAAAGGTATTGTATAAATGGTTATTATTTATGAGATCTCCAATCTTGTGTCGTAATAGCTTTCATTGTATAAAAATTTATGTTACAGTTCATGTTTCTACAAAAAAAGAAGATTTCTTATGACAGGATATATTAGAAAATATATATAATAATCTACACATTTTTCATAATAAATATGATATAGTTGGTGTTTATGGTCTTATATATCCATAATACTTTTCAATTATTATGTAAGATATTAACAATTATACTAGAGTTATATATATATATATCATGGAGAATATCAAATACAATGATTGGATGCCATTTTTTAATGATAATTATTAACTAACAGTCATTATAATCTAAATTTTTTTGAAATTTTAATATTTTATAGGTTATTGGAAGTTAGGAATATTCTACCCAAATGAATACACATTATATTGGGTTTTCTATTTATTAGGTGTTATTTTTAAAGAAACATTCAAATTTTTAGAATAATAACATTATATTATTTTTAATAACATATTTATTTTTAATTTTTATTATTTATACATGGTTTCGTTGTAGAGACCCGAAGCTTGACGTACATGGAAATTACATTACTTTTGCGGAATACTTAGTACATAACAAAAACACACACACACGGATCATAATACTTTAGTGTCTTTGGAAACTCGGAACGTAATCTTCTAATCATGGTGAATGATCTTCAACATCTCCCATAAAGATCTTCCCTTTTTTTTCTTACATAAAACCTTTCTTTATATCCTGGGGAAAAGGAAACATAAAAGGGCGAGCTCAAATGCTCAGTAAGGGTAAACAAAAGAAATATCAATCACATCATATACAAAAGAACATATCATTTGGAAATCATAACATGCAAAAGAGATCATAAATTCATAACATGGGGTAAATCATAGTAGTGAAATGTAATCCCAATAATCATAACATAAATCATAAAACTTTGTGGAATACACAAATAAAAATAGAGAATTATATATTATTAGTCAAATTTTCATTGCTAAGACTATCTTAGTGGACAAAGTCCATTTCTGAACCGAGTCACCCTCGTTTCAGTCCTGTTTCACTGAACTGGTATAACCTACCGTTCCAGCCATGTCTATCTCATGAGATATAAAATCTTTACCCAATGCATTGGAGGGAGATATAGGTCCCACCCATCTCATAATGATACTATTCCTATGTGTGCCACAAAATCATAAATCATACATCATTGCATAACCCATGTAGTAAAAATGGGATTCTTAAACAACATGACATCATAAAACAATTCATATAAGATAAAGGAATTCATAAAAATATAACCATCACAACATAATCATATCAATGTAATAATAGGGATATAAACAGAACCCTATATTATCTTAGATGGAAAATAATTTTGATAAAACACTTGAACTCCATTCTTGATGAAAATATCCTTTCTACTTCAAAAACATTTTTCCTTTCATAAAATGTCATAAAATTTTAATCTAAAAGAAGTTGATTCAAAATAAGCTTGAAAACTTGTAAAGGATGATTCTTGGAAATAATGTTTTAAAAATCCATTTATGTTGTATAAGTTAAAAAAAACATTCTTCGTACTTTTGTCGGAAAAGTCAACAAGTACCTCGTATGAAAAACGACAAAATATTCCTTTCATATATTTTACTAAAAACTCACCGAAGGGTGAAATTGGATATAAACTATTGTATAAGGATATAAATATTACATATTGAGGAATCATGGATGTGGATGATAAAATACACCCCAGTAAATTTCAAAGTATAAACAATCTCGGATAAAAATGAGATTGTGATATTTTCCTTACCTTAGGTCCGATATGCTTTTTACGTGTCCGAACCTCCTGTATAATGATTTAAATACTGTTTTTGACTTATTCCAGAACCACAATTATTTTTATGATATCATATATGGTCATATTCTTAGCTTCATAGTAGTAATATTTCATTACTACTTGTTATTCGGGTGTTTATTACTTTTTGTTCTTATGCGTGTTTTTCAAATAAATTCTTATTCTTCACTTTAGGTTATAGATAACTCATTTCCAGAATGGTATTAGTGTAATATATATCATATTCATTCATTCAATGAATTTCTATAATCATTATTAAATGAAGATCATGTAGAACGAGTCGCATCACATCGTGGAGACGGTATTCCGTACGTACGCACGAGTGATGATATCGTTCCTATGATCGTGGAATTGTATTGGAGTGTATGTATACTATTTCAGAATCAATATCACTTTATAATAGTCATATCTAGTCATTATTTACACCATTATAACCATCCAAGTAAGGTGGTTGTGGAAAATAGATTACACCACGGTGTGGAGACGGTATTCCGTACGTACGCACGCGCGGTGATTTCGTTTTCCGTAGGATGGATAGATGGTGAAATAGGGTTGTTTCATACTTATAATAACATATCAATATATGAGTGATACTGATGTTATTAATTCATAATGAAACAACCTACGATGAAGAAGTGGAAGAATAAATAAAGATAAAAGAATCGGTAATGTACATTACATCTTCTTTGAAGCGCCTCTTTGAGATCTCCCTTTAGGGCACTAAAATTGGTCTTTGAGGAAGACCAGAACCTCTAGGATATTGATATGGAAGTGGAGAAGAGAATTCAGTAGGGGTTGGCCAAACTTGAAGGCTCAATGATGTGTGAGGAAGAGAGGTAGGAGGTGCCCTTTTATAAGGGAGGAGAGGGGTACCTTTGGAATAACTAAAACTATTATTTTATTATAAAGTCAAATTCGGTTTTAAATAGCTCAAAATTGATTTATTTCAAAGCTAAGGTGGGGATGGGTCGAAATAATCTCAGCCAATAGAATTTAGACAAGTTTATGTTCCTATATTAACCTTATATTTTAGTTTTAAATCTTAGTTAATTAGATTGACATTTACCATGTCACTTTGTATTTTTATATTATATAGTTAATAAACATACCATATATATCCAAGCGACCCCCAAGTTGTGTTTTATTAATATATATAACCTTATCTAAGTAATTTTGACGAACCTTAGATTTTTAAGAATAAAATCACATTTAATAATATAATATTTGTTTTAAAAACTATTTTATGTCAATTTTGACACTATTCAATAGTTGATTTTTTTGAAACTCATAACAGAATGATTACTTCGACCAAAGTTAATTAACTTAATCCTAACATGTCATATGAACCTATACAATTTGTTTAATTTATAAAAAGTCTCAAATTATACTTATTTAGGTATTTATAATATCAATTATGTCAGTATTTCATTAATAAGATAATTACTGCATGATCTTTGTGTTATAAATAAATTAACTTATTTAATGTATAAAAATTACAAATAAAATACCATTATGTAGGAAATAATTTTATCTTTTTAATGAATATTTATAGTCTAATTTATCTTATGTATAACCCCATATTAAAAATTATTTACTTAATAAACATTGATTTTAACTATTTTAACCCTTCTTTATATAAATTAATAATAAATGTCCTAATCTAATCCAAGTAAGCCTAAATTGTCATCTTTTATTCCTAAGGTTGTTTTTGGTCGAATTAAACTTGTCCAATAGAATTAGGACATGTGTTAGGGTAATAATAATATCATTTTTACCCTTAATTACCCTATTTACTTTTAACCATGGTAAAAAAAGTAAAATGTTACTATTCACCAAACATTATTTTCATCTCATTGAACCACATTTTAGTCCTTGATATTAAACGTGTCTCTCGGAATTTTGAAATTCCACTCACAGAAGCGGTAAAATTAAGTTTTATGAAAAATTCAGTTTTTTAACTACCACTTAGTGGTTTCACTATTCGTCAAAAAATGAATGTTTCCAGAAAAATACCAAAAATTAGGCCTAAGATAAATTTGATATTAAGAATTAAAAACTGATGTCTATTTTTTCAAATTAAAAACATATCAATTGCATTAATTAATTTAAATATTAATTCCCGTCATCAAAACAAATAGCGTGTTCTTAAGAGATAGTAACTATCAAAAGATTGACACTTGTTTATGACTTGTTTAAATGTGAAATTATATCAAATGAAAAACATTGTATTAAATTGTAAAAATATATTCTAAATATACTTTAAAACCACTCAAATAAATAATTAATCACTATTAATTATTTCAGTTAAAAAGGTTGTTTTTAATTATAATTTTTCAATTTTTTACTATTCATCAAAATATGAAAGTTATCCGAAAAGTACCAAAATTTCACCTTAGGCTAAATTTGATACTCCGAATCCAAAAATGAATTCCATTTTGAGAGCTAAAATTTCTAAAATTTTAAAAGGTGGTTATTACTATTCATAATAGCTAGTTTTAATAATAGTTTAATAGCATATCATTATTTAGTGAAACTCGGTATTGCGTACTACACACGCTATCAAGGAAGATCGCAATTGCGTGTAATACAAGGCAAGTCAAGGATGCGTGTTGAGAAAGATCCTTTTGGTGTAGCATACAACACAATACATTAATGAATTTAAAAAAAATATTTTTCATAAAATCTCGGGCTGTTACATTCTACCCCCATTAAAATGAATTTCGCCCTCGAAATTCGTCGGGATTATAAATGGTTTACTATTTGAAAGTTTCTTTAATAGAAACACACATCGTAAAAAGGAATACCAAAACCAATCTTTAGAAACAAAATTATGAAACGTAACGGTTACCCATATAAAAAAATCACTGGGTTTCCACATAGGTAAAAATATGGAAATGGAAGAGAAATCTAACCATCATGTTCTGATGGAGAGTGGTAGAGAACATGGCTATGAAAAAGCCATCAATCATAAAGCCATAAATTTGTGACGATCTATGGTACCCTCTGATTCATTAGATATAAGAGCACTAGGAAAACATTTTTGGTTTTCAAGATCATTTCCCTAAGTAATTTGGCCAAACCTTAGATTTTTAGGAATAAAATAACAATTAATAATATAATATTTGTTTTAAAAACTATTTTATGTCAATTTTGACACTGTTCAATAGTTGATTTTTTTGAAACTCATAACATAATGGTTACTTCGACCAAAGTTAATTAACTTAATCCTAACATGTCATATTAACTTATAAAATTATTTTAATTCCTAAAAAGTCTAAAATTATAGTTATTTAGGTATTTATAATATCAATTATGTCAGTATTTCTTTAATAAGATAATTACTGCATGATCATTGTGTTATATATAAATTAACTTATATAATGTCTAAAAATTACAAATAAAATACCATTATGTAGGAAATCATTTTATCATTCTAATTAATATTTATAGTCGAATTTATATTATATATAACCCCATATTAAAAATGATTTACTTATTCAACTTTGATTTTAACTATTTTAACTCTTCTTTAAATAAATTAATAATAAATGTCCTAATCTAATCCTAGTGGGCCTAAATGGTCATATTTTATTCCTAAGGTTGTTTCTGGTCGAATTACACTTGTCCAATAGAATTAGGACATGTGTTATGGTAATAATAATATCATTTTTACCCTTAATTACCCTATTTACTTTTAACCGTGGTAAAAAAAGTAAAAATTTACTATTCACCATAAATTATTTTCATCTCATTGAACCACATTTTAGTCCTCAATTTTAACCGTGTCTCTCGGATTTTTGAAATTCCACTCACAGAAGTGGTAAAATTATGTTTTATGAAAAATTCAGTTTTTTAACTACCACTTAGTGGTTTCACTATTCGTCAAAAAATGAATGTTTCCAGAAGAATACCAAAAATTAGGCCTAAGATAAATTTGATATTAAGAATTCAAAAATGATGTCTATTTTATCAAATTCAAAACATATCAATTGCATTAATTAATTTAAAAATTAATTCATGTCGTCAAAACAAACAGCGTGTTCTTAAGAGATAATAAATATCAAAAGATTGACACCTGTTTATGACTGGTTTAAATGTGAAATTATATCCAATGACCAAAATTGTATTAAATTGTAAAAATATATTCTAAATATAATTTAAAACCACTCAAATTAATAATTTATCACTATTAATTATTTCGGTTAATAAAGTTGTTTTTAATTATAATTTGGTAATTTTTTACTATTCATCAGAATATGAAAGTTATCCGAAAAGTACCAAAATTTCACCTTAGGCTAAATTTGATACACCTAATCCAAAAAATGAAGTCTATTTTGAGAGGTGAAATTTCTAAAATTTTAAAAGGTGGTTATTACTATTCATAACGGCTAGTTTTAATAAT
Source organism: Viscum album (assembly GCA_963277665.1). Classification (NCBI taxonomy): domain Eukaryota; kingdom Viridiplantae; phylum Streptophyta; class Magnoliopsida; order Santalales; family Viscaceae; genus Viscum; species Viscum album. The sequence continues at coordinate 328,562,605 of OY728128.1, forward strand.
ATTTTAATAGCATATCATTGTTTAGTGAAACTCGGTATTGCGTACTACACACGGTATCGAGGAAGGTCGTGATTGCGTGTAATGCAAGGCATGTCAAGGATGCGTGTTGAGCAAGCTTCTTTTGGTGTAGCGTACAACACAATACATTAATAAAATTAAAAAGAATATTTTTCATGAAATCTAGGGATGTTACATTCGTAGTTTATATATAATAATATATAGGACATATAAATGTTTTAAAATATCACTTTATGATAAAGAAATTCCATAAAATCAAATACTTGGAAGTAAATTTGAATGCATTTTAAATTAGATATTATTATATTACGATTATATTATATATATATTTATATATATGTTAATTTTGTTTCATGTTAATGCTTCATAAATTTAGTATCATCACAAAAAAAATGTTGAATGTGGTTAATATGTTTTATTATTCATGTTTTATATAATCACAATTGAATCAATGAATGAATTTTATAAGTTTTGTTATATTAATTATTTAATATTTTATATGAAAATATATTTTTTTCTATTATTATATCATAGATTTTTTAAGTTTATAAATGATAGCAAGATATACATAAATTTTCAACTTACCATCTTCAAAGTTTCTTCAAAAAAAAAATTATGTGTGATTAATATTTAAATTATCAAGTATTTCACTTTTTATTAAGTTTATAAAAAGAGTATTTAGAAAATAAATATTGTATTTATGTTGGTATATTCAATTTAAAATTTTAGGGATGATATTTATTTTATAAAGTATTGTGTATTGATAAAAAAAATACCCACATCACACTAGACATTAATTTAGAATGATAAATTATGGATACCATTCATTAATAATTCAGAAACTAAATTGTTATTTTTATCATTCATTTTGGTAATCAAACAACAATTATGTTTCATGAATAGCTTGTCAATTAACTTAATGATTTGAGATGACATACCTTTTTCAATGGGAATATGTATCAACCAAATGATCTCCATGTAATGCTTTATGGAAAACCAAATAGGCCCTATGAACCATTAGAAAATATTTCATATCTATAAAATCAAAGATAAGACACAACATAGTTAATGAATCCATAAACTCTATGGAAAACAACATAATTATTGTTGAGTAATTATTTAAAAATTAGTTTTTTTGAATCTAATTGTTTTCATAAATCACATCATACTTCTTATTTTAAATTCACCAATATGAAATTTTGTTATTTCTTTTTATCTAAAAATGTAACTTTTATTTATTTTCAATTTAAAATTTTTTTTTTATTCTTATAACATTGAATACTATTTTATGTGTTCAATGATTTAATGTCATATAAAAATGAGAAACATATTATTATTCAATTTATATTTTAAAGCTATTATTTTTGTATAGTTAACACTTTGATTATAATATATTTCTCTTTTATTTAATGTTTAAAACATTTGTAATTAGACCATCATTTTTTCATAAAATTTTTATATGTAGTTTTTTACAGGTTTTCTATTCGAATACTATTTCATAGGTTTGGTTGGGTTTTAAATTATCATGTATGACACTTTTAATTATTTTTTTTAAAAAATGAGTAATTATATAATCATTTTTATTGATGTTGGTATATTATGTTCTTATAGGTTTCATATGTTTTAGGTATGTCTACATTTATGAGTTTTAAATAAATAAATATTTATAGATATTGTTTTATAATTTTAATTAATTTATTTTGTTTTATTTTACATGTCTTTTTTTATTGTGATAGTTTATTAGGTTGAGAATGTAAATCTTTTAAAAAATTATTAAAATAGTATGTTTTAATCATTTATATAAATTCATTATTCTTAATTATTATTTACAATATTTTTTTTTTGATATATGAAAATAAAGGTAATGAAAATAGTTTATTAATTGTAAATTGTTGATAAAAAATCTGAATAAAATTAACTAAGTGAAATTATTGGTAAATATATATTATATTATATAATATATTTTATTTCTATATATATGTGTGTGTGTGTGTGTGTCTAAGTGTGTTTGTTTTTTATTTTCATGTTAATGTTTCATAACATCACTATCATTATCATAATGAATTTGTGGAATGATATTATTTTGTTCAAGATTCATTTATGAGAAAATCACAAGATGTTAGATAACAGAATTTGATAACATTAGATATGTTAATAATTTTAGGTTTTAGATCAAAATATTCATTTTTAATTTTATAACACTTATTGTGCTTATTAGTTTTCAAATAGCTTATTTCATATATAAATTATTAAATTACCCATCTTCAGGATATTATTTTGGTATAAATGTTGGAATATTTTCCAATTTAGTTGAGTTGGCTATTTGTTTTTCCATTATTTCCACAGTTATAATTGATCAAATTCATGGACCATTGTCATCCACTGATTTGCATGGACTAATCACATTTCCATGAGACATCTCACCTAATAATTATTCTGATACCCTCCTTCTAAATTGAATACAAATGTAAGGTTACCTAATTCTCATTTATGTTTCTTCATCATTTCAATATTTATGAATTATTTCTCATATTTGGGCATGGATAAATGGTAACAATATCTTCCATCAAATGGATATAAATAGTAATTTTTAATCATTTTCTCCATTAATGTTTAAAAAAAATCAATTTATATATATTATTGAGAATAATCTAAAATGAATTCAAGTGATTATTAGAAATTGAGATGGATTTATAATCATATTATAATGGTAAACAACAATGAAATAATTTTTTTAATGCATTATATTCCTATAATTAATATATTATTTATGTTTTATATTTATTAATTTTTTATAAATATGTAATTATTCTTCTCTGGATAAATCACCTTTATTGTTTTCCCAATAAATCTTATTTTTTGATTGAGTTTAAATTTTTTTTCCATCCTGTGTTCTATTCTGTAGTTTTCAGTGATGAAAGCGTGCATGGTCTCTAAGATGATTATATAATTTTTCTATTATTTTAATTATATAATTTTATAAAATTATATATTCATTGAATAAAATATTTATAATTCATACTCTATAAAATCTGAAATAATAATCATAATCCACTTCAATAAAACTATGTTATCTTCATTCCATGTTTGAATATGTTGTCATCATTAATTGACATAAAAAAATTGATAATAATTTTTTTCTCTAAAAAAATATGTATGAAAAATGTGGATTTTATATATTTTATGAAATGTATATATGTTTATGAAATAATTCCACGCATTCTATAGATATCCCACTTGCTTCTAATGTGAAATTTCTAATTATATAATCTAAAATTATATTGGTTATGTTGTCTTTGATAATTATCATAGGTCATGAACTAAAATTTTTAACCAAAATTTTTTATACAGTTTTCTGATACATTTTTCTAAAAACATAATTACTAATTTATTCCATACAACATTGATAGTATAAACCATTTTTTATTATAATGTTATATTTTAATTACCTGTCTATTGTTTACGAGTTTACATGTTTTTTTGGTTTAAATTTTTTTAATTCATAATATCAATACCTAAAGAATATGAAATAAGTTATATCACTAAAATTTGAATATGATGTATATTTCCACATCATATGTTTGGAGAAGTATAATAAATGTAATAGGAATAATAAACTTTAAAATATTATTTCTATTCAATAAATTTATATATTATTTTTTACATAAAAACATAATATATTTATGTTATAGATTCATATTGAATGAAATTGTGTTTACATGATATATCAAAATATATTTAAAACCTTCCATTATAAATCTGAAATTAAACTGTTATTTTTGAGATTTATTTGGGTAAAAAACTAGAAGGTATATCCCAGGTGTATCCTAGAAATTCAGCAAATGATTTGGAAACACATAATTTTTATGTTGAAAATCCATATCAACCTAATGATCTTTGAGGAATGCTTTAAAGAAAACAAAGTATGATTAAATTATAAATTATCAAGTATGTGTATTTTTATGATAGTTTAAGAAATTATTATTTAGGAAAACAATTTATGAATAATGATTTTTAAAATATATATTTTTTATAGGTTTGATCAATTTTTTATATGTTATTTGTATTATGTATATTCTATTGTGATTTATCAGTTTTTATATGGGACATGTAATTTACTTATTTATTTTAAAAAAATCCAATGTTCATGTATGTTTTTCAATAAACTGGAATGGACATAAAATTATTAGATATTCAACATCACATCATTATAAAAAATGGAAAAATTATGAAGATATACTTTCCAGGTGGACATTAAATGATTTTTTTAACAAACAACCAACTTTGAACGTATTAAATGAGTTTTTCCATTTTAAAAAAATATGACATTCAAGGTCTGTTTTACCAAAAAACACACTGAAATTTCCATGTGCACTTTTTTTATAACATTTCTAATATAAACATGAAATTGAAATATACCTTTATTGTAAATTTGAAAAAAAAATGAACATCATAAGACCTATTAAATTATATTTTCAATAATTTTTAGATGTAGGTTTTAGTAAAATATATGTTAAAACTATTATCTATAACATCTCTAGAATAAATTTCTTTAAAATCCAGAAATGAAAAGAAAAAAATATTTTGGAATTATAATTTCCCCCTAAAGTAAAATATATCTCGGAGACCTTGTCCTATAAACCTTTATCATAGTATGGCTAACATAGTTTTCAAGACCCTAATATTTTTAAGAATATGTAGTTTGTATGCCCCACTCATATCTAGGAATCCTCTGTGTGTGATAACCAATCATATAAGAAAAACCTTAATATGTGGCCCCACTTTTATTTTAGAAGTCTCAGTGTGTAATACCCACTTATATCCTGGAAACCATTGTGTGTAATCCCATCTCATATAAGGGAATCCTCAATCTTTAATACTCTACCAGATATCATAATAAAATTAGTGTATAAGTGTGGTACATGTTAAATCTTGTGATATCATGTGTTTTGTCCAATCATCCGCTATCTCTTATTCTTCACACCAAGCATGAATCACATAGTGATAGATATTACTAGTCATTATGGAATTAACATGAGTCTAAATACCCATTATAGCCATCTATTTAGGTTTATGATCAATAACACATTATCCTCACTCAAAGGGCCTTACTCCTGAGGAGGTAGTGGGGGGAATCCTCATATGCATAATAATTTTTCAACAATAAGTTTTCACACTATTCATGATGTATACACCCATAACAATTGAACATTAGGGTCTCATATCCTTCTTATAAAGTTGATATGTAGGATGCCTTCTTAAGGCCCTATTTCAATATAAAATGAATAGATTCACTCATATATTTCATTCAAACATAACATAATACTAAACGACGTGGTTCAATTTAAAGATAAGGGTTTTGATTCCTATTTTATGAGGATATATAGGATGTATACTATAGGTTCAATCATTATTCTAGAACACAAATCCACTGCCTAGATTATAGTAATCTCTTAATCATAAAATTATGTGGTTTCAAAATATAACAAGTCCCTAACTATTAACCAATAATGGTTAGAGAGATAGAGATCCCATAAAACATATATATGATGTAATTAGTAGGAAATTATTCCTCAAATTTGATAGTTAAATTCATGATATTTTTTTATAGGATAAACAATTTCTTTTTGGAATTTGGAATGATTCAGATACATATATTATATATATAAGAGAGGAATTGATTAGGCAATAAATCTCCACAAAACAGATTGATGATCCTAGCCTCAGATCCCCACAAATAATATGAGATCAAAACTACCATTAGCATGAAAACCCATTGATCATCTACCTTTGAAAAATATTTACAAAATTGATTATTGATGTGGGAGGTGTAAGATGATTTTAGGGAAGTCATGAAGAAATCAAAATTAACAGTAGCACACATATGTATCCTAATGTATTTGGGTAATTCTACAATACCTTTTATAAAATTATAATTGTATAATTATAGTTCACAAGTTTAGTGACAAAATGTTCCAACCAACTTATTATAGAAATTTATAACAATTTTAATCATTTTATTCACCTTCCAATCATCATGGGGAGTGTGTCCACCTCAGTCTAATCTTCCTAGATAACCATTTATGTGTTCAAATAATTTTATTACCTTAATCTATTATTATGGTATATAGTGACTACATTTAAATCTACCAAAACCTACCTCTTACTTATTGCCCATATTGAAAAATTAAATGGTAAATTATATTATGAAAATACATTGTTCCTATCTTCCCCACCTTAAACGCATGAAGGGGTATGTTTCAGGTTCTTGCATCTAATTTCTACCCTCAAATCTTTGGTTTTCATAATTCGGAAATTTAGTCACCACCACTCGACCATCTCTTTATGAGCATTAAATATTTGAAATATTTAAACGCACTATCTGAGAGATAGAATTCATTTTCTAGAAAAAATTTACCATAACAAAAAAAATTAGTAAGGAAAAAATGGCATTTAGGCCAATTATTTAATCTACATTGTTCAATCATGAAAATGATTATAACTACACATTACATAGTGAAATCATTTGATATATAATATTTTTTTTGTATGGGTTTTATTTCCCTTAATCATATATATATTTTTGTCTATATATTCAATCTTGAATTTAATTATTTAATTATTGTTATAATAATATCCATACATATTCTCAAGCATACATAGTTATTTGTGTGTATATATATGAGAAATCATTATTATTTACTCCAAAGGATAGTTAGATCTATTTTTCTTCTCAAATAGTATATGGTAGGATCTTGGGTGACTTCCCTCTAACCTTGAATGTGTGGGTCCATTACCTTGGTATATCCCTAAGAGGGTAAAGTGTTGTATCTTCTATTCAGTATAGGATTAGTGATCCATGATGTGGGTTAGTTATAGATATAGTAAGGGATTCATCTATTTGTTTTCAGGTTCAATACTCTATCTGTTTTCCATATGTTAGTTTGTGTATCCCATATGTAACATTCTTGTTATGTGATCCCCTTCCCAGTCAGTTTTCCATGATTGTGTAATGATCTCTCATTTAACTTTTGTGTGATCCCCTGTATGTGTATCAATATTATTTCCCTTTCTATTGTGGTGTAGTATAGTGGTGGAAGTCCTTCATATGAACCCTCTTAGTTCCCATGTGCTTCTTTATGGAAGGAACCAATTAGTGTAACATCACTAATGATTTCCATCATCTTTATAAATTCTCATTGGAGAGTTCACTCAAATAAATGCTAGCTTTGATCATTTTATAGTATAATTGGTTGTAGTTGATGACATGACCTCACCCAATGATTAATGTCTTACTATGATAATATATTTATCATATTTTTCATTCCCGATGATTTGGGATATATATGTTACTCCATATTTAATTCATTGTGCTGTGTGATTTTGGGAGGTCCAAGAGGGTATGCATACACTCACCCCTATATGGGATATTCCCATATATGTATTGTATATTTAGGATTATTGAACTTTTGAGAGAGTCTCATTATGATAAATAATAGGCATATATTGGTTGATCTTGGAATACAATGGATGGTTTTAAAACTTTTCATCTTGATAGATGTCCCATTTTTCTAGTAAGATTTAATAAATCAAAGTTTTTATGTTATATTATTTGTCTCTTTTTTTATTATTTTTTTACTTCTTGATATACTCTTTTATGAGATATTTTTTTCATGCATTTACTATATACTGTATTTTTATCTTTTATGATTTATACTATTGTATGAATTGTGCTCATCTTTACATGAACAGTAGGCTAGACCCTCCCATTTGTATGATATCCCCAATTATAACTAGTTTTTATACCGTATTATATTTATGTTGGGAATGTGGTTTCATTCTTAGATAACTACCTTCCAGGTGGGGACATGGTTTTCAGTGATTGACATTGTGTTATCCAAGGAAGGTTATCTTAGAACAATAATATAGTAATGATCTAGAAATGAGGTTTTGGAGTTGGAACTAGGAAAATAGTTTTAACAGAATCTGGTTCTTCTATCATTCCTGGGAAACTGTAGATGGTGTGGTGAACAACATATACACATATCTAGAATTATATTTACTTATTATTTACATAAGACATTTTTGAATTAGTTACATGGAAATATTTGGTACATACGTCATAGAGGAATCTGTTTTTATTTTCATGTTCTTCTTGAGTTAGGACCTAAGATATTATCTTTTGAATGTGGTGCATCTTAACTATAACTGGATTCCCCAATGATGATATCTTGTTCGGATTATATATAAGTTTCAGGATTTCAATTAATTTATCATTGTGTTTTCATTTAAAATAACTATACAGGAGGCAGTACCTCTTGAAGGATAGTAAATGGTGCCTCAACCGATTATGCATCATGTTGACAGATATTTTATAGTCCAACTGGATATTCCTAATTTGGTTTAGAAGATATTGGTCCCTGTTTTTAATGTATATTATTCATTTATTTTGAGATCAATTAATGATTTAATGGGATAGATACCTCCTTGGTTTCATGGTGTGCCAATCCACCAGGGATTAGATGAATTTCTTGAGTTTTTCTAGAAATGACTCCTTAGAATAGGACCCCTCTTAATGGTGGTACTTGATATGATATTTCTCATAGACAATATAAAGAATATGTATATCTATATTCTAGTGATGTTTGATGTTTCATTTAGTATAAAAAGTATATGTACACTTTCCCTACCAACACTTATTCTAATATGATGCATTTTAATGTCGAGTTTGTAAGTCAGTGCTACACAATGTGTAGATTTTCAATATGTGGTTAAAGCACTCCTTTAATTTGTGTTTTTTATTATTATTTTATATTTTATGGTCTCAGAGTGATCCCTGGACATAAAAAAGATGTAGGAAAGGGTAATCATAACTTATGGCTGAAAAGGCTTGACACGAAGGCTCTGATTGTGGTTCAATGTATGACACGTTTCTTCCCTACTGCATTAATATATTTTGAACATCATATAAATCCACATTTTATTGATAATTACCTTTTTTTTCAATATTGTGATTTTTCTGGCGCCTTTTAGGTAAAATTATGATTATTGGCTTCCCCAAGGGGAGATTTGATGATCACACGCTTCTTCTGATATTGCGACCTGATTCATGGAGGAGAGAGATACAAATGGAATATGCTCATGGATGTATGGAGTCTCTATGATGATTTCATCAATATAAAATAAAAAACTAATAAAAATACCTTTAATTTTTGTTTTTAGTAAGTAATTTAGTGCACCTACATTAGTGGGATGAATTTGTTACATCATTGGTAAGAACTAATCATTGAACGAGTTTTGAAAGCTCTTTTAAAAGACAATAGAACAAATTACTCTATATTTAGATAATATAACCCTTGTATTAGTGGATTATATTAAAAATAAATTCATAATATGCCGGAGGTGTATAATAATGTCTTCCAAGGTGATGTGTCTGGATTTTGACCCCATTAAAATTTAAATTTTTTTACAAGATATTCCAATAGGTGTCCATGATATTTACTCTATTATATCAAATGACCCCAACCGACTTTCTAGAGGTAATGTTCATAATAGAGGTTAAGTAGAGTGATGAATTTGTTAGACCAAGTGTTTTATCTAGTTAATTCTATTTTATTTCACTATGTATTCATACGGGATATTGATGTTATGTATGGATTTATATCACATGAGATAGGAAACTATTTGTTGTTTTTCACAAGTTTTGAGAATTGATCACCTCTAGTCCAGTTGAAAGGGTTCATGGTGTTTTAAATGGATTTAACTAAAGATAGGTTATCATCCACTATGAGTGATTTATTGTTCTATTTTGCATTCCATACTCTCTAGAAAAATTTATGGGACAAATTAATTGAATAATTACACATTTATTAGATCATTTTATGATAGTCATTATAGATGAAGTCCTCAAGTAATCATCATTATTGTAGGAGAACATGATATATTTGAAGACAATTCTAGAATAAATCTGAGTGAAACTACATTATAGGATGCACATTAAGTGTATGTTATGGATTTTAGTGATACACTTCATGGGACATGTGATTTCTGGGGAGGGAGTAGCGATGGCCCAAAACATGGTTTCAGTATTGCAAGAATGGGAGCCACCAAAAAGCGTTCTAGTGGAGAGATGATTAATTTTTTTGAAGAAACATTTTATAGATTCCTGAATAACATCTCTTTTAATTGGGAAACTATAACTGCTTTATCCTGAAAGGGGATTCCTTTCTGGTGGATAAATATTTTGTGTTACTTTTTAGAAGTTGTGATATAGGTTATTGAGAACACGTAGCTTGATAATGATTGAAGAGAGTTTTGAGTATGTGTGGTTGTAAGTTTACACTTGAGGTGGGATTTAATTTCTTTTGATACAAAGGTAAGAAGTGATTCATATGGTCCCCATTATCTAATACCCCATGAGAAGATTTATGTGACCCATGACATAGATCATTCCATCGAAAGTTTTAACTTTATGTATTAGAAACAAAATTTTATGGGAGAGTGATTTGTTATATTTTCATACTGTAAGAGTATTATAAATACTTTTTGATATAGAGAATATAACATGAGGTAATGCTGATGGATTGAGTGACTGTAGGTTTGTTTATTTTAGATTGTATATACTCTCAAGAAGGGGAACATATTAACAGATGCTCACATCATGGTTTTCCATTCACAAGTGTTAAGAAAGGAAAGAGACAAATTAAACTCATTTTAGTAGACACTTTTTGATTGGGATAGTTTAGTGTACCTAAAACTAAAGGATTTTTCCCATCCACTTATTCATCACATCAATTTGGAAAAACATGGTGATATGGATTATGAGATTATAGGTGACCGTATATCCAATCGACTTGCCCCTGATATATTTTTTTAAATATTGAATGCATTCCATCTTTATTTTGGGATTAAAAGTTGTACCAATAATGAACTTAGAAGAGGTAATAGGGGTTTATCTTACTCCCGCATTATTGGTGAATATTGGATAAGAGGGGATGTACCAGGATCCTTCAGCATCATTTTTGGTTTTTCACGATGTTATAGTGTGTTGTTGACTTTATCTCCTATTGGTACTACTAAAATAGTTGATGGTCAAGGTGTTAAAATGGAATTCGATATGGAATAATAAATTAAAGATTTTTTTATTAAATATCCACGAATATAATGAGGTTACAACCCATCTACAATATCATAGACTAACACAGCAACTCAATCAACTTATTAGAAATTCAGTGGCATTGTTCAATGGATAGTTTGGGATGGATGTTGCGGCAAGAGTTAGGCTGGTTGGATGCAATTTCATTAATAATTATTTTATTCAATGATACTTGTTCTACATCATGCCAATAAATAGTATTATGACTAGCTTTGGGACTCAATTTTGGTGGAGTATAATGTTCGATCCCTATAACAATTGTCAGAGAGAGCAAACCATTCATGTTCTAGAGGTATTTTTTGGGTTTTTATGTTCATTTTGGGTTGCAATTGGTATTTCATATACCCTGGAGGTTGTTTCATTAACCAAATGATACCACTCCACAATAATTATGGAACCATTCTAATAATTATAAAGGAGACCATGTGGGTCACCATTATTGTAGGAGGACCAAGGGGATATCACTTTTGGTTCCAAAGTTGTTGTGAGTAATGACATGAAATTATTGGTTCATCCATGAGTGGATGAAGACTTCCTAGACCCATCACATGTCCAATATGAACCATTGATGGAGGTATTTTCATTTTCATGAGAGAGACCTTATCCTCTAAAAGGTCTCAACTTGATGAGGACAAAAAATAGTTGAATGAGGTGGAGGTCTATCTCTTAGATTCACTAGACCATTCCAGATACTACTCAAGGTTGTAGATTTGGAATACCACTAAACCGTGCCACTAATGTTGTATTAGGTGCCAGATATATTTCACATTTTTCTACTGAGGTGATATGTTCATGCCTCATCACACATTATAAATAATGGTGTCATGGCAATTGAGGAATGAGTTATTTGTTTGGTTTTATCAGTGGTGCTTGGGGAATAAATATTAGAATATCTATTATAAGAGAGTTGTTACATTGTTGAGTCATCATAGACAACATAAGAACCTCAAAAAGAGATCAATTTATACGAACAACCATACATGTTCTTTGTGTCCTCATTTTTCTGTGCATGGTTTCCCCATATGGGATGGAAATACATCATGTTTCGTAGAATGTACGAAATATTAAATTTCTAGTTTATAATATCATGTATTTTCAATAATATATATTTAGTAATTCATAGAACCATATAAGTTATTTAGAGAATATTGACTCTCTGTGTTGATATATGAAAAATAATTAATTTATTATTCCACATAAATGCTGGTTTTTAGAATTAATAGTTCAAATTAGGAATAATATATCAAATTGAAAATTTAGACCTATATTAAGTTTATAATGTGTGTTTTATCCAATGCACAACATATTTGTTCTTTTCATCCATTGTATCTTTAATGTTCATTTGTTGTAGTAATAAATGGATAAATTTAATTTATTAATATTAAAGAAATTTCATTATATGACTATAATAGTTTCACTCATCAATCTTTATCATTTAATTCCCTGGGGTATACAATATAACCTATGATTAACTGTGTATAAAGGGAGAGAGATCTGGAGGAGAGTGTGTTGGCAGATGATCTCAAGATAGAAGATAAAAAACTACCAAATTTGGAGTTTTTTTCCAATGATGATCATAGTGGATGTCACAAATGACATCAATGACGATTAGTTCTTCACAAATTATCAGTCTAAAGTTTATGTAGGTAATTTTATATATTTGGTTGATTTCCAAAAATCTAATTATTTATTGATGAATATTAATTAATTCTTCATAAATCAATATTCTTGAATTGTTGTTGGTTATTACTCTACCTATAAAAAAATTTTATAATTTAATTATTGTATTTAGTGTTTTGATAATCATCCCATGTTATTCAGTTTTAGTTGATGATGGTTTAAGGAACAATGACCATCATTCATTCTCACTGGTTTCATTGTTTTCTATATCCACTGTTTGTTCATCATTTATATTTTGATTGATCAGTGATGTGACATTATATGGGATCCCTAATCAATGTGTGATTTTTAAGATCATTATAACACTGTTGTGGAATAAAAAAAGTAGAGTTAGGGCATGGAGGATTATCGATGACCATGATGGAAGCTTAAGGTGCATCAACAGTTTCAAACATTGTAACTTTTGATATGTTGGAATTTATCAGACCAGAGAGGATACATTTTATGAGAAAATTTTGGCTGGAATCTATCCACTAGAATCAATTCATGTACATTCTAAAAAAATATATGATTTTTTTGAGAAAATCACAATATATTTGAATTTGGCTACGTTGAATGCGATATGCGTGAAATAGACAGCAGATCATGTGAAATTGTGATAAACACGATGTGTGGTTTTGAAGAAAACAGATATTGTGGACCCCATTGGGAGGTACATTAGGTTTATGAGGTGATATAATTATCACTATTAGTTTGGGAGAACCATATTATAGGTGACCCATAGTTATCCATGTCCGCATGAACAGAGATGACACACTGAGTAAGCTATGTGACCCCACATGTTGTGTGTGATAGGGCACACCCATTTTACATTAGAAATTCCATAATGAGGGGAAGAAATCACATGCCGAGTGTTATAAATACCATTAAAAGTCGTGTATTATAATACAATGTTGTGTGTCTAGAAAAAGAAATGTTATGGGAGAATTCATAACATGGGAACTTCCGAACACAGTGATACAAGAATTGTACCCTAGTAGACATATTGTGTACTCCATATATGGAAAGTTAGATCCCTTTTTATTCTTATATTGACTATAATATGAGCTTGGGTGAGCTCACTAGAACTATGTCATTATGGTAGATTTCCCTTGGTTCATCCCTATGAGGGCACAATGTGGTTTCCAATCTGCAGAATAGAATGAGAGATCCCCTATATGGACTAGTTCCGAATATAGAAATGTTTATGTCCTTATGGGTTGAGGTGTAATCCTATATCATTATTCCATAGGATAGGTCACATATCCCAATTTTGACATTCAAGGCATGTGATCACCTTATTAATAGATTTTCTCATATACGGATAGGTATCCTCTGTAGGCCCTAGGTGGGATGCCATATATTTTTATTTACATTATTTTTCTTCTAGTGTGGTGCAGTTCATTACAGAGGGTACTTAATATGAGCCCTATTGGTTTCATTGTGTATTTCTATAGAAAAACCAAATGAGTGGGGCCAGTATGTTGTTTTCCCTCAACCTAGAATAAATTGATGAGTGAGTTTTCTAGGATGAATGTAACCTTTGAGTGAATGGTATAATCCTAGGCTGGCAGTGAGGATGTGACATCCTCTTGGAACATGGAGTGTTCCTTGGTGAAAATTTGGGTTATCTTTTATATTACCTTTTATTTTCGATGTATATGTGACTTCATCTTTAGTTCAATGAATTTATGATTATCAGGGGTCCTAATGGGTCTATTAATAATCACCTCTACACAGTCTCTATCTACACATTACATATCTTATGAAAATGATATATCATTTGATGGATTCCTATGAGGACCACTATGATAAAATTGGCTTTTTGTGATGGTCTATTTGCAATGGTAAGTAATCCTGTCGCAAATAGACCGTTTTAGAGGTCTTTTGCGATGGGGGATTATGCCCGTCACAAATATTTGGTTATTTGCGACTTGATTTGGGGTCTCGTCGCAAAACATTATGTGCGATTTGTGCGCGAATCTACAGGAAGGTTATTTGCAATGGGGAAATCCCCCCATCGCAAATAATGTGTCGGTCTGAGAGTATTTGTGACAGGTCCGGTCACAAATACCCGGTGACAGTAAATAGGTTTTTACGATGAGATGTTGCCCCATCGCAAAAACTGTGTGGTCATGTACCTTTTCCAATGTGTACCCGTCACAAATACTCTTTTCCCCGTCGACTGTAATTAATGCGAGTGAAGGTTTTTGTGACGGTTAAACTATCGCAAATAGTTCCATCCCAACTACTCCTACATATATATACCCCATTCATTTTTTCGATTCCACCTCTCAATTCTCACTTTCTCTCTCACTCTCTCGCTGAACTCTATTTTCAGAGTAAAAATCTAAGTGAGTTATTTTTTATCATGAAGAAGTTGTGAAGATTTCTATATCAATAGAAGATAATGTTTAAAAATATTTTTGTTTTATTTGATTTAGTATTTATTTAATTTTTTTTATTTTTATTTTAATTACTTTTGAATAGTTATAATTAAATTACATTTAAATGGTTTTGTTATCAGTATTTAATTATAATAATAAATTGAATTATTAGAACTAAATTTTAATGATTATTAATAAACAAGAATAAATAGGAAAAAATGGGAATAATTAGTAATAAATATGAATAATTAGTACTAAAAATGAATTAATCGGAATAATTAGTAATAAATAGTAATAATTATGAATAATTATAAATAAATAGATATAACTAGTAATAAATTTGAATAATTAGTAATAAATAAGAAAAATTATTAATAAATAAAAATAATTAGTAATAAATAAGAATAATTAGTAATAAAAAGGAATAATTATTAATATATAGAAATAATTAGTAATAAATAAGAATAATTAGAATTAATTAGTAATAAATATGAATATTTAAAAATAAATATGTATAATTAGGAATAATTACGAATAAATAGGAATAATTTGTGATAAATAAGAATAAATTGAAATAATTAGTAATAAAAATGTATAATTAGTAATAAATATGTATAATTAGTAATAAATTAAAATAATTAGTAATAAATATGAATAATTAGTAATAAATATGAATAAATAGATATAATTATCATTAATAAAGAATAATTACCAATAAATAAGAAGAAATTATAATAATAAAGAATAAATTGGACTAATTAGTAATAAATAGGAATTAATAAGAGAAAATATTAATAAATAGTTATAATTCGTAATAAAATTGGAATATTTAGTAATAAATAGTTTAAAATAGGAATAAATTATAATAAATAGAAATAATTAGCAATAAATATGAAAAAATAAAAACAAATTAGGAATAAATAAGAATAAATACTAATAAATAAGAATGATTAGTAATA
Source organism: Viscum album (assembly GCA_963277665.1). Lineage (NCBI taxonomy): Eukaryota > Viridiplantae > Streptophyta > Magnoliopsida > Santalales > Viscaceae > Viscum > Viscum album. Next base: position 328,578,783 of record OY728128.1, read on the forward strand.
AATAATAATGAAATTGGAATAAATAGTAAAAAATAAGAAAAAATATGAAAAATTTGGAAAAAATTGGAAAAATTAGGAAAAAATAAGAAAAAATAGGAAAAAATAAAAAAATAGAAATAATTAGTAATAAATAAAAATAAATAAAAATAAATAAAAATAAATAAGAATTATTATTAATAAATAGGAATAATTAGTTATAAATAGCATTAAATAAGAATAAATAGAAACAAATATGAATCAATAGGAATAAATTGTAATAAATTAGCATAATTAGTAATAATTTTTAATAATTAGTAAAAATTAGTAATAATTACTAATAAATTGAAATAATGAAGAATAATTACTAATAAATATGAATAATTGGTAATAATTAGTAATAATTAGAAATGATTAGCATTAAATAGTAATAAATAAAAATAATTAGTAATAAATAGTAATAATTAGCTATAAATAGTAATAAATAGTAATAATTTTTAATAATTAGTAATAGACATAAATAATTAGCAATAATTAGTATTACTTAGTAATAATTAGTAATAAATATGAATAAATAGGAATTCTTAGGAATGATTAGTAATAAATATGAATAATTTATAATAAATATGATTAATTAGTAATAAATATGAATATATTGGAATAATTAGTTATAAATATGAATATTTAGTAATAATTAGTATTAATAAATTATATTTAGTAATATATGTTAATAATTAGTAATAATTAGTAATAATTAGTAAAAATTAGTTATAAATAGTAATTATAATTAATAATTACTAATAAATAGGAATAATTAGTAATAATTTGGAATAATTAATAATAATTAGTAAAAAATAGTAATAATTTATAAAATTAGTAATAATTAGTAATAATTATTAATAAAAAGTAATAATAGTAATAATTTAGAGTAATTAGTAATGAATGGGAATACATTGTAATAATTAGTAATAATTAGTAATTAATATGAATAATTATTAATAAATATGAATAATTAGTAATATATAGAACAATTAGTAATAATTAGTAATAAATTGGAATAATTAGTAATAAATAGGAATAATTAGTAATAAATACGTATAATTAGTAATAAATGGTAATAAATTGTAATAAATAGTAACAAATAGTAATAAATGAGAATAAATACGAATAAATAGTAATTTATAAGAATAAAGAGTATTTAATGTGAATAAATTGAAATTAATATGAATTAGTATGATTTAATATGAATTAGTAGGAATTATTAGGAAGTATTAGAAATTAATAAGAATTAATCTGAATAATATCAATTGTAATAAATTGTAATAACTTGTAATAACATGGCACAATTTCCAGTGGATTGATGAAACTCTTTTTTCTCAATGACTCTTCTTCTTTCAACTTTCACTAACTCAAAACATTTTGTAATGTATGCTTTTACCTATGCACATCCAATCTCGAATACACGGATTTGAATATGCATTTGTCGGACAACATCTTTTATAATGTTTTCATGCGTTGATAGTTTTAAGAAGACGATTCATCGAGGAAAAGAGGTATCTTTTCCTTGATAGCTCATTTACATGGATCTATCTCACTTTGTAATCACAATGAATAATTCTCTCGGAGGTACGCTTAGACTTTCTAGTATGCACAATAATTAATATGAATAAAACCGAGTAGATTCTGCATTGTTATTTTAGTGAGAGAAATTTTCATGTAAATGTGTTGTCTTAAAAAATAGTAGTTGTCAATCCACCAGAAGTTGTTTCACCAAAAATTAATGGTAATTATTAATAATTATATGTAAATTTTTATCATATTTTTTCAGATAGTGTTTTTATAATATCAAATAATTCAAAAATAGTGATGATTTTATAATTTGTAGAAACAAATATAAAAAGGAAGCCGACATCAATCACAATTAGATGACCACACATGGATAATTCCATGTATAAATCCAAACGGTTTTGGTTCAAATAATGTATATATTGGGGTGTTGAATCTTTCATAACATTTCCATCATCAAAATGAGAATATGTTTCGGAATGCACAATCATGTGTCCTTTTTAAAAAATGTGCTCGGAGAATGTCTAAGAAATCTGATATGGTTGGGGGAAATCTCTTGAGGTTTGGTATTCAAGAGGGATATGTTTTTTGGCATCAAAATGGTGAACATTGTTCGAGAGAAGACACTAGTAACATGATTATGAATTTATCATTGATTCAAAATTTAGTAAATGATCTGGCAGTTCCATCTATTCAACAAACTGAAACTCAAGATGATAATGATTTAACTCCTGAGTTGGCACCATCCGGATTTTAAAAGTTTTTTATTTCTGACGAGGATGAATTATATCTTGGTTGCAAGATAATCAAGTTATATGTGGTTGAAAAATTTATGGCTATTAAATCAGATAATGCAATGTCTTACAACAGTTATGATCAGATATCTTCTTTGGTGAAAACACTGTTACCTAAAGGAAATGGGTTTCCTGCAAATTATTATGATATCAAGAGGATGGTTCGTAATATGGGTCTTAGTTATCAGATGATTCACCCATGTGAAAATGATAGAATCTTATATTCTTGTGATAATGAATCATTGGATAGTTTTCCCATATGTTGACAATAGAGGTACAAAAATAGCATCCTAGGAAGTCTAGATTAATTATTAAAAATCAATTGAGATATTTCCCCCATACAACCCGGATACAAAATTTATTTGTTCCTCAAAACACATCATCAATGATGTTCTGGATGAAAAACTATATTTCAATTGATAAAATCTTGAATCGTCCATATGATGTTGATTCGTGGAATCATTTTGACCATCTGCATCTGTCATTTTCTTTAGAAGCTCGAATCTTGCGATTAGTAATTTCTACTGATGGTTTATATCTTTTTGGTTCTTATGGTTGTCAGTATTCATTGTGGGTTATCTTTATAACCCTGTAAAATTTATCATCCTAGATGTTGATTAAGCAGCCCTATATCGTTTTGACCTTATTAATCACAATACATCAAAAAAATAATAATTTTTTTATCTAAAACAATTTATTGATGAGTTAAATGAACTTTGGAGTACTGGTGTTAGTGTATATGATGTTTCTGCGAATCAAAATTTCATATTAGAGGCTTCATTGATGTTGACTATTAGTGTCTTTCTGGTATATGGCATGTTATCTGGATAGAGTTCATATTGTCAGAAATCACGATGTTACTGTATGAAAGACAACAAAGCCTTTATACTTATCAATGAAAAAACCTTGTTATTTTGATGGTAACTGTATATTTCTTCAAACCGATGATCCTCTTAGGAGGAACAAATCTCATTTCAAAAATGGCACAATTGAAAGAGATGAACCTCCAAAAATTATCTTAGGTACAGAGTTAAAATCAGGGGTATTTTCAATACATCCCATCACATATGGGCCAATAGTAAACCAACAGAAAACACATAGATTTGGGAAAGAAAATATTTATATAAAAAGGATAATTTTTTGTGATCTTCCCTATTAGTCTAATTTGTTGTTCAGCCACATGTTGGATCTCATGCATATGGAGAAGAACTATTTTGATAATTTATTTCATACAGTTTTTGATTCACAATGAAAGACCAAAGATACTGTAAAATCACAATTATATCTTGGAAAAAGTTTCATGTTACCAGAACTGGAACTATTTGAAAATGTCAGATCACAGAGTTTAATGAAGCCAGACACAGCTTATACACTATCCAAAAAGATTCACATATTATTTTTTCTGTACATTTTATAATTTAGACTTCTAGATATCTATTCTTCCAATATGGGTAGTGTGATAACAGTTGACATATTACATGATTAAATAGTCATGATTGGCATGTTATAATGGAATGAAACACACCCTTTTGATTAATAGGTATGTTGAATTATAAGATTTGGGATTCAATAATAGAAAAATCATAATTTTTTAAAGACATTTATTCAATAAAAATACGCTACAATTCCCTAAGAAAACTGGAATATGATTTTGATGTAATTATATGTAAAATAGAAAAAATCATTCTACCAGCTTTCTTTTACTCAATGGAACATCTGATATTACATATTCTACATGAAGCTAAATTTTGAGGTCTAGTACAGGTTCGATGGATGTACCCATTCTAGAGATGTATGCAAAAATTAATTAAAAAATAATGTAACAATGAATCAGTTTATGGAACAATTGCTAAATCCATTTTTCAAGAAGAAATTGATTTTTTCTACTCTTATTATTTTGAATCTAAATATCCCTCAAAACAAAACCACATGGGATAAAAGAAGATAAATGTTAATGGTGAAATAGACAATCAATTATTAGTTTTTAATCATCCAAATCATTGCTTTGGTGGAGTTCATGAATGATGGCTATCAGATGATGAACATAACATAGGTCATACATATGTTCTTCTCAACTGTGTCAAAATGACATCATTTTTACTATGAGTTCATCTATCACATATTCTATAATTTATGTTACATTATCTAAACTTATTTTTATTTTTAGTATATATGATAATCATATCAAGAAACAACATCAAAAAAATTAAGCATATTCTGTAGAAGAATGCAAACAAAAAATAAATTTCTCAACAGTTTCAAAAACTGGTAACATAAATATTGGATGATTTAATATCAATTGGGTTTATTATTTATTATATTGATTTTTTTACAATTTATGAGGTGTCTCAACATGATGATTAAATTGATAAGATACTTTGTATTTTGAGTAACCCACCATCCATATTGGTTAAATATTATAATGCATATGTGGTGACTGGTTTTTTTATTTCATATATGTTCAGACGTTGAATCAAAAAAATTAATAGTGGAGTTTTTTGTGAGGATTGCATCATAGGGAAACAAATGTTGACTTTTATGGAATTCTGGATGAAATTATTGAGCTGTGTTATATAAGACAAAATTACATAATGATGTTGAAATGACTGTGGTTGGATACTGAGGGAGGCTTGTGTTTTCATAAGATTCATGTAATAGTCGATATTATATATAAAATTCTTCTTGCAGTAAATAAACCATTTTTACTAGACCAGTAGGAAAATAATTTTTTTTACAAAAAATATTGTGCTAATTAAAGAGACTTGAGTTATTGGTGGAGCCTAATTAAAATAAAATATTTGAGAAAAAAGTTTACTAATACTGAATGTGGTTCCACTAAAGTGGAAGGAATTGAAATTTTTCAAGAGACTACTCAAAATCATTCTTTTATCAAAGAGATGTAAATATTGATGATAACACTCCACCATAATGGACTATGGTGATGAAGATGATAATGAAGTTACAAATGAATTTTAAATGACAAGAGATGATGAAACTGAAACTCATATTGATATTGATGATGCTGAGGTGGAATATGTAGGCATTGGCATCGTCGGATACGAATATGATGATGATGGTGAACATTGACACAGTTAAAATCTTGTCATAATCAGAAGTAATATATATCCATATGTAATAATTATTTTCAACTAGCTATGACCAAAAATCATTTTGTGTTTCAGATGGACCCTGATCTATTTCGTGAGTAACAGGAGGTTGAGGTACCTTTGGATGAGGGGGTTTGTGATTATCTGACCCACAACCGACTGGTTGTTCTGGGGTTATGAGGAGGGGGTATGGTCTTGCGTGACTAATGATTCTTAACTTTATCCCTAAGCAATGTCCATGTTAGGGATTTGATCCACACACATGTAGCTATGGATACCTGTATATTTTATTTATCATTAATTAATTTAATTATATATATACTATTTGTTTGATTGTTTATTCATTTTTCACAGTTTTGTGCATGCATCTATGGGATAGGGGAGTGCTATCTTGCTCAATTGTTTTTCTTAGCCTTGGATCACATGGGAACATATTCTTGTTGATATGCATCTAGGCATGTTCAATCATTTTTTGGTATGTAAATAAATAATATTTATTTTGAAACATATTTTATAAATAACTTGATATTATTAATTATTCATCCCTTATATGGTATCACATCGATGATAGCATGCGTAACACTATCCATGTGGCATGAGAGGAATATATGCATGACATTTTCCATCATTTTTACACAATTTGAGAAGGACGACCATTAAGAATGCAAGAGTGAAAGATTTTGATGAGTCGTGTATAGCCCAGCAACCAGAGTACATTTAATATCACATTTAGGATTGGTTATATTTACACTGCTTGGGTGGTGGATTTCAGAGGAGGTCTTTAGTGGGTTGGCATAACTAGGGGAGATAGGTGAGGACAGATCGAGCTGGTAGTCGTACATTTAGTATGAATAGAGATCATCAAGTAAGTATTTTTATAAATATTTAATATAAATTAAATAATAATAGTTTATTTTATATTGTTATAGGCAGTCGAGAATCCCGATATTATAGATTACAACATTTATCAGAGGATGTACAATGATCTAGCCACTACAGATATTAGAGATGATCGCCACCATTAGGTCGTGGTTAGTATTATTTTTCTAAGTTTTACAATTTAGTGCATATAATATTTTCAAATTTTTAAATTCAAATTGGAATTTAAGGATTCATATGAGGTTGTGACCTCTCAAACACAGGCTGGGAGTCAGGACAATGCGACTTATCAAACCAGTACCCACCATTTTGATGAGGCGACATTAATGCAGGCCACTCAGTATGTCTTTAAGAAGGGACGAGTAGTTGATATCAGCTCTTATGTGACTCCTGGTACTTATTATGGTGTTTTTGTGATTTCAGCATCTAGCTCGAGAGGATCACGTAATGTGGCATCATCTTATTCCTCACAGTATCAGGAGCAATTACGAAGTCAAGCTGAGCTTATAGAGAATTTCCAGAAGAAGCCTGAAGAGATGTGTCTGCAGCAACAACATCACGATGAAGAAAAGTGTCGATGGTAGATTCAACATCACGAGAAGATGGAGTAAATTCATCATCTGACACGTAGTTTAGGGATGGAGTTTCCTCCACCATATCCTACAGCTCATCCACCTCCTCCATATGACGATGCCCAGTGATTTATTTTTTTTTCAAAACATTTGACTTACAGATTGGAAGTAATATGAACTATTAAATTTTTTTTCTATTTTATATTCCGACAAATATTGCACAATTTGATGTTTTTTATTTTTAATATTTTATTAATTATTAATACAGTTATATTATTTAATGTTTTTTTATTTTTCTACTAATAAAAATAATTTTTTTTTATAATTTTATATATATATTTTTTCTTATTGAGAATTTTAATATCTTATTTATTTTGTTAATATTAATATTAATTTTTCATTAATCATAATTTTATTAAATATTTATTTTTTTGTATTATATTTTATAATGTTTTCTTATTTTACTAAGAATAATAATAATAAAATTTTAGGAATTTTTTATATATATTATTGAGAACATTGATAATTTTAATAATTGTTTTATTATTTTAATAATATTAATATAATATTTTCTTTAATTACAACATTATTAATTATATTTTTACATTGGTTATTATTGGTGACATGACATTTTGAGACGGGGTCCCGTCGCAAATAGCTTAAATTTATATTTACTATGTAGTATTTGCAATGTGACCAAGAACCCATCATAATAAGTTTATTTATATATAATTTATATAATTACAGACTTATTTGCGACACTATTTTATGAAATGGGTAATTTGTGATAGGACCCCATCGATAAAGATTATTTACGATGATATCCCGTCCCAAATAGCCTATCACAAAGTGAAACAATTTCAGTAGTGGACTAGGAGAACTTAGAAATACATTGTTATAGATGGTATATCGATGGATTGTAGAGTTTTCATCTTGATAGTATACCCCATTTATTATCATGTTGTAAGTGTCTACTATTTTAGAGTGATTTTTTATTTCCCTTTTTGATGTATTTATACATTATATTGTACTCTGATGTGGGATTATTTTGGTACATTAATTTATAGTATCATTTTTATATCATTTCATATTTATACTATAGTATTAATATTTTTTCATGGGTATTGGTGAATTTGGATGAATCCTCCCATCTATTTGATATGGCTACATGAAACCAGTCACTAACACCAAACCTATTTGAGGAAAGGAAATGGTGTCATTATTAGCATTCCACTAGCAAGGTGGGACCTAGTGGCTTTGGTAGTTATAATTATTTTAATAAATATATATATTTTAAATAATTATATTAGTTTCTTAAATTTTAATCAAAAAAATCATTAGATATATATATTAATTTTTTATATTTATATCATCATGGGGAAGAGGATGGGTTATCTGCGAGAGCTACTCTCTTATTCTCTCGATATCTATTAGGGTTATTTTCTCATGGAATCATCAAATTGAGATGCTTTTGCAAAATCGTTTATTACTCATGGTAGATTTGATTCCCACAAAGATATTTTTTATGTTTTATCTCTACATAAACTTTTATTGAGAAATATGGATGTTGGGTTAGCTGAAATTAAAGAATTTATTTCCTTACCTCGTGTACATGAGAAATAAAAAGATAAAAAATTATTCAAATTGGAATATGATGGAGTGTTTTGAAATAGTTTTTAGATGAGGTAATTATGGGCTTATTAAGGCTAATGAAGACTTGATTCTTAAAAGGATCAAGATACATGAGTTTTCAAGAATTTCTCGAAGGGTTTTAACTTTGAGACAAAATCCATTGAAAAATGAAGATCCGATCCGGCGAATTTCTATCACATGTGGATCCCATGATTTAATATGTATTCAAAATGGGAATGTCTACATTAATATCTCATTCTCATCAAATTAATTTTTGAATAAGTATTGGGGTCTTAGCTCTATCTCCCTCAATCCACGCATGTTATGTATTCAACATCGATGCCCTAGTTTCAATCCATTTACAATCCAAAACATAAGGGCTCATCTACGGGCTCATGATTACTATTTAAGTTGGATTTGCTGGCACCCTCACATTTTTTGAAATTTCCTCATCAATTGAAATACTGATCAAGTTGGTTCATGTAATAGATGATGTGATTTTTGGATAATTATCCCGATACATGTTGGAGGTATACCTCAGTTCAACACCAATAGAGAATAATGTCATATATACTTTAGATTTTTGTTTTGAAAAAACCATATATATGATAAATTTCATATATTCTATAGTGGTTTCAATTACATTAGACACTCGAAAGATAAATATTTTAATGGTATTTCGTGTGTTCATTGTAATGGGAAAGGGAATGATATTTTTCAATGAAGTCGAAAGGTTTATTCAATGGGTAGGAACAATGTGGATATTGTGGATTACACTGCCCAAACATCTATGAATTTTTATGTGTAGGAATGGTTTTAGTTGGCCCCAATATGGCCTTATATTTGAATTTTAGGGGAGTGAAAATGGAAGAGGATAAAGTATCATCTTCTTTAGTTCCATATATTCAGATGAAGGATGGGACATGGGTTGAAATTAAAAAATAAAATTCTATTCACTTAGATGTGGAGTTCATTAATCAATAATTAAATTATAAAAACAAATAACTATATCTATATAAAATGGACATGAGTTATTATAAATATATGATTGTATAATTTAATGGGTATCCCCTCAAATCATCATGTAGTAATATAATAGACCTTTTATAATATATTGATATTCCTCATCTAGGAACATGGATGTGGGATAACTCTTGTACACTCCACCAAACTACTTAGGATAATGGTAGTTAGTATGATCCATTGTTTGAATATATTTTTGTTGCTGAAAATGTTATTCCAAAAGATAATATGCATATTGGATCATTGGATGTCCATAATGGTGTGCGTGGTGGACTAGTTGATTCAATAATGGATGATCAATCCATAGATGAATCTTCCACTCAAGAATTTTTTGACTAATCGTGGATATAAGAATAGATGACTTCTTCTAGGGATCACAAAGGGAAGGAAAAGATAAATGATGAATGAAAAGGATATATTAAATATATAAAGAAGGAATAAGTGATATATTTTGTTCTTGGAGATATGTATTATTTTATCTCAACTTATTTGGAAGACCATGGGGCTACATTATGATCTTTCACTTCAAACGGGGGGTGTAGTCTTGGTTCCTAGTGCATTTATATACCTTTTCACCAAATATTAATTAATCAATTAATGTAATGAAAAGAGATCAGGTGACTACACTTTACTATTATAAATAGATTAATTCTATTAATACAGATTAACATATGGGATAATAGGAAGACAAGGTGGATACATCATTTTAAATATATTGATATATTATTCTATAGCCACCATATAAGGTGGAGAGACAATCAATTGGTGTAAGAGTTGACTCAAAGGATAGTGGTACGAAGTATATTTGTTAAAATGTAAAGAATTTGGAGATAGTAAATCACCATATGAGTCGAGGTTGAAGGTTAGAATGTTTCAATATATATTTTAATTGTGATGAGGAATGTGAGATTAGATGTATTATTAAGAAAAAATTTGTTCTTGATTGAGTTTGATGAGGGCAGCTGAGCCATATTTGAACCCATGTTCTTATCATTGTTTTTTTTATTTCAATAAATGGGTATCGCCTTCCTTTTTCATTATGTATATACAAACATTTTTTCATATATAAAAAACATTTAATTTTTAATTTTTTAAAAAATAGTTATTTTTAATTCATATTGGATTTTAATATAGATATATATAGACACACTTTATATATATATATATATATATTATATATAAATATTTAATATGTATATATATAAACAATAATATATTATAATTTGATATATATAAATTATATATATATATATATATAAATAAATATGATAAAATATATTGTCTGGACATAAATATTTTTTTAATATATAAATTCTCGATTTATATACTCGCATATAAAAAAACACATTTAAATTAGTTTTATATTTTCTTGTATTCTATTTATGTGTGATTAAAATAAAATAAAATATATAAAAATATAACACATTAAAATTCAAGCACACAATCAAGCATATTTTTAAAATATTAATTTAAAATAAATTTATTCTTAAGTGGCATGATGCAATTATTGCATTTTGGTTATGTTTGAATGGATTTCTTCAGTAATAGATACCATCATTTTGTCATAAATAAATATTGTTCTCTACTCTTATAGTCTTCTCCCATAATAAAACAATGACATTCTATAAATCCTGTCATGCATCCCCATTTTAAAATTTACTCTTCATCATGATAACACTTTAATGGAGTCTCTGACTTGTCATGAAGTTCCATAACTAGTGATATAGTACTCCCATGTGAACCTACAATACGGAAAATTCATTTTACATGAATCCCCATATGGTATTATTTTATTATTATTGAAAAATATTTTCCATCCATTTTTACTTTTTTTCTATATTTCATGCTCCATCCCACCCCAAATACATATATATAAATGTTCACACCCAAAATCATACCATCATTCATCCCAGGACTAAGTTGTATTTCCTATTCAAAAATGTTTTTTTGGTAGTTATTTTTCACTCTACATAGTTCTTATACCACTAAAATGCAATTATTGGTTTTCTAATAATCATGTTTTTATTCCAAATTTAGCTGAGAATTATTGATGATTTTTTATTTATTTAGTAGCAATTTAGTTGACTATTGTTTTTTTATATAATGTTTTTTCTTCATAAATTATTTTTAATAAAATACATCTAATTTGTTCAATAAATCTTAGATCTATCATAGTTCATAGAATCCAATATTTTCCATTTCAAAAGATAAAATATTAAAAATTATTAATCCTCTAATAATATTTTTTGATGTTCTAAAAAAATCACCACTAAACAGAAATAATAATACACACTACAAATTAATAAAATAAAGAAAATTATAAAACATACAATGAACTGAAAAATAAGTAAATTAAAAATGAAAATATAAAATACTATTAAAATAATTATATACAATTGAAATTCATATATAAACTAAAAATAATAAGTCTACTCTAAACCCATTAGTCAACTACCGAATTCCTAAAAATTTAATAACTATCATTAATAAGCCATGTTATCATACATACAACATAACTCAAACTTCCATGTGCAACCTATTAGGTCTATATCTCATCCTCAACTATATGTGACCTTTTTTCATTGTGGGACTCATCATAAATGAATCCAAGTAAATCACCATTTAATCAACTAAAAGAAATTAAGAAAATGAATGCAATAAATTTTTTTAAAATAATCTATGATAATTATTAATCATACGAATAAATTATAAATCAACCAGGCAACCGTCTAAATAGTTTCATGGATCAAAATTATTAACATCCTCTCTTCTGTTGTAATTTTACACTTGTAATAAAAATAAAAAACAGTTAATATAATTAATATGAATCAAATTATTTATGTAATATGTTCCAAATTTTTCACATAATATTTGTTATTTTTTCAATCAAACTCAAAAAATTTAATTAAAATTCAAATCCCAATTCAACCAAAATATCAAAAATTAGATTAATATACTAAAATTATCCATAAAATTAAACCATCCCACTAAAATGAAACACATTGAATATTAAAATTAAATATATAAGATATGATTTAAATCTTAATTCTTAAAATGAATATTTTTATAACAATCTAGGTCTCTATCTCTCAGTTTTCTAACTATGAAAATACTTTTAACAAATTGATAGTTAGATTTAATATTCATCTTTGAAAACTAAAAAATTATTGCACAACATTCATATATTGGTATATTTGATATGGTTTGATCATCATTTCATATAATTAATCCTATGTATGCATCATAGTTAATCCTTCATTACAATTAGGAAATATCATAGTGGAAGAGTCTAAAATAATGTATATCCATTAAAAATAAAAGTAATATATTCAAAAATAATGAAAATTAATATATAATCTTTCAGATAATTAAAATATTGTTTCTTTATGATTTTATATCACTTTGAGGTCATTTTTATGGTTTTTATTATTACATAAACATTTTAGTCTTTTAATACAGTAAGAATGTGTTTTTAGTAATCATGGGAAATAAAAATAATAGACTAAATCTAATTTAGTTATTCATAAATTACAAAAAATCAATTTATGTTTTCATTGTATACAATTTCAGAATGATCAAAGGTCATTTTTAATGGTATAAACCCCCGATACACATTTTTAACAATATCAAATCTTATAAAACTAGTTAATAGGTCATTATTATAATGCCACATGTCATTTTTATGTTTCTTCCACTTGTATAAAACAAAATTCAAGGGTATTATTATTATTTAATATAAATATTTGGTTGTTTTCTATGTGTTTAACTATTACATGCATGATTAAGTGTTTTAATATGCCAAAAAATAAATTTTCATTCATCATGAGAAAATGAAACCGTATATTGATATAATTTTACTTACAACATTTCAAACATTAGTATGTGCTTATATCTAAATTACATAATGTCTGCAATATATTTTCTATAGTTTTGACACCCTAATAATAGAGACCTAGTTTTTTCAACGTAAGACGCCAAAAAATTTCTACCTATATTTAAAAAAATAGGCGTTATCATGTCGTGCGATTCCATGTACCGATGTGGCCGAAATTAATTTTTAAAAAAAACATAAATATTATTTATATATTTCATTTGAACGAATAATGATAACTCTCAAACAATCATTTATATAAAAAAAATATGAGAGTATGGTTAATTCAGAAACATGGAGTTTACCGAAGGTGAGACATAACTTTTGACTGTGCGGGCTATCTATAGAAAAATTTACTAAGTATGTAAAAAGAAAAAAATAAATTTAATATTTTTTTTATTTTGGATGTTCTTTCAAATAAATTTTTAATAGGGACATATATTAGAAATCATTGGCCATCTAAATTGATAGGGTGTGGGATGTTCTGATCTCATGACCATTGGTAGGTACAATTATGTGTTTACCGATGACCTAATTACCTATTATAAATATGTGATTTTATGTTCTTAATTAGGGTCTGACTGTAATTCTCCCAAGACTGATGGAGAAGCTCTCTCCTTTATCCATTGGTGAATCTTTAAAGAATATTTGGGGTATCGTGGAGGAAGTGTGTTGAAGGAATTGTTACGGTGAATGGATCAAAATGAGGTAAGAATAGTTTTTTTAAAACCCCTAATTACAATTCATTAATTATATTTAAATTCAATATCGATTCACCTCTTTGAACATCAATGTCGGTGGCCCTACTAACATGGCCATTGAATGATCAATTGTTTTGTTCTAATCTGGTCTCTTCTTGATCCATTCATTGTGAAATCATCGTTCAATTTTCTGCGCGTCGAATCATGAACAGATCATCGAGCGGAGCATAGGTCTATGACGATCTCAATACAAAGACGTTGGATCTGTGTTTTTCATAATTTTTAGGACATTTGAGGAGACCTAGTGGTCCTCCAAAGTGACCACTTGTGATGTGGCATGAGAGTTATCGCATGGTGGAGACCACATGCTGCAGTGACGGTGACCACGTGCTGCAGCGGCGGTGACCACTTACAGAATTTGTGGTGGTTGGGGTAGAACAGTGATAGATTGGCCGTGCATGGTAGCTGGTGAGTGGGGAATTTCATCTGGATGGTAGTGTAGAGGAAAAAATATGGTGGTGTCCCAGGGTGTTACCTTTGGAGGAGCTCAGCACCACCAAATGATGCGAGCTATCACATTTATGGAAGGTGGTGACCACATACAATGATGCAGTTTATGTAACACCCCAATATTTTATGAAAAATATTCTTTTTAATTTCATTAATGTCTTGTATTATACGCTACACCAAAAGGAGCTTTCACAACACACATCTCTGACCTGGCTTGAATTACACGCAATCGCGACCTTCCTCGATAGCTTGCGTCGTACGCAATACCGAGTTTCACTAAACAATGATATGCTATTAAAATATTATTAAAATTAGCCATTAAGAATAGTAATAACCACTTTTTGAAATTTTACAAAATTTGTTTTTCAAAATGGACTTCATTTTTGGATTCGAAATATCGAAATTAGCCTAGGGTGAAATTTTGGTATGTTTCTAAAAACTTTCATTTTTTGATGAATAGTGAAACCACTAAGTGGTAGTTAGAAAAACTGAATTTTTCATAAAACTTAATTTTACCGCTTCTGTGATTGGAATTTCAAAAATCCGAGAGACATGGTTGATGTCAGTAAGTAAAATGTGGTTCAATGAGATGAAAATAATTTTTGGTGAATAGTAACTTTTTACTTTTATTTACCACGGTTAAAATTAAATAGGGTAATTAAGGGTAAAAATGATATTAATATTATCCTAACACATGTCCTAATTCTATTGTAAAAGTGTAATTCTACCAAAAACAATCTTAGGAATAAAATATGACCACTTAGGGCCACTTGGATTAGATTAGGACATTTATTATTAATTTATTTAAAGAAGGGTTAAAATAGTTAAAATCAAAGTTTAATAAGTAAATCATTTTTAATATGAGGTTATACATAAGATAAATTCGACTATGAATATTAATTAGAAAGATAAAAGGATTTCCTACATAATAGTATTTTATTTGTAATTTTTAGACATTAAATAAGTTAATGTATTTATGACACAATGATGATGCAATAATTATCTTATTAATGAAATATTGACGTAATTGATGTTATAAACAACAAAATAAATGTAATTTGAGACTTTTTATGAATCCAACTAATTTTCTAGGTTACCATGTTATATTATTGTTGATTTAATCAAATTGGTTCGAACATATAATTCTTTTTTGACTTTCACAAAAATCATATATCAAATAGTGTCAAAATTGACACAAAATAGTTTTTTAATCAAATATTATATTATTAATTGTTATTTTATTCCTAAAATTATAAGGCTCGGCCAAATGACTTAGATAAAGATATATAAATTAATAATAAACATCTTGGGGTTCGTTTGGCATGTTATAGTAATTGTATTAACCATATAGTGTAAGAAAACAAAAAGACACGGTGAAAGTTAAAATATTTAACTTAGAGTTTAATCTCATTGATAAGGTTAAAATAATAAACTAAACTTGTCTAAATCCAATTGGTTGATAGTATTTAGACCCATACCAACTTTACCTTCTAAATAAGACCCTTTGGAACCATTATAAACCGATTTTGACTTTAATATAAAATAATATTTTGAGATATTCCTAAGGTGCCCCTCTCCTCCCTTATAAAAGGGCACCTCCTCCCCCTCCTCCTCACACAAATTTGAGCACTCAAGCTCGGCCAACCCCTGAAAAAATCCCTTCTCCACTTCTCTAGAATAATCCTAGAGGTCCTAGTCTTCTTCAAAGACCAATCTTATTTCCCTAAGTGGAGGATTCAAAGAGGCGTTTCAAAGAAGAGGTAATATCCATTACCGATCTTTTCAATTTATTTCTTCTTCAACTTCTTCTTCTTTAGTTGTTTAATTATGAAGTAATAACATCAGTCTCACTCATATACTGATATGTTATTATAAATATAAAACAACCCTAATTCACCATCTATCCATCCTATGGAAAAAATGAAATCACCGCGCGTGCGTACGTACGGAATACTGTCTCCACGCCGTGGTGTAATCTATTTTCCGCCACCACCTTAATTGGATTGGTATAATGGTGTAATGAGTAACTATATATGATTATTATAAAGTGATATTGATACTGAAATAGTATACATACACTTTAACACAATTCCATGACCATGGGAACGATATCATCGCTCGTCCGTACGTACGGACTACCGTCTCCATGACGCGATGAGATTCATTCTCCACATTAACCATTCATGAATGATTATAAAGTATATATAATAATTACTAATGAAATATATGACATAATAATGATAATTTATTTATGTATATTTATATGTATGTCATCTACTTAATTCCATTCAATTCAATAAGGAAACGAATACAGCGTTCATGCGTACGTACGGACTACCGTCTCCATGAACAGTGTATTTCATTCCATTTATCAATATATTATATATATGAATATTCTGAATATATATTATATATAAATCATGTTTTACATTCTGGATATATGTAATCATGATCCAAGTAATCATATTAATAATTACAAGTTAAAAACACGAACGGCAAATGAGACGAGTTTACCCAAAACGCTACTTTAACATGAATTTACAAAAGAACGGGTAATATAAATCCATAAGTGGACCATATATGGTATAATAACAATGAATATGATTCTGGAATAAGTCAATAACATGATTTAAATCATTATACAGGAGTTTCGGAAACGTACAAAGCAATTCGTACATAAGGTAAGGGATAAAATTTCAATCTCATTTTTATCCGAGATTGCTTATAAATAAGTATTTACTGGGGTTACATTTATCATCCATGACCATGTTTTCTAAAAATGTTTTTATAAAATGTTTTCCATTCTTCCATGTATGTTTAAATTCATTTTTACCCTTTATTGACTTTTTACCACATTGTATGAATGGAATCTTTCCTTTGGTTACCATATATGGTACTTTTTGACTTTTCCAACAAAAGTACGAGGCGAATGTTATTTTTAACTTATACGGCGTGAAAGGATTTTTACGGTTTTTATAATACCTGATTTTCAAGAAGCTTCCTATACAAGATTGCATGATTATTTTCAACAAAACCCTTATCTTTTAAAATTGCATGGAGTTTTGTGAAAAGAAAATGATTTTAAAGAAGAAAGGATATTTTCCTCAAGAATTCATTTCAAGTGTTTTTCTCAAAACTATTTTCCATCTAAGATGACATTATTTGATATGTATGTTTCAAGTAAACTGTCTTTATGATTTAAATGGTTTCCATTTTCTTATGATGAAATGATATCCATTGTTTATTGATTATGATGGCATGATGTTTATGAAACCCATTTTATTTATTGGGTTATTATGAATGATGTATATTTATTTTATGGAACACATAAGAATGGTATCATTATGAGATGGGTGGGACCTATATCTCCCTCCAATGCATTGGGTAAAGATTTTATATCTCATGAGATAGACATGGATGGAATGGTAGGTTATACCGGTTCAGTGAAACAGGACTGAAACGGGGGTGACTCGGTTCAGAAAGGGACTTTGTCCACTAAGATAGTCTTGGCAATGAGTCTTGACTAACAAGAAATGATTCTCTATGATTATGTGTGTATGCCACAATGTTTGATGTTTTATGTTATGATTATTGGGATTACATTTCACTTCTATGATTTATCCCATGTTATGATATTATGAGCTCTTTTGCAGGTTAAGATTTCCAAAAACTATGTTCTTATGTATAAGATGTGACTGATATTTCTTTTGTTTATCCTTACTGAGCATTTGAGCTCACCCTTTTATGTTTTCTTTTCCCCAGGATATAAAGAAAGGTTTTAGGTATTAAAAAAGGAGGATCTTTATAGGAGATATTGAAGATCTTTAACCACGATTAGAAGATTATATTCCGAGTTTCCAAAGACACTAAACTATTACGGTCCTTGTGTGTGTGTTTTGTTATGTACTAAGTATTCCTCAAATGTAATGTAATTTCAATGTACGTCAAGCTTCGGGTCTCTACAGTTGGTATCAAAGGAAAGGTTTAGTCAACCTTTGGAAACTAGGATGCGAAAACGTTAGTGAGATCCCTAGAGATATTTCTAAAGTATGTCTAGGGATGTCCCTAAGGTTAAGTATATGTATAGGTTATAGTACTAGAATTACACTAACGATCATAGAATTAAAACTAAGATGTTAGATATTGAAGGTACTCCCCCTTTATTATGTTGTTTTCCCTAACATGATTTTTGTCTCTCACACTATTCTTTTTGGGTTTTAGATGATGGCTGGAACCCGAAGGAACCGTGTTGATCAATGCAATGGACAATGCAATGATTGTCCTCCTGGACAAACAAATGTTATGGGAGATGGAGTGCAAAATCTAATTGCTATACTTACACAAACTATGAATGATTCTGGACTTCCAAATGAGCAGAGAAGGGATCAATATTCTATTGAGTCCTTCATGAGGCAATGTACACCTTCTTTCATTGGGTTTTCTGATCCACTTGTTGTTGAACAATGGATCAGTACCACTGAAAAGATATTTTCAGTTCTTCAATGTTCTGAACATGATAATGTCTTCTTAGCAGTATATCGTTTGGAAGGTGAAGCTAATCAATGGTGGAATATTATCAAGAATTAGAGGCAAAGAGATGAAATTGAGTACATGGAATGGGATGAGTTCAAGAACTTATTTTTCAATAAGTACTTCCCTCGTGTTCTTCGAACAATGATGGAGAAGGAGTTTCTTGAACTAAAGAAAAAGGATGATGAATCTGTTGGTATATACGAAGCGAATTTTACAAGACTTACAAGGTATGCATCTGGCATTATCATCCAACCTGAATGTAAAGTTGATCTATTATTCAGTGGCTTAAAACCAAGTCTTAGAAGGGCATTAGCTATAAGAGACATCTGTAGCTATGAAGAAATTGTGCGTTGTGCTATCAAGGTAGAAATGGAAGTTGGTGTTACATATCCATCTCATGGTTTTGACAAGAAACTAAAGATGGAGTTCAAGGAGAAATCTCAGAATAATGGTGAAAAGAAGATGAATGTTTCCATATGCACAAAGTGTGGAATGAAGCATGGTGGAGATTGTCTTAAATGGACTAGAAAATGTTTTAAGTGTGGAAAAGAAGGTCATCGAGCAACTGAGTGTCTAAGTAATGGAAAAAGGGATTCTAATGATGTGAATAATGAAAACACTGCAGAGAACGCACCACCAACACTTCAATGCTTCAAGTACAAGGAAATGGGGCATTATGCTAATAAATGCCTTAATCCAAGGGTTAGTGATGATCGACATGAGCAACCGCTTATGGAAAAGGACAAAGGTAAGTCACATGCGGTCACCATTGGTGATGTTTAATATGACAACGATGTGGTGGAATGATTAAGTGTTTATGTAATGGGATTCCAAAATAATGTTGTATCATAAAGTATTGGAATATTTATGTATTGGTCTAATGTGGTATTCCAAGTGATTGAGATATTTTTGGAAATATGATGATATGATCATAATGAAAGGAAAATGAGAAAACGAAATGTTTAACAGTATTCATGAGCTCATGATTGATATAAGGACTATGTGATATCATGGTTTGAGTATATATAATTTTGAGGATTTTGGTATGTGGAAAGTGTTAACTTTTAACTGCATTCATGTTTTCACTATGTTTTAATGGGTATTCAAGAGAATACATGATTAAGGACTTTGAATGTTTGGAATGTGACCAAAAAAACATATCTTATGATATATGGGGTTATACGATGGTATTAAATCTCTGGTAATCATTTTCACTATGTTATGAGACTGGACTGCAGTATTATGGGTAAGCCTAAAGATTGGAATGGATTATGTTGGACATAAGTTAGTATTGTTTAAGGATATAAGTTTTTTTCGATATTATTGATGTGATGTTAGAGTAATATAGTTTTAGAAAAAGGAAAACCTGCAGAACGGGTGACAACCCATCGCGTTGGACAAGGCTGTGGGAATCGAACCCACAACCGAAGTGCGACTGGCCTTTATCACCTACCACTGGCCTACAGGAAGTCCCTGTTTAGTATAAACTAGTTTTATCATATTAAGCAGTATGATATATGAAGTATAAGTCCATTTTAGGAACCATATATGATTAATCTCACTATAGAATGACTTATGTATATTTAATAACTTTTGCTAACATTTTGTTTGAGACAGATGGAATAACCCGTCATTCTATCACATGATCTGATAACATTTCACGAATAACAAATTCAACTTCATTTATTTAAGAGATGATGTATAAATTGGTCAAGGCACGAACAACAATGAGATTGTACCAAAATAAAGTAAGTATTTATTCTAATTCAAATTCTTCAACTTTAGGGAAACGATCTTGAAAACCAAAAATGTTGTCCTTGTGCTCTTATATATGATTAATCAGAATGTACCTTAGATCGTCACAAATTTATGTCTTTGTGATTTCTAGCTTTTCCATAGCCATGTTCTCTACCACTCTCCATCAGACCATGATGGTCAGATTTATCTTCCATATCCACATTCTCACCTATGTGGAAACCCAGTGATTAGTTTATTTGGGTAACCATTACATTTCATACTTTTGTTTTTAAAGATTGGTTTTGGTATTCCTTTTTACGATGTGGGTTTCGATTAAAGAAACTTTCGAATAGTAAACCATTTATAACCCCGACGAATTTGGAGGGTGAAATTCATTTTAAGGGGGGTAGAATGTAACACCCCGAGATTTTATGAAAAATATTCTTTTTAATTTCATTAATTTCTTGTGTTATACGCTTGACCAAAAGAGGCTTTCACAACACACATCTCTGACCTGGCTTTAATTACACGCAATCACGACCTTCCTCGATAGCTTTTGTCGTACGCAATACCGAGTTTCACTAAACAATGATATGCTATTAAAATATTATTAAAATTAGCCGTTATGAATAGTAATAACCACATTTTGAAATTTTACAAATTTTATTTTTCAAAATGGACTTCATTTTTGGATTCGGAATATCGAAATTAGCCTAGGGTAACATTTTGGTATTTTTCTGAAAACATTCAATTTTTGATGAATAGTGAAACCACTAAGTGGTAGTTAGAAAAACTGAATTTTTCATAAAACTTAATTTTACCACATTTGTGATTGGAATTTCAAAAATCCGGGAGACACGGTTGATGTCAGTAAATAAAACGTGGTTCAATGAGATGAAAATAATTTTTGGTGAATAGTAACTTTTTACTTTTATTTACCACGGTTAAAAGTAAATAGGGTAATTAAGGGTAAAAATGATATTAATAATATCCTAACACATGTCCTAATTCTATTGGACAAGTTTAATTCGACCAAAAACAATCTTAGGTATAAAATATGACCACTTAGGCCCACTTGGATTAGATTAGGACATTTATTATTAATTTATTTAAAGAAGGGTTAAAATAGTTAAAATCAAAGTTTAATAAGTAAATCATTTTTAATACGAGGTTATAAATAAGATAAATTCGACTATGAATATTCATTAGAAAGCTAAAAAGATTTCCTATATAATAGTATTTTATTTGTAATTTTTAGACATTAAATAAGTTAATTTATTTATGACACAATGATGATGAAATAATTATCTTATTAATGAAATATTGACATAATTGATGTTATAATCACCAAAATAAATGTAATTTGAGACTTTTTATGAACCCAACTAATTTTCTAGGTTACTATGTTATATTAGTGTTGATTTAATCAACTTGGTTCGAAAATATAATTCTGTTATGACTTTCACAAAAATCATATATCAAATAGTGTCAAAATTGACACAAAATAGTTTTTTAATCAAATATTATATTATTAATTGTTATTTTATTCCTAAAATTCTAAGGCTCGGCCAAATGACCTAGATAAAGATATATAAATTAAAAATAAACATATTGGGGTTCTTTTGGCATGTTATAGTATTTTTATTAACCATATAGTGTAAGAAAACAAAAAGACACGGTGAAAGTTAAAATATTTAACTTAGAGTTAAATCTCATTGATAAGATTAAAATAATAACCTAAACTTGTCTAAATCCAATTGGTTGATTGGATTTAGAACCATACCCACTTTACCTTTTAAATAAGACCCATTGAAACCATTATAAACCGATTTTGACTTTAATATAAAATAATATTTTGAGATATTCCTAAGGTGCCCCTCTCCTCCCTTATAAAAGGGAACCTCCTCCCCCTCCTCCTCACACCAATTTGATCACTCAAACTCGGCCAACCCCTGAAAAAATCCCTTCTCCACTTCCCTAGAATAATCCTAGAGGTCCTAGTCTTCTTCAAAGACCAATCTTAGTTCCCTATGTGGAGGATTGAAAGAGGCGTTTCAAAGAAGAGGTAATATCCATTACCGATCATTTCAATTTATTTCTTCTTCAACTTCTTCTTCTTTAGTTGTTTAATTATGAAGTAATAACATCAGTATCACTCATATACTGATATGCTATTATAAATATGAAACAACCCTATTTCACCATCTATCCATCCTATGGAAAAAATGAAATCACCGCGCGTGCGTACGTACGGAATACCGTCTCCACGCCGTGGTCTAATCTATTTTCCGCCACCACCTTAATTGGATTGGTATAATGGTGTAATGAGTAACTATATATGATTATTATAAATTGATATTGATACTAAAATAGTATACATACACTTTAACATAATTCCATGACCATGGGAACGATATCATCGCTCGTGCGTACGTACGGACTACCGTCTTCACGACGCGATGAGATTCATTCTCCACATTAACCATTCATGAATGATTATAAAGTATATATAATAAGTACTAATAAAATATATGACATAATAATGATAATGGATTTATGTATATTTATATGTATGTCATCTACTTAATTCCATTCAATTCAATAAGGAAACGAATACAACGTTCATGCGTACGTACGGACTACCGTCTCCATGAACAGTGTATTTCATTCCATTTATCAATATATTATATATATGAATATTCTGAATATATATTATATATAAATCATGTTTTACATTCTGGATATATGTAATCATGATCCAAGTAATCATATTAATAATTACAAGTTAAAAACACGAACGACAAATGAGACGATTTTACCCAAAACGCTACTTTAACATGAATTTACAAAAGAACGGGTAATATAAAGCCATAAGTGGACCATATATGGTATAATAACAAGGAATATGATTCTGGAATAAGTCAATAACATGAGTTAAATCATTATACAGGAGTTTCGGAAACGTACAAAGCAAGTCGTACATAAGGTAAGGGATAAAATTTCAATCTCATTTTTATCCGAGATTGCTTATACGTAAGTATTTACTGGGGTTACATTTATCATCCATGACCATGTTTTCTAAAAACGTTTTTATAAAATGTTTTCCATTCTTCCATGTATGTTTAAAGTCATTTTTACCCTTTATTGACTTTTTACCACATTGTATGAATGGAATCTTTCCTTTGGTTACCATATAAGGTACTTTTTGACTTTTCCAACAAAAGTACGAGGCGAATGTTATTTTTAACTTATACGGCGTGAAAGGATTTTTACGGTTTTTATAATACCTGATTTTCAAGAAGCTTCCTATACAAGATTGCATGATTATTTTCAACAAAACCCTTATCTTTTAAAATTGCATGGAGTTTTGTGAAAATAAAATGATTTTAAAGAAGAAAGGATATTTTCCTCAAGAATTCATTTCAAGTGTTTTTCTCAAAACTATTTTCCATCTAAGATGAAATTATTTGATATGTATGTTTCAAGTAAAATGTCTTTATGATTTAAATGGTTTCCATTTTCTTATGATGAAATTATATCCATTGTTTATGGATTATGATGGCATGATGTTTATGAAACCCATTTTATTTATTGGGTTATTATGAATTATGTATATTTATTTTGTGGCACACATAAGAATGGTATCATTATGAGATGGGTGGGACCTATATCTCCCTCCAATGCATTGGGTAAAGATTTTATATCTCATGAGATAGACATGGCTGGAATGGTAGGTTATACCAGTTCAGTGAAACCGGACTGAAACGAGGGTGACTCGGTTCAGAAAGGGACTTTGTCCACTAAGATAGTCTTGGAAATGAGTCTTGACTAACAAGAAATGATTCTCTATGATTATGTGTGTATGCCACAATGTTTCATGTTTTATGTTATGATTATTGGGATTACATTTCACTTCTATGATTTATCCCATTTTATGATATTATGAGCTCTTTTGCAGGTTATGATTTCCAAAAGCTATGTTCTTATGTATATGATGTGATTGATATTTCTTTTGTTTACCCTTACTGAGCATTTGAGCTCACCCTTTTATGTTTTATTTTCCCCATGATATAAAGAAAGGTTTTAGGTATTAAAAAAGGAAGATCTTTATGGGAGATATTGAAGATCTTTAACCATGATTAGAAGATTATATTTCGAGTTTCCAAAGACACTAAACTATTACGGTCCGTGTGTGTGTGTTTTGTTATGTACTAAGTATTCAGCAAATGTAATGTAATTTCAATGTACGTCAATCTTCGGGTCTCTACAGTTGGTATCAGAGGAAAGGTTTAGTCAACCTTTGGAAACTAGGATGCGAAAACGTCAGTGAGATCCCTAGAGATATTTCTAAGGTATGTCTAGGGATGTCCCTAAGGTTAAGTATACGTATAGGTTATATTACTAGAATTACACTAACGATCATAGAATTAAACCTAAGATGTTAGATATTGATGGTACTCCCCCTTTATTATGTTGTTTTCCCTAGCATGATTTTTGTCTCTCACACTATTCTTTTTGGGTTTTAGACGATGGCTGGAACCCGAAGGAACCATGTTGATCAATGCAATGGACAATGCAATGATTTTCCTCCTAAACAAACAAATGTTATGGGAGATGGAGTGCAAAATCTTATTGCTATACTTACAGAAGCTATGAATGATTCTGGACTTCCAAATGAGCAGAGAAGGGATCAATATTCTATTGAGTCCTTCATGAGGCAATGTCCACCTTCTTTCATTGGGTCTTCTGTTCCACTTGTTGCTGAACAATGGATCAGTACCACTGAAAAGATATTTTCAGTTCATCAATGTTCAGAACATGATAAAGTCATCTTAGCAGTATATCGTTTGGAAGGTGAAGCTGATCAATGGTGGAATATTATCAAGAATACGAGGCAAAGAGATGAAATTGAGTACATGGAATGGGATAAGTTCAAGAACTTATTTTTCAATAAGTACTTCCCTTGTGTTCTTCGAACAAAGATGGATAAGGAGTTTCTTGAACTAAATCAAAAGGATGATGAATCTGTTGGTATATACGAAGCGAATTTTACAAGACTTACAAGGTATGCATCTGGCATTATCATCCAACCTGAAAGTAAAGTTGATCAATTTTTCAGTGCCTTAAAACCAAGTCTTAGAAGGGCATTAGCTGTAAGAGACTTCAGTAGCTATGAAGAAATTGTGTGTTGTGCTATCAAGGTAGAAATGGAAGTTGGTGTTACATATCCATCTCATGGTTTTGACAAGAAACGAAAGATGGAGTTCAAGGAGAAATCTCAGAATAATGGTGAAACGAAGATGAATGTTTCCATATGCACAGAGTGTGGAAAGAAGCATGGTGGAGATTGTCTTAAAGGGACTAGAAAATGTTTTAAGTGTGGAAAAGAAGGTCATCGAGCAGCTGAGTGTCGATGTAATGGAAAAAGGGATTCTAATGACGTGAATAAAGAAAACACTGCAGAGAACGCACCACCAACACTTCAATGCTTCAAGTGCAAGGAGATGGGGCATTATACTAATAAATGCCCTAATCCAAGGGTTAGTGATGTTCGACATGAGCAACCGCTTATGGCAAAGGACAAAGGAAAGTCACATGTGATCACCTTTGGCGATGTTGAATATGACAATGATGTGGTGGAATGATTAAGTGTTTATGTAATGGGATTCCAAATTAATGTTGTATCATAAAGTATTGGAATATTTATGTATTGGTCTAATGTGGTATTCAAAGTGATTGAGATATTTTTGTAAATAAGATGATATGCGCATAATGAAAGGAAAATGAGAAAACGAAATGTATAACAGTATTCATGAGCTCATGATTGATATAAGGACTAAGTGATATCATGGTTTGAGTATATATAATTTTGAGGATTTTGGTATGTGGAAAGTGTTAACTTTTAACTGCATTCATGTTTTCACTATGTTTCAATGGGTATTCAAGAGAATACATGATTAATGACTTTGAATGTTTGGAATGTGACCAAAAAACATATCTTATGATATGTTTTTTGGTCACATTGGTATTAAATCTCTGGTAATCGTTTTCACTATGTTATGAGAGTGGACTGCAGTATTATGGATAAGCCTAAAGATTGGAATGGATTATGTTGGACATAAGTTAGTATTGTTTAAGGATAGAAGTTTTTTTCGATATTATTGATGGGATGTTATAGAAATATTGTTTTAGAAAAAGGAAAACCTGCAGAACGGGCGACAACCCATCGCGTTGGACAAGGCTGTGGGAATCGAACCCACAACTGAAGTGCGACTGGCCTTTATCGCCTACCACTGGCCTACAGGAAGTCCCTATTTAGTATAAACTAGTTTTATCATATTAAGCAGTATGATATATGAAGTATAAGTCCATTTTAGGAACCATATATGATTAATCTCACTATAGAATGACTTATATATAATTAATAACTTTTGCTAACCTTTTGTTTGAGACAGATGGAATAACCCGTCATTCTATCACATGATCTGATAACACTACACGAATAACAAATTCAACTTCATTTATTTAAGAGATGATGTTTAAATTGTTAAAGGCACGAACAACAGTGAGATTGTACCAAAATAAAGTAAGTATTTATTCTAATTCAAATTCTTCAACTTTAGGGAAATGATCATGAAAACCAAAAATGTTGTCCTAGTGCTCTTATATCTAATTAATCAGATGGTACCTTAGATCGTCACAAATTTATGGCTTTGTGATTGCTAGATTTTCCATAGCCATGTTCTCTACCACTCTCCATCAGAACATGATGGTTAGATTTCTCTTCCATATCCACATTCTCACCTATGTGGAACCCCAGTGATTAGTTTATTTGGGTAACCATTACGTTTCATACTTTTGTTTTTAAAGATTGGTTTTGGTATTCCTTTTTACGATGTGGGTTTCGATTAAAGAAACTTTCGAATAGTAAACCATTTATAACCCCGACGAATTTCGAGGGCGAAATTCATTTTAAGGGGGGTAGAAAGTAACACCCCGAGATTTTATGAAAAAATATTCTTTTTAATTTCATTAATTTCTTGTGTTATACGATACACCAAAAGAGGCTTTCACAACACACATATCTGACCTGGCTTGAATTACACGCAATCACGACCTTCTTCGATAGCTTGGGTCGTACGCAATACCGAGTTTCACTAAACAATGATATGCTATTAAAATATTATTAAAATTAGCCGTTATGAATAGTAATAACCACTTTTTGAAATTTTACAAATTTTATTTTTCAAAATGGACTTCATATTTGGATTCGGAATATCGAAATTAGCCTAAGGTGAAATTTTGGTATTTTTCTGAAAACATTCAATTTTTGATGAATAGTGAAACCACTAAGTGGTAGTTAGAAAAACTGAATTTTTCATAAAACTTAATTTTACCACTTTTGTGATTGGAATTTCAAAAATCCGAGAGACACGGTTGATGTCAGTAAGTAAAATGTGGTTCAATGAGATGAAAATAATTTTTGGTGAATAGTAACTTTTTACTTTTATTTACCACGGTTAAAAGTAAATAGGGTAATTAAGGGTAAAAATGATATTAATAATATCCTAACACATGTCCTAATTCTATTGGACACGTTTAATTCGACCAAAAACAATCTTAGGAATAAAATATGACCACTTAGGCCCACTTGTATTAGATTAAGACATTTATTATTAATTTATTTAAAGAAGGGTTAAAATAGTTAAAATCATTGTTTAATAAGTAAATCATTTTTAATACGAGGTTATACATAAGATAAATTCGACTATGAATATTCATTAGAAAGATAAATATATTTCCTATATAATAGTATTTTATTTGTAATTTTTAGACATTAATTATGTTAATTTATTTATGACACAATGATGATGCAATAATTATCTTATTAATGAAATATTGACATAATTGATGTTATAAACACGGAAATAAATGTAATTTGAGACTTTTTATGAATCCAACTAATTTTCTAGGTTACTATGTTATATTATTGTTGATTTAATCAACTTGGTTTGAACATATAATTCTGTTAGGACTTTCAAAAAAATCATATATCAAATAGTGTCAAAATTGACACAAAATAGTTTTTTAATCAAATATTATATTATTAATTGTTATTTTATTCCTAAAATTCTAAGGCTCGGCCAAATGAAATAGATAAAGATATATAAATTAATAATAAACATATTGTGGTTCGTTTAGCATGTTATAGTAATTTTATTAACCATATAGTGTAAGAAAACAAAAAGACACGGTGAAAGTTAAAATATTTAACTTAGAGTTAAATCCCATTGATAAGGTTAAAATAATAACCTAAACTTGTCTAAATCCAATTGGTTGATAGGATTTAGACCCATACCCACTTTACCTTCTAAAAAAGACCCTTTGAAACCATTATAAACCGATTTTGACTTTAATATAAAATAATATTTTGAGATATTCCTAAGGTGCCCCTCTCCTCCCGTATAAAAGGGCACCTCCTCCCCCTCCTCCTCACACCAATTTCAGCACTCAAGCTCGGCCAACCCCTGAAAAAATCCCTTCTCCACTTCCCTAGAATAATCCTAGAGGTCCTAGTCTTCTTCAAAGACCAATCTTAGTTCCCTATGTGGAGGATTCAAAGAGGCGTTTCAAAGAAGAGGTAATATCCATTACCGATCTTTTCAATTTATTTCTTCTTCAACTTCTTCTTATTTAGTTGTTTAATTATGAAGTAATAACATCATTATCACTCATATACTGATATTTTATTATAAATATGAAACAACCCTAATTCACAATCTATCCATCCTATGGAAAAAATGAAATCACCGCGCGTGCGTACGTACGGAATACCGTCTCCACGTCGTTGTCTAATCTATTTTCTTCCACCACCTTAATTGGATGGGTATAATGGTGTAATGAGTAACTATATATGATTATTATAAAGTTATATTGATACTAAAATAGTATACATACACTTTAACACAATTCCATGACCATGGGAACGATATCATCGCTCGTGCGTACGTACGGACTACCGTCTCCACGACGCGATGAGATTCATTCTCCACATTAACCATTCATGAATGATTATAAAGTTTATATAATAAGTACTAATGAAATATATGACATAATAATGATAATGGATTTATGTATATTTATATGTATGTCATCTACTTAATTCCATTCAATTCAATAAGGAAACGAATACAGCGTTCATGCGTACGTACGGACTACCGTCTCCATGAGCAGTGTATTTCATTCCATTTATCAATATATTATATATATGAATATTCTGAATATATATTATATATAAATCATGTTTTACATTCTGGATATATGTAATCATGATCCAAGTAATCATATTAATAATTACATGTTAAAAACACGAACGACAAATGAGACGATTTTACCCAAAATGCTACTTTAACATGAATTTACAAAAGAACGGGTAATATAAATCCATAAGTGGACCATATATGGTATAATAACAATGAATATGATTCTGGAATAAGTCAATAACATGATTTAAATCATTATATAGGAGTTTCGGAAACGTACAAAGCAAGTCGTACATAAGGTAAGGGATAAAATTTCAATCTCATTTTTATCCGAGATTGCTTATAAATAAGTATTTACTGGGGTTACATTTATCATCCATGACCATGTTTTCTAAAAATGTTTTTATAAAATGTTTTCCATTCTTCCATGTATGTTTAAAGTCATTTTTACCCTTTATTGACTTTTTACCACATTGAATGAATGGAATCTTTCCTTTGGTTACCATATATGGTACTTTTTGACTTTTCCAACAAAAGTACGAGGCGAATGTTATTTTTAACTTATACGGCGTGAAAGGATTTTTACGGTTTTTATAATACCTGATTTTCAAGAAGCTTCCTATACAAGATTGCATGATTATTTTCAACAAAACCCTTATCTTTTAAAATTGCATGGAGTTTTGTGAAAAGAAAATGATTTTAAAGAAGAAAGGATATTTTCCTCAAGAATTCATTTCAAGTTTTTTTCTCAAAACTATTTTCCATCTAAGATGACATTATTTGATATGTATTTTTCAAGTAAAATGTCTTTATGATTTAAATGGTTTCCATTTTCATATGATGAAATGATATCCATTGTTTATGGATTATGATCGCATGATGTTTATGAAACCCATTTTATTTATTGGGTTATTATGAATGATGTATATTTATTTTGTGGCACACATAAGAATGGTATCATTATGAGATGGGTGGGACCTATATCTACCTCCAATGCATTGGGTAAAGATTTTATATCTCATGAGATAGACATGGCTGGAATGGTAGGTTATACCGGTTCAGTGAAACAGGACTGAAATGAGGGTGACTCGGTTCAGAAAGGGACTTTGTCCACTAAGATAGTCTTGGCAATGAGTCTTGACTAACAAGAAATGATTCTCTATGATTATGTGTGTATGCCACAATGTTTCATGTTTTATGTTATGATTATTGGGATTAGATTTCACTTCTATGATTTATCCCATGTTATGATATTATGAGCTCTTTTGCAGGTTAAGATTTCCAAAAGCTATGTTCTTATGTATATGATGTGATTGATATTTCTTTTGTTTACCCTTACTGAGCATTTGAGCTCACCCTTTTATGTTTTCTTTTCCTCAGGATATAAAGAAAGGTTTTAGGTATTAAAAAAGGAAGATCTTTATGGTAGATATTGAAGATCTTTAACCACAATTAGATGATTATATTCCGAGTTTCCAAAGACACTAAACTATTATGGTCCTTGTGTGTGTGTTTTGTTATGTACTAAGTATTCCGCAAATGTAATGTAATTTCAATGTACTTCAAGCTTCAGGTCTCTACAGTTGGTATCAGAGGAAAGGTTTAATCAACCTTTGGAAACTAGGATGCGAAAACATTAGTGAGATCCCTAGAGATATTTCTAAGGTATATCTAGGGATGTCCCTAAGGTTAAGTATACGTATAGGTTATAGTACTAGAATTACACTAACGATCATAGAATTAAACCTAAGATGTTAGATATTGAAGGTACTCCCCCTTTATTATTTTGTTTTCCCTAGCATTATTTTTGTCTCTCACACTATTCTTTTTGGGTTTTAGACGATGGCTGGAACCCGAAGGAACCGTGTTGATCAATGCAATGGACAATTAAATGATTGTCCTCCCGAACAAACAAAGGTTATGGGAGATGGAGTGCAAAATCTTATTTCTATACTTACACAAACTATGAATGATTCTGGACTTCCAAATGAGCAGAGAAGGGATCAATATTCTATTGAGTCCTTCATGAGGCAATGTCCACCTTCTTTCAGTGGGTCTTCTGATCCACTTGTTGCTGAACAATGGATCAATACCACTGAAAAGATATTTTCAGTTCTTCAATGTTCTGAACATGATAAATTCATCTTAGCAGTATATCGTTTGGAAGGTGAAGCAGATCAATGGTGGAATATTATCAAGAATACGAGGCAAAGAGATGAAATTTAGTACATGGAATGGGATGAGTTCAAGAACTTATTTTTCAATAAGTACTTCCCTTGTGTTCTTCGAACAAAGATGGAGAAGGAGTTTCTTGAACTAAATCAAAAGGATGATGAATCTGTTGGTATATACGAAGCGAATTTTACAAGACTTACAAGGTATGCATCTGGCATTATCATCCAACCTGAAAGTAAAATTGATCAATTTTTAAGTGGCTTAAAACCAAGTCTTAGAAGGGCATTAGCTATAAGAGACTTTAGTAGCTATGAAGAAATTGTGTGTTGTGCTATCAAGGTAGAAATGGAAGTTGGTGTTACATATCCATCTCATTGTTTTGACAAGAAACAAAAGATGGAGTTCAAGGAGAAGTCTAAGAATAATGGTGAAAAGAAGATGAATGTTTCCATATGCACAAAGTGTGGAAAGAAGCATGGTGGAGATAGTCTTAAAGGGACTAGAAAATGTTTTAAGTGTGGAAAAGAAGGTCATCGAGCATCTGAGTGTCGGAGTAATGGAAAAAGGGATTCTAATGACGTGAATAAAGAAAACACTGCAGAGAACGCACCACCAACACTTCAATGCTTCATGTGCAAGGAAACGGGGCATTATACTAATAACTTCCCTAGTCCAAGGGTTAGTGATGATCGACATGAGCAACCGCTTATGGAAAAGGACAAAGGAAAGTCACATGTGATCACCATTGGCGATGTTGAATATGACAACGATGTGGTGGAATGATTAAGTGTTTATGTAATGGGATTCCAAAATAATGTTGTATCATAAAGTATTGGAATATTTATGTATTGGTCTAATGTGGTATTCAAAGTGATTGAGATATTTTTGTAAATAAGATGATATGCGCATAATGAAAGGAAAATGAGAAAATGAAATGTTTAACAGTATTCATGAGCTCATGATTGATATAAGGACTAAGTGATATCATGGTTTGAGTATATATAATTTTGAGGATTTTGGTATGTAGAAAGTGTTAACTTTTAACTGCATTCATGTTTTCACTATGTTTCAATGGGTATTCAAGAGAATACATGATTATGGACTTTGAATGTTTGGAATGTGACCAAAAAAACATATCTTATGATATATGGGGTTCAACTATGGTATTAAATCTCTGGTAATCGTTTTCACTATGTTATGAGAGTGGACTGCAGTATTATGGATAAGCCTAAAGATTGGAATGGATTATGTTGGACATAAGTTAGTATGGTTTAAGGATAGAAGTTTTTTTCGATATTATTGATGGGATGTTATAGTAATATAGTTTTAGAAAAAGGACAACCTACAGAACGGGCGACAACCCATCGCGTCGGACAAGGTTGTGGGAATCGAACCCAAAACCGAAGTGCGACTGGCCTTTATCGCCTACCACTGGCCTACATGAAGTCCATGTTTAGTATAAACTAGTTTTATCATATTAAGCAGTATGATATATGAAGTATAAGTCCATTTTAGGAACCATATATGATTAATCTCACTATAGAATGACTTATGTATATTTAATAACTTTTGCTAACCTTTTGTTTGAGACAGATGGAATAAACCGTCATTCTATCACATGATCTGATAACACTTCACGGATAACAAATTCAACATCATTTATTTAAGAGATGAAGTTTAAATTGTTCAAGGCACGAACAAAAGTGAGATTGTACCAAAATAAAGTAAGTATTTATTCTAAATCAAATTATTCAACTTTAGTGAAATGATCTTGAAAACCAAAAATGTTGTCCTAGTGCTCTTATATATAATTAATCAGATGGTACATTAGATCGTCACAAATTTATGGCTTTGTGATTGCTAGATTTTCCATAGCCATGTTCTCTACCACTCTACATCAGAACATGATGGTTAGATTTCTCTTCCATATCCACATTCTCACCTATGTGGAACCCTAGTGATTAGTTTATTTGGGTAACCATTACGTTTCATACTTTTTTTTTTAAAGATTGGTTTTGGTATTCCTTTTTACGATGTGGGTTTCGATTAAAGAAACTTTCGAATAGTAAACCATTTATAACCCCGACGAATTTCGAGGGCGAAATTCATTTTAAGGGGGGTAGAAAGTAACACCCCGAGATTTTATGAAAAATATTCTTTTTAATTTAATTAATTTCTTGTGTTATACGCTACACCAAAAGGGGCTTTCACAACACACATATCTGACCTGGCTTGAATTACACGCAATCACGACCTTCCTCGATAGCTTGCGTCGTACGCAATACCGAGTTTCATTAAACAATGATATGCTATTAAAATATTATTAAAATTAGCCGTTATGAATAGTAATAACCACTTTTTGAAATTTTACAAATTTTATTTTTCAAAATGGACTTCATTTTTGGATTCGGAATATCGAAATTAGCCTAGGGTGAAATTTTGGTATTTTTCTGAAAACATTCAATTTTTGATGAATAGTGAAACCACTAAGTGGTAGTTAGAAAAACTGAATTTTTCATAAAACACAATTTTAACACTTTTGTGATTGGAATTTAAAAAATCCGAGAGACACGGTTGATGTCAGTAAGTAAAATGTGGTTCAATGAGATGAAAATAATTTTTGGTGAATAGTAACTTTTTACTTTTATTTACCACGGTTAAAAGTAAATAGGGTAATTAAGGGTAAAAATGATATTAATAATATCCTAACACATGTCCTAATTCTATTGGACAAGTTTAGTTCGACCAAAAACAATCTTAGGAATAATATATTACCACTTAGGCCCACTTGGATTAGATTAGGACATTTATTATTAATTTATTTCAAGAAGGGTTAAAATAGATAAAATCAAAGTTTAATAAGTAAATAATTTTTAATACGAGGTCATACATAAGATAAATTAGACTATAAATATTCATTAGAAAGATAAAAATATTTCCTACATAATAGTGTTTTATTTTTTATTTTTAGACATTAAATAATTTAATTTATTTCTGACACAATGATGATACAATAATTATATTATTAATGAGATATTCACATAATTGATGTTATAAACACCAAAATAAATGTAATTTGAGACTTTTTATGAATACAACTAATTTTCTAGGTTTTTATGATATATTATTGTTTCTTTAATCAACTTGGTTCGAACATATAATGTTGTTATGACTTTCAAAAAAATCAAAAATCAAATAGTGTCAAAATTGACACAAAATAGTTATTTAATCAAATATTATATTATTAATTATTATTTTATTCCTAAAAATCTATGGTTCGGCCAAATGACATTTATAAGGATATATATATTAATAATAAACAACTTGGGGTTCGTTTGTCATGTTATAGTATGTGTATTAACCATATAGTGTAAGAAAACAAAAAGACACCGTGAAAGTTAAATTATTTAACTTAGTGTTAAATCTAATTGATAAGGTTAAAATAATAACCTAAACTCGTCTAAATCCTATTGGTTGATAGGATTTAGACCCATCCCCACTTTACCTTCTAAATAAGTCCCTTTGTAACCATTATAAACCGATATTGACTTTAATATAAAATAATATTTTGAGATATTCCTAAGGTGCCCCTCTCCTCCCTTATAAAAGGGAACCTCCTCCCCCTCCTCCTCACACCAATTTGAGCACTCATGCTCGGCCAACCCCTGACAAAATCCCTTCTCCACTTCCCTAAAATAATCCTAGAGGTCCTGGACTTCTTCGAAGACCAATATTAGTTCCCTAAGTGGAGGATTCAAAGAGGCGTTTCAAAGAAGAGGTAATATCCATTACCGATCTTTTCAATTTATTTCTTCTTCAACTTCTTCTTATTTAGTTGTTTCATTATGAAGTAATAACATCAGTATCACTCATATTATAATATGTTATTATAAATATGAAACAACCATAATTCACCTTCTATCCATCCTACGGAAAAAATGAAATCACCGCGCGTGCGTACGTACGGAATACCGTCCCCATGCTGTGGTGTAATCTATTTTCCGCCACCACCTTAATTGGATGGGTATAATGGTGTAATGAGTAACTATATATGATTATTATAAAGTGATATTGATACTGAAATAGTATACATACACTTTAACACAATTCCACGACCATGGGAACGATATCATCGCTCGTGCGTACGTACGGACTACCGTCTCCACGACGTGATGAGATTCATTCTCCACATTAACCATACATGAATGATTATAAAGTATATATAATAAGTAATAATTAAATATATGACATAATAATGATACTGGATTTATGTATATTTATATGTATGTCATCTACTTAATTCCATTCAATTCAATAAGGAAACGAATACAGCGTTCATGCGTACGTACGGACTACCGTCTCCATGAACAGTGTATTTCATTCCATTTATCAATATATTATATATATGAATATTCCGAATATATATTATATATAAATCATGTTTTACATTCTGGATATAATTAAACATGATCCAAGTATTCATATTAATAATTACAAGTTAAAAACACGAACGACAAATGACACGATTTTACCCAAAACGCTACTTTAACATGAATTTACAAAAGGACGGGTAATATAAAGCCATAAGTGGACCATATATGATATAATAACAATGAATATGATTCTGGAATAAGTCAATAACATGATTTAAATCATTATACATGAGGTTTGGACACGTACAAAGCAAGTCGTACCTAAGGTAAGGGATAAATTTTCAATCTCATTTTTATCCGAGATTGTTTATACGTAAGTATTTACTGGGGTTACGTTTATCATCCATGACCATGTTTTCTAAAAATGTTTTTATAAAATGTTTAACATTCTTCCATGAATGTTTAAAGTCATTTTTAACCTTTTATTTACTTTTTACCACATTGTATGAATGGAATCTTTCCTTTGGATACCATATAAGGTACTTTTTGACTTTTCCAACAAATGTACGAGGAGAATGTTACTTTTAACTTATACGGAAAGAAAGGATTTTTACGGTTTTTATAATACCTTATTTTCAAGAAGCTTCCTATACAAGATTGCATGATTATTTTCAACAAAACCCTTATCTTTTAAAATTGCATGGAGTTTTGTGAAAAGAAAATGATTTTATAGAAGAAAGGATATTTTCCTCAAGAATTCATTTCAAGTGTTTTTCTCAAAACTATTATCCATATAAGATGACATTATTTGATATGTATGTTTCAAGTAAAATGTCTTTATGATTTAAATGGTTTCCATTTTCTTATGATGAAATGATATCCATTGTTTATGGATTCTGATGGCATGATGTTTATGAAACCCATTTTATTTATTGGGTTATTATGAATGATGTATATTTATTTTGTGGCACACATAAGAATGGTATCATTATGAGATGGGTGGGACCTATATCTCCCTCCAATGCATTGGGTAAATATTTTATATCTCATGAGATAGACATGGCTAGAATGGTAGGTTATACCGGTTCAGTGAAACAGGACTGAAACGAGGGTGACTCGGTTCAGAAAGGGACTTTGTCCACTAAGATAGTCTTGGCAATGAGTCTTGACTAACAAGAAATGATTCTCTATGATTATGTGTGTATGCCACAATGTTTCATGTTTTATGTTATGATTATTGGGATTACATTTCACTTCTATGATTTATCCCATGTTATGATATTATGAGCTCTTTTGCAGGTTAAGATTTCCAAAAGCTATGTTCTTATGTATATGATGTGATTGATATTTCTTTTATTTACCCTTACTGAGCATTTGAGCTCACCCTTTTATGTTTTCTTTTCCTCGGGATATAAAGAAAGGTTTTAGATATTAAAAAAGGAAGATCTTTATGGGAGATATTGAAGATCTTTAACCACAATTAGACGATTATATTCGGAGTTTCCAAAGACACTAAACTATTATGGTCCTTGTGTGTGTGTTTTTTTATGTACTAAGCATTACACAAATGTAATGTAATTTCAATGTACGTCAAGCTTCGGGTCTCTACAGTTGGTATCAGAGGAAAGGTTTATTCAACCTTTGGAAACTAGGATGTGAAAACATTAGTGAGATCCCTAGAGATATTTCTAAGGTATATCTAGGGATGTCCCTAAGGTTAAGTATACGTATAGGTTATAGTACTATAATTACACTAACGATCATAGAATTAAACCTAAGATGTTAGATATTGAAGGTACTCCCCCTTTATTATGTTGTTTTCCCTAGCATGATTTTTGTCTCTCACACTATTCTTTTTGGGTTTTAGACGATGGCTGGAACCCGAAGGAACCGTGTTGATCAATGCAATGGACAATGCAATGATTGTCCTCCTGAACAAACAAATGTTATGGGAGATGGAGTGAAAAATATTATTGCTATACTTACACAAACTATGAATGATTATGGACTTCCAAATGAGCATAAAAGGGATCAATATTCTATTGAGTCCTTCATGAGGCAATGTCCACCTTCTTTCAGTGGGTCTTCTGATCCACTTGTTGCTGAAAAATGGATCAATACCACTGAAAAGATATTTTCAGTTCTTCAATGTTCTGAACATGATAAAGTCATCTTAGCAGTATATCGTTTTGAAGGTGAAGCTGATCAATGGTGGAATATTATCAAGAATACGGGGCAAAGAGATGAAATTGAGTACATGGAATGGGATGAGTTCAAGAACTTATTTTTCAATAAGTACTTCCCTTGTGTTCTTCGAACAAAGATGGAGAAGGAGTTTCTTGAACTAAATCAATAGAATGATGAATCTGTTGGTATATACGAAGCGAATTTTACAAGACTTACAAGGTATGCATCTGGCATTATCATCCAACCTGAAAGTAAAGTTGATCAATTTTTCAGTGGCTTAAAACCAAATCTTAGAAGGGCATTAGCTATAAGAGACTTCAGTAGCTATGAAGAAATTGTGCGTTGTGCTATCAAGGTAGAAATGGAAGTTGGTGTTACATATCCATCTCATGGTTTTGACAAGAAACGAAACATGGGGTTCAAGGAGAAATCTCAGAATAATGGTGAAAAGAAGATGAATGTTTCCATATGCACAAAGTGTGGAAAGAAGCATGGTGGAGATTGTCTTAAAGGGACTAGAAAATGTTTTAAGTGTGGAAAAGAAGGTCATCGAGCAGCTGAGTGTCGAAGTAATGAAAAAATGGATTCTAATGACGTGAATAAAGAAAACACTGCAGAGAACGCACCACCAACACTTCAATGCTTCAAGTGCAAGGAAATGGGGCATTATACTAATAAATTCCCTAATCCAAGGGTTAGTGATGATCGACATGAGCAACCGCTTATGGAAAAGGACAAAGGAAAGTCACATGTGATCACCATTGGCGATGTTGAATATGACAACGATGTGGTGGAATGATTAAGTTTTTATGTAATGGGATTCCAAAATAATGTTGTATCATAAAGTATTGGAATATTTATGTATTGGTCTAATGTGGTATTCAAAGTGATTGAGATATTTTTGTTAATAAGATGATATGCGCATAATGAAAGGAAAATGAGAAAACGAAATGTTTAACAGTATTCATGAGCTCATGATTGATATAAGGACTAAGTGATATCATGGTTTGAGTATATATAATTTTGAGGATTTTGGTATGTGGAAAGTGTTAACTTTTAACTGCATTCTTGTTTTCACTATGTTTCAATAGGTATTCAAGAGAATACATGATTAATGACTTTGAATGTTTGGAATGTGACCAAAAAACATATCTTATGATATATGGGGTTCAACGATGGTATTAAATCTCTGGTAATCGTTTTCACTATGTTATGAGAGTGGACTGCAGTATTATGGATAAGCCTAAAGATTGGAATGGATTACGTTGGACATAAGTTAGTATTGTTTAAGGATAGAAGTTTTTTTTCGATATTATTGATGGGATGTTATAGTAATATAGTTTTAGAAAAAGGACAACCTGCAAAACGAGCGACAACCCATCGCGTCGGACAAGGCTGTGGGAATCGAACCCACAACCGAAGTGCGACTGGCCTTTATCGCCTACCACTGGCCTACAGGAAGTCCCTGTTTAGTATAAACTAGTTTTATCATATTAAGCAGTATGATATATGAAGTATAAGTCCATTTTAGGAACCATATATGATTAATCTCAATATAGAATGACTTATGTATATTTAATAACTTTTGCTAACCTTTTGTTTGAGACAGATGGAATAACCTGTCATTCTATCACATGATCTGATAACACATCACGAATAAAAAATTCAACTTCATTTATTTAAGAGATGAAGTTTAAATTGTTCAAGGCACGAACAACAGTGAGATTGTACCAAAATAAAGTAAGTATTTATTCTAATTCAAATTCTTCAACTTTAGGGAAATGATCTTGAAAACCAAAAATGTTTTCCTAGTGCTCTTATATCTGATTAATCAGATGGTACCTTAGATCGTCACAAATTTATGGCTTTGTGATTCCTAGATTTTCCATAGCCATGTTCTCTACCACTCTCCATCAGAACATGATGGTTGGATTTCTCTTCCATATCCACATTCTCACCTATGTGGAACCCCAGTGATTAGTTTATTTGGGTAACCATTACGTTTCATACTTTTGTTTTTAATGATTGGTTTTGGTATTCCTTTTTACGATGTGGGTTTCGATTAAAGAAACTTTCGAATAGTAAACCATTTATAACCCCGACGAATTTCGAGGGCGAAATTCATTTTAAGGGGGGTAGAAAGTAACACCCCGAGATTTTATGAAAAATATTCTTTTTAATTTCATTAATTTCTTGTGTTATACGCTACACCAAAAGAGGCTTTCACAACACACATATCTGACCTGGCTTGAATTACACCCAATCGCGACCTTCCTCGATAGCTTGTGTCGTACGCAATACCGAGTTTCACTAAACAATGATATGCTATTAATATATTATTAAAATTAGCCGTTATGAATAGTAATAACCACTTTTTGAAATTTTACAAATTTTATTTTTCAAAATGGACTTCATTTTTGGATTCGGAATATCGAAATTAGCCTAGGGTGAAATTTTGGTATTTTTCTGAAAACATTCAATTTTTGATGAATAGTGAAACCACTAAGTGGTAGTTAGAAAAACTGAATTTCTCATAAAACTTAATTTTACCACTTCTGTGATTGGAATTTCAAAAATCCGAGAGACACGGTTGATGTCAGTAAGTAAAATGTGGTTCAATGAGATGAAAATAATTTTTGGTGAATAGTAACATTTTTTACTTTTATTTACCACGGTTAAAAGTAAATAGGGTAATTAAGGGTAAAAATGATATTAATAATATCCTAACACATGCCCTAATTCTATTGGACAAGTTTAATTCGACCAAATACAATCTTAGGAATAAAATATGACCACTTAGGCCCACTTGTATTAGATTAGGACATTTATTATTAATTTATTT
This sequence comes from Viscum album, assembly GCA_963277665.1. Classification (NCBI taxonomy): domain Eukaryota; kingdom Viridiplantae; phylum Streptophyta; class Magnoliopsida; order Santalales; family Viscaceae; genus Viscum; species Viscum album. Next base: position 328,620,524 of record OY728128.1, read on the forward strand.
CAAGAAGGGTTAAAATAGTTAAAATCAAAGATTAATAAGTAAATCATTTTTAATACGAGGATATACATAAGATAAATTTGACTATAAATATTCATTAGAAAGATAAAAAGATTTCATACATAATAGTATTTTATTTTTAATTTTTAGACATTAAATAATTTAATTTATTTATGACACAATGATGATACAATAATTATATTATTAATGAAATATTCACATAATTGATGTTATAAACACCAAAATAAATGTAATTTGAGACTTTTTATGAATCCAACTAATTTTATAGGTTATTATGATATATTAGTGCTGCTTTAATCAACTTGGTTCGAACATATAATGTTGTTATGACTTTCAAAAAAATCAATAATCAAATAGTGTCAAAATTGACACAAAATAGTTATTTAATCAAATATTATATTATTAATTATTATTTTATTCCTAAAAATATATGGTTCAGCCAAATGACTTTGATAAGGATATATATATTAATAATAAACAACTTGGGGTTCGTTTGGCATGTTATAGTATGTGTATTAACCATATAGTGTAAGAAAACAAAAAGACACAGTGAAAGTTAAATTATTTAACATAGTGTTAAATCTAATTGATAAGGTTAAAATAATAACCTAAACTCGTCTAAATCCTATTGGTTGATAGACTTTCTACCCATCCCCACTTTACCGTCTAAATAAGACCCTTTGGAACCATTATAAACCGATATTGACTTTAATATAAAATAATATTTTGAGATATTCCTAAGGTGCCCCTCTCCTCCCTTAAAAAAGGGCACCTCCTCCCCCTCCTCCTCACACCAATTTGAGCCCTCATGCTCGGCCAACCCCTGCCAAAATCCCTTATCCACTTCCCTAAAATAATCCTAGAGTTCCTGGACTTCTTCGAAGACCAATCTTAGTTCCCTAAGTGGAGGATTCAAAGAGGCGTTTCAAAGAAGAGGTAATATCCATTACCGATCTTTTCAATTTATTTCTTCTTAAACTTCTTCTTATTTAGTTGTTTCATTATGAAGTAATAACATCAGTATCACTCATATTCTAATATTTCATTATAAATATGAAACAACCCTAATTCACCATCTATCCATCCTACGTAAAAAATGAAATCACCGCGCGTGCGTACATACGGAATACCGTCTCCATGGTGTGGTGTAATCTATTTTCCGCCACCACCTTAGTTGGATGGGTATAATGGTGTAATGAGTAACTATATATGATTATTATAAAGTGATATTGATACTGAAATAGTATACATACACTTTAACACAATTCCACGACCATGGGAACGATATCATCGCTCGTGCGTACGTACGGACTACCGTCTCCACGACGTGATGAGATTCATTCTCCACATTAACCATTCATGAATGATTATAAAGTATATATAATAAGTAATAATGAAATATATGACATAATAATGATACTGTATTTATGTATATTTATATGTATGTCATCTACTTAATTCCATTCAATTCAATAAGGAAACGAATACAGCGTTCATGCGTACGTACGGACTACCATCTCCATGAACAGTGTATTTCATTACATTTATCAATATATTATATATATATGAATATTCTGAATATATATTATATATAAATCATGTTTTACATTCTGGATATAATTAATCATGATCCAAGTAATCATATTAATAATTACAAGTTAAAAACACGAACGACAAATGAGACGATTTTACCCAAAACGCTACTTTAACATGAATTTACAAAAGAATGGGTAATATAAAGCCATAAGTGGACCATATATGATATAATAACAATGAATATTATTCTGGAATAAGTCAATAACATGATTTAAATCATTATACAGGAGGTTTGGACACGTACAAAGCAAGTCGTACCTAAGGTAAGGGATAAATTTTCAATCTCATTTTTATCCGAGATTGCTTATACGTAAGTATTTACTAGGGTTACGTTTATCATCCATGACCATGTTTTCTAAAAATGTTTTTATAAAATATTTAACATTCTTCCATGAATGTTTAAAGTCATTTTTAACCTTTTATTTACTTTTTAGCACATTGTATGAATGGAATCTTTCCTTTGGATACCATATAAGGTACTTTTTGACTTTTTCAACAAATGTACGAGGAGAATGTTATTTTTAACTTATACGGCAAGAAAGGTTTTTTACGGTTTTTATAATACCTGATTTTCAAGAAGCTTCCTGTACAAGATTGCATGATTATTTTCAACAAAACCCCTATCTTTTAAAATTGCATGGAGTTTTGTGAAAAGAAAATGATTTTAAAGAAGAAAGGATATTTTCCTCAAGAATTCATTTCAAGTGTTTTTCTCAAAACTATTATCCATCTAAGATGAGATTATTTGATATGTATGTTTCAAGTAAAATGTCTTTATGATTTAAATGGATTCCATTTTCTTATGATGAAATGATATCCATTGTTTATGGATTATGATGGCATGATGTTTATGAAACCCATTTTATTTATTGGGTTATTATGAATGATGTATATTTATTTTGTGGCACACATAAGAATTGTATCATTATGAGATGGGTGGGACCTATATCTCCCTCCAATGCATTGGGTAAAGATTTTATATCTCATGAGAAAGACATGGATGGAATGGTAGGTTATACCGGTTCAGTGAAACATGACTGAAACGAGGGTGACTCAGTTCAGAAAGGGACTTTGTCCACTAAGATAGTCTTAGCAAAGAGTCTTGAATAACAAGAAATGATTCTCTATGATTATGTGTGTATTCCACAAAGTTTCATGTTTTAATTTATTATTATTGGGATTACATTTCACTTCTATGATTTATCCCATGTTATGATATTATGAGTTCTTTAGCAGGTTAAGATTTCCAAAAGCTATGTTCTTATGTATATGATGTGATTGATATTTCATTTGTTTACCCTTACTGAGCATTTGAGCTCACCTTTTTATGTTTTCTTTTCCCCAGGATATAAAGAAAGGTTTTAGGTATTAAAAAAGGAAGATCTTTATGGGAGATATTGAAGATCTTTCACCATGATTAGAAGATTATATTCCGAGTTTCCAAAGACACTAAACTATTACGGTTCTTGAGTGTGTGTTTTGTTATGTACTAAGTATTCCGCAAATGTAATGTAATTTCAATGTACGTCAAGCTTCGGGTCTCTACAGTTTAGGCTTGAAAGGTGAGTTGGGATGAGGAAGGATAGGCCCGGCCAGTTGGAGAATTTTATATTTTAAGCTAATGGTGTCATGAAACTAAATTTGAGTTGGAAATTTCAAGACTGATTTCGAGCACTTAAATAGAAATCGAGTTGTGGTCCCCATGTTGCAATTTTTGGGAGTTTGTGGCTAAATGTGAGTTTTTCACTGGGTGTCCATTTTGAATGAAAGAATAGCTGATACCATGTGATTTTTTGTGAGGATGGTCGAATGTTATCCATATGATGTGTTCCATGATCAATGTGTGGGCCCCATGAAGCACCAGTCATGCAAGATTCCAAGTGATGTATTATCTTAACCGAGACATATATTCGAGTGAATGAATATTCAATCATGTGTTCAATTGTATAATGATCATGATAGTGTGATCTGTTTGGTTATTTAGGACTATTTTAAGAGGAATTTAGATATAATTAAATATTTCCCATTAAAAACAATGAGAATTGTGGGAACATCAACCATTCAGTTAGATTGTTCTTGTACTCTGGGAGTACAATTTAAATATAAGGGGGGCCCTTTTCAGTACATAGAACCAGAAATGAATATGTGCATGGCTAGACAATGAGGCTTGTTCATACCTCATGGGGTCCCCTCATGTTTCATGTACCAGACTGTGAATCTTTTTTCCCTCATATCTCCTTCTTCTAGACTCATATTTTGCCCCACAGGTATCCAATCATGATTGTTTTTCTACATCGAATGCGACGGTTCCCTCTATAGTAGATTATGGGAAATGATTTGATATTTTATGGTCTTGATGTCCATTCAAGAAATTCCCATTTACATTATTGATCATGCAAAAACACTACAGTTCTTCTAGGTGTACCCTCTAGTTGGTTGGGATGTGGTGGCCCCCAATGATCATTGCTAGCATAACCTCTAAATAGACCTTATTGTGTAATTTCTCAATAATTTTTGAGAGGTAACAATCATAATGGATGTCCTATATAGTTCCTTGATCATATTTTTATTTGAACCATGAATCTAGGATAGGCATTGTTCCTTGATGACACTATAATGGAACTATTTAGTCATGATGGGTATGGTTCATCGATGACACTAGAGTTGAACACTCCAACCGAGATGGGCCTCAGTCCTCGATGACACTAGAGTGGAACCCTCCAGTTAGGATGGGCTTCGGTCCTCGATGACAATATAGTGGCACCCTCCCGCTACACTGGGAATGAGTACCCTACCTTGATACATGATCTCTCTTCTATAGAGATCAGTGAAAATATATTGTTTGACATATTTTGGGACTCACGAGAAAGAGGTAAACATTCCCAACCATGATGTGTCCTTAAGACATGAACTAAAAATATACTAGTGAGTTATATTTACCCTATGTAGATATAATTATTGTGCGGTGATTGAGATCCTTTGACTTTCATGTTTGGGAATGACATGTGGGATGGTGAGTATCATGGGTGGTTACGTCTAGAAATATTGGATGATCATTTACTAGGCAGATCCGTGAGATAGAGATCCACATACTCTATCTATTGGGACTCTTTGGATCATCATATATGGATATTTATAGATATATATTAATATATATATATATATTATTGTAGAACCCACTACATGGTTCTTAGTTACACTCCTTCAATGAGAAGTCCATGTGCTTTCGACGTTTATATTATCATTGTTTAATGATTCTACTTTCCTACTATAGGTTGTGAAGTCTTAATGATATGTTCATCTTCTCAACCATTTGAGCCCCCTATTTTGGGATGAGTTTTCATTCACTCTCATGTCGTAGAGATTTGTACTATTTTACCAACTTTTTTCGGTCTAATTTTTTCTTATTCGGTATATGTCATACTTCTCCTCCTTCACCTTTTCTGGGAATCTTATTGGGTATTTTTATACACACCCATTCTAAGGCAATGAACTTATTGTTCGTACTATATGTAAAAGACAAATTCATTTATTGTAAAATCATATTTCATTATAAATAAATTGGGTTTGGAATATGTACGGTGGTTATAGATTGAAATCAATTAGTGGGGATCTCTCAATTGTTTTAAATTTCTTATTGGAACACTTTTTGGGGTGGGTGTGAATTTATTCCCCTCTTCCCTTCAGCATACATTATAGAACCTATACTTGTACTGTTTAGAGTTAGATCCCTAATTTTGGTTTATTTATATAGAAATTTTGTATCTTTTTTTCCTTTCCCAATGAAATTTTTCATTTTGTGGGTTGCGTTTGTGAGTAAATGTTTTGATGAATGCCTCTCTGTGTTTCTTGTGCATTCAGTTCATGTCTCCACACCATGGAATATGGTTTCAAGCTTGAGTTAGTTCCAGCTTGAGCCCCGTCATGGGTCAGGTCATTAAAAATTAGTATCATTGGTAGTTCGACCTTTTGAAGTTGTATGTGCATTTCCTTAAAAAATTTATTGTTTGGGTTTATGGAAATAGTATCGAAGTGTCTCGAGTGTGGTTCTATAGAAAGGGAGTATATTGATGGTACATGAATCCGAAATATCCATTCACTATGACCATGATTACCCGCTTATCAACATGGCACCCTGAGACTTTTTTGTATGGAACAATGGTACATGAATTATATTGGATTGAGTCATTGACTGTCCTAATTGGGTGAGCCCCCCCCCCATTGTATTCAATATATATATGTGTATATATATATATTCTCATAAGAATGAGGTACACCATGATGACTTCCAAGATTCATCTATGATGACTGCTGGAAAGTATACCAGCTCTGGTATGTGATAAAGACAATGTGAGTGATGAGGCATCAGTTCATGGTCTATAATGTAATTGCCTTCCTCCAGGTTGATAGGTAGTACAACCTGCACACATTGAGAATCAAATATTCTTATTAGAACAGTATGGGGACAAGCGTAGGCTGAGCATACTCTACAAGTTCCAGTTCAAAATAATACTAATATTTTTCAGTGAACAAGATCCTTATACCAGAGAGGATTGGACAGAGTCGGTGGTCATCATTTTCAGGCTTGTTCGGACACCAACAGATCAGATGGTGGCTTTGGCAGCGAGTATTTTCCATGAAGTAGTTGGATATTGGTGGAGTTTGGTTACTCATATGAATTTTATGTTAAAACTCTCATGAGATTACAACCTAAAATTATTCAATGAGTAGTACTACCCCTCCTTCTTATGATTCATTTGGATTTTGGAGCTTCTAATGCTTCATAATGGATGGATAATAGTTGAACAGTACTCGGTAAGATTCACATACTCGACTCGGTACTCCATGGGCATGATATCTGACAACATATTCCTATCATGGAAGTTTTATTAGGGACTCTGTATTTAGATATGTGCCTGCATTATACCCTTGTGCACCCCCACCTATGTCAGGGTGCTTGAGCGAGCACGGGAGAAATATAGATATCGGTCATTGGGGAACTAGTTATCATGGATTAGAAGTGGAATCTACAGATTTGAGACATCTGCAGTAGCTATAAGACTTCAATTTACTAGATCTCGATGCAGGAGGGCTCCGCACGATTAGACTCAGGCATGTAGTTAGGTAGAACTGGGGCAGCACAATGCACTGGGTCAGCCAAAAGAGGATGGTGTTATACTTGTTATGGGTGATGTCACTGGCATGGTGCTTCCTAATGAGACATGCTAAACAACATAGGCCTATTGAAGGTGGACAAAAACAGAAAATACAGTGTCACTGTTAGGGATCCCAGATTCATGGATAGGTTGGTCCCATAGTCAGTGATGCTGGTAGGTGATCATGAGGAGCTACAATTGGCCTACAATTTTATGATGTTTTTCCACCACCACCACCTTGCACCCGACATCTGGCTTGAGGAGCTGGTAGACTAGGTTGTGGATGGATGCATGTTATGGATATTTGTGATCTCGTATCACACGATATGATCTGCGGTATGATCAAATATTATTGTAATATTTCTTCTATATTTGTTGACAGATTTTAAATTCATTCTTTAATATCTTTACCATTGGTATGGGAGATAGGTATCACAGTTGAGGAGCTAGCACTGTAGTTCTATCTTGAGGTTTCTACGGGGAGGGATTATTTTATATCATTCATTTGTAGGTAGTTTAACCTATAACATCAAAGAGAGAGGTTCTTGTTGAACCTAATGGTCCTCATGATGGAAACCTAGGTTGTCATATAGGGAATGGATTATATTTCCGTGGTATAATCTTAGATTGACTGTCAGAGAAGGCTAGTAACATTCCTGTACACTGATGGGACATGATTATCCTTTCTCTGTGAATGAGGCCTCATAGAAGGATAGACATGTTAGGGTGAGAAGGAGGCTACGAACATTCACAAAATTGTTAATGAGTGTGACCATTGTTTCATCGGAAAAATCAGGCATTTGGGTTCCATTAGTTGTAGAGGATTTTATGGATGTCTTCCCCAAAAATGTTTTAGAACTACTTGTGAGGATAGAAGGGGAGTTATGCATTAAAATTCAAATGGGTATTGTCCTAATATCTTCTACATAATATGAAATGGAACCCACCGAGAGCTTGGATATATAGTTATAGTTGGAGGACCTTCACGAAAAATGTTTCATAAGACTAATTGTGTCCCCCGGGGAAGTTCTAGTACTATTCATTACTAGGTAATACTAAAGATTATGTATATACATGGACTATGGTACCTTGAAGAAGGCCATGATAATGAATAATTACCCCTTCTTATGGATTGATGAGATTGAATACCACCTGAATATGGGTCTGAAAGGATTATATTCTATTTTTGGATTTTTGATTTCGTTATGGGCAATAAGAGTTCCTTTTGATGCCATTTTCGTGTAAAAAATGACCTCATGGTCATTATGAATTTGGGAAAATAGATCATCCAGTAATACATGGGGAATATTTCTGTTGTCTTCATCGATGACATACTAGTATAATTGTCATCATCGGAGGAGCATGCAAAACACTTTAGGGTGATTATTGATTTAAATCGAGAGAACCGTCATTACATAAATCTCTCAATGTACCATTTCTGGATTGATGTGGTTCACTTTTTAGGTCATGTCATTTATGAACATAGATTAGATGTGGATCTAGAAATTATCAAAGTATTGATTTCATTTAATCCAACAATGAATGTGTTAGTTGTGTGTAATATTCTTGGTTTTGTAGGGTACTATATGGTAATTATAGCAGAAATCACTAGGATCATATCCCCTTTAACTACTATCATATATAAGGGGAAACCATTTACCTGGTCTATGCAGTTCCAGATGGCCTTTGAGGTTTTAAGTAATAGGATGATGAGTGCTCCATTTTTTAGATAACTAGATGATGGTGTTGAGTTTCAAGTGTATTGTGTCACCTCAAAAGCTAGTATTGGATTAATGTTAATGCAATGACAGGAAGTTATCACAAATGTGACAAGGTAGTTGAGACCCCATGAGAAAAACTATGAATATCCTAACTTATATAAATTAGTTTTAGTTATCTCCATCACATGTTTTTGGAAATACTATCTATGAGAGTCATTGGTGGTTTACTCGAACCACTAAAACCATAAGTACATCATTACCTAGACAGATCTAAATTTCAGACAGTGGCACTGGTTGGGGTTTTTGTATGAATACAACATTGAGATTGTCTATACTATAAGAAATTGATTTTTTAGATGATTACCTTATTAGGATGTCTCATTATCACCCAATGTGGGAAGAATCAGTGTAGTTAGCTTCCCTATAGTTGACCTAGGTGGATTAAGAGGGTACTGTTTATCTATAGTTGATGGTGTTGAAAATTTCATCTCGTTAGCATTTAAAAGAGTCTCATCTAGGATACATCGATCGTGTGGTTCAATGTGATCATATTTACACCGGATATGCATAATATAGTTATTCTATAGGAGGGAATCATGATATCTTTTTCTAGGGGAAAATAGTGGTCCTAATGGCAATGAAGGGGGGAGGTGATGTGGGAGTTCCAAACTTCACGCTTCTCATTACATCCTGATGGTGTGAACATATACAACTATCATCGTCAATAGTGTTGTTGGACCTTAATGAGATAAATATTAGTTGAGTTCATCTCACATTGCCTCACCTATCAGCAGGCGATTTCTTACGACCAGGTTCTGATAGGTTTGTTGCAGCCTCATGTGATGAATTTGTTGAAATGGGATGGAATATCCATGGAAATATTCATTGGGATTCCATGCACAAAAAAGGGACATGAAACCATGTGGGTGATATTAGAAAGACTCAAATAGTTGTCACACTTCCTTGTTGTATGGAGTTGAGTTCAGAAGACAGTTTTAAGATGTTGTATGTATGAGAGATCATCATTCTTAATAAGGTACCCTTGATGAAGGTCTGAGATCGTTAGATGTGATTTACATCATGATTGTGGCGAATCTTATCGGAGTAATTAGAGACCCATTTGTGGATTATTAAATACTCAAACACCTAGATTTATTGGAAAACTGAGCACACTATCCAAGTGTTTTACGATATGATGAGGTCTTTCTTAATGGATTTTGGCTGGATCTAGAAGGAAAACCAGCCTTCGGTAGAGTTAGAGTACAAAAATAGAAACCACTATACCACTGAAACGGAATATTTTGAGGCACCATACTGGTGATCCTACAAGTCACCTTTCTGTTGGATAGAGGTTGGGGAGTCATTCCTTGTATTCCTAGTGTTGGTGAATGTGATGATTGAGAATGTACATTTCATCCAAGAACAGATGAAGATTTCTAAGACCAGAAAGAAATATTATAAAAATCACAATAATAAGTCGTTGGTGTTTTAAACGGGAGAACACGTCCTCCAATGTGTCTCCAAAAGATATGGAATTAAGAGGTTCATCTGGGGAGGCAATCTGTCAATGAGATTCATCGGGCCTTTTGAGATTGTGCAGAGGGTTGGTGAGGTTGACTATAGCCTTTCCATATCCCCAAAGTTGGAGTTGGTTTTTGACATCTTCTATTTGTTGTGACTGAGGAGATATGTGCATGATTTTATATAGGTCATTGATTGGGGATGACTAGACATTGAATATGGAGACACATTTGTAGAGCACTCGGTGGTGATCGAGGATCGAAAAGAGAAGACTTTATATGGATAAACAATCCTTTTGGTTCACTTACTGTGGATGCAGAAAAAAAGTAGCAGAGTGCCCAATAATGGAATAGATAGATATGGGGTCAGTATATTGAGTATTTTTCTAATTTTTCTCCAAGACACAAAATGATATGGAGGCAATTATGTAGTTTAGTGTTTTTTCCTTTAAATAATTTAAAAAATTTCTATATATATTTCTTGAGAGAGGCAATAATACAACATAAAATAGCAGGGATCAATGTTCTATGAATTTATTTTATAAATATATTAAGTATTATATATAATATTAACGTAATGGAAGTGAGATAAATCTCAATTGGTAGCCCAGAATAGAAATCCAATTGCACGTTTAAGTATGTTACGTTGCATTTAACCTAGTAAAGATATAAATTTTTTCTTCACATGCCTTTTTTAGATTAAGTCACTAATGTTGTAACTATCAATAAAATAATTATATTTATTTATTTTTTTGGATTTTATTTTAAATAACTCTTGTATGAGGACATGTATTATAAATACAAGGAAATGGTTTAGTTCGTAATGCATTTTTTACATAATGACAATATAATGTGATAGGGCACGAGTAGTTTGGATCATGCGGTCATTGGTTGGTATAGTTAATTTTTTACCCTTGAACTAATTACCAGTTATAAATTTGTAAATGCAGTTTCTTCAATAGGGATGGCCCTTAATCATCCCTCCACCTTCCGTGAAACTCTCTTCTTCCATGTATGTTTAATAATCAAATATGATTTGTCAGATTAGAGGGGATACTGGGAAACCACATTATCGATGATGAAAAGATCCAAATGAGGTAGAACTTGGCTGATTTTTTCGCCACTGATTTGAATTCATAAATTACATATTAAATCTTTCTATTTCCCTACATTGAACATCTACATCGATGTCCCTAAAAACAGGACCACTCACTATTCTACTTTCGTTTTCAATTTGGTAATGCTTTTCATTCGTTGATCATTAAATCATATTTTACATATCATTACATCGAATAATTAGATGATCGCATAGTAGGGATTGGGTAAATGAATATCTCAATCCCAATATTTTCTGTCATTTCTCATCCCAATTTAATGGAAATCGGAGAAGGCATGGTGGTCTGTGGTAGGGACCAATACTGAGGTTATGCTGGCGATGGTGCATGACAGAGGCCATGTAAGGTAGTAGCTGCAGGACACATGGATGGTGGGGGTGAGGCATGTGATGTGTCCAGGGAGTGGGGCGTGTCTGGGTGGACAATGGTGTCGTGGAATGTGGTGGGTTGTCGGGTTGACTACAGGTGGTGACAACGTACACCTATGTAGTGCGTGTAAGTCATGTGGCCTAGGTGAAGCCCAGCCATTTTGTTAAGGCCCTATCGAGTGGTTTTGGCCATAATGGGACATGTGGGTATGACCAAATAGGATCCATGTCATAAATATTTTATTTCTAGGGTGATCATTGGGAGCATGACCATGGTTGAATGCGGAGGTGGACCATAGAGTCGCGACAGCTCAAGATTCTGTGGGCCTAGTTACCATGGGAGTTTGATCTCAGTGTCTTATCTGTGACTCTAGTGGATTGACTATGGTTGTTGGTCCATCAATGCCTACTACACTTGTGGCCGACCGCAATGACAGGTCCAAGGTTGGTCATCTGCGGGCTCAGGAATGTCCATAGACATCAGTCAAAACAACTATACCTTGTAAAGGAGCATCTAATTGATGTGTCACATATGGAAATTCTCACTTATTTTTGAGATGGACATTTCGAGAACAGTATGGGAATTTAAAAAATTAGCATTATGAATGGTCACGACATAAACCTATTTTGGAATGTTTGGTGAAGGTATTCATTTCACTAGTTACCTTCTTTGGGCATGTAAATATCATATCATATATGTATTTCCATGTAGAGAATGATGGTGTCCTCTGATACATCATTTGGGTTGCGATGTTAGGTTTTCCGAGCATGACATATCATGCGGTGTTCAATGGCGGCAGTACTCAGGTAGGATAGAATAGATTTCTATGTGGAACCCCCCTGGCACACAAGGGAATGATTCCTTGATGATATCACAATGGAACTCCCAATAATTATGGGCATGAGTCTTGTATAGTTACTTTTGAGTGGATCCCACCTATGTTGTTGGGCATGGGTTCTTGATGACCTAGAGTGGATCCCCATTATGATAACAACGGATGGGTCCTTGACTATAACAGTGGAACACCATGATACACTAGGGCGTGGGTCCTTTACTCTTAGCATTCACCATCCAGCTATACAGAAAAGTGATGATATGTGTATTGGCATACCTTTGACTCACATTATGGAGGGAATATTTCCCCAATGAGATTCATCCATGTGACATGACCTAATACCGTATTGTTGAGTTAATTTCTCCCAATGAGTATAATATCAAGGTGTTGTAATTGATATCCTTTCACTTACGTGTTCTGGGTAGACATATGGGATATTGCGAATCATTGATGGACTACTCGAACTATTTTAGACTCTTCTTCTTGTATTGATCTATGAGATGGAGACCCCCTTACTCTCTAATTTTGGTTTATTTTGTATATGTGTATATATATATATATATATTGTTGTTTAGTACCCACTCCTTGGGTTTTGGTTACACTCCTCCCAGGAGTGGTGAACAAAAAACAGAATATACCACGTTCTTTCTATGTCTAGCTTCACATGGTTAGATAAGCCTTTTATCCTACTATAGGTAGTGAATAATCAATAATATGTTCACATTCTTACTTTTTCTAGATTATTCTATTTGAATGAGTTTACTCCACTCTTTGTTTGGGTTGAGTTACACATTTACTTGTACTTTGTTCTATCTATTGTATTCATTTTCCATTATATCTCTTACTAATGCCCCATTGGCTTTCTGGGTATCCTACTGGGTATGTATATACTCACCCCTACAAAGAATTTTCTCACTCGTGTATTTTAATATGTTGATAATATACATGATTGTTTGTGACTTCATCGGAACCTAGGGATACATGTGCTCTAACCATGTATGGTGGTCATCACATGGGATCTAGGAGCGGGGTACTCTCATCTATTTTATTTTTCTCGTTTCTATAATGTTGGGCTTCATTTCTGGTTGGTAATTTATTTTTCCCATTTAAATTTAGTGTATTTTAATGTACTTGTATTGTTTAGTTGACCATGTCTTTTGGTTTATTTATACAAGTGTTCTATCTTTTGTTTTCATTCCCTATATACCTTTTCAATGAGTTGGTTGCATACCTTTGTACATGTACATAGGAAAATGCCTCGAAAATTATTATTTTCCTTCACCACATTCAGCCCCCTTAACTTATAGACGTGGGCATGTGGTAGTAGTTGTGCGGACCCCATTAAGGGTTGGGTCATGACACTGATGCACACTTTTAAAGACATTCATATTATTAAATACAACTTATATGGTCAATCTATGAAAATTGAAATTATAATTGACATTCTACCACCTTTTACATGTCACATGTATATCAAATATATTTTTCCATTGATATCACAACAATTATAAATATTTTTTGTGGTTTTTGATAGTTACACATGGAATTCACAATTTTAAATCAATACAATTGATTTTTTGGTAATCAATAGTGAATGGAAACCCATATTTACATTTTTTTCATTTTTAAATTTCATACATATAATTTATTATTGTTTTCAGAGGATTAAACAATAGTTAGCGCTCATTTTTTTTATTTTATCTCCTTGATGAAATATTTTAAAGAATAAAAATTCTTTAAAAACATTTTTATTAAACTAGATCGAGCACACCACATGTCATATTGATGTTATATTATATTTTATATAAAAAACAATAATTTAAGTATTGTTTCCAATTATTTTATGAAAAATATGAGGATTTTTCTATGATTTTTACACATACAAAAACATTTTAGTGATTTAAACACTATAATATTTTTTTGTTCATCTCCTGAATAAAATTATTATATTGATGTGAATTCAATTTGTATATTTTTAAAATATATTTATCATTTTATAGATATTATATCACAATAATTAATGTTCATTTTTAGACTCTTTTTATTTCTTTTATTGAATTTTATATAATTTAATCCATCTTATTCCATTAGATTGAGTAAAATATAAATTATATTAACATGTTTTATAATTGAACACATCAAAAATAATTAAATGGGACTTTTCCTAGGATTTGATGTAAATATAAACCTCTTTTGCATGATTTTTACCATTTCATTTACATATGATTGTTTTAGAAAAAAATAATTTCATTTTGGGGCATCATAAGAAAAACAATTCATGTAAACTCTCTTAATACATTTTATAAGTCAATCTACAATTGTTTCAGATGATTTAAAGGAAATACTTGGTCAGTATCTGGGTTTTAATCCCGTTATTTCTTTTTTAAAGTCTTCTAAATAATTTACATGTTTTTATTTTATTTATTATCAGCTATAAAACATTATTAATAAATACAAAGATGATGTTTTTGATTTATTTTGATGCCTTTAACTCCATTGTCTGTTATCTTTTGAGTGGCTAGCCTCTATTTTCTTAACACACATACTCATTTTGATGATTTTTGGGATTTATTTTTTAATTATAAAATAAAATATCATAGACTTTGTATAGAATCCCATGCTTTGGGTTTGGTATTTAAAGGAATACCTAGTGAAATGAAAATTTTTTACTTCAAAATGAAGCAGGTCAAAATCGATAAATTATAAAAAATCATACAAATTACTATAAAAAGAAGAGTTATATTAAATTTTAATTTTTTATACTATAAAATATTAATAATAATTATATATTAATTAAAATTAATCGAAATAAAGCCTAAAAATTTTATGAAAACGTTATAGTGGAGGATAAAAAAGTTATGGTGAACACTTAGTTTATTGATTAAATATGTTAATTTCAAATGTGTCCCAATTGAGACTAGATTTCAATATTATAAGTAAGCAAAAATATTTGATGGGAAATTATTCATATTGAATGACATATAGGGTAACAACCCAATATTTTATACTACGCCATTTTAAAAGAAGTTTAATTACATCAAGGACTTGTGTTACACACAACACAGAGTTCAAACAAACCATGATATATTATTATATGTTTATAATTAACCAAGAAATTATTTTTTGGAAAATAAAAATAATAACAAAATATTTTAAAAATAATTTTTAATACATCTACTTAGAAATAAATAAATAATAATAATAACAAAATATGCATTTTTTTAAATAAATAAATGTACTTTTGTGCTCACAATTTTGTGTTATGCTAATAGATTGAATTGGTAATTATTGGTGAATTATATTAATGATATATATAAATTATATATTTAATAAATTTCTTTATTATTGACTTATTATTTTTACTATTCATTCGATGCAATTAATTCTAGATTTATTTTTAAAAACAACATTTTCTAAAATGACATTTCATCATGTTTTGAAAAATTATTTTTAAAATTATTTATGCCACTTAATGTTAATGAATATGGAAAAATTTATCAGATATATTAAAATATAATATATAAATTTATTAAATAGGTATATTTAATTATTTTCAAAATGAACAGTAACCATAGTAATTTTTTACAACTGTAAAAGTTAAATATGGTTATTAAGGGTAATAATAATATTTTATGGACTCCTTATTTTCCCTAAAAACAGCCCCAATTTTTTAGGATGAGTTATTTTAATCCATATGAAATCAAGGGTCTAATATGTGTCCATTTTTTCTATTTGGATGTTATTGGGACCCATATAATATATTTATTAATGAAAAGTCAAAGATGTCACATTCATAATTTTAATAAATATAACATTATTGATATGATACATTTACAACGATATATTAATATATATATATATATATATATTATATTTTGAAATATAAAATATTTTTATACCCCATTATAATTTATATTTAATTTTTAGGGATGAAATAATTTTCATAATGGATTACAGAACACTTATGCACTGATTATTTTATTATTGTGAATATCAAATATATGATATTAAAAATATTAAAATAAATATTTTATTATATAATTACTATATTATGAAAGATTAAGAGAAAAAAATTAAATATTAGAGATGCATTTTGTGAATTTTTTTATAATTTATATAGTGTATTGATATTTTTTAAAAGTCAATTTAATGAATAGTTGAAAAATTTACATTAATTATATATTAAAATAAATAATACTTTACTAAATGATTTAAAATGGAAAAAAACCTAATTTCTTACATGGTATTATAATGTGTTTGAATATATCTATTATGATCTATTTAGCGATATTTTTTAATTTAATGGAAAAAATATATTCTCTTAAGGAGTAAAATACATGTTATCACAGCTATAATTAAATGGGTTTAATAAATGTTAATAATAAATAATAAGGGTAAAATGTGAAAAATAATGGTGTAAATATATTTATGAAAGTATTTTGGACCATCATTTTATTATTTTATAAATAAATAACTTTTTTGTGATTTGGAATTAAAAATTAAATTATAGTAAATTAACATTTTCATTTTTTACAAAAAGTGCCCCTCGCCTCAATTATAAAAGGGTGCTTCATCCATCATTTATTCACGCAACATTGAACATTCTATATTTACTAAACCCTAACCATTTCTCTTTTCAAAAAACTTATATATGTTCTTATGCTATTTTTATTCCCAAAAATCCAACCCTAGATCCCTAAATAAGATATCTAATGGACTTTCAATGAATAAAAGTAATCATTTTTACCAACTCATTCATGTTCATTTATTTTTATAATTGTACTTCATGTGTTGTTTCCATTATAAATTAATAACTATAGTATAATAGATATATTTAGTTATTAGGAACATGAAATAACCATATTAAACATTTTAGAAAACCAATAAATTGATGAATGAGTGTGTCTACGTCATAATGTCTCCACGTAGTGGTGTAATTTGGTTTTCATCACTATTTTAAATGTATCCTTATAATAATGGAAATAATAGATATATTAATATAATATAATTATGTAATTATATTTATTTTATAAAATTTAATATACCGTCAAATTCCTTACCCTTTCAACCCCATAGATATGATATTGTCATTCATGCATATGTATGGTTTACAATCTCCATGAAGCGATGTGATGAATTCTCTATGATAAACATAAATTAATGGTTATATAGATTATTTAATGCTAAAATATCATATTTATAAAATAAATATTGTTATTGAGGTGTTTTTATAGCATATGCAACAGAACTGGTACCTTCTATACAAAACAATCGTGATAAACCATGGAAATTAACACACAAAATAGTCAAATAATTAAAATATTGTTAATAAACTAGTGGTGAAATGTTATATTTTGGTCATAAATTTTATCATGAAAATTAATACCACTCTATTAAAAGTGAAAAAAAATTGAAAACCACTATAATGGATTATTTATTTCAAATTTATTGATGAAATATAATGAAAGGTAACTTTTTATTTCATAATATCATCATTATTTCAGATTATTTGTATTTACATTTCCTCTAGGGAATATTTCTCTTGATTGTCAGCATTTTTTTGAAAATTATATCAATTTTTTTAATGTTATCCTTTGAATATTTCAATTCATATTTACCCATGTATTATTTTTGTACAAAAGTTTTTGAAAATAATATTTTTATCACCTTCTAGAAAAGGATCTTTATGTCATCTGGAAAAAAATAAATAGATAGATTTTCTTTACTTATATAGAATGAGTATAATTTCCAAATTTTACGAAAACATACTTTTTTTGAAAAATAATTTATAAATATACAAGGATACTTCTAAATAAAAGTTTTTCTTTTAATAAATATGCCCCCTTTAAATAAATCATTTCAATGAAAAAAGATTATTATTTCATCAAATATTCAATGATTTTGGAATATTTTTTTCAACTATTTCAAAACCCTTTGTTGAATATTTTTCATTATTTTGTTTTATAATTTATAATAACATGTACACTATTTTATATAATTATTTACAATCTGTTTTAATGTCAATGTAATATTTTGATACCATTCATCATAATATTTTTGATGGTTTATGGTTATTGATTTTAAAATGTATTAATATTTTATATGCTACTAATTTCAATATGAATCTTTACTTTCTTTATTTTTCACCCATTTTATTTGAATAATTCATTAGACATAAAAAGAGATAGTCGGGTACCACTATATCTCATTGATGAATTGGTAGGTCTAATGGGATAAACTAGTTTGGGTATTGGTTGAGGCCTTTCTCACTAGTCTAGTGTCGAGGAAGATGTCATGAATTCATGTTTTTGATGGTCGATATTATTCATTCCCTCATTATGGGATTAGTTATTTGTTTCCAATTGACTATATAATATGTTAATATAGTCATGGGTATGTTTTAGCCCATGTTATTATGGAATTATATCATTTACATTTATTCATGCAATATTATGGTCCAGATATTTATTTAATAGCATGTTTTTTATTTATTTCCCTTACCATAATTGTAAATTATTATTTATGATATATTCCACTATATAGATAACCATACATGGCATACATTCTCACCCCTTTATAATATTTTATTTTTACCCAGGATTCTAATAAGTATAGTATGATTGATATGCATGGTAAAATAAAGAGAATAATGATATTTTTAATGGAGTTATTATTTTTTATTCTGTATTTTCATTCGTAATGTATGATTCCTGTATATATCCAGTTTTCCAAAACTAATAATGTATTTGGTCCTTTATAATGAGATTTTTTATTTATTATTCTAATTTAATAATGTATCAATTGACTATGGGATATTGGTGTCAGGGAATTTCTATTTTTTATATGAGGATGTTTTGAAGAACCTATGGAAATTATATTTAGAAAAATATAAATTATGTAAATTTAACCCTATAATGAACTTTGAGAATAATCTTAAAGTAACCATTCATATGAAATTGAAATTAGTTATAAATAAATTTTTAATTTATTTTAGGTTATTGACTAGTTTTAAATTATGTATTATGATTCATAACATTGTCCAGTTTACATCCTTATTTAGAAATGAATCCTACTTGAATGAATGGAAACTATAACAATTAATGTAATTCATGTAGGGATTTCCCTCATAATCAATATAATGATGTTGGAGATAGAGATACAACTAGATCTGACCAACTATTAAACATACAAGGATAGTTGGCTAGGGTTATGAGAAACAACCTTACCCACATAGAGCAGCATGTTCCAAAATGTGGGGTAAGAACATTAGACCACTTCATGTTAAAACTATATCTATCATTAAATGGTACAATAATCTATTTTTAGTTGATAAAATGATATTTTTCAATTATAATCTATTTCTCTATTTGGGAAGTAATGAACATGAGAAGGTTTTCATAGATACTAATCTTCCCTCGGGAGATGTGGATCAATGATATTAATTGATTTAAAACACAAAGGAATAAAAAATAAAAAACCTTAAGAAGTTTTTTTCATGGAAAATGTATTATAAAGTTATCTCCATCACGAAAAGAAATAGGATATAGAGATTAAATTCGTGATTATAAGACACAAAGAGTATAATAATGTTAGTAAATATGAATCCAACATTTCATGGCTAGCAAGGTATTTTATAGAGTATAAACGTAGTCTAAAATTTAATATTGATCGATTATTTGATGGGATCAATGAAATTATTTTAATGGAATTAGTTTTAAAAACATATTCATCACAATAGGATATATTATTATGTGCTATCAAGATAGAGAAATAATATTCCATGGTTTATGTCATTGAAGGGAAAAAAATAATACGATTGCTACTATGTTCTCCATAAATGGAAATAAGAAAAAAGGATAGAAGGGAGGATGTTTTTTCCAACTAACAATAAACGTGGGAAGAAACATCATCTTAAATGCCTATTGGGAATAGGTGTTTACATTAAATGTGAAGATAAGGACCACTATTGTCCACAATGCCCATGATTTCATGGGAAAAATATAATGGTAATGTGTATTGTTCCAACTATAAGGACATGAGACACATTGGAAATGATTTTAATAAGATACAAAGAAATTTTTCAAAAAAGTATAATGGGGAAAGGTGAGACTTATGTGTTCATAAAAACTGTGGTTTAACTTCCTAAAAATGAGGTAGAAGGAACATTAATCATCAACTCATATTTTTCTATTGAAATATATAATTTTAGATCATTGAATTCTTCTAAATCTTCCCACTTTACTAAAATAATTAGACAACTCTCATTTATATTAATAAAAGAGTTTTATGTAAAAACTCATAGTGGAAATCACAATACAACAATTATGTATAAAAAAGTTAATATTACGACGCATGAAAATACTATAATTTTTAATTATATTATCTTACTTATGGTGGATTTAGATATAATCCTTGGTATGGATTGGCCTTAAAAATACAATTCAAAATATTTTTGTAATTTGAATGATAATATGATTAATGATAATGAAAATGTATTCTTATATTTAGAGGGAATAATTCATCATCGGAATAATATATGGATCAACCTCTAAAGTATCCTCTAAATGAGATTATCACTAAATAATAACACATAAAACCTACTACTGTAAAATTTAACCCATAAATTGATGATGATCCTATTATACACGAATACATTGATGTATTTCTGGAGGCATTCTTATGATATCTCCTAGAGTGGTAAATTGAGGTTTCTAATAATATTATCATTGATGCTAGACCCATATCAAAGATTCCCTATATAATGTCCACTAAATAATTGATGGAGTTTTTGGGACAACTCATTTATTTTAGTGGTATGGGATTTATATACCCCATTATTTCATCTTTTTAATTGTATATTCTTTTAATTAAGATGGAGGATGGTTCTATGAGGTTTTTCATTGATTGTAGCGAAATTAATTCTATTTTGATAAATAAAGAGTATCTTATTCCTAACATTGTTGACCTACGTGACCAAATCTATAGAGATAAATATTTTTTGAAGATTGATCTATATTTTGGAAACCATCAAATATGAGTTAAGACGGAATATTTCCTAATGCAAGCATTTCAAACAAGGTATAAACATTATTTGTTTACAGTAATTTCATTTAGATTAGATAATTCAACCTATGATTTATAGATCTGATGAAAATAGTATTCAACCAATATCTCGATAATTGTTTTAGTGTTTATTGATGATATATTATTATTATCAATAAACTATGGGGACCATCATAACCACTTGAGTATTTTTTGATTCTCTTATGAGAAAAAGGTTTTGTGGGATATTTAGAAAGTGTGAATATTGACTAAAAATGTTTCTTTTAATGGCCATATTATATCCAAATAATTAATCTCAATTGATGTTGTGAAGAACAAGGATATCCAAGAAAGGACTAAACCAAAAAAAATAACTAATACACATTATTTGATTGGTTTGAAAGGGTATTTTCAGTGATTAGTTCAAAACATTTCTTTATTTTCTATCCAAATAAACAAGATTACACTTAAAGTGGTCATGTTTATTTGGAAAAATTAATGT
This sequence comes from Viscum album, assembly GCA_963277665.1. Taxonomy (NCBI): domain Eukaryota; kingdom Viridiplantae; phylum Streptophyta; class Magnoliopsida; order Santalales; family Viscaceae; genus Viscum; species Viscum album. The sequence goes on from OY728128.1 coordinate 328,642,398, forward strand.
GAATAATTCATTAAGGAGTTGAAAATGATATTAGTGAATTCTATGATCTTGAATCTACCATAAAAAAAATTGGATTTTAGATTTATAGTGATTAATCAATGAAGGGACAAGGTTGTGCCGTCATGATAAATGATATAATTATTTCTCTTATATCAAGGTAGTCAAAAAATCAGGAACATAACTATCCAACTCATGATCCTCAGTTAGCTGGTGTAATCATTTATGTGAACACAAGGATACATTATCTCTGAAGAAAAAGAAGTGAGATATATATATAAATATATATATTTATATCACAAGAGTTTTGATCATATCATCTCAAATAAAGAATAGAACATAACGAAAAATATATGGCTCTATCTACTCACAAAATATGATTTCTCAAAACTATACTATTTATGGATGAAATCTGTGTATGTAGGTGCATAAAGATAGAAGGACTCTAGTTTTTTGTAGAAAATGGGGATTGATCAGGATCCTCTATGCATGGATCTTGAAATGTGGGAGAATTGATTATTTTAAAAAGGAGAAACATAAATAAATTTACAAATTATTATGAAATAATGTTTACAGGAAAATATAAAATGATCTTAGTTTGATGATGAGAAATTTAAAAGTAAAATAATGTTGTAAATTATGGGAAATTGTAAGACTTTGTATATGACATTAGAATTTTGAAATTTTGAAAAAGGCTTTTTGTGCCCTTTATAATTCATCTAAATGTTTAATTATTTGATGATGCTCATATCTAAAATTTCGATATATACCCTAGTAGAACCAATATATATATTTATTTGATGGACCCTTTTTATAGATAATATAAAGTTTTAAATTTATGATTATATTAAAATATGATTGGTTTTTGAGTAGGTGTAGGCTATAGGACAATATCCTAGATGAGTCATACAGTCTCAACCTATTCCTACTTGGAAATCAGAGGGCATTGCTATGAAATTTTAAACAAGATTACAATATATTCTAGGAATTAAAGATTCAATTTGGTTTATTATTGATCATCATAAAAATATTATCATTTTATTACTATAAGAGAGGGTTTTTCATTGGATCTACTTGCATGACTCTGTTAATGAACTTAAATTACTTCATGGTTCACCTCCTAAATGTTTTTCTAATTGTGATCAAATATTTTCCTCAAAAATATGGAAAAGTATTAAAAAGAACCATGATAGTGAAATTTATCTGATCATAGTTTATCACCCACAATCTGATGGGTAGTTGGAATAGACTATCAAAATATAATAAGTCATTTTTAGGTCATGTCTATTTGATTATCATGGTATGTGCTATCTTTATTAACACTAATTCGAATTTTATTATTACAATATCTTCCTATCATGTATTAAAATGAAATTGTATGATGAGTTATATGGATGTAAATTTCATACAGTAGCATATTAGGAAGAATTCAGTGAAAGGAATCTATTAGTCCTAGAACTTGTGGAGGAAACAACGAAAATGTTGAATATTATTCAAACCCTTATCAAAGAAAATAAATGTATAAAAAAGAGATATACTGATAACTGAAGGTATCATTTTTAATATCAAATGGGAGATCATATATTCTTTATGTTAACTCCTTGGATTGATGTTATATGATTTTTTATGCATGGAAATCTGATCTCTAGGTAGATCATTCCATTACAAATTTCGGAACAAGTTGGAACTATTTCATATTGAATGTAAATGCCACATATCCCTTTAAAGATGACGATGTCTTCTATAGCTTTGGGATAAGGACGAAGATGCCAACACAATACATGTTCTCACATCAAATGAAATATAACTGGAATAAAATTTATCATATTGTGATGAAATTATCTAGATTCTGGATAGTAGGGAACATGTGTTGAGGAATCAGATGACTCAGCTAGTATTGTAACTTTGTAAAAAAAATATAACAGGATAATTTGGATCCTACGGAAATTATGATGAATAACTACCTAAATCTATTTATGATGTGATATTATTGAATTTTTGAGATTGCAATTTTTTGTTGGAATGGAAAATTTAAGAACACAAAATGTTTTGGTACTCCTTTTTTTGAAATAAGTTTTGTCTCTTGAATAGTTTGCTTTACACACAACAATTAGTTAAAATAGACTATGATATAATATTATGTGACCATTATTAACTAAAAATTAATTTTACAGTAATTAATTTTACTAAATAAATTGTTTTTAAAAAATTATGATTTATACATTTCGTAGGAAATAAATAAATAAATAAATAAATAATAATAGAATTTTTTAAACAAATTGTGTACATATTGTATGGTTATATCAGGATATGTTTAACTAGTCACTATTAGTGAATTACTTAATGTAAATATATGCAATATAAATTGAAAAAAAATTAGCATTCATATAATATTTTTACAATTCATTTGATAGGAATAAATCTAGTTGTATTTTAAAAAACAACATTTTTATAAAATTATATTTTTATCCTATATTGAACATTTATTTTAAAAAAAATTAATCCAATTATATGTATTTAATTTAACTAAATTGATTCAATATTTTTAGTTTTTAAAAATTTATTAAATATGTCCCTTTTTAGTGAAAATGAATAGTAAGAATAGTAATTTTTGTTACCATGGTAAAGGAAAATAATGTAATTAAATATGGTAAAAATATTTTATGTGATAAAAATTTCATCTAAAAAAATCCCCAGGTTTATTTTATATACTTTTTTTGTCCATAAGCCTTCATGGTTCAAATATAGGACCATTATTTCCATTAGTAATTGATTATGTCCATTGTAATATTTTTTTAAAGAAAATTCTTAGATGTGATATTCATAATTTTAAAAACTATATAATTTTTTATATAAACATTTCATAATATTTATTAAACTAAAAATAGTATTACAAAAGATAAAATATTTTTTATACATCATGTAATCTTACTTTTAATATTTACGGAAGAAATGATCAAATTAAATTCTTACACAATACTGATGGAGTAATTATTTTTTTAACGAGCATATAAAATAACTGCAAATATAAATTTAAACACTATTTATAATTTTATATAATTAACGCTATAAAAAATATATATTACATAGATATAGTTTGATTGTATTAAAAAAATTGAATTTATCTTCATTATTGATAATTCTTACAAGTCAATGTAATGAATAGTGCATAAAATAGACATTAATGATATTTAAAAATATATATATTTATAAAATTATTTTAGACTTCTAAAATTATTAACTTTGACTAAATGAATATGTTATGGTTTATGATATCAACTATAAACAATTTAGTTATAATTTGGTTTTTTATTTTAATAATATTTACCCTTAAAGAGTAAAATTCATGTTGTCACATAAAGAGTTAATGAGGTTAAATAAGTGTTAAAACTAAATCATAAGGTTATGAATCTGTCCTATAATATTCTTAATTTTTTTTCTGGATTATTGTCTCCCAACATAATATTATATTTTAAATAACTCACATTGGGTGTATTTTAAAAAATTAAAATTATATTAATTTACAATTTTGGGAGTTTCCAAAATCGGCCCTCACCTCAACTATAATAGTGAACCTCTTCCCTCACTTCATCACACTATGTTGTGCCTTCTATATCAAAATAAATCTATCCATTTCTATTACATAAATCATTATCTGATTTTTATGGACTTTATTTTCCAAAATGACCAACACTATATCCATTAAGAAAAGATCTAAATGGAGTTCCCTGATTAAGTTGTAATCGTTTATACCATCTCATTCATGTTCATTTCTTAGTATAATTTCTATTCATGTATTGTTTCACTGATAATGAAATAAATTCAATATAATAAATTTTATGATACATTATTATTATTATTATGAAAAAACAATATTCTACCTTGTATCCACCGTATAAATGATGAAATCACCGCTTGTATGTATGTACGACTTACTGTCTTCACGTAGTTGTGTAATTCATTTTTAATCTCCACATTAAAAGGATTGATCTAATTATGTTAATAATATATATTTATATATATATATATATATGCTAATTATAACATTATAATTATTCTGTAAAATTAGTATATAACTCACTTCCTTACTCTTTCAACCATACAAGAAATATATCATTGCTCGAGTGTACCTTCAACTTTCGCAATACATGAATCCATGTGATTCATTTTTTATATAAAAAATTCAATAATGGTTATAAATTATATTTAAATACTGAATATTAAATTTATTACATTAATTTTTTTTATCTATATCTTATAAAAGAAAACCAGGACAATCATGGAAAAATGTGCATATGAAAAGATGGCATTTAACAACTGAAACAGTAAAATGAATAAGTTATTATTAATAAATGAGTGGAAAAGTGATATAATGGGATCAAATATGATATCATATATATTAATAAAATTATATTATAATATAATAATATGTTTAGAACTATTATATAGGAGTTTTGGACACATATAGAGGAAATTGAAACCAAGATTCTGATTTATTTCAAAATCTCATATTTTTTCAAGATTATTTCGGTTTATGTGTCCCCTAGGAAATATTTAACTCTGGTTCCAATTTTTTATACAACAAGGTTTTGATGAAGTTTTATAATATTATACTTTGAATATTTAATGTCATTTGTACATATGTTTATTTTTTAAAATGTATTAAAATGATTATATTTTCGTTTTTCAAACAACGCACTTTGTGACTTCCCGACAAAATATTTGAACTCAATTTTTTTTCTTATAAATCATGGGAATAGTTTCCCACATTCATAATGAAATATTATCTTTAATAATTCTTTATAAATTTATCATCTTCATTTAAATGAATATTTTATGTTTTATAATTGATAATCTTTTAGTATAATTGATTTCAGAGTAAAAGATATATTTGTCCCACGAAACATTGAAAGATTTAATATGAGTATTTCCATCTGTGAAAACACTATTTGATGGATAATATTCTTAATTTCATTAGATATTTTATGATATAATCCACATAATTTAATAAATGTGTTTATGATCAATCTAATTGTGTATGTTCTATTTTAAAACAATTCATCATAACATTCTCATTGGTTTATGGTTATTGATTGAGAAAGTGTTAAAAATTTTTATCCTATTACTTCATTACGATTGTTTATATTATTTATTCTACAGCTATTTAATATGAGGAATGAATTGGACTTATAAAGTGATCTTTAGTTCTTTATATTTCCTATCTATGCATTAGTAGGTCTGGTGAGACATACAAGTTTGGGTATTTTTTGGGGCCTTACATGTTTTAGTATTGTCTCTTTGATAAAACATTGACGTTAGGTTTAGTATCTCCACAATTATGCATTTATTCATTATTACAATATTTATTGGTTATAATGTGATGATCAGATTAGTTTTGATACTCAATGATATGTTTTTACTAATCTAATTATGGAATTGTGTGATTTACATTAATTCATTACACATTTCTCTCATGTTATTTATTTAATTATATGTGTTTTAGTTGTTTACCATTCCATAATTTTTTATGATTATTGATAATAGATTGCATTACTTGCATAATATTATTGAGAATCTAATATCAAACATTTATTATTATTGATTTTTTCCAGGATGTTGTGAAGTATATTTTGACTGAAATGTAGGGTAATCCAAAACAATAATGATTTTTTTCAATGTAGTTACTATGTTTTATTTTATATTTTTTAGTCCTAATGTTAGATTCAAGTATATATGTAGATTAATTTAGCTAATAAATTATTTATTCCTTCTAAATGTGAGTTCTTATTTTTTATACCAACTTAATAATGTATCCACTAATACTAGGTTACTAGGTTTGGGTTTATTAGAGGTAGATTAGGAACCATCAGAATTATGATATTTAATGGCATTGTGTGAACTCATAAAATGTGAAAATTTTTCAAAGAATTAAATAATTTTTTTTCATTAATGATGAAAAAAATTAAAATATTATAATTATGATGTTTTATTATTAATGATTAGTAATGGATCATGTGTTTTTTATAATGTGTAAAAATAAATTAGAATGTTTTCAGGTATTCGACGATTGATTATAATTAGTGATGAAACTATTTATAATCATTCATTATCCAGTGATTATATTTCTTGATTATGAAATTTTTATGTTCATTAAATTCAACCCAATAGAATAATATAATTGAGAATTATAGGACTTTTTAATGGATTGGGTATCAATAATTTATAATTTTGCGAGAACTATTATAAGGCCCCAGCCTTAAACAATACTTAATATTGAGTTATTACAAGATTACACATTGGGGATCTTTTCAGGTTTAGAGTTTTAGAGAATTAGTACATAACTATTACATCTCAATGATTACAAAGTAGACATATCTACTCAAATTCCATTTTTTCCTACAAAATAAAAACTCTTGAACAAAAGAGTCATGTCTAGTTCCTTATTTTAGATATCCTGACATTTCCTTGATACCATCCTTTACCCTATTCAACTTTATGTCCTATGAAAAACATTTCAAAAAAACACGGGATGAGCATAAAAATAACAATAAGGGTTATAGAAATATGGAAGGGAAACATGAGTTCATATATAAATAATAATTAAATCAAACATTACCAATAAAACATAATCACTTTAACATAACTCATCAAATCATGAATAAATCATAGAAATCATAAGATATAAAGGTAACTTGTGGCATTGATAACATTCTTACATAGGGAGTAACCCTCTTGGTTACGTTTGGAATACCCACCACAGTATATTCCCTAAATCGCTTCAGAGAAACCTTAACGTTTCAGTCCTCCATGTTACCCAATGCATTGGAGAGCTATATCGGGCTCACCCGCCCTTAGTTTATCACGGAACTACCCATCTTCATAACAATTCCCAAGAACCATAACATAATCTTATCACATAAAACATGAATAAAGGAAACATAACATTTCCACATTTCAATAACAAGATATCAATACAACACATTGATATAAAAACATTATGAAAACCATTTTCAATACCAAAATAAAAGAAAAGTAAATCATGGGATTTATTTTTCTTTTGAAAAGATGGTATGGCTTGTATAGGAAGCCGGAATTCAAATAATGGTCACGGCGGCGGAGAAGATTTTGTCACTGCATACGTATGACAAAAACATTCTCTTTTGTCGTTTAGTAAACGCTTCGTAGAAAAAAGATTCCTTTTGAATAAATGTAAAAGTCAGAGGGGTTTATACACTGTATAAATGATAGTTGTGTATAAAACAAAATATGCCTCAATGAATGGAGATTGAGATGAAGTCCCATACAAAGACGGTATCCTTGGATTAAGGATAAATCAGTTACATAATTATGTGTGACAAACGCATACAAAAAATATAAGTGGGTATTAATTGTAAAAAAATAATAGGACATTCACACATAATCATAGAACGAAATTTTCAAGGTGTACAAGTTTATCCCAAAAAATCAAAATTGGGTTAAGAAGTTCCCTTGCAAAAATTCGACAGCCTAACGGCGTCACTTCAAAATTCAGAAAAAGATTTGATGAGAGATAAAAAGGGTATCTCATCACTTGGTCATAAAATTTACATCTATAAGGATATATAAGAACATATCCCAACATAATAGTATGTGAATTAAAAGGCATAACAAAATAAGTCTTTTAAGAAGAGGAGGGTGAAAGGTTCCCTTACCGACTTGGGTAACTTTCGAAACGTACACCCCATTGAAGAAGGGTCATACAATAAATATGTAAATACCCATAAATAAAATTATATTACATAAAGAGTATAATAATGGGATGTACATACACCGCTCAAAGGAAATGGTGGTAAATGTAGAATAAATTTCACGAGACTAAAAGTGAGATGAAAAATCTCTTACGAAAACCCGGCAGCCTAACGACGCCACATAAAACTTTCAAAATGGATTGATGAGAGAAAATAGGGTCTCTCATCATATGAACATAAAAATTAATGTAGGAGTAATATGAAATAAAATCCCAATAAAAAGTAAGATGAGCATAAAAGGAATGACATAAAAGAGTGTACTTAAAAAGAAAGAGAGGGGTGGGTTCCCTTACCTCGGGTTCGACATGACTCGATCATTCATTAATGTCCTAAATAATAAACTTGAGTTAATTTATAATATCTTAAGAAGATTTTTAAAGTTCATTTTTCTTTTTATATCACTTATTACCATGTTACGAACATTATGTAATTATTTAAGTTAATAACAGTCGTTTTGTCGATATTTGGTACTTGAGTCAAAAGTGAACTTCTTATATTTACAAGTTGTTCACGTAGTCAAATATCCATTATCTCAAGAATGATATTCATGATTTGTATATCATATATATCATATATATCCAGAATATACATGTATTTATAATATAACATAATCATTTAAATGTAAGAAATTAAATGCACCATTCATGGAGACGGTAAGCCGTACGTATGCATGAACGCTACTTTCATTTCAATCTCATAAATTAATGGAAATAAAATAATAATTATTTAAAGGTATATTATAATTCCAGTATAACATCATATATAATAATTTTTAATCCATCCTTTATACATCCCACGTATGGAATTAACGAATCAAATCACTTTGAGGGGGCGGTAGTCTGCACTTCCTAAATTGAAGATATCATGTTTACCCATAATGGAAACCATAAAATTATGCCTTAAATGAAAAAATACAGAATCTTAAGTAAAACATAATCATATTATATATCATATGTAAATATAGTGACATCTTAATGGACACCTTTGAATGTGTTATATGAGTGTTGAACAATCATCGTTTTGTGAGGCAGAAATTCGCCATCCACAGAAACAGTATGTACTTTAACCATTAGATGAAGGTGTGTGTAAGTGTAGCTCGAATCCTTGTTATAAAAACATCCTAGTATATTGGAGATACTGTAGTTTTTACAAAATAAATAAATAAAAAGAGTTTAGGGGGTTGGATGAACAAAATAAAACAAAATAGCACAAGAGAAGACACTACCTTTAAATCGGGTAACTCTTTTTGATTTGAGCTCAAAGGCTTCCTTGGGAAGACTTCTGCCCAAAGTGAGACTTCTAGGAGTAGGATAGGTATGTGTAGAGACAAAATTGTCAGGGTTTGGCCAAGAAAAATGCTTGGGAGGTGTGGGTAATGAGGTAGAGGTGGGGGCCTTTTATAAGGGGAGAGGAGGGGCACTCTTGGAATGTGATAAAAGGTTACTTTATTTTCAAATGATTTTCGGATTTTAAAGGTCCCTCATTGATGTTTTTCGAGGATAAAGTGATAAGAGTTAGAAAGATACCCATCCAATAGGGTTTTGGACTTGTGTAGGTCATATATTTTACATTATCTTGTCATTTTATTTAAATCCTTTATTAATGAGGTAATCACTGCATCATCATGATGTCATCAATAATTTAATATATTTAATGTATAAAAATTATAAAAAAATATCATGATGTAGGAAATCCTTTTATATTTCTAATAAATATGTTTTAGTCAAAAATCGGACTTTTATTAACCCATGTAAAAATTGTTTTAGTAAAACATCTCATGTTTGTGTCATTTTTACTTTAACATTAAATAAAAAGTTATTTATGTCATTTCCCAACCAAAGTGGCTCCATGGGGTTCCCAAGATAACCCATGGATTTTCTTGGGCGGCCATGACACATACAATGATTTTAGGACATGTTTCAAGCTCATCTCATATTATTAAAACATTATTTTTACCTTAAACTACACTAATTACCTCTAATCGTGATTAAAAACATAAAAGTTACTATTCACTAAAAAATTATTTTAATTCCATTGAACAACATTTTACTTCTTAATGAAAACAATGTATGTCGGATTTTTGAAATTCAAAACACAAAGGTGGCAAAATTTCATTTAAATGGAAAATCAGTTTTATAAGTACCACTTAGTGGTTTCACTATTCATCAAAAATTGATGTTTTTTAGAAAATTACCAAAAAATCACCCTAAGCTATATTTTATATTCAAAATTCAAAAATGATGTCTATTTTACAAAATTCAAAACATATAAGTTGAATTAATTATTTTAATAATTAATTCCCGCTGTCAAAACAAATAGTGTGTTTTTATGAAACAAAATGTATCAAAAGATTGACAATAGTTTAAGTCCGATTTCAAAGTGAAATTAATTCGAACGACAACTATTGGATTAAATGGTAAAAATATATTCTAATTTCACATTAAAACAAATTCAAAAGATAATCTAATCATATAAATATATTAGATTAAAAAGTGGTTTTGAATTAAAATCTAACATTTTTCACTATTCATTAAATAATGAACTTTATTGGAAAGATACGAAAGATTTACAAAAAGAAAATTTTGATGTCACGATTCGAAATAAGAATTTTATTTTGTCAAATATAACACATAAAAAAGTCAAACAATGTATTTAAAATAGGTTCTCCTTCAAAAGGCGGTTAATCGACCTTTTAAAGAATATTAGAATGTCTACGCTTAAAATTGGATTCATTCGCATTTTTAATCCTCTAACATTTATTGTAAAGAGTAAAAATATTTGACAAACATATATAATCATTTTGCAGTTAGTTCTGTTCATTCCCGCCATTACAACGGCTAGGTGTTAAATACCATTTAAAATAATATTATTTTATTATTAGAGTGCAACGGAAGATTCCCAAGAAACTCGTTAAGGCGTATTGGGTACGCCATCGAACATAGCGTCCCATTTAAAGTAATATTAATATTTTATTCAAAATTATGGATAAATATAAAAATTTCGTATTCTTTATTTACCTGGGGTGTTACATCCTTCCCCCCTTTTGGAAATTACATCCTCGCAATTTTAAAAATGGGCTTGGAAATATAATTGAAAATCCCACATCAGAACAAGAGTCGGTAAAACAATCACATTAAAATAAAGAAAGATAAGTACAGAGGTCACATGAGTTATCCCATACTAGGATTCAATGTAGGAAAACAAGGACATGGAATATAAAAAATAGGGTCATGTTCTGATGGAGAGTGATAGAAAACATGTATAGGAGAAAGTTAACCACAAGAAAATCACAATCTTGTGATGGGTTAAACGGTATTCGATTCCCCAGTAGGAAAAGTTAACAGAAAACATTTTTGTTTTAAGCTACTTTTCATTGAGGAATTTATTTTTGAGCTTAACTAAATCATAATGAAACATACTTACTTGTCACCTAGACTTTTAACTTTTACTAGATTTTTTAATCAAACTCATATTTTCTCCAAAATATGAGTATTTAGGAAGACTTTTTCGTATTAAGAGTACTATAATCAATTTCTATAGAATCACCTAAACCACAAAAGAGAACTATATATTTCCCATGTCTTTAGACAAAAACCAAAACCAAAACCAAAAATGTTAGTATAAGATCAGATAATACCCAAAAAGGATAATCCATTTTTTTAAAAACTAATCTATTCTTAATCTCCAAAATTTATCAAACAATACCCAATGTTCAACAAAGACCATTCAATAAACAAATTGTCCATAAAATACTTCAAAGTAAACCAAACTAATATTGAAACCCAAATATTTTAAGGATTTAGTCACATAGTCTTCCAAGGTACAAATTAACTCTTATATCCAAATAACATCAGTTACTCTTAATGTCTCTTATTGAAATTTAATTAACCTAATCACATATCCTCCATGATAGGTTAATAATTTCCATAGATAACCCAAAATCAACTTAATCTTAAATCATAAAATCACTTAACTAAAAAGAATAAGTCATACTAACCAGGGACTTCACGTAGTCCAGTGGTAAGAGATAAATACCAGTCGCACATTGGTTGTTGGTTCGATTCCCGCAGCTTTGTCCGACGCGACGGGTTGTCACACGGTCTGTGTGTTGTCCTTTTTCCAAAACTATATAATTCTTAAAACATTCCCCACTAACGAGATAAAACCTTAAAAATTAACCATAACATAATTTAACCTCAATTTTATCTCATGACTTTCACTTTCCATCATAACATATAGTACCCTATAATTACCTCAAAAGTAAGGATCATATAAACCCAAATGGTTCTTCATAACTATGTCTATAAAAGAATTGATTAATATTCTTTGAATAAAACTTTCATATAACATTCATTAGGGTTACACATACTATAAAAAGTCTTCTAATGTAACCCCATCATCAAAAGAGACATAATACTCTTAGGAATTTCAACAAAACTCTTGAAGCCCTTATATGTTGACTTCTTACTCATTTAGCTTCCTCATGATCTATTAACCATTCCGTTACAAATTATTCTGAAATACTTCTTTCCTACAAACAAAATCATGAATCATATCCTAGGAGTCCAGAATAGGAAAAAAAAGTTAAGAAATAATCCATACATTTAATTGGTCATTGTTAGTTACTTCATCCTCAATCGAGATGGAATTAGGTATTGATAAACGAATATTTGTACGACCTTGGTGATCCCTTTCCCGAAACTTCTTCACAGGACACGTGTTTAAATAATGACAATACACACCAAATTTAAAACATTCAATTGATCCCTCAGAAAGAACTTCTTTCCCTTTCCTCGAGTCAACCGGATGCTTCTTTTTTCCATGACAGGTTCGTGCTTTATGACCTTCATTTCCACATCTATAGCATATTTCTGTCCCGTTGAAACATTGTCCTACGTGTTTCTTTCCACATCCTTGACACATAGGTTTTTGAACACACTTAACTTTATGATTATTACATGTAGTTCCGTAACGATTTGTTTCTCGCATATATGATGCCTTATAGAAATCACCAAGTTTTAGGTGGTCAATCATGACTCCAAATAGTTGGTTGAGGATAAACAAAAGAGTTCTCATTGAAGCTCTAATATCATTCAATTTCTTTCTCAGAAAACTATCACAGTTTCCTTCACATCCACCATTACTTTGGTGCCTGCTAGATCCAGCCATTTACTAAAACAAAAAATGTCAGTGTGAGTATATCAACAAAACCATCATGTACTAATGAGGAATATAAACACTAAGATATACTTACTCATTCACTTTATCTAAAACTATTACTCTTTTTGAAATCTTAACCATTATGGTAATGTCACTTATGCTTAGAGAATACCCTAACCACTAATGTTATCTAAACCTACCTCTGATACCAACTATAAGGCCCCAGCCTTAAAAATTACTTAATCTTGAGTTATTACAAGATTACACATTGGGGATCTTTTCAGGTTTAGAGTTTTAGAGAGTTATGACATAACTATTACATCTCAAAGATTACAAAGTAGACACATATACTAATTTTACAATTTTTCCCACAAAATAAAAACTCTTCAAAAAAAGAGCCATGTCTAGTTCCTTGTTTTAGACAGCCTGACATTTCCTTGATCCCATCCTTAACACTATTCAACATTATGACTTGTGATAAACATTTCAAAAAAACATGGGATGAACATAAAAAGGTAAGTAAGGGTTATAGAAATATGGAAGGGAAACATGAGTTCATATATACATAAGAATAAAATCATACTTTACCCATAAAACATAATCACTTTAACATACCTCATCAAATCATGAACAAATCATAGAAATCACAAGACATAAAGGTAACTTGAGACATTCATAACATTCTTACGTAGGGAGTAACCCACTTGGTTACGTTTGGAATACCCACCACAGTATATTCCCTAAATCTCTTCAGAGAAACCATAACGTTTCACTCCTTCTCGTTACCCAATGCATTAGAGAGCTATATCGGGCTCACCCGCCCTTAGTTTATCACGGAACCACCCGTCTTCATAACAATTCACAAGAACCATAACATAATCTTATCACATAAAAAATGCATAATGGAAACATAACATTTCCACCTTTCAATAACGAGATTTCAATACAAAAAATTGATATAAAAAAATTATGAAAACCATTTTCAATACCAAAATAAAAGAAAATTAAATCATGGTATTTATTTTTCTTTTGAAAAGATGGTATGGCTTGTAGAGGATGACGAAATTCAAATAATGGTCAGGGCAGCAGAGAAGTCGTTATCGCCGCATACGTATGACAAAAAAATTCCTGTTTGTCGTTTAGTAAACAATTCATAGAGAAAATATTCCTTTTGATTAAATGTAAAAGTCAAAGGGGTTTATATATCGTATAAAATAAAGTTGTGTATAAAATAAAATATAACTCAATGAAAGGAGATTGAGATGAAGTCCCATACAAAGACAGTATCCTTGGATTAAGGATAAATCAGTTACATAATTATGTGTGAAAAACGCATACATGAAATATAAGTGGGTATTAAGTGTAAAACAATCAGAGTAAATTCACACATAATCATATAATGAAATATTCAAGGTGTACAAGTTTATCCCAAAAAATCAAAATTGGGTTAAGAAGTTCCCTTGCAAAAATTCGACAGCCTAACGGCGTCACTTCAAAATTCAGAAAATGAGTTGATGAGAGATAAAAAGTGTATCTCATCACTTGTTCATAATATTTACATCAATAAGTAAATATAAGAACATATCCCAACATAATAGTATGTGAATTAAATGAAATAACAAAATAAGTCTTTTAAGAAGAGGAGGGTGAAAGGTTCCCTTACCGACTTGGGTAACTTTCGAAACAAACACCCCATTGAAGAATGGTCACAAAATAAAAATATAAATACCCATAAATGAAATTATATTACACAAAGAGTATAATAACAGGAATTACATCCATAACTCAAAGGAAATGGTGTCAAATGTAGAATAAATCTCACTGTACTAAAAGTGAGATGAAAAATCCCTTACGAAAACACAGCAGCCTAATGGCACCAAATAAAATGTCCAAAATGGATTGATGAGAGAAAAAAGGGTCTCTCATCATATTAACATAAAAATTAAAGTATGATTAATATAAAATAACATACCAATCATATATAATATGAGCTTAAAAGGAATGACATAAAAGAGTGTAATTAAAAAGAAAGAGAGGGGTAGGTTCCCTTACCTCGGGTCCGACTTGACTCGATCGTTCTTTAATGTCCTGAATAATAAACTTGAGTTAATTTCTACTTTCTTAAGAACCTTTTTAAAGTTCATTTTTCCTTTTATATCACTTATTACCATGTTATTATCATTATGTAAGCATTTAAGTTAATAACAATCATTTTGTCGATATTTGGTAATTGAGTCAAAAGTGAACTTCTTATATTTACAAGTTGTTCACGAAGTCAAATATCCATTATCTAAATAATTATATTCATGATTTGGATATCATATATATCATATATATCCAGCATATACATGTATTTATAATATTACATAATCATTTAGAGGTAATAAATGAAATGCATCGTTCATGGAGACGGTAAGCCGTATGTACGCATGAACGCTACTTTCATTTCTATCACATACTTTAATGGAAAGAAAATAATAATGATATAAAGATATATTATAATTACAGTATAACATAATATATAATAATTTTAAATTCATCCTTTATACATCCCACATATGGCATTAACGAATCAAATCACTTTGAGGGGGCGGTAGTCCACACTTCCTAAAATGAAGATATCGTGTTTACCCATAATGGAAACCATAAAGGTATGACTTAAATGAAAAAATACATAAGCTTAAGTAAAACATAAACATATTAAATATCATATTTAAATATAGTGAAATCTTAATGGCCACCATTGAAGGTGTTATATGATTGTTGAACAATCATCATTTTGTGAGTCAGAAATTCGTCATCCACAAAAATAGTATGTTCTATAACCATTAGATGAAGGTGTGTGTAAGTGTAGCTCGAATAATTTTTATAAAAACATAATATTATATTGAATATACTGTATTTTTTACAAAATAAATGAATAAAAATACTTTAGGGGGTTGGAGAAATAAATAAAAAAAAAGAATAGAAGAGAAGACACTACCTTTAAATCGGGTAACTCTTTTTGATTTGAGCACAAATGTTTCCATGGGAAGACTTCTGCCCAATGTGGGGCTTCTAAGAGTAAGAGAGGTATGTGTAGAGACAAAATGGGTAGGGTTTGGCCGAGACAAAGGCTTGGGAGGTGTGGGTAAAGAGGTAGAGGTGGGGGATTTTTATAAGGGGAGAGGAGGGGCACTCTTGGAAAGTGATAAAAGGTTACTTTATTTTCAAATGTTTTCGGATTTTAAAGGCCCCACTTTGATGTTTTTCTAGGATATGGTGATAAGGGTTCGAAATATACCCATATAATAGGTTTTGGACATGCGTAGGTAATATATTTTACATTATATTTTCATTTTATTTAAATCCTTTATTAATGAGGTAATCGTTGCATCATCATGATGTCATAAATAATTTAGTATATTTATTGTCTAAATATTATAAAAAAAATATCATGATGTAGGAAATATTTTTAGATTTCTAATGAATATTTATAGTTAAAATCTGACTTGTATAACCCCATGTAATTTTTTTTAGTAAAACATCTCATGTTTGTGTCATTTTTACTTTAACATTAAATAAAAAGATATTTATGTCATTTCCCAACCAAAGTGGCTTCACGGGGTCCCCAAGTTGACCCATGGATTGGGCGGCCATGAAACATCCAATGAGGGTAGGACATGTTTCAAGCTCATCTCATATTTTTAAAACATTATTTTTACCTTAAACTACACTAATTACCTCTAATCGCGATTAAAAACATTAAAGTTACTATTCACCAAAAAATTGTTTTAATCCCATTGAACCACATTTTATTTCTTAATGACAACGATGTATGTCGGATTTTTGAAATTAAAAACAAAAAGGTGGCCAATTTTCATTTAAATGGAAAATCAGTTCTTATAAGTACCACTTAGTGGTTTTAATATTCATCAAAAATTTATGTTTTTCAGAAAATTACCAAAAATTTACCCTAAGCTATATTTGATATTCCAAATTCAAAAATGATGTCTATTTTACAGAATTAAAATCATATAAGTTGCATTAATTAATTTAATAATTAATTCCCACTTTCAAAACAAATATAGTGTTTTTATGAAACAAAATGTATCCAAAGATTGACACTAGTTTAAGTCTGGTTTCAAAGTGAAATTAATTCCAACAAACACTATTGGATTAAATGGTAAAAATATATTCTAATTTCACATTGAAACCAATTAAAATGATAATATAAACATATAAATAAATTATATTAAAAAGTGGTTTGGAATTAAAATACAACATTTTTCACTATTCATTAAAAAATGAACTTTATCAGAAAGATACCAAAAATTTACACAAATTTTTTTTGATGTCACGAATCTAAATAATAATTTTATTTTGTCAAATATAACACATAAAATTGTCAAAAATTGTATTTAAAAGAGGTTCGCCTTCAAAAGGCGGTTAATAGACCTTTTAAAGAATATTATAATGTCTACGCATAAATTGGATTCATTCGCATTTTTAATCCTCTAACATTTATTGTAAAGAGTAAAAATATTTGACAAACATATATAATAATTTTTTCGTTAGTTTTGTTCATTCTCCTCCATTACAATGGCTAGGTGTTAACTACCATTTAAAATAATATTATTTTATTATTAGAGTGCAACGTAAGATTTCCAAGAAACTCATTTTTGCGTAGTGGGTACACCATCGAGCATAGAATCTCCTTTAATGTAATATTAATATTTTATTCACAAATATGGATAAATATAAAAATGTCATATTCTTTATTTACCTGGAGTGTTACAACTATAAAAATTATAAATTATAAAATAGTTATCTTCAAGAATAGAACTCATAATTAAAATAGGAAACTCAACTATATTCATTATATTTTTCAAGGTCCTTTGATAGTGACCACTAAAGGTGGTAATTGATAAGTGTTAACCATCATTGTCAAATTTTGTAATATTTAATTAATTTTTTTGAGGTAGAAAAATAATATCATTGAAATTTTTAACTAGTAGATTATTATGATTAAAAATAATATTTAGAGAAAATTTAAATTGTCCACTCAATAATGGACATAAATTTTTTTGATTAATTTAACTAATTTTAAAAAAAACAAGTAATTGTGATCCTTTTGTTATTTCATTGTAGTCGAAAAATATTTTTTGAAGACTGCATCAAAAATTCATTGATGCCTAATGTGTGTTGTATTCTATTTAACTCTAATTTCTAATCATTTTGTACTAATATTAATGTATATAATTCTATAGAAATTAATTTTTATCTTTCAATAGTTATTTCAATTAATAATCTAAAATGGATCTGTTCTGGGGTCCCAATTTCATAGTGATTTAAAAATATTCGGATATCCTAAATTTGATCCTGTTATAATGGAAAATTAGATCAATCAACCATAAAGTGTATTTTTGTTGTTTACAATTAAGTGAAAAGATAGAAGTTATGGTTTCCTCATAGATAAATAGTTATTATTATAATAAATGCAGTATTTCATGGAAAATCATTGCTAATGTAATAACCCAAGCATCCATGGTATGCTTCTCTTTGAATAATATAATATCAATTGTTGTACGCAACTTCGAGATTCTAACACATAACGACCAAGAAATCTAGCTGTTATGTGTATTAATACCCACTTTGGGAAATTTTTTAAATTTTACCTTTTATAATGGACTTCATTTTTGGAATCAGAATCTCGAAATTAGCTTAGGTTGAATTTTTAGTATTTTTCTGAAAACATTCCATTTTAAATGAATAGTGAAAAACACTGAGTCATTATTTAAAAAAGAATTTTATATTTAAATATTTTCTAATTTTATTTAATGTTTTTTAATTCCTAATAGATACATAATACCTACATATGTTCAATGTTATTCATTGGAGTGAGTTTATAATAATTTTGATATATTAATATTTTATTGATCTTTTTCCGGTCTTTTACCCACCTCCTAGGAGTATTTTCAAATTTACAGCAAACATAATTTTACCAAATCTGTGAGTTGAATTTTGATAATCTGAGAGACACAATTGATATCATTAAGTAAAATTTTGTTCAATGAGATGAAAATAATTTTTGGTGAATAATATCTTTTGATTTCTATTTACCATAGTTAAAAGTAAATGCGGTAATTAAAGGTAAAAATGATATTTTTATTACCCTAAAATATGTCCTAATATTATTGTATAAGTGTAATTCGACCAAAAGCAACCATAGTTTCAATTTTATTTTCTTTATTTCTACTTGGATTAAATTAGGACATTTAATTACTATTTTATTCAAAGAAGAATTAAAAGTGTTATATTCAATGCTTAATAACTAAACCATTTTTAATATAGGGTTAAACATAATATAAATTCAAAACAATATATTAATTAGAAATATAATACAATTTGATACATATTTTTTATTTTTTTATTTTTTAGATATTATATAATTTAATTTATTTATGACTCAATGATGATGTAATAATTACCAATTTAATGAAATATAGAAATAAATAATATTATAAATATCCAAATTAATGTATTTTGAGTCTTTTTATGTATAATACTAATTTAATAGGTTAATATGACATGTTAGGGTTGGTTAAATGAATTTTTTTCGAATTAATAATGCTACTATGAATTAAAAAAACAATATAAATAATATTGTCAAAATTGACATAAAAGTGTTTTTAAAACAAATGTTATATTATTAATTGATATTCTATTCCTACAAATATAAGGTTTCACAAAGGTGTAAAATTATATTATATATATCATTAATTAACCACTTTAGGTTCTTTTGGAAGTTTATAGTATGTTTATTAATCATATAATATAAAAATACAAAGTGGCATGGTAAATGTCAAACAATTTAATTAAGAGTTAAATCTAAATGATAAAGTTAATATAGTGACCCATAAAAGTCTAAAACCAATTGGTTGAGTACGTTTTGCCCCATCGCCACCTTATACTTTTAATAATTCATTTTAGAGCTGTTATAAACCTAAAATGATTATATTATAAAATAATATTTATAGCTTTTCCTAAGGTGCCCCACACCCCTATTATAAAAGGCAACTCCCCCTTCTCTCCAATTCAATACTGAAATGCCATTTTTCATGGCCAAAATCAGCCCAAGTACCCTCTAAACAGTCCTCCATTCATCCTAGTTTCCTAACTTTTGTCAAAAAGCCAACATATGGTGCCCTTTTGATCATATCAAAAGGAAGAACCTGAAGAATAGTTAAATATCTCATCTCCTATTTCATGTTTTTTCTTCTTCCCAATCTTTTTTCCTTGTTGAGTCCATTATAAAATAATAAATTCAAAATATTTTATATAATGTGATGTTATTCAAAATATGTTATAACCATATTCATTATTTTATCCATCCTTTGAATGACATTTCACCATACCTGCGTACGTACAACTTACTGTCTCCACATCGTGGTGTAGTTGTTACCGAATACATTACCATTCAGATGGGCATAGTAATGATGTCAAAATGATTTAAATAATAAATATAACATGATAATGATTCTTTATATATGATATAACATATTATTATTTATGAATTTAATATTAAAAAAATGATATTGTCGCTCGTACGTACATACAGATTACCGTCTCCATGAATATGATGAGATTCATTCCCCATCGTAACCATTCAAGAATAATTTTCATTTGATGATTAAAAAAATTTCTAAAGAATTAATATCATTCTTAATAAGAATAAGATACATCTTATTCCTAACAATCATTACTTAAGTAACAAATCATATAAGAGAAAATGAATCATTTAACACCCAAAATGATGATAATACTAAGATATTATTAACAAAGTAATGTTAAAAGATCATATGTGATATCATATCTGTTTATATGATTGTTGTATAATATAATAACAATTATTTCAACATTATACAGGAGGTTAAACTAACCTAGACCAGGGAAAATTACATCGTAAGGGTTAATTTCACAAACTCTTCATTATCTGATGTAGTTTATATGTAATTATCAACTAGGACCACTATATCATCCACATCCATGATTCAAAAAAATGAATTTCAAAACATTCATAATATTTTATAGACTATGGGTTAATGTCATTTGTACTATTGTTTGAATTTTATAATATGTTTATAAAGTAATCTATCGATTGTTTTCCAAATAATGTACTTTATTACCTTATTGACAAAATTAAGGTCAGAATGTTTTGTTAACATATATGGCATGTTCTTTTATTTTCTGCCATTATAAAATCGACGAAACTACCCTTACATGATTATAAGAATGTTTTCAAATATAAATGTTTTCTTTTATAATTACGTGACTTTTATTTGATTTAAAAATAGAAAGAGATATTTTTCAAAAAAAATTATTTCATCTATTTCAATATCCTTTGATGGATTTTAGGTTTTTTTGAAGTTGAATTATTATGATACAAAACATCTATATTGTATTTACGTTTTTGTGATATGTTTGAATATAGATTTGTTATTTTATACCATTCATGGTTTATGGATAATTTACTGACATTTCGTATGCCAGTTTTAATATGAAATTTTATGTGTTGTTTAAACCTTTTCATATGAAGAATGCATTGGACATAGTGAGTGACAGATGGAGCCCTCTGTGGCTCCTCGATGAATCAGTAGGTCTCGGGAGACAATGTTGTGTCTTGGAACAAGGGTTTGATAAAATCTTATTTGTAGTCTTGGCACAAAGCCCTGACTATGTGGTTATGAAGTCTGGCATTATGCATTCCATCATTATGAAACTATCTATTGATATTTCATGTGATTATTCGACTATTAAAATATCCATGTGAGTAAGTAAATGGAATTATTTTGATTTATATTTTCCATATTATGATGAAGTTATAGTTTAAATGGATTTTGTATTAGTTTTATACATTTCCTTAAATGTGTATGCATATTTATGAATGTTTCCACTGTATTGTTATCCTTACTGAGCATTTGAGCTCACCCCTTTCTATGTTTTATTTTTCAATTGATGCGATGATTTATATTATGACTAACCTGTAGGGATAGTCTATGGGTTCTCAGTGTTTTCCATGGAAACAATGTTGTTGTTGTTTTCCATTTTAGGATGTAATGTAAACCATATGAATGTATCTAGTACATCAATTGTTATTATATTAATCCATATTTTGAGATATGGTCTTATGTGATCATGCCAATGTAATGAAATAATGCACCGAATCTGGATAAATAGGTTCTGGGCGTTATAGTTGGTATCAGAGGAAGGTTAGTAGAAACCATGGAAACTAGATTTAGGTAAACTCTGATTAGAGCACAATGCCCTAAGATAGACTTTTAGGATTATTATAGAATAACATCCTAGAATTTTGGTATTGTATGTATTTTGTGTGTTTTTCAAGCAGTACATCCCTGTCTAGATACGAGTAGGTAGAGGCAACTCTGGCACAGATATACATAGGAGTAAAACTAGAAAACACTACTTTGAGGTAGACTCAAAGGGGAAATGGTCCATGAAAATGGGCCTTGATGCACTCTTGGATACGAAACTCTAAGAGGATATTCTTAGGATAAATTTCATTTTCATTACCAACCATTATGAAGGGTTTATGGGTATATACTTCCTCAATGAATTTCATTATGATTATGGATTATATCCATAAACTTTTCAACTTATGTTAAATATTTTAAATGTTTGGAATTAGGTAATTCAATTCATAAACTAATATATATTATTCCATTGTTGAGAAATAATACCTAGTTAAAGGAATGGAAACGGTATCAATGCATGAACTTCATGAATATATCAACCTAATTCTCAAGACAATTATAGTGGGGATGGTGATACAACTTGTGCTCATCAGCTTATAACTATATTGGGACAACTCAATCATGTTATGAATAATAACCTTTCCTGTATGGAGAACCATGATCCGCAACATGGAGGAACAATTTTAGATCCCTAAATGAGGCAACAACCACCAAAATTCAATGGGGGTACAAATCCACTAGTATCTGAGAAATGGATAAATTCCTTAGAGAAAATATTCCACGACTTGGGGAGTAGTAAAAGGGAAAAAGTTGTCATAGATATTTACCGCCACACTAGAGATGTTGATCAATGGTGGTCATTGATACAAAACACAAAGGAAGATGATGAAGTATCAAATATAAAATGGATGGATTTTAAATAAATTTTCTCAGAAAAATACTTTCCTCATGACCATCGAGTGGATATGGGAAGACAATTTTTGAGTCTGTGGAAAAAAGAGGATGAGAATGCCGCAAATTATGAAGCAAACCTTACATGGTTAGAAAGGCATGCTGCAGATTATATATGTAACCCTATAAGTAAGGATGATCATCTCTCTGATGGGTTAAAACAATTTCTCCATCAAGAATTATTCTCACAATCCTTCTCATCATATGAAGATATTGTCTCAAGTGCTACCGTGATAGAAAAATAATTCTCTATGCCTTAGGACTTTATAAAAAGCAAGAGAATAAGTGATTTGTTGAACACACTAGATATGGAAATAAGGAGAATAAGGGAAATGTTGAATATCCATCCTGTAGTAAATGTGGGAAAAAGCACCTTGGGGCTTGCCTAAAGGGAATATTGGTCTGTTACAGGTGTTTTGAAAAAGGCCACCATGCTCGTGATTGCGAGGGAAAAAAGAGGTTGTCTATATTAAATTCTACAATGTTTGAGAATGGGGAATTTTGAGAATTAATGTCCTAAGCGGCACGAGATCATTCCTCAGAAAATGCCAAGGGATCTAGGAAAAGCTTATGTTGTCACCACTACTAAGGTTAAAGCACTAAAAGATGTATTGGTAGGTAATTCAATAGTTTCCTCAAGTTTATCCATTGCTTTATTTGATTCTAGATCATCACATTATTTCATATCTTCGGAATTTTCCATGAAAATTAGATATTTCCAATTTTATTTAACAAGGGAGTTGTCACTCAAAACTCTTAAGGGGAGTATCATTTCAAAAAGGTTTTTTGAATTAGTTCCTATTAAGGAATATAAACATTATTTATCAACTGATCTCATTGTCATACAAATGATTGAATTTGATATAATCCTCAGTATGGATTGGCTTTCTGACTATGGTGTGAAAATTTATTGTAATAAGAAAGAGGGTACAATTTATGATGATGATAAGGAGTACCTTATCTTTAGAGCTGAAACTTCACCACCTAATTCTTAAATAGATCCACCCCCATTAGCTCAAATAATTTTAATTATTGGGGAGAAAGAGAATGAAATAATTGTATGTGAGGAAAGAAATGTTCAAATAAAGTATGTATCTATTATGGAAGTAAATGTTGATGTTTTTCTACAGGATTTAACCTAACATCCTCTAGAACAGTAAATTGAGTTTTCGATTTACATAATTCATGGTTCAAGGGCCATATCTAATACCCCTTATAGAATTTCCACTATGAAATTAGTGGAACTAAAGAAACAACTAGAGGAATTGAGTTATAAGAGATTAATTCTCTCTACTGTTTCTCCATGGGGAGACCATGTTCTTTTTGTTAAGTAGAATTATGGATCTATGAAGTTGTGAGTTCACTATAGGGAGATCAATGATATTACCATAAAGAAAAATTATCCCCTACCTCACAATGATGATTTAATCGATGAACATCATGGAGCTCAATACTTATCAAAGATTGACCATTGATCTGGATATCATCATTTTTTTGTGAAGAAGGATGACATTCAAAAAATAGCACTTCATTCCATGTACGGGCATTATGAGTTTACATTAATGCCTTTTTGAATGACTAATGCACCCTCTATCTTCATGGATCTATTTAATAGAGTATTCATCGAATATCTTGATGTCTATAATGTTGTATTTATTGATGACATCTTGGTACATTACAAAATCTATGATGATCATGAAAATTTATTGCGTATTATTCTAAAGCCTCTTAGAGAACATGAATTATATGAGAAGCATAACCAGTGTGAATTCTGGATTTAGGAGATTTATTTTCTTGGACATATTGTCTCTATGTATGGAATCTCTGTTGATCCTTCTATGACCAAGGCAATCAATGAATGGCCATCAGTAATGATTATAACCAAGGCACACAATTTTTTTGGTTTACAAAGTTATTATCAATGTTTCATCTAGAATTTTACCCGGTTGGCGAAACCATTATCAAAGCTCACATGTTAAGGGGTTAAATTTGTTTGGACAATAGAGTGTGAAGAATGTTTTGATGAAATGAGGACGTGATTAGTCAATGATCCAATATTTAATCTACTATAAGGGAATTGTGGGTTTGTTATTTTCAGTAACACATCAATGAAAGGACTTGGTTGTGTCCTTATGTAGAATGACATAGTTATTGAATATGCATCACATTAGTAAAAAATTAATGACAAAAACAATCCCACTCATGATCTTGAATTAGCAGATGTAATCATTTATTTGATGATTTGGAAACTCTATCTTTTTGGTGAAATTTTTTTGATATATACCAATCACAAGAATTTGATGTATATTTTCTCACAAGGAGAACTCAACACGATGAATAGATGATGGATTGCACAACTCAATGATTATGATTTCACTATAAGCTACGACCCAGTGAAGGAAGATAAAGTGGAAGATGCTTTGAGTAGAAATGATCATGGATTTATGAACAATATGAGAGTTGAGAAGGGTCCTATATACAAGGATCTAGTAAATTTTGACATTGGAATAACCATTGAAGGTGAAAAATCCAAACATTTTCAAATAGATTCCATACCATCTTTACTAGAAATCATAAAGAGTACTCAGACAGATGATAAATTGTTTCAAAGGAATATTAAATATGTTATTGATGTGAGATTGAGTGACATTGTGTTTGAAGATTTAATTTTAAAATTTGGGAAGTGACTTTATATTCCTGATATACATGATCTAAAAAAGAAATTGTTGGATGATGCTCATAGTTTCAACTACTCTATACACCATGGTAGTAACAAGATGTATAAATATTTGAAGGAACATTTTTGGTGGGACAAAATGAAGTGGTAGATTGATGATTTTGTGTCAAGATGTATAGTCAGTCAATAAGTTAAAACTAGAAGGCAACAACATAAAAGAGTCATGAAACCTCTTTCTATACCTTAGTGGAAGGGGATAATTTTATGATGGAATTTTTCATGGGACTACAAATGACTCTTAGAAGAAGTGATGAAATATGGTTCATTGTTGATCATTTTACCAAGTCATCACATTTTCTTGCTATACGAGAAGATTTAGCACTTGAACATCTATCATGACTATATATCAAAGAAGTTGTGAGAGGTCATAGTGCACCCCTATCGATTGTTTCTCATCATTATCCACATTTTATATCATGATTCTATAAAAGTATTTAGAATGTCCTGGATACTCAACTTCATTTGAGCACTGCCTCCCATTACCAAACTGATGGACTATCAGAACTGACTATTGAAATGTTAGAAGACATGTTGATAACATACTCACATGACTTACAAGGTATGTAAAATCAATATTTACCTCTGGTAGAATTTTCCTATAACAATATCATCCATTCAAGTATTAAAATGGCACCATATGAAGCATTATACAGAAAGACATGTCTCACACCAACCTGTATGGATGATGTTTGTGGAAGAAAAGTCATAGGCCCAGAAATTGTTGATGAAACGATGGAAAAGATGAATGTAATCAAGAGCCACATCAAAGCATCTCAATGTAGGTAGAAGAGCTATGACAATAACCGAAGCAAGGATTTGGAATTTTAGGTAACATATCATGAATTATTGAAGGTATATCTATAGAAGGGTGTTAAATTTTTAGGTAAGAAGGGAAAATTAAGTCTCATGTACATCTCACCTTTCAAAAATAGGGAACAAAGTGGGGTTGTAGCATAACGTTTGAAACTGATGCCAAGTATCTCCAAAGTTCATGATGTGTTCCATTTAACAATATTGAGAAAATAATTGCCTAACCTAACACATGTACTCACCATTGATGAATTAGAACTGGAACCTGGTCTATCTTATTGTGAAAGGTCTGTCATGGTTTTTTATATAAGAGGATAAGTGTTGAGAAACCAGACGACTCGTCTGGTAAAAGTTCTATGGATAAACCATAAGATAGAAGAGGTAATGTGGGATCCCAAAGAACATTTGATGAAGAATCTCCCGAGTCATTTTAGGAAGTAATATTCTTTAAATTTCAAGGAAGAAATTATTTAAAGGAGGGGAGAATGTAACTCCCCAATCATCCACGGTACACATCTCTTTGAATAATAAAATAGCTTGTGTTTTACGCATCTTCGTCATTCAAACACACCGCGACCAACCAAAATAGCTGTTATGAATAGTAATACCAACTTTTTGAAAATTTATAAATTTTATCATTTAATATTGACACCATTTTTTTATTCATAATATCAAAATTTTCTCAGGGTGAATTTTTTGTATTTTTCTAAAAACAATAAATTATTGATAAATACTGAAAAAAACTAATTTGTTGTTTAATAATGATTTTATAATATAAATAATTATATATGTTATTTAATTTTTTTAGGTCAAAATAGATATATAATACCAATATAATTTCTATGTAATTCATTGGAGTCAGTTTAAAATAATTTTAGATATATAAATATTTTATTGAACTTTTTACCACCTTTTACCCACCTACTAAGAGAATTTGAAAATTTAAATAAATCATAATTTAACTGCTTCTATGAGTTGAATTTCAGAAATCCAAGGGACACGGTTGATATGAGTATGTAAAATTTGGTTTAATTAGATGAAAATAATTATCGATAAATTGTAACTTTTGACATTTATTTACCACGGTTAAAAATAAATAGGGTAATTGGAGGTAAAAATGATATTATTAATACCCTAAAACATGTCCTAATTATATTGGATTAGTGTAATTCAAGCAAAACCAACATTATGAAGTAATATATGATCCTTTAGATCCACTTTTATTAGATTAGGGAATTTATTGTTATTAAATTCAAAGAAGAGTTAAAAGAGTTAAATTCAATGTTTAATAACTATACAATTTTTAATAAAGGTTTACACATAAGATAAAATCAATAATAAAATTTCATTAGAAAATATAAAAATATTTCCTTCATAATGGTATTTTATGTATATTTTTTAGTCATTAAACAATTTAATTTATTTATGACACAATGATGGTGCAGTAATTACCTAATTAATGAAATATTAAAATAATTTCTATTATAAATATCAAAATAAATTTAATTTGAGTCTTTTTTGGAATTACAAAATTTTAATATTATAATATGACATGTTATAGTTGGTTATATGAATTTATTTAGATGTAATAATTCTGTTATGAATTTAGAAAAAACAAAATACCAAATAGTGTCAAAATTGACATAAAAGTGTTTTTAAAACAAATATTATATTATTAATTGATATTCATTTCCTAAAAATATAAGGACCGGAAAATGGACTTAAGTAATTTTATATATATCATTAATGAACAGCTTGAGTTTCTCTTGGATGTTTATAGTAAGCTTTTTGACCATATAATATAAAAATAAAGAGAGACATGGTATGAGTCAAACTATTTAACTAAGACTTAAATCTAAAAGATAATGTTATTATAGATACCCAAACCTATCAAAAACATATTGGTTGAGTGATTTTAGAACCATAACTACCTTAACCTTTGAATAATTCATTTTGGAGCCATTAGAGACTGAAAAGGATTTTATTATTAAATAACATTTCTAGCTTTTTCTAAGGGGCCCCTAACCCCTCTTATTAAAGAGAACTCCCCCTTCTCTCTAACTCACATCTTCAAATCCATTTCGCTAGGCCAAATTCTTCCCAATTACCATCTAAACTTTCCTCCCTTCATATTACAGTTGTACCATTAGTCAGAAATCCATCATAAGGAGCCGTTTTGATCAAATCAAAAGGAAGAACCCAAAGAATAGGTAAATATCTCACAAACATTTTCATGTTTTTTCTATATCCACTTCTTCATTCCCTATTATTTCTATTATAAAATAAAAACTCCAATATATTATATAAACTATGATGTTATTATAAATATTGTACAACTAGATACATTATTATATCTATCATTTGAATGACATGTCACACTACGTGTGGATGTACAGTTTGTCGTCTCCAAGTCGTGGTGAAGTTGTTACTCTATACATTACTATTCAGATGGGTATAATAATGATGTATAAATGATGTAAATAACAAAAATTAACATTATAATGATTATTTATATATGATATATCATCCAATTATATATTATTTTAATATCAAAATAATGATATTGTTGCTTGTGCGTACGTACGGATTACCGTCTTCACAAACACGATGAGATTCACTCCCCAACATAACCATTCAAGACTAATTTTCATTTAATGATTGAAAATAATGTTAAAAGTCATAATATCATTCTGAATATGAATAATATACATCTTATCCATAATAATCATTCCTTATGTAACAAAGCTTATAATGGAAAATGATTCAGTTAACACCTGAAACGACGATAATACTAAGACATTATTTACAAAGCAATGTAAAAAGATCAAATATGATATCATATTAATGTATATGATTCTTTTATATTTTAAAAACAATTATTTCACCAATATATTGTATATTAACCCTCCCTTAAACAAGTAATATTACAATATAATGTTTAATTTCACTATCTATTCCTTATATGAGGATTATTATATGAAATTATCCATTGGGACATAATTATCATCAACTTCCATGTTTCTTAAAAATGTATTTCAAAAAATTATTACTATTTAATAGACCAGGCATTAAAGTCATTTATTCCCTTGCATGACTTTTATAATATGTTTATAAATAAAACATTACGTCATTTTCCAAACAAAGTACATTATAACCTTTTCGACCAAATTAAGGTAAGAATGTTTTTAACATATACGGCGATTGCACCAATTTTTCTCCATTATAACATCATTGAGGCTTCCCTTACATTCTTATAAGAATATTTTCAAATATAATTGTTTATTATAATTATGTGACTTTTTAATTATTTCCAAATAGAAAGAGATATTTCCCTAATAAGGTTTTGATTTCATCTATATTAACATCCTTTGATTGATTTTAAGTTTGTTTCATGTTGATTTATTATGAAAAAAATATTCAATTTTGTATTGATGATTTTGTGATATGTTTGACTTTGGATTTTTTATTTCATACCATTCATGGTTTATAGATAATGTATTGACATTTCGTATGCTAGTTTTAATATGAATGTTTATGTTATGTTTTAACCATTTCATATGAGGAATACATTGAACTTAGTATGTGAAGGGTGGTGCCCTTTATAGCTCCTCAATGAATCTGTGGGTCTCATTAGACAAACTAGTTTCTTTGAACAAGGCCTTTACAAAATAGTATTTGTTGTGTTGGCACAAGGACTTGACTATATGGTTATGAAGTCTGGAATTATGGATTCCATCCTTATGAAAATGTCAATTGATATTCCACGTGATTATTTGACTACTAGAATATCCATGTGAGTAAGTAAATGGAATTATATTGAATTATACTTTCAATACTATGATGATGTTTATATTGAAATAGATTTTGTTTTAGTTTTAATCATGTCCTTAAATGTTTATGCTTATTTAGGAAAATTTCTGCTATATTGTTTTTCTTACTGAGCATTTGAGTTCACCCCCTTCAATGTTTTATTTTTCCTAGGATACGATGAATTATATTATGACTGACCTACATGTTTAGTTAATGGGATCTTAGTGTTGTCCATGGAAACAATTTTGTTGTAGTTTTTCATTGTATGATGTAATGTAAACCATATGAATGTATCTACCTCTTCCAAGTCTACTAAACTAATCGGTCATTCAAGAAGTTATCTTTGGTGATCCTAAAATTGTTATGAAATAATGCACTAACTCTTGGTAACTATGGTTGGGGCATTATAGTTGTTATGTGTGGAAGTTTAGTACAAACCATTGAAACTAGATTTACGTAAAATCTGATTAATGCACATATCCTTAATATAGACTTTGAGAATTAAAATAGAAGAACATCCTAAAATTTTGGTATTGTAGAGATTTTGTGATTTTTCAATGAAATACATCCCTATTTGGATACAATCAGGTAGCGGTGGCTCTAGCATAATTGTACCTAGGTGTAAAACCCGAAAACACCATTTTTAACTAGAATCAAATGAGAACTGGTACACAACAATAGGTCTTGTTGCACTCTTGATACGACACTCCCAGGGGATATGCTCAGGATAATTATCATTGTCATTACAAAACATTATGATCGGTTTATGAGTATATACTTCCTCAAGGAATACTTTTTTATGATTGCGAATTATAACCATAAAGTGTTCAATTTATTTAAAGTATTTTACAAGTTTGTAATTATATATTTCGATTCATAATCTAATATAGTTTATGCCATTGTTTATAAATGGAACCCAGTCAAAGGAATGTAAACTGTATCAATGCATGCACTCCATGTAGGGAGTTCCCCCCTTCTCATTATAATTATAGGTGACCTGGTAATATAGTTGGTTCTGATCAGCTTATCACTATATTGGGATAACTTTGTCAGGTTATGAGTAATAACCATACCTGTATGGAGCACCCTGATCTGCATGGTGGAGGATCAATGTTAGATTGTTTCATGATGCAAAAACCACCAAAATATAATGGGGGCACAAATCCACTTGTATCTGAGAAATATATAAATTTCATAGAGAAAATATTCCCTGCCGTGGGGAGTAGCAAAAAGGAAAAAGTTGTCATGGAAGTTTAACGCCTCACTTGAGATGGTGATCAATGGTGGTAATTGATTAAAAACAAAAATAAATATGATAAAGTATCAAATATTGAATAGAGGGAGTTTAAAGAAATTTTATTAGAAAATTAATTTTCTCATGAAGATCAAGTGAATATGGAAAGGCATTTTTTGAGTCTGAGGCAAAAGGAGTATGAGAATGTTGCAATGTATGAAGGTAAATTTACATGGTTAATAAAGAATGCTACTAATTATATATGTAACCAATGTTGTACGATTGATCATTTCTTGGATGGGTTAAAACAATTTCTCCATTGAGCATTAGATTCACAATCCTTCTTGTCATATGAAGATATTGTCTCATGTGCTATCAAGGATGAAAAAGAATTTTCTATTTATTACAACATACAAGAAAATAAATTGAAGAATAAATCTACTAAACACTATGGAAATTGAAATAATGGGAAGAAAGGAAAAGTTGAATATCCATCCTGTAGAAAATTTGGAAGAAAAACCCTGGTACATTCCTGAAAAGAATGGAAGTCTTTTACAAACGTGGTGAAAAAGACCACCAAAATCCTGAGAGCAAGGAGATGGAAGAGGCTATTTATGTTGAATGATACTATTTTTGAGTAAGGGGGGGTTATGCAAATGAATTTCTTAAATGTCATGGAAATTTACCTAAGTAAATTCTTAGGGATAATGGCCAAGATTTAGCTATCACTACTATTGAAATTGAATTTATGAAATACATAGTGGCAGGTAATTTTAATGGTTTCCACTTGTTTAGACATTGCTTTATTTGATTCTGGATCTTCACACTGTTTTATATCATCCCAGGTTTCAAAAAAATTAGATATTTACAGTTTGATTTAACGATGGAGTTGTCAGTCAAAACTCCTAAGTGAAGTATCATTGTAATAATGTTTTTTGAATCAGTTCCTATTAAGTCTTATAATCATTATTTATCTGCTGATCTCATCATCATACGCATGATTAAATTTGATATAATCCTCAGTATGGATTAGATTTCAGACAATGATGTGAAAATTTATAGAATGAAGAAGGAGGTTATAATTTTTTATGATGATAAAGAGTAACTTCTCTTTAGAGCAAAAACATAACGACCTAACTCTTATATAGATCTACACATAGTAGCTCAACTAAATTCAATTATTGGAGATGAATATAATGAAATAAGTGTGGGTGAGGAAAAAAATGTTCAAATAGAGTAATTTCCTATTGTGAAATAATATGTTGAGGTGTTTCCAAAGGATTTACCTAGACATTTTCTAGGACGATAAATTGAGTTTTCCACTGAAATAATTCCTGTTTCCAGGCCCATATCAAAGACCCCTTATATAATGGCCACTATGGAACTAGTGGATCAAAAGAAACAACAATTGTAATTGCGTAATAAGATAAGTATTCTCCTTAGTGTTTTCCCATGGGGAGCCCGAGTTCTTTTTTTTATGAAGAAAGATGAATCTATGAAGTTGTGCATTGACTACATGGAGATCAATGGTATAACAATAATTACCACATATCCCCAACATTGCATTGATGATTCATTCTACCAACTTTATGGAGCTCAATACTTCTCCAATATTAACCTTTTATATGGATATCATCAGTTATGTGTGATGAAGGATGAAATTATGAAAACAAAATTTCGAACCAGGTACGGGCATTGCGAGTTTATAGTCATGCCTTTTGGATTGACTAATTCACCATATGTCTTTGTGGATCTAATGAATCGAGTTTTCGAGGAATAACTTGATGACATTGTAGTGGTATTTATTGATGATATCTTTATATAGTCCAAAAGCTATAAAAATCATGAAAATCACTTGAATAATATTTTTTAATAAATAAGAAGTCGTGATTTATATTGGAAGTTTAGCAAGTTCGAATTTTGGCTTCAGGATATTTAATTTCATGGCCATTTTGTAGGTTTGGACGGAATCCCTATTTCTCCTTCTAAGACCAAGGCTATAAAAATATGGCCAGCACCAACAAGTATGAACGAGGTATGCAGTTTTATTGGTTTAGCATGTTATTATCGACATTTCGTCCAGAATTGTACCTAGTAGGATAACCCATTAACAAAGATCACACTGAATGGTGTTAAATTTGTTTGGAGAATTGAGTGTGATGAATGTTTTGAAGAACTGAAAAAAGATTAGTCAATGCCCCTATAATTAATCTATCAATGGGGAATGATGGGTTTGTTATTTATAGTGATTCATAAAATAAAGGACAAGATTGTATCCTTATGAAAAATGATATAGTTATTGCTTATGCATAACAAAAACAAAAAATTCATGAATAAAAATATCCCACTCATGATCTCGAGTTAGAAGCTGTAATCGATGCATTGATGATTTGGAGACACTATCTTATAGTGAAAAATGTGAGATATATACCGTTCAAAAGATTTTGATGTATATTTTCTCAGAGAAAGAACTAACAAGAGGCAAATAAAATGGCTTTAACTACTCAAAGATTATTATGACACATACACTACCACCTAGGGAAGGAGAATATGGTGGAAGATGCTTTGAGCAGAAAGGATCATGGAGATCTGAACAAGATGAGAGTGGAATAGGATCCTATATACAAGGATCTAGTAATATTGGACATGGGAATAACCATGGAAGGTGAAACATAAATGCTTTTTCAAATGGTTTACAAATTATCTTTACTACAAAGGATCAAGAGTTCTCAGACCGATGATTATGATTTTCAAAATAATATTAAAGTTGGGAATAATGGGAGATTGAGTGACTTTCTGTATGAATATAGAATTTTAAAATTTAGGAAAGACTTTGTGATCCTAATATACGTGATCGAAAAAGGTGATTGATGGATGATTCTCATAGTTCCAATTTCTCCATACACCCTACTAGGACTAATATATTTAGTGATTTGAATGAATATTTTTAGTGGGACAAAATGAAGAGGGAGATTACTAATTTATGTCGATATGAATGGTTAGTCAACATGTTAAAGTTGGAAAGAAACAACCTTGAGGTGTTATGCAATCTCTTACAATACATGATTCTAAATAGGATAATATTACTATGGAATTTGTCATGGGACTATAGAATACTCTTAAAAGGAACGATGCAATGTTGGTCATTGTTGATCATCTTACTAGGTCAGTGAATTTTCATACTATAAGATAATATTTAACACTTGAACGTCTAGAAAGACTATATATTAATGAAGTTGTGAACTTCATAGAGTACCCATTTTGATTTTGTCTGATATTGATCCACATTTTACATCATGATTCTGGAAAAGTCTCTCAAAATCCCTTGATATTGATCTTTGTTTATGCACTGCCTTCCACCCCCAAACTGATAGACAATCAGAACAGAATATTCAAATGTTA
Source organism: Viscum album (assembly GCA_963277665.1). Classification (NCBI taxonomy): domain Eukaryota; kingdom Viridiplantae; phylum Streptophyta; class Magnoliopsida; order Santalales; family Viscaceae; genus Viscum; species Viscum album. The sequence goes on from OY728128.1 coordinate 328,677,540, forward strand.
GAAGACATGATAAGATCATGACTATTTGAATTTCAAGGTATGTGGAATTAATATTTACTTCTATTAGAATTTTTCTATAATAATAACTTTCATTAAAGTATTCAGTAGGCACCGTATGGAGAATTATACGGAAAGAGATGTATCACACAAACCTGTTGGTATGATGTTGATGAAAGAAAACTCGAAGGCCCAGAACTTGTGGAGGAAACGATGGAAAAGTTCAAGGTAATCCAATCCCACATCGACGTAGCTGAAAGTTAGTATAATAGCTATTTCGATAAACAAATGAACGATTTGTAATTTTTTGTAGGAGATTATTTTTTCATGATGGTATCTCTTTGGAACGGTGTTATAAATTTTTGTTTGAATTGATAATTAAGTTTCAGGCAATTCAGACCTTTTGAAATTCTAGATTAAATTGGGGAGGCGCTTATTGTTTGGTAATTACTCAATGTCTCTCAAATGTTCACGATGTGTTCCACATATCGCTATTGAGAAAATACATGCCCGACCCAATGTATATACTCACATATGAGGAATTAGAACAGGAACCCGATCTACCTTATTGGGAAGAGCCTATTAGGGTTCTTGATACCAGAGAAGAAGTACTGTGAAACCGGACAACTCGTCTAGTAAAAGTTCTAGGGAGAAACCATAAGATGTAACATGAAATGTGGGGAACCAAGGATTATATGATGAAGAACCTCCTGAGGATTTTTATGAAGTAATATTCTATATATTTCTGTAGAAGAAATTATTTGAATGAGTGGATAATGTTACGACCCAAACTTCTACGACACATTTCTCTTTGAATAATACAATAGCGCGTGTTGTACACAATTTCGAGATTCTAACACATCGCGACCAATCAAACTAGCTAATAAAAATAGTAATACATAATTTTTGAAAATTTATAAATTTAATCTTTCAAAATTTAATTAATTTTTTTATTCAGAATATAGAAATTATCTAAGGATGAATTTTTGAAATTTTTCAGAAAACTGGAAATTATTGACTAATAGTGAAAAACACTGATTTATTATTGAAAACATAATTTTTTATTTAAATTATTATTTATTTTATTTTTATTTGTTTTAGGTCAAAATAGATACATAATACCTATATATGTTCAATTTAATTCATTGGAGTCATTTTATAATAATTTTAGATATATAAATATTTTATTAAACTTTTTACCATCTTTTTCCCACCTCCTAAGAGTATTTGCAAATTTACATAAAACATAATTTAACAACTTCTATGAGTTTAATTTCTAAAATATGAGAGACACAGTTCGTATCAGTAAGAAAAATGTGGTTTAACGAGATGAAAATAATTTTCTGTGAATATTAACTGTTGACTTTTATTTACCACGGTTAAAATTGAATAGGGTAATTAAAGGTAAATATGATATTATTATTAACCTAACATGTGTCCTAATTATGTTTTATTAGATTAATTCAACCAAGAAAAACCTTAGAAATAAAATAAGATCCTTTAGTTCCACTAGGATTATATTTGAAAATTTATTATTATTTAATTCAAGGAAGAGTTAAAAGTGTTAAAATAAATGTTTAATAACTAATCCATATTTAATATAGGGTTACCTATAGGATAAATTTGACTATAAAGATTAATTAGAAAGATAAAACAATTTCCTAAATAATGGTATTTTATTTATATTTTTTAGTCATTATATAATGTATTATATTTATGACACAATGATGATGCAATAATTACATAATTAATGAAATTTTAAAATATTTGATATTATAAATATCCAAATAAATGTAATTTGAGACTTTTTTTGAATTCCACTAATTTTTTAGGTCAATAAGACATGTTAGGGTTGGTTATGTGAATTGTTTTAAAATTATTAATGCTGTTATAAATTTATCGAAAACAAAATACCAAATAGTGTCACAATTTACCGAAAAGAGTTTTTAAAACAAATATTAAATTATTAATTTATATTCTATTCCTAAATATCAATGGGTTGGGAAACGATCTTAAATAATATTATATATGTCATTAATCAACCACTTTAGGATTTATTGGATGTTTATATTAGGATTATAAACCATATAATATAAAATTAAAATGATACCTGGTAAATGTCAAACTATTTAACTAAGAGTTAAATCTAAATTATAATGTTAATATAGTGACAAAAACCTATATAAAACTTTTTTATTGAGCAGTGTTCAACCCATTCCCTGATTATACTTGAATAATTTATTTTTAAGCCATTAGAGGCCAAAAATTATTTTATTATAAAATAATATTTCTAGCTTTTCCTAAGGTTCCTCTCACCCCTCTCATAAAATGGAACTCCCCCTTCGATCTAATTCACATCTTCATAGCCATTTGGCTTAGAAAAATCTTTTTTTATACCCTTTCAAATGTCATACCTTCATCCTAGAGTCCTACATTTAGTTATAATGCCAACTTATGGAGCCCTTTTGGTCAATTAAAAAGGAATAACCCTAAGAAGATGTAAATATCTCACAACCTCTTTCATGTTTTTTCTTCTTCCACTTCTTCTTTATTTATTATTTCCATTATAAAATAATAACTCTTGTATCATCAATAAATTGTGATGTTATTATATATATGGTACAAATATATTCATTATTCAATCCATTCATTAAATGACATGTCATCATATGTGCGTACATACGGCATACCGTCTCCACGTCATGGTGTAGTTGTTACTCAATACATTACTATTCTAATGGTTATAATAATAATGTATAAATGATGTAAATAATAAATATAACATGATAATGATTTTTTATATATGATATACCAATAAATTATATTAGATTTTAACATAAAAGGAATTATATTTTCACTCATGTGTACGTATGGATTACCATCTCCAAGAACATGATGAGATTCTTCCCCCATCATAACCATTCAAGACCAATTTTCATTAGATGATTAAAAATAATGTATAAATAATTAATATAATTCTGAATAACTGAATGTTTTGGGAGATGTCATGAAAACCCATGTTTCTATTTTCATGAAAAATTCTAATTCTATCAATCATGTAAAAATTACAAATAAACAATGTAGGGAACAACATTTTATTGAGTCTATCATGAATAAATGTCTATATTTTCTTCGGGTATTCTAATCAATTAGTTTCTAAATATAGGTTCAGAACCACTGAAATTATATTTTCAGATCACCAATATTCAAAACATGATAATGTCAAATTAACAGTATATTATTTTGAAGGATAAACTGATCAATGATGAAATCATATCAAGAATATGAGGAAAGAAGATGAAATTGTATCCATGGAATAGGAGGAGTTCGTGAAAATTTGTTTCATTATGTAATGTCCTTGTATTCATCAAAAAAATATGGAGGAGTTCCTTGAAATTATAAAAAATCATGATGAATCTATTGTTACCTATGGGGTAAATTCTATAAGACATTTGATGTACGCTACTATAATTATTATCCAACATGATTGTAAAATTGGTCGATTATTTAGTGGCTTAAAATCATGTATTTGAAAGAAATAATCCATAAGGGACTTCAATAGATTTGAGGAAATCTTTCAACGTGGTCTCATGGTTGAGATGGATATTGAAGTAACCGATCAACCTTATGGGTTTGATATGAAGATAAAATTGAAATTAAATAGAAAATACAACTATCTCACTCAAAAAAGATGAGTTTTCATCTCTACTGGATGTCTGGATAGAAACAAGGAGGAAATTGTACTAAAGGGACTACAAATTGTTTTATATTTGATAAATAGAGTCATAGTGCAGTTGAATGGTGAATTTGTGGGAAAAAAGAAGTCTAATTCTCATAATAAGGAAAAGGATACACAGAATGCCCCTTCTACACTTTAATGTCACAATTCCAAGGGAATAGAGAATTATGCCAATCAATTCTCTAACCCAAGGGTTATTAATTATAAATAATGTTAGTAAAATCACAATAATAAAAACAATGTAAAGTCATATTGAATTCCTATTATTGGTGTGGAGTTTGATAATGATTTGGTTAGAAGTACACTTACCATCCACAATAATGTATAATACATTTTAATTAATTTTTGATCCATCCACAATATTATTTCTAAAAAATATTCTATGATTATCTCCATATTATCTCAATAAATATATGTTGATTAAAATGTTTAAAACTATTTTTGGCATAATAGTCGCATCAAAAGTATATAATTATTCTCCAGTTGATGTTTGTGGAGATGTTCTTACATCAAATATTGTCATCGTTTATATAGTGTAATATTGTTTCATTCTTGTCATGGATTTTCATTATCTATTTGGATATTATATCAATTTCCATGGAATGAAAGTCAAATATCATATTCCATAACAATCTATGATCATCTATTGATGCAAGGATGATGATGGCCTTATAGTGAAAATTTATTTCATCTTATGGGTCTTGATTTCAATAAATTATTGTTTTCTATCACAAAGTGTTGGGGAGAAACATATAATTATGAATACATCCACTGTAATAGAGTTTTATGATGTCATTATAAAATAATTTAGTAGTATTCCACTGAATCGTGAGGTTTTTTTTTCAATGGAACTCATACCAGGTGCTATGCATATTTCCAATAACCTAATAGAATGACCCAAATAGATTTACGGGAATTGATGAGGTGACTCCCTAAGAATCATGGAAAGGGATTCATACAAACTAGTGCATTACATTATGGTGAACCATGTCTATTTATTAATAATTACGATAGATCAATGATAATCTATATTGATTTTCTATAATTTAACAAGATCACAATCAAGAAAAACTATCTTCTTAGCTGAATTAAAGAGTTATTTTACCCACTAGGTGGAGGTCAATAATTTTACAAGATTGATCTTCATTTAGGATATCTTCTATTAAGTATCAATACATATGCTATACCAAATATATCTTTCAATATAAGGAATGGACTCTATGAATTTAGCGTGATTCATTTTGGTCTTTCTAATTCCCCTATTATCATCAAGGATCTAATAAATAGAGTCCATAGAGAATATATTGAATAGTTTTTTGTAGCCTTTATGGATTTTATTAATGTCTATTCGAAGAGAATGGAAGATCATGAAGATTAATTGAGAATTGTAATAAATACCCTAAGAAAAGAGATGCGTTATAAAACATGTACCATGTAAATTTTTTTTCATCAAACATTTTCATATTTGGGTCATATAATTTCAAGATAGGGGATACATGTGGATATATGAAAAATATAAGCTTTTAAATGTTGGTTGACACTATGAACGGTAGTAAATATCTGATGTTTTCTTTGTTTTTTATTGATATTATAAATGTTTTTTTGAATGTTTCTTTACGATTGTCTAATCCCCTCATCATGGTTACTGGGAATGGAGTAATGTTTGTGTAGACATAGGTTTGTGTATAAATTTTAAAGAGATAAAACCAATGTTATTTAATGCACCTATGCTATCAAATCCATGTAGTTGATTGTGGTTTTGATCTATATTGATGAATCCATGAAGTGGTATAATTGTTTATCCATTCAAAATTATATTGTGATAGATTATATCTCGTTAAAATTTGAAATCCAATAGAAAATTTACTTATTACCTGATTTTGAGTCAGTTGTTTTAATATTTTAATTAAATATATAGAGGAATTATCTTTACAGTGAAAGGTGTGATATTTATACAGATCATAAATGTTTAAAGTAAATTTTTTTAAAAAATTAAGCTGAATATGCCCAAAAGAGGATGGTTGAAGTTTATTAAATATTAAGACTAGTCAATTCATTACAAACATGGGAATGATAACAAGGTGGAATATTCATTGAGTCAAATGGATCATGCTATCCTATCAATGATGAGGATAACAACATAACCAATATTATGGATTTTTGAAATATAGGTCTTGATCTTTTAAATGGAGGGGAGATATATATTATTTATCAAATGAATGTTCAACCATATATAAAAGTGAAGATTAAGTAGATGTGAAAGGTAGATATAGAGCTACAAAAGAAGGTAAAAAATGGTTCTAAATGCAACCATGATTTGGATGGAATAATAAGGATCCTAAATCTGGTTTTTATTCCTCCTACACCATAATTAAAGTAGAGCTATTTGAATAGACTAAAAGTTCATTATTCAATATTTATCATCAAATAAAAAAAGTGTGCATATGCCTAAAAGAATATTTCTAGTGGGATGGTATGAAAAGAGATGTTGCTAATTATGTATTCAGGGGCCTAGTTTTTCGGAAAGATAAAGTTGTGAGAAAGAATTTTATGGGGATATTATAACCATTCCCCCTAACAAAATGGAAATGGTAGAACATCACTATAGACATTGTTGTCAAACTTCCAAAAAAATCTAAAATACATAATTCTATATGTGTTATAGTTGATTTATGTATGTAGTTGACACACATCATTTCTATTAGAGAGGAATCATCGCTTGAACTATCTGCCATGATATATAAAAATGAAGTTGTTGGATTTAATGGAGTGGCACATTCCATTATATCTGATCGGGATCCATTGTTTACCACTATGATATATTGAAGTCATAACGACAATCTGGATATGTAGTTATGTTTTAGGATGACTTATCATCCTTATAGATATGATTAGTATTAGATAACAATTTAAACTCTATAAGACATGTTGAGTGGATGATATATGGATTTCAAATGTGGTTGGGATCAACAACTCCCTTTGGTGGGATTTTCTTACAATAATAACATTAACTCCATTATTTAGATGGATAATTATGAAGACCTCCATGGAAAGACGTTCATAACTCTATCTTTCGTGGATGAAGTTGGGAAATGGAAGCTATTAGTACCTAATCATGTTGATGAAATGGAAGAAAAGGTCACATCTATTCAGTAACACATTAGAGTAGCTCGGGGTCGAAAATAAGTTATTCTGAAAACAAAATAAATAGCGTTGAGTATGAAGTGGGTGATAATGTTTTTATATGAATATATACTTAGTAGAGATTAATGATATTTGGAAAGAAGGACAAGATTTTCACGACCCCCTTCCCACAAAGTGTACCCCTCCTGGTCCGGCAATGTGAGAAGGGAGATAATGACCCCCGAGTCCCGCCTCCAGTAGGCCCCGGGTTGGCGACTACCACCGAGGGTATAATACACACACAAATGGGAGGCATTACCCTCTAAGAGAACACATGCAGGAGAGAGAGATAGAATAGACTCCAACCAACTCCAACTCATAACTGAAAAATAAAATAAACCCACGTACATATATGAAATTCCATGAAAAAGTACTATAACTGAAAGGGAAAACTAAAAGTACCCAAAAGAAAGTAAAACGGTAGCGACCACAAGCCCGAACAGCTCCTCCTCTAATCGCAAGCTAGTAGTAACCAGCATGATCTCCAACCTGCTCCAAGTGACCTAAAAACAGTTTATATATACATAGGGTGAGTATAACAGTATACTCAGTAGGATCCTCCCCAAGCCTCTCGTGCAAAAGTAAAGAAAGCATGCTAAAGCCCAATGAACAACAAGTGAAACTAACTCATCACCTAAACAAGTATATAATATTCCCATCCTCACCGTGGCTACTCTCACCAAGTAACGCATACAAGAGTATAGAATATAGTAAAGAATATCAAGGGTACCCCGCTACTACTTCCCCACTGGTTTTCCACTTTGCCCCAATGACATACGTCCTGTGCATCTCTCTCCAAAGGCTTGCCCGCAGACACCTGGTCTAACCTCCACAATCTGCACCTCGTGCACCACAAAGGCTTGCCCGCAGACACCTGGGCGAAGCACCAAACCGTCCCCACAACCAAAGTAACCAGGTAGTTTTCGGGAGCCACCACAGCTCGTATAACGTGTATCATACAACGGGTATAATACCTCAAGCCATTACAGCCCATACTCCGAGTAAGGATCCTCAAGCCATTATTGCCTATACATGTTACACCTATAGTAGTCCATAGGATACTATATCTAGAATATATGTGTGGGAAATAACCACAAGCCATCACAAACCTCTTCACACTTATATGGGTAAAAAAAACCACTGTGCCTACCAGCAAAATGATCTACCAAGAGAAGAGAGCGGGGACAAATGGGGTAGTCAGCCATTCAACCTCCCATCAAAATGTTGGGGAAAACACCCCCTCCCAGGGCTCAGAATCCCTGGGGTGTCAGTTGCCCTTACCGATAGGGTGGAGTAGCGTATAGAAACACAAAAATTACAGAATATATATATATCCCACATCCACACTATGGGCATTACCTAGTCTTAGATACAACTGCAGCTAACGTCTCTCAGACTCCAGGCTGCTACTTCAAAGACTAGGTATCCTATAAGCACACAACCAATTGAAGAGATTTATTAGATTACTGAATTCTCATTTATCAGTTCCACTGTACATTAATTAATTCATTAAACATTAATTAAGAATGAAAAATTCCATATTAAACTAAATTGGCATCACTTTCAAAACAACTGCTCCTTTTTAAGATTCACATCACCTTTAAATTCCAGCATATCCATCCCCGTGGATTTTCACCATTTAATCAAACAATCATTACAGAATTACATTTCCACATTCCAAGGCATTCTAGAAAAACATCCTATGCTTCTAAAAACAAAAGAGGCTCAACACGGTGAGTAGATATACTACCCGTCGAGTCTTTTCCGCCTATAGAAAGAGCATATACCCATTCTCCCTCGAGAGGCTAAACACGGAAAGCACGTGGCATACCCCGCGCGTCTTCACCTCCATCGGAAGAATGGTAGCAAGACCAACTGCCTTGAGCAGTGGGGAAAAACAAAGCAGATTAACATTCAAGAAACCTACATGCAACTAGCAACCACATCCATCCCATTCCATCACCCCTGGTGCCCTCCCCGACACCCATATGCATAAACCGATGCATCTCGCCACACTAGGCGTCATCCGCTGCCACAACCACAAGGCCTCCGTGCCTCCACATATGACAACATCCATCCAGGCGCACATCACAGCACAAGTAGTAGAAAAACAACAATCACAACCATAGGCCCTTGACCCCTTATCAAACAAGAGGGTAACTCAGAACCCCTTTAGAAATTCCCACATAATATGTTCTCTAATCCATATTGAATTTAACAGATTCATTAACATGCCTCTTTATCTTTAGCCAATTATTTAACAAATAATTCCGGCTTTACGTTCTTTATCAATTTCCATCATGAACGAGCAACTAATTAAAGAAAATCATAGATATCACTCTATCTATAAAAACATGGGGAAAACCGTTATCACGGTACAAAGCAACAACATGCGATCAACCAATTCTTTTAGTCCTGTTCAAGTATTTAATTAGTTCAATTTCATTGTGATCCAAAGGACTAAATCATTCTAATTCTACGATTGCACATACACAATTAGAGAAGCCATGAATCCCCTACCTCGAAGAGTTCTTGACGTCCTTTATCCACACAGCGGCCCACAATCCTTCTCTCGCGACAACTTATGTGGAAGAATGATCGAAACAGCTTGGTTGCATAAAAAACAGAGCAGAACCAATACTAGGAGTAAAGATTGATTGTGCAGCTCCTACAGAAAGGATTGAAAGGTTCTAGCGCCTCTTAGTTGAGAACAAAGGGAAAGAACAAGGGATAATGATATCTCATCCCTTTTTAAGATTTAACGAGGTGACGGGTTAAGATCCGGTTAATTCTCCATTAAAAAACGATCGCATTAACCCACGCGGTTTGACCAAGTAAAACATTCCAAGCCTTAGGATTAATTAATATAGGATTTATGGCTTTTTAAACGGCCTTAAGAGACCTTAAAATAAGGCTTTAAATGTATTATACGTCAAAGGAAACGTAAAAAAGGGGCAAAACTGTAGGAGTCTGGAAACACTGTTCACCCACCGTTACTGTACATGAAACCGATCTGTGAAACTGATCTATCACACCGATCTGTGAAACTGATCTGTCACACCGATCTGTGAAACCGATCTATGAAACCGATCTGTGAAACCGATCTGTTAGATCGATCTGTGAAACCGATCTGTTAGACTGATCCGTGATACCGATCTGTCACACCGATCTGTGAAACCGATCTGTGAAACCGATCTGTCAGACCGATCAGTGAAACCGATCTGTCACACCGATCCGTGAAATCGATCTGTCACACCGATCTGTGACACCGATATGTCACACCGATCTGTGAAACCTATTTGTCAGACCGATCGGTGAAACCGATCTGTCACACCGATCTGTGAAACCGATCTGTCACACCGATCTGTGAAACCGATCTGTCAGACCGATCTGTGAAACCGATATGTCACACTAATCTGTGAAACTGATCTGTCACACCTATTTGTGACACCGATCTGTCAGACCGATCTGGGAAACCGATCTTTCACACCGATCTGTGAAACCGATCTTTCACGCCGATCTGTGACACCGATCTGTCACACCGATCTGTGAAACCGATCTGTCAGACCGATCTGTGAAACCGATCTGTCACACTGATCTGTGAAACCGATCTGCTAAACCGATATGTCAGACCGATCTGTGAAACCGATCTGTCACACCGATCTGTGAAACCGATCTGTGAGACCGATCTGTTACTGTTCATAAAACTGGAAACACTGTTCACAGAACTGGAAAATTGGCAAAGTTTTGGGCATAAGTCCCCTTGACCTCCCAGAACACCTCCAACACCAACATTTCACAAAGTAATGGACCGGACAGGTCCGGGCCATTACATTAGATAACTCTCAAAACATTCTCGTCCTCGAGAATTAAAACCCAACCCAGAAGAAAGAGGGGTCCGAACAACCACCCCATAAGATACCTCTCAGGGGAAAACCACCATGAGTTGTTCGAAAGCAGGAACAAAACTACGACATCCGAGAGTATGGAAACAAACAATCCATATCCAAACAATTCAAACATAACATCACATAAAAGGTACATAAATAAAACATGAAAGGTCTAACCATAAAGGAAACATCATTACATGAAAAGATTTAAACATTAAACAACTCTGGGTACTGAGCACGTATCTGTGACTCACGCTCCCAGGTACTCTCCTCCATGCCACCATTTCGCCACAAGACACAAACTAAAGGAATAGAATGACCACGCAACACCTTCTCCTTACGGTCTTGGATCACCATAGGTCGCTCCTCGAAGGTTGCATCATCATCGATATCGATCTCTCCCCAACCCATAATATGAGATTCATCATGAAGATAACAACGGAGCTGTGATACATGGAAAACATCATGTATCTGACTCATCTGAGGGGGATGTGCTACTCGATACACCACAGCTCCCACACAAGCTAACACCTCGAAAGCCCCAACAAACCGGGGAGAAAGCTTACTTCCACAACCAAACCTTCGCTGCCCACGACGGGGAGCCACCTTCAGAAACACAAAATCCCCAACATTAAACTCTAACAGTCTCTTTCTTTGATCAGCATAAGATTTCTGATGATCTTGTGCTGTCTTCATCCTCTCACAAATCACCTGAACCATCTCTGTTGTATTCTGCACAAGTTCTGGTCTGAGAATTGCTGACTCTCCGACCCCAGTCCAGCACAACGGAGAACGACATGGCCGACCATACAAGGCTTCAAACAGCGCCATACCGATGGTAGAGTGAATACTATTATTGTAACCGAACTCTACCAAGGGTAAGTGCTTCACCCATGAACCTCCAAAATCAAGAACACAAGAGTGCAACATGTCTTCAATAGTCTGGATGGTTCGCTCTGTCTGACCATCTGTTTGAGGATGAAAAGTAGTGCTAAGGCATAATTGAGAACCAAAAGCATGATGGAGACCTCTCCACACCCTAGAGGTAAAATGAGGATCTCGATCAGAAATGATCGTCCTAGGTACTCCATGAAGCCTCACCACCTCCTCCAGATACTGCCTCGATAAAACCTCCACTGAGCTCGACTCCTTGATTTCTATGAAGTGGGACGAATTAGTTAAACGATCCACTACCACCCATATAGCATCATGTCCTCCCGGAGCTCGAGGTAAACCTGTAACAAAGTCCATCGAGATGTCCTCCCACTTCCACTGGGGAATCTCTATGTCCTGGAGAAGACCACCAGGAACACGGTGTTCGGAATTCACCTTCTGGAAGACTAAACATCGAGACACACATTCTGCAACTGTAAGCTTCAGCCCAGGCCACCAAAACTGACTCCTCAAGGATCAGTACATCTTCGTCATACCAGGATGTACCGCCAAGGGTGAACTATGGAACTCTCAGAGAACAGTCTCGCGCATAGCTAAGGGAACAAAAATCCTGCCATGATACAACACTCGGTGTTGTTCATCCTCCGACCAACCATCAGGGGCCTCACCACATACAACTCTGTCTCTCCAAAATTCCACCTCTAGATCACCCAACTGAGACTCTTCCACCTTCTGCATCAGGGATGACTGCACCGTCATCTGGAAAAGACAACCTCTACCCCCAACTTCTCCCATATCAAGATACAAAGCTGATAGCTCTTCCATCACTCTCCAGGAATCACCAGATTCACGCACAACATCATTACTTGACTTTAGGCTCAGTGCATCAGCAACAACATTTCCCTTCCCAGGTGTATACGATATTTCGAAGTCGTATTACTGCAAGAACTCCATCCCCTGATGCTACCGCAAGTTCAAATCCTACTGAGAGAAAACATACCTCAAACTCTTATGATCGGTGAAAACCAAAAAGCGCTCGCCAATGAGGTAATGTCTCCACAACTTCAGCGCAAACACCACGGCTGCCAACTCAAGATCATGGGTGGCATAGTTGCATTCATGGGGACGTAACTGCCGAGACCCATAAGAAACAACTGACCTCTGCTGCATGAGAACACATCCTAGACCCAGATGTGAAGCATCACAGAAAACATCAAACTGGACTCCTTCCGCTGGAAGACAAAGGACTGGAGCACTTACCAACTTCTCCTTTAGATACTCGAAAGCTGTCTGACACTGATCAGTCCATATGAGCGCTTGCTCCTTCTTGGTCAAAGCTGTCAGAGGAGTCCCAACTCGGGAGAAATTAGCCAAAAACCTCCTATAATAGCTTGCAAGACCAAGGAATCTTCGCACCTCTGACACAGTCTTGGGGGCTGGCCAAGAAACCACTGCTTCTATCTTCGAAGGATCCACAACTACTCCCTGTTGGGACTCAACATGTCCCAAGAAACGAACTTCTCGAGCCCAGAACTCACACTTGGACAACTTCCCAAACAACCGATGTTGGCGAAGAACTCCCAAAACGGCTCGTATATGCTCTGCATGCTCCTCTTCAGATGTGGATTACACAAGGATGTCGTCAATGAAAACCACAACAAACATGTCCAGGAATTCACAGAACACAACATTCATCAACCCCATGAAAACAACTGGAGCATTCGTCACGCCGAAAGGCATTACAACAAACTCATAATGCCCATGATGGCAACTGAATGCAGTCTTCGGGATATCCTCATCCTTTACACACATTTGATGATATCCTGACCGCAAGTCGATCTTTGAGAACCAACTTGCACCCTTCAATTGATCGAATAGGTCATCAATCTGCGGGAGAGGATAGCGGTTCATTATTGTCACTTTGTTTAACCGACGATAATCGACGCACAACCGCAAACTTCCATCAGCCTTTTTCACAAACAAAACTGGTGCACCCCAAGGTGACACACTTGGCCGAAAAAAACCACACTACAACAGACCATCGAGCTGAATACATAGCTCTCGTAACTCAGAAGGGGCCATCCTATAAGGAGACATAGATATAGGAGACGCTCTTGGGAGTAGCCCCATTCCAAAATCGATCTCTCGTCGAGGGGGTAAGGATACAACCTCTTTTGGAAAGACATCAGGGTAATCCTCTACGACCCTAGCAAATGCCAGCTGTTGAACCTCTGAAGAACTCAGCGTCATCTCAGCCATCATGGATGATAAGTATGGAACTCGTCTATGACTCATCCGAGGATCTCTCTCACCAACAAACACCACATTCTCTCCATCTTCATCAAAGAAAACGACCTTCTTCCTGTAGCAATCCACAACAGCCTGCACTGAATACAACCAATCCATGCCAAGAATGACATCATATGGTTGTATTCGCAAACTTAGGAAATCTCCCCAAGAGCGGTGTTGCCCCAACACTAGCTCACAGTCTCTACATATTTCAAACAGGTCACCTCGACCTCCAACTGGCGTAGTCAACGCCAAGGGCACTGGATGCCTCTCTACCTCAAGTCCCAAAGCATGGACAAGGGTAGGTGATATGAAAGAGTGTGTTGCTCCTGAATCAAACAAGGCATACACCAAGGTAGAAAACAAGCAAAGGGTACCTCGAACGACATCTGGCTCGCCTGGGGCTGGCAACGCTAGAGCATGAAGCTGACCACGACCACCTCCACGGCCTCTGTGACCCAGATGACGACCACCACCACGGCCACGCTATGCTCTCTAAGGACGAGGAGCGTCATGGGGATGTCCTCTGCCTGCTCCATCTACCCTCGGGTGATCTAAAGCTAGTGCAACCTGCTGCTGCTGCCTTGGCTGGAACTGCCTCAACGGAGGAACCTGGAGTGGAACACCTGGTGCACGATGACTGCTCTGAAAAGTTGGGCACTCCCACTGCTGATGACCACGTCCACCACAAGAAATGCAAGCGCCTGATCCCTTGGCATAGGTCTGAGAGTTTCTACCTTCGGAGAAACGAGATGGAAAGTGATGGGACCTACACCCAGGTGAACGGAAACTCTTCTGCCCTGAAACCCGGGAACCCCGGACCACATCTCTGCTTCGCGAGGAATCATGATGATTCCCCTCTCGTGCTGATCCTGTCCTAGACAAAGTCCTCTCAACAACCTCTGCCCTCGTCAGCACCTCTAGATATGTCTCCAGCATAAATGGGGTGACCTGGCGCTGGATCTCTGGATGCAAAGCCTCCTCGAAATGCCTCTCCCTGGCCTCATCATCTGGTAACAGGTCTGAAGCATATCGTAGAAGGTTCCTGAAACGGATTCCAAACTCCCGAACACTGGAGCTCCCCTGTCGAAGGGTAAGAAGCTCCTGGTGACTGGACGCCTTTGCAGTCGACGAAAGAAACTCGACTCTAAACCTATCTCGTAACTCCTCCCATGAGATTGATGAATCTTCAAGATCCCCAAGGAACAAGAACCACCACTGCCTCACCGCTCCATGCAACATCGTCACAACCAAGGACACCCAGTGTTCTTTCCGATCACGAATCGAGCTGAAGCTGATCTCAACTTCCTCTAACCAGCCTTCTGTGACTGCATCTGAAATGGTGCCCTCGTACTTCTGTAGACTCTGGCGCTGGAACTCTTGGAGTGTCTTCCTCCAAGTGTCATCATCGTCAACCTCTACCCTGCGGCGATCTGCTGGAACAGCCTGCTGGGCATCTTCTGCGCAAAACTGACGAGGACGTCGACCTGGAGCCATACCTGTAAAATAATAACTGTTAGAGCTCCTAAGCCTGGAATATGGAATACTCAACATTAATTAATTAATTGTTTTGTTTTATTAATTTTAGGTTACCTATCCCAAGGTCTACCCATTCAAACACAAGCGCAAAGAATAATGATGCATGATCTTTCCTAGGTCTCTACCCTGCAACCGGTATCACTTGTTTAGTAGCCATTGTTAACTTAAAGGTCCGTGCAACAGATCATAGGGGGGCCCTAAACGCCTATGTCTCTGCCGGTATCCAGTGTTTACCCTACTTTCTATACAAGAATAACACTATTTCCCTACCATCCCATGCATCCTCACCTGTGCCTAACTCCAAACTCCATCATATCCCTCCACCAGACCTCTGATACCGCTCTGTCACAACCCCCTCCCCACAAAGTGTACCCCTCCTGGGCCGGCAATGTGAGAAGGGAGATAATGACCCCCGAGTCCCGCCTCCAGTAGGCCCCGGGTTGGTGACTAGCACCGAGGGTATAATACACACACAAATGGGAAGCATTACCCTCTAAGAGAACACATACAAAAGAGAGAGATAGAATAGACTCCAACCAACTCCAACTCATAACTGAAAAATAAAAGAATCCCAAGTACATATATGAAATTCCATGAAAAATTACTATAACTGAAATGGAAAACTAAAAGTACCCAAAAGAAAGTAAAACGGCAGCGACCACAAGCCCGAACAACTCCTCCTCCAACCGCAAGCTAGTACTAACCAGCATGATCTCCAACCTGCTCCAAGTGACCTGAAAAACAGTTTATATATACATAGGGGGAGTATAACAGTATACTCAGTAGGATCCTCCCCAAGCCTCTCGTGCAAACGTTAAGAAAGCATGCTAAAGCCCTGTGAACAACAAGTGAAACTAACTCATCACCTAAACAGTTATACTATGTTCGAAACCTCACCATGGCTACTCTCACCAAGTAATGCATACACGAATATAGCATATAGTAAAGAATATCAAGGGTACCCCGCTACTACTTCCCAACTAGTTTTCCGCTTTTCCCCAACGACATACGTCCTGTGCATCTCTCTCCAAAGGCTTGCCCGCAGACACCTGGGCTAAGCTCCACAATCTGCACCTCGTGCACCACAAAGTCTTGCCCGCAGACACCTGGGCGAAGCACCACACCGTCCTCACAACCAAAGTAACCAGGTAGTTTCCGGGAGCCACCACAGCTCGTATAACGTGTATCATACATCGGGTATAATACCTCAAGCCATTACAGCCCATACTCCGAGTAAGGATCCTCAAGCCATTACAGCCTATACACGTTACACCTATAGTAGTCCATAGGATACTATATCCAGAATATATGTGTGGGAAATAACCACAAGCCATCACAGCCCTCTACACACATATATGGGTAAAACTAACCACTGTGCCTACCAGCACAAAGATCTACCAAGAGAAGAGAGCGGGGCCAAAGGGGGTAGTCAGCCATTCAACCTCCCATCAGAATGTTGGGGAAAACACCCCCCCCCCCAGGGCTCAGAATCCCTGGGGTGTCAGTTGCCCTTACCGACAGGGTGGAGTAGCGTATAGAAACACAAAAAGTACAGAATATATATATATATCTCACATCCAGAGTATGGGCATTACCTAGTCTTAGATACAACTGCAGCTAACGTCTCTCAGACTCCAGGCTGCTACTTCGAATACTAGGTATCCTATAAGCACACAACCAATTGAAGAGCTTTATTAGATTACTCCATTCTCATTTATCAGTTCCACTATACATTAATTAATTCTGTAAACATTAATTAAGAATGAACAATTCCATATTAAACTGAATTGGCATCACTTTCAAAACAACTGCTCCTTTTTATGATTCACATCACCTTTAAATTCCAGCATCTCCATCCCCGTCGATTTTCACCATTTAATAAAACATTCCTTACAGAATTACTTTTCCACATTCCCATGAATTCTAGAAAAACATCCTATGCTTCAAAACACAAAGGAGGCTCAACACGGTGAGTAGATATACTACCCGTCGAGTCTTTGCCGCCTATAGAAAGAGCATATACCCATTCTCCCTCAAGAGGCTAAATACGGAAAGCACGTGGCATACCCTGCGCGTCTTCGCCTCCTTCGGAAGAATGGTAGCAAGACCAGCTCCCTTGAGCAGTGGGGAAAAAAAGCAGATTAACATTTAAGAAAACCGCAAGCAACTAGCAACCACATCCATCCCATTCCATCACCCCTGGTGTCCTCCCCGACACCCATATGCATAAACTGATGCATCTCGCCACACTAGGAATCATCCGCTGCCACAACCACAAGGCCTCCATGCCTCCACATATCACAACAGCCATCCAGGCTCACATCACAGCACAAGAAGCCGAAAAACAACAATCACAACCATGGGCCCTTGACCCCTTAGCAAACAAGAGGGTAACTCAGAACCCCTTTGGAAATTCCCACATAATCTGTTCTCTAATCCGTATTGAATTTAACAGATTCATTAACATGCCTCTTTATCTTTATCCAATTATTTAACAAATAATTCCGTCTTTACGTTATTTATCAATTTCCATCATGAACGAGCAACTAATTAAAGAAAGACATAGATATCAATCTATCTAGGAAAACATGAGGCAAACTGTTATCACGGTACACAACAACAACATGCGAACAACCAATTCTTTTAGTCCAGTTCAAGTATTTAATTAGGTCAATTTCATTGTGATCCAAAGGACTAAATCATGCTAATTCTACGATTGCACATATACAATTAGAGAAGCCATGAATCCCCTACCTCAAAGAGTTCTTGACATCCTTTATCCACACAGCGGCCCACAATCCTTATCTCGCGACAACTTATGTGGAAGAATGATCGAAACAGCTTGGTTGCATCAAAAACAGAGAAGAACCAATCCTAGGAATAAAGATTGATTGTGCAGCTCCTACGGAAAGGATTGAAAGGTTCTAGAGCCTCTTAGTTGAGAAAAATGGGAAAGAACAAGGGAGAATGATATCTCGTCCCTTTTTAAGATTTAACGAGGTGACAGGTTAAGATCCGGTTAATTCCCCATTAAAAATGGATCGCATTAACCCACGTGGTTTGACCAGGTATAACATTCCAAGCCTTAGGAATAATTAATATAGAATTTATGGCTTTTTAAACGGCCTTAAGAGCCCTTAAAATAAGGCATTAAATATATTTTATGTCATAGGAAACGTAAAAAGGGGAAAAACTGTAGGAGTCTGGAAACACTGTTCACCAATCGTTACTGTACATGAAACCGATCTGTGAAACCGATCTGTGAAACTGATCTGTCACCCCGATCTGTGAAACTGATCTGTCACACCGATCTGTGAAACCGATATGTGAAACCGATCTGTGAAACCGATCTGTCAGACCAATCTCTGATACCGATCTGTCAGACAGATCCGTGAAACCGATCTGTGACACCGATCTGTGAAATCGATCTGTGAAATCGATCTGTGGAACCGATCTGTCAGACCGATCTGTGAAACCGATCTGTCACACCGATCCGTGAAACCGATCTGTCACACCGATATGTGACACCGATTTGTCACAACGATCTGTGAAACCGATCTGTCAGACCGATCTGTGAAACCGATCTGTCACACCGATCTGTGAAACCGATCTGTCACACCGATCTGTGAAACCGATCTGTCAGACCGATCTGTGAAACCGATCTGTCACACCGATCTGTGAAACCGATCTGTCACACCGATCTGTGACACCGATCTGTCAGACCGATCTGTGAAACCTATCTATCTCACCGATCTGTGAAACCGATCTGTCACGCCGATCTGTGACACCGATCTGTCACGCCGATCTGTGAAACCGATCTGTCAGACCGATCTGTGAAACCGATCTGTCACACCGATCTGTGAAACAGATATGTCACACCGATCTGTGAAACCGATCTGTCAGACCGATCTGTGAAACCGATCTGTCACACCGATCTGTGAAATCGATCTGTGAGACCGATCTGTCAGACCGATCGGTGAGACCGATCTGTTACTGTTCATAAAACTGGAAACACTGTTCACAGAACTGAAAAATTGGCAAAATGTTGGGGATAAGTGCCCTTGACCTCCCAGAACACCTCCAACACCAACATTTCACAAAGTAATGGACCGGAGAGGTCCGGGCCATTAAAAAGCTATTCCCTAAGTATATCATTTATTTTGAAATCCTGTATCATGTTTGGAAGGTAGCTTACTGATTTATGATTCCATAAAATCTATCTCATGTTCACGATGTGTTCCATGTTTCTCTCATGTGAAAGCACATACCTTATCATTGGCATGTACTAAAATAATAAGCTGTACCAATATAGAATGATATATCTTGTGATGAACAACAGATAGATATTCTAGATCATAATGAAAAGGTTCTCAAAAATAATACCACTCACATAGGTAATGTTTTTGGAAGAACCACAAATTTATTGAATCTATGTAGGAAATTGAGGATGTTATGATGTAGAATAATCCTCATGTATTTATTTTGATATGAATAATTCTGAGGGAGAAATTCAGTTTAAGTGTGGGAATAGTATAACACCTATACGTTTTTATGATATATTTTCTTTAAATAATTTTAATTATTGAATTGATTTAATTTCACATAATCATGAGTTTTCATGAAATAAAAGAATCTGATAGTATAAAACTGATCATTTTAACCTAGTTGTTTAGTTAGGGGGAATAATTATTACTAACATGTTATTTTTTTGGGAATTCATTGGAAACACGTTATTTATGAAAAACATGTAAATCAATTATAAATTTTTATTTTTGTAATAATGAATATAGTGAATAACTATTAGTAAATTATATTAGTAGAATACATGTATATATATTCTATATGGTTAAAAAATAATATTTTATATTTATCCAACACATATTTTTATTAAATTGTATGAATAAATCCTATTTGATGCATAAAAACTTATATTTATCAAAAGGGTATTTATTTTTACTTTTATTGGAGAACCCTTTTTAATTTATAATATTTTAATTAATAATTTTAATAGGAAAACATATAACACTACTCAAGAATTGGGATTAAAATTTTAGTTTGGATGAATTTGTGATATTTTTTTAATAAGATTCATTTTTGATGAATATTAAAAATACACTAAATTTTAATTGAAAAAAAACAAATTTCATTGAAATATTTTATATGGATAATTTATAATATTTAGTGGTTTCAAAGTATAAATAAAATATATTTTTATTATTCCACATAATTTAAGTCATCATAATTAAATTTACATTGAATTCTGATAAATAAAAAATTCAATCATTTGGAATGTTTTAACTTTTAAAACTAATTCAATCTTTCTGAAAATATGATTAATTTTATATTAATTACTAAAAATGTTGGGTTTTAATTTTAAAAATTTCTTTCATATATAGAATAATTATTTAAAAATTATGTAAATAGAGTTTTTTGGGGCCTTATGAATTATTATTTTGGTAATTTTTATTAATATGGTAAGAGGGGAAATCAGATTATTATGAATAAAAATAATATTATGAAATTCACATAACAATTATATTAATAACATTGTATAAGTTTATTTGGACTTAAATATTCTTTTTGATTAAATGAATCTCTTTGTTAGTCACATGGATGAGATTAAGATATTTAATTTAAATTATTTAAGGAAAAAATTACATTTTTGATCCTCAAATATTAATAACTATAAAATTTTTAAAATAAAGGTATATAAAAGATAATTTAGATTACAAATACACATGTAAAATAAATAAATTTTTTATTTATCATGAAAATTTATTCTTAATAATTTGGAAATAAAAAACTACCTTAAAGACTTATACTTTAATGATATAGAAATTATTTAATTGATGTGAAATCAATAAAATAATATTTATTAAAATGATATTAACCATTACAAGACCTTAAATCTTGACCAAATTTTATTTTTCTAGTATAAATTGACCAAAAATATCTATGTGTTGAGTTATTGTCTGATCCTTTTAGAAGATATTATGACACTTATGAAATTTTATTTAAAGTGATTTTAAATTTGTCACATTAATGTTATAATTAGTATAACATTTTTAATGTAGGATTTAATAGAATATATATTTTATTACAATTATTCTTATGAAGTGTAATTGATTTATATTTTCATAATGGTTTTTTAATTTTTATTCAAAAAATTATAATAATAGATAATTTTACAAAAAAAATTTAGTAGTAATTTTATTTAGGGAAATAAAATATAATTTCTATTAAAAATATTAAAATAAATAATATTTGGGATAATTAATATGTACAATTAATATTCAATATAACCTATAACTAATTAGAATATAATAAAATATTTTGTTCTAAGATAACATGTTATATTAATATTTATAAAAATCAATGAATTGAGTAGTTCCAAAATTGAAAATATTGATTGTTAATCAAAATAATGTTTTATTAAATTATTTATAAATAATAAATAATTTTTTAAAAAATATTGAATAATTATTAAAGGTTTTAAAATTATATAAGGTATTTATTTATTGTGTAACTGACAACGAATAAGTAAATATTGAACATCTATTAATGTTGAAATGTTTTTTTTTCATAATTAAAAATTAATTAGAATAATTAAGAGTTAATTAAAATTATATAGTTCATATTGACATAAATACATATGTAAAATTTATTAGATTATTATATTACTACCCTATCTCAAATAATATTCTAACTTTGTACATTTTGGAATTTTCTGAAAATTTTTTTAATTTAATATAAATTAATATTTTTTTTGAGATTGAAAAAGTGTGCCACACAACAATTATAAAAGGGTGCCTCCTCCATCACACCATTAATTCACATTGGGAATTTAATTTCATCCATCCATTACAAATTTCCTTCATCAATATCCCTAGTTACATTCTATGTGTTCTTTTCTTCATCAAATACTAGTTTTTTAACTCTAAAAGTTGATTTATTGGGTGGGAATCGAATAAGAAGTATCCTCCTTAACCAGTTCATTCAATCATATTTCATCCTTGTACATGATCTTCATGATTTGTTTCATTATAAAGTAACAACTCTAGTAATACTTATATACTGATGTTTTATTATTATTATGAAAAAACCATATTCGGTTTTCTATTATTCTTACTAAAAAATGAAGTAACCACACATGTGTATGTATGGCTTAACGTCTCCACGCCGTGGTGTAATATGTTTTTCACCACCAACCTACTTAGATGGTTATAAAGACGGAATTAAAAAATATATATGTGATTTTTATAAAGTTATTTTGATTCCTAAATATTTAACACCATCCACTTAAATATCATTTAATAATTATTGTAATGACATCATCACTCTTGCAAACATATGGACTACTTTCTCCATGATGAGATGTTAATCATTCTACATGATCTCTATTAATGAATTATTATATAATGAAGGGAATAAATAAATATGATATATGTATAATAACATAATTCGCTAATTTTATAACTACATATTATGAATTAGAAGAATAGCTTATCAAAAAAACAATCGTATGAATATAAACAAGTTAACACTCGATGGATGAGTAATAATGATAGTAACAAAAACATGATATTATGATCATATATGATATCATAAAAATGACTATAATTATAGAATAGGTATACAATATTATTTAAACCATTATATAGGAGGCTTGTATAAATTCAAAGGAAATCAAACCTAAGATAACAAATAATTTCACAATCTCATTATTAGTCTAGATTGATTAGAAGTTGTATTTTTGGGGTATATTTATCATCCATGACCATCTTCATAATTATTTATTCAGAAATATTCACTCAGTTCTTCTAAAAATGATTAGAATCAATTTTAAATATTGACGAATTTTTATTAAATAGTACGAAATGAATCTTTTTTCATTTTCGATATGAGGTTGTTTTGAATTTTCCATCAAATGTATGAAGAGAATGATTTTTAATTTACACAACATGAATGTATTATTTTCTCATTTACCCTTATTTCAAAGATTATTCCATTACACTATTTATTTTTAATTTTAAAATATGCTATTTTATATTAAAATTTTCTGAAATTTTGAGAAAATAAATATTTTTGGAATAAGAAAGGGTATTTTCTTCAAGAATTATTGTTATATGTCATATCAAAATAATTCTCAATATTAATTAAATTATTTTATAGTGGTATGTTTCATGAATAATATCCTTATTGATCTTAGGGATTGATTATGTTTATGATGAAATTATATTTATGAAATTCATTTTTTTTAACATAGATTATGTTATGGTGCAATGATGATTAAAAAACCCATTTTATTCCTTAGGTTATGATGAATGGTATATGTTATTGTGGCACTCTTAAGAAAGATTACATTATGATATTACTGTGACATGTACCTCTCTCCAATGCATTGGGTAATGATTTATATCTCACGAGATAAACATTTCTGTAATGCGAAATGATATCGGTTCAGTAGTATAGAGATCGAATGAGGAGTGAACTCATTTTAGTAATGGACAATGGAATTTATGATGGTCTTGAATATGAGCCCTACCAAATATAAAATGATATTCTATAATTCTGTGATAACCAAAAAAATCATGTATTTTGTTATGACTGTTGGGATTACATTAATTGTTTTGTACAATTTATCTCATTGAATTATAGAACGATGTTTGATATGAAGGATAATATTTTCTAATGTTATGTTCTTTTGTATTATGATTATGATGTGATTGATATATCCCTTTTTAAACCTTACTGCTCATTTGAGCTCCCAATTTTATATGATTATTTTCCCCTAGTCATGAAGATATGTATTATGTAACATATGTCAAAAGGGGTCATGTTATGATGTAATAACTAGGAGACAATGTAGATGTCTGATAAACTAGTTGTTAATATTTCGCAGTTTTTTTAGAATCTTGACATATACGGTCATGTGATGGCTTAGTTATAATTTTTAATAAATATTCTTCAATTGTTTATGTAACATCTATCTATGTAATGTAAGGGTCATTGTAGAAACATCGCACCAAAACACATTAATGGTATTTACGATATGGATAACCCCCCATTGCAAATAATGTGTCTGGATGTGAGCTTTTGTGATGGGTCCCCTCACAAATACCCTACTAGATTTTCTATTATTTGGGACGCGTATCCACCCGAATAAAAAATATTTTGTTGGTATATTATTATTTGTGATGAGACTCTTCATCAATATTATTTTTTACCATGACCTCATTTAATAACCATCAAAACTTTTACATCATGTCCCATAAAAAATAACCCCATCACAAAGGATATATCTTATATTTACCCCATCCAAAATTGTTTAATTCATAACTTCACTCAACTTCACTAACACTGTCTCCTCAGATATTTCATTGATTAATTTTTTTGGAATTCATCTGTTACAATGGATCAATATTCAAGTATCCACTGAAAGAATAAATTTTAAGGTATTTAATTGATTTATTTAATTCAATTGATTTATTATTTGTAATAATCATTATCGATATATAGTAAATATATTTAATAGAATTTAGTTCCTATATTGGTTTTTAATTTTTTTTGAAAATATTTTGTTTTAATTTACATTGAGGTTTTAAATTTAAATTATATAGTTTTAACGTTCAAAATTTTAATTTAATTTTCTCAAATTATTAATAAATAGTTTTAATTATTAATAATTATTTATAATTATTAATAATTTGTTTTACATTAAAAAATATTTTTGTTAATTAGTTATAGTTATTAATAATTAGAAAAAAAATATATTACTCATTATTAATAACTAGAAATAATTAGTGAGGTTGTTAGAAAAATTAAAAGTAATTAGTGATAAATAATTGTAATTGGAAATAATTAATAAGATTTAGTAACAATTAATAAAATATATAAATAATTTGTTACAATTGGTAATAATTATTAATAATTAATAATAATTAATAATTAGTAATAATTAGTCGTAATTAGAAAAAATTAAATGTAATTATTAATAATTATTAAAAAATTTACTAATTAGTAATAATTAGTAATAATTAACAGTAATTGATCATAATTAGTAATAAATTGTAAAAATTAATAAAAAACATAATAAATAGTAAAAAATAGTAAAAAATAGTTAAAAATTGTAAAAAAATAGTATTTAGAAATAATTTTAAAAAATTATTAATAATTAGTAATGATGATTAATAATTATTAATAATTGTTAATAAATATTAATAATTACTAAAAAATAGTAATAAATATTAATAATTAGAAATAATTAGTAATAATTATTAATAATTAGTAATAATTAGAAGTAATTACTACTAATTAGTGCTAATTGGTAATAATTTGTAATAAATAGTAATAAAAAATAATAATATATATAATTAGAAAAAAATATTATAAAATAGTACTAATTAGTAATAATTGTTATTAATTAGTAATAACTAGAAATAAATAGATATTATAAGTGATACTTAATGACAACTATTGATAATTAGTAATAATTAGGCATAATTAGGGATGATTAGTAAAAAATACTAATAATTAGTAATAATTAGTAATAATTTATAATAATAAAGAATAAATAGTAATTATAATGAAAAATAGTAACAAATTTTAATTTTAGATAATAAGGGTAATATTTATTTATAAATAGTATTAATTATTAATACTTAGTATTACATAGTAATAATTAATAATAATTAATTATATTTTGTAATAAATGGTAAGAAATTTTATTACTTAGAAATTATTAGGAATAATTAATAATAATTTGTATTAATTAGTAATAAATTTTGATAATTAGCTGTAAATATCTATAATTAGTGGTAATTAGCATGAATTAGAGTAATAATTAATAATAATATTTAATAATTTGTAATAATTTGTAATAATAATTAATAATTGGTAGTAATTAGTAAGGATTAGTAATAAATAGTAATAAATAGTCTCAAAATAGCAGTAATTAGTAGTAATTTGTAATAATTAGTGGTAATTAGTAATAATTAGTAGCAATTAGTAGAAATTAGTAGTGATTAGTAATAATTTTGAGTGATTAGTAATAATTAAAGATAATTAAAAATAGTTAGAAATAATTAGTGGTAATTAGTTGTAATTATCTATAATTAGTGGTAATTAGTAGAATTCCATGGTAATTATCAGTAATTAGTGGTAATTAGCAGTAATTATCAGTAATTAGTAGAAAAAAGTTAAAATTACTAATATTTAATAAATTCATCAAGAATAAATACAACCATTAAGAATAGGTGAACTCCTAATACTTATTTATTTAATTTTTTAGCCTCTTCATATAATATTTGTATGTTAATTTTCTAATGACATTCATGTTATACTTATTTAGTTTTTTCTTAGATCATTTGGGAAGCCATATTTTAATATTATATGTCTATAACATGCCACAAAAGGGATAAAATTATTCTTCCGGCCAATGTAGACATGTTTTCCATATTTATTTCATTTCATTATCGAACTGCCTACATTATATATTTATTTGAATTTGTTAGATGAAAAACCCTTCAAATAGTTGAATTCTGTTGGTGTATTAGAAGATCATGTGCCCATTGTAGCATCTCATCCTGATATAATGGGAAAATGATCATCTTATTATATTATGACTTTCAATAATGGGAATGAAATTTCAACTAAACATATCGAGTCAATATGTATTGTTGGATGTTTGACTTATCAAGATAATGGAAACATGGTAACTTTAGGATTTAGTATTATTTTGAGGTTATAGGATCTATTAGTATAATATACAGCTCAATCTGATTAATTTTGGGATCGGTATACACTAGGGAAGGTTAAATGGGATGTCTTGATGATAGTACAAAATGTAGCTAGAAGAGAAGAGGTGTTGATGACTATAAATGGTGGAATAAATTGGTGAAATGAAAATTTTGGACATGGTTGGAATAAAAATTTGTCACCATCTAATAATTTTAAATTATATTATTTATATGTTTTTATTAAATCATGGAATTTTCAATCATAATATGAATAAAAATAACCAATTTTTATCAACCATGCCAAAATTTTTCATTAGGTCGCCAGAATCAGGGTAGAAAGAATGTGATGTGTCATTGACAACAATAGTTGTAGTATTAAGATAATATTTCATGATGACGAGACATAGTGGGAATAAATTTGTTTAATGAAAACATTATACATGGTTACGTAAATTGGTTTTTATCATTTGATGAATGTAAAATCCATGATTTATAAATTTTTAGCAAATCATAATATTTTCAATCTTAAGGTGAGTAGAAATATCTTATTTTTTGATATCGTTGTGCAATTTCTTTATTAGGTAACCAAAACAAGGGTTGGAATACAATGACATGTCAATGGATGTAACAATAGTAGTAGGAGGATAAGAGGGGTCGATTACAAGAGAAGCATCACAAATAGATGATGAAGTATATTCTATGTATGACTCATATTTTAGGGTAGGGTTCCCTCCACCCCAACACCCAAATGACCTCCCTCCCTTTCAGTGATTTATTTTTTATTTTATAAAAATTTTAATGTATATATTAATATTATATTATAATTATATCATATATTTACACTTTTAGGTAGCGTGTATTTTATATTGTTTCAATTTTTTATTTGTATTATTTTTTAATATAATTTTTTGTTACTTATTTATTATTTTATTAATTTTTATTAATATTTTTATTAATTTGATTTTATTAATTTTTTAAATTATTTTTAATTTATATGTATTATTTTAAAAATTATTTTAGATTTTCTAAATTTTATTCTATTTTAGACTTATTTTTCACGAGTATGCCCTCGTGTTAGAAAGATGTTTTAAAAACACCAAGACAAATTATTTTCATCAATACATCATAAAAATAGTATTTGAGACAATAATTTAGGTGACATGTTATTTAAAATGGTTCATAATAAAATATAAATATTTGTGATGGGATCCCATTGCAAATAACCCTTTCAAAATAGTTCTATATATTGTAGTGCTCATTTAATCATATAAAATTATTTTGATAAGTGGATAATATTTTATTTAATGTATGTACTAATTTAAATCCAATTAAATATTTTTCTAAATAATTATAATTTTTCTAAATCCAACTAATATGCAAAAAAATATTTGATTCCTCTTCACTTATAATTATATTAAAACTAAACCACCTTATAATCATTAATTAAATCGGGTTATGTCAATGTCTGGGTCGGTTTAACCACATAATTGAAAAATATTATCAGGTTAGTTAAAAAATGACAATGTGGAATTATTTAGTGGTTCACTATGATATAAATGATAATATAATGACTTTTCATGGTGTGTTTATATCGCTATTTAATACATTAATTAATAAATTTCTCTTTGATAATTCAGAATCATTGAAACGTTGTCATTTTTTATTTCAACATAGTGGTTCATAAGTAAATTTTCATAAAATGGAATTATTAAATTATAATATATATTGGAACATATATTGAATTATATTATATGATTTAGTAATGATAAACATTGAATTAAGAATAATCACATATGCAAATATTTTTAAACTAGTGAAAATGATCAATACAATAAACATTCGAAATGTAAAATTGAAAAAATACATATATAGAATAGTTATTTATAAAGAGTAAAATTTAAATTTGAAATTTAAAAGGTTATTTACTAATGTATTATGATATATTTGTTCATTCTATCTTATGTAAAAATATGTTTATGTATTTCATGAAAAGGGGTAAGGGGTTTTGTATCAATTTACCTTAACTAAGACTAGTGTTGTATATAAAAAAATATATTCATTAATTTTGTTTATATAATTCTTGTATAAGGAAAAATATGATCAATACAAATTTTTAATGTTTATTTGTGGTTAAATTACAAGTATTCACTTATAAGGGGTTATGATTAATGTGTTACTCAATCGGCAAGGGTTTTTTGGGACTCAATTATGTTCACTTATACATAATACATTTTTTGCATCATGTTTTATTTGAATATTGTATTCACTGGACATGGATATAATTGAATCAAAATCCATTATTTTCATTTAATTTAGTACCCAAATAATGTTTTCAAGTGTATACTAATCCAAATTAATCCCTATTTGTATGGATTTTGGGTAACTCTAATCCCCTTTTGAGTTATAATATTTTATCTTGAATATTATTATCAAATTATTATGATAAGACAATATAAATATTTTATTTTATAATATTTTATAATTCTCTTTTTGAATTTTTTTAATAATGGTATGGTTTTATTACCCTTTTTCACGATGCAAGTTTTTCAATTAAGATAATTTAATGAATTAAAAATGATTGTTTCATAATCATATTTTTATGATCAAAATTTATTAAAGAAATCATTATTTTACATTAAGTGATCTGTTATTGGATAATAAATTAAAACTAAGAGTTGTCAGTGAATTTTCACTTGACATTTTGAAATGTCTTTTGGAAATGGTGGGTGAATTCCTCTTATAGGTCAATGTTGAAAAATTTTTTTAGATGATATTTTATATTTTACCTTCCACTTACCTTCCCTTTTTTAAAATGTTTTCCCCTAATATATATTTTTGTCATAATATATATATATATATACATATATTGTCATTTCGGTAAAATGAACTCAATATTCAACACAATATAATTCTTAACCCAATCACGGGTGTTATCATTCAAGAATTATTTTATGAATATTCTTTTCAACTATGTACACATAATTTTAGGTTTCCTTTATTAAATTATTGTTATATTCAATTGAAATTATAAAAAACCTTTCTATGGATGGAGTATGATTATTTTTTTCATGTGTTTACTTTCTCTGATACTACTTAATCTACAAAGATTCAAAACCATATTTTATCATACATATATTGGATGATTTTCACATAGAATGTATGATATTATATTAACATGGAGAAATGTATTAGAATACCCTATATTGTTATCCCAATATGGACAATTATTGGCATGGTGTCTGTGTATTGTATGACTATCCACATTCTTCCTCATGATGGTTTTTTATCTTGTTATAACATTAAATTCACAGGGAAATAAAATTCCACTCTTATTGATTTTTATATGCCTATGTAGGTTGAGTATGTATTGATAGTATATAGTATAAATTATATTTTTAACAAAGTATTTATTCATATTATTATTAGTTAGGTAAATATATGAAATGTTTTTATTAACTATTATTGAGAATTTATTGGTCATAAACATGTGATGGGTGGTGATTGACATTATATATACCCTTAATGCATCAATAGGTGTCATGAGGAAAAACAGATTGGTTTTAGGTGTATACCTCTATCCCTGTTAGGATATTATCATGGAATATTGACTTGATTTTATGATGTGTTAAATATGGTTTGTAATACTTATAATGTTTCATGGAATAAGGAATTGATAGTTAGTTTTTGATATCCAACATTATGCCTCCCATCAGTACGAGATCAATATTATTAATATATTGGTTTTAATATTTTTCTCACGGATAAATTGTGCCCTTAATCTCAAATTTATTATGAATTCATGTTTATTACCCAATAATATAATAATATTTATATAATATTTATTTTTTGATTGGTTCGACTATTTGTTTCTCTTATTGGGCATTTGATATCACACATTATTATGTATTTAATTTCCCAAGGATATGGGGAATATTAGTACATGTTACATAATTATAAGTATAAAAATCGTGAATGAATTGGGGGGGGGATGATGAATATTTTTCATGAATTATGTAGTGTCATATATAATTGGATACTTTTTCACATGATACAAAATATGGGTGATTTTTTAGTTTATAATGTATTATAGATTTCCTAATATTTAATCCTAAATATATCATATATATATATATGAGATCAAATAATAATTTTTCATTCTAATTAAGGTTGGATTAATATAATATTTTTTAGATGGTATCAAGTATGTAATGTAATGTATTTATTTATGAGAATAAAATTTTGGAGTATCAGTTGAGGATATCATATTTGGAATCAGAGGAAATGTTTAGATATCTTTTATAATTAGGATATTTGTTGAAGATGACATAAGAATTTATTTGTTTATGTTGATACCAATTTATATTGTATTGATTACTATTTGTAATAATATAAAATTTGATGTTACAGAAACAATTCAAATGTTATTTGGGGATTAGGGTTAGAGAACCGCAATGAAAAAATTATGAATATGGAAAAGTATTGGATAACATCCTCATGCATTCGTAAAATTAATAGAATCTTGTATTTCCTAAGAATTCATCCTCATTTTCATACAAACAAGTGGAACTGGGTATGACAATAATCCCCCTAAGGTAAATCACACCAAAATGGGTTGGTTGAGAATTTAATCAATCATCACACTCAAGGTATATGTTTTGTGTATACACATTATCTTCATAAAAAATTAGGAATGATATCAGAATAAAGATAAATGATGATGTTAGAGAAGATTATAGAAAATATTTCCCATGGATTACCAAGTATTGAATAATGATAATCATAGGATGACTAGAAATTACAATATATTAAAATAACTTATATAAATTATGAAATATTCATATTTATTATTTTATATTAATATTTTTGATATTATCATAACCATTTCACTTGTACTATTTTCTTGACACTAGAATATGAAGATAAATCTGAGAAAGTTAGGTATATGAAAACTATTATATCTTATCATAGTATAATATGGGAAAAATGTAATTATATTCCTATTATGATAGAAAATTTGAGTTTTTGTGACTTTCCAAAAGTATTAAGATTAATATAACAATGAAACACTTAGAAATTACCAATAGTGGGTGATATTGATCAATAATATTAGGTTATATTCTAAATGTTGTGTGAAATATGTGAAAATTTGAATTATTATTTTGTAGTATTATTAACTTAAAAGTTTAGTGAAATAAATAAAAATGTAATTATGACCTTAAAAATTAATTTTATGACAAGGTTATATTTTTGGGAATAACTATTAGAGAACTAAATAATGAGTTATAGGTAACTCTTAAATTAAATAAAAACATGGTGTTGAGATAATAAGGGGTTGTTTGATTTTGAAAAACAATGTTAGAAAATAATTTTTAGCCCTAGGATTTATAATTGATTCAGAAAGTTTTTTGGGGAGTTAATCACATTCATTATGATTATGATATATAGTGACTAGTGTGTAACCTTATAGTATTTTAGAGTTGAAGATATTTTTAATTTTTAGGGTAATACATATCTCATTATGTTTTAATGTATTATAGATGAAAATCATTTTTGGAAAGGTACATTATTCAGATAATATGACCAAGTTATATTGATACTTGCCCATATTATTGTAGGAATAAAAATTATTGTTTGAGGAAGTGTTTGTTCGACTTTGAGAGGTTTTTTTAATGATAATTGTTATTTGAATATTTTATGATAATTCATTGTAATTTGGGACCCATACTTTAAGGATTAGTTAAAGAGTATGGAAGATCCCAACTAAATTTTACATTTCTTGATCAAATAATTATATATAATAGTGATATAGGTAGAACTAAGTCTAACATATGTGTATTTTAAAAATTATATGATAACATGATAGTTTTATAAATTAAAACATCATATTAATTAATTTTCCAATGGATATTTTTTATAATTCACATATAATTATAATCAAACAAGATAACTCATTTGTTTTTATTAATTTCTAAAAAAAAAGCTACCATGGGTTTGGGGGAATATGAAATGATTACCTCGACGAAAAACCCATCAGAAAAAGAGAAAGAGTTAGAAATTTTTTTATTATTCCAGAGCGACTATCATGAAATATGATTAACAATGTGAACATATAATAAGTCCCTATCAAACTAAATAATATAATTATAGAGTCTCTTAATAAAAAAAGTGATAAATTTCATCAGATCTAAAAGTGTATGTAAAATTTATAATATATTGAAACCTGTTAATTAAATTTGATTAGAGTAGACCATTATGCACCTTAATGTCCCAAACCAAGGGTTAATGATGAAAATAGTCCCCAAGAACCATACAATTGAGTAAATTAATACGAAAATAAAACTAATAAAACATATACTGAGTTTTCACAATAGAATTTGTTGAGTCCTATTCATGTAATTATTCTCTCACTATTGGCTATTGAGTTGTATGTTAAAATGTATAGTTGTATGGTTATCACATAAATAATGTTCAAGGTTTTAGGAGGTTATTTCATAAAGATCCAAATATTCTTTTTTTAAATAATATATGAAATTATGAATGAGTTATCTCCCTTTATATAGTATATATAATTAATTTTCATCTCATTCTACATCCTAAATAAACCCATGATCCACAAGTGGTTTGTAGTTAATTATTAGTTCTATATAGATATTATTATGATCTTATGATAAAAAAATAGGATATAATATATATAATGGTGGAGAAGTTTACACCTTGATATATTAATATATGATTGACTTTAAATAGTATATGTTGTCTGATAACCCTCTCCTTAGGCAACAATGAACATAAAATACATCAAGATATACTTTTTTAAAATATAAATATTTTATTATAGTTGTTAAATTTCTTCCAAAGAATTAAATGGAATTGATAAGATTTATCACTTTATGAAATAAATGTATAATCAAAATAAATACAACTTTTAATATGAATGAATATTAATTCATTTACATATAATGACCAATAAGATCATTTATTCTTTGAAAAAGTATTTCTCTAGAAATAATCATTTTATTCAATGAAAATTTATATTTTTAAAAACATATGACTAATGTAAAATTATCTATGACAATAATAATTGTTTCAGTAAATGATATTATGTAAGATTAATTTAAATTAATATTTACATGTTTTTTCCTGCTATAAATTGTGTATACTTATGTTTTATGATTTTATTATAAAATTTAAATATACTTTTTTTAATTTGAAATTATTAAAATTATGATAATTTTATCATTACTATTATAAAAACTAACTAAGATTAATTTTATTCATTTGTTAAAAGGATTATTATTAGTCAAGTTATTTGAGATTTATGAATATTAATATTTCCTTGATTTTTTCAAAGTGTGAGTGTAAACTTGAATTTTTAAAAAACATTTATTTAATAATATATAAGTTTTAGGAGTTAAATTATTAAATTTATACTATTATTTGAAAATTGGAAATCATTTTAAAATTGATCCAAACTAATTAAAATGTTACTTTAATATAAAAATAGTTTTCATTTTTTTTCATTAAATCATGTACATTCAAGGTGAGGGTAATTTTAGAATTACATTGATGCATAATAAAGTATATTCAATTTTATATAAGTATATTATCTTTATTAACATTAGTAACCATGATAATATTATCTTTTCTGTAAATGTAAATATGAGAAAATATTATTTTAAAAATAGTGTATTTACATGATTAAGTGTGTTTATTTTAATATTTTCATTTCATGTATTTTGAAATTTTATTTTTAGCATGATTTCGAAATATTATGTCAGAATAATCAAATTAGAAAAAAAATTATTTCTTAATATTTTTCATTAAAATGAGTTACTAGAAATAGAAATTAATTACAATGTTTAAAGAAATATAGTTTTATATTAAGGTTTTCTATATGTAAAAAACCTAAAAAAATTCACAAATATTCCTATTAATGAATGATTTAGAATTTTATATTACAATTCATGTTTCCCATACAATATTTTCTACTTTTGATCCATTGGACCTTTAATATTATCTTAAAATTGTGTAAAGTTATTACACTGTTCCTATAATTACAATTTCCATTACTTTTTAAAGGGTATGATCTTCACCACTTCAAGACACACATTATAAATCCACCAAATCCTTTTATCGAAATATCACATGATTTTAAGAATAATTAAACATCAGAGATCAAGCCAAGGATCATAATGTCCAGTGTCTTGGAAGAATAGTTAAATAATAAAACATTATAAAAACAAATTTTTAATTATTATCCATAATAAGATCATATCTTTCATTATGATCATACATATTCATAGTATAACCTAGGTATAACATGAATAAAGAGATGTCCCAAAAGCCAGGTAAGGGAATAAACATAATAATGGGGATTTAGCACAGGGGTTAGAGATCACAACAAAATGATATAAAATGGTATAAATAATAATAACTAATAAACATAGGATAATATAAACATTGAATCAAAGAATTTTGGAAGCATCATAAATCATTACATTAACAAATATTCATGTATCATTCCACATATAAGAGCACAAGTTAGTGATAACCACCAAGATCGTTTGACATCGTAGCATGAGTAATGGGTAACCGGCAAGACCATTGCACATAACATCTTGTGAAACTAAAAATTACCATATACATTAGCGTGAAATATAGGAACACTAATAAAAACATGTCAATGAATGTTTTTTCCATATAAATAATCATACATTAACAATCATACATAAACATTAGGTTTACCCATTGAAAGACATGGGGATCATAATCATTTCATAATGCATAACAAATGGGTGAATCACAATAGTGTCAATGAAGGAAAGGAACAAAAATATAATGGTCATTCATAAATTAAATAGTAATGTATCAGGGTATGTTATTTCAAGAATAATATTCAACATGTGATAATATTATTTAATAAAATTTACCATTAAAACATTTTTCAGCTGTTTTAACGAAAATACGATAATGACATTAAAATATAAAAGGGAAAAAAAATTTATATAAAAGCATAATGAAAAAATATGGTTTTCATAATAAAAACATATTTTATAAAGATAATTATTGCGTAAAATAAAAGAGATTGTGCACATGAAATTTGGTATCAATTCAGGATGTTTCCTTAAAACAACTTTGCTTTCCTGGGTGTATTGAGGAGGGAATCACATAAAAACTTGTATATAACTAAAAGAGAATGATGAAGGATCTCGATAAATTATTTATGTACGTGTAAATATAATTTATAATATACACATAAAAAGTTTATATATATTCATTTTTGTAATAAGAAAGATGAAACAACTCTATGGAATAAATGCGATTTGGGTAGAATGTAACACTCAAGACTTTTATGAGAAATATTTTGTTTTTATGTTATATAAATCATCAAAGGAATATTTCACTACACAGAACACTTTCTTGGCTTGCTTTACACGTAATCGTGACCTTCCTCAATAACATGCATCGTACACAATATCGAGTTTCACTAAACAACGGTATGCTATTAAAATATTATTAAAACTAGCCGTTATGAATAGTAATAACCACTTTTTGAAATTTTGTAAATTTTAATTTTCAAAATGGACTTCATTATTGGATTCAGAATATCGAATTTACCCGAGGGAGAAGTTTTGGTATTTTTTTGGAAAACATCAATTTTTGATGAATAGTGAAAACACTGGTTTACTATTTAAAAATCGACTTTTTATATAAATAATTATTTATTTTATTTAATTTTATTTTAAGTCAAACGTATTAAATAATACCTATAT
This sequence comes from Viscum album, assembly GCA_963277665.1. Lineage (NCBI taxonomy): Eukaryota > Viridiplantae > Streptophyta > Magnoliopsida > Santalales > Viscaceae > Viscum > Viscum album. The sequence goes on from OY728128.1 coordinate 328,714,582, forward strand.
AAGTTCAATGTAATTCATTAGAGTAATTTTATAATAATTTGAGATATATAAAAATTTTATTGAACTTTTCACTGTCTTTTACCCACCTCCGAGGAGAATTTGCGAATTTACATAATACATAATTTTACCACTTCTGTGAGTGGAATTTCAAAAATCTGAGAGACACGGTTGATGTCTGTAAGTTAAATGTGGTTCAATGAGATGAAAGTAATTTTTGGTGAATAGTAACTTTTTACTTTTATTTACCATGGTTAAAAGTAAATAGGGTAATTAAGGGTAAAAATGATATTATTATCTTAACACATGTCCTAATTCTACTGGATAAGTGTAATTCGACCAAAAACAAAATTAGGAATAAAATATGATCAATTAGGCCCACTTGGATTAGATTAGGTCATTTAATATTAATTTATTTAAAGAAGGGTTAAAATAGTTAAAATCAAAGGTTAATAAGTAAATCATTTTTAATATAAGGTTATACATAAAATAAATTAGACTATAAATATTCATTAGAAATATAAAAATATTTCCTACATTATGGTATTTTATTTGTAATTTGTATACTTTAAATAATTTAATTTATTTATGACACAATGATGATACAATAATTATCTTATTAATGAAATATTGACATAATTGATATTATAAATACCCAAATAAATATAATTTGAGACTTTATATGAATTAAACTAATTTTATAGATTAATATGACATGTAAGTATTGATTTAATAAACTTTTTTCGAAATAATCATTCTGTTATGATTTTCAAAAAAATCAATTACTAAATAGTGTCAAATTTGAAATAAAATAGTTTTTTAAAGCAGATATTATATTATTATTTGTTATTTTATTCCTAAAAATATAGGGTTAGGACAAATGACATAGATAAGGTTATATATATTAATAATAAACAACTTGGTGTTCGTTTGGCTTGTTATAGTATGTTTACTAACCTTATAGTGTAAGAAAACAAGATGACAAGGTAAGAGTAAAATTATTTAACTTAAAGTTAAATCTAAATGATAAGGTTAAAATAGAAACCTAAACTTTGTCTAAATTCTATTGGATGAGAATATTTCGTCCCATCACCACATTAGCTTCGAAATAAATCAATTTGGAGCTATTTAAAACCGAATATGACTTTATAATAAAATAATATTTTTAGTTTTTTCAAAGGTGCCCCTCTCCTCCCTTATAAAAGGTCACATCCTCTCTCTCTTTCTCAAACCAATTTGAGCCTTCAAGCTCGGCCAAACCCTACCAATTTTACTTCCCCACTTCCCTAGAAACATCCTAGTGGTCCTGGTTTTCTTCAAAGTCCAACCCTAGTGCCCTAAGTGGAGGTTAAGAAGAGGCACGCCAAAGAAGAGGTAATATCCATTACTGATCCTTCCCAATTTCTTTCTTCATCAACATCTTCTTCATTAGTTGTTTAATTATTAATTAATTACATCATTATCATTCATATATTGATATGTTATTATAAGTATGAAAGAACTCTATTTCACAATCTATCCATCCTATGGAAAATGAAATCACCGCGCGTGCGTATGTACGGAACACCGTCTCCACGCTGTTGTGTAATCTATTTTCCACCACCACCTTACATTGATGGGTATAATGGTGAAAATAAATAACTATATGTGATTATTTTAAATTTTTCTTGATTCTTAAATAGTATAAATACACTCCAATACAATTCCACGATCATGGGAACGATATCATCGCTCGTGCGTACGTACAGAATACCGTCTCAATGATGTGATGCGATTCATTATACATGATATTCATTGCATAATTATTATATAAATTAATTGAATGAATAAATATGATATATAGTACACTAATACCATTCTGGAAATGTGGTATCTATAACCTAAAGAAGAGAATAAGAATTTATTCGATAAAACACGCATAAGAACAAAAAGTAATAAACACCCGAATAACAAGTAGTAAGGAAATATTACTAATAAGGAGCTAAGAATATGACCATATATGATATCATAACAATAATTATGATTCTGGAATAAGTCAATAAAACTATTTAAATCATTATACAGGAGGTTTGGACACTTACGAAGGAAATCGGACCTAAGGTAAGGGAAAATATCACATTCTCTTTTTATCCGAGATTGTTTATACTTTGGTATTTACTGTGGTGTATTTTGTCATACACATCCATGTTTCATCAATATTTAATATTATTTCCATCCACCTTCAATAGTTTAAATCCAAATTTACCCTTTAGTGAGTTTTTAGTAAAAGACATGAAAGGAATCTTTTGTCGTTTTTCGTACGAGGTACTTGTTGACTTTTCTGACAAAAGTACGAGAAGAATGTTTTTTTAACGTATATGGAATGAATGGATTTTTAAAAAATTATTTCCAAGTAGAATACTTTAAAAGTTTTCGAGTTTATTTTTAATCAACTTCTTTTAGTTTAGAATTGTATGCCATGTTAAGAAAGGAAAAGTGTTTTTGAAGTAGAAAAGATATTTTCCTCAAGAATGGAGTTCATCTGTTTTATCAAAATTATTTTCCATCTATGATAATAAAGGGTTCTGTTTATATTCCTCATATTACATTGATTTGATTATGTTGTGATGGAATTATTTTTATGAATTCTTTTATCTTAGAAGAGTTGTTTTATGATGTCACGATGTTTAAGAATCCCATTTTTATTACATGGGTTATGCTATGATGTATGGTTTATGATTTTGTAGAACACATAAGGAGGGTATAATTATGAGATGGGTGGGACCTATATCTCCCTCAAATGCATTGGGTAAAGATTTTATATCTCATGAGATAGACATGGCTGGAACGGCAGGTTAAACTGGTCCAGTGAAACAGGACTGAAACGAGGAATGAAATCGGTTCAGAAATGGACTTTGTCCACTAAGATAGTCTTGGCAATGAGTCTTGACTAATAAGAAATGATTCTCTATGATTATGTGTGTATGCCACAAAACATCTTGTTTTATGATATGATTATGGTGATTACATTTCACTACCATGATTATTCCATGTTATGAAATTTTTATCTTTTTTGCTGGGTAAGATTTCCAAAATGTTATGTTCTTATGAATATGATGCGATTGACATTTCTTTTGTGCACCCTTACTATGAATTTGAGCTCACCCTTTTGTATGTATTATTTCCCTAGGTTAGGGAAAATGTTATTAAGTAAGATATTCCAAAAGGGACTATAAATTTGATGAAATAAATGGGAGAGAGTATAGATGCTTTATGAACAAGTTGTTTATGTTTCCCAGTTTCTAAAGACACTATACCTATATAGTCCTTTCATGGTTTTGTTATATGTTGTAATAAGTGTACTTCAATTTTGAAGTATTAACAATGTATGTAAAGTATGGTTCGTTTTAGTTGGTATCAGAGGAAAGGTATAGTCAACCTTTGGAAACTAGGATGTGAAAGCCTGAGTAAGAACCCTAAGGATACGTCTAAGCATAGATCACAATCTTAGTGTTTTAGAAATGGCCATGATTAACCTAGGATAAGACCTTATGTGTGAACTTTTATTCTTGATTATGTGGTTTTCCTATTATAATTAGTGTTGCACAAGCTATTATTCTTGGTTTTAGTCAGTGGTTGGAACACGAAGGAACCGTGTTAATGAGGAATGCGACGGGAAATTCAATGATTGTCCCCCTGAGCAACCAAACGTTATGGGAGCTGGAATTCAAAATCTTGTAGCCATGATCACACAACTTTCTCAAGCTATGAATCATGTAGGACTTCCAAACGAGCAAAGGAAGGAGCAAAATTCTATTGAATCCTTCATGAGACAACATCCACCTTCTTTCAGTGGGTCTACTGATCCATTAGTTGCTGAACAATGGATCAGTACTACTGAAAAGATATTTTTAGATCATCAATGTTCTGAACATGATAATGTCATCTTAGTACTGTATCATTTCGAAGGTGACGTTGATCAATGGTGGAATCTTATCAAGAATACATGGAAAAGGGATGAAATTGAATCCATGGAATGGGACGAGTTCAAGAAATTATTTTTCAATAAGTGCTTCCCTCCTATTCTTCGAACAAAGATGAAGAAGGAGTTTCTTGAACTAAATCAAAAGGTTGATGAATCTGTTGGTACCAATGAAGCAAATTTTACAAGACTTGCAAGGTATGCTTCTGGTATTAATATCCAACCAGAGAGTAAGATCAATCGATTCTTTAGTGGCTTAAAACCATGTCTTCGAAGGGCGTTAGCCATAAGAGAATTCAATAGCTATGAGGAAATCATTCGATGTGCTCTCAAAGTTGACATGGAGATTGGAGTAACCCATCAGTCATATGGGTTTGATGAGAAGAGGAAAATTGAATTCAAAGGAAAGTCTAAAGAGCACACTGAAAATAAGATGAGTTTCCCATTATGCTCAATGTGTGGAATGAAACATGGAGGAAGTTGTCATAAAGGGACAGGTAAATGTTTCAAATGTGGAATGGAAGGTCTTCGGGCATTTGAATGCCACAATGATGGGAAGAAGATGTCTAGTGATGCGAATAATGAAAAGGCTACACAGATTGCACCTCCCACACTTCAATGTACAAGTGCAAGGAAATGAGGCATTATGCCAATCAATGCCCTAATCCAAGGGTTGTGGATGATGATCGACGTCAAAAAAATATTAAGGCTAAAGACAAAGGAATGTCACATGCAATTTCTATCAGCGATGTGGAGTACGATAACGATGTGGTGAAAGGTACACTTACCATCCACTCTAAAGTAGCAAATGATTTATTTGATTCTGGATCGACCCACTCTTTTATTTCTGAAGAATTTTCTAAGGGTATCACCGTATTACCTCAATAATTAGATATTGAGTTAGTTGTGACAACCCCAAATGGGACAACAGTCCCATCAAAAGTTTATAATTATTCTCTGATTGATGTTTGTGGGAAAGTGCTTCCTACAAATCTTGTGATCTCCCTATAGTGGAATTTGATGTGATTATTGGCATGGATTGTCTTTATCTATATGAAGCTCATATCAATTTCCAAAGAAGGGAAGTCACATTTCATATTCCAGATCAATTTTTTATCGTCTATCGATGCAAGGATGAACATAACCTTCCAGTGGAAATTTCTTCCATCTTATGGGTCTTGATTCCACTAAATGAAGGTTATTTATGTCAAATGGTTGGTGAAAAACTCATGATTAATAATTTGCCCATTCTATGTGAGTTTGATGATGTCTTTCCAGAGGAATTGTCGGGTCTTCCACCAAATCGTCATGTTGAGTTTTCAATCGAACTCGTACTGGGTGCTTTGCCTATTTCCAAGACACCTTATAGAGTGGCCCCAATTGAGTTGCAAGAATTGGAGAATCAACTCCATGAGTATCTTGATAAGGGGTTCAAACACCCTAGTGCGTCACCTTGGGGAGCACCTGTTCTGTTTTTTAAGAAGAAATATGGATCAATGACACTTGGAATTGATTATCTAGAACTTAACAAGATCACTATCAAGAACAAATATCCTCTCACACACATTGATGACCTATTTGACCAACTACGCGGAGCTCAATACTTTTCCATGTTTGATCTTCGTTCAGGGTATCATCAATTAAGGGTAAAAAGGGAGGATATACCAAAGAAGGATTTCTATACAAGGTATGGACACTATGAATTTATAGTGATGCCATTTGGTCTTACTAATTCCCCTACTATCTTCATGGATCTGATGAATAGAGTCTTTAGAGACTATCTTGATCAGTTTGTGCTAGTCTTTATATATTATATTTTTTTATATTCAAAGTGCAAGGAAGAACATGAATATTACTTGAGAATTATATTGAAGACCCTGAGAAAGGATAAGCTTTATGCCAAATTTACCAAGTGTGAATTTTGGCTTCAAAAAGTTTCATTTTTGGGTCACATAATCTCAAAAGAGGGGATATCTATGGATCCAGCAAAAATAGAGGTTATCGAAAGATGGTCGAGAACAACAACAGTAATTGAAATCCAAAGTTTTCTTGGTTTGGATGGATATTATCGACGTTTTGTGAATGATTTTTCATGATTATCTAATCCACTCACCAGGTTGACTCGGAAAGGATTTATGTTTGTTTGGATGGAGGAAAGTGATGAGAATTTCAAGGAGTTGAAAAGATGGTTATCTAGTGCACCTGTGCTCAAACTGCCTTGTAGCGGAGAAAAGTTTGTGATCTATAGTGATGCATCCAAGAAGGGATTGGGGTGTGTTCTTATGCAAAATGATATGGTGATAGCTTATGCCTCATGACAGTTGAAAATCTATGAGCAAAATTACCCAACTCATGATTTGGAGTTAGCTGCGGTGATATTCGCTTTAATGATTTGGATGCATTATCTTTATGGAGAAAGGTGTGACATTTATACTGATTATAAAAGTTTAAAGTATATTTTCACACAAAAGGAGCTGAATATGTGCCAACTAAGATGGTTGGAGCTGATTAAGGATTACGACTGCTCAATTCACTACCACCCTGGGAATGAAAACAAGGTGGCAGATGCATTAAGTCGACAAGACCATGCCAGTTTATCCATTATGAGGGTCACAAAAGATCCAATATTTATAGATTTACAAGGGATGGATCTTGGAATTATAATGAAAGGGGAAAAATCATATCTTTCTCAAATGAATGTTCAACCATCTATACATGTGAAGATTAAAGAGGCACCGAAAGAAGATGTGGAGTTACAAAAGAAGGTGAGAAATGATCCTGAATTCAACCTTGATTGTGATGGGATAATAAAGTTTAGGAATCGGCTTTGTGTTGCTCCCATCCCCAAATTAAAGAAGGAGATGCTGGATGAGGCTATTAGTTCTTCACTCTCTATTCATCTTGGAAGCACAAAGATGTATGGAGTCCTGAAAGAGTACATCAGGTGGGATGGTATGAAAAGAGATGTTGCTGAATATGTCTCTCGTTTCTTGGTTTCTCAACAAGTTAAAGCTGAGAGACAGAAGTCTAAGGGGGTGTTACAACCATTACTCATACCTGAATGGAAATGGGAAAAAATCACTATGGAATTTGTCACAGGTCTTCCTAAAACATCCAAAGGCAATAATGTTATCCGGGTCATAGTTGATCGTCTTACGAACTCTGCACACTTCATTGCTATTAGAGAGGATTTATCTCTGGATATTCTTGTCAGTATATATGTTAAGGAAGTGGTAAGATGCATGGAATAACACTTTCTATTATATTTGATCGGGATCCGTGGATTACCTCAATGTTCTGGAAAAGTCTCCGGCATACTCTGGATACAGAGTTGAGTTTCAACACTGCTTATCATCTTCAGACGGATGGTCAGACTGAGAAGACAATTCAAAATCTAGAAGATATGTTGAGAGCTTGCTCTATGGATTTCAAAGGAGGCTGGGATCAACACCTACCTTTGGTGGAATATTCGTATAATAATAGCTTTCACTCCAGTATTCAGATGGCTCCTTATGAAGCCCTCTATGGAAAGAAATTCAGGACTCCAACTTGTTGGTATGAAGTTGGGGAAATAAAGCTATTAGGACCTGATCTTGTTGTTGAGATGGAAAAAAGGTCCGATCTATTCAAAAACACATAAGAGCAGCTCAGAGTCGACAAAAACGTTATGCCCACAACCGAAGAAAAGACATAGAGATTGATGTGGGTGATAAAGTGTTCTTATGAATATCTTCTTGGAAGAGAGTAATGAGATTTGGAAAGAAGGGAAAGCTGAGCCCTAGGTATATTAGTCCTTTCCAAATACTGGATCGTGTTGGGAGTGTAGCTTACCGATTTTCACTTCCACTGAATCTCTCTCAAGTTCATGATGTGTTCCATGTATCTCTCCTAAGAATGTACATACCTGATCCTTCACATGTACTCAGCTATGAATTTGTACCGCTGGAACAAGATCTCTCTTATGAAGAACAACCGATAGAGATTCTCGATCATAGTGAAAATTTTCTTATGGAAGAAGACCACTCGCTTGGTGAATGTTTTATGAAGGAACCACCAATTAGAAGAAGCTACATGGGAGCATGAGGATATGATGAGGGTGAGGTATCTTCATCTGTATGTTACAATGTGACAAATTTCTAGGGTGAAATTCATTTTAAGGGGGGTATAATGTAACACTTGAGACTTTTATGAAAAACATTTTGTTTTAATTTTATATAAATCATCAAAGGAATATTTCACTACACAGAACACTTGCTTGGCTTGCTTTACACGCAATCACGACCTTCCTCGATAGCTTGCGTCGTACGCAATACCGAGTTTCACTAAACAACGATATGCTATTAAAATATTATTAAAACTAGCTGTTATGAATAGTAATAACAACTTTTTGAAATTTTGTAAATTTTAATTTTCAAAATGGACTTCATTTTCGGATTTAGAATATATAATTTATCCTAGGGTAAAATTTTGGTATTTTTCTAGAAACCTTCAATTTTTTTATGAATAGTGAAAACACTAGGATACAATTTAAAAACTGACTTTTTATTTAAATAATTATTTATTTTATTTAAATATATTTTAGGTCAAAATTAATATATAATACCTATATATGTTCAATTTAATTCATTGGAGTAATTTTATTATAATTTTAGATATATAAAAATATTATTGAACTTTTCACCGTCTTTTACCCACCTCCTTGGAAAATTTGCGAATTTAAATAAAACTAAATTTTACTGCTTCTGTGAGTGGAATTTCAAAAATCTGAGAGACACGGTTGATGTTAGTATGTAAAATGTTTCTCAACGAGATGAAAATAATTTTTTGTGAATAGTAACTTTTTACTTTTTTTTTACCACGATTAAAAGTAAATACGGTAATTAAGGGTACAAATGATATTATCATTACCTTAACACATGTCCTAATTCTATTGTATAAGTTTAATTCGACCAAAAACAATGTTAGGAATAAAATATGATCATTTAGGCCCACTTGGATTAGATTAGGACATTTAATATTAATTTAGTTAAAGAAGGGTTAAAATAGTTAAAATCAAAGTTTAATAATTAAATCATTTTTAATATAGGGTTATACATAAATAAATTCGACTATAAATATTCATTAAAAATATAAAAATATTTCCTACATGATCGTATTTTATTTGTAATTTTTAGACTTTATATAATTTAATTTATTTATGACACAATGATGATGCAGTAATTATCATATTAATGAAATATTGACATTATTGATATTATAAATACCCAAATAAATATAATTTGAGACATTTTAAGAATTAAACTAATTTTATTGATTAATATGACATGTTATTTTTGATTTAATTTACTTTGTTCGAACTAATCATTCTGTTATGATTTTCACAAAAAAACACATTACTAAATATGTCAAATTTGACATAAAATAGTTTTTAAAACAAATATTATATTATTATTTGTAATTTTATTCCTAAAAAAACTATGGTTCGGAAAATTGACTTAGATAAGGTTATATATATTAATAATAAACAACTTGGGGTTCGTTTGGCTTGTTATAGTATGTTTATTAACCTTATAGTGTAAGAAAACAAGAAGACAAGGTAAGAGTAAAATTATTTAACTTAAAGTTAAATCTAAATGATAAAGTTAAAATAGAAACCTAAACATGTCTAAATTATATTGGATGAGATTATTTAGAACCATACACACATTATCTTCAAAATAAATCAATTTAGAGCTATTTAAAACATAATATGACTTTATAATAAAATAATTTTTTTTGTTTCCAAAGGTGACCTCTCCTCCCTTATAAAATGGAACCTCCTCCCTATCTTCCTCACACTAATTTGAGCCTTCAATCTCATCCAACCCCTACCAATTTAACTTCCACACTTCCCTAGAAAAATCCTAGATGTCATGGTTTTCTTCAACGACCAACCCTAGTGCCCTAATTGGAGGTTAATAAGAGGCACGTCAAAGAAGAGGTAATATACATTACCGATCCTTTCCAATTTCTTTCTTCTTAAACTTCTTCTAAATTAGTTGTTTCATTATGAATTAATAACATAAGTATCACTAATATGCTGATATGTTATTATAAGTTTGAAACAACTCTATTTCACCATCTATCCATCTTACGGAAAACGAAATCATCGCGCGTGCGTACATACGGAATACCGTCTCCACGCCGTGGTGTAATATATTTTCCACCACCACCTTACTTTGATGGTTATAATTGTGAAAATAAATAACTATATATGATTATTTTAAAGTTTTATCGATTCTGAAATATTATAAATACACTCCAATACAATTCCATGATCATGGGAACGATATCATCGCTCGTGCGTACGTACAGAATACCGTCTCCACGATGTGATGTGATTCGTTCTGTATCATCTTCATTGTATAATGATTATATAAATGAACTGAGTGAATAAATATGATATATAGTACACTAATACCATTCTGGAAATTAGGTATATATAATCTAAAGAATAGAATAAGAATTTATTCGACAAAACATGCCTAAGAACAAAAAGTAATAAACACCCAAATAATAAGTAGTAATGAAATATTACTAATAAGAAGCTAAGAATATGACCATATATGATATCATAACAATACTAATGATTCTGGAATATGTCAATAACATTATTTAAATCATTATACAGGAGGTTCGGACACTTACGAAGCAAATCGAACCTAAGGTAAGAGAAAATATCACAATCTCATTTTTATCTAAGATTGTTTATACTTTGGAATTTATTGGGGTGTATGTTATCATCCACATCCATGTTTCCTCAATATGTAATATTATTTCCATCCAACTAAAATTGTTTAAATCCAATTTTACCCTTCAGTGAGTTTTTAGTGAAAGATATGAAAGGAATCTTTTGTCATTTTTCGTATGAGATACTTTTTGACTTTTTCGACAAATGTAGAGAAGAATGTTTTTTACTTATATGGCATGAATGGATTTTTAAAAAATTCTTTCCAAAAATCCTCCTTTTCACGTTTTCATGTTTATTTTTAATGAACTTCTTTTAGTTTACAATTGTATGACATGTTAAGAAAGGAAAAATGTTTTTGATGTAGAAAGGTTATTTTCCTCGAGAATAGAGGTCATGTGTTTTATTAAAATTATTTATCATCTAAGATAATAAAGGGTACTATTTATATTCCTCTTATTACATTGATTTGAATATGTTGTGATGAAATTATTTTTATACATTACTTTATCTTATACGAATTGTTTTATGATGTCACGATGTTTAAGAATCCCATTTTTATTACATGGGTTATGCTATGATGTATGGTTTATGATTTCGTGGAACACATAATAAGGGTATCATTATGAGATGGGTGGGACCTATATCTCCCTCAAATGCATTGGGTAATGATTTTATATCTCATGAGATAGACATGGCTGGAATGGCAGGTTAAACCGTTCCAGTGAAACAGGACTAAAATGAGGAATGATCTCAGTTCAGAAATAGACTTTGTCCAATAAGATAGTCTTGGCAATGAGTCTTGATTAATAAGAAATTATTATCTATTATTATGTGTGTATGCCAAAAAACTTCATGTTTTAAGTTATGATTATTGTGATTACATTTATCTACCATGATTTATCCCATGTTATGAAATTTTGATCTCTTTTATAGAGTAAGATTTCCAAAATGTTATGTTCTTATGAATATGATGTGATTGATATTTCTTTTGTTTACCCTTAATAATCATTTGAGCTCACCGTTTTGTATGTTTTCTTTCCCCAGGTTAGGAAGAAGGTTATTAAGTATGATATGCCAAAACGGACTATAAATTTGATGAAATAATTTGGAGATAGTGTAGACGCTTTTTGAACCAGTTGTTTATGCTTCCCAGTTTCTAAATACACTATACCTATACAGTCCTTTCATGGTTTTGTTATATGTTGTAATATGTGTACTTCAATTTTGAAGTATTAATAATGTATGTAAAGTACGGTTCATTATATAGAATCCCTAATAGAATATTGGCATGTTATCTGCTGTACATATGAGGGATTAATGAGAGATGATGGGGTTTATAATCATTTATACATCAAGAGTGAAGTATGGGGGAGGTATGATTCCATATGCTATCATTATGAATTACACATAAAATGGAATAACAAAGTGGACATTCATAAATAATTGTGTAATAGAGAGGATCCATTACCTTTAGTCTGATGGTGTTCTCTATTAGATATTGATCACCTGAATAATAAACTTTTGTAAATTGATTAATAATTGAAGAAAAAATATTAAAATTTATTTATTTATTTTTACCTTTTTGAGTTCATTAACAAAAATTTTTATTGGTTATGAGGTTTAATTTTTTTGTTCGGTTCAGTTTGCTTCCTTGGTTTTAATGATGAGTTCACTTATATTCGTGTTCAGATACACATTTATAATGAAATTAGTTTTCCAGAATTTATGTTATATTACATTAGTTAACATCCCAAATATTAAAAGGTTATAAAATTTATTTATTTATTTGGAGTGTAGGGGAATCATTATATTAAATATTAATGATAAACGCTTGGATTAATTTGGCAATTTGGCTTGTACATAAATTGTTTTGAATAGTCATTTTTCATAATGTTTGAAAAATTATTTCAGGATAACACATAAGACAAAATATATAATGAATAATTTTTTTTACTAAAAAAATGGTTTCATGACAAGAATTGAAGATGGTAACAGAAAATGATAACTCGTCATCTTTGATTGTGATAAATAAACACATCTCATATGGGTTCATTTCATTCTTATTAAATAAAGGTAACAGATAGATGATAATGAATTATCCCATTAGAAAAAAAGCTATTACGTTTTTGGCAATTGAGTTTTCATATGATAGGTTAGGAATGAATTTTGAACAAAGGAACATGAAATGAAAATGAAATAAAAGAAAAGATGGATTTTCCTCTTGATTTAATCTTCCTTGATATCCTTCTTCAGGGAGATGATTTGGAATTTTGAGGAGACAAAAGGTATCAGGTTGTGGGGTAGGATCTTGGGGAAAGAGTTGGGTAGAATTTAAGAAAGGCCCTAGGCTTTATCGGATTGAAGAAAAGAGGGTAATGATGGTGGTTTTTATAGTGGTGGGGATGATGGTTTTCATAATATTTTAATCATTACATTATTATATTTCCATAAGACAATAAATATTGATGAATATTAAAAAAAAATCTATAATATGTGCTAGTGAGTATGTACCCATGGTTCTTACATCATTAGAACATCACCCATGACATAGTAATTATTGAATATAGCTTATGTTGTTATTTATTATATTTCATTGTTCCTTAAAAACATGTATTTTAGAAAAATCCCAAAAAAACTAACCAAAACATTTTTTCTATTATTAGAATCAAAAAGCGAAGTCCATTTTTCCAAAATATTTTTCTAAATATGATTTATTTAATTATTTATGAAAATCATAATTTACATGAATAATGCATATTTTAAAACAATATCTAATTTTATAATCTTATCAAAAATTCCACAATGACTTATAAAATTATATTAATACAAGATAAAAAAAATAATTTATTAATATATTTTATGAAAATAATTTTTATTTATTATAAAATTATTCAAAAAATTTTAATTAAATATATATTACTTATAAAACCTACAATATCATATTGTCACCTATAAAATGGAAAAATTTTATTTATACACACATGGATGTGGTTAATATACTATTAGTCTTATTACTATTCATTGGGGTATGATAATATTTATATGGGTATATTGCAAGTCACTAAATAAAAAAGTTTGTCTTATTGGGCTCCAAACATCTTACTAATCATAACATTGTATGTTAGATTTTTTAAATTCAAATCAGATAACTGAAAATATTATGATTAAAGGATGCATATTACTTAGTAGTTCATTTTGTTTTGATTTAATGGGATTATATGACAAAATTATATGAAGGTTATTTCTAATGATAAAACATTGGGTTGTTACATTATTCCTCCTTATGAAATTTCACCCTCAAAATTTCATTTTATATTCTATCCCATAATGTGTTGTTTGTAATTTTCCTTAATTACCTCAAACTGATTTGATCATTCCTCATTGTACTAATGGTTCTTCCATAGTACATTGAATTGGTGAGTAGTCTTTTAACATAGAACATCATCTCTATGACCCATGATCTTCACTAGTTTATCCTTGTATCAAAGATCATTCTCCAACTATTCCACCTCTAAAGAGGATATATGAGAAGGGTTTGGTATTTAATTATTTAATAGTGACACAAGAAATACATCATGTACATTTGAAACGGTAGGTGGAAGTTCTAGTTGATATTACACACAACTAACATGATCATGAATCTCAATGGGGATGATGTACATGGGACATAATATTCTTTTCTTCTCAACCCTCATGACCATATTACATTGAGACATTTATAGGAATACATTGTCACCATCATTGAACTTGTGGTCCAATCGACCATTGAATGAATAAATCATTTTCTGACATTGGGCATCCTTGATTTCCTGAAAATGGTTTTCACCTTCTCCACCAATTCTTAGACCATTTAAAGTCCCAACAACTTACACTCATCAACAGATCCCAATAGACTAGTGTTCTACCCCATTTCACATAAAGGTATTCGTATGATCCCATTTGGATAAATGAGTATAATATGATGTTTTAGGGGAATTCAATTAGGGGAAGATTTTTGTCACATTCTCCTTTGAAGTGCATATAACATGCTCTCAAACTATATTATAGTTTTAGAATAGTACACTCAGATTGTCCATCAATTTGAGGATAATATGGCGTACTAATGATAATTTTAGTTCATAGAGCATGTTGATACTTTTCATGATCTTCAAGGTGAATCTGATATCTTTATCTGATACAACCAATAGTGAATGTTAATGCATCCTTATCACCTCTTGATATATATCCATTAAAGTAGATTCAATGAGAAGTCCACTCAAATTATGATAATGTGGTATTCCATTGTATGAAGATCCACAATGAAACATATAGAACTGTTTTTTTTCTACATGTCCTTGGATTTCAAATGATAATGTTCATGGTTATGTTCTCCCACTTCCATATTGGTATGGGTTGTGGTTGCATAATCCCCTTATACTTATGTCTTTCATCCGTCACTTGTTGACATACCAGACACATAGATGTATATGTAAAAATCTCATTCCTCATATTGTCCCACCAAAATTTCGGTCGAAGATATGGATACATCGTTTTGATCTCTAGGTGAATAGAGAAGGATTAGCTATGTGCGTCATTCAAAATCTACTTCCTTATATGTGGATCGGTTTATACAAATAATCAGGACCAAATTCATACAACTCCTTCCTCATCTATCATTATTTCTGAGGATTTCTCATTTATAATTCCATCAACCATTTTCTATGCTTCAACATATTTTATTTGAGAATCACTTCTTTCTCTAGGAGGGACAGTTGAGAAATCATTTAGTAATTAATTGATGATCCCCCATTTAATGATTCTCAATTCCATGATTTTTAAATCAAATATGATCATATTCTTTTTAATTATCATCCTTGATAAATTTGCAGGATCCATTCTACTCATAGCATCTTCCACCTTATTTTCATTACCAGGATGGCAGTGGATTTAGCAGTAATATTCCGGGATGGGCTCTATCCAGCTCGTTTCGAACATATTAATATGTTTTTTTGTAAATATATATTTTCGAGTATTGTGATCAGTATATATCTCACACTTTTTCCCATAGTGATAATGATGCTATATATTAAAGGAAAATATCATAGCCTCCAACTCCAGATCATGATTAGGATTGTTTTTCTCTTGGATTGGAAGCTACCATGAAGTGTAAGATATCCCTTTATTGTTTTTAATAATCACATTCACCAATCCCTTCCAAAAAGAAACATGTTAAACCACAAGAAGTTCTCCACTTGTTGAGAGTGAATGTACTAGTGTAGTGAATAACCTCTTTATAAATTCCATAAAATTATCATAATAATTTTGAGTCTAGTCAAAATTTACTCCCATATGTTTCAACATAGTAATTGGGTTTTACAATCCTAAAAATTTATTCAAAATCATTGATAATACCTAGCTATAATCAGATTTATGCAGATCTACTTTATAGATATTGGCCTGCACCACTCTTCAATTGCCTTTGTCTTGGATGTATCCATAGATATCCCTTTTTCTGGTGATAACACTACCCATGAATGATACATCCTCCATCTATAATTCAAATTTATTTTAATTTTCATATAGATAAACCCTTCACAATGTAATTAACACAATATTCAAATGCTCCTCATATTTCTCCTATACCTTGTAGTATATTAGAATATCTTCGATAAAGATATCTACAAATTTTTCTAGGTAATCTCTAAATATTCATTTCATTAAATAAATGTTAATTTCTAGATTATTAGTGAATATGAAGGTAATAAATATAAACTCATAGTTTCCATACTTCATTTGAAAGGAAATCGTGGGGATATCTTCCTTCCCTACCTTTAATTGGAAATATCCTGACCAAAGGTACACCTTATAGAAATAACTGGCCCAACGAAGCTGATGGAACAAGTCATATGTCTATGGAAAGGGATATATGTTGATTGTAGTGATTTTATTGAGCTCATGATAATCAATGTAGAGGTCCATTGATCCACCTTCATATTGATGAAGAGAAATGGAACACGCTCTGGTGAAGCACTAAGACATATAATACCCTTCTACATATTCCATTGTAACTACTTCTTCTTCTCCTCCAACTATATAATAGAAAATGAAGATTGATTAATTGATACAGAAAGATATCCAATATTAGTTCCATTGCGAACTCAATCTCTTGAACAGGAGGAATCCAATGCAACACTTCCAGGAATACATAAGTGTAATCACTCAAGATTTTCATGTCTTAAACCATGTTTCACTTAGTTTGTCTAAATAATTTGATCTTGAAATACATACACTTAAGGAATTAAAATCCACACTTGATAAAATGATTCTAAAATAAATTCATCTTCCTCGTCACATTTGAAATGAATTTGATTATGCTTTAGGATGTTAATAGTGATCTCCCTTTCCCAAAAGTTCAAGAAAGATTCATATAAAGATAGCGAATCCATGCCCAAGATATAATAGAACTATACTAAAGTATGTATGAAGATATTTTCTAGGAGTTTTTATCCACACATGTTAATTGGGGATAATTTATAAACCATGGATTCTATAAATTTTCCATTCATAGTTCTCACAGATAACTTATTTTGTAAATTTTTAGGTGGGGTTTGAATATTTTTACTAAAAATGCATGATATGAAAGAATATGTAGAAAAATTCTCAAATTGTACATTATTTATTCTTGAATGATTAACTCGCATAGCAAGCACCACATCAATGTTCAGCTCCACCTCAGTAGTAGTGATTGCATAAACCATTCCATGTTGCCTAGGAGGTTGTTGTTCATTGCCTCTATTAAACCTCAGCTTATGGAAATTGTTTGCATAATTCCAATACTCTTTTTAGGAATAAAACATCACTACAAGATAGATGTTGACCGAAAAAATCCTTTATTACTCTAAATTAGTGGGATTTATTATATATCTTTGGAAGTTTTAAGCCAGATGTCAAACCATTCCATATTTGAAGCAATTCCTTCTTCCCTTTAGATAGTTGAAATGATTCTAATTCCCACAATTTATTATTGGTGCGATTATCAGGCTTCATTCCATCAGGGAATTCATTTTCAGAACCTCCCTAATTCGATTACATTTTCATATTTTTTCACTTGGCCCATGATATAACTGAGAGTCTCTAATATCCATTTTAAACTTATGGGAACAAGGAAAAATATCCTCATTACTTTCAAAGTGTCGAATAAGCTACAATTTTTAATGATTCTACGTCCGCTTGATAAAGAAGAAATCCATGTTTATTTCTGTGTTTAGGACAATGAATGAGGCATACCTTGAAAGCCTTGTAAAATTTTCATTATACACCTCAAATGACTCAAGTTCCTTATCCTTGAGTACGTGGAACTCCCCTTACCTCATGTGATGAAGAGTTCATGGAAAATATTTATTGAAAAACTTTCTCTTGAATTCCTCAAAATACATAGAATCATTTTCCTCCTTGGGATTCATATCCTTGATCATTGTCCACCACTTATAATATTATGCATCAAAATAATAGAACTCTAGTATGAAATTCACTTCTTCTTATCACTGCAAGATATTGAATATCTTTTTAGTAGAATTAATCCACTATTCTATGAGTAGGGGATTGAAATATCCACTAAACATGGGAAGCCATTACCACATGAAGGATTCAATGGATATATTTTCTTTCCATGTAGTAGGAGGGTGTTCCACATGATTCATGATATTATAAAAAACATGATCTAGCTTATCATGTACTGTTGTTTTGTTTTGAGCACCAATTCCTATCAAATTATGCTTATTATTAGGGAAATATTCATATTCCATATAAAAATTATTATTGGCATGTGTTCTTATATTTATCACCATTAACATTGAAAAAAACATACAATTACAGGGCATCAATACATATCTATTTATCATAAAAATAAAACTTCGAACATAAGAGGATAAACAAGAATAAAGAGATGTATATCCTAACTTCTGATTCCCCAGGTAAAATCTAGGTTATACCAGATCTAATTTTTAACTTATAATCCTATGAAATTTTTTAATTACCTTCATAAAGGTTTTTACTAAACTCATGAATTTACCAAATAATTTCCCCAAGGAGTGTCAAACCTAGAGGGTAGTAAGTCTTGCCGTCATGCCTTAACTCCCATTGATGTCTAGATCAATGTCATGTTTTTGGGTTCTAACCATAAATATATCTGTTCTAGAGCCACCATTATCTATTTTTATCAAAACAAGGATTTATTTTCTTGATAATCCACTTACTCTATACATAATGAAATAAAATATAATATGTAAACATAAAATATAAACATGGGATCAGAGAATTATTTTATCATAGAAATCTGGAAGAAACATAAATCATGACTTCAGTGTGAGTCAAGGTGTGTGTAACACCCCTAGATATTATGAAAAATATTCCTTTTAATTTCATTTATGTATTGTGTTGTATGATACACCAAAAGGAGATTGCACTACATGCATCCCTACATTGGCTTGCTTTACACGCAATCATTATCTTCCATGATTGTGTGTGTTGTACGCAATACCGAGTTTCACTAAACAACGATATGTTATATAAACTAGCTGTTATGAATATTAATACCCACTTTTTGCAATTATAAAAATTTTATCTTTCGAAATGGACTTCATTTTTTATTCAGAATATCAAAATTAGCCTAGGGTGAAGTTTTGGTGTTTTTCTGAAAACATTCAATTTTTGATATATAGTAAAAACACGGGGTTACTATTTAAAAATTGACATCATATTTAAATAATTAATTATTGTATTTAAATTTATATTAGGTCAAATTCTATCCATAATACCTTTATAAGTTCAATTTAATTCATTGGATTCATTTTTTATTAATTTTAGATATATAAAAATTTTATTGAACTTTTCACTGTCTTTTACCCACCTTTTAGGAGAATTTCAAAATTTACATAAAACATAATTTTACCACATTTGTGAGTGGAATTTCAAAAATTCGAGCGACAAAGTTAATATCAAAGAGTAATATTTGGTTCAATAAGATAACAATAATTTTTGGTGAATAGTAACTTTTTATTTATTTACCACGGTTACAAGTAAATTGGAAAATTAAGGGTAAAAATGATATTACTATTATTCTAACATATGTCATAATTATATAGGAAAAGTGTAATTCAGGCAAAAACATCCATAGGAATAAAATATTACCACTTAGGTCCAAATAGATTAGATTAGGACATTTATTATAATTTTATTTAAAGAAGAGTTAAAATAGTTAAAATCAATTTTTAATAACTAAGAAATTTTTAATATATGGTTATACAAAAGATAAATTAGAATATAAATATTCATTAGAAAGATAAAAATATTTCCTACATAATGGTATTATATTTATAATTTTTACACATTAAATAATTTTTTTTTATTTATGAAACAATGATGATGCAGTAATAACTTTATTAATGAAATATTAACATAACTGATGTTATAAATACCCAAATAAATTTAATTTGATAGTTTTCATAAATTACAGAAATGTTTTAGGTTAATATGACATGTTAGTAATGATTTGTTTAAATTTTTTTGAAATAAAAATGATGTTATGATATTCCCAAATATCAAGTACGAAATAGTGTCAAAATTGACATAAAATAGTTTTTAAAACGAATATTATATTATTAATTGTTATTATATTCTTAAAAAATCTAAGGTTCAGCCAGATGAATTAGATAAGGTTATATATATTAATAATGAACCACTTGGGGTTCTGTTGGATTGTTATAGTAAGTTTATTAACCATATAGTGTTAGAAACTCAAAAGACATGGTAAAAGGTAAATTATTTTACTTAGATTTAAATATAAATTATAATGATAGAATAGTAACCTAAACATCTCTAAAATCTATTGGTTGAGATTATTTCGACCCATCCCCACCTTATCTTCTAAATAAATTAATTTTGTGCTATTAAAACCCGAATGTGTCTTTATTATAAAATAATATTTTATGTTTTTTCTAAGGTGCCCCTCTCCTCCCTTATAAAAAGGGCACCCTTTCCCTCTTATCATAAAACCCTTTTGAGCCTTGAAGCTCAACCAACCCCAAAAAATTCCTCTTTTAAACCAATCTAGTTATATCATAGTGGTTCTTGTCTTCTCAAAAAACTAACAATAGTGTCCTAAGAAGATGTTTAATAGAGGTGCGTCGAAGAAGATGTAATCTTATAATGTAATTAAATCAGTATCAATAACATAATTTTATGTTATTATAAATTTGAAACAACTTCATTTCACCTTCTATCCATCCTACGGAAAATGAAAACACCGTGCATGCGTACGTACAGAATAACATCTCCACGCCGTGGTGTAATATATTTTTCCACCACAACCTTACTTGGATGGGTATAATGGTGTAAAGAATAAATATATATAGTTATTAGAACATCATATTGATTATATGATATTATATCTTCCTCT
This sequence comes from Viscum album, assembly GCA_963277665.1. Lineage (NCBI taxonomy): Eukaryota > Viridiplantae > Streptophyta > Magnoliopsida > Santalales > Viscaceae > Viscum > Viscum album. The sequence goes on from OY728128.1 coordinate 328,735,705, forward strand.
CCAATTCAATTCAATAATTATGGGAATGATATTATCACTCATGCGTACGTACAGATAACCGTCTCGATGACACGATGAGATTCATTCTCCATGTTAAACATTCAAGAATGATTCTAAAGTATATATAATGAATATTAATTAAATATATGACATTATAAAGCTACTATATTTATATATATATGTGTGTTATCTACTTACTTCAATTCATGTCAATAAGGAAAGGAAAACAACATTCATGCGTACGTACGACCTACCATCGACATGAACAGTGTATTTCATTTCATTTATATATCTATTATATATATAATGAATATTTATATGATATTTAAATAATTATTTACATTTTGGAAGAATTTAAATGAAGATATAAGTAAAAATAATATCAATAAAAACTAGTCCAAACATTAATGATAAATAAAAAGATTTTAACCAAAACACTGCTTTAACATTGAACTTATAAATGAAAAGGTAATATAAATTCATAATTGAACCATATATGATATAATAACCATTAATATTATTATTTAATAAGTCAATGACATTATTTAATTCATTATACAGGTGGTTGAGATACGTAGGAAGCATATCCAACCTAAAGTAAAGGATAATTTTACAAATCTCATTTTTATCCGAGATTGTTTATAAGTAAGTATTTATTGGGGTTATATTTTTTAACCATGCCCAAATAATGTTTTTCATAAAGTTTTTTATATTGTTCCATGTATTTTTAATTTCATTTTTCCCCACATTAACTTTTAATTTGTGTTCTGGAAGTAATCTTTCTTTTGTTTACCAAACGAGGAACTCTTTGACTTTTCCAACAAAAGTACAAGGAGAATGTTTTATAACTTATACGACATGAATGGATTGTTATGGTTTCATAAAGACTTATTACAATGAAGATTCATCTAAAAAATTTCACGTTTATTTGAAATAAAATTTTTTTCATTTAAAATTTTGTGGAATTTTGTGAAAAAAAAAAGATTTTGAAGAAGAAAGGATATTTTCCTCAACAATTCATTTAGAGTGTTTTATCAAAAATATTTTCCATCTAAGATGAGATTATTTAATATGTGTATGTTTCAAGTATAATGTCTCTATTATTTAAATGTTTTCACTTTTCTTATGATGAAATGATATCAATTTGTTTTATATGGATTATGTGATGATGGGATGATGTTTATGAAACCCATTTTATACTTTGGGTTATGATGAATGATTTATGTTTATTTTGTGGAAAAAGTAAGAATGATTTAAGTATGATATGGGTGGGACCTATATCTCTTCTAATGCATTGTGTAAAGATATATATCTCATCAGATAGACATGGCTAGAATGGCAAGTTAATATGGTTCAGTAATACAGGAATGGGAAGAGGAGTGAACTCGGTTCAGTAATCGACTTTGTCCACTAAGATGGTCTTCGAAACAATGCCTTGGATACTATTGAAATTAGATCAAGTGCATAATGGTTTTCCCAAATTACATGTATTATTCCTATGATATTTTATAAGGATTGATATTCCATTATGATGTATGCCTTACATACTTCAAAGATTTTTGTCCTTTCTCATGATTTTGATGTTTAGATTTTATGTTGAAGTTTTTGCATTCAAATGTTTATGGATTATTTTATGTTCTTTATGTTTACCCTTACTGAGCATTTGAGCTCACTCTTTTTATGTTTTATTTTCCCCAGCATATAAAGAATGGTTTTAGGTAAGAAAACAAAAGTGGGATACCTTTATGGGAGATATTTAAGATCTTTCACCATGATTAGAAGATTGTGTTCCATGTTTCCAAAGACACTAAACTATTATGTTCCTTTGGTGTAGATTTTTTTATGTATTAGATATTCCTTAAAAGTATTGTAATGTCTATGTACGTCAGGATTTGGACCTCTATAGTTGGTATTAGAGGAATGGTTTAGTTAAACTTTGGAAACTAGGATGAGAAATCTTTACTGAGTTCCCTAAAGATATTTCTACAGTATGTCTTGAGATCTCTGTAAGGTTAAGTATAATTATAGGTTATAGTCCTAGAATTACGGTAATAATCATTGAATTAATTGTAAGATTTTATATATTGAAGGTACTCCATCTTTATAATGTTGTTTTCCCTAGCATGATTTTTTCCTCTCAAACTATTCTTTCTGGGTTTTAGATGATGGTTGAAACCGAAAGAACCATGTTGATCAATGTAATAGACAAAGCAATGATTGTCCTTTTGAACAACCAAATGTGATGGGAGATGGAGTGCAAAATATTACTACTATACATACACTGGCTATGAATCATTTTGGATTTCCAAATGATCAGAGGAGGGAACAATATTCTATTGAGTCATTCATGAGGCAACGTCCACCTTCATTCAATGGGTCTTCTGATCCACTTGTTTCTGAAAAATGGATCAGTACCATTGAAAAGATATTTTCCATACTTCACTATTCAAAACATGATAAAGTAATTCTAGCATTTTACCAATTAGAAGCTGAAGCCGACTAGTGGTGGACTCTAATTAAGAATACAAGGCCCCAAGATGAAATTGAATCCATGGAATGGGATGAGTCAAGGAATTTTTTTTTCAGTAAGTACTTCCCTTGTATTCTTAGAACAAAGATGTAAATGGAGTTCCTTGAGCTTAATTAGAAGAATGATGAATCTATTGGTATATACGAAGTGAATTTTACCATAAATTCAAGGTATGCATATGGTTTTATCATCCAACCACAAAGTGAAGTTGATTGATTTTTCGGTGGCATAAAACCAAATCTTCAAAGGGCATTAGCTATAACAGACTTCATTAGCTATGAAGAAATTGTGCGTTGTGCTATCAAGGTAGAACTAGAAGTTGGTGTACCATTTCCATCTCATGGTTTTATCATGAGAAGAATAGATGATGTTCAAGGAAAAACCACATAAAAATGGTGGAAAGAAGGTGAATGTTAAATTATGCTCAAAGTGTGGAAAAATGCATGGTGGAGATAGTATGAAAGGTACTAGAAAATGTTTCATGTGTTGAAAATAAGGTTATCAAGCATATGAGTGCCGAAGTAATGGGGAAAAGGTTTCTAATGAAGTGAATAGAGAAAAGACTATTGATAACGCTCCACCAACACTTCAATGCTTCAAGTTCAAGGAAATGGGGCTTTATGCTAACAAATTCTCTAATCCAAGGGTTAGTGATGATCGATGTGAGAAACCTATTAAGGAAAAGGACAAAGGGATGTCACATAAAATCACTGCTGGCGATGTTGAGTTTGAAAATGATGTAGTGGAATGATTATGTGTTTATGTAATGGGATTCCAAAATAATCTTGTGGAATCTAATTTATAGCACTGTGGAATATTGGAATATCTATGTATTGGTTTATTATGGTTTTCAATAATTATATGGTAATGGTAAACATGAAAAATAATTCAAATATTTTTTAAAGAAGATGTTATGATAAGGAGAAAATGAAATGTTTTATAGTATTCATGAGCTCATGGATGATATAAGGAGTAAGTGATATTATTGTTGAGTATAAGGAATTTTTCGTATTTTGGTATGAGGAAAGAGTTAACTTTTGACAACATTCATGTTTTCACTATGGTTCAATGAGTATTCATTTATCAAAAGAATACATGATTAAGGTATGCACATGATTATATTTTTACCAAAAAGATATGTTGTATGATATATGGGGGATAAATGATGGTATTCAAATGATCGACAGACGAAATTTCTAGTAATTGTCTTCATTATACTTTGATCATGGACAGAAGTATTTTGGATAAGACTAAATATTTGAATGGATTATGTTAGACATAAGTTATCATTGTTTAATGATACTACTTTTTTTTAATATTATTGATCGAATGTTATAATAATGTAGTTTTAACAAAATGACAACCCATAGGACGAGCGACAACCCATCACGTCGGACAAGGCTGTGGGAATCAAACCCACAACCGAAGTCAGACAGGCCTTTATCACCTAACACTGCCCTACAAGAATTCCCTAGTTAGTAGAAACTAGTTTTATTATGCGGTACGATAGATGAAGTATAATTTCATTTTTGGATTCATATATGATTAACCTCACAATATATGGATTTATGTAAATTTGATAACTTTTTCTAACCTTCTGTTTGAGTCATATGGAATGAAACATAATTCTATCAAATTATTTGCTAACACATCAAGAATGAAAAATTCTACTTCATTTCATTATGATATGATGTGTAAATTGTTCATGGCATGATCAACGGTGAGATTATACCGAAATAAAATATGTATTTCTTCTAATTCAAAATATTCAAATTTAGGGAAATGAACTTGAAAACTAAAAATGTTTTCCTAGTGACCTTATATCTGATAAATTATATGGTACCTTAGATAATCACAAATTTATGGCTTTGTGATTGTTTGATTTTTCATAGCCATGTTCCCTACCGTTCTCCATCAGAACAAGATGGTTAGATTTCTCTTCCATATCCATATTTTCACATATATTCTCATATGTGGAAACCCCATGATAAGTTAATATGGGTAACTGTTATGTTTCATACTTTAGTTTTTAATGATAAGTTTTGGTATTCCATTTTAAAATGTGGGTTTATATTAATGAAATATTCTAGGAGTAAATCATTTAGAACCCCAGCAAATTTTGAGGGTGAAATTCATTTTATGGGGGGTAGAATGTAACACCCTGAGATTTTATGAAAAATATTCCTTTTAAATTAATTGAAGTCTTATGTTGTACGCTATACGAAAAGGATCTTTCACTATATGCATCCCTGACTTGGCCAGCATTACATGTAATCGTGACCTTCCATGATAGTGTGTGTTGTACGCAATACCAAGTTTCTCTAAACAAAGAAATGTTATATAAACTATCTATTATAAATAGTAATACCCACTTCGGAAATTTTATAAATTTTATCTTTTGAAATGGAATTCATTTTTGGATTTGGAATATTGAAATTAGCCTAGGGTGAATTTTTTGTATTTTTCTGAAAACATTATATTTTTGATGAATAGTGAAAACACAAGGCTACTATTTAAATCATGACTTTTTATTAAATTAATTATTTATTTTATTTAAATTAATTTTATGTAAAAATTTATACTTAATACCTATATAAGATCTATATAATTAATTGGAGTCATTTTATAATAATATTAGATATATAAAAATTTTATTGAACTTTTCACCGTCTTTTACCCACCTCCTAAGAGAATTTGAAAATTTATATAAAACATAATTTTACAACTTCTGTGAGTGTAATTTTGAAAATTTTTGAGAAACAGTTAATATCAATGAGTAAAATTTTGTTTAATAAGATAAAAATAATTTTTGGTGAATAGTAACATTTTTCTTTTATTTTCCACAGTTAAAAGTAAATAGGGTAATAAAGGATAAAAATGATATTACTATTACCCAAACAGGTTTTCAAATTCGATTGGATAAGTTTAAATTGACCAAAAACAACCTTAGGAATAAAATATTACCCTTTAGGTCCACATGGATTAGATTAAGACATTTATTATTATTTTATTTATAGAAGAGTCAAAATAGTTAAAATCAAAGTTTAATAACTAAAACATTTTAAATATATGGTTATAAATAAGATAAATTCGACTATAAATATTAATTATACAAGTAAAAATATTTTATACATAACGGTATTTTAATTATAATTTTTATACTTTAAATAATTTAATTTATTTATGATACAATGATGATGTAGTAATTACCTTATTAATGAAAAATTAATAGAATTGATGTTATAAATACCAAAATAAATGTAATTTGAGAGTTTTTATGAATTCCAACAATTTTATAGGATATTATGACATGTTTTTATTGATTAAATTATCTTTTTTTAACTAATCAATCTGTTATGATATTGAAAAACAATTATATACCAAATAGTGTCAAAATTGACATGAATTACATTTTAAAATAAATATTATATTATTAATTATTATTTTGTTCCTAACAATCTAATGATTGTATAAATGACTTATATAAGGTTATATATATTAATAATTAACCACTAGGGGTTCTTTCGTCTTGTTAAATTTTGTTTATTAACCATATAGTGTAAGAAAACAAACAGACACGGTAAAAGTTAAATTATTTAACTTAGAGATAAATCTAAATCATAAGGTTAAAATAGTAACTTAAACATGTATGAAACCTATTGGTTGAGAGGATTCTGACCCATCCACACCTTAAATTCGAAATAAATCAATTTAGAGATATTAAAAACCAAATGTTACATTGATATAAAATAATATTTTATGTTTTTCCTAAGGTGCCCCTCTCCTCCCTTATAAAAAGGGCACCCCTTCCTTCTTCTCTTCACACCCTTTTGAGCCTTGAAGCTCAGAAAACCCCTTCTAATTCCACTTTTCAACCTCTCTATATATATATCATAGAGGATATGGTCATCTCAAAATAACAACTTTAGTGCCCTATGAAGATGTTTAAAAGAAGTGTGTCGAAGAAGAGGTAATATCTTCTACCGATTCTTTCAAATTTTCTTTCTTCTTCAAATTATTCTTCTTTAGTTGGTTCATTATAAGGTAATAACATAAGTATCACTAATATACTTATATGTTATTATAAATATGAAACAACCCCATTTCTCCTTCTATCCATCCTACGGAAAATGAAATCACCGCGCGTGCGTACGTACGAAATACCATCTCCACGCTGTTCTGTAATCTGTTTCTCCACCACCACCATACTTGGATGGGTATAATGGTGTAAAGAATAAATATATATAGTTATTTAAACATATTACTGATTCTATGATATTATATCATCCACTCTAATTCTATTCAATAATTATGTGAATGATATCATCGCTCGTGCTGACGTACGGATTACCATCTCCACGACGCGATGAGATTAATTCTCTATGATTACCAATTAAAAATGATTATAAAGTATATATAATGAATATTAATGAAATATATTACATGATAAAGCTAATGGATTTATTTATATATGTATATATATATTTTATCTACTTACTTCCATTCAAGTCAATAAGGAAAGGAAAACATCATTCATGCGTACGTACGACATACTGTCTCCATAAACGTTGTATTTCATTTCAAATATATATCTATTATATATATATACTGAAAATATATATGATATTTAAATCATGATTTACATTCTGAAAGTAAGTAAATCAAGATATAAGTAATAATAATATCAAGACCACAAGTCCAAACATGTATGATAAATAAAATGATTTTACCCAAAACGCTGCTTTAACATGGAACATACAAAAGAACAGGTAATATAAAGTCATAAGTTAACCATATATGATATCATAACAATGAATATGATTCTGTAATAAGTCAATTACATTATTTATATATTTATACAGTAGGTTTGAATATGTATGAAGCATATCGGACCTAAGGTATGGGATAATTTTGCAAATCTCTTTTTTATCCAAGATTGATTATACATAAGTATTTACTGTGGTTTTAGTTTTCATCCATGCCCATAATTTGTTTTTCATAATGTGTTTAATATTCTTCCATGTATGTTTAATTTCATGTTTACCCGACTTTGACTTTTACTTTGTGGTATAGAAGTAATCTTTCTTTTGATTACCATATGAGGAACTATGTGACTTTTCTGACCAAAGTACATAGAGAATGTTTTTTAACTTATACGACATTAATGGACTTTTACATTTTCATAATGAATTGTTTTAGTGAAGATTACTCTACAAAATTTCATGTTTATTTTAAATAAAATCCTTTTCTTTTTAATTTTTTTAGCATTTTGTGAAATGAAAATTATTTTAAAGAACAAAGGATATTTTCTTCAAGAAATCATTTCAAGTGTTTTATCAAAACTATTTCCATCTAAGATGACATTGTTTTATATGTGTATGTCTCAAGTATAATGTCTTTATGATTTATATGGTTTCTCTTTTGTTATGATGAAATGATATCCCATTGTTTTATAAGGATTATGTGATGATGGGATGATGTTTATGAAACCCATTTTATTCATTGGGTTATGATGAATGGTTTATGTTTATTTTGTGGCGCAAGTAAGAATGATTTCATTATGAGATGGGTGGGACCTATATCTCCCTATAATGAATTTGGTAATGATTTATATCTCATGAGATAGGCATGGATGGAATGTAAAGATAATCTAGTTCAGTAATATAAGACTGGAATGGGGAGTGAACTTGGTTCAGTAATGGACTTTTTCCACTAAGATGGTCTTGGAAGCAATGCCTTGGCTACTATGGAAATCATATCAAGTTCATAATGGTATGCCACATTTACATGTTTTCTTACAAGGATATTTTATTAGTATTTATGTTCCATTATGATATATGCCTTAAGTACTTCCACAATTTATTTCTTTCTTCAAGACTTTGTTGTTTAGATTTCATGTTCATGTTTTTGCATTAAAATGTTTATGGATTTTATTATGTTATTTGTGTTTACCCTTACTGAGAATTTGAGCTCACACTTTTTATTTTTTCTTTTCCCCATGATTTAACGAAAGGTTTTAGGTATGAAAACAAAAGGGGAAGATCTTTAAGGGACATATTAAAGATCTTTCACTATTATTAGAAGATTATGTTCCAAGTTTCAAAAGACACTAAACTATTACAGTCCTTTAGTGTCTATATTTTCTATGTATTAGATATTCTACAAAAGTAATGTAATGTATATGTACGTCATGCATTGGGTCTCTACAGTGTGATTCTCATAGGGTAGAAGAAGTCATGGTTTACCACCAAGATCATTTCGCATGGTAGCACATGTCATGGTTAACCATATAAACCAATGCACATAACTCCTCATGAGACTAAACATTACACAATTAATTGGAGCACTATCTAAGTTAACCAATATAAACAATTTCATGAATATGTTTTCCAATAAATTTATCATACATAATCAATCATATATAAATATTAGGGTTACCCAAAAAAAGAAAATGGTATCACAATCATGTCATAAATCATATCAAATTGGTGTAAATTAAAATTGTACATGAAGGATATGTACCAAAATATAAATAAAAATTCTTATGATAAATAGGAATGTATCATATAATGTGATGTCACAGAGATATGGCAACATGTGAAAGGATAATTTAAGAAATTTTAACAATAATTTTTTTTCTGGTTTAAAAGAAAATTACTTTAGAGCCATTAAATTAGAATTTGGGGATTTATTTTAGAAAAAAATTTAAGTGAACCAATATGACCTTCATAATAAAAATTGTAATTTTATAAATTACATGGTTCCTTAAAATAGAATATAGAGTGCACTTGAAATCGAGCAAGAATTTGAAAAGTTCCCTTAAATACATGTTTTCTTATCTGGATGTATTTAATAGAACATCACATAAAAACATGTATATTCCAAAAAAAGAATAATGTAGGGTCATGATAAATTAATTTGGTACATTTTAATATAATTTATATGATTATCATGAAAATATATGATAACATCATTTAAAAAAAAAGAGAAATGAAGTAAACTGAAATAATAAAAGAGATTCATATAGAATCCCTTATGGATTATCGACATGGTATCTGGTGTACATTGGAGGGATTAATGAGTAAAAAATGGGTTTCTCATCTTTTATAAATCATGAGGGAAGTATGGGTGAGTTGTTAAATCATTACCCTTCATTATGAATTACACATATAATGGAATAATAAAGGTGAAATTTTTTAATAAGATTGAGATAGAGATAATCCCGTAACATAAGTCCAATGGTGGTTTCCACTTAATATTAATGAAAATAAAAATGAAATTAGGTTAATTATTTAATAATTACATAAAATATTATATATATAATTTATTTAATATAATTTTTTTGAGATCAATAATAACTTTTTTGATTGGTTATGAGGATAAATTTTAATTTTTAGGTCTGTTTGATTCCTATGTTTTAGTGATCGGTTCACTTATATTAATATTTGGATACACAAATATGATTAATGTGGTTATCTAGAACTATATTTATATGAATTTAGATAATATGGATAATATTACATGTTTATAAAATTCATTTTCTTTTTGGAGTGAAGGTGAATCATTATATAAAACATTAATGATGAACGCTTGGATTATTTTGGTGATTTTTCTCATAATTTAGTTGTTTTGTAATATTATTTTACTTCATGGGTGTAAAAGGATTATAGAAAATAAAAAAGTTAAAATATATATATAATTATATGATTCATAAATATAAATGGTGTAATGAATTGAATTGAGGATTATAATAAAAATTGATAACATGTCGTACTTGATTGTGAAAAATTAACAATTATTAGATGGTTTCATTACATTTATATAAAAGGTGGGTAAATGAGTGATGATAATGAATTATCCCAATATCGTAACAAAATTACAGTACCTATATAGTTTTGGAGTTGTCATTTTATTTTTACTAGGATTGTTTAGGGAAAAAAAGATAAAAATGGAACATGAAAATAAAATAAAAGAAAATAAAAGTGGAATTTACCTATTGATTTAATAATTATTGACAGCCACATAAGGGCAGAGGATATTGAATTTTGAGGAGACCATGGGCTATTGGACATGGGGAAAGAACTAGTGGAGAAATTTGGTAGGAATTTATGGAAGGAACAAGGATTGAAAGGAGTGGGGAGAAGAGGGTAGTGTGGGTAGTTTTTATAGTGGACGGGAGGAGGGTTTTCTTATTATTTTAATGATTACATTATTATTTTACTATTAGAAAACAAATATTATGATTCCCAGACTCAAAACAGTAATATGTTTATAAGAGTTTGAACCCAAGGAGCTTAATTTTGCAGAACATCAACCATGACTCAGTAATTAATGTATTTAGCTTGTTTGGTAAATTATACTATTTCACTATTCATAAAAAATCATTTATTTTAGAAAAATACCAAAACATCACACTAACTATTTCTCAATATCTAAATTCGAAAAATTAATTCAATTTTTCCAAAATAATTTTCTATATATGATTGATAATTTTTTTAATAAAATTCATATTTTACATGAAAAATACAAATATTAAAATTATAAATAATTTTATAATGTTTTCAAAATTTACATACGGTCTTATGAAGTTCTATTAAAACCAGATGACAGAAAATCAATAATTTTTTAATACATTTGATGAAAATATATTTTTTTATATTAAATTATTCATAAATTATAAATAAAATATGCAGTATTTATAAAAATTCCAATATTATTATATTGTCACATATATGATGGATAAATTTTGATACCCTCTAATAGGTGAGGTTACTAAACTTTTTGACAGTTTACTGTTCATATGGACCATATTAAAATCTATAAGAGTATGTTACTATTCATAATGGTATGATATTATTCACCAAAAAATTATGTTTCTCTTATCAGACACTAAAAATATTATTGATCACAACATTGTATGTCATATCTTCGAAATTAAAATCACATAAGTGAGAATATTATTATTAAAGCACTAATATTAGTGAGATGTTCATTGTCTTGTGATTTCATGTGATTATATGTCATAATTATAAGATGATAATTTCCATTGATAAAACATTCGATCATTACACATTACCTTGTAATTAATCATTTAAAATAGTTTATTTCACTCTCCGTATAACCCTTCACAATTACCATAATCACCCATTCACTAACAGTTAGCCTAATCTCTATGAGACTTCTAAGGAAAATCTAACTCCCCGAAGGGAGTATTATCAACTACTAAGTTTTTCATCATAATATTCTTCTCAAATATTTATTATGATGACAAAAACATAAATATATTAGTATTATTTATATAATTTAATGTTATTATATTAATTCTTTCATTCTTTATTATTCATTTATCCCATCTATTATGAAAATAAACAGTTGTTCATTTGTTGTGCGGACAACTACCTCAATAATGTAATTTGTTTAGTTTCCCAATACCACCTCACATCGATGAATAAAAGGATTATATTAATGTATAAATTTGATTTTTATTATATCATTATAGTATTGGTATGAAAAATTATGGAAACAATTAATCATATGATCAATATCATCGTTGAATTTAATATTTTAAAATAATAATTCTAAGAGGAAATTTTTTTAATCAAATCATGTAATGTTATCATGTCCATTAATAATATTTATAAATATATATAATTATCATAAATCACAATTATAAAAACAAAATAATATCATTATTCTTCTTTTATTATAATACTAAAACTAAACTACCTCATTATCATTCATTAAATTAGGTTATATTTAGGATTTTTTCAGTTTGACCACTTAATTGAAAAATACATCGAATATTATGATGAATGAATTTGACAAATTATTTAGATGTTTGATATGATATTATTTAATATATAATATTTTTTTTGGTTATGTTATTATTATATCATTATTTGACTAATTAACTAGGAAAATAAATTTGGTTTAGTAAGACTCACAAAACCATGGCCATTGTTGATTTCAACATCATGGTTCTCAGAAAAAATAAATTGAAAGGGAATTATAATTTGATTCAAGTTATTAGGACAAAAAATCCAATATTATTGAGGATATATTAATAATAAACACTGAAATAATAATAATCATAGATACCATTATTTTGAAACTAGTACAAATAATGAAAATAGTAAAAAACCAATGAGGAAAATTGGAAGAATTCATATAGAGAATAACTATGTATGAATACTATAAATTAATAATGATATAATTTAGGTTATTAATAAAGTAATTAGGATATTTTTGTCGGTTATACCTGGGGTTAATGTACGTTCATGGAAGTTATGATAATAGGTAAGGGTTTTAGTCTCAATTTCCCTATATTAAGACATGTATTGTATGTATGAAAAAAATTTAATTAATGTGGTGTATATACATACTAATTGAGATATAATATTATGAATTCTGTTTTAATAATGATTTTTATGTTAAATTGTAATCCTTAACATTTATTTTTTTTACTAAATTGTTACTCAAGTTATATGGCTTTTCATGGTCACAATTTAAATTCATAGAGATATAATACATTTTGAAAAACATGTTTTCGTTGAATAGTTTATTCACTTTACATAGATATAATTTATTAATAAATATTTTATTAAAATGTATTCACTATCCAAATCATGATTTTTAGTGGATATTGTTTTAGTTTTTTCCTTATTAGAATGTATTTTTGAAAACATGGATCCCCTTATTTGCGTTATAATTTTTTGACATGAAATTTTTTCTCCAATGCATGGGTTATCTCACACTAAATATTTGCATATAGTATATTTTATAATACTCCTTGTTAAAATTATGTTCTAATTCAAGTTATGTTTTATTACACCTTTATAATTTAGTTTTCTATTAATGTACTTTCAAATGTTAAATATATCTATTTCATAAAAAAATATTTTAGATCCTTTTTTAAAGAAAACGTTGATTTTCTAAAAGTGTCCATTATTAGAGTCTATTTTTAATTAAATGATCTTAAATGAGTTTTCAAATCCCCTTTTTAATCTAAATTTTTAATTGAATCATAACATCATATTTTATGTCCATGTTTAAAATGAATTCTAAATGATCATTTATGTTTTACTTCCATTAACAATTCAATTTTCCATTGTATTTTCCCCAATAAGGTTTATGTTTGATTATTTATTCAACAGATTATATATATATGTGTGTGTGTGTGCGTGTGTGTGTGAGTGTGTTTTTTTGTTTTCATTTAGGGGAAATGAAATACTAATGCAAAAAAAATCCAATTCATGGTCCCTTCTTAGCTGGTACCACACAAACATTCTATTATGAGAAAATTTTTCATCTTTGTCCAAATCCTTCTACATTTACATTATTACAAGAGGGATATGTTATTTAAAATAAATCCTCATACTTCCCATGGATGTCATATGAAAAAATGTCTTGTGTTTACTTATTTTTGTACTCTTACGTATGGTGTGAACATCAAATTTTACGTAACCTAGATTAGATTATGTTCACCAAGATATTTTAATTTTCTATTGAAATTGTAATTTTTTTGTATAATATATTTCTATCCCAATACTGATTATTATTAAAATTTCCACTATTTATTTTATGGCCATCCACGTTATTTATTAATATGTTTTTTATTATATTATCACTATATAAAAACAGATAAAATTATTAAAATTATCAATACTTATAGGATGATATCTCAGGTTGATATTGTATTGAAATTTTTTTCTTTATGATGATTTCCTTTTATTAAGTTAGATAATGGTTCATTGGGGTATAGTATAAAGGGGATTTTTTAAATCTAATTTTGGATTAATTTGACATAAACAACTGATACGTGGGTCCCGAAATTAAAATTTTCCTACTAGCATTGAATGGTCTCATTAAATAAAATAAGCAGGTTGTTGGTGTATTACACTTCACATAACATGTTATTTTAATTGACTAAATCCTTATTAGAATGATTCCTAAGATACATTATAAATCATAATTAACATGTATTAGAATAATGGTGTGAAATGAATGTTTTTAGGTCAGATGATATGTTTTCAGTCAATATGATATAAATATTATTGATATCTATGATTTTATTTTCGATCATGCATATAGAATGCACCTATTTTCATGTTGATTATGAAATCTAGTAATTTAACTATTTCATCCATAATATTTAAGTTATTTTTTCAATGATTTATACTGTTATATTTTTTCCCTACTGATAATTTTATCTCTCCCCTTCTTATATTATCCATTTACCCTGGTTATGGAGAAAAGTAATATATGAAACATGTTTTGAAGGAAAATAACTGTGAAACAAATTATGGGTGATACTAACGACTTATTATGAATTGAGTAGTAAAATATATAATATATAATTTTTCCTTTTAATAAAAATAATGTTATACATGATGAATTTATAATATATTTCTTTTTAAATAAATTTAATAACTTTTGATAGCTTGTAGAACAAACAACCTCAAGTCCAAACAAATAATAATATAAAATACCGTTATATCCTAGCCATTATATTAGAGTGAATGAATAAGTATATTTAAATTTTTAATATTTGATGGTTTAAAAACATATAAAAAAGTAATTCATTTTTTAATTATTATAATGAAAAATAAAAACAATTTGAAAGAAAAATAATGTTCTTCTTTAAAGTGTATTTTTTTCTATAAAGTAATTTTTTAATGCTCTATGTAACATCTCGGTTCAGGAATCCACCCAGAGGTGTCCCGTACATAGTTTGTCAAATGGACTCAAGCACAATTTCCCAAACACCAGATGCTACCGAATAGCAGTGAGGGACTTGGGTGTGATAGTGGGGAAACTATGCCCTCATTGGCAGAGTAACACTGTGGACGTAAAAAATATAACTATATCAGAAGAAATAATACATGCAATAATTTAACAGTGGATTTTATAAACAACTAGATCCCAAATATATAAATTATTCATGATATATATTTCATGGAAAACATCCACACAAGTCATAATGCTGGAATACAAATTAAACCATGAAAAAAATTAAAAATAGATAAAACTCTTCAGCATTGCAATCCATAACACGGTCCCATGCTCTCTTTCTCAATAGCAGTCAAGTACCTGATGTTTAAGGGTGATTTCTGTTCTCTATAACTACTACAGTATAATCATATTGGACCCAAAAAATGACCCAAAAGGGTGTTAGACTTATCCCAGTAGGAACCCACCCGTAGATCAGTTCCTAACTATTAATGAATATATATGGAAGGATATAAGTAAATAAAGAAGTAGTGAACAAGGAAGTACTCAGCAGTAAACATTCCTACAGTTCAGTAACATTCAAAAACATATATCAGTAAACAAAAATCAAGAAGGTTACCCTATAGTATGTACTCTTAGCCAAACCCTTCTGGTTTAACCAAACATCAAATAAAACCCACTTGGAAGTACAAACTATGTAACCCCTCTAGTTCAGATTAAGCATAGACGCTCAGAGGAATCATTCACCATAAATTCCCCCTATAGTATTGTATTAGTAACTGAAAGGCACTTTGGGGAACCACTTATGTGACATTCCCCTTGTGGCCTGCATCGTGGAACTACAAGAAAACTAAGGAAGCACTTACATCAATAACCCCTATGATCTCGCATCAGAATGGAAAAATCATACACTCTAGATAATCCCCTTCATCCATTCCCCCTATAGTTTCCTACAATAGGTTCTCACGGCTCTATTTATGTCAATAAAGAATTTAAATTCATAAAGACCAATGTAAACCTCAATAACTAAATGGCTAATAGACTACAACATCACAACATGTTAGACAAATAATAACACCATCCTACAATACAAGGCATGGGAAACAGAAAAGGCATTCTAACAGGCTAAACATGACCAGACTATCCTAAACAAATCATGTTTGGGAATACACTTTTAAATCAATGAAATTAACCCTACTCACTTTAAATTAACCTATACTCAAGCATTCAAGTATAACATGAAATTAACAGGGTTGAAATTGTATACACGTAATACCCTGTTCAAGGGTATTGGAAAATTTTTCAAAAATAACTCAATGAATATCTACGGAAATCCAAAAACCACATACCTCGGTGTTGTAGGATCATTGTATGTGAACTTCTATCCTTGAACCTCCCAAGAACACATGTAGATCTACAAAAACATCTAGAATGTTCAATCGAGTATGTAACACCCCAGGTAAATAAATAATATGAAATTTTTCATATTTATCCCTATTTGTGAATAAAATATTAATATGGCTATAAAGGGGACGCTATGCTCGATGGTGTACCCAACACACAACAAAGAGTTTCATTGAAATCTTACGTTGCACTCTAATAATAAATAATATTATTTTAAATGGTAGTTAACATGTAGCCGTTGTAATGGCGGTAATGGATATAAATAACTAAAATATGATTATATATGTTTTTAAATGTTTTTAAATTTATCCAATAAAGGATAGAGGCTAAAATACGGAAAGAATTCAATTTTAGGCGTATATGCCCTAGTTTTCACTAAAGGTTCACTTATCATCTTTTGATGGAGAACCGTCATTAAATATAGTTTTGATCACTCTTATACATTATTTTGGACCAAATAAAACTCTTATTAGGAATTGGGACATCAAATTTTAATTTGTGTAATTTTTTGGTATTTTCCCGATAAAGTTCATTTTTTAATGAATAGTGTAAAATGTTGTGTTTTAATTCAAAACCTCTTTTTAATATAATTTATTTATATGATTAGATAATATTTTGAATTGGTTTTAAAGTGAAATTAGAAAATATTTTTACCATTAAGTCCAATAGTGGTCGTTGAAATTAATTTCACTTTGAAATCAGACTTAAACTATTGTCAATCTTTTGATACGTATTGTTTTATAAAAACACGCTATTTGCGCGGATAGTGGGAATTAATTATTAAATTAATTAATGTGACTAATATGTTTTTAATTCTGTAAAAAGGACTTCATTTTTGAATTCGGAATATCAAATATAGCTTAGGGTGAATTTTTGGGATTTTTCTGAAAAACTTCAATTTTTGATGAATAGTGAAACCACTAAGTGGTACTTATAAAAACTGATTTTCCGTTTAAATGAAATTTTTCCATCATTGTGTTTTGATTTTCAAAAATCCGACATATATCGTTGTCATTAAGAAGTAAAATGTGGTTCAACGGGATAAAAATAATTTTTTGGTGAATAGTAACTTATTAAGTTTTTAATCGCGATTAGTGGTAATTAGTGTAGTTTAAGGTAAAAATGATATTATAAGAATGTGAAAACACCATGACACTTGTCCTACACCTATTGGATGAGTCATGGAAGACCAAGACAAGCCATGGGCCAACTTGGGGACCCCATGGATTCACATTAGTCGGAAATGCCATTAATATATTTTTATTTAATGTTAAAATTAAATTGACACAAACATGAGTTGTTTTACTAAAACAGTTTTTAAGTAGGGTTACACAAGTCCAAATTTTGATTATAAATTGTCATTGGAAATCTAAAACGATTTCCTACATCATAGTATTTGTTTAATAATTTTTAGACATTAAATAAATTAAATTATTTATGACATAATAATTATGCAGCGATGACATCATTATTTGACGATTTATTTAAAATGGAAAGATAATGTAATATCTATGAACTACACATGTACAAAACTTATTGGATGGGTGGATTTAGAACCCTTATCACCTTATCCACGAATTATATCAATTTGGGACATTTTAAAACCGAAACACCTTTTCAAATAAAGTAATATTTCTTACTTTCCAAAAGTGCCCCTCCTCTCCTCTTATGAAAGGCCCCCACCTCTACCTCATTACACACACTCCTCAAGCCTTTGGCTCGGCCAACCCCTAACCATTTACTCTATCCACATCCATCTCCTCATCCTAGAGGATTCCCTTTGGGCATAAACCTTTCAAAGGAAGCCTTTATGCTCAAATCACAAGGAGTTACACTTTTAAAGGTAATTCATTCTCTCATATTCATTTGTTTTATTTTGCTTCTCCAACCCCCTAAACTATTTTTATTTACATCTTTTGTAACAACACCAGTATCTTCAATATACTAGGATGTTGTTATAAGATTTATTCAAGCTAAACTCTCACACAACCACGTCAAATGGTTAAAGAACATACAGTTTCCGTGGATGGTGAAATTCCGCCTCCCGAAACGATGATTGTTCAATACTCATCTAACACTTTCAAAGGTGGACATTATGATGTCACTATTTTTATATATGATATATAATATGTTTTTTTTAAGCTTCTGTTTTTTTTCATTTTGGGCATACCTTTATGGTTTCCATTATGGGTAAATGTGATATCTTCATTTAAGGAAGTGCGGACTACCGCCCCCTCAAAGTGATTTGATTCGTAAAATACAATATGTGGGACGTATAAAGGATGGAACTATGATATTATATGTGATATTATACTGGAATTATAATATACCTTTATATAATTATTATTCCATTCTATAAAATATGAAATAGAAATGAAAGTAGCATTCATGCGTACGTACGGCTTACCGTCTCCATGAACGGTGCATTTCATTTCTTACATCTAAATGATTATGTAATGTTATAAATGCATGCATGTACTTGATATATATGACATATATGATATCTAAATCATGAATAAAATTCTGGATATAATAAACATTTGGCCACACGAACAACATGTAATTGTAAGAAGTCCACTTTCAACTTAAGAACCAAATATCGGCAAAACAAATATTATTAACTTAAATGATTACATAATGTTTATGACATGGTAATAAGTGATATAAATGGAATACTGAACTTGAAAAATTTTCTTAAATAAGTATAAATTAACTCAAGTTTATTATTCAGGAGATTAAAGAACGATCGAGCCAAGTCGGACCTGAGGTAAGGGATCATACTTCTCTCTTTTTTTAAGTACACTCTTTTATGTCATTCCTTCTAAAGCTCATCTTTAATGTTATTGGGATGTTATTTTATATTACACATACTATAATTTTTATGTTCATGTGATGAGATACCCCATTCTCTCTCATCAATTCATTTTGGAAGTTTTGAGTGGCGTCGTTAGGCTGCCGAGTTTTTGTAAGGGATTTTTCATCTCACTTTCATTCCCGTGAGATTTATGCTACATTTGCCACAATTTCCTTTGAGTGGTGTATTTACATCCCATTATTCTACTATTTGTGTAATATACTTTTGTTTATGAGTATTTACATCAATTATTTATTGTCCTTCTTTCATGGGGTGTATGTTTTGAAAGATACCCAAGTCGGTAAGGGAACCTTTCACCCTCCTTTTTTTAAAAGACTTCTTTTGTTGGGTCTTTTAATTTACATATTGTTATGTTGGGATATGTTCTAATATATCCTTATATATGTAAATTTTATGTCCAAGTGATGAGATACACTATTTATCTCTCACCAACTCAATTTGATGTGATGCCGGTAGGCTGTCAAGGGAACTTTTTAACCCAATTTCGATTTCTTTGGGTTCAACATGTAGTCATTGAATATGTCATCCATTGAATATGTGTGAATGACCTTTCATTGTTTTACAATTAATATCCAGTTATATTGGGTGTATTTATATTTGTCACACATATTATTGATATTTAATTATCCTTAATTTAAGGATACCTTCTTTATAAGGGATTTCATCACATTTGACATTTCTATTGAGGGTTCATTGTTTTTATGCACCAATTCACTCTTATATGGTGTATATACTTTCCTTTAGAGTATTATATCATGAATCCATTTATTCTCATGATATTATAAAGTTCTGATTAAAGGTTATACCTCAATTATTGTATTCAAGTGTCTCTAATTTTGGTAAAAACCCTTTGACCAAAATATCGCTTTAAATGTTTTAATGATTTGTTCTTATTAATATCCATGTTTTCAAAATGGTTTTAAGGATTTATTTATATGGATATTAATGGTTTAAAATGTTAAAATCTTCAAGGTGGTATGGGACACTTTGATTCAAAAATCTCTTTATTAAATGTTTTAAATGGTTTTGGAAATGGATTCTTTTTGTATGGATTCATTATTTCAAAATACTAAAATGTTATATTGTTATTGAAATGTGGAAATGTTTTGTTTCATTTATGCATGTTTTATGTGATACGTTTATGTTATGGTTCTTGGGCATTGTTATGAAAACGGGTGGTTTCGTGATAAACTAAGGGCGGGTGAGCCCGATATAGCTCTCCAATGCATTGGGTAACCCGAAGGAGTGAAACGTTAAGGTTTCTCCGAAGAGATTTAGTAAATATACTGTGATGGGTATTCCAAACGTAACCAAGAGGGTTACTCCCTACGTAAGAATGTTATGAATGCCTCACGTTACCTTTATGTCTTATGTTTTCTATGATTTATTCATGATTTGATGAGGTAGGTTAAAGTGCCTATGTTTTATGGGTAAATTATGATTTCATTCTTATGTATATATGAACTCATGTTTCCTTTAAATATTTTTATAACACTTACTGAGCTTTTTATGCTCATCCCATGTTTTTTGAAATGTTTTTCACAGGTCAAGGGAAAGGTACATGATGTGATGATAGTGTCAAGGATGTGTCAAGAAAGAATCCATGTTTTATTTTAAATATGTTTCTGTTGATGGGAAGAATGAATACCGTCTTTTATGTAACCACTTTGTTAAATGTGGAATGTAATGCAAGTTTCATGATCTAATTCTCTAAAACTCTAATCCTGAAAAGATCCTAAATGTGTAATCTTGTAATAACTCATTATTAAGTAAGGTTTAAGGCTGGGGCCTTATAGTTGGTATTCGAGGTCGGTTTAGATAACTTTAGAGGTTAGGGTATTCTTTAAGCATAAGTGACAATACCATAATGGTTAGGATTTCAGAAAGAGTACTAGTTTTATATTTATTGAATGAGTAAGTATATCTTAGTGTTTATATTACTCATTAGTACATGATGGTTTTGTTGATATACTCACACTAACCTTTTTGGTTTTAGTAAATGGCTGGATCTAGTAGGAACCAAAGTGACAATGGGGTTGAAGGAAACTGTGGTGGTTCTCTGATTAAGATACTAGATAAAATGGGGGATTCAATGAGGAATCTCATAGTTGTTCTAAACCAACTATCAGGGAGTCGTGATCAACCAATTAAACCTTGGTGAGTTCTCTAATGCATCATGTATGAAATGGCCAACTCGAGGTGGAAATTCAAGTAATAATTATTAAGGTAACCATTAGGGTTTATATGATCGTTACTTTTTAGGTAATTATGGGTTACTCTATGATATGATGGAAAATGAAGGGCATGAGATAAACTTGAGGTTAAAATATGTTATGACTATTTTTTAAGATTTTATCTCGTTTTGGGGAATGTTTTAAGAATTATATAGTTTTGGAAGAAGGACAACATGCAGACCGTGTGACATCCCGTCGCGTCGGACAAAGCTGCGGGAATCGAACCCACAACCAAAGTGCGACTGGAATTTATCGCCTACCACTGGACTACGTGAAGTCCCTGGTTAGTTTGAATGGTTCTTTTTAGTTATATGATTTTATGAAATAAGAGTAAGTTTATTTTGGGTTATTTATGAAAATTATTAACCTATCATAGAGGATATGTGATTAGGATAATTAATTTTCAATACGAGACTTTAGGAGAAACTGATATTGTTTGGAGATAAATGTTACGATTTGTCTTGGAAGACAATGCGACTAAATCCTTCAAATATTTGGGTTTCAATCTTATATTGGTTTACTTTGAAGAATTTTATGGACAAATTGTTTATCGGATGGTCCTCATTGATCTCTGGGTTTTGTTGGACAAATTTTGGAGATTAAGCATGGATTTTTTTTAATGGGTTATCCTTTTCTGGATTATCTGACCTTGTTCTAACCTTTTTGGTTTTGGTTTTGGTTAAATCCTAAGGACATGGGATGTATATAGTTCTCTTTTGTGAATTAGGTGATTCTCTAGAAGTTGATTATAGTACTCTTAATGTGAACGAGTCTCCCTAAATACTCGTCTTTTGGAAAAAAAAATATGAGTTTGATTAAGGAATCTAGTAAAAGTTGAAGGTCAACATGATAAGTGATTATGTTTACTTATGAATAAATTCCTCAATAAAAAGTAACTTAAAACAAAAATTTTGTCTATTAACTTTTCCTACTGGGGAACCCAACATCGTTTAACCCATCACAAGTTTGTGATTTTCTTATTGTTAACTTTCTCATAAACATGTTTTCTATCACTCTCCATCAGAACATAACCCTATGTTTTCTCCTCCATGTCCATGTTTTCCTACATGGAGTCCTAGTATGGGTTATCTCGGGTGACCTATGTACTTATCTTCTTTATTTTAAAGTGATTGTTTTACCGACTCTTCTTCCGATGCGGGACTTTCAAGGATGTTTCCAAGCCCAATTTTAAAAATTGCGAGGTCGCAATTCCCAAAAGAGGGGAAGGATGTAACACCCCAGGTAAATAAAGAATATGAAATTTTTCATATTTATCCCTATTTGTGAATAAAATATTAATATGGCTATAAAGGGGACGCTATGCTCGATGGTGTACCCAACACACAACAAAGAGTTTCATTGAAATCTTACGTTGCACTCTAATAATAAAATAATATTATTTTAAATGGTAGTTAACATGTAGTCGTTTTAATGGAGGGAATGGATATAAATAACTAAAATATGATTATATATGTTTTTAAATGATTTTACATTTATCCAATAAAGGATAGAGGCTTAAAATACGGAAAGAATTCAATTTTAGGCGTATATGCCCTAGTTTTCACTAAAGGATCACTTATCACCTTTTGATGGCGAACCGTCATTAAATATAGTTTTGATCACTCTTATACATTATTTTGGACCAAATAAAACTCTTATTAAGAATCGGGACATCAAATTTTAATTTGTGTAATTTTTTGGTATTTTTCCGATAAAGTTCATTTTTAATGAATAGTGTAAAATGTTGTGTTTTAATTCAAAACCTCTTTTTAATCTAATTTATTTATATGATTAGATAATATTTTTAATTGGTTTTAAAGTGAAATTAGAAAATATTTTTACCATTAAATCCAATAGTGGTCATTGGAATTAATTTCACTTTGAAATCAGACTTAAACTAGTGTCAATCTATTGATACTTATTGTTTTATAAAAACACGCTATTTGCGCTGACAGCGGGAATTAATTATTAAATTAATTAATGTGACTAATATGTTTTGAATTTTATAAAACGGACTTCATTTGTGAATTCGGACTATCAAATATAGCTTAGGGTGAATTTTTGGGATTTTCTGAAAAACTTCAATTTTTGATGAATAGTGAAACCACTAAGTGGTACTTATAAAAACTGATTTTCTGTTTAAATGAAATTTTTCCATCATTGTGTTTTTATTTTCAAAAATATGACATACATGGTTGTCATTAAGAAGTAAAATGTGGTTCAATGGGATAAAAATAATTTTTTGGTGAATAGTAACTTATTATGTTTTTAATCGCGATTAGTGGTAATTAGTGTAGTTTAAGGTAAAAATGATATTATAAGAATGTGAAAACACCATGACACTTGTCCTACACCTATTGGGTGAGTCATGGTCGACCAAGACAAGCCATGGGCCAACTTGGGGACCCCATGGATCCACTTTAGTTGGAAAATGACATTAATATATTTTTATTTAATGTTGAAATTAAATTGACACAAACATGAGTTGTTTTACTAAAACAGTTTTTAAGTAGGGTTACACAAGTCCAAATTTTGATTATAAATAGTCATTGGAAATTTAAAACGATTTCCGACATCATAGTATTTTTTTCAAAATTTTTAGACATTAAATAAATTAAATTATTTATGAAATAATAATGGTGCAGCGATGACATCATTATTTGACGATTTAAATAAAATGGAAATATAATGTAATATCTATGAACTAAACATGTCTAAAACTTATTGGATTTGTGGATTTAGAACCCTTATCACCCTATCCACGAATTATATCAATGTGAGACCTTTTAAAACCGAAACACCTTTTCAAATAAAGTAATATTTCTTACTTTCCAAAAGTGCCACTCCTCTCCTATTATAAAAGGCCCCCACCTCTACCTCATTACACACACTCCTCAAGCCTTTGGCTCGGCCAACCCCTGCCCATTTACTCTCTCCACATCCCTCTCCTCATCTTAGAGGATTCCCTTTGGGAAGAAACCTTTCAAAGGAAGCCTTTAGGCTCAAATCAAAAGGAGTTACACTTTTAAAGGTAATTTAATCTCTCATGTTCATTTGTTTTATTTTGCTTCTACAACCCCCTAAACTCTTTTTATTTACTTCTTTTGTAACAACACCAGTATCATCAATATACTAGGATGTTTTTATAAGATTTATTCGAGCTACACTCTCACACAACTATGTCAAATGGTTAAAGAACATACGGTTTTCGTGGATGGCGAAATTCTGCCTCCCGAAACGATGATTGTTCAATACTCATTTAACACCTTCAAAGGTGGCCATTATGATGTCACTATTTTTATATATGATATATAATATGTTTATTTTTTTCTTAAGCTTCTGTTTTTTTTCATTTTGGGCATACCGTTATGGTTTCCATTATGGGTAAACGCGATATCTTCATTTAAGGAAGTGCGGACTACCGCCCCCTCAAAGTGATTTGATTCGTTAAATACCATATGTGGGACGTATAAAAGATGTAACTATGATATTATATGTGATATTATACTGGAATTATAATATTCCTTTATATCATTATTATTCCATTCTATAAAATACGAAATAGAAATTAAAGTAGCGTTCATGCGTACATACGGCTTACCGTCTCCATGAACGGTGAATTTCATTTCTTACCTCTAAATGATTATGTAATGTTATAAATGAATGCATGTACTGGATATATATGACATATATGATAACTACATCATGAATAAAATTATGGATATAATAAACATTTGGCCAAACGAACAACATGTAATTGTAAGAAGTCCACATTCGACTTAAGAACCAAATATCAGCAAAACAAATATTATTAACTTAAATGATTACATAATGTTTATGACATGGTAATAAGTGATATAAAAGGAATAATGAACTTGAAAAAGGATCTTAAGGAAGTAGAAATTAACTCATGTTTATTATTCAGGAGATTAAAGAACGATCGAGTCAAGTCGGACCTGAGGTAAGGGATCATACTCCTCTCTTTTTTTAAGTACACTCTTTTATGTCATTCCTTCTAAATCTCATCTTTCATGTTATTGGGATGTTATTTTATATTACACATACTGTAATTTTTATGTTCATGTGATGATATACCCTATTCTCTCTCATCAATCCATTTTGGATGTTTTGAGTGGCGTTGTTAGGCTGCCGAGTTTTTGTAAGAGATTTTTCATCTCCCTTTCATTCCCGTGAGATTTATGCTACATTTGCCACAATTTCCTTTGAGTGGTGTATGTAATTCCCATTATTCTACTCTTTGTGTAATATACTTTCGTTTATGAGTATTTACATAAATGCTTTATTGTCCTTCTTTCATGGGGTGTATGTTTTGAAAGATACCCAAGTCGGTAAATGAACCTTTCACCCTCCTTTTTTAAAAGACTTCTTTTGTTGGGTCTTTTAATTTATATATTGTTATGTTGGGATATGTTCTCATATATCCTTATTGATGTAAATTTTATGTCCAAGTGATGAGATACACTTTTTATCTCTCACTAACTCATTTTGATGTGATGTCGTTAGGCTGTCAAGGGAACTTTTTAACCCAATTTCGATTTCTTTGGGTTCAACATGTAGTCATTGAATATGTCACCCATTGAATATGTGTGAATGACATTTCATTGTTTTACACTAAATATCCAGTTATATTGGGTTTATTTATATTTTTCACACATATTATTGAGATTGATTTGTCCTTAATTTAAGGGTACCTTCTTTATAAGGGATTTCATCACATATGACATTTCTATTGAGGGTTCATTGTTTTTATGCACCAATTCACTCTTATATGGTGTATATACTGTCATTTGGAGTATTATATCATGAATCCATTTATTCTCATGATATTATAAAGTTCTGATTAAATGTTATTCCTCAATTATTGTATTCAAGTGTCTATAATTTTGGTAAAAACCCTTTGACCAAAATATCGCTTTAAATGTTTTAATGATTTGTTCTTATTAATATCCATGTTTTCAAAATGGTTTTAAGGATTTATTTATATGGATATTAATGGTTTAAAATGTTAAAATCTTCAAGGTGGTATGGGACACTTTGATTCAAAAATCTCTTTATTAAATGTTTTAAATGGTTTTGGAAATGGTTTCTTTTTGTATGGATTCATTATTTCAAAATACTAAAATGTTATATTGTGATTGAAATGTGGAAATGTTTTGTTTCATTTATGAATGTTTTATGTGATACGTTTATGTTATGGTTCTTGGGCATTGTTATGAAAACGGGGGGTTCCGTGATAAACTATGGGCGGGTGAGCCCGATATAGCTCTCCAATGCATTGGGTAATGCGATGGAGTGAAACGTTAAGGTTTCTCCGAAGAGATTTAGGGAATATACTGTGATGGGTATTCCAAACGTAACCAAGAGGGTTACTCCCTACGTAAGAATGTTATGAATCCCTCAAGTTACCTTTATGTCTTATGATTTCTATGATTTATTCATGATTTGATGAGGTAGGTTAAAGTGCCTATGTTTTATAGGTAAATTATGATTTTATTCTTATGTATATATGAACTCATGTTTCCTTTCCATATTTTTATAACCCTTACTGAGCTTTTTATGCTCATCCCATGTTTTTTGAAATGTTTTTCACATGTAAAGGGAAAGGTACATGGTGGGATGATAGTGTCAAGGATGTGTCAAGAAAGAATCCGTGTTTTATTTTAAATATGTTTCCGTTGATGGGAAGAATGAATACCGTCTTTTATGTAAACACTTTGTTAAATGTGGAATGTAATGCAAGTTTCATGATCTAATTCTCTAATACTCTAAACCTGAAAAGATCCTCAATGTGTACTCTTGTAATAACTCAGGATTAATTAAGGTTTAAGGTTGGGGCCTTATAGAGTATATCCCATGAAAGAAGAGGATTCAGGAAACAAATCTCTAGAATAAGGAAGACCTTATCGATTCGATCCCAACACAATCGATGGCAGTTGATTCAGAGATAAGATGCTCGATCGGGGGCTCTAGGAAGAAACGTGTCCATACAAGCGCTCACAGTCGAACTAGGTCTAGAAGGAGATGTTTCTCTCCCTCATACGTGAGCCCACTGACATTAATGAAAAAAATTACATGGACTGTACATTTGAAGTACACAACATGTACATTCCTTTACAGAGACCCACATTAGGCGGCCCCCAGTTCACCACACATGGCCGTGTGCACGGCCATTACATGGCCAACACACAACTACTCACGGTAACCCAGTATACGACGTATACATCTGAAATTTCCAGATTCTCATCTTTTCATCAAGAACACCATAAAAAGGAAAGCATGCATGAGATGAATATCTGGGTTATTAAAAACATCCCCCATTAAATAAATTTCTCCCTGATTTCCCAACCAACGTGGCATAGAAGAAGAATCCTCAAACATCTCCTGCCCCTACGATCATACATCGACCTCCCTCTCCCATGTCTCACCCTATACTCATCTATCCAGCCATAACACTCGTACAAGAGGAACATACTGACCATGGAGAACATTCATACATCAACCAAAAATTCGGATATGATGCTCCTAGAATGAGTTGTTCAACTATAACTCAACCTTCTGGGGTTAAAAACATGATATGGGTCTGAGAAGTTACATCAATGCTGAGAAATGTGGAAGACGTCATGTATAGACTGGTACATCAGAGATATCAAAAACCGATAGCAACTAACCCAAGTATCTCAAATACCACAAATGTACTGATGTACCTCAGAGAAAGCTTACCCTATATTTTAATCCTAATGTGTCCCATCCTCAGTGTGACACATAGAAAAACCTGGTCCCTAACCTCGAACTCCATAGGTCATCTCTATTAAATAGAATAACACTTTTTTCAAGACTTTGTAGTATCCATCCTCTTACAAATCAACTCGATCTGCTATAATGTCTCCTGGTCAAGAAGAGGTCCTAGAATAGCTACCTCTCTTGCCTCTAGCCAACAAAAGGGTGATTGGAAAGGATTTCCATATAATGCGTCATAAAGTTACCTACGAATTGTTTCATGATAATTATTATTAAAGGTAAATCCAAAAGAGGTATGTGCTTCAACAAAAACATCCAAAATCCAAGATGCATACTCAGAGCATGCCCTCAAAAACCTGAATCGTATGTTCAGACTGGCCATTTATCTGGGGATGGTTAGTTGTACTCAAAAGTACATGTGTACCCATATCCTTTTGAAGCCCATGCTAGATCCGAAAAGAAGAATGAATGTATCTGTTAGAAAAAATGGAGTGTGGAACCCCATTTAAATGTACAATATCCGGGATATACAACCTTCCTATCTCATCAACACTGAATGTACCCTTTATCGGATGATGTGAGAATCCATTGTGAGTCTGTCAATGACAACCCAAACAACTTCTTTCCCTTGAGGTGAACTTGGTAAACCTCTCATGAAATCTCTCACAAAATAATTTCAGTTCAACTTTGCAATGGGTAACTACTAAAAAAACCATGTTGGTCACTAATGTTATGCCTTCACGTGATGATATGTGGAACACCCCATGAAGGAACCAGTAACATCTCTCTTCATACCAGGACACCTATACGAAGAGTGTAGATCATTATACTTCTTGGTGATGCTAGGATGAACTTCCCAAACTAAGGAATGAGAGTCATGCATCAGCTCCTCGCATATGTCTTCGAACATCCATACGGGACCATGAAAACGCATGGTCTCATCCTCACCTATTGTCCATCCAAGAATAGGGTCCTTTCCTAACACACTCTCCTGTAAGACTAGACCTTCTGAATCTGATAGTTTCCTCATTCTTACTCAATCAAGAATATATGAGGTAAGAACCATAGAAGAAGAAAAATGTAAGCCTTTTTCTATCATGCACCTCCAAATGCATCTCAGAGATTATTTCCATAAGCTATCACACACTAATAGCCTTCCAAACTGCTTGTATCTGAGTCCTCCTACTCAACCCATCAGCTAATGTGTTTCCATTCCTATGCTTACAGACAAGTTCAAAGAAAAAGGATTGAAGGTAATCAACCCACCTTTGATATCTTAAATTCATATCACGCTGAGTGAGGATATATTTGAGACTCTTGTGGTTGGGGGAAATCTCCAAATTATCTCAAAGAAGATAATGTCTCCTATAGCATAATGCATGAACAATAGAAGTCAACACTAAGTTGTGCATCGGGTTGTTCCTCTCATGTGGCCTCTACTTCTAATACCCGTATGGAATTAATCCACCCCCCATGAAAAAGGACATATCCCATCCCAATACCAAATGAATCACAGTACACAATATAGTTCATTCCTAGCTCTTGAAATACTTGTATCAGTGCTGAAGTTACCCTCCCATTCATCTCTTGAATGGGTGAATCAAAATAATTTGACCATAAGAACATCACACTCATATTAGTCCAGCCCATCAGTGGTGCTGCTAAGGGTGAAAAGTCATTTATGAAATGTTTGTATTATCCATCCAGCCAAAAAAAAACAGTACCTCCATGAAGTTCTTCGGGTGATCGTAAGAAACTACTACTCTCACTTTCTATGGATTTACTGACACTTTTGTCTCCAAGATTACATGACCCAAAAAGTGAATATGATCCTTCCAAAAGTATCATTTTGAGATCTTTTCATATAACTGATTCTCTATTCAGAATACTGAAAATGATCTCAATATGGGTAGCATGGTCGTTTTGAGTGTGGGATTACACCAAGATATCATCCACGAAGACAACCACGAAAGAATCCATGTATGGATGAACACTCAGTTCATCAATTCCACGAAAACTACAGGCTCGTTCATGACACCGAACAGAATAACCACATACTTTTCTGGACCATACCGACTCCATAAGGATGGAAGAGATAAATAATATGGTCTAAGATGCAACTAATGGTATCCGGATCTCATGTAAACCTTCAAGAACACACGAGCTCCTCATATCTGATAAAAGATATCGTCAATACTTGGAAAGGGTAACCGATTCTTGACTATTAATTTTTTCAACATCCTATAGTCCAACCAATGTCTGAGGGTACCATATGCCTTTTTCGCAAACAAGACAGCTGAGCCCCAAGGAGAAGTAATGGGTCGGATTAAACCCTTTTCCTGCAACTCCTCCAACTACTTATTGAGATCCTAGCACTCTGGTGTAGCTATCCTATAAAGAGTATTGGACACTAGAGGCACTCCTAGAACAAGGTCAAAAAATATCTATCTCATGCTCTGGAGGAAAACATGAAAAGTCCTCTAGAAAGCCATCTCTAAAATGATCCACCAATGGAGGAAAGTCCTTCTTTGAAGTCCCCTAGTCATCCATATATATTCTAGATATCTGGGCTGTAACTCATCCCATCTAATGATAGTCGAGTACTGCTCTTCACGTGTAGACATCCCAATATACCTTATGAAGAAATGATTCGACTTCTATTGATGTAAAACTCACCCTTTGGTGATAGAAATCAAAAAAAAATCTGTAAGGGAACTAACCAATACAATCTGAGAATGACATCATAACACATCATCACTATGACATAGAGGTCACATAAGAAGTGACACACTCTAATCTCTAGAGGTAACACCTTTCAATGAAATACAATGGCCGTTCTAGTCCCTAATAGTGTGTCTAACATCAAGATATCAGCAGAAGAAATGATAGATAGACCAAGGCTCTCCACAACAAAAAAGAATATACAACTATGGGAATTCGTTGTATCAAACAGAAAAGAAGCTAAAACTAATGAAACTGTGATCTTACCTCAAACTGTAGAAGGTCTAGGATCATACTCCTATTGGATTTTTCTACTTCAAAAGTCTGACCTACACCATGGCCACGCGACCCTTCTTGTTCACTCTGAGTTGGTTCACCCAATTATCACTGAATGACTTGTTAATGACTAACATGACCACAACCTCATCCTCGGCCTGAACAACCAGAAGGATTCTAGTTCCCAGACTGTGGAATAACTAGTGGTGCTACTCCATAAAACATAGTCATTGAATAACCCCTACCACTAGCTGTTGGTGAGAATAACCGACAGAAGCGCTGAAGATGACCCATCTTTCTGCAAGATCCTCACTCCACTGGGTCTCTCGGCAATGTGGCCTCAAATTCCCTATCTTCACACAGAGGTAGTGCCCCACCTGGAAATCAGAAGATGTCTCTCGTCTCCATGAATCTTTGTGTGAAGACCCCCTATGTCTCTTCCTACTATTAGTAGGAGGTATAATAACTATAGATGTCGAGCCTCCATGGATCACAACTCGAGAATCCCTCAGATTGTATTCTGTGAACAACACTTGGTTTACTATAGAATTGATAGAAGACAACCTGAAGATGTTCACCTGAGATTAGATGTCATTCATGAGACCATACTTGAACTTCCTTTCTAGAAATTTCTCACCACCTATTAGAATGGGCGTGAAGTGTTGCAGATCGGTGAAGTGTGAAGAATACTCCATAAATGAATGAGTACTCTGCTCCAGACTCAAGAACTCTTGGGCTCTGTCTGCCATCAAGGTTTTTATATAGAAGTAGTCATATAAGGAACTCTGGATCACCTCCCAAGCCATGATATACTGTCATACCATCTGTGAGATCACATCCCACCATCCCTTAGTGGAATCCTGATGCATATATGTAGAGAACTTTACCCTCCTCTTTGTAGGCATCGCCAAATGCCTGAATATAGTCCAAATAGATTCCAACAATGAGTCTGCAACCTGAGGTCCTCCTTCCCCTATGAAATTGGGAGGATGCTACTATGAGAAAACCTGCAGCAGATCTTCGATAGAAGGGGCAAGATGCAGTAATCCATGGAAGGTATGCTTGAACCACATGAAGCTCTCTCCGAATTGTGCATCTATAATAGTATCCTAAATGACATCTAGTGCCAAGACGGGCACTATTGGAGGATCAACTAGTAGTCCCTGATCATCTATGTCCGTTATCGGATCATTTCCTTGAGACTTGTGTACAATCAGAGGATGTCCTGGTGGCATGATTATACAAGGTCAAGCGCACATCTTAGATCAAGATTTATAGGGACTGAATCATTGAATTATAATAATTGAAACAAGAGAAATAAATCATTCAGGTTTTTCAAAACATGGATACACTATGATTATAATGACTACACGATGTATTCCCTGATGCCTTTCACATGTGCATGTACTCCTTCCAAAACTGTTCATGTAACACCCCATACATGATATGTTGTACTAACACACGGTGTGTACATGAATTATCTTTCTCTTCTCGAGTTCTCTTACAAGGCTAAGACACAAGATTCACATTTAACAAGACTAAAATTTGTGTTCAAGACGGACATAATGTATACTAGACACGCTTCAAAAACTCGTGTTGTTAGTGACATGGATGGATACATATATCTCTCCACATGGTGTGTTCTAGTTGGACACGATGTCTACTACTTAGGATTAAACTGCAAGTGTTGTTAGTTACAAGGATGGTCACACGACTAAAACTAAATGGTGTGTTTCTACTAGAATCATCATGTACAAGAAGATTTCACCTACCCATGTTTCTCACTACATGACCAAATACTCAGCTTACACTACATGGAATTTTTGTACAGACATGACGTGTATTAGAAAATACTCAAATGACATGTGTTGTTAGTGACATGGCTATTTACACGATTCTACAACATAGATTGTAAATCCACTACATGACATAACCTCCAATGATTTTCAAACCCCTTTCCCCTACCCACACAGTCTGAGACATGGTTAAAGACTATATGGAGTGTACATACAGTACATGTCGTGTACTTAAGAAAAAATTGTTTCATCAAGAACATGAGAATACATGGCATGTATTCATTATTACATGCCGTGTATTTTGGGTTCTTCTAGACAGTAAGCCTTGAAAACTTCACTAGAACAGTGAAACATACTGAAAAAAACATTAAAGTGCCAAATTCTAATTCGTGAGGGCTCGTACTCCCTACGAATCAAATCTTGGAATATTATACATGTCATATAAAAGGAAAAAAAGTCAATGATCACCAAAATTTCGATTCATGAGGGCCCATAACACCTCAAGAACCAATGTTTGGCATTCATTCAAAGGAGTCCTTAAAAGTACTATACCCTATCGAAATCATGTATTCTATCAAAAAATCTATTTGCATATCAAGAACAATATATATCACAACAACATGTAATTTCTAATGTACCCCAAATGGCTGGGAAAGAATGCATGACATGTGATTTCAAGCATTTTTCTATATGATGTAGTATATGGAATAACCTCATCTCATTGGGTTGAAATATAAATTTTATCTTAATAACATTAACAATAACAACACAAAATATGTGAATCACCCAATGGTGAAATCAAGTCAACCGTAAAGTTTCAAAACCAGAAATTTTTTAATAATGAGGTAGATTATATTGACCCTATATACAGGTTATCTAATACTGATCATAGCTAGTTACCAAGTACCTATTCCATCCTAACCCAAGATATGTGCTCCAAATATTAAGTCAAGATTAAATGAATCATTTGATACAACTTTGTAATGTCCTTATTCCAGAATCCACCTAGAGGCGCCCCGTACCTGGATGGTCACATTGATTCAACTACATTTCCCCAAACCCGAGAGATTCCAAGAATCATCTTAGGCCTTGGGTGTGATAGTGGGGAATATATACCCTCATTGGCTGAGTAACACAATAGATGTAAAAAAATTACAATAGTAGAAGTAGTAAAACATGAAACAAGTAAACAATGAAAGTAATAAACAACTTGTGCTCAGATATATAAATGATTCATGGTACATAAGTCTATGGAAATAGCCAAACAAGTCAAAATGCTGGAATACATACTGAACCAAGTACAAATGAAATAAAAATAGAAATCCCCAGTATCAAAAGCCTCATCTTGGTCCCATGATCACCTTCTCCATAGTAGTCAAGTACCTAAAGTAGAAGGGTGCATGACCTTATCTATTACTGCAGTAATATAATCAGTTTGGGCCTAATAACAAGACCCAAAAAGGATGTGAGACTAATCCCTGTAGGCTACCACCAAATGATATTTTCCTAATAGTTAGTGAATATATATCGAAAACAATATAAAAATAGATGAAGTAATCAAGGAAGTACTCAATAGTAAACATTCCTAAAGTTCAATAGTATTCAAAACCATACATCAATATGTAGATAATAATGCAGGTAACCCTCTAGGAATTACACTCTGACTAAACCCTCTTGTTCAACCGAAAAACACAAGATACCCTCTAGGAAGTACACATAGTCTAACCCCTCTTATTCAACTTATACATTGACTCTCTTTGGATGCACTCACAATCAAGTCCCCCTAGGGTCTTGTATCGGTATCTAAATGTTCTCTTGGGAAACAATTATGTCACATTCCCCATTAGATCGCGTCAAGGAACTATAGTAACTCAGAGGAAGCACTTACGTTAATTCCCCGTATGGTGTCACATCGTAATAGTTTTAACAGTCACTCTAAAGAAGCCCTTAAGTCCATTCTCCCTAGAGTCTACAACACCAGGTTTTCATGGCCATGTGTATGTCAATCGAGCATAGCAAAACATAATGGACAAAGTGAACCTCAATAACTACATGGCTAACCATCTACATCATAAAAACATGTCAGATAAATAATCACACCATCCTATTGAACTAGACATGGGAAACAAACTAGGTATCTTTACATGTTTAGTAGGACCAAATGGTTATAAACAAATCATGAATAGAAAAAAATTCCGAAGCACTGAAATTAACCATACTCAAATTTAATTTCCTCTACTCAAGCATAAAAGCATAGAAGAAATTAACAGGGATCAAATTGTAAACACATAATACACTGTACAAGTTTATTGGGATTATTTGCACATATAACTCAAATACTATCTACGAAAAGGAACTAACCACCTACCTCAGTGTTGTAAGATCCTTATATGTGACCCTCAAAACTTGAATCATCCAATAACATCGAAGATCTACAAAAATGTTTAAAACCTTCCACTAAGGATAACTCTTGAAAGAGGAAAAATCAGGAAACGAAGCTCTAGAAGAAGGAAGAGCATACCCATATGATCCCAACGTAATCGACAACGATCGATTCAGAGAAAGTATGCTTGATCTGGTTCTCGGGGAAGAAATACAGTCGTACGAGTGCTCTTAGTCGAACTAGGTCGAGAATGAGGTGTTTCCATTTGTCAGACGTGACTTTAGTACATTTAATGAAAAAAAGAATGTACACAGTATTTACATTCCCTTACCCAGCCTGGATTTAGGTGTCTTTCTCATCACCCCATACGGCAGTGTACATGACCATTAATCGGCCAACACATGGCTACTCGCATTAAATGTATACACCACATGTACGTATAAAGTACACGGAGTTTACTTCAAAAACATCCAGAATCACATCTTTTCCTCAAAAACACCAGAAAATGGAAAGCATATATGAGAAAAAGATTCGATTTCTTATATTCTGAAAAATTATATAAAAATAATTGTATCCATCATTATATATTTTATATGAAAAGGGATTAATTTTTAAAATCATATTTTAAAAACTATCTTACATTAATTTTTTAATAATTTAATAAAAATATTAATATTTCGATGAATTGTGAATGCGACTGATTTGTATTGAAAATTATCTTTTTTTAAATCATTTACAAAGGAAAATTTTATTTTAAATGGTTTTAAATGTAAAATAATATTAATTAAATTATTGTAAATCCAATTTAGGTAATTATGATAAATTTAATATTAAATGTTGATATAAAATCATTATAAACATAAGAAAAAAATTAATTAAAAACTATATTATCATCAGACTAGCAGGTTTATATTTATTTTAAATAATTCTACATATTTAAATTGAATTTGTTAAAATGGATTACATATTTTCAATAATAATAATTAATATTAGGTAATACGGTCAACTTATTTTTTGGTTTTGATGAATATTAGATACAATAAAAATTAATTATAGTGTTTAGTGATAAAACAATGTTTTCACGTTACATGAAACTATATTAAAATGAATTTTTTCACACATAAGAATTTGGTTTCACAAAATTGGTTTTCATATTTATAATCATTGGGATGAAATGATTTAACAATTCACTTTTAATTTTACTCATAATGGATAAATTACCATGGTAAATTACAAAACCATTACATTGGAGAAATCTAAAATGTAATAAGTTAGTAAACATAGAAGATATGGTAATAATTTGTTTAAACATGTTTATTTTACATTTTTAGTATGGATATTACTTAAATTCACAAATATCCATTATATTTTAATTTTTCGGGCACTTGAGTTGAGAGTAACTCTGCATTATTGAATAGATTTGGGTATTTATAGAAATTACACTCCTCCTCCATTATAAAAGGCTACCTCTACGCTCTCTTATTCAATCCTATTAATCCATTTTTCTCAACAAAAAACTGACCATATCTCTAAAAAAATCATCATCCAATTTTTATATCTTATTTTCAACCAAAAATAATAACCCAAGGATTCTTAAAAATAGATCCAAATTTTATAAATTTTATATCTTTAAAATAATTTTGAAAATTCAATTATAATAACATATATATATATATATTCATATGGTCAATTCCATTCAAATATGGTAAAATAGCTCGTATTTATGGATGACTACCACCTAGCGAAGCAATGTGTTTCCTTTTCACTTATGCTTTACATATATGGTAATAAAGATAAAATTAAATTATATGTGTCATATTTATGAAAAAATAAATATCCTAGAATGATTAGTTATTATTTTACATTATTTATTTCCGTCTATTGAAAAAATGAAATCGTGTTCACGAATAAGCACAAATTACAATTTCCATAAATGGTGTAATTCATTTATCCATATCTAACTTTTATGGATGACAAAATATATAATGAATATATATGATATTTATATCATTATTACTATTATATTTTTTATGAAATTATGATCATATTACCTGGACTGAAACTATTATACAAATACATACAAGAATAACAACCCAACTATTACTCAAAATAGTGATTTTAAAAAATAACAGTTAATAAAATGGTGAGAAATGATTATAGGTAATTAACATATGGTTTTATAAAAATAATTATAGTTTTTTAATATATTTATAACAAATATATATATATTATATAAATGGATTTAACACTAAATAAGGATGTTAGACCTATGGTAAGGGTTTATTTAATAATATCATTGTTATTTATGATAATTTATGATTAAGTAATAATTGGGGGAATTATTTAATATTTATATATAAAATTATATCAATTTCCTTCCCATATAGTTATTAAATTAAATTTTTTGTTTTTAATTTAGTTTTATTTTGTTTATGTACTAAAAATAGAGAAAAAATAATTTTAAGGAAATCAATTTTAATTCTCAGTTCTGTCAAAAATCTTTTTTCTTAAATATCTATGTTTTAAAAAAATATTCTAAAAAATGGTTTCACTATTCATATATTATTGTAAAAAATATTTATTATAGATGTGTTACAGACTAAAAATAGTTAAAATATAATATTTCTATCATTTTTTGGATGAGTTATTTTTCATCTTTTACTAAAAATATGAAAGGAACCGTTATTTTAACATACTTGATGTTAATTGAATTTTATACCCCCATGATAATTAATATATTTGATTAAAAATTTCAATTTTTATAATATTCTATCAAATAATATAATTTTTAAAATATTTTTGAACAATTATATCTTTTAAAAAGTAATTTTCAATATGAAAAATGTATTTTTATCAAGATTTTCTTAACGACCTATTATGGTATTTTATTCATCAATTGCAACAACCCTTATTTTACATATGATTTGTTGGTTATAAATTTTAATTATATTATCTATATTATTTATATGGATTTATTATAAATAGTTTTACTTGGGATGTATTATTTTTGTTCCATTCTTTATATCACCACGTATAGTTTAGGATTATAATTTTTATTGGAAAATTATTAAAATTTAATATTCTATTTTTTCAATATAAATATTCAAATTTTTTATTATTCTCCAATATAATATGAGGAATCCATTGGATATGGTATGTGAAAGCCGAGGAATGCTATTACCCCTCAATTCATCTGTTTGTCTAACATGATATACAATCTTTGATATTTGGCCATGACCTTACCCATTTATGTATTATGTATTAGAAAGTGGCCCAGATGATATATTTATTATTTCCAACATTATGAATTTCCCTCATTATGATAATTATTATTGTATCCCATGTAATTATCTTATTTTTAATGATATTTATAGAAATGCTTCAGTCACGTTTTATTATTTATTTGGTGTTATTTTATCAGAATGTTATATTGCTTTTCATTCTCATGTTATTTATTAAACAGAATGTGTTTTAATATATTTACATTTCCATATTGATTATACCTTATTTGTTAATGGTATAATTCACTATTCTAATACTGTTATAGGGAATATAAACTCACCATTTTTATGGTTCATTTCCCCACGATAGTAGTTTTTAATTATGATTGATATGTATGGATATTATGGAAGTAATAATGGTGATCTCAATGAAAATACTATTTTTTAATCTATATATTTTATTATAATTTGATTAGATGTATGTATTAGGTTATCCAAGACTAAAAAAATAATTTTTCCTTAAGGATGTGATTCCTTGTAACTAGTTCAAATATAATAAATTAAACACGTACTCTTAACTACTAGGGTTTTGATATTTTCAATTTGTATTAGAGGATATTTATTAGAAACCATGGGAAGTAGATTTATAAAAACATAGATTAAGTGACATAAACGTATAGATGACATTAAGGATAAACTAATTATAATATAATATCTTAATCATTTTTACAGTGCATATTATTTATATTTCTTAATAATAAATCCACGTATTAATACAACAAGTTGATGTTGGTCTATAAATTTTTTACAATTTGGTAATACTATAAGGTCCCGAAATTAAACATTACATATTCATGAATTAAAAGGATAATTCACATTGAGGACCTTTTTAGGTTTAGAGTTTTAGAGAATAAGGTCAAAACATTTACCTAAAAAAATGAATATTTCATGTAGTCAATTCTACTCATTACCAATTTTTATCATTAAATAAAAAAATTTGAAAATTAGATTCATGTCTAGTTCCATGTTTTAGACAGCAACACTTTTCCTTGATCCCATCCTTAACCCTATTCAACTTTAAGTCTAATGAAAAAAATTTCAAAACATGGGATGAATATTAAAAGTTCAGTAAGGGTTATAAAACAAAGAAAGAAAACATAAGTTCATAATTAAATAAATAAAATAAACTCTTATACATTCCCCATAAAGACATAATATTTATGAATAACACATAAAAATCATAAGTAATAAATGTTACTTGGGACATCCATAACATACAAACATTGTAGCTATCACAGCTATATAGGGAGTTACTTTGCAATACCCATCATGGCATATTACGTAAATATCTTAGGAGAACCATTCACGTTTAGCTACGTCACATTATACAATGCATTGGGGAGTTATCATGGGGTAACCCGCATGCGGTTTATCACGGAACCACCCATATACGAAAACAATGCCCAAGATCTATAACATAATCATAACAAATAACATAAGTATAAAGGAAAGATAACATACCCACAATGTAATAACAATATATAATTTCAAGAAATTTAAATAATAAATCCATTCAAAAAATCAATTTCAATACCTTAATATGTAAATAAAAGTATACGGAATTTATTTTTCATTTTAAAAACATTATGGCTTGTTAAGGAAGCCAAAAATCAAATAATACTTGCAGCAGCAGAAATGTTATTGTCACCATGAACGTTATAAAGAAACATTATTTCTTTTGTCATTCAATAAAACACTTTTTAGAAAAATATTCCCATTGAATGAAGTGAAAAGTAAAAAGTGATCATACAACATATAAAAGAAGGTTGTGTATTAGAACAATATATGCCTCAATGAAAGAAGATTGAGACGAAGTCCCTTACCTCGTGTCCAACAAGACTCAATCATTATTAATCTCCTAAATAATATAATAATGTTAATTTATACATTCTTGAGTACCCTTTTAATGAATATTATTCCTTTTATATAACTTATTACCATGTTATAAACAATTTGAAATTATTTATGCTAGTAACATTTGATTTGTCGATATTTGGTACTTGAGTAAAAAATGAACACCTTGTATTTATATGTTGTAAATGTGGTCAATATTCCATTATATTCAAAATGATATTCATTATTTAGATATCATATATATCCTAAAAGTCCATTTTATATATATATATAACAATACATATCATATGGAGGTAAGAAATGAAATGCACCGTTAATGGAGACGGTAAAACGTACGTACGCATGAACGCTACTTTCATTTATACTTATTTTTTTAATGGAATTGAAACATAATGATAGATAAGTATATCATAATTCCAGTATAATATCATATATATTATCATTATATCTGTCCTTTAGACCTCCCACATATGGAATTAAGGAGTCATATCACATTGAGGGGGCTGTAGTCCGCACTTCTTCAAATGATATTATCGCATTTGCCCATAATAGTAACCATAAATCTATGCTATAAAATAAAAATTAGAAGAATTAAGAAAAAATAATCATAATATATATCATATATATGTATATTGTCATATTAATGGCAACCAAGATAGGTAGTAGGAGATAATCGAACAATCATTGTTTCGTGAGGTGTTAGTTTTCCATCCACAGAAACAATATGTTTTTAACCATTAGTTGGAGGTGTGTGTAAGTGTAGTTTGAATCCATATCATAACAATATAGTAGTATATTGATTATACTGGTGTTGTTATAAAATAAAGGAATAAAAATATGTTAGGGGTTGGAGAAGTTAAATAAAAGAAAAGAAGTTATGATAAACTGATACATTTAATTACGGTAACTACCTTTGGTATGAACCAAAAGGTTTTCTTGAAGTGCCTTATACCTTAGGTAAGGATTATAAAAGTAGGATATGGATGTAGGTAGATTAATTAGGTATATTTTGGATGAAGAAAGAGGCCTGAGAGGTGTGAGAATTGATATAAGTGTGGGCTTTTTATAAAGGGGAGGAGGGGCTCTCTAGAAAGTGTGATAATATTATTTTATTATATAATGATATTCAGGTTATAAAGCTACAAAACTGAATAATGTATAAGATAAATGTCTCAGGGTTTAAATAATTACATATAATAAGAATTTTTCAGGTTTTGGATTCTATTTTAATATTTATAATCTTATTTATTTAAATAATTGGTTAATGATCTAAACAATTCATCATTATTGTGTCATAAATAATTTAATTTATTCGACGTCTAAAAATTATACAACAAATAAAATGATGTAGGAAATCTTCTCTTCATTCCAATTAATATTTATAGTTGAGTATATAACTTATATCACACAATGTAGAAATTAATTTACAAAGAAATATTTGTTTATGTCATTTTTGCCTTTACTCAATGTTCATCAAAATAAAGTGTCATTATCAGTCATAAGTGGCTCTATAGAGTCCCAAACCATGGATTCCCATGGTCGGCCATTACACATCCAATAATGTTAGGACAACTATTAATGTAATTTTTTTTATAATAATTTTATTTTTACCTAGAATTACCCAATTTAACTTTAACCACGGTAAATAAATGTCTAAAGTAACTATTCACAAAAAAATTATTTTCATCTTATGGAACCACATTTTACTCACTAATGACAACCATGTATGTCATTTTTTTTAAATTCAATTCACATATTTTATAAAATTTAATTTTAATGAAAAATATAGTTTCGTAACTACTACTAAGTTGCTTCACTATTCATCAAAAATTGATTTGTTTTTCAGAAAACTACCAAAAATTTATCCTATTCTATATTTGATATTTAGAATTAAAAAATGATTTCTATTTCACCAATTCTAAAATTATAATTTTCATTAATTAATTTAAAATCAATTCTCATTGTTTATAAAAATGGTGTGTTTAAAAAAACAGTAACCATCAAAAGATGGACACTTGTTTACGTACAATTTCAAAATGAAATTTATTACAATGACCATAATTGCATTAAATGGTAAAAATAAATTCTTATTAGACATTATAACCAATTAAAAATATAATCTAAAAATATAAATAAATTATAACAAAACGTAGTATTGATTTAAAATACAATATTTTTCACTATTCATTAAAAAATAAAATTCATCCGAAAAATTCCAATAATTTACCCCAAGAATATTTTGATTTCCCCATTCTAAAGAACGAATGTATAATGTCAACTAGAATTTATTAATGTGACCAAAACTATATTTAAATAAGTATCTCCATTAAAAGGTGGTAAATCAACCTTTTAATGCAAATTAAGCTTAAAAATAGATTCATTTGCATTTTATGCCTCTAAATTTTATTTGATAAATGTAAATACATTTAACAAACAAATATAATCATATTTTAGTTTTTTTTGTTCATTCTCACCAATACAATTTCTAGGAGTTAACTACCATTTAAAATAATAATATTATATTATTAGTGTGCCACATAAAATTTCCAAGAAACTCGTTTTTGTTTATCGGTTACGCTATCGAATATGGAAAACCCTTTAAAGTATAATTGATAATTAATTTGAAAATATTAATAAATTGTAAATATTTATTATTCATTATTTACCAGGGATGTTACATCCTTCCCCATATTGGTAATTTAATCCTCACAATTTTACTTATAGAAATAAGAGGGGGTATTTATCCCCCAAAACATTTTCAGATCCCCATGTTTCCTCTTCATCCATATGGTTTTTCTACAAAACCTTAACTTGATGAATTACTATATTCTGCCACACTTGCTCTCTACAATCAATAATATGGACTGGTTGTTCCTCAAAAGGGATATTCTCTTATGATTGAACTATCTTTGGGACCAAAACATGAGATGGATCTGGAATATACTTTCTCAACATTGAAACAAGAAAAACATTATGTACAAGGGATAAACGTGGAGGTAAATACTCTCTGTACACAAATGATCCAATTTTATCTAGGATTTCATAAGGTCCTAGGAACCATAGACTCAAAATTCCTTTCTTACCAAAACACGTTACACTTTTCCGAGAAACTTTGAGAAGGACATGATCACCTAGCTAAAAAGAATGAACTTTTCTCCGATTATCCGCTTAACATTTCTGTCGACTCACAACTATTTCAAGTTATTCAGAATTAGTTGAACATTTTTTGCCATCTGTTCTACCAATTCTCATCCCATCAGCTTCATTTCACAAAATTCATCACAAAATGAAACAGTTCGATATTTATTTCCATATAATGTGTCAAATAGAACCACCTGTATACTAGAATGAAAACTTTTATTATATGAAAATTTTACAAAATAAATATGGTGGTCCCAAATTCCTAAAAAACCTTCGAGAAAACACATAACTTATCCATCAGGGTTTGAATTTTTCATTATGATTTCCCATATGATTGAGGATGTATATCCGTACAAAAATTCAATTCAGTACCCAATGATGTTTGAAGGCCTTTCGAAAAGATAGAAGTAATCCTGATGTCACGATAAGATATAATGGAGAGGCGAACTCCATGCAGCCTAAATATATTATTAAAATAAAATTGAGAAATTTGATCTTGAGACATTGTATCTCTAATTGGATGTATATGAGTAGTTTTAGTCAATTGATCAA
Organism: Viscum album; assembly: GCA_963277665.1. Taxonomy (NCBI): domain Eukaryota; kingdom Viridiplantae; phylum Streptophyta; class Magnoliopsida; order Santalales; family Viscaceae; genus Viscum; species Viscum album. The sequence continues at coordinate 328,780,240 of OY728128.1, forward strand.
CTATAACCCAGAAAGCATTGTTACATCACGATGTCTTCGGTAATCCCATAAAAATTCCATGTATATATTTTCCCAATTCTACTCAGGCACTAGTAACAACTGAAGCATCCATTTCAGTAACTACCACTCTACTTTAACATGTTGACAAGTCAAACACTTCATAGTAAAATAATAAATATCTCATTTCATTTCATCCCTCCAGTAATACACTGGAAGATCTCTATACATCATAGTAATACTATGATGAACTGAAAATGGGGAACTATGATCATCACATAACAAATCATTATTCAACTAAAAATCACAAGTCACACATAATCTCTATCCATATCTCAAAACACAATCATTATTAATGTTAAATTAAAGTAACATACCATTATGACCCAAATTTTCCTTTTTCTGTAACCCACTATCTACCTTCTGTTCTTGCTTTATTCAGCCTGATATAGATGACCTCACTGACACATGATACAAAAAAGAAGAATTTTATACACCAACAACATATATTCAAAACATTATCAAATCAAAAACCAAAGGATCTTGTTCCAAAAATAACACGGATAATGAAGCATTACTTTTTGACTCAATTTATAGTCCACATCATTTGTTTTTCAATGATGGTAATGGATCGTGCAATCATAATCCTTGTTTAATCATAGTTATCATCTCTGTCTCAATTTTAATACATTTTTAGTGAATATATTCCTCAATCTTTTGTGGTCAGTATATATTTCACATTTTACTCTATAAAATTATTCCTCCAAATTATTAAATCAAAATACTAGAATGGTTAATTCCAAATCATGTGTATGGTACTTTAAATCCTGAGGATTCAACTGACGTGATGTGTAAGAAATTACATGATCAGTATGCATAAGGACACATCCAGGTCTCTATGATGAAGCATCAATGTAATGATCAAACTCACCATTTATGGAAGGTAGTGCCAAAATTAGAGCATTCACGAGTCTTCTTTTCTATTCTTGAAAGAAATCATTACATTCTTTTGTCCAGATGAACTAACACCTTTCCGAGTTAACGTAGTTTTTCTAATAGATAACCATGTAAATTTCTCAAAAAACCTCTTACAAGAACCTTCCTAAGAAAGAAATCTATCTATCTATGTAATATTTTTTGGTCTTGGTCATTTTTCAACAAATTTTGTTTTAGCAGGATCAATAGTTATGCCATTTTTTGAAACAATGTGACCAAAGAATGAAATGTGTTCAACCAAATCTCACACATGCTGAATTTTCCAAATAGTTTCTTTTCTTTTGTGGTTTTCATGTCAACCCCTAAATGACATTCATGTTCCTCTTTATGTTTGGAATAAAATGAAACATCCTCAATGAACACATCTAGAAACATATCAAAAAAAAACAAAAAATATTAGATTCATAAGATCCATGAATAAAGTATCTTGCTTAGTTAAGAAAAAGGGAATAACTATGAATTAATAATGGCCATATCTAGTTTGAAACCTGGTCTTTGGGATTTTTTCATCTTTTAATTTCAACAAATGCTACCCATATCTCATATAAATCTTTGAAAAATACTAAGCTCTTGGGAGGTGATAAAAAATCATTCATATGAGGAAATGGATATCTATTCTTAACAGTAATGTTATTCAATGCTCTATAATCAATGAAAAATCTCATTGAACCATCTTTATTTTTAATAAACATGACAGGGGCACACCATGTTGATGTCCTAGGTTGAATGAAACCTTTATCTAATAACTCCTACAATTGCTTCTTTAACTCTTAAACTTCAATTTGAGCCATTATATTAGGGGGTTTTAAAATTTTCATAGTATTTGGAACTAAGTCACTAGTAAATTAATCTTCCCAATTAGGTATAATACTAGGAAACACATTAGGAAAAAAATCAAGGTACTTACATACAACTGGAACATCATTAATCTGAACAGTTCCATTGTTTTCAACAAAATGTGCTAGGTCACATTTATTTTCATCTTTTAGTAGTTTTTTAGCTTTTAGATATGTTATCAAAATCAAGGGTTCCTTCTTATACAAAAAATAAAAATCATTATAACATGAAACCACTTTTGATCTACAGTCAGTATTAGGCTGATAAATATAATGTCGATGCATTCTCGAAAAAAACATCAAGAACTACTAGAAGTAAAACAATATGGTTTTTAGGTAGATTCATTCAGCACACATGGACAATAAGGTTCTTATGTTTTCTTTTTGTCACAACATTTAATCTAGGTTTTTTTACCATAAGTTCCATATTCATATCTTGATATGGAATTCCAAATTTATTAGAACACTTCTCAGAAAAGAAAGAGTGTGTATACTCTGAATCAAAAAACCCATTAGCATAATATCATCAAACAAAAATTGTACCTGATACTCCTACAAAAGATGGCCCAACATCTTCTGATGTAGTTGAGAAGGATTTAACCACCCATTTCTGCTTGTATTCTGGCTGATTTCCCATAGTTATGTTCTTCGTTAGACACTATTATACATATTGACGCATTTAATTTCACTTGTAATATTTTATTGATTGTAAATCTGATTTTGTCTTACCATTGCATTGATCTTTTCCTGTGCAATTATGATCCTTATGTCCCATTTTAACACATTGGTAGAACATACTATAATTCAATAGACATTCCCTAATAATCCTTTTTCTTCAATTTTCCCAAAATGTAAACTTATTTTTCTTACTATAATAATTTTTTGAAGAGTTCTTCCCTTTTGTCTTCCACCTCGACCTCTTATTCTGTTGTTTTTCAAATAACACCTGATTATCGGCAAACGCCATTTCCACCATCTTCTCACAATGAACAGTTTCTTCATAACTTTTTAACTCCTAATAAGATAAATCCCTTAGATACATTATCTTTAATCCTGAGTAAAAATGGTTGATTTTACTATCATTATCTCATATGAAATTTGGAGCATACTTTGGTAGTTGAGTGAATTTTATTCATAAGCAGCCACAAATTCATCCTCCAGACTCTATTCTAGGGATTTTTTTTTCATCCTATATTGAACCACCATAGGAAAATATTTCACAAGAAACATAACTTTGAATTCATCCCAATCACGAGCATCAATCTCTTCAATATCCCTGAAATTTTCACCATCGACCACCACTAATCATCTTCACCTTCGAAATGGTAAACAACAGGACTATCCATTTGATGTTCGGAACACCCCATGACATCAAAAATTTTCTATACTAATTTAATCCACCCTTTTGCTTGCACAGGGTCATATGATCCTCTGAATGATGGGGGATGTTGCCTCATGAAATGCTCTACTTCAGACATATTCCCTTGTGGTTGATATGGAAGATCTCAAGCATGGATACCACCACCATTTATTTCCCGAGTAAACTATATCATCACAACAAAAACTATTTAGTTCCAATTCTGACAATCTCAGGTTGCTTATTTGGAAGTTTTTCTTTCTCCTGATGTCATCCCAACATAGTTGCCTTGTTTCCTCCATAGAAAAACATCTTGAGCACAGAAATATCTTAGGCGAAGCAGCATGTTAATCTGTAAATGCTATCTGATTTCAATATTAACATAAATTACATTATGGATATTAATTTAACAATACCCTAACTATAAAATTTATCTAAACTGACCTATAATACCTACTATAATGTCCCAACCTTAAACATTAAAAACTATTGAATTAAATAGATAATTATCATTGATGACCTTTTTAGGTTTAGAGTTTTAGGGAATTAGTTTATAACATTCCCATAACAACCAGAATATTATATGTAGTCAATTTTGCTAAGTACTCATTTCATAATAAAATAAAAACTATTGAAAACAATAGTCATTTATAGATCCATTTTTAGACTGCAAGACATTTCTGTGATCCCATCCTAGACTATATTCAACATTAATTCCTACGAAAAATATTTCCAAACTTGGGATGCACATTAAAATTTCAGTACAAGTTATAAAAAAAAGAAAGAAAAAATTAGTTCATAAATACATAAAAAAATATAAACTTTTTTTACTTACCTCAAGAAGTCATATGATTTATGAATAAAAGATATAAATCATAAATCATAAAGGTGACTTGTGGCATTCATAACATACTTACATTTTAGCTATCACAGCTATATAGGGAGTTACTTTGGAATACCCATCGCATTATATTACCTAAATCTATTAGGAGAAACAATCTTGTTTACCTCCTTCAAGTTACCCAAAGCATTGGAGATCTATCTCGGGACCACCCACCCTAGGTTTGTCATGGAAGCACCTCTATATGTAAACAATTCCCAAGAACCACAACATAATAAAAATCATAGCATTTGTATAAAGGAAAGATAACATCCCCACATTGTCATATAAATATATCATTTCATGATATTGAAGTAATAAATCCATTCTCAAAATCATTTTTAAAACCAAAATACATATAAATAGTATATGGTATTTGTTTTTCATATAAAAAACATTACTACTTATTAAAGAATCCAAAGATCATATCATACTTATTGTGGCAGAAAGGTCATTGTCAGCGCTTACGTTAAAAAGAAACATTCTTTTTTTATAATTTAGTAAAAATATTGTTAGAAATATTATACCATTTAATTAAATGGAAATTAAAATGTGTTTATACACAGTATAAAATAGAGTCGTGTATTAGAATAAAATATGCCTCAATGAAAGGAGATTGAGACAAAGTCCCTTACCTCGTGTCCTACTTGACTCTATCAATCTTTAATTTCCTGAATAATACAATATAGTTAATTTCGACTTTCTGAAGAAAATTTATCAAGTATATTATTCGTTTTATATCACTTATTACCATGTTATAAACATTATGTAATCATTTATGTTAATATCGTTCGTTTTTCCAAAATTTGGTACTTGAGTCAAAAATGAACACCCTATATTAACAAGTTTTCCATGTTGTCAATAGTCCATTATCTCAAAAATGATATTAATTATTTAGATACCATATATATCATATATATCTAGTATATATTTATACTTATAATAGTACATATCATTTGAAGGTAGGAAATGAAATGCACTGTTCTTGGAGACGGTATGTCGTACGTACGCATGGACGCTACATTCATTTCTATTTATTATTTTAATTGAATTAAAACATAATGATGCATAGGTATAATATAATTCCTTTATAATATCATATATATTACAATTAATCCCTTCTTTTATACTTCCCACATATGGAAATAATGAGTCATATCACTTTGAGGAGGCGGTAGTCCGCACTTTCTCAAATGAAATAATCGTGTTTACCAATAAGGGAAACAATAAAGATATTCTATAAAAGAATAAAGTAGAAGAATAATGAAAAAATATACATAATATATATCATATATAAAAATAGTTTTGTCTTAATGGAAATCATGATAGGCGGTAGGAGATAACCGAACAATCATCCTTTCGGGAGGCTTTTTTTTCATCCATAGAAACATTACGTTATTTACCCATTAGAAGGAAATATGTGTAAATGTAGTTTAAATCCTCCTAGTAACAACATAAAAGTATATTTATTATACTGGTGTTGTTATAAAATAATTTAATAAAACGATTTTCGGGGTTGGAGATGTAAAATAATAGAAATGAAGTAAAGAGAATATCTTACCTTTAATATGGGAAACTCCCTTTGGAATGAACTAAAATTGTTGTATTAAGTGTATTATGCCTATGGTAAGGCATATAATAGGAGGATATGGATGTATAGAGATTAATTAGGTAGAGTTTCAACAAGAAAAAATGCTAGAGTGTTGTGATGAATTGGTTAAAAGTAATGGATTTTTATAAGTTGGAGGAGGGTCACTTTAGGAGTGTGTGATAATATTATTTTATAATATAATGATATTCATTTTATAAAGGTCCAAAACACATTAAGGTAGATTATAAAGTGACTCATGGTCAAAATAAATTTTTAAAATAATAATTTTATTGTTTTTTTATGTTATTTGAATTTTTATAATAATATTTATTTAAATCATTTATTAGTGAGGTAAAAACTGCATCATTATTGTGTCATAAATAATTTAACTTATTCGATGTCTAAAAATTATAAAAAATATTACCATGATGTAGGAAATATTTTTATCATTACAATGAATATTTATAGTCCAAAATATATCATGTATATGTTCATTTAAAAATTAATTTACAATGAGATATTTGTTTATGTCATTCTTTCCATTACTTTAAGTTAATTAAAATAAAGTGTCATTATCATTCTTAAGTGACTCTATGATGTCCCAAAATCAACACAAGGATACCCATGGTCGGACATTACCCATAAATTAATGATTTTACCAGTGTTATGATAACTTTTGTATTATTATAATATTCTTTTTACATTGAATTTCACTATTTATATTTTACCTCAGTAAACAAAAGTCAAATCTTTTTTTCACAAAAAAATTATTTTTATCTTATTGATCCACATTTTACTTATTAATAACTAGCTTGTATTAATAACTTTCTAAATTAAATTCACAAAAGTGGTAAATGTTTATTTAAATGAAAAAGTCAGTTTTTTAACTACTGCTAAGTGGTTTCACTATTCATTAGAATTCGACGTATTTCAGAAGACTTCCAAAAATAAAACCTAACATATATTTGATATTCTGAATTCCAAAATGATGTATATTTTACCAAATTCTAAACATATAATTTTTTTTATTTAATTTAAAAATATTTTTCATTGTTAAAATAAATAACTTATTTTTAAGAATCAATAACTATCAAAAGAGTGACACTTGTTTATATCCTATTTCAAAGTGAAATTAAGTGAAATGACTAACATTTGATTAAATGATACAAATATATTTTAATTATACATTAAATCCTTTTAAAATTATAATCTATCCATATAACAAAATTAGATTAAAAAGCTTTTTTGAATTAAAATACAATATTTTTCACTATTCATTAAAAATGAAATTTATTAAAATAATTACTAAAATTCACATAATGTAAATTTTGATGTCCCCATTCTAAATAAGGATATTATTTTGTCACATATAATGTATTAATGTGACCAAAACTATATTTAAAGAGGGTTCTCCATTAAAAGGTGGTAAATTGACCTTTTAATATAAATTACGCTTAAAATTAGATTCATTCACATTTTAAGCCTCTAACATTTGTTGGATAAATGTAAATACTTTTAAAAAATTTATTAATATTGTAGTTAGTTTGGTTCATTCAGGCCAATAAAATTACTAGGATTTAACTACCATTTAAAATAATAATATTATATTATTTGTGTGCCACTTAAGATTTAAAAGAAACTCATTGTTGCGTATTGGGTACGCTATCGAACATAGAATTCCATTTAATATAAAAATAATATTTAATTCACAAAAATTAATAAATAATAAATATTCCTTATTCTTTATTTACCATAGATGTTACAAATAATGCCAAAAATGGTACATTTGTCATGGATTCAATTCTCACATATTACACAATAATGATCCTTATGGCACAATGGGTTTCACAATACTGGGTGTATTCCTGTGATAATTCACATTTTCATTATAAACCATTATTTAGGATATATAAATATGTTTATGATATGAATTTTTATCAATTAAAACATTTATTACGATTATGAGATTATATATGGATAAATTTTTCTTATATTTACTTATTGTTTCATAGTTCTATAATTATATAATATGTTTCATAATGTTATGATATAATCTATAGAATTATATTATTTATAAATAGTCTGTAGAGGATGGAGTGGGAACCATATCAATAAACACAATATATGTAGGGATTTTAGTCAATGGAAATAGAATGAAACATTAGATGGAGTTAGAGATGTAGATATATTTGAACAAATGATAACCATATTGGGCCAACTGATTCAGGTTATGACCAATAAACATGACCACATGAGTATAATATGAAATATAACATTGTGTGATAATGATTGACCACTTCATGCATCATCATACTTAATCATCTAATAGGAAAAAATTTCTATTTTTTTGTAGAAATGTATATGTTCCATAGAGAAAATATTTCCTATGATGAATAGTATTGAATGAGATACAGTTTAATTATATATTTATAATATCTCAGGGGTTGTCTATAAATGGTGGGAATTAATTCAAAACACTAAGGATTATAAAAAAACAGAAAACATTGTGTGGAAGGATTTTAACATACACGGAAAAAGATTTTTCTCTTAAGGAACGAGTGGATAAGGGGTGAAAATTCCTTAGTATAGGAAAAATGGAATATGAAAATGATGCTAAGTATAAATCCAACATTACAAGGATATCAAGTCATGTTGTGGACAATTTATTTAAACCAATGTGAAATATTGGTTGTTTATTTGATTGTATTAATATAATCATTCAAAAGGATAAAGTGTAACAAACATTATCATCATAGGAAGAAATACAATCATGAAAAATAAAGACAGATAGAAAATAATCCAAATGTTATAGCTGCAAATGAAATAAAGATAAAAAGGTGTAAATTGATCATCCTAGAAAAGAAAATGAAATAAATTGGAATAAAGGAAGTGTGGAATTTCTATATTTTTATAAGCATTGAAAGAAACATTGTAGTACGTTCTTGGATAGAATGTGATTTTGTAACAATTATGGAGAGAAAGGCAACCATGATTGTGATTATAAGGGTAGGAATGAAGCTTCAAAGGTTATATGAATTAACTGTAACTATATGGGATATTATACAAATTATTCTTATTAGATTTAATGTAATTTTCCCGAAAAATGCAATCGGGAGATAGACCAATCTTATTTGATCACAATTACTATGGTAAAAGCTCATAATGATTTGGTGGAAGGTACTTTAGTAATTTCCTCATATTTAGTTAATAATTTTTTTGATTTTGGGTTCAAACATTTATACCTTCCATGTTTTTCGACAAAACATGATATTTTTCTACAAATTAATGAATGAATTTAAAAGTTAAGTATCAAAGTAGACGTCTTAATAAAATAACGATGTGTTAGTGAGTTCCTATTTTGATAAATAAGTTGTCCCTTTTTCTGACTTCAATATTATTCTTTTGATTTATTTTGATATAATCCATAGTATGTAATGGATTTCAAAATATTATGAAACAAATTATAAAAAATATAATGTAATTTTCATTCATGATAAAGATGTTGCATTACTTATCATTGATGGTGAGATTTAATTATCTAATTTATTCATAGAAACAACTCCCGTAGTAACTCTGAATGATATTCTTGTTCAAAAATAACATACACAATCTACAGATTGAAAAGTTAATAATTAAATTGTGGATGTACCTATTATTTAATAATACATTTATTATTTTCCTTGAGGAATTACAAGGACATCCCAAAGAGCATAAATATGTTTGATTCCATTAATTAAATCACATATTTGAGATCAATATCAAATAATCCCTATAGAATAGACATTTTATATTATTGGAGTTGAATAAAAACTATTAGATTTTGTGTGATAAGAGCTTTATAAACACATGTTTTTTTCTCTTTGTGTATCCCTTCTTCCTTTTAATCAGATAAAAAATGGATCTATGAGTTTGTGTATTGATTATATATAAAAAATAATACTGCAATAAAACAAATGTTTCCCATATCTCACGTTGAGGAATAAATCTATCAACTTCACAATGTTCACTATTTTTCAAATATTTACCATTATGATGGGTTTCATATATTGATAGTAATGAAGGAATATATTCAAATAACAACATTTCATTTGAGGTATGTGTAACAAAAGTTTACAATAATTCTATTTTGAATGAATAATTCCACCTCTATTGTTGTGAAACTAATGAAAATAGAATTAAAATAATATATTGATGAGTTTTAGTTAATTATTTATAATATATTTGTGTATTCTATGATCTATGAGCAATATGAGAATAACCTTTGAATATTTATTCAGAGTCATAGAAGAAAAGTGTTATATAGAGAATTTTAAAGTGTGACTATTTTTCTCAAAATAGTCTATTTTTTATCAATATTTTCTCCATGGATGGGATATCAGTTGATCCTACGATGAACATTGTAGTCCAATAATGGACTATAGTAATGAGCATAACTGAGGTATGTATTTTCATTGGTTTAGATGGTTTACAATTGTTATTTTTCTGAAAGCATTCCTCACTGTCTAACATGTTATCCGAAATTACTCATAAACACATTATGTTTATATGGACAATGGATTTTGTTATTTTTTTTAATAATTGAGGAATATATTAGTGATTTATAAATTTTCAACTATACCATCATGAAATGATGGAATTTTTTTATTTTGTGATTCATCAAAGAATATAGTTGGTTGTGCACTAAAAAAATGATAATTTTTTTCCTATGCATCTCGTTACATAATGGTCCATGAATATAACTATCCTTTACCAGATCTTGAGTTGGTAGCCATAATCATTTCAATAAAGATATTGAGAAGTTATACTTATGGAAAAATATGTGAGATATAAATTGATCATAAGAGTCTAAAATACAGTATTTAATAAAAATATATCAACATGATGAAAAGGTGATGACTTTATCTCCTCAGGGATTACAATTTCTTAGTACCCTACCACATAGGGATGAAAATAATGTAGAATTTGTGACATGAAATAAATATCATGGAGTTCTAACCAACATTAAGATTGAGGGATCCTTTGTTCTATGACTTAGTAAAGACATAGATATGAATGATTATATAAGGGGTGACAACATTCCTTCATTAAATATCATCCAAATCATATATTTTTATAAAAGATAATTAGAACTCGTCCAGATGATGAAAATTTTAAAAATAAAACTAAACACATGAATGATTGAAACTTTTTAGACTGCATTTGACTTGATGGAATTCTATTATTTGGAGAGAAACTATGTTTTCAATCTATAACTATGATAAAAATGGAAATGTAAGATGAAATTCATAAATTCAATTTCACAGTACACATTTGCAGCATTAAGATGTTTAGAAATTTGAGTGAACATATTTTGTGTGATAATAAAAAGCAGGAAATCACTGACAATGTGTCAAGATTTTTGGTTTTTCAACATTTTATGATTAAAAGATATCATCATAGAAGAATAAAGAAATCTATAACTATTCTGATGTGGAAATGGGATGAAATTATTGTATAAGTTTTTCATGATAAAATAATTAATTTATAATGAATGATGAAATATGAGTTACTATTGATCACCTCACTAAATTTGCACATTTTATTTATTTGATAATAGATTTACCTCTTCCTTGAATGGATATATGTTAAATAATTTTTATTATTTCATTTTTACCTATTTCAATTATGTTGGATTAGTATAGAGACATTACATCAAAATTTATTAAAAAATTCAAAAGTATCTTGATAAAAATATTTGTTTGAGAACCACTTCTCAAACTCAAACCGATTGAAAGTGAAAAATAACTTTTAAAATGATAAATTAAATTTTTATTTCATTTTATACTGGCTCTCATTTTATGCGAAATACCTATTTATATTTGGTATATTTTCTATTATACAATTTTTTCCACTCAGGTATTTATATGGTGTTGTATGAAGCATTATTTGGTAAGAGATGTCATACTCCAATATGATACGATAAAGATGGATAGGGGAAGATATAGGATATAAATGTGTGAAGGATACAATGGAAAAGGTTAAGACTATTCAAACCCATATCGAAGAAGACTTTATGTAGAAAAATGATCATTGTCAATAACTAGTGTAAATATTTGATATTATAAGTGGGAGATCATATTTAATTAAAATGTTTTCCAAGGAAGGTTGTCATAAGGATCAATAAGATTGGAATGATAAAAATCAATTACATCAGAAATTTTGAAATCATATAATTAATTGGAGTTTTGGCTTACCATTTTGAAGATCTCCTAAGTCCCTCTAAAGTATATGATGTGTTCCATATATTTCTGTTAAGGGTGTACATTCTAGATCCAACACATATGCTCACCTCTGAAGAAATAGAATCAAACCCTGATCTATATTACCATGAATATCCTATTAAGTTTTTTACACTATAGAACAATGATATAGGAATTAGATGACTCATATTTTAAATATACTATAGAGAAATCATAAGATAGAAGAGGGGATTGGGAACCTGGAGATATTAAGATAATAAATTACCAAAATAATTTAATAAGGGGAAATTATGGAAAGATCATGGATAATTTTTTTAATGAGTGAATATTATTACCACCTAATAATTGAAAATATATTTCTATTTAATTTAAATCAAACATTTTAATATATTTTTATAACCACAACCTAGATTCTAAATCAACCTTATATTGTATACCATTATACCAGAAAGGTAAAATTTGTGGTTATGGATGGGACAAACTAAATTATGAATAATATATTAATCCAAAATTTATCTATAAATTCATTGGCAATCAATTTAATATAAACAATAATAATTATATTTTGAAATAAAAAATTAATGATTTTTTAAAAAAGGGGTTTTTTCTTCTAAAAAGTTATTTCATCGTATTTTGTGCACATATTTTAGGATTATTTTTTGGAACATTTAGAAAAGGTATTCGAAAAAATAAGCTGAAATTTTTAAGTAAAAATTAAAAAATTCTCTTAGTTGGAATTTTTTAGAATGTTCTTAAAATATTTATTATTAAACTAATTGTGATAAATACAAATTTTTGTTAAAAAATTTATTTTTATATCATTTTTAAATATTTTTTTAAAATTGTATAAAAAGTAAGATTTGTTAAACTATATTTTTATAAATCAAAATTATTTTTGTACTAAATTTAATGTTTATTTTTTATAAAAAAATACTATATACTAAATAAATATTTTTATTTGGAAAATAAATTTTCAGTAATGCTTGTAGGTAAAATTTTATTTCTAATTCTTCCATGAATGTAAATTAACATGAAAAAATTCATTCCATATTTTGAATGAAGATAAGTTATATTATGTAATGAGTTAAAATTTATTTTTAGTCATTATCAATATTATTGATAATAATAATTAATTATTGCATTTAAGTTTAAGAGAGAATTTTATGTGCTACATGCACCTAAGTTTAAATTATTTTTCCAAAAAATAGAATATTATTTTATAAATTTGATTTAATATTGAAAACAATTGGTTCATAATTATCTAATAATTCCCAATTATTTTCAGTCTGAATGGATAAATTAACTATGTAAATAAAATCACTTGTTGTTAAGGTGAAATCCAAAATTATAAAACTATGTAAACATAGAGTATAAAAGAATAACATGTTTAAATCTCATTTATTTATTTTTTTGGATGTTTTTATCTGCATTAAAATCACTCTAATTCATTTTTTGTTCACTTTTAAGGAACATTGTTTGGGAGTTACTCTCCATTATTGAATAGATTTGGGTATTTACAAAAAAGTCACTGCTATTCCATTATAAATGTGATCCTCCTCCACTCACATATTTAAGCCTCTTAATAAATTTGGGTTGACCAAAAACTAAAAAAATATCCCCATAATAATAATTCATGTTCTAGAGATATATTTATTCAAAAAATACCAACCATAGGTTCATTAATAAGATATTCAATGTATCGTTTTCTAATATAAGTTAATTTTTGTCATTAAGATCATTCTTATTTACATATTCTCTTACCAACTTCACTCATGTATTAAAAATTAAAATAGAATATTAAATATAATAGCATATTATTATGTTGTTAAAATAACCTATATCATTCACCTCTTCCATCAAATTTAAAAAGAAACTGTTCATTGTTTGTTTGCTGGACTATTCCCCCGTGAATTAATGTAACTCATTTTCCATCATCACCTATCATGTTTGGATACAGTTATGTACTATATATATATGTTATAATATTAACATAATTATACTTATAAAATTATAATACAACATATAATTTATTATATTAAATTTTGTGTGAATATATTATAATTTTTCCCATATAAATTATAATCATTTAAATTAAATTTATTAAATTATATTAACTATGATAAAATATTATTTATATCTTTAAATCCAGAATGTATGCTCACACACATACTCACACATATAAATGATTTTAATATTGATGGTTGTGTGTTAGTGTGTGATTAAAGAAATATTTTATATTTATAAATATTTTGGAAACACACACAATGAGACCAGTATATAAACATTCATATGATTTTAAATTTATTCTCATCTGGAATGATTCGATAGATACATGTCTATATAGGTTTTAATGACTACAATTGACATTATATTCCCTCATTATTATATATAGAGACCCAAATCTTGACTTACATGGAAATTACATTACATTTGCGGAATACTTAATACATAATGAAAACAGACACATAAGGACCATAATTGTTTAATGTCTTTGGAAACTCGGAAAATAATCTTCTAATCACAGGGAAAGATCTTCAACATCTCCCACAAAGATCTTCCCATTTTTTTTTCTTACCTAAAACCATTCTTTAAATCTTGGGAAAAAGAAGACATAAAAATTGTGAGCTCAAATGCTCAGTAAGGGTATGTATAGAGAATATAAAACAATCCATAAACTTTTGAATGCAAAAACTTGAACATAAAATTTAAACATCAAAATCATGAGCAACGACATAAATCTTGTAATTACACAAGGCATAGATCATATAGGAACATTATTCATGATAAACTATCATTGTAATAAAACATGTAATTTTGGAATCCAATAATCACATGTTATGATTTCTGTAGTAGCCAAGACATCGCTTCCAAGATCCTCTTGGTGGAAAAAGTCACATTCTGAATCAAGTTCAATCCTCGTTCCAGTCCTGTAACATTGAACCAGATTAACTTACAGTTCCATACTTGTCTATATCATGAGATATAAATATTTATCCAATTAATTGGAAGGAGATATAGGTCTCACCCATCTTATAATGAAATCATTCATACTTGTGCCATAACATAAACATAAATCATTCATCATAACCCAAAGAATAAAAATGTGTTTCATAAACATCATCCCTTTATAACATAATCCATAAAAAATGGATATCATATCCTCATAAGAAAATAGAAACCATATAAATCATAGAGACATTATACTTGAAACATACACATATGAAATAATGTCACATTAGATGGAAAATGGCTTTGATAAAACACATGAAATGAAATTCTTGAGGAAAATATCCTTTCTTCTTCAAAATAAATTTTCTTTTCACAAAATGCCCTGAAATTTTAAATGAATAGGATTTTGTTGAAAATATTCATGAAATATTGTAGAGTATGCTTCACTAAAAAAAGGAGTTGTGAAACAGTAAAAATCTGTTCATGTCGTATAAGTTAAAAAAAACATTCTTCTCAGACTTTTTCCTGAAAATTCAAAAAGCACCTCGTGTGGTAAACAAATTTTTTTTACTTAAATACCATGTAGTAAAAGAAAAAAATTGGTAAAAATGAAATTAAACATACTTGAGAACACTTTTATAAAACATGGACATGGATGATAACAATAACCCCAGAAAATACTTACGAATAAGCAATCTCAGATAAAAATGAGATTGAAAAAATTATCCCTTACCTTATGTCTGATATGCTTCGAATGTTTTTTAACCTCCTGTATAATGATTCAAATAATGTAATCTACTTATTATAGAATCATATTCATTGTTATTATATCATATATAGTTTATTTAATACTTTATATTACCTATTCTTTTGTAAATTTTATGTAAAAGGATTGATTTTGGTTAATTTGTTTCATTTATTGTACGTGTTTTGACTTGTTGTTCTTGATATTATTACTTATATCCATATTTTCTTAATTAAAAAAATTTAAAACACGATTTATATATAATATATATTCATCATATACATATATATATTATAGATCGATAAATTAAATTAAATACACCATTCATGGAGACGGTAGGCCGTACGAACGCATGAACGCTCATTTCATTTCCTTACGGAATTGAATTGAATTATCTAGATGATATAGATATATATATATACATAAATACAGTATCATTATTATGTCATATATTTCATTATTATTCATTATATATACTTTATAATCATTCATGAATGGTTAACATGGAGAATGAATCTCATCGCGTTGTGGAGACAATAATTCTTACGTACGCACGAGCGATGATATCATTCCCATAATTATTGAATTGATTTGGAGTAGATGATAAAATAAATCATAATGAGTATGATGTTATCATAACTATGTATATTTATTCTTTACACCATTATACCCATCCAGTGTAAGGTGGTGTTGGAAAAACAGATTACACCACGGCGTGGAGGCGATATTCCGTAAGTACGCACGCACGGTGATTTCATTTTCTGTAGGATGTACAGAAGGTGAAATGGGGTTGTTTCATATTTATAATAACATATATGTATATTATTAATACTTCTGTTATTATTTTATAATTCAACAAATAATGAAGAGGAAGTAGAATAAGAAAGAAACTTGAATGAATCGGTAACAGATATTACCTCTTCTTCAACAAAACTCTTTGAAGCCTCCTCCTAGGGCACTAACATTGGTATTTGAAGAAGACCAAGACCTCTAGTATGTTTCTAAGTGGGTTTATAAGGTATATGATAAGGTTTTGGTAGAGCATAAAATATTAAAAGGGTGTGAAGAGAAGTGGGAATGGGTTCCCTTTTTAGAAGGGATGAGAGGGGCACCTTTGGAAATATTAAAAATCTTAATTTATAATAATTCTAACCCCATTTAAAAACCACAAAAAATAACTAATATTCAATTATTAGATGCTATAAGGTTGTAATATAGTCAAAAAATAAAATTTATACATGTAGGGTATTTATTTTAAACATTATCAACTTGATTTATCCTTATTTAATAAATTAAATTTTATTTGTGATAATAAGAGTTTAATTTATAAATTGTTATAAATAATTACATATGTGCTGTGAATTATCCATAATTAGATAATTAATGACATATAATACTATATAAATTTCAATTAATAATTTTTAAATATTTTTGTGATTTTTAAACAATTTAATAGTATGTTATTTTTATAAAATAACATTAGTGTCAATTTTGACACTTTTCATTTATATGAATTTAAATAAATTCCAAAAAAAGGATATTTTTGAAAATAAAATATTTAATAGGTTCCTATAATATCATAGTAATCTAGAAAATTAGTGGATAACATTTAATAGTTCATATAATAATTATTTTAATATTTGTAAAACCATTTATTTGATATTTCTCTTAATACAATAATTACTACAACATTTTTGTATAATTATTAAATATACATATTTTTCAAATTAAATTAAAAATAATATACTAGGATGAAGTTAAATCTTATATATTTCATAATAATACATTTAGTCGGATTTATCTTCTAAAATGCAAAAATTTTATGATATTATATTTATTAAATTATGAAGGTGACAACTTTGACATTATATAAAATAAAATAATATAAGCTTCATAATAAATATTATAGACTCCAAACGTTCATTTATGAAGTCATTGGATAATTATGGTGTATATATACACTACCAATAAGTTTTTTTCAGGTTTGTGATCCCATTAATATGTATTACTATTTCAATAAAAACAATAATAATGATTTTTTTTACTAAATAAATAATTTCTGCATCATTAATGTATATGATAATAAGGTAATTAAATAACTCTTAAAAATTACAAATAAATTACCATGATAAATAAAAACATTTTATATTTAAAATGAGTGTTTTTAACCGAATTTATATTTTGTATAACCTTATATTAAAAATACTTTAATTATTAAAGTTTGAGTGAAACATATTTCACTTTCCTTTAAATAAAATAAACTGAAGGTCTTAATCACCTCCATGTGGGTTACAATGGAGTCGATTTCGACCCAAATATGACATAGGATAAAATATAATCATCCAATTGTATTAATACAAGTGTTATGGTAATTGTAAAATAATATATTTACCCTTAATTACTTGATTAACCTTTTACTATGGTAAATAAAATTTATCGTAGTTACTATTCATAATGCACAAAAATAAAAAGTAGTCTATTAATTTAATTTTTACCCACTTATTCCAAATATGGAATCCATTTTTCCATGTTAAATACACAGAAGTTGCAAAAATTAAATTAAAACTAATCCCGTGGTCGATAGAAAATAGGTTTTTGTTTAAAACATTGCAAAAGATTGAATTGATTTAACCAACAAATTCAATGTAAAATCATTGATAATGTTATAAATTATATTAAATAGTAAAAATATATTTTATTTATACTTTAAAACCATTCAATATTATAATTTATCAACAGAAATTATAATGATGAAAAATGGTATTTTTAATTAAAATATATCGTGTTTTTACTATTCATTAAAATATGAAAGTTATCAGAAAAATATTAAAAATTTATCCAATGTAAATTTTAATATCCTGATTCCAAATAAGAATTTTATTTTGTCAAATTTAACTTATAAACATGTTAAAAACTAGATTTAATGTGGGTGCGCCATCAAAAGGAGGCAAAACTGCATTTTTAAAAAAATCTTTATTTTACTTGAAAAATTGATTTTGTTCTTATACCATGTTTTAGAAAATGTGTAAGATAAATAATAATGTTATAAAATTCAAAATTTAGTTAATACTGTTCATAACTGTTAGTTCACAATAATATTATAATAATATATAATTGTTTAGTAAAACCCGGTATTGCGTACAACACACGCTGTCGAGAAAGGTCGCGATTGCGTGTAATGTAAGCCAAGTCAGGGTTGCTTGTAGTTCCCGACTCCTTTGTTGTTGCGTATAACAAAATACAACCATATTTAATTTATACATTGAATATATATATATATATATACTAAATGTTACATAGAATAACGACTATCAAACAAACATGATATTCTGTGTAACACGATCCAAGATTAGTGTTGCGTATACTGAAGGCTAATAAAATGTTGCATATAGTGCAAGATAATATTTGTGTAGCGTACAAAAGATGATATGAATGAAATTAAAAATAATATATCTTATAAAATCTCAGGCTGTTACAATATATGCATCAACAATATCCCCTCATTTTTTAGACTTCTTCACTAATATAAGACAGTATTTTTTTAAATCACAGCAGTCATATCCTTAAATAAGGGTGATATTCGTCAAGATGAATGTTTTTTTGAGACTTCCACTCATCATGGTATTCCACAATTGGGGATGCAGTTGTAACAATTCATACTAAAGATTGAATCATTCCTTCTATGTGAATAACCCTAAGGTGTTGTATCATTATTATTATCATTGGCATGAATTAATCCTTATATGGTTGTACCAGTACATTGGATCCATTCATGATTTCAACTTATTGGGTGTGAATATATATTCTATAAAATTTAAGTGTGTTAGATTTTTAGTTTATTTGATATTCCTTACATTATCCCATGCCATGTACCTTTATATAAATTCACACTACCACCATCACAGATTCATTCTTCCCGGGAAAATGATGTATTTATTCTGATATAAAAATAATAATTTATGTATTCATTTTTCCCTTGGGAAATGTTTTAACCCATAAAAAACAATCTGTTTAAGTTATATTAATTTTTTCTTTTTTACACTTATATAAAACTATTACTGATATTTTTTATTATTTCTCTATAAATTATTTACTATCACTTTTTCATATTTAGTAGTCTTCTAAAACATAAATTTTTTTATTTAATAGATATGAAAAAATATTCAAATCTAAACTAATTTTTTTCTACTATTATTAGTTTTAGTATCATTTCATATAAATCACCACTAACATTTGAAATGGTTAAAAATAATAAAATTTTGAGACAACACTAATATATTTATTATAATATTATAGAAAAAATTTCAAAATAGTTACAATAATACAGACTAGAAATTAATGAAATTTTTCTAAAAAATTAATATAATATAAAACAAAACTAAAAATTAATTAGTTAAAATAATTAATATAAAACAATATATATAGTGTATTTATATAGCTAACATATATATACAATAAAAAAAACCACAAACATAGTAATATACCATAACAGCTCTTAGAAGAAAACATCAATTACTTGTCCTAATCCTTGTTATCATATAAAAAAAAGTTTGACATCTTCCCCCCACCCACTTCATATAAATCTTCACATCCACTACATATGGAGACTTATTTTACTAGAATCATTATACGAAAAATCAACCACATCACTATAATATCAAATGAAATAAATACATGATAGAAATTGAAACAAATGTATACAATAAATAAATAATATAATAGTGACCAAGATAATGTTCTATTATACTATAAAAATTATAAATCATCACAACTATATTTTGAAGAGTTCTATGAGTCAGAACACTCATCCTCTGTCATATAGATGGTATTTTTCACTAAAAATATAAAACCCCAAAATTTAATTAAATTTACATGCAGAAAAATTAGAATTAAATTTGTTTATATATTTTCATATAACATTTTTTATTTTATTAATGAATCAGAATATTATTTAATAAAAAAATTGTTATATCCACACACATATCAAAAATAAATTTAATATATAAAAAATATCCAAGAAAATAAACCTCTAAACTCAATGAGAATACTTTTATGGCTTGAACCTATCTATTTAAAATATAATTAAACTCTAAAAACATGAAATGTTTGAGTTTATAAAAATGGATTTCACCATTCTGAAATGTCCATTACTAAGGAACTCGTATTTCCTAGTTGATGCTATCTTCTAAAACACAATATCTAAACATTCTAAATCATCATATAATATACCAATCATATTAAATTAGTTATTTTTGACCACAATATATCAATATTTAATCAATATAAGAATCAAAATAGATCTATCTTTCATTATTGTAGATTTCCTTGTGTATGAGTCAAACAATTTTAATATCTATTCAAATATGATGTATTATTTTTTAAATTTAATCCCAATAATTAATCATCTTCAATTTAATTCGAATAATTTTTTTTTTAATTTTTCACATCAATATGAATCCATTTTATATTTTTTTTCCTTTAGATGCATGTTTTAGTTTTTGAAAACAATAAAAATGAATATTTGGCCATCTAAATCAAATAAACAAACTGATTAATGTGAAATTAGTTCGTAAATTTAAAATATAATTATTTAGTTTTTGCAATAATATTTCTTGCAAATAAAAGTTCAATTTATGGGGTTTTCCTCGTGATAATGCTATTAGAGATTGTCAAGTAATTAAAATCTTATTATTTAATCGGTAAAAGAAAACTAGACATTTGGTTAATGTTATCTAAAAATATAAATATCAACAAAAATACAAGAATTTTTATTATATCATATAAATATGAGACCATTTTCTTTATTATAGCAATTACCAACATGTTTTAGTGTTTTCTAGTCATAAACATTTATTGTCGATTATCCTGAGTAAATTAAAAAATGAATAATAAATATTTTCATTATTACATTTTAAAACTAAATTTATGTTTCTGTTGTTATAATTTCATGATAATCGTAGCATGAATTCTAGTTTTAGACCCCCTATGATACGTTTTGAAGATATTAATATCATTATAAATAACTTATTTAATCATTCAGAGAAAACCACATTTCCAATTGATAATATTTTATATTATACAATCAGAAAATTAAATATAGTTTTATTATTATTTTAAATCAATTTGATGTTATTTTCTATGGTTTTAACCATTAC
Source organism: Viscum album (assembly GCA_963277665.1). Lineage (NCBI taxonomy): Eukaryota > Viridiplantae > Streptophyta > Magnoliopsida > Santalales > Viscaceae > Viscum > Viscum album. The sequence continues at coordinate 328,801,985 of OY728128.1, forward strand.
ATGCACGTTTTAGTATTTTAAAAACCCAAAAAAAATTCTTGTCACCATGACATAATGAAAAATTACTATCATGTTCAATGTGTTCTTAAATTTTAGAAATAAATATCTTTTTGTTTTCATATGATATCATTATAATGAAACGTCATGTTATTTATTTTAATTCAATGTAATTAACATTTAATGATTTTCATCCATTAAATACTTTGTATTCAATTTTTACGAGTCCACCACATGTTGTATTCATCTTATATTTGCTTTAAAACATTAAAATGTTTTTGATGTATAGTTTTCCATAAATTTATTATCAATAAAATTTCATTATCTATTTTTAGCCTCACATTATTGTTTTACTATTTTATGAAACAAAAAATGTATTCTTAGTCATCCCAATAATATAAAAACTTTGATTCATATGGTCACTATTCATAAATTAAAAAAATAGTTCTGAATATATGATTCCTTCAATATGAGAGGTCATTTTACATGTTTTTACTCCTTGTTACATGCTTTAAAAGGGTTTTATATATTTTAAATTAGATTATTAAACCATTTAATGTGCACCAATTATATGATATATATATCATATACTTTTACACATCACTAATAATATGAATAATTTTTTTCTAGGACTTTAATTCAATCTCGGATAATTTTATTCTATTTGTACCTTTATAGGCATATTTGACTATTTTAAAGTACTAAATAATATTTTTAGTCATCCAAATCAAAAGAAAACATAGAATTATGTGGATTTAGAACCAATGTTTAACAACTATCATTATGTTTATTTTCAGATGTTTCCATATAAATAAGAGGATATTTTCATGTTTTTGGAACCGTTGTCCAATATTTCTATGTTTTTTGAAATATTGATCAAGATGGGATTCCACATAAAAAAATTACTCAAAATCACTGTTTCTAAATATATAATGGAAGTATATAATTTATCTGATATTTTTTCTAGATTATCCATGTTCTTAGTGTAATGATGATTATATTAGTGTTTCAGTGGCCTCAAATTGATACTAATGCATGCACCTTCAATGCGTATGTTTATGCATCCATGATCTGTCACGATAAAAAAATTCATCTATTTGTTGCTTTCATATGAATAATATCAAGTGTTTATCTTATAAAATGGTATCTATTTTTATTTCATAATTTTGATATGGTTCTGATATTATGGATAAACATTGTGTGGTCTAATTATTCCACCTGAGGATTCTATTCATGAAAAAACATGCAATGATCCCACATACCTTTTTCTCAATAAGTAAGGACTCCAAAACAAAATTTCTTTTAGAGAAATTTGATGGGGAAATAATTTTAGAATGTGTAAATTTTATATTATTAATATTCTAACTTGGGAAGAGTTATATATAACCTTGAATAGAATCCCATCAACATCTCAAATGGTGATTGGAAAAGACACAACCATCAGGCTTGTAGAATGATAGAACACACTTATACATATATATTGTAGAATATTTTAAAAGAAAATTACCTAACCATTAGCATCAATAACATACTCTATATAAAATAATAATAATTACTTCCTTTTTAGTACAATAATTTTTTTCCACTACATTGAAAAATTGAACATTTTATTAAAAATGTACTATAGTTTCTAATATTATATAGTATAATTAATAGTGAAGATATTTTCCTATTTGTTTTAAACTCTTGGAAGGAGAGTAATGACAATTAGGCCACTATGTTGTAGTGTTGTAATTATGAGGTATAATTTTTTGATGTATAAAATTACATTATTTATATTGATTATATAAAAAGGAAAATTATGACAATATTGATTCCACATCTGATACATTTATGAAAACTAGATGATGATCATAGCATGTATCATGGAGGATTAAAAAGATGAAAATCATGATCTATTTCATGTGGTAATTCCTCCTAGATGAAACAAACCATTTAATGGAGTACACATTATAATCAAATGGGGTTCTAGAATATATACTATCCAAGTATTGGAGAGATAATGGTAAATTTTTTACATAAAACCAAAAATATTGAATAACCAAATATACTTTTTCTTATATAGTAACCCATTTAGATGGTTGGATTCCTAATTTTGGTTTTCTCTTTCACAATTTTATGAATTGATATTCTTTTTCAATGCATAAATTGAAAAATGAATCTATGGTGCTTATGGTAAATAATTATCCATGCCATTCAAGTTGTATTTGAATAATACTCTTTGAGATACATTATAGTTGTATTATAAATATTATAGATGTTGGATACTAACTATAAATGGAGAAGAACCACATTATATTAAGAGTCAAGACATGCTTGGTTATAAGATAACAATTGATGACTATGTACTGAAAATTATCTTTATGGGGTTCCTTGGGATGAAAGGTACTTGTAAAATAACATATTTTTTTGAAAGATGTGTATTATATAAATATATCAGTGATATTAGAGTTCAGTGAACAAAAAAAAATCCATATTATGATATATGAAACTCAGACATACTAGAGAGAAAGGATAATAGAAATTAGTAAATAAAGGTGTTTTAATAGTTGTAAATATCAGAATACCTGAATTTTGGAAATATTTATTTATTACTAAGAAGACCACATTTTGTTTCAAAAATAAAATTCATCTCATGATGGGAACACTGAATTTCATCAATCCTAGTGTCTGGGGATCTTAGAGTAATGGTTCATTTGGATGTAATCATTATTTTGTTTCATTTGTAGATGATTACTCATGATATATTTCGGTTTATTTCATGAATCATAAGGATGAATTGATATTTTTCTATATTTAATTGAAGAATATGATTAAAATGTATAAATGTTTGAAATTCTAGAGGATAATAATAGATAATGATCAAGATGACACATAATAAATGATGAAGAAAGTCTTTCAAGATGAATGTATTTTGAAGAACTCTATAGTTCCTAGTATATCATATTATAATATAATTGTAAAATAGATTTCCCAAATTCTTTTTTAATTTTTAAAATTTATGTTATCTCATCCATGTTAGAATAAATCATATTGTGTTGACCCATTGATGTATTCAACACATATTGGGAACTGATTACCAATATTCATGATTTGGAGTGGCGTTCTAAAAGAGTTTTTTATGGTGTGAATTTTTTTGGATTATGATATTGTGTAAATATATAGTTATTTTACCTATTTTCATTATAAAGATTCAAAATTGTATTCTAGATGAAAGAAATAAATATGGAATTTTTAGTGATGGTGTGAAGGGTTTTTGACTAATGAATCCCAAAAAAAGATGATCCTTTAGAGTGATGAGGTCATATTTAAAGAATTTTTAATGGTTATGTCGAAATATTATAAAAAGGATAATTTTTATCAAACAATGTTATGATTAAAATGTATATTGATCATATTTTGACTATTTACGATCCACATGAGATAGGGTACATGGATTATATTAAAATACTTATTTTCGATGATGATCAATTATCATGGGATGATCATCATCATGAATGTATCACCATTGTTAGATCTTAATGGACTATATAAAGACCCTTATTGTATGATGATATGGTTTTTATAAACATTCATGGATTAATGGTGATGTTATAGAAAATTGTCAATATTATTTAGATAGTAAAGAGATGAACTAGTATATGTTAGCTATAAAAAATTAAATGATTTTTTAGTATCAAAATAAAATGTCAAAAATAGTTCTTTATTTGAGGGGAAAAAGGTAGTTTAGAGAAAATTGGTGTTTTGAAAAATGGAAATTGATGCCTGTAAAAAATTTACAAGGCATAAATCTTGTCATGTTGATAAAATATATGAGTAAACGTTCATTACAAGGATAAATTGTAAAGCCTGTTTGGATTTGATCAATATCTCTCATACAAGAGATGAATATGGGAATTAATAATGAAAAATCATGGATAACTATTTGAGAACATACATATGGTAGTATTTTTTCATTTAAAGGGGATATTTTTTAATATTGACCAAAAACTATCACCACAAAGGATTTGAGCATGTAAAAAGTTTTATCCTAAATGATCTCTTGACATACCATATAAAAAAATACTTATAGTTGTCATATAATTAACCTTTAATCCCCATGATGTAATTTATACTGAAAACGTGTCTGTAATGATGATGAATTCTTTGGTGGATTTTATAATTAGTCCACCATGTTTTATAATAAAATTTTTTGACACCTTACCTGAGGTTTTCAATACATTTTATTAGAGGGCCTTTACTCATAAAAATCTTGTGCTTGTTTTTCCTTTAACTTAATTTTTTTTTGAGATTGATAAATATGGGATTCAAAAAAATAATGGATTCAGTTAAAAAATTTAAAAATTAAATATATGTTATTTCCCATATGATTTAACTAAAATTACATGTTAGTTTCTTTATTCAGACCCCCTAATGCATTCTTTTAAATACTTTCAAGTCGTTGAAAATATCTTAATCATTTAGCTCATGCACAACTCATACTAGATGGGTGTCATATATACTTATTTACATGTAAAATACAGTAAATAAATTTTTCATATGATTTCTCACCAATCCATGGTTTCTTCATTTAATTTTAAATATAATATTCAGTCTATGTGTTTCAAAACACTAAGAAACAAATTCCAGTATTCTTGACTTAACGACAACTCAGATTGATGAAATTTCAGTTAATAAATTTTAGAAATAAATTTAATATTAAATTCAGTTGATTATATTTTTTTGGATTTCACCCCATGATTTATGATTTTAAAGACAATTAAAACATTAAAAACAACAAATTTTATCAGTCTGATCACAATACACTTTGAAATGACATGGAATCTATTTGTAAAAATTTACAACAATTAAAATTTTATTTATTAATTTCACGTCAATATGATGTTCTTTATCTAGTATTAACACATACACATAGGATTTACTATTTTAAAATACTCAAAATGCTATTTTTGTAATGTCTGAAAAATAAAAACTGTGATTCACAAGAATTTAGTTATTAAAATTTTACAAATCAATATATGGTTGTTAACATGTAATTTAACAATAATAATAGGTTATTTCTTTGGTTTTTAACCCTTGATATATGATTTTGAAGGATATTAAAATTTATAAAAACTACACATTCAATTAGTTCAGTCATACCAAATATAAGTTATAATTTTTTTTCTCTTGGTACACATCACAAATAAATTAAAGACATGTTCATTGGGGAGTATATTTTTAATTTAAAGGATAAAAACATAGTTATGAAAATATTTTTGAGAGTATACAATGATAAAAATAATAAATATTAAAGAGTAATAAATGAATCAACATGAATATTTTTAATGTTGAAAATACATTCAATTTGGGGGGATAAAAGTCAATATAAGAACTCTAGAAATTACCCAAAAAGTAGAGGGTATAATAACACATATAAACGGATGATGTTAAATGAAAAAGAATTACATGAAAATCCTTTTTGAAATTCACACCCAGATACACCTCCTTAACCTCCCATAATAATATCTCTTCGAACAACACCACTACATCAGAGATAAAAAATGATTATTTTGTATAATTGGAAGACCACATCATACACTTTATGATGGTTTTTATCAATTCTACCTACTATTACTTCCTACTATACATCCATTTTAAGAACACCAAATATTTATCTACAACACCATATAGGTAACCTATATTCCTTTATATATTTTATTATTCCCCATAAAACATAATATATATATGTATTTAATTATATATCTAAGATCCCATATAAAGATAATTTTTAGCAACTTAGTAAGTCACATTCAAATTAAAATAATATTAAATTATTTTTTCAACAACATACAATATCAGATTATTTCAACTTTCAAAAAAAATATCAATGAATAAACATAATTTTAGTTGAATTGGCATAGTCTCCCCATTCTCTATGTCAAAGAGTAAGTCATTATCCATAAATTTATTTGGAAAAACAATCGATGGTATCATAGACACAATCATCCTGACTAAAATATACTATAATACCATATTTCAATTCTAAATGAAACATTAATGATCTCTAATTAATGATATCCAAATGTCAACATATTTATAAACATATATTTTAATTTTCCTATAGAAAAATACCAAAAATAAAAAATATTGTTCTACACCATAATATTTGTCACCACTTTACTTAGAGAACTATAAAAAATCAATTTCCCCCCACGTTCAATATCTCTCGAGCTATCTAATGTTGTTATCCCATCACAGTGATTTTCAATTTTAATATTTTCACCACTAGTGGAACTATACAAAGAAAAGGATTTAGGGGTGAAATATGGGTCTCCTGACTAAACCTACATTGGTTTTAAATCATTATTCATCCATATTGATGGTTTTTTAGTCATGAGTGATGACCATCCATGTAATAATATGCTGATTAACTCTTCAAAAATACCTTCATCCATTCATTGTACATCATAAAATTCATCCATTAAATCATTCCAACCATTATCCTAATATATATACCATTAAATATCTTGAAAATTTCAAACTTCTATTGCTAAAAAACTCCAAAATCTATCATCATAAAGAGCACAATCAGATAAAAATATATAGGATACCTGGAACACATAGAAACCCCTTCAATTGTCTATATATAAATTAGAATAATATTGACACAAATATCACTAAAACCGATGAAGAAAATATAATATCCATTTCACATATTCAACTAAACAATTTCAGTGTCTTTTTATATGGAAAATAATACACACATCAATGTTATATGGTATGAAGTTGCTGAATCATTTACTCATTCATTATAAAGATCTCACATATGTAAATAGACCCAAATTCATTGTGAATCACACTCATCTATTAAAATATTTATATATGAACCCTAAAAATTAGTGTTATTGCTCTTCTTTTCATCCATATGATTCTTTGTCAATGATTCATAGTTTCCTTGCACAAGAACCTACTTTTTTCAATGGAATCACTCAACATTTCTTATATACATTGTTTAACCTCTATGATTACTATGTTCATCCATCATAGTCAAAATTCCACTAAAAAATTAAGTTTCACAGTCATTATCCTTTTTCGTAGTCTCATCCATAATAATGATTAATTTAAATAATCGAACATTGTTGTGTCTTTCCCAAATAGTAATGTAATAACCATGTTTTTATTTGAATCTATAAATGGATTCAATAGAAGAAAATATTCTTCTGCTTCCACTTTCATTTCAATTGGTATCACATTACCTTTATTTATCATTGATATTAACCCCAAATAAAGGCAAACCAATTATGATTTTAGTGGAAAGTTCAATATGATATCCTAAATCTCCAATATCAAAAGTTTTCTTGAAATACAATAATTTATTATCTGTAAATAAATTGTGAGTGATGTTTATATATACCTACTACAATGATTAACCATGATTTGATGAATGAGTTTAGAAAAAACTGGTTGATTTATGATTTAACTCTATAGATCCATTGATATTAGAAGATTATTCATTGTCCATGTTAGGTTTTATAAAAGATATAATTGAATTATTTATTATTTAGCTTTATATAATATCTAATAGAGTTTAGAAAATTCATTTAGATCATTTCAAGTGTTGGTGCTCCACTAATTGGTGCATTTATGATATTAATTATTCCCTTAATTCTTGTGTATTGATGTATTCTTACTCTACCATAGACACCTTGGGTTTGGTTATTTATTCCTAGAGTTACTACTCCCATATCATGGAGAATTTGTAGGTATTTTTCCCTACTCAACGTTTGTACTCCCTAAACTAATTATGTCCCAATTGATGAGGTGTTGTTCCCCACATTAAATATATATTGTGGTTTTCTTGATATTTTGGACATGGGTGTTTTGAATTCTTGATCAATGTTATGATATATATGGACTAAAGTGTGTGGTATACCTTCATATGGTATGCATATGTCAGTAATGAGTCAGCTTTCCTTCATAGATTCGTGATATGTAGAATTTGATAGAAGTTTGATCTATATATACATTTGAAGGACTTATGATTCCATAGCATTACGGTGGTTGTATTTGAGATGGGTCACATAGCCCACAATCGACATCAGGGATTTATGGTCTCTTAAGAATTATGTGCTTATTTATTTTATCATATTTTATGGATTTATAGGGTTTGAGTTGTGATGATTTAAACCCTTAATGTGACTTTGAGAATTTTTTATAATGATAATTTAACAATAACACTTATTTTTTAACAACCTAGTTATTTATATTTCTTAATAGTGTTCTATTTTTACTCATTATCTTTCACAAGAGAATATCATATTCCATTATTCAAAAAGAATTCTAGTTTTCTGTTTCTATTTTTGGTATATGAGGTGCCCTTTTGGATATGATTATACTCACCCATGTACTATCCTTATTCCCTCACATGTGGTGTCTCTAAATAAAATGAACTATTTTAAAGATGTTCAAGGAAGGCATGGAGACATTACCAAATATTAATAATTGATGTGTCGTCATTCTATGAACTGAATTATAGTGAAATCTTATTAATGGTGTTGGTGATGAATATTGTGGATGTATTTTAATCCATGATTTTATTACGTTTTGATGGTCTTCTCAATGATATATGGTTTATAAAGTAATAAAATATTTTCCCCTTTTCTTTTCACTTTATAGAGTTTTACTTATGTCTAATGTCTCATTAATATGATCTATAATGTTCAATTGATTATTTATATTCATTATAATTGTAGTGTTGTATATTTTTATGAATTTGAGATATGTATCTATTATTGTCTATTTTTGGATAAATCCTCAAGGTTGTGAGATGTACATAGTTGTATCTAGTCATGGGCCCCTAACCTATTATATTTGTTGGTAGGGTGGTACTCTTAGAATATCATTTTATTAGGTTGCTACCCAGTTTGATAAGACATATCAATATTGTATCAAATAGAGTTTGTCTGTGTGTAATGTTTTATTGTATGTATCTATGAGTGTATTGGTTTTAAGAACATTATTAAAATGATGCTAAATGACTCATGAGTTTATTTGAAGACCTACGAGATCAGTTTATGTGTGGTGGGTAACATGTCCTTTCTCTCTGACTATAATTTCCTATTATTCATCCAATAATTATAATACATGCATGGTAAAATATTTATAAGTTGGCACATGAACCCTGCAGAAGTAGATAATGATTTCCCATGTCATTCTGAGTCAGCTCATCTAGATATAAATTAATCCATATGGGTAAAACTTATCATATAATGGGTTCAATCCACCAATATCCACCTTTTATGTAGAGTTAGGATCATGATGATTCAATGCCATATGATTGAACTATCACCACAAATTAGTTACTTATGATTCGTTATATACCAAGACTCAATTGAGATGTATTATTTCCTCATGATTTGAGGCTATTTATCAACCCATTATGATTAGTGCATATCCATCTAGTATAGAGGTTGTTAGATCCAAATGATTTAGAAAATCCGTTTCATATAATGGATAAGATATCTGAGCTATTATCTGAAATGATTCATGTTCTTGTGAGGATTATAAACATCATGAAACTTTTTTTAATCTAGTTTTTAGACTAAAATTTCAATCTAGCTTAGGTTTATTCAAACCACAATCCAATTTTGGTATAGAGAATATTTTGTGGTGTGGATTTCCTCTAGAATATGATTCTTTATAAAACTTATGGTGGAGTTGTTCTACCATGGAAATGGTTTTACCATTGAACATAAAAAGTTGTTTTAACTAAGGATGCAGACCCCACTATAGTGCGGTGTGACTATGAATTAGTGTGAATTGTTGACATTAAAATGATTAATTTGTTCCTAAAATAATAATAATAGAATTTCTTGAGTTAAATATTTCATATTGTGACTCCAAGGGGAAGATTTAATATATATTTTTGTTATCACAAACACCGACATTAATTAGTTATTGTTAGGTTAAAAGTGATGACAGTTAGATCTTTACAATATGTCATGTCATATATAGATATAGTTGGGAATTATAATGTGATGTTTAGTGTATGATTTGAGTCTATTCTTCATAACCATTAATACAAGTCAACACCCACTTGATGATATAATCATAATTCGTATGTTTTGTCATTAGAGAATCTTGTGGAACCCCAATTGAGATCCTAGACATCTAGAGATTCTTATCAAATGGTAATCATCAGTCACGCACCACTTTAGGTTTAGTATATCTATCCTTACTAAAAAAATACATTTTCACGGAATTCATCAAAGTAGAGTAAATATTCAACAATATCCTCATAAAGACTGATATTTTTGTCATCAATTTCATTCATGAGGTGATTAGATATTTTGTATAATAATGTGGGAACTTAATTTATTAGTAAGTGAAAACCCCTATGGTTTATAGAGTACATACAACATGTTGTTCATTATGATAGATGAACTATTTGGTGGTTAGAATACATTAATCTAGTATGAATATAGAATATAATATTCTTCTATAATTTTGGAGGAATTTACATATGGTTTCTAATGCTTTTATATGTTTGAATATTTTTAATAGGATGGTGTATTTAATAAATTGTTATCATAGTTTGATAAATGTGGGTTTTAGAGTGGGATGATGTTCCCTTATAGATTATTAGAGTATGTAGATTGAACCCTTCAAATAATTTGTTTTTTAGTGGATCCTATTAGGAACATAATTAGTTTTTTGTTATTTTACATGAAAGTTCCAACCGATTAATAAATTCTTATAGTATTATATATTTTTTGTGGGGTTAAATTTAACTTCATGACACTGAATCCATGGAAAATTTTGATATTAGAGTATCATATTTGAGGAATGGTGATTATAAATTTAGAATAAGAATATACATTCAATTGATCAGATAGGTAGTTAATTATATTATTTCATTATTATTTTTTCTATTATTCAGAGTGTGAAATAACTCACCATCAATTAGTGATATATGGACTCATACACTTTTATTATGTGAGATAAGCCCAGAGTGAAAACATCATCCCAGTGGTATGTTGTATATAAACAGTCTCAGGTGATGGTCCTGATGTTTTTCATGAATGTGGTGTCATATCCCCCACAATCATTGTAGGAAAACTATTTATATGGTTTTCATGGTGAATATCGAAGTTTACATTCAATGTGGGGATCAGCAAAGTCAAATCCTTCCATCTAGGAGGAATACCCTAGGTCCTTTTTTGGGTGTTCCAATTTTACATAAAAACATTATATGAAGTGGGGGAATAAGAGTTCCCTAATGGATATGTATTTTAGTCACTCAGGTATGTTTTTATGGTGCCTAATGCTAATAATGATGGTTTATCATTATTTATAAGACCATCAACTTTAGATTATGATCGATTGGGAAACCTGATAGGATGCTTTGTGATGTTGAGAGGTTGACTAATTTTAGTGTTGTTCTTATGGTTCTTGTTGAAATATTTTTTAATGGATCTTTAATAAAAAATAGTCTATCAGTGAGAGTGATTGTAGAAGAAGACGAGGATCGAGATGTTGGTAGGGGATTAAAAAAAACATGATCTTTGTAAATAATTCCTTTACCTTATTTAATCATATGAAATACAAATAGGTAGTGTGGTTTCCTAGGAAGGATTTTTTAGATAATCTTACATGAGATTAATAAATCATGCGCCCTTCAACCCCTTCAGTTCCATTGTGACGTTATTTGAAGTTCCTATAAACAAAACCTTTTGGGATAGGTAATAATTGATAATGATTTGGTTATATTCAATGTGTTAGGTTGATATTTTGATAACAAAAGTTTTGGAAGTGTTGAGTCATGAAATGAAACTAATGGAGTGGATATGTGTTTCCATTAGGGTATTTTCTTAGTGATCTATAGTTGATGGCATCATTAGTGAGAAAGGATTTTCCCTTCCTGGATTGTTTTTGTTTGAGCTATAATTGTTTCTAACGCTATAATTATATAGATTTGTGTCCTATGGTTTGTTTCCACATATGGTGTCATGATTTTACTTAGTTTGAATCCCCTATTAATTATTTTTCCAGGAGAAAATGGTTCTATGGTGGAAATGATGTGAAAAATCTGAATATTCTCAATTGATACATAGCTAAATTTTATGTTTCAGAGTCATGATTTTAAAAAGTGAAAATATTAAACTTAACATAGTAGATGGCCTTAGAATCATTTTCCTTTTTTATTCTAATTTCTTGATTTTTTCCTTCTTTGGAGTAGATGAAAAATTGAGTGTGTGTTGGGGTATTGAATAATTAATAATTATATAAATATTATTTTATGCCCCTATTCTTTTATTTTTTATAAAATGATTATATAAATTCCATATTTCATCATATCAGAAATTTGATACCTCAATTGAGTCCAAAATATGGTTTTTACAATAGGTATATGATAACTTTTGTTATCATAAATACCCTTAGTTATTTATAACTATGGTTGCATTATTAATTTATGTCAATTATTCAAATTATTTAATCATTTTAAAGATTATTTATGGAGAAAAACAATTCAATATATAATAAAAATCAATTATATTTCCCTATTAGGGATAACCCATTTTCGTTGTAAAACATAGAATGATGGTGATGGTAGATATCATATTTTTGGCAGAGATGAAATAGAATCCATGAAAAATATTTTTTAATATATTTTGTTATCTAAATAACCAACATCTCATCCATTAATGGATTTTTTATCAACAAATGATCCAAAAAAATTTAGACAATCTTGATTTTATTATTATATATTTTCAATGAATTAATTTTGAAAATATTTATTTGATATTGACATCCATAATTCGTAAAAGAAGTCCATAAATATAGAATTATTTTTTAAATTATTTTATTTAACATCATTTATAATCCCCCAAATCACATGCCTCAAATGTGGTTGAATTTTTCTCTAAATGTTTTATTAATTTTGTGAATTCAATATCTTAATTTTGAAAAATAAAAACTACTTTTCCCTTATATCTAATTTATTCACACGTAATATCACCCTTAAGAACATCTACCATTTTTCATACATGTGGATGTTGATTTTCCAAACATTTGGGTGGTGAGTTATAGTGTGGGTTTGTTTATGACGTTTTTGTTGTCAGTATGGAAACAATTAACATATTAGGATGATTAATGAGGCATGGAAATATGTGTGAAAAACAATGGCATGAAGCTTGTGTGTAGTATCATAGAATATGGAAAATAAATTAAACTAATAATGGTTATTTGAATTAGGAGGTGAAAAAGTTGTTGGATTTATTAATAGTATAGACTTTTATAGAACTTTTGGTTCCTCTGAACCATAGGGATTCTATTATAGGAGCAATTAATTACTGATAGTAAAACTAAATATGTTGGGTACGGTCATAAATTTTGGGATAAATGACGACTTAAGCCCTTTTTATTCCTTTAATAATTATTAAATTAAAGAATGTCTAGATTATTATTCATTTCATTTCATCTAGTCACTAACTAAAACTAAAATCATCACAACTACAAAATTGAATTTTATTAGTGATATAATTTAGAATTATTATTTCTTATAGAATTGATAAATTTATATGAAATTAAAACATGGGTCACCATTTTCAATGATCAAAAATTATTAATAATTGAATTTATATTCCTTGTTAAAAAATAATGATATAATCACCCCCATCTAGTTTAAAAAAAGAGTCGGTAAGGCCCTTTAATTCATTAATTTTCAGCATTGTTAAAAATAAATAAATAAAAAATGTCTTCTATACGAATTGAAATTACCATTTCCACTGCTCGTTCCCCCTAGTAGCATTAATCCCCAACATCCCACCCTCCTTATCGTGACTACAATCATCCCCTATCCCCTAGTTAATGCTTAATCCCCCCCCATTGTGACTTCTTCCCACATTCCCTACTCAACCGTAGTTTCCTAGATTCAATTCTAGGACATGTATAATTAACCCACCCTTACTAGTACCCCATTTTTTTTAATATTTCATGAAATATTTATTTTTAAAAAAATGTATTTATATACATTTATTCTATTTATATATTAATTAATATAATTATATAACTCTATATCATTTTATAGATATATAATTATCTATAATTATATATTTAAATATAATTATATATTGATAAAAAAATTTATAATATATATAAACATTAATAAAATATATTTATGTATTTAGAAATATATTTATATTTTAAAATATAAAACTATATTAAAAATTAAAATTTTGTTGTGCGTGGGTATTTTTATATGTAAATAATTTATACCAATTATTATATATTTAAATATAATGCATATTAATATTAGAAAATATTAAAAACTGTGTTTATTTTTATCCAATTATAAATTGGTATATTTATTAATAAAAAATTAATATATTTAAATTTTATTTGTATATTTTTTAATTAATAGAGACCAAATTATTTATATATATAATTTATTTTTCCACTCTTATAAATAATTATACATTTAATAATTAGTTTATATTTATAAATATAATTGTAATTATATTTAGATATTTTATACTATTAAATATAATGGATAATTTTATTTTATTTACATATTTTTTATATACCTTAAATTATATATTATATTTAAATATATTTATATATTATTGATATAACTAAAATATTATATATAAATGTATGAAAATATGTTTACATATAGATATAGGTATATATTAAATTATAAATAACACTAGAATATGATAAATTGTAATATATGAACACCATGAAATGAAAAAAATATGAAGCCCGATAATATATATAGAAACCAGTAAATTATTACATGAAATCCCTCTTAAATGGAACTCAAATTCCATGAAATGATAAAAAATTAATGTAACCGTACAAAAACTAAATTTTGGAGGCCTTATAAAATTTTTTAACATTAAAAAATTGTGATGGAAGTTACCTAGGTTATCTTATCTGAATAATTTTCACAATAAATGATTTCAAGTCTCATGGAGCCTTCGTGGAACCCCATATCAAATGTTATGCTTGTTTTAATTTCATGTCATGTATTCTACTTATCGTAAGAAATAAAAAAATTTCAATTTTTTTTTATCACCCAAATGTTCTTAAATCTATATTCATTGATACTAATTATAACATTTTAAATTAATATTATTTTTAATCAATTTAGAAACCATTATTAATTAAATATATTACAAAAAAATTTAATTACATATTTATTATTATATAAATCCTATTTATGGATTATATTATATATGTATATATTAATGAAATTATATTTATATATTAAAATATGATTTTTATTAATATATTATTAATATTAATGTCACATTTTATCAATGAAAAAAATAAGTTGTTTTAACAGTGATAAAATGATCAAATTTATCCTTGGTAAGAAAAGGGATGATACATGATATCCATTATCATGCCTAAAAATAGAACTGATTAATGGTGATATTTATCAGTGAAAATAATAAAAGGGTGCTATTTTTCATAACTCCTTTTATCATTGATAAATTCCAATTATATAAATTCTTTTTTCAAACAATATTGAATTTTCCCATTACGAGTACTTTTTTATTAATGAATAAGAGTGATTTTTTAGTATTGTTGTGAGTAGTATTATTGATCATTTTTACTAATTTTCTTCTCTATGGAAACCTCTCACAATTTTATTCAAGCATGAGTTTTTTTGTAACCATTTATTGATTCTGTTGCATCCTATTATGTATGTTTATACTCACCCATGCATCGAACTTATTCCAACATGTGTTGTGTGTAAAAATAATCACACTAGTTCAGAGAAGGTCAATGTAGATATAGAGTTTATATGTCCAGTTTAGATATAATTGACTGTGATTCTTGAAAATTCACTCTAGAGAATTGTGATTTTTGACTGTGGTATTGACTATTGTTATAGGACTATGATCTAAGAGTATATGTAGTTCGATGGTGTTTCTTTGTTGCCTTGGATTCAAAGACCTATCAGATGTTCTATTTCCCTAGTTTTTTCATTTTATGATGATGTATTTATACATAATGCTTCTTGAATGTGTTTCATACTGATACACACATTTCATGAATATATTCTTTTTGATAAATGTTTTTGATAATTTAATCACTTTTCAAAAATTACCATTATTTCATTCATTTTATGGTAGAAATGTATTTGAATTTACTTTTGAGAAAAATGGTTGAAGATAAGAATTATAGGAAAATTGAAGAGCTACATCAAAACCATGAATAAATGATTTAGTCTACTAATATGATTCAATATGTGATGTTCCCAAATACACATGATTCACACCATGATACCAAATTAATTATATAAAAATTCATGGAAATAACTTTCAATAAGTGAAGCCAGATGATTCATGTTCTGATTACAGTTCATATTGTGAACCCACAATCAATAGAACACTAATAAGCCAGACCATTCACAAATATTTAGAAAAACAATATCAAATTTTACTATGATATCTCTTTTTATAAAATGGATGACTTGGACTAGATTATTTATTAATTATTTATACATGTAAATAATGGGTAATTTGCTACATTGAGGAAGTTCCAAATTTCGTGAAAAACAGAATGTTACTAAATCAGAATTCTACTACTACATTTACTATTTGGTTTATATATATTTCTAGTTTATTTAATGATATCTACTCCCCCGTTCATAAAATATACTTATTAAATAGAGATTTGTAAATATTAATTTATTGGTGAATTGAAAATGAATCTTTTATAATTTTTGAGTATTTAGTGAATCAATGAATTTATTTATCTCACTCTCTCTCATGATAATTAGATTCAATAATTATTAGTAGTTTTTATTTTTTTTCATATGGTGATGTTAGATTTATTTCTATCAATATTTTATCCCCATGGATGAGGATCTATAATCTCTTTACACTCAGTTTCATACCATATCTGGTGGAATGGTCTGTGTTGGGTGTAGAAGTGTAAATCAATAGATTATATAAAATGGAATGATTCAACAACAATTCATAGTAAACATAAGAATCAAATTTATTTATTGAATGTTTACTAAGGTAATACATTTATTTACTATCCTTTTCACATATTTCAATGAGTTATTCAATTGAAATTTTTTTAATTCTACTCACATCATAATCATTAGATCAATTTTTATAAGAGATGTTGTGGAAAAATCTCTAACATATCAATTAAATAGAAAAATAGACTTATTTTAGGAGACTATGATAGAATTTCAATTACGAATCCAAACCAAACCAGATCACATGCCCCACAATGTTATTTTAGAACATTATTTCATTTCATGATTTTTCATCAAAACAAAACATCCATATTTTCACCTTGCCCAGTTGTAAAACATGGACTTAGTGAAATCTCAATCGGTAAAACATATGTCTAACACTATTAAATAATTAACATATATAATTAATATATTAATCCACATCCCTATATTAGTGTGAATCATAAATTGTTCAATTTTAATGTTATATTCATCCTGATAGTCCATGTGTCTATTTTTATGCATTAGATATTTGCATCTATTGTAGGCTGATATATGATAAGTCCTACTATTATCTGATATATGTCTACTCAATTATAGTTACAAGCCCCTATCCCATTGGTGGCTGTCTTAGGATTGAAATAAAATCTTAACAGCATCATAGACACATCCTCATAGGTGTGGTAATGTTATAGTGGTATCATAGAATATTTTCCAAGGGATATATTTTGTAGGTAGTGGTTATGTGAGTAATAGTTTGGTAACATTAGAGACATAATGTTAAAGTGATATCAATATTACTTATCAAACTAAGAATGTATGTAAAGGTGTAGTGAATTGTGTATCATCTCTTCAATACTTTTATTTAATTGTAGTCATCCCAAAATTAAATTAAAATTGTTTTGATATATATATATATATATATATATATATTGACGTGCCTCATATTTTGGTTAGTTATGTTTTCTTGAGTCCTTTTTATTTTTCCCATCCATATTTCTTGTAATATTTATCTTGTAACCCAATAAACTAATGCTGATATCCAAGGATATATAGCTTTCAAGAAAATTCATTATCATCATGATCTAATTCTTTTAGTTGGACCTATCACTGTCAATTAATGTGGTATGATGTGTTTTCTTCTATTGAAAGTATGTGAATAATTTTCCCCCCATGATCATAGGTTTTTTCTCACCCCATTATGCTTATTGTTAATCTTACATGTAGGGAAGGAAATAGTTCCGAGTAATTTTGTCAATAGTATTCATATATTGGATATGTTCTGTCTGTTACAATAGAATAATCCACATGGGTTTGGGAGGAGTATATACATTGATTGATAAATTTTTTTGGGACACTATTACATGAATTTGAATATGGTTTAATATTTTATTGACCATATATCAATTTTTAATTGATATTTTTATTCATAATAGTGATACATTAACAAATTATATTTTTTATCAAACTCATTGTGAGGCTTCTCTATCATGGATGTATTTTAATAATTTGTATGAGAAAGAATTTATATGTGAGTATGTTGAGCCCTTTACAATGCTACATGACCATTACAAAGTGTTCATCGAGAACTGTGAGCCTTTTTATGTTATCCCTAATCATAATTTATAGATTTATAATTTAAACAGAGTTGTTTATTAAGATAAACTTGGTGAGGAGTTATGCCTTTGGGGTTATAATTCAACTATCTACATCTTAATCTATTCCTTATTAAATGTGTAATTATGGTTGTATGATATACATGACGTTTCATGTGAGGGATAACTATTGTTAGCAATTAAAGAGTTCTGTTCATGGTATTATCTATGTCCATAATTTCTGGATCCATATACTAGTTGTCATTAGAATGATATATTCATAATAAACTATATGTTATTGGGTTTTATATTCAATTAAAATTCATAGATATAGAATGGGTAGCTAGTAGGATTTCAGTGATTTAAAATTACATTAACTCACCCCTTCATGTGATGTGATTCTATCGTTTTTGGAAAAAGATCCATTTTCATATAATTCATAATTATAGAAAGAAGTGTTGTGGTGCCCACCTCAATAAGGACATGTGTAATTATTGATTGAGTTGATGAAGTTGGACTTTTTACTATTTGTATGTAAGACCCCCTTTTGTGGCATATATATCAATACTTTTTGTAATCCAAGTCATCTATTTATCTAGTATTTATCAAGTATTGGAGGGATATTAATATGGATATTGATTTTTTTATACAGGTATATTTTAATTCAATAATTGTTTCAAAGTGTAATCCATGCTTTACGCTTGTAAAAAGGTTTATTCATATAAGGAATTGCATTATAAAGTAGGCATTCATGGGTTTTAGAGTAGAATGATGAGATTCAAAATATTATTGTTTGTATAAAAATTGATCCCTTCTATAAAATGGTCCTTGGGGGATTCTATTGTGAATATAATGGGTTTTACCCTGACATTCCATAGTGTTGTAAGTCATATTGTAATATTTAAATTGTATAAATACTATATTTTGGGTTTAATTTTTTCATCATGATATAATTACATTGGTGGTTATTGAGATCATGAAAGACTTCATGGGAATGGTATATGATTCTTCTAGCAAAGGACAATGTTTATAGATGATGGCTGAGGCTCATGAGTTGGTAGTTTTGGGGAAGTTTATTCTTTCATGGAGTGGGAGACATAACTCTCCATCGATTGATAATAAATGGCATCATACTCCATAAGTGTGTCTAAAAAATCTTCTGGGGACAACATAGACCATATTTTACTAATCAACATCTTGTTCTTATGTGATTGACCTAAATGTTTTCCAAATTATGGGGAGAACAACTACCACTTTCTCATGTTCACAGTTGTTTTTACATAGCATTTATAGTTAATATCAAGATACACATCCTGAGTGTGGTCCTCTATAGTGAATAATGGCCATTATTATAGAATATATCATGGTTCATTTTGTGTTTACCCATTTCATAAAATCTGTGTATATGTGGAGAAGATTGAGACTTTTAGTAGAGGTTATAAATCTCTGTCACTTAAGAGAATGTTATCTCGGGGTTTTAAGCTCAAAGATGTTTTTCATTTAAATTATATCAACTAATATAATTATTTTACATAAATATTTTATTTATTAAATTAAATTTCACATAATTCAAAATGGAATATTATGAAGTATCGTGTATTTTGGAATTATGTACACAGAATAACACTGTGTTCATTGGATACAACAACATTACTAAAATCATCCTTAACAATATTATTAAATTCCATTGACTTTGAAACAGAATGAGATAAAATGGAGAAATACATACAAAAGGGTTTGGCTATAAATATCATTTATTTAATAATTATAGAATAATGTAATTCAAGTTGTATAATAGGAATATAAATGTGGAATAAAAGGAACATGAATAATAAGGAATGATAAATCCTGATAATCATTACATGTAAAATGTGACAAAAACATAAAGCACGACATCATATTCATAGGTCATGGGTAACTACAAGTCATCATGATGGGAAAATTCCCATATTTTAATTTGGTTCAAAATCATTCAAAATATGATGTATCATGAGACTAAATATTAACCAATTCATCTGTCACATTCATTTGATTCACATGTGTATGTCAGTCACATAGATCACAACACATGGAATCATTATTCATTATATTTTATTCCAATATCAAGTATTGTGGAATAAATTAATTTTCCTCTTAATTAAATAAGGTATAATATTATAAATTGTAATACCATTGATAGTAAATCGGTATGCTACAAAATACAGAATTGTTTTGGAATGGATAATTGTCGTGAATGTTCAACAGCATGATTGCATCGCAAAAAATTCAAAATATAGTTTGTTATGATTGAATCAAAACAATTATAATTATTAAATAAATTTTATTTTAATTGTGATATTTAATAACATGTCCCATGCTAATAATATGAAGATACAATACATAACGTAAATTTTAAAATATCAATAGTATGATTTTGATTGATGGATACATTCTCATCCACTACATGGAATTGTTGATATTAAATATAAAAGTTATCTTGTAGTAGATGAACCATTTTTATTAAAATATCAAATAAATATTGTTTATTGTGAAAATTATAGTACTAATACAATAGTTTTAATGATTGGTGAAGTCTCATAAAAATGAAATCCCATGAAAATTTATTCATAAAAAATTCATGTTGTTTTTTTGAAGTGAATATTATTGTTTTTTTTGAAAAATATAGTCATTAAATATCTTACTCTAACAGATATATAGTTCGATAATTAGACCTCACAATTAAGGTTTTATGGTGTTGATAATATTGATGATCTAACCAATGATATTGAAATTTTAAGGTATGTTGAAACTAATGTTTTTATATAGATTAATGATTATTAAGAGACAGATAAATATGTTACAATCGATAAAAATGAATATGATGATAATTATGATGATATATATGAAGATGAAGAATTAGGTATTATTTAATTTCAATAAATATTTATCTATTTCAAATTTTGTATATATGTATTAATGATTATTTGGAAGTAAGGTTATTTTAACCCAATTTATTTTTGAAAAATGTTATATAAATTTTAAATTTTTGATATTTTTTATAGAATATATTTTTTAATAAATTAATAATATATTTCATAAGGATACAAATAATATTTATGAGCTTCTATATTCACTGATTAATGATCCTCTACATAGTGTTGATCCTCCAAATTCAGTATCATAGGGTGCTCACAAACCCCCACCTACATGGTGCAGTCCTGGACATGCATGATTAATGATTCTGGATTATATTGAAGCCTAGTTACCATCTCATGACATTGATTATCATTGTAGTAAGTATATTTAAAAATTAATTTATTATTTTTTTTATTAAAAAAATTCTTCATTAAATTTATAAATAATTATTCTTATTTTAATTATGATTCACATCCATTTGTTTGCCATCTGAGTTCTATTTTGAGGAACTATTTTTATGCTTTTTTGATTTAATGGGATTTGGTTCGTGGATGGTTACATCATTATATATTTATTCATTTTATGGTATATATAAATAAACCATATTATTTATTTTGAATTTATAATATTTCTAGTTGTTTTTATTATTAAATATTTTTAGGTTTTATGTTCTCCAATTGCTGAGAGTATGAGACCCTCTATTATAAAGGCATTGGTGGCTTACACGCATTATCATTATCATTAGATTATACATTTCCTTCAAAGGAGTGATATGATGTGAAAATTAGTAACTATATTTGATGAATCTTATATGTCCAATCGATCAAATTATGTCTTTTCTCATGATTGGGAGGGATTGTGAACATATTGGATCTGAGAACCTTTTGTGTGGAGATATAATTATGATTAATAGAATATAGGTAGCCCTGATGACACAAATAGAGCTTCAAGTCATTGTTTTGTATACATTATTGACTATTTGAATGTAATATTATTTAATAAAATATAAATTTTTATTTTTAGAAATAAATCAAATTAAAAAATTCATATAGTCTATAGTTTATCGTTCATTTATTTATGAGATACATAACCAATAGAAATGATACATTCTTGATATTATTGAGATTCCCTGTGAAATAGATTGTTTGATTTCTGTTGAAAAACTAATGGGCGTGTTCTCATCCAACACATACAGGTATGTTCTCCCACTTGGTACTAGTAATGATGGTGGTGTGAATTTATACTATTGTAAGCATATACCAATCAAATATAACTTTCAAGATTGTATAATTCATAACAACATAATCTTAATGGATGAAGAAATATATTAAAATGGTGTTTCAATAAACTATAAATGTTGGTGTCGTCAGAATGATAGTATGAAATTGATGGAACACTTGTTCATTGATAGTGAGTGTGCATATGTGTTTTAGAGTTATGTTGGAAATATTATATGTCTCGAAATGTATCTTGCCTCGAGATTTGGATTCTCATATAATAGTATGAACAGTTTGGTCCTCAATGATCTTGAATGCAATATGAGGGATGTTCTGATGGATGTTGGATGAAGGGCTATTTGGAATGCTGTAAATATAGTGCACTATAAAATAAATCAAAGTTCTAGTCTAGAGATCCAAGCTCCATCAAGGTGTCTGGTGGTGGAGTTTGGACATCTGATTGAAATTTGGGACAATAATAGATCCCTAAAATGATCTTTGCATATATAGGTAATATTCATTAAACTCAGGATGCAAAGGATTTTCCAATAGAAGGTATATAGATCTGTAAGAATTACCTTGACATTTTCCCCATGCTCAATGTTTTTTGGTAGTGTAGTCTTGGTTTGACGCATTGTGTTGGAGTTGTTCGGGATCGCACTAGTTTGGTTCCCGTTGATTTTAGCTACATCTATAATCATGGGAATCTATCGTGGTGGATTCTAGTTCTCTTCATAATGGGTTGTAGGTATGAATAACTCAGAATCTACCATGATCCATAATCGAAACTGAATTTGTAGTTATTCAAAACTATATCCAAGGCAATATATCCACTTCCTGGTCCATTCCATGGCACATTCAGAGGTAAAGAAGTCATTTTCCTAATGGATTTTTACTTCTCTACACATGGAATGTGGGTAACAAAGTGGATGATATTTTATCCAATAGGGGACCCCAGGATGAGCCTCATATTGTTTTATCTATCATTGGCAGCCTTCCCCTGAAATAATGAATCTTGTTTGTGTAGACAACCTTTCCTTCTGTTATTTTAGATCAATTTAAAAACAAATTTTCTGGTTTTTCCATCAATATAAATTTTTTTCTTGTGGTCTGTTTCTTTTTTTAAATAAAATAAATATTTATTTTGTTGAAATTAGCAAAATATTCTCTTTCACCTTTTAATTTATTTTTATGTTATTGTAGGAGATATATATGAAAGTGGTTTATATCAATTCCTCAAACAAGAAAGAAATAATGTAGCGCATATTATAGATCAGGAATGTATCATTTTCATGAGTCATGTTTAATGATGTTGATGACTAGTTGTCCTCACAAACAACATGTGTTCGATATATGTTCATAATCATCCTCATATAGTTTTTTATTTCATAGAAATTATGAAATTATATTGATAAAATGGATCATGTTCATGATCATCATCATCATCATTTGTTTGTATGGAGTATGAGGAGTTTTTCCATTCATTGGACGAGTTTATATAGAAAACAACATGAGAAAAAAGAAGAATAATGAAAATAGTGGGAAGAGTAGCAATGACACAAGATTCCCAACCACAACAAAAATATGAATAATAACTCTAGGATATAATGGAGTATATGTGCTAACATACAAGTAGATTATGGGTAGAGTTTCATAAAACATATGAATTTGATCCACTACCTCCATAGTGAAATTATTATTATTTTTTTAATTGCATTTTGTAATATGTTAACATTAATTTTTTAATTCAAGTATAATTTTTAAAAATTTCAACACTTTTTCAGTATGATTAAATGGATAAGAATATATTTTGTAATAAAATTTACCATGGGGGATTTTGAATTTGATACTCTAATCCTTCATAAAAAAATTTGACCAAAAACATTTTGGGAAGGATCCTTGACAAAATTTATTAATTTTGATGCAATTTTTGATAATAGACTATTTGTGATGGATTTCCATTTTAAAAGATTATTTTGTGGTTAAATTCCCTCGAAAATAATTTATTTAAATAAATTCAATTTTTCATGAAAAATATTAAGAATTTATATAGGTGTTTCTTCACACATAATATCTCATCTTAGAAATTACTCAGTGTGAATTTCATATGATGAAGCCTTGTCCACTTGTGAGAATCATGAACCTAATGGTCAGTGTAATATATGTCCTATAAGAAGATATCATCCCTCTGTAGTTCTATATTTTATGAATATAATCATATAATTTCTATATTACCATCATATTAAAGAACTTTTATAACCATATTAGTTTGATAGATACCCAATAACATTATCACATGGATATATCATAGCAGATTAAAACATCAAGTGATAAGAAATGAATTATTATTTTCATATTTCAATACACATTGGTAATCAAAATTTAAAAAATGCATAACAATTAATTATTGATAACAAACTCTCTTTAAAAGGGTATGATGAAGCTAAATACATTAGACATCAAAATTTTCAAGTTTTTACACTCATAATGAAAATAAAGGTGTCTTATAATTTAATGAAAGGAATGAAAAATGATGGATCATAGAATTGGTGTACATTAATGTTTGTTGAACTAAAACTATCAAATTGCAAAGTAGATCACAATATATTGTATCTTTAAATGATGAATACATGAGTAATGTGTGGGTATAATTCTTGAACCATATGTATGAATTGAATGGAGTCTTCGTTCAAAAAATATATATGGCCAAGAGAGATACTAGAAATATATTGAACTGTCAGAGATCCAAAAATAGTAGTGGGTACACTGGGATGATTTATTTATTCTAATGAAAACATAGATTACTAAAAATGAAAATAAATTTCCATGATCACATGAAATTGTTGTACAGATAAATTGAACTTTAATAAAAATAATATTATTCATGAATCACTATAAACTATATAACCATTTTTTATATAAATTATTATTTTTTATAATTTAAATTATCATAATATATTAAAATATTTATTTAATTAAATATCTACTCTCTATATATTTATAAATGATTAGTATATTTTTTAACGTTTTATGACTTACATAATTATTCCCGTCAATGTTCTTTCAATTTTATTTCGTAATATTTTTCATTATTTCTTCTTTTTTTATTTCATTCGTATCTCTTTTTTTTGTTCTTTTAATTTTTTTATGTTTATATTTTATACAGTCAAACACCAATTATGGAATCATTCATATTTAGGGTATTATTTTTTCTTATTTTGAGTTCAAAACCCCAAAATTTAATTAAGCGACCAGTTATAGATATCATAACCATCACACAAACTAAAATCAAATTTATAACTTAGTTATGAAGGCTCCTGTTAAACATCAAATGACGTAGAAGAAAAACAGAAACTATCCAGTCCTGGTGAATCTGTGAGCCTTCACATGAGAAATATGTATTTCCTACCCTAGTAATAAGAAACTAACTCATCCTCTCTTGATTATTCGACACCCTTATTAATTTACCTTCCACATCCCTCTACAATTTACCACCTAGTTCATGGAGGATGTGGATGGGGATGTCGATTGTGGGTGTGATCATAGAAATATAACTCTCATGTCTTCCCCCAAATCCACATCATTTTTAAATATGTTTTTTTCTATTTATTTTATATTATCATATTTGAATACTATTGTACTTGCTGAGGTATGTATGGAATATTTTTCCAAAAATACCCAATTATACCGTTTAATATAATCCATTATTTAGAAAATCCTAAAATATTTCATGGATAGGCAAAAAAAATTTATTTTTTCATCAAAATATTTTTTTTTCATATAAATATATATTTCATAGATAGAAAAATATTGTATGTCGTTATCAACCTTTCACATAGTGACTTTGGGAGTGATAATAGTAGAAGATACACCAACAGAGGATCTCAACAGATTATAGTCTATAATTTTAACTTACTCTAAATGATTTTTAATTCAATGATGTGATAATAAAAAAAATTACCTCAATATATAATTATTTAGAAAAAAAATATTAAAGGTGAAAACTTTTTTAAATGTTTTCAACTTCTTAAGAATGTCTATGAGAGTCATCATAAGTTCTATATTAGTCTTCACCACCCACATACTCTGAGCCACATTCTGGTCTAGTGACATCCAGTTCATACTTTGTGATTTCCTGTAAATCCCTTCTTATTACTCCATCTCTAACACATTAATATTAGTACTCAAAGAAAGGGATCAATATCCTTTTTCGTTATATGATCATTTATATAATTTTTTTTTTGATATACCTATAATTTAAAAGGAATGTTGGAACCACGATCATTTATGCATGAATTGGAGTATGGTTTGTGTTTGTTGTCAATCCTCAAAGGATGTTCAAAATGTGTGCCAGCAGAGTACTCATACAGGTCAAGCAGATTATAGTATTGAAAAATTGTCAAGGGATAAGGGTCTCTCAAGTATTGGTTAGTTCGCACAAGTGACATGTGTTCCATGAAGGGACTTGCGCACCAGTTCCTTGGGGGTTTGGAAAATTTTCACCTATTATTTTACATGATCATAATATCAAAAAATACCACAGGAAAGAGGGTTGTGCAGGTATTGGTTTGGTCACGCAAGTGAGTTATGTGACAGAGGCTAGGGCAGTTGGAGCTACGTGCCAAGACCTGCGGGCCGTGAGGATACTTGTGCGCCACCGCGCAGGGGGTTCATCATTCCTATGAATAGAGGAACACCCCTCCTAATTTGTAATAATTTTCTATACATAGATATTTTTCGATCTCCCATCGCGCAAGTAATTGAGTCATGCAAGTGGTAGTTGGGCCACACAGGCAGAGGTTGCGCGCCGGTTGATTGTGGCGCACCCAAGGCGGTTTGGGTGAGAACAGAATTGAGTCGCGCAGTTTTTAATTTTAAGTAGGTAGTGTCATACAGGTGGTTGGTTGAAACCTACTTTCCAGTTTGAACTTGTGCACCAATTTTGTGCCACATAGGAGACCTACACGCCATGTAGTAAAGAAGCACGCCAGTGTTTTTGAGCTGTGTGAATGCTGGGAGATTTTCTTGTACCCTTGATGTGAAGTGATATTCGACTACAGGTGATATGTGGTCTTCAACAAAGAATCTACATGCAACAAAGGATGTATTCTTTATCGATGATGAAGAAATATTTACATCTATAAACAAAGTGTGACTTCACCAATGGAAGTGAGCTAGGGGGAGTCAACAGGAGTGACACGAGGGAAGCTGTGAGCTATCCCTAAATATATGTAAAGAAAGTGAGCCTGGGATAGAGTGATAGTGCCCGAACCATTGTAATACCCAGCTAGTGAAGTTTAGTGGAATTTGGTATGACTGACAACCTGTCGGCGTATTCTCCTTGGACGTAGCCCTTAGTGGTGAACTATGTAAAAAGTGTTTTGTCGTCTCTCTGCATGTGAATGTTTTCATTCTATTTATATCCATCATACATGCATAACAGGTTCATACCAATGTGGGAACAAGATCTATAACTTTAAAAGAAAAATTTGACCCCATGATTCACCCTGCCCCTCTAAGGGTGTCCCGGGGTCCTACAAGGAAACCTTCCACTGTATCCCATGTTATCATTGATTTTTCTACACTATATACCATTACACTTCATCTATCTGTTAGTATGTAAGATCTTTATACATATATCGATGAGGTGACCAGAATGATATTGTCATAACATCCATGATGTTACATATCTATATTTCATTTGTCCTTATAAATATCTTATAATGTAATAATTCTCATCATTCTTTCTTTGAATTACATGGGACGTGTTCCACACATTTCAAATTAAATAATATTACATTCATTATCCAAATGAAAACAATTATCATTTCAATGTCCCCCAATTATCGATCATCAACTAGATGTACTCAAAATAATAATCTTGATATTAATAGCTTCATAATTTCCCCATTAGATGGTGAATAACTATAAAAATCCAAAAAATTACAACATTGTTTTGGCTATGTTTTAGAAATAATAAGTCAACATTTTAATTTAATCACCATTCAAGAGAAATTATACTATTCAACCACTTTATATTATTTGTTTTTTAAAACATGGATAAATTTTAATTTTTCCACATTTTCATAAAAGTGTATCCAATTTAGTTGTTTTTTAAGAAAAACTAGTTTAATTTAGTAGTTTTTTGAAATTATGCCAAAATTTATATTATTTTTGTTTTTCTAAAAATTAATCTATTTTAGATTCTATTTTAAAAACATGTTCTAAAAAATAATTAAATTAAATTTACCCTCATTTAAAAATGGGTAAATAATATAAAAAATTAAAAGGTACTTATTACACACACCCATATATATATATACATTAATACATGAAATATTACACCAACATGTACACATCCCCAACAACTATACTGTAGTTATAATTAAATAATTATAACTAATTAAATAATTATTATTTTGACACACACACACATATATTAATTTAATAATTAATCTATATTTGAATATATAAATCTATTATTATATTTATATTAATATAAACACACACACACACAATAATATATATAGACACAAATAAAAGTGTGTATACATATCAGACTTATAATTTTTAAATATGAAAAAAAACAAATAATATATACATACATTTAAAGATACCAACATAGAATTATAAATCATAACAATAATTATATAATAATAAATAATAAACTATTATATATATATTTTTTTGACATTTAATATATTAATATTTATATATAATAACATAAATTTTAATTTATATATTAATATGTGACAAATATACTAAAATATAATAACATAAGATAACATATATATATATACATGCAATGTTTAATAACATATATTACCGCAAATAAATGCATCCAAAATAATAACATATATGCTAGTTTTTATAATAAAATATATATATATAATTTATTTATAAGTATACAGACATAGGAACACACACAAAATTTATTAACACACAAATATATATATAAATATATATATACACACACACACACAATAATTGATATATTAATTTTATATTAATACATAATATACAAATTAAAATATAATAACATAAGATTATATAAATATATATATATATATGTCACATAGAATACCATATATATTGATTTATATAAAAATATATAATAACCTATATTAACACACACAGAGACACATATATATGCAGTATAAAATAATATAAATGTAATTTATATATTAAATTATTTATATATTGTTAATCTATTTATATACACTCACAGACACACACAAATATATTATTACTCACATGCACATTAATGTATATGTATATGTATAAACAAACACACAATGAGATATATATATATATAAATGTATTATTGTGTGTGTGTGTATTACAACAAACACCCACACAAACACACACACACACACTCATTTATATATTAGGTTATTGATATATTTTTATATAAACACCAAACATATATTAAATTTTTATATTAATTCATATATATGTGTAAGATAAATTATATATTAAATATATTTAAATATTAATATATACTTTTATGAACACATTTATATATAAATAAGTAATTAATGATTGGTCAACCACCCAATAATGTTGGTTGAAGTTGTTGAAACCACTCACCGAAATTGTGGATGATGTTAGTTTAATATCCATGATGATTTTATATGAATATTAGGGATATTCACACCAGTTCATTTGGGTGATTATAAATGTAGGGGATGTGATCATGTCAGTGGGTTTGTAGGGGTCCTAGATTAGCAACAAATATAGGTGTGGAATTAAAATAGGTGGATTGGGATTAAAATTACGATATCTTGTTCAAAATTTTAATTTGATGCTTTAGTCATCTTTTCAAGGCCATGATTCAGCGGAACAGTGTTTCAGTTCTAGTGGAACATTGTTACTGTTCCAGTGGAATGGTAAATGTTGCACCGGAAAAAGGCATGGAAAATTGGATTGGATTATCTAGTTAAAAAGGTGAACTAGAGATGATTTGGGTCCTCATTGGAAATTATATGTGAGAAATACAATTATTCAAAAACTATGGTGAAATATTTTGATGTATAAATTTTTAAAAATATAGGACTATATTAACCCCATTACAATCACTTGGTTTTATGTTGAAATAATTTATCATATTTTTTAAATGTGCCTAAATGCATTTATTTAAAATGAGTAATTGAAACCTCCATGATTATTCACCCAAGGAACAAGTGATATAGTAGATATTCAACCAATATATTCCTCTAAGACAAGTTTTTAAAAAATCACCTTAGGATGTTTATCATTCAGAATGAAAAATCAATTAAAAACATCAGTAATACAACTCACTAAACAATAATATGATTTGTTGTGAAAATAATTTAGCAAGGATTATAAATGTGGCTAAATCAATTTTCCCCATTGAGTGAAAAAAACCTCCGTAGTTAGTTACCCCAAACTCAAGTGATTAGGTAGAGATTAATCCACACCACTACACTGGTAGATAGATTCCAAAATCACATCATGAGATATATCATCCAAAGTACTCTCTCATTTCATTGCAATGAATTTTAATTTGATTTTTCTTCAATAATTATAGCACAAGGAGTCATGATTCATTTATTTTACCCTACTTTGGATACCCAAGAATTTTTATTTCTAGTGATATTTTCTTAAAATGTAATTCCATATTCCCTCTCCATTGTAAACATTTTAAGAATATTCAAGGATTGCATTTTATTGTGTCTCCTTATTCAAGATCAAGTAATGTATTTTCATGAGATTCCCATCTACCTTTCCCTTAGAGTTAAATATTGTGGTCACCACTACATCCCATTATTTACAAGAATGATGTTAGTAACAACTCATCTTAAATAATGTGTCCATATTAGAACTTCAATAACTCCAACTAAATCAAAATCACATTAATATCAATCAAATTTTTCACTAAACATCCTTCCAACTATATAATGAAAAAAATACATTCTAAGAAACCATGTTTATTTTTAAGGGATTATCATACATATTTGTGCGTTATATCATGAGTTTTTAGGTGGTTTTCATATCTTCAATGATGTATGTCACATTCTAAAAAAGGGATATTCAAATAATCCTATTTGAATTATTTTCCAGAGTCACCCTATCATCCCCATCCCTCTCTTCTATCTTGGTAAAAGTCAATATAATAACATGGTCTTTCATTAGTAGTGAGTCATCTATGTGTTTGTTCTAAAACCCAAATTTTATTCTTCTAATAATCTCCAACAAGGATATTCTCTCAACCTAGTAAATATTATCATAAATTTTGAGATATTTCATCAAAATGTCAATATATAAGGAAGGGATTTGGAAATGTACAAATATATTTTCTTATATGGACTACTGTAAAAAATTATTACTGAGTAAAACTATGAATCACATAATCCATTACCTAGTATTCTAAAAACACTCCAACTTTGATATCTAACACTAATTATTGCCCAACAACCAATTTTATAAAATGAAATAGAAACTGATCTATTTTAATGTAACTAGATTATATATATATATATATTGAACCCATTATTTGATGCCAAAAATATTTAAGAAAATTAATTCCAACTCACCAAACATCAATATATGACATCCAGAATGTAATAGATAAGTATATTAGAATACAATGATCAATATAGACCCAAATTCATAACAACATATTGTTTCATGTGGTTGGAAAATGATTATATTATTTTCAAAGACTAAATCAAATCTAAATTTATATTAATGTCTAGCATGTATTTTTATTTTCCATATCGATTTTATTCTTATGTAATAATTTATAAAATTCCCTATCATTATTAATACACCCTCTATATACAATTATTTAGAAATATATAGAAGAACCAAAACATATTATTTTAATACAATTATCAGGTAATTGAATGATTGATGCTACTAAACTATGAAGGAAAATGAAATGTATCACTATCCTTTAGGAAAATTCTGTAGGAAAACCAAAATATAAGGGTTGAAAGGGATACATGAAAAACAACAACAAACATATTTATGTGGCTATTATATGAGGACTAAACCATCGTGGAAAATTTTTAACCTCTTTTATTAAAGAATAAGTTGATAATTACAATTCAAAAGTACGTTGAACAAATTTTACACACTAGTAGTTATAATAGATTCCATCCAATGAAATTGATTTTCATCAACATCCAGTATTCATTGGTAGTGAATCCACCTCAATCAGATATTCATGGATAGGGCTCTACATTATAAAAACATTTATAACATTATCCTTCACTTCTAGTATAAATTGTGCACTGTTGAAACATGTTTGACCTTAACCATACTTATTCCCCTATATCAAAAATAATTATATGGTAAATGCTCTTATAAAAGATTATTGTGCCTCTACACCCCACATTCATCCTATCTAGGAATAATTTTAAGTCTCTTGTATCTAACTTATATCAAACAATCTATGAATTTTGAAATTCCTCACATTAGTCACTACCACTCTACAATCTTCATCTAATGATTGAAATATCCTCTTTTGGAATCATTTCTTCCATGTGACCTAATTCATTATCTAGAAAATTGTTTTTTAAAAAGATCCTTCCAATCACTCATGAAAAAGTGGCATTTTATCAATTTATGGTTGAAACTCTATTATTGTATAATGAAAATAATTTGAAAACTACTTGACCTAGATAATTCATTTGATATGTAATATGTTTTTTCTTTGTACCCATAATCATATAAATTTATATAAATATATTTGATTTCAAATTTTTTTATTTATCTATTTTTACATTAATATACATATATATTCACTGAGACACATAATACTCACCCAAGATCAATCTTATCTATAGTTATTGGCATACCCAAAAATCTAATTTCCATGACCAAAGTCATTTATTTCAATTATTGATTCCAATTTATTCTTGAAAAATATTATAATACTCACGTTTTTATAGTTTAAAATCATGACATTTACATATAATAAAAGGTAAACATATTCATGTTTAATAGCTTTATAGTATACACACTCCTCAAACATCCTTCTGAAAATATTATTTTTAATCATAAAAGAATAAAACATTTATTCCATTTCATAGAATATTATGTTATAACATATAAATAATTATTATGAAAAAATTCTTCATGTTGTTGAAATATATTTGAAAATCCCTCAGGACGAGTCATATCAAATTGTTTCATCTAGGGTACCATTAAAAAATTTATTATGTTCATCTAACTATTCAACATGTAAATAATACATAGCAGAGAAAGAAAGAATAATTATTTTGGATGAATTGTTAACAAAAGGGTACAATATATCACTATAATCACTACCTTTGTGTGATAGAAATCCTTTAGCTACCATTCATGATTTGAATATTGATTTTAGTTTGTCAACCATTTTTTCCTTTTTCTTATATATCCACATATAACATATAATCTTCTGGTTATATGGTTTGGAAACCACAACCCAATGGTTGTTATTAAGGATTTAATTAATATATTCATTCATAGAACCTAACCATGTAGTGGATTCTTTTGACTCAATGAATTTTTATAAGTTTTAGGTTCATCATTATATAGATATAGGGTAACATTAAATGGATAGGTAGAAATGACATCATAATTAAAGTGGTATGGAGACCTAATTACACTTATATATCTTTATCTAGTGAGTTGATAATTTGAAGGATTATTTGGTTCCTCTATGTCAGGTTCAGAATCTAAAATTTAATCATATTAACATTGAGTCTTGGTAATGGGAGGAGCAGAACAAGTCAAGTACTAGGATTGGGATTGGTCATTAGATTCTAATATAACTTTAACACTAATGGGTAATGGGGAATCAAATGATTCGTTATTTTTATCAGAATACACATTGTAATAAATTTCTACACCATTATGGATACTAGACTCATGAAACTCAATATCTTAACTGGATATAAAATTTTGATAACCTGGTTTATCCATTCATAGATGATACCCCTTTACACGCTCTAGATAACCCACCAATATTCAATTCACTGTACTGGGATCTAGCTTATCTGTATTGGTATGAGCATAATTATACACCATTAAGGATACTAGACACATGAAACTCAATATCTTAACTAGATATACAATTTTGATAACCTGGTTTATCCATTCATAGATGATACCCCTTTACACGCTCTAGATAACCCACCAATATTCAATTCATAGCACTGGGATCTTGCTTATCTATATTGGTATGAGTGTAATATATGGCTACAAATATCACAAGGAATGAATGGAACATGGGTGATCTAAAAGAGAGATATTAATGTTTATTGAAGTAAGAAATTAGTATAATATGGGTAACAATTAACAATGTAGACTACTGTATAGGTAGCCTCATCAATGATTTAATTAGGGAGTTTTGGGTGCAGAAACATTCATCAAACCCTTACAATAAGAGTCATGTTGATCAATTATAATAATACGTTAATTTTTTTCGTTTTGATAATGGTTTGGTATTTTTTATTCAGATATATTCTTATAATTCGATGAATTCAGTAGAATGATATTATTGCCTATTATTAGTTGATATGGAATTAATTTTCATACAGGATTCAATTTTGGCCCTAGATTTCAATTCATTAAAATTCCTAAAAGAAACATTATTATTTCGGAGTATATTAATATATAATTTCATAGAGTATACAACAATAATGTACTTCATGTACAAGCCTCCAACTTAGGAGGTGACCCTAGAAGGTCCCCTTAGATCAGAGTGGACACACTCAAGTTGTAATTTATCCTTATACATAGTCCTACTAAAAATAACTCTTATGGATATTCCATATAAACAATATTAATTGAAATAAACACTACTTGGTGTGATATTAATCATAAGTCCTTTATTAGGTTCATTTAGTTGTTTCTCTCTAACATTCCCTAACATTACATGTTAAATTGTAGTTCTATCCTATTATGACTCACAATATGTGTTTAACTAAATTCTATAAAACATAAAATATAACACATAATTTCAATTATGATGTTTTTCATTCATGACAGTGAGGGATCCTGATGAAACCCAAACATTCCCAATGTATTACAAAATTTGATGTCCCTTCATATCAAAGATTCCTATGGAGATAAGTTTTATTTTTATTTTGGGTTCCCCCCTAACCTCCATGATATTTTTAACAATCCTATCATGAAGCTATAATGAAGCCGAACCTACTTCCAAAAAATAAAATCCCATGATATTACTTAGAAACACTTCACTAGATTTAATTTCCCTCAAATATGTTAAAAATTCTTTCCTTGGACACATGTGGAATGAACATCTAGAACTAGGGATCCATTCATTAGATATGAAAATTTCCGAAACATTTAATACATTAGTAGTGTCAAATTCCTACTCAATTTATATGTAATAGATGTTTTTTTTCTATCATCACATTTATTATTAGAGAAATTACTCTTAATGTGACAAGGTTGCTTTTAGTAGGAACGCTTGATTAATTTGTTTTTAATCATATAAATTTTCTTTTTTGCAAGAACCCCTATCATTCCTCCAACCATGAGACTCACTTATATCCCTATATTATGTTCATTCTATAATGTTCAAAACCTATTCATCATTCTTATTACTACCTTTATATTGAAGGTATTTAATTATTAAACCTTATTAAATTATGTTAGAGTAAGGGTTTCCTTTTCATACATCATAGAATGTTTATTAGAATTAATGGAATCATCTAATGATGTTAATAATATTATGGAATAATCTTCATAATATAGTTTAATGTTTATGTTGGATCGATCTAAAAAGATTTTGTTAAATTAACCAATGTGTATCAATATTGTAGTTCTAGGATGCATTATCAATGTATATAATGTCATTTTTTATATAATGTATAGAAAATATACATAATCATGTAAAGAAATTCAAATCTCTAATATATACCTGTTGAAAAGGACCCATATAAAACCACTTTGAGAAATTTATCTCCTAAACACAAGATAATTAAGCTACAATATTTCCTAAAAAAATCATCAGTGATGTAAACATAGGTCACAATAGTATATCCATCTAGGGAAAGGGTTGTGCCATTCTATTTTCTATAAGTATATTAATACATTAAATCATTCTGATCTTATTGGGATGTTCTATTAATCCTACATAGATAAAAGAAATCACCATCAAATTTATCAACAGAAAATATTGTAGCTCCCATAAATTATGTTATAGTTAGCTCTAATACCACTTTTTTGTTTTAAATCCATTAACCCTTGGAAAATTAAAGACCAAATGATACGTATTTATGAGTTATAGAATTTTAAAAATACAATTTAAATTTTGATAATAAGAAAACAAGATAGATATATTATTTAATTTAATTATTTGAAGCACAATGAAAGAAGGAATAGAAGAAAATAAAACTAGATTTAACTTTCTTTGCATCAGTGTGATCATATGAACATGGATAGAACACCACCCAAGATGGTATATTTATTAGCTAAGCAAATAATATAAAAAATTTAAAAATCATAAAATTAAAAAACCAATTGAAATTATCTGAGGAGGATGGACCGGTTGAACTAGATGGCAATGATGAAATATGTTACAAATAGTCATCACCATCCAATCTAGAAAAGAATAACACACACAAAAAAAGGATACATATCTATAAATTTCCAAAAAAAATCACAGTAGATACTAGATTCGAATGTTAATCCTAGTTTTAATGAAAATGAGTCATGATCCAGAAATTCATTAATGTGTTGTCTCCCTAGAACCAAGATCATGTTGATCTCCACTGAATCTACACAGAAGGGTCACTTCTGTTCTACAAGGAGGCCCAAACATGATATAGGGGAGTACAGATGGATCAATAACTACCATTATCATTATTATACCTTCAATATCCTCTATATACGGTGAAGGGCAGTCACACCTAGAGCTCACATGCCAAAATCAGATAAAGCTCTTAGGGAAGAATTAAATTTTAGAGGTTTCTTGAATCATAGAGTGAAGTGGGGGAAATTTTGGTGTGTCAATTAAATGTCATATAGAGTAGTTAGATCATAAATATGATGTCTACAATGATGGATAATTTAAAAACAAAACCACTCTTAATAGGAGGTGGTTCATCTGGTAGGACATATGGCATCACAACATCGTTGAATATGAAAACACCTGAATCTTGGAAAATGAATACAATAACAGGTGGAGGTGCTCACAATCCTTAGAATGGCCATGATCAAAGGTCCATATTCATTCTATAACCATAGTAAGGATAACATGTATATAAGACCAAAAATAAATTCCATGTAAAAAAACAAGAAAATAAATTAACTTGTAAACAATAACCATGTAGAAACATAACCAAACGTGCCTTGAAACCCATATTATATAGTGGTGGAAAAGATAATATCAAAAAAATGTCATACATAAATTAATTTAATTCATCTATAAATGGTGGCATGAAATAATAGTTTTATGTTCCCCACACCACCCCACCCTATGTACTTATATATAAAGTAATACATGAACCACCATAATGTCATTAATCCTAATCGAAATATGTATTAACCATACAGACAATAATGAATGGTCTGACAATACATTTTTCCCTTCATCTATGGTTTAGTCAACCAATAATATTTAACAATATCTATATTAACCACTTTTCACTTCACATTCATAAATAAATAATCCAATATTTCAATTTATTTATAATCGATTAAACCAAGTGTAATTTTTTCAATATTTAGGGATGCTTTGTATCATATAAATAATTATTTGAAATATAAAGACAAAATAAACAAATAGTGTAATTTTTAATAGATATTAATTAAAATATTTTCTTAAAAAACTTGTATGTATTTGAAATTATTAAATATTAAACAAATTATTGATCCTCTAGTCAAATTTTTGGCAGTGGTTTATATAAATCACAACTAAACACATAAAATATTACACCTTAATATATAATAAAATAATAATTTTATATAACATACAAAGAAACAAAATATTAATTAGTTAAAAATTAAAATATCAAATAATATAGATAGAATTTATTTATGATCGATGTATGGATACAGTATTGATAACTATATACTTAACCAACTACCATTAGTCAACAAACACATTCAAAACACATCAATGACCATAAATAGTTAACCATATTATCATATATAAGACAAAATCCTAACATCCATATAAAACTCATGACATTTATACCTCCATATCCACAATATATGAAAACCATCATAGATAGTATCATCAAACATGAAAATAATCACATCACTGTCATATGAATTGATACAAAAACATGATTATTGAAATAAAAAATATGAAAATATTGAGTTAAAACTATAATAGAATCTATGATAATATTTTTGAAATAAAAAAACCCATAAATCATCATCATCCACTTCAAAAGAGTGTCATAGATCAAAACTCACTACAATTTTAAACCTTTCGAGATTTTTCACTTGCATTGTAAAACCAGAAAATCAAAGAAAAAAACATGACATAGACTAGGAAAATAAAATGTTCAAAATATTGTATATAATATTATTTATTTTATTACCATCCATTTAATACTTCAACAACGATAATATGACATATCAAAAAAACAAACACTATATTTAATGATGATATAAAGATGATCAATGAAATTGGGCCTTAAAAATAAACTCAAAAAAGATTAAAAACATAAAATTAACACTAAATGATATGATTCAACTATTAAAACTAAAATTAAATGAGTTTATATTAATGTATGTCTCAATAACTCATTTTCTATTTCTATGCATATAATTTTATAGAATTGGTAATCATTTCTACAATTCGCCACCTAAATCTACAAAATCATTTCCAAATATAATAACATGGTAAACAATATACTACTCAATTACTATTTAGTGTTATAATTTTACATCAATTTGAGGTCATCTATTAATTTATGACCATTACATGCACATTTTACTTTTTAAAAGAAATATAATTGTGTTAACAATTATCCCGAGAAAATAAAAAATTTAATTGAATTGAGGTAAATTCTTACTTTACAAAAAAACAATTATGGATGTTTTTAATTGATTTCATGTCAATAAAAGGTAGTTTTCAAGGATTAGACCCTCATATACTCTCTTTTAAAAACTTTTAAATCTTTAGTAACTAATAATTCTATCATTTTGATCAAAAAAAATCTTAGATTTCTACATTCCCTAGTTTTACACATTAAAAATTATTCAATAATATATTTTAGTATTTACATTCAAAACGATCACATTCCATGTTTTTACTATTACATGAAGAGTTATGTGTTTTACAAAAATAATAAAAATTCATTCATCCTTAGAAAATGAAATCGTGGATTGGTGGGATGCCAATTTTTGAATTAAAAAAAAATATACAGTTATTTACAAATTCATTCACGTCAATAATATCTTTATAACATAGTTTTTACCCTATGTCACAAACTTTTAATGACATTTAAAATTTTATAAACAACTTATTCAATAATTTCTCTTACACCACATGTTGGATTGATTTTTTTCTTTTTTATATATCAATAATAAATTAAATATATTTATCATATTAAATCATGATAATATAACGTATATTACTATTATTTTGATAGTCACACACACATTTTAGAATATTAAAACATTAAGATTTTGTTTCCATCACACTAAGTGAATGAAAAAAAATATCTAAATTCTCTTGTTTTATAAATATTTGAAATTAATCTATAACTATTTTCATGTAATCTCTCAGAAAACAGATGTCGTTTTTTACATCTTAACACCTTGAAGGATGCTCTTTAAAAATGGATAAATATTTAAAATATTTTTTCTCCAATCATTTCGATCACACAACATATATTGATGTTCTATTTTCATTAATATATAAAAATAATTATTTAGATATAGTTTTCTTCTGATTTTATGTCAATTAGTGGTCAGTTGCAATGGTTTTTACCCTTATTTGAATGTTTTAATTGTTTAAATCATTGAAAATGTGCTTCTTATAATATGATGAAAAACCATTGATTCATGGGATTTGATTTAATATATTTGGGAAATCTTACATGGTTTTGAAAATAAGAATTCATCGAAATCATAGTTTTTTAATTTGTTTAGACTCTTTGCTGATTTATTTTAAATACTTTTACATCTTTGAAAGTAGCATATTCAATCTAGATGAGCACACCAAAAGTAAGATTTTCATTCCATCTACATTTACACATAAAAAAATTCAACAATATTTGTTTATGATTTCTTGTCATTTTGAGTCTGTATCTCATTTTTTTACCATTGGATTAATAATTCAGTGTTTTAGAATACTAGAAATGCATTTCAGATCATATCAAGAAAAAAACGCATATTAATGTGTCGATAGATAATAAATTTCCAAAATCAATATAATGTTGTTTTATATGAATTTAAGGAAATCAAATGTCGTTTTATTGGGGTTTACTAAAAGATGCTTCCTTTTAAAATTGTTAAATATTTATAAAATTATTATTCAATCAGTCTTACCACAAGATATAATTATTTAATGTTTTATATAATTATATACATAAAAAATAATTCATGGATATTTTTTTAGGGGTTTCATGCCATTTTGAGGTCATTTTATATATTTTTAACCCACACATGCACTTTTTAATTTTTTTAAACTCTAAAATATTTTCCCAGTTATCTTAAGAAAGCAACATCTCTCATTGAAAAAAAATTAAATTTAATAATTTATAATATAAATATGAATGTGTTTTCAAATTTTTTTCATTATAATCAAGGCTCTTTTTCTTTGTTTTCACCCTCTGATTCATGTATTTAATTCCTTTTGTATCATTAAAAACTACTTATTCAATTAGACTAAGCACACTACACATCAGATTCATGTGACATCTACTTGAAAAAATGAAAACAATTCAATGGAATTTATTTTATAATTTAACATCAATCAAAGTTTTATATATTTTATATTTATTGTAAAACGATTTTATTAGTGTATTAAAACATGTAAATTACATTTTTGTTCCTCCCATTAGAATGAAAACATATATTAACTCCTTTTTAGTTAATAAATTTTATAAATAAACATATTATATTTTTTATATGATTTAATGGTAATAAAATGTTGTTTTATTGCTTTTCTCCACCTTATGAATTCTATTAAAGCCATTAAAATCTGTAATAAGATCTCATTCAATCACCAATAGGATTAAAAAAATTATATTGACTTTTTGTATGATGTTGTTGGGTGTAGTGGAAGTGCTGGTAGGGCATTCCCAAAACGAATTTTTGTTATACATGATTATTAATCTATATTATACATCATCAAAGAACGTTATGACCAAATTAATTGAATCATATATTAATTGACATGTGAATGATAGAACAATATTCAAGATCATCACATTATGATTTATGGTTAATTTATATAGTTAATTAAATATATTATGATGAATTCATTATATGTTGATAAATATGATAGTGTATCCACATGAAATCAGCATTGTATTGTAAGAGTAATATTTTGATTCCCTCCATCCATGATTCACATATGGATCAAAAACCATAGAGCATCATTGTCAGAATCTCTCAGATCTAGCATGAATGATCTTAAAACATTCATAATTTATCATTGATTTCCATTAGAATTTCTTCTAAGAATGATTATTTATGATTGCTCTAGAATTACTAGGTGTGGTGGAGGAGATTTATTGAATATTATTGATAGTATTTCTATATAGAATCTTTCTAGGTTATTAGTGGATTCCCCATAGTCATTTTTCACAAAAAAAACATAATTGTATAAATTCAAGCAGGAAATAAAAATACTCGGTATAAAAAATTCAAGGGTTAGAAAATAATAATCGCCAATGCCCATTATTATTTTAATTTATACCCATGGCAACCCATGTCCAATCAATAATATTTTAATAAATATTTCATGGCTTATACAAGACAAGAAAATTAACTAAATATTATTTCTTAAATAAATTTATTAAATTTATTTTAAGAATATATAATATATATTATTTCTCATAGGACCTTTAAACTACATCTTCCATTATTCCAAATATTTTTAAATCCATGAATATTAAATATTTATTTTATATATAAATATCATTTCATTATGAAATAATAAATAAATAAAAATTGTAATCAAAAAAATATTTATTAAATATAATGCTCAATAATTTTATCTTAAATTACATGTGATAGTATTTGTGTGATCAAAAAAACATGTATAATTATTAAACAACATAGAAGAATAATTT
This sequence comes from Viscum album, assembly GCA_963277665.1. Lineage (NCBI taxonomy): Eukaryota > Viridiplantae > Streptophyta > Magnoliopsida > Santalales > Viscaceae > Viscum > Viscum album. The sequence goes on from OY728128.1 coordinate 328,844,895, forward strand.
TTTTAAATTATTTTAATAAATAAATAATATTTACATTTTAATGTAGGCTCTTAATACACTTTGAAAATGACCCCTAGACCCATTTCTTAGTGGTATTAGGTGGTGCCACCAAAAGTCCAAATTTACTATCAAGTAACATTCCAAGGAACCCATATAAAAAGAAGTTAATGTCACAATGATATAAAACCGCTTAAAAATTATTATTGTATTATATTATTCTGATATCATTATATCACTAATAAAGTAGGTTTTAGAAATATGTCATCAATCTATGTTCTCAATGTCTTTTTTTTACATTCAAAAACTGTACCTTCCCATATAACACTATGGCCATCGATTTATTTAGGATATTTAATTTCATAAAATTTCAGGAGATGACCACTTTTTTCAATTAATTTAATGGAATATTAATTTCCCACATTATTAAATAATTTAATATTTCTCCGGATGCACCCAATGTATACTACTTCACGGTAAACAAATGATATCATTGTTTTCTTCATATAGGGTACTGTAGATTCTTTATCTTTTCTCTTATGTAAGAAGACACATTTTCTTGAAATTAATGGTACCAAGTGACACTAGAACTATATTGACAAACCATAGTTAATAAATGATATTTGTATCTTAAAATAATTGTGTCCTATAACATACTATATAGTATTATACACATAAATAAACTGATATTAATTTATTTCATTAATAATATTTCTAAATTAATCTCAAATGAAACCAATTAAAATACAAAAATATTAAAATTGGACAAAAATATTTATATAAAAGCTAAAATTGGAAAATATGGATCTCTAAAATCTACTATAATCATTACCCCCACTACCAACACTATAGAAAATAAACATAATATTAGGAAAATAACAAACATATTGGAAAACAACATATATCCATGGGTGTAATTCTAATAAATATTGAGTGAAATGATTAATTGTTTTATATAATGGGTAATGTGACCATTGTATTAGTAATGTGACCTCTTAGAATAGTAACCTAGGCATTGGGAATAATAACCTGAGGATTAATAATTGTAACATGAATATTGGAATATTATTTTCACTAAAAATAATAAATTGTGAGATATATAACATTTTTCCTGATTAATTTATGTAAATATAAATACAATTATTCCAAAAAATAATTATCATGATTAAATAACTTAAAGAAAATATAAGAAAACTTTTAATAAACTATATTTTAAAGAATTTTGTAAATTTTTTTATTTTTTATATTCAAATTTGAAATTAACTATTATTTAAATTCATATTGATAAAATGAATATTATTTTTTAAATGATTATGTTGAACTTTTCAAGGGATAGTTTTTATTAAATTTATGATATACATTATTTTTTTGATAAATAGTAAAAATATTGTTTTTTACATAACTGGTGTATCTCAAATTACATCACTCAAGATTTAAAAATGAGACAATACATTATAAAACATCAGGTTAGATGATAGTATATTTAATTTGATAAATAATTAATTAAAATATAATAATCTAAAATTCCTAATCTATAAAACATTTTCCAAAATATAAAGTCAGTGGTGATTCCTAAAAATAACAATTTTTCTTTCATTACACATTCATTTAAAAAACATAGTGAATTTGAAATATAATATTTTTAAAAGTTAATAAATCATTATATTATATTTATGTTTTAATTATATGTAAAAAATTCACTAAAAAATGTTTTACCTTTGAAATAAGATTTTATTCAATATTTTATTCTAGAAATACCCCACTCCTCATATATAATGATCCCCACTCAATCCCCTTGGAAATTCACTCATCTCCCTATTAAATTCAACACTCTACCTGTAACATTCCAGGTAAATAACGAATAATACAAAAATCATATTCATTAATCTTTTTGAATTAAATTTTAATTTTACTTTAAAGGGGTTTCTATGTTCGATAGCGTACCTGATACACAACAACGGGTTGCACTCTAATAATACAGTATTATTATTTTAAATGGTATGTAACTCCTAGCTGTTGTATTGGAAGTAATGAAAAAAACTAACTAAAATATGATTATACATGTTTGTTAAATGTATTTACATTTTTCCAATAAATTTTAGAGGCTTAAAATGTGAATGAATCTAATTTTAAGCATTATTTAAATTAAAAGAACAATTTATCACCTTTTAATTGTGAACCCTCATTAAATCTAGTTTTTGATATATTAATACATTCTATATGACCAAATAAAATCATCCTTTATAATGGAGTCATCAAATATTACTTTTGTTAATTTTTTGGTATTTTTCTAATAGAGTTTATTTTTTTATGAATATTGAAAAATAATGCATTTTAATTCAAAAGTGCCTTTTAATATAATTTATTTATATGGTTAGATTATCTTTTTAGTTGGTATTAATGTTTATATAGAATATATTTTTAAAATTAAATTAAACTTTGGTAATTGGAATGAATTTCACTTTGAAATTGGACATAAACACGTGTCAATTGTTTGGTAGTTATTGATTCTTAAAATCACAATATTTGTTTTAACAACGGGGATTAAATTTAAAATTAATTAATGAAAATTTTATGTTTTTAAATTGGTAAAATAGACATCATTTTCTAAAGTGTAATATCAAATATAGATTAGGCTGAATTATTGATAATTTTCAAAAAATCTTCAATTTTTGGTGAATAGCGAAACCACTTAGTGGTAATTAAAAAAACAGACTTTTTCATTTAAATGAAATTTTACCATTTCAATGATTTTAATTTCAAAAATAAAACATAAATGGTTGTTATAAAGAAGTAAAATATGTTTCATTAAGATGAAAATATTTTTGATTAATAGTTACATTTGACTTTTATTTACCACGATTAAAGATAAATAAGGCAATTCAAGGTAAGAAGAATATTAAAATAATTCAAAATTTCATTTAGACTTGTCCAAACCTTATTGGATGTGTAATTTCCGACCATGGGAATCATTGGGTCTATATTGGGACCCCATGATCCCACTTATGAAAGATAATGACACATTAGATTAATTAATTTTATGTAACGTAAAAAATGAAAAAAACAATAATATTTTAGAAAAGAATTTTTATATGGTGTTATGTAAATAATATCATTTACTATAAATATTATTTGGAAAGATATAATTATTTCCAACTTGATAATATTTTTTATAATTTTTACACATCGAATAAATTAATTTATTTTTGACACAATAACGATGTAGTATTTACCTAATTAATAAATGATTTAGATAAATTAGATTATAAATATTAAAATAATATTAAAAACATGTAAAATTCCTATTTCATTATTTTATTTCTACCAGGAGTCATTTTAAATTATACTATAATTATTTTTTGACCTTTAGACACCGAATATCATTATATTATAAAATAATATTTTCACACTTTCCTAAAGTGCCTCTCTTCTACCTTATTAATGGAGTTCACTTCTAACCAATTCCTCACACCTCTCAAGCCATTTTTATCTTCAAAAATCTGACCAATGAAGCTCCCTACACCCCTCTCATAAACCTAGAAGCATTACCAAAGCCATAAGGAACTTCAAGAAGTCCTTTTTTTCAAACCAGAGGGTGTTAAACAAATTAAAGGTAAACGTTTCTCTTAATTTGTTCTCTTTTATGTTACTTCTCCAACCCCTAAACTCTTTTTATTCCTTTTTTTGTAACAAAAAAGTATCATCAATTTACTATGAAGTTGTTATGAGAAGTATTCGAACAAAACATACACACACCTCCATCTAATGGATTCAGAACATAATGTTTTTATGGATGGGAAACTAAGGCCTCACAAAACGATGAATGTTTAATTACATCTTACCAAGTCTCATGGTGGCCATTATAATGGAACAATATTTATATATGATATATATTATTTTTATGATTTCCTTATGCTTTTGTACATCCCATTTATAACATGCCTTTATGGGTTCCATAGTGGGTAAACACGATAATCACATTTGAGGAAGTGTGGTCAACCGCCCCCTCAAAGTGATTTGATTCGTTGATGACTTATATGGGATGTATAAAAAATAGTGTTAAATATATTATATATGATATTATACTAGTGTTATAATATACCTATATATCATTATGTTTTCTTTCCATTAAAAAATTTAATATAAATGAATGTTGCGTCCATGTATACGTACGGCTTACCGCCTCCATGAATGGTGCATTTCATTTCTTACCCCTAAATGTTATGTACTATTATAAAAACATGTATATACTGGATATATATGATATATATGATATCTAAATCACGAATATAAATCTGGATATAATGAATCATTCACCACATAGACAACTCGTAAATATAAGGTGTTCAATTTTACTCAAGTACCAAATATAGAAAAAATGTTCGTTATTAACATAGATGATTGCATAATGTTTATAACATGATAATAAGTGACATAAAAGGAATAATATTATTGAAAAGGATTATTAATCAAGTATAAATTATCTTCAGTTTATTATTGAAGAGATTATGGAACGATCGAGTCAAGTCGGACACGAGGTAAGGGATTTTCTTATCTCACTTTTAATTTCGTGATATTTCCATTATTTTCCACTTATTCATTGAATATGCTGTATTGAGTACTTTCATTTGATATATATTATCATTAATATCATTATATTCATGGTATTATATGATTCATTTGGTCTTTTTTAACTTTTGGTCACATGACTCGATTAAATTACAACGTGGTAAGGGGTCTTCATCTCACTTGTTTTTATTCTCGTGAGATTCATGCTATACATTCCACTATATCCTTTTGTGCGGTGTATTTACTACCCATGATTGTACCCTTTGTGTGATATACTTTAATTTATGAGTTTTTACATCTTCATTGGATGATCCTTATTTCATGTGTCATATGTTATGTTAGTTACCAAATCAGCAAGGGAATGTCTTAACCCAATTCCCATTCTTTGGGTTGATCTTCTCTTTCTTATTTATGTGATCCTATGATTATGCGTGAATGAACTATGAATTTTTTACACTTAATATACACTTATATTGGGTGTATATATTTTTTTCACACATAATTATCTGATTGATTTATTCTTAATTCAAGGATTCTGTATTTGTAAGGTACTTTGTCTCAATTTACATTCTATTGAGACTTATTTATTGTTATGCACTAATTCTATGTTATATGGTGTATATACTATCCTTTAACATATAATTTCATGAATCCATTTATTATCATGATATAATAATGTTTTGATTATATATTACTCCTCAATTATTTGTATTCAATAGTCTCTCATTTTGTTAGAAACTCTTTAACTGAAATATAGTTTTAAATGTTTTAATGATTTTATTATTATAAATTGTTCTCTATAATTTCCATATTTTGAAAATGGGTTTTGAGGATTTATTTATATGGAAATTAATGTTTTAAAATTAAAATTCTTTTAAAATCATCAAAGTGGTATGGGACACATTGATTCAAAAATATATTTTTAAATGGTTTTGAAAATGATTCAATAAATAATTATTTATTTGAATATCTTCATTTAATATACTGCAATGTGTAAATGATTATCTTTCCTTTATACTTGTGTTATGTGTTATGATTATTTTAAGGTTATTGGGCATTGTTTATATATACATGTTGTTCCATGATAAACCTAGGGTGGGTGAGCCCGAGATAGCTCTCCAATGCATTGGGTAACGTGATGGAGGAAAAGGTGATGATTCTCCTATGAAATTAAAGGAATATACTATGATGGTTATTCCAAGTGTAAATCCCTATGTAGTTCCCATAGCTACAATGTATGTTTGATATGGATTCCATAAATAACATTTATGATTAATTATTTGTGTGTGTTATTCATAAATATTATGATTTTTAATGTATGTAATGATTCAAAAATATGGTTTTATTGATTTCAATTTATTGATGGGCTAATGATTATTTTCATTATTTTATATCCCTTACTTAGCTTTTTATGCTCATCAATAGTTTTGAAATGCTTTTCACAGGACAAAAATATGAATAGGGTCAAGGATGAGATCTAGGAAAAGTCATCCTGTCTAAAACATGGAACCTGACATGTCACTTTATTTAAGAGTTAATATTTTATGAAAAAATGCATAGTGGTTAATAGTGTATACTTGTAATAATGAAGTTGTAATGTAATATTTATTTCCTAATACTCTAAAATACTAAAACTGAAAAAAAAATTCAATGTGAATTAATTATTTAATTTAATATTATGTAATGTTTAAGGAAAGGTCCTTATTGTTGGTATCAGAGGTCAATTTAGACAACTTTTGGGATTATAAATTTTTGTAAGAAAAATGGTTAATCACTTTCTATTATTTCAATTAAATCATTGTTTGATAATTTTTTCAGAACATGGAATTTCAATTACAAATGGAAGGAGGAGGACCTCAAATGACATTCATATCTCTTCCTGATGACATGCTTGGAATAATTATTACAAAGTCTTGTTCGGATGATTTTGAAACGTTTTCTAGCATATAACTCACTTTCAAGTAGTTTGTTGAGGTTTCAAACTCCTCCATTATACCTCGTTATCATCATGGATCATGGGTTGTATTAAAAAAAACCTATTTTTACAATATTCTCATATTTTCATGAAAGGAAAATATTATCAAGGCATTTTCAAATAATTTACCTAATCAAAATATTTTGAAGAATATTATGATTTTAAAAAAATTTCTAATGATGGAGACCCTTGCAAAACTATTTATATAAGATTTTAAAATATAGTCTCTCAGAAAAAACATATTGTATTTTAAAAGGACTATTAATTGTAAGTTTCAACTCAAATTATGTTCGACTGTTTTATAAAAATCATGTTTTATCAGATGTTTTGAAATTATATGTCATACATGATTATTTTCCAAATCAATTTTTCTGCAAACACCCATATGAACCATGTTGTACATGGTGTATTTGGATGGAAGAAGAAAAGTATTTTGAAGTATCTCTAAGTCATTGTTGCAATGCATGCACCTTCTACCTACGTGAACTAGATGACGATGAAACCAAATGGACACCATGATCATGGTATGATGTTCTTAATTTTGGGGATTGTTTTATTTTATCATTTTGTGGTGAAATAAGTCTTCATGTATGAAGATTATGAGATCATAATGAATTTGGATGAAAATGATAGGTATAAGGAGACCATTGCGGTTAAAACACGTTAGGGTTATTTTTGTGTTTTATAAAAAGGAAAACCCGTATGAAGGGTGTCAACCCGTCGCATCCGGCAAGGCTGTAGGAATCGAACTGACAACCGAAGGTAGACAATGGCAATCGCCTACCACTAGCCTACATGAAGTACCATTTTTGTATAAATTATTATTTTATTAAAATTGTTTTGTGGAACAAGAATAAGTTGATTTTTGGAACATATGTTTTATCAAATGGATATACATAGTATTGAAAAATGATTTAGTGATTTAGTCATAAAAGGATGTTGGGGAAGACGTTCTCTCTTTTGAGGAAACACTATATGCCTAAAGAATATAGAATACTATGGGATTTTTATTGTGGAACAATGGTTGAAATTTTAGTTATAATGAATCTTTGTTTTTATTATGGAAACATGATGATTTGATTTATTTATAAAAATGATTAGCCGAACATTGAGAATATGTGATTAGGTTAATTACTTTTCAATATGATCCTTTACGAGTAACTGTTGTTACTTAGAGATAAATGTTAAGATGTATCTTGGAAATCTATTTAATTAAATTATTATAAGATTTGGGATAAAATCCATGTTTGGATTAATTTAGAATAATTATATGGATAATTGTTTATTGAATGGTCTTTATAGAACTTTGGGTTTTATTAGACAAATTTTGGAGATTAAAAGTAGTTTCTCTTTATGTAAAAGTTTATCCTTTTTGGGTAGTATCTGATCTTGTACTAAACGTTTTGGTTTTAGTTAATATCTAAAGACATGGTAAATATATAGTTATAATATTTTGGATTATTTGTTTCCCTCGAAGTTGATTGTAGCACTATTAATGTAAACAAGTCATCCTGAATACTCATCGTATGGAGAAAATATGATTCTGTGTTGGAATCTAGTGAAGGATAAAAGTCTACATGAAAAGTAATTGTATTTCCTTATGTTTTTATATAAGCTCATTAATAGATTAAACATTGAAAAGTAACATAAAAAAACTTTTTCTGATAACTTTTCCTACTGGGGAATCAGGAACCGTTGAACCCATCACATGTTTGTTATTTTCTGGTGGTTAACATTATCCTTACCTTTTTTTCTATCACTCTCCATCAGAACCTGACCGTTTGTTCTCTCCTTCATATCAATCTATTCCTACATGGAATACTACTATGGGTTATCTCAGGTGACCTATGTACTTCTTCTCCATTATTTTAATGTGATAGTTTTATTGACTCTTTTCAGATGTGGGACTTTTATTGATGTTTCCAAGCCCATTTTTAAAATTGTGAGGACAAAATTTCCAAAATGGGGGAAGGATGTAACCACCCAGGTAAATATAGAATAATACATAATTCATATTTATTAATATTTGTGAATTAAAATTTAATATTACATTAAATATGTTGCTATGTTCGATAGTGTACCCGATACGCAACAACGGGCTACACACTAATAATATAGTATTATAATATTAAATGGTAGTTAACTCCTAGACTTTGTATTGGCAGGAATGAACAAAACTAACTACAATATGATTATACATGTTTGTTTAATTCAAGGTAAAAGTTATATTTTAAAAATTTAAAATTACCTTAAAACTCATACAAATATTATTGGATGTGTAATGGAAAACCATGGGAATATTTGGGTCTATTTTAAGACCCCATGGAGCCACATATGAAAGATAATGACACATTAAATTAATTAATTTAATTTAAAAGAAAAAATGACAAAAACAAAAATATTATAGTAAACGAATTTTTAAATTTTGTTATATAAAAAATATTTTTGACTATAAATATTCATTGGAAAGTTAAAAATATTTCCAACATGATAGTATTTGTTCTATAATTTTTAGACATTGAATAAATTAATTTATTTTTGACACAATAATTTTGTATTATTTACCTCATTAATAAATGATTTAGAAAAAATTAGATTATAAATATTAAATTAATATCCAAAACATGTCCAATTATTTTTGGATGATTTTATTTAGACCATTTGTCATCTTATCTTCTACAATAATCACATTTGGACCTTTAGAAACAGAATATCATTATATTATAAAATAATATTTTCACACTTTCTTAAAGAGCCCCTCCTCTTTCTTATAAAAGGAGACCACTTTTAAGCAATTAATCACACCTCTAAAGCCATTTGACTCATCCAAATTCTGCCTAAATAAGCTCCCTACATCCCTATCCTCTACCTAGGAGCCTTATCTTAGGAATTAGTCACTTCAAGTAGTCATTTTGGTTCAAACCAAAGGGTGTTACCCAAATTAAAGGTAGCACTTTCTGTTAATTTGTTTTCTTTTATTTTACTTCTCAAACCCCTAACCTCATTTTATTCCTTTCTTTTGTAACAAAAACATTATCCTAAATATACTAGGAAGATGTTATGAGAAGGATTTGATCTACACATACACACACCTCCATCTAGTGGATGAAGAACATAATGTTTTGGTGGATGGAAAACTAAGGCCTCACGAAACGATGATTGTTCAATAACATCTTACAGCCTCTATTGGTGGCCATTATGAAGGAACTGTATTTATATATGTTATATATTATGTTTATTATTTCATTATGCTTCTGTAATATACTTTTATAGCATTCCTTTATGGTTACTATAGTGGATAAATATGATAATCTCATTTGAGAAAGTGCGGACTACCACCCTCTCAAATTGATTTGACTCATTAATTCCTTATGTGTGATGTATAATGGATGAATTTAACTATATTATATTTGATATTATATTGGAATTATAATATATCTATGTATCATTATGTTTTATTTCCATTAAATTACGAAATATAAATGAAAGTAGCGTTCATGCGTACGTACGGCTTACCACCTCCATGAACGGTGCATTTCATATCTTACCATTAAATGATATGTACTATTATAAAAACATGTATATACTAGATATATATTTTATATATGATATCCAAATAAAAAATATAATTCTGGATATAATGAAACCTTGAAAACATGGACAACTTGTAAATATAAGGTGTTCATTTTTTACTCAAGTACCAAATATCGACAAAATGAACATTATTAAGTTAAATGATTGCATAATGTTTATAACATGGTAATAAGTGATATGAAATGAATAATAAAATTGAAATATTTTCATCTTCATGTATAAATTAACATTATTATATTATTTTGGAGATTAAAGAATGACCGAGTCAAGTAGGAAATGTGGTAAGGGATTTTCCAATCTCACTTTTAATTTCGTGAGATTTCCATTGAATGCCCCTTATTCATTGCATGTGGTGTATTGGGTACATTCATTTGATATATATTATAATTAATCTGAATATATTAATTGTATTCAGTGATTCATTTGGTGGTTAGTAATTCTTGGTCATACAAATCGATTTAATTACAACATGTTAAGGGGTCTTCATCTCACTTGTTTTTATTCCTATGAGATTCATGCTATATTTTCAACTATCTCGTTTTGTGTGGTGTATGTACTGACAATTACTGTACTCTTTGTGTAATATACACTCATTTATGAGTATTTACTTCTTTATTGGATGATCCTTATATCATGTGGTATGTGTTTTGTAACTTACCAAATCGGTAAGGGAACTTCATAACTCAATTCACATTCTTTGGGTTGATCTTCTCTTTCTTGTTTATATTGTCATATGAATATGTGTGAATGTCCTATGATTTTTTTACAAATAATATACACTTATATTGGTTGTATTTATATTTTTCACAAATAATTATCTGATTGATTTATCCTTAATTTAACGATACTGTCATTGTAAGGGACTTTGTCACAATTTATATTCCATTGAGACTTATTTATTTTTATGCACCGATTAACTTTTATATGGTGTATATACTGTCCTTTTACATATTATATCATGAATCCATTTATTATCATGATATTATAAGGTTTTGATTATATTTTACATATCAATTATTTTTATTCAATAGTCTCTCATTTTGTTAGAAACTCTTTAACTAAAATATAGTTTTAAATGTTTTAAAGATTATATTATTCTAAATCATTCTCATTAATGTTAATGTTTTGAAAATGGTATTTAAGGATTTATTTATATGTACATTAATGTTTTAAAATGATAATTGTTTTGAAATCATTAAAGTGGTATGGGACACTTTAATTCAAAAACACATTTTAAATGGTTTTGGAAATGATTCGATAATTCATTGTTTATTTCAATATCTTGATATGATATCTTAGAATGTGGAAATTATTATCTTTCCTTAATACTTGTGTTATTTATTAGGATTATGTTATGGTTATTGGTCATTTTTTACGTATACGGGTGGTTTTGTGATAAACCTAGGGAGGGTGAGCCCGAGATAGCTCTCTAATGCATTGGGTAATGTGATGGATGTAAACTTGATGTTTCTCCTAAAAGATTTAAAGAATATACGGTGATGTGTATTCCAAGTGATACTCCCTATGTAGTTGTGATAGATTCAATGTATATTTGATATGGATTCTATAAGTAACCTTTACAATTAATTATTTGTATGTGTTATTCATAAATCTTATGATTTCATAATGTATGTTATGATTAAAAAACATGGTTTCATTGAATTGTATTTATTGATGGGCTAATGATTCTTGTCATTATTTTATAACCCTTAATGATAATTTTATGCTAATCCCAATTTTTTAAATGTGTTACATAGGACTTAAAGATGAAGAGGTTTAAGGATGAAATGAAGGAAAAGTCTTGATGTCGAAAAAATGGAAGCAGACATGTCTCATTTTTAAGTGTTTTTATTTTATAAAAAAATGGATACTGGTTAATAGTGTCTGCATGTAATATTCATGTTGTAATGTAATAGTTATGGCCTAATTCTCAAAAACTCTAAACATGAAAATATCCTTAATGTGAATTATTTATTTAATTCATGATTAAGTATTGTTTCGGGTCGGGTCCTTATACTACCAATATACACCCTCTCAATCGAATTATAATACAAATGGACATTATATAGCAAAACAACTCCAAACATTACGGTAGTTTTAGAGTCGTATTAGAGAAGCTACAACGATGATTAATTAAGTATCGATCAACTCATATCATCTCATTCTTCCTCTTATTCGCCATCTATTTATTTTTTTCACCACCTCATTCCAAATAAACCATATAAATATAATTATGTTGTATAATAAAATTATATTAATGATTTTAACCAACTATAATAATCATATTTAGGATATATATAAATTTCAAACTTCCATTTCTCAATTTCCAAACAATGGCCTCTCAAAGGCTGGTTAATCACAAACGGAGACATTTCCATGTCAAAACTTATAATCAAGATCATGTATGGATATTATTAATTATATATTATATATAAACATAAAATTAACTGTTTTATATGCTAATGGATATAATTCTTATAATGTATTAATTACATTGAACAATATAGATAGATCCAAGAAAAACATGAAATGTTTAAGTTAAACATGTTACGAAAATGACTACTATATAACCAATGAAATTAATAAATATAAAAAAATGAATACAATTGTAAGAAACTAGTTCTTCTTTTTAGGTATGTATTTTCTTTTTCTAGAGTTTTTTTATAAAATAGGATTTTCTAGATATTTTTGAAGTACATGCTATGTACTTCGATGCTATGTGAGGCCATGTGATGGCTCTGTCCGGGCCACACACATGGTCATGTGTGGTGATGTGGATGAAGGTAAAATCATAGTATGGAAAAGACAATTTCACATCGTTTAATTCTAATGTACATGTCGTGTACTTTCTTTTTTCATTAAACACAATGGGGTTGCACCTAATCAAAAGAACACGCTTCTTCTCATTCTTATATGACCGAGAGCTTCTCGTACGACCTCGAATATCCTATGAGCCCACGTGCCTCCATCTGTTATCTGAATCTTCTACCTTTGATTGCATTGGAACCACTGTAGTAAGCTCTTCCTTCTTCTAGAGCATTGTTTTCCAAATCTTCATATTTCTCAAGTTGTCGTGGGTTGAACGTTTTCTATATTTTCCTAGATCTATGATGCTCTAAAGAGATTCAATCCTTTTAGTTCAAGTATATCGATCTCCTAGCATCAATGTAGTTGGTTGGTGACTTACCGTTCCACATTTTTTAGTTTTTTTTTGAAATTTCCACCAATACCATTGAACGAGTTATTGTGTGTTTACTGTTCTTCCCATGTTGCTTTCCTACATTGTGTGTATTTTTGAGTAGAGGTAATTTGGTTATGTATGAGGATAATTACAATGCGTGGATGTTTTTCCCATGCGTTGTTATGTTTATGAACTTTTGTTCTTGTTCAGCCTTTGGCCCTTATACCTGTTTTACATGCCTTGTTACCGTAGGATGGAGTGTTGTTCTCTAGCATTCTTGTTATGTTGTAGAATAGTTAGCCAAGTAGCTCTGTAGGTTTAGTTTGGCCTTATATCATTATTATGCCCTGAATGGCACAAGGCCATGAGAAATTCGAGATATAGACTATAAAGGGATAGACAGAGTGAGCTTCCTCAGTGAGTCTTGGATATTATATACTATAGGGGATATACTGAGTGAGCTTTCCAGACAGTGTTGGATATTATAGAGTATAGGGGGTAGACCGAGTGAGCTTACATAGAGAGTCTTGAGCTTTATATGCTATATAGGGATAGACCGTGTGAACATCCTTGGAGAGTCTTTGTTTTGATTGAATTTTTTTAAACCATTCCAGGATATAGGTGGAATTGACCAAGTGAGCATCCTCTGAGAGTATGTGATTGAACTGAGGATATAAGAGGGATTAATCGAGTGAGCTTCCATAGAGAGTCTCTAGACCATGGGGCTATAAGTGAAATTTACCGCATGATCTTCTTTAAAGATTCCCTGACTACATTAGACTATAAGGGTAAATAATTGATCATTCTTTTTCAGAGAGTTGAGTAATTACCTATGACTAAACCAGAGGGGTTAAGCTAACTGTAAAACCCAAAGGGTTGTTGGTTCTTGTTGGATAGAACCATAGGGGATGGATGTGTGTAATTCCAAGAGGGTTTACTATTTTTGGTTAGCAGTTTTATTCCCTGCTACTTGTTGATCTGTGGATTGTTTAGTATTGTGTATCATCTTGTTTATTGTTTACAGCTTATTGTACTATTACATGCCATATGCTCAGTAACTATTAGGAACAGATCATCAGATGGTTTCCTACTACGACTTTGTCACACACCCGGTGTGGGTCATGAATTTGGGCCAAAACAGATTATGTTGTTGCAGATATAGATAAGGGAAAGATCCCTTCGACATCGGGTACATGCCTTGTCATGGAGTTGTAAAGCATGAGTCCAATCTTAGGCTTGCGGTGATGACGAGCTGATTATATTTATTTTGTACTTGTTTTAGAAGTGTTTATATTTCCATCAATGTGACATGTTTGGCTACTTTCCTAGACATATGAATCATGCTTCATTTATATATATGCATGCTTCAGTTGTTTCTATATCTCAGACTTCCAATGTTTACACTTGTTTGGAAGTTTACTGCTTCCGCTATTGTATGTGTGTTGTTTAATTCCAATGTGTACTCTACCAATGAGGGCATAGTTTCCCCACAATCAATCCCAAGGCCCTCACTACTAGTCGGCAGCCTATGGAATTCGCGGAAATGCGCTTGAGGCCAGTTGACCAACCGGGTACAGGGTGCCTCTAGGTGGTTTCCAGAATCGGGACATTAAAAAGTGGTATTAGATGAACTCTTTTCTCTTGACTTACATTTTGGTGTCAATAGCTAGGGATAGGACAGAACAGGTACTTGGTAAGAAGTTGTGCCCGGGAGAAGCTAACCCGTGTATATGGAAATGCCATACTACCTCGTTTATTGCAGTTTACTGGTTTTCACTTTTACAGTTGATTTATATCACTTTTGGGTGATTCACAAGCTTTGTGTTATTACTGCTTTTGTTATTGGAGTTCAATTTCTATCTCAACTCGATGAGATGAGGGTATTACATCTAATGCATCATATATGAACTTGTTATAAATCACATTCCATGTATTATTTCCATGCCATTTAGGATTCATTAGAGATTGCAGGTTGTTGTCATAGATGTTGTGTAGATTGCACTACTAAAAATATGCCTTTTAGAATCACTAGAAATGACTTTAAAAGTAATAAAAAAGAGATATTTATGCCGCCGAAGTTAAAGGGGGGTCTCCTTTATCAGCGCTCCAGAAAGCACTGATAAATGCACCTTTTATCATTGAAAAAAAGAACTGATAAAAAGGGACTTTTATCCGCACTAAAAAAAGAACTGATAAAGGACCATTTTATCAGCGCTTTTTTTAGCATGGATAAAAGGCCACTTTTATGAGAACTTTTTTTAGTACTAATAAAATTAAATAAAATTAAAAAGTTAGTAAAAATTAAATAAAAATTTAAAAATTCTGTAAATAGGATAGGGCTTTTAATAGCGCTTCCCCCCCATTTATCAGCGCCCCCAACCCAACCACTCTCTTACAAGCCACACCCACAATGACCCACATTTTATCAGCTCTTTGTAGACCCATTTAACATTGCTATATCCCCCCCCCCCAATTCACCCATGCACGTGCCCCTGCCTGCCTCTACCAGGTTTTGAACTCAAGACCTCCCCCCATGCACAGTAAGCCTTTACCACTCCTCTAATTTGATTTGTTCTCCAACTAGTTATATATCTCTATATATATATATTTAGTTATATTTATTCTTGTATTAATATAAATTTATATAGTTGTATTAAAATATATATATACATTTATATTTATATTTATATATTTATATATTTATTTGTATATTAATATATATATATAGTTATTTATATTTATATATGTATATATGTATATATTTATCCGTATATTAATATTAAGTTATATCAATTTCATTATATATATTTAGTTATATTTTTTATCCATATATTTATTCGTATATTAATATATTTTTATTAGAGTAGTTTTCAATACAATTATAAAATGTGTTTTGTTTTTTGTGTGTGTAAATAAATACATATATACACCACACACACACACTAATATATATATGTTTGTGTGTTTATATACGAATAATTATACATATATATATATATACATTCATATAAATATTTTAGAATATATATATATATAATATCAGTTTGTTAATATATAGACACACACAAATAGACACACACACACACTATATCGGTACATATATAGTTAAATTAATATATAGGTATATAAATATTGATATATTGGTATTTTAAATAAAATGGATATTAGTTATTATTTAGATAAATCTAATATATTTTATATGTAAAAATGTTTAATTATTTATTTAAAAAATTAATTTTTAAGTGTGAATATATAAAAAATATGTATATATTGTTATAAATTTGATTATAAATACAAGTGCATTATAAAAAAAGATAAAATTTAAAATACATAATATCAATATGAATGTAATACCATGGAATAAATTCAGTCCCCACCAAAAAAAGCCAATAATACACAATTAAATGAGGCTAAAAATCCACAAAATGTTAAAAATCGAGCTATCGAAACTAAAAACTCAGTTTTGGAGGCCTCTTGGGCCTTTTTGACCTCGAAAAATGTGAAAATGGCTTCTCCTAGGTCACTAGCACATAGAGATCATCAAATGCTTCTATTGGATATGATATAGAGCTCAAACGGACACCCAGATCAAAATTTATGGATGTTTGAAGTTCGAGTTACGTTTTCAACATATTTTGGATCTTTTTTATTGTTTTTTTAATTATTTTAGTTTTCAAAATGTTATTAAATGACTATTAATCCCTAATAATTATCAATTTATTAATTAAAAATATTTTTTTAATTTTCTATAATCCATTTTCAATAAATATCTTATATATTACGTGTAACAGTATATTTACACTTATCTAAAATGTATTTAATGTTATATTTAAATAATATATTTTTATATTAATATCAACATAACTATATCTATTTATTTAAATATTTATATATTTTTCTAATTTTTTTTGGAAGCAGACCCTTTATCAGTGCTACAAAGAAAACACTGATAATGGGCTACCCTTTAATAGCGATAAAAAATGATGTTAAAGAAGGTACCTTTATCAGCACTAAAAAAACACGGATAAAGGTACACCCCATTTATCAGTGATTTTTTATTAGTGCTGATAAAGGGTGGTGCCGGGAATGCCCAGTTTAGTGGTAGTGTTATGTAGGCTGTTGTAATAGATGATTTGATATAATATCTACTGTTTGATAGAGAAATTGTTTGTATAGTACATTTCAAAGATGGATGAAAAACGTTTGTTCTTGAGGAGTTATTGGCCCCCATGGTCCAAAATTTGGTGGATCAATGCATGGTTTCCTTGTTATAACTTGTATAAGATGCCAAGCTTTGATTCCTGGGGAGTATGGGCCCTCACGGATTAGAATATGTCACATTAACTATTGTTTTCTATGTTTTCTGGGCTACAGATCAATTTTAGAGCTACTTCCTGGAAAAACCTAGAATACACATTGTGTACTTTATTAATACACACAGAGTAGTTTTTAACCTATGTCACTGACTGTGTGGTTGGAAACACAGGGTTGTGAATATTGTTTAGGAACAGGCTGTGCACAGTACTTACACGCCATATTGTAGTGACCATGTTTCTACACATGTGGCTATCAAAATGAATGGATGAAACATTGACTTTACACCTTGTGTCCTGTTACCACATGTCGTTCCATGTAACCTAATCACCCGGCTGTGTCACGAATATCATGGGTTGTGGAAAACCTTCAAGTTAATGTTGTGTTATCAGGGAGCACGTCGTGTAGAGTGAAATGTGTAGTTGGTCGTGTATCTAACAACACGAGTCATTGAAACCTTGTCTAATATATGTTGTTTCCTTCCTGAACACACCGTGTATTCTAGGATTAAAAAAACCATGTGGGTTAGCTATGTAAGGTGACTCAGGCAGGGGAATAGAGATCAAGGACACACTGTGTGCGGGGACAGCACACAATGTGGTTTTGGTGTTACATGACTTGTTATGGCAGAAATACACGCCCAAGTGAATGGCATAAATCAACACATCATGTAGTTTATATACATGTCATGTAGTCATGATTGGTAAAACATGAATGTTTTTTCTCATGTTTCCCATCCAGTACTCTTGTGTTTTCAGTCTTTGATAATCTTAAGCTAAGGTGTGATTTTGACCATTTAGAGCTATGCCACTGAGTCATCCCCCCATTGTACATTAGCTACCACACGGTGATCCGACATCAGATATGGCTGATAAGGGACCTCCTATAGATCCTCCTGCTCTGCCAGCTTTGGCAGCAGCAGTTATACTAGTTGCAGACACCGATGCACAGTTTAGGGAAGTCTTTTGGAGGATGATACAGACCATCCATGGTGCACCGCCTCCTGCCCTGTTTATGGAAAAGTTGACGCATGTTTTCTAGAAACAATATAATCCAATATTCTCATTGGATGGAGGACCTCAGGCTACATAGTCATGGATAGAGGCCACACTAACAATTTTCGAGCATTTGGAGATACCTCCAGAGAAGAGGGTGGAGCTCGCTACCTATATGCTCCGAGACTCCTCCATGAGGGTGTGAGAGGTAATCTCATAGTCAAGATGCTAGTAGAGTATGTCTTGGGATGAGTTTAGGTGCATCTCCTACGATTACGTCTACCCGAAAACCTTGAGGGCTGATTGATCCCGAGTGTTTATGAGTTTCGATCAGGGTACTCTTTCGGTTCTGGAGTACATGTCATGCCTTACTAAGCTGTAGTGTTTCACAAATATTCCAAGAGGTGATGAGTTGTTCTTTGTGTGGATGTTCGAGGATTGTATGTGACATGAAATATGCATGTAGGTGAAAATTTTCAGGTTGACTTCGATATCATCTATCGTCAAACAGGTGCTGATCACAAAGCGTAATCTGAGGGATTCTGGGGTAGTGAGCCTGGGTGGTTCGACATCCTGAGTTAGTGTTCCTACTACTGATAGCAGGAAGCGTCATAGGGAGTCTGCTCAAGGAGATCATAGTATGCGGAATGTTTCGTCGGGCTGCCAGGTAGTATGCTACCATTGATGGAGGAGGTGTCATACTAGGCCTTAGTGCCAGAGAGACCCAATGTAGTGTCAATCTTGTGGTAGTATAGGCCATATTCAGTGTTTTTGTCAGATCATCTCAACTATAGCTTGTGGAAAGGGTTCTTCTAGGAATATGCATTCATAAAATGCATCACCGGTTTCTCACTAGTCTGGGAACTGGAGTTCTTCCAACCATGTTGGCTGAGGTGGAGGTCCCGACTCCTATGGTCAGTCCCTAGGTAACCCAGGACAATAGAGTGGATCAGCTCATAGTGGTCATCTAGGGTCAGAGGGTTGCATTATAGGCAAGACATTTTCTAGGGAGCAGACCTATCTGGAGTAGGATCCCAAACCTTCCACAGCTCGAGGTACGATTTTAGTGGCCTTAGTTTTATCTTCAGCATTTTTCGATACTAGTTCTACACATATCATTATCTCAATTTGTGTTGTGGAAAGCTGTCGGTTCTGCATCTTTTCCTCTACAGAATCATTGAATCTAGTCACACTATTGGTGACTTGAGCGGTTAGCATACGTTAGTGAAAAGAGAGGCCTCATGATGTATTAGTGTGCCACTTCTTATGGGACATCTATATCTTATGGATGACGAGCTATGATGTCATTCTTGGAATGGACTGGTTTTTCCCCTTCCCGGAAGTCCTCCATTGCTATCACTACAAGGTGAGTTTCGTATCACCATAGGATGGATCCTTTATTCATAGAGGCAAGTGGGATGTCTAAGAGAGTCAAGCAAGACCCGATCATAATGGGCTAGGAGGTGTTACAACCCAGATTACAAGTCTATATATGGATGACCAGGAGAGATCAAAGGTAGACTTTCCCCCCATGGTGGATCATTTCCAGTATGTCTTTCTAGAGGACTTTTTTTTGTTTTCCTCCAGAGCGTGAGGTAGAATTATCGATTGATCTCATTTCAAAAGCGACACTGTTGTCCATTCCTCATTATAGGATGGCTACACCTGAGTTACATGATCTCATGAAATAGTTAGAGGAGTTGCAAGAAAAGGGTTTCGTCCGACCTAGTACTTCTCCTTGGGGTTCTCCTGTCCTGTTTTCAATGAAGGTAGATGTACCCTCAGGCTTTGTGTGGAAATTCAGAAGTTGAACTTGTTGACCGTCAAGAAATGATTTTCCACGCTGAGGATCAATGATCTCTTTGATCAGCATCGAGGAGCCCGAGTGTTCTCGAAGATTGACGTGAGATCTGGTTATAATAATTTTCTTGTTAGACCATCTTATATGACTCTTATAGATTTCTGGAGTATGAATGTTCTATACAAGTATATGGTAATGTCGTTTGGTCTCCCGAACGCCCATGCATTTTTCATAGAACTTATGAACTGAGTGTTACATCCATACATGGGTTCCTTCGTGGTGGTTTTCAAGTATGAAATCATGGTGTACTCTCACACTAAACACGACCATGCTACCCATCTTGAGATCATTCTACGTACACTGGGAGAGCATCAGTTATATGCGAAGCTCTCAAAATTCCACTTTTGGATGGATCAGATTCAATTTTTTGGTCATGTAATCTCAGTGATAGGAGAATCTGTAGACCCAGAAAAAGTGACAGATGTATATTCCTGAGACCAGCCAATGAATGTCTTTAAGGTGTGGAGTTTTATATGGCTAGCTGGATACTACATGTGTTTCATAGAAGACTTCTCATACCTAGCATCACCACTGACTTGTCCGACAATGAAAGTGGAATAGTTTTTATGGTCAGATAATTGTGAGTAAACCTCTCAAGAGTTGAAAGGGATGTTGACGTCAGCACCGATACTAGTATTTCCAAATCCAAGAAAGGTGTATAGTGTCTACCATGATGCATCAGGTATCGTGTAGGGAGGTGTGCATATGTAGGGAGATGGGGTCGTTGTGTACGATTCTCGACAATTAAGGCCACACGAGAGGAATTACCCTACCCAAGATCTGGAGTTGGAAGTTGTTGTTCATTCCTTACGTTGTTGGAGGCATTATATTTTGTGAGAGCACATTGTGGTGTTTACTAACCACATGAGTCTCAAGTACATCTTCACTCAGCATGATGTGAATCTGAGACATCGTAGGTGGGTTGAGTACCTTCAGTTTATTGACTTCGAGCTTTCCTATGCACCTGGGAATGACAATGTAGTAGCTGATGCGTTGAGTGGGAGAACTCAGATATAGGTAGTTCAGGAGGGTAGTAGTGAGTGGAAGCATACAGATTTATTCTCTAAGATGCATTTGGAGTTGCACGGCATACTGGGGCAGACCATTCTATCTTCTGAAGCTGTTACCTCTACACTTTTTGATCAGGTATAGATGCTGAAACTATCAGACTCAGAAGGCCTAGACCTGCGGGGGAGTGTGTCAGGAGAGGACACTCTTTCTAGATGGACATTGGGTGGGGATGAGATCATGCATTTCTAGGGATGCATTTGGACTCTAGCTGACATACACGCTGAGCGGATGTAGGATTTTCTTTCCTCAGGTTGGGCAATTCATCTTGGCATCACCAAGATGTATTGTGATCTACACCGCCAGTATTGGTGGCCATGTATGAAGAGACATTTTACTAGTTTTCACATGTGTTTTTCCTCTTGTTAGTTGGTGAATGAAGAGAATCAGCGACTAGTAGGACTTTTGTAGTTGTCACCCATTCCAGAGTGGAAGTGGAAAGATGTCACGATGGACTTCATGACATGGATATCAAGGACACTTCTAGGGAATGATGTTGTTTGGGTTGTCATTGATAGGCTTACAAAGGTTGCACACTTCTTGCCGATCAAGGAGACTGTAAGCGTTGATGATATGAGACAGTTGTAGATCCGAGAGATTGTACGTCTACATGGAATACCGCACTCCATTGTTTCAGACAGAGATGCGTGTTTTACTTCTCGATTAAGGCATGGGCGTCGAAGGCTTTGGGTACACAGGTACTTTTGAGTACAACATACCATCCCCCGATAGATGGCCAGTCCAAATATATGATTCAGGTGCTTGAGGATATGTTTCGATCTTGCATTCTATACATCGGAGGTTCCTGGGATAAGTATATAAATCTTTTGGAGTTCGCCTAAAATAACATTTCTCTAGAAACTATTCAGATTGAACCTTATAAGGATTTGTACTGTAGGCTATGTAGATCACCCTTGTGTTGTCTAGAGGTGGGAGAGGCAGCTTTTCTTGGACCACATCTTGTTCAGGAGACCTCATTATAGATAGAGTTCATTCAGGAGAGGATGGCTATGACACAGTCTTGACAAAAGTTTTATGATAATAAATGAAGATGACCTCTGGTGTTTGAGGTCGGGGATCAGGTTTTCATGCATGCCACACTATGGTATGGGTGTTATGGAATCATGAGCAAGTACATGATGATACTTTGAAGAGGGACAACGATGTATGATCGTAGTTGCTGGAGTTGTCGGGGTTTCCTCTTCTACACCTCACTAGGGAAATTCGGGGATGAATTTCTTTAAGGGGGGATGTTTGTAAGAACATGGACCTTCGTTTCAGGTATTTCCTTCCTTTTTCTAGAGTTTTTTAGAAAAGAGGAGCTTCTGAAATTTTTTTAAGTACACGTTGTGTACATTATATGTTCAAACTGAGTATTTCGATGTCGCATGAGGCCATGTGTTGGCAATGTCTGGGCCACACACATGGTCGTGTGGGTGATTTGGAGGCCACATAAAGTGGAGTAGTGAAAATCATAGTACATTCCATGTACTCTAAAAGTACACGACGTGTACTTTCATTTTTTTCATTAAATAGAAAGGGTTGCGCCTAATTTCCAGAACCTTTTTCTCCTCCATCTTCTTCAAACGAGAGGGTCCCATATGGCCAAGAATCTCCTATGATCCACCATGCCTCTTTCTATTCTCCAAATATGCTTCCATGAGTAGATTTGGGACCACAATGGTAAGATCTTACTTCTTATAGAGAAATGATTTCCAATTCCTCCTCATTCTCAAGTTATCATAGATTGAACGTTTTTTTGTATTTTTATAGATCTATGAAGATCTAAGGAGATTCAAGCCTCGTGATTCAAGTATATAGATCTTCTAGCATAAAGGTAGGTGGTTTGTGCCTTTCCGTTTAATGTATTTGAGTTTTATGTGCAATTTCCCCCAATTCCCCTGAAAAGGGTATTGCGTGTTTACTATTTCTCCCTTATTGTATTCAGACCATTCTTGTATGATCTTGTAGAGGTAATTTGGATATGTATGAGGATAATTACTATGCTTGGATGTTATTCCCAAGCCTTGTTCTATTTACTACCTTTCAGTATTGTTCAGCCTTTGACTGTTATACCTGTTTTCCATGCCTTATGATCATAGGATGGGGTGCATTTCTCTATCATTCTTATTATACTATAGAACAATTATCCAAGTGGCTCTTTAGGTTTACATTGGGCTTTAATCATTGTTATGCACTAACTAGAATGGGGTCATGAGAACCTGGTGTTAAAGACACTAAGGGGATAGACTGATTATGCTTCCTCATAGTGTCTTGGATATTATAGACTATACGGGATAGAATGAGTGAGATTCCCCAAGAGTATTTGATATAATATAATACATGACGTAGACCGAGTAAGCTTCCTTAGATATTCTTGAGCTTTATATGCTATATGGGGCTAGACTGAGTGAGCTTCCACGGAGAGTCTTTGTTTTGTTTGATTTTTTTTAATCCATTCCATGCTTTAGGATGAATTGACCAAGTGAGCTTCTTCAAAGAGTCTTTGATTGACTGGAGGCTATTAGAGGTATTGACCAAGTCAGCTTCATCTGGAAGTCTCTAGAACATGGGGCTTTGAAGGGAATTAACTATGTGATCTTCTTTAGAGCATCCCTGACTACCTTAGACTATTAAGGGAATTGACTGAGCGTGCTTCCCCAGAGAGTCTTGTAATTTTGTATGACCAAACCAGATGGGTTATGCTGAGTGTACTTCCCAAAGGGTTGTTGGTACTTCTTGGATAGGATTAGACAGGATGGTTGTGAGTAAAACTCAGACGGATTTCAGTTTGTGGTTTGCTGTTTTCATCACAACTGCTTGACGATCTGTGGATTTTTTACTATTGTGTACCATCTTGTTTACTATTTACAATTCTCTACTTACTGTGCTATTACCTGTCATATTCTCACTGACTATTAGGCATAGACCATCAACGGGTTTCGTACTTGGACTTTGTCTCACACCTTGTTTGGGTCATGCTTTTGGACCCAAATAGATAATGTTGTTATAGTTATATATTAGGGAAATCTCCCTTCGAATTCTGGTACTTGACTTGCTGGGGAGTTGGGGAGCATGGGACCAAGCATAGGATTGGGATGCTGAGGAGATAATTATATTTATTTTGTATGGTTTTTATTTCCAGCATTGTGATATTTTGGCTTCTTTCCTAGACATATGCATTATGTATCATTTATATATATGAATGCTTTAGTTGTTTATTTATCTCATTCATCCATTGTATACTCTTTTATGGATGTTTACTGCTTCATCTATTGTATGTGAGTTTCTTAAATACTATGTGTACTCTTCAAATGAGGGGGTATTTTCTCCACTATCTCACCCAAGTCCCACAATACTAGTCGGTAGCCTCTGGCATTCGGAGAAATGAAATTGAGGCCATGTGACCAACTGAGTACAGGGCGTCTCTAGGTGGCATCCGGAACTGGTTCATTACAACAATTGATATATGTTGGTAAAATTTAAAATAATTATATTATTGGCCAATTTTTTATATATCTATATTTATTACTCTGGAGGCCCAAAATCAATGAAATAAATCAGTAACTAAGCTAAGGGGATTCTCTAACCCAACCCACTTTTATTGGGTATTATCTTTTTTACATCAAATATTAGAGTGGATGTTCATTTAAATTTACATATGATTCATTTAAAGATTATTTAATCTTATTTATGGGATATACATGTTTCCACCTTATATTTTTTAAAAAATAAAATGATTTTCCAAATATGACATTTCATTCCAAAAAATATATATTTGACTCGTCATGTTCTGTTTGTAACCCAAATAAAAATGACATCTTATTCCAAGGTATGATCTCATTTTATTTGTAATCCAAAATTATTATTCATGAATGTAATTTTTATGAAGACCTTATGAAACCCATTAATTTTTATTTGTTATTTCATGAGTATGATTGTATTATGGATTATGTGGCATGCATGATTATGTAAATATTATAATGTGATTAGTGTAAACAAAATTATAAGTCACTATAATGAATTGCGTAATGTTATGTATAAAATTATATAATTTTTAATCAATGTGAACATGATACTATATTTGATAACAATGATTATGTTATAATTAAGAACAAATGTTATTTCAGAACATGATACTAGCTTTTATCACAACTATGTGTAATAATTGTCCACTATAAAATGATGTTTCATTTTTAAGAATATTCACATTCCAAGACATTATCACATTTTTTACTCATGCTTTTGATGATGACTCTATTGTTATGAAATGATGATTATGATTATGCTCAACCTTGTTATATTGATTCATGTCCCTTATTCATCCTATTACCTATCTTTTAACTCACCCATTTTTTTTGATATATATCCTAATATGAATACATCTATTATGAAGAATGTGATATTTTATTTGGATAAAAAATAAGAATTTAAATAAGAATTTATGTTTTTTTATATACAAGGTATGTAAGAGATTAACATACCCAAGACACTTACCCTATTCATCTAAGATTTGTATCTTTATTATGTTGTTTTTCATAATGTTTATGTGATTTTAATTTATGAAAAATTAAGGTCACATTAGTCATTATTAGAGAAATGGCTTGGTAAATTTGGGAATTATGATTACAAATCATTAGTAAAAACCCATAGGATAAGAGTAAGTATATTTAAACCTCAAAGAAACAATAATTTAGTAAAATGATAAACATACAGATCCCATAAGATTTTCATTTAGTGTTAATTTTTTAAAAGAATTAATTATTCATTATTTTTTGAATTATATATTGATAAAAACATTTCTAATTTAGAAAATTGTGGGAACCTGGAGTAACTAGGCCAATAACCCATTTGTGGTACAATGTAGTGATTTCCCGAATGACATTTCAAATTCCATGGGTGGAATATTTCAATGCTCCCTTGAAATGATTACCGAATTTACATTGGAATTTGGAAATAACCAAGACCATATAAAACATCTAACTATACTCAATAATGATAAAAAATAAATTTATTACATTATGTGGTAATATAACATTTAGTGGATCCTATGATCCACTAGTATAGGAAATGTGGGTTAATTGAATGGAGAAGATATTTTTATGTCTCCACTATTCTACGGAGGATATGGTGACTCTATCCATCATTCATATAAATTGGGAAGACAATAATTGTTTCGAGTTGATAAAGAAAACCCAAAAAGAGGATAGAATGGGGGATATATAGTTGGAAGATTTTAAGAAAATATTAGTTAACAAGTATTTCCCTTGAAATATTCAAAAAAATATGGAGATAGAATTCCTAGAGATAAAGAAAATGTTTTTCAAATTTCTAATCGAATATGAGGAAACCATCATAGGTAATTAATGTTATTCCTTGTGTTTTGTTATAAATTATATTTTTAATATAGGTAAATTTTTTACTGGTTTAAAATCACAGCTTCTAATGTCACGACCCGCCCTCGGGGTCCGTGCCGTGACTACCCCAAGCCCGCCTTCCATAGGCCAGGGGCTGGCGACTAGCACCAAGGCGTAAATCCCGGTAAAAAGGGAAGGCATTGCCTTTGTAAAGTAAACAAACACCACAGAGTAAGCAAGCGGAAAGTAACACTAAGCAAAAACAGAGTACAACTAAAAGTGCGGAAAGTAAAAAGGGGCCGGAAATACAAGCCCAACTGTAAAGTACAACTCGAAAGGGAAAACAGCAACTGAAAAGTAAAGCAGCTACGCCGAGCTGTCCACTGGAAATCCCACCTGAAGGGTGGGTACAGATAGCTCCTCTGCTCCTCGGGTCCCGCCGTCTGCTCCAAGTATGTCCCGCCCAGTGGTCTGCCTCTGGGTACCGCCACGACGTATAGTCCACCTCCAGGTACCGTCCAGTCCTCGAACACTCGGCCTCTGCCAGTACTGGCCGTCGTCTGCAACCAACACAACGAGGTGCGGGCATAGCCCGTGCAGGGGTGAGTATAACGATACTCAGTAGGGACCCCGAGACCCTCAAGGTCTCACTAAAACCAACAAGGATAACCACAAGAAGATCACAACAGATAAACTCTACTTAGGTATATGCCCATACATATACCTAAGTTATCAAGTAACCCATCTCAGTCATGAGGAAACACAAGAATTGTGAAAACGACGGATAACCACTACCCGGGTATATGCCCATACATATACCAAAGTTAGCAAGTGACCCATCTCAATCATGAGGTAAACACAAGGTCAAAAGTCTCAGCTCAAACCAGGATTTTCATTATCGAAACCGTAACTGCTGAAGAGCTCCGTCTCTAGAGTGTACAGTGGTCATGTCACGACTCTGAGGCCGCCGCTCACTAACCTAAGACTGCTGAAGTACTCCTCCTGTCGAGTACTGCGGGCCAGCCACCCAAACACAGTAGTGCTTCCCGCCGAGGTATGTCACCCAAACACCGTAGTGCACACCCCCTAGTAGCCTGCTGAGGTACTCTCCGGACGAGCACCGCGGGTCTGCACTGTCACACAGGTAGTGCTCCGTCCGCCATGGGTCTGCACCTCAGAAAGTAGTGCTCCGTCCACTGGGCTAGTCGACTCACTCCAAGTCGAGTCGGTCAAGAAGTCGTCAGGTCTCAGCCAGCTACACGGTCTCCGTACTTCGCACGCTCGTCACTGGGAGGGTCCGCTCCACGAGCTACTGGTCGATACTCCAAGTATCAAAAAGTCCCGCAAAGAAGTATCTCAAAAGTCTGTCTCGTCACAGGGGTCTCAACGCAACAGACGGCGCGTCGATCGGTCGCCCGGTCTGTGAGTTATTAGCCTTTTCGTCCCAGGGGCCCGGTTGGTTTCGAGTGCGAACCAATCCCGGCCGTATCTCAACTGTACCCCGATCTCCCATAGGGTATACTCAAAGGGACCGTTACTCAATGTAACCACCAACGCCGCTGACGGTTCGTCAAACGGACGTCCTGTCTGAAAGATATCAGCTTTCCCGTTCCAGGGGCCCGGTTGGATTTCGGGTATAATCCAACCCGGCCATACTCCGACTGCATCTAAAACTCGGGCGGAGTTTGTCAAAAGTTCCTTCTCATCAAGAGGAAGTCAACGAAACAGACGGCGCGTCAATCAGACGCCCGGTCTGTGAGTTATTGGCTTTTTCGTCTCAGGGGCCCGGTTGGTTTTTAAGGCAAAACCAACCCGACCGTACTCCACCTGCGTCCAAACCTCGGGCGGAGTATGCCAAAAGATCCGTCTCATTAAGAGGAACGCAACGCGACTGACGGCGCGTCAATCGGACGTTTGTGGCTCAAGATATGAGCGTTTCCGCTCCGAAGGCCCGGTTGGTTTCGTGAACGAACCAACCCGGCCGAACTCAAAGTAATCCGAAACCTTGAGTGCGATATACCGAAACGACCGTCTCGATCCAAGGATCGCGTTGCCGCTGACGGTTCGTCGATCGGAGGTCCGATGCTCAAGTTATGAGCCAAAAACTAATTTTGGTTCGAAGCGGGGGGTCCGGGTCCGGGCCGACCCGGCCCGACCCCCCCCCCCCCCCCTGGGCGGCGCGGGGGCCGGCGGCGGCGCGGCGGCGCGGCGATCCGCGGCGGGCCGCGGCGGCTTGGCGGCTGGCGCCGCTTAAGGAGGCCGCGCGGGGGATTTTTCCCCCGCTTTTCAAGAGGCGGCGCAGCTATGCCGCGCTGTTTTGTTTTAAGAAGCGCCCCCCCTCACGTGGGGGGGCCTGCTGCAGCGCAACCGGGGGGCCGGCTGCCCCCCCCCCCCCCCTCTTCAAAGAGCCGCCCCCCATCATAAAGAGGGGGGTTTTGTAAGGTGGCCGGGGGATTAATTCCCCCGGTTTTAACGGCATCCGGCCGGCCAGCTGGTCGGCCGGTTTTCTCCAACGGGACCGAAATTTCCGGTCCCCTCTTCGGCTTCCGACGCCGGCGGCCCGGCCGCCGGTCTTCTCTTTCCGCCGCGGCCCGGAACCGGCCGCGGTCTCCTCGTCCCTCCGCGGCCCGGAACCGGCCGCGACGTTCGTCGTCCGGCGCGGTGCGACGGCACCGCGCCCCTCCGCCGCACTTTAATTTCTTTCAACGCGGCGCGATGGCGTCGCGTTCTTGATGTTTCTTCCATGGTGTGCGTGCGACGGCGTTGCGTAAAATAAAAGCACGATCAACCGCGAGGTGCGACGGCACCACGCCACTTGCTTCCACGCGCAAGAACAAACAAGATCGTTGGAGGGGGTTCGGCCGTGTTCGTGCGGTCCGGCCCCCCTCACGTTAAAATAATAACGCAACTTTAAATAATCAACATCCTCACGTTAGTCATACGAACCACGAGCAAGAATGAGATAATTAAATATTAAACAACATCCCCTACCTTGGTATAAGGTTCGAAGATTGTGAACGTTCCGCGGAAGACGACGTCGCGGAGGTCGGGCGTCGCGGTCGTCGTTCGTCAAATTCGACGACGAAGAGGCGCGTCCGAAGAGGCACGTCGTTGGCGAAACCTTGTACGCCGACGAAGGTTGTCCAAGGAAGGTGCGGTGTTCTCTCTCGTTGACACCGAAGACGAAGAAGAGCGGAGCGGCATTCTTCGTCGGAACTTGAGCGTTCTACGTCAAGTCTTGAGGAAAGTCAAATAAAAAGGAAACAACGAACTCAAGAACCCCTACCATTATAGTCGCACGTTGACGGATTCGTGGAATATCGGTGTCGATTCCTTTGACGTCGGAGGAAGAGTCGTTGTCGATGGCGTTCGCCGCGGAAAACCGTCGCGGAAGAGATGACGCAGAAGAAGTACGTCGCGTCGCGGATACGGCGTCGCGGATGGATCGTGTTCTTCGGCGGAGAAGTTCTTCGTTGAAGAACGACGTTCTTCGCGTTCTTCGTTGAGTTTGAAGAAGAAGAAGAGGCTCTCCAAAAGCTCTCAAGGAGACAAAACAAATAACCCAAAATAAAATAAGACAACTTCTTATTTTATTATTACAATACACATTAGAATTTCAAAAGTTTGAAATTCAAAAAGGTTAAACTCCCATAATTAATTAAGTAACTCAAGTTGACAACATTAAATGAAAAGAGTTAAAGGGGAGGTTTTGAGAGAATTTGAGGAGTTGGGGTTCGTGTGGACCCCACCTCACTTAATCCTCCCAAGGGAGGTTAAGTGGATGTGGGTCCCACTCCCAACTCCCTTTGGTAGGACTTAACTAGTTAAAAATAAAATTTGTTCCTCACAAATTTTATTTAACTTAAACTAAAAACCCAAAAACTAACTTTCAACCCGCAACAAACGCAACTCCCGAAAAGGACTCCTTAAGAGAATATCGGCGCTGCGAGTTCATCGGTGCCCTCGGATTTCAATTCCGAGCACCGGATCAAAAGTTAGAAATTCCCGCTCGTTCGTTCAATGAACGTACCCGAGCCAAACTTCGGAAATTAATTCCGGGCACTACGGGCCTCGGAATCAGGTGCCGTCTGAAACCGCGCTCTTGTAAAATTCTAAAGAAAATTAACAAAAAATTTCCCTTGAATTTTACGGGTCTTTACATTACTCCCACCTCAGGGCTTTACGTCCCCGTAAAGCTACATGAAAAACTAGGGCAACAAAAGAGGGTACTGAGCACGCATCTGAGCCTCCCGCTCCCATGTGATCTCCTGGAGATTCCCGTGCCGCCATCTGTTGCGCAACAAGAGGAATCGATCGCCCATGTAGGACCCGCTCCTGTCGATCCTCTATCTCCACCGGGACCTCCGTAAAAGTCACCCCATCGTCAACGTCAAGCTCCCCATGGTCAAAGATGTGCGTCGGGTCGTGCACGTATCTCCTCAGCTGAGACACGTGGAAGACGTCGTGCACCCGGTGCAACTGAGGTGGTAGAGCCAGGCGATAAGCCACCTCACCAACCCTGCTGAGGACCTGGAAGGGTCCGATGAAGCGCGGGGATAACTTGTCGCCTCGGCCAAATCTCCGAATACCACGTCGAGGTGAGACCCGCAAGAAGACGTGGTCACCATCCTCGAACTCTAGTGGCCTCCGCCTCCTGTCAGCGTATGACTTCTGCCGGCTCTGTGCTGTCCTCATCCGCTCCTGGATGACATGGACCTCCTCTGACGTGGCCCGGACCATCTCTGGTCCCACAAGAGCTGCAAGATTTCTTCTTTGCCGATAAGAGAAACCTGGTCTCATCCCCTGGATAAACCACATTCTTTGCCTAAAACAGTCAATCCTAACATGGATGATACTAATCCATACCAAGGATGACGTCGTAAGGCCTCGACGCTACTACTAAGAGATCCAACCGTTACTCTCGCCTCCAAGGGTTGAGTCACACTGTCGGCATCAGTGTGTGGTAACTGGGTCTCCTCCAGTAGATGTCTCACAAGTGAGGGTCAAGTCAACAGTCAACTGGAACCTCCTAGTAACATCACAAAAGAGGACAGGAAAGAAAACATCACAATGGTATGCGTCTTTTATTATTGCAGCTCATATTACAAGACGCTACACAAAAGCAACATCAACATGGAACTAGAAGTACAAAATACGTATCCACTAGTTCCTCCCCTGTCCACCTGCTCCCAGAGCTCCAGCATTTGTCGCTGCCTCAACCTCGGTGGCTCCCTCCAAGCCTGCGGATCGAGGAGTCGGACAGTCACGTGCCAGGTGACCCTTTTCGCCACAGGAGTAACATTGTCCGTTTCTGGCACGCCTGGCTCTGACCCCACCTCGGGTGCCCCGCACCACCGGTCCTAAAACCCGAGATCGCCCAACTGCTGGTCTGGTCCTCCTGGACCTCTGGATCATCTGTCTACTGCCCACAGATGACTCGGCATCTGATTGAAAAACACGCGGCAAAGGCAGAACCTCCTGTACACGCTCGGTGTGTAGAGATACTGGCACAAACTCCATCCTGAAGAAGGTCTCGAAGTCTTCCCATGCGAAGTTCATCTCATCGCAAAACTGAAACAAGTGGCTCCACCACCTACCTGCTGCTGCCTGAAGGAGGCTTGTAGCAAAGATCACCATGAAGTCTGCCAGCGTCCCCACTAGCCTGAAGACTCTCACCACAGCCTCCAGCCAAACCTCAGCCGCCTGCGGGTCCGTCTCTCCCCGGAACCTGGGTGGCCTCTGGCGCTGGAACTCGTGCAGCGCGCTCAAGCGTCGTGCATCGCCTACTGCTGGGGCTGGTGGCATCGGTGGCCCAACGTATGGTAGTACCGCTGGTGCCTCCGCTGGTGCCTCAACTGCAAGAGGGCCCCGTACCGAAGCCTCGTCGCTCGACAGACTGTCAGCACGCTCATCCCTCCGGGCTCTAGCTGGTCGTCTGAGAAAAGACATCCTGAAAGAAACAACGTAACACGATCAAACGATTATACCTGGTGAGCTGACCTGGTTTGAGCTGTTTTAAGGGGAAAAACCTTTGAAAACACACACGCAATCAGTGTTTTCGTGCACAAAGTTGGAAATCAGTTGTCAGGGTCCTGGTGTATGGATACGTCGGCCGCCCGTACCAACACTGGACTCCCTGAACTGAAAACCACACTCGGTACTCTCAACACTATTGCTTCACAGAAAGAAACATCAGAGTTATAAGTTCTGCGGTAGAACCGAACTCCTCTGATACCAATTTGTCACGACCCGCCCTCGGGGTCCGTGCCGTGACTATCCCAAGCCCGCCTTCCATAGGCCAGGGGCTGGCGACTAGCACCAAGGCGTAAATCCCGGTAAAAAGGGAAGGCATTGCCTTTGTAATGTAAACAAACACCACAGAGTAAGCAAGCGGATAGTAACACTAAGCAAAAACAGAGTACAACTAAAAGTGCGGAAAGTAAAAAGGGGCCGGAAATACAAGCCCAACGGTAAAGTACAACTCGAAAGGGAAAACAGCAACTGAAACGTAAAGCAACTACGCCGAGCTGTCCACTAGAAATCCCACCTGAAAGGTGGGTACAGATAGCTCCTCTGCTCCTCGGGTCCCGCCGTCTGCTCCAAGTATGTCCCGCCCAGTGGTCTGCCTCTGGGTACCGTCACGTCGTATAGTCCACCTCCAGGTACCGTCCAGTCCTCGAACACTCGGCCTCTGCCAGTACTGGCCGTCGTCTGCAACCAACACAACGAGGTGCGGGCATAGCCCGTACAGGGGTGAGTATAACGATACTCAGTAGGGACCCCGAGACCCTCAAGGTCTCACTAAAACCAACAAGGATAACCACAAGAAGATCACAACAGATAAACTCTACTTAGGTATATGCCCATACATATACCTAAGTTATCAAGTAACCCATCTCAGTCATGAGGAAACACAAGAATTATGAAAACGACGGATAACCACTACCCGGGTATATGCCCATATATATACCAAAGTTAGCAAGTGACCCATCTCAATCATGAGGTAAACACAAGGTCAAAAGTCTCAGCTCAGACCAGGATTTTCATTATCGAAACCGTAACTGCTGAAGAGCTCCGTCTCTAGAGTGTACAGTGGTCCTGTCACGACTTCGAGGCCGCCGCTCACTAACCTAAGACTGCTGAAGTACTCCTCCTGTCGAGTACTGCGGGCCAGCCACCCAAACACAGTAGTGCTTCCCGCCGAGGTATGTCACCCAAACACCGTAGTGCACACCCCCTAGTAGCCTGCTGAGGTACTCTCCGGACGAGCACCGCGGGTCTGCACTGTCACACAGGTAGTGCTCTGTCCGCCATGGGTCTGCACCTCAGAAAGTAGTGCTCCGTCCACTGGGCTAGTCGACTCACTCCAAGTCGAGTCGGTCAAGCAGTCGTCAGGTCTCAGCCAGCTACACGGTCTCCGTACTTCGCACGCTCGTCACTGGGAGGGTCCGCTCCACGAGCTACTGGTCGATACTCCAAGTATCACAAAGTCCCGCAAAGAAGTATCTCAAAAGTCTGTCTCGTCACAGGGGTCTCAACGCAACAGACGGCGCGA
Source organism: Viscum album (assembly GCA_963277665.1). NCBI lineage: Eukaryota > Viridiplantae > Streptophyta > Magnoliopsida > Santalales > Viscaceae > Viscum > Viscum album. The sequence goes on from OY728128.1 coordinate 328,879,361, forward strand.
CGATCGGTCGCCCGGACTGTGAGTTATTAACCTTTTCGTCCCAGGGGCCCGGTTGGTTTTGAGTGCGAACCAATCCCGGCCGTATCTCAACTGTACCCCGATCTCCCATAGGGTATAATCAAAGGGACCGTTACTCAACGTAACCACCAACGCCGCTGACGGTTCGTCAAACGGACGTCATGTCTGAAAGATATCAGCTTTCCCGTTCCAGGGCCCCGGTTGGATTTCGGGTATAATCCAACCCGGCCATACTCCGACTGCATCCAAAACTCGGGCGGAGTATGTCAAAAGTTCTGTCTCATCAAGAGGAAGTCAACGAAATAGATGGCGCGTCAATCAGACGCCCGGTCTGTGAGTTATTGGCTTTTTCGTCTCCGGGGCCCGGTTGGTTTTTAAGGCAAAACCAATCCGACCGTACTCCACCTGCGTCCAAACCTCGGGCGGAGTATGTCAAAAGATCCGTCTCATTAAGAGGAACGCAACGCGACTGATGGCGCGTCAATCGGACGTTCGTGGCTCAAGATATGAGTGTTTCTGCTCCGAAGGCCCGGTTGGTTTCGTGAACGAACCAACCCGGCCGAACTCAAAGTAATCCGAAACCTTGAGTGCGATATACCGAAACGACCGTCTCGATCCAAGGATCGTGTTTCCGCTGACGGTTCGTCGATCGGAGGTCCGAGGCTCAAGTTATGAGCCAAAAACTAATTTTGGTTCGAAGCGGGGGGTCCGGGTCCGGGCCGACCCGGCCCGACCCCCCCCCCCCCCTGGGCGGCGGCGCGGCGATCCGCGGCGGGCCGCGGCGGCTTGGCGGCTGGCGCCGCTTAAGGAGGCCGCGCGGGGGATTTTTCCCCCGCTTTTCAAGAGGCGGCGCGGCTATGCCGCGCCGTTTTGTTTTAAGAAGCACCCCCCTCATGTGGGGGGCCTGCTGGAGCGCAACCGGGGGGCCGGCTGCCCCCCCCCCCCCTCTTCAAAGAGCCGCCCCCCCTCATAAAGAGGGGGGTTTTGTAAGGTGGCCGGGGGATTAATTCCCCCGGTTTTAACGGCATCCGGCCGGCCAGCTGGCCGGCCGGTTTTCTCCAACGGGACCGAAATTTCCGGTCCCCTCTTCGGCTTCCGACGCCGGCGGCCCGGCCGCCGGTCATCTCTTTCCGCCGCGGCCCGAAACCGGCCGCGGTCTCCTCGTCCCGCCGCGGACCGGAACCGGCCGCGGCGTTCGTCGTCCGGCGCGGTGCGACGGCACCGCGCCCCTCCGCCGCACTTTAATTTCTTTCAACGCGGCGCGACGGCGTCGCGTTCTTGATGTTTCTTCCATGGTGTGCGCGCGACGGCGTTGCGTAAAATAAAAGCACGATCAACCGCGTGGTGCGACGGCACCACGCCACTTGCTTCCACCCGCAAGAACAAACAAGATCGTTGGAGGGGGTTCGGCCGTGTTCGTGCGGTCCGGCCCCCCTCACGTTAAAATAATAACGCAACTTTAAATAATCAACATCCTCACGTTAGTCATACGAACCACGAGCAAGAATGAGATAATTAAATATTAAACAACATCCCCTACCTTGGTATAAGGTTCGAAGATTGTGAACGTTCCACGGAAGACGACGTCGCGGAGGTCGGGCGTCGCGGTCGTCGTTCGTCAAATTCGACGACGAAGAGGCGCGTCCGAAGAGGCACGTCGTTGGCGAAACCTTGTACGCCGACGAAGGTTGTCCGAGGAAGGTGCGGTGTTCTCTCTCGTTGACACCGAAGATGAAGAAGAGCGGAGCGGCGTTCTTCGTCGGAACTTGAGCGTTCTACGTCAAGTCTTGAGGAAAGTCAAATAAAAAGGAAACAACGAACTCAAGAACCCCTACCTTGATAGTCGCACGTTGACGGATTCGTGGAATATCGGTGTCGATTCCTTTGACGTCGGAGGAAGAGTCGTTGTCGATGGCGTCCGTCGCGGAAAACCGTCGCGGAAGAGATGACGCAGAAGAAGTACGTCGCGTCGCGGATACGGCGTCGCGGATGGATCGTGTTCTTCGGCGGAGAAGTTCTTCGTTGAAGAACGACGTTCTTCGCGTTCTTCGTTGAGTTTGAAGAAGAAGAAGAGGCTCTCCAAAAGCTCTCAAGGAGACAAAACAATGAACCCAAAATAAAATAAGACAACTTCTTATTTTATTATTACAATACACATTAGAATTTCAAAAGTTTGAAATTCAAAAATGTTAAACTCCCATAATTAATTAAGTAACTCAAGTTGACAACATTAAATGAAAAGAGTTAAAGGGGAGGTTTTGAGAGAATTTGAGGAGTTGGGGTTCGTGTGGACCCCACCTCACATAATCCTCCCAAGGGAGGTTAAGTGGATGTGGGTCCCACTCCCAACTCCCTTTGGTAGGACTTAACTAGTTAAAAATAAAATTTGTTCCTCACAAATTTTATTTAACTTAAACTAAAAACCCAAAAACTAACTTTCAACCCGCAACAAATGCAACACCCGAAAAGGACTCTTTAAGCGAATATCGGCGCTGCGAGTTCATCGGTGCCCTCAGATTTCAATTCCGAGCACCGGATCAAAAGTTAGAAATTCCCGCTCGTTCGTTCACTGAACGTACCCGAGCCAAACTTCTGAAATTAATTCCGAGCACTACGGGCCTCGGAATCAGGTGCCGTCTGAAACCGCGCTCTTGTAAAATTCTAAAGAAAATTAAGAAAAAATTTCCCTTGAATTTTACGGGTCTTTACATCTAAAGGATATAGATATCCACGTATATGGATGTTATTAATAAGTGGTTTGATGTTATCGAAATGTAGATATGGAGTTCAAATAATGGTTCTATGAATATAGAGATATAATAATAAGAAAAGATATTCATGATGATGGGTAAAATAAAAAAGGAGAAACGAGGATCTTACTACCCACATGTGAACAATGTGGGAATAAACATCATTGAAATTTCCTCAAAGGGATAGGGAAATGATTAATGTGTGGGAGAGAAGGCCACATATATCTTGAATTTTGAAGACACATGAAGAAGCCAATCAGGATGATGATGGAAAGGAAGAAACCTCTTAATGAACTGAACCAGTTTTTGTGATTCAATTGTAGGGATAAAGGGAACAATGAAATCTAGTTAATGGAACTACATGTCATTGAGGGTAATCAATATTATCAACCATTAAATTCCAAGGAACAAGGGAAATAAAATGTATTCAATACAATTGATGTGGAGCATGAAAGTTAAGGTATAAATGGTACACTAACTATTCCATCAATAATGAAAAACATATTTTATTTTGGTTCATCACATTCCATTATATCCTGAAAATTTTCTATAACATATCATTGGATTCCTTGACACCATGAAGTAGAGCTATCCATAAAAACACATAGTGGTGAAATAATTTAAACCGTAGTGTTGTAATCATAACCTATAATCATTCATGGGATGATTCTTCTACTAAATATCATAATCCATCCCTATTATGAAATTAACATTGAACTAGTAATCGATTGAATCTCATTATATAGATCTCACATCAACAATTGAGAAAACAGAATCACTTTTCATATCCCGAAAAATCCAACACTCTTCAAAATCATGTATACAAAGGAATCTATTTTGGAAAATCAATTAAAGGTGTGGGTTTTGATACCCAATGAATAACAATACCATTACCAAATGGTTTATTCAACAAAAGTAAACAACATAGAGGAAATTCCCACTATTAAGGAAAATAGTGATGTATATCCTATAGATTCTCTCATTATTTACCCTAGCAATGACAAAAGTTATCAATAAAAACTATACTCTGAGCCACTCATATATCTAAATCCCCTTAAAGGATGGAAACGATAAAAGTCCAGGAGTTAAAGAAGCATCCTTAAGAGATTATGTATGAAAGGTTCATACTCTCATGTAAATCACATTGGGGAGAGAATTTTCTATTTGTAAAGAAAAATAATGTATATATGAGACTATTAATGGGGGGTAAAAAAGGAATATCTTGAGGAAAGAAAATCTCACACTTCTCCACCACTATATGAAACATAATGCTCAAAATATATACTCTGAAAAGGGTTATAATATAGAACCACTTATTAATCTATTCCATTATAATGTTCATGAGAAAAAACTTATCTTTTTAGGTTTCCCTCTCTCCATCGACGGAAAACCTCATCCCATCACTACATACAAACCACATCCTCTGCCGGAAATATTTAGTATATGAACAAACTGTGGATAGACAATCTGTACCTATGATGATGTTTTATGGTTTAATCCATTCTATAATGATTTCTTATAAAAAGTTCTATCCCTTGAGGTTTAGGTTACACTATAGAAATAAGTGTGTGATCATCAAATCCCCTCTGTTCTGAGTCTCTTATCACAAGGGTTGAGCGAGGTGTTCAATCAAAATCACTATACTGTGAATAGATTGTGTGGATTGAAATGATTGTATTGCACATGAGTTTATCAGTATTTGATAAAAAGTAGAAAAGAATCAAATAAAACCTTCAATCAACATGGGTGTAATGACCCGAATGTTTATGAATAAAATTCCATTTGGTTTAATTAAATGTCTTATGAATATAGAAAAAAAATGCCCACTATTTTTTATTATATTAATGGGATTTAAATGAACATTAGTCTCCATACTATTGATAACATACTCCTTGAATAGTGATCAAATGACTAGTATATATATCGGGTTTTAACAAACCCTTTTGATACAGAAAAATGAATTGATGTCCTCAACCATTAAGAGAATACCCTATAAATTACATTTCTCATAGCGTCTGAGGGAGATGAATTTTATGGTGTTTTTTCAAGACTAATCCAAATATGAGATATAGCATCACAAGAATGAGTGAAACCATTTACAAGAGAAGTTCAAGCTCATCGAGATTACAACTCAAACCATGTTCACTAAATGGCCCAATGGAATCCCCAACATCACAAACCTTACTCTCAGGGTGTTTTTTGGAGTAACAATGAGTTATTTAATAAGACCCTAGAATTATGATTATGTTAATTATTTTATTATAGAATAATGAATATACTTTCATTTGGTTACTGTTACTATTACATTGTAAATGATTTTTAAATCCCAAATATTATTTTTTGTTAATATTAAAATTTATTTATGAAATCTCTTATATTAAATTAATGGAATTTTAATAAAATAATATTCTAATAAATATTTATTAATAAGTTACATTATTTAATATAAAGTATAAAATAAGCTTTCTAAAGATAATTGTAATTTTTATTAATGCTTGAATACTATTTTTGATAAAATGAATCAATTTTTAAAAAATATTGGTTATTTAAGTGAATTTTTACATATTTTGGATATTATTTAGATAAAATGTATAATATTTTTGGAATTAGGATGTAAAATGTATTCAATGGTGAATTTTTCTTTTTTATCTGAGAAATAGAAATTTTTGGATAAAAATTAAATACCTTAAAAATATATAATGTGTTTTATGACATCATAATGACCCAATAGTGATGTAATAAAATAAAATAATGTGTATATTCGGCCAAATATACATTTTTATTTAAAATAATTTAAGTTTATAGTTATTTTATATATTATTTATATCCATAGAGAATCCTCCAAGACATATAAAATATTTTAGTAGTTTAAAATAATTTCCATGAAGGTGTTACTCTACTCCACCCAATAAGGGGAGATATTTCAATATATTCAGACCTTAGACATATAAAATAATGTATTCCACTACCCTTTTCCAGAAACCATGGTAAAACCCCTGGTATGGTTTGTGGTTTTGAATAATTTATTGTGTATGTTTGAAAGCCAATATAATAAATGATTCCCCCACATTAAATATATATACCCACACAAGAACCCATTATTATTAAATTATGCTATTCAAATAGTTACCCTCCTTAGCCACCTACTCTCTTTAGTCCTCTCTAGGTTACCCAATGATCCCACAAAGCCTCTCCCATGCCTTTGGGATCACACATCCATGTATGGGATCCCCATATTTGTCTCTTTCTTTTAATTTAAGAACCATGTTTGAAAGTAGTATTTTTTAATTTATTTTGGTTATATTATAATCATTTTATAATATATTACCTATAGTATATTTGATGTTATTTCAGTGATGGATCATTTATCCTCCCCCATTCAGACCCATAACTATGTTGTTACTATGCCAAAATTCCTTAAAGGATTTCTCCCTTTTCATTTCCATTTGAAGAATGATATTTGTATAATTAATATTATACTATATTTCATATGTTGGGATATTATGTTCTGTAATCCCCTCACTATCCATATTTTTAATAAATTATGAGAGACCATGATCACTCTCATATACCAATTTTATGAATTTCTACACAACACAGTTATGCTGCCGAAATAGCACCACGATTTCCATGCCAAAATCATCTTTTACTGAATACCATACCCACTACCCTATTAAGGATATTCAGCATAATTAACATATACTTATTTATTGAGGAAATTCATATTTTTATTCCACATTCATTTATTTTGGAATAAATGATAATGTTTAATGAATCTGTGTTATATTATCTATGTGGTATAATTAATCACGAGATTGAAATGATTATGAAGGGTGAACCCTAATAGTGCTCTAATGCCTTGGATAATGTAAAGTGTCATGATGCGTCATGTTGGGATTGGGGTTTAACTAATTCCATTATAGCCATTATAGTCCTTTTTCCATCTCATTTTTATAGGGTTATATATGATTCCATTATGTCAATGTTGTGATGTTTTATGTTGTTGCCATATTTCCATGTTATGATGGTTATTATATAACATTCCTTTGTGGTCATGATTATATTAGGCTACATTGATATGTTTGTTTACTAACATGTATTTTATTATTCATGTTCTTCCTTGTTTAATCCCTTACTGGACATCATAGCTCACCCTTTTTTATTTATGTATTCATGTTATCCCATTCAATGCTATGTATGAAATAATGATGTGGTCATTTAAAAGAAGCTTTCTATATTGATGTGTATTCCTTGTTTTATGTTGTTATGTAATTATAATATGACATAAATCCACTAGACATCTTGATCTTATGAGTTTAATTAAGTGAAATTTTATGTAAGGAATCAGGATTAAATATGTAATAAGGACCAGGGTTGTTATATTTGGTATGAGAGGAAAATATTAGTTATTTTTGGGGTTATGATTTGAAAACTATAGTTGAATCCTTTTGTATAAGACTAAGAAGAATAAAATCATCCCTAGTTTTTATTGAGTGTAGAGTAAGTGTCTTATAAATAAAATACATCATTGTCAGGATATGAACATATAGAGGTGGCTCTGGTATAGATATATGTTGGGGTAAAAATCAAAAAAACCTCTTTGAGCTAGACTCAAACAGGAACTGGTGCACGCCAACGGGCCTTGCTACACTCTTGGTTTAACACTCCTAGGATATATATTTTGGAAAATAAATAATCATAGTATGAACAAATATTAAGGGAACAAAAAAAATCCACAAATAATATATGATAGGAGAAGATCATGGATAACATATATCAAAGCTTGTAAATTCATAATTTAATAAGATAAACATAATTTATATATAATCCCTTTTTTCATTGTATTCCCATTGTGTGTTTATTATTATAATATATTTACCACTAACTTTTCCTTTTTTTATAGCCAATGTCCAGTAATAGGTGGAATCCAGATAACAACCCATGTGAAGATCAATGTGATGACTTCTCTAATGAGATGCACAGTCTGATGTGAGCTGGAATCACAAACTCTATCATGATACCATATTAGTTAACTGACATATTGAATTGAAAATTGGATAAAGAGGAACATCCAACCCCCCCCCCCCCAATAATGAACACGTCATATTCAAGAGTTTCATGAGACAAAGGCCTCCTACTGTTACTGGATGGAACTATCCATCAATCGCCAAAAAAATAGATCAACTCTATTGAGAATATTTTCTCTATCCTATAGTGTTCAATGAAAGAGATGTTTATTTTGGCTGCTATCATATGGAGGGTGAAGCTAATCCATAGTGCACATTGATCAAAAATCAAATCATGAGTAGGAGATCGAGGTGATGATATGGAATTATTTTTTGAAAATGTTTTTTCATAAATATTTTCCATGAACCCTATGTCATAATATGGAATGATATTTCCATGAAATCACTAAAAAGAAAGACAAATATATTGGGTTATATGAGGAAAACATCACCATAAATGCACGATACACCTCTGGTTTTGTCATTACCCCTAAATACAAGGATGAAAACATCATCGGTGGGATAAAACATAGTCTATATAAATCAAAGATGATCTATGAATATGATAGTTGTGATGATATTATCCAATGTTCCCTAAAAATTGTGATAAAGATCAAAGTATCTCAGAGGTATCATAGGGATAAGAAGAAGAATGTGTAAATTAATTCTAGCAGTCTGATACATAAATAAAGAAATTATAAAAAATTCAAATACAAAAATTGTAAAAAGTGTAGAATGAATCTCCTTCGATGTTATATTAAGTTTACGAGAAAATGTTTTTGGTGTGGTAAGGAAGGGAACCTAGCCAATGATCTCTGGCTAGAAAACATGATATTGTGACAGAGGATAGAAACACACTATTTGACCCTCAATGCACTGTTCATTGAAAAAACTATACAAAACTAGGGCACTATCCAAACCACTTAGATATTCAAAGGGGGTTTTAGGCTACCAAAAACCTCCAAGGGAGGAAGGGATAACTTCATCCATCACTATAACCATAATGAATCCCAAAAATGAATTGTTTACATATAAGAAGTTTATTCATTCAGTAATAGAAAATGTTCATTCTGATTCTAGTTCTACTTATTATTTTATATACAAAATGTTTAGTATAACAATCCAAACAACACCATAAATAATAGAAGTAGTGATGTTGATGAAAACCGAAAATGGGGAAATTGTGTAATCCAATGAATATAATTCCTCCCAATTCTCAATCTGTGTATTGAACATCGTAGTGAACCTAATCATACATACATTGGTAGAATTTGATGAAATTATTAGCATGGGTTGGCCTTCCTTATATAAAGAAAACTCAAATTTTTGTGATTGGGAAATCACTTTACATATGGTGAATTTATCCCAAATTCTATACAAGTGCATGAAGGTGTATGAATCGTGTTTAGAACCCTTATCTCATTATTTGATTTTACATAACTATGATCATGTATATCTTTCTCTGATGACTAATTCTAAGGATGACACCATCCTCCAAGACATTCATTTTGTGAGGGAATACACTTATGTGTTTCCCAAGGAATTTCTTGTTCCTCCTCCAAGAAGATACATTGAATTCATGATTGATAATATATGTGGGGAGTTTCCAATATACAAGACTCCTTATAGAATTGATATTGTGAAGAATGAATATATAAAAAAACTACTACATGAAAATTTGGATGATGGTTTTACACACCAAAGTGTGTCACCATGGGGCGCACTAGTCATCAATGTCAAGAAGAAGGATGGGTCAATGAACATTTTCATTTATTATCATGAGCTCATCAAAATAAAGATAATTAACAATAATAATTTTCTATGAATTGATGACTTGTTTGATCAGCTACATCGATCACAACAATTATTCATGGTGGATCTATGGTCAGGATATTACCATGTAAGGGTGAAGAAGGAGGATATCCCCAAGGAAGATTTTCTAAAAAGGAATGGGAACTATGAATTCATAGTAATCCATTTCATGCTCACTAATTCTCCATAAATATTCATGGACCTAATGAGTAGAGTCTTCTAAGATAACATTGAAATTTTTTGGTAGTCTTTATAGATTATATTCTAATATTCTCCAAAACCTTGGAGGAGCGTGAGGATCATATAATAACAATACAAGAGACCATGTGAAAAGATAATCTAAATGAATAGTATAATAAGTGTAATTTATGGTAGAATGGAGTCTCATTCAATGGGTATATGATCAATGAAAAGGGATATATGTGTATCCTCCAAAACAAGAGCCATTGAGGGATTGATGAGTTCAACATCTACAATGGATATCTTTAGCTTACTAGGGTTAGAAAGATATTATCTCTGATTTTTGAGAAATATCTCAAGATTTTCAACCGCTCTTAGCAAGATAACTCTGAAGGGAGTTATGTTTTACTGGAACAATGAATGTGAAGATAGTTTCATGGAGTTAACAAAGAAGCTCATCACTGCCCCTATGTTCCCATTACACATAAGTGGGAAGATTTTTTAATCATCGGTGATGATTTGATGAAGGTATTTGGATAGTGTGGATTGATAATGACAACGTCAATTCCAATACCTCATGGAAGTTGTTAATTAATGAAAAAAACAATCTAATTCATGATCTGGTGTTGGCAACAGTGATCTTTACATTGAAAATTTCGCAGCATTATCTCTTGGATGAGAAATGTGAAATATATACAGATCAAAAATGTCTCAAATAATTATTCCCAATAAAATAGAATAAAATCATCCAAAAATATGGTTATATCTCATTATGTATTAAAACTACTCAATCTATTACCTCTATGGGAAGGAGGACAAGGTGAATGATTCTCTATGTAGAAAGGGCCTAACAATTCTATCATTGATGAGAATTGAAAAGGATCCAATATTCATAGATGTGATGAAACTAGTCATTGGAAACAAAAATAATTGAACATCATAAATCCTCTCATAAATTATTGCTCAACTGTCTTTTTTGGAAAGGATGAAGGATGCAAAAAAAGATGATATTGGAATTTAGAAAAAAGAAGAAACTATTAGAAAATGTAAATCATTAGTGTTTAATGTTAATAAAGTTGGAATTGTTTGATTTGGATTAAGAATATGTGTTCCATAAAATCCAGAGGTTTTCATAGAACATATGGATGATATTCATAGTTCATACTTTCTTTATTCCTTTGAAACCAAAAGCTTTATCGTGTTCTCCATGATCACTATTGGTGGGATAACATGAAGAATGTGATCTCTAAATATAAATTAATGTGCCTGGTATTTCATAAGGTGATGTATGATAGATATAACTATAAGTGTATGATGAAACTATTAACCATACCAACATTGAAATGGAAAAACATTATAATGGAATTTTTCACTGGACATCTGAAGACATCCAAATTAATCAATTATATATTGGTTGTTGTGGATTGTCATATAAATACAACACACTTCACTGCACTGCAACAGGATATATTACTAGATCATCTATCACAAATATACATCAAATAGATTATAAGGATGTATTCAATACCACTATCTATTACATCTGATGGAGATCCACGATTCACCTCTATGTTCTGGAAGAGTCTCCAATTAGTTTTGAACATTGGTTTGAACACCATAATGGACTATAACCCTCAAATTGAGTTCCAATATGAATGTAATATCAAGACACTTGAGGACATGTTGATAGATTTCTCAATGGACTATAATGTTGGATGGGACCAACATCGACCTTTTGTTGAGTTCTATTACAACAACATTTTTCACTAAATGAACTAAATGGATCCTTAAAATTCCCATTATAGGAAGAGGTGAAGAACACAGTAATGTTGAAATGCTGTTGGGAAATGAAAAACTCGAGGTCCGTTAAGGGTTTATTTAATGGTGGGGATGGTTGAGACCATCCAGTAGCACATCAATGTTGCTTAGGGATGAGAAAATAGTTATGAAGATAATCATCGATGAGATCTAGAGTTTGATGTTGGAGACATGGTATTCCTCTACATATCAATATATAGTATATTTATGACATTTTTGATGAAGTGAAAGCTTAGTCCAAGGTACATAGACCCTTTTGGGATCATTGATCGAATCAGTGTAGTGGCTTATCGATAATCACTCCCCCAAACTTGTCTCAAGTACATGATGTATTTCATGTATCACTCTTGGAGAATTACATACATGACCCATCACCTATACTCAATGTATATGTGATACTATTTTAGAATGAAATCTCATATGATGAGAAGTCGATGACGATATTCAATCATAGATAAATATTTCTAAAAAATACAAAAATTCCCATCATCATAATGTTGTGTTGATACTAGAAGTGTGAAGAAGTGAGATGTGAACTAGAGGATGTGATACAGTAGAGTTACAATATTCTATTTTAGTTTTGGAAAATGAAATATCTTTGGAAGAATTGTTATAGGATGTGTGATTTTGTAACGACCCAAATATTTACGAATTAAATTCTATTTCTTTTAATTAAATGTCTTATGGATATATAAAGCACGTGAACTCCTAGTGTTTTATTAAAACCAATTAGATTTAAATGACCATTAAGTATCTCTTCCACATATAAAATAGTTTTTAAACAGTTATCATGTCACTAGTATAAATATAGAGTTTTGAAAAATTGTTTTGACAAAAATGAAGTGATGACCTCAACTAGTAGGATCATACCCTATAATGCCAATTAATCTATTCTTCAAAGGGACATATAATTTCTCGGTTGTTCCTTATCAAAAGACCAAGACAATGACTAATAACATAAGAATGAGAAAAAACATATACATGAGAAGTTCAATCTCATTGAGATCGTGCCCCAAACCATGTTCACGGAACATACCAAGGAAATCACCACCATCACGCACCTTACTATTTGGGTATATTCCAGTGTATTAGAGGGAGTTGTAACATGACCATAGCATTATGATTATGGGACTTATTTTTTAATAATTTATTTAATATACTTTAATTTTATTATTGTTACTTTATATACTATTTTTAAAGAACTAATTGTATATTTGGTTAATATTATAATTAAAATAAGAAATCTATATTGATGAATTACAGGGTATTTGAATTAAATAATATTTTAGTAAAATATTATTATTATATTAATTTTATTAAATATAACTGATGGTATAATTTTTTATGAAGTCAATTTTATTTTTTATTATGGTTTTAGAATTATTTTTCTAAAAACCCCTAAATTTTCATTAAATGACTTCATCTATATTAAAAAATAAAAATTCACATATTTACAAGATTATTTAGATATAATAATTATTATTTTTTTAATAAGTATTAAAAAATTATATATTGGTGAATTTTTCATAATTTTATGATAAATTCATATATTTGGGTAAAAATTAAATACTATAATTATATATTGTCTTTTATAACAAAATAATGACCCAATAGTGATTTATTTATATACAGTAAAGGGTAAATTTGAAAAAATATATGTTTTCCTTTAAAATAATACCATTTTGGTTTAATTTATTTATTTTATAAAGCCATAGTGAATCCTCCGAGACATATGAAAATATTATAAGATTTTAAAATCATTCCCATGAATGTGTGACTCACCTCCAAATAAGCATGGAATATATTTTACAATTTTATGCCTTTATGCTTATAAATTAATGTTTACTACTATACATTACTATAAACATTGGGAAAACCATGGGATGATTTTTGTATTTTAATGTTTTAGTGTGTAGGGTCCAAAGAAAAATTAATAATGAATTCCCCCAAAATTCCTATATGAACCCATCCATGCAACACTTTATATACCCTGCATCTCTTTGAAGATCGTCCATAATCTTCGCTATACACCATAGATACTTCTCAAAGAACCCCTAATCTCCCAATAATCATAGACCAAGCCATTAGGATCACACATCCAAGAATGAGATTCTAACATTTCCCTATTTATTTAAATTCTAGAACCTTTCTTGAAATTAGTCATTTTAATTACAATTGTTTATATATATCATCTTTTTATAAGAAATTCACAACTATAAATTTGATGTTATTTCAATTAGGGGTCATTTTCCTCTCCCATTATTCCCTTACCTATGCTGTTACTATGCTAAAATTCAGTAAAGAAATTCTCTCTTCTCATTTCCACATTAAGAACACTATATATATTATGCATACTAAATTATTTTTCAAATGTTGGGATATTATATTTCATAATACACTCATATTCCATTTCATTTATAAATTATGTTAGACCTATTTCTCTCTCATTTTCCAATTTTATGACTTTCCATAAGATGTTATGCTGCCGAAATTGTCCCATTATGTTCCATGAAAAATCACCATGAAGTGAATACCATACCGATTCTTCTGTCAAGGGTATTCAACTTTATGCATATATTCATAATAATTGGGGAATTACCTGTATGTATTCCACAATATTAGATCATGGGATTAATTATTATGTTGGATGAATCCATGTTATATGATCTATGTGGAATGCATACGAATTATATTGAAATGATTATCAAGGGTGGACCTTGATATTTCATTAATTAATCAGGTAATGTTTAGTATCATTAGATGTCATTTTGGGATTGGGGATTAACATATTCCATTATAGTAATTTTTTCCATAATGTTGGGATAATGGTTTACCTAGCTATTTTAGGTTAATAATTAAATGTTTTATGTTATTTTCCCATTTCCCTGTTATGATGATTATTCTATATCATGAATTTAGGTTCATGTTTCTATTTTGATCCATTGATATGTCTATTCATAACATGTATTTAATTATTTATATTGTTCTTCATTTACTACCTTACATGGATTTATAGCACACCCTTTTCTTAATGTATGTCCTTAGGTTATCCAATGCAATGATAAGTATGAAGGAAGGTCATTTTAATTTAAAAGTAATGTTCAATAAATATGTGTATTTACTATTATATGTTGTTATATAATGTTCTTAATCCCCAAATACACTAGTATACACTATCTTATGAGTTTAATAAAGTGAAATTCTATGTAATAAATCAGGACTAAATGTGTAATATGTGGCATGGTTTTTTTATTGGGTGTATCAAGGACATAGTCAGCCATGGAATATAGTAAGCCTCATCCATGAACATCATATCTCGGAGCCTGACATGGACCACTTGACGGTGCTAGTGGAAATAGATCAAAATGAATGAGACTCCCACTGCTCTCCCATATCTTCTAAAAAGTTTTGTTTTATACAAAACAAAATAATCATTCCTCTAAATCAATATAAATGATCCATTAACCATCTCTCTATCAGTTGATTGAAAATTTTTAAATCCCTAGTGAGATGTCCATGACTGTTGCAAGAGAAACACCACATCTATCTAGTATGGATAGATTAATCATGATATCTCTAAGTTGTAGACACTCTATCCTTGGATCATTTCCTAAAGTATCTTGCATTCCAGTGTCCCTGACTGTACCATCAGATACTAGCTGCAGACATATCAGCTCTAGTTTTCCCACTACAAACACCAATTTTTTCTGTCTTCTCTTACAAAAAATTCCTCCCCTACTAAATCCCACTCAATAACTATATCATAGGATAAAATTCATGAGATTTTATTATAGCTCTAATATATCAGTGTAATCTGTACATGAATGTATTTTATTGTAGGAATAGATCTCGAACCTTGTCCATAGTGTATCGAGATGGGTTGATGAACATCACTAAATACTCAGCAACATTCATGTTACCCTACTAAAATATTAGTGCTCCTATATGCATACTACTCATTTCATGGATATAGAAAACACCCCCTAAATATAAGATAAAAATATTACAAATTGGGATCCATAAAATTATGTGTCTGAGTCACAATACTCCACTACCTCTCCCTAAATTTTGATAAATACTCCATATTTAGACCACAATCTAATATGGAGGTTTTCTCATAAGGTGTAAAGCTCAAGACACTACCTAAGTCCATTCATCAACATCCTAGGGTTTTGGGTCACCACAAAACCTAATAGGTTTTTTACATTGAAGCTCATTTAGAGTGATAAACCTATACACTTCCTCAACTCAAACTATCAGTGAAACCTACTACATGAATGGTGGTGAAAATTCTATAAGACCAATTAGAGGTACGACCTCATCAGCATGACCCTATATCAAATCATTATAACCAAAATGACCATCCCCAATATTTTTCAATGGAACATTTTCTTTCCATCTATATGGAGGAATCCAATTAGAGAATCAAAATGTACAAGAATCAATTATTATATCTCGGTACTTGACATAAGAATGACATGAAAAACCCGAACCATTCCAAAAATGATGTATGTAGCAATGTTTTCCTATAAGTAGTTACTATATATACCAAGTCAATTAGCTTGTCATAATTGTATTGGTTAATGGATATGTTAGCTTAAACATCAATACAGGACACTCTATCAAGATATTTAAACTCAATGAACATCAAAATTGTATCCCTAGTACCTTAAATAATCCACACAAACTCGGATCCAATTGTATAATCGACTTCTATGACACACTTTTAACCAATCCTAACCCTATAGGGTGTTCTTAGACTACCCAAATCCCTCAAATAATATGCCAATGGTTGAAAAACATAATCTAGTAGAAATCATACTCATGAAATGCATTATCCAGATGTTCCTACACACACACATATCTACAATCAAATAAAATACAGAAGGGTAAATATGAGAAACTAAAAAAATTCATGAATAAGATCTATATCCTAAATTCAAAGTATAATGATTGTATTGAAAGAATGTATTTCCATATACAATACCAGAAAATATGATAACTAATTCCATCAAACTATGTAAAGGGAACTATTGTCAAATACAACCCCTATTATAAACATCTGTATATCTAGTTCACAATGCTCCATTGGGACCTGGTCATCCTACGACTACCTCAAAGGTTCTATATTCTACTTAAGTAATGACACCTGTAGGAAGATTCCATTCACGAGAATTTATAATGATACCTAGTATGAATACTAAAAATCTACAAATATAAATCATCAATAGAGGTCAACTCAACATCCTTGCATATTTCTATCAGATATGTGATGAATGTACAATAGAAAAAACCCATAAATACACATGAAAGATGATTATCCATAGATAGGTCTCAAACACATTTCTAGACATAGGATTATGCTAAAGGCTTTATGGTAATTCTTTTCTAAGAGAAAACACTCTTGTAACCATGCCAACACAGATGGTTCTCATCCAAGTGATAACATTTTTCTAGAATTGGAAAATATATACCCACAGGATCACTAATGATCTACAGACGTTTATAAGGGATCACACCATGATCTGTAGGGGGAACTAAAAACCCTACTCCAACTCTATATTTCATGATACGTAGATAGTGGATCACACCAACAACAATTGGGGTATACCATAAACCCTAATGGTGTCATCTTATTTGTAAGTGATCACATGCTCATGTATTTTGGTCATTATAATTCCTTAAATACAACCATATTAAGTTGATGAAATGAAAAAGGATTCAACCATGATATCATGAAGTGATACAAAGACTCTATCTTTGTCAAAGCATATGGGGGTATCATAATCATATTCTCATGACATAATGGAATACTATACCCTTGTGAGAATGAACTAAGGGATCACACTTAATAAATACGTGTCTATACTAAAGAAACGGAGGGCCTCACAGTACCTCAAAAGAAGTTAATGTTATATATTGGTAGGACACTATTTGTTCCTCTCATCTTATACCTTCTATTATTCATTCCCATGTTCCTCTATATGTGACAATGTACACATGGTCATTCTTTTGTATGATAATCGTGACAATGTTTCTAGAAAGGTCCATTCCCATGTACTGTTTGTGTAAATTATGATCTTTTATCATAGGTATGCATGGTATGTGACACATTTAACATGGATTGTGACACTTCATTTCATGTGTAAAACCTAGCACTGTAGAATGGTTCCCACATAGAATTTGTTCCACAAACAGCATGTCATGTAACATAGGATCTTCCCAAACCTATAGGTTATCTATTATTATTCCTATTTCACCTCCACTAATACAAAATCTTCCATCTATCATGCCTTTAGATCCATGATCTAGGGTGGTAGATTATCAGCATCGACCACAAAGGGATTTTGGTTATCTCATCCACCATGAAATCAGTCTTTATCACACGTCACCATTACTACACACCGAAATGGTAAATGAGGATCCTTAAATCAAATCAAAATCCACATAAACTCATCCACCACAGTAATGTCCCCTTGATATTGAACCTAAACCCTCATTATTAGTCTGTTATATTGAGTAATGTTCATTTAATGATAGAATGTTAGATATTTGACAAACCACTAACAAAAGGGATTTCAGGTGATGAAATTGAAAATAATAGTGAGGAAAGGACCAGTAAATATTAAATTAATGAACCTAGGATTTGGTTTTCTTATTCCTCATTTTATTTCAATTATGATGAAAATTTAAGTGAAATAGTAATCCATAATATAGATTCCATATAATCCAATGAAGATAAATCGGATCACATAAGCATGATCCACCAATGAATAAAAATATTAGTTGAAGTTATTTTAATCATAATGGATTGAAAATATATAAATCATATTCCGATCATAGATTTTGGTTCAATCGTTGGAGAAGAGTGGTTATGTGCCATTATTGCTTGCAGGATCCACAACACTGCTGTGCACCGACCACTGATCCTTGATCTGGTTCTGATCCTTCCAAGAACACTCATCTAATGGAACCACTTTTGACCCTAGGGATATATGGAAAACATATATATCTTTCATATCATTATTTTCATAGAGGAAATTGGGATTCCACTACAAAATTTATTTAAATATTGTGTTCTTGACTGCACTTTATCAAAATATATGACACCAAAAATGGTTTTGTTGTGACTATGGAAAACTGAGGCCTCCTTGCAATAATAATAGCCTTGATTTTTTTTCAGAGAAATTAATTCAATTTATAATGTATAAGTAATGTTGATGGTTTTGATAGTTCCTAGTATTCCATAGATATTTTATTGAGGAAAAATGCATCAACATGACATTTATGTAAAAGGTATAATAGATAATCATTAACTCTCATATATCCAAATAATATTTAGTTGATGATTATATAACTAAATGTCTTCTAATTAATATTTCTCCTTCAATTGCTATTTGAATGAATACTCTAAAAGTTGTATGGAATGGTTCTCTTACATTTTTATTTTTTTCAATATATTTGTAATTAACATTTATGATCATTCAGTTAATGGAAAATTATACCCTTGATTAATCATAGGTATATATATTATTTATATATTAGGGGTTAAATCATAAAATTTCTGGTGTCCAAAATGAAAAAATTATTATAAACCAGAAAATAATATATGATGATAATTCAATTTTAAATCCCTCACCATATAATGATTAGTGATAATAAAAAATATAATAGTCATGTGGAAGATGATTTTCAGTCATATTCTATATCAAATTCACCACCACAAGATGACTCTTTTATATAATGTTATATTTTGTCTTCTCCTCCCACAAAAAAATGTTTTATTAGAAATGAAATGTACAAAAGAATTATTATACCTCTATAGATGAATTTTGAGGCTAAAATGGTAGAGAATGAACTACATTTGGATAAAGGTATTGATTCAAATTAAGGAACTATGAGCTGTTAGGATGTGGTTAGTTGTAATGATTCTAGTAGTTGAGTGATCTCTATGTAATAAATGATAACGTCTCATTAGGTGTATTATATATGAGATTTAGGGAAATTACCTAAGGGTGATAATATTTTATTCTTAAAATATTTGTTCAATAATAAATATTTCACCCCATGAATTAAAGGAGAATTATATAAAGCATTGTTATTTTAGAAGCCTATATACAGGTTCCATGTGTTGACTACATTGATATCATTATTACAGTTGATAAGAATAGCTCAATTTGATTTATATTGAGTGTTGTGGATATGTAAAATCTTGAGTTGGAATAATTGAACGTGAAAATTGATTTTTATTATAAAAATATTGAGTGGATATTTATATGAAGAATATTGATTTTTTTTACTTAATGGTATGAAATTTATGTGTATGTTCACTCAAGAAATCTCTTAATTTCCTAAAATAATAACCAAGATAGTGGTATAAGTGTTTTGACTCTTTTATGACCTATCATGGTTTTAGGAGGTTTAGTTTTGATAATTGGATTCATATTATGAAATATTTAGATGGATATTTTTTTATCAACAAATTTATATTGATGACATGATAATTGAAATTATGAAAATTAAATATGTTATACAGGATAATGATATATTAAATTTCGTGATATTAATGAATAATTTAGGATTTGTAAAAAAATTAATTGTAATGAAATACAATGTTACAAAAATTTTGGAATATTATATTTGTGTCAAAAATAATTCATTGTATAATTTATTGATAGTTTTATCATAAATAACACTTAGCCTATAAGTAGTCCATTAGATACTCATCCTATGATTTCATCTTATCTTTGTCTACATTTGAATTATGTGGATGAATATATTTTTTATGTTCTATATAAGTTAATATTGAGTTAATTAATGTACTATTTGGTTTTCATCAGTCTAGATTTAGATCGTATTGTCAGTGTAGTTTGTGGATATATAGATTATCCTAGTAATGTACATTGGAAGGAAGTATAATAGATCTAAATATATCTATATGGGGCTACTGTTATTTTTTATAAGTTCATGGGATAATGTTTTGTGAATTGTGTATTGTAATTTTGTATGGGATCATGGTAGGAGAATATCATTGAAATATTATGCCTTCATCATTGGTGGGTGTGCTATTAGTTGTATTGTATATTCAAAGAATATAATATTTTTATCATCCTCTTAGGAGAAATATATTGTTATTATAAAGGATATAAAATAATAAATTTTGTTAGGTGTAATGATGGATGAAATCAGTACATATCTATTGATTTATTTAGTTTATTATGATAGTTATTTTGTAGTATTTCCGTAAATGGATTAGATTTTTTTTAGTGGGCCAAGAATAATGATGTGTGATATCATTTTCTGGGATATGTTATTTCTCATGGAGATATTTTTTTTAGAAAAATTAGTACTCATAATAATCATGTATATTTGATTAATAAGTATCCACTAATTTCCATGTTTAATCATTACATGGAATTTATTTTTCTTTTATGTTGAATTTTTTCTTTATGGGACTTCAATGGAAGAGGTGGAGTTTTGTTTCAGTAGATTTAATATCTATTACATAATTTTAGGGATTTAGATCAAGGTGGAGATTGATGGGGTGGTCTCCAAATTCATATTTGATCCCTTGTTCACAACACTAATAAATGTATTCATTGCCAGTTCTTTTTATTTTTTTCCTTGAGATAATTACCCTATTTATATATCATTTTAATGCTATGGGAGGTATTCGGTAAAAAATATACACCAAATTGAATTTTCATTGGTACATCATCCCATGTTATTTCCAGATTTGGTATTTCTCTATAAAATATTGGAATCCTCATTTTCCTCTTTATATTTATTGGTTTTACATTCATATACTTTTTATAAATCAATGACAATAATGATTTTATAAATTATCAAAAACTACATAATTTTATTTTATTGAATTATTTTTCATTATTATGTTATTATAGTACTAAAAAAGAGTTAATTTTTTAAAAATAATTAATTACTCAAATGTATCTTCTAGGTCCATTTTTAATACAACGATTTGTTTTTCAATGAATGTTAATCCAAATATCAATTTTTTGAACCAAGTGATTAATATTTTTCCCCTTTATAAAAAATAAAAATATATATAAATTATGAAAAAACATTAGATATAACAAAATAATATAAATATTATAGAATAAAATACAACCTATATTTCCATTTTTATAGAAACAAATTGTGATACCATGATATGATGATTTAATTTTTTCAAATAATACATTATATTTTTTAGATAATTATTAAAATTATTGTAAAAACAATAAAAATTAATTTTTTGTATTTATATTATTATGTTAATGTAAAATATAGAAATTACACGTGATATACGTTCCATGTAATATCTATAAAAGACTTCCTCTACTAATGACTCCTGGATTCAGGAACATTCACATATTTTTTTGAGTTATCATGGAAGTCTAATTTTTCACATTACATAACTAAAATAAAAGACTCTTAATTTATTTACAAAGTTTCTAATTTTATAGGTTCTTAAAATAATGTCATGTAACATGAAATTAAAAAATATATCCAAATTAATAAAATAACAGTAAGAATATTAGTAATTTTACACTATTAAAAGATGTATTTCCATAGCCTTATATAGGTTTTGATCAGATTTATCTAGCTTGAATAAAATGTCTTGATAGTTTAACATTTTATATCTCACCAAACTTCCATGAATCTCCAACAACATTGGTTTTTCTACCACTTTATGTTATTCATACTTTACAATTTACTATGATCTTCCCTCTACAATGGATCCTTGAAGTAGGTTTATGTCTAAAACCAAGTCGTGTTCTTTATATTAGGGATCTTTGTGACACACCATTAATTTGTCATTATTCCATCTATTATCATCTTTCTCTTATCCCTAAACACGATGTTCCACATGATCAAGAGTAGTGCAATGTCTACAACTAGACATGTATTATCATGTTCACCATGATCAATTGTTCTAGCATAACCTAGTTCCAAAAGGATGCGGATAAGGATTTTGGCTACTAGTGTTATCATTGACACCACTCTCTCCCATTATCCCCAAATTCTCATGTTTTTTTAATTTTTTATCAAATAATATTATTAGTAAGGTTTCAGTTAAAGCAATCATTTTATACTTATAGTAAAAACTTTTTATCTTTTGAAGTGTATTTTAGTATTTTGAAAATCAAAAAACATTTAATGGATAAAATTACATTTTTATTATTTTTATCTAAATATTAATAATTTAGTTTGAATAATAATTTCGTATAATTAAAAATAAAACATGATGTTATCATCCTTTCACATAGTTACTCTGTTACTGATGGATGTAGAGGTGGAACCAACTACAGATAATTGAAGTTTGCTTTCATCAATCACAATTGACATTGAATGATTTCAAATTCATTTATGTTTTCAATTTCAAACATAACTTCTGATATGTCTATATCAAAAAACCTCCATAGTAGGAACACTATATTCATTATTATTAGAATCTCATACAAATTGTTTAGAGTATTCATATGTTTCTATGTATTCTTCACCTCTCAGATGTTATTATCCATATTATATACTAGTGACATCAATAACATATAAGGTTATTTATTAACTATAATTTCGTATTATTTGTTCAACATAATTTTTTTTATTGGTACACTCCAAGGGAGTATTAAGGTAATTATATATTATATAATCCTCTATCATATTTTATAAATTACCTATAATCTAAAATGACACCATCCACTAATATCTAGGGATGATCTCATCACACATTCTATATACCATTATTTTTTAATTTAGTTATCCCCCAAGTGGGTGGATATACATTGATATATCAATGAGGTGAATAAGTTGACCAGGTCATACATTCTATGATGTTACTTCTTTAGAATTCATTTATCCATCAGAAAAACATTTAAGGCAAACATTTCCATTATTCAAACCTTTTTCCATAACCATTGATCTATGAAATAGCTTTAATGTTCCATCAATATGGATTATATACAATGACGATTCAATATGTTTTTTCTAGGCTGAGAATGTTTTTCCAAAACATGTGGATGTATTACATAATTTTAAAATTAAGTAAACATATAATCTGCGTCAAAATGGATATATGTCACACACTGATGTTATTCATATCTTTATCATCCACTAGATGTACTCTACCTAAAATTATAAAAATTTAAATCTTCATACGTCCACTATCATATGTTGAATAAAAACCCAAAATTTCCAATCATGATTGTCTGAAGTGATTATGTAACACAAAAAATTAAAATTCTATATTCCTCTAACATAGGTTTTGTAAAATCACTTCTAGAAGTGTATCTTCCAAAGTATTACCTCAATTATTTATATTACATTTCATGTTCATTTTCATCTAAAATCACTAAAAAATATATAACCTTCCAATGAGTTACTATAACTCTAGATATTCCATGATTCTCACTTCTAGTGATTTTCCCATAAAATATACATACCTTTTCCGTCTACAATATACACTATTTTATAAGATTACAGAATAATCTCATGTTGAATATCCAAATTGAATATCAGTTAATGAATTTTTTTTAACATATTGTCATCATTAAATTTAGAATTATATATTATAGTAACAATCACATCCCATTATTTTTATAATAAAGATAGTTACAATAGATTTTTAGTTGGGTCTATAAATTTAAACATCACTACATCTCAATAAATTCATATCAAATAAAAATTGAATATATGATTGGTTTTTGAAGTTTCTTCCAACACACTCTTTTCATAGCATATATTTAAAGAATATATCATTTATCAACATTTGGTTATCACAAAAAAAATATATAAATATATAGGAGGGCCTTCAATATTCATTATGTTATTTTGAAATATTATATTTTTTATACCACATTATTAGAATGGGATGTTTACATCAAACAATGTGAATTCATACCCAGTGTCTCCCATTCATCCACTACATTTAGATTGTTATAAATCAATAGAATAATATGGTCCTCCTATTATTGAAAAAACCATTATATTTTTGTTCTATAAGAAAATTATTCATTTGATAAAATGTATCGTCCAAAACTATCCACTCACGAAACACTATCCATTTATATGTTTTGATGTTTTGCATCATAAAATCAATATTAAAGGGATAGATTTGCAACTGTATATATAAATTCTCTTCTATGGCCTAGTGAAAAATATAACTATTGAAATAAACTCTAAATAACATTGTCTTGGGCCTATTAATTAGGAAACAGTCAAACCTTGAACTCTGACAGTTCTTATTTGTACATATCCTATTTCAAATAATGCACCGAAAACTACCCCATTTGATAATCAATAGAAAAAAATCCATACCAAACCCATGTTACGATGATGAAAATTTGAAAGATAATAAAACATAACTAACCATACTACAATATAGAACCACAATATTAGAATAATTATGACTTTTAGAAGATAATGATGAAAACTATATCATAAGAAAAAGGTATTTTTTTAGTTTGAACATATGCACTATTCCATTTGGGATTGAAACATAACTTTTAATCAAAGGAATATAAAATGATTATATTTATTTAATTATCTTCAGAAATAAAAAACACCAAAATTTTCATTTAGATTCTTGCTTATGCTTCCATGTTTCATCTCCATTTGATCCTCACTATCCAAATACTGCCTTCCCATTACATTAGTGATTTCTCCCATGATTGAAAATATTCCAAATCAAGTAAAAGGGATTATGATCTTCATTTATGAATTATACTATAATTAAACTTTAAGAATGATGTTGTTAACCCAAACTGTGAATCACATTCATCGTGGTATAGTATCCTAATAATCTAATACCATTTGGGTATTATGAACGGTAATAAAAGTATTGGATGTTACACCTCTAGAGCATAAATGGTTGAAATTAATGAAATATAGTGAATATGTGATCTCAATGTACTAGAAAACGGAATAAAACCACACACATGTAAATGGAATAAATAACTATACTGCGAATAAATCATACATGGGATCCAACAGGGTAATTATAGAAATAAATACAGTTAAAATAAACACACATGTATTTCTGTTGTTCTATTGTGAGTCCTCGTCCATAAGGGTTGCACTATTGTCTATTATAAGTATCATTGGATTATAAAAATTCAAATATATATTTGAAAATTTACCCCCATTTTTATAGAAAATTACATCCAATGTAACCAGTGTCCATATCCATACATTTTTCATAGGGAGTGAGTCCACTATAGTTCAATCTTCATTTGTCAGCCATGAACAAGATCAAAGAAATCCCATTCTTTATCTTCTACTATTGGCATATAGTATATACTTTTCATACTCTCATGAACATCCTCTTACTTGTTCCCTTTTTCCAAAAATGTGGTACGAAAGGACTCTTTTGAATGTGTTTTGTGACTCCACACCCTACCTGCAACTAGGAAAGGGGTAAGTTATGATCACACGTAACTGATATCCATTATCTAATATATAGCTTTTGGACATTAGAATCACTGTCACTCTCTCTCCGCAATATCTATCTGATCATTGAATGTAATACTTATAGAGTCACTCCTTACATAATACATAAATCCATACCCAAAAAAATCACTATAGAGCCAAATAATTTCTAATGAAAAAATGCCCATTTGGCAGTTATTAGTTGAAACTATGTTACTAAAGAATGAAAATGTATATAGAACTACATAAACATGAAAATTCTATAGATGTATAATATGTTATGTGTGTGTGGGAGATTTCATATATTCTTATATATTTATATAAATATATTTACCCACAATTTTAGTTATTTATTTATTTTTACATTAATAAACACATATAGAGACACATCTAGATATTTATCCGTGCTTATATTTAAAGACAGAAAATAATTTTCAAATATATATATTAATATTCTAATAAATATAATTTTTCACTTAAATTATAATTATCTATTATAAATAATATTATTTTTTTGTTTTATATATTTATTTACATATATAGTTATTCAATTAATTTTTGAATGTTAATTATCATTTTGAAATTTATTTTCATAAAAATATATATTTCAATATTGAAATTATATTATAATGTTGGTATTTATATGCACACATTTTATTTGAATATATATATATATATATTATATTTCTATATTTAAATTCTAAATATATATACTAACTATATAATAAATTTGATTAATATAAATTATATTTATATAAAAAGGTGGAAAACATATATTTACTCGATTAAGTATATTGTAAATTAAATTTAAATAAATAATATTACTTATAAATAAATATTTAAATTATGAATTTTTTTTTGTAATTTCTATACATATATTATTAATTCCTTAAATTTTTTTGGTCATATAAACATATAAGTTACGTAAATTTTATTTTTATAATTTATAAACTTATTTGTTTTTATATATTTTTATAATTGTATATATATTTCACATTTAATTATCTGTTAAATTATCATTTTCATGAAGATAATTTTTTATTATTCAAAAAACATTTTAACATTCATACACACACACATATAAAATATATATACATAAACACATTATATTAGTATATATAAATACTCTATATAAATAGAGTAAATATATTACAATTTGATACATAAAAATTATATCTACCTAAATAAATGTATCAATATTTATAATCTACAATAAATTTTATTTAAATATATAAATCTGTCATATATTTGAACTGAAATATAAATAAACAGATAAATTAGAATTATATTGGTGTGTTTGTTTGAAAATATGTGATTAACTAAATATTTTTTAAGTATATAAAGATATAACAGACACTAGATAATATTGATCCATATATATATATATATATATTTCCACTTTTATATGATTGTGAATTTGATATTATATGTCATAATTCCACTGTTACACATATTTTCTTCTTTGAACATCTACATCCGACATTAGATTCTCCAGTTTTTTAATACATTGACATTGTTTTCACATTATCTACTCTTCCTTATGAAACATTACCTTTCTTTACATCCCTTGTGACATCCCCTTGTTTAAGGGTGAACATTATATTAATATCCGTTTTGGGAGAATCATACTCTTCATTGAGTTCCACCACTATTGAATCAATTTTTTGAAGTCATCCCCTATAGCGGTTAATTCCATCTATAGGTATCCCATAATTATTGTTGTGTCATTTTTAGTATCAGTATAATGATTAAATCCTTCTATTGTGGAACCTCCCAATTTGAAATTTCTATGAAATAAACATATTTTCAGTGTCACTATTATCCCAAAAATAATTTGATGTATTAGATTTTGAGTTTGATTGACATTCCTCACACTATCACAACCCATGTACCTTCAAATATAAATACTGGATGCCAGTATCACATCTTCCTTATTCCTAGGAAAAAGTTGTATTCCAATCTACAATATAATTTTTATCTGTTGTTATTTTTATATATAAATGTGCTTTAAACCATCATAAAACAATTTACATCTTTTATACTATCCCCATTTGTGGTTGAGGTGGCAAGGGGAATGGTGTTTGGGGCATCGATTGTGGGGTCGAGTAGCAAGGAAAATTTTATTATAGCGTGCATATGAATTGTAGACAACATTTAAATTAACATATCTTATATAAAATGATACATATTAAACATTAGGAAATAAATTACTGAAAAAAAGTTATTATGCAGTAATTTAACCAAAGATCTGTTTTCCATATTTATCAATGGTTTTATCATTTATTTTATTATCTAATAAATATGGAATAAATAAAAAATTCTTCTTTAATATATTAAAATACTATTTTTTCATTTATTCATAGAAAATCCCACATAACATTTGAAATTATATAGTAAAAATAAATTACTGAATAGTCACTTATCCATTTAGTGGTGGTTTATAACAACCACTAAAAATGCATAAAACTATACACCATATAAATTAATAAAATATTAAAAAATTTACATAACATAAAATGTAAAAAACATTAATTATATAAAAAAATTAATATAAAATAATATACAAAAAACAATTATGTAACTAATTATATATATATATATATTAAATAAAATTAATCATAAAAAAATCAAAAACAATCAGTCAATAACCACTCTAAAAAATAAACAATCACCATTTATGAATCATTTTATCATATAAGAATTACAATTCTAACATCCTACCATAACCCATCATGTCAATATATCTATCTCAATAATATTTTACCACCTCTATAGCTAGGATAATTATACATAAAACCTACCACATCACTATCTTATAAACTATATCAAAAACAAGATAGAAATAAAAAAATTGTATGAAATAAATTAAAAATAAAAAATTTTCAATGATAATTTTAACAAAAAAATCATAATTACTACCTTTTGAAGAGTGTCATGTATTTAAATGCCTATCCTTCTATCAACTTACATTATCTATCACATGTCAGAAAAAAGTAGAACATTTTAGAAAAAAAACCTGAAACAAAAAAATCATGGAATCTCTTTATAAACATTCCTATAAAATTAAATATTTTTTAATCAAACATATGATTATAAAAAAAATTCTATATCAACCCAGATATCGAGAAAATATATAAATTTATTTAAATTAACTAGATCATTATGTCTCTAAAATAAACCACAATAAATTAAAAATATAAAATTATCTATTTAATTTATGATTCCACTATCATAATTTTAAATGATTGATTTTATAATAATTGAGGCTTGAATCCCCCAATTTCCATTACTATGAATCTAATTTTATTGAATTGATAATAAAATTTACAATTAACTTTCTAAAACTAAAAAATAATTACATAATGTACCTATCGTCATAATATAGATATAGTTGATCATTATTTCTCATAATTCAGTCATTGTAAGATTAAAATTAAATAATTCTTTCATCCAATATGATTCCCCTTTACAAGAGTCTAAATTCAAGACTATCAATTATAAACATAGTTATAAATTTGTAATTGACAAAAAATAATTATTCAACATTTATAAAATAAAAATGATGTTTTTTATGATTTATAATTAAAATGATGACATTTTCCATGTTTTCGGCCATTATAAATATATTTTAGTGTTTTCAAACACTAAAATTGCATCTCAAACTATCCCTATCAAATAAAACTCAGAACAGAATGGAGACTATTCTAAAAATCAGAAATAAACCTATAGTTTTTGTTATATGATTTCATGGAAATAAAATTACATTTTATTTTTTTCCACCTCATAATTAACACATTTAATGACTTTCAATCAATTAAAAAATACATATTCAATTAGTTTGAGAACACCACACATTAGATTGATTGGATGTCTAATTTTATATTTAAAAAAATAATTTTTTTTATAATATAATTTTAATCTATGATCATTTTCTTTATTTTAAATGATACATTAATATTTTAGTGTTTTAAAATAAAAAAATGAGATTTCATTCATCCCATGAAATATATGACTTAGATCATCATGAGATTAGTTCTCATATTTCAAAAATAAAGATATGAATACATTGTTTATAATTTCACAATAGTCTATGATTTTTTTCTAGTGTATAACCCCCTTATACATGCATTTAAATATTTTAATATCTTTCAAAATAGTTTACTTAATACCATTTTGGAAAAAGACATGATAAAATGATTTTCATTCTAATTATTCATTTTAGAATTAAATAAAAAGCAGCTTTCTAATTATTTGAAATCAATTTGATGTCATCAGTTATGGGTTTTATAATTACACAAACATTTTTATGATTTAAAATAATAAAAATTTATTTTTAGACATCATATATATATTCTGTGATTGGGGTAAAATTACATTAAACATACACACACAATATTTCATTGTTATGTTTTTCACCCTTACATGCATGTTTTGTTTTTTGGGACATAGTAATGCAATTCCAGTCATCCTAAGAACAAAACCACTGAGATATATGTCTTTTCTAATTATGTAGATTGAAAATATTATATGGTTGTGAAGATATGATATAATAGCCCTCAAAGGATGTTTTATTGATTTTTACCCATAAATAATGCAGGTATATAATTAATATCTTTAAAATATATTATTGGGTGATTTGAAGAAAAAAACAGTTCAGATTTACATTTCATGACCTTATAAATATCGCAAATATTAGAAATGAGTTTTTTTATGGTTTAATGTTTATTCAATGTCATATGTTATTATTTTATCATTACAATGTAATTTTATGGTTATAAAACACTAAAAATTAGTTTTTGGTCATCCTAGTTGAAAGACAGTAATATATATACATACTCAATTCATACATTTCAAAAATCAACTTATTGATTTTTTAATATTATTTCACTTAAATTAAATTAGATTTATCGATTTGTGAACCATGATATACAGTTTTAATTAAATTTTAATGTTTATAAACTAGTTTTCCAATCAGTCTAAGCACACCATACGTTGAATTGATGTGTTAGCAACTTATAGACATAAAAAACAATTAAATGATTATATTCATATGATTTTATATTGATATGTGGTTTTTTATATGGTTTTGATGACACCCAACATTTTAATGTATTAAGACACTAAAAATATTTTGTCCTTATCTTTAGAGAATAAGAAATCAGATTGATTGGATGTTAAATATTGATGAAAATTATCATCTAAAGGGATTTGATTACAATAAATTTTTTGGTCACAAAAAAATTATTTAATTCCCATAGAATTTAATATATTAAATGGACATTTATTTATATTTCTCTCACCAAAATGAAAATTTCAGTGCCAAGGTGTGCTCCTTGATTATAATAATTTTTTTATACGTTATCAATCCTTCCTTTTTGATAATAAAATTTTTCACTTCCTTGCCCATGTTTTTTTAATCATCTACACTGCAGGATCATCCAATATTAAAATATTTTTATCATTTTTCATTAACATTCATATGGGTGTGAGTTCATGAAATATAGTATTTCTTATATTTATGGTTTCCCATCCTGGTTGCGTACATGATTAATGAAACACAAAACTTGTTTGATGTCCATTCCAATTGATCCATAATCCTTGTGTAAACCCATTTCTATTAGAAATTATAAAACCCCACTTTAGTATTATTTTACACACCTTTGACATTTTTATATGAATCAAAAATATCTTTTACCATAGTCTGATATATTCTCATTACGTTCATATTGGGAATATCGTATGGTTCTCTTATATATAGTAATCACAACTTTATCTTTTGTTATTTATATATATTTTTTATTTTATAGAAAAAAGTATCGAGGAAACACATGTTAAACCAGAGGATTCTATTCCTATATAACATAAATTTATTCAAATAACCTCTAAATATAAATATATTCTTTTCAAAATAGGATTTTATGAGGATAACTTCAAAATTGAAAAATATGTCCAGCATGTGGTAATGTGATGTTCTTGATATTCTAAGTCAATGCGAGTTAGATATCACCTTTGAAGATAATTCCAATTATATATCTATTGTTTATAGGAGAAGACAAAACCATCAATCTGGTGGTATGATTTTAATTTTTAAAAAAATATCTGATATATAGTGTGATGCGAGATCTACTATAAATAGGTTTTCAATTATTTTGGAAGACAGGATCATAGGAAAATCATTCAAAATCTGCTCTATAGAAAAAATAAATTTTGTCATTGTTTTAGTAAACAAATACTTTTCGGTGATTATGAACATGGAATGTTTTAATAAAATCCTATAAGATCTAGAAACATTATAATTATTGATCAAAGATGATCGTAAGGACCTCTTATTGTTAAAATCTCCACAAGAGAGTAATAATCATGTAAAAACTATAATGTTTTATGGTATGGATGGGTTAAAATTTGTTGATGTATCCAATAATATGATTAAAAATGAGTACAGTAGTATGAAAAATTATGACCATAGAGATTATTATTTAGTTTTATTTATAGAAACTAGAGGAAGATCATCTAATAATAATCATAGAGTATTCAAAAGAGTTAAATCAAGATTAATTTGAATGGTTGAGTCCACCTATAGATAAACAGCCAAATAAAAATGTAATACATCCATCAAAAGGGGTACTAGATGAAAAAATATCCAAATGATGAGAAACTGTAATGTCATAGACCCTCCTATTCTGGAAAATTTCCAAATTTCTGTAACACTAAACAGTTACACTAAACCATTCCACCCAAAATGTGGTATGAGTAACAGAAGCACCGTGATGGTGGCACCAGTCACGGCAGCACTGTGACAGTGACAACGGTCATGAGAGTACAAATTACGATTTCACTGATCATGACAATACTGGCTATAGTGGCACTACAAACATTGTCACCATGACAGTCTCACACAGAAACGGTGGCACTGTGACAGTCGCACAGTGAAACGGGGGCACTGTATTAGTTGCAAACCAAATGTGCGACACCCTAAGAGTGGCACCATTATATTGTCTCACCAAACAATGTCTCTGCTTTTCCCTTTTCTTTGTTTCCATTTTCATGTTCCACTCTGATAAATTATCTTTTGGTTTAAAAGTGTTTTAATACCACATTAAATGCCTTCTATGGCTGGTAAAAGATGTTTTTAAACACCCATTATATGAGTGGCCCATTTTGTTCCTATAACACACCGCTTCATCCTTAGTGTCACTGATTTTTTCCATTCTTTTTTCCAGTTTATCCCAATTATGCATTTTCTTATATTTAAGGGAAACCTCATAATGAATAGTAGTTATGGAAACCACTCTGATATGTATTGTTAATTAAAAATTAATTCTGTTTTTTGTAGCTACCCAGAAATGTAAAGAAATCATGATCTGGCATTTAAGCCGTTCTATTTTTTCAAATATCATAACTCCACGATCTGACCCTTTTTATCGCACCGAGCTCTTTTCATTATTCAGGGGTTTGTCCAGTTTTTTCCCTACTGTGTTGGGAGTCCCTCTTCATAATAGTATTTGTGCACTTATGTTGGAGCATGTCCTATGCACCATTGTATATAACGACCCATACTTTACATACATTGTTAATACTTCAAAATTGAAGCACACTTATTACAACATATGACAAAACCACAAAGGACCGTATAGGTATAGTGTCTTTAGAAACTGGGAAACATAAACAACTGGTTCATAAATCTTCTACGGTGTCTCCCATTTATTTCATCATATATAGGGTCCCTTTTAGCATATTCTACTGAATATCCATCTTCCTGACCTGGGGAAAAGAAAACATAAAAGGGTGAGCTCAAATGCTCAGCAAGGGCAAATAAAGGAAATAAAAATCATATCATATCTTTTTGAAAATCAAAACCTGCAAAAGAGGTCATAATATCATAACATTGAATAAATCATAGAAGTGAAAATAAGATCCCCATAATCATAACATAAAACTTGAAACATTGTGGCATGCACACATAATCATGGAAAATCATTTCTTGTTAGTCATGACTCATTGCCAAGACTATCTTAGTTGACAAAGTCCCTTTCTGAACCGAGTTCACTCCTCGTTTCAGTCCTGTATCACTGAACCGAAATAACCTTCCGTTCCAGCCATGTCTATCTCATGAGATATAAAATCTTTACCCAATGCATTGGAGAGAGATATAGGTCCCACACATCTTATAATGAATCCTTTCTTATGTGTGCCACATAATCATAAAACATACATCATCGCATAACACATGTAAAAAAAATGGGATTCTTGAAACATCATGACATCATAAATCAATTCATATAAGATAAAGGAATTCATAAAAATAATTCCATCAAAACATGATCAAATCAACGTAATAATAGGTATAAAAACAGAACCCTTTATTATCTTATATGGAAAATAATTTTGATAAAACACTTGAACTCCATTCTTGAGGAAAATATCCTTTCTACTTCAAAAACATTTTTCCTTTCATAACATGTCATAAAAATTTAAAATAAAAGAAGTTGATTAAAAATAATCTTGAAAACTTGTAAAGGAAGCTTCTTGGAAATAATGTTTTAAAAATCCATTCATGCCGTATAAGTTAAAAAAAACATGCTTCGTTCTTTTGTCAGAAAAGTCAAAAAAAGTACCTCGTATTAAAAAAATGACAAAAGATTGCTTTCATATTCTTTACTAAAAACTCACCGAAGGGTCAAATTGGATTTAAAATATTTTAAGTGGATGGAAACAATATTACATATTGAGGGAACATGGATGTTGATGATAAAATAAATCCCAGTAAATACCAAAGTATAAACAATCTCGGATAAAAATGAGATTGTGATATTTCCCTTACCTTAGGTCCGATTTGCTTTGTACGTGTCCGAAGGTCCTGTATAATGGTTTAAATAATGTTATTGACTTATTCCAGAATCATACATATTGATATGATATCATATATGGTCATATTCTTAGCTTCTTGTTAGTAATATTTCATTGTTACTTGTTACTCGGGTCTTTATTGCCTTTTGTTCTCATGCGTGTTTTGCCGAATACATTCTTATTCTTCTTTTAAGGTTATAGATAACTTATATCCAGAATGGTATTAGTGTAACATATATCATATTTATTCATTCAATTCATTTATATAATTACTATGTAATGATGATCATGTAGAACGAGTCGCATCACATCGTGGAGACGGTATTCCGTACGTACGCACGAGTGATGATATCGTTCCTATGATCTTGGAACTGTATTGGAGTATATATATATTATTTCAGAATCAATATTACTTTATAATAATCATAAATAGTTACTCATTACACCATTATACCCATCCTTGTAAAGTGATGGTGGAAAAATAGATTACACCACGGCGTGGAGACGGTATTCCGTACGTACGCACGCGCGGTGATTTCATTTTTCCGTAGGATGGATAGAAGGCGAATTAGGGTTGTTTAATATTTATAATAACATATCAGTATGTAAGTAATACTGATGTTATTACTTTATCATGAAACAACTAAAGAAGAATAAGTTGAAGAAGAAAGAAATTGAAAAGATCGGTAATGGATATTACCTCTTCTTCGGAACGCCTCTTTGAATCTTCCACTTAGGGAACTAAGATTGGTCTTTGAAGAAGACCAGGACCTCTAGGATTATTCTAGGAAAGTATAGAGGATAAAATGGCAGGGTTTGGCCGAGCTTGAGTGCTCAATTTGGTGTGAGGAGGAGGGGGAGGAGGTGCCCTTTTATAAGGGAGGAGAGGGGCACGTTAGGAATATCTCAAAATATTATTTTATATTAAAGTCAAAATCGGTTTATAATGGTTCCAAAGGGTCTTATTTAGAAGATAAGGTGGGGAAGGGTCGAAATACTATCAACAAATAGGATTTAGAAAAGTTTAGGGTATTATTTTATCCTTATCAATTAGATTTAACTCTAAGTTAAATAATTTAACTTTTACCATTTTTTTTTTGTTTTCTTTCACTCTATGGTTAATACACTTACTATAACATGCCAAACGAACCCCAAATTGTTTATTATTAATATATATATCCTTATCTAAGTCATTTGGCCGAAAGTTTGATTTTTAGGAATAAAATAACAATTAATAATATAATATTTTATTTAAAAACTATTTTGTGTCAATTTTGACACTATTTTTATATATGATTTTTCTGAAAGTCAAAACAGAATTATATGTTCGAAACAAGTTGATTAAATCAACACTAATATACCAT
The DNA here is from genome assembly GCA_963277665.1 of Viscum album. Taxonomy (NCBI): domain Eukaryota; kingdom Viridiplantae; phylum Streptophyta; class Magnoliopsida; order Santalales; family Viscaceae; genus Viscum; species Viscum album. Next base: position 328,915,583 of record OY728128.1, read on the forward strand.
AGTAACCTAGAAAATTAGTGGAATTCATAAAAAGTCTTAAATTACATTTATTTTTGTATTTATATTATCAATTATGTCAATATTTCATTAATAAGATAATTACTGCATCATCTTTGTGTCATAAATAAATTAAATGATTTGATTTCTAAAAATTACATATAAAATATCATCATGTAGGAAATAGTGTTAGATTTATAATGAATATTTACAATCGAATTTATCTTACGTATAACCCCATATTAAAAATTATTTACTTATTAAACTTTGATTTTAACTATTTTAACCCTTCTTTAAATAAATTATTAATAAATGTCCTAATCTAATCCAAGTGGGCCTAAATGGTCATATTTTATTCCTAAGTTTGTTTTTGGTCGAATTACACTTGTCCAATAGAATTAGGACATGTGTTAGGGTAATATTAATATCATATTTACCCTTAGTTACCCTATATACTATTAACCGCGGTAAAAAAAAACTAAAAAGTTACTATTCACCAAAAAATTATTTTCATCTCATTGAACCACATTTTAGTCCTTGATATTAACCGTGTCTCTCGGATTTTCGAAATTCCATTCACAGAAGCGTTTAAATTAAGTTTTATGCAAAATTCAGTTTTTAACCTACCACTTAGTGGTTTAACTATTAATCAAAAATTGAAAGTTTTCAGAAAAATACCAAAATTTCATCCTAGGCTAATTTCGGTATTCCGAATCCAAAAATGAAGTCCATTTTGAAAAATAAAATTTATAAAATTTCAAAAAGTGGTTATTACTATTCATAACGGCTAGTTTTTATAATATTTTAATAGCATATTCTTGTTTAGTAAAACTCGGTATTGCGTACGACACAAGCTATCGAAGAAGGTCGCGATTGCGTGTAAAGCAAGCCAAGAAAGTGTTGTGTAGAAAAAGATTCCTTTGATTATTTATATAACATAAAAGTCTCGGGTGTTACATTCTACCCCCCTTAAAAAAAAATTCTCCCTTGAAATTCGTCACTTTGTAACAAACAGATGAGGATACTTCTCCCTCATCATATCCTCAAGCTCCCATGTAGCTTCTTCAAGTTGGTGGTTCCTCCATAAAACATTCACCAATCGAGTGGTCTTGTTTCGTAGGACTTTTTCGCTATGATCCAGAATCTCTATCGGCTGTTCTTCATAAGAAAGATCTTGCTCCAGCGGTACAACTTCTGAGCTGAGTACATGTGAAGGATCTGGTATGTACTTTCTCAGGAGAGATACATGGAACACATCGTGAACTTGAGAGAGATTCGGTGGAAGCGGCAATCGGTAAGCTACCTTCCCAACACGATCTTGTATTTCGAAAGGACCGATATATCCAGGGATCAACTTCCCCTTCTTTCCAAATCTCATAACCCTCTTCCAGGGAGATATTCGTAAGAACACTTTATCACCCACTTCAAACTCTAGGTCTTTTCTTCGGTTGTCGGCATAACTTTTCTGTCGACTCTGAGCTACTCTTATGTGTTTTTGAATAGATCTGACCTTTTCTGCCATTTCCTCAACGAGATCAGGTCCTAATAGCTTTGTTTCCCCAACTTCATCCCAGCAAGTTGGAGTCCTGCATTTCTTTCCATAGAGAGCTTCATAAGGATCCATCTGAATACTAGAGTGAAAGGTATTATTATAAGAAAATTCCACCAAAGGTAGGTGTTGATCCCAACCTCTTTTGAAATCCATAGAGCAAGCTCTCAACATATCTTCTAGGGTTTGAATTGTTCTTTCAGACTGACCGTCTGTCTGGGGATGATAAGCAGTGCTGAAACTCAACTCTGTATCCCGAGTATGCTGAAGACTTCGCCAGAACTTCGAGGTAAATCTCGGATCCCGATCAGATATAATAGAAAGTGGTACTCCATGCAATCTTACCACTTCCTTTACATATATCCTGGCAAGCTGATCTAGAGAGAAATCCTCTCTAATAGCAATGAAGTGTGCAGACTTTGTAAGACGATCAACTATGACCCAGATAGCATTATTGCCTTTGGATGTTTTAGGAAGTCCTATGACAAAGTCCATAGTGATGTTTTCCCATTTCCATTCGGGTATGAGTAATGGTTGTAACATCCCCTTAGACTTCTGTCTCTCAGCTTTAACTTGTTGACAAACCAAGCATCGAGAGACATATTCAGCAACATCTCTTTTCATGCCATCCCACCAGAAGTACTCTTTCAGGTCCCTATACATCTCCGTGCTTCCAGGATGAATAGAGAATGATGAACTATGAGCCTCATCCAGCAGATCCTTCTTTAATTCGGGGATGGGAGGAACACAAACCCGATTCCTGAACTTTATTATCCCATCACAATCAAGGTTGAATTCAGGAACATTTCTCACCTTCTTTTGTAACTCGACATCTTCTTTCTGTGCCTCTTTAATCTTCACATGTATAGATGGTTGAATATTCATTTGAGAAAGATAAGATTTTTCCCCTTCCATTATAATTCCAAGACCCATCCTTTGTAAATCCATAAATATTGGATCATTTATGATCCTCATCATGGATAAACTAGCATGGTCATGTCGACTTAATGCATCTGCCACCTTGTTCGCTTTCCCAGGGTGGTAATGGATTGAGCAGTCATAATCCTTAATCATCTCCAACCATCTTCTTTGAGGCCTATTCAACTCCTTTTGTGTGAAAATATACTTTAAACTTTTATGATCAGTATAAATATCACACCTTTCACCATAAAGGTAATGCCTCCAAATCTTTAATGCAAAGATTACTGCAGCCAACTCCAAATCATGAGTTGGGTAATTTTGCTCATGGATTTTCAACTGTCGTGAGGCATAAGCTATCACCATATCATTTTCCATAACAACACACCCCCAATCCCTTCTTGGATTCATCACTGTAGATCACAAACCTTTCTCCACTACAAGGTAGTGTGAGCACAGGTGCACTGGATAACCTTCTTTTCAACTCCTTGAAATTCTCTTCACATTCTTCCGTCCAGACAAACATAACTCCTTTCCGGGTCAACCTGGTGAGTGGATTAGATAATCGTGAAAAATCCTTTACAAAACTTCGATAATATCCAGCCAAACTAAGAAAACTTCGGATCTCAGTTACTGTTGTTGGTCTTGACCATCTTTCGATAACCTCTGTTTTTGCTGGATCCACAGATATCCCTTCTTTTGAGATTATGTGACCCAAAAATGAAACTTTTTGAAGACAAAATTCACACTTGGTAAATTTGGCATAAAGATTCTCCTTTCTCAGGGTCTTCAATATAATTCTCAAGTGATCTTCATGCTCTTCCTTGATCTTTGAATAGACAAGAATATCGTCTATAAAGACTACCACAAATTGATCAAGATACTCTCTAAAGACTCTATTCATTAGATCCATGAAGATAACAGGTGCATTAGTACGACCAAATGGCATCACTATAAATTCATAGTGTCCATACCTTGTACGGAAAGCCGTCTTTGGTATATCCTCCCTTTTGACCCTTAATTGATGATACCCTGAACGAAGATCAATCTTGGAAAAGTATTGAGCTCCGCGTAGTTGGTCAAATAAGTCATCAATGCGTGGGAGAGGATATTTGTTCTTGATAGTGATCTTGTTAAGTTCTCGATAATCAATGCAGAGTCTCATTGATCCATCTTTCTTATTAACAAATAGAACATGTGCCCCCCAAGGTGACGCACTAGGGCGTATGAATCCCTTATCAAGATTCTCCTGGAGTTGCTTCTTCAATTCCTGCAACTCAATTGGGGCTATTCTATAAGGTGTCTTTGAAATAGGAAAAGCACCCGGTACGAGTTCTATTGAAAACTCAACTTCACGATTTGGTGGAAGACCCGGTAATTCCTCCGGAAAGACATCATCAAACTCCCGTACAATGGGCATATTCTTAATCGTGAGTTTCTCACCAACCATTTGAGATAAATAACCTTCATTAGGTGGAATCAATACCCATAAGATGGAAGAAATTTCCACTGGAAGATTATGTTCATCCTTGCATTGATATACGATCGTAGATTGATCTGGAATATGAAATGTGACTTCCCTTCATTGGCAATTGATATGAGCTCCATGTAGAGAAAGCCAATCCATGCCAAGAATCACATCAAATTCCACTAAAGGAAGGATCACAAGATTTGCAGGAAGCACTTTCCCACAAACTTCGATCGGAGAAGAATTATAAACTTTTGATGCGACTGTTGTGCCATTAGGTGTTGTCACAGCTAACTCAACATCTAATTGTTGAGGTAATACGGTGATACCCTTAGAAAATTCTTTAGAAATAAAAGAGTGGGTGGATCCAGAATCAAATAAAACATTTTCTACTTTAGAGTGGATGGTAAGTGTACCTTTCACCACTTCGTTATCGTACTCCACATCGCTGATAGAAATTGCATGTGACTTTCCTTTGTCTTTAGCCTTATGATTTTGTTGACGTCGACCATCATCATCAACCCTTGGATTTGGGCATTGATTGGCATAATGCCCCATCTCCTTTCACTTGAAACATTGAAGTGTAGTAGGTTCATTTTGTGTATCCCTTCCTTTGTTTGTGTCATTAGACATCTTCTTCCCATTATCACGGCATTCAAATGCCCAATGACCTTCCTTTCCACATTTAAAACATTTACTTGTCCCTTTAAGACAACTCCCTCCATGTTTCTTTCCACACATTGAGCATAAGGAAAAGTTCATCTTCTTTTCCGTGTGCTCTTTAGATTTTTCTTTGAATTCCATCTTCCTCTTCTTATCAAACCCATGTGACTGATGGGTTATTCCAATCTCCATCTCGACTTTGAGAGAACATCGAACGATTTCCTCGTAGCTATTGAAGTCCCTTATGGCTAATGCCCTTCGAAGACTTGGTTTTAACCCACTAAAGAATCGATCGATCTTACTCTCAGGTTGGATAATAATACCAGAAGTGTACCTTGCAAGTCTTGTAAAATTTGCTTCATAGGTACCAACAGATTCATCATCCCTTTACTTCAGTTCAAGAAACTCTTTCTCCATCATTGTTCGGAGAATACGAGGGAAGTACTTATTGAAAAATATGTTCTTGAACTCGTCCCATTCCATAGACTCAATTTCATCCCTTTGCCTCGTATTCTTAATAAGATTCTACCATTGATCAACATCTCCTTCCAAACGATACACTGCTAGGATGACTTTATCATGTTCAGAACATTGAAGAACTGAAAATATCTTTTCAGTAGTACTAATCCATTGTTCAGCAACTAATGGATCAGTAGACCCACTGAAAGAAGGTGGACGCTGCCTCAAGAAGGATTCAACAGAATGTTGGTCCTTCCTTTGCTCGTTTGGAAGTCCTGCATGATTCATAGCTTGAGAAAGTTGTGTAAGCATGGCTACAAGATTTTTCATTCCAGCTCCCATATCGTTTGGTTTCTCAGGGGGGCAATCATTGCATTGCCCATTGCATTCCGCATTAACACGGTTCCTTCGGGTTCCAGCCATTGACTAAAAACCAAGAAGAATAGTGTGAGCAACACTAATTATAATAGGAAAACCACATAATTCAAGAATAAAATTTCACACTTAAGGTTTTATCCTAGGGTATTCCTGGCCATTTCTAAAACACTAAGATTGTGTTCTATGCTTATACTTATCCTTAGGGTTCTTACTAAGGCTTTCACATCCTAGATTCCAAAGTTTGACTATACCTTTCCTCTGATACCAACTATAACGACCCATACTTAACATACATTGTTAATACTTCAAAATTGAAGCACACTTATTACAACATATGACAAAACCACAAAGGACCGTATATGTATAGTGTCTTTAGAAACTGGGAAACATAAACAACTGGTTCATAAATCTTCTACAGTGTCTCCCATTTATTTCATCATATATAGGGTCCCTTTTAGCATATTCTACTTAATATCCATCTTCTTGACCTGGGGAAAAGAAAACATAAAAGGGTGAGCTCAAATGCTCAGCAAGGTTAAATAAAGGAAATAAAAATCATATCATATCTTTTTGAAAATCAAAACCTACAAAAGAGGTCATAATATCTTAACATGGAATAAATCATAGAAGTGAAAATGAGATCCCCATAATCATAACATAAAACTTGAAACTTTGTGGCATGCACACATAATCATGGAAAATCATTTCTTGTTAGCCATGACTCATTGCCAAGACTATCTTAGTGGACAAAGTCCCTTTCTGAACCGAGTTCACTCCTCGTTTCAGTCCTGTATCACTGAACCGAAATAACCTTCCGTTCCAGCCATGTCTATCTCATGAGATATAAAATCATTACCCAATGCATTGGAGGGAGATATAGGTCCCACCCATCTTATAATGAATCCTTTCTTATGTGTGCCACATAATCATAAAACATACATCATCGCATAACACATGTAACAAAAATGAGATTCTTGAAACATCATGACATCATAAATCAATTCATACAAGATAAAGGAATTCATAAAATAATTCCATCACAACGTGATCAAATCAATGTAATAATAGGTATAAAAACAGAACCCTTTATTATCTTAGATGGAAAATAATTTTGATAAAACACTTGAACTCCATTCTTGAGGAAAATATCCTTTCTACTTCAAAAACATTTTTCCATTCATAACATGTCATAAAAATTTAAAATAAAAGAAGTTGATTAAAAATAAACTTGAAAACTTGTAAAGGAAGCTTCTTGGAAATAATGTTTTAAAAATCCATTCATGCAGTATAAGTTAAAAAAACATTCTTCGTACTTTTGTCAGAAAAGTCAAAAAAAGTACCTCGTACGAAAAAAATGACAAAAGATTCCTTTCATATTCATTACTAAAAACTCACTGAAGGGTCAAATTGGATTTAAAATATTTTAAGTGTATGGAAACAATATTACATATTGAGGGAACATGGATGTGGATGATAAAATAAACCCCAGTAAATACCAAAATATAAACAATCTCGGATAAAAATGAGATTGTGATATTTCCCTTACCTTAGGTCCGATTTGCTTTGTACGTGTCCGAAGATCCTGTATAATGGTTTAAATAATGTTATTGACTTATTCCAGAATCATACATATTGATATGATATCATATATGGTCATATTCTTAGCTTCTTGTTAGTAATATTTCATTGTTACTTGTTACTCGGGTCTTTATTGCCTTTTGTTCTCATGCGTGTTTTGCCGAATACATTCTTATTCTTCTTTTAAGGTTATAGATACCTTATATCCAGAATGGTATTAGTGTAACATATATCATATTTATTCATTCAATTCTTTTATATAATTACTATGTAATTATGATCATGTAGAACGAGTCGCATCACATCGTGGAGACGGTATTCCGTACGTACGCACGAGTGATGATATCGTTCCAATGATCTTGGAACTGTATTGGAGTATATATATATTATATCAGTATCAATATTACTTTATAATAATCATAAATAGTTACTCATTACACCATTATACCCATCCTTGTAAAGTGATGGTGGAAAAATAGATTACACCACGGCGTGGAGACGGTATTCCGTACGTACGCACGCGCGGTGATTTCATTTTTCCGTAGGATGGATAGAAGGCGAATTAGGGTTGTTTCATATTTATAATAACATATCATTATGTAAGTAATACAGATGTTATTACTTTATCATGAAACAACTAAAGAAGAAGAAGTTGAAGAAGAAAGAAATTGAAAAGATCGGTAATGGATATTACCTCTTCTTTGGAACGCCTCTTTGAATCCTCCACTTAGGGAACTAATATTGGTCTTTGAAGAAGACCAGGACCTCTAGGATTATTCTAGGGAAGTGTAGAGGATAAAATGGCAGGGGTTGGCCGAGCTTGAGTGCTGAATTTGGTGTGAGGAGGAGGGGGAGGAGGTGCCCTTTTATAAGGGAGGAGAGGGGCACCTTAGGAATATCTCAAAATATTATTTTATATTAAAGTCAAAATCGGTTTATAATGGTTCCAAAGGGTCTTATTTCGAAGCTAAGGTGGGGAAGGGTCGAAATCCTATCATCCAATAGGATTTAGACAAGTTTAGGGTATTATTTTATCCTTATCAATTAGATTTACCTCTAAGTTAAATAATTTAACTTTTACCATGTCTTTTTGTTTTCATTCACTATATGGTTAATACACTTACTATAACATGCCAAACGAACCCCAAATTGTTTATTATTAATATAAATATCATTATCTAAGTCATTTGGCCGAACCTTTGATTTTTAGGAATAAAATAACAATTAATAATATAATATTTGATTTAAAAACTATTTTGTGTCAATTTTGACACTATTTGATATATGATTTTTTTGAAAGTCATAACAGAATTATATGTTCGAACCAAGTTGATTAAATCAGCACTAATATACCATAGTAACCTAGAAAATTAGTGGAATTCATAAAAAGTCTTAAATTACATTTATTTTGATATTTATATTATCAATTATGTCAATATTTCATTAATAATATAATTACTGCATCATCTTTGTGTCATAAATAAATTAAATTATTATATTTCTAAAAATTACAAATAAAAAACCATCATGTATGAAATCTTTTTAGCTTTCTAATGAATATTTACAATCGAATATATCTTATGTATAACCCCATATTAAAAATGATTTACTTATTAAACTTTGATTTTAACTATTTTAACCCTTCTTTAAATAAATTAATAATAAATGTCCTAATCTAATCCAAGTGGGACTAAATGGTCATATTGTATTCATAAGTTTGGTTTTGGTCGAATTACACTTGTCCAATAGAATTAGGACATGTGTTAGGGTAATATTAATATCATATTTATCCTTAGTTACCCTATTTACTATTAACCGCGGTAAGAAAAAAATAAAAAGTTACTATTCACCAAAAAATTATTTTCATCTCATTGAACCACATTTTAGTCCTTGATATTAACCGTGTCTCTCGGATTTTCGAAATTCCATTCACAGAAGCGGTAAAATTAAGTTTTATGCAAAATTCAGTTTTTAACCTACCACTTAGTGGTTTCACTATTCATCAAAAATTGAAAGTTTTTAGAAAAATACCAAAATTTCACCCTAGGATAATTTCGGTATTCCGAATCCAAAAATGAAGTCCATTTTGAAAAATAAAATTTATAAAATTTCCAAAAGTGGTTATTACTATTCATAACGGCTAGTTTTAATAATATTTTAATAGCATATTGTGTTTAGTGAAATTCGGTATTGCATACGACGCAAGCTATCGAAGAAGGTCGCGATTGCGTGTAAATCAAGCCAAGCAAGTGTTGTGTAGAAAAATATTCCTTTGATGATTTATATAACATAAAAGTCTCGGGTGTTACATTGGAGTTCTTGGATCTCTTCCCCTGTAAGTCATGAACCCCCAGTTCTTGGCGCTGGGAGTAAAACATTGATCTCTGATCATCCATGTATGGTTTTTCCTTCATCTCTTTATACTAAGCAGTATACAGGGTGGGTATGACAATGTTTCTTCCAGGATGTGTGAAAAAAATATTAACAATGATAAAAAATGGTTTTATAGAATGGAGGTTTGTATTCATTGATGTTGTTATACTCTTTTATCTTTTTCTTATGTGTTCTGAATTGTATTGGTATATGTTAACTGAGAATTATAGTAGTTGGTCGTCCTACATTGTGCAGTAATGGACCTCTGCTTTTTGAAAACGACCTATGACTGAATGGATGAATCATGGGAACCGATTAATCACGTAAACTCAGTGGAATAAATATATGTCTGATGAAAAAGAACCATTTTGTGTTCACCCAGGTTAACCAAACATAAAGAAAAAAACATGATAATTGGATTTGTTAAATATGATAAATCTCCATTCTTATAGTGAGTAAGATGGTGTTGTTTGATTCTTGTGGGTGACATAGAGGGAGATGGGATCTCCTGTTGTGCAGTTTCTATGTTTTGGTTTTGTGGTCATTTCGGGCCGTATGTTGGGGCATGGTTTGATTCCAGTACCTCTAGTGATCTCATGGATCCCTATTCATTTATGAGACAATACAAGAGAACCGTGTGTGAATACCTAAATTTATGCTTGTCTATTTCTCCTTCCATTTCTTGTGGTTGTGCCCCTTGGATTCCAGGTAGTGGATAAATTAATTAAATGGAATCACATGAATACTATAACAATAATGGGTTAAATGGGGGTTTGTTTTTTCCAATAATGGGTTGTTCCTTTATAGCGTCTTGCTTTTTTATTATGGAATAGTATTGATGGTGTTTGTATAGGTGTTGTTTTCAAAACCCATAGGTTTGGAAGTGTTCTTGTTTACCAATATGTATATTTTTAGTTCTTATGATTCTCATATGAACCACACCCATGTTGACCACTTCATGATGAACACCCAGTTTCATGTGTGTGGGGGTGTTTTCGCAACCCTCTTATGAGTGTCTGGCTATTATATCCTTTTATTCTCCCTTTCCTGTATAGCCCAAGGCCCTTCGGCTTGGCTGTGATGGTATGAGGTCCATCATACAACAAGCCTCATTATATAGGGTATGTTGTGGTGGTTGGACAAGGTGTGTGTTGGTAGGATTGTTTCATATGTGTCTTAGGGATGAGGTCCATGTGGCATCGGGCATGGAAGTGGTTGTTCTAAACCATGTGTCTTCTAGTGTGGCAGTGGTTGCTGTGGCCTAGGTGTTTGTGGGCAGGGATATGCGGTTGTTGTGGCCCATGTGTTTGTAGGTAGGATGTATGGTTGTGGTGGCGTAGGTGTGTGTGGTTGGGGTATGGCAGTGGGATGGAAGTGAGAATGGAAAGGGGAGTTCTGACCCGTAGGATGTCTTTAATAACCAATAGGAAAGTAATGAGGGGTACCCAAACATTGATGTGTTAATAATATTACTTTACTCATCTTTCATTGTTAGGGTAGTGATCCTTTGGGGGGATTGGTTGGATTGTTTCTTCGCTAGGTTATTTGGTTATCTCCTTTTCTCATGGGGAATTAGAATGCTTCCCCTCTTTTGAACTAGAGTTGTGGGTTTTAACCTATAGAGCATACATGTGTAGTCACCCTACATGTATAAAACTAATTTCAGGTTTTAAGGAGGTCGTTGAGGACCATGTTGGACCATATTAGCTGGGACACCTGGACCGTTGATGTTGCTTATTTTCATTTTATTTTGGTACTTTTCATTTCTTTTCTTACACATTTTGTACTTTATTTAGAAAATGCATATCAGAATAGATTATTGGTTTCACTTTTGCTTTCTTTTTTTAGAGTTGTTTGAGATTTACTTTCTTATATCCCTATATTTTCTATAAAAACGATAATTCCATCCATATTATGTGTGATTTCATGCCCTTGGTGCTAGTTTCCACTCTGTGGCCTACTGAAGGCCGGTCTCGGGGGGGGGGGGGGGGGGGGGTCATTATCTCACCTTAAACTTGATGAAGGAAGGGTCATGTAGTTTGTTATACCTTCTGTCATCTTGTTAAAGATGGGTCATGATAGAAAGAAATTGAAAATATTGTACATATAGTATAGGATGTTAATGAATAAAATTTATTCATTTAATTGACAGTAAACCATTTAGATGGCCTTATTATTGATCAATGTTATTCTTTTAATATGTGTAGTTTTTTATATTGGTTCCCAATCCATAAGGGGTCATATAAATGCTTAGTGATTGTGGGAAATAACAATCCGTACTATACATGAGTTATTATAATTATAATATTTTGGAAGCATGATATTACTATTAAATATCTTATAGATGTGAGATATAAAGCATATATATATATATATATTAGATCATCACTTAATTAGAAATCTTATACATGATTGTTATAGGATAAACATTAAAAAAGAATCATGACTGTTATTTTTGGTTGAATCAATGTGATTAAATGTACATGTAAAATATATTTTTTATTCTTTTATTGAGGATATAGTTTCATGTTGAGTGGTATAAGAGGGATGATTAATCCAAAAACATCTATATTATGTAATATGATACTGAAACAAATATGAGAGAGTAATAAAAAAGCATAGTAAATAATGGTTTTTTGAAATGTTCTAGGATATGATAACTTGGCTTCAAGGAACATTGTTTAATGGGTAACTTACTATATTTAGTTTTAGAAATATAATCCATCAAACAATTTCAACACTTCACAACCAATATTCTAATGTCTATGGACAATTTAGAAATGATTAATTTGTAGGTATTAATTGTTTTATCAAATTTATTGACGATTATTCATGATATATCTAGTTTTGTTCCATGAATCATAAGTTTTGAGTGATTGAAATCCTTTTTAAATAGAATAATTTCACTGAAAATCCGGAAGTGTGTAAAATCAAGAGATATAGATTAAATTATAGTTATTAATATACATATATCTATTCATCAAAATCTCTAAATATGAAGGGATTGTGAGGCACATTAAATTTCATAGAACACCATAGTACAATGTAGTGATGTAAAAGATTAACAAAATTCACATTAAAAATTAATGTTGTATGTTATCTCTCACAAGTCTGAATAATTTATTTATGGAATAAGTTTGAGGTATAGAACACATATTTTGAAATGGTTTCTTACATCAATGATTTTCAGGAAATTTGTAACAGAGGATTGGTGTGGTGAGAATGTTTCTAGTTTGGATTTAATCAATATATTTATATATACTACAAATTATTATTTATCTAAATCAATGTTATATACATATTGAAAAAAATATAGCTTTTTTTTCGAATTATTAATAGTCTGAAGTCTTTCTAACTATAGGATATATAATTAAAGAATATAATTGAAATTAGTGATGTCATTGTTAAAGGATTTTTTATGGAAAATTTTTCGTATTGAAAAAATTTTAAGCACGAATCGAATAAAGCTATGATTAATTTGGATAAGGATCCACCAATGAATTTTTTGGTGCCATAGAAAATAGAGTGCAAAGATAATATAGATATCCAAAACATATAAGAAGTTTTATTTTAGTAGGAGGATCATCATTATTTTAGTATATCTACTAGTAAATAATTATGAAATATAATGATACCCTCTAGGTGTGGTGATATGGTTTGGTATGCTCTTTAATTAATTGAATATGGTTTTATATATAGCAATTGAAATGTTTTAGATTGAAAATGAATGTACAAATGGAATTTAGATATAGAAAAATAAATTATTTCGGTGTATTAGAATCAAACATGGGATCTAGTTCCTCCTTCAATGAACAAAAATGTTATTTGGTAAAAATATATGTTTTCAAAATTTAAAAATTATTCTTTTGATAATAGTACAAATCATAAGATTGGACTATTTCATTAGATATTGGTGAATCATTTAGTTACTAGGATCAGGTTAGAATACAATCTAGACTTGATCAATATCCCAAGTACATCGTATACCTACAATAATTGGAAATAAAGACGAAAAAATAATTATTTTTATATCATAAATAGTGGTATTTTTGTTTCATGGTAGATATTTATGATTGTTGAAAAAAATATTATCACGTTGGTGGTTTTGGAGGCTATAAATTCATTTTTGTAATAAATATCATTGTTGTCAAAATTATTTAAAATGTGGAGGGACCAATTAATTATTATCATCCCCCATGAAATTAATTTGAATGAAAATGTGTGGGAAATGACTATATGAGTATTTGTGGTAATTTTTTATCATTCATCTATATTTTATATAAATCATTACAACTAACATTCTTATGGTTTATAATCCTCTTCCTCAGAGGATTTTAAGTAAAAATATAATTATTATTTTTCCATCCCCTAGGATGTCTGTGTGAGAAAGAGAAATGGGTAATTCCACAGAAAAATGGGGAGAATTATTGAAATATTAAAATAAATATATGATTATTTTAATAATATATCACTTTAATTAGATCATGTTAAATTTTATTTGAACCCCTGATGCTTTCTTTTATAGAATTTTATATCTTTAAAATAATTATATAATCATTCAATATTATCCTCTCATCAGAATAATGTGTTCACTAGAAATGCACATGAAAAATAATTCAAATATTTTTTTCATATGATTTACAATCAATCTGTGCATTTTTTTCAATGATTTGGACTGTTTCAAGAATGTTTATGTGTTTAAAAATTCTAGAAATATGTTTTTGATCTTCCTAAAAAATCGAAAATCATATTGGCATTCCATTAGTTCCTAAATTTTAAAAATAAACTTAAAATGATTGTCTTATACTTTCATGTAAAGATAATTTCCTTTTCATGGTGTTCACCCCCTTGTAAATTCTTTTAAATAAGGTCATAAATTTAAAGCTGCATATTTAATCACTCTGATCACACTAAACAAAAAATTGACATATCATATACTTATACTCATAAAAAATAATTCAATAATTTTTTTTAATAATTTCACATAAATGTGATTTTTTTGTATATATTTTAAAATAACATGTATGTTTTAGTGTTTTGAACACTAATTTTTTTAGTAATCTCGAGAAAATAATAACTCTGGTTGGAAGAGTGTCACTTATTACATTTTAAAAATCAATCTATATTCATCAACATATAATTTAATATAAAAAATAAATCATTTTCTTTGTTTCATACCCCTGATAAATTCTATAAAACACTTTTAAATATTTAAAAACATCTTATTCAATTAGGTTGATCAAACAACAGATCAGATTGTTGTGTCGTCTACTTATACACATTATAAAAAATTTAAATTCATTCTTATTTGAGAAAACACGATCATACAATGATAAAAAATTATTGTGACAATATTTTCCTAAATTTATAATGTAAAAAATAGAAAAACAGAATGTGAAATAAAGAAATCAACATGAAAATTTATAATAGGCAAAAAACTCTCCAATGTAGAGGATTTAAAAACCATATGGAAGCTCTAAAAATATAACAATAAGTTATAGGGTATAATAATTCATGTAGATTTATATAATTTCATTACAATAATAGAATAAAAAAACCAATATAAAATCCATTACCTTATATTCCTCTTTCAACTCTTTGAATATTTCCTAAGGGAAAAACATTACCCCTTCAGAGATCAAATTCCTTACAAGTGGTTGTTTTGGTACCTCTTCAGACTCATAAAAAATCTTTTTGACAACCTAACCTACCACAGATTCACACCATACTACGGTTTCATGTAAACAATAATATTATATATATTACCATTTAGAAAACTTGCTTCATTTTTTATAATTTTGGAACCACAATCACTCATTAAATAGATATATAAAATATAATCCTTGATTATCCAATGTGAAGATAATGTTTAGAGTCATTTTAATTATCCTATAAAATGAAAATATGATATTAATATAATATCTTAAACATAATATATCACATGGTTTCAGCTATCAAAAAATATATTCTACTGATAGAAAAAAAATATTGTTAATAGATATCAATATCCCCTTCGGAACATCAAGGTGGGATATATTTTCCCTCTAATTAAGTTATAAAGGAATCTGGTGTGTATCACATCAATTATTTTCCTCTTTATAAAATATGATGCTACCCTCTAGTAACTCTAACATTAACATGGATTCTCCCACTGCAAAAAATATCTAAATTTCGAAGGCATCATCATAAATGTGTCTTCATTATGTTATTGAACAATACCATAACCAATTATATCTAAGTCCCCCATAATAGTAATGGACCCATAATTAGGAGCACCAACATAAATCATTCCCCCTCTTTCTCAACATCTCCCAAGAATAATAAAACTATGATGCCAACACATTTATTTTCCATTATAATCATTTCATCACCAGTGGTTTTCTATGATTAAAAATAATTAGGTGTAAAATCAGAAACAACTTACCAAAACTAAATTAGTTTATAAACATTCATAATCCTTATTTACTGTCCTAGACTCATGCATGATGATTTTCCAAGACACAAATCTTTGAAATACCTCTTAGAAACTACATTATTAACTTCACTACAATCCTTTACATTAGTTATATAAAGTGTTTAACCATTTCACGTTAAACATATACCATTAAACCTTCTAAAAAATTCCAACATTATTTTCCAAAAAAAATCAATAATTTATCAATATATAGAGTATTGTACGATAAAAATGTATTGTGTATATCTGGAACGCATGGGAAACCCGTCAAAATCAGCACACATCCTACATTCATGGTGATAAAATTCTAACAGACACCAATAACACTCGATGATTCATCATTTCCTCTATTAAATCTACCAAAGGCACATTCTTAATTTGATGAAAATAACATTCTTGCCCATTTAATATGGTATTAAGTCACTGATTCAATCAAAAATTCATTTCATATATCTCTTCTATGAAAATCAATGAAAACTAAAAGTAAATCACCCTATTCATTAATAGTATTTAAATAGGTATCCCTATATTTCGTTTTATGTATCTTTTTTTCTTCCTTAAGACTCGCTATTAAATATTTATAGTTCTTCTTCACATGACCCTTCTTGTTGTAATAAAATAAATTCACTTTTATTATATCTCATGATAAAACTATTTGTTTAACTCATTCATCCATAACAATCATAATAACATTAATACTCAATGATTCACCATCATTAGAAATTTTCTTCGTCTCATTCATCAATAATCATAAAATGACATCATCCATTATCAAATTTCCTTTGATAAATAGATATACAACTATGAAATTATTATATGAATATTGAAATGAACCTAATAGAAAAAAATAAATATCATATTATCCCATTTTAATAGGTATTTTGTCACCTTTAACATCGATCATGATTTTCATTAAGGACAATCCCATTAGAAGTTTAGTGAAGTCATCAATATGGTGACCTAATTATTTATTAGATGGAATTTTATAATGATAAAAACATTTTTAGATAAAAATCAAAAGTGATGGATTTTAATTTTTAACAACATTCAAGATTCACTGAGAAATGATGTTTGGGTTCAAGAAGGATTGGTAGATTTACAATTTATCTCCATATAAATTATGGGATTCGAAGATATATGATTGGACATATATGGTGTATTGTGAGGAGAGATTAGCATATTTATGATTAAAATATATAGAACCTATGAAGGGGTTCTACCATGATTTTTGGATCATTTATACAGTTGTTACTCCATTGGTAGGTGAATTTATTTCAGTGTTAAGTCCATTATTTTCTATATAATGATGGGTCCTTAATCACAACACACACATTTAGAGTGGTACTCTATCTATAGAGTTAATATTCCCCTATTTTGGAGCATGTGTTGGGTGTAGTCAACAAACAAAGGTTATTACTCCCTCAACTAATTTAGAAACCATAAATGAGCCTTGGTTCACCACAAATAATCTAGTGTGGTATGATTAAGCTATTATTAATGGGTATTTTTTATTATTTATTGATGGAATGATATATGTCTATTGAAGGTTGTAATACACACTAATTTTTTGAGCATGGTTCAGTGATTAGAAGATTATCCTTCAAGAATTCATGTTGTGGCATTGTTTTTAGATAATTTATCTAAATATATATTTTCATAGGAGTTTTATCCATTAATACCCCCAATGGATTCCCTTTATATGTTACATTTACCATCAAATTGATTACTAGCTTTGTGGACTCGATATAATTTTAAGCTTATTCATTTGTTCTTGTGTTGTGGAAATTGATGTTTAGATTAGTGATGGTTGATAGAAATCTTATGTCATTGAATGGTTTATATATATATAATGTTTGGATTTTTATTCTATTTCCGTCATCTATCTTCTCTTTAGTACTACGATCTTTGTCCTGACTTACTATTCTACTTTTCCACTTTACATTTATATTATTGGAACTATACATGTTGTCTCGTGCAAGTGTGATATACAGTTCAATTGATTATATATCTTCACCATGATTCTATTGTTATATATTTTTATGGATTAGAAAAATGTATATATTATAGCTGTTTATGGGATAAAACCTCCCATATTGTGAGATATGCCTACACGGTTATAATCACAGTCTCCTAACATATTGGAGTTAGGCTCAGGGTGGCACTCCCATATAATAATTCACTTGGGTTGGGTCCTAGAGGGCCACATCATTTAAATGTTGTATCAAAGATGGTTTCTACTATGGAGAATGTATAGTGTTTCTATTCATGTGTTTATTTTTTTGGGTAGAATATGTAATCATTATTAAAAGGTTATCAAGTTTATATATAGATTGGTGAGACCAGTTTAGGTGTCGTGGGTGACACAACCATTCTCTATGACTCTAATAACATATTATTCATCCTAGAACTATAAAAAATTAGTTTATGGGTATATTTAATTTGGTTTATAGTAGTGAATTATGATTTTTCAGGTCCTTCTAAGTTTTCAAATTGAAATTAGTTTTAATCATTATTGGTTCATCCTATCATATGGACAAGGATACCCATTGATTATATATCGTTCATACATGGGTATGATGATGATTAAACCATGAATGTAATTTATCTTATTAACTCCAATTCATGAGTGATGATACATAATATTTTGAGTGTTGGATGATAGATATTATTTCCCAATAATCTATAGTTATTTAACTCCCATGAATTATTTTTGTAAATTATTATAGTATATATGATAGTATTTCCTATCGAGTCCTTGAATAAAACTAATTAAATGGAAATGTTATGTGTGTTATCTTGGAATTAACCGCATAGAGTTGTGATAAGTGTTACCCTTTAGTGAAATATGTTTTTTTGGGAGTGTGAGACTCACATTTCAATGTAGAGTAGGATTTTAATGGAATTATTTCTATTTTTATCTATTATAATATGTGGTATGGTTCTCCCATGGTGGATGAGGTTTTCTCAAACATGCGATAAGACTACACTACCATGTAACGAGTCCGATATTTGTTCTGGTGTGGCTATTTATTCTAAGTATTTTGGACCCTATGTGGTGAGGAATGACCATGAATGAGTTTTAATTGAGGAACTTGGAACTTATAAAGTGTACCCTAAATATTTTTAATTATACATTTATTTGACCTCAATATTTTAGGTAGAGTCTCATTGGGGATGGCATGTTATGTTTTGGTTGTGTATTATTAAACACCACCTTCCATTTGTTCATGTTAGTTGAGATGTGTTGATAGTTTGATATAATGTATAATGCATGAAATATATGGAAATAGTTTTCTTTTATCACGTGATGTTCTTTGTTTGATATGATTGTGTTTTTCATAAGCCCCCGTACCTCTCAATTCCGACATGGTAAAATTTCCTTTTATCATATTCTCATGTATTATAGACTCCAATGGAACCCCTTGATATAACATGGATAATTTGAGAGTTTCTTAAAATATTAAAATACATTTAAAACCCCATTTTGGGGTAGTATGTATTTATTTACGTTTGAAAGGGGTGTTTTAATATAATTCCACATTGTTTGGAAAATGTGCAGTGTCACGAGCCTAGAAAATAATTTGTCATCTTTTAATGGTTTTAGGACGTTGTTAGTGATTCAAGTTATAATGTGGGTGTAACGCCCCAGGTAAATAAATAATATGACATTTTTATATTTATCTCTATTTTTGAATAAAATATTAATATTAATTTAATGGGAACGGTATGCTCGATGGCGTACCCAATATGCAACAACGAGTTTCTTTGAAACATTACATTGCACTCTAATAATAAAATAATATTATTTTAAATGGTAGTTAACACCAAGCCATTGAAATGTAGGGAATGAACTGAACTAACTAAAAAAATGATTATATATGTTTGTCAAATATATTTACTTTTATCCACTAAATGTTAGAGGCTTAAAATGCAAATGAATCCAATTTTAAGCATAAATCTTCTAATATTATTTAAAAGGATGATTAACAGCCTTTTGAAGGAGAACACATTTTAAATATACTTTTGACAATTTTATGTGTTATACTTAACAAAATAAAATTCTTCTTTAGAATCAGGACATCAAAATTTACTTTGTGTAAATTTTTGGTATGTTTCCGATAAAGTTCATTTTTAATGAATAATGAAAAGTGTTGTATTTTAATTCAAAACCAATTTTCAATATAATTTATTTATATTATTATATTATCTTTTTAATAGTTTTTAATGTGAAATTAGAATATATTATTAGCATTTAATCCAATGGTGGTCATTGGAATTAATATCACTTTGAGATTGGACATAAACGAGTGTCAATCTTTTGATAGATATTGTTTCTTAAAAACATGCTTTTTGATTTGAAAGCAGGATTTAATTATAAAATTAATTAATTCAACTTCTATGTTATGAATTTCGTAAAACAGACATCATTTTTGAATTTGGAATATCAAATATAGCTTAGGGTGAATTTTTGGTATTTTTCTAAAAAACCTTAAATTTTGATGAATAGTGAAACCACAAAGTGGTAGTTACAGAAAATGATTTTTCATTTAAATGGAACTTTACCACTTATGTGATTTGAATTTCAAAAATACAATATAAATTATTTTTATTATTACGTAAAATTTGGTTCAATGAGATGAAAATAATTTTTGATGAAAAGTAACATTTATTTTTAATTAATCGTGATTAAAGGTAATTAGTGTGATTTAAGATAAAAATGATATTATAATAAAATTAAAATATCTTTAAACTTGTCCTAAACCTATTTTATGAGTCATGGCCGACCAATAATACCCATGTGTTGATTTTTGGGACCCCATGGAGCCACTTGGGTAAGATAATTACATTAATGAATTTTATTTAAAGTAAAAGTAAAAATGACACAAACATGTATTGTTTTACTAAAACAATTTTTACAAGGGGTTATACAAGTCATAATTTTGACTATAAATAGTAATTAGAAAGCTAAAAATATTTCCTACATCATAGTATTTTTTTTATATTTTTTCTACTTTATATAAATTAAATTATATATGACATCATGTTGATGCAACGATTACCTCATTATTTAACAATTTGAATAAAATGAAAAGATAATGTAAAATATAAGACATAACATGTCAAAAACCTATTTTTTGGGTTGATATCGAACTATTATCTTCATTTCCTAGAACTAAATCAATGTGGGACCTTTAAAATCCGAAACTCATTTGAAAATAAAGTAACATTTCATACCTTTCCAATAGTGCCCCTCCTCTCCTCTTATAAAATGCCCCCAACTCTACCTCCTTACCCACACCTCTCATGCCTTTGGATCAGCCAACATCTGATAATATTGTCCTTAAAAATCCCTATACTCATCCTAGAAGCATTACCTTAAGCATGAAGCTCTTCAAGAAACCCTTTTGGTTCAAACCAAAGGGAGTTACCCAATTTTAAAGGTAATGTCTTCACTTGCGTTCTTTTGATTTATTTTGCTTCTCCAAACCCCGAAACTCTTTTTATTCCTTTATTTTGTAACAACATAAGTTTCTAAAATATACTAGGATTTTTTTATTTAATGTATTAGAGCTACACATACACACAACTCCGTCTAATGGTTAATGAACATACTGTTTCTGTTGATGGCGAATTATTGCCTCACGGAACGATGATTTTTCAATCTTCTCTTAACACCTTTCATGGTGGCCATTATAATGCCACTGTATTTTATATATGATATATATGGTATTTACTTTTTCTATAGGCTTCTTTATTTTATATTTAAAACATACCTTTATGCTTTGCATGTTGTAAAAATGCGATAATTTCATACGAGGAAGTGTGGACTACCGCCCCCTTAAGTGATGTGACTCGTTCATGCAATACATGGAATGTATAAAGAATGAAATTAATAATAATATGTGAAACATATAACATATATATTATAATGGAATTATAATATATATATCCCTCAATTATTTTTAATTCCATTAATATGACAAAGAAATGAAAGTAGCATTCATGCGTACGTATGGCCTACCGTCTCCATCAATGGTGCATTTCATTTGATTTTTTCTCCAATTGTTATCGAGTAATATAAAATGAATATGTAATTTATATATATTAAATTTAAATAATTAATACTATTCTGGAGATTATTTACTTACAACTACATGGAAAATCATTTTCAAACAAGTTCATTTTTGACTCATGTACCAAACATCGACAAAAACCTCTAATATGAACTCACATTATTAACCAATTATTAAAAAATTATAATATGTGATATTAACAGAATAATAATAATTAGAAGAGGTCTTTACGTAATTATAAATTGACCAAAGTTTATTATTCAGGAATATAAATAAACGAACAAGACAAGCCAGACTTGAGGTAAGGGATCCAACCTCTATCTTTCTTTTTAAGTACTCTCTTTTATGTCATTTCATTTAAGCACATAATTATTATGTTTGAGGATGTTCTGTTATATTCCTCAAACATTAATTTTTATGTTCATATTATGAGAGACCCTATTTTATCTCATTAATCCATTTTTGGACGTTTTAAGTGGCGTCGTTAGGCTGTCGAGTTTTCGTAAGGGATTTTTCATCTCACTTTTATTCCCTTGACATTTATGCTACGTTTTCCACTATTTCCTTTGAGTGGTGTATGTACTTAACATTATTATACACATTTTGTAGTATAATTTCATTTATGGGTTTTTACATCTTCATTATATGACCCTTCTTCCATGGGGTGTACGTTTTGAAAGTTATCCAACTCGGTAATGGGACCTTTCACCCACCTCTTTTTAAAAGACTTCATATGTTATGTATTTTAATTCACACACTATTATGTTGGGTTATTTTCTTATATATAACCTTATTTATGTAAATTTTATTTCAATGTGATGAGATACCATTTTCTCTCTCATCAACTAATTTTCTGAATTTTAAAGTGATGCCGTTAGGCTTTCGGATTTCTATAAGGGAACTTCTTACCCACTTTCAATTATTTGGGTTAAACCTCTACTTCTTGATTTTATTATTCCAAGATTATTTGTGGAATCTCTATGTTTTAATTTCCCCAAACCATTTTCTGGATATACTATTTCTACACATAATCATCTCATTGATAAATTCTTACGAACTTGTATGGGAAATCATAACTCAATATCATTTCATTGAGTTAAATATCTATGTCATTGTTTTTTGTTTTCCAAGATTATGTGAGAATGACCTCTTATTGTTTCACTCTTAATATCCACTTATATTGGGTGTATTTATATTTATCGAACATAATTATGTGATAGATTTATCCTTAATTTAAGGAAACCATCTTTATAATGGATTTCATCTCAATTTACATTTCCATTGAGACTTCATTGTTATTATGCACGAATTCACTCTTATATGGTGTGTATACTGTCCTAAAGCATATTATATAATGAATCCCTTTATTATCATGATATTATAAAGTTCAGATTAAATGTTATTCCATAATTATTTTTATTCATGAGTCTCTTATTTTGATAAAAACTCTTTAAAAAATATATAGTTTTAAGTGTTTTAAAGATTCATTATTCTAAATCTTAATCATTAATGTCCATGTTTTCAAAAGGGTTTTCAGTATTTATTTATATGGACATTAATTTTTTAAAATTATAATTCCATTAAAAGATTCAAAGTGGTATGGGGCACTTTGATTCAAAAATTCCTTTTAAATGATTTTTTGAAAATGGATTGATTAATTCAATATCTTGTAATTACTTATTGTGATTGCAAATGAAATATTGTTGTTTAATGTTTATATTGTCAATAATTTATGTGTAATGATGGATCTTGGACATTTTATGGGTGGGTACATGATAAACCATATGACGGTTGGTGCCGGGAATACCAGGACGGGTGGTTACATTATAACCTCCAATGCATTGGGTATGGAAGTCGGACGTATGGCTATTCCAATAAGTATGTGTGGAAGTCGACCGTATGGTCATTCCATTTTAGTATGTTTATGTCCCAAGATACCTTTATATGTTATGTGATCTCTATATTGGGTTTATGGTAATCTTTTGGTTACAAAAGGATAAGTAATGTTCTTTTATTCAGTGAAGAGTTTTTACTTCTTCATAAAGGTGAAAAGTATTACTTTGGTAAAGTACTCATGGTTTACTTTTTGTTTTGAAAAACTAAAAGTTCTCCTCCTTTGTGTATCCTTTACTAGGCTTTTTATTCTCATCCAATTTTTTTGAAATGTTTTCCATAGGACTTAAAGATGAATAGATTCAAGGATGGGATCAAGGAAATACATTCTATCTAAAACATGGAACTATAGATGTTTCTTTTTAAGTGTTTTTTTATTTTCTGGAAACTTAGTACAAGTGTCTTCTGTGTAATGTTTTGAGATGTAATAGTTATGATCTAATTCTCTAAAACTATAAACCTGAAAAGATACTCTATGTGAATTATTCATTTAATTCATGATTAAGTAATGTTATGGTCGAGGCCTTGTAGTTGGTATCCGAGGTCGTTTTAGATAAATTTACAGTTTAGGTTATTTTCTAAGCATAAGTGACATTACCATAATGGTTAGGATTTCAGAAAGTGTCATATTTTTAGATAAAGTGAATGAGTAAGTATATCCTAGTGTTTATCTTCCTCTTTAGTACATATTGATTTTGTTGATATACCCACACTGACATTTCTAGTTTTAGTAAATACATGGATCTAGTAGGAACCAAAGTGACAATGGGTTTGAAGGAAACTATGGTGGTTCTCTGATTAAGAGCCTGGATGAAAAGGGGGATTCAAGGAGAAATATCGTGGTTATTCTAAACCAACTATCAAGGAGTCATGATCAACTAGTTGAACCTTGGGGAGTTCTCTAATGCATCATGTACGAGATGATCAAATCGATGTGGAAGATCAGGTAATAATTATAAAGATAAACATTGGGGTTTATATGATCCTTACTTTTGAGGTAATTATTGGTTACTATATGTTATGATGGAATATGAACTACATCAGATAAACTTGAGAATAAATTCTGTTATTGTTATTTATGAATATTTTATTGATTTTTGTAGAATTTTATAAGATTCATGTAGTTTTGGAAAAAGGATAACACGCAGACAGTGTGACAACCAGTCGCGTCGGACAAAGCTGCGAGAATTGAACCAACAACAAAATTGAGACTATTATTTATCGACTACCAATAGACTACAAGAAGTCCCGGATTAGTTTGACTAATTTTTTTTAGTTAGATGATTTTAGTAATCAAGAGTATTTTTTTTGGGTTATCTATGGAAATGACTAACCTATCATGGAGGATATGTGATTAGGTTAATTACTTTTCAATATGAGACTTTAAGAGAAACTAATGTTATTTGGAGATAAATGTTAATTTTTACCTTGGAAGACTATGTGATTAAATCCTTAAAATATTTGGGTTTCAATATTAGTTTTTTTTACTTTGATTAATTTTATGGACAAATTTTTTATTGAATGGTCTTTGATGAACTTTAGGTATTTTTTGACAAATTTTAGAGATTAAGAATAGATCTTCTTTTTATAATGGGTTACCCTTTTCTGGATTATCTGATCTTGTTCTAACAATTTTGGTTTTGGTAAGGGTCTAAAGACATGGGAAATATATAGTTATTTTTTGTGGATTAGGTGATTCTCTAGAAGTTTATTATAGTACACTTAATGTGAATAAGTCTTTATAAATACTCATCATTTTGGGAATGTTTGAGTTTTTGTAAGAAATCTAGAAAAAGTTGAAAGTCAACATGAAAAGTAGGTATGTTTCCTAAAGATCAAAAATAAATTTCTCAATGAAAAGTCACATGAAATAAAAATGTTTTCTATTAACTTTTCTTTCTGGGGAATTTAATATCGTTTAACCCACCACGAGTTTGTGATTTTCTTGTGGTTATGTTTCTCCTAAACATGTTTTCTATCACTCTCCCTCATAACATGACCCTTTGATTTTTCTTCCATATCCATGTATTCTTACATGGAATCCTAGAATGGTTTAACTTGGGTGACCTCTGTAATTCCCTTTTTTTATTTTTATGTGATTGTTTACTGACTCATGTTTCGATGTGGGACTTTTAATGATGTTTTTGAGCCCAATTTTAAATTTGCAAAGATGAAATTCCCAGAAGGTGGGAAGGATGTAACACCCCAGGTAAATACATAAAATGAAATTTTTATATTTATCCATAATTGTGAATAAAATATTAATATTACCGTAAAAGGTAACACTATGCTAGATGGAATACCCAATACGCAACAACGAGTTTCTTTGAAATCTTACGTTGTACTCTAAATATAAAATAATATTATTTTAAATGGTAGATAACGCCTAGCCGTTGTAATGATGGGAATGAACGGAACTAACTAGAAAATGATTATATATGTTTGTCAAATATTTTTACTTTTATCCAATAAATGTTAGAGGCTTAAAATGCAAATGAATACAATTTTAAGCATAAATCTTCTAATATTCTTTAAAAGGTAGATTAACCACCTTTTGAGGGAGAGCCCTTTTTAAATATACTTTTGACAATTTTATGTTTTATATTTGAAAAAATAAAATTCTACTTTATAATCGGGACATCAAAATTTACTTTCTATAAATTTTTTGGTATTTTTTCGATAAAGTTCATTTTTTGATGAATAATAAAAAATATTGTATTTTAATTCAAAACATATTTTTAATCTAATTTATTTATATGATTTATTATCTTTTGATATGGTTTTAAATTGAAATGAGATTATATTTTTACCATTTAATCCATTGGTGGTCATTGGATTAATATCACTTTGAGATTGGACATAAACGAGTGTCAATCTTTTGATAGAATTGTTTCTTAAAAACACGCTATTTGATTTGACAGGGGGATTTAATTACAAAATTAATTAATGCAACCTATATGTAATGAATTTCTTAAAATATACATAATTTTTGAATTTGGAATATAAAATTTTGCTTTGAGTGAATTTTTGGTATTTTTCTGAAAAACCTTAATTTTTTATGAATAGTGAAACCACAATGTGCAGTTACAGAACAAATTTTTTGTTTAAATGGAGCTTTACCACTTCTGTGATTTGAATTTTAAAAATCCAATATAAATGATTCTCATTATTAATTAAAATTTCGTTCAATGGGATTAAAATAATTTTTGATGAAAAGCAACTTTTAAGTTTTATTAATCACCATTATTGGCAATTTGTGTGATTTAAGGTAAAAATGATATTATAATAAAATGAAAGTATCTTGACACTTTCCCTAACCCTATTATATGAGTCATGGCCGACCAATAAAAACCATGGGTCTATTTTTGGGACACCATGGAGCCACTTGGGTAAAATAATGACATTAAGGCCATTAATTTAAAGTAAAAGTAAAAATGACACAAACATGTATTGTTTTACTAAAACAATTTTCCAATTGGTATATACAAGTCTGATTTTTGATTATGAAAAGTTATTATAATTATATAAATATTTCCTACATCATAGTATTTTATTATAATTTTTAGACATTACATAAATTAAAATATTTATGACATCATGATGATGTAGCGATTACCTCATTATTTAATCATTTAAATAAAATTAAACAATGATGTAATATATAAGACCTAAAAATGTAAAAATACTATTGTATGGGTTAATTTAGAGCTCTTATCATCTTTTCCTAGAAATACATCAATTTAGGACCTTAAAAATCTGAAACTCATTTGAAAATAAAGTAACATTTTATACCGTTCCAAGAGTGCCCCTCCTCTCCTCTTATAAAAGGCCCCCACCTATTCCTCCATACCCACAACTCTCTAGCTTTGTCTCATCCAATCCATGATCATTATGTCTCTATAAATCCCTATCCTAATCCTATAAGCCTTTCCTACGGAAGGAAGCTCTTCAAGAAACCCTTTTGGTTAAAAAAAAGGCAGTTACCCGATTTTAAAGGTAATGTCTTCACTTGTGTTCTTTTGTTCTATTTTTCTTCTCCAAACCCATAAAATCTTTTTATTCCTTTATTTTGAAACAAAACAATTATCTTCAATATACTAGGATTTTTTTTATGTTATGTATTCAAGATACACATACACACTCCTACATCTAATGGTTAAAGAACATACTATTTCTGTGGATGGCGAATTACTGTATCACGAAACGATGATTGTTCAATCTTCTCTTAACACCTTTCATGGTGGCCATTATGATGTCAATGTATTTTATATATTATATTTATGATATTTATTTTTTCCATATGATTATTTATTTTATATATAAAACATACTTTTATTCTTTTCATGTTCTGCAAATGTGATAATTTCATACGAGGAAGTGTGGACTATCACCCCCTCAAGTGATGTGACTCGTTCATGCAATAAATGGAATGTATAAAGAATGAAATTAATGAAAATATGTTACCTATATAACATATATATCATAATGTAATTATAATTTATATATCCTTCAATTATTTTTAATTTCATTAAAATAAAAAAGAAATAAGAGTAGCGTTCATGCGTACGTACGACCTACCATCTCCGTGAACGGTGCATTTCATTTGTTTTTCTCTCAAAATGTTATGGACTAATAAAATTAATATTTACTGGATATATATGATATTTAAATCATTAATACTATTCTGGAGTTGATTTACTTATAACTACATGGACAATCATTTTCAAACAAGTTCATTTTTGACTCATGTACCAAACATCGACAAAAATGTCTGATATGAACTCACATTATTATCCAATTATTTTAAATTTATAATATGTGATATGAACTGAATAATAATCCTTAAAATATTTCCTTAAGAAATTATAAATTTACCAATGTTTATTATTCATGAATATATAGAAACGAACAAGACAAGTCAGACTTGAGGTAAGGGATCGAACCTCTCTCTTTCTTTTTAATTACTCTCTTTTATGTAATTTCATTTAAGCCCATAATTCGTATGTTTGGGGATGTCATTTTATATTAATCATACATTAATATTTTATGATCATATTATTAGAGACCCTATTTGATCTCATAAATCCATTTTTGGAAGTTTTAAGTGGCGTCGTTAGGCTACCGAGTTTTCATAAGGGATTTTTCATCTCACTTTTATTCTCGTGATAGTTATGCTACATTTTCCATTATTTACATTGACTGGTCTATTTATTTCCAATTATTATACACTTTTTGTAGTATAATTTAATTTATGGTTATTTACATCTTCATTGTATGACCTTTCTTCCATGGGTTGTACGTTTTGAAAGTTACCCGACTCGGTAAGGGGATCTTTCACCCTCCTCTTTTTAAAAGACTTCTTTTGTTATGTCTTTTAATTCACATACTATTATGTTGGGATATGTTCTTTTATATATCCTTATTTATGTAAATTTTATGTCCAAGTGATGAGATAACATTTCTCTATCATCAACTCATCTTCTGAATTTTAAAGTTACACCGTTAGGCTGTCAGATTTCTGTAAGGGAACTTTCTTTACCCACTTTAAATTCATTGGGTTAAACCTATACATCTTGATTTTATTAGGACAATATTATGTGTGGAATCTTTATGTTGAAATTTCTAGAAACCTTTTTGTTGATATACTATTTCTACAAATAATAATCTCATTGATAAATTCTTATGAACTTTTATGAGAAATCATAACTCAATCTCATTTCATTGAGTTAAATATCTATGTCATTAGTTTTGTTTTTCCAATATTATTTGTGAATGACCTCTGATTGTTTCACACTTAATATCCACTTATATTGAGTGTATTTATATTTCTCACACATAATTATGTGATAGATTTATCATTAATTTAAGGGTGCCATTTTTATAATGGATTTCATCTCAATTTACATTTCCATTGAGACTTCATTGTTGTTATGCACCAATTCACTCTCATATGGTGTGTATACTATCCTTTGGCATATTATATCATGAATCCCTTTATTCTCATGATATTATAAAGTTCAGATTAAATGTTATTCCGAATTATTTGTATTCAAGAGTCTCTCATTTTGTTAAAATCTCTTTAACAAAAATATCAATTTAAATTTTTTAAAGATTCATTATTATAAATCATTATATTTAATGTCCATGTTTTTAAAATGGTTTTCAGTATTTATTTATCTGTACATTAATGTTTTAAAATTATAATTCCATTAAAATCTTCAAAGTGGTATGGGACACTTTGATTAAAAAATCTCTTTTAAATGATTTTTTGAAAATGGATTGATTAATTCAATATCATGGAATTACTTATTGTGATTGGAAATAAAATATTATTGTTGAAATGATTATATTTTCAATATGTTATTTGTAATGATGGTACTTGGACATTTTACGGTTGGTTACATGATAAACCAAATGACTGGTGGGTACGTTATAACCTCCGATGCATTGGGTATGGAAGTCGGCCGTATGGATATTCCATTCTGTATGTGGGGAAGTAGACCGTATGGTTATTCCATTTAAGTATGTTTATGTCTCAGGTTACCTTTATATGTTATGTGTTCTTTATATGGGTTTTATGGTAATCTTTTGGCTACAAAAGGGTAAGTAATGTGTTTTTTATTCAGTGAAGAGTATTTACTACTTCATAAAGGTGAAAAGTATTACTTTGGTAAAGTAATCATGGTTTACTTGTTGTTTTGAAAAACTAACAGTTTTCCTTCTTTGTCTATCATTTACTGGGATTTTTAAACTCATCCCACGTTTTTTTATTGTTTTCCACAGGACTTAAAGATGAATCGGGTCAAGGATGGGACCAAGGAAAGATATTCTATCTAAAACATGGAATTAGACATGTTTCTTTTTAAGTGTTTTTTTCTATTTTATGGAAACATATTAGAAGTGTCTACTATGTTATCATTTGAGATGTAATAGTTATGACCTAATTCTCTAAAACTATAAACCTGAAAAGATCCCCTATGTGAATTATTCATATAATTTATGATTAATTAATGTTATGGTCGGTGCCTTATAGTGGGTCCTTCCTTTAATATTATGTGACACCCCCTATAGTGTAGTGAGTCGGGATACCCCATTGGTATATATGATCAATAACTAAGGTGGTGGTTAGCTTGTCTTGGTGTAGTGTGATTGTAGAAGAAAATTCACATTTTATAATCATGGATGAATACACAAAGGGATTTTAATAGTAACCTACAGTTGAAACATGTCAAAAAATGATTATATATGGAATAACTTTTTGACAAAGTTTGATATTAGAAAGTTTTAGTGTGGGATGATTATTTCCTATGTTGAATTTATCTATATTTAGGATGAACCCTTCTTTGAAATGGTTTTTAGAAATTAAATTTTTAATATAATTGTTTTTACCTTTCCATTATATGAGAGTGTAATCTATGTTTTCTCTGATGATTGTGAATATTGGTCACATTGGATGACTTTATCATAGTGTATAGAATCGATGGGGTATTTAAATTTGAACATAAAAGACTATACACTTTATAGTATTGTTTATTGGGCCACCCTATGGATATGGGTTTGATGTTGAGTTGTTGACCATGTTTGGTCTGGTGTCTATGGTCCTCGTCGACACCTTTTGTGAAAGATTGAAAACTAAAAACTATGACATAAAAAATAGTGATTGGAAAACATGACCAGGATAGATATATGGATAGAATATTCTCCAAATGAACTACGCATTAAATAAAGACTATATTGACATTGAGTCCTAGTTAAGAACCCTTGATGTCATGTTTTGTGGAAAATGGACATCAATAAAGCTAATATTGGATTAAATAATAATGTTTCCTTAAACCCATTCAATGTCAGTGAATGAATTTTAAATTTTCATGGAGATGTGTGCAATTTGGATGGGTTATTCTAAAAAATGACCATTAAGAGAATTATTTAAAGGTAAGGTGTGTAACACTACCAAAATGATAACTCAATCGATGATCCTGTTAAGATATTGGTGATTATGGATAATGGTTTGGTTTCATTTCATGTATTGGAAAAATATTCAAATAAGAATGGTTTTGGGTGTTGAATCATGAAAAAACACACTTGGAGTGGATACCTAAATTCATTATGGTCTTTTATACAATGAGGTGGAAAAGATTTAATCATTGATAACAATGGATTTTTTCTTCTTGGATGGTGGTATGTTGAGATTTCATAGGGTTGGACCCCCCTAATATCAATGAAGTGTGTTCAAGGCCATGTTGTTTTCCATTATGGTTTCACGATTTTACATGGATAAAATAACCAATTAATTTCTTTTCATGGAAAAAATTGTGTTAACATGGGAATGATGTAAAGACCCATGTTTTACTTATCGTGACTTATCTATTTTTTTTGAGTCTCAAGAACATCCCATGTTTAAAATTGTAATTTAACCTATTAGATGACTATAGTAAAATTATCAAATGGTTACATTTATTCCAAGGTTGGATTTTACCTTTGGATTAAGTCATAAAAAATTACATGTGTGGCTAGGACTTCAAAAATATTAACTATAAAAATATTATTCCAAGCCCATTTGCAAGTATTTGTGTTAAATCCGATATATTTATAATTGATAGTCATATTGGATATAATATACCTTGATTGAGTCTATGAAACGTTTTTTAAAATAATGATATTATAACATTGGTTCACATCAAAATACTTGTGTGTTTGTTTTTATTGTTAGAATAATTTGTTATATTTGTTTATTTATTTAATTATTTTTTTAGTAAAACCAATTAATTATCTTATAAATATTACATTATATTTCTATTGTCGGGTTAGATGATTTTTTAAATGTAAACTCTAGATATTGAACAATAGATGATTGATTTTAGGGGACTCAATAATTAATCAGTTTATGATATAATTCAATGTAATTTTATACCTTAAACATAAAAGACACTTGGCATAAATGCATTTTTTTCTAGTTTCCAATGCTAACCCAATGTAAAGAATTTTTATTTTCTTGTTCTCTATTTTACATGATTTCATTCTAAAAATATATATTTGATATTTTAGGTTTTTTTAATCCTTGAAAAAATAAATGAATAACCTTTTATTTTATTGAGTGAACGACACGTGATAGCAAGCGCGTAAGGTAATATAATATTTGTATAATTTATAATCTATTTACTATTTAAAATATATTCTATAAATTTTAACACCTGAAACACCATGTTAGATTGAGATTCATGTGACACTATGTTAAATTACATCATATGTAATAACTACATTCCTTAATAGCTTTTGTTACATATTAAAGTGACCTTCTTCGATGGCTTTCTCTATACAAAATATTGAGTCTTACCAAGAAATAATCTGTAATTAAAAAATAATTATTTAAGATAATAAGATATAAACTAGATGATATGGAGAGTATTAAATAAATTATTAAAACATATCAATTAGAAAAAGAAATAGTTTGTTACAAATAAATTTTAATTCAATATAAGAAAAAAATAAATATTAAAATAATATTTTATATAAAAAAACAATTTTTATTCTCTTGAAGATGTTTTACAAAAATAAATAAAATAAATAATATTTTGTTATTTATTTTAATGGAAAATATAAGTTATTTATTCAATATAATATTTTTTATATTCATCATTTATATTTTATAAATGTAAGATAAGAACAAACCCTATGTTTTACATTAAAACTTATATTTTTATAAAGGTGATTTTTCCACCTTTTAATAGATAACACATTTTAAATCATAATTTTGACACTATTATTAATTTTACTTTATAAAATAAACTATATTATCTATTTCAGAATTGAAAATATAGATTAGTATTATTTTTTGTGATCATTGCAAAAAAACACAATTTTTAGTGAATAGTGAAAAATATTGTGTTTTGTTTTAATGATGCCTTTTCGTTTAAATAATTATTAATGATAAATGATATTATAATTTTTTTAAATTAAAATTTTATCAATAATAAATATATTAATATAATTTAGTTAATTATAATCAATATAACGTTATAATTGAATATAAAAACATAAAAAAATTTGATCATTTTACTAATAAAATGAGTTATTTTGTCAATCTGTGAGATTAGCATTAATCATTATTATTCCACATATGTGATTTGATTTTTTAAAATATGACATAATACATTGTAATAAATATAATATTTTTTTAATGACATCAAATTAATTTCTTACAAAATGATTAGTGAATTTTATTAAAATTAATTACACTTATTAATGTGTAATTGGGATTAAATAGACTAGAACCCTATGTTTAGGGGGCCAAATGACCTATAAAAATGTATAAAAAACATGTTATTGTACTATTTAGGCAATTAAACTTCCATTATTTTTTTTATTAGTTTTTTATTTATTATTTTAGGTATAAACATGGGTACTCCAAAATTTATTTCAAAAACAACTTATGAGTCCAATTCTATCCTTATCAAAGGTCACCACCTATAGAAGATGTCATTATATATATTATATATGATATTTATTATGTCTTTAATTTTTTTAATACTTTTATTACACCTACCATTAATACTTTTAATTTTACATTTATACGATAACATCTTTTGAGGAAGTGTGGACTACCCCCTCCCCTAAAAGAATCATGATACGTTCAAACTAAACATGGAACATATAAACGATGGTTTTAATTAAGCATATTAGAAAAAAAACATTTTTATATTCATGAAATAATTATATTTATAAAAATATAATTTATAAATATAAATCATTTTCTTTATTACCCTTTAACACACTTAAAAAGAGATAAAGTTATTCGGGAAAGTGTGGACTACCACCTCCTCGACATGATGTTATTAATTTTTAAATATAATATAATTTATAAAAGTACTTATGGTTAAATAATATTTTATTTATTATATAATTATCATTCTCGAATGATATGTTGATACATACCTTCTTTCCATAATGACCACCTAAAAATTGGAATGTTTCTCTTCTGTATGTACGGCCAACCATCTCCATGATTGTAACATATTCTCATTTTCATAACCATACTTGATAATTTATTTTAAAGGTATAATTGTTTTATATATATGATTAATTTTAATGGTTATTATTATGTACAAGTTATACAATGATACATATGGAGATATTTGAGTAACAATAGTTTCTTCGACACAAAAACAAAATTTGTTCAAAAACACCTAATGTAAACCTAATTGTTTGAGTAGTTGTTCAAAACATATTAATAAGTGAAATAAAAGAAATTATAAGCATTAAAAACATTTTAAATAAAATTTATAATTTACATAATGTTATTATATAGGAATTTAAAGTATATTAAATGGAATGGAAATGCAAGGTAAGGGATTCGTGCGCCATTTTCCATCCATTAGGCATAATTAATTATTGATCCCCAAATTCCTTATACGTGATGAACATAATGAAAATTATAATTATTATATCTTGAATTATTTTATATTCATGGTATTTTAATTCATTATTTATGTATTATTTCACTTGGATTATCCAATTATTTTGTAACCATATTGGTAAGGGATTTTACTCTCAATTTTCATTCCATTGAGGCTTAATTATAATTATGCACGTAGTTTATTTTACAAGGAGTATGTACTAAGCTTAACATAATATATAATGAATCTACTTATTATCATGATATTTTAAACATTCATGCTATTTTACTCCATCATGAGTATTGTAATTTAAAATATTTCAATATGTTATGGGACACTATGGGATGTTTAAATAATATTTAACTCATTAATAATTTTAACGATATTTAAATAGTATTTCCATTCAAGGAAATTATATAACCATTTGTCAATATATATCATTCATTAATATAAGTTTATTCTATAACATTTTAATGTATTAATACAATTTTCTACTATTTGGTACTCAAGTGTTTTAGAAAATGTTTTTTATATAACTCGACTTTATATCACTCTTTATATGGAGAACCTATTTTATTCTTTTTTTTATTTAAATAATTCAAAAACAAATTTCTAATATTATTGGGAAAATAAATTTTTACCCTTTTTTCCTTTTACTAATGTTTTAACATAATTTTTTTTAACGTTCCTAATGAGGGATTATATAACCTTTTGTTGTACAAAAAGAATATACTTTTTTCCTCATATGACATGTAGGGATTAATCTTCCGTAGTTTTACTGAAGTGAACTTTTAAAAAGTTTTATTTAATAATATATATTATAAAATTTCTATTCATGTATAATAATATTTTCTTCATGAATAATTTTCATAGATATTTTATTTTTCCAGCAATGAAAACAACCCATTTTTTTATCCTCATGGGATTTGTTGTAAAGATATTATTTGTAATCTTTATCTAGATAGTTTATAGTTTAGCTGTATTAAGATTGTATTTTAATTCACATTAATAAATTATTTATTATTCCCATTGAAATATTCAATCACTTACGATCATAGAGAATTGAATTTCCCAAAAATTATCCATTTCATTTTTCATGGAAATTACTACAATCTAAAACATATACTGTTTGACATATGGTGACTAAATTGTCTCTTATTTGACTATCTGGGTTAATATAGATAAATATTTATCTCTTATGCCTTGAGGATATTTGACAAGGCACAATTTGATTTTAATCATTATATAGATGAGGAATGTTTTAGGCTGATACGACATTAGAAGAGCCCAATTATAGATATCCCCTTGATGTTTCAGTAGACTCATGGGATTATCCATTTTCCTAACCGCCTTTTATGGGGTTTAACCCTATATTTTGAAAAAATTCTTCTGATCAGTCTTGACGAAAAAGGTACCATGTACCTACTAAACATGGAATACAATACTTAAGAATTTCTATCATTTATATTCTGATATTATTGATCAATGAGATTATGCATCGATATGTTTATGGATGTATTTCATTATAAGGTTTCAATTATTATGCATCCCTGATATATTGCGTCGACATATAAATGGATACATTTCATTTTCGTTTCATTGAAAAAATGATATGTTTTTCAATTTTCTAACATTCCAGATTGATATTTCTATGTCAATATTTTTAAAAAGCATCTCTTTCCAGATATTTACCTTGCTATACTGGTTATTCTCATTGATTCATTACTTCGTGCTCTATATTTATCCCTTAGTAAGCATTTGAGATCACCCTTATTATGTTTATTTCCCTAGGAATTCATGAAGCTAACTAAGAATGATATAAAGGGATTTAATATTTGGATTATAGTTACCCCTTGAGTTATTAATTTAGAATGAATAAAATATATGTTGTAATCAATGTATCCATTATTAATAAAATACTCGTTTATGTATCTAGTTTACCAAAATTACTAATCTAATTAGTTCATTTTGGGATTGATTCCTTGTAATCATCCAAATGTATTTAATACCAGACACCAGCTATAGGCTATCTGTAACTAGGTTCCTACAGTTGATATTCAGAGAAGTTTAGTAGCCACTTGGAGAACAAGATATAGAAAAACATATATTAGAGAACATAACCATAATGTAAAATTTGTGAATAATTTTAGATAGAAACCCTTGAATTTTAAAAAATTATATATTGTGTGGGTCTTCCTATAAATACATCCCTATCTTCATACTACAAGTGGTTATGGTTTTAGAAGATATGTACCTAGGAGTAACAACTCCCAAATAGTGTTGGGTGCTTGACTTTTGGTAACCTCATACATGATAACATGCATTACAATGGATTTTCTTGACACTTTTGGAGGATATGCATAGGACAATCCACTATTTATTTACAAAAATTTATGAAGGATTTGGATACATAATAGTAAAACTAGGTTTAAACTCAGGAGTTTTAGATTAAAGATATGGGGTCAATATTTAAGAATCCAACTAAAGATATTATAGATAAACACTAGACCGAGGAAGAACTTATGTGGAAATAAAATAGAGGAGGAATTTATGTATTGATGTTCTACTGAAACCCTTAGTTAAAATGATATTTTTCTGTTAACTTTATTTCAAGTATGTCCATCATATTTATATTTGTAAGTTATATTAATATGGTTTTAGAAAATGATAACCTAAAATCTAGGATAAAACCAATCAAATATAGCATTGTCGTGTGACATGAACCCGTGACTGAATGTTAATAATGGTTTTACACCAACCAAACACCTACATAATGTCCTGGATAATTTTTCATTATTTTTTATTTAAGAAATTTGACGAATATATGTTAAGGATGAACCAATAATATCACTTTTGAGGATTAAGGGTTAATATAATATCCAAATTGTTTTGGAATATAGTTAAGGGAAAAATAGTTGAATTGTCACTCTTATAATCATTTAAAAGATTCGTTTAGTTATTCAGGTATAAAAAATTAATTATTGGTAATTAATTCCTAGTAATAAATGAATGAATTAAAATTTCATCAAAGAACAACAAAAATTTAAGATTGATCATATGAAATTGAAACCGTCTATGTATGAATATTTCATTATATTTCTGTTCATGAATATAATTACCTAAATTTATAAAAATTAATTTAAAATAAAATGTGGTCCTAATTCCTTAATTTCTATTCAACTAATGGTCAACTAAATTATCACATTATTATGGATTTGAGGCCCCTAACATTCTATTGATCATTCCATTATATATGAATAATGACCTCATTCACTCACTATGAATAATTATTATTTTCCTCAAAATACATATATCTACATTCCACTATTGTCCTCCTACATATAAAACTAGTTACATGGTAGTCCATGTGACCTTAGTACTTTCCACTCTCATTTATAGAGGATTACTTATGAACCCTTTCCATGATGTTGGATTTCAATGTATGAAATATCATACAATATATTTGCATGATTGTGATTAAATTGTGTGGACGTGATTTAAATAAGGTGGGTAGAATGTGATTCCATGAAAAACTAATGTATAAAAATTGTTTTTGATATCATATATGACAACCGACATTAAGCACGCAAGGTAATATAATATATGTATACATTATAATATAATTAATGTTTAAAATTAAATATATATATATATTTAAATGTGTAAAACATTAAGTTAACTTGGTATACATGGGAAACTATGATATAATACATCATATGCACCAAAGACCTTCATCTATATCCTTCCATACAAGAAAATGAATCCTTCTTTAATGGATTCCCCTATACACAATATTGAATCTTAATGAAAAACAACATTTAATTAATACATTATTATTTAATATAATAAGATATCAACGAGCCACTATGGATTGTGTTAAATAAATTATGAAAATATATTTTTTAAGAAAATAGGTTTTTGGTTAAAAATAGATTTGAAACAAATATAAGAACAGATTGAAAAATAAAAGAATATTTTTATAGAAACCCATTTTTTTTCCCATGAAGCTTTTTTATAAAAATAAATAAATGTTATTATAACTAGTTAATTATTTATATAGAATATATATGTTATATATTCAATCAAATATTTTTTATATTCATCCATTATACTAGATAAATAATAGATAACAACAAACCCAATGTTTTTCTTAATACCCAATATTTTTATAAATACAGTTTTACAACCTTTTAATGGAGAACCTATTTTAAATAATAATTTTGACACACTTATCAATTTAATTTGATAAAATAAATATTATTTTTTAATTAAAAATTTCAAATTTCTCTTTTGATGAATTGTTTGTTTTATTCTATGTAAAATTATTTATTAGTGAATAGTGAAAAATATTATGGTTTAGTTAAAAATATCCCTTTTGTTTACAGATTTACTAATCTTAAATTAGATTGTATCTTTTATAAAATTCACATTATATCAAATATTAATCTATTAATATAATTTATTTCATTAGAATAAGTATAACTTTTAAATATAATTTAAAAACAAAACAATATTTTGACCATTTTTCTGCTAATACTAGTTAATTTGTATGCCTACGAGATTAACATTAATATTTATTTTTCCTCTATTGTGATTTTAATTTTTAAAATAAAACATAAAAAATTTAAATCAAGATAATATTAGTGATATAATATGTCCAAAATAATTTTTTACAAAATGATTAGTGAAATTGAATAAAATTAATTACATTGATTAATGTGTAATTAGGTCTAAGAATGGACTAAAACTCTACGTTTAAGCGGTCAAATCACCAATCCACATTTCCAACAGTCATTGGATGAGAATATTTAAGCAATTAACCTTCGTATAATGTGTTTGGATTCTTTGGAATGACTTTTTCATGTAATAACATGTGTACACATAACTTCTTTTCAAGAATACTATGTGAGTTCTTTTCCGACCCTATAAAAGGCCACCAACTATTCTCATTCCTCACACCACTACAACCTCTTATGTTCTGACATGTTTTTCCCAAATGAACTCCAAAAATCCCTTACCTATATCTATAATCCTACCTTTTTGTAGAATACCTTCCTTGTATTTCTTTTTTGTTAAACCAAAAGATGTTACTCGATTAAAAGGCAATGTCTTTTCTCAATCTCTCTTGTTTCATTTCCATTCTTCAACCCATAAAATATCCCAATTATATTCTTGTGTAACAAAAAATGTATCATAATTATAAAAGGATATTTTTATGTGGATATTTTCACCTACACTTACATAATACACCATAAAATATGTAATGAATATAATGTTTATGTGTACGACGAACTACTCCCTCACTAAACGATGATTCTTCCATTCTTCCATACTCCATCTCACAGTGGCTATTATGATGGAAAATTTATTTATATATATTATATATGATATTTATTATGTATTTACACTACTTTAACACTTTTATTACACTTATATTTAATACATTATTTTTTAAGC
Organism: Viscum album; assembly: GCA_963277665.1. Classification (NCBI taxonomy): domain Eukaryota; kingdom Viridiplantae; phylum Streptophyta; class Magnoliopsida; order Santalales; family Viscaceae; genus Viscum; species Viscum album. The sequence goes on from OY728128.1 coordinate 328,956,237, forward strand.
TAGCATGATTACATAATTTGAGGAAGTGTGGACTACTTCTCCCTCAAAGTGTTTTGATTCGTTCACAGTAAACATGGTACTTATAAAAGATTATTTTAATTAAACATATGAGACATATAGAAAATATATATATATATATATATATATATGATATTAATGGAATAATTATCTTTCTAGAAATGTAATATATGTATTAATCATTTTATTTATTTCATTTTATGACAATTAAAAAGATAGAATGTTATTCTTCGATGTGTGGACTATAAAGAACCAAACCCAAATCCTAGGATCATCCCATTAGAAATTCTATGTAATTTTTTTTAAAAATTAATCATGAATAAATATAGAAATACATAATATAGATGATCTTTTACTGGCCCAGGTTTTGGATAATTAGAATCTAAACATACATTTAAATAAAATTTTACAAAACATGCAAATAATTAAACGAAAATCATCAGTGCACTACACCCCAGATTAGAAATTTATCATACCATGATCACTAAACCAATAAAAATTATTTTCATACATGTGGTGAGCAAAAAAATCCCAGTAAGGGGGTTTTCAATACAAAAAATATAACTCTGTTTGAACATCTCTAGTAATGTTCTATATAAATATTCCTAAAATATTATTTCACAAATATCATTAGAAAACCATTAGTACATTTAAATTATTACAAATTAAAATTCATAGGTTATTTCTCTTAAAAAATAATAATTTTCATTGGCTCGTTACAGGTACTTGGAATTCCATGTCTACAAAACCATATATAAGGCTACATGTCATTTCTATGACTAACAGGTTGACTCCGAGAAACATCACTTATTTCAACAATGATGAATTTTTTAAAACATTCTACCATGAGAATTTTTATCCCATAACATCCATGAAACATTTCCAAAAAAATACTATCATAGTATTAAATACCTTTAAATGAGTATAATCTAATTAATGTCCCCAAGTTATTCTCAATGATTATAAAATCCTTTAATAGAGAATCTCATCTTTTGAAGCCATTTAATAATTAAGAACTATTAATGTTATATACAATGTTTAAATGCGTTAATGATATAATAATTTTGATATTTTCATGTATGAACATGATGATGGCCATACATATCCATGCATGACGTGTTAGGGGATGCTGATGCAAGTTTGCACATAAAATAGTAGCTTGATTGACAATTGCACATGAAATGATAAGTATATGTATATATCGACACACACAAACACAAACACACACAGAGACAGACACACACATATATATATATTCAAAGATATATATATATATCCTTGTAAAATGAAAATAGCTTGACACAATGATTAAACCTTTAAAAACAATGATTTTAGAAATTACATTTAAAACAAAATCCCTTAAAATAATAATATATATATAAGTGTATATATGGATGTATAAAAACGCACACAAATATGTATATATTACAAATTTGTTAAAAAATAACATTTTTGAATGCTAAAATGACCACACACACGTAATTTTTAGAAATAATTTCTATCTCTGAAACACTTCAATGATATATTTACTAAATAAATAGTTTATATATGTGTTTATATTCATATGTGTACACATACTTATATAAATCTATGAAAAACAACAATACTTTGATAAAATAAAGTATGAACTTATAAAACCATGATGAAAATTAGATAAATAAGATAATTATTCCCCTTAAAAATTAATTGGGAAAAAATAAATCCCTTAAATGAGTTTATAAAATTTAATTTGTAAACAAAAATAGCTCTTACCTCAACGAAATAGACCATCAAGCATTCTTTTCAAGACAAAGACAAACTCGAAATAATTAAGAAGAGTGCAGATGATAGTGTGGGATATAAAAGGTCAGTACAATGTTTTTTACATTCACATATATAAATATATATATAAATATTAATTTGATGCATGTGAAGGAAGCTCAAATTGGGAACAATTGCTCGGTTGATACACAATGTTATTTCAAAAGTTCTAAAAAAATTACTATTTTACACCACAATTTTGTAATATTTGATATTATTTTATCCTACCACTTTATCTTTATATAATATATTATCAGTAAATTTATTTTTTCCATGTAATCTTACTTGTATAATAAATCATAATGATTGTTGTACTGTTTTTTATTTAACAATATTAGATTAATTGATTTTGTCAATGTAATTTTTTTTGAAATATATAATATTATTATATTGTAATGTTGAGATTCACTTTTTATATCAATCATTACCCTCCCTTTAGTCACTCTACTTGTATTATTATCATTCCATTCATTTTTATAAATCGTTATATTATCCTTTTTTACTTGTTCTTCAATTTCTTTTTAACAAAACAACATATCGATTTTTTATATTTATCATATAATCATATATATATATATATGTATATATTTCTACAATTAAATTTAATAACATTATTATTTCAAAACACACACATTTTTTGACCTATATATTTTATTGATTTTTTAAAATAGAAATATTTTTAATATTTTTCATTTATAAAATTAATATAACAAAATCATATATTATTTTCATGAATTTATAAAATATATTATACTAAAAAGATAATAATAATTTTTTTCATCTAAATATTTTTTCAAGTTAATTGTTATAATTTTTTTAAAATACATTAAAATTATAATATTTTATTTATCAAATATCCTTGTATCAATGCTTTACGTGATTTTCAATTTTTTACTTTTTCACGATTCATTCTTAAAATATTTTAATCATAAATCCCTCATTCAAATGTCCTACATGATTTTTTTTACATATATTTTGTTTTATCATTTTTATCCTTATTTCAATATATTTTTAAAACATATAATTATAATATAAATTTCATTTTTATAAATAAATTATAAAAATATTTAAGAATATAGAATTCAGAATTTAAATAATAACAATAATAATATATTCATAGAAAAATTATAGTTCATTAATAAAAAATACATTAACTTAATTTAATTTAAATAATTTAACCTTCCACTCAAATGAAAATTTTCTTATACAAAATTAAAATAACTTAAACGTCACATAATGTATTTTACATTTAAAAAAATAATAACCTTAATAAAAATAAATTTATTTAAAACATTTCCATATACCATTAATTTTATTATGTTAACATTCAATTCATTAATTTTTTTATTAAAAAAATTTTATTTAAATTATAACAATATACGTAATTATTTATGATAAATGTTTTATTTGAAATTCACTGCGTGTTAGTAGGGCTACTGCCTCCTCAACATGATGTGATTCCATTAACATCAAAAAATTATTTGTAAATGTTTAAATGATTAAATAATATTTCATTTATAATATAATTATCAAATTGGAATAATATGGCGTTACTTACATTATTTCCACAACGATCCCTAAAAAATGGGAATGTTAATTGTCCATATGTATGGCCTACCGTCTTCATGACGACCACATATTCTCATTTTCATAACCATATACAATATTAGATTTTAAAAGTATAATTGATGTATAACTATTACAATGATTTCATGGTTATTATTTTTCATGGGTAATATAATAAACCTTATGACCATAGTTGACCAACAATAGTTGTTTTGATACATAAAATGAATTTGGTCAAAAACAACTGATGTAAAATTAATTGTTTGATTAGTTGTACACAACATGGTAATGAGTGAAATACATGTAATTATAAACATTAAATTTTCTTTAATAAAATTTAAATTTATCATATGTTCATTATATCATAATTTAATGGACATTTACTGGAAATGAAATGAAAGGTAAGGTATTTTTGTCTAATTTTCATTCTGTGAGGCATACTTAATTGTTGTTCACCAAATATCTTATATATATTGTACATACTGATGAATTGAAATATAATATCTTGAATTATTTTATCTTTATGGTATTTAAATGATTTATATAAGGAGTATTACCTTTTTTATCCAATTCCCCTCTTACCACATTTGTAAGGGATTTCCTTCTCAATTTAGATTCCATTGAGGATTAATTGTCAGTATTAACCAAGTTTATTTTACGTATTGTATATACATACCTTTATATAATATATCATGGATACAATTAATCTCATGATTTTGTAAAAGTTCAAATAATGTTAATACTTTATGCGGATTCTTTTTTAAAATATATCAATGTGGAATGGGACAGTTAGGGATGATTAATGATTATTTTCCTCAATCATAATTTTAATGATCATTCAATGGTATTTACAAAAGATGAAATTATATAAATTTTTTTCAATATATCCCTTTCACTATTATCTTGTTATTCATGACCATTAATATGTATGAGTACCATTTTTCCACTCTTTGGTACACAATTTTTTAGAAATTGATTTTTTGAAAAACCTGACTTTATATCTCTCTTTATTCAGATGACAATTTTTATTCTAAAATCCATGTTTTATTTAATTGTTTTCAACAATGTTTCTAAAATTATTTCATAATGTCATTTTTACCCTTTTTATCTTTTACCAATGTTCCAAAGGAATCCACTTGTCTCATTCCTAATGAGACATTTTTTATCATTTTTCTATACAAATGGAATATTATTTTTTCCATGTATGACATGCATGTATTCATCCACCATAATTTATTTGATTCATACATTAATAAAAGTTTTATATTTAAATAAAAATAATTTCAAAATATTTCTCAAACAATAATTATATTATCCCAAATAATATTATAAAAATCAATTCATTTATTTCATCAATGAAATGAACCCATTATTTTTACTCCACATTGTATTCGTTGTATCGATATTATCCTGAATCTTGTTGTGGATGGTAGATGATTTATTTTCCCATGTATAGTATACACATTAAATACCTGGATTTATTTATTAGTCCCCTAGAAATTTCCAATCTCTTATGATCATTGAACACTGAATTTTCCCAATATTATCAATTTCATTTATCATAGATAATACTATTTCCTAAACTCTAATACTTTTTACTTACAGTGAATAATTTTAACGTTATGTGACTATCTATGTTAATATTGATAAATCTATATCTATTAATCATATAGATATTTTATAAGGAAAATTGTTTAATAAATTACTTGATATATGAGTAATGCATTTAACTAATATGACATTGGCGGGACCTGGTTATAGATATATTTTCAATGCATCAATAATATCATGGGATGAGTAATTTGGATAGCCTTTATATATGGTTTTTTACCCTTTATTTTGTAAACCGTCTTGTGAAAGGTATTGATAGTAAAGGTACCATGTACCCATGAAACATAGGGACCAATAATTAATCATTTCCTTCATTTATATTCTGATATTACTCATCCATGATATTTTTTTGGACATATCTATGGATGAATTTAATTTTAATGATTCGGTTATTATTCATCTATGGGATAATGCATTGGTGTATCTGTAAGTACCCAGTTCTTCCCTTGAGGTACGGTCTTCTTCTTTTCTCTTTTCCTTTAGTGTTTTTAATAAAAAATGGAAAATGGGAGAAAATCCTAAATTTTGGAACTACATGCCATGTACCTTTTCCACATGTCGTGTACTTCTGGCCGTGTTGGGATGAGTACACATGGCGTGTAGCCATGTCAGTGACAAAGGGTGTAGCAACCGACTACACGCTGTGTAGTGGTTCTTTACACGTTGTGTAGTCAGTCGGAAGGCCAAAATAGTAAGGTGGTGGAGCAGTTGCTAGCTGGGCGGAATTACACACCGTGTACTCAGGAGTACATGTCGTGTACTCTTGTCGGCAAGAAAAATATGCCATGCTGGCGGGAAGCCCCCGGGGGAACAGTTTGGAATTTGGGAAGTACACTCCATATAATCAGAAGTATACGCTTTGTACTTTGTTTTATCGGCATAAAACCAGAATTAGCCTCCTCTTTTGGAAGATGATGAATTTGACCGGTTTTGGATCTAAAATAGGAGGCCAAACCTTTGAAGATCCACCGAGTGTTCGCCTGGAATCGGTTTCCGCCTCGGATGATCTCGTTAGAACCACACAGGTAAGGGATTCCAACTCCTTGACTGCTACATACCAATTATTATCCTAATAAGAGTTATTTTAGGTTAAACAAGTAATGTTCTTTGTTAGATCTAAGCTGTTCATGGGAATTTCTAGAGTTAGCGTTCGGGTATAACATTTGTTGGCGTTTAAGGTAGGTGGCTTGGTGTTAATATTTCCAACTGTTGTGCATTTTTTTGGGTTTTTATGCCACGAACCCTTGTTGGGGTGTCGTGTGGCTGAGTTCGTTGCTATATTAAACAACTATAATTGATTACGTCTTTAATTATGATATTAAAATGCTGGTTGGGATGGTGTCTTGGATCTGGAACCACCCCGTGAGTTTGTTCCACTATTTAGCCGTTTGGCCAGGATACCCGAGGGTATGCCTTGAAAGTAGTGATTGTAGAATTTACTTGAGTGGAATTGCTTGTTTACTTCTTATTTAGATGTTGGGAATAGCCTGATTACCTATTTATCCTGAGGGCATTGTTGTGATTAGCCTGTGGGCACTGCACTATTTAGCATGTGGGCAGTACTTATTCTGGCCTGAGGGAAACTTCTTTCATGCCTGGGGGCAGCTAATACTGTTCTTGTGGGTGACACTACCTACGCCTGAGGGAAAACTATGTTATGCCAGAGGGCAGATTCTTGTGGTGGATACTCTTTAGCTGAGGGTAGGAGTTTACATTCCTGAGGACATTAACTAGTTATTTAGAATATTCACTGTGGTTGTATTTTAAATTTAATGGATTAAATGGATAATAAAATGCCCATATAACTCGTAATTAGTTATTTCTGAGTACTGCTTACTTTATTGAATTTTAATACTCCACACTGTCGTTGCATGCTTATACGCAGTTGGGCACAAGCCTTTGGTGGGTGCCTATTGGGAATTTATTCCCCACCTCCTGTTTGGGTCAAGATTTTCTATCCAAACAGATTACATTTCTGCAGGTGTGGATAGGGGAAAGAGTCCCTATACAGGAACATGACTGTTGCTGAGAAGTAGGAGGGCATGGGACCGAGCCTAGGCTCGCGATGCCACTATCAGTTGATACCTTTGTTTTTCTATACTCTACTTTTATTGTACTATATTAATTTATAACCTGTTCTGGCTGTTTTCATAGAACTTTTAACATGTAGAAACATCGTTTAAACACTATTAGTTATATCCCCTGTCGTTGTTTTTTCAAGATGTTTATGATTTACTGCTCCTGATGTTCATTGTATGTTTTATTTGTATTCTATTGTGCTGCACATTGACAAATGAGGTCATAGTTTCCCGACAATCAGACCTGGGCCCTTGCTTCTAGTCGAAATCCTTTGGCATTTCGTGAAACGCGCTTGAGGTCACGTGGCGAACAGGGTTCGGGGCACCCGTTGAGTGGCACCCGTAACCGGTATGTTAAAAAGTGGTATCCGAGGGGTTATTTTCTTAGACTTACTGTTTGGATCCTTATTCAGGGATAGGACGAATGATAGTTGGTAATAAGTTGTGCACGACCGTAGCTAACCCATGTACAGGGAAAAGCCAATTTACCTTATATTTCAATTTTACAGATTTTGAAATTTATAGTTGATATGTTTTCACCGTTTTATGACGCACTTGAGATTGTGTTGTTATAATTTATTTGTGGGTTGTATTTAGTTGAAACCCAAGGAGATGAGGGTATGGAATATCATGCATCATTTAGGCACATGCTAGAAATCACATGCAATGCATAGTTCCATGCCATGTAGGTGCATCATAAATTCTAGGCTGTTGTGACAGTAGTTGTGCTAGAAAAGCATGATGTTGTGATAGCTGCTTAATAAATACATGTTGTTTGATAGGGTATTTTGTGTAAGCCTGTTTATAAAATTGATTCCAAACATTGGTTTATGGGGAGTACGGGACCCCATTGACTGGAATTTGGTGGATCATTGATTTTCTATTAGTTATAACATAGATAAGATGTCAATCATTGATTCGTGGGGAGTATGGGCCCTCACGGGTCGGAATTTGACTCTTAGGTGTTGTTATTCTAAATTTTCTGGGTTCCAGGGATGTTTCTGAAGCATACTGTCTGGAAAACCCAGTATACACACCGTGTATAACTTTAAACACACCGTGTATGGCCTTCTGTTAGTGAATAAAAATGAACTTTTTGAGTACACGCAGTGTAGTCTCTTCCCGTGTCATAAACCGTGTTGGCGGAGACAAGGGGAAGGGAAGACCATGGGGAAAACATGTCGTGTAGCTTATGTACACACCGTGTAGGGTTGATCCGGAATCTGACAGTGTAACTAACAACACGGGTCGGTGAACTCCTGTACAGAACATGCCGTGTCAATACTGAACATGCCGTGTACTGTGACATGGGGACTCAGCCGTGAAACTAACAACACCTGTTGATGTCACCTTTCCATGAACATGTCATGTACCTTTGGGGACACACCGTGTAGTCTTGTCCGAGGATAGACCGTGTGGACATAGCCATGTGGCGGGGAAATGGGGTTGTTGACACGCCGTCTGCAGGTGTAACACGCTGTGTAGTGTCAAGCTGAGTAATCGGCCGTATCACAGACAACATGACCAGTTGGAAAATAACACCATACATGTCGTGTAGATAATATACATGCCTTGTAGTTTTGTTCAAATGGTAGTCGTGTGGCTTAGCCGTGCAGAACGACCCGGGCAGGGGAAGGGAAGTCAAGTACACGCCGTGTAGTCAGTATACACGTTGTCTAGTCTTGTTTTGAAAATTTTTAAATACCTTCTTCTTCTTGTTCCCTTTGTGGTTTCTTTATTTTATCCTTCATAACTTGAATCTAAGGCGTGTTTTTGACCTTGTAGTGTCATGCCGCCTAGATGACCGTGCGTTGTTCGGCAGGAGAGAAGCAACGAGAATACACCAGAGATAGTGGGCCATGGGCTACCAGTTGATCCTCCAGCAGAGCCACATGCGACACCAGCTATTATACTATACACAATCATATAGGTGAAGTTCCATGAAGGATTTATTCAGTTCATGTAGACATTTCGGGGAGCACTACCGGCTGCCACATCTATGGATGAGCTTACAAGTATCTTCCAGCAGCAGCATCCACCTATATTCTTAGGGGATGGTGGTCTACAGGCTATAGAGTCTTTGTTGGGGTCGATGGAGACTATTTTCGATCATCTTGAGATGCCTCCCGGGCGGAGGGTCAAGCTCGCAACTTACATGCTATGTGATTCCTCCAAGAGGTGTTGGGATGTTACCACCCATTCAGAGCATCACAGGGACATGCTGTGGGAAGATTTTCAGGTAGTCTTCTATGACTTTTTCTTCCCAAAGACGCTGATAGGAGATAGAGCTCGAGAGTTCATGAATCTGCAGCATGTCGCTATGTAATTATTGGACTATTCAACTCATTTTACGGAGCCTCATCACCTTTCACCTGTGCTGGTGGGTGATGAGATGTTGAGAGAGAGGCATTTTGAGGATGGTCTTCAGTATGAAATCTGAGCGCTGGTGAATTTCTTTAGGATGCCTACTGTACATACTATTGTGAACCAGGAGTTGATCATAGAGAGGAACCTTCGAGAATCTAGTGGTGTGGGCCAGGGCGGTTCAGCACCAGTTACTTGTACTTTTTCTATTGGCAAGAGGAAGAGACAGCTGGACTTATCTTAGGGTGGTAGTACCAGTCAAAAGAATGATTTAGGTGGCCAGGATATGTGCTACCAGTGTGGTAGATAGTGTCACAAGATGTCACAATGTCCACATGATCCAGTGGAGTGCTGATCTTTCAGAATGATGGGTCATCTATAGTACTTTTGCAGGGCTCTCCCACTGATGGCTAGTGAGAGGGGTTCTGTGTAGACTCAGCAAGCGGGAGCGGTACCAGAAGCTTCTTACCAATCAGGGCATTTGAATACGTCAGGGCGTATAGGCAGAGATGTTGGTCATGACTAAGGCAGCCAGACCCCAGGATCATAGAGCAGTAGGGCGGGACAGCTCAGGGTAGTTAGACTGTGTCACAGGGCCGTGACACTAGGATGGCATATGCAGTGCAACAGACCCAGCAAGAGCATGATCCCATACCTTCTACAGTTAGAGTTACTATTCTAGTAACTTCTGTTCTATCATTAGTACATTTTGATATGGGTACTACACAAAGATTCATATCATTACCTGTTGTGGGGAGCCTTGGGCTCTGTGTTTATACTTCTTCTTTTATCATGATGCTAGACACTTCGTTGGGGACTAGAACGGCTAGTGTGCGTCATTTCAAGGAGTGCCCCCTTTTGTTGGTGGGTGTCACTTCCACGGGGACCTCTATGTCATGGAGATAACGAGCTATGGCTTCATTCTCGGGATGGACTGGTAGGTTCCCTTTTGGGATTTTGTATACTTTTATCATCACAGGGTGCGTTTCACATCACTAGAGGGCTGAGAGTTTCCATATAAGGGTGAATGGGATGTTCATGAGAGTCGAGCTGGACCAGAGAATCGTGGGAGAGGTGGAGTCACGGCCCAGATTGCGAGCTTATATCTTGATTACCAGGGGAATTTTCAGGAAGATTTACCTCATGTTGTTTATAATTTCAGGGATGTCTTCCTAGATGTATTTTCAGGTCTACCTCCGGAGAGAGAGGTCGATTTATCCATTGAGCTTGTGCCAGGAGCAGCACCAGTGTCCATTCCTCCATATAGGTTGTCTACACCTGAGTTGCAGGAGCTCAAGAGGTAGTTAGAGGAGTTGCAGTAAAAGGATTTTATCCGACCCAGTACTTCTCCTTGGGGTTCGCCGGTACTTTTTGCGAAGAAGGCAGATGGTACCCTCAGACTTTACGTGGATTATCGGAAGCTGAACTTGTTGAAGTTAAGAACCAATATCCCTTACTGAGGATTGGTGATCTTTTTGATCAGCTTCGTGGAGCACGAGTGTTCTCGAAGATTGACCTGAGATCATGATATCATCTGTTGTGAATGAGACCATCTGATATACCTCTCACGGCCTTCCGGTGTAGGTATGGTCTATATGAGTATATGGTTATGCCGTTCGGACTCACGAACGCGCCAGCGGTTTTCATAGCTCTGATGAATCATGTGTTCAATCTGTATATTCATTATTTTGTGGTAGTATTTTTGGATGACATATTAGTTTACTCTCACACTCGACACGACCTTACCACCCATCTTGTGATCGTATTGAGTACACTGAAGGAGCATCGGCTATATGCTATGCTCTCAAAGTTCCACTTTTGGATGGCCCAGATTCACTTCCTGGGACATATCATCTATGAGGCAGGAGTTTCAGTTGACCCAGATAAGGGGAGTGTAGTACTTTTCTAGGAGTATCCTAAGATCTTGTTTGAGATAAGAAGTTTCTTAGGGATTGCTGGTTACAACATGTGTTTTATATAGGACTTCTACCCCTTAGCAGCGCCGTTGATGGGATTGACTAAGAAGGGTGTGATGTTCGTTTCGTCGGAAGCTTGTGAGGTTGCTTTTCAGGACCAGAAGGGAAGGTTGACATCAGCACAAATCCTAATACACCCAGACCATGGGAAGAGATATACAATTTACTGTGACACATCAGGTATTGGGCATTGAGGAGTGTTGATGAAGGGCGATCGAGTAGTTGCGTATGGGTCTCAGCAGTTGAGGCCACATGAGAGGAATTACCCAACGCATGATCTTGAGTTAGCTACAGTTGTACATACATTGCACTATTTGAGACATTATCTACTAGGATAGAATTTTGTTGTTTTCACAGACCACAAAAGCCTCAAGTATATCATTACATAGAGTGAATTGAATCTGAGGCACCAAAGGATGGTCGAGTACCAACAATCCTTCGATTTTTATCTTTCCTATAGACCTGGTAAAGGTAATGCAGTAACTGATGCACTGGGCAGGAAGACTCAGATACATGCAGTGCAGGAGTCCAGTTACGAGTGGAATCTCATGGATATGTTCTCTGAGATGCATCTGGAGGAGCACGACAGTCAGAGGAAGACTTATCTTTCCTCTTATGTTGTGACTTCTACCCTAATGGATAGATTGAGTATGACATAACTATCTATTTCAGAATGAGTAGTTCTACAGGTGTCGGTGGAAAGTGAGGGCCCTCCTCCTAGTTTGACGATAGGCGATGATGTGGTTTTGCATTTCCATGGACAAGTATGGGTTCCAGGGGATATACGTGAGGAGGTGATGCGGGATTTTCATGCTTCAGCATGGGAAGTTCATCCCAGGGTTACCAAGATGTACCGCGACTTGATACATCAATATTGCTGTCCGGTCATGAAGAGAGATGTAGCTGGTTTTGTTACAAGGTGTTCCACCTGTCAGCAGGTGAAGGCGGAGAATCAAGGACCAGCTGGGCTGTTACAGTAGTTACCCATTCTGATGTGGAAGTGGGATGATGTCGCGATGGATTTCGTTACTGGATTGCCAAGGCCGCCTCATTGAAATGAATTCATGTGGGATTTTGTGGACAAACTCATGAAGGTAGCTCACTTCATGTCGATCATGGAGACCTTTGGTGTTTACATGCTTGGATGGCTTTATTTCCAAGTGATTGTACGTCTTCATGGGCGCCTAGTTCTATCGGTCAAGATAGGGAAGCCCTCTTGACATCTTGTATCTTGAAGAGTTTTCATAGGGAGCTGGGTAAATAGGTTCTTTTGAGCACAGCCTACCACCCTAAGACCGATGGCCCGTCAGAGCAAAAGATACAGGTGCTAGAAGACATGTTGTGTGCATGATTCCTAGAATTTTGGGCCTCTTGGTATAATCACATACCCCTAGTTGAGTTTTTCTATAACAATAGCATCTTGGTGACGATTGAGAGGGCACCATACGGGGCTTTATATTGTAGGCCATTGCGTTCAACCTTGTGCTGGATAGAGGCAGGTGAGGCAGCTTTTCTGGGGCCACAGCTCATGCAGGAGATGTTTGAGCAGGTCCAGTTGATTCAGAAGCGGACAGCTACTGCACAGTCTTGTTAGATATCATATGCTGATCAATGTAGATTACCTTTGGAGTTCGTGGTCGGGGATCAGGATTTCTTGCGTGTTTTGCCGAGGCTAGGACACAAGAGGATTAGAAGATAGGGTAAACTTTCACCACAGTATGTGGGACCATTTGAGATTCTTGAGAGAGTCAGGCTGGTTGATTTTTGGTTGCGGTTACTACATCGGTACCAAGCCATGCACGATGTATTCCACGTATCTCAGTTGCGTCTCTAACATTCAGACCCGTCTCTTGTCTTTCAGCCCGAGGATGTTGAGTTGGGGGCAGATGCGTCCATTAAGTAGCATCTGATTCTTATCATTGACAGGAGAACAATGTTTCTCTGAGGCCAGTCAGTTCCACTCATACAGCTGCGATGGCAGCATGTCCAAGTGCAGGACGAGACCTGGGAGTGGGAGGCCGACGTATGTGCTCAGTGGCTTTAGTTTTTCACGTCTATATCTTCTCCACCCTGGGAAGGTAAATTTGGGGAAGAATTATTATACAGGGTGATGTTTGTAAGAACCCAGTTCTTTTCTTGAGGTACGGGCTTCTTCTTTTCTCTTTTCCTTATGTGTTTTTAATAAAATATGGAAAATGGGGAAAAATCCTAAATTTTGGAACTACACGCCATGTACTTTTTCCACACATCATGTACTTCTGGTCATGTTGGGATGAGTACACAGGGCGTGTAGCCATGTCTGTGACAAAGGGTGTAGGATCTGACTACATGCCGTGCAGTGGTCCTTTACACGCCATATAGTCAGTCGGCAGGCCGAAATAGTAAGGAGGTGGAGCATCCTCCAGCTAGGTGGCAGTACACACCGTGTACTCAGGAGTACATGTTATGTACTCTTGTCGGTAGGTGAACAATGTTGCACTTGCGGGAAGCCGCTGGAAGAAGAGTTTAAAATTTGCAAAGTACACGTCGTGTACTCGGATGTACATGTCATGTAGTTTTTTCGACTTAAAATAGGAAAATGGCCTCCTGTTTTGGAAGAGGAGGCATTTAAGCTATTTTGGAGCCAAAGGTAGAGGCCGAACCTTTGATGATTCGCCAAGTGTTCGTCTGGAATCAGTTTCCACCTCGAACGATATCGTTGGAACCGCATGGGTAAGGGCTTCCATATCCTTGACTGCTTCTTACTAATTATTCTCCTAATAAGATTTATTTTAGGTTAATCGATTATTTTTCTTTGTCATATCTATGTCGTTCTTGGCCATTTCTAGAGTTAGCGTTCAGGTTTAACGTTCGTTGGCATTTAAGGTAGGTGTCTTGGTGTTAATATTTCCAACTGCTGTGATTTTTGTGCATTTTTGTGCCACGAACCCATGTTGGCGTGTCGTGTGGCTAAGGTCGTTGCTATATTAAACTCCTAGAATTTATTAGATATTCAATTATGATATTAAAATACTGGTTGGGATCATTGCATGGATCCGGAACCACCCCGTGGGTGTGTTCCACTGTTTAGCCGTTTTGCCAGGATACCTGAGGGTATGCCATAAAAGCATTGATTATAGAATTGTATTGAGTTGAATTATATGTTTACTGCTTATTTACATGTTGGGCATGGACCGGTTACCCATTTAGCATGAGGGCATTGTTGTGATTAGCTTGTGGGAACTACACTATTTATCATGTGGGCAGTAGTTATTTCGGCCTGAGGGTAACATCTTCTGTTCCTATGGGCAGCAGACTCTGTGCCTGTGGGTGACACTACGTATGCCAGAGGGAAAACTATGTTATGACTGAGGGCAGATTCTTGTGTTAGATACTCTTTTCTTGAGGGTAGGAGTTTTCATGTCCGAGGACATTAACTGGTTATATAGAATAATTACTATGGTGGTATTTTAAATTTAATGGATTAAATGGATAATATAATGGAAATATAACTGGTAATTAGTCACATTTGAGTACTACTTACTTTATTGAATTTTGCTACTGAAAATTGTCATTGCATGCTTACACACAGTTGGGCATGAGCGTTTGGTGGGTGCCTAATGGGAGTTTATTTCTCAGACCATGTTTGGGTCACGCTTTTCAGCCCAAACAGATTATGTTTCTGCAGGTGTGTATAGAAGCAAGTGTCCCTATATAGGTACTTGACTATTGATGATGAGTAGGAGGGCATGGGACAGAGCCTAGGCTTGCGATACCGCTACCAGTTGTTTCCTCTGTTTTGATTTATCTGATTTTGTAGTATTGTATTGATGTATAACATGTTCTGGCTATTTTCATAGAACTTGTGACATGTAGAAACATTGTTTAAATTCTGTTGGTTATATCCCCTGTCGTTTTTTTTCAGTTTTTTATGATTTACTGCTCCCACTATTCATTTTATGTTTTATTTGTATTCTGTTGTGCTGCACTTTGACAAATGAAGGCATAGTTTCTCCACTATCAGACCTTGGCCCTCGCTTCTAGTCGGAAGCCTCCAGCATTGGGGAAAATGCGCATGTGGTCACGTGGCGAACCAGGTTCGGGGCACCCGTTGAGTGGCACCCAAAACCAGGACATTATAGTATCTATGGATACATTTCAATTTCATTTCATTGATCAAATGGCATGTTGTTTGATTTCCTAACATTACATATTGACATTTCATTATCTAGTTGTTCTAATGGAATATATTTCCAGTTATTTACCTTTCGATACTGACTATTATCATTGTTTCATTATTAATTCTACACCAGTTTTCCATTACTAAGCATTCAGGTTCACCATTATTCTGTTTATTTCCACTTGAATCCATGAAGATTAATATGAATGTTATGTAGTTATATAAAAAGATGGATTATAGTTTTCCATGTAGTCATTTATTTAGAAATAAAAAAATTTATGTTATTATTAATGTATTCATTTGTAATATAGTATTCAGTTATGTATCTGGATTACCAAGGCTACTAAACTAATTAGTATTTTAGGGGTTTATTCTGATTAATACTTTAAATGTATTTAGTAGAATACACCAGCTCTGGGAAATATGGTGATGGGTTGCTACAACTGTGGGTGTAGTGATACATGTGATGGGTCTTCCACAACTTTTTATTTTATCATGATCTAGGAATGATCCGAGATGTTACTCAATATTGAATGTAATGAACATAGAATTTAATTAAAAGAATATAGATAAGGGATAATATTCTTGAAACATATATATGATAAAAAAATATATCATTTATAACCAATTTAATTAATTAACAAATTACCTTATTAGAATTCATTATTCATCGATGGATCTGACAACAGATATGAATTGTAACATCATTTCTTTATTGGAATCAAGAGAATATTTCTTCTATGTGTGATACACACTTGTTCTAAAAATATCTTAGCATGAGAAATGAAATATTCCAGTGCTAGAATGGTAGATCATATAACATGCTTCATCCACCATTGATCACCAGGAAAACTACTTCCAAATAATTCACCAAGAACTTTCTAAGCATGAGAGTGGTTGGTGGAGGAATATCTCTCTCCATTCATTGGAGCATTCTGGGAGAAAGGAGCTCTCATGGGATTAAGAGGATTCTCCAAATCCATCATGAACAACCAAAACAAATGAATTTTCTCTCTAAGAATATATTATATTTGGGCTTATATAATACTTGGGTGAAAATTAATAATTTCAAAAGTGCACTTAATTATTTATTTAATCCCTGTAGAACCTCATTTAAAATAATAATAACAATATTATTATTATTTTTCAATGTGTAGTTATCTTGTAAAAAAATTAGGAATTATTTAATCAAATAATATTAAATATATATTATTAATCACGGGACCTTAAAACTCAATCTACCATTCCTCCACAATATTTATCAGGCCTAGAATAATGAAAATTTATTTTCTAAATAAATATCACTACATTATTTTCAATTAAATAATTAAATATTATATTCAATAATTAGAAAAAAAAATATTAAAAAATATCTCAAATTATATTCTCTCTAGAAATTTGTGAAGGAATATATAAGATCATGAATAACTAAATAATTATTAAACCATGTGAGGGAATATTATTTACTCAACTTGTTAAATAAGAAACAATAATATATAAATCAAATGAAATTATAGGTAAACTTATTGTGTGACCATCTAGGCCTCTTTCTCAGTGGAATCAGTTGATGAATCTTGATGTTCCTGGTTTGCATCTAGAAACATGTGATGGAACCCATATATAAATAATTTAATGCCATAATGACATAATACCTCATATAGATGATTACTATGTTATATAATCCCATTATCATGATATCTTGAATCTAGTATGATGAATGATGGTTCAATTAACCTATGTGCTTGATGTCCCTTTCATAGACTTCGCAGAATTCAACACTCCTACTGAAAACCATGGTCATGGGTATATTTTTACTATATCATTTCCTTCAAACATCCTAAGATACCATCTATCGCTATAGAAGAGAAGGGAAAAATTATTTCTCATATTATTCATTAATGAAATATTATTATTGTCTCACACAACATATCCTACCACACCAAAAACAAATGTAATCATGGATCTTTTCAATATATCAATGTACATGACACATAATATTAATTAATAATAATATAAAATTCTAAGGATAATTACACACATCTAAAGATAGGAACATCCAATGACAAATATAAATGTATATTTCATACTATTTGGTCACGTTATCATAATATAATATAATGGATATTACCAAGGTAATACATAATGAGAAGGTGACTCAATGTAATATGAGCCTCTTCCAATGATATCTTTTATCAATTGTGTCCCCCAGATGATATCATATGTCTACAGAACATATATTTATGATTTTTGTCGTAACACTTCTGGGTTCTCATCAAAAGAGGGACCTACTATAATCATTTAGCACGATAACTAATCTTTGGACATTATTACCTATTATGTTACACAAAATAATAATCATTTTTTATTAACAAGTTTATTAATATTGCAAACAATGAATAAAAATTATCTTTATGAACATATAAGTTGGTTTTAGGGCATAAACTATAATAAACTTCCACTTGAACTAGAGGATATAGCTAACAACCTTCAGTCTTTCTAGATCTCACATGATACTCATGCTTCTGATTAGATAGGCCTTTAGATCATGGTTCCACCATGATCTCTTAAATGGATACAATTTTTAGTAAACCATCATCACTATGATAAATATCTATCATGATGTGAATGTAATGACCTTAAAAATCCATGTATTGTTTTTTAAATATATGGGATTTTTATGAGTCCTCAAAAATTGATGGCACATTATTTCGAAGCCCTGAGTGCCCAGAATGAATTTATGAACGTTTTTTTCATTTATTTTTAGTAAATGTATGAGTGGGTTTTTATATATTTAGAATTATTGCTCAGAATTGATATCTAATGGCACGGTAGAACTCACAACACCAATATTTGCATAAGAATACTTTCACATCGTTGGTAGTTGGTAGAGGGAGAACATTATTTTATTTGGTTTTTTCGTGGAAATAATAAAATAAAATAAACAAAAATTTTATTTTTTTTTCTTTTATCATCCCTTTTGTGGATATTTAGGAGGTGCGGACTATATGAGTCTTATTCTCCAAATTGAATGCCCAGTGGTGTGGACCACCCAAGCTAGTAAAACCTCCCATGAGGGGTTATGGTAGTGGGGACCACTCTGGCTTGAAACCCTATAACTTCCTATTAAATATGGGGGAGCATAATCAACTCCACCAATATTTATTATTCCAACTCTCCCCCTTTAATAAATTAAGCCATATCAATTAATTAATTGTTCCACAATGAAATTATGACAAAATAATTTATTATAATGGATATCTCTTCTTTTTGATCGGTCGGGGGAAATTAAATGTTGGTAAAGGAAGGAACATTGGGAGAAAATCTCTCAATGAAGAACGCCATGGTAGAATGCCAACTTTGACTCCAACTTCTACCGTGGGATGTTTTTTGATGAGAATAATCTTCATCGTCAATGAACCAACAATCGAGGAAAACATCAAGGACATTGACATCCGTCTTTTACCAATGATTTGTCTTCTTTCTCACGACCTCATCGACGTGATCAAGTGAATTAGGTAAGGGTTTTTTTATATGAACACATTTCCCATGTACATCCCATGAATTATTTTTCGAGATTGTGAATAAATCATTGCGGGAGGTTTTAATGCTTGACATTATTCTTCACATTCATGTTGAGCCATATGATACAACACTAACCTGGATGTACTGGCCAAACAAACATGCCCCAAACCATTTGAAAATCTTGTGATGATTGTTTTTGTTGAATGTGACAAAGGCTAGAGAACAACATCTCTACCCCATGGACCCCGCCGCCTCACAACCCTCAGGCCCCGCGGCTCCGCCACCCGCGACCCACCGAGTCCCCCCGACCGTCGTTGACTAGGCATATCCGTCGGCGCAACCGGGCCGAGCCACCACCGCCATCCGTCACGCCCCTACCGACATCCCACCATGCCATCAGCTGTGCTGCTATGCCGAGAACCTCCTATGCACTCCGGGGTACTCCGCTGTGATGCTCCGGTCGAGCCGTCTCATGGTTGGGATGCTCTGACTAAGCCACCTTGTGGAACCGTAACGCTCCGGCCGTGTCGCCAAGTGCACAGTGACACTTCAGCCAATCCGCCACTCAGCACTGAGCTACTCTAGGTGAGCAACCCCATGGAACGAGACCATCCAGCTTAGCAAGCCTGTGGCAGAGCTACTCCGGCTAATCCTCCATTCAGCCGCACCGCTCTGGCTGAGCCACCACATGGCACTGAGCTGCTCCGACCAAGCCATACCTTAGCACTGAGCCGCTCCAGAAATACCTCCCCCTGGCCTTGACGCACTGGCTGAGGCACCCCACGGCTGAGCCGCACTAGTCGAGCTGCACCGTTGCCCCGAGACGCTCCAGCCGAGTCGCCCAGTGTCCTCCACCCTCCTGGACGAGTTGTGCTGCGGCCTCTCACCATCCACTGTCAAAACCCCATGTCCCCTCGAGGAATCCCGGATCACCCAGCTGTTTGGGTCATACTGAAGGTCAGGACAGACCTAGAGGGTCGGGCTAGGTCGGCCTGAAATTGGTAGGACCGGTCTTGGTCCCACTACGACCCATTAACTCTTATGGCCATAACATTTTCACCAGACATCAATTGGAAAAACTATAATATGTTCTTGAAATCATAGATTCATATGCTCTATTTGAGTATACCCAACTAGAGTTTTTGATTATGATAGGGATCAATCAGGTTGGATCTTGAATGAATACATCAGGGCCCTCTAGAGTAAAATGATAATAACCCACAGACCGGGTGTCCGTTAGACGCGCTGTCTATTGCGTTGAGACCCTAATGACATGGCGGACCATAGAAATTATTCATCGTTGTACCTAGTGATATTTAGAGTATGGACCAACAGCTCATGGAGCAGATTCTATTGGAGACGAGTGACCATAGTGATGAAACACAGTAGCTAACTATGACTTGATGACTACTTAAATTTTCGATATGGAGTGACATGACAGGCCCAATGGGGAGCTCCTCTATGTGACATGGAAGACCCATGGTTGGGATTATCTCTGTGTGAAATGGCAGACCCACAGTACATGACAGTATGAGTACCTCAGTAGGCCACAGTGGGGAGCACCTCTGTGTGGCGTGGTAGACCCATGATACTTGACAAGAGGAGTACCTCATCATGTCACAAGGGGGAGAACCTCTGTTTGATGCGGCATACCCATGGTGGGGAGGGCCTTTGTGTGATGTAGAAAACCCATGGTACTCAACATGAGTAGTACATCAGCAGTACTTGGTTTATGGGAAGTGCCTCTGTGTGACGGGGCATGCCAACTATACATGATAGTGGAGGGGATCTCCTGTAGTCGAGGTGTTAAACGATGTGATTGGGGATGTTACTTGTTACTAACACTAAAATTAATCCTAGCGTGAGCTGATTTAGTATCTCTATTTTTTCCTAATGAGTGAAAAAGGATTACATGATAACTTATATATATGTATGGGCATATACATAAGTAGGGTAATCTGTTGATTTCATTATTTTTGGTTTATCCTTGGTGGTTTTTTTGAGACCATGAGTGTCTCAGGGTCCCTAATGAGTATCATTATACTCACCCATTATCTGGATATACTTGTACCTTGTTGTGTTGGATGAAGACGACGAATAGAACTAACTGAGGCTTAGAGTTCCAGGACTGGATGATGCTCGGAGGTGGACCATACGACCTGTCGGTATGCAGAGGAGATGGGTGGATGTGATGTTCTATGGAGGTTATATGTAGCTGTCCTACAGTTTGGAACCGCAAAGGATTTTCTTATAGTTGTCTTTTCACATTCTTTAGTTCTTTTTATTCATTTTTACTTGTACCTTTAATGTTGGGATAGTTTTTGGGGCCCTTTATATTTAGCACTCTTTTGGTTCTACAGTTTTTATGTCCTCATATCTTACTGTGTGCTTGGATCCACGGGGATACAATATATAATGGCAATTCCTTCACAGTTTTTAGGAAAATTCCTTTCAGTTCTACTCACCCGCACCAGCACTATTGATGTTGGGCCTGGGGTAATCATGGTACGGGCCCAAGGTGATGGGTCATGATAGTGTAATTTTCGAATAATAGGCTTTGTCTGTTGGTATAACCTCATCTATTTTTCGTGATATTTCACTATAATATTATCATAAAACAATGTGATTGGGTCTTTACTATGAGGTTCCACAAAAATATCCTAGAAATATTTTTATCCAAAAATATTACATGGCTACATCATAAGCCTCTATACACTCAGACTCCACTATTGAATCAGTCACAATTGGCTTCTTTGAACTATTCCAACTTATAGCTCCTCATTTGAAATAGAAAAACATATCATGAATATGATATCATGTCAATATGATCTGTCTTAAAACTAGAATCAATTTATTCATTGCGGGCCATCTCCTTGTCTCCACCGCACACCAAAACCTTATCATTATTTATTCTCATTTACTTAATGATATCTATAATAGTATACAAGTGATGTTCTTTATTATTAGCTTGATATCTTCCTACAATGTTCAGGGCAAAGGAAACATCTAGTCCCGTACATAAAATGACTTACATGATTGATTATATCATTAAATAATATGTGATCTAACTCATTATTTATTACTCCTATTATGTATGAGGACACATGTTCATAGAAATATTTTAAACTTTTGACACTGGCACTAATCCCCACTTAGTTTCTTCTATACTAAATCTATTTAGTATATTTTCCATGTAATTACCTTTACACAGTTCCTACATCATCTTGGATCTATCATGAATTATCATTATACTGAGAATATATTCTACTTCACCTATGTCCTTCATGGAGAAACATTTGTTTAACCAGTCTATTATAGAAAATATGTCTAGTATTCATTTCCAATAACAAATATTACATCATCATATAATACTAAGATAATCACTACATTCTCACTAAACCAACTATAAATAGATGTCTCACATTCAATCATAATAAAGACAAATTATTTTTTATCTTCATCGAATTGAATGACCCATTACCTGGATAGTTTCTTTGACCCATAAATGGACCTCTCTAATATAAAAATCCATTAAAAATCTCCTGTAGTAACAAATCCTACTAGTTTTGTTATATAGACATCGTAAAGAAGGTTCCAATTAAAAATGCAGTTTTGAAGTCCACCTACGAAATATCATAATCATTGTACGATTCTATAGTATGTATAATTTCAATGGATTTAAACATATTTATTGGGGAAAAAGTATCATTATAGTCAATTCCTTGACATTTTTTATTTTCTCTATCAACTAGCCTTCCATTATATATATTTACATTACCATTCATGTATTGTTTCTAATTAAATGAGCATTTGAATCCAATAGACATTACATCATCTCACAAAACAACTAGAACCCAAACTTGGTTCTGATACATGGAATCCATTTTAGAAGTCTATGGTTTTATCCATATTGTAGCTTCTGAGCTCTGTACAACCTTTTTTTACGATTGATTTTTATAATAATCAACCAATAACGATTCACTATAATTTTTTACTAGAAATCCATATCTCTCTAGTTCTCTTACTTGTCTTGAGCTCCTACACAGTACTCGTGTTTCAGTAACTACTTCTTACAAGGGGACCTATGTAATCTATTACTATACCTTATATTATTTATCCTAAAAACCAATTTCATGAAATCCAATCATTATGAAAATATATTTTTTGAGTATGTTCTCCCTCTAATGAAGTACAACGTGTATAGAAATAGTCACTTTCGTTTATTAGGGGTTGTATAGGTAGTATCCCTATGTTTCCTTGGGATACCAACTAAGGATAAATTTTTGACTAGAGGGGGGGGGGTATTTTGTTTCAATAAATGGAATTATCAAATTCCTCATAGACCCATAGAAGTGTATATGACAAAATGAGTTTCTTTTTAATCCATAATTCGAGGGGAATTCCATTTTCTAATACAGTTCATAATCTGTTTAAAATGTATGTTGTAGTTTTTAATGCATATCCCCAAAAGAATAATGGAATATTTTCATGCCTAATTATCTTCCTTACCATGTCTAATAAGGTATGGTTCCTTTTTTCAATAACACTATTCCACTATGTTATGAATGGAATGGTGAGTTGATATAGAATACCAGACAACTGTAAAAATTTAATAAACTATTAGTAAAGATATTAACCACCTAGATCTTATCACAACATTATCATCTTCTTTAAAAATTGATTCTCTACTTTATTCAAGAATTCCATGAATCTCTCAAAGGACTCAAACTTATACACCATAAATTATACATAACCATTTATACTCAATTCATATGTAAATTTTTTGATATTTGAATACCAACCACAATATTTTTCTAGAATGGTCTACCCACATCGGTGTGTAACAATCCAATAAGATTTATTTCCCTTTAAACATACCCACAAAATGGAAGTACGGTCATTTTATCTAGTATATAAGAATGAAATATTTCATGTGTTTTTAGCTCAAAAAGTCCTAAAAACCATCATGATAGAGCTTTTCAAACACTTCTCGTTTACATGATAATGACGGTGATACCATAGTTGGGTTTTATATGAGTCATATGGAACATTATTCATTTTCAATTTCCAATATGTTTTTTAAAAATTTAATAAATAAATTATATTATTTAATTGTTCCATACAAAAACATAGGTTTTCATTATAAATTAAGAAACTTTTATTTTAAGAATTGAAAATAAAACCATCTATATCTAGGAATGATAAATGAATTATGTTCTCAGTAATCGTTTCTACATAATAACATTATACTGAAATAAAAACCAATATCCTTGGATATGAAAGGCAGTAGTTACCAGAAGATATATAATCCAAAGTCGCAGCATTAGAATATCTTAGATCCACCTCTTCTCAAAAAATATTTCAAAATATACATGGTTATATAATTTTCCTACATATTTGAGCACCAAAATCTATATATAATTTCCAATGTGTATATATTAAAATATTAAACTTGAAAAAAAAACAAAAATTTATCTTCCCCCTATTTTTGGGTGTAGTTCTTCTTCATGTATCCAGGAATTCTACACAAAAAACATACTACCTCCATTTCCTTCCCTATATTTGGATCATCATCTTCATGAAAGGTTAGTGCTTGAGAACAATAGACTTGTGGTGATTCATGGTCCTAGTCTCCTTTTTATTCATTTTCTTATTAAACTTAACGACCATGAGTTTATCATGCGCCATATCATTATCCTCTTTTGGAATTGATGTATGAAGTTCTAATAGACTATTCTCATTAATGTTCATATTGTAATTAACAATAGATATAGAGATGGTCTTGGGATGTTTTGAATGTATGAGATCATTACGCAAAACATCTTGGCATTTAGTCCCTAAGATGTATAAGCATTAAGTGTGTTCCATAATCTTATCAACATGTGGCCCAATTGGAACATACTATCCAAGATTATTTGTAATCAAATAACTAGATATCTCATACCTATCTTGTATCGCCTTCTCTTAATAGAGATCCCAAAGGAGATAAATCATTCTATTTGCATCTATTTCATCATTTTGCATCAAAATAACATTGAACATGGATGATAGCATGAGAAATTAAACCTATTGGGAATCACTCCAATGTATAATGTAGAGTGAAAAATATTCATCACTTTCCTCGTTACTAGGTGAATCAATAATATTTTCTTCCATCACATGCCATTTCTATTCATGGTGAAAGATAATTTATATGTTCCTTTTCCATTCTTGTAATTTTTTTCATGTGAGAAGGATTTCCTTCTCAGATATGGATTATTGTCAAATTTTTGAATTCATTTTAATGTTATTTCTTCAAAAAAATGTGTTGATAGTAATTTGATTATTTATCTGATAAAAATTTACAAATAATTAAATATTATATTTATTAGTCTCCAACTATTTTATCGAAAACCTATAGACCCACCATTGGCTATAGAATATTCTATTTATTGTATATTCTCTTAGAAAGGATCCATATTCCCCATCTCATTTCACCAACATTTTTTGGCCAAAAAAAATTTATGTGTTTAAGTAGGCATTCCAAAAACCAACTATATTTACTCACAATTCCATGATCTTTTTAATGGACTCACCCTATCCTAAAATACTAAAATTTTATTTCTTCAATTGTTTCCTCATTATTACACGGAGTACTAATTTGTTATTCAAACCACTATGTGATCAAAGATAAGACAAACCAAAACATTAAGATGGAATTACCTAGTAATTGACTGTAACCCTTCTTTGGTTAGTCAAGCACATTAAACTATGGTTCTATTTTAACTATTGTATTGGAAGTCTATTCAGACTTAATATATATTATTGGGTGATTTTATCCTTTTATATGTAAATTAACAATTATTATATTTATCACATGATTGTTAATATTATGTAAATTTTAAAATGAGATTAACAATGTATTAGATAATGTTTACACGTAATCTGAATATTTTTAGTTGTATCTTGCATGCTTATAAATTAATAAAATCACTTGATCATGACAAAACATCCACAATTAAATAATCATGAAACTTGAACGAAATAGAATAATAAATTAGTATGATTATGATATTTAATAATGGTTAGTTTGTCGACTGGTTAATAAACAAACCATTTAACTAGGGGGAAAAACATTTGACTAATTAAGGTTCACGTTACAACATTCCACATATCTACCTATGTATATCTCTTGTATTGGTTTTTTCACTGCTCCAAAAAAAATCCACCACAACTATCTTGCTAGATCCATCCATTGAATATAATTTTACTCACACACTAGTGAGGGGGAAATATTTTTCAATAATGAAACCATTGGCATGCAAGCCCTTACATAATAAGAGGAGATAATACAAGCATGCCAATAATTTAATTTTATAATAAACTAAATGAATCGAAACACATTAAATAGTCAGGTATATACACATGGTCATCCACCTGGATTAAAAAAATAAAAGATTTAATAAAACTATAATTCAATCCATGATAATTCTCATTTAGGATAAGTAACATTCAAATCAATTAATTACCTTCTTTAAATAATCAATTCTTTTATCCTAATTTTCATTAAAATTTCCTTGATATTGTCATCCAAAATAATTTTACAAAAATAAATAAATTTATATAAAATTTACTATGTGCATAAATATACCATGGAGGAAACATGCTGAATAACCATACAATTCTACCTTGCATTTATTATGCTCATATACTATTTACTCTAGTGGCATATGTCATACATGACTTATCACTTACATTCATGACAAGTACTGTCACCTTAACGATTTCAGAAATTATATGAATATTTGGTCACATGTTATGATTCAATGCATAGATAGTAACAACTATAATATGACTCATACATTATATATGAATACAAACATTACTAGGAAATTAATTAAACATTTATATTTGTATATATACATTATAACACATCACATTGAGTGTCGAATCAACATAACAACCACACAAAAGAACATGTTTATAAGGATTACACAATATAATAAGTAAATTTTAATTCTGGATAATTTGGTATATTTACACGACATGTATAATCATGATTCATTGTGTGTATATCTTTCTCCATCAATCTGAGTCACATGCCCATGGACTCAACTTATAAATCATGCCATAGAAAAATGGAGTACACTCCATGTACAGTTGGATACATGGTGTGTAGTATCCTAATTACAAATTCACCATTCTGGTAGGCCATGTAGTGGAATAAAACGCCCATATATGTCATAAAATGACTATAGACCATGTGCATGGGCTATATGGTATGTAATCTGGTTGATTGTGCACTATGTTGGTCTGGTTAACCAATGATCTAAAAAAATTCCAAAATTTGTCGTTGATAAACATGGATTGAATTAATCAAGAATTAATTCATACTACATTGAACACAAGTACACGACATGTAACTCCGGTTACATGGATTTTAATCTTTTATTATCCATGAATAATCCTAGGAACCCTCAAATGTATTCTTCATTTTTATTTTCTTCAGAAAACTAATTATTTTATAAGATTTACGGAAAATGAAGGATGTAGAAGATGATATTGTGATTCAAATTAAAAGAATGATTATACATGAATTGAAAACAAAATGAAAATTGTATAAATCAGTCAATGATCTTTAAATTATTGTAAATAATTATGTGACATATCTGATAAAACATTTAGGTTCCGAATGAAGTGTAAATGTGTTGTGGGTTTAACACATAATTTATTTTTTTCCTGGTCGATGATTAATCCAAGGATTTACACAATATTGAAAACCAAGATCAATGTAATTATATCATAGAATATGGAAAAGGGATAATATTCCAGAACCAGATATAGGATCAACACATATTATTTATAATTAATTTAATTAATGAATGAATTACCATATTGGAATTATTTATTTATTGATCGATCTGACAATATATATTTGTTGTACCATCATCTCTTTATAGTAATCAAGATTAGATTCCTTCTAGCAGTGATCCACACATGTTAAAAAAATCATTGAATGTCATTGCTGGAATCTTCGGTTGGTAGCATGATAGATCAAATCACAAGCATCATCTATAAGGCCCCAGCCTTAAACCATACTTAATCATGAGTTATTACAAGATTACACATTGAGGATCTTTTCGGGTTTAGAGTTTTAGAGAATTAGATCATAAAACATTCATTACAATCCACATATAAACCAAGTGGTTACATAAAGATAGTATTCTTCATTCCCATCAATGGAAACACATTTAAAATAAAACCTGGATTATATCTTGACACATCCTTGACTCTATCATCTTATCATGTACCTTTCCCTTGACCTGTGAAAAACATTTCAAAAACTTGGGATGAGCATAAAAACTCAGTATGGGTTAAAAAAACATGGAAAGGAAACATGAGTTCATATATACATAAGAATGAAATCATACTTTACCCATAAAACATAGGCACTTTAACACACCTCATAAAATCATGAATAAATCATAGAAACCATAAGACATAAAGGTAACTTGAGTTATTCATAACATTCTTACGTAGGGAGTAAACCTCTTGGTTACGTTTGGAATACCCATCACAGTATATTCCCTAAAATCTCTTCGGAGAAACCTTAAAGTTTCACTCCTTCGCGTTACCCAATGCATTGGAGAGCTATATCGGGCTCACTCGCCCTTAGTCTATCACGGAACCACCCGTCTTCATAATAATGCCCAAGAACCTCAACATAATAGTATCACATAAAACATGCATAAGGAAACATAACATTTCCACCATTCAATCACAAGATATAAATACCACACATTGATATAAAATATTATGAAAACCATTTTCAATACCAAAATAAAATAAAAGTAAAACATGGTATTTATTTTTCTTTTAAAAAGAAGGTATGGCTTGTAGAGGAAGACGAAACTCAAACAGTGGTCACGACGACAAAGAAGTCGTTGTCACCGCAGACGTACGACAAAAACATTCCCTTTTGTCGTTTAGTAAACGCTTCGTATAAAATAGATTCCTTTTGAATAAATGTAAAAGTCAAAAGGGTTCATACACCGTATAAAATAAAGTTGTGTATAAAATAAAATATGCCTCAATGAAAGGAGATTGAGACGAAGTCCCATACCTCGTATCCGACTTGACCCGACCGTTCTTTAAACTCCTTTAAAAGTGTAACTCCTTTTGATTTGAGCCTAAAGGCTTCCTTTGAAAGGATTATGCCCAATGGTAATCCTCTAGGGTGAGGAGAGGGATGTGGAGAGAGTAAATGGGCAGTGGTTGGCCGAGCCAAAGGCTTGAGGATTGTGTGAAATGAGGTAGAGGTGGGGGCCTTTTATAAGAGGAGAGGAGGGGCACTTTTGGAAAGTAAAGAAATATTACTTTATTTGAAAATGTGTTTCGGTTTTAAAAGGTCCCACATTGATATAATTCGTGGATTAGTTGATAAGGTTTCGAAATCCACTCATCCAATTGGTTTTGGACATGTGTAGTTCATAGATTTTAAATTATCTTTCTATTTTATTTAAATCGTCAAATAATGATGTCATCGCTGCATCATTATTATGTCATAAATAATTAAATTTATTTAATGTCTAAAAATTATAAAAAAATACTATAATATAGGAAATCGTTTTAGCTTTCTAATGACTATTTATAATCAAAATTTGGACTTGTATAACCCCACTTAAAAATTGTTTTTGTAATTATGTTTGTGTCATTTTTACTTTTACATTAAATAAAAAGTAATTTAAGTCATTTCCCAACAAAGGTGGATCCATGGGGTCCCCAAGTTGACCCATGGCTTTTCATGGTCGGCCATGACACAACCAATGAGGTTGGGACATGTGTCTAGGTCATTTCATATTATTAAAATATTATTTATACCTTAAACTACCCTAATTACCACTAATCGCGATTAAGAACTTAATAAGTTACTATTCACCAAAAAATTATTATAATCTAATTGAACCACATTTTACAGACTAATGACAACCATGTATGTCAGATTTTCAAAATTTAATACACATTAGTGGTAAACATTCATTTAACTGAAAAATCAATTTGCTTGATTATCACTTAGTGGTTTCACTATTAATCAAAAATTGAAGTTTTTCAGAAAATTACCAAAAATTCATCCAAAGCTATATTTGATATTAAGAATTCAAAAATAAAGTCTATTTTACAAAATTCAAAACATATAGGACACGTTAATTAATTTAATAATTAATTCCCGCTGTCAGAGTAAATAGCGTGTTTTTATGAAACAATAAGTATCAAAATATTGACACCAGTTTAAGTCCAATTTCAAAGTGAAATTGATTCCAATGACCACCATTGGATTAAATGGTAAAAATATATTCATATTACACATTAATACCAATTCAAAATATAATCTAACCATATAAATAAATTAGATTAAAATGCAGTTTTGATGTAAAATGCAGTATTTTTCAATATTCATTAAAAAATGAACCTTGTCAGAAAAATACCAAAAATTCACAAAAAGTAAATTTTGATGTCCCAATCATAAAGAATAAGTTTATTTTGACAAAAATAGTTTATAAAACTATCAAAATATAAATTTAAAAAGGGTTTTCCATCATAAGGCATTAAAACATTCTTTTAAGAATATTAGTGTATTCCATGCTTAAGATTGGATTTATTTTCATTTTAAGCCTCTAAAACACTATCTTAATCATTTATAGACATAGATAAAAATATCTATTATTCATTACTTACTTGGGATGTTACATCCTTCCCCCCTTTAGAAAATTGCGTCCCCGCAATTTATTTACTTATCGAATAAATGGGGGTACTTATCCCTCATTGCATTTTCAGATTCCCATGTTGCCTCTTCAATCATGTGGTTTTTCCTCAAAACCTTTACCTGGTGAATCACTTTATTCCGTAACACTTGCTCCCTGTGGTCAAGAATCTGGTCCGTTTGTTCCTCATATGATAGGTTCTCTTCCAACTGGACTACCTCTGGACTCAAAACATGAGATGGATCTGGCATGTACTTTCTCAACATCAAAACGTGAAAAACATTGTGTACCTGAGATAAAATCGGAGGTAAAGCCACTCGGTATGCAACTGATCCAACTCTCTCTAGAATTTCGTATGGTCCAACGAACCTTGTACTCAACTTTCCTTTCTTACCAAATCTCATTACACTTTTCCAAGGAGAAACCTTGAGAAAAACATGATCACTACCTCGAAAGATAGGTCCTTCCTCCAGTTATCGGCATAACTCTTCTACCTACTCTGAGCTGTTCTCATGTGTTTCTGAATCAGCTGAACTTTTTCTACCATCTCTTCTACCAATTATGGTCCCATCAACTTCCTTTCACCCACTTCATCCCAGAAAGCTGGAGTTCGACACCGCTTCCCATATAATGCCTGAAATGGTGCCATCTGTATACTGGAATGAAAACTGTTATTATATGAAAACTCATCCAAAGAAAGATGTTGGTCCCAACATCCCTGATAATCCATAGAAGAAGCTCGTAGCATATCCTCCAATATCTGAATTGTTTGTTCTGACTGCCCATCTAATTGAGGATGAAAAGCTGTACTAAAATTTAATTCAGTACCCAACGACTTCTGAAGGCCTTTCCAATAGTTTGAAGTAAACCTGGGATCACGATCTGATACAATGGAGAGAGGAACTCCATGTAACCTGACTATTTTTTAAGATACAAACGGGAAAGTTGATCAAGAGAGAAAGTATCTCATATAGCAAGGAAATGAGTAGATTTGGTCAAGCGATCAACAATAACCCAGATTGCATTATTACCTCGAGATGTCTTCGGTAATCCAACAACAAAGTCCATGGATATATTCTACCATTTCCACTCTGGCACTGGTAAAGGTTGAAGCATCCCTTTCGGTAACTGCCGCTCTGCTTTAACCTGTTGACATGTCAAACACTTCACAGTAAAATCACCAATATCTCTTTTCATTCCATCCCACCAGTAATACTCCCGCAGATCTCTATAAATCTTAGTACTGCCCGGATGAACTGAAAATGGAGAACTATGAGCTTCACATAACAACACATTCTTCAACTGTGAATCACAAGGCACACACAATCTCTTCTCAAATCTCAAAACACAATCATTATCAATGTTGAATTCAGGGAAATTACCTTTCTGAACCAGCTCTACCTTTTTCTTCAACTCACTGTCTTGCTTCTGTGCTTACTTGATTGTATCTAATAGATAAGATCTCACTGATTCCAGAAACAAAATAGAAGGACTTCCTGCACTTACAACTTCTATGCCAAAGTTCATCAAATCCTTAACCAAAGGATCACGTTCCAAACGCAACATTGTTAATGAAGCATTACTTTTTCGACTCAAAGCATCAGCCACTTTATTTTCTTTTCCCGGATGGTAATGAATTGTACAATCATAATCCTTGATTAATTCTATCCATCTCCTCTGTCTCATGTTTAACTCTTTCTGAGTGAATATATACTTTAAACTTTTGTGATCGGTATATATTTCACACTTTACTCCATACAAATGATGCCTCCAAATTTTTAAATCAAAAACAACAACAGCTAATTCCAAATCATGTGTAGGGTAATTTACCTCATGAGTTTTCAACTGTCGTGAAGCATAAGCATTTACCTGATCATTCTGCATTAGGACGCAACCAATTCCTTTCAATTAAGCATCACTGTATATAACAAACTCACCATTCCTGGAAGATAGTGACAAAACTGGAGCATTCACCAATCTTCTTTTCAATTCATGAAAACAATCATCACATTCTTTTGTCCAGATAAACTTAACACCCTTCCGAATTAGCTTAGTCATTGGACTAGATAACCGTGAAAAATTTCTAACAAACCTTTGGTAATAGCCCGCCAAAACAAGGAAGCTACGAATCTCAGTTACATTTGTGGGTCTTGGCCATTCTTCCACAACTTTTGTTTTTGCAGGATCAACGTTTATGCCATCTTTTGAAACACTGTGACCAAGGAAAGAAATTTTTTGCAACCAAAACTCACACTTGCTGACTTTCCCATATAGTTTCTTTTCTTTTATGGTTTGCAAGATAACCCTTAAATGTCTTCCATGCTCCTCTTTAATTTTTGAAAACACCAAAATATCATAAATTAAAACCACCACAAACTTATTCAAGAACTCATGGAAAATTCTATTCAATAAGTCCATGAATACAGTAGGTGCATTGGTTATCCCAAAAGGCATTACTACAAATTCATAATGGCCATATCTCATACGGAACGCGGTCTTCGGAATATCTCCCTCCTTTACCTTCAGCTGATGGTACCCCGATCTCAGGTCAATCTTTGAAAAAAACTGAGCTCCCTGGAGCTGATCAAACAAATCATCTATATGCGGCAAAGGATATTTTTTCTTAACAGCGATATTATTCAAGGCTCTACAATCAATGCAAAGTCTCATAGAACCATCTTTCTTTTTAAAAAATAAAACAGGAGCACCCCATGGTGATGAGCTAGGTCGAATGAAACCTTTATATAATAAATCTTGCAAATTCTCCTTCAACTCTAAAAGTTCAATTTGTGACATTTGATAAGGGGGTATTGAAATTGGCTTAGCATCAGGAACTAAATCAACAGTAAACTCAACTTCTCGATCTGGTATTATTCCAGGAAACTCATCAGGAAAAACATCAGGATACTCATTTACCACTGGGAAATCATTAATCTGAACAGTTCCTTTATTTTCAATAACAAGTGCAAGGTAACATTCATTTCCATCTTTTACATGTTTCTCGGCCTCTTGATACGTTATCAAAAGTAAGGGTTCATTATTGTAAAAAAACTGAAAGTCTTTCTTAAAAGAAACTTCTTTAGCTCTACAGTCAATCTTAGCATGGAAAATAGAGAGCCAATCCATACCCAGGATAACATCAAACTCTACTAGAGGTAGAACAATAAGGTTTTCAAGTAGGTTCTTTCACAGATAAGGATAGGAAGAATCTTATAAATTCTTTTTGCCTCAACATTTCCCCCAGGTTTTTTTACCAAAAGTTCAGGAGTCATTTCTTGAGATGGTATTCCCATTTTACTAGAAAAGGTTTCAGAGATGAAAGAATGTGTAGACCCCGAATCAAAAAACACACTGGCATAATCCGAAAAAACAAAGTACCTGATACAACTTCATTTGATGGCCCGACATCTGCTGAAGTAGTTGCAAAGGATTTCACCACCCCTTTATACTTGTAGTCAAACTGCTTCCCATCACTCAAGCTCTTTGACGGACACTCGTTTGCATAGTGACCCATCTCATTGCACTTATAACATTTCACTAACTGTAAATCAAATTTGTTCTTACCTTCAGATTGATCCTTTTCACTGCAATCACGAGCCATATGTCCCATCTTACCACATCGGTAGCACTTTCAAGAATTCAGAAGACATTCTACAGCATGCCTTTTGCCACATTTATCACAAACTTGAAACTTAGTTCTCTTACCATCAGACTTTTTTAAAGAATTCTTACCTTTCTCCTGCCACCTCTGTCTCTTCTTCGGCTGGTTGTTATAGAACACTTGGTCATCGGAAAACTCCATTTCCACCTTCTCAGCACATCGAACAAGCTGTTCATAAATTTTAAACTCATGAGAAGCTAATGCCCTTCGATATTTTGGATTTAATCCTGAGTAAAAATGATTGATGTTACTATCGACGTCCCAGATAAAATTTGGAGAATACCTTGCCAATCGAGTGAACCTTTCTTCATAGGATGCCACTGAGTCTTCCTCTTGCCTCAATTCCAAGAATTGCTTTTCCATCCTAAGTCGAACAGCCTTAGGAAAATACTTCTCAAGAAACATACCTATGAATTAATCCCAGTCGAGAGAATCAATCTCATCAGCATCCCTGATATTTTTAACCATCGACCACCACTGATCTGCTTCACCCTCCAAACGATAAATAGCAAGCCTAACCTTTTGATTGTATGAACACCCCATGACATCAAAAATCTTTTCCAATGCTTTAATCCACCCTTCAGCTAACACAGGGTCAGATGATCCTTCGAATGATGGTGGATGTTGCCTCATGAAATGTTCCACCACTGACATGTTCCTCTGCGGTTGATCTGGCTGATCTCGTGCATGGATACCACCACCATTTATCGCTTGAGTCAACTGCGCCATTATTGCAACAAACTATTCAGTTCCAATTCCGACCATTTCTGGATGCTGATTCGGAAGGTTATTTCCTTCTGTATGCCTTCCTAGCACTGCTTCCCTGTTTCCTCTGCGGAATACCATTCTGAACAAACATGTCTTAGATGAAGCAACATGGTAATCATCAAATTCTATATCATTTCAAAAAAAAAATTGGATAATATTTTAATAGAATTCTAACTCCTAAAGTTATCTAAACCGACCTATGATACCAACTATAAGGCCCCAGCCTTAATCCTTACTTAATCTTGAGTTATTACATGATTACATATTGAGGATCTTTTCGGGTTTAGAGTTTTAGAGAATTAGATCATAAAACTTTCATTACAATCCACATATAAACAACGTGGTTACATAAAGATAGTATTCTTCATTCCCATCAATAGAAACACATTTAAAATAAAACATGGATTATTTCTTGACACATACTTGCCTCTATCATCTTATCATGTACCTTTCCCTTGACCTGTGAAAAACATTTCAAAAACTTAGGATGAGCATAAAAACTCAGTATGGGTTGAAAAAAACATGGAAAGGAAACATGAGTTCATATATACATAAGAATGAAATCATACTTTACCCATAAAACATAGGCACTTTAACACACCTCATAAAATCATGAATAAATCATAGAAACCATAAGACATAAAGGTAACTTGAGGCATTCATAACATTCTTATGTAGGGAGTAACCCTCTTGGTTACGTTTAGAATACCCATCACAGTATATTCCCTAAAATCTCTTTGGAGAAACCTTAACGTTTCACTCCTTCACGTTACCCAATGCATTGGAGAGCTATATCGGGCTCACCCGCCCTTAGTCTATCACGGAACCGCCCGTCTTCATAAAAATTCCCAAGAACATCAGCATAATAGAATCACATAAAACATGCATAAAGGAAACATAACATTTCCACCATTCAATCACAGGATATCAATACCACACATGGATATAAAATATTATGAAAACCATTTTCAATACCAAAATAAAATAAAAGTAAAACATGGTATTTATTTTTATTTTAAAAAGAAGGTATGGCTTGTAGAGGAATCCGAAACTCAAATAATGGTCACGACGGCGGAGAAGTCGTTGTCGCCGCATACGTACGACAAAAACATTCCCTTTTTTCATTTAGAAAATGCTTCGTATAAAAAAGATTCCTTTTGAATAAACGTAAAAGTCAAAGGGGTTTATACACCGTATAAAAGAAAGTTGTGTATAAAATAAAATATGCCTCAATGAAAGGAGATTGAGACGAAGTCCCATACCTCGTATCGGACTTGACCCGACAGTTCTTTAATCTCCTTTAAAAGTGTAACTCCTTTTGATTTGAGCCTAAAGGCTTCCTTTGAAAGGATTCTGCGAAAAGGTAATCCTCTAGGATGAGGAGAGGGATGTGGAGAGAGTAAATGGGCAGGGGTTGGCCGAGCCAAAGGCTTGAGGATTGTGTGAAATGAGGTAGAGGTGGGGGCCTTTTATAAGAGGAGAGGAGGGGCACTTTTGGAATGTAAGGAAATATTACTTTATTTGAAAATGTGTTTCTGTTTTAAAAGTCCCACATTGATAGAATTCATGGATAAGGTGATAAGGGTTCGAAATCCACTCATCCAATTGGTTTGGGACATGTGTAGTTCATAGATTTTACGTTATCTTTCTATTTTATTTAAATCGTCAAATAATGATGTCATCGCTGCATCATTATTATGTCATAAATAATTAAATTTATTTAATGTCTAAAAATTATAAAAAAATACTATGATATAGGAAATCGTTTTAGCTTTCCAATGACTATTTAGAATCGAAATTTGGACTTGTATAACCCCACATAAAAATTGTTTTTGTAAAACATATTATGTTTGTGTCATTTTTACTTTTACATTAAATAAAAAGTAATTTATGTCATTTCCCAACAAAAGTGGATCCATGGGGTCCCCAAGTTGACCCATGGCTTGTCATGGTCGGCCATGACACAACCAATGAGGTTGGGACATGTTTCTAGGTCATTTCATATTATTAAAGTATTATTTATACCTTAAACTACCCTAATTACCACTAATTGCGATTAAGAACTTAATAAGTTACTATTCACCAAAAAATTATTATAATCTCATTGAACCACATTTTACATACTAATGGAAACCATGTATGTCGGATTTTCAAAATTCAATACACATTAGTGGTAAACTTTCATTTAACTGAAAAATCAGTTTGCTTGATTATCAATTAGTGGTTTCACTATTCATCAAAAATTGAAGTTTTTCAGAAAATTACTAAAAATTCACCCTAAGATATATTTGATATTCCAAATTAAAAAATGAATTTTATTTTAAAAAATTCAAAACATATAGGTCACATTAATTAATTTAATAATTAATTCCCGCTGTCAGAGCAAATAGCGTGTTTTTATGAAACAATAAGTATCAAAAGATTGACACCAGTTTAAGTCCAATTTCAAATTGAAATTGATTCCAATGACCACCATTGGATTAAATGGTAAAAATATATTCATATTACACATTAAGACCAATTCAAAAGATAATCTAATCATATAAATAAATTAGATTAAAAAGTAGTTATGATGTAAAATGCAGTATATTTCACTATTCATTAAAAATGAACCTTGTCAGAAAAATACCAAAATTTCACACAAAGTAAATTTTGATGTCCCAATCATAAAGAATAAGTTTATTTTGACAAACATAGTTTATAAAACTGTCAAAAGATAAATTTAAAAAGGGTTTTCCATCATAAGGCAGTAAAACAATCTTTTAAGAATATTAGTGTATTCTATGCTTAAGATTGGATTTATTTTCATTTTAAGCCTCTAAAACACTATATTAATCATTAATAGACATAGATAAAAATATCTATTAGTCATTACATACTTGGGATGTTACATCATCTGTCTTTGATCTCTATGAGGAACACTTCCAATTAAATTTCCTTGATCTCTATATACTTTAGAGTTGGAGGTGGAGGAAAATCACTCTCCATTATTGGAGAAGGGATCTATCTAGGCCTTGATAGGATTTTCCAAATCGGATAACCATATCAAAAACAAATTAATATTCTCTATTTGAAAATAATAATATTTTGTTAAAATAATTATAGAGTTAAAATAAAAAAAATCAGAAGTTTCATTTATTAATTATTTAATCCATAGGAAACCCCATGTAAAATAATAATAATAATAATATTTTTGTTTCTTAACATGAGATTATATGTTGAATTAAATTAAATAATATTTAATCTAATGATATAAATTTTTTATTATTTATCATCATATATATAAAATCGGTCCTCCATTCCCCAACAATATTTATCTGTCCTCAAATAATGACTATTTATTTATTAAATAAATAAAACTTAAATATTCCCCTCTAAATAAATATTATATTCACTAAATTGGAATTAAATATTTATTTAATAGTATTCTCAATTATATTCTCTTGAATGAATGCTAAAGGGATATATATGATCAAGAAAATATGAATAATAATAAAAACATGTGTGGGAATATTTATTCAACTATTTAAATAATAAATAATAATAACTTACTTAACTGAGATTCTAGGGACACATAATGCATGAACCTCTATGCCTCATTATTCATTGAAAGATTAAAATCAACATAAATTCCAAGGTTTACATCTAGAAACATGTTAAAGAACCCATAGAATAAAATATAGTGATGCAACAACATAATATCTCATAATGATTTTTATTATGTAATATAATCCCTTTATCACAATATTTCATATAAAGTAGGTTGCATACCGGGACCATCATCCTATGTGTTCGATGTCTCTTTCTTTGACATCCTAGAATTTAACTTTTTTATAACACATAGTGGAAATTAATTTATTTAGCCAATATAATTTCTATAAAAGGGCCTAAGATATCAAATTTTATTGATGATCAGAAGGGAAAATAATTTCTCGCAAAATATATTAATGTAATATTTCTTACGACACACCCAACGTATCCTACCTCATTGAGATCATATGTCATCATAGTTTTCTTCAATACAATAATATATCTGACTCATAATAATCATTAATAATAATATCAAAGTCTAAAGAACATTGAACACGTCTAAAAATAGGAACATCAAATGGCACATATAAATTTGGATTTCATACTGGCGGGTCACATTCTCATAATATCCTACACAGGATATTACCAAGGGGTACATGATGAGAAGATGACTCAAAGTCAGATGAGTCTCCACCCATGTTATACTAGATCATTTTTCTACCTCAAATGATATCATCTAGTTACTGAACATATATTTATTAACAGTTTCATACCACTTATCTGTTCTCATCATATCTTGAAACCCTTATGACCATTTATGATGACAAAAACTCTTGGGACATTATCACATACTATGTTACGCAGAAGAATAATCATGGTATTATAAAAAGTTTATTAATATTGAAAAACTATGAATATGGGTAATCATAAAGAAAATAGTTGTTTATCTAAGGCACCAAATCCAACAATTATTGGGTTCCTCCATTCATCACTAAAATCATTGGATTTGGAATTATTTTTTGATGAATTTATTTAATTTAGTATTGAATCACCAGAATCACATATATCATATACGGTTGAATTTATTATTATACTTTTGTTTGGATGTTCAAATTCGATATATTATAGATGATAAAGGAGTAATTTATTTTCCTTTATCTCCCTCTCATTAATATCCCGTATTCACACTCTCCCTAATCTCTCTAAATCTACTCATGTGAGGTTCTTGAGATTCCATCCAAATGGGTGGTTATAGGTTGTGAGGGTAATTTTATTATTATTAAATTTCTGGAATGGTCCAAATAAAATATATGCGTGGCTCGATGAGGTGTGGAAATTTGTGTGTTTAACAATGAAATTATGCAGGAGTTTAGGATCCATTCCTCCAAAACATTACTTTTAGGACCAACATAGAATACCTTTTGTTGTTAAATCCAAAAACCAATTATTGATGGGAGTATTATTCCATCCAAAATTATATTTTATTCATCACATATTTGGAAATTCTGTATGGATTAGGTTTAAACCCAATTATCCCCCCTATAAAACACCACAAATATAAGAATCCCCTTCAATGATAATCATTATGATATAATAATCTTATGCATGTACTACCATTTCTCCATTCACCATTAAATTCCACCTACCTAATAATATCAATATTATATTTGATACAAGGAACAGGTATGGATCCACATGATCTAACATTATCATTATAAAACCTATCTTTAGTTATTTCCCACTCACATCCCACATTGGTTACACCATACCTATGATACCATGTTTTGTGTTCCATACCTTCATCCCACTCATTACAGGCCCAACACATAAACCATTCTTCGGTTCCATCCTAAATCCAATTTGTCATAGAAGGATTATGTCATCCATATTTATATGTTGGCCATCACTTCAGGCAAAATATGATGTAGGATTTTGTTTATACCCAATAGGTAGTCGAGTATTATACCAAGAGGAATGTTTCCTCATCGAGTCATTGTGGTTTTTGATGTATAGGTTGACTTAGTTCAAGGAAATTTTTGGGTAAGTAGTCAGTGATCGTTGTTTAAGAATCAATATAGAGGTGGTTAGGTAGGAAACGTGGCAGATAATGGGGTTTGGAGAAGGTGGCTCTTAGAGATGCAACAGTGCAGCCTAAAGTCAAATGTTATTGAAAGAAGGAATGAAATTCATGCATGATTGACATAAGGAAAATATTTAGTATAGGTGGATAAATTGAAGAAGTAAATTTTAAATAATAGGGTTAAATTTACATAGTAGTGTGATTGGAGATTGTGGGGGCGGTGTGTACCTATTTTCCCAAAACCCTTATACATAAATATTTATGTCATTGTAGAATTAATAATAATAATAATAATAATATTATTATTATTATTATTATTATTATTATTATGGTTATTATGAATCATTTAACCCTTGGCATGCAGGTAGGGTTTCAAGAAGGTTGGTGTATAGGGTGGTAATTACGGGGTTAATTCCCAAGGCTGACATCTTATGTACCAAGTACACCACCACTGAAAACATTAATATAAAAAAAATATTACATTTAATCTATGTTTTTGTCATATAATCTTCATTTAACATTGAATTGTTGATCCATCATCAACATCATGATATAGAGAGTGAGATATAATTTTCAAGGCCATCATGTTGTACTTAAATTCAACTAGTGGTTTGTACATCAGGTCCCATCAAGTATCATCTCTCATGTCTAATAAAATGAAAGTCAAAAGTTTTATCTAGTAACCAATATTCATTTATGGAAAAAATATTTTGTGTATTAATATATTTATATTACAATACTACATGTTGTTTAGTCTTATGAGGTTGTTTGTGAGGTGAGATATGATCATTTGTGATTTTAGTATATAGGATTGGACAAAGGGTTCATGATTAATTTTGTGATCATTTATACAGTTGGTAATACACTAACATGTGCATATATGTATTATAATGGTAAAAAATTACCAATTTATATATAGAATTAGACTCTTCCCCACACACACCACCACCAAAACATCTATGTTGTGGTCCTCTATTAGT
Organism: Viscum album; assembly: GCA_963277665.1. NCBI lineage: Eukaryota > Viridiplantae > Streptophyta > Magnoliopsida > Santalales > Viscaceae > Viscum > Viscum album. Next base: position 328,998,092 of record OY728128.1, read on the forward strand.
GGAGTCGTTACTTTCACATTTGAGAGCTTGAGTAGGGCATGATCTTCCACTAGGTGTTAGTAATCCCTCAGATGGTTAAACTTCCATCATTATGAAATGGTACCACACTTCTGATCTAGTGCGTTTTCATTTGACTATTGGATATAGGTAGATCAGATGTCTGATTAATGGTTTCATATTGATTAACTAGAGGGTGTAGTGCACTAGTGACTGGTGAGCATAATTCTATTATAACCATACTCCCCATTATGAATCATGTGGTGGTGTGGTTGTTGGATTTCTTAATAGTATTGATTTATATATATATTATTATTCCTTAAATATTAATGACTGCCTTTATAATGAAGTACACAAAAAACAATAAACATCATGATTTTTGGTATGACTGTTTAGGGTTTGAGCAGTGACAATTGAGATCGTTCATATGTCCTTGAGAATTATTACTAAAGAAAATTTTTGGATTATTTTTTTTCCTTCATCCAGTTACCCTTTAGTACTATAATCATCACTACAACATACTTGGATTTTAGTATTTCTAGAAATTAGATTTATAAGTGCTGAAATGCGATGATGATCTATGTACAGATAAAAGGTGGTCACCTTTTTCAAAACCAAAAAAATAACAGATAAAATCATAATATATTAGTGATAAAAAGCATTAATAAATGCATCAACTATGTAAATGCAAAAAAAACGATGATAAACCCCTTTCATCAACATTTTTTTCTAATAAAGTGTGTCTTTATATAGTATTTTATTCCTTGACAAAACATTAAAGAAATAATATATATATTTTGTTCAATTCTTGAGCCAAACATTATTAACTCTCGATCACTCCATTATCATTGCTCTACCCTTAAACCATTGAACTATAGAAATCACCTTTATCTGTTCTATAAATTTTCATTATTAGTACTGAAAAGTACAGTCATGATTACCACCCTAAAATGAACTTGTCCATTTTCTGTTCTATAAAAAACAATGAGAAAGGCCCACTTCATTAGTAATAAATAAAGAATTGATAAATATCCTCTTTATGAACTCTTTAATATAGAACTGATAAAGGGGACCTTTATCATCAGTTTTGTTAGCACTCATAAAGGCGGTCTTTTTTAGTGAGTTGTTTAGCACAGATAAACAACATACTAGCTGGTGCAAAACCTACACCCCTACAAAATCCCTATAACAGCATCAGATTAGAATCATAATGAAATTAGAATATAATTATTACATAAAACCCAATTGGAATAAAAATATTTCATTTCACTATCATTTAAATGAAAAATTTACATAAAAATACCTACATTTCTGTGCTATTTAAAATTGATCAAAAACATGAAAACCTTAAATACATAATCAAAACACTTATAAAAGGCTATTTTCAGTGATGTACCATTGTACTCTGAATTTTTCCCTCTAATAAAACCAATGTATATTTATGTAACAGAACATAAAATAAATAATTTAAATTTTAATATTATATATTTCACATATGCTATATTATAATTTTAACCAGTAAATAAATTGATAATATTATCAGTATTACATCTAAATATATTATTTTTTATTTTACTATTAAATTTATATTAAATTATTAATTATTAATTATATTTTTAACTAATATTTATATTATAAATAATTAATAACAATAATTACTTAATAATACATATTATATTAGTAATTAATGAATTTATTAATAGAATTATCATCTATTAATTTTCTTAATTAACAAAAAAAAATTAATAATTATATCATTATACAAAAATGCCATTTTTACATTAAAATCTGGCACTTTATGTCATATGTGGTACATAGTGAATCAAATTGATTCACGGTCGATTTCGAAAAGTCAAGAAATATATTATACATCATTTTCCAAAATATTAAAAATATTTTGATCATGTTTATTTAGTTTTTAAAATATAACTTGTGTACTAATGTTAAATGACACATTCATATAGAAAAAACACAGTTGGAGTTCAACCATCCACAACGTATGTCGAACTGATGTTTGGGTGATTTATACATGTCAGAAATGAAATACAGGTCATTGAATAAATTTTCAAAAACTATCAGATCATGTTTATTCAGTTTTGTCAATGTCATATAGTTTTAAAATTTAAATTGAACATTTATAATAAAAACTCGCACTTCGATTAAAACCAACTATAGGAGGTGTTTTATTGATGTGTAGTTGATTCCTATATGTCACAAATGAATTATGGATCATTTACCAAATATTTTTAACCAATATTATCTAATTTTACCTATTTTAGTAATTTGGTGTGTGTTTTTAAATAATATTTTATTTTTATATTGAAGCCATTCACTTTGAGCTATATCAAGCACATCATGTGTCTGATTGATGTGAGGTCAATTCTAATATTTAAAAAATTAATAATGGATCATTTTTATAATGTTTGAAAATAATATGATATTGTTTTCTGGATTTTGGATTTCTATCTCCTATTTAAAACTATAATGACACTTTTATATTAATAACCCACATTTGGTTCTTTATCGGCCACATCATTTGTTATATTGACATGAAGTTGATCCCTACATGTCAAAAATTAATTAATGATCATTTTCCAAGTTTTGAAATATGGATCATTTTAAAAGTTATTTAAAATAACTCAATCTCATTATCATTTTTTGGTTAGATGACATGTGTTTTATAAAATAATTATATGTTTATATTAAAAATCCATACATTGACAAAACCAAATCATTTATTGAATTGAAATTAAATAAATTCTTTTATAGTTTAAATTAATTGTATATGATTTTAATAATTTTTTAAAATAATTTAATCTTCGTTTCTTGGTTATATATTCATAACACATGTGTTATGCTAAATTGACACATTTATATTGACAACCTTCATAAGTTAATTTTAGTTAATTTTACTAAATTTTAAAAACATTTTGTGCTATTTTTCATAGTGTTTACATTGTTCCAAACTCTCTAAGATGAAGAGACACTTTTATATTGAAAACATGAAGTTGGGTTCATAGCATCCACATCATTTTTCATAATTATATAGGTCATTTACTACAAATAAAATTTAAATTATGAATATTTTTCTTATTATTTCAAGAAAATACATGGTCTTTTTTTAATTTTTGGCTATATAATGTGCATTTTAGACATAAATGACACTTATATTCCAAAAACACTCTTTGAGTAATACTAGACACATCATTTCATGGATTGAATTGAAATAAAATCCAACACATAAAAAATGAATTATGAATTTTTTTCCAAAATTATTAAGACAATCTAAACATGTTTACTCGATTTTTTCTAGGTGACAATTTTTATGCTAAAATGACACTTGAAAAAAATGATGTTAGTAATACTAGCCACACCATCTTTCAGACTAATGTGTGATCGATTCCTACATGTAAAAATGAAGTATTTATATTTTTACTCTTAATTGTAAGCAATTTGATAACATTTTCTCAGTTTTTGATATGTTATGTTTGTTTAGTATGAAAACGTCACTTTTATATTGATAACGTCTACATTGAGTCATATTAGCCTCATCGTGTATCAGATTTAAATGTGGTCAATTTCACCACATAAGAAATAATGTATGGTTCGTTTAACTAATGTTTGAAGACAATATGAGATCATTTTCTTTATCTTAGGTCTGTGATGTGAGTTTTAATTTAAAATGTCACTTTTTAATTGAAAACATGAACTTCGAGTCATACTGACCACATCATGCATTGGATTGACATACAGTCAAATCCTATACATCTCATGTGAGTTATGGATAATTATATTATCATTTAAAAACAATTTTGATCTTGTTTTATTAGTATTTTCTATGTAAAAAGTGTTTTAAATTGGATAACACTTTTATATTTAAAACATACACATTGAGTCATATAAGCCACATTATGTGTCAGATTTATGGGTTGTATATTTATTTACATAAAAAATAATTATGGATAAGTTTTTAATAGTTTGAAAATATTCCATGATTGTATTTTATGTTTCCATAATGTGACATCTATTTTACACTAAAATTACCCCTTTATATTGATAAGATGCACTTGAACTCATATTTGCCATATCATGTATTTGAATGATGTGATATTTATTAATACATGTAAAAAATGAATTATGAGTAATTTTTCTAATGTTTCAAGACAATAATAGATCATATTCAGTATTTTAGCTATGCAGGTTTTGTTTTGAACTAAAATAACACTTTTAAATTGAAAACACACACCTTGAGTCATACGAGAAAAATATTGTATGGGATTGATATGTGGTCAATTCCTATTAGTGAAAATGTATTAAATATTATTTTACATAATTTTATAGATAATATGAGCTCATTGGTCATGTAATTGGATATATGATGAACATTTTGAAAATAAATGTCACATTTATATTGAAAACATCCACTTCAAGTCATTCTAAACACATCGTATTACAAATTGATGTGCGATCAAATAATACTTGTCAAAAATGAATTGTTGGTCCTTTTTTGATGTTTCATGATAATATGATCTCATTTAATTAGTGTTAGCTATGTAATGCATGTTTTACACTATAATGACTCTTAAAAACATAAAATTTCAATCATACCAACCACATCATGTCTATGATGGACATGCAGTCGATTCCTACATGTCTAGAATGAATTATGGTTCATTTCAATAATTATTTATAAAAATTTATTTTTTATTCTTAGTTATATATATTTCACACTATTTTAGAACTCAAATAATACTTTTAATATTGAAAAAATGAACTTTGAGTCATACATATTACATCGTTTGTTAGATTGAAATATAGTAAATTATATTATATTAACCATAAATTATTAATTTCTTCACTAAAATATCATGAAAATATGAGATTTCATTCTAGTATTATGATTTGTGGTCTTTGTTTGAAAACAAAATAACACTTTTAATGTAAAAAATAAACTTTTAGTCATACCGACCACATTATGTGTCGGATTGACATGAATATGATTCATACATTCCTCAAATAAATTATGGTCCCTTTTCTTGACATAAAAATACAATATGAGATTTTGTTCTTAGTTTTGTCTACATGATGTGTTTGTTAACTAAAATGACACTTTTAATTTTAAAACACAAACTTTGTGTCCAATAAACCACCTCATGTGTCAAATTGATGTGCTGTAAATACTTACCTTTGAAAATTGAATTATGAATAATTTTTATAATATTTTAAAATGATCTTGACTAATTTATATAGATTTGACAATGTGTTATGTGTTTTAAACTAAAGGGACACTTTTGTACTAAAGCACAAGATTTGAGTCAAACCTATCACAGCATGTTTCATGTTTTTGTGAGGAAAATTACAACCAATAAAAATTGAATTATGGATAATTTTCCTAATTATTCAAGAATATATGAGCTCATTTTATCATTCGTTGCTAGGTGACATGCATTTTAGTGTAAAATAATACAATTTTGTGAAAACACACACCGTGAGTTATACCGGCCACACTAAGCTTGATTTCTTATATTTTAAACTGTAAAAATTGTTTTAATACAATTTAACATTTAGTGATCTACCAATATATCAACATTTTAAACTTCTAAACCTTGTTCAATATCCTTTATAGATAATTCATTACATCTACTTCGAGAAATGAATCTAGATATGGGTGGCTCATCACTATTAGTATTTATAGTATCTTTCATTGTAATTTCATTTGGTGAATAAAACATGAATGTATAAGAATTCAGTTTTATTATTAATAATGGACGTGATATTGATTATAATAGGGGTCATTTTTGTAAAAAATATTACCAAAAAATTAAGACATAAAATGAAAATGATGTGGCCCTGCGCATGGAAGTACCTTCCCCAGTTGTGGATAATATGTCTTCAGATTGTTTTGAAGAATGATCATTGACCAATTTCCCTATCTCCATTATTTTACATACAACCTCAAATTCCAATCACTCATGTGCATGAGTATCTTTAGACATGATATTAGGTCTACTTTAAGATGTAGAGTTTAACATTATATGATGAATCTCTTTAAGAAATAGCTAAATGATTTATTGAAATGGATGTTCATCACAAAATAATTTTTTAATTTCTAGAAACTCATCATAAACCCTAGTGGAAGGGGATTAGGAAAAATTGTAAATAAATTTTCATCAAATTGGAAATTGATTATATACACATTATAAGATGTTTAAAATTATAATTTTAATAGTTATATTGAGGTCATCGCATGATATTCAGGTTTAAGTAATGTTTGTGAAAGTTAAAATAAGGCCCTAACCTTAAACCTTACTGAATATTGAATGAAATGAATAATTCACATTGAGGATCTTTTCAGGTTTAGAGTTTTAGAGAATTAGGACGTAACTATTACATCTCAAAAGAATACAAAGTAGACACTTATACTATGTTTCTATAAAATAAAAACTCTTAAAATGAAACATGTCATGTTCCATGTTTTAGATAGAATAATTTTTCCATGATCCCATCCTTGAACCTATTTCACTTTAAGTCCCATGAAAAAACATTTCAAAACTTGGGGTGAGCATAAAATTCTCAGTAAGGGATACACAATGAAGGAATACTATTAGTTTTTCAAAACAACCAGTAATCCATGTATACATTATCAAAGTAATACTTTTCACCTTTATGAAGCAGAAAATACTCTTCATTGAATAATAGATCGTTACTTACCAATTTCTAATCACAATATTACCATAAATCACATATAACAAACACATAAAACATAAAGGTAACTTGGGACATAAAAATACTTAAATGGAATAACCATACGATTGACTTCCACACATATAACTTAATGGAATTGCCATACGGACGAATTCCATACCCAATGCATTAGAGTTTATAATTTAACCACCCATCCTGGCATTCACGGCACCACCTGTCATATGGGTTTTCACGTAACCACCCATCACCGCGTACGTTAAAAGAAACATTCCTTTTTTTGTTTTGTAAAACGATTCATAGAAAAAGATTCCTTTTATATAAAATTAAAATTCAAAGGGGTTTATACACCTTATAAAAGAAAGTCTTGTATTAGAACAATATATGACTCAATGAATGGTGATTGAGACGAATTCCTTTACCTCATGTCCGACGTGAAACAATTTCTCTTTAATCTCTTCAATAATAAACTAGTGTTAATTTCAACATGCTTAAGAACCTTTTCATGTTTATTATTCCTTTTATACAACTTATTTCCATGTTATAAACAATATGTAATCATTTATGTTAACAAAGTTCGTTTTGTCGATATTTGGTACTTAAGTCAAAAATTGACATCTTACAATTACATGTTGTTTATGTGGTCAATGTTTCATTATATCCAGAATGATATTTATTATATTTTTATCTTATATATCATATATATCTAGAATATAAATGTATTTATAATAGTTCATAACATTTATAGGTAAGAAATGAAATGCACCAATCATGGAGATGGTAAGCCATATGTACGCATGAACGCTACTTTTATTTCTATATCGTATTTATTGGAGACAAATAATAATGATATAAAGGTATATTATAAATCTAGTATAATATCAAATACAATAACATTAACTCCATAATTTATACGTCCCACATATGGCATTAACGAATCAAATCACTTTGAGGGGGTGGTAGTCCGCACTTTCTAAAATTAAATTATCGAGTTTACCCACAATGGAAACCATAACGGTATGCCACAAAAGAAAATTACAGAAGCATAAGGAAAACATAAATAAAATATAAATCATATATAAAATACAGTGACATCATAATGGCCACCTTAAAAGGTGTTAAAAGAATATTGAACAATCATCATTTCGTGAGGCAGTAATTCACCATCCACAGAAACAGTATGTTCATTAACCATTAGACCACGGTGTGTGTTAGTTTTGCTCTAATCCATCACATAAAAAGATCCTAGTATATTTGAGATACTTTTGTTTTTACAAAATAATGTAATAAAAAGAGTTTAGGGGGTTGGAGAAGCAAAATAAAACAAAATAACACAAGAGGAGACACTACCATTATATCGAGTATCTCTTTTTGATTTGAGTTCAAAGGATTCCATGGAAAGACTTATGCCCAAAGTGGGGCTTCTAGGAGTAAGAGAGGGATGTGCAGAGACAAAATGTGTAGGGGTTGGCCGATCCAATGGCTTGAGAGGTGTGGGTATGGTGGTAGAGGTGGGGCCTTTTATAAAAGGAGAGGAGGGGCACTCTTGGAAAGTTATAAAAGGTTACTTTATTTTCTAATGATTTTTGGATTTTAAAGGTCCCACATTGATGTATTTCGAGGATAAGGTTATAATAGTTCGAAATAAAACCATACAATAGGTTTTTGACATGTATAGCTCTTAGATTTTACATTATTTATTCATTTTAGTTAAATCGTTAAATAATGAGGTAATCGCTGCATCATCATAATGTCATAAATGATTTAATTTATTTAATGTCTAAAAATTATAAAAAAATATCATGATTTAGAAAATATATTTATATATCTAATTAATATTTATAGTAAAAAATATGACTTGTATAATCCAAATTAAAAATAGATTTAGTAAAACAACTCATGTTTGTGACATTAAATAAAAAGATATTAATGTCATTTTCCGACCAAAGTGGATCCAAGGGGTCCCCTAGTTGACCCATGGATTGTATTGGTCGGACATGACACATCCAATAAGGGTAGGACATGTTTCAAGTTCATTTAATATTATTAAAACTATATTTTTATCTTAAATTACACTAATTACATCTAATCGCGATTAAAAACATAAAAGTTACTATTCACCAAAAAATTATTTTAATCCCATTGAAAAAAAATTTACTTCGTAATGAAAACCATGTTTGTTGGATTTTTGAAATTCAAAACATAGAGGTGGTAAAATTTCATTTAAATGAAAATTCAGTTTTTTAAGTACCACTTAGTGGTTTCATTATTCCTCAAAAATTGATGTTTTTCAGAAAAATACCAAAACATCACCATAAGCTATATTTGATATTCCAAATTCAAAAATGATGTCTATTTTAAAAAATTCAAAACATATAAGTTATATTAATTAATTTAATAATTAATTCCCACTGTCAGGACAAATAACATGTTTTTATGAAACAATATATATCAAAAGATTGACACAAGTTTATGTCAAATTTCGAAGTGAAATTAATTCAAATGACCACTATTGGATTAGATGGTAAAAATATATTCAAATTTCACTTTAAAACTAATTAAAAATATAATCTAATCATATAAATAAATTATATTAAAAAAAAATTGAATTAAAATACAACAATTTTAACTATTCTTTAAAAAATGAACTTTATGAGAAAAATACCAAAAATTTACAGAAAGTAAATTTTGATGTCCTGATTATAAAGAAGAACTTTATTTGGACCAATAGAATGTAGAAGAGTGGCCAAAACTATATTTAATGATGGTTCTCCATCAAATGGCGATTAGTGGACCTTTAGTGAATATTAGATTATATATGCCTAAAATTGAAATCGTTTCATATTTCAAGCCTTTATCCATTACTGGATAAATTAAAAACATTTAACAAACATATATAATCATATTTTAGTTATTTCCATTCATTCCCTCCAATACAATGGCCACATGTTGACATCCATTTAAAATAATATTATTTTATTTCCAGTGTGCAACGTAAGATTTCAAAGAAACTCGTTGTTGCGTATCGGGTATGCTATCAAACATAGCAACCCCTTTAAAGTCAAATTAATATTTAATTCGTGAATATTAATAAATATGAAATTTGTTTATTCTTTATTTACTTAGGATGTTATATCCTTCCACCCTTTTGGGAATTACGTCCTTGCAATTTTATTCACTTATCAAAATAAGTGGGGGTATTTATCCCTCAAAGAATTTTCAGATTCACACGTTGCCTCTTCAAATATATGATTTTTCCACAAAACCATTACCTAGTGAATTACCTTATTTGGCAACACTTTCTCTCTTCAGTCAAGAATCTGGGCTGGTTGTTCTTTATATGAGAGATTCTCTTCTAACCGACCTACCTCTGGGCTCAAAACATGAGACGGATTTTGCATATACTTTCTCAACATCGAAACATGAAAAACATTGTGTACCTGAGATAAACTCAGATTTAAAGCCACTCTGTAAGAAACTGATCCAACTTTCTGTAGAATCTCATATCGGCCAATGAACCATGGACTCTGCTTTCCTTTATTCCCAAATTACATCACACTTTTCCACGGTGAAACTTTGAGAAAAACATGATCACATACCTCGAAAGATAGATCCTCCTCCTGTTGTCTGTATAAATTTTTTGTCTACTCTAAGATATTCTCATGTGTTTCTGAATCAACTGAACTTTTTCTGCCATCTCTTCTACCAATTCTTGTCCTATCAGCTTCCTTTCACCCAAATTATCCCAAAAATATGGATTTCGACACCGCTTCCCATATAATGCCTCAAATTGGGCCATCTGTATACTAGAATGAAAAACGTTATTATATGAAAAAAAACCAAAGAATGATGTTGGTCCCAACTTCCCTGATAATCCATCGAACAAGCACATAGTATATTCTACAAGGTCTGAATTGTTCGTTCTTACTCCCCATCTGATTGAGGATGAAAAGATGTACTAACATTTAATTCAGTACCCAACGACTTCTGAAGGCCTTTCCAAAAGTTAGAAGTAAACATGGGATCACGATTAGATACAATGGATAGGGGAACTCCATGCGACCTGACTATCTCTTTAAGATACAATCGAGAAAATTGATCTAGAGAAAAATTATGTCGAATAGGAATGAAATGAGAAAATTTAGTCATGCGATCAACAATAAAACAGATTGCATTATTACCTTGAGATGTCTTCAGTAATCCCACAACAAAGTCCATTGATATATTTTCCCATTTCAACTCTGGTACTGGTAAAGGCTGAAGCATCCCTTTTGATAACTGCCGCTCTGTTTTAACTTGCTGACAAGTCAAACACTTCATAGTAAAATCAGCAATGTCTCTTTTTATTCCCTCCCACCAGTAATACTCCCGCAGATCTCTGTACATCTCAGTACTGCCAGGATGAAATGAAAACGGGGAACTATGAGCCTCACATAACAACTCATTCTTAAACTGTGAATCACCAGGCACACATAATCTCTTACCAAACCTCAAAAAACAATCATTATCAATGTTAAATTCAGGCAACTTACCCCTCTAAACCAGCTGTACCTTTTTCTGCAACTCACTGTCTTGCTTATGTGCATGCTTAATTCTGTCTGATAGAGATGATCTCACTGATACTTGAAACAAAATAGAAGAAATTCCTACACCAACAACTTCTATTCAAAATTTCATCAAATCAAAAACCACAGGAACTCGTTCCAAACATAGGTTGGTTAATGAAGCATTACTTTTTCTACTCAAAGAATCAGCCACTTTATTTTCATTTCCCGAATGGTAATGAATTGTACAATAATAATCCTTGATTAATTCTAGCCATCCCCTCTGTTCCATGTTCAATTCATTCTGAGTGAATATATACTTTAAACTTTTGTGATCAGTATATATTTCACTCTTTACTCTATACAGATGATTCCTCAAAATTGTTAGATCAAAAAAAATAGCAGCTAATTCCAAATCATGTGAAGGGTAATTTACCTCATGATTTTTCAACTGACATAAAGCATAAGAAATTACATGATCATTCAACATATGGAAATAACCAAGTCCCTTCAACAAAGCATCACTGTAGATAACAAACTAACCATTCCTGGAAGGAAGTGCCAAAACTAGAGCATTCAACAATCTTCTTTTCAACTCCTAAAAACAATCATCAAATTCTTTTGTCCATATAAACTTAACACCCTTCTGAGTTAGCTTAGTCATTGGACTATATAACCATGAAAAATTTTCAACAATTCGTCATTAGTAACTTGCCAAACCAAGAAATCTATGGATCTCGGTTACATTTGTGGGTCTTGGCCATTCTTCAACAACTTTTTTTTAGTAGGATCAACAGTTATTCCTTTTGTTGAAACAATGTGACCAAGGAAAGAAATTTGTTGTAACCAAAACTCACACTTTTTGAATTTTTCATACAGTTTCTTTTCTTATAAGGTTTTCAAGATAACCCTTAAATGACATTCATACTCCTATTTACTTTTAGAAAACACCAAATTATCATCAATTAAGACAACCAAAAACTTATCCAAGAACTCATGGAAAATCCTATTCATAAGGTCCATGAATACAGTAGGTATATTGGTTAACCCAAAATTAATAACTACAAATTTATAATGTCCATATCTAGTGCGAATCGTAGTCTTCGAAATTCCTTCTTCGTTTACATTCAACTAATGGTACCCCGACCTTAGGTCAATCTTTGAAAAATACTAAGCTCCCTGGAGCTGATCAAACAAATCACTGATATGAGGCAAAGGATACTTGTTATTAACAGTAATTTTTTTCAAGGCTCTATAATCAATGCAAAGTCCCATTGAACCATCTCTCTTTTTAACAAACAAGACAAGAGAACCCCATGGGGTTGTGCTAGGTCGAATGAAACCATTATCTAATAACTCCTGCAATTGATTCTTTATCCCTAAATGTTCAACTTCATCCATTCGATAAAGTGGTTTTGAAATTGGCTTAGAATCAGGAAAAATTCAACAATAAATTCAACTTCACGATGCTGAACAATACTAGGAAACTCATCAAGAAAAATATCAAGATAGTCATTTATGACTGGCACATCATTAATCTGAATAGTTATTTTATTTTCAACAATATGTGCAAGGTAACATTCATTTCCATCTTTTAGTAGTTTCTCAACCTCCGATATGTTATCAAAATCAAGGGTTCATTCTTGTACACAAACTGAAAATATTTCAGAAAAGAAACCATTTTAGCTCTGCAGTCAATCTTAGCATTAGAAACGGAAAGCCAATCCATGCCCAAAATAACATCAAACACTACTAGAGGCAAAACAATATGGTTTTCAGGTAGATTCTTTCCGCACACAAGGATAGGAAGGCTCTTATAATTTCTTTTTGTCTCATCATTATCCCCGGGTGTTTTTACCATAAGTTCAGGATACATGTCTTGAGATGGAATTTAAAATTTACTAGGAAACTTCTTAGAAATGAAAGAATGTTTATACCCTGAATTAAACAAAACATTGGCATAATCCGAACAAAAAAACAGTGTACCTGATACTACTTCATTCGATGGCCCAACATCTGCTGAATTATTTGAAATAGATTTCACCACACCATTCTGCTTGTAGTCTGGAAACTTTCCCCCAGTTGAGTTCTTCGTTAGACACTCATTTGCATAATTACCTATTTAATTACATTTAAAACATCTTACCGCTAAATTTTTATTGCCTTCTTGATCATATTCCTTACAATTACAAGTAATATGACCAGACTTACAACACCAAAATCACTTTCCAGATGTGTAAAAACATTATCCAAGATGTATTTCACCACACATCTCACTGGATGTATATTTGGTTTTCTTACCTCCTTGCTTCTTTGATGAATTCCTCCTCTTTGCCTGCCAAATGGACCTCTTATTCTTTTGTTTGTCAAAGAACACCTGATCATTGACAAACTCCATTTCCACCTTTTATGCACATCGAACATGTTTTTCATAACTTTTGAACCCACTAGAAGCTAAATCCCTTCGATACTTTGGATTTAATCTTCAGTAAAAACGGTTGATTTTACTGTCAAGATATCGTATAATGTTTGGCCCATACCTTTCCAATCGAGTGAACTTTTCTTCATAAACAGCCACTGAGTCATCCACTTTCCTCAATTCTAGGAATTGATTTTCCATCATAAGACGAACCACCTTAGGAAAATATTTCTCAAGAAACATACCTTTGAATTCATCCCAATGAAGATCATAAATCTCTTCACTATCCCGGATATTTTTCACCATCGACCACCACTGATCAGCTTCACCTTCAAAATGATAAACAACAAGACTAACCTTTTGATGTTCTAAACACTCTATGACATGAAAATTCTTCTCCAATGCTTTAATCCACCTGTCATCTAGCACAGGGTCAGATGATCCTTTGAATGATTGGGGATGTTGCCTCATGAAATGTTCCACCACTGACATGTCCCTCTGTGGTTGATCTAGATGATCTCGTGCATGGATACCACCATCATTTATATCCTGAGTCAACTGTGTCATCACTAAAACATACTGTTTAGTTCCAATTATGACCATCTCAGGTTGCTGATTTGGAAGGTTGTCTTCCTCTTGATGTCGTCCCAATATAGCTGCCTTGTTTCCTCTCTGGAAAACCATTCTAAACAGAAAAATATCTTCGGCGAAGCAACATGGTAATCCATAGATGCTATATCATTTCAGTCATACCAAAAATTAAATTATAATTTAACACTTTTCTAACACCTAATGTTGTCTAAGCTGACCTTTGATACCAACTACAAGGCCATGTCCTTAGACCTTACTTAATATTGAATTAAATGAATAATTCACATTGAGGATCTTTTCAGGTTTAGCGTTTTAGAGAATTAGGACGTAACTATTACATCTCAAAAGATTACAAAGTAGACACTTCTACTATGTTTCATAAAATAAAAAATCTTAAAAAGAAACATGTCTAGTTCCATGTTTTAGATAGCACAACCTTTCCATGATCCCATCCTTGACCCTATTCCACTTTAAGTCCTGTGAAAAACAATTTAAAAACATGGGGTGAGCTAAAAAGCTTAGTAATGTATACACAAAGAAGGAAAACTATTACTTTTTCAATACAACCAGTAAACAAAGAATACATTATCAAAGTAATATTTTTCATCTTTATGAAGGAGAAAATACTCTTCATTGAATAAAAGATCGTTACTTACCCTTTTTAATCAAAAGATTACCATAAAACCCATATAAAGAACACATAAAATATAAAGGTCATTTGGGACATAAACATACTTAAATGGAATAAATATACGATTGACTTCCACACATATCACATAATGGAAATTCATACGGCCAACTTCCATACCCAATGCATTGGAGGTTATAACGTAACCACCCATACTGGTATTCACGGCACCACCCCTCATATGGTTTATCATGTAACCACCCATCAAATGACCTTGTTCCATTATAAAATCATACGAAATAAAACAAATATAATGGAAAGAAAACATTTCCACATTTTGATATCAATATATCACTAAAATATATAGACATAACAAAACCATTATAAAATCAATTTTCAATACCAAAATACATTAAAGAGTATATGGTATTTATTACATTTTAAAAAAACATTACGGCTTGTTGAGGAAGCCAAAGACCAAATAATACTCACGGCAGCAGAAAAGGTCATTGTCACCATGTACGTTAAAAGAAACATTCGTTTTTGTCGTTTTGTAAAACTCTTTGTAGAAAAGGATTAATTTTGTATAAAATTAAAATTCAAATGGGTTTATACACCATATAAAAGAATGTCATGTATTAGAACAATATATGCCTCAATGAAAGGAGATTGAGAGGAATTCCCTTACCTCGTGTCTGACGTTACTCGATTTCTCTTTAATCTCCTGAATAAAAACTAGTTTTAATTTCCACTTGATTAAGAACCTTTTTCATGTTTATTATTCCTTTTATAGAACTTATTGCCATGTTATAAACAATATGTAATCATTTATGTTAACAAAGTTCATTTTGTCGATATTTTGTACTTAAGTCCAAAATTGACTTCTTACAATTACAAGTCGTTTATGTGGTCAAAGGTTCATTATATACAGAATTATATTCACTATTTGGATATCATATATATCATATATTTCCAACAAATACATGTATTTATAATAGTACATAACATTTAGAGGTAAGAAATGAAAGGCACCGTTCATAGAGACGGTATGTCGTACGTACGCATGAACGCTACTTTCATTTCAATTTCGTATTTAATGGAGTGAAATAATAGTGATATAAGTGTATATTATAATTCTAGTATAATATAATATATAATAACATTAACTCCACCCTTTATATGTCCCACATATGGCATTAAGGAATCAAATCACTTTGAGGGGGTGGTAGTCCGCACTTCCTAAAATGAAATTATCGTGTTTACCTACAATGGAATCGATAAAGGTATGACACAAATGAAAAATACAAAAGAATAAGGAAAACATAAACATAATATAAATCATATATAAAATACAGTGACATCCTAATGGCCACCATAAAAGGTGTTAAATGAATATTGAACATTCATCATTCTTTGAGGCAGTAATTCGCCATCCACAGAAATAGTATGTTCTTTAACCATTAGATGAATGTGTGTGTAAGTGAAGCTCTAATACTTATCATAACAACATACTATTATATTTATGATACTGGTGGTGTTACAAAAGAATGTAATAAAAATAGTTTATGGGGTTGGAGAAGCAAAATAAAACATAAGAACACAAGAGGAGACACTACCTTTAAATCATGTAACTCTTTTTGATTTGAGCTCAATGGCTTCCATGGAATGACTTCTGCCCAATGTGACGGTTCTAGGATTAAGAGAATAATTTTTAGAGAAAAAATGGGTAGGGGTTGTCCGAGTCAAAGGCTTGAGAGGTGTGGGTAAGGTGGTAGAGGTGGGGGCCTTTTATAAGAGGAGAGGAGGGGCACTCATGGAAAGTTATAAAAGGTTACTTTATTTTCAAATGAGTTTTCGATTTTAAAGGTCCCACATTGAGGTATTTCGAGGAAAGGTGATAAGATATCGAAATATTCTCATCCAATAGATTTTTGACATGTGTAGGTCTTAGATTTTAATTATCTTTTCTTTTTATTTAAATTGGTAAATAATGTGGTAATCACTGCATCATCATGATGTCATAAATAATTTAATTTATTTAATGTCTAAAAATTATAAAAAAATATCTTGATGTATTAAATATTTTTAGATTTCTAATGAATACTTATAGTCAAAAATATGACTTGTATAACCCCATTTAAAAATTGTTTTAGTAAAACAACTCATGTTTGTGACATTAAATAAAAAGATATAAATGTCATTTTCCTACCAAAGTGGTTCCCTGGGGTCCCCAAGTAGACCCATGGATTGTATTTGTTTTCAATGACACATCCAATAAGGGTAGGACATGTTTCAAGTTCATTTCATATTATTAAAACATTATTTTTATCTTAAATTTCACTAATTACCTCTAATCGCGATTAAAAACATAAAAGTTACTATTCACCAAAAAATTATTTTATTCCCATTGAACCACAATTTACTTCCTAATGACAACCTTGTATGTCGGATTTTTGAAATTCAAAACACAGAGGTGGTAAAATTTCATTTAAATGAAAAATCTGTTTTTCAAGTACCACTTAGTGGTTTCACTATTCATCATAAATTGATGTTTTTCAGAAAAATACAAAAACTTCACCCTAAGCTATATTTGATATTCCGAATTCAAAAATGATTTCTATTTTAAAAAATTCAAAACATATAAGTTACATTAATTAATTCAATTATTAATTCCCTTTTTCAGGACAATTACCATGTTTTTATGAAACAATATATATCAAAATATTGACACTAGTTTAATTCCAATTTCGAAGTAAAATTAATTCTAATGTCCACTATTGGATGAAATGGTAAAAATATATTCTAATTTAACTTTAAAACCAAATAAAAAAATAATCTAATTATATAAATAAATTTTATTAAAAAGTGATTTTGAATTAAAATACATCATTTTTCACTATTCATTAAAAAAATGTACTTTATCGAAAAAATACCAAAAACTTACACAAATTAAATTTTGATGTTCCAATTATAAAAGAGAATTTTATTTGGTCCAATAGAATGTATAAGAGTGACCAAAACTATATTTAATGACGGTTCGCCATCAAAAGGCGATAAGTGGACTTTTAGTGAATATTAGAGTATATATGCATAAAATTGAATTCGTTTCTTATTTTAAGCATTTATCCTTTATTGGATAAATTTAAAAACATTTTAAAAAAATATATAATCATATATTAGTTATTTATATTAATTGCCACCAATACAAAATCTATGTGTTAACTACAATTTAAAATAATATTATTTTATTACTAGTGTGCAACGTAAGGTTTCAATGAAACTCTTTGTTGCGTATCGGGTACACTATCAAACATAGTAACCCATTTAATGTAAAATTAATATTTAATTCGTATATATTAATAAATATGAAAATGTTTTATTCTTTATTTACCTTGGATGTTACATTTAAAATTTAATTTATACTAAATACATTGATGTAGGTGGATTTGAATATATCTAAAATGATTTACCATCTATTTTTGGCATCTTGTTGTGATACAATTTCTAATCTCCATGATGAAACACCCTAAATCAAAACATTCTATTGTTGTCATTAGGTGGATGAACCACAGGTTGGGGAGGATCATCTACTCTGTATGATCAATCAATTTGTAAAACAAAATATAGTCATATTCAAAATCCTTAGAATGATGGTTTGACCAAGTCAAAAAAAATAATGGTAATTCAAAAATTTATAATATAATGATAATATAGTTAAAATTTTCCCATTACTATATGAATTTTATTTTTGTAATAATAATATCAAAGAATTGTGATATTAATGCTTCACATCCTAGATGAATCTCTAATGTCGTAACCTATACTTGATCTCTGACAAATTAGGTTATCAACTAAACATGAATCCTTCATTAATTATGTAACCACGTACTCTTCCAACTCTTCTCTAAAAAATCACCACTTATTTGGGGAAGAATGTTGTAAATCCATTTATTACAAAGAAAACAAGGACCAAAAATGAATAAAAAATATTTTAAATTAGATTTTAATTGAATTTTTAAGTTACCTATTTGTGGATGTTAGTTTATTGTTGTTGAATAAAAACATTGAAAATTTTTCAAATGTAATGTACACAATTATTATCATTATTTTTTTAAAACACTTCATAATCATTGACCGAAATAAGAAAATTATTATGAACTAATTTCTAATGGATAAATATTAAAATATACATCTTAATATATTTCAATATTTTGAAATATTTTTGCCTTTTGTGTCCATTCTCTTACCTCATATAATGATTTACACATTGTTTTTAGATCTCTCAGTCATTCAAACAGAAAATAAAATGTATAATTTTAATTTTTATCTATAAAATTTTGATTGAGGTTTATTAAAAATTTACAATGGAAAACATGTGAACATGATTCTTTGGAAATCCATACTTTTGATACAAAAAATTAAACATTCAAGGTATCAAAATTTATTATGATGAGAATCTAGTGATTCCTAAAAAAATAAAAACAAATGTGTTGTGAAGAAAATAAAAAATTGTTTTATATGATGACATTGTTGACTTATACCATTGAATTGTAGGAATCAAGGGGTGTCTCTTGTTTTTATTTTCTTCTCACACTCGATTATTAGTTAACATTTTTGCCTTTTAATTTCATTATATTCCAAAAAACACATTTTGCATAGAATTGATAGAGGGCTTAATGAGTCCAAATCATTCTTTATTTTTTCCCTTTATAAATTTGTAATATATATGCCAGTAAAAATATGAATAGTTATATACTACAATTAACATATTATATTGTATTTTAGATTAACATGTATTGAAAATGATCTCTATATAGTTATTCCCAACTCCTATACAGATCAATAAAATGTTGATAATATAATTTTTACTCATTATATCTACAATGTCTCTAATATCCTTTCCAAATATTTATTCATTGTATTCAATATAGGGTATGTTTTAATAATTGAAAATTATATATGAATTAACAAGAATAGTTAATATATGCAGTAGTAGAACCAGTGGGATGAAGATACATTCAAAAGGTCCTTTTGATTTTTTGGTTTATCCACTAGATTACCTCAGTTAAACCATATTTTCCCCTTCTATTTTTTTGTACATAAAACCAAACCAAATTTAAGAAAATATTCATCAATTATTAATGTTATTTAATTTAATGAAAAATTATTAAGGAAAAGTGTAACACCCCAAGATTTCATAGTGTGTTATTTCTTCAAAATAATTCAATAACTTGCACTACACGCAACACCGAGTTCAATTGCACCATGACTTACCAAAAAAAAGCCATTAAAAGAGGTCATGAATAGAATTAACTACATTTTTAACTTTATATAATCCTTATAATTTTAGAATCCATATTATGAGTTTCTTAGTCATAATGCAAGAACAGATTCATTTTCAGTATTGCACTTTTATCAACTTTTGATAGTGAAACCTTTTTAAATACAATATTTTAAGCTTTTTGACTAAATGGAGACATCAAAAAAATTTAGAATGAAACATCCCAAGCTTCCACGGTACGCTTTCCTTTGAATAAAACAGTAGCGTGTGTTGTACGCAACGTCGAGTTTTAACACACACCACAACCGATCAAACTAGTCGTTATGAATAGTAATACCTAAATTTTGAAATTATATATATTTTATATTTTGAAATTGACTTCATTTTTGTATTCGGAATATCGAATTTAGCCTAAGGTGAAATTTTGGTACTTTTCGGATAACTTTCATATTTTGATGAATAGTGAAAATTACTAAATTATAATTAAAAACAACTTTTTTAATCAAAATAATTAATAGTGATAAATTATGAATTTGAGTGGTTTTAAAGTATATTTAGAATATATTTTTACAATTTAATATAATTTTGGTCATTAGATATAATTTTACAATTAAACCGAACATAAACAAGTGTCAATCTTTTGATAGTTATTATCTCTTAAAAACACGCTTTTTGTTTTGACAGCGGGAATTAATTTTAAATTAATTTCTGCCACTTCTGTGTTTTGAATTTAGAAAAATGGATTCCATATTTTGAATCAGGATGTTCAAATTGTGTAAATATGTAACTTTTATTTTTAGACATTTTCAATAATTACTGCGGTAAATATTTTTTTTACCATGGTTAAGGGTAAATCCGGTAAATAAGGGTTAAAACAAATAATATTATAATAATACTAAATTACCCTAAAACGTGTCTTAACCCTATTGGTTTATACATGGTCGACCATGGGCATATTTGGGTCAATTTTGGGACCCCATGGATCCACTTGTAAGTGATAATGACACTTTATTTTAATTAAGTCAAAATGAATACAAAAATGACACAAGCATATATCTTTTAGCAAAACAATTGTTACATAGGGTTATATAAGTTGGATTTTAGATTATAAATATTCGTTAGAAATATAAAAAGATTTCCTACATAATGATATTTTATTTATAATTTTTAGACATTAAATAGTTTATTTTATTTATGACACAATGATGATGCAGTAATTACTATAATAGTGAAAAATTAAAATAATTGATATTATAAATACCCAAATAAATATAATATGAAACTTTTAATGAATTAAACTAATTTTCTAGGATAATATGATATATTAGGATTGAGTTAATTGACATTGTTAGAAGTAATCAATCTGTTATGAGTTTCACAAAAATCAACTATTGAATAGTGTCAAAATTGACATAAAAGAGTTCTTAAAACAAATATTATATTCATAATTGATATTAAATTCCTAAAAATCTAAGGTTCGACCAAGAGACTTATATCATGATAGGTCCATCATTAATGTACCACTTGGGGGTCTCTTGGATGTATATAGTAAGTTTATTAACCATATTATATAAAAATACAAAGAGACATTGTAAAAATGAAACTAATTAACTTAGAGTTAATACTTAAAGATAAGGTTAATATAAGTAACCAAACCAGTCTAAATTCTATTGTTTGAGTGGTTTTCGACCTATCCCCACCTTAACTTTTGAATAATAAGCTTTGGAGCCATTAGAAACCGAATATGAATTTATTATAATTTAATATTTCTAGCTTTTCCAAAGGTTCCCTTCACCCCTCTTATAAAAGGGCACTCCTCTTCTCTTTTCCTCACACCTATCAAGCCACTTGGCTCGTCCAAACTCTGCCCAACTAAGCTCCCCAAATCCCTCTCCTCCTACTTGAAGCTTCCCCCTGGCAGAAAGCATTTCAAGAAGTCCTTTGGTTCCAACCAAAGTGAGTTACCTAAATTAAAGGTAATGTTTTCTCTTAAATTATTTTCATTTATTTTGCTTCTCCAACCCCCAAACTCTTTTTATTTCCTTTCTTTTGTAACAACACCTGTATCCTCAATATACTAGGATGTTTTTATAAGAAGTATTCAAACTATACATACACACAACTCCATCTAATGGATGATGAACATAATGTTTCTGTGGATGGAAAACTAACGCCTCACGAAACGATGATTGTTCAAATACATCTTACCGCCTCTCATGGTGGCCATTATGATGGCACTGTAATTAAATATGATATTAATGATATATATTTTATATATAAGCTTCTGTAATTCCATTTTATTTCATACCATTATTCGTTTCATGTTGTATATACATACGATAATTTCATTTGAGGAAGTGCGGACTACCGCCCCCTTAAAATGATATGACTCGTTCATACCCCACATGGAACGTATAAAGGATGGTGTTAATGAACTTAAGTAACATATATAAAATATTATATTATACTGGAATAGTAATATACCTATGTATCATTTGGATTTTATTCTTTTAAAATAAAAATTAAATGGAAGTAGCGTTCGTGCGTACGTACGGACTACCGTCTCCACGAACGCGATGAGATTCATTCTCCATCGTATCCATTCAAGTATAATTATCATTTAATGATTAAAAAATGATGTTTAAGGACTTGATATCATTCTGGATATGAATAAGATACAACAAACATGACTTATGTAACAAAACATATAAAGAAAATGAGTAAGTTAACACCCGAAACGGCGATAATACTAAGATATTATTATCAAATCAATATTAAAAGATCATATATGATATCATATTAATGTATATGATTCTCGTATAATTTAGTAACAATTATTTCACTATTATACAGGAGGTTAACCTGCCCCACCCAAGGAAAAGTACATGGTAAGGGATTTTCTTATCTCACTTTCAATTCCGTGAGATTTCCATTGTTCGCCACTAAATTATTGAAAGTGGTGTATTGTGTACTGCCATTTGATATATATTATCATGATTCTATTTATATTCATGTTATTCTGTAAATCATTTGGTGGTTATTAACTTTTGGCCATACGACTCAGTTGATTAACGTGGTAAGGGGTTTTCATCTCACTCCTTATTCTCATGAGATTCATGCCATATTGCCACCATTACCTTTTGTGTGGTGTATGTACTGCCCATAATTATATTCTTTGTGTAATACACTCTAATTTATGTGTACTTACATATTCATTGTATGACACCTCTTTCATGGGTTGTATGTTTCATAAGTTACCAAACTGGTATGGGTTATTTCACAATCTCTTCATTATCCGAGGTTGTATTATACGTAATAATCTACTGGGACCTCTTTATCATCCACATCCTTGTTTCTTCGAAATGTATTTCAAAACATTTTTACTATTTACAAGAATATGGGTTAAAGTCATTTATACCCTTGTTTGACTTTTTATAAGAGGTTTATAAAGGAATCTTTCCGTCGTTTTCAAAACAAGGTCCTTTTTAACCTTTTCGACAGAATTGAGGTAAGAATGTTTTTTTAACATATACGACGGGTGCGGTTATTTTCCACCGTTATAAAATCGTCGAATCTTTCCATACAAGCTTATAAGAATATTTTCAAAGAAAATGTTTTATTCTATATGGATCCTAAATGATTTCAAAATAAAAGGAGATACTTCTTTAAAATGATTTTTGATTTCATCTATGTCAACATCCTTTGATGGATTTTAAGATTATTTGAAGTTGATTTATTATGATACAAAACTTCTATATTGTATTGAAGGTTTTGTGATATGTTTGACTGTGGATGTGCTATTTTTATACCATTCATAGTTTATGGTGAAATTATTGACATTTCGTATGTTAGTTTTAATACGAATGTTTATGTTTTGTTTAAACCTTTTCATATGGTAATGCATTGGACTTAATAAGTAACGGGTGGAGCCCGCTATAGCTCCTCGATGCATCGGTAGGTCTCATGAGACAAATTAGTGTCTTGGCACAAGGCCTTGACAAAATATTATTTGTAGTCTTGGCACGAGGCCTTGACTATGTGGTTATGATAGTCTGGCATTATGCATTCCAACATTATGAAAGTGGTTATTGATTTTTGCATGTGATTATTCGATTAGTAGAATATCCATGTGAGTAAGTAAATGGCATTATTTCATTTTATTTATGCCATACCATGTTGAAAGTTCATGTTTGAAATTCTTTTGTTTTAGTTATACATTGCCTTAAAAGTTTATTCTTATTTATGAAAGTTTCCGTTATATTGTTATCCTTACTGGGCATTTGAGCTCAGCCCTTTTCTATGTTTTATTTTTCCCAGGAAGTGAAGAAGTAAGTTATGAATGACCTGCAGGGATATTATGTGGGGATATGAGTGTGGATTATGGAGACAATATGTTGTTGTAGTAGTTTTTCGTTTAATGATGTAATGTAAAACTTATGAATATATCTAGTGTTTCCAAGGCTACTAAACCAATCGGTCTTTCGAGATTTGATCTTTCTTGTGATCATGCCAATGTTACGAAGTAATGCACCGACTCTGGGTAGCTGGGGTCGGGGCGTTACAGTTGGTATCAGAGGAAGTTTAGTACAAACCTTGGAAGCTAGATTTAGATAAACTCTGATTAGAGCACGTAGACCTAAGATGAACTTTGAGGATTAGTATAGAAGAACTTCCTAGAATTTTGGTATTGTAGAGATTTTGTGAGTTTTCCGAGCAATAAATCCCTGTCTGGATACGAGCAGGTAGAGGCGGCTCTGGCACAGATGTACCTAGGGGTAAAACCCGAAAACACCGCTTTGAGCTAGACTCGAACGGGAACTGGTGCATGACAACGGGCCTTGCTGCACTCTTGGTTACGACACTCCCGGGGGATATGCTTAGGATAACTCTCATTTTCTTTACAAATCATTATGAAGGGTTTGTGAGTATATACTTCCTCAAAGAAAACATTTTTATGATTATGGATTATATCCATAAATAGTTCAATTTATGTTAAGTGTTTTATAAGTATGGGATTATGTGTTTTGATTCATAAACTGATCTAGTTTATGCCATGGTATAGAAATGGCGCCCAGTAGAAGGAATGAGAACTCCAGAAATACACATGATTCAAAGAGAAGGGAGGATCATATCTTTCATGGTCTTAAGCTAGAATTTATAAGAGAAATAGTCTCCCATGTATTATCATCATATGAAGAAATAATATCATGTGTTGATAAGATATGTAAAGAGTTTACTGAGTCCTATGGCTTTGAAGGGAAGCAAGAGAAGAAAAGGATGGAAGGGAGAAAGATGGATGAAGGGAAGAGGGAAAAGAAGAATTTTCCCATATGTGGTAACTGTGGAAAGAAACACCCTGGAACATGCCTGAAAGGAATGGGAGTTTGTTATAAGTGTGGAGGAAAAGGGCACAAAGTACGTGACTGCAAGGGTAAGAAAATGGTTTTAAATGTACAATGCTTCATTTGCAAGGAGTTTGGACACTACGCGAACCTATGTCCCAGTCATCAGAGTATACCGCAAATGATGTTATTGGATAATAAACAAGTTATGATACTACCACAAATGAAGAGGAATGATTAGAGTTCTTATGTTGATTATGTCAATTGAGTGTTGTATCAACAATGTACTTGTTATAATAATTATGGAGTATATAAGGATTGTACTGCAGTACTATGTCATTAAGGACTTGAGATTATGTGGAACAAAGAAAAGTGACTCAATAGCAGGATAAATTTTTGGAAAATATATGGTTGAGAGAATGATAAATCATAATATAGTTCTGATACTGAGGTAGTGATTTTGGAATAATATGTGATTGTTTTGGATAAATTATATTGGATATTCTTGACTACCTTGGAACTAATTAATGATTTGTATATTCCATCATTGTTGGGGTTTAAAACATTTTTGGATTAATGAAGTATATCCAGCATTCTATATGGAATAGGGGAGCATGAATGTAATCAATGAGGAATATGGTAATTCAAGATGTTTCAGTTTATTAAAAGAATACAAGATGAAGGTATTCATATGCTATTGCGGGGTAAAAAGGATCTATATTATGTTTACCTTCCTTATAAATGTTGGACTGTGAGTTTGGACAGAAGTATTTTGGATAGTTCTAGGTTGGATTATTTTGGATTACCATAAAAGGAAAACCCGGAGGTTGGGCGGTAACCCGTCGCGTCCGGCAAGGCTGCGAGACTTGAACCCGCAACTGAAGGGAGACAAGGGTGTATCACCTACCACTGGCCCATGAGATGTCCTGGATTAAATAATGTTGTTTTTTTAAAGATCTGGTAGATGAATTATAAATTCATTTATTTTGGAACCCTGTACGAATAGTATAAATAAATAAAAAATTACATTCTATTATATTTTAGAGTGAAAGATGATTTGGTGGTAGAAATTTATTAATGGATAAAACTCTAATTATAAAGTAAGTATATCTCCTTATGATCTTATCCAATCTCATAAATATATTCCTCAACATTAATAAAAGGAACATAGAACAAAAATGTTGTCCTAGATGGTACCTTAAATCATCACTAATTCATGGCTTTGGGATTGTTGGCCTTTTCATAGCCATGTTCTCTACCACTCTCCATCAGATAATTGATGGTTAGATTTCTCTTCCATATCCATATTTTCCTACATGGAACCCTAGTACATGTTATTTTCGGTAATCTTCATACTTTCCACTCTTTATTTTAAATAGAGGCCTCGTTAATTCATTTTTCGATGTGGGATTTCAACTAAGATATTTTGAAACTTCAAAAATGTGTTATCCTAATACCCTAGGTTTTGTTGAACCGATGGTATTTCAAATCATCATAGATTGATGAATTTAAGGACCTCAATTTTATACTTGTTTGTGATTGATGACCTCAATCACTACCTATAAATATGTACATTTTTCCTCTAATTATATGTCTCAAATTGCCACCAATGTTCTCCTAATCGAGATCATAATTTGGTGGTGACCCTTTCATTTCTCTTTTCCTAATATTAAGACTAAATTTTAGTAACCCAATTTCTGATGTGGGTTTTCCCACAAATATATTTTCTATTTTCAACCTTTTATTTTCGAAGAACAATTTAAAATTGCGAGGACGCAATTTATTGAAGAAGGGGAGAATGTAACACCCCAAGATTTCATAGTGTGTTATTTCTTCAAAATAATTCAATAACTTGCACTACACGCAACACCGAGTTCAATTGAACCATGAATTACCAAAAAAAAAGCCATTAAAAGAGTTCATGAATAGCATTAACTAGATTTTTAACTTTATATAATCCTTATAATTTTAGAATCCATATTATGAGTTTCTTAGTCATAATGCAAGAACAGATTCATTTTCAGTATTGCACATTTATCAACTTTTGATAGTGAAACATTTTTAAATACAATATTTTATGATTTTTGACTAAATGGAGACATCAAAAAAATTTAGAATGAAACATCCCAAACTTCCACGGTACGCTTTCCTTTGAATAAAACAGTAGCGTGTGTTGTACGCAACGTCGAGTTTTAACACACACCACAACCGATCAAACTAGCCGTTATGAATAGTAATACCTAAATTTTGAAATTATATATATTTTATATTTTGAAATGGACTTCATTTTTGGATTCGGAATATCGAATTTAGCCTAAGGTGAAATTTTGGTACTTTTCGGATAACTTTCATATTTTGATGAATAGTGAAAATTACTAAATTTTAATTAAAAACAACTTTTTTAATCAAAATAATTAATAGTGATAAATTATGAATTTGAGTGGTTTTAAAGTATATTTAGAATATATTTTTACAATTTAATATAATGTTGTTCATTAGACATAATTTTACAATTAAACCGAACATAAACAAGTGTCAATCTTTTGATAGTTATTATCTCTTAAAAACACGCTTTTTGTTTTGACAGCGGGAATTAATTTTAAATTAATTTCTGCCACTTCTGTGTTTTGAATTTAGAAAAATGGATTCCATATTTGGAATCAGGATGTTCAAATTGTGTAAATAGGTAACTTTTATTTTTAGACATTTTCAATAATTACTGCGGGAAATATTTTATTTACCATGGTTAAGGGTAAATCCGGTAAATAAGGGTTAAAAAAATAATATTATAATAATACTAAATTACCCTAAAACGTGTCTTAAACCTATTGGTTGATACATGGTCGACCATGGGCATATTGGGGACAATTTTGGGACCCCATGGATCCACTTGTAAGTGATAATGACACTTTATTTTAATTAAGTCAAAATGAATACAAAAATGACACAAGCATATATCTTTTAGCAAAACAATTGTTACATAGGGTTATATAAGTTGGATTTTAGATTATAAATATTCGTTAGAAAGATAAAAAGATTTCCTACATAATGATATTTTATTTATAATTTTTAGACATTAAATAGTTTATTTTAGTTATGACACAATGATGATGCAGTAATTACTATAATAGTGAAAAATTAAATTAATTGATATTATAAATACCCAAATAAATATAATATGAAACTTTTAATGAATTAAACTAATTTTCTAGGATAATATGATATATTAGGATTGATTTAATGGACATTGTTATAAGTAATCAATTTTTTATGAGTTTCAAAAAAATCAACTATTGAATAGTGTCAAAATTGACATAAAAGAGTTCTTAAAACAAATATTATATTCTTAATTGATATTAAATTCCTAAAAATCTAAGGTTCGGCCAAGAGACTTATATCATGATAGATACATCATTAATGTACCACTTGGGGGTCTCTTGGATGTATATAGTATGTTTATTAACCATATTATATAAAAATACAAAGAGACATTTTAAAAGTGAAACTAATTAACTTAGAGTTAATACTTAAAGATAAGGTTAATATAAGTACCCAAACCAGTCTAAATTCTTTTGGTTGAGTGGTTTTCGACCTATCCCCACCTTAACCTTTGAATAATAAGCTTTGGAGCCATTAGAAACCGAATATGAATTTATTATAAATTAATATTTCTAGCTTTTCCAAAGGTTCCCCTCACCCCTCTTATAAAAGGGCACTCCTCCATCTCTTTTCCTCACACCTCTCAAGCCACTTGGCTCGTCCAAACTCTGCCCAACTAAGCTCCTCAAATCCCTCTCCTCCTCCTTGAAGCTTCCACCTAGGAAAAAAGCATTTCAAGAAGTCCTTTTGTTCCAACCAAAGTGAGTTACCTAAATTAAAGGTAACGTTTTTTCTTAAATTATTTTCATTTATTTTGCTTCTCCAACCCCCAAACTCTTTTTATTTCCTTTCTTTTGTAACAACAACTGTATCCTCAATATACTAGGATGTTGTTATAAGAAGTATTCAAACTATACATACACACAACTCCATCTAATGGATGATGAACATAATGTTTCTGTGGATGGAAAACTAACGCCTCACGAAACGATGATTGTTCAAATACATCTTACCGCCTCTCATGGTGGCCATTATGATGGAACTGTAATTAAATATGATATTAATGATATATATTTTATATATAAGCTTCTGTAATTCCATTTTATTTCATACCATTATTCGTTTCATGTTGTATATAAATACGATAATTTCATTTGAGGAAGTGCGGACTACCGCCCCCTTAAAATGATATGACTCGTTCATACCACACATGGAACGTATAAAGGATGGTGTTAATGAACTTAAGTAACATATATAAAATATTATATTATACTGGAATAGTAATATACCTATGTATCATTTGGATTTTATTCTTTTAAAATAAAAATTAAATGGAAGTAGCGTTCGTGCGTACGTACGGACTACCGTCTCCACGAACGCGATGAGATTCATTCTCCATCGTATCCATTCAAGTATAATTATCATTTAATGATTAAAAAATGATGTTTAAGGACTTGATATCATTCTGGATATGAATAAGATACAACAAACATGACTTATGTAACAAAACATATAAAGAAAATGAGTAAGTTAACACCCGAAACGGCGATAATACTAAGATATTATTATCAAATCAATATTAAAAGATCATATATGATATCATATTAATGTATATGATTCTTGTATAATTTAGTAACAATTATTTCACTATTATACAGGAGGTTAACCTACCCCAACCAAGGAAAAGTACAAGGTAAGGGATTTTCTTATCTCACTTTCAATTCCGTGAGATTTCCATTGTTCGCCACTAAATTATTGAAAGTGGTGTATTGTGTACTGCCATTTGATATATATTATCATGATTCTATTTATATTCATGTTATTCTGTAAATCATTTGGTGGTTATTAACTTTTGTCCATACGACTCAGTTGATTAACGTGGTAAGGGGTTTTCATCTCACTCCTTATTCTCATGAGATTCATGCCATATTGCCACCATTACCTTTTGTGTGGTGTATGTACTGCCCATAATTATATTCTTTGTGTAATACACTCTAATTTATGTGTACTTACATATTCATTGTATGATACCTCTTTCATGGGTTGTATGTTTCATAAGTTACCAAACTGGTAAGGGTTATTTCACAATCTCTTCATTATCCGAGGTTGTATTATACGTAATAATCTACTGGGACCTCTTTATCATCCACATCCATGTTTCTTTGAAATGTATTTCAAAACATTTTTACTATTTACAAGAATATGGGTTAAAGTCATTTATACCCTTGTTTGACTTTTTATAAGAGGTTTATAAAGGAATCTTTCCGTCGTTTTCAAAACAAGGTCCTTTTTAACCTTTTCGACAGAATTGAGGTAAGAATGTTTTTTTAACATATACGGCGGGTGCGGTTATTTTCCACCGTTATAAAATCGTCGAATATTTCCATACAAGCTTATAAGAATATTTTCAAAGAAAATGTTTTATTCTATATGGATCCTAAATGATTTCAAAATAAAAAGAGATACTTCTTTAAAAAGATTTTTGATTTCATCTATGTCAACATCCTTTGATGGATTTTAAGATTATTTGAAGTTGATTTATTATGATACAAAACTTCTATATTGTATTGAAGGTTTTGTGATATTTTTGACTGTGGATGTGCTATTTTTATACCATTCATAGTTTATGGTGAAATTATTGACATTTCGTATGCTAGTTTTAATACGAATGTTTATGTTATGTTTAAACCTTTTCATATGGGAATGCATTGGACTTAATAAGTGACGGGTGGAGCCCGCTATAGCTCCTCGATGCATCGGTAGGTCTCATGAGACAAATTAGTGTCTTGGCACAAGGCCTTGACAAAATATTATTTGTAGTCTTGGCACGAGGCCTTGACTATGTGGTTATGATAGTCTGGCATTATGCATTCCAACATTATGAAAGTGGTTATTGATTTTTGCATGTGATTATTCGATTAGTAGAATATCCATGTGAGTAAGTAAATGGAATTATTTCATTTTATTTATGCCATACCATGTTGAACGTTAATGTTTGAAATGCTTTTGTTTTAGTTATACATTGCCTTAAAAGTTTATTCTTATTTATTAAAGTTTCCATTATATTGTTATCCTTACTGGGCATTTGAGCTCACCCCTTTTCTATGTTTTATTTTTCCCAGGAAGTGAAGAAGTAAGTTATGAATGACCTGCAGGGATATTATGTGGGGATATGAGTGTGGATTATGGAGACAGTATGTTGTTGTAGTAGTTTTTCGTTTAATGATGTAATGTAAAACTTATGAATATATCTAGTGTTTCCAAGGCTACTAAACCAATCGGTCTTTCGAGATTTGATCTTTCTTGTGATCATGCCAATGTTACGAAGTAATGCACCGACTCTGGGTAGCTGGGGTCGGGGCGTTACAAAAAGCCTCATGTATCATTATAGGTATACAAAACCATGATATGAATATTGTAATATAATTATCAACCATGGAAACATCTATATCATCAAGTGTAATATGAAACTCAATTATTTTATCATGAGTTAATTCAATCCTCTTATGTGATACATTGAGAGTTGTTTATTGTGTAGCATGTCTCCAATGATATTTTATATCATTACCCTCACTAAAAGTTGACGTGTCTATGTTGATATACATAAGTCACATACAATTTCACCCTAAATTTGTTTAGTAACATAATTTTATTAAATTTTATTTTATTCAATATTTGGAGAAATATTTTTGAAGAAATTTATTACCTCGTGTATGGATTTTGGTTAAGGGGAATGTCTATCCAACAATCTAGTCATGTGTCACTTCATGTATGAGTTATTATTCTATTACTAGTTCTCATTGGTAATTTAATATATATTCATCTACCAAACTATGCCAAAAAAATATTTTTTAAAGATTATATACATGTATTTATTCCTTTAATAATTTCATATATATATATCCTATTAGATTTTCCTCTCAAAATATGTTCAATGTGACACTCTATAACATGAACTTGTAATGTATTCATATTGTTATGGCCAAATCAAAGCCACATAAATTAGTTTTTGTTCAAATATATTTTTTGATGATTATTTTTTATAAAAAAATATGAAAATAAAATGATTTTTTAGGTAATATTGTTTTAAACAATAAAAAATATTATTATGTCATACATACACCAAATTCCCATACCATATGAATGTTTTCACCTACTGGATTTATATATTTATTCTCATGTACCGCATTCCATGGAACATAACATAGGATGGATGTGGATTTTTATTTTTATTCATCAATCTACTTATAAACAAAGGAACAAATATTGTTTCAAATCATATAGATTTTTGTAATGATTTAAAATACAAAACATTTTTTTTTCAAGGGATGTGTACCTTAACAACGATTTATAGTAGGGGTTCATTGGTATTAATGCAGGCATATTATTTTTAACACTCCTTTACGATTTAATAAATTTAAATTTTTGATTCATAGTAGATAACATATATATTATTAAATTAAATATTATCTACTATAGTACACCAATAATGATTCATAACTATTGTGACTAATGAAATATTTTTTTGTTTCAGGGTTTATAATTTGTGCATATCGTGTTATTGTGTGGGGGATTAAACGCCTTTGAACAACATTTAGTTGTTTCATTATTCAGTTTTTTGAAGGATATTTGAGCCATTTCAGTGTCCATTAAGACCAATTTCATATAGCTCTCATATAAAAAAATGAGCTTTATAAAGGATAATTAAATGTAAATAAACATTTCATTATATAATTTTATAGTAAACTGGAAATAGTTTATCATAATACAACCCTAATATTGTTTAACATTGTTTTATTCAATATAACCATGAAATTAATCCTAGTATCAACATCAATTGTGGAATGAATTTGTGTTGTGACCATAATGTAACTTAAGGTCATTGACTTGTTTGGGTTGATATGTTCATCATGTTTGTTTCATACGACCTCAAACATTATACCTTTTCATATTTCCTTTTTAACATTATTTAATATGGTGATTATACACAAATATTTTCTTTCATTCACAAATTATTGATCACTTAATAATACCATATCTTTAGCATTGATGGCATTTTCTTCCATGAGATTCGTAACATCCGTCTATGGAGATTTCATTATCATTATGAGTAGTTATAAATTAAATTTAAATTACATATTTTTATTAGAAAAAATATTACATTATGAGAAAAGTCATAGCATAGTAAAAAAAATTAACTTATTCATTGAAATCCGTTTTTCTTCATTAAATGTTTATGGGATTTTGATCCTCTATCATTTATCCAAATTCACATTGTATTGTCCCCTCTAATATAAAAGTCACTGTCTGCATTAGGAACACCATTAAATTATTCTGATCCCCCATTAAAAGAGTAATACTTAATTTAATTTTCATCTAACCCTATAGATTTTTGGTCACCAATAGATCAATTGATCAAATCATGTTTGCCCTATTAGGGATATAAAATACATACACATCTTATGATTCCATTATAAAAGGTTCATCATATTAAACTTTTCAAAATGAGATTAAATTTCCCGAAGCCAAATTCATTGAATATAACTACACTTCTGTTGTCAACCCATTTGAAATGTAAATTCATCACTTGAAAAGTTGAGTAATCAAACTCATAATTTTTTTGTGATGATGAATTATGAAATTTCCTCTAAAACTAGATTTCAATCCACAGATGTATATATGAATGCCACATCCACCATAAGTGTAACTTTTCTATTTTTCATCACACTGTGTTTATCTTGTTCAATAATATATGATTTATAACCATAAATTACAAAACTACTATAAGCGATAACAATTAAAATTTGGTCCCCTGACTATCCATCACAGTCATTCATCAATTGAATTTATATTTCAAGATAACTCCTTAAAAATATGATATTAGAATTATTCTTTAAATAGTATATTATGTTTATTTGACAGTCCAATGTGATAGACCTCTAATATGTGATCAATATAGTATTTAACATCTAACTCTATAATATATCTATATATAATAAAATATTAAAGATGAATTTTATTCTCCATGTATCCTATGAAAATCATAATATACCATTAAATGGGGTGTATCCATTTGTAATGGATAGGAAAACATTGTTAAATCTCTTTATCCAAGTGAATCAGGAGGTGGAACATTATAAACACTCATTGTGGTGTGAATAATGTCTAGAATAAAAATACTAGGGTTTCAATTACATGATTTTAGATAGGAAAAATCATCTGGATTATAGAATTACTATGTCTGGATTTGAAAAATATGAGTAATTTATTTAATTTAAGTCATACGATTTCGTGAAGAATGCAATTTAATGATACATGCATTAAATGGTGCATCAAAACATGATATTTTTGGGATTTTAGAGTCTATAACTTCAAATTAGTCATTGTAATGAAATTCATGATATTTAATGAATACTCCTTTGGAAATTTTACACCATTGAGTTATATAAAAAGATGAAATTGTTTTTTACTTGGATTTATTGAATGTTATTGGAGGAAGAAAAGTTCATCTTTCACCGAACAACAGTGAAAACTATTCCCTTATCCCCATGATAATTATGTCCAACATAGCCTTAATTACATGTTTTGTCTCCTATGTTACATTTAGAAACGTTCTAATAACACTAACACATGCATTTATTCTACGTTCATGACCTCAATAATATGTTTGACATACAAACAATTCCCTATTGTTTATTCAAATAAAAATGATCAGTTTTTTCAACCATATAGGGTATGGTTTTTTGAAAATGGATTATTGAAATCATTTTCAATATCTTTTACATTCTCAAATAGTAGATAACACATTTGTTGAGACAGAAATATAAATGTTTGTTATTACCATCGAATGATGTTTTCCATGATCGATATATAGGTCACAGGGGTAAAAATTTAGTATTTTCAAAATATATTTTATTTTTGGGAATGTTTTTACCTATTTGAGCATTCAAAATATTCAATTGATGGGACACCACAATATTCCATTAACGCTATAAGCTGAATATTTCCAATAAGCATAATGGCCAATTATTACCCTATAAAACAAGGCACTCTATGAAAAATATTCACTTTTATGAGCATCATAAAATGTAACTTCTATAATAGAAATAAATTTCATATCACTGATCAATGGACCAAAATAGACATTGATATCATTACCATGTAATTTTATTATGGATATAATAAGGGAAAACATAATATATTTTTACATCATGGATAACCATGGTGGAAAGCAATAAGTTTCCAACATAACTGAAAAAATATTATGAATATTACATTATACCACAAATTTATTTATTCCTTCTACAGATAATGGAAGGTGGAGGTTTCAAAACATTTTTCAAAATTTCGGATACTCATAATAAATTTTATTCTTGTGAGGAGAGTCTGATGGGTGATGCAGTTTAACTCCTTCAATTCTTATTTTCTTATTTAATGCTAATTTTATATCAATTCCTAACATATATATGGTCTTATACTCCATATAAAGATAGGAATGTACCACAAAACATTTTATAGACATGATTCATCTTTTTTTATTAATATGAACAACAATAAAAAAATTTCTTTGTGATTTGTGATCCTTGAAAAACAATATTCAATCATTTAGATATCCAAGTTTTTTTCAGAGATCATGTTCACTGAATTTAGCATTCATTTATCATAATATAATAAAAAAGAAATCTCAATTTCTTATGGTAGGATATCATTCAGTAGACAAATTAGTTTTGTAATGATGGTGTCAATCTATCTGCTTCCAACTTTCCAATTATATAACATCAATACTAATGAATATGTTATAGATTTAGTTTAGCTACTATACAATGGTATATTTCGTAACTCTTTAACATCCTAATAAACATTATACATTCCCAAATGTAATATTTTTTTCATTTTCATTTCTTCTATATGATATCCATCATAATTTCTAGTAGTTTTCATATTAACTGGACTATAAATCATAAAATCATCTCAATCAGTATCTATATTCAATTTTACATTTGTTAATTTCAACATGTATAGATTCAATAAATTCATTTTGAAATCAAATATTTCTCAAATTCTGCTAGAAAAATTATTCTTAAATAAAAATTATGTTATCATGGCAAAAGGATTGTGAAGGGTTGTGTTCATGATTTATTAAAAACATGATAAACTCCTTAACTCTCTACACATTCTGATTTTTCATTCTATTTTCATCAACTTTATTTTTATTGATAAGCATCTTATTTGATTAAAAAATATTAATATTTTAAAAAATATATAAACACACATAAGTTATTCTTAATTAAAGGATAATTTTATAGATATTTATAAGAATTTTTTTTATTTTCCTATAAAAAATGTCATTCACAATTTGGAACCTAAATAAAGAAATATAAAACTAATGTTGTGACAGAAAAAAGGATAGAAGTTATAGAAATTGGAATGTTAAAATCCTTCTTATGAGATAGTCTTAAATTGATAACTTGCTCATATAATATTAATTTAGAGTGTCTGAAATAAAGAACGATGTTGTGTTGAAGGATTATATTAGGAAATTTATAGTTGATGAAATTATTGAAGCTGTGAGATTAGGGATAATATGAAATTCTAATAAGTGGAACCCACATGGTATGATATCACCCATGATATTATTTTCACCATTAGTATATTGTAATATTAATTGACTATTAATGATCAAATTGGACTACTAATGAAAACATAATATTCTCATTTGAATGATAGATGTTATGGTTCCAATAAGGTTATCATTTCACATGTGGGTTACATGTAAAGAAACATCCATTGGTTGTTGAAGGGTTATACACTCAACAAAAGAGGGAATAAGTATTGGAAAAATTTTAATGAATCATTAAAGATAATGAACCTATTGTTAATATGATGATTAGATTATAATGATGTGTTTTGAGGTTTTTTTAATGGTGCAAATCATTAAAGGATGGGATTGTGTGGTATCTATAATGTTATAATGAATCTAATTGTATTTGTTTCTATTTCAAAATATAGAGAACAAACAAACTCACACAACAAATTATTAATGATTTTTAATTTGGATCAAATTATGAAGGACTATGATGTTTGCAGTGAGTCACCATAAAACATTAAATGAGTTAATAAATTATTTAATTTCTAGATAATTTATTTTCACTTACAAGAACCATAAAAATAAATTTTTGTTGTGTATAATTATTTATAATTACCAATAAACACTACATGATGTCATCATAGACAAGTAGGAAACACCTATGGGATCTATGTAAGCTTTTTATACTTAATTTGAGATGCATTCTCCATTGAGAATTTACACATATTGGTATCAACATTGGTGGAGAACATCATCATTTTTTCAAGGATCATTTCATTATAAGTAATGTTGGGAAGTGACATATTAATGGATAACATAAAACTCAATAAGTTACTTGTAGAATGTTAATAATATTAGAGGATATAGGGAAACAAGAAACATTCATTGATGTAATGTTAGAAAAAAAATAATTTACAATGATTTAATGAAGGAAAAGACTAAAATAAAGACATAAACAACATATTTGTGTATTAGACTTCCATATGATAGGATCATGTTATTAAAAAAATCCTTTTATAAAAAAATAACATTAAAATATCATAAAATCAAAAATAATTTTTCGATTGTTTTTCCTAACATCTAGTGCAGCAATAACAATATTATTATTTCTAGTATATATAACCATCTTCATTAAACGAATTTATAATATAATAATTCAAAATGAAAGATAAAAAATCTAGTAAATAATTTAATATGTTATTATTGATTTCATTGAAGCATATTCTAATAGTTTAAATATGAAAAAAGGATTAACGTGTTCAATTTATATATTAATATAATATTAATTTTAGATTTTAGAGGATAAGATAAAGAAATAATTAATGAAAATAAAAAGAGAGTGGGGGAATTAATAAATTAGCAACGTGTAATTAATCTTTTTTTATTTTCAATATATGGAGAAACATGGCTTGGTAAATAAATTAATTACATCAATATCATTTATTTTCCTCTCAAATAAATCCTTCTAAATGGTCCCTTAAGGATTAAATTTTTTAATAAAACCCAAAAATATCTACCATGAGAACTAAAAAAATTTAAAACAACCATACATGAGTATTCAAATCCATTGGAAATCATGTCAAAAAAAGAAAAATATGGGAAATAGCTACCCCATTCTTGGGTATTTGGATTTTGTATGGTAGCTACTATTGTTGGGAAATTAGGGGGGTATAGTACACATGGAAAGAAGTGATAAAAATGGTTAAACAATGAAATATCTACTCTAGAAGAGTATAATTAATCACATACCATATGGATTGTGAAGGCCGATTCATCTGAGAATTTTGAGTGGGAGTGGTTGTTGAGGGGGAGTATCATGGGTGCATGGACGGTTGAAATGAGTGGGTTTTCTAGGGTTTTATATTAAATATCAATGAGTATTTTTTCTGTGCTTTCCAAAATGATGTATAAGGACGTGTTTTATCAGTAATAAAATAATAAACATTGATGAAACATATCTCTATCAGTGCTAAAATTTAGCAGTCACCATGATCGGTCTTTATTAGTATTGGAATTTTAGCATAGATGAAAATAGGATTTATGAAATATTATTATTTTTGGGTAGATAAAAACTACATTTTTCAGCACATATTTTAAAAACAAATAAATTGTTTTGAATATTAAAATCATAAATATTAAAATAATATATATTAAAAGGGAATAAATTATATTACATTAGATATTGGTGGTACAATTCTAACCAAAAAACTCACATAGATAACCTCATTCTTATGACAGGAGTCCTTTCAACCCCCCCCCCCCACCCATGGTATGAGAACCGATCATATAACCTTATTTATATATTATATATTCCTATATAAGTGGATCCCATGACCAATGATCCAGCATGTGTGGCCTACTAATCAATCCCACTTGCCTGACCAGCAAGTCCATGATGCACAGAAACATTATTAGTTGGAGATCCCACCTATTCATACCATCATCCCCAACCCTTATTGACATCCATAACTTTCCCTGTCACCCCCACAATGTTCAATTTCCACAAGAACATACCGCCTTCACATTTCATTTTTTTTCTTGGTGAATTCATCCATCTATCCAGTCATCCATTTCTATGCCCTTCTACTTATCGTCATCGTCATCTCTTCCCTTTCCATCGTCAAAGGAGGCTCTGCTCAACATCCACCTTCCATTGACCGCTCGACCCCTGACCACATTCTGTTGTCAAACCACACCCCACCATACATAGCACCCACCATTCGATATCCCACATTTTCCCCACTATGAACATGCGTTCCTCTAATGTTGTGAAGCACATTATCAGCCTCGTGGCCCACACATAAAATCGTCTACACGACACTGAAAGGTGCACCAACATAGTTTTGAACCCAAGTTGTATGCATAATTACATGTTTTCATGGACACTTGGACACAACCCCAATAGTTGAAAATTTATAAATTATAAAAATGAATAAATTAATTAAAATTAGTAATGAATGAATAATAATAAATTCTATGATGAAAAAAACTAGTGAAATTGGATAATTAAAAATAAACAGACTTCAAAAATATTAAAATATTATGAACTATTTTATTAGATATATAAATTATTTTAAAAAATAAAAAAATATATTAAAATGAAGATTAAAAAAATTACATATTTACATTACAACCTAATTAAAGACAATAAATTTTAATGAATAAATATGTATAAATAAGTAATAAAATTAATAAATTTTAAAAAAAATGAAAAATCATTAACAATAAATTTAGATGAATAATATTATCTTAATGATTGTTAAAAAAGTGATATTTAATAGTTTACAAATCATTATATTTAAAAACTATTATTAAATGCATGATTGTTAATAAATATATATATTATATAGTGGGGGTTTAATTACATCCAAACACACACACAAAAAAGTGTATAAGAAAGTGCATTTCCATCCAATGATGGAAAGAATAGGATTATTACACTAGTTTTTATTACATATGTTGAAACATGTAGGTCTCCCCAAGTACAAGGCCAATAGGCACTCAATCTTCGCCTGAAGGCTTCCTACACGATGGTCCATAAACCCGAATGAAACCCAGCATCTGCACCCTCTTCTTTTAGCCCTAATTTGACCCTTTCTAGATGGGTAGT
Organism: Viscum album; assembly: GCA_963277665.1. Taxonomy (NCBI): domain Eukaryota; kingdom Viridiplantae; phylum Streptophyta; class Magnoliopsida; order Santalales; family Viscaceae; genus Viscum; species Viscum album. Next base: position 329,038,892 of record OY728128.1, read on the forward strand.
CTATTTTTTTCCTCCCCACTAATATTGTCAGAATCTCTTAATCTCTTCTGCATTATCCATCACACACATGCCCACTCTATAAACACTGTCGTCTGCAATCCAGCAGTTTTCATAGCATCATGGCGGCCCATCAAACATCACCATTGTCTATATAGTCCTTGTTGTTGCTTGCCAAACACCAACTAAACGAGCTGCACAAGAAGCTATCATCTACATTATCTCACCCTCTCACAACTTCTCACCTATAACCAAAAATCAGTAATTATAAGTCCTCAAAACACCACAACCTTCATGTCATCATTAGGTCATTAATGTCCCATTCACTGATATGGTGTGGTTTTTTATATATGGGGTTTAGTTGGAAAAGGGATAGGGTAATTTTTTTTTAAAAAAATGGGTCTCAATATGTGTGAACTCCATTCACGCATCTTTTTCATGGAGAGATTTGTCAATGGGGTTCACAAATCCTTCACAAATGTGATAAAAGAAGTTTGTTCCTCGTTCACACCTCTCATGGTGCCAATGATATTTGAACACAATTCATACATCCTTTGAAGATTGTTTTAAGGATATGTGATCCCCATTCACACATGTAACACCCCAATATTTCATAGTATGTTATTTTCCTTAATTCAATAGCTTTCTCTACACACAACACCGAGATTGAGCGCATCACGACATACCAAACTAGTCAATAAAAAGTAATTATGAATTGTATTAAATGAATTTTGAATTTTATATACTCCATATAATATTATAATCCATATAATGTGTTTCTTAGACATGATATAAGAACAAATTGTTTTTTTCTGATAAAATAATTATTTTTTAAAAAAAGGCAATTTTACCACCTTTTAATTGAAAAACCATTTTAAATAAAATATTTTACAATTTAATATATTCAATTTAATGAAATTAAATTCTCTTTTAGAATCGAGAAATTAAAAAATACTTTTGATATATTTTATGTACTTTTTTAATAACATTTATATTTTAAGGAATACTCAAAAATATTAAATTTTAGTTGAAAACAACTTTTTTAATAAAAAAATTTATATTGTTAAATTATGTATTTTAATGGTCTGTAATTATAATTTGATTATATTTTTATCATATTATATAATGTAGGTGATTATATGTAATTTAACATTAAAATTTGACAAAAACACATGTCAATCTTTTGATAGTTTGTACTTTTTTAAAACCCACTTTTTGGTCTTGAAAATGAGAATTAATTTTAAATCGATTAATTCAACTTATATGTTTTCAATTTGGTAAAATATTAATCATTTTTGAATTCAGAATATCAAAATTTTCATAGGGTAATTTTTTCATATTTTTCTGAAACATTCAATTTTTGATGAATAGTGAAAATCATTGTGTTATAGTTTACAACAGACATTTTATTTAAATGATTATTAATTTTATTTAAATGTCATTTTATATAAAAATTGATTTATAATACCTATATAAGTTCATTATATTTCATTGGAGTCATTTTATAATAAAATTATATGTATGAAATTTTATTTAACTTTCTATCATCTTTTACCACCTCCAAAGAGCATTTGAAAATTTACATAAAAATTAATTTTACCACTTCTATGAGTTGAATTTCAAAAAATGGGAGACACAATAGATATCAGTAACTAAAATTCTATTCAATAAGATAAAAATAATTTTTGTTGAATAGTAACTTTTTTACTTTTATTTACAACGGTTAAAATTAAATAGGGTAATTAAGGGTAAAATGATATTATTAATACCCAAACACATGTAATAAATACATTTGAAAAGTTTAATTCGACCAAAAACAACCATAGGAATAAAATAAGATCCATTAGGTCCACTTGGATTAGATTAGAACATTTATTATTATTTAATTCAAAGAAGAGTTAAAAGTGTCATATTCAAAGTTTAATAACTAAACCATTTTGAATACAGGGATCCACATAAGATAAATTAGACAAAAAATATTAATTAGAAAGAAAAATATATTTCCTACATAATGGTATTTTATTTATAATTTTTAGACATTAAATAATTAAATTTATTTATGACACAATGATGATGCAGTAATTACCTAACTAAAGAAATATTAAAATAATCGGTATTATAAATTTCCAAATAAAATTAATTTGAAACTTTTTATGAATTACACTAAATTTATAGGTTAATATGAAATATTAGGGTTGGTTAGATAAATTTATTTCAAATTAATAATGTTGTTATTAATTTAGAAAAAACAAAATACCAAATAGTGTCAAAATTGACATAAAATAGTTTTTAAAACAAATATCATATTAATAATTGATATTATATTTGTAAAAATCTATAGTTTGGTAAAAAAACATATATAATGATATTTTTATCAACAATGAACCACTTTGTTTTTGCATGAATGTTTAAAGTATGTTTATCAAGCATATTTTATAAAAATAATAAGAGACATGGTCAATGTTAAACTATTTAACTAAGAGTTAAATCTAAAGGATAATGTTAATATAGTTAACCAAACCTGTCAAAAACATATTGGATGAGTGGTTTGAAACCAATTCCCATCTTATCGTTTAAATAATTCATTTTAGAGCCATTATGAACCAAAAATATTTTTGTTAAACAATAATATTTCTAGCATTTCTAAATATGCCCCTCACCCTCTTATAAAAGGTCAATCACCCTTATATCTAATTCACATATTCAAAGCCATTAGGATTGGCCAAAAAACTGATCAAATATTCTCTCAAATTTCCCCCTTAATCCTAGAGGCCTTACTTAAGTAATAAATCCATCCTATGGATCCCTTTTGATCAAATCCAAACGTAGATTCTAAAGAAGAGTTAAATATTTCATCACCTCTTTCAAGTTCCTTTATTCATCCACTTCCTCTTTCTTGGATGTATCCATTCTAAAATAATAACTCCTGAATAATATATATATTGTGATGTTATTTAAATTTGTTACAACCATATTCATTATTCTATCCATCTTTTGAATGTAATGTCACCAAACTTGCATATGTACAGATTACCGTCTCCATGACATGGTTTAGTTGTTATTCAATAAATTATTATATGGATGTGTATAATAATGACATGTAATTGTTAAAAATAATAAATATAACATTATAATTTTTCTTTATATATGATATACCATCAAATTTTATTTGATGTTATCTTAAAAATAATGATATAGTCGCTCGTGCGTACGTACAGATTACCGTCTCAACGAACGTGATGAGATTTATTCCCCATCTTACCCATTCATGAATAATTTTCATTTTATGATTAGAAAAATAATAATGACTTAATATAATTCAGAATATTAATAAGATAAATCCCATACATAACATTCATGGCTTACGTAACCAATCATATAATGGAGAATGAATCAATTAACAGGAGAAAGGACAAAAATACTAAAATATCAATATTAGAATATCATATATGATATCTTATTTATGTATATGGTTATTTTAAAATTTAATAACAATTATTTCACCAATATACAAGATATTAACGTACCCTTGACCAATAAAAAGCAAAAGGTAAGGGGTTTCTTATCTCACATTTAATTCAATGAGATTTCCGTTGCTCGCCACTTATTTATTGCATGTGGTGTATAGTGTACTACCATTTGATATATATTATCATGATTCTCTTTATATTCATGGTATTATGTGATTCATTTTGTGGTTATTAACTTTTGGTCATAAAACTCTATTGATTACAATGATGTAAGGGTTTTTCAGCTCATTTTTTATTCATGTGAGATTCATGTGGAATTGACCATTATTTCCTTTTTTGTGGTGTATGTGTTGTCCATGATTGTATTCATAATGAAGTATACTTTAATTTATTAGTTTTTTAATAATAATTTTATGATCCTTATTTCATTGGTTGTATGTTTCATAAGTTACCAAATTGGTAATGGAATTTCAATTTTCAATTTCCACTCAGTGGGCTTTATGCATACATCAATGATTATTTTACTCCGAGATTATGTTTGGAATAAAAATTTATTATTTATGTAGTAATTTCCACTCCCATTTATGTATACATACTTTTGATACACATAATCACTCAATTGATAATTTCTCAACTCAATGATATAAACATGATCTTAACTCAATTTCCATTCATTGAGTTAATCATACAAGTCATTGGTGTTGTTTTTAGATGAATATTTGTGAATGTACTATGATTTATTTACACTGACTATACAATCATATTGATTGTATAAATATTTGTCACACATTATTACGTCATTGATTTATCCTTTACCTAAGGATACTGTATTTATATGGGATTTCATCTCAAATTACATTCATTTGAGACTTCTTTGTTCTTCTGCACCAATTCACATATATGGATTATATACTGTCCTTTGACATAGTATATAATTAAATACAGAATTCTCATGATATTATTATGTTTTAATTACCTCAATTGATTGTATTCAGGCATCTCTCATTTGGATAATAACACTAATTAAATGATATTATATTTCTAAAAATCTATGGTTCAACCAAAGGACTTATGAAATGATTGGTTTATTATTAATGAACCACTTGGGGTTATCTTGGAAGTTTATAGTATGTTTATTAACAATATAATATAAAAATAAAAAGAGACATGGTAAATATCAAACTACTTAACTAAGAGTTAATAATAAAAGATAAAGTTAATATAGTGACCCTAACATGTCTATAACCCATTGGTTGAGTGGTTTTCTACCCATCCACACCTTATCCATTAAATAATTCATTTTGAGGCCATTAAAAACCGAAAATTTATTTATTATAAAATAATATTTCTGGATTTTCCTAAGGTACCCTCATCCCTCTTAAAAAGGGAACCCCCTTATCTCTAATTCATACCTTCAAAGCCATTAGTATCCACAAAACCTTAACCCAACATCCTCCCAACTCTCCTACCCCTACCCTAGAGGCCTTACTTTAGTCATAAAGCCATCCTATGGAGCCCTTTTGATCAAATCAATAGGAAGAACCCAAATAAGATGAAATTACTTCATCACCTCTTTCAAGTTCCTTTCTTATTCTACTTAATCTTTCTTAGTTGTTTCCAATATATTATTATAAATCCAGTATCCTCTATATACTATGATTTTATTATAAATATTTTTCAACCATATTCATTAATCTATCCATCTTTTGAATGACATGTCACCTTACGTGTGTGCGTACGGCTTACCATCTCCACATCGTGGTGTAATTGTTAAGAAATACATAATTATTTGGATGGATATAATATTTATATATAATTGGTGTCTATAATTAACATAACATGATAAATATTCTGTATATATGATATACCATCCGATTATATATGATTTTAATATCAAAATAATGATATTCGCAGTCATGCATATGTACAGATTACCATCTCCACGAAGATGATGATATTTATTACCCATCATATCCATTCAAGGATAATTTTAATTTTATGATTAAAAATTATGTTTAAAAACATAATATCATTTTGAATATTAATAAGATACATCCCATCCATAACAAACATGGATTACATAACCAAGCATATATAGGAGAACGAATCAGTTAACACCCAATACGACGATAATAACAAAATATCTATATTATAAGATCATTTACGGTATCATATTAATTTATATGGTATTGTCTAATTTAATAACAATTATTTGAAAATTATACTAGAGATTAATGATCTCTCGACAAAGAAAATGTAAAAGGTAAGGTGTTTCTTATCTCACATTTAATTCTTTGAGATTTCCATTGCTCGCCACTTATTTTTTGTACGTGGTGTATTGTGTACTGCCATTTGATATATATTAAAATGATTCTATTTATATTCATGGAAATCACTGATTTATTTGGTGTTTATTATCTTTTTTTCATACAACTCTATTGATTACAATGAAGTATGGATTTTTCATCCCACTTTTTAATCCTGTGAGATTCATGCTATATTGGCCACTATTTCCTTTTGTGTGGCATATGTACTGCCCATGATTTTATTCATGGTGTAATATAATTTAATTTATGATTATTTACATCTTAATTTTTTAATCCTTCAATCATGGGTTGTATGTTTCATAAGTTACCAAATTGGTAAGGGAACTTCAAATTTTAATTTCTACTCAGTGGGATTTACACATACTTTATTGATTAGTTTACCCCAAGATTTTTTGTGGAGTCACTATTTGTTATTTATGTAGTAATTTCCACTCCACATTCTGTGGATATAAGTTTTATAAACATAATCACCCCATTGATAATTTCTCACGTCATAGATATAAACTTCATCTTAACACTATTTTCATTTATTGAGACAAACATCCAAGTCATTGGTGTTTTTTACAAGAATATGTGTGAATATCCTATGATTGATTTAAACTGAATATCCAATCATATTAAGTGTATTGATATTTTTCACACATAATTATGTTATTGATTTATCTTTTACATAAGGATAATTTCTTTATAAGGGATTTCGTCTCAGTTTTCATTCCATTGTGAATTCTTTGTTGTTATGTACTAATTCACCTTTATATGGTGTATATACTATCCTTTGACATACTATATAATGAAATCCTTTATTCTCATGATATTATAAATTTTTTATTACCTCAAATATTTTTATTGAAGAAACTCTCATTTGGATAGTAACTCTAACTAAAATACCATTTTAAATGTATTAAACTTTTATTCATCTAAATCAATCTCATTAATGAACATGTTTTAAAAATGGTTTTCAAGTATTATTTATATGGATGTTAATGTTTTTAAAATAAAATTCCTTTTAATAGTTTTAAAGTTTTATGGGGAACTTTGATTAAAAAATGTATTTTTAAAAATATTCTTGACAAATAGTGTGACTTTTACAAGTTTTCAAAAAAAGGTGGATGTTTCTCTCAAATAGTTTTGAGGTTTATTTTCATCTATATCAATATCCATCATTATTCTTGATTGAGGATAATATGTTACTATATAATCTTTAATATTGTATTGAATGAGTTATGTTTAACTGTGGATGTGCTATTTTTATACCATTCATGGTTTGTTGATAAAGTATTGTCATTTCATATGCTAGTTTTAATAAGAATATTTATTTAATGTTAGAAACTTTTTATATGAGGAATTCATTAGACATAGTAATTGATTTTTGGATCTCATAATAGCACATAAATTCATCGTTATGTATCAGGAGAACAACTAGTGTCTTGGCACAAGGCCTTGACAAAATCGTATTGATAGTCTTCGCACAAGGCCTTGACTTTCTGGTTAGGAAGTCTGGAATTATGCATTACAACATTATGAAAGTGGTTATTGATATTGAATGTGATTATTCGACTAGTATAATATCCGTGGGAATAATTAAATGGCCTTATTTGATTTTATCTTCTCTATATTATGATTATGTTCACGTTTAAAAGGATTTTGTTGTAGTCTTGTACATTGCCTTAAATGTTTATGCTTATTTATGAATTTTTCAGATTTATTGTTATCCTTACTAAGCATCTGATCTCACCCCATTCTATGATTTATTTTTCCCATGATGCAAAAAGTATGTTATTATTGTCATTTAGGGATATTCTATAAGATATCAGTGTTGTTTATTGAAAAAATGTTGTTGTAGTTTTCCATTTTATGATGTAATGTAAAACTTATAAATGTATCTTGTACATCCAAGGCTACTAAACTAATCGTTCATTCAAGACTAGATCTTTTGTGATCATGCCAATGATACGTAATAATGCACCAACTCTAGGCTTCTTGGGTAGGGGCATCACAACACATCTCACTGAGGTAAATATATAGAGGTGATCTCCCCCCCAAATAAATTATTCTCATCTAGATTTTGATATGAAGCCCTACATAATTTTTTTCTCAACAAATTTTTGCTAATTTTATGAAGGTAAAATTTCTATATAAATTTTGAATTGTTTACTTTTTTATATATTTCATTTATATGATTTATTTACTTATTTTGTGATATGTAGATATTAGTGTTTCATTGTATGGTTTATTTATTTAATATGTATTGATGTGTATATTAGTGTCTTTTGTATGATTTAATTTTTGAATGATGTGTATTTTTTATGAATTTGTATTGAGTGTTTAGGAAAATTAATTTAGTTATGTCTAAAATATTTTTTGAAATCATATTTAATGTTTATGAAAATAATTTTTTTTAAATTATGTTTTTTAATGGAATTTTAATTTAAATTGTAATATTTTATAATCTAGTTTTATAATTTATGAATAATATATTAGTTATGGTTATCATATTTAAATTATTTATTAAATATATATATAATCATTTTCGTTTATGGTAAAAAATAAATTTGTATAAAGAATAATTTCAAATAATATTATTTATAATTAAATTTATTAAATATAAAAGATATTTAGATATTTAATATGTATTTAATCTAGTAATAGATATTATAATTATACCGAAAAAATTGTATGTTTTGTGATGACTGATCACGAGATGACCGAACAATGAATAATTGAAATTGAATGTCTTATTTTGTAGATGTGTTTTTTTATTTTGTAATAATTGCATTTATGTTTCCAAATTGATGACCTTTGAGTCATCTTTGACTAATTATATAAGGAAATGCATTTAATCTTAAAAAAATTATGTATTTCATACCCCTAGACCCCCTCACATTCATGTTGGTAAATTTTTTATTAAAAGGAAGTCAATAAAAGGCATCCCCGAAGAGGGATCCCCAAAGAGGGGTTCCCGAAGAGGCATTCAAGGAGAATCATTTGACCATATGTATTACCATTTGAAAGGAGAGTGAGGGTTGCATATTTATTTGATAATAGAGACTCTAGGAGTCCACCAATACTATAAGGCCCTGACCTTAAACCTTACTTAATCTTGAATTAAATGAATAATTCATATTGAGGATCTTTTCAGGTTTAGAGTTTTAGAGAATTAGGACATAAATATTACATCTCAAAATATTACAAAGTAGACACTTCTACTAAGTTTCAATAATAAAAAAACACTTAAAAAGAAACATGTCTAGTTCCATGTCTTATATAGCATGACATTCCCTTGATCCCATCCTTGACATTATTGCTATTTAAGTCCTGAGAAAAACATTTTGAAAAAACTAGGGGTGAGCATTAAAAACTCAGTAAGGGATACACAAAGAATGAAAACTGTTACTTTTTCAAACATCAAGTAAACCATGTATACTCTATCAAAGTAATACCTTCACCATCATGAAGTAGTAAAAACTCTTCACTGAATAAAGTATCATTACATACCTTTTTGTAACCAAAGGATTACCATAAAACCCATATAAAGAACACATAGCATATATTAAAGGTCACTTGGGACATAAACATACTTAAGTGGAATAACCATACGGTCGACTTCCACACATATCACTTAATGGAATAGCCATACGACCAATTTCCATACATACATAATTGAATAGCCATAGGGATGACTTCCATACCCAATGCATTGGAGGTTATAATGTAACCACCCATCCTGGTATTCACGGCACCACCCATCATATGGTTTATAACGTAACCACCCGTTAAAATGTCCAAGTACCAATATAAAATCATAAAACATAAAACCAATATAAAGGAATGATAACATTTCCACATTAAATCACAATATATCATAAATATATTGACATAATAGAATCCTTTATCAAAACCATTTTCAATACCAAAATACATAAAAGATTATATGGTATTTATTTTATTTTAAAAACATTACGGCTTGTTGAGGAAGCCAAAGACCAAATAATACTCGCGGCGGCGGAAAAGGTTGTTGTCACCGCGTACGTTAAAAAAACATTCCATTTTGTCATTTAGTAAAACGCTTCGTAGAAAAATATTCCTTTTGTATAAAAGTAAAATTCAAAGGGTTTTATACACCGTATAAAAGAAATTTGTGTATAAAATGAAATATGCCTCAACGAAAGGAGATTGAGAGGAAGTCCCTTACCTCGTATCCGACTTGACCTGACCATTATTTAATCTCCTGAATAATAAACTTGACTTAATTTCTACTTGTTTAAAAACCTTTTTCAAGTTCATTATTCCTTTTATATCACTTATTTCCATGTCATGAACACTATGTAATTATTTAAGTTAATAATGGTCGTTTTAACGATCATTTGTACTTGAGTCAAAATAAACCCTTTATAATTACAAGTTGTTCATGTATCCATTATATCCAGAATTATAATCATTATGTATATATCATATATATCATATATATCCAGTATATACGTGCATTTATAATATTAAATAATCATTTAGAGGTATGAAATTAAATGCACCGTTCTTGGAGACGGTAAGCCGTACGTACGCATGAACGCTACTTTCATTTCTTTGTCATATTAATGGAATTAAAACGAAATGAGAGGTATGCATATTTTAATTCTAGAATTATATTAATCATTTAGATATATAATTCATTATATATATCCATTATATACATGTACTTTTAATAGTACATTACATTTGGGGATAAGAAATGAAATGCACCGTTAATGGAGACGGTAAGCCGTATGTACGCATGAACGCAACCTTCATTTCTATCTCATACTTTAATGGAAAGAAATATTAATGATATAGAGGTATATTATAATTCCAGTATAACATCATATATAATATCACAGTTCCATCCTTTATACGTCCCACAAATGGTATTTAACGAATCAAATCACTTTTAGGGGGCGGTAGTCCGCACTTCCTTAAATGATGATATCGCGTTTACCCATAATGGAAACCATAAAGGTATTCCCAAAATGAAAAAAACAGAAGCTTAAGGAAAAAATAAACATATTATATATCATATATAAAAATAGTGACATCATAATGGACACCTTTGAAGGTGTTAAATGAGTATTGAACAATCATCGTTTCGGGAGGCAGAATTTCACCATCCACGGAAACCGTATGTTCGTTAACCATTTGATGTAGTTGTGTGAGAGTGTAGATCGAATAAATCTTATAAAAAAAATCCTAGTATATTGCAGATACTGTTGTTGTTACAAAAGAAGTAAATAAAAAGAGTTTAGGGGGTTGGAGAAGCAAAAAAAAAATAAACTTGAGAGAATGAATTACCTTTAAAAGTTTAACTCCTTTTGATTTGAGCCTAAAGGCTTCCTTTGAAAGGATTATTCCCAAAGGGAATCTTCTAGGATGAGGTAAGGGATGTGGAGAGAGTAAATGGGCAGGGGTTGGCCGAGCCAAAGGCTTGAGGAATGTGTGAAATGTGGTAGAGGTGGGGGCCTTTTATAAGAGGAGAGGAGGGGCACTTTTTGAAAGTAAAGAAATATTACTTTATTTGAAAATGTGTTTCGGATTTAAAAGGTCCCAAATTGATATAATTTGTGTATAAGATGACAAGGGTTCGAAATCAACCCATCCAATAAGTTTTGGTCATGTGTAGTTCATTGATGTTACATTATCTTTCCATTTTATTTAAATCATCAAATAATGATGTCATCGCTGCATCATTATTATGTCATAAATAATTTAATTTATTTATTGTCTAAAAATTATAAAAAAAATACTATGATGTATGAAATCTGTTTATCTTTCCAATGACTATTTATAATAAAAATTTGGACTTGTATAACCCCATTCAACAATTGTCGCCTGTGAGGTCCTACGGACTGACAATAGGTGTAGGACAAGTGTCATGGTGTCTTCACATTTTTATAATATCATTTTTACATTAAATTACACTAATTACCTCTAACCGCGATTAAAAACATAATAAGTTACTATTCACCAATAAATTATTTTACTCTCATTGAACCACATTTTAATTATTAATTACAACCATTTATGTCGGATTTTTTAAATTCAATACTCAAAGGTGGCAAAATTTCATTTAAATGGAAAATCAGTTTTTATATGTACCTCTTAGTGATTTCACTATTCATCAAAAATTGATGTTTTTCATAAAATTACCAAAAATTCACCCTAAGCTATATTTGATATTCCAAATTCAAAAATTAAGTATAATTTACAAAATTCAAAACATATAAGTCAAATTAATTAATTTAATAATTAATTCCCGCTGTCATGACAAATAGCGTGTTTTTGTGAAACAATAAGCATCAAAAGATTGGCACTAGTTTAAGTCCGATTTCAAAGTGAAATTAATTCCAACGACCACTATTGGATTTAATGGTAAAAATATTTTCTAATTTCACATTAAAACCAATTCAAATGATAATCTATTCATATAAATGAATTAGATTAAAAAGAGTTTTTGAATTAAAATACAACATTTTACAATATTCATTAAAAAAATGAACTTCATCGGAAAGATACCAAAAATTTACACAAAGTAAATTTTGATGTCCCGATTCTAAAGAAGAGTTATATTTGGTCTAATAGAATTTATAAGATTGATCAAAACTATATTTAATGACAGTTCACTATCAAAAGGTGATAAGTGAACTCTTAGTGAAAATTAGGGTATAAATGCCTAAAATTGAATTCTTTCCGTATTTTAAGACTTTATCTTTTATTGGATAAATATACAAACATTTAAAAACATATATAATCATATTTTAGTTATTCCTATCCATTCCCTCCAGTACAACGACTACGTGTAAACTAACATTTAAAATAATATTATTTTATTACTAGTGTGTAACGTAAGTTTTCAAAAAACACATCGTTGTGTATCGAGTACGCTATTGAAAGTAGAAACCCCTTTTAATTAAAATTAATATTTAATTCGTAAATATTAATATATATGAAAATTATTTATTCTTTATTTACCCGGGATGTTACATCCTTCCCCCCTTTTGGGAATTGCGTCCTCACAATTTTATTCACTTATCAAAATAAGTGGGGGTATTTATCCCTCATAGCATTTTCATATTCTCAAGTTCCCTCTTCAATCACAGGGTTTTTCCACAAAAAATTTTCCTGATGAATCACCTTATTCCGTAACACATGCTCCATGTGGTCAAGAATCTGGACTTGTTGTTCTTCATAAGATAGGTTCTCTTCCAACTGAACAACCTCTGGACTCAAAACATGAGATGGATCTGGCATATACTTCCTCAACATTAAAACATTAAAAACATTGTGTACCTGAGATAAACTCGGAGGTAAAGCCACTCGGTAAGAAACTGATCCAACTTTCTCCAGAATTTCATACGGTCCAATGAACCTTGGACTCAGCTTTCCTTTATTACCAAATCTCATCACACTTTTCCATGGAGAAACCTTGAGAAAAACATGATCACCTACCTCGAAAGATAGATCCTTCCTCCGGTTATCCGCATAACTCTTCTGCCTGCTCTGAGCTGTTCTCATGTGTTTCTGTATCAGTTCAAAATTTTCTGCCAACTCTTCTACCAATTCTGGTCCCATCAACTTCCTTTCTCCCACTTCATCCCAGAAAGCTGGAGTTCGACACTGCTTCCCATATAACGCCTCAAATGGTGCCATCTGTATACTGGAATGAAAACTATTATTATATGAAAATTCAACCAAAGAAAGATGTTGGCCCCAACTTCCCTGACAATCCATAGAACAAGCTCGTCGCATATCCTCCAAGGTCTGAATTGTTCGTTCTGACTGCCCATCTGATTGAGGATGAAAAGCTGTACTAAAATTTAATTCAGTACCAAACTACTTCTGAAGGCCTTTCCAAAAGTTAGAAGTAATCCTGGGATCATGGTCAGATACAATGGAGAGAGGAAATCCATGTAACCTGACTATCTCTTTAAGATACAAACAGGAAAGTTGATCTAGGGAAAAATTATCTCGTATAGGAAGGAAATGAGATGATTTGGCCAAGCGATCAACAATAACCCAGATTGCATTATTCCCTAGAGATGTCCTCGGTAATCTCACAACAATTTCCATGGATATGTTTTCCCATTTCCAATCTGGCACTGGTAAAGGCTGAAGCATCCCTTTAGGTAACAACCGCACTGCTTTAACATGTTGACATGTCAAACACTTCACAGTAAAATCAGCAATATCCCTTTTCATTCCATCCCACCAGTAATACTCCCGAAGATCTCTATACATCTTAGTACTGCCCAGATGAACTGAAAACGGAGAACTATGAGCTTCATATAACAAATCTCTCTTCAACTGTGAATCACAAGGCACACACAATCTCTTCCCAAATCTCGAAACACAATCATTATCACTGTTGAATGCAGGAAACTTACCTTTCTGAACCAGCTCTACCTTTTTCTACAACTCACTGTCTTGCTTCTGTGCTTGCTTGATTCTGCCTGATAGAAAAGATCTCACTGATACCTGAAACAAAATAGAAGAACTTCCTGCACCAACAACTTCTATGCCAAAGTTCATTAAATCGAAAACCATAGGATCTCGTTCCAAACACAACATTGCAAATGAAGCATTACTTTTTCGACTCAAAGCATCAGCCACTTTATTTGCTTTTCCCGGATGGTAATGAATTGTTCAATCCTAATCCTTGATTAATTCCAGCCATCTCCTTTCTACTTTTAGTCTAACTCCTTACCATCACTCATTCTCATTGTCAGACAATCGTTTGCATAGTGACCCATCTCATTGCACTTATTACATTTCACTAACTGTAAATAAAATTTGGTCTTACCATCACCCTGATCTTTTTCCGTGCAATCACAAGCCTTATGTCCATCTTACCACATCGGTAGCACTTTCCAGAATTCAGAAGAAATTCCTCAGCATGCCTTTTGCCACATTTATCACAAACCGGAAACTTAGTTTTCTTTCCATCAGACTTTTTTGAAGAATTCTTACCTTTCTCCTGCCACCTCGGTCTCTTCTTATGTTGGTTGTTATAGTACACTTGATCATCGGCAAACTCCATTTCCATCTTCTCAGCACATCGAACAAGATTTTCATAACTTTTAAACTCACGAGAAGCTAATTCCCTTCGTTATTTTGTCTTTAATCCTGAGTAAAAATGATTGATTCTACTATAAAGGTCTTAGATAAAATTTGGAGCATACCTTGCCAATCTAGTGAACTTTTCTTCATAGGTAGCCACTGAGTCTTCCTCTTTCCTCAATTCCAAGAATTTATTTTCAATTCTATGTCGAACAGCCTTAGTAAAATACTTATCAAGAAACATACCTTTGAATTCATCCAAGTCGAGAGCATCAATCTCATCAGTGTCCCTGATATTTATAACCACAGACCACCACTGATCTGCTTCACCCTCTAAATGGTAAATAGCAAGACCAGCGTTTTGATTGTCTGAACACCCCATGACATCAAAAATCTTCTCCAGTGCTTTAATCCACCCTTCAGCTTGCATAGGGTCAGATGATCCTCTGAATGATGGGGGATGTTGCCTCATGAAATGTTCCACCACTGACATGTTCCTCTACGGTTGATCTGGCTGATCTCATGCATGGATACCACCACCATTTATCGCTTGAGTCAATTGTGCCATTACTGCAAAAAACTGCTCAGTTCCAATTCCGACCATCTCAGGTTGCTGATTTGGAAGGTTGTATTCCTCATGATGTCGTCCCAACATAGCTTCTTTGTTTCCTCTACGGAAAACCATTCTGAATATAGAAATATCTTAGGAGAAGCAACATGGTAATCTATAAATGCTATATCATTTCAATCATATCATAAATTAACTTATAATTTAACACTTTTCTAAATCCTAAAGTTGTCTAAACCAACCACTGATACCAACTATAAGGCCCCAGCCTTAAACATTACTTAATCATGAATTAAATGAATAATTCACATTGAGGTTTTTTTTCATGTTTAGAGTTTTAGAGAATTAGGACATAACTATTACATCTCAAAAGATTACAAAGAAGACACTTCTACTAAGTTTCCATAATAAAAAAAACTCTTAAAAAGAAACATGTCTAGTTCCATGCCTTATATAGCGTTACATTCCCTTGATCCCATCCTTGACCTTATTGCACTTTAAGTCCTGTGAAAAACATTCCGAAACAACATAGGGAGAGCATAAAAAGCTCAGTAAGGGATACACAACGAATGAAAACTGTTACTTTTTCAAACATCAAGTAAACCATGTATACTCTATCAATGTAATACCTTCACCATCATGAAGTAGTAAAAACTCTTCACTGAATAAAGTATCAATACTTACCTTTTTGTAACCAAAGGATTACCATAAAACCCATATAAAGAACACATATCATATATTAAAGGTAACTTGGGACATAAACATACTTAAGTGGAATAACCATATGGTCGACTTCCACACATATCATATAATGGAATATCCATACGGCCAATTTCCACACATACTTAATTGAATAGCCATACGGCCGACTTCCATACCCAATGCATTGGAGGTTATAATGTAACCACCCGTCCTGGTATTCACGGAACCACCCGTCATATGGTTTATAACGTAACCACCCGTTAAAATGTCCAAGTACCAATATAAAATCATAAAACATAAAACCAATATAAAGGAATGATAACATTTCCACATTTCAATCACAATATATCATAACTATATTAACATAATAGAATCCTTTATCAAAACCATTTTCAATACCAAAATACATAAAAGAGTATATGGTATTTATTTTATTTTAAAAACATTACGGCTTGTTGAGGAAGCCAAAGACCAAATAATACTCGCGGCGGCGGAAAAGGTCGTTGTCACCGTGTACGTTAATAAAACATTCCTTTTTCGTTTAGTAAAACGCTTCGTAGAAAAATATTCCTTTTGTATAAAAGTAAAAGTCAAAGGTTTTTATACAGCGTATAAAAGAAATTTGTGTATAAAATGAAATATGCCTCAATGAAAGGAGATTGAGACGAAGTCCCTTACCTCGTATCCGACTTGACCCGACAGTTATTTAATCTCCTGAATAATAAACATGAGTTAATTTCATCTTGTTTAAGAACCTTTTTGAAGTTCATTATTCCTTTTGTATCACTTATTTCCATGTCATGAACACTATGTAATTATTTAAGTTAATAATGGTCGTTTTAACGATCATTGGTACTTAAGTCAAAATAAACCCTTTATAATTACAAGTTGTTCATGTATCCATTATATCCAGAATTATAATCATGATGTATATATCATATATATCATATATATCCAGTATATACTTTCATTCATAATATTACATAATCATTTAGAGGTATGAAATGAAATTCACCGTTCATGGAGACGGTAAGCCGTACGTACGCATGAACGCTACTTTCATTTTTTTGTCATATTAATGGAATTAAAACTAAATGAGAGGTATGTATATTTTAATTCCAGAATTATATTCATCATTTAGATATATCATTCATTATATATATATATTATATAATGTACTTTTAATAGTACATTACATTTGGGGATAAAAAATAAAATGCAGCGTTAATGGAGACGGTAAGACGTACGTACGCATGAACGCTACCTTCATTTCTGTCTTATACTTTAATGGAACGAAATAATAATGATATAGAGGTATATTATAATTTTATTATAACATCATATATAATATCATAGTTCCATCCTTTATACATCCCACATATGGTATTTAACGAATCAAATCAATTTTAGGGGGCGGTAGTCCGCACTTCCTTAAATGAAGATATCGCGTTTAACCATAATGGAAACTATAAAGGTATGCCCAAAATGAAAAAAACAGAAGATTAAGGAAAACATAAACATATTATATATCATATATAAAAATAGTGACATCATAATGGCCACCTTTGAAGGTGTTAAATGAGTATTGAACAATCGTCGTTTCGGGAGGCAGAATTTCGCCATCCATGGAAACCGTATGTTCTTTAACCATTTGATGTAGTTGTGTGAGAGTGTAGCTCGAAAAAATCTTATAACAACATCCTAGTATATTGAAGATACTGGTGTTGTTACAAAAGAAGTATATAAAAAGAGTTTAGGGGGTTGGAGAAGCAAAATAAAACAAATGAACATGAGAGAATGAATTACCTTTAAAAGTGTAACTCCTTTTGATTTGAGCCTAAAGGCTTCCTTTGAAAGGATTCTGCCCAATGAGAATCCTCTAGGATGAGGAGAGGGATGTGGAGAGAGTAAATGGGCTGGGTGTGGCCGAGCCAAAGGCTTGAGGAGTGTGTGAAATGAGGTAGAGGTGGGGGCCTTTTATAAGAGGAGAGGAGGGGCACTTTTGGAATGTAAAGAAATATTACTTTATTTGAAAATGTGTTTCGGTTTTAAAAGGTACCACATTGATATAATTTGTGTATATGATGATAAGGGTTCGAAATCCACCCATAAAATAAGTTTTGGACATGTGTAGTTCATAGAGTTTACATTATCTTTCCATTTTATTTAAATCGTCAAATAATGATGTCAGCGCTGCATCATTATTATGTCATAAATAATTTAATTAATTTAATGTCTAAAAAAAAAAAAAAAAATACTATGATGTAGGAAATCGTTTTATCTTTCCATTTACTATTTATAATCAAAATTTGGACTTGTATAACCCCATTCAAAAAATGTTTTAGTAAAACAACTTATGTTAGTGTCATTTTCACATTTATTTAAATAAAAGGCATTAAAGTCATTATCTCACCCATGTGGCTCCATGGGGTCCCCTAAATCGACCCTTGGGTTGTCCTGGTCGTCCATGACTCACCCAATAGGTGTAGGACAAGTGTCATGGTGTTTTCACATTTTTATAATATCATTTTTAACTTAAATTACACTAATTACCTCTAACCACGATTAAAAACTTAATAATTTACTATTCACCAAAAAATTATTTTAATCTTATTGAACCACAGTTTACTTCTTAATGAAAACCATGTATGTCGGATTTTTGAAATTAAATACACAAAGGTGGCAAATTTTCATTTAAATGGAAAATCAGTTTTTATATGTACCACTTAGTGATTTCACTATTCATCAAAAATTGAAGTTTTTCAGAAAATTATCAAAAATTCAACCTAAGCTATATTTGATATTCCAAATTCACAAATGAAGTCTATTTTTCAAAATTCAAAACATATAGGTCAAATTAATTAATTTAATAAATAATTCCCGTTGTCATGACAAATAGCGTGTTTTTGTGAAACAATAAGTATCAAAAGATTGGCACTAGTTTAAGTCTGATTTCAAAGTGAAATTAATTCCAACGACCCCTATTGGATTTAAGTGTAAAAATATATTCTAATTTCACTTTAAAAACAATTAAAATTATAATCTAATCATATAAATGAATTAGATTAAAAAGAGGTTTTGAATTAAAATACAACATTTTACAATATTCATTAAAAAAATGAACTTTATCGGAAAGATACCAAAAATTTACACAAAGCAAATTTTGATGTCCCGAATCTAAAGAAGAGTTATATTTGGTCCAATAGAATTTTTAAGATTGATCAAAACTATATATAATGACGGTTCGCCGTCAAAAGGTGATGACTGCGCCCTTCGTGAAAATTGGGGTATAAATGTCTACAATTGAATTCTTTCCGTATTTTAAGCCTTTATATTTTATTGGATAAATATAAAAACATTTAAAAAAATATATAATCATATTATTTATTCCTATCCATTCCCGCCAGTACAACGGCTACGTGTAAAATAACATTTAAAATAATATTATTTTATTACTAGTGTGCAACGTAAGTTTTCAAAGAAACTCATCATTGCGTATCGAGTACGCTATCGAAAGTAGAAACCCCTTTTAATTAAAATTAATATTTAATTCTTAAATATTAATAAATATGAAAATTCTTTATTCTTTATTTACCTAGGATGGTACACATACATTCTGATTAGTTTATCAAATAATGATAAAAAATCGTAACATTCAAGATGAAGTGATGATTATTTATTCATAAGTAATTAAAATATATAATTTTATATAAAATTTATTTTGGAAATAATACCACCATCACTATATGTCAATAGTGATAAATCAATACATAAATTATTCTCTAGATAAAGTCAATTATTCAAAACCTATTTAAATAATATAAAATATTTATGTAGTATATTATATTTTTTTAATTAATTTTTACATATAACAATATATGTGAAAATATATTTTAATTGTAAGGCCACTTATAGAGAAAAGTGATTTAGATATAGTGTGACACACGTAAGAGTGGTAAATCTTCATGGTTGTTTGAAATTGCATTCAGTTCACGATAAGATTCATAATCAGTTAAAAATTAGGGTTGATCAAACCATTTCATCAATAAGATATTGACCTCTACAACATCCTAAATGTTGTTGGCACAACTAGTAACCTTTGGTCGATAATGAATATTGGATGGATGTATCATACTTATTTAGACAATAGTGATCAAATGGTTTTATGGAGTCGTATGTGGTGATTTGTAATATATATGGGGTGCAAGCGACTACTACACATCCATGATTTGTGAATTTTGTAGAATTTTTCTCTTCAGATCAGTCTTTTTCACTGACTCATTCTCATATGGCTCAAGTAAGAGATGAATGTTAGGATGAAGATCGAAAAAATTTGGAAGGAAATGAAGATGAAATCCCTCTGGGTGTTGATGTAGTGAAAGAAAGTTAATATGAGAAAGATGAATCTGGGGAGCCATCCTGAGATTATATTGGTGAGGGTGATGTGGGGAATGAACCTTATGATGTACCTTTGAAAGGTGTGGGTAATGATGATATGGGGAATGAACATTTTGAGGTTCTTCTGAGAATGGAACCCATGACATCCACCGGTTTGTGGTAATCATCATTTAGTAATGAGTTCCTTAGTTAATGAAATGTCTCATGAGACAAATTTTTATTGGGATTTAGTTACACATTCTTCTGAATTACCTAGAATTATTGGGAACATGTTTTCATCAAATAATGACGCCATATATGCTAGAAAATAGTTTGAAAATAAACAATCCTTGAAAAATATGGAATTTAATAACACATTGTGAAACATTTCATATTTCTGGTTGATGAGTCAAAAAATACAAAGAATCTTATTCGTTGTGAAAAATATGGGATAAATTTAATGTTCAATTAAGGGAAATAATTGACAAAGTTTTTTGCATGTTGGCAGATAACCAAATTAGAAGGGTGACACACTTGTGTGCATCCTAGCATGTTGCAGGATCACTCTTCCTTTGATTCAGAGTTTATATCAAATGTTATTTGTGAGTTGATAAAAACATGTCAGCTTGTTCCTATTTCCATTATAATGGAAAGAATTAAACAGTTGAATAACTATTATATTTTATACACCAATGCATGGAATGAAAAATAGAAAGAAATTGTAAAAGTGTATAGTGATTAGGATGAATATTATGCTATATTTCCACATCATATGGAATTATTGTCTCTGAAAAATTATATTTTATATTCAGTTGGACACAATTGAGTTTGTATGATCCAATCAACATGTTTATCAAATAAGGTGAAGATCAATAGGTTTATTTGGGAATTCAAGCCATGAATTGCTACATTTTCCTATTATAAAAAATTTATTCAGTTTGATGGCATATTACTGTATGTCATATATAAAACTGTTCTACTTATTACTGCCTCACAATATGGTAATCGTTCTCCTATTCCACTTTCTTTTTCTATTGTTGAAAAGGATAATTTAAAATGATGGAGTTGTTTTTTGGCATTTGTATGTGTTCACGTCACACAAAACCAGGGTGTGTATCTGATATCTAATCACTATCGAGTGATTATAGAGGTTGCGTCTTGTGATGAGGATTCATAGACTATGTTGGATTCTTATCAACATTATTTCATTTGATGTATTGAATTTAATGCGAGTAATAATTTCCTAGCTTGTTCCCCTTTTAATAAATTTAGATATCCATGTTCACAATTTATCATCGCTTGTGCTTTGGTAAGTATTTGATTGGATCTATATGTTTACCTGTTGTATCACATGAGCACAATGGTTAACTGTTATAGTGCATCTTGGATGCCTCTAGGTGACTTTTATTCTTTCTCATTGCCTTATAATTAGCCAAGCATCATCCCAAATATTAACAGTTTTCATAATTTGGTTTTGTTTTAATTTTTGATTTTCTCATTGTCTTCCAATTTTTAAATATTTTTATTCATTCTACTAGATTGTGGGCCTAGGGATGACAAAAGAAATCATGAATAAAAATTTAATGGATTGGCCTCAACAAAATGGTGGGATAATATGATGCAGTATTTGTCATGCAAAAGGACATACTCGTAAGAAATGTCCTCATGTGGCGGGGAAATGCTTCACATTTCATCATTCATGATCAAATCATTGTATTTTACCATGAATATTTATATTTTGTTTCGAATACATATGGTTAAGTATTAAATCATTTTATTTATGACATTATACATTTCTGACATATTTCAATTTTAGTTTGTCTAATTTTTAAATTATATAATAAATAATTTTTTGATACTATAAGTATTATAAAAATAAACGTAGAATGAAAAGTAATATATCATGATTCCACATGTTACAATGAATCTAATACAAACACAACTAATCAAATATAAATCAAGAATATTAACGCAATCAATTTTCAGTATCATGTGGTAGATTTTTTTAAAATAAATGATTAGATTTTTTATTTAATTCACTTTAAATAAGTAATGATGATATAATTTGTGCATATTGAAGGTTTTATATTTCTCAATTCCCAGGAAACACTTGAAAAATAGTTTCTTTAAGATGGATTTCATGTGCCTCCATTGAGAGTATGCAGATCTCACTATTTCCATCATACTGCACCACCTCACACTATCATACCTCATCTTTTACATGTTGGATTCTATGGAATTGCGATGGGCGACTGCACCTTTCTCAATCATCAACTCATTTCTGCTCTTATAGAGGGAAGGAGGTAAGATTCACATACATTCCATTTTAGAGAGTGGGTGTTTATTTCCCTAAAAGATGTGCCTTTTATGGTGGGCCTCCACATCGATGGTGCGACTCTAACATACTGAGTTGTGGTAGATTTGATGAATCGTGTTCATAGAATATAAGGAATATAGTTCCCTTATGATACCAAGACCATCATCGATGGTGGATTATATGTTCCTTGGTAAGACTAGCACCACACAAATGTAGTAGATGATGCTGATGAGATCATTATGCTGTGATTTCAATAGGGATATATTTTGAGGATGATTGGTGGATTGCTTTTTTTATCACTCCACTACTTTTGTACATCTGATGTATTAATATTTTTTTAGGATTTAGTCAAGGAAATACTATATTGATAGGGTTCCTATTGACTATCATATATATACAGGGCACTATAAAAATCATGTCAAATCGATATGTTCTATATCATAGAATCCATGGTTCTTCTCCAGATGTGGGTATGGGTGCATATCCATCGATTAGCTGCCCATTCTCATGCGCTATTTTCATCAGATATTGTATCTAAGGTTCAATGTGTACATCTAAATGTTATTAATTCCTTATACTATGTAACATAATTTTACAACATTATATTATGATGTGTAGATATAAAAATATTATCTACAAGCGGTGTTAGGAACATCAACATTTTGATTCTCCCAAACACGACATCTTTTCTTATAGACTTATGTTGGATATAATTCGACAACACGATATATGAGATTATTATTTATATTGTTAAATAATTATTCTTTACTTTACATGTATTCATTTATTAATATATTATTTATTTTTTCATTCCAATTATATGGATTCCATATACAAATGCTATTATATATAGTCTTCCACCATACTGCACAATGATGCTTACTATCAACTCTTGTCGGGTTCCATTTATTTATTTTCTTATAGTCTAGTGGCATCATACTGATGGATTTTTCAGGTAGTTCAGATTATTTTAGAATGTTCATGTCCCAACCAGTCAGTTAGAATCACTACATTCCTGAATATGTTAGGGAATAAATATTTGGATTGTAGGAGATACCATGGAATATTTATTTATTTATGCGACAGATGGTATGAGTCCTAGTTGTGTGGGGTGGGAATAGTATGTTTTCATATCGAGGATCCGATGGATAATGAATCTAGGTACAGTAGGCCCAAATTATGATTTATGACATGACAAATACTAGTCTTTCATGATTTTGTATGCATTGTTCCTTCCACTATTAAGAATAATTTATATACATATTACTTAACAATAGAATTTTATTTGAAAGATTATCGTTTCTATAATCTAAAACCCATGACTAATCTAGTAGAGAGCAATACAGTTGTCATAGAATATTTTCACTGCCATGTGACACAGTTTCATCCTTCAATGTACGAGATTTATCACGACATTTTCCTTGATCCACCACTTGTTGAGGAGGCTGCTGAGACTGTTGAGCCACATATATATGTACTAGGGGGTGAAGACCATATTATGGATCTATTTGTTCCTCAAGATGAGTTTTTTCAACTTGATCAGTCATATGATGTTGTTCTAAAGGAGGTGCATGTTTATCATGATTAGTCATATGCTCCTACATCTTCTCAAACTCTACCGTAGGTAGATATAAATGTTGACTGGGATGAACTATATTCTATATTTCATATAAATGCTGTATAAAAACTATCTTCATTCCATTTTTTTGAGAGTTCCAGAAATCCTCCTCTATCCTTAGATGTAGGACATAGTACAGGCATAGATACTTTACATCTACCGCTTGTCACATATGAGGATTTGGAGGTGGCTGATGATGGTGATGTGTAGCGTACGCCAGAGCACAGACATTTTATAGACATGTTGTGGATGCGTCCAGCATACAGATGGATGTGGAATAGAGGATGAACCATTCTAGGGGAAAATATTAAGTTTATTATTAATTTATGATATATTTTTTATGTGCATTTCTATTATCATTTATATAGTTCAATTTTTTTTAATAATTGTCTTACTGTCATAAATGTATCATCCAAAATTTATTATTTCTATTTGTATTCATTAATAAATATTAATAATCTGGATGAAATGACCTCTGATCATCTAGAAATATTGAAAAATATTATTTATCTCAACGATTTGAAACCTAAAATCATGGAACATGATTCCATGTTTATAATAATTAAATTTTATGGTGAGTAATTTCAATTAATAATGGATAACTGTGAAGAGTATATGATTTTGATTAAAGATAAGAAAACCAGCAATATGATATGAATGGAATTAAATGTTCATTTTCCCAAATTTGAGATGATAAATACTATGAATTTATAAAAGGGCACATATTTAACTAGTGCACAATCTTTAATGGAAGATTTTACTGTTAACATACTTGCATCATGTGGTAAAATTTTTGACATTATGAAAAGAATGATTTCATATTCTTCCAAAATAATAAACAATACTTAAGAGGGTTTAGAATGTGTTATCACATCTAGGAATAAGTATTGAAGAAGATTATCCTTGGTGATGTAATATATGTTTGCAAACTGATGGTTATGTATATTAATTTTGAGAGTGGAGGTAAATGATGAAATATGAAATTACTTCCAAAATTATTATATCTATTAGAATCAAGCCAAATTTTTGTAATCTATTCAGAAAGATCACATTATTGAAATGTGAATGTTTTTCTAAATATTTTAACTTCATTAAAAAAAATATTCTGAATAGAAAGGTATTGTAATTGAATTAATCAAAGACATATGAAAAACATTCCTCTAGTAAATTATGTTATCTTTACTTTTCTATCAATCCACACATTAAGAAAACATAATATGATGTAATGATTTATAGTAAATGGATTACATCCCCAAATTTTGATATGATATTATGGATATATAGGTGGTTGTTTCCTCTACTAATGGATGATTTTAATAGACAAATTTAAGACCAGAGTGTAACTATCACAAACAAATCTAATCTACAAAAGGATCAACATACCCTATCTATCAGGATTAGTTATATTCATTTTTATTTAATAAAATCAAATCAAATCAAATTTGGGAGACCACGCGACACAGTTCCATTACCTATAAACTATAATATATCTTTTTTATCGTCAAGACATTGAAAATAAAATATTTGTAAAATATGGTTTGGAAGATTTGGATTATTCCTTCCATGAAAATTATTATATATTGGTCATACTTTAATAAGATCTCCACTAATGAATATCTCATGAACACTAAGATGTTCTTTTTTTATGTTCAATTTTTTTAAGGATGGAGAAGATTACTAAAAGAATATATTCAATTACTGATTCTTTTCTAAGTCATTTTTATCAAAATAATAGCTATCTACTCAATGATACATCTAGTAAAAATGATTGAGGAACTAATATTTTTGAATATTTGATATTTAAATATATTTATTGATTTTTATACATAATTATGATTATTTAATTATTAAAATAATTATATTAAATTGATATTTACAAATATTGATGATTCCTATTTTCATTATTTTACTTAAATTGATATCTATTATTCATGAATAATTAATACCAATTATTAACACCAATGAATATTTATTTAACATTTATTAATAATTTTAAAAAATTTAGTTTTATTCGTTAGTATTTAATTAATATTTATTTATATTTCATTTTTATCAATGTTTATTTAATTAATTTATTTTAATATATTTATAGTATTAATTAATTTTTGTAATTAACAATTATTTAGTATGTGAGGATAGGGTTCACACATCCATTACTAATATCATATTTTAAGTGTAAACCTCGTTCATGCTTAATTTTAAGGTAAGATTAATGAATGGGTTCACGTATATTTAATTATATGAGTGTAGGATGCGTGAACCATGTTCACGCATCCCTCCATGCCAAACATGAGTGAACGAGGTTCACGCATCTTGAGAAACATTTTTAAAAATATTTTTTACACTTTACCTTGTTGATTAAAAAAGTCATATATAAAAAACCCATTCCCCGACCTCTCTTAAAAATAAATATAAAAAAGGAATATAATTTAATAATGGAAAAACATAATATATTAAATATTAAATTTCAATAAATAAAAAATGTAAAACCATAATACTAAAAAAATTATTATTACTATATGTTGTTGGATATATAATCAAATTATATTAATATATATGAGGTGATATTATTTTATATATATTTAACATTTTCTATATGTAGTTCTCCCCCTACTCTATACTCAGTCGTTCATGGATGGATTTGATCTTACGACCTACTAGTGTAAAGAAAATTCACTTAAAAGAGATCTACCTAATTTTCATATGTATTTTCTCTATATTACTTTATATATATATTTTTTATTTTTTTATTTATAAATTAATTCATTTAAAATATCAATAATTATATATGATTATATAATTGTGTATAATTTTAAAGTTATATAATTCTATATAATTATATAATTTTTTTAATATATTTACAAAAAATGTTTATATATTTACATATATATTTAAATGTTTTCATATATTTTTATATTTAAATATATACATTTTTTGTGTGTATATTATATTTAAATAATTTATTAATATTTTTATATATTAACATAAGATGTATTTGACTAAAAAAATTATAAATTTTTTTAATATTTTTATATAATTACATATATGTATATTTATTAATAAAAATGGAAATATTGAAAAATTTCATATGTATATTTATTAATCTTTATATTTTTATTTATTTATAAATAAATTTTCAATTATTTAAAAATACATATTTTTAAAATACATACAAGTAATAATATATTTATCAATTATTGTATATTAATAAATTTATCTATATTTTTTAAAACATGTTTTTTATATTAATTAAATAAAAATAATATTTGTTTTTTATTTACATATCTATTATATATTTAAAAAGATATTTTATATGTAAATATGTATATATATATATAATTGTATTTGTATATTTAAATACATATTAATACTTATATATATATATTATATCATTAATTTTTAATCACAACACAATATGAAAAAAAATTACACACTATAATATCCATAGGAAAGTTATCTTTTTTAATAAAACCAGAATAGAAAAAAAACAGTCATAAATATCATTTAAGAAAAGATGAAATTACTTTAAATGAAAACATGTTAAGTAACCTCATCCAAAAAAACATTTTTGGAGGCAGTTTCACCTTTTGAAATTGAAAATATAATATTTGGGGTTCCACATGCTAACATGTCATAGATCATTTTAGAAAATTTGATTTGACATCTCATGGAGTTCAAACGGACCCCCAAATCAAATGTTATGGTCTTTCAATGTAAGTGTCATTTTTTAAACTTATCTTATGGGTCGGATTAATTTTTATTATATGTATCGCCAAAAAGTTATTAAATTTCTATTCTTTTATACTAATCAAAAAAATAACAATTAATTTAAAATTTTAGTTATTTTATAAAACATTTTTCACTTAATCTATTATATATTATGTTTAAATTCATCTTTAGTTTTATATAAGTAATATGTATGAAAATTATATTATATATATATATATATATATCAATATAAATATAATCATGTATTAAAATATAATTCTTAATTATATATAAAATTTTATGAAGACCATATTTTTTTAATGCTAAAATCAAGCATTTCAGTACTGGTAAAGGAGACACCTTTATCAACACTATGAAATGTACAAATTAAGGACAACCATTATCAGCAGCAATACAAGCACTAAAAAGGGGTTGTCCTTATGAATGAGAAACTATCACAGATAAAAGTTGGGCTTTTATCAGTCTTTTGTTAGCATTGATAAATTTTAATTTTATCGAAACTTGTATCTAGCACTAATAAAATAACTGTATTTATGAAAACGTTTTTTGAGCACTGATAAAGGGAATCACTGAATAATTGTGATTTTTTTGGAGGGCTTTGTGATGACTTCTTTTTCTGGTTTTCTTCTTTGTCTTCCTTTTGGGAACCACTCATTGAATTGAATTGTTGTTTTTCCCATTTATGTAGTTTAGGGAATCATAATTTTATTATTACACTCAACCTCATATCTTTCATATTCACAAACATGCCTTGTTTATGAAAATGACATGAAACATCAAAGATGGTCTAGGTAGAAATGGATTTTGAATTATGATTTTGGAGAAAATTCATTGTCATTCCATATAATACATTTTGCAGAATACTGATTTGTGATGGTGGCAATGACCATTATGGTTTGATTATGATCCCAATGTAAGTGTAGGGTAGAGATGAATCTTACTTATTATTGTTTAAATGTCTCATCAGATGTTCAATTTAATCTATTTTACTAGCATTTATGTTAATTTATGTATACCTAATTTCTCATGCATGTATTTTTGAAGAGTTTAATTGATTATTTATATTCATCATTCTAGTGTGGTTTTCTATTATTATGTAATAGGAATATGTTTCTTTTGATTGTTGATATAGGATAAAATCTACCATGTTGTATGATATGTCAACTTGATTCTAGTCACTGGCCCCTTTAATACTGGATTTGGGCTTAGGGACGTACTCGCAGCTTAAGACTGGCTCAAAAAAGACCATAGAGGGTAAAGTCATTTTAGAGTGATATCATAAGGGTTTTTCCATAGGACATTATTTTGAGTTTGTTGTTATGAGATTGGTGGGTTTTGAATATTTTGGAAATTATGTTAAATGTTTTTGATGTTTATTATTTAAATCTGAAGACATTCTTAGGTGTGTTGGTGCCTCATTTCTCCAACACATTGACAACATTTTAAATATCCGAGAATTCATTGACATTAGTTGTGAGGTATATGATAATTGGTACTTTATAATAGTAATTTTTCATTTTCCGTGTCCTTTTGAGTTATCAAATCCATATGTTATCTAATCCTTGTGGGATAACCCTATAGAATTAATAATGTCATCCACTTATAGAAACCATTCATGTGAATGTATGGTCGAAATGAACCCATTAATGTTGTTGGAACACTCACCATTTGGTAGTGAGTGTTTAGATGTTATTTTCCAAGAAATTTTTGAGATATGAGCATTCCCCGTGATATGAAGATATTTATCCCCCATTTACGCTAACTATTAATCATTTTTTTTAGAATATGGAAGTTTCCATTATGTTAGGTATGATTATTAACATATTGAATGTGTTGTCTGTTACAATGGAGGAGGACTAATGGGTTTGTGAGGAGCATGAGTCTCAAGTGAGAATGGGTTTTTTGAATACTGATACTATTAATTACATCTAGTTCGATATTTTTTCAACATGGTGTTGATTATTGTATCGATATTTTTACACAGAATGATTTGGCATTTACAGATCAGGTTTTCTCAAACTCAATTTTAGGCTATTCTACCATAGAAGGAGTTTGAGCATTGATATGAGATTTAAGGACTATGAGAGGATGTTAATCAATTAGTAGGGTGGAGTGATGAATACACCGGGCACATCAAGGGTCTTGAATATAGTGTCATGATCCTTGAACATGTTTCATATGGGATTAAATTATATGATCTCAGTGTTTTAGGAAAAGGATTACACCGACGATTTATCAAGTCATTGTTAGTATTTCAAGAATTACATCATTAGATAGTTCTTGTTAGGTTTGGATGGATTATAGTTAAAGCTATGTGATGATGTATTTGATGGATGACAATGGTCATACATCAAACTGTGTAGTTCAAGAAACAATTTGTTTCCGTACATCATGGACTCCTGTACTAGTTGTATGGAACCCCGTAATATTGCATAAAAAATAAGGGTTTAATTATTTATAGTCTTGTATTATTCTTATAATAACCCATGTGGTGTGTAAATGGGTGTAGTTTTCATAGTGTGAGTGGAGAGTCTCACCTGGTGGAATGCATAGAGAGGTGGTGGTATGTGGATCATTTGACTACTATAGTGCAGCAACATTCAGGTGCAAAAAGACCTCCACAGTGGTAGGTGACATTGAAGATGGATGGTTGGAAAACCTCAAATGGAGAATAGTGGTGAACATTTTTTGGCAATCAATGATTAGTACTAGATTCTGGTGGTGATTGGAGGCCTGATGGTACTTCCCCAATGTGTTCAGATGAGCTTAATGACAACAAGGATCTTCAGTGAAGGCATGTCACAATGAAAGTTAAGGTACAGAGAAAGCTCGTGTACTGAGAAGTGGGTAACAATGTGATGTACATGTATAATTGGGACTATGTGATGTGACCGGTGAAGCAGAGGGTATAGAAAAGACATATCATACGAGCTACATGTGACACCATGATAGATTCTCCAAATTGGTCTAAGGTGATGTGGGTTTAATAGCTTTGGTCTATTTGGAAATCTAATGGGATCCCACTTTTCCAAAGAAAAAATGATAGAATTTTTGGATTAATAAAAAGGAGGGGCTTCCCCTTGCCTATTGAAAATACATTGTAATCTAGGGAGTTTCAATAGATGTTAATGGTCCTTCAAATAACCATTTATGTAATGTTAGTCCATCCTTCCTTGAGAAATACATATTTCCATAGTATTCCACTAGGTAGGTAAGTGGTGAACTGGTACTATAATGAACGAACCCAGATAAACAAGACAAGACACACAAACTCTACAATCACATGATTTAAGTAATACAGTGTAACAGAAAACTGTCATGAATATATGAAATTCAATATATATAACCCGAGTACAAATCATAACCTACTGAGATTCCACAAAAGACATACAATTCATCCAAGACAAAACATGTTAAAGTTGAAAATAAGTCAAATCTTCACGTGACAAACTGTCATTTATAGATCAACCCATACCAAAAGAAACAATATTTAGATAAGTTAACAGATGAAAATATGGTTTTACATTTACCATAATCCAACAAAACAACATCTCCAAATGTACAAAGGCATAAGTTGGGTGTGAGCCAAATCCTTGTAGGATACAATCACAATTTCTATGCAAGGATTAATATCAAGAATACAAAAACTCTAGATTTTAAAATAAAAACAATTAAATATAAAATTTATAAAATAAATCATGTTCTAAAATATTTTCCATTTGGTTTTCATATAATAGGTTCATATTCTCAAAACAAAAATATGGTATGTAGAACTGATAAAATAGAAAGACCTATTCATGCATCAAAAGGTAAACTTGTATACACATATCCATGAAATAACAAATCATGAAAAACTCTGTGATACATCTTCATATATTCAAATATATTAGAATCAACCATGATTAAAGAAATCATAAATTAAATATACATAAATGGTAAATGATAAAGCACCCCGAATTCGGATCTTTCTTGAGGATAGTTATGATCAACTTTTTATGTGGTGGCTAAAATGGCTTAATGTGTGCTATTAATATGAATGAGGATTTAATTTATATGAGTATGGAGAAATGCACTAATTTATATTAAGGGTATCCCATGGTTTACCCTTATTATAAGGTGGATGTATAAAATGGATTTCATACGGATGATGATGTTCGAGGGTTTTAGATTAGATGGAGAGTTCCCCACTATTGTTTGTTGGTATAAGGATCAATCACTTATAGAATTTTTTTATAGGATTATATTAAGATACTAGGGATTTTCCCATGTCTTTACACAATCATGCCATATGTATAGTAAAATCTCATAGTCTAGAATCTAGATCTGTGGGTTTATGTTGGTCATAATGATATTGATGCCATGGAGGTGTTTATGATTATAGCAACACTCCAAGGGCATGGTTGTTGACACTTCTATCATAGAAATTTTTTTTCCAAAATATGTACGATGATATTAATCGACTAGTCATGGGGTAGTAGTTTCTTTCATTGAGTGAGTGACCAAATACATTGTTGAATAATGATAGGTTTCACTATAATTGTTCATTGTGTGTGAAAAAATAGTGATAATAACATCAACCTTGGGTCAAATGTAACTAGATGTTATCAGGTGACGATTATAGATGCAGACCTATGTTTAGTGTTGTACCTTTATTCAACTAATGTATCATCCAATATAGTTTCATATTGTTAAATGACTTAATTTATAAATATATATTGTGAATGCAATGATAACTTTGTGTAGAGAAATGAAAATAGATCGTTAATATATATATATATATATATATATATATATATATGTTAAGAACATGACTTTTTGTTTCAAATGTTGAACTAAAGATGATTTGGAAGAGGGTTGTAACAGTAGTACATAACATCTATTGGGATGCATAGAACAAAATTTGAATTTTTTTTTATTTCCCTGTGTTTACCAAATTTTTAGGGCACAAAATCCTTTGAAATGAAATGATTTTCTCGTATCCCCTTAAGAGACACATGATAACATAATTGATTAGGATACATGAAAATGCATAAACCCTTATGTGTTGTGAAATATATTTGATCAGGTTAAACAATCACATAATTATATACATGTAAGGATCAAGAGAATTCACTACTATAGATAATCCCTTTATCATCAAAGAAAAATGATTTGAAGAGCTCTAAAAATAATTTTTAACCTCATCACTGTTTATGGGGGGCTTTATACGTGCTATAAATAGTGCTAATAAAGGTCTAACCTGCTATAGGTTGCTGTTTATATAGTAGTATTCCCATAAAACAAATGTATCCTTTTTATTAAAAATATACAATTTAGTTGTAATAAATTTGACAACATTAATATAAAAACACTATTATAGAAAATTCAAACAATGTTTTCAATAATTACATTTATAATTATCCAGAATCATTTAAAAACATTAATGTT
The DNA here is from genome assembly GCA_963277665.1 of Viscum album. Lineage (NCBI taxonomy): Eukaryota > Viridiplantae > Streptophyta > Magnoliopsida > Santalales > Viscaceae > Viscum > Viscum album. The sequence goes on from OY728128.1 coordinate 329,072,505, forward strand.
TCATCTTCTTTAGTGCCCATGATTCCCTCTAAAACATGTATGCCACTGGAATTAGTTTCCAAACAAATCACCTCAACCAGAGCAATAGAATCCACCTCTATAAGAAAACAAATAATTTATTAGAAATAATATAAAGATATATATTATAAATTAATATTAATGAATACATTAATAAAATGTAAATTTTAAATAAAAAGAAACTCTTATAGTTATTACAGTTACACCATGCCTCATATTGATGTAAGGTTTTTTCTAACATGTGACAAAGGAATTATGTCTCATTTTCTTAAAATATAGAAACCACATGAATGTTAGATCTTGGATTTGAGTATTCCATTTATTCTTTTTACTAAAATTAATGTCATTTTTAAATAATGTCACACATAGTGTTATACCGTTCACGCCATATGTCAGATTAATATTTGGATAAAATCATACCTATCACAAATTAAATATGGATAATTTTTCTAATGTATTCATGAAATTTTAATGTGTTTTATTGGGTTATATGATATAAAATTAGTTTTTAATAAAATTTCATTTCTTACTGGGGACACACACATTGAGCCATATCGGTCGTATCGTGTGCGAGTTTGAGGTGAGACTACTTCCAACACGTCACAAATGACTTATTAATTATTTCCATAAATTATCAAGATATTTAGAGCGTGTTTACTTAGTTTTTAGTGAGTAGAAAATGTTCTAAAGTAAAATTTCAATTTTAAACTGATAACGAACACTTGGAGTCGTAACGGTGAAATTGAACATCATATTGAGGTTAGGTTGATTCATACACATCAAATATTAATCATGGATTATTTTACTAATGTGTAGAAATAATTAGAATGGGTTTTCTTGTTTTTTAGAATATCAATTTTTCTTTCTACATAAATTAATATCAATTTTAAATAAATATACACACTTAGATTTACACCAATCACACCATGCATCGGGTTAGGGTGAGGATGAATAGTAAACATCAAAAATAAATTATGTATAATTTTCTTCAAGTGTCCAAAAAATCCAATTACTTTTTTCTTCGTTTTGAGTGTGTCAATATTTTTTTTTTTAAATTATTGTCATTTTTTAATAAAACGAAACACTTAGAGTTACAATAGTCTCATAGTGAATCATTTTGAGGTGGTGTTCATTCCAACACACTATAAATGACTAATTAATCATTTAAATAAGATATCAATACAATATGAATGTGTTTGATCAGTTTTCAGTATGTCACTTGTTCTGTTTATAAAAATAAATTCCAATTTTGAAATATTAGAGACACATGGAATTATACCCATCATAATGTGCATCAGATTGAGGATAGTTTGATACTTACATGTCAAAAATGACATATGGATAATTTTCATAATGTATGAAAACAATATGATTTTGTTTTATTGGTTTGGAGTATGTAACATTACGTTTTTTATTAAAATAAATGTAAATTTTAAATAAATGGACACCCTTGGAACTATAATGGCCACACCATTCGTCAAATTGAGGTTCATATGATTCGTACACATCAAAAATAAATTATGGATCATTTTCCCAAAGTGTCAAAACAATCTGACTTCATTTTCTCGGTTTTGAGTATGTTACTTGTGTATTTATTAAAACTATTGTCAATTTTAAATAAAAAGATACACCTAAGTTATAACAGTCACACAATGTATCATATTGAGATGGATTTTTTTTATACATATTATAAATGACATATGAATCATTGTACTGAAGTATCAAATCAATCCAAATATTTTTTCATGGTTTTCAGTATGTCACTTTTTCTTTCACTAAAATTAATGTCAACATTAATTTAATAAAATCAAATGGAATTACACCTATCACATCAAATATATAATTGTGGTACTTATGAATCATACATGTCAAAAATGATCTATGTATTGTTTTCATAGAGTATCAAAACAATATGAATGTGTTTTTTTGTTATGCCACTTGTGATTTTTAGTACATTTTCATTAGAAACATGAAACACACCCTTTGAGTCATACAAGTCACATCATCTGTCTTTTTTATGTAAAACTACTTCCTAAACATCAAAAATGACATAAGGTTAATTGGACTAACGTATTATAATAATACAAATGTGTTTTCCAAGATATTAATGATTGACACTTTTGGAACTAAAATGTAAATTTTAAATTGATCACAGACACTTTAATCCATACCATGAACATCATGTATTTTACTGATGAGAGGATGATTCATAGACATAGAAAATTACATTTGGATAATTTTCCTAATGTGTCAAAATAACTTGAAAGTGTTTTCTCAGATTAACGTAAGTCACTGTGATTTTTTACTATAATATCATTTTTTTACTATAAACACACACTTTGTCTCATTCCTGTCACATATTGTATCAATTATACTTGGGAATAATACCTAAAAATAAATAATTATTTATGAATCAATTTCATAAATTATAAAATATTGAGTGTGTTTTCATCAATGTTAATGAGTGAATCTTTTTGAACAAAAATGTACTTTTTAAACTGATAATGGAATGTTTGACTCGTAAAGGGCATATCATGCATCAGATTGAGGTGTGTCTGATTAATATACATAAAAAATGAATTATTATTCATTTTCATAGAGTGTAAAAATAATCTAAATATCTTTTCATCATTTTGAGACTTTCAAAAATAAGTTTTATTAAATTAATTTCAATTTTAAATAAAAATAAGCCCATTGAGTTGTACCAATCAAACTGTTTGTTAGATTGAGGATTGGTTGATTTCTACATGTTACAAATTCTCAAAAATCCAAACTTCTAATGTTACCATGATTACAATTTCCTTTATTTATTGAACTACCAAAACTACTTATTGAATCGATGTTCTTAACCAAATAACATTCTAATTATTGAAAACCATAAGTGTAGAGGAAGATTATCTACCAATTATATCTCGAGATTTTAGAAAAATGGGCACATGAAAATATCTTTTTATTCAATTCTTCATTGATGATATTCTTTTTACATCTACGAACATAAACTCAATATGTAATGATGGCATATCGATAATAAAAAGAAATGGAAGGCATCGAAAAATTGGAAGAAAGAAACAATTTATCTATTTTGTGGATTGTTTCAGACAGTCTAAATAAAAATATGAATTCCAAAAACATCCAGGAAAAAATGTAAAATTAGTATTACATAAATATTATAAGGAAAATAATATAAAAAAATTAAAATAAATTATGAAAATAGTAATACAATTATTAGTAGGAAAACAATTCTTTTAGTTGTAATACTAAAAACAATTTTATTAAACATAAATATGAAATAAAACATTAATTCTATAGAAAATTATTTTTGTGAGAAAACATAATGATCTCCTTTGTTGTAGAGTACAAGAAGTATCATTTTTCTTCCAACTATGGTAGTTGAGGTAACATGAAGGAATGTGATAAATTCCAAATCTACAAGGGTGAAATAATTTTGCGGGAGAATAAGTCTATGGATGTTTTACTGTATATAGGCATGAAATATGGAGATTAATCATTAAAAATAATAAAGTTTTGTATGTAATAATGAAAATAAATCAAAAATTCATTATATAATTTTTTTGGTTAAATAGATTAAATATATCATAATATATATATATATATATCATCCTATAGGGTTTCCATTATTATAGTCTATTTCTCTAAATGATTGGTTACATAATCATGTGTAGAAGAAATTTTTGGCTTTAGTAGTAAAAAATTTAGTTATGATTAAGTTAACGCATTAGAGAATAAATAATATTATGAGGAAAAACCTAGTATAATAAAAAAATGACCTCCTCGTCAAACTCTTAATTGAAGCCACAATGTCCAATCTCTCACAATCATGAGTAGGTTCGAACAAACCACCCCAACTCAAAAAAAAGGAATCAAAATGTATGAGAAAACAATTCTGATGTGATTAATACAATATTCAATTAAATTAAACATAAATACAAAATAGTCCATTACTTCATTGGAAGCCAAATCTTAATGCAATTTATGTACATTCTATAATTGGGTATACTATAGAAGTTATTATCTATATCATTTATTTAACATTTAATTTTAATAACATAAATGCAGAAATAGACAGATAATAACATGATGTAACCTATTTTATATTACAAAAAAATAACCTGATTAATGAAATATTTTCATAAAGGATGGATAGATTTGACCCCTCTATAGAGTACCCATATCCCTTCATTATAGTCTCCTTTGACATGAAAAACACATTATACATTTGGGTCACTATAAAATGATTGCAACATCTCAATTAAAGGTTCATCCTCTAATTATTGTCCATTTAACCCTTTAGTGGTTTTGGTCGATTATAAAACAATTGACCTCTTTTGTACTGTGGGATTTAGAACATAAATTACTTGTACTGCATGTGATTCCATTAAAAATGGGTTTTCATTACACCATTTATTACTAAAATCCACTTTCACAATTCCCAATTCATCCATTTTACCGACACTCCAATTATCAACCCACTTCCTTTGAAAAATAGGCACCAAGATTCATGTATAATCCAAATCCAATATTTTATTGATGAAGTAAATGTATGGAATACTCCTTTAAATTGGATTAATGTCAATAGAACAATAACATGCATTGCTTTAGCCAAAATTGTATATCCACTATTTTTCATGGTACTACCTTCAACACATTCATTTTTATAGAAAACATAACTATTAAATACATAGCTATTGTATGATAATACATTAAAAAATGCTCTAATGGCTATCCATTGATTTCATTCTAAAATTAAATCAAGATTTTCATATGACTCATTAAATTCTGGTCTCGAAACCATTCTATAAACAGTTTATTATGTGTATTTGATATCTATATTTAATCCATTGTTGGATTTATAATCCTACAAATTTCATGCAGGGATTCAACATAATGGAAAACTCTAAACTGTTTTCAAAATGTAAAGTTGGAACGACCCCTGATCTATAATATTTATTGAGATAACATCTCTTCAAAAAATACCTCCACCAACATGCCACCCAGGGTGATGAGAAATCAATAGGCCAATACTTTCCACACTAGACAGGTAGTCAGTATTGAACTCAATGACATCCTCAAAAATAAATTCCACCACAATACGAGCCTCGATCTAACATTGAATTTTGGAACACCCTTCAAAATATTATTATAATTTTAATGTTGTTCTTCTATCTATAATATATTGGAGCGCATAGTAGAATCAATCTCACCAAGTTAACCATAAAGTGAATCATAATATCAATGAATTCTAGTGGGTAGAACAATTCAAATTCACATAATATAATGGAAATTCTATTTCAGTAGTCATCTTTATCACTGGAGATTTAACTTTACTACATATAGATTTGAAAATGAATCTGATCATGGTTATTTTATGAAAATCATTTTTTGAAAAAATGAAATGTAATCCTATTAGAATTAGATCTTCCATCATTGCATGGGAGTCATATAATTTTAGACCCTTTGACATTAAATCTATCATTGAAATTATATTATTAATATCAATGAATACCCCACAATACCCTTAATGTAAATTAAGAAGTTCTGTAACTGACATCTCTCATCCTGGGAATCAATGTACGTTGTTTAACGAAGAGAAGTCTGTTTTTCACCCTTCATTGGAACTAACTCTTCGCATATTCCCATTTTAACCATGTCCAACCAAGACTTAAATCCAACCTTTTTTCAGGTGCATTTAGTAATGTGTTGATAACACCATCATATATAATATTTTCAACATGACTAACATAAATAAATTTTATGACATACAAACAATTCTATTATGGTAATTCAAAAAAACAGATCCCTTTTTCGAAAATATTTTTTTTATGAATATTTGAAAATGGGTTACCAAAAGCTTTTCCCAGAAGTTTTAAATTATTTGACATTTGATCTCCTATTATTTGAGGTAGTTATGTGTGATATTTTGAACTACCATCGAATGATTCCATCCATGATCGATACGTATGTCATTTCTGTAGAAATATATGATGACCTAGAAACATAGTATTTAGTGACCATTTCAACCTAATTAAATATGTATCGATATTGTACATGGGGATCCTGAGTTCTATTAATTCTATATCCTGAAAAAGTTCTATAAGTAGGAATGTTATTTATCATCCTATAACACTTGGAGGTCATCATGAAATATTCATTTCCATAGACATCATAAAACATAACACCTGAATCAAAAAAATTTCAAATCTTTGATAACTGGTTTCAAATAATCAAGAATATCTTTACCCAGTTGTTTTTTTCATGATATATGCACAGAAAATATAATTTATATTCATTTTAATACTAAATACGATAGTAATTTATAATATAACAATAGAATAATCCATGTACAATGAGTTCTTATATGAAAACCAGATGAATTCACTCAATATCTTGATAACACATGATGAATGTTTCTTGGAATTTTTCCAAATTCAGGATACACATGATCAACTCTCTACCTCTAAAAAGATTTCTCTGGGTGATGTTGTTTCCTATATTTATTTCTTATATCTTCATGCCACATCATCTTCTTTGTAGTATCCTCACATAGATATAGTTTCCTAAACATTATAATATAAGAATGAACCATCCATATTTCATTGGAATTGACTCGTATTTCATATATCAGGAAGCACCACACATTAGGCATTATTTATGTATTTTTTGGTCCTAAGAAAATAGTATACAATCAATTATAAAGGAATGTATTATTTCAAAGATCATACCAATTGAAAATAGAATTATTATAGAATTTTTTTCGTGGCTAGTAAGCTCATTATCTTCTAGGAGCATGTCATTCAATGTATAAATTATTTCAGTAAAAGAGGTGCTACTCAATCAATTTCCTACTTATAAATTATATATCTTCAGTAACACAGACAATGTATTATATTTAGTGCAATAAGTATATAATGGAATCTTTTCACAAGTCTTTAACTTCTCAAACAATTTTGGACAATAAAAATTTCATCTTAATCTATCATTATCATTTCCCCAATACGATCTTCATCAATATTTACACTTTTATACAAATCCTCAAAAAAATCATTTCCATTTTCCACACTTAGAATAATATCAGAATATCAATAAAATTTTGTTATATCCCTTCCACTAACTATATTCAATTTTTTCCAGTGTTTATTTTAAAATTTATATCAATGATCTATTACATGATAGATAATGTGTTATTACAACTCCTCCTGACTAATTAGTCTTGAATTACAAAACCATAAATATGGAAAAAGGATTTGAGAAGATTCATATGCACGATCTTTTGAATATAACATGAGATCATTCAATTCATTTTTATACTATTCTGTCATATGATTGGCATCGATCCATTCTTCTCATATATTTATTTTTTTAATCAATAATATTAAATTTTTACAACATAAATAGCCAAAATAAATTCTATCAAATATGGAGCACATGAATTTGTTGAATGAAAATTTAAATATTGAAATATGGTTTATCATTCGACATGATAAAAAAACAAATACTTATTTAAGAAATTTGATAAATATAATTATTTATTTTAATAATCGAGATGTAAAAAATAAAATATATATTATTTTAAAAACATTTCCATAATATAAAACAAGGCTATTGAATATAAAAATATTTTCACAAATGATAAAATAATAATATTATTTTTTAAAACAAAAATTCTTACCATTGAGAAAATCAGGGTTGCTACATGAGATACATGGGATTTAATAAAATGATGCAAGTAAATGTTTGTAAATTAAAAAGTAACTATTTTTAAACTGTGGTTTATAAAATAGAATTTGAAATTTAAGAGTGGGTTTTGAAGTGGAATTTTAAATCGATATAAATTCATATCTAACACATTTATGAATTTAAATTTTAATTGATGGTTTTGAAAAAAATCACGAGACTTACATTATTTTTAAAATTTTGGGATCACTACTAGAAATTGGTACTGAGATAACAAACCTATATCCACATGTTAGGAAGACCATTGTAACAGAACATTTCATTGAACCAAAACCCACGATTTGTTAGGTTAACATGGTTATATACTCTCTAAAATCAGCCTGCCATCGGAATCGTCCTCCCCCACCAAGTTCGACCTACCCTCATATGCCATCCTAAATACTCTAACCTCCTCACCCCTCCTCACCTCCGCCTCGACCTCAGCCTCATGTCTTCCACCTTGACCTCCCAGATTTTGTCTCCATGTAGGACTCTTGTCCTCTACCTCGACCTCCCAACATATGCCTCTATTTCGACTTCCCAATATTCTCCAAGACCTACATGCCTCCACCTCCCATATTCATCCTCCACCTACTCGCTTCTGGCTCCACCTAAACCTCCCGACCCCCACGTCCCGGCCTCGCCTCCCTCCCTCCACTTTCTAGCCTCCTCATCTGAGTCCTTGTCCACCTCCTTACCTCTGCCAACCAGCATCTACCTATGCCTCCACCTCACAGAATATGTTTCTGCCTCAATATCCTTAGTATATCTCTCACCTTAATGTTTCATATATCATAGAAGTTTTCATTGGTGATTCAAATTCCATATATTCCCTATGTCAACTATCAGTTCCATGTTTCATTTATTTCAATCTCAAATAAATGATTTTTATTATTTGGAGAAGATTTGGGTTTTTTGTGGAACAAGAATGAATTAAATATTGTCGATTAGAATGTATTAAGTATAGTTATTGATATTAAAATTCCTTTATATTTGATTATATATTCATGAAATTATGCTGGTTTGTGGGGTGTTTGTTTGATGTTATAAATTTAAAATAGATGTAGGTTGTCATGTTTTTAATGATTTAACATACACCTTTGTGAGAATATTTGTGTGGAACAACATAGGTAGGAAACATAAAATCCATGCTTGTGGGATATAGGTTGGGCTATACAATTTTATTGGGCATAGTGTGGGATATCATTGATCATCAAGGGATTTGATGACCTTGTGATAGTGTATGGGTTAGGTGGGTACATTTCCCATATTTTAAAGGGAATTTTATAGAATTCATCGCTACTATGGGAATTTATTTGGTCATTTTTATTGAATGGTAATAGTTTCTTTTCATGGGTTTATGAAAAAGGATGATCTGTTCAAGAGCATGTGACCCATGTCAGTGAGGATTGAAATTGATGGCTGGTTACCAATTTTGCGAGAAGGATTGTGTGTGTTATCGACTTAGGGATGTTAGTGTTTCAACATTCCATTGTTGTATTGTAAATTATTTAACTTTAACACTGGTTCTCTTATTAGTTTTTATATATTTTTTAAATAATTTTAATAAAATATATATTTTCACTAGCCATAAAAATTCAAATTAATGTATTTAATGAATTTAAACTCTATTATGTCAACATTATTTCTTAATTGACCATAACTAGAACAAATAAGGTTTCATGATACCTATTTTTACATTTTGATAAAATTAATAGAAATTTTCATTATGCCATATATTTTAATAGTACTTTTATGTTGTGTCGTATTATGTCGAATAACGGTGAATAGTGAACTAAATTCATGATCATCCATTACATGATATTATATACACATTTAAATAGCTCATAGATTTATGCCATAATATTATATGAATAATGATTTACCTTTATGTAAACATTGTCCATCCATTACATTGTTAATTGAAACACTATTTTATGTTTAAATTGTGTATATAATTTGGTTTTTACATTTCATTATTGTTTCAAAATTAAAAATTTTCTACTACCACATAGTAACATTATCTCCATTATTCATAAGTTTAAATTATAAGCACCAGTATGATTTCATCAGTAAAATAAATTTCATGGAAATTGAAATTACATTCCCATTACCTGATAATTTATCTTTTCCCCATGTACATTGAGAATTTTTGAATCCAAAATTTTATATGTTATGGTTTATACCACAAAACACTTTAGCCAATCCATTAATTTTATATTATTTATTAATTTTGGAAATGTGACTTTGGTTTATGATTAAAATTATTATATTAAAACAAAAAAGACATATTTTTAATATTTAATTGCTACGAATCAATCAAAGGATTATGATAGAATCAATGAATTTCAAAATAATTAATGTCTCTTGAAAACTACTTTTAAGGAATATGACTCAAAATAAAATTAATCCATTCAAAAAAAATAATGTTAATTTATATTACGTAGAAATATCACCCACAAGGTTTCTATGAAAAATCATAGACAAAAAACATACTCCAATGAAAATTCAAAAGGAAATTACACAAATTAATATAAAACATGTATATTTTCCATTATAATTTTTAATTCCCTTTGATAATGTTTTTTTGAATAAATAATCTACTTCAAATTACTCTTTATTTATAATATTTATTTTATTAGTATTTATAAATTATAAAATATTTCATATTTCTAATTATTATTATAATTTTTTTATTAATGGATCCATCGTGGGATAATTCATCATATGAGTAAATGATACTATTAATGTTGTTAATATTTCTAACTAGTGTAATAATTTTATTAGTTTTTATAATCTATTTTGATGTTTTATCCTATTAAAATTTATGTTTTTTATTGATTTATTTGTACAGATTTCCTATGATCGAGAAAATGACATTTTCAATCTTCGTTCTCCTCTCATTTTCTTGAGGTCAAGTTAATCACTCAACCCATCAATTCTTCATCGTAAAGAAGAATATTTTGGAAATTGTACATATTTATAAATTAATAGTATTTTTGTAGAAATAATTTATGTTTGAATATTTTAGTCATGGGATGTCCGCCTCTACTTTTCTAAATTTTTCATTCATTTATTTCTTGTTATTTTTTAGGTGGAGATAATTGATCAATTGTTATTTATAGATATAGATATGGTAATGTATTTTTTATAGATTATTGTCAGTTTTGTTTTTTTTACTATATTAATACATATTTATTCATTACGCAGTTTCATTGTGTCGTTTATTTTTTAAACTATTTAGGGGTTTCCTGTGTCTAGTCCTATTATGTCTACTTTTCATCAATTGTTAGTGTGTTGTTTGGTAATCCTGCTATGAATATAACCCATTTTATTCTAGTTCCATTTTTTGTTATACACATGCTTGAAAAAACACTGTCTGTTTCTTCTTAAGTTATATTTATTCATGTTTAATCAAAATCCATCATTCTTTGTTAGATTTCATTCTACTGAACCTTGATGTAAATAAATATTGTGATTTTTTTTGAAAATTGGTTGAATTCTTTAGGTTGTGATTCATTTTTGGGGTCTCATTAGTGTTGAATGAAACAATATATGATTCTTGAAACTTTTGAAGGTTCATTAATCATTTTTCAGAGATTATTGGTATATGAATTAGTGAATCTCTCATGGATTATATGTTATCATTATATTAAATTACAGAGTGTTTCATTATTAATTCTTGGATAAAGAAATTAATGATGAGTCATTTTGATATATAGTTTGAATGGGTTTTATTATGTTCATTTTTATATGATGTATATTTACTAATGTGCTGATTTTGATACACATTAACACAAAAAAATGAATCAAAACCTTGTTGAGTAAGAGAAAAACCCAATTTTTTCACTTTAGAACCAATTTTTAATGCTCAACACACCAGACTTGACTAAAGTATTTGGATTCCCACTTATGATTTAACCTAGATAAAAACTAATATTACATTTGTAGAGCCTTAGGTAAACTATTTTTGTGCATTAAATCTCAATGAATCTTTTTAACATACCACATATTGACAAATGTATTAATAAAATTACTAGAAAAATAAATCCTTGATAAACAAAACCAAAAAAATAAATCAAACCACACCATTTTTATCTAATATGAAATTTTTCATTCATTCATTTAGGAACTTTTTCTGACCCATGGAACATTGTGGTTCTTATATTGGGGTAGTGACTTGTATAGTCATGAGGGACAAGTATTCTTAGTTTAGTTTTTATTTTATTATCTATATCAAATTGGCCCCATAGTCCCTTTACATTATTCTAAAAGATAGTGGGTAGTTATATTTAGTGAATAGAGCCAGATTTTAACTGGAGGTTGATACAAAGTATCTTTATATGGGAGGGAGATCAGGGTAGTGTAAGTATCAATTAGGGTGTTTAATTTTGTTTCTACCTTTGTAATCTGTTTTATTTGTTTATTTTCTTTTCCTTCGGGTTGGTCGTACGACATAGTACTAAGTCATGCCAAAATACTATCTATTTTCTATTGCGGGATTAATTAATTGTTGGTGGGAGAAATCATTAATGAGTGGTGATTCCTTGATTCTTGGAAACCTGTGTTACAAAATGTGGGTATCCAATCCACAAATTATGGGAAATTTTTTTAAACTCACTTATCTATACCCATGGTTTAAAAAACTGTGGGTATAGGGTGCATATTTGGAGTTATTTCTACGGTTTTGTTAATATTAATAGAATTCTAACCCTGATTTGAGGTTTTTATTAGGATCCCCAATTAATTATTATTTTCACTCCCTCATCTCCCCAAGCCTTCTCCTCTCCTCCCACTTCTCCATCCCCGACACTGATCTCTTTCATTCACCTACACCTCCCTGCAGGCACCATCGCCTCCACCTCAGGGCCTTCACATCCATTAAATCCTCTACCTCCATGGCCACCTCTACCGATGCCTCCAATTCCTCATGGTCATGGCTGCCTCACCCCCACCTCCTCCCTACTGCGGGGTCTTTCACCTCTACCTCCGTTCCCTCACCTCTCTGGTAGCCTCTTCCTCAACCTCAATATATTTAGTTATAAAGAATCCCAATGTATGTATTAATCCATCTTAACCATATATTTCTTGGGTTCTTAAGTTATATTTTCTATTATCTTCAACTTATTCACATGCCTTTTGAACCAATTCTGATGTCATTTTTAGTTAAAACCTAGTGTTGGGTTTTTATAAATCAATCACAGATTTTTATTTTAGGGTATGTTGATTGTTTATTTGTCCTCCAATTATCATTTTCAATATAATTATATCATCTATGTCTGTCTATATGTGTGTTTTATCCATTCATGACTCCTTATAGTTAAAAACATGATTTCTTGAATGTAGGGGGCAGGGTTGGGGAATATATTGCAAGGGTCTGCGGTGATGGTGTAGAAGGCAAGAGAGGTGGGTGGGGGAGAAAGTGTAGGGGGATTGTGGGGGGAGGTGGTGGTGCTGGCAGTATAGGGGCTTGGTGGAGGGGGGTGGGGGATAATAGGGGTAGTTAGTGCATGGGGCTAGGGGAGGGGAGGCAATGGGTAAGTCAGTGCATGGGGGTGGGTTGGGGTGGTAGTGTAGGGGTACGCGGGCAGGATGGGGGATGTAGTGCCAGTGGATAGGGGAGGTAGCGTAGGGGGATGGGGGGAGGGGAGGGGAGGGGAGGTAAGGGGGAAAGAAGTGCAGGGGTTTGGGGAGCGGAGGGGAGGAGGCAGGGGTGCAGGGTGGTGGATGCAGTGCAGGGGGCTAGGTGGGGGAGGTAGTACATGGGTCTAGGGGAGGGGAGGGGAGGGGACATGCAGTGTAGGGGTTGGGAGAGGGGAGGGGAGGGGGTATTCTGTTCAAGGGGTTGTGGGGATGGTAGGGGAGAGACAAAGGGTGGGTTGTTGAGGGTAGTGGAGTGGGTAATAAGTGCAAGGGCTAGGTGGGGGAGGGACTGCAGGGGGATAACGATGGGTTGGGGAGTTAGTGCAGGGGAATGGGGTAGGGGTTGTTGGATGAGAGAGGAGGGGGAAGGTAGTGCAGGGTGCTGGGGGAGGGTGGCAGACGTAGGAGGGGAGGGGTAAGGTAGTACCGGGGATTGGGGGAGGGTAGGGGATGGGGGAAAGCAGTGCAGGGGGATGGGTGGGGGAGGCAATGCACGGGACTGGGGGATGGGAGTGGAGGGCGGCTGGAAGTGCATGGGGCTAGGTGATGAGGGAGGGGCGGGTAGGGGGAATGAAGTATATGGTGATGGGGGTTGTTGGGGGAAGCAGTAGGGGACAGTGTGGGAGGGTAGGGGTGGGAATGGGGTCAGAAAGTGTAGGTGGACGGGGGGAGGAGAGGGGAGGGGCCAGGAAGTGTAGGGGGCCAGGGGGCTGGGCAATGTTAGGGGAGTGGAGAAGGCAATGTAGGGGGCTGGTTGTAGGATGGAAGGCGTAATAGGGGAGTGTGGGGAGGGGGTGGTAGTAAATGCAGTGCAAGGGGTTGGGGGAGTGGAAGGAAGGGGTGAAAAGCAGTACATGATGCTTGGTGGGGGAAGGTACTACATGGGGCAGGGGGTTGGGTCGGAGGGGGGGGGGGGCAGTTTCAGGGGCTGGGGGAGGGTAGGGGAGGGGGACAGGGGCTGGGTGAGGGGACAAAAGGGGAGGGGAGGGGGATGGTGGTGTAGGGGGGTAGTGGGGGAGGCAGTGTAGTGGTCTAGGTGTGGGTGGGGGAGGCAGTTCATGGGGTTTGGTGATTGGAGGGAATGGGGAGGTAGTGCAAAAGTATTTGGCGGAGGGTGGTGAGGGTATTGAAGGGGCCATGATGTGCAAGAGGATTGGGGATGAGGGGATGGTAGGGGTAGGTAGTGTAGGTGGCTGGGGGATGGTAGATGTGGTAGGAAGAGCAGAGGCTGGGGGAGTGTGGGGGGGCATGAGCAGAGGGTGGGGGAGGTAGTGTAGTGGCTGGGGAGGGTGGGGAGGGTGGTATGTAGTGCAGGGGCTAGGGGTAGTGTTAGGGAGTGTGTAGGAGTGGAGAGTAGGGGAGGGGGTATGATGTGCTGGGGGATGGGGATAGGGTGGGGGAGGAATGAGGGGAGGGAGTGTGAGGAAGTGTAGGGTGCTAGGGAGGGGATGGGATGGGAGTGGGGTAGGCAGTGAAAGGTGGTGGGGGTGGGCAAAGTAGTGCTGGGGCTGGGGGTGGGGAGGCAGTGCAAGGGCTGATGGATGGGGTAGGCAGTGTAGGGGGAAAGGGGGAGGGTTGTGAGGGGAGGGTAGGGGAGTTAGTGGAGAGTAGGTTGGATGCAGTGTAGAGGCCTAGGGGGAGGTAGTGCAGTGGGATGGAGGTAGGGTAGGTTAGTGGAGGAGAGGGTGGCAGTCAGTGACGAGATCATGGAGGAGGTAGTGAATGTGTCTAGGAGGAGTGTGGGGAGGTAGTGTAATTTTCTATGGTGTGGGAGTGTAGGGGGATAGGGGGAGGTAGTGCATGGGTCTAGGGGGTGGGGGAGGCAGTGCAACTATCTATGGGGAGGCAGTTCAGGGGGCTAGGGGGAGGTATAGCAGGGGTTATGGGGAGGTAGTGCAGCGGTCTAGGGTGAGGGTGGGATAGGCGATGTAGGGGTCTAGAGGGAGGGTGGGGGAGGTATTGTAGTGTGATAGGGGGAGGAAGATCAGGGATATTCAATGAAGGGGGATATGGGGAGGGTGTGGTAAAGAGTGCAGGGGGCTATGGTGATGCAGTGCGGGGGAGGCAGTGAAGGGTGCTAATGCGAGTAGGTTCAGGGGTCAAGGGGGAGGCAGTGGAGGGGGATGCAGTGCATGTGGATATGGGGAGGTTGCTCATGGGATAGGGGAGGTAGTTCATGGGTCTCTGGGGGGAGGCAGTGTAGGGGGGTGCAGGGTATGGGGATTGGGGGAGGGTGGGGGAGGGGGCAGGCACTGCATGGGGCTAGGGGGAGGTAGTGTAGGGGGCTTCGAGGAGGGGTAGTGGGATGAGGACTGGGGCTAGGGGTAGTGCAGTGTTATGGGGAGGTGGTAGTGCAGGGGGCTATGGGGGAGGGGGAAAGTAGTGTAGGGGTCAGAACTCCTTTAAGATTCACAAAACATTCCCTATCTTCATATAATCTAGCTTCACAAGTATCATGAATGATTATTCAGAACACCTTCAAAGAGATTAACCAATCAACATCATGCACCCTCCATGGACAAAAACAACACTATTAAATCAAATTAGTTACCATAAATTCTTCAGATGAACTCCATGAAATTTCTTCATCTAACTTTTTCATTCGATTGATAGCAGCTATTCAAATGGTAAAACATAATTTCATTTCATTGTCACATAATCAATAGAGGAACCTACCATCTTTCTAGGTTTATGATGAATCACCGATCCTCATTCATTTTCATGATCTCAACACATTTTGTTTCAAGGCATGGGAACTATATTTCATATCATCAACTAGCTTAGGTACACAATCATCATTCCATGAATATTTTCTTCATCACATATTGGCATCATACATATTTCATCCATTATTGAAAACAAAAAAAAAATAAACATTATGTGGCTTCAATAGATTCAATTTTTTGTATTAAAGTGGCAGTGTTTTTATCTCACAAGATGCAGTCTTTGAAGAGTCATTGTTTCCTTTTAAGAATCAGCACTCATATATACAAACATCAAATTTTTCTTCAACTATATTTATTCGTACCCCATCAGTAAAGCTGCTATTAGCTATGGTTCATCAATATCACATTATGATTTGTAGCTTGCTTGTTTATTATCTTCTCCTTAGCTTATTTCACCTCTTGATTCATTATTTTACATTGATGAGTCCCTTGGTGGTCATCCAACATCCACATATTTCTTTGGATAGCCTCTTGGTCATAATTCTTTGAGAGAATATCTTGTTGATTATTCTGCCTCTAAGCAATCTCCTGACTAGTCAACTCATACCATCCCTCATAATTCTCATCCTATGACCACATGTTTCATGGTTGGTATTTTCAAACATAGAGATATTATTGCTTTTGTGGAACCAATATCTTTTAAGGATGACATGTTTCAACCATAGTGGTATCAAGAAATTCATTACGAGTTTTCATCTTTACATAGAAATCATACCTAGTTTGTAGTTACTTTTGTTGGATTGGATGATTTTTAATGTTGAATACTTGTGGCCCATACTCTGCTCTAAACGTCAAATTTCATGGGTCGATCTCCACGATGAGATCATTGGGGGTTACAAGTGCAACGCGCCCCTACACTGGGGGTGTGGGGGATGAAGGCATGCAGTAAAAAAAATTTGATACTGAAGCAACCCAATTCAGGTTACTATAGCCACCCAGTGTAGAAAGGTTGAATTTTTTGTAGGTCAAAAATATATACCTATGGTTTAATAACTGTGGGTATATTATGTCTGGTGTAATGGATATTTTAGACCATGTTTTAATTATATTATTAACCATTTATTTTGTTTTTAATCAAATTGACATGGCATACACCATGCTTATAGAATTGATGATTTCAAGTTTACACATGAGTGTGTAAAATTACATCTTATAGAAATTACTATTTTTCATGGTTGGAAAGTTGATCACTAAAAATGCACTTTTAAATCATGTACCTTTATATTTATTTTGAAAAAATATTTTATACATTATCTTGGTTTACATTTCTCCTTTTCACATTTCATTCATTCCTTTTCTTAATATGCATGTTTCCACGTATATGAATGCATGGGGTTTCAAGGGGGTTTCTAGGGGTGTCTAGGGGGGAGGGGTGTCCAGGGCGGTGTCTAGGGGGTGTCTAGGGTGGGTACGGTGGGGGTGTCTGGGGAAGAGGGGTTGTTGGGGGAGGGGGCATTCAGGGGGAGGGTAGTGTAGCGGGGAGTGGGTGTCCAATGTAGGTGGTGTCAATTGGGGGGGTGTCCATGGGGGTCTATTAGGGAGGTGGGGTCCAGTGGGGGTGTCAAGAAGGGTCAAGTGGGGGTGTCTATGTGGGGGGTGTGGGGGTGGTGTGTCCACGGGGGTCTTGGGGGGTGTCCAGGGGGGAAGGTTGTCTGGCGGGGGGGAGGATGGTTTTTAAAGGGTGTCTAGGGGGAGTGTCTAGCAGGGGTGTGTCCTGGGGGTGTCCAGGGGGGGTGTCGTTGGGAAGGTGTCTATGTTGGAGTCCAAGGGGGTCTAGTGGGGGTGTCTAGGGAGGTTTCCAGGTGGGGCCCAGTGTAGGGTTTCCATGGGGGGGGGTCCAATGGGGTCCAGTGGGGGTAGTGGTCTAGGGGTGGTCCATGGAGGTCCAGTGGAGGGTGTCCCGGGGGGTGTCTAGGGGGTGTCCGGGGGGTGAGTGTACAATGCAGGGTGTTCGGGGGGAGTGTCCAGTGGGGGTGTCTATATGGGGGTGACCATTGGGAGGGGGTGTCCAAGATGGGGGGGGGGGGGCTACGGGTGTCTGTGGATGTTTCATGGGGGTGGGGGTGTCTCGGGGGTGCAATAGGGTTTTGTCTAGGGGGATAGTGAGAATTGTGCAAGGGGGAGGGGTGTGGTTTCACTGTTGTTCCATTGTTTATAATAAGTAATTTTTCATTGTTTCACAGTGGCTTGCATTCAGGACTACATGAGAACAATGAAACCAAGGTGGGTAGCTACATTTTATAGGAATACCATCTATAACCATGGTTCTTTAAACCCTGGGTATATTTGCGGCTCTGAAACTATATATACCCACACGTCATTGAACAATGGGTATGTTTGCTGTGAAGAAAACTATCTATACCCACAATTTTCATAACTTTGGGTATATAATTAGAGAAATAAAAATGTAAAACCACATATCTATAAACCGTGGGTATAGATGTAGACCCACTGTTGACCAGAGCAATAGGTAATATGAAATTTCATTGGGCTATAACCAATATTTCTATAAAACCATGGGTATAGGAAAATCCCAATACTTCAGGAGCCCATGGTTCATGAAACCAAGGGTATTATCTATACAAATGGTTACATGCGCTATACACATGATTTCAAATCATGGGTATAGTGAAATTTTCCATTAGTGGATGTAAACTATGAATCTTTAATTGGTAAACTTTGTTATAAATTTCAAGGAATATCATTTTTATTAAAACCCTATGGATACAATGGTATTTTTTAACAATCCCATGTAAATTTCACATTTTAAAATATAAATATTTAATTCAAGAACTTACTTCACGCCTTAATTCAAATCTACATAGGTGAAATGACATATTGACCTGAGTTGGTACATTAAATTAATTTTGTAGTTTTTTTTATAATTACAGTAATAAAATAAAAGAACATGTATTTTCGAATGACTGTTATAATAAAATATGTATTATAGTTAAATTGTTACTCTTACACTATCCAGGTGATTTTAATTTTATAAGAAAAAATTCATGAAAACCATGAATTCCTTATAAGATTGTTGAATCCCAAAATTAATTCCCAAATTATTTGAAAATACATCATGAAATCCACATAAAGAATATTTTATTTCACCTTCCATATTCATTTTATAAAGAGTAATATTTTCAAAAATTTATATTATTTTTAAATTTAAAATAATTTTTTCCATATTTTAAGGAATGAATGTATTCACTAAAATAAAACAGTTATATAATCATTACAATTGAAAAATAATATAAAGATGGTATTTTTCCAAAAATGAATTATTTATAATCTCAATTCAGTAAACTAAGTCCTAATAAAAGAATCACCCCAATATTTAAATAAATAGATTTGGAAACCATGCATCTACTAAAATTCACCCATTTTGTATGAATTTATATATTTTGATGCTGAATATCCTTTATGACATTTATAATATAAAATAGTATCTATCTATGTGGTGTTAAAACAATTGGATTAATTTTAATTCAGCTATTATAAGAATACTGGATGTATCTTTTCCCAAAGCTAGACTCTTACTAAAAGTAACTAAGGACTCGGCCAAAAGAAAAACTGAGTATTTACCTAAATAAAAACCATACTTCCATGTTGTAAAAGACCAATGGAATTTTAATTTTTATCATAATGAATATATGGTACCCTATCTTACAATTCTCCATTAGTGACTAATACTTCAAAACCCATGACTATCAAAATTAAAAAATTTCAAGGATTTACTATAAGAATTTATAATCTATTACCAAATCATCAAATAATAAAAATTATCGAAACAATTACCTAAAAGGTATAATTAATTCGCATCATCACCTCTATATCGATAATAAACCCAAATACTGCCATTACTATATTAACACTCAAAATCATTCATAGAAAAACAATTATAATAAACGAACATTAAATATACTAGAAACATAAAATCAAAATATTGGTATATAAGTTTCATCACAACAAAAAAAAATTTCCCAAATAAATTCTCATCACATACCAAGATCATATAAATTCACCAAAATGATATTTATCTTTCATCTATTTAATAAAAAAACTAAAGTCAGAGTAAACTTCATATGAATTACATAAAGGGGTACCACACACACTATTATTGTAGAATAACACAAAAAAGTGATCCATGAATAGAATCAGTTGAGAAATAATAAAAACCAAGTTTAAAATAACATAAAATTATTATTGATGGTACGGATTTCTCATATATCATCAAATTCACAATAAGGATGCATCGATAGTGGGGTTTGTTGAGGCGATAGTGGGTTTTGGGGAGGCTGTGAGGTGAGGCGATAGTGGATTTTGGTAAGGTAGTAGGGCGAAGTGGATTTAAGGTTATATATATATATAAACATATTCAACACAACATGTAATCATAACCCACTACCTCAAATTTCTCAAATCACGTAACAACATCAATGTGAACTACTCAATGTCCACTTCTTCCAGAAATTAAAACATCATGCACCCTGTATATATTGAATGTTATTTTCCATAATGAATCATTAATTATAAGGTTTCCCTTTTACATCCATGCCATCATCACTGTAATAAAATACTCAGTAAAAAATTACATAGTTCCCAAAAATCATCACCTATGAACTACTATTTCATCATATGATAACTTCCATTAATGCATAAAGAAATATCTTGTTATGTACACCCATAGTGTGCCCAGTTTTTCTCGAACAATAGAAATGAACTAACATCAATTAATAATAACCTATAACATCAGATTTATCTGGTATATGGATTTAAACCCCCAATAATTGAGTTCTTGAATATTGATTGTTGATATTATCCCTACTGGTTGTAGTGTTCACATGAGAAATATTAGTATTTAACATCATCATTTTAATTTAAAGCTCCAATTAAGATTCATATTCAATACATTCTCCTTATTTATTTGGATCTATAAATTCTAAATTTATTATTCACTTTCACCGATTATAGTCTTCATTTGATCTTTATGTTTTTCCCTTATGAAAATCACGGACGGTTCAATGTTCTTATAATTTTCAATGATAACTATAATTTCGTGAATTAGTTCATCAATCACATCAGTTATATCTTTTAATTTATTATAAATTTGTATTGAAATTACCTTTAAATATTTATTGTGAGTAAAAATTAATTCTACCTTCAACCTTTATGTGCGGAACTTCATATCTCAGGGCCTTAGTCTCCTCTTATGGGTTGCAGCACCAATTTATAGATTTATCTTATTAAGTTGTTTCTATATCCTCAATGAATTCAGTTGATATAAAATATGTATCATTAGACTTGTACGAGATATCCTATTTTGGAATAGACTATTATATGAACAGTGATTAATTTTTGTTTACTTGAAATGGTGAACCCAATTTATTCTACTTATACTTGTTCTACGTTTTTTTATTTTTTAGGTAGGTGACAGTCCTTTCTAAGAGACTTGAAACCTAAATAATTATAATATTTTTTTAATAGACATAAATATAGATTATTTATCATACAGATCTTCAATCATTACCCATATTTCATTAGATGTACTATAGTGAACAACTTACTCTTCCAACTTTTCTCATATTTATTTTTTATTTTCTGTTTCTTATTTCAGCTACCTATTTTGTTTGTTTATCTATCGGGTGTTTTCGAACATGTTTTTTTAAAAAATACTCCAGGTTAGCAATTTAAATTTTTTGTCATTATTGCTCTAAAAAATCAAATGTTAACAGTGACCACCATTTTTTATCACTACACCATTAATGTAATTGTAGTAGGAGTGATTTATAATTGGTCACTCAGAAGGCCTACAGAGACTAAATTTTCCAGTCACTAATGGACTTTAGAATTAGGCCAAATGTGACTGCAAATGGCTGTATACTGGTTCTTTATAATGGGATTTTTTTAATTTGTTTATGTGAATGAACACTAATCATTATAATGGTAGTGTTCCCATTATGGTGTTGCTATGTTCAAAACATTGAATCTAATGGAATAATGAATAGTTATGTATTTTGGAATAACGACAGATCATTGATCTACACTTCACAGATGTATAATTTTATAGTGACATAAGTTAATGTTGTGTGTCCTTAGAATGTTTACATTTTTTCATAAATGTGTTTATATCAGCAATTGTGCTATCATGTAACAAAGGTTGAATACAGTTCCATAAAAAATGGGAACAATATCATAAAAGGGGACTTAAATGACTTAAACACTATAGGAAAAACAGATTATATGATAGTTTTTAAAACCTCCACTAAATGAGTTTCAATACATTTATTGTTTTTATTTTTTAAAAAAAGGTTTTAAATTCATTTTTAGTATTGATTTTTTAGAGGCAACCACAAAATAGTGTTTGTTTTTATAAAACTACTGCTAAATAAAAGAAAAAAATATAATATATAAAATTTATAATTATGATTTAATATTTAATAATAATATATATTATTTACTATAATTTAATGTCAATTATTTAATGATTTAATTATTTATAATGTGTTATGTAATATTTTTTTATATATATTTTTTAAAATATTTTGGAACATAAAATAAATCTTCAATAAGTTCAAAAAAAATCAACATTAAATGATCATAACTTTTGGTTATGATGTCTGGTATAGATTCATAAAAAATCAAAATAAATCTCATGAGATGAACTAAAACTACATTAGATAATAATTCGATAATAATTAAAAGAATAATATTTATTATAGATTTAAGAATTGTTAGAAATTAAACTACAAGTTCAGATGACAATAACTTTTGATCTGAGTGTCCATTTGAGGGATGAAGAATTTTTTTCCAGAACATTCTTTTAATAGGCCCTAATGTCATTTCCAATGGGTCCACAATTAGGCTAGATTATACAATTGGGATTTCTCTCAGTTTCTAGTAGTGTTCGGTGTTTTTCACATGTAGATGGTTGAAATTTTTGTAGTTCTTAATGTCTAATTTTATTGTTTTCTGGTATGGGATACCACTCTTTGTGTGTCTTGGTTGGTACTAGTGTATCATTTTTTGTCTTTGGCGGTGATTCTTGTGCCACTTATGTTGTATCATTATTGTAATGAGATTTTATTTTCATTAGTAAATTTTTTTGACCGAGCACAATTAGATCCCGAACCTTTCTAAATATTTAAAGATATATATATTTAATTGTGTTAGTATATATATATTGATATTATTATAATATTATATATCTGTGTGTGTTTATATAATTTTATTTAACATAAATTTGTTCTAATATATATATTTATGTAAATTATGATATTTTGATATATATTTATTCATATTTATATCCAGTTATTATTTTAATATATATATATATACATAACTGAATTTGTATTTATTAATTTATAATTATTAATAAATTCATATTAAATATTTATTTAATATTTAATTTTGATAATATATTAGTACATATTAATCTTAATTTTCAATTAATTTATTATTTATTATTAATTTATTATTAAATTATTAATTATTAATTTTTTATAAGGGAAATATTGTTTCTTATTTATTTTTTAGTTTTTATTAGTTATTATTTCTATTTTACTTACTATTAATTTTGTAATATTTATTATATATGAATTTTTAATTTTTAATTTTTAATTTATGTAATATCTATTTATTTTTCATTATTATTCTATAATTTATTTATTTAATTAATTATAATTTATTATTGATTAAGTTATTTATATTCCTATATTATTAATTAGTGAATACTATTATTATATTATTATGAATTTATTATTAAAATATAATTTATTATATATTTATATTTACATATAAATTTATTATGTACTTCTTAGTTTTTTAAAAGTTTATATTATTTATTTATTATTTATACATAAATTAATAATTTATTACTAATATATTAATATTTTATTATTAGAGGATTTTTAAATAATAATTTATTACAGTTTCTTATATATTTATTATTTATATACTCATAATTTATTATTTATTATGTATTATCTATTACACTATAATTTATCATATGAAATTTGGATTCATAATTAATTCATTATTTATTCAGTACTTATATATTGTTTTTTATTAATTGGTAATTAATATTTATTATTTATTAATTTATTTTTTATTTGTTTATTTAATAAACATTTATTTCTTAATTGTTAATTATTAATTATTTAGTTTATATATATTTGTTTTTTTATCGATATATATATACTAGTATATGAAATTCTGTTTACTCACCACATAAAGATTATATTACACAAGTAAGGTCTATAAGATAACCAATAACCAAGGGGTTCAAATCTCACCCTACACAGAATTTCCTTAAGATATATATTTCATATATGTTCATGGAATGTAGTTTTTATATAATAGATAAATAATAAAAACAAATAATAAATATTAAATAAAAAATTATAAAAATTAATTATAAAAATTATAAAAAATAAAAAAAACAAAAAAAAAATAGAAAAATAAACAACCATGAACTGATTTAGCGGCGATTTAAAATGCCATTAAATCATTCTGCAGGTATTATCTTGGTGTTTGAAGTTTATTGGTAAGGGTAATTAGAAAATTAAACAACTTCTACTTCAAAGAGGTTATAATTGGGCCACAAGGAGAAAAGTGGTGTAATGCTAGGTGGTTGAGCAAGAGTACTATACTGACAATGGTTCTAGTTAGGAAATTTTTGGAAGGACTAATAGAAACATAAATTAGATATCCTCGATAGTGTTATTAAGGACTTATATGGATCAATATGGAGATACACTATTCCCTTTAAAAATTATGTTGGAGTAGAAGCCCTATATCTCCATCAAGTCCTTTGAATGAAACCATAGTACAAGTCCTTTAGGGGATGGATATGTTAGAGAAGCTAAAATGGGATCAAATGAGGTTGCTTCATTACAACCCATTAGGTGTAAATGTCAATTTTTTAAGCTGCTCAATAATGATTGTGATGTGGATGGTTTTTAATTTAAAATACTATAAAAACTGTCTTTAAAGAAGAGGAGTATGATAATTCTACTGATGATAACCTTGTGGATAAATATTTCTTATGATTGGTGTTCTAGGACAATGGATTTGTTTATTTCCATCTAGAGGGATGACCATCAGATGCGAAATGTTTTCTATGTTGATTCATGAAAAGTCTCGCAAGGGGAGGTGAATGATTCCATTATGGACTTTTTTATATGAGCTAGAGTGGCATCAGTGATGAGAATGAATTTTCCCTCTCTGGATGGTGGCGTATTGAGCTCGCTTGAGGTCAGTCCCCCAAGGAAGAAGAATGTGTGTGTAAGGATGTATTGTTTACCAATGAGGTTTCATGATTTTCCTGTGTTGGTGGCCTTAATTAATTAATTTTCATGGGCAAAAAATGTTATATGTTGGGGAGGATGTAAAGGCTTGGGTTTTTCCCAATTAAGACTTATGTAAATTTTGAGTGTTGATGTCTTGAGACATTTATAGAGGTAAATGGTAAATTCACCAATTTCAAATCCGTAGAAAAATTATTTGATGTATTTTTTATTTTAAGGCATGGTGTTTTACCATAGCACGAGTCGGTGAAGAATTGAGAGTACGTCATGGCCTCGAAAAAAAATTCAAGTAAAAAAATCTTTTTTATCATGTTCACCCTTATGTAATATAAAGCATTTATATATATTGAATGGAGCATTGGATAGGAAATGTGAAATTGGTATTGTGTTTGGATGGAAAATTTTAAAATACAGATTATATAACATTTCTCACATCTCACCCGCAAAGCAATGATATTTTTCCACACTCCCCCAAACTCTCATCAACATCCCATATTCACACACTCCCTTATATCACCCATTTAAAGTGTGTTGATTCATTTTCCTTAGGGGTAGTGTAGGATATAGTACACGTGGTTGGAGTTTAGCAAGGCCCGGACACACCAGTGGCTCAAGAAGGTGTAGAATCCAACCTGGGAAATAGTAGTACACAAATGGAGAGCAATGGAATACGATAAAAAAATGTTCCCAAGGAGAGTATTTTATTGTGATGTGAACCAAAAGATAGTGGTCACAAAAAGTGGATACAATTAAACATATGGTTTTATTAGCACATCCACTAGGTGGATGATTGTGTGAGTAGGCACAACCTCAAGAAATGGTTGGTGTGTAAGGAAGATGAATTGAGAGGGGTTAAAAATAAATAATAATAATAATAATAAAATTTAAATAAGGGTAAAGACACATAAAGGATTGTGTGGTACATAAATCTGTCATATGGAATGTCCTCCAACTCCAGTCACATATTGTCTATCATGACTTTTTCACATCTAAATCATAATGGTCTAGTCCACCTAGCTATTTCATGTTGTTTTTTAGGCAATATGAGAAAACATATCATTTAGATCTATAAGACATACCATAGGGTTTGGACATGATTTTCAATTTATATTTGGGATTAGTAATCCCTTGATAGGTGTATTTATGGTAGGTGAAAAAAGAAAATTTCTTATGTATAGATAGTTTTAATACTCCCCCATGCTCACCTCAGGAACTATCTTATATCTTTGGAGTCAGTACTTCCTTATCATGTAGCCCAGTAGAGGTGCGGTCATGCACACAAGGTTTATAATCCCTCGACCAGTTATGCACTCATCTCCCCAACTTCTGATCAGATTTTCTGTTGGGTTAATTGTTATTGGTAGTTAGAATGATTGATCGATGGTACAATATAGATTTATTACAGGGTGTGGTACACCCAAATTGTTGAGAAGGAATCAACGATCACCAGGCTCCCCATTAATGATTTAGGTGGTGGCATAGTTGTAGGATGTTTGGATATTTTATGATTCTATTGGGTGTGTGATTCTCCATGATCTTAGGTAATGCTGTCAAGATGTGGGACAAATATGGTGATCCAAATTATGTTTTTCAATCTCTTAAAAATTACATTCATCGTCATTTGATCATCAGGTATAACAATATATGGTTAGAGCAATAATTAATTAGGCCTTTCATACATCCTTTAGAATTCATGTTGAATGAATTTAAAGATTATTATTATTTTTATATGGATGGTTCTCACTTTAGCACTAGTAAATTTAACCTATATTTGTGTTGTAGTTTTTCATATTATCTCCCACTTTAGAATCTATTGAACCCGGATTTGAGCTGACCTCTTGTTTAGTGACTATGTATGTGGATTATAGGGAATCATACCAGGTATGTTTATACACAAATTTTCATGAGTATTATGAAAATATGTTTTGGTCATGTACATAAGGTGAATGGATTTAGATACAATCTTGGAATACATGGTGTTATTGTTCCATGATTTGTTATAACACATAATGATGCTTAGAAATTAATTCTGGAGAATGGTAATTTATAATAGAGGTGGTGACTATGGTGGATGGATTTTGATCTAGGGAACATGCGGTGTGAAGGATCTTGTCAATACATTGTGTTTTAGGGACTCTCTAGATGTTTTATTTAGTATGTTTATTTTCCCCTTATGGTGACATATTTATACATGATGTCTCATGTACGTGTTTTATAAAATAAGTTGATTGTATTTATTAAAAATTTTGGTTTTTGTATCTATATTTATACATTGTAGATACACATTTTTTATAGGTTTTTATAGGACATGACATCCCATATTTTGAGATATGTCTACTCGGTGCTAGTCATGAACCTATGGTCTATTGGATTCTTTCTTGTGGTGATGCTCATGTTTGACACATCCTTGGTGGGGCCCATTGTAATAAGCCATATTAGAGTAGTATAAGAGTGTGTTTGTAGTAGAGATGGAGTTTGGAATTAGTAGTTATGCGAGTGATAGTTTGGAATCATTAGGGAAGCAATGTTAAAGGGTTATCTTGTTCAATTATTAGTATTGGGAGAACAATGTTGGTGTAAAGGCTATTTTATCCTTTCTTTGAGATATTGATAACACGTAATTAATCCTTACACTCCATAAATTCCTTTCTTAGGTATATGTAAACCTGTTTATGAGTCATATAATGCTCAATGATGATTTTATAGGCCCTTTCAATAACATCTTATCCAGAATGATTTAAACCTTATGAGTTCAACCTATCAAACATAGGGTGATACATATTTATAAATCACTTGTATATGGAGGAAGTATAATGTTAAACCATTGAATGTGGTTGGTTATAACATTGATGTTATTTGAGTAATTTTTTTACCACAATCATAATGATGTTTCGAATGATAAAAACACTAATTGTTTTTCTAATGATTTATTTAAGTCTACAAAAAAATATTAATGTTTGGTAAATGAAGTATGGATGTTAATTTAACCAAAGATGGCATCATGAGTAATATAGAAGACTATTTCCAAGGCCATCACTAGCTGCTACCATTGGCCACTCAGTAGTCATCCTAGTAGAAACCCAATATATTAGCACCATCAGCTCATTGGTGGAAGATCATAGCTAGTTTTTGGCTCTGGTGGATACCCAACTGTTCTGTATTGCACACCATCTAGCTAGTGGAATTGTGTGGCTAACCAATGGTGATATTCATGAAATAAAATTCACATTTAATACAGTCTTTATTGGATCCTATGACTCAATAAAATATCAAATTTACACTAAAGAATTTTTATTTATAAGTATACCGTATAAGAGGCTTGAAATGGCACAGTTGATACTTGCAGACTACTTCAAATGATGATCTATACAATCAAATGGGTATTTTAGTGAAATAAATACGTTTTGATCAATTTAATATTTATAAATCCTCCTCAAAAAACCACCTTTTCACTTCTTTCATCTTGATAACCCTTTATTATCTTACCCATTATCTTATATTTATCATATCTATCCATTTAGGGAACTAAGAGTGTTTGTAAAATTATTTTTTTTAATAGACTAAACTATGTCAACTAGAAAGACCTCCCATGTAGGCTCATTATGATGGTGAGCTGACACAAGATAATAGAAACACATATTTCTTAAAAAAATAAGAGATACAAATAGCGTACTTTGTAGAAAAAAGAGACACATCCAATATTGATACAATACAAGTCATACTGGATAAATTTGAAAGCATAATAAAAAATGATAAACTAATATCCATGTTATTTACCATAACCTCAAAAACATCCCGCTATGTGGGCAATAATGAAAAAAGAAATTAAATTGATACAAGATTACCTTTCCTTTTCTTATGTCAAAAAAATGTCTAAAACATCCTAATAGAGGAATTAGGGCATGATTTATATGCCAAGTAAGATACCACCATAGAGTCTATACAAGGACTAATAATAAGAATGTAGTATTTATATCTTTCAAAAATATGTTTTTACAAATCTTTTTTATAAATCCCAAACCATTCGTAAATCAATTCTTTTGGTATTAATAATGCCTTTCATATTCCCAAAACCATAAATATAATATTTATAAATGATAAAAGATAAATTTATATCCACATATATTTGGTAATCAAGTTAAATCATATCTATCAAATAAAATATCATATTAAACCATGTTATTCAACATCATGTGAAAAACATGTGACCAATAATCAATGAAAAAATACAACATGAGTTAAATAAATATGTAATGAAAAAACACACTGTATTGGGGCCTCTCATTTGGGAATACATACATGAAATAAAATGATCCTCATCCAGGAATAGGTTTCTACCAACCAATATCGATTCAATCTATAGTCTATTGACATCACAAAACCTCTATTAGCATTACACACACTATGAGTGCAATGTATATTCCTGATGCGCCAAAGGTTCTAAAGGTGCCATGTTTTTTAAAATCTATTTTAAAACCATTATAATTATTTAGTAAATGTTTCCAAATCAAATAAAATCAAATTCAATGTTTACAATCCCATTTCATTATAAAATCCACCATTCATGAATTTAATCAAACACTTAGTGTAAAAACAGTATTTTTTTAAGAAAAACCACATAAAATATCCATTTTTAAAATAAATTCCTTGAAAGAAAAATAACTTCAGTTAAATGAATAATCAAAATGAACATTTCAATATGGATAAGAAATTCCTATAATTAACCCATTATTTAGAAACAACTACGTAAAAATTGAAGGAAAAACAAATTGCCTTTGAAAATAGAGAACAGGGTATTGTCGACCAGTTACTCACAATCCAAGAACCATAATAAAAAACACGAATCCTCCATAAAACCCATTAGATATTAAATAAAAATACCCTTTGGGTTCTATGAGACATGTGTAATACATATATAGTGAGGATCTATAAATATGATTATAAATTGGATAAAAAACCAATATACCCTGAGATAATAAATCATGAATAAATGATATGAATAAAAAATCACACGTTAGAAGCCTATAGGTAACTAATAATGGTTTAGGATGAGACAAATGGATATTATGTGCAGATTATATGTAATCTTACAAAAGGAAAAAGATTAAAATCCCACATTTCATATGTTTAGATTGTGGACAGATGTTATCTTAGAGGAGGCTGCATGGTTTAACTAACCATGATCCATTACCATGACCACAATGGGGGAATGGTTTGGATGAATGGATAGTTTAACAATGTGTAAATTATAAAAAATCCACCATTAAATCACAGATCCATACCACACAGTTTCTGTATATATTGACTAATTATGCGCCGACCGTGTGCATAGATTGTATCCCTTCCCCCCAATATCCATTTCTGACCCTCATTCCCCTAAAACATACAAAACAACTAGAATGAAAAACAATGATTAAATTAATGTGAACCAAAGATATAGTGGGTGATTTAATTCTCTAAACCAAAAAATATTTATGTCCCCATATATTCCTAAATATCTTAGAAACCCGAAAATAGAAGGAAACTCCTATGACATCAATGATTCCCTCCACATTATCTCAAGGGGATCACACCCTCACTTCAATTGTTCCCAGACCATGTGAATCATTTTCCATGACATACATTATCTTGTTGGTCCATAATTGGAAATTTTATCTGAGAAATGGTGGTATTAGTATTAAGATCAAATTCCTCTAATACCATCACATGTGAAGGATCTAGGTGATACATCCTTAGATAAAAAACATGAAACATACAATAAATATAAATCAAGATATTTTTTATGTCCACCATATATTCGACATTTGAAAGTAATCTCATTATATCAATGGTGTTAAAAAACCTTGGTGCCAACATATGTTGGTTACCCAAACGATGATTTCCTAAGAGAGGTGAAACTCTATGAAAAACATGATATACAACCTCAACCTATAGAGGCTGATGATGATAGTGTGAATATAATTTTTGATGACTCTATCTCCTTACCAAAGTCTTACAAATCCAATGAAAATTACTTCATCATCTCCTCACCTAGACTCATACTAAACGAGGACCACTCTCCTAAATCATTCCAAAATAATGGATATCTACATGTCTTCCCATACAATTCATCAGAGGGAACCATATTTATCAATTCACGATAAATATTATTATTGTAAAATTTGAACAAACATGAATTCTCTTCCAATGATCCTCCAAAATTATGAACATGATTCCCAAGAATATCCTCATGATAATGGATATCTCTCTCTATTTTTCCATCCTTTTGAGAATGAAAGACCATGTTCTATTTAAATTAGAACCCCTTTCCTCATTAAAATCATTCTTTAACATGGATTCGAACCATGGGTCCCTAAAATATTCAACCATATATGGAATTCCATAATGTATCACAATATATTAGATGTAAAAGTCTCTATGTTGTTCAATCTTCATAATCACCTTAGTAGTTGAGGAATTTTCATATGTTGATCCACGATCACCAAAATCACATATTTCCCACTTGGAATCCATTGAAAACCAATGAATAAGCCCTTTAAAATATCATCCCTATCCCATACTAGAATGTAGAATGGTTGAGTCAAAAAACTAGGTATATGGTGTTCTATATTAGTGTTTTGACAAGTTAGACAATATGATACAAAATATGGAAATGACCATCATGTCCCTGAACACCAATATCGATATATGAAGTTATGAATCATTATAGTTATAATGAACCAAGATTGAATTACATGGAAATTAAATTTATTTTTTAAAATAAATAATAAATTAAATAAAGAAATTCACAATGACCATATTAGTTTAGTGTCTTTGGAAACTTGGAACATAATCTTCAAAATTGGTTAAATATCTTCAACATCTCCATTAATGATCTTCCCCTTTTTGTTTTCCTACCAAAGACTTGTATTTATATCTTGGGTAAATGAAAACATAAAAAGGTTGAGCTAAAATGATAAGTAATGGTAAATATTGAGAACATATAACAAACCATATACATATGAATTTTAAAAACAACAACATAATGTTTAAATATCAAAATATTGAGTCATTAAAATAAATCGTGGAATTACGTAAGGCATAGATCATTATGGATCATTAACCATTATGAAATAGAATTGGAATAAAACATGGAATTTTTGAAAAAAAAGAACATAATATGATTTACATAGTATCCATGGAATTTCATCGAAGACCATCATAGTGGAAAACGTGCATTAATGAACCAGGGTTACATGCAGTTCCATCTATGTATTACTGAACTAGATTTACTTGTTGTTCTATCCCTCTATTACAGAACCATATTTACTTGTTGTTCCAGTCATGTCTATCTCATTAGATATAAATATTTATCCAATTAATTGGTGTGAGATATAGGTACCACACATATCATAATGAAATCATTCCTACTTTTTCCAAAAAAAATATAAATCCTTCAACATAGCATAAACCTTAAAATAAAAATGGGTTTCTTAACCATCATCTCATCATAAAATAATCCATATAAAATAAGATATTTTCATAAAAATAATTCCATCATAAAAAATAATATCAATGTAATATATGGATAAAGACATAATCATATGTCATATTTGAGGGAAAATATTTTTGATAAAACACTTGAGTTAATTCTTGAAGAAAATGTCATTTTTCCTTCAAAAATGATTCTATTCTCAAAATGATTTCAAATTTTAAATCAAATAATTTAGATGAAAATAATATTGAAATAATATAGAGTGATATTAATATAAATAAGGCATTATGAACATGTAAAAGTTCATTCATTCCATATGTGTTAAAAAATTATTCTTCTCATACTTTTGTTGGAAATGTCAAAAATTACCTCATATGGAAAATGAATGATTGTTTTCTTACATCCTGTTTAATAAAAATTCACCAATTAGAATAATTGATTTTATAAAATTATAAAATAATAGAAATAACAATATATATTTTTGAAACATGTATGTGTATGATAAATATATCCCATTAAATACATTTGTATAAACAACCTCAAAAAATAATGAGATTGAAAAATTATCCCATAACTTAGGTATAATATCTTTCATTGGTGTTTGAAGCTCTCATATAGTGGGTCTAAAAATATAATTTACATTTAATCGAAATATAATAATATTTATTATATTATATATTATTAACTTATGACATTATATCACCCACTCATTTATCAATTCCATGTTCAAGAAATGTTTTGGGTAATAATAATTTTATTTATCATACATCTTTTGACTTGATATTCTTAATATTATTACATATATCATGAATTACATACTTCAAGAATATAAAAAAGGATTTATATATCATATATATTCTGTATATAAATATATATAATAGATATTTTAATGAAATGGAATACACCATTCACAGAGACGGTTGGTCGTACTTACACATGATTGTGTTTTCTTTTTCCTTTTTGAGTTGAGTAGAAGAAAGTAAATGAAATAAAAATATATTTATATATATATATATGAATAAATCAAATAGAATTATTATAAAATATATTTCATGATTTTATATTTTATATACGTTATAATCATCCTTGAATGGTTTACATGGATGATGAATCTTATCGCATCATGGAGACTGTAAGCCATACGTATGCACGAATGACGATATCATTCCCTCGATGGTTAATTTTTATAAAATTGGATGGTATATTAATTATATAGTATAATTAATATGTCTTATTAATTATTTAAATCCATTATACCCATCATTATACCCAACCAAATTAGGTATTGTTTAGTAATAATGACACCAAGGTGTGGCGACAGTTAGTCGTGCGTACAGACGCATGGTGAAACTGTTTCTCGTAGGATGGATAAAAAGTGGTATATGGTTTTACCATAATTATAATAACCTATAATAATGAATTAGATACTAGTGTTATTAATTTATTGTGGAAATAACAATATGAGAATAATTATAATAAGAAATGAATTTTGAAAGTGGTGATAAAATAATTACCTCCTTTTCGGGTATATCCTTTTGGTATGAAAAAAAGGATTCCATAAGATGGATTTATTCCCAAATGGTTGACTCAATAATGATGTGAGGGATGTTTATAAGAGATTGGGTCATGCTTTGGATGATCCCAAGGGATTTAGATGTGTGATTAAAGTAGAAGGAGATGTTCCCTTTTATAATAGAGGGGAGGGGCACCTTTGGAATGTCGTGAAGTATTAATTTATTATAAATTCATTTTTTGTTTATAATTCACCCGAACTCATTAATTTCCTAGATAAGATGATTATGTGTCGAAATAATTACAAAAACTAAAATATAAATATGTTTATATTTTATTCTAAACGTTATCATTTTGACTTATCTTTATTTAATCAATTTAATTTTATTTGGGGTAGTAATTTTCCAAAAATTAATTGGTTATAAATATTTACTTATGTGGTGTCAATATACAATAATTTGATAATTAATAAAATTTTAAACCACTTAAATTTCACATTCTAATAGTTAAATATATTTGATATTTTTAAATAAATTAATAATATGTTATTTTATAAAACATTAATTGTGTCAATTATGACACTATTCAATTATTTGTCTCTTAATGACCTCCACTCAGAAGTGAAATGAAAAAGAACATTTAATACCCTCCATAAATTTCATTGCCTCCATGAAATTTTATGGATCTCATTAATTAGTTAATATGATATTTATATTAATATTTTTAGGAATGTATATTTGATATTTAAAACAATAAAATAATTTCTACATCACTATTGTGTCATCATTAAAAGCAATAAATTAATATTTAATAATAATAAATAAATTGACATGATGTATATAACATCATTATATTTCTGGAGACTATTTATTTTAAATTTTTTATGTTTTTTATCACTATATTAAAATTATTATACTTGTATGATATAAGAGAGTGACATGATATCACCATATTTTTTTAAATTATAATTACATAACTTAAATGGACGAATGACCATTAATTGAATCAATTCATACCCATAGGATATATTGTTCTAATATAATTCATTAAATAGGATTTTTACATCTATTAGTATAATATTATTATTTTTATCCTATTTTTTGTTACACTATTATATGTGATTTACTAATAAATGTTTTAAAAACAATTATCATAAGTACTATTCACAATCAAAATAAAAAATAAAAGTAACCTATTTACATAATTTTGAGACACTGATTCCAAATATGGAATCCATTTTTATTAATTCAAAATATAGAGTTAGAAGAAAATAATTTAATTTTAATTCTAGTTGTCAAAACCAAAAATCAACTTTTTAAGAAATAAAAATCTTATCAAAAGATTGTCATGTGTTTTTGTCAAATTTAAAATTTAAATTTATTCTAATGACCATAATTTTATTTAATAAAAAAATCCAATAAATCATTAAAACCAAATAAAAATATAATATTACTATATAAATAAATTAAACGAAGATACAATTTAAAATTAAAATACATTATTTTTCAGTATTAATCAAAATATGAATTTAAATAGATTAATTCCAAAAATTCAACCTAGATAAATTTTGATGTCTTTCATCAAAAAAATATGAATATTTTTTTAAATAGATTATGTAATATTGTTTTAAACTAGATTAAATATTTGTATTCCATCAAAATGGGGAAGACATGCATTTTATAAAAAATACTCCATTTAGTTGAATAATAAAATTTGTTCTTATAACATGTTATATAAAATACATAAGATGAATGTGAATGTTATATAAATTTCAAAATGAAATTAAAATTATTAATAATTTCTAGTTTATATAATATTTTAATATTATATATAGATTTAATGAATCTCGGTGTTGCGTTCAATGCAACTTATTAAGGAAGACACTCTTGCGTGTAATGAAAGCCATGTCAGGGTCTTATTTATTTCAACATTACTTTGGTGTTGTATATAACATAATCCAAACATTTTATTTTATACATTGATCAAAATCTATAATCAGTGTTGTGTGAAATGAATTCTATCAAACGAACATGAAATTGTGTGTAACATAAGATATGTATAGTGATGCATATACTACAAGCTAATACGATGTTGTGTATAATACAATCTAATACTTCTGTAGCATACAACACAAGACATAAGATAAATTAAAAAGAATTTGTTTCATTAAAATCTCGGGGTGTTACATTATACCACCCTTCAAATGAATTTCTCCCATTAAATTTCATCAGTGTTATAAATGGTTTTCTACCTGACTGTTTCTTTCAAAGAAACCAAAAACATAAAAATGAACACTAAATAGTAATTTTAAAAAGGAATTTTAGAAAAATATTCACTAACAAAAGTAACTCATCACTGGGTTACAATATCAGAGAACATAGGTGGTATGTGGAAACATGGATCTAGTAGAGAAATACAGCAATCATCATTCAATGGATGGTGATAGAGAACAGGGATAGATAAAATTAACAACAAGAAATCCATAAATCTTTTATTATTTAAGAGGCCATGTTATTCATCAGATAATAAATTACTAAAATAACACATTTGGTTTTGAAGATTCTTTCCTACATTTGAGGAACATTAGAAGAAATACTAACTTGATTTTAGCACAATCACATCATTGGTCATACTGGAACTATTTCTAATTCATCTATTATTTAATGAAAAAAAGGTGGATTTTTCATTATTGAAGTGTTAGTAGATCATGCGATAGAATGATTGGTCATTTCATTTATCTCAACAAAAAGGATATCATAGGTAATAAATTATGCATAAGTACACCTATAGTGAGATAATATATTAATGTAACAAACCTCAACATGAAAATAACTAATACTATCCATAATTATATAACATTAAAATCCTTCCAAACATTAACAATATATATCATAAGAAATAGGTTACCTAAATCAACTTAACACTTGTCTCCTATATCTCATTAGGTAGTTCATGGTTGTCACATTCCAAACATGTTAATACATTAATCATGAATGCTCTTAAAATATGATAATAAAATAAATTACTATAGAACATTATTGAAAAAATCCATTATATCCATATTAACTCCTTAC
Organism: Viscum album; assembly: GCA_963277665.1. Taxonomy (NCBI): domain Eukaryota; kingdom Viridiplantae; phylum Streptophyta; class Magnoliopsida; order Santalales; family Viscaceae; genus Viscum; species Viscum album. Next base: position 329,109,988 of record OY728128.1, read on the forward strand.
ACACACCAAAAATTCTATATAATCAAACCATGTTATCACAACGTCCTTGTACAAGTCATGAGGAAGTTAATATTATCCATAATCTCACTGTCTCTTTATCCCTTCATTATGCACATATCATGAGCTTTTGAAAAATATTTAAATCACTTTTCATAGTTATTGATACCACATACTTATGGAAAAACATGATTGAATAATAAATTGATATTCTAATATAACATCATACAATAAAAGCGATTCTACAACACTATTTTTGATACCCATTACCTAGAATCTTAATCATTCCACCACATTGTTGTCATACTCAACATCTTTGGTACTTATTGCATGGAATATTCTTATTTTATTGTACTTAAGTGGGTGTTTATGTTGATAATCATCCATAACCATTATATTAGGGCATTGGTTAGCATAATTCTTTACTTCCTTGTACATGTAACCATCATTTGTGGGAGGTGAACTCTTGGGAGCAGTATATGTTTTCCCATCACTTCTACAGTAAAATTCTTGATGACCTTCTTTCCCACACATAAAAGATTTATCATTTCCCTTAAGATAATTTCATCCATGCTTCCGTAAAGAAATTGATAATAAATCAAACCTAATCTTATTTTATTTTTAATTATTACTGTTTCATTTGAATTGAATCCCTATTTTCATATAATAACCATTAGATAGTTGAGAAACTACAATATATCATTTTGTGAGAACAATAAGAGGAAGGTACATATTGAAAAATAAGTATTTGAAGTCATCACAATCCACTAAGTCAATTTTATATTGTTGCATTGTATTCTTGATAATGTTCCACCACAGATTCACATTACCATCCAAGAAATAAGTTCCCAACATAACCATTTCATTTCATAGAAAATGGAGAATGAAAAATGTATTTTCAATTGTATGAATCCATCTATAAGTAACTACTGAATTTATCATTCCAATAAAATAAGTTGGATGTTTCCTTATGTAATATTCAAGGAATTTTTGTTCCCACATTTGATCATTTAGAAGCCTAGCATGATTTTTGGTCGTAGATACAAGTTTCTTTAATTGGGATCCCAAAACATTTAGTTTTTTGTGAGGAAAATAACTGTATATCCCATCCCATCGAGCAATAGCATTGTTGTTTTGGGATCCAACAATTGTCTAATACCCAAAAAGAATAGTGTGAGATAGAAAATTCATACTAGGAAAACAACATAATAAAGTGGGGTTACATTCAATATCTAACATGTGAGGATTAATACTTTGTCATTAATGATTATTACCATAATTAATGGATTATTAACTATAGTTAGACATACCCTTGGGGATATATATATAGAAATATTATTAACATCTATAGAGATCTCACTAATGTTTTCCCTTCCTTCTTTCCAATGGTTGACTAAACTTTTTCTCTGATACCATCTATAGAATCCCAAGCTTCACATACAAAGACATTAAATTTATTTTGAGTAATACATAATACATTAAAAAAATATATTCCTAAAGACCATATTAGTTTAGTGTATTTAGATGAATGAAAAAAAATATTCTATGTTTGTTAAATATCTTCTTCATCTGAAATAAAGAGCTTCCCATTTTTTTCCTACATAAAAAATTTCATTATATCTTGGGGAAAATATAACATAAAATGGGTGATCATAAAATGCTCACTAAGGGTAAAATGTATAACATAAAACAAACTATATATATTAGATTATAAAAAACAAGAACATGTAGTATAAATATCAAAATCATGATTTATGAAATATATCTTGGCAGTACATAACACATAGATAATTATGGAACAATAACCTTGATAAAATATTATTCGCATAAAACCTGGAATTATGGAGAACAAATAAGTAGATAATATTCTTTCCATACAATCCAATTCATTATTTCCAATACCATAATTGTGGATAAAGTTCACTATTGAACTGGGTTTATTGGTCGTTCATGTCATGTATTAATGAACAAGATTTACTTATCGTTATTTCCCTTAATTCCTGAATATGATTTACTTGATGTTCCAGTCATCTCTATCTCATGATATATACACCATTACCTAATCAATTTTTTAGAGATATATGTCACACACATATTATAAGGAAATCATTCTTTCATTTTCCACAAAACATAAATCATTTATCATAACATAACCCATAAAATAAAAATTGGTATCTTAAACATCACTCCATCATAAAATAATCCAAATCAATTAAGTAGATTTAATAAAAATAATTCCACAATAAAAAAGTTAAATAAATTTAATAATAGGTAGAAGAACATAACCCTATGTCATATAAGATGGAAAATAATTTTGATAAAACAGTTGAGCTATTTTCTTGAGGAAAACATCCTTTCTTCTTCAAAAGAACGTTTTCTAGTATCCAAATGCCTAGAAATCTTAAAGAAAAAAAATTTTGTTGAAAATAAAATTGAAATAATATAGAGTAAGAATCATGGAAATAAGGCATTATGAATATGTAACAATATATTCATGTGGTATATGATAAAAATTGTGTTCTTGTACTATCATCGAGAAAGTGAAAAAAAGAACCTCATATGAAAAAAACATTGATTAATTCCATACCATTTAATAAAACATCACCAGTGGGTATAATTTAATTTAAAAAATACTATGAGAATATAAATAATAATATATATTTTTAATACATGTGCTTGTATGATAACTATACTCCATTAAATACTAATGTATCAACAATCTCGAAAAATAATGAGATTGCACAACAATCATGTACATTTGGTATGATTTCTTCTAAATGTGTAAAAAACTAATGTAAATTGGGATTAAAATTATTATTAACTAGTAAGAGAACCATAATAATATTTGTTACATCATGTATGATTCACATATGAGTTTATATTATGAGTTTATTTATCAATTCCATATTAATAAAACGTTTTGGGTAATAATAATTATACTTATTGGGTGTATTTTGACATATTATTCTTGATATTGTTACATAGATCAAGATTTAATTACATATATATTCAAAAAAATGTATAATATATCATATATATTCAATATAATAATATATATCCTTGATAGATAAATGAGATGAAATACACCGTTCATGGAGACGGTAAGCTATAAATACTCATGAATGTTGTTTCCATTTCATTATTGAAATGAATGGAAGAAAGTAAATGTTATATATATTTACAATAGAATTATTATGTTATATATTTTATTATTATTTATTATATATACCTTATAATCATCATTTAATGGTTAACGTGGAGAATGAATATCACCACATCATGGAGATGGTAAGTTGTTCATATGCATGAGCAATGATATCATTCCCTTAATAGTAAAATAGCATGGAATAAGATGGTATATGAATTGTATAGAATAATTGTTTAGATATATTCCTTACTTTTGCCTATTATAATCATAAATATTACCATCCCAATTAAGTATTGTTGAAGACCAATTACACTATTATGTGGAGATAGTAAACTGTATCTACACACACATGGTGATATTGTTATTTTTAGGATGGATAAAAGAAGGTATAAGGTAGTAACATAATTATAATAAAATATTATAATGTATATGACACTATGATTTTAACTTTATTATGGAAATAATATAATAAGTGGAGGAAGTAGAATAAATAAAGTTTGAAATAGGTGATAAAATAATGACCTCCTTTTAGGGTATCTATTATTGGAAAGCACAAAAGGACTCCTTAAGATGTATTTCTGCCCAAAGGGTGGATTCTAGGATGAATTGAGGGAAGTTGGGTGGGGATTTGGTTTGGGTTTGGACTATTTAAAGGGCATTGGAGGTGTGACTCAAATAAATGGAGAGGTTCTCTTTTATAAGAGAGGGGAGGGTCACCTTTAGAAATTATTGAAATATTAATTTATTTTAAATTCATATTCGGTTTATAATAGTCCAAAACTCATTTATCCCACATATAATATTCTTATGAGTTCAAATAATATAAAAAATAGAATTTTACATATTTTTTTATCTTATTTTATATTTTCTTTATTTAATCGATTTAATTTTATATGTGGTAACAATATTCTAAATATTAAATGGTTATAAATATTTTCTGATATATTGTAAATTTACCATAATTGGATAATTGATGACATTATTTACCATAAATTAATACATTTTAAAATATTAATATTTTTCTGATTTTGAAATAATTTAATAATATGTTGTTTTTATAAAATATCAATAGTTTTAATATTGACATTGTAAATTTATTTGACATTGAATAAAATCGAATATGAAGATAAGTTAAAAATAATTAATACAATGTTTACATGTCTTAATCAGATATAAAATTATTTTATCACATTAATTAGTTCATATGATATATATTTTAATATTTTAAAAACAATTATTTGATTTTTCTATCAATAAAACAATATCTACATCACTATTGTTTCTTTATTTATGGTAATTACTTAGTCTCTACCATTTTTAAACAAATTAACATGACGAATATAATTTTATTATATTTTTGGAGATTATTTTTTTTCTATGTTTTTAAGATGTTAATCACAAAATTAAATTTTTATACATAGAATATTTATGAGGGACACCTGTTGTCACCTTCATTTCATTTAATTTTAATTACATTTCATTTATGGAAAATTGTCCATTAAATGAATAAATTCTGAACAATAGGTGATATTGGTTGACTTTAATTAATACAATATAATTTTTGAAGGTGTTATGGTTATTTTTTCATTTTCATTTTATAATTAGTTATCATAATTTACTTGATTTACATTTAAATATGGAAAATAAAAATTACCGCAGTTACAATTCATAAAATCCAAAAAATAAAAATATTTTTATGAACATAATTTTGATCTAATTATTCAAAATATGGAATCGTTTTTTCATAATTCAAAACACAAAATTGGTAGAAATTAATTTAAAATTATTTTCCATTGTTAAAACCCAAAAGCGGGTATTTAAGAAGTAAAAACATATAAAAAGATTGTCTTGTTTGATGTCGAATTTAAATGTGAAATTACATAAAATGACCAAAATTGTATTAAATTATAAAAACATAATACAATTACACTTAAAATCCAATAAGAATGATAATATAACTATACAAAAATAAGACGAAATTACTGTTTTGAATTAAGATCCAATATTTTTCAATATTCATCAAAATAGGAATTTAATCAGAAAAATACCAAAAGATTGACCAAATTAACTTTTGTTGTCCCACTTCTAAATAATAAGTTTATTTTTTCAAATAAAATATATAATAGTTTTAAAATCCTTATTTAAAAATTTTCTCCCCTAATATGGTGCTAAAACTTAATTTTTAAAAAATACTTCTTTTATCTAAAGAATTGAATTTTCTCTTATACCGGGTTCTATAAAATACATAAGATGATTGTTAATGTTATATAAATTTCAAATTTCAATTAATACTATTCATAACCGCTATTTTATAGATGATTTTAAAAAATATATCACCGATTAAAGAAACTCAATATTGCATACAATACAGTCTATCGAGGAAGGTCGATCATGCATGTAATAAATGAAAAGCCAGTTTTGTATATAGTGAAAGCTTACTTTAGTGTTTCACATATCCTAATACAAACAAAATTATTTTATATAATGAATAAAATATATACTCAGTGTTGTGTGAAATTAATTTTATCAAATGTAGTTGATATATTGTGTAACAGAGACCAAATATAGTGTTTCATATATAGCAAGATAAAACAGCGTTGAGTATAGCGCAAATAAAATATTAGTGTAGAGTACAACAATATACATCAATGAAATTAAATTAAATTTATCTCATAAAATCTAGGTGTGTTACATTACAATCCATAGGATGTATAGACCAACATTAATAATTCCCACTTCCATCAACTCCCACCTTATAGAAATCAGAACATCCAAACTGCTACAGAAGCACAAAGCTTCACTGGGTGACCAAGACCACTCACTTGAGGTCTCCCCATCGTAAAAGATTTTACCTATGTGTTTTATCATGGATACCATAACCTTATCTATATGAACATGATCATAAAAATATGAGTCATATTTATCAAAAAAAATGTACGCTGATCCACCACCCTCTTCCACATTTAATATCAAATCCACAAAAAAACTCCTCCAAGACCACTCCAATAATGATTACTTCATAACATGTGTCATAATTATTCTACTCAGTGCATCAGTAACCATGTACAAATTCTAAATTGTTTACGTAATTTAATAATCAAATGTACGAAGATACACCACCTAGAATTTGATTATCATGTTTATATCCCTATGAGTAAAAATATATTTTAATCTATTATGATCATAATTCATTGTAAACAACTGTCCATATAGATATTTATTCCATGTTTTGAGTGCGTTCAATAATACTGGTAACATTAGATCATGGTTAGGGAAATTATTCTCAATACTTTATAACTAGAGAGATCCATAGGCCACTACATGTTTCTCATGCATTAAAAGACATGACATACTCATACAAGAAGCATCACATAAAACATCATAACATGAACTGTGTTCCTAATTAATCAAAACCGGTGAATAATTTAGCCTCCGCTTCCAATCCTAGAATGATAGATAAAAATTATAATTAAAATCAAATTTTACAACTATACATGTTATTGTTGTCATAAATGATGCGATCTTGGGGAAATCTAGGACTAACCAACAATAGTAACAAACCAAACCCAAGATGATCGAGATCTAAATCACATTTTGTGGATGATCCCATGAAAAAAAACCTCTATATTTTTAAGATCCACTATGACCCCCTATTATATATAACATGTCCAAGAAATTTCACTTCAAAAAACCCAAACTCTCCTTTTTAAACCATACAATATATATTATTTTTCTTTAAGGGTCAAGGAATGATATCCAAATGTTATGCATGCTCCTCCTATAACATGGATTACAAAAAAAATTATCCTAGAACATAACAAAAAAAGGGTACGAAAACCAATGAAATATTTGGTTCATCCAAGCTAAAAATAGCACTGGTGAATTAGCTATTACAAATATCATAACTTGAAACTAAAAATTACAATAATATCTCCTAAACAATATCATATGTATTCACTATTATTTCATTCTCAACTAGTGGTACACTGACAGATGCACATTCATTGAAAACTAGTTTCCTCGTCTATGCTGTTAAAAGTTACCATCAATCCTAGGTAATGGATATTTATTCTAAATGGTCACAATGGTTTACATTTGATTATTCACCTAATTTATAATACCCTCTTATGTATTTTTATAAAAGAGGATAGTAAAATCTGAAAGTGACATACAAAGATGAATAAATCCATTATCCTCTAGATCCTAAAGGTAGAAATTAAGTTCCACCAACTCAGTATGTGCCATTTGATGAGATGGAATATAAATTAGAATCATACCAGGGAGAATTTCAAAAGTAAACTCGACCTATATCTATAGAGATAACCTAGAAAAATTAGCTGAAAAGTCCTCAGGGTATGCAATGACCACTGTTAGAAGTTGTTTTCCCAAATAAGGGTCAGTGATATCAATGAACATCTCTAAAAACTAGAATGATTTTACCCCATAATAAGTAATAATAGGATCTAAAATTCAATATATAGAGTCCCACTAACCCTAAAAACATGAGTGACCCCATTGCATGAGATAAATTAAAACAAATGATGAAAGGAGTCTATAATTTCCTTAATAATGATCATCCAATCCCTTCCAAATATCTAGTCAAATATGTCAATATCATGAACTAAAATTTCACATATCACATCATAGTCTTATATCACTACCCAATATATGAGAAACTTGAATTCATGTTTAGAAATATTTCCCCAAGGATTGAAAATATCCAGCAACTATGAAATGTAATATGAAAATAATCCCAACATATCAAATAACATTTATCTTATAATTAAATGAGTAGAACATGTATTAAAAAATATGGTTTCATAGAAGATGAAATAAACATTGTACCTCATACAGTAGATGACCTTTCAATAGATTCATCTAGATCACACACGTCCAAATAAATTCATATAGTATTATTGATATATACATCCCTCTTATCTTATACATTAAACCCACCACCGTTGGAAGCATTAGTATAAAACTATGAACCATTGGTGAGAGTGTATGTATCCTTACTACAATGGGATATATTTTCAAAAAGCCCTATTATATGGATTGATGAACTAAAATGATGACTACTCATTGGATAGTCGTTAAATTTTGGCTTGGTATGAAATCACCTTCCACCTTAATAGCAAAATAACTATTTCTATCATGAAAAAAATCCCTAGTAACTAGTCCTAAATAAAACCAACCACCCTTATACTTCCTATTCTAGCAAGAATAAAAACCCTAGATAACAAATGCACTAACTAAAGCTCCACCAAACAAGTATTCCAAAATATATCTTCCCTAGAAAATTCTTGTTTGTTGACTACCTCCATGAATACTAGATGATAATTGAGAATAAACATCGGCCAAATATCGGACCATATTCCAAACTAAATCCTAAATGACTTTAGGTACTCATTTATAAAAATCTCATGTGAATGAAGAACCATCTTTGATAAGTGGTTTCAATAATACATAATGGAATTCTCCCATTGCTCAATGTTCAGAAACATGAAGCCCTTTATTGTGCATAATTTCATTTGGTAAAACATCTAATTTAATATTTTATTTGAATGATGTCTAGGAAGGTTCCTCATGAATCTTATCATGTACAATAGGGTCCCCTCATATCCTTATCCATCCATCCAGTATGTATGTGAAAAAATCCATATTAGATACCTTATGATTTTTCATAATGATAATGATCCATTGATTATTCTGAAGGAACTCCTCAAATTACTGGGTCCTTTTCAACATGGAATATTGGTGGATGTTTCTTAGTGAATTTAGAGCCACGATGAACTATATATATAGTTTTATCATCAACTTACTGACTAATAATCTGAATTTTATGGATATTACTTCAAATAAAAATGGTTTCAATGGTGTATTCTTCTATGGATTCTATCTTATATCTTTCTCTCATGGATTTGGAAGACGTCATCTAAAAGTTATCATGTATTAAGAAATAGATAATTTCAAATCATATTTAGATAATGGTATAAAATCATAGAAACAAATTCATGAATTCCTATCCATTCTATAAAACATCAAGAATTTATAGAAATTATGAATTCCATTTTTGATAATAATTATTTATAATGAAGCAAGTCAATTTAAAATGTTTCTAAATCATTTAATTCAAATGAAATAAAACACCACGTCTCAATCCTCCAAAAATATTCTAACCACCAATTATATCCAGAGATCAGACAAGAATGTGAGTTATCCAGAAACCCTACAACACTTACTATCCATATTCCGGTGGCACAGACACTTATCTACACAATATACAAAACCAATCATAGGAAGTGATAAAAACCCTATAGAAAATAATTTGTATGATAACATTCCAAAAATATCCCAAATGATACAACTAGACTAGTAACCCTAGCCCACCCATCATGGGGGTTAGTTGAAACATGATTACAGAAACAAGTCTTGTATTATGAAAAACAAGACATAAAAATAGAGTACAAATCATAAGAAAGAGATTCATCCATGATCCATATAAACAATTCTAAACATGGTAAACCGAAAATTATAATAAGATTAGAGCAAGAAGTCTCCATGTCACGAATAATTGCCTCTAAACCATCCCAGTACAAAAGTCAAGAAGATAATATAAACAAAAATGCTATAAGATTCCCTTCCCTATACCAGGGTCCTGAAAAACAAGGCTTATATCATCCCAATGGTAACATTAGAGTGTGAATGAAAATCCCAGTAGAATAACACCACATAATCATTACATGTACTTATAATAAAAATACAGTAGTTCTATATTTTCAAATATTTTTTTTTCAGAATGTATTTTCATTAATCCAACCACAATTTTTAAATCATTTCCATTATTTATCATATAACCTTTAATATTAAAAAAAATAATTAATATGGAAATTATAAGTACTAAAACATTAATTCATATAGAAAAAAATTATAGTAAGAAAATATAAACATATCTGTGAAATAAAACATTATGAAAAGACATGTGATACAACCTCATGTAAATAAATTGTGAGAAATAATCTATGAAAAAAATCAATTATGCCCTAATCCGACCTTAAATGAAAAATCACACCGTATTGGGGCCTAGCTTATGGGAATACATTAATGACATAAATGGAGCCCAATACTGGTATATTTTTGTACTTAATTCTATCAATAACAACCATAGTCTGTCAATGTCACAAAACCACTAGAGTCATTTCCCAAAATAAGAGTTATATGACTATTCCCAATAAACCCAAGGTACCCAATGCTGAGAGTTTATAAAAATCCACTTCAAAATCATGATCAGAATTTATAAAAAACATTTATATCCAAATAAATAATCATTAGATTTTGAACCACCATTTCAGATTCAAAACCTCAATTTAAGTAATTAATCAAAAACATGGTGTGGAAAATTCTATTTTAAATAAAACTCCATAAAAACATTAAAATATACATGAAATACCTTGAAAACCAAAACAAATTAAATTAAATAAATATAAAAAGAAATTTAAGAATAATGAAAATTAATTCATAAAATTAATCAATTTTATAAAAGCCCATACCTCAAAATGGAGGTAGAACAAATAAAATTTTACAACATAGATTGGGGAAGAGTAGATTAGGTCCTCATGATTCAAGAAATATAATAAAAATTTTCAATAATACATAAAACCAATATGATATATAATTAAAATATCCTTTTTGTTCTATTAGATAATAGGAGAAGATATCTAGTGGGGATCTATAATGAAATGAATAAGACAGATAAAAACCGCAACATAGCATGTGATGATCCACAAAATGTAGGATTTGCACCTTGTATCCAAATAAGGAATCCTCTAAAAACTATGTAAGGTATAGGATGATCCACATTGATATTAGAAGGTGATTATACTTATATAAAACCATAGTAATTATGGTAAAATCCCACTTTTTCTGAGTTCATAGGGGGGTCACGTTGTTTCTTTGAGGAGGTCATATAGTTATGAAAATTTTGTACCTTATCCTTGTTCCCATAAATTCCATTATTTTTGGGTGTATGTTTTGTTTAACTATATTACAATATAAAAAACCTATTGTTAATACATAGTTCCATTCATAAATATTAGACTAACTGTGTTCCAAACATGCACATGGTTTGTTTCCTAAAGAAAAACAAATATTAAATTGGTGAATAAGTCATATCTAATGGGTGATATATTAATCCCTAAACTTCTGATCACATTTTTCATCTTTTTTTTTCAAGTTATTTGATATTACTAAATCAAATGGTTTTTTTTATTTCTACATTTCATGGTTACCAAAATTACCAAGGACTACTAATCAAAAATCCTCCAAATTAATAAATAGAGGATACATAGGGGAAAATATTATTATATTTCCAAAACACATTATCAAATCATGTTAATAATTTATTTTAAAAAATTTCATTTTCATCACATTATTCTATTTATCATTAATTCTTTATGTTTAGAGACTCATAATATTAATATCTTAATTACTTAAATTTTTAATTTATCAAACTCAAATAATATATTAATCCTTTAATACGTATACATTTATAAATTATTATAATCACATAATTTAATCAATTTTCATAATTTATATAAATAACTCTATTTCAATATATAATTTTCATTATGAAATAATTCATTTTATCCCTTTAATATGTAATGATTTCACATATAATTCAACCACTGTATTTACTTTCGTTTTAATGATATTACTTTGAATATTTTACATTATATATTTTCTAAACATGTAATGGTAATTCACCCAATAGATTCCATAATAACCCTAAAAAACATTTGGTATCATAGAAAATATTTTTATTTTTAAAATCATTAATGATTTTAAGTAATTATAGTTTAGAAACGAATCTACCTCTTAGAAACAAAATGACCCTATATGGGACTATATAATTTGATACCCTTTCTTTAATTGTAATGAATATAGCTTTGGTAAAACTCACATGAATACATTTTTAGATGTATTGGATATCATGATTTTAAAATTTTTATAGATGATCATAAACCTACTAAAAATTTGATGAAAAAATAGGCTAATGATGAAATAAATTCTATTTAATGTAATAAAAAATATATGATTTCATTACATTATAATCTTATGAAAATGAATTTAATAAATTATCTAATTTAAAAACATTTCATGAAATATGTAAATTTCATGAAACTACACATTAAGGCACAAATAAAGTTCAAGATATTATATTTGTTATATAAAGGAATGTTTTTTAAATCATCAAAATTTACCCTACTGAATATGTTACCAAGATGTTTACATCCATTGCTGACATATAAAATGGAATTATATTTATTTGTGATATATTTTTTATAGAAATGTTTTAATGATATTTTGTTGGATATTACCATGATCTATGTGATCTTTGTTGATGGGGATTCAATAAGATAATTAAATTAAATACATTTCAGTCAAAGTACTTGTTTGATGTCTCGCGGCTAAAAAGATCACCAGGAAGTGATAAGAGGTAAAAGAAACTCTAGTATTACAGGAATGAAATAAAATTTATTTTAATGAAATAGAGAAGTTGATTCATCATAAATTGATTCTAAATATTCATACATGGAAAAAAAGATTGAAAAATTCATTAAAACTAATAAAGCCTCGGAATATGATACCAAGGAGAATTTGAATAAATTCTAGGAAATTAGTTATAATTTAAAAATATAGGGACATATCGAACATGACTAATCAATAGTAAATAAAATAATAGAACTATAGAAGAATGTTAAAAAATATTGAAAATTTTCAAAAAGGATTTTCTGTGATGATAAACTTTTTCCCTCTTGAAATTCATGTGATAATATAACAAAATTAACTTCACAGAAGACACGATTTATACAGATGTCAACTATTCTTACACTTCTAAATATTATAATTCATTTCATTATTACACCCATATATATTTATCAAATATTTTAGATCAAAAATATGATATATATATATCCAAATATAGTTTGTAATTAACTTTTTTGTTTAAAATAAATACATTCTAATCATTATATAGGACTTGTAAAACTGATTCTAAACGAATTATAATATAATATTAAAATATTATTATTTATGAAAATTATCTCCTAGAAATCCGAAAGCTTTTATGTATAGTAATAGATAAATTATGAATGATATAGTCCAGACATATATAAAATTAATTATTTGGTTTCCAATTAAGTATAAATTAAAATGAAAACTACTTTAAAATTGTAGAAATATTTTTCTGAAAAAAAACCTTTTGGAGAATAAATCGATTCTTTCTTAATTAGATTAAATAAATCAGTTTTGGTTAATTTTATTGAATAAATTTCAATATTATCTATTCAATAAAATGTTTTATGATTTATCTTATGTTTTTTTCAAGGTATGAGGTTAGAATCACTGCATTTAATGCTTAAAAACTGTATTTTCTTCTAAAAAAAGTTTTGTAAATTTATTCAGATATATATTAAAATTATTATTTTTTAAATATTTGGAAATATATTTGAATAAATGAATATATATTTTCACATAAATTTTACTAAATTATCTTAGAGATAATTTATTATAATGTTCTTGAAATGATAAAATTTTCAGTGAATTGAGAAAAATGATGGATTTTTGTAAAAATTATCATTTCATTTAAATATTTTAGTCATAAAAATAAAAATATTTTTGTTTTAAAAGAAATAGTAGTTAAATTAAATTCAAACTATTCTAATTTCTGTCATTTTAAATAATATCCTGTTAAATTTTGATATTTTTTTAATCATATTATAATTTTTTACTTTGGAAAACAATTTTATAGCTCTATTTGTAGGATACATTTTTAAATAAATTATACCACTTTTTAAATTGAATATGAAAAAATGTAATCCATATATTGATTAATAATAATCAGTATTATCTAATAAGTTCATTATAATTTTTTAACATGATGAATGGTAAAAAAATAGAATTCAATTATCATGGTTGAGGTACAAAAAAGTTTACTAAGGGATGAAGAGAAAACATTAGGGTTAAAAAATGACCCAAAACATGAATAATAATTATATTATTATAATAGTTTTATCCTATATAGACTATTTATATATAATGATCCTTTTCTGAATCTCATTCCATTTGAAAAATGGTTGTGTAATTCATTATTTGTTTTTAAAATTCAAAATGTGTCTTCTCCACTACTTATAAATGGAAACCCCATTTCTACAATCTTTGAATACACGTATCCATTTGGTTTAGAAAATTCATATAAATATAAACTCTTTCATTAATTCCAAACATAATATATTGTATAGTTTTATCATATACATCCTAGGAAGGATTTTGGCACAAACCTTATAATTTTGTCTGAAGAAGAGGCATTGTTCATAACTGGGAGTTTTGTTTAATTTATTCTTACACCTCTTAAATATATTATTATAACATTTCAAATTAATAATATTACTATATTAGAAACATGTAGATGTTATTATATTGATTTAATGACCATCGACCATATCCTCCACCCTCGAAAGTGATATCAAACTATTGATCATGTATATGATATGTTATGACCCCATGAACCAATGAGATCCTATTTCCATCACCACTTTTCACAAATAGAAGTAAAAACTTAATTAATGTTATTATATGAAATTTATGATATACTTATTCTTAAAGAATTATAATACCTCATATTCCTATTTTTATATTCCATATCTTATAGAATATGATAATGTTGCACATGTGTACATCATACATCCACCACCAAAACAATGTGATTTTTTTCACATATAACATAAATGTATGGTTATAAGAATTAATTTTTTGTTTATATATAAAATTAATGTAATATTATTAAATATCTAAAATCAACATATCGTATAATATTCTCCCTTATCATTTATTGAATAGATGACAACATTGTAGAGGTTTATGGTAGATTATCACCTCGTAAAGTGATGTGACTCTTTTTATTTCTACATCGCAGGGATGGAATATATAGGTCTATTAAAATAGATAATAATTTTCTTATGATATAATGATCATTATTTAATGCAAAAAATTACACTTACCTTCATTCCATTCTGATCATTAAAAAATGGATGAATTACTCATGCACACAAACGACTTACCATCTCAATGATTGTAACGTAGTTCATTTTTCATAACCATATTATATGATTGGTTTTAAAATAGTTATTTATGAATAAAAATTATAATTATTTCATGATTACCAATCGGTATAAGATTAAATAATAATATATTTCTCCTTATTAACCATACTGAATTGATTTTTGTCTTATGGTTCATTTATCTTCAAAATGTCTGATGTGTAATCAATTGGTTAATTAATTGAATATAATATGAAAAAATAAAAAAAACTTAGAATAAAATATAATTTTTTTGTAATAATTTAAATAATTAACATAATATTATTATTTAGGAATATAATGAATTCACGTGACGATTCAGGCTTGAGGTAAGGGATCTTCTTAAACCACCCCTTCATTATGGTTGTAAATTTTATCAATCCAAATCACATTATCTATATATTTAAATTTATGGAATGAATATAAATTTCAAATGTAATTCTCAAAAATATATACCAAAAGTTTTCTCCACTAAATTTTTGTGGTAATAAATGCCTTCTGTTCATTTATCAAATTCCATCATTAGTAAATTTCCATAGATTTTTATATAAGAAACCATTATAAAACCCTATTTTTTCCATCGGTAAATCTTATGTTTTACCTTGTGATTTCTTTAGTTTCTATGAAGCAAATAAATCATCAAAATTCTATGATGGGTGTGCCCATATATTCATCTATTATATTGTGTAAATATTTAGTCTTGTGACGTGTCATATATAGGATTAGGGAGTAAACCTAATCTATTATGGGACATTGTCCTCCATGTGATATTTTGTTGAATGTTATAATGGACTTATGATTATGTAATGTTATATGTACATAATATATTTATTATTATTCCGGGTTCCTATTATCATAATGTTATGTCCCCATGTTATTTACTCATGAGACTTCTCTTTTATGATATCATGTTATACTTTTGGATCACATGTTATTTTTTCTTATCATATCATTCCCTGACTAGATTTTACTCTCACCCCATTATTTTCTGTATTCCCAATCTATATTATTTTTTTAATATGTTGAATAAAATTTAGGTTCCCACTATGGAG
The DNA here is from genome assembly GCA_963277665.1 of Viscum album. Lineage (NCBI taxonomy): Eukaryota > Viridiplantae > Streptophyta > Magnoliopsida > Santalales > Viscaceae > Viscum > Viscum album. The sequence continues at coordinate 329,126,322 of OY728128.1, forward strand.
AATAAAACAAAAAGTTATTATTTTAGCCTCACATTATATTATTATGTAAATAGTATCAAAAATAAATTATACATTTTTAGTCCTCAATCTGTTTTGAATGAATAATTTTGTTTAAAATGGTGCAATAATATGTATAAAAGTCTTAGGATACTATATTTTGTATTAGAGGAAAGTAATAGTTATCCCATGGAACTAGGATGATAAAACAATATTGATAATTCTTGGGATAATCCTAATTATAATATTAGTTATAGAAAAAATTCATAGAATTTGGTGGATGATAGAGCGAGTGGTTTTCATGAAATTACATCCATTTCTGGATAATACACGTGGAAATAGATATAGAATAGTTATAGATAGGGGTAATAACTGCAAAAAAGGAATATTAGAATTAACTCATGTGTTACCTAATACATGGAAATGGGACTTACTATGCATCTAGTTTGACAGTCCCAAATGGTATGTTTTTTAAATTCCGAAACTCGTTATGAACCATTATGAAGGACTAAATAAAAATGTAATGTTAGAAAACCTAATAAGAATCATTACAATTTATAACCATGATTGATTCATATAGACTCTTAAAACAGGATATACATTTTAATTACAAAAATTTCTTTCTATGTATATAATATTATATTATATAAGAAATCTTATGTTCATAGAATATTTTTATTTGTTTAATTAAAGGATATAAATAAGAAAACACATGCTGAAAAATAGAATTATATGAAATTTGATGATTTTAGCAATTATATTACTAACCTTATGTGATATAGATATGAGAAAATTATTATAGTACATTAACAACTAGCTCATGTTATGAAAAATAACATGAAGATATAGAATTCCTTCCTCCTCTTAAGAAAGAACATGTAGTAGTCAAAACATTTAAGTGAATAATACCCTGATCATTTGTTGATCTTATGATCCTGTTATTGTGGAACAATGGATTAGATCTATTGAGAATATTTTAATTACATTCTAATACATACATAATGGGAATTGTATGTTTCAAATTTATGACATTAAGGGATATGACAATTAGTGGTGGACAGTAATAAAGAACACAAAGTCCTAGGAGAATCTTGATTCAAATGAATTTAATAAATTCATGATTTCTTCCAACAAATATTTTCCATGAACTATACATATTAAAATAGAGAGTATCTTTAATGGAATAAAAATAAATAAATAAGTTACTATCTGGGTTTATGTTGCAAAATTCCACGGTTTTCATAGTTCACCTCTGACTTTGTTATCATCACATATTGTAATGTAGTCTATGTATTTTGTGGGTTAAATCCATGTATATGAAAGGAAATAGAGAATAAATAAATCTATAGTTATGAATTTAATGTCTATAATTCATTCAATGTGGAGAAGGAGATTAATGGATCTCAGTGGTCTCATGGTATATGAATCAAATACATAAAATAGTGTTTTTATCAGGGAATACAATATTTAAATCTCAAGGAGAAAATAAACCCTGATATCCCACATGTAACGCCCCGACCCCAGCTACCCAGAGTCGGGGCATTAATTCGTATCATTGGCATGATCACAAGAAAGATCAAATTTCGAAATACCGATTGGTTTAGTAGCCTTGGAAACACTAGATATATTCATAAGTTTTACATTACATCATAAAATGAAAAACAACATAATGTCTCCACTGCACACACTATTATCCCCTCATAATGTCCCTGCAGGTCATTCATAACATACTTCTTCACATCCTGGGAAAAGTAAAACATAAAAGAGGGGTGATCTCAAATGCCCAGTAAGGATAACAATATAGCGGAACATTCAAAATAAGCCTAAACATTTAAGGCAATGCATTACTAAAACAAAAGCCTTTTAAACTTGAACTTCAACATAGTATGGCAAAAGTAAAATGAAATAATTCCATTTACTTATTCACATGGATATTCTACTAATCGAATAATCACATGCAAAATCAATAACCACTTTCATAATGTTGAAATGCATAATGCCAGACTATCATAACCACATAGTCAAGGCCTCGTGCCAAGACTACAAATAAGATTTTGTCAAGGCCTTGTGCCAAGACACTAGTTTGTCTCATGAGACCTACCGATGCATCGAGGAGCTATAGCGGGCTCCACCCGTCACATATCAAGTCCAATGCATTCCCATATGAAAAGATTTAAACATAACATAAACATTCGTATTAAAACTAGTATACGAAATGTCAATAATTTCACAATAAACTATGAATGGTATAAAAATAGCACATCCACAGTCAAACATATCACAAAACCTTCAATACAATATAGAAGTTTTGTATCATAATAAATCAACTTCAAATAAGCGTAAAATCCGTCAAAGGATGTTGACATAGATGAAATCAAAACACTTTTTAGAGAAATATCTCTTTCTATTTTTGAAATCATTTAAGATCCATATAAAATAAAACATTTTCTTAAAAATATTCTTATAATCTTGTAAGGAAAACTTTGAAGATTTTATAACGGCGGAAAATAACCGCACCCGCCGTATAAGTTAAAAAAACATTCTTACCTTAATTATGTCGAAAAGGTTAAAAGGACCTTGTTTTGAAAACGACGGAAAGATTTCTCTTATAAAAAGTAAAACAAGGGTATAAATGACTTTAACCCATATTCTTGTAAATGATAAAAATGTTTTGAAATGCATTTTTATGAAACATGGATGTGGATGATAATGAGATCCCAGTAGATTATTACGTATAAACAACCTCAGATAATGAAGAGATTGTGAAATAACCCTTACCTTGTACTTTTCCTTGGTTGGGGTAGGTTAACCTCCTGTATAATGGTGAAATAATTGTTATAATATTATACAAGAATCATATACATTAATATGATATCATATATGATCTTTTAATATTGATTTGATAATAATATCTTAGTATTATCGTTGTTTCGAGTGTTAACTTACGTGTTTTCTCTCATATGTTTTGTTACGTAAGACATGTTTGTTAAGGATAGGTTGTATATTATTCATATCCAGAATGATATCAAGTCCTTAAACATCATTTTTAAATAATCAAATGATAATTATACTTGAATGGATACGATGGAGAATGAATCTCATCGCGTTCGTGGAGACGGTAGTCCGTACGTACACACGAGCGACAATATCATTCTTTTGATATTAAAATAATATATAAATGGATGGTATATCATATATACAGAAACATTAACATGTTATATTTATTATTTACCTGAGTTAAACTTCATTATTATACCCATCCAAATAATATTATATTGAATAACAATTACACCACGACGTGGAGAGGGTAAGCCGTACGTACGCACGTATGGTTACATGTTATTCAAAGGGTGGATAGAATACTGAATATTGTTGTACCATATTTATAATAACATCACAGTATATATATGATACTGGAGTTATTATTTTAGAATGGTAACAACAAAGGAAGAAGAAGTGGAAGAAGAAATGAACTTGGAAAAGGGTGGTGAAAACATTACCTCTTCTTCGGGTTCTTCCTTTTGATTTGATCAAAAGGGCTCCTTAAGTTGGCTTTCTGATCAAACTAAGGCCTCTAGGTTGTAGTGAGGGATGTTGGGAGAGTATTTGGGAAGAGTTTGGCCGAACCAAAAGGCTTTTAGGGTGTGAAGAAATGAGAAGGAGGAGTGCCTTTTTATAAGAGGGGTGAGGGGAACCTTTGGAAAAGCTAGAAATATTAATTTATAATAAATCCATATTCGGTTTCTAATGGCTCAAAAGTTCACTATTCATAGGTTAAGGTGGGGATGGGTCGAAAACAAATCAACCAATATAATTTAGACAGGTTTGGGTACTTATATTAACCTTATCTTTAAGTATTAACTCTAAGTTAATTAGTTACACTTTTACAATGTCTCTTTGTATTTTTATATAATATGGTTAATAAAATTACTATATACATCCAAGAGACCCCCAAGTGGTCCATTAAGGATTAACCTATCATGATATAAGTCTCTTGGCCGAACCTTAGATTTTTAGGAATTTAATATCAATTAATAATATAATATTTGTTTTAAGAACTCTTTTATGTCAATTTTGACACTATTCAATAGTTGATTTTTGTGAAACTCATAACAGATTGTTTACTTCGAATAAACTCAATTAAATCAATCCTAATATATCATATTATCATAGAAAATTAGTTTAATTCATTAAAAGTTTAATATTATAATTATTTGGGTATTTATAATATCAATTATTTTAATTTTTCACAATTTTAGTAATTAATACATCATCATTGTGTCATAAATAAAATAAATTATTTAATGTCTAAAAATTATAAATAAAATATAATTATGTATGAAATGTTTTTATCTTTATAATGAATATTTATAATGTAAAATCCAACATATATAACCCTATGTAACAATTGTTTTGCTAAAAGATATATGCTTGTGTCATTTTTGTATTCATTTTAACTTAATTAAAATAAAGTGTCATTATCACTTACAAGTGGATCCATGGGGTCAAAAAATAGACCCATAGATTCCCATGGTCGACCATGTATCAACCAATAGGGTTAAGACACGTTTTAGGGTAATTTAGTATTATTATAATATTATTTTTTAACCCTTATTTACCGGATTTACCCTTAACCATGGTAAATAAAATATTTACCGCAGTAATTATTCAAAATGTCTAAAAATAAAAGTTACCTATTTACACAATTTGAACATCCTGATTCCAAATATGGAATCCATTTTCCTAAATTCAAAACACATAAGTGGCAGAATTTAATTTAAAATTAATTCCCGCTGTCAAAATAAAAAGCGTGTTTTTAAGAGATAATAACTATCAAAAGATTGACACTTGTTTATGTTCGATTTAATTGTAAAATTATGTCCAATGACCAACATTATATTAAATGGTAAAAATATATTCTAAATATACTTTAAAACTACTAAAATTCATAATTTATCACTATTAATTATTTTGATTAAAAAATTTGTTTCTAATTAAAATTTAGTAATTTTCACTATTCATCAAAATATGAAAGTTATCCGAAAAGTACCAAAATTTCACCTTAGGCTAAATTTGATATTCTGAATCCAAAAATGAAGTCCATTTTGAAATATAAAATCTATATAATTTCAAAAATTAGGTATTACTATTCATAACGGCTAGTTTGATCGGTTGTGGTGTGTGTTAAAACTCGAAGTTGCGTACAACACACGCTACTGTTTTATTCAAAGGAAAGAATACTGTGGAAGCTTGGGATGTTTGATTTTAAATTTTTTTGATGTCTCCATTTAGTCAAAAAGTATAAAATATGGTATTTAAAAATTTTTCACTATTAAAAGTTGATAAAAGTACAATACTGAAAATGAATCTGTTCTTGCATTATAACTAAGAAACTCATAATATGGATTCTAAAATTATAAGGATTATATAAAGTTTAAAATTTAGTTAATGACCTTTTTTAATGGCTGTTTTTTTGTAAGTAAAGGTGTGATTGAACTCGGTGTGGCGTGTAGTGCAAGTTATTGAATTATTTTGAAGAAATAACACACTATGAAATCTTGGGGTGTTACATTCTCCTCTCCTTCAATAAATTGCGTCCTCGCAATTTGAAATTGTTCTTTGAAAATAAAAGGTTTAAAATAGAAAATATATTTGTGGGAAAACCCACATCGGAAATTAGGTTACTGAAATTTAGTCTTAATATGAGGAAAAGAGAAATGAAAGGGTCACCACCAAATTATGATCTCGATTAGGAGAACATTGGTGGCAATTAGAGACATATAATCGGAGGAAAAACATAAATTTTTATATGTAGTGATTGAGGTCATCAATCACAAACAAGTATACAATTGAGGTCCTTAAATTCATCAATCTATGATGATTTGAAATACCATCGGTTCAACAAAACATAGGGTATTTGGATAACACATTTTTGACGTTTCAAAATATCTTAGTTGAAATCCCACATCGAAAAATGAATTAATGAGGCCTCTATTTAAAACAAATAGTGGAAAGTATGAAGATTACCGAAAATAAAACCTACTAGGGTTCCATGTAGGAAAATATGGATATGGAAGAGAAATATAACCATCAATTATCTGATGGAGAGTGGTAGAGAACATGGCTATGAAAAGGCCAACAATCCCAAAGCCATAAATTAGTGATGATTTAAGCTACCATATAGGACAACATTTTTGTTCTAAGTTTCATTTATTAATGTTGAGGAATTTATTTATGAGATTGGATAAGATCATAAGGAGATATACATACTTTATAATTAGAGTTTTATCCATTAATAAATTTCTACGACAAACTTATCTTTCACTCTAAAAGATAATAGAATGTAATTTTTTTTTCTATTTATACTATTCGTACAGGGTTCCAAAATAAATGAATTCATAATTCATCTACCAGATCTTAAAAAAAACTACATTATTTAATCCAGGACATCTCGTGGGCCAGTGGTAGTTGATACACCCTTGTCACCCTTCGGTTGCGGGTTCAAGTCTCGCAGCCTTGCCGGACGCGACGGGTTGCCGCCCGACCTCCGGGTTGTCCTTTTATGGTAATCCAAAATAATCCAAACTAGAACTATCCAAAATACTTCTGTCCAAACTCACAGTCCAAAATTTATAAGGATGGTAAACATAATATAGATACTTTTTACCCCGTAATAGCATATGAATACCTTCATCTTGTATTCTATTAATACACTGAAACATCCTAAATTACCATATTCCTTATTGATTACATTCATGCTCCCCTATTCCATATAGAATGCTGGATGTACTTCATCAATCCAAAAATGTTTTAAACCCCAAAAAAATGATGGAATATACAAATCATTAATCAGTTTCAAGGTAGTCAAGAATATCCAATATAATTTATCCAAATCAATCATGTATTATTCTAAAATCACTAACTCGGTATCAGAACCATATTATGGTTTATCGTTCACTCAACCATATATTTTCCAAAAAATTATCATGCTATTGAGTCACTATTCATTGTTCCACACAATCTCAAGTCCTTACAGAAATAGTACTGCAGTACAATCCTTATATACTCCATATTTATTATAACAAGTACATTGTTGATACAACACTCAATTGACATAATCAACATAAGAACTCTAATCATTCGTCTTCATCTGTGGTAGTATCATAACTTGATTATTATCCAATAGCATCATTTGTGGCATAGTCTGATGACTGGGACATAGGTTCGCGTAGTGTCCAAACTCCTTGCAAATGAAGCATTGTACATTTGAAACCATTTTCTTACCCTTGCAGTCACGTACTTTGTGCCCTTTTCCTCCACACTTATAACAAACTCCCATTCCTTTTAGGCAAGTTCCAGGGTGTTTCTTTCCACAGTTATCACATATGGGAAAATTCTTCTTTTCCCTCTTCCTTTTATCCATCTTTCTCTCTTCCATCCTTTTCTTCTCTTGCTTCTCTTCAAAGCCATAGGACTCAGTAAACTCTTTACTTATCTTATCAATACACGATATTATTTCTTCATATGATGATAATACATGGGAGACTATTTCTCTTATAAATTCTAGCTTAAGACCATGAAATATATGATCCTTCCTTCTCTTTGGATCATGTGCATTTCTGAAGTTCTCATTCCTTCTACTGGGCGCCATTTCTAAACAATGGAATACACTAGATCCATTTATGAATCAAAATACATAATCTCATACTTATAAAACACTTAACATAAATTGAACTATTTATGGATATAATCCATAATCATAAAAATGTTTTCTTTGGGGAAGTATATACTCATAAACCCTTCATAATGGTTTGTAAAGAAAATGAGAATTATCCTAAGCATATCCCCCGGGAGTGTCGTAACCAAGAGTGCAGCAAGGCCCGTTGTCGTGCACCAGTTCCCGTTCGAGTCTAGCTCAAAGCGGTGTTTTCGGGTTTTACCCCTAGGTACATTTGTGCTAGAGCCTCCTCTACCTGCTTGTATCCAGATAGGGATGTATTGCTCGGAAAACTCACAAAATCTCTACAATACCAAAATTCTAGGAAGTTCTTCTATATTAATCCTCAAAGTTTATCTTAGGTCTACGTGCTCTAATCAGAGTTTATCTAAATCTAGCTTCCAAGGTATGTACTAAACTTCCTCTGATACCAACTGTAACGCCCCGACCCCAGCTACCCAGAGTCGGTGCATTACTTCGTAACATTGGCATGAACACAAGAAAGATCAAATATCGAAAGACCGATTGGTTTAGTAGCCTTGGAAACACTAGATATATTCATAAGTTTTACATTACATCATAAAATGAAAAAAAAACATAATGTCTCCACTGTCCACACTATTATCCCCTCATAATATCCCTGCAGGTCATTCATAACTTACTTCTTCACATCCTAGGAAAAGTAAAACATAAAAAAGGGTTGAGCTCAAATGCTCAGTAAGGATAACAATATAGCGGAACATTCAAAATAAGCATAAACATTTAAGGCAATGCATTACTAAAACAAAAGCCTTTTAAACTTGAACTTCAACATAGTATGGCAAAAGTAAAATGAAATAATTCCATTTACTTATTCACATGGATATTCTACTAATCGAATAATCACATGCAAAATCAATAACCACTTTCAAAATGTTGGAATGCATAATGCCAGACTATTATAACCACATAGTCAAGGCATCGTGCCAAGACTACAAATAAGATTTTGTCAAGGCCTTGTGCCAAGACACTAGTTTGTCTCATGAGACCTACCGATGCATCGAGGAGCTATAGCGGGCTCCACCCGTCACATATCAAGTCCAATGCATTCCCATATGAAAAGGATTAAACATAACATAAACATTCGTATTAAAAATAGTATACGAAATGTCAATAATTTCACCATAAACTATGAATGGTATAAAAATAGCACATCCACAGTCAAACATATCACAAAACCTTCAATACAATATAGAAGTTTTGTATCATAATAAATCAACTTCAAATAAGCGTAAAATCCGTCAAAGGATGTTGACATAGATCAAATCAAAACACTTTTTAGAGAAATATCTCTTTCTATTTTTGAAATCATTTAAGAGCCATATAAAATAAAACATTTTCTTGAAAATATTCTTATAAGCTTGTAAGGAAAATTTTGAAGATTTTATAACGGCGGAAAATAACCGCACCCGCCATATAAGTTAAAAAAACATTCTTACATTAATTAGGTCGAAAAGGTTAAAAGGACCTTGTTTTGAAAACGACGGAAAGATTCCTCTTATAAAAAGTCAAACAAGGGTATAAATGACATTAACCCATATTCTTGTAAATGATAAAAATGTTTTGAAATGCAGTTTTTAAGAAACATGGATGTGCATGATAATGAGATCCCAGTAGATTATTATGTATAAACAACCTCGGATAATGAAGAGATTGTGAAATAACCCTTACCTTGTACTTTTCCTTGGTTGGGGTGGGTTAACCTCCTGTATAATGGTGAAATAATTGTTATTAAATTATACAAGAATCATATACATTAATATGATATCATATATGATCTTTTAATATTGATTTGATAATAATATCTTAGTATTATCGTTGTTTCGGGTGTTAACTTACTTGTTTTCTTTCATATGTTTTGTTACGTAAGACATGTTTGTAAAGGATAGGTTGTATATTATTCATATCCAGAATGATATCAAGTCCTTTAACATCATTTTTAAATAATCAAATGATAATTATACTTGAATGGATACGATAGAGAATGAATCTCATCGCGTTCGTGGAGACGGTAGTCCGTACGTACACACGAGTGACATTATCATTCTTTTGATATTAAAATAATATATAAATGGATGGTATATCATATATACAAAATCATTAACATGTTATATTTATTATTTACCTGAGTTAAACATCATTATTATACCCATCCAAATAATATTATATTGAATAACAATTACACCACGACGTGGAGACGGTAAGCCGTACGTACGCACGTATGGTGACATGTTATTTAAAGGGTGGATAGAATACTGAATATGGTTGTACCATATTTATAATAACATCACAGTATATATATGATACTGGATTTATTATTTTAGAATGGTAACAACAAAGGAAGAAGAAGTGGAAGAAGAAATGAACTTGGAAAAGGGTGGTGAAAACATTACCTCTTCTTCGGGTTCTTCCTTTTGATTTGATCAAAAGGGCTCCTTTGGTTGGCTTTCTGATCAAACTAAGGCCTCTAGGTTGTAGTGAGGGATGTTGGGAGAGTATTTGGGTAGAGTTTGGCCGAACCAAAAGGCTTTTAGGGTGTGAAGAAATGAGAAGGAGGAGTGCCTTTTTATAAGAGGGGTGAGGGGCACCTTTGGAAAAGATAGAAATATTAATTTATAATAAATTCATATTCGGTTTCTAATGGATCCAAAGTTGACTATACAAAGGTTAAGGTGGGGATGGGTCGAAAACAACTCAACCAATATAATTTAGACAGGTTTGGGTACTTATATTAACCGTATCTTTAAGTATTAACTCTATGTTAATTAGTTTCACTTTTACAATGTCTCTTTGTATTTTTATATAATATGGTTAATAATATTACTATATACATCCAAGCGACCCCCAAGTGGTCCATTAATGATGAACCTATCATGATATAAGTCTCTTGGCCGACCCTTAGATTTTTAGGAATTTAATATCAATTAATAATATAATATTTGTTTTAAGAACTCTTTTATGTCAATTTTGACACTATTCAATAGTTGATTTTTGTGAAACTCATAACAGATTGATTAATTCGAATAAATTCAATTAAATAAATCCTAATATATCATATTATCATAGAAAATTAGATTAATTCATTAAAAGTTTCATATTATAATTATTTGGGTATTTATAATATCAATTATTTTAATTTTTCACTATTTTAGTAATTACTACATCATCATTGTGTCATAAATAAAATAAATTATTTAATGTCTAAATATTATAAATATAATATCATTATGTATGAAATCCTTTTATCTTTATAATGAATATTTATAATCTAAAATCCAACATATATAACCCTATGTAACAATTGGTTTGCTAAAAGATATATGCTTGTGTCATTTTTGTATTCATTTTAACATAATTAAAATAAAGTGTCATTATCACTTACAAGTGGATCCATGGGATCCAAAAATCGACCCAAAGATTCCCATGGTCGACCATGTATCAACCAATAGGGTTAAGACACGTTTTAGGGTAATTTAGTATTATTATAATATTATTTTTTAACCCTTATTTACCGGATTTACCCTTAACCATGGTAAAAAATATATTTACCGCAGTAATTATTCAAAATGTCTAAAAATAAAAGTTACCTATTTACACAATTTGAACATCCTGATTCCAAATTTGGAATCCATTTTCTTAAATTCAAAACACAGAAGTGGCAGAAATTAATTTAAAATTAATTCCCGCTGTCAAAATAAAAAGCGTGTTTTTAAGAGATAATAACTATCAAAAGATTGACACTTGTTTATGTTCGGTTTAATTGTAAAATTATGTCCAATGACCAACATTATATTAAATGGTAAAAATATATTCTAAATATACTTTAAAACTACTAAAATTCATAATTTATCACTATTAATTATTTTGATTAAAAAAGTTGTTCTTAATTAAAATTTAGTAATTTTCACTATTCATCAAAATATAAAAGTTATCCGAAAAGTACCAAAATTTCACCTTAGGCTAAATTTAATATTCCGAATCCAAAAATGAAGTCCATTTTGAAATACAATATATATATAATTTCAAAAATTAGGTATTACTATTCATAACTGCTAGTTTTATCAGTTGTGGTGTGTGTTAAAACTCGAAGTTGCGTACAACACACGCTACTGTTTTATTCAAAGGAAAGAATACCGTGGAAGCTTGGGATGTTTCATTTTAAATTTTTTTGATGTCTCCATTTAGTCAAAAAGTTTAAAATATTGTATTTAAAAATGTTTCACTATTAAAAGTTGATAAAAGTACAATACTGAAAATGAATCTGTTCTTGCATTATAACTATGAAACTCATAATATGGATTCTAAAATTATAAGGATTATATAAAGTTTAAAATTTAGTTAATGACCTTTTTTAATGGCTTTTTTTTTTGTAAGTAAAGGTGTGATTGAACTCGGTGTTGCGTGTAGTGCAAGTTATTGAATTATTTTGAAGAAATAACACACTATGAAATCTTGGGGTGTTACACCACATGTAAATTGTGTGGGAAGAACAATCCTTTCGAATTTTTTAGGTGAAGCAAAAGATGTTTTAATTTAGAAAAAAGGGGAATCATGATAATTGGTTCAAATGTGAGATGAATATTCCTTATAGTTATAAAATGTTTTGTCTTTAAATAACATGAGAATTATGTTGGCCAATTCCATATTCCAATGGTTATAAGAGACAATCTATGAATGAAACCACTAATGAATGAAAAAAGGAAATTTGATAACCCTACTACTATGGAGAATGAAATAAATGATGTTGTGACATGTACAATAGTTATTAATTCAATAATATTTTACATATATTTTTATTTTGATTCTATGAATTCTTTCATATCATGAATTTTTGGTAGAACTATTCAAAAAACACATCAAAACATGGTGGTTGATCTTTTAGCTAGATTATAAAATACATCAATTATGACTAATCCTTCCTTAAAATATTTACTTACATTCTATTATGAACTTTGATTCTATATTGGGCATATATTGATTGTCCTTATACAAATCAATCATCAACTTTTTAGAGAGTGAGTTCACTCTTCACATCCCAATTCATCCTTTTCTTTGGTATAAGTGTAAGGATGAGGATGAATGTCCCCAAAAATCTTCTATTCAATAATGTATATTGTTACCTGCATGTCTAGATGAAGTGATCGAGATAAAGGATGGAATCGTGCTCGATGACATTCAAATTATGGGGGATTATAATAAGCTATTCACTCAAAGAGTTTCCACGTATTCCCCATGACCATGATATTGAGTTCTCAAATGAAATTATATATGTATCTCTACCCATATCAAAAACAGTTTCTAGAATGGCCATTATTGTGTTGGATAAAGTGAAAATTCATTTACATGAGAATCTAGATAAAAGGTTTATTCACCTATGTGCTTCATCATGGGTTGAATCAGCTATCTTCATCAAGAACAATGTTGAGTTATTGTTCCTTTACATTAATAATTTAGAAATCAATAAAAACATGATAAAGAAAAAGTATTCATTACAACAGGTAAAAGAATTATATGATCAAAAAGAGAGGGATCAATATTTATCTATGGTACATCTTTGGTTGGGATATCTCCATGTAATATTTAAGAATGATGTTATTTAGAAACCATCCTTCCAAATTGGGATTGGACACTATGGGTTCAATGTGATTCAATTTATACTCACTAATGCTCCATGACACTTGTTAATCATTATGAATAGAGTATTTAGATATTTACTCAATAAATATATGGCAGTATTTATCAAAGACATTTTTCTATACTCATAATGTATGGAGGAGCATGGGGAAAATTTAAATACTTTTAAAAATGCCTTGTGATAGAAGTATATTTATTCAAATTAGAAAATAGTTTATTTATGGATGAAGGAAGAATAATTATTGGGGAATATTTTCACTAGAAATGGGATATATCTGGACCCTTATGAGTCAAATGAAATTGAGAACTATCCTGGACAGTCATTACCAGAACAAGTCAGGCTTAATCCATTACTATCACAAGACAACCTCTATAGTCAATAGGTTGGAAACTAGTAAGGAAGGTATAAATAACATGGGGAGGCCTTTTCATGAGTACATTTATGCCCACATTAAACCATATCAATGTAAATGTATAGTTGGAAAGAGTAAAATATTCAAATCACTTGGGAAGCAACCATGAATGTAAAAACATGAGACAATACAAGAGTAAGTCTGTGTAAACTCAAATGTAATGAGGAAAAATTCATGCCCAACAAGTAGTATGTACCAACTAGAAAAATCTGGAAATAGAAACTTATGAGAGAGACCATCTTATTATATCCATGGTTCAACCACTTAATGTGGTTCAAGGCACTAGATATCCCGAAGAACCTACAATGTCACCGCTGACTTGTTCATCATCTGCATAATACATGACACATGTTGTAACATACTAGGTAAATAAATAATATTACATTCTAATTTTTATCAATATTTTTGAATAAAATGTCAATATTAATTTATAGGGAATGCTATACTTGATGGCGTACCCAATACGCAACAACGAGTTTCATTGAAATCTTACATTGCACACTAATAATATAACAATATTATAATAGTTAACTCCTAGCCATTGTAATGGAGGGAATGAACATAAATAACTAAAAAATTATTACATTTGTTTGTTAAATATTTTTACATTTATCCAATAAGTGTTATAGGCTTAAAATCCAAATGAATCCAATTTTATGAATATATACTCTAATATTTTTAAAATATTGTTTTACCACCTTTTGATGAAGATATTTTTTTTTAAATCTCACATTTTAAAAAATTTTAAGCTCTATTTGTGAAAATAAACTGATTCTTTATGATTGGGATATTGAAATTTACTTTGGTAAAAGTTTTGGTATGTTTTTTATGATGTTCATATTTTTAATGAATAGTGAAAAATATTGCATTTTACATCAAAACTACATTTTCATCTAATTAAAATATATGATTCGATTATCTTTTTAATTGGTTTTAAAGTTTAATTATAATATATTTTTACAATTTAATTCAATGGTGGTAATTAGAATAAATTTCACTTTGAAAATGGACATAATCAAGTGCCAATCTTTTCATAGATATTGCTTCCAAAAAACCCACTATTTGTTTTGACAACGGGAATTAACTATGTGATTTATTAATTAAACTTATATGTTTTGAATTTGGTAAAATGGACATCATTTAGGAATTTTAAATATCAAATATAGCTTAGGGGTAATTTTTGTTATTTTTCTGATAATGCTTTTTTAATGATTAGTGAATAATATAGTTTTTAAATCAAAAATGCCTTTTCATCTAATTTATTTATATATTTAGACTTTCATTTTAATTGTTTTTAATTTATAATTGATTTATGTTTTTGTCGCTTAAAACAATTTTGTTTATTGTATGTAATTTCACTTTTGAATTGGATGTAAAAACAAGTAAATCTTTTGATAAATTTTACTTCTTAAAAACCCATCTTTTGTTTGGACAACCGAATTTACATTTAAATTAATTACTAAAATTTATGTGTTTTTAATTTGATAAAATGGATTACATATTTGGAATCATAAGGTCTAAATTATTTAATTAAGACTCTTTTGTTATTGGACATTATGAATAGTAACGACGTTAATTATCATTAATTATCTTGTTTAATTGGTAATCCGGTAATTAAGGGTACAAAAATAATATCATAAAAATATAAAATGACCCCAAAATGAGTCATAATGATTTTGGTGGTGCCATTTCTGACCATGGGATGCCTTGTTCCATCCTTGAGACCCCATGGAATCACATTAGTGTGATAGTGACCTTTTATCATATTTTTTTAAAGAATGGAAAATGTAACCAAATTATGTAACACCTAAGTAAAATAATTTTAATTTTGTCTACATAAATGATATCAGAGACTATAAATATTCATTGAAAAAATAAAAATATTTCCCACATCAAAGTTGTTTTATAATTTTTATACATTAAATAAATTAAATTATTAATGACACAATGATGATGCAGCAATTACCTCATTAATGAACAATTTAAATAAAATGAAAATATAATGTAAAATCTAAGACATGCAGTTGGAGAAAGCCTATTGGATGAGTATATTTCGCACCACTGTAACCATATCCTCAATATATATCAATGTGTGACCTTTAAAATCCGAAAATCATTTTATAATAAAATCACTTTTCTTGAATTTCCATTAGTGCCCCTCCTCTCTTGTTATAAAATGCCCCCACTTCTACAACCTTACCCACACCCCTCAAGCCTTTGGCTCAGCCAAACCCTACCCATTTAATCTCTCCACATCCCTATCTTCATCATTGAAGCCACAATTTTAGAATAATTCTCATCAAGAAACCCTTTTGGTTCAAACCAAGAGGAGTTACACGATTTAAAGGTAATGTCTTCACTTGTGTTCTCTTGATTTATTTTGCTTCTCAAAACACCTAAAATCTTGTTATTCCATTATTTTGTAACAAAAAAATCATCTTAAATATACTATGATGTTGTTATTTGAAGGATTAGGGTAACACTTACACACAACTTCTTCTAATGGTAAAAGAACATACAGTTTCTATGGATGGCGAATTACTGCCTCACGAAACGATGATTGTTCAATATTATCTTAACACCTTTCATGGTGCCCATTATGATGTCACTGTATTTTATATATGATATATATGGTATTTATGTTTCCTATATGCTTCTGTATTTTATATTTAAAACATGCCTTTATGCTTTTCAAGTTGTGCAAATGCGATAATTTCATATGAGGAAGTGTGGACTACTGCCCCCTCAAGTGATGTGACTTGTTCATGCATTACATGGAATGTTTAAGTAATGAAATTAATGAACTTATGTGACCAATAAAACATATATATTATTCTGGAATTATAATATATATAATTCCATTAATATGTCAAATAAATGAAAGTATTGTTCATGCGTACGTACGGCCTACCATCTCCATGAACGATGCATTTCATTTCTTTTTATCTCCAATTGTTATGTAATAGTATAAAATGAATATTTACTGGATATATATGATATTTAAATAATTAATACTATTCTGGAGATGATTTACTTATAACTACATGGACAATTCTTTTCAAACAAGTTCATTTTTCACTCATGTAAAAACATTTGATATGAACACACATAATTAACTAATTATTATAACATTGTAATATGTGATATGAATTGAATAATAAAATTTAAAGAAGGTACTTAAGAAATTATAAATTGAAAAAAATTTATTATTCAGGAATATAAAGAATCGAACAAGACAATTCAGACTTGAGGTAAGGGATCCGACCTCTCTCATTCTTTTCAAGTACCCTCTTTTATGTCATTTCATTTATGCTTCATGTTCGTATGTTGGAGGATTTTATTTTATATTAACCGTAATGTAATTTTTATTTTCAAATGATGATATAACCCCTCTTACTCTCATCAATTCATTTTTAGAATTTTTAAGTGGGGCTGTTAGGTTGCTGAATTTTCATAAGGGTTCCTACCTCTATATTTCTTTTTAAGTACTCTTTTTTATGTAAATTACTTTAATATCTTATTTCTTATGCTTAGGGATGTTCATTTATATTAATATTTCTATAAAGGTTAATTTAATATGAGGAGAGACCATATTTTATCCCATAAATACATGTCTGGATGTTTTATGTAGTGTCGTTAGGTTGCCGAATTTTCATAAGGGGATTTTCATCTCACTTATTATTCTCGGGAGATTAATGCTACATTGGCCACTATTTCATTTTTTGTTGTATATGTACTTCCCAGTATCTTAATATTTGTGTAATACCCTTTCATTTATGGTTATTTACATCTTCAATGTATGAACCATCTTTTATTGGGTGTACATTTCGAAAGTTGCCCAAATCGGTAAGGGAACCTTTCACACTCCTCTTTTAAAAAAACTTATTTTGTTATGTCTTTTAATTTACATATTTTTATGTTGGGATATGTTCTTCTGTATCCTTATTGATGTAAATTTTATGTCCAAGTGATAAGATACCTTTTTCTCTCTCATCAACTAATTTTATGAATTTTAATGTTACGGCGTTAGGCTGTCGAATTTTACCAAGGGAACGTTTTAACCCAATTTCGATGTCTTTTGGTTCAACATGTTGTTATTGAATATGTCATCCTTTGAATATGTGTGAATGAACATTGATTATTTTACTATTAATATCCACTTATATTGTTTGTATTTATATTGTTCACACATAATTGTTAGATTGACTTATCTTTAATTTAAGAATACCTTCTTTATGAGGGATTTCATCTCATTTTACATTTCTATTGAGACTTCATTGTTGTTATGCACCAATTCACTCTTATATAGTTTATATACTATCCTTTGAAATATTATATCATGAATCCATTTATTCTCATGATATTTTAAAGTTCTGGTTAAAAGTTATTCTTTTATTATTGTATTCATGTGTCTCTAAATTTTTTAAAACCCCTTTAACTAAAATATTGCTTTAAAAGTTCTAATTAATTTTTCTTATTAATATCAATTTTTTTAAAATGGTTTTAGGAATTTATTTATATGGATATTAATGGTTTAAAATGTTTATAGCTTCAAGGTGGTATCAGACACTTTGATTCAAAAATCTCTTTATTAAATGTTTTAAATGGTTTTGAAATTGGTATTTTTGAATGGATTAATTATTCAAATATCATGCAATGTGGGAATGTTATCTTTACTTTATGCTTAAGTTATATAATGTGATAATGTTATGGTTCATGGGAATTTTTAATGAAGATGGGTGGTTCTGTGATAATCTAAGGGCGGGTGAGCCCGATATAGCTCTCCAATGCATTGGGTAACGCGAAGGAGTTAGACTTTAAGGTTTCTCCAAAGATATTTAGGGAATATACTATAATGGGTATTCCAAATGTAATCATGAGGGTTACTCCCTATGTAATAATTTTATGAATTCCTCAAGTAACCTTTATGCCTTATGATTTCTATGAGATATTCATAAATCTTATGATTTCATGAGGTATGTTAACGTGATTATGTTTTATGAGTAAAGTATGATTTCATTGATTCTTATTTATATATGTACTAATGTTTTCTTTCCGTATTGTTATAACCCTTACTGAGATTTTTATGCTCATCCCATGTTTTTTTGAAATGTTTTTCACAGTATATAAAGTTTAATAGAGTCAAAGATGAGATCAAGGAAATGTCAGGCTTTCTAAAACAAGGAACTTGACATGACTCTTTTGTTCAAGAGTTTTTATTTTTGTGAAATAAATGGAAGCTAAGTATATTTTTCTACTTTGTAACCTTTGATATGTAATAGTTATGTCCTAATTCTCTAACACTCTAAACCTGAGAAGATCCTCAATGTGAATTATACATTTAATTCAATAATATGTAATGTTTAAGGCTGGGTCCTTATAGTTGGTATCAGAGGTCAGTTTAGATAACATTAGAGGTTAGGGTATTCTCTAAGTATAATTGACATTACCATAATGGTTAGGACTCCAGAAAGTGTCATAGTTTTTAGATAAAGTGAATGATTAAGTATATCTTAGTGTTTATCTTCCTCATTAGTACATGATGTTTTTTTGATATACTTACACTGATCATTTTGGTTTTAGTAAATGGATGGAACTAGTAGGTGCCAAAGTGACTTTGGATTTGAAGGAAGTTGTGGTGGCTCTCTGATTTAGAGACTGGATGAAATGAGATATTCAATTTGTAATATTGTGGTTATTCTAAACAAACTATCAGGAGTCGTGATCAAGCACTTGTACCTTTGTGAGGTCTCTAATGCATCTTGTATGAGATGACCAAATCAATGTGAATGTTCAGGTAATGATTATAAAGGTAACCATTAGGTTTTATATGGTCCTTAATTTTGAGATAATTATGGGTTATTACATGTTATGTAGGATATTTGATTAGGTTAATTACATTTCGGTATGAGACTTTAAGAGTAACTGATGTTAATTGAAGATAAATGATATGCTTTATCTTTGAAGACTATCTGATTAAATCCTTCAAATATATGGGTTTCAATATTAGTAGGTTTTACTTTGAAATATTTTATTGACAATTTTTTTATTGAATGGTCTTTTTTGAACATTGGGTATTGTTTGACAAATTTTGGAGATTAAGAATAGATTTTTTTTTTACAGATTATCCTTTTTGGGTATTATCTGATCTTGTACTATCCTTTTTGTTTTTGGTTTTGGTTAAGGTTGAAAGACATTGGATGTATATAGTTCTCTTTTGTGGATTAGGTGATTTTGTAGAAGTCTATTATAGTACTCTTAATATGAACAAGTCTTCCTAAATACTCATCATTTGGGAAAAGTATGAGTTTGTGTAAGAAATCTAGTAAAAGATGAAAGTCAGCATTACAAGTAAGTATGTTTCTTTAAGATCAAAAATAAACTCCTCAATGAAAAGTAACATAAAAAAATGTTGTCTATTATCTTATCCTATTGGGGAATCGAATACCATTTAACCCATCACAAGTATGTGATTTTTTTGTGGTTAACTTTCTCCTAAACATGTTTTCTATTACTGTCCCTCAGAACATGAAACTTTGTTTTTTCATCCATATCCATATTTCCCTACTTGGAATCCTAGTATGGTTAAACTCGGGTGACCAATGTACTTCTCTCCCTTTCTTTTAAAGTGATTGTTTTACTGACTCTTGTTCTGATGTGGGACATTCAATGAAGTTTCCAAGCCTAATTTTGAAATTGCGAGGACGCAATTGCCTAAAGGGGGGAAGGATGTAACATCTCAGGTGAATAAATAATATTACATTCTAATGTTTATCAATATTTGTGAATAAAATGTTAATATTACTTTAAAGTGAATGCTATGCTCGATGGCGTACCCAATATGCAACAACGAGTTTCTTTGAAATCTTACATTGCACAATAATAATATAACTATATTATAATAGTTAACACCTAGCCATTGTAATATAGGGAATGAACATAAATAACTACAAAATGATTACATATGTTTTTTTAATATTTCTACATTTATCCAATAAATGTAGAAGCTTAAAATCCATATGAATCCAATTTTATGAATAAATACTCTAATATTTTTAAAAGATTGTTTTACCGCCTTTTGATGACGATCTTTTATTTAAAACTAAATTTTGAAAATTTTATAATCTCTATTTTTGAAAATAAACTGACTCTTTATGATTGGGATATTGAAATTTACTTTGGTTAAATTTTTGGTATGTTTCTGACTATCTTCATATTTTTTAATGAATATTGAAATATATTTCATTTTACATCAAAGCTACTTTTTCATATAAATTAAATATATGGTTAGATTATATTTTTAATTGGTTTTAATGTTTAATTAGATTATATTTTTACAATTTAATTCAATGGTGGTAATTATAATTAATTTCACTTTGAAAATGGACATAAACAAGTGCCAAACTTTTCATAGAAATTGCTTCCAAAAAACCCGTTATTTGTTTTGACAACGGGAATTAACTATATGATTTATTAATGAAACTTTTATGTTTTTACAATGGTAAAATGGACATAATTTATGAATTTTAAATATCAAATATATCTTGGGGTTAATATTTGGTATTTGTATGATAATGATTTTTTAATGAATAGTGAAAAATACAGTTTTTAACTCAAAACTGCCTTTTCATCCATTTTATTTATATATTTATATTGTCAATTTTTTTGTTTTTAAATTATAATTGAATTATGTTTTTATCACATAATACAATGTTGTTCATTGGATGTAATTTCACTTTTCAATTGGATGTAAAAACAAGTCAATCTTTTGATAAATTTTACTTCATTAAAACCCGTCTTTTGTTTTGACAACGTGATTTAATTTTAAATTAATTAATACAATTTATTTGTATTGAATTTGATAAAATGGATAACATATTTAGAATCAGAAGGTCCAAATTATGTAATTCCGAATCTTTTGTTTTTGGAAATTATGAATAGTAGCGACGATAATTATCTTTAATTATCATGTTTAATTAGTAATCGGGTAATTAAGGGTACAAAAATAATATCATAAAAATATAAAATGACCCCACCATGTGTCTTAATGCTTTTGGTGGTGTAATGGCCTACCATGGGATGCCTTGTTCAAACCATGGGACCCCATGGTATCATTTTATTGTGATAGTGACCTTCTATCATATTTTTTTAAAGAAAGGAGATTGTAACCAAATTATGTAACACCTATGTAATATAATTTTAATTTTTTATACATAAACGATCTCTGATACTATAAATAGTAATTGGAAAGATAAAAATATTTCCTAAATCATAGTTATTTTTAATTTTTAGACATTAAATAAATTAAATTATTTATGACATAATGATGATGCAGCAATTACCACATTAATAAACTATTTAAAAAAAATGAAAAGATAATATAAAATCTAAAACATACACTTGGAAAAAGCCTATTGGATGAGTATATTTAGAATCTTTATCACTGTATACTCAAAATATATCATTGTGGGACCTTTAAAATCCGAAAATAATTTTATAATAATGTAACTTTTCTTGACTTTTCATGAGTGCCCCTCTTCTACTCTAATAAAATTCCCCCACCTCTACCACCTTACACACACCCCCCAATCCTTTGGATCTGCCAAATCCTTCCCATTTAATCTCTCCACATCCCTCTATACATCATTGAAACCTCACCATTTTCATAATTCTCTTCTAGAGACCCTTTTGGTTCAAACCAAGAGGTGTTACCCGATTTAAAGGTAATGTCTTCACTTGTGTTCTCTTGTTTTATTTTGCTTCTCCAAAGCCCTAAACACTTGTTATTCATTTATTTTGTAACAAAAAATGTTTCTTAAATGTACTAGGATGTTATTATTTGATGTATTCAAGCTACACTTACCCACACCTTCGTCTAATGGTAAAAGAACATAATGTTTCTGTGGATGGTGAATTTCTGCCTTACGAAACGATGATTGTTCAATTTTCATTTAACACATTTAATTGTGGCCATTATGATGTCTTTGTATTTTATATATGATATATATGGTATTTATGTTTCGTATATTTTTATGTATTTTGTATTTAAAACATGCCTTTATACTTTTCATGTTGTGAAAATGCGATAATTTCATACGAGGAAGTGTCGACTACCGCCCCCTCAAGTGATGTGACTCGTTCATGCAATACACGGAATGTATAAGGAATAAAATTAATGAAATTATGTGACCAATAAAACTTATATTTCATACTGTATTTATAATATATATAATTTCATTAATATATCAAATAAATGAAAGTAGCATTCATGCATACATACGGCCTACCGTCTCCATGAACGGTGCATTTCATTTCTTTTTATCTCCAATTGTTATGGAATAGTATAAAATGAATATTTACTGGATATATATTATATTTAAATCATTAATACTATTCTGGAGATGATGTACTTATAACAACATGGACAATTCTTTTCAAACAAGTTCGTTTTTGACTCATGTACCAATCATCGCTAAAAACATTGGATATAAACTCACATAATTAACTAATTATTATAAAATTGTAATATGTGGTATTAATTTGACAATAAACATTAAATTACTTCCTTAAGATATTATAAATTGAATTTTTTTTGTTATTCGGTAATATAAAGAAATTAACAAGACAAGTCGGACTTGAGGTAAGGGATCCGACCTCTCTATTTCTTTTCAAGTACCCTCTTTTATGTCATTTAATTTATGCTCCATGTTCTTATGTTGGAGGATATTATTTTATCTTAAACATATTGTAATTTGTATTTTCAAATGATGATATACCCCATATTACTCTCATCAATTCAATTTTATAATTTTTAAGTGGTGCCATTAGGCTGCCGAATTTTCGTAAGGGATCCTACCTCTATCATTCTTTTTAAGTACTCTTTTTTATGTAACATACTTTAATCTCCTCTTTCTTAAGTCGAGGGATGTTCTATTATATTAATATTGCTATAAATATTACATTAATATGATTAGAGACCCTATTTTATCTCATCAATACATTTTTGGATGTTTTATGTGGCGCCATTAGGCTGCAGAATTTTCATAAGGGGATTTTCATCTCACTTTTTATTCTCATGAGATTAATTCTAAATTGGCCACTATTTCGTTTTTTGTGATGTCTGTACTGCCCAATATCTTAATATTTGTGTAATACACTCTCATTTATGGTTATTTACATATTAAATGTATGACACTTCATTCATGGGTTGTACGTATCGAAAGTTGCCCAAATCGGTAAGGGAACCTTTCACACTCCTCTTTTAAAAAGACTTATTTTGTTATGTATTTTAATTTACATATTTTTATGTTGGTATATGTTCTTATATATTATTATTGATGTATTATTTATTTCCAAGTGATGTGATACCTTTTTCTCTCTCGTAAACTAATTTTATGAATTTTAAAGTGACATCGTTAGGCTCTCGAATTTTACCAAGGGAACTTTTTAACCCAATTTCGATTTCTTTTGGTTCAACATGTAGTTATTGAATATGTAATACATTGAATATGTGTGAATGACCATTGATTGTTTTACTCTTAATTTCCACTTATATTTTGTGTATTTATATTTTTTCACACATAATTTTAAGATTGATTTATCCTTAATTTATGGATACCTTCTTTATAAGGGATTTCATCTCATTTTACATTTTTATTGAGTTTTCATTATTGTTATTCACCAATTCACTCTTATATGGTGTATATACTATCCTTTGGAATATTATATCCTGAATCCATTTATTCTCATGATAATATAAAGTTCCGATTAAATTTTATTCATCAATTATTGTATTCAAGTGTCTCAAATTTTGGTAAAAACCCTTCAACTAAAATATCGCTTTAAATATTTAAATGATTTGTTCTTATTAATGTACATGTTTTCAAAATGGTTTTAAGGATTTATTTATATGGATATTAATGGTTTAAAATTATAAATGCTTTAAGGTGGTATGTTACACTTTGATTCAAAAATCTTTTTATTAAATGTTTTAAATTGTTTTAAAAATGGTTTTTTTAATGGATTCATTATTTCAATACCTTGCAATGTGGTAATGTTATCTTTAATTTATGCTTAAGTTATTTGATGTGATTATTTTATGGTTCTTGGGCATTTTTTATGAAGACGGGTGGTTCGGTGATAAACTATGGGCGGGTGAACCCGATATAGCTCTCCAATGCATTGGGTAACGTGAAGGAGATAAATGTTAAGGTTTATCTGAAAAGATTTAGTGAATATACTATGATGGGTATTCAAAATGTAACCATGAGGGTTACTCCCTATGTAAGAATGTTATGAATTCCTCAAGTAATCTTTATGTGTTATAATTTCTATGAGTTATTCATAAATCCTATGATTTCATGAGGTATGTTAATGTGATTATGTTTTATGAGTAACGTATGATTTCATTGATTCTTATGTATACATGGAATAATGTTTTCTTTACATATTGTTATAACCATTACTGGGCATTTTATGCTCATCCCATGTTTTTTTAAATGTTTTTCATAGGATATAATGTTGAATAGGGTCAAATATGGGATCAACGAAATTTCAGTATATCTAAAACAAGGAACTGGATATGACTCTTTTGTTCATGAGTTTTTATTTTTGTGAAATAAAATGGAAGCTAAGTAGATGTGTCTATTTTGTAACCTTTGAGATGTAATATTTTAGTCCTAATTCTCTAAAACTCTAAACCTAAAAATATCTTCAATGGGAATTATTCATTTAATTCAATAATAAGTAGTGTTTAAGGCTGGGTTCTTATACGTGTTCTAAAATCTTTTATAGGGGTGATATATTCATACACATTAGAACTTCCTAAGATCTAAAGGAGGCGATTTAAGAGATACAATTGGAACTGAAAGACAAGAGATATTAAATCAGGTGCATGATACAAAGAAATAGTTTAGATCAACCCAAAATAAGAGAGGTAGTATCCTCATGGAAACTCAAGGGGATCCTAATAGTGTGTAGATGTACAAAACATTGAGTATTTTCCAGAAATATTAGGTGAGTAAACTCATTGACCCATGAGAATCAATACACATAAATGAACTATAATACCCCAGACATCTTAATTTATTGTGTAAAGAGAGTAACTAAAACCAATTTTGTGGATAAAGATGTATATATATATATATGAACTATCAAAAGAAGATATAATGAAAGTGAAAGGGGATATATATACCAAATATCATCCCAGTTAAAAGTGTTACCAATGGTTTCAAAATTCAGTCAATGATGCCCATCATGTCACACGTCTTCCTAGAAGTAATAGTGTGAAGACCCACACCTAATCACTATACCGCATAGTTGAGGGGGGAAAAACTCCAAGTAAGGGACACTAACAATAATATTTCTAGTGGATATCACTCTATAATTTTCCATAGAGTTCCCACTACCATATGAGATTGGGGGTTTTATTCGAGTGTCAGGAGGACATTCTACTAATCAGATAGGGGGTTCAACTCAGTAGATAGAGTAGCCAGACCCAATATAACTGGGGGTTCAACTCTATAGGTTGGGGCCCAATGACCTATTGTGATAGGGGGTTACACTTATTCATCAAGGACCAATTTTCTATCTGATAGGGGTTCCAGTCATACGGTATATGAACCACACAAAATATTAAGGGGGAGGGGGGTTCCACTCAAGGTGTCGAGGACCCACAACATGGTTTGGAAAGGGGGTTCCACTATGGTAATCAATTACCCAAGACCTATCTGATACGGGGGAGGGGGTACACATAGTAAGTGACTATAGAGGACCCACGCCCAAGTTGATGGGGGTTCCATTGTATAGGAGTCCTTTGTTGACCCTTCCAGATCACGTCCAACATCAAAAATTGCCTCAATTATGATTCATTCCTGAACCATTTCAAATAATACTTCAAAAGCGATAATAGAGTGGACTATCAAATTCTATGTGGAAAACTCACATAGGATAGGCTACATTAAAGAATAAATCCTAAATCAAATGAATGTTATATAGATGATTTATGTTTTGTAGGATGGATCTATGGGGATCATGGTGTGTAAGGGGAACCAAGTAATGTTTTGTCATAATACGTCAATAGTAATAGTCCTTCGAGGAACATGATTTTCCAACCATGTAGTGGTATGTGGTGTTTGAGGGATATATATGGCATTCACTTCCCACTCAGGGTCCCACTTATGTGCTCTTGCGATGTTCTTGTTTCCGAGCCATGTTCATGTAATTTATCACATGTTTGTTTACATAATATTATGATGTTCCTCTCAACATGGGATGCCACCAGTGTGTTCTAGCCATGCCAATGTACTCAGGAACATAGCATGTGACTGTCTATGTTATCCACCACACAACATTGTCACATGAGAAAGGGGATACATGACATGTAGGGTGTCTACATGGTGTGCCATCCTTATGAATTCTTAAAACTATATCCACCACAGCTTAGTGGATAAACAGCGTGTGTTCATCTAGATACATTATGTGTATTTGAGTTTTTCACCTATTTCCTGGTCTGGATGTTGTGCTTTGAATCTAGCCATTACTCCAAGGGTCCTTCCTCATTTATACCTAAAATTTGTGGATTAGGGTTTAGATCATGGTTTCTCACTGTTGTTCACTTGAAAACGGGTTTCATTGATCCTCAGTGATATGAAAATCATTCTGTATATCCACAAATCATGTTCCACTAAAGATACGGCCTTTTTTGTCGAAATGATCACCCAAAACCTATAGAAATCAACAATTTAAAATTCTTCTGTCATGGTGTCCATGTATTATGAATCTGTGGCAATTATGAGGGTCTGATTGGGCTCGTTACCACTTAAAAATGTCTAGTCGGGACCGTGGGGTCTTATTAGTGAGGAAGCCAAAGCATTTTGGGAGAAATAAACCAAGAAATGCTTAAATAATCATTAACAAGCATTCATGGGCAACAAACAATCGTAATGATAATCAGCCTTAAGAAATAAATGAATAAATCAATTTAATCTTTACTTGGGAACTTTATCATGCTACAATTGTAGTAGATCAATAAAAGGGTTTGATATTCTAATTAATTAAATAAAAAGGTAATAAAACAAAATTGTTTGTCTTCTAACTAATGAAAGGATTTTTTTTGTCAAAGAATGCACTCATCAATGATCAATGGATATAATTGTGTTCCCTATGACCTAATCTACTTTGATTTAGTGTTTCATCACTGTATGAGGTGATTCTCCAATGTAATATGGGGAAGAAGCTTTGGAATCCCTGTGGGATTATAAGGATAACCCTAGAGGATACTCCATTGAATTTTTCTTATAGAAATTTTAGTTTTGTTAAAAATTAAAATAAAATTATTTAATTTAATTAATTAACCGACTGATCATAAATCCAAAAAGAGAGATGATTAAATGCCTTACACTGACCTATTTGTGGTTATTCCTATGGGAAAAACGTGTTATGGACTCCCCTATGGTATCAGATTTCTGATCATACATTCATTTTTAGATTTATCTGATTTACGCATGAAACATAATATGTATTTAATATTTTTATAAAATTTATTATCGAAACACAATGACTCAAAATTGTACTTTATCCCAGTTCCTATATTTTGAAAAATATATATATATTTCAAATTTATATATGTAAAAAAAAGGTTTTTACATCATTAACTCCTTCAATATTTTCATTCATGGCAAGCTGAATATATCAAACAACTTAAGAATCTATCCCCGCATCTGACTCCCCCACTACTAGGAGCTCTCATACATGTTCCCATACACCACAACACATGAAACAAGGGGATGATCCATCCATATAGGGTCCAATCATGTAATTGCTTGATCATAACGAGGTTCTCTGTAAAGGTGGATACATCCTTGATGTTCATCTCTCCCTAGTTAATGATGTTTGTAGTGTCCATAACAAATATTCATAGAGATGACTCGTGAAATATGTCACACACTCCCTCCCACATTGGGGGTAGGGAGAGATAGTACGTAACCTCACCAACCCACTACATGACCAAAAAAGGACCGATGAACATCAGGGATAATTTTTATCCCTATTTTGAGCTACAAAATCCTCATCACATGGAGTCTCTCCAGAAAGTGTGGTCACCCTATTCAAACTATGAGAGCCAACGAATGTCATCTACGTAGAATTTATGCCTTATCTAGGTCTTCATCATCTACTTAAATATTTCATGGCCCTTCTACTTAATTACCTATACCATCAATGGGCCTATAAGATATGTCTCTCTAATATGTGTTCCACACAAGGCTGACTGACATGGTCTATTGTACATTGCCTCTAAAGGTTCCATTACAAAAGTAGAGAGGTAGCATTTTTTATACAAATAATATACAATGGTTAAATGGTCCTCCTAGATTCATACAAAGACTAATATTCCAGCCCACAACATATCATCCACCACCTGGATAGTGTGCTTGGTCTGGGCATCGATCTGATGGTGAAATGTTGTACTGAACCCCATTTGGATCCTAAATTCCTCCTACAGGCCTCTAGAAAATCATGATGTAAACCATGTATTATGATTGAAGTCAATCATTTATGGAACCCCATGAAGGTGAATGATCTCCCATATGTATAACTGCCCAAAAATCTCTACCAAACTATGCTTTTTGATAGTATGGTAGTGTACCAAAATCAGGAATTTTTCAAATATCACTGAGGTGACATCATGTTCCATCCTTTTCAATGGAAATTCCATCAGAATATTTATATATATTCCATCAAATTTCCACAAGAGGTTATCAATGTGTTTCAAAAAACCATCCAGAACATGGTTCTTTGACTACACCTACTAATACGTGAATCACTGAGATATGAACTCAGCAACACTCATTCTTATACGAATCCTCCAAAACCCCCATTTTAGGTCTCTGTAAAACATCCCCACACCGGGATGTATAGTTATAGGATTAGTGTGGAAATATTGAATCACCTCCTCCCACATCGTGTTTGGAACTATCATCCATCTGTAGAAAAAGATGAGTAAATTTCCTCCTACAGAATATTGATTTGGTGAATCCCACATGGATTTATGGATATAAAATAAATCATAGTTGATATATCCCACCTAGGAATCTCTAATATTATCTAGAGGTGGATGAGTTAACAACTTCAGAAATAGAAAGGTTGTACTATCCTACTCTACCAGGGTCATCTATAAGGAAGCAAACAAATCGGAAGCCTCTTGCACCTAGTGAGCTTGTAAATTACTGTTAGGGGAATTTGATAATATATTTCCATTCACTAGATTAGAAACTATATTTAGAACATAGTATATTAAGAACTCCTACATTTTCAACATTCATAGGTTCAATTTTCTCTACGTGAAGACGTACCCAAGATTCATATGGTTAGAGTATAACATAATTAACTCCCCCAGGAGGTAGTTTCTCCACATCCTCAAAGTGAAAAATTCTTCTTCCAACTCTAGGTCATGAGTAATGATGTTCTTCTCATGGGGAATCATATTCCTTGACCCATACATGAAGACTGCTAGCTCCTACATCAAGAGAAAAATGAGATCAGTTCTAGAGGTATCACAATACACTATGTCCTCCACACCTTCCACTGGTAGTCTCAATATAATACCAGTCATTTTCATCACCCTCAACTCATCAAAGGTTCTTTGATACTACTCAGTCTAGGTAAATGATTTCCCTTTTCATGTCAGGGTGGTAAAATGGTGTTTTATTTTGAGAAAATATTCCACAAAACTCATTTAGTACACCACCAAACCAATAATGTTACACACCTAGGATATGGTCTTGGGATTCTCTTAAGAATTAAATTCCTTGAAATTATTTGGTCTATGGATAATTCCTGATGAAAAATGAAATAACTTAGATTTTAGACCTCATGAATCTAGAACCAGTACCTTAAGAGTTTATTATAATTCTATTGCTCTAAAAAAATCTAGAACCATCCTCAAATTATCATCATGATACATCTCTGATGAATTGTATATGAGTATGTCATCTATGAATAAAAGAACAAATTTTTCCAACACGGACATGAATACTCTGTTCATAAAGTCCATAAATATGGTGGGATAATTTGTTACACCAAACATCATCACTAGAAACTCATATTGTCCATAGCGACTACCAAATTAAAGCTTGGGAATTTCATCCTTATGAACCACGACCAGTGGTAGTCATAGAAAAAATCGATATCTGAGAACTATATCCTACCTCACATCTAGTAAAATAGGTCTTAATTTATTGAAAAGGGTTACTTTTTCATTATTATGTCATAGTTCAGGAGACGATAATCCATGTAATGTTGAAATGTACATTCCATTATATTAATGAAGAAATCTAGATCTACCCCTATGGAAACAGATAGTATGAATAAATACTTATCTCAAAGGTTATCTAAATAAATCCATTTCTCTTGATTCTTAAAATATTTCATTCGACATTACATAGTAGATATCAATGTAATACCACGATGAAAGTCGATGAAAAACTCAATTTTCAGCCATAGAGTGAGTCCCTGAATACACTCAGGAATGAATTCCATTCAATCATCCAAAAATAATGGGATTCAGATGCCTGAATTACTTACTACACCATGGTATATACTCACCAACTGATGGGTGATGGTATTCAACAACCTACCCAAAAAAAGCACTCATCCCACATTGAAATCTCTCTCATGCATAAAGGTAAATATAATTCAAGATGTGAATAGTCATATGAATTATATGTGGTGATATTAAATCTAGGCTCTGAACATAGACAAACTACCCATGACCAAGGTGACAACGTAGGAATCCATTGTGATGACAAAAAAGTCACATATGAACCTCAGTCAACGAATTTACTACTTGCACTACTGAAAAATAAACGATACAAAAGAAGTGTTCCCTATTGAAATATCAATATGAAGCTGTTGGGCTAGTGCCAAAACTATGATATCTAGCTATCACACCAGGATTATAGTGATGAAGTAATGATTTCATCCTATGTATACTAATACAAAATCTAGAGATGAATTAACATAGATAATTCCTAAAATAATCTCGTGCGTTGTGGTGTCATATGCCTCCAAAGCTTGTAGTTGTCCACAAACACGACCTACAGTTCCCATACCTACCATGGGTCACATGGGGGTGGTGGTTGAAGTATATTAAAAAATATTCTACAACCCATTTCTCTTACATATCCTCTTCTCAATTTTCCACCCTGGGGACCACCCTACCCTCTCCGGGGAGATCCCTGATCACAACACTGACTCAACCAGGGATGTCCATCACCATAATGCTTATGCTCCTCAACATGATTGGTTTGGTAGTTTAATTATATGTGACCTCACCAAACGTAAAATTAGAAAATATCCTCTTTAGGATTACTTGGTTCTCTACATTTCCTCTGAACGCGTACCCGAGCTTGGTCTTGGGGAGGTCTACTACATCAAGATCATGTCTTCTAGCATATGATATATACTGCAGATGACTCAGATCTGTGATGTACACTACCATCTCCATCTTCCTAGAATCCCAATAATAAAAATCTCTCAGTCACAAGTGTATTCTCTGGACCTGCCTACATATGTGGGGATACACAAGAGTTCTATGATGGATATGATATCTCAACTGAATCCTTTCTCAAAATCATGTCCATGGATGTAGCATTCCAGGATCATATTAAAGGATTTTCAAGTAAGGTCTATGAACAATATTTCATAATCATCCCTATTCATACCTCCCTATTGCAGATATCGAATCTCATGAATATTTTCTGAGAATAATAAGAAGGGTTTTTACTCCTCACATATTATTGGTTGAAAGTTAGTCTAAGATAATGTCAACCCTTCTTCCATCTAGGTAACAAGGCACCACTAGCACACAATTGATATATGGAAAAGGATAGTTTCTAGTGAAACCACATAATCTTTTAGTTTCCAAATAATATTAAAGACATGGATGACTAACTCTAGAAATCCTAGACTACCCAAGGAACTAGATAATCATAGAACCTCAGTGGTCTCTAGTGATAGAACATGTGGATCACGCTAAGCATGAGCACATCCTCATCCTAGTCTTCTAGGAGTATCTTCTTCTAAACAAGTGGTGTTGCTGAAACCTTCCCACCTAGAGAATGTTTCTCATCTAATAGACCCTCAATAGATGGATTGTTTCTCATCAGATCATTGTGATGATATAGACATGATATCCTGGATGGATATCATTGTGGAGGAATACTAAATGTTAACAAGATGTATCATGGTCTGATGAATATATAAATATATATATAACATAAATGGGGATATAACTCATGATGAATAGTAAAATACTCAATCCAATATGATGCATGTAGCATTGATCCATGCAACCAATGTCTCAGTATGTTGAGTCGACAAGAAGATAGTTTAGGGCCTAGTGAATGAATATGTCAACCACCCACACCATCATTTGATTCCCTAGTATGAGATCCATAATTGATACTCTTTGACAAGGTTTCCCTAAATCCCAAGAAAATTCATGAAATTGGACTACTAAAAATAACTTCCCAAGGGTTGAACAGCTCTAATACCAATATGTTATAACCTGACCCAAGCTACGGCTCAAGCATCAACTACCCCAAGCCCAAATATATTGTCCATGTGCTGGAGACCAACACCAATGTCCTACATGACATGGGGATTCATTTCTCTAGTTACATGTATTTACACACAAAACCATACCAATGTGTTAGTATATAGGATAAGAGTAAAAGATAAAATTAATAGGGATGTAACCATTCATGTAAAACCCTTGGATAGTACAAGATTACAATACTATAAACTAAAAAGTAAATGGAAAAAATACTCTCCAAACTAAAAGGCTGTCCCAACCTAAAATAAATGGAAATGTAATCTATCGTGGAAGACAGGCTCCTCATTTGCAAACTGTAACCACCATATATTCTCTAAAGTACTCAGTATCCCTAAGCTTCTCTAATGTATCCAGAAACCTATCCATCATCTTCATAATACATGACACATGTGGGAAAGGACCATTAATGTGTAAATATATACATACCTAGTAATACACCCTAAAATTTGAAGTGGGAGTAATAAGAGATACAAAAGGAACTGAAAAACAATACATAGTTTACAATATTCATGATACAGTGAAAGAGAACAACTCATCCCAAACCATGAGAGGGAGTAAATTCATCCAAACAAAATTGAATCAACCCGATGTATAAATGGACTACTCACGGAGTATTTTCCAAATAAATTATAATAGTTAACCCATCCAACCATGTGATGATATACACATAATGCTTATGGAATACATAGAGCATCATTTCCTATCATGGAAATAGAGTATCCAAAAATAATGTAATGTATACATATACACATGGACACATATATATGATTAGTATAAGAAATATCATATAATTTTGAAAGGGGATATCCATCTCACTACATGACCCAAGAAAAAGAGACTCCAATTATTCCAAATTTTCATCAATGATGTCCACCATCTCACACATCTATCTAGTAGAAATAATGTAAAGACCCATGCCACATCAAGGTGTCGCATAGTTAATGGGTCATGATCTCAAAGTGGAGGAATCATGAACAAGTGTGTCAGGTGGGATCCACTATGTAATTATTAATAGAGGAAATGTTGCATGATACATAGAGGGGGTATACTCTAGTGTCATGGTGAAACCCACCCTATTTGATAGGGGGTACAATCGTAAGATAGAGGACCTATTTCTAATATAACTTGGGATTCCAGTATATTGGTCAAGGGCCCTCACCCCGGTGTGACAGGGGTTTCCGCTATGGACATCAATGAGTAATTTCTTATCTAATTAGTTTCCCAATAGGATGGTGGATGATACATTCAAAAGATAATGTGGGGTTCCTCTATAGGAATGGAGGACCCACAGCCTGGTACGATATGGTTTTCTTGATTTGTCATCAAAGACCTGCACCCAAATTCATAGTGGGTTCCACTCGGTAAGTAACTATAGACATATCACTCCCAAGAGGATTGGGTGTTAAACTCTCTAGGAAGCTGTAGGGGATCCTTCCTGATCACAAACATTTTTTGGGTGTCACATTATATAAGAGTCGTGCCTAAATTATTTTATATTAAATCATAACAACCATAACAATGTGATCCATCATGTTATATATAGAAAAATACTCAGGATAGGCTCCTCATGGCCCAATATCTATGATCAATCAAATGAGATATTGATGATTTTACATTCCAGAAAAGAAAAATAGGGGCATATAACATATCAGGGGAACCAAGCAGTGTGTAGTCCCACTTTCTCAAATGGAATTTTCCATAGAGGCACACCGTCCGCCTATTGTGTAGGGGTAGACAGTGTGGGGGGACATACATGGCATTCCCATTATAAGGACCCTTACTTTACATACATTGTTATTACTTCAGAATTGAAGCATACTTATTACAACATATAACAAAATCATGATAGGACCATATATGTATAGTTTCATTAGAAACTGGGAAACATAAACAACTGGTTCATAAAGCATGTACATTGTCTCCCATTTATTTCATCATATCTGGAGTCCCTTTTGGCATATCCTACTTAATATCATTCTTCCCGACCTATGTAAAAAGAAAACAAACAAAATGGTGAGATGAAATGCTCAAAAAGGGCAAATAAAGGAAATATCAATCGTATCATATTCATAAGAACATAACATGTTGAACATCTTAACCTGCAAAAGAGATCATAATATCATAACATGGGATACATCATAGTAGTGAAATGTAATCACAATTATCATAAAATAAAACATGAAACATTGTGGAATACACACATAATAGTAGAAAATAATTTCTTATTAGTCAATACTCATTTCCAAGAATATCATAGCGAACAATGTCCATTTTTGAACCGAGTTCACTCCTCGTTCCAATCCTAAATCACTGAACCGATTTTAAATTATTGTTCCTGCCATGTCTATCTCACGAGATATAAATCATTACCCAATTCATTGGAGGGGGATATAGGTCCCACCAATTTCATAATGAATCCATTCTTATGTGTGCCACAAAATGCTAAATCATACATCAAAGCATAACCCATGTAATAAAAATGGGATTCTTAAACACCATGCTATCATAACATAATCCATATAAGAAAAAAAGGGACATAATAAAAATAAATCCAACATAACATAATAAAATAAATGTAAAAATAGGGATAGAAATATATTCATATATTATCTTAGATGTAAAATAATTTTGATAAAACACTTGAACTCCATTCTTGAGGAAAATATCCATTTGACTTCAAAATCATTTTTCGTTTCTTTACATGTCATAAATATTTAAACTAAAAAAAATTAATTAAAAATAAACCTTAAAATATGTAAATTAAGCATCATGGAAATAATGTTATATGAATTCATAGTACACCATTCATGCTGTATAAGTTAAAAAACATTATTCTTGTACGTTGGCCAGAAAAGTAAAAAACTGTCTTGTATTGAACTCGACAAAATATTTCATTCATATCTTTTACTAAAAATTCACCAATATGTAAAATTGGATTTAAAAAAATTTAGGAGCATCGAAATAATATTACATATTGGGGAAACTTATATGTGTATGATAAATACACCCCTGTAAATTCCAAAGTATAAACAATCTCGGATAAAAATGAGATTGTGAGAATTTCCCATACCATAGGTCTGATATGCTTTATACGTATCATAACATCCTGTATAATCATTTAAATATTTTCATTGAATTATTACTGAAACTTATTCATTGTTATGATATCATATATTGTCATATTCTTATCTTTTTATTTGTAATATTTCATTTCTACCTGTTATTAAGGTGTTTATTGCTTTATGTTCTTATGCATGTTTTGTTGAATAAAATATCATTCCTCATTTTGGGTTACAGATTCCTCATCTACAGAATGTTATTAGTGTAATATATATAATATTTATTTATTCAATTCATTTATATAATCATCATTTAATGAATATCATGTAGAACAAGTCGCATCACATCGTGTAGATTGTAGTCCGTATGTACGCATGAGCAATGATATCATTCCCATAATTTTTGAATGGTACTGGAGTGGATGATGGAATCTCTCAATATTAGTATCATGTTATAATATTCTTATATAGTTATTCTCTACACCATTATACCCATCCAAGTATGGTGGTGGCGGAAAACAGATTGTACCACGGCGTGGAGACAGTATTCCGTACGTACACACGAGTTGTGATTTCATTTTCTATAGGATGGATAGAAGGTGAAATAGGGTTGTTTCATATTTATAATAACATATCAATATATTAGTGAAACTGATGTTATTACTTTATAATCAGAAAACTAAAGAAGAAGATGTTTAAGAATAATGAAATTGGAAAGGATTAGTAATGGATATTACCTCTTTTATGATGAGCCTCTTCTTAACATCCTCTTAGGGCACTAAATATGGTCTTTGAAGAAGACCAGGACCTCTAGAATGTTTCAAGGTAAGTGTAGAAGAGAAAATGGTAGGGTTTGGCCAATCATGAATTCTCAATGTGGGGTGAGGAGGAGAGGGGGCAAGGTGCCCTTTCATAAGGGAGGAGAGGGGCACCTTAGGAAAACATAAAATATTATTTTTTAATAAATTAATATTATGTTTATAATGCCACCGAAGAGAATTATATTGAGTCTAGGGTGGGTATGGGTCGTAATCCTCTCAATAAATAGATTTTAGACAAGTTTAGGTTACTATTTTAACCTAATCATTCATATTTTACTCAAAGTTAAATAATTTATGTTTTACTATATCTTATTGTTTTCATAAACTATATGGTTAATAAACTTACTATAACAAGCCAAAAGAACCACAAGTGGTTCATTATTAATATATATAACCTTATCTAAGTCATTTGGACGATCCTAATATTTTTAGGAATAGAATATCAATTAATAATATAATATTTGTTTTAAAAACAATTTTATGTCAATTTTGACACTATTTGGTAATTAATTTTTGTGAAAATCATAACAGAATTATTAGTTCGAAAAAAGATCATTTAATCAATAATAACATTTCATATTAACCCTTAAAATCAGTTTTATTCATAAAAAGTCTCAAATTACATTTATTTGGGTATTTATGACATCAATTATGTTAATATTTAATTAATAAGGTAATTATTGCATAATCATTGTGTTATAAATAAAATAAATTATATAATATATAAAAATTATAAACAAAATACCATTATGTAGGAAATATTTTTATTTTTTTAATTAATACTTATAGTCGAATTTATCTTATGTATTCTCTTATATTAAATTTTTTTTACTTATTAAACTTTGATTTTAATTATTTTAACTCTTCATTGAATTAAATAATAATAAATGTCCTAATATAATCCAAGGGGACATAAATGGTCATATTTTCATCCTATGGTTGGTATTTTTAGAATTAAACTTATCCAATTGAATTAGGAATGTGTTAGGGTAATAATAATATCATTTCTACCCTTAATTACCCTGTTTACTTTTAACCGTGGTAAATAAAAGTTAAAAGTTACGATTCATCAATAATTATTTTCATCTCATTGAACCAAATTTTAATCACTGACATCAACTATGTCCCTTGGATTTTTTAAATTCCACTCACATAAGTGGTACAATTATGTTTTATGTAAATTTTCAAATTTTTCAAGGAGGTGGGTAAAAGACGGTGAAAAGTTCAATAAAATTTTTATATAACTAAAAGTATTATTAAATGACTCAAATGAATTACATTGAACTTATATAGGCATTATGATTCTATTTTAACCTAAAATAAATATAAATATTTAAATTATTATTTAACTAAAATGTCGGTTTTTCACCAATAACTCAGTGTTTTCACTATTCATCGAAAATTGAATGTTTTCAGAAAAATACAAAAAATTCACTCGATGATAATTTTGATATTATGAATCCAATAATGAAGTCCATTTGGAAAGATAGAATTTATAAAATTTCAGAAAATTGGTATTACTATTCATAACAGCTAGTTTATATAATATTTTAATAACATATCGTTGTTTAGGGAAACTCGATATTGCATAAAATGCAATCTATTGAGGAAGGTTTCTTTTTCATGTAACGCAAGACAATATAGTGTTGTGTGTATTGAATGATATTTTTTCATATAGAATAATTACTACAAAAAATTATATTTCTAATAAAATCCTCGGGTGTTACATTCTACCCCCCTTAAAAATAATTTCACCCTCTACATTTGTCACTTCATAAAAAAAAGATACCTCTCTCTCTTCATTTTCTAAAGTTCCCATGTAGCTTCTTCTAATTTTTGGTTCCTCCATAAAACGTTAACCATGATTGTGGTCAGGTTTTGTAGAACCTTTTCTCTATGATCCAGAATCTCTTTTGGATGTTCTTTATAAGAAAGATATTGCTTCAGCGGTAAAACTTTTGAGCATAGTACATGTGAAGAATCGGGAATGTACATTCTCATTAAAGATACATGGAAGACATCATAACCATCAGAGAGATTTGGTGGAAGTTCCAATCCATAATATACCTTCCCAACAAGATCTAATATTTCAAAAAGAACCAATATACCTAGGTCTCTGCTTGTCCTTTGTTCCAAAACTCATTAATCACTTCCAAGTGGATATTCGTAATAACACTTTATCACCCACATCAAACTCTTGGTATTTTCTTCGGTTGTTGAGATAACGTTTTTGTCGACTCTGAGCTACTCATATGTGATGTTGAATAGATATGGCCTTTTCTACTATCTCATCAACAAGGTCAGGTAATAATAGCTTTCCTTCCCCAACTTCATCCCAACAAGTTGGAGTTCTGTATTTCTTTCCAAAGAGAGCGTTATAAGGACAAATATAAATACTAGAATGAAATATAAGATTATAAGAAAATTCCACCGAAGTAAGGTGTTGATCCCAATCACCATTGAAATGCATAGAGCAAGCTATCAGCATGTCTTCTATAGTTTGAATCATCCTCTCAAACTGATCGTCTGTCTGAGGATGATAAGTAGTGCTGAAACTCAACTATGTATCTATAGTATGCTGAAGTCTTTTCCAAAATTGGAAGGTAAACCCTGGATCCTGATAAGATATAATGGAAAGTGGTACTCCAGGTAATGTTACCACTTCCTTCTCGTATATCCTGGCAAGCTAATCAAGAGAGAAATCCTCTCAAATAGCAAGGAAGTGTGTCGACATCGTAAGACGATCAACTATAACCCAGATAACGTTATTTCCTTTGGATGATTTAGGAAGTCCAGTGACAAAGTCCATAGTGATATTTTCCCATTTCCATTCTAGTGTGGGTAATGGTTGTAACATCCCCTTACACATCTATCTCTCAGCTTTATCTTGCTGGCAAACCAAGCACCGAGTGACATATTCAACAACATCCCATTTCATGCCATCCCACTAGAAGTACTCCTTCAGGTCCCTATACATCTTCGTGCTTCCAGGGTGAATAGAGAATGAATAACCATGAGATTCATCCATTATTTCCTTATTTAATTTGGGGATTTTAGGAAC
Organism: Viscum album; assembly: GCA_963277665.1. Taxonomy (NCBI): domain Eukaryota; kingdom Viridiplantae; phylum Streptophyta; class Magnoliopsida; order Santalales; family Viscaceae; genus Viscum; species Viscum album. The sequence continues at coordinate 329,166,678 of OY728128.1, forward strand.
ACAAACTTGATCCCTCAACCTTATTTTATCATCACAAACCACGTGGAATTCAGGAACATTTCTCACCTTTTTTTTAACTTCTACATCCTCTTTATGTGCCTCGTTATTATTCACATGTATAGATGGTTGAACATTCATCTAAGAAAGATATGAATTTTTCCATTCCATTATAATTCCATGATCCATCCATTGTAACTCTATAAATATTTGATCTTTTGTGATCCTCATCATGGATAAGCTAGAATGGTCTTGTCGAATTAATGCATCTGCCACCATGTTTGCTTTCCCAGGATGGTAATGAATTGAACAATCGTAATCCTTAATCAGCTCCAAGCATCTTCTTTGGCATATATTAAGCTCCTTTTGTGTGAAAATTTATATTAAAAAATTATGATCGGTATAAATATCACACAATTCCCCATAATGATAATGTCTCCAAATCATTAATGAAAAGATTACCACATTTAATTCCAAATCAAGAGGTGGGTAATTTTGCTCGTGGAATTTCAACTGTTGTGAGACATAAGCTATCACCCTATTAATTTTCATGAGAACACACCCCAATACCTTCTTGGATTCATCTCTATAGATCACAAACCATTCTCTACTACAAGGCAATGTGAGGAGAAGTGCACTGAATAACCTTCTTTTTAACTCCTTCAACTTCTCTTCACACTCCTCCGTCCAAATGAACATAACTCCATTTCTAATCAACCTGGTGAGTGGATTACATATCCGTGAAAAATATTTCACAAAACATCAGTAATATCTAACCAAACCAAGAAAAGATCATATCTCAATTACTGTTGTTGGTCTCAAACATCTTTCGATAACCTCTATTTTTGTAGGACCGACATATATACCCTCTTCTGAGATTATGTGACCCAAAAATGAAAATTTTTTAATCCCAAATTCACACATGGAAAATTTGGAATAAAGAATCTCGTTTCTTAGGGTCTTTAATACAATTCTCAATTGATCTTCATGTTCATCCTTTCTATTTTAATAGACTAGAATATCATCAATAAAGACTATCACAAACTGATCAAGATAGTATCTAAAGAATATATTCATTAGATACATAATGAGAGTAGGGGAATTAGTATGACCAAATAGAATCACTATAAATTCATAGTGTCTATACCTTGTACGGAATGTCTCCTTTGGTATATCCTCCCTTTTGACCATTAATTGATGATATCCTGAAGGAAGATCAATCATGGAAAAGTATTGAGCTCCGTGTAGTTGGTCAAATAATTCATCAATGAGTGGGAGAGGATTTTTTTTCTTAAAAGTGATCTTATTAACTTCATGATAATCAATGCAGAGTCTCATTAATCCTTATTTCATCTTATCAAATAGAATATGTACTCCCCAAGGTGATGCACTAGGGCATATGAATCCCTTATCAAGATTCTCATGGAGTTTCTTCTTCAATTCCTATAACTCAACTTGGTCCATTCTATAAGGTGTATTTGAAATGGGCATAGCACCCGGTATGAGTTCTATTGAAAACTCAACATCATGATTTTGTGGAAGACCTGGAAATTCCTCTAGAATGTCATCATCAAACTCTCGTTCAATGTGAATATTCATAATCGTGAGTTTCTCTCCAACCATTTGAGATATATAAGTTTCATTTATTGGAATCAAGACCCATAAGATGGATGAAATTTCCACTGGATGTTTATATTCATCATTGCATCAATATGTGATAATAGATTGATCAGGAATAAGAAATGTGACTTCCATTGTTTGGAAATCGATATGATCTCCATATAATGAAATCCAATCCTTGCCAATAATCACATAAAATTCCACTATAGGAAGGATCACAAGATTTGCAGGAAGAACTTTCCCACAAATGACAATTGGATAAGAATTATAAACATTCGATGCAACTGTTGGGCCTTTTGGAGTTTTCACAGCTAACTCAATATCTAATTGTTGAGGTAGTATGATGATACCCTTAGAAAATTCATCAGAAATAAAATAGTGGGTGGATCCAAAATCAAATAAAACATTTTCTACTTTAGAGGGGACGACATGTGTACCTTTCACCACATCGTTATTGTACTCCACATCACTGATAAAAATTTCATGTTACATTCATTTGTCTTTGTCCTTAAGAGTTTGATGACGTCGATCATCATCAATAACCCTTGGATTAGGGCATTTATTAGCATAATTCTCCATTTTTTGGCACTTGTATCATTGAAGTGTAGGTGGTGCATTTTGTGTTGCCCTTTCTTTGTTCGCATCACTAGACATCTTTTTGCAATCATTGTGGCATTCAAATTCCTGATGACCTACATTTCCACATTTGAAGCATTTACTTGTCCCTTTAAGACAATTTCCTCCATGTTTCATTCCACACATTGAGCATAAGGGAAAACACATCTTATTTTAACTGTGGTCTATAGATTTCCCATTGAATTCCATTTTCTTCTTCTTGTCAAATGCATATGATTGATGGGTTACTCCAATCTCCATCTCATCCTTTAGAGAACATCAAACAATTTCCTCGTTGCTATTGAAGTCCCATATGGATAACACCATTCGAAGGCTTGGTTTTAAGCCACTAATCCATTAATTGATCTTACTCTCAGGATGGATAATAATTCCACAATCATTCCTGGATGTCTTGTAAAATTTTCTTCATAGGTACCAACAGATTCATCATCAATTTGTTTTAGTTAATGAAACTCATTCTCCATCTGTGTTCGAAGAATTTGAGGGATGTACTTATTGAAAAATAAGTTTTGAACACATCCCATTCCATGGACTCAATTTCATCCCATTGCCTCGTATTCTGGATAAGATTCCAACATTGATCAGCGTCACCTTCCAAACGATATACTACTAAGATGAATTTATAACGTTCAGAACATTAAAGAACTGAAAATATCATTTTTGTGGTATTGATACATTGTTCAGCCACTAATGGATCAGTAGACCCCCCGAATGAGGGCTGACACTACCTAAAGAAGGATTCAACAGAATGATTCTCCTTTCATTGCTCGTTTGGATGTCCTGCATGATTCATAGCATGAGAAAGTTTTGTAAGAATTTCTATAAGATTTTAATTCCAGCTCCAATAATGTATGTTTTCTCTGGGGGACAATCATTGCATTTCTCATCACATTCATCATTAACACGGTTCCTTAGGGTTTCATCCATTGACAAAAACCAATAATCATAGTGTAAGAAACACTAATCATAATTGGAAAACAAAGTAATCATTAATAAAATTTCAAACATAAGGTCTTATCATAGGTTATTCATGGCCATTTATAAAACACTAATATTGTGTTCTATGAATAGACATATCCAAAGGGTTGTTACTAATGCTTTCATATTTTAGTTTCCAAAGGATGACTATACCTTTCCTCTGATACCAACAATAACGACCCTTACTTTTCAAACATTGTTATTAATTCATAATTAATGCATACTTATTACAACATATAAAAAAACATGATAGGACTGTATAGGTGTAGTGTCTTTAGAAATTGTGAAACATAAACAACTGGTTCATAAAGCATCTACGTTGTCTCTCATTTATTTCATAACATCTCAAGTCGCTTTTAGAATATCCTACTTAATATCCTTATTCCTGACCTGCAGAAAAGAAAACATACAAAAGTGTGAGCTCAAATTCTAAGTAAGGGTAAATAATGGAAATATCAATCATACATATTCATAAGAACATAACATTTTGAAAATCATAACCTGCAAAAGAGATCCTAATATCATAACATGGGATATATCATAGTAGTGAAATATAATGAAAATAATCTTAACATAAAATATGAAAAATTGTGCCATACACACATAATCATATAAAATCATTTCTTATTAGTCAATACACATTTTCAAGACTATCATAGCAGACAAAGTCCATTTCTGAACTGAGTTCACTTCTCATTACAGTCTTGTATCACTGAACCAGTTTTAACTTACCGTTTTTGTCATTTCTATCTCATGAGATATAAATTTTTACCCAATGTATTGGAGGGAGATATAGGTCCCACCCATCTCATAATTAAACCATTATTATGTGTGCCACAAAATCATACATCATACATCATAGCATAAACCATGTAATAAAAATGGGATTCATAAACATCATGTCATCATAATATAATCCATATAAGAAAAAAAGGGACATCATAAAAATAATTCCATTATAACATAATCAAATCAATGTAAAATTACGGATATAAATAGAACCCTATATTATAATAGATGGAAAATAATTTTAATAAAACACTTGAACTCCATTATTGAGGAAAATATCTTTTCTACTTCAAAATTTGTTTTCCTTTCTTAACATGGCATAAAATATTAAACTATAATAAGTTAATTAAAAATAAACCTAAAAACTTGTAATGTGTGATTCATGGAATAATTTTCAATTAAATCATAAAACTCCATTAATGCCTTATATGCTAAAAAACATTCTTTTTATACTTTGGCCGAAGAAGAAAAAAATTATCTCATACTGAACACGACAAAATTTTACATTCATATCTTTTACTAAAAATTCACCAATAGGTAAAATAGGATTGAATAAATTTTAAGAGGATAGAAATAATATTACATATTTTGAAAACATGGATGTGGATGATAAATACACCCAACTAAATACAAAAGTATAAACAATCTCAAATAAAAATGAGATTGTGAGATTTTTCCTTACCTTAGGTCCGATATAATTTGTATGTATCCGAACATCCTGTATAATAATTTAAATAATGTCATTGACTTATTAAAGAATCATATTCATTGTTAGGATATCATATATGGTCATATTTTATCTTCCTATTAGTAATATTTTATTCCTACTTGTTATTCATATGTTTATTGCTTTATGTTCTTATGTATTTTTTGTAGAATAAATTCTCATTCCTTTTTTAGGTTATAGATACATTATTTACAGAATGGTATTAGTGTAATATATATCATATTTATTCATTAAATTCATTTATATAATAATCATTCATTGAATATCATGTAGAACGAGTCACATCACATAGTGGAGATGGTAGTCCGTACGTACGCCCGAGCGATTATATCGTTCCCAAAATTTTGGAATGGTATTGGAGTGGATGATGGAATGTATCATAATTTTAATCAAGTTATAATAATTATATATAGTTATTATCTACACCATTATACCCATCCATGTAAGGTTGTGGGGGAAAATAGATTATACCATGTTGTGGAGATGGTATTCTGTACGTACGCACGCACGGTGATTTCATTTTCCTATGGATGGATAGAAGGTGGAAAAGGGTTGTTTCATATTTATAACAACATATCAGTATATTAGTGATGCATATGTTATTAAATTATAATTAAACAATTAAATAATAATATTTTGTAAAATAATGAAATTGGAAAGTATCAATAATGGATATTAACTCTTATTTGATGTTCCTCTTCTTAACATCCTCTTAGGGCACTAAAGATGGTATTTGAAGAATACTAGGACCTATAGAATGTTTCTAGGGAAGTGTAGGATAGAAAATGGCAAGGTTTGGATGATCTTGAAGGCTCAATGAGGTTTGAGGAGGAGAGGGGGAAGGTTTCCATTAATAAGGGAAGAGAGGGGCACCATTGGAAAACATAAAATATTATTTTATAATAAAATCATATTCAGTTTATAATGGCTCCAAAGTAACTCATTTCTAGGGTAAGGTGGGGACGGGTCGAAAATTGCTCAAAGATTAGGTTTTAAAGAAGTTCAGGTTACTATTTTAACCATATCATTTATATTTAACTCTAAATAATATAATTTAACTATTACCGTGTCTTCTTGTTTTTATACACTATATGGTTAATAAACATACTATATCAAGACAAACGATCTCCAAGTGGTTCATTATTAATATATATATCTCTATCTAATTCATTTGGCTGAACCTTAGATTTTTAGGAATAAAATATCAATTAATATTATAATATTATTTTAAAAAACTATTTTATGTCAATTTTGACACTATTTGGTAATTGATTTATTTGAAAATCACAACAGCATTATTAGTTCAAAAAAAGATAATTTAATAAATACTAACCTATCATATTAACCTATAAAATTATTGTAATTCATATTATGTTTCAAATTACATTTATTTGGGTATTTATAACATCAGTTATGTTAATATTTCATTAATAAGTTAATTAATGCATCCTCATTGTGTTATATGTAAATTAACTTATTTAATGTCAAAAAATAAAAAAAATACCATTATGTACGAAATCATTGTATATTTATAATTAATATTTATAGTAGAATTTATCAAATGTATAACCCTATATTAAAAATGTTTTACTTATTAAACATGGTTTTACTACTTTTAACTCTTCTTTGAATTAAATAATAATTAATGTCCTAATCTAATCCAAGTGGACCTAAATGGTCATATTTTAATACAAAGTTTGTTTGTTGTAGATTTAAACTTATCCAATAGAATTTGTACATGTGTTAGGGTAAAAATAATATCATTTTTACCCTTAATTACCCTGTTTACTTTAAATAGTGGTAATCAAAAGTGAAAAGTTACTAATCACAAAAAATTATTTTCATCTCGTTGAACCAAATTTTACTTACTGACGTCAATCATGTCTCTAGGATTTTTGAAATTCCTTTCACAGAAGCGGTAAAAATATGTTTTATGTAATTTTTCACACTCATATTTGGAGGGTAAAAGACGGTGAATAGTTCAATAAAATTTTTATATAACTAATATTTTTATAAAATGACTTCATTGAATTACATTGAACATATATAGGTATTATGTATCTATTTTTACCTAAAATAAATTTAAATAAAATAAATTTTTATTTAAATAAAAATTCGGTTTTTAACCAATAACTGAGTGTTTTCACTATTCATAAAAAATTGAATGTTTTCAAAAAAATATAAAATATTAACTCTAGGATAATTTCGTTATTCCTAATACAAAAAATGAAGTCCATTTTGAATGGTAAAATTTATAAAATTTCAAAAAGTGTGTATTACTATTCATAATGGCATGTTTATATACAATTTTAATAACATGTTGTTGTTTAGTGAAACTCAGTATTGTGTACAATGCAAGCTATTTAGGAAGGTTTCTTTTGCGTGTAATAGAAGAAAAGATAGTGTTGTGTATTGTGAAAGATTAATTTTCATATAGCATAATTCATAAAAAAATATTTCTCATAAAATCATCGGGTGCTACACCCATGACACTCAAGGTCCCAATTATCTACTCCAGCCATGTTTTTGTATCCAAGGAATGTATTTTTAATTTATTTTATGTCTATGAACATTAGTATATGGTGTGATTATTGACATGGGGTTACACTAATGTTTTCGTTTTTCTACCTGTGTATAAAGGAACATGTCATGTTCTTGGCCATGTGCTCCGCCACATGGCGTATTCACATGGAAATGGGAGACATGATTTTTATAGAGTATAAAAACCATGAGATCCTAAAAATTTAAAAATTCATTGTTAAAATAGACAAGGGGATACATTCCATGTGTTCAATATGGTACATCGTGTGTAGTCAGTTTATTCACAGATTTTTAGATCTGCCTTCAATACCATGAATCTATCCTTTCCACCATAGGTCCCTCCTTGTTTCCAAAAAAATTGTTGATCTAATCACATGTCAGAGTTTACATCCATTATTCACTAAAAATCAAGTTATGGTAATCCACGCTGATACATATCCCATTCCACACGTCCCCAAACATTCCACCATTGATGATCCATCCAATAATCATCAAGAAAATCAACTTAAACAAATAACAATCCATGATATTATTTTTTTTAATCCTTCAATATTTTTTGATTTGTTATGGATTTTGGGGGTATGATAGTGCTCTAGGATTCTTGAAAATGTTTATCGAGGACCACAATGTCCTATGGTTATGAATGCAAATAAAATATGAATTAATGAACCACAAAAAATGTTTAATATACTTTTTCCAACATTTCTTGGACAATGATAAAGAATGAGGATAATTAGTTTTACAAAAAATTGAATAAATCAATTTAATCAGAATCTGGCCACATGATCAGGCCACAATTAGTGCATATCAACTGAGCGGATTGATTTTCTCAATCAAAATAATAAAAAAGGAATAAACCAAAAATTATTGAGTCCAATCGGGGGATTGGATAATTTTTTTATGAAGAAATATCATTACAATGATAAAAGGTAGTCCTTTCATTTGTATCATCATGATTTCCTCGAATATAGTATTTCCTCATAGTTGGAGGAGATTCGCTAAATAAAGGAGGCAACGAAGCTATGGAATTCTCCCAAGGATTATTCAGCTATCCAAAGTAAATTATCCATCGATGTATTATTATAAAAATTTAAATTAAGTGTAAATATTCAATTAATTTAAATAATTATACAACTGAACATACTTCTAATGGATTATATATCCAAACATCACACTTCAACCTTTTTTGGTTGCATCTATGACAAACAATTTAGTCTAGATTCAATTGTGGACTCAAATTTCTATTTAATGTTTCATTTTAAGAGTAATCACATTTTATTTAATAACTGAATGAATGTAATAAAAAATATATTTCATTTTTTAATAAAATTAATTATTGATACATAGAGAATCATAATAACTCACAATCTCAGTTCCTATATATTAAAATATAAATAAAAATATTTCCATGTCTTATAAGAAAAAAACATGGTCTCTACATTGACCCACATCTATAATGAAGATCTATTTTTAACTTGGACTAACTATGTATTATTGATGTTCTCAGAAAAAAAAATCATGCTTTTCAAAATTATTAATAAAGATGGATCAGAATGGGATATGTTTTTCTAGACTATTGAATGCAAAGAGATCTCCCAAGAGATGAGAATGTGTCTTAAAACTCTACTAGAAATTATACTACACATAACTGGGGTACATTTCATAGTATATAGTTATTTTGATGAGATAATTATAGGACTTTTACTAATTAAAAATGATAATGTGATAATGTATTCCTCAATTTAGTTGATTTTTCATTACCATAACTATCCCACACATGATTTGGAGGTGACCATATATATCTTTTTAATAATAATTTAGATGACATTATCTCTAGAGGAGAAATCTTAAATTTATATGGGTCCTAAGGGAATAAAAAATATATTAAAATATATGGAGTTAAAAATTCTCTATGAAATATATTTAGAGATGATTTTGTACTACGATAACTCAATGCATTACTATATTTCAAAAGAAAAAAGGTGTAATGTACCATAGGTAGAAAGGTTCTGAAAGGTTTATAAAAGTTGATAATTCGAAAGGATCCAGTCTATTTATAAATGTAAACGATTTATATGGTAATTTTAATGGAATTATTAACATATAACATTTATCAAAAGATTTATCAGCGAACCCTTCTAGAGTAGATGAAGGACACCCAAAGAGATGATGTCGATGTTCAGTAGAAGGTGGAAGCTATAAGAAACATGACATCAATGGACATAAACATTGATAAAGAAGGAGACGTATGTTTTGTATTAGGAATATGTATACAATCAAATCCAAAGGAAAATATAGATATATTTAATGATTAATATATATCAACCTTCTCTAATCACCCAAGGATCATGATGATGCTTCTTGATCCTGAAGAGCTCAATTTTTGGGACAATATTAAAAAATAAAAGTTATAGATTATTCATCCAAATGTCGGGTATGTAGGTATGTGAAGGCTGAAAAGAAAAAAATAAATGGGGATTATGAAACCATTACCCATATCAGCATGGAAATGTGAAAACATCACTATTGACTTTTTTCGTGGTATTTTGAGGACATAAAAATTATATAATTCTATACGGTTTGTGGTGTATCATATCAAAAACAATTTTAAATTCACATTATCATTATATAAATTCTCACTTGACCAATTTGTAACGATATACATAAAATATGTTTTGCATTATCATGAGAAAGCACTATCGATTATATATGATTATGATCTAATATTTACCTCCATGTTCTAGGAGAGCCTCCAAAATTCACTACTTGAAAAGTTGAACTTCAATATGGGTTATCACACCCAAAATTATGGGTGTCCTCAGTGGACTACATAGACATTGGATGAAATAATGAGATCATGTCTGATGTTCATCAAAGGAGGACATGATCAACATATTTCATTGGTTTAGTTATTATACAATAATATCATTCACTAAATCATCTTAATGGATAATTATGAAGCCCTTTATTGAAGGAAATGAAGAACAACTATTTTTTTGGATGAATTTAGTTAACATAAGTTTTTGGTACCTAAAATAGCTTAGTAGAAGATATAAATGTTAAAGACCATTTTGTAACACATCAAGACATCTCAAAGCCGATATATGAGTTTTAATAATAATCATCGATGAGACCTGATGTTCAATGTAGTAGATAATGTGTTTCTCTTTGTATCTCCATGGAAGTGAGTCATTATATTTTGGAAGAATAGAAATTTAATCCCTATGTACATTGGCACCCTTCAGATTCTCAATTTCTTCAGATGTGTGTCTTATAAACTAGCACTCCCACCAACCCTTTCATTAGTACATGAGAAATTCCATCTAACCCCCTTGATGAAGTAAATACCAGATCCATCCCATGTAGATAATTCATAGGTGGTACAGTTGGAAATTTATCTCTCTTATGAGGATTATATTTTTATAATCTTAGACAATAGATATAACGTTTTAAACAATTATATGACTAACCTAGTAAAAGTATAATTGTGGAATAATAAATACACAGAGGCAACCAGTAAACTGGAGGTAGCTATGATCAAAAATTAGACTCACCTATTTCACTATAGTGTGTATTATTAAATATAAAGAAAAAAATGCTTAGGTGGGGAAGAATTAATCACCATTATTTTTTAAAAATAAAGGCATTCTCAAGAGCATATGCTCCATGCGACATCATGTTTTAATGAATCCCAATATACTATTAAAATATAAAAAAAATTATGAATGTCATCACCTAGAAATTGGAATGAAGGATAAGAATAAAATTTTCTAAATTAAAAAAAATATGTGGTTTACACAGATATTAAATTATTTTTTTTACCAATGAATTTTTTATGAACATAAAATCCATTGGAAGATAATTTGAAACTTTTGGTAAAAAACAATATTTTGGGCTCACAAACATGGTTTATCAAAATAAATAAATTAAATAATTTTTTACTAATTTTTTTAATGAAATATAAATATTATCTATTAAATTTTATTAATTTAATTTTATATGTCTTCTATTCTAGAGCTTAGAATACATCCAATTTTACAAATAAAAACATTCTTTATCTAAATGGATGTTATATTTAATTTTTTACTCTTATTTTAAATTTTTTTTCAAATTTTAGAACATTTATGTGAAAAAATAATATTCATTTTTTAAAAAATATTTTTTAAATTACATAAGTGTTAATTTTTGATATTTTTTTTAATGATGAAATTTTTAGTGAATAGTGAAAAATATTACGGTTTATTACAAAATTTATTTTCATTTAATGAATTTGAAAACAAATAAATTATATAAATTATGTTTTAATAAATAATTTGTTTCAATTATATTAGTATTAATCCAATATATTTAAATTTAATCAATTCCAGGTAGATGTTTGATATAAAAAAATTTAAAACATTTTAGATCTTTTTCATTGGAAAACTCTTTTTTCTCCGCCTCTACTGGTTTAATTTTATATTAAATTATTCCATATGTATGAATTGAATTAGTAAAAATAAATTCCATATTTTTTATCATAATAATTAACATTATATAATAATTTTATCATAAATTTTGATAATAATTATTATTAATAATAGTAAATATTATTTAATACGGTTAAGTTATGTATTGGTTTACCAAGGGTTAAAATGAAAATATAAGGGTTAATATGTCCCAATAATTGTCTAATTAAAATTTTATTTTCATATTTTGGCCTTATAAATTATAATTTAAATAATTTACCATTTATATCTCTTTGGAAGGTGTTAAATTTAGGTTTAATTAATTCATTTCAAAACATCCAAGTGTGTCCTCTCCCAAACATATAAAATGAAACCCCTCTACTCTCTTCATTACAGATAAACAAGAAATTCTTTATATCATTAAATGAAAAAATATATTTCCATATTCCATGAAAACATATTATAGTACTTAGTTTTATCATAAATCCATCCTAGGAAGGGTTTTGTTGCAAACCAAAAGATGTTGTCTGGAGAAGAGTTGGCATTTTTTTCTATAAATATCGTATTACTTATTCTTAAGACTTGCAAAAATATTATTAAACCATGATTATATAATAAAATATGTTTCTTAAATATAAATATTTTTAGATATATTTATATGATTTCTCACATCCATCTAACCCTCCATCAAATAGTGTATAAATCTATTAACCTAGTGTACAATAAACTACCACCTCACAAACTAACATACTTTGTTTTCCCTAACCTATTATAATGAATAGATATAATGATTTAGTTAATTTTAATATATGATATTTATGATATAAATATACTTTTTGAATTATAATATCACATATATCATTAAATTTTCCATTCTATATAAAATAAAGTAACATTTCTCATGTGAACGATAGAGTACCAACTTGCGAAGCGATGACAATAGTTTTTAACATACTATTGTTTTGTAAGGCAATAATTATTAATTTTATATTTATATAAGATATTAATTTAATTTTAATAAATATGGAATATTAACATATCATTTTGTTTCTTAACGTACCATCCATTGAATAAAAGAAAACTCCATTGCTGTGTTCGAAAGATTATTGCCGCATGAACCGATGTGATTCCTTTTTAATACCACATAACATGGATGGTATATATAAGTGTATTTAAAGAGTTAATATAATAATTAAGATATATCTATATTTATTTATTTTCAAAAAACACACAACTTCTTTCCCTCATGATTTTTGAATAATGGAAGAGTAACTCATGCACACATACAACCTACTGTCTCTATGTTTGTAATGATATTCATTTTTAAAACCCATAATTCAGGGATGGTTTTAAAGGGACAATTTATGAATAAAAATGAAAACTTTTTCATGATTAAAATTATATATATGATGAAATTATAATATATTTGACATTATCCAAATTACCAATTTAATTTTTCACATATGGGTCATTTTTCATCAAAGCATCTAATGTGTAATTAATTGGTTATGAATTTTATTATGACATGATAAAAAATAAAATAAAATAAATTATAAATTTGAAAAATAATTTAATAAAATAAATAATTTACATTATTTTATTATATATGGTTTTAATGAATGCACATGATGATTTAAGATTGAGTTATGAGATCGTTATAAACCACCTTTTCCATCAATTTAAAAACATTCTCTCTCTCTAAATTACTTTATATATCGATTTATTATTATGAAATTCATGTTGAAGTTTTATATATGAATCACACATATATAACTATAATAATATACCATTATTTTTTGTTAATACATTTCTTATGTTCTTTTCTAAAATTTCGTCATTATAAAATTTACATTGATTATGATATATGGAATGATTTTAAAAACCATATTATTTTAATAGATAATTATTAGGTTATGAATGATGATAAATTTATTTTTTGTGAATCAGATAAATCAAGAACATGTTGTTATGGGTTCACCCAGATAGCGCTGTAATTCATTGGATATTTATCTAGTCTCATGAGGCCTCATGTATGGGATTAGGGAGTAAACCGAATCTATTATGCAATTATGGACACCTTGTGATATTGCCTTTGGAGTTATCATTGACTCATTATTTTGTGATGTTATATGTTTTTGAAAAATTTCCTATGACTCCATGATATTATGTTCATTATTTGATGGTCCCATGTAATTTACTCGTGATAATTCATTTTTATGGGGACATCCTAAACTTTTTGATCACATTTTATGTTTCCTGGTCATATCATTCATTTACTAGACTTTTCTTCAATCCAATATAATTTATGTATTCCCAATGTTCTCACACTTTTTTATGGATCTCAATGTTATTTAGGATCTCTATATAGAGAATAAAATAATAAATTTTTATTTTAGTCTTACGTTGATATATTATGTACATATTTTCCCAAAGACAATACAACATTTTAATCCACAATTTTTATTTAATGGATGTTTATATAGAAAATAATTCAAAAATAAGTTTAAATGTGTTGATTCACCATATGATTATTAATAAATATATATAAATTTAAATAATCTATAAAATAAGTATCAAAAATTTGAATGAAAAGAATAAACATACAAAATAAAATAAAAATCTAAGAATGATTAATGATTTTATACCAAAAAATAATAAATTTCAAGAACAAATAATCAATTAAATAATAAAATAAAATGAAAAATTGTAATTTATTATGAAATAAAATATTTTTCTACCTCTAATTCCATCCAAGGATAAAATAATTTGAACAATATTCTTGGTTACTAATGACATTGTAAGAATATTATTGATATTTCATTTTCAAATCCTACCAGAACTTCTATATCAACAAATTTTCTAAATGTGTGTTGTCAAATTAAATTTTGTAATTATTTTAGGAAACATATCCATCTCATTTTTGAATTTAATATTCAATATTATAGATATGGGATACCTAAAATAATCCATCTCACTTCTTATGTTTATCAGCGAAAATCATTTTCAAAATAATTTTGGGAATAAAAATCACTTTTAGCTATCATTATGGATCCATATTTTTGGTGTAAAATGATTTATTCTCTTAACTGCATTGTATTAAATAATATTATTAATAAAAAATCAATCATTTACATGGTGAATGTTATTTGGATGCTCAAGATATATGTGTGGTGACAACTCCAAGTTAAACCACTATGAAAATTTTCATGGAGGATACAAAACCATTGGAGATAACTATTGGAATAAAATTGTCATTATTGGTATAATTGGATTTTCAAACTCTAATATTAATTAGATATATTTTTTTCTTTGAATTATTTAAAAAATTATAATTAATATATAATTATTTGATAGATGTTTTAAAGTCACTTTTGTAAATTATTTTTTCAAATTTTTATAATAGAAATGAAAAACTTTTATTTATCACTTCATATTATTTAAATACATGTATTGTTGATTGAAAATCTACTGAGAAATAAATGTAAAATTTTTTGATGAATTGATTGTGAATCTTGGTATTTTAATCGACATATTTCCCATTATTACAAACACACAAACATTCCATATTAAATAATAACAAACTGGTATGAGTATTTCCTAAATTTAATTTCAATATTGAAAATGTTTGTGAGCCCTTATAACTCATTATAGAACAATATTCTTCCCTTGAATTAAAAGAGAAATTTTCCACTGCTATGGCTCTTTCAATTTTACATATTTATCTTTTTGAGCCAACTCATGTTTCTAGTATAGGATGTAAATCATAAATTTTTTATTATCAATGTTTACATTAGATTTACATCTATTTATATACCCAATCATAAAAATGAGTCATGTTTTTCATTTATTAAATGTACAAAGATGGTAAAAATGAGAAATGGTATAAAACTATTTGCATTCAAAGTGATCATGAAGCCTAATTTGATTATAAATAGATTGATGAAATATGTACCTTACATTGTTATAATCATTATTTTTACACTCCAAGGACCATTAAAATTTTTTGATTTCGATAGATGCAAATAAACCCTTAAATATACTTATATATCTCTATTTAATGAATTTAATGATATTAAATATTTTTTGTTGAGGAGGTAAATACACCATTCTATATCTTAATTCTTGTCTGTATAAAACCCTTAATTTAAAAGTCCCCCTATGATCTTTGAAAATCATACTACCTAAAGTCATATACATTAAGGTATCTATTTTTAAATGTATTTTATCATAATATTAGGTAAAACATAGGTATATTCGGCCCAAAATTTGTTTAATGTATAATTTTGGGGTACACTAACTTAATTAATGATTATCATATCCTCAATAATAGAACCAAAACAATATAAGTATCTCTTTTATTTCAAATTTTACAAGAATTTGTGTAATCCTCGCTATCTTAAAAATGTTGTTGAAGTAAAACATGAATATTATACATTGATTAAAACTTCTCCAACTAATGCTATTTCTGATGAAATTGATATCCTTTTTCCTTTACATAAGGCATTGTTTGTATCTAAATACCATCCCATATAAAATGTTGTTTATTATTTTCTAGATGTACTCAAACTGAATAACAAATTTTAATTGATGTCGAACATCATACATTTTTTTCTTAGTTAGAATCTGAAAATATTAATTATCCCATTAATGATTAATTTCTTTTATGAAGTTTTAAATTTAAAATAATTTACAATAAATAATTTTTTGACCCCTATTAAATGAGTTAATGATCATACCATTATTGTTATTTTGTGTGTTTTTTGAAATAAATTTCATGAAAAAGGTAACATCATCAATAAAAATGATAGAATCATATACAAAGATTATAACCAAGGAGAATGAATTTATTTTTCTCAGCTAGAATCCATTAGAATTAATTTGGTATACACTGATCATTAAAACATTATTATTTTTCAAAAGGGTCATAAAAGTTATTTTTTTGTTGTCTCATTTTAAAAATGAATATTTTTTAAAATATCCTATTTTATGAAGATTATTGATCTCATAATAATGTTTCATGTTTTCAAATGCTCTATATCATTTGAAATAATCCCTTCATGTTTGATATAATCACTTAAATTCCATTCTTTTTCCAAATTATTATAATATGAGAAAATACTATTGTACCTTTCTTAAACATAGAAAACATTATTGAATTTTTTTAGATTTATATTGACTACATTATATTCAGTTTTTATAATGTTTCTCACTATTATAAATTCTTAAATTTATTGGATAAATAATTTGAATTTAGTTTTATGTGATAATTCTTTTTCTTCATCTGTTTTCAAATTATAAATTATTTTGATGGTTTATTTTTAGGCCAATGAAAATATGTTTAAGTAATCTTAATGATTTTTCATGGATCATGTTAATGAAATAAGAAATACCATTATCATTTTTGGTTTGCTAACATTTGATGAATCCAATAAACTGACTAACTAAATGCAATATAGAGGTATGATTGGAAGTCTTCATCAAATTATAGTGACCCAGTTGAACATTATGTTTAGTGTCTTATGTTATTCTCATTTTCAAAACAATCCATAAGAATCTAATTTAAATTATCTAAAAATAGTTTTATAAATTTAAAAGGATCTATTATCATAGTTTGTTTAATCATAAAAGTACTTCATTAGAACATTATTGATTTTATTATGCTGATTTTGATGGATTTCTAAGAGATGAGACAAGCACAATAGGAACATTTTATCTAGTTAGACAATCCATTGCTTCATGGAGTAATCAAAAGCAAAATTTGGTG
Source organism: Viscum album (assembly GCA_963277665.1). Lineage (NCBI taxonomy): Eukaryota > Viridiplantae > Streptophyta > Magnoliopsida > Santalales > Viscaceae > Viscum > Viscum album. The sequence goes on from OY728128.1 coordinate 329,184,175, forward strand.
TCTCTATCTTTAAATGATGTCAAATAAAAATATATAGGGATTTCTGGTGCGCAAATTATTTGGATGGAAGACACTCTCTTTGAATTTGGGTTTTTATTTAATCATGTTCCATTTATTTGTGATGAATGTGATATTTACATCTCCAAGAAACCTAATAAAAAAAATTTAACTCATTTTTATGACCATTGAAATAACTTCATGAGAGATCACATCCCATAATGTGAAACTGTTCTAGAATTTATTATAATTAATTTCTATCAAATTGATATCTTGGAGTAATAAGATGCAAATTAAAATTTTAAATTAACTAAGTAGGTTTTAAGATTGGTTAGATTATGATACTATAATATTTAAAAGATTAAACCATGTAATTTGTTTAAAAATATAATCAATTATATATTATTTCTCTAATATAGATATATTTTTTTGTATACTCAACTATTTTTTCTTCTACCATTGATTATAAGTGTCTTTTGGATAATCACAATGGGGGATAGGTTTTTGTAAATTTAATTTGTTAATAAAATTGTTTGTATAATTTTAATTTAAATGCTGGAAGAGAACAAGATTTATAATTTCAGGGGATTGACAGATTGTAATGATTCAAATGATTTATGGTGGGGATATTTTAAAACGTTTCAAAAAAATACCATAAAACTATTATTTTTTAATAGTGCAAAATTAATTGTGATTTTCCTAGAAATAAATCCCGATCTTAATGAAAATAGGTTTAATTGGTTTTATTGATGATTCACTATGTAAAAATTATTTAGAAATGGGTTTATTGGTTGTTTACTAGATCTTCACGTTGGGCATGAGATGTGGTCTTTATAATACACATAGTTTGTGTCTCCCGAAAGCTATTCATTTGATAATTCACTAACTTATTATGAAATAAAATTATTTTTTTATAGTATTAATGTATTTATAAATATTATAAGGACATTATAGAGTAAAATATATCAAGAATATTTTTAAAACATATTTATCAGCATCTCTTTAATATTATTATTTTAACTTATGTGTTTTTTATAATCAAATTAGGGATGATTGTTGTTCCTCAATGTCTTAGTTATTATTATATAATTTACATTTTGTTTATTTTAGTTTTCGTAAGTTTGTGAATGAATAATGTAATTGTATGGAAAACAATAAGGCATAAATATGAGTTTAGAAAACCATTTCCAACGTTTTCACTAATGGAAACCATCGTTCTTCCCAGTGAAAGGCTAACTTCCAATCGTTGGCTATCCCAGTTTCATCTCAACCCAATTAGAACCACAAAATAGCTTATAGAGGAGAACTTTCTAGTTGGTGTCTCCAGGATACTCCCACAAGTTCTACAATGTGCACATTCCAACCTATGGCATTGGGTGACTTGATGGTGGTGATGATTAAGAAAGTCAAAATATCGATTAAAGATAATATTCTATATATCCATTGGATAATTAAATCTCAAATGCCACCCAAAATCCTATTATGGATATAAATTTAACCAATAAATGAATTTTAAAGACACAATTACTTACTTTGACTATATCCAACAATGATCAATATAATCTGGATGTAATTCTACTTTGATCACTTCATCTCGCACAATTATCACATTATCAGGAATCATTAAAAGGATCAAAATTGTATATCTATCTTATAAAAACTGGATATCTTATAAATATATTTCAAATTATATAAATTTTAATATTATTCATTCATATTTTGAATTTATTTGGTTCATGATTTGGGTTGTTCCTAACAAACCCATCACTATCTTCTTCATACTATTAGGGTTATTAGATACCACTAAATCTAGGGTTTGTGTTCATTTTTATGTTTTTGTTTATATTTGAATCCATGGAATATTAATATAAAATATGTATATGTAAATTGTAGGTGAGACATGGGGGATAATCTAGATTTATTATCAAACTCCTTTATTAAATAACATTATTCATTTAATTTCTGTAATTTCAATTTTATTACATCACTCTATTTATGATTTAACTATATCTTTCTTTATCTCATAATTTTAATCACTCAAATATTTACGTTGTTAATTAATAAAACTCAATTAATTGGTTTATATTTTAATAATTTTAATTTCATAAATTATATTAATCACTTAATTTAATGATCTTTTTTATTTCAAACAAATCCCTATATCTCAAATTTTAAATATCCTAATAAATTAATGGAATTAGGCCAATAAATAATTATTGCTTCTGCTCATGATTCACTGAATTCATTTTCATTGTTTTTCTACTGATGTCTCATTGATTATTTCTCATGTTATATATTTTAAATTTTAAATGGAAATTCACCCACTTATTGTAATATTAACTCTGGCCAATTGTGATGAGGCATTATTTTACAAGTCATAGTATAAATATGATCTTTTCCCATGATATATGGTATGTTTTAATCCCCTTCACACTCATTACAGATCCTTATTAGAAGATTGTATGGTAGTACCCATGGATTTGGTTGAGACTACTATTAGACTAGTTATGATGCATGTGTAATAGTGAAAAATACCTCATGGTTTGGAGGGGAGCATGAAATGTGAGAAATAAATGATTGACATGATGGGATATAGGTAGATGATGTTCTATCAAACTAATGATGAATATTCTCCATCATTGCTATAATTGGAGATATCATCTAAGCTGTATTTTTTATCTTGGGATACTGAACCCTTTGTAGGGTGTAATGTTCATGATTTAGAGGGCATTGAGGAATGCAGACATTGTGAGGTGTTCCCAGAACATGGTACAAAGTAAAATTATATGATTTTAGTGAATTGATAAGAGAAATAAGGGGTGTACTTTTTATATTTGCTCTTAGGTATATTCAAACACAGCCTTTAGATAGTTTCTATCAGGAGTTGAGTTTTGACAGTTAGATTTCATGGATGGTTCACCATATATATGCTATATTCTAGAATTAGTGGAATCAGTTCAGGGTATGATTAATTTTTTTCATCATAATCCATCAGTCTAATTGATGATTTCACAAACTAACTAATTTTACTATACATTTAGGATTTAGAGATTCCATTTGAACCCCATGGTTGGCCTTAGTCAGCTTGAGTGTTTCCACTAACAGAAAACTTCATATTCTCATACATTCATGAAATATGTATCCTCCATATTGAAATATGTATTTTCTATGAATTAATATTCTCATAGAAGATGATTACAAGTACCCACATCAGTAAGGATTTATAATCATTTATCAGTGTCATAACGTGATTAGTGATTTGGTGACGAATTGGGAAATTAACTATCTAATAAGTCTAACCCTCTCTTGTGTGGACACTATGTACAAGCGATTTAAAATTAATATAGATTACCAAGATAGTTGTTATTGGGTATTATAGCATTATGATCAAGGATGATAATTCAATTTCTTAGAGATTGGAATAATTTGCAGATTGTTTTAAATAGTTTTTGAAGATTAACCATTATAAATATATGCAATGGACTACATTTTTATGTTTATTCTTGGGGGTTTTAGAGTGAGATGAATAAATCCCTTATGGAATTTGTGATCATGAATGACAAAACCTTCTAGAAATAGATTTTTGAAGATCCTTTTAGGTTTAAAATGGGGTTTCCCTTATCCTACCATGATAGTTACTGTCATGTAGTGAACTATGGTTGTATGGAATATAGATTTATGGAGTCATGTATTACTTCATGATGTTGATTCCATGATGATTATTGAGATTATTGTAACATAGATATGTCATGGTGGTTGATTCTTCTAGTATAGGTCTCTATCATAAGTTGATTGAAGAGGATCATAGAAGATTGTATTGGGGTTTTAATTTATAAGATAAATAAAGACACATAGATCACCATCGATGTAGGATATTTAACATCCCAAACTTTCATGATACACATCTCTTTCAATAATACAATAGCTTGCAATGTACGCAAGTTAAAGATCCTAACACACCGCTACCAATAAATGTAGCCGTTATGAATAGTAATACCCAATTTTTGAAATTACATAAATTTTATATTTCAAAATGGACTTCATTTTTGTATTTGGAATATCGAAATTCTCCTAAATTGAATTTTTTGTAATTTTCAGAGAACATCCAATTTTCTATGAATAGAAAAAAAAATACTTAAAACAACTTTTTTAATATAAATAATTTATGGTGATAAATTATACGATTGAGTGGTTTTAATGTACAGTTATAAAATATTTTTACCATTTAATCCAATGGTGGTCATTAGAATTAATTTCACATCGAAATTGGACAAAAACAATTGTCAATATTTTGATTGATATTGTTTCTTAAAAACATGATATTTGTATTGAGAGAGGGAATTAATCATAAAATTAATTAATGCAACTTATATGTTGGGAATTTTGTAAAATATACATCATTTTTTAATTCAGAATATCAATTATAGCTTAGGGTGAATTTTTGGTATTTTTCTGAAAAAATTAAATTTTTTATGAATAGTGAAACCACTAAGTGGTAATTAAAAACCTAATTTTTCATTTAAATGAATCATACCACTTCTGTGAATTGAATTTCAAAAATCTGACATACATCATTTTCAATAGGAAGTAAAATGCTGTTCAATGAGATTAAAATTATTTTTGGTGAATAGTAACTTTTATGTTCTATTAATCGGGATTAAAGGTAATTAGTGTAATTTAAGGTAAATATAATTTTATAATAATATGAAATTACATTTACACATGTCCTACACATATTTCATGAGTCATGGACGACCAAGACAATCCATGGGTCAACTTGGGGACCTCATGGAGCCACTTGGGTAAGAAAATGACATTTATAACTTTTTATTTAAAGTAAAAATAAAATTGTCACAAACATGTGTTGTTTTACTAAAACAATTATTAAATGGGGTTATATAAGTTAAACTTTAGACTAAAAATATTAATTAGAAAGATAAAAATATTTCTTACATGATCATAATTGTTTTAATATTTTTAGACATTGAATAAACAAATTTATTTACGACACCTTGATGATGTAGCAATTACCTCATTAATTAGCGATTTAAATAAAATGAAAATATAATGTAAAATCTAAGACTTACACTTGTCAAAAACCAATTGGATGAGTATATATCGAATCATTATCACACTTTCCTAGAAATATATAATTGTGGGACCTTTGAAAACCGACAAATACTTCATAATAATGTAATATTTTATGACTTTCCAAAAATGCCCCTCCTCTCCTCTTATAAAATGCCCCCACCTCTACTACCATATTCACACAATCAAAGACATTTGGGTCAGCCAAACTCTACCCAATTACTCTCTCAACTTCCTTATCTTACTCCTAGAAGCTTCACTTTTTGCAGAAGACTTCCCAAGGATTCCTTTTGCTCAAATCAAAAAGAGTTACCTGATTTTAAGGTAATGTCTTCTCTTATGTTATTTTGTTTTATTTTTCTTCTACAACCACTTAAACTATTTTTATTCTGTTATTTTGTAACAAAACAAGTATCATAAATATAATAGTATTTTTTGTGAGAATGATTTGATTTTCACTTACACACACCATCATCTAATGGTTAATGAACATTCTGTTTCTAGGTGTGGTGATTTATTGCCTCACAAAACGATGATTGTTCAATATTCTTTTAACACCATTCATGGTGGACATTAGGATTTCACTATATTTATAAATTATATATATTATTTTTATGTTCTCCTTATGCTTATGTAATTTTCATTTATGGCATACATTTATGATTTCCATTATGGGAAAACGCGATAATTTCATTTTAGGAAATGCAGACTACCGCCCCCTAAAAGTGATTTGAATTGTTAATTCCATATGTGGGATGTATAAAGGATAGATTAAATGATGTTATATATGATATTATACTGGAATTAAAGTATAAAATTATTTCATTATGATTTCATTCCATTAAATACGAAGTATAAATGAAAGTAGTGTTCATGTGTACGTACAGCTCAACGTCTCCATGAATGGTGCATTTCATTTCTTACCTCCAAATGTTATGTAATTTTAAAAATGAATGTATATATTGGATATATATGATATATATGATATCTACATCATGAATATAATTCTTGTATATAATTGATATTTTACAACATGAACAACTTCTAATTATAAGATGTTTATTTTTGACTCAAGTACCAAAGATTGACAAAACGACCGTTATTTACTTAAATAATTACAAAATGTTAATAACATTGTAATAAGTAATATAAAAAAAATAATGAACTTTAAAACTGTTCTTATGAAATTATAAATTCACTCTAGTTTATTATTCAGGTGGTTAAAGAAAGGTAGAGTCAAGTCGGACACGAGGTAATGGAATTTCTCAACCCAATTCCCATTCATTGGGTTGAACATATCATTCTTATTTTGGATTTTATTTGAATATATGAGAAAGGAATTTTTATATCTTATCATTTATTTATACATTCTTTATGTGATCTTATAGTGAATAGAAATGAGCGATCTATTTTATTTACAAGATGATCTTTGTATGAGACATCATCCCAATCTCCTTTCATTGAGGCATATTTTTTTTTATACACATCTTTCATCTATACGGTGTATAAAATCTTTTGACATTGACTTTTATTCAAAATGAATTATTTGATACAAAGTGTTTTTATTAAATGACAAAAGGAATATTTTGTCTTACGTATGCGGTGACAACAACTTCTCTGCCACCATGACCATTTTTTGAGTTTAGGATTCCTCTATAAGCCATAATATTTTTTTAATGAAAAATAAATAAAATGTTTTAATTTTCTATTATTTTGGTATTGAAAATGGTTTTTATAATGTTTTATTATATCAATGTGTTGTATTGATATATTGTGATTGAAATGTGGAAATGTTATGTTTCCTTTATGCATGTTTTATGTGATACGATTATGTTATGGTTTATGATATGTTTAAACCTGTTCATATGAGGAATGCATTGGAGTTAATAAATGACGGTTGGATCCCGCTATAGCTCTTCAATGCATCATTAGGTTTCATGAGACAAACTAGTGTCTTTGCACGAGGCCTTGAAAAAATCTAATTTGTACTCTTTGCATGAGGCCTTGGCTACAAGGTTATGATAGTCTGCCATTATGCATTCCATCATTATTAAAGTGGTCATTGGTATTGCATATGATTGTCCGACTAGTAGAATATTCTTGTGAATAAGTAAATGGCGTTGTTTCATTTTATTTTTTCCATATTATTCTAATGTTCATGTTTAAAATGATTTTGTTTTAGTTATTAATTTCCTTAATTTTTTATGTTTATTTGTGAATGTTTTCACGGTATTGTTATCTTTACTGAGCATCTGAGCTCATACCTTTCTATGTTTTATATTTCCTAGGATGTGAAGTAATATTTTATGACTGACCTGCAGGGATAGTCTGAAGGGGATATGAGTGTGGACTATGGAGAACATGTTATTGTAGTTTTTCACTTTATGATGAAATTTAACATTTATGAATGTATATAGTGTTTCTATGGATACTAAACTAATCAGTCTTCCGAGACATGATCTTTTGTGATCATGCCAATGTTACGTAATAATGCACTGACTCTGGGTAAAAGGGGTCAGGGTGTTATAGTTGGTATCAGAGGCAGTTTAGTACTAACCTTGGAAGCTAGATTTAGATAAACTCTAATTAGAGCACATATCCCTAAGATATACATTGAGGATTAGTATATAAGAACATCATAGAATATTGGTATTAATCATATTTAGTGAGTTTTCCGAGCAATACATCCCTGTCTAGATATGAGCAGGTAGAGGCGGCTCTACCACAGATGTAGATTGGGATAAAACTTGAAAACACTGCATTGTGCTAGCCTCGAACGGGAACTGGTGCACGACAACGGGCCTTGCTGCACTCTTGGTCATGACACTCTCAGGGGATATGTTTAGGATAATAACCATTTTATTTACAAACCATTATGAAGGGTTTATGATTATATAATTTATTAAAGAAAACATTTTTATGATTATGGATTACATCCATAAGTAGTTCAATTTATGATAAGTGTTTTACATGTATGGAATTATGTATTTTGATTCATTAACTGATATTGTTTATGACATTGTTTAAAAATGGCGTCTAGTGGAAGGAATCAAATCTATATCAATGAACGCACTCCATGTAGGAATTTATCTCCTACTCGAGATAATTATATTGGAGCTGGTGATACAACTGGTGCTGATCAACTTATCACCATACTGGGAAAAGTTACTCAGGTTATGAATAATAACATTACTCGTATGGAGTACCCTGATCCGCAACGTGGACGATCAATGTTAGACCGTTTCATTAGAAAACAACCACCAGCATTCAATGGGAGTACACAACCCTTAGTTACTGAGCAATGGATAAATTCCTTAGAGAAAATATTCCATGCCTTGGGGAGTAGTGAAAGGGAAAAGATTATCAGGGTAGTTTACCACCTCACTAGAGATGTTGATCAATGGTGGTCATTGATTCAAAATACAAAGGATGATGATGAAGTATCATGTATGGAATGGAGAGATTTCAAAGAGATTTTCTTAGAAAAATACTTTCTTCATGACCATCGAGAAGATATAGAAAGACAATTTCTCATTCTGAGGCAAAAGGATGATGAGATTGTCGCAAAGTATGAGTCTAACTTTACATGGTTAGAAAGGCATGCTGCAGATTATATATGTAACCTAAGTAGTATGATTGATAATTTATTTTATGGGTTAAAACCGTTTCTCCATCGAGCATTAGTATTAAAATCATTCTCAATGTATGAAAATATAGTCTCGTGTGCTATCAAAATAGAATAGGAATTCTCTAAATTTATGACAATAAATTAATGTAAGAGAAGAAGAGAACGGTGGAACAAGAGACAGATAAAGGGAAAAGGGAATGAATGATTTTCCAATATGCGATAATTGTGGGAAGAATAACCCCAGTACCTGCCTAAAAGGAAAGGGAGTTTGTTATAAATGTGGCGAAAAAGGTCACCAGGCTCGTCATTGTAATGGAAAGAAAGAGGCTGTCAATGTTGAATGCTACAATTTTGGAGAAATGGGGCATTATGAAAATGAATGTCCTAAGCATCAGGGAAACATACCTCAGAAAAGGCCAAGGGATCAAGGCCAATCTTATGCTGTTTCAATAGTTGATGTGGACTAATTAATGTATTCGTGCTTTTGGAATCAAGGATTATATTCTGGTTATAAGAATAATGTTATATATATAAGCATTATACTGCAATACTTTTTTTCATTAATGATTTAACATGATGAATGTAATCATGTTTTTAGTATGTGACAATAAGAGAAACTTCACCTTGTTTGGGGAATCTGATGTTACAATTGATTTTGGAAGTTAGATTCCTTTTAGAGAAAGTATGGACATAGGTATTTTGGATAACTATAAAGGTTGGAATAGATTAAATTTATATTTGGATAGTATTGTTTAAGGTTAACGAATTTCTGAAGATTATTTTTGGAATATTATAATAATATAGTTTTAGGAAAAGGACAACCTGCAGGTTGATGGATAACCCATTGCACTGGACAAAGCTGCAGGAATCGAACCCACAACCATAGTGTGATAGGACTTTATTACCTACCACTAGCCTATAGGATGTCCCTGGTTATTACAAAACAGTTTTCCTAATATAAATGGTATGTGATAAAATATTTAACCTTGTATGATTAGGATAAATATAATATTTTTGAGTTCTATTCTCTTTTTGAGTGAATGATGGGTTTGTGTAAAAATTTATTAAAGAATGAAAGTCTACATGAAAAGTATGTATATTTCCTTATGTTCATAGTAAATCTCCTAAATAAAATTTTTCAACTTAATGAATGGTAACATAAAACAAAAACATTGTCAGTTATCTTTTCCTAATAGGGAATCTATGATTGTTTAACCAATCAAATGTTTGTTATTTTCTTGTAGTTAACATTCTCCTAAAACTATTTTCTACAACTCTCCATCAGGCCTTGATGGTTTGTTTCGCCTCTGTATCCATATTTTCATAGTAACCTAGTATAGGATATCTCAGGTGACCTTTGTACTTCTGTTTCTTTCTTTTAAAGTAATATTTTTATTAAACCTAATTCTGATATATGTTTTCTAAAATGGTATTATCTACATTGAACCTTATATTTTAGTAGAACATTTTTAAATTGTGAGGATGCAATTTATTCAAGGAGGGGAGAATGTAACAGCCCAAGCTTTCACGATATGCTTCTCTTTCAATAATGCAATAGCTTGCATTGTACGCAAGTTTGAGATCCTAACACACCGCGACCAATAAAAGTAACTGTAATGAATAGTAATTCCATAATTTCGAAATTATATAAATTTTATATTTCAAAATGGACTTCATTTTTGTATTTGGAATATCAAAATTATACTATGTTTATTTTTTTTTGTTATTTTTTTAGAACTTACGATTTTTTATGAATAGAAAAAAATACTTAAAAACAATTTTTTAATAAAAATAATTTATAGAGATGAATTATACAATTGAGTTATTTTAAAGATTAATTAGAATATATTTTTACCATTTTATCCGATGGTGGTAATTAGAATTATTTTCAAATTGAAATTGGATATAAACAATTGTCAATCTTTTGATTGATATTGTTTCTCAAAAACACACTATTTGTTTTGACAGCAGAACTTAATTATAAAATTGATCAATGAAACTTATATTTTTAGAATATTTTAAAATAGAAATCAATTTTTAATTCAAAATATCAATTATATTTTTGGGTGAATTTTTGTTATTTTTTTGAAAAAAGTCAATTTTTGATGAATAGTGGAACCACTAAGTGGTAGTTAAAAAATAGATTTTTCATTTAAATGAAACTTTACTGCTTCTGTGAATTAAATTTAAAAAATCCAACATACATCATTGTCATTTGGAAGTAAAATGTGGTTTAATGGGATTAAAATTATTTTTGCTGAATAGTAACATTTAAGATCTATTAATTGTGATTAAAGGTAATTAGTGTAATTTAAGGTAAATATAATGTTATAATAATATGATATTACCTTTACACTTCTCCAACACTTATTGGATGCATAATGGACAACCAAGAAAAACCACAGGTCATCATGGGGACCCCATATAGCTACTTGGGTAAGAAAATGACATTAATAACTTTTTATTTAAAGTAAAATTAAAATTATCATAAACATGTATTGCTTTACTAAAATAATTATTACACGGGGTAATATAATTTAATTTTTGAATATAAATATTCATTGGATAGATAAAAAGTTTTCCTACATTATGGTAATTTTTTTTAATATTTTTATACATTACATAAATAAATTCAATTATGACACTATGATGATGCAGTGATTACCTCATTAATTAATGATTTAAATAATATGAAATGATAATGTAAAATCTAAGAAGTACACTTGTCAAAAACCTATTGTATGAGTAGCTTTCGAACCCTTATCACTTTATCCTCGAAATATATAATTTTAAGACATTTAATATCCAAAAATTGATTCGTAAAAATGTAACATTTCATTACTTTCTAAGAGTACCCCTTCACTTCTGTTATAAAAGGCACCCACCTCTACCACTTTATTCACACCATAAAAGCCATTTGTCTTGAACATATTCTTCCCAACTACTCTCTCAACTTCCCTATCTTACTCCTAGAAGCCTCAATTTGGGCATAATTCTTCCCAAGGAAGCCTTTGGCTCAAATCAAAATGAGTTACCCGATTTTAAGGTAATGTATTTTCTTATGTTATTTTGTTTTATTTTTCTTCTCTAACCTCTTAAACTATTTATATTCCATTATATTGTACCAAAATAAATATCATTAATATAATAGGATTTCATTATGAGAATTATTGGATTTACACGTACACACACCTTCGTCTAATGGTTAATGAACATACTGTTTCTGTGGGTTGCGAATTACTGCCTCAAGAAACGATGATTGTTCAATCTTATTTTTACACCTTTAATGGTGGAAATTATGATGTCGCTATATTTATATATGATATATATTATTTTTATGTTTTCCATATTCATCTTACGTTTACATTTATGGCATTCCATTATGATTTCCATTATGAGTAAACACGATAATTTCATTTTAGAAAGTGCGGACTATGGCCCCCTCAACGTGATTTGAAAAGTTAATGCCATATGTGGGATGTATAAAAAATGTATTAAATGATATTATATATGATATTATACTGGAATTATAATATACCTTTACATAATTAGTATTTCATTCCATTAAATAATTAATATAAATAAAATATCATTCATGCGTACGTACAACTTACCGTTTCCATCAATGGTGCATTTCATTTCTTACCTCCAAATGTTATGTAATATTATAAATGAATGTATATACTGGAAATATATGATATATATGATATCTAAATCATGAATATAATTATGTATATAATGGATATTTTACAACTTGAACAACTTGTAATTATAAGAAGCTTATTTTTGACTCAAGTACCAAAGATTGAGAAAATGACAATTATTAACATAAATAATTGCATAATGTACATAACATGGTAATAAGTGATATAAAAGGAATAATAAACTTGAAAAAGGTTATTAAGAAATTAGAAATTAACTCTAGTTTATTATTCAGGAGGTTAATGAATGGTCGAGCCATGTCTGACATGAGGTAATGGAACTTCTTAACCCAATTCCCATTCTTTGGGTTGAACATATCTTTTATATTTATATTTTTATTTTATTATGTGTGAAAATAATTTTTATATATTATCATTTATTTATAATTTATTTATGTGATATTATAGTGAAAACACATGAGTGATCTATTTTATTTACATGATGATCTTTGTAAGGGACTTCATCTCAATCTCCTTTCATTGAGGCATATTTTGTTTTATACACAACTTTCTTTTAAATGTGGTATAAACCCCTTTGACATTTAATTTTATTCAAAATGAATCAAATTATATGAAGCATTTTTACTAAATTAAAAAGGAATTTTTTGTCTTACGTATGAGGCGACAATGACTTCTCCGCCACCATGACCATTATTTGAGTTTCGACTTCCTCTACAAGCCATAACCATTTTTTAAATAAAAAATAAATACCAAGTTTTAATTTTCATTTATTTTGGTATTGAAAATGTTTTTGATAATGTTTTTTATATCAATGTGTTGTATTGATATCTTGTGATTGTAATGTTGAAATGTTATGTTTGTTTTATGTATGTTTTATGTGATACTATTATGTTATGTTTTATGATAAGTTTAAACTTGTTCATATGAGGAATGCATTGGACTTAATAAGTGATGGGTGGAGCCTGCTATAGCTCCCAGATGCATTGGTAGATCTCATTAGACACACTAGTATCTTAGCATGAGGCATTGAAAAAATCTTATTTTTAGTCATGTAACGAGGCCTTGGATACATGGTTATTATAGTCTAGCATTATGAATTCCATCATTATGAAAGTGGTTATTGATATTTCATGTGATTAGTAGACTAGTAAAATATCCATGTGAATATGTAAATGGAATTATTTCATTTTATTTATTCCATATTATGCTGAAGTTCAAGTTTTAAAGTCTTTTGTTTTAGTTATACATTTCCTTAAATGTTTATGTTTATTTATGAAAGTTTCTGCTGTATTGTTCTCCTTACTGAGCATCTGAGCTAACCCATTTTTATATATTATTTTTCCAAGGATTTGAAAAAATATTTTATGACTGACCTGTAGGGATAGTCTTAAGGGGATATGAGTGTGGACTATAGAGACCATGTTATTGTAGTTTTTCACTTTATGATGTAATGTAACATTTATGATTTTTTCTAGTGTTTCAAGGCTACTAAACTAATCGTTCTTTCAAGACTTGATCATTTGTGATCATGCCAATGTTACTTAATAATTCACTGACTCTAGGTAACTGGGGTCGGGGTGTTACAGGATAAGTGGACCCACACTATTTCATTCTCTGAGAGATTCTATTAATGATAAATATAAACCTATTTTCTTCTGTATCTATATGTTTTAAGGTGATGAACATATATTTTTTTTCTAATGATGGTGAGCACATCCAACACTTTCTTTGGAGTATATTAATTTTTCCCCATTTAATTGGTGAATAATGAGGTTTATATTCATTGTGGGTATGGACCTAGTAAAACTCATCACTATGTGTTGTTTTTGTTATAGATATTTGTTGGTGTACAAATTTCAAAATGTAATATTCTATATGGTTGGTGAAGTTTTTTTTATAGGTGTTTATGTATTTTGGTCTCCCATAAATGTGTTATACTTGGTTTTGAAGATGATACAGTAGGTTCATGTAAACAAAATATGATTGTATGCAATAGATTATAGAATACTAGGCCACCTAATGATCTATGATGCGATATTTAGTTGTTGAGAAATTTTTTGTGGTTCTTATGGTACTTGTTAGTAGATTTCAATAAAGAATGACAATAAAAACCATATTATATTCAATAGTGATTTGGAATCTTATTTAGGATCATCTGGTTGATGAACGATTAGAATGAATTATGAGGTTAGGAAAGAAGTTCTATATTTCCATTGATTCAAAGGATAGAAACATTGGTAGATATCAATGTATTGAAGGAAATATTAGAGAATATTACATTGAATCAATATAGATTTCTACATTACAAACCTTCCCATTTCAATGTGTTATTTTATTATGTTTTCATATATTCATGTGACATGGATGCATTATACACAAACAGATACCATCTATAATAATATTTAAATATGGAAAGTGATGAATTCACTAAAATAATAACCATATTGATGGGACCTTCCTATGATAAATGTAAATGGATCATGGTTTTGAATTATTATTTCTATGAAGAAGAATGTCGAATGATATTTTTTTGGGTGTTGAGTAATGAAGATAAGCACATTTAGTCAATGTGTGTATTTTTTAGGTATTTATTATTATAATCTAGAGCTAATGGAATTTGTTATTTGAATAGATATTATTTTCTTTGATATTGGTGTATTGAGCCCTCTTAGGGTTGGACCACTAAAGATTAATATAATTTGTTATTGTGTGTGTATTTTCCAAGGATGTATCTTGAATTTTATTGGTTAGTAACCCTTATTTTATTATTATATGATGTCTTTGTGGATTGAAAGGTGCCATACTTACCCTCAGGTTGATATGTTGTGTAATTGGGAGTGTGGTGGAGGCATGAAAAAATAGATTAAGTATAAAAATGCTATTTTTAGAATATAATTTTTTTTCAATCAAAACACATTAATATATTTTACATGGCACTGAGTTGGATAATTGAAAACACAATTGTGTCCTAAATAGAAGTATTACCCAATGAATGGTATATTTTTTCTCTTCATGGGTGATGGGTTTTTGTTGAAACGGATAAGTTAATTAATTTATTTAATTTAATCAATTAATTACCTAGAAATATTATTCATTGTCATATAAATAATCTACTAGGTTCGACATCTAGGATTATTCACTTATGCCATTGGAAACCCTGGATTGAGGAGGATGATTGAGATGGGTAATTTGGAGGAGTTGCTAATTAATCAAAAAAATATCCTTCAACAAAATTCATCATTGTAATCAATGACATCAACCAGCATAGGTGTGTTATTAAACATAAATCAAACCTAACATGAGATATGACATCAGGATGTTTATTTTCCCAATTTTCCATAAATTCATATTGAAAATCTGTTTTCTATATTCATTTCCTTTATTCTTCATAAATTTTATTTTATTTTCAATTTGTTTTATTTACATTTATTTTTTAACCTCCATAATTTCCTATCATTTATTTATCAATATAATCTCTCTAACCTATAATTATTATTTATTATTATCATTCACATTTATCTCTTCCATTTTTAATATGTGAGGATGTTGATCTATTATACTAAAGGATTGACATTAGTAGTGAGGGGTAACTCATGAGTGGTTAAATGCTAGAATGTGTGGGACAATTATAATATTGTCGTTCTTGTTATTAAAAATTGATATTTTTTCATTAATATTTTTTAATTTGTAATTTTCATGTATTTTAATATCATATTTTTGGTTGATTATTATTAATTATTTATTTTTATTATAATTCCATTGATATATTTTTTTGTTCATCTTATTCCATACCTATACATGGAATAAAGAAGAAGCGATTTACCTTTATGTAGAAGTTTCTGTACCACAATGTGAGATAGGGGATATGTTTTTTATGCTTAAATATGCTCAATATGGCCCTTATGTGAAGTGTTTAGTGACTGTGTCTACTTTATAGATGGATTCTGAAGACCCTTAGGTATATGAGGAATTAGATGAGTGACACTTAAGTAGTGACAATTCTTACCTATAAAAGATACTATACATCATATGATCTTTTATTGTGTGAGGTGTTGTAAGGTCCATAAATAGTGGTAGGAAGTACCTTTATATAGTAGCTTATGGTTTGAACTATCCTTTTACAGTTTCCGTGAGACCCTTATGAAATGGGAGTTTGAAATATATACAGTGATGGCTCAACTATTAAATAGTGATTGTTGATTGATTTTTGATTTAATGTACTTTTTTAGCATTACCCTAGAACAAACAAGTGTGATTATGTTTTTGAATGTTTTTTGGGGGGTTTTTTCACTTAATTTAACACTTGGTTTCCTCTCATTATATTTTAATATATGTAGAATAAAATATTACAGTGGTACAAGTTGAGAGTAATCGAGGAGGAATGAAATAATCTAGAGGTGGGTGACAATCTTCATGGATTTATTGGAAAAATAATTATTGCTTTATTTTGGGAGTACTATTATGGTAGAGGAATCATGGATCATTGGATTTGGAGAGGATGACTCTGATAAAATAAATTCTTGGAACAGTTTTGAAAATGTGATATAAATACAAGGTAAAGGGGTCTCTATATGAATTTTTTTTCATGTTGATACATTCCCTTTTTTATTTTTTTCTAATTATAAATTATTATGCATTTATGTTTCATATTATCAATTTTTTCAGTTTTTTCTTATATTAATATTCATTCTCTAATATATTTTTTAATATTTTCTTTTTATTTTTTATTAATAAAAACGTTGGAGTGGTTTTCATTCCATGGAGTGCCACTAAGGTTGTCCAAACCACATAAATTATTAATCATTGTTTATCATTCAATTAATTAATTTTGAAATAAATTCTTTTCTTATAATCCTTCTTCATTAATAAAATATATTTTCTTGTGTTTGTATTATTATTGGGATGCTCATTTTAGGATAAATCATTTTTTTATTATTGTTTGTGGGTTACTAATTCACTACATCTCTTATGGGGGTTTATTCTGGGTTTCTTATATATATACCAATAATAATTTGCATAAGAGGCAGTTGTTAGGTTCAGATATTTCTTTTACTAATATTGATTTTGGGAAAATTGATATAGAGAACAATTCTAATTTGTAGATATTTAAACAATGTTATCTTTTTTTCATAATGGAATTGATAATATTTATATTGTTAATTCTGTTTTAAGAAGATAAAAAATTAATCTATATAATTCCTAAATTTTCTTTGAAACGTCTTTTTAGAGTCATTTACATAGATTTAATAATTTTAAGATTGGCTTACCAAATGTAGATTTCATGATTAAGGAAGAGGACAATTATTTCATGTTGATGAAATCATTGGATCAATTATTCAATTAAGATAGATATTACATGACTAATGGAAGGGATTCCATAACGTTATATGAAGTGAAGTTAGTTTGGTTGTCAAGGGCTATTCAAACTCATAATTTAACGGTATAGGGTAATGTGAAGAAGTGTGGTCCTGAGTTTATCTGTGTGAAGTTTCAACAAAATATTAAATGTAAATTGAGTATTGATGGTAGTCATTTTAAGAATTTTATGTACTATCATTGTATAAAGACATACCCCATTAAGAGATACTTCATTGAGGATACATCTATAGTTTGTATGGACAAAAAAATAGTATAACACAATTATGATAGTGTTAAGGTTCTGTAAGTCTATTTAGTAGCCTTTAGTATAGAATAGGTGTGGCAATATATTTTTGTATCTTCTACGATCCTATTATAAAAAATGAAAGTTATTTATAGGGAGTTCAAGTCAGAAGAGAAAGGTGATGGTAGTGATTATAATTACCCATAGATCACATAAATTTTTATTACATCAAAATTGATGTACACATATTACAGCATATAACAAAAACATTAAAGGACCGTATAAGTATAGTGTCTTTAGAAATTGAGAAACATAAACAACTGGTTCATAAAGCATCTACATTACCTCCAATATATTTCATCATATCTATAGTCCTGTTTTGGAATTTTTTACTTAATAACCTTCTTCCTGACCTGGGGAATGAAAACATAAAAAAGGGTGAGCTCAAATTCTCAGTAAGGGTAAACAAAATAAATATCAATCACATCATATTCATAAGAACATAACATTTTTGGAAATCATAATCTACAAAAGAGATCATAATTACATAACATGGGATAAATAATAGTAGTGAAATGTAATCCAAATAATCATAACATAAAACATGATGCTTTTTGGAATACACACATATTCATAGAAAATAATTTATTAGTAGTCAAAACTCATTTCCAAGACTATCTTAGTGGACAATGTCAATTTCTGAACCGAGTTCACTCCTCATTTCAGTCCTGTTTCACTGAACCGGTTTCACCTACCCTTCTAGCCATGTCTATCTTATGAGATATAAATCATTACCCAATGCATTGGGGTGAGATATAGGTTCCACCCATCTCATAATGATAAAATTCTTATGTTTGCCTCAATATCGTAAATCATACATCATACCATAACCCATGTAATAAAAATGGGATTCGTAAACATCATGCCATCATAACATAAACCATATAAGATAAAAGGACATCATAAAAATAAATTCCATCAAAACATAATCATATAAATTTAAATATAGGGATAGAAACATAACCCTACATTATCTTTTATGGAAAATAATTTTGATAAAACACTTGATCTTCATTCTTGAGGAAAATATCCTTTCAACTTCAAAAACATTTTTCCTTTAATAACACGTCTTACAATTTCAAACTAAAAGAAGTTGATTGAAAATAATCATGAAAACTTGTAAAGGAAGGTTCATGGAAATAATTCCCTAAAAATTCATTGATGCCGTATATGTTAAAAAAACATTCTTCTCGTACTTTGTCCTGAAAAGTCAGAAAGTACCTCGTACGAAAAACGACAAAAGATTCCTTTCATATATTTTACTAAAAACTTACCAAAGGTTAAAATTAGATTTTAAAATTTTTAGTAGGATAAATATAATATTCAATATTGAGGAAACATTCATGTGGATGATAAATATTCCCTAATAAATTCTGAAGTATAAACAATCTCGGATAAAAATTGAGATTTGTGAGATTGTCCCTTACCTTAGGTCCGACTTGCTTCGTAAGTTTCTGAAACTCCTATATAATGATTTAATTAATGTCATTAACTTATTCCAGAATCACACTAATTGTTATTATATCATATATAGTCATATTCTTAGCTTCTTATTAGTAATATTTCATTGCTACTTGTTATTCTGGTGTTTATTACTTTTTGTTCTTATGAGTGTTTTGTTGAATAAATTCTTATTCTTATTTTTATTTTATAGATACCTCATTTATAGAATTGTATTAGTGTAATATATATCATATTTATTCACTCAATTAATTTATTTAATCATTATGAAATGAAAATCATGTAGGACGAATGGCATCACATCGTGGCGACGATATTCGTTACATACGCACGAGCGATGCTATCATTCCCATGAACATGGAATTGTATTGGAGTGTATGTATACTATTTCAGAATCAATATCTCTTTACAATAATTATATATAGTTAATATTTACACCATTATACCCATCAAAGTAAGGTGGTGGTGGAAAATAGATTACACCACGACATGGAGACGGTATTCTGTATGTACGCACGCGCGGTGATTTTGTTTTTCGTAGGATTGATAGATACCAAAATAGGTTTGTTTCATACTTGTAATAACATATCAGTATATGAGTGATATGTATGTTATTACTTTATAATAAAACAACTAAATAAGAATAAGTGGATGAATAAATAAAGTTGAATGAATCGGTAACGGACATTACCTCTTTTTTTGAAGCGCCTCTTTTAGACCTCTTCTTAGGGCACTAAAATTGGTCTTTGAAGATGAAAAGGACCTCTAGGATGTAATTAGAGAAGTGGAGAAGATAATTTTGTAGGGTTTGGCCAATCTTGAAGGCTCAAAGTGGTGTGAGGAAGAGAGGGAGGAGGTCCCCTATTATAAGGGAGGAGAGGGGCACCTTTGGAAAAACTAAAAATATTATTTTATTATAAAGACATATTCCATTTTAAATAGACAAAAATTGATTTATTTCAAAGATAAGGTAGGGATGTGTTGAAATAATCTCATCCAATAGAATTTAGACAATTTTAGGATTTGATTTTAAACTTATAATTTATATTTAAATTTAACTTAAATAATTTTACTTTTACGGTGTCCTCTTGTTTTCTGACAATATAAGGTTAATAAAATAGATATAGCAAGAAAAACGAACCAAAAGTTGTTTATTATTAATATATATAACCCTATGGAAGTCATTTGGCCAATCCTTATATTTTTAGGAATAAAATATCAATGAATAATATAATATTTGTTTTAAAAAATATTTTATGTCAATTTGACACGATTTGGTAATTGATTTTTGTGAAAATCATAATAGAATGATTAGTTTGATAAAAGTTAATTAAATCAATAATAACATGTCATATTAATCTATAAAATTAGTGTAATTCATAAAAAGTCTAAAATTAAATTTATTTGGGTATTTATAACATCAATTATGTCAATATGTCAATAATAAGATAAGTACTGCATCATCTTTATGTCATAAATAAATTAAATTATATAATATCTAAAAATTTTAAATAAAAAACCATTATGTATGATATATTTCTATCTTTCTAATGAATATTTATTGTTGAATTTATCTTTTGTATAACCCAATATTAAAAATTATTTACTTATTAAACTTTGATTTTAAATATTTTAACCCTTCTTTAAATAAATTAATATTAAATGTCCTAATCTAATCCATGTGGGCCTAAATGGTCATATTTTATTTCTTAAGTTGTTTCTGGTCGAATTAAACATATCCAATAGAATTAGGACATGTTTTAGGGTAATAATAATATCATGTATACCCTTAATTACCCTATTTACTTTTAACCGTGGTAAAAAAAATTAAAAAGTAACTATTCACCAAAAATTATTTTCATCTCATTGAACCAAATTTTGGTCCTTCATATTAACCATGTCTCCTTGATTTTTGAAATTCCACTCACAGAAGAAGTAAAATTATGTTTTATGTGAATTTGGAAATTCTCCTAGGAGGTGGGTAAAAGACGGTGAAAAGTTCAATAAAATTGTTATATATATAAAATTATTATAAAATGACCCCAATGAATTACTTTGAACTTATATAAGTATTATGTATCATATTTGTCCTAAAATAAATTTAAATAAAATAAATAATTATTTAAATAAAAACTCAGTTTTGAAATAGTAACGTAGTGTTTTCACTATTCATAAAAAATTGAAAGTTTTCAGAAAAATACCAAAATTTCACCCTAAGCTAATTTTGATATTCCGAATTCAAAAATGAAGTACATTTTGAAAAATAAAAATTTCAAAATTTCAAAAATTGGGTATTACTATTCATAACGGCTGGTTATAATATTATTTTAACAGCATATCGTTGTTTAGTGAAACTCTGTACTGTGTACGACACAAGCCTTCGAGGAAGGTCATGATTGCGTGTAATGAAAGCCAAGCTAGTTTTGTGTGTAGTGAAAGATTCATTTGATGATTTATATAAAAACAAAATATTTCTCATAAAAGTCTCAGGTGTTATATTCTACCCCCTTAAAATGAATTTTCCCTCAAAATTTGTCAGTTTGTAACAAACAGACGAGGATACCTCTCCCTCATCATAGCCTCAAGCTCCCATGTAGCTTCTTCTAATTGGTGGTTCCTCCATAAAACTATAACCAAGATAGTGGTCTTGTTCCATAGGACATTTTCACTATGATTGAGAATCTCTATTGGATGTTCTTCACAAGAAAGATCTTGTTCCTGCGGTACAACTTCTTAGCTGAGTACATGAGATGGATCAGGTATGTACTTTCTCAGGAGAGATACATGGAACAAATCGTGAATTTGAGAGTGATTTTTTGGAAGCTCCAATTAGTAATCTACCTTCCCAACATGATCCAGTATTTCGAAAGGACTGATATACCTAGGGCTCAGCTTTTTATTCCTTCCAAATCTCATTACTCCCTTTCAAGGAGATATTCGTAAGAACACTTTATCACCCACCTCAAACTCTTGGTCTTTTCATCAGTTGTCGGCAGAACTTTTTTGCCAACTCTCAGATTCTCTTATGTGTTGTTGAATAGATCTGACCTTTTCTACCATCTCATCAACATGATCAGGTCCTAATAGCTTTAATTCCCCAACTTCATCCCAGCAAGATGGAGTCCTACATTTGTTTCCATAGAGTGATTCATAAGGAGCCATCTGAACACTGGAGTTAAAGCTATTATTACAAGAAAATTCCAACAAAGGCAGGTGTTGATCCCAACCACCTTTTAAATCCATAGAGCATGATCTTAACATATCTTCTAGAGTTTGAATTGTTCTCTTAGACAAACCGTCTATCTGAGGATGATAATTAGTACTAAAACTCAACTCTATATTTATAGTATGTTGAAGACTTCGCCAGAACATCAAGGTAAATCTCAGATCCTGATCAGATATAATGGAAAGTGGTACTCCATGCAATCTTACCACTTACTTCACATATATCATAGCAAGATGATCTAGAGAAAAATCCTCTCTAATAGCGATGAAGTGCGCCAACTTTGTAAGATGATCAACTATGACCCAGATAGCATTATTGCCTTTGGATATTTTAGGAAGTCCAGTTACAATGTCCATAGTTATATTTTCCCATTTCCATTCTGGTATGGGTAATGGTGTAACATCCCCTTAGACTTCTGTCTCTCAGCATTAACTTGTTGACAAACCAAGCATCGAAAGACATATTCAGCAGCATCTCTTTTCATGTCATCCCACCAGAAGAACTCTTTCAGGTCCTTATACATCTTCGTGATTCTAGGATGAATAGAGAATGAAGAACTATGAGCCTCATCCAATAACTCCTTCTTTAATTCTGGGATGGGAGGAACACAAACCTGATTCCATAACTTTATTATCCCATCACAATCACGGCTGAATTCAGGAAGATTTCTCACCTTCTTTTGTAACTCTATATCTTCTTTCTGTGCCTCTTTAATCATCACATGTATAGATGGTGGAACATTATTTTAAAAAAGATACGATTTTCCCCTTCCATTATAATTCCAAGATCCATCCTTTGTAAATCCATAAATATTGGATCTTTTGTGATCCTCATCATGGATAAAATGGCATTATCATCTTGAATTAATGCATCTACCACCCTGTTTACTTTCCCAGGGTGGTAATGAATTGAGCAGTCATAATCTTTAATTAGCTCCAACCACCTTATTTGGCGCATATTAAGCTCCTTTTGTGTGAAAATATACTTCAATCTTTTATGATTAGTATGAATGTCACACATTTATCCATGAAGATAATTCCTCCAAATCATTAATGTAAAGATTACCGCAGCTAACTCCAAATCATGAGTTGGGTAATTTTGCTCATGTATTTTCAACTGTCTTGATGCATAAGCTATCACCATATCATTTTTCATAAGAACACACCCCATCCCCTTGTTGGATGAATCACTGTAGATCACAAACCTTTCTCCGCTACAAGGAAGTGGGTGTACAGGTGCACTGGATAACATATTTTAAAACTCTATGAAATTCTCTTCACATTCCTCCGTCCAAAAAAATTAACTCCTTTCTATGTAATCTTTGTGAGTGGTTTAGATAATCATGAAAAATCATTCACAAAACGTCGATAATATCCCCCCAAACAAATAAAACATCAGATCTCAGTTACTACTGTTGGTCTCGTCCATCTTTCAATAACTTTGGTTTTTGCTGGATCCATAGATATCACCTCTTTTGAGATTATTTGACCCAAAAATGAAACTTTTTGATTCCAAAATTCACACTTGAAAAAATTTTCATAAAGCTTTTCCTTTCTATGGAACATCAATACAATTCTCAAGTGATCTTCATGTTCTTCCTTGCTCTTTGAATAGATAAGAATATCATCTATAAAGACTACCACAAACTGATCAAGATATTCCCTAAAGACTCCACTCATCATATCCATGAAGATAGCAGGGACATTAGTAAGACCAAATGGCATCAATGTAAATTCATAGTGTCCATAACTTGTACAGAAATCCGTATTTGAAATATACACCCTTTTGACCCTAATTGATGATACTCTAAACGAAGATCAATATTGGAAAAGTATTGAGATCCACGTAGTTGGTCAAATAAGTCATCAATGTGTGGGATAGGATATGTGTTCTGGATAGTGATCTTGTTAAGTTCTTGATAATCAATGCAGAGTCTCATTGATCCATCTTTCTTCTTAACAAATAGAACAGGTGCTAACCAAGGTAACGCACGAGGGTGTATGAATCCCTTATAAAGATTATCTTGGAGTATCTTCATCAATTTCTGCAACTCAATTGGTTCCATTCTATAAGGTGTCTTTGAAATAGGAAAAAGCACCTGGTATGAGTTCTATTGAAAACTCAACTTCACGATTTTATGGACGACACGAAAATTCCTCTGGAAAGACATCATCAAACTCCAGTACAATGAGAATATTCTTAATTGTCAGTTTCTCTCCAACCATTTGAGATAAATAACCCTCATTTAGTGGAATCAAGACCCTTAAGATAGAAGAAATTCCCACTGGAAGGTTATGTTCATCCTTGGATTGATAGATGATCATAGATTGTTCTGGAATATGAAATATGACTTCGCTTATTTGGCAATTGATATGATCTCTATATAAAGAAATATGATCCATGCCACTAATCACATCAAATTCCACAATAGGAAGGATCACATGATTTTCAGGGTGCACTTTCCCACAAACTTCAATCGGAGAAGAATTATAAACTTTTTATGTGACTGTTGTGCCATTTGAGATTTTCACAGCTAACTCAACATATAATTGTTGAGTTAATACGGTGATACCCTTAGAAAATTATTCCGAAATAAAAGAGTGGGTGGATCCAGAATCAAATAAAACATTTTCTACTTTAGAGTGGATGGTAATTGTACCTCTCACCACTTCGTTATCGTACTCCACATCGATGATATCAATTGCATGTGACTATCCTTTGTATTTAGCATTAAGAGTTTGTTGATGTCTATCATCATCAACAACCCTTGGATTAGGGCATTGATTGGCATAATTCCCCATTTCCTTGCACTTGTAACATTGATGTGTATGAGGTGCACAATGTGTAGCCTTTTCTTTGTTCGCATCACTAGACATCTTCTTCCCAACATTTCGGCATTCAAATTTCCGATGACCTTCATTTCCATATTTGAAACATTTACTTGTCCCATTAAGACAACTCCTTCCATGTTTATTTCCACACTTTGAGAATAAGCGAAAGCTCATTTTCTTTTTCAGTGAGCTCTTTAGATTTTCCTTTGAATTCCATTTTCCTCTTCTCATCAATCCCATATTACTGATGGGTTACTCTAATCTCCATCTCAACCTTGAGAGATCATCGAACGATTTCCTCGTAGCTATTGAGTCCCTTATGGATAACGCCCATCGAAGACATGGTTTTAAGAAACTGTATAATCGATCGATCTTACTCTCGGGTTGGATAATATTCCCAGAAGCGTACCTTGAAGCCTTTTAAAATTTTCTTCATAAGTACCAATAGATTCATCATCCTTTTTCTCTAGTTCAAGAAACTCCTCATCCATCATTGTTCGGATAATACGAGGGATGTACTAATTGAGAAATAAGTTCTTGAACTCATCCCATTCCATAGATTCAATTTCATCCCTTTGCCTCATATTTTTGATAAGATTCCATCATTGATCAGCTTCACCTTCTAAGTGATAAACTATTAAGATGACTTTATCATGTTCAAAACATTGAAGAACTGAAAATATCTTTTCAGTGGTTAAGATCCATTGTTCAGCAACTAATGTGTCATAAGACCTGCTAAATGATGGTGGATGCTGCCTCATTAAGGATTCAACAGAATGTTGATCCTTCCATTGCTCATTTGGAAGTCCTTCATGATTAATAGCTTGAGAAAGTTGTGTGATCATGGCTACATGGTTTTTCATTCCATCTCCCATAACGTTTGGTTTCTGAAGGGGACAATCATTTCATTGCTCGTCGCATTCTGCATTAACATGGTTCCTTTGGGTTCCATCCATTGACTAAAACCAAGAATAATAGTGTGAGAAAATCTAACAATATTAGGAAAACACATAATCAAGAATAAAATTTCACACTGAAGGTCTTATCATAGGTTTTTCATGGCCATTTCTAAAACACTATGATTGTCTTCTATTCTTAGACATATCCTTCGGTTTCTTACTAAGGCGTTCACATCCTAGTTTCCAAAGGTTGACTATACCTTTCCTCTAACACCATCTATAACGAACCATACATTACATAGGTTGTTATTACTTCAAAATTGTAGTACACTTATTACAATATATAACAAAACCAGGAATGGACCATATAGGTATAGTGTCTTTAGAAACTTGGAAACATAATCCACTAGTTCATAAAGCATCAACATTGCCTCCCATTTATTTCATCAAATCTAGAGTCCCTTTTTAACATATCTTACTTAATAACTTTTTTCATGAACTGGGGAATGGAAAAATACCAAATGGTGAGCTCAAATTCTTAGTAAGGGTAAACAAAAGAAATATGATTCACATCATATTCATAAGAACATAACATTTTGGAAATCTTAACCTGCAAAAGAGATCATAATTACATAACATGGGATAAGTCATAGTAGTGAAATGTAATCCCAATAATCATAACGAAAAAATGAAGATTTGTGGAATACACAAAAAATCATATAAAATCATTTCTTAGTAGTCAAGACTCATTGCCACGACTATCTTAGTGGACAATGTCCATTTCTGATCCGAGTTCACTCCTCATTTCAGTCCTGTTTCACTGAATCGGTTTAACCTGCCATTCCAGCCATGTCTATCTCATGATATATAAATAATTACCCAATGCATTGGAGAGAGATATAGGTCCCAACCATCTCATAATGATACCATTATTATGTGTGCCACAATATAAAAAATCAAACATCATAGCATAACCCATGTAATAAAAATGGTATTCTTAAACATCATGCCATCATAACATAATCCATATAAGATAAAAGGACATCATAAAAATAAATTCCATCATAACATAATCAAATGAATGTAAAAATAGGGATACAAAAAAACCTATATTATCTTAGATAG
The DNA here is from genome assembly GCA_963277665.1 of Viscum album. Lineage (NCBI taxonomy): Eukaryota > Viridiplantae > Streptophyta > Magnoliopsida > Santalales > Viscaceae > Viscum > Viscum album. The sequence goes on from OY728128.1 coordinate 329,211,754, forward strand.
AAAATAATTTTTATAAAACACATGATCTTCATTCATGAGGAAAATATCTTTTATACTTCAAAAACATTTTTCCTTTTAAAACATGTATTACAATTTTAAACTAAAAGAAGTTGATTAAAAATAAACATGAAAACATGTAAAGGAATATTTATGGAAATAATTCTCTAAAATCCATCCATGTCATATAAGTTAAAAAAACATTCTTCTTGTACATTGGTCGGAAAAGTCAAAATGTACCTCATACAAAAAACGACAAAAGATACCTTTCTTATCATTTACTAAAAACTCACCGAAGGGTAAAATTAGATGTAAACAATTTTATTAGGATATAAATAATATTACATATTTAGAAAACATGGATGTGGATGATAAATATACCCCAGTAAATCCTAATGTATAAATAATCTCAGATAAAAATAGAGATTTGCGAGATTGTCCCCTACATTAGGTCTGATTTGCTTCGTAAGTGTCTGAACCTCCTGTATAATTATTTAAATAATGTCATTGACTTATTATATAATCATAATAATTGTTATGATATCATATACGGTCATATTCATAGCTTCTTATTAGTAATATTTCATTGCTACTTGTTATTCTGGTGTTTATTACTTTTTGTTCTTATGCGTGTTTTGTCGAATAAATTCTTATTCTTCTTTTTAGGTTATAGATACCTCATTTCCAGAATGGTATTAGTGTAAGATATATCATATTTATTCACTCAATTCATTTATGTAATAATTATGCAATGAAAATCATGTAGAACGAGTTGCATCACATCAAGGAGACGGTATTTTGTACGTAAGCACGAGCGATGATATTGTTCCCATGATTGTTGAATTGAATTGGAGTGTATGTATACTATTTAAGAATCAATATAAATTTAAAATAATCATATATAGATATTATTTACACCATTATACCCATCAAATTAAGGTGGTGGTTGAAAATAGATTGCACCATAGCGTGGAGACGGTATTTCGTACGTACGCACGCGAGATGATTTCGTTTTCCGTAGGATGGATAGAGAGTGAAATAGTGTTGTTTCATACTTATAATAAAATATCTGTATATAAGTGATACAGATGCTATTAATTCATAATGATACAACTAAATAAGAAGAAGTAGAAGAAGATATAAAGTTGAACGAATCGGTAACAGACATTACCTCTTCTTTGAAACGCCTCTTTGAGACCTCCTCATAGGGAACTAAAATTGGTCTTTGAATAATACCAAGACCTCTAGGACGTTTCTAGGGAAGTGTAGAAGAGAATTTGTCAGGGGTTGGCCAAGCATGGAGGCTCAACGTGGTGTGAGGAAGAGAGGGAGGAGGTTCCCTTTTATAAGGGAGGAGAGGGGCATCTTTGGTAAAACAATAAATATTATTTTATTATAAAGTGATATTCTATTTTAAATAGCTCCAAATTGATTTATATCGAAACTAAGATAGGGATGGTTCGAAATTCTTTCATAAAATACAATTTAGACAATTTTAGGTTTCTATTTTATCCTAATAATTTAGATTTAACTTTAAGTTAAATAATTCTACTTTTACTGTGTCTTCTTGTTTTCTTACACCATAAGGTTAATAAACATACTATAACAAGCCAAAAAAACCCCAAGCTATTTATTATTAATATACATAACTTTATCTAAGTAATTTGATGGAACAATATATTTTTAGGAATAAAATAACAATTAATAATATAATATTTGTTTTAAAAACAATTTTATGTCAATTTGACACTATTTGGTAATTGATTTTTGTGAAAATCATAACAGAATGACTAGTTCGAAAAGAGTTAATTAAATCAATACTAACATGTCATATTAACCTAGAAAATTAGTTTAATTCATAAAAAATTTCAAATTACATTTATTTGGGTATTTATAACATCTATTATGTCAATATTTCATTAATAAGATAATTAATGTATCATCTTTGTGTCATAAATATATTAAATTATATAATGTCTAAAAATTATAAATAAAATAGGAAATATTTTTATATTTCTATTGAATATTTAGAGTTGAATTTATCATATGTATAACCCTATATTAAAAAGGATTTACTTATTTAACGTTGATTATTACTATTTTAACCCTTCTTTAAATAAATTAATATTAAATGTCCTAATCTAATCCTAGTGGGCCTATATGGTCTTAGATTATTCTTAAGGTTGTTTTGGTCGAATTTCAATTATCCAATAGAATTAGTATGTGTGTTAGGTAATAATAATATCATTTTTACGCTTAATTTCCCTATTTATTAACCATGGTTAAAAAAGTAAAAAGTTACTATTCACCAAAAATTGTTTTCATCTCATTGAACCACATTTTTGTACTTTATATTAACCATGTTTCGTGGATTTTTGAAATTCCACTCACAGAAGCGGTAAAATTATGTTTTATGTGAATTTGGAAATTCTCCTAGGAGGTGGGTAAATGATGGTGAAAAGTTCAATAAAATTTTTATATATCTAAAATTATTATAAAATGACTCCAATTAATTGAATTTAACTTATATATGTATTATGTTTCAATTTTGGCCTAAATTAAATTTAAATAAAATAAGTAATTATTTAAATAAAAAGTCAGTTTTTAAATAGTAACCCCGTGTTTTCACTATACATCAAAAATTGAATGTTTTCGGAAAAATACAAAAATTTCACCATAGGTTAATTTCGATTTTCTGAATCGAAAAATGAAGTCCGTTTTGAAAAGTAAAAATTAAAAAATTTCAAAAAGTGGCTATTAATATTCATAACGGCTAGTTTTAATAATATTTTAATAGCATATTGTTGTTTAGTGAAACTCGGTATTACGTACGACGCAAGCTATCGAGGAAGGTCGTGATTGCGTGTAAGACAAGCCAAGCTAGTTTTGTGTGTAGTTAAAGATTACTTTGATGATTTATATAAAAAAAATATTTCTCATAACAGTCTCGGGTGTTATAGTGATTGTTTCATGAGATTCTTAGGATTATGTGGATATTTTTTTGTAATCATCTTTCTAAGTTTTTATAACATTTTTTTTTTGTTTCATTTACTATGTAAATTCCAAAAATTTACACATGTTGAGAATGTATATATGTTTCATTATTGTTTTTCCATGTTTCCATTTCTGTTAAAGGTATTGGGTACTACTCTATTTTCCATGGGTTTTATATAGCCATGTAAGTGTTGACTGAGATATTTTTTGGTAATGTTTCTTATAGTTGTTGGTATATGATGACATGAACATAGGTATGTAAATATATTCATTCTTTTATTGTTGTTTCATAGAATTTTTTTTTCTAATCCTGCAATATGTAGTTGATAGAAGTCGATGTTTTGGGGCATTTATACATGTTCCACCATGGCACTTGATAAGTTATTACAATATTGGTATGATCATTTTTTTTAGGTTATTACATTTTATGAAATATTTTTGAACCATTTGGTTGGCTAGGATAGTGTAGGCCTTCAAGTACATCACCCTTATATGTCCACATTTTATCTATTAAGGTGGGGTTTTTATAATTTTTACAGTTTTTTTAGAGATTATATTTTTTTTCATTTTTTTTATATGTTTCTTCCATGTATTTTATTATATTGTTTTAGGTTAATTGTTTTTTTTATGTTTTTCCACTTAGAAATATATTTGAACTTTTCTTTGGGTTTGTTTCATTATTTATCCTTTAGTGGATTTGAGATACATTACATTACATTTATGTGGGGTCATTGTACACTTATATGAGCAAGCTGGTAGGATGGTTACTCAAACGTATGCTTCAGATGACCCTTATGTGAAGTGTTTTTTTTTCATGTTACATATATAAGAGGCATGTGAAAACCCTTACACAGATGAGTAATTGGGAAAGCAACCCTCACATAGAATTAGTTCATACATTGATATGAGGATAGGAATTAGAAGATCTACCCTTTCTCAAGGATTCTTAAGACTCTTATACAGTGGGTGTTGCTATATTTTTGACGAAATTAATAATTCATAATAAATTTTTAAAATGTGTATAATATACATATGAAATTAGAAAGTGATCCATACACAGTTTCTGATTTACCTTTATATAGCACTGGTCATTGATGTTTTCTGTCAAGTTCTTCCTCAACACTCTCCTTGACAAACACATTTCCTTATTTTGTTGAATATTGATGGAGCATTAATTTGTTTTCCATATTTAATGCTTGATTTCTTATATTTTTTTGAGAAGAAAAGATTATTGAATTATTTTATATATATAATCAATTAGAAATCATTGGAGAGTGAGATGCTAAATTTTTAGGTTAGTATATTCATACTCTATTGGAAACAACCTTAGTGTATGATTTCTAGAGTATTGTTTTAATGGTGGAATCATGGATTTTTGGATCTATGGAAGATCAATTAGAATAATTAAATTCTGAATTTATTTTCAATTTTTGATATCAATCACATAAATAGTGTTTTAGATCTAGATTAATTCTTCCTTTTGATTCCTTCCCTGGTTTAATGTTCTTTTATTAGTTCTTCTGTGTGTCGGTGTCAAATTATTTCTTCGATATTTTTTTCCTTTTGGAATTTCTTCCATCAATTTATTTTTTTAATATATGATTTATTCATTCTATTATAAAGTGGTTGGGGTAGTTTTATAGTAATTAAGCATATCAAATGATGAAGGAACCTTGTAAATTCCCTCATGTCATTTTCTTTCATGAATTTATTTTTTAATATATTTTTTTATTTTTTGTATTCATCAATATCATCTTTTTTTATATTATTCATGGGATGTTATTATTTGGTTTTGACCGTTTTAATATTTTTATGGTTAAATAACTTTCTACCACTCTCTTTGTAGTTGTCTCTCATATACCTTCCCCTAATATATGATCTATAGATGTTACCATGGTAAGATGAGCAAATCTTTGTAGGTTGTAGATTCACATGGAAAATTAGTGTAAACATATAAAAAGGAAATGGAGCCTAGGATATAACAATGGTGAGATGAAGAATTGGTGAGTATGGGGTTGGACTAGGATTGGGTTGCATGATTGATGGACATCAATCAATAGAAGAGAGGTTGGTGGATGGAATTTTAGAGTATCCAGTCATAGTGAGTTATGGCGGTGCCTATTAGGTTTTTATTGGAATGAACTCCAAGAAGAATGTGGTGAGATAAACCATGGACTCCAAATTTTATTGGTTTACATGGAAGATATATGTATGTTGTTAAAATTAAATGAAAATTAAATTAAATCATATTGTGAAGATGAGTTGGGGGGGTGGTGAGAATGTGATTTCTCCAAACCCCCATATAAATATGTGAATCTGTCTATGTGTTCCTGTGTCTATATAATAAAACAAATTTTTATATTATTTTTATTTTTATTATTTATAATCCTTTTTTAGCCATATAATGTTTTTTTTATGACTTATTGAAGATATTTCAATGATGTCAAGATATAAAGATTCATATAGATAGTTTAAGTCCAATATGTGGTACCAAAATCTAACCTTTACTCTAGGACATGAGCCTCCTGTAGTGTAATCTCTCATATTGGATATAATAATGTTAATGATTCTGATATGATTCATTATTTTATTAAATAGATATCACATTTGGAATATTTTCCTATATATATTACAATGGTTTTGTTTGTTTATCCACCCATGTTCATTTTTTATATGAGATATTATGATTTAAATTTTTTCTCAGTATGATTGAACATAGGGATCAATAAATATTTTCAATGATCTCTTGGGGTAGATATTCTCCAAAAATTTGTGCTTATAATAGGTCATAGACCCCCATTTTCAATGTCTATATTGGTTTGGTACTTCCCCGTGAACATTTGTGGCACAATCATTTATCTGCAGAGTTGGTACACCTCTTTCATTAAGCTTAGGGGGTGTTGTCCTACACCAATGATCATTACTCCCTCAACTAGTTATGGATAGTTTGAATGCATTAGGGATAATAAAATATAGAAGGGTTAGATAGTGTAATACACCCACAAGCGATTAGTATAGTCCCATTCATGGATTGATGTGGCTTCATGGTTGTTGGAAGCTTGGAAAGTATAGAAATTTATAAGGTTTGTGATTCATAAGAACCATCTGTCTTTTCATTATAATGAGGTAGTTAGTGGGAGATCAACATTAGAGCTTTAATTGTCATTCAAATTCCAAGAATAATTTTTTCTCCTTAGGTATGGAAATCATGATTTGGAGTCGAGATTATTTTATCCTTTTTAAAGCCCCTGAGAATTATTATTGAATAGAATATATGGATTATCCTTATTTATATTTTTTTCTGTTTACTGATTATTTTATTTGGTTACCTAAAAATATTCTTAAAATTTTAGAAATATTTTTTATTTTCAATGAATTGAATATTAAATATATTTCATATCAAATGATGATTCACACTTATGCATTACATCCTTGTGATAATTTCCTTAAGTATATATCACACTAATTATGTTTTAGAATATCATATAAATATATGGATATCCTTAATGTGTAATGAAATTATTCATAATATTTAGTTAAAAACTAGGCATGAATTATCTGATAGGACACATATGACACTGATCATTAGGGGTAAGAACTCATAAGTGTATGAGACTAATTCACATGGTGTTAGATATTAGTAATCTCTAAGAGAAGAGATTATTAAGAAAAACAATTCTTTATAAATTATAAATATATTAATTTTATTTGAAAATATAACAACAATTTTGTGTAATGGTCAATAGAAATTAACATTATTATCAATATGTATCTGGAATCCTCTACTTTGATGTTTTGATGAAAATTGTCATGGAATACGATTATGGAATGAATGGTATGTCATGTTTATCTTTAATAGAATGATATGAATTAATAATTTGAGTAATTATTTGTCACATATATATTTATATATGTTTATCTATTAGGATCATAGATTGAAATGTAAATATCTGATAAATTCCATGCCCATGGTGTTAAATGAGTTAATTTTTGACTGTCAAAAAATGATTAATCAAGAACACATATTGATGAAAAAATGTGTGAAACCTTATTGATTGGAGATATCAAGACATTAGGTAACAAAAATTATTAGAAAAATCTATGTATGTGACCCTCTATGCATTTTCCTCAGTGAAATTAGACAATCTGTACGATTGATGATATTGATACAAAGCGATTATATTAAACAACAAGTGTTTGTATGTGGCTACCTTTGTTGTCACATTAACTTCTCCCGCTTTTCAGCCCTATTTTTTTTTCTATATTTTGATATTAGACATTAGTACAGAATAATAATTTCACTAAGGAAGGGGCCAAGAATGATACACACTTAGTGCATCAGTTGATTTTAATTAAATTCTTCTAGAAATTAAATATTGAAAAATTATTATTCTCTATATATTTAAATGATATTTATTCCAGATATATTAATATTTAATATCAAATAAATATTTATTTTCTAGTAATTATTTAATTATGAAGATATATTATATTTATTTAACTCTTATTATTTTCATGGAAATAGATTATTATTATTTTATTAAATAAAATAGGAATTTTTTTGTAAAAATGACAATTTATTTTTAAAATAAATGATTTTTTAATTATTTATAAAATGATCACTAGTTTATTAAATAAATAATTTATACCATTATGTGAATATTAAAATAAGTATTCATTTTCCATAGTGTAAAAATAATATTTAGTTGGTGAATAAAAGAAAAATATTTAATTAAAATTTTATTTAGTGTTCAGGAAAATTTATAGAGGATGAGAAAACCAACAAATAGATCCCATGAAAAAATAATTATTTTTAAAATTGTAAATTTGATATTTATCATTACACAGATGATAAAGACCCTCAGTTAAAATAGTAATAATAATATTATTCCATGTAATGTAATGGTAGTTCTATAGGATTATAATATTATCAATAGTCTATGTGAAAATAGTAAATATTCTAACCCTAGACCTAAGCTTGTAAATAACTTGTCATATTATTTAAGGGAAAAGGCTAATTGAAGGATTATGTTGTGCACAAAAATATATCATCATTAGAGGGATATCCCCTTTAAGAAAGACTTTATATAATATATATAGATTAATAATGGTTTCATTATACTCTTTTATCTCAGTTTAGTGAAATCAAGATCTACCCTTCTAACTATAAAAGATCCTTAATATCAGGTGTTCAATGAAAGATGATCAGATCATCTGTGATAGAACTAAAAGTTCCATTAGTGACATTCAATTAGGATTTGATCATGTGTAGATCACCTAAAAATATTTTTATTTAGATATAGTAGTTGGAATGAAAATAAAAAAAAAAAGTTTTGTAATTTCGTCATCTAATGTAAAGAAAGAATCTCATAAGAAAAGTAAATTTTATTCTTCTAAATTAATAAAATATTTAATGTTAGAAGAATCTATCTCTTAGTTTCAGTATTCCATTGTTAATTGTTTCATTGATTTATAATAATTGTTCAGGAAGTTTATTTTTTTTACATCATAGATAATTATTTGATTCAAACAAAACCAATATTTGGCCTAGCTCAAATTTTCATTTCTTCTACATTTATGACCATCAATTGGTATAGGTGTATATACATTTTAATTAATAAAAATTTATCAATTTTTAATCATGTACATATTTAATGTTAGTTTTCATTTCTATTTTCATATTTAAATTTAAATTTCTTGATATCTTCTTCATTATTTATGACCTTGACTATACACCGAAGAATAGGTTAATTATTCATTCAGAAAATATAATGAACACATCGTGCGGTGTCATGTTTTTTTAAACATGGATTAAAAAATATGTAAACCATAGTTACAATCCATCTATATAGATTTATTATTCTAGGAAATATATGTGATGTGTATTGAATATAGAGATAGTGTATTTTTTACATTATGTGTTGACCAGGAATATATGAAACATAGTTTTTCAAATTAAACTTTCTATATGTGTCTTAAAAATTGGACAGTTCATGTTTTTTCAAGATAATATGTGTATTAAAATAAAAGATGTGTATTTATTACACAATGTATAAAGATAAATATTCATTAAATAAATGGAATATAGATAATGTGCTAGACTATACACACTATGTACCTCATTAATGTCAATGGGTAATACATGCCTTGTCCCCATATATATTATGAAAATAGATAATGAATGTAGCTACATGATATGTAGAAAGCCATTACATGTTTTTTACTTTATCTTCTTTACATGAAGAAATTATCTAAATTAATTACTCCATTAAAACTTATTAACATCTATTTGTGTGAATTTTTATTGTTAGTACACTGCATTTTATATGGATTATATGTCTTAAAAACATAATTTATTTCCATAAAATTTTCAAAATTACACATTATGTATAGTCATCATATGATGTGTACTCTGAAAATATTAAATGTGATATAAAATGCATAATTTATATATGTCTATGTGGAGATTATTTTCAGAACGCATCATTTAATTATGAAGCAAACCATGTTACATATATATCATGTCAGTACATTGTACATTAAATGGGAAATTTTGTTTAATTTAGAGAAATATATGTTGAGTTTCATCTATTAAAAATATATGTACATGATTATTTTTAGTTTATTTAATATTACATCTGGTGGTGGATGACATCAACGATGGAATAATTCATTGTTTTTGTGGGCTCTAGTGGTTCTTGACCAATAGAGGTAGATGTTGTAATGGAATTATTTAGGTCATTAGAATCGACCTATTTTATGTACCTGGTGTAATAAAGACGATCTCCTTTGTTTTTATTCATTTTTTAGGTTTATATCATTTTTGTTTTTTCAGTTCTGTTTTTGAATTCAGCTCATATAGGGAAGGTCTAATAGGAAAAATGGTTGAGGGACATTCCCATTGGTCACAACCTTTTCCTTCCCAAAATGTTGAGTTGTACTAGATTAGTTATTATATTTTAGGAGATCACACTTTGATCATGTTTTATTTCCTAATTTCTCCTATGGTTGGTCAAGTTTTGTTTTTTATTTAATATATGCTTTTGATTCCTTTTTATTTGGTTTTTGTTTCATTGATCCATAATTTGTTCTTAATTTATTTTTATTTTTCTAGGGTATACTTACTTTATAGATCATGCAAAATAGATATTTTAATTTCTTCAAAGAAAAATCCATGAAAACATGGATAAATAAATTATTTATTTAGATTACTCATATAAATAATTAAATCATTTTCTACTTGTTTATTTTATTACAAAATGAAATGGATGATAACTCGTTATTTTTAATTATTATCCATTGTATGGATGTCTCTAATAATGATTGTAGAAAGGAAAATATTTGGGATGATTTCATTTCTTTTAATATTATTTCATGGTTTTAAATATTTTTTAATAAATTAAAATTATTTCAAATAATTCATCCCTCTATTCATTAATATATAGGGAATTTATGTCCATTATTTATTTTATATAAACCCCTTCTGTAATCCATTTGTTCCCATGACCTCAATGTGAGTAAAAAACAAATGTAAAGGAACTTTTCAGTATGTAAAGGTACATCATGATGGATTTGAGATGAAAACATCAATGGAGGTGCACTGGTCGCTGATGGAATATTGCTGCTCGATCCGAGACTAGATCATGGGATATTATTCCTTATAGTTTTATATTTTTTTATCCACTAAATACATCATTTAATAGAATTATTATGTTAATTTTAATATTTATTTCATTGTTTATTTATTTAGTTGGATGTTTTCATGTGATCATTAAATAAATTAGTTGACAAGATAATGAATTATGCATATATTATTCATCATGAAAATATTAACAAATAAATACAAATATTAATTATATATTAACAATATGTGTAATATATTTGGGAAATTATGTATAATAACTATAATAATACCTCAATTAATTATTTTTCTGCTAATTTATCTTTCCATTGGATGATAAATGATTGACCAATAAAAATTAATTTTTTTATCTATCCCTTATTGGAGTAATTTAATTTTTTTCAGGAGTTCTTATAAGTTTTTTGGGTGAAACAAAAATGTTTCTACAAAGAGTATTCTCTCTTTCATGTAAGGATACATATTAGTATTTGGTGATGAGTAAATACATGATCGGTTCTTAAGATTTGGGAGTCCACAAAACATATCGAGGAGGTTCCAAATAATAATTGGTAAGACAACCTATCTAAATACCATTAAATAATTTATCATAACCTAATCTAGGTAATGAGTGTGGGAAAATGGATCCTTTAAGTTATAATTTCCATGTAATAGGTTATTATGAGTTCAATGGTGTGGGTTGTTGGGACTTGATGAAATAGTGGGTGACAATAAATAAATATTAAATTATTTCACCTGATATTGTTTTAGATCATAATAACGAAATAATAACATACTTTTTATATATTTTCAAAAATATAAAACAAAACCATGAAAATATTAAAATCATTAATTAAGGTCATGTCCTTGTTGGAATTAATTTTATTTAGTATCCATAAATTTATATATAGTAACAACTTGATAATGTATTATCATGTATTGGAATCGACTATTAATTATCATCCACAGAGAAAGTGACGGCTAAAAGGTATCATACCTGTAGATATATAGAGGAAATTTGTTGTGTTTTTAATATCCTTTTTTAAATTATATAAGTAAATTGATTTATATAACATAATATATAATCATGCATCACTTGACATGGAGATAAAAAAGAAGAAGATAAATGAGGTTGTTACTATAATGGTTCCTTGATACTAAATTTGAATTCAAAGTACCAAAGAATATTGATTAGCTTATGGAATTCAGCATACATTTAGATTATAAATTATCCATTAATATTATTTATCAACCATTTCAACAATGATACCCTTACTCATCCCAAACTAGTAGAAACATATGGATTAATCATAATGTAATATTTTTTTCTATAATTCACTATAATTATATGAAATTGTGGTAACATAGTTCCTCACCACATAAGGTAAAATAATTGAATGAAAATGTTGAATAGTACATGATGTTTCTGAATTATGTTTCTTTAAGAAATCATACTATAAGGAAAAAGGTTTAAAGGGAAATCATCATGAATGAATATAATTTCAATACACAAGATCTAAAAGGTCACTAAAATAAAATTTCACCAATTTAAATAAGTAGTTATTGGATATTTTACTTTTGGATTATCCATGGTTAAAATATTATAGTTTAACTTATTAGGAAATGAAAATGATTTTTTTATAAATTTGAAATCAAAAAATTATGAAAATATTATAATAAGTTGGGTCAACTAGAAAAGAGATGAGAAAAGGTGATTACTATTTCATCAACACAAATTTAATTTCATATTGGATTGATTCATATAAAACTATTATTTTATTTTTCACCAATATTTTACTCATTATCTACTTTAGGATCATTGAGGCTTTATTTCACTTGGAGATAAATGTTGTCATGGTGTTTTGTAGTTAATTAATATTTCAATAATTCAGGAATCAAGGATTTCAAAATGGAAATAATGATGAATAAGATATAATACATACCCACGTTTGGGGAATGAAAATTAGTTATCAAAATATAAATAGTAATAGTTGACATTTTATATTATTATATGTGTCTAGTATCTCATGATTTATTAGACTGGTTATACATACAGTCTATTATATCATGTTTTATGTAATTAAATGTTTATAAATAATGGTACACTTTAATGATTTATAATTGGACCTTCCAAACATCATGAAATATTCTAATGGGATGTTCAATGTGAATTTATTTATATATTAAGAATCTTTTAAATACTATGAATTTTTAGAGTTGTTATTAATGAAATTGGTATATGGTGTCGACTATCTAAGAATTATTCATAGATATTATCTTACCATGTATTCATTATACATTTTTTTATTGAGTAATGGTTTTTACAACATAAATAATTCAATAGAAAAAAATAATGAAACAAATAAAGTCTGTAGGGGAACTAGGCCTTCATGCCAAGGTATCCAAAATTTACAGAAAAAACGATCTCTTGGCTATAAACACAAGGTACCTTTCCATCTCATATAGATAAGAAACTCTTTCCCTAGAAATTATCATTATTAAAAAACTGGTTTTTTTATATTGAATTACGAAATTCATTATTCATAGGTTCCAACAATTGTAATCCTAAGTAATCAATCGATCATCATTTTTACAATATGTTAATATTAAATCTAGATACAGAAAACATTGAAATTTTTTTTTTCTCATTTAACATTCCATTTCATTTCAACATTCTCAACTTATTTTGTCACAATTAAAATTATTTATTATTTCCATTATCATGGATGAAGACATTTCATAATGAACAATTTCTACTTCTAATTATATTTACATCAAATTAAATCAATCAAAAAATTTCAAACATGCCACTTCTTTAATTATTAATAAAATTAATAAATCAATTCTGGAATTATAATCATTAAAATTTTTATATTTAAAAACATTCTAATTAAATCTTAATTAAAGGATACATAGTCATAAAATATGTATCACACTATCTAAAAAAATCATGAGGTAAAACATTATCACGGTAGAAAGAAACAACATTCATTCACTATCCAATTCTATATTATTCCAATTCAATATTCAAAAGTCTATTTAAATTTCCATACAATGGGCTAAACCATGAGAAACTTATGATTTCATATAAGTTTATAGAAGAATAAATGAGTCCCCTATAATGATGAATGAATTTTTATGTGATTCAATACACCAAAAGTAGAGGGATGGGTAAACGATGGAATCAATACAAGATGAAAAAATCCATTTAAAACCCATTTCCAGGACTCCAATGGATTTATTTAGAGACTAAATATTCATGGTAAGGTATTCAAGAAGAAACATTGTTTTCAAATCAATAAATATGGGATGATCAGAATTTTGGATCACAAAATATTTAATTACAAACTATTGAGGATCTCATTCATCTCAGCTTGAATGACGTGTGTGTTTCCTCAACAATATCATGAAATCAATGGTATTATTATCCATTACTAATTGACCTTTAAATTTCCTTGATTTATTCTCATAAAATACCTACATGGTCAATTTTATAAAACTGGATGGAATCTCCAGGTGGTAAAATTCCTATAGCTAGAAGGTCCATGTAGCTAAATTCTCCATGTTGACAAAAACTACAAATTTTCATTTTCATGTACCTGACTCACATAGTAAATTTAAAAGTATATCCCACACATCTAAACCATCATTGTAGAATATTCATTTAGTCGATTACTCATGTAGCTGATCCATGTATCTGAAACATTCAAAGACTACCGTTAGAAGATACTATATGGGCGATATTAGTAGGGAGTTATCACAACGATGTTATAGCAAAGGTCAGACTACCAAGGTGTGTCCACCAACAATGAAAATACCATTTTCATCTAAAAAACCTCGAAACTCCTCCATTCCTACTCCAAACACCACTAGACTTTACCTGAACACATCAATCACTTGATTCACCACAATTTAATGGGATGAAAGGTCTGGGAAGTTACAATCAATAACTATTAAACCATTATAATACTAGTGAATTCAAAACCAAATCTATTGAAAATGAATTAGGAAAAAAGGGTAGTCTAAACTGCATCCTTGTGAGATTCCTATCAATGATCTCACCATCATAGTAGCTCAACCACCTTATTAGTGGAAAAATAAGATACCATGTGCCAACTAGAATCTTCTTCTAATATATGTCCAATTGAATATTCCTAAAAAATTTGGGAAAAGTTACAAATAACAAATAATTTGGAACAATCTAATAAAATAGAAAAGTTTACATCCAAAAAAATAACAACATTACAAGAGTATAGCTAAACATCAATCAACCTAGGGTACTGACTACACATTTGTGACTCTCATTCCAAGGTCATTCATCAATAACACCATGATTCCAAATGACATGAAGCAATGGAATAACAATCATTTGATACACATTATCCTATTAATCAAATATCTTTACTTAACACTCCTTATATTACGAATCATGGATTATGTGAGAGTCATCATAAAGATGATGATGGAGCTACATAATGTTAAAAACATCATGTATCTAGTTCATTTGTGGGGTAAGTACAATCTGATAGCACTAGATATAACATTATCCATCGCCAAGAATTGCCAAAAAATTATAGGGAGAGAGCTTACTCTAATGACCAAACCTTCATTACCCATGATGATGGGTCTACATTAGGAACACATGATCTACAACATCAACCTCCATAGGTTTCTTCTTATTAGCATCAAATTATTTTTTATGATCCTGAGCTACCTTCATCCTATCATGAATTTCCTAAAATATCTCTATTATATTCTATACTAGTTTTGTAATATGAATTTACGACCATCTAACACTACCCCAACATAACAGAAAATGAAATGGTCATCCATACAAAACATCAAATGGATCGATAGAAATTGTAGAGTGGAAACTATTATTGTAATCGAACATGATCTAGGGAAGGTGGCTCGCCCATGAACCTCCAAAATAAAATTCATTAGAGTGAAGCATGTCTTCCCTATTTTGGATTATTAACTCAGTATGATAGTATGCATCCAAATGAAAATTGGTTTCAAGTCATAAATAATAGCCAAGAGAATGCATGAGACCTATCCATGCCATGTTGGTGAAAAATAATTAATATTACATTTTATTATATGAATGGTCCAATGGTGTCACATCACCTCCTCTCGATACCTCCTTAATAAAACCTCCATTGAGTTCATATTCATTATTACCATAAAGTTGGATGACTACATCAAACAACCCACTATCACAAATATAATATCATATCCTTATTAATCATGAGGTATACTAGTAATGATGTACATTTATCCTCAGTAAAACATCTGCTATGGAATTTATAATGATAGGAGAAAGCCATTGGGAACATGATGTTTGGCCTTTAGCTTCTGGTAGACCAAACATTAAGAATCAATCATTGAAACAAAACATTTAAACTATTGACAGAAAAACGTATCTCCTAGATATTCATACATGTTTATCACGGATGGATGTACTACCATGGGAGACCTATGGAACTCAAAAATAACTATATCATTGGTCTTCAATGGGAGAAAAAAAATTTATGAAACAAAACCTGGTGTTGTACATACTCAGTTTAACCATCAAGGGAACCGAAAAAAACATCTCAGTCCCTCCAGAAGTCAAATTTGGAATCCTCCAACTTGGTCTCCTCCAATTTGTACACTAAGGATGAGAGAACCGCCTTCTAGAAAGTAAAATCTCTCCCTACAGACAATGTAATATCTAGATGCATCACTGAGAGTTCATATATCACTCTCTAAGAATCTAAATACATGTCGATTACATTAATTCATGAATTAATTATCAACACATCGACTATAACATTAATGTTTCCTCCACTGAATAAAATATAAAAAATGCTATAGTAATTCGATTTACCATTTCTAACTCCGACTCAAGCAATGCAAGTATAATACATACATTACTCTCTTATGGTTGGTAAAAACCACAAAATTCTCATTGATGAGGTAATTTCACAAAAAGCTAATTTGAAACACAACATCCACAAATTCGAGATCATGTCTAGAATATTTATGTTCATGGGGATGTGACTATTGAGATCCATAAGAAACAAAATATATATACTGTATTTGAAAATATTCTAGGCCCGTACATTAAGTGTCAAAAAAACTCAAACTCAACATCCTTATTAGAAAAGAAAAGATTGAATCTTAGAAAATCTTTATCATCCGGTAATCAAAATCATCTAGACATTGGTTAGTCTACAAAAATGAATGAACCTTTATATTCAAGGCAATCGAAGGTGTCACAACCCGAGAAAAATTTGATATGACAACCTATAATAGCTTGTTATACCAAAAGAACTCTGCTCCACTTCCACTCTCTTGTGGGCCGCCGAGTATAAAAAAACCTCCATCTTTAATGAATAAAAAAATATTCCTTATTGGGACATGAAATTACACAAGAAGTTGAATTAAAGATCTGAGAACATACACTTTGAAAACTTTTGTAATATCTGATACCAATAGAGAACACACAAATTGGATTGTAGATACTCCGAAATCTCCTCCATAGATGCAAAGTACACAAGTATTTTTTCAATAAAAATCATGAAGAACATATAAAATACTTCTATGAATATTACATTCATAAACCCAATTAACATTGTGGGATCATTTATCACCTAGTATGGAATCAAAAAAAATTAATCTCTATTACAATAACATAAAAAAGTCTTATGAATATCCCCATCCTTCACCAGCATATAAGGAAGTATTATTCCTATTGAAATTGTATTTCCATTTCTACGTTATTATTATGAAATATCATGGTTCACATTTTTTTTCAATTCCATTATCATCATTGAAAAATTGTAATTATGAATTATTGTTGCATTATTTTGAATTACAATAAAATTTTAAAAAAATACAAATTTCAAACATTACTCTTAATTAATTATTAATAAATTTAATCAATTAATTACAACATTATGTAGAATACCATTTTTCTCCAATAACAACATACTAAACCAAGCATAAATACATGGTACACGAGTATAACATTTATAGTTCCCTATCTAGAAAATAATGAAGGAAACAAATATCACAGTAGAAATAAACATAAAAAAATATCTAAAAAATATTTTCTTAATCTCGTTCAATAATTATTAGGTTAATTACATTTCAATATTAAGGTATAAACCTTGATAAATTTATGATTTTGTATAAATATATATGTGAAAAAATGAATCCCCTACCTATGAGAAAGAAATTACATGTGATTCACTACATCAAAAAGAGGGGAAATGCAGAAGAATTAATTACCACTAAATGAAACAAGAACTAATAATTATGATTTCATGGTTCCAAGGGAAGGATTAAGAAAATTAAACCTTTATGTATGTCACAAAAGAAGGAATGAAGGAGGTATCTAAATTTTCATGTCAACAGATATGAGAAGATTTAAATTTCAAATCGCAAATGGTTTAATTCCAATTACTTAGGATCCCATTAAAATACATATGACTATATCTTTTATAACTTCATTAATCTAAAAAATCATGGATATAATTATTATCAATGAATAGGGCTGTGAATTCTGTTTATTGAATCATCTAAAAGACCCACATGGCCATTTTCATGAAATTTCAGGAAAACTCCACGTGGTTGATTTCACGTAGCTAGAATCCCATCATAGCCAAAATCCCCACAAATCCAAAATCTATATGTTTCCATTATAACATATCAAATTTATGTATGAAATTCTAAAATTCTATCCACATAAATGATCCAACCACATAGTCGATCCATTCACATAGGCAACCCACAATGGTGATCCATCCACAAAGCGAATTCATATAGTTGATAACTCACACAACCGATCTATATAATTGATACTATCTGATGTTATCATTTGAAGCTACCCACACGGTGCTACCTCCAACATCCAAAACATCACATTTTCATCCAAATCACCTCCAAAATCCTCACTTATTCCTCTAAAAACCTCTAGACATCACCAAACAACTTAATGGCCAGATTACTCACAATATAATATGCTAGATATTCTAGTACATTATAATGGTTGTATCAAAATTCTCATTTTATGATAACTTAAATAAATACTAACTCAATGTTATCATTTATTATGTTACTCTCTCAAAACTAAGGTCATGGTAAGCAGGTTTCTGTAATTACATGTTTAAATTACAACCATACTCATGAAAGAGTGTTTTAGGCCTATAACTATAACCATAATTTGTAGAATTATATGTAGCTTTTGATAACTAACAAGTCAATTAGAACGTAGGTATATTATTTGATTCAGGAATGGTATGATATTAATGAATTTGTCAAGGATGTATTTCATATGTCCTACATTAAGGATGTTTATATCCCATGTCCATTGATTGAAATGTAACCATTTCATATTTATAAGGTCAATGATGTTAGATGAGTATATTTCCAAAATTCAAAGGATGAACACGAAGGAATATAGGTTGGTGAAAAGAAGTATACAAATGGTTTGATTAATGATATTCAGAAAAAGGGATTATATTACCTATAAGATATAATCAGATAATGTTAATATGTGTTTATAATCATTAAGAAATTATGTTCCTTATCATGGGGGCCTTTAATCATTATTATAAACTGATATTTGACTTTAGGTTATATTTCATATTACCACTATGAAATAGGCCAAGAGGGATCCAAATGTAGTGTATTTAATGATTTTAGTTCAATTCTAATTGAATTATATTATCAAAATAATAATTATTCTCTATATAGATATATAAAATTGATTTAGGATATATTTATTTGTAGAAATAAATAAATAATTTCTATCAAGAAAATTATTTTATTGTTTGTAGATATAATATTTATTGATATTTTTTTATTCAAATTGAAATATATAAAATATATTTAATTAATAAAATATAATTTAGATATATGAATGCTAAAAAATATATTTATTCCCCTAAAAATTAATGTAATATATAATTTTCAAATGAATTATATTTATTTAAATATTCATTCATGCTTTAATAAATATCAACTAGGATGAGTAGATCGAGTAATGATTATATTGTCAAATATTTTTTCCAGAATAGAAATATAATATTTATCATTGCAAGGATGGAATACACCACGGATTAAAATTATAATACTTATAATATTATATGTTGTAGAGATTATTATTAGATTTTAATTTCTATAACGACCTTTGTGAAATAGTAAATATGTCAAACCTAGACCTATACTTATAAATATATTTTTATGTAATTTTAGAGAAAAGTATAACTAATGTACTAGGTTGTGTATAAAATTTTATTCTCTCTAGAGAGTTATCACTACCAATAATATCTCTAGATAATCTATCTCGATCAATAGTGGTGACATTATCCTCATGACTCTCTGTCTTGATGAATCATGATCAATATGTCCACATAAAAGAGATCATTTTTATCTTATGATCAGTGAGAGGGGACTATATCATCCTTGCTACCACACATAGTACTATTGGTTATGTTCATAGACCATGGTAGAATGTGTGGATAACCTCTAGAATAATTTTTATTTCAATCATTTTGAAAAATTCAGAATATAACTTAATAGGTTTCAAATTATGAACATTTACTATAATGAACTAATTTCATGATAATGTTAATTTCTCGACATATAAATTAAATATCAATTTAATGTGATAAGATCATATCTTTTGGTAGAAGTGTTCCTTTCAAATTGAGAACATAAATTTATATTCAATGTTCATGAAATGTTTTCCATGTTTATCTCTATTAATATACTGATTTGGTAAAATGAAATGTTTGTATTGACCCAAATAGGTTCTTCCATATTTTTTAGAACCTTATATCTCTGTATCATGAGACTTTAAATAACATGGTGTTTTATTTTTATGGTTTTTCATCATCCTGAGAATCGGTTATAAAGGGATTTAATATATCCTGTTGTTATGTGTTTTAATTTCATGTTTTTGGGGTGTCCTACTAGATATGTTTTTCCCCTGAAAAATCCTTATACCCACACAAATTATGTTTATAGTGATGACACTTGTGTCTTGGGCTGGAATAGGTAGACAAGAATTTTGTGTCAAATGCCCAAAGATGATTCATGGTGATACTTGGAAATGTAGTTTAAAGCATGAGGATTTAAGATGATGTTGGTTACCACTGGGGATGGAGATTGGTCGAGGATTACATGAAATTTTTATTTTATTATTGGTGTTTTTAAATTTTGAGAGTCACCAGATTTATTATTTTCATCAGTTATTTTTCAATTTTTGTGAAGTACTAATTAATGATGTCTCATGCATGTGTTTTATATAGTTCAGTTGGTTAATTTTAATCATCTCACCAGTTTTGTTATCTATTTTTAAGCATTATATATATTTATATATTTAATGTTGTTTTATAAAATATTCTCCCACCGTAGGTGATATGTCTAAGGGTGTTAATCCCCATCCCCATTACATATTGAGTTAGGATTGAGGTAGAACTCTTGAATTACAACCAACATGGGTAGGGAACTTGTGGGTTGCGTCATGTTATGTTTTTCCCCCTCAACCCACCTGACTCCTCTCAACCCCCTTGTCCCATTGGAACATTGTTTGGGTCATTTGGAGATCATATGATGTGTAATTTAAGAAATTATAGAATAAAGTAGTAAGAAAAATTTTATTATAAATTAATAATAGATGATTTGGTTTGAAAAAAAGGAATTGATATTTCTTTACTATAATCCATTGGATACCATATATGTTAGTCTATTCCAATATGTAATGATTTAATTTTTTGGAAAAATTTATATAACTATATCAGTTAACATTAAGAAGTTATTATTTAATAATAATAATAATAAAAATAATAATAGATATTTTGTTACCCTATGTTAGGATCAAGAATTATCATTTCAAACTTGTCCATTCTTATATATAGGTAGTTTTTGGCTAGGAATTATGAGTCAAATTTAACAATAACTTATTGTATTTGATTATAGAAGATCATTGAACTCTACATTGATTCTTCCTAGAAAACTATAATAATCTATTGTAATCTATAAAATTTATTATGAAATAATGAATCCATAACATTGCAAAATGAATGTGACACTAACATTAATTGTAAAATAGATGTATGAGGCTTGGGTAAATTTTAACGGACTAATATAGAATATTCATGAGATATATGATAGTGAAAATTGTATTTTGAATGAGGGGAGTGAATATTTGAATGAAAATAGGTAATTATAGAAAATAAAGTGTCACCTTAAAGTAATGATGATTCTCAAATGACATAAATTTTAAAATTTATATCAATATATAACACAATTTTTTCCACTCTTGAATAAAGAAAAATAGGGAAAAAATTATAGTAGGAGGGATAATCTATAGGTTTTTCTCACGGGAGCTTCACCTTGGTAAATAAAGAGATTAAGGTTTTATCAAATGGATCTGTTTCACATCAATAGATATGAGTTTGTCTTTAGTGATTTACCTCTACCAAAATATCATACTATGTTTTATTGTACATAAAACAACAAGGCTAACGACCCACATGGGTTTGGGAGATCATCGATAATAGATGTTAATAAGAAGTAGGTTGATCCATCTCGCCTTTCAGGAATGATGTACAGAGAACTATATTTGAATCATAAAGGTGACGAAAAGTACCCTATTCTCATGAAAATATTAATCTATCCCCTTCATGATTCTAATTCAAGTCTGATTATTAAAAAATATATAATCTTCATGTGGTGGAAAATAATGATATAGTATTGGAGAAAATGGAACTCCATCACAACCCTATTATATGCAAAATCATGCTTCCAAAGGAGAAAAATCCATGAAGACTTGTGGATTTGGTTACTAAACAATCCAGGATTTGGTGCTTTCCATATTGGAAATTTATTCATGTAGGATTAACCTTCTATCGCATTATTTTTAGATGTTCATATCTCAAGAAGAGTGCTTAAGTCTTTGGTAAATTTATCACAAACCCGGTACACTATGAATGTTGGATTTTAATACCAATTTTAATCCCCTTGAGGTTATAAATACAACCTTGAAAATTTTAGTTAAATTTAATTTAGCTTGGAATGGATTTTATGTCACCCTATGATCATGTTTGACATTACTTTGAAAATTATAGTTCCAATTAAAATGGATAAGGAAATAGAAATGGAATGATTTTCGACCATTTATCATGTTCTCATTGACAGAAGAATTAATTATAGTTTTACTTGAAATGTACTATCAGCAACATCATCTGGTGATTTAAATATTCCGATTGAGTTTAAGAATTTACCATCATTATATTCTTTCTTTAATGCTTTTGGGAATTATAGAACCTCTTGTATGATGTCCTTAATTTTTCTAATTTGTTAATCTTCTGGGTATGATGATAATTGGTTTAATTGAAAGGTACACAATAATGTCCATGGTGATGATGTTAAATGTAAAAAAATTTATAACTACATTAAAGAGAAGGATGATGGAAGAAAATATGCTTGTGATGTTCAATAAGGGTATCCAGGTCACACAACATTGAGCGAAATTGTTTTCTTCGAATAGAAATTTGAGACTCTAGTTTTCACGGTTTCTAAAAAACATGGTAAGGTGGTGTTTCTTGTATGGGCCATTTATTATTTTTTAAGTCCCTGTATAAGGGACTTTCTTTTGTAAAGAGTTCTCATTTTGAGAAACACGTGTATAGGATGTCCAAGAAGTGTTTGGATCCACTTGAAGATGATAGTATTCTTAAATTTGAGAAATATAATATAACATATATGTTTAATAAATATTTATCCTTGATATGTTCTATAGATGAATATAAAGGAGGCCATATTGATGTATCAATGAAATGAGAATTGTGGAATGTATATCCCTTTGAGGTGTAGTTTGATGTGGTATAAGATTATTATCATCAAGCTATAAAGGAGGTGGGAAGCATCACAAGAAATACTGGTAACTAGGGAATACATCATAGTAGGATAATGATAACAAGGTAATGAATGCTATATATGCTTATAGTTATAAATTGATCCACTATAAGAGGTATAATGATGGGATAATATCACATGCTGCTATGTGGAAAATGAGGCATTGGAAGGACAACTACAATCTTAGACCTACCATGAGTAAATAGTCCATAATTTCATATCTTGGTTATTATGTATTTTAATATCATTTCTTCTTGAAACATCATCATAGTATTCAGATATTGGTCATCGGTATAAATTCTTTCTCTAAAATCCCCCATCCTATTCCCTGTATTGTTTTGATTTTCTACTTTATAAAGGAATCTGAACCCAACCTTTTTGTAATAAATGTGATCTAAATGCTAAGGTTCGATAATCGTAAATAGTGTTTTTTGAATTAATGGTGATTATTTTATATTATATCATTATTGAATAATTATACATCTTCAGATGAAACACCCCCATGAGAGGGACTATGTTCCCCCAATGAATGTTCAACGAGTATTAGAGTGAGAATAAGGGACAGTGACATATATTTTATTGTATAGAGAAGTGTAATATTTATGATAATGATTAAAGATTATTTCTGGTGATTGGGGATTATGATGAAATACAATTACGTGCATTAGATTACCTGAAGATGGATTATAATCCGAAAATTAATATCAATAATGCCATGATGGGGCAAGTAAACTAATTGAAAAACAACATCTATATTTTATGGAATTATCATCCACTTGCTAGGGGTTTGAGAATTGGATTCCCATTATGCTTTATATAGAAGATAGAATGATAAACATGATTTCTTTTATGGCTATTGAGAGGATTGTTAGATTGTGATCTATGTGACAATAATTTGTTCGAATATATGATTCAATTTTTTATGGTTGGATGTTGATTAAGATGAGATGATGTAATGACCATCCATACAATCACCCTCAATAAGGGGGTAATGTGGAATTCCGTTTGACTTAATATTAATTCTTCATAGGTATAGTTAGATACTGATGACAACGTATATGATTATCTATAATTACACAATTATTTCACTTGGATCAGATTGTTCAAATATATCTAAATGATTGTTTTAGAAAAGTTATACCTTCATCATCTCTCATATAGGATATATGGAGATGAATTTTTCAAATGGTAACACCTATGAAAGGATAATATTGATGGAATGAAGAGAGATGGGTATTTCCTCTTTCATATTTTGTATAATATTTCAGTATGTGGTAATGTACTTGTGCAGTGACACTTCTTCCCTTCTGGTGCATATGGATTGGTTTGGATGACGATGTACTAGATAAAATATATCCTCTTACACTTTTTTATAGAATATTTGAGGACCATAGATATGGATTCTTTCCTTGAGATTCATATTTCTCCAATATGTCAATATAATACATTAAGCAAGATGATATGTTTTTCCTTTAGTGGTCCATCATGAAAACACTACTAGATTTAGAGATGTGTATTTCCTCCATCATTTTAGAGATTTAAGAGGTTGTGTATTCCTGTTGTACATTTAATATGAATAAATATATATATATTTACCATCATGCATAGATTTTTCACTATAGAAAATGTCCATTTATTGACAGTTTTGAAAATCACAGATAAATATTTATGATTTATCTTATTGGTGGAGTTTTTGAAAACCTATGTAAAAACATTCATTATAAATAATTATTCTATATGATAATTATATCTTAACAATAATAATTTAACAAGTACATATTATTTATTTATTTTATTATTTTATAAATTATTAATTAATTATAATTTTTGTTAGTAATTCGGTACAAATATAACAAATATTCAAAATGTAATTATTTAGTAATTATTTATTAACTCATAATTATATATTATTAATAAGTAATTATTTATATATATATATATACATATTAACACATATATTCAGGCACATGTTAATTTTGTGTGTCTGTTTTTGCATTCACATGTTATAGGAGACCTACAAAAGACAAGCTTATAAAAAGAACTATGATCAAATTGGATAAAAATTAAGTAATAATAATTAATATTTTTTATTGTTCTATGAGAGGATCATAAATTGAATATAACTTCAATCAAACAATGTTTATTATTCGAGTTTCCTTTTGGGCTCTTTAAATTCTCATATAATTGATTTTGTAATATCTATTACATTTAGTATATTGCATTCCCATACCCCTTTTTTCATGGTGAAAAATGGTTCTGATGGCCTCCAGAACTGAATTTTTACATAAGGTGACCAAAGGTTAGTTCTTTTAGTTGTATTCCTACATTTTTAATAGGGGGTTTATTATTCATTTTTGTTTGATTTATGAACCAATCCCTTTTTTTTATATTCATATTAAAGGATGATTTGTAAATTGTAGTGGTTTTCCATCTTCTAAATATTTACTTCCAGAATATGGAATATTTTTATATGTGTTTATAAAATTTAAAAATATTTTTTAATGAAAGAGGCTAATTTAATATATGGAAAATCCTTTATTATAAGATAACTAATTGTTCTATGAAAATAAAAATTATAAGCCCGAATCTCTCCCTCAAATTTTATATCATTAAAATAATGAGTGGATTGGTTCCCTAATCTTCATGTAATGGAATAACAACCTTCCAATCATGCATGGGAATGACAAACATCCAACCACACCAAAAAAAACTATAATGCCTGTAGGACACCACAGACCACAGTAACTACTGGGTTTTAATTTGAAAAAGAATATTTATTTAGAGTTTTAGTTGTTAATAATTGATTGTCCTGTAAAACCTTTGAGACTTCGAACATATTATTTTATCCAATATTCCATCAACTTTATCATTTAGATCATCAAGTTTATGGGAGGCTATGATACCCATTCATTAATCTCTATCACTACAAATCCAAAAATTTATTTTTTAGTTCCATGTTGAAATCTATTCAAACACGCATGAAACCTAAAAAATGTTTTGTATGATCAACCTATTTAAAATGAAACCCATTTCGATACAGAAAAATAATTCATGAATCTAATAATATGTCAATAGTGATTTAATATAGAGTATAGAGTCCCACTAAAATTTCTTTGTTGAAAAATCAATATAAGGAATATATAACCACTTGTGAAATCTCATGTTAAACATTTTCCCCCAGGCTGCAGGAAATTTATAAAAATCATTTGAAGGGGATATTTTTTTACATGAGTAAAGGGATAAAAAAGCATTCCTCATTGAATATCACTTAATGAAAATAACTCTTATGTGTAGGATCCCAAAAAAATTCTACCACAATTTACATGATTTGTAGTGGTAACTAAAAATCCCATAAGAACATCTAATGATGGGTCAGCAATTAGTGAGGTGTGTCAAAAGAGATCTTGAAACCAAATTTTTTTTGAATAAGAACTAGAGTCCTCCTTAGACCATCACAATTGATCAAATTCGGTTCCTACAACTATATGAATATTGAAAACATTATCATTGTCCTTAAAATTATACCAATATTATACAATTTACAAAAACAATTCATACAAACTATAAATTAATTGTTCTCATGCCATGGAATGATCTAATCCTAGAGTAGCTGGTGATGTCTCACTTAATCTATAGAGATAAAAAATCTAGGGGTTACATCAAATGTCAAACATTTAACAAACAATAACTCTCTAATAATTTTTTTTACCAATATGATAACAGAGGTGTTGTTTTTCAGGTATTTTTTTGTCAATAAAGGTGTAGAAGAGAAAAATAAAAGAAATCAAATCATATTTTTTTGGCAAAAAAGTATCGATTTTTGTTTTAAAATAATCAATCTCATGTTTCGTAATGAATCCGGCTCTTTTTTTCAAATTAATGAGACTCACTAGGAAATTCTATGATATTTAGAATTATGTATTTTGGAATAAGTGTTTTTTATTTTACTAAACTCATAATTGATTGAATGTTAATAAATCATGTTGGTATTAAATAGTCATCAGATTCTCTCTGAATATGATTATAAGCCAATGTTTTTTTACTTGAGAATCAGTGTTAGTGTGACTACAATGTTTTTTATTATGATGATGCATTGCAGATTCATATTTCAAAAAAATCATATGTTTAATTGAGAACATGTTATGCATTATTGATGGACAAAAGTTGGAGTGAAAAGAATAATGGTGCTAATTTAAAATATAGTACCGATTGAAGTGGTGGTGACGAGTGAATGAGATTATTTCTCATAGAAAGAAATCATACCCAGATTCCACAAGTATGGGTGTAAGAGATAAAAAATTGATACCGATTTTTTTTCTAAAAATTATATCCTGGTGAAAGACGATGTACCTGTTAACAATAGAATCTAATTATCCATCATATAGGCCATAGAAATTTCATACCCAGAATGATCGTACACAATATTATTTTACCTAGAATGATCATACTCTGTCTGAAATAGAAGAATGATATAGTACCAAAAAAAGTAATCACATCTAGTCTTATTTTAATTTGTTTAGAAGGAAATGTAGAAGTTGTAATGAATGTAAACTTAATAAAATTTCTTTTTAGATTTAGATGATGGTAAATTTGATCCTCAATGAACTCAATGTTATAAAAGTATTCATGATTAAAGAATAGTTTCTGAATTAATTGGTGTTTCAAATGGTCCAAGAGAATAGGAGAAAGTGATGTTTTGAATCCCAAGTGGGTCAAGAGTATTAGATAATGAGTTTTCTAAATGAATTGATATATAGGGGATGTACATTCATATTAATTTCATTTATTTAAAATGGTTCTGTGAATAAATTTAAGTATTTTTTTTGATGATATATGATGTATATGACCAGAATCATGTATTTCACAATAATTATATTCAAATTATCAATTGAAATTCGAGTTTGGGGAAGAAGTGGTGTAGATTCGGGATGAATCGAGAAGTGTTGACAATGTCCTAATTGGTTTTTGAATTAAAGGTAAATTCAGATAAGGGTGAATTTAGGTAAGCGATGATGATTTTTGGATTCTCACCAATGCTTGTTTTTAGTCACATATAAAAGGAAGAATCTTCTTGGTGCCTTTAAAAGGATGAAGTACTATTCACCATACTATAGAGAGAATCTCTATGTTTTTAGTGAGAGGAAGTGCTACCATTTTGTCCCTATATTGAATATGTTTTTATAGACAAGTATAAGAGAAGATTTAATATTGGATTATTTTATTTGAATGACCATTTCAGAAAAAAATTATCATTCTTAGTTGGTAATTGTATTCTGCTTGTCATTTGTATTCAGATGATCATCGTATCAAGATGGATTACTCCGCTTCAGGATTTCGATATTTAGATTCCATGACTGATGAAGAATATTATTGAATTCATCAAGCTTAGAAATTTATGTGGTTCCAATTCACTAAAAATTGTATTCATAAATCAAACCACACTGGTAGGATCCTACTAAGAAGAGTACGACTATGAAAATTAGACCCAGAAAAATTAGATTGAGTTTTCTAAAACAATTTCAAGGAGGTTCTATCCTTTATACTGTGAAATGAATTGAATAATTTTATTTCAATTGAAAATGTATTTCGTACTCATTGTAATCCAAGGGATTATTTATAGTGGATTTTATATTATTGGATTGTCACCAAACCATAAGGGGAGCATATATATTCATCTTCAATAGAGATCCTTTTAAATACATATGTTATTATGGAAGTTCATTTGTTTTGTTTTCATTGTGGACATTAATAATTAATAGGAAAAATGGTTATATCAATTGAAAGGGAATATAAAATATAATTTACCACTAATTCACCCATCCCACTCTCAGTGATACAAATACTCTATCTATTAACATACAATAAATAACTATATCAAAAATACAATGTGACATCTATAAGTTTCTCAAAAAATTAGTAACTAGCTTTTATCCCCAAGCATATGGTCCAAAAAATTGAATAAGGATAATATAAATCATGAATAATGAAAGTACTCACAAAATTTTGGTAACGAAAAAGGAACAAGAGCTACTTAGCAAGAAAAGAATCATTAATAGTGTTTATGTTCCTAAATCACAAGACTCCAAATGGATTTCCTATACATAATATATACCATTATATCTAGTGGGATTTCAATTTTCCCTCATGATATCCCCGCCAAAAAGTTTATATTAAATAATGTAACTAATGAATAATACCACACTAGAGAATGAAAATATACATGACATATGTAGCTATAGATTGGGAACCACCTTCACAATATTATAATAACTAGTTTTTGAAACCATCCTACCAAACCATAGAAAAATTTTCTTATAAATTCATTCAACAATAGAATATAATTCCTATGTCTTTTATCATCAATAATTTAATAGAATGATATTTTATTTTTAGTGTTTATACATTACATGGATAATATAAGTTCCCTTAATACAATATTTCATGAAATGAAAGTTTCATATATGAATGGGTATATTAAATTTATATATGTTTACTAACTGACATGAAGCAATTTCATAATTATTT
This sequence comes from Viscum album, assembly GCA_963277665.1. Taxonomy (NCBI): domain Eukaryota; kingdom Viridiplantae; phylum Streptophyta; class Magnoliopsida; order Santalales; family Viscaceae; genus Viscum; species Viscum album. Next base: position 329,241,800 of record OY728128.1, read on the forward strand.
AAACTATTCCTAATGGGTTGAATTTTCTCCTATTTTTCTGGAGTAAAAAATTGATATCTTCTAGAAATATAAATTGTGAGTCAATGGGGTCAAAGATGAATACATTTTCAAAATATATTTGATTATTCATTATCATACCTATGATAAGATTATTGAAAAAGATAGAAAGACTGATAAATACATATAGGGAAAAGGATCTCCCTAAAAAATACTCATGTAAGGAACAATGCTTCAGGAAAGGACATTTTCTTTAATCATGATGGAAACTAATGAATCACTCTAAATAATTACATCCAACCATAAGCTATATAATAGCATTCTATAAAGTAGAAATAAAAAATATCATTCAACTATATCATATTCTTTATTCATGTCTTATTTTGTGGCCATCGAGCCCCTTTAAAAGATAGAGAATCATCACTGAGAGATGAATATAATGGTCAATATTGTTATTATTTGAGTTGGTCGTTTCAGGCACAAAGGTAGTTTAAATTTTATATTTATTTAAAGGAAACAACATTCTAAAGTAATTTTACAAATTTTCAAACAAAAAATTAAAAATCACATTGTAATAGATATTACAATTATATTTTTAAACTATTTAAAGATTTTCCACTTTAGAAATCATCTTAATAATGGTTTTTTATTTTAATTGATGAAATACATACAAATCCAAAAAATATTTCATGAGATATCTTATATCATGCCTCAATGTATTCGAATGTATTTTTAATAAACGAACATAAATCCATTTGTGTTGGGGGACTAAGAGTCTTGTAATCAAGAAAATGAAATTTGGCCTCCTCAATATTGATTTATTTTTTAATAGCATTATACAAAAAAACACTATTGTTGATATATAAGAGGAATCCTCAATAGAAATAAAATATCCCTTAGAAGAGTAAATATCTTGAATGAGTCTCAAAATAATATCATGGGATTCACTCTCCTATACAGTGTCTCCTCATTCAAGCCACTCCAATTTCAAAATAAATTTCATAATATGTATTTTTCAAGACTTTTTATGGAAATATAAAAAACTCAAGTATACTTCATTAATGATTCATCCCCTTTCTCCATGATCAAAAAATTATTTTTATTTGAAAGATTATTTTCTAACTATTTTTTATAGACAAAATCCACATGATCATATGAGATGATTTTTTATGAGAATTACAAAACATGTTAACTGGAAGCCTCTGTACATCAAGTACCAAAGCATAGACATTGTATGGTGATATAAATGAGTATATCACTCCATATTTACATAATCATGAAATTGTGTAGAGAATATCAAAAAGGAACTTGTAATTATGTCAGTCTCTCCCTTAACTAGTAATTTGAAAGCATAAAGCTAGAAGGATCAGAATCTATGGCCTCTCTAACCCTGCTGATGACCACCTCTATGACCTCCCTTTTCACTTTGAGGGTATGGACCAACATGGGACTATTCTATTCCATCCACATATAGTATCTGCTGATCCCAAAACTGAATAGCCTACAACTTCTGACTTCTTCGATAGGTTATAATCTCTACTCACATATGATCTTATAATCCACATGAAAAAAACATCATATCCATTAGCATTTGGTTGAGAGCCTCCAGCCTCATATTAATAAGATGAAAATGGGTGGGACCAACCCCATCTGATTGAAAGATCTCTTATCAAGGTATCAGAGAACCTTGTACCACAAATCTTCTTAACAAGGAATCTAGATGACTACCCTCTTAGGATGATCCAATTCTAGATAACATCATCTACATAACCTATTCAATCAGTAGTAAATTAACATATTATAATAACAATAATGGTATGACCTGGCATTAGATATCTGGATGACAAGTCTCCTAGATATTCCCCTACATAGACTCCTCATATGGACATAGTTATGAAGAATATCTTATAATGGTATTAAAATAAATCCTAAAATCTTACATGATGGTACTCCCCTATCGAAGGGTAATATTATGCTGGTGAAAAGATTCTTTTGGGATGCAAAAATAAATTTCTCTCGTTTAATATATTGGAACATCTCCCATGGGACTATAAATTCTTTATGATCCGTGAGGAATAAAAACAACCACTTCATTGAAACTCTATATATCAGTATCATAACCAATGATACCCAGTGATCCATTTCTGTATAGGTTGAACTAAAATCAATCTCAAACTTCTATATAGAATCCTCAATGAATGAATCTAGAAAATAACCCTCCTAATTCTATATTCTCATGTGACGAAACACTCATAGTGTCCTCTTCAAAGTGTCATCATCACATAACACTATTCTATGATGATCTACATTGACATCTTGATAAAAAAAATTAGCACAAACAAAACAGGGACATCAACCTAGTCCCATACATGCAAGAAGATCAAATGGTTAGAATCATAAACCTAGAACGTCCGGAGTTGAAAAGAAGTTTCTCAGAGTCCTGGTGAATGGATACGTTGGCTACCGCACAAAAACCGGAGTCCCTGGCCTGAAAACCGAAGATGAAACATCCTAACACTACCGCTATGCAACCCAAACTAAACTCATAGCTAGACCTGCTATGATTTGGGATCCCAAAGGATGAAATTCCTTTGATACCACTCTGTCATTCCCCATCCCAATGGGGCTCGAGCCGTGATTCTCCAAGCCCTCTTCCACTAAGATGAGGGCGGGCGACTAGCGCCGAGTAGGCTAGCACACATATGGGAGGAATTATCCTAACGTACCTACACAAACGTACCCATATACACCTCCATGAAATAGTGTAGAGATTTGTAAAACAGATTAGTAAATACATGTGTACAACTAACCCAAATCAAAGTGCAACAGTATTATGGAAAAGGAAAAATAGGGCCCACCAAATGAAAACTACAAAGGAATCCATCCTGCTCGAAAGAAGTGGTATGCTGCCAAAAGCACAATAAGAAAGCTCCTTGGCACAACTCCTGTATGACTACACATTCAGTCCCACTCACTCAGTTTTTCCTGCTCCATGTCCTCGAGGAACTCCATCGAATTGCCAATGGTCTACACAAGACACAAACATGTGCAGGCAAAGATTGTGCATGGGTGAGTATAACAATACTCAGTAAGAACCTCAAAAACCCAAAACAAAAGATAGAAACTAAAAGGAAATAGTCTGCTCATTCCATCCATAGGGAACCTCGATGAGAGATAAACTCCATCATGTTACCATCCTTGGATAATCATAACTATTCATCTCAAATCAGGTGTATGGCCATACATATACCATTAACATCCAGATATACTCTGCTCATGCACCAAGCCACATAATGTACCCACTCGTGACCAGCAATGGTTCACAACCAGGATAGCACACTCCACGATCACTGTTATCCCAGATGAAACTCCTCTAAGAGATACACTCTATTGGGTCCCGCAAAAACATCTCAAACAGTCACCCGCGTGACCACGGTCATCAGATATCATCACTGAAAAAACCTCACTGAAACAACATAAACACCAAACTCCATGGATATGGGATTGCTCCTAAGGTCCACTAGGGGATTCTAGAAAAATCCCCAGTATAAGAAGATCTCATAGATATGGGATCTCTCCCAGGGTTCGCTAGGGGATAACACAACCCGATCTGTAATTCATAGTTCTCACGGACAGGGGATCAATCCAAGGATCCAATGGGGGATACCACAACCCGATCTGGCACTCGACAAAAACATGTCACTCAAATAAAGGATCATCACCCAGGTCACGGCGGTCACCACGATAATGAAAACCCTATATAGTACATCTTGTGATGTAGGGGAACGAACTGACGATGCTAAAACCCTATAGAAACCACACGCTCTATAGGAAAATCGTATAACCAATTATATAGCCACCCTCCTACAATCCTCATGCTGCATAGTGAATCATATACCTGATGATTCCACAACCCTACTAAGAACTTCCCACTACGTAGGGGATCATATTATCGATGATTCCACAAACCCTACAGGGTTAACCAGCTAGATAGGGGATCACCGCCCATGTATAAGCGGTCAAAACGATACCAAGAACCCGATATAGGGGAATGATGCTATAGGATCCCGCTCCAGGACCACTGGAGGGATGCCAAAACTCTATCATATTAAGCATCCCATCAAGTGGATAAAAAACCTATACTATGGTTGTGATGTTGTGAGGAAACTCATTGCAATGAACCAATAGAGTACCCTCAACCAATGCTAGTCCAAACGTCGCTAACTCGAACAACCCAACACAATGCCACAATACACACCACCGAGGTCGATACTGAGGCCCCCATTGCGATCCACACAAGAAAAACATGCAGGATAGGCTTTTCCCTCATCTGAAACAGAAAACTAGTGAGAAAGGTAGTATTCACCATAGCTAGCCCATGTGGGGTCCACTCTATGATCCCAAAACTCATCATGCATATCATACCACTATGATCCCCTCAGAAAAACATGTGGGATCAAGTACTCGATAGTCCCAAACCGACACAGGTTGAAAAAGGTACTATTCACCAAAGCCATCTCGGGTGGGGCCCAAACACGATCCCAAAACCCGACATTGGGATGAAAACCATGTGATCCCTTTGGAAAAACACACAGGATCGACTACTCATTCATCCTAAATGGACACCCGGCAGATAATTCATGTTTCTCCATAAACGACGGAAACTGGCCTCATGGGACCCACACCCTGTTCTCTGTCAGAATACCCAGAAACCATCAAGAAACATCCAACATAACATTAGGGTCTCAACAAACTCAAATGTCACGTCAATAGGATGCACAGGGTAGATGATACAATGACCAGAAGTCGAATACTAATAAAATATTAATATTTTATTCGTTGTTTTTAGCACCTGTGCCACACACCCAAAGCATTAAACTCCCAAACCCACCTAAAATGGTTCGCATTATTTCTAGGGACGTGTCTCCATAGACAGCATGTGATTAGGATCCCTTGGGAAAAAGAAATGGGGGTTTTAATACCACAGTGTATTAAAAGAGGGCCGGACCGGCCGGGGCTGGCCCGCGCTGGCCGCCCCGGCCGTCGCTGCCACCGCTGGCAGTTCTGGTCGGCGGACCTCACTGTCGCGCATGCCCGCAGCTGGAATAACCCTTTTGCGTGGGTCACCAGTGGTTGATAATGGGCCGCCGTGGGGAGGCAGTCCCTGATGATTCTTGCAGCCCGGCGCAGCGGGCCGCCGCCACTCCGGTGCGGTGTTGGCGGACCATCTGAGGGTCATAGGGGCCACTAAGGGGGTCCAAAGAAGCATCTGAAAGTATCTCCCCCCAGACTATATCTTCACATCCGTAGGTTCCAAACAGAGAAAAACCAACCAAATCATAATCCGGGATTTCAAAACACAAAACGCCCACCTCTTGTTGGGGAGATGATTGATTTTCCGTTATTTTTTTTAATAAAAAACATCATTTCATCTCTCCACCAACACGCCTCCGAGCTATCACCCAGCACAAACTAAAACTATGTCATGCCTAGGGTAAACACAGTGTTATAAATGCAACGGAGGGCTCATATTTTTGATCTGAGACTCCATTCAGTGGATAAACGAGGGGGAAATCATAAATATACATTTCAATTTATTTATGGAAACGCCCCTGGTGACTTTTCTAAAAGCAGGTCCGTGCCCGCAATATTTACAACCTGCCTAGGGTAAACAGCATGCTTCTGAAGCAACTATGCCCTCAGATTCCGGTTTGGAGCTGCCATTTAGGAGATAACACAGACCCACAATGTGAAAAGTATAAAAATACTAAATATTTTTATAATATTTTTTCTGGGAACACCGAGCCTCGGAATCCTATCTCTTCTTCACGCCTAGCTCTAGAATCATTCATAATAATATTCCTAAGACAGACAGGTCCAAAACCGAGTCACTATATGTATCCCAACATTACATGTTTCAACAGCTACCACATCATCTTGGCCTCCCCACCCATATCACTTCAGCCCTCTCATACTCATAACATATCACATATTAATTTTCCAAACTAGATAACTTCATTAAATATGAATTAAAAAATTATTTTCAACAGAGAAACAAAGCCCTCAAGATAAGCAATCTAGCCTTCACATAAAAATAGGCTCTCATAGATCGAAACAAAAGGAGCTCAGCCTTCTCAAGAAGATGTGATACTGAAGCCCTAAAACTTACCAATATCAGAAATCCATTTTTTTATTATATTCAGTTAACCCATTCATTATTCATATATTCCCACAACATGAAACCAAAAACATCAAGATATAATGAGCTATCAAATGATTAATAAGATATTAGTTTTAAAACTAGTATCAACAAACGTAGTGAAGTATTATTCTCATTTAAAATGGATTTCCATTTCTACATTATTTTTAAGAGATAACATGGTTCACATTTTTTTATCAATTCCATTATCATTGAAGGAAAAATTTAATTCAAAATTCTTATTGCATTAATTTTAATTACCATTAAATTAAAAAAAACAAATTTCAAACATTCTTCTTTATTTTAGTTAATAAATATAATCAATTAATTCCAACATTATGTTCAATACCATTTTTCACCAAGAACAACAAGTTATACCAATCATAAAAACATGTTACACGAGCATAACATATATAGTTCCCTATCTAGAAAATAATGAGGGAATCCAAAATCACGGGTGAAACAAACAACAAAAAATATCTATCCAATTCATTCGTAATCCCGTTCAATAATTATTAGGTTAATTAAATTTATTTATTAAGGTATAAATAGTTCTAAATTTTTTATTTCATGTAAATATATTGGTGAAGAAATTAATCCCCTACCTAGAAGAAAGAAACATCATGTGATTAACTACACCAAAAAGAGGGGGAATGCAGAAGACTGAATTACCACTAATGGAAACATGAACTAATAAAAGTATTATTTAATGGTTCTAAGGGACAAATTTAGAATCTTAAAACGTAATGGATGTCAAAAAATAAGAATGAATGAAGGATATTAATTTTCTAGTCAATAGCTATGAGAAGATTTAAATTTCAAATCACTATAGGTTTAAATTCCAATTATTTAAGATCTCATTAAAATCCATATGACTATCTCATTTACAACCTCATAAATCTCGATAAATCAAGGATCTAATTATTCTAAACGAATAGGACTTTGAATTATCTTGATTAAATCATCCGAAAGACCCACATGACCATTTTCAAGAAATTTGAGGAAATTTCCATGTGGTTGATTTCACGTAGCTAGAATACCTAGATAGCCAAAATCCTCACACATCCAAAATCTATATGTGTCAATATTAATAAATCCAATTCTAAAAGTCGATCCACATAGATGATCCAACCGCATAGTCGATCCATCCAAATAGATAACCCAAAAAGTAGATCAATCCAAAAAGTAAATTCATATTGCTGATCACTCACACAACTGATCTATACAACTGATACTATCATGTGCTATCATTGGAAGCTACCCACAAGGTGCTACCTACAACATCTAAAACATCACATTTTCATCCGAATCACCTCCAAAATCCTACCTTACTCCTCTAAAAACCTCTAAACATCAACAAACACCTTAAAAACTAGATTGCCCATAATATTACTTGATAGATAGTCTAGGATATTATTATTGTTGTATCCACATTATCATTTAAAGATAGATGAATAAAATACTAACTCAATGTTATCATTTATTGAGTTATTCCCTCAAAATTAAGGTCATGGTAAGCAGGTTTCTATAACGACATGTGTAAATTCAGACCCTACTCATGAAAGAGTGTGGCATGCCTGTAAATATAACCGTAATTAGTATAATTATATGTATCTTTTGATAACTAACATGTCAATTAGAAATTATATCTAGTTACAGTGGGATTTTGTTGTATTTAGTTCTCTAAAAAAATCTATTTTTTAATTTAGTGTACAATTATATATTCCAAGATGTTATTATTAAATATATATCATATTAATTTATTATTTACACATCTATGTCAATATATGTGATAATTCGCACATACATCTGCCATGATGATGAGGTTATAGGAGTTCCTTTCTATAATGAGAACTTAAAAAGTTCAGTAATGACAATCCAAACCCGTTGAAATATGGTTGTATGATGTTTTATGATATGAAATAAATGAAAAATACCATTAGGGGATAGTACTTATTGTGGAAAGAGACTAATTCTCATATAGTCCTCACTTAGTACTCTCTAAGATTAGAGATTATGTGGGCATATCCATTGAATGCTAATCCACATTTTTGTGTGCAATTGTAATTCTGGTCTGCAATAATTTGTATTGGTCCTTAAAATATATGATTTTTTGTATTTCATATCCAAAATCGCAAGCATAGAAGTGGTGATGAAAATAGTGTTGCAATATATTCTTTGAAAGTAGGTTTATTAGTTGATTAATGAATGGTATGTTGTTAATTAATATGTCAAGGAAGTATTTCCCATGTCCTACATTAGGGATGTTGATATCCCATGACCTTTGATTTAAATGTAACCGTTTGATAATTATAATGGACATGATGTTTGATGAGTATATTTCAAAATTACAAAAGAAGACTAATCAAGAGTATAGGTTGGTGACATGAAGTATACATCTAGTTTGATTAATGATATTTAGACAAAGGGATTAAATTACATGTAACATATAATCAAATAAAGCTAATATGTGTTTATAATCATTTGGAAATTAATTTCTTTATCATTGGGTCCTTTAATCGTTATTATAAACTGATATTTGACTTTAGGTTAGATTTCTTATTAACCCAAAGAAAATAGGGCTTTAGGGTTCCAAATTTAATTTACCTAGTTCATTTAGTTAAATTCTAATTGAATTATATTATCAAAATAATAATAATTTTCTATTTAGGTATATTATATTTATTTAGGATATATTTATTGGTATAAATATATAAATAATTTCTCTCCAGGTAATTATTGTATGGTTTGTACATATAATATTTCATTATCTTTTGTTATTCACATTGTAATAAATAAAATATATTTAATTAATAAAATATATATTCAGATATAAGAATGCTGAAAATTTTATTTATTCCCCTAAAAAATAATATAATATATATTTTTCAAAAGAATAATATTTATTTAAATATTCATTCAAGCTTTATTAAATATCAACTAGGATGAGTAGAACGAGTAACAATACTGTTGTCAAATATTTGTTTCAAGAATATAAATATTATATTTATCATTACAATGATGGAATACACCATGGTTTAAAATGGTAATAATAATATTATTACATGTACTAGTGTTTATTATTAACTTATAATTTGAATAAGGTCTTATGTGAAATTAGTAAATATGTTAAACCTAGCCCTAGACTTATAAATATATTTTTACGTAATTTTAGAGAATATTATAACATATGTACTAGGTTTTGAATAACATTTCCTCTTCACTAGAGAGTTATCACTAACAATAATATCTCTAGATAATCTATCTAGATCAATATAGGTGACAATCTTCTACTGACTATCTAACTAGATGAATAAGAGAAATTAGTCCACATAAAAGAGATCGTTTGGATCTTACGATCAGTGAGAGAGGATCGATCATCTTTGCTACCACTCAGACTATTGGTTATGTTCATAGACATTAGAAGAATTTGTGGATACCATCTATATGAATTTCAATTTCAATCATTTTGAAAAATTCAGAATACAACCTAATAGTGTTCAAATGATAAACATATACATTAATGATCTAATACAATGATTAAGGTAATTTCCCATCATATAAATTAATTAACAATTTATCATGAGAAGATCATATCTTTTGGTAGTAGTGTTCATTTTAAAATGGAAACATAAATTTATATTCAATGGTCATGAAATGTTATCCATGTTTATCACTATTAATATAATGATTTGGGAAAATGAAATGTTTGTATTGTCCCAAACAGTTTCTTCCATCCTTTTTGGAACCTTATATCATTTTATCGTGAGTCTTTATATAACTTGATGTTTTATTTTTCTAGTTTTTCTTCATGCTATGAATCTATTATATAGGGATTCAATCTATCTTGTTGTTATGTGTTTAAATTTATTGTTTTGGTGTGCCCTACTAGATATGTTTACCCAATGTAAAATCCATGTTCCCACCCATATGTATTCGGTTGGTATAGGTAGACATAGATTTCATGTCAAATGTCTGATGATAATGCATTCTGATAATTGGAAATGTAGTTTGGAGCATGGGGATTTAGGATAATGTTGGATACCACTGGGTAAGGAGTTTGGTCTAGTAATACATGAAATTTTTATGGGATTATTGGTGTTTTTACGTTGTGAGAGTCCTCAAATTTTTTTATTTCCCAAAGTTATTTTTTATTTTTTGCTATGTATTAATTCCTGATGTCTCGTGCATGTGTTTTATATAGATCAATTGATTAATTTTAATCAGCTAACTAGTTTTTCATTCCATTGTTATGCATTTAAGATATTTATATATTTTTTTGTTGGATGAAATGTCCTACGATATTAGGAGATATGTATAACGGTTCTAATCCCCACCCCATTACATTCCGAGTTTGGATTGAGGTAAAACTCTTGAATTACAATTGTCATGGGTAGGGACCCTATGGGTTGGGTCATGTAATGATTTCCCCCCTCAACACACCCGACTCCTCTCAACCATTTTGAGTGTTGGATATTTTTTTGGGTCATTTGGAGATCATTTGATGGATAATTTATGAAATTATAGAATAAAATTTTAAGAAAAATATTATTATAAAATAATAATAGATGATTTTTTTGAAAAAAAAGTAATTGATATATCTTTACTATAATCCATTGGATACCATATTTGTTAAAATATTATACAATGTAATGTTTTAATTTTTGGAAACATTTATATTACAATATAAATTTTCTATAAAAATCATTATTTTGTAATAATAGTAATAATAATAATAATAATAATTAGGGATATTTTTTTACCCTATGTAATGATCAACAATTATCAATTCAAACTTATTATATCTTATCTAGAGGTAGTTTTTGTCTACGAACGATGAGTCAATTTTCACAATAACTTATTATATCAGATTTCATAAGATCATTGAACTCTACATTGATTATTTATTGAAAATTGTGTTAATATATTTGAATCACTAAAATTTACTATGAAATAATGAATCCATAACATTGTAAAATGAATGCTTGAGTAACATGTATAGTAAACTAGATGTATGGTTATTTGGTAAATTTTGAAGGACTAAAATAGAATATTCATGAGATATATGATAGTGAAATGTGGATTATGAATGAGGGGAGCAACTATTTTAATGAAAACTGGTAATTATGAAAAATAATGAGTAACCTTAAAGTAATGAGGATTATAAGATGATATAAATTTTACCATTTATATCAATATATAACACAACTTTATTAACTCATGAATGAAGATGAATAGGGAATAAATTATAATAGAGGGATAAGCTCTATGGTTATCTCACAGGAGGTTCTCTTTGGTAAATATAAAGATTCAGGTTTTCTCAAATGCATCTGATTCACTTCAATAGATTTGTGTTGGTCTCTAGTGATCTCCATATTCCAAAATATCATACTATGTTTTCCTAGACATAAAACAACATGTCTAGCTCCCCACAAGGGGATGATATATCCTCGGTAATGGATTTCAATAAGAAGTAGGTTCATCCATCTTTCCATTCTAGAACGATGTACAAAGAGGTGTACTTGAATCATAAAGGTGAGGAAAAGTACACTATTATCGTGAAAAGTTTAATCTATCTCCTTCAGGATTCTGTTTCAGGTTAGATGATTAAAAGAAGAGGTATTGTTTGTGTGATAGCAGAGCATGATATATTATAGGAGAGAATGTAACTCTATCACTACCCTATAATATGCCAAATCAAGCTCCCAAAGGATAAAAATCCTTGAAAACATGTGGATTTGAATACTAAAAAATAATTCATTTGGGGCTTTCCAGATTAGAAATTCATTAATATATGATGAAGATTCTATGAAATTATTTTTTAATGTTCAAATCTCAAGAAGAGAGATTCAATATTTGGTTAATTCTATCTCAAACTAGGTACGCTATAAATATTGGATTTTAATCCGAATTTTAATCTTTTTGGGGTTATAAATAAATCTTTGAAAATTTCATTAATTTTTTTTATCTTGAATGGATTTTATGCCAACCTATGATCTTGTTTGACATTGCATTAGAAAGTATAGTTCCAATTAAAATGGATTTGGAAACATAAATGGTTATATTTGGGAATATTTCTCATGTTCTAATTGAAATAGGAATGAATTATACTTTTAATAGAAATGTATTGCCAGCAACACCATCTGAGGATTTACATATTCATATTATGTTTAAGAATTTACATTCTCTATACTATTTCTGTAATTCTTTTGGGAATGCCAGAAACTCTTGTATGATGTCCTTAATTTTTCTACTTTGTTAATCTAGTGGGTATGATTAAAATTGTTTTAAAATAAATGTAAACAATAAAGTCCATGGTGCCGATATTAAGTGTAGAAATTTTTATAACTACATTAAAGATAATGACACTAGAAGAAAACATGCTCTTGCTGTTTATTAGGGGTAGCCTGGTCACACTAAGTTGAACGAAATTGTTTTTATTGAATAGAAATTTGTGTCTTCAGTTTTCGATATTTCTAAAGAACACGATATATTGGTGGTTCTTGTAGGGGCCATTTTGTATTTTCCAAGGTCCTTGAAAAAGGGCCTTTCTTTGGAGAAGAGTGATAATTTGAAAAAACAACGTGCATAAGATGTCCAAGAAGTGTTTGGATCCACTTAGAGATTCTAGTCTTCTTCAGTTTGAGAAAGAAAATATACTAGATAGATTTGATAAATATTTATCCTTGATATGTTCTCTAGATGAATCTAAATGGTTCCATATTGATGTTTCAATGCAATGAGAATTGTGGAATATAGAATTCCTTGAGGTGTGGTTTGATGTTGTACAAGATTATTATGATCAATCTATAAAAGTGGTGGTAAACATAACATGAAATTCTGGTAATTGGGGAATCTATCATAGTTGGATGAAGATATCATGGTAAAGAAGGCTGTATAGCTTATAGATAACAATTGATCCACTATAAGTTGTCTGATGATGGGGGAATATCACATGCTTTTATATAGAAAATGAGACCTAGGAAGGACTACTACAATCTTAGACCCATCATGAGTACATAGTCTAGAGTTGCTTATCTTGTTTATTATGATTTTTAATATCATTTTCTCTTGACACTTTTTGATTTTCTTTAGATATTGTTAATGGGTATAATATCTCTCTCTAAACTCCTATATCATTTTCCTTGTACTGTTTTGATTTTCTACGTTATAAGGCGAAACAAACCTAACAATTTTGTAATGAATGGGTACTAAAAGTTAAGGTTCTGTAATCGTAAACAGTGTTTTTTTAATTAATGGTGCTTATTTGATAATATATAATTATTGAATAATTATTACTCATTAGATGATACACCGTCATGATAGGTACTAGAGTCCCCCAATGAATGTTCAACGAGTAATAGAGTGAGATTAAGGGATAGTGACATATATTTTAATGTATAGAGAACTGTAATATTTATGATAATGATTAAAATTTCTTTAAGGTGATGGAAGATTATGATGAAATACATTGACTTGCATTAGATTAAATGATAATGGATTATAATCGGAAAATTAATATCAATAATGTGATGATGGGTTTAGTAGGATAATTCAAAATCAACAATTATTTTTTAAGGAATAATTATTCAGTTCCTATGGGTTTGTGAATTAGATTCTCATTATGTATTATATATTATCTACAATGATACAAATGACGTATTTTATGGCTATTGGGAGGATTGTTGGACTATGATCAAAGTGATAATAATGTTTCTTATATATAATTCAGTGATTGACAGTTGGATATTGATGATGATGAGATGATGCAATGATCATCTATACAATCACCCTTAGTAAGGAGATAATGTTGGATAACATGTGAATTATTATTATTTCACCATAGATATTGGTAGACACTGACAACAACCTATATGATTATCTATAATTACTCACCTATTCCACTATGGTTGGATTGTTCTAATATATCAAAAACATGGTTAGATATAAGTAATAGAAACATCATCTCTTATAGAGGATATATGGAGAGGAATATTAAAAATGGTAACACTGATGATAGAATAAGATTGATGGAATAGGTAGAGATGGTTATTTTCATTATCATTTTTGGAATGATATTTCATTAGATGGTAATTAACTTAAGCAGTGACACTTCATACCTTCCGATGCATAGGTATTGGGTTGGATGATGATGTACTATATAAAATATATCTTTATACATATTTATATAGAAGCTAGGAGGACCATATATAGAGATTCATTCCATGAGATTCATATTTATTCAATATTTCAATATATTACATTAAACTATATGATATGTTTTTTCTATATTGGACCATTATGAAAACACTACTAGATTCAGAGATGTGTATTTCCACAAACATTTTAGAGATTTAAGAGGTTTTTTATTCCTCATTTACATTTAATATGGATAAATTTGTATATTTTAAAAAACATCTAGTGATTTGTCACTATATGAAAATTGTATTTATTCACAGTTTTAAAAATCACTGCAAAATAATTAGTATTTATTTTTTTGGTGGGGGTTTTTGAAAAATAATATAAAAAATTATTTATCAATATTTAAGTTAAATGATAATTACTTGTAAATAATAATAATTTAACAAGTATATATTATTTATTAATTTCATTATTTAATAAATTATTAATTAATTATAATTTTTTATATGTAATTGTGTACAAATATAATAAATTTTTAAAAAGAAATTATTTAGTAATTAGTTAGTATCTCATAATTATATATTATTAATAAGTAATTTTTTATATGTCTATATTTACATATTAACACTTATATACAAGCACATGTGAATGAGTGTGTGTGTTGATGCATGCATGTGTTATAGGAGACATGTAAAAGACAAGATTATATGAAGAGTGATGATCATGTTGGATAAAAATTACGTAATAATAAATAATATTTTTTTAATGTTCTAAGAGAGGATAAATGATGGACTAAAACTTCAGTCAACCAATTATTTTTATTCAAGTTTCCTTCGGGGCTCATCAACATATCAAATATTAGATTATGTAATTTTAATTACATCTAGTATATGGCATTCCCATACACTTATTTTCATGTTGAAAAGGTGTTGTGAAGGCCTTCAGAACTGAAGTTTAACGTAAGGTGACCTAAGGATAGTTCTTTCGGTGGTATTCCTACATTTTTAATAGGGATTTTATAATTCATTTTTTATATATGAACCATTCCCATTTTTTTAAATTCATATTAAATGATGATTTGGAAATTGTAGTAGTTTTCCATGTTTTTGTTATTTATTTCAAAAATATTGAATATTTTTAAATTTTTTTTATAAATAAAAAATAAATATTATAATGAAATAGGTTAGATTAATATATTGAAAATCAATGATTATAATATAACTAATTGATCTAGGAAAAAAATGATATGCCCTAATCTCTCCCTCAAAATTTATACCATTCAAATAATGAGTTGCATGGTTCCCTTATCTTCATATAAAGGAATAAAAATTCATGATGAAAAGTGCTCCATTAAAGCTCACCGTTTCTTCATAATAAATCCGAAAAACAACAAAACATCATTATATTTCAAAATAGAATCAATAAAAGCCTTCCAATCAGACTTGGGAATGACATCCTTCTAACCTAACTAAAAAGAAAACTATAATACCAATAGAACACCACAAACCTCACTAACTAATGGGTATTAATTTGAAAAAAAATATTTATGTTGAGTTGTATTTTTTAAGAATTGATGGTGCTATGAAACCTATGAGACCACCAAATTGTTATTTTTATCCCACATTCCATCAACATTAATGATGTGAACTTCAAGTGAAAGGGAGGCTAGGATACCCATTCTTCTATCTCTATCACTAATAATCAAAAAATCATGTTTTTAGTTCCATGTTGAAATCCATTGAAATACACATGAAACCCAAAAATGTTTTTGATTATCAACCTATTTAAAACGGAACAAATATGAATAATTTAAAATAATTCATGAATCTTATAATAAGTCAAAATTAATTTAATATTGAGTATAGGGTCCCACTAAACTGTCTTAGATGAAAAATCAATATTAGAAATAAATAACCACTTGTGACAACTCATGTTAAAAATTTTCCCCCAGGCTCCAGAAAAATTATAAATATCATTTGAACGTGATTTTATTTCACATGAGTAAATGAATAAAAAAGAAACCCTTATTTAATATCATATAATGAAAATCACTCTTATGTGGAGGATCACAAAAAAATCTACCACAATTTACATGATTTGTAGTGGGAATGAAAAATCCCATTGGAACTTATAATGATGGGACACCAATTCAGGACATGTGTCAAAAGTGATCATGAATCCAAATTTTGTAGTAAAAGAACTATAGTCTCCCTTAAACCATCACAATTGATCTAATCTTGCTCATAACATTATATGAATATTGATAATACCATCTTAGACCTTATAATTATACTAAAAAGATACCGTATACAAACACCATTCATACCAACTATCATTTAATTATTCTCATGTCCTGGAATGATCCAATCCTTGAATAGCTAGTGATGTCTCTCTTAATAAACAAAGATAAAAAAACCATGGGTTACATAAAATATAAAACCATTCACAAACACCAACTTTCCAATAAATGTTAGTACCAATATGATAATGAAGATGATGGTTTATCATGTATTTTGTTTTTTTGTCAATAATGTTGTGGATGAAATGAAGAATGAAAACCACATCCCTTTGATTTTTAAAAAAATATTGCTTTTTATTTTAAAAGAATCAAACTCATGTTTTGTATGGAATCAGACTGCTGTTTTCATAAGAATCAGACTGACTATGAATTTCTATGATATTTAGAAGATCCTATTTTGGTATAAGTGTTTTTTATTGCACTCAACTCAGGATTGAATGAATTTGAATAAATATTGATGGTAGTAAATGGTAATCAGATTCACTATGAATATGATGATAAGCTAGTGTTTGTTTTACTTGAGAATTGGGGATAGTGTGACTACAATGTTTGTAATTATAATGATGCATTGAAGAATCATATTTCATAATAATCATAAGTTGAATTGAGAACTTGTAATGCATGCTTGATGGACAAAAGTAGGAGTTAATAGAATGGTGGTGCTGATTAAAAATGTTGTACTGATTGAAGAAGTGGTGTCGAGTGAATGTGATTCAATCCATCAGAAAGATAACATTCCCAGAATCAACAAGTATGGGTGTAAGAGAGAATGAATTGATACTGACTGTTTTTCAAGAAGATTATATCTTGGTGAAAGACGTGGTACCTATTAACTATAGAAACCAATTATCCATCATATAAGACATAAAAATATCTTACCCAGAATGATCATACCCAATATGATTATACCTAGATTGATCATATTCATGATGGAAGAGAAGAATGATATGGTACCAATAGAAAGGAATCACATCCAGTCTTATTTTACATTTGTGGGAGTAAAATATAGAAGTTGTAATGAATGTAATCATTAAATAATTTCCTATTAGAGTCAGATGATGGTAAATTTGATCCTCAATGAAATTAATGTTATAAATGTATTCATGATTAAAGAATTTTTTTTTGAAGGAATTTGTGTTTCAAAAGGTCCATGAGATGAGGTTTTGAATCTGAAGTGGGACAATAGTAAAAGAGAAAGACATTGTTGAATGAATTGGAATGAGGGGGATTTATATTCATATTAATTTCATTTATTTAAAATTGTTCTGTGAATCATTTTAAGTATTTGGTTAGAGACTATCCAACTTAGATGACCAGACACATTTATTTCACAATAATTATAGTTATATTATCCATTGAAAAGGGGTTCTGGGGATGGAGAGGTGATGATTTGAGAAGAATAGAGAAGTGTTGATCAAGTCATAATTTGTTCCAGAATAAAAGGGAAATTCAGATATGGTTGAAATTAGGTGAGCAAGAATGATTTTGGGATTCTCACCCAAGCCTGTTTTGGGACACCTATAAAAGGAATAATATTCGTGGTATCTTTCTAAGGATGAATCACTAATCAATATAGTATAGAGAAAATATCTATGTTTTCAGTGAGAGGATGTGCGACCATTTTGATCCTGTATTGCATATGTTTTTAGAGATAAGTATAAGAGACGATGAAATATCACATTATGGTATTTGAATGATCATTATAGACACAATTTTTCATACTCAATAGGTAATCATATTAGGCTTGTCAATTGTATTCAGATAATCATCATATCAATATAGATTTTTTAGCTTTGGGATTTCTATATTTAGATTCCAAGACTGAGGAAGCATATTATTTAATTCATTAGGCTCAGGAATTGATTTCGTTCTAATTAACTTCTATTGTATTCAGAAAGCAAATCGTACTGGTAGGATCCTACTAAGAAGAGTAAGACTAGGAAAATTAGACCCAGAAAAATTAGACTGAGTTTTCTGAAACAATTTCAATGAGGTTCTGACCTTTCTACTATGAAAGGAACTGAATAATTTTATTTCAATTGAAAAGGTATGTCCTACTCATTTTAGTCCAAGGGTATATTTCTAGTATACTATTTGGTATTTTATTGCCCCCAAACCATTCTAGGAACATAAATATTCATATTTAATATTGACCATTGTAAGTACATATGTTATTGTGGAAGTGTGTTTGTTTTGCTTTAAAAATTACCTTAATCATTAATATGGGGAAATGATTATAACAATTATCAGGGAATATAAAAGATAATATACAACTAATTTACCCCTCCACCTCTCAGTAATACAAACACTTTATCTGGTAACTTATAATAAATACCCATATCCAAATTACCATGTGAGAGATGAATGATTCTAAAAAAACTAGGTTTTATCCCCAAACATGTGGTCAAAAAATCTGAATAAGGACATTATAAATCATGAATAATATATGCACTCATTTCATTTTGGTAAATGAAAAGGCAACAGAGCTTCCTATAAAGAAAATAATAATTAATATAGATTGTGCTCCTAAAACCCAAGACCCCACATGGCATTATATACATAATATATACCATTCTATCTAGTGGGATTTAATTTTTCCCTCATGATATCCCTACTAAAAAGCTGTCATTAAATAATATAACTAATGAATAATACCACACGAGAAAATAAAAATCGACATGACATATGTAGATATAGATTGGGAACCACCTTCACAATATTCACATCCAAAGATTCTGAAACCATCCTATCACACCTTAGTTAAAATTTTTTATAAATTCATTCCACAAAGAAATATAATTCCTATGTTTTTTATCATCCATAAATTACAAGAAGGATTTTTTATTTTCATTGTTTATACAGTACATGGATAATATAAGTTCCCATAATATCAAATTTCTTAAAAGGAATGTTGCGTATATGAAAGGGTATTTTAAAATTTAATATGATTACTAACTAACATGAAGAAATTTCATAAATGTTTAAAATATTCCAAATAGGATGAATTTCCTCCTATGTTTATTGTGTAAATAAAATTTATGATCTAGAAATATAAAATGGGATTCAAGGAGGTCATATAAAAATTCATTTTCACAATATATTTTTTTATTCATTATCATACATATGATAAGATTAGTGAAAATGTCAGACAGATGGATAGATAGGTATAGGGAAAAATGATCTCCCTAAAAAATACTATGGTAAGGAACAATGCTTTAGGAAAGATGTCCATTTGATTTAATCATGATGTAATATAAGGAATCACACTAAATAATGACATCCACCCATTAGTTATATAATACCATTCTATAAATAAAAATAAAAAACAAATCATTCAACTATATCATATTCTTTATTCGTGTTTTTTAGTCTATCAGGCCCCTTTTAAAGGTTGAGAATCTTCATTGAGTGAAGGATATCATGGTCAATGATGTTATTATTTGAGATAGTCCTTTTGGGTAAAAAAGTAGTTTGAATTTTATTGATAAATAATGGAAACAGAATTCTAAAGTAATTGAACATATTTTTTGAAAAAAATTAATAATCACATTGTTAAGAATAGTATGAATAAATTTTAAACAATGTAATAATTTTCCACATTTGGAATCATGGTAATTAGTGTTTTTTATTTTAATTGATGAAATACATAGACTTCCAAAAATTATTTGATGAGCTATCTTATATCATGCCTTAATTTATTCTAATACCTTTTTAATAAAAGTACATATATCATTTTTTGTTGGGGGAGATAGATTTATGTATTCATGAAATAGAAAATTCGCCTCCCCATTATTCATATATTTTTTAATAGCATTAAACGAAAATTCACTACCAGGGATATATAGAGGGAATCTTCATTAGAAATAAAATATCCCTTAGAAGAGTAAATATCTTGAATGATTATCAAAATAATATCATGGGTTTCACTCTCCTAGATATAGTCTCCTAATTAAAGCCTCTACAATTTCAAAATAAATTTTTCCTTATGTATTTTTCTATAGATATTATAGAAATATAAAAAATTCATGTATTCTTCATTAATGTTTGATCCCCTTCTAACATGATAAAAAATATATCTTTATTTTAACGGCTAATTTCTAAGTCTTTATCAATAGACAAAATCCACATGATCATATGAGTTTATTTTTGATGAGAATAACAAAATATTAGAATCTTCTCAATATGGTAAATATTATAATTAAAATTTTAAAATTTAGAGCTTCTCCAATTCTTTAGATATAAATTCCCCTTTCCATTTTTTCAATAAAAATCATTAATGCAAGAATTCCATGCTAACCTAACCATGGAATCATAGTCTTCATTATTTATCCACATGAAATAAAATCCAAAAAAAACATATACTTATATCATTACTTCCAACTCAGTTCATGGTGAGAACAATATAATGTAGGTCTGAAGAAATATGTGATAGATGTGATACATGAAATTATGGAAAAAGTTTCATCTAGTGATTAGTCCATAGAAATCTATAATGTTTTTCAGATATACTAGTTCTGTTTGATATTATTCAAAAACATGCCAATGTATTTCCTTTATATCCAAAAATTAGATAGCCTCATAGAACACAAAATATTATATAAATCTTCCATGATATATGGGTTCCTAAAAATGCCACCTTCGTTTCTCAGTTAAAATGGATTTCATTGAGGTCTCCACCCACAACCAATAAAGGTTTAGAGATTGATTTTGATACATTCTAAAGAAATTCTGAGTATTTTCATTTATTATCCCGATTTTTTTACCCATAATATCCAATGAAGAAAAATTATTAATTCCCTGTATACTAAATAGATTCATTAATACAAATTGAAGATAAATTTTTATTTCAATGAAACAAAATAAATTTCCAAAGGCATATTCCAATTTCATAGCCCTCCCTCCCATAAAGAAAATTACATTGAAATCCCGTCTTAGAGACCAAAAAAATAACATCTATTATTTCAAATAGAGTGTTATGCTATGTAAACACATCTGACAAATATTTTGAGTACTAAAAAATATGTGATCGAGCTATCGGTGGACTGTCGTGCTCATGAAAACTCAAATTCAATAGATTCTTTTTACATGCAGGATGGAAATCCAGATGAACCAAAAACTGCATATCCAATAAAATTGAATGAATCAAGAGAACAAATTTTTTATTAATTAATATAATAGAAAAAAATCCAAAATATTTATAAATGGTAAACCAGATGAATCCATTGATCCAATTGCCATGATCTGATGAAGAAGAGATAAACATGATGAAGGATATTTTAAAGGAAAGTGAATCAAATGATTTAATAAAACTAGATTAACAATATGGAATTTGTCTAAAAATTAGATGAAGACAGAAATTTGGCAGGGAGGAGTAGAGATATTGATCCGAACTATAAAATATAACCAACCTAGAGATTTAAAGACCCATATATGACAATGATAATTTGAACCCAATGAAGACATCAATGGAGGTTTATTCTACCAATGAATCAATCAAACACAATGAATCTAATTAATAATATTTTTTTTGATGAACCATGGTGATGTATGAAAAGAAAAATTATTTCCTTTCAAATGATGAATCCAAAAAAATCAATAAATTCATATGTCAAAGAGATGAATTCTGATCAACCAAAACAATTAAATAGACAACCATGAGGTTGATTCATAATGGACACCCACAAAAAATATTACATTGGAAAAAAACTCATGGAAAAGGGACATTTTTTCTATGTGGTACTCTTTTGAAGGTATACTATTGATTAAGGAATATGAAGAAAGAACCACCAACATATACCTCCACAAAAGACACTATAATTAAATTTATTTCTATCACTACTATATATCGTGCAATAATTTTCACTAAACAAGAAAACACTAATAAATGGATGAATTTTACCAAAATTATTAAAATTCACAAATAAATTTAACATTAATTTTTTCTAATGATATTATAAAAAAATGGTACACTTTTTTAGTTCTTTTTTAAAGCTCTAATATCCTTCCTCCCTTTGACAACACTTTATATTTAGCCCTGATAGTTGTCACAAGGAATTATTAAATTTAAATATAAAAATTTATATATTTTTAAATTATATTTATATTAAAATAAGGATAAATATGTAAGAAATATATATAAATTTTATTTATATAAATTTTGAAAAAAACGAATCATTTTTTTCTATTTTTATTTATAAAAAATATTAATATTAATATTTTTCAATAAAAATATTTACCATAATATTCATATAAATTATTTAAAATAATTTTATATAAATAACATAAATATGATATATTAAAATTTTATATAAATAATTATATAATATATTAATGAATATATCGATTTAAATATTTGATACATATTTAAATTTATATATTGATATTCATATTAAATGACATAAAATATATGTACAAATATTTGTATAAATATGTATATATGCATGTTTAAGAATGTGCATGTATGACTGTATGCGTGTGTGTATGTGTTGAATGTGTTAATGTGTTGTTCTATGAGTGTGTGAGTTTTATATGTGTGTGTGTGTGTGTTTATGTGTACATGTATTTTATATAAGTGTGATTGTATATGTGCATATACAAGTATGTTATTATATATATTAGTGTATTTGTATTCATATGTTTGTACATGTACTTTTATGTGTTTGTATACATTAATATGTATGTGTATATATTTTTATGTGGATTTTTATGTTTATGTATGTGAATTTGTATTTGTATGTTTATGTGTATGTGTATGTGTATGTTTGTATACATTTATATTTATGTGTGTGTATGTGTGTATGTGTATGTCTATGTGTATGTGTTTGTTAATGTGTCAGTGTATGTCTATGTCAATGTGTATGTATATGTATATGTATATGTGTTATGTATCATGTGTTTGTATATATGCATAAGCATAGATGTGTATTCATGTGCATGCTTCTGTATGTATCTGTATATATGTGTATGTGTATACATCCTTGTATGTGTATGTTTATATGTCTGTTTATTTGCATAAGTGTATGTGTATCTGTATGTTAAAACATGTATATGTATGTTCATGAATGAATTCATATGCTTATTTATTCATATGTATGTGTGTGTGTTTCTATGTATGTGTATGTGCATGTTTATGAGAACTTGTATGTATATGTGTTTGTGCATTTGAATGTGTATGTGTATGGTTCTATGTATGTGTATGTGTTTGTGTTTAAGTGTACGTGTATATGTATGTGTATGTGTATGTGTATGTGTACATGTACATGTATGTGTATGTGTATGTGTAAGTGCATGTGTATGTGACTGTGTATGTGTATGTGTATGTGTATGAGTATGTGAATGTGAATGTGTATGTCTATGGGTCTATGCAAGTGTATGTTTCTAAGAATGTGGGTATGTGTATGTGTATGTGTATGTGTATGTGTATGTGTATGTGTATGTGTATGTGTATGTGTATGTGTATGTGTATGTGTATGTGTATGTGTATGTGTATGTGTATGTGTATGTGTAGGTGTATGTGTATGTGTATGTGTATGTGTATGTGTATGTGTATGTGTATGTGTATGCATATGTGTATGTGTATGTGTATGTGTACGTGTACGTGTATGTGTATGTGTATGTGTATGTGTATGTGTATGTGTATGTGTATGTGTATGTGTATGTGTATGTGTATGTATATGT
Source organism: Viscum album (assembly GCA_963277665.1). Lineage (NCBI taxonomy): Eukaryota > Viridiplantae > Streptophyta > Magnoliopsida > Santalales > Viscaceae > Viscum > Viscum album. The sequence goes on from OY728128.1 coordinate 329,266,114, forward strand.
GTATGGGTATGGGTCTGTGTCAATGTATGTGAATATGTATATTTCGGCCTATATGTGTATGCGTATGTGTATATATGTCTGCGTGTGTGTCTATGTGTACACATGTGTGTATGTGTATCTCTTTTTATTTATTTAATATTATCTATTTGTTTTTAATATCTCTCTATTTTTTGTATATTCAGTAATTTATTCATATTTTATATTTATTCATTTTTAATATATGTTCATTTAATATTTTTTTATTAAATTCTAATTTTATTTTAATTTATACATTTATTTAAATAATAACTTTTTAATAAGATTTAAATATTCTAAAGGTGAATAATTAATTATATTTCAATATACAATCAGTATAGTGCAGACATCAATAATTATGAATAATAATATCATTATTTATTTTTCATTGATATTTATTTTTTATGCATTGGCAGTCCATGTAAATAATGTTATGAATTATCTTTTTAAATTGTTTTATTAATGTAATTTTTTTTCATTTTTAAGACTAGTTAATTAAAAATATTTTTTGTATTTTCTTATTTATTAGTTTTTTAATGTAATCAATTTTAAAAATTTATACATAATTATCTAACATGTTTAAATACTTATAATTTGTTTAAAATTAAAATGTTTAATATTTATGAATTTTTATTTATTAAGTTTCTATATTTTTAATATGTTTAAAATTTATATAATTAATTTATATAAGACCATCTCCAACCCATTCAATTTCACTGACTAATTAAACGCCATCTTGCACCATCCCCAACACTATTTTGCTTATTATATAGTAAATTATGTTATTATTTTAAATTTATATTTTAATATATGAAAATTTAAATATTATTTGGTATTTTTTTCATATTTTATTACATAATTAATCAAATATTATAATCATGTTTACTTTTATGTTTTCATTACTTATAAATAGTTATATATTTAATAAAATTAGATATAATTTCATTATGAATATTTTTGTATAGTCCATTTAATTCATTTTTAAATATTGTTTTGATTGTATAATTAATATAATCTATGTACTCATTTTATTCATTTTAATGTTTCTCTAGTTCACATTATTAATGTTATTAAGTCTAATGTACAATAATTTTTTAAAAATTTTCAATTCTATTTATTCTTTTTAAGTATTATTTTTATTAATATTATTTATTCATTTGGAATATTTATGAATTTTTAATATAACTTATAATTTATTAAATTTTTGATATTTATATGAACAGAATTATTTACCATGTTTTAATAATTTCAATATTATTTAATTTATATAATGAATATTTATTCAAATCAGTTTATAAAGAAATAATATTTTAAAAAAAGTATATATCATTATAATTAATTAAGTTAAATTTAATTTTTTAAATTTTTTTTGAATGAGATTATAATTAATTCAATTAATATTAGGAGTTATAAATACATATTTATAATGATTTAATATTCATAATATGTTTAAAACTTAAATGGATTGAATTCATTAAATTTTATTTTTTAAATTTTAATATTTTAAATTTTTTTAAATCTATTTAATTAATGTTTTAAAATGATTTTTATGACTTTGTTCTTTTTTATATGTTTACAATTCATGTTTGTAATCTTATGATTTTATTTTTTGTACATGTTTTCTATGTCGTAAAATTTTCAATATGTTTTAATCTTCAATTTAGTATGTGTCCATTATTAATTATTTAATTAATTAAAATAATTAGTCAAACTAATTCATTTTTATGAATTTTCGAATTCTATTCATTTTTTATTATTCAGTTTTTATCATTTTTAACACGCATTAATTTATTATTTTATAATCACTAAAATTGGTAATTATTTTTTACTTTTATTTTTTTACCTATTTTTCATATATATCGATTTAGTGTAATTGTATTTTATTTGAAATAGTGTTTTTGTGTGGATTAATAAAATTGTAGAAATTTATAGGGTTTATAACCACTTATTAGTTTAGTGAGGATTAAACTCATAAATATCAGCTATTTTTTGGAAATTTGTTATAAAACCCTTCATAATATAATAAAAAGAGAACTCACTTCATTAAGACACTAAATCTCTCCTCTAGAAGTTGAACCCAACCGTTGCTCCCCCTCAAATATATCAAACAAATATATCCCCTCAGAAGCTAAGGAATTTCATCATTTCTATATCCTATTAGTCTATCTTACATCACTAGTTCTACTTTATATGTGTTTTATAGATTCATCTTGAATGATTCTTCTCGTCCTAACTTTTTTTATTTCACTTACACGATGCTTTTTAGTTGTGTGTTCATATTCAAATTAAATATTAATTATACCATAACAAATAATAAAAACCCCATGGATCCAATCTAAACTATGATTGAGTGGGAAATAATATTTCACATTGTGACGGTCAATCATAACTCTTGTGGGATGGGAAATTGTAATGTCCACTACCCAAGCCTACTAGAAGTCCAATAGACCCACACCAGACTTCCTGTGGGAAATAATCTCCCACTACGATTTCCACCATCCAACCCCTCTATTAAAAATTGAATTTTAGCCTTTTTAGACCCTTTCATCATCAAAAATAGGTCAAAATAAAAATTATTTTTCTGAATTTAAATTTAATCTATACATCGTATTCACATAGACTGTTACAACTGTTTCATTCTTAAATTTCATATATAATACAGTAGTCAATGGAAACAAAATTCATGATATTTTGAACACTATTGATCAAGATTGAGAAATTAAATATTCTATGATTCGTTTGTGGTATATAAGGGTAATTTATTTTGAATCCAATTGACTTTATCAATTAATATCATTAAGAAACAACCACAATTTTTTTTTGAACCACGGTCCCAGTTTTGGGGACTCCTAAAACACTCACTAAATCTCAACTTATACATCATTTCACATATTAAATTGGAATTGTGAACAACATTCAAAACATCCATTTTTTCTTCTTTACTTTTTTAAACTCCCTACCTATGTCAATTATGAAAATTTCCTATATTTTATTCACTCTATTTGCTCCACTAAGGTTGAGTTTTATTTTTAGATGTCCCCAAGTAGTTGGGATTTAATCCAATCATTAGTTTGAGATAAGGGACTATACTAATTCCACTAGGACACTTCTTCATATTTGGTTGAATATTATTATTCTGTATTTCTAGATTTAAAACTCACTTTATTTTGATTTCTGTCATTATGTCAATGATTAAATTGATTAAATGATAAGTATTCATCAATTTCCAATTAAATTATATTGTTTCTAAAAAATAATGGGTTCTCAAGACTAGATAATTGGGCCCTATCAACATTTACATCATCTGATACACGACCAACATCATATCCTACTAATGAAATCACTGATACAAAACTTGGACCACCACATACCATGTTTATAATTGATTAAATATCATCCAATCACTCTATATTTTTCAATAAATGAAATTTTATTTAGAGAGTCTACGACTTTATAAGTACCACATATTTCATTCCATAAATTATTTCTGCCACTAAAGATAATGTCAATACACATTAATCTACTATTATTATCCTTGAATAATGAATTTATATATCTTAAATGATTCTTTAAGATTAACCAATTTAGGTTCTAATCTCATAATTTCATTGTATTTGTTTATATTAATAAATATTTATATCATTGAATTAAATAAGATGGATATGAATTTAAAGTGGATGGGTGCCAATAAAATGATAAAATGGTATGATGACGAGGATAATGAGTTCATAAAATTGTTAAAATATTAGGAATATGACCCATCTCAAATCCTTTTTGGTTTTAATGCTATTTTTATTCATGTCGAACATGTCTAGAGGAGTTGGATAAACAATTGATATGTCAATGAATAGGTCAATGTTATAAATGATTGACTAAAAATAATGAAAATTGAATGTCTCTAGTCGCTAGAGAAATATTATGTTTTACAAATCATCATATATGATTACATGTGTGAACAATGATAATTACTTTATCTAGGATATTATTATATATGTTAATGATGATGAATAATTTATTAGGAAAAATTAAATGGCCATTTATTTTGAAAATCATGGTTATACATAATTGTATTAGAAATTAAAGAGTTATGAAAGATGAAATTGTTTGATTGTTTTTCTAATAATATTGTAACATATACCATATTAATGTTATTAAATTTAAGAGCTAGAAATAGATGGAGTTACACCAGGTTTACTGAACTGCATTCTCTCTTGAATGGTATTCTCCAAGAAGATAATGAGCTCCCTAAACAAACATATGATGCTAGGAAATTATACATTCAAGGGGTATGATATCTAAAATAATAAATGGTTTTACAAATGATATTATTCTATTTATCAAAGACAATGAAGTTCATAAAAATACCCAAATTTTGGTACGTCTCAATATTTGAAATGTGAATCAATTACATCAAATGTTTCCTCGTATATTATTTTCATTCAAATGTTTAGACACATATATGGATGTGCAGAGACTATAAGATGAAAGGAAACAAAAACATATTCCAGAAATAAACATGGGAAGCATTATCCCCTATAAGACTCTCCTCATTTGAATAAAATTGATCACATGTATACTGAGTTCCGAAACGAACTGATAATTCTTTTTCTTACAAAATTTAATTGGGTGAATCCTCTTGGTTTTCATAATATCACACACACTAAAAGGATGTTAGTTTTGTCAAATTATAACATTCCACAGTGGTTATCCATGAACATAAAATATATAATGTTTCCTCATTGATATCATTTCCAAAAAAAACTTGATAATGATGTTGATGTTTACATGGCCCAATTGATCGAATATTTGAAATTAATTCGGGATTAAAGTGTTATTTTTTTGATGAATGAAAATAAGAATACTTCATATTGAGATCAATATATTATAGCACAATAATTTATTTTTATTGTTATGGAAAATTTTATGTATATAGAATTAATAAAACTCAAGTGTGTCCCATTTCTAAACAAGGTGAACACTTAGTTAGGACAAAACATTCATCAAAATATATTTTAATGGAACATAAAATATTTATACCCTAATTAAAAAAATACCAGTTAGTGAAAATATCTTTTTATGGGATTTTAGAAGAAGGTACACCAACATCACTATTAAAATATGATCAAGAGTTTGAGTAAGTAAAAGATATGGCCACACCTTTTGGTACCCTTGTTCCAAAATCCATATCAAAACTAGTTGTAAAAAGGTTTTAGTTTTTTGGAGTATCCTTATTTTAATTTTATGTGCATGAGGCCTTTTATTGATTTCATTCATGTGGAAAAAATGAATGTGATAGATTCATTTTAATTTTAGAAAATTGACGTAGAAAATTTATGGGGAGGCCATTATAAGCATTATTCGTATTGATTAAGTATATGAAATCCTCAAGAATGAATGCCTAGGGGTCGTGGTTTTATATTTATATATGATTTGTATTTTCATAATTATTTTATACAATAGATTATCTATTTTTTTATTTTTATTTAAACACTATTCATATATTTTATAGGATTATAAATCAGTACAAATTGAAGGGAAACCCCTATAAACAAAAATATTGACTCCATTTTCCTCACATAACTTTTACAGAAAAAATGTCATTGGAAAAAATTATTTATTAATAGTGTAAAATGCATTTAATAGATGAAATAAAATGTATAGATGAAAATTACTTCATAATATCTATGTTTTAGAGGTAAAATACTTTAATTTTATCATATCAAATGAATTTTTATACCATTCATTACATATTAATTTTTATTTCATTATGTATAATTGGTTTATCATTAGTATCAAATTGGATACTACATAGATTTATATTCATGATTAAATTCATGGAAACCAAATAAATAAACTATACATGATGACATCTAACGATTTTTAATAAAATATAGAAAAAAATTTACAAAGAGCCTTAATGTTTTACATATTGTGTTAAGTATTAATGAAAAATTTTCAATGATTCGACGGTGTTTAAATGCCACAAAACCCTTCCTAAAAAGGTGACCATCCTTTGGATAAAATGAATAAAGATTTATAATTACCCCCAAGAACATCCTCTAATAGGCCAGAGGTGAGAGACTAGCACTATGGTTATAAAAAAGACATCAATAAGAATAATTTCCTCTATAATAATAGGATAAGAATATTGGATAAATAAAATAAATGAAACTCCAATAAATAATATAAAAATGGAACCCAAACCATCCAACATTGTGTGTTTAAGTAGAATAATGTTAGATAAAAGTCTTTAAATAAATTTTCAAAAGAAAATAATTCGATGAAAGACAACAACATCCCAAAGGTTTGAGCGAGTAATTTCTAACATGGTCCATATAGTCAACCTAGAAAAATGAAAACCAGTTTCAATCTAATGGGTGAGACTAAATTGATACTCATTAGGGTAACCAATGTCTCTAATATATAAGTAAAATAAGCATACTTATCCGCTGTTGAGTAAATAACATAACCAACAATACTGAAATAGGTCATCAAACTGAACATATCCTCACCTTGGAACGCTCCCTAAATAACACATCCATATATATTTAAGTTATATGAAGCATATAAATTATATTATGTCACACACTACTTTTTCTCTAGGATTATACTCTCATTCCTTTATTTTATATGTCATAGCACTCCCATCTGTTCTGTATAACACATCATGCCAATCACCCCATGTGAAACTAGCCATCACATCAATTCACACTCATAGAGACATGAGAATCACATAAAAAACATAGAAAGAATAGTAGGGTATCTTGATAAATAATGATATTAATCTCTTGACCTCCTCATACCATGAATTAACCACAACATAAGCCATCTCACCAAAACTAGACCAACGATAAAAGGTCCATTACATCACATCTACAAAAAAGTCACATGGGCTATTAAACCACATCTTAACAATGAAATTTTGAATACTAGACATCATATCCCATGATTTTCAATGTAAAATAGAAGGGAGATACAAAAATGGTGGGTAGAAGTATATCCATCCTCATCATTGGGATATTTTGAAAAACACCCCTTGGTGTTTGGGTGTCAACACATAGTGCTCATTGTAGGATGTTTGGGTAAAGAAAATACACAAAGAATACATGGTATATATATAGACACATAAAATCACAACCTATAGATTCACAATCGATAACTATATAAATCATAATATCACCAATTTGTATGCCTAAAATAATTGAAAACACTTCACAAATATTTCTTGACCCATCCCCTGGGTCTCGTGTCGTGACTTCCCCAAACCCACATTCCATTGTCCAAGGGCTAGGAACTAGCACCCAAAAGGAATATTCCAATAACCGAAAAGGAATTACTATAAACCAGCACAAACACACAATCCTATAACACAACAAGAAATAATCACAAAGTAAATTGTTAGAGTAAAAAGTATACTAAATGTAATGGGGATGGAATACAAGCCCAAATAGAAAGTATAAGTACAAATGAAATTGAAAAAATCTCTTAGAATGTATACTGAGGATCCTACCTGAAGTGTAGGCACAACACATGATCAGTAGTCACCACATCATGTCACATCAAATGGTCCACCTCTGAGCACTGTCATGCCCTGGATCCATCAGCCTTGACCAATGTTTCTCATATTCTACACTAGACGCAACATGATGTGGGTGTGTCCTACGCAGGATTGTGTACAACTATACTCAGTAGGGATCCAGAGACCCATGAATGTCTCCCAGAGTTCCACAAATTAAATTACTACCCAGATAGACCTCAATCACATACCACAAATAAGTAATCAACTCTACATAGTTTATGGACATAAATATACCTATGTCATCAAATTATTCATGTCTCGTAAAAGATTGAACATAAGGCTCTAACCATTAATCCATTTTCACAATTGATCCATGAGGGAAGAATTCCACAAAGGTAACACCACGAAGATAACACAATGAATGTTAAAGTACCACAATGGTATCACCATGAATGTAAAAGTATCACCAAGGTAAAACCCTGATGGTAACACCAAGATGGTAAAAGTTACAAAAGTTTAAGGATTCATATCACCCCATGTATATAACATATGTACAGAAGTACATATGATTAGTTATAAATCTGGATCATCTTATCCTGTCAAGAAGCTCCGCTGCTGACCCTCATAGGATTGATAGATTGTGACCCACATAGGATCGCCAGATAATGTCGCACATAGGATCGATAGATGTCGACCCACAAAGGATCTCTAAGCATGGACCCACACAAGATCGATAAATACTAACCCACATAGGTTCGATTTTCATTCATCGCGTTACATCTAGACACGTGATTCTTGCTCATAGCACGATAGATTCTAAGAGAACTACTCCTAAATCCTTCAGTCATATTTCAAGTGGCTCTAAGTAATGAAAAATGTATACCCAGGGGACCACCCTGTCATAGGGGTCCCAACATGATAGATGGTGCATTGATCGGTTTCCCTTTCTATGAGATATGGTCACTTATGTAAAAAGGGAACAGTTAGATTCATGTATGATCCAACCCAGATAACTTTTGAAACTCTATCTAAACTAACATAGAATATCTATAATTTAAATCCATGTCAAAATGGTCCTTATGACACAGACAACATGTCGATCGGATGCCCAGTCTGTTAGTTACACCCCTTCCCATGAAACGGGGGTGATCGAATCTCTGTCCAGCCCGACATAGTCAGGCCTGTTGGAATATTCCAAAGGGACTGATTCCTAGAAGGGGACCCAACCCCTCTGAGGGTGAGTCAAACACACTCCTAATTTGTTATTAACAGGTTTTTCTTTATTTGGGAGCTAGATGAGTCTGGGCCGAGTCTTACATGGTTAGACTGGACAGATACAACAGGTCCTGGGGTCTACCTGACCATACTCGGGTCCGACCCGCTATGGTTTGGCCCGATTCACTAGGTCTTCCCAGTCGGGGTCAGTCTGGTTCTATTCATGGGCTTGGGTCACTATTGGAAAATCCCATTGGGTGGGGCTGGATGACCCGCGTTAGCCCACTGGGCCACGAGTGAGGCCTGCTGGACTTGCCGTTGTGGCGTCGTTCGTCTGCTAGTGTGGCGCTTCCCCAAATAATTCTTCGGTCGACCGATTGAATAATATATTCTGCTACCTCAGTGTGGCATAGGACCGTGCCGCCTCCTCCTACCATGGATTCTATATGTCGTCGGTGGTGCCTACAGGTGCCGCCCCCTTTGCTCCATGTGGCCGGTTCGAGCTGGCTGCCTTTGGACACTATGAAACTCCATCACTTGCCGCCCTCCACAACCTATAGCTAGTTTCCGCCAGTTTTCATTAGCCACTGCCAGCCGCCGCTGACTTTGCGCACTGACATTTTTCTTATGCGGGCACCATATGCTCACTGGTGTTTTGTTCATGGTTCCAACTGCGCCTACGGCTCTACCATGCTGCCTCCATCATAGAATGACCTTATATTCCATGTTGTCATCAATCTGAGGAATAAATCCATAAATAACTAATCATAAGTAGAGAATCGTAGGGTCTGAGGCTTTCTTGTTTGGAAAACATCGTCTTCATTTAAAATGATAGCAATCGGAATTAGAAAAAAGCTAATAGATGAACACTAAACCAATCCCTCTACCTGGATAAGGCTTTCACTGAGATGATTGAAGAAACCTCCATCTTCGTTGTGGTCGGTTCACTACTCAGTGGAAATTGTCACCTGTCATAGAATCTACTCTTGTCCTCTAGGTTTTTGGCTTCCCGATACTTTTCCAGAGCTTCATCGCTTGGTGAAGCCATTCCAACACCCCTCCTCGAGCTCTATATATATAGAAGAGAACAAGAGTGTTCAACACTGAGTGAATTAATGAAGTTCATTTAATTATGAACCTTACATATTTCCAATGGTGTAGTTACAGGATAAGATGAGTCCATAAATTTAATGGCTTGACATTTCATCGACCCCACCAGCACCATTCTTCTATTGCTGAAAAAAATGAAAATAAATTAACATTTACATGTTATTTTATTTTTTCTTTTAAATGTCCAAAAAACGTAATTTTTCACTTGACCTATTATGGTTAATGTAAAACCCCTCTTAAGTGAATATCAGCATTTAAACTTTCACGGTTTCCTCGAATTTCATTTTCGAGCAATGGTTCAAAAGATTGAAAACGACGCCCACACGTTTACTCAATGTACCTTGAAAAAGGTTCATAAAATTAATAGCAGTCACCCTCATCCCATTTTGGATACGGTTAGGCTCCATCTAAGTGAAAAATACCATCATAAACTCAATGGTACTCTCGTATTTTTAATCCGAGTTATTGTTTTGAGGTTTTGGATTTTAATAATAAAATAACTGTTACATATTTATTTTATTTACGGCCAAAAACTAACATCCGTCGTTGGCTCGCACCAGCCAACATTAGTATCTTCATAAAGAAATCATACACTCACGAGTTTAGTTGTGGTTTCTGATATTTTATCCCAGTCACCATTCGTGAGTTATTTGCATTTGAAAAATAAAATAATCTTATTTAATTATTTTATTTACAGTTATGTCATTTTTAGGTTTTTTCACTAGAGGATTACGCTGAATAATCTTATGTAACGCCTAGGGTAAACCAGCCATTTTGAAAGAAATGGTTCCATCATATTTCTTATTCAGGAACCCTTTTTATGATTTATTTCACTTATTATGGAAAACCACTCACAAACGCTATTTAATGTTTTTAAAAAATTCAACAGATCATTTCGGGTACTCCGGGCCTCAGAATCATGTGCCCTCAGATTTCATGGTCCTGAAATAATTCTATATAATAAAAAGACATATATGGAAATTATGGGACATTAAATTCTCCCCAACTTATGGATTTACGTCCCAGAATGCCAAAACAATGGAAAAACAATTAAACGATGGTACTGAGAACGAATCTAATCCACCCTCTCCAATATGCTCTCATGGAGGTTCCCATCCTAACATCGAACTAGTATCAGAGGGATTGAACATCCATAATGGAATTGATATATACGAACCTCTATCTCCATCGGAAACACTGTAAAAGTCTCTCTATCATCAATTTCCAACTCTTACTATTCTGTAATGTGTGATAAATCATGCATGAATCTCCTCAGCTGCGACACATGGAAAACATTATGAACCTGATGAATCTATGGGGGAAGAGATTGATGGTACGCCACCGCACCCAATTTTCTAAGAATATGGAACGGCCTTATTAACCTCAAAGATATATTTCCACCCCATCCTAACCTCTATAATTCTCTTTGGGGTGAGACATATAAGAAAACAAATCCTCCCTACTCAAACTCCAAGGGTCTCTATCTCATTTCTGCATAAGACTTCTACCGGCTCTGTACAGTCATCACTTGATGAATTGTGAGGCATTGTGATTCAAAATCATCCACTACATTATTCATACCTGTACACCAGTACTGACATAGGAGGACTCGGTACATATTCACCACACCATGATGTATCTCTTAAAGGTATTTTATAGAACTCCCTCAGTACATCCTCATGTAGCGTCACTTGTACCATAGAGCATCCTCTGAAGAGGATAATGGGGTCCCCACCTTCATAGAATCCCTCAGAAGACCGTCCTGAGAATAACTGAGCACATAAGGCCTCACAATCAACATTACAAAAATGTTCCTCCAAAACTCACTAATGATGTGGGGGAGTGAAAGTCATATACTGGAGGTAAGCTACTCCATCAATATCTATGAATGATATTATAGGAACCATGGTCAAATATGCAAGAATTGGAGTATGGTTTGTGTTTTTTCTTAATCCATAGAGGAAGATCAGAATTTGTGCCAGAAAAGTACTCATACAGGTCAAATAGATAACAGTATTGAAGGTGGCATTGTTTTCCAGTGTTTTCCAAATTTATGGACCTCAAATTGACAAAAGGGGAAAATGGTTTTTTTGGGAAAGAGACTTGTGTGCCAGAAATGTTTCACGCAAGTGAATTGCACGTCGAGAAAGGTCTTACATTCTGGTGCCTAGGATGATTGGAAAGTTGAGCGCCATATGTTTTTTAATATTAGAACCTCAAAATATGGAAAAGGATAGAGGTTCATGAAACTATTGTTTTGGTCTTGTAAGTTAATAGCGCCACAGAGTCTAGGGCGGTCAGAGTTGCGCACCGGATCATGCGTGCAAAGAGGAGTCTTCTGCGCCACCACACAGGGTGTAAAGTTTTTTTTATAAATAGAGGACCACTCCTCCTCATTTTAGATGGAGTTCAAGATTTTGATATTTTCTGAGCTCCCATCGCGCAAGTTTTTTAGTTGTGCAAGTTATAGATTGATCGCGCAAGTAGAAGTTGAATGCCGGTTGTTGGCTGCGCATCCAAGGTGGTTTGGGTGCCAAATAAGGTGAGTCTCAATAGTTTGGAGTTGAAGAAGGAAGTGTCATGCATGTTTTTTTGTGAAACTGACACGCAGAAGTTTTTCCGTGCGAGTGACTTGCGCACAGGTAGTAAAGAAGCGTGACGGTTTTTTTGAGCTATGAGAATGTTGGGAGATTTCTCGGTACCCTCGGTGCAGAGTGAGATTTCTATACGGGTGAAAGTTAAAATTCAACAGAGAATCTACATTAAATAAGTGATATACTCATTTTCAATAATGACGTGACCTTCACGTCTATAAAATGTGTGTGACTTCACCAAAGGTAGTGAGCCAGGGGGAGTAAATGGGAGCCACCTGAGGGACGCAGTGAGCTACCCCTGATCATTTTTAAAGGTAGTGAGCCTGCGATAGAGTGAATGTGCCCAAACCTTTGTAATCCACATCTAGTGAATAATAGTTGATTTTGGTATGAACGAAATCTTATCGGTATATGCTCCTTGGACGTAGCCCTTAGTTGTGAACCAAGTAATAATTGGTGTGTCATCTAACTGTATGTGAATGTTTCATTACTGATCATATCCATCATACATGTTTATCTAGTTCCTCACAACGTGGGAACAATATCCTTGTTTTTAAAAGAAAAATTTTCCACCCTGATTCACCCCTCCCCTCTAAGGGTGTCCTGGGGTCCTACAAGTGGTATCAGAGGGAGGTTACTAGAGTTAGATCTGTCCTTTGCGGTCATGGAAAATTCAGCCAGTGTTAGTGGATTCCCCCTCATTGATAGATGTAATTTTCAAATTTGTAAGAACAAAATTAGATCTCAACTAAGATCCCTTAGAATGGAAGTTCAATTTTTCATTGTGCAATGTATTAATGATTGTAATCCAACAGGAATTGCTATTACTAATTCAGATCAAAAAATTCGTGATGTAGATGCTATATCATAGAAGGCTCTCACCACAGCCCTTTCTGGTCAGATATATCAAAAATTGATGAGATTCACCTCTGCAAAGTCCATGTGAAATAAACTTTAAAATATTTATGAATGATATAACAAATTAAATGAGGCGAAACTAGAAGTGATGCAGAATAGATTCGATGATCTGAAGATGCACCCTGATGAGAATGTATACTCCTTCAATCGAATTACTGGTGTGACTAGAGCAATTCGGGTCCTAGGAGAAGAAATCAAAGACGTTGATATTAAGATGAAAATAAAGATAATACTTCCACCAATGTACAATGAAAATGTGTCATCCCCTGAAGAAAGATACCTTTCCAATCGTTCTCAAGATGATCGATTGAGCAGCCTGGTGGCATATTAAATGAGAGTCAAACCAGAAGATTCTACTACTCGAGTGAGCAAGGAAATGGCATTCAAATCCATTGAGAAACTGAAAATATCAAAAGATTATAATGGTGAAGTTGATGAGGAAAAATAAATTCTTTCTCTCATTAAAATGAAGTTCCATAAGGTAAAAGGGAAATTAATATGGATATTACCTCTAGCTTGTTTTCGTTGGGGCAAAGTTGGTCGCACTGCCTCTCAGTGCTTAAGAAAGTTCGATGATGAGAATAGTGATGCTGATAACATTGAGAAGCCTCAGATAAGGTTTTTCAAAAAGTGAGACTTCAAATCAAGAAGAAAATTTCCATAGAATATGTTTTTCTATGATGAGGATGATATTGATAATGAATTATGTGATGATGAATAACCAAAATTTTAAACTAGAAACCATGCTTCCATGATGGCTACTATTAAAAAATTAGAATATATTGGTAGAGAAAATCAGTTGAAAACTAGTGTAGATCCTGATTTTCATCTTAGGGATGCTGTTAGTAATCTTAAGATTAAATTTAAGCGTTTCAATAAGTTGAAATCAATTGTAGAAGAATCCACTGAATATAATGATCATCTTGAAGATTAAATTGAATGATTGGAAGAATTGGTGAAAGTAAAATTTAAAATTCATGATGGAAATGATGATGTAGTGGATCTGATGCCGAGAATTGAAGATCAGGAAAAGGTCATCAATGACCTCACCAACAGAATAGAGGAGAAGTCCATGACTTTTGAGCCTCTAAAGGAGAATGTTGTTACTATTATGTGTAAACATGAAAAAGATTCAGTTTCAAAAGAATCAAAGAAGAAAATATAGTTTTGAAGGTTCTCGGATGTTGATCTCTTGGAGAGATAAAAACGGTCCTCTAATTGAGTTGAAAAGATTTTAAATGATCTAAGAGTAGCATGCATGGGAAATAATTGAATTGGTTCTGAGGCAGAATTGTCAAATACTATAAATAATGGTGACCAAAATAAAGGCAAGGTGAAAGTGGCTGACGTGGGAAAGACTATTGATGTAATGAAACAGAAACCCCCAATAAAATCTGAATGAAGAAATGAAAATTTTCCTTAAGCCTCATGGAAAATGAATCCCTCATATCATTATCCCACAGAATAAGGAATGAGGACAAATAAAAGCAAGAAGACATTTTCTATCATGAAGTTTCAATTATGTGGATATTTGGGCCAGACCGTGTCTTATTATGAAGAGGAAATAAGATATCTAAATGGTGAAGATATAAGAGTTCAATAAATGAGAACAAATGCATATCCTAATTCTTTTAGAAGAAGGAATTTATATGGATATTGTTCTCATTGTTCTATCTTTTCTCATAACTTTGTAAATCTCAGGAAAAGAAGGGACATGGACACCACATACTAAAGTTCTAGACAAAGTCAAGTCTCGTCAGAATGGCAATGCTACTCTTTCAAACATGTTTTCTCCTCTAAATGAATATTATGACTATAATGAACCTAGGGACAGAAAGGAGATAATTGAAAGGGAATTCGTGATCTATACTCAATCAAATGTCTCAAGGAAAGAAAAGAAGAAAATTGAGAAATCTATCCTTGTAGAGGTGGACCTAAAATCTACAAAAAGCAATAGTACATAGATTTTGGATAGCGGTTGTTCATCTCAAATGATAGGTAATTACAAACTATTAACGGATATCAAAAGGAAGGTTAATGTTACTATATGATTTGGTAATGATGAAGCTCAAAAAATCGAAGGTATTGGACGTATTTAATTAGGTAATAGGGTGGTAAAGAAGATTTAAGTCCATTATATAGATGGACTATGTCATAATATACTCAGCTTAAGTCAACTCTGTTACTCGGGACATATAGATACATTAAATCAGAAAGGTTTCACTATAAAGGGAAATGCATTCAATTCACTTATGAAGGGATGCATAACAAAAGGCAACTGGTATCAGGTTGATAGTAAAGAAAATGTTTGTTACATTACTGATGAAGAGGAAAACTATTTGTGGCATCAAATACTAGGAAACAACAATCAATAAGACATGGATAAAATATCAAAATAGAGTATTGTCATTGGAATTCCCAACATGATGTGTGAGCCCAAAAACCGTGTTATTCTTTCATTTGTGAGAATGATACTGGTTGGACAATAAAATCCTTGTGATCTAAAAATGTAGGGGAATACATGTCCATTGGGTTTGATAATTACCTAGAAAAATATGGAATGCTGCTTGATATAGCATCTGTGAGAACTGCAAAACAAAATGGGGTTGTTGAGCACTGAAATCGACAGGTCAACAATATGGCAAAGAGTATGCTGATTGAGAGTGGTATCTCTCACCATTACTAGAAGGAAGCCATTGAAGCTACAGTACACATTCTGAATCGAACATGGTTTTATATGGGAGAAATGAAGACTCCATATGAATTGTGTCATGTAAGGAAGCCTTTGTTGAAATATATTCATGTTTTCAGAAGCAAATGTTTCATTTGGAATAAATTAGGAAATCATGGGATGTTTGGTGACAATGTTGATGGAGGAATTTTTCGTAGGTATCCAATGAACAAGAAAGACAATAAGTGATTACAAAAGTGAATAAAAAGAGTTTTTAAAGTAGTTATATTATGATAATTGAAGAGAAAACCAAAAATTCTTCAAGGATGTCATATACTGATGTGATAGATAGTGAGGAAAAACGTGAACATGGATAAAATACAAATAAAAAATAGTGGAAGCTGTAAAAAACACTCAACAGTCACATCATGATGTTGATTCAGAAGAAGAATCTGAAGAAGAATCTGTGGATGGAGAGAATGCAGCTGAACCACATAGGAGAAATCATTGAGCTGAGATTGATCCATCTAACATAATTGGGGACAAGAGTGCACCTACTCAAATAAGGAATATGAGAAATTACACACAATATGCATTTATGTCAGTTGTGGATCCATACTTATTCGAAGAAGCTACAAAGGATGAATATTGGGTGAAATCTATGAATGAATAGTTATATTAGATTGATAACAATCAGACATGGGATCTTTTCTAGCGACCCGATGGTCACAATGTGATTGGTAGAAAATGGAACATCAAGAACAAGTTTGATGAGCATGGAAGTGTTATTGGAAAAAAGGATCGACTGGTATATAGGGGATATTCCCAGATTGAAGGTGTTGATGTTGAAGAAATCTTTTCCCTAGTGGCTGGACTAATGTCAATCGGGCTATTCCTTACCATGAATCTCCAAAGAAGATATAAATTATATCAAATAGATGTCAAGACAACATTCTTAAATGGTTTACTCAATGAAGAAGTATGTATTGAACAACCAGTGGGTTTTCTTCTTGGTACTAATGAAACAAAGTTTTGAAATCTAAAGAAAGCACATTATGGCTTCAAATAGGCACCATGGGCATGGTGCTCCTGACTGGACTCTTATCAGAAGAAGCTGGAATTCAAAAGAGGAGGAGTATATCAAAATTTATATTTGAAGAATTCTCCAAATGATCAATTCATGGTTCTAGTCTACGTAGATGGTATCATATTTGGTGGTAGAAGGCAGAAATCAGTTAAAGAAATTTCCAATAACCCCGAAATCAAAATATGACATGTCTATGACTGAGGAGCTCACATATTTTTTGGTGCTACAGGTGATTTAAAACAAGGATTACACTTTCATTTCTCAGGAAAAGTATGCAAGAGAGCTGCTAAAAAAGTTTAAAATGAAAGACTCCAAAACAATGTCATCACTAATTACAATTGGGAATAAATTTGGAAAGCATGAATATGGGGCCTCTGAAGATACCACCATTTAAATGAGGATCATTGGGAGCGTACTACACCTGACATCGACACGGAAATATATTGTCTTTTCCGCATGTCTTGGAGCCTTGCTTATAGATTAATCCAAAGGAGGAACATTTGGCAGTAATAAAAAAATCATGAGGTATATTCAAGGTACTCTCAATTGTGTCTTATACTTTACTGCATGAATGAACAGTGAATTATCAACATATTATGATGATAACAAGGCTGGTGATGTTGTAGATAGAAAGCCCACCAGTGGTGGAGCTTTCTATATTAGGAATAAATGTGTTGGCTTGTTACAGAAGAAATAAGAAAGTACTTCTCTTAGTACTGCTGAAGCTGAGTATATCTGTGCTAAAAAGGCGTGCACTCAACTTCTATTGATGATGGAACAATTAACATATATAGGAGATGAGGTGAAGCAACCAAAGGTTATTTACTATGATAACAAGAGCGCAATTGATCTTACAATGAATCTGGTACAACATTCTCGTTCGAAACATATTGAAATTAGGTATAACATTATCAAAGAAAATGTTGAACAAGGTGTGATTAGAATGGACCATGTTTAAACTGATGAGAAAGTGGTTGATATCCTAAACAAGCCACTATCAATGGCTTTGTTTGATAAACATCGGTTGAACCTCGGTGTTCAGACACCTCCAAGTTCATAAGAAGGTTATGAAAATCCCCTCTACCCAGTTATATTAATTTTATTAATCTATTTATGGATGCGATGTAGGTTTTTGGGGGAGATACTATCAAGGGGGAGTGTGGTTTGACTTGAACTATGAACAATTACAAGACATTGGGTTTATTTTCAATGTGGGGGAATGGAATACATGGAGGCATGTAATGTTTTTGTGCAACATTGAGAATTTATTGTCAGTGATAGGATGTGAAGGAATTTATTGGACGCGAACCCAATTCTAGATTTATCTATTTTTTTCTACATAGAGCATTACTCACATAGACATAGAGTGTTTTCTAATATGATTCTTGCGTGTTTGTTTTGCATGTGTATGGTTATCTATTGAATTTATTTAATGATTCCCAACAAACAAAAAGGGGGATATTGTTGGAAACATCGTCATCTATGCATGAATTGAAGTATGGTTTGTGATTGTTGTCAATCCTCATAGGAAGTTCAGAATGTGTTTCAGCAAAATACACATATAGTTAATGTATATAACATTATTGAAGGTGGCACCATTTTCATGTGTTTTCCAAATTTCTGGACCTCAAAATTAAAAAAAGTGTAAAACTATGTTTTTTTTGGGAAAGGGACATGCGTGCTGGATATGTGTCATGTAAGTGACTTGCGCATCGAGAATGTTCATGCACACAGGTTCCTAATGGGCTTGGAAAATTGCACGCCATATGTTTTAAAATACCAAAACATCAAAATATGGAAAATAAAATAGGGTCACGCAAGTATTGGATTTGTCATGCAATTGAGTAGTGCGACAGAGTCTAGGGCGGTTGGAGTTGCGCGCTGGAACTTGCACGCCTAGAGGAGGCTTGCACGCCACCGCACAAGGTGTCTAGTCTTCCTATAAATAGAGGACCACCCCTCCTCATTTTGGATGGAGTTCTAGACTTAGAGATTTTCTAAGCACCCATCGCAGAGGTGTCGTCGTTTCACAAGTGGTTGTTTGGTCATGAAAGTAGAAGATTTATGCCAGTTGTTGGATGCGCATCCAAGGTGTTTTGGGCACAAAAGATTGTGAGTCATGCATGTTTTGAGTTGAAGAAGGAGGTTTCACACAAGTTATTTGGTGACACTTGCATTCTGAATTTATGATGTGTGAGTGACTTTCACGCCTGATAGTAAAGAAGTGCGACAGGGATTTTGAGTTGTGGGATAGTTGGGAGATTGCCTAGTACCCTCGGTGCAATGTGAGTTTCATTTATGGGTGAATGTTGGACATCAAAAAAGAATCTACATACAATAGAGGATGTACTCATTAGTGATGATGAAGATACCTTCATGTCTATAAACTGAGTGTGACTTCACCAAAGGTAGTGATCAAGGGGGACTCAATGGGAGTGACCCAAGGGACGTAGTAAGCTACACCAGATCTTTTGAAAAGGCAGTGTGCTTGGGATAGAGTGACTGTGCCTGAACCATTGTAATCCACATCTAGTGAAGAATAGTGGATTCTTGTATGACTGACAACTTTTCTGTGTATGCTCCTTGGACGTAGCCCTTAGCGGTGAACCAAGTAAAAATTTTTGTGTCATCACTTTGCATGTGAATGTTTCATTGCAGATCATATCCATCATACTTATTTGACTACTATCTACCAACTTGGGAACAAGATCCTTCTTTTAAATAATAAACTTTCACCATGATTCACCCCTTCCCTCTCAGGGTGTCCCAAGGTCCTAAAGATATTATCATGGTGGCTTGGTGCAATGTTAACTCACGTAGCAACTCTAGTACAAGGATACTGCTGAGTGAGTCGGCTACTTCATTCAACTTCCTATATGTATAGACCATATCAATGTCAAATTCCTGGTGGAACTCTTGAAATAGTCGATGTCTCATTTTCATGTCCTTCTGTGAGAAGATATATCTAAGACTCTTGTGATCAGAGTAAACAATAAAATGTTCACCCATAAAGTAGTGTCATCATATCTTCAGCTCAAATTCCAATGATGCTATCTCTAGGTCATTGGTTGCATATTTCTACTCATTTTGTTTCAAATACCTTTATCTATAGGAGATCACTAATTTCTCCTATGTCAAGACAAAAACTTGTCAGGCCCTTTATGCATTGCTGTAGACTACATACCAAACACCCTCTTCTGGTGGCCTCAAGATGGGGGAACTCATCAATCCCTCCCTTAGCTTATGAAATCTCTGATGACACTTCTCCAACAACAAAACAAGCTTCTCATTCTTCTTAAAAGCTGACAGGGGTGTCGCTACCAAAGAAAAGTTAGGTACAAATCTTCAGTAGTACCCAGGAAAAGACGAATTTCCTCTCCCTTAGGTATGTAATCCTTTATAATTATTTTGAAAAGATGTCCCCACACTCTGCCACTGTTTTCCGGAAGTAAAAAAATAAAAACTCATACTGTTATGAGGGTAAGGATTTCCTTCTCAAGAGGGATCTGTTGCACCCTCCTATGAATGAGTTTATCCCGTGCTGCCTAAGTTTCCTATTTCACTGACCCAGGAAAAACCCATTACAATTATATAGATACACTACATTCTTTCTTCTTAAAAGAGACAATATGAGTATAAATTGTGGATGTCCAGTCCTCATCCAAAATTATGTCGTAATTCCTCGACTCAACCAGCAAGAGGTTCCAACCAAAACAATCACCTCAAGGGTCATATCACACAATCTGCATAAGTGTGATTATTAAGTCTCCCCCAAAGGTATATCGAGATGTAAGGGTCATGTAAATGGGTTAATAGGAAACTCCATGTATTGAACAAGATTTTTGGTTTGAAGGAATGATTAGTACCTATGTCTATTAATACGAAAACTAGTAGTAGACACAAATCGTAGCCTGAGTCATTCATGGATCCCTTGGGTAATACTCCTTGACCACATATAGATACTTTATTACCCTATCCTCTAGCTCCCCGAGTCTGGTGGGGACCACGTTAGGGTGGTGGTCTTAACATGTCGAAATGTATACCACCTCACGGTTCTCTACTAGAACCTCTTCCCCATCTGATGCCCTGTAGCTTAAACTAACCCTATCAATATCTCTTCTCAAAACATTTTACATGCCCAAGTCTCTGAGACTGGCATCATTTTCCTAGTTTCCAACAGATAACATTAACTGGTTGTATCCTCTAAGCTAAAGAACATTCAACCAAAAAGGTTCTATCTGGCACCCTAACATAAGAAGTAATGATCTGAGGAATTGTGCTGGATCTTATGTCCCTAAATACACCACACACAGATGTATGAGTCCTGAAGCACTGACTGTAATGTAATAATTGAGTACCTAGTATGGTTGGTATGCCTTGATGAATAAGCATCTACGAACATGTCATCCTTTCAAATCTGTAGAGGATCTGGGGAAAACTCACCCATTAGCATTTTATGGAAAGTGACCCCCCTTCTATGATGAAGGTTCTTATTCTTTCCCAAATAAAAGTCACCTCTTTGAATGATCAGGGTAATATAAACCATATAATAAGAATACTGATCCATATAGAAGGCTCTCTACTAGGACCTCATTATGATCCAATGGTGCCATGGCTAGATGGAAACTTGGCTAACTTCTCATTCTAGTCCTTAGCTGCCTGTGAGTCAGGATCACCTCGGACCCTAAGGGGTATCTGATGCTGAAACATGTGTAAGGCACTAAGCCTACATGTGTACTCTACTGGTACTGCCCGTAGTAACAGGTGACCATAGGGTAGTGATATAGCTGGCACACTACCCCAAGGTACAATCTCAGGCAACGATTCATTTACCGAAGTATCACCACCAGGCAGACCATCCACTTGGTTATGTACAGATAAAGACTAGTATTTTGGGTAAACATTTGATATACTAGTGTCCCACCTAGGCATAAATCTCCATCCACAGCTACCAGCCAATACTCAGCTACTTGGGAATTTTTCATGCCACGTTACCTCAAAAGCCTCTTCCACTGGAACTCGTGAAACACACATAGTCATCATACAAGTCCACTGGTAACATCTATTTCGGATCCACATAGGATCTCATGGTGTTGATCCACACAATATCTCTTTGTTTAGATCCACATATGATTTGTAGGTACTAACCCATGCAAAACCCAAACTGGATCCGTATGTCACTGATCCATGATGGGCTGCTCTATGTATAGTCTTCATCGGGTAGAGAAATGCTGATCCATACTAGGTATATAGAATGTCGATCCACACAGGTTCGCTTGAATGAAAATCCAAACAAGGTCACTATAATGAGGATCTCTAAAGTGTGGTTGGGTTGGCCTTCATTCTATACTCTCTCAGAAATCCTAGTTTGTTGTCTACATGGATGCATACAGATAATTAATAGGTGCGCCAAATAAATTAAGTTATACATGGTAAGGTGACTCTAATGAAACCTAGAAATACAATTTCCAAAACACACGCAAACTATATTTTGATGAACCGAGTTAGAAATCAGAATTAAGGGTCCTGTTTTATTGATAAGTCATTCGTCTCACCAAAACTGTACTCCCTGAACTGAAAACCACACTCAAACACATAGAATTATTTATCCATTGAGAAGATAAGAGTCCATGTTCTTTGGTTGAACTAACCCCTTTGATAAAACTTTTTTAGGACATGTCCCCCATGGACCATTCCATGAGTACCCCAAGCCCCCTTCCCATTGTCCAAGGGCTGGAGACTAGTAATAAAAAGGCATATCACTGTAACGGGAAGTTATTTCCATTAAACTGGTATAATCACACTATCCATTTACACAACAAGAATCAAACAAGAAGTAAATTACTGTTGTAAATTTTTTACTGAAAGTAAAAGGGCCAAAATACTATCCCAACTAGAATCTAAAATTGAAACTAGAATAGAGAAAAACTCATGGAATGTCCACTGAGGATCCTAACTGATGTGTTGGTATAGCTCATGATTATTTGTCATTGAGTCATGTCATGTCAAATGGTCCACTTCTAAGCACCATTTAGTCTAGGTTCCCACATCCCTGATCAACGTTTTCAATTATATTCACATGATATAGCATGGTTTGGGGCATATCCTGTGTAGGGGTGAGTATAACTATACTCATTACGGACCCTGAGACCCTTGACGGTCTCCTAGAGTTCATAAAATGAAAATAATATAAAGAATGACCTCAATCACCAAGAACAAGGTAGTCATAAACTCTAATTAGGTATATGCTCATACATATACATATTTAATAAAAATATACTCATCTCAAACATTACGAAACATAAGACTCTTTCCTTTATTCCATTTTCACAATTGGTCCATGAGGGAATAATACCAAAAAGGTAACACCATGAAGGTAACACCAGGAAGTTAAAAATACCACAAAGGTAACACCACAAAAGTAACATAATGATGGTAAATGAAAAACAAAGGTAACACCACAAACTTAAAAGTATCATAAATGTAAGGAATCAAATAACACAAGGTATATGACAAAATAATAAACGTACATATGATTATTCATAAATCTAGATCATTTTATTCTGTCGTGAAACACTGATTCTGACCCACATAGGATCGATAGATGCTGATCCACCTAGGATCACTAGACGCTAACCCACACAAGATTTATAGATTCTGATCCACATAGGTTTGAAAAGCACTGACCCACAAAGGATTGATAGATGCTGACTCACATACGATTGATGTTCTTTATTCACGTTACATCCAGACACTAGATTATCTCTCATTGCACGCATGATTCTGGGGGAACCACTACTCAAGCCATCGGTTATATTTAAACCAGTGTGAAGTCCTGTATAAGAGTATACCCAAGATACTGCACCATCATAGGGGTCCCATCATCACAAAAATCTCATTGATCTGACACTCGATTTGTGAGATATAGACAATTTTGTAACAAGGGCCAGATTGGATTAATGACTGATCCAACTCAGATCAGAAGACAAACCCATCAAAACTCAGATAGAGTGTGTACAATGGACCTCCTTGTCACAAGGGTCTTTATGAAATCGATGGTGTTTCAATCAGGAACTTGATCTGTTAGTTACAGTACTTTCCATTAATAAAGGGGTGATCATACCGTTATTTGGACCCACTCGGTTAGGCCAGCTAGAATATCTCAAAAGATTGCTTTCTAGAAGAGGTCCCAACGCCACTGATGGCATGTCAAGTTGATTCCTATTTTCTCTGTTATGGTAATTTCATTATTTCGGTGTTGATTTAGTCTATGCCCGGTCTGACATGGTCAGACCCGCCCGAAACATTGATTCCTATGGTCTACATGACCCTGCTCGGGTCCGAACCACTTATAGTTGGCCTGGTTCACTAGGTTCGGACTGTCGGGGTTGGCCTGGTTTGGTGTGCAGACTAGGGCCATGGTTGGCCCAGCCTACTAGGTGGGCTCATCCCACCTGAGCTAGCCAGCTGGGCCGTGTTTTCGCCCCAGCCCCCTGGGTGGAGACATCCCACTTGACTGCACCATGCCGGATTGGTCTGCCTAAAGGAGGACCATTGTGTCCCGCTGGACTCACCATTGCATGGCCATTCTCCAAATGGTGGGGTGTTGCCATGTAGAATTCTTCGGATTGTCGATTGGCTGACCATCTTCCTCCAGCATGGTGTGGCGCTGGGCCACGCCACCACCTCCCTCTATGACCCTCTGGTCGCGAATGCTCAGTGCTGCCTCCATCGGCTACCGTTGCCACCCCCATTGCTCGGCGCAGTCAACTCGGGATGGCTGCCATTGGTCACCGTGGAACACCACCCTCTACCACTAGCGACCAGTTGTCACAGCTTTCCTCCGGCCACCACCGACCTCTGCAGACTTGGAGCACCGATTGAATCTTAAATGGGCCATTGGAAATGCACCAGGGGGATGTTCTTGGTGCCAACTGCTCCTATGGATCTCCCGCGCTGCTACCTTCATATCCTGACCTTCTATTCTGCATTGCTTTCAACCTAAGGAAAGAATACTAGAATAATTCAACATAAGTTGAGTGTCCAAGGGTGTAGGAATTTTTTGTTTGGCTGACGCCCTCTGCATATAATATGATAGCAAGCCAGAGTAGAGAAAAGAACAATGATGAACATTATAAAAATCTCCCTATCTAGAAAATATGCCCGCTGATGATGATCGATGGAACCTCCTCCATCGTTTTCCTCGGTTTGTGATTCGGTGGTTCATGTCACCACTCACTGAACCTTGTCGCATTTCTCTAGGTGGTTGGTGTAGCATTACTTTTCCATATCCATTTCGGTTATTAAATCTATTCCAACACCCCTCCCTAAGAACTATATATATAAGAGAGTATAAGGAGTATGGAACACTCAGGGAATTAATGGGGATCATTTAATTATAAACATCCCAAACTCATAATGACATAGGTACAAGAAAATAATAGTCAATCTAATTAATGGTATGACACGTCGTCGATCCCACCACCGTTGTTCGTCCATTAGGGAAAAGATAGAATATAAAATAACATCTTCATGTTATTTTATTTCTTTTTATAAAGTGCAAGAAAATTAAATTCTCACCCAAGCTACTGTTGTCAATGTAAAACCTCCCTCAAGAAAATCATGATGATGAAAATTCAATGGTTTCATCAAATATCAGTTCTGATAACATGGAAAAAGTAAGAAAATTCCGCCTACATGTTTTCTTAAAAGATCATAAAAATATCATAATATTAATAAAAATCACCCTCGACCGGCGTCGGTACAGTTTAGGCTCTACCTATGAGAAACATGACCCAACGAACTCAACAGTACTCTATGATATTCAATCTGTGTTACAATTTAGATGTTATGGATTTTAACAATAAAATAGTTTTTACCTAATAATTTTTTTATAGCCAAAAACTAACGTCCATAGTTGGCCCGCGCCAGCCGACACTAGTATCTACCTAATGAAAGCATTCCCTTATGAGTTCTGTGGTGATCGCATATTTTTAATCTCAGTCACCATTCATGAGATATTATAATTTGAAAAATAAAATAAGTTTATTTAATAATTTTATATATAGTTATTCCATTTTCAGGTTTTTTTACTAGATACATGCACCGACTAAACTTAAGTCACGTATTGGGATATCCTGACATTATAAATGTAATTATTCCCTTGTATTTCTTATCTGTGAACCCATTTAAGAGTTATTCCATGTTTTCAAGAAAACCACTAATGCACACTATTTAATGTTTAACAAAACATCAATGGATCTTTCTATGTACTCTAGGACTCAAAATCTTGTGCCGTCAGATTTCACAATATCAAAATAATTCCATTTAATTAAAAAAATTATACCGAAATTAAGGGACATTAAAAAATAAACCAAACATTAGATTTCACACTTAATCATTTCATTAAAAATTAATACAAAACCATATTTCCCATTTCCAATCAATTCCATTATCTTTCCAATTCATTTTATAATTTCACATCAACTCATTCTAACCATAAAAAAATTATTATTCAATAATTTATTAAAGATTTTATTTACATTTAGAAAACCATCTGATGAAATTAAAATTCATAATTAAACAGAATTTAGATACTAGTCTAGAAATTATCGCAACACACCAAACCAAAAAAAATATCCTATCAACCCCATCAAACTTACCTGCCTCACATCTCCACCATTCAAAACCAAATCCACACTTTCCATACCATAGAAAATTAAATCCAATATTCCATCACAACCACCCCATATAACAGCTGCTGATTATCTATCTATATAACAATCACACCACAACACATCAAAACAACACCCCACCTCCCCAAAACATCATTCAACTTCTTTATTTTAGGTAATTATCTTGCAACAATGAATATAATGTGGTTACCATTTTGTTAACCACACATAATTTATTATAAAATATCAATTTTTGGGGGATAAAAAACAACACACATTTATGTTTTCACAATACATATCATATACACACAAAAAATACCCTAAACCCCCCTTTCCACTTGGGCAATAAGCTTGTACTATCAACAATATAAAGATAATATCAAAATATGTAGATAAATGTGAATAAATATAATTCCCATTCAACTTTATTATACCAATTCTTCCTATAGATTATGTTGATTTAAAAAAAATAAACCCAATATATAATGAGAGTATAATACTTCCAGCATATTGAAACTAAATTATAAATTATGGACTCCTACCTAAAATTGATATTTCCAATCTACTATACAATGTTAGGAAAATGGAATGGCCACTGCCAGTCACCATAAGGTGTAAGAACACCCCCAATATCCAAAACCATTGAAACCGTATTATCTTATTAACAAAAAAAGATCAAAATATTAGTTTTACCTTGATCGAATCCTTCTTGAGATAAGAAAATTGGAGAAAACATGACTAGAATCAAGTGAAGAAAAGAAGGAACTTACCAAAAACCAACCACAATTAATCTAAAGGGGAATGATTTAAATGAAACAGAAATGGGGATAAAATATCACATTAAGAAGCACATGTGTTTCTGAATAAAAAAGGGTAATAGATAAAAAATTAATGGGATTAAGGGACTCAAAAAAAACTTATACACAGACTAAGAAACATAAGACCATGGAACAAACCATAAGACAATACTGCATAACAACCAAAAATAATTGTACTACGGTGAAAAACATATCAGTATTAGAAAACCAATGTGTCCAAAACATCATCTGATATACATGTCTATATCCATGATGAAAAATATGTTAATTGGCATAGAAAACCATGACACAACCCAAGATACTATACTATTCTATGAAATAACTTCCCCACAAACCATGATCCACACCGCATGGGGATAAATGTTTTTATGAATAACTAAAATATGAACCCATATACATTACATTGTAGAATCATCTCCAAACTATAGAAACTGATTTAGGCTACCCATATTTATCCCCTACAAATTCCATAATTGGTAGTGGCTCCAAAAATCTTCACCTGAGCCACTATGTCATAGTCTTACACCATACACCGCAACCACTCCCTTTTAATGCATCCTCAAACTCCAAATTTTATAAACATTATCAGAAATATATTATCCATTATGAAACCTATTTTTTACTGTTTATACTCTTCCAAAATCTGTTCAAGACCTTCACTAATAGAATAGTCACAAAATAATAGGTCAAAAGGTCTAAAAAAGTGAATCAGATACCTTTCATACTATTCTCATACCTAATAATCCAAACCAAATTATAATGAAAAATGGAAAATATTTCCTAAAAATAATCCTATGATATACATATCTTGGATCTCATTACATCTGAAAAACACCACCAACCAATCTCACCAACCCGAGAAATATTTTTATCTGACATTTCACATAATCACACCACCATATCACTTTATAATACACCCTATCAAGAACAACACCACCCCATTCTAGTATATAATAATATACATGGTTTTCTATATATCAAACAACACTTTCAAACAATCCCATTAACTTTTAATAAAATGATAACCATTACCATCAAGCAATAAGTCCCCGATATTAAAAATTAAGTAATTCCCTCTCCCATGTAAAGATAATATCCACTTTAGAAATTACTAACTCTCCCACATGGTTTTAATCATTTCAATGTGTAATTCATCTTGATTATGAATCAGGTATCCCCATTATCATATGATTGTTGTTTGAAAAAAGATATCACATCTTCATGAGAACAACACATCTCAAATAATTATAATATTTAAAACATTACATCACCATGATGGAAATAGCACAAAATGAGACAATATCAAAACAATTTAGAAGGCAGAACATGCCAAGATAATAGATTACTACCCCATTCACACTTATCCTTCCCGTGTTAATGGTAGAATATCAACAATTGATGTACCCCAATATATAACTCCATGGTCCTCCTCTATAAAATTAAATAATCCTTTTTAGGTCCTACACCACTTTCATCCTCTCATGAACAACATCAATATAATCACCCTCATTTTCATTCATTAACATGAAATCATGTTTTTGAAATACATAAAAATTCATACAAATAGACACCCCAATATCATATTAGATTAGTGCTTTTGAACAAATGGAAATGTAAACACTAGTGTATGATTGTGTTGTATTATACCTCACTTGGTTACTCTTGAGTAGAACACTTCTTCGAGACAATAAACACAATAAATATCTCCATATCTTTAGTAAAAGGAAAATTTAAAAGGGGTGATATAAAATTCTATGTAGGGATAAACAAGGGGAAATGTAATCATAAACATGAGAATATGGGTATGCGAATGTGATCATAACATTGTGTGATCATACCATGAATATCAAATAAAATTTTCACGAAATGTGGCATAAATATTTGTAGTTTACAAGACATGAATCAAAATTAAATGAAGAACCTAATCCATGGAATCATTACATTGGAATAAAACATATAATTGTTGAAAATAAATAAGTATATAAAATGATTTAAATATTAGTCAAGGTATCACTACCATGACCACATTGGTTGTTTGGGTTCACTCCCCATGCCATATTGGTAGCCATGGTTCACTCCCATGCCCACATTTTTATAATTATTTCTCTCATAATACCATCTTAGTTGTCGTGGTTCACTCCCATGGCCATTTTAGTAGCATGAGTGCACTCTTTATACCATCATAGTAGTCATGGTTTACTCCCATGGATATCTCAGTAGTCATGTTCCACTCCCAAGTCTATCATATTCTATCTCATGAGATATGAATCTTTTCCAAATGGAATTAGAGGGAGATATAGGTCCCACCCATCTCACAATGAAATCATACATACATGTTCCCCAAAATCAAAAATACTCATATCATATCTGATTAAATGAAATGGGTTTCAAAACAATGTAATCAAAACATAACCTATGGATAAGGAATGGTGTCATTATCATTTCATCAAAGAATATTCGATGAAAGAAATGATGGTTTCAAAATAATATAATGCATAAATGAGATACTAGTTTCATAAACATAATTCTATCAAAACATAAACCATTCAGAGAAAAAATTTGAATGTATACATTGAATAATTTTCCAAAAAAGGTATATGTAATTCAATGGATGTCGTCTGTGATGGAAAATAATTTTGAAAGATCCTTGAAAAAAAATTCACAGAAAAATATACTTTAGTCATTGAAAATTATTTTTAAAACATTAATCATTTTGAATAGAATTTTAATTTAGAATAATATGAACAAATTGAAAGAATACTTGAAATCATTTTGAAAAACTTTTTTCTTGAAAATAGATAAATGAATCATGAGAAAATATTGAAAAAATATTTGTATTCAAAACCAATTGAAAATTTATAATGGATTCTTGAAAACATTTTAAAACAGTTTACTGTGAAAACTTTTTCAAAACCTATAATGAAAAATTGAAAATTATTTGAAAAAATTTCCCTTAAAAAGAAAAAATTGAATTTAAAAATTTGTTTAAATTCCATTTAGCTGAATAAAATTTTAAAACATTTACAAAAGTCTTGAAAATGAATAATATAGTATTTAAAAAAAATTCTTTTTGAAAAAACAGTTTCATTGAAAAAATTATAACGGAGGGTCGAAAATGTTATGAAATTTATTTTTTATAACTTTATATATTAATCCTGAAAAAAATGAAAATTAATTTCCTTAAGAACATATAAAATATAATAGAAAAGATATTGAAAATATTTATCTGAAAATTAAAAAAAAAACTTATTAAAATTTGTCCTTTTAAACATGAATATTATGTTTCATAGAAATGACTGTGGGTAAATTCATACATACATTACGAGTTAAAAAAACAATATGATTGCATAGTAAAAATGATTGAAAAGTGCTTTGTTCTAAAAGTAAAAAATAAGATTCCACTGAAAACATTGGTAAAATAAAAAGGGGTAAAATTTATATTTTATTATTATAGGATAATATTATAATATTCCTGGAAATCCTTTTTAGAAAACATGGTTTTGAAAGAACATAGATTTCCGTTTGAAGAGAGTAAAAATTCATGCTTTCATGACAACACATTCACAGTTATCTTATATAAAAATGTGTAGAAACAATGGAACTAAATCATGGATATATAAACAATAAGTAAAGGATAAAAATAATCAATAGTGTTCTTGAGAGATCGATAATATGATCACATCAATGGAACTATAATCATAAACAATATCTAAAAATGATGAGATTATTTTAATAAACTACTCTTCTTTGTATCATGGGGTCATATTCTAGAAGTAAGAAAAGAAAATTTCATGAAGCCAAAATATCATGAAATATTAAGATTCATGATATAACTTGTCAAATAGAATTATATACACCCCAAAATATGAATATAGGTTCATAATAAAACATGTGTCTCAATGAAAACAAATTGAGACAATACTATATAACTGATTTGGTATCTTTTGAAACATTAACCCCATTAAATATGGAACATGTAAAATATATGTAAATACCCTAAAATATGACAATAATAATAACAGAATACATTTTTGTGAAGTATGTTTGTCAAAGAAAAGAAAAGTGTCATGAACATGGATTGTATATCATGGATATAAAAGGTGGGATTAAATTCTCATACATTGTGTATTAAATCTCATCAAAATAATTCAATACTCCTACATAATAAATTTTAATATATTATAAATAATTTAAAAAAACATATTCATCTATATAAAACCATATATGGTTTCATTATGACATTATATTTACATCATGTAAACAATTTCATATTAAGCTTACGAATTAGGTAATATTATTTATATTATTCACTTGTGTCTTAATTTATTATATCAGTCATCCCTATATATATCATTATTTAAATAATTTTAATAGTTATAGAAATATAATGTATATTCGGTATATTTTTTTATAATACATTATATAATATTGAATTTTTATTTGTAATACAACATTACTTTAGATAGTAGGACATACTTACGAATGGACGCTACTTCATTTTTATTCATGAATTGAAAAAAAGAATGTAAGTGAAATATAAGTATTTAATATCATTAATAATTCATTATTATTTCATATATATTATATATTACCTAAAAATATCCTTAATACATTCCAACTAGTGTGTGATGGAATCACATCACTTTTATGGGGTGGTCTGCCACACTTCCTCAAACAGAATCATTATATTTAAACTTGATAGAGAGCATAAGGGTGTGTTTCAACTACAAATTATAGAAGAATAAAAGAATTATAAATATAATAAATATCATATATAAATAAACTGTTCATTATAATTTCTACCATGAGAGGCGATAATAGAAAAATTAACAATCAACGTTTTGTGAGGCGATAGTTCCCCATACATGAAAAGAGTATATTCATTACCCATCAGATAGAAGTGTGTGTATTTGTAGTTAAAACCCACATCATCAATGAAATATAATGTAAAATTTTTATAAATTTTTATTTTAAAATAAATATAATATTTTTATTTGAGGGGCTGGGGTAATAAAATTAATGAATGTAGCATGAGGGAGGATGTTACCTCTTCTTTGGGTAATCATTTTGGTTTTCACAAAAAGGGATTAAATGTATTTCTAAATTTCTATATTGAGGTATCGTGGTTGAAGGGAGGTATTTTGGGATGTTTATAGGGAATATATTGGACAAAACTATGTGTTTTTTGTTGTGTGATGAATGAGAATGATGTGGTGGAATTTTATATGGGAGGAAATTGACAAAATTAGTATTTGGAAAACATGTCACATGTACCAACTATTTAATATAATGAAATTCATCCAAATCGAACCAAAGAAAATAATTTAAGGTTAAAGGATGGATAATTTCCATAAAATTGGTGTTATTAAAGTGTGTAGGTAGTTTTCAGAATTTGGTATGTGGTTTAGTTGTTTGCAAACCTAATTTATTTTATTATCATTGTAATTAATTTCAATTAATTTCACTTTTTTAGAAATCAATTTATATTATTATTAAGTATATAATATTCTTGAATATAATTATTGAATCGATTTTTCAGAATTTCAAACACTTAAGTGGCATACATAAATTTAAATTTAATCTCATTGACAGGAAGACGATGCTTATTTCTTAAAGTAAAAAATGATCCTTAGAATTCCTTGTTTTTATATAAAAATTCAATGAAAAATTAGTTCCAAGGGAATGAATTAGATTAATAAATAGAAATTTGATCTAATTAACTTTTTTAAATAAATTCAAAATTTAATTTAAACTTATAACTAAATTATAAGAAAAATTAGTTTTGAATTAAAATTCAATATGTTTTACTATTCATCAATAAAAGAAACTTGACATAAAAATAAAAATAATATACCCTAAAGTTATTTTTATGGTTAAACATGAAATATTAAGATAAATTTCACATATTATATTTAAAAATGTTCCATAATTAATATTTAAAATAGATTCTCCATTAAAAAGGGTTAAAAACAACCTTAATAAAAATATTTGTTTATATATATAATATTGGGTCTGTTCTGATCTTAGGAATATAAAATAAATTGGAATAATATTATTTTTTAATATATATAATATAAATATAATTAATATCTTACATTAGTATTAATTAATTTATCTTATTCATATAAATCCTCATTTCTACATATATTTTTTAATAAAATCATTGCATTTATATTGATCTTGTTTCTGTATTTTTTATAATAAATTGGTAATAATTTAATCAAACTATATATATATAGATTCATAAGTTATTTAAACATTATTATAACTACTAATTTATATTTTATGTTATATTAATTAAAATTTTAATAATAGTACATTACCGTTATTTAGTCTTTCATGTTACACGAGCCATCAAGGAATGTCATTATTGCGTGTAACAAAATCTATTCTAGGTGTTCTGTTTAGAGAAAGAAAAAATTTATGTTGTGTGTAGTGAATTTTTAACTTTTTTTTATTGTATAACTCAACCCAAACAAAGTACTTTTATATTAATTAAAGTATTTTTAGTGTGTAGGAAATAAAAAATATAAAAAAATTAATTATTTTGAAATAAAATATATCACAAAATCTAAGGTTGTTACATTCTACCATCCTAAAATGAATTTCACTCTTGAAATTTTAATGGGTTATCAATAGATTAATACATAGAATTTTCCTTCCATGAAACCGAAAATGTAAATATTAATACTATAACTTCCATTAAAAGGGGAATATTGGAACCGTAACTGTTACAAAAGGTAATATATAGATGGGTTTCCACATGGGAAAACATTGATTTGGAGTGAATATTTTATGTTGAAGAAATTTATAGATATTCATAGAGAGTGGTTAGGGTCATTAATCACAAACAAGTGAGTGATCAATGAAATGTTCAGGGAATCAAAGTCATAAATCCTTGATTACATAAAAGGCCCCCAGTTCAACAAAAATTAAGTTATTCGAACTACCAAATTTATTTGATACTTTTTCTAACATAGTGTTATTATCTTATTGACCATGAATACACAAATGGAAAAATACCCTATACCAATGGTATGCAATCATTGTTATATGCCTCCAAAATATTGGTATATCATATACCAACGGTTTCGAGAACTGTTGGCTAGTAATCCATCGGGATAGGTCTATACCAATGGATTTGGAAAAACATTTGGTATAAACCTATATAAACAGGTTTCAAAACCGTTGGTATATGTAATATGAAAAAAATATAACAATAGTTCGATATATCTGTTCATATATTTATTTCAAAAAAGAACCATTCTGTGGGTTTTGATCCTAGAACCACCGGTTTATGATTGAATGACCTAACCTCTAGCCAAACATGACATTTGTGAAAATAATTTCGTTTATATATATATATATATTAACATAAATATTTTATATATATTTTTATTTAATGTTCTTTGATAGAAGATTACGTAAAAAATACATGCAACTATACCAATGGTTCACAAAACATCAGTATTCTAACTCTTCATCACCATAAAAATATAATTGTCAATACTTAATGAAAACTTATACTGAAGATACTAATACTTTTCATGAATCATATAACATAATCTTTGAATTCTAAAACATAATTACTTCATTCAAAAAACATTATTCATAAACCATTTTTCTGGATTCCTCAACCTATTCATTAATAAATATATCTTAGAAAATGAAAAATGAATCATTTCATAAGGATCATCAACCTCAATCTAATAGTTATTCTTATGATCAACATAAATAATTCAATAAGAACATAACATAAATTTCACATGTAATTTTTTGTATCATTATCTATAAAAGTATTACCAATACTCATAACACCATCCTGATTCTCATTATGAAATTTTGATTTAGGATGTCAATTTAAATAATACCCATACATTCCATAACAAAAATATTAAATTTTAACCATGTTAATTCTTATTCAATCCATTTACTAAAACCACAAATAATGTGGTGAGAAACACAAATTATATAATGAAACCAAAAAATCATAAAAAATTTTCATATAGGATGTCTAAATTATGAAACCTAACTTTTAAACATAGACACCTTAGGTTTATCCTAGGTTATTTATAGTCATTATTCAATTAAAATAATTCATTATGGTTTATGAATAGTTTGTTAATTTCCAATGTATATTCCGCAGGAGTGAAAAATAATGTTTGCAGTAATTCTAGTTTTTTGTGTACCAGATTTCATTGAGTAAGGCCAGGGACATCTTTTTTGTGGTGTTTCCCCACAGTATATTTTTACTATATCCACATCCCCTGTTAGTATCCAGACAAAGATTTATTTCTAGGAAACCACTCAGTCTTCCCATTACCAATATTCAATGATATTTCATATATGTTAATTAATCGTTATAAAATTCCTAAGAGACATCCCAAGAAATATCCTTATAAATATTCAAAGGTATGTCACTAATGATTTGTCATTCTAGTTTCCAATGTTTCACTGATCCAACTTTCTGATACCAACTTCAAAGACCCTCATTTTTCGTACATAAACATTTCATCACTTTTGTGGAATACATAAAATATTATACCAATGGAATCCCAAAGACAATATTAGTTAGTTCTAATAGAAACGTAGAAATTTATACACTAGTATATGAGTGGGAATGAATATCTTTCAATAGGTTCTTCTTGGAAAGAACCCTACTTAGTCACATCAAACAATATATATATCTTCATATCATTTGGTAAAGGAGACATAAAAAGGGTTTATCTCAGCGATGTGTGTGAGTTAATTGGGGATAAATTTAATCATAAAGAAGATAATTCTATTATGAGAATTTTATCAGATCCTAAGATGATCATACCCTACATATTAGAGATCATAAACATGAATCATGGAATAATTATTAGTAGTTCATAATATATAAATCATAATGGAATGAATAATGTAATCCCTGAAATCCTAACATAAGAATATGTTGTGAAATTGATGAAAACAAAAGTATATAATATGATTTCTATAATAGTCATGTTTTCTATGCTGAAGCCATCTCATTAGTATGGGTTCACTCGCCATACCATCTTTGTAGTCATGGTTCACTCCAATGGCCATCTTTGTATCATGAGTTCACTTATCATAAAATATAATTAGTCATGGTTCAATATCATTGCCATCATAGTAGCATGAGTTCACTCCTCATACAACATGGTTATCAGGGTCACTCCCATCGATATCTTGGTTGTCAAGGTTCAATCCCATTACTATATTATTCTATCTAATGAAATGAAAATCCTTACCATGTAAATTTGGAAGGATATATAGGTCCCACCAATCTAATACTGAAATCACACATACATGTTCCCCAATATCATAAACAATCATATCAAAAACCATGAAATAATATAGTTGTTATAAACAGTTAATCATATCTTAACACGAGGAAAAAATATGTTTCATAATAATTATTCAAAGTATAACCCATGAAGAGAAGCTAGATTCATTAGTATGTAACCGACGAAAGAGAATAATGTTTCATAAATACCAAGTCATTAAAAATTAAACGATTCTGATAATGAATTTGAATAAGAAATTTTAATAATTTCCTCATAAACACTTGAGTAACAACAAAATAAGTAAATTTAGATGGGAAATAAAATAGAAATATCTTTAAAACCATTTCTTGAAAATGATATCATTTCTTCTTTTAATAATTATTATTTAAAAAAAATCCTTTTAAAAATAATATTCGTAGAAAATATTTTTAATATTTTGAAACAAGTATCAAAATAATTTTTAAATCCTTTTTTCTTGAAAACATATAAAATAAGATAGAATTTTTTTTGAAATGCATTTTTTTTGAAAATAAATATTTATCTTATAAAGGATTTTTAAAAACATTTTAAAATTATTTTCTATGAATCATTTATAATTATTTATAATGAAATCCAAAAAATGGTTGGAAATCCATTTTCCTTGAAAACATATTTATAATAATGAAATGTTTAGAATTTATTTATTTGAAAATATGTTGAATATTTTCAAATATGGGTAGAGATGTTATAAAATAATTTGTTGAAAATTAATTTTTTAAAATTCTATTATTATTTAATAAATTTAATATAATTGTAATTTTTTTAAAAAACATTTACTTAGATACTTTATTAACAAAGCAGGAAAAACATTGAAAACAATTTTACATAAAAACTTATAAAAAAATATTTAAAACAATTTGAAAACCATTTCAATGAAAATAAATATTAAAAAAACATTTTTTTTCTAAAACATACTTTTATACATGAAAATAAATCTTTATAAAATTGATAGAAGGTAAATCCCTACATTATGTATGAGGTAAAAAATATTTCTTTTTTGATGGTAAAATTGTTAGAATGGTGACTTGTTTACAATAAAAAAATAATATAAAATTAAAAACATAGGAAAAAGGTAGTAATGTTAAAAATTTCTATAAAATATTATAGGATAATATTAGGATATTCTTGGAAACCCTTTTTAGAAAATATGGTTTTGAGCGAACTAATATTTTTTATAGAAGATAGGTTAAAGATGAGATATTTTAAAACAAATTCTTAACTATATTATCTACCCAATAGTTGAATAATGGTACCAATACATGAATATATCATGTATAACGGGATTATAAATATACTCCTGATTTTTATTGATATATGGATAATAATAATTCTTCTAATGAAGAATAAACAAAAATAATCTCATAATACAATGATATAGTTATAATAAACATTAATTTTGTGGTAACTTTGGGACATAATATCTAGTTAATAAAAAGAAGATAGATGAAACATAAAATATAATTAAAAAATATTCATGGTATACAATTTCAAATGGATGTATATACACCCAGAAAAAATAATGTAGGTGAATAACAAAACATGTGTCTCAAAGATGGAAAATTGAGACCATGTTTTCTAACTGATTTGATAAATTTTGATAAATAATCCCCATAAAAGATGGATCAATGAATAGATATTTATATAACCATAAATTTAAAAATAATTATAATAGAATACATTAAAGTGTATTATATACACTATTCAATTGAAAAGAGTCATGAACATGACATATATCTCACAGATATGAAAAGTCTGATGAAATTATCTTATCTTGTCTCTTGACTATCATGGAAATCATATAGAATTTCAATATAATAAATTTTTGTTTATTCAAAATATTTTACATAATCATATTATTATATATATACCATATATTATTTTTTTATGAGTTTAAATTAGCTTCATGTTAAGAATTTCATGTTAAGGTTCCACTTGAGGTATTATTCTATTTGTTTTTCTCTTGTATCTTAATCTGTTACATATTTTATTCATATACATATATCAAGGCTTAAATAATGAAAAAAATGATATAAATAACGTTTATGTTCAATGTTTTGTATTATAATAATCTAAATAATATAGAACTATGAAATGGAATACACTGTTCTTGGAGACCGTAGGCTATACGTAGGTATGAATGTTCCTTCTGTTTTATTGATGTATTGAGTGAATGAATGTAAATGACATATATGTATATGTATATATGTATATAATATAATTATAGTTGGATTATTATTTCATATATAATATATAGGTTCAGTAAACATATCCTTACTAAATTCTACGTAGTGTGTGAATGAATCACATCACTTTGAGGGGGCTGTAGTTCACACTTAAGTGAAATTATTATATTTCAACAACATGGAAATCAGAAGGATTGGTTGTAAATAAAAATTATAAAATCATAAGGAAATCATAAATATCATAAATATCATATATAAATATATTTTATATCATAAATTCCATCATGAGAGGTAGTAATGGAATAATGAACCATCATCATTTCGTGAGTCGGTAGTCCATTGTACACATAAACCCTATGTCAGTTACCCATTAGATGGAAGCGTGTGTAATTTCTGGTCAATGTAATATCATAAAAACATATCATTATATTGAGGAAACTATTATTTTTGAATATTAATTGAATAATTATAGTTAAAGTGGTGGAGAAAGAAAATAAAAGATAGGAGCTTGAGGGAGGATGTGACCTCTACACTTCTTTTGGTTTTCACCAAAGGTCTTACCTAGATTTCATTCTACACAAATAGGGGATTAAATGATGAAGGGGTGGTTTTTTGGAACCTTATTGTTTAGATATTTTCCGAATCTATGTGGGTCTATAGGTGTGAGGCATAAGGGATAGGTGGTTGTCTTTTATTGGGTTGGAAAAGTATTCAAATGGTAGTTTTGATAAAAAAATGGTGTACCCACGTTTTTGACTAAACAAAATCATCCAAAATCAACCAGAATCGATATTTTATGTTTTATGGCCAAATAATATCCATAAAATGGGATTTGGAAAAATTTGTAGGTAATATTGGGCATTCTGTTTAAGGTTTAGTTATTTGTTAAACAAATTTCTCTATTAATCATTGTAATTAATTTGCATTAGTTTAACTACTATTTTTTTGTTGAAACTAAGTTGAAATTATTATAAATTATAAATTATTATGATTCAAAATATTTAATCCATTTCTTACAAATTATAAAAACATAAGTGACATATATTAATTTAAATTTAATCTCCCAGATAGGACAACACTATAGGTTTTTTAATTTAAAAATGGTCAAAAAAATTCTATATTTTTATATCCAATTCCACTGTGATATTTGTTCAAATTACTTACATTGAATTTAATGGAAAATTGGATCTAGTTAAAATTGTAAATAAATTTAAAATAAAATTTTTCCTTATAAATATGTTTGAAAAAAATAAAATATTAATTAAAATTCTGTATTTTTTAGAATTCATCAAAAAAATTGATCTTTGCAAAATTACCAAAAATTTATCTATATCAGATTCTTATGTATAAATTTAAATGATGATGTTTATATGGACATAATGTATTTATAAAAGTTCAAAAATTTATATTTAAAATAAGTTGACCATTAAAATTTTGTAAGAACTGATTTTATAATAATATAGGTTTTTGTGTGTCAAATTTGTTTTATTCTCATCTTATGCATATAAAACCATTTAGATGAAAATAAAATATACCAGTTTGAATATAGAACATTTGAATTTAATAAATATAAGACAATATTCCTAATTAATATAACATATTAAGATAAATCAACTTTTCCACCTAAATATAATCATGTATAAGATGATTTTCTTTTTATACATTAGGTTTCTATATTTTTTTATAATTAATTGTTAACGAATTAATTTGACTATATATATATATATATTCCTATTTTAGTTAATCAATTTCATAACTACTAATTTAATGCCTGGGTTATATTAATTAATATTTTAATATAATAACATTATCATTATTTAGTCATGCGTGATACACAGGACATTGAGGGAAGTCATTGATGTGTGTTACACATGATATCCTCGATGGTATGTGTAGGTAAAGGAAATAATTATTTGTCATGTATTTCATGGTTATGTTGGTTTTATATATAATTAAATCCAAAAATATTGCTTTGATATAACATAATTTCTTTTTAGTGTTCTGTTAATTGAAAAATACCAAAATGGTTAATTTAATTTGAGAAACAAATTTCACAAAATATCAGTTTGTTACACTAAGCCTTCATTCTCATTTTATTCACAACATATGTAAAATAAGAATACTTATCTAAAAATATGGATCTAATAACTCTATGAAACTGCATTACCTCATTCGTATACCTCTTTTCCAAAACATTTGTGGAGCTCGACTCCATTATCACCATCTACTGGTTTGATTTCATCAACGTATCCAAGATCATCCAAATAAAATCACATATTCCTTGATTTGTGGTATCCCTATTAATGGATAAATTTGTATTTTACCCAATTTACACTAAATATCATACAATGGCTGTAAAAATCTACTGAGAATCCCAAGCATAAAAATAGTTTTTTTAGGCCATGGTACATCTTGGAAACTGTTGGGTGTATCTCCAAAGTGAGCTATAATACATTAAGACTAATCCCACAAAACATTATAATAGAAAAAAAAACATCCCTTAATAAAACACCTAGTTCTATTCATCCCCCACCATCCCTATAAATTATAACCATGACCAACATGATTTGGAATCACCTATTTGTCTAAAACTCCAAAATGATAATTATCTACCAACTATATGATAGACGAATTCACTATCATATAATTTAATAAACCATAAATATAACCATCCATTTCAACTAATTTCATGCTTAAAATGAGACACCATATCCCGGAGGAAGTGAACCCATCATGTTTAGAAATTATATTTGGATAACATCCCATAAATATGGTGATTTTGAAGAACTTTCATCATTAATATGAGATGATTAGAATGATACTCCTCTAACATTGATTACATTAATATCTCACCAATGAACATGACTATGGAAAGGCCTACGAATTCATGTGACATGGAGTCCATGATCCCCATGAACCTATCTTGTGCATTCATGAAACAAAATGACATGACCACAAACTTTATGTGCTCAAACATATATCTAATGATAGTATTTGGGATATCGTCTTTCTTTACCCTCAACTGGTGATAGGTAGATTTCATATCAATCTTAGTAAACCAACTACCTCCAATAAATTGGTAAAAAAGAGCATAATTCCTATAAATAGGATAGTGGTTCATAATCATCACGTGATACAAATCTCAAATAAAAAATTCATAGCCTCAAAATACCATCCACCAACTTGAAATACAACACTAGAGAACCCCATTGAGACAAAATAGTCTAGATAAATCCTCCATGCATCATATCATCTATCTAAATATTCAACACTTATAACGTATAGGGTTATATAAAACAAGGATCAATCAAAATCGTAGAAGCATTGTGAATCATGTATATCCCAAACTCAATATCGCAATGTGGGGGTAATATAAAAAAACTCCATGGGAAAAAATCCACAATAACCCCAATGACCATGTGAACCTCCACCATCCTAGTTTCTACTGAATCCATAGATAATTATTCTATCAATGAATGATGGGGATCCACCCAACTACTACCTAACTGAAAAATTTATTGCTGATGAAAACTGGATGTTGAAAATACAAACCATGTAACAACTCTTCTCTACAATAACTAAAATTTATCATTAATAGTTTTGAAAAATTCAATGCTAAGAATTAAATAATACAGATGAATTTGAAGTAAGAAGAGATCCCAACATAATTAATTTTTCTCCATAAATATTCTACATCCCAGAGCACATAAAACAAGTTATTTGATCCAATGACTAGCTTCTTCAATCCTTGGGGAATACACAATCTTTCTACATATTTTCTTGGAGAACAAAATATAGTGGATTCGAGAAAGGGGAGAAGATTTATTCAACAAATAAAATAAAAAACAAGTATAGATATATTAACATTATTGGAATTTATCTTCTCTAGTGCTGCAATCTCCACTACCTATAATTGATCATACTTAACTCTTATATCATGCTTCAAATTACCTCCTCTATTAAAATTCTCACGTCATGATCCTTGAGCTCAATGAACTTCTTGAGGTAGATCCATACGTGCTGCATCTCCACTCAATGGGGCATAAGCATGATTCCCCTACTACTTAATGGTCTTACTGGTATCTAATGTTGTGGATGACACTAAACCTATCCTCCTGCACCAAATGTAGAACAAGTAACCACAGGGAAATGATTTTTATTATGGCCACACAATAGCCCAAACAAAAATTATACCCATGTTCCCAACAATATCATGAAAACCACTAGCCTCACATATCCTGAATGGAATCTTCTAATGTTGAATTCCATTTGGTAAAATCTTCAAAGACCCTTGGGAAAGAGACCTTCTAATGAAACCTCTCATCCTTGAAGAATCTTTGTAGTTCCCCTCTCATTTTAAACCGCCTCATGAGTGAATACAAACGTTCACCTCTACCATCTTTTGAACATATAAATATGTTGGAATTGTAACATGATTAATTGTATACAATTTAAAATTATGGAGTGCCTCCTCAAGAAGACTCACATTGGAATTATTGTCTATTAAATTCCATAGAAAAATATAAATATGTACATGAATTTGGTTCCAATCTCCCACATAGACTTACTTCACTACTAATGAGATGGATAATCTTGCATCTTCATTGGAATCATGGTCAATTATAGGAAATCTAAAACAAAATAACAATTATAATTTGTACATTAAACATATTCCTCCATTTGTTCGCTAAGAAAAAATGTGCACCACTAACATTAATCTCTCCATATTAGAATAACTACTAATGGGGCATAGTACAAGGCCCTAGACAATATCAAACCAAAACTAATCTCATATTTATATAAACATATCTTTGTATC
This sequence comes from Viscum album, assembly GCA_963277665.1. Classification (NCBI taxonomy): domain Eukaryota; kingdom Viridiplantae; phylum Streptophyta; class Magnoliopsida; order Santalales; family Viscaceae; genus Viscum; species Viscum album. The sequence goes on from OY728128.1 coordinate 329,310,065, forward strand.
TTAATCTAAAATACTTCCATTATACTTCACAAAATTATTTTATTGAAAAGAAAACAACATCCCCTACCACTAATTATCCTCTTCAATAATTGCGACATCTATCTAAACCTTCACTGCCTGAACCATTCATGGAAGACATCTATGAACCGTATCTATAAGTGGAAAAAAGATTCCTCAATCATGGTAGTATATAATTTAATTAAAATGTAATTATACATATTTAACATTCTAAAATAGAAACCTCTCAAATTAAAATATGAACATAAGTGAAAAATGGAATTGAATCACTCATATGTATCTACATTACAAAATAACACACATCACTTGTTCATTTATAATGATTGAAGTACATCTATTGGACCACAGGTTTCCCTAAAATATATTTTCTAAACAGTCTTCCTTATCCCATGTCACACACCATGATAAACTAACATTGTTTCCTTTTCAACCCATTCATTCATCATTTAACCAAAATATGAACTTCTTCATATCCCTCAACCATACCTCCAATCATTAATGACCACTTCCTCTAAAGGAACCCCTCCTGGGTTAGAAATGAAGGGTGAGAGATAATAACCCTAGATCCCCACCTCTAGTAGGCCATGTTTTGGTGACTATCACAAAAGGTATAAAAAAAATCACAAACATACTCCATTAAAATCTATATTAGTATTATCATGATAATGTTAAATCAACAATAGTTAACTCAATGACATAATATAATAAGTAAACATAAACAATCCCACAATGCATTTGATAATAGAAATAACACATATAAATGTCAGAAAAGAAAATACAAATAGAAAATATAAGCTTGAAACATAGTAATATCATAATGGTCAGATACAGTAATGTCCATCAAAATCCATGTAGTCCTCCGAAAAATATGTTAATTTGTTTATGTGGGCCCTTAAGTACGGTTGGACTCTATCTCTAACTAAAATGTTTTTAATTATACAAAATAATGTTATCTATTAACATATATATTAAATTATGTTAATGATTCTATATTATTTAAAAAAATTATTTATAAATATCATATTATTTCAATTAGATAACTACATTGGTTTTTTAAGTCTAAATGAGATTATAATTGACTATATATGTGTAATTATTGGAAACAATAAGATTTGACATTGTTGAATTGTAAGACATAAATAACACCTAAAATTCCCTATGTACGAGTCAATGACACTAAAAGACAGAAGAATCATAGATAGACATATGACTCACTCACATACAGTTCAAATAGGAATATGATGTATGTATGTGAGGCTGACAACGTTGGAATGACTCATCGAACTCACTGTTGCATATGACTCACTAATGTAGATGACGTACCATCAGTCCAAGTGAGATACCATCAGTCTATGTGACCTACCGTTGCATGGTTCTACTGATGCAAGGACTAACTGCTAGTTGAATTGGGTTACTGATTGATCAACGATCTCACCGACAGAAAGAATAACTCGCTGATTGAAACATTTCATCTATATAATAAGTCACTGACGTATTGCAAGACCAACAGACTGACCTATCAATACTGACTAAATGAGACACCGACAGAAGGACACACTGATAGAAATATACACTGATAGAAAGAGATACTGATGGGTTGAGACACTAATAGAAGATGACACCGACCGAAGAGTCACCGATAGGCTATTTAAATATGCATTTATTAATATTACTTGTATCAGGCATATTTGTGTCATTTATTGATAATGACACATTTAATAATATTTTTATGGACATATAATAGTTAGTTTGAGGTAGGATTATCTGATTCACATGGAATGTACCAGATACTTATCGGCCATTGAAAATAAGAAGTTTATTTATAAGAGAGAAGATATGTAATATCAAGTTAGTCGTGTGGTGCATTCCTTTGAGAGATATACTGAAGAAAATATGCAACTCTCATGAAACCACTATGAACTCAAGATTATAAGTAAACATGAGTCGATCTAAATAGAGCTGAACATAAAATTGACAAAATATTTCAGCATAACAATGTAAGAGATGAATATACCTACAGAACCATACGTGTACGTTGAAGCCAGAATACGACACTGTTTTTGTGTCAACTTCTAGAAGAAGTCCCATACTTCATATCATCTTCATCAAATGAGTATAGAGAAGCACTACATAACACACATATCCTTTTAAACATAACTCTACATTTATAGCTCGACTGTGTTAATTTAGTTAAATTTCTGAGTAGTGTGTGTCTTTTCCTATCACACACACACAAACTTACTCCTATGCATATCTAGAGGTTACTCGATATCCTCAATCTCACACAATTTTTATCCATTTGTATCCCATGTATAACTATAGATGTGGCCTTTTGTGATATTTTTATTTTTTTCCCACGATAAACTATGGTAGAGGTTAATAGTGACTATGATAGCCCTGTGTGCTGTTGTTAACCCTGATCTAGGGTGTTGATCAAATGATCTATTAATTTAATCTTCTTGGTTAAAGTTGGCCACCATGTGGATAGGATTACGTCTCTACATGAGATTGAACCTGTTGTTTTAATTATGCTATGTTTTAACCATATTGACTTACTCTATTTTATCATATATTTTATGATACAATATTTTACTCTATTAGTTTGTTTTAGCAAGCGTTTAAAAAACTATTTAATTATTATGATAGTTTCAAGAGTTATATTAATTATCAAATTTATGCAATTGAGAACTAATCAATATTTGATAAATTAATTGAATAGTCATTCTCTTATAAATTAACTACTGGCTAACATAGTTATCATATTTTTTATATTAGATTAATTTCAAGTAAGTTTTTCAAATAAATTTTTTAAGATACTTAATTCACCCCATATTGAGTACTATACTCCGACAAAAATATGGTATCAATTTTTTTGGGAAATTTTATTTTATAAATATTTTTCAATCAATTTCAATTGTGATTTTAGTTATATAGAAAATCTCTCAAAATTTATGTTATTAATAATTTTTTATCTCATTAAAATATTATTCAAAAATTTATCGATAATAGGATGGAAGGTGATACTACTAAAAAACCTCTACTATTTAATGGTTAAAATTATTCACAATGGAAAAGTAAAATTAAAATTCACAAAATATGAATCGTTTTGGATATTTTGTCCTCAATTGTAGATGTGTATAAGATTCCTGCTACTAGTAAAACCACTTGGGATGACCCAACTAAGACTTCTTATAATAATAATTATGAAGCCACAATTTGCTTATATATATTATTTAGAAGATTGTGAATTAAATATAATTATTTCCTAAAAAACATCCCATGATATTAGGAATAATTTCTCTGTTTCAAATGAAGAAACTTCTAGTGTTAAATAAAACAACCTTAATACCTATACTATTAAATATGAAAATTTTAAGATGAAGCCTGATGATCCTTTTTAGGAAATGTATCTTAGATTTAATGAAATTGTGAACATTGTGTTTTCCCTTAGAAGAGATGTTACTTCCAAAGATCAAATCATGAGGATTCTAAACTTATTACCTAATAGATGGAGAGGAACGTTTTTCTCAATTAGAGAATCAACTGGCATTAGCAAATTACCTATCAAAGAACTCATTGGAAATCTGATGATGTATGAGGAAGAGATTAAAGTAAATAATGAAGAATAGGATGAACTTAATAGAAAATATATATCCTTCAAGTCTACTACCTCTATGAATAACAAAATAAGATAAGATTTATGCCTCTGCTGAATAATCATGTAATGATGACTTAACAACATATAGTTATAAAGAGAACGATGAGTTGCCTGAAAATCCTAAAACTTTTATAAGCAGAAGATGTTTTTTAAGAAGATAAATTATAATGGAATATATGATAAAAATGGAAACTGAGAAAAAGATTTTAAAAGAAATGAAAAATCATAGACACTTCCGAATAATGGGAAACATATGTAGCATTCATGTATGGTGAACTATCGCATCAGGAAACTGTGATGGATTTTTTTACCTTCACAACCTTTCAGGGAATGAAATTATGATAGAAGCAATATATTTCATATTATGTATTTAATAATTATAATTTCGTAATTCATATGTAATTTTTATAAATAACACAACTTTATTCTTTCTAATTTGTATATATATGATAACTTCTTTTGTAGATGTGTAGAATATCACTTCCTCAAAGCAATGTGATTAATTCATAAATTAAAATAGATATGTTAAGTATTATTTTAATAAAAATATATGATATATTTATTCTACAACAATTATTATTTAACACATACCTTCTCAGTTTCCAATTTCTTTGAATACAATAATTTTTTTGTGGAAGTGTGGAATAAAGCCTTTTAAATCTATGTGATTCATTCATACACTACATGGAATGTATTAATTATGGATTATGTGATATTATATGATATATATTATATAATAATTCTAATTACATTATTTTGTATTATATACAAATATTTCATTTACTTTGTTTCGTTGAACACAATTATTAATTGGAATCATCATTCATGCGTACGTACGAGCGACAGTCTCCATTAATAGTGTATTACGATCCATATTTATGTATTGCATAGATTATCATTAATTAATATATAAAGAATATAAATGATATTTATATCATGGATTACATTATATAAATCATTCCATTGGTATGATGCCCAAAAATATTATAAATTAAGACATGTGCAAAAAAAAACAGATATTACACGAAGAAAAACCATAGCATTGACTTTGTTAACAAGAAGGTAATATAAATTAATAATCAATACATATATGTATTATATGTATGAATATGGTTACTTAAAATAATTATAATTGAATTATATTTACTATACAAGTGGTTTTTATGATTACAATATCATTCAATACATAATGTATTAGAATTATATCTCACTTTTTATTTTCATGATATACATATCACATTCATCACTTACTTATATTGTGTGGTGTATTTACATTAATATGACATGTTATATTATTAGTTTTCTATATTTATTGAAATAATAATACTTAAATTTATATTATTACTTCATGGGTATCACAATTTTAATGCTATGCATGAAGGGTTTCCTCATAACACTTTCTTTGTGACAGACAAGTCATGTTCACCTCATATTTTTTATATGTGGTGTGTATAATACCCCAAAATGTATTTTTATAATTCTTATTATTACTATTAGGGGTATTTAAAAATCCATTTTATCTTCATTATTTCATGGGGTTTATTTTTCAAACATTGGAAAATTTCTAAAGTATTTTTTTATCAATTTCCCTTCTTTGAGACACATGTCTTGTGATGAACCTATATTTTCTATGGGGTGAATATACTGACATTGAGATATTAAATCATGATTATATATATATTAATGTTATTTTATCCACTATTTAATTTCATTTTCTTACATGGGGAGTATAATTCCATGTTACTATGTGGTATGTTTTATGTGAATCAATACCATCTTTTATCGAGATCGTTTATGATAATGCTTCCATTAATAAAATATTATAATCAATATTTTTTTTAAACTCTTGAATTTTCTTATCTTGTGAATATTCATGATATGTTCATGAATTTTCACCATTGTTCCATAACATTTAACATAATATTATTAAGAATGTGTTTTTAAGAATGTCCTACTTTACATTACTCTCTAGTTGGAAATTTATGTTCTTTCAAAACCGTGTTTTCTAAAACTGTTTTTAATACATGTTTAATATTTATTTATTTATTTTTCTATTTTTTAATGAAAAGGGTTTCAAAACAATCTTAATATTTATTTATATTTTTTCTATGTGTTTTCAAAGAAAGTTATTTTTAAATGTTTTTGAAGTTTATCTTATAAATTTTCAAGGAAAACGGTTGTCTAAATTTTTCCAAACTTATTTTATATGTTTTCAAGGATAAGGGGTTTCAAAATGATCCCAATATTTATTTATATATTTTAAATGAATTTTCAATGAATATGGTTTTCAAAATATTTTCTTTATTAGATATCCTTTTTCAAATATGAAAGGATTGTTTTGAAGAAATTTTTTTAGTGATATTTCATAATTATTTTACAAAAATAATGACATCAATTAATGTTACTCATTCTGTCATAGGAAATGATCCAAGGGTTTCATTCATATTCTTTACATGAACAATTTATTTTTTAATGGAACGATGTTTATGAAAACTCATTTCTCATTTATGGGTTATGTGTTTATGAAACACATTCATCTTCCACATGTTATATACTTATTTAAATTGTATATATTGAACGGTTGTTTCATCTTGAAATGGGGATGAACTTATTTGTTTAAGGTTCAAACTTTCCAATCCATTTCTAATGGGTTTATTTGTAGAACCGGAAACATTCAACGATTCTATATCCATTTGGACCTTCTTCCCAAAGGTAGGTTCCCATTAGTTATGGACTGATAAGGCTTAAGAAATTTCATTGGTTGAGAGGATGGGAGGTCAGACTCATCACACCTTTTTGGGTGGAATTATTTTCTACTCCGGGACTCTCTTATAGATTTGAGTAATGTTTGTGAATCCTTGCTAATTTACCAATCCATAAAATGAGTTTTTTCCTTTATAACTTGCTATAAATGATTGATATATACAGAATTTAGAGAATCTGTTATATGTATTTGATGTTCTTAATCAATAGAGAATCATCTATATGAATTATTAATTCTTAGTAAATGTTATCCTTTAATATATTATATAGAACTCTCTTGGTTATTATGTTGACCATACTGGTTTTAAATCCACTCAGTGGGGCACATGAAGTTTATTATCATTCAGAAAGACAATATTATTTTAGAGTTGAGATCGTACTAATAGATGGTCTACCTACGTATCCTTGTTAGATAATGATTTAGAACCCACATAGATCGAGTGATGATGTATGAGGTTTTTGCTTGAATAATGGACCAAAGAGAGATTTCATAATTACTTTTACAGTCTATGCTCACATGAGTCACGCTAGATGTGAGAAACAATAGGTATTTGTAAAACCGGACGATTGTTCCACGAAATATGAAATCATAAGAAATGATTTAGGGCATACATATTTATGTCTGCCCCAAGTAAATGATGAAAAAGTGTTTTAGAAAATAATCCCAAGGGTAGGTTCCAGAATGGTGTTTATACATTATGGAGATTTGGGATTTTATCCTAGGACGTACTCCTGAAAAGGAATCCAAAAATTTAATAGGGACTTATGATTCGGTTTTATTCCTGATAAGGAATCACAAATGAAATGAAATTAATACTGGTGCTTACTCCTGAGGAGGATTCCCATATTATGGGGAATTGTAATTTCAGGCTTACTCCTGAGATGGGGGCACAAATCAAATGAAATTCTTCGAATTCATTTCAGAGAAAGAATCCATCAAAGGAACCATGCCACAAATGGCTTTGAAGAGCGTTTTGAAGGCTGAATATGAAGAGGAAATGTGGATTTGAGTAAAGGAGGTGACAAGGAAGGAGGCGTGCAAGTTTTTTTCTTCTGCACAAGTCCTGGTTGTGCATGTATACTTGTGTGACATGAGTCAACTTGGGCGACAAAGAATCCATAATGTAATACATTGGATATTTTGAGTTGGAGCCCTTAGTATCATCTCTATAGGCTTTTAGATGGGTGGTTCACAAGTTTCCTTGAGAGGTAAAGGCTGCGCGCAAGTGTCTTCACTTACCTTAAGCGAATGACACTTAGGCATGCAATTATTGATATGTTCTAATACTTATGCCTAATTATTCCTATTTATAGATTCCATTCTAGGTAAATAATTACCTTAGATGTGTTCGGAAGATGTTAGGAAAAGTCGTGGGTGACCAGAGCATGTATATGTGTTTTAGAAACTTATTCCCCGAAATGGGGGCCCACAGGGGATACATATAGCCCACCTAAGTTTTGGAGAAAAAACTGCTTTGGGCATGAAGTTGACCGGTATGCCCATGACTAGCGCACATGTGACTTGCATGCCCAAGGCTGGCGTGAAGGAATACTTGCGCACCTTAACGCCTTGGCAATATTTGATAAATCATACCTCTTATTTGCTCAAGGTATTCCCCTTAGTCAATCTTTGGATTCTGTGATGGAACGGTGCGCCAACAAAAGTCCCCCCTCAGAGTTGGATCAGAAAAAGGAAAGAGGATTTAACTCTAAGGTAATGTATAAAACCAATGATTTTGGGCTCATAGGTTTTGAGAGGGTAGGTAGCGGCGTTCAACTTACGATGTGTAGGGTTACCACTTCACATATAAATATGGGTTACACTCTCACGCAAAGCACCCAATATCCAAAAGCATCTTGCTATTGTCGATCAGGTGAGTTCTCATCGTGAAGGTGCTGATATCTATGGTTGATTACTTCTTCTAAATTGTACCGCGCTTCTATAGAGATATTTTGACTTTTGTGGAAATACTTGCAGGAAAATACTTGTGCGGTCACATTTGCATGACAACACTTGAACGCCTTAATACCATAGCCATTTTTTTTCTTCACAAATATTTCATTAAAAAACAGACCTTAATTAAGTGTTAAATGATTGATCATTATACAAATTCAATAGCTCCTAGAAGAATTGGATCGGCTGATGAATTGGATATCAAGAGAATAAATGATATGATGAACATCATTGGCCATGACTACTATGATATATTCGATACCACTCTCCCAAATTTGTCCAATTCTTAAAGAAATATCATTTAAATTTCCCACGGAGCATTTACTTGCCTTTATATGTCCATGGTCATCTGTAAAGAGTCAATGTTATAAAGCCAAGGAACTATCTCCTGCATTCTAGGTTTAAGACTTACACCGATTTCGCTTCAGAAAAGTCTCATTGTAGGATCATTTGTTAATGCTGGAAGATTGGATAAGGCATACATAATGCATCATAGCCATTGTGCTCCAGATCTGAAGCCTCAAAATCCTGAACTGCAGCCACATTGTCATCCCTCAATCATCCAAAATTCATAGATGGATCAATCCAAAGGCTGAAAGAAGAGTTGGGACTTCCATCCTGGAGAAAGTGTGAAGCCAACTTGGATGTAACATCCCGATATTTTATAAGATATATTCAATTTAATTTCTTTCATATCTTCGGTTTTACGCTACACTAAGATTATCTTGCACTATACGCAACACCGTATTAGCTTGCAGTATACGCAACACAATTCTTCGATCGTCTTATACACAATTTCAAGTTCATTTGAAAGAAGTTATTCTATGAAACATTGAGTGTATATATATATATTAAATGTATAAATGAAAAATGGTTGGATTCTATTATAACAAAACAACAAAGGAGTCTTGCAGTATACGCAACCCTGACTTCGCTTGCGCTACACGTAATCGCGACCGTCATCGATAGTGTGTGTTGTACGCAATACTGGGTTTTACTAAACAACGATATATAATTATAATATTTATATAAACTAGACGGTATGAATAGTATTTACTAAATTATGAATTTTATAACATTATTATTCATCCTACACATTTTCTAGAACACGGTATAAGAACAAAATAAACTGTTTGGGTAAAATAAATATGTTTAAAAAAATGTAGTTTTGCCGCCTGTTGATGGAGCACCCAATTTAAATATAGTTTTTGACATGTTTATAAGTTAAATTTGACAAAATAAAATTCTTCTTTGTAATAAAGAAATAAAAATTTACTTTGGATAAAGTTTTCATATTATTCTGGTAACATTCATATTTTGATGAATAGTAAAAACACGATATTTTTTAATTAAAAACATCTTTTTTCATCTCAATTATTTATATCGTTAAATTATAATATTGAATGGTTTTAAAGTATAAATAGAATATGTTTTTACCATTTAATATAATTTATGTCATTAGCATTGATTTTTCATTGAATTCGTAGGTTAAATAAATTCAATCTTTTGCAATGTTTTAAACAAAAACCCATTTTAATTCGACAATATGATTAATTTTATTTTAATATCTGTAACTTATTTGTATTGAATTTGAAATAATGGATACCATATTTGGAATCAGTGGGTCCAAATTATGTTAATAGGCTACTTTTTATTTTTGGGAATTATGAATAGTAACTACGGTAAATTTTATTTACCATAGTTAAAGGTAAGTCAGGTAATTAAGGGTAAATATAATATTATAAAATTACCATAACACATGAAAAAATTATATTGGATGGCTAAAAGAATACCCATATCACCGAAGGGTCAAATTAGATTAATTTTATGAACTATTGACTATGAAAATAATTTAATTATTATTAAAACCATAGAAAGTGACAACATGACACTGTCTTAAATCATATAAGTATAATAATTTTAATTTAGTGATAAACATCATAAAAATTATAACATGAATAGTCTACAGAAATATAATTAAATTATATATATCATGATAATTGTTTTAGAATTTTTATGGAATAAATAATTATCATTAATGGTGATACATTAATGATGCAGAAATTATTTATTAAGTGAAAAATCTGTAATATAGTTTTTAATGAAATAATAATACACATTAAAAGGCCCGAAAACCTGACCAAAACTTATTGGTAGTATATATATATATACAATAATAATCCAATTACCAAATATATAACCGTTTGGAGTCTTATAAAATTGATTATGACACTTACATTATTTTATTTTAAATGATTCCAAAGTTGTCACCTTCATAATTTAATAAATATAAAAATATAAATATTGTTATTTTATGATGATAAATTCGAGTAAAAGTATTATTGTGAAATTTAATAGATTTATATTCATCATGGGTTTTTATTCTTAATTTTTATGCAAAAAATAAGTATATTAAATATTTATACAAAAATGTTGCAGTAATTATTTTATTAAGAGATAAACCAAATAAGTGGTTTTAAAAATAATCAAATAAATATTATATGAACTATTTAAGGTGTTACACTAAATTTATTGAAACATTTGACCTTTTATGAATCTATTAAATCTTTTAGTCTGAACATATATTCTGTATATATTTTATTTAAATTCAAATAAATGAATAGTGTCAAAATTCACACTATTGTTATTTTATAAAAATAACATATTATAAAATTGTTTAAAAATCAAAAAAATATATAAAAATTATAAATTTAAATTTATATGGTCTAAAATTTAATAACGTATTCAATTATGTGTAATTCACAACAAATAAGTAATTATTTGTTATAAATTAAATTTGGAATGTTATTACCACAAATAAAATTAAATTGATTAAGTAAGGATAAATCAAGTTGATACTGTTTAAAATAAATTCCTAACATGTCTAAATTTTATTATTCGATGCGATTACAACCCTATATCATCTAATATATTAGTATGAGTCATTTTTGTAGGTTTTTATGCGTGGTTAGATTTATTATAAATTAATATTTTTATGATTTCCAAAGGTGCCCCTCTCCTCCCTTATAAAAGGGAACCACCTTCCTCTCTTCATCACACCACATTGTGCCTTAATGATCGGCCAAACCTTGAAAAATTATCTTCTCCACTTCCCTAGAAACATTATAGAGGTCCTGGTCTTCTTCAAAGTCCAATTTTAGTTCCCTAAAAGGAGGTCTCAAAGAGGCGCTTCAAAGAAGAGGTAATGTCCGTTACTGATTCTTTCATCATTATTTCTTCTTCGACTTCTTTTTCATTAGTTGTTTCATTATGAAGTAATAACATCAGTATCACTAATATACTTATATGTTATTATATGTATGAAACAACCCAATTTTTCCTTCTATCCATCCTATGGAAAATGAATCACCGCGCGTGCGTACGTACGGAATACCGTCTCCACGACGTAGTGTAATATATTTTCCACCACCACCATACTTGGATGGGTATAATGGTGTAGATAATCACTATATATGATTATTGTAAAGTGATATTGATTCTGAAATAATATAAAAACACTTCAATACAATTACGTGATTATGGGAATGATATCATCGCTTGTGCATACGTACGGACTACTGTCTCCACGACGCGATGAGATTCATTCTCCATGATGACCATTAAAGAATGATTATAACATATATATAAGTAATAATAATTAAATATATGACATTATAAATCTACTGGATTTATGTATATATATATATGTATTTCATCTACTTAATTCCATTCAACTCAATAAAGAAATGAAAACAGCATTCATGCATACGTACGGCCTACTGTCTCCATGAATGGTGTATTTCATTCCATTAATTGATCTATTATATATATGTATATTCTGAATATATAGTACATATAAATCATGTATTATATTCTGGAATTATGTAATCATGATCTATGTAACCATATGAATAATTACAAGTCAAAACTCGGACGACAAATGAAACGATTTTACCCAAAACGCTCTTTAACATTGAATTTACAAAAAGAACGGGTAATATAAAGTCATAAGTGAACCATATATGATATCATAACAATGAATATGATTCTGTAATAAGTCAATGACATTATTTAAATCAATATATCGGATATTCAGTCACGTACGAAGCATATCAGACCAAAGGTAAGGGATAATTGTGCAAATCTCATTTTTATCCGAGATTGCTTATTCGTAAGCATTTACTGGGTTTATATTTATCATCCATGTCCAAGTTTTATAAAAAAAATTCATATATGTTTAATGTCCTTTTTACCTTTTTTTTACTTTTACCACGTTTTATGGAAGGAATCTTTTTTTTGTTTACCATACAAGGAACATTTTGACTTTTCCAACAAATGTATGAGGAGAATGTTATTTTTAACTTATACGGCGTGAACATATTTTTACGGTTTCATAACGCCTCATTTTCATGAAGCTTACTCTACAATATTGCATGATTATTTTCAACAAAAACATTTTCTTTTAAAATTTCATGACATTTTGTGAAAAGAAAATGATTTTGAAGAAGAAAGGATATCATCATCAAGAATTCATTTCAAGTGGTTTTATCAAAATTATTTTCCATCTAAAATGACACTATTTAATATGTTTATTTTTCATGTATAAAGTATCCATTATTTACATGGTTTGATTCTTCCAATGATGAAAAGATATCCATTTTATATGTGGATTATGTTATGATTGCATGATGTTTAAAAATCTCATTCTATTACATGGGTTATGCTATGTTGTATGATTTATGATTTTGTGGCACACAAAAGAATGATTTCATTATGATATGGATGGGACCTATATCACCCTCCAATTCATTGGGTAATGATTTATATATCATGAGATAGACATGGCTGGAATGGTATGTTAATCTGGTTCAGTGTTTCAGGACTGAAATGAGGAGTGAACTCGATTCAGAAAGGGACTTTGTCCACTAAGATGGTCTTGGCAGCAATGCCTTGGCTACTATGGAAATCATGACATGTTCTAAATGGTTTCCATAATTACATATTTTATTCCCATTATATTTTATCACAGTTTGTGTTCCATTATGATATATTCCTTACGTACTTCCACAATTTGTGTCTTTGCTCATGATTTTGATGTTTAAATTTCATGTTCATGTTTTGGCTTTCAAATGATTATGGATTGTTTTATGTTCTCTATGTTTACCCTTACTGAGCATTTGAGGTCACCCTTTTTATGTTTTCTTTTCACCCAGGATTAAAATAAATATTTTAGTTAAGGAAACAAAAAGTGGAAAATCATTATGGGAGATTTTGAAGATATTTCACCACGATTAGAAGATTACGTTCCATGTTTTCAAAGACACTAAACTATTACGGTCCTTGTGTTTATGCTTTTGTTATGTATTAAGTATTCTGAAAAAGTAATTTAATTTCCATGTATGTCAAGCTTCGGGTCTCTATAGTTGGTATCAGAGGAAAAGGAGGTCGGAATGTATCTGATCCTTGGGAACTCTCACATGTAATCGTTGGATGAAGCATGGCTCTCCGCCCAAGGGCTTCATGAGGAAATGGATTCCATTGGGGATGGTGGTGTGTGCCACCCAGGGGGTGTAGACACCCATGGATTGCCCTGATAGGTATCAATTATAGTCCACTGGAAGTAATTCCGGACCATTATAGTTGGTATCAGAGGAAAGGTTTAGTCAACCTTTGAAACTAGGATGTGAAAACATTAGTGAGATCCCAAGAGATATTTCTAAGGTATGTCTAGGGATGTCCCTAAGGTTAAGTATACATATAGGTTATCATCATAGAATTGCGCTAATGATCATAGAATTAAACCTAAGATTTTAGATATTTAAGGTACTCCCCCTTTATTATGTTGTTTTCCCTAGCATGATTTTTGCCTCTCATACTATTCTTGTTGGGTTTTTGAAAATAGATGGAAACGGGAAGATTCATGATAATGGAGGATGTGATGGACAATGGAATGATATTCTTCATGAGAAACCAAATGAAATGGGATTTGGAAGTCCAAACATTGTTATTATGCCTAATCAACAATCTCATAATATGATCAATAATCTCAACTTTGGTATGTTTCCCGACATAGATAATAAGAGAATGATGGAGTTTCATGATGATCATAGAGGAAAGAAATTTCAATTTCACTCATGTAAATCATGTTGGAAGAGGTATCAGGGAGATTGTTTCAAAGGAACTGGAAGATTCTTTGGGTGTGGAAAAGAAGGGAACAAAGCCAGTAAGTGCAAAGGAAATGTTTCAGTTAACACCATGTACAAGCATAATGTTATTTCTAAAATGATTAGATTTTTTACATGTGGAATGTACGGGCATTATGAAAACCAATTCCCTAAGGGAAAATCTCATGAAGAGAATCAGCATGGTCATATGAGTAGTATTTATGTGGATGATGTTGAAGAGACTAAAAATGAAATATGAGATGAAAGAAATGATGAAGCTCAGTCAGTGGTTTAAGAAGTTAGTGGAATTATTGAATGTTTATATAGAAAAATGTATGGTACTATGGAATAAATAATCATCTAAGGATTGCTACAAAAATTTTTCCCTAAAGTATTTGAATGTATATGTTGAATGGTACTGGTAACCATGAAAAGAGAATCAAATATTTTGTAAAGAAGTTAATATACGCATAATGATGGGATAAGAAGATAATGAGATGTTTGATTGTACTGATTTGCTCATGATTAATATAAGGACTAAGAGATATCATGGTTTGAGTATATAGAATTTTGGGTTTTTGGTATGTGGAAAGATTTAACTTTTGATAGCACCCATGTTTTCACTTAGATTAAATGGTTATTAATTCTTCAAGAGAATACATCATTAAGTTATTCACAAGTTTGTAATTTTACCAAAAAGATATATCTTATGATATATGGGGGATAAATGATGGAATTCATGTGATTGTTATGTCACATTTCATGTAATCAATTTCTTTATACTATGAGCTTGGACCGAAGTATTTAAGATAAGCCTAAAGATTGGAATGTATTATGTTAGACATAAGTTAGTATTGTTTAAGGGTAGAACTTTTTTTTTCGTTATTATTGATGGGATTTTATAGTAATGTATTTTTAGAAAAAGGAAAACTTGCTGGATGGGCGACAACCCATCGTGTTGGACAAGGTTGCGGGAATCGAACCCCCAACCGAAGTGTGACTGGCCTTTATCCCCTACCACTGGCCTACATGATGTCTCTGGTTAGTAAAAACTAGTTTTATTTTATTAAGCGGTATGATATATGAAGTATAAGTTCATTTTTGGAACCATATATGATTAATATAACCATAAGATGGACTTATAACATTTTTTAATATTTCGTTTGAAACAGATGGAATGACCCGACATTCTATCACATGATCTGCTAACGCTTCACAAATAACAAATTCAACTTCAATTCATTAAGAGATGATGTGGAAATTGTTCAATTCATGAACAATATTGAGATTGTAACAAAATCATGTTTGTATTTCTTTTAATTCATCAACATTAGGGATATGAACTTGAAAACCAGAAATGTTGGCCTAGTGCTCTTATATCTGATGAATCAAATTGTACCTTAGATCATCGCAAATATATGGATTTGTGATTGTTGGTTATCTCATAGCCATGTTCTCTACCACTCTTCATCAGAACTTGATGGTAAGATTTTTCCTCCATATCCATATTTTCACCCATACTCTCCTATGTTGAAACCCAATGCTGAGTTACCTTGGTTGACCATTATGTTTCTAACTTTCTTTTTTAATGATAAGTTTTAGTGTTCCTTTTTATAATGTGGGTTTCTATAAATAGTTAACGATTTATAACTCCGACGAATTTTGAGGCGAAATTCATTTTATGGGGGGTAGAATGTAACAACCCGATATTTTATAAGATATATTCATTTTAATTTCTTTCATATCTTCTATTTTACGCTACACCAAGATTATCTTGCGCTATACGCAACACCGTATTATCTTGCAGTATACGCAACACAATTCTCGGATCGTGTTATACACAATTTCAAGTTCATTTGATAGAAGTTATTCTACGCAACATTGACTGTATATATATATATATATATATATATATATATATATATATATATTAAATGTATAAATGAAAAATGGTTGGATTCTGTTATAACAAAACAACAAAAGAGTCTTTCACTATACGCAACCCTTACTTGGCTTGCATTACACACAATCGCGACCTTCTTTGATAGCATGTGTGGTACACAATACCGGGTTTTACAAAACAACGATATATTATTATAATATTATTATGAACTAGCCATTATGAATAGTATTAACTAAATTTTTAACTCTATTAAATTATTATTTATTTAACACATTTTCTAAAACATGGTATAAGAACAAAATAAATTTTTCAAGTAAAATAAATATTTTTCAAAAAATGTGGTTTTGCAGCATTTTGATGGCGCACCCACTTTAAATATAGTTTTTGACATGTTTATAAGTTAAATATTACAAAATAAAATTTTTCTTCAGAATAAAAAAATAAAAATTTACTTTGGATAAATTTTTTATATTATTCTGGCAACATTCATATTTTGATGAATAGTAAAAACACGCTACATTTTAATTAAAAACAACTTTTTTCATCACAATAATTTATAGGGTTAAATTATAATATTGAATGGTTTTAATGTATAAATAGAATATATTTTTACAATTTAATATAATGGATGTCATTAGCATTGATTTTACATTGAATTCATAGGTTAAATCAATTCAATCTTTTGCAATGTTTAAAAAAACCCCTTTTTCATTCGACAACGAGATTAATTTTAATTTTATTTCTGCAACTTATTTGTATTGAATTTGAAAAAATGGATTCCATAATTGGAATCAGTGGGTCCAAATTATGTTAATAGGCTACTTTTTATTTTTTGGAATTATGAATAGTAACTACGGTAAATTTTATTTACCATAGTTAAAGGTAAATCGGGTAATTAAGGGTAAATATAATATTATAAAATTACCATAATACATGAAAAAATTATATTGGATAGATAAACATAGACCCATATCACCTAAGGGTCATATTAGATTCATTTTATAGACTTTTGACTATGAAAATAATTTAATTATTATAAAAAGCAAAGAAAGTGACAACATGTCACTCTCTTAAATCTTATAAGTATAATAATTTTATTTTAGTGATAAACATCATAAAACATATAACATAAATAATCTCCTGAACGATAATTAAATTATATACATCATGATATTTTGTTAGAATTTTTAGGGATTAAATAGTTGTCATTAATGGTGATACATTAATGATGCAGAAATTATTTATTAAGTAAAAAATCTGTAATATGGCTTTTATTGAAATATTAATACCCATTAAAAGGCCCAAAAACCTGCCCTAAACATATTGGTAGTATATATCTATACCATAATAATCCAATTACCTAATATATAACCGTTTGGAGTCTTATAAAATTGATTATGACACTTATATTATTTTATTTTAAATGATGCCAAAGTTGTCACCTTCATACTTTAATAAATATAACAATTTAAATATTTTTATTTTAGGATGATAAATTCGAGTAAAAGTATAATTGTGAAAGGTAATAGATTTATATTCATCATAGAATTTTATTTTTAATTTTTATGCAACAAATAAGTATATTAAATAATTATAAAAAAATGTTGTATTAATAAATTTATTAAGAGATAAACAAAATAAATGGTTTTAAATATAATAAAATAAATAATATATGGAATATTTAATGTGATACACTAATTTTCAAGATACACATGACCTTTTATGAATCTATTAATGCTTTTAGTTCGAACATATCTTCTGTATATATTTTATTTAAATTCAAATAATTTAATAGTGTCAAAATTGACACTATTGTTATTTTATAAAAATAACATATTATATAATTGTTTAAAAATCACAAAATATTTAAAAATTATAAATTTCTATTTATAAGGTCTAAAATGTTATTAAGAATTCAATTATGGGAAATTCACATCAAATAAGTAATTATTTTTTATAATTTGAAATTTAGAATGTTATTACCACAAATAAAATTAAATTGATTATTTAAGGATAAATCAAGTTGATAATGTTTAAAATAAATTGCTAACATGTCTAAATTTTTTTAGTTGATTATATTACAACCCTATATTATCTAATATTTGAATATGAGTCATTTTTGGAGGTTGTTATGTGGGGATAGATTTATTATAAGTTAATATTTTTATGATTTCCAAAGTTGCCCCCCTCCTCCCTTATAAAAGGGCACCACCTTCCTCTCTTCCTCACACCACATTGAGCCTTAAAGCTCGTCCAACCCCTGCCAAATTATCTTCTCAACTTCCGTAGAAACATACTAGAGGTCCTGGTCTTCTTCAAAGTCTAATTTTAGTTCCCTAAAAGGATGTCTCAAAGAGGCACTTCAAAAAAGAGGTAATGTCAGTTACCGATTCTGTCATCTTTAATTCTTATTCCACTTATTCTTATTTAGTTGTTTCATTATGACATAATAACATCAGTATCACTCATATATTGATATGTTATTATAAGTATGAAACAACCCTATTTCACCTTCTATCCATCCTATGGAAAATGAAATCACCGTGCGTGGGTAGGTACGGAATACCGTCTCCACGCCGTGGTGTAGTCTATTTTCCACCACCACCTTACTTGGAAGTGTATAATGGTGTAAATAATGACTATATGTGATTATTGTAATGTGATATTGATTCTGAAATATTATACAAACACTTGAATACAATTCCACGATCATGGGAATGATATCATCGCTCGTGCGTACGTACGGACTACCGTCTCCACGACGCGATGAGATTAATTCTCCATGTTAACCATTAAAGAATGATTATAAAGTATATATAAGTAATAATAATGAAATATATGACATTATAAAGCTACTGGATTTATGTATATATATATTTATGTCATATACTTAATTCCATTCAACTCAATAATAAATGAAAACAGCGTTCATGCGTACGTACGGCCTACCATCTCCATGAACGTTGTATTTCTTTCAATTTATCCATCTATTATATATATGTATATTCTGAAAATATATTATATATAAATAATGTTTTATATTCTGGAATTAAGTAATCAATATCTAAGTAATCATATGAATTATTACAAGTCAAAACTCAAACGACAAATCAAACAATTTTACCCATAACTCTCTTTAACATGGAATTTACAAAAGAATGGGTAATATAAAGTCATCAGTGAACCACATATTATATCATAACAATGAATATGATTCTGTAATAAGTTAATGACATTATTTAAACCATTATACAGGAGGTTCAGACACGTACGAAGCATATCGGACCAACGGTAAGGGATAATTGTGCAAATCCCATTTTAATCCGAGATTGCTTATTTGTAAGTATTTATATGGATTATGTTATTATGGCATGATGTTTAAGAATCTCATTCTATTACATGGGTTATTTTATGATGTATTATTTATGATTTTGTGGCACACAAAAGAATGATTTCATTATGAGATGGTTGGGACCTATATCTCCCTCCAATGAATTGGGTAAAGATTTATATCTCATGAGATAGACATGGATTGAATGATAAGTTAATCTGGTTCAGTGTTACAGGACAGAAACGAGGAGTGAACTCGATTCAGAAATGGACTTTTTCCACTAAGATGGTCATGGCAGCAATGCCTTGGCTACTATGGAAATAATGACATGTTCTGAATGGTTTCCACAATTACATGTTTTATTCCCATTATATTTTATCACGGTTGATGTTCCATGATGATATATGCCTTACGTACTTCCACAATTTGTCTCATAGCTCAAGATTTTGATGTTTAAATTTCATGTTCATGTTTTTTCTTTCAAATGATTATGGATTGTTTTATGTTCTCTATGACCTTACTGAGAATTTGAGCTCACCCTTTTTATGTTTTCTTTTCCCCCAAGATTAAAATACATATTTTAGGTAAGGAAACAAAAAGTGGAAGATCTTTATTGGAGATGTTGAAGATATTTCACCACGATTAGAACATTGCGTTCCGAGTTTTCAAAGACACTAAACATTTACGGTCCTTGTGTGTCTTCTTTTGTTATGTATTAAGTATTCCGAAAAATTAATTTAATGTCCATGTACGACAAGCTTTGGGTCTCTACATTGGATGTGGGCATATTGGGTGTGAAAAATTTGTGCAGTGTTTGTTGATGATTTGAAAGTATATGCAATATTTGATGCCATCTGGGCAGGGCATATATACTTCTACATGAATGATGAATTTGTGCCATAACTAATTAGTTTTTAGAGCCCATAAACTAATTCATTCCATTTGACTCATGGAGAAGTAAGCATCAGTTTGTGGTCTGTCTAAAAGATTCTGGGGGCACCAATTCTAGGGAACATGTATGATGAGTTCATTCCTCCCTTGATAACCTGTAATGATTCTGATAAGACTCTGGCTCTAGCTCATGATTTGTTCAAAATATTTCCCAAGTTCAAGAATACCACCACCACCAAAACCCATTCTAGGAATGATATCCATTCGTAGGAGTGGATGGACATATTTTTCATCATGAAGAGGGGAAAGGGGCCCACTTGTACTAATCCTACTAGTTTTCTTAGAGTAGAAATGATGGATGATATGAGCACATTTTGGACAACTCTATTAGAAGGAGAGTTTGATTTGTGGGGTTATGAAGTGAACCATAGAATCCCAACGAAGACCCATATTGAAGGCTTCTTGGCCATGTGGCTCCATGTTTATCAGCTTCTAGTTTGAGATTCAAAATGATGTGTGAGGCTAGGGACCTTTGTTATTGCAGAAAAGCTTGCTGAAAGGATAATGGTTGGGTCAGCCACCCTAGTTCTGGAAAAGATTCACAGGATTTTACTCAATGTTTCTATGGGTAAATCTCCTTTGAGAATAGTGGGATCATTCCAAGTGTTATGGGAATAGATCACCACTCACTTCAGGACATATGTTGTACAATGTGGGGTACAGGTTCCTGGGGGATCTTTCAGGCCATCTATTCTGGCCTTTTCTGGAATTTCTCTATTTTCTCTCAACGCCAATAATATGAAGGTAAGACTCAGCATGTTTACGGAATTTCATTTATTTAATTAATGAAATCCGCCAACTGGGTGATTCCTTGATGATGGAACGACCATCATGGAGTAAAGGGTATATATGTTGGCATGTAGAGATGGTACATTGTCTACAAGGATTGTCGGAGAGATTATATGTGAGGCGTATGCTCCATATAGATATTCATGTCAATTAAAATTTATGTAACAAATTACTGTATCCTAACTAGTTCATGTCAGATTATAACAACATCTGATGGTTTCTCATCAACAATGGTTGCAGACATATATAGAGAAGACCGGGGTAATTTTTTATCTCCCAGTTGCTGGAGCAGCGATTAAATTTACTACAATGTATGCCGAGAATTGGGTAGCATCATACCCTGAAGGGGTACTGAATCATCTAGTTCCTTGAGTGGGGACAAAAAATAGAACTATCAAGAAAGAAAACCTTTGTCTAGAAGGTGATTTTTCCTCACCCTGAGTAGATTCACTGGGTTCATTACCAGGGGCTGATTCACCAGATTCCTAGGATGGGGATGATGAGGCGTGGCCTGCTTCAATGTAGACTCATGCCATATATATTCATCCATCTAGAGTCAAGAGACCTACTCCATCGACTCATGGTGAGTTAAATCATTGAGGAAATTTAATTGCCCCAATCTTAAAGAGATTCAAGTTTCATTTTCTTATCCTTTATCTATTATTGCAGGAGCTGGGAGGATGTTGAAGTCTTAGATTATAAGACCCTCCTCATGAACATCTAATGAAAATGAGGAGTATTTACGTCCAAAGGTTGTCCAGACATGGAGGAGTCTATATTGTGATGCTAAAACCGCCTTGATGGACATATGTGAAGTGCCAAATATCCGTGGAGTTGGGAATATCTGGGCCTCTACTGATATTCTCATCGAGGAAAACCCTGATGAAGTGCATGATTGCATTTGAGAGCTAGAAATGCTAATATATTCCACTGATGATTTCATTCCTATTACCAAGCAGGTGAAGGAAATGATGAATCGTGGCCCCACTGAGGGGATTGGATATTTATTAGATGAAGAGTGGCACTATTATGTGGCTCTGAAAGATTACTGTTTCATTCCTTAATTTCGTTGCAACATGATTTTAGTCAAAGATTTGTTAGTCAAGGAAATTACATCCTTAATCCATAATCCTGTAAAGAAAGGAACTGTTGAGGTTCCATCACCACATTATAGCCCTGGTGGCATTACCATCAGAGCTATTGATTCTCATCCTGAGCCGGGCGAGGTATCTCCAGGCCAGCACGCCATGGACGAGGTGTTAGAAAGTGATTCTCACCTCCAATACCTGTATATGGAGGTGAATATATCAACACAAAAAAAAGGTCAAAGATTCAAAGTCATCGAAGGAAGAAGTCCATAGCTAAATGATTCATCTGTAGTGTTAAGTGCTTATGATAGTCATGAATCCTAACTCATGAAATGATTTCTCATATTTCATGGGATTTTAGGGGCTTCCTTGGTTTCCCCATTGAGGGAGAGGACATACCCTTCTCTGAGGACGATTGAGGGTGCTGGTGAACAGTCACAAATTCATGCTGACCTGGCTCTTCCTGAAGAAGAGACATCTTCTATTCTGAATACTTCTCTTATTGATACTACACGGAGAGAAGAGCCTGCTTCTGGTGAATTAAAAAAACATCATAAAATGTTTAATTAAAGCATAAAATGACTCCTATTATATGATAATTTGGGTTCAACACATAAACCAGAACATTTGATGGCCACTACAAATGACATTGCAATATTCTATGAAGAAGTTGTCCGGGGTTAGAGGCCGTCAGATGAGGGTCACCAAGAAGACATATCAAATTCTTCTACTGGTGAGACTAACCAGGAATCTGATATATCACTAAATAAAATGATGAATCTTGGAGTGTATTTTGAAGAAATTTCCGATCATGTAATATTACCATGTAATTTAAAATATTTTGTACGTGACTGTTATCCTTTGTCCTATTAAAAAATTATTATTACATCTCTGACCATGATTGGTTGAAATGTGTAGTTATGTCTAAGTAAGCTGCTAACCTGTTGATGCCTAAAGTGGGTCGAGACAACCCTATCAGTATAGAGACTATCTCAAGTGGAGCTTAACCTATCTGAGCTTCCTAAAATAGGACCTGAAAATCATTTTTAAGCTAAGAAAAATTTGGATGAGCCTTATCGTGTTTCTGATCTTTCTTTGGGTAAGATATAATAATATTTTTGGATGTACATAATTTGAACGACATATTAATAAAAAAAATTTATCCTTTGAAACTAACAAAAACATTCAATTGACTATGCATGGCCATCAATTTCAGTGTCTAGATCTGGAGGTGAAGCCTCTGCCTCTGCCCCAACGGGAGTGGAAAGTGATGTACCAAGGGTCAGGGTGAAGGAGTAGAACATGGCACTTAGTTAAGTTCATTAATCGCGGAATATATTCCCCCCTGTGATAGTGATGCTGAATCAGACCCAGCGGTGTAGAAGGTGCTCCAATTCTCACTTCGCAATGCATGGAAGAATATATGGATGATCATATCTAAAGTTCCGCTTAAATAGTTGTCTTCTAAAATCCTACGACTTTTATCCTTGTTCATTTTGTTAGGACTTGGTCATTTTGGATATCAATAGATCCATGTCACGATGAAACGCATCACGTTAAGGAGGGAGTAGGAGAAAAATTACCGTCAATATCAAACCAAAGCGAGGATGTTGACCAATACCAACGAATTCAAGGATGCAGTGTCCCAAGATAAGGCTGATCAAGCTGCTAAGAAGAAGGAGCTGAAGCACAAGATCAAGGAGAATGTTGTCCTGCAAGATGCACCTTCATCAACAATTATATACTGTTACTGGGGAACACGACTAGCATAACAATTCACTGGAAGGAGTTTAAACTAATGGTATGAAATCCATCGCAGAAGCCAAGAAAAAACATCATCAAGATAAAAATAGTGAAACTGGTTGAGATAATTAATTCCAAGTGGCTGATGATGAATCTCAGGATGTCGTAAATCTAATGAAGAGTTATGTTGAAAGCCTCTTGTAATTTCTTAAAAAAGAGAAGATAATACGATTTGTGGATATTCTTCTTATTCTTGTGCATCAATAAAAAACACTTTCATCTTCAATAATTTGGGCCTTCATTCTCTTGCTACTTGATTTAATTAATTTTATCTAAGTCAATGGGCCTAGTAAGAATAGTTTGATTTTTTTCTCAGGTGATACAAACAACCCCATAAACAATGCATCATTTGTTGCTCAATACAACCTAAATCATAAAATATGTACATTTAGAAAGCTGGGACTCGACTGTTATTCATATTTCCTTATACAAGTTAACAATTTAATGAGTACCCTATCTTTTGTTGGTAGTTTAAAGACATGAATGTCAGACATAAAAATGCTAATGTTTAAAGGTCTACTTGCTTTGACCGATTGGATTAAAATTGACTCAATTCCTTGATAATATGTTTGAAAACATATTACCACATTCATGTATGAGGAAATACATCTAAACTATGACCTAATAAATTTTGAATCTGAGGGATGATATGAAGAAAGGGATAAAAGGCATTAGAGGAAGTATTTCCCAAGGGGGAAGTTACCACTATTTAACAAACCCGTTAGGGGGTTGAATTGTGCAGGGACACTTAATGGAATTGGATGCATAGTCAAAAAATAGAATCTTTTTTCTGACATGCCAATTATCTAGAATACATATGAAAATCCACCAAGGAGCACATCATGAAAAAGTAATCTCAGAAATATTACATTTCTATTGCTAAAATCTAGTGAATGTTTATAGAGATTCAACTTTTCCAAAACATAGAGTTTGCTGTATGGAGAGAGGTACATGAATATGGAGAGGATATTTCCAATCAAGATTGTCAAATAATTGGATGAATGTCACTCCTACGAAGGTCTGACCCAAACATATTGAAGTAAAATATTAACCATATACTGAAATACTTTTAGATCATGAAAAATAGAATGGGATAAATAAGTTACGGAAGGCTATTTTTATGGATCCCTACAAATTTTGTTAAGAAAAATCATGAAAAATATGTTTTTCTCCCAAGAATTAATTTTCTACTATTTGACTAACCAGTTATGGGGTTGAATTATACAGGGCCATTTAATGGAATTGGCTGCATAGTCAAATAATATTATCTTTTGGCTGATATGTCAGTTATATAGACTACTTATGCATAGCCACCTAGGGGCATATGCTGTATAGTTAGGCAAAATAATTCCTGGGTATCAGACATTTTATGACAAATAGTCATGAAAAGGGTTATGGAGATCTAATAGTATTTAAGGTTTGGAGTATGACACATGAAAATTTGTATTGTCATATGCATGAAAGAAATACATAGACCAATGCTGACCATAATCATGTTGTGGATGGGTCCTAAATTGAGATGCTGGACTTCACTACATATCTCATTAGAATGAGAATCAGGCCAAATGTAGTTCTTCAAATACAGTTTTACATCTTGTGGGAATAGAATGTTGGAGATCTTAATTTAGGGTTGTAGAGTTTGGATCATAATGATGGAGACACCTTGTTTTTTATAAACCTGATGTGAATGAAGACCAGGGTTTTCATACCACATTCATGTGTTCACAGGAAGACTTATAGGCCGAGGGACTTATAGTGGATTTTGGGGATAGACCCAGAGACTTGGGGCTAGGTCCGAGGGATGCTCGAACGTTCATATGTATCCCATAAGTATTGGAATCAAGTGATATGTAGTTCTTCAAATAACCTATATGCAGAATTGGTTCGTACAAGTGAAGGGTGAAAGGGGACTTTATTGCAACGATTTTTTGACACAACATTAAAGGTTGGATAATTGACATGTATGCACATAGTCCTTGGAATATGACATGGTTGGAGATCAATTTCAATAATTATTCCCTCTCAAGTGAGGGTCTCAAATATTGTGGTAGTTTATTGTCATACCAGAAAAAAGTACGAATAGTATAGGGTCATATGCAGGGACCGGTGCTGTATAGTTTAGTTTCATGTAACTAAGATGTATTTCTATGTAGTTTAATGTCTTCAAGTGAGTATAATATGGTACTGAATATTTTAACATCATATTGCAATGACGATGGAGAACCAATGTGAAGATATTTGTTTTGGGCTTGAACCTCAGGGGTTGCCTATGTACCCATACTAGAAGGAAATGATCAAAGTCTGCCTAGTTCAATTGAAAATGAATTAGTGATCAAGTTGTACATGACGACAAGTCATACTCAGTGTGAGAAAAAAGAGGTATCAATAACCCTAAAGATGAAATGTTTAACATCATATAGGACATATAAGGGACTGGACACAGTTTAACGTCATGTTGGAAAACAGAGGGACCGTGAAATTTAAAGTCTTGAAGTAAGGACTAAAGAGATTGTCTCATTTAAATTTTTGCAGTAATGGCTAAAGAGACCATGTAATTTAAATTATTGCAGTAAGGACTAAAGGGTCCATGTAGTTTATATTCATGAAGTAAGGACTAATGTGACCATTCCATTTAATTTTAAGATGTAAGGAATAAAGGGACCATGAAGCTTAAAGTCATGCAGTAAGGACTAAAGGGACCACACAGTTTAAAGTCTTGCAGTAAGGACTAATGGGACCATGCAGTTTAAAGTCATGTAGTAAGGACTAAACGGACCATGCAGTTTAATGTCGTTCAGTATGGACTAAAGGGACCATTCAGTTTAATGTCTTGCATTAAGGATTAAAGGGACCATACAGTATAATGTCTTGCAGTAAGGACTATAGGGACCATGCAGTTTAACGTCATGCAGTAAGTACTAAAGGGAACATGCCGTTTAATGTCTTGCAGTAAGGACTAAAGGACCATGCAGTTTAAAGTCCTACAATATGGACTAATGATGTATTTGTGTTAAACAATATACACCTTGAGAAATATGACATTGGTTGGAGTCGTGACGAGTTCTCCATCCATTGATATTAAATAATAAACTCCATTGGAGTAGACGTTATGTATTGAGTTAGGTCCTTCCCACATTGACTCAAGATTTGCAGGTTTCATTCCTGGTATCATTGGATTTCTGAGGACAAATATCAATTCTCCTTGAATGAATGAAAGAAGATGAACTTTTTTGTTGCAATCCCATGCTATTCGATTCTGATAGACTTCCATGTGGTGCTTGGTGCACAATAGTTTTTCATCTAATCATTCCAATTCATCCAATCACTTTTGAGATTGTTCATATATAGATGAATAATCACAAATGGCTACTCTGAGCGAAGGTAATTGAACCCCAAAGGAAAAGACAGCTTCTGTTCAATAAATGAATGAATATGGAGTTGACCATGTAGCAGTGTTGGTGGTGGTCTGATAAGCCCATAAAGCATGAAAAAGTTTATCAGTCCATGATTTCTTATCTTTATCAACCATAATTTAAAGTGTATTTTAAAGAGTCTTATAGAAGGTTTCTATTTGTACATTGACCACTATAGGATTCTGAGATGAATGGTTGGATTTGATGTTGTATTATTGATACAACTTTCTTACCTCGGATGAACAAAAGTTGGTGCTATTTTCCATCAATATAGGATGAGGGACACCAAATTTGGTAATGGTGATAGACTTGATGAAGATATCAATTCTTTTAGAACTTACTTCGTTGAGAGGTATTGCCTCTTCCCATTTTATAAAAGATGTTTGTAGCAGTATGAATATACTTAAACTGCATGGATATAGCCGAAGGGTAATGTCCTACTATATCCATTCCCAATGAGGAAATGGACGTTAGTATTTAGCTGCATGTAGAAAATATGGGGGTTGATGAATGAAATTGGCATATACTTGTCATGAATGACACTTCTTAGTGAAATCTACACAATCTTGTATCATTTAAGGCTATAAGTATTCATGAATTCGAACTTGATCAGAAAATCTATGTCCATAATGGTGGGAACCAAAAACTCTTGCATGTACTTCTTTCATGGCAGTCATTGCCTCTTCACCCTCAATAAATCTTAAGAGAATTCCATCAAAACCTCTCTTGTAGAGAATTTTTTCTAGGTGATCTGGACTATCATAAAGAGTAAAATTGACCACATGTTGCTAGACTTGTAATTTCTGATCACTATTAAGTGGATGTGTTCCATTTTGAAGGTATTGCCTGATAGCAGTCACCCATCCTGTAGTATGACCATATGGATCAGAAATTTGACTAATTTAATTGATTTCCCATATTCTGATTTGAACATAAGGTAAAATTGTTCGACAGTGGGAAATACTGATGATTGTTTATTCCCAATTTGGATCTTCCAGAGTTGTGGCTACATTATCTAGTTCATCAGCATTATTAATTTGTGATAGCAGGACATAAAAAATGTCGGTTTTGAAGGAAATCCTACCATTAACTCTCTTACATAATCATACAAAGGTGTTAACTCTAATTTTTTGATGGCATTGTCCCTACTGACTTGTTTGATTACCAGATCTGAATCACCTTTAACTATTAAGGGATTTACCTGTGCCTGAAGCACCAATTCCAATCCTCCGATGATAGCATGATATTATACTTCATTGTTTGTACCTCCTTCCAACAAAAAGAAGGAATAAGATAGAACTTTCTTTTCTGGGGATATAAGTACAATTCCCAACCTAAATTTTTTGAATTTAGGATCTTCCATTTTCCTCCCTATTGTACTTATTGAAGATCCATAAATGTACATTTTCCAAGTTTGAATATTATCTTGAAAAGAGAATACTTCCTCATTAGTGTTGAGTCAATAAGGTTTTCCTTATGACTTTTCCATTCCTTCTTGTTTTGAAAATCACAAACACCTTATCTTTAAGGAAAATCGCTTTTATAAGGAAAAATGCTTTCTTAAGGAAAATCGCTTTTATAAGGAAAAATGCTTTCTTAAGGAAAATTGCTTTTATAAGGAAAAATTCTTTCTTAAGGAAAATTGCTTTTATAAGGAAAATTGATTTCTTAAGGAAAATCGCTTTTATAAGAAAAATTATCCTTATCATATTTTCATTCATATTTTTCTTAAGTATGAGTTTCGGATTCATTTTCTCGGAATCATTGAAACTTTGATATAAAGCATTCTGTTTTAGGGTTCGGATTCTGGACAAGAACTATAAGGAAGTTTCATTCCGAATTCCGGATATGAACTCTGACTAAGTTCTATTCCAGATTCAGGAAACGAATTCTGAAGAAGAATTCTCATTACGAATTCCAATGAAGAATTCCCATTACGAATTCTAATGAAGAAATCTCATTCCGAATTCTCATTACGAATTCTGATGATGAATTCTCATTACGAATTCTGATGATGAATTCTCATTACGAATTATGATGATGAATTCTCATTACGAATTCTGATGATGAATTCTCATTACGATTTCTGATGACGAATTCCTATTCCGAATTCTCATTCCGAATTCACCTATTAAACAGAATCTGATTATCATTGTTTTATACACTCTGAATTTATTCACTCCGAACCTTTACTCCGAAGTTTTCATTCTGAACTTTTATGTTAGAGTTTAAAACGATGTCGTACATTCTGTTACACTCACTTTGTTATAAAACGATGTCGTCCATTTTGTTATAAACTAACCGTTGTCTAAGTGACACGTGTACAGGTCCCTCCGAACTTTAAGGAAAATATGACCGTTGGAGGAGGAGCCGACCTTACCTATAAATAGGAGCTCATTTGAAAAAGCTCACAACGGATGGATGAACAATTTGGACTTTGTGCATACATGCTGTTGAAGTGATTTCTAGAGAGAGAGTCTCTTATTAACTCTCAAAGCTTCGTGCGACTCCGAATGTTGGTGAATACATTCGAGGGCTTCCGGGGATAGGAAGACAGAGATGCCGACTACCTTAAAGATCGAGGGCTTTCTTGTTGAGAAAGACAGAGGTTGCCGACTACCTTAATGATCGAGGGCTTTCTTGCTGAGAAAGACAGAGGTTGCCAACTACCTTGAAGTAGAGGGCTTACGGGGATAGCAAGACAGAGACTCCGATCTTCGTATCGAGGGCTTACCCTGGTGTGGGTAAGACAGACTTGCTTGAAAGTATAAATCAAGGGACCTTTATCCAAGGTTGTTGGATACCATTCTCTTTGGGTTAAAAGACTTTTATCTTGTTACTAGTAGTTTTACTACTTGTTTTTTATTCCGCTGTAATTTGTATCTTAAGGAAAGTATAACTTTCTTATACTTCCTTACTTACTCTGATTCATTTAGATTCTATACGCTTTAAGGTAGAATCTCATATTGTAACTTTTGTTAAGTTTCAATTTCCGGAATCATATTTCCGGAACCTACTTTTGGAATCACTTTCCAAGTTCAGTTCGGTGTTAGAGGTATTGTGAATTTACTTAGTTTAACTTTGTTAAACTTAGCTCTTTCCTTTTATTAAGGAAACTTTAGTTATTCATAACTAACTTTAAAGGTTCCAAAGGAATTTTTAAAGTATACAATTCACCCCCCTCTTGTATATTGAGCATCTCATATTATATTTCGATCCTACAATTGGTATCAGAGGTTGGAAACCTCTTACTCTATACCATTCTTACATTTGGTATCAGAGGCAAGGTTACTGAAATACTTGTACTCACATACAAGTATTTCTTTCTCACTTTTCTATTCCGAACTTTGTCATTCCGATTTGTC
Organism: Viscum album; assembly: GCA_963277665.1. Classification (NCBI taxonomy): domain Eukaryota; kingdom Viridiplantae; phylum Streptophyta; class Magnoliopsida; order Santalales; family Viscaceae; genus Viscum; species Viscum album. Next base: position 329,341,265 of record OY728128.1, read on the forward strand.
CATTCCGAACTTTTCTCATTCCGAACATTGTTATTACGAATCTTTTGCTACTAACAAGTTTGTGTGCAAAGTTATTTTTAGTATGGCAGGAATTAATGTTGGATCTATTGACAATCTGAATCCTACAAGGCCACCAATCTTCGATGGTAATGATTATGAATACTGGAGAGATCGTATGAAGACATTTGTTATCAATACTGGAGTAGACAACTTTGTGATGCTTACTGGTGACTATAAAATTCCTGACAAGGAAGTCAGAACCATTACTAACCAGGAGAAGCAAGAATATCAACTCAACTATAAGGTACGCAATACTATACTATGTTCAATGACTAGAAATATATATAGCCAAATTTCTTCTAGTGAAACAGCTAATTGTATATGGAAGAAGTTAGAGGTTACACACTTTGGGACTTCTAAGGTGATTGAGACTAGAAGAGCTATGCTTAGAGCTGAATATCATGGCTTCAATTTTCCTTATGGAGAACCTATCTGTAAAGTTCAACAGAGATTTATGACTATCGTCAACAGTCTGCAATCTATGGGAGAAAAAGGTTTAGATGATGAAGCTCTTGTGGACAAGATAATTGATATTATGCCCAATGAGTGGGAATCCAAGAGAACAGCTATAGATGAGAACATGAAGGTTACTCAAATTACTCTTGATGAATTATTTGGAACTCTTCTACAACATGAAACAAGAATGAAGAGAGATGCTGAAAACATCAAGAAAAAGAATGGAAATGGAACTGTTGCTTTTACTACAACTTCAAATCAGATGAAAGCTAAGACTCCTGAGAGAGTAACCAGATCCAAGTCTAAGAAAGTCATTTTCCAATCCGAATCCAGTGAGAGTGAAGTTTCAGAAAATGAATTAGCCAATCTTGCTCGAAGGATGAACAAGATAGCTGGACAGAGAAACTTTCAATCCAAGTATAAGAAGAAGGATAGGAAAGATAAGAAAGATGGAGAAGTTACTTGTTATGAATGTAAAAGAGTTGGACATATTAGACCAGATTTCCCTATGCTCAAAAAGAAAGAAAGGAAGGAAAGACATTCAGACAGAAACAGGAAGAAGTATTATAAAGCCAAAGCTAAGAAAGTTCTAAAAGCTAATGACACCTGGAGTGCCAGTGGTGGTGACTCTTCAGATGAATCTTCTGAATATGAATCTTCAGGACAGAAGAATCTTGGTCTTATAGCCAGATTACCTATTGATAATCATTGTCTTATGGCTAAGGTACGAAATGTTGAATCATTGACCAATGTTTTTTTAAATCCTAATGATAGTAAGTATTATAACTCTTCTGATGAAGAATCATCTTCTGACGAGGAAAATACTTTACCTACTTATGAAGAAGTCTCTAGATTTGCTGAACTTCTTGAGATTGAGAATTCCAAACTCAACAAGAAACTGGATAAGGAAAACTCTAGGAATTCTATTCTTACTAAAGAGATATCAGATCTTTCTAGAGATCTTGATAAGAAAAATGCAGATTTTGAAAGTATTTCAAAAAATCTCGAGGAAGTAAGTTCTGAGAAGAATAAACTTTCTAAAGAATTAGAAAAAGTAATTTCTAATAAAAATGTTTTCGAGCCTAACTCTAGTTCAAAAACTAATGATTTTGAGGATAAAAACTTGGTTGTAAAACTCAAGTCCGAAATTTTTTCCTTAAATAAGTGTTTATCAAACTTTACCCATGGTAAGGAAAATTTTGATAAGATGTATTCCCAAATACGACCTTTAAGAAATAAATCCGGATTTGGTTATACCCATGCTAAACCAGTTTTCAGAAACAATTATTTTGCTCCTCAAAGTGCCCCATTTTTCACTAAATGTCAATGTGGTGGTCACGGGCCAAAAAATTGTTCCTTAAACAAAACCCAATCCTTAGGTTTTCATAAAGCTTATTTTTCTAAGAAAATGTGGGTTCCAGAAATTTTATTGTCTGGAAATCTCAGATCCAAGCAAGTTTGGATTCCGAAAATCTAACTGTGTTCTTAATTTCAGGAAAATAAAGAAAGTTCCATCAACAATACATGGTACATGGATAGTGGATGTTCCCGGCACATGACTGGTAACAAAAGCTTCTTTGAAAAGATTATCAAAACGAAAGGAGGAAAGGTAACTTTCGGAGACAATGCTAAGGGAGAGATTGTTGGTATTGGTAATATAGTTCTTTTGAGTAAAACTTTGATTTCAAATGTTCTTTTTGTTAAAGGTCTTAAGAACAACCTCATTAGCATAAGTCAGTTATGTGATGAAGGTTACCTTGTGAATTTTAGGAATGATAAATTCTTAGTTCACAATTCCAAGGAAGAATTTATTCTCTCAGCCAACAGGCAAGAGAATGTCTACACCTTAAACTTAGAAGATCTAAGAAGCCAAGATTTACCTTGCCTATGTGCAATGGAAGATCACTCTTGGTTATGGCATAGAATATTAGGACACTGTAATCTTAGAAACCTATGTAAACTCTCTAAGAAGAAACTAGTTAAGGATCTACCGGATCTTAGATTTGATTCTTCTAAAGTTTTTGACCCTTGTCAATATGGCAAGAAACATAAATCTAGTTTTAAGTCAATCGGTGAAGTCTGAACAACTGATGCATTACAGTTGGTGCACATGGATCTTTTTGGTCCAACACAAACTGGAAGCATTGGAGGAAAATACTATGTGTTTGTTCTAGTTGATGATTACACTAGATTTACATGGGTCTATTTTCTAGCAAGGAAATCAGAAGCTTTTTCTTATTTCAAAAGTTTTAGAGCTCAAGTTAAAAATGAGAAAAATCTTCCATTGAAAACTATTCATAGTGATCATGGAGGAGAATTTCAAAATTCTGATTTTGAAACATTTTGTAGTAAGAAACGTATTACTCACAATTTTTCAGCTCCTAGAACTCCTCAACAGAATGGTGTAGTTGAAAGAAGAAATAGAATTCTTCAAGAGATAACTAGAACCATGTTGAGTGAATATTCTATTGCTAGACATTTCTGGGCTGAAGCTGTAAGTACAGCTTGTTATACTATAAATCGAGTTTTGATTAGACCTTTTTTTAATAAAACTCCTTATGAGTTATGGAATGGTAGAAAACCAAGACTATCCTACTTCAAGGTTTTTGGTTGAAAAGTATTCATTTTGAATACTAAAGATAACTTACATAAATTCGCACCAAAGTCTGATGAAGGAATTTTCTTAGGTTATTCCACAACCTCTAAGGCTTATAGAGTTTTTAATAAAAACACTTGTACTGTTGAAGAAACAGTACATGTAAAATTTGATGAGTCAGATCCTTTTGTTTTTAAACCATCTCAACCTACATCTCCGGATGTGTTTTCAAAAACTGATTATCAACCTTTGATAGAAGAACCTTCTGATAAGGAAATTGTTCTAGAAGATACTTCTGAAACATTTACCCAAGAAGACTTTCTACCCTATGTTGATGAACAGGTTTTATAAAACCCAAATCAGGTGTTTCATAAGAATCATCCCAGTGATAGTATCATTGGTGATGTAAATCAACCTGTAAGGACTAGAAGTTCCTTAAGAAATGAAGTAGAACATCTAGCATTTCTTTCCCAATTAGAACCTAAAAGCACTGATGAAGCTTTAGGTGATGATGATTGGATTAAAGCCATGCAAGATGAACTAAATGAATTTGAAAGGAATAAAGTATGGACCTTGGTTGAAAGACCTAAGGAAACTTCTGTTATTGGAGTAAAATGGGTCTTCAGAAATAAATGTGATGAAAATGGAGTCATTGTTAGAAATAAAGCTAGACTTGTTGCTAAAGGCTATAATCAGCCAGAACGAATAGACTATGAAGAAACCTATGATCCAGTAGCTAGACTTGAATCTATCCGTATTCTACTTGCCTTTGCAGCATTCTTTAATTTCAATATTTTCCAAATGGATGTGAAAAGTGCTTTTCTTAACGGTTATGTTCAAGAGGAAGTTTTTGTTGAACAACATCCTGGCTTTGAAGATACAAAACATCCTGATCATGTGTTTAGACTTACCAAAGCTTTGTATGGCCTTAAACAAGCCCCACGAGCATGGTATTATAGACTTACTGGATTTTTGCTTCAAAATAACTATGTTAAGGGAAATGAAGATCCAACTCTTTTTATAAAGAAAGATAAGAAAAATGTTTTGATTGTTCAAATTTAGGTTGATGAAATTATATTTGGTTCAACTCAGCAATCTTTGACTGACTCTTTTGCTAGTCTAATGAAATCTGAGTTTGAAATGAGTATGATGGGTGAGTTAACATTTTTCCTTGGTTTTCAAATTTCTCAAAAACCAGAAGGAACATACATATCTCAATATAAGTATATTAAAGATCTTCTTAAAAAGTATGGTTATGACAACACTAAGAGTATAAGCACTCCCATTGGTACCTCAAAATCTTTAGATCTTGATGAAGCTGGGAAACCAGTAGATCAAATATCTTTTAGAGGTATGATTGGAAGTCTACTTTACTTAACAGCTAGTCGACCAGACTTAATGTTTTCAGTATGCTTATGTTCAAGATATCAATCCAATCCTAAGGAATCTCACTAAAAGGCAGTTAAAAGAATTTTTCTCTACCTTAAGGGAACCATGGATCTAGGATTATTTTATACTTCTGGAAATGATTTTGTTCTAAAAAGCTTTTCTGATGCTGACTTTGGTGGATGTAGAATGGATAGGAAAAGTACATCCGGAACTTGTCATTTCTTAGGAGATTCATTAGTTTCTTGGTCATGCAAGAAGCAACATTCTGTTGCACTATCCACTGCTGAAGCTGAATATGTAGCAGCTGGAAGTTGTTGTGCACAAGTGTTGTGGATGCAACACACACTCACAGACTATGGCTTGAGTTTTACTAAAACTCAAATTTTGTGTGACAACACAAGGGCCATTTCCCTAAGAAAAAACCATGCACATCACTCCCGTGCAAAACACATAGATATTAGGCATCACTTTCTTAGGGATCACACACTTAAAGGAGATATTATTCTTCAGTTTATCAGAACACAAGATCAACTTGCTGATATATTCACAAAATCTTTGCCTTCTGATAGATTTGAATATATTAAACAGAAGTTAGGAATGATAACCGTAAGGTAATCTTTCTTAATTAACTTTCTGCTGGAAAAAAATCTCCTTACAGTAATAAACTCCTTTTTATAGGGGGAGTACATCTGATTGTTTGGATAACAAAGTTTTTCAAAATTTGTTTTCAAACATTTCGGAATGAAAATTTCCGGAATGGAACTTCCGGAACTACAATTTTCTAGATTGGACATTTTTGAACAGAACACTTCTGGAATGGAAGTATTCGTATTGAAACTTTCCAGAATGAAAAACTTTCGTACTGGTATTTTCATAACGGAACTTTCGTACTGAATCTTCCATAACAAGTTTTTTATTTACTTTTTCATTTACTTTTTCGTATTGAGTTTTTCGTATTGAGTTTTTCGTATTGAGTTTTTCGTATTTAGTTTTTCGTATCGACTTTTTAGTAGTCATCTTTATATTACCCATTACGAATAACTTTCCTAAGCTAATCCGAAAGGTATAATTTCCTTACTGAAGTTTTCGTAATCATATTTTACTTGCTGGCAGTTTCTTATATTTTGTTTTCGGATTTTAGATTTCTTAATTGTTTGTTTTAATAAACCCTCAAAAAGATCGGATTCGAGCTCTCAACCGTCAGATTTGATCTCAGTTCATTCTAAACTGTTAGATCAACCGTGGAAGGTGAACCGTCATCTCGTTGCCTATATAAAGGGGACCCAATTTCTTGTCCCACATCGGTTTAAAGCTCTTGCATCCTGAAGCTCTGACTCTCCGATTTAAGGCTGTTCCGAACCACAGTTTCCTCCGCTCCGAACTTCAGTCTTCTCTGTTTCGAATTTCTCAGAGAACTTCAGATCCGAATGTCTGCAGAGTTAGCTTCTCAAGAAATGTCTTCAACCAAGCCTATATCTCAGTGGTTAGTATACAGAGAAAGGTTAGTACATCCGACTTTCTCCAGCAACTACGATTCCATCATTTCGAAGAATATCAAGTTGAATGGCTGGGAGGATGTTGCGGTATCAAAAACCGGCAACCAAGATGAAGTGTACTCAGATTTTCTTGTTGAGTTTTATGAGTCAGTTTCTTTCTTCGAGGAAGATAATAGAGAAAACTTTTCTTTCAAATCGTATGGCAAGACATATAAGCTTTCTTACACCAAGGCTGCAAGCTTGGTAGGGTTAAGTTATGAAGGTGAAGACGATTTTATTTCTCATGTATTGCCAGACTCCAACGGTAGTTTCAACAAAGAGAAAGCCTTAGAAACTCTCGGATTGGATGATGACAAGGCTCCGAAAATTGCAAGCCTATCTACAAACTTCTGGATTCTGGAGTTATGGGTGCAAGGGCTTATCGTACCGAGAAAAGGTGATAAGGATAGCCTGAAGAAGAGCGAGATATATATCTTATATTTCCTGATAAATCTAAGGAAGTTTAACTTGATGAAGCATATTCTTCTTAATATTGAGAATTTGAAGAAGGGGAATCTGAGAGCTCAGATCGTTATGTAACCAGCAATATTGTCAAAGCTCATAGTTCGGTGCCTAGAATCTTTCAAGGTAGCCTGCAGTTCTAAACCAAGGGTTTTCAAGATCATGTTGCTCAGCGATGGCACTCTTAAAAGGATGAATATAGCTTTTGACAAGAAGTCTGGTATGTTTATTGATCTACCTCCTCAAGTAGAAGTAGCTCTGAAATCTGCTGATCCGGAATCATCCAAGCCGGTAAAGAAGAGAAAGCTGAAAGAAGTGGAAGAACAAGGAGAAAATCCTAAGTCCAAGGAAGTCCACTCCGCACCACCAAAGCCTAAGAAGAAGAAGACCTATCCTGATGAGGTTGTTTCTAAGTGGAGAGCTGATAAAGAGAAGAGGAAAGAAGGGGATCTGCAGTACGGATTGGACCCTGCGGAAGTTAAAGCTTTGAAGGAGAAAGCTGCTGATGAGCTTGAGAATCAAGCAAAGGAGAAGAAACTTAAGAAGAAAATGTCAGAAGTCGAGGCTGTGCAAGTGTTGTTAAAGTTCAATGAAATGGTTTCAGCAACAATTCCAGTTCCGAGATCTTTCTCTCTGGAATCTCTACCTGAGACTCCAGGAAAAAATCTTGATGCTCCAGAAGAGAATGTTGCTAAGAATTCTGAAGAAGTAGAGCAAGTGGAACAAGTTGAAGAGGCTGCTGAAGGAAGTGGTGAGACAGGAGATGTACTAAAACAAGTAGATGATTACAAGGGAACTCCTTCGGAACACTTGTCGCTCCGAACATCTGAAGCTCAATCTTCGAAGCTTGTTACTCCGACTATGGAAGAAGAGAAAGGTGAAGAAGAAGTTTCTTATCTGAGAGAAGAAGAACATCATTTACTTGATGTTGCTCAGAAGGAAAATATAGAAGTTGCTGATGAGGAAGATAATATTGTTCAAGTCTCTGATAGTGAGAAAAAATCTCCGGAACATGTTTCAATTCCGGAAAAAGATAAGGGGAAACAAATTCTTGCTGATACCCCGAGTTCAGAAAAGAGGATGAGGAAGGAAGCTGGTAGTTCTTCGAAAAGAAAGTTGGAGCTTATTGAGGAAGAAAATTCTCCGAGCAAGGTTTCGGATTCGGAGTCATCCTCGTTGGGGCATGATTTTGTTGTCCAGTCTCTGAAAAAGTTAGTGGGAACCATTCCGACCATCTCTAGCATTGATTCACGATGCCAGATGCTCCAACATACGCTGAATCAGAAAACCGACTCCGTATCGATGGTTATGGATAAGTGTGTTGAGATTGAAGCTCAGTTCAAAAATTTCTTTATTGGTTACGAAGCCCATAAAAGATCTTGCAAGAGGATGACAAGCTGGTCTAAGAAAACTGTGGAAGAGATGAGGCTTTTCGATGAATTTTAGGATAATGTTAAGGATGCATTTGAAACTGAGGACAAGAAGTTTCATGAGCTGACTGCATCATTCGAAGAGAAGTTGACAGAGGAAAAGAACTTTCGGATTCAGGAAGTGAGATATCTGAATGGAAAGCTCAATTCCGTTAATCAAAGTTGGAAATATGAAAGGGATTATCGGATCTAGTTTTAAGAAAGGATGAAGACTCAGGAAGAGAAGATTAAAGCTCAGGAAGAAAAGCTGAAAGCTCAGGAAGAAAGGATTGATGCCCAATCCGAAAGGATAGTTGCCTTAGAAAATCAAGCAGAAGAAGATCACAAAGACTTAAAGAAGATCAAGACGATTCTTAAGGGGATAATGTCGAAGGAGAAAGATCTGAAATAACCAATCCGATCTTTTTGTTGTATTTTTTTTCCTTTGTTGTCGAGATTCCAATTTTAATGAAAGTCGTACTTGTTGTTTCTATTGTTGTCATTACTAATTTTTCAGGTACTTTCTTAAGTTTTTCCATTCCCTCCAATTATTTTTGAAAATCACAAAGGGGGAGAAGGAAAATATCCTTAAGAAAAAGAGGAACTCAATAAGAGTTTATCAAAGGGGGAGAAAGAAAAATACCCAAGGAAAAAGAACTCTAATAAGAGTTTGTTTAAGGGGGAGTTTTTCTTAAAGAAGACCTTCTTATGAAATATCACTCCGGAAATATGAATACGATCCTTAGAGTTTCAATGCCTAAGGGGGAGTTAGTCGTATTCATCTATATCCTTAAAACAAGGGAGATAAGCTTTAAAGTGTTTCTTTCTTCTTGGAATAGCTTTTTCGTAAGGATGTTTGTGCTTTCCAAAAAGGGAGAGATTGTTGAGTCAATAAGGTTTTCCTTATGACTTTTCCATTCCTTCTTGTTTTGAAAATCACAAACACCTTATCTTTAAGGAAAATCGCTTTTATAAGGAAAAATTCTTTCTTAAGGAAAATCGCTTTTATAAGGAAAAATTCTTTCTTAAGGAAAATTGCTTTTATAAGGAAAAATTCTTTCTTAAGGAAAATTGCTTTTATAAGGAAAATTGCTTTCTTAAGGAAAATCGCTTTTATAAGAAAAATTATCCTTATCATATTTTCATTCATATTTTTCTTATGTATGAGTTTCATATTCATTTTCTCGGAATCATTGAAACTTTGATATAAAGCATTCTGTTTTGGGGTTCGGATTCTGGACAAGAACTATAAGGAAGTTTCATTCCGAATTCCGGATATGAACTCTGACTAAGTTCTATTCCAGATTCAGGAAACAAATTCTGAAGAAGAATTCTCATTACGAATTCCAATGAAGAATTCCTATTACGAATTCTAATGAAGAAATCTCATTCTGAAATCTCATTACGAATTCTGATGATGAATTCTCATTACGAATTCTGATGATGAATTCTCATTACGAATTCTGATGATGAATTCTCATTACGAATTCTGATGATGAATTCTCATTACGATTTCTGATGACGAATTCCTATTCCGAATTCTCATTCCGAATTCACCTATTAAACAGAATCTGATTATCATTGTTTTATACACTCTGAATTTATTCACTCCGAACATTTACTCCGAAATTTTCATTCTGAACTTTTATTGTAGAGTTTAAAACGATGTCGTACATTCTGTTACACTCACTTTGTTATAAAACGATGTCGTCCATTTTGTTATAAACTAACCGTTGTCTAAGTGACACGTGTACAGGTCCCTCCGAACTTTAAGGAAAATATGACCGTTGGAGGAGGAGCCGACCTTACCTATAAATAGGAGCTCATTTGAAAAATCTCACAACGGATGGATGAACAATTTGGACTTTGTGCATACATACTGTTGAAGTGATTTCTAGAGAGAGAGTCTCTTATTAACTCTCAAAGCTTCGTGCGACTCCGAATGTTGGTGATTACATTCGAGGGCTTCCGGGGATAGGAAGAAAGAGGTGCCGACTACCTTAAAGATCGAGGGCATTCTTGCTGAGAAAGATAGAGGTTTCCGACTACCTTAAAGATCGAGGGCTTTCTTGCTGAGAAAGACAGTGGTTGCCAACTACCTTGAAGTTGAGGGCTTGCGGGGATAGCAAGACAGAGACTCCGATCTTCGTATCGAGGGCTTACCCTGGTGTGGGTAAGACAGACTTTCTTGAAAGTATAAATCAAGGGACCTTTATCCATGGTTGTTGGATACCCTTCTCTTTGGGTTAAAAGACTTTTATCTTGTTACTAGTAGTTTTACTACTTGTTTTTTATTCCGCTGTAATTTGTATCTTAAGGAAAGTATAACTTTCTTATACTTCCTTACTTACTCTGATTCATTTAGATTCTATACGCTTTAAGGTAGAATCTCATATTGTAACTTTTGTTAAGTTTCAATTTCCGGAATCATATTTCCGGAACCTACTTTTGGAAACACTTTCCAAGTTCAGTTCGGTGTTAGAGGTATTGTGAATTTACTTAGTTTAACTTTGTTAAACATAGCTCTTTCCTTTTCTTAAGGAAACTTTAGTTATTCATAACTAACTTTAAAGGTTCCAAAGGAATTTTTAATGTATACAATTCACCCCCCTCTTGTATATTGAGCATCTCATATTATATTTCGATCCTACAATCAGGAAGTTCAATATCTAAGGATGTATCTTTTACTAAAGTGTGTTCAGCAAGGAAATTATCCAATGCATGACCCTTTATTGACTTTTGAGACACATACTGGATATCAAACTGCTGAAAAATAATTTCCCACCTTACCAGAAGACCTATAACCATTGGACGACTAAGGATAAATTTGAGCGGGTTGTTGCAAGATACCAATTGGACCTCATGATATTTTAGGCAATGTCTCTATTTCTGAACTTCAATGATTGATGCTAGGCAGAACTTTTCAAAACTTGAATATCGAGTTTCTACCACATGCATAGTCTGACTTAGAAATTAATGGTTGATTTCATTCCCAACTTCATTCTTTCGGGAATGGAAGTAACCTAATGATTGCTCTAAATCTGTTACATAAAGAAGAAGTGGTATTCCTTCAACATGTGGCATTAATAACAGAGGACTCAAGAGATATTTCTTGATAAATTTGTATGCTTCTTGGCATTCTACAGTCAATGGTTAAGTTACTCCCTTCTCCATTAATTTGGTGAAGAGTACTGATTTTCCTACCATATTGTCTATGAAACGCCGAATATAGGACTAATGTCCTTGAAGTCCTCTAAATTCTTCAAATTTCAAGGAGGAGACTTAGAAAGAATTGACATTTTCTTCTCAGGATCAACTTTAATTCCACAATTGCATACAAAAATGATGAGAAATTTCCTAGAGGTCACCCCAAAAGCACATTTCAAGGAGTTCATCTCCAAATTGAGTTTTATAAGGTTGTGGAATATGATTTCCAAATTATCCATGTCAATAAAACGTTGTCTAGATTTAACCACCAAATAGTCCACACAACATTCAACAAATTTCCCTAAAAAGGGTAGGATGATATGGTGCATGGCACGTTGATATGTTTCACTTTCATTCATCAAGCCAAAGCATATTTTCCAATAGCAAAACACAGCATGAGGGGATCTAAAGGCCTTAGATTCTTCATCTTTTAGAGTAATTCAGATTTGATTATACCCAAAATATTCATCCATGAAGGAATGTGCCTCATAGATAGTTGTTGCATCAATTAAGAGTTCTGTGATCGGAACGTGAAAATCATCCTTGGGACAATGCAGATTAAGATCTCTGAAATCAATGAAAACTCTAATTTGATCATTATTCTTTTTCACAGTGACAATATTATCTATCCATTTGGGATATTGAAATTATCTGAAAATTTTATCCTTGATATGATTATCCACTTGATCTTCAATTTTGGAGGCATAAGTTTGGTGTGTTCTTCTTATGGCTTCCTTGAATCCTTGATGTTCTTCTGGAAAACCAAAATGATGAGTAGAAACATCTGGATCAAGCCCTAGCATTCCTGTATAGTTCCAAGAAAATATATATCAATTTTTCATTAAAAAGAAATATAAATTTATTTCTCCTTAAGAGTTATGGTCGCACTAACTAAATTAGGTCATGGATCTTATTTTATACCTACATTTATTTCTCTGAGTTCATCCATAGTGTTAGAGATACCTTCATTAAATTATGGAGGAGCATCTCTAAGATCTTCCCCTTATTCTTCAATATGTGTTACTTCTATTGTTTCTACTTTCATAGTAAATGATGAAGTAAAATTTCTAAGATCAATAGAGAAGTTAAATTTTGATCATCGTGAAGAAAAGGCTACCATTTCTAACCCTATTAATAATTAATGGCTTTCTATGGGTAATAAAGCGGAGATGATGGATTGAGAATCAATATCATCGCTCATCTCTGACATTTCTATAACTTATTCCCATGTGGTTGATGATGTATGGAATTGGTGGATTTTAGCTGATGAAATTAAGACATCTCCATTTGAGATTTCATCATTACCTGGTGAATCAACAATTTCTACCATGATGTCCGGCTTTGTTGTCGTAATTGTCATTATGGATGATTTCATAAGAGTATTTGGATTTGGGTCTATCTTTTGAATTTGACAGATTGGAAACACATATTCTGTACCCACATGTATGAACGGGTTTAGGTAATCTTCTCCATACCATATGGAGCATTAATTTTGGAAACCCCCTTTTGTCATGGATTCTCCTTTCCCTCCATGTTATAGAATTCTGCCACAATGTATTTAGATTCAAATGTTTTGAATGGGTATTCATCACCATACAAAGTCCCAATTTGACCATTGATACAATATTTTAGACATTGATGGTATGGTGAAGGTATATCCACATGTTAATGTAGCCAAGTTCTTACAAGAAAAATGTTGAAGGATGTGTCATGAAGAACAACCATAAAATCTAAATTGAATAAAAGGTCTCCAAACTGATGTTTGAGTGTAATCTCGCCCAGTGGTTCTTGTTCATTTTTATCATATCCTTACAACATCAATGTAGAAGGAGATAAATCAGATTCGGTGTGGCCCAATTGATGATGTGTATGAATAGGGATGATGTTTACTCCATAACCATTATCAATGAAATCTTGTCGGATGTATACATTATTGACCTTGCAAGATAAATACAAAGGACTAATTTTTCCATGTACAACATCAACTTCATCTTCATCTGTAAAATATAACACTGCATGGAATTCTGCAAGATCATTCTCTATATGGTAGACTTCAGCAGCATGAATTTCAGTTTCGAATTCCTGAGGACATGAAAATGAATCAATGAGTGCCTCCCGAAGATCCTTTGATAGATTCAAGGCATCCATAATTGATAAAATGGTTGATACTTGGGCCAAATGTTTCAATACATCATACATTTGGTCAAAAATCATGTGTTTCAAAACAGGAACATGTGGTTTCACAGGTGCCTTAGAGGTTGATTCCTTGAAAGTAGATGCATCTTGTATTGGGGTAGCAGTAGGAAATACTATTGGCTTTGGAATATTATACTGACTAGGTCTATTTATTTTCTATGAGGAATAGGGGTAAACTCTAACAAATCTTCCAAAATAACTATGCCCGAAGTGAATCTGCTATGTGTGGAAGAACATTCTTGTTCTTGTGGAGTCTGTAGAAGGGTTTTCCAGGATTTTTTGTTGCATATACAGTTCTAGCAGGAGTAGGATTAGAATAGTGGATTCTGAAATAACCATTTCTTCCCTTGTATCCTAGAACTCTGTAACTCCCTTTAATTCCACTATTTCATACAGGGAACTCAAGGTCATCATGATAGAAACTGTGACTGGCATACAGACCCGTTATGTAAATCATTTTAACAGTACCAAAGATAAACTCTTCATCTGATAAAGACTCTACCTAATGACCCATTTCAAGCTGTACTGTTTGGTATGGCGGTGACCGTGATTTAAAATTAGATGTAATATATACTTCCAGAGTCAAAGACAACATAGGCTTTGACACAAGCTCATAATCTTCTGACTTCTCTTCTTTCATTGAATTATGTCACCTATTTGAGTATTTTCTTTCTGACGAAGGGATTTTTTATTTGGAAGAAATAGAAAAAGGCACCATTTGTTTCATTAATTGTGTTCTTCAAAGGTCATGAGTTCAGTTGATCGTTTTCCTCACCATCCAATCATCATATTTCTGCGCATTTTTGCTTTTGACTTCATGCCACTCACTTCTTCCTCTGGATCTATAATAGAAACACATGCTACCTGGGCTGAATAACATTTCAGTTTTACTTGTCACGAGTCCACCATCATTTGTAAAAGTTATTTGAAAATAATACCCTACTGAATGGGATGTCCCAACATCTGATAAATGGGAAATTGTTGCAAAGGTCTTCATCTCCTTCTTTATTCGGCCTTTTAGTCCTTAGCAACTAAACCAAATTATTTTCCAAAGCCGAAAAGAAGTAACAAAGAACTGTTCATTTCAGAAAGAATAAACATTATTATTTAACTCCTCAAATTGATTCCGTCTTTGATCTATTTGATCATCTTGATGAGAAGGACATTATTTTTGATGCTGAGGAGGTGGATCCCTTGGATAAGATAAAGGATTTTAATTGGATTCTAGTACAAGTGCTTGTTTAAGTGTAATTGTAGCAGTCCTTGCTCTCCACATTCTCCTTCCTGGAGTTGATGGAATACATGAGTTTTAGCCTTAGTTTCTATAAGTGAATCTTCGATCTATTGAGAGATTGAAATAAGATCTCGAAAACCTCATCTGTATTTCACGGGGATCAACAGTGTGGGTAATTCATCACACAAATATGCCACACAGATTGGAAATAACTACTCCTGAGTGAATGATATGATTAATAAATATGTTAATCCCTTCTAGCGAGCAATGAAATCCGAAACTCTTTCATTATCCCTTTTCCTACAGTTTGAAAGATAAAAAAATATCGGGTTTGTTAATGTTGAGATAAATTTAATAAGGAATCATTAATGGAGATCCTCCCACCCGGTAATTGATAAAGACTACAAACATGTATACCAAACAAAAGCAGGCCCTTGTAATGACTGTACAAAACATCTGAGCATAACTACTTCTTTTTGTTGAGGAGTAACCATCGTAGCATCAAAACAATAAACAAAATGTGTTAAGTGTATTTCTAGGACTCACAAACCATTATAAATTTGGAATGTGGTATTCCCAAAATTTAATGGCGGAGTAATTGCATCAACCCATTCAGGGTATGATTTCTTTTCCGATTGAACATGTGCATGTTTTCCTTTCATAGCTTCCAACTGAGCTGTTAATGACTCAATGGTAGTTATTAACTTTTTTGAAACATCTGGTTGAGCATGGACCTGAGCAGGTGCAATAATTGGAGATTGGACTGGTGTGGTGACTTGTACTGCAACTGATGGTAGCACTATCGGTTGTTGTCACACATGACTCATCTGATTGGGCATGTGATGGTGTACTTCTAAAGGAGGATATTATTGATCCATCCCAGCAACTGCAATGAATTCCTTTCACTGACCAACTCTAGCATGCTTAGGAGTAAGATTACCTTGATGTAGTCCTACATTCAACATCTTTAACTCCTTAATTTCTTCCTCTTGTTGTGCGAACCTTTACTCTAATGAGAGTTATTTGCCTTCTCTAGAGGTAGGGTGGTATATAACATGACTTTTACCCTTTTCCATGGAATGTGACTTTCAATAGTATGGAAGGGAATTGCCCAAAAGAATATCTTGCCTCTGGGCATCCCTCTAGCTTATGGTACACACACCTTCTTTAATTTTTTTTTGAGTGTATAGCTTATTGAATAAGAACGTTTTCATCTGATTCGTTTAGGTGAACTTCATGTTCTTGGGGATCAGTAACAATGACATTGATGACATTAATCGATGAATAACACATTGAATCCTTTCTATAGGTATTTTTGGTGATACTGTATTCTTCCATGTCCTTGACCAGACATTGCCTTTTGTTGAGTTGATCCATCAGGAACTTCTTGATGAACCGTAATTTGGAGGGAATCTCCTGATAATTTAGCTCTATGTTCCTCTTTTGGCTTCTTCCTTAACCAAGAGAAAATTGTCTTTCACTGAAGAGGAGATTGAGGATTTGAAAAAGTCCTCAGTTCAGTGAACTGGGGTTGTTACTACTTTTCCTACTCAAATCCTTAAATCCCATCTGTTGATCCCAAGGGTTGAGCTAAAAGAGTCCCCAGTCTGGCAAGATAAGTTAGTTCATGAGCTGGTACATCTGATACTTTCTTAAAAGCTATATTTAATTTGCGGATTTTAGTCCAGAAATTCGCCAGATGCATCATCTGAAATCCACTCAAATCACCTGGATTAGATGACCGTTGGATGATTTCTGTCACTTCTGTGACCTAATTATTCGCATGCTCTAAATGAGAAGCATGTTCGATATGGTTATTTTCATGATGCAAGAGTAATTTGACAACTTGTTCTTTTTATTCCTTACATTGGGAAGAACTACATGAGGCCTCTTTTTGAGCAAGATTTTGATTTTACACAAAACCAATTGGTTGTTGTTGTAGATGGTAAACAACATTGCATGAGACCACTTTTAGCAGGATTTGTTGACTGGAGAGTACAGTGAAATTTAGTTCTACATGAACACCCCATCCCCTGATATTAATACCAGATGGGGAATTGGTAATTAACTGGCACAACCTTTTTAGTGTACCAAAGCATGCATGCTGTAGGGATCTCTGCTGCTTTTCAACCGTTGGATATCAAGAAACTAAGAGAGATGCCAAATCAATTTGGTGTAGTAACCCTTATATTATCTTTACATGATAATCATATTCGTATTAAGATATTATTTTCTATTTTAAGTGAAAAAAAGTTTTCCACCTTTTGATATGAATATTGTGAATATAATCTTCCGTCAACATTTCTGGAATATCATACCGATAGTTATCCAAAGGACAAAACATGAATTGTACTACACCATTGCCAGTTTTTTTCTCATATTCATCACTTCCTCCTTAAAATTAGATGAAGATTATTTTACCTGGTTAGACCAAAGCTGGTGCTTCTTTGTTACTTCATCAGGTTCAAAAGATTGGTAGAGAATTCATTTGTCAAATTAAAAGATGAATAACCCCGGGGTGGTATGGAGAAAAATCTACACCCTAGCCTATCTTCTGAGTGAGAATGTATTTCACCTACTAGAGGTAAATGATCAGACATGAATGGCTTCACATTTTCAAGTGCCGCATTATAAGAGGGCTTTCATGTTACTACATTGTCCTTTGAAGAATTTTCCAGCCAATGCAAATTACTAATGTTGAGAGGACTATCATAGATAAATTCATCATCATGGGGAGGACCACCATGGTGGGTTACAAAAAAATATGAAACCTTTTTCTCCTTGATGTTCTCTCCATGCATAGGGTTATCGTGGATCCC
This sequence comes from Viscum album, assembly GCA_963277665.1. Classification (NCBI taxonomy): domain Eukaryota; kingdom Viridiplantae; phylum Streptophyta; class Magnoliopsida; order Santalales; family Viscaceae; genus Viscum; species Viscum album. The sequence continues at coordinate 329,358,628 of OY728128.1, forward strand.
ATCTAAAGATGATACTTCGAGATCAACCAAACTATCATGAAGCATGCCTTCATGAGTAATTGATTGACGAAGGCCTTTGGAATTCTTGTTGTTATATCCAGAATTTGAAAATGAATGATTAGAATCTTGAGTTTCCATTGATAATTGTCTGAGGGCTTCAAGAACACCAGCATCGAGTAAGGCCTTATTATAGATTGTCTCTTGATTTCTTGGTTATACTAGACGAGTCCTTTTCTTATATGTCTTCTTACTCACTTTAGAAACCACTTGTTGACGAAAGTGGTTATTATGGGTAGGTGTATGTGCCCTCTTAATAGAAATGGTCTAGTTAGGTTGACTATCTCCATTCAAATCAGGTGCATGTTCATAACGTGATTTTCCATATGATATGGGGATTATGCCCTACAACCCTCCTAGACTATAATAGAGGTGTGTATCTATTTCGGAGTGATATGTTGACAAGTCACTCCACTGATAGGGATAGATTTATGATTCCTTCCCTGTGATGCTCCTGAAGTTGTTATAATATTCTGACAGGCATCCAGAACATGGGCAAGGATTTTATTATACTCTTTCACCATTGTTAGAATGTGCTTAGTAACATCAGCTACCAGTACGGGAATATACATCCATTCCGTTCTTGGATTAGGTGTGTAATCATGCTTCTTTCCTCCATTTCATGTTAGTGAATTTTGACAGTACTCAAGTGTGGGGGAAAAAAATTGTGTCTGCCTATTTCTTGTCATTGGATATTTCCAATTGACATCTTCATGTGCTACCAAAAGAGACTATTGGTTAGCCCAATGACTTGCAGGTGTATGTGACTGAAAATTGTTACCCACCACATTTGATTGGTGACTTTCTTTGGTTGTAGTTAGACTATATTTCGGACTAGCTGATGAATTATAAACAGTTATATATGCCTGCTTATAATACTCTACCAGAATGGTCGGGCAATATTGGCTTGTTACTGCTAGACAAGTCTTCTAGGTAGTAACATTAGGATGGACAGGTGTATATGCCCACTCGTTTATTTCCATCATGTTATCTTGATGGACTTCTCTAGAAAGGGAAGAAGTAAGAACCTGCTTCCTATTGACCAAATTTCACCTCTGATATTTCATTTTGCATGTTCAGGTGTGAGGAACCTGAGCCGAACTCCTATAGGTCATACCCTCATCATGTTGAGGGTGCAGTATTGTACGAGTCGAGCGCTTATTGTTGAAGGGGGACATCAGGAATTACTTTTATCATTTTTAATTAAGGCCTTGAGTGACCATCTCATTCACCTCCCCACATTATGGGAGGGACTTGTGATTTCATTCTGGGGATAACGACCTGATATGGTTGGAGACTGTGGTTGGAACCACCTACTTCTTGACCACTGGTCGTTGCCGTACGGACAACTAGGGTGAGTTGTTAAATTGGAAGGCTTGTCGAGTGGACTCCAGAGTCATAATGGTGTTGTGTTGATGGTATTCCTTAACCAATTCTTTTGAGACCCAGCATTGAAGATGCTGAGTAGGTGATGTCATCCACTGAACAGACAAGGATCCAACATGAATAGAAGTCGAGGAATTCACAAGTGTGAATTTTAAAGAAGCCATTTTTATAATGTCGAGAGATATTGGAAAATAGTGCATGTTTGATTTAACAGACATAAACAAGATAAGTTTGGCCAAACTACATTTTTTTATGAGAACATATGTTATTAATTGATTTTTTTTCCTTCACACTGAGTTTAATAGGGTCCTAAAAAATAAGTAAAACATCATTTAACGTGGTTAAGGATTCACGACGGGTTTGACATTTTTGTTTCTTCTGGAAATGGGGATGAGCTTATTTCTTAAAGGTTCAAGATTTCCAATCATTTTCTAATGGGTTTATTCATAGAACTAAAAACATCCAATGATTCTATATCCATTTGGAACTACTTTCCATAGGTAGGTTCCCATTAGCTGTGGACTAATGATGCTTATGAAATTTCATTGGTCGAGAGGATGGGAGGCCAGAACCATCACAACATTTTGTAGGGAATTATTGTCTACTTCAGTACTCTCATATAGATTTGAGTTCGTTCATGAATCCTTATTAATTTACCAAGCATGAAAATTTGTTTTTCCTTTAGACCCTGAAATCAATGATTGATATGTTGGGGATTTAGAGAATCTCTTATATGTATTTGAAGTTCTTCATCAATATATAATCATTTATATGAATTAGTGATTCTTAGTCAATGTTATCCTTCAATAACTTATATCGAACTCACTTGGTCATATGAAGTCTATACTGGTTTTAAATCCACTCAGTGGGGCACTTGATGTTTAAATTAATTCAGAAAGACATGATTATTTTAGAGTTGGGATCGTACTCATAGATGGGCTACCTACGTTTCCTTATTAGAAAAGGAATCAAAACCCTAATATTTAGAGTAAAGAAGTATAAGGTTTATGCATGATTAATGTCCCAAAGAGAGATGTCATAATTACTTTTACACTATAACCTCTTGTGATTCATGATCGATGTGAGAAATAAGAGGTATTAGTAAAACCTAATGATTGTGCCATTAAATATGAAAACATAAGAAATGAAGCGGGGATTACGTTTATATGAATTCCCATGTAAATTAATACAATGACATTTAGAAAAGAATCCCAAGAGAAAGTTATATAATGGTATTTTTACTTTATGGAGATTTGGGATTTTAACCCAGGACATACTCCTAAAAAAAAGAAAAAAATATATGAGGGACTTATGATTGGGATTTATTCTATATAAGGAATCCCAAATCAAAATAAATTAATATTGGGACATACTCTTGAAGAGGATGATCATATTAAGGGGATTTGTAATTTGAGGCTTACTGTTGATATGGAATCCCAAATCAAAAGTACTTCACATAATTCTATTCAGATAACGATGACACCAATAGAACTATGCCACAAATGTCTTTGATGAGGGTTTGAAGGATATCTTCGAATTTGAAAGGTGGATTTAATGAAAATAGGTGATCAGGAAAGAGGAGCGCATGTTTTGTTCTGGCGCACAATTCTTGGTCATGCAAGTATACTTGCGTGACATGAGTCAACTGGGGCGACAATGAATCCATAAAGGGATACTTGGGTGACATTGAGTTGGAGCCCTTAGTATCATCCCTATAGGATTTCAGAAGGGTGGTGTAGAAGTTTCATTGAGAGGGAAAGGTGGGTATCAAGTGTCTTCACTTCCCTTAGGGGATGTACACTAAGGTGCGCAATTATTTATTAGTTCTAAAACATAGGCCATATTCTCCTTCTTTAGAGATTCCATTATAGGTAAATAATTTCCTTAGAAGTGTTTAGATGACTTCAAGAAAAGACATGGGTGACCAAAGGTTGAATTTGAGTTTTTGAAAATTTGTCCCCAAAATGGGGTCCCAATGGGGCAATTTATAGGCCACCTATGTTTGGGTGAAAAAACCACTTTGGGCGCGCATGTGACTTGCGCTGCCAAAGCTAGCACGCAGGTATACCTGCGGACCTTAATGACTTCGCAATATTTGATGAATCTTCCCTCTTCTTTGCTCGAGGTACTCCCCTTAGTCAATATTTGGATTCTGTGATGGAACAGAGCATCAACAATGGGTTACCTTGATAAATGATTATGAATAATTATTCCTTCCATGGGTTATTATACAATGAAATAATTATGAATCCAAAATATTTTCAATATTTTTTTTATAAAAAAATTTCTGATACCTATTTAATTTTATGAGTTATGATATGATTATTATAAAACCCATCTATTTTTCTGGGTCATGATACGATGCATGTTTTATTACTATGTAAAACCTGTATGTATGATTTAATTATGTTATGGGTGGAACTAATATATACCTACAATGCATTATGTAATGATAAATGTGTTATAATCTCATGTGGGTACATAGAAGGGAATCCCATGCCTAGAAAAATAGTGTATTTCAAGCCAGAAACAAGATTGTAAAAGAGTGGTCATCCCAAACCTGAAACAAGTGGGAATCATAAGCACGAAATAAGAGGGTCTATTAGAGGTCATCTTTAGACCAAAAGGAAAAGGTTCATGGTATCACATCCCATGCCATGAACAATAGGTAATTGTAATCCTAAAACAAGAGTGTGTATGGGAGGCCATCCGATGCCCAAAACAAGAGGGTACATGGGAGGGAGTCCCAAACCGGAAACAACCGGGTACATGGGAGGGTACCCCAAGCCTTAACTAGGTACACATGTTTTTATCCAAAGCCTAACATGTTATTAATGTCTTGGTAGGTAGGATAGAAATAATATTTTCTATGTTTATGTGTATTCCAAATGTTCCATGACATATTAATTTACTAATATTCATCATGTATCCCTTATGATTCGTGACATAGGAAATGGTAATGTCTATGTCATGATTCATTTTTATTATCTTCAACAAGTAGGTTATTATCATATAATGTTATGATCATGTTCACATGCCCTGATTCTAATGATAATGATTACATATCTCCCAGGTTTAACCTTACTAGGAATATGAGTTCAGAAATCTCTATGTATCCCTTTAATTTTTATGAAATTATATTTTATGTATGATATGTCTATTAAGGGTGATAGTATTTGTTAAACTAGTTGAAGATATTTTTGCTCAATCATTTTCCAGATTTTATGATTCCATGTTTCCAAAAGCACTAAACAAATATGGTATTTGGGATTCTGTCTGTGTAATGCTTTAATTTTACAAAACAATTATGTAATTTCTTTTTACATTAATACTGGGTTGTTATACTACCAAAAAATTAAATGTCAAAAAATATAGCACATTGTCAAATTTATATCCTTCATACAATGATTCTAATATTTTACATCCATGAAAAAAATGTGCATATATATCAGGTGTATTGGGACTCACTCAGTATATTCCAAAATTCTGAATTCAAACTACTCACATTAGAATGCATTTGAATACAACTTTCATCTCTGCATGACATGAATGCAATGAGATACTCCACAAAAATCAATAATTTAAGATTATCTGTAAAAATATGAAATAAGAAATAATAATATTCTTTTATTGTTAAAAATAAAAAAATATTAGGGAGGTTATATAATGATAAAATTTCCATATTGATGACCAAAGATTTAAAACATTTATAAATGTACTCAAAAGATATCCATGAAGCCATTTTATCCTTATGTTATCAAAGTTAATTATCTCCCATAAGGATGCATGATGGAATATTTCATTGATAGTGAATGGAAAATTCATATTCATAAATATTGGAAGATATATATAGAATCAAAGTGGTTTATATCAACTTTATAGGTAGTCGTTGAATGTTAAAAAAAGATTGACCAATCCACCAACAAATTCTCTTTTCGCATTTATTTTTAGGATTGATATGGAAATTATTCGTCCATTTGTAATATTTTATGTTTCTTTAGAAAAAAATATTATATTATTTTTATAAATTATTAAAATAATCTATAAGTTATTTTAGATTTCTATGAATCAACTTTTCCATAATATGATTCACAATTTTCTCGATACAACTCAATGTATATGTTTTTATTTTAAAAATAACATTTTAATTAAAAAACATGTGGCATTAATAAAACATTAAAAAACATTAATATTGTTTTGAAAAATTAATAAAATGACCCTTATGTGAATTTTTGTGTGTAGGAATAAATTCCATATCAATCTGACATATGGTGTGATCGATATTACTCGATGTGTTAGTTCTTGTATAAAACTAACATTTTAGTTTAAAACACAAGCCATGTAATCAAAACCAAGCAAACACATTAGGATTATTTTTACATTTTAAAAAACTATTACATAATTATTTTTTATATGATGTAATCATCCACATTTCAATCTAATACATGGTGTGACTGGTGTTAATCAATGTCAGTGTTTTTTAGTTAAAAAAATGTTTTAATAAAAATTTGTTTTCCTCATAAAAAACCGGACAAAAACACTCACTTTTTTGATAATTAATAAAAAAAATCCTTAAATATTTAATCATAAACAACATTCTAATCATACACATATTGTTATTAGTATGGATAAAAGAACTTGTTTTTTTTTCAAAATTAAAATTTTAGTTCAAAACACATACCATATACTCAAAACCATGAAATAATATTCTGATTGTTTTGATACTTTATGAAAATGATCAATTCATCATTTATGAATTGTTGGAATTTTCCTCACCTCTATAATACACATGGTTTGATCGGTATGAGTCAAGGTTTGTGTTTTCATTTTAAAAATAACATTTCATTTAAAAACATGTTTCATTCAATGAAAATATAGTATAGAAACATGATTTTATTAATAAATTAGGATAATGATACCCTTTTCATTTTTTCATGTACGAAAGAACAACATGTCAATTCAACACATGGTGTTACTAGTTTTAATTGAGCTATTTTTTATTTAAAATCTACATTATAGTTCAAAACACACAACACATACACAAAACATCGAAAACACATAAATATTATTTTTAGACTTTTGAATATGATCCATAACACATTTGGGTCATAGAAAAAACATATTTAGAATTATATGATTCAAGGTGTGACTGGTATGACTCAAAATGTGTGTTAATAGATTGAAATTGACAATTTACTTACAAACATGTGTCTATCAACATAAACCTAGGAAACATTGTCATATTTTCTTGATAATTTTTCAAAATATTCCAAAGGTCATTTGTGGTGTGTACTAATCAAAAAACATAAAAATGATAAATGGTGTGACTATTAGGACTCTATGTGTGTGTTTTATATAAAATTGAAATTTATGTTCCAAACACATGACACATACTCAAAATAGTAAATAAACTTTCATATTCGTTTTATACATTATAATAGTGATCCATACATCATTTTTTATTATATAAATTACCTGAAACTCAATTTTATACATAATGTTCTTACTATGACAAAATGTATATGCTTTTATTTAAAAATTTACATTTTTGATAAAAACAGATACTACATGTTCAAAAATGAGAAAACACATTCAGATTGTTTTGAAATTTTTGGAAATCTATGAATATTGTTTTCATTTAGAAATTATCCACACCTCAATCATATAAAATTTGTTCCCAATATGATTTTATGATTATTTTTTTTAATATTGTATTTCTTGTTACAATCATGCGTCACTTAAAAAAGTAGGACAAAAACATTCAGATTGTTTTGATACTTTTTTATAATGATCATATATTAATTTTTGATGTGTTGGAATGAACCCCACCTCAATCTATTACATGGTGTGACTGGTAGGACTCAAAATGTATGGTTTCAATTTAAAAAAGTTATTTAATTAATCTATTATTTTCTTTTTTTTTGTGTTTCTAACATATTCTTTTTTTCTTATACTGGAATACTCTTTTCCTCCTACTTGGGTAGTTTTATTAGAAACTGATAGAATGATCAGGATATTTTTATAGGGGTTCTAGGAGAAAGATAGTATAACATTGATGTTTTTTAATGTTTGTGATAAATTTTACTTAAAAATGTAATTTTTCAATACAATGTTTGATGTTTCTACAATATAGTGTGTTTATTATTTTTATTTGATATGGAAATTATATTTCAATTATATTATATATTTTCTTCTGTACTTTTCCATAATTTTAGTAGCACACTGTAGTTGAATGTCATTCATCAACACTTTCTCATGCACTAATATTTGTTCACAATATTAGTGGTAAAACTACATTGATAATGGGTCCGCATTATTAGCGTTAAACTAGTTATAATTAAGGAAAACCATTATAAATTATATTTTTTAGGTAGATAAAAGAAACACTTTTTATCTATGCATTAAACATCAACAATATTATAGATGACATTAAAAACATTTGATGGTATGACTTTCCCTCAGTTCCTATCCTTGGTTGTCTTTGTCTATATTGGTTTTTCTGGTTAAATTTCTAATGAATATTTACAGTAATTATGACCACCCATGGACTATAAATGGATCATTGGTGACATCTACAGATGAATAACCAATAGAGGAGACCCGCCGATGTGGTTTTGTGCAACCTGGTGATGACCTGTAGAGGGTTGTGTGGCCGTAAAAGATTCTTCATAGGGGTCTCGTGCCACTCGATGAAAACATGCATCCACCTTATTATTTTCTCCTATACATTCACGATATTTATTTTGATACCATTGTATTGGAAAATATATGATGAATTTTTTATCAATTCATTCCAATTTTAATTACAATCTTTCTGCTGTCTTCTCGTGGATGTTGGTCATGCAGACTGAACCACATAAATATTTATATTCCTCTTATTTAATTTTGAATAATATACATCTATGCTTGAGTTTGAGAGGGATATGGTGAACACTTCCACATAATAAACTCATGTTAGAGAACCAATATGATTACTGGGAAAACAATAACACTCCCCTAAAACCATCTCTCTTCATATATATGAATTTTTAGATATCACAAATGAATTAGCAACTATATTCTGTGCTTCCTTCCCAATTTTAGTGTTTCGGTCATTACTTCAGCAATAATGACTATTCCTATTAATTTTTTTATACAATATTTTATGCCTATAAAATATTCTCTCCATATCTTACAAACTTATATTTGATCAATATTTAGTATTTGTAACCCCTTAATTCTTCATTTTCATCACTAGTTGGAATAAAAAAGGCGTAAGGTAAATGTGTGTGTGTGGTTGAATATAAGAAAATGATATATGTGTGGGAATAAAAAAAAATATTGAATTTTTAATGCTTATACTAGTTTTTTCTTTATATTCCCTTGAATGTTAAAAAGTAAAATATAGATGAGTTATTCTCTTATGAGATATAAATTTCAATGATTTATTTTAGTTTTTATAAAAAAGTGTAATTTTTATCTTCAAAATTGTGGGGTGGCCTAAGGAAAATTAAGAAGAATTTTATTTTTCATTTGGGTATATTTTAAAAAATACTTTGGAAGAACGTTTTACAATGATTTGGGATCAGATTTATGAAATTAAGTAGTTGATTTTTCTATTTTAGAGTATTCTAGATTTATAATTTTCGTATATTTTTAAAAATTCTATTCTATATTTTTTCATGGAGAATCACCAAGTTGAATCTAATATTCTACAACTCTTATATTTTGTTCTAGATACACATTTCATGACTCCACAAACCTCTATACATAGATGTTGTGTGTCCAACACACAATTGTTTTTGTGGATAATGTTTATTGGACAAGAAACTTTTTCTTGTGGCAATGTGATGTTTTGGATATTCTAACTAAATAGGAGTCAGATATGACTTTACATGAAAATTTCATAGACATTGATTATCGTGGTTATATGAGACTCAATCATCAATAGGGTGGCACAATATGACTTTGTTCAGCTAAATATCGGAGATATAGTGTGATGTGAGAGACCTATAAAAAAATTAAATATTATGTAGATTACATACATGGATTAAAGAATTTAAAATCAGATCTCTCTGAAAAATAAATTTATTAGATTATAGTACAATGAATTTATGTCCATGATTGAGGACCTTGAAAATTTTAAAAAAATACTAATAGAGTAAAAAATATGTGTAGTAACGAAGCAAGATGTGATAAGTCTCTTTTGTTGTTGAAAACTATACCAGAGAGTTATGATCACATTAATTCAATAATGGTTTATGTAAGGATGTTGTAATATTTGTTTATGCATCAACCACCATAGGTATTATTACAATTGGAAGGAACTGTATGACCATAGACATTCCACATTTGAGACATTGATAAAAACTAGAGGAATATCATCTGGGAATAAATATAGAGAACTAATAGATGAATCATGATTAAAGTCAAAAGTCATTTCCATCTATTGATATATAAGGAAAGATGAGTGCTCCTACTATCATCAAGAAGGTTACTAGAATAAGGATTGATAAAACATTCTGAAACTAAAGGAATACGTTTTTCCCAAAATAAAATATATTAATGACACTACACTCTTCATTTTCACAATGGTCAATTGTTTATAATTATGGATTATTTATTATATCTACTGATTGTATATCTGAAATTTTTGATTTTGATTATGAAACCTCAAATAGTTAGATAAGGGTGTGGTGTTTATGGGAAATAACTACTACATACATATGAGACGTATTGGAATAATACTGTTGAGGATGATTGATGATACAACATAATACCATACACATTTATGATACGTACTAAAATTGGAAAAGAACCTCATATCACATGGGGACATAGATAAACATTGTTACCAAAAATACATCGAATATTCAATCATGAAGGTTATCCATAGAACACAACTACTGACAAATTTGATAAAAAATGTGTTATGTATTATTTTAATTCAGTGACAGTTATAGGTGGGTCAATGATATAAAATATGATTATTACCACAGGTAAAACACACAAACCATATGGGGACATTATAAGTGTGATGAAATATTTTATTGTGCTATTTTGGTAATTTAATAGGATGTTCCATACAACAATCATGATGTATTGGATAAAAAAGAATGCAACTTGTGGAAGTCAGTTAAGGATAATGAAATGACTTAAATGCATCAGAATATAACATGGGATCTTATTCCACCTCAAAAGGTTAATAATTAAGCTATATAGATCATGTTCTATTACAATTTGGACATGAAAAACATATCTTTAAATATTGATGATGTTGAATATTGGAAATAATTATTAACACTCATGGACTATTACAATATGGTGAGTGACTGGTAGGGCTGACAAACAACCAGAGGAGACCCATTCTAGGGTGTTGGTGATGTCAGCTAATGAACTATTGAGAGTTAGGGCAATGAAGAAGAACTATAAGGGGTTTGTACAATATGTTAGAACATGCACGAATAAATCTGGTTCCAAAATCATTAACATTACTTTTCATGATTGGATAGTGATTATTTTGTCCCTATTTTTTCATCCAAACATTAAAATCATAGACGGAAAAAACTGGATCACATACATTCTCTAACACATTTTACGGTTAGAGTTTTTTAGAATTTTTATCAACTCTTACAAAAAAAATTATTATTTTAAATGATCATTTCACAAAATGATCCCTTCTTTCATTAATTTACATTATGTCCTCATCATCATCCACCAAAATCCCCATTAGATATAATATTATCAACCAAATTATTTATAACATGGGGAAGAGGAAACAAAAGAAGTGGGTGATAAAATACTCAGTAAGGGTAAACATAACTATTGATAGTTGAAATTAATCAACGATCCTAAGATAAAAATAAAGGTATAAAGACATAACTAGAGTGTATGTGTGAATCATAAAAGTACTCACACCCCTCAATATCAGAATCATCAATCATGAAATATGGAAAAATATTTTAAAAAATTTGAAAAGGTCATAAAAATCAACAATCATGAGCCTTGTTATATCAACACTTGTTAATGGAAACATTATAATCCCTTAGAAAACGTTCATAAATGTATTGGTGTATTATGAAATCATTGTAATCATAAAACAGTAATAGATACATTAAAATAAAAAAACCATATGTTCGATATAAAATATAATTCTATGGATAAATTAATCATTAACCAATGCGTTGGAGAACTATCTAGGAGCAGCAACTATATAAGTTATAATGGGATTAATAGTCACGATCTAGGAACACCCATAATATAATTTATAACTGGATCACCCACTACTACTTTGGAATACCCATCACATATGTTATAGTTGGATCACACAACACTATATGGTAACCACAATAATATAAAATTTCTAACAACCAAAACATGAATAATGTTCATAGAGATTTCATTTAATCATAAAACCTATAGAAAAAATCATCATTCCTTTCCAAACATTATTAACCCATGGAAAATAAATTGTTTTTACGTAAATATCATTGAATAATGACTGAAAAATGGATATGAAACATTTTATATAAAATTCTATTTTTAATATGGTTAACTCATAGAAAATAAATGAGTTCATTAAATATCTCTTTGAAACATGGTTGACCATGGGAATAAAAAAGATTTTCATAATATCTTAATCCATATATATATTTAACATATATTGTATCATTAAAATATATACCATTAATGAATATTTAATAACATGGTTTATTGAAATCTATGAATGAAATTAACATTAAAAGATCAATAAAGACATTTTGTGGAAAATAACTATTTTCTTTTAAAAATTAGATTTTTTTTTAAAACTCACAAGATATTAAGGAAAATATTTATTTGAAAAAACACATTAAAACATATAAATGAATATTCAAAAATCATTTCAAAAATTCCTTGTGGAATATATCCTTTTCAATTTTGGGATTTTTTTTAAACATATTCATTTTGGAAATAATTTACATTGAAAATAATCATGAAATATTATAAAGAAATATTCAAGGACCATAATGGTCATGATGGTTGAAAATATAGTTTAGGTCATATTTTTTAGAGAAAATATTCCTTTAATATTTTTTGTGAAAGATAATAATAGATTTTTTAGAAAGAGACATGAAGATTCTCATAATATTTTTTGGGTAAAATAAAAAAAAGCGGTAAAAATGACTTTAATAAATAATTTCAAGAGTTCTAAAAACATTTATAAAATAATTTTTTTAAAACTATGTTTTTGAAAATAAAATTATTTTATATTGAATTATGAAATAATGAATATTTTTGTTAATAAAATTCACAATGAAATTATGTAAAAAATTTATATAAAATTTTATTATCCATTGAAAATTTCTTGAATATTTATAGCAAATGAAAAATCATGACAATTAATGATAGGAAAATCATATGACTTCAATATTGGGAACTTAATAATAAACAATCCTAGTAAATGACGAAATTATAAAATAAAATTAAAACCACTTTTGTAAATATGAATCCGAAGCCCATAAAAGTGATATCCAAAAATTAATATGTAAATACCAATAATTTTAATGATAATAATATTAATATAGATTCATGGGAAGGGTATAAACCATAAAAAATAGATAAAGGGAGAATATGGTATGTGTCACATTGAAGTAACAAGTGAGACGAAAATCCCTTACATCACGCTTAATTTTGGTTGATTATTATTTATCCTCTTGTACAATTATTTTAAACATGATATTAATGTCACGACTTGTCTTATAGGGCATGTTCAATGACTACCCCAAGCCCGCCTTGCATAGGCCATGGGTTGAAAACTATCACTGGAATGAATTTCTTGAAAATGTTGCATCAATGTCTGTATACACACAAATATGATACAACATTCCAAAGTAAAACACAATGGAAATAGGAAGGTGTAACCACTACCAAAACCACCATTATGTTTAAATGTATGTACAGAAGGAAAATGTGGCATGAATTCCAGCACAGTAGAAATTGAAGTACAACAAAAATGGAAAATATAAAAGTAAACTCCCCCTTATCTTTAATTAACACCTCTAATGCCATTTGGCTTGGCCAAAACCTACCCCAATACCCTCTCAACTGTCCTCACTTCATCCGAGAGGCCTTACATTAGTAAGAATGACATTCTAAGAAACCCTTTTAAAAAAATCAAAAGGAAGAACACGAAGAAGAGGTAAATCTCTCACCACCTATTTGAAGTTTCTTTCTTCTTCAACATCCCACTTCTTTGTTGTTTCTGTTATAAAATAATAACTCCAATATATTATATATAATTTTATGTTAATATAAAAATTGTACAACCATATTAGCTATTTTATCCATCCAATTAATTAAAAAGTCACCACACGTGCGTACGTACGGCTTACCGTCTCCCCCTCTTGGTGTAGTTTGTTTTTCAAACACTTCATCATTTAGATGGGTATAATACTGATTTTAAATTATATAAATAATATTTATAACATTATTATGATTCTATATATATGATATACAATCCATTTGTTTCCGACGCTTTCGCCGGGGCGCGCGCGCATCCGTCCGTCGGGAGGACGCGCGACTTCGGGTGTTGCCCCGCATTCCCGCTTTCCAAAGGCGGGTGGCATTCGCTCCTTGTTCAGGTACGTATGCTCCTTGATCGAAATGGGATGATGGGATGTCAGTTCTTCCTCCTCTGGATTCCTCCTCAGAACTCGTCACCTAGTCCGGGTCTCCCTTATAGATTTAATACGTAGTTCGTGAAACTCTTCCCAGTGCCATGTCTCCATGGACGCCGGTTAATTACACTGCTTCTGTCGGGACATTCCAAAGGGTCCAGTCAGGGCAGCAACCTTCGGTCAGGGGAGTAGTCACGTTGAGGCATCAATAGCGTGTCTGGATGCTGGGGTACCTGGCATGTCTATCTGTTATCCTTGACGACAAGGCTTCTCGAGGGCGTGGAGGCCCGAGGCATCCCACATCGAGCGCGGGGAATTACATGTCATAGACATGTATCTGAGGTTTTCCTCAGCTTCCCGTGTTCAACACCGGGTATGCCGCGAGTTTAACGTCCAGCGGAGACAAATGAGACTGAAATGGGACCATCGCAGGGGGGGGGGGCGACAGTGAAGTTGGGCTTGAGCCTTGAAGAGGCTTCCTACGTATCCCTGTGGTAGGGAATCAAAGTCCGCATAGTTCGTTGGGATGGATGGGTCGCAATGGCTTACCACTGGACCGGAGTGGGACCCGACGTGAAATGACGGGTGGTCTTGAACCTCGTGGAGGCTTCCTACGTACCATGCCTTGACATGGATCAAAGTCCTCGTAGTTCACTTGGGTTTCGCCGGTAAACCGACGTGAAAGCAGACCTTGGTCCACTATTGGTGGGCTTGAACCTCGTGGAGGCTTTCTACGTACCATGCCTTGACATGGATCAAAGACCTCGTAGTTCAGGATGGATGGGTCGCAATGGCTTACCACTGGACCAGAATGTAGTTTAACGTCATGCTGGACGTAGGTAGATCACGACGTGAATTGGATGATGGGTGGGCTTGAACCTCATGGAGGCTTCCTACGTACCAAGCCTTGACACGGATCAAAGTCCTCGTAGTTCAAATGGTTGGGTCGCAAGGGCTTACCACTGGACCAGAATGGGACCCGACGTGAATGAGCGACGGGTGGGCTTGAACCTCATGGAGGCTTCCTACGTACCATGCCTTGACACGGATCAATGTCCTCGTAGTTTAAATGGGTTTCGCTGGTAAACCAACGTGAAAGAAGACCTTGGTCCACTATTGGTGGGCTTGAACCTCGTGGAGGCTTCCTACGTACCATGCCTTGACATGGATCAAAGTCCTCGTAGTTCAAATGGGTTTGGGTCTCAATGGCTTACCACTGGACCGGAATGGGACCCGACGTGAATGAGCGACGGGTGGGCTTGAACCTCATGGAGGCTTCCTACGTACCAATGCCTTGACACGGATCAAATTACTCGTAGTTCAAATGGGTTTCGCCGATAAACCGACGTGAAAGCAGACCTTGGTCCACTGTTGGTGGGCTTGAACCTCGTGGAGGCTTCCTACGTACCATGCCTTGACACGGATCAAAGACCTCGTAGTTCAAATGGGTTTCGCCGGTAAACCGACGTGAAAGCAGACCTTGGTCCACTATTGGTGGGCTTGAACCTCGTGGAGGCTTCCTACGTACCATGCCTTGAAATGGATCAAAGTCCTCGTATTTCAAATGGGTTTCGCCGGTAAACCCACGTGAAAGCAGACCTTGGTCCACTATTGGTGGGCTTGAACCTCGTGGAGGCTTCCTACGTACCATGCCTTGACACGGATCAAAGTCCTCGTAGTTCAAATGGGTTTCGCTGGTAAACCTACGTGAAAGCAGACCTTGGTCCACTATTGGTGGGCTTGAACCTCGTGGAGGCTTCCTACGTACCATGCCTTGACACGGATCAAATTCCTCGTAGTTCAAATGGGTTTGGGTCGCAATGGCTTACCACTGGACCGGAATGGGACCCGACTTGAATGAGCGACGGGTGGGCTTGAACCTCATCGAGGCTTCCTACGTACCATGCCTTGACACGGATCAAAGTCCTCGTAGTTCAAATGGGTTTCACCGGTAAACCGACGTGAAAGCAGACCTTGGTCCACTATTGGTGGGCTTGAACCTCGTGGAGGCTTCCTACGTACCATGCCTTGACACGGATCAAAGGCCTCGTAGTTCAAATGAGTTTGTCAGGGTCGGTGCTCACTCTAAGCCCACGTGAGTCATGCTCGGTGTGAGAAACAAGAGGTTGCACGGACCTGACGATCACGTAGCGAAGGGTGCGTCCGTGAGAAGAGAAGAGGGGCTTACGCGTTGGGCGGCCCATGGTGTTGTGACTTACTCCAAGATGGAGGCCCATGGCGCGATAAAGCGCGGGAAAGATGGACCTTGGTCCGACGATGGGAGGTGCCTCATTCCCTATCACGTCATCCACTGACCTTGGTAGTGGGGAAGTACCGAGATGCACGGGTGCGATCATCCGTACCAAAGGTTAGGGGTTTACGCTCTGAGGCGACCCTTCCCCTGCGAACATACACCACTCCGACAAGGAGGATCTCATTCCATGTGCGGAAGAGTTCCATTCCCGTGGAGACGAGTGGTGTAATGAATGTTCGAGCTGGGGGGACCCTTCGTGAGGGAGACGAGGTTGGGTCACAGTTTAACGTCATGTGTTGAGGACGTGGTGCTTGGCAGTTTAACATCCTGTAGCTCGGACGAGGCGGGTTCACTCCACACCCCTAGGGTTTACATAACCGGTACCCTCTGGTCCTTGGGGAAGGGAAGGTGTCAGTAAGGCCATGGTAAAGGGGGGTCGTGGGAGGAACCATCGAGGGGTCCACGTTAGTGTGGCTATGCGAAGAAGCAATAGCCATTAGCGTGCCTATGCGAGGAAGCATTAGGCGAAGCAACGCTACAGGAGGTGTTGTCCATGGGACTTTGAAATCACATCGTGCAAACCTGGAGGGTCGCACGGAAAGAGGAATCGCTAAGCAGAGGAGTGTGCTTTGCGAAGTGGGGTGCCTTGGCCTTATCATGGGGCATTGGTGGAAGTGGGAAGTGCTTCACGAAGTGGAACAGTGTTCGTAGAGCACTGCCTTGCGAAGAAGGTGTGGTTCGCGAAGCAGGGTCCTGCCAAGCAATGTGCTTCGCGATGCATAGTTATCCTGCCTTGGCATAGGGATTACTAGCATGGGTTGGGTGTTTCGCGAAGCACAAGTGCTCCGCGGCTGCCCGGGTTCCCTTGGGAATCCCCTTCCTTTGCGAACGCCCTTGAGCTTCACGAAGGGCATCCCTCTCGGAAGAGGGGCTCAAAACGAAACAAATCAGAGTCGTCTCGTGAAGTAGAAATACCTCGCGGAGCTCATGATTCCCGGGGCAAAGCGTGCTTCGCGATTCGGGAGAGGAGAAGCCGAAAGGTCGGATTGTCCCTCCTCGGGGACTCAGGGGGAGTCGAGTATTTATAGGGAAGGGGCGCCATGGAGCAGGACTCGCGCGCTGCCTTCGGGGCTTCGCGGTGGCTCGCGAACGTCAACCGGGTTCGCGGAGGATTACCGCCTCCGGAGCTTCGCGGCGGCTCGCGAACGTCAAACGGGTTCGAGGAGGATTACCGCCTCTGGAGCTTCGCGGCGGCTCACGAACGTCAAACCGGTTCGCGGAGGATTACCGCCTATGGAGCTTCGCGGGGCCGCCAAGGTTGGGACGCTTCACGGCGGGGCTTCACGGCTGGGCTTCGCGGCTATGCTTCGCGAGGCAACGCGCCGGCTGTCTTTTTCGTTCCTTCCTTTCGGGCCACATTTTTGGCGCCAACAAATGCCCCCCCTCAGACGTGGAGCCGCGGAGGGAGAAGGGTCGAAGTCTGAGAGACAATCGCCAAAACTGTCGGTGGTTCGCGATGCGTCATCGCGAAGGGGGGGCCCGCGCTGCTCGCTGAGGCCGCGGATCCGGATGCGCCGTGATGCTTCGCGCGGGTGAGGCGCGCCGCGATGCTTCGGGGTCGTCGCCTATAAATAAGGGGTTCGCGTTCTTTGGTCTTTACGCACCTTCCTTGTCCTTTTGTGCTCTCGATTTCGCGACGCTCCGCGTACTCTGCGACAGCACTCCGTGAATCGAGCTTCGCAGCGAACCGCGAGTCCCCGACTCTGCGTCCGCGCTAAGCGAACCTCTGTCTGCCTTGGCCAGACTTCGCGGCTTGGTCTCGCGACCGATATTCGCGATCCGGCTTCGTGGTTGAGCTTCGCGGCCGAGCTTCGCGATCCGTCCGAAAGAATTCTTTTCTGAGGGCCAAAATTAAAATGGCCCATAAAGAAGCTGCCTTGGGGGTCCTTGCAGACGCTGCTCGTCGAGATGAGATGTCCAACCGTCCGGGTTTGGGGGAAATGGTTCGCAGCCATTCGGACCACACTTCTCTGACAGATCGGTTGTCGGAAGGTCATAAGGATTACCCGCAATGCAAGAAACTGTCGTTGTACGGCTTCGGGCTGAGGGATGACGTCTTCATCCCTGAGGCAAGAAGGGATGAACCAGCTTGCTGGTTCAGGAGCACACCATGCCAGCACCAATGGTTCAGGGCGGCCGATGGTCATGCACAGGAGGATTTCACACCCGTCACCGCTGATTTCCTCTATAATCATGTGAACGAAATTGATGGGAAGCCACTGCAACCGGAGACATCCCCTCCTCTCTACCGCACTATGCTGAAGGCGGCTCTGCAGGATCCGAAGAAGGGATGGTCCGATGAGTGGGACCTGCGCCAGGGCGGCAACTTTACCGATGACTGGGCCTGGGCCTACTGGGTAGGCACCTCGTGCGAGGAGTTCGAGGCCGAGCTGAGGAGAGTGGGATTGTATGAGGCAGCATGGGCCTCCCAGTTCCACATTTACCAGCCGAAGCAGCTGATTCCGGAACTGTTGAGTAGATGGTCATCCAGAACCAAAACCTTTCACCTGCATCACGGGGAGGTGGGCATCAGCCTGTGGGATTTCTACCAGGTTTCTGGGGTCCCGATCGTAGGGGCCATGTATGACAAGTTCCTCCCTGTTGCCAGCGTGTGGGGAGATGCTGAGCAAATGCCACGGCTGGCGTCAGCGCTGATGGCGCTTCTCCCTAGAGAGGACAAGGAAGCAGTGAGGGATGTCCACTTCAGAAGATGGTTCAAACGCTTCCTGAACATCCCAGAAGATCGAGAGTTCCCTCCAAGGCCTCGAACTTGTCCAAGGGCAGCCCAGCGGGGCAAGGGGCACTCCTATTGGCGGGTTTTGGAGGACAGCCAATGGAAGACTTGGGGTTTCAGTGTTAGTACTGAACAACAGCCAATAGTCAGGCTGGCGGCGTTTATCACGGATCTCATCTGTGGGTGGATCCTACCGGTGAGGGATACAAGCATGGGGGTACGACCCAGCTCGTTCATCACGGCATCGATGTTGGCCATGGGGCAGCGGATCAACCTGGGGATCCCGATGCTCGCCAAACTATACAAGATGCTGTGGCGTATTAGCGAGGGCAAGAAGCCGCCAAGAATATGCGGGCCCTTCCACCTCCTATATGGGTGGATCGCGGCGCATATCAGGGGGATTTACGAGTATCCAAACCCCATTTCGCCGCCGGGATCAGACTTTCGCCCCTCCATTCTGAACGCAGTTGGGAGATTCCCTTTCAAACTGGCCGTTCCGATGGTGCAGAATAGGGTGTGGAGGGCGGACGAGTTCAACTTTCATCCCTTCCCACTGCTGACGGGGAGGCTTACTGATGATGGACGGGGAACAGAAGAACATCGGGCTTACCTCCTGGCCTTCCGAGGTGGAGTTTTGGTAGCTCGGATAGATCGTGAGGGAATCTGTGAACCGTACACCCCACACCGTTTTGCGAGGCAGTTCCGGTGCCTCCAGCGGCTGACCCCGCAGGTATACTGGGAGGTGCGTCACGAGGAGCACTCATGTGTGATGAGGCAGTTGTGGCTCATGTTCACACGTGAGGATGGAATGATGCAGATCGCATTGCCTCCATCCACCGCCGCCTTCTGCTTAGTGAAAGTGTACGCCATCAGCTGGGAGGCCGCTTATCCCGGGGAGATGCTGAAGCAGCCAACGATCCGGGTTGGTGACGGTGGGCCTCCTCTATCTCGAGGTCGGGGTCGGAGGGCAGCTAGGGCCGCTCGCGGCAGTTGGGTTTCCATGGCGGCGAGACCCGCACCGGCCGAGGGTATGGCAGCAGCGGCGGATCTGGTGGTTCCGGGAGAGCAGGGTCATCCGGAGGGGCGACCACCGAGGGGGTTCCGTAGGATACCCACTCAGGCTCCGGGGAAGCGGCTGCGTCACATTGACATGGCAGAAGATGTTGTCTTTCCGGAAGCTTGGGACATTTGGGATGTCAACCGGCAATTCCTCAGCCCACCTGAGATGTGGGCCCACCTGAATCGCCTCGGGATGGAACTGCCGGGCATAGGCCCAGTTCGGGCTGGATTCATGGTGTCTCCGGTGGAGGCGGAGCAGTACTTGAACGAGCTGGAGGATTACGTCCACTCCAGCGGTGTTCCTCGCCCAATGACGGATCGGGTGATGGTACTGTTGAATCAGACAGTCCCTCCACAGTTATCGGCTGCCTATTTGAGGGAGCGCTTCCCCTTGCCGGAGGAATCAGGGGACTCTTATCGGGAGGATTAGGCTAGAGGAGGGAGCCCGCTGGAGGAGGGCGAGGTCGGGGACCGAAGCTCAGAGTCCGACGACTTCGCGGAGGCTCTCGAGGTAGCATTCCGAACTTCTCTTCTTATGATCTGTTCTTGATTCCCTATGGACTTATCACCAATGTTTGAGCCATGCAGGAGGAACTTGTTCGTAGGCCTCGTTCTCGTTCCTTGGCGGGTGACGATGCGGGACCTTCAGAACCCGCGCCTATGGCTGCGTCCAGTTCTGCGTCTAGTGGGACCAGGGGGTCTGAGGTGGCTCCTCTGGAGTCTCCAGGCCTTCCAACAGCATACGGGGGGCCTCGTCTTGGAGTTCCATCAGTACCGGCCTAGGAGCAGCGCTCGGAAGTCGATCATCGTAAGTCTCCTCCACCGGTCTCCTCGTTGCCACATGTGGGCCATGCCAACTAACGTTTATGTCTCTTTCTGTCATACAGTTTTTCGACTGGCGTGGGCTGCTGCAGCGAGGATGGTCGGGATGTCTGGCGGCGTCCCTCCCAGGGGAATGCCGGTGATGGTGACGATAGTCCCTTCACCTCCTCAAGCTTCAGCGCACACCATCACTGGCGGGACCACCAGCAGGGCCATACCTTAAGTCATCGAGGTGGACTCTGAGGAAGAGGATCAACCGGTAAGTCCCAGTCCTGTCGTGCCTGCGCCGGTGTCAGGTGTCGTATCAGACTCAACGCCCGATGCAGATCCCGCTGAGGAATTCCTGCAGGCATATCCCGCGTACGAGCCTGCCGACCGCGCGGATTGGGATGAAACGACCTCTGATGAGGAAGACAGCAGCATAGTCCGCCGCCGGTCGTGGAAGCTGATCACGCGCTTTATCAGGGACACTCCCCAAGTGCAATGGCTGGCCGAAATTGATAGGCTCCGCTCGCGGTTGTGCGAACTGTGTGCCGGGGGAGTGGATGCCCAATGCCCTCACGTGCTCATCCGAGACCTCATGGCTGAGAAGATCCGGGAGCATGATCGTGGGTTGAGCGTGGGATGGCAGCGGAGGAAGGCGACCAGCAATAGGAAGCTCCAGGAGGCTGAAGGCGAGGTCCAACAAATGCAGATCCGGGCCAACGAGATTTCAGCCACTCTCGATGCACAGTCTGAGCTGGTCTCACGGTTGAAGGCCCAGCTGGCAGAGGATGAGGAGCATATGGGGCAGACCTCTGGTAGGATGGCTACCGTCCGGGACGAGGTAGAAAGGGCCAGGTAAGGAGTTGACGAATTACGCCCCGCCGCTGCTGAAGAGGAGCGGGAGTTGAATCAGCGGCAACAGGCTTTGGACGCCGCAAGTCAACGGGTGGCGGAGTTGCAACGCTCCTTTGACGGGGTCAACCCGTCCATGGGGGAGATCAACCCCCGAGTATTGTAACAAACCCGAAAGAAACTTTTATTAACACTTTTTTGCTTCAACTCTTTCTTCCTCCTTTGTTTTGAGTTCCGGGGAACGCACGATTTCCACTGTTGAATTGCCTTGTTGCATCCCTACAATGTATGCGGGACGTTTGACGACAATCCCTCAAGCCATTCTAGATTTCCGAAAGATGGGGAAGGCTTGATCGAAGGAGGAACTTCCAAGATAGCCGAATTACTGTTTCTCCAACGTGCTCTTATGCACGAACGGGGCAACACCAGGGGCGCTGAAATCGGTTCAAACGGATGAAAATGGGAAGTGTGAATCACGATGCCCAAATTCGGAACATTGTGGGGATGGCGTGACAATAAAGGACAACCGCTAACCGTGGCGGACAAACGGTATCCTTACTGCGTTAGCCTGAAATGGGGACAACAAATGAGCATCGACCACTGACCATATTCGCAATGCGGGATTTTATCAATTTGTTGTTGATCAATCTTTCAGGACGTTGGCCCAGGACAGTTGGTGGACCATAGGTCAGAAATCCATACTGTTAGGGGGTCCTTCCAGACATGACCAGTCTTCCGGAACGTTGGCCCAGGACGGTAGGTGAGCCGATGCGGCATAAGACCAGGCCGTTAGGGGGTTCCTTCAGACATGAAAGAGGACGAGGGTCCGAATAAGGGACACGCAAAGCGTGGAACATGGAGTGGTGGTTTGTTCAAACAGAATCCAACACCTTGGTAGTTGCACCACTGTGGAGGGAGTACGCCAAATTGGGCGCATTGGCCTGATCACAGATCATTCTTTCTTCCAGACAGGGCCTCTGGCGAGGGCTGGAAATGGGGAGGAACAAGATTTCATGATTCCAGGGGCTGAACCCTAGGTGAAATGCCTGGGTGTCTCTACGTATCCCACGTGATGATGGGAATCAAGCTGCACGTAGTTCTGAAAGCGCAGTTTAACGTCATACTGGACGAGGGGCATCCTGAATGTGTTGGTACACGTCCTGCCAAAACTACTAAGACCACGTGAGTCGTGCTCGGTGTGGGAAACAAGCAGTAGTGGTGGGAATTTCCCGACGCAGAGAGGGGCAGGTTAGGGCAAAGGGATACTCGGTGACTACCGGCCCAATGACACTAACACGATCATTTAGCGAACCTAGATGCGCGAAGAGAAAGAGCCGAGCATGACGAAATTCCACTTGAACATGAGGAAGTGGAAATGTGTGAATCATGACGCTCGAGATTCGGATCACGATGGTGGTGGCGTGACGATGGAGGATTACTGCTGACCATGTTCGCAACACAACATCTTGTCGCGTTAGCCTGAGGTGGGAACAAACAAATGAGGGTCAACCGTTGACCATGTTTGAAACACGGGACCATGTCACAAATGTTGTCAGAGATCCGTGGGGACGTTGGCCCGAAACGATTGAAGGGCCCTTAGGTCCAGCATTCATGGAGAGCCCTTAAGCATAGTATCCACGTCGTCCGAGGGTCCTTTTGGATGTGGAAGAGGATGAGGATCCAAATACCGTGCTCACGAAGCTTGGTCATGAGATGAGGGGAATTTCCCTATGAAAATCCCACGCTTCGGGCTTTTTGTCAAAAAACATCTAAATACGGCAACAAAATGTATTAGAGAGAGGGAGCGGATTCCTTTCCCTTGGGGTGATCTTAGTTTAGGGTCATAGAACTCGGACCATGAAAATTTAGGCTGGGCCCGCGGGGAAGTACCCGGGCGCTCCTACGTATCTCATAAGGACGAGAATCAAGCCATACGTAGTTCTGGATGGACCTTAGACCATAAATAGGTAAAGGGAGCAGGGGACGCATGGCATAAAAACCTGATGTGAAGGAGGACCTAAGCCCTACTTACCGTGCATTATCTGAGGAAATGCTATAGTCGAGGGACCAAACACGAGGGTTAGGCTGGGCCCGCGGGGAAGTACCCGGGCGCTCCTACGTATCTCATAAGGATGAGAATCAAGCCATACGTAGTTCTTGAAGGTGGCACGGTAAGGTACCAGTGCCAGGGGAAAAGGGGAGTGCGGACGTGGCCCTTGCACTAAAGAAGCGGAATTTGATGTATCTTGTTTGTTCTTTAAGGTGAATGGGTTTTTTTTGTGAAGCGACCGGCCTAGAACAGTAGGTCGTGATGTCGCCACAAGAATCAAGCCGTGATGGGCATTGACAAATGGCATGGCACATGACCAATACCCAACGTGATGTCCTCTACAGCGAGGTCACCACAATGCTGTGCCATTTTTCGTCGTGCGGCCAGGACGATAATGTCACAGTTTAAGGTCGTATGATAGGACCAAGCATACATTTTATCGTCATGCAGCACAGACATAGCAGAGACGATGCTAGGCAGGAAATGTGCGCAGTGTTATAAAACACAATTGACGGAGACATGATCCCACATCAGATTGTACGCCACCCGAAGAGGGAAACTTTGGGCGGTCCTACGTATCCCATGAGGATGGGAATAAAGTTGAACATAGTCCCGAATGGATCTTAGTTTATGGTCTTAGAGCTCGGACCATGGGAGCCCCAACGGGCGCCAGATTGCATCTTTGTCCCCCTAGCATGCAAAGGTGCACTAAGGGATAGTGCCAAAAGTGTCGAGATTCCACCTGGACATGATGGGGTGGAAATGGTGTGTATCATGCAACCAACATTCAAGGACTGAAGGGGCTGGCGTGACGACAAAGGATTACTGCTGACCATGTTCGCCACACAGCATCCTGTCGCGTTAGCCTGAAATGAGGACTAACAAAACGAGCATCAACCGCTGACCATATTCGCAATGCGGGATTTTATCGATTTGTTGTCCGAAACCCTCGGGGGCGTTGGCCCGTATCGGTAGGAGAGCCCTTGGGCGTTGTATCCAGGCCGTTCTTGGGGGTCCCTCCGGGTGTGAAAGATGATGGAAGTCCAAATAGAGGGGAACACGAAGCTTGACAAGTGGAAGGAACTTGATCAAGTTGAATCTGACACTCTTGGTCCTAGACTAGAGTTCTCTTAATACATGGGTGAACCACTGCAGGGAGCCAAGGGAATCAACCTTGAGGGTGATCGAGAGATGGAAGATTCCCAGGGGAAGGGGGCATGGTGCCCAAAACCTTGTATCATACCTGCACACCCCCCGCTGGAAAGGGATGGACCCAGTGGCCTAGGTGACGGGGAAATCAGGAGATCTCCCAGAGGTGGGGCTGGACCCGAATCTTAGACATTCAGGTGGTCCTATGTATCCCATTAGGATGGGAATCAAGCCATATGTAGTTCAAAAGGGTGCCTTTTAACGTCATGCAGGACAGAGAACAGGAGGACTGAACCTCAGAATGGGGCGTGCGTGGTGCAGCTATTGCAAACGCGACGTGAATGAGGACGTAGTCCTACACTGCGCCACGCTGCCCTGTGATCAGGGTCCTGAAGGCAGGATTAGAGAGGTAAATTTGCTGAACTCAAGCTGGGTCCGAAGACAAGGAGTCTTAAACGTAGTTCTAGATGAGAGTCTTAGTGTATGGTCTTAGAGCTCGGACCATGGGTGGTGACAGCTGCCGAGTAAGCACAGATGTTAACCCAATCCCTAAGACCACGTGAGATAAACTCGGTGTGGGAAACAAGGGGGGTATCCTCATTACAATACTTGGGGCTTCCATCAAAGGGGGGTCAGCATGAGTTTTGAAGGACACCTTTGAGGTAGCTTGTTCCTCGAACGCGCAGACGTGCACGGGGGAAAAGTACCAAGAGTCCCAAGACTCTACTTGGACATGATGAAGTGGTGAAGGGTGTGAATTGTGTACCCGACATTTGGGATTAATGGGTTGGCGTGACGACAGAGGAAAACTGTTATCCATGATGGAAACACAGCGTCTGTATCGCGTTAGCCTGAGGTGGGAACAACAAACGAGGATCGACCGCTGACCATATTCGCAACGCGGGATTTTATCGATTTGTTGTCCGAAACCCTCGGGGGCGTTGGCCCGTATCGGTAGGAGAGCCCTTCGGCGTTGTATCCAGGCCGTTCTTGGGGGTCCCTCCGGGTGTGAAAGATGATGAAAGCCCTGATGCGAGGATACACAAAGCCTGGAAAGCGGGTGCGGACTTGTCCGAGTAAAGCTTGGCATTCCAGGTAATAAACCAGAGTTCTCTTAAGCACATTGGTGAACCGCCGAAGAAAAAGGGTCGACGAAAAAACTCAGTAGGGGGGGAGCATGGTGTAGTCATTATGAGATCGTTGTGAATGAGGACATGATCCCACACCGCACCATATGATCCCCTCATGGGGGAAGGATGGGCCAAGGGTCCAAGACGGGATGAGGATTCCCGAGAGATGGGGCTGGACCCGAAGCCTAGACGTTCAGGGGATCCTACGTATCCCATTAGGATGGGAATCAAGCCACACATAGTTCTTGAAATGCAGTTTAACGTCATACTGGACGAGGAGGGGAGTAATATACCCCTAAACAAGGGAGGTGTATGGCATGGTAAATGATCCCGACGTGAATGAGGACGTAGTCTCACACCACGTCGTACACTCCAGGTGAGGAATCCTGGGTCGTGGCCCGGATCACCAGCACCACCTGGGGGAAGTTTGTCACCTTGGGATGGGGCAGAGGGGATCACTGTTCTTGATGCCTGGGGCATCTCGGGGTGGACCCGAAGATCCAGGACATTGTTGACCACGTTCGAAACACAGCGTTCCTATGGTGACCCGCATGGGGGGCATCAAATGAGCGTCGACCGCTGACCAAATTCGCAACGCGGGACTTGCATCGACTTGTTGCTTAAGAAAACCCTCGGGGTGTTGGCCCGTATCGGTAGGAGTGCCCTTGGGCATTGTATCCAGGCCGTTATCAGGGGTCCCTCCGGGCGTGAAATGGTGACAGAATCCCAGACAAGTAGTGGGTGAAGCTCAGTTGCGTCCATCCACGAAAGGGGCAAACACCTCCAGGGGGGAATGTGCAGCCGGGTCAAGGCTTGCTCGACGTGGGTCGGGACAAAAGTGTGCAGCCTGCCATGTCTTGACCCGAGGGGAAGATTTTGGCTTTTGGGCTGGGCCAACGGACGAAATGTCCGGGCGTTCCTACGTATCTCATTAGGATGAGAATCAAGCCATACGTAGTTCTTGAAGGCCATGCAGTTTAGAGTCATGCGGTGAGGACGTGGGAGGGAAGAAGAACGGGAGTGGGTGCATGGCGCGACCTTTACAATCTTTGCGCGAGTGGGGTTGCATGAGTGGGGCCAAGAAATCCTACTCCCTGCTACACAAAGATCCTCCCAGAAGACTATCCCCAGGGGGAATAGCGGAAGAGAAAAGCTTGGGGCTGGGCTCAAGACGAGGCGTCCGAGCGTTCCTACGTATCCCATGAAGATGGGAATCAAGCCGTACGTAGTTCTTGACATGCAGTTTAACGTCATGCGGGACGAGGGGCATCTCATTCGGGGATGTGTGCGGCATGGTACATGATCCCAACATGAGGACGTAGTCCTACACTGCGCACGATCTCGTAAGAGGGTAAGTCGGAGAGAAACGAGGGGGCCTGGGGCCAGACCTCGGTGGAGACAGGGCCAGGGGCCCAAAGAGGCCGAGGGGCCTGAGGCTGAGCCTCGGTCAGGAAGACCTGACTGACTTGCAGTTTAACGTCTTGCAGTGAGGACGGAGAGGCAGTTTAAGGTCACGCGGGACCAAGTCGCAGTTTGGGGTCGTGCAGGACCCTCTCGCAGTTTAGGGTCGTGCAGGACCACTTTTTTCCCTAGGGAAAGTATCGCTTGAGGAATTTGGCATTGGTGGGAGGGGTTATACGCTCTCCATATGTGGTCACCAAGGAGTATGCTCCATTGGGGTAAACCTTATGGATGATGTAAGGCCCTTCCCATTTGGGTTCTAACATGGGTGGTTTCCTACCGGGAATCATTGGCGCTCGAAGGGCCAAAACCAGGTCACCCTGCAGAAAAGAGTGGAGACGAACCTTCTTGTCAAAAGCTCTCGCTATCTTGTCCTGATGCCTTTCCAGATTGTGCAGGGCACGAAGCCGGTTCTCATACAGTGCCTCTAATTCAGCGAGACGGATCTCGACTACCTCATCTGGTGTCTGGTGATCATAAATTGCAGTGCGTAGCGACGGCAGCTGGATCTCAATGGGTAGGACAGCCTCAGCTCCATACACCAGTGAATTTGGGGTCACCTGGGTAGAGTTGCGAGTCATCGTCCGGTAATCCCAGAGGGCGTTGGTGAGCTTGTCCGGCCAACTCTTCTTGTTCTGACCAACCATCTTCTGCAGAATGTTAGAGAGGGTCTTGTTGAACGCCTCGATCTGCCCATTCGCCTGCGCGTGGTAGCGGGAGGTATGGTTTGATCGGATGTCGTACTTAGCATATAATTTCATCAACTCAGCTGCTCGGAAGTTGTTGCTGTTATCGGTGAGGACAGCGTGAGGGACTCCAAACCGGTGGATAATGTTGGAGCTCACAAAGTCAACGATGGCACGGGCCTTGACTTCTTTGAGCGGAACTGCTTCTTCCCACTTGGAGAAGAAATCTGTAGCAGTCAGGATGAACCTACACTGGGGGGCTGTTGCCGGTGGATACGGTCCCACTACATCAAGTCCCCATACCGCAAATGGCCAAGATTACTTGGTGGGGTGGAGGGGTTCTGGCGGCCGATGCAATAAATTGGCGTGTACTTGGCACGCGTGGCATCTCTTGGCATATCCAATGCAATCGTGGATCATGGAGGGCCAGAAGTACCCTAACCTCCGGATTTGATGGGACAGATTCGGCCAAGCTTGATGGGAGCCACAGGAACCGGCGTGAACCTCTTGCATAACTTGAGGTATCTCTACTCCTTGGATGCAACAGAGGAGGACACCATCGAAACTCCGTTTATAGAGGGCCTGCTCAAGACTGGGGCTGCTCTGGAGGCTAAATTGCAGCGCGCGACGTCGAATTCGTTCGCGTTCGGCCCGGTCGTCCGGGAGCTGACCATTTTGGAGGTACTCGACAAAAGGTTCTCTCCAGTCGGGGGTGGTTTCAACCACTGCGTCTGACGAACCCGGAACTCCCGATATGCAGGGTCCGGTGGTGAGATGACTTACCCGCAGGCTATCACGGTCCTCTTGGGTGACGGGAGCAATGACTCTCTGGTGGGCCACGTGTATGACCAAATCATCTTGCTCGGGTTCTGCGAGCGACGCGGCTAAGCCAGCCAGGGCGTCCGCTTGTCCGTTCTGCGATCTTGGGACATGGGTAACCTCTAGCCGAGGAGAGAACTGGGCCATTAGGAGGAGGGTGTACTCCAGTAACGGTGCAAGCTCTGGCTTCCTGACGACGTAGTCGCCATTAACCTGTTTGATCACCAGCTCGGAATCTCCCTTCACATGTAGATGGGGAACATGGATCTCAAGGGCCAACTCGAGGTCGGTGATGAGAGCCTGGTACTCTGCCTCGTTGTTTGTACAACCTTCTGACAGCAGGAATGAGTACGGCAGGACGGCTTGCGCCGGGGTAATAAAAACAATACCCAGACCCACTCTGTTGAGCTTGGGGTCGTTGAGCCTTCTACCGGTGGGGCTCCGGGAGGCGCCGTCGAAATGCATTTTCCAACATGGGGCAGCATGATCGACTGAGAGGATCGTCTCGTCGGGAAAATCCAGGTCCAGGGATTGATCCGCGGAGGTTGGATGGGAAGCTAAAAAGTCTGCCAATGCCTGTCCCTTAACGGCCTTCTGAGGAACGAACCTGATATCAAATTGCTGGAGAATCACCGCCCACCGTGCTAGTCGGCCAGTCAGCATGGGGCGGTTCAGGATGTACTTCAGCGGATCTACCCGAGAGATCAATTGTACCTCGTGGTATTGCAGGTACTTCCGCAACTTCTGCATAGCGAAGACGAGCGCAAGGCAGCTTTTTCGATGGGGGAGTATCTGACCTCCGTATCGAGAAGCATGCGGCTGAGATAGTAGAGACTTTTCTCAGTGCCCTCGTTATTCTTCTGGGCGAGCAGCGCACCGAGGGATCTCTCTAGGGCGGTCACGTAGAGGACCAGCGGCTTTCCAGAGACGGGTGGCATCAAGACCGGAGGTTGGAGCAGATACTGCTTGATTTCCTCGAAGTCGGCCCGACACTCCTCATCCCATTCGTAGGCAGCATCTTTCTTCATGAGCAGGGAAAAGGGCTTACACTTTCCAGCCAAATTCGCAATGAATCGGCGTATATAGGCTAAGTGGCCTTGCAGTCCTCGAAGCTCCCGAATGTTGCTCTGGGGAGGCATTTGGTTGATGGCCTTGATCTTCTCCGGGTCGATCTCGATACCTCGGTATCTGACAACAAAGCCCAAAAACATCCCGGAGGTGACTCCGAAGGCACACTTCAACGGGTTCATCATCAGGTGACGGGAATGGAGGAAACCGAACACTTTCTCAAGGTCTTTGAGATGGTCCTGGCGCTGGCGTGATTTGACTACAAGGTCATCCACGTAGCATTCCACCTATGTCCCGAGGATCGGTTTGAATATGCGATGCATGGCCCTTTGATAAGTGGCACCTACATTTTTCAAACCGAATGGCATTACCCGGTAGCAAAAGGTACCCTGGGGAGCCCTGAAGGCAGTGGACTCCTAGTCTTCGGGGTCCATCCGGATCTGGTTATACCCGGAATACCCATCCATGAAAGAGAGGGCTTGGAACCCGGCCGTGGCGTCAATCAACAGCTCTGTCACTGGGAGTGGGAAGTCATCCATTGGGCAGTGGCGATTGAGATCGCAGAAGTCGATGCAGACTCTGATCTGCCCATTCTTCTTCCTGACCGGCACAATGTTGGCGAGCCATTTGGGGTACTGGACCTCCTTAATGAAGTTGTCTTTGATAAGCTTGTCAACTTCGGCCTCAACCATAGCACCATGAGAAGGGTGCATTTTCCTGGGAGGCTACTTGAACCCACGATGTTTTGCTGGGAGACCCAGGCGGTGGACGGCCACTTGGGGATCCAGCCCTGGCATCTCATCGTAACTCTAGGAAAACACATCGTGGTGCTGTTTGAGGAAGTCTACATACTGATGCCGCTCCTCGAGGGACATGGCTGCACTGATCAATGTGGGTCTTGGATCTGCCTCGCTACCAAGGTTCACCTGTACCAGTTCATCGACCGTGGTAGAGTCGCCTTCTTCAAAGGCTGGGGGAGCATTCTCCAAGTCTTCCTCCCCAGCCGTGGAGGGACTTCTTGCGACGGAAGATGCTTCTGGGCTCTTAAAACCCGAGGGGAAATTGGTGCCGGCTTGGGCAGCAGCGGTCATCACATCAGGAGACTTACTTGTCGTTGAGACCATAGCAATAAACGCATTCGATCCTATCCCATCCGGCCTTCGGCCTAAGGGGCCACGCTTGATGATATCAAAGCAGTGGTGACGTGTCGGCCTGAGTCGGCTAATTCCAGCCCGGCGGAATAGACACGTATGGCGCACCGCCGTTGTCATGAGTTTGACGTCCCGGTACCGTACAAGGGTAGGAGGTTCCAGGATCACCTGAGCCTGGTTGATATAGGTGTACGAGGTGATTTTCCGCCGTTGCTTGGACATGGGAACATGCCTTCCTTGCGTACCCGAAACAACGAAACATTGTCCCATGTCGGGGGTCGTGGCCTCCAACCGGTGGATTGGGAGGATGTAGGCATTGTCCATGCTTGCCCAGGGATCACTTGTGATCGGGGCGGGCTCATCCTCGCTTACCAGGATTTGCTTGTCCTTACTTTTGTAATAACCCGCATCCAGATAGCGGGCCTCACAAGAGGCGATAGGGGACGCGTCTCCTTCGAGTACGCCTACTCGACCGTCGAGTGAGTACTTAAGGCACTGGTGATATGACGAGGGGACCGCTGCATGCAGATGGAGCCATGGCCTACCCATCAATGCGTTGTAGGCGGTGTCCTGAGAAACAACCATGAACTCGGTGCTGGCAATTAAGCCACCAAACTGGGTCTTCAGGCGGATCTTGCCGACTAGGGTTTGCTCTGTCCTGTCGTACCCCTGCATCCTGAGGTCAGAGGGAGTTAAATCACTTTCGGACAGACCTAGCTTTCGCAGCGTCGGGTCGGAATTAGGTTGATTCCAGAACCCGTGTCAACGAGGCATCGGCGGACTTCCACACCGTTGAAGTGGCCAGTGATATACAGTGGGCGAATGTGCCCCTGTATAGGAGGGTCTTCATCTTCACGGGAGAACGAGATAACCGCCTGGCATTCGGCATTTTCAATCGTCTCGGTATGGAAGGCTTCCGCAGCTACCACTTCCGTTTCGAACTGGAGGGGGCTCCTTAGGGCCTCGGTAAGTGCCTCGCACATTTCAGATGACAGGAGAAGGGCCTCGAGGATAGAAAGCCTCGCCGGGATGCCGGCCAGATGCTTCAGAACATTGTACTTTCGTGCCAAACGTGAACCTCTGCTTACAGGAGGTCGTTCGGCATTTGGATGCACAGCGGGTCCGGCTGGCAGAACTGGCGAGTAACTAGTACTGGGTGCATCTTGCTACCTACCAGTAGAAGCTCGAAGAGTAGTCGCCGGGCTAGGATCGGACAGCAGAGGCTGGCCTGTCGCCGGGCAAGACTGGCTGTGATATGAACGCGGCGGCTCTCCCTGATCCAGCAACACGAACGGCGGTGGAGGTAGAGCCGAGGGTGCCGGATGGGTCTGTGCGTGCTGAGATCTGTGCTGAGCCTGCTGCCTGGTCTCGGTAGCATGCACGTCTTGGCCGCAAATGCCGGCTGACGTACCTCGATGACCAGCATGATTGCGATTCCGCTGACGTTGACGTCGGCTGGAAACGTTGGGGCGGTCTGCCTGGGGTTCCCCCTCGTCGGGGGTCATATAGGGCTTTACCAGCTCCACGGTGTTAACCGAAGCGTACCCTTGACTGTCGCTCGAAGAGTCATCCACCGCTGGGCGGATTCTGGGAGGAATGCCCATTTCGGGAGGCATGAAGTCTCCGAGAGTGCGGGATGACGATGGCACTGGCGGTGCATGTTTCTTCTTCTTACGTCGCCGCTGCTTGCCCTTTTGGGCAGAGGTCGACTGTGAAGACGATGCTGAGGCACTAGCTACTTCCTCTGAAGGTTCCGACTACTTCAGGCATGCCCGGATGATACCCTGGGCACGGACGATGGTTTTTCGAGCCATCCAGTTGTCGTATTTCTGGGACCCGCGGCTAGGGACCTGCTGCCACTCACCTTCATCGTCGCTGCCGATTTCTGATAATGCAAAGACGCCTGCCACTTGCGCTGGCGCTGGGCCCAACATGACTATGTTGTTGTGGACCTGGTCCTGAAGCCAGTCATTAAACACATAGCATTGCTTGAGGGTGTGCCCCAGGATTCGATGATAAGGGCAGTAGTTGGGGTGATCGGTGAGATGCGCCTCTGCCAGCCTCCTGCACTCAGGAAGACGCACGATCCCTTGCTCTAGAGCACTTCGGAAGTAGCCAGGGACCTGATTTTCGTCGAACGAATAGGTATGGTACTTTCTTTCCGGGTAAGGAGCCCTGGGGGCCTGGTCCTGTCGAGGGACCGGAGGGGCTTGCCGAGGAGGTGGCGCCCGGTTGTCTCGCCTAGGTGGCGGTGGCGCATTGCAAGGGGGAACCTGTCGGTTCTGAGGCGGTCGCAGCTGGGCAGGAGCCTGTGCTTGAGGTGGAGGACCTCTGCGGGGTTGTGGGGGTGGTGCCGCCGGTAGCAATTCCAGCTGCCTCGGGGCTTCTATTTGAGCCACTGCGGTGGGTTCAGCCCTGGCGGCCCTCCTGGCTGGGATCATAGGGGGCAGCAAACGTTCCTGACTAGCCTGTTGCAGGGCCTCCTCGAGGCGCTGGGCCTTATCCGAGAAATCTATGAACCCTCCAGGGTAGTTCTGGGTAATCAAGGAGGGTTCCAGCTCTGTCTTGACGTTCCCCACACACATCGTCAGTAATTGCTCCTGAGTCAGTGGCATATCGAGGGAATACGTAAGTCCTTTCCACCAGGCGATGAAGTCTGCAACCCGCTCATCAGGCCTCTGTTTGCACTTGAAGAGGTCCGCAATGCTAGTCTTTCGTGTGATGGAGCTGAACTGGTATAAGAACTGCCGGCGAAGATCCTCCCAACCGGTCACTGATCCGATAGGGAGATGGCTGTACCAGACGAATGCCGAACCTTCCAATGTCTGTACAAAACATCGGAGCATAGCGGCTTCTTGCTGAGCCGGGGTCCCCAGCATGGGGCCACACCTGGAAGAGAAATGAGCCAAGTGCTGGGGTGGGTCCCCTGTCCCGTTAAATGGCGAGAAAGTGGGGTTCCCAAAACCTGGAGGCGCGGGCATATCATCCACCCACGCGGGATAAGGCTTGCCATCCGGTGGGACCACCACCCGCCGTGTTTCCAACGCCTCGAGGCGGGCTGTGAGTGCTGCAATAGGGTCCTCCGGGTGGGGGTCCCTGTCTTGACGGGGATCCCTAACCACAAGCGCGTTTCCAGGTTCTTCAACACGGTAGACGGCTTCGGCCACTCGCGGGTCAACTGGATGGACGACCTGTTGGGCGACTGGGGGAACCCGGGTTGGATTCTTCAGATTGCCCCGTTGCTCAGGGGGGTTTGGCGAGACGTATCGCGCCCTCTTGCCGTATGTTCCGGCTTCCGCCCTGTCCACGGCAGTAGCATGATCAGGGTTTCCCGGAGGCATCTCACCGGGGGAAATTGTTCCTGCCACTGCTGCCCCGGCCTGGGATTACCATAGTCAGGTCGCCGCTCTACGGCGCGCTCAGCCAATAGTTCGTCAACCAGCCTCTTCTACTCAGCAAGCTGATGGCGTAACGCGGCCTTCTCAGGATCCTCGTCTGTTTTCTGCACAGAGGCGGACGGGTCGGAGTGCTTGACGGTTCGGACGTGCTCTTTACATTTGCCGGTGTTTCGACTGAGTACCAGCGACTCGGTGGGTACGGGCAGGCCTAGCAGGTTCCTCTGCGGACGGGTTACTCTCCCTGATGGGTCGAGTAGTGGCGGTGCACCCTCTGGGGGGAAGTATCCATCAAGGAGTTCCAGTTCGTCTTCCCTGTCCACAATGTCGGCCATGTGGACCGCGATTCATCTCGAGGGAATGTCCTCGATGTCGCATAGCGAATCAGGTTGTCGTCGAATAGGATCGAACAGAAGGGCAACATAGTGTCCCCACCCATGGACTTGCACATGGGCGGTGTCTTCCCTGATGATCTTGCGGAGTGCCTTGAAACTCTGAATGCATTTTCGTTGGAGGGCACTCTGGTGACCGGGCGACTCAGGGTGCTGGGCCACAAGGAGTGCTGCTGCATCAACCAGGTGGCACTGTTTTCCAATCTCCTCGAAGTGCTCTCGACTCCTGGGGTACACTACCCGTTCACAGCGGAGGCGGAAGTGCGTCGCCCACAGGGTTCGAAAAAAGCATCCCACTTCTTTAGGGGTAAGCGACTTGGGTACGCGGAAATTCAGCGCCGCCATGGGCCAGAACTTCTCTGGGAAGTAGTCCACTGCAAGAATACTCCAGAAGCTTCTGGGTTCGTCCTCGGGGTTCGGCCCTACATTACCCCACTCATCAACCGGGGGCGGCTGAGGGACCGGTAGCGGTACCAAGGCGGACCTCTGGGATAGCAAACTCGGCGGTGGAGAATACGGCGAGCGAGCAGACTGGCCACCGAATTCTGGGCCTTCCTCTGAAGAGCGAGGTGACCTGACCACAATGTCATGATAGGACGGGCTAACAGCCACTGCTTCGGGCACGGGAATCGCCGTTACCGGTGTCCGGTCATGTCATGGCTCTACCACCGTTGACCCCCAAAACAGCTCCCCGTGATCCCGAGTAGAGGTAGAGGGCGCTTCGGGTGACGATGGCGGTGACTGCGCGGTCGAAACCTGCGAAGTTCTCAGAATCTCTTCCTCCTGGATGTACCTGCGGAGAGAGACGGGAATCCGGTGGACCTCAAATTCTGGGAGAACGAGGCTGACACGTCTGGTTCCTGCCCCAGTCCTTGATACGGAGGAGCTGGGAGAAGGTTCCATCGCCGAATCGCATTCCGCTTCCGAATCGGAGAAGCGGGCATGTTTGATCTCCACCTGGGCCTTCCCAGGATTCTTCTTGTGGCGGCGACGGCCCGCTCTTCTGCCCATGGGTGGCTCTTCAGGACAGGGTTGACCCCTATCAGGCAGCCTTGGGGCGGCGCTGGCGGCGTGGCGGAGAGGGCCCCCACTTGAGACAGCCGGGGTGCGAGGGGCACCAGGGAAAATGTCGAAGGGTACATGGGGAGGACCTCCATGAACAGTACCCATGTGGGTGGGGCCTCTATTGGCACCTGCAGGAGCATGGGGAAGACCTCCATGGTCGATGCGAGTGGAACGAGGCTGACCTTCACTCCTTGAGTTGCTGGGGCGAGGAGGACCTTCGCCAGTTGCAGAGAGGACGTAGGGAGGGCCCCCACGTTGGAGAAGGACCGGATGGACGGTGCCTTCAGAAGGATGGACTCCATACCCTGTACAGCGGGCGCGGGAAATGTTTCCGTGCTGAGCATCACTGCCACGGGGCAGGTCTTCCTGCAGGATGGGGGCAGCACGAGGCATGCCTCCATGAAGAACCTCAGAGTGGGGAAGGCCCACGCTCTGTAGAGTAGTGGTACGGGGAGGACCTCCGTACGGGGTGGCATCACCGCGGGTTAGCTCGCGGCGATCACTACTTGGGCCTGCAACCCGGAGAGTCAACCCAGCCTGCCCGCAGAGCGGTTGGGGTCTCGATCCTGGTTGGGCGAAGGGGTGCCCCTGCTCAATGTACGCGGGGGCTTTATAATGTACGTCGGCGGTGGCTCGGGCCACTATAGCTGTCGATGTGGACGCGGCTAGGCGAGCGTCCTCAGCTCGGGCCCGGCGGTGACGTCGGGTCAGGCGGGCCGGTGCAGGTGGTGCAGGGACGTAGTCTGCCTGCTCTTACTGCGAGGCCGGACGACGGCGCTGACGTGACCGGATGGGAGCTCTCGCCTGGGGGCCCTGGGTCGGGGCCCTGAGCGGACTGAGTCGAACAGCGCCTGCCTCTTCAGCGTAAGGCGAAGATTCGTCCAAGCGTTCCGGAGATAGGCTCCTGAAACGGTTGAATGTATGGGTGGGGAGCAGGGGCTCCCTGCGCGGCCTGTTAGGGCGGCGTTGACGGCGGGGCCTGGAGGTCTCCAGGTCCTAGCGGGCCATATCCCTGGTCGGGATGACCCCTTCCTCCTCGTACCTGCGCACGAGGCTGTTGATCACCCTTCGTTGGATGACCTCTGATGGGGAAAGGGGACGTGGACATCCCGTATTCTGTGATGTGGCAGCCGTCGTGGCGGTGGTGGCGCCATGTGGAGTGGCCGTCGTGGTGTTTCCCCTGCCCCTGCGCGGGCGAGGAGCGGATGGTGACCGCATCTCTGAAATAACAACCTGGTTCCTGGCATGCGAAGGGATCAACTCATCAGTACTGAGAGGAAAAGGATTGACATCCAGTGCCTCATCGTTCTTCCATCCTCCATGTCTGTGAGAAGGATCCACGCCAACACGCTGCAGAGCGGAGTGCCCCACGTTCTACTACCCCCAACTGCCGGTGAGATTCACGGCAGGCCCGCTATTTGCTTGGCGGGACCAGGCAACGGATATCTGAATCTGGTGACACGTTAATCTACTAGTGTCTCAAACGCTACTAATCTCCATGCTGAGGAGAATATTTTCACGTTGGGTTCACCATTTTGGTTTCCGACGCTTTCGCCGGGGCGCGCACGCATCCATCCGTTGGGAGGACGCGCGGCTTCGGGTGTTGCCCCGCATTTTCGCATTCCAAAGGCGGGCGGCATTCTCTCCTTGTTCAGGTACGTCTGCTCCTTGATCGAAACGGGATGATGGGATGTCGGTTCTTCCTCCTGTGGATTCCTCCTCAGAACTCGTCACCTAGTCCGGGTCTCCCTTATAGATTTAATACGTAGTTCGTGAAACTATTCCCAGTTCCATGTTTCCATGGACGCCGGTTAATTACACTGCTTCTGTCGGGACATTCCAAAGGGTCCAGTCAGGGCAGCAACCTTCGGTCAGGGGAGTAGTCACGTTGAGGCATCAGTAGCGTGTCTGGATGCTGGGGTACCTGGCATGTCTGTCTGTTATCCTTGACGACAAGGCTTCTCGAGGGCGTGGAGGCCCGAGGCATCCCACATCGAGCGTGGGTAATTACATGTCATAGACATGTATCTGAGGTTTTCCTCAGCTTCCCGTGTTCAACACAGGGTATGCCGCGAGTGTAACGTCCAGGTGAGACGGATGAGAGTGAAATGGGACCATCGAAGGGGGGGGGGCGACAGTGAAGTTGGGATTGAGCCTTGAAGAGGCTTCCTACGTATCCCTGTGGCAGGGAATCAAAGTCCGCGTAGTTCGTTGGGATGGATGGGTCGCAATGGCTTACCACTAGACCGGAGTGGGACCCGACGTGAAATGACGGGTGGTCTTGAACCTCGTGGAGGCTTCCTACGTACCATGCCTTGACATGGATCAAAGTCCTCGTAGTTCACTTGGGTTTCGCCGGTAAACCGACGTGAAAGCATACCTTGGCCCACTATTGGTGGGCTTGAACCTCGTGGAGGCTTCCTACGTACCATGCCTTGACATGGATCAAAGACCTCGTAGTTCAGGATGGATGGGTCGCAATGGCTTACCACTGGACCAGAATGTAGTTTAACGTCATGCTGGACGTAGGTAGATCACGACGTGAATTGGATGATGGGTGGGCTTGAACCTCATGGAGGCTTCCTACGTACCATGCCTTGACACGGATCAAAGTCCTCGTAGTTTAAATGGTTGGGTCGCAATGGCTTACCACTGGACCAGAATGGGACCCGACGTGAATGAGCGACGGATGGGCTTGAACCTCATGGAGGCTTCCTACGTACCATGCCTTGACACGGATCAAAGTCCTCGTAGTTCAAATGGGTTTCACCGGTAAACCGACGTGAAAGCAGACCTTGGTCCACTATTGGTGGGCTTGAACCTCGTGGAGGCTTCCTAAGTACCATGCCTTGACATGGATCAAAGTCCTCGTAGTTCAAATGGGTTTGGGTCGCAATGGCTTACCACTGGACCGGAATGGGACCCGACGTGAATGAGCGACGGGTGGGCTTGAACCTCATGGAGGCTTCCTACGTACCATGCCTTGACACGTATCAAAGTCCTCGTAGTTCAAATGGGTTTCGCCAGTAAACCGACGTGAAAGCAGACCTTGGTCCACTATTGGTGGGCTTGAACCTCGTGGAGGCTTCCTACGTACCATGCCTTGACACGGATCAAAGACCTCATAGTTCAAATGGGTTTCGCCGGTAAACCGACGTGAAAGCAGAACTTGGTCCACTATGGGTGGGCTTGAACCTCGTGGAGGCTTCCTACGTACCATGCCTGGACACGGATCAAAGTCCTCGTAGTTCAAATGGGTTTCGCCGGTAAACCGACGTGAAGGCAGACCTTGGTCCACTTTTGGTGGGCTTGAACCTCGTGGAGGCTTCCTACATACCATGCCTTGACACGGATCAATGTCCTCGTAGTTCAAATGGGTTTCGTTGGTAAACCGACGTGAAAGCAGACCTTGGTCCACTATTCGTGGGCTTGAACCTCGTGGAGGCTTCCTACGTACCATGCCTTGACACAGATCAAAGTCCTCGTAGTTCAAATGGGTTTGGGTCGCAATGGCTTACCACTGGACCAGAATGGGACCTGACGTGAATGAGCGATGGGTGGGCTTGAACCTCATGGAGGCTTCCTACGTACCATGCCTTGACACGGATCAAAGTCCTCGTAGTTTAAATGGGTTTCGCCGGTAAACCGACGTGAAAGCAGACCTTGGTCCACTATTGGTGGGCTTGAACCTCGTGGAGGCTTCCTACGTACCATGCCTTGACACGGATCAAAGACCTCGTAGTTCAAATGTGTTTGTCAGGGTCGGTGCTCACTCTAAGCCCACGTGAGTCATGCTCGGTGTGAGAAACAAGAGGTTGCATGGACCTGACGATCACGTCGCAAAGGGTGCGTCCGTGAGAAGCGAAGAGGGGCTTACGCGTTGGGCGGCCCATGGTGTTGGGACTTACTCCAAGATGGAGGCCCATGGCACGACAAAGCACGGGAAAGATGGACCTTGGTCCGACGATGGGAGGTTCCTCGTTCCCTATCACGTCCTCCACTGACCTTGGTAGTGGGGAAGTACCGAGATGCACGGGTGCGATCATCCGTACCAATGGTTAGGGGTTTACGCTCTGAGGCGACCCTTCCCCTGCGAACATACACCACTCCGACAAGGAGGATCTCATTCCATGTGCGGAAGAGTTCCATTCCCGTGGAGACGAGTGGTGTAATGAATGTTCGAGCTGGGGGGACCCTTCGTGAGGGAGACGAGGTTGGGTCATAGTTTAACGTCATGTGTTGAGGATGTGGTGCTTGGCAGTTTAACGTCCTGCAGCTCAGACGAGGCGGGTTCACTACACACCCCTAGGGCTTACATAACCGGTACCCTCTGGTCCTTGGGGAAGGGAAGGTGTCGGTAAGGCCATGGTAAAGGGGGGTCGTGGGAGGAACCATTGAGGGGTCCACGTTAGCGTGGC
Source organism: Viscum album (assembly GCA_963277665.1). NCBI lineage: Eukaryota > Viridiplantae > Streptophyta > Magnoliopsida > Santalales > Viscaceae > Viscum > Viscum album. The sequence goes on from OY728128.1 coordinate 329,399,256, forward strand.
TATGCGAAGAAGCAATAGCCATTAGCGTGCCTATGCGAGGAAGCATTAGGCGAAGCAACGCTACGGGAGGTGTTGTCCATGGTACTTTGAAATCACATCGTGCAAACCTGGAGGGTCGCACGGAAAGAGGAATCTCTAAGCAGAGGAGTGTGATTTGCGAAGTGGGGTGCCTTGGACATATCATGGGGCATTGGTGGAAGTGGGAGGTGCTTCGCGAAGTGGAACAATGTTCGCGGAGCACTGCCTTGCGAAGAAGGTGTGGTTCACGAAGCAAGGTCCTGCCAAGCAATGTGCTTCGCGATGCATAGTTATCCTGCCTTGGCATAGGGATTACTAGCATGGGTTGGGTGTTTCGCGAAGCACAAGTGCTCCGCGGCTGCCCGGGTTCCCTTGGGAATCCCCTTCCTTTGCGAACGCCCTTGAGCTTCGCGAAGGGCATCCCTCTCGGAAGAGGGGCTAAAAAAGAAACAAATCAGAGTCGTCTCGCGAAGTATAAATACCTCGCGGAGCTCATGATTCCCGGGGCAAAGCGTGCTTCACGATTCGGGAGAGGAGAAGCCGAAAGGTCGGATTGTCCCTCCTCGGGGACTCAGGGGGAGTCAAGTATTTATAGGGAAGGGGCGCCGCGGAGCAGGGCTCGCGCGCCGCCTTCGGGGCTTCGCGGTGGCTCGCGAACGTCAACCGGGTTCGCGGAGGATTACCGCCTCCGGAGCTTCGCAGCGGCTCGCGAACGTAAAACGGGTTCGCGGAGGATTAATGCCTCTGGAGCTTCGCGGCGGCTCGCGAACGTCAAACCGGTTCGCGAAGGATTACCGCCTCTGGAGCTTCGCGGGGCTGCCAAGGTTGGGACGCTTCGCGGCGGGGCTTCGCGGCTGGGCTTCGCGGCTGTGCTTCGCGAGGCAGCGCGCCGGCTGTCTTTTTCGTTCCTTCCTTTCGGGCCACATTTTTGGCGCCAACACCATTTATTTATGATTTTAATATCAGAAGAATGATATTGTCGCTCGTGCATACGTACGGACTACTGTCTCCACGATGCGATGAGATTCATTCCACATATGCTACTAGATTTATTTATATATATATTTCATTTTTGTCAAATCAATTTAATAATGAAATGTAAACTGTGTTCATGCGTACGTACTATCTACAATTTCCATGAACAGTGTATTTAATTCAATTTATTGATCTATTATATATATTTATATTATGAATATATATTATATATAAATAATTTTTACATTCTGGAAGGATGTAATCATGATCTAAGGATCATATGAATAAATACTAGTCATAACACGTATGACAAATGAAACGATTTTACCCAAAAGACTGCTTTAATAATGAATTTAGAAAATAACGGGTAATATAAAGTCAAAAGTGAATCATATATGATATCATAAATATTTTAATGGATATGTTACAAGTTAATAATATGTTTAAACCCACTATACAAGATTCTTGGACACATACAAAAGAAATTGGACATAAGGAAAGGGATAATTTTTCAATCTAATTTTTATATGAGATTACTTATACATATGTATTTACTGGGGATATATTTTTCATCCATGTCCATAAAAATGTTTTTCATAAAGTGTTCAATATTCTTCCATGAATGTTTAAAGTCATTTTTACCCCTCTTTGAATTTTACATTGTGTTATGGAATGAATCTTTCTTTTGTTTAACATACATGGTACTTTTTTACTATTATGCTAGAAGTACAAGGAGAATGATTTTTTAAATTATAAGGCATGAGCAATTTTTTATGATTTGATAATGCCTTATTTTAATGATTCTTAATCTTCAATATTTCATGTCAAATTTAACCAAAATCTGTTTCTTTTAAAATTTCATGGAAATTTGTGAAATGAAAATGATTTTTAAGAAGAAAGGATATTTTACTCAAGAATTTATTTCAATTGTATTATCAAAACCATTTTCCATATAAGATGACATTATTTCATATGTGTATGTTTCAAGTATAATTTATCTATGATTTAAATGATTTCACTTTTCTTATGATGAAATGATATATACTTGTTTTATATGGATTATGATATGATGGGATGATGTTTATGAAACTCGCTTTATTTGTTGGGGTATGATGAATGGTTTATGTTTATTTTGATGCACACAAAAGAATGATTTCATTATAATATGGTTGGGACCTATATATCCCACCAATTCATTGGGTATAGATTTATATCTCATGAGATAGACATTACTTGAATGATAAGTTAATCTGGTTCAGTGATAAAGTACTGGAACGAGGAGTGAACTCAATTTAGTAATGGACTTTGTCCACGAGGATGGCCTTGGAAGCAATGCATTGGCTACTATGGAAATAATTTCATGTGATTAATGGTTTTCCAAAATTACATATTTTATTCCCATGTTATTTATCCATTGTTAATGTTCCTTTACGATCTATTCCTTACACACTTCCATGATTTATTCCATTACTCGTGATTTTAATATTTTATGTTCATGTTCTTAAGCTTAAATGATTAGGGATTGTTTTATGTTCTTCATGTTTACCCTTACTGAGCATTTGAGCTCACCATTTTTATGTTTTATTTTCCCCAGGATGTATAGAATGGTTTTAGGTCAGAAAACAAAAGGGGATGATTTTTGTTGGAGATGTTGAAGATCATTCACCATGATTAGAAGATTATGTTCTGTGTTTTCAAAGACACTAAACTTATACGGTCTTTGGGAGTATATTTTTTTCATTTATTAAGTATTCCAAAAAATTAATGTAATGTTCATGTACATCAAGCTTTGGGTCTCTAGAGTTTGTATTAGAGAGAAAGTTTAGTTATCATTTGGAAACAAGAATGTGAAAACTTTAGTGAAATCCCTAGAGATATTTCTAAGGTTTGTCTACGAATGACTCTAAGGCTATGTATATGTATAGGTTATCATCCTAGAATACAATAACCGTATTAGAATTAAACCTAAGATGTTATATATTGAAGGTACCCCCCCCTTTATTATGTTGTTTTCGAAGCATGTTTTTTGCCACTTACACTATTAATTCTGGGTTTTACATGATGGTTGTAACATGGAGGAATGGTGTTGATCAATGTAATGGGAAATGCAAATATTTACCATCTAAACAAACCATTGTTATAGGAGATAGAGTGAAAAATATTATTTCTATACTTACACAAGCTATGAACCATTCTGGACATCTGAATGAGCAGAGAAGGAAACAATATTCTATTGAGTCCTTCATGAGGCAACATCCACCTTCTTTTAGTGGGGCTTCTGATAAAATTATTTCTGAACTATAGATTAGGACCACTGAAAAGATATTCTACATATTTCAATTTTCTGAACATGAAAAACTCATTCTTACTGTTTACCATTTAGAAGGTGAAGCAGACTATTGGTGGACTCTACTTAATAATACAAAGCCCCAAGGTGAAATCGAATCCATGGAATGGGACGAGTTCATGAAATTATTTTTCAATATGTACTTCACTTGTATTCTTCGAAAAATGATGGAAAATGAGTTTATTGAGCTTACGATAAATGATGATGAATATGTTGGTATATACGGGGAAACTTTTACAAGGCTTGCAAGGTATGCATCTGGCTTTATCATCCAAAATAAAAGTAAAGTTGATCAATTCTTCAGTAGATTAAATCCAAGTCATTGATGGGAATTAGCTATAAGAGACTTTACTAGCTATGAATAAATAGTTCTTTGTGCTATCAAGGTAGAAATGGAAGTTGGTGTTACATATCCATCTCATGATTTTGAGAAAAAACGAAAGATGTAGTTCAAGGAAAAATCTCAAAACAATAGTGTAAAGAGGGTAATTGTTTTTTTATGCTCAATGTGTGGAAATAACCATGGTGGACATTGACTAAAAGGTACTAGAAAATTATTCAAGTGTGGAAAAGAATGTCATCGGGTAGCTGAGTGCCGAAGTAATGGGAAATTTATTTCTAATGTCATGAATAGAGAAAAGACTATAGAAAACGCTCCACCAACACTCCAATGCTTCAAGGGCAAGAAAATGGGACATTATTCTAATCAATTCCATAATACAAGGGTTAATGATGATCAATGTGAGCAACCTCTTAAGGCAAAGGAAAAAAGGGAAATCACATGCATTCACTATTTGTGATATTGAGTATTACAATGATGTTGTGGAATGATTAAGTGTTTATTTAATGTGATTTCAAAATACTATCATGTAATATCATTTATAGTATAGTGGAATTTTGGAATATATATATATTGGTTTTCAATAACTGTATGGTACTGGTAACCATGAATAGTGATTGAAATATTTTGTGAAAGCAGATAATATGATCATAATGATTGGATAAGGAAAAAATGAATTTTTTGATAGTATTTATGAACTCATGACTGATATAAGGACAATTTGATATCATGGATTGAGTATATATAAATTTTGGGATTTTGATTTGTGGAAAGAGTTATCTTTTGACAACATTCTTATTTTCACTATGGTTATATGGTAATTAATGTTTCAAAAGAATAAACGAATAATTTATTCACATTTTTGGAATGTGACCAATAAGATATATCTTATGATATATGGGTTATAAATGATGGTATTCACATGCTTGTTATGTGACCATTCATGTAATAGTTTTCTTTATACTATGAGATTGGACTAATGCATTTTGGATAAGCCTAATGATTGTAATGGATTAATGTTAGTAATAATATAGTATGGTTTATGGCTAAAAAATTTATCGATATTATTGAAGGGATGATATAATAATGTAGTTCTAGAAAAAGGGACAACCTACAGGACGGGAAACAACCTGTTGCATTGGACAAGGTTACCGGAATCGAACCCACAACCGAAGTGATATAGGCCTTTATTTCCCACCACTAGCCTATAGGAAGTCCCTTGTTAGTGTAAAGTAGTTTTGTTTTATTAAGAGGTATGATAGATAAAGTATTAGTCCATTTTAGGAACCATATACGATTAATATCACCATTGATGGACTTATTTATGTATCTTTTCTTTACCTTATATTTGATATAGATGGAATGACCTATCATTCTATCGCTTGATCTTCTAACACTTCATGGAAGACAAGTTCATCTTATTTTCATTATGAGATGAAGTGGAAATTGTTCAAGGCGCAAACAATAGTGAGATTGTACCAAAATCAGGTAAGTATTTTTTTTAATTCAAAAATTATTCAACATTAGGGAAATGATCTTGAGAAGCAAAATTTTTTTCCTAGTACTCTCATATATGATTAATCAAATGGTACCTTAGATAATCACAAATTTATGGAATTTTGATTGTTGTATTTTTCATATACATGATCTCTACCACTCTTCATCCAAACATGATGGTTATATTTCTCTTCCATATCCATATTTTCACCTATGTTCTCCTCTATAGAAACCCAGTGATGAGTAAATTTGGGTAACCTTTATGTTTCATACTTCAATTTTTAAAATTAAGTTTTAGTATTCCTTTTTACGATATGGGTTTCTATGAATGAAACATTCAAGTAGTAAACTATTTATAACCCTGACGAATTTTGAGGGAGAAATTCATTTTAAGGGAAGTCGAATGTAACACACTGAGATTTTATGAGATATATTCTTTTTAATTTTGTTGGATGTCTTATATTGTACACTACACCAAGATTATCTTGTACTATACGCAACACCATATTAGCTTGTAGTATAAGCAACACTATTCTTGGCTCGTATTACACACAATTTAATGTTCCATTTGTATAAATTGTTATACAAATAATTACGTATTGATTTTTTTAATGTACAAATGAAATATGTTTTTACTATGTTATACGCAACACCAAATGGATCTTTCACTACACACATCCATGACATGGCTTGCATTACACGCAATTGCGACCATCCTCGATAACGTGTGTAGTATGCAATACCAGGTTTCAAAAAACAATGACATGTTATTAAAATATTATATACACTATCGGTTATGAATATGAATACCCACATTTTAAAATTTTATCAATTTTATCTTTCAAACTGGACTTCATTTTTGGATTTCGAATATCAAAATTAGCTTAGAGAAAACACTAAGTTATTGGTTAAAGTAGAATATTGATTTATGTAATAATATATTTTATCTAAATTTATTTTGGTTTAAATTAGATACATAATACCTATATATGTTAAATGTAATTCATTAGAGTCATTTTTAATAATTTTAGATATATAAAAATTTTATTGAAGTTTTTACCGTCTTTTACCCACCTCCTAGGAAAATGTGCAAATTTACATAAAACATTTTTTTACTTCTTATGTGTGTTGAATTTATAAAATCCTAGAGACACAATTAATATCAAGGAGTAAATTGTAGTTCAATAAGATATTTTTTTTTGAATAGTAACTTTTTACTTTTATTTAACACGGTTAAAAATAAATAGTGTAATTAAGGGTACAAATGATATTATTATTACCCAAACAAATGTCATAATTCTATTGGATAAGAATAATTAAACAACAACCAACCTTAGGAATAAAATATTAAACTTTAGGTCTATATGGATTAGATTCGGACTTTTATAATTATATTATTTTAAGAATAGTTAAATGAGTTAAAATTGAAGTTTAATAACAAAAAAATTTTAATATAGGGTTATACATAAGATAAATTCAACTATAAGTTTTCATTAGAAAGTTAATAATATTTCCTACATAATGGTATTTTATTTATATTTTTTAGACATTAAATAATTTAATTTATTTATGACACAATGATGATGCAGAAATTACCTTAATAATGAAATAATAACATCATTGATATTATAAATACCCAAATAAATTTTATTTGAGAAATTTAATGAATTACAATAATTTTTTAGGTTAATATAACATATTAGGGTTGGTTAGATGATTTTTTTTGAATCAATAATGATTTTATGAATGTAGAGAAAACAAAATATCCAATAGTGTCAAAATTGACATAAAAGAGTTGTTAAAAAAAATATTATATTATTAAAAAATATATTGGTCCTAAAAATATATGTTCCAGCCAAATGACATATATAATAATATTCATGACATTAATGAACCAATTTCGGATTGATTGTCAGTTTAATGTATGTTTATTATCCATATAGTGTCAGAATACAAGAAGACATAGTAAAAGATAAATTATCTAACTTAGAGTTAAATCTAAATGATAAGGTTTAAATGGTAACATAACTTTTCTAAAACATATTGGTTGAGAGTATTTCTACCCATAACCACCCTATACTTTAAATAAGTCACTTTTTATCCATTATAAACTGAATATGAATTTATTATAAAATAATATTTAAATTTTTTCATATGGTGCCCCTAACCCCTCTTATAAAAGGGCACTCTTCCTTCTTTCTAATTCACAACACCAGAGCCATTTTGCTTGCCCCCCCCCACCCCCCCACCCTTCCAAAATACCCTACGATTTGTCCTCACTTCATCCAATAATCCTTCATTTTGTCATAAAGGAATCCTACAGAGCCCTTTTGATCAAATAAAAATGAGGAACCTGATAAAGAGGTAAATATCTCACCACCTATTTCAAGTTTCTTTCCTTTTACACTTCTTCCATCTTTGTTGTTTCAATTATAAAATAATAACTCCAGTATATTATATATAATATGATGTTATTATAAAAATTCTACAACCATATTACTTATTTTATCCATCCTATGAATGAAAAAGTCACTACACATGCGTACATACGGCTTACCGTCTCCACGTCGTGGTGTAGTTTGTTATTAAAATATTTCATCATTTGGATGGTTATAATAATTAGTATAAATGATAAAAATAATAAATATAACATTATTATGAATATTTATATATGATATACAATCCAATTATATAAGATTTTAATTTCAAAATAATGATATTGTCGCTCGTGTGTACCTACAGACTATCCTCTCCACGATGTGATGACATACATTCTCCATGATAACCATCCAAGAATGATTATAAAGTATATATAATAAGTAATCATGAAACATATGACCAAATAATTATACTATATTTATTTATATGTATATGTCATTTATTTCCATTCATATTAATTGGGAAATGAAAAAAGAATTCATGCATATGTATGATCTACTATCTCCATGAACTATGTATTTCCTTCCATTTATCGATCTATTATATATATCTATATTATGAAAATATATTATATATTATTTTTTAAATTCTAGAAGTATTTAATCCTGATCTATGTAATCATATGAACAATTACAAGTCAAAACACGTAAGACAAATGAAATGATTTTATCAAAAACACAGCTTTAACATGAAATTTACAAAAGAACGAGTAATATAAAATCATAAGTGAATCATATATGATATTATAAATATTATTATGGTTATGTTACATGTTAATAATATTTTTAAACCCACTATATTAGAGTCCTGGACACATACAAATGAAATTTGACATAAGTTAAGGGACAATTTTTCAATCTCATTTTTATCTGAGATTGCTTATACAGAAGCATTTACTGGGGTTATAATTTTCATCCATGTCCATAGAAATGTTTTTCTTAAAGTATTTAATATTCATACATGTATGTTTAAATTCATGTTTACCCCTATTTTACTTTTAATTAGTTTTATGGATGGAATCATTCTTTTGTTCAAAATACATTGTACATTTTGACTTTTCTTTTAAAAGTATGAGGAGAATGTTTATTTAACTTATACGGCAATAACAAATATTTACAGTTTTATAACGCATTATTATAATGAATCTTACTCAACAAGATTTCATGAATATTTTCAACAAAATGATTTTCTTTTAAAATATCATTGCAATTTGTGAAAAGAAAATTACTTTTAATAAGATAGGATATTTTCAACAAGAATTCATTTAAATTGTTTTATCAAAACCATTTTCCATCTAAGATGAAATTATTTCATATGTGTATGTTTAAAGTATAAAGTCACTATGATTTACATGGTTTCACTTTTCTTATGATGAAATGATATCCATTTTTTTATATGGATTATGTTATGGTGGGATGATGTTTATGAAACCCATTTTATTCTTTCGGTTATGATGAATGATTTATGTTTATTTTGTGGCACATGTATGAATGATTTCATTATGAGATGGGTGGTACCTATATCACCCCCAATGAATTTGGTAAAGAATTATATCTAATGAGATAGAAATGGCTGGAATGGAAACATAATCTGGTTTAGTGATACAGGAATAGAATGAGGAGTGAACACGATTCAGTAAGGGACTTTGTCTACTAGGATTTTCTTGGAAGCAATGATTTGGCTACTATGGAAATCATATCATGTGCTTAATGGTTTTCAATAGTTAAAAGTTTTATTCCAATGATATTTTATAATGGTTAATGTTCCTTTATGATCTATAACTTACAAAATTCCAAGATTTATTTCATTACTCATGATTTTGATATTATATGTTCCTATTTTTAAGTTCAAATGTTTAGGGTTTCTTTTCTGTTCTCTATTATTACCCTTACTGAGAATTTGATCTCACCATTTTTTTGTTTTCGTTTCACTAGGATATAAAGAAAGGTCTTAGGTAAGAAAAAAAGGGGAAGATCATTATGGGAGATGTTGAAGATCATTCACAATGATTAGAAGATTGTGTTCTTAGTTTCCAAAGACACTAAGCTAATACGGTTTTTGTGCATCTCTTTTTTTATTTACTAAGTATTCTGCAAAATTGATGTAATGTCCATGTATGTCAAGCTTTGGTACTCTTCACATAATCATGGTTCACCCATCGTATAATCAATGATGTTTTCACCATGAGATATTTAAGAGAACCCATGATATAAATTATGACAAGCTCACTCAACATTATCTAGGCACAACCATCTTATATAATGATCAAGAAATAAAAGATTAAAAACTTACATAAATATTTCATTTTATTAAAAAACTCAAATAAATAATCATTATTACTTTCTAAAACATTATACACCCTTGGAAAAGAAATGGTTTCATTTTAATATTTTCTAAAAATGATTAACCAGTTGAAAAAACCAGTTATATACTAATATCTTTGACACATGTTTATCCCATGGAAATGAAATAGGTACCATAAGAATCTCTTTGAAACATGGGTAACTAGGTGAAGAGAAACATGTTCCGTAATTATATCATTGAAAAAAATATTAATCAATCCCAAAAAATAATGTGGATGGTATAAAAACAAAATATCATAATTTGAGAATAATAAATAATGAGGGTTGTCGACATTGATTAATGTAATTATGAATAAAACACACATATTGTCATTTTTGAACAAAATGATTTTTTTATTTTATAAGAATTTTTTTTTATATTTAAATCAAAAGATATTGAAAAATAATTTTCTCTCAAAAGAGGTAAGGAAACATATAAATTAATCATTAAAAAATAACATTATAAAGTTACTGAAAAAAATATTGTCTCCATTTTGAAAAAAAACTAATCATTTTTTTAAAATAACCATGAAAAAATATAGAGGACGCTTAATATAAAATAAGGGTCATTATGGTGTAAAATATTATTAATTATGTAAATGTTAAAACAAAGGTTCAATTCACAAATATATTGTATTAAATATGTTTATTTTTTGGAAATTACAAAATGATTCGATTTAATTTTTTTAAAAAAATTAAAACAAGTGTAAAAATGAATTTAAAAAATAATTTTAGGAATTATAAAAAAAATTAGAAAAATATTTTGAATGATTTTTTGAATACATTTTAATAAAACATAGTTTTTGAATAAAAATGGGTTTTTACTGAAGAGAGAAATAATTATGTTTTTTTAAAACATTATCCCAATTATTTTATGTTCCAAATTCTATAAAATGATAATATTAAATAAAAATTTTAGGAATCACGAACGTATAATAATGGTTTTTAGAATTATTTAGATATACATAATAATATTTAAACATTGAAGATTTAATCAATAAAAAGTCTAAATATACAATGAAATTGTTACATAAATCTCTATACACATTCGTAACATTGAATCACATTCCTCATAAATGAGAGATCCTTAAATGGAAATTTAAATACTAATATTTTCACAAAGAAACATCATAAAATACATTCATAGATAGTATATATAGTACATAAAATAACATATTCAATAACAATATTAATATTTTTAATATCTTATATGAACCTATAATTACATATTATCACCCATTTCTTAATAATAATTCATTATTGTTGTTGTTTGGGGTGTAAATGGCCTTATTTTCATATTCTCACATTTCCATGAATGTTTCACTTATTTTTAATAATAAAAACGTCCAAATTACATATAATTATAATAATAGAAAATTAACATATTTATTCATCAATTATACATTTTATATTAATTAGGAATTATTTTTTGATTTATATTATGATCATGGAGAGGGTTTTCATACGTATGCATGAGTAAGGATTCAATTTTTCAATGATGGTTATAGAGAGGAGGTAAGTGATATTTTATATTTATAGAATGATAATAGTATCATATATAACATATTTTGTATTTAAATATACTTATATATATCATCCAGTTGTTTTGGTGGTTAAATGAGATTTGCACTGCTCTGTGATGTCAGTAGTCTACACAAACATGAATGATGTTATAATGTTTTTAGTTTAAAAAATTAAAATGACATATTGCCTTTACATAGTGACTATTTAATAATTATTATCATAATTATATAATTAATGACGAATTTATTAATCAAAAGTATCATTATTATATTACATTTAATGAATTAGTGAGTGACAAATCATATTCCATTTCAAGGTGGTAGTCGTTTGTTAGAACGAACTGCGTTATCATATCTACTACATAAAGGAATATAAAAAATGTATTTATGAAATAATGAATCTAGATGTGAAACTATGTTATTAAGGTCATAAACATATATATAAGTAATATCCATCATCTTACCCTACTGTTAGATGAGGTAATGGAATAAAATAATGACATCGGTTTGCGAGACAGTCGTCCTCCATACACAAAAATGATCATTTTAAACTCATTTGATAGAATATGAGAATGGATTTGGTTAATACATTAAATTAATAAAATATAATTATATTTTATATTTTAATTTTATTATATAATCAATTTCAAGGACAAATTGGTCGATGTGGATGTACAAATAAAATAGAAATGCCTTTTGATGAATGTTACCTCTTCTCCGGGTAACTTCTTTTGGATTTCACCAAAGGCCATACATGGATGTATTTATTAAAAAAATAAGTCTTATATGATCATATGATGAAATTATAGAAGAACTTTTTGTAGTTCTTGTCAAAAATATATGATTTTGAGGTGTGAAGGGAGGATGAGAGGTGGTGGCCTTTTATATGTCACACCCCGACCAATGCATTATTTTAACTTAAATATTTTGGGTCTTTACATTGAGTTGCAATTTGAATCAGTTCTATTTGAAAATGGATTTGGGATATAATATGGGTGTGCGCCTGTACGCGCGACCATCTGTAGCACCCAATCACATTTAGACAATGTTTTATTATTAAATGTGTCATTATTGGGGTGCGCGACCTTGCCTGCGACTATGGTCGGTTCCCATTCTTAATAAGAGACTATTCTATTTTATTAAATTTATTTTTACATAGCTGCGCAACTAGGCGTGCGATCGCGCATGTAACTGAGCGCGCACTGCTCTAGTGACTGGGCGTGTGACCGTGCACAGGACCGCGCACGTGACCATGCGCAGTGTTTAACTTCAATTATGAATGATATTATTTTTGTTGGTTTTATTATTTTAGTTTTATTATTAGTTTTAATATTAATTAATTTACTATTTTAATTAGGTTATAATTCTAATTATTATTTTTCAGCTAGTATTTCGATTTCAACGTTAATATTAAAATTAATCTTACATTTATAAAATAATTAACTTACTATAAATATTACCATTATTTTTGTGATTTGTGTATAGGTTACTCTAGGTTGTTTTTATGTTTCATTTCATTATCTATTTTGATGATTTATTTATTATTATTTTCCCCCCCATTTATTTCTTTTTTCCCTATTTATTTTTCTCTTCTTTTTTTACTCCCTCTTCCTCACCCGCTCCCTCTATCCCATCCTTTCCCCCTTCCCTAAACCCTCCTACTATCTTCTTCCAGCTTGCTGCACCTCCTTCCTCTCCGGCTGCCGCCCTCGCCGCGCCTCCTCCCTCTCCGGCTGCTGACCTCTTTTCCCCCCTAGTGACCGTGCGCTGCCCTACCTCCTGGCCTCCCTCTCCCATGGCGCGCCGGCCCCTCCTTCCCTTCTCCGGGCCAAGCCCCCTTCTCCACGGTGGCCCCATCTCTGAGCTCCCCTCTCCGCAGCCTCCTCTCCCGGCTTCCCCCCCCCCTCAAACCCGCACGGCAGAACCCCCCCGGGCCGAGACCCTGCAACCGCGCCACTTTCCCCCCCTTTTTTACCTCATATCTCCGATGAAACAACCAATCTCCTCCAGTTTTGTGGTCCGCCTGTCAAGGTTGGTGCAAGAGACCTCTCGGGTCTTCTCGGTACGTGTTCCGGCAACCGCCACCGAAGGCGAGGTGGTTCGTTGTGTTTCGATTTGCCGGCTTTGTTCCGAGGTTATGTTTTCTTGTGTTGTTTGGTTTTGCACCTGCTGAATTAGGGTATTTTATGTGTCTTAAAGTTCTTAGTGATTATCTTAAAGTGTGAAAGCCTTTTTTTATATATGATTGATGAAGTGGTCGACTTTTAAAGTAGTGTTATTACCTGAAATTGAGTGCCTTATTGTGAAACTAATGTTGTGTTATTTGAGGTCATTATATAGTACATGCAATTGGTTTATTATATGATGCAAGGGCTGCGTTTTTTTTTGCTTGGATTTTTTTCGGTGTGCTTTTGGACTTAGAAGAGGTTTTTGGGTGTGTTTGTTTTATGTCGTGTTATGCTTTTTTAGAATGTTTTATAAATGGTGTAAATGGTTTATTTGATTTGTATAGATGATGTGAATCATGTTTGGATACGGTTACGATGTGAGGATGATTTTAAATTGGTCCAATTGATTGTTTTTAGGGTTAATTTCATTTTTTGTGGTGTGGTTGTCATATGGCAGAGTTTTTTATCGCGTTTGTGATGTTTCGATACCGAAGGTGTGTTTTCGCATATTTGTGTTTTTTGACAAATTAATTTTCTTATCTAATTATTTTATTGTAATCATTGATTATATTTCTTGGTGTGAATATAATTTCACTTAAGGTTTAATATGATTTAGATGTGTTTCGTAGTGTGTTCATTTAATATGAATGTTTTGATTTTGTGAAAACCCGTGCTGAGCTTTTCGTAGTGTTTTATAAACATTGCTATGGGTTTATTATGTTGCACAAGTGCTGCAAAGTCTGTTTTATCATGTTTCTGGTGTTGCGTCATGGTGAGCTTGGTATTAGGAAGGATGTTTGAGTGTGTTGTTGGTATAAACCTTTGATGTGATATTTCAAATGCTTTATAAATTGTTTAAATGTTTAATTCCTTTATTAAATTATATGTATAGTGAATGGTCCCTTCCTCAGGGGTTCGAGTAGTCGGCAGTAAGGACCTGTGTATATGCACATGCATGACAATGTATATTCATGGCGGTGAAGCGGTCTCGGGTTACCCTTGTCAAAAGCTGCGTGTTTTGAGGTAGGTTTCCTATGCCTATGCCTTTAGTTTGAATTTCATAATTTCTTGCTTTCTTTGAAAATATGTTATATGTATATATATGTTATATTTACATGTTATGAAATCTGGGTGCATTCGCTAATAATGGTTATGCATTTGTTTTGGAAAAAAGTAATGTATTACAAATTCCATTGAGACTTTCATAAATTAATTGCATCATTTTAAGAAAGAGTTCAAGCTTATTTTTTTTATATATGTAACATGTAGATTGTTATATTGAGATTTTTAAAAGGTTTTGCAAAGAGTTTTGATGATTATATGTTCAAAAATGAAAACTATTATTTGTGAAACCATAAACCCTGTTTGGACCTTTGAAATGGTCTGTAAAATTGGGAAAAAAACCCCTCCTAAGGAAAACCCCTTGGTTTTAGAAAATGATTTGTATGTTGAGTGTACGAATATGTGCCAAATATTGGGGCTTATGCTTTATGTAATATGAAAAAGGGGAATGCGCTTAAGGAGGGAGAACGGTGGTGAGAGGTTTAGCGAGTTTTTAGGATAAAGAAAGTGTGATGTTCATTTCTCTTCTTTTAATAAAATCTCACCACCTTTTTGGAATGGAGCACAATGGTAAACCCGGGTATCTAGGTGGGTGACCAAGACTATTATGCTAGATAACACGGAAGGGGTTCATCCCGGTTCGTCTACCAGGATTGACGCAATAACACTAACTAAACATATGAATTTCTGAGGGTCATGGCCTTCTAAGCCACGTTTTCTTAGGGTCGTGGCCTTCTAAGCCACTTTTTCTGAGGGTCGTGGTCTTCTAAGCCACGTTTCACTGAGGTACAAGGTCTTTAGGTTCCCACTTGTTCTAGCTACCTATAGTGATTACCCATGGTGCTCATTTTTGTCACGCTGCTTACGATGTAACTTTCTTTTCAGCTGTTTTATACTTGATATCTTGTTTGTGAAAACCACATTTTACCCCAAACTGGTTTCTTTTCAAATTTGAAATATTAATGAAGGCTTGAAACCTATTTTGAAAATGTAGTGGGAGTAAAAGGCTTTACCTAAAAATGAAAACTCGTTACTTTAATTTGAAAAGATGGAAAACACTATTTTATTATATCTTAATTTTCAAACTAGCATGACTAGATTTCCTACTAAAGGCAGGGGCATAGGACGTGGTTACATTTTTGGCTTTCCTACTGAGCATCTCGGTGCTCACACCTATTTTACTTTTTAGTTGCATGTTTCAGTCTTGGATCGCTCTTGGGAGTGAGTGTGGTTGTCGTACCGTGGTGATACACGGGGTCACCTGAGTTATGTCACATTTCTTTGTTTATTTCTTTTTTTCGCTGCCACGTTGTTTAGTTCTTTTTCCTTTTATTTATCTTCTTGTTTAGTTTATGTGTATTCATCCTTGTCTTGGGATAAAATCGGTCCCAACTAGTTTATTTTGATGCCCGACACTATTTTCCAGCCTGTGAGGATCAGGGATGCCCTTCGGGCCATGTCCCGGACCGGGTCGGGTATCGGGTCGGATGACGATCCGGCCTGGTTCATGAAAAAATTGTATCATAGGTGCCCTTGTTATTTTGGGTGTCAAGTAGCTTGCTGATTAGGTGTGTTGGGACTCAAGAGGTAGGTGTGGGAAGGACGTCATGAACCCTTGACCATCCCAAGACTCGAGTTTCCAGGGGTAGTTTGGGATTTGAATTTTCTACGTTGGATATATACATTTGGATAATGATGACAAGGGAAGTGATATGATGTTACGCGACAAGCCTGCATGGAGTAGCGACTCATGTACGACCCGAGTGCACGGTTCAAGATGATTCGTGTGGTTGATGCTCGCTTAGAGCATGGCCTGCTAAGCCATGTTACCAGGTTCGTACAACCACTAGTCCCTTATTTTTGGATGCTTTAATGTGAGTTATGATTGACCTTCATTTTGGTTGGTGTGAGTAAATCTCAAAAATGAAAATGGATTTTTGTGAACGTGTTTTCAAAAGGGAATATGGTTGTTGGAGTGGAAAATGGTTTTTGAAATAGAAGACGTTTTGGAATTTTGAAATGTGTTTCTTTAATGATAAGTGACTTTCTCAATTGGTTGGGAATTTTTGCTTTGTGCTTAATGGTCGGCTTTGAAAATGAGAAGTGTCTTGAATTGACTATTGGTATTCCTATGAGTGATCACATACATTGAGGTGCGCATGTGGCAAGTGGGGATATTGGTGATGTGAGTGGATGGGTGCTTGAGCTCGCACTGGATATGTATGTGTGAGACCTCATGGGATATCAATGGTGGATATTTAAGTGGTTTTGGTTGCTAAAAAATGGTTTTCAAAAAGGGTTTTTCAAATGTTTAGAAAAGTGAGCGAGAAATTGTTTAGCGTTCTCTTTTCGTGTTGGGTATTCCTTTTCGTGAGTTCATGGTTTTGACGTACTGAATTGTGGTTGGAATAGTGATTTGAGTTTGAGCTTTTTTTTGTGATTGTGGTGTGGAATTTTGATTTGTGAGGAGTTTTGATTTGAATTTGTGCCTCTTGTTTTTGAGTATACTACCCAAAAAAGTCCCAAAGGTTTCTAGTGAGCCTCTTCTAGTTGTTGGTTCTACCTAGAACCTTAGCGGGGCGATGGAATTGATTTCTTTTCAGTCATTATCTAGCTTCCATGGCGATCATGATTTATTGAAAGTAGCGAACTAGATTGGTGATGTCGTTGGTGTTTTCAGGTTATTGGGAACTCCTAATGCTAAGAGAGTCTGTGTTGGTTCAGGTCCGTTGGAATGTGCAACTTGGGATTGGTGGAGGAGATAATCCCAGCGTCGTTGTATGATGGTACATCTTGGAAGGTTTTTAAGACCACTCTCATTTGATTGTTTATATTTGTGGAAGCGAAGGTGATGGAAGCGACAATGCTCATGAGTGTCCAACAAAGCCAACGAATAGTGAAGGCCTACGTTGGGCATCTCAAGAAGTTGGTTCCCTTTTCTCCAAAGGTAATGTCGCATAATCAGTTAAAGTTTATCTTGTGTGGGGTCATCGTCTATTGTTCAAGGACTGGTTCCCTTTGGTGTTTGGGATGGTTCCCCATTCAGTGAGAGCAAGCCGGAGGAACACATCTCATACAAGTTTTATTTTCAATTACATCTTCTATTAGTTGGACCACCCCCTTGTTTGCTTCTAGTGTGCTCAGTTTGGGTACTTTAAGCCACCTTGTCATCATCATTCATTGAAGACATTCTATCGGTGTGGTTGTTTGGGAAACTTGGAGAGGTTCTGCTAGCAGCTTCATCAGGAGGAGTCTCGACATGAGAATGTCAGCTCCTGACTGTGGGGCAGCAGATGCTTCAAGACATCAGAGCTCCTACCATAGGTCTCGGATCGAAGCCTTTCACGCAGTCAGGAATCCTTGGGTGTGGGGAACCTTGGTTTAATTTTTGTCTCCAATGCTGAAATGGGGACGGTAGGAATTTCCTTGTTTTAGCTCTCCCGTCATTGAAGGTTATGTCCTACTGTAAGTGGAGTAGAGGCCTCATTGCCTCGTTGTGGTCTTTGTTCCTTGAATACCGAACTTTGGCAGTAAGGAGGTGTGGTGGTATCATTTTATTGTAATTTTAGTAGTTGAACCTCCTCATATAGGAGCTTTGGAGTTGTCTCTTTATGTTGGTGAGTCTCAAGATGATTATCTCTCTCATGTGGCTAGCTCCTTTAGTGACCCATTCCTGTTTTAGGATGTTCTCGTATTGAAGACACTTGCGTATTGGGAAATAATGAATAGGGGTTGGTCTGCTACTCAGTTTGGGGTCTTTCGTCGATGACCCCTTGTGGTGGGTGGTCTAGTTTATGCGGAGAGTTCATGGGTCGGTTTGTGCTGGGTTCCTAGTACTGGTCTGTGATCACTGGTTGAATCTGGTCAGTCCTTAAATGGTGGGAATACCCACCATGAATCTTGAAGTGCCATCATCAAGGTTTGGTCTATGTGGCGGTTTCCTCTTGGATCAAGTTGACAGTTCTAGAGTTATCTCATGCTAAGAGTCTCAATGTTGGTTGTGCTAGTCGCGTTCTTGTAGTAGGGATAACCCTCCTCGTTTCCTGATGGTTCTTTTCTTTTCAGTTCCCCTCAGAGTTGGTCAGGTGATACTGATGGAATGAAAAGTCACGCGAGTATTGACTTTGTTGGCCACATTTAGTTTCAAACTCGAGTTTGTTTCCTCGTTTGGATTGGTGGCTTTCTGTGGGCAGAAAGATTTTGTGGTGGGGAGAATTTTCACACCCCAACCAATGCATTATTTTAACTTAAATATTTTTGGTCTTTACTTTGAGTTGTGATTTGAATCGATTCTATTTTAAAATGGATTTGGGATCTTATATGGGTGTGCGCCCGTACACGTGACCATCTGTAGCACCCAATCACATTTAGACAATGTTTTATTATTAAATGTTTCATTATTGGGGTGTGCGACCTTGCCCACGACTGTGGTCGGTTCCAATTCTTAATAAGAGCCTATTCTATTTTATTAAATTTATTTTTACATGGCCGCGCAACTAGGCATGCGACCGCGCACGCAACCGAGCACACAATGCTCTAGTGACCGGGCGTGTGACCGTGCACGCAACCGGACGCGCGACCGCGCACGTGACCATGCGCAGTGTTTAAATTCAATTAAGAATGATATTATTTTGGTTGGTTTTATTATTTTAGTTTTATTATTAATATTAATATTAATTAAGTTACTATTTTAATTAGGTTATAATTCTAATTATTATTTTTTAGCTAATATTTCGATTTGGACGTTAATATTAAAATTAATCTTACAATTATAAAATAATTAACTTACTATTAATATTACCATTATTTTTTTGATTTGTGTATAGGTTACTCTAGGTTGTTTTTATGTTTCATTTCATTATCTATTTCATGATTTATTTATTATTATTTTCCCACCCATTTATTTATTTTTTTCCCTATTTCGTTTTCTGTTCTTTTTTTTACTCCCTCTTCCTCACCCGCTCCCTCTATCCCGTCCTTTCCACCATCCGTAAACCCTTCTCCTCTCTTATTTCAGCTTTCTGCACCTCCTCCCTCTCTGGCCGCCACCCTCGCCGCGCCTCCTCCCTCTCCGGCTGCGGCCCTCACCGCGCCTCCTCCCTCTCCGGCTGCTGCCCTATTTTCCCCCTGGTGACCGTGCACCGCCCTACCCCCCGGCCTCCCTCTCCCATGGCGCGCCGGCCCCTCCTACCTTTCTTCGGGCCAAGCCCCCTTCTCCACGGCGGCCCCCTCTCCGAGCTCCCTTCTCTGCGGCCTCCTCTCCCGGCTTCCGCCCCCTCAAACCCACATTGCAAAACCCCCCCGGGCTGAGACCCTACAGCCGCGTGACTTCCCCCCCTTTTTTCCATCATTTCTCCTGCGAAACAACCAATCTCCTCCAGTTTTGTGGTCGGTCTATCAAGGTTGGTTCAAGAGGCCACTCGGGTCTTCTCGGTACGTGTTCCGACAACCACCGCCGAATGCGAGGTGGTTCGTTGTGATTCAATTTGCCAGCTTTGTTCTGAGGTAATGTTTTCTTGTGTTTTTTGATTTTGCACCTGCTGAATTAGGGTATTTTATGTGTTTTAATGTTCTTAGTGATTATATTGAAGTGTGAAAGCCTTTTTTTATATATGATTGATGAAGTGGTCGACTTTTAAATTAGTGTTAATACCTGAAATTGAGTGCCTTATTGTGCAACTAATGTTGTGTTATTTGAGGTAATTTTATAGTACATGAAATTGGTTTCTTATATGATGCAAGGGCTGCGTTTTTTTTGTTTGTATTTTGTTTCGGTGTGATTTTGGCCTTAGAAGAGGTTTTTGGGTGCGTTTGTTTTATGTCGTGTTATGCTTTATTTTAGAGTGTTTAATAAAGGGTGTTAATGGTTTATGTGATCTGTATAGATGATGCAAATCATGTTTTGATATGGTTACGACGTGCATATGATTTTAAATTGGACCAATTGATTGTTTTTAGGGTTAATTGCATTTTTTGTGTTGTGGTTGTCATGCGGCGGAGTTTTCATATCGCGTTTGTGAAGTTTTGATACCGAAGGTGTGTTTCCGCCTATATGTGTTTTTTGTCAAATTAATTTTCTTATCTAATTATTTTATTGTAATCATTGATTATCTTTCTTGGTGCGAATATAGATTCACTGAAGGTTTAATATGATTTAGATGTGTTTCGTAGTGTGTTAATTTAATATGAATGTTCTGATTTTGTGAAAACCCGTGCTGAGCTTTTCGTAGTGTTTAAAAAACTTTGCTATGGGTTTATTATATCAGGAAAGTGCTGCAAAGTCAGTTTTATCATGTTTCTGGTGTTTTGTCATGGTACGATTGGTATTAGGAAGGATGTTTGAGTGCGTTGTTGGTATAAACCTTTGATGTGATATTTCAAATGCTTTATAAATTGTTTAAAGGTTTATTTCCTTTATTAAATTATATGTATAGTGAATGGTCCCTTCCTCTGGGGTTCGAGTCGTCGGCAGTAAGGAGATGTGTATATGCATATGCATGACAATCTATATTCATGGCGGTGAAGCGGTCTCGGGTTACCCTTGTCAAAAGCTACATGTTTTGAGATAGGTTTCCTATGCCTATGACTTTAGTTTGAATTTCATAATTTCTTGCATTCTTTGAAAATATGTTATATGTTTATATATGTTATATTTACATGTTATGAAATCTGGGGGCATTCCCTAATAATGGTTATGCATTTGTTTTGAAAAAATGTAATGTATTACAAATGCCATTTGGACTTTCATAAATTAATTGCATCATTTTAAGAAAGAGTTCAAGCTTATTTTTTTTATATATGTAACATGTAGATGGTTAAATTGAGATTTTTAAATGGTATTGCAAAGAGTTTTGATGATTATATGTTCAAAAATGAAAACTATTATTTGTGAAACCATAAAGACTATTTGGCCCTTTGAAATGGTCTGTGAAATTGGGAAAAAACCCCTCCTAAGGCAAACCCCTTGGTTTTAGAAAATGACTTTTATGTTGATTGTACGAATATTTGCCAAATATTGGGGCTTATTCTTTATGTAATGTGAAAGAGGGGAATGCGCTTAAGGAGGGAGAACAGTGGTGAGATGTTTAGCTAGTTTTTAGGATAAAGAAAGTGTGATGTTCATTTCTCTTATTTTGATAAAATCTCACCACCTTTTTGGAATAGATCACAATGGTAAACCCAGGTATCTAGGTGGGTGACCAGGACTAGTACGCTAGATGACACGGTAGGGGTTCTTCCCGGTTTGTCTAGCAGGATTGACGCAATAACACTAACTAAACATTTGAATTTCTAAGGTTCGTGGCCTTCTAAGCCACGTTTTCTGAGGGTCGTGGCCTTCTAAGCCACGTTTTCTGAGGGTTGTGGTCTTCTAATCCACGTTTCACTGAGGTACGAGGTCTTTAGGTTCCCCCTTGTTCTAGCTGCCTATAGGGATTACCCATGGTGCTAAATTTTGTCACGCTGCTAATGATGTAACTTTGATTTTAGCTATTTCATACTTGATGTCTTGTTTGTGAAAACCATATTTTATCCCAAACTGGTTTCTTTTCATTTTGAAATGTTAATGCATGCTTGAAACCTATTTTGAAAATGTAGTGGGAGTAAAATTCTTTACCAGAAAATGAAAACTCGTTACATGAATTTGAAAAAAAGGAAAACATTATTTTATTATATCTTATTTTTCAAACTGGCATGACTGGATTTCCTACATAAGGTTGGGGCATAGGACGTGGTTACATTTTTGGCTTTCCTACTGAGCATCTCGGTGCTCACGGCTACTTTACATTTCAGTTGCAGGTTTCAGTCTTGGATTGCTCTTAGGAGTGAGTGTGGTTGTCATACCTTGGTGATCCACGGGGTCACCTGAGGTATGTCACGTTTCTTTGTTTATTTCTTTTTTTCGCTGCCACATTGTTTAGTTCTTTTTCCTTTTATTTATCTGTTTATTTAGTTTATGATTATTCATCCTTTTCTTGGGCTAAAATCATTCTCAACTAGTTTATTTTGATGCCCGGCACTAGTTGCCATCCCATGGGGATTGGGAACGCCCTTCGGGCCATGTCGCGGACCGGGTCGGTTGTCGGGTCGGATGATGATACAGCCTAGTTTTTGACATTATAAGTGATGTTAGTAGTGCACTTGTGAATTTTAAAAATAAAGTATTCCACTAATGTTTTTTGATTTTAAAATGATATGACAATGATAAATTTACATCCTATATTGTATAAGGTCGAAATAAATTATTTAAATAAATTTTAGGAAATTTTTTATGTCATTTAATCTTTATCATTTTAGTTTCACTCCCGTTAAATACACGTTTTTCTTAACCCTTGTAATTAATTTTTTATTTTTATACCATTCATTATATTGGACAAAAATTATGTTGAACATATAAGTTAGTAAAATATATTATGATTTAAAACCTCAGATCCATTTTTCAAAAATCAATTCAAATAATTGACTATATTTTGTTTTAAATTAATCACGCATATATGGTGATAAAGAAGGTTATCCAAAAGAAAATGTCCAAAGGTTTATAATGGTTTTATATACGAATTTCATTATGAAAATGATCAAAATGAACTAATTTGTATTAATAAATATATATATATATATATATATATATATATATATATTTTTGAATATATTTTTTTATTGAAATATTTTCAAAATATAATTTAACATTATAATTAATTTAAATTAAACTATGGTTTTCAATTAAAATTCACTATTTTTCAATATTAATAAAAATTTAATCTTTTTAGAATATTCTAAATACTTCCCCATTTTATAAATTTGACATAATTATTTAAAATATTAATATTATTTTTTAAATTTAAATTTTTACAAATTTAAATTATTAAAATAAAAAACAGTAGAGATGATGAAAATGTCGGTTTCGGAGAAGTGTATTTTCAAATACAATAGGATTTTATGTTACCTCTTTTATTAATAACTGTCATTTTGTGAATATAAAACAGTTTTTATTGATATACTGTATATAGGTTTAATTTTTAAAATTCTTCATTATTGTATATTTTAATTAATTAAAATGGAGAAAAAGTATGCGTTTTAAAATAGTTTTCCAAAATCCCCCTTTTTTTAAACCCAAAAACAAACATTTAATAAAATATAATATAATGTTTATTAACAATTTATTTACTGGGATAAATATGAATAATGTAAACTTATGTTTCTTTAAATCTTAATGATGAATTTATATTTTTTAATTTATTCAATTTAAATGACTATTTTAAAAAATCAATATTTTCAGTATTCATTAAGAATCGTTATTTTTAGAAAAATTAAAAAATTTCACAATAAGAAAATTTAGATATTTTGTTTAAAAAAAGTAAGATGATTTTATTAAATACTACATTTAAATTTTCCAACACTTTATTATATAATTAAATCCTCAATTTAAATGAACTGAAATCATATTTGATGAAAATTTATTTTTGGGAAATAAAACCAGTTTACTAAAACTTTATTAATTGTTTACAACAAAAATATTTTTATTGAGTAGGAGAGAGATATATATATATTTCAAAATGTAGATAATACTATTCATAACCACCAATTTTATAGTTAGTTTATGACCATTATATATATGATGACCCATTTAGGCTCAGTGTTGCTTGTTGAATATGCCATATAACAGATAAATCATTGAGTTGTATGTCCAAAAAGATATTATAATGATCAAATTTATTTTTTTAAAAAAAATAATAAACACTCAGGGAGATATATTCTCACTTATGCTCTTTGTATTATTCATTTTAAACTATCTAACAGACATTTCATCTTTAAAAATCTATTGATGTTACATTTCGTGGGGCCTAGAGGTTGGTCACCGCCACCAAAATAGGTGATTGTTTTGTGTTGGACATGTTTTATTTTGAATTCTATGCTTTCTTGTGTGAGTTTGATAGTGATATTGATAGTGATTCTACACACTAGTTTCTTCTATATATCTATGCGTCTCTTATCCTACTGGTACTTTATTTATTGAGCTGTTTGGGGTGTTTTAAATGGAACATCTTATTATTATATCTCGACCTAAACCACTAATATAAACCCCATATTTGGTCGTTCTCGATGGTGTGAATAGAGTCATAGGATGTGAAGGTGTTGTGATAGTGTCCTATTACTGTCTATATATTTCATCCATCCCATGCCGAGTATTTAGGGTTCATCATTGCATGGTCCTATCTACCTCTTTAGAATACCACTATGCTTACCTAACCCACCATTCAAGAACCCATCTTGTTTATCCGTGGTTTCAGACACAGGTGGTCTCTAACGGAGTAGATATTTTTTATTATGGGTGCTCATAATGATTCGGTTGACATGGATCTTTTATATCACATCCACAAAAAATACACAACATATCACCCGAATGGTTTGGTTTTGTTTATTGAGGAGATGTTAGTTCTTCTTTGGTTTTATATTTTTGACATTTCTGTCACTCTAGTGCTGATAGGAGACTGATCAGTTCTTGGATTTTGTTAAGTGGTGGAATTATATGTTTGGAACATCTATGACCTCCTACATCTAATTATGTTCATTAGTGTGGCCCTAATTTATGATGTGATGATATTTCAAGAGGTTTTCATGGATTTTGGATTTTTATGATGGGTTATAATTTATTTTAAAAATGATAGGATTCTGGATATTTTAAATTAATGGTTTTTTAGAATCATGAAGCTCACTCATGCTTCCAATGTGGTGTTTTATATGGATCATTAAATGTTGGTCACTATTAATTTGTACTTTTTTAATATATATATATATATTACATAAATATTAAAATAAATTAATGTAACGTAGTTAAATATTAATAGATGTGAACTATATATCAATAAATTTTTATAAATATTTAGTAATGTTAATTAAATATTTACATATATATATATATATATTAATTAAACATATATTCATAAATATTAATATATATCAAAAAAATATTTATATATACAATGCATGTCACCCATGCAAGATGAACTTTGATATTTTTATTTATTTATTATAGAAAATTCATGTTTAATATTGGTTAGAAGAGAACCATTATATGACCAGTAAGTCTAGTATAACATGTCCCAATACATGTCCTAAGGACCCACATACAATAATACATTAGAAATTACCATCCCCACAATCTAATTCAATGATTCTTTGATCCCCTCCTTGAATTGATTATCTAATAGCATACCTCGGGAATATCTCCATGGATCCTAGTGTAGATGGATGATGTCATACCCTTTCACCCTTCCAATCTCATTAACTCTTCTCCATTGGTTGTTGCTACTCGGATCCCCATCTTGGGAATTATCTTGTGTGGTCTGATCTTGATTTTTTATATGGATTTAAATCCCCTGTCTCAAAGCCCTAAGGTTTCCCAAAGGCCATGTGGCCCAAATCCCATTGGTGGCCCAAAGATCCTAAGAACTATAGGCCTATACCAATGTCCTGATGGCCCAAATCAAAAGAATAGATTTAGGTGATATATTTCCACAAATCACATACTATAGTACTACTATAGTACCCGTGAAATTCAACTCCACCTGGGTTTGATCACGAGTTTATTTGAAGCCAAGAAGGATCCCCTACTAAACAGTTACATGTTCTTTGGCAGTGTAAATAACTATTAATTAATAATAAATTAATTTTTCATAAATAGTAATAAATATTATTTAAACATCAATAAATGTATATAAATATTTATTAAAAATCAAAAAATATTTTTAAATATTATTTCAAAATTAATCAATATTAATAGATTATCAATAAATCTTTGTTAAATATTAATAAATACTAATTCTCCATTGATCATGTATTATTGTGACAATGATTAATTCATGGAATAAAAAAGTATTAGGATTGAATCTTGCATGGGGTGGAATTTATGAGTACTATAGTAGCACCATAAGTGTAATGATAGGGGGTACTATAGCAATTTTTATTATAGTGGAACTATTAACCAAATTTGGGCCTATGGGCCATTGGGAATTCGACCCACCATTAGTCTTTAAGGTCTCCATAACACCATAGTGTAACTTGTATGGAAAAAGTGATTGGTTGATTGGTGAAACACATCTGGTAGGAAGTTCACTTTGTCTTCTTGTGGAATTTCCATATGGGTAGCTCGAAAGAGTCATAATTGCATGCACACCCATAATGTGGCCCTCTAATTGGATGGAACAGTGGGGTTCTCCTCCACAACATTGTAATGGGTTACACATTGTGACAGTCCTTGGAAGGGGGAAGGACACATCATGTGAATGGTGATGATGAGACAGGTGAATCTTTGCATCTTGAAGAATCATTTCTTAGAGACATGTAGAATTTACATGGTGGGTAGCACAAAAGAGTGATGCGTCTATTTCCACCTATCATCCATCCCACTACCTGGTAGTGGGATAAAATAGGGTTTCATTCCAAGATCATTATAGTGGGGTAGTGAAATGTAATGACTGGTAGTAACGGGGTGTCATATCGAGAATACTTGTATCGTGTTAGGATGATTGGATTCACATATTAAGCCTTCATATCAGAGGGACTTCGGGCCATCAAAAATTATATTAGGCCTTTGAGATACTAGAGATTTAGTGAATGTAAGGGATAACTCTAAACCCCATTGAAAAGAGGGTTATCATTGGTTATTATAAAAATGCGGTGTTCCCCTACCAATTAAAAATATGATAAATATTAATAAATATTTATATATTATTAATAAATATTTATAATTATTTATAAAATATTAATTATTATTTATTAAAATGAAATTAAAATCCTGAACTATTATTAAAAATTTATTAAAAATTAACATTTTATATTATTAGGCTTATGATTCTCTCGAAGGCATGATTAATTCCTCTAGGTGTGGATCAAATTAGAAATTTATATTAACTGGTAACATACTAAATAATAAAGTATAGTATATAAAAATTTCAGGGTCAAACAAATAGAGAGCATGGAATGTAGTGATTACATCTCTTGACTAATGGTTAGGTTGTTCCAATTACAATTTGAATTAATTAATATAATTATGATATTAAAATAAATGAATACAATTAGACTGATAGAAGATAGGGGAACAATTTTCTAGTGGTGGTTTTGCAAAATCAATTATTTCAATTGGTATAGTGATGATTACTCGATTTTGACACAGTAAGACTACAATATTGTGTGCTCCTTATATGAATCCTAGTGTGAGTGAACCAAGTAAAATTAAATCTCAATTTATTCTCTCTTATCATATATTATGTATGATAAAAATCAGTCTAGATGGATTCAGTCATCCTCGATATTATATAAATAATTCTTTGATTAGAAATCATGTTAACAAGATAATTACTTAAAAGGTAAACCCAAGAGTGTCCCTACTAAAAATAAAGGCCATGATTGGTTTCGACAGTGACTGTTTCATAGAATGATGGGGAAACATGAATGAGTTTCATACATTCATTCACCACCCTATTAGAGAATGCCTCTCTAAATTCAAATATGGGTCCAAAAACTATATTAAAATAAATCATAATGTCTAAGGGCCATAAAAAATTCTTGAATATAAAAATATTCAATAACACATAAACATACGAAATATGTAATCAAAGATCAATTCCAATAATCTTTCATTGTGGAGACTACTAATTGAGAAATACATTAGATAAATACTCATATGATAGTGGGTAATCATACTTGATTTTAAACATACTATATTCAACTTCATTGAATATTATCTAACCATATAATATGGTTTTAGGTATATAATTATAGAATTTTATGTTTCTCAACATTGATTGGAACTAATATTTCCTTCTAATCTGATATATACTCTAGAACATTTTTAAATTAATGTCACATAGAAGTATAAATAACATTTAATTATATATTTAAATTAATATTCACTTATTTGATTAAAAATTTAATATGAAGCATAAACAATTAGATCTATAACAGAAACTATAATATAAATTTCTTCTTCTTCCTCATTTATTTGATGTGGGACACTGAGTAAAGACATTATAACTGAAAATGTTTCACTAAATTTCTCCATTTAATTGATTCTATGTCTAGTAATCTAAATATATTATGTTATATATAATAACATAATTGTACTTTTGATTATTCATCTATTAGATTCAAACTATTAAAAGTTTTTCTGATATCCCTTATTTGATACAACATCGTCTAATAGGTTCACTTCATGGTTTCCTAGGTCTAGTAACACTTAGTATGGTTTCCTCTTTCTGATCCCACATTTGGATTCAATGATGTCCTATGCTTGGTCATCTTTTAAACATTTATATTTTATTAAAATAGTATCACTAAATTTATAAGTTTTGAAACATTTATTTCCTTATACTATTATTTAATTATATCATATTTTCATGGAAAAGTTTTTATTTGCAATTTCACATGATTTTTTTCAATTCTATTGAATGGGTTACTATTCTAATGGGTTATATTACGATTCCAATGGTTATGTTAATATTTTATTGCTTTAGTGTCTCTAATTTCTATAAATACTTCTTATTTCATTCAGTCATCATTTATAATGATTTTACTGTGTTATCTATGTGATATTTTTGTAATTTATACTATATTAAATAATTATAATAATGTAATTTCCATTGATATAATTCAGGTTTGTAACATTAAAATTTTTTTGGATAGGTGAAAAACATAAAACCCTCTCTTATTGCAACAACTACTAGTTAAATAGAATAAAAATCCATCCAAAAAACCCAAGGAACCATTTATCATCAACAAAAAATGTTTACGACCATTTAATTTATTAGTTAAACTATTTTTAATCAATTATATAATAATAATAACAATGATAATATTTAAAAAAATCTATATTTTTATCATTGTTATTAAATTTCACTTCTTTTTTATATATCTTATATATCAAGAAATATATATTTATTATTATGTAACGTTTGATGATATAACATATTTATGTTTTATGTTAACATTATTATATATATACACAATCCCGAGGATCAAATCCTAATGTTGTTTAATGTTTTAATTACAGTAGAAACTACCATATTGGGATCTATAGAAATTCTTATAGATTCGAAACTATTCATCTGGTTGGGTCATAGAGGATAAATATCTATTACTTTTGGTCATCAAGTGTTTTGGCCACCATAGTTCATTAGGCCACCATGTCTTCAAGCGACATCAGTCCTTATGAACAATGTATTTCTGGGCACATATTCTTCAAACGGTCAAGCACTCATGTCAAATCACCTGGGAGTAGTCCCAGGAAGTGGAATACAAGTACGTAGAAACCCCCATAGAAATGATAATGGTATTAGAAGAATTAAATTGTATGAAAATCACCATTGGTACCAAATAATGTGAGGTGGGAATATATTTTTCATTGAGGAATCATATGTTTATAGGGGTAGTTAATTTTTAGTAGGTTCTCTAGTCCTTTGGGAGAAGTATTGGCCCTTTTACCATTGTTAATAAGGGTCATGTAAGGGTTCCCTCTCGACTCAGTCAAAAAGTGTAATATCTAATAAATATTAAATACACCCAAAGAGACTTTATTTGGGTTTACAACACCATAATTTTTAAAAACATATAATAAAAAATAGTTTTATATATAACTGTAAATGTCTATAATTTCATGCATTATTATTGTAATTTTTGTTGCTCAAACCACCACCGCAACTATTTCAATTATCCTTGTTATAATTATTGTTATTGATGTGACTATAGGGAATGACTTAGTGGTTGAATCACTACCATGTCTCATTTAGTATTATAGTTTGAGCCTCCCTAACATCCTTGTAACATGACATATGTTCACGATATGTAGGGTTTCTTGGGTGCATCAAAAATGTAATCTTCTTAATCCATAAAATGAAGAAGGATTTGTCCCTTAGATATTAATGGATATTTGAATGTTGGACCATTAACTGAAATAGAATGATCCAATTAAATTACATTGGCATATTATAATGATTATTTTATATTGAATAGTCATTGAAACAATTGTCAATCATATAGGTTAATGAAACAGGTGTGAAACCTGGTTGAAGAGATACTTAGATAAAGGGATCATATAACATAAAGAGCTCTTGTATGTGGATACCAACACTATGATGCTGACATATTTATCTAGGTTTATATGACTAATTTCAAGATATTAATCTTATACATTTTCATAGGTTATGTAATGCTAATAAGAAATAATCATATAAGGTCACACAATATGATTTTTCATTGTACTTAATATAATATACATAAAATTTAATTATTCGAATAAATATTATTCCCATTAGTGGAATAATATTATTCAAAATTATTGATCATGTAAAAAAATTATTACCAATTATCTATTTAATTGTAAAACTATAAGGATATATAATATGTACGTATTTATTTATTTATTTATAATTAATTAATTTACTTAGATATTCAATTAATGTGGAGGAGGACTAGCGGACCATCATTTTGTCTAGTGATAAATATAACTGTTGAAGATGGTAAAATAATATTTAACATTTACACTATGAGAACATGAATTGGAATTAAAATAATAATATTATTCTCATAAATTACATGGTGTCATACATGGGTTAAAAATTTTATTTTTTGAACTTTTCCAAATTAATTAAATTACACACCCTAAACATATGTCAATAAATAGACCCCTAATTTATATTTTACTCTTAAATCCTCCTCTTCCATATCACATCATCTCATAAATGAAAATATTGTGATAATTTCATTAAGACCAATGATAAATGATTTGAATGAGGTGAAGAATACAATATGATCAATCAACTTTGCAAGCACCAGATGATACCTTGATGTCATTCAGAAATTATATGAGCACGTGTGGATCACTGATAGAGTGATTCTACAATAGAATCCTACAAGTGATATGGTGAAATATTGAAAAGGTATTTAATTGATAAATATCTACTTAAAATAAATATCTCTTGAATAAGTTATTCTATATTCTAATTTCGTTAAATTAATAACATATTTAATGAGAAAATTATCACCTCTTTGATTTGACAATATTTCATGACAATATTCTACTGAAAAATTTTCATTGGGATGAATTTTATATAATTTAAAATATTTTAATTATCCATCAATTACTATAATTTTTTGTAAATATTATCCAATAGAAGCACTTTTTTCTTCCTAAAACCATAATGTGGTATCAGAGTGGTCATAACTAAGTTTATAATTTTGTAATTAATTACTGAGGATGGTGTTTTTAAAATTTTATATTAATTTCAATTTTTAAATATTTCATGATCCTTTTTCGAAGTATATTCATTATTTTTTTGTTTCTTCAACATATTAAAATTATTATTGAATAATTAATTACTATCAGATTTGAATAACTCATCAAGAGGTTCAATGCATTCTAGTAAGATAATACCACACTACATGGATTTTAATCCTTTATTAAACATTGTGTATCCTTTTTCATTGCACAAGGACACCCATAGTGTTTATATATGATAATTTAATTAGAATATGATAAGTGAAATAAATGCACCACATGTTAAACATATAGCATGAAACACAACTTTTATAGGGTACATGGTGTGTTGATTGACTAAAATCATGTATTCCAAATGTTTTCAAGGTAGATAAATAGGGTAAACCCACATCACAAAATTAATGAAAAATGTGTATTTAATAAATTTCATAGAGAAAATAACCTCCATGTAACATGAATCACATTCTGTATACTTAATTAATGTTTTCGAGAGGAATATTCTCATTCCCTAGTCCTATAATATAGATATCTGATGAAGATAAGTACACACGATGTTGTGGGATTTACCACATAGTGTATTGTACTAGTTTATGTTGAAATATTAATTTCAATTAATTATAACATTAAAACACATTGACCTGAGTTCAATGTGGAATTTATGTAGATGTAATCACCATTATATAGGGTTTATATTATGTTAAACTCTTAATAAATTATACATTATATTCGAATGGATGAATAATGTATGGGTATTATATACTAATGAAACAAAATAATAAATTATACAACCAAAGTAAATTTCATGTGTTTCATCTAGAATTAGAGTGGAATTATATACCGTTAAATTATAACATATTCCTTGTAGATAATATTTTATATGAGTTCCTTTTTTAGAATTAAAACCATAATTAAAAGTTCGGATGGGTACTCACCATATTGCTTCCAATACAAAAATTTGTACTATTTTATTGAGTTTTAAATTAAAAATTATTTATCTTATTTATATCACAATGAATTATAATTTACACATTATTAGAGAAAATATGATTAAAGTGATGAATTAATTAATAAAACAATTAATCTGGTTAATTCAAGTGAGATTTTATATTAAAAATAAATGAATTAATGTTAATTAAAACTAGTTAATTTAAATGCAGAATCATTGAATGTGTATTAATGATAAAGAGATGGAACCATCTTATGTATATTATTATTTAAATTCATTTAATTTTGATAAGTTTTTTTTTTCATTTAATTATTATTAAAATAAATATGTTGATCTGGGATTCATCCCTCCCTATTTAATTATGTAGGACATGCATGTCAGAGGTTGTTTTATGAAATTTCATTTAACCAATCCTTTTTTCCCCACATGTATGTGTGGGTTATAAATCATATGTAATAAATTTATTTTATAAAAGACCATAGATTTAGTTAATGATACAGATGATGTGGGGGAGGTCCAGGCTAAAACTGAGCCTAATCCAACATGAGATATACATAGCTATATTGGTGGTATGTTGCTACTCCTACAATGAATAACACAAGGAGTATATCATGTGGATATTATATGGATTTATTATCTTATCAATAAATAATTCATTATATAAATCTCAAGATCATTTATTTATTTTATTATTTTATGACTAATATATGCATGACTAATTTTATTGATAGATGACCATGATCACAAAAAATAAATTAACAAATATACAAAGATCAAATTAAAATAAAAGGTTTATGTATAAATGTTTTTCTAAATCATGGTAAATACATATAGAAAAATCCAAATTATATTAACATGTCATTTGAAGGATAAAATATGATTTTTTACCCCTAATATATAAAATCCCTCCAATTAATTTTAATATAGTCAAAGCCTTCCATTACTTCAATTAAAATGTAAACCTCGGTGTTATGTGTTTGACCAACTATTGATAGGAAAATAAATTTTATAATCAAATTGTTATGAATGATTTAGGATGAAATAAACATTTTAACTAATGAGGATTTACCCTTCATTGACATGATGTGACTTAGAGGAAGGTGTTAGGAAATTGAATTTATGATTTTAGGATTGGGGAGTCCACTCAATGGATAATGGGGATGCATGTCTGCCATTGGAAAACACCATCATTCTGAAATAATTTCTAGTAACTGAATGATTCTTTTATTATGTTATGATAAGGGGAATATATATTTACCACAATAATGTTTGAGATACTAGACATTCCATTTCCAATGGTTAGTGTTTTTAGGAGTTGATAAATAGTGCGAGACTTAATAAAAATAAATTCATTTTGTCTCATATAAATTGTAATCATATGAATTACTAATATTCTTCTCTCTTAATATTTTAGAATAATAGAATTTTCACCAACCACATAATCCCTAAAATAAAATTTTGATAAAAAACATCTTCTTAATATATGAAACATTATGGAATGGTTAAGATTATTACATGTATTTTTTCACCTTCAACAGAACTGTTACATGCTAGAATTGTGATTTCATCATCTACCTGCGAAAGAGGTGAGTGATGATGAGATTATTATCTAGGATAAAAACATGAGATACGAGGTTGATATTCATTTTCTCTTGATTTCATCCATATATACTTAACATAAGAATTCACATGAAGGAAATAATTCTTATAACATAGAAATGTATGTGGTCTATACGTGTAGAGAGAATGACAGGGACATTTCAGGATATCCAATGCACATTTTCAGATAAAACATGGGGACAGATAACCAGTTGGGCCTCATGTAGTCAAATTCATTTACAATATTGAGATACATAGGGTTATAATTTTAAAAATTCTTAAATATATGCACAATGATTTCATCATTTCATCAATATCATAGATTCTCCATTTGTAATGTTAATTTCAATATAAAAACATTGTGAATGCTATACCAGATCTTTTTACACTACTTCCCCAAGGTGACCTGGAAATAAACTGTGAAAATTCGTCTTTCATTATAGTGAATAAAAGGAAGGCCAAGGTGAATTTAATAAGTCTAAAGAATATTCAAATCTCCCTTATGATAAAAGAATTATCACGGTATAATCAAGGGAACAAGATGTTATTTTTTTACATGTGGCCAGAAGGTACACTGAATGAAAAATATTTACCTAACCAAGAAACTAGTGAAAGTTTGGGGTTCAATCATTATCTTATGAAATTTATATATTTATACTAATTGGTTATTAGATATATCTTATGGTTCTTATATATATATTTAAATATTGGAATAATGTATATTCTGGTTGATTCACTGAGGGGAGGTATATTTTTGAGTATTCATTGATATAAGACTTACTGTTATGGCTGCTAGAGTTACAACCTCAAATTTCTTGTGGGAATGATCATTTCTCTTAATGGTTTTTATTATGCATCATTAGATTTCAGAAATATTATTTCAATATTCAAAAAAGATAAATATGGATTTATTTTGATATTTATAAGTAAATGATGTTTATTTTATAAATAAATGTTGTGTTATATTTAGGCATATTTAAATAATAGTTTTAAGTGTTGAATATTGAATACCACATAATATATATCAATAATTAAAATCATTCACATGACTCATACCACACCTTTAAACGGAGTCAAAGACTAGGTCATTTAAATAAATAGTGCATGATAAAATTTCACAGAGATGGAAATGGTGATTATTTTGAACGAAAACCACATAATTTTTGTCATGCATGTTTAAAAGGAAAATTGACCAAAGAACCATTTAGTGGAATTAGTTAAAGGGACAAGGAGATTCTGGATTTTTTTCATTCCAATGTGTGTGGAGAATTTCCAATTATAGTAAGGGGTGGGTAATCATACTCAATAAATTTTACTGATGATTTTAGTAGATATGGATATGTCTAATAAATAAGGTATCATTTAGAATCATTTGAAACTTTTAATGAATATAAGAATAATGCTGAGAACCAGAATGGTAATAAGATTATTAAACACTTATTATAACATGGTAGATGATATCTTTATGAATTCATCCATTATTATTAACAGTGGATTGGGATTCAATCCCAACTTTTTCTTCATAATACACCATAATGGATGTGTGTTTGTTATATGAGTAACCACACCATATTGAACATAGAGAGACCAATGATCTGTTATGCGAGTTATCCATTTTTTTGGGTATATTAATAAATAAATGAAACACATATATTAAATCAGGATCCAAATAATGTGACAAATAATATAACTTATGAAATTTTTTGTTGATTAAAGTCCATGTAGTAAAATTTATATGTGTGGAATTTTGAAGCATTGGTTAAGGCCTCTTCAGCTAAAACACATTCACCTAGAGGCTTATTGTGTTCCTCTATAAGATATCTCAAAAAATAATAAAATATAATTTCTATACAAAACATTATAATAACATGATTCTGGGAAGAAACACCATATTTGTTTAGTGGGATAACAACATTAAAAGAGATATTTTGGATGAGGTAGACATTGATGAATCCTAGGATCAAGGTAAACAACAGTTGGTGATTTAAAAAGTTTCATGGATAATGATAATTCAAAGAAACATATACTAAAAATGATTAAAATAAATGTAATATTACAAGAATGACATGATTTATAGTAACCAAGGATTTGGACTAATTATTAGGTTAAAATATTTATCCTTTAGCATTCAATAATGAATTATGTTTCATAGATGATTCTATGTGGAAAAAATATATGAATTTTAAAATGGATAGAAAGTACATAAATTGATTATAAATTTTGGTAGATCTACTAATGGATGTAAATTCCATTGGTTGTATATGGGTTTTCATGAATAATCTAGAGATGTGTGGAAATGTCAATATATATATTACATGACTCGATAATTAATGGTTCAAACAATATCAATTCATAGACTAAGATGGTACATGTTAACACATTTTTACGATAAAATGTAACAAAATTATACATTCCATTGTTGATTACCATGGTTATGAGATATTTCAAATAGATTTAAAAAAATAATTCCTTAATGAATCATTCATGTAAAAGTCCATATTACCCATCCTAAAGGGTTTTTTGGCTCTGGAGGATGCCAACTTGGAATACCAATTGCAAAAATCCATTTATAGATTAATGTAATCATCCATGTCATGCAACATTATATTTTATAAATCCATGGTATGTTTTTTTCCATTAAGATGAAATGTGAGAATTGTTTCTACAAGCGGTTTAGTTGGAGTTTGTTTATTTTCATAATATTTCATGTTAATGATATACTACATATTATAAATGAAACAGAAGTCTTATAATCTATTAATTATTTTTTAAATATTTGATTTTCCATGAAGGAATTATCTGAGTAAATATATATTCCTGGGTTTATGATCTAAGAGACTTATTTGTCTCTATCAAAGTTCATATATTGGTAAGATACTGAAGATATCCAGTATGGATCAATCCATTAAAAGATGTTTCTAGTGTCACATGATATTAATCATTCCAATTAAATGATTTATTAGAACTAAGAGGAAATAATAATGATAAAATTGATTCCATACAAATCAATTATTGGGTCATCCATGTATGTTTAATTTTATATGAGGCTAGATGTTGCATTTTCCTCATCTGTGGTCGGATGATAAAATGATGAAATAGGTTACCACTTTTTGATGGAAGTCTAGACTATCATTTTGTAATTGTAAAGAATTTAGGATATGTTCGTAGTCTATGGTAGAGGTATTGAACACGTTATTATAGTATACACTGAAGCTAGTTTCTAAATAGATCAAGATGAACTAGAATTTTATTTATGATATATCATCACCCTTAATGGAGGTGTTTTGATCGGGATGTGCTCATGGAAACCTTTGGTCATAAATTCTATAGTAGTACCAAAGTATATTGAGGATTTTGAGGAAAACAATAATCATCTGGGATTTAAAACATCATCAATGAGCAAGATGTGGTACCTATATGTAAATCCTATATCAAACACTATTGTGATAATACTGTAGTGGTGAATCTTGCAAAGGAGTGAAGATCACATTAGTAGATAAACAATGTAATTTAGAATTTTCTTATATTGGGTTATTTTTATTAAATTTGTGAAGTTTTAATGATTAGAGTCTCCATGGAATACAACATGAAGGAAACCTTGACTAGAGTATTTACATAGTATATACATGATCTTCATGTGAGGTATTGTAACACCTGAGACCTTTATGAGAAATATTTTGTTTTTATGTTATATAAATCATCAAAGGAATCTTTCACTACACAGACCACTTTCTTGTCTTTCTTTACATGCAATCATGACCTTCCTTTATAGCTTGCATCGTACGCAATACCGAGTTTCACTAAACAACGATATGATATTAAACTATTATTAAAAGTAGCCGTTATGTATAGTAATAACCACTTTTTGAAATTTTGGAAATTTTATTTTTCAAAATGGACATCATTTTTGGATTCAGAATATTGAATTTTTCGTACGGTGAAATTTTGGTATTTTTCTGGAAACCGTCAATTTTTGATGAATAGTGAAAACACTTGGTTACTATTTAAAAACCGACTTTTTATTTAAAAAATTATTTATTTTATTTAAAATTATATTTGGTCAAAATAAGTACATAATACCTGTATAATTCTAATATAATTCATTGGAGTAGTTTTATAATAATTTTAGATATATAAAAATTTTATTGAACTTTTCACCGTCTTTTACCCACCTTCTAGGAGAATTTGAGAATTTACATAAAACATAATTTTACCACTTCTGTGAGTGGAATTTTAAAAATCTGAGAGACGCGGTTTATGTCAGTAAGTAAAATGTGGATAAATGAGATGAAAATAATTTTTGGTGAATAGTAATTTTTTACTTTTATTTTACATTACAAAAAGTAAATAGGGTAATTAAGGGTACAAATGGTATTATTATTACCCTAACACATGTCCTAACTCTATTGGATAAGGGTAATTCGACAAAAACCCACATTAGGAATAAAATATGATCATTTTGGCCCACATGGATTAGATTCGGAAATTTAATATTAATTTATTTAAAGAAGGGTTAAAATAGTTAAAATCAATGTTTAATAAGTAAATCATTTTTAATATAGGGTTATACATACAATAAATTCGACTATAAATATTAAGTATAAATCTAAAACGATTTCCTACATGATGGTAATTTA
Organism: Viscum album; assembly: GCA_963277665.1. Taxonomy (NCBI): domain Eukaryota; kingdom Viridiplantae; phylum Streptophyta; class Magnoliopsida; order Santalales; family Viscaceae; genus Viscum; species Viscum album. The sequence goes on from OY728128.1 coordinate 329,438,418, forward strand.
TTTGTAATTTTTAGGCTTCAAATAATTTAATTTATTTATGACATAATGATGATGCAGTAATTATCTTATTAGTGAAATATTGACATAATTGATATTATAAATACCCAAATAAATTTAATTTGAGACTTTTTATGAATTAAAATAATTTTATAGATTAATATGACATGTTAGTATTGATTAAATTAACTTTGTTTGAACTAATCATTCTGTTATGATTTTCACAAAAATAAATTTCTAAATAGTGCCTAATTTGACATAAAATAGTTTTTAAAACAAATATTATATTATTATTTGTTATTTTATTCCTAAAAAAATTATTTTCCTACAAATGAATTAGATAGGTTTATATATATTATTAATAAACAACTTGGGGTTCGTTTGGCTTGTTATAGTATGTTTATTATCCTTATAGTGTAAGAAAACAAGAAGACAAGGTAAGAATAACATTATTTAACTTAAAGTTTAATTTAAATGATAAGGATAAAATTGAAACCTAAACTTGTTTAAATTATATTATATTAGAGGATTTATACCCATCCCCACATTATCTTCGAAATAAATCAATTTGGAGCTAATTAATACCGAATATGACTTTATAATAAAATAATATTTTTAGATTTTCCAAAGGTGCCCCTCTCCTCCCTTATAAAAAGGCACCTCCTACCTCTCTTCCTCACACGAATTTGAGCCATCAAGCTCGGCCAAACCATGACAATTTCACTTCCCCACATCCATAGAAACCTCCTAGAAGTCCTGGTTTTCTTCAAATACCAACTCTAGTTCCCTAAGTGGAGGTTAAGAAGAGGCACGTCAAAGAAGTGGTAATATCAATTACCGATCCTTTCCAATTTCCTTCTTCTTCAAATTCTTCTTCATTAGTTGTTTCTTTATGAATTAATAACATTACTGTCACTTATATACTGATATTTTACTATAAGTATGAAACAACTCTATTTCATCATCTATCCATCCTACGGAAAATGAAATCAACACGCGTGCGTACGTACAGAATACCGTCTCCACGCAGTGGTGTAATCTACTTTCCACCACCACCATAACATGATGGGTATAATGGTGCAAATAAATAAATATATATGATTATTGAAAAGTTTTATTGATTCTGAAATAGTATACATACACTCTAATACAATTCCACAATCATGGGAACGATATCATCACTCGTGCGTACGTACGGAATACCGTCTCCACGATGTGATGCGAGTTGTTCCACATGATCTTCATTGCATAATGATTATATAAATGAATTGAATGAATAAATATGATATATAGTACACTAATAATATGTATGAAAAGTAATAAATACCTGAATAACAAGTAGTAATGAAATATTACTTATAAGAAGCTAATAATATGACCATATATGATATCATAACAATAATTATGATTCTGGAAAAAGTCAACAACATTAAATAAATCATTATACAGGAGGTTCGGACACTTACAAAGAAAATCGGACCTAAGGTAAGGTAAAATAACAAAATCTCATTTTTATCCGAGATTTTTCATTCTTTGGTATTTACTAGGGTGTATTTTATCATCCACATCCATGTTTCCTCAACATGTAATATTATTTTCATCAACCTAAAATTATTTAAATCCAATGTCTCCATTCAGTGAGTTTTTAGTTAAAGATATGAAAGGAATCTTTTGTCTTTTTTCATACGAGGTACTTTTTGTCTTTTCTGACAAAAGTACGAGATGAATGCTTTTTTTAACATATACGATATGAATTGATTTTTAAAAAATTATTTCCAAGAAGCTTCCTATAATGGTTTTCGTGTTTATTTTTAATCAACTTCATTTAGTTTAGAATTGTATGACATGTTATGTAAAAAAATTGTTTTTGAAGTAGAAAGGATATTTTCGTCAAGAATGGAGTTCAAGTGTATTATCAAAATTATTTTCCATGTAAGATAATAAAGGTTTTTGTTTATATTCCTCTTATTACATTGATTTGATTATGATGTGATGGAATTATTTTTATGAACTCCTTTATCTTATATGAATTGTTTTATGATGTCATGATGTTTAAGAATCCCATTTTTATTATATGGGTTATGCTATGATGTATGGATTATGATTTTGTGGCACACATAAGAAAGGTATCATTATGAGATGAGTGGGACCTATATCTCCCTTTAATTCATTGGGTAAGGATTTTATATCTCATGAGATAGACATGGCTTGAATGGCAGGTTAAACCGGTCCAGTGAAATAGGACTGAAATGAGGAATGAACTCGGTTCAGAAATGGACTTTTACCACTATGATAGTCTTGGCAACGAGTCTTGACTAATAAGAAATGATTCTCAATGATTATGTGTGTATGCCACACAATTTCATGTTTTATGTTATGATTTCTGTGATTACATTTCACTACCATGATTTATCCCATGTTATGAAATTTTGATCTCTTTTGCAGGGTAAGATTTCCAAAATTTTATGTTCTTATGAAAATGATGTGATTTATATTTCTTTTTTTACCCTTACTAAGAATTTGAGCTCAGAAATATGTATTTTTTCTTTCACCAGATCAGGAAGAAGGTTATTAAGTAAGATATTCCAAAAGGGACTATAAATTTGATGAAATAAATGCGAGACAGTGTAGATTCTTTATGAACCAGTTGTTTATGTTTCCTAGTTTCTAAAGACACTATACCTATACTGTCCTTTCATGGTTTTTTATATTTTGAAATATGTGTACTTCAATTTAAAAGTATTAACATTGTATGTAAAGTACGGATCGTTATAGTTGGTATCAGAGGAAAGGTATAGTCAACCTTTAGAAACTAGAATGTGAAAGCCTTAGTAAGAACCATAAGGATAAGTCTAATCATAGATCACAATCTTAGTGTTTTAGAAATGTCCATGAATAACCTAGGATAAAACCTTATGTGTGAACTTTTATTCTTTATTATGTGGTTTTCCTATTATAATTAGTGTTTCTCGTGCTTTTATTCTTGGTTTTAGTCAATGGCTGGAACCCGAAGGAACCGTGTTAAAGCGGAATGTGACGAGCAATGCAATGATTCTCCCCCTGAGCAACCAAACGTTATAGGAGCTGGAATTCAAAATCTTTTAGTCATGCTCACAAAACTATCTCAAGCTATAAATCATGCATGACTTCCAAACGAGCAAAGGAAGGAGCAACATTCTGTTGAATCCTTCATGAGACAACGTCCACCTTCATTTAGTGGGTCTACTGATCCATTAGTTGCTGAACAATGGATTAGTACTAATGAAATGATATTTTCAGTTCTTCAATGTTCTCAACATGATAAATTCATCTTAGCAGTGTCTCGTTTGGAAGGTGATGCTGATCAATGGTGGAATATTATCAAGACTACAAGGCAAAGGGATGAAATTGAATCCATGGAATGGGACGAGTTCAAGAACTTATTTTTCAATAATTACTTCCCTCATATTCTTAGAAATTTTATTGAAAAAGAGTCTCTTGAACTAATGAAAAAGGATGATGAATCTGTTGGTACCTATGAAGCAAATTTTACAATAATTTCAATGTATGTTTCTAGTATTATTATCCAACCGGAGAGTAAGATTGATCGATTATTTGGTGGCTTAAAACCAATTCTTCGAAGGGTGTTAGCCATAAGGGACTTCAATAGCTACAATGAAATCATTCGATGTTCTCTCAATGTTGATATGGAGATTAGTGTAACCCATAAGTCATATGGGTTTGATAAGAAGAGGTAAATGGAATTCAAAGGAAAGTCTAAAGAGCACACTTAAAAGAAGATGAGTTTTCTATTATTCTCAAAGTGCGGAAAGAAACATGGAGGGATTTGTCTTAAATGGAAAATTAAATGGTTCAAATGTGGAAAGGAAGGTTATCGGGCATTTGAATTCCACAATGATGGGAAGAATATGTCTAGTGATGCAAACAATGAAAAGGCTACCCAGAGTTCACCTCCCACACTTCAATGTTACAAGTGCAAGGAAATTGGGCATTATGCCAATCAATGCCGTAATCCAATGGTTGTGGATGATGATCGACGTCAACAAAATCATAAGGATAAAGGCAAAGGAATGTCACATGCAATTTCTATCAGTGATGTGGAGTATGATAATGATGTGGTGAAAGGTTCACTTATCATCCACTCTAAAGTAGCAATTGTTTTATTTGATTCTGGATCCACCCACTCATTTATTTCTGATGAATTTTCTAAGGGTATCACTATATTACCTCAACAATTAGATGTTGTGTTAGCTGTGACAACCCCTAATGGCACAACAGTCGCATCAAAAGTTTATAATTCTTCTCTGATTGATGTTTCTGGGAAAGTGCTTCCTGCAAATCTTGTGATCCTCCCTATAGTGGATTTGATGTGATTATTGGAATGGATTGGATTTCTCTATATGGAGCTCATATCAATTTCTAAAGAATGGAATTCACATTTTATATTCCAGATCAATCTTTGATCGCCTATCGATGCAAGGATGAACATAACCATCCAGTGGAAATTTCTTCCATCTTATGGGTCTTGATTCCACTAAATGAAGGTTATTTATCTCAAATGGTTGTTGAGAAACTCATGATTAAGAATATTACTATTGTACGGAAGTTTGATGATGTCTTTCCAGAGGAATTTCTGGGTCTTCCACCAAATCATTATGTTGAGTTTTCAATCAAACTCGTACCGGGTTCTTTTCCTATTTAAAAGTCACCTTATAGAATGTCCCCAATTGAGTGGCAAGAATTGAAGAAGAAACTCCAAGAGAATCTTGATAAGGGGTTCATACACCCTAGTGCGTCACCTTGGGGAGAACCTGTTCTATTTGTTAAGAAGAAATATGGATCAATGAGACTCTGCATTGATTATCGATAACTTAACAAGATCACTATCAAGAAAAAATATCCTATCCCACGCATTGATAACCTATTTGACCAACTACGCGGAGCACAATACTTTTCCAAGATTTATCTTACTTTAGGGTATCATCAATTAAGGGTCAAAAGGTGGATATACCAAAGACGACTTTTTGTACAAGGTATGGACACTATGAATTTATAGTGATGCCATTTGGTCTTACTAATGCCCCTGCTATCTTCATGGATCTGATGAATAGAGTCTTTAGAGACTATCTTGGTCAGTTTGTGGTAGTCTTTATAGACGATATTCTTGTATAATCAAAGAGTAGGGAAGAATATGATGATCACTTTAGAATTATATTGAAGACCCTGAGAAAGGAGAATCTTTATGCCAAATTTACCAAGTTTGAATTTTGGCTTCAAAAATTTTCATTTTTGGGTCACATAATCTCAAAAGAGGGGAAATCTGTGGATCCATCAAAAACAGAGGTTATCGAAAGATGGTTGAGACCAACAAAAGTAACTAAGATCCAAAGTTTTCTTGGTTTGGCTGGATATTATCGACATTTTTTGAATGATTTTTCATGATATCTAATCCACTCTCCAGGTTGACTTGGAAAGGTTTTATGTTTGTTTGGATGGAGGAATGTGAAGAGAATTTCAAGGAGTTGAAAAAAAGGTTATCCGGTGCACCTGTACTCAGACTGCCTTGTAGTGGATAATGGTTTGTGATCTACAGTGATGCAACCAAGAAGGGATTGGGGTGTGTTCTTATGCAAAATGATATGATGATAGCTTATACCTCACGACAGTTGAAAATACATGAGCAAAATTACCCAACTCATGATTTGAAGTTAGCTGTGGTGATCATCGCATTAAATATTTGGAGGCATTATATTTATGGAGAAAGCTGTGACATTTATACTGATCATAAAAGTTTAAAGTATGTTTTCACACAAAAGGAGCTGAATATGCGCCACAGAAGATGGTTGGAGCTTATTAAGGATTATGACTGCTCAATTCATTACCACCCTAGGAAAGAAAACAAGGTGGAAGATGCATTAAGTTGACAAGACCATGCTAGTTTATCAATGATGAGGATCACAAAAGATCCAATATTTATGGATTTACAAAGGATGGATCTTTGAATTAAAATGAAAGGGGGAAAATAGCATCTTTCTCAAATTAATGTTCAAGAATCTATACATGTCAAGATTAAAGAGGCACAGAAAGAAGATGTGGAGTTACAAAAGAAGGTGAGAAATGTTCCTGAATTCAACCTTTATTTTGATGGGATAAAAGTTTAGGAATTAGGTTTGTGTTCCTCCCATACCGGAATTAATGAAGGAGCTGCTGGATGAGGCTCATAGTTCTTCATTGTTTATTTATCTTGGAAGCACGAAGATGTATAGGGACCTGAAAGAGTACTTCTGGTGAGATGGAATGAAAATAGATGTTGCTGAATATGGCTCTCGATGCATGGTTTTTCAGCAAGTTAACGCTGAGAGAGAGAAGTCTAAGGGGGTGTTACTACCATTACCCATACCCGAATTGAAATGGAAAAACATCACTATGGGCTTTGTCACAGGACTTCCAAAAACATCCAAAGGCAATAATGCTATCTGGGTCATAGTTGATCATCATAAAAAGTCTGCACACTTCACTGCTATTAGAGAGGATTTCTCTCTGGAAGAGCTTTCCAGGATATATGTGAAGGATGTGGTAAGATTGCATGGAATACCACTTTCTATTATATATGATCGGGATCTGAGGTTTTCCTCAATGTTCTGGAAAAGTATTCAGCAAACTCTGGATACAGAGTTGTGTTTCAGCACTGCTTATCATCCTCAGATGGACGGTCAGTCTAAGAGGACAATTCAAACTCTAGAAGATATGTTGAGAGCTTTCTCTATGGATTTCAAAGGAGGTTGGGATCAACACCTACCTTTGGTGGAACTTTCTTATAATAATAGCTTTCACTCCAGTATTTAGATGGATACTTAGGAAGCTCTCTATGGAAAGAAATGCAGGACTCCAACTTGCTGGGATGAAGATGGGGAAAGAAAGCTATTAGGACCTGATCTTGTTGATGAGATGGAAAAAAAGGTCTGATCTATTCAACAACACATAAGAGAAGCTCAGAGTCGACAAATAAGTAATGCTGAAAACCAAAGAAAAGACTTAGAGTTTGAAGTGGGTGATAAAGTGTTCTTACGAATATCTCCTTGGAAGAGAGTAATGAGATTTGGAAAGAAGGGAAAGCTGATCCCTAGATATATCGGTCCTTTCGAAATACTGGATAGTGTTGGGAAGGTAGATTACCGATTGATGCTTTCACCGAATCTCTATCAAGTTCACGATGTGTTCTATGTATCTCTCATAAGAGAGTACATACCTGATCCTTCACATGTACTCAGCTCAGAAGTTGTACCACTGGAACAAGATCTTTCTTATGAAGAACAGCCGATAGAGATTCTAGATCGTAGTGAAAAAGTCTTACGGAACAAGACCACTCTCTTGGTGAAATTTTGATGGAGGAACCACCAATTAGAAGAAGCTACATGGGAGCTTGAAGTTATGATGATGGAGTGGTATCCTCATCTGTTTGTAAAAAATTGACGAATTTCGAGGGCGAAATTCATTTTAAGGGGGGTAGAATGTAACACTCGAGACTTTTATGAGAAATATTTTGTTTTTATGTTATATAAATCAACAAATGAATCTTTCACTACACATAACACTTTCTTGGCTTGATTGACACGCAATCACGACCTTCCTCGATAGCTTGCATCATAAGTAATACCGAGTTTCACTAAACAACGATATGCTATTAAAATATTATTAAAAATAGCCGTTATGAATAGTAATGACCACTTTTTGAAAATTATTAAATTTTATTTTTCAAAATGGGCTTCATTTTTGGATTCATAATATCAAATTTAGCCTAGGGTGAAATTTTGGTATTTTTCTGGAAAGCTTTAATTTTTGATGAATAGTGAAAACACTTGGTTACTATTTAAAAATTGACTTATTATTTAAATAATTATTTATTTTATTTAAATTTATTTTAGGTCAATATTAATACATAATACCTATATAAGTTCAATGTAATTTATTGGAGTAATTTTATAATAATTTTTTATATATAAAAATTTTATTGAACTTTTCACCTTCTTTTACCCAACTCCTAGGAGGATTTGCGAATTTACATAAAACTTAATTTTACCACTTCTGTGAGTAGAATTTCAAAAATCCGAGTCACACGGTTGATGTCAGTATGTAAAATGTTGTTCAATGAGATGAAAATAAGTTTTGTTGAATAGTAGCTGTTTACTTTTATTTACCATAGTTAAAAGTAAATAGGGTAATTAAGGGTAAAAATGATATTATTATTAACCTAACACATGTCCTAATTCTATTGGATAAGTGTAATTCGACCAAAAACAACATTAGGAATAAAATATGATCATTTAGTCCCACACGGAATAGATTAGGACATTTAATATTAATTTTATTTAATGAAGGTTTAAATAGTTAAAATCAAAGTTTAATAAGTAAATCATTTTTAATGTAGGGTTATACATAAAATAAATTCAACTATAAATATTCATTAGAAATATAAATATATTTCCTACATTATGGTATTTTATTTGTAATTTTTATACTTTAATGAATTTAATTTATTTATGACACAATAATGATGCAGTAATTATCTTATTAATGAAATATTGACATAATTGATATTATAAATACCCAAATAAATATAATATGAGAATTTTAATGAATTAAACTAATTTTATAGATTAATATGTTAAGTTATTATTGAGTTAATTAACTTTTTTCGAACTAATCATTCTTTTATAATTTTCACAAAAATAAATTACTAAATAGTGTCAAATTGGACATAAAATAGTTTTTAAAACAAATATTATATTATTATTTGTTATTTTAATCCTAAAAATATAAGGTTCCGAAAACTGACATATATAAGGTTATATATATTAATAATAAACAACTTGGGGTTCTTTTGGCTTGTTATAGTACGTTTATTAACCTTATAGTGTAAGAAAACAAGAAGACAAGGTAAGAGTAAAATTATTTAACTTAAAGTTAAATCAAAATGATAAGGTTCAAATCGAAACCTAAACTTGTCTAAATTCTATTGGATGAGAGGATTGCGACCCATACACACATTAGCTTTGAAATAAATCAATTTTGATCAATTTAAAACCGAATATGACTTTATAATAAAATAATATTTTTATTTTTTCCAAAGGTGCCCCTCTCCTCCCTTATAAAAGGGCACATCATCCCTCTCTTACTCACACCAATTTGAGCCTTAGAGCTCATCAAAACCCTACAAATTTCACTTCCCCACTTCCATAGAAACATCTTAGAGGTCTTGGATTTCTTCAAAGACCAACCCTAGTGCCCTAATTGGAGGTTAATAAGAGGCACGTCAAAGAAGAGGTAATATCCATTACCGATCCTTTCAAATTTCATTCTTCTTCAAATTATTCTTCATTAGTTGTTTCATTATGAATTAATAACATCAGTATCACTAATATACTAATATGTTATTATATGTATGAAACAACTCTATTTCACTATCTACCCATCCTACGGAAAATGAAATCACCGCGCGTGCGTACGTATGGAATACCGTCTCCACGACGTGGTATAATCTATTTTCCACAACCACCTTACTTTGATTGGTATAATGGTGAAAATAACTAACTATATATTATTATTGTAAAGTTTTATTGATTCTGAAATAGTATACATACACTCCAAAACAATTCCATGATCATGGGAATGATATCATCGCTCGTGCATACGTACGGAATACCGTCTCCACGATGTGATGTGATTTGTTCTACATGATCTTCATTGAATAATGATTATATAAATGAATTTAATGAATAAATATGACATATAGTACACTAATACAATTCTGGAAATGAGGTATCTATACCCTAAAGAATAGAACAATAATTTATTCGACAAAACACGCATAAGAACAAAAATTAATAAACACCCAAATAACAAGTAGAACGAAATATTACAAAGCTAAGAATATGACCATATATGAAATCATAAAAATAATTATGATTCTGGAATAATTCAATAAAATTATTTAAATCATTATACAAGAGGTTTGGACACTTACGAACAAACCAGAACTATGGTAAGGGAAAATATCACAATCTCATTTTTATACGATATTGTTTATACTTTTGTATTTACTGGGGTGTATTTTATCATCCACATCCATGTTTCCTCAATATGTAATATATTTCCATCCACCTACAATTGTTTAAATACAATTTTACCCTTCGGTGAGTTTTTGGTAAAACATATGAAAGGAATCTCCTGTCGTATTTCTTACGAGGTACTTTTTGACTTTTCCGACAAAAGTACGAGAAGAATGTTTTTTTAACTTATACGACATGAATGGATTTTTAAAACATTATTTCCAAGAAGATTCCTTTAAAAGTTTTCATTTTTATTTTTAATGAAATTCTTTTAGTTTAGAATAGTATGACATATTAAGAAAGGAAAAGTGTTTTTGAAGTAGAAATGAAATTTTCCTCAAGAATGGAGTTCAAGTGTTTTATCAAAATTATTTTCCATCTATGATAATAAAGGGTTCTGTTTATATTCCTCTTATTACGTTGAATTTATTATGTTGTGATGGAATTATTTTTATGAATTCCTTTATCTTATATGAATTTTTTTATGATGTCACGATGTTTAAGAATCCCATTTTTGTTACATGGGTTATGCTATGATGTATGGTTTATGATTTTGTGACACACATAAGAAGGGTATCATTATAAGATGGGTGTGACCTATATCTCCCTCCAATGCATTGGGTAATGATTTTATATCTCATGAGATATACATGGCTAGAACGGCAGGTTAAACTGTTCCAGTGAAACATGACTGAAATGAGGAATGAACTCGGTTCAGAAATGGACTTTGTCCACTAAGATAGTCATGGCAATGAGTCTTGACTAATAAGAAATTATTCTCTATGATTATGTGTGTATGCCACAAAAATTAATGTTTTAAGTTTTGATTATTGTGGTTACATTTCACTACCATGATTTATCCCATGTTATGAAATTTCGATCACTTTCGCAGGGTAAGATTTCCAAAATGTTATGTTCTTATGAATATGATGTGATTGATATTTCTTTTTCTTACTCTTACTAAGCATTTGAGCTCACCCTTTTCTATGTTTTCTTTCCCCAGGTCAGGAAGAATGTTATTAAGTAAGATATGCCAAAAGGGACTATAAAATTGATGAAATAAATGGGAGACAGTGTAGACACTTTATGAACCAGTTGTTTATGTTTCCCAGTTTCTAAATACACTATACCTATACGGTCCATTAAAGGTTTTGTTATATGTTCTAAACAGTTTACTTCAATTTTGAACTATTAACAATGTATGTAAATTATGGGTCATTATAGGTATAGTGGATTGAATGGTGTTAGGCATTTTCTCTAGTCCATGGCGAAGTTTGTTAGAGTATTTATTTTCATAATCAACTATTTATACTTTATATTACATATTTATTCAAAAATATGATATTAAGTAAACATTTTATTATATAATATTCAATTTTTAGTATTAATTTAATGTAATAATTTATTTTGTTATCTATCCAATTGAAAATGGAATATCATTTACCTTATATAATGTGTCTCTTGAAATTCAGTGATGACATTCTTAAAAATTGTTTTGTGGATGGATAACATCTATGACGGTTAATATAGTATATTTAATATTAGATTATATTAATCATAATTAAATTAAACTTAAAATCTTGATGTTCTCAATTGGTAATCTCCAAACGGTGAGACTATGAGAATAGATCCTTCAGTAAGAATTTCTCATGTTATTTGTGTAATCATATATTCTTGTCTAAGAGTGTGCGTAATGGTGTTTAGACATTATGAATATTATTAATGAATTTCATGACTCATTTACTTGAATTTATTGACCATAACCTTGACACCATATGTTCATGGTAATTAGTAATGGTTGGGTGTGTCCTGAATAATATTTAATTGATGAACATGTTGAGGAAGGATTCATCACTTCTATATTAATGTAATTCGATATCTCGACCCTTTGATTATAATATATCAGTCCTATAAAATTCCATTGTCATGATTTAACAATGTGTTTATTTTAAATAGTCAATGAAATACTAATCAGTCATATTTGTTGATTGCATGGGTGTGGAACCTACAATAGAAAATATCATAAAAAGAGAGATTCAAATATTGAGAGAGCACTCACATGTTGTTGCCAACATTTATTTATTAGCATCATTCTCTTGGGAGACTCAACTTATCTCATGAAAATAACTGTGTACTTTATGTTATTTTTTAATTATAATGATAAATAATTAAATAGGGTCATATATGATGAATTTCCAATGAACTCAATTATATAATATTTGAATGTATTTATTGGAATAAATATAATTATCACGACTGTGGATTAATATTATTCATGATTAATAGTCACATAAATTAATTGTATATTTATTAGTAAGATAATTGTTATATTATACATATATATTATTTATTTTTATATTTACGAAATATTTAATTTATATGGGGATTCAATAAATTACAAAGAGAACTATAAAACTAGGATTTTTTATAATGAATTATATTAATTTCTAGGCAGGTAAAATAATCTTTATCATTGTTTTAGTTAGAACACACCATGTAATATATATTATATTATTATTTTAAAACATTGAAATGGGTAAGAAACAATTTTAATATTTTATTATGAGATCCTGTGTAATTAATTAACTTTGAAACCCTAACTATAGCTCTATAAATAGAAAACTAACACATTATAGTAGAGGTTAAAATAAATAATCAATGTGAAAAAAAGATTTCCTCTAGAACCCACCACTTTCATCTCACATCCACTTATGAATTAGAATATCAATATAATTTATTCCAGAAAAACAAAAAATGAAGTGATTGATATGAACAATGACAGATGATCAATCGACCATTCTAGAACCTGATGATTCATGGGTTTTCTGGAGATCATATGAACATGTGGCTACTAAAGTGATTCATCACATGGATACTACAAGCAGAATAATGGATTATCAAAAAATATTTATGATGATCAACATAATGTATGATGAAATATATTAAAAAAATGTATTATTTATTTGTATTTAATTAAATAAATTTTAAATTTATTTCTAATATGGACTCCTTTTCCTTCTATAATTCATTATTGTCTAAATTCAGTCCTAAAATTTTTGTTTGTCATGAATTTTACATCTTGTAAAATATGTGAATCATCCATGAAATATAACATTATTTTAGTCATGATTAGATTCGATAAGAACTTATTCTATGACAAAACCATCCACATTATTAATGAATATGTTGTGTGAGGAAGGTATATACATGGATCTATAGAAAGTTGACTTAGTGAGGTCTTGGACACATCCACCAAAAAAGTTTGATATTAGGATATTTTTGGGTTTAGATTGATTATATCCCTATTGTATCCAAGAATTATCTGATTTAAAAGTTCCTATAACTACACTAATGATAAAGGGAGTGATGCTAAAGTGGTCATATTAGTGTGAAGAAGAATTTCTTGATTCCAATATGATGTGTTATACAACTCTAATATTTATACTTCTAGAGCCAGTGGTAGGTTATTTTATAAACTTTGATTCATTATATGTTAATATGGTAATGATGTTGATGCAGAGGGTGCATGTTGTGGATTATAGTTCATGAATGTTGTGACACCATGAGTTGAGCTACTCTACTCATGACTTGGAGCTAGTGTTCTTGGTCCTTGATTTATAGGTATGGAGTCATTATCTCGTTGATAAGAGATTTATTCTCTACCCTGACCATAACATCCTCAATAATATCTACACATAACAGAACATGAACCTGATGTTGTGGAACCATATAGACTATATTTTAACATTTGAAATAATTATGGATTATAAACCACATAAATGTAACTTCATTGCATATTATCTAAGTTCTATCTTACAGATACATTAATATATTTATGGTAAGCCTTGAGAGGAGCAGTGGCACTCATTGAGATTGTTAGATTACTGGAGGATGGATTATCATAATTGTAAGATATCAATGAATTGTGATCCACTAGAATTCATGTTTTCCTTGGTAATTTTGGTAAATACTGAATAGGATGCTTACCCAGAGTGTGCAATGATATAGGAAGAACTAGCAGTCATTTATATATATCTACATGAACATTACATCCCTGAGTGAAAATTATGTACTATTACATCAGGATATAGCTTTTACACCCAGTGATGAAGAGGGAAATAACTGGATTTGATTCATGATGCCTTTTCTGCTAAAAGTATAAAGTCTGAGAACCAAATTCCTGGTGGTTTTCTATTTCTAATACCATTTACCATGTCAGACTGGTAGGATGTCATGATCGAATTTTTTAAGGGGTTACTCAGGATCTTGATGAGTTGGTATTCTTGATGTGATATTTTCAATAATTTTTTGATGTTTTCTAATTTATTATCAATCTGAGAGAGTCACATAGAAAATTAGATAAGAATGATTTATATCCATGAGATCATATTTTTACATGGAGTTTCATTGTATATTGTATCTAATAAAGACCAAAGATTCACATATCTCTTTTGAAAGTGCCTGAAAAAGGTTTTATGGAATCTGTTGATGTTGAGTACAAAATTCCATCCTCATACAACTAGACAGTCTGATTATAAGATTTTTATACCGTTGGATATTATTTTAGCTTCCACACCAGAATTTGGTGGAATGTGGTATGAGAATCTAGCCTAGTATAGATCTCTCAAAATAATATTTTTTATGTATTAATATAGATGGAAACTTTAGAATATATCTATTGCAGGCCATGTTGATCACTAAATTGGTTGCATGGGGCTAGTGAGGTACCAGTTATGGGGACCGTTATTGTACAGAAGTTCACTAATTGAGTGAACTAACATTGAAGAGAATTATCATCATAGAGAAAGAATTGATTATATGTTTTTCATAGTACAATACATTTGGAGTTTTTGTGTGTGTCTTTTATTTCATGATGGTATCTCCTCACATAGGACATCGATGTCTAGATTCCCTTGTGTCGTGATGGTCCCTTTGAGGTCATTGAGAGGGTTGGGATAGTGGCATACTGGGTGGAGCTTCATTCACACTATATAGGTATCAAAAATGTGTTTCATGAGTCTCAGCTCCATAGGTATTTTATGAAGCCCATGAATGTTATAGACTAAGAATATGTTGAGTTGAAGATATATTCATATTATGAGGAGTATCTGATGCATATTATAGACTAGTGAGAAACTTTTTTGTTTTGAGGAAAATGTTGGCACTTTCCAAGATCCTATGAAACCATTGAAAGGTCCAGGAAGAGATATGGTATCATGAGTCATATTTTTGTGCTCAATAACCTGAGTTTTTTATTAGATGCCACTAGATACACTTATCAAGGATGAAAATTCATTATGTGGGGAAGTATTATAATATCTCAAGTTTACAAATCTTTATAAAAATCCATTTTCTATTTTTTATATGTTCTTTTTAGGATAATTAATAATTTCAACATTATTTTTACTCTTATGTATTAAATATGGAAAAAGAAATGGTAAAACAATTTTTCATATAGACTATATTTATTTTTGGTGCTACATAAATGAATCCCATATTTTACAAGGGTTAATTAAGGGTAAGAAACTACTGTATATGGGAATGTTGTTTCCTCTATGTTCTATTTAAATTTAGCTATATGTTTTCAAATGTTACAAAAGAAACTATTCACATTATAAGAGTATATCAGACTTTATAAATGATTCATAAAGGTTACAACCTAGTACTATATGCATTGTAAGGGTAATATGTAGTTCTATTTCACTTCGTAAGGGTATCCTTACTTATTCCTAGGGTTACCTCATAGGTTCTAAAGGACACAAAATGGTAAATATGAAGCATCATAATATTGGTATAAAATTCAGCTATTATGTTACAGAAATATTCTTTACCCACCCGAGATATCTATGAATTTCATTAGGGTAATACAATGTTACCCTTACACTGTTCCCATTTTGGGAAAAACTCGTTTACACCCATTTATTTTTTCTTTATTCACAAACATGTTCTTGTAACATCTTTTGATGACTTTAATATCATTAAATCTTGGGGAATCTATACCACTGATCTTTTTATGATTAAATCACCTTTTATATATGAAATTAAAAACTCAATATTCAATATCCATTTAAATTTAATATAAAATTATGATTTTAATTTTTTGATCATAACAATGTATGCCAGTATGAAATTTTCCTTATTTAATATATTTTAATCCTTTTTTCCCCAAAATTTTGGTGATAATATGTTTTCCAATTAGCACAAAAATTCTTTATGAAAGATCTATAATGTACTCTTTATGCTATTTTATAATTTGTTCTATTTTCCTGGAGTGGTAGAGTTATCTCACCCTCATCGACTATTTGGTGCATTATTATAATCTTATAATTTAAAGGTGTCTTTTCACTTGAAATCTGTTAATTAAACCCTCCTAATTTTTTAAAAAAATTCATAATGAATTATTGAAACAAAAATAATAATTCTTTATTAAATAATAACAATAACGAAATTCCATATTCATATCTTTTATTAATCTAGAAATATTGAGTACTATTTCATTTGGTTTTAAATTTATTCTTTACGGAGTTTGTAGAAGGTGGATAAGAATATTATGATCATTTATGAAATTATCCACATGAGAGAAAATATTATTGCATGTGGTGTTTTATTTCTTTATCGAAATAATATAGTTCTACTTATTTCAGGGAATCAATGTAGAGTGGTTGAAACTGATTAATACTCAGATAATTTTTGGGGGACGATTCCTATATTAATGTAGAGACCCAGGATTCACGTACATTAAAATGAAATTTCTTTTGTGGAATACACAATACATGACAAACAAAAAACCCGAATATTGTGTTATTTTGGTGCCTTTGGAAACAAGGAACATAATCTTCTAATGTGTTGAAATATCTTCAACATATCACCTAATGATCTTCCTCGTTTTTTCCCTAACTAAATTATTTTGTTATATCATTGTGAAAAGAAAATATAGAAGTGTGACCTCAAATGTTTAATAAGGGTAAAATTGAGAACATAAAACAATGTGTAAACATTTCATTGAAAATGTGATAATAATGTTTAAAAATCAAAATCACGAGTCATGAAATAAGTCTTGGCAGTACATAAGACTTAGATCATGAAATATCATTAAACATGATAAAATAGCTTGGGAATAAAATATGTTATTGCATAAAATCAATAGGCATATAATATTATTTCCATATTAGCCAAGGCATTGCTGCCAATACCATCATAGTAGATGAAGTCCATTACTGAACTGTGGTTACTAGTTGTTCCAGCCCAATATTACTGAACCATATTTACTTGTTGTTATAGGAATGTATATATCATGATATATAAATCACTACCCATTTAATTGTAGTGATAAATAGATCCCATCCATCTCAAAATAAAATCATTCTTACATATTCTACAAAGCATAAATCATACTTCATGGAATAACCCATGAAATAAAATATTATTCTTAAACATAATTCTATAATAACACAATCCATATAAGATAAATGGACATCATAAAACTAATTACATGAGAAAGACAAGAAAAGTAATAATAGGGATACAAACATAACCTTATGTCATCTTCGATGGAAAATAATTTTGATAAACCACTTGAACTTTGTTTATGAGGAAAATATCGTATCTTTTTCAAAAATGTTTTCTTTTTTTAAATGCCATGAAATTTAAAAAGAATAATTTAAATGTATATACACATGTAAATGTGTAGAGGATGCTTCATATAAATTAGGAATTATGAATATGTAAAAAACACATTCATTCCATATAAGTTAAACAAAACATTCTCTTCGAACTTTAGCTGAAAAAGTAAAAAGTACCTCGTATCATAAAAAAAGAGAGATTCCTTACTTACCACATGGTAATTTAAAAGTGGGACAAATAAAACTAAACATACATAGAAACTTAGTAATAATTTTATAGAAATATTTTTTTAAAAAAGGACATGGATGATTAGTATACCCTATTAAACACATTAGAATAAACAATCTCAGATAAAATGACTTTCAAAAAGTTGTCCATTACCTAAGGTTTGATTTCTTATGTATGTATTCAAAACTCATGTATAGTGGGTTTATAAATATTATAAACGTTTAATATAGTGATAATAATATTTATGATATCATATAGGATTCACTTATTACTTTATATTACATGTTTATTTGTCAATTCCATGTTAAAGCAATGTTTTGGATAATAATCATTTCATTTATCATATGTGTTTGGAATTTTTATTCATCATATGATTATTTAGATAATGATTTGATGACATAAAGAATGTAAAAAATTATTTATATATCATATATATTGTGTGTATATATATATAATATCGATAAATTGAATGGAATACACCGTTCCAGGAGACGGTCGGTCGTACGTACGCATGAAGTCTATTTTTATTTCCATA
Source organism: Viscum album (assembly GCA_963277665.1). NCBI lineage: Eukaryota > Viridiplantae > Streptophyta > Magnoliopsida > Santalales > Viscaceae > Viscum > Viscum album. Next base: position 329,456,910 of record OY728128.1, read on the forward strand.
TTAAATTGAATGGATTAATTAAATTAAATATATATATATATAGTATAATTAGTATCAAATATATTTCATTATTATTTATTATATATACTTTATAATCATTCATGAATGGTTAACATGGAGAATGAATCTAATCACATCGTGGAGACAGTAAGTCGTACGTACGTACAATCAACGATATAATTCCCATAGTTATTAAACGATACTGAAGTGTATGGAGTATAATATCTCAGAGTTAGTATAATTTTATAATAATCATATATAATTATTTTTCCAACCGTTATAGACATCCAAATAAGGTGGTGGTGTAAAACAAATTATACCGCGGCCTGGAGACAATATTCTTTACGAACGCACATGCGGTGATTTCAAATTTTAATATGATGGATAGAAGATGAAATAGGGTTGTTTCATATTTATAATAAAAATTAGAATATGAGTGATACATATGTTATTACATTTTAATAAAACAAAAAAATAAGAGGATGTAGAAGAATAAATGAATTTGAATGAATTGGGAGAAGAAATTACCTCTTCCTCGACATAACTCCACTAAACTTCCTCTTGGGTCACTAGAGATTGTATTTTGTGAACCCCAGAACCTCTAAAATGTAACTAGTGAAGTTTATTAAGAGAATATTCAGGGTTTTTTTGAGAAATATGGCATAAATGGAGTGAATATGGGAGGTAGGAGGTGCCCCTTTATAAGAGAGGAGAGGTGAACTATAGGAAACGATCAAAAATATTAATTTATAAAACAAATAAAACACCATATAATAACCAAAAAATGACTCAACATAGAAGATTCTATGAGATTTGGTTTTAAATCCATCATCCAATAAAATTTCTACAATTTGTTATTTTATTTTAAACCTTATCATTTTTTTCTTTATTTAATCTATTTAATTTTATTCTGGTATGAATATTTTAAATATTAAATTATTATGCATACATACTAATGTGTTGTCAATTTTCCATAAATGGATATGTTATGAAATTTTAGACCATATTATTTTCAATTGGGAATATTTAAATATTTTTTTTATTTTTAAACAATTTAATAATATGTAATTTTTATAAAATGTCAATAAAATAATTATTACATCACAATTATGTCATAATTAAAGATAATTAAATAATATCTAAAATTATAAATAAATTCACATGATTTATATAATTTAATTATTCTTATAGTGATTATTAAATTTATAGGATTTATGTTGTTTATCACTAAATTAAAATTATTACACTTATATGATATAAGAGAGTGACATGTTGTCACTTTCATTAGTTTTTATAAAAATTACAACATTTTCATGGAAAAAAGGACATGAAATGAATCTATTCCAAACCTTAGGTGATATTTGTGTATATTAATTCATCCAATATAATTTTTATTTGTTTTAGGGTAATTTTATAATCTTACTTTTACACTTATTTACCTGATTTACCTTTAACTGGGGAAAATAAAAATTACCATATATACAATTTCTAATTTCAAAAAAATTAAAGTAAACTATTAAAAATATTGGGATCAATGATTATAATTATGGAATCCATTTTTAAAAATTCATAACATATAAATTTTAGTAAATAATTTAAAATTAATACCATTGTTTAAAATAAGTTTTAAAAGTAAAAATTTTGCAAAATATGGAAATGTTATTACCTATGAATTAATTCTACAATTAATGATAATAACATGAATTATATTAAAAGGAAAAAATATATTCTATTTATAATTTAAAATCATTATATATTATAATTTAACCAATTATATTATCTTGATGAACAAAGTTTTTATTAATTAAAATTGAGCATATATTTAATATTCATAAAAATATAAAAATTATAAGAAAAATATTAAAATTTTAAAAAAAATAAATTTTTATTTAAAAATTAAAATGATGAAATTTATTTTTTGAAATTTAACTTATAAAAGTGTGTTAAACTAGAATTAAAATGGGAATGCCATCGAATGGTGTGGAAACTGCATTTTTTTAAAATACTACCCTTTTATGAAAAATTAATTTTTTTCTTATATCATGGTTAAGATGAATGCTAATGTTATTTAAAAATAAAATGTTGTTAATATTATTCATAATTTCTAGTTTATAAAATATTTTAATATTATATCATTGTTTAGTTAAACTCAGTAAAGCGTACAACACAAGCTATCAAGGATGATTGTTTGGGCGTGTAACGCAAGGCAAGTCAGTGTTGTTTGTAGTGAAAGATTATATTGGTGTTGTGTATATGATAATTCAAACTTATATCATTTATAAATTGAACAAGATCTATAGTTAGTTTTACGTGAAATGAATTCTATCAAAATAACTTGATATTATGTGCAACAAAATCCATGAATATGTTTGCAATTACTATAAGGTAATATGGTTTTGCATATAACAGAATATAATAATGGTGCAGCATACAAAAAAATACATAAAATAAATTAGAAGTAATCTATCTCATAAAACATAATGGTGTTTCATTATACACAACTTAAAATGAATATCTCCACCAAAATTCATCGTGGTTATAAAAGGTTTTCAACATGAATATTTCTTTCATCCAAACCAAAATTCTAAAATGGATTACTAAAAAATTATGTTAAAATGATGGTTATAAACCTAACTATTACCCAATTTAATTTATCACTGGGCTTCCACATAGAATAACATAGGAAGGAAGTGAAAACATGGATATAGAATAGAAATATAACCATTATGTTCTGAAGGAATGTGATAATGATAGAGGTTTAGAGAAAGTTATCATTTAAAAATCAATAAACCTATGATGATTTAAGGGACCATATAATTAATTTAGTAATTAGGTACTAGGATAATTTCTTTTTCCAGATCATTTTCCTAATGTTGAAGAATTGATTCATGAGATGAAATACATAGTTTATTTTTTTACTATTGATCATACCCTAAATAGTTTCCACATCATATATTATTTAAATAAATGAAGATGAAATTTTCATTCCTCAAGTGATATTAGATCTTGCGATAGAATAATAGGTCTATCTATATGTCTCAAAAAACTGTTTTAATAGGTTATCTAATATGAATATGTCCACCAATGGTGAGATTAATTTTATATGGTTCTAAAAATTGTCTTATACTTCATTTATCATAACTCTTAATAAAATAAAACTAATTTTTTACTAACCAGGAAATTCATGTTGCCAAGTGGTAGGCAATAAAGGCCTATCATACTTAAGTGGTGGGTTCGATTCCCGAATCCCTTTCCGACATGACGGTTTGTTTCCCGTCCTGTGGAATGTCATTTTTCTAAAACCATACTATTATAAAATTCTAGAAATTATAATAAAAAATTATTTCCATAAATAATACAATCTCATGTAGAACATAATCCATTTCCACCATTAATCTTTTCAAAACTACTTTTGTCCAATCTCACAGTACTAAAAAAAATTACCAGAAAGGTCATATAACAAGAATGACAATACCATAATATATCCCCCATATATGAAAAGTTATATCTTCTTGGTCAAATTCAAAACAATTTAAGGACTTCATCATGCATTATCTTAAAATATTATAATGGCATCAATTACCTTAGAACCATAGTGATAATATAAATTTTATTAAAATTACACCTTTCGAGACACCAAATATACCAATAGTTCTATATACTGAATCCATGATATAACATTGTCATATTATCAGTCATGAGTTCATTAATACTATAAAACATATTATTTTCTCCATTTCCCTTCTTTATAAGCATATCATTTTCTTTCCAAAAAATATTTCAACCACCTTTCATGGATACTGGTACAATATTCTTTTGAAAAACCATAATAGACCATATATATTCCAATATTCGAAATTTTATAAAAGTACCTCTAAAAAATTATACATAAATAACAATATATAAAAACATCAATCCAACATCTCTAATGGTTTCCATGTAATATGCCCTCCTAATATTTTGATATAACCTCTTAGGTCAGAGCATTGAGTTTGTTAACGCATGTATTCCCCCACATATATGACATTGACCTCCATGATAGTCAATTACTCTATGATGCATTTTCCCACATTAATAACATCTTCCACTCCATTTGAAGTTTTTTTCTTAAGGTTATACGTCTATTCTTCTTGATACTTAGAAATATTAATCTTCTTTTTTCTATGTTCCTCACCATGTGAACATCCATAAAAGTTCATCCGCCTCTTATATGATGATATATGAATACAAATAAATTTAACCTTGTTAGTAATATATCATAGTGACTAATTCAGCATAATCACAATATCATTATATCTATGAATTACACAATATTGCCTCCCATAGTCACCAATTTTTCTATCAGATTCAATGTAAACCCAATTCATTTTGGTTCCCTCCATTGACTAAAACAAGAATCCATAGTGTATGAAACAATTAAAATAATTAGGAATCACATAATCATAAAATGAAATTTACAGGATATCTAAAATATGAAACCTTCATAATCTCATGACACCTTAGGTTTAACATAGGTTACTCATGATCATTAACATAACTCCAGGACTATAACAGATATTTATACATACTCATAGGGACATCCCTAGACATACCGTAGAAATATCTATAGGGATCTCACTAAGGGTTCCACATCCTATTTTCCAAAGATTGACTAAACCTTCACTATAATATATACTGTAGATAACTAGTCTTGAAGTACATAAACATTAAATATCCTTTGTAAAATACTTAGTACATGAAAAAAACAAAATCCCAAAGACCGTGTTATTTTAGTGACTTTGGAAACCTGGAACACAATCTTCTAAATTGGCTGAAGATCATTGACATATAATTTAATGATATTCCCCTTTTTTCCTTAATAAAACCTTTAATACATCCTAAGGAAATGAAAATATTTAATGGGTGAGCTAAACTTCTCAGTAATGGTTAACATGGAGAACATAAAACAAAAAAAAAATATGAACGTAAAAACATGAACATAAAGTTTAAACATCAAATTCTTGAGTCATGAAATAAATATTGGAATTACGTAAGTAATAAATCAAAAATATAATTATCCATGATAGAATAACATGGGAATTAAATATGTAATTGTTGAAACCCATTATTCACATAATAATATTTGAATAGTAGCTAAGGCATTGCTTCCAAGACCATCATAGTCGATGAAGTCCTTTACTAAAATGGGTTACTTGTCATTCCAAGAATATATTCTTGAAATATATTTACTCACTATTCCATCCATGTCTATCTCATCCGATATAAATCATTAAAAATGAATTAGAGGGAGATATTGTTCCCACCCATCTCATAATGAAATCATTTTTACATGTTCCACAAAGCATAAATTATATATCATAGAATAAACCATGAAATAAAATGGTATTTTTAACCATTATTCCATCATAACATAATCAATATAAGTTAAATGGAATTAATAAAAATTATTCCATAATAAACAAAATAAAAATAACTAGTTTGTATAAAAACATAACCCTATATCATTGTAGATGGAAAATAATAATGATAAACCTCTTGAACATAGTTCTTAGGGAAAATTTATTTTATTCATCAAAAATGCATTCTTTTCTCAAAAAGGCTTGGAATTTTAAAATATGATAATTGAATAGAAAATAAGATTGTAAAAATATATTGGATGCCTCATGGAAATATGAAATTATGATGATATAAAAAACTCATTCATTTCTTATAAGTTAAAAAAACATTCTCTTAGTAATTTTTCCAAAAAATTAAAATGTAACTCATTTGGTAAAAAAAGAACGATTCCATACATACCAAATAGTGAAAGTAAAAGACGTAAAATGAATTTAACCTTGAAAATAAGAATAGTAAAAATATTTATGAAAATACTTTTTGAATACAATGATATGGATGATAAATAATCCCCCAGTAAACAGTTACAAATATCCAATCTCAAATAAAATGAGATTGGAAACGGAATCCCTTATCTTAGGTCTGATTTCTTCGGTATGTATCTGAAACTCATGTATAGTGATTTAAAACATATTATTATCTTTTCATAGAACCATAATAATATTTATGATATAATATATGATTCTCTTTTGACATTATATTACCCATTAGTTTTTCAATTCCATTTTAATGAAATGTTTTGGGTAATAATTACTTCATTTATCATACGTGTTTGGACTTTTTATTCTTTATATGATTATTTAGATCATGATTTACATTATTCATGAATTTATAACATGATTTATATATCATATATATTCTTTATATATATATGTGTGTGTGTGTGTTTATATTATATCTCGATAAATGGAATGGTATACACAGATCATAGAGATGGTTGGTCGTATGTACGCATGAACGATTTTTTGGTTTCCTCATTAAAATGAATAGAAGAAATTAAATGATATATATATATATATATATATATATATATATTTACATTAATCCAGTTTCATTATTATATAAAATATTTCATGATATTTATTATATATACTTTATAATCATTCTTTAATGGTTAACTTGGAGAATAAATCCCATCGTGTCGTGGAGACGGTAAGCCGTACATATGTTTGAGCGACGATATCATTCCCATAGTTGTTGAATTGAATTAAATTGGATGTTGTATAATATGTCATAATTAGTATCATATAATAATAATCATATATAATTATTATTCCTACCATTAACACATCCATGTAAGGTGGTGGTGTAAAACTGATTACATCAGGGTTTGGGGATTGTAATCTGTACGTACGCACACCTGGTGATTTCAATTTTTGTAGGATGGATAGATGGTGAAATAGGGTTGTTTTGTATTCATAATAACATATAATTATATGAGATGTTCATATGTTATTACTTTATAATGAAACAACTAAATAAGAGGATGTATAAGAATAAATAAATTTGAATGAATCAGTAGAAGAGATTACATCTCTCTCAACATGCCCCCTTTAAACATTCTATTATGGCACTAGAGTTGCTGTTTTGAGAATAAAAGAACCTCTAGAATGTAACTAGGGAAGTTGATAAAATTAATGGGAAGGGGTTGGCAGAGCATGAAGGATTAATATGGACTGAATAGGGGAGGGAAGAGATCCCCTTTTATAAGAGAGGAGAGGGGATCTTTGGGAAAATCCCAAAAATATTTTTATATAAAAAACTCATACCCCAAAATAAACCACCATAATGACTCAATATAAAACATTAGATGAGATAGAATTGTAATCTCATCAACCAATTAATTTTATAGCAGTTATTATTATTTTATAAATCGTATAATTTTTATTTATTCTTATTTAATCTATTTAATTTAATTTGATGTAATAAAATTCATAATATTAAATGTGTATAAATACTAACTTCTGTGATCTCAATTTTCCATAACTGGATAATTTATGTAATTTTCATCCAAATAATTTTTAAATTTATAAAATTTAAATAATTTTGTTATTTTTAATAAAATTAATAATATGTTATTTTTATAAAATATCAAAATAGTAAATTTTGACAGTATTCATTTGTTTGAATTTAAATTAATATCACATAAAAGATAAATTAAAACCAAAATATTTCATACAAAACAATCTTGTCATATTCCCCTATAAAATTAGTGGATCACATTAATTAGTTCTTATGATATTTATTTTAATATTTTTAAAACATTTTATTTGATATTTCTATCAAAAAACACATTCAGCGTCATAATTATGTAATAATTAATGGTATTTATATCATCTATAAAAATTATAAATAAATTCACATGAGGTAGATAATTTAAAAATATTTCCAGTGAAAATTTACTTTAGAAGATTTATGATGTTTTTAAATAATTTAAAATTATTACACATATAAGATATAAAAGAGTGACATGTTGTCACATTCTTTGGTTTTAATAATATTTACATCATTTTCATTGACATAAGTCAATGAAATGAATCTATTATGACACTTAGTTGATATGGGTTTCCTTTTACTCAATATAATAAAATTTGGCACTATTTATTTATTTGAACTTATATAAATTAAACATAAAATATAAATTCAAACTAAAATAATTAATACACTCATATCATGTCATATTCTTTTCAAAAATATGTGGAGAACATTAATTAGTTCATATGGTATATTTTTAATATTTTTAAAACCATTTATTTGACATTTTTACCAATAATATAATTTCTACATCATTATTATGTCATCATTAATGATAATTAAATAATCTCAAAAATTTATAAATAAATTCACATGATGTAGATAATTAAAATATTTTTCTAGTTAAAATTTACTTTAGAATCATTAAAATGGTTATAAATAATTTAAAATAATTACACATGTAAGATATAATAGAGTGACATGTTGTCACATTCTATGGTTTTTATAATAATTTTATCATTTTCTTGGATAAAAGTCCATGAAATAAACCTATTATGAACATAATATAATATTTGTTGAATTTATTCATACAATTAAATTTTTTAATTTGTTAGGTTAAATTTATAATCTTATTTTTACCCTTGATTACCTGATTAACCTTTAACAATTGAAAATAAAAATTATCATAGCTACTAATTATAATAAAAAATTAAATTTAACATATTAACATATTTTTGACCGACATAGTCCAAATATGGAATCCATTTAATCACAATTTAAAACAAATATTTTTCTGTAATTAATGTAAAATTTATCCCATTATTGAGAAAACGAATTTTAGAAGTTAAAATATTGCAAAAGATTGATATGTTATTATCTATAAAATTAATTTATAATTAATTATAAAGAAATAAATTATTTGAAATGGAGAAAATATAATTTATCTATACATTTATACCATTCAGTGTTAAAATTTATCCATATCAATATTCTATGTTAAAATGTGGGGTTTTGAGTAAAATTTAACATATTTCTATTATTCATCAAAAAATTAATGTTGTTAAAAACATATAAATAATTATTCCAAAGTAAATTTTTATATCCTGATTAAAATAAAGATATTAATTTTGTAAAACATATCTTATAAATGTGTCCAAAAATAGAATTAAAATTTGTGTGCCCTCAAAAGGCGATAAAACTACAATTTTTTTGGAAAATAAATATTTTTTCTAAATATATGATTTTGTTCTTATATAATGTATAACATGAATGTTAATGTTATATAAAATAAAAATATGTTTTTAATACTGTTAATAACGTCTAGTTTATTTAATATTTTATTAATATATTTTTGTTTTTTTAAACATTGTATTGTATACAACGTAATCTATCAAGGAAGGTTTCATTTATGTGTAGCGCAAGCCAAGTCAAATTTGCATGTAGTGAAAGCTTCATTTGGGTCATGTTTAACATAATCCATTAATAGATCATTTATACATTATGAAATATCTATAATCAGTGATTCATTAAATAAAATCTATCAAGATAACATGAAATTATGTGCAACACAAGCCAAGAATAATGTTGCACTTACTACATGATAATACCATGTTGCGTATAAAATAAGATAATATTGTTGTAGAGTACAACAGAAGACATAAAAAAAATTATAAATAATATATATCATAAAATCAAAGGTTGTTATAATTTATATTGATTTTTTTTAGGAATTACGTCAAAGTAGTTAGTTCCTTTCCATTTTTGGATCTCATATTCACTTGTTTCCGTCATATTATTCTTAACATAACTTTTTTTATCTCTCCACCAATGGTCATTTCAAAATGATGTGAATGTTTCTTTATTAGACAAACATTATAATTTTTTGATGAGATTATTTAGTGTATCGATTTTCTAAGATTTATGTGGATTCCAAATATATTTGTGAGGTTATTATATTTCTCATGGTGCCATGTTATTTCCGTCTATCATGCAATAACCTTTTTTCATTATATTGCCTTAGCAGTGTGGTGCATCATACATGAGATTGGTGAATATCATTCTATGATAAAAACTTAATTTTATAGTGATCATGATGTATGATTTTGAACGTGTTGAAGTATGATAACCTTGCGTATCAGATTCAACTCGATTCCTTCTGTATTATACGGAACATGTTGAAACACAATTCTTTATGGATTTTGAGTATCAGGTCAATTGGATTAATTATGGATTCTGAGTAACATTCTCAGTAAATTCCTTGTATATTTTATTGGCATACCATCAACCTTATAGATATATTTTGATCATTTATGATGAATCTTGATCATTATTTTGGCATGTAACCAATGAATATAATGTGGGGATGTGGTGGCTTTATTTTCACCCACCCACTTAGTACATGATCATTATTTTTTATGATTTCCATAAAATTCATTATTATCTTAGTATAATACAATATTATATGTTAAAACTTATTAAAGAAACATTAGTGGTGTATTATTAGGTTTTCTTATTCCCATCGTGGATGAGCATCTCAATTCACAACCGTACTTGATCATTGGGGATCTGAATAATGGAAAGGGTACTATGGATGTCAGATGAGTAGATAAGAATAGAGAGTTTTTTTACTGGTATAGACTCTATGAGACTCCATATTTATTGATTCATATATTTTATACTTCACATTTAATCCCTTTTTTGTAATGTCACTATGGGATCTTTTTTTTACTCGTATGACTTGGCTTCCATTTATTTATTTATTTTATTCATGTTACTCTGATCATTAAACTATTTGTTACATTATTTTAAGTATTATTTGTTCTATGAAATGGTACAAATGTTATAGTATCCCCAAAAATGGGATCAGACCCCTACTTCTAGATGGATGCATCTTGCGTATGGGGAGGCACACATTAAGTCATATAGCACATTGTTTTGGACCTGGTTGTTTAGGAAAATTCCTTACACTGGTAACAGGGACAACTTTCCATCATTGAACAAATGATTTTTTATCTATAATTATGAATAAAATAATTTATTCAAAGAATATATGATTACATATAAAAAATAATTTATTCAAAGAATACATGTCACAACCCCCACCCTTATTAATATCTTCAACCTTTTCCTAAAATGAGAGAAAATGAATAAGTGACTGTAAGAACCTGGTTCTTACTTTTGAGGTACGTGTTTCTTCTTTTCTCTTTTACTTATGTGTTTTTGAGAATGTATGGAAAATGGGGGAAAACCTAAATTTTAGGACTACACGCTATGTAGTTTTCCACACACTATGTGCTAAGGCTGTGTGGGATGAGTACACTGGGTGTGTAGACTTGTTGTTGACTAAGGGTGTAAACACCGACTACACGCTGCGTAGTGTTCCTATACACGCTGTGTAGTCAGTCGGCAGACCAAAAAGTAAGGCAGTGGGAGAAGCCGCTAGCTGGACAACCGTACACACCGTGTAGTCGGGAATACAAGTCATGTACTAATGTCGACAGATGAACAATTTGGCAGTGCCTTTAGAGGAACAGTTAAATGAGGAAATTACACACCATGTAGTCAAATGTACATGCTCTGTACTTCGTTTTTTTGCTTAAAATGGGTAGTATCCAACCTTTTTCATTAAATTGGCTTAGAACATAATGGGAGCTCGAGAGAGGATAGCCAAACCTTCATGGATCTCTAGATTAAGATTCGGGAATCCGTTTATACTTATGTCAATCACGTTGGAATCGTGCGGGTAAGCCCTCCCATATCCATGTGTAGTTCTTGCCTATTATTCCTCCAATAGAATTTTTTTAGTTCGAACGGTTTTTCTTCTACGTCAGATCTACGTCGTTCTTGGACGTTTCCAAAGGCGTTGTTCGGGTATACTGTTCTTCAGTGTTTAAGGTAGGTGGCTTGGTGTTTAATTTCCAACTGTTGGGCGTTTTTATGTGCTGTTGAGCTAGGAACCTATTTTGGGTTATCATGTGGCTGAGGCCTTGGCTGTTTAAATTCCTAGAATTGTATAGGTAATTAAATTTGATAATAACATGCTTTTTGGTATCACTGCTTGGATCCAGGACCACCCCGGGGGTGCGTTACTCTGTTTAACCATTTGGCCAGGATACCTAAGGGTATTCCATGTTTATATTGTGCATTACTTTTTCCATGAGATTAATTTTAGGTAAATTACTTGTATATATGTTGGCAATGTCCAGATTACCTGTTTAGCCCGAGGGTTGTGTTTTACATAGCCTAAGGGTAGTGCATCGTTAGCCTGAGGGAATCTTCTTCTGTGCCTGTGGGCAATAGACTCTGTGCCTAAGGGAGAATCTTTGTACACCATAGGGAAATATCGGTATGCCTATGGGAAAATACCTATGGGTTACGTTTCTGATTACCAGAGGGTAAGGGTTTGTGTGTCTAAGGAAACTGACTATTTACATAGAAATTCACTGTGGTGGTTTCCTTATAATGAATGATTAAATGAATAATAAAATAGAAATATAACAAGTAAAGTTAGTTACTTTTGAGTACCTCTTAGTTTATTGTGTTTTACTACTACACACTGTTGTTGCATATTTTTACATTGTTGGGCATGGGCCTTTGTTGGGTGCCTACTAGGATTTATTTTTCACACACTATTTGGGACAAGACTTTGGCCCAAACAGATTACATTTCTGAATGTTTGGATATGGGAAAGGGTCCCTATATAGGTTCTTGATTGCTGCTGAGGAGTAGGGGAGCATGGGACCAGGCTTAGGTTCGCGATGCTACTAGTTCTTTTGTTTGGTTTTATAGCACTCTATATTGTATTGTACTGTTGTGTAACATGTTCTGGCTATTTTCATATAACATGAGACATATTGCATCATATCTATATATTAGGATGATTTTCATTTGCTGTAGTTGTTATCTTAAATGTGTATAGTTTACTGATTTTTCTGTTGTAGTGTTTTTTTTATTTATTCTGTTGTGCTACACTTTGACAACTAAGGGCATAGTTTCCCAACTATCAAACCTTATGTAATGACCCAAAATTTTGAATAAATAATGTTTCCTAATTTTTTGTGTTATTTTATTTTATTCTCAAAAAAAACTGTTTCATTTGATAACATGAGTATAATTAAAATGATACAGTTTGGTTTTGATCATTATATGACCATTGGTCAATATGACCATTGGAAACTAAACATTTCGATTATTGTGTCTAAATACAAGTGATCATGGTTAATTAATATATAAAATAGATTTTATGGCCTCATCTAGTAGTCTCGGGCCAATCGAAGACCATCTTGTAGAACATGGGAAGGAGGTAGCACCCCTGGGTTTCCTCTAGAACAAACTCAAGAAGAACATCATCGTGTGAAGATATGACAAAATCGCTTTCACGAGAAGTTCAAACTGATAGAAATTTCTACTTGTGCAATGTTAGCCAAGTCTCCCTCGTATTCTCTCACCCAATAACACCTTACTCTTAGGTCATATGCTTGTGTTATAAGGGGCAATGTAACGAGACAACGACAACCTTGTGTAATCCATTGAGTTAAATAACAATTGTGATTTCTTCTTATGATGATGTTCGTGAATTTTTCAAATGTATGGATAAATATAGTATGCATATTAGCGATGAATTATAGAAAAAGGATATTTGAAAATATTTATGTAAACCTTAAATAATTATTTATATGCAATGATTTTTTAAAAATGGTATTCTACAGTTATGTTCAGTAAGAAATTTAGAGTCTAAGAAGATGAACATAATTATTAATGAATAGTAAATTATGAATAGTGATTTTGCCCTTTGGATTAGTAATTTGACCAAATGGATTAGTAATCTCACTTAAAGATATTATTAATATAATATAGGAACCTTGATTAAGTAATGCGATTCAATAAAATAGTTAAATAACGGTTTCATAAATTATTAGTCAAGTATTAGTTTTTTCAGTTGAATAGAGTTTTTTAATTTAAAATTAAATTAAAAATATATTTATAAAATTACTTTTATAAATTGGACTTTATTTTTGAACTCAGTGCATTGATATTACGTTAAGTTGATTTTTGGGGATTTTTATGAAAAAATGAATTTTCAGTGAATAGTGTACTTATCTAAATATTAAAATAAAAATATTTATAAAAATATTTTTATAAAATGGATTTCATTTTTGAAATCAGAGCATCGATATTTGTATAAGGTGAAGTTTTTGGATTATTCTGAGAAAGTTGAATTTTCAATGAATAGTGAATATATGGTTTTTATGTAACGGGTGTTAAATGACATCATAATTCCATCATGGTGATGTGATGAGATATTTTAAGGTATGTTTGACTAAAGGGGATGAATTATTGTATGAGGGGTCCCATGTGACTAAAACCAAGGGCAAATACCATGGGCAAGCTCATGGTTTTTCCAAAACAACCAATGAGGTGTTCCTTGGACATTGATGCCTTGTCCCCTCACTTTCCCTATAAATACCCACCCTTTCCTCCTTTAGTTCTCACTCCCAACTCTCCCCCAACGATGCGATAGTCTCATTACCTACCAAAGTGTCCTCCCAAGGTGCCCCTAAGCCCTCATGGTCCCAACCATTGAGTTTTGAGAGTTACTTTTTAATGTAAGGGAACATACATCTCTGTTTCTTTCCAAGTACTCTCTTTTATGCCATATCATTTATGCTACATGTTATTATGTTGGAGTATGTTCTTTCATATTCATAGTATTATCCTTCTCATGTTAATATAGTGAGATACCCCCTCTTTCTCTAATAAATTTGTTTTATGAATGTTTATGTGGCACCGTTAGGCTGCCAAATTTTTAAGGGATTCATTCACCTTCTCATTTTCATGTTTTATTTTAATGTCAAGTCATTCAGGTTCCTTTTTATTATGTTGGGTATTATCTCTATATATATCATACTGATCTTCTATTCTCATATGATGAGATACCCTGTTTTATCTCGTAAATTCATTTTGTTTGAAGTCTAAGTGACGCCATTAGACTGCCAAATTTTTAAGGGATTATTTCATCATTCTAATTTTCAAGTTCTATTTTCTTGTCAATTCATTCAAGTTAAATTTTAATATGTTGGGGTATGATCTCTATATCTATCATACTGATATTTTATTTTCATATGATGAGATACCCTATTTGATCTCGTCAATTATTTTTTCTGATGTTTAAGTGACGCCATTAGGCTGCTAAATTTTCATAAGAGAAATCTTATTTTTATCTTCCTTTCATTTTCATCATTTCATATGGTATATCTTTAAAATGTCATTACCATGTTCTTAAATACTTTATATTCTGTTCCCCTACTATTTTATGGATCATTTATGATTGGGTTACCCTTGTCCCCTCTCTTTTCAATGTTTTTTAAACCCCTACAACATAGTCGTTATGCTGCTGAATTTCCGTATCAAAATGTCTTTCTATTTTTCTCAAATAATTTTATTTTATTAATTTAATACACAAAGATCATTCTTCTAAAGGTATATTCACATATATACCAAAATGTTCTATTTTATAATCTGGTATTTATATACATGATACCCACTTTCCTTTTCTGTGGGTTTAATGTGACATAAAGATCATATCCTTAAAAAAGTTTTTAAAACCATATGATTATGAAATGAAACCCATTTATTCTTGTTATATGTGTTATTTATGAAAGGTTTTATGATGATATATGTGGCTCACATGATAAAAAATAAAAAATTAAGGGTGTTCCATGATATCTCTCAAATGTATTGGGTACTGATATAACCATTAGAGATTACAATTTTAACGTTACCTTGATGAATAACCTTGCTAATTTTCAAATGACACCTTGGGGATGGAACATGGTGATATGTTGATGATTTTCTAAGTTAAATGTTGTAGCAACATCTTTAAGTGATGAAATATGTTATATTTATTATGATATGCCTCATGATATCTTTCTCATTCATTTATGTTTTTTTTCTTAACATTATTGATGTATCTCAAGTTCACATGTTAAATGTTTCCCTTGTTTCCCTTATTGGGCCTTCTGCTCACCCTTTCTTTTGATGTATGTCCCCATGTTATGAGATGCAGTAATGAACCTTGGATGAACATAAAGAGAAGCTTTTCAAGTGTTTAAGAAGATTGTTTTATGTTTTCATGTTTTGAGTTCTTGGTTTTCAAGAAACTAAACTTTAAAGATCCCCGGTTTTGTATAATGTAATGAAATTTTATGTGATAAAAATGTCAGATTTCATGGTTGGTATCAAAGGATGGTTTAGTTGTTTGTATAAATTAGGATATGAATTCTTTAGGAAGAAGCCTATAGAAAATTTTAAATATAGTAAATCTTACTTGTATTTTGATGAGTGTTGAGTAAGTTGTTTATAAAGAAAATACATCCATGTCTGGATACGAGCAGGTAGAGGTGGCTCTGGCACAGATGTACATAGGGGTAAAACCTGAAAACACCTCGTTGAGCTAGACTCAATTGAGAAATGGTACATGAATATGGGCCTTGTTGTACTCTTCGTTATGACACTCTTGGGGAATATGCTTTGGTAAATTCATAAACATAGTATGAACCATTATAAAAGGATCAAAGATAAAATAAAATAAATATTCACATAATAATATATGATCATGGATAACCAAGATTGGAACCTTGGAGATCAGAATTTAGGATATACTTTTCTTATACAAGATTATCCTTCAATGATTAAAGTTTCTTTTCTTGATTATTGGGTAAGTATTTAAGCCCCTTATTGTTATTTCTTTTCTTAGTAAATGTCGGTAAATAGAAGATCATCTCCCAACAATCAATGTGATAGGAAATGTGAAGATTGATCTATTAATGTGACATATATGAATAGAGATCAATTTGAACATATTGTGATTATGCCAAAAAAAACTATCACAAATCACAATTAATAATTGGTACCTAGTTGAATGCCCAAATTCATCAGTGAAGAAGAAGGCAAAGTCTCAAGGATGTTCATCTGATGAAGTTGATAAGAGAATGATGACCCAATCCCTTTTGTGAAAAAAGTGTGGAAAGGGGAACCGAGGAGAATGTCACAATAGAACCAGGAGATGTGTTAAGTGTTTGGTGATAGGGCATAAAGTAGCTAATTGCCTCATAAAAATGGATAATGTGATGAATAGAGATAAGGTTCAAATCTAATGTACATTATAATTTTCAATGTCATAAATGTGGAGAGGTAAGACATTATCCAATGCAATTATCTCTTGGAAGGAATGAAAATCAGTATGAGCATCAAAAATCATCATGAACTAGGGAATAATGCAAGTCCTATACTGAGATGGATCTTGATGACTAATGTACATGTGGCTTCTTCGCAATAATTATCTATGTCATGTTGTTTTTTTCATGCCCTATGAGAATATCTTTATGTTTATTTTATGAACATCGAATCACTGCCTAAGATGGTTTTATATTATTAAAGAAAACAAATATTGTTATGTACCACATGATGATGTTGTGAAGTTTTTCTTATTGAAAAAAAGATGATTATGGGATTAAAAGATGATTTTTATTTTGGAAGACGTTCACTATTTTGGGAACCCTATATGATCTAGGTAATTAGATTACTATGTTGTTTTCCTTGAGGAATAAAGGTCGACTTATATTTTGAAGAATCGATGAATTTTAGGTGAACGTGTAGTAATTTAGGTTGCTTATGGTAATGATTGACCGATCTTGGGGAAAATATGTTTAGGTTGGTTACTTTTGTTATAAGATGTTTGGTGTGGTTGATGTTGTTTGGAGATGAACAATAAAGTTTATCTTGGAAGGATATGTTATCAAATCCTTCTTATATTTGGGTTTCAATCTTAGTTTGGTTTATTTTGAGACATTTTAAGTACATTTATTTATGGAATGGTCTATGATAAACTTTGTGTTGTACCGTGGAACATTGAAGATTTAAAGTAGTTTCCCATCCTATGGGGTTCTTTCTTTTTAAATAGTTGTTTCATCATACCCTTTCTATTTTTGGGATAATTTTTAAAGATAGAAGAAGTAGATAGTTAATCTTTTGTGGATTATGTTATTCTCTAGAAGATTATTCTTGTGCTTTTGATGAGACCAAGTGTTTTTGAATGCTCACCATTTGAAGAAAAGATTAGTCTTCATGAAACATATTAAGGGATGATACTCTACTTGAATGTAAATATATTTCCTTATGATTATATTCTATGTAGTAAATGAATTCCTAAAAATTATAAAAAGGAACGTAAAACAAAAATGTTGTTGGTTTACATTTTTTACTGGGTAATCAAAAACCATTTACACACATCATATGTTTGTGATTTTTTTGTGGTTAAATTTCTCCTAATCATGTTTTCTAACACTCTCCCTCAGAAATTGATCCTTTGTTTTCTCCTCCAAATCCATGTTTTCTAACACTCTCCCTCAGAACATGACCATTTTTTTCTCTTCCATGTCCATGTTTTCCTACATGGAATCCTAGTTTGTGTTATCTCTAGTGACCTTTGTACTTCCCTTTCTTTATTTTAATGTAATAGCTTTATTGACTCATTTTCTGATCTGGGACATTAATTGAAATTTCAAAGCCCAATTTATAAAATTGTGTTGGAGAAATTTCTTAAAGGGGGAAGAATGCAACGACCCACAATTTTGAATAAATCATGTTTCCTATTTTTTTGTGTTATTTCATTTTATACTCAACAAAACTATTTCATTTGATAACATGACTTTAATTAAAAGGAAACCATTGGGATTCAATCGTTATATTACAACTGGTCAATATTATCGTTGTAAACTAAATGTTTCGATAATTGTCCCTAAATAGAAGTGATATTTGATAGTTAATATAGAAAGAAGATTTGATGGCCTCATGCAGTAGTCTCGGGCCAATCAAAGCTCATCTAATAGAACTTGGGAAAGAGGTAGCACCACTGGTCTTTTCTCTATATCAATCCCAAGTCGAAATTCATCATGTGAAGCTAGAATGAAATCTCCTTCGCAAGAAGTTCAAACTGATAGAAATTACTACTCATGCAATGATGGCCAAGCCTCCCTCAGATTCTCACACCCTAGCACACCTTACTCTTAGGTCTTATGCTGGTGTTATAAGGGGATATGTAATGAGACCGTAACATCCTTTTGTAATCCTTTGACTTAAATAAAATTGTGATTTTTTCTTATGATTTAGTTCGTGAATTTTTCAAATGTCTGGATAAATATTGTTTGCATATTTTTGATGAATTCTTGAAAAATGATATTTGAAAATATTTATTTAATCTTTAGATAATTAATTATGTGTAATGATTTTCAAAAAATGGTCTTCTACAATTATGTTCAGTAAGAAATTTAGAGTCTAATAAGATCAACTTAATATTTGATGAATAATAAATTATAAATAATGATTTTACATTTAGGATTAGTAATGTGACCAAATGGATTATTAATCTCACTTAAATAAAGTATTAATATAATTTAGGCACCTTAATTAAGTAATGTGATTCAATAAAATGGTTAAATTACTATTTCATAAATTATTAATCAGGTATTAGTTTTTTTAGGTGAATAGTGTTTTTAATTAAAAATTAAATTAAAATTATTTATAATTTTTTTTTATAAAATGATGTTAATTTTTGAAATCAGTGCATCTATATTTTGTTAAGGTGAAATTTTTGGATTTTTTTGAGACAGTTGAATTTTCGATGAATAGTGGAAATACAGTTTTTATGTTACTTTGGTTTAATGACATCATAACTGCATCATGATGATGTGAAGAGATATTTTAAAAGATGGTAGACTAAAGGGGATTAATTATTGTATGAGGGGTCCCATGTAAATAAAACAATGGGAAAATAGCAAGGGCAAGCCCATTGTTTTTTTAAAACCACCAATGAGGTGTCCTTTGGCCATTAATGCCTTGTCCCCTCACTTTCCCTATAAATACCCACGCATTACTCCTTTATTTTTCACTCCCAACTATCCACAAAAAATTCTTTTGTCCCATTACCTCCCAAATCGTCCCCCAAGGTGACCCCAACCCCTTAAGGTCCCAACCTTTGAGTTTTAAGAGTTACCTTTTAAGGTAAGGGATCATACCTCTCTCTTTCGTTCCAAGTACTCTATTTTATGTCTAATCTGTTATGCTCCATGTTCATATGTTTTATGATGTTCATTCATATTAATACTAATTTCTTTTTCATGTTCATATGATGAGAGACCGACTATCTCTCTCATCAGTTTTTTTAAGAATGTCTAAGTGGCGCCGTTAGGCTGCCGAATTTTTAAAGGATTCTTTCACCCTTCTCATTTTCATGTTCTATTTTAATGTCAAGTCTTAAAGATACTTTTTATTATGTTGGGATATGATATCTATATATATCATACTTATATTTTATGTTCATAATATTAGAGACCCTATTTGATCTTGTAAATTCATTTTTTGAAGTTTAATGACGCCGTTAGGCTGTCGAATTTTTAAGTGATTCTTTCACCATTCTCATTTTCAAGTTCTATTTTCTTGTCAAGTCTTTAAAGTTAATATTCATTATGTAGTGTTATTATCTATATATATATGATACTAATCTTTTATGTTCAAATGATGATAGACCGTATTTGATCTTGTCAATTCATTTTTTTTTGATGTTTAATTTATGTCGTTAGGCTGCCGAATTTTAATAAGAGAAATATTATTTTTGTCTTCCTTTAATGTTCTTCATTTCATATGGTATATCTTTTAAATTCCATTAAAATTCTCTTAAATCCTTTTTATTCTATCCCCTACTAATTTATAGATCATTTATGAATGGGTTACCCTTTTCCCCTCTCTTTTTAATGTTTTCTAAAACCCTACAACATATTCGTTATGCTATCGAATTTCTGTATCAAAATGGCTCTTTGTTTTTCTCAAATTATTTTATTTTAGTAATTTAATACTCAAATATCATTTATATAATGGTGTATTCACATACATAACAATATTTTCTATTTTAAATTCTGGGATTTACATACATTAGACCCGCTTTCCTTTTCTGTGGGTTTAAAGTGACAATGAGACCATATCATTAAGGAAGTTTTTAAAACATTGTGATTATGAAATGAAACCAATTTATTTTTTACTATATGGGTTATTTATGAAATGTTTGATGATGATATATGTGGCTCACATGATAAAAAGCCAAATTTAAAGGTGTTTCCTGATTGCAATCCAATGCATTGTGTAATGATGTAACCACTAGAGATTACAATTGTAATGATACATTAGTGAATAACCATGGTAATATTCAAATGACACCTTGGGGATGGACCTTGGTGATATGTTCATGATTTTCAAAGTTAAATGTTGTATCCACGTCATCATGTTATAAAATATGTTATTTTTATTGTGATATGCCTCATGATTTCTTTCTAATTCATTAATATTCTTTTTCATGAATTTATTGATGTATCTCAAGTTCACATGTTAAATGTTTCCCTTACATCCCTTACTGGGCCTTGTGCTCACCCTTTCTTTTTATCTATGTCCTCACGTTATTAGATGCAGTAATGAACCTAGGATGAAAATAAGGAGAAGACTTTCAAGTGTTTAAGAAGAATGTTTTATGTTTTCTTGTTTTGAGTTATTGGTTTCTAAGATAGTAATCCTTAATGATCCTTGGTTTTGTATAATGTAATGAATGTTAATGGGATAAAAAGGAGGGATGTCATACCTGAGCCCTCGCTGCTAGTTGGAAGCCTCTGGGGTTTTGGGAAATGCGTTTGAGGTCATGTGGCGAACTGGGTTCGGGGCACCCATTCAGTGGCACCTGGAACCGGGACGTTACAACGTGGTATCAGAGGGGTTCTTTTCATTGACATACTATTTGGATCCTTAGTTAGGGAAAGGACAGAAACAGTAGTTGGTAATAAGCTGTTCTCAGGATTAGATCACCCATGTATAGTTAAAATCCAATTTACCTCATATTAAAATATATTTGATTTAGTAATTTACAGTTTATTTGATTTTCACCATAGGGTGACACACTTGTGATTGTGTTATTTATAGGTTATCCATGGGTTCTATTTAGTTGCAACCCGATGAGATGAGGGTATTCCATCTCATATATCATTTAGGTACATGCTAGAAATCATATTCCATGCATTGTTCCATGCCATGTAGGTGCATTCAAAATAGCATGTTGTTGTGATATTTATTGACCTAGAAAATCATGCTGTTGTGATAGATGCATTGATAAAATACGTGCCATGTGATAGGGTATTGTTGTATGAGCCTGTTGAATGAATAGACGCCAAACATTGGTTTTTGGGTAGTATGGCCCCTCATTGACCGTGATTTGGTGGATCATTAACTGTTTATTTTGTTATAACATAGATAATATGTCAATCATTTATTCGTGGGGAGTATGGGCCCTCACGGTTCGGAATTTGACACTTAGGTGTTGTTTTTCAGTATTTTCCTAGGATCCGGGGAAGTTTCTATGGGGTACTATCTGGAAAACCCAGTATATATGCCGTGTATTACCATAAACACACCGTGTATGGTATTCTATTTTGTAAGAAAAGAAAACTTTTTTTGTACACGCCATGTACCCTCAGTACACGTCGTGTAGTTTTTTCCCTACTTACAAACCGTGTGGGTAGTGACACATGGAAGGAAAGAGCTTGGGGCGAACAGACTGTGTACCGTATGTACTTGCCATGTAGTTTTGACAAAGAGTCCGCCTGTGTAGAAAACGACACGGATGGGGGAGACCTTAAGACATACACGATGTGTCCACTATGGAACACGCTGTGTAGTCTGGCCTGGGGATAGGGTCGTGTAACTAACAACACGGGTCAGTATAATCCTTTTGTATACACGTCGTGTGTACATAGAAAATTCCATGTATTGTGAGTCGTGTATCCAGCTATGTAAGTAAGAACATGGGCTGGAGAAGCTTGTCTAGTAGGCAACATGTACCTCTGGGACACGCAGTGTAGTCTTGTCCGAGGACAGACCATGTGTACATAGCTATGTGCCTAGAAAACGGGGTGGTGTACATGTCGTGTGCGGGTGTAACACGCTCTATACTGTTAAGATGAGTGTTCAGCCATGTCAGAAATGACACTGGTAGTTGGAAAATTACACCATACATGTCGTGTAGGTAATATACTTGCCATGTAGTTTTGTGGAACATGAGCCGTGAGGCTTAGCCGTGTAGAAGGACCCATGCAGGGGAATGAAAGTCATGAACATGTCCTGTAGTAAGTATACATGTTGTGTAGTCTTGTTTGGAAAATATTTAATGTCTTCCTCCTACTATTCCCATTTTTGGTTCCTTTTGTTTCAGCCCTTGATAATCTTGTTCTAAGATGTGCGTTTGACCTTGTAGAGTCATGCCACCGAGATGACTGCGCGTTGTTCACCTAGAGAGCAGCAACAGTTATACTCCACAGATGGTAGGCCATGGGCTACCAGTGGATCCTCTAGCAAAGCCGGATGTAGCACCGACTTTTATACCGGACATAGGCATGGAGGTGCAGTTCTGTGCTGGCTTTATCTGGTTCATGCAGACCTTTCAGTGAGCACCGCCGGTTGCCACATCCATGGATGAGATGACTCGTATATTCCAGCAGCAGCATTTGCCGACGTTTTCAGGTGATGGCAGACCAAAGGGTGCGGAATCTTTGCTGGGGTCTATGCAGACGGTCTTCTATTATCTTGAGATACCTCCAGGGTGGAGGGTCAAGCATGCAACTTATATGATGCGTGATTCCGTAAAGAGGTTGAGGGGTCTTACCACGCAGTCAGAGCATCACAGAGACATGGTGTGGGACGATTTTTAGGTAGTCTTCTATGACTTTTTCTTTCTAAAGACGCTAAGAAAAGATAGATCTTGAGAGATCATGAATCTGCAGTAAGTCACTTTGTCAGTGATAAATTATTCTGGTCGTTTCACCGTGCATCAGAATTTTGCACCTGTTCTAGTGGGCGATAAGAAATTGAGGGAAAGAATATATGAGGATGGTCTTTGATATGAAATATGTGAATTGGAGAATGTTTTCAGGTTTCCATCAGTACACGATATTGTCAACCAGGCACTGATTACAAAGAGGAACCTGCTGGAAGCTAGTGGTGTGGGCCAGGGAGGTTCAGAATTAGTTTCTGGTACTATTTCTACCGGTTATAGGAAGATATAGATGTAATTCTCTCACAGCGGCTGTACAAGCCAGAAGGATGTTTTAGGTGGTCATGTTAGGTGTTACCAGTTTGGGAAAGAGTGGAACAAAGGACCGTAGTGTCCACGAGACCCAGTGGAGTGCCATGCTTGCGGAAATATGGGTCATATGTAGTACTTATGCAGGGTGTTTCCACCAGTTGCTTGTGAGAGGGGTTCTGTGCAGACACTTCATGCGGGTGAAGGACCATCAACTTCTTACCAATAGGGGAACTGGAATATGTCAGGGTGTGTAGGAATGGTTGGTGGTCATGGCCGTGGTAGCAAGACACCAGGATCTCAGAGAGTGTAGTGTGGGACAGCTCAGGGTATCCAGGTTGTTTCATAGGGCCACGACACCGGGCCGGCATATGCAGTGCAACAGACCTGGCAGGAGTAGGATATCAGACCTTCTACAGTCAGAGGTATTATTCTAGTAGCTTCTGTATTATCATCAGTACTTTTTGATAAGGGTGCTACACATAGTTTCATATCTGCAACCCTTGTGGAGATCATGTGGCTCTTTGTTTCTACTTCTTCTAGTATCATGACTCTAGACACTCAGTTACGGACTACAAAGGTTGGTGTGCGTCAGTGCAAGGAGTGCCCCCTTGAGGTTGGAGGGTGTCACATTCTTTGGGACCTCTATGTCTTATAGATAATAGCTTATGACGTCATTATCAGGATGGACTGGTTGGTTCCCTTTTGATCCACTGTAGAAAACTATCGTCATAGGGTGTGTTTCACATCACCAGAGTGCAGAGAGTTTCTATAAAATGGTGAACGAGATGTTCAAGAGAGTCGATCTGGACCAGAGAATCGTGGGCGAGGTGGAGTCATAGCCTAGATTGTGAGGTTATATCTGGTTGATCAGGGGACTTGTTAGATGGATTTCCCTATAGTGGTTGATCGTTTCAGGGATGACTTTTGGACGACTATTCAGGTCTACCATCAGAGAGTGTGGTGGACTTCTATATTGATCTTGTGCTAGGATCATGTCGGTGTCTATTCCACCTTATAGGATGGCCACGCCTGAGTTGCAGGAGCTCAAGTGGTAGTTGGAGGAGTTACAGGCTAAGGGTTTCATCTCACCCAGTACATCTCCTTGTGGTTCTCTATTTCTTTTTGGGATGAGGGTGGATGATACCCTCAGACTCTGTGGATTATTGGATGCTGAACCAGTTGACTGTTAAGAACTAATATCACTTACCGAGGATATATGATCTTTTTAATCAACTTTGTGGAGCACGAGTGTTCTCGAAGATTGACCTGAGGTTAGGATATCTTCAGTTACATGTGATATCATCGGAATACCGCTTAATGCTTTTCGAAGCAGATAGTCTGTACAAGTAATTGGTTATGCCATTCGAACTCACGAACGCACCATCAGTTTTCAGGGCGCTGATGAATCATGTGATCCATAATTATCTGTAATATTTTGTTCTAGTATTCATGGATGATATCATGGTGTACTCTCACACTCGACACGACCATGACACCCATATGGAGATCGTATTGAGTACATAGAGAGAGCATAGGATATATTCTAAGCTCTCAAAGTGCTACTTTTGGATGGACCATATTCAGTTCTTGGGTCATATCATCTAAGAGTCCGGATTTGTAGTAGACCCTGAGAAGGTGAGAGCAGTAGTTTCCTAAGAGCATCCTAAGAACGTGATTGAGATACAGAGTTTCTTCGGGCTGGTTAGTTAATACAGATGCCTCATATATGACATCTCCCTCCTATCAGTGTTGTTGATGGGTTTGACTAAGAACTGTGTGATGTTTGTTTGGTTGGAAGCATGCGAGGAAGCCTTTAAGGACCTGAAAGGACGATTGACATCAGCACTAGTCTAGATACTTCTAGAGAAAGGGATAACTATACAGTTTAATGTGACAAATCAG
This sequence comes from Viscum album, assembly GCA_963277665.1. Classification (NCBI taxonomy): domain Eukaryota; kingdom Viridiplantae; phylum Streptophyta; class Magnoliopsida; order Santalales; family Viscaceae; genus Viscum; species Viscum album. The sequence goes on from OY728128.1 coordinate 329,482,855, forward strand.
GTATTTGGCTGGGAGCAATGTTGGTGCATGGAGATTGAGTTATTGCATACGTGTCTCGACAGTTGAGGCAACATGAGAGGAATTACTCAATGCATGATCTGAAGTTGGCTGTAGTTGTTCATGTGTTGCGCTGTTGGAGACAATATCTTTTGGGAGAGAATTTTTTGGTTTTTACTGATAAAAAAAGTCTCAAGTATATTTTTAATCAGCGTGAATTGAATCTGAGGCAGCGAAGGTGGGTTGAGTACCTTCAATCCTTTGATTTTGAGCTTGCCTATACACCTTGTAATGGTAATGCAGTAGCTCATGCACTGAGTAGGAGGACACAGAGAGAGGCTGTGCCGGAGGCTAGCGATAAGTGGCAGCTCATGGCTTTGTTCTCTGAGATGCTTTTTGAGGTGCATGATAGTTAGTAGAAAACTTATCTTTCCTCTTTAGCTGTGACTTTTACCCTCCTAGATAGAGTGACAATGAGACAACTATCTGATACAAATGGCCTAGATCTATGGGATTCGGTGGCTATTGGGGACCCTTATACTTGTTGGATGATAGGAAATGTTGATGTTCTACGTTTCCATGGATGAGTATGGGTTCTAGGGGATATACGCGAGGATCTGATGCAAGAGTTTCATGCTACAACTTTGGAAGGTCATCCCGAGATTACCAAGATGTACTAAGACTTGAGACATCAGTACTGGTGGCCTGCTATGAAGATAGATGTAGCAGGTTTTGTTACGAGGTGTTCCACCTGTCAGTAGGTGAAGGCGAATCATCAGAGGCCAGCCGGACTATTACAGCAGTCACCCATCCAAGATTGGAAATGGGATGATTTTGCGATGGATTTTGTGACTAGGTTTCTGAGGTCAACTAGAGGTAATGATTCTGTGTGGGTTTTTTTGGACAGACTCACGAAGGTAGCACAATGTTTTCTGATCAAGGGGACATTCGGTGTTGATGAGCTCAAAAAAATTTATATATGAGAGTTTGTACATCTTCATGGGGTCCCCCATTCTATCGCTTAATATAGGGATGATTTTTTATGTCTCGTTTATGGCATAGTTTTCATAGGGCACTGGTTACATAGGTGCTTCTGAGCACAACCTTCCACCCTCATATTGATGGCCAGTCAGAGCGTACGATACAGGTGCTTGAGGGCATGTTGCGTGTATGAATCCTAGACTTTGGGGGCTCTTGGGAAAAGCATAAACCCCTAGTCTAGTTTGCCTACAATAATAGTTTTCAGGAAACTATTGAGATTGCAACTTATGAGGATTTATATGGTAGGCAATGCTAATCACCTTTGTTTGGTTAGAGGCAGGTGAGGTAACTTTATTGGGACCATGTCTCATGTATGAGACTTCTGAGTTGGTCATGTTGATTCAGAAGTGGATGGCTACCACACAGTCTCATCATAAATCATATGTTGATCACTGTAGATGGCATTTGGAGTTTGTGTTCAGGGATCAGGTTTTCCTACGTGTTTCTCCGAGGTTGGGACACAGGTGGATTAGGAGACAATTTAAACATTCACCAAGTTATGTGGGGCCATTTGAGATTCTGGAGAGAGTTTGGTTGGTTACATATCGATTTTAGTTACCACATAGGTATGGAGCCATGCATGGCATCTTCCATGTATCTCAGTTGTGACGTTATCATTCAGACCTATCTCACATCTTCCAGCCTAATGAGGATGAGCTTGAAGTATTACGTCCTTTAAAGATAATCTGATTCGTATCATTGATAAGAGCCTGAAGGTTCTCTGAGGCCGGTCATTTCCTCTCATATGGGTGCTATGGCATCTTGGCTGAGTGCCGAACGAAACCTGGGAGCGGGAGACCGACGTATGTGCTCAGTGGCTAGAGTTGTTCTAAGCTTTATCTTCACCACCCTTGGTAGGGAAATTCAAGAAAAAATATCTTAAAGGGGGGAATCTTTTAAGAAACTGGTTCCTACTTTTGAGGTACGTGTTTCTTCATTTCTCTTTTACTTTAGTGATTCTGAGATAGTTAGGAAAAAGGGGAATATCATACATTTTGGGACTGACGGCCGTGTACTATTCCACAGGCCGTGTACTTTGGCCGAGTGGGTTGAGTACACAGGGTGTGTAGCCTTGTTGTCCACTAAGGGTATAAGCACTTACTACATGCCATGTAGTGGTCCTTTACTTGTCGTGTAGTCAGTCTACAGACAAAACTGTAAGGCAGTGGGAGCAGCCGCTAGCTGGGTGACAATACATGCCTTGAAGTTGGGAATACACCCCATGTACTAATGTCGAAGGATGACTAGTTTGGCGGTGCCACCAGAGGAACAGTTAAATAAGGAAATTACATGTTGTGTAGTCAAAATTGTATTCCATGTACTTTATTTTCTCCACATAAAATGGGCAGTATCTAACACTACTCACAGTATTGGCTTAGAATCGGACGGGAGCTCAGGAAAGGATGGTCAAACCTTCGTGGATCTCCTGATCGATTATCGGGAACCATTTACACTTCCATCAATCACCATAAAACCAAGCAAGTATAACCTCCCATATCCTTGCCTAGTTCATTCCAATTATTCCTCTAATGGATGTTATTTGAGTATGAAATTGTTTTATTCTACGTCAGATCTACGTCATTCTAGGACATTTTAGATGGTGTCATTCTGGTATACCGTTATTCAGTTTTTTAACGTAGGTGGGTTGGTGTTTAATTTCCAACTGTTCTGTGTTTTTGTGAACCGTTGAGCTACGAACCCATGTTGGGGTATTGTGTGGCTGAGGCCTTTGATGTTACAGTACCAATGATTGTATGGGTAATTAAATGTAATAATAAGTTACTTTTTGGGATCACTACTTGGATCCAGGACCACCCTGGGGGTGCGTTCCTCTATTTAGCAATTTGTCTAGGATACCCTTGGGTATGCAATGTTTATATTGTGCATTAGTTTTTCCTTGAGAGTAATTGTATTTAAATTTCTTGTTTATATGTTGGGCTTGGCCCGGTTACTTGTATAGCCCGAGGGAAGTGTTTTACTTAGCCTGAGGGCAGTACATCTCTATCCTATGGGAAAATTTTTCTGTGCCTTTGGGCAATAGACTCTGTGCCTGAGGGAGACACATTGTATGCCTGAGGGAAATATATGTATGCCTGTGGGTAAATACTTGTGGGTTATGTTTCATATTACCTGAGGGTATGGGATTGCATGTGTGAAGAAACTGACTATATACATAGAAATTCACTATGGTGGTTTCTATATATTGAATGAATAAATGAATAATAAAATGTAAATATAACTGGTAAAGTTAGTTACTTTTGAGTACCACATAGTTTATTCAATTTTACTGCTGCACACTGTTGTTGCATATTTTTACACAGTTGGGCACGAGCCTTTTGTGGGTGTCTATTGGGATTTATTTCTCACACCCTCTTTGGGTCATTTATTCTGCCCAAACAGATTACATTTCTATAGGTGTGGTTAGGGGCAAGAGTCCCTATACTGGTACTTGATTGTTGCTGAGGAGTAGGGGATCATGGGACAGGGCATAGGCTCGTGATGCTACCAGTTGTTTTCTTCTATTTTATTGTAATCTATATTGTATTTTACTACTGTGTAACATGTTCTGGTTGTTTTCTTAAAACTGAGACATGTTGCATCATATCTATATATCTATTTAGTTATCCTTTACTGCCGTTGTTATATTAAATATGTATGGTTTACTACTTCTATTGTTGTTGTATGTTTTATATTTTATTCCGCTGCGCTACACATTGACAAATGAGGGAATAGTTTCCCTACTATCAGTCCTGGGCCCTCACTGCTAGTCGGCAGCCTCTGGCATTTGGGGCAATGCGCTTGAGGTCATGTGGTGAACTGGGTTCGGTACACACATTTATTGGCACCCAGAACCAGGACGTTAATGTGAAATTACCCTATATGAAGAGTGATTAATGAATGATAAGATAGAATCACCCCAAAAGAATCTTTTTTATAAAAGAAAACAAAATATCCCAGTACATGCATGTCTTGTCATAACAACTAAGAAACTTCCAGAAAAAATCATGTGTCAAAATGAATATCATCATTTTGAGAATCAAATTCTTAATGGATCTTGGTTAACTCCATTAATTTGTACTATCCAACATGACAACTAATAAGATGCTGCAGACCTAGAAAATAGATTAAATATATATAGGATAATCATAAGGGTTATACACAGTTATAACCTCTCCAAATCCACTCATAAAAAAATTATAGAGATAATAATAAAACCTAATAAATAAGTTACCAAAATATCATCTCACATAATCAGGATTTCTATGTTCCCATATTTAACATGGATATCTCACTATGTAATACATACATGTAATAATATAATATCTAATCGAATATAAATGTAATGATACCCCACTACAACTTCCACACTGTTTTACCACATTTCCCCAAAGTTCACATGTCTGGATATATATCTCCACAAAAAATCTATATTAGTTCGAGAAAACTATATAATAAACCACACCTCTTTAGTCTTAGAATATTATCAACATCACTACCCATAGATAGTAATCGATTAATTTACTAGAAACCATTATACCCCATACCCCATGTATTATACTTCAAGCCATTACATCTCATTCATATTATACCAATATTAATCCTTATGATACTATTTCCATAGATAAATGTGTTTGAAAATAACCACCATCCATCAAATCCATCTATGCACATATATGGGAAAGAAACCACTATGCATATCCACTCATAATAATACTAGGTGACGAGTGAAGATAAATTGGGGTAGTCAGTCATATGTTCCTAAAAAACATAAAAAATTGGAAAAAAAAAACCCCGTTTTTCATTTGGTTTTGAGCTCCCAACCGAAATGGGTGGTTATCATATAAAATAACAATATAAATATATCTCAAAAATCAACACTATGAACAAATCCCTGTCCTTTTCCTATACTATAACTATCATGACTAAACTAAATTTTAGACTTGTTTTAGAGTCACATTAGTTCAATAAAACATCTATTTATAAAATTAATTTCAATAGAATGAATTTTACTCTGGAAATGAATACAAAAACATAACATTCTTTTCAAGGTTTTTCTACATTAAAAACCTGTAATTTCTCCATGTCTGTGTGATTAGTATTAATCCTTATTTTCCAACATCTTTGATTTGGATATTGAAAATATGACAAACTCAGTTGTAATATGTATGAAATTTGTTTTATAATAAGATAACCATATGTTTTTTTAAAAAATTGATTAGTGAATCTGATTAAAACTAATTAATATGATTATTATATGATTAATATTAATAAGGGACTAAACCTTAATCAAAATTACAGAAAATATCTGGAAACATATCAGAATGTTTTTAGCATCCAATATTTACACTGGTTACCCACATGGTTAGAAATTTATTTTTTATTTGGATATTATCAAATGAAAGTTCCATATATAAAAGGTTTTCTATGGAAAATAATAGAACATTGAATTTTCTGTTCCTTTATGATTTATTAAACATTGAGATATGTACATAACATCATATTTTTGGTTATGGATATCATTTTGAAATGTATATGGTTTATTTTTATCATAATAATTTATAAATAATTTTGAGATATGGTTTAGTTACTAAAAACACATAAGAAAAACCAATATAGGTTTTATTAAGTTAATAATTATCTAAAATAAATGACACTATAAAACTTAAAGATCAAGTTAATTGATTGGATCATTGTCTCTATTTATTTTTGAATATGAATATGTAATTTTAGACTTCTCCAAATATAATATATTGAAATTATAATTTTAGATTGATATATTAAAATTTATATTACATAATTAATTTCGAAATTGACATTATTTTTATTTTACAATAAATGAAATTTTATTAAGTGATTTATAATTAAAAAATCATATATTATGCAGGTGATTTGGATGTGTTAATACATATTATGTATGGTATTTTAATGGATGAATTTATCTTTTATGACTAAAATATAGACCCATATATTATAAAGACATTATCCACACGATTTAGGTTTAAGGAGTGTTTTAGTGTGTCACAAGAGATTGATTCAAAATTTATTTCCAAAACACATGGGAACTGTATTTTATAAATTATATATCATATTAATAATTCAATTGACATATATCGTCCAATAAATCTTAATTTTTTTTCTTAATTGTTAATTTAATTTGATCAGAAACATGCTGCCTTAATGAAAACCAAAATTATAAAATTGTGGAATCATAGTAGTTATGGAACCAAATTATTTAAATTCACATATTTTGTTGTCTTGGAGGATTGAATCAATCATTATTTCTCTATAATCCTTTATTTTTTCTATTTTTGAGGAACTTAAGAGATATTAGACCACCCATTAATGAATACCTTTCGGTATTTTCAAGAGTGACACTCCCCCACCACTCTAAAAATGCATGAACTCTTCCACCTCATCACACCACCCAAACCCCAAGGAATACCCAAATTTTTGTAAAATATGATTTACATTCCATCATATACTACTATATTAATTCCCATTGGAATAAGGAAACTCAATGGATGATTTTGGTACAAATAAATAGTATTTATCAAATTAAGAGGTAATTTCTTCTTTCATGCTCATTTATTTTATTTTCCTTCTCCAGCCCCTCTATTATATTTACTCCATTAAAGTATGAAAAAAACATTATAAAAAATATAATATGATATTGATATGATATGTTTTATAACTACCCTTACATACATAACTTCCTAATTGATATCAAACATTCAGTTTTTGTGTACGGAAAACTATTTCCTCACGAAACGATGATTGATCATTTATCCTTTACCATGAATAATGGTATCAATTTATGATTGAAAATATATTGATATATGTATTATATTATATTTAATATGTATTTAATTTTATTTATTCTTTTTACGACACACAGCTTTCTACATTCGATATCATTTTAATAAAATAATCCTCTTTGAGGAAGTGTGGACTACCACCCCTCAAAGCAATGTGATTCATTCAAAAACCATATGGATGTATTACGGATGGTATTAATGAAATTATAATTTATATATATAATTATAATAATACTTTAATGATATTATATATATATATACTTATATGTCATTTTCCTTCTTTCTATAAATACGACATTTATAATAGAAACAATGTCTATGCGTACATACAACTTACTATCTCCATGAACGGTGTATTCCATTTCTTATATAATTATGATATAGATTATTATAATATAAATATACATTAAATAAATGATATTTTTATAATTATTAAAAAATTTTAATCATTATATAACTATAAGGATAAACTATATAACAAATTAGGACACATGCGACGAACAATGGGAATATTAACCAAATTGAAACCTTAACATATGATCATTATAATGTTGGTATTATAAGGTCATAATAAAACAATATATGATATTATGTACTGGAATATTTTTAAATTAGATATTTATAAAAATATTAATATTATTACACAGGAAACCTGTATAAGTACAAATAGAGTCAACACAAAAGGTAAGGGGATTCCATCTCACATTGTATTTCCGTGAGATGCATGCTATGCTTGCCACTAATTAATTTTTTGTGGTGTATGTAAGGAAAATGAATATATTTTGTGTTTATAATAATAAAATTTATGTCTATTCAAATATCTATTTTCTGAAATAGCTCGTATGGGGATTTCATTTCAAAAATTACCAAATCAGTAAAATAGTTTTGTTTCAATTTTCCATCATTAAGATTCATGTTTTGTAATGCACATAAAGTCATTCTCGAGGTGTATATAATTACATTTTAAATTTTATATCATTAAAAAATTTATTTTCATGAAATATAATGCATCATTTAATTTCATAATCTTCCATGTACAGTATCATCCCATGTAACCAAGTGGTAAGAGTTAATTGAAACAATCTCATCACATTTTGAGATTGTTAATGATTATGCATATTTGAAGAAATAATATTATTCATATATCAGAAATATTAATCAGTTTACTTATCGTCTATATTTTAAGAATAACCTGATTTATTGTTAATATTTTTTAACACTATTGTACCTAATATAATTATGAAAATGTTTCTCTAAAAAATATGAACATATATATCTCTTTCGTAGTAAATTTATTTTATTTAAAAAATCATATCATCATGAATTGTTTTCAAAAAATATTCCAAAAAATATTTTATAAATATCATTGATGATATTTTTCATGGAAAAAGGATTTTAAAAATATATTGTGGTTTTTAAATATTCATTTATAAGTTTTTGATGAAATGTTTAGTGAAAATGTTTTTTAATAATGTTTTATGAATAAGAAGGTATTTTAATCATTTTCAAGATTTATTTATAAATATTAAATTAATTTTAAAATAAATAGGTTTCAAAAAAATTTCAATCATTATTTATAAGTTTTAATTGTGTTTTCAATGAAATATGTTTCTAAAATGTTTTTAAAATTATTTTATATGTTTTTAGGTAAAAACCATTTCAAAATGATTTCATTTCATCTTTATAAGTCTTCAAGATATTTTATATGAAATGATTTTCGATTGTTTTAGGTATTAAAATGAATTTTTGAAAAAAGAAAAGAAACTTTTCCTTAAGAAAAATTTCTATAATATATATCAAATTTTTTTACCTTCTATGATTAAATCTATTGATGATTCTAATTTCATTATAGGAAATGATATAATGGATTAATTCTCATTCTTTCTACGAATTGTGTATGATTAATGATGTGTTATTTATGAAAATAATTTCTCTTTCACGAGTTATATATTTATTATAACTTCCTATTTTATGGGTTTTGTTTATAAAGGAATGATTACAAAATCTTTTCCATTCCAAAGGTTATGAAATGTCTAAATGTTTATGATACCCATTTCATTTCACATGTTGTGATATGTATAATTATAATCATGTGGAAAATATATGTATGATATCATTATGCAAATGGTGGGAACTATAACCCCCTATAATACATTGGGTAATGATTTATATATCATGATATAGACTATGAAGGTATGTTTGGTTAACTCTTGCTACAATGATGATCTTAGGAAAGAACATTGACAACTAATATAGCCATGGGAGTGAAACACGATAACTATGATAGTATGTTGAGTGAACTTGTGCCACTATGATGGCTATGGGAGTGAACCATGACTACTAATATTTTATGTGCATATACACATTGACTACTATGGAAATCATTAAATGATTATGTGTCTCCACAATTCCGTTTTTAATTCTTATTTTATGATTTCATAGATTACATTATTTATTTCCTTATGATTCATGTCTTATGAACTGTCAATCATTACACCTTGATTTCATTTATGGTATTTTATTTAATGATTATGATATTATAATGTTTTTATCATGTCCATATACCAGTATTCGCTTGTTTTTTCTTACATATCACCCTTTTTTACAAATACTGAGCATTTGAGATTACCCCTTTTAATGTTTTCTTCCCCTTGTATATGAAGATATGTATTAAGTTTGATGGGTCTAAAAAGGGTTCTAGGCATGAATGAAAATAGTGGTGATAATGTAACTCACATATATACAGGTTTTTATGTTTCCATGTTTCCATAGTCATTATAACAATTACAGTCATTGAGAATATGTTTTTATAATGACTTATGTATTCCAAAAAAGTAATGTTATTTCAATGGATGAAAAGTAAGGGTCACTATAAAATGTATATTTACATTATATGGATACCATATATTGATTTATGTATTTATCTATCAGAATTTATGTGGTTAAACCTATCTGGTTGCATTTAAATAAAATATTGGATGCTTTTTAATTGTTTTATAAAAGAGTATGTGGATGTAGTTGAAGATTTTATTGCATTTTTAAAACAGAATTTATATGACCATTCACAATTAAAGTTTTCTCTTTTACATTGTTTATATTATAGAATAATTATTCTAAAAGAATTATTCACAAAGAGTTAGAATTACATTTTATTTTCTATTGAATATATTAAACATATAAATGTCTAACTAATATTTGACGATATAATGAGCTGTATAATAATCATTAAGGATATAATTATGTGCATACATTATGGCCGGGATGTTAAAATGGTAGATGATTCTATTAGAACATTCATAATGAATCACGTTAATAATATAATTATACATGGATATAATTAGGTCCATACTTTATGAATTTTTTAAAATTAAAAACGATTACCAGTTAATGGAAATATGTCCAAAATTAGGTGTGGGATTACAAATAGATAAAATTATTGGGAAATAGAATGACGTATCAAGAAAATCCCTTGGATCAAATATGAAATTAAATGAATCTTTCGAGATCACAATCACCCCAATAGTTCCACAACTACATTTATTAACATTACATGTTCATGTAGATATGAAATTAAAATATGGATATGTGTTATACATTTATTATGAAGAAGAAATATTTGGTCAGTCCATTATAGATGCAATCGATCTCAAGAGTAAAAATGAAATTTTCATCTGTGAATGGATGTGAGTATATGTTGTGAAAGCATACATGAGGTACATTTTCTTATATATTTATTTAAAAAAAGTGATATACAATGTTCATTGTAGTTAATAATTGTTCATATTTTCTATAAGAGTATATATTAATAAACTAAAATCAAAAAATTTAATTATGAAACATTTTGGAATCACAAATCCTAATATTATTTATATGCTAGATGTTTATGTGGAAATTTAAGGAATTGAATGAAAAAAATAACTATGTACAATTTATGAAAATAAAATAACAGATAATAGACTCCACTTGATTCTTACAATGCATTATTAAATATCTATAATCTAATCATATAAAAAATATTTCTATTTTTTATCTACTATTTTTTTAGAATAAATTGGACACTCATAAAATACAGATTTGATCCCCACATGTTAATTTTTTGAGTTAAAAACATGGATATTAAAAAACGCCACCACATGTGATGTTTGTTATAGATTTATCATGAATTAAATTCAAACTTCTTCAAATAAAACTCAAATTAAAAATTTTAATTTATATCTCAATGATAAAATTTTATGATATTTGTTGACGCTCCATTCCATCATAGAGTCGAATGAATGGAAAAAGGGAATACCTTAAGCACCAAGAGATTCATCCTTTATAGATCATCAAAAATTTACAAAGGCATGAACAACGAACACTTTAAGAAGGAGGCACACTAATTTTCTTCTGGTCATGCAAGTCACTTGCATGCCACATATGGGTCATGCAAGTCACATGAGTTCCCTATTACTTTTTTCTCCCAAGGTGCCTAGTGGCCTATAAATAGACACTGTGGGCCCCCCATTTCAAGGACGAATTTTCCAAAATTCAGATTGAAGATCTTTTCACCCAAGCCTTTGTTTGATGTCTTCCGAACACTTATAAGGGAATTATTTACCTAGAATGTAAGCTCTAAAGATAGAGAATAAGGCCTATCTATTAAAACTCATCAATACATGCTTTCCTAAGTGTCCATCCCTTAAGGGAAGTGAAGACAACTATGTGACACCTTTTCCTCTCAAGGGAACTTATGCGCCGCCCTTTTGGAAGTCACTATGGATGATTCTATAGACTTGAATTCAATTTACCCCATGTATTACCCTAAGTATTCTTCGTTTGCCCAAGGTTACTCATATCTCACAAGTATACTTGTGCGACCAGGACTTCCGCACCAGAATAGTACTTCCACGCCTCCTTCCCAGTCACCTCCTTTCCTCAAATCCACCTTTCTTCTTCATGATATGTCCTTAAAAACCCTAATCAAAGCCATTTATGGCATGGTTCCTTCGTTATCTTCCTTATCTGAGAGGACTTCATTGGGACTCCTTCTTAAGAGTAGGCCCCAATCATATTTTCCCTTAATTGGGAATCCACCTCTAGAGTAATCCCCAATCATAATTTATTTTGATTCGGGCTTCCTTTTCAGGAATAAAACCCAATCATAAGTCCCTATTAATTTGGGTTTCCTTTTTAGGAATAAGTCCCGGTTTAAAATACCAAATATCCAAAAAGTAAAAATTCTTTTGTGGGACCTGCTCCTAGGAAATCATACATACATGAGCTCCATATCATTTCTTTTGACTGCATCTATCATGGAACAATCACCAGATTTACTTATACTTCTTCTTTCTCACACCGAGCATGAATCACATGATCTTAGAGTGATAAAGTAATTATGACGTCTCTCTTAGGGACATTTATCATTCATACACCTCATAATTCTTCACCCAAACTATATTTTCATTGATCACTTCCCTAAAAGTTGAGTATGTAAGAAGCCTTTTTATGGTTCATGCCCATCTTTTTTTAATTATTTTCTGTCCAATATGACGTTAAACTATATCCATCCTATCGAACTATGTGGGTTCTAGTTCATTTATTTTCAACAAGAATATGTAGGAATCCCATCTATGGGTACAATCCCAACTCTAAAATAATCCATGTCTTTTTAAATGACAATAAACATCAAGTGCCACATTGAGAGGCTTTAAAACTAGTATGGTTATCATAATGTCCAATAGATTTCTACATAATCTATTTAAGGATAACATTGAATAAGAATCTCTAAATTATATGGATGAATCCCTATTGATGAAGAATCTCAAATACATATAAAATATTTTCTAAATCTCATACATATCAATCATTGATTTATATCTAAAGATATAACTCCATTTCATGCTTGCTAAATTAATACAGATTCCTGAACATATCTTAAATCTATAAGAGAGTCCCAGAGTAGATAATAATTCCCCAAAAAAGTTGTGATGAGTATGACCTCCCATCCTATCGATGAATGAAAATTCATAAGCCTCATCAGTCCACAAATAATAAGAACCTACCTTTAGAAAGGATGTCCAAATGGACATAGAATCGTTGCATTTTTCTGGTTCTATGAATAAACCCATTAAAAACCGATTGGAATGTATTAACCTTAAACAAACAAGGTCATCCCCATTTATAGAAGAAACAAAAAATATTGAACCCAATGAGAATCATTAACCATGTTAATATGATGTTCTAATTAATTTTTTAGAACATATTAAATTCAATATGAAGGCCAACAATGTAATAAAATACATATGTGTTCATACAGAAGATTTATTATATCATAGAATATCTTGATTATGACTATTATATCAAACATGAACTCTTTTAAAAGATCTCTCTACAATATAGAAATAGATTCCTTGAAGTTCACACTTGTGAATGCCTCGGCTACTACTCCTGCTGGATCCTCGTCTTCTCTGGGGACGGTATCAACTACTAATCATCTTCAACGCTGGGTCTCAAATGCATTAGTGAGGTAATATCATCAACACTATACCATAATGACTATATAGGCCGCTCAAAAACCCATCCTTGTTAATAACTCACCATGGTTGTCTGAATAGTGATGAATAGTGGTCAAAAAGCAAGTAGTGATAACCACTGTTTCGAACCATTCTGGGTCATTATCCATAGGACGCAACAACTAGCCCCTCCCATATTATAGGGAGGTGAATGAAGAGGTCACTCAAGGCCTTAGTTAATGAATAAAGGAGTCCTTACTGAGGAATCCCACCAATAATTGCATCCAGAATCATGTGGTAGTGCACCCTCAACATGATGAGGGTAACACCTTTAGTGGTTTGACTCAGGTCCCTGAAACCCAAGCACGCAAGAAGAACTGTCAGATGTGAAATTCTGATAACAGAAATAAGGTTCTTATTTTTTCCCCCTCCAGAGTAGTCCATCAATGTTATTTGTTGGAAAACAACATGTGTGCATATACACCCATCAATACTAATTTTACTGCCCACCAGACTCATCTGGAAGTAACACACCAATCCCCCTAGAAAATTCCGTCATAGTATTATAGGCAGACATATACACGTGTTTCTAATTAATCAGCTAGTCAACAGGCTCTTCTGACTACAACCAAAGAATCTCACCAATTAATTCTGGTGTCAAACAATCATCAGGAAAATACACCTACAATTCATTAGGGTAAACAACAGTCTCGTTTGGTAGCACCCTGAGATGTCAATTGGAATGATCCAGTGACAAGCAGGAGGCAGACACAATTTTCTGCCCCCACATATGAGTATTATCAGAATTCATTGATATGAAAAGTGGAACAGGAGCATGAACATACACATACATCATACAAAAAATGGATATATATTTTCATTCTGGTAGCTGATGTCACCAAGCACATTCTGACAATGGTGAAAGTGCATAATCAAATCCCTTCCAATATTCTAGATACTTGTTAGAATATTATAACATCTTCAGTAGAATCACATGGAAAGAATCATAAATATAACCCTATCCATGGAGTGACTCATCAACATATCACTATTGAGCAGATATACACCTTTGTTCCAGTCCAGGTGGGTCGTGGGGCATTCTCCCCAATGTCATACAGACAATCAAGTCAGGAACATACACCTGATTTGAATGGAGATAATCATCCTAACCGGACCATTTATACTAAGCAGGCACAAACACCAACCCACAGCAACCACTTATGTTAACAAGTGGTTTCCAAAGTGAGTAAGAAGGCATCTAAGAAAATGACTCATTCAGCACAGTTGTAAAATAAAGAGTCAATCTGCAATAAGGCCTTGCTTGATGATGGAGTTCTTAAAGAGATCAGACAATTGTCTGTTTCAACTCAAGATTCTACCCTCTCATTTCCAGATTCGAAAAGTAACAACAATAATTTTGAAGGTGTTTATCAGACACATTCTCATGAAATCTTTCTTCATGACAATTCAGTCAATCTTGAAGTATCATCTTCCTATGAGAGCCACAATAACCCTCAGCATGGCCAGAAAACCAAGGAGCCAGAGGATTCATATTTTCATGTAACCCAATATGGTGGTCCTACCCATGATGATGAATATAGCTACAAATTTCCTCTCCATAGTATTAATTCGTATTTCATGGAAAATTATTCAATGGAAAATGTAGTAACAATAAATCCCTCTTATATTGAGGAACTTGAAAATGTTAAGCCAGACATGTCTGATGCATTACCGCTAGCGGGTGAAATACCTTTTCAATCAAGAGATAGCCAAGGGTTTAGGTCATTCTCCGAACCACCACTGTGTTATTCATCTATTAATTTTACAAATTAATTCTCTACCAATATTGTAGAATCTAATAAAGTAACAAAGAAGCACCAGATTTGGTCCAATCAGGTATAAGAATCTTCATCAAATGACAATGTGGAAGTGATGAATATTAAGAAACAACTGGTGAAAGGTGAAATATCAGTCATGTTTTGGCCTTTGGCTGACTCTCATTATTATATTCTTGAAATGATGACAGAATATTGTATTCACGATATTCAACTCAATGTATGGAATACTATTTGTTATTTAAAAGAGAAAATATTATCTTATGATGAATTTCAAAATCATGTCAATATATTAGAAGGGTTTAAATGCCAAATTGATTTGGAATCTCTCTCAGTTTCCCGATATCCAAAGTTTGAAAAGCAGTCGAGAGCCCTTCATCGTTCTTGCCTTGGTGCGTTAAAAAGGTTGTTCCAGTTAATTACCAATGCCCTATATTGTATTTATATTAGGGGATGGGGTGTTCATGGAGTAGTGAATTTCAATGTACTCACTAGTCAAAAATTCCCCACAAAAGTTGTCTCATGCAGGGTTATTTCCCAGGGCTAGCCACATCTAGCTTGTTTTGTGCGTAAAGAAATGATTTACCAAGAACAATACTCAACTTGTTTTTTCCAATGTTAGTCATATAAAGAAAAGGTTGTAAAATTAATCTTTTATTAAGAAAATGAGAATATAGGACATGATTCTCGTTTAGATCATGAACATCATCAGGTGACAGAAGTGTCAGAAATAATCCACCGGTCATCTGGGACAGGTGATTTGAGTGGATGTCAGATGATTCATCTGGGTAATTTCTGGACTAAAGTCTACAAAATCAACAGAGCTTTTAAGAAAGTTTCAGATGTAGTAGCTCAAGAGCCACCTCAGGTTTCCAGGCTAGGGATTCTTTTAATCCAACCCTCGGAATCAGTAGATAGGATTCATGCATTTGAGCAGAAAAAACAAGAACAACACCACTCTACCGAAAATGGTAATTTTTCCAATTATCAATCTCTCCCTCATCAGATTTCAGTCTTCCTGTGATTAGGGAAGAATCCAAAAAATTAACGTAGTGCCAAATTATTAGGAGATTCCCTACAAATTACAGTTCATCAAGATGTTCCTGAGGGATCAACCAAACAAAAGGCTATGTCTTATAAAGTAATGGAGGAATGAAGTATCGTATAAGCACTAACAGAAGGGCTGCAATGCGTTATGCATCAATAAATGTCATCAATGTCGTTGTCACTGATCCCCCAGAACATGAGGTTATCTCAGAGGGATTAGATGAAGAGGTTCATGTTCAAGAGGGTGTGCACATAGAAATGAATAAAGGAGGTGTGTGTACTAGAAGACATAGGGTTTTCTAGGGGAAAACATTTCTTTGGGTAATTCCTTTCTATATTATAGAAAGGAACATACTAAAGAGAATGGTAAAAGTCAGGTTACGTTCCAACCTTCCTTCAGAGAAGGCCAATCACTCTCATTAGAGAAAATGATCACACAAAAAGAAGAAGAAACGAAGGAATTAAGGAGGTTAAATGGAGAACTAATTTAAGTTAGTATTCCTCCAAAGTATTCTAAAGATAGTCAATCAAGGGATTTTGTTGTTTCTACTGGTATGGATCAATAAAATCCCCATTTATAAGTACACTCTCATAGTTCCAATCATACGTGTCATAAACAACAACAACCGACAATACTACAATCAGTGGCAGTCCTAGTTGATACACCTGTCCAAACTCCAGTAATTTCACCTACTCAAATCCAAGATCATCCCAATGATTATCAAAAATTAATAACTTCCATTGAGTCATTAACATCTCGGATGGGAGCTATCGATGGATAATGTGCACAAGTTCAACCAGAAAAAAAACATACCCTAAATGGGTGGATTCAATTCCTCTCCCATCAAATTTTGAGAATACCACAATCCAAATTTATAATAGCTCGGGAGATCCAGAAAAAGACATAACACATTTTGATTCATGTTTTGATCCTATCATTGGAAGTCATCAAAAACAAGAAGTATTTAAGCTCAGGTGTTTTGTGCAGTCATTACGAGGACCTGATTTTGTCAGGTATACAAGTTTGTAATCTCAGTCAATTGCTGTGTGGGAAGATCTCTGCTAAATATTTCTTCTTCAATTTAGCTCAAAATGTCCAAAGACACGGTTTTTTATCTTACTAATGGTAAAAAAATGAAAAATTAAAGAGTTTCAGATTTCATATCTCGATGGAAGGGATTAATATATTACTTATGTTTATCACTCCCTCAAGAAGAATTTTTTCCAATATGTGTTGAAAATATACGTGATGAATTACGCACACCGTTGATCCCTGTGAAATACACTGGAGGGTTTCAAGACCTTACTTCAATTGATCTGCAGATTGATGACTCTCTTACAAAGGCTAAGGCTAAAACTCGTGTATTTCAATTAGTTCCAGGAAGGAGAATAGGGAAAGTAGAGACTGCTACAGTTACACTTAAATAAGCACCTATTCCTGCTTCCACATCAAAACATTCATCATATCGAAGGGCTCCACCTCCTAAGAATAAACAAAAATGGCTGCCTCATCAAGATGATCAAAGAGATCAATAGTGGCAACAGTTTGAAGATTTTTTGAACAATGTTTATTCTTTCCAGAAATAACAAGTTATTGGCTACTTCATCATTTCTCTGGATCACAATTTGGTTCAGATTCCTAGGCCCAAAATATCGAACAAGGAAGGATATGATGACCTCCCCAACTATTTAACATATCATCAGATGTGGGGGAATACATCTCAAGAGTTTATTGTCATCAGAGAGAAAAATATGGTGGACTCTGGACATGTAAAACTATACGTTTCTTTATCCCCAGTAGCATATGTTACTGCTACTGGTCCAGAGGAAAAAGTCGAGTGGCAAGAAGTCAAAAGTAAAAATGCACAGAAATATAATGATTGTATGGTCATAAAAACAATCAACCGAACTCATGCCATATTACAAACACAATTGAATCAACCAATTTTGTCTTCTACTATGAATGCCACAGTAAACCCCCGTAATCAGAAGGAAAATCATCAACGAAGCATTATAATTTGATGAAATAAGAGCATTCGGAAGAAGATGAGTTCATATAAAAGCCTAAGTTGTATTTTACTCTAGAATATTTTATTCCATATACTTCTAAAGCATTGGAAATGCCCCCACCAAACAGTAAAGCCTGATTTTCTTAATTACAAAGAATTGTCATCAGATGAAGTGTTGATCTTTTGTTCTATTAACATGATTCACTTAACAGATCTATATGCCAGTCACAGTTTCGATCCTATTGATCCTGAGTTCCTTGTATCAAAAAGAGGAATTAGAGGAAAAAATAGAGGGATATGATATAGGGGAAGACATGGATATACCAGAAACTGCTATTTCAATCCTACCACTCCTAGAGGAGTATATGTGGCAGAAATTCGTGGTAAAGACCCTCAGCATGCTCCACAAAAACAAGAATGTCCTTCCACACCTGGAAGATTCAATCCTGGCATATTTATTTTGGAGGATCGGTTAGAGGTTACACCTTCTTCCTCTCAGCAAATAAATAGACCTAGTCAATCTAATTTGTTGAAGGCAAGAGAATTTCTAAATCCTGCCTTGATAAGAGATTAATCTACTTCAAAAGAATCAACATCAAAGGCACCTCTAAGACCACATTTTCATGATGGGAAACACAAACCTAAGGACCAAAATTATGATGTCTTGAAACATTTTCCCCATGTACTAGACATGTTATCAATTCAAGATTCCTTTAATATATTAAAATATCTTTGGTAGGTGCTCATTGAGGCTTTGTTAAGTCCTCAATAATTTGAACCTAAAATTATTGCGGATGAGGTTTACCATATAGAGAATGATCCTGCAAAATTCCATTCAGTGATTTCTTTTACAGATGGAGATGAAGATGATTTTGTACATGGATATATCTAACCTTTCTATCTATCTGGAATAATCAATGATATAGACATCCGATGATCATTCACTAATAATGGCTCAAGAGTCAATCTTATTCATATTCGTACACTACGTATATTGGGCCTCACCAAATCTGATTTATCTCCATCTACTTTGATGTTGCAAGGTTACGATAATAATGTAAAAGAACCACTGCATGAAATTACACTCAGAATTTAGATTTGAGACCTTATTTCCAATTCATAATTAATGGTTTCTCATCAAGACATAGCTTTCAACATTTTATCATGGATGACCTTGGTTACATCATCATGCGGTCGTACCTTTATCATAACACCAATTTCTCAAATATTAATTCAATGGTCAAATTGGGACATTGTATAGTGACAAAGCCCTGTTCAAAACTAGTGAATCTCAAAACATTGAGGCAGATTTTTATCACATAGAAGGGAAGAAAAATTTACAGTGAAGATGGTCACCAAATTTAATGCTCCATATGGTTTGGAAAAGATTCTAGTAAACCCATTCATACATGTTAGTATAGACTATATGTTGTCTATCAGTCAAATTGATGGGATAGACACAAATACAAACACTTTTATGGAATCATCTATATTGTCAATTATGACAATTCAGCCAGACAACATGGTAGAAATTGGTGATTTTCCATGCAATGTGAAAGCTAAAATGGAGATGTCTTCATTTAGTCCGATTATATCCTGCAATTCTATAGTCCATCAACCAAGCTAGAAGAAGTTATTGCAATGTTAGAGGAGAATAATGATGTAAATTCTCAATCCATCATCTCATCTCTATTAACCCAGGAAGACCCTCCATCATCATCAGGGCCATAAAATGACAACCTCTTCTTCAATATGGTCAAATTTTACCTTCTCCCCTAATCATGGAAATTTTACTTCAACATATACTATTCAAGTAAAAGTATAAGAAGTAAAACATATTGAAGAAGAAGATGAATATCTCAGAAATGATCCTCTAGCTTTTGAAGAGGATATATCTACTACTATGGATGAACTCCAAGAAATAAATATGGGTACAAAAGAAGATACATGCCCCACATTAATTTATGTGGCCATGACACATGAAGAGGAAGAAAAGATTACTTCATGTTTAATGAAAAATTGATATTTATTTGATTGAAATTATACAAAAATTCCAGGTATTGATCCCGATGCTGCCACTCATCTTTTGGGTTTTCCAGAAAAACATCAAGGATTCAAGCAAGCCGAATGAAGAACACACCCAACTTATGCCTCCAAAATTTATGTTGATGTTGATTATATTGTCAAGGATAACATTGTCAGAGAAGTTCAATATCACATAGGGATGGCTAATATTATCATTATAAAAATGAATAATGAACAAATTAGTGTTTTCATTTACTTTAGTGATCTTAATCAGCATTGTCCCAAAGATGATTTTTCAGTTCCGATCACATAATTATTAATTAATACAACAGATGGATATGAAGCACTTTCCATTATAGATGGATATTCAAGGTATAATAAATACGAATAGCCCTAGAAGATAAGGATTCTACAACTTTCACAGCTCTTCATGGTGTGTTTGGTTATCAGGTAATGCCCTTTTTCCTGGAAAATGCAGGTGCAACATATCAACGTTCCATGCACCATATCATCAAAAACAATTTACGTAAGTTTGTTGAATGTTATGTGGATGCCCTATTTGTTAAATCCAGACAACATTCTGATCACTTGGACAATCTGGATATCATATTCAACAAACTTAGATAACAAAATTTGAAGTTGAACCCCTTGAAATGTGCTTTCGGGGTAACCTCAAGAAAATTTCTCGGCATTGTTTTACATTATAGTGGTATCAAAGTTGATCCTGAGAAGACAAAATCAATCCTTGGTATGTAACATCCTCAATATTTGAATGAATTTAGAGGAATTCCTGGACACATGGCCTATATTTGGCGTTTCATTTCCAATTTGGCTGGAAAGTGTTTCCCCTTCACTAAATTAATGAAGAACAGAGTCACCTATCTGCAGACTGAAGAATGTCAAGAAGGATTCGATATTCTCAAGAGATATCTCTTGAGTCCGCTAGTATTAATGCCAACCATTGAAGGAAGACCACTTATTCTCTATGTGACATCTTTAAAACGATCATTTGGTGCCTTCCTTTATGAAAAGAATGATGTTGGTAATGAGAACAACCTTTATTATCTCATTCATACTGTTCATGAGTTAAAATGTAGATATTCAAGTATTAGAAAGTGCTTCCAAGAATTAATCATTATAGTTCAAAAATTGAGACACTAACTGCAACATCATTTGGTCCAATTGGTATCTCACGATAAACCCCTCAAATTTATCCTTTGTCATCCAATGCTTACATGACGTCTGGAAATGTGGGTAGTTATTTTACATCAGTTTGATATCATGTATGTGTCTCAAAAGGAAATAAATCCCCAAGCTATGGCCGATTTTCTAGCTAAACACCCATTTGTATAAGATACATCTTTAAATATTGTACATCTTGTTGAGTATGTCTAATCTATTCATGATAATGCACAAACAAGGGAAATTTACTTTGATGATGCCTCCAGAAGTCTGACATGAAAGAAAATGGAAGATCCTAAATTCAACAAAGTTGGGTTTAGAATCTTGATTATTTCCCCAGAAAAGGTAGTGTTACCCTATTCCTTCTTATTTGTCAGAAGGCGGTATAAATAATGAAGGAGAATATCAAGCTCTCATCAGAGGCTTGGAATTGGTGCTTCAGGCACATTTGAATCTCTTGAGGGTAAAAGGTAATTCAGATTTAGTAATCAAACAACTCAATGTGGATTATTCCATCAGAAAAGAAGATTTGATCCCTTTGTGTGATTACGACAGAGAGTTAATGGTGGAATTTTTTTCAGAACCAACATTTTCTTATGTCCTATGATCACAAAATTCCCAAGATAATGCACAGGCTAATGTGGCCACAACCTTGGCAGATCCAAATCGGGATGAACCAATCATTAGTATTTCTCACCTTCATGTAGTTTCACCTTTCGTTCATATCATAACACAGTAAATCAATGAAATCAGCCCCATTTCTAAACCATATTGTCATATTATAGGATGGATGACACATATCAGGGAATACAATCAAAATGGAACACTCCCACCTGATAGAGCTAGGAAAGAACAAGTCCGGTGACATGTGGTCAATTTTACTCTTTATGATAGCAAATATCACCAAAAAATCTCTTCAAGAGAGGTTTTCATGGAATCCTCTTCAGATGTATTGATGGTGAAGAGACAATGGCTATCATGAGTGGAGTTCATGCAGGAGTTTGTGGTGCCCACCGGTCTGGACATAGACATTATGGTCATATTCAATGGCTTGGATACCTTTGGCCTTCAATGATGGATGATTGTGTTGATTTCACTAAGAAGATTCATTATTTACAAGTATTTTCCAAATTCATTCATATACCACCAGAGTTGCTTCATACTGATAAATATTCATGGCAATTTTCAACATGGGGAATAGATATACTAGGACCTTGTCCTTCGGGTACATCCAAGCAGTTTAAGTATATTCTTACTACTACTGACTGCTTTTCCAAATGGGTGGAGGCAATACCTCTTAAAGAATTTAGTTGTAAAGACATTTTTATCTTCATCAAGTCAAACATCATTAAATATTTTGGGGTTTGTTATACCATATTGATGGACAATGGCACCAACTTTTGTTCATCTGAGATGAGAAATTTGTTTCACAAATACAACATCAAATCCAATAATTTGTCCTGGTATCATGCAGCGGACAGTGGCCAAATATAAGCCTTTAATAAGAGTCTTTTAATCTTACTACAATAGATTGTGGATAAAGATAATAAATCATGTCCAGATAAACTTTTTCATGCTTTATGGGCTTATAGGACCACCCCCCAACACTGCTACGCGGTCATCTTTATATTCATTGGTATGTGGAACAGAAGTAGTCTATCCAATTGAGTATCAATTAACTTCTCCCAGAGTATCCATTTAAGATCTGTTATCAATAGATGAACAATCTTAGAAGAGATATTATGAGTAGGAATTGTTAGATGAAAAAATATTGTGCACCATGCACCACATGGAAATCTATCAGAATCGAATAGCGTGAGATTTCAAAAAAAATTCCTTCACTCATTCATTCATGGAGAATTGGTATAGGTACTCAAAACTCCAATGATACCAGGAAAGAAACCTCTACATATTGAGGCAAAGAGGGAAGGACCTTATTCAATACATAAGGATTAATCTAATGGATGGAGAACACCTTACAATTAACCAATGAAAAATTCTTGAAGTTGTGTTTTTTATAAAACAAATACACCTCTTAGTCCTTACTGGAAGACTTTAAACTGCATGGTCCCTACATAATCCAACATGACATTAAACTATGTCCTCCTTTTTTTCATGCATGACATTAAATAGTAAACAGTCTCTTACACATCCTACATGATGTAAAACTATTCACATGTCCTGCAAGACAATAAATTGCAATAAAATACGTCCTAGCTACATGATGCTAAACTGTATAACACATTTTTTCCCACATGACGTTAAAATGTTCATTGTTAGGGTTTTTGTTACCTCTTGTTTCTCACACAGAGCATGACTCACGTGATCTTAGAGTAAAATTCAACCATAACACCCTCTCTGGGTCATTAACTACGCCTATGTCCCAACACCATCTTCGGGTTTTCCTCAAGTACAACTCAATCACCAATTTATTCTCAATCGAACTACGTGGAATTTGATCTTTTCCTTTTAGGTTGTGTACATAGGAAACCTCCCGAGGTTCAAGCCCAAAACCAATATCATTACATCAGTTCACCACCATCATATACAATGATGATCCATGTAGCCCCCCTGAAACCAATATATTCATATTGGTTCATCATCGTCCTTTCTATATGACATTAAAATATACACCCCCCCATGGTCCTCACTGCAAGACAATAAACTACATATAAATACCTCCTAGATACATGATGCTAAACAATGTATCACTGTTCCATTAATATGGACATAAACTATTCATACTTTTTTCTTGTATGAAAATAAACTACAACAGTCTCTAACAACCTCACCTAAGTGGGAATCATAATTTACATTGATGTCTAATCATGTTTTATTCCATGAACAATGTGCATACATGGCAATTCCAAAACCTTTAATCCTGGATCCAACCATCATTATACTAAAAGTCCCCATTCACCATTCACTTGTACGAACCAATTCTATATAGAGGGTATTTCAAGATCTATATATGTCTTGATTCCCATTCATATGGGATACATAGGAACGTTCGATCATCCCTCGAAGCCTGCCCCAAGTCATTGGGCCTAACAACTAACTCCAGTGTCAGTACCTTGGCTGAAAATTCCCCTTGTGAGCACATGAATGTGGTATGAAAACCCTGGTCATTTTTCTCATCAGGTTTATAACTAACACACAATGTGTCTCCCTCATTATGGTCCTAACTCTAGGACCCTAAACTATGATCTCCTACACTCTCTTCTAAAATGATGTTAAACTATATTACAATAACTATGTATGGATTGATTCTCATTCTAATGAAATATATAGTGAAGTCCAGCATCTCAATTTAGGACCAGCCACAACATGATTATAGTCCGCATTGGTCTAGGTATCTCCTCTATGCATTGGACAATACCAATTTTTTATGTGTCATAACCCTAACCTAAAACATAATTCTATATCTTCATAACCCTTTTTCCTGACTTCTAATCACAAAATGTCTCATATGCGAGAGTTCTTTTGCTTGAATATAAAACATGTTATCCTAGGTGGCCATGCATAAGTATTCTACATAATGGACCTATCATCCAAAAGATGATATTATTTGACCACGTAACCAATTCCCTTAAGTGTCCCGACATAACTCAAACCCCCTAAAGGGTTTTTCAAATAGTGTTAACTTCATTCTTGGGGGAAAAACCACTTTTGTCTTTATTGGTCTTAACAACGATATGTAGGGATCTTTAAAAAAACAACCATCCATAACATATTTGTCCCATACCCTTTTTCATAATCTGTAAGTATTCATGTCTTTGGATTATATTTCCCTTCACTACTATTGGGTCAGACCTTCACAATTGTGACATTCATCCAATTACATTAAAATATTTATTGTGAATATCCTCTCCAAATACAAGTAACTCTCTCCATACAATAGACTCTATGATTTAAAAAATTTGAATCTCCATAAACATTCACTAGATTTTAGAAATAGGACATAAAAATTTATAAGAATTCTTTTTCAAGACTATATAGTACATACCCTTAGGTGGCCTTTTATAAGTAGTCCAAATAATGGACCTGTTAGTCAAAAGATTCTATTATTTGACTATGCATCCAATCTCCTTAAGTGACACTGCATAATTCTACCTCTTAACGGGTTTGTCAAATAGTGGTATCTTCACTCTTATGAAATACTTCCTCTAATGACTTTTATCCATTTATTCATATCATCCCTCAGATTCAAAATTTCTTTAAGTCATAGTTCACATGTTTTCCCTCATACTTGAATGTCGTAATATACTTTCAAATAAATTATCAAGTAATTGAGTCAATTTTAATCCATTGGGTCAAAGCTATCCAACCATAAACATTAGCATTCTTATGTCCGACATGCATGACATTAAATTTCCAACAAAAGATTGGGTACTCATTATATTGGGAACTTGTAAGAAGAACTCTGAAAAGAAGTCGAGTCCCAACTCGCTAATCATACATATTTTATGATTTAGGCAATATTGAGAAACAAAAGATGAAATGATTGTGGGGTTGTTTTAATAATACTAGTAAAAATCAATATGTGTTTACCAAGGCCCATTGGATTAGGTAAAAAATATATAGAAAAAATAAATTAATTTAGCAAGAGAATGCATAAACAAATGATTGAATATTAAATTTCTTCTTCATTGATGCACAAAATTTGATGAACATCCACAGATTGGAGTATCAATTCTTCTTCAAAAATTACAAGATGCTTTTAACATAACTTTTCTTTTGATTTACGACATCCTGAGCTTCGTCATCATCCACTTAAAGTTCATTCACTCGACCAACTACACTCTTTTCATCCTAATATAGTTCCTTCTTGGCATCTACAATGGAATTCATTCAATTTGTTTGAACTCCTTCCAATGAATTGTTAAGTTGATCAACTTTCCTAGTAACAACATCTATCTATTACAGAAGATTCATATATCGGAAAAATTTCTCCTTGATGTTATTCTTCAGCACCTTCAACTTTGTAGCGTGATCAACCTCAGCTCGGGAAACCACAACCTCAAATTCGACGATATTGGTCGACAACCTCTCTCTAGTCAGATCTTGACGGCACTTTTTCCCTTGCTCCCTCTTTAAGATGACTTGTTTCACCGCACAATGGATTTCATTATATTGAAAACCACCATGTCCCAGCATGATGAACAAGGATAACAGTTGCAGGATCATTGAAGATAGTTAATGAAGAGGCACATTAGATATGATTTTCCATATATTCTTCCATGCCTTGCGACATGCAAATTGAAGCATATGTTTAACCTCTCAGTCTGATTCATTATCACTATAACTGGGGGTATATAGTTTGGTATTAATGCACTTAATGAGGTGCCATGTTCTTTTCCTTCCCCCTTGACCCTTGGTACGTCACTTTCTAATCCCGTTGGGGCTAAGGCTGAGGTTTCACCTACGTATCTAGCCACTGAAATTTACAACCATGCATAGTCAATTGATTATTTGGGTAGTTCCAAAGGATAATGAAAGTTGATTAGTTGTCTTGAAAATTAAATACAACCACAAATATTATAATCTTTTACCCAATGGTAGATTAGCAGCATGGGAAGGCTCCTCTCTGTCTTTCCTAGCTTCATCATGATTTTCTAGACGGATTTCAGGAAGCTCGGCTGGGTTCAGCTCCACATAAGCTAACATCTCTACAATGATAGGATTGTCTCTACCCCCTTCAAGCATCGACAGATCATCATATTTCTCAGACAGAACTACACATTTCAACAAATCATGGTCAGATATTTTATTAAAATGTTTTACAGGATGAAGGATAACACTCACATCCAAAATCATCTAAATCACATTGTAATTTAACATGATCTAAAATTTATTCAAAAGACACACCAAGTTTCATCATTTCATCCAGTGATATAATAAATTCTTGGTTAGTCTC
The DNA here is from genome assembly GCA_963277665.1 of Viscum album. Lineage (NCBI taxonomy): Eukaryota > Viridiplantae > Streptophyta > Magnoliopsida > Santalales > Viscaceae > Viscum > Viscum album. Next base: position 329,510,215 of record OY728128.1, read on the forward strand.
ACCCGTGGGAGAATTTGATGTGTCTTCTTAGAAACCCTCCTCTAACGACATTTGACCCCGAAGAGTTTCCTCAGAGAAAATTGTGAAGATAGTTGCAATGGTCGAAAAATGTTATTGTGAAGGTGTTGAACCTAAAGCATCACAGAATAGTAGTCAGTTTATGTCTTCATTCAATATTTTATGAATTATTGTTAATTTACTAGAAGTAGTCTCTTCTCTCCTTTTAGTAGCAATAGGAGCAGTACTGGGAATAGAAGTCATCTCTTCTTCTCTCCTCATTTGATCAATAGAAACAAGGTAGCATGAATTTGCGACTGTTCACCAGTACCATCTTTTTTCCTCAGAGGAGGGTCAATCCTCTCCCTTAAAGGGTAGATTCATGAATCCCCTGTAATTATAAAAATAATGATAAATCATTTCATGAGTTAGGAGTCATGACTATCCTAAGGACTTACCACTATTGATGAAATGTTTAGCTATGGACTTCCTCCTTCGATGCCGTGGCTTCTTTGAGTTTTTGGGTGTGTTGAAATCATCACCTCCAAATACATGTATTAGAGAGTTAAAAGATCTTTCAAACTCCTCGTACATTGCTTTCTGGCCTGAGGATACCTTGCTCGGCTCAAAAAAATATTCATTGGATCCAATAGCGGTGCCACAAGGGTTGTACTGCAGTGAAGGGACCTCAGTAGTTCCTTTCTTAAAAAGCTGATGGATGAAGAAAGTAATTTCATTGAGTAACAAATCCTTGACTGGAATTATGTTTCACAACAAATAAGGAAAAAAAATTATATCTTCAGGAGCCACGTATGCATGCCACTCTTCATCTACTGAATCACTAATCCCCTTAGTGGTGCCACAATTCATCATTTCCTTCACCCGCTTGGTAATAGGAATGGAATCATCCATGGATTATATGAGCATTTCCTACTCTCTGATTAAAGCATGCACTTCAACGGGGTTATTCTCGAATAGGATATCAACAGATGCCTGGAGTTTCCCCAATACATGGATATGTATTCCTTCACATAAGTCCATCTAGGCAGTTTTGGAATCAGAATTTAAACTCTGCCATGTTTGGACAACCCCTGGTTGTAAATATTAAGCATTTTCAAAAGAAGGCCGTGAAGAGGGTCCTACAATCTGGTACATCAGCTTCATCCCAGCTCATACAATAACAGATAAAGGATAATAAAATGGAACATGTTTCTCTAAAAAATAATGGCTATTAAATTGCCTCAATGATATAACTCACTAGGAGTCGATGGGGTAGGTCTATTAACTCTGGTAGGAGGATTGTATCTGGCATGAGGCCGCTTTGACGCATGTTGTGCCTCATTATCCCCATCTTGGGAATCTAGTGATTCAGTCATGGGTGAGGAACCTAGTGAATCAGCTCTAGGTAAGGAAGAATCACCTTCCATATGAAGGGTTTATTTTTTTATAGTTATCTTTTTTCCCCACACAAAGGACCGGATGATTACGTACCCCATCAGGGTATGATGCTACCCAGTTCTCATCATACCATGTCTTGAATTGACTTACTGCTCCAGAAACTGGTAGATCAAACACTACTGGGTTTTCTCCATATTGGTCAAAACCTATAGTGGTCAGGAAACCATCAGATGCTGCTCTAACCTGACATGTAAGGGAATGGATTCAACAATATTCTACATACACATGAATTGGCGTGCAAATATATATGGATCATAGACCCCACATATAATCTCTCTGTCAATTATGGTGGCCAATACACCATCTCTGCAAGCCAACATATATGACCTCAATTACAGGCTTGCTATTCCATCATCCAAAACCACCCAGTTGATGAGTTTACAAAGGCATAGAAATGAAATTTATTGAACATTCTTAGCCTCACCTTCAGATCATATGGATTGAGGGACCACAGATAAATCCCAGAAAATGCCTGGACCGATGGCCTAAACGAACATCCAAGAACCTGTACCCCACTTTGATTATATATATATATATATATTGTAGTTATGTTTTATTATATACCCTAATACATTTCCACTAGTAGAAGTCAATAGGCTCTTGGTTCCAATGTAATGTCCTCGTGCCATGATTTTCAAGATATTTATGGACCACCCTATTATAATATAATTTCATATAAAACATAATATAAAATAAATGAAATAATTCTTATTTGTATAATTTTTCATTCAGTGTTTTAAAATTGATAAATGTCATCATCCATGGTTGTTTTGTTTGCTATACATGCACTAAATGTTGCAAATGAATATTCTTAGTATAAATATTTATTTAAATGAGTATCCAATGTTGCATAAAAAATTAATAATTAATGACTGGAATGAATATATATTTGATGTGATTACATTATTGTGTTTTACCCATGCATGTTGGGTTTTAAGAGGAGGCTTTAATCTATAATTTATCTTTGAAAAATTATAGAATTTTTTTCAACGATTGCATAATATTTATTTGGTTCCTCTGTATATTAATTTTTGTTTGATATGTACGGTTTAATGTGTCAAAATATAGGTTAAATGTGTTTTCCTTTCAAATATAATAGATATATATTATTGAAAAATTATGAGTTGTATTTAATATTAATTAACATAGTAGATCAGATATTGATAAAAAAATAATATAATAAAACTCATGTATACAATGGAAATTGACACTCTTATCCATTAATGTTTGTGTATTTCATTTACTTCTCAATATCGTGATAGTCTGTAATGTCCTCTCCTTAATTTTTTTTTCAAAACCAATTATGATCATATCATCACTTGTTAATTATTTATCCCACATAACACAATAATGTTAGTAAATATGGTAGTTCAATGGTTGGGGTAATGGTACATTGAGAAAATATATCTAATTCTATGTTTGATCCTTTATAATGTTTTGATTCAACATTACTATCCAACCCTTCCCGTTTTTAGTATGTACTGTCATTCATTTTTTCATGAATTGTTTACTTAATTGTTAACTTTTTTTCAAAAAAATTAAATTGGAAACCAATAAATTAATATAAAAATGTTTTTTTACAAAATTAATTGGTCTTTCAATATAATATCCAATTTAACTATTGATCTTGTGAATATATGAATCATCATGTTGAACTGGTAGCTTGGTACTCTGCTCATGAGCTTTGTTAATCCCCACTCTCACCTTACTTATTGGTCATTGTTTATTGTGTTTTAATATCTCATTGTATATTTCACATTGTACCAGTCACAACAAGGTGAAGGATGGGTATTACAATATAAAATATCAATATAGTAAAGGTACTAGTCTCTTTCTGGCTTATTTTTTAGAAATAAATAAAAATATTTATTACCTCTTCAAAGATAATCCATTGATGGGAATGGATTGCTTCAATGATGGTGGGGGTATCAAATAGTGTCATTTTCTATGTTTTTAATTCTCATTGAGTGTTTCCCATAAAATTTTCTATCAATGTAGACTCCCAATTATGTTTATATTCTACAGATTCCCTTCATGGTTTAATATATTCCAATTTCATATCGTTATCCCCACATTAATTTATTTTCTAAATTTTTTTTATAACACCCCTAAAATCACACCTCTGACACATTCATATTATTCTGTATTCTTTAAAGCCACTGATAGTATATATTCATCAGATACATCTGACAAGGACTCTTATATCTAATTAGGAAAAAAATATAGTTAAATAGCTTATCATTGTTATGTAACACTGATATATAATAAAAAATATTAATTATGTCATACTTACAAATTATTCCCAAAATAGTTTTTATTTTCATCTATTTGTATCACCTCGTTATTTACACATTCCGTCATCTGTATCAAATGACTTGAAATAGAAGTGAAATTTTATTTCAATTCAAAAATCTTCTTCTAAACAATGGAATATAATTATGTTCTTGTTTCATGCCACATATATTATTACTATAATTTAAATATACAGATTTTTTTGTTAATCATACCCCATCCTAGTTTTACTATAGGGGTATATAAGGACTCGACCTTAAACATTACTTATTATTGAAATAAATGAATAATTCACATTGAGGATCTTTTCAGGGATAGAGTTTTAGAGAATTAGGACATAACTATTACATATCAAAGGTTACAAAGTAGAAACATCTACTCATCTTCCATTTTTTTGCACAAAAATAAAAACACTTGAACAAAAGAGTCATGTCTAGTTCCTTGTTTTAGATAGCCTAACATTTCCTTGATCCCATATTTGACCCTATTCAACATTATGTCTTGTGAAAAACATTTCAAAAAAAACTTGTTATGAGCATAAAAAGCTCAATAAGGGATACAGAATGAAGGAAAACTATTAGTTTTTCAAAACAATAATTAAACCATGAGTTCTTCATCAAAGTAATTCTTTTCACCTTTATGAAGTAGTATAAACTCTCCAATGAATAAAAGATCTTTACATACCCTTTTGTAACCAAAATATTAACATAAAACCCATATACATAACATATAAAGGTAACATGGGACATAAACATACTTAAATGGAATAACCATACGGTCTACATCCACACATATCACTTAATGGAATAGCCATATGGCCGACTTCCATACCCAATGAATTGGAGGATATAACGTAACCACCCGTCCGGGTATTCACGACACCACCCGTCATATGGTTTATCATCTAACCACTCATTAATTGACCAAGTACCATTATTAGACATAAAATATTGAAAATATAAGCATTTCAATAACAACATTTCATTTGCAATCACAACAATTAATTCGAAGATATTGAATTAATCAATTCATTTTCAAAAATCATTTAAAATAGATTTTTGAATCAAAGTGACTCATACCACTTTGAAGCGTTAAATGAAATTATAAATCTAAAACATTAATGTCCATATAAATAAATATTGAAAACCACTTTGAAAACATGGACATTAAACATAATGATTTTGAATAATGAATCATTAAAACATTTAAAATGATATTTTTGTTAAAGAGTTTTTAACAAAATGAGAGACTCTTGAATACATATAATTGTGGAATAACATTACTCTGAACATTATAATATCATGAGAATAAAGGGATTCATGATATAATATGTCAAATGTAACTCCCCAACCCCAGTTACCTAGAGTCGGTGCATTATTCCATAACATTGCCATGATCACAAATGATTAAGTCTCGAAAGACTGATTAGTTTAGTTGCCTTGGAAACACTAGTTACATTCAAGGATGTTACATTACATCATAAAGTGAAAAATCACAATAACATAGTCTCCATATACCACACTTCTATCCCCTTTAGACTATCCCTATAGGTCTGTCATAAAATATTTCTTCACATCCTGGGAAAAATAAAAAATTGAAAGGGGTGATCTTAGAAAATCAGTAAGGATAACAATATAGCAGAAGCCTTCATAAATAAACATAAACATTTAAGGAAATGTATAACTAAAGCAAAAGCTTTTTAAACCTGAACTTCAAAATAATGTAGAAAATGTAAAAAACGATAATGCCATTTACTTATTCACATGGATATTGTACTGGTCGAATAATCACATGCAATATCAATATCCACATTAATTATGGTGGAATGCATAATGCCAGACTATCATAACATCGTAGACAAGGCCTCATTCCAAGACACTAGTTTGTCTCATGAGACCTGCCGATGCATCGAGGATCTATAGCGGGCTCCACCCGTCACTTATTAAGTCCAATGCATTCCTCGTATGAACTGGTTTAAACATATCATAAACCATAACATAATCGTATCAAATAAAACATGCATAATAGAAACATAACATTACCATATTTGAATCACAAGATATCAATACAACACATTGATATAATAAAAACATTATCAAAACCATTTTCAATACCAAAATAAAAAGAAATTAAAACTTTGTATTTTTTTCATTTAAAAAAATTTAATGACTTGTTTAGGAAGCCGAAACTCAAATAATGGTCATGGAGGCGGAGAAGTAATTGTTGCCACATACATAAAACAATAAAACATTCCATTTTGTCATTTAGTAAGGTGCTTTGTATAAAAATATTCCTTTTGAATAAATGTAAAAGTCAAAGGGCTCCATACACCATATAAAAGAATTTTGTGTATAAAACAAAATATGCCTCAATGAAAGGAGATTGAGACGAATTCCTTAAAAAGATAATTTTTTAAATAAAATAGTTCTTTTATGTGTATTCTCTATAAGTACACATAAAAAAGTACAAATAGAAGATAGGAAATAATAATATCATGACATAATTTGAATGTAGGAGATTAACCCAAAGAACGAAAATTGGGTTCAGAAGTTCCCTTACCAAGATAATTGTTTAAATGAAAAATATCTATTCTGTGTATTCACTATATGTACACATAAATAAAGTAAAAATAAATTATAGGACATAATAATATCATTACATAATTTGAAAGTAGGAGATTAACCCAAAGAACGGAAATCGGGTTAAGAAGTTCCCTTACCTCGTGTCCGACTTGACTCGGTCGTTCTTTAACCTCCTGAATAATAAAATATTGTTAATATCTACTTTCATAAGAACCCTTTTCAAGTTCATTATCCCTTTTATATCACTTATTACCATGTTACAAAATTTATGTAGTCCTTTAAGTTAATAACAGTCGTTTTGTCAATCTTTGGTACTTGGGTCAACAATAAACTTATTATAACTACAAGTTGTTTACATGGTAGAATATCCATTATATCCAGATTTATATTCATGATGTTGATATCATATATATCATATATATCCAGTATATACATTCATTTGTAATATTACGTAACATTTAGAGGTAAGAAATGAAACGCACCGTTCATGGAGACGGTAAGCCGTACGTACGCATGAACGCTACTTTCATTTCTAATTCATATTTAATGGAATGAAATAATAATTATATAAAGGTGTATTATAATTCCATTATAATATAATATATATTATCATTTAATTCATCCTTTATACATCTCACATATGGTGTTAACGATTCAAATCACTTTGAGGGGGCGGTAGTCCGCACTTCCTAAAATGAAATTATCGCGTTCACCCATAATGGAAATCATAAATTTATGCCATAAATGAGAAATACAGAAGTATAAAGAAAAAACATACATAATATATATATCATATATGATAATAGTGTCATAAACATTGCCACATTTAGTGGTGTTAAAAGAATATTGAACAATCATCTTTTCATGAGGTAGTATTTCACCACACATAGAAACAGTATGTTCATTAAACATTAGAAAAAGGTGTTTGTAAGATTAAATAAAATACATCTCATAAAAACATCCTAGTATATTGAAGATAATGGTGTTTTTACAAAATAAAGTAATAAAAAGAGTTTAATGGGTTGGAGAAGAAAAATAAAACAAAATAACATAAGAGAAGACATTAACTTAAAATCGGTTAACTCTTTTTGATTTGATCCAAAGGCTTCCTTGGGAAGCCTTCTACCCAAATTTAGGCTTCTAGGAGTAAGAGAGGGAAGTTGGGAGAGTATTTGGGAAGATTTTGGCGATCCAAATGGCTTTTATGGTATGAATAAGGTGGTAGAGGTGGGGGCCTTTTACAAGAGGAGAGGAGGAGCACTCTTGGAAACTAATGAAATGTTTCATTATTATGAAGTGCTTTTCGGATTACAAAGGTCCCACAATTATGTATTTCTAGGATAAGGTGATAAGGGTTCGAAATATACTCATAAAATAGGTTTTTGAAAAGTGTAATTCTTATATTCTACATTATATTTTCATTTTATTTAAATCGTTAATTAATGAGGTAAATACTGCATCATCATTGTGTAATAAAAAATTTTATTTATTTAATGTCTAAAAATTATAAAAAAACTACCATGATGTAGGAAATCTTTTTATATTTACAATTAATATTTATAGTCAATAATTTAACTTATATAACCCCATATAATAATTGTTTTAGTAAAACAACACATGTTTGTGACAATTTTATTTTTACTTTAAATAAAAAGTTATTAATGTCATTTTCTTACCAAAGTGGCTCCATTAGGTCCCCAAGTTGAAACATGGATTGTCTTGGTCGTCCATGACTCAAAAAATATTGGTAGGACAAGTGTAAAGGTATTTTAATAATTTTATAATATCATTCTTACCTTAAATTTCACTAATTACCATTAATCGCGATTAATTAAACTTAAAAGTTACTATTCACAAAAAATATTTTAATCCCATTAAACAACATTTTATGTCCTAATGAAAACCATGTATGTCGGATTTGTGAAAATCAAATCACAGAACTGTAATGTTTCATCTAAACGAAAAATCAGATTTTTAACTACCACATAGTGGTTTCACTATTCATCAAAAATTGATGTTTTTCAGAACAATGAAAAAATTTCACCATAAGATATAATTGATATCCCAAATTCAAAAATTATGTCTATTTTAAAAAATTCCAAACATTGAAGTTGCATTAATTAATTTTATAATTAATTCCCGCTGTCACAACAAATAGCGTGTTTTTATGAAACAATATATATCAAAAGATTGACAATTGTTTATGTCCAATTTCAAAGTGAAATTAATTATAATGAACACCATTAGATAAAATGGTAAAAATATATTATAATTATACTTTTAAACCACTCAATATTATAATTTATCTCTATAAATTATTTTGAATAAAAGATTTGTTTTTTAGTATTTTCACTATTCATGAAAAAATGGAAGTTCTCAGAAAAATACCAAAAACTCAACATAGGCTAATTTTGATATACCAAATCCAAAAATGAAGTCCATTATGAAATATAAAATATATATAATTTCAAAAAGTGAGTATTACTATTTATTATAACTATTTTGATTGGTCGCAGTGTGTTAGAATCTCGAACTTGCGTACAATGCAAGCTATTGCATTATTGAAAAAGCAGCGTATCGTGGAAGCTCAGGGTGTTACATTCTCCCATCCGTCAATAAATGGTGTCCTCACAATTTGAAAATATTCATTGAAAATAACAGGTTGTAAATAGAAAATACCTTTGTGGAAAACCCACATCGGAAATTAGGTTAATAAAATTTATCCTTAATAAGGGGGAAAGAGAAATAAAAAAGTCACCACCAAATTATGATCTCAATTTGGAAACATTTGTGGCAAATAGAGACATATAATTGGAGGAAAAACGTAAATATTTGTAGGGATTGATTGAGGTCATCAATCACACACAAGTGTAAAATTGAGGGCCTCAAAGCCATCAATCTATGATGAAAATATCATCAGTTCAACAAAACATATGGTAATAGGAAAACACATTTTTGTTTTAATATACATTCCCTAAAGTTTATGAATTAATTTCTTCATAAGAATAAGATATATATATATATATATATATATATATATACTTGGCAAGTATAATTTCAACCTTCAACTAATTTCTACCCCATACTTGTCTTTCACCCAAAAAGATAATAGAACTCAAAAATATTATATTTATCCTAATCATATGAGGTTCTAAATATTAACACATACCATTTATATTAGGAAAACTATTTTTAAACAACCAGGAACTTCCTGTAAGCTAGTGGTAGGTAATAAAGGCCTATTTCACTATGGTTGTGGGTTCGATTCCTACAGCTTTGTCCGATGCGACAGGTTATCCCCCAACCTGTAGGTTGTCCTTTTCCTAAAACTATAGTATTATAATATTCCAAAAATAATTTAGAGACCCTAAGCTTGACGTACATGGACATTACATTACTTTTTTTGAATACTTAGTACATACCCAAAACACACACATAAGGACTGTAACAGTTTAGTGTCTTTAGAAACTCGAACTGTAATCTTCTAATCATGTTGAAAGATCATCAACATCTCCCATAAAGATATTCCCTTTTTTTCATACCTAAAACCTTTTTTATATCCTGGGGAAAAGAAAACATAAAAGTGGTGAGCTCAAATTCCCAATAAGGGTAAACATAGAGAACATAAATCAATCCATAATCATTTGAATGCAAAAACATGAACATAAAATCTAAACATCAAAATCTTGAGAAAAGACATGAAACTTGGAAGTACGTAAGGAATATATCATAAGGGAATATCAATAATGATAAAATATAATAGAAATAAAACATTTAATTGTGGCAACCATTAAGCACATGTTATGATTTCCACTGTAGCCAAGGCATTTTTGTAAAGACCATCATAGTGGACAAAGTCCCTTTCTTAATTGAGTTCACTCCTCGTTTCAATCCTGTAACACTGAACCAAAATAACTTACCGTTCCAGCCATGTCTATATCATGAGATATAAATCATTACGCAATGAATTGGAGGGAGATATAGGTCCCACCCATCTCATAATGAAATCATTCTTACTTGTGCCACAACATAAACATAAATCATTCATCATAACCCAAATAAGATATTGGGTTTCGTAAACATCATTCCATCATCAAATAATCCATATAAAAGAAATTGACATCATTTAATAATAATAAAAGTGAAACCATTTAAATCATAGAGACTTTATACTTGATCCATACACATATGAAATAATTTCATCTTATATGGAAAATGGTTTTGATAAAAACACTTGAAATGAATTCTTGAAGAAAATATCCTTTCTTCTTCAAAATCAATTTCTTTTCACAAAATATAATGAAATTTTAAAAGAACATGATTTTTTTTGAAAATAGTTATGAAATATTTTGGAGGAAGCTTCATGAAAATATGGCATTATAAAACCGTAAAAATCCGTTCATGTCGTATAAGTTAAAAAAAGCATTCTTCACTTACTTTTTCCAAAAAATTAAAAAAAGTACCTCGTAACATAAGTAAAAGAAAGATTCCTTACATACCATGTAGTAAAATTAAAAAATTGTTAAAAGTACTTTAAAAATTCATGAAGGAAATTTTATAAAAAATGGAAGTGGATGATAGAAATAACCCCAGTAAATACTTACGAATAAGAAATCTCGGATAAAAATGAGATTTGCAAAATTATCCCTTACCTTTTGTTCAATATGCTTCGTATATATCTGATCCTACAGTATAATGATTTAAATAATGTCATTGTCTTATTAAATAATCATATTCATTGTTATGATATCATATATGGTTCACTTATGACTTTATATTACCCGTTCTTTTGTAAATTCCATGTTGAAGAGCATTTTGGGTAAAATCATTTCATTTATCATATATGTTTCAACTCGTTATTTTTGATATTATTACTTATATCCTTATTTACATAATTCAAGAATGTAAAACATCATTTATATATATATATATTCATCATATACATATATTTTATAGATAGATAAAAGGAATGAAATACATCATTCATAGAGATGGTAGGCCGTACGTACGCATTAACGCTGTTTTCATTTCCTTATTGAATTGAGTGGAATTGAGTAAATTAAATACATATATATATATACATAAATACAGTAGCATTTTTATTTCATATATTTCATTATTATTCATTATATATACTTTATAATCATTCTTTAATGGTTAATCATTGAAAATTAATCTCATCGCATTCATGGAGACCGTAGTCCATACGTACGCATGAGCGATGATATCATTAACTTGACCATGGACTTGTATTGGAGTGTATGTATAATATTTCAGAATCAATATAACTTTAAAATAATCATATATAGTTATTTATTTAAACCATTTTACCCATCTATTTAAGGTGGTGGTGGAAAAACTGATTACACCAGTGTGTGGAGACGATATTCTGTATGTACGCACCTGCGATGATTTCGTTTTCTGTAGAATGGATAGATGGTCGAATAGATTTCTTTCATAATTATAATAAAATATCAGTATATGAGTGATACTGATGTTATTAATTCATAATGAAACAACTAAAAAATAAGAAGTAGAAGATGAATTAAAGTTGAACGAATCGGTAATAGATATTATCTCTTCTTTCGATAGGACTTTTGAAACCTCCTCTTAGGGAACTAAGATTTTCCTTTGAAGAATATCAGAACCTCTAGGTTGTTTCTAGGGAAGTGTAGAGGAGAAATTTTCAGGGTTTTCCCAAGAATGAAGGCTCAAAATGGTGTGATAAGAGAGGGTGGATGTTCCCTTTTAAAAGGGAGGAGAGGGGCACCTTTGGAATAACTAAAAATATTATTTTATTATAAAGTCATATTCGGTTTTTAATACATAAAAATTGATTTATTTCAAAGCTAATGTGGGTATGGGTCGAAATCCTCTCATAAAATAGAATTTAGACACGTTTAGCTTTCTATTTTAACCTTATCATTTATATTTAACTTAAATTTAAATAATTTTACTCTTACCCAGTCTTCTTGTTTTCTTACACTATATGGTAAATAAACTTACTATAACAAGGAAAACGAACCCCAAGTTGTTTATTATTAATATATATAACCTTATCTATGTCATATGGAAGATCCTTATATTTTTAGGAATAAAATATCAATTAATAATATAATATTTGTTTTAAAAACTGTTTTATGTCAATTTTGACACTATTTAGTAATTGATTTTTCTGAAAATCTTAACAAATTATTAGTTCACAAAAAGTTAATGAAATCAATACTAACATGTCATATTAACCTAGAAAATTAGTGTAATTCATAAAAGTCTCAAATTTAATTTATTTGTGTATTTATAACATCAATTATGTCAATATTTCATTAATAAGATAATTACTACATCATCATTGTGTCATAAATTAATTAAATTATTTAAAGTTTAAAAATTAAAAATAAAATACCATAATTTAGGAAATCTGTTTATATTTCTAATTAATATTTATAATAGAATTTATATTTTGTTATACCCTATATTTATAATTATTTACTTATTAATATTTGATTTTAACTATTTTAACCCTTCTTTAAATAAATTAATATTAAATGTCCTAATCTAATCCATGTGGGCCAAAATGGTCATTTTTTATTCCAAAGGTTGTTTTTGGTCTAATTAAACTTATCCAATAGAATTAGGACATGTGTTAGGGAAATAATAATATCATTTTTACTCTTAATTAGCATATTTACTTTTAACCGTGGAAAATAAAAGTAAAAAGTTACTATTCACCAAAAATATTTTCATCTCATTAAACCACAATTTACTTAATATCATCAACCATGTCTCTCTGATTTTTGAAATTCCACTCACAAAAGCGGTAAAATATAGTTTTATGTAAATTTGCAAATTCTCCTAGGAGGTGGGTAAAATACGGTAAAATGTTCAATAAAATTTTTATATATATAAAATTATAATAAAATGAATCCAATGAATTACATTGAACTTATATAGTTATTATGTTTTGATTTTGACCTAAAATATATTTAAATGAAATAAATAATTATTTAAATAAAAAGTAGGTTTTTAAATAGTAACCTAGTGTTTTCACTATTCATCAAAAATTGAATTTTTTCAGAAAAATACCAAAATATCACCCTAGGCTTATTTTGATATTCTGAATCCAAAAATGAAGTCCATTTTGAAAAATAAAATTATTAAAATTTCAGAAAGTGGGTATTACTATTAATTACGGCTAGTTTTAATAATATTTTAATAGCATATCGTTGTTTAGAGAAACTCGGTATTGCGTTCAACACATGCTATCATGGAAGGTCGTGATTACGTTTAATGCAGCCAAGTTAGGGTTGCGTGTTGTGCAAGACTCCTTTGTTGTAGCGTACAACACAAGACATAAAAAAAATTAAAAAGAATATTTTTCATTAAATCTCAGGGTGTTACATTCTACCCCCCTTAAAATGAATTTCGCCCTCAAAATTCGTCAGGTATATAAATGGTTTACCACTCGAAAGTTTCTTTAATAGAAACCCACATCTTAAAAAGGAGTATCAAAAACAATCTTTAAAAACTAATGTATGAAACATAACGGTTACCCAAATTAACGAATCACTGGGTTTCCACATAAGAGAACATAGGTGAAAATATGGATATGGAAGAGAAACCTAACCATCATGTTCTGATGGAGAGTGGTAATGAACATGTATATGAAAAATCCAACAATCACAAAGCCAAAAATTTGTGATGATCTAATATACCATCTGATTCATCAGATATAAGTGAACTAGGAAAACATTTTTGGTTTTCAAGATCATTTCCCTAAAGTTGATGAATTAAAAAAAATAGTTACATGATTTTGGTACAATTTCACTATTGTTCGTGAATTGAACAATTTCCACTTCATCCCTTAATGAAATGAAATTGGATTTGTTATTCGTGATGTGTTAGCAGATCATGTGATAGAATGATGGGTCATTCCATCTATTTCAAACAAAAGGTTAGCAAAAGTTATATGTCCATATTATGGTTAGATTAATCGTATATGGTTCCAAAAATGAACTTATACTTCATATGTCTTACCGCATAATAAAATAAAACTAGTTTCTACTAACCAGGGACTTCTTGTAGGTCAGTGGTAGGCGATAAAGGCCAGTCACACTTCGGTTGTGGGTTCGATTCCCACAACCTTGTCCAACGCGATGGGCTGTCGCCCGTCTTGCAGGTTTTCCTTTTTTTTATAACTATATTTCTATAACATCCCATCAGTAATAACAAAAAAAGTTCAATCTTTAAACAACACTAACTTATGTCCAATATAATCCATTCCAATCTTTAGGATTATCTAAAAAACTTTAGCCCAATCTCATAGTGCAAAGAAAATAATTATTTGAAATGTCTCATAACAATCATGTGAATGCCTTCATTTATCCCCCATATATCATAAGATATATCTTGTTGGTCAAATTAAAAACAAGTGAATACCTAAATCATGTATTCTATTGAAGAATGAATACCCATTGAACATTAGTGAAAACATGATTGTTGTTAAATGTTAACACTTTCAACATACCAAAATCCTCAAAATTCTTTATGCTCAAACCATGATATCACTTAGTCCTTATATCAATCATGATCTCATGAATACAATCAAACATCTCATTATCTTCTTATCCCTTAATTATGCGCATATCATCTGCTTTCCAAAAATATATCAATCACTTTCCATAGTTACCAGTAACATAAAATTATTGAAAACCACAATAGACCAATACATAAATATTCTAATATTCCATGATACTATATACCTAATTATTTTAAAATCCCATTACATAAACACTTAATCATTCCACCACATTGTTTTCATATTCAATATCACTAATAGTGATCACATGTGACTTCCCTTTGTCCTTTTCTATAAGTGGTTGCTCATGTCGATCATCATTAACCCTTGGATTAGGGCATTGATTAGCATAATGCCCCATTTCATTTCACATGAAGCATTGATGTGTTGTTGGTGCGTTCTCTATAGTATTATCTTTATTCACACCATTAGTAACCCTTTTTCCATTACTTCAACACTCTGCTACTCGATGACCTTCTTTTCCACACAAAAAACATTTTCCAGTCCCTTTAAGAAAATCTCCACCATGATTCTTTCCACACTTTGAGCATAAGGAAACATTCATCTTCTTTTCACAATTATTTTGAGAATTCTCCTTGAACTCCATCTTTCATTTCATGTCAAAACCATGAGATGGATATGTAACACCAACTTCCATTTCTACCTAAATTGCACAACAAACAATTTTTTAATAGCCACTGAAGTCTCTTATAGCTAATGCCCTTCAGAGATTTGGTTTTAAGCCATTGAAGAATCGATCAACTTTACTTTTAGGTTGGATGATAAAGCCAGATTCATACCTTGTAATATAACGACCCATACTTTACATACATTGTTAATACTTCAAAATTGAAGCACACTTATTACAACATATGACAAAACCACAAAGGACCGCATAGGTATAGTGTCTTTAGAAACTGGGAAACATAAACAACTGGTTCATAAATCTTCTACAGTGTCTCCCATTTATTTCATCATATCTAGGGTCCCTTTTAGCATATTCTACTTAAAATCCATCTTCCTCACCTTGGGAAAAGAAAACATAAAAGGGTGAGCTCAAATGCTCAGCAAGGGCAAATAAAGGAAATAAAAATCATATCATATCTTTTTGAAAATCTTAACCTGCAAAAGAGATCATAATATCTTAACATGGAATAAATCATAGAAGTGAAAATGAGATCCCCATAATCATAACATAAAACTTTAAACCTTGTGGCATGCACACATAATCATGGAAAATCATTTCTTGTTAGTCATGACTCATTTCCAAGACTATATTAGTGGACAAAGTCCCTTTCTGAACCGAGTTCACTCCTCGTTTCAGTCCTGTATCACTGAACCGAAATAACCTTTCGTTCCATCCATGTCTATCTCATGAGATATAAATCTTTACCCAATGCATTGGAGGGAGATATAGGTCCCACCCATCTTATAATGAATCCTTTCTTATGTGTGCCACATAATCATAAAACATACATCATCGCATAACACATGTAACAAAAATGGGATTCTTGAAACATCATGACATCATAAATCAATTAATATAAGATAAAGGAATTCAGAAAAATAATTCCATCACAACATGATCAAATCAATTTAATAATAGGGATAAAACAGAACCCTTTATTATCTTATATGGAAAATAATTTTGATAAAACACTTGAACTCCATTCTTGTGGAAAATATCCTTTATTCTTCAAAAACATTTTTCCTTTCCTAACATGTCATACAACTTTAAATAAAATATGTTGATTAAAAATAAACTTGAAAAATTGTAAAGGAATCTTCTTGGAAATAATGTTTTAAAAATCCATTAATTCCGTATAAGTTAAAAAAAACATTCTTCGTACCTTTGTCGGAAAAGTCAAAAAGTACTTCGTACGAAAAAACGACAAAAGATTCCTTTCATATTCTTTACTAAAAACTCACCGAAGGGTAAAATTGGATTTAAACTATTGAAATTGGATGGAATCAATATTACATATTGAGGGAACATGGATGTGGATGATAAAATACACCCCAGTAAATACTTACGAATAAACAATCTCGGATAAAAATGAGATTGTGATATTTCCCTTACCTTAGGTCCGATTTGCTTTGTACGTGTCCGAAGCTCCTGTATAATGGTTTAAATAATGTTATTGACTTATTACAGAATCATACATATTGATGTGATATCATATATGGTCATATTATTAGCTTCTTGTTAGTAATATTTCATTGTTACTTGTTACTCGGGTCTTTATAACTTTTTGTTCTTATGCGTGTTTTGTCGAATAAATTCTTATTCTTATCTTTAGGTTATAGATAATTCATTTCCAGAATGGTATTAGTGTAGTATATACCATATTAATTCATTCAATTCATTTATATAATCATTATGAAATGAAGATCATGTAGAACGAGTCGCATCACATCGTGGAGACGGTATTCCGTACGTACGCACGAGTGATGATATCGTTCCTATGATCGTGGAATTGTATTGGAGTATATATATATTATTTCAGTATCAATATTACTTCATAATAATAATATATAGTTACTCATTACACCATTATACCCATCCTTGTAAGGTGATGGTGGAAAATAGATTACACCACGGCGTGGAGACAGTATTTCGTACGAACGCACGCGCGGTGATTTCATTTTTCCATAGGATGGATAGAAGGTGAATTAGGGTTGTTTCATATTTATAATAACATATCAGTATGTAATTAATAATGATGTTATTACTTTATCATTAAACAACAAAAGAAGAAGAAGTTGAAGAAGAAAGAAATTGAAAAGATCGGTAATGGATATTACCTCTTCTTTGGAACGCCTCTTTGAATCCTCCACTTAAGGAACTACGATTGGTCTTTGAAGAAGACCAGAACCTCTAGGATTATTCTAGGGAAGTGGAGAAGGGATTTTGGCAGGGGTTGGCCGAGCTTGAGTGCTCAATTTGGTGTGAGGAGGAGGGGGAGGAGGTGCCCTTTTATAAGGGAGGAGAGGGGCACCTTAGGAATATCTCAAAATATTATTTTATATTAAAGTCAAAATCGGTTTATAATGGTTCCAAAGGGTCTTATTTAGAAGATAATGTGGGGATGGGTCGAAATCCTATCAAACAATAGGATTTAGACAAGTTTAGGGTATTATTGTAACCTTATCAATTAGATTTAACTCTAAGTTAAATAATTTAACTTTTACCACGTCTTTTTGTTTTCTTACATTATATGGTTAATACACTTACTATAACAAGCAAAACGAACCCCAAATTGTTTATTAATAATACATATATCCTTATCTAAGTCATTTGGCCGAACCTTAGATTTTTAGTAATAAAATAACAATTAATAATATAATATTTTATTTAAAAACTATTTTGTGTCAATTTTGACAATATTTGATATATGATTTTTGTGAAAGTCATAACAGAATTATATCTTCGAACCAAGTTGATTAAATCAACACTAATATATCATATTAACTAATAAAATTAGTTTAATTCATAAAAAGTCTCAAATTACATTTATTTTGGTGTTTATATCATCAATTATGTCAATATTTCATTAATAAGATAATTACTGCATCATCATTGTGTCATAAATAAATTAAATTATTTAATGTCTAAAAATTACAAATAAAATACCATTATGTAGGAATGCTTTTTATCTTTCTAATGAATATTTATAGTCTAATTTATCTTATGTATAACTATATATTAAAAATGATTTACTTATTAAACTTTGATTTTAACTATTTTAACCTTTCTTTAAATAAATTAATAATAAATGTCCTAATCTAATCCAAGTGGGCCTAAATGGTCATATTTTATTCCTAAGTTTGTTTTTGGTCGAATTACACTTGTCCAATAGAATTAGGACATGTTTTAGGGTAATATTAATATCATATTTACCCTTAGTTACCCTATTTACTATTAACCACGGGAAAAAAAAGTAAAAAGTTACTATTCACCAAAAAAATTATTTTTATCTCATTGAACCACATTTTACTTACTGATATCAACCGTGTCTGTCGGATTTTCGAAATTACATTCACAGAAGCGGTAAAATTAAGTTTTATGAAAAATTCAGTTTTTAACCTACCACTTAGTGGTTTCACTATTCATTAAAAATTGAAAGTTTTCAGAAAAATACCAAAATTTCACCCTAGGCTAATTTCGATATTCTGAGTCCAAAAATAAAGTCCATTTTGAAAAATAAAATTTATAAAATTTCAAAAAGTGGTTATTACTATTCATAACGGCTAGTTTTAATAGCATATTGTTGTTTAGTGAAACTCGGTATTGCGTACGACGCAAGCTATCGAGGAAGGTCGCGATTGCGTGTAAAGCAAGCCAAGAAAGTGTCGTGTAGAAAAAGATCCATTTGATGATTTTTATAACATAAAAGTCTCGGGTGTTACATTCTACCCCCCTTAAAAAGAATTTCGCCCTCGAAATTCGTCACTTTGTAACAAACAGATGAGGATACTTCTCCCTCATCATATCCTCAAGCTCCCATGTAGCTTCTTCAAGTTTGTGGTTCCTCCATAAAACTTTCACCAAGCGAGTGGTCTTGTTTCGTAGGACTTTTTCGCTACGATCCAGAATCTCTATCTGATGTTCTTCATAAGAATGATCTTGCTCCAGCGGTACAACTTCTGAGCTGAGTACATGTGAAGGATCTGTTATGTACTTTCTCAGGAGAGATACATGGAACACATCGTGAACTTGAGAGAGATTCGGTGGAAGCGCCAATCGGAAAGCTACTTTCCCAACACGATCCAGTATTTTGAAAGGACCGATATATCTAGGGCTCAACTTCCCCTTCTTTCCAAATCTCATAACCCTTTTCCAGGGAGATATTCGTAAGAACACTTTATCACCCACTTCAAACTCTAGGTCTTTTCTTCGGTTGCCGACATAGATTTTCTGTCGACTCTGAGATGCTCTTATGTGTTGTTGAATAGATCTGACCTTTTCTTCCATTTCATCAACGAGATCAGGTCCTAATAGCTTTCTTTCCCCAACTTCATCCCAACAAGTTGGAGTCCTGCGTTTCTTTCCATAGAGAGCTTTATAAGGAGCCATCTGAATACTGGAGTGAAAGCTATTATTATAAAAAAATTCCACCAAAGGTATGTGTTGATCCCAACCTCCTTTGAAATCCATAGAGCAAGCTCTCAACATATCTTCTAGGGTTTGAATTGTTCTCTCAGACTGACCGTCTGTCTGGGGATGATAAGCAGTGCTGAAACTCAACTCTGTATCCAGAGTATGCTGAAGACTTCGCCAGAACATCGAGGTAAATCTCGGATCCTGATCAGATATAATAGAAAGTGGTACTCCATGCAATCTTACAACTTCCTTTACATATATCCTGGCAAGCTGATCTAGAGAGAAATCCTCTCTAATAGCAATGAAGTGTGCAGACTTTGTAAGATGATCTACTATGACCCAAATAGCATTATTGCCTTTGGATGTTTTAGGAAGTCCTGTGACAAAGTCCATAGTGATGTTTTCCCATTTCCATTCGGGTATGGGTAATGGTTGTAACATCCCCTTAGATTTCTGTCTCTCAGCTTTAACTTGTTGACAAACCAAGCATCGAGAGACATATTCAGCAACATCTCTTTTCATGCCATCCCACCAGAAGTACTCTTTCAGGTCCCTATACATCTTCGTGCTTCCAGGATGAATAGAGAATGATGAACTATGAGCCTCATCCAGCAGCTCCTTCTTTAATTCGAGGATGGGAGGAACGCAAACCCGATTCCTGAACTTTATTATCCCATCACAATCAAGGTTGAATTCAGGAACATTTCTCACCTTATTTTGTAACTCGGCATCTTCTTTCTGTGCCTCTTTAATCTTCACATGTATAGATGGTTGAACATTCATTTGAGAAAGATAGGATTTTTCCCCTTCCATTATAATTCCAAGATCCATCCTTTGTAAATCCATAAATATTGGATCTTTTGTGATCCTCATCAGGGATAAACTAGCATGGTCTTGTCGACTTAATGAATCTGCCACCTTGTTTGCTTTCCCAGGGTGGTAATAGATTGAGCAGTCATAATCCTTAATCAGCTCCAACCATCTTCTTTGACGCTTGTTCAACTCCTTTTGTGTGAAAATATACTTTAAACTTTTATGATCAGTATAAATATCACACCTTTCACCATAAAGGTAATGCCTCCAAATCTTTAATGCAAAGATTACCGCAGCCAACTCCAAATCATGTGTTCGGTAATTTTGCTCATGGATTTTCAACTGTCGTGAGGCATAAGCTATCACCATATCATTTTGCATAAGAACACACCCCAATCCCTTCTTGGATGCATCACTGTAGATCACAAACCTTTCTCCACTACAAGGCAGTGTGAGCACAGGTGCACTGGATAACCTTCTTTTCAACTCCTTGAAATTTTCTTCACATTCCTCTGTCCAGACAAACTTAACTCCTTTCCGAGTCAACTTGGTGAGTGGATTAGATAATCGTGAAAAATCCATTACAAAACGTCGATAATATCCAGCCAAACCAAGAAAACTTCGGATCTCAGTTACTGTTGTTGGTCTCGACCATCTTTCGATAACCTCTGTTTTTGCTGGATCCACAGATATCCCCTCTTTTGAGATTATGTGACCCAAAAATGCAACTTTTTTAAGCCAAAATTCACACTTGGTAAATTTGGCATAAAGCTTCTCCTTTCTCAGGGTCTTCAATATAATTCTCAAGTGATCTTCATGCTCTTCCTTGCTCTTTGAATAGACAAGAATATCGTCTATAAAGACTACCACAAATTGATCATGATAGTCTCTAATGACACTATTCATTAGATCCATGAAGATAGCAGGGGCATTAGTAAAACCAAATGGCATCACTATAAATTCATAGTGTCCATACCTTGTACGGAAAGCCGTCTTTGGTATATCCTCCCTTTTGACCCTCAATTGATGATATCCTGAACGAAGGTCAATCTTGGAAAAGTATTGAGCTCCGCGTAGTTGGTCAAATAAGTCATCAATGCGTGGGAGAGGATATTTGTTCTTGATAGTGATCTTGTTAAGTTCTCGATAATCAATGCAGAGTCTCATTGATCCATCTTTCTTCTTAACAAATAGAACAGGTGCTCCCCAAGGTGACACACTAGGGCATATGAATCCCTTATAAAGATTCTCTTGGAGTTGCTTCTTCAATTCCTGCAACTCAATTGGGGCCATTCTATAAGGTGTCTTTGAAATAGGCAATGCACCCGGTATGAGTTCTATTGAAAACTCAACTTCACGATTTGGTGGAAGACCCGGTAATTCCTCCGGAAAGACATCATCAAACTCCCGTACATTGGGCATATTATTAATTGTGAGTTTCTCACCAACCATTTGAGATAAATAACCTTCATTTAGTGGAATCAATACCCATAAGATGGAAGAAATTTCCACTGGAAGGTTATGTTCATCCTTGCATTGATAGACGATCGTAGATTGATCTGGAATATGAAATGTGACTTCCCTTCTTTGGCAATTGATATGAGCTCCATGTAGAGAAAGCCAATCCATGCCAAAAATCACATCAAATTCCACTATAGGAAGGATCACAAGATTTGTAGGAAGAACTTTCCCACAAACTTCGATCGGAGAAGAATTATAAACTTTTGATGTGACTGTTGTGCCATTAGGTGTTGTCACAGCTAACTCAAC
Source organism: Viscum album (assembly GCA_963277665.1). NCBI lineage: Eukaryota > Viridiplantae > Streptophyta > Magnoliopsida > Santalales > Viscaceae > Viscum > Viscum album. The sequence continues at coordinate 329,532,806 of OY728128.1, forward strand.
ATCTAATTGTTGAGGTAATACGGTGATACCCTTAGAAAATTCTTTAGAAATAAAAGAGTGGGTGGATCCAGAATCAAATAAAACATTTGCTACTTTAGAGTGGATGGTATGTGTACCTTTCACCACTTAGTTATCGTACTCCACATCGCTGATAGAAATTGCATGTGACTTTCCTTTTTCTTTAGCCTTACGATTTTGTTGAAGTCGACCATCATCATCAACCCTTGGATTTGGGCATTGATTGGAATAATTCCCCATCTCCTTGCACTTTAAACATTGAAGTGTAGTAGGTTCATTTGGTGTATCCCTTCCTTTGTTTGCGTCATTAGACATCTTCTTCCCATTATCACGGCATTCAAATGCCCGATGACCTTCCTTTGCACATTTAATACATTTACTTGTCCCTTTAAGACAACTACCTCCATGTTTCTTTCCACACTTTGAGCATAAGGGAAAGCTCATCTTCTTTTTAGTTTGCTCATTAGATTTTCCTTTGAATTCCATCTTCCTCTTCTTATCAAACCCATGTGACTGATGGGTTACTACCATCTCCATCTCGACTTTGAGAGCACATCGAACGATTTCCTCATAGCTATTGAAGTCCCTTATGGCTAACGCCCTTCGAAGACTTGGTTTTAAGCCACTAAAGAGTCGATCGATCTTACTCTCAGGTTGGATAATAATACCAGAAGCGTACCTTGCATGTCTTGTAAAATTTGCTTCATAGGTACCAACAGATTCATCATCCCTTTGCTTCAGTTCAAGAAACTCTTTCTCCATCTTTGTTCGGAGAATACGAGGGAAGTACTTATTGAAAAATAAGTTCTTGAACTCGTCCCATTCCATGGACTCAATTTCATCCCTTTGCCTCGTATTCTTAATAAGATTCCACCATTGATCAGCATCTCCTTCCAAACGATACACTGCTAGGATGACTTTATCATGTTCAGAACATTGAAGAACTGAAAATATCTTTTCAGTAGTACTAATCCATTGTTTAGCAACTAATGGATCAGTAGACCCGCTGAAAGAAGGTGGACGCTGCCTCATGAAGGATTCAACAGAATGTTGCTCCCTCCTTTGCTCGTTTAGAAATCCTGCAAGATTCATATCTTGAGAAAGTTGTGTGAGCATGGCTACAAGATTTTGCATTCCAGCTCCCATATCGTTTGGTTGTTCAATGGGACAATCATTGCATTGCCCATCGCATTCCGCATTAACACGGTTCCTTCGGGTTCCAGCCATTGACTAAAACCAAGAAGAATAGTGTGAGCAACACTAATTATAATATGAAAACCACATAATTCAAGAATAAAATTTTCATGCTTAAAGTCTTATCCTAGGTTAATCATGTCCATTTCTAAAACACTATGATTGTGTTCTATGCTTAGACTTATCCTTAGGGTTCTTACTAAGGCTTTCACATCCTAGTTTCCAAAGGTTGACTATACCTTTCCTATGATACCAACTATAACGACCCATACTTTACATACATTGTTAATACTTCAAAATTGAAGCACACTTATTACAACATATGAAAAAACCACAAAGGACCGCATAGGTATAGTGTCTTTAGAAACTGGGAAACATAAACAACTGTTTCATAAATCTTCTACAGTGTCTCCCATTTATTTCATCATATCTAGGGTCCCTTTTAGCATATTCTACTTAAAATCCATCTTCCTGACCTGGGGAAAAGAAAACATAAAAGGGTGAGCTCAAATGCTCAGCAAGGGAAAATAAAGGAAATAAAAATCATATCATATCTTTTTGAAAATCTTAACCTGCAAAAGAGATCATAATATCTTAACATGGAATAAATCATAGAAGTGAAAATGAGATCCCCATAATCATAACATAAAACTTGAAACCTTGTGGTATGCACACATAATCATGGAAAATCATTTCTTGTTAGTCATGACTCATTGCCAAAACTATCTTAGTGGACAAAGTCCCTTTCTGAACCGAGTTCACTCCTCGTTTCAGTCCTGTATCACTGAACCGAAATAACCTTCCGTTCCAGCCATGTCTATCTCATGAGATATAAATCTTTACCCAATGCATTGGAGGGAGATATAGTTCCCACCCATCTTATAATTAATCCTTTCTTATGTGTGCCACATAATCATAAAACATACATCATCGCTTAACACATGTAACAAAAATGGGATTCTTGAAAAATCATGACATCATAAATCAATTCATATAAGATAAAGGAATTCATAAAAATAATTCCATCACAACATGATCAAATCAATTTAATAATAGGGATAAAACAGAACCCTTTATTATCTTTGATGGAAAATAATTTTGATAAAACACTTGAACTCCATTCTTGAGGAAAATATCCTTTATTCTTCAAAAACATTTTTCCTTTCTTAACATGTCATACAACTTAAAATAAAAGAATTTGATTAAAAATAAACTTGAAAACTTGTAAAGGAAGATTCTTGGAAATAATGTTTTAAAAATCCATTCATGCCGTATATGATAAAAAAAACATTCTTCGTACCTTTGTCGGAAAAGTCAAAAAGTACTTCGTACGAAAAAACGACAAAAGATTCCTTTCATATTCTTTACTAAAAACTCACCGAAGGGTAAAATTGGATTTAAACTATTGAAAGTGGATGGAATCAATATTACATATTGAGGGAACATGGATGTGGATGATAAAATACACCCCAGTAAATACTTACGAATAAACAATCTCGGATAAAAATGAGATTGTGATATTTCCATTACCTTAGGTCTGATTTGCTTTGTACGTGTCCGAAGCTCCTGTATAATGGTTTAAATAATGTTATTGACTTATTCCAGAATCATACATTTTGATATGATATCATATATGGTCATATTATTAGCTTCTTGTTAGTAATATTTCATTGTTACTTGTTACTCGGGTCTTTATAACTTTTTGTTCTTATGCGTGTTTTGTCGAATAAATTCTTATTCTTATCTTTAGGTTATTGATAATTCATTTCCAGAATGGTATTAGTGTAGTATATACCATATTCATTCATTCAATTCATTTATATAATCATTATGAAATTAAGATCATGTAGAACGAGTCGCATCACATCGTGGAGACGGTATTCCGTACGTACGCACGAGTGATGATATCGTTCCTATGATCATGGAATTGTATTGGAGTATATATATATTATTTCAGTATCAATATTACTTCATCATAATCATATATAGTTACTCATTACACCATTATACCCATCCTTGTAAGGTGATGGTGAAAAATAGATTACACCACGGCGTGGAGACGGTATTCCGTACGTACGCACGCGCGGTGATTTCATTTTTCCATAGGATGGATAGAAGGTGAATTAGGGTTGTTTCATATTTATAATAACATATCAGTATGTAATTAATACTTATGTTATTACTTTATCATTAAACAACTAAAGAAGAAGAAGTTGAAGAAGAAAGAAATTGAAAAGATCGGTAATGGATATTACCTCTTCTTTGGAACACCTCTTTGAATCCTCCACTTAAGGAACTAAGATTGGTCTTTGAAGAAGACCAGAAACTCTAGGATTATTCTAGGGAAGTGGAGAAGGGATTTTGGCCGGGGTTGGCCGAGCTTGAGTGCTCAATTTGGTGTGAGGAGGAGGGGGAGGAGGTGCCCTTTTATAAGGGAGGAGTGGGGCACCTTAGGAATATCTCAAAATATTATTTTATATTAAAGTCAAAATCGGTTTATAATGGTTCCAAAGGGTCTTATTTCGAAGCTAATGTGGGGATGGGTCGAAATCCTATAAAACAATAGGATTTAGACAAGTTTAGGGTATTATTGTAACCTTATCAATTAGATTTAACTCTAAGTTAAATAATTTAACTTTTACCGTGTCTTTTTGTTTTCTGACATTATATGGTTAAAACACTTACTATAACATGCCAAAAGAACCCCAAATTGTTTATTAATAATACATATATCCTTATCTAAGTCATTTGGCCGAACCTTAGATTTTTAGGAATAAAATAACAATTAATAATATTTTATTTTATTTATAAACTATTTTGTGTCAATTTTGACACTATTTGATATATGATTTTTGTGAAAGTCATAACAGAATTATATGTTCGAACCAAGTTGATTAAATCAACACTAATATATCATATTAACTTAGAAAATTAGTTTAATTCATAAAAAGTCTCAAAGTACATTTATTTTGGTGTTTATAACATCAATTATGTCAATATTTCATTAATAAGACAATTATTGCATCATCATTGTGTCATAAATAAATTAAATTATTTAATGTCTAAAAATTACAAATAAAATAGCATTATGTAGGAAATATTTTTATCTTTCTAATGAATATTTATAGTCTAATTTATCTTATGTATAACGCCATATTAAAAATTATTTACTTATTAAACTTTGATTTTAACTATTTTAACACTTCTTTGAATAAATTAATAATAAATGTCATAATCTAATCCAAGTGGGCCTAAATGGTCATATTTTATTCTTAAGTTTGTTTTTGGTCGAATTACACTTGTCCAATAGAATTAGGAAATGTGTTAGGGTAATATTAATATCATATTTACCCTTAGTTACCCTATTTACTATTAACCGCTGTAAAAAAAGTAAAAAGTTACTATTCACCAAAAAATTATTTTTATCTCATTGAACCACATTTTACTTACTGATATCAACCGTGTCTGTCGGATTTTCGAAATTCCATTCACAGAAGCGGTAAAATTAAGTTTTATGAAAAATTCAGTTTTTAACCTACCACTTAGTGGTTTCACTATTCATTAAAAATTGAAAGTTTTCAGAAAAATACCAAAATTTCACCCTAGGCTAATTTCGATATTCTGAGTCCAAAAATGAAGTCCATTTTGAAAAATAAAATTTATAAAATATCAAAAAGTGGTTATTACTATTCATAACGGCTAGTTTTAATAGCATATTGTTGTTTAGTGAAAGTCGGTATTGCGTACGACGCAAGCTATCGAGGAAGGTCGCAATTGCGTGTAAAGCAAGCCAAGAAAGTGTCGTGTAGAAAAAGATTCCTTTGATGATTTTTATCACATAAAAGTCTCGGGTGTTACATGCAAGGCTTGTAAAATTCACTTCTTATATACCAACATATTCATCATCCTTCTTCTTAAGCTCAAGAAACTCCTTTTCAATCTTTGTTCGAAGAATACAAGTGAATTATATACTGAAAAACAAGTTCTTGAACTTGTCCCTTTCCATGGGCTCGATTTCATCTCATTGCCTCGTATTATTGATAAGATTCCACAATTGATCAGCATCACCTTCCAAACGATATAATGCTAATATGACATTATCATGCTCAGAACATTGTAGAACTGAAAATATATTTTTAGTGGTACTGATCCATTGTTCAGCCACTAAGGGATCAGAAGACCCACTAAATGAAGGTGGTTGCTACCTCCTGAAGGATTCAACAGAATATTGCTCCTTTCTCTGCTCATTTTGATGTCCAGAATGATTCATAGCTTGTGTAAGTATAGAAATAAGACTTTTCACTCCATCTCCTATGACATTGGTTTGATCAGGAGGACAATCATTTCATTGTCCATTACGTTGATAAACACAGTTCCTTTGGGTTCCAGCCATCGTCTAAAACCCAAAAATAATACTGTGAGAGGAAAATACCATGCTAGGTAAAACAACATAGTAATGCGGGAGTACCCTAAATATCTATCATCTTAGGATAAATTCCAAGAACGTTACCGTAGTTCTAGGACTATATCCTATACGTATACTTATCCTTAGGGACATCCCTAAACATACCATAGAAATATCTCTAGAGATCTCACTAACGTTTTCGCATCCTAGTTTCCAAAGGTTGACTAAACCATTCCTCTGATACCATATGTAATGACCCTAAGCTTGACGTACATGGACATTACATTACTTATGAAAAATACTTAGTACATAAAAAAAACACACACACAATGATCGTAATAGTTTAGTGTAATTGGAAACTCTAACTATAATCTTATAATCGTGGTGAAAGATCTTTACCATATCCCATAAAGATCGTCCCTTTTTTTCTAACCAAAAACCATTATTTATATCCTGGGGAAAGGAAAACATAAAAGGGGTGAGCTCAAATGCCCAGTAAGGGTAAAATTAGAGAACATAAAACAATCCATAATCATTTTAATGCAAAAACTTGAACATAAAATCTAAACATCAAAATCTTGAGCGAAGACATCAAAATAGGAAGTATGTAAAGAATATATCATAAGGGAATATAAATCATGATAAAATAGGATGGAAATAAAACATGTAATTATTGCAACCATTAAGAACATGTTATGATTTCCATTGTAGCCAAGGCATTACTGCCAAGACTATCTTTGTGGACACAGTCCCTTTCTGAATCGAGTTAACTCCTCATTTCAATCCTATAACACTGAGCCAAATTAACTTACCATTCCAGCCATATCTATCTCATGAGATTTAAATATTTACCTAATTCATTTTAGGGAGATATAGGTCCCACCCATCTCATAATAAATCATTCTTACTTGTGCCACAACATAAACATAAATCATTCATCATATCCCAATGAATAAAATGGGTTTCATAAACGTCATTCCGTCATCACATAATCTACATAAAAGAAATGGACATCATTTCATAATAATAAAAGTGAAACCATATAAATCATATAGACTTTATACATGAACCATACACATATGAAATAATTTCATCTTATATGGAAAATGGTTTCGATAAAAACACTTTAAATGAATTCTTGAGAAAAATATCCTATCTTCTTCAAAATCAATTTCTATTCACAAAACATCATGAAATTTTAAAAGAAAAATATTTTTTTGAAAATAGTTATGAAATATTTTGGAGGAAGCTTCATGAAAATAAGGCATTATGAAACCATAAAAATCCGTTCGTGCCGTATAAGTTAAAAAAACATTTTTCTCGTACTTTTGCTAGAAATGTCAAAAAAGTACCTCGTAACATAAAGAAAAAAAAGATTCCTTACATACCATGTAGTAAAAGTAAAAAATGGGTAAAAATTACTTTAAACATACATGAAAACACTTTTATAAAACATGGACATGAATGATAGAAATAACCCCAGTAAATACTTATGAATAAGAAATCTCGGATAAAAATGTGATTTGTAAAATTATCACTTACCTTATGTTCGATATGCTTCATATATATCCTTACCTCCTGTATAATGATTTAAATAATGTCATTGACTTATTACAGAATCATATTCATTATTATGATATCATATATGGTTCACTTATGACTTTATATTACCCGTTCTTTTGTAAAGTCCATGTTAAAGAGCATTTTGGGTAAAATCGCTTCATTTATCGTATGTGTTTCGACTAGTCATTATTGATAATATTACTTATATCATGATTTAAATAATTCCAGAATGTAAAAAATGATTTATATATATATTAATCATATACATATATATTATAGATCGATAAAAAAAATGAAATACACCGTTCATGGAGATGGTATGTCGTACGTACGCATGAACGCTGTTTTTGTTTACTTATTGAATTGAATGGAATTGAGTATATGACATACATATATATATACATAAATAAAGTAGCATTATTATGTCATATATTTCATTATTATTCATTATATATACTTTATAATCATTCTTGAATGGTTAATCATGGAAGGTGAATCTCATCGTGTTGGTGGAGACGGTAGTCCTTACGTAAGCACGAGCGATGATATCATTCCCATGATTGGGGAATTGTATTGGAGTGTATGTATACTATTTTAGAATAAATATCTCTTTAAAATAATCATATATAGTTATTTATTTACACCATTATACCCATCCCTGTAAGGTGGTGGTGGAAAACCTAATTACACCACGGCGTGGAGATGGTATTCCGTACGTACGCACGTGCGTTGATTCCGTTTTACATAGGATGGATAGATAGTGAAATAGAGTTGTTTCATACTTATAATAACATATAATTATATGAGTGATTCTGATGTTATTAATTCATAATGAAACAACTAAATAAGAAGAATTAGAAGAAGAAATAAATTTCAAAGAATCGGTAACAGATATTACCTCTTCTTTCGACACGCCTTTTGAAACCTCCTCTTAGGGAACTAAGACTAGTCGTTGAAGAAGTTAAGAACCTATAGGATGTTTCTTGGGAAGTGGATATGATAAATTGGCAGGGGTTGGCCGAGCATGAAGTCTCAATGTGGTGTGAGGAAGACAGGGAGGAGGTGCCCTTTTATACGGGAGAAGAGGGGCACCTTTGGAATAACCAAAAATATTATTTTATTATAAAGTCATATTCGGTTTTTAATACCTCCAAATTAATTTCTTTCGAATCTAATGTGGGGATGGGTCGAAATTACCTCATAAAATAGAATTTATACAAGTTTAGGTTTCTATTTTAACATTATCATTTATATTTAACATTAAGATAAGAAAATTTACTCTTACCTTGTCTTCTTGTTTTTTTACACTATAAGGTTAATAAACGTACTATAACAAGAACAAAGAACCCCAAGATTTTTATTATTAATATATATAACCTTATATAAGTCATTTGGACAATCCTTAGATTTTAGGAATAAAATATCAATTAATAATGTAATATTTGTTTTAAAAACTATTTTATGTCAAATTTGACAGTATTTAGTTATTGATTTTTGTGAAAATCATAATAGAATGATTAGTTCGAAAAAAGACACTTAAATCAATAATAACATGTCATATTAACCTATAAAATTATTTTAATTCATAAAAAGTCTCAAATTACATTTATTTGGGTCTTTATAACATTAGTTATGTCAATATTTCATTAATAAGATAATTACTGCATCATCATTGTGTCATAAATAAAGTAATTTATTTAAAGTCTAAGAAATAAAAATAAAATACAATCACATATGAAATCACTTTATAGTTTTAAAGAATATTTATAGATGAATTTATCTTATGTATAGCAATATATTACAAATGATTTACTTATTAAACATTGATTTTAACTATTTTAACCCTTCTTTAAATAAATTAATATTAACTGTCCTAATCTAATCCAAGTGGGCCAAAATGGTCATATTTTATTCCTAGGGTTGTTTTTGGTTGAATTAAACTTATACAATAGAATTAGAACATGTGTTAGGGTAATAATAATATAATTTTTACCCTAAATTACACTATTTAATTTTAACCGTGGTAAATAAAAGTAAAAAGATAATATTCACCAAAAAATATTTTTATCTCACTGAACCAAACTTTACATACTGAAATGAACCGTGTCTCTCAGATTTTTGAAATTCCACTCACAGAAGCGGTAAAATTTAGTTTTATGTAAATTTTCAAATTCTCCTAGTAGGTGGGTAAAAGACAGCCAAATGTTTAACAAAATTTTTATATATCTAAAATTATTATAAAATGACTCCAATGAATTACATTGAACTTATATAGGTATTATGTATCAATTTTGACCAAAAATTAATTTAAATAAAATAAATAATTATTTAAATAAAAAGTCGGTTTTTAAATAGTAACCAAGTGTTTTCACTATTCATCAAAAATTGAAAGTTTTCAGAAAAATACCAAAATTTCACCCTATGCTAATTTCAATATTCCAATCCCAAAAATGAAGTCCATTTTCAAAAATAAAAGTTAGAAAATTTCAAAAAGAGGGTATTACTATTCATAACAGCTTATTTTAATAGTATTTTAAGAACATATCGTTGTTTAGTGAAACTCGGTATTGCGTACATCACATGCTATCATGGAAGGTCGTGATTGTGTGTAACACAGCCAAGTTAGGGTTGCGTGTTGTACAAGACTCATTTTTTGTAGCATACAACACAAAACATCAATAAAATTAAAAAGGATATTATTCATAAAATCTCAGGGTGTTACAAATAATCTTCAAAAATGTTTTAAACTTAAACAATACTATTCAAGGTTCAACTTAATCCATTCCAACCTTTATAGTTATCCAAAATACTTATGTCCAACTCACAGTTCAAATTTTATAAGGAATGTAAACACAATTAAGATCCTTTTTTTCCACATAAGAACATGTAAACACCTTCATCGTGTATTCTTTTAAAACACTACAACATCCTGAATTACCATAAATCCTTATTGATTACATTCAGGATCCATTATTCCTTATAGAATACTAGATATACTCCTTCTATCAAAAAATGAATACAAATAATTAATCAATTTCAAGGAAGATGAGAATATCCAATATAATTTATCCAAATCAATCATGTACTATTCCAAAATCACTATTTCAGTATCAGAAACATATTATGGTTTATCTTTCTCTCAACCATAAATTTTTCAAAAATTTAACCTACCGTGGAGTCACTTTTCGTGGTTCCACATAATCTCATGTCCTTGATTAATTAGTACTGCAGTACAATCCTAATATAATCCATAATTATTATAACCAGTACAACATTGATACAACACTCAAATGAAAAAATTCAATAATAACAACATAAGAACTCTAATAATTACTCCTCATATGTGGTAGTATCATTACTTGATTATTATCTAATAACATCATTTGGGGCATACTCTGATGATTTGGACATTGGTTTGCGTAGTGTCCCCACTCTTTGCAGATGAAGCATTGTACATTTAAAACATTTTTCTTACACTTGCATTCACGCACTTAGTGTCCTTTTTCTCCACACTTATAACAAACTCCCATTCCATTCAGGCAAGTTCCAAGGTGTTTCTTCCCGCAGTTATCACATATTGGAAAATTCTTCTTTTCCAACATCCCTTTTCCATCATTCTCTCTTCCATCCTTTTCTTCTCTAGCTTCCCTTCAAAACCATAATACTCAGATAATTCTTTAATTATCTTATTAACACGTGATACTAATTCTTCATATGTTGAGAACACATGGGAGACTATTTCCCTTCTAAATGTTTTCTTAATACCGTAAAAGATGTGATCCTTCTTAATCATTCGATCATACATATTGATGGAGTTCACATTACTTCTACTAGGCATCGTTTCTATACAATGTCATAAAATAGATTAGTTTATGAGTCAAATTACATAATTACATAATTGTAAAACACTTAACATAAATTGAACTATTTATGGATATAATTCCATAATCATAAAAATAAATGTTTGCATTGAACAATTATATACTCATAAACCCTTCATAATGGTTTGTAAAGAAAATGACAATTATCCTAAGAATATCCCCCAAGAGTGTCGTAACCAAGAGTGAAGCAAGTCCCGTTGTCGTGCACCAGTTCCCATTCGAGTCTAGCTCAAAGTGGTTTTTTCGAGTATTACCCCTAGGTACATCTGTGCCAGAGCCGCCTCTACCTGATCGTATCTAGATAGGGATGTATTGCTCGCAAAACTCACAATATCTCTATAATAGAAAAATTATAGGAAGTTCTTATATACTAATCCTCAAAGTCTATCTTTGGGCTATGTTCTCTAATCAGATATTATCTCAATATAGCTTCCAAGGTTAGTAATAAACTGCCTCTGATACCAACTATAACACCCCAACCCCAGTTACCCAGAGTCGGTGCATTATTTTGTAACATTGGAATGATCACAAATGACCATGTCTTGAAAGATCGATTAGTTTAGTAGCCTTGGAAACACTAAATACATTCATGAATGTTACATTACATCATAATGTGAAAAATCACAATAACATATTATCCATAGACCACACTTCTATCCCCTCCAGACTATCCCTGTAAGTCAGTCATAAAATATTTCTTCACATCCTGGGAAAAATAAAACATTGAAATGGGTGACCTCAGATGCTCAGTATGGATAAAAATATAGCAGAAGCTTTTATAAATAAACATAAACATTTAAGAAAATGTATAACTAAAAAAAAGACCTTTAAACTTGAACATCAAAATAATATGGAAAATGTAAAAAATAAATAATGCCAATTACTTATTCACATTGATATTATACTTGTTGAATAATCACATGAAATATCAATAACCACTTTCATAATGATGGAATGCATTATGCCAGACTATCATAACCACGTAGCCCAGGCCTTGTGCCAAGACTGCAAATAAGATTTTGTCAAGGCCTCATGCCAGACAGTAGTTTGTCTCATGAGACATGCCGATGCATTGAGGAGCTATAGCGGGCTCCACCCATCACTTATTAAGTCCAATGCATTACTCATATGAACAGGTTTAAAAAGATCCTAAAACTTAACATAATCGTATCACATAATACATGCATAAAGGAAACATAATATTTCCATATTTGAATAACAAGATATCCATACAACACATTGATATAATAAAAACATTATCAAAACCATTTTCAATACCAAAATAAAAGGAAATTAAAACTTGGTATTTATTTTTCATTTAAAAAAAGTTATGGCTTGTTAAGGAAGCCGAAACTCAAATATTGGTCACAACGTTGGAGAAGTCGTTTTTTCTGCATTCATACAACAATAAAAAATTCTATTTTGTCATTTAGTAATGTTCTTCATATTAAAATATTCCTTTTGAATAAACGTATATATCAAAGGGGTTCATACACCGTTTAAAAGAAATTTGTGTATAAGAAAAAAATATGCCTCAATGAAAGGAGATTGAGACGATATCCTTACAAAGATAATTTTTGATATAAAATAGATCTATTATGTGTATTCAATATAATTACACATAAATAAAGTAAAAATACATGATAGTAAATAATATTATCAGGACATAATTTGAAAGTAGGATATTAACCCAAAGAATGAAATTGGGTTAAGATGTTCCCTTAACAAGATTAGTTTTTTTTAAAAATATCTATTATGTGTATTCACTATTTGTACACATAATTAATGTAAAAATAAAATATAGGACATAATAATATCATGACATAATTTTAATGTAGGAGATTAACCCAAAGAATGGAAATTGGGTTAAAAGTTCCCTTACCTCATGTCCAACTTGACTCGATTGTTCTTTAACCTCCTAAATAATAAACTAGAGTTAATATCTACATTCTTAAGAACCTTTTTAAAGTTCATTATCCCTTTTATATCATTTATTACCATGTTACGAAAATTATGTAGTCATTTAAGTTAATAACGGTCATTTTGTCGATCTTTGGTACTTGAGTCAACAATAAACATCTTATAACTACAAGTTGTTTATTTGGTAGAATATCCATTATCTCCATATTTATATTCATGATTTAGATATCATATATATCATATATATCCAGTATATACATTCATTAATAATATTACGTAACATTTAGAGGTAAGAAATGAAATGCATCGTTCATGGAGACGGTAAGCCGAACATACGCATGAACGCTACTTTCATTTCTAATTCATATTTAATGGAATGAAATCATAATTATATAAAGGTGTAATATAATACCATTATAATATCCTATATAATATCATTTACTCCATCCTTTATATGTCCCACATATGGTGTTAACGATTCGAATCACTTTGAGGGGGCTGTAGTCCGCACTTCCTAAAATGAAATTATCACGTTCACCCATAAGGGAAATTATAAAGTTATGGAATAAATGATAAATAAATAAGCATAAGGAAAATATAAAAATAATATATATATATATATCATATATGAAAATACTGTCATCATAATGGCCACCATTAGAGGTGTTAATAGAATATTGGACATTCATCGTTTCGTGAGGCAGTATTTCGCCACCCACAGAAACAATATGTTCTTTAACCATTAGACGAAGGTGTGTGTAAGTGTAAATAAAATCATTCTCATAAAAACTTCATAGTATATTTAAGATTCTAGTGTTGTTAAAAAATAAAGGAATAAAAAGATTTTAAGGGGTTGGAGAAGCAAAATAAAACAAAATAACATAATAGAAGACATTTCCATATAATCGGTTAACTCTTTTTGATTTAAGACAACGATTCCTTGGGAAGACTTATGCCCAATGTGAGGCTTGTAGGAGTAATAGAGGGAAGTAGGGAGAGTATTTTGGTAGATTTTGGCCGAGTTAAATGGCTTTTATGGTATGAATAAGGTGGTAGAGTTGGGGGCCTTTTATAAGAGGAGAGGAGGGGCACTCTTGGAAACTCATAAAATGTTACATTATTATGAAGTGATTTTCAGATTCCAAATATCCCAAAATTATGTATTTAGAGGATAAGGTGATAAGGGTTCTAAATATACTCATAAAACATGTTTTTGACATGTGTATGTCTTAGATTTTACATTATATTTTAAATTTTTTTAAATCGTTAATTAATGAGGTAATCACTGCATCATCATTGTGTAATAAAACATTTAATATATTTAATGTCTAAAAATTATAAAAAAATTTCCATGATTTAGGAAATATTTTTATATTTCCAATAAATATTTTTAGTCAAAATGTTAACTTATATAACCCCATGTAATAATTTTTTTATCAAAACAACACATGTTTGTGACAATTTTATTTTTTACTTTAAATAAAAAGTTATTAATGTCATTTTCTTACCCAAGTGTCTCCATGGCGTCCCCAAGTTGACCCATGGGTTGTATTGGTCGGACATGACTCACCCAATAATGGTAGGACAAGGGTAAAGGTATTTTCATATTTTTATAATATCATTTTTACCTTAAATTTCACTAATTAACATTAATCACGATTAATTAAACTTAAAAGTTACTATTCATCAAAAAATTATTTTAATCCCATTAAACTACATTTTACATCCTAATGACAACCATGTTTGTTGGATTTTTTAAAATCAAATCATAGAAGTGGTAATGTTTCATTTAAATGAGAAATCAGTTTTTTTAACTACTACTTAGTGGTTTCACTATTCCTAAAAAATTGAAGTTTTTCAGAACAATGCCAGAATTTCACCCTAAGCTATAATTGATATTCTGAATTAAAAAATTATTTCTATTTTACAATATTCCAAACATCTAAGTTTCATTAATTAATTTTATAATTAATTCCCGCTGTCACAACAAATAGCATGTTTTTAAGAAACAATATATATCAAATGATTTACAATTGTTTACCTCCAATTTCAAAGTAATATTAATTCTAATGAACACCATTGGATAAAATGGTAAAAATATATTATAATTATACTTTAAAACCACTCAATAATATAATTTATCACTATAAATAGTTTTGATTAAAAAATATGTTTTTAAGTATTTTTCACTATTTATAAAAAATTGGAAGTTCTTAGAAAAATACCAAAAATTCAACATAGGCTAATTTCGATATTCTGAATCACAAAATGAAGTCCATTTTGAAATATAAAATATATATAACTTCAAAAAGTGGGTATTACTATTTATAATATCTATTTTGACTGGTCGCGGTGTGTTAGAATCTCGATCTTGCGTACAATGAATGCTATTGCATTATTGAAAGAGAATCATATCGTGGAAGCTTGGGGTGTTACATCAAAGGACAGTATACACACCATATAAAAGTGAATTGATGCATAACAACAATTAAGTCTCAATGGAAATGTAATTTGAGATTAAAATCCCTTATAAAGATTGTATCCTTAAATTAAGGATAGATATATCACATAATTATGAGTGGGATTAAAAATACACCCAATATAAGTTGATATTAAGTGTGAAACAATTGTTGGTCAGTCACACATAATCTTGGAAAAACAAAACTAATGACATAGATATTTAACTCAATGAAATGAGATTGAGTTATGATTTCCCATACTAGTTCATAAGAATTTATCAATGAGATGATTATGTGTAGAAATATTATATCCACACAACGGTTTGTGGAAATTACAACATAGAGATTTCACACATAATCTTGGAATAATAAAATCACAACTTAGAGGTTTAACACAAATAATTGAATGTGGGTTAATAAGATCCTTTACAGAAATCCGACAGCCTAACGGTGTCACTTTAAAATTCAGAATATGATTTGATGAGAGGGAAAATTGTATCTCATCACATGGACATCAAATTTACATAAATAAGGATATAGAAGAACATAACCCAACATAATAGTATTTGAATTAATATACATAACAAAATAAGACTTTTAAAAAGAGGAGGGTGAATGGTCCCCTTACCGAGTTGGGTATCTTTTGAAACATACACCCCATGTAAGAAGGGTCATACAATGAAGATATAAATACCCATAAATGAAATTATACTACACAAAATGTATAATAATGGGCAGTACATACACAAATCAAATGAAATAGTGGAAAACATATCATAAATGTTAGCGGAGTAAAAGTGAGATGAAAAATACCTTATGAAAAATCGGCAGCCTAATGACGCCACTTAAAATTTCCAAAAATGGATTTATGAGATAAAATAGGGTCTATCATAATATTAACATAATAAGTACAATATTAGTAATATAAAAGAACATCCCCAAACATAATAATGATGAGCTTAAAAGAAATGACATAAATGAGGGTACTTAAAAAGAAAGAGAGAGGTCGGATCCCTTACGAAAATTTGGCAGCCTAACGGCACCAAACAAAACTTCCAAAGTGGATTGATGAGAGAAAATAGGGTCTCTCATCATATGAACATAAAAATTAGAATAAGATAAATCTAAAATAACATCAAAATCATAAGAAATATGAGCTTAAATGTAATGACATAAAAGAGTGTACTTAAAAAGAAAGAGAGGGGTAGGATCCTTTACCTCATGTCCGACATGTCTTGTTCAATTTTTTTAAATTCCTAAATAATAATCTTTGGTCAATTTATAATTTCATAAGTAAATCCTTTAATTATTATTATTCAGTTCATATCACAAATTATAATTTTATAATAATTGTTTAATAATGTTAGTTCATATCAGACATTTTTGCCGATGTTTGTTACATGAGTCAAAAATGAACTTGTTTGAAATGAATTGTCCATGTAGTTATAAGTACATCATCTCCAGAATGGTATGAATGATTTAAATATCATATATATACAATAAATATTAATTTTATACTATTTGATAACATTTTGTGAAAAAAATAAATGAAATGCACCATTCATGGAGATGGTAGGTCGTACGTATGCATGAACGCTACTTTCATTTATTTATCATATTAATTGAATTAAAAAATAAATGAGATATACATATATTATAATTAAAGTATAATATCAATTTTATATAGGTCACATATGTTCATTAATTTCATTCTTTATACATTCAATGTATTTCCGGAACGAGTCACATCACTTGAGGGGGCGGTAGTCCAAACTTCCTCATATAAAATTATCAGATGTGCACAACATGGAAAGAATAAAGGTATGTTTTAAATATTAAGTAAATAATCATATAGAATACATAAATACCATATATATCACATATAAAATACAGTGACATCATACTTTCCACCTTTATATGTGTTAAAAGAAGATTGAACAATCATCATTTTGTGAGGCAGTAATTCGCCATCCATAGAAACAGTATGTTCTTTAACCATTAAGTGATGGTGTGTGTAATTTTAGCTCGAATAATTCACATAAAAACATCGAAGTATATTTAATATACTGTTTTTGTTACAAAAGAAAATAATTAAAAGAGTCTAGGGGTTTGGAGACACAAAATAAAACAAGAGAATACAAGTGAAGACTTTACCTTTAAATCAGGTAACTCTTCTTTGTTTGAACCAAAATGGTTTCTTGAAGAGAATTATACAAAAGGTGAGGCTTCAATGATTAATATAGAGATGTGGATAGATGAAATGGGCAGTGTTTGGCTGAGCCAAATGGTTGAGGCATGTGGGTAAGGTGGTATAGGTGGGGTCCTTTTATAAGAGGAGATGAGGGGAACTCATGGAAAGTCAAGAAAAGTTACTTTATTATAAAATTATTTTCGTATTTTAAAGGACACAAATTTATATATTTCAAGGATATGGTGATAAGGGTTCTAAATATACTCATCTAATAGGCTTTTTCCATGTGTAAGTCTTAGATGTTAAATTATCTTTTCATTTTATTTAAATCGTTAAATAATGAGGTAATCACCACATCATCATGGTGTCATAGATAATTTAATTTATTTAATGTCTAAAATTTATAAAAAAATATCATGACATAGGAAATATTTTTATCTTTCTAATGAATATTTATAGTAAAAAATATGACTTGTATAACCCCATTTAAAAATTGTTTTAGTAAAATAACACATGTTTGTGACATTTTTATTTTAACATTAAATAAAATGTTTTTAATGTCATTTTTCCTACCAAAGAGGCTCCATGGGGTCCCCAAGTTGACCCATTGATTTTAATTTTCGTCCATGACACATAAAATAAGATTAGGACATGTGTCAAGGTCATTTAATATTATTAAAACATTATTTATACCTTAAATTATACTAATTAACACTAATCGTGATTGAAAACATAAAAGTTACTATTTACCAAAAAAATTTATTTTAATCCCATTTAACCACATTATACATCCTATTGAGAACCATGTATGTTGGAGTTTTGAAATTCAAAACACTGAGGTTGTAAAATTTCATTTAAACGAAAAATCAGTTTTTTTAAGTACCACTGAGTGGTTTCACTATTCATCAAAAATTGATGTTTTCAGAAAAATACAAAAAATTCACCATAAGATATATTTGATATTCTGAATTCAAAAATTATGTATATTTTACAAAATTCAAGACATATAACATACATTAATGAATTTATTAATTAATTCCCACTGTCAGAACAAATAGCACGTTTTTCTGGAACAATATATATCAAAAGATTGACACTAGTTTATGTCCAATTTCAAAGTGAATTTAATTATAATGACCACTATTGGATTAAATGATAAAAATATATTCTAATTTTACTTTAAAACCAATTCATAAGATAATATTATCATATAATTAAATTACATTAAAACGAGGTTTTAAATTAAAATATAGCGTTTTTCACTATTCATTAAAAAATGAACTTTATCGGAAAAATACGAAAAATTTACACAAAGTAAATATTTATGTCCCGATTCTAAAGAATAATTTTATTTTGTCAAATATAACACATAAAATTTTCAAAAAGTGGAATTAAAAGAATTTCTCCTTCAAAAGGCATTTAATCGACCTTTTAATGAATATTTGAATGTTTATGCTTAAAATTGGATTCATTCACATTTTTAATCCTCTAACATTTATTGTAAAAATTAATGAATATTTGAAAAATATATATAATCAGATTGTAGTTAGTTCTATTAATTTCCGTCATTATAATGGCTAGGTGTTAACTACCATTTAGAAAAAAATTATTTTTTTATTAGAGTGGAATGTATGATTTCAAATGAACTCGTTGTTGTGTATTGGGTAAGGCATCGAGCATATCATTCCCTTTAAATTAATATTAACTTTTTATTAAAAAATAGGGATAAATATAAAAATGTCATATTCTTTATTTAACTGGGGTGTTACATCCTTCCCCCCTTTTTGGAATTGCGTCCTCGCAATTTTAAAATTGGCCACGGAAATATCATTGAGAGTCCCACATCAGAACAAGAGTCGGTAAAACAATCAATTTAAAAGAAACAAATAGAAGTACAGATGTCACCTGGGTAAACCCGTACTAGGATTATATGTAGGAAAACATAGATGTGGAAGAAAAAAGCAAAGGGTCGTGTTCTGAGGGTGAGTGAGAGAAAACATGTTTAGGAGAAAGTTAAAAACAAGAAAATCACAAACATGTGGTGGGTTAAACGGTATTCAATTCCCCAGTAAGAAAAGTTAATAGAAAATTTTTTTATGTTACTTTTCATTGAGGAATTTATTTTTGATCTTAATGAGACCTACATACTTGTCATATTGACTTTCAGCTTTTACTATATTTCTTACAAAAACTCATACTTCCTCCAAAAGATTAGTATTTAGGATGACTTGGTCACATTAAGAGTACTATAATGAGCTTCTTGATAATCACCTAGTCCAAAAAATAGAACTATATATTTCCCATGTCTTTAGACCCTTACCAAAACCAAAATTTTTAGAACAAGATCATATAATCTAGAAAAGGATAACCCTTTATAAAAAGAAAATCTATTCATAATCTTGAAAATTTGTCCAAAAAACCCAAAGTTCAATGAGGACCATTCGATAGACAATTTTTCCATAACATTCTTCAAAGTAAACCAAAATAAGATTGAAATCCAAATATTTGAAGGATTTAGTCACATAGTCTTCCAATATTAACATTAACACTTATCTCCAAAAAACATCAATTGCTCTAAAAGTATCATATTGAAAAGTAATTATCCTAATAACATATCCTCCATGATAGGTTAATAATTTCAATAGATAAAGAAAAATAAACTTACCCCTAATTCATAAAACCATTTAACTAAAAATAATAAGTCATACTAACTAGGGACTTCTCGTAGTCGAGTTGTAGGTGATGAATAACAGTCACACATTGGTTGTGGGTTCGATTCCCACATCTTCGTCCGACTCGATATGTTGTCACATGGTCTACGTGTTTTCCATTTTCCAAAACAACATGATTCTTATAGCATTCCCCAAAAAGAAATAAAATCTTCAAAAATAACCATAACATAATCTAACTTCATGTTTATCTCATGCCTTCCATTTTCCATATAATAACCCATAATACATCAAAAGTAAGGACTATATAAAACCTAATGGTTAAATATATAATTATTACCTGAACTTCCAGATCGATTTGGTCATCTCATACAAGATTCATTAGAGAACTCACCAAGGATCAAGTGGTTGATCATGATTCCTGATAGTTGGTTTAGAATAATAACGAGATTTCTCATTGAATCCCTCATTTCATCCAGTATCTTAATCAGAGAACCACCACAACTTCCATCAAATTCATTTCCACTTTGGCGCCTACTAGATCCATCCATTTACTAAAACCAATAATATCAGTGTGAGTATATCAACAAAATCATCATGTACTAATGAGGAAGATAAAAACTAATATATACTTACTCATTCAATTTATCTAAAATTTATGACTCTTTCTGAAATCTTAACTATTATGGTAATGTCACTTATGCTTAGAGAATACCCTTACCTCTAATGTTATCTAAACTGACCTTTGATACCAACTATAAGAACTCGGCCTTAAACATTATTTATTATTGAATTAAATGAATGAATCACATTTAGGATCTTTTCAGGTTTATAGTTTTAGAGAATTAGGACATAACTATTACATCTAAAAGGTTACACAGTAGACACATCTACCCATCTTCCATTTTTTACCACAAAAATAAAAAATCTTGAACAAAAGAGTTATGTCTAGTTCCTTGTTTTAGACAGCCTGACATTCCAAGATCACATCTTTGACCCTATTCAACATTATCTCCCGTGAAGAACATTTCAAAAAAACTTGGGATGAGCATAAATATCATATTAAGGGATACACAAAGAATAAAAACTGTTAGTTTTTCAAAACAACAAGTAAACCATGAGTACTTTATCAATGTAATACTTTTAACCTCTATGAAGTACTATAAACTCTTCAATGAATAAAAGTTCATTACATACCCTTTTATAACCAAAAGATTACCATAAAACCCATATACATAACATATAAATGTAAATTGGGACATAAACATACTTAAATAGAATAACAATATAGTCGACTTCCACACATATCACTTAATGGAATATCCATACGACCGACTTCCATACCCAATGCATTGGAGGTCATAACGTAACCACCCATCCTGGTATTCACAGCACCACCCGTCATGTAGTTTATCATGGAACAACTTGTAAAATGTCCAAGTACCATCATTACACATAAAATATTGAAAATATAAACATTTAAATAAAAATATTTCATTTAAAATCACAATAATTAATTCCATGATATTGAATTAATCAATCCATTTTAAAAAATCATTTAAAGGTGATTTTTGAATCAAAGTGTGCCATACCAATTTGATGATTTTAATGGAATTATAATGTTAAAACATTAATTTCCATATAAATAAATACTGAAATCCTTTTTTAAAACATGGACCTTAAAGATAAATATTTAGAATAATGAATATTTAAAACATTTAAAACGATATTTTTGTTAATGAGTTTTTAACAAAATGAGAGACTCTATAATACAAATAATTGTGGAATAAAATTTACTCCAAACATTATAATATCATGAGAATAAAGGGATTCATTGTATAATATGTCATAGGACAGTATACACACCATATAAAAGTGAATTGGTGCATAACAATAATGAAGTCTCAATGGATATGTAAATTGAGATGAAATCCATTAAAAAGATGGTATCCTTAAATTAAAGACAAATATATCACATAATTATGTGTGAGAAATATAAATAAACCAAATATAAGTAGATATTAAGTGTCAAACAATCATTGGTCAGTCACACAAAATCTTGGAAAAACAAAACCAATGACATAGATATTTAACTCAATGAAATGAGATTGAGTTATGATTTCCCATACAAGTTCGTATGAATTTATCAATGAGATGATTATGTGTAGAAATAGTATATCAACAAAAAGGATTGTTGAAATTACAACATAGAGATTCCACACATAATCTTGGCATAATAAAATCATGAAGTAGAGGTTTAACCAAAAGAATTGAAAGATGGTTAAGAAGTTCCCTAACAGAAATCCAACAGCCTAATGACATCACTATAAAATTCAGAAAATGTGTTGATGAGAGGGTAAATGTTTTCTTATCACTTGGACATAAAATTTAAATAAATAAGGATATATAATAACATATCCCAAAATAATATTATGTGAATTAAAATACATAACAAAAGAAGTCTTTTAAAAAGAGGAGGGCGAATGGTCCCCTTATCGAGTTGGGTAACTTTCAAAACGTACACCCCATGGAAGAAGGGTCATACAATGAAGATGTAAATACCCATAAATTAAATTATACTACAAAAAGTGTATAATAATTGGAAGTACATACACCACTCAAAGTAAATAGTGAAAACGTAGAATAAATTTCACGGGAATAAAAGTGAGATGAAAAATCCCTTATGAAAACTCGGCAGCCTGACGACGCCACATAAAATTTCCAAAAATGGATTTATGAGATCAAATAGGGTCTCTCATAATATAAGAATAAAAAGTAAAGTATTAGTAATATAAAATAACATACCCAAACAAAATAAATATCGTCTTAGTAGAAATGACATAAAAGAGGGTACTTAAAAAGAAAGAGAGAGGATGGATCCCTTACGAAAATTCGGCAGCATAACATCGACAATCAAACATTCCAAAATGGATTGATGAGAGAAAATAGGGACTCTCATCATATGAACATAAAACGTACAGTAAGATAAATATAAAATAACATCCCTATCATATGAAATATGATCTTAAAAAGAATGACATAAAAATGTGTACTAAAAAAGAGAGGGGTAGGATCCCTTACCTCAAGTCCGACTTGTCTTGTTCGTTTCTCTATTTTCCAAAATAATAAAATTTGTTCAATTTATAATTTCGTAAGGAAATCCCTTAAAGATTAATATTCAGTTCATATCACATATTATAATGGTATGATAATTGTTTAATAATGTTAGTTCATATCCGACGTTTTTTCTGATGTTTGGTACATGAGTCCAAAATGAACTTATTTGAAAAGAATTGTCCATGTAGTTATAATTACATCATCTCTAGAATAGTATTAATGATTTAAATATCATATATATCTAGTAAATATTCATTTTATACTATTCCATTAAATTTGGGGATAAAAAGAAATGAAATGCCCCATTCATGGAGACCGTAGGCCGTACGTACGCGTGAACGCTACTTTCATTTCATTATCATGTTAATGGAATTAAAAAATAAATGATATATATTTATATTATAATTAAAGTATAATATATATGTTATATAGGTCACATATGTTCATTAATTTCATTCTTTATACATTCCATGTATTTCATGAATGAGTCACATCACTTGAGGGGGCGGTAGTCCACACTTCCTCATATGAAATTATCTCATTTGCACAACATGGAAAGAGTAAAGGAATGTTTTAAGTATGAAATACAGAAGAATATAGTAAACATAAATACCAAATATATCATATATAAAATAATGTGACACCATAATAGCAACCTTTAAAGGTGTTAAAAGACGATTGAACAATCATCGTTTCGTGAGGTAGTAATTCGCTATCCACAGAAACAGTATATTCTTTAACCATTGGACGTAAGTGTGTGTATGTTTATCTAGAATACTTCACATAACAACATGCTAGTATATTTAAGATATTGGTTTTGTTATAAAATAATGGAATAAAAAGTGTTTAGGGGTTTGGAAAAGAAATATAAAACAGGAGAACACAAGTGAAGACATTACCTTTAAATCAGCTAACTCTTCTTGGTTTGAACCTAAAGGGTTTCATGAAGAGCATTCTACCAATGTTTAGGCTTCAATGAGGAATAGAGGGATGTGGAGAGATGAAATGGGCAGAGTTTGGCCGAGCCAAAGGCTTGAGGCGAGTGGGTAAGGTGGTTGAGATGGGGGCCATTTATAAGAGGAGAGGAGGGGCACTCATGTAAAGTCAACCAATGATACTTTATTATAAAATGATTTTCGTATTTTAAAGTATCCACATTGATATATTTCAAGTATAAGGTGATAATTGTTCGCAATATACTCATCCAATGGGATTTTTCCAATTTCATGTCTAAGATTTTACATTATCTTTTTTGTTTATTTAAATAGTTAAATAATGAGGTAATCACTACATCATCATGGTGTAATACATAATTTAATTTATTTAATGTCTACAAATAATAAAAAGAATATAATGATATAGGTAATATTTTTATGTTTATAATGAATATTTATAGTAAATAATATGACTTCTATAATCCCATTTTAAAATTGCTTTTGTAAAACAACACATGTTTGTGACATTTTTATTTTAAAATTAAATAAAATGTTATTAATGTCATTTTCCTACCCTAGTGGCTCAACCGGGGGCCCAAGTTGACCCATGTATTGTCTTGGTCGGACATGACACATCAAATAAGCATAGGACTCGTGTCATGGTCATTTCATTTTATTAAAACATTATTTTTACCTTAAATTACACTAATTACCTCTAATCGTGATTAAAAACATAAAAGTTACTATTCACCAAAAAATTATTTTAATCCCATTGAACCACATTTTACATCCTATTGAAAACCATGTATGTCATATTTTTTAAATTCAAAACACAGAGGTGGTAAAATTTTATTTAAACGAAAAATCAGTTTTTTTAAGTACCACTGAGTGGTTTCACTATTCATCAAAAATTGAAGTTTTTCCGAAAAATAACAAAAATTCACCCTTAGCTATATTTTATATTATGAATTAAAAAATGATGTCTGTTTTACAAAATTCAGAACATATATGTAACATTAATTAATTTAATAATTAATTCCCACTATCAGAACAAATAGCATGTTTTTATGAAACAATATATATCAATAGATTGACACTAGTTTAAGTCCAATTTAAAATTGAAATTAATTACAATGACCACTATTGGATTAAATGGTAAAAATATATTCTAATTTCACTTTAAAAACAATTAAAAAGGTAATTTAATCATATAAATAAAATATATTATAATGAGGTTTTAAATTAAAATACAAACTTTTTACAATTCAATAAAAAGGGAACTTTATCGGAAAAAATACAAGAAATTTACACAAAGTAAATTTTGATGTCCCAATTCTAAAGAAGAATTTTATTTTGTCAAATATAACACATAAAATTGTCAAAAATTGGATTTAAAAGAGGTTCTCCATCAAAAGGCTGTTAATCAAGCTTTTAAAGAATATTAGAATGTTTATGCTTAAAATTGGATTCATTCGCATTTTTAATCCTCTAACATTTACTGTAAAATGTAAAAAAATTTGACAAAGATATATAATCATTTTGTAGTTACTTCTATTCATTCCTATCATTACAATGACTAGGTGTTAACTACCATTTAAAATAAAATTATTTTATTATTAGAGTGCAGTGTAAGATTTAAAAGGAACTCGTTGTTGCGTATTGGGTAAGCAATCAAGCATAACTTTCCCTTTAAATTAATATTAACATTTTATTCATAAATATGGATAAATATAAAAAATTTATTTTCATTATTTACCTGGGTGGTTATAGGGTACCTCAGTTTTGTAGCACATTTCTTATTTTCATCACTCTTTTTTTGTTTCATAAATTATCAACTCTTTATAAAAATTAATTAATACTGTTATTTGTAGACAATGTACTATAACAGCCACAATGTATCCTAAAACACGTCTAATGACAAAAATCAATAAAAACACACCGCATGTGTTCATTTATCACGTGTTCATATATTTTTTTGGGATAGGGTTTAAATTTCCTTTAAGAATGATTGATGTAATATGTTATTTGAATTATTAGAAAAACATTATGAGTATTTATTATGTGAATTCATAAAAATTTTGTTCGAGATTCATCAACTATAATTCACAATATAAGTGATAATGAAGAGTAAATAATAATTTTGATAACATGTCAATTTTAATAAAAAATTTTAATTATATCATAATGTTACTCTAATAGCTCACCAAATTAGTACCTAAATTGTGGGCACAACATTTTTCAATTAAGCCACATAATTCCACATGGACATTCGAGTGGTGTTCCTAATGTAATAGTTGAAAATTACCATGTTGGATTTAATAATGTGGTTGCATTAATTCCATAGAACATAAAATTTAATGCCATTGTTTCACACCTTAATGATATTTTTAATGACTTCATTATAAGATTATCCTATTTTAGATGGTAAATATTTTTTCACCATCCACCTTTTCCATGGATTTGTAATTGTTGATATGTTGACCCTTTAGATTGTTAGAAATGAAATTTGTAGAAGGATATTTTTCAAATGCATTAAGGGAATCAACATGTTTAAAAACATGTTGATACACATGATTAAGAGCAATGACGTCTGAAAAGGTCATTACCTATAGATGTTTTTGAAAATTTAATTTTGATTACATAAATAAAGTATTGAAGAAATAATAATATTAGGTAGCATAATGTATATTTTTAAAAATATAGCCTTATTATAATACTTTATTTTTTAAAGATTGAATGGATTTTACCATCTATCAGGTATCCAAATCCCCTTATTGTGGTTTCCTTTGACATAAAAGTCCCAGTTTATATATAAATATTATGAAATTATTGTGATGTCCCAATCGAATGTTAATTAATAGTTTAATTGAAATCAAACCATTTAGTGGTTATAGTCAATAAAAGAATAATTGAAAAAATTCTTTATTAATGATTAAGAACATTAAATACTGGTATCATATATAATTCCATAATAAAATGTGTTTCCTGGTATCCTTCCTTACTGAAATCAAATTTCAGGATCCCAATTCATTTATTTTAACACAACTCATGTTAACATCACACTTTCATTGAAAAATCAAAAAATGAAAAGTTGTAAATAAAAATCCCATATTTTTTATGATGCCAATCTATCACATATTGGCGTAAATTATATTTCTATCCTAGGTACCAGATACCTGTATTTCTTCAATACTAAGTGTAAATACACTATTTTTCATTGTACAATATTCATCATGTTCAATTATAAAGAATGTGTATCAATTATTTTACTAACCATTTTATGATTATACCTGGACACATAGTCCCCTTTCAAACCATCAAAGTTAATATGAATTTGAACCTTGATTTTTTGTTGAATCTTTAAATATATGGCTTCAAAACCATCCTATAAACTATTAATTATGTGTATTAGATATCCATATTTCAACTCATAGTATATTTTAATTACTAATAATTAAATTATGGGTTTTAACATATGGAAAACGTCAAAAATTTTATGAAAAACATAATGGTGAGCTTACTCCAACTCTATTATTGTAACTATGATAGTATTTATTTCATGAATTACTTCACTGATAAGCTTTCTTGTGTGATGAGATTTTGGTGAACAAATTATTTCAACATTAGAGAGGTATTCAATATAGGATTTGATTGATTTATTAATAGAATATCGCAACCCAATATATCCTTTTTACTGGACTGTATTTTTGATATTACCTTTCAAATATTTATATACAACTGAATGTTGTACATCAATCTAAATTGCATTCCACCATATAGTAAAATCTCATATACCAATTCAAACATCAAATAAACAATCATATCAAAGAATATAAATGATAAGAAAATATCATATTGACATAATTTGAAATTAATTTACTTTTATATAGTTGGGAATTTCCATGGATCTATATCTTTTATAGATATATCTCTGAAAAAGAATCATGTCTCTTTTATTGTATGATGGTAATTGTTAGAAAAAATGCACTGTAAAGATCCATTAATGTGATTTTTTATCAAAACATGATATTCATTTGATTTTATAAACTTTAACATTAAATTAATAATTAAATTGATATTATTCATTTTTTATGAAGAACCCTATAAAACCATTACATCATTCATGTCGTAGGAAAATTGATCCCTATATTTCTTTGAAAGAGTGTAACCAACTGGACGAAGAAAAGTCCATTTTTCACTCTTCACCACCACCAAATCATCGCTTATCCCTATGTAAATAATTCCAATACTAGAATTAATGAAATAGTTTTTATGTTTATTTAGAATCGTTCAAATTATACTATCACATTCATTTTTATGACCTGAAAAAAATCTTGAAAAAATTGTGATGCAAAAAACTCAAGTATGGTCATTAAAAAATTTATCTCTTTTTCGGACCATTTTTTGAAATATTTTTCATAAATGGTATACCAAAATAAGTGTCTATATTTTTTATTTTCACTTTTATATGTTCATATTTTAATGGATATGGGGATGGGCCTTCTTCAAAACTCCCATAAAATGATGTTCTCCATGATTTGTAATTAGGTCTTCGGGGTAGAAATAATTGATGTACTAGGGAAACCATCTTCAATGAATATTTTAACATAATTGATTGTGTATGTTGTTCCCAAATAAAACACAACTGATTTACTTTAATTCCATATCCAATAAAATTTCTCGAAGCAAGAATTTATGTTATCATCTCATAAAACATGGATCTCAACATCATGTCCTCATTTTTGTAATAATCATACTATATAACACCTTAATTTCAAAATAATTTAAAAAATTTTATTAATAGATGAAAATTAATATAAACATCAATACCTAGTTGTTTTGGTTTGGATTGGAGCATAGATAACATAATGTTCTTTTGTTCAATGCATGTCCATGGTGGAATGTTATAATTTATGAACATAATAATCCATGTTTTATGAATAATTCTTTGAAAAACAATAGGATTCACTATATATATAGATATAAGTATCTTGTATCATATCCAAATTCAATATACATATGATAGATTCTCTACAGTGGGGTATTGTATACTAAATGATGATTTTTCCAATCTTGATTTAATTTATCCTCTTTACATTTAAATTTTCGTAATGTATCCTCACATACATATTGAATCCTAAACCTTTTAATGATTATAAAATGGCATAAAAAAATTTGGACCTGATTCATCCTTATTGTATCATGATTCACTAAAAATTGGGAACTTTATAAGTGATTTTTTGACCATGAGAAAGAATATATATTCATTTCAATATGGATGTATTCTTGGATAGTTCTTACCCATTTAATATAATATTTAATTTTTTCATAATTTTAGAAATAAACCGCATTATATTCTGGTAAAATATCATTCAAGGGAGTAATTATTTCATTAACAATGGAATCACTCCATTCATTAGCATATTTAATATTATATAGATTCATCTTGACTAAAAATGTTGTATATTTATTACAGTAACATACAATGTCGTATTTGGACAACTGTTTGACTTCTAAAATTATTTTGGATAATCATGAAATTCATCTACAAATATTATAATCATTTCTTCAACATGATCTTCATAATCTTTCACACCTTTAATCATATCCTTGATATGCTATTCTTCATTTTAGATAGTTGAAATCATATTTTATAATCCATAAAATGAAGTGTTATCCCAATTAGTAGACACATTCCCTACTTCCCCTTGTTTGAACCACCATTTAGTACTTTGATTTATTTTGTGATAGATCATGTGTTCCTTAAACAACTCTTTACTAATTATACATGAATAAAAATATTGTAAACATGTAAAATGAATTTTATAAGAGCCATATGCATTATCTTTGAAAAACATGATGATATTTTTTACTCAATCCACCAATGCTTTTTTCATATGATTTAAATCCATCCATTATCAGTTAAAATCAACCCTATTTTATATATTAATACTATTATTTTAAAAAATAAATAAATAAAATTATGTACTTGGAACACATTAAATTTCATTATTTGATAATATTTTAACAAAAATGAAGCCATTGTTCTATGATTATAAATGATAAATGATGCATTTATGGAGAAAAAAGGGAAACCTGGCGATTCTATAAGGCTACTGGTGAAGACGGAGGTGCATGCGCCGACTGTACCCCCTTGGTAGGGGAGGAAGAATCATTGGCCGGTGAGAGACAAGGGATTTTACGGGATTTTTCAAACCCCGAATTCCTTCCCCCTTCTCCTAAAATATCTTTTATTCCCAAATCCTTGGATCTTCTCAAATGGTTCCCTAATCATTAAATTTGGACTTTGGAATTCATAGAATATTCGATGCTTCTGAATCGTACCTCTATTGCAATGTTTAGGCACATAATCCCTTCTATAGATGAATTTAATTGGTTTGTCTTTGGTTTTTGGGATATTTAGGAAAGAGCAGTTTTTCATTTGTTTGACATGTGTTATAGGATTATTCGGTTCGAGTCAGAAGCAGACCTCATTACAGCATGGACGAGGCCTCCTCATAGCATCAATTGATGTAGATTCCCACTATTATGGTGGTCCTGAAATTTTAACATGAACCTTGACTCGTTGTCAGTAAAAATATGGTTAAGCTTCCCTAATAATACACTACCTTTCCAAAATCATGATGTTATTCACATGATAGGTAATCTTGTAGGAATGTATTTCTGTTCTGATAGCTGAACCGAAACTGTGCATCAACTAGTTAATCCATGGGTTTCTATGGAATTGGATGCATCCTGGAAGACTTTTGATCCTGTTAGGATTACAATTGGAGAGGAGTATCGGTGAACACAACATGTGGTCTATGGGAATTGGATAGATTATTACGCTTCTTGTCATAGCATGAATTATGCCATAGAGGTTTCCAATAGGGGTGGCCCCCTGAAGGATCGTGGTCTAGATTCCCAGGTTTCTACTCGAAGGGAGGGAGATTCTACAAGAAGTGTTTTAGAGGCTGGTGTGAGGGTAGTCCTAGGAAAGAAGTAAATGGGACCAGACGGTGGAGTTAAAGAGCCTCACCTTCCGCCAGGGGAATGGAAACTAGTTGAGTACTAAATGATGGTGGTGGTGGATGGTATTTGTTTAGTAAGAGGTGAACGAGATACACTGGGAAAGGCGTTGGAGGTTGGTGTGAGGGCGGTTCATATTCTAGAGGAGAAAGTACCAGAATGAAGTGTTAGGGAGGTCCTGCCTCTAGTGGTTGCTGAACAGAAAGAGGATATCAGTATAGAGATGGTCGAGGATGGTCAAGGACTTGTGGCGACTTTTAGTATGGTGAATTCCTTGTAAGGATATGTGTTGGTGGTTGAAGGGGATTGGATTGAGGAACACAGATAGGTGGAGGTTCTCCTGGTACATTCAGTGGGGGTGAGGGGTCTAGTTCCATTATGAACGATAACATTACAGGGGGGATAGATGTATGGATATCTCTTCCATGCATTTTATCCCATTAAGCAACATGTTTAAAAACCTTGCCAATGTCAGTTTTGAATTCGGATTATGTGATAATCTAGATGATGGGGGTGAGGGTGTTGGGGTCTCCATGAAGGAGCATCTTGGATGAATTATTGGACAAGAGGATTTCTCTAGGGTTGTGGAAAATCATACTGATGGGGTTAGGTTCCTTTCTCAGATTGAAAGTAATACTTTGAACCAAACAAGGATGTGTAATAGTGGAGGAAATGGTATTTCCCCAGAGGATTTACCTAGTAAAGGGAAGGAACAAGATGGGGTAGATAATTAAAATATGAGTGGACTTGATATTCATTCCTACATCGATATAGTACTAGGTTGGAATAAGAGGTTTGCCGAGTGTGAAGGAACCTTGTATGTTACTCCAAGAAGAAGAACTGCGAAAGACTACTCATATCTCCCACATCTGGAAGAACTAGATCTGCTTTTAAGCAGGAAAGGGGGATGATTCATGCCTTAAAAAAGATATCTTAGTCAAATAGTCCTCTGGAACCCAACTGCCTCTGGATAAGTTGAGGAGCTTGGAGATCAGTAATATTGGGAGGCCGCATGGACCATCTTCTGATTGGGAATCATTCACTGTGGACGATGAATCTTGTATTGGATGTAGAGATGAATATGGGTACTATGAACTGTAGTGTGGTATTGTTAATTTTGTTTGCGTTTGAATTACAGGGTTGGTTTGTCGATTTGTAGGTCATTTGGAAATTTTTTGAATCTTTCATTGAACCTTGTTTTGGGTACCAGAAACCCATAAACCGGCTTTTAAAATTGAAAAAAATTAATACCAAATGTTTAATAATGTGTATTGATATTGTTTTATAGTGGTGGAAATCATTAAAAAAATTAGTGGTGTGATATATGTAATGATACAATGAATATAATTAAATCTTCATCTATTAAAAAAATATCTTATGTAGGTTCAATTCAATGAAATATTAATGCATTAAATATATAGACACGATCTAGAAAAAATACCAAGTGATTGAAATAAAAAGACGGTGGATTTGGTTTTTATTCATTTCTCCACATGATATGTGGTATTTTTGGCGGTGTTTCAATGGTATGGTTATTAGGATATGATTTTGATTTTTTATCCGATGATAAAAATGTTGGTAGGTCCCAATCAAATAGTCATTAGAACCCAATGGTTGAATTACTAATGAATTTTAATAAAATGAACCTGATGTCTCAATCTACGGTTTCAATGTTCCATTTCGATTTCAGACAATTATAATTTTATCATGTGGGCCTTTCAATAACACATTCATGTTAATTCAATTCATTAATCATTTCATGCCTCTTTCAAAAAATTTATCCCTTAAATCAAAGTAAAACAAAATTATTCCTAAGAAGCATAAAAACCATCACAATCATTATAACAAGGATTTATACAATTATATAGCCGTTTAAAAGACAAGGAATTAATATAAAACAAGGTATCTAAGTAATTAATATTCTAAATTACTACCAAATTTAAAAAATAAAATTCGGAGATTCTAATTTTTAAAAACAACATTTAAAACCCATGTTCATGATTAAAAAATGAGGTTCAGAACAACCCATCTCCCTTATACATGATTTGATTTATAAATATAGAAACCACTCATCTTGCAATGTATATTCAAAAAACATTATGTGAAGATATGAAGTAATTTATTTATATTTAAATTTATGTATTATTCATTTAATTCATTCATTCATAAGCAATGAAAAAAACCATTCTACTTCATCTTGGTAAAGCACTATATTAATCAATAATAATTTTCATAAGCAATAAGATCCTCTGAGCATGAATCAAACACCATTAAACAACTTCATTAACGATTAATTGAAAGAAAATTAAGATCAATATCATGGTGATAAAATGATGTTATGTAATACAAATATAGACTACCAATTGGGAGTCCAAAAATAGTAGAGCATCTAAGAATCACAATGAACTCTTTGTTGGATTTATTTTGGTAACATTGTTGTAATTTAAGATATAAATATCTCGTTTCAATAAATATATACAATATTAGAGGAAGATATATTTTTCACCCACTCCATTAAAACCATTTTAGAAATTAAAAAACACAAATAGATGTTCAAGGCGCACGATAGTTAACATGTCACGTTCATAGGGTTTTGAAAGTGTTGACGTGTTCGAGATGTTCGAGGGAGGGTTTCGAATAAGCTTCAGTTCCACAAGATTTTGAATGGAATGGGGATGGGGAACTCTGTTAGGGTTATATTTAAATGTTTTTGGTGGTTTTCATTAATTATTTTAAAATTCACTAATAATGAGTTCTTTTATCAGCACAAAAATAATATGTGTTTGTAAACCAGATCATTATCAAGGAAATGAATGAACTATTAAAATACATCATTATAAATTATTTTTTAGTGATAATAAAGGCATAAAATAAAAAATAGAATTAATAAAATGAACGATTTTTAATTTTCAAAATTATAAATAAAAATAAATTTAAATAATTAAAACTAAATATTAAAAATATATTAAATATATTTAAATCATTGAAAATATTTATTTATAAATATAATTATAAGTAAATATAATTATATACAATTATAAAAACAAAAATGTTATATTTAATTAACAATATATAAAAATAATTGTTAATATGAATTTATAAATATAATTATAGATATATATTTTTAATTATATTTAATAATAATTTTATTTTATATTTTTTAATTTCATTATAAATATATTTATATAATTACATTTTTATATATTTTTATATAATTATATAATTATATATTATTATAAAATTATATATATTTAAATTATTATACATATATTTGTAATTATATATATTTATTAATAATAATATATATATAATTTTAAATATGAATAATTATAAATATAAAATTTTAATTATAATTTAAATATATTTATTATCATTTTACAAATATTTAAAAATATATAAAATATTATATAATCAAGTTAGTGAAAGCCGTATTTTATAGACCATAGTCCGGAAATATATTGAAAATAAAATAAACATAATCAATAAGGGGATATAGAAGATGGAATCCGGTGACAAACCACTACAACAAATGGATTCCTAGGGAACATTAAAACCATAATCATCAATGGGATCGACCACCACCACTTCCTCTCAAATTACAACCCCTTTTTAAGGTTTTGGGTTGTTTCCTTGCCTCTTTATCCACTTGAGGATCGATATTTTTAGCTGATGGGGTGGGATCCTCAAGAGGCTAAGGATCATGTTCTCAAACCATACATGAGCCCTCAAATATTCCCTTATGAACAAAATTTATCATTTCTATAACATTTTTAGTGCATAGGGACAATATTTAAACACGGATAGGACCATGATCATATAAAAATTCCCTAAAAAGACCTCCCAACAATTAGATATGTTTATGATTTCATATCAACTAAATAGATTATTTATATAAATTTCAAACATAATTTAAATGTTAAAACCTAACAAACAAGAATGAAAAATATCACTCATATAAATTACAAATATATTGAAATTATTATTAATACACATGTACACAAGTTCTATATATATTTAAATCCCACATACATGTACACCTATGAATTAACATACATACATATGTAAACATAAAATATCTATATAAAAACACACATGCAAAACACACACACACAAAACATAATCCACACACATATCTGCATATAGATATCAACAAATATAAATATATAATCAACTATCATAGATTAAGAATACATATGTAACACCCATAAAAAGTGAGTCTTAATAAGGCTAAATGTTATTACACATGTCATAAAGTGAGCCTTTATTTTTGATATCCTACCTGATTAGAAATCCACAGTTTCAAATACATGCCCTAGAGTAGTGGATCAACTCACAAAGTTGGCCCATTTCATCCATATTTTTGAATCTGATACGGTGGATGAATTTTCCAAAATATATATCCAATAAGTGGTAATGATATATGGTGTTTTAGTATCTATTTTATTAGATAGAGACCCTATGTGAACATATAATTTCTAGAAACCCTTATTGAAATCCCTTGGGACTCAGTTGACTATGATCATGGAGTGTCATCATTAAACTAATGGAAAATATGAGAGGAAAATACAAACATTGAATGACATATTTAAGGATTGTTTAATATATTTTCATGGATCATTAGATAAGAACATTAATTTATAAGAGTTATTATATAACAAAATTTATCTAGACATGATACATATGGTTCCA
Organism: Viscum album; assembly: GCA_963277665.1. Lineage (NCBI taxonomy): Eukaryota > Viridiplantae > Streptophyta > Magnoliopsida > Santalales > Viscaceae > Viscum > Viscum album. Next base: position 329,568,876 of record OY728128.1, read on the forward strand.
TTTGAAGAATTTTATTTTAATCCTATTTTTCCCAAATTTTTTGGGTGGAGAAAAGTGATACATAACTTGTTAAACTAAACCTTGTGAAAAATATAATAGAGAATATTTTGTAGATAAAAATCTAAATGGAGATGACTCAGATTCATCAAAAATCATTTGTAGGTCATCATCGATGCTTTTGGTAATTCAAGGTGAGTGATCTTATGTTCTTTAATGTATCATTAAGTTTATGGATTAATCATTTTAGGAAGGAGGTCATATTTACTCCACCGATACATAGGAAATTTTGATATACTCAAATGGGTTGGTTAGTTGTAATATCAATTCAATTTTCCAAAAAGTATAGTTTAGTGGATAATTTTATTTATGTATCTTAAATGAATTAGTATGAAGCATATCTTGACCATGTGATTCGATAGGATCATGTTGACATAGATTTAGATGCTATATTTTTTTAATGTTCTTGAGCAGATTGTGGATAAGAAAGATAATCTATTTTGTGTGGAAACTATCATTGTATTGTTGGTTTTATGGTATCATGGCATCATATAGGAAGAAACATGAAATCTTTAGAATGAAATGATCTATCAATGGTTGGAAATCATTCAGGAAAATGGTTTTTTTCAACAATATAAAAAAATCCAAACATTGGTAGAATCTAGCTCCCCATTTCCATGTAATTAACCAAATTATATTCCATATGAATTATAAAATGATATTGGGATATGTTATTGTATGTTTGGATGATTTATGTAATTTTTTTTTTGAATTTTTTATAGATTCATGGATTGAGTTTTGTTAGTAGATACTATATTGCAGCTTCTAGGAAACCATACAACTAAAATAGTGTCCTACGGGTAGGATCATGGTTAGGTGCACTATCCCAAAAATCTATGCCACCATCAAAAATAAATCATGGAAATTTGAATATAAGGTTTTATAATTTCATGCAGATGGTTTGTACAATTGGGAGAGCTTACCATGTGGGGGTGTTTGGCGGTAGTGTATTACACATGATTTTCCAAACTGTGTTCCATAACCATGCCCCCTTAAATATTAGTTCAAGATTTTTCATATCTAAATCATTTTTTCCTCTAAATATATTTTTATTCCATGGTATTATCTTAACACTAATTACTCATCCTTCATTTGTTTTTGTGAAAATTCCCATAAATCTAGGATAGACCCATAGTTGAATCAAGATGCGTTGGAGTCCAATATTCCAACGTAAGTGACCATTTTGGGACGTTTTCCATAGTTTTCTTCTTCATCCCTCTCTTGGATCCATGGATAAAATATTTTGGGGGAAATATTCTTGTTTTGTTCTACTAATAATCTTTAGATATTAAATCTTCCTAATAGGGAATAATATCTAAGGATATTTCTTAGAGTTTCAATCTGAGATTTTAATGTTATGTATTGTTCTTCATTTCCAAAAAACATTGATAAGTAGGTGGATTTACTCTCAAATCCACGTCATTGGTTCTTGATGGACGGATTTCAAAATTATTTAATTATTTAATAGAAATGGTAACATTATGAGTGATTCATGTGGGTAATAATCAGAAGAGATGGTTTTGTGAATGTGTATAATTAGATTTTTTTTATATTGTTTTGCAAAATAAATTTAAAAATGACAATTTTAAAAAAATTAATTGGTTTTAAATTCAAGGATAATGTTTGTAGAATAATTTTGTTGTGATGTAATATTTTATTGAAATGGATTGGAGTAATTTTATAGAATATATGATTCATGTGATTTAATTTCATTAATTTGTCCTAAATAAGTAGCATGTACAATTGGGAAACAACGACATTACCATATAGAAGGTGCATGGTCCATTTTGGTATGTTATATATTTTTGAAGTTTAATTACTTTTTAAATTGATAAGAAATGACTCATGATTTTGGAACTACCACATATGCATGTATGTTTAGTTTTATGGATGTGTTAAATGGAATGGGTTTCTCCATACCGTTATTTTAGAATTATTTTGAAATATTTTTTTAGTTTCATTCCTTATAAACCAGTTTGGATTGTTTTTTATGTATTTTATATTCATTTACTTTTTTAAAACTAATCTATATAAATATGAAAACATGTGATATCATAGTGGCATGAGATGTTATGCCATTGGGGGATCACCTAATGTGTTTTATTCGCTCCCGTATATTGGGAACATTCTTGTGTTTGTAGATGTGATATATTGGGACACATATGAAGGTATGTTATCTAATATTTTTAGTGATTCCTCATGATATATAAGGTTAAATGTTGGTATTATGGTTTTTTATCTTGTTGAGTTTTGATATGTATATGTCTTTTCCATCTTTTCATCTTATTGGTTCTACTTTCTACATTATATTCTGATATTGGTATTGGTTTCCAACTTATATTATGATCTATTTCTTTCTAGTTTTATTTAATTTAGTTTTATTTATTCTTCATGCATTATATAGTGATTTAATATGGCTATCTTTGTTATGTTGTTTTGTTTTAAATAGGAAAATCATCCCCCAATTGTTTATGAAGAACATGGAATTTATTTACTGCCATTGTTGTCATAGGGATTTAACATATGTCCTAGTAGAAAACATATCATTCCACAAGACGATGAGGAGTAGTGGGATGTAACATTAATAATATTGATTTTTATTAAAACAAATGTATCAGTTCTAATAAGAGTGTGGATAAATAACACCCTTTTAAGTACTGTAGAATGCGTTGATAAAGGATACACCTTTATCCGCATAGATAAAAGACACATTTTTCAGAAATTACTACTAGATATGATAAATGTTACACTTTTATTCATTCATTATTTCCTATACTAGTAAAATATTGTTGTATATTTCACTCGATATTTCAAATTTTAGGTCACCAGTGGTTTAGCTAGAAATGGAAGAACAAAAGCTTCTATATATTTTTTTATTGTAACATTTTTTTCATTGCTTCTTTGTGTGTCCAATGTGAGTATGAACATTTTCATAGGTAAATAATAAAATTTAATATATGTGTAAATAAATTTGCCTTCTTTTATTTATGATTCTATATTATTTAAAACATAAGATTTATATATGTACCCAAATATATTTTTAGACACACACATATATATAATTTTATATTTACCCTAAAAATCTATTTCTTTGTTTTCAAATAAATGTATATATATATATATATTAGATGGATAAATTATGTATATTAATTTATTTATTGTAAAAAATTAATATTTTCTTACCTAGTAGTATGTATATGAATTGAAAATATATGGATACGAATTGTATGATAATGGATTATGAGAATACAGTTAAAGAGTTTAAAATTTTAACAGTAGAACTTGTATAAGACCCTTCTCAATATTTTGTTTTCATGTTTATGTTATTATCATTATATAATAATTCATCTAGATGAGTTGGAAGCTCATTTGATCTATCATAGAGTAGATCAAAGCTTTATATGTTTGGATAAAATGTGGAAAAATAAATGTACATAGAGACAGTGATGATACTGTGATCCATGGATCATTTGATATGGATATTAGTTTTAATACTGAATGATTTCATATAGAATAAATAAAAATGAAAATTTAAGATGAAATTAATGATTGTAAAAACGTTTTTTAGAATATAACTAGCTGTTAAATATGACCATTTCAAAAAAAATATGAAATAAATAATATTTTCTACTATGTGGGAGCTATATAAATCAATATCTATAAGTGGATGGAGAGAGACAACCTTTACAGATGTATTTACTCCACTGAATTCTATGATTTCAATAAAAAATGAACTTCCATATTGAAAATATAAAACTAAAATAATTCTATGTACAATGGGTATGATATCTATGAAATTATGTGATTTTCTATTAGATAGTGTATTGTTTTACAAGGACAATGAACTACTCAAAAAATAATATAATTGTGGCATAGATCAGTACAAGAATGATGAATCATGTCCTTTGAAACATGTATGATGATATCTTAATATTAAATGGTTTGGATGAATATATAGATGTTCAAAAACCATTAGATAATTGATGTGGTATGAGGATATAATAATTGAAGATAAGAAACTATGTTTCCAAGAAGACTGTCCCCAATGGATGAAAATTTATCATATTTATTATGATATGGAAAATGATACGAGGAACCACTATCATGTAATATATTAATAAATAATTAATAATTTTGGTTTAAAAACTATTACTCAATGTAAATGGCTAGTTATGTTTCTAAATTATAACTTTTCACCATGGTTATTCATGTATGATAATTTCATTATATTGTATTTCATCATATCTAGGAAACAAATTATAGTCCTGATATTGATATCAATTTTGATCCATTTATTATTGATCTGAAATTTATGTGGAATTAATGTGTGAAATTTTTTATCCTCATAGAAGTGAAGACTTCACTTTGAGATGTATGTTTCATTGGATGATAAATTAATTTTCTACTTTGTTAATTTAGTCATTTTATAGAATTAAAGGGATATTTTTAAGTAATATTTGTGATTACACCATACACATGGATAGGATAGAACATTACCCAATAATAGTGTTTTAGGATATTGTACATTTCTATTTTGATAACATGAATACCAATATTTGATGACATCATTTGATTGAAATATAGAACAAATTATGAAACCATCTCTAATAATGGGTGATCTAAAATTTGAGAATGTAAAATTTATTATCATTTTACTCAAATAACCCTTTTTGAGAAACATTATAAAATCAGGTTTCAAAAGTGATCATTATTTTGAAGTATTTTAATTCCATTATTTATATGTAAAATAATTTATGGATTTCAAGAATGTTAAACAAAATTAAAGTCAATGTCTTCATGGAAAATTAATAAATGGAATTTTTTTTTAAAAATATGACATTAAAGCTAGGTAGGATATGATTTACATCATGATAAAGGAAGAGTTGGTACATGTGAAAGATGAAAATTGAACATTTCTTCCTCCAAAACCATACACTCAATCCATGATAGTGAGATATCAATTTTTTAACATTCTAAATGATTAAAAGGTTATAGTGTGGTATTTTAAAAAATCAAGAATATCAAGTCAATGTATAATTTGATATTATGTGGTATAAAATCAACTGGTTATAATGTTTTGATGCTAGATATATTGGTTGAAGCATTATGTTACATTTTTTCAAAAAAATTATATAAATTAATAATTATTTTATTACTGTTCAAATTAACATAAAGTAATTTTATAGACCTAGATTTTTTAGGATCATGAATATGGAATTTGTAGTCATATTGTGTGAATTCAAGATGTTATTCTCACATTATTACATTGATATAATGGTCCACTTAGTGGTTTACTTGGTTATAGTGATTTAACTATGTGGTAATTTAAAACAAAGCTGTTTGTAACCCATTGGATGGTATATAGAGACTTTGAAATATTATTTCAAGAATCAAGGTATGATAAAAGGGTATATTGAGGAGTAATATATTTTTAAAGAAACTAGTTAATTCTGTAACAATTACATGTCATATGTATATAACATTTCTCTCTTAAAATATAATCAAAATGGATTCATTATAAGGGAATGTTTTTTTGGATGATAAGTTGTCACAATCACCATTGAAAAGATGTATAAAGCTCATTATTACACATTATATAATATAGTTTCAGTGCTTCAATATATTATAGACCACATAGAAATTAATAATTATTTTAATCAATTATGGTCTAAAATATGGATATGAAATATAAATAATAAATTTCTTATATAATGTATTCAAGATTATGTTCATAAGGATTTATTTCAACATTCAGATTCAATGGAAAAATGACTTTGAATAGAGGCTAAAAGAAAAATTTTAAATGTATTATATTATAATGGTTATGAAATTAATTGTTATAAGTTATAAAAAAATGAAATATGATTAACATGGTGTCATAAAAAATTGTATATTTATGATTGTAGATGATGTTATACACATATCTGATTCAAATGAAAAATTACAAACTATTGTGAATATATCATACTTTGGCATCATCGAACAAATATACCAGTTGGATTATAAAACATTTAAATATATTATTTTATATTCTAAATTGGATTACAATATATGTGTAGTTAAAATAAATTTATTTAGCTTAATGGACGTAAAATGTAGTCGGTAAGGGAATATGAATGAGAAAATCATCAGGGAATTATGTTTGGTGCATATATTTTATGTCCTACATCATGTAAATAGAAATTGGTCAATTTTTCTATTTGGAACTAATAAAACTCGAGGGTCAGATGAAAATAAAATTAGGCATGACCCTTTCATTAGTAAATCACAACCATTTAACGTGGTATTAATATAGAGAGTGTAACGTACATCAGAGGGATCAAAATGAGGGTATTTAGATACTCAAGAGAGGAAAAAATCTATTCAACCATTAAAGGAAAAAAATTGATTTCAATGAATATTTTTATGTTTATTTTCATAAAATTTTATTTTACCCATTATTTTATGTTTTCTCCACTAAATTAAAAAAATGATATTTATGTTTTTAACTACTTGTGTGGATCATGACCTCTTGGCATGATAATTTTTCCAATCCTCATTAAAACACAGTATAATTTCTTAAATTGATAAATTTCTAGGGGATCAACATCATGTGTGTAAAAATAATGGTGTTTCAGCTTCATGAAGTTAACTAAATTTATCAAGGAAATATGTGAAGGGGTAAAATTTAAGGTTTCATAGAATTAACGTTCCCCACCATTTGGCCCCAAAAATACAATGTTCATTTGTAACATTAAGGGCAAAACTAAAATTCATTTTATAACTAGACTAAATACGCAGAAATATTTCATGTTTTAAATGAGGAAAATTACTTTGGAATATATTAGGGTGATATTGTGATAAATTTTTTAAATTTTAGTAAATGAACATAATGAAAATTTTATTTACTTTTTATTATAATATATAGAGTTCGCTTATTTTAGATTATTTAAAAAGAAATCTTTAATTATGTTTAGGTAAAAATGATCACATAGACTTTAAAAAAACATTTGATAAAGATGAGCCTTAGGTATATTGAGGGTAAGTAAACCCCTACACACTAACTATGTACGAACACATTACAAACAAGGAGACATGGAAATATTTCATTATTCATCATGATAAGGTATCATTTTAGTTTTGATGTAATTGATAATATTATATTTGATATTATTCATTTTATCCACTATGATTCAAAATTGATAATTTAAGAATAAAAAATGGAGTTCTTAAAATAAATATAATTCATCCAGACCAATGACCCCCTACTATAAAGTAAGGATAGTGTATGATTCAGTTTTAAAAAATATATATGTATTTTAAATAACATTATATATTTTAAGTTAAATGAATCAATATATGATTCTTTGTTTATATTAAGTTTGGTGAATCAGAATCCATATAAATTTTCATCCCATATCATGTGACTAGGAAGGGGACCTGTGTAACTAAATAGGTAAAACTAATAGATTAAATCACATATGAATTATGTGAATTATTTGTAAGTATAAAATAATAGTAATTTTTTAGGATTTAAAATTGTATAAGATAGGAATATATAGTTGTGTTTGTACATTTTTTATGGCTTATACTTATGAATACTCACCAAGTATATCCAAAAAAAATACTTTCTGTAGAATTGATTAATTCATGAGAATATTTCATGTTTGAGGTATGGTTTTGGAGGTGTCAACTCAAGAATATTTTGATAATACATAGCCAAAATGATATATATATATATAACTATAAAAGGAATGTGGGGATAAATATTTTTTTTAAATTTGTAATTGTTTATTATTGTATGGAGGACCAATATATGTTATAGGATCAAATAGAAACAATATTTGAACTATAATCAATACCAGATGATCCACATTACCCACAAAAACATGCATGAAATATATTCACCTCGACCACATAAAATACGTAAGGTAATCAATCTATGTTATGAAACATTCATGTAAATGTGAATAAAAAATACTATTAAATTTGTATTACTATAGCTGTACAGGTTGAAATTTTATGTATTATATATATTTTAACCCACCAAAAACATTAGAGTGAGGTGTAATGTGTATAATATCAAAGAATACGTTCCAAAACCCCCCAAAAAATCATATGTGAGTTGGGATTGAAGTATCTCATCAGTTAGGGATGGGTGGTATGTTTCTCTAGAGGATTTGGGTATCAACAAAGATGATTGTGCTATTGGATATTTTATTGCATAGAATTTTAATCTTATAATGGTACTTGGTAACAATGTGGTGTGTAATTTTTGATTTTTTTCAAATGAAACCCTTAAATATTTGATTAAAAATATTCTAAAATGATGTATGGTTATTCATATGGATAAAATGAATGGGAAATGGTAGGTCACCTCTATAAAATCTAGTGGATCATCTTATGGGACATCATGTATAACTAATTGTATACAGGATATGGTAATCAAAATTACGACGTAGTTGGGTCTAGGGAACCCCTATTTCAAAACTCCAACTTGAACAAGATTCACCTTGAAAACCTTACTTGTAAGATACTCACATGATGTCGACCATGTTTATATAGAGAAATGACTTCAACTATAGGTCCTGCCATGTTTCCGCCACAAGGAATCTGTGATGCAAGCAACCTCATATCCTTGAGTAAAACTTCTTAAGATATGGTATCCCCTAGAAAATCTCACGTGTCTACTGTCTAAACAATACATCATGGCTAATGAGAATATAATGATAATACTTTTCTCATTGAGTGTTATTCCATGAACTATAATAAATCGATTCAATTGTTAACTACTTATTAGCTTCTATAGAAGGTGCAATTTACTCGGTATTTGTAGGTATAGATACCAAATGCTTTTATAATATTTATTTTCACATTACAATTTACTAACAATGATACTAGATCAAATTTATCTATGAAATACTAGTTTATGTCTGACCAAAATGAGAATTCATTCTTTTCCACTTACCAAGTATATGTCATTTTCCCATGCTGAAGTACTAGATGGCAGTTCTGACAGCTTCACATTTAGTGATCCCTGAAACAATTGATATCTTCCTAAAATAAATTATATCATGCCAGTATCAATTCCTATATATATAATATCATATGTGATTGGTCTATCACTGAATTGCATAGAACTCAACTCAAAATTTTAATCTATTCCCATGTTCTGAACATGTCAACCAGAAGAGAGTAAGCCATGTGACAATGAAAAAAATTGTGAATATGAATTGTTCCAACATGTATTTTTTAATACAAAGTCCCTTTTTGTATGATTTACATGTTCCAGACAACTGGTTTATCTACTTTGATTGATCTAGTTCCCACAAACATAGGCTTCTTGTTTATGTGAATCGTTAGAGAATTACTTTTACCCTGATCTTATCTTACTATAAGATCAACATATGTTTTCTATATGATGCCCAACTTATTTTCCTTGAAAACATTGGCACTCCCACTATACATGTGTAGACCAAAAGAAAATATTCATTTGAAATGAATACTCTATGATATTATTGACTGCTTTAATCTGGAACTCGATTTCAATAACTAGCAACCTTCATTGGCATTTGATGGGGTCATCATCCCTTTACAGTTGTGTCGTATAGACACCTACCATGAAAGACGATATTGCTATTCATTCGCTACTTTAATGATCATAGAATTTTTTTATGAAAACGTAAATTCTAATGGATTTGGGAATAACATCTTGGTGTAACCAATCATGCCTTATTGGTACTATGCTTGTACCAAACATATATCAACTCACTCGTAATCTCTCTACAATATTAAACTTATTAAACAATTAGTTGTTTGATACATGGAATCTATTATTGATTTTTAATTAATCCAATAAATCATTGGTAATTTTCATACACAGCATACATGTAAGAATTATTATTCCTAATGAATAATTTATCACCAGCCATGTTTCATAAAATCCATCACCTTGGATTCATTCTTTCAACGTAGTAGGGGTCACTCAAACATTCCTCTTCAACATAATCATACGAAACTTATTACAATGTTACCTATTTGTGCTTCTTGAGTTTTAAATAAGTCCAAGTCAATTCACCTCCCACTATCTCTAATACATATATATACCCTTATATAGAAATGTTGTCTAATACATTACTACATGTTTTCCAGGTTAGAGATTTATGCAATATCCTAATAAACTTTTATGATATTAACATTGTTGCACGATGTGTTTAGCTTGATGCATGTTTGTTTATATCTTACCAAACTATCTGCATCCTAAAATGAGATCTATGACATAATTTATTTTCATCATTCTATGACTTGTATGATGTACCATTATCATTGTTATTTGTCTTATTAGTTATGGGGTTTCCCCATTATTTTTAATGCACGTAATGAAATATGATGGAAGTCATTATAGGTGGTAACATTGATACTACATACTTATCTTTTTTTTATGTATAAAATTCACATTTATGGATAATTACATGCTATATTTTGTTCATAAATGTTAATAAGTATGACTCATCATCAGTCCTCATTCGAAACATTATAATTGTGATGTAGATAAGGTTGCATGTGATTAGGAATTACTCCAGACTACATTAACATGATTGATGAATTTTTGGTCAATATATTCTAAAGCCTGACAATCTAAAGAAACTCATATATTATTACCCTTCATATACATCAATATTACATTTAAAAATAACTAAAAGGAATTTTGTGAAGTATCTTTACCTCTAGCTTTCCATTGGAATAGTTCACACTCTCTTGTTGAACTAACCTGAGATGCTTTCCTTCATACCATTATTTATAATTGTGTATTTGTATAAAATAAATATGTCAATAATACCAAATGTGTTTATCTATACTGATCTTAAATACCATAATGGGTATATTCTTAAATTCTTCTTTTATTTTTACAAGATAAATAATTATATTTCCATAACTTTTTATGTCTTACATTTAATATTCATCATGTATTTCCTTTCATTAATTTATATCAAAACTTTTTTTTGTGTATGTTACAACCCAAACAACATTCATTCTTGAACATGGAATAATGTATCATTTTGACCAAATGTGCATATAAGAATTTTTTTTGGTTACACTCAACAACTTGTTCATCTAGAATCATTCACATAGAAAATAGATGTTATGTGTATCTCGCAGCTATATTTGAATCACCACCTCTCAGCTGCTTGGAGAAGACACCATACTTCATGTAAAGTATCTATACATACACGGTTACTATATTAATATACAAATATGTTATTGGAATATGGAATTAAATAACATATAAGTATGTTAAAAACATTAATTTATATTCATGAATACAGATGTATGAGAAGTTGGATCATTCTTCATTTATCTATGCTTCCAAAATTTTATTTCATTATATTCGATGATAATAACCTCTCGTATAACAAACAACATATCTTCATTAATGGAATGTATGAAGGTGACTTGGTTGTAACATTTTATTGGTATTTTCACATTTTCTTCCTATTGATTCATCATATGAATAAAAGATGGTACATTATTTAATTTTCTTTTTTTACTTGGTGAACCATACATAAAAGGTAACAAAGAATCTTCTCCATCATGATCATTTGTACTCCTATATGAAACTAGAGTAATATGGTGTAATAATGAGATGTCGTGAATGATCATAGTCTGCCATTCAGTTTTAAACAATTCTATTGTTATCATCACTGTGAACACATTCTTAACAATCTCCTCACAAGGTTCTTGGAGATGAGATTTCATGAAATATCATCCATGTCATGATATAGAAACTACAACTAACATCAGATGTTATAGATCAAATTATTATAGAACCATTATATTGTTAATTCATGAGTCTCCTATAAGAAAAATTACACCCTCATATCCTGAGGTGTCTTATAAGGTTAGGACACAGGCCCCATGAATTTGGGATATAGTCATATTTTGTGCAAGCGTCTGTAATACAATTGAAGTTAGTGCTAGTTTGGAAATTAAATTTTACGAATATTTATTTTTCTTTAATTATGGTGATACTCGCTATTTTTACAAAATAAGGATCAGTATATTAGTACTTTTTATTTTGATTATCAAATGTGACATTACTGACTAATTTAATTATTAAATGTCTACCAATAATTTATCGACTTCTAGGAACCCTTTGTACTCAAATCAGAATTCTTTATAGACTCAGTATTCTAGTGGAAATAATCCTTGTAACTCACTCATTTTCTACATGCTATGGTTATACCACTACTCGAATAGTTCAAGGTAAGTTTTTGGCTGGCCAACCGGATTAAGATGCAATTCCTTGATCTGTTGAGTAATGTCCTAATGTCTAAAATCATAACCTGATTCACTCAATGCTTTCCCCTAAAAAAACAAGCTAGGCATGGCTATTTATTTTAAACAATTTCAGTTAATTCAATACAACAACCTAATAATATCTCCCTGGTAGTGAGAGACACCCTCATTAATAGAATGACCGGTATCCCAAACACCAGGTTTTTTTGAAACTATAGAGATATAAGGTAATGGTGACTTAACATTTCTTTGAGGATTTTGTGTTTTTCTTTCAACAAATGTAATACATTAATATTTATCATGTTTATTTATGTTGTCGTGGTCACAATTGAACATTAATAAAAACAAACACCTCTTTTTTATGAATTTTATTATCTATTATTTTCTATATTATTCCGGCATTTTATAAATGCATAAAATAATAAATAAATGTATTATGTTTAACTATTTATCAACTGTTTCTGAGTGACTAAACTTCCTAGGGGAATTATACCTGAGTAGAAGTTTGACTCCGAATGCAGCTCACCCTTTTATATATGCCCGCCTGTAATCTGGCATATCAGCTAGTCATGGTGGCCTTTACATCACATAATTGACTACTCCCTCATCTTGGTGGGACCAATGTGTCATATTGCACCATCTTGGACAGTGAACAATACATCATCTTGGAAAGATCAACATCATTCACCATCTTTATCCAAAGTGCAGAGGTACTCGCACAGAGGCGAGGGAACTAGGGCTATAAAATTACATCATTAAAATTGGACGCATAAGTCCTTATAAAATTTAAAATAAATGAATGACTATGCACAAAACTTCTATTTAATTAATTACAATCACCACACACATTTAAAAAAATTAATTAAATAAATGAAACAATACATAGGTCGGTGCTCAAGACCAAGAGATGGGTAAAAATATATCGTGATAAAAATTAAATAGTAGCAAATAAGTATGAGAGTTATAAATTAAATTAAATTAATATTATAATTAAAACAAATCTATTTTTTATTGGTTTGATAATTTATTAAATATTATTTTAAAAATTAATTTAATATATCTTAATTCAATTTATTAATCATATTTAATTAATTTCATTTGCGTATTATAATATTATACCCTAATTAATTTTAAATAATTTTATTCATATACAAAAAATAAAGTAATTAAAATAATTGTTTCTTATTAATTTAAAAGTTTGGTCCCTAAAACACAAATCTAGGGCATGTACAATTCGGGCCAAACCCACATAGGGCCATATTAGCCTATGCATGACCAACCTGAGTAAGTTCGATCAATCCAAAACTCGTTTAGGGTTGGACACATCTTCTCAGACAACTTCAGGACTAAAAAACTACCCTATGAAAAACATGCTCACAAAAGGCTACATCCTAGATCCTGTCCAATAGAGATGGTGACCGAGTTATGGTGGCTAGAAGTCCTTAGGATGCCGAAGAGTGGTCAGACAACTTGGGATAATATTTGAATGGTGGATAGGCCAGCAGCTTTGACAGGTCCGGCCGAGGGCGGTGCGGCGGTTCAGTGACCAAAGGAAACTGGTAGAGAGAATCCATGTGTGGGTATACCAAGCTAGATACTTTAGTGGCTACACCATGTGCAGATAAGAGACCTCTCAGGTCATTTTATTCAATCAATAGAGGGAAGCGCTTGGGAATGGGTGGTGGCTAACCACGAGCTTTAGTGGGGGCTTTGAACAATGTGGTGGTGCCCTCTCTGGTAAATAGGTGAGGGAGGATTTCAACTGTGAGGTTGGTTGGATCATCTATTTCTGGGATGGTGGTCGCTATATACAATGCAAGTAGAGTTGTCAGAGGCTACGGGGAAGGTGGGACAGTGGTTCTGGCAAATGGTGGTCGGGTTAGCCAGACAACACACTTGGTTTGGTGTGATGAAGAAGGAGGTGACCATGGGGGAGTCCATGTGGCCACCAAAATTGGAAAAAAAAATTCATTTTTCATACTTTTAATTTTTTTAAATAAAGATTCCCTTTTCATTAAAAAAAATAAGTCTGATCATTTTATTTTTAAATTTGAGTCAAGGTCTCCCGAAAATATATTTCTGTTGTGTTTTTTTCACACTCAAATTTCTAAAAGCTACATATTCTTTAAAATTTAATAATAATAAGGTTATTATAAAAAATAATATCTTATTATTATTATATCATTATAATAATAAGGTAAATATAATTATAATAATAAATTTCTTATGCAAACTAGAAAAAATGTAAAAATTTATTATTTTAAATTAATATTAATTATATCTGATGAACCGATCTAAACATGATTGGTCCATTATAATGAATAAAAATTAATACCCAAGATCAAGGTGCAATTTCGATCAAAACTGAAAATTTAAAAAGGGTATACCTTGGTCATTCTAAATCAGATTGACGCGCAGTTTGAATCGTTGTAACTGATTTCAAACTCGATTTATTATTTATAAAAATTAATTTTATTTGGTTTAGAAAATATACTTCATCATTCTGATACAACTGAAATGTTATGTGGCCTACAACAAAAGTCGATGGGATGGGTATTCTAATATTTTCATTGATGGGTCGATGTAACTTGTTGACTTCGACGATCTGAGCCCCAGTAAGGTCCGAGGATCTCAGATAAATGGTAGAGAACACATAAAATAAAATGAAAACATACCATTCCATATCCAAAGCATGATTAACTGCAATTCATCAATGGTGAGCATTTCATGAAGAATCCATTGCAGGATCCCTCTTGATCATACATGCATACTTTAAATATCTACTAGAACGTCAATCGATGGATCTTGAGTGATAGATCAGTGATCCAATGATGTCATCCACATCTTGACGTTCACCACATAAATATTCCTTTGATGATTAAGGGGGATCATGAACTATGATCTGGGATAAACTGCTTCTCTCTTTAGGAAGTGGCTGGAGAGAGAGGCTCTCATTTTTTATTCCATGAAATGAATAAATATTTACTTGATAGAGAGCCTATCCATAATTTTTAATTGTTCTTCTAAATACCTGTTTGTGTTCCATGGACCTCATTTATTTGAACGCCCAATATATAAGTAATATTGATGATATAAATAGTGCCATTATTATTTATTATTTCTATCACATACATGTAATATATATATATAATATCACTTAATAAAAACTGAACCATTTAACTCAACTCTCTACCCCACTTAATATTTAATGAACCTCGAATTTGAAAATAGTATATGTTCGATAAATAATTTCATATATTTACTTAAATTGAAAATACTTCAAATAAACTCAATATAATTACTCATAATTTGAATAATAATGAATTTATTTATTTATTGGGGATCGATACCTTATACAACCCTCGGACCCCATGGTTAGGCCCACAATGTCCATATAAATTTTCAACGAAATATGGAGGATTATTTAATACAATATTGTGTGTGAAACTCTATGACATTATCTCGATAGTAGTGACTAATATCCACAGAAAAAGAGCAGAGTCTAGCAAGCCATCATATCCCATAAAGAGATAAGGATAGTCATAGAAAGGTTTGACATCCTATTAACACTGAATATGTTCTATAATATCATTGTCACTACATATATCATAATGTAGGATGCACACTTCTATAATCAACCCTTTTCTGTATTTATGATATGTTGATCTATCTGGTTGGACTTTATTTTTGGATGTGTTGGCTAAAGACTAATAATGGCAGCATTATCCTAATCATCCAGGCCTGAGATATTCAACTTCATAAATATAGAAGTGAAAAATCCTTTCATGACCATTCAACCAATGTCATACAACCAAAAATGCACCCAAAACAATCTACCTCGCCATAATTTTGATACCATGGTCTTTTCCATGCATTACAGTACTCAATAAAATGATACACATTGCTAATGGTCTCAACTTAGGAGACAAATATACATGTCTCTAGATAAGAATGACCAAGGACACTCATAACATATGTTGTTTCTATTAGCGGGAATGTCCTCATGATCTCACAACTTGAGATCCCCAAGTGGAAACTTCATTAGAAGAAGTGTGAATTCTTCTACACCCCCGACTCCTGGTAGTCAAAAATCTACTATGTCTGATGAGTATGATTTATCTTGACTATAAAACATATATATATTATTATAGTCATTGTATCAAAACGGTATCATTATATCACATGATATGCTAAAATAATAAGATCATTTGGATATAGAAGAAATTGATTGAAAATTATTAACTTTGCATAAATTTTTAAAACAAAATATCATATGGATGATTCCTATTGATTCAGTCAATTAATGGAAAAACACTACAATTAAAACATATAAAATATTTTTTTCCCATTTTTACATTAATAATTTGTTTTTGTTTTTTAGGAATAATTTTATGCCAATCATATTCAATTTGGATATCATGAATTTTTATTTTTTGGATATGATGCCTATATTTCCAAAAACATTGACCACGCATGATGTCCATTCTGAAATTTTAATGTATTTCAATAATGATTTTATAGATTAACACCAAATTGTACATTTTTATTTATTTTTTAATGATATTTTTTTGATATGGTATTCTATGAATATCATTTAAATCATGGAATGAGGTTGGTGACTGAACATTCAAAGCCTATATATTTATTCAATTATGGTATATATATATATGTTATGATTTCTAACTATCAAAAAATAGTTCAATTTTTTTTTATTGTGGTAAAACATTCTGTATTATTTGAAACCAAATAACCACGATTATTGTGTATAATATGTTTTTGAATTTATGAATGATATCATACAACATAAAAAACCTCTATCCCCAAATAGGTTTTTATTAAGGTAATTATAATTTCATTTAAAATAATTCTTATTCATATATTTTTCTGTAATATCAATGTACTTATTGAATTTCTAAGATATACATACTCAATAAAAGAAATTGATTTTTTTGAGATGAGTGGGAATAATACATGTTGTTTGAAGGACTCTAACATAATATTGAGGTGATTTCATATTATGTTTGAAATGATTTTATATCTCATAGATCATTATGAGTTTACCAAACATCAATTTGGAACATTATGTTTCTAGTATTACCCAATGTGTGGTTTTTCCATATAAAGTAGTAATTTTTGTTCAAAATTCAAATCACATTATAAAAATTAATAAAATGATCTCATATTGTTTTTAACATTTATGATGTGTAAAAATTGAACACATGTCAATATGATGCGTATTGTGGCTGATATGTAACAAAGTGTATATTTTCATATTAAAAAAGTGCAGTTTTACTCCTGTACACATGTCACATAGCCAGAAATGATAAATGATATCATAATCCTTTATACATTAGGAAAATTATCCCTAATTCATTATTGACATAGAAATTTTATACATGTCAATTTGACACATGATGTGTTTTATATGAGCCAATGTTTAAGTTTATACATTAAAAATGTGTAATTTTACACTAAAAAATAATCACATATCCATAACAGATAAAAAAGCTCAATTTATGTCAATATATTTAAAAAAATCCATAATTAATTTTTATGTGTTAGAATCAACCAAATTTCAATATGACAAATGAAATGGATATCCAAAATATAATTTAACCTTTAAATATAAAAAATTCATTTTCTATTAAAATGATGTTCAAATAGAAAAAAGCAATTAAAAATATCTTATTTTCATAATATATTCAGATCATTGTCCATAATTCATTTCTGACATGTATGAATTAACTATAAATCAATCTGACAAATGATGTGTCTAGTGTGACTCAAAGTGTATGTTTTCACTTTTAATGTGTCAATTTACTCTAAAACACAAATCATAATTAAAAAACAGAGTAAATGGGATTTTATTTTCATAATATTTTAGGAATATAATCAGTAATACATTTATTATATCGAGGAATTGACCAAACTTTAATCTCTCATTATTTAGATGGTATGACATAAAGTGAATATTCTCAATATGAATTTTTTTAAGTCTTAAAAATGCACCACATTTCCAAAAAAAACAAAAAAAATATATATGATTTAATTGATACTTTAGAAAAATTAATAAGTTTTTTTGGATATATGACATGTCAATATGTCACACAATGTGGCCAGTATGGCTAAAAGTTGTTGTTTCAATATAAAAGTTTAATTTTAGTTTAAAACATGCTTCATGTTTTCAAATATTATAAAATTATATGGTATTAATTTAAAACATTAGTTAAATTAAGCATAGATTATTTTTAATGTGTATGAATTGACCACACATCATAATGACATACAATCAAGAAAGGATGAAACTAGGTATGATTTTTTACATTAAAAAGGTGTCATTTTACCCTATAACATGCATCACATATCCAAAACCACAAATATAAGATATGATCATCTTGCTACATTAAAAAAATGAATAATTAATTTTTTATGTGTTGGAATCTACATCACTTTTATTTGATACATGATGTTCCTCGTAGGACTCCGAGTGCATGTTCATAATTCAAAATTAAATTTTAGTCCCAAATATGTTTCATGTTTCCAAAGACAATAATATGATCTTCTGTTGTCTGGATAAATTAGCAAAATGATTCGTAATTCAGTTTTTTTTTGTATAAATAGAGATCACATCATTCCAAAACTTGATGTGGCTGCTATGACTCAAAGTGTATTTCTTTTACATGAAAAACTACCATTTTCCTCTAAAATGTGTGCCACTTTTTCAATATAAAGAAAAATATAATTTAAAAAACCCAAAGTTAATAGAACTATATATAGGATTTATTAGTTCTTTTATTCCACTGTAAATAAAGGATATATTAAAATCAACCATTTATCAGCACTAAAAAAAGCACTGATAAATGGGTCCATTATCATCTTTTTTAATCATTGATAATTTGGGGCTCTATCATTTTTTATCTCTAATATAGGTATAATTGAACATATCTATAAAACTATTATTATAGGAATAATTATTATCCAAAAAAACATTGATATATGCCTCATTTATCAGAAGATACAAAAATAACTAGTAAAGGGTCCCATTGTTATCTCTTGTTTATGCACAGATACAGGTGTAAAAAAATATTTTTTATTGTTCCCTGGCCCCTTCTTCCAATGCTCCACCTCATTTTTAGTACTTTTCAAACACTCCTCCACCCCACATAAAATCCTATTTCCCACATCCCTCTCCCTTTTTAATGCTCTAAATGGATCATTTTCTATGATTTTTCAAATTACAAACTATTATTCACCACCTACGTGCACTTGGATTCAATCTATGTACCTCTATTTTAGAACTATAATGCATTTACCACAAAAAAATGATGTTTAATTAACTTTTTGACTAAATTTATATGTGTATATAAAAATATATATTTACATATATATTTTTATACATGTATATGTATAGTTATTTTAAAATAAATTTATAAAATATATGATTTTTTGTGTGATATATATATAAATATATATTGTATTAATTTATATATATTATATATTAATATTCTTCTAAATATATTATAATATAAATATAAAAACAAACATATTTGTTTATAAAAACAATATATATATATATGTGTGTGTGTGTGTGTGTGTATGAGTTTATATATTTTGAGGTATTTTTATAATTTAAAAACAATTAGGTATTGTTTTAAATACATTATTTTAATATATATATATATTGTATATTTACATATAAATTTTATTCATTACATATATATTTTTATGTCTATATATTTCATTATATATTCAAATATTAATATATATGTACATTTAATTATTTGATGTATTTATAAATATTTACTAAAAATATGTTTATATACAATGTGTAATTATAATGAAAATTATATATATATATATATAAATACATTTATATTTTATTTATATGCATAATATTTAATCACATCTATATTTAACAAACAACTATACATTTATATTTCACACATACACATAAAAATATTTACATATATAAGTATGTATTCCCATATATTACAATATATATATATATATATTAAAGACACATGTTTATATATAAAATTACTTATATTGGTATATATATACATATTAATGAATTTTGATATGGTAAATAAAATGGATAAATTTCTTCTTTAAATAAAATGAATAATAATTATTTATTTCCATTTGGATTATTTATTTATAAATACATTTATGTATAAATATGTTTAATTATGAATTTAAAAAATTTATTTATGATAACTAAATAAAAAAATAATGTATATATTAAATTTTCATTAAAACCAAAATATGAATAATGTTAAAAATTCAAAATCATAATTTCTATGTAAATATAATCCCTCAGAATTAAATATTTCTCCACTAAAAATGGAAAATAAGACCCACATAAATAAAGCATAAATACTATAAAATATTATAATATTAGGGAATCCCAACTATAAAACTGGATTTGGAGGCCTTTTGGGTATTTTTGTAACCTTGAGTAATCACCGGCACATGTCCCTCTCAATAAAATCGTATAGATCTCTTCATGGGATTTTATTTGAAATTCGAAAGTCCTAAAACAAACAAGTAGATCATTATTTATAATTATTTGTTGATCAAGTCATGATTTCAACTAATCCTAGATCCTTTAATCATTTATTTGATTTTAATGTAATCAAAAATTTATTAAATGTATATTATCCAATAATAATTAAAAAATATTAATAAGAATCATATTTTAAAATATTTTATAATCCACTTTTTCACTAATTATCTTATACATTAAGTGGAATTGTTTATTTAGCGTTATACATATAATATTAAATTTAATATACTATATCTATATCAATATATATAAATATATTATTTTAAATGACATATATCATTTTTAGAAAATACAACCTTTATCACCGTTACTAAAAAGATTTGATAGGGGGCCTTATTACCACTTTTTTTTCTAATACTGATATAGCGAGGCCTTTTTCCATAATTTTTTGATTGATCTAATAAAGGGGGACCTTTATTAGTGCTAATAAAAAATATTTGATAAAGGGGTATCCTTATCAGCTCTTTTTTATTAATATGGATAAACACCCCCTTTTCCAAGTCCTCATTATTAACCACCAAAAGGTCTTAAATTTCAAAATCGATATAACAAATAGCTTTGAAAGCTCATTTTCCTAAATGAAATTAACGAACACACACATGGGTCATGGAAAAAAAAGAAACACCCCAAGAACATGGAGTATATAAAATATAATAAGGAACTAGTTCAATATCAATAAAATAAAGGTAAGGGTTTAAAATTAGATCTAGATCAAAGTCCCCACAATAAATAACATCCAATAAATTAAATGTTTCACGGGCTCTACCATAGGGATTCCTAAAATGTGAAGCACCTAGCCAATATAAGAGTATACAACCCAAGAACCAACTGTGAAAGGGTGTTACTTATTAAACCATAACCCATCTAACTATACCACAAAATCCAAACTGTAATGAAAAATCACTCTATCCATTATTCTTATCAGGAATTGAGGAACAATACTGGAATATGAAGCAACCCGTGTGATTGACTAGATCACCTACATAGTACTCCATCTCCCATGAACAAAGTGGAAGTGAGGCATTAGAACATGCATGTAATGTCTAACACACAAGGAATAACCAATTATATACTTCCCTGTTAAAAACCTAAAAAATGAATATTCCCTTACAACAAATTCACCCAATGTATAATAAAACACATTCCTAGATAAAGGTAGCAACAATAATGTAATATATAATGATAAACCAACCATGTGAAATGATTGGAATCGCATGGTGATAATGTACCCACACAGGGGGTAATCATGTCAACGAGAAATCATGGAGTTCCTTTCAAATTAAACATTTTAAAACAAAAGTTCCAACAATTCCTTTAATATCAAAACATGGATCAGGATTCCATGTCCTTTAAAATTTCAAATAATTCATTTCAAACACACCTTAGGAAATAATGTAAATAAAAAATTTTTAAAGACATATAAAAGACACTCCAAGTGGTATTCTTCTTTTAAATAAAAAACAATGGTCATTCCCTTCATTTCTATCAAATTGATTTCAAAAGATACATCAAGTCATTTTTAAAAAGGGTGAAACACACTTACATTTTAAACAATCATTTCAAATTCATTAAAGGAATCCTTTATAAATCACATTGCGGTCAACACCTCACATTATGTAAAAACACAATTTAAAATTACTTTTTCACTCATTTAAAACAATAAATAGATCAATTTCCAAAGAACATCATGAAAACCATTTCAAAATGACCCTTCTGAATTTCAGAAAAAGAAATCATGTCTAAATATATCATTTTAAATATGAAGACATATAATATCTCAGATAAACCATTTATTACATTATCAAAAAACAATTTTTTCACAACTACATAATGGTATCAAATATAAAATACCTTCAATATAAAGGAATTTAGAATCCAAAAGTAAACTTTTAATTAAAAAAGATACAGTTTCCTAGAAACACATACATTGCAACTGAGAAAAGAAATTCAAAACATGTCTCCTTAAATATAGATAATACCAAGAGGGATAAAAATAGTGTATGCAACCCATATACACTAAAATACCCAACATTATATCTACATGAATCCCCAAAAATGGCCACTAAAAGTCTATGGTACATGGGAGAAACCAAATCCAAGAGAAAAGAGGGATAGAATGGAATAAGAGGGATAGATGGGAAAAAATTACACAAAAACACATTGAAATCACCAATGTGAAGTAAATGAATAACATTGGAGGAGTTTGGATATCATACAAGGTATCTCAAGACCCATATTACTTGAATAGAGGGGAACCAGGATAAATAAAAATTTCCACTAATTTAAACACATTTGGATGGGCTCGTTGTTTTCTAAATAGTGTTACTATAGTTGACTAGACACTAACTAGGTTAGACTCCCCTCGCATGGTTCATTGTAGGTAGAAAATGGTAGGAAAAATATTCTATAACTTAACCATTTGGAACATTTCAAAACTAGATCCATTCTACATGATTTTTCATGGTTTTCCAAACCACACAAAAGTAATGTTCCACTGCGTAGACAAACCATATAAACTACATGGTTTCTCCTAGGGATCTCATGGTTATTAATTTACCGTGTGTATCTTCTAATGACAATCCATTCACATTTCAAAATAAAATTAATCAGCTCCCAACAAAGGAAGTCCACTTGATATCCCTCTAACCAGAAACATTAAACATGCATAGAAGGAATCCTGTGAGGATTTACATGTTCTAAGAGGAAACCCCGTTTAAATTAAAACCAAACCTCAACCCCTAAAAATAATACAAAAAACATAGTGACACATTGGGAGTCACAAACACCCCACCGTTCAACTTTATACACATGAAAAGTCCACAGTCTAAAGGAAGGGATAAAGAATATAATTGATACCAAGAAGACATAACAGAAATAACCACTCAACATAGTTTACACAAAAAAAACAACAACAATGATCCTAAGAAATCATAAAACCTATCATCCATAAATTTTCCTAGAATCTATAGGCACAAATGAAAACAATAACATGTTATGTGAAATGATTAACATTTAACACTCTCTAATAAATTTTTTGAAAATTAGAACAAATGTTCTTAAATACATTGTTTTAATAAATATATACTTTCCAAATATTTGTTAATATTTTTATAGATAAAATATATTAATGAGACATATATAACTTTTCCAATTCAAATGAATACTTCAAATCATATGATAAAAAAATTCTATAAAAATGATAAAAACATTATAATTTGTTGATTGAAATTATCTAATCAGATTATAGAAACCTTCTAATCAGAAATAAAATATCAATATAAGTTAGTGAATTAAGATTAATATTATAAATAGATAACATAACAACATTTTAATGATGCTATCCAAACAACCATCATGAGAATTCTTTAATAAACATCAATGTGAAGGAGTTTTTCTGATGGTATTGAAACCAACTCTAAGAATCATTGAATATTATCATCAGATATTTTCATAAAAAAAATTATTCAAGGATAAGGAAGTAGATAATTTTTAAGCTCAACACATATAATTATTACTATTTTGTAAAATATTATTTCATGTACATTGTAAATATTTAGATACTTTACATTCTAAGGAATCATAGTGAGGATAAATAATCCCATAATTTTTTTTCCTTTTTTAAAAATTGTAACTGATCTGGTTTTGTTGGGGGTTTCTAGGGATTGGAATACAAAGCTTAATTTGTTATTGTAATAGTGGGATCTCAAGAATAGGGATACATAGTTCTTTTATCTTAGTATCAAGGGATTCCTTTATTAAGGAAGAAACACCATATTGTCTTGTTTGAAATATGGATACATATTTTTAAGGTTATATACATCCTTAATGAAATTTTTTAAAATGTGTATAATTTTTTTAATGTTATATAAATATTAAATTACAGATATATAATTATTTTTCTCTTTTTTTTAAATTTTTTTGTTTCTATATTATAAAATTAATGTATATATTTTTAATAAACATTTATTATAACATTAATATTATAAATTGTATCATAAGAAGGGTCATTCAGTTACATATTTGTAATTATCGAACACATATAACCTCTAATGGCCAAATGAGAGTAAAAGCTAATTGTATGTTTTTTTAGACATGATAATTCAGCCCCACCTATAGAAATTTATTTTCTATTAGAATCCTAAAAAAATTCAATCCATAATTACAGTGAATAAGAGACCGAACATAGTTTAACTATTATATAAAATTAATCTATCATGGTGGATCCAGTGAATTACTAATGAGAAATTTAAACTCAAACAACTGATCTTCGTCGGGATAGGCTCACTCATAATCAAAAAACCACTTCCAACCTCAAGGTATAAAACTCAACCACATACATTCTCAAAAGAATAACATTAGATATCACCTAGATCCATGATACATACATATACTCTTATGTTATTAGCTCGATCAACCACTCATGGTTCGTCCCAAAACATCATAGGCTATACACCATTTAGTATACCAACTCAACTAGTTGAACAAGTACACATGTTACCCAATATTGAACTCAATAATTAGAAAAATCTAATAATCATATTAATGGTTCAACCAAACATTGTTTATTAGTGAAATGAAGCTCAAAACCAAAAATAATGTGAGGAGAACTAAAGAACAATCTCATAATCCATCCATATGGGAGGGATGGGGCATTCAACAAATGAAATAAATAATTCCATAAAAAAATTTAAATTCATCCATAATAATCATCTCCAATGGTAAGCCATCCAATAAATTCCAAAAATAATATCCAAATACCCAAAACCAAGATCATTACAATTAAAGGGAAAAAATATACAATTTAAATAACTTGTACTCAAGAATTAAACATGAGTCCTCTTATAAAAACCCATTTTATAAGAACTCTAATGATGATCCAAATGAAAAAAATTGTGGAAAACCCTATGAAACATAATAGATTGTGGGATTATAATTATTTCAATAGCCACACATTAAGACTGGAAGAGATTTACTCTTCCAATGAGGATGAACCTTTGCTTCTAAATATATCTCATCCTTTGTTCCTCTATACTTTCTAGGATATCCTTAAACCCTTTGGATGGAACTGATGCCTTACCATCAACAATATTCTTAGACTGGTTTGTTTTTCTATGAATGTACTCATTATAAACATCTAAAAATGTTTTTGTACATGATGCACATATAGTTGAACCACGATGTTGAAAATTCCACCTCAAAATAGATGATATTTTTTTAATCACAATGACCAATATTAGATTTAAGAGGACCGATTCTAAATAGATATTGATATACTACTAGACCAATCTATCACCATAATGAATACCAAAGAAATCAAGTATTTCTCCTCATTTCAAAACTATGGGAAAGAACCATAGAAAAAATCCCATCATAATAATTCACCATTACATACCTTCAATTTTCATGGTAAGTAATAATGACTCCAACCAAACACCACTGAAACGTACAAGAAAACTATTAATGGATCTTACCCATAAAACATCAAGAGATAAAAGAAAAGTGATTATCACCAAAATCTATTACAATAACCTAACTATTTCCACTGACAATTGATTACAACCTGAAATGGTTGACACTAATTCAAGATTTCCATGATGATTTCTGTGCTCAAGGAAAGTTCAACATCCACCACTCCACTGAGATTTTGGGTAGGAACTAGAACAAGAGAAACCTTTCTGGGAATTTTAGGAGATAAAAATATCTAATACATTAACAACATCAATTCATATCTAAAAAACCAAAAAATTCCACTATATGGTTGTAATTAAGGAAAATATAAAAAACCCTCATATGAAGCAAAAGTATTCACACCGGAAGAACTTTTCTTTTCAAACCACCATTTTTACCATGGAAATTTGAAATCTCAATCCACCATGGGTGTTCTCAAAAACCCTTCTACTAGTATATTAAATACTAAATAGACTTAGTGGAACATATGGAAATTTCACAAAAAAAGTTATGTTACAAAAAAATACTTCAAAAAACACACATAGTTTAACAACCATATATAATAATAATGGTCATTAAAATTCATATCAATTTTTCCAAAAACAAATCCTAATTTTTCCCAAAATAAGCATTTAATCAAAATATTATTCCAATCCCCCCATCTAGAATCATTTTCTTTTAGGACAAACCTTATAATAATTTTTGGAACATCCCATATTCTAAATTCCATTACAAAAATAAAATCATAAAAAAATTAATCAGTAATTTAATAGAATTAACTCTTCTTAATTATTAATAAAATATTTTCTTGATATAAAAAATATCACAAAACACATCAATTTCCAAAATTTGGTCTTAAAACTAATAACACTTGTGGAACTACACAACCCTTAAAACATGGTTCATAAAAGTAACTAATGAAAATTTAATCAAAACACTCATCAATCCACCAAGCATGAGTAAAACTATTTTATGTAATTCATGAATCATGAAGAGTTTGAATAAATCTTACTGGTAAGAAAATTTGATGTTAATTTTTTAGAAATACATATGGGGAAACTATGCTCTAATAGTAAAACAAATTATTTAAAAAGGATGACCTAACAATACCGTCCCCACATGGTTTTCCCAATATTTGAATACTACCTATGAAGCTCAAATTCTGATCCATTTCTCTCCCAAAATTATGTAAATACCATAATATCACTTACATTCTCAAATGGGATAAAAAACAACAATTTATATCAAAATGAATAACAATAATTGAAAATAGACCTGATTTCTCAATTGAAAATCCAAACATCCCATTGATGCTTGAGGCTTATGAAGAGTAAGGGCTAGCAGGACTCTACCCACTTTAAACTATCAAAATCCAAAAAACCATAGTCTCATATCTATGAATAAATTATCAAATAACATGTAAAACTCAACACGATAAGGATCTAATTAATGTACACCCAAAACTAGCTCTTGTAGCATTATTTATGACATAATATAGGATTCCATATTATCCAAAAACCATCACAGACTTCCTGGACCAAAATAATTTCCTAACCCTAAAATTTAGAAAATAATGTCTAGGAATCATAGGAATTCATTTGAGAAGGATTTCATCCAAATGAGTTATAATTTATAGTGTATCAAATAAAGACCCAAAACAACGATGCATTCCAAATGGTCATAACAATCTAAACTTGACTAACCAATTTGAATAAAAATGAAAAAACCATATCTATAAACAATAGGATACAATAAATCATAGTTAATATAAAACAAAACAAAAAATTTAAGTACTATAATCAATCCCTAGATGAGATCTTGACCACCTACAAGAAACCAAAGACAACTTACCACCACCAAACTCAAGACTTGTCACCCTCAAAGAATAAATAATAGATCCAAATGGGAACCTGTAACATGAAATAGTTATACATGAGATAAAAATATATGTAGGTCACCAAACCACTCAAAAGATATGAAATATTTTTCATACTTAAATTCATAAATACTACATTAAAACTAAACTAGAACATCTATTATTCATATATAACTTTTCTATAAACTAAAACCGCTCCATAATTCTATTTCAAAACATATCTCATTATTTTTAAATACTAAATTCACTTCATTGAAAACATAAACAAAATATGAATCCGTTTAAAATACACACACTAGTTCAGATATCTCAATATAATGCCTCATTTAATTTTTAAATAAAAATGGTAACTATAAAAAATAAAACTAGTTGATTCCATATTGAACCCAAAACACCCATTTTGAAATCAACATTAAGAACCAAAAAATAGTGTTTATTTTCAAAATATGTTATCAAAACTTCTTTAAAAAAAATTATTCCAAAAGATATAACCCAACACAAACATGGTCCAGAAACAAAAAAAAAACTGGAATAATGAATGACACAATATATATATCAAATTTAAATAAGAAGAGGTTCAATAACAATAAAAAATATCTCCCACATAGTACAAGGTTTTCATTTACTAAAAAGTATTTAAGGTGATAGAACATGAAAAAAATTCCTACACAAAAGGAATATTCAAATCCAACCCCCACCCCTATCACACAATATAAAATATCCCCATATAATAAATTCCCTCACGACATTATGAAACACATTACATTAAAAAGGGGAAATAAAAATCTAATAGAGATTAATAACACACACACAGGAAATTAAAATATTCACATAGTTATAATGAAATCTCAAAATTGGTAATCAAATCATCGGTAAATCAAATGGTTCCTTTCAACGTAACCATTCTAAAACCAAACTTACAACATGAAATTTACTAATAAAACAAGGATTAGGATTTCAATAAATTTCACATTTCATAAAATGACATTGTAAAAACTATTTCTAAAAATGATTAAAAAACACTATTTTTAATATTTTCAAATCCACCAGCCTACATGGGTCTTCTTATTTGAAATACAAAAATTGGTCTAAGTAATTAATTTTTATAAAATGCATTTTAAGCGATCCATTAAAGTGTTTTTTGACAAGTGTAAAACAATACACACATTTCATATAACCATTTAAAATCCATTATGGAACCCCTTTATTAATCATAATGAAATAAATATTTCACTTTAAGTCAAATCCATCTTTAAAATTTATTTTTCACTCATATAAATAAAATTTATCAATATCTAAAACATATCATTAAATCCTATTTAGAACTCACCTCAATCATTTCACAAAATACTAACACATTTAAATAATCCATTTAAAACATGAAATCTTGTATGTTTGAATAGAAACCATTCATTTCAAGCTCAAAAAAATACGAAACACATTTAAAAAATCTTAAGGGTATAAAATGTAATCATTCATTCATTAAAAATGAATTTAGAATGATCAACCAATTCTGAATCCCAAAAATGAATCATTTTCATAGGGAAACCTACGTGGAAAATGATAAAATTAATTCTATTCTTCTTTCATTAAATTATGGTCAAATCCACGTGGATAAAAATTGAATCCAGAAAACATATCATCAAATTACCCAACATTAGATTCACTCGGAACCCTAAAAAAATCCAAAATAAGTCTATGGTTCATAGTGGAAACCAATGAAATTAGAAGACATATAGGAAAAAAGAAAGAGTGGAATAGAGATGTAGAAATACTTCAGAACCTCTTGAAAATCCACAAATATAAGGAAATGATCAAAAGTGGAATAGGTCGGATCTCATCCAAGAGATCCCAAGAGTTGGTCGATTTCAATGAATGATAGGTGGGATTTGAGAACCTTGATTTGATTATGGATAAATGGAAAACTCTAATAATTTTTACACCTAGAAATTTTAAAAGGTTTGGATAGATTTTTTACCCAACCATTCACCAACTATGTGTCAGACACTACCTATGTCATAGTCTCCTTACATAGTTCTCCATGGGAAACACATGGTTATAAAAACCATTCTCCAAAAATTCCTTCTAATCATCCCATGAATGAGAGATACATATCATTATTTTCAAATGGTTTATCAAACAATGAAAAAATCATGCACAACACCCTATAGACACTAATGAATCCACACAATATACCATTTGGGATTACATAGTATATACTTAACCATGCCCAATACTTACTGATAATATATGTATATTTCATAATTAATGACATGGATCCTCCTAAATGGAGGCTACATGATGTCTATCTAACCATATAACATAACCATCCATAGTGGGAGACCACTAAAAATTTTTATTTTATGATTAAAAGGACCTTGTAAACTCATACCAAACCACATCCGTATAAAACATACCAAAAAATTATGACATTTGGGGTGTCACTAACTCCAAAATAAACCTAATTTTGTCCCAAAAAATTACATGGACAAAAATAAAGGAATGAAAAACCTAATGATCCAAATAAGACCTAAACAAATAATCCACATAGAATGGTTTAATATCAAACCAAATAACCATGTTCCTAAAAAATGACAAAAATATCCTATCACATGGTTACCCAATGTCTCCAGGGACAACTGAAATAAAAACATAAAACAAGTATTATTATAAATCACGATAGACTTAACATGATTTTCATACCATTTAAAATTCCATTAAGAGGGTGGAACCAATAACTAACAACCAAGACACGATTACTCAATATTATGATAATATATAGGAAAAACACACACTCAATCGAATATAACATACATTCCCATGAAAATAAAACTAACCACAAACATGCTCAAAATAATTAAATAATCCCTCATATAGATTTACAATTCATATAGATAACCTAAGGTACAGAAATAGATAACCCTCTCAAGGTGCTTGCAAAAATGTCATAAGCTAAACACTAATTAATATAGTAGCACTAATGGTATAAAAAATAATCTAGTCAACCAAATAGTGCACTCAATACATTTCATATTTCTAAATGATGAGCACATCAAAACCTTAACAAACGAATGGTCAGAACCCATGATTGACAAGAATGTATGCCCAAATAAGAGGGATCAATGAAAAAACACCCACATACCAATACAAAATGTTAGCCAATATTGAGAACAACCTCAAAATAAATTCAAGAAAGATAGAGGTGGAACCATTCCATAAATGAAAAAAATTATTCAATTAAAAAAAATATACATAAGAAAAATATCTAAAGATGAACTATACAAAATATTCAATGAACAATAGGCCAAGATGCAAAACAAAGATGTCAACCATCAATGGATAGGTCCTGAAACAGGCATCCCAACCTAAAAGGATTAAACATGTAACATATTCTAAATTTTAGCCTTACCAGACTTCTAAAGGTGACCCAAATGACCAAAATTGATGAAAATCCTATGACACATAAGTCTGAAGGGCTAATTATTAGTTATAATCCCATACTGGAATCACATGAGTGATCACATATTCCTATGATAAGGACCATCCTCTTCTATATTTGTCTTATCTAACAACTTATTATTACTATATGGGTTATCCATAAACTATTGTATGGAACTATGGGATTACCCACCACTGCGTTTCTTATCTATTTATCATATATACAAATGGTCTTATTGAAAAAAACTTAAACATTTGTCATAAATAATGAATGTTTAGTTGAACCATGATTTGTGTAAAGATACCCCTCAAAGAAAAAGATTTATCATAATCTATAATGATTAGTTTTATAGAGTTTATTAACAACATAAAAACGTAATCCACATACTCCTCCACCAATTGGTCACCCTAATGAAGAACTATGAGATCAATACCTTTTTCCAATATCAAAACCTCTTTAAATAACCACTATAAAAAATTACATATTTATTATTTCCCAAGACATAAATTTAAATAACATTGGAGGTACAATCGACTCTCACTATACACAATTGAAGCCAACTAGAAATATATTAACAACTCTCACCTGTGATGCATCAGAAATTCTGTAATAATTGAGGAGAAAATCAATCTATTCCTACAACCTCACCATTTCAATTAACCCTGGTCACCAATGAACTAATTTGGATGTTTATTCAGGAAATACCTGATGGTGTCTGAGCTGTATAAGGGTTCCACCTCCATTACTTCTTTTATAGTTTGGTGAGGCACAAGAACTAGAAAATCCTTTTAATTTTTTTTGGGTGAATTAAAAAATATATTTAAAATATTGATTAATTCCACAAAGAAAACAATAACATTTCTTTGGAAACAACCATTTTAGTATAGAATTTTAAAATTAACTTTCTCCAATTATTTCTTAAAATACTCAGCCAAAACAACTACAAAAATAAAAAATTAGTGTGGAACATACAAAAATTTCCATTACAATTCATGTTATATAAATTTTATTTCAAAATACTAATTTATTTGTAAAACATAAATTCGGAAGAATGTCAATTAAAATTATTTCCCATTTTTGAAATAACATTCAACTTGCTTTAAAAAAATCCACTTTTGATCTGAAAACAATTTAAAACCCCACTATATAAAATAAATTTATTTTGGGAATACCCAATAAATCATGTTTCAAGCATACCATTCTAGAAAACCCATTATATTTAAATTCTTTATAAAAAATTTCAATAATTTAATGGAATTTACTCTTCACATTTATTCATAAATCCATGACTTGATAGTAAATAAATCACAAAAACATTCATTTTCCAAATATTTTATTAAATGTTACATCACATAAGAAACCAAACAATCATTCTATTAGGGTCCCAAAAAACACCTCCAAAAGGTTATAAAAACACTTATAATTCTTCATAATTCAAGTAAAACATCACCTTTTGATAAGTCTTCAATAGTGAGGAATCCAAAAAATCAACTAGTGAAGAAGATGTGATGTAGATAGGTTGGATTCTTAGTTTGGAAATCATTATCCAACCATTGAACATAATCATTAAAAATGTTAGAGACAACTGCAAGGATATCACAAAATTCACATGTTGTGCATGTTAACGACATGGCTTAAGTACTCCCATACTCTGAATTTCTTATAATTTTGATGGTTCATTTCTAACATATTCTCATTACAAATGTCTTTTTACGAAGGGTGTCTATCGAAAATATCCCTTCATTGAAGAATGTATCATAAATATATTTATATGTGATTGTCCTTCGTAGAAAACCATTTTTGATATAAATATATAGCATGTCGCAAAAAATCCAAAAATATTTTTTATAACCCTTTTATGATGATTCATCACAAATAACCATCAAACAAGGAAATAATTAAAATATTTTAAAAAATTAAAATTAATAATATTTGTAAATCGTTAAGAAAAATTAAATAAAAAATAAAACACAAATAATACTAATAAATAAATTTAAAAAAAGTTCTATCATACCAATTTAAAAAACAGTCTTGAAAATCTACAGAAATCACCAATTGACATCAAGTGGAGGATGATCACTTGATTTACCATGGGGAGGAAACATCATACCAATGCCATGCACAAGTCATCACATGTACTCCATCATCTCTTTATATTTTAGATGTCACTGCTCACAATCCTCCCTCTGCTTCTAAATCTTCTATATCATTCATCTTGAGCCTTCAACCTATCTTTATAATGTGTAGTAGATGATGGCATTGTGGAAAACTATCAAAAAAATCCCATCTCCCTCCTGGATGCCATCTTTGAAGAAAAATTATATCTCATAGGTGTTAGTAGAGAACCATAAACAATCACTCAACCTTTCTCAAAAGCTTGAAAAATTTCTAGTATCCTATCCCACTCATAAAAACACAAATCAAGAGTGACATCATGTTCAGCTTCATCTTGAATCTCCTGTGAATGAGAAGTAACAACCTCATATGTTTCCTTCAAATATAATGAATAATTAGAATAATAATAAAATTATTATTGATTTCATTGTTTGACTAAATCACTAACCACAGTACAACACTGTCATTTTCATACAACTTCTCCTTTATGGGGATAATAACACATATTATTATAAACATCAAACTCTATAATTGATGGGTAAGAAGCATCTTGTATAATATAACAAACATTCTATATTTAAAATAAATATAAATTAAAAAATAATATTACTTACCATATGTCATCGATGTATGCCAAATTTATGACTCCTGGCCCTATGGGTGTCCTCTTCCCACCCCCATATCTATCCTCCAAATACTGATATTCTCTCCAAGATATAAGGAGCCCATCCCATCCAAAAACTAAGCAAATAATTAGTTGGGAAGATGGGAGACACAAGAATGATCTAAGACATAATCACATGAATTCTACATAGATCAATATTTGATGTTGTGTAGAAACTGATGAAATCAATCACGTATACATGTATCCCATGACTTTAGGATATGACATCTCTGAATATCTGAATTTGGAGAAAATAAATTCCAAATGACCACTAACAAAATATGATAGTAATTAAATAAATTTTTGAAAAGTAGATAATATTAAATAAGGTACAATCCAATGTTCAAACATATTATCATGCATGCTGATGGGTACTAAGTCCCATGACACCCATTGCTCAGATAATTAATTTCTCAGAATTGCACCAAACTGGACAATTGAAAACTGAAAAAAAGGTGCAAATTGAAACAAATATATAATCTATAAATTATTATTAACATTAATACATATATTTAATATAAAATAAATCTCTATGGAAAAAATTACACAGAACTATTTGAACACAGATGAAAATCAATAAATGTCCACCTATCTAGAATAATATATAGAATTAGAAATCAAGAAAGACTATTCCCCCTCATAGTAGTCACACCTCCATGAGGAGGGGGAGCTGAATCAATATCATTATCAGGAAGTCCGACATCAGTGAGAGGAAGTAATAAATCATCATGGGGATCATCCCCAACCATCAGAAATAAATATCTCACCACTAAGAGATTGTTATATAAGATAAAAAATATAAAAAACTAATAAATTTTACAATAAAATAATGTTACCTATAATATATTATTAAAAAAATATGAAATTTAAAAAACTAATAAATATCAAAATATTTTAATTACATATAACTAAATAGATGAATATAATACATCAATCATCATCTTCATCATCATTTTCATTGACATCAATGTCTTAAACATCATATTCATCATTTTTTACAAAGATTTGTCTTTCAGTTTCATCATCCATTATTTCTTCATTAATATTTACTATATAATCATCCCTAATCTAAGGGTTTTTATTATCAATATTTATATCCCTACGATTATGAGATATATTTTGGGATGTTTCTATAATGATTTCAATAAGTTTCACTACCACAGAACCATTTTCAATTTAAATAAATATATTGCCACACAATTTTATTTTTATCACACTCCACCAATCCTTAAAATATATCGAAAAATCATAGTAATCTGCATAGTAAACATGATGCACTTGCGTTTCTAACATCAATGGTTTATTGGAATCAAGAAGATTATTATATTAAATGTTAATGACATAATATGTTGTGGATGAACTCACAACCCCCTATTAGTATCAAAACAATTACATTAAAACATTGTAACATAATTTGGTAGTTTATAACATAACTCCAGTATTTCATCTAGCATATGATAAAATTCGACTTCATTTTTTTTATTATGGTATCCTTTATAATGTACACCAATATTATATGTTTTCATTAGGTCGCCATATATGCTTGTATGGAATCAAAATCCATCAACCAAATACCCATTATAAGATTTGAACAATTTTAATCGAGGGTTTTTTAGCACACATAGTAGGCTATTGACATTATTTTCATGTTGTGTTACCTGAAAACCATAATATTTTTTACCAATATATATCATTGAAAAATTTACTTATTATTTCATAAAAAAATATTACTTACCAATCATCGAAACCAATATGAAGTTTTTTCGATGATCCTCAAGAGTAGCAGATCTAATTTCTAGAAACTATTTTTATATATAGTCGTCATATAGTCTACACAAAAGTTAATGTAAGTAATGAGATCTATTATGAATATTTAGAAAAATAATAGAAAAGTATTACTTACTACACAAATCATGTCATTTCTTCATAATTCATTACAACATTGGTTTGAGCCCTATACACTTATTCATATGTAAGTCATCACTTAGGATTAGAACTAAAACAAATCTAAGGATGATTATAAACTGACAACTGGGGGTCTATGAAATAATTAATATTTTCTCATTGCAACCCATCTGATTATATTTTGAAGGATATTCTAACTGAAAATAATAAGAGATGAAACTTTAAATATCCTCCTCCAAGTAAGATTCTATAATCAACACATAAACTAATGCTCTAATAGGGACAAAATTCATTAATTTTTAAATAAAAATCTCAAATGGATACATACACTTGAATTTTACTAGACATCCTCATTTAGCAACATATAGAAAATGAAATAATAAATGATACTATGAATCAATAAAGTATGGTAGGAATATTTTATATAATTTATATAATATTAAAATGACATCATTTAAGAGGGAATTCCACGCATTATATTCTAATGTTTATGAATAAATATATCAAAAAATATTATATTTCGGTCAACACATCCTTGATTAAAAAATTTAACAGTTCTACAAGACCAATAAGCAGTAATAATTTAATTATGACATGACAAACATGACTTTTTAACCAATTAATATGCCCATTTATGATGCAAAAAAGACAAATTAGAACCATAACCATCTGGTAAAATCAAATTTATAATCAAATAATAGAATAACTAGTGGGTTTCTTTAATATGTGAGTTACATGATTTTGGACTTATTAATTTCCTTGATCTTTCATAATGAAATATTTCATTCTTAGGATGTCTGCAAATATTTGAAAGATCTAACCATTCCTTTACATTATCTTTGGTCTTACCATGTGTGTCCAAAAAGGTATAAAACATGTAATCAAAAACATTTTTCTCAATATAAATTACATCTAACTTGTGATGAAAAAACAAATCAAAAAAATATTTGTGTTCACAAAATAATACTCCCCTTCATCTAATTCCGACCATTCCCTAAACCATTTACCGTATTATCATTTATGGTTGGTCCAAAATTAATATGTTGTAATGTAGAGACAATATATTTTACTTGATTACCTGAGAGCATTGTAGGAGGTGTGTCCTCTTCAATTTGACATTTTTTAAAATAAATTATTTTTCTTCAATGAGGGTGATCGACATGATGAAATCTCTATTGAAAATCAAAATTACTAACCTTTCACCAATTTCAATGAATAAATTATTTGTTCTCATCCATATAGTATGGACATGATTTTAGACAATGTGTGCTCAATATAGATAACATACCATGTGCCTGAAAGTCATTGATTGTCCAAATTAATAAAAACATCAATATAAAATTATTATATGTAGTTATATAAAATGTAAGAACATTGTTATTCAATAATGAAATTTCCTCATCAATTAGTGGTTTCAAATACACATCAATACTCTTTTTTGGATGTCCTCTAATTAACAACATCTAAAATTTATATGATTCATTTATAAACATTTGAGAGTTATGTTTTAATGAGTATTGAATCCAATACGACAAAAATATTAACTACCGTAAGAACCAAATGAACGAAAACCAACATTAGAAAGGGCCAACAATATGTTATGATGATCAGTAGGAAAAGAAGCAGGCATCTGATAAAACATTTTAGATGAGTCACCATCACATGGATGATTTGATGTTTTCTGATGAAAATATTTGATTTATGCCATGTCATAAATCCAGATGTAAAGTAATACATAAATAAATGATATAAGCATAGAGTGATTGAAAAATATCTCAACTAATTCACATGAACTTTATACATTCCATGGTTTTCCTATTTATCACTAAACTATCCAAATCTTTGGAAATTAACCAATGATTCATATTTCCTATAATATATGATGCAGTCACATGAACATGAATGTATCTTTTAAAAACATAGATCAAAATTATTAACCAAATTTTTACTTTCATAGAAACATGACGGTAATTTGTTTTTGTCAGGAAACAATGACATAAAAAAGATAAAATATAATCTAATGAACTATTCGATATTCCAAATTATGATTTAATAGAGATAAATTTTTTAACAGATTCAATTTAGTGAACCTAGCTTCTCTGATATATGTCCGCCTAGTAGATTGCAACAAATTAAAAAACTGGGAAGGTTTAGATATAGGATTTGGAATTTCATTCTGAGTTGTTGTTTCTAGAATAGATAAACTAACTGCGTGATGTATTAAATTACCATATAATGGAACTTGAAATGTTTTTTTATTTTCTATTGAATTATTTTCACCATGATAAACCAAAACATATAATATTTCTAAAAATTTTTATGCAATTGATGAAGTAAAACATTGTCAAATATTTTAATGTCCTAAGACAAGAATATTGACACGAGAATTTAATTATTCATTCCAAAACAATTCAGAATTTGTTGATGCAAATGGTATAAAGGCTTAAACACCTTCAATGTAGACATTATTTAAACAAGATCCATTAAGTTTTTTGTGATTATTCATCCAATCACAATCATGTAATTGATATTGTCCTCTACTTTCTTAGTAAATAGTCATTTAGAAAACAACAAGAATAAAAATAATAATGTGTATCATTTTTAATAGTTGAAAGTTATATTATATTTTATAATATTGATATATTCTATTAAATATGAGCAGAGTGACGCACTAGGTTAGCTCTAATTTATGATTCTTATAGAGGTTCGGTGTAGAATAAAATAAAATTATTAAATATATTATATAATAAACATGGCATTCCTTTTTAAAATAATTGAGTACCTCTTAAACGGTGTCCCATATGATAAATTGGAGATCACTGCTGGGTTTTGGGTGTGGGGTTTATCATATACAAGTCATTAGATTTGTGAGCATTAGTTATTTAAATTACTGGGGAGGGAAATTCATTTAATACTTGTATAATAAAATATTATAAAAATTCAATATATAATACAAACTATCTATTTTTTGACAAATAAGAGATCATCGTTTTTTCGGAGATGTGGGGTTTACCATAGGCACGACATAAAATTTGTTAGCGTCTACTGTTTTGTTACATCACACGCGACGGTATCATTTTGTAATCTTTTATTTATATTATTTGAATAATTATTTATTTTTATATACAAATCTATATTACACTATTAATACAAATTATTAATAGATATTATGTTACATAATTAAACAATGTTATGAGATGATTATTAATTAATTATTAATTACTATATATATCAAAATTAATTATAAATTATGTAATGAATATTATTAATTATGTAATGATTTTTATTAATGATTATTAAATATTATAAATTATGAAATTATTATTATATAATGATTATTATTCATTATATAAATTATTATAAATTAAGTAAGGATTATATATATATATCATAAATTATGAAATTATTTGTGTGATTTTATTATTACAATTTTATTAAGTATTGAATATTATTATTAAAAATTTATAAATTATGTTAATTATTAAAATTATGTAATGGTTATTATTAATTTATTTATATTTTTATTACGATTTTATTTATTACTATACAAATATCACAATTTGATAATTAATATAAACACATAAAATATATTCAAACTCATTTTTCAAAAAATAAACATATATAAAATCAAAATAGACGCCCAAACACATAAATATAAATTTATTACCATGAATTTATAATTTATATAATTATTTTATCCATAAAATTGAATTTTTGTTTTTTAATTTTTCATTAATTTGATTAAATAATTTTTATAAATAATAAGTTTTTAATTAATTTTTCTTCACGAGAGGTATAATAATAGTTGTGCAATTTGGGTGATTTTACAATATCTAGATGAAATAATAATAATTATTATGTTAAATGATAAAAAAACCTATATGAATTATTATAAATTTCAAAACATTGATATATTTTATTATATGTTTTTTTACAAATTGTTATAATTTTATAATTATAACTAAAATTTACAACTAATTAATAATAAAGACTCATTATATATTACATAAAATAAATTAGTTATTGACTTATATGAATTATTTAAAACAATACCAAACTTTTAATAAATAATATTTTTAAAAAATACATAATAAATCTTTATTTTTGTTAAATTTTTTTAAAATATATTAAAAATATGTAACATAATTATTATTAAATAATTTTTTTATAAATGATATAGATTTTAAATTTTCAATGTTTTTTAATTATAAAACTTATTAATGGTTTTTATAATATATGATTCTTATAAATAATGAATTATTAAATAGTTTTCTTTAAATTATTTTTATCATCATTATTAAAAATTAATCATTTATATTTTGACACAGAATTATTTATATATACGAACATAAATGCACATGCGTCAAAAAAAATTATTATAAAAAACATTTTTTAAAACAATAATATACATTAAATTAATATTATATGCCAACAAATATAATCATTAACATATATTATGTGGGCATAAATATTATTTTTAGGCATGCCCACAAACAAATTTAATAAAACAAATATTTATACCTAAAAAATACTTAGGCATACATACAAATGTACGTAATAAAATATTTAGAACCAAGAAACAAATGAATGTAAAAATAAAACAAAAATATAATAAGCAACAATGAATGGGTGAAATTATAATTAATTTCTAGAAAAACTAATACATGACGAAAAATAAAATAAATCTATGTGTTAAAAAAACCTTTATATTTTAAAAAAAATACATTCTTGTAACATATTTTAATAATAATAATATTTTAGATAATATAAAATTATAATGTTTCAACAACACTGAACACCCCAAAAAAATCTATTGAGTTTAAATATCAAAATTTCTGCCAGCTATTGTAAAATAAATTAAAACTATTTATGCGTAAGTAAAATATCAAAATCATTAATAATAAATTTAAGCAAACCATACATGTCAAATAAATAATAAAAATGGTGTAAAATTTTAAACCAAAATTTCTTTAGTTTATCAATGTAATGAAAATAAGAAAAAAAATGATGAAGGATTGAAGCAGAGTCCATACCTAGGAAATTTGGTGTGAAATCACCCAAAAATCAGAAGAAATAGAGATTTCCGGGGTAGCACAATGTGTGTAATCTGGTAGGGTTCCACTGTTTTCATGGGAGGTAAGGAAGGAATAAAATATGAGGAATAAGAAAGGAGTAGCACAATCTATTAATTGTCGATACATTTTCCTATTATATAATAGCGCCATAAATAATTCCATTTAAAAAAATGTTATAAATGATAATTATTTGTGACATAATTCAATTATCATAAAAAATACACTCAACTAAAAGTAAATTTACAATGTATTATTAAATTCGTTACAAATTCTGATCAGAAAAGATTTTTTCACTTGGCGGTGGCAAATCCCGCAAACAAAATTAGCTATAGATTTATAAATCTGTCACAGATAGTTAATATTCCCGAGAAAATTCTACAACCATTTCAAATAGGCGATATCTGTGGTCTATTTTTGACAGGAAATTTTTCCATCGATAATGTCCCATCATAACTACTTGAAATTATAGTATTGTCCTCCCTTTACATCCAAAACTATTCTAAATCGGAAATATCACTTGCATACTCAATGGGGATAAAATACCACTATTATGATCAAAATCAATAACATAACATAACATAAAACTAAAATTATTAATTAGAAACCCAAATATCTCATTGCATTTTGATGCTCGAGATGAGAAAGAGTTTGATAGACTATCCATTCCCATACTTTTCATGTTGTGACACCATTGGTGTCCTGTCTACTATAAAATCTCCAAAATGATAGTGGAAACTTAATAATTTTAGGAATCTATTAAAGGAATCCCAAAAAATTCCCTCATATCATTTTTTAAAGAACAAAACTAGGCTATCATCCCACCTGACACCCGACTCAGCCCGTCACCAGGCCCGATGAGCTTTCTGAACCATTATAATTTTGAAACTAGATTCTAGGAACCACGTGAGTTTCATTGGAAATTTTTTATCCCAAACCATAGATAAAATACGACATAATAAACAATGATGCAAAATAAATAATCATGAAAAATAGGTCATAATGAAATAAATTTCTCTACACAATTTTAATAAGAGCAAAAAATCATGATATATAATCAAGAGAATACAAAAATTATTAAAATATAACACACATAACGGAAAAATAAAAAAACATCAAATCAGATCTTACTAGTCCATAACCATGTCATTGAATCCACCAGATGCTCGTTGAAAAAAAAACTCACCCCCTTCCCAGCTTAAATAATTAATAATAGATAATACTAGGAACATGGATCATAAAATATATAAGGATGACCAAAAAATGTCTACCATGTCACCACAACCAACTAAACTGTGAAATATATTTCATAATGAATTTCAAAATTTATAGTTTGAATATGTAATATAAATTAACCTTTTTCTTAAATTTTTCTTCATATAAATAACAAAACTTCATATTTCTATTTGAAAAAATTTCTCATGGTTTTCCAAAAGTAAATACAATGATTTGAAATTTTTCCCACCCAAAAATACCATTTCAAATCCAAATGCTTATTCAAATTTATTAAAACCCCAATTTGTATAATTTTAATAAAAATAGTCAATTTAAAACATTTAATAGGTGGAACCCATCTAAAATACACCCCAGTTTGAAATCCAATTTTAGAACCACACAAAATTCATTAATTTCAATGCATGTTTTCAAAACATCATAGAAAAATAATTTTCATAATTAAATTACTCAAAGAACAAATGGTATAAACATGAATAAAAATATTTATCCATAATATCTAAATCAGGTGAAATTTTAAAATTGAGTAATAGATCAAAATCCACTTAATGTATAAAAAATTCAATCAAAATGGTCATGGAATCTTGTACGGGGATTCATAACATGTGAAGCAGATAGCCATATAATAGTATAAAAAATAAAGAACTATAAAATGGCATGTGCTATTGATAAAACCACATGTCATTTTATTAGTTAACAGAATCCACCATATGATGAAAAAATCCTCACACCTTTTCTAAACAAGAAAATTGGGCTACTAAAGGGTGTGAACCAACTAGCGTAATTGACTAGATCACACTCATTGTACTTGAGATCCCCTCACTAGAAAGTAAATGTGGTATAAGAATATGAAAGCAAATACTAGCTCATATAGCATTACCATAGCTACACCTCACCCCAAACATCCATAAATGAATATAACCATATATAAAATTCAATCATTGAATAATCTAGCATATTCCTTCATAAGGGGGAAAGAAGTGCCACATAGATATCTATATCCCACAATATGTAAATGAAACGAATCACATAATGACAATTAACAAATTAAAGGGGTAATTAAATAAGAGTAAAATCCAGGGGTTCATTTGATATTAACCATATTAAAACCTAAGTTCCAACCAAACCATTAACAACATATAATTTCTTAGTATTCTAGTCCAATTTACATTTCATAGAATGGAATTTTAAACACTCTAGAAAAAAATATTGAAGTCACAAACCATTTATAGACATTTTAAATTCACCATTTCACATGGGTCTTCATGATTGAATTATAAAAAAATTCATATGGTCGCCATTTCTATCAAACACATTTCAAAATATCCGTACATTCATTTTTTATAAGGTATAAACTACAAAAACATTTCCAATCACATTTTTCAAATCCATTAATAAACCCCTTTTTAAATTACTTTGAGGTTAGTCAAATCACACATTAAAAAATAGTTTTCACACATTGGTGACAAAAACTGGATCAGTATCAAAATCCCATCATGAAAACCATTTCAAAAATCCCCTCATCGATTTCAAAAAATCATAGAACTCCTAAATATTATACTGTAAACATGAAAAATTAAAATTTCAAATAAAAACCATTTATTCTAAAATAATGTTACATTGTTTTTAAAAGATAAAATGGTATCATATATAATCAAAGAATCAATTAAAATATATTTTGAAACCACAAGAGAAAAATAAAATTTAAAATGAAATAGATTCATAGAAAAAACTACTCGGAAGAAGTGATAACCCAGATTAAACACGACACCTTCAATGGCGAGCACACCCATGGGTATAGAAATAGAGTCTACAAACCCTACACACCAAAAAAAACATTAGATCCACACAGATCCATAAATTTGGAAACAATATTTCTAGAATACTAAGGTAAATCCAATTACATTAGAGGAGAGAGAGGGAAGGGAATGGTAGTGAAAAATAGAAATAAATACCACAAAACCTCTTCGAAATTGGAAAAATGAAGGAATTGGTCAATATTGGAGGATTTTTCATATCATTAAGGGGATCCCAATATTCATCT
This sequence comes from Viscum album, assembly GCA_963277665.1. Taxonomy (NCBI): domain Eukaryota; kingdom Viridiplantae; phylum Streptophyta; class Magnoliopsida; order Santalales; family Viscaceae; genus Viscum; species Viscum album. Next base: position 329,613,571 of record OY728128.1, read on the forward strand.
AACATGGATGAAAGATAAAAGGGATAAAATTACACTTAATTTAAATAGGGGAAATGGGGAATTGCCAAAATATAAACCTGTGGGTAGGCCACATAATTTGGCCACACTATTTTATAAATCTTGCAAAAATTGTTATCTAGAAACGAACATGGATAGAAACCCCTCACATGGTCCACCTTGGGTACTAAGTGGATTGAAATATGAAGCACTAACCATGACATTAATCACTATCAAAAACTAGATCCAAAATTGTCATTTGCTATATTGAATTTGAAACCAGAAGCATCGCATGCCCCCCACCCCAGTAACATAAGGGAACCTTCAAGGATTCTCTTATAGGATAACATAGTTTGGAAATAGTCAAGAAAATACCATATAAACAAGATGGGGGATGATTATAATTAACTAAGGACGCTACCCACGATGAGATGTGTCACGAACCATCTTTAATATATAGGTACCCTGATGCCCAAGAATACAATGACATATCTTGAAGGGTGTTCATTATCTCCTGGGGTCAACAGATAGTACCTCGAATCATATGAGACAAAAAGGGAATTTTTTTGCCACAAATCAATGGAAGATAACATATTCATATTATTATGCTAAAAATTTCAAAGGGAGAGTTTACTATAATCCAAACACATATATAAAAACAAAAAATAGTACACCATAAATGTACACAAAAATAAAAAAGATAAACCGACAAACCCAATGAAAACATCACTATAAGCCCAAATGGTCAATAAAATCCACCTCTTCCATGAGGATCTTGACATTTTCTCTGATCTTGTAGAAGGAATACAAAAAACACTAAAATGAAAAGGCATGGTGTGAGGTATAAATCTCAATAGTGTATCACAATGTGTTATATAACAGATCCCATATTAATAAATGAAATCATTCTCAACATTCTAAATAAAAATTATATGGAATAATATTTTCAAATTAAAAAAAACTCTTTTATTTCTATTGATTCCAAATATTTCAAACATGTCATTAATAATCATTTTATATAAAACAATTAATGTAAATACGCTATCATGAATACAAAAATTTTACAAATATTGGTAGATATATCAAAGTAATTACAATAATAACCACAACCATATTCCATATGGTATTATAGATCCTAATTTTAGAGACCTCACACTCTCATATCAATGATCATGGCATAAGTGTTCACACATCTCTCTATCTCTAGCCAAATTGGAATCATCTACATCTCATCTTGGATTAGATATACCAAACTATTTTTTAATAGAGTTATCATTATCAATAAATTTATATTGAATTTCCATCTTAGTGTTCTTATCACAAATATCCCACTAACTATCAAATATCACATGAGCTCAATAAATCAGTAGATACAAGGGGAAATGATTCCTATTTAAATCAATCATCACTCATTGTTCAATTTCCTAATTCACCTATTCAAACTAACAAATCAATTTCATAACCAATACCTGGGTTTTTCATAAAATAATTATTTTAAAAAACAATAATAGGATTTCAACAACCCAATTTAACACATTTAATTAAAATAATTTTCAAAATAATTCATTAAATCCATCAATTTCTGAAATACGCCTTAAATTATAAATCCCTTGAGAGTTATGGATTTTTTCAAAATCCAATATCATTCAAAACAGAAATTGATATTGATATCAATTTTTCTCATGAAATAAATTTAAAGAAATATAAATCATGTCCTGAAAATCAAGGTTTAATTATATGTTGCAACTCAAACTGAACCACCAACCTTCATTCAAGGAATCATAAATCGACATCTACAATATGCTCTATAAAAGATGGATGATTGAAAAGGAGATAAATAAATCCAATCTAGAATCGGGATCCAAATCAATGGAGTTTAGATAATTTAACAACATAATTATATATCACTCTCTATGTATTAATTAATGAGAGAGAGGGAGGAAAAACATGAAAGGAGAATATAATTTCTAAGAGAGATCGTACTAGATCATACATGGTTAAATCAACCAAAGAAAGGGTTCTATAATAAAAGATGGTTTCTTCAGATCCTACATGGGATATGAATTATAATGTTTCTTTGTCAGGGTCAATAAAGGTATAAAATGGGGTTTTTGGAATTTCTAAAAAAATTGAGACAAAAATTCATGCCAACATGGTTAGATGTGATACGATGAATAGTTAGAAACATTGTGGGCCATAAAAATACACCCCCTTTACTGGGGTTAAAATTATATACTACATTAATGAATGTTTTTTCAAACCATTTAACAAACATGGAAATATCCAATATAAATGTTTTCATGGGTTTGGAAAGGTGCGCACATGGTTTTGGAAAACTGTGTGTCAACCATGTGTAGCCCAAAAACATCCAAAAAAATTTAAAAAATCACCCGAAGCACCACTATAAAATCTAAAAACAATGAATGATCAAAATAAATGTTGAGGAGTACCTAGAAATAAGTAAAATTACTTTATAACCTCCCAGCCATTGAAACAATCAATCCATATAATGAATTTTAATATGTTTCTATATAAAAAGGTAGAGACCACTCCTTCCACAAAAATGCCTCTCTACCCCACATCTCATTCATATCATAACCCGGTTTTCATAGAACTAATAAAAATATAATCATTCTATCATGAAGTAAAATTGTCTTAGAATCAACTATCCTGACTAGATTCCTTATCAGTGATAAATTGGGCGGAACATCTAGATAACTCCATCACAGAACTTGAAATGGATCAGAAATATATTTCAATATCTAAGATACATGGAATATGTTATCATTCAATTTAAAATGAGGAGGAAGTTTTTTATTTTAATCCACTTACCAAACATACTCTAGTACCAAAACATGTCCCTCAAAATGAATAGCAATCATCATATTCCTCTAAAGTCATCGATGACCGAGATGATTTGTAACATTCAAGAACACATGGTCACCCAAAGAAAACTCCAATTGTCTATGATAATGATAAACATAATATAATTAATTTCTCAATTCTTCTAACATTATCCAATCAATAAACTGAATATTTTTTGTAATCTCTTCGACCAATGTTGGTCTAAGCAAGGACCTTTTAATTATCTCTAGCCAATACAATATATATTTACAAGGATGACCATATAAGGCCTCAAAAAAAGTAATTATGATCACATACTAGTAATTATCATTGTAATAAAACTCAAATATTCCTATGTGGTCATCCCTATCTCCACGAAATTCTAGAACATAGGCATGAAGCATGTCTCCATGAATTTTTATAACCCTTTATATATGTATATCATCCTATGGATTGTATGTTGTACTCAAACAAACCTGAGATCTTAGTAATTTATTGATCCCTATCCCATAGGGGGAAGTAAAATAGGGATCTTTAATAGAGAATATATAAAATGGAACTAAGTGGAAAATATCAATCACATTCAAATAGTAATTTCCTAGTCCCATAACATCGTTTTGTGAATGGGTATAAAGTTACCTATCTTGGACAACATATCAATCAATACCCATATTAAATTCTTATTTATCTGAGTATTCAGTAACCCATCATATAAATTGAATCCCACTTCCATGTTTGAAATGGATGTGAATATCTAAAGCCCAATGGTTTCTAGTGATCATAATTGACTATTTGGTATGTATAAAAATGAGAAATAATAAAATATAAATGACTCATCTCATACCTGGAAACCAGAATTATTGTTGCATATCAAAGAACATTTTTTTGGGTTCCCAAGTTCAAAACCCACTAGGATGTATAGAAATACCCCATTATAACATTCCACATAGATAACAGCACTAAAACCTAATTAAGAAAAAATATAATACCCCATGTTTAATGAAACTCAACAACGGTATCCCCAGAATTAAGAGAGTCTCTTATTACAGATGACTCATCATCAAGTTGTTATTCCTGAAAAATTATATTGATAATAGAGGTGGTTAACTAAAATCTTGCCAAGTAAACCATAGCCTCTATTTCTAGACTTCTATATAAATCTTTGAAAGAAGAGACATCATGTTCCACTATTTTGGTGATTCTTTGACATCTAGTGATGGATATTTTCTTATCAAAGATTGAGAAAAGAAATTACATCTCATTGGGGTATAGGAAATTTTAACATCAAAATACTATAGTTACTCCTCCCAAGGCCTCTAGTTTTGATCCAAATGTTTTACAGTGATGATATAACGCAAGAGAAAATGGTAAAAAAACATGGTAATCCTTTTTCTGAAAAGTTAATTTGATAAAATCGTAAGCACATGAATCACAGATTTGAGTTCAATGTCATGGAATTGATAATTCTTATCTTTTATCCTAATATGATAGCAGTCATAGGATACAATGTGATCACCATTCGTAATACCATAGACCAAATCCATAATTGATGAATCACGTAAGACCAGATAGCTCTTCTTAGTGTATGGAATAGTCAACACTGGTGTATAAGTCATATAATGTTTCATTTAAACAAAATAACTCTATAATTTCTCATACCATTATAATTTCTGTCCATTATAGGTGAGAGAGGTTATAAAAATGCTAATTTTGAGAACACCCTTACATGTCCAAATAAATACCCTACTAAACCCAACGAGAAACAAATATCTATAAAATTTTGTGGTTTGTACCATTTCATAGTAGCTTTTTTAATCTATGGATCAACTAATATACCATCATATGACTCATTATTTCATAATAAATTCACATCTCGAATCCAAAAATCAGTTTTTGATAGGTTGTCATAAATTCACTGATCTCTCAACAATTATCGAACTACTCTTAGATGATGGACATGACCCTACTCAGACATAGTGTAAAATAGGTTTTCATCTATACATACCATCATGAATTTATCAAGATACTCATGGAAGATCTTCTTCATCCAAATAAATAAATATTGGAGTAGCATTAGTAAGACAAAATGGCATGAATATGAAATCAAAATGGTCATACTTACTCTAAATGGTTGTTTTATAATTATAAAATAATTTTATACTAAAATAGTGTTAATAAATCAAATATAAATAAACGATAAGATGTTCTATCCTTTCAAATTGTATAAAATTTCATCAATGTAAGGAAACATATGGTTATTATTTACTAGAACTCAATTCAGCATTTCACAATTAACAAATAGGTGATGTTTCCAATAAGATTTCATAGAAAAGAAAAATAGCACATAACATGGTGACATAATTATGAATATAAATTATTTCTATAATATATAATATTATATTGTTAAATTATTTAATTTCATTTTTTTCCATTTGGTATGAAGGAATAGGTTTTGACTGAGTAGTTGACACTAAATCAATAGAATACACAACTTCCTTTTACAATCAAAACCCTATGATGTAAGAAGGAAAAATGAATGAAATATGATGAAAAATAGAGGGAGTTAATAACCAAAATATTTCCACTCATGTTCAAAATCAATCAATGTTATTTCAATAACCAATTCTAGATAATAAGGTTGGGTTTTACTCAACCCCATGTCCCATTCTCCCTAAATGATATGGCTCAACACATCAGGCATACTAATGGAGATCCATAGAAGATAGCAGTCAATTAATGAATTATTAGCAATATGCCAATTGAACCCAAATATTAAATCTATTTATTTTATGTAATGAACCAGAAAATCGTATTAAAACACTATATATGATAAAGAAAAAAAATACAAAAATGAAAATGAAAACCCTACACTCTCTTTGTTTCAAGGGGGTAGTAATATCCATCACATAAAATAAAAGCTACATATGAATATTTTTTAGTATCAAACTATGTTTTTATATAACAAATGAAATTAATTAATATCAAATAACGAAGTCTCTAATGATGAATATAAAGGGATGTACCTCTCATTGTTGTTGGACCTATATCAGCTTCTTCTGTAGACTCTTCCACTACATAAAAAATATTAATTCAAGATGAGTGTGGTTTGAACCCCATAGATCTTGAAGCACATTATTAAACCATAGTTCATTTGGTTTCTTATGATCCCATGAAAATATATGAAGAGGATAAAATATAACCGAACCTTTTTTGTGACCTGGGAATCCGAATGAACCACATATCTTGGGTACTGTAGTGAAAACTTATGTTAGATTCCAAAGATTTACACACATAAAGAAATTCAATGGGACATTACTATTAAAATATTGTGGTCAAGAATAACCCTACTATCAAGAATCACAGGGTGACTCATCACACTTTCTATTCAATTCATTATATCTCATAAAAATACCAGTTGTAGAAACATGAACTCCCATCAATACTGTCTTTCAAGACAGATAAAGCTAAACCATCCATGCAATATCCATCACCCCAACATAATATGTGATATTCAACAAAATACCCAAATAATGAATATCATATCAATGTCCCATAAAAAAATTTGACGGTTCATCTTAACATTCGTTATAATCTACAATGAATGTTTTACAATCTTGATAATGTGATTTTCATACTCATTCATGGTCAAGTCATCCTTCTAGAGTATGAAAAACATCATAGTCTTAGACAACACCACATACTATAGATTGACCGGATCATTGAAATTATATTAAATATATCTGTAATCCAAATCCCTATTCATTTTTTTCATACCATTTCATCTCACCATCTTAAGCTAAGTCCATATGGATAGATGATATCACAAGTCAACAATATTGTATAATGAATTTCCAAAAGCTCTAAAAAATTATCTATCGTGTTTAACCAATCCTCATCCTATTGATGATTATTAGATCCTTTGAATGAGGGTGGATTCTAGTGAAATAAATCCTGATCATGATTAAAATATTAATCCCTATGAGATTCCACACCTGGATCCTAAACGAGAATTAGTGAATGTGGTGATCCCATTTCTTGTACATCACAAAAGATAATCTCAATGTGGTTCTATTCGAATGAAGGATTTTCTCATTATGGTTCATCATAATCCTCCAATTTTAGCCTATTCACAAATCTTCTTAGACGAATTATTCTATAAAACCTTACCAAATATAACTGAATATATTAGAAAATTACTCAAATAAACAACTCAAGAAGAGAAACAGAGAAATTAATCCAATCTAATAAGATTACAAGATTTGGCCTAAAACATATCCAAATGAAAATAAGATAAATAACTAGAATTATTCTTCAATAAGACTTTCTAAAACCACCCATGGTAACATAAGGTACTGTATGTTGATATCTATCTAGATAATTACTTATTACTACCTAGTAAGTCCTGAAATGTTCTATCAACTACATACTCACATCAAGGAAAGAAACTCCATCAACACATTTGATATCACATTTCATGATGTATCCCAAATTCCTAGGTACCCTAATACCCATTCTGAATCTGATATAGTTTGAAGGACATTACAAATCCCCATGATTCGGTGAATAGCACATGGGATCATCAAGATATAATGGGGATGGTTTTTTTCACAAAAAAAATGGAATATATCATATACATATCAATATGATGAAAACTCCATAGGTTAATGTACCATAAACCAAAAAAGTATATTCAAACCCAAAAAATTATATCATTAATGTACTAAATAAGATAATATAATCTCAATGTCATAATGGATACTTCACACTAGGCCTAAATGGTCCAAGAAAATCCCCTTCTCTTAGAGTCACTTTCACTTTTCTCATATATTGTGGAAGGAAATCTAGAAATGCCTGAAGGTAAAAGATGGGTGTGATCTATAAATCATGATAGGTTCTAAAAAAGTGATCCATTATTGATTTTATGCTAATAATCCTTATCCAAATAATAATTTTAAATAAAATAGACATGGATGGTAATTTTCATATTTAAAAAAATGATTTCATTTTAAGTAATGGATATAAATTAAATCTTTTCATAAATAAATATTTTATATAAAGAAACTTGTATAAATTGACTGGAATAAAAAGAACAATTTCTAAAATTATGGAATATATATCAATGTAATTAAAACTATCACCGTGGACATTTAATCTATGGTATGATTGTTCCATGTTTAATAATCCTCACACTCACATATCTATGATCACATTATATGTGTACATAGAGCCCTTAGGCTCTTCCCGAATAGAACTCATCAACATCCAAACTGTAATTTGAACTTCCTAGCTAGGGTTTTGTTAGAGATTTCATTATTTACCTATAACTATTGAATAATGTTCATATCATACTTATTCCAAATAACCCACTATCTAATTAGAATTTATTGTTCATAATAAACTACTGTAAAATATATGAATTTCTTTTCCTTTCAAATCAATCATCATTCACAGTTCAATTCACATTTTTTACTTTTTTGAAATTCCCTTTCCTTTTCAAAAATTAAATATTTGTATTTAAAAACGTCATCCATTATTTATAAAAAACCGATAGTCGGTTTTCCAAAATTTAATTAAATCCATATTATAAAAAAATTTAAACCACATCATTATTTACCTAAAGAATATAAAATATTCCCCATATTCAAAATCCATTAGATTTTGAGGGTTTTCCAAATTTTCATGCCTATTCAAATCACAATTCTAATTAATCTAAACTGGGTTTTCATAAACCAATTTAACTCAATATAAATTAAATTAATCAAATCATGGTTTAAATATATGGTGTAACTCAAATGCAACCACCTATGTTTATTCATGGAATCATAAATTAATACCCGCAATGGGATATGACAATGTAGAATAATGAAAAAAATGCTCAAGAAAAAAATTGAATAAATATTAGAATAAATAGAGTTTTCATCAATCAAAAACATGTTTATTGGGAACTCTCTATATATTAACAATATACGCTATACAAGAACACAGATTATAGGAGAATTACTATTGGAGAGTGATTGAGTGAGATCTTTGATGCTTCGATCAACTGATGAAATGTTTTAGAGGATAAAAATTGGTTCTTTAGGGCCTTCAACACCATATAATTTGACATTGCTTGAGATAGGGATGAGTGTGAGATAAAATGAGGGTTTATATATTGTTAATATAATATTAATAAAATATTTACCGCCACACAATTAGCTATGTCTGATCACATAGATTGAAAAACCATGAGCTCTAACTATGCCTCTCCCACTAGGGTTCATGGTTTATACTTCATGGGAACATGGGTATTCATATAAAACTAAAAATATAAAAACCTTTATAGTAATGGGTTCCACAGTTTTCACTAGGTGGGCCAATGTTTTGTGAAAATCATGAGACAATTATGCACATCTCTAACATCAATTTTTTTCAAATGCTCACATGGGTCTACCCTAAGAAATTTCCAAAAATATAATTATCAATAGAAGGGATTAGAAGTACCAAAAAACATGTAACATGATGTTATAGGAGGTAAAACTGTATTTTTTTAAACCCTGCACCTTAACCATGCACAGAAGGAAGCATCTATGAATTTCAATCTTTCAATCCAATCCCCCTTAGAAATTACCACTGAATGATATACTCATAAAATAATAAAACAACAACAAAAAGATATGTTTTTTATTTCAAGAATATTATATAATGAATCATATATTCTAATTTAATGATAAGATGAATCCCATTTAATCCATTTTTAGACATATCCACAAATATCAACTACCACACGACTACTCACGCAGTCATAAAATTAAAAGTATTCAATGATTTGTTCTAGTTATTAGAATTTTACTATTTCTAATTACAATGATGTAATGATTATGATATATTGAAAAAAAATTATTTTTACTGATATCATCTTGTTGTAATATTCACTAATGGTTGTAAATTCATAGATAATAGAGTAGCCATATTAGATAACTTGAAAGACTAAATGACTAAAAAAAATAACTCAGTTAAAGCATGATATTATCAGTTGAGGGATAATAAGTAGGTTGTTTTCCTATAACCTCTAGTGAATGTTAATGTGTTGTGAATGTGGGTCCCCTATACCCAACATGAAAATCTATTTTCAATTTCTGAATCATGTATACACATGATTTTGCATTCCACATAATTACTATAACAGCTTCAACAATTCTACATCAATAATTTACATTGTAATTTCCTTACATTATTTTATGTACTAGTAGGTTATAATAGGTCCCATATAAAAGTATAACCTAGAGACATTATAATATTAATATTATATATATATATATATTATGGTCTGTATAGATAATACTGAGTGGAAACATATGATGTTTGACTGGTAGGTGATGGGGGATAAGAATCATTGAGACTCTTACTCATGAAGTTCATAAATGGTGTTTTAATCTATAGGATATCATGGGTGTAAACCACTAATTGGAGCACCACATGGCGTAGGTGTCATTGGTATTTCTTAACTAAAAACATGTGTATTTTTCTCTAGATTTAATATCATTACCAGTGTTTATTATTTGATAATATATATTAATTCAAGATGAAAACAATGAAATTTGAGTAATGGTCTGGTAGTCTTTTTTGGGTGCATCATTGGTGATATGAATTTTATTGAATGATAACTATAGTTTTTATAGATTTTGAAAGGATGATATTTCTCATTACAAGTTTATTAGGATGGTATTACCATTATTAAATCAATGTATGTGGATATTGAAATGATGTTTTCTCACAAATTTTATGGAAAAAAGAATGAAAGGACGGTGATGCACCCAAAAAGAAGTATTTATAAGGATCGGGTGATGCAACCTTATTAATATTAATGTATACTCTATTCATTAGGGTAGATATCCCTATTTCACTCATGTGTATGAGTACCGTATGACACATATTAGATAACATCTCTACATTCACCTTGTTTCATATGCAATCCAATATCTTCATATGAGTTTTTTAAAATGTACCACATATGCCTCCTTAGGAAATTATTATGGATCATTCTGTCATCTAACATATTTTATTATTTAAGGTGTTGGTATAACCTTGTTGATAAAAGGTTATAGAAGATAATAGGTTGAGTTGAAGCCTTATAACATGTTAAAAATCATTCAGGGTAGTTTTTTATCCAACAGTCATCACTACATGGATATCACCCATGTCAATAATCTCCACCAAATATTTATTCCCATATTGAATGCACAAAAATCACAAGCTTGATATGTCACGAAAATCTCAGGATGTAGTGTGATATGGTACAATGTTGTAGTATCGCCCCCCATTCTGTGTCTTGGATAGCTGTATGAAGAAATGTTTCTTCTTCATCTTTGGAGGAAACTGTGATTTCTTTATAGACTCTCACATGTGTATCTCTTTTTATTTTTCATTGTTTCTGAATCATCTATATTCTTATATAAACCATCAGAAGTTCTTCTTTATGTGTCCATTAATTCCATATCAAAAACATTTGTAGGATGTTATCCTTCCATTTATGAACATATTCTTTATTTGGCATCCATTCCTATCCCCCTTTCCACTTCTCATGGATAGCATGAATATTAAATATAAATTAAAATAGATTGGAACAAAATCAGAAAAAATTGATCTTCCAATTGCATTCAAAATAGTATTAAATAGTGATATCTACTCCTGGATCATCGAAATTGAACACTGATTGTTCAAGATATGAACAAACCATTGATAACATATAAAATTAACTAATAACGTTGAAATAATGTTTTGGTTATATGATACATCAGAGCTGGTTTCAAAAGGTCACTACGGAAACCATTGGTGGGGGAATTATAACTTCTTCTCTGGAAAGGGAGTACTATAGTATATGAAGTTTGAAAATATGATGACCGAGCAAAGTGATATAGTTTTAGAACCATGTTCAAAGCTTTATTCACTATTGAAATATAATCAAAATTATTTTTTAGAATCATCCGTCAAAACATGAAATCAAAAAACTTGAATTTTTTGTCCCGAAATAAACCCCACAACTCATAGTTATTTAAATTCAAATTTCTATAAATCCACCTATTTTGATTTTATGATCACAAAGAGAGATGAGTTAAGTAAAAAAAAGATTTATTTAAACATTACTAAAGGTTATAAAATTACTTCTTATTTCTACACAAATAGATTTCTTCAAGGATGTCTCTCAAATACAATGATCACTCTTCGATCAGAACTAAGGAATTGCGGAAGATGGAACTCCTAATATTTTCATGGTGGGAGGTGTCATATTTCACACAACTCCCCCACCAATCACCACTAAAAAATGGACTTCATGAATGGTAGCCACCAAGACAATTAAGAAGATTCTGAGAAGCCAAAAGAACAGTTCCTCCAAATGTAAAATATGTTGCAGTAAGGCGATAATTCTAGGTTAGAGAGGTAAGTGTACCATATCTGAAATGGTAGTGTGAACATGGACGTCTCCATAATCATTGAAAGAATAGGTCAGTATGAGACAAATTTTGGAGGAGACCGTGTTGGTCGGTAGTGGAAGAACTTCACATTAGCACACTATCTGTGGCCAGTAGTTTCTTTACTATAGCTCCAATGATCGTGGACCCCATTTCCTTCGATCATGAAACCATCGTCATTTTTTCATGCACATATGGAATTGCCTATATATTTAATGTTATGACTTCATGTTTTGAGGATTAATGGTTGTAACACCATAATATTTTATGATATTGATTCTTTCAAATTTATTTGATGTCTTCTGTTGTACGCTATACCGTAATTTTCTTCCTCTATACGCAACACCATACTAGCTAGTAGTAATCGCAACACTATTCATGGATTATGTTGCATATAATATCATTTCATTTGAATGAATTAATTTCAAAAAACACTGAGTATAGATATTTTCTATGTATAGATGATATATATTTGGATTATGTTATATCCAACACTAAAAGAATCTTTCACAACACACAACACTGACTTGGCTTCAGTTACATTCAAGAGCAACCTTCCTTAAAAGTTTGCATTGTACACAATACCAAGTTTAACTAATAAAATATATATTGTTATAATATTATATTGAATAGAATTATAAATATTATTAACAACAATTTTAATTTTATAAACATTTCATTCATCTTTCACATTATATTAGAAGAAAATCATTTTTTTGGAAAAAAGAAGTATTTTCCAAAAAAAATGTAGTTGTACCGCATTTTGATGGAGCACCCATTTTAATTCTAGTTTTTTACACTTTTATAAGTTAAATTTGAAAATATAAACTTTTTTAAGAGGGACATAAATGTTTACTTTGGGTAAATGTTTGATATTTATTTGATAACTTTTATATTTTGACGAATGGTAATAATACGCAAAATATTAATTAATTTTTTTAATCATGATAATTTATTTGGTTAAATTAAAATATTTAATTTTTTTAGTTTATAAAACTAATATATTTTTATCATTTATTAGAATTTATTTCATCACCATTAATTTTACATTGAAATCATAGGTAAAAACATTTCAATCATTTGAATTATTTTATCTTTTAAAACTGATTTTCCAACAACAGGATTAATTGTAAATTAATTACAAAAACTTATGTGTTTTGATTTTTTAAAAATGGATTACATATTTGAATCATTGGGTCCAAATTATGATAATAGGATACTTTTAATTTTTTTGATAATATGAATCGTAGATACAAAAATTTTTATGTACTATCGTTAAAGGTTAAAATAGTATTTAAGGGTAACAATAAGATTATAAAATAACCCTAACACTTGAAAAAAGTCTCTTGGATGAATAAAAGTCTCCAAATATCACCTATGTGTCATAATAGATTAATTTAAATGACCTTTGTCCTTCCAAATTATGTAATTATTACTAAAACCAAAGGGAGTGAAAACAAGTCACTCTCTTATATCTTATAAGTGGAATAATTTTAATAAGGTGATATACATCATAACCCATGAAAATTAAATTGTCACTAGAAACAAAATTTTATTATCTATAGCATGTTAATTTATTTTTAATTTTTAGAGATTATTTAATTATCATTAATGAAGACACAATAGTGATGTTGAATTTATATTATTGACAAAAATGTCCAATAAATTGTTTTAAAATAAATATCATATGAACTCACTAATGTGCTCCATAATTTTTTTAGAATAATTTGTCATGTTATGAGTGTATTAAATATTTTGTTTTGAAATTATATTCTATGTGTATTTTATTTAAATATAAATTAATGAATAGTGTTAAAATTGAGTCGATTGAATTTTTTTAAAAATATATATTATTAAATTGATCAAAATCACATAAAAATATAAAAATTAATAATTAATAATTTATATAGTCTAAAATGTAATATTTTATCCAATTTTAGAATTTTGACAACACATAAATATGTATTTTAACCATTAAATATTTAGAATATCATTTCCACAAATAAATTAAATAGGCTAAATAGGGATAAATCCAAATGATATGGTTGAAAATAAAATGAAAAAATGTATATATTTTATTGTTTGATGAGATTTCAAACATATATAATCTCATGTTAAATTTTGATTCATTTAATAGGTTTTTATGTGGGGTTTTTATTTTTATTTTTGTAAATTAATATTTTTGAGAGTTTCCTAAAGTGCCCCTCTCCTCTTTTATAAAAGGGCACCTCCTACCTCCCCTCTTCACCCAATTTTAAGCTTCCACGATCGGCCAAAACCTACCCATTCCTCTTATCAACATCCCTACTGACATTCTGGAGGTGATTTTCTTCTCATAAGACCATCTCTAGCGACCTAAGAGGATGTTTGAGGGAGGAATGTCGAGAAAGAAGTAATCTCTTCTACTGGTTCATTCAAATTTATTTCTTCTTCTACTTCCTCTTATTAAGTTTTTTAATTATAATGAAATAAAATAAATGTCACACTTATACTGATATGTTATTATATATATATTAAATTACCCAAATTCAAAGTCTACCTAACCTACAAAACAATTAAATCATTGTGCCTGCGTACTTACGGATTACCGTCTCCATGACATGGTGTATGTTGTTTTACATCACCACCATATGTTGATGGGATTAATGGTGGAAATAATAAATATGTATGATTAGTATAATATTGTACTAATCTTGAGATACAATTCACCAACCACTTCAATTTTATTCAACAACTATGTGAACGTTATCGTTGCTCGTGCATGCGTACACTTTACCGTCACCACGATGCGATGAGATTCATTCTCCATGTTAACCATTAAAGAATGACTATAATATATATATAGTAAATAATGATTAAATACATCACATAATAATTATACTATATTTATGTATATATATATAATTTTTTTGATTCCATTCAATTTAATAAGGAAACAAAAACTGCGTTCAAAAGTACGTACGACCTACCATCTCCCAAAACGGTGTATTCCATTCAATTTATCTATCTATTATATATATACATACAGAATGTATAGGATATATAAATCATGTTATACATTCGGTATGTATTTAAATCATGATTTAATAATCATAATATGAATAACATGTCCAAACAGATACAATAAATTTAACTATAATTAATAATAATGTTGCTTTAACATGGAATTGACAAATGAAAGAGTAATACAAAGTCATAAGAGAATAATATATGATATAATAAATATTATTATGGTTTGGTTACAAGTTAATAAAATATTTAAACCCACTATAATATTGTTTTAGAGATATACAGAATAAATCGGACCAATGGTAAGGGATAAATTTTCCAATATCTTTTTGTCTGAGATTGTTTTTTGAATGCGATTACTGGGGGTCTATTTGTCATCTATGTCCATGTTTTCTAAAAATTATTTCATAAAATTTTTATTATTCTAATATGTATTTTTAAATTCATTTCATACATTTTTAATTTTACTATATTTCATTGGATGTAATCTTTCTTATATCTACTGTATGATGTACTTTTTTTGACTTTTCCGGAAACAATATGAGGTGAATGTTTTTTAACTTATATGGAATGAAATGATTTCTAAATAATCATAATGAATTACATAAATTAAGCTAAATATACAATATAAAAATTTTATTTTCAATTAAATTATTTTCTTATAAAATTTCTCGACATTTTGATAATAGAAATTTTTTTTAAGAATAAGGTATATTTTAATCCAGAACATATTTAAAAAGTTATTTCAAAATTATTATAAATCTAAGATGAAATTGGGTAATGTTTTTATCACTATTTTTAATTTTCTATTTTTTATTAAAGAATTATTTTTATGAAGACCATTTATATTGTACGGATTATATTATTATGAAATGAAATTTAATAATTACATTTTATTTCATGGGTTATTTAATGATGAATGATTTATGCATTGTGGAACTCATAAGAATGATTTTTTATGAGACAGGAGGGACCTATATCTACCTCCAATTCATTGGATAAAGATTTATATCACATGATATAGACAAGGCTAGAATAGAAACTAAATCTTATTTAGTAATACAGGGCTAGAATGACATGTAATCATAGTTTAGTAATGGATTTCATACACTATGATGGTATTGTCAGTAATGCATTGCCTACTATGGAAATCAGATTATGTTTTTAATGGATTTACAAAATTTAAGTCTTTATTTACATGGAATTATTTCATATTTAATGTTATTTTATGATATATGACTTATTTACTTCCAATATTAATTTCATGACTCGCGATTTAGATGTTTAATCTTTGCGTTCATGTTTTTATATTTAAGGTTGTAGTTTTTTTTAGTTCTATATGTTTAACCTTACTGATAATTTGAGATTACCCATTCAATTTTCTCTTTTTTCTAGGCTATAAATAAAGGTTTTAGGTTGGAAAAAAATGGGAATGATCTTTATGGGAGATATTGAAGATCATTTACCATGTTAGGATATTTTTTCCCAAGTTTCCAAAGGCACTAAACAAACATGGTCTTTGGTTTTTTGTTTGTATATTGTATTAAGTTTTCCACAATAGAAATTTAATGTTCATGTACGTCACACTTGGGTCTCTATAATTAGTATCAGATCAAAGTTTTAGTCAACCTTTGGAAACATGGATGTGAAAAAATTAGTGAGATCCCATGTGATATTTATATGGTATGTCTTAGGATGTTCCTAATGGTATGTATAACAATATGTTACAATCAAATAATTATGATAATGATCATGAGTAACCTAAGGTTAACCAAAGGTGTCATGGATTAATGAATTTTTCATAATTTATACATCTTATAAGTAATTTTTTTCATGATTATGTGGTTCCTCATTATTTTAACAGTTTCTTAAACTATAGAATTTTGTTTTAATCAATGGAGGGATCCATAAGGAATTCGGTTTACAGTTAATCTGATGGAAAAATTGGTGAATATGAGAAGAAAATTGTGTAATGCCTACAATAATAGATTTTTTGATTTGGAAGAATCAGTCATCGTGATATATGATTAACACAGTGACCATTCTTTTTATTTATATGTCTTAAAATAAGATGAAGATAGACTTTTATGCATTTTCACATGGTGAGGAACATAAAGGAAGTAAGATTATGCTTTCTGAATATCAAGAAGTATGGAAGAATAACCTTGAAGAATACCTCAAATGTTGGGGAAGATGTATTCTTTACCGGAAAATGGGATACATAGTAACAGACTGTTGTGGAGTTCAATGTCTTATATTTGGAGAACATGGGAATTACCTTAATCAATGCCCTGACTTAAGAGGTTACTTTTAAATAAAAAAAAGATGTATTCCATGTAAACCATTAAATAGAATATGATAATGTGTTTATGTATGGGTATTAAATTATAATTTTTCTATAGGTACATTTATAGAATTATGTAATTAGAATAATATATGGTCCATTGTGGTTTTACATAAGAATATGGAACTGATAACCATGAAAAGTGACAAATATATTTTTGGAATATAGATGATATGTTCCTAATGATGTGACAAGAAGAAAATAATATGTTTTATAGTATTACCAAAATGATGACTGATAAAATGAAAAAGAGATACCATGGTTTGAGTATATATAAATTTTTGTTATATTTGGTGTGTGGAAAGAGTAATTTTTGATAGGATGTGTTTTGTAACTAAGGTTCTAGGTAAAATTATGTTATTAATATATTTAAAGAGAATTCATGATGATGTCCTCAAAATATTTGGAATGTGACCACAAATATATATATTGTGATATACGGGGGATTAATGATGGTATTAACATGCTTGTTATATGACTTTTTTGGTAATTGTTTTCTTTATACTACGAGATTGGATAGATGAATTTTGGATATTCTTAAAGGATGGGACAGATTAAGTTGGACATCAGATAGTTTTGTTTAGGGATAGAATATTTTTATATATTTTTTCATTAGTGTTAAATTTTTATAGATTTAGAAAAAAACTCATAGGACATGAGATAACACGTCAAATAGGACAAGGATGTGGGAATAAAATTCACAACCAATGTATGAAAGCCCTTTATAACCCACCACTAGCCTACAGGAAGTCTTTGGTTAGTAAAAAATTATTTTTATTTTATTAATCGGTATGATAAATGATGTATAAGTCCATTTTTTGAACCATATACAATTAATCTCACCATAGTTGGACTTATACATAATTGATAACATCTTTTAACAAATTTTTTGTGAAATATGGAATGACATTTCATTCTATCTCATAATATTTTTACACATCAAGGATAAAAATTTAACATCATTTCTATAATTAAGAGATGAGGTGGAAATTGTTCGGGGAGGGATCAATTGTACTAAAATCCAGTCTGTATTTCATCACATGAAAAATTTATTCACCATTAAGAAAAGAATCATGAAAAAAAATGTTATCCTAGTACCTTATTATTCTAGGAATCACATGTTCCCTTAAATCATCACAGTTTTATAGAGTTCAGATAGTTAACATTCACCAAAACTTATTCTCTATCACTATCTATCAGAACTTGATGGTTCAATTTCTCTTCTATATATATGATTTCACATCCCACCTGTGTTCTTCTATGTCGAAACCTAGTGAAAAATTAAATTGGGTAACCATCATGTTTATGACATCATTTATAACATAAGGTTTTAGTATTCCCTTTTTATGATGTGGCTTTCCATGAATGAAACTTTCGTGAAGAAATCCATTTATAACTCTGATGAATTTCCAGGGAGAAATTTATTTTAAGGGTTTTAGAATATAAAACCCTACAATTTTATGATATATATTCTTTCTAATTTATTTGATGTCTTCTGTTTTATGATACAACAATATTCGATTATGCTATATGCAACACTATATTAGGTTGCTATAATCGCGACACTATTCTTGGTTTGTTTTGTACATAATTTCAAGTTATTTTGATAGAATTCAGTTTAAACAACAATGAGTATAGATCTATTACAACCTATATTAGATTCATGATTGGGTTATGTTATAAGAAACACCAAATGAATCTTTCACTAAACTTCACACTGACATGGCTTGTGTTACACACAAGAGAAACCAACATTGTTAGAATGCATTGTACGGAATACCAAGTTTAACTAAACAATGATATATTATTAAAATGTTATATATACTATCCATTATGAATATTATAAACAAACTTTTCAATTTTATATAAAATTATCATTTAACTTACACATGATATGAGAAGAAAATCAATTTTTTGGAAAAAAAATATTTTCCAAATAAATACAGTTTTACCACCTTTTGATGACTCACCAATTTTAATTCTATTTTTGGAACATTTATAAATAATATTATAAACAAAACATCTTCTTTGTATGTGGGAAATAAAATTTTATATTGGATAAATTTTTAATATTTTTCCCATAACATTCATATTTGGATGACTAGAAATAATACGATAAATTTTAATTAAAAAAAACTTATTCATCGAGATAGCTTATTTTGTTAAATTATAATATTGAATGGTTATATATAATAAATAGAATTTTTTTTTAATATTTTATATAATTTATTCCATTAGAATTAATAATACATGGAAATCATAGGTAAAAACAGTCCAATATTTTGTAATATTTTAACTCTTAAAACTCATTTTCTCAACAACGAGATTAATTTTAAATTAATTACATCAAAATTTATGTTTAAAATTTTGTAAAATGGATTACATAATTAGAATGATTTATTCCAAAATATGTTAATAGGTTACTTTTGGTTTTTTTTTTGATATTATGAATAGTATGTATGGTAATTTTTATTTACTATAGATAAATTTAAATCCTGTAATGATGTGTAAGAATAATATTCTAAAATTACCATATCACTTGAAAAAATTATATTGGATGAATAAAGGACGACCCATATATCCTAAGGATCTGAATAGATTCATTTCATGGACATTTGTTCCTGAAAATGATGTAATTATTATAAAAAACAACAAATGTTCCAACATGTCACACACTTATATCTTAGAATTGTAATAATTTTAATTTTGTGACAAAATTCAAAGAACAACGAAAGTAAATAGTCAGAAAATATATAAGTAATGTATCTACATCATGTTTATTTATATAAAATATTTAGATATTATATAATTATCTTTAATGAAGACACAATAGTTATATTGAAATTATTTTATATATAGAAATGTCAAATAAATGGTTATAAAAATATTAATATAAATATCATATGATCTAATTAATGTTATCCATGTTTTTTTAGATCAATATGACATGTCAGAAGTGTATGAAATATTATTTTAAATTTTAATTCTATGTGGATTTTAATTAAATTCAAATGAATTATAAGTGTCAAAATTGACTCTATTGATATTTTATACCCAGAAAGTTAGTCAGAGGTAAGATCCTCTGGCCATATATAAAATAAAAAGAAAAAGTGTACATTCAAACAGACATACAGTCATCAGTATCCAAAACCAGATCCAACCAAACAAAAAAGCAACTACAAATCATAGTAACCATAGTCCTCACCATATCCCTAGTCATCCTCCACAGTAGCTGATTCCCACTCTGAGTTTGTTTCATATTTCATCAACACCTTGGCATACTTCTTTCTATGATCCATTTTCTCCACCGAGATTTGTGTCATACATGGTAGTTTTTTGACACGAACCTTCTTAGTGGCATGGATATTCCCTCTTTCATTCAAAGATGATGACATGGTCGGTAATATCTTCAGTAGGTATGTGTAGTCCTTCCTTGACCACCTCTTTGGTGGAGCAGTCACAACACCTTCACTTTCAGAAATCTTCTTTCGTCCACCTTGAACAATATCACTATATGAACGTCCTGAGGCACCTCAACCATTATCTTTATCACTATATAAGATATTCCCCCATTTATTAGTGATATTCATTGAAACCAAACTCTTGCAGCCAACATCATTATTCCACAATATGTGATCTGAGGTTGTCAGAGACTCTCCTCCAGTCTGAGAGAGCCTATTATGATCAATCTCAACAAGTAAATGAGGTTTCAGCTCACCGAAAACACCACCAAGTGACTCTTTATTGATATTTCCACTGCGACACATTCTTGATTATGAAGACCCTCAAAATCATGCAGATCAACCATGACATTGAGTGACTCCTGTTACTCTAACACTGCAAATATATTACCATAAGAGGCCCAACTAGTTGGGTATTGATTTTACTTATCTAGATAGCCTCCTTCATCAATCATATTGTCAGAGATAGACTGCACTTGGCATGAATTAACAGCAACCTCCAGCAAAGGCGGACCTCCAGCACCAAAATCACTTTTGAGGTGGTCAAAACCCTGCTTCACTATTGGATTCAAGGGCTCCCACACCTCCTTCCCCGCACAAGTACGCGTATTCACCTGATTCTTGTATCATGCCATTCCCCCCATTCCATGTTTGTGACATTCAGTGCAGCATCAAGTGAAGGACTCCCCATGTGATTACCCCGATCAGTAATAGTGCCAGCACCAATGCATTCCACATAACTGTCCTTGGCCACACCCCACGCACAATCAACTGGTATGCTGGAACACCCGTAACAAGAGTGGGAGCTGATCCAAAAGAATCGCCACTAAAAAATTCACACGCCCCCATCAAATGGGAGAACCCATCCTTTCCTCCACTGTGACAAACTAAATCATTATAACCAAGTCTACAACATTGAAAATAGTACCCCATCCTAGACTCAAAGAGAACTTCTTGATACCAAAGGAATTACTTGTTGTCTATGATCCAGAAATGATTCCATGGTGATATTGAGACATCAACCTCCACACAGATCCACGGACAGATTGGGTGACACACAAACTCGGTTAGATGGTCGGAACATAAATAGTGGCAAATAATATTTCCGATTGCACATAGAATATATGGATTTTGGAAGGGTAGAGGTAATCCATGGAGACTTACCACATCGCAATTGTCTATGGATCCAACCGCATATGGAAATCGATGCTATAGCAAAACATGTAGAAGGAGACTCCCATGCATCTTTGAGGGGCATTGGACCAAGCAATAGTCAAATCCTCCTCTGACCCAAATCGGATCATGATATGTCGTTGATCAAGCAGACTAACAGCTGTATGTTCCTGAAGCTCTCAAGAATCAGAGACAAAATGCTCTAACTCATCAACCGATGGGTGTTGAGGATAAAAACGGGTGACAAGGGTGAGCTTTAAAAGTTCCACGACACCATTAATCTCCATCGGGAGAAGGGGAAGCTGTGGTGCCTCCTTGAAAAGATCTAGAACCTTTCGGGTGAGCTGAATCCTCAAAAAATGCAGATGCAAATCATAACGAGAACGTGGTGAGAGAGGCCTACCCCGCACTTTCATATGTGATCCCACAACTCCCCCTCAGATTGAGTGGGGGGACCCGAACGATGCTGGTTAAGATCATGGACATCATCACGGAGGAAGCCGAAGACACGACAGACATATCCCTCTATTGATATTTTATAAAAAATTCATATTATTAAATTGTATAAAAATCATAAATTATTTAAAAATTACAACTATAAAATATATATGGTCTAATGTTTCATAATGTAAAAAATAATTGAAAATTTAAAACACATACGTAAGTATTTAAAACCTTTTTATATTTAATTGCTATTACCACAAATAAAATTAAATTTATTAAATAAGGATACATCAAAAAGATATGATTTTAAATAAAAGAAAAACATTTTTAAATTTTATTGGTTGATGATATTAAAACCCCATATCATCTAATATTCTAGGTTGATTCCATTAGGAGGTTTTCATGTGTTGTTTAATATTTTATAAATTAATATTATAAGATTTTTCTAAAGTGACCCTCTCCTTTCTTATTCAAGTGCACAACCTCTCTCCTTTATTCAGTCCATTTATGACTTCATGCTCGGCCAAATCCTGCCCATTCCATTTCTAAACTTCCCTTATTACATTTATATTTGGGGGACTTGTAAAAAGTCCATCTCTAGTGCTGTAAGAGTAAGTTTAAAGGAGGCATGTCGAAGAATAGCTAGTCTCTTCAAATGATTCTTTCAAATTTATTTCTTCTTATAATTACTCTTCATTAGTTGTTTCATTAAAAATTGATGACATCAGTATCACTCATATACTGATATTTTATTATAAATATTAATCAATAATATTTAACCTTCTATCCATCCTACAAAAAATCAAATAACCGCGTGAGCTAACATACATATTATTGTCTTCACGCCTTGGTGTAATATGTTTTATACAACCACCTTACATGGATGGGTATAATGGTGTAAATAATAATTATATATTATTATTGTAATATGATAAAAATTCTGATATATTATAAACCATCCAATTAAATACTATTCAACAACTATGAGAATGTTATTGTCGCTCGTACGTACGTACGACTTAATGTCTCCACAACGCAATGGGATTCATTTTCCATGAAAAACATTCAAGAATGATTATAAAATATATATAATAAATAATAATGAAATATATTAAATACTAATTCTACTCAATTTATGTATATATATATCAATATATATTTTATATATTTACTTCCATTCAATTTAATAATGAAATGACTATAACGTTCATGCGTATGTATGACCTAATTTCTCCATGATCGGTGTAGTCCTTTCCATTTACAGATTAATTATATATATTTATACTAAATCTATATGATATATAAATCATTTTTTACATTATTTAAGTAATTAAATCTTGATTTATATAGTCATATGATAAATAAAATGTCATAACCTGTACTATAAATGAAAATATTATTACCCAAAACGTTACTTTAACAAAAAAATGACAAATGAACAGGTACTATAATGTCATCATAGAATCATATATGATATCATAAATATTATCATGGTTCTATTAAAATTTAATAATATTTTTAATCCCACTATAGTGGACTTTTAGATACATACAAAAAAAATTAAACTATTGCAAGGGATAACTTTTCTAATCTCAATTTATCTAAGATTTTTTATTTGTATGTGTTTACTAGGGGTCTATTTATCATCCATGTACAAGTTCTCTAAAAATGTTTTCATAAAATTTTTACTATTATTATATGTATTTTTAATATAATTTTACCCATTTTAACTTTTACTACATGGTTTGGAAGGATTCTTTCATACATTTCCCATTTGAAATACTTTTTTTATTTTTCTGAAATATTTTTGATGGTAATGTTTTTTAACATATACAACATGAATAGATTTATACATCATCATAACTCTTTACATCCATGATGCTTTTTCTACACGTTTACATGACTATTATCAATTAAATAATTTTCATTCTCAATTGTATGACTTTTTGAGAAATTAAAATGTTTTTTAGGAACAATGGATATTTTTCTGAAGAAGTAAGTTCAAGTGGTTTATCCAAATTATTTTACATCTAAGATGACATAGGGTTATGTTTTTTTATCTATTTATAATTTTATTGTGTTTATGATGGAATTATTTTTATGAATTCAATTTATCATATATGGATTACCTTATAATTTAATGATGTCTAAGAATCCCATTTTATTTCATGTGATATTATATAAAGTATGATTTATTCTTTATGGCACATGTAAGAATGAATTTTTAATGAGATGGGTGGTCCCTATAACTCCATAAAATTAATTGGGTAATTATTTATATCTGATGATATAGACATGGTAGGAATGAAATTTAAATCTTGTTCAGTAATACAGGGCTAGAACGATAAGTAAAACAAATTCAGTAATGGATCTCATCGACTATGATGGGATTGGAAGAAATTCCTTGGCTACTATGAAAATCATATTATGGGATTAATGGTTTGAAACCATTCCATGTTTTATTACCATGATATTATCTCATGGTTAATATTCTTTTATGAACTTTGTCTTATGTACTTCCATGATTTATTGCATGACTCAATATTTTTATGTTTAAACATTATGTTCATGTTTTTATGTCCAAATTATTATGGTTTGTTTTATGTTCTCCATGTTTAACCTTAATGAGAATTTGAGGTCACCTTTTTTATGTTTTCTTTTCCAGAGGATATGAAGAATTGTTTTAGGTAGGAAAAAAGGGGATGATCATTATGGGAGATGTTGATGATTTTTCACCAAGTTAGAAGATTGAGTTCCATGTTTCTGAAGGCACTAATGTAACATGGACATTGGGATGTTTTGTGTGTCAGGTATTATGTATTCTAAAAAATAAATGTACTGTTAATATACATCAATACTGGGCCTCCAAAAAGGTTAATATTTTTCATTTAGAACATACTCGAGAGGAGGCAACATTAGTGGAATATGTTGATTGGTTACGGTCTCCTGGCTATGAATATTGAGGTAGTGGTGAGGGTAAAATGTATGATGTGGGGTGATGTGTCACATAGGTGAGGTGGTGCCGTTTTTTAAGGGTGAACATCACTAATGGCAATCCTATGACCCATAATTTACATGATTCTTTTTTTATATCATTATGTAGTGAAATGATGTAGGTACTTCCAATATGATTGAATCACTAATGGATGAAAAATTGATCAAGAACTCCAATTAGATAAACACTATGTAGGAAAGGGGGATCCCTTGAGGGATTGATTGATTATTTTATTGATGATTCTATCTTGAAAGGTAATGGTAAGGGAAAGGGTGGGAATATTTCATGGGTGAAGATTCAAGAAAAAATTACAATGACTCATACTATGAGGTCTATTGTGAGGAGAAATGATCTTTTTCTATTTAAATGAAATGTTATAACTTTTTCAGATAATGATGTGTCCTTTGAAAACAGTCAAAATAGAATGAGATCCTTGGTTTTGTGTGTGATGCCTTTTATCGAGATGGAAAAAGTGGTAATGGTTCTACTACACCTAATTTCATTACAATGTCCAACTATATAAATAGTCAAGAGTTTTATCTCTCTATATTTAGAGTATTAAAAAGAATGGTGTCATGAAAAAATTTAGAGTATGGAAGACATTTCATAGTCTTCAAGTGGTGAAGATACAATTTATCCCTCTATGTTAAATGTTTATGATATCAATATGGATCTTTAGGTGAAATTTTTTTCTATTAATAAGGAGACTTCAATTCATGATATTGAAATTAATTATGGATTTCATAAGGATATGTCACTTAATGAGACCATGTCCTAGGATGATTATTTTGATAATGATAAATATCAAGGTGTCGACTCTCAGATTGAGAGAGATGACCCATTAGATGGAGATATAAAATGACATTCATGGTAAGAACTAAAGACATAGTGGAGAGGAAGTCATCCAAAAGACCGAAGAGAATAATATGGAAGGGTTTTCCAAGAGAAAAAAAGATTATGTTGGTGTCTTCACTCTCTGGTTGTTCCATGACTATCATGGTTTGTTATCTTATTCGTTGTATCCCCTTTATGCTACGTTAACATTAATAAATTTTCAAGGTCCATGGATTCTAATCACCCACTCACTACGTATAATATATAAATATAGCAAGGATAGGTATACCTTATGTTAAATGGTTAGCAAAAATAACGTTACAATAGTCAATAGGAAAAGATTAAATCCATCAAAAAGAATCATGACCACCCTACAAAGTGGTAATAATATGGGAAGCATGGTTACCTTCATTAATAATAGAGGAAAATCAAAAGATGATTGACTAAATGCCTTCAAATTGATGTGGTCCCCATCAGTTTAAAAAAACATGAAGACATCCTTCACTACGATCCAAATCATTAATGATAATTCAGAAATCAAATGATGGCCACAATATATATATATATATATATAATTATTAATGACCATAAATTTTAAAAAATGATTATATTTTAACACCATATTATCTATATAAAACTGATACCTTGGATTAAATGAATATTATAAAGACAAAGGATAAGAGGACCCTCTTAAAAAATAAACAGTTTCAATAAATTTTGTTAAATCTATGTATACAAACAAAAAAATCCTTTTTATATGATTTTAGATCCATTTTTACTAAGAAAATGCATGGATGGGGGCTTCCATGGGTCTATGAAATTCATATCTCTTCACTATATTTAATTTGATATCTCATGGTGCATAAATAGACAGTTCGATAAAAAGATATTATTGATTGATGTTTAAGTCATGTTTTAAACTTATCATTATATATAAATTAATTCATTAATTTCTTATATCATCAAATTATTATTCAATAACTAGTATATGATAATAATAATTTAAAAGTAATTATTTAATAATTGTTTTTATTTATTCATTAAAAGTATTTCAACATAATATATTGATATGTTCGGTGTAAATTTATATATAGTATTATTTTAATAATATTCAAGAAAATATTATATATATATCAATACAACTATACTTTTAAATTGTAATTATGTTTTTAATAATTTATATCTTTATGAAGGGTGCATACTATCAACAAAAAATGATGATAAAGGGGTCCATTATTAGCACTAAATAAGTGCTAATAAAGACTATGAAAAACACTTATAATGATGGTTTTCAATAACACAATAAATCATTGATAAACCCCATCCTTTATTAGAGATTATGTAGTACTTCAAATGTCTTTTCTTATTTGTTCTTTTATGTATTTCTCATAAAATAGTCAATTTTATAATTACTTTTCTTTTACCAATGATAAAAGGTAGCACTTACTATGCATGAATATGTTGTAGTGGTCTTGGTATACTTCCTGAAACACCAGTTAAATTGTTTGGATTTTTATCATAAAAAATTATTGGTGGTAAGAGAAACAAGTTATATGGTAAATTTTGTATGATCAAATATTGTGTTGACTACAGTAGAAGGGAACTGAATAATAAATGATGGTTTTTAGCGTTTTATTTACCACTAGTGTTCAAAGTCGTAGTTAAATTAAAAATTTGTAATTAAATAGTGGCTGGTTTAGTAAAGTACCTCTAATTTATAATGTTTTATTATATAGTGTTAGATCATTTAACAATAGTTTAATTTCCTTTTAAATAATAAGTTGCAATTTTAAAATGTCTCATATTCTTTTTTTTAATTTTTTTTTAATTTATTATTTTTAAATATTTATTTTTTACTACTATTATTATTAATATGAATTATTTATTATGTAATAATTATTTTATATTATTTATTTTAAATTTTTAAAAAGTAATAATAAATTATTAATAATTTTTAATTAATAATTTTTATTTCATATTTTTTTTGAATTATTAATTTTTATTTTTTTTCTCAAATAAAAATAAATGTCTTTATTTATGTTCTCTATATTTATATATATATATATATATATGTGGGATTATATATATATATAATTATACTTAAAAAACATATACATATCCGTATTCGTATATTATATCTTATATATTATATATCATATACGATATATTATATATTTGAATATATTTATATATATTATGTTGGAAGATTTATATCTCTCTTTATTTGTTTTCTGGGTCTATTTATAAAGGGATATGTAATTATTTATTTTTATATTTATATATAATAATATTTAATTACAAATATGGGTTTGTGTTAATATATATTTATGTGCATTTTTTTATAATTATATATATTAATGGATTTTATTATATTTATAAATATTTATTTATAGTTATATGTATTCGTATTTATGAATATTTATAGATATTTATATATGTTATTTGTAATTTGGTTCATTTGTGTATCTTGAGTGTTCTATTATTCTGCAGAGTGTTTAATGGGACCTTGTACAAAGAGTAAAAGAGTGGGGGTGTTATTACATCTAGTACATCAATGTTTAGATTTTTCATAGTGTTGGAAGAGATCATCTCAGTTATCTAGGATTATTTGGCAACCCATTATCTTGGATTAAGGGAATGTACAATCTCTCTCATGTGGAAGAATGGCTCGATAGGTTTGTGGGTTCATCGGAATGGATTAATTTCATAAACATCTTCCTTATTTCCCATCTCCCTCGAGCAGTGTTTGATTTCTATCCAATGGTCCTCAACTAATAATCTATTTTCAGGACTGGCATTCGTTGGATGTATTATAGATTTTAAAACATTCATATTATGGATAAGGATTGTGAGAACCTAATTTTTGTAAAATTGGGAGGATAATTCTTCGAATCTTAATCTTATGATTAGTTAGTTTTCATCTATGTTGAGGTTGTGGATTAATGATGAATTCTGATCATTTGATTCTAAGGATGATCAGTTGGAGAATTAGTTGAGGTTAATTTATGTCTTTCCTATCTTCGATCCCACCATTTGTGATATTTCTACTCATGAATATGACCTAAATAAGACCCTCCAGAACAAGGAGAGATTTTGGTTCATGAGAACATGTGAATCCCATATTAAAGAAGGAGATTTAAATTCTCAAAATGTTTATAAATGAATATCAAATAAGCTTCATAAAAATCATAATTTTTCATCTTATAAAACATTAATGTAGAGATATTTGAAATGATATTGATATTAATGATCATATAATAAATTTTTACCCTGATCATTATATAGTTGGTGGTTCATCTATAACTAGTGAGATTTTATCCCACGTTTTTATGGTTGTATCAAATTAAATGAACCACTAACTTTGTTATGAAATGACAGAAGTGAAATCATGTAAATTCTAAATAAAGTTATTTATTCCAAAGAACCTGGACTAAATGGATTTCATGCACTCTTCGTTAAAATGTTTTGTCTTATTGTTGGCTTAGATATGAAATGATTGATAAACATTTTGTGGGATGAATAAATGAATATTGGGATGATCAATGAAACTTTGATAACTCTTATTCAAATGGTTGTAAATAATTTTTTAGCCCCTAAATTTACTCCCATCTATTAAAGAAATGTTTGATGTAAATTTTTTCCTAAAATCCTGGTAATCCTCCTCTTTAGTTAGATACTTGATAACTTTTTGGAAAATCAAAGTGATTATGTTCTAAATAGAATTATCAAAAATAATGATTTTTTTCCAAAATTGTTTTTCAGTCAATGAAGACAACATAATATTCATGAAAAAGCGTCATCACAAAGATCATTAAATGAATAATGTTAATGATACAGTTTATTGGTCATACTATCAGTTGATTTTGTGCATTATGGGTTTCTATTCAATGTGGATATGTGATCATGTGGTGCATTTAAACTATATCATTTCATATTATGATTAATTTTACTTTATCTCACAGTTTACTACCACCGAGTGTCATTAGAAAAGGGATCCAAAATCTCCTTAATTATTTATTATTTTTGGTGATGTTCTAACAGATAATATTTTAGTAGAATCGAGAATGAATTCTATCTATGGATCTAGAGTTATCAGAAAGGACCCCTATCACTGATTTATGTTTTTTATATGACAGACAAAAAATATTTATGGTTACCATGGAGCATTATTGAATGATTAAATTCTTTATTTAATGTTTTCAGATGGATTTTGTAGAATCAGTTAATCATTCTAATTCAGAAATTCCAATCAAATTGGTATCATGTTTATAAAATGGGGGGATTTGTATAAGGACTATTGTAATTAGGTTAGTGAAAATCATAAGAAATATCATGCTCTATGTATTTTTATTTTTCAATCCGATAAATATGTATTTTCTTATATGTTAAATAGGGTGGCCAAGAGAATCCATAGATGATTTGGTAAACAATAATGATGGGAAATGAGGTTTTGATTAATTTGGTGGATCGAGGTATTCTATCCTGTATTATGTATCTATTTAATAACTCATGCCTCTTTAAATATGATATCAATTACCTAATTGAATTTTTTGTGGGGTGTTTAAAATGGTATGAATAATAAATATTGGGATTTATAGAAAATACATTTTCATCAGAAGGATTATATGGGGTTGGGATTATAGGATATTACCCGTATCAATGATACCTTTTTTCCATGAAAGGAGGATACATATGAATAGTATTGTTTCAAGTTGTTCTTAGGTTCTTCATGTTAAAAATTATCAACACTCTACATTTTATGATTCTACATTTTGATGGCCACCATGCATTCTACGGAGAAGTGTTTGGATATATAGTGCACTCCTCGAGAAGGGGATATAATGAAGAATTGGAAATTATACCATCATTGAAATATGGTATGAAACATGGATTATATAAAATGATGGACATTTAGAATTCGATATTTTCATTGTAGGAATATAGAACATTATGGTGAGGAATTTAGTGAATAATTATGGGAGCAGTTGGGGTATGTAGATACACTTTTCATTGATCAACAAGAGAAATAATTAATACATTATTAGTATCCCTTATTGTGGTTATTCCCTTCATGATTTTCGTTACTAGTTGAAATTAATTTATATGGTTTATTAGATCAAATAATGTTTTTTCCAAGATTTTTTCATCTATGTCCTAGAATATGTGGTAATTGGGAGAAGTCGTGGAATCTCTCTATTCCTCAAAAAGATCAATTCATCATGTAGATTTTTTTCATGGGAATTCATCCCATTATAGAATTTATCCTCTCTTACTACTATTTGGATTATCTTATATGTCCTTTTTTCTGGGAATTTTCAGAGACCCCATCACATGCTATTATCTCAGTTAATGGAATGATTGCAATTTTTATGTCCATGAAATCGAATTTTTAGACTTCTTAGCGCATAAAATCAACCTCCTTTTTCCCCTTGAAAATTGTTATCATCAATTCCAGTTCATATGGTCCGATATTTTTTTGTTTTATCTTGGAAGATTTGGTTTCAGAGAAATTACAGTTTTATCGACCAGGTATGCATGTTGGATATATCTTGGATTGAATCCCCTAGGGTTTGGATGGCCTCATAGAAGTAAGATGATAATCATGGGACCACTACAACTGGATCTCATAGTGACTAATTTTGGTTTCCCCACCAAGATGAGACACAAAAAATCAATGATTTTGTGTCACTAAATAATTCTATGGTGGTTGTTTTTGACATGATTTATTATGAAATTTTTGTTCTGTAATGGATGTTTGTCACCATTCCCTCATTTCGATGTAGAGAATTCCTTTTACTGAATCAAATGATATTTTTGGGCTATGAATTTCTATGTAGAGGGGGTAGATATATATCATATTGGAGTCAGGTTTATGGATTGTGATCAACACCATTTGCATGATAGATGTCGGATATAAACCCTTTCCCCATTGGATTTAATGATTAGATCCATCCTCCCTATTTTCAATGTATGTTCCATTTCCTTTACTCTTTAAGATGGTATTTTTGGATCCCACGTTTTTAAATCCCATGCCTTCTTGGGTGGGTTGTGAGTCTGGTTTTCAGTCCTCTTATATTGGATAATTACAATTTTTTTGATGATTTTATGTCTCTTTAAATTATTACCCACTTCACAAAAATGTATATTTATATTTACATATATTCTGTGCATATATAAAGTTATTTGGTTTTATATATATTTATGTATATTTATTTTTCTTTATTAATAATCATATACATATGTCTTTATATATATTTAAGTTAATCTATTTATAATTTTTATATTTATAGATAATTATATATATTTATGTATATTAATATAAATTTATATTTATTTATATTTAATTTCATTTATATTTATATTTATATATTATTTGGATTTATGTATATATAATACTATATTTAATGTAACACCCCAAGCATCAACAGTACGCTTCCCTTTGAATAATACAGTACCATGTGTTGTACACAACTTCGAGTTCTAAATAACACCACAACAAATCAAACTAGTCGTTATGAAAAGTAATACCCACTTTTTGAAATTCTATAAATTTCATCTCTAAAAATTGACTTCATTTTTGGATTCAGAGTATCGAATTTTTCCTAATGTAAGATCTTGGAACTTCTTAGATAACATTTATATTTTGATAAATAGTGAAAATTACTAAATTTTAATTAAAAACAACTTTTTTAATCAAAATAATTAATATTGATAAATTATGAATTTCAGTTGTTTTAAAGTATATATATAATATATTTATACCATTTAATACAATTTTGGTCATTGGACATAATTTCACAGTTAAACTGGACATGAACAAGTGTCAATCTTTTGATAGTTATTATCTCTTAAAAACACGTTTTTTTGTTTTAACAACCAGAATTAATTTTAAATTAATTTTTGCCTCTTCTATGTTTTGAATTTGGAAAAATGGATTCCATATTTAGAATCAGGATGTCCAAATTGTGTATATAGGTATCTTTTATTTTTATACATTTTGAATAATTACTTCGGTAAAAATTTTATTTACCATGGTTAAATGGTAAATCTGGTAAATAAGGTTAAAAATATAATATTATAATAATACTAAATTACCCTAAAACGTGTCCTAGAATTATTGGTTGATACATGTATGACCATGGGAATCTTTGAGTCGATTTTGGGACCCCATGGAGCCTCTTGTAAGTAATAATGACACTTTATATTAATTAAGTTAAAATAAATATTAAATGACATAAGCATATATCTTTTAGAAAAACAATTTTTACATAGGGTTATATATGTTGGATTTTGGACTATAAATATTAATTATAAACCTTTAAATATTTCCTACATAATGGTATTTTATTTATAATTTTTAGAAATTTAATAATTAATATTATTTATGACTCAATAATGACACATTATTTTCCTTATTAATGAAAGAATCAAATAATTCATATTATAAATGGTAAAATTAATATATTTTGAAGTTTTATTGACATTAATGACTTTTATTGATCAATATGGAATTATAGGATTTCTTAAATGAATTTTTTTCGAATTAATAAATTTGTTACAACTTTAACAAAAATAAATTATTGAATAGTGTCCAAATTGACATAAAATAGTTTTTAAAACAAATATTATATTATTAATTTATATTCATTTCCTAAAAAACTATGTTTCGAAAAATAGACAAATATATTGATATGTGTATCATTAATGGACCACTTGGGGGGTCTCTTGGAGGTATATAGTATGTTTATTAACTATATAATATAAAAATACAATTTGACATGGTAAGTGTCAAACTAATTAACAAAGAGTTAAAAATAAAATATGAGGTTAATATAGTGACCCAAACCATTATAAAACTATTGGTTCAGTGGTTTTTGACCCATACCCACCTTAAAATTAAAATATTCCACTTTGGAGCCATTATAAACTGAATATGAATTTATTATAAAATAATATTTCAAGCTTTTCCAAAGGTGCCCCTTACACCACTTATAAAAGAGAACTCCCACTTCTCACTAATTCACACTTTCCATGCCTTTTGGTTCGTCAAACCCCTTCCCAAATACACTCTCAACATTGCTCACATCAACCAAGAGGCCTTAGATTGATCAAAAATCCAACCTAAAGATCCCTTTTGATCAAATCAAAAGGAAGAACCCAAAGAAGAGGTAATGTACTCACCACCCTTTTTCAAGTTCATTTCTTATTCAACTTCTTATTTCCTTGTTATTCCCATTCTAAAATAATAACTCTAGTATCTCCAATATACATTGATGTTATTATAAATATAGTACAAACATATTCAATATTCTATCCATCATTTGAATTACATGTCACCATACGTGCGTACGTACGGCTTACCGTCTCCACGTCGTGGTGTAATTGTTATTCAGTATATTATTATTTGGATGTGTATAATAATTATGTGTAATTCATGTAAATAATAAATATATCATGATAATGATTCTTTATATATTATATACCATACAATTGTATATTATTTTAATATCAAAAAAATGATATTATCGCGCGTGAGTACGTACAGACTACCCTCACCACAAACGTGATGATATTCATTCCCCATCGTATCCATTCTAGACTAATTCTCACTTAATGATTAAAAATATTGTTTAATGACTTGATATAATTATGGATATGAATAATATACAGTGTATCAATGAAAAACACTACTTATGTAACAGATCATATAAAATAAAACGATTATGTTAACACCCGAAATCAGGATAATACTAAAATATTATAAACACAACATTAATAAAAGATACTATATGATATCATAATAATGTATATGGTTCTTGAATAACATAATAAGAATTTTTAACTATTATAAAAGAGTTTAAAATACCACTAACTTCAGAAAAGTACAAGGTAAGGGGTTTTCCTCTCACTCCTTATTCCTATAAGATTCATGTCATATTGCCACTATTACCTTCTGTGTGGTGTATGTACTAGCCATAATTGTATTATTTATGTAATAAACATTAATTTCTATGTATTTACATATTCATGGTATGATACCTCTTTCATGGGGTATATGTTTCGTATGTTACCAAATTGGTAACAATTAATTTCACAATCTCTTTATTATCCGAGATTGTTTTTACGTAAGTATATATTGGGAAATATTTATTATCCATGAACATGTTTTATGAAAGAGTTTTAAAATGGATTATTTTAAGGGAATTTTTACTAAAACATCATTTCAAATGTTTTAAATATTTATTCTTCTAAATATATCTCATTAATTTACATTTCTTCAAAATGGTTTTTAAGGATTTATTTACATGGACATGAATGTTTTTAAAATGTTAATTCCTTTCAAAATGTTCAAAGTGGTATGAGACACTTTGATTCAAAAATTTCATTAAATAATCTCTTTTTCAGGTTGTGTGACTTTAAATGATTTCAAAAATAGAGAGATATATTTCCCTCAAATATATGAAAATCCAGTGCAAATGTATACGTATTTAACGCAAGCTCAAAATGTTTTCAGAAAACCTGACTCTCTAGTGAGGTAGATAGAAAGTGATTGGGCATGGACTAATCATGGCTTATAATTAGTAGAGCAGTCTCAGAATTAGTTATTTTGTTTTTAGAAGCTTGCATAATGTTTTCAGAAAAACAGTGGAGTATATTTGGGCAATATTAATCATATTTATCTTCTAAAAAAATGCATCGGTAGGTCTCTTGAGACAAACTACTATTTTGGAACAAGGCCTTGAAAAAATCTTATTTGTCTTCATGGCACGAGGCCTTAGATATGTGGTAATGATAGTCTGACATTATGCATTCCATAATTATGAAAGTGGTTATTGATATTACATGTGATTATTATACTTGTATAATATCCATGTGAATAATTATATAGAATTATTTTATTTTATTTCTGCCATATTATACTGAAGTTCAAGTTTAAAAGGATTTTATGTTATTTATACACTGCCATAAATGTTTATGCTTATTTATGAACGTTTCTTCTATATTGTTATCCTTACTAGGAATTTGATCTCTCCCCTTTCTATGTTTTATTTTTCCTAGGATGTGAAGAAGTATTTTATGAATGACCTGCAGGGATAGTATAAGTGTATTTGAATATGGAGAAAATATGTTGTTGATTTCACTTTATGATGTAATGTAACATTTATGAATGCATCTAGTAATTCCAAGGATACTAAACAAATTCGTCTTTGAAGACTTGATCTTTCTTGTGATCATAACAATGTTATGTAATAATGCACCAACTCTGGGTAACTGGGGTTGGGGCGTTATAGTTGGTATCAGAGGAAGTTTAGTACAAACCTTAGAAGATAGATTTAGATAAACTCTGATTAGAGCACATTTTCCTAAGAAGGACATTAAGGATTAGTATAGAAGAACATCCTAGAATTTTTGTATTGTATAGATTTTGTGATTTTTCTGATCAATACATCCCTTTCTAGATAAGATCAGGTAGAGGTGGCTCTTACACATATTTACCTAGGGGTAAAATCCAAAAACACCACTTTGAGCTAAACTTGAACAGGAAGTGGTGCACTATAACAGTCCTTGCTGGACCCTTGGTTACGACAATCCCAGGGGATATGCTTAGGATAACTCTTATTTTCATTATAAATCATTATAAAGGTTTTATGAGTATATATGTCCTCAAAGAAAACAATTTTTATGATTAGGGATTATATCCATACATAGTTCAATATATGTTAAGTATTTTATAAGTATAGAATTATGTATTTTGATTCATAAACTGATCTAGTTTGTGCCATTTTTTAGAATTGGCACCTAGTGGAAGAAATGGAAATCATATAAATGAAGGCACTCCATGTAGGGTTTTCCCTCTTCCTCATGATAATTATAGTGGAGCTGGTGATACAACCGGTGCTGATCAACTAATCACCTTGCTGGGAAAACTCACTCAGGTTATCAAAAATAACCTTACCCACATGGAGCACCCTGATCCACAGTGTGGAGGATCATTGTTAGATCTCTTCATGAGGTAGAAACCACCAACATTCAATAGGAGTACAAATCCAATAGTAGCTGAGTAATGGATAGGTTCCCTAGAGAAAATATTTTAGGCATTGGGGAGTAGTGGTAGGGAAAAAGTTGTCATGGCAGCTTATTGCCTCACTGGAGATGCTGATCAATAATGGACATTGATTCAAAACATGAAGGAAGATGATGAAGTATCAAATATAAAATGGAGGGAGTTCAGTGATCTATTTTTAGAAAAATACTTTCCTCATGACAATCGAGCAGATATGGAAAGGAAATTTATGAGTCTGAGACAAAAGGAGGATGAGAATGTCGCAAAGTATGAGGATATTGTTACGAGGTTAGCATGGTATGCTATAGATTATATACGTAACCTAATAAGTAAGATTGATCTTTTCCTGTATGGATTAAAACTATTTCTCCATCGATCATTAGTTTCACAATCCTTCTCATCGTACGAAGACATTCTCTGATGTGCTATCAAGAAAGAAAAGGAATTCTCTAATTCTTAAGACTTTAAAGCAAAGTAAGAGAATAAGAGATCTACTGATCAATCTAGGAGTGGAAATATGGGGATGAAGGGAAATGTTGAATATCCATTCTATAGTAAATGTGGTAAGAAACACTCTGGTACTTGTTTAAAAGGAATGGGAGTCTGTTACAAGTGTGGTGAAAAAGGCCACCATAGTATTTATTGTTAGGGGAAGAAGGAAGCTACCGATGTCCAATGCTATAATTGTATGGAGATGGGACATTATGAAAATTAATGTATTATGTTTCAAGGGAACTTACCTTAGAAAAGGCCAAGGGATCAAGGAAAAGATTATGCTATCACTACTGCTGTGGTAGAAGCTCCGAAAGAAGTGGTGGCTGGTAATTTAATCATTTCCTCAAGTTTATCAAATGCATTATTTTAGTATAGATCATCGCATTGTTTCATATATTCCCTATTTTTTATGAAAATTAGATATTTACAATTTTATTTAAAAAGGGAGTTGTCAGTTAAAACTCTTAAGGGAAGTATCATTACAACAAATTTGTGTGAATCAATCCCCATTAGAGCATGTAAATGTTCTTTATCTGCTGATCTCATAGTCATACCTATGATTGAGTTTGATATAATCCTTGGTATGTATTAGATTTCAGACCATGATGTGAATATTTATTGTAAGAAGAAGGAGGTTATGATTTTTGATGGTGATGATAAGGAACACCTTATCTTTAGAGCAGAATCGTCACCACCTAATTCTTATCTAGATCTACCCCCATTAGCTAAACTAAATTCAATTATTGGGGAATAAGAGAATGAAATGACTGTGTGTGAGGAAAGGAATATTCAAATATAAGATGTGCCTATATTGAAAGAATATGTAGATGTTTTTCTGGAATATTTACTTGGACAACCTCTAGAACGATAAGTTGAGTTTTCCATTGATTTAATTCATGGATCAAGGCTTATATCGAAGACCCCATATAGAGTAGCCACTATGGAATTATTTGAACAAAACAAACAACTAGAGGAATTGAGTAATAAGGGATTTATTCACCCTAGTGTTTCTCCATGGGGAGACCCTGTTCTTTTTTTTAAAAAGAAAGATGGATCTATGAGGTTATGTATCGACTACAATGAGATCAATGATATAACAATAAAGAACAATTATCCCCTACCTTGAATTGATAATTTATTTGACCAAATGCAAGGAGCTCAATACTTTTTAAATATTGACCTTTAATCTGGATATCATCAGTTGTGTGTGATGAAGGAAGACATTCCGAAGATAGCATTTCGAACCAGATACGGGCATTACGAGTTTACGGTAATGCATTTTGGATTGACCAATGAACCCTCTGTATTCATGGATCAAATGAATAGAGTTTTCAAGGAATATCTTGATGATTTTGCGGTGGTATTTATTGACGATATCTTGGTATACTCTAAATGCTACGAAGATCTTGTTAATCACTTGCGCATTATCCTGAAGACTCTTATAAGACATTAATTATTTGGGATGTTTAGCAAG
This sequence comes from Viscum album, assembly GCA_963277665.1. Taxonomy (NCBI): domain Eukaryota; kingdom Viridiplantae; phylum Streptophyta; class Magnoliopsida; order Santalales; family Viscaceae; genus Viscum; species Viscum album. The sequence goes on from OY728128.1 coordinate 329,653,158, forward strand.
TGTGAATTCTGTCTTCAAGAGATTTATTTTCTTGGCCATATTGTCTCTAAAAATGGAATCTCTATTGATCCTTCTATGACCAAGGAAATCCATGAATGGACAGCACCGATGAGTACAATTGAGGTACACGGTTTAATTGGTTTAGCAGGTTATTATTGACGTTTCTTCCAAAATATTTCCCGATTGGCTAACCCATTAACAAAGCTCACACGTAAAGCGGTTAAATTTGTTTGGACAAAAGAGTGGGAAGAATGTTACGAAGAACTGAAGAGAATATTAAGCAATTCTTCTATATTGAATCTACAATCAGGGAATGATGGGTTCGATATTTATAGTGATTCATCAAAGAATGGACTTGGCTGTGTCCTTATGCAGAATGGTATGGTTATTGCATTGGCACCACAATAGTTGCGAATTCATGATCAAAACTATCCTACTCATGATCTCAAGTTAGAAGCTTTGATATTTGATTTGAATATATGGAGGCACTACTTCTATGGTAAAAAATATGATATTTATACTGATCACAAGAGTTTGATGTATTTTTTATCACAAAAATAACACAACATGAGGCAAAGGAGATGGCTTGAACTTCTCAAGGAATATGATGGCATGATACACTACCACTCAAGGAAGGAAAATAAGGTGGAAGATACTTTGAGCAGAAATGATCATGGAGTTTTAAACATCATGAGAATTGAAAGGGATCCTATTTTCATGGATCTAGTGAAGATGAATATGGGGATTACCATGTAACGTGAAACATCAATACTTTTTCAAATGGTTGTCGAACCATCATTACTAGAAAGGATAAAGAGTTCTCATATCAGTGATGAATAGTTTCAAAAGAAGTTTAAAGCTGTGAATGATGAAAGATTGAATGACTTTGGATATGAAGATGGAATTTTGAAATATGGGAAGATACTTTATGTTCCCAATATACCTGATCTAATAAGGGAATTATTGGATAAAGCTCATAGTTCCAATTACACTATACACCCTGGGAGCACCAAAATGTATAGAGACTTGAAGGAACATTTTTGGTGGGACAACATGAAGAGGGAGATTGCTAATTTTGTGTCAAGATATATGGTTTATCAATAAGGGAAAGCTGGAAGGCAACATCCTAGTGGAGTATTGCAACTGCATCCCATACCTGAGTGGAAATGGGATAATATCACGATGGACTTTGTAATGAGACTACCAAAGAATCCTATAAGGAATGATGTAATATAGTTTATTGTTGATCGTCCTACCAAGTCAGCACATTTTGTTGATATAAGAGAAGATTTTCCACTTGAACGTCTAGAAATGCAACATATTAATGAAGTGGTGAGACTTCAAGGAGTAACTATATCGATTGTTTCTGATAGTGATACCAATTTTACTTCAAGATTCAGGAAGAGTCTTCAGAAGGCCATGAATACTGAACTTTGTTTGAGCACTGCCCACCACCCTCAAAAAGATGGAAAATCAGAACAAATTATTCAATCCTTAGAATACATGTTGAGATCATGCTAACATGACTTTCTGGGTATGTGTGATCAATATTTAACTCTGGTAGAATTTTCCTATAACAATAGCTTCCATTAAAGTATTCAATTGGAACCATATGAAGCGCTATATGGAAAGAGATTTCGCACACCAACCTGTTAGGATGACGTTGGTGAAAGAGAACTCTTAGTTCTAGAACTGGTGGAGGAAACGATGGATAAAGTAAAAGTAATCCAAAACCACATCAACTCATCTCAAAGTAGGCAGAAGAGCTATGCCAATAATCGAAGGAAGGATTTGGAATTTCATGTCATTGATCATGTTTTCCGGAAGGTATCTCCATGGAATTGAGTTATACATTTTCGTAAGAAGGGTAAATTGAGTCCTAGGTACATCGGACCCTTCGAAATTCTAGAATGAATTGGGGTTGTAGCTTACCATTTCGCAATGCCGCCAAGTCTCTCCAAAGTTCAAGATGTATTCCACATATCACTATTGAGGAAATACATGCCTGACCCTACTCATGTACTCACCTATGAGGAATTTGAACTGGAACCCGATATGTCTTATTGTGAAGTTCCCGTCCGGATTCTTGATACGTGAGAACAAGTACTGAGAAACCAGACAACTCGTCTGGTAAACATTTTGTGGAGAAACCATAAGATGGAAGAGGCGACGTGGGAACCCGAGGAAATTATCATGAAGAACCACCTGTGTCTTTTCATGTGGTAGTATTCTAGAAATTTTTAGAAAGAAATTATTTTATGTAGGGGATAATGTAACACCTCAAGATTTCATGGTATGCATCCCTTTGAATAATATAGTAATATGTGTTGTATGAAACATCGAGTTCTATCACACGTCACAGCCAATCAAACTAGCCGTTATGAATATTAATACCCACTTTTTAAAATTTTATAAATTTTATCTCTCAAAATTGACTTCATTTGGGGATTCCAATTATCGAATTTATCATAAGGTAAAATTTTGGAACTTTTCAGATAACAATTATATTTTTATTAATAGTGAAAATTACTAAATTTTAATTATAAACATCTTTTTAATTGAAATAATTAATAGTGTTAAATTATGAATTTGTGTGGTTTTAATGTATATTTATAATATATTTTTACCATTTAATACAATTTTGGTCATTGGACATAATTTCACAATTAAACTAGACATGAACAAGTGTCAATCTGTTGATAGTTATTATCTCTTAGAAAAATGCTTTTTGTTTTAACAACGAGAATTAATTTTAAATTAATTTCTATCACTTCTGTGTTTTGAATTCTGAAAAATTGATTCAATATTTGGAATCATGATGTCCAAATTATGTAAATAGGTAACTTTTATTTTTATACATTTTGAATAATTACTTCGGTAAAAATTTTATTTACCATTGGTAAATGGTAAATCTGGTAAATAAGAGTAAACAAATAATATTATAATAATAATAAATTACCATAAAACATGTCCTAAACTTATTAGTTGATACCTTTCCGACCATGGAAATATTTGGGCCTATTTTGGGACCCCATAGAGCCATTTGTAAGTGATAATGACCCTTTATATTAATTATGTTAAAATAAATACAGAATGAAATAAGCATATATCTTTTAGAAAAACAATTTTTACACAGTTTTATATATGTTAGATATTAGAATATAAATATTCGATAGAAAGTTACAAATATTTCCTACATCCTGGTATTTTATTTATAATTTTTGGAAATGTAATAATTAATATTATTTATGACACAATAATGATGCAGTATTATAATTATTAATGAAAGAATCATATAAATGTTATTATAAATGCAAAAATTAATATTATTTCAATGTTTTGATGCCATACATGACTTTTATTGCTTAATATTACATTATATTATTTCTTAAATAATTTTGTTATTAATTAATAAAGATGTTAAGTCTTTTAAAAAATCAATTATTGAATAGTGTCAAAATTGACATAAAAGAGTTTTTAAAACAAATATTATATTATTAAATTGTATTCAATTCATAAAAACCTAAGGATCTACCAATAGACTAATATATTGATTGGTGTATCATTAATGGACCACGTGGGGGTCTCCTAGAGGTATATTGTATGTTTATTAATTATATAATATAAAAATACAAAGTGACATGGTAAATGTCAAACTAATTATCTAAGAGTTAAAACTAAAATATAAGGTTAATATAGTGACCCACACTTTTCTAAAACCTATTGGTTGACTAGCTGTCGACCCATCCCCACCTTAGCCTTTAAATAGTAATCTTTTTATCCATTATAAACTGAATATTAATTTATTATAAAATAATATTTCATCCTTTTCCAAAGGTGCCCCTTACCCCTCTTATAAAAGGGCACTCCCCCTTCTCACTAATTCACACTTTCAAAGATTTTTGGTTCAGCCAACCCCAGCCCAAATACTCTCTCAACATCTCTCGCATCAACCTAGAGGCTATAGTTTGATCAGAAAACCAACCTATGTATCCATTTTGATCAAATCAAAAGGAAGAACCCCGAAGAAGAGGTAAGGTTTTCACCACCCTTTTTCAAGTTCATTTCTTCTTCAACTTCATCATTCATTGTTATTCCCATTTTAAAATAATAAATCCAGTATCTCCTATATTATTTTATGTTATTATAAATATGGTGCAACCATATTCAGTAGTCTATCCATCCTTTAAATGACATGTCACCATAGGTGCGTACGTACGGCTTACCGTATCCACGTCGTGGTGTAATTGTTATTCAATATATTATTATTTCGATGGGTATAATAATGATATGTAATTCATGTAAATTATAAATATAACATGATAATGATTCTTTATATATGATATAAAATCCAATTATATATTATTTTAATATCAAAAGAATGATATTATCGCTCATGCGTACGTACGGACTACAGTCTCCACGAACGCGATGAGATTCATTCCCCATCATATCCATTCAAGACTAAATCTCATTTAATGATTAAAAATAATGTTTAAGGACATGATATCATTCTTGATATGAATAATATACATCTTATCCATGAAAAAAACGGCTTATGTAACAAAACATATAAAAGAGAATGATTAAGTTAACACCCGAAATGAGGATAACACTAAAATATTATTAACAAAGCATTAATAGAAGATCATATATGATATAATAATTATGTATATGGTTCTTCTATAACTTAATATTTTTTTATCCATTTCAAAGGATTTTAAAATACCATAAACTAAGGAAATGTACAAGGTAATGGGTTTTCATCTCACTCCTTATTCTCAGGAGATTCATGCCATATTTCCACTATTACCTTTTGTGTGGTGTATGTACTAGCCATAATTGTATTCTTTATGTAATAAAATTAAATTTTTGTGTATTTACATATTCAATGTATGATACCTCTTTCATGGGGTGTATGTTTCTTATGTTACCAAATTTGTAAGGGTTAATTTCACAACCTCTTTATTATCCGAGTTTGTTTTTATGAAAGTATCTACTGGGACATATTTATTATCCATGTCCATGATTTATGAAATAATTTTAAAATGGATGATTTTAAAGAAATTTTTACTAAAACATCATTTCAAATGTTTTAAAGATTTATTCCTCTAAATATTTCTTATTAATTTCTATGTATTTGAAATGGTTTTTAAGGATTTATTTATATAGAAATGAATGTTTAAAAATGTTATTTCCTATCAAAATTTTCAAATTGGTATGGGACACATTGATTAAAAAATGTCATTAAATGACTTATTTTCTAAATTGTGAGATTTTAAATGATTTTAATAAAAGGGATAGATATTTCTCTCAAATATATGAAAATCCAGTGCAAATGTATAGGTATTTATCTCAAGAATAAAAATGTTTTCAGAAAACCCGACTCTCGAGTGTGGTAGACAAGAAGGGATTGGGTGTGGACCCATCATGGCCTATAATTAGTCGAGTAGTCTCCAGAATTAGTTATTTTATTTTCATAAGCATGCATAATTTTTTTAGAAAAACACTGGAGTATATTTGAGCAATTTTAAACGTAAGTATCTTCTAAAAAAATTTACATTCGTAGGTCTCATGAGACAAACTAGTGTCTTGGCACAAGGACCTGAAAAAATCTTATTTGTAGTCTTAGCACAAGGCCATGGCTATGTGGTTATGATATTCTGGCATTATGAATTCCATCATTTTGAAAGTGGTTATTAATATTGCATGTGATTATTCGACTAGTATAATATCCATGTCAATAAGTATATGGCATTATTTTATTTTATTTCTGCTATATTATGCTGAAGTTGATGTTTAAAAGGATTTTGTTTTAGTTATACATTGACTTAAATGTTGATACTTATTTAGGAATGTTTCCACTATATTGTTATCCTTACTCAGCATTTGATCTCACCCCTTTCTATGTTTTTTTTACAAGATGTGAAGAAGTATTTTTTGAATGACCTGCAGGGATAGTATATGGGTATATAAGTATGGAGACAAGATGTTGTTGTATTTTCACTTTATGTTGTAATGTATCATTTATGAATGTATCTAGTTATTCCAATGCTACTAATCTAATTTTTCTTTTGAGACTTGATATTTTTTGTGATCATGACAATGTTATGTAGTAATGCAGCGACTCTGGGTTACTAGGGATGGGGCGTTACATTTAATAATGTATAAATATATATATTTTATATGTTTATGAGAATCAATTTATCTTAATATTGATTTAATGATATATATATATCTGTTTATGAGTATTTACACCTTAGTAAACAATATTTCGATATATATAAACCTATATTTATTTGCAATTATATAATAAAAAATATTTTTATATAAAAATAATAAAATAAAAACCATATTTTAATATTTAGAAGTGGATTAAACCACTAATAAATAAAATACCAATACAAAAAAATGTATGTGTAATAAATCCATATATAAACATAAATGGAACTATAATAAATGGCCACACATCATTTATCTAAGGTTTAAATCGATAATAATTGCTTCATACCTGATGTCCACCCTATTCTTTCTTATAGATGGAAATTTTGGGTCTACTATTGACACAAAGGAAAATGATTGGAAAAATAGTATCATTAATGCATGAAATGGTTAAAAGTATGAATAAAACATTGGTGGAGGGAACACAGATCTTGAAACTACAATTATGATATATGATTATTTATTTATTTATTTAAAAAAATCAATTTATTTTATAATTTTAATTATCCTGACATCTAAACATATATAATTTTTAAATTACACATTATATATATATATATTTACATATTTATTTGAAAAATGTATACTATATATTTATTTTTATATTTTTATATCATTATACATTATTCTTATTCCTATCATGGGTTTTCCCCAAAAAATTTATATAAAAAACATTTTTTAGTTTTCTTCCTTTTTCATTATCATTACTTTTCTTTATTATTTTGCATCATTTTGAGTTTTAAGATACATACACAAAATAAAAAATCAAATTTGCATTCATAATTATTATTGTATTTCATTAATATGTGTTTAACACCATCAAAATGAAACTATAAATAACAACACTACCACATAACCAGAAACAACCTTCATAGATCGACTATGAACCATCCTGTAAAACTATGAATTATGTAGAAGAAATGATAGAAAAGGAATGTACATATTAGTGGTGCTGGAGACATGTTGGGGAGCCTCATATCCTTGGACCTTTATCGCGTGATCTTTTAAATTTAAAATTTAAATTGCATGAATAAGATATCATTTGGTGTAGTTACAGGAATCCAAAGGGGAATGTTTTTTTGGATTGTTGAAATATTCTACCCAACAATACATCTTGGATTTTTAACCCTTTTTTACATTTAATTTACATTAAAATTTAATTGATTTGATTCATTTTCATCTGAAATTGTCTTTATTCAAATCATGGTGTTTTCAACTCATTAATAATGATGATGAACTTTTTTTCTACAAAATTAGTTAAATTTTGATTTCTTTATCATGTTATATTATTTATTTCATGATGCGTTAATATTTCATATGTATTCTAATATTAATACACTTTTCATCTCAGTATTTTCTATGAGATCCCCCTCATCTTTGGGAGTCTCTACTCTGTACTCATGATTATTATTCAACCCCACTTTATGGACTAGGCCCCAAGGGTTTTCCATTATATTTTTTCAATGTTAAAAATTATTGTTGTAAATATTTATTTCTTCTACCAAAATATTTTGTTGTTGCACATCATGATTAGAATTTTATTACATTTATGAAAATAATGAATGTTTATTTCCACCATGCATTCACTTTGCTCTATTTTTTCACATTCATCATTTGTTTTCTTGCACATAATATGGTATCAAAAGGTTTTTTTGATTGTATATATTATATAAGTGAATTATAGATTGATGACATTAAGGAATGTTAACAACCACCTTATTTAGAGATTAAAAATGAATGCTCTTTTTTTTGTCATGAAAATGGATTTTCTAGTATATATTAATCAGTAGACAAAACAATTGTATGATGAAGACTGGTTGGTTTATCATGATATTTTTTTTGGTATAATTCATCAGTTCGTTGAAGACAAAATGATAAAACCTATTATCAACATAAAATACAAATGTTTTTTGTGGATGACTCTTAATACTCCATATTCTTCTCAGCCATGAAAAAATAATTATTTTCTCCTCACACAAGTGAAAACTTTGAGGTAAAAATTAGTTACTTCTATTTTTTTAATATTTAATGGAATATAAGTTATGTTCTGATAAATTTTATATTATTGTTATTAGTTTTTGAGATAAGGTTTTGGAGATTTGTTTTCATAATACGTCACCCAATTTGAGGGATAATTTTCATGTTACTCTAAATTGTTCTGATACTAATGGTTCATTGACATTCAGTTTTATTATGATTGTTGTTTGGAATGAGGAGGATAGAGTACATACTAAGTATTAAAATTTTTTATATATTTTATTCATAAAGAACATGGCATAATTTTTTAAAGGAATCGATATAGGGTAGTTGAGGTAATAGAAAATGGGGAAGAAATTCTAGATCGAAGTAGAGGGATTGTGAATGTTATCATTTTGGTAAGAAATTTTTTTAATATGATTTTCAATAAGATAAAATGTGAAAACATAATGATGTAAAATTACTAATAGAAAGGGTAATGGATATAATCATGTCCCTTCCACTATATGGGAAAATCTTTTTTATTTTTTATAAATCCAATAATATTTCTTTAGTTGATTTCTACTGGGTTATTGATAGTGAATCACATTTTCAAATGCAATACAGGAATGTGTTGCTTGAATCATACAAAAAATGATATTCATGGATTCTAAGGATTGGTAATAATGATAATGATTTAGCTATAGGTATCATGACTATTTCTTTAGAGACAATCAGATAGATTAAGTTGATTTTGAGGAAAGTTCGACATGTATTTGAGGCATATCTAAATATTATATCTACAAGTGTTCATGATTATTATAGTTTTATCATTAATTTTAGTTATTTCCATGGTTATAATTCCAATGATTTTTTACTGTGGATTTTGGGAAGAAGATATCAGGTTTGAACAAAAATAATGCTTTTATTTATTTGGATAATTATTATATTATTGAGTTTGAATTTTCCTCTATGCTATGGAATAAAATGATTAACCATAGTAGTGATAATGTTGTTGGTTGTTTGATCAAGATAAATATTCTTCAATATTTGATGCTTTTCAAATTGGACACATATAATCACTATATGGATGGAAAACAATGCTTGGTGAGTTTAATTAGTCATCCTTTATACAAGATTTCATAGACAAATTAATTATTACAATACGATTTTTGTGGTCCATTTATATATAATTACATTATTTGTGGCTTTAGATTTTGGGCTTCTATTGATTACCAGTCGTATATGTTTTAAGATTACATTTCGAATGAAAAAAACTCATGTGCTAAGTGTTTTTAAACAATTTTTGAATTCATCTGAGAGGGAATCTAGTATGAAGTTGAATTTATTAGAAATAAAAATTTGGGTGAGTATTATCGTCTATATTATCTATGTTACAAGAAATAAGGAATTTGGATTTAGATAAAGCATCCAAATACACCTCATTAAAATCGTGTAGCTTAATGGATGAAAATTAAAATTTTCATAAGTGGTATTTTTTTCTTTTGGAAGAAATATTACCTGATCATTTTTGTGGAGATACTTTACTTAATGCATAATATGTTATAAATTTATGACCAATGGTTACATTGCAGGGATAGATTGCATAATTGTTTTGTCCAGAAATTATTTCATTTATGATAATTTATATTATTTTAGATATAATGGTTTTTTTCATGTGCATATAGTAGATATATACAAGCTAGACTGTATGACACAGTAGTTTTTTTATTTTATATGGTCATGATGGGTTTGGGTATAGGTTTTATGATCCTACATCAATGAAACGTATCAGAATCCATGATAATGAGTTTATGGAGGATTAGACTATTGTATATACAGATATGGGAGAAAATTTTCTTTCCCAACATAAGATGGATATTTCAAACATAAGCAATGTTTTATATTTTAATTTTCCATTTATTATTGATTCTAATGATCATGTTTATGGGAAGAATGATGTAAATAGTGAACAGGTTAAATTTGAAGTTTTTTATGAGACTTTTTTTTTATGATCAAATTCCATGGGTTATCAATCAACCCATTTTGAACATTGGAGATCATATAGACATCGTAACATTTCAAATTAGAATTAAATATATTAAGATTATCTCCTCTCTAATGTGGAGGGACTAGAATATTTTTACGAGGTGATAGAAATTGAACAAATATATAGATGGGTTTTTTAAATGGATGAATAGATGTGATCATTGCACAACAACCATAATTTTTAGTAGGTCAATGTACCAACTAGTAAGAGATATTCTCAAAATATGTTGATTAATCATATTTAAAATAAAGAATCTAATTTTTTTCTATGATAGAAGGAATGATGAGATGTGAATGGATCCCATATGTTGAAATGTATTAATATTGATGATATTTCACAATCTATTTCAAATCTTTCTTCCATTCATGTTATTCTGGGATTAATTGATAACTTGGATCTATATATTTAATTGATGGATGGAAAAACTGATTCCCTTCATAGAGATTTAATGGAGAAGATTTTTTAGTAGCAGATAATAGAATTTTTTTGAAAAAACTAATGATAATTATGTCTTTTTGTTAAAGGAGAGTTTGTATGTCTTGAATAAAGCTTCATGGTAGTGGTATAAGAATTTCGAATATATCATTTTCAACCAGATTTTTGGAAGATATCTTCAAATCATTTTGATTTTGTTCAAAGATTTAATAATGATGATTTTATTATAATATCACTTTATGTAGAAGATATTATCATTGTTGGCTATCATGAATCTATAATTGATATATTGAAGAAGGGTCTTTATCAATCTTTTATAAGAATAGACTTTGGGACAACATGATATATTATTGTCATGTTGATGTATTACGATATAAAATATATGAAATTAGTGTATTATCTAGAAACATTTGATGAGAAGGTTATATTGAAATTTCTTATGAAGATAGAATAGTTGGATAGTACTCATAATTATTTATATTTTATTATTTGTGCCTATAATTCTACATATAATTACAAAAATATAGAGAGTGGATAAGAAACACATACATTATTAATCTGTTGTTGGCTCCTTGATATATGTGATGTTATATACTAGACATAATATACCTCATGCGGTTGGTGTGGTCATACATTTTATGTCTAATAATTGAAGAGAGAATTGGAGAGTAGTGAGGTATAAATTTCATTAAATTCATGGTACATTTGAGCTATGATTGTTTTTTTGATGTGGGAACCTATGTTTTTTTATCGTTATAGATTCATATATGGAAAGAGATATGGATTTTGAGGAAGTATAATTTTGGTTATTTTATCACTTTTGTATGAGATAGGTATGTTGGAAGTCTTGATTAGAGATATTTGTTTCTTAATATAGCACAGAATATGATTTTATTGAAGCTAAAGAGGCATAAAAAAATTTATGACCAATTTTATTAGAGATCTCAATATTAATAAGGATTTTCATGCTATATTTTGTGACAATTAGAAATATTAATGGAAGGTAAAATCATATTTATGTTCGATAACAGTAGATTTTTGATTTCCAAGATCAAATATAGTTGGATACTGAGTAGATGCACACATATGTCAATGGGTTAGACATTTTGACCAATAGTTTACCCATAATAAAATTTCAGTTTTTCTGATTGATTTTATAGTTATATGTGATCCACAATTGATTTAAAGGGGGAAATTATTGGGGTTCATCCTCTTCATGGTCACCCATCATGTAATTATTTAAATGAAATATATAGATAAATCCTTGATGGGAGTGAAAAACATAATGAGTTAGACATATTTTTTGGAGTTTTCTACACACTTATACCTAACCGCACAACAAGTGTTTGTAACCAATATTTATATCTACAAACAACCTAAAATTCTTTTGACTAGATTCATTTTCATCCATGATTATCTTTATTATGATAATGTGCTTTTTTATACAAATTTATTTGGATTAAGACTATATTCTCTAAATGGTAAAATCTATTTGGATTACTTTATCAGGTTTCATTATTCATTTTTGTATTCTATCATAATACATCAACATTCTCATATTAATCTAATATTTATCTGTGCATTATTTTGATATTCTAATCATCGTTGGCCGCATAGTCCTTGTAATCATGATTATTAGTTGTCACTGCTTTCATGGCCTGGTTCTGTGGGTTTTCTTTTTTGTATTTTCCATGTCAAAATTTTATAATGTCAAAATATATTATTATGCACATATATTTGGTCAGTTCACATCTTCTTTAATTTTTATTGGATTGTGTGAAGCAAATGAAATTTTATTTTCACTACATGTTCTATTTTCTATTATTTTCACATTCATTTCATTCTATCATTCCCATCAACAATAAATGCGAAATAATATGGCCTTCTTGTGTTCATGAGCATTCTTAGGAGAAATATGTATATATCATATTCTTGGTAGTGTTCTTCATACCAGATATTCAGGCAGTAGTATTGGTCATTCTTATCAACCCATCAATATTCATGCTCCTAACCATGGTTTTAACATGATACAGTGTTGATTAAAGGTTTCATCATCGCCTAATACCAAATTGATACAAGACCTCATGAATAACGCATCCTTCCTCCTCCCTTACCGCTTCTTCATTAGCTCCCTCTCAAATTCTGTATGGTTGTAAAGATGATCACCTCACCTACTTAATGAACTATGTTTCATTTATTTTAAAAAAATAATACATTTCATTTAGTTTTTAGGTAATTATTATTCTAAATTTCTAAAATTTTCTTATAAAACGTATTATATTATAATTAATATATAGTATTTTTTAGATATTTTATTTTTTGTTTTTATAAAACCTCCTATGGAATTATTTTAAAATTATGAAATAACATCATTAAATGACTTATTAATCAATGTAATGAAAACATGAAGTTGTTTTCAATACTAAAAATGACATTTAAAATTTATAATATTATTTCTGTATTTTGTTATTCTGGATAATTCTATTTAGTATTTATTATTTTGTTTTTGATCATTTAGTTTTATTTTTCCAATTTTATGAATAACTGTATTTTATTTATATTTATTATTTATTTTATATTGATAATGATAGAGAACATTAATTGAATATAAAATTGAATAACAAAATTATTTTGAATACTTGTTTTTTATTTCCAAAATATTACTATTTTTTTCAAACATAGAAAAACGAGTAAGAAATCATTCATGTTAAAGAGGAACCCTGAAACATTTATTTACAAATAATTAATATATAATTGATACAATCATATTTAGACTAGATTTATTTAATATTAAATTTTTTATACTTCAAAAAATGTAAAAGTGAAACATTTCAAATATATTTCTTAGGATACTCTATCGTTAGGTCCTTAGCACATTATTGTTATACAAAAAACTAAATGTTCTGGTAATGGTGGTGGTAAAAAAGAAACATCAATAAAAACAGCAATCATACTTGTTTTATATTATCGACATTATCTATTATTTATATAAATATAGGTTTTTATCATATCATACAAATTATTATTGAAATAATATAAATATATATAAAATATTAATATCAAACATATATTTTTTCATTTAGTATTATGTCATAATAGATATATATATATATATATTAAACCTTATATCTATCATAAAATTAAATAATTAGTTATTAAAATGTTTATGATAATTATTTATTATTAATAATACCATCATTGTTTTTATTTTATATTTTATAAAATATAAATAAAATAATAAATTCAATGGTCATCACCATTTTAAGGAAATATCAAGGGAAACGTTGTACTGTTGTAGGTTGGTACTTATTCCATTTTACTTCGAGTTGTTGAAATAAGTAAGGGATTTATTTTATTCCCCTTTTATATAAAAAAACATACCATTATATTATATATATATATAAACTGATCTATAAAATCATACCAAAAATAGATGTTCATCCCATTAAAAAGGAATGTGTCTTATTACAACAAGAAACCAAACATATAAAAACGAACACAACCATGAGAGATATTTTTTATTAAATAAAAACCATACTTTTATCATCTGATAGAAATTATAAAGGGAAAAGTAATAATCATGGGAGAGATTGTTAGAGATAACATGGGAAACCGATGTCTCTATTCACATCCTGGCAGCTCTGGGTAGAAGTGGAAAAGTGATACAACTTTTCTAAAATATTTTATTATTTGAAGATTTATCATAAAGAAAATAGTTTTTAGGGACAAGATGTTGATGAGAGTGGTGAAGAATATCAGAATGGCGAGATGCATCACTAGGGTCCCTTTTGTGAAGAACATAATAATGCTTATAATTTAAACCATCATTATGGCTACGTTGTAGATTTTGGAGCTTGGGAAACTCCAAATTTTGAATACTATGATAGGTAGGGTGAGGTGTTTGTAGTGTTTGATTAAATGGGAAATCTTTCCATTTTATTTGAGAAAGAACCTAGATGATAACTAGGTTCAAAATCATTGAAACCATCTTTAATAGGGGAATAATAGTGTATGGATAATATAAAATCTTTTGAGGTGTTGTGGAATTTATTCCACCAAAGCATACACAATAATAAATTATAAATTACCTAAGCATAATTGTTCCCCATTCAATGATGGTTATACTAATTCTACATTAGTTAATTCTCAACATTATTAAGATCATATACCGATGATAGGTTTCCCTTTTTATCACCAATCAATTTCATGGTGGTGTTCTTCACACTATAGAACATAGAGGTTCCGAAACGAAATCTAATATTCCATTGCATTATCCTCACCCCATTTTCCATAAAACTGCATACCACAATATCATGCTTCCTCATATGGCCACCATGGAATGATAAGTATTACTGTTCCACCACTACCAAGTGATGCTAAAATGTAGATGGATAGGTCAGATTCATGTTTGATCACCAACAATCTCTACCGTCATTATTTCTTTGTTTATTTATTATGTATTTTAGCTGATGAAAGAATGGTTTATTTTTAATAATAATATCACTCATGATGGTGTCATTTTTTAAACATATATTCTTTGGACACACTTAGCCACAATCATTAATAATGTGACCAATATCCATAATCAATATGATTTTAAATGTCAGTATTTCATATAACATTTTATGAACTGGAATGTTTTTCATGGAAAATGTGAAGAACATAAAGCCCTAACATATTGATCAAACAGCATGAAAAATAGAGGAAATAAAAAATTACTAAAAAAGAAAATAAACTTATATATTCTCCTGAAAACGGAGTGAGCATTGAATATATTATTTTATTTATTTATTACATATTATATAATAATAATATAGATTATATTATTAAAAAATTCATGATCATAATCATTGTAATTATTTTTATTATTTTCATATACATATATTATGATGTAACATTTATAGATAATATATATATATTATTAACAATAATATATATATATTCAATAAGCCCCTGACAAAATCCTAGTTGATTTCAATCTCTGAGTTACTGTATCAATTATTGAAACCGACACAAAACTAGTTACTATATCTATGAAACTAATCATCTGAATTGGGCATATATGAAATAGTTGTTTTCCTTCAAAAAATTGGGCCACCATAGTAATTATGGTCACTGGGCCTTCGAAAATGATCATGGATTAATGTGAATAGGTCTCAAGGAACAAATTCATCATACGATTATGAAATCTGGTCTAACCACATTGGAGAAGACCCTATAAGGGGAATCAGTGTAAGAAGAAACCACATGAGAAGAGCTATCCAGGTTGGATGAAATACTTGGTATGACAACCGACAATTGTAATAAGTAATGTGATGTGGGGAACTAGGATCCTTCCATGATGCAGATGACAGAGATGTGTATTTCTAGTTTAGTCATGTCTATGTACACTAAAGTCAAATATTGGGCCTTTTTTCACTAGGAAAAATGGTTATATATGGCTTCCCATTCAACAAAGTTAAAATGAGTATTATATAAATTAAAAAATTACATTTTCAATTTTCATTGGGAAATGTTGACCACAATTTTTTTTAAACATTATAATATTTTTTTACATATAATAGAGAGTTTCAGGAATTTCAAAGATGTATTCTAATTTATTGTTGTTGTTTTAACCAACACCAACACCATTAAAACTATTTTTGTTATAATTTATATTAGTGGTGTTCCTATTGGGAATGAAATTGTGGTTATTTCCCTATAGTGTCTCATGGGGGTTTCATGATCGAGTCTCCCTAATCTCTTTCATAACTATAATATGTTCTATTGAAGTAGTGTTTGTTGGTTTGATTAACAGTGACATGTATTTAATGATTATTTTTATGATGGGTTTTTTCCCTATTTTAATAATTTAGTTATATATCATGGACCTTTCCTTGGAAAAGAATAATGATATTTACTTCCATATCAATGGTGTAATGATTGGATTATTTCAAATAGTAAATAAAAGATGTATTAGGAATATAGGTTGATGACATAGGTGTGTAACCTTCTTGATGAGACATTATGATATGGGGATTTTATTATATAGTGAGTGGTTGTATGTGGCTGTCGATGTTCTGAGAATGACAACATTATCTTTGGCGCCACAGCCAATTACTAGAAAATAATCATAGACTATATAAAATCTCATATAATGCCAGCATGAAATAATCCTAGTGGGTATTAAGCTAATTGTTTTCATTGATATCCATTATGTTCCCAAAGAATGTAATAATTGGAATAAATTTTTCCTCTATATAGAAGAATAATTTTATTTAGAATTAATAATAATATGAATTTAATAAATATTTATTCACAAGGTAATCATAAAATTGAACTTATATATAATATTAATTTATAAATTTATTGAATAACTAAATATTTGATTTAATATAATATCCACTAAATGTCAAGGGTGACTAGCATGCCAAGATTGTTTCCAGCATAAAATATTATTTTCAATGATGGTAAAATAATATTTATCATGGATCTAGTCATCACAATAGAAGGATTAAAACAATATTAATATATCAATACATTTATATGTTTTAGACATGAGATTAATTTTTTTAAAGTGTACATTCCCAATAAATTAAATTACAACCACTATCCATAGATCAATAAAAAGACCCATAATACATTTTATTGGAAGTTAAAATCATTAATCATTGTGCATGTTGAATTTCAATATAGAGTCCCCCTCTTCCTTAAATAATACTCTAAATAATGAGAAGATCATGAAAAAATTTTAAGGCCAAATATATTTGAAGCGCTCAAGATAAAAATTGCATGATGATCAATCGGTCGTGCTAGAACCCATGGATTCCTCAGCATTATTTAGAGATTATATTAGTAAGTGAAAACCACCGCTATAGGGATTCTACACATGGAAACTGTATGTTCAATAATTGATTATAAAAAATGGATTAAAATTACTATCATTAGCTATGAGAAAAGTTCCCAAGAATGAGGTTTTCTTTCTTTTGAATTAATTAAATTAATTTTAAATTTAATGTCAATAAGATATCATATTGGTTCTAAGATCACCTATTGTCCATAATTTATTTCAAAATTTCCTTGGTTATGATGTTTAAATCTTTTACAATATGATACTAATCAATAAAATCTAACATTTTCTGAGTTCGGATCATCCCAAATAATCACTTCCCCTTTTCCCAAACACCATCAAGTTGTATCAGAGAGGTCTTATTTTAATTTATTACTATTTATTAGATAATTGATCATTTAAGATTTAAATGTTAATATTCATTAAAAAATTAAAATATTTATTAATCCTTATCCAAAATATATACTTACATTTCATTGTTTCAAACTAATATTTTCATGATCAAGGAATAATTAAATATGATGACATATAAACAAAGAAACCATAGGATCCATGACTACTAGATGGATAAAAAAACAATAATTAATGTTTACTCATTCATTACATTCTATTAATCCTTAATCAATGCACAATGATAACCATGTTGATTTTGTATCATTTTGTAATGATTATGTGATATGTGAAATAAATTTATCACTTTTTGACAATCTCGTCATGAATTTTTATTTCGAAGGGTACAAATCTTGTATACAGACATCACATTTCAAAAACACGTGTTTTTTTAGTGGTAAACATGGGCCTAAACCACATCTTGTAATTAATGCACCAATTTTACTTAAAAAAATACATATATAATTATATCCATGTAACATTAAGTACATGTCATATAACTCATAAATGTCTCCAAGAAGATCAATTTCTGTCCCTTTTGTGTATTCTGGATATTAGATAAAGATAAGTACATGAGATGTGGTTTGATTGAACAAAAAATTTACATTAACTTTTTATGATGAAATGTTAAATATAATTATACAGTACATTAAACATCATCAAACTCAGTTTTGTAAGGAATTAAATTAGTAGTTCACAATATTCTTTAGGATTTAGATTATATTACATTATTATATAATTATGCATAATATTTGAAACAATTAATCATGTATTTATATCATATAATAAATACTCAAAACATTAAATTATATAGAACAATTATTTTTCATGTGTTTCATCTAGAACTAAATTGATAGTTCACACATTGTTATTATGACACATTCCTTGTACAAAATATTCCATATGAGTGAATTATTTATAATTACAACCATAATGAATAGTTTTGACAATAACACATTGAGTTTCTTCCATGTAAAAAAATATGTGCTATTTTATTGAGAGTCTATTAAAATAAAGTTATTGATTTTATTTAAAAAGCATTGGATGGGAATTTCAGGATTATTGGTTGAAAAAAGAAAAAATAAATTAATCAAATAATATGAATATTACTTAGATTAAATCAAGAATGACTTCACTTATAGAAAAATGAATTCAAATGGATTATTCCTACTCTCTTTAAAATCAAAAGCATTGTATGTGTATTTCCGATCAAAATATTGACTAG
Organism: Viscum album; assembly: GCA_963277665.1. Classification (NCBI taxonomy): domain Eukaryota; kingdom Viridiplantae; phylum Streptophyta; class Magnoliopsida; order Santalales; family Viscaceae; genus Viscum; species Viscum album. The sequence continues at coordinate 329,672,265 of OY728128.1, forward strand.
TCCAATGATTTTTATTATTTTATTTCACTTAATTTTAATACATGTTATTTAAATTTAATTTTAATAAATTACGTATGATGTCCTATGATTCCTCCGTCCCTATTTGGTTTAGTAGGACTTCTATGTCCAGGTTTTTTTATTTTATTCTCTCTAAAAAAGATTTGGTTCCCATCACCTATGCCTGAGATATAAAAAAATTTAATAATGTGAGATTCTAAAGCTTCATGGAGTCAGTTATAGATTGAATCAAGGTATAAGTGGTTAAGAAGGGAACCAAGATGAATCCAACATGTGATATGCATTGGTGGTTATGTTGGAAACTTCAAATCATGTGATGACTATCACAATGTGTTTATCACTCAGGCCCTAGATTGATTTTTTTTTTCTCAAAAAATATATCCTTATATATGGATACAGATATTTATATATATTTATTTATTTTATTTATGACTTATGCATGATTTATTTTATAGACACATGACCATGATCAAATAAATAAATTAACTAATAAACAATGATGGAATTCATATATATGGGTTGTGTTTAAATGTTTTATCAAAACATGGTTAATAACTAAACAATAAATCCACTTTATGATGATAAAACATTTTAATGATAAAATAAGAATATTTAACCCATAAAAAATAAAATCCCTCAACATAATATGAATCAAGACTAAGTCATCCACTACATTAATAGAAATAAAACCCATAATACTAAGTGATTGACCAACCCTTTCTTTGAAAATTAAATTTATTAGAGAATTAATATGAATTTGTTTTGTGATTAAATATCCATTATAAATTTATATGAGTGACCCTTGAATATCATGATTCTACATGGATGAATTTTTATGTGAAATCCCAATTACGATTTTAGGATGGGGGATCCACTCAACGAATCAAGGTTCTTGAAATCTTGTAGTTGGAGAATAGATTCCAACCAAAATATTATAGATTAATTGAAAGATAAATTTTGTGGGTTATGAAAAGGGACTTATGTATATTTTTCAATGTAATGATTGAGAATGTAGACATATAGAGTCTAATGGTGATGGTTATTGGGAGTTCATAATATAGTTTATAATTCTAGAAATGATAATAAACATGAATTCTAATAAATTAGTATTATATGTAATTGAGATGGATTGAATTGTCACCCATACTAATTTAAATTAATGATAAAGGATCATACATTTATAATTGAGAATTATATGGTTTTAAAAACCAAATTCCTAAAGTGTATAATTGAGAGTTATGTGAGGAAGGGTTGTCTCTCAACAAGAATAATTAGATGATTCCTATTATTTATAATGTTTTATTATATCTTCCTTTTTCAATTAGTCTATAATTAAATATATGGATATGTATGCATATGAAAAGAAGTATTAATGTCATGATATCTATCAAGTGAAGTAAATACAAAAGAGATATGATATCTCTAATTAAAAATTCATGCGTGAGCCTCGAGAGTCAACATAGGTTGGGCGTCATGTAGTGTAGATGATTGGATATATGGATATCTTATACAACATGGGAATTTAAATAAATTATGATCAATTAATAAATATCATCCATTATTCCCTTCTTATAACCTACATCATTTAACAATTTATTACAAAATGATCCGTTGTTAGATGGCTCTTTCAGGACTCCTTACTCCCATTATCTAATCTGAATAGGAAATGGCGCATAAAAATAGGATGTCCTTATAAAGAAAATGAAAATTAAGAACAATGAAAATGGGAATAAACTCACTCTATGTCTCAAGAACTTGAGAACCACCCTTCCATGAACATGATGATGAAATTGCTGGAGAATGAAAATAAACCAGTATGTTTTTCACATGGAATGATAGGGGACAAGAAGTTAAAATGTAACCATAATAATGGGTATTTTAAAGGATCATTAGTAATAAATTGTTACATTTCTACATCAACAATTTTATTAGCAGATACATATTGTTGTTAACACATCAATTTTGATATGAAAGAACAATATAGGTTGTAAAAATCACTAGAGGAGAGATAGATCATCATTTATCCAATGGGGCACAAATTTCAGTGTAAGATATATGATACTAACACCTTCCATTTCAAACTAAAATGTTTTAGGTTTTATATAATTTTTATTTTTTGTTATTTTTTACTAAAATAATTATATATATTTCATTTCTTGAAAAGTTTGTATTAATTTTTTAATTTAGAAATAATGTATTCACCTTTTTCAATGAGTATATTTTTCATAGGTCAAAACAACTAAAAAATGTTATTTATATCATAAAATATTAAAAAATAATGGAAATTGAAAAAAAAAATCATGTTCGCATGACTTATAAACACCCAGTTGTGGAGCCACAATCATGATCATGTAAAACAGATGTGACTGACAAAATATTAATAAGAGATATATTTAAACATTATTTTCCTAAATTTTATTTAATGGTTTCATGTTTGTTTTCCAACATAAATGACCAAACACACCATTTGGAGGATAGGGTGGAAGGGACATTGAGTTTAGTGGATTGTTACACATTGTCTGGTCTAGACCATATCCATTGTTAGCTAGGGGGGATATTCATACATCATATAATTTAGTGATTTATTGAATTTATATGAATATATCTACCTAATGAAGAAAAAGTCTGAGGACATTAATGAATTCAAATAATTCAAGAATTAAGTAGAGAATCATCATCATAAGAAGATAACGATTATTTGATAAAATAAACATGGAGAAAAACACAAACAAGAGTTTAACAAATCTCTAGGTATGTTTGGGATTATATAGAACTCACACCACTTTATACAACTCTGTGCAATGATGTTAGTGAATATAGGAATATTACCTTGCTAGAGAAGGCAAGGTCGATGTTGAGTAATACAAATCATCCATTATATTTCTGGGGATATATAATACATAAATTGATATAAACACTAATATTAGTACCATTTAAGGTGAAAGAAACAATTTGTATTGATTTATGCAGTGGAAGGAAACCTTTATTGTCACGTACACATGTATGGGGATGTTGGAAATATTTTATGTACATGTTTCTAAACGAACTAAATCCATGACACTTAAAATTTGGATTTATAGGGAATAAATATGAAACCATGTGATATTATCTATATAACCACTCAATAATGTAAGTGAATTTTGTGATACAAGCCAACTTCTTTTTGAGGGGGCACATTCTCAAGAACGATAATTATTGCATGATGGACTTTGATGAAGCTGATGCTCATGATACATTAGTGTTTTCATATGAACATATTACATAGTTCGTTATGGAATGCATTGTTCCTAAATTATACAGTTTACTAATAATTGATTATATTAAATCATTATTAGTTAACAATAATGAACGTATATCCAACTATTCGGTATTAGTTATCTTCAAAGCTAAAAATGGTAGGAATTCGTGAATTATATGTAAGAATCAAGGAATCGAACCCATATTTGGGGTTTTGACAATACTCTTGTTGATGTAAATAATATTTTGTGAAAATGTGTATTGAAGAGATAAATTAGTATTGAAGGTAAGGAATATACCTATAAAACGAATTCAGTTTCTAATGTGTATAAATAGAATCACCATATTGACTGCGATGAATCCTTTTATGTTGTTTACATGTTTAAATATATAAAAATTCTACCATCTATAGATGTTTTCCATTACTATTAAACTGGGAAGTTGAATGTTAAAACATCATTACATAATTATTTCCTTCAGAAATATGTCTGTATGGAATAATTATAAGGGTTTGTGGCACTATATAATTCTAATATTTTCATTAAAATATAATTATTTATTTATTTAATTGAAATAGGAATATAGTTATTGAAATATACATTTTAACGAATTTATTAGATAAATTGGTTCCATATAGAGTAAATGGAAGCATTATTATTACAAGAGGATTTATGGGAGTGTGTTCAATATCCTAGTATTATGTGTTCATGAAATATTACTTATTGGAAATGACATACCATACATATATTATGTTAAGGACTTGTTATATATGCACTTCTCTATTAATGATTTATGTGATGTAGCCAACTTTCTAGGGATCAAGATCATTTGTGAAAAATAAAAGAGGCTTTTTAGACTATGTCAGGGTATATAAATTGGCTAGATAATAACAAGATTTAATATTTATCAATCCAATTATGGATTGTTTTTATTTTCACATTGTATAAATAAATCCCAGAAAATGTTTCCTTAGACACAATATTAGTAATAGAGAATGCATTAGATCTCAATAACTTTTTTGATATGGTCAATAATTTATTACATTTCATGTACCATGATTGATGATTCGTACACCTTGAGCATTGTAGGAAAATATCTATATATCCATGGTGAACAAAATTAGTGTGTGGTTATGGTTTTCCAAAAGTATCTAAGATGAACTGAGGTTATTTTACTAGTAAATAGATTAGATGAGAAGCTATCCATCGCTGTTTATTCTCATGATATATTTAAAATAGATCTGAATGATCTGATTTTTCTGTGAGGATTTGTATTCAATCTTATTTTGTGTTCTCAAGGATTTGAAAATACCAATTTTTCCTTGATTATACTATAGAATCTAAATATTTAGAGTCTTCCAGTGGAACCGAATAATTAGTTCGAATATGAAACATTTTCTAGGACAATGATGATGTACATAATAGTAAATACCCTATCATGTTATATTGTGATAATACTCTTGTATAGTTTATTACAAATGATCCAAGTAAAAAACAATGAAAAAATAACAAACATTAGAACAATCAAATCTTAGGAATATTTTCATGGTGGCTGGATGTTATAGTATGTTGTGTTTCAATGGTTTAAAATTTTGTAGACCCTTCAACTAAATCATTATCATAGTAGAAGCATGGTTATTATATGACAGTGAATAAATTGAATGTTGTTAGCAGTTAGTTATAGATGAAATGGGAGTCAATTTTTTTTCTTCCATGTATGAACCTTATATTTACAATATGGTTTCAATTATTCATATATTTTTAATATTAATAGGCCTTTTATCACCTCATGATTTTCTTCTAATTGAAATAGTACGTGATAATGTCATGAGAGTAGCTATCATAGTGAAATGTTATAGTAGTTCCCCACTATGGAGAGAGCCTATAGCATCCATGATTTTCTTCTTAAATATATATTCTATAGTCAGATGATATCATTTTACTATTCAGAAAGGATATAGTCTTTTAGATGTAGAGAATCATTGGGTCGTGAATCTATTTCCCATGGTTTTCAACCTTAGAAAATTGTTTTATAGATGATTATGATGACTTGTACTTCCATTAGGAAATACACATTTATATGTCTCATTGAATGTTAAAATAAAAGGATGTGTGATTTTATCCATGTAATTTAATATTAATTTTATTAAAGAATATCACTCTTCTCATACTATGATGTATTGATGGAAACCAATATCCATATGTCTTGGAGAGGTTGGATACATTGTGTGTGTCATGATTAATATTGAATTTATAATAAATAAGAATATATTTTTCTATTAAATTATTTAAGGGAAGTCGATATATTAGTCCAATTGATGGAAATTATAGATCCTAATTAAATATACGGATGTTGTGTTATATGGGAAGTTTCATTAATTGTACATTAAATAAAGAGTCATCAACTACATAGGTGGTTGACACTAACATGAAACATGATTTATTAGAGCTATCATGATAAGGGGATTATATTACAGAATATGTGTCTTTATGTGGTTTTATGTCATTGTGACATCGTGGGTGCCAAACTGTATTACTAAATACCAGCCTTGGATTTTTTTTCTACCCCACAAAACGACACAGAGAAAGAGGCTTAGATGGCCACAAACTAAGTGTATCTTGAACCTTAATTAAATAATAATTATATTTATTATTTAACATTTTGAAGAAATATTATTCCAATATATTGATTAATAATTATCTTATTGGTGATCTCATATATTCTATTAATAGTCATTCAAGAGAATATGTTTTGAGAAAAATATTAAATAAATATTTAATTTCCATTTAGTGAATACAATACATATTTTTTATTTGAAAATAAAGTAGTGATATTTATTTATTAAATAAGTATTCATTATCCAATTTCTGATAAATATAATGGGGGAATGGAATAAAATTTTTAGTGGTCTATTTGGACATAAAATTTATTAAATATTATTTTTCAAAATATTAATTAAATTATTCAAGAAAGAATATTTCATTAATTTTTAGGTATATTTTCCCATATAATGAAATAATATGATTTTTATAAAAACAGGGATCCGCGAGGATTAATGATATATTAAGGAAACAATAGATATTATTAATTTTAATACCAATAACATTTTAACCAATTTAGATTATTCGTAACCAAATAGGTTACTATTTTGCTTTTTTTGTGTGAAACAACTCAAGGATAGTTCTATCAGGCCCTATTGAGAACCCCTCGATGAATACTCTCTCGAATGGACATAGACCCACCTCCTACAACCCACTTCATTATTTTGAGATCGAGAAGGATACCTCATGGAAAAAATTCTAGTGGTGATCATGGATGAATAACACAATCACTATGATATATCATACTAGCACTCAAGGATTCATATGATGATGATGAGAGGATCATGGTACACTTGTTGATCACCACAAGATGGAATCTAAACTTCTATCTCATGAAAAAATTAAGTTATGATTTAGATACATTTTTAGATTCATCATCTATAATGTAATTCATTATAATTTTATTATTTAACGAATTTAATTAATTTTTAATCATTATGTGATTATTCAGTATTCGGTTATTGCATTTTCATGTCAACACATATTTCATTATATTCTGTAGGACATCAGGTTTGTTTTCTAAGTAAATATTGGATAAATCATCATTTATTACTAAAATTTAATTTTTGTATGCCCTCTTGGTGATTCTATTTCACATATAACCATCTATGAGGAATGAGGAAACTTCTCTCGGATCATCGTGGACCAATCAGGGGATGAGGGTCTCAACCCATAATGAAATGGCTTCAAAAAACATGAAGGATCACCTTCATCCACTAGGATTTTTGTGGATTTAAATGTTTATGATAAAATTTCATAATACAATGGGCTTTATAGAGATTCTTCCAGATTAAATTTCATGACATGAATGATTCAGTCCCATCATGAATAGTCTAATTTTAAGACCCACTGATGAAGGAATCACATAGAAAAAATAATCATTTGATGAACTTAAATAATGAACAACATGTTCACCTCATAATGTTTCGTGGATATTTTAAATAAATAATACCCCCATCTATTCACTTCATGAAAAAATGATTCAAGTCATGTATTTCACCAAAAAACCACCCATACTCAATCTATAAATCACTATTTAGGAAAAACAAATATTCACATTGTGAAGCAATGATCACATTATGAATTCCTCATGCTTCCACTTTTAGGCATCAAAACTCCTTCGAATAGGCTTAGTGATTCCTCCAAGAACCGTGGGCTTTGAAAATATGAAATGAAATAACCTATAAAGATATGTACCATTATTGGAAAAGTGGTACCATTCACTAGCATAGATGGGGTCATATTGTTTTCCTTTGATCCTAGCCACCACAACATGTACAACATGTGATCTATTCAAATTTTTCACAAACATCTTCCTCATGGATATGATCACATGATGACCCTTCGTTTTTCATGATAATAATATCATATATAGTTATTAAAGTGTTTTCCAGGATGATAGTTGTTCCTAGATTTAGGTGAATGATGTTGTCATATAACATTTTATACTGTAAAATCTTTCTAATTTGGAACTACCCTTTATCATCTCTATAAAATATCACTAACAAAAGTGATTGTTTTTCAATAATTTTCATAAAGCACTTCTAAATATTACATTTATTTTCACATTAAGAGAACACAATTTATCATTTACCTTTTAAGAACCATTAAAGGTTTCCTAGTTCTCTCTACTAAAATAATATATACTTTTTGGATCACTAAAATATGTTTCTAGAAGGCATTATCTATCATGAAGTGATATATTTTTCTAGTAACAATTTTCTCACTGATAATGCCTATTAATGGAAAATTTTGGTTGTAACTAAATTTCAAAATCTAGAATTTCTATATTTCATTGTGGTGTATGATCGAGGGATGTTTGAGGATGCACGGGAATACTAGGGTGATGAGAAAGGAGCCTGTATACATTTACATGAGGGCCATGCCTGATGTCCGGCATCTATAGGGATGAAATATATATTAGGGGAGGTTAAGACATAGTGGAATGACATATGGTGTTATAATTATGGGTTTACCAGAGTCTTTTAGTGTTATATTAGGGTGACCAGCTATATTGGAGGTGGTTAGGGGTGAGAGGGGAAATTGTGGGAGAGGTGAGGGGTGGTAGTGACATGTAACTGTGGTCAAACCTTGCAAAAGATGAGAATGATGGGAAAAATCACATCTTATATGTTCAATGAATTAGCATACACCATTTGAGTTATCTAATACAACTTTTATCTACTGTAATACAATCAGACTCTACTGTATAATCTACACCCATATGCTACATTGAGGTCTTCTAGATCACATCACTTCACTTCAATGTAACGATGTACACCATTTTTGACTTCACGTCATCATGATAACCCTTAAACAAGAATTTTCATATCTTATCATGATTTTATTATCATATCCTATATATACTAGGAACATATCCCATAGTACGCCTCAGATTCCTAAGGATAGTCCTGACTACAATCCAATGGAGGTCTACTAGATTAACATGATATCTTCCCGCCTCAATTAATGCGTTGGAAAAAACAAGTTGTGTACACTGGAGTGCAAACATGACTGATGAAATCATTCATTCATGTGGAATACTTTACATTGAATTTCATTCCACATGGCTTTGAGGACACATTTCCCAAGAAAGATGAATTTCATGTGATGACGGTAACAATCAAATATTTGATTGTTCCATAATTAATCGCTTTTGTATCTTGTCAATGTGGGGACATTCACTTAGGATGTGAAGCCTTTCAGATATGTCAAGATAGACCATGATCCCAATAACATATACTTCATTGACCATGTATTTCATTGAGAATAATTTATTCAACCATGTCATAATAGATTGTATGATTTGTATTTTATTTCAAATATGTAATATGTCATCAACATATACAATTAAGAAGGCAACTAAACTATAAATAATTAGTTTGTAGAGACAAGGATCACATTAATTCTTTATAAATCCAAATTATATTATCGATTCTACAAAATGAATGGTCCATGACCTAGATTATTTCTTTTATCCATAAATGGGTTTTTTGAAACTTTCATATCTCATTGGAATCCTTTGGCGTAAAAAACCTTCCTGGTTGTGTCATGTAGACATATTCTGAAAGGATCCAATTAAAGATTCTATTTTGAGATTCATTTTCGAAATATCATAGTCATGGTTAGGAGAAAGGGAAATTATACTTTGGATGGATTCCAACATTGTAACTAGAGTGAATTTTTCATCATATTCAATACCTTGAAACTGTTTGAACACTTCTTCAACAATTCGTTCCTTAAAGGTAATAAGATGTCCTTCAATATACATTTTCTTCTTGAATTCCCATTTTCAGCCAAACATTATTTACATATACTTGAGGATATAACAAAATATAGGCATATTTTTGGTCCATTGAATCCATTTCAAAAATCATGGATTAATTTCATTTGGTGAATTTTTTGCCACTTACTACAACATTGTAGGTTATAGGATCATTATTGTTAGCCAATAATGAGTCACCATCATCTATAAATAGAAAATACCATTAAACATGTCCTAATCTTATTGTATGAGATATAGCTGACCAATAAAACCTTTGATATGAGAAATTTGTTCTTTGAAATCCACTTGGGAGTAATTATAACACTCATAACAATGAATTTAATGAAAATGATAATATGTTACAAATATATATCTTCATACTAAAACATTTCAACATGGTGTTATATAAGTGATCGATTTGGAAAAAAATAACAATTATAAAGCTAAATATATTTCCTATATCATGCTATTTTATTTATAATTTTTATACATTATTTCATAAAATTTAATTATGAAACATTGATGATATTGGGATTGATTCATTAATGAATTAATCAAATTAATGATATTTTAAATACTTAAATAAATATTTATTGAAATAATTAATGTTATAAATGATTATTATAGGTGATTATGAAATTATTTATTACTATATAATGGTTTGGATTGAAGTTATATTTCATTTCATATTTTTTTATTTATTTAATAAAATAATAGTCTAAAAATTGACATTATTTATTTTTTATAAAATAGGATAATATTAAATTATTTAAAAACTCTAAAAATAGTTTAAAATAAAAAATAGTTGATTATAAGGTCTACATATTCCTTAATTGTCCAATTATTGGAAATTTACCCAATATAATAAAATTTCATTTCATTTTTATACTTAAAATGTTTTAACAACAATTAAAATTAAAATAGATTAATTAAAGGTAAACTAAAAATTTAATGTATTAAATATAATCAATTCATATCAAAAAATTATTGAATGAGAGGAATTAAAACTATCCTCAAATTATGTTCTACATATTTAAATTTGGAATCATTTTAATTAAAATTATTAATTTATATTAATTTAATTTTTTATAAATTTTCGAGGGATCCCCTCACCTCATTTATAAATGGGAACATCCTCCCTCACCTATTCACTTCAATTAGATCCTTCAGTCTCAGCCATACCCTGAATGTATCGCTTATAAGCTTCCATATTTACATTTTGAGGTTTTTTAATTCATTAATGACAAAATCTACTACTCTAAGAAGAGATTTAGTGGAAGCACATTGAGGAATTGGTAATCCCTTCTACAGATTCATTCAATCATATTTTTTCTTCTAATTAATCTTAATTATTTGTCTAATTATAAATTAATAACATCAATATAACTCGTATACTAATATGTTATTATAATTATGATACAATCATATTCCACCTTCTATTTGTCATATGAAAAACAAAATCACCATGCCTGTGTATGTACGACTTACAGTCTCCATGTCGTGGTGTAATATATTTTTCAACACCACATTACAAGTATGGATATAATGATGTAAATAAAAAATATATATTAGTATAAAAACATGATACTAATACAAAATATTATACAACATCCACTTCATTACTATTCAACAATTATGTGAATGCTATCGTCACTTGTGCATATGTATGACCCACCATCTCCCTGATGCAATGTGATTCATTATAAATTATATTAATTAAATCATGATTATATAAATGTACATAATAAATAAATATGATATATATTATTCTAATATCTATTTTTATTTATATATCTAACACTAAATAAGTATAACTATAACTTATTCGACAAAACATGCATAAGAACATGGCAGTTAATATTTTAATAACGAGTAACAAGGACATGTAACTAACAAACAGATGAGAGTATGATCATATATTATATAATAAAAATTTCTATAATAATGGAATAAGTCAATGACATAATTTAAATCATTATATATGATTTTTATATAGATACGAATGTAATATTACCTAAGGTATTGGAAAAATTTGCAATCTCATTTTAATTGAAGATTGTTTATAAATAATTATTTACAGGGGTATATAATAATCATCCACATACATGTTTCCTAAATATGAAATATAATATTTCTACATTTTTTAAATAAATTTTACCCATTTGTCAATTTTTTTTAATTGTATGAAAGGAATATTTGGTTGTTTTCTATATGAGGTACTTTCTGAATTTTCCAGAAAATATACAATGAAAATGATTTTAACTTAAATGGAATGAATGGATTTATATGATTTCATGACACCTTTTTCTCATGAATCCACCATTATATGTTTTCAATGTTATATTCAAAGAAATTATTTTCTTTTAAAATTGTGTGTAAGTTTTATGAAATAAATAACCTTTGAAGAAGAATTGATATTTTCCCCAAGAATTTATTCCATGTATTATATAAAAACATTTTTAAATAGATGATAACACTATATAAATAGGGATATGTTTCTATACAATTTATTAATATTATTTTTTTGAGTTTATGATGGAATGATATTTTTCAAATACATTTCTTTTTCATGGATTATGTTATGATGGAATCATGTATATGGAACCAATTTTATTCATTGGGATTAGCTATGATGAATGATTTTTTATTTTATGGAACATGTAAGAATTATTTAATTATGATATGGGTACGAACAATATCTATCTCCAATGAAATGGGTATGTATTTATATTTGATGAGATAGATATTACTATATCATTAGGTAAATCTAGTTTAGTTATACAGGGTTGTAATGGGATATAATAAATGTTTAGTAATAGATATTAAATAATATAATGTTATGAACAATGATTCATGATCAATTTGAAATGATTTTATTGGATTATATGTATGAAAAATTATCATTTATTATGTTATAACTTTTGGGATTAGATTCATTGATTCTTATGAACATTCATGATTTATCCCATGGAACAATATCCCGATATATCATATGAAAGAGAAGATTTTCAAATGTTATGTTTTTTCACTTATGATTATTATATGATTGATATCTCCCTTTTTCCCTTTACTGAGCATCTGACCTCACCCTTTTATATGATTCATTTCCCCAGTTCATGGTGAAAGGTATTAAAAAAGCACTTTACGAATGATGAAATAAGTTGGAGACAATGAAGATATCTTATGTACCACTTGTTTATGTTTCCTAATTTCTAATGACACATTAACTATATAGTCCTATGTTTCATTGTTATATTTTTTAATGAATACTCTTAAAAAATCTTGTAATATCAATATATGTTAGGAATTGGTAATTGTATAATGGTTTCAATACACCGCTAAAACAGTAACCAAAAGGGTCAATAAAGCACAACCAGCAACATTTTCTGAAATAAATGAACATCTGCATGAATTATTTTCAACAGCATACAATCATCACCTAATAGTAATAATAAGATTCAATTTCAGAAAATTATAGTCATTTTTTAATAAATTATAATAAAACAACATATTAAATTAAAAAAAATTATTCCAGATCATTTATTTTTTCAGACATAACAAACAGTACCGTTCAGGAAAATTGTTGAATATATCAACAAATTGATAGTCATTTATACCATTTTTTTATCTTGCATCGATATAGAGTGGAAATTTTTTGAATCTCATCTAATGTTGTTGTGGACCTAATGAAATCACTTATAAATTCTATTTCAATCAAACCTTATGGATCAATATATTTATCCTTGAATATAGGGAATATGTTATTAATGAATGGTTAGAGTAACATAAGAAATATAATATAGATAGAACAAACTATATATGAACTCAATGAAGGATAACAGAACTTGGTGGTGTATAATGTGAATGATATATATTCAAATCGGACCACATCATGCGATAAAATGATGGATTTGATAATTTACTCCCCAGTATTGTGGTGGAATAAACAGATTCAGGTAAAACATTCAATGGAAAAATTAATGCATAATCTAACCATAATCATGGTATGGGCGGATTCATGTAAATCAATCACCATTTATAATAGTTTTTCATCATGAAAAATATGGTGGAGTTCATATTCAACTCACCTGTATCAGTCGTAGTAGGAATCACTTCCATTGGATGAATGTCATGAAGAGGATATTAGAAATCATAGGAACCATGGATATAGAAAGGAACTTGGATATGTTGATGGATGCAATTTTTTGTTGAAAATAATTGATAATAATAATATCACGTACTAAAAAAATATACAAATTTAAAACATTTATATAAATTCTAATAGAAAATATAGGAATAAATGAGCTATATTAGGAAATTATGATACACATGAAACATTTTTAAACTCTAGTTGATTTATTAAAAAAATTGATGAAAAAATAGAAAAATAATGAAATATTATTAATCAATCACATACAAATAATATATCTGAATCAGTTTCACTTAAATATATGGGATCATAGGTGTTTCATTCTGAATTTCAGCATCTTCAACTGAATAAAAAATAAACATACCAAATTAATTAGAATAAACTCATAAGGATAAAGTCTTACATTCTCAAAAATTAAATTTATATGGAATATATATATAGGTAATTTTCATTATTTTATATATATATATCATGGAATCATATTCATAACATGAAATATAAACTCAAAAGGATAAACATGTAAGGAGATGAACTAATCACACCCATGTGCATGGAAAAACTGATTTGTCAATAAAACATGACTATAGAGAAGCTTTTATATTAGAGTTGGTGTCCCAAAACCAACTATATGAACATTGATTACATGAATATCTAATGTATTAAATATTAAAAATTTTATTTCATATTTTTCATTGGTCTTTAAGAAAATATTATAATAATGTCATATAGTATTTTCCTCCTTGATAAGGTCATTTCAGTTCTCATTTACACTAAAAACATTGATGTTCTACGACAATATTTATAATATTGTTCTATATTTGGATAAAATAATATTATGGCACACATATTATATAGACAATTATGTGTTAGTTTTCATAAGAAGATGAGGGTTCTTATCATGATGTATTTACATGGAAAATTTCATGATGTGAGAATATGAGAACAGTCCTACTAGTGGGAGTTTTTTATGAGGTTGCGTCATTGGATATTAATGCCTGTTAGCATGTGTAATTGTCCATAGACATTAATATTATCAAAAGTTAATTTTATGACTCACACACATTTATTTGATGACGAAAACTATCAAACCATATGTTGGAAATAAGTATGGTATGGTGGGTTCATCACGAATGACATGTTATTTATGGATTAGTCAAGAAATTATTTTTCCATTCCATATTTATGGACGTTGATATCATGGGAATTTTATTTAAATAGAATAATCAAAATAAATTCCATATCCATGGTGTAATGAATAGTTTATTTTAGACAGTCAAAGAATTTCCTATCAAGAATATATGTTGATGAAATCATTTTTTATCCTGCTTGATGATATATTGGGACAAAGGGATTATATTAAACAGTAATTGTTTGTATATTATATTCATCATTGATCCATTAATTTGTTTCTCATGGGTCCCTTTACATATTTCTATATTGTAATATTGGATTATAGGATATCCCACAAAATTGAAACGATAAAGAATCCAAGAGTGTCACACAATAAGTGTTTGTGGTGGTCTCGGTTATATTCTATTTTATTTTAATTAGTTGAATAAATATTATATTCAAGACAGAAAAATAATTATATTCATGGTATATTGATAATAATGGTTAAATAAATATTTGTTAACCAGATTGTGAATAATATATATATTTATTTTATTGAATATTTAAAAAATATCATTTACTGGTTTTTGAATAAAATATTGATTTGGTTGTTCAATAAGTGGAACACGAGTTCGAACAAAACGATACAATTTCCAGTGATAAAATAATTATTTACAATTTGGTAAATATTATTTAATCATTTTATGAAATTTTGTGCACAAAATAATAATAATATTTGATATTAATGTTATGTGACATTGAATTTAATTAATGGTTCCAGTTTTCACAAGATGATGAACCCTAAAATTATTATAAATTTATTATTATTAGGTGGTATGGAATTTAATTAACGGTTATAATTATATTTAATGTCTATTATATAATTAATTTTTATAACTGAAACCCAACTTTATAAATAGATCCCTATGTTAACTATATAATTCATTCAAAACCAATATTGAGTTTGGGATTAGAGAATTATTGCACACAATTTTTTCTATTTAAACTCGGTCTCCTCTCTCTCTCATGAAGAGAAACTCATGGGAGAATTCCTTTCTTACAGAATAATGGGCAATCAAGAAAAAACAAGGAAAGACATTTGATTCTCCATGCTAGCACCCAAGGAACAAGTTGAATTTCATGGAGGCCATTGAATCATGTGTGGATCACTGTTAGAGGGATTCATCCATTGGATCCTCACAGGTGATACAAAGAAAATCGAGAAGGGAATTATTAGAAATTCAACAATCATCGATGTAGAATGATCAAAATCCCTGGTATTTTGATGTTAATTAAATAATATATATATTTAATGTTCAAGATCTTCTCAGATGGGTTCAAGATTTTATTTATTAAATTGAAATTTAATATATGTCTTACCAATTCACTCTTTTGTGGAACATGGAACCAATAAGTGGTATCATAGGGAGTATGTTTAAAATTTTAATTATTTAATAATAATTGGTTATTTGCTCATTTTAAATTTTTCTTAATTCATGTTTTATCATTCATTTAATCTAAATTATGAGATCTATTTCTTAATCTATTTTTCTCTTAGAACTAATGGAAATGAATAATTTTATAATAAAAATAAATTAATAAATTCATATAGAGGGCCCAAGGATTCTATATAGTTAACACATCATTACACACCATGTAGTAATAATTACAGGTCATGTTGTTGTGTTCAATGAATCAGAATTAACTATGATGTTACTAAAACTCATTGCATTAATGAAATTTAGTGTAGATAATTCTTACGTGGTGTATTGACTGGGAAATATAGACACATGGTTACTATACTAATAATCATGTAGCCCCTTGGAAACAACATTAAATCCCTCTTGGGTCAGGATAAGGCCATGTATCCAATAAATATCCTAGGAGATCCGTGAACATGTAATATGGAGTTAACACGGCATGTGGACCACTGGTCCCACCTAATACTCAAATATTTCCTATGTAATGATCACACAAAGAGTCACTTTGTATGTACATCAGATGGATAGTGAAGGGTGTACCCACTTTGTTGATAGGAAATAAACATCATGTACATTTCCAAATTATAGAGATTTAAAAAGATATTATTTGTATAATGTTAAGTTCATAATAACAAGTATAAATTGTTTCATATGTTGTTACATTATGTGCATTGAAGCGTCACACATGGCTGAAAAAAATAAAGTGATTTGTGTAATTATAAGTGAAGTACACGTTTTGATAATATGAATAAATTATGTATGTCATAATTCAAAATAGTAAAACGTTATACAAGTACAATAGATGTTGGTTAGATTCAGATAGGTATTCACTCTTTTTCCACTAAGGTACATTTACGTACAAGGTTAATTTAATTGAATTTATTAATTTATATATAATTATAATGGATGATAATCTCAAGGAGATTCATTACAGTTTTATGCTAAAAGAATTGATTAATTAAAGATACTAAATAATAGATTCGAGTGTGATTTATATTAATAAATAATTATTAAAGAATTGATTTTAGATAAATTGAAATCATAATTCATTTAATTAATGTGGATGATAATGAGTTAGAGAAAACCATTGTATGCAATTAGTTTCATTTTTATTTAATATTAAATTAAATTATTGTCATAAATGCTCTATTTTCTTCATAATATGTTGGTCTTGCATTCCCATGGTTTATTTTATGTAAATACCCTTTTGACCATCACTTGCATATGAGTGAAATCATATGTAATGGATGGATTTCAAGAGATATAATGGTGGATAATGTTAGAAGTAGAGGTGAATCCAATCTAGGAAGATAAAAAGTTTGACAAGTGTAAAGTTATAAAAATGAACCTTATATTGGTACAAGGTGTTTCTCTCAAGGTCAGTTGTTATCTTATCAACCACTCGATAGAATAAACATTAGTTTAAGATCATGATCATTCCCCTGATTGTACTTATTTTAGTTTCATGGTTATTTCATTATGGATGTTCTTTGGGTGATCATATAAAAAATGAATCAACAATCATGCAAGATGGAATTAAAATAAACCATGTTTTTCAGTAAATATTATTTATGAAATGTTTAATCAATTAAATAAATTCCTCTTAATATAAATAAATATTTGATAATTATAATAAGAAATTTATACAGAGACGATAAAATTCCTAAAAAATATATTAAGTCATACTCAGACTTTTGTTACATAATTTGAAAAGGACTCAATAAAAATTTGTGTTTTACCAACCCTTATTTAGACATGTCCTTTTAGATAGTTATAATGAATGTTCTATGTTTATATAACCATTTTACATCAATAGGAGTTTCCCTTTATATACTTGTTTTAATTGGGTGGTTAGTTTTGATAAAATACAAGTCCTGATTTCTGGATTGGGAAGTCCACTCAATGGATCAAAGAGTTGAAAGACTACAGTTGGAAAAGACCTAAATATTTAAATACCTTTAAATATATTAACCACCCCTTTTTGGGGTTATGTGAAGGGGAATATGGATCCTTTCCAATAGAATATCTTTGAAATTAAAAATTCCATGATCAATGGTTAGGGCTATTGGGACTTGATAAAATAATGAGATATTTAATAAAATAAATTATATTTTTATTTCTAAAAAATATATAATCAAGTAAATTAATGAAAATATGCTCCTTTGAATTGTAGAATAAAATGAAAATCATGTTGTCTATACAATCCCTATAATAAATACTAGATAAAGTCAATCACCTCACTCACAGTAACTTCTTGGAGGGGTTTAGATGCATTCGAGTTGTTCTACACCACGAACAGAAATATTAAGTGAAAAAATACTCAATACCTGATCTACCTTCTCAAGAGGAAGGTGATGAAGATTTCACAATCTAAAAAAGACTTTTGAATGATGAGGCTGACTTTTAATGTCAAATTCATTCATCTATGTATAGTGAACTCATGATTTCTACAAAAAACATGGATGTGTATAGCAGGCTTAAGTACCTCTATAGTATTTACCTAGAAAGAAATAGACCATAATAGTTTGGGAGTTCCAAGGTTCTTCTTTTGTTCAAACTAGCTCCATTTTTTATCAATCCTTATAGTCATATTTAGGATTCTTTTATAATTTCTAGGGGTTATTTCTTGATGTTTTTAGATTCTTATGGTGTTTCATATCATTTTTTGTTGGTTATGATATTTGGGAATCAGTGGTTCATTCATGCCAGTATTATATTGGATGTGAAGAGGATGGGGTCGAGACTGTTTGATTCATGATGTTCCATGAGTAAGATGAATTTTATTTTTTATGCTTTGTTTTTGATGGTCGTAAAAAAACTTATAAATAATTTTCTGTCTACTGGTCTCTTGTGATGGTTTTGGGTTCATTTTTTGTCCTTGTCATTGGTACAGTGATTGACATGGGATGGTGGTGTTGGTGGTAGAGGGTCTCAATCCTATGGTGTGGACTTCGTTCCTTCGGTGTACTCTATGATGCACATATCTGGTAGCACTGGTTTCTTCCGCTATAATATTTTTAGCTTCTCTAGTTGCCTCAGTGATGTGCTTTTCGTTTTTACTGGTTGCCTCTGTGATTAATTTTGGCCTGCTCTGGGGCCTTTTGTCTCTTCCATCAGTGGTTTGTTAGATTTTTATTCATTTTGATAGATTTTTTTTATGGTTTAATGACGATTATGGTGACATGGTATCAACGACAATTCACCATATCTCTATTATCATGGTTCTCTGCTCTAGTTTAATGATACATCTGTTCCCACTAAGGCAGAGCATCAAAGTTTTCTTCTTGGTCCATTGGGATGTGATTTTGAGAATATAGTTTAGCTCAATCGATGGTGATTATCGGTTTGATGAGTTTTTGGTGTCTTTTTAGATTATAAATATGGAGAATTATCAATTGTGGTTTATAAATATGAATTGGGTGGGATATGTTTCAGTTTTTGGATTTTTTGTATTATTTGAATTTTGATGGAGATATAAACCAACACTTTTCAAAGATATGATCCAGATGAGGATATAAATAAGGAAAAATTAATGTAACATTGCCATTAAGATTTGTAAGAACCAGAGTTTATGTCTTTTCCATTAGCTCTAGGCTCACGAACTATGAATGATATCGCTTACAGAGCAGTCATGTGAGGTAGAGGCATGAAATAGCGATGAAGTCACTGGGGAGGGGATGTTCCTAGTAGTCTAGATCTATATATCTTATTTTATGATTTATTTTTTGTTTCCCACATTATATTTAAAAGTTATAATGAATAAAAATTTAATTTTCAATCAGAGATTGTTTTTCTATGCCTGATAATCTCTATGTTTCAATTTAGGATAATACAGTTAAGTAGCCTTTACACAATATGTATGGCCTATAATAGTGATGAAAAATGTTCTGATAAATAACCGTTAATAGTGTTCAACAATGTGATGATAAATCATCCTTTTATCAATTGAAAAAAATTCTCTGATAAAATCTTCACACAATTGTGAGGGATTATATTTTTATCACATTTCATCACATAAAAACCTATTTTTAGACATGACATTGGTCGTGTTGTACTAGTGTATGGATGATGGGGATTTTGATTACAGGGCGTTCCATTGTGATTAAATTCAAATATATTAATATATATAATAATTAAATATATATATGTAATATGTGTCACATTATCTTGAATCATAGCCTCTAAAATATATCACTTGACCATTTTTAGTGGAACCTTACTAAATGATCCTAAAAAATGAAAGATGTAATCAAGGATATGATAGTAATGATTGGAATGGGGATATGGAATGAGTTGGCACTAGTGAAGTGTAAAAGGTGGATATTTCATCCTATATAAGCTTACACTCCATCCAAATAGGAAAATATTCAATTTTTCAATTTCCTTATTTGTGTAATTTTTCTATCAAGGTATTCATCAAATACCATGAATGTCATGTCAATGACTAATTCAAATATACAAGGACCAAAAACAAGAATTTCATTTTTTTTAGGAATATTTTAATGAATATTTCATTCCATTGCATTCTGTATAAAAATGTACAACTTAAATTAACCAGACTCTATTTTTTTCGAATCCGTATGTAGTAATGTTGTATACCTGTAATGTTTTGTCATCATGAATAAAGAGATTGTAGTCATATTATATGAATTATACATGTTTCTCCCACCCACATTCATTGATATAATGGTTCAATTTATTGTTCACTTGGTCAGAGAGGTTCAACTATGTGGTCATGCCCATTATAGATGGATTTAACCTATCAAATGTTTTATGATTATTTTTAAATGTTATATTACGCATTGAAGTTTACATGAATGTCTGATTATAGAATGATATATTTTTGAAGAAGATATTGAATTTTATTCCGATTACCATGTATATATAAAAAGCATCGTTGTCTCAAAGTATAATCACATCAAATTCCTTATGAGAGAAGTTATTTTCAGAAGATAAGTTGTTAAAATTAACATGATAGAGCAACAACAAAAACATCATTATATATTAAATAATAGTGAATTTGTAAATTGTTAATTGAATTTCACAAATAAATTATTAGATATTTTAACACATCACAGGTTGATGTATTGATATAAAATACACATAATAAATAGTTTATAGGATGGTTTAGAGATAAAATTTATAATGAGTTATTAGAAAATATGAATTCAATTACTGAATATTTAGAATTTCTAGATATTGGATCGAATGAAAATGGTATATTTAACACTAGTTTTGTAATACATGGTTATATGTTCTATAAAAAATAATATGATTACTTCAATATGGTTCAAAATAGTGGTGTTACACATGAGGATTAAGTGATGCACATATCTGGTTCTACGGATAGAAACCTAATATATGCAAACATTTAATATTTTGGTATTATTGAACAGATATTTGTGTTGGATTATACATCATTTATAGTGCCTATTTTCCATTGAAAATGATTTGAGAATATCAATGGTGTTAGAGTTGATGAAATTGGATTTATGAAGGTGAAGTTGAATAAGGAGAAATGTTTTTAATGGAATAAAATGAAGTAAAAGTATTTTAGGTCTCTTCAAAAATAAACAATAATTGGTCGATTGTATTATAGGTGACTAAGAAAACAAATGTTTAGTCAGATGAAAATTCAATCAAGGATTCCCCATTAATTGGAATATCAAAATATTTTCATGTCGGCCCCATGGTAGAAAATGTTTTTATGTAATAATAGACCACAAAGAGGGAATCTGGATTGTAAAAGAGGCACCAAATCCTTGAAAACATTAAAAAAGAAAGAGTGTTCAATGAGAAGCTAAATGTGTTTTTTAATATATTATATTTTTCTTCATAATATTATATGTTCTCTACTACATTAAAATAATTTAAATTAAATGTTTTACTACATAGGAAAACAATGTCTTGTGCACATGATGATATTCCCAATCCCTTATAAGATCAAACTATTATGAAGGAAACCATTTGGATAGATGCAAATATAATTTTGATGCTTTCACATTAAAATAAATTTCCATATAATTAATGTATTTATTCATATGTATGTTTAATTTATTTATTATTAGAGTTCCTATCATAAGAATCATTTTCTTATAAATGTTGATTCTTTTGTTCGATTTGGGGTGCTCTATCTATATTTCATGTTGTAATGTACTGAAACATTCACATAATTGTTCTCCTACAGAACCGTTTAGTCTTGTAGTGATGGAATTTATCACTTTCCTTTTGGTTACCTCCACTTCCCAATCACAGAGGTAATCTTGGTATTTTCATAGTAAAGACATTGTCTATAGAATTAATGAATTATTTCATATTTATTTTTAGTTTATTCATTTATTATTAATCCTAATAATTGATATATTATACAACTGGATTCTTATATTTGAGATTAGGTGGTTCGTGTGAAATGAATCTTGCAATGTTGTCTATTATATAAATAACGTCATTGAAAATCATGATAACATTGAATATTAGGATTTTTTTTGAATTATGTAATAAATTGTATTTATGTAATTGTTTAAACATATTTTTCAAATGTCTATAATATTGTAGAGTTTTGGTAATTTTGTTATAAATTCCATTTTATCTAAATTATATATTGGGACATGTTTTTTTATATTTGGTAAGTTTTTTGTGTGTTTTTAGTGTTCCAGTGTGTTGTAATTGCACACTTTAGTGGTGATGCAGTGTGTTTTTGCAGCACAATTTAGTAGTTTCCCTTTATCATTGATTTTAAAAAGCAAAGATGAAGGAATAATTTATCATTCCATTAGAAAAAATTGAAAATGGTATAATTTATCTTCACTTCTATTTTCACTCATAAAGGGTCCTTAATCAATGCTTATAGAATTTTGGATAAAGTGTTCCTTTAGCAGTGCTAAATAAAAGTGTTGATAAAAGTCCTATTTATCAGTACTTTTCTTTATGGCTAATAAATTTCCTATTTTTTAGCAATAATAAATGTCCTGGGATTTAAACATTCACTCACATAGTAAAAAAAATTTTTGAACCGATAAAGGCCATTTCTAGTTCTGTAAAATGCCAGTTTTATAGTATTTAATATACAAACATTCTTTGGTATAAAGAACCCACAAAACCTCTTCATCCATTAGACTGTATATTGAGAACATTTCAAAATTTAATTTTCCTAGAAAAACTCAATTTGATGAAATAATTAATTTTTTTTAAAAAATATTAGTTTTCATCCTATATTCATATTGCACTATTGGATCTACTTCATCTAACAACCATATTCAATTAATCGTATATTTCAATATCTGGTATATTTTGTTCAAAAACATTAAAATTAATATTTTACATTGTAGAAAGATTTATATATTGACAAAGAAACTACAGAAACTAATATTTCATTTTTCTATATATAATACAAAACCTTTTAGTCTCAATATATGAAAAGAACACTACTATAGAATTGGATTTTATCAGTACTAGAAATTGGTTTTTTCAGTGCTAAATGTAATTCAATTTTAATGTTCTAAATTACTAGGGTCACCTCTGGCATTGTTAAAAATTTTCTGGCAAATTCACCCTTCATCATGTCAAAAAAAGTCATGATAATAGAAATGTTTTATCAGTTATTTTCTAGATTTGATAAAGGAATAATTTTTCACTGATTTTTCTAGTTTTAATAAAGGTTTCAATTATCAATTATTTTTTAGAACTGAAAAAAATAAATAAAATTAAATTTTTCTTCATTCAATGCAAAAAACATCCTTTTTAGGGCTTAATCCCCCCATTTATCAATGATAATGCCCCTATACTCAGACTCTTATTTACATACAGTTTTCACCTATTCCCCCATTTATCTGTACTCAATTATCATTTATCTACACTCCTACAAACCTTTTTCTAGCCATACATGTCTAGATTCAGTCTTGGAACCCACTCCTTTAATGAGATGGCACTTAGAACTGGTCAATATTTTTTCATCTATATTTAATCATATATCTATTTATCTATCTATCTATATATATATACAAATATTTTTTTTAATATTTTTTTTGAAATAAGAATTTATTTAAATATCTATTTTTAATATTATATACAATTATATTATTATTTTTCTATACATGTATAAAATATGTTTATATATACACATATGCATTTATATTTTTTAAATTTTTTATATTTACATATAAATGTAGATTTAAATTTAATTTATTTATAATGTATTAATAAAATTAATATTTATTGATTATTAATTATTCATTTTGTGTGTATATATATATATATATCTGTGTTTCTGTGGGCATGTGAGTGCTTTTTTATTTTTATCGGTGTTCGTGTTTGGGTGTATGTGTGTGTCCACATATATGATTGTATATTTATTTTAATTTATATATTTTCTATAATTTATAAATATATATACATATATAGACACGTCAAAATCATATATTACAATAGGCTAAATTATTTTTCTTTTTAAATGTTGATATATTTCTTTATATATGTAACCTTGGGGTGTTTTTTAAAATATATATGATTTTATTAATATATATATATATAGTTATTAATATTTTTTTTACATATATTTATATGTATACATAAATATATATCTAATTTATAATTACCTAAAACACCTCCTCTAGGGTGATAAAAAAGGTACTCTTATTTTTTAAGTGTTGCATAATGGCTGACCAGGGTAATCTTAGGTGACAATCTACATAGTTCATTACTCACCAAATCCTAGATCACTTATTGGATTTTTTATGTTTTTCCCATATTATTAAAATACTTGTAAAATTTAGGGAAAAGATAATACAGTTAAAAAATAAATATAACAATAAAATTATATGAAATATAAAATGATTAATATTAGAGAAGAAAGGAGATTATCCTGAGAGATTCATCCATAGAGAAACATCACTATTTGGTTTTATGTCTACATAAATAAGATATTCCAATATTTTTTAACAACATCTTCTATCAATGATGTGAAGGCATAATAATATAAAAAATATATGTGTAAATAATTTATACACCTTCTAAATTAATGTATAATGGGTGTAGGATTAGAAGTTAATTTTTAGATTACAGCTATGAAGTTTACACTAAAAACAAATAATCCTAAGATTATCTTGATGAAAATAATCATTTACCTAGGTTTATTAGTGGATTAATCCCCAATGATATTCTTCTATTCACATAATCATTATAATGAGTATACAAGTTCACAATATAGAAAAAGAGAGTGATATATAGTGATATGTAATAGAGGGAAACTCTATGTAAATATACATATGAATTTTCTGGAGAATGAATAAAAAATTAAACTACATTATAAAAGAATGAAATAATAAATCATATTTTCGTAATGATGATGTTAATACAACATTAAATTCATGGATGTATTGTATAAAAAGACATAAAACCCTCGTATATCTTGTATTCAACTCACACAACATGATTTTAAAATTCTCAAGAATATATATCTTTGGAATTGGTCATCATTTACTCGATTATTTCCATTAAAATGTATCCATTAAATTATTATGCAATTATTGATGGGAAAAATTACCCAATAGTGACATACACATATATCATTATATCCAACCATGTCTATATTGAGTTTTAATTCAACAACATCCTCCTTTTTAGATAAATCCTTTTTCCCATGTGGTGTTTGTGCCATCACTATCCTCAGATCACATGTACATGGATTGCAGTGTCTCATCCTGATATTACATTGTTTTTAAATCTTAGTTCACATGTGAATGGAATTATGTTACCAGCTTGACTTGTTTCTTCTGATGTAGATTCGACAATAATTATCAATCCATTTAAGTGGGTTCTTTGATCATGGGATTCCAATGCCTGCCACAGGGTGTGGTTTTTATATTTTTAATTATTCTTACAATGAAATCCACAGTATGACTCAATGGAGATGAAGTGTAACCCATTTTATTTCTTCCAAAACCGTGTCTTCACAACTAGACCAAAACCACTCAGATGGATTGGTCATTTCATATTTGACCTCCTCTTTGCTCATGAATTCATGTCATCCATGGTATATCAATAGTAGTCTTCATGCTCTTTTTACCACATCTGATTTATCCATTAGGGGTTTAGTGTTCAGTTCCAGTATCATAGTTATTTGGTCCTCACTGTGGTCTGATCGAGCCACTTTGATGTTTTTATGGAATTTTAGAGGATGATGTTGTGTCTTAGTAATCATTAATAGTGTTTAATACAGTGATAAAATGGTCCCTTATTTCATAAAGATTTTTTTTGCAAAAGATCCCCCCTAATCCTCCCATTAGTTTAAATGAACATCCCTTAGCTCTATCAGTAGATACAATTGATCCATCTTGTATATAAATTATGATCCTAGAATGCTCCCCAGACTCTCCTTTTGTTGGCATAATATGTGGGGTCACATTTGACACAACACCCACCCACTCCCCTCACATCTACACCTACCATCAACAAAGGATGCCTAGAAAATTAACATGTGAAACATCCAATATAGAATCAACCAAGGGTATGGTGGGGTTGTTTCACTAGTATCCTACAATGGATTTTGAAAAAACGCCACCAATTCTACCACACAAGTTAAAATCTAATGAAGAATATAAAAAATTTATAGCATCTCCCAAGAACACGCCTTTTCAGACATATAATCTGGGTTATCTTACATATGGATCATCATAGGTCATAGTAGTTATCCATCCATCAAATAACAAATCAATTGATAGTGAATGTTGATATAATTCATTTGGGAATATTACATGGAGTTATTTCAAAATTCATTTTATTTTTGACTATCATAATGATCCATTTAGTCCTTATGGATAAATATGTGCTCCATTAGATTGTTATTAATCCCCATTTCCACTTATCAAGATATAAATGAAAAAATGTACAATTATTTATTCATGGTTAAAGAGAAACAATTATTCAATCATGACTCACATGATAACTCTCCTCCAATAAATGGATATATGTATCATGATTTAGACTTCTAAAAATCATGATTTCCAACCGTACCTACATAGGTATATCTCTCTAAGTGAGTGTCACCTCCCCCGTAGAAAAATAAATCAAATTAATTATCATTATTATACAATATAATTCATTCAAATAAACTACAAGGAACATTTATAGGATTTGAGAAAATTTGGCTAATTATCACCACATTATAGTAACTTTCTACTCTCATACTCACCATAGAGTACATATATCTTCTAACTTCTGAGAATCAGGGTATATTCTTCATTACAAATATTTTTTACTTGAATGATAGATTAGAACACTTTCTCAACATCAAATGGTCTCGATGAAAAATTATCCATGTTATTGGATATTTTTCAAGTTGAAATATTTTATAAAATAGTCAACATAAGTATTCTTATAATAGCTATAGAATCCTCCTCTTTCTAACTTGGATTATCTATATCCCAAAAAGATTATGAGATTTTATAAAATCCTATATATGAAATGACTTGTGTGAAACTTTTTTTAACTTTTTGATCTTCATTACATTCTTCCTAATTAAGAAAATTTCATCGACCTAATGTATAAGATCAAAAATGTTACCATCCATAAATAATTGAATGTAAAAACTTTAGCCCTCCTATATCTGATTATAGAGATGAATTTCCATTAAATATTCAAAATTATTATAAAACCTTTAGGCAGTTTATTTCAGTATTTACCAAATATTATTTGGTTTGAGACATGTTATTCTTATCAATAAACAATAATACCTAATAGTGGCTTCATATAGATCATCTCATAGACGTCTCCATGAAGAAAATATGTCTTAAAATCAATCTCTTAAAACTCTAGGACCATTATATCCACCAATCAAAAAATGAATCTGATTAAATCAATATTCCCCGTTGATAAAAATATATTTTTAAAAGAAACTCATTTCTTCTGATAGAATCCCTTGACTTCTAATTGGTCATTTTTTACCACCATTCTGATGTCGTCATTTTTTAGTCTTGACATCCATTTTTTTCTTCAGTGCCATCTTACATTTGGTTAGTTCAATCAATCTAATTGTTTTATTATTTATTATATAATCATTTTCATACACCTTGAAATCAGCCATTATAGTTTGTAATGACGATATACAACTTTTTGGTATTGTTTTAGAAACCCTCTTCATTCAATAATAGGAACCCCAACTATGAATATTATTATAACATAATCCATTCTTATGATGATCTTAAAAACTTTGAAATATAATTTTTCGGAGGCCAAACATAATCTTGATCATATTATTATTTTACATCATATTTTTGATTTGGTTGAGACTCCCCTACTCAATATCCACCTCCAATACCTCTTCGTCTACGAATGATGAGTCTTCATGGACCTCCACCATGTCAGTGGCATGTGGTTCTTGTATATGTTTTGGATACTGAATTGATTCATCATCATGTTCCCTTTAATATATTGTGTTATTTTGAATGTCTTCGATCATATGGTACTCTCGGATCATGAAATATCTTCATCTGATCACCTTATTCTACTTTGGCTCCAAAACTGAACTTTTACTCTTTTTAACTAATTTATATGCTTGGATAAAATCTTCTTTATTTATTCTACCATAGGTCCTTCAATACCTATGAAAAATAAAAAAATATCCAAACAATACAAAATGAGAGTATGTTGGATTTTTTCTAAACCAATAATTATATTTCGTTTTCAATGAAGAATGTACCTTAAAATAATATTTTTAGAGGAAATATGTTATGTTTTTATAGGGAATCTCCATTAACAATGTTTTAACAGTCAATAGGAAGGGAATCTATACAAGAATTGACGATGGTTGTGTATTATAGGTATCCATTTCAAGGAAGAGAATCCACCAAACAATTTCCATCCTTACAAGTGTGAGATACCATAATATCTTATTTGATAACTGTTCTAGAATTCTTAATATCATACAATAGGTTATATGATGTAATTATTTTGGATTGAAGCATCTCGATAAGAACTTTTCTGTCTAAATCAACCACCTAAATATTGATATTATACAACTATCACAAATGAAACCAACTCAAATATCCCTAGCATCACCTTCAAGGGGATCTCCCAGCCTATAAAATGAATTGATATCAAATAGGACTGATCCATGGACATCATGCATGATCCCTCCTCCTCTCATAATATTTTCCAAGAAGGAACCGTCAAAATTAAGATTAAGGCCATTAGTATGGGTATTCATTGGACCCACATCCCTATCGAGTTCCTCTCATGTTCATATATCTGCAAGATCACCCTGTAGATTAACCTTTGACGAGAGACCATGTGATTATCATGGTGAATTAGAATCCTAAGCTCAACCTGATGGTAAAAGATGATTATAAATATGAAATTAAATGATGATGGAAGACCTTATATAGCACTATTGTTTGCCACCCAAAGGATCCAATATTTTCAGAATACATGAGACTACAGACCATCATTATAAGATTATTCCGTATAGCATTATAAAACTAGTAGCCTATGAAAGTAATGATGTTAATCCCTGATCCAGAAAGAATACTGTTTTGGTCAAGAATGCCCCAAATAAGTCTGGGAATCGATTGATTTTTATTCCTGTATACAAGAAAGATCATTTTAGATATAATATTGATTCACAAAAGTGAATAACACCCACACCATAGAATTTAATATCATGAATTTTTCAATTACTTTATCCTTCATTCATAATCACTCGTGCACCATTCCAGATGCATCATCAAAAGAGGATAAAAAATATAAGATACATCCAAGTAAATCCCCCTACCTAGGACATCATATATTTGAGTAAAAAAATACTAAAACTTTGTTCTCATTAATAAAGCATCATTTTATGATACAATATTAAACTTCCTATAGAAATAGTATTTTTAAGGATAATGTTATAAATCCATGTTATCAAAGATGTATTTATTCTTCATCAAGGTAGATAACATTTTTTCACTCGTATGGAAAAATATTCTTATGCCACATAATGTATGACATCACTAATTATACTACATTGAGGATGTATGTACATATATTCACATTATTATTTTATAGTAGACTTCATATGTGTCCTCAGGCGATGATGATGGTTCCTTTTATCACCTTCCATGCTCCATTGTTGATGATGTTTTCGTAGAATTGTGTATAAAAAGATCTTCCTAATTTTAGTTTGACCTAATGTCAAGGAATATGTTGACCATCCATCAAGGTGATTATATATCAAAGTATCATGATGACATTTATATCACCAGTGCCCACAATCTCTACCAAACTGGTATTCCCCATCCTAAGTTCATCAAAGACACTAGTTTGGTATTCCAATAAATACCCACGATTCAATGTTTTCTATTCGGTTGCTACAGTATCAACCATCCATTATATGTCTGGGATTCATTTGTAAAATCATGTTTCTTCATCATCCTTTTAATAATAAAACACTTTTCTAGTGACACTCACATGAGATTCTTTATTTACTCGTTGTTAGTTACTACTTTTTTTTTGCCACTTTTGATAGTTCTTCTTCATGTGTCCCTCCAAGACAAAATGGTGTAATTTTTTAGTTAAAATCATTCTATCTGTGGACCTTCATCATTTATTTATTCGACATCTGTTTCTTACATATCGACCTATATACTAAAATATGCATCACATTTCTAGGATGTGATCTTGCATCAAGTTGTAACACGCTACCTTCCAATCAATCACCTAATTATATAATACTTCCTTTTCCATTAACATGGTATGTATTCCTACATGATCTTTGTTAAAATGTGTGACCAAAAAAATATTCGAAATATCATGAAGTGAACATAGTAGCTGGTTTACCTGATATTCATTAGTGAGATTCTTTCCTATATCAACCAATTTATTTCCATGATTTGGAACTCATTTGTGTGTTCAACTATAGAGTTCCTACATTGTAATAGAATATTCAACAACTACATTATAAATTGGATCATGTTTACAGTGGCAATTGATGGGTATGTATTTTTCAGCATCATCAAAAATGATTATGTGTCGTTATCTTGGGAAACAAGTTGTTAGAGACAGTGATTGATCCATTTGTAAATTTTATTGATCATCTTGTTGTTAATATTATTCCACTATAAATCCTTTTGATGCATCAGAGGTGATTCCCTTGTTCACAATGGGGTCAAAATGATCTTCTGCATTAACGATATTTTCTATTCAATACCTATAACTAGATTAGTTTGAAGAAGCCAATATGATCATCCCAGCTATGGATGGCCCCTTAATCAGTTTTAAATATTTCACAAAATTGATGTTGTATTTGGAAATATTGATTCTATCATTGCATATGGGACAGTCTAATATGATTTATTTTACTCTTAGTTTTTATGAATTGGAGACAGATTGATCAAGATATTTTTAAATCAGTTTCAATATTCAAAATTTGATTATGACATAGTGCTGATGTGGCTTGCTAATAAGCATACTGGAAAGTATATAAAATTTTTTTCGACACTAGATGAAATACATTTTTTTGTATTGTGGGGAGTAATGTTGCACGCAAAATTCTACTGATATGTGGGAGATCATATTAGCTCTATTTTCGATGTTGTTTGTTTTCTTGGAATCACCTTGTCACAAACATTAAGATGATAACTTCAAAACAAGATTCTAGAAAACATGAATTTTCTAGTCACTATAAAATATACATTCCTCCTAGACATTTCAAAAAAATGGATCATATACGACATGTTGTCATTTTCTAATCACTACGAGAGATGAATGAATAAAAAAACATTATTTCATCATGAATAACGATCACCAAATGGCCCTACCAAACCTCACATTAATTATCATAGTTCTCTCTTTGCTATCTCATTCGATACAATGGAACTCTATTAGCTTGAATTTATGATCGTTGATGGATCACATGGCGATCATCTTATAGGAATGGCAGGAGGTCTAATTATTAACACAACTCCCCCAAATATCCCATAAATTTCCACATAACTTCAACTATGAAATAACAATGAATATTGAAGAAACCAAAGGGATAGTGGGGTTGGAGCACCAGACAACTACCATGCAATTGGAAAAACTACACCAGATAATTGGATTCTACAATGATTCATGGATTCATCAGACATTCCAGGTGGTGGTTTGGGTGATGGTGGGGGCAGAAAATAACCATGAAAGCATATATATCTTTGTAAGTAGGAGGGAACAATAAGAACTGGTGGTAGATGATGATAATGAGGACTATCAACATCGAGTCCAATAGTAAAAGGAAAAGATACAGGTAGAAATAATGGTGTGCAATGGTCGTTGAAATTGGAAGTGTCTAATTGTTTCATGGTGTGTTTATGCACCCAAATTGAAAACATATTAATGTATGAGGGATCAATAGATGTAGGTGACAGTTGAACATATCAGTGCGACTTAGATGTAGCAGACAAGAGAAGCACACACCTAGACAGAGGAAGATCAATAGGAAATGGCACTAGAATACAAATAACATATAATAAAATAAATATTAATTGTAAATATTTTTTTAGTAATGAATAAATCATAATTATATTAACATATTTTTCATATATTAGTAAAAAAATTATATTTTAATAAGTGATTTATAATATTTTATATTTCATATGAATGTATCCTTTTATCAGTGAAAAGAAAAAAATGGTAAGGGGATCATTTATCTGCATTAAAAAATGTAGATAAAGACACTGAAAAAAACATATCAAGTGGTTGTGTATCAATGCTATCATTTTTTGATAAAAGGTAGCCTTTATCAGTTCTTTTGTATTGAAAAATTACCTCATTTATAAGAACATTGGTTAGTTATAATAAAATAACCACATTTTTTAGTTTATTTATTTTAGATTGTATAAAATATAGCATTTAATATGCATGACTAGGTTATAGTGGGGTACCTATACTTCCTGAAACATGAGTCACAAGCATTTACAGTTTTTGTT
This sequence comes from Viscum album, assembly GCA_963277665.1. Lineage (NCBI taxonomy): Eukaryota > Viridiplantae > Streptophyta > Magnoliopsida > Santalales > Viscaceae > Viscum > Viscum album. The sequence continues at coordinate 329,705,564 of OY728128.1, forward strand.
CAAGGAAAATCTATAGTGGCAAGAGAAAAAAGATATAGGATGAAGTGTCTGAGATTATAAATGGGGAAGAACATGTAGGAAGGACATTGTGAAAAAGGTTTTACACAACATTTTATTTTTTTGGTGGTTTTCCCATCAAATGTGTTTTTTTGCAACAAATATTAAAAAGTCATCACTAATTCATAATGGTTTTTTATTTAGTGGATGTTCATTGAACCATGATATAAACCCCCACTAAAAATAAGAGTGGTTTTGAACTTTTTTATAACATATTGTAATTTTTTTAAAATATTTTATTTATAATATAATTATATATTTATTATTGTTTATTAATTAATATTATTATAAGTGTTAAAATTTCAACTAATTTTTTGTTTTATTATTATTTTTAATAATATACATTATGTATTATGTTACTATTATTTATTCATTAATATGTATTTATTATTAATTATTTAAACCATTAAACAATTAAGAATGACAAATTATTAATTAATAGTTTTCATAATTTTATTATTTTTTAACTATTATTGATTAAATTTAATGTTTTTTAATTACATTTATTAATATTTTTATATAATTTATGTATATATATATGTTTTATATGTTTATATAAAGATAATGATAGTTATATTTTTATATATTATTTGTTATATGTTATATGTTATATATTTGTTTATATATATATATATCATGTGGGAATATATATATATATATATTCCTTTTTCCTATTTCTAATTAAAGTGCCTCCTACTATTGAGATCTTTATCATATGTTTTACTAAGACTTGTGATTTACATGGTTGGTCTATTGGGTCGTGGTATTAATTCGTCCAATATTTCATCTATGGTTCCTCCTCAACAAAATTTTCCAATTTTTATATATATGTATATTAAGTATTTTATTAAATAAATTTAGGTTATATTTTTAAAAAAATTTGTATTATTGGCACCGGCATCACTGCCGCCTTTAGGATTTGTGATAAAGACGGGAACCATGATGTCACCATTCAACTAAAAAACAACTGTTTTTTTATTTTTAAATTTTATTTATCTTTATTATGTTTTGTTTTGTTTATATATAGAGAAAAGAAAAATTTTCTGCAAAATTTATCTTCTATTTAATATCAACTTGTTATGCCATTTCACCAATATGGATTCTGACGGATTTCCTCACCCATGGCTCTATTTATACAAGTTTTTTCCATGTAAATCATTTTTCATTTCTAATGTGGGTTTTTGGTTCTCCAATTCTTGCACAGAACATTCAGCATTTCTAATGAGGGATCAAGAACTGTTTCAAGTGTGTGGATTTGAATGACTATAAAATATACACAATAAGTGTAATTTAAATAAAAATTGAAATAATGATAAAACATAAATGAAATAGTAGAAAATAAAAATACATAGACAATGTTGAAAAAAACTTATTTATAATATTACAAAACCACCTATGTGAAACAAAAAAATGTTTCAAGAATGCTAATTTGAAAGCCTATAAAATATAAAATATAAGACCAATATAAATGAAAAATTACAAATGGATTAAATATATAATAAATAGTGGAATATAAAAATTATTTTTTAAAAAAAATTATGAAAATTAATTTATACGCATTCAAAGACACCTACTAGAAACATAAAAATGTTTCAAGTATGTTCCAATGAAAGACTATAAAATATAATCAATAAGACCAATAAAAATGTAACATAAAACATTGACTAAAAATATAATAAATATTCAACAAAAGAATTTTGGAATAACTATTGAGGAAAAACAATTTATATGCCTTCAATGACAACTACATGAAACATTAAAATATTTCAAGAATGGGTCTTTTAAAGCCTATAAAATATAAATTATAAGTCTAATATTAATGAAACATAAAACATGGATTAAATATATAATAAGTTGTTTAAAATAAAAAAATCATAGAAAATTTTGATTAAAATAATGTAATATTTTTCAAAGCCACCTACTGGAAACATAAAAATGATTCATGTATGTGACTTTGAAAGCTTATAAAATATATAATATATATCCAATTTAAATGAGTTTTAAAACATTTATTAATCAAATAATAAATAGTTGAAAATTAATTAGTTATTCAGTAATTAATTATTAATTTTATAATAATTATTTACTTAATCAGTAATATAATTAGTAATTAGTAATTAGTAATTATTTAATTATACATATCATTATTAATTAATAATTATTAATTAGTAATATAATTATTCATGATATAATTATTAATTAAATAATAATTAACTATTTAATTTGTTATATAATTATTAACTATATAGTAAATAATTATTTAATTAGTAAAACTAATTTTTATTATATATTAATTAATTATTTAATTGGTAATATAATTATTAATCATAAAATAATTAATTAGTTTATTAGTAATATATTTATTAATTGTAATTATTAATTATTAATTTTTAATTTTTAATTTAAAAATAATTAATTAGTTTATTAGTAATATAATTTTTATTTATAATAATTAATTTATTAATTAGTAATATTATTTTTTATAATATAGTAAATAATTACTTAATTAGTTAATAAGTAATATAATTATTAATTATATAATAATTACATTCTTAATTTTTAATATAATTATTAATTATCTAAAAATTAATTAAATAATATTTTAATAAAATTAATAATTAATTTTTAATTTTTAAATTAGTAATATATTTATTATTTATAAAATAATTAATTTGTAATTTAGCAATAATATTATTAATTATTTAATAATTAGTTAGTTATTTGTTAATATATTCATTAATAATATAATTATTAATTAGTTATTTAGTAATATAAATATTAATTATAAATATTAATTATTAATTATTAAATTATTAGTTAGTAAATTAGTAATATTATTTTTAATAATTGTTATTAATTATATTACTAGAAAACTAATTATTTAAAATTAATTATTATATTACTAATTGACTAATTAATTCTTATATAATTAATATTTTATATTTAGTTATAATAATTAATATAATATATTACTAATTAACTAGTGAATTATTAATTAGTCATTTTTAATTAGAACGTATATTACTATTTCAATAAAAAATTATTATACCACTATTAATAATTATATAAAATAATAAATTATATTACTAATTAACTAATTAATTATTATTTACTAATTTTGAATTATTAAGTATACTACTACTTCATTAGTGAATTAGTAATGTAATTATTAATTATATAGTAAATAGTTATATTAGTAATAAATTTTTATTTAATTAATAATGATATTTAAAATTAACTAGATATTTATAGAATTCATAATTCATAATTAGAAACAAATGATTATATTACTACCTATCTAATTAATTTTTATATAATTAATAATTATTCAATTAATAATAATATTACAACTTAACTAATAAATTTTCAACTATTTCATATTTCTTTATTATTTTTTTATGTTTCATTTATATTGTTATTATAGTCTATATATTATAGGATTTCAGAGTCACATACTTGATTTTTTTTTATTTTTCACGTATGTGACTTTGAAAGAAAATAAATTATTTTTCCTCGTCATTTTTTAGGGAATTATTTTTATTTTATAATATGTATTTTGTGTTCAATCCATATTAGAGGTTTCATTTATATTAATCTATTAATTTATATTTTATATGCTTTCAAAGAAAAGTAATTAATTGATTTTTTAGTTTCAGATTAGTTTCTTTGAGATGTATAAATTATATTTTTTCAAAACATTTTTATGAATTTTTTCAACTATTTGTTATATGTTCAATCCTTTTTTTATGTTTCATTTAAATTGGTATTATATTCTATATTTTATTATAATTCAAATCCATATACTTGAAACAATGTTGAATCTCACATTTGAAATGCATAATGTTTTATGTAGGAAATGGAGAACCAAAATCTCACATCCAAAATTAAAATTAATTTCTTAGGAAAAAATAATATAAAAGGAATTCCAATGTGAGTGATTTTGTCAGAATCAAGACTGATGTAATGGAAGTACTATTGAATATTGAATAGCATATAATTTCTGCTGAAATTTTACATATATTTAGATATATATATAATGAAAACAAAACAAAATAAATTAAAAAATATTTAAAAATAAAAGAACAACTTTTTATTATTTTAGCAAAAATACGACATCATGATTACCACCATTCACCTAAAACCTAAAGGCGGAAGTGGAACTACCTTCTATAGTACACATTTTTTAAAATAAATTAATCATAAACAAAATTAATAATTTTGTTTTCAAAAAACATATTTTGAAAAATCAGATTTCATTTCATAGTCCTCATCGTGCTTTGCTAGGCTTTCTGATAAATAAGTGTTTCACCGATGTCAAATATGTTTGAGGTATCAAATGTGATAGGATTCTGATGATATTACCACATCAAACGCTTCATTCGAAAGTGCCTTTTTTGGGATACACTTCCATATTTGTGGTTGTCTGTTCCATGGATTAATAGATACAAACATAAAAAACCATTGACAAAACATGTAATTGAAGATATATAATAAATGATAGTGGAAAGGAAAGAAGAGGTAATGTCTTCTATATTGTACATCACCTCATATAGTTGGAAACATTATCAACTGACACATTAACATAATTCCCCTAAAGACCAATCTAAAAATGTGTTTCCCTTAGATGAATTTGTTGTGATAAGGGAAATTGGTGGAGCCCGTATGATATTTTAGTTCTTCAATGAAAATTATAACCAAAATCATTCTCAATGGGAGAAAATAATCATTTTATGATCATATCATTAAATTGGATGATCTTATAGATGGGGATGATATCAATAATAGTATCTTCTCCAACTCGCCATTCATGATTCTAATTCTTGGAATTGGAATCTATTGATGATTAGACCACGTCACGCATTGAAAATATCAAAATTGAATATTTATAGAGTGATACCATTCAGATCCCATTCCCTAAGGGCTAGTGGTCAGAATAATGGAACAAATCTATTGTAGATATAATCTATTGAAAAAGATGTTTTTCCCATGGAAGAATCCACTATATGGATATCCATTGAGTACAAAAAAACTCCTATTAATTTCCTTCTATTGTGGTTTCCTTGGTAAAGAGGAGAATGACTGTAAGATGAAGAGGAAAAATGAAGATGAAAACATCATATTGAATTATTGTCATTGAATTTAGGCTGATAAAAATAGTTTCTATGCCATTTATGAAGCTTATAATGAATGTATAGATACAATCTCTCTATGGAATTATGTGATCAATCAAAACAACAGCAAAAAATGTTCTGATGCTGGGAATGCATGCCTTTCTTATATATTAGTGAAACCATCCTCATTCATTGGTCAAGAATAACCTTTCATCAAGGGGAGAATATGATGAATCTATAAAAACTCTGGAATCCCTAGCTAAACTAGTTGAATATATTTCCTCCCTCTAACCATAAGTACCTCTTTTAGTGGAAAAACAATGACCCCACACACCCTATTGTAAAAAAATTAATGAGATCCCCCATATTAGAACATCCCCATAAGAGTGGATTGCCCCACACTACATTATCCTCTATTTGATTAACCAAATACATCATAACTGTTAGATGAAAAAAAATTCAAATTTGGAAAAAAATTATTAGAAGGGATGAAACTAATAATATTTTCACAATGAAAACTATTAGATCTAAAAGAAGAAGGGAAGAAACCTAGATAAATGACAGGTTCTCAAATGTGTGGATCATGGATAATGATGTAAACTTTACCTAATATTTTGAGGTGGATACTAGATTTTACAACCCCCACCTATAAAAATGTTTATCTAATGAATGATCTTCTATGTCCTAGAAACCCATGTTCTGTTCAGATGCTTCAACACCATTTCCATAAAATTTTCCCCGATATGGTTTTTCTATCTAAATCCATTTTATAAAATAAATAAATAGTTGAATTGCTAAAATTTTATGTTCTTTTGGTGATCTACAGTTCCCTACCAAGGGTACGTAGGCTGGTTTTATGGATGGCCTATAAATGGGGAGGAGTAGAAGTAATTGAGACTTATCAAAACCTAGTGTGAGAGTTTATTGGGACCTACCAAATTTAGACGATACCTGCACTAAATTGTATTTTAAAATGGGGCCCTAAAAATATTATGCTTCAATGAAGGATTTATAGTAAGAAGTATTGATGGAGGATCATTACAACCTTAGAAATTCAGGAAACCCTTTTAAAAGGCTCTGAATGAATTTATAGAACACATGAATTTCAAAACATCTAGACATATATCTTGGATCAAACTATTTCATCACCCTCTTCTAGTTTATTCACGTCTCTCTTCTATTTAATACATCACAAGATCACTTCTCTATCATCATTGAATCCTCATAAAATAATTAAAAATAATAATATATGAAAAATATCATATTTTAATGTTTCAATATAATATTAACAAAATGTAAATATGTGATACAGTCTTGTTAAAAATATGTTGACCATGATACATGTATAAAATTCCACCATATTGCATCTCTGCTGAAAACCGAAAAAAAACCTGCAATATTATGAACATAAGAATATATAATACTCGATTTAATAAATCATGATTATTCTTCTATATTCATCCCATTATGATGATAATATTTCCAGAATAAATTTTCTTGAGTTGAGTGGGACAATGCACATCATATCATGAAAATATTATTGTTAATACATGCTCGTGATGCCCACATTAAAAAAGTATACATAATAAAAATATATTTTCATTGGAAGACCTCTATAGGGTTTCATAAAAATTACAACTATAGAATTATGAGTGTTGAAATTAGTGTATTTTTAATCAATAGGGAAATCCTGACACCCCTTGAATGTTTTTTTAGATTTATTATACTATTGGGGACTCCTCTATGTTTGGAGAATTAAGGGATTATTTTAAAGTAGTTATTCTATAGGATATCAATCCTCATCTCAATAATGTTATCATTGATGGTGAAATATAATTGGATACAAATAAAATACTTCCAATGATAGAACCAGGGTACGAAGGCTTCAGAATTTTAATTTTAAAAAGATAAAGGACCGTTTCAAGGCCATATATTTTTTTCCATAGAATTGAATTAAGATTGGTTTAATTAATATCTAATCTCAATGAAACAATCATCACCCTCATCATAATGAAAAAAAAACACCACCTTGACTCATAAATTAGGCCAATTAGAATATGGATTATATCTTATAAAACATTCTCATTGACTATAGTGAATCTCTAGTGCATGTGGTGGCCATAGATTATTTTAGTGAAACTAGGCAGATTCATCACCAATATACATATTATAGAAAACGTTGTTATGTCCCATGAGATATTTCATTATTTGAAATCATGAAAATTTTTAAAAATACGGATTATCACGCCGATTCGTGATATTGGTAAAACTTATGATGATTGGAATGTCCCCTTCATCTATTTTTAGGAATAAAATGGATTTATTCTATATGTTGAATGAGATTATTATACATATTACGTCTGATCATTATAATACAGTATAAAATTAAATAATGTATTTTATATATGCCTCACCCCTCTCTCAGTCATCTAAAGGTAGTTTCTTATTCCATTTCCTATTTATTTTATTTACAAATGTTTTCTGAAATATTATTTTAGTATCTAAGACAACAAATAATATAGATGGGGAAAAGTTGTGTTGTTGATTCCCTCCAATTTCTCATATTTTTATTGAATATATAAGCCTTAATTTATCATGATATACTCATGATGATTTAATCTATATTTTCCTAACTTTTTTTCCTCTATGAGAGGGCATCATGGAAGGTAGTTATGCTTGAAAAATCTGAAATTTATTTTATTTTGGGTAACCAATTAAATAGGATGGTTGATCTCAGCCATATATTAGGTATCTAGGTTTTCAGGAAACATAATAAATACCAAGGCACCCCATGATTATTGGATGATCAATAAAATATATATTTTGAAAAATCATTGAAATAAATAGAAAAAAATATAGTGTTGAACTATATAGAGAAATTATATTACTAGAAGGAAAATCTGACCAAGGTAGTGGTTCAGTTGATCCCAAGTTATGCCATGACCCTTTTCAATATCCATGTATTGATTATTGTGAAAAATAAATCTCATTTATCAAACATTGACTGGGGTCACAATAATATTAAAATTTCATTGGGTGTCCTCGAATATCTTTTTTTTCCAATAGACAATGGGGGATTGGAAATCATGGTCCTCCACCTCTTTAATGATGTCCGTATGGATAATATAGGTTAGTGCCTACTGATGATTCATGATTCACTTTGTTTCCAGATTCTCCAAAATAAGTACTTCCATCAATAAAACTTTTGAAGAGCATAATTATCCCCCTCATATTCAAAAAGAGAACCATCTAGGGTGTTAATTACATTATTTATTATTAGATGTGATAGAAGATCAATGACGGTACAATGGCTATCATCTAGAAGAAATCTTAGTTGGTTGAAACAATGGGCATGTTTCAAGCACTATGATGGTCCCTAGTATTATATTTTCATTAATTATTCTCTTTTTAAAGAAATAGGAAATGAATTGGTCTTGTGAAAACATTAATTTGTGTTTAATGAGTGAGAAATAAATATAATATTGAGCATACCATGCATGAGATTATGGGGACATAAATTCTATTGTAGAGAAAAAATAGTTTGGGATCTTATTCTCTATTATCTGGATATATAATGGTCATTGATTCTCAAACCAATAAGGTAGATGTGATTAGGAATTATTGTTAGTTCCTAGCAGTCCCACATATGGTCCAAAATACTTGGTTGGAAATAAAGAAAATTTATCCTTCTTTTAATGGAATTTATTTCTACCCTCCATGAATTTTATGATAATATTTTCCCATTGAGAAATGTAAGAGATAAAAACCCATGATTCATGAAATCATTTATTATTTTGGGGATAAGGTCAAATGGAATGTAGAGGGATCCCATCCTAAACTTCTTGTCATTCAGGCACCTGATCTTTCATCTCTAATATTTTTATGGTCCCCTTCCCTTCCTTCAATGATGGGGGAATTATTATAGAATGTTTATTTTATCATTTGGGTTAGAATCAAAGATTCGATTTGTAATCATATATCACAACCTTTTGTATTTTGATTCTATTGGGTTGATTCTTTGTTGAAAACATTTATGCATCATTATTTGGAGTAAGAGAAACCAATAGTTCTTCCATTATCTCCCACATTTTCCCCCTCCCGGAGTTTCCATTATCAGCCTCGATTCACCTCTTTATCCATCTAATGGCTGAAGCCCATGTCATTATTGATGATATAAACTTCACTCTCAAGAGAAATTGTAATTCTATTATGATTTTATCATATTAAATCACAATAATAAATACCATCCATGAAAAAGAAAGAGGTTTCCAGTCCTTTGGATTTATAATCATGAAAATTCAATCCCTTACCCTCTTCATACCATCACATATATTCTCTATTTTCAGAGGTGTAGTGAATTGAATTCCTCACATTATGGTGAAACGTGGTCTCTCTAGTGAGACCATTGTTTTGTCTGATGATTTTCCATCATGGATTATCTCTATAACGGCATATAATATCCATTCATAATATATCCTCCATTTTTTCAATTTTATATATATATATATATATATATCGATCTTTTTTTTGTTTATTTAAGTCTCTCTATATTGGTTTATATATATATGTGATTTTTTCCTTATATATAAATATCTTTATTTATATAAATATTTTTGTATTTATATATAATTATAGATATTCATTATATATATATTATGTGAATATATAAAGTTTTCTGAATCAATATATATTTATATATATATTTTTCGTTTAATAATAATTATATATATATATATGTATTTAAATATATTAATGTTAACGTGTTTATATTTTTATATTATTACAGATATCTATATGTATTTATGTATATTATTAATTATTTTTTTATTTTTTATTTTTTATTTTTATTTACTTATATAAATTTTATGGATATATAGATATATTCTCTTATAATTATCAATATAAATAAATAAATTATTTTATATAAATTATTTTTATGAAAGTCTATTTATGTTAAAATATATTAAATGAAATATATATATATATTTGATTATAAATATACATTAATATATATTATATCGATATATATTAATACATATAATTATTTATAAATATTAAATACGTAATATTTTTTAGAAAATATTATAGCTAAATATATAGCGGTGGTTTAAACCACTAATTAATAAAAAAACATTTACAAAAAATATACAAAAATTCCCAGCACGTAAAAATGTGATGCTAGTAGAAATCACCGTACATATTTTATTGATGGTTAAAATTTCCAAAAATTGTGAAATCATGCCTTTAAAACTGTTAATTATTGTAATGGTAATTTAAAGTACTACTAGAGACATAATGATATATGGAAAGAAAAATCAGTTCATGGAATTCATGGCATGGTTAAAATTATGAATGAAACATTTATGAAGAGATAAATGTGTATTCAACAGCATTAATAATATAAATTATTATTTTTGATGTTTATTAATTTTCATTTATTTTATAATATTAATTTTCTCTATATATAAAAAAAATATTTTTTTAATTTTTTATTTTATATATAATTAAAAATGTATTCTGTTTATTTAAATTAAAGTGTTTATCATTATTTATATTCCTCACATATTCTTATAAATGTTTATCCTAAAATTTTATTACACAAACTATATTTTTCGTTTTTGTTGTGTTTGTTTCATTTTCAGCATTTTTTGAAATTTTTTCTCTATTTAAGGTGTATTTTAAACAAACTAAAACATCATTGATAGATAAATTCATATCTATGGTCATAATTTTTTTTAATATTAGTGTAACAACCCAAATCACCAATATAAATATCACCAACTCTCTGACTTAAACGACCATCAGGGCTCTATTAGGATGGAGGCTTATAAAAACCATTATTGTTTTAAATTTGTAAAATTTTATTATAAATTCTATTTTTTATATTAATTTTAATATTTTTTGGGAAAATATTTTATTCAATAATTTAAAAAAACATATTAATTATTGTTTGAAAATTATAAATCAAATAAAATTAATGAATTCTAAATTATAAAATTAATACAAGATGTGTTTTTCAGTAATATTCCTAAATTAAAATTTATTTTTATTCAATATATTGTTATTTTTTCTTAATTTTTTTCTTAATTTTTGATTTAGATGATGAATATTTAATATTATTATTCTAATTTATATATTAAATTTTTTAATTATATTGATTGCCTTATTTTTCTGTATAATAATTCAAAGCATGAAATGAAGAAAAATAATAACATGGAATAAAATTTTTTTTATTCTAAAACATGACTATTTTATCCTATTGAGATAAGGTAATAATATATCATTCAATTGGATTAATAACCTTCATATTCTTCTTTACAAGTCACCAATATATACATGATACATTGAAATTGGAACCCCATTTCATTAATAGTCACATCTTTGTACTTAAAAATAATTTAAACAAAATCATTTTTATGGTTTTCCATAGGAAACATCATCTCCATGGCTGACAGGAAAATAATTATAACAAAAATAATAGTATTTGTGGTGGTGAAGGTGGTAACAATAACAAAATAGAAACAATGTCCTTATTTTAGTAAATTCATGCAATTATCTATGATTTTGGTCGTAGTATATTACTAAAAAGGGGGATTAATTGATTATATAAGAAAATTTCTGTTTAAAATGTTATATTAACAGGTTTTCCCAAAAGGTTAAATACAACCCAGTTAATCTAGGTTATACTATTATAAAAGTTTGACTTATTAAATAACTTCATCGAAGATAGATTAGTTCTCAGTAATCTTAAGATCAGTTATTAATATTAATTTTGAAGCTATTATACTTAGACATAACTATTATAAATTCTTTCAAACATTATCTATCAAAATGAATTTATTGATTTCTGAATTATACAGTAATGTAGTAAAATAGAGAAGAATATATTAATCAGCATAGAGGATATGAAACAAGTGGTTCAATATCTTGTTGAAACCTAATCTACTCCACATGGTGATCACCATACACCAAGTAGTTTATATAAATAAACTTGATCCAGACCTTGGAACGGGGTTAACAATAGTACATAAAACTATCCATGTTACACAAGGACCACTTCCACAGTTCATCATGGGTACAAACAACCAGGCCAGACAAGGATATCTTCCATACTAATCCATGGGTATACACTAGTTTAAAATGATGTTTGAGTAATGATATCTTAAATCCATCAGTTTAATGTTGATGAGAATGTGTCTCTTTATACAGATACAAACACTACATGAAATCTAGAAAATTGATACATAATAGTGTAGAAATATAAAGATACATTTAGAAACACTCTGGCTGTTAGTCATTACAGCTCTGGACTTTTGAGATGAAGCAGCTACAGAAATGAAGTCCTCATATGTAAAACAGAGTGTCAGAAGTTAGTCATATTCGTCTTGTGTTCTTCATGATGTTTGATAGTGTGAAGATGTTCACAATTATGTGATTCAATTATGCTTCGTGTGATCTCCAGTTGCAACATGTATCATGTGATGACTCTTTATTTAAAAAAACCTCTTTGTGCATTCTTCATTATCATGCTTATGGATGTTTTTCCTCACTTTCGTTTATCATTCCACACTCTCTTGTTTATGAGATTCACTACTCTTTTATCCTGAAGTGCATGTATTTGAGCCGACATGTTGCATGTATTCTGCAGCTCGTACCTCGTTTTGAGTGATGACATGTCTAAAAAGAAACGTTAATTATGTCAGTGCAATAAAAATCATTAAATATGATAGTTAGATATTAAATTTAATAATGACAAAATAGCCTAAGAAAAAGTGACACAGTATGTCATCGAAATGTTTCCTTCTTTACATGGTGTCTGGATGTCACATTTTTTCCTTGTTGACGGTGTCTCATGGTCACGATGTATGGTTCACAGTGTCTCATGGTCATGGTGTTTGGATTTCACTGTGGCTTCTTGTTCATGGTGTCCCATGGTCAGAGTGTCTTCTTGTTCATGATGTCTCATGGTCATTGTGTCTGGATGTCATGGTGTTTGCTTGTTCACGGTGTCTGATGGTCATGGTGTCTACATGTTAACGGTGGCTCATGGTCATGGTGTCTGCTTGTCACAGTGTTTTCTTGTTCATGATGCCTCAGAATTAGGAAAATATCTGTATTCAGACATAAGAAGTGATATTTATTGAATATATTAAACATAATAATTTTCTAGAGAAATTATTATAAACTAAATCAATAGATGGTGTACAGTAACCAAGCTGTGTGTATAGAACATAAGAACATTGGATTGATTTTACTAAACAATTTTACATTTGATTTTTGATAGATTAAATAGTGTCAACAATGTTTATAGACTGAATAGGATTTTTGATTATTAAAACATGATTAATACATGTAGAATCAAACAATCTCACACTTTATGATGATCACAAATCATGTCTAGTTAGAGTGTATATTTTCTTTAACAACACAATTCGAAATTTCATATAACATATATAGAGTGAGTGTTTAGAGTAGATATTTGTTCAAACAACATAATTCCATAGTGAATATAACATATATAGAGTTATTGTTCTCGTATAGGGATTTCTCCCCCTATATGGATTATCAAAAAGTAGCAAGGAAAAGAAAGACCCAAGGGACAAGAAAAGTTCATAAGGTATTAGGTAAAAATAGGGATAGTACAAAGAGTAAAACAAATTTAATAATATTTCTATCAAAATAAAGTAATAATTTTCTTTCTTCGTTGGCTGGTCTTTTCATTAACTTAAGAATATGATTAAGAATAGGAAGCCATAAGAGAAGAAGTTGAGGTAGAATAAGGGAATGAGCTGGTTGATAGAATAGGTAATGGAAGAACTTCAAAGATAGAGGGATCCAATGTAGGTGTAGTAGAAGACTGAGGCTATTGTTTATCAAGGATCACATGCCTGATCTGACTCAGTTCCTGACTAACAGACATAGAAGTGGAGGCTAGGACCGCAGTGATTGTAGGAAAACCTGGTTTCAGAGGTGCAACCGTAGGAGAAACAATGGATGTAAACTATATATGAAGATAGGGCCTTATAATCATGATAAAATATGAAATGATCTCTCCATGATATTGTATAGCTTTCTCAAATTCATCCTTGTTTCCATTAACATATCCGATAGAAGAGTGAACCTTGTGATCTTTTGGACTTGAGTCTTGAAATCTTCAGTAACAGAAGGAATCCTCATATTTTACGAAATTTATTTGAAATGATAGGTCATGTCAGTCTTTGAGAATATTCGGTTTATGTTGAAATCCACTTTCATGAAAATTTCTTCCTGGGCATCATTAGAAACTTCGGAAGGGATTGTGTGTAACACTCGAGAATTTTATGAGAAATATTTTTTTTATATAAATAATTAAAGGAATCATTCACTACACACAACACTAGCATGGCTTGCTTTACACACAATCGTGACCTTCCTCTATAGCTTGCATCGTACGCAATACTGAGTTTCAGTAAACAATGATATGCTATTAAAATATTATTAAAACAAGCCATTATGAATAGTAATACCCACTTTTTAAAATTTTGAAATTTTAATTTTTCAAAACGTACTTCATTTTTGGATTCGGAATATCGAAATTAGTCGAGGGTGAAATTTTGGTATTTTTCTGAAAACATTCAATTTTTTATTAACATTGAAAACACTGGGTTACTAATTAAAAATAGACTGTTTATTTAAAAAATTATTTATATTAATTAAATTTATTTTAGGTCAAAATTAATTCAAAATACTAATATAAGTTCAATGTAATTCATTGTACAAATTTTATAATAATTTTAGATATATAACCATTTTATTGAACTTTTTACCATCTTTTACCCACCTCCTAGTAGAATTTGAAAATTTACATAAAACATAATTTTACCACTTTTGTGAATGGAATTTCAAAAATCTGAGAGACACGTTTGATGTCAGTAAGTTAAATGTTGTTAAATGAGATGAAAATAATTTTTGGTGAATCGTAACTTTTGACTTTTATTTACCATGGTTAAAAGTAAATAGTGTAATTAAGGGTAAAAATTTATTATTATTACCCTAACACATGTCCTAATTCAATTGGATAAGTGTAATTCGACCAAAAATAACCATAGGAATAAAATATGACCATTTAGGCCCACATGGATTAGATTAAGACATTTAATATTAATTTATTTAAAGAAGGGTTAAAATAGTTAAAATCAATGTTAAATAAGTAAATAATTTATAATATAGTGTTATACATAAAGAAAAATTAGACAATAAATATTCATTAGAAATTTAAAAATATTTCCCACATAGTGGTATTTTATTTATAATTTTTAGACATTAAATAATTTAATTTATTTATGACACAATGATGATGCAAAAATTATCTTATTAATTAATTATTGACATAATTGATGTTATAAATACCGAAATAAATGACATTTGAGACTTTTTATGAATTCCACTAATTTTATAGGTTAATATGACATGTTAGTATTGATTTAATTAACTTTTTTCTAAAAATCATTTTGTTATGATTTTCATAAAAATCAATTACCAAATAGTGTCAAATTGACATAAAATAGTTTTAAAAAAAATATTATATTATTAATTTTTATGTCATTCCTAAAAATATAAGGATCGGCCAAATGACTTATATAAGGTTATTTATATTAATCATAAACAATTTTGTGTTCGATTGGCTTGTTTTAGTACGTTTATTAACCTTATAGTGTAAGAAAACAAGAAGACATGGTAAAAGTAAAATTATTTTACTTAAAGTTAAATCTAAATTATAACATTAAAATAAAAACCTAAACTTGTCTGAATTCTATTGGATGAGATTATTTCGACCCATACCCACCTTATCTTCGAAATAAATAAATTTTGAACTTTTTAAAACCAAATATGACATTATAATAGAATAATATGTTTAGTTTTTCCAAAGGTGCCTCTCTCCTCCCTTATAAAAGGGCACCTCCTCCCTCTCTTCCTCACACCACATTGAGACATCAAGATTGGAAAAACCCTGCCAAATTATATTATCCACTTCCCTAGAAACAACCTAGAGGTCCTGGTATTCTTCAAACACCAATTTTAGTGACCTAATACGAGGTCTCAAAGAGATGCCTCAAAGAAGAGGTAATGTTCGTTACCGATTCTTTCAACTTTATTTCTTCTTCCACTTCTTCTTCTTTATTTGTTTCATTATGAAGTAATAAAATCAGTATTAATAATATAATTATATGTTATTATAAGTATGAAACAACCCTATTTCACAATCTATCCATCCTACGGAAAATGAAATCACCGCGCGTGCATACGTACAGAATATCGTCTCCACGCCGCGGTGTAATCTATTTTCCACCACCACCTTACATAGATGAGTAAAATGGTGTAAATAATAACTATATATGATTATTGTAAAGTGATATTGATTCTTAAATAGTATACATACACTCCAATACAATTCCACAATCATGGGAATGATATCATCGCTCGTGCGTACGTATGGAATACCATCTCCACGATGTGATGCGACTCGTTCTACATGATTTTCATTGAATAATTATTACATAAATGAATTGAGTGAATAAATATGATTATATTAAACTAATACCATTATATAAATGAGTTATCTATAACCTAAAAAGAATAATAAGAATTTATTCGACAAAACACAGATAAGAACAAAAAGTAATAAACACCTGAATAACAAGTAGCAATGAAATATTACAAATAAGAAGCTAAGAATATGACCATATATGATATCATAACAATGATTATGATTCTTTAATAAGTCAATGACATTATTTAAATCATTATACTAAATGTTAGGACACTTACGAAGAAAATCATACCTAAGGTAAGGGACAATCTCGCAAATCTCAATTTTTATACGGGATTGTTTATACTTTAGAATTAACCAGGGAATACTTTGTCATCAACATACATGTTTCCACAACAAGTAATATTATTTATATCCTACTACAATTTTTTAAATATAATTTTACCCTTCGGTGAGTTTTTAGTAAATGATATGAATGTAATATTTTGTAATTTTTCGTACGAGGTACTTATTGACTTTTCCAGCCAAAGTACGAGAAGAATTTTTTTTTAACATATACGGCATGAATGAATTTTTAGACCATTATTTCCATGAAGCTTCCTTTACAAGTTTTCAAGTTTATTTTTAATCAAATTTTTTTAGTTTAAAATTTTATGACATGTTACGAGAGGAAAAATCTTTTTGAAGTAGAAAGGATATTTTCCTCAAGAATGAAGATCATGTGTTTTATCAAAATTATTTTCCATATAAGATAATATAAGGTCATGTTTCTATCCCTATTTTTACATTTATTTGTTTATGTTATGATGGAATTTATTTTTATGATGTCCTTTTATCTTATATGGATTATTTTATGATGGCATGATGTTTAAAAATCCCATTTTTATTGCATGGGTTATGCTATAATGTATGATTTATGATATTGTGGAACACCTATTAATGGTATCATTATGAGATGGGTGGGACCTATATCTCCCTCCAATGCATTGGGTAATTATTTATATCTCATGAGATAGAAATGGCTGGACGGCAGGTTAAATCAGTTCAGTGAAATAGGACTGAAGCGAGGGGTGAACTCAGTTCAGAAATAGACATTATCCACTAAGATAGTCTTGGCAATGAGTCTTAAATACTAAGAAATGATTTTCAATGATTATGTGTGTATTCCACAATGCTTCAAGTTTTATGTTATGATTATTGGGATTACATTTCACTACTATGATTTATTCCATGTTATGTAATTATGATCTATTTTGCAAGTTATGATTTCCAAAATGTTATGTTCTTATGAATATGATGTGATTGATATTTCTTTTGTTTACCCTTACTGAGTATTTGAGCCCACCCTTTTGTATTTTTTCTTTCCCCAGGTCAGGAGGAAGGTTATTAAGTAAGATAAGACAAAAAGAGACTCTAGATATGATGAAATAACTGCGATTCAATATAGATGCTTTATGAACCATTTGATTATGTTTCCCAAGTTCTAAATATTCTATACCTATACAATCCTTTCATGGTTTTGTTATATTTTGTAACATGATTACTTAAATTATTAATTATTAACAGTGTATGTAATGTAAGGGTCGTTATAGTTGGTATCAGAGGAAAGGTATAGTCAACCTTTGGAAACTAGGATGTGAAAGCCTTAGTAAGAAACCTAAGGATATATCTAAGAATATAACACAATCGTAGTATTTTAGAAATGGCAATGAACAACCTATTATGAGTCCATAAGTGTGAAATTTTATTCATTATTATGTCTTTTTCCTATTATAATTAGTGTTTCTGACACTATTGTTCTTGGTTTTGGTCATGGCTAGAACCTGAAGGAACCGTGTTAATGCGGAATGCGATGGGAAATGCAATGATTATCCACCTGAGAAACCAAAAGTTATGGGAAATGGAATGCAAAATATTGTAACCATGCTCTCACAACATTCTCAAGATATGAATCATGCAGGACTTCCAAATGAGCAATGGAAGGAGCAACATTCTGTTTAATCCTTTATTAGGCAGCATCCACCATCATTCAGTGTGTCTTCTGACCCATTAGAGGAAGAACAATGGATCAGTACCACTGAAAATATATTTTCAGTTCTTCAATGTTCTGAACATGATAAATTCATCTTAGCAATTTATCACTTGGAAGGTGAAGTTGATCAATGGTGAAATCTTATCAAAAAGAAGAGGCAAAGGGATTAAATTGAATCCATGGAATGGGACGAGTTCAAGAACTTATTTTTTAAATAAGTACATCCCTCGTATTTTCCAAACAAAGATGGAGAATGAGTTTCTTGAACTAAATCAAAAGGATTATGAATCTGTTGGTACCTATGAATCATATTTTACAAGACATGAAAGGTACGCTTCTGGGATTATTATCCAACCCGAGATTAAGATAGATCGATTCTTTAGTAGCTTAAAACCAAGTCTTCAAAGGGCGTTAGCCATAAGGGACTTCAATAGCTACGAGGAAATAGTATGATGTGATCTCAAGGTTGAGATGGATATTAGAGTAACCCATCAGTTATATGTGTTTGATAAGAAGAGGAAAATGGAATTCAAAGGAAAATCTAAAGAGCACACTGAAAAGAAGATGAGAATTCCCTGATGCTCAAAGTGTGGAAAAAAACCTGGAGGGAGTTTTCATAAAGGGACAAGTAAATTTTTCAAATGCGGAAAGGAAGTTCATCGAGCATTTGAATAACACAATTATGGGAGTAATATGTCTAGTGATGCGAACAAAGAAAAGGCTACACAAAGTGCACCTCCTACAATTCAATGTTACATGTGCAAGGTAATGTGGAATTATGTCAATCAATGCCCTAATCCAAGGGTTGTTAATGATGATCGACGTCAACAAAATCTTAAGTCTATAGACAAAGGAATGTTACATGCAATTTCTATAAGCGATGTGGAGTACGATAATGAAGTGGTGAAAGGTACACATACCATCCACTCTAATGTAGCAAATTTTTTATTTCATTTTGGATCCACCCACTCTTTTATTTCTGAAGTATTTTTTAAGGGTATCATCGTATTACCTAAACAATTAGATGTTGAGTTAGCTATGACAACCCCTAATGGCACAACAGTCGCATCAAATGTTTATAATTCCTCTCCGATTGAAGTTTGTGGGAAAGTGCTTCCTCCAAATATTTTGATCCTTCTTATAGTGAAATTTGATGTTATTCTTGCCATGGAATGGATTTCTTTATATGGATCTCATATCAATTGCCAAAGAAGGGCAGCCACATTTCATATTCCAGATCAATCTATGATCGGCTATCGATGCAAGGATGAACATAACCTTCCAGTGGAAATTTATTCCATATTATGGGTCTTGACTCCACTAAATGAGGGTTATTTATCTCAAATGGTTGGAGAGAAACTCACGATTAAGAATATGCCCATTGTACGGATGTTTTATGATGTCTTTCCAGAGGAATTGTCAGGTCTTCCACCAAATCATGATGTTGTGTTTTCAATAGAACTTTTACCGAGTTCTTTGCCTATTTCAAAGTCACCTTATAGAATTGCTCCAATTGAGTTGCAGGAATTGAACAAGCAAATCCAAGAGAATCTTGATAAGGGATTCATATACCCTAGTGAGTCACCTTGGGGAGCACCTGTTCTATTTTTTAGGAAGAAAGATGGATTAATGATACTCTGCATTGATTATCAAGAACTTAAAAAGAACACTATCAAGAAAAAATATCCTCTCCCATGCATTGATGACTTATTTGACCATCTACGTGGAGATCAATTATTTTCCAAGATTGATCTTCGTTCAGGGTATCATCAATTAAGGCTCAAAAGGGATGATATACCAAAGTCAACTTTCTGTAAAAGGTATGGACACTATGAATTTATATTGATGCCATGTGGTCTTACTGATGCCCCTTCTATCTTCGTGGATCTGATGAATAGAGTCTTTAGAGACTATCTTGATCAGTTTTTGGTAGTCTTTATAGACGATATTCTTATCTATTCAAATAGAAATGAAAAACATGAAGATCACTTGAGAATTTTTTTAAAAACCTATGAATGTAGAAGCGTTATGCCAAATTTACCATGTGTGACTTTTGGCTTCAAAAAGTTTCATTTTTGGGTCACATGATCTCAAAAGAGGGGATATATGTGGATCCAACAAAAATTGAGGTTATTGAAAGATGGACAAGACCAACAATAGTAACTGAGATCCGATGTTTTCTTGGTTTTTATGGATATTAACGACGTTTTGTGAATGATTTTTCATGATAATCTAATCCACTCACCATGTTGACTCGGAAAGGAGTTATGTTTATTTGGACAGAGAAATGTGAAAAGAAATTCAAGGAGTTAAAAAGAAGGTTATCCAGTGCACCTGTACTCACACATCCTTGTAGTGGAGAAAGGTTTGTGATCTACAGTGATACACCAAAGAAGGGGTTGGGGTGTGTTCTTATGATAAATAATATGGTGATAGCTTATGCCACATGACAGTTGAAAATAAATGAGAAAAATTACCCAACTCATGATTTGGAGTTAGCTACGGTAACCATTGCATTAAATATTTGGAGGAATTATCTTAATTGAAATTGTGTACTATTTATTATGATCATAAAATTTTAAAGTATATTTTTACAAAAAAGGAGCTGAATATGCACCAACGAATATGGTTGGAGCTGATTAAGGATTACGACTGCTCAATTCATTCCCACCCTGGGAAATCAAACAAGGTGGTAGATTCATTAAGTCGACAGGACCATGCTAGTTTATCCATGATGAGGATCACAAAAATCCAATATTTATGGATTTACAAAGGATGGATCTTAGAATTATAATGGAAGGAGAAAAATCATATCTTTCTCAAATGAATGTTCAATCATCAATACATGTAAAGATTAATGAGGCACAAAAAGAAGATGTAGAGTTACAAAAGAAGGTGAAAAATGTTCATGAATTCAACCTTGATTGTGATGGGATAATAATGTTCAAGAATTGTGTTTGTGTTCCTCCCATCCCATAATTAAAGAAGGATTTGTTGGATGAGGCTCATAGTTCTTCATTATCTATTCATCCTGGAAGCACGAAGATGTACAGGGACCTAAAAGAGTACTTCTGGTGGGATGGCTTGAAAAGATATGTTGCTGAATATGTCTATCGATGCTTGGTTTGTCAGCAAGTTAAAGCTGAGAGACAGAAGTCTTAGGTGATGTTACAACTATTACCACACTAGAATAGAAATGGGAAAACATCACTATGGACTTTGTCACTGCATTTCCTAAAACATCCAAAGGCAATCATTCTATCTGGGTCATAGTTGATCATCTTACAAAGCTGGCACACTTCATCGCTATTAGAGAGGATTTCTATCTGGATTAGCTTTCCAGGATATATGTGAAGGAAGTGATAAGATTTCATGGAGTACCACTTTCCATTATATCTTATCGGGATCTGAGATTTACCTCGATGTTCTGGCGAAGTCTTCAGCATACTCTGGATACAGAGTTCAGTTTTAGTACTGCTTATCATCCTCAGACAGACGGTCAGTCTGAGAAAACAATTCAAACTCTAGTACATATGTTAATATCTTTCTCTATGGATTTCAAAGGTGGTTGGGATCATCACCTGCCTTTTGTGGATTTTTCTTATAATAATAGCTTTCACACGAGTATTTAGATGGCTCCTTATGAAGCTCTCCATGGAAATAAATGCAGGACTCCAACTTGTTGGGACAAAGTTGGGGAACAAAAGCTATTAGGACCTGATCTTGTTGATGAGATGGAAAAAAAGGTCAGATCTATTAAACAACACATAATATCAGCTCAGAGAACACAAAAGAGTTATGCCCCACAACTGATGAAAAGACCTAGAGTTTGATGTGGGTGATAAAGTCTTCTTATTAATATCTCCATGGAAGAGAGTAATGAGATTTGGAAAGAAGGGAAAGCTGAGCCCTAGGTATATCGGTCCTTTCGAAATACTAGATCATTTTGGGAAGGTAGATTACTGATTTTTGCTTCCACCAAATCTCTCTCATGTTCACGATGTGTTCCATGTATCTCTCCTGAGAAAGTACATATATGATCCTTCACATTTACTCAGCTCAGAAGTTGTACCGCTTAAACAAGATCTTTTTTATGAAGAACAACTGATAGAGATTCTCAGTCGTAGTGAAAAAGTCCTACAGAATAAGACCACTATCTCGGTGAAAGTTTTATTGAGGATCCACCAATTAGTGAAGCTATATGGGAGCTTGAGGATATGATGAGGGAGAGGTATCCTCATCTTTTTGTTACAATGTGACAAATTTAGAGGGAGAAATTCATTTTAAGGGGTGTAGAATGTAACACTCGAGACTTTTATGAGAAATATTTTGTTTTTATATAAATCATAAAAGGAATCTTTCACTACACACAACACTAGCTTGGAATGATTTACACGCAATCATGACCTTCCTCGATAGCTTGCGTGGTATGCAATACCGAGTTTCACTAAACAAAAATATGCTATAAAAATATTATTAAAACTTACCGTTATGAATAGTAATACCCACTTTTTGAAATTTTGAAATATTAATTTTTAAAATTGGAATTCATTTTTGGATTCGGAATATCGAAATTATGCTAGTGTGAAATTTTGGAATTTATCTAAAAACATTCAATTTTTGATGAATAGTGAAAACACTGGGTTACTATTTAAAAACCGACTTTTTATTTAAATAATTATTTATTTTATTCAAATTTATTTTAGTTAAAAATTGATACATAATACCTATATAAGTTCAATTTAATTCATTGGAGTCATTTTATAATAATTTTAGATATATAAAAATTTTATTGAACTTTTGACCGTCTTTTACCCACCTCCTAAGAAAATTTTCAAATTTACATAAAACTTAATTTTACAAATTTTGTGAAGGGAATTTAAAAAATATGAGAGACACGGTTGATTTCAGTGAGTAAAATATGGTTCAATTAGATTAAAATAATTTTTGGTGAATAGTAACTTTTTTCTTTTATTTACCACGATTAATAATAATTATGGTAATTAAGTGTAAAAATGATATTATTATTACCCTAAAACATGACTTAATTCAATTGGATAAGTGTAATTCTACCAAAAAGAACCTTAGGAATAATATATGACCATTTAGGCCCACTTGAATTAGATTAGGACATTTAATATTAATTTATTTAAAGTAGGGTTAAAATAGTTAAAATCAATGTGTAATAAGTAATCCGTTTTTAATATAGTGTTATACAGAAGATAAATTCGACATTAAATATTCATTAGAAAAATAAAACGATTTCCTATATATTTTTATTTTATTTATAATTTTTAGACATTATATAAATTAATTTATTAATGACACAAAGATGATGCAGTAATTATCTTATTAATGCAATATTGACATAATTGATGTTATAAATTCACAAATAAATGTAATTTGAAACTTTTTATGAATTCTACTAATGTTATAGGTTAATATGAAATGTTAATAGTGATTTAATTACCTTTTTTTGAACCAATCATTCTGTTATGATTTTTAAAAAAAATCAATTACTAAATAGTATCAAATTGACATAAATTAGTTTCCAAAACAAATATTATATTAATAATTGTTATTTTATTCATAAAAAATAAGGATCGGCCAAATTACATATATAAGGTTATATATAATAATAATAAACATCTTGGGGTTCGTTTGGATTGTTATAGTAAGTTTATTAACCTTATAGTGTAAGAAACCAAGAAGACACAGTAAATGTAAAATTATTTAACATAAAGTTAAATCTAAATGGTAAGGTTAAAATAGAAACCTAAACTTGTCTAATTTATATTGAATGATAGGATTGAGACAAATACCTACCTTATCTTTGATATAAATCAATTTGGAGCTATTTAAAAACGAATATGACTTTATAATAAAATAATATTTTTAGTTTTTCCAAAGGTGCCCCTCTCCTCCCTTATAAAAGGGAACCTCCTCCATCTCTTCCTCAAACCACTTTGAGCATTTATGATCAGCAAAAACCTGAAAAATTATCTTCTCCACTTCTATAAGAACATCCTAGAGGTCTTGTTCTTCTTCAAAGTCCAATTTCAGTTCCCTAAGACGAGGTCTTAAAGAGGCGTTTCAAATAAGAGGTAATGTTCGTTACCGATTCTTTCAACATTATTTCTTCTTCCACTTCTTCTTCATTAGTTGTTTCATTATGAAGTAATAACATCAGTATCACTCATATACTGATATTTTATTATACGTACTAAACAACCCTATTTCACCATCTATCAATCCTACAGAAAACGAAATCACTGTGCGTGCATGCGTACGGAATACCATCTCCACGTCGTGGTGTAATATATTTTCCACCACCTCCTTACTTGGATGGAAATTATGGTGTAAATAATAATAATATATGATTATTTTAAAGTGATATTGATTCTGAAATATTATACATATACTCCAATATAGTTACACGATCATGGGAATGATATCATCGCTCGTGCGTACGTACGGAATACCGTCTCCACGATGTGATGCAACTCATTCTACATGATTTTCATTGAATAATGATTACATAAATGTATTAAGTGAATAAATATAATATATATTACACTAATAACATTCTGTAAATGAGGTATCTATAAACTAAAAAAGAAGAATAAGAATTTATTTGACAAAGCACGACTAAGAACAAAAATTAATAAACACCCGAATAACAAGTAGAAATGAAATATTACTAATAAAAAGCTAAGAATATGACCATATATTATTTCATAAGAATAAGTAGGATTATGGAATAAGTCAATGAAATTATTTAAATCTTTATACAGGAGGTTCGGACACATACGAAGCAAATCAGACCTAAGGTAAGGGACAATCTCGCAAATCTCAATTTCTATCTGAGATTGTTTATACATCAGAATTTAATATAGAATATTTATCATCCAAATCCATGTTTCCTCAATATGTAATATTATTTCTATCCTGATAAAATTTTTAAAACCTAATTTTACCCTTCGGTGAGTTTTTAGTAAGAGATTTGAAAGGAATCTTTTGTCGTTTTTCATACGAGGTACTTTTTTACTTTTCCAACCAAAGTATTAGAAGAATGTTTTTTGACTTATACAGAATGAATGGATTTTTAGGGAATTATTTCCATGAATAATCATTTATAAGTTCTCATTTATATTTTTAATCAACTTCTTTTAGTTTAAAATTGTATGACATGTTATGAAAAAAAAATTTGAAGTAGAAAAGATATTTTCCTCAAGAATGAAGATCAAGTGTTTTATCAAAATTATATACCTTCTAAGATAATATAGGGTTTGTATGTATCCCTAATTATACATTGATTTTATTATGTTATGATAAAATTTATTTTTATGATGTCACTTTATCTTGTATGGATTATGTTATGATGGCATGATGTTTAAGAATCCCATTTTTATTACATGGGTTATGTTATGATGTATGATTTATGATATTGTGGAACACATAATAATGGTATCATTATGAGATGGGTGGGACCTATATCTCCCTTCAATAAATTAGGTAAAGATTTATATCTCATGAGATAGACATGGCTGGAACGGTAGGTTAAACTGGTTTAGTGAAACAGGACTGAAACGAGGAGTGAACTCAGTTAAGAAATGGACATTGTCCACTAATATAGTCTTGTAAATGAGTCTTGAATACTAAGAAATGATTTAATATGATTATGTGTGTATGCCAAAATGATTCATGTTTTATGTTATGATTATTGGGATTACATTTCACAATTATGATTTATCTAGTGTTTTGTAATTATGATCTCTTTTATAGGTTATGATTTCTAAAATGTTATGTTATTATGAATATAATGTGATTGATATTTCTTTTGTTTACCCTTACTGAGCATTTGAACTAACCATTTTGTATGTTTTCTTTCCCCAGGTCAGGAAGAAGGTTATTAAGTAAGATATGCCAAAAAGGGACTCTAGATATGATGAAATAAATGGGAGGCAATGTAGATTCTTTATAAACTAGTTGTTTATGTTTCCCAGTATCTAAAGACACTATACCTATACGGTACTTTCTTGGATTTGTTATATGTTGTAATAAGTGTACTTTAATTTTAATGTATTAACAATTTATGTAATTTATGGGTCGTTATATTGGGACCAAATCAATAACCATTTCACTCTTCTTGACAACTTCAGATAGGTAATCATTATTGAGACCACTACGCAAAGTCTGATGTTCTTCTTTTACCACTTTTTTGAACATGTCACTATCTATGCAAGTATTAGATGATTGTTCTGATGCTTTAGAAGCAGTGACAATTGAAGTATGAGATTTCTGTTTATTTATCAATTTTTGAAGGTACCCATTATACTCATTAGTGAGTTTCTTAAGACTAACAACAAGTTATCATATCTCTTTCAGTATCTTCTTGTTTCATTCAATGAAATGTTCAGATAAGGAAGGTAAATGAGGTTGAATCATAGAGGAAATATTCTGTGGGGTTTGAGGAACTATAGGCTCAATATGATGAGAAGAATGCTCTGATGTCGAATTCATCATTTAATTTATGTCTACAATCATACCTCTTAGAGCCTTCACTTCATCAATCAGTAATATGTTTTCATCTCTGACTTCCTAAATATCATGAATCATTTTGGGTAGAATATGACAAATAATATTTTCCATCTACAGAGAGGCATCGCCCTCATGGATATTTTTTACAGGAGTTGGATGGGTACTCATGAATTTTTCAATTCCATACAAAATGGTAGCTCCAAATTATCGTAGATCATCCTTACTCTGCAAGGTCGGTTGTACTTGTGAAGGTTCAATGATAGGGAATGAGACAAGCTCTGGTTTATATTCAGGGAAAAATCAGAGATAGATTTCAATTGGAACATTGTAGGAAGATCAAGACCTTTTACTGAATCTTCTTGAGAGTTAGTCACATCATAAATACAAGAGAACATATATTGAGTGTCTACATGGCTGGGATCAATTGGGTTTGGTACTTCAATAGATTCCAGATTTTGGTGTTGCTCTCTATCAATAGTTTCATCTATCGCAAGAATGACAGGCTTAGGGTCATGATATCTTTCCATAAACTCATCTCTTTGTTTCTCACCCAATTCTTATCAAGCGTACCAGAATGCTAGGTCCATCCTTTCCATAGCCGAAGGAAATAATTCATGATCATATTGTCCCACTGGGAGTATATCATTGTCAGCTTCATGCATAGCAGGTAATTATTCATCTATTCGTTCTTCCATATCATTATTTTTGGTATCTTTGGCAACCGATTTTGTTTCAAATTTGGGATGAACATCCAGAATAGAAACATCTTTAAGAGCAGGGATATCTTTTTCAAGTACTACATGAGGAACAAGTGTGTTGTATTCTTTATGAAAAATAGTTTCCTTGGGAGGCACAACAACATCTTTTTCTTCTTCATCAGTATACTCAAAACATCATCTGGTTCTACCATAGGATCAGAAATAAATTTTGGTCTTTAGGGAGGTTCCACTAGATTGAACATGTCATAGATCCTCTTATTGTCATCCACACATGCCTTTTTCAGAGGATTCCAAATCATTTTCATCCTCTTGATAATGACTCTTGAAAATATGAACTCACAATCCTTGATAACTTTTTCATTAGTTCTATCTGTACCTCTGGCATGAAGCATGGCTGAGATAAGACTAGAATAAAACAAGGAGTTTGACTTGGATGTGGTTTGTATCATCTCACACATATGGTTAATGACATACTTATAAAGGTTGATCTTGTTCCCATCATAAGATGAATAAAAAACACATCCTAATATTTTTGTAAATTGAAATATCCTTTTATGGGGATAATCATGTTCTGAATAAACTTAAACAGAATTCTAGATTTTCTCACTAGTTCAGTAGTGATGGATCTCCTCTTGGTTCCATTTCTTGTTATGTTTTCAAAGATTCTTCAAAACAAAGAATTCACTAAAAGGTGGATGTCCTAATAGATAGTCCTCACTGATGCATTCATGAGGTTTCCCAAGGCATGCATCATAGATCCTTGATGATAATGTGTATCTCTAGCCATTTATCTAGAGTCTCAAAGCATAAACATCTTCAAAATCCACAGATAATTGAACATACTAAAAAATTGAGTCACTAACTTAGGGTAGATCGGTCTATCTTCATTCGAAACCCATTCGAACCAGCCTTGATATTTTAAAACAATCAAAACCATTGACTTACTCGACAAAATCAATGTATAAAAAATCATTTTCTCATGTACTACTACTCAGTTCAGCAGATTTGGATTTAGAAGAACGTCTGGTGCTTACATGGGTGCGATTTCATCTTCTTTGAGCTATGTTTCTCTAGAGTCAACAATGATGTGCATTTCATCCTGGAAATTCACCGATGTTTCGATGGAGAGAAGGGTTGAAGGGTTGAATATGGGTTATGAATTGATATAATAGAAGAATGATTGAGTGAAGAACTATTGAAACTTACTTTATTTTATCATTTAGGAATACAAAACATCGTAAAAATAATAGCATGGTAAAGTAAAAAAATGTAGAATGAATAATTATAGTGATACTATTTTTAAATTGTAAATAAAACCTATAAAGAATATTTATGCTGAGAACGTATCATGTATTTACAATGAGACAGTGACTAAACTTTATGGTGAGAAAAAGACTCAACTTTACGGTGACGCAGTGACCATGAAATACTAACTGTGAGACCACAAACATGAAACAGTAAGATATAAGACAATAAGACTTTTACTGAAGGTTTATCATGACCAGTTCATGTATAATGTAGTCTATTCTTTTAGAATATAATATTTTTGTGAATATATCAGCAAGATGATATTAGATACCAGTGAATTTTGATGTGATAACACCTTTTTGAGAATGACCTCTCAAAATGTGTTGTCTTACATCAATATACATTATCCTAGAGTGTGAAAAAATATTTTTCTAGATCTTTATATCACATGTGTTGTCAAAATTTTTAGGTACATGCTTGAATTGATATCCATAATCTAGTAATGTATGTTTCACCAATAAGATTTGTAAACAGAAACTGTGAGCAGCTTTGTATTCCGCTTTTGCAGTAGATAATGTAACAGAATTTTGTTTCTTACAACACCCTGATAATATTGGCATGCCTAAAAAGTGACATGATCCAGAGGTGATTTTTCTATGTATCTAATGACCAATAAATTCAACATCAGAATAATAATCTATTTCAAATGGATATATTCCAGGTCACAACAGTCACAGATTAGGTGTATGCTTGAGATATTTGAAAATTCTATTTACAAAATTTAAATGAGATTAGATAGTATTTTCATGAAAACTTGATCAAATACACACACTAGACATAATTTCTGGTTGACTAGAAGTTAAGTAGATTAATCTTCCAATCATTCCTTTATAAGTGGTTTGATCAATAGATTTTCGATCTTCATCATGTTCTAACTTACAAGGGCCACTCATGGGAGTGTCACTAATTTTAGTGCCGTAAAATCCAATATGTTTTATACGATCTATGGTATATTTTAAATTAGTTAAAATAGTACGATCGTTAGTTTTAAATATTTAAAATCCGATAATGAATTTTAGTTCACCCAATGAACTAATTTCAAATTCATTATTCCACATTTTAGAACAATCAACACATGAATAATTTATTGAAGATCTGAAGATAATGTCATCTACATAGTTTTGACCAACTAAAATATCATTAGAAATTAGTTATACAAAAATTTTAGGATCATATATTCTTTTTGTAAAACAGTAGAAATAAGGAAAGTACACACCCTATCATACCAGTCTCTTGGAGCCTATTATAAACTATATAATGATTTTGATAATTTAAAAATATGATTTGGAAAAATGGGGTTTGTAAAACTAGGGTGCTGATCAAGAAAGACATCTTCATATATATAAAAATTTAAGAGTTCACTCTTAAAAACAATTTGATATAATTTGAAATTTAGATCTGTACCATAAGAATGCAAGATTCTGATGGATTCAAGTCTAGATACTGGTGAAATGGTATCCTCTAAGTCAATTCGATCTTTTGACTATAGCCTTGTGCAACCAATCGATCCTTATTTCCAACTATGTAACCATCTTGATCTACATTATTTCTAAACACCCATTTAGTGAAAATTGTGAATGTGTCCTTAGGTATTTCATCATGATTCCAAACTTTATTTCATTTCAAACTGATTAAGTTCATCATGAATAGCCATCACCCAAAATTCACCAATGATAGAATCATTAATTAATTTAGGATCATGTTGTGAAAAGAAGACTTATTTTTCAAACTGATTTCTAAGAAAACCACAATTTTGAGTTCCTTTGTCTAGTTCTCCTACAACTACATCTAAGGGATGGTTCTTAAGAGTTATAATAGCTCTAGAAAAAGATGGACTAGTGATTTCATGTTCAATAACAGGATCAGGTTCATTGTGACTTGAGTGTCATGAATTTACAAAACTGGAATTTTTCACAGATTCTTTCATAGAATGGATTGAGTAATTTGAATTAATGTTATGATTTGATATATCATCCTGCAGGTCCTTTAGAATGATTTTAGGCTCATGTGTATCTGTTCTAATCAAATTTGACATGGATAGATTCTTCCACACATTTTGTTCTTTTATTGATCACTCTATAGGATTAACTAGTCATAGAAAATCCTAAAAATATATCTTCATCACTCTTGGAAGAAAATTTATCAGGATTTTCCATAGTATTATGGATATAGACTTCACAACCGAAAACATTGAAGTTGTTAACTTTTGGTTATAGATTGTTCCATAAATCATAAGGATTCTATTTAAGAATATGTATAATAAAAACTCTATTGATTATGTATCATTTTTTATTAACATATTCATCCCAAAAATAAATAGTCATGTCATATTCACTAAGCATTGTTCTAGAAATATCTTGTAGGGTTCTATATCATATTTATACAACTCAATTTGTTGAGGTGTTCTAGGTGCAGAGAAATTGTGACTATAACAATTTTGTGAGTAAAAGGATTCAAACTCTTGATTTTCATACTCATGACCGTTATCACATCTTAAGGATTTAATTCTATGATAACTATGATTATCTATATAATTGGGATATTTAGTAAAATAAGAGCAGGATTCACTTTTTTGTGCAAGAATGAAGGTCCAAGTATATCTAGAAATGTCATCAACAAGAACATAATCATAGTGCTTCCGATTTAATCAATAAACTCTACATGGTACAAACAAATCAATGTGAAGCAGTTTGAGTCGATGAGAGGCTGACACTTCATTCTTTGGTTTTAAAAAAAATTTCTGTTATTTTCCATTTTAACAGCTATTATGCACTTTTTCATTTGGAAGTTCATGTTGGGTAAAGTATTTAACTAAACTTTTTCAGGTTAGCATTATATTGTAGTGAATATTATAGAGTCTTATTCTTCTATGCCATATCCATGAATATTTATGAGATATACTTAATCCTATAGTATTTTGAGAAGCTAAGTAATCCATGTTTACTAAGTAATCATATTTATTTCATAATGCAGAAGACAATAATTATTATTTAGAATTATAGACAATACAAGCATCATTTTCAAATCTAACATGAAATCCATCATCACATAATTATAACGTACTAAGAAGATTATATTTTAATCCATCAACAAACAGTACTTTGGAAATCAGTAGTGAGTTATAGTTACTAATTTAGCTGATGCCAATATTCATTCCATTAGAATTGTCACCAAATGTGAAATATCCTCCATCTATTTTTATTTTGATCATAAAGAACGTATATTCTTATATCATGTGTCTTAAAAATCCACTATCCATGTTCCATAAGCTTTTACAGGAATATTTTAAGCAACATTACTACAAAATGATCAAGAAATAATATATTTTGGTTCCCAAACTTATTTGGGTCCAATATTATTAGTAATAAGTGCTTTAGGAACTCATATCTGCCCCATAGTTTTCTTATATCCATTATGTAATGTATTTAAAAAATTAAATATATATGGTCTAGAAAAACATAAAATAATAAAGAGTGTATCATAACATGAAGTAGTTGATTTGTGTCCAGAACTAGGTGTAAAACTATATGTCCTAGATTTATAAAAAAAAATGTTCTATCAAGGTTTCTTTTTCCAGGTTGATACCCAATTCTAGTGTTGTATTTAGGGAAAATTTTTTAACTACCAATTGAGTAAATGAATTTTTCCCATTGGTAATCATTTCTAGGTAATTATTCAATTACTCATTAGAAATTTTTAATTCATTATTCTATTTGATCAGTTGAGAATTTTCCTATTTTTCAATTTTATGTTTAGATTTAACAGTCACAGTAAGAGAATACTGTTTCTTTAATGATTTATATTTTTTATTTTAGATCATTTCATGATTCTTAAATTATATTACAATATTCAAACATTTCATCATTAGTCATATTTTCATAGTCACTTTCATCTCCATAATAGTATAAATTATGTAAAGGAGAGTCTAGTGTTACCTCTGATATAAATGTAATAAAACATATATTGTCTTTCTTTTCTTGTTCATCATGTGATGTCACTAAGTCACTTAAAAAATCTATAGAAGCACTCTAGGTTTCCCTAAATGGATTTTTATGATTCCTATCTTTGTCCTCATATATCTTTTTTCACTTGATATTTGGACATTCAGACTTGATATGTCATTTGCGCTTACATTCATAGCAGGCAATATCATCAGCCATGTTACTTTTTTAAAATCCTTCTTACAACTTCATATTTGGTCATATTTTCCATTTAAGATGGTATTTCGGAAAATATTATTCTTCTTGTAAAATCTCTTGAATCTTATGGCTATTTGAACCATCTCCTCATCACTGTCACATGATTCTCTAATAGTGATAGAGGATCCTCTCCATCCATTAGGTAGACATTTGAGAATTATAATGATCTGTTCCGAGGGAGGGAATACTCTTTCAAAAGAAATCATTGTGTTGAAAATCTCATTGATCCTAAGATTCATGTTAGAGATAGGCTCATCTTGTTTCATCTTAATGTTATCATATTTAATAGTATATGTATTAAGTATCATTTCTTTTATATTATATGTTCCTTCATGTGAGACATACATGGTATCCCAAATTTCATGGGCTGTTTCACAAGTTGAAATTCTATTGAATTCCACATCTCTTAAGGAGAAATATACAGAATTTATAGATTTGAAATTGTTATTATAGGTAGTTTTTATAGGTTCATCACTTGTGATTCTATCTATAATAGGATTCTTATGTTCAGGAATAATGGAATACCAAATTTCAAAAACCATACTTTCTAAATGAATTTTCATTTTAATTTTCCATTGAGAATAGTCGATTCCTATAAACAATGGAGGTCTATTGGTTACAACACCTTCTAGTCTATAATACATAATACATAAATAATTTTAAAGAGATAGAAATTTGGAATTAACATAAATTTACAGATTATTAAAGTACATCAACAATCGCAGTTGAATATTGTTAAAAAAAGTCTTAAAACATAATAAAAAAACACTCATTCCAAATTATGGTTGGAGTATAATACTCAAGAGGGGGGGTGAATTGAGAATCTATAAATATTTCTGGTTAAATAATATTCTTAAGGGGTTTTCCGAAAAGGTTGAATACAACCCAATTATTCAAGGATATACTATTATAAGAGTTTGACTATTTAAAAAAATTCTTAGAAAATTTACTACTACTCAGTAATCAGAAGAATTTTCATTGATATTACATTTGAACCAATTATACTAAGATAGAAAAATTTATAATTTCTTTCCAAGATTAACTATCAATGTGAATTTAGTGATTTATAAATTATACTATAAAGTAGTAAATCAGATAATACTAAATTAAGTAGCACATTAAATATGAAACAAGTGTCTCCATCTCAAATTGAGACCTAATACACTAAACTTGTTAATCCCCTAACACCAAGATATTTATATAAATAAACTTGATCCACACCCTAGATCGGGATTAACAATAGTACACATAACTGTCCAGGATACACATGGGCCTCTTCCACAGTTCTTTATGGGTACAAACAACCAGGCAAGACATGGACCACTTCCACACATATATGTGGGTATACATAAGTGTAAAAATATGTTTTATTAAGGATATATTGTTTCATTCAGTTTAATGTAGTATATATAGTGAATTTTTTTACAGATACACACATTGCTGGAATGCAAGAAAAATGATAAACAACAGTGCCGAAATATTGAGATGAGTTTAGAAATGTTCTGATTTTTAGTCTCTGAAGATCTGGATTTCTGTGATGAAGCAGATTCAAAAATCATGTCCTCCTATGGAAAACATAGTGTCGCAAGTCAGACAGATCATGCATGAGTTCTTTGTGATGTTTGACAGTGTGAAGATGTTATCAATTCTAGGATTCAATTGTGCTTCATGTGTTCTCTAGCAGCATCGTGCATCATGTTATGATTCTTTCATCAAATAAAAACACTGAGTTATTTATTCATTGTCATGTTAATGCCCTTTTTTCCTTTCATTAATCTATCATGCCATACTCCCTTGTTTCGGGGTCACACTACACTTTTATTTTGTAGTGCATGTGATTGAGTCGATAGGTTGAATGTATTTTCCACCTTGTACCTCCTACTGTTAAATGAAATTTCATCAAAGAAACATTAATTATACCAGTGCATTTAAAATCTTCAAATATGACTGTTATATATTAAATTCAATGATGGAAACGGATTAATGAATTATGTCACGGTATGTTATGGAAATGTGTCTCCATCACACGGTGTCTGGATGTCATGGTGTCTGCTTGTTCATAGTGTCTCATGTTCACAGTGTCTGGTTCACAGTTTCTCATGATCATGGTGTATGGATGTCATGATGTCTACTAGTTCACGATGTCTCGTGGTAATGATGCCTTCTTTTTCACGGTGTCTCATGGTCACATTGTCTGGATGTCACGGTGTTTGCTTGTTCACATTGTCTCATGGTCACAGTGTCAACTTGTTCACAGTGTCTCAGGGTCATGGTGTCTGGATTTCATGGTGCATGCTTATTCACAGTGTCTCATACATAGGGAAAGAACTATATTCAGACTTAATAAGTGATATTTATGGAATTTATTAATCAAAATCTTTTTTAGATAAATAATTATAAAGTAAATCCAAAGATAGTGTACTGTAACCAAGCTGATTGAATTGCACATAAGAGCTTTGGATAGCTTTTACTAACCAATATTACACTTGATGTGAGATATATTACATAGAGTCGACATGTTTTATTGACTTAATATGATTTGTGATCATTAAAACATCATTAATAAATGGGGAGTCCAACAAATTATATATAATTATAGAATTTTATCGTGTTTTATAAATTTGGAGTGTAAAAATTGTAATCTATCTATATATATATAATATTAATATGAAATATATTTTGATTATATTAGTAAATGATATGTCATATTAGAATTATATACTTTATACATAATATTTATAATAAATGAACAACAAAGACAATAAAAATTATTATGATGTTGATTTATCATTAATAATTTCATTATTATTATTATTATTAAAAAATTTAAAAAACAAAAATAACCTAATAAATTCAATGATCATCAACATTTTGAGGGGATAATCAAACGTAACATTTTTGTAGGATGGTTTTTTATTGTTTTTTACTAGGATCTGAATCAATAAGTGAGGTCATTATTTTTCACCTTTTCACTAAAACATATACGAGTTTAACATTTCTTATATATGAATAAACAAAAATTTCAATATCCTACTAATTATTTATTTTCGTCAAATGTTTTTTGAATCTGTATAAGTGTTCCGATAAATTAAATCAATTTAATAGAACTCCCCCAAGGGATATATTTTTATTAAAAAAATAGTTCTTGCATTTGTAGACATAAAAAATAAAAACAATGTTGGGAGAGTGTGTCAATAATCACAAGTGTTGTCATTGTATCTATTAACATTCTAATGGAACATAGTGGAGGTGTAACATAGATATAGGATTCCATGTGGTGGCCATTATTCAATACTTTATCTGATGGAAGATGATTTTTAGGGACACGACGGTGTCGAGATTGGATGAGAATATTAGAATGCCGAGAGGCTCCTCCTTGAGCCCTAGTTTTAAGAACACCACTAGGACATATATGTAAAAAACACATTAATTCATAAATTTTAGATCATAGAGCATGGGAAAATTAGAATTGTGTGGATTAAAAGAGTTACAATAAAGAGTATTCTGTTGGTGAGGAATGGGGAAACATTTCCTTTTTTACATGAGTTATAGTACCATGGAGATAACATGGAGGCGACTCATCAGATACATATTTTGTTGGGCTGAAATGATGTTTTAATAACATATAATCCATTTTTATTTGTTTTGAAATATACAGCACCAGAAATAACACCACCACATATTATAACATCCCTCATCATCAATATTTTTCACTGTAATATAAATCTATTGATCATGTTCAGTTTATCATTGTTGTATTGTAGCTAATCTACCCAGGATAAGATTCCCCTATCATCATCCATCGTATAATTCTAACAAATACACATTAATTCAAAAAAAAATTATGTTTTCCATTCAATATATATATAATATTCATTAATGTGGTTTTCATCAAAATCATGGTGGTTTTTATCCCATTGGGACTTCTTGTTATGCGTCTCAACATTCTGATCCTTCCTTAAATTCTCCTCACCCTCTTGTCCCTAAAAACTGTTACCCATAAAATCAAGTGAGGAATAATGGTTACCTCCAGACCGGAATTATCAATTTTCTCCTCTACCTAGTTCATCCAGGATGTGGATGGAGATGTCGGTTTCCTGGGTTATCACCCTCTCTTATTTAATTCATTATTCTTTTACTATGTGTGTCGTTAGATGAATCTGCAGTATATTTTTTTTTAAATTCTTATCTTGGTAGTGTTACATTTTAATCATTTATTTTTTTGGGAACACCACTTTTATAAAATTTTTGATGAATATCGATAATCAGAATGATTTTGAAATTCATTATATTCATATAATAATGATAAACAAGTATGATTATAGTGAAAAATCCAAGAAATAAATAAATTTGGCTACCTAACATCAGAAACTATAAGGAAAATTGAATAAAAACACAACCTACAACATAAAAATGTATTCGTTGATCTCCTCCTAAAAATGGTAATGGTCAATAATTATATTATTTTATTTAGGTTTTATAAAATAAATTATAAAGATAAAGATTATATTACTAATAATAAATCACGATCATCATATTTTTTCTATTTTTTAAATTATGACTTAATATTTATTAATATAGCATATATATATGTTTGATATTAAAAATATTATATATATAAACATTAATCCCATGATCAAGTCTCAGTGGAGGTGAAATGATGAGTTACTATTGTATTCATTGTAGCATGAACTAAAGGAGTTACGGTAGCATTGTAACTATTCTTCTTCTTCGGGAATCCCTGACATTAGGAGACCATAAGCCTTATGGACACTAGGACTTCAGGCCGGATCATGCCTCTGGGATAATGAATTTTTTGGAAGATGGATGTTTGCTCCTGAACCGATCCAGTCTGACCACACGATAGAAAATAGTATAATAAAAATTAGTGTAAGTAGAAATAACCATTGAATAGATAATCAGATTAGAATTATGTGATGGTATGACAACCATCATCGGTACCATGTAATGTTTGGTGAGAAACTAATATCCATTAATGAAGAAGATTATGTGTAGGGGAAGTTCTAATGAAGTCATGTCTTTGGGCCTTGAGTCTTGTCCTAGGAGTTATGCCTCTCGACCTATGGGACATGTAAGTGTTTCCACAGAACCTAGTTAATAAGGGGATGATTAAAAATTGATCAAAAAATATGAAATTCCTCTGGGATGGGTTTACATCAACAATTATTTATAAAACATGACATAAATTTATAACTTTCTTATACAATATATAATATCAACAATTTCTGGTGTGTACGCTCATTATTGATGATTTTGATATCACCCCCACCTTTACAATTATTTTTCTTATAATTTTTTTTAGTGATTTACCTCTAGTGAATGACTCAATGGTAGAGGCCATGTAGTTTCTCCAATTTGTTTGAGTTCATGTATCCCTAAACTATTTCATACACACCATATATCCATAAAATTTAGGGTATACTAGGTGGATCATAAATTAAATTTTATTAATAAAAAATTTGAAGAATGATTTTTCAGTTATATATTAATGGAGGTCCATATAATTCCACTTTAATTAAAATAGAATGGTCTTATTAAATTAGATGGCCATGGTGTAACAATGATTATATATCAGTACACGAAGAAATACATATCGTTCATAATGGTTGATGAAAGGGGTTAGAAATCTAAATGATGAGATATTGTGATAATGGAATTATATTTCATTATTAGTGCTCATATGTGTCTATATATGTTACGAAATTAACTTATTTCTCTTGGAAGCCATGAGTTGTTGTTAGATATTAATCTTAGACATTATGCAATACCATCTGCTTCCAACAAGAAATAAAAATAGAGGTTCCCTCAATAAGTCTTTTCATTTGTCACAATTATTTTCCATTAGAATATAATTATTGGAATATATTTTATTTTCAAGAAGGGGGGAAAATTTTATTCATTATAAATCGTAACATAAATTAAATTAAATTTTCATCAAATGGAAATTATTATGTTAGAGAGATTTATAATATCTACTTATTTAATCAATTAATGATTGAATATTTCATAAAATTTTGTATTCAATAAATGGTGACGACTAGGGGACCAATATTGTGTTTGGCAGTAAGTATTAATTTTCAATATGGTAAAAAAATATTTATCTTTATGCCATTTAGCACATTCCATGGAATAAAGAAATAGTATTATTTTAATACCTGTAAAGGGGATAAACATGGGTTCAAAATTTTATTAAGGAAAATTTACATACTAAATTAATTACAAAACCTAACAATAATTCAATTAATAGAACCCATGTTCATTTTAATAGAGGATGATTTTGATAATCGTTGTAAAAAAATTAATTTATCTGAATAATCCTCCTCTTACATCTCAAATAATCTCAATGATTATAAGTTCATGAGATTTCCTTCAAGATAAATGAAAAATGATTTCATAAAGATAAACTATGTAATACATTTAATTGACTATGATGACAATCAACAATTATTATGTATCATTCGTATATCATATGAGCACATGTAGATCACCACAGTAGTTATTCTGTACTTGGGTCCTATAATCACAATTATATATTATTGAAAATGGATTAAAATTATTAATATTTTCTATTAAGAAATATCTCAATAATGACATATTATTTTTTTAAATTTAATTATAATTATTGTAAATTTAACATGATAAATATATCATCTTTGTTCTAACATCCCCTGTTGTCAATTTTTTTTTTGAATAATATAATTGATCAAGGAATTATATATATTTTATAAAATTATAATTCTCATTTTAAAATTAAATTTTTAGGGTCAGGATTACCATAGAAAAGTGCTTCTGATATTTCCAGAACCATCAAGTAGTATAAGAGGGGTAATGTTTGAATTTATAGTTAATTATTTTATTACAAATAATTTCATTGTAAAAATATAAAATTCATTTCGTTCTTTAATTATTTATTGATCCATTATTGAAATATATTGTTCATTCTAATTTTTTGTATACTTAGATTATGATGATCGGTGAGAAATTAATGAAGAACACATTTGAATAACACATCTACAGGTGGAATGAATTTTGGAATGATAATACAACACTACGTGGAATGTAATCAATTGTTATGCACCGTGTATCCCTATTCATTTCTCCAGGACACGCACATGGATTCTTAATCATAATTTAATCAGTATATATTGTTTTAAATAAATTCACCATGCATTGACTAGAAAGTGCGGAATAGTGATTCTATAGAGTACAAACCATGTTTATTTACTAAAAATCTATTACTCAACGAGTTTTCTACGGGGAGAGAATAGTGTCAAACCACATCCTTAAATTAATACACCATTAGTATTGGATAAACAATGTATACAAACTAGAAACCGTAAAACTCGAAGTTCTTGTCATATACTTCAAAAATTTCTATAAGAAGTACATGCCAAATCCCAGTGTTTATACTATAGATATCTGATGATGAGAAGTACACATGATGTGGCCTGATTGAACACCTTATGTATATTACATGTTAATGTGTAAATATAACATTTAATTATTTACTACATTATACTTCATTTACCAGAGTTCTATATTGAATTTAATTTATAGTACTTGCCATTAATTTGGATTTATATTATATTAAATTATTGATTTATTATGCATAATATTTGAAACATTGAACCATGTATGGTAGTCATATACTTATGTCTCAATGAATTAAATTTTATAGACTACGTAATTTTTGTTTGTTTCATATAAAATTAAACTGTTAGTAAAGAACTAGAAATTTAGACACATTTCGTGAACATAATATGTCAAATGAGTGATTTTTTTGAAATTAACACCGAAATGACAT
Organism: Viscum album; assembly: GCA_963277665.1. Classification (NCBI taxonomy): domain Eukaryota; kingdom Viridiplantae; phylum Streptophyta; class Magnoliopsida; order Santalales; family Viscaceae; genus Viscum; species Viscum album. The sequence goes on from OY728128.1 coordinate 329,746,886, forward strand.
GGATGAGAAATTACTCACCGATTTGAATCCAATTAAAATGTTGTGTACTGTTTAATTTTATTTAAAATCATAGTTGATGGTTATTTCTGGATGATTTTATGATATAAGATAAAATAAAATAATTGTTTAATGAGATAATTAATTGGAATAATTTTAGGCAGCTGTTATCTTATTAAATAATTAATTGAAATGAAGGGTGTATAGTTTCATTGAATGTGTAATCATCTCATGTGTATGATGGATCATTATTTTGATCATGCCAATGTTTTTTTGATTTAAATTATTTTCATTTTATTACGTAGTTTTGAAATATGTTTATAATAAATTAAATATGATGGAATGTGATTCATACATGTATTTATTATTAAGTAGGTATTTGGTGTCCAATGTTGTTTTATTTAATTCCCCTTAACCAGTCCTTTTTTGACAAACCTATGTGTTATTTATAAAGAAATATCTAATTAATATTTTTTCTGAAGGCATATAGAGTAAGTTAATGTTTGAGGTATGGTGTAGGAGGTTCAAGATAGAATGTAGAGTACACCATCATGAGATATAAATAGGTCGGATTATGAAAGTAATTATAACATTGGAGCATGGATTTCATCACAAGGATTTCTGATTTTTTATGGTTTGATCAGTAAATCATTAATTAGATAAATTATATGATCATTTTATTTATTTGTTTTATTTTTTTGGACATGTTCTGGATTTATTTTATGGATACAAGAACCTTAAAACATAACTAAATGAACTTATATAAAAATCTAGAATTAAAATAAATTTTTTGTGAATAATTGTTATATCAAAACAAGGTTTATCCCGAAAAATCTGCATTATATTAAAAATACAATAGGAAGACAAAACATGAAAATTTTACAAATTTTATATAAACAATACACTATTAATCTAGATTAAGCCTTATATTACATGAATATGATTGAAAAACTCATAAATGTGAATCATTAAATGTTTTTGGGAAACCTAATTTTACCATGGAGTTATTTTACAATTTTTTGAATGACATAACCATTTTACATCTTGGGGAGCCACCATTTTTTGATGTGAAGTGGCATGGAGGCCAGTTTTGAGGGAATATTAGTCATTAATTTTTGATTTGGGGATCCAATCAAAAGATCAGGGATCGAAAAACATTAGATTTGGAAAAGACAACCCATCCAAAATACTATTGAGTAATTTAATTACACTTCTATAGTGTCATGAAGAAGGTAATATGTATCTCTATAATAAGAATTTTTTATAAACGACACATTCCATGTCTAATGGTGATGTTCTTTGGGAGCTGATAAAATAGTGGAAGAAATAATTAAATTCATTTCATTATGTCTAATATAAGGTTTAATTTAATGATGTACTAATGGTCATCTCTTCAAATTTTATCGAATAATGTAATGTTCACCAACCAAATTTTATCTATGATTTATTTTGGAGAAATACCATATCCTAACAGGAAGAAACATACAATATTGGTTTAGAGTCCAATAGTTTATTTTGAACCATGAATGGAAAAACTAAATTCTATGATATATATTTCATGATCCTCCTACTATGTAGATGCTTGATGAGGAGTTCTTCGCCTTTGATAAACACCATAGTGATGTGGTTGATATTTTTTTCATTATGCTTTCATACATTCCTAATAAACTAATTAATTCCCAATAAGACATGTATTGTTAGAATATTCTCAAAATTAATTGAATAATATATCATCAGAGTGAATGGAAGGAATGACATTGGATACCCAATGTGATATTTTAGAGAAATCATGGGGAAGACATACTAGTTGGACCTCACAAAGTCAAAGTTATTGCCTATAATGAGAAAAAATTGGTTCTAGGGTTTATACTACAATAAGTATCATGCACCCATTTCATGAATTCATTACTACCTTTGAGTTTATCCATTAATAAAATTAATTTATATATTAAAAAAATTAAAATTTCTCCTAGAACATGTTAAACTACCTTACAAAACTGATAAGGTCATGAAGCCTGAAAATCCTTCCATCCTACGAATCAATAAATAAAATGGACATGTGAAGAGATCTAAGTCAAAAAATTAATTGTAACAATCATTTATGATTAGAAAGATAAAGGTATAAAAAAGGGAAAAATATTCTAGTAATATATTATGTTGAAAGATGGGCCCTAGGATGGAAAATATAACATAGGAAAAGAAACAAGGGGAATTGTTCGGTTCATTTATTATCAAGAGTAATTTATCAATTTATGCTAACATGGTATTAGATAGAGCATGTTGTTCTCACATAATTAATTAAATATCTGAACCATTCAGATTCTTGTGGATTTACTATGGCGATGTATATCATGGGGTAGTCAACGAAGCGAGAATTGTAGCTATGGCTACTTGAGGCTACAACCTCACATTGTTGATTGGATAGATCATTGTCTTAAAAGGATTTCATTAATTGTCTTTAGTTCCCAAAAAAATATCTATTTATCCAAATGTGACAGATAAAGACTTAATTTATAGTTTTTTGGTAAATTTTGTTTCTTTTACAATTAAATATTTTTTTTGTTAAGGAATATTTAATAATAGTTTTTTATGTTTTTGAATATGAAAACCAAGTAATGGAATTTGAAAAAAAAACACTTTGTAGGACTAAAAACACACCAAAATATGGAACCACAGACTAGGTCATGTAAATGAAAATGTTCATGATCATATTAAAAGAATATTGATAATTGGAAAGATTTTAACTAAAAAACATTATGTATGTCATGCACAATTAAAAGATAAATAACCAAAGTCCCATTTTATAGAAGAGGTGAATGGGACAATAATATTCTATAATTATTCATACCAATGTTTTTGGGCTATATATATTTGATTCAATGGGTGGGTACTAATTCTTAATATATTTCACTAATTATTTTATTAGTTATGGATATGACCACTTAATGAGGTTTATGCAAGATTCTTTTAAACAATTAAATGAATATAAGAATGATGTTGAGAACAAACATGGTAAAAACATTGAGAATCATCACTCTAACCATGGAAGAAGTTATATTAATAATGTCCTCATTAATTATTTATAAGAGTTTTGGATTTAATCCCAACTCTCTCTTCAATATTCTCCATAATTTAATAAGGTATATATAAATAAGAACCAAATAAAGTTTGACATGGTGATATTAATTATGAGTTATTAGAATCTTTCATTAATCATTTTGGGACAAAAATTATATGCAGTAAACACATATACTGATCAATATGCTAATTAATATGAAAAATGATATTATAAAAAACATTAGTGTGGAAGAACATTTTATTCTATGAATTTACATTATTGGCACTATGAATAATTTGTTATAGCCTCTTTAGGAAACAAACCTGCACCTCAACAAACTATGTTCATCATTAAATGATAGACCAAGGGAAAATGGATATTACATATACATGTCCTTAGAAAAAAAAGTAATTATGGAGGAAATATTTTATTCCATGAGAGGGAGAACAACTCTAAAAAATATTGTTGGAACATGATTGAATATAATGAAGTCCATATCTATGGTAAATAATTAATGGCATAAGAATAGATTCCATAAAGCCTCATGTTTGAATACATTTCAGAATACCTTTTACTACATTGGAGTAAGAGTGAGGGTAGAGAACAAGATAGACATGGGATTGTAGTCACTGTGGATGAAAACTCATTCTTTGATGTTAATAATTATCAAGAAACCTATGATGAAGCCTTAAGTGGAATAAATGTTTTTAATTGGATAAAAGAGATGAATTTTGAAATGGGATCCATGTACCAAAACAGATTATACATTTTAGTAGATACTTCAATGAATTTAACAAACATTGGTTATTAATGGGTATTCAAACAAATAGACATGGAAGGAAATGTATGTATTTATATGACCCAATTAGTTTCATACATGTTTAAACAATGAAAAGTCATATAAAATATATAAACCTTTTCACAAATTTATTGATTAAAATCAATTAAAATTAAAAAATTAATTTCTTATTAACATGATTTTTAGATTACTAAAATGGATTTAAAACAACCTTTTTCAATATAACCTTAATTAATATGCCTACATGACACATTCTAATGGTCTTGTGAATCTGAAGGATGCCCACAAGGTAAAACAATTAAACTGAAACTTCTATGGATTAAATTAAGAATCCTTGTTAGGGATATTTTTAATTTAAATATCTACAATAGAATTTGGTTTTATAAATAATGAATCTAATCCTTGTGTTTATAAGAGGTTTATTGGAAGTATAACTGTTTTCTAAATATTTTATATTGATGAAATAATACTTATTTGAAAAAAAAATTCAATTATTGCAGTATTTGAAATCTTTATTAAATATAAGCTTCCTTTTTTAGGTCTTATTGGAAGGAAAATATTATTTTCTGATCAATATTTTATATACTTAATTATCTTGGTAAAAGTATATACATTGATAAGATATTGAAAATATTCTGTATGGGAAAATCCAATATGGGATTATTTCAAGTTTTACAAAATATATTCATCGATCCATGAACATTTCTACTTTGAAAAAAGAGGAAAAAATAAGGATGGAAAGGATTATATATTCCACATTTATTAATTAAGTCCTGTGTTTTATGTTATGTACTAGGAAAATTTTTTCCACCACCATTTGTGTTTTAGGAATATATCAATTTGAATTAGGTGACAATTATTGGATGAAACCAGTTATCAGAGGATATGTATATTCTTGTTTAAAAACATGTCAATATGGTCTGAAATGATAGTTGGGATGTATCATAACACTAAATAGAGGTGTTTTGGGTTGAAAGAGATTAAAAAAAGTTGTGGTAATAGATTCTAAAGAAAAGGAATAGTAAATTTAATAATATAAGGAAGAAAAAGATGTATTTGGGATACATAACTTTATTCAGGTGGGTTGTGCGGTACTTAGGATTAAATAACCTTTCACACTCTATTGTTATAATACTGTAGTGGTGGATAATTCAAATGTAATAATATCACATCAGTGGATGAATAAAATACTTTAGGCATATCATATCTTGAGGTATTTTTATAAATTTTCAGATTTTCAATGACTAGAGTCTCTTTTGATGTTAACATGAATGACCCCAGGAGTAGAGTCCTAACTATATCTAAACATGATCATAATTTGAGGTCTATTGGATAGATTGTCATTGGAATTTATCTTTAGACTATATTGGTGTGTATTAAAGTTGGTGTTTTAGAACCAACTCTCTATGCATTGTATTACATGTATATTCATTGAATTGATAAATAATTAAACATATAATTTTATATTGTTATTTTTTCATTATTTTAATGTAATAATATCATATATTTTCTTGTCATATTTAAAAGGGTATAATAATACCACTCTATGATGTGGACATTGAAATTTCATAATTATATTGTTAAACTTAGTTCTAAGTTTGGAAAAAATTTATGTGGGGAATATAATATTTTTATTATCATGTGTGATTACTCATACGTAACTGAGACTTCAACACTTGAGTATCACAAATGGTTACCTCTAGGATGATAGATTAGGAGAACATAGCCACCAGTAGGAATTCCACACATTTTATTTTTCATTACATATTCTTATATGTGATTGTTTTTAATTATATTTGATATTATGAATATTTTTAATGAATATCATAAATCACTCAATTGTATTTACTAACCAAAACAATGAATCCATATGTTCAAGGGATGTGTTGTATAGTCAATGGGTTAAAATTTAAATGTTATTAATGAACAATTTGAGGAAGGATTTTTTCCTTCCACGTTAGTAGAAGTCAATTTCTCAAACCATTAATTATAATTTAACTATTATTTTAAATTCCACACACATGGTGAAATGAAGAAATTTTTATGTTATTTTGAAGAAGGTTGTATAAAACATATACGTTGTAGAAATTTTTTTGAAACTAAGTTGATGAGATATATTTTGATAAATGGATTGTATTTTATACCAAGTGCCCATATGTGGTTTTATACATTGAGAAATTAACTTATTTCTATTGGGTTCTTGGATCCATTTCTCGAGTGTAATCAAGGAATTTAGGCATGGATACATAATTCTAATGAGAATGAATCCTAGAGGATCATATGCCTTGTGTTTCTATTGATCTTATTTAAATTGTGCATTAATTTAATTATTTGAAAACAAATTATTCCCAAGACTAAGGTACAATTTTATTTATGACTGAATATTACATTGATAAAATTAACATTTATTAAAAAAGATAATTGTTAAATTAAATGTATATAAAATATTTAATTATTTATCGAATGAATAAATTTTTTTATTATTCAACAATTCAATATATGAAGAGGAGTAATAGTAGAAAAATATTGTTTCTTAAGATAAATATTAATTTATAAGATGGTAAAATAATATATATAATTATTCAAGTAAGATAATACCATGTAATAAGTATATTATTATTATTTTAAAACATTTCATTAGGGATATAAATAAATTTACATTCAATTATTGGAACTTGTTTAATTAAATAAACTAATTCACTAACTCTAGGTCTATAAATAGAAATATAATGAATTCTAACCATGGGTTATGTATATAATGGTTGTGATCAATATATTTCTATCAAGAATCATACTACTCCCCATATCCTCTAAAAAATGAGATGATGAAGAAAATTTATTCATGTCTAATAAAATATGGAGTGATCAATACAAATAATTTAAGATGGTTACCTAACCATGATTGAATCTGAATATTCTTCGGTGTGGTCCAGATATCAGATATGAATTTTTAGATATCTACTAGAGGTATAATACCCTAGTATCCTATAATAAAAATGGATTATTAATGAAAAATATTTGAGAATATCTTCATATACAATGAAGAATAATATCAAGAATGAGGTATTGTATCGGTCGATTTAATTAAATTAATTAAAATTTGATATAAAAAAGTATATCATCTTAGTTTATTGATACCAATTTTAGGTTTCCTGAATCATTATTATTTATACTTCCCAATCTTGGTGTCATAAATATTGTATTATAGGATACATCAAATGCCTGTCTAAGAGTGGTGCTGATTTTGAGAGAGTATGTAGTGGCTTATGGGTCAAACCATTTGTGACCCTATGAGAGGAACTACCATACTCATGACTTGGATAGGGTATCCTTGGTACATTAACTATAGTTTTGGAGAAAATATTTCATTAATATGATATTTTAGTCAAAAATGGTCTCAAAATAATTTGTTACATCTTCACACAGTGGGACCCGAACATGAGGATGAGATGTTGGATAAAGTGTCTTCAAATTATTGACATATAAATTTTCATTTTACCTAAGGTCAAGGTTATTTTATAATATATTAACAAATTCGAAAGATATAAGAACATCATGTGCTTTTCTACTGGCCTTTACTAGAGTAGTGACATATGATGATCTTATTTTATGATGGAATGATGGTTACTTCTAAGGATCAAATATCAAGGAATTATTCTGCACTAGTGGTCACATATTCCTTGGTAGACCAGGTAAATGTGGGATATGATACTAAACCTATTATTTTTGTGATGAATTAAAGAATATCCCATGGTGACTTGATACATATTCAGTATGTTTATGTAATTATTGTGATCTTTGTACATGGTTGGTTAGTAGTCCCTACTTTAATCAGAGAGTACTTTATGAGATACTTACATAGTTCTATATAGCCAGCATATCCTAGTGTGAATATGATATACCATGAACACAAGAGATAGTTATGGTGTCGAGATCTGAATAGGGACATCATTGTCTTTGTTTCTGGACTCCTTACCCGCAAGAGATTAACGGTCGAGCACCAGCATTCTAGTGGTTTACTCTAGCCACTTCTAGTTTCCATGTGGAATTGGGATGACGTCACCATGGAATTTTTTCTGGGTTACTCAAGAAATAGATGGGTAATGATGCTATATAAATGATTTCAGACCAATTTATGAAGGTTTCTCATTTCTTATTAGTCTATGAGACTCACTCAGTGGACATAATAAGAAATATATATTTCCTTAATATCATATTACTACATGGTGTTCCATTTATCATTTTATCTAGAAGAGACAAAAGATTAACTTCTAACTTTCGGTAGGGCATATAGAAGGTATTAATGAATGAGTTTATGTTTAGTAAAATGTTACCCCATTAAAAACATGGATAGTCTGAGTAGATGATTCTTATACAAGAGGATAAACATCATTCCTTCATAGTCATATTCACAGTAATGTGGGATGAGCATCTATCTCGGTATAGGTAACTTAAAATATTAGTTTATAATATTCAATATAAATTTAATATTTCAGATCTCTTTACTAGAAGACATATTTTTTACATCTTTTTTGGCATGTGGCTAGTATAGATATAGTTTTGGGGACTATTTAGATACAATAGACCTTTGATAATGTGAGGCTAATTCCAACGAGTTAGACAATCTCAGAGAAGGCATTGATCATATGCATATGATAGGTGGAGACCTTTGATGTTCATTGTGGGTGTTTAATGTTTTTGAGAGTAACTCATTAGTGAGGCCCAAAATGTATAGATATCCCCATTTTATGTTAGATCCTTTAGGATTATAGAGTTAGTTGGGATAGCAACATGACATCTGTATACTACATAACACCACCAAGGTATTAATGATGTGTCTCATACATATCATTTCCATTGGTATGTGGTTTACCGTATTCGTATTATCAACAATGAGGATTTGAGTTAGATCTAGATGAATTTTATGCGGTGAATTTGGTGATTATTATAGAACAACATGATAATATTTTTCTTGGATGAATATAGTGACAGTTTTCTGAATCCTATGATAACATGGATAGATATAGGTGGAGATATCGAAACGTGACTCAGATATTTGAGATCAGTTTCCTAATATATTCAATATGTACTACTGGAGACAATTATAGAGGATGATAATTCATTGTATAGAGTGAATATTAATATAATTAGTATTTAAGTATTCTAACCCTCCCCCCCCCATTTTGCATGATTTTAATTTTTTTGGAAAATTATATTTTTCAACAGTATTTTTACAATTATGTACTGACTATGTCCAATATAATGGAAAAATAATTATACCTATATATAGGTTGTATTTTGGGTATTACATATAGGTAACCATTTTTCAAGGGTTATGTTATGGTAAACATTAACTGTGTAATGGTATGGTGTTTTTTCAAGCACTCTGTATAGTTAGCTTAATGTTTCCAAATGATAGAAAATGGATACCAAAGCACTTCTTAAGACTATTTAAGAGTTTATAAATGTTTCATAAAGGTAATTCCACAATTATATAAACCATGTAAACATATGAGTGATTTTCATTTCTCTGAGTAAGGTTATCATTTCATATGCCTAATGGTAACTCTTTATTTCTAAATGATAAGTAACGGTAAATTTATAAATTCATAATACTGGTATGAAATTATGTTAGTGTGTATGGTTAATCCTCCATACCCACATTTTGTTATAGAATCTTCATAATAGAAAAACCTTGTTAAACTAACTTAGTTCATTTTTTGGAAAGAAATAATTTTAACAAGTTTTATCATTTATTCTTCCCTGGAATATACCTATAAACCCTTTTAATCAATATAATGTTCTAAAATATTTTGGAATCAATTTAATTATTTAATTTATTATTAAAAAACCTTCTATAGAAAAATCAAACACCATTAATTCATAATAATCGTTAAATTAAAATTAAATGGTGAATTTAATTTATCATTCTTAATTATATATGCCATTATATTGTTTTCATTGAAAAAAATACTTATACCCATACTGATATCATATTTTAGAGTCCCCATTGAGTTAGAGAATCCTAATATTCCTTTTTAAAATATCATTAATGTCCTCTTCATGGGATTCAAGAACATATTCTTATTTCAAGTTGTGGGAGAGTTCCCTCTCTCCCCTCTATTTAGTGTTGCATTTTACTGGAATAATTTATATGTGTCTTCTAATGATAAATTTGTTAAATAAATCCTTTGATACATTTAGGAAATTGATAAATAATTCTAGAAGAAGTAATATCCAAGAGTTATCAATGAATAATAGTTTTGAATTACCACATGCTTCTCTAAAAGTTTTATAGAGATATAGTGTATTATCACATGTGGTATAACAATTATTTTTTAAGGTAATATTTGCAAACAAATATGATGAAATTTTATGATAATTTTGAAAATTATCTACGAGAGTGAAATAATTATTCCACGTGCTGTTTTAATTTTTATAAAATAAAATAGTTATATTTAGTCTTAGGAATCCTTAGATATAGGATGGAATGTATAAATGAATAAATGATATTTTTTTGATGATCACATGAAATACTGTGAATTTATCCATGAATGAATTTTAATTTTAATGTTACATACTATTTGAGGCTCTCAAATTCATTTTCTTCCTAGGTATGATTCTTTTTTTACATTGGTTTTCCTCTCTAGTGATTTTGTTTTCATTTAGGTATTTGGATTTACCTATTACCCATATATGATCCTGGATTCATGAGAACTTTTAGGGTAGAATTTTTCATGCTTGATGTGAATTCACAGTATAGATGAGATATTACTATATTTCTCATGATAATATGCAATTTATTTCATGTTATACATTTCATTGTATTATCTTTCCTTGGATGTTTGGTTCTTGGTACACGTGATTGGTGACCTATATATTATGATTAACCCTTAGTGGTGGAGAATTCCAGATTTGTGATATGGATGATGGTGAATCATGAGAGAATTATGGCTCAAATTTTAAAAAACTCCTTGAGGATTATGAGGAACATTATGAAACTCAGGGCCTTATTGATTTCAATATTCATGTAAAATCGATTCCATATAAAATATGAGTTGCATGACAACTCGATTTCAAGTGTATTCTAAGTGGAATGTTGTTGATCTTATGGATTTTTTTGATCATTTGATACGAATCATGATAATAATTATAATATAATGTTAAGGAGGATTGATGGGTGGTCTATGGGGGTTCATGTAATACACAACCACATGATATGTGATCATTTTTTTATGTTTTTTTATCATTTTTTATTATCATAGGATACACCTATTTTACATAAGAATTCTAGTTAATCACACAATTGTGGATTCCAAAAGGGTTTTGTTACTCACAACATGCATGAGAATCTAAATGTCTATGAAAAAAATCCTCAACTAGAATCTGAATAAGGGAATGGGGCCCATGGATGATGGACTTTTTTTCGGGATCATAGAAGCATTGGTGGAAATGAATGGATTCTATGGGACTCCATATATTTTCATTTATTTATCAACCTTCTACACATTTATACACTTGTTCAACTATCCATTATCGAAGCGTATTTATTATATGTATGAAATTTGTACCTATATATTTTTTATTTTTTATGGTAACTATGCTCATTATATTATTTATTATATTACATTAATTAATATTAGTTCTTTGGTGTGATAATAATGATATAGTATCCCTACAAATCAGCTTAAACCCACAATTCTATTCAGCAACCTATTTTATAAGGGGAGGTGTTCATGAGGCCATGTAGAAATTTTTTCTGACCCAGTGATTTTCGCCAAGGCATTATATTGGTGAAAGGAAATACAAGTATTATTTGAATAAATGATTTTTATATCCGTTTTTTGGGTAGAATAATTTATTCAAATATGAAAGCAATATAGAGAGACATGAAAATTCTTTGTAGAAGAAATTTCATGAGTCTATCCTCTCCAATGGTATCCCTCTTGGTTTGGAAGTGATAGAAAATATATAATGATGTCTGAAACCAACCACCAATATGACACGGGTAGGAAACCATAACTAAGGATATATAAACACACTAAAAGGGGGATTTACCCTATAAAAACAATGATGAATAATAGATAATATAAAAACACCAACAAAATCATCTAATAAAAGTAAACAAAATATCCAATGACATGAATGTGATTTCATACCCGCTAAAAAACATTTAGAATACTAAAATAAGGGAAAGTAAAATCCATAGTGGTGGCCTTGAATCCCAAACAACTGTTGAAAATATCCATGTGTAATTAATTTCAAGCCCGATCACTAACCATCCCATGCCAACCTAAAAATATTTGACATATAAGTATGTTGACCATAACAGGTATAAATAAATTAATCCAAAACAATGCATCCCATGAAATTGATAATTAAATCATACTAAATCCTGGTTATTAAGTAATGAAAAAACATTTCACATAATATGTATTGAAAAGTAATCATCCTCACCATGGATATCTCACCATGTATCATAAATACATAAAAATATAATATCCAATATAATATAAAAGTTAATTTACCCCACTAACACATACACACTAGATTATCACTCTATTCCAACCCACCATGCCCTGACCATTCTATCCAAAAATAAGAAACATGTATCAAATAAAACAATATACTAACCAACACATCATTTGTCTTAGAATATCATAAACATATCCAACTATAGATAGTTAACATGTAGTTTACTAGGATCCATTACAGCCCATACACTATGTACTATACCTCAAGCCATAACATCTCATACACAATAAACCTTTATCAAAAGAATGGATACTATATCCAGATATAAATGAGTGATATAATTACCACAATACATTATAAACATCTACACATATATATGGAGTGTAATTATTATCCATATTTTTACACAATACTACCGTGTGATGAGAGTAGAGAAAGCGGTTTTAGACATCCATATGTTATTCACCAACCATGATATTTTGGAAAACTCCTTCCGGAGTTAATAGAGTGTTGGTTACCTAGCTAAAATGGGTTTGGTAGCATATGAAATAACAAAAAATAATATATATATATATATATATCCAAAAAATTATTCATTGAACAACCATCTAGCCATTACCTTGAATACAACTATCATCATGTATACAACGTATTATCATCATGGAGGGATATATATCATATAAGAAGACAATAATTTCAAGATACTCTAAACTATTATTTCCATTAAAACATTCAATATTAAATTAATTACTTTCTATTTATACCTTATCAACCATCAAACTCCCAGCCTCATGGGTTAATAATTTATTATTCACTCAATTCCATTATTCCTAGTAATCTAGGTAATGTCCTATGCAACCATAAAATATCCAAAAATCATGAAAATCCATATGCATTTATAATTGGAAAAAATGAAGAATCAAGAAACCTGACCATACTATATTTAGTTATAATTAATATAATGTAATCAACCCAATGTTAAACACAATAATAAATGGGAATGTTCAACTTAAACGTGATCTATTAGTCTCTATGCCAACCCCGACCTGACTATTTATATCACTGTCCATCCCCCCATCTCATGGGATAAATACTTCAACAAACCTAGGCACCCCAATCCATTTTATCACAAAACCATAACCATAATAGGATTACAAGTGGTTACATAGAGAGGATCATGTCTAGATAAAACACATATGGAAGTAAGAATACAATAACCAATTGACAAGTAATCTCGTCCCTAAGATCATAAATACTATCATTCATATGAAAACCTGCTTGCTAGGCCCCAAAAAAATATTCTAATTAAATAAAAAATATTTTAAAATATATAATTATCCAATTCATTTATCACAATTTAAAACATTAATAAACCCAGTACATCAAATATCAATACATAAAAATTATTTAAACATGCTCCTTTTATAACTTCTTTTTACATATATTATATGGAATTAAAATTTCAACTAGAAATAAAAATTTAATTATCACAGTCATCAATAATTTCTACCTTTATAAACAGTTTACTATTTTAAAACACAAAAGATGAGATAAGCCACATCATACACAAAATATAAAACACAATTATGTTTGTAGGACCAAAATCAAAAATTTTAATCAATTATGTTTTAATATTCATTGAGGTATATTGCATTGTTACCCAATGAGACAATGTATGATAACTTCATAATTTTATATAATAACAATAATCAATAAATACCAAAGCACTAGGATTTTAATGTTCATCAAAATAAAATCAAATAGCAGTGTAGATCTCTGATCACCTTTCCCATATAATGAACCAAAATTCTATAAGAGATCATAACTACGAATGTGCCCTAAAACACCAAAATAACTCCATGATATCAATAGATATCAACCATCTTAGGATATAATGGTGAAATAGATGATATAAAATGAAACAAAATGATATTGGGAGTTAGTTCCTTTGAAAATAAAATTATATACATTATGGTTACCCATATTTCTTTTTTTGAATATTAATAATCCTTTTATTATATAATAATTGTTCTCTTGCATTGGATTTTTCTATCATTAGATATGTGTATTGATCTTTAAGAATTAAAATTACTATTAATAGATATTTTAAGTCTTGTACATTGATTTATTGATGAAAGCTATGATGACAGTTGATTTTTGAGAGAAACTATACCATGGCTATATCATGAGTAATATTTCATTAATTAATAATAGAATAATGATTTTTTCATTTATATTATTTAATTTCTGTTGATATCATATAACCTTTTATATAAATAATGCAGTCCAAATAAACCCATGGCCTTAGAGTTTTGTAGGAAGGTTAATTTCCTAATAGTCAAAGAAAGAGGTACTCAGAACACAAGTTAATGACATCATAATGCATCCTATTTGATTATAGGTATTGTGATAGATGAAGTATATAACATAGTAATAGTTTGTGTTTGGTTTTATGTCATTATGACATTAAAAAATTTCGCTATGGGTTTCTATCATGTTTTTAGACCCTACCCTTGGACTTTCAGTAACCCCATAAAAAGTGACTAAGAAAAAAATCTTAAATGGTCACAAACTAATTTTACCTTACATAAATAATAATAACATAGATTATTTATCTTTTTAAAAGAATATTCTTCTCATTCATGGTTATGTAACTATTTATTTCTCACTTTATCATATATATTCTACCACTACTTATTGAAGATAATATTCAATGATAAGATTATTTAATAAATAAATATTTATTATTTATGGATTGTATTATTTATTTATTTATTGGAAAATAGTTGTGATATATTTCTTTATTCTTTTAATAGTTTTAATTTAAGGCTACATAAATATTGATTATGAATGAAAAACTAATTTTAATGTTCCATGGAGAAAAAATATATTAAAAATTATTTGAATAAATATTATACAAATTAATAATGAAATAATATTAAAATAATTTTATGGTTTTCCACATATCTTGAAATAATATATTTATTATTTTATTAGACATGAGATTCTACGTTGATTATGGAAATAAATATTATGTATCTGTAATTATAAATTTCCAAATCTCGTAGTATATAAATCTAATTATTATATTATCAACAATAATGTTTGTTGTTTTTGGTTATTGATCACAATAACTCACAGAGAATTATATTGATCCCTATAGAGAACCAATCTGATAATATTTTCATTAATGGAGAGAGATATCATCCAACAACATAATTTAACCTTGTAAGATCAAGAAGAATCCTAATTGGAAGCAAATCAATTAATGATCTTGGATGAATGATGTAAGAGTTATGATCTACCATGTGACCCACAGGAATATCCAACGATATTTCTTGATGGTTCAGTGTTCAAGTGTGGAAAACCACTATTTGTAGTTTATACATGATTATGACCATGGAATGAATATTAGATATTGAGACATTTTAAAATTCATTAGTGAAGAATGAATTCATCATAATGAATTTGACAAACTACTTAAATTAATTATAAAGTATTATGTTGTGATCCTATGTTTATTGTTGGTGTTTCCTTGTCAATTAATTGTTGATATAATTGTGTTGTTCAAAAAATTATTCATAGATGTAAATCTGAGATTAATCATCAAATTGGACTAAAATATTTGTTGATAATTCCCACCAAACACTTCAAGTATACCCAAAATATTAAAGTTGTATTAATGGGTTCACATAATTATTTATAAGTAATTAAATATCATTTAATTATTTATGCACTTACTATTCATATTAAATTACAATTTAATAATTCTTTAATCAGGATCAGGAGATATTATCTTCCTCCGCTGCATTCAAAAAAATATAATAAATAAATTGATTAAATTGGAATAAAAAACATTAGAATAACTACTTCATAGGTGCCAAGGATTCTACCTGGATTGAACTAGAGTACACAACATTTAGCTCATTGTATTATGTGGTGTACCAATGATTAATACAGAAAGAAAAATCTTGAAATAAAATTTAATTAAAATTTATAAATGTAAATTTGTTAAATTTTTTGTGTAATTAACACATTACATGTTTAAAATTCTAGCTTGATGCCCATGTTTTCTGACTACAAGTTATGTAATGAGTGTAATGATGTTTTTTCATTAGTCAAAGACGGATCATATGTCTTCTTACATGACCAACACGACTAGTAACCATGAATCATAAAGAAAACATTGTGTGTATCCCATGTTCATACCATGTAATCCATTACATTCCATAGTAGGACCACACAACCAATTCCAAAACATCGATTGTAGATAGTAAACAATTATCTATACCTAAAATGTAGTATTCCAATATACATAATGGATATTACATATTTATATAGAATTTGAAATTCATTTTTCAATATATTTAAAAAAATTCAACATGTTACCCATCTGACATTCAGTCAACTCATACACTCCATGTTATTTATATATATATTAATATTAAATATATATTTATATTCTCTGTAATATTTTGAAATACCAATAATGTAAAAATTGTAATACAGTGATTACTATATGTGCATTAAAACATAACAGTCATTATAAAAAACATGTTTTTCGTGTGTCATTCACCTGAATCAAACATGCAATGAAATTATGTGATACATTTTGTATGCTATATGTTACATCAGTAGAAATACAAAAAATATAACACTTGTTGGGATGTTTCGTTGTATACTCACTATGTTTCCAGAAATTTACATGTTTTAACCACAATAAAATATGAATAAATACATTAAAATATATAACTTTTTTTATGGTTGAGTTTCTAAAACATTTTGGGATGATAATTAATATAAAATATTTTTTTATTGAAAGAAATTAATTAGTCGATTCGAACATGATTTATCGTATATAATTTTAAATATTACTTAATTATAATTATTAAATTTGAACATCATTTCATGTAATTGTATTATCAAGATATCATACTAGACATTTTCATGTTATTGATTTCCTTTAAATTTTTTATTTAATTAAATTTATGGCATATTCAACATCCATCCTCTCATTATGTACAACCATACATTCCAATGGACTCCTTTTACGTAAACCCACATAACTGATACTATAGTTCTCCTCACCTATATGTGAGTAAAATCATATGTAATATATTGATATCCTTGGAGAGTGGAGGTGGTTCATATTTTTAGTTGAGGTGAAACAACTCCAAGATATACATGGGTGGACAGGTGGAAGGCTACAACGCAAACCATTCCATTGTTCATGAAATACACATGAGTCGACAATTAGTTTACCATCATATAAGAAACTATCCATAACAAAATAAATCACTATTATGACACCCTTATTATATAAATTATATAATTTTGAAAGGTTATTTTCATTGTTGCTGTTTTTTGTGATTTCTTGAGTTAGTGAATTAACAAACATAGAAATTAGGAATAAATAAATTAGATTAGGCATAATCATTATCTAATACATGCATAATCACTTAATTAAATCCAATATATATAAAAAAGTATGTAATAGAATAAAAAATGGGAAATTAAAACCTAAATATTATGATCCCTAAATTATATATAGTTAGTGGATCCAGCTTTACGCTACATAAATTAAAATCTAATAGTAGTTAAAAATTATTGAATGGAAAAATTTGTGGTGATTTCAATTATCAGATTATTATATCATGGTATTGGGTTAAAAACAATAGTTTACATCAATAGTTTATTACCAAAGATGTACTGAGAGGCTGAGGTTTAGGAAGCCAAGAGTTTATGATTTTAGGATTAGCGAGTTTAATCAATATATTAAGGAATTTAATGGTAAAAAATTTTGTAATTTTATACCAACATAAAACCCATAAAAACATGTCATTCCAAATTATATGTTATGATATGGGGAATATGGGTCATATCAACAAGAATTCCCAATTAATGGGATGTTCTGAACCAATGGTGAGACGTATTGTTTTTCAATAAAATTGTATGTGATTGACAAATTTAATATTTACTATACAATTTTATCATATAATGTAGTAACAATCCACTCAAATTAATTATTTAAATAATAATTATCATGACATAAATCATATATCTATGATCTTGTACAGGAGAGGGGTTACATTTCCAGTTGCACATATTTCCATGAATGGAAATGGTTTGTTTGTTTCATTTCATCCAATGAATAGAAATTAAATGTTATTTTATACCCAATTGTAGAAAATATTTTCCAACTGGGATATGAGGAAGAGTTGTCTCTCTATAATAAAAATTTTGAAAATGCCAAATATGTACAATTTCTCATTCCATATTCCATTTCTAGTGTTCATATAAAAATTATGATATTATGGATCCACATAAGAAGATTTCTCACCATCATTATCTTAATATGTATAAGGTGATACAATAGTGAAATGATATCTCTAATGTATTGTTCACATGTGTTCTTGGAGAGTTGGTGCTTGTTAGCCCACATATAATAAATATAAATGGACACATCGAGAGATCAATCATCTTGGGAATTTTGTTTTGTGATGATCTATGTACATATATCATTCTTTCATAAATACATAAATTATTCCCCAGTTTCTTTATAAATTACAACATGAGCAGTTGTTAGAATACACTTTCATAACTTTTTACTCTCATTCACCATGGTGATAAGGATATGGTGCATAAAAACACAAAATCTTGATGGTGAATAAGAAATGTATGAATAATGATAATGGGCCCAAAATTCACTCCATGCCTAATCCTACATAGAAAAATACTTCACATAAAAATATGAACAAATGGATATTAAAGGAAAAGGAATCACGGTGTTTTGCATGTGGGAAGTTGGTCCCATGGAAGTGGAGCTACAAACAGAAGAAAGGTGAAGCTAAATTTGTTTTCATGTTTTCATTGTCGAGTATAATATTTATATATAAACACATTGAGTAGTATATAAAGTATTTTGTGGTAACATTTTATCAATAAAATAGGTATATTACAAAATATTTATATATGAGAGGTGGATCTTCATGTACCCAATGGAGAAAAACTTTCAAAATTGTCTACTAGAGACTACTACATTACACTAAACCCAAATTGATTTCGGTTTCATGTAATTGTAATTATGATATAATTTTTACTAAAAACGTCATCTATGATTCATTCCTTGACATGGATGTTATTTTTTCATATTTAGAAATTAATAAGATTACTTTAACAACAACATCTCTTTTTATGTTATAGAATATCTAAATAATATTATTTATTCCTAAAATTTAGAAGAGAATGTATTGAAAATTGATATTGAATGATGTTAGAACTAATCATCTAAAATATGGTTTTAGATTTACCATTTCAATCACATAAATAAGAATAATATGAAAATGTTATATCAATAGATACATTGATTCCCTTTTGATATAAAAGCTCGTAAAATCTGTCATTCATTTTTTAAAGGAGAAATGACCAAACCACCATTTTGAGGATAGGTAAAAATGTCTACCAAGCATCTATGGTTTGTACACACTGATGACTGTGTATCTTTTATAATAAACACTATAAGTGGATATTCTTATATAGTAAAATATTTTATTTATATATATATATTTATATTTTACTTGGTGAGGTATAAGTCTAATTCCATTGATAAATTCAATGAATTTATGAATGATGTTAAAAATCTAATCCATAATATGATAAATAAGATTTGATCTAATTGACGTGGTGAATAATATCACTAAGAGATTATAATAATTCTACTGAATTTTTTGATTCTATCTTACTCACTCCACCTTGTACACCTATATGACATAATTCATGTGAAAGGTGGAACCAAGCATTTCAAGACATAGTAAGCTCTATAATGAGTCATGAAAGTATTCCATTCTCTTTTTAGTGATATGTAATTAAAACTACAAAATATATAGTAAATCATGTTCCAACTAAAGTGGAAAATATGATTCCCATTAAGGTGTGGAGTGTAAAGAAACATGTTCAGTCACATACATGTGTATGGGGATGTGAGTCATTTTTTATTGAACTTTTTGGAAACAAAATAGAAACTTGAGTGATGAAATGTTTATTAATAAGATATCCCATTTAATTTGATGGGTATTATATATATATATATATATATATATTAACGATTATGAATGAAATTGACTATTTTGAGACAATATAACTTTCTTTACAAGGACCCTATACTCAAGAATGTTAATTAGAGCATGATAGAATATGATGAAGTTTTTTCTCAAGATATATATGATTTTTTAGAAAAAGAAATTCCATAGGTCCCCATTGAAGAATATTTTTTAGAAATATTTGGTTTACTAGTTATTGAAGATGGAGACTCAATATTTATTAAAAATAATGAACCTTTGTAGAATAACTAAGGCAGTAAAGAGCTCAGAATCTATAAAATGGATGAAATCCAGGATTTTAGAGCTAGTTTCAAGGTATCATAATCATATTTATATTCTGGTCAATCTTCTAGATGATGTAATGCATAATAGGTGAAAATAATAATTTAACATAAAACCTGACATATATAGAAATTCAGTTACCTATAAATAATTTATAGTCTCTAATGTTCCTAAACATTGTCAAGGAATTGACTAACATGAAGACTTTTCTGTATATTATATTATTAAATCCATCATAATTAAACTTGATATTATATAATACCATGAAATTAAAATATAAAAAATAAATGTAAATATAACATTACCTAATAAGAACATTCAAGAAGATGTAAATAAGGTGAAACTAGTAGTTTTTGGATTCAAACAAATTATAAAAAGTATAATATGTTATAGAGATTAAATAATGGATTGAAACATAAATCTAGCTTATAGAATAATAATTTTTATGAATCTGTAAAAGAATTTGGTTACATTAAGAACATAAGTGGTCCTTGTTTTTACAAGTGTTTCAATGAATGTGTGGTGGTTATCATTGTATTATATGTTTGTGAAATATTAATTATTGGAAATGACATATCATCATTATAGTATTTCTCTGATTGATAAAATTAAACATTCTCGAGATACAATTAGCTATATAATCTAATAATCTTGTGATAATGATCATTTTGGAATGATCCAATAGTCTTCTTTGACTATGTTATAGTACATAAATTTACTAGATATTAATGTCATGAACCATCTCGGGTACTATGGTAACCCAAAAATCTAGCTAGCCCTAACATAGCCTGATGGGTGTTCCTAATCCACATGAGTTGGTGACTAGCACCCACATCACACTATATGAAAGTGGGAACAATTTTGAAACTAATAATGAACTAGTAAGATAAAAAGGAAAATATGCATAATAAAAGGATCTTCAAGAGGAGTAATGTGCCAAAAAAACAAAGCATAATCAATCCCAATGTACTACAACCAAGTACCAAAATAGAGAATCAAAACTCGAATCCCTAGGGACATAACTCACCAATCCCAATGTTCAATAGTTGAATTCACCTCCATGTTATCATTTCCCATTCCTCGAACCTAGAAGAGTGATGTCTACAAACTACCGAAGGAAAAACTAGGGTGTCACACCTCGACCTCAGAGGCATATTTACTTTGTTTTATTTTTATTATTTACTCAGTACTACATCATTTTGATGAGTTTTAGTTGGTCCCAGTTTTAAAATTTTCAAAGATTGATATTTTTAGTAGGACTCAGGCCGGTGCACGATCCTTATACTGCTAGCAGTGACTATGCGTTCTGTCATAGAGATTGTGTGATTTACCGATTATTATTTTTATTCAAAAATGATATGAGATATATCTTTCTTTTTAATTATCATATAGTTTATATTAGTACTGTTCTGTTGTTATCAATATCATTAATATTATTATCTTTTAACTAATAATAATGATATTATTATTATTGAGAAATAATCTTTTTTTTAATTCTATTGTTGTTATTTTTATACTTATTATGAGAAGGTTATTATTATAATTAACACATCAATTATTATTATTATTATATTATTTTCATTATATTATTGTTATTAATATTTTTACCCTAATGAAACACTAATATCATCACCCCCTCTCCCATTTTTGATGTGCACCGCACCTCTATGATCACCTTTATCCTGTAGCGCCAGCAACCACCTTTAGCCGCTACGCTACATCGGGCACAACCTCCACCCTCTTGCATAATTGCACGACCCACTACCAACACCTCGCGTTGTCCCCCCTTGAACGACCTCATTAAGCGGTCACTGGTATAGCGAATCTGCGCACCCCTCCTCCCCTTCATCTGCTGGTACGCACTTAAGCCCTAGCCAACTCCATCTCACCTTACAGGTTTCTGCCTCTCGACCCTCAGTCTGGTACAACCCCCTCTCGGTCCGGTGCGGCCTCCCTCATTCGGAGTGAGATCCCTTGTCCAGTCATCATCCGACCAACCTCACCTCACTGTGCCCCTACCTAGAACGTGTTGTCCGGACAAGGCCCCCTTCCCGACATGATTCCAGTGAACCTAACTACTTCACGGCGCGATTCCAGCGAACCCGGCCCCCTTCCTGGTGTGAGTCCAGCGAACCTGGTCCCCAATGTTCGATGATCTTCCGACTTAATCCTGAATTTCATGGTGCAGTGCCTCAGCATGATCCGATGTGACCGTGAATTCACATTTTGGGTTCGCGAAGGGTTTCTCGGGTCATGTCGGACCCCGTATCGTTCACCATCACCATTGTTGAAGCGATTCAAATTGCATCAGATCATGCACTATTGTTCGTGGGGCACATTTTTCCCCACCACATGTTTTGGTTCACTTCCACCATCCCAAGGTAAGAGTTTAGTTATCGCTCACATGTTTATTTTTTGTTATTGTTATAGTGTTTTGAATTCCTTGTATATTGTTTGTAGTACGAATAATTATATTGATGTGAAATCTTGCCATTCCATGTTCTGATGATCACCGACATTGTCCGAGGTGATGTTTTAATCCCTAGTTTCTTTGCACCCTTTATCTTTTTTGGTCGTGTTCTCATCTTTGAGTCCTT
The DNA here is from genome assembly GCA_963277665.1 of Viscum album. Taxonomy (NCBI): domain Eukaryota; kingdom Viridiplantae; phylum Streptophyta; class Magnoliopsida; order Santalales; family Viscaceae; genus Viscum; species Viscum album. The sequence goes on from OY728128.1 coordinate 329,770,193, forward strand.
GGTTTTCATTTAGAGGTTCATCGGTCCGTGTGTCCTTAGGGTGGGAGATAGAAATTGTTGCAGTAGTTGAGATTTTTTCCATATGAATGCACACAAATTTCAAAGTATGGAAAGATATACTTGTATGTCTGCACATGCATGGTAGGGGTTTCTTAAGTTAGAATGTTTCGACTGGACTTGCATGAGTTATGAAAATCCATGAATTTACATTCCATTTCTTGTCCTTGATTATTGAGTTTTTCTATATATTATTATATTTCTATGCAACTTCATGGTACCTATTTAATGATTCTTGTGGTGTTCTAAAATTATTTAGTGTTTTTAAAGATAGGGTTTACATGAATCTTGGTTTAGGCCATGTATATGATGCCTATGGTGTTTTTAAATTTCCACATGTTATTTTAGGGTGAAATTGGATGTTTGGGTGGGGTTTTTCCCATAAAAATGTCTTGATAAATTGTTCTATAATATGTTTTCGATTTCCTGTATGAAATGTGGTGTTTTCCCTTGTTTTGGTTTGGTGTTTGTCTAAAAATAGGCTTTTGGTTTTTGGACCTATGTGGTATTTATTTAGTGAGTGATGTGGGTGTTTTTGGGCTGAAATTAAAGGGTGCGTTTATAAAATTTTGTTTCAATATGTTTTGTGGGTTTTGAAGTGTTCCTCTTGGTTTGGCCTAGGTGGCCATGGAAACATGCTCGGGTGAGTTGTTGGAAAAATGAAATGGGTGTTTGTAAATTTTGGGGTGTGTTTGGTTGAAATTGTAAGTCAAAGTCCGTTTGGAACATTATTAGGATTTGTTGTTTAAACTTGACATAAAGATAAATTTGTACGATTTTCGTAAATGTTTTATTTAAGGGGTTGTTTGGCCATGTTGGTATAAGGATAGAATTTGTGGTCATTTTTTAATGAGTTATAAATGTTTTGATAAAAGGATGAGAATTGTGAATCTAATGGCATGTTTTCCATTTTATATTGGGTGTTTACAAAAGGTTGAATATGTGTGAATTTTATGAGGCCCGTTTGGCAGCTTTGAAACTGTGTGTTTGGAAACCCCTATTCTCTTAGGCCAATTTCCTCGTCATTCTATCAGGTGAGAGGAGGGTCCTCGGTGGGATCCTCCTTTTGAAAATATTTATTTCAAGGCATGTGACTAACCTTGAGTTGGTCGGAGTGGTGTCAGATTTTGTCTTGTGCTTGATTATATATATATGGCTTGTTAGTTGAATGTGTGGCACACCTCTTTGTGAACATATCACGGAAACATAGCATAGCAAGGTGGTTTACTGAGAACGACAGTTGCACTAGTTTAGATGACACACTGACTAGTGTCTAATACCAGGGGATGTTTTTTTATTATTATTGCAATGGGATTGGGCCCCTCGACCAGGCCAGGTATGGCAACAGTCGGGCGTTAGGGCGTTATGACGTCATAAATAGTTGGCATGCCTTCTGGATGAGTCACATGTATAATACATTCTGGTCTTCCTATGAGTTCCTATGTTTTCTGTGATCTTTTGATACGAGAACTATTAGTATCATTGCCCTTATTGTGTGTGGAATTATACCCTTGAACGTTGATTTGGTGTTTCATTGAATAGTTTTCTGTACATGGTTGGTTTTAAAAATTAACTTCAAATTAGTTATTTTGAAAAGGATTGTGTGAACCCCTATTTTTATTCCTTTGCCTTTTTTTGGATTATAAGGGAAATGGATTTGTTATTGTTAGTTTTTAAAATATAGGTTAATATGAAAACAATATTTTTATAACTGTTGTTCAAAATACTATTATTGGACTATTTTGGAATTGGAAAATGAATGGATTCTGTAGTTCATTTTTTGTATCCCAACTGAGCATCTCGGTGCTCACGCCTATTATATCATTCCATTTGTAGGTTCTGTTTCTCATGCAGGTTCCTGGTTCAGTTGCTCAATCTTGGAGTAGTGTGGTCTTGAGTTGGGTGGTGACCTAAATGGTCACAAGGAGGTATGTTTGGTTTTATTCTCTTTACATTGTCAGTATTTATCTTTATCGTCAGTTTTTTATCTTTTTATCTTCTGATCAGGGGAAAATCATTCTTAATAGTTTAATTTTGTTCCCCGACACTAGTTGCCAACCCGTGGGGATCAGGAATGCCCTTCGGGTCATGTCGCAGACCAGCTCGGGTGACCAGCTAAAGGTCGGCCCAGGTTGGTTAGTGAAAAAATCATATCATAGGTGGCCCTCGATATTTGGGGTATATAGTAGAAGGATATTAGGACTGTTGGAGCTCAAGAGTTATGTTACGGGTCAGTTCCTGATCACCACTGCTCGCAACGAGACCAGAGTTAACAGGGGTAGTCTGGGATTTGAATCTTTTATCATTGGTTTTTATGGATTGAGGGATGATAATGGGGGGAAATCAGTTCACATTGTGGCCTCACATGGGGTGGTGACCCATATGAAGTCCAAGTGTCTTGCTCAAGGTCCTCTTAGGGTTATGCTTTAATTAGGGCATGACTCACCACCATGTATTTGGTTCAGACATATGCACTAGTTCCTCATTCTAGTGGGTTATTATTTCTTGTGCTTTTCTTATTCTCGTTTTATTTGAGTTTGTGTTAAAAGTGAAACTGGTTTTGATATCGAAAAGTGTTTCTAACAAATTATTTTTGAAATTACTAAAGTGTTTTTTATAGAAAAGTAGTTTTGGTTTGGAAAAACATGTTATGTGTTTGGATTTGGTAAGGAAAAGAAGTGCTTCAAACAAGGCACTACTTATTGAGGGACACATGTGCGTTGGTATGTACAAAGAGTACACGAGGGAAAATGTTTGTAGATAATATGATGGAGAATCAATGAACACACATGCAACGGTTCATAATGTTCCATAGGTGGGTTTCAAATTTTTAATGAAATAATGGGTTTTCCAAAATGATTTCATCTTGTGTTTGAATATTTTTGGCTTATGGGTCTGTTTCCTTTGGCTTGTGTTGTTACATTGAATGAGATTATGTTTTATGACCATTTTCTATGGTGTTTTTCATGTTGTTATGCGAATGCCACCCAGAAAGGCCCCAGAAGTTGTTAATGAGTCATGCCCAGCTCCTTGTTCCTTGTTTGTGTTTCCTACTTATCGAGGTAATAGAAGTCTGTAAGAGGCAGTTGTATAGATCGAAAAGATAATGACTTCTGGTTGTTGGGAACTCTTAGGGTTGTTAAGGTTTGTACCATCCAAGAGTTTCTTGAGGGTTAAGTTCTAGACTAGAAAATGTGGGATGTCTCATCGTCGTTTGAGTCTTGGTGTAGTTAGTGGGGGTCGCCTTTTTTGAAGTTTCCTCGTCTGTCAAGGACCTTCGTCTGTATCAACTCCCAGTTTTTTGGACCGTTATCATGCATACCACTAGTGTGGCCAGTTCATGCATTCACAGTTTCCTTGTCGCACCGATCCAAAGTATTTCTACTGTGCGGTTTTTCGGGCCACCAGTGAGGGTTCTGGAAGAAGTGTCAATCGGGAGGAAGGAGTTAGGTGCTAGAGGATGAAAATGCTTGATTGTGAGGCAGGAGATGCTTCAGCCATCAGGGCCCCAACCACATGTCTCGGGGTGAATCTCGCTCATAGTCATGAGTTGTCGAGGGCATATAGAACATCGAATCAGATAATGTATTCAACTTCAGAGGGAAACATCCATGTTTTTCTTGTTTGATTATTATTGTCTTCATAAAAACATCCTCGTTTTTGTGGTGGGATGAGCTCATTGTACCGAAATCCATATGGCATCATCCACTCTAAATGTGGAATTTAAATTATGTGTATTTATTCAAGGGTGTTGGTCTCGTGAATGGAAGACCCTTTCAGATTGTGAGTTGGTATCAAGTTCTTTTGTCAGAAAAATGATTGGTTTCAATATTAATGGGTAGTGTTTCTACTCCCCTTCTTAGATAATGCACCTCTCCATGTGTTTTCCTTTAGTGTGTTTCGGTTTTTAGGTGTTTCCCCCATCCTGGTTCCCGGTGTGTTTTTTCCCCGTAATGGTTTTAAATGATATTGGTGGAGTTGTTCTATTAGCGTTGAGATGGTGGGATGAGTCAAGTTTGGTTGTTCCCATGTATCCCCCTGGGATATGGGTGGTTTCATTGGGTTTTAAGGGTTTATGTGTATATAAATTCTTGTGGTGGGAAGGACCCTCTCATTTTCTCCCCTCAATATCAGGTTGTGGACTTCTTTAATTGTATTGGTGTTATGTTTTTGGAGAATGATCACCCTGAGGCTCTCAGTTCTCTATTTTTTTGTCTTTCCATGGACTCAGGTTGTGTCAACTGTTGTCTTGGAAACTTTCTGGGGGGGGGAAAGGTGTATGTGTTGGGGAGAATTGTCACACGTCGTCCTCAGATGCCTATTTACTTGGTTTTCTTAATATTTACTTGGTATCACATCATTTTTATGATGTATAGTTGGTCCCAGTTTGAAATTTTTGACTTTTGATATTTTTACCGGGTCTCGGGCTGGTGCGCGGTCCCTGCACCGCTAGCGGAGACCATGCGTTCGGTCCTGGAGATTGTCCGGTTGATCGATTAATATTATTATTCAAAAATGAAATGAGATAAATTTTTCTTTTTAATAATCATTTAGTTTATATTAGTTCTATTATGTAGTTATTAATATCATTAATATTATTATCTTTTAACTAATATATATTCATATTATTATTATTGAGAACGAATCTTTTTTCTAATTCTATTATGGTTATTATTATTATTATGAGTTGGTTTTTATTAATATTAAAACATCAATTATTTTTATTGTTATCATTATATTATAGTTATTATGTTTTGATACCCTAATTCAACCCTAATCTCATCGCCCCTCTCCCATTTTTGATGTGCGCCGCACCTACCTGCTCACCTTCCTCTTGTAGCGCCAGTGACCACCTCATGCCGCTATGCTTCCTTCGGCAAGGCTTCCGCCCTCTTGCACTGCTGAACGACCCTCTACCACCACCTCGTGTTGAACCCCCTTGTACGTCCCCATCCAGCGGTCCCCAGTCCAGCGAAGACATACACCCCTCCTCCCCTACATTTTTCGGCGCGCACCGATGCCCCAGCTGGCTTCGCCTCACCCTACAGGTTTCCACCACCCAGCCCTCAGTCCGGCGCAGCCCCCTCTGCGTCCGGTGTGGCCTCCCCCATTCAGCATGATCTCCCTTGTCAAGTAGGCTTTCGACCAACATCACCTCACCGTGCCCCTGCATAGAACCCGCAGTCCGGACCCGGCCCCCATCCCAACGTGATTCTGGTGAACCAGCCACCTCTCAATGTGATTCCAGCGAACCCGACCCCCTACCAGGTGCGCTTTCGAGGAACCTGGCCCCTACCAATCGATGATCTTCGGAAAAAAAAAACGTTAATTTCATTGAGAAGCACCTCAGTATGCTCTGAAGTCACTACAAAGTCAATTGTTGGGTTTGCAAAGGGAGTCTTGGGTCATGTCGGACCCTGTCTCATTCATCGCCGCTGAAGGTGAAGCAATTCAATTCACTTGGGATTGTCTATTGTTGTTCGCAGGGTTCATTTGGCCTCCCTGCCTATTTTGGTTTGCCACAACCATCAAAAGTTAAGAGTTTTATTATGTCAAACTTTTTTTAAATTTTTGTTATGGTGTTTTGAATTACTTATATATTATTTTTAGTACGAATAATTATTTTTCTGTGAAATCTTTTATTTTCCATATTCTCATTATCACCACTATTGTCCTAGGTGTTTTTTTAATCCCTCAATTTTTTTCACCCTTTATTTTTTTGGGCTGTTTTTGCATATTTGATTCCTTGGTTATCATTGAGAGGTGCATCAGTCTGTGTCGCCTTATGTTGGGTGTCATAAATTGTTGCAGGACTCGAGATCATTTCCATGAGCGCACACGCATTTTTTAAGGTATGGACAGATATATTTGAAGTTTTCATGTGCATGTGAGGTGTTTCTTGAGTTAGAAAGTTACGACTGGACTTCCTCGAGGAAGTAAAATAAATGAATTTACGTTTCATTTCTTGTCCTTGATGCTTGAGATTTTCGATATATTATTATCTTTCTATGCATCTTCATGGTAACATTTAAATATTCTTGCTGTGTACTAAAATTATTTGGTGTTTTTAAAGGCAGGGTTTACATTAATCTTGTTTTAGGCCATGTATATGACGACTTTGGTTTTTTTAAATTTCCACATGTTCATTTTGTGTGAAATTGTATGTTTGTGTGGGGTTTATCAAATTAAAATGTTTTGTTAAATTGGTTTGAAATATGTTTTGGATTTCATGTATGAAATATGGTGTTTTTCCTGGTTGTGGTTTGGTGTTTGTCTAGAAATAGGCTTTTGGTTTATGAACTTGTGTTGTATTTTTTTAATGTGTCATATGCATGTTTTTTTGGTTGAAGGAAAAGGGTGTATTTATAAATTTTGGTTTCAAAATTTTTGGATGGTTTTGATGTGTTCCTCTTGGTTTGCACCGATTGTCCATGGAAACATTGTAGGGTGAGTTGTTGGAAAAATTATAGGTGTGTTTGTAAATTTTGGGGTGTTTTTGAGTGGAAGTGGAAGTCAAAGCCCGTTTGGAACAATCTTATGTATTGTTGTTTTATCATTAATCAATGTGAAATTGGGAAGGTTTGGTAAATTTTTTATTTAAGGGGCTGTTTGGCCATATTGTTATAAAGATAGTATTTGTGGTCATTTTTGAATGGGGTATAAATTTTTTTATAAAAGGATGAGCGTTGTGAAGCTAAAGGAATGTTTTGAATTTTATATTGGGTATTTAAAAAATGTTTAATATGTGTGAATTTTATGAGGCCCGTTTTGCATCATTGAAACTGTGTGTTTGGAAAACCCCTCTTCGGTTAGGCCCATTTCCTCATCTTCTGATCAGGTGACTGGAGGGTCCTCTATGTGGGCCTCCTTTTTAAAATAATTATTTTAAGGAATGGGACTAACCTTGATGTGGTTGGGGTGGTGTTGGATTGTGTCACGTTCTCGATTATATATATAGGTCTTATTATTTGAATGTGTGGGACACCTCTTTGTGAACATAGCACAGAAACTTAGCATAACAAGAGGGTTTACTGAGAATGATTGTTGTAGTAATTTATATTACGCACTAGCTAGTGGCCCTTAGCAGGGGATGTTTTTTTATTATTATTGCTATGGGATTAGGCCCCCAAACCATTCCAGGTAGGGTGACAGACAGGCATTAAGGCATTATGATGTCATCAAGAGTAGGCATGCCTTCGGGATGAGTCACATGTATAGTACGTTCTGGTATTCCTCCGAGATCCTAGGTTTTCTGTGATCCTTTGATACGTGCACTATTACTTCAATTGCCCTTACTATGTGTGTAATCATACCCTTGAACATGGTTTTATTGTTTCTTGGAAAAGTATTGTGTACATGGTTGGTTTTATAAAGGAACTTCAAAGTATCTATTCTGAAAAGGTTTGTGTGAACCTCTATTTTGGTTCCTCTTCCATGTTTTTGAATTATAACAGAAATGGATTTGTGATTGTTAATTTTTAAAATGCATTGTCATATGAAAACCATATTGTTATAACTGTAGTTCAAACTAGTATTATTCGAATGTTTTGGAATTGGAAAATACATGGATTCTGTGGTTCATTCTGGGGATCCCTACTGAGTATCTCAGTGCTCATGCCTACTATATCTTTCTATTTGCAGGTTCAGTTTGTCATGCAGGTTACTGGTTTAGCTGCTCAATGTTGGAGCAGTGGGGTCTTGAGTTGGGTGGCGACCTAGGAGGTCACAAGAAGGTATGTTTGGTTTTATTTATTTTCACTTCCATTTCTTATCTTTATCGTTCGTTTTGTTTATCTCTTTTTCTGCTTCTCATGGTCCAAATAATTCACAAAAGTTGAATTTTGATACCAGGAACTGGGTGCCAGCCCGTGGGGATCGGGAACGCCCTTCAGGTCATGTTGCAGACTGGATCGGGTGACTGGCTCAAGGTTGGCCCAGGTTGGTTTGTGACAATGGGTGTGAGCTAAAAATCCTATTATGTTCTCATCACAAGTTCAATAATATATTCAAAAAAATAGAATAGCCATATATGGTGCATTCAATTTTAAAAGAAAATAGGTTTGGAATTTTAGAAAATATCTAATAAATCATGCTATAATGATTATTTGATCGAAATATACTTCATGAAAATGATATAAAACTGATTGAATAATCCAAAAATTTTCCTAAATAAAACACATACATAAAAAAATTTATGTAAATTCATTTGGAATGTAATGAATTTTTACGTACATGGAACACATTTATATCTCAAACAAAAATCCCAAGCATGCTACATTATCATCTTTCAAATATGTATGATATCATTTCTGGGTATAGGATTCACACTCTCTATGTGATAATTGAAAAATTTATATAAAGGTAGAGCTATCACACAAGAAAATGGAAATTCATACCATTCCTAACATGGATGTAATTTTTTCATGTATGTTTTAGAATGTTGTAATAGCAGAAAGTGTGTCCAAATAACTATCTATCTAACTAAGGCCTTCATGGTCTCTTACAATATCAATGATGGAAATATTATTTTGAAACTTCTTAAAATATAGTTAAATCCCATTCAATTATTTCAATGGAAATTTTTTCATTTTAAACAAAAATGGATTTTGATAAAAAGAATACCTCTTTAAAATGATAAAACAACTCGGTTTCAATCAAAACATTTTTATGCCATTTCCCCATGATTGAAATCTATTCACAACCAGATCCATCATTTCAAAATTCATTTCAACATTTAAATATAAAAATATAAATGAAATAATTTACATAAAAATCAAAATTTAAATTCAATAAATTAAATTAACCAATTTACCTAAAAAACTCTCCAATTTAATGGAATTGGGGTTTTTCCAAATACCTACTACAAAGACATTTCATAACTCCCAATTCAATGAATTTGGATTTTGTTACATCAGTTGAATGTGGGTATAAGAAATTAAAATTGAACCAACAGTTGGAATAAGTAAATAAATTCAAGTTAATTAATTTGGAAAATCAGGACAGAGCCACATCCCTTTTCCTCAAATAATGACACTCACATTGGAATCCATCAATGAGAACAAAGTTGTAGAAGACGTCATAACTCAACCCATAATCAAGATCCAACACCACAAGTCATGGATCCTTCTAATAAAATATTTACCATTGAAAACCGATGATATGAGAAGGATAGAAACATGAAGAACGAGGGAGAACACTTACTCAAAAGTCACACCACAATTGTAACGATGATTGAATGCAAGAATTAAGGATTTAGAAGGCTTCAATGGATTCATGATCATATGGGGAAAGCCTTACGTTGGGGCAGAAAGAACCGGAGAGGATCCAAGATGAATTTATCAGATGCACTAACTTTTATAAAAATGTAGTTGAGGTATTACTAGACATTTAATATGAATAAAGGACATGAATTTGTTTAGATTCATAACCATCAAAACCCATAATACTTCAAATTAAAAGATGATGCTTCAAGATAAAAACCTATCAGTAATTCCATCACTATGTGTAAATAAAAATCACATTGTGTACCCATAACATCATTAAGTAGTACATGAATTGTGTGATCAACCACTACAAGACGTGTAATACAGTTACATGACATGCAATGCTTCGGTAGTCTATAGAAAAGATTTGTTAATGCTGAAAAATCCAACACACCTAACACTTCACCTTTATTGGTATCCTCTGAACATAAGATCGTCCCTACCCAGTCAATGAATAGGTAAAAATATGACAATATTTTTGGCTTATCTATCATTGTAGTAGTGAGATGTTACAACCTCCCCACCATAGAATGTTTATTCCCCCAGAATTCATATGAAGATTCTTCTATAATAATGAGATGATGTTGTTTTTCTCTCATCAGGGACTCACATTCCCACATCACATAAATATAAGAACTGTGATATAATAGAGCTTGAACCCAATATATAATCACCCCCTAAATTATATGGGTATCAAAATCTCTTATCTAGATTTTCCACTCAGTGAATGATAAATCAACTCCAGCTAAAATTTTTAGATAGATCTGATTGATACATTATTATCTATGATACATGGAACGTGTTATGTATAGTTTCAGCTTCGGTGGATGTGCTAAATGGTAATATTCTTACCCCACTTGCTCAAAACATAAAATGGTCCATCAAAATGTGGAACAAGCATACCATTCCTCACAAGCCATCGATGAACCAACCTAGGTGAATCTTTGAAGAAAGCCTAATCATCGACTACAAGCTATATTTGTCAATGATGTCAATCAACGTAAGTCGTATAATGAAAAACATTGATGAATAAAATAATCCATTATTGTTTATCATGAACCATGCTTGGTCAAACAAAGGAATTTTCCCCATCCTCTATGGAAATAATGGTAATTTATAAGTTCATCCATAAAAGGACTAAAAAATATTCATTCTGATCACAGACTAGTAACTGTTTTTAAAATAAAAGACAACCAGACCAAGGTGATCATCCCCAACCCCACTAATGTCAAGAACACAAGAATTAAACATATCATTAAGAATATCTATAGCTCTCTCTATCTGGGAATCTGACTACAAATGTAAGGCTATGATGAAATTAACCTGAGATCATAATGCCTCTGGGATGCCTCTCTAAAAGCGATACATAAATTGAGGATCCCTATCAAATACTATTGAAAATTAAAATCCATAAAAAACAATCTATTTCACATAGAGACTTCCAATAACCTAAGCTTTTGATTTATCATGAATGGGTATGAAGTGATATGACTTGGTTAGACTGTTGATCAAAACCCATACGAAATTATTCTTTCTCTACGTTTGAGTCAACCCAACCGAAAAATATATTGGGATCTCACCCAACATCAATGTTGGTACTAAAAGTGGATGAATCAAACTTGAAGGTTTCTGATGCTCATCCTTAACATAATGTCATGTATAGAAATGATAGAGATACTCAGCAATAAACCATCTCATACCAGGAAAATATAATTTCTTTCGCACATCATAGAAATAAATTGTGGTTCCTTGGTGAACATCTTATATTGAATTGTGACAATCCCCCACCATTACCTTTCATGCCACTAATGATTAACAAACTGATTTTGATAGTATATATAACTCTCTTTGGGGAAAGACCACTGGGAAACTATATCCCCTTTAGAAAGAGAGTATATAGCCATATATAATTCATCGTCATCCTATTGTTCCTAAAGAGTAATCTCAATAAGAGCAGATGTTAACTAAATTCTTACTATGGAAACTCCATTCCCCGATTCTCATAATCCAATATGAATCTATGAATAGAGGGACATAAAATTCCAATCTTCCACATATTCTTTCAATACATGGGTTTTAAGACTCCTACTCAATGCCCCTACAATTACATTCCTATTTTCTGTGGTTTAGGTGGAGTCAATGTAAAATATTTCATGATCTACAACCAATGCCTCTAGTATATATTCAAATATTTTTTAGGGTGGAAATAATTAATGATTTAATTGTCCTAAAACATTCTAAATGATTCACCCTAATGATAATTCAGGAAACTCATAATGATGTGAATCGTGGATCCATGTTCGAGGTCATGGGTATGATAATTCTACTTATTTTTCCATAGCTGACAAGATTCATAAGCCACCACATGATCACCATGCATAAGAACACAGGCCTAGCCTAAACCTGATACTTCAATAAAAGACTATATATCCCTACCCATCCTCAAGAAAGTTTAACACCATTGTAGTAGTCAAAAGTAAATTCTATTCAAAAAAATAATGTTATCATTTAACATCCCCAGCATACATCCCCCCTTCTGAGTTAGTATAGTCATTAGGGAATCCAACTTCGAGAAACCCTCCCTGAACCTCTGGTTGTTTTCATATAATCCCAAGAAGCTCCAACTCTCAATTAATTTTTGTGGTCTTTCTTAAGTAATAATTGCCTTCACTATTCTAGATCAACCAATATACCATGTTATGACACCACATGTCCCAATAATTTAATTTCCTGAATCCCTAAATTACACATTGAATTTATTGAATCGATTTAGTGATTTCATAGAAGAATAAAAACTATTCCTAGATGACACACATTATCCTCCCCGAATGTGGAGTAGATAGGTATATCATCCACAAAGACTACATTAAAGGTATCTAGGTACTCAAGGAATATATTATACATTAAGGCCATGAAAACTTCCAGATTAGTGGATAGACTAACGGGTAGAAAAGGGACTCCTAATGTATGGACCTTCTCATAAAGGAGGTTTTCTGAAGGCCAAATTCGTGTTTCCTCAAATTATGGAAACCTTATCAATGTTTGATCATTGAAAACCACATTTCCATTTTCAACTATTCAAATAGATCATCAATCCATATAAATAGATACTTGATCATTATCATAACTCTATTGAGTTTACGATAATATACACCCAAGAGAATGGAGTCATCAGCCTTCATAGTGAAGTGAACTGGAACTGCCCAAGGTGAGACAATTTGAAATTTAAATAATTTCTCAAGAAGATTATTAAACAATGAATTTAAAACATTTTTCATAGCTGGTGCTAGAAGGTAAGAGGTTATTTGGACTGGTTAAGTAAAAAATATTAATTCAATTGAATACTCAACACATCTAATAGATAGAAGACCTTATAAATCGATAAGAATCATGTTGATAAACTAGAAGATGACTAGAGGAAGATTTCCGCTCAAAGATTCCCACTCTCGATCATAAGAAATCAATGATATTACAATCCCCAACTTCATATAAGATAGTATGGATCTTCATGAACTTGGGCCCTAATATCCATGAATTATAATAGATGCACCACTAGGTGTAGTAAGGTAGACCCACCAATGATATTGATCAATCCAACCATTATTTGAAATGATCCAATCTATACTGAAAATGACATCGAGAGATTTTATATTGAGAACTAGAAAACTCCAAGGTACATCGACATATTATAGAGAGAAGACACATCAAGGACTAAGAAAACCCTTATACCTCTCCATACTAAGGGGTTATAGAAATATCAATTTCACAATATAAATGATACATTGGATTATTAATTTGATTAATGATACATGTTGTAATAAAAGATTTAGATTCACCACTATCCAAAAGAGCAGTCACTAATTATGATGTTGTAGTAACGGTACCGTTCAAAATTTCTAGACCTGTATATGCTTCCTCTAGAGACTCTTCTACTATGTGAAGAAGATTTGTTCTAGATTCTTGTGGTTTGAACCCTTTTGTATGTGATGAATCATATTTCTCCATTATTTTAGGAGGTAATCATTTTCCACTATGAAAAGTAGATAATTCATTGATGAATATCAGTAATTTACATGAACATCCATAGGAGATACAATTATTAGGTGCCTCAGTGAAATCCCACATATAATATTATGGATTTCCACAACAATGGAAAATCAATGAAATTACTCTTGGTGTAGTGGAGGTCTGGACTAACATTGCAGTCATGAATTTCTATGAGAATCATCACTCTTCTATTTACCCATGATGGGACTCATGCATCCACTATGAGAAAATATAACTCTCATTAACCCTAAATTTCAAGCCGTGTCTATCTCTACAATCATCACCCTATCCATAACACCAATATAAGTAGGAATATTTAGGAAGAAAACCTGAAAATTGTTATCTAATCGATGTCCCAACTCAATCCATAAATTCTTTATCCTTCCATTAGATTCTATCTCATGTGAAAAATGAACTATATCAATAATGCGGGTTGAATACTTGATCATGGTTCTATCAGCAAGATCAATATTGAAATACTCCACATCCTTTGCTAATACCATTTAATCTGTATCAAACTATTTGGTGAAAATAAGCTTGATGTACTTCTACTCTCTCACCTCAGGTTTCTTCACCATCCACATCATGTACCACCATCTCTAGCTACATCTCTCCATTACAAAGGTGTCACAATTCACCTAGATAACAACTAGTGTCTCCGGAAACATCACAAAACATTAAATACTTCCCATCCACTCCATTTTAAGTGGAGGATAAATGGGGCCATTGTAAACTAGTGGTTTTTGGGAAATGAAATATTGAGAATTATTTAGAAGAACAACCCCCTATGTATCCACATATGTAGCCTAATGGGGAATAGTCATGGTTTCTTCCTAAAATCCAAGATAATATGCACGATCACCCCAACTAGATTTGGATACACAACAAGATTTTATCAATGTGGTTCAACATAGACCACTTTTTAGATCTTATTTACATTCCTTCTAAGTGAAATGATGTTACAAAACACCAAAATACAACATTTAATATTTTTTTTAGTTCTCAAATAGAGAAATAAGAAAAAATATTCCCAATAGAAGAAACAAGAAATATTTGGATTTCACTCATTCAAAATAACTATAGGGATAAGAGTAGATCCAATCCACAAGACATCATTCCCTAACCACCCCTGGAAACCTAAGGTTCATTGTAGTTAGAGTTGTCTTGTAACTCAATAACACCTAATTAAAATGTCCCGATAAGATTTCACAAAATCAAACTGACTTCAAGAAAAAAATATTAGCCGCATATGATACCACTATTTCATGAACCAGCCCGAGTACCCTCAGTAGCTAATAACCAAGTCGGCCCTGACATATCCCTTAATGTGATCTCGATCTCCACGGGTTAGTGATTCGTACCTAGTATTGCCCAACATGAAAGTGGGAATGATTTCTATACTAAGAATGTCAAAGTAAAAAAAAACAAGATAGTATTCACAATAAAAGTAACTCCCTTGGGAGTAATGTACTCGAAAAAAAATCATAGCATAAATGTGTGAAAAGTTCAAAAACTATGTACCATCATAGGGAAACACATCTCGAGTCTGTAAGGGAAAAAAATAACCAAGACCAAGGTTTAATAGTTGGACCTACCTCCAACTGATCATTAACCCATTATTTAACAATCAAGAATGATTTCCAAAAACTCATAATGGAAAAATAGAATGTAATTAGCTAAAAATACATTTATGGTCCAACCATGGGATCCATAATAGATTCCAAAAAATATATTATCTAAAAAAATTTGTTCAATTTTCAATATATGCTTGTTTGAAATTTTAAATCATATCTAAAAAATTAATCTATAAAGTTCATTTAATGGAAATATAATATTGGAAATGGCATTACAAATGATAGAAAAATTATAAAACAATGGCTTAAATAAAACAATAAGATAAAATATTTTATGTAAATTTAGTGGGAATGTAATGAAATTTTACAATATTGGAATACATTTATATCTCAAATATAAATCACAAGTGAGAAATATGGGCATCTTCTAAATAGGTACAATATCATTTTTTTATATATTACTCCAAACTCTATAAGTGATCTTAGAAAAAATCTTTATTCACACGTCCCAATAAAACTGGATAAAGGTGACTCATCACAATCCCATTAGGGATTTTACGCACTACATATTTGTTTTAGAACATTTTAACAGTGTAGAGTGAGTCCAAATTACTCACTAACTACCAATGTCTTGTATGTTATCTACATAATAAATGATGGTAAATTTATTTTGATTCTTCCTAAAATACAATTAAATCTCATTCCTCCATTTCAATTTCATTTTTCTATTTAATACCAAATGAGTTTTAATAAAAAAACATACCTCTTTAACAAGATAAAACCATTGGGATTCCATCAAAACATTTTGTATGCACTTCCACAAGTTTGAAATCCATTCAAAAATAATTTCATCATTTCATAATTAATTTCCATAATTAAGATAAAAATAATTAAATTGAAATAATTCCCATAAAAACCACAATTTCATATAAAAAATTTCAAATAACTAATTTCAGAAAAACACAACCAAGTTCAAATGAATTGGGGGTTTTTTAAATTCTCAGGCAAAATCCATTAGAAAACTCGCAATTCAACAGAATTAGATATTTTGAAATCAATTGAAATAAATTTTAATAAATATAATTTAAATAAATAATGAAAATAAATAATTTAATTCATGTTAATCAATTAGGCACATCGGGATCAATCCATCTACCTTTTTCTCCTAGAACGACACTCAAAATTGTACTCATCGATGAGAATAAAGGAATAGATGACCTCAACCCAAACTAAGAATCATGATCCAACAATAAAAGGAACTGATCAATCAATTCAATGATGATCCATTTACATCCCATGAGAGGAGATATATGGAAACATGAAGAATGTGGGAGAACACATCCCCAGAAATCACACCGAAACAGTAACGACAATCGATCATCAAAAGGATGGATCCAAAAGAGTTTCAAGGCTTCAAGACTACTTGTTTAAAACCATAGGTTAATGGAGAAGTAACTGGAGAGGATCCAAAAATAATTAAATTCCTGCACTACCTATTTGAATAATGTAGTTGGATTATTACACAATATGTAATACCAATACAAATAAGGAAATTATTGAGATTCATAACCCTTGAAACCTTTATTGATATGAATTAAAATTTGATGCTCCAACATAAAAACCAATCATTAATTCCATAATTACATATAAATAAAACTCATAACATACTCTAATCACAGCGTGATGACATTTGCAACCTGTATGCATAACCATTACCTGATGTGTATCACTATTCTACGATGTTTAATACTATATAAGTGTATAGAAAATCTATTTTAATGCTTAAAATACAAAAAAATTCTAACTTCAGAATTATATCTATCCTCCCAACCCACACTCAGCCCACCACAGTCGAAAAAAATGTAAATATATGATAAGATTTATGGAAAACCTATCATAGATGAATGAGATGGTACATTAAATAGATTTATAATAGAACAATCAAAGAGAGGATTGGTTCTAGGGTCCCATGGTATACATATTTCAAATAAAATGTGCCCTTAGATAGAATATGAGAAATATAGAATGAGTATAATCTCATACACTTATAACATAGGAAGAATAATCTATTCCTTGTTATGTACTATGATTTATGTTACTTACACCCTGATAATTATAGGCATATATCTAGAAGTTCAATGTGAACAACATTAGTGTCTATTCTAACTTTCCTTAAGTATCTAAAAAAACCGATGATATATTCCATGTATATTGAGGATATGGGGAGTTATAAGTTAGGGTATACACTCATGATATCATTCAAATAGTTCATAGTGTTCTTTAGTTATGGTGCTGATATGTGTTCATTCTTAATGGGGGATTAGTGACCTTGAAGATTTCCATATTATTAGTATTCGTGGATTCAATAAAAGAGTCTAAATATATAGAGCATTTTGATGACACTAAATAATCTATTTGGATATGAAACTTCATTTTTTTGTGATTTATGTGGAACCTAAGAAAACATAAAATATCACATTATATTTTGATAATACTCTAATAGTATCTAGTGAAAAAGTTCTAAGGTCCGACTAATAAAAAATCTAAAAAACAATGGTTTTATAACCACCCATAATAATTTTCATAAAATGTGAACGATTTAGTAAGAATAGAATCCGTGGAATAAAATGTGATGGAGCCCACAAATAAAATATTACCTCAACAGAATGATGATTATATTGTGATAGCTAGGATGATGAAGGTTGTTGCAGTTATTTATAATGAAAGTGGAAACCAATTGGATTTGGTTCCCTAGAACCATATTTGTTATATTTTATGGTATCTTTTATTAATTTTTCTGAATATTTTTAAACATATTATAAAATCATGATTGTTATTATTCTTGAAATATAATGTGATAATATTATAGTTGTGGCCATCAAACTAAATGGTTATATGTATTCCCCATTACGATTAGGGCCCATAAGTTCTATGATAGTATTGATAAATATATTTTCTATAGTTATATGGTATAATTTGACACGAAAAAATTATATAGGTTATCTTGGGTGGAGACTCATAAAACCTGGAATCACATTCTCATTGTTATCACCCTTGGTAATTTTTATTATAAAATATTATGAGAACATGAACCACCCATAGGAAGTCCTCATTTGTATGTGTATTTTATGTTCTTATATGAGTACATGTTTATTTATCAATATTATTTTATAATATTTTTATTATTAATGAATATTAATTGTTAAATAAATTATTTTATTATTGAATTCAATGATTATATATGATTTCAGAGAGGTATGATATATTGGGTGAATCATGAGTAGTATTGAATTAATAAATAAATAGAAAATGTATTTTCCCCTTATTTTATTTAATGGATGTCGATATCTCAGTCCCATCAATGTAAAGTAGATTTCATGGATAAATCCATTGTTGTGGTGTTATGTGGTAAGGATCAGTTGTGGAATTCTAATAAATGAGACAAAAATTACATATTATGATGTTACTAGAATGAATACCAATTGATTAGAGATATCATGATAAGGGAATTTTATTACATGTTAAGTGTCTGTATGAGGTTTTTTATCATCGTGACATTATGGGTTCTTTGTTGTGATTCTAGATGATAACCATTTATTTTGGGAAGCACCACATAATTTTGTAGAGAAAGAGGACAAGATGTTAAAATATTAGTTTATCTAGAAATATATTTAAAAAAATATTATTTATTATTTATAATATTGAATGAAAATTATCCCCATTTATGGTTTAATAATTATTTATTTTATATCAGTTGTTTATATAACATAAATAGTAATTATAAGGAATATTTTTTGAGAAAAATATTTAATTAATATTTATTTCCAATTTAGTGATTATATATTTAATAATTTATTGGGAATGAAAAAAGTAATGATTATTTTTTAAATAAATTGTCATTATTCAGAACACAATAAATATTTTGGAGGAATGTCATACAGATTGTAATTTTCCAATGAAAAAAATATATATTAAATATCATTTGAATAAATTTTCAAAAACTTATTCATGATATAATATTTAGTTACTTCACTAGTTTTTTGAAGAGAAAAATAATAAAAATATTGCTATAATTATAAAAATATCCATCTATAAACATTAATTATATAATAAATAAAAAAGTTAAATTCTTATTTAATAACTTTAGAACTATTGAAACCAAATTATATTATTCCTAACCCAAAGGGTTTCTATATTTTAAACAATTGATTATTAATAAGTCCCTCAAGTCCTAGAGGTAACCTCCCTAGTAATTCTCTCTAGAATGAAGATATGTCATCATATGCTAACCCTATTTATTTTTGTGAAATCACGAAGAATAATTTTTCGAATCAAGTCCCAAAGAGATCAAGGATGAGTGATGCATGACATGTCTAACCAACAAGGAAAATCCATATTTTCCCCATACCACAAATATCAATCAATGAATACAACCATATAAAAAAAATTCACCTATGATTTTTTCTAGTGCATTCACCTTTAATGGTAGAGAGAAGAATCTCATATACATTGATAACAAACATAAGGGAAATAATAAGAATTACATATAGATAAAGAACCCATACAAGGGGTAATAAAATCACGGGTAAATTAATGGGTACCTATTACATTATTCAATTTAAATAGAATATTCCAACCAATAAATTAAAAAAATAGCTTCGGATTCAAATCACTTTCACAATTCATAAAATATAATGCCAAAAAGTATTTGGAAAATTACAGAAATCACAAACCGTTTAATAAACTTTCAGAGCCATTGTCCCACATGTTTTTCATTTATTATAATTAATAATAAGGCACAAGACCATTATTTCATTTTAACATATTTGAAATGACATATTAAGTCATTTTTCAATATGGGTAATGCACAAACACCAAAACACAAAAAACCATTTGAAATTAATAAATAATATATATATATATCAAAATGGGGCCATGAAATCACTTTATGTAAAAACCCACATTAAAATATATTTTTAACTCCTTGAAAACCAAAACCAGATCAAAAACTAACAAATTACATCAATAAAATGTCAAAAATAAACTCGAGCATTTTAAAAAATCTTAGCACATCAAAATAATCCACTTCGAACATGAAAACATTTAATTTAATAGATAAATGATTTATTTAAATCTGAAATTGCAATGAAATTGTATTTTTAACGTCCCAATGGTATCACATATAATCATAGTTCCAATAAAAACGAATTTCGAATCGATAATGAAAAATTTATTTCAAAAATGAAACAATTTCATAGAAACCCCTTCATGGAAGAAGGAAAAAAAGCCATAAAAATTTTTCCTTCACTGATGAGCACACCCATAGGGATAGAAATTACATCTGAATACCCTAAACACAAAAAATCCAACATTATAGTTTCCTAGAACCCTAAAATCATCCTTATGAGATATATTACTTTTGGGGGAATTAAAATCCAATATATTAGATATAGCTAAGGAAACAAGACAGAATGAGGGGAATAAATTTTTTAATACCACTAGAAAATCACTAAATAGATTGAAAGGAATAATGGTGTATGAGTTTAAACATCCCCCAATGCCCCCAATTGTCATCTGACATGATTAAGAGAGAATAGGGGTGAAACTAAAATTTATTTGTAGTGAAAAAATGTGATATTCCAAAGAAAACCACCTATGTTCTCCACAAGATTTCATAACATAATTTTCCAAACAATACACCAAACATACGTTGGACACACAATAATCCCAAAACCCCTTACATAGTTCAACATAGTAAATTGACAGTTGAAAAAATCACTCTCCCACATTTCTATTATACAATGTCCAAATTTAGATCTACAGAACATGATTACTGTACAATTTACCAAATCATGAAAAATTCATGTTCCACACCCTATAAAAACTATGAAACCAACATTGATTCTCCTAAGGGATTACATAGTTTGTACCAAACCTTGGGAAGACCATGGTGATAATCCATTAAAGTTTCAAAATGAACTAAGGCGGCTCCTCGTTGTGGGTGGCCACACTGTTTTCCAATAACTATGTTCCACAAACATGCATCCAAGGACACCTCTAATAATTTCCATGCATTGATCCAAAAACCAATGGAAACTCAATCGAAACCTCAACCATGTATAATAATGAGATAAAACACAATGACATAGGGGTTGTCACAAACTCTGCACTATACCACTCTCTACTGCAAATAAGTCTACAATCAAAAAAAGGGGAAGAGAAAATGAATTAACACAAAAGGGAAAAACAAAAATTACCTGTAAATTTGGATTATCCTGAAAAAAATTTAAGATCCACAAATTCAATGAAACTGATCAATCATAAGTTTGTGTAACATCTCCATGCACAACTAATAACTAAACATCAAAATTGAAATCCTACAAATCACAGAAGACATGAAATGCTCTCCACCACATTTATACTTCCACAAACATATTAAAGGTTGTACTCATTAATGTGATGGGAATGTGATTGGTTTCATGTTTTGTTTTTTGTTCTTAAGAATGTTTTAAGAGGAATAAAATGACCTAAAATTTAAACAAAATCATATTGACTATTGATTTCAAAATAATTGGGATTTTTATTTCAGAATAATCGTACACACATTGGGTATCATAATAAGAGGAATAATTTTGGAAAAAATGGTTGTGATCAGACACACATTGGGCTAGGAATGGGACAAGATCTTAATGACAAATTGATCAAAATAATATTCACACTATATAAAAAATGAATGAATTGATTCGATTGTGATGGAATATTGTTAGAAGTAAATGGTCATATGATTCACTCTAAATTAGGGATGGAATAAGTGATTGTATTAGTGGATAATAGATATCTATATGACTACAATTAAAAAAATGTGATGATGCCTTTTAGATTTTTAATTCAAATAAATCATATTTTTATTGGAGAACATGTGATGAAATATTGATTGAATAAAGTAGAAATGAGGTATTCCAAATCATACTAGTATTAATGGAATCCAAGAGGAATATAATAATGATAAGCATCTAAAATGATTAGATCTAGGTGGAATGAAAAAATTTGTACTGAAAAATTATACCTAAAATAGTCATAATCAGAATGATGTTGGACTTGGTGGCCTTGAACAAACTACATTATATTTTATTCATTAATAAAAAAATGAACACTTCTTGATTGTTCTTCTGCCTAACAATTCATGTGATAATGTCATAAGTTATAAGATTCATTAAAGGGTCATAGCAGATCCCTACTATGATGAGAACCCGGAAGTTCCATAACACTGTTCTTGAATATTTGTTTTATGGATCAGTGATTTATTTGAGGGACACAAATAATACAAGCCATTTGAGGTGGGGACTCATAAAAATATAAGGCACCTTCTCATGGTGTGCACCCTTGGAAGTATCTAGCAGGATATTATGAGAATGATACCTTCTAGTAGATAATCCACATTCAATATTGTCAATGGATGTTCATATATTTGGACATGTGTATTGGTCCTTAGACTTTATGATTACTATTAATAGATATTACAACTCAGACCCTTATATGTATTGACTAAAACTATTATGACACGCTATTTTTTGTGAGGTAGGATATGTTGGGAGCATCATCAGTGATACTACATTAATAGATAACACGAGAAAGGATTAGTCCCCTTAGTTCCATAACCAAAGTTGATATCTCATTCCCTTTGATGGAATTTATATAGCATAAATAAATCAATAGCTATGGTGAGGAATTAAAATGTTCAATTCCATAATGTTAATGAAAGAATAATCAAGTACATGAGTTGATGGAACTAAAATTAGACCCTCTTGATTCAAGATATCAAGACAAAGGGGTAACATTACATGGTAATCATTCGTAGGAGGTGACACATCCTTGCTATGTTAAATTTGTTCATTCTGGGTGCCTTGGCATGTTTCTAGACACTAACCTTGGAGGTTAGGTAGGCTCTGCCTAATTCCAATGGGAAAAAGGCCTAGAGGGTCAGACACTAAGTGTGTCCTTGTATCTCAGTTAAATATTAATTTATCCAGTTGAATAATGATTCTTCCCAATTTTGGTCTAAAAATTATTCAAGGCTTCTGGATTGAATTTATTCCGACATTATTTATATGAGAGAATATATTGTGTATAGAATAATATATTTATTAGCAAGTAATATAGTGATTTTGGTTTTATAAATAAATAGCCATTAATCAAGGTCTAATAAATGTGGTGGTGTAAATAATGAAAAATGGAAAATGAAAAGTACATGTTGAGTATATTAATATATACACAACATGTATTTATCTAGGAATTTATGAGAAATAATTTTATTTATTTAATTAAAAAATGTTATATGTAATTCACTAGGTTCATGTTAATTAATAATAATAGTCAACTGTTATTTTTGGATATGGGGTATTACTAAGAATTATATTAAATAAATAAATGATTTCAGAAAATTAATTCATTTTATTATTCTATGTAATCAAAAATACCAGTTATATTTGTCTCACTAGCCTAGACATTTTGTGTGTTTGTGCAGAATGGATTTGGATAAGCTCTCATTCCAAGAGAGAATTCCATTTCTACCAAGAACGCTCTCATTATACAGGAGAGAGATATAGGTATCCAACTCCCCCAGAATAAGGTGATCGAAGGCAGACATCACATGTGAAGGCTCTTTCGGGCTAGCACTTGGGGATCCCTTTGGAGACATAAATAGACACATGTAACATTTGTGGATCACCACTAAAAGAAACCTACAATTGGGTTCTATGATGCAATGATAGATCACATCATATTGTAAATGGAAACATTATGGAAGATAGAATTATTTCAGGTAAATTTTTGACAATTAGTTAAATTAATTATAACCAACATAGGATAGTCCACTATATGGTTCTAGAACTCCTCATTTTCCTTTTTTTCACTCTTCATTCTATTCAGAAGATCCGATGTTTTATTATCATGACAGATCTCGGATTAACCATCGTTAATGCTAAAATTAAAGCTGGGTACACCCACCAACATGTTTCAGCAGCTCCTAGAATCTACAAGTGCTATCATATGGGTCATATCATTCATTATAGTTATTTATTTTTTTCATTATAGATTTACATATTTAATAATTTAGTTGATTTAATTAAATTTATTTTTTCTTGAAATCTAAATCTCAACATCTTTTCCTCCTCTCACATTTCTCGTTCAACTTATAGATAAGAATTTTTCTTTACTTTTGATTAAAATAAAATAAGGGATCTCATTCAAAGGTTCCAACCATTCCTGACTGTACAAAACCAGAGTACAAATTGTGTGTTTAGATGTAAATGCCATGTAGTCTACGGCCAATGAATCATACTTGTCTGCCAAATCAGGAAGTGTGTTGGAGTATTCATAAGTCATAAATGACACTATGTTTTGACCAGGAATAGGTGGCACGTGATTTCCAGATTACATGCCATGTGGTCTACAAAACAGAGTGTGTAGTCCATTTGGTGTTGGGTTATACCATGTACAATGAACATGGATTTACTTGATGGAAACCATTTAATGTGGATAATACCTGGTGTGTGTCCCACTGAACACTTCATGTACTCCAAAAATATCTGAAGTTCATATACACACCATGACCATGGGTGTGTACTTGCAATGGACGGTCAATAAAATTACATTATGTGTACTCAGAACTACATGTTGTGTAATCATCCAAATTAGGAATATTTATGAAAATTTATTATCATATTATAAAAATCATTGAGACGTGTACCATAGTATAGGCATAATGTTGTGGCACAACACATGATAGGTGTTTTATATACATGTGTTTAATTTAACATCTGGGTAATGTTCATTTCTACTCATTGGGTAGTCATGAATGGGAATTCCCCAGGTCACCTCCCATGTACAATTTACAAACAAAGATAATTTTAAATAAATTTATTTGATTAAAATTAAGATGAATGAGAATTTCAAGGAAATTCATGAAAGGATTTAAGATAAAATTAATGATTAATTAAAGATAATTAATTGATTCGAGGATGATTTATCATAAACAAGAATTTTTAATGAATTGAATTCTAGTTTTATTTGCCTATAAATTCTATTGTATATATGTATGATCATGAGATAGACCATGAACATTTTATGTAAATTGTTTCTTTTAATTTATTTATTTAAATTAAATTTTTTGGCATGTTAGCCTTCTACTCATTAATATATATGACATGTGTGACCAAGGTTTGTTTTTTGTGAAACCCCTATTTACACCTCACCTATGTGTGATATAATTTCATATGTCAAATATGGAGTTCCCAAGCTAGTGGAGGCATATCAAGTTAGGAGCCAAGTTGAAACGAATCCATGGAGATACAATGGTGGATAGGTGGAAAGCTGTAAACATGAACTCAAAAGGTTTGCGGTGTTTCTCACCCTGGTCATGGGTTAGTTTATAAACTCATTGATAAACTAACCAATAGAACAATCTCATAATCATACAATTTCTTTTATTTCTGTCAGTTTCATTGTTTAATTATTTTGGGTCTGTTTTCATGATAATAGAATTAATGAATTAAACAAACGTGAAATATGGACTAAAATAAGACCGTATTATGCATAAAATATTATCTTATACATGGTTAATCACTTAAGTATATCCCAATTAATATTTATAATCATGTAATCCAAATAATAAAATAGAAATTTATGTATGAGGATAAAATCCCTTAATGAAATATTAAGTTAGTATAGCCTTCCATAATATTGGATATAATCAAAATATATTTCATAGTGCTTGACCAAACCTAGTTGGGGTGATTTCAAATATATTGGATTTATAATTCAAGGTTTTGGGTTTAGTTTACTTGGTCCACATCAAGTGTTGACTGGCACAACAAGACTTGGTGTGACCAGGATTCAAGGGTTGAGGAAGTCCTAAAATAAAAGGATTTCAGGATTGTGGTGTCTACTCAGCGGATTAAGGAGCTTCGAGTTAATTCAGTTGGCATTTGTAATTCCTACATAAAACCATTCAAAATTATTTACAAACCCTACTTGGGGTAATATGATGGTAAATGTGGTTCATTTCTACAAGAATATTCCGGCAACCAAATATTCCAAAGTCAATGGGGAGGGATATTGAATTTCGATAAATAGTGGGAGAATAATAAGTATTAATTTATTTATTTATATCATTTTTATAATAATAATATACTTAACATATCCTGTTATTAATTTGTAGAAAGGGAATGAAATATTACTTCAAACATATCATTTTGAACCATACTCGTGATGGAAAACCTTCTCACCATCACAAATTTCCAAGAGTGGTAGATGCGTTTATGCTTTATCATTCTCCATGAGAGGAAATTGTATGTGCTTGAAGATCCAATTCTAGTTTCTCCTGGATAAGAGAAATGTGATGAGGATCTATCACTCTATATGAAACACATGGATGATTCCAAAGATGTCCAATGATTCATGTTGTTGGCTATGTCTACTAATCTCTTGAAGCAACATGAAAACATGGACCCATATAGCATGATGTCTCACCTTAAGGATCTCAATTAAGAGATAGATAGACAAGATATATATGAGATCACTAATGATTTGTTTAAAACTATGCTTAGAGAGTGTACGACAACTGGGCCTCACATAGTCAAGATCATTGGCTACATTGAACGCCTAGAGATCTTAGGGATTATATTCTCAGATGAGATGTGTACAGATCTCATCCTATCATCACTGACCAAGACCCTCACTAGGATTAGTATCAAAAACAACATGATAATCAATGAGAAGAGTCTATCAGAACATATGAACTTAATTCCTCTGGTATATAAAGACATTGGGCATGACAAACCCATAGTCCATGTGGTGAATAAGTAAAGGAAGGACAAGGTAAAAGTGTCAAATACTTATAAACAGTCTGAAGATCCTAATCTTCGTCCCTCCAAGAAGGGGATGATACATAGGTATGGAAAGGAATGAGTGGTGTTATGTTTTTAATGTGTCAAGAATGGACACTAGAATTTTAATTGCTCACAGAATCATGGGGATGCTAAAGGTGTGTTCTTTATGGAGTGTAATCTTTCCATTTCTACACATTTGTATTAGATACAGCTTGTGGGGCTCTCATTTGTATTCAAATGTTGGAACCAAGTATAGTTATAAATATTTCTAGAGGAGTGGTGGATATTCGAGCTTCCAATGGTGTGAGGCATTCTATGCTAGGAATTGGCAATTACCACCTCTCATAGCCAACGATGATGATTTTGGTTTTACATAACTGCTATTATGTTCCTAGTGATACCAAGAACATAATTTCTATATCTTTTTTGGATATTGATGGATTTATTATCATTTATAGAAAAAAGGGTTATTTCATTCATAAGATCAATTAATTTTTTGGTATTTGGCATTTAAAAAATGGGTTTTATTTATTAAATTATGAAAACCATGTTTTGGGCATCGATAGTGAAAACAAAACTCACATGACTCATACATCAACAAGTTGTGGCATCACCATCTTGGTCATGTAAATGAGAAGTGCTTGAAAAATCTCTAGCTAGATTTATATTTAGACTCTAATGAGTTAAAACCACTTGATATATGTCATGCTTGTCTACAAGGAAAAATGACCAAGATGCCTTTCGGTGGACAGGGTGAAAGGGCCACAGAGCTTCTAGGATTGGTGCACATAGATTTGTGTGGATCATTTACAGTAGAAGATAGAGGTCGATATTCTTACTTCCTTACATATACTGATGTTTTTAGTAGATATGGATATGTCTATTTAATGATAAATATGTATGAAGCCTTAGGAAAATTTAAGGAATTCAATAATGAAGCAGAAAATCAACTAGGTAAGAAGAGAAAGAAGCTTCGATCAGATCGAGGTTCAGAATATCTGAACCACGAGTTCATCGATCTTATAATGGAGTCTGTGATTATATCTCAAATCAATCATAATTATACACCAAAATGGAATGGTGTTAGTAGAAGGAGGAAACACACCTTGTTGGACATGGTGAGGCTGATGACGAGTCATGCAAATCTTCATTATCCTTTTTTGGATATCCATTACGGACTGTAGCATACACATTAAATTGAGTACCAACCAAGGAGGAAAATGTAATTCACTCTTAGTTATTGAATTGAATTAAACCCATTTGGTCACACACACAAGTATGGGGATACGAGGCATCTGTTAATCCCTTTTCAGGCAACAAACTAGCACACTGGGGAACGAAGTGTATCTTTAGAGAACATCCCATGGAAAAAAAAGATATTACCTATATAACCCTTCAAACATGATAGTGATTGTCACTGAAAAGTCATATTTCTTGAGAGGTAGAACATCCATAAAAATTATAGTGGGATCAAGATTGAATTCAACGTAGTTGATGCTCAAGAGACACAAGAGTTGTTATAGGAACAAGTTCTATAGGTCCCCATAGGTACAGGTTCCAGATACTCAAGTACTCCGTAGGAGATCAGGATATGTATGGGAACCATAAGGATTTGGTTTTCTAGTCACCAAGAATGATGAATAATTATTGTTGGACAATGATAAACCTACCCCCTACAAGGAAGTAGTATAATTCTATGAATCTGCAAGATGGCTAGAAGATATGAATTCTGGGATGGATTCCATGTATCAGAACCAAGTCTAGGTTTTCGCCGATGAGCCAATTAAATTAAAGCATGCTTGATGAAAATGGGTATTCAAGATAAAGTTGGACATGGAAGGTCATGTTAGCACCTATAAAGAAATTCTAGTGGTTAAAGGATTCAAAAAACGCCTCGGAATTGACTATGATGAAACCATCTCTCTAGTACACATGTTTAAATCCATAAGAATCATACTTGCCATAACATCTTACCATGACTAAGAGATTTGGAAAATGGATTTAAAAACATCATTCTGTAAGGAGAACCTTCAGGAAGATGTCTATATGACACAACCAGAAGGGATTGATACACCAGGTGAAGCCAAAAAGGTTTTCATGTTGTAGAAATCCATTTATGGATTAATGTAAGCATCCAGGGCATGGATCATTGGATTTGAGTAAACCAAAAAGGAATTTGGTTTCATTAAGAATGAAATTGATCCATGTGTTTATAAGTCGCTTAATGGGAATGTGATCTTATCATAGTAGTATATTTTGATGACATATTTATTATGGGAAACGATCTACCAGTCATACAGTCAGTTAAGGACAAGTTGAACAAGTGTTTCTCCATAAAGGACATGGGTGAAGTAGCCTACATTTTAGGGATCAAGATCATTCTTGATAGATCCAAGAGGTTTCATGGACTAATTAAGGGTACATACATTGATGAGATACTAAAGAGATTTAGTATGGAACAATCCAAGAAGGGATCTGTTCCAGTGTCACATGTCTTGCATCTTTCTATGAAGATGTGACCTCAGACACAACAAGTGTAAGATAGAATGGTTAATAACCCATACGCTTCGGCTATAGGATCCATCATGGATCCCATGTTATTTTCCAGGCCTGATGTTTCCTATGCACTGAGCATGGTAAGAAGATATCAAGAAGATCCAACAAAACAACATTGGACTGTTTTTAAGACTATCCATATTTATCTGAGAAGAACTAAGGATATGTTCTTTATATATAGAGGAGACGAGGAGCATGTCATCAGAGGGTTTGTAGATGCTGGATTTTAGACAGATCAGAATTATCTAAAGTTGCAATATGGATATGTTTTATGTCTCAATCGTGGAGAAGTGAGACGTATGAGTTTAAAGCATCCAATTTTTTCCGATTCTAGAGGGGAATCTGAATATATATCAACATCTGATGTAGCTATGGAAGCTGTTTGGATTTGGAAAATTGTCCCGGAGATTGATGTGGTGCCTAGAAGTAAGGATCCTATCATGTATTATTGTGATAATACTGTATTTGTGGCTCTTGAAAAAGATCCAAGGTCACATCAAAAGACAATGCACATAATCTAGAAGTATCACCTCTTGATGGATTTCAATCAATGGGTGAAGTTTCAGTGAGCAGAGTGTCTATGGAAGAGAACGTGACAAACACCATGAATATACGCCTATCTTAATAGATAAATGAATATCATGTGGGGGCCATTAGATTAATGGTTGTTAGTAGTTGGCCCTAGTCCATGTGGTAGTATGTTGGAGTTGGTGGACTAGAACCAACATATTTGTATTTTATTCATTAATAAATACCTTATCACATCAATGATTGTTCATCTACGTGACAATTCATGTGATAATTTCCTAAGGATGGTTGTGGAATTAAAGGGTCGTAGTGGATCCCTATTGTTATGAGAAACCATTAGGTCTATAACACTATTCGTGAATATATGTTCTATGTCAGGAAGATGTTATTTGAGGGACATAAAAAATACAGGCCATAGGGGGTGAAGACTCATAAAACATTGAGAAAACATCTCGTGGCATTCACCCTTGGTAATATCTAGGATGATATTATGAGAATGAGACTTTCCTGTAAAAAATACCACATTTCATAGTGTCATTGAATGTTCCTATATGTAGACTTGTATATTAGTCATTAGAAATTATTATTATTATTAATTGGTATTACATATCATGCACATATATGTATTGATGAAAACTGTTAGGATACTATGTTTGTAGCGATGTAGGATACGTTGGGTGCATCATAAGTGATACTATATTAATAGATAATGCAAGAAAGGATTAGTCCCTTCTGTTCTATAATAAATGTAGATAACTTAGGCCCTTTGATGGAATTTATATTTCCTAAATAAATAAATTTCCATGGTGAAGAATGGGCATGTTCAATTCTGGAATTTAAAAGAGAATGAATAATCATGGACATGGGTTGATGGAACTATCATGGTTCCCACTTGATTCGAGATATCGAGACAAATGCATTGCATTACATGGTAAGCATTCCTATGAGGTGAAAATCATTGCAACATTAACTAATATCTCTATTGGCACCTTGGAAATTTGTTATATGCTAACCTTGCACTTTAGGAAGGATCTACATAATGCCGCTAAGAAAGAGGCCTAGAGGGTCGCACAGTATGTGTGTCCAAGTATCTCAGTTAAACATTAATTTTACATGTGGAATAATGATTATTCCCAACTGTGGTTTAATAATTATTCCAGGATGCCTGATGGCATTTATTTTGACAATAGTTATTCAAGAGAATTTATTATGGGTGGAATAATTTAATTATTAGTGAGTAATGATGTGATAGTTTTTGAGAAACAAGTAGTCATTATTCAAGGTCTAACAAATTTGGTGAAGGAAATAGAGAAAAATTGAAAAATAAAAGTACATGTCATGTATAATAATTTATACACTCCATGTAGTTTTCATTGAATTTATGAGAAATAATATAATTCATTTAATTAAATATTAATAGTTGTAATTCTATGGGCACATTTCAAGTAATAATAATTGTCAAATATTATTATTAGATATGGGGTATTACTAAAAATTAAATAAAAT
Source organism: Viscum album (assembly GCA_963277665.1). Lineage (NCBI taxonomy): Eukaryota > Viridiplantae > Streptophyta > Magnoliopsida > Santalales > Viscaceae > Viscum > Viscum album. The sequence continues at coordinate 329,801,612 of OY728128.1, forward strand.
GAATTAATGCTTTTAGGTTTTTAATTCATGTTTTATTCTATGTAATTAAAAATCCCAATTATATATTTCTCAATACCCTAGATATTTTGTAGGGCTGTGCACAATGGATTTGGAAAATCTCTTAAGACAAAAAAGAATTCATTTTCCACCTTGAACGCTATCAAGCTGTGAGAGAGAGATCCACCTCCACCAGATCTAGGTGATCAATCGAGAATATCACAAGTGAATGCTCGTCTACGCTAGCACCCAGATATACATTTGGTGATGTACACAGATATGTGGGGCACAGGTGGATCACCTCTAGAAGAATCCTAAACTTGGATTCTACGACACAACAATAGATCAAATTGGATCAACACCAGAAACATCAATGGAGAGAGAATTACTTCAAGGTAATTTTGTCAATTAATTAAATTAATTATAAAAATAATATAATGATCCTCTATATGATTCCAGGACTCCTATATTTCATTTTAGTTCTTAGTTCAATTATGAGGATCCGATGTTTTATTATCGTGACAGATTTCAGATTGATCATTTTTAACGCTATAATTAAAGGTGGGTACACCCACCAACAGACTTCATCTATTCCTGTAATATAATAATGATTGTATAATTCCCAATTGTATTCCAAAATATAATACTCAGGATACGAATAAAATAATGAATCTATAATTAATGGAATTTTATAATTCATTAAAATATATGTATGGTGATGTATAAGTTGTTCAAAAATGATTTCAATGTCAGGAATGAATTCATGATAAGAGAATAATATTTTGAATGAATGAAGTTTCTGATGAAAGAGTTGTTAAAACCAATCCATCATAATCGGTGAACCATTTTACTCATGAAAATTTGTTTTCAATGGAGTCCAATGGAAAATGATTTTTCCAAAAGACGATGAAAATCATAATGACCTAGACCAATCATCAATATATTCAAACACATGAGATTGATGAATGAATTTATAAAGGACAAGATATATGATTTTTGATTGGTTTTTAAATGCCTTCATCGATTTGTTCAAGAGATTAACTGTGAGAATTTGTGATAAAAATATGGTTGTTTTTTTAAGGTGGATATTGAAATCCAAAGAGTACTTTTTATTCTTATTTCATTCACCGAATTTGTACAGAGATTTGTTTGGTTGAAATCAACTATAGAAAACCGGACAAAAGAAATGAAATCATATTGGTGATTGAATAAAAATTATGATGGTTTGATTCTTTTTGGAGAGTTGAGAATAATTTATAAGATATGGAAAATTCATAATTCATTCAAATTTTTATGTGAAATTAATATTTGGGTGAATATTTGTTAGCATTAATGATTTTGGATTTACCATTAAAACCTCTCATGCATCACCTATAAACGTAGAATGTAATTTTCTCTTTTGTACCGATGTACTATTTACTACAGAAGTGAGAGAAGATATCTATTTTTAGAGAGAAGAAGTTTCTATATTGAGCATTTATTAAAGAAGATTCAATGGATAAGTGATAATAGAAGAGACAAGATTTCAATGTTGTATTTATATTATTACTATACTCAGCTTTTCAATTTAATTCAGTTGGTCATAATATCAGGATGGATAATTGGATTGGGATTTCAATGCAGGGATTTTAGGATTGATGAATATGTAATATTTAATTGTCTCAATCATACTCAGATTGTGCAATATCTTTTTTTATTGGTCTCTTCAGATAGGGAAGAATCATACTACGTTTTTCATACATAGAAATGAAGTGGTGCTAATTTTTCAAAACCAAATTCTCAAAAAGGTATATGTTTTCTGTATTAGGAGGAATCAGACTAAGAAAATTGTACTAGGAAGAATCGTATTGGGAGAACTGTACTCGGAATAAATGGGCTAGTAAAATCTACTTTGATAATCAGATCAAATTTTCCTTAACATAGTCCAGGGATTTCTTACCACCTTCTTCATAAAAAAATGAATATTTTTTTACAAAATAGAACATTTTTAAAATTTAAACGAAGAACATTTAACATGAGTCATTACACAAGAATTGTATTACCTATTTTTTTTACGAGGGTGCACATGTAGTGTTGGAATTCTTTCTATACTACTACAAGATCAGAAGAGAATACCCTACTCATTATAATGGAAGGATTATTTTCTGGTGGATTTTTTGGTATTGGATTTTATCTGAAACATACAAAGGACATATACATTCATATTAAATAGTCGATTTGGTTAATACTTGTGTTCCTATAGATATTTTTTTGAATATTTCTCAATAATCGTTGAAATATTTAACAGGAGGTGATGGCGTTTTCAATGAAACATAAAGAACATTTTTATCAATGATTCATCAATCCCCCTCTTAGTGATATAATTATCTTGAAAGGGATGTTTCAAGAGATATTAGATCCGAATGTTTCCTTTACTTAATCTTTGCTGGTGTTTTGAAAAGAAGATGATGGATAATTGGAATTATGTGAATAATAAATATATTCTGGTTTTTATAGAGATAATTGTTATATCTATAAATTTTCAATGTTTTATTCTCTTATATCGATTGGATATGATGTTCTTGAAGCTCAAACAGGTTGTTTTCCTCATTTTGATGATAGTTTCCTCTTATATTTGTTAATAAGAATAATCATGATAATGATGTAAGGGTCAATAATTCTATATTATCATCACTTTTTGAATATGTATTCATATTATTGAAAGGGTTTTCCACAACCAATGGTTCAGGGGATAAATTTAAAAACATTTATGAATGAAATACAAAATGAAAATTGGAAATGTTACAGATCTGGATATTTAAATATGAATATTTAAAGAATGGTGACCATGAATTTTTTGGGGAATTATATACCACGGTAAATGACATTGTGAGTACTATAACATGTAATGGTTATAAGATAAATGATTCTAGATTTGTAAAAATATCTTGAGAATCATTCCTGATAAGTGTGATGTAATATTTTCTTCATGGGAAGACAGATATCCTGAAACAATATCTCATGATAATTTTCAATGTACTGTCATCACTTATTAAATGGGAAGGGATAAAGCGATGAAATAAATAATGGTTCATAGAGAAATTTTATTCCAGGAATATAGGAAAGAAGAGTCAAATAATATTATTATTTATGATTAATTTGGTGATTCTGACTATGAAATTGTGGTATGTTAAAATCTTTATGATACTTTGTCCTTATATTAGAAAAATGTTAGAAGTGGAAAATGGAAATAAATAGGGGGACCTCCCTTGAATAATTTTCAATGTAGATGAATTGGTCATTGTGAGCCTAATTGTCTTACAGTAAATAAAGACGAAGATGGTGGTGAATAAAAAAAATAAAACCATTAATATCCTGGAAGAAATCAAAAGATAAATGAAAATTTAATTCCATAGGTAAATAAATAAAATTCATCAAATTTGATATAAGAAGATTCTTGTGTTATGATGATGAAGAAGAAGGCAGGGATGCTGAATCAAAAAAATAAATAGATTATGGAATTGAAAATACATTTATTGTAATAGTGAATTATGAAGAATTTTGAATAAGTTGTTATGAAGAAAAAGAAACTCAACATCAGACTCATTTATAAGAAGAGTTAAAAGAATTCCTAAAAAAGATCAGAAGTCATGAAAAGAAAAACCAATACTACGAAGATGAATTTTCCTCCATAAGAAATAAATATTGTCTTGATTATGAAATTGAAAGGCTGATAAATTGGGTTGATTACTTGAAAAAATCACTTTAAGAAGAAAGTAAATGTAATAGGATTTGTAGGTGAAGTTAATGGTATAAGAAGAAGAATTGGAACATCTCCTACAAAAAATTTATAAAGATGAAGAGAAAGGTACTGGTTTCATAAAATCTATCCCTGAAGTTAGTGAATGTTCTCTAAATAGAAAGTCATATAATGTTCAACATAAGTTACCTTCAAATTATGTGATAAAATATGGAATTGTTTCTGAGAAAACGAATATTGGTAATGCTATATATGTGACCAAAATTAAAAAATTAAATAATTCATAACTATTTGTCAAAGGCATGAATAACCTGGACACCATTAAAATGGATGTCTTGTTTTGTTATCAGCAAAAGGAAATCTTCTTAAAAAATCTCATAGGAAAAGTGTTAATAAATTATTGGATGAATAAAAAGAACTTGTTGTTGAAACCACGTTGAAAGCTACAAAAGAAGAATGAAATTGGATTGTTGATCGTGTGCGTTCTTCTCATATAACATGACATCTAGTATTTTTGAATACTGTGAATGATTTCATAGAGGGAAAAATGATATTATGAATTGATGAATCATTGTAAATAAAATGTGTTGGATCATCCATCATCAAGAATTAAATGACGAAATCAAAGAAAACATTGTATGCTAATGGGCTAAACACAATCATATAAGTGTTTCACAATTGTGTGATGAGTATAAAAAATTTATCATCATAACTGAAGGATTTTTTTTGAAAAGTGAATAATAAGGTATTATTTTTAAAAATAATACAATGTACAAAATGTAATTTGTTTTAGGTTAGTGAAATAAAAGACTCTTGTTACATGATTATAGTAGTATTGAATCAGTTGTATCATTAAAGGCTGGAAAAAATGAGTGAAAGAAACAATAGAATGTAATATAAAATAGATAGTGTATGAGAAATTATAGATTTACCTAGAAGAAGAGCATGGTGGTGCACTATTTTACAGAAATCAATGATTATAACATCAGTCCATAACAATATTTAGACTTTTTTAGGAAACTCATAGAGCTCGATTATTCTGATATCTTTGGTCCAATGAGACAAGAATCAAAAAATAAAGATAAGAACTTTATTAAATTCATTGATGCTTTTACGTGAATTATTTTTGTTGTTTGTATGAAACATAAACCTTATTCCTCAAAATTGATTAACATTATGTGAATAAAGGATAAGAATGAATGTCTATATTCAATAATGATTCAGAGAAAAAATAATGATGGTGAATACAAAATTGAAGGGTTAGAAGGCTCTCTTGAGAATCATGTAATTCAGGATAAGTATAGTTCTCTATCTACTTCCCACCAAAATGGTTTTGATGAATGAAATAAAAAACATGGTGAAAATGGTAAGAACTATCATACAAGAATGTGTGGTTTCTCATTAATTTTCGATGAAATCCATGAGTACTACTATTTATATTTATAACAGATGTTTCTATATACCAATATCTGGTATAACTCCATTTGAATTGTTTTATGGGAAAACTGCACATTTGAAACCCTTAAGTGTTTTTAGGAGTTCACGTATTATAAATAATTAATTTCGAATCATTAGAATCTTCTAATTAAAAAGGAGAAGATGTAATTTATTTCAGATATGTTTCATAAGGAAGAGGATATAAATTACTTAAAAAAGATAAAAAATTAATTGTTGATTCTGTTGATGTAAAATTAATTGAATGAGATGAGAGAGATAAACATAATCAACCAGAAAAGGATTATGAGAATGATATAGAAATGAATTCTAATAAAGATATGGAAATTATAATCCCACTAAAAAAGTAGAATCAGACTCATATATATCTTTTGATGAGTAACATACATGAAAATCACATCTTATGCTGGGGAAACAAGTGAAAGCTCATAATATTATTGGAGATCAACAATAGAAGATTCATACTAGACAAAGAAAAATACTATTAAACATACTTCTTTGTATTCAAATTTGGAGAGAAATTATGTGAAATAAGCTTTTGAGTATCCCAAATGGGTTCAATCAATTAATGAAGAGTTAGATTGGACTGAAAAAATGATTCATAGGAACTCATAGGCAATCTAGAAAATGAAAAAATTACTCATACAAATAGTGTTTTATGAAACAATAAAATGTAGAAGTTGAAGTTATAAAAACAATGCGATATTGTTAAGAAAATAGTATTCTCCGATTAAAGGTATTGATTTTGATGAAACATTTTCTCTATTGGAAATATTACAAACAATCATAATATTCCTTTCGATTTTTCCCATTTAGGATACAAGATCTTTCAAATGGATTTGAAATCTGCATTCATAAATGGTGATATTGAAGATGAAGATCACATTAAAAAACCATGTATATTTATTGTGGCAATAGATGAATGTTATGTGTACATATTGAAAAAGTCTTTGTATGGGATAAAACAAGCTCCTAGGGCATGTAATTTCTAATTGGATACATTCTTAAGGAGTTTAAATTTTATGAAAAGAATATTGGACAACATTCTTTACATCACATAAGGTCAAAAGTATTTTTTCATCACGATTGTTTATGTTGATGAAAATTTCATTATAAGGAATAATTAATTGTCTTGTCAAGTATTTTCTGAAGAAATGAAGATGTTTTGTGAGATGTCCATGCATTGGGAAATGAAATAATTTATTATTTTACAAATAATTCAGTGGAAAGAATACTTTTTTATTTCCCATGAAATGTATTCCAAGAAACTTATTAAGAAGTTCAACATGGAAAAATAAAAATACATTTCCACCAAAATTTTAGTTGTAAAAATGTTATGAAATGATTGAGAAATAAAATATGTTGATCAAAAAGAATTTAGGAAATTAATTTGATGTTTTTTTATTTGACTGCCTCAAATCCTGAAATTGTTTATATTTTTACCTTATATGAAATATTCTTGATTGATCCAAAATAATAACATTATTTACTGCAAAAGGAAATCTCACAAACATAAATCGCATGATGTTTTTCTGAATCATGTGTGACAACATAGATATTATTTATTTGTTTGAATACTTAGATACACATTTGGAAGAAAACATTAATGATAGTGGATCCACATCTGCTGTAGTATTTTTTCTAGGAAGGAATTGTGTTAGTTGGAATTCAAATAAAAAAATTTAGTAATTCCTAGTGTGGTTGAAGCTGAGTATGTTATTTTCACTCAAGCTATTTATCAAATTATGTGGATAAAAACTCAATTGGAAGATTTACATTTTGAAGTAAGTTTACCCCTGCTATTTGGCTGTGACAATCAATGTACAATCAATATCACCAGGAATCATGTTCCCCATTCTCTCTCAAAACATATTGAGATCAAATATCATTTCATAAATGATCATTTACTGAAGAATTCATTGATGTATTATTATGTTCCATCATTAGGAAAAGATTCTAAAATATTGACAAAACCTTTTCTGAATGAATCATTTTCTATATTGCGGCTAAACATGTCTGTACAACCACTATCTCATCATGGATGAGGTATGTGTTTCCCCCTCTCTCATCATACCTTTAGATAATGTTTTCATGAGGTAGAATTTATTCATAAAACTATCTTTTTTATTGCACATGATAGGTATTTTTTTCTATGTTTTGAATCCATTATTGTTTTGTGAGTAATCTATCCTAACTATTTTTTCGATTGGTTGTTGGAAACAATTTTTTTATATTGTATTAATGTAAATATATGAAGAAAGAAAATGTGAGGTAGATGAATAAGGATGCCATTATAACTACTTATTTACATCATGGTTTTTTGTCTATGATTCTTATTTCTCATTATGAGTTAACTCACATTATCATAGAATTTTTTATTTGTAATCCGCTGGTTAAGGACAAAAAGTTCTTTAATTTATAAATCATGTTTGAAAACAAAATCCAAAGGGGTGATTCATTTAACTATGTTTATGAGTATGGTGATTGATTTCAAGTGTTTATTTTATTGTTAAGAAATGATTTTGAATAAATAATAAATTATCACATTATTTTGATAAAATCCTACTCAAAAATGTTTTCAAAAGAATCAGACTCGTTCATTCAAAAGAATCAGACTCACATTGTCCATCGTTATGATAAGAGTATTTTTACATTAAATGGTTTACATCAGACACACCTTCGGTATGGAATGAGAGAAGATCTAAATAAGAAATTGATCATATTCATATTCACACTATGTCTATAATGAATGAGACTCTCAAATTGAGAAGGAATCATTGTGGATGTAAATGTTCATCTGATTCAAACTAAAATTAGGCATCGAAAAATTTATTGTATTATTGTAGAAACAAATTTTGTATGAGTATGATTAATTAAAAGTGACTATGCTTTTTGGATTTTTACATCACATAAATCATAAGTTTCTTGGTGAACATGTGGTGTAATATTGATTGATTAAATTGGGAAAGGAGTTATTCCTAATCAAACATAGATTAATCATACCCAATTGGATGAGAAGAAAGATATGTTTCCAAAATCATCAAATCTAGGTGGAATAAAAATATTTATATAGATTAATTCGTACCTAAAATAATCAAACTCAAATTGATAAAATAAAGGACAATCATAATTTAGATGATTTTTCTCTATCTGAGAAGAGAATAAAGAAGCTGTAATAAATGGAATGTTATGATAAATTGCATTATGAGTCTGAATATGGAAATATTACTCTCAAATAAATTTTAATTCATTATAAAAGTCATGATACTATAAAAATTATTTTAATGAATAGTGTTGATTCAAAAAAAGATAATAACATCTATCCATCATACTTGGAAAACCATCATACTTGGGTAGAATTGTTTTCAATAGAGTCCAATGTAAATATAATTTGGTTGAAAATGGTTAAAATCATAACGAATGAGACTAGTCATTAATATACTAAATCACTCAATATTGTTGAATGAATTACTGAAGGAAGTGATAAATTAAATCTTATTTTTTGTCAAATGACTTCATCTAGTGGTTAATGATTTGAATTTTGATAATTTTTTTAAAAAATATGGATTTTTTGAAAAGGGTTAGCTTGAAAATCAAAGGGTATTTTTATTTCTTCATTTATATATACTATTTTTAAAGTGTTTTATTTTAAATATTCCAACTTCAGAAATCAAGCATAGAAATTATTTTTGGAATGTAGATTAAATTAAAAGACTAAAGATAGAGTGATGGTTGTAAAAGAGTTTAGAAGGTTCATTAAGAGTTGAAAAAATCATAAATTATTGTGAAATGTTAGGGGAAATAAATATTTTGGTGAATTTGTTTGAGCATTATAGATTTTGGGTTCCCCACAAAAACCTCTCATGGGTCACCTAAAAATAGTGATAATACTTTTTCCTTTCTGACTGATATATTATTAACTACAGAATAAAGAGAAACCCTAGGTTTTTATAGAGAATAAGAAGTTTCCATATTGAGATTTTTTTGAAGAGGTTTTGATGGAGAAGTGATTTTAGAAGAAATAATATTGAAAAGTTGTATTCAGTTGATTTAGCTGATTAACATACTCATAATCTCAATTATATTCAACTGATAATCATACAAGGATGGATAATAGGATATAGATTTTGGTATTGGTATTTTTTGAACTATGAATCTTGGAGTTCTATATGGTCTCAATCATACTCAGATTGTGCTACAACTTTTCATATGGACATTTCAGTCAAAGAAGAATCAGTCTATGTTATTCATACTCATAATTGAAGTGGTGAAGATTTCTCTATACCATATTATATCAATGTAATATATTTTCTATACTGAGAATATTTAGATATAGAAAATATTATAGGGAAAAATTGTATTGAGAGAATCAAAATTGTTGGAATCAAACTAGGAAAAATATACTGGGAAAATTAGACTGAGTTTTCTCTAACAAATTCTTAGTAGTTCATATCATCTTATGGGTATGAAAATGCGGATTTGTTTTTCAAAATAATAATTTTTTTTAATTGTAGAGAATAATATTTAACATTAGTTATTACAAAAACATGTTATTTACCTATTTTTGTTATGAGGGAGCACACAAAATATTGGAATTTTTTACACAGTGTTGCACGTTTGAAATTCTATATCAATATTTTTTTTAATACACTGATTATTTTATAGTGGATAGATTAGTATTGGTTTATTTACCAAAATTACCAAGGATATAGTTTTTCTTAAAGAATAGTTAACTTCGTATATACTTGTGTTCATGTGGATGTGCTTTTTAATTGTTTTTAGAAGGGATTAAAATATTTAACAAGGGGTGAAGTTTATTTCAAGGAAACATAAATGAAAAAATTATCACTTATTTGCTACTGCACCCTCTTAGTGATAAAATCATCCTGACTAGGAATTTTCAATATATAGTTCCTCAATCATGGTAACACCAATAAATAACTACCATGGAAGACATTCTTAGAATACTAATAAAACTAGGGAGAAACTCACTCTCATTAAAAAAGATCATCCAAAGAGAAGGAAGGAAAAACTATAACTACCGTCATTCAAAATCTCATCTCAATTAATGATACACATGGATAAACTATATTCAATAACTATATCAACCTCACATAGTGCATCCCATAATGGAATAATCTAATCACATTTTAGTACAACAACTCAAGTGTTATAACAAGAACCCTATTTACCCAATCACGCATGAGATTACATTCTCATATCAAAACTATGAGCACATCAAAGCCTCAACAATGAAATGGGTGAAGATAAATACTACTAATAAAGGATCACCAAAAAAATATGGATTAATGAAATCACACATAAAAACTAGAAAAACATATATTTAAACAATTGAAACACTGAAAATCCATCCATAAGGGTGAGGAAGATTCAAAAAAATGAATGAATGAATCATATAAAATTACATTAAAAACCATCAATAAGAAATATCTTATAAATGATACACTCATAATATTTAGAATAAAATTAAATATCAATATCCTTTATTAAAACCTTCAATGGAAAGGTTCCTAAACAAAAACACCCATCCTCAATGTATTTACCCCAAGACCTCTACTAATAACTCATCTTAAATAAACATCTAATAATGAACAAAAAATCCAAAATAGAGGAAAACCTTAAGAGACTAAATATATTAGGGATTCACATTCCCTAGAGGACACCCTGGAAGAAATGAGTGATCTACTCTTCTAACTAGAAGGAACCTTTTTTCTATCACTGACACATCCTTTTTATGCTCCTTAATTTTTGGTTTATAATTATTACCATTCAAGGGAACTAAGATAACACCCACCATTGGCTTCCTATACTGGTTAGTTTCAATGATAATGGTATCATTTAAAGACTCTTCAAAATATTTTTCACCCAATAAATACATAGGTAAACCATTATCATTATTAAGGCCGCTTCTCAATAATTGAACTTTATCAGAATTGATGACAACTACATGTGAAGAAAAATAAACCAATCTCTAAAAGTAATTGAAGTACACCCACACCTATCAGCCACCATATTGAAAATCAATTATCCAAATATATTTCTCCCATTTCTTATCCATAGTCAAGAACCACTAGAAAACCCAACATGGAAAGTCCCCAAATAGATATCTCTAAAGGGTTGTGGAGGTATCATGGACTCCCACCAATTTGATTGAAATTGAAAATCAAGATCTTGAAAGCCCTATCCCTTGAATATATAGGCGTTCCAAAAAAATTATGGATCACATAAATATATTATGACCACTTCACCTCCCAGAATACCCCTTATCATGAAGAAATTTTATAGGACACTGATTTAGAGAGTGTATGATAGGGTGTAATCTCAGGGAAGATTCCATGTCAATCAATCCACATAGAGTCTTGGAACGCAACATAAGTAGATAAACCCTTTCACATATTCTGATAGAGCATAATAAAAAATAACTAAATTATATCTATTCATTCCTCAAAGAAAAACAAAATTATTCTTCTCTACATTTTGAATCAATAATGAAACAAAAAACCACCAAACAAGGCAAAAAAATTTACACAAATTTTTTTAAACCAATATTTTAACAAAGAAATTTTGAAACCATCATCCACAAATTTATCAATCAAATACCAATAAGAAAATACAAAATAAAACAACTTCATTGTAACATACATATATTTATCCAAAAAAAATTACCCAAAATTTAATTAAAATCCCCATTTATTTAAAAAATATCATAAATATAATGATCCTTAAAATTCAATTACATTATTCAAAACAATTTCTAATATATTTCAAAACAAAATCACATTATTGATCTTAAAATTCGTTTAAAACCCCCTGTTATAAAATCAATAATTTTCAAGTATTCTAATGGAATAATTTTTGAAACATATAATTTTTAATATACTATATGAAAAAAGTACTTTATGAAACATTTCATAATTATATGGGATTTCAATCATTACATTTATTCATAAATCCATGTTTATAAAATAAATTCTTTATATATCGTTTAATTTTTGAAAACTAGGTTTTAAATCCAAGTTCTCTAAATAACCACAAAACCCATCAAACATGATTTACAAAAAAAAATATTTGAAAATAGAATCAAAACACACCACAATCCACCTATTATTAGAGAAAATAAGATTAGAATAAATCTAGAACTATAATGAATTCAAACCACCCAACTAGGGTGGAAAACATAATTTTTATGTTTTTCCACACAGATTGGGAAACAATGCTTAAACTACACAACCCACTCTTTAAAACTAGTATACCTAACCACTTGGGGACCACATGGAATCCCAAGCTATGAATGCTAGCTGTTCAACTTAGGTGTTTCTCCTGTTCCACCCCAAAACCATTTAATAAACTAAAATATCACTTACATACTCAAAGGGGATAAAAAACATCAATTCAGTTCAAAATAAATTACAATAACTAAAAAACTGAATTTATTAATTCAAAACATAAATGTCCCCTAGGAGTGTGAGGCTTAAAAATAGCATGATTAAGCTATAGTCTCTATTCCATTAACTCTAATTATATAAAAACCATAGTTTCCTCAATACCATGACAATAAAAAATATTAAGGGTAACTCAAGAAGCATATGATCATACTAAAGGAAACAGAAATCATGGTCTTACACCATGTGATAATGGAATAAATCTAGATTTTATCTGTGTGAGAACCAAACCAGAACTACCACAAGTCAAGAAGGGTATTATTGATCCCCATTGACTGGAAAATAGTTCCTGAACATTATAGGAATCCCATTGAGAGTGATATTTCCCAAAATAGAGTAAAATATAGCAAAATAAATGAAGATATACTATAATGAAACATGCCAAATAGGTCATTATTAAAATAAAATGATTCTATAAATTTGAATAAATATCAACATAAACATTATCCACAAATTAGATGATAAATAATTCATAATAATTAAAGAACATCCCAGAATAAAAAAATGAAAAACAAAAACAATCATAGCTTGAGACTATCTTTATGGAACCATTGATTTCCCACCACCACATAACTCACCAGAGACCTGCCAAAAATATTTTTTAATAGGTCCAACTACGAACCTAAATCCTAAAATATATTTTCATGAGCTGAAACACCTAGTATTTTAAAAATACCCTCCAAATATACTAAATATGTTTGTGAAAAAAATTCATAAATTATAGTATAATAATAAACTAGAAAGTAAAATTTTATATATAGATAACTTATGGAAACCAATCAAATTCAATAATTCAATTTCAAAACAATAATCCTTATTTTCTAAAATTGAATAAAATTGTTTGTAAATACACCAACCAGCCTAATCAACTTAAAATCAATACATCCCTTCACATAAATAATAAAACCTATTTTTCATTGTTTTATTAAAATTAATCACATTAAAAAATATAATAAATAATTAGATAGGAAAACAATAATCTCTATTTATATGCACATTAAGAACTACACAAGATCCTTTAATTTAATAACTTGTTTTCCAAATTACTCTATGAAACTATATTTTCCAAATGAGATAACCAAAAACACAAATGGGGAAAGCCCAAAAAACAAGAACCATCCCTAGAACAAGGAATATATCAAATATGAACAAGAAGAGGTTCAATATAAGTGAATTTAGGGGAAATGATAAAAATTTGGACAAAATAAAAACACTAATAAATAAATAATCATCCCTGATTTTAATGTCTAATGAGATATATAATAGAGTATCTAAACATGGGAAGCACCTCACTATATAAGAGTATACAAACCGACAAATTGGCTGACGTCATGTGCTAATGATTAAACCAAAATTCCAACAAATATCCAAAAATCATCATTACAATGATAAATCCCTCATATCCATTGTTCTTAGATTGAATGGAGGTCCACTAAATGAATGTAAATCATCTAGAGTAATATAATAGATCACCCACTCAGTACATAAGTTCCAATTAGAAAAAGGGTAGTGAGGCATAAGAATAGAAATCCATGTCTAACATTCAAGGAATAAGAATTGATAATCCTCACCACTAAAACCAAGAAACGAATATCCCAATATAAAAAATTTATCCAAAAATTTAATAACACACATTGCCACACATGGGGGAAAATAAGAATCTAATATGTACTAACAACCCATAAAAGGGAAATGATAAGATTAAAATGCTGAAAAAGGAAACACAAAAGTTATAATAAAATTAAGGGGATATAAATATTTTCTTTTCAGATTACCCATTTTGAAATAAATATGACAACCAATCCATTAACACTGAAACATGGATTATGATTCCAATCTCATTCACATTACATCATATAAAAATATAAACACTCTTTGGAAAACTATGGGAAAAAACACAATTTCAAATCATTTTAGAAACAACCTCCTACAAGGTTCCTCTTCATTGAAATAATAAATAGTTCCCAATACCTGAATTTACATCATGATCTTTTAAAAATTTCCATTGAGAAATATTTCAAAAGTGGTAAACCACGTGGAATTTTTGAATCGTCATTTTAAATCTATTAAAGAACCCCTTTATAAATAAAATTGAGGTAAAAACATTAATGTTTTTAAATACAAACTTTATAATATATTAATCACTAATTTTAAACCAAAAATATATCAATTTCCATCATACATCTTTAAACTATTTCAAAAATTCCATCAGTAATTTCAAAAAATCATAAATATCAAAAAATACCATTATAAACATTAAAAAATTGAATTTCATAGGGAAAAAATTTATTCCAAGCTCAATACATAATGGAATGGTTTTTAAAACATCATCATTATTCACATATAATCAAAATTTCAATAATAGGCAATTTACATATCATTATAAAACCTTTGATTTAATAATGATACAATTTCATAGCAAAGCCTACATGAATGAAGTGAAAAGAAATCACAAAAAACCCACCTTCAATACAGAGTATATCGCATTAGGATTAAAATATTGTTTGTAAAAACTTGACACCAATAACCATAAAATTAGATCCACTTAGAACATTAAAAATACCAACAAGATATCTTTGATTCAGGGGGGGAACCAGAGACATTTGATGAGATATAGAGAATGTAAGAGGAGGGATTGAGTGGAATAAATACAAAAATCCTACATGGAAATTACAACTAGTAAGGAGGGATCAATGAGGGATGAATTTGGAGTTCCTCCACGGACACTCAAGGGGTAGCTAATTATAATGTAGGACAAGAGGTAAAAAAATTTCCAAATTTTTAACACTACTGAAGACATCAATATTTTCCAAAATGTATTCCAACTATGATTTGTTCACTACCAATCCCAAACACCCCTCAAATGGGTTTCCATGTACACTACATAGTTGAAAAAATGATTATCTAACCATTCCCTTTAATACTATTAACAACAAGAGATACATCATAAGATTGCCATGCCATTTTCCAAAACAACGTGTAAGTCATTTTTCACACCCATGACACACCATATAACCCACCAAGTTCCTCTTGGGGTCACACGGTTTGAGTTTAACCCTGTGTAGAACATGCTAACAAGGCATGCATGGTAAAAAATGATATTTTTAGGCTCCTCGCAATGGGAGGCCGCATAGTTTCTATATAAACATGAACCATGATAATTAATAGAAACAAAACATTGAGAATTTACAAGATCTAAGAAAACCCTAAGGGAAATTAAAACCAACCCTCAAACTCATAATATAATATAAGAAAAATAACATAGTCAACTCATGGTGTCAAAAACTCAGCTCCATGTAACATTATGCACACAAAATATCTACAATTTATAAGAAAAGAAAGAGAAAATAAAAGATACCAATAAAATATGACCAAAAAAATTACTCACCACCATTTATCCTCAATATAAACAATTATGGTCCTAAAAATTATTCAAACTAATCAACCACAAGGGTACCCAATATCTTAATGTACAATAGAAATAAGAACATATTGTGTTGAGTGTTCTAGTTTCATCAGTTTCTAATCATTATTTTTATAATGTCAATATAATTTATTGAATACCATGTTTTACTAACATTATATTTTCCCATGGTTCTGTAATTTTTTTATAGAAAACATATTTTTACCATATGTAGAGACCTTTAGTCATTCAGAAAAATATTTCCAATAAAATGATAAACAATTTTAAATTAACATATTTAATCATTATTTTTAAATAATATGAACATTATAAGATAATGATTACAATATATATAAAAATATTAACTATGTTTACTCTATCTGATAAATACATAATATCATTGTGATGATTCTGTCAAAATGATCATCAGAAAAAATAATATACTGAACATCCAAGTAATGAAAGAGTTATTTTGAAGCTGTTTCATCTAACTCCTAGAATCACATAATATGACCACTAGATATTTTCATATATAAAGTGGATTATTTAATTGTAAGTATATATATACATATTAATCTCCACATTCATTATATTTTTTAAATTTTATCATCTTGTTATGTATAGTTTGTAAATTTTTATATAGTCTTAATTCTATTGAACCTGAGGTCATATTATAAATTTGAATGAAATTTTGCTTTAGAAATTATTATGTATAATTTAGATAGATTGAGTATAAGGCCACAACCATAAATATTACTTAATATTAAGATAATTATATAATGTGAAATTAATTTACAATGACAAAATTTTTATGTTTAGAGATTTATAGAATTAGTTCATAAAATATATATAACAACCTGAATATTACAAGAAGACATCTCTAATAACTATGCATTTATTTCATAAAACAAAAATTCTTTAAAAATAAACATGGATAGTTTCATGTTTTAAATAGCATATAATTTACCTGATCCTATCCTTGACACTATTTTTCTTTATGTCATCTAAAAAACATTTCAAAACATGGGATGAGAACAAAATGATTTTTAAGGGATAAACAAGGAAGGAAAACTGTTAATCCTGGGATAACATGTAAAGCATGAATACTGTATCATAATGTAATACTTTTAACCTTTAAGAAGTAATATTTATAATTCAATGAATATAAGCTTGTTACATACCCATTTTGTAACAAAGTGACTACCGTAAATCCCATAGAAATTGTGATATAACATAAATATGAAACATGAGACATATATATTTAAATGCAATATCCATATGGTTGACTTGCACACATATCACTAAATGGAATAGTTTTATGACCACCCCCATACCCAATGAATTGGATGTTATAACATGACCACCTATCCATAGTTTAACCTGGAACCATACATCATCAGTTTATCACGTAACAACCCATCTTTTTTATCACATTACCACCCATCAAAAGTCCAAGTACCATTATATAATCGTAACACAAAAAATATTGAAAATTTTATCATTTAACATTTCATTGATAATAACATGAAATCATTTCAAGATACTGAATAATTAAATCCTTTTGAAAAACTATTTCAATTCCAAATCACCCAAAAAATAGAATATGTAATTACTTATCCTTTTAAAAATAGTATGGCTTATAGAGGAATCCAATATCAAATAACGATTATAGTGGTGGGGAGGTCATTGTTGATGCATACAGTAAAAAAATTTCTATTTTTCATTTAGTTAAACACTTCATATAAACATATTCCCTTTTAATGAAATAAAATGTCAATGGGTTTTATTATAAACCGTATAAAAGAAGTAGGTATATATTATCAAAATATTCTTCAATGAAAGGAGATTGAGATGATTTCCCTTACCTTGAGTCCAACTAATAACATAAAATTGTTATGTTCTGGAATAATAAAATTAGGGTAACACTACGTTCTTGAATCCATTTTTCTAGTTTATTATTCCTTTTATATAACATATTAACATGTTATAAAAATTATATTACTATTTAAGTTCATATAGGTCGTATCATCGATATTCAGTACTTGAGTCAAAAATGTAATTGTTTGGATGTCAATTTTCCATGGGGTAAAATTATATCATCCCCTGAGTATTATTTATTTTTTATATATCATATATTTCATGTGTATATCTATTTATAATTTCCATAATTTTTAGAGATATTAATTTCAATCCACCATTCCTGGAGATGGTAGGCCATACATACCCATGAACACTACATTCATTTATTTTTCATATGAAAAGAATAATAATCAAATGATATAAATGTATATTATAATAAATGTATTAAATTTATGTCAGCTATGTCTCTTAGTTTTAAAAATTCCATCCATTATTTGTTCCATGTACATCTTGAATGAGTCATATCGCATTGAGAGGGTGGTAGTCCACACTTCCTCAAATTAAATTATAATATTTTTATATCATGGAAAGCATAAAGGTTTGTTGTTTCTAAACAATTAAAAAATCATAGATACAATATAAATATAACTGATATCATATATAAATACAGTGCCATCATAATGGCCTCCATGAGAGGTGGTTAAGGAAAATTGAACCATCTTCGCTTCGTGAGGCAGTAGTTCACCGTACAGAGAAATTGTATGTTCATATACATTAGATGGAGGTTTGTGCAAGTGTGGATAGAATACATATCATAAAAACATCATAGTATATTGAGGATACTCATTTTTTATGTAATAAAATAATAAGAAGAACATAGGGATTAGATAATGAAAATAAAGGAAAGGATCTTGAGAGAAGACATTAGAGATTAATCAGGTACATTTTTTTTATTCGAGTCCAAATGTTTCATTAATTTCATTCTTCCCAATGAAAGGATTATACAAGGAATAGAAGGATTTTGGGAGATGATTTTCATAGAATTTGGATAATTCAGGGGGCTTGAGAGGTATGGGGATGTGGATAGAGGTGGGGGACTTTTAATAGAGGGAGGAGGGGCCCTTTAGGAAGTTCTTCAAATATAATTTTATTATAATTATTTTTACAATAAAAAAGGTCCAAACCCCATTTAATTCAATGATATGATTATTTTGGTTAAAATACCAATCAAACATTAATTTTAAGGTAGGATTTCTAATATTTCTATTCCTTGTCTTTTTTTGTTTAACCATTATTTTACCATTTTTAATCTGATAGTGATATCTTGTTATTTACACATTGTGGGTTATTGTAATTAATATATCCTGTAAAGAGAAAAACAAAACATTATTTATGAAATATTTGGATATAAATTATCCATTTTTCTGATTATTAATTTTTTAAGAATTCAATATCATTTAATATAATATTTTATATTTTATGTAATGAATTATGTTAATTTTGGGCACTATTCATACTTGAAATTTACAAATTTAAAAAAACTCAATTCATTAAAAAACATTGAATAAATACTTAAATCTCATATTTACCTTCATAATTCGTGTATGACAATAATTATGTCCAATAATATTTATTTGAATATTGGAAATATAATTTATTTTAATACATTATTAATGAAGTAATCACAATGTTATCATTTTGCCATAAATAAAATTACATATTTAATTTATAACAGTTATAAATAAAATACCAAGAAATCAGAAATGCTTTTATGTTGATAATGACTATTTCTAGTTTAAGAGATCATTTTTATAAATCAATATTAAATTTTTTTTATTAAAATATATTTGATTATGTAAAAATTCTCTTTACTTCAAATTAATTATTATGACATGTCATTATCACTCCGAAGGTTCCCCATGGGGTCAAAAAACAACCCAATGATTCCCATTGTAATATATATCTCATAAAATAGGATTAGGACATGTTTTAGGGTACTTAAATATTATTATAATATTTTACCTTATTTACCAGATTTACACATTAATTGTGGTAAATAAAAATATTTATTGATGATACTATTAATAATTTTCAAAAATAAATGTTACATATTTACAAAACATGAAACTTCTTATTCTAAATATACAATAATTTTTTTGAAATTCAAAAGGAATAATTAGAAGAAATTAATTTAAAATTAATTATTTTTGACAAAAGCAAAATACAGGGTTTTAAGAGGTAAAATCAATCCAAATATTGACATGTTTTTATGTCCAATTTCAAAGGGAAATTGCATAAAATAACCAGAATTTTATTAAATGATAAGAATTTAATCTAAATACACTTAAAAAATGAAAATTTATATATAAATATCTAAATAAATTTTTTTAAAACAGAGTTTTGAAATTTAATTCAGTATTTTTCACTGTTCATTAAATATCAATTTCATTAGAAAAATACCAAAATGTTAACCAATGTAAATTTTGATGGCGTTAATCTATAAATGATGTTTATTCTATTAAATTTATCAAATAAAAGTGAAATAAATCTATATTTATAAAGGGTTCTCCATCAAAAGGCGGTAAAATAACCTTTTAAAAATATTGGAGTATTTTATGCTTAAAAATAGAATAATTATCATTTTAAGCTTATTAAATTTATTGAATATATGTAAAAAAAATTACAAACAAGTATAATCATATTATAGTTATTTCTATTTATTAAATTTAATAAAACACTATGCATTAAATACCATTTAAAATAATTATAATATTTTTTATTTATTTTATAGTATAATTTACTATTTTGTAAAACATAATATTTTTGATAAACCAGTTGTTTCATGTTGAGTACACTATTGAAAAAGGAATCAACATAACATAATATTAATATCATAATGGTAAACATTAATAGATAAAAAAATTATTATTCTATAAATATATGGGATGCTACATCATTCCCATTTTTGGAAATTGTGCCCCCGTAATTTTATTTACTTATCAAATAAGTGGAGGTATTTATCCCTCATAGAATTTTCAGATTCCCATGATGCCTCTTCAAGAATTATTTTTTTACAAAAAAACAGACATGTTTAATCTCCTTATTCTAGAAAACATTATCTCTATGGTTAAGATGTAGTACTTTCTCTTCCTCTTAATAAACCTTCTCTTATAGTTGAACTACATTTGGACTCAAATCCTGATATAGTTCTGGTATATACTTCCTCATCATTGAATATTGAAAACATTGTGTGCCTATGAAAACATATAAGTAATTCCACCTAGTAGGAAAATGATCCAATATTATCCAGGATTTCAAAGGTTCTAATAATCATTGGACTCAACATTTCCTTTTTTTAAAAACACTTCACACATTCTAATGAAGAAACATTTAGAACGACATTATCACCTACCTCGATAGAATGTTCTTTCCATTGGTTATCTATGTAACTTTTCTGCCAGATATTTGCATTCCTCATGTGGTTCTAAATCAACTGATATTTTCCACCATCTCTTCTAGCAATTCTGTTCCCATAAACATCCTTTCAACTATTTCAACCCAAAAATCTATTTTTCAACAATACTTTCCATCTAATGCTTCAAATAGTTTCATCTATATAATGGAATGAAAATTTTTATTAAATAAAAACTCAACCAAAGAGTGATGTTGATATCAACTTCCCTAGTAATGCAATGAACATGGAAACAGCGTAGCATCTATGGTCGTAATTATTTGTTCTATTTTCCCCTCTGATTGAGGATGAAAAGCTATACTGAAAATTAATTTTATTCCAAATGACTTTTGAAGACCATTCCAAAATGTAAAATTGAATCTAGGATTACTATCATATACAATTTATATTGGAATACTATGTAACATTAATATCTCTTTAAAATAAAATAGTTAATGTTGATCAAGAGAGAGTATCTTTAAATAGAATAAATTGATAAAATTTAGTCAATCATACAACAATAAACCATATTTCATTATAACCTCGAGAAGAATTTTGTAATGCCACTAGAAAATCCATGGATATATTTTCCAATTCAAATCTAGTACTGGAAATGGTTGAAGCATCCAATTCGGAAACTACTACTATTCTTTCCCCTATTTATTAATCAAACACTTCATAGTAAATTCAGAAATATCACTTTTCATTCAATCCTACTAGAAATACTATCGATGATATATTTATATCTTAGTACATTTTAGATAAACTGAAAATAAAGATCTATGATCATTACATAAAATATGTTTCATAACAATTGAATCATGGGGAACTCATAACCTCTATAGAAACCATTAAAAAAATCTTTATTAAAATTAACTTCAGGTAACATACCATTCCGAAACAATTCATCTTTTTTCTACAACTTGCTTTCTTCTTTCTATGATTCCTTTATTCTATCTGATTGAGATTATTTAACTACCAACCAAAAAAAATTTGAATTCCATAACCCCAAAAACATCCAATCCAAAATTCATCAAATCAAAAAACAATGGATTACATTGCAAAATTATCATAGTTTGTGTACCATAACTCTTTCAACTCAAATCTTGAACCACTTTATTTTCCTTTCCCATATGGAAATAGATCATACCATCATTATTTTTGATTAATTATAGTTATCTATTTTTACTTATGTTTAATTATTTCAATGTGAATAAATACATAAAAATTTATACTCATTATATATTTAAATTTTTTCCATACAAATGATGCCTCCAAATTTTGAATAGAAAACAACATCACCTAATTCCAAATAATGTGTAGGGTAATTTAGCTCATGAGATTTCAACAAATGTAAAGAATAAGAAATTACCTAATCATTATTTATTAGGACACAAACGAATCATTTCAATGATGAATCACTGTAGATAACAAATTAACCATTCCTGGATGTTAAGGCCAATGATGGAAAATTTACCAATCTACTTTTATGTTCCTAAAAACAAGCATCATATACTTTTCTCCATATGAACATGACTACCATTAAGGGTATCTTAGTTAGAGGTATATAAAACAAAGAGATTATTTAAAAAACATCAGTAATAACTCAATAATCTAATAAAATTATGAATCACTATATTATTGGTAGATCTTGGACACTCTTCAACAACATTTTTTAGAAGTGTCAACAATTATTCCATATTTTGAGAAAATATAACCAAATAATGTAATTTTTCCATAAAAATTCACACTTACTATAATTTCCATATAGTTTCCATTCAATTAAGGATTTAAAAAAAATCCTTTTGTGACATTCATGTTCCTCCTACATTTTAGAATATACCAAAATATCATCAATAAACATAAACACAAACTGATTCAAAAACTAATGAAAGACTCCACTTCTAATTTTTATGCTCATCAGAAACGAATCTCATTGATTTTTAACTCATGTGAATCTAATGCCCTTTTATATTTCATATTCAATCCAGAGTTAAATAGATTTATGAAACTATAAATATCTCAGATATATTTTTTGACCTACCATGAAAAACTTGTGAAATATTCATCACATACACCACAAAATCATTCTCATTTCGGTTCAATTCCAAGAAGTACTTTTCCATCATAAGTAAAACAGCCATAGGAAAATATTTCTCATCGAATATATTGTTAAATTCATCCAATTCCTTGGATTCAATATCGTCACTTCCTCTAATATTTTTAATCATTAACCACAACTAATCGGCTTCACATTCCAAACGATAAATAAAAAGTCTAACCTTTTGATTGTCTGCACAACCCAATACATCCAAAATATTTTCCAATTCATGAATACAAACTTCAGATATAATTGGGTCTAATGATACCCTTAATGATGGGAGAAGATGCCTCATGATGTTCTATACAATCAACATATGCCCATACGGTTTGTCTAGAGGATCTCGTGCAAGTACACCACCACCATTTATCACTTGATTCAACAAATCCATCATTACAACAAACTATACATTTATGATTTTTACCACCTTAGGATATTGATTTGGAAGGTTATTTCCCTCTATATGATTTCCCAAAACATCGTCCATGTTTCCTCTAGGAAAAACCATTCTGAACAAACATATCTTATACTAAACAACATAGAAATATTCAAAATATATATCAATTTAATATGACAATAAATTAAAATAAAAAATTATAGATATTATATTAAATATATTCTAACACCTAATGTTTTCTGAAGAGACCTTTGATACCTGTGATTTGGCCCCATCCATAAACATTTCTCAATCATTCGAAATGTTAATAAGTTTACATTAATTTAAATTGAGTATTGTTTTTTGTTTATAGATTTATGGATTTATCTAATAAAATATACTTAACAAATTAAATACTACATGTAGATACTTCTACTCACTATCAATTTTTTTATAAAACAAAAACTCTTTAAAAAGAAAAATGTTTTGATTCATGTTTTAAACAAAATGGATTTTCCACGAACACATACTTGATTCTATTCTTCATCATGTCCTTTGAAATACATTGAAAAACATGATATGAGCATAAAAATGTCAGTTTTAGATACAAAAAGAATGAAAACATTTAGTCTTGGGATGTATGAAAACCATGAATACATTATCATAATGTAATACTTTTCACCTTTATAAAGTAATAAATATTATTCACTTAATATAATCTCTTTTCACAACCTTTTTGTGACCAATGGATTACTGTAAATCCTATAGAAACAAACATATAACATATAATGGTAACATGGTATAAAAACATACTTAAATGAAATAATTATACGGTCGACATCCAAACATATCACTAAATTGAATAGCCATATAGTCGACTTCCATACCCAATGCATTAGAGGTTATAACATAACCACCCATCCTTGGATTATAATAGATCCAATCATAATTGGATTATCCCCTAACCACCAATCGTTGGTTTATCTTGTAACCATCCTTCAAATATCCATGTAACATTATATAATAATATCACATAAAATATTGCGAATATAAACATTTAACATTTCATTTTTAATCACAATAAATAATTTCAGGATATTTAATTTTTAAATCCATTTGAAAAACCATTTTCAATAAAAAAAACCCCCAAAAATTTTAATAAGTAATTTCATTTCCTTTTAAAAATATTAATGCTTATAGAGGTAGCCAACATCAAATAATGGTTATGTCGGTTGAGAGGTCTCTGTAACTTCTTACATTAAAAAGTTTACTTTTTTCATTTATTAAAACACTTCATTTGAAAATATTTCCATTTAATGGAATAAAAATTCAAAGGGGATTATTTTACATTGTATAAAATAAATTGTTATATATTAGGAATATATCCCTCAATTAAAAAAGAATGATACGATGTCTCTTATCTTGAGTCTGACTCCTCACTTACCATCATTATGTTACTGAACAACAAAAATATGTTAATTTTACTTTTTGAGAAAATTTTTCATGTTTTTTATTCCATTATATCACATTTTACATTTTTATAGAAATTACATAATTATTTAATTTCTAATCAGTCATTTTATTTTCATTCTGTACATGATATGAAGATGAACTTGTTTTGATTTAAATTGTGGATGTGGTAAAAGTACTTCTTCTCTATAATATGATTAATGATTTAAATATAATATATATCAAGTATACATATATTTATTTTATTCACAACACTTGGATATAATAAATGAAATCCACCATTCATGGAGATGGAAGACCGTACGTAATAAATAATGCTACTTTTTTTTTATTTTTATATTCAATAAATAATTATAAAGTGATAAAAATGAATATTACAATACCAGTATTATATTTATATCATATATGTCTCATAGGTTTAATAAAATTGTCCTATATACCTTCCATGTAGTGCATGAACGAGTCATATCACTTTAAGGAGATGGTTGTTCACAAATCCTCAAATGAAATTATTGTATTTACCCATCATGGATGGAATAAAGGAATGTTGGAAGAAAAACTTATAGACTCATTGAGACAATATAAATATAATATATATCATATATAAATATAGTGAAATCATAATGGTCACCATGAGAGGTGGTAGGGTAAAGATGAACAATTGTCGTTTTGTGAGGCATCAATTAATAGTACACAGAAACAGTATGTTCATATAAATTAGATGGAGTTGTGTGTAAGTGTAGATAGATTACTTCCCATAAAATAATACTATTATAATTTGGATACAATTTTTGTTATGTAATCAAATAATAAGAATATAATATGGAGTGTAGAAGGAAAATAATAGAAAGGAAATTGAGAGAAAATGTTACCTCTAAATAAGGTAACATCTTTTGATTTGATCCAAAATGATTTCTTGAATTTACGTCTACCCAAGGTAAGGATTATTGGAGGATGGTTGGGATGTGGAAATGTTATTCTTGATTATTTGGGATGATCCATGGGGCTTGAGAGGTTAGAGTATGTGGGATGAATGGGTGTTCTTTTATATTAGGGAGGATGGGTTCCTTAAGAATGTCTAGAAATTTTATTTTGTTATAAATTAAATTTCAATAAAAAAAGTTCCAAAACAAATTTACATAAATATAAGATTATTTCGTTTCTAATACCCATCATCCAATAAATTTCAGACAAGTTTGGAATATTTGTTTCCCTTGTATTTTTTATATAACCCTTATTTTACCCATTTAATATGACATATATATCATGTTATTTATATATTGTGTGTTAATTTAATTACCATATCATGTCAAACAACAAACTAGAAGTCACTTATGAAATATCAAGACATATATTATCCAATTTTATGAATAATATATTTATATGAATTTAATAAAATTTAATATAAAATTTAATATTTTAAGTTATGAATTATGTCAGTTTTGGAAACTATTCATACTTGACTTTTTTTACAAAATCCTAAAAATGTTATTCCTTCTAAAAAAACATTGAATCCCACCTAACATGTCATATTAACCTATTTAATTATTTTATGACATTAACCATGTCATATAATATTTATTTAAATATTTTTAATATCATTCATTTTAATTATTTATAAATGATGAAAACAATGCAACATCATTACGTCATAAATAATATAATTTATATGATTTATAAAAACTAAAAATAAAACACCATGTTGTAGGAAATCATATTATCTTTATAAAGAATATTTATAGTTAAAGAGATTCGATATATTGCCCTATATTAATATTATTTTTGTAAAAGATACATGTTTAGGTTATGTTTCTCTTTACATTAAATTAATTCTTATAATATGTCATTATCACACCCATGTGGCTCCATGGGGTCCCCAAATCGACCCTAGGATGCCCATGGTCAGACATATCTAATAAAATAGTATTATAACATGTTTTAGGATAGTTTATTATTATTATAATATTATTTTGTACCATTATTTACAAGATGTACCCTAATCCATGTTAAATAAAAATAATTACTAAAGTTACTATTACTAATGTCTAAAAATAAATTGTAACTATTTAAAAAATAAGGACCTTATGATTCCAAATATGCAATCCATTTTAAACAATTCAAAAAACATAAATTGAAGAAATTAATTTAAATTTAATTCTTGGTTTCTAATATAGAAAGTAGGTTTTTATGAATTAAAAACATATTGTGACAGCTAGGTCCCAGTGACAGCACAGACACCCGGCCTTAACATGGACATCGGGTCCTGGCCCACAAGGTACCACTAGTTGCCCCTCAGACATGTGGGGCCCACCCCAGGGTCCACCCACATGCCTGAATGGGTAATCTAAATAATGACAGTCCCCACAGGCCAAAACATGTCCTTTTCAGTGTGCTCTGTCCTCACTCACACACATCTTGGGAAACTTCCCAGAAGGTCAACCATCCTGATCACTACTTCAGGCCAAGCACCCTTAACTGTGGAATTCTAATTAGGTAGGCTCCAGAAAATGAAGGTGCACCTTGTTGAAATGAGTCATATCATTTATTCTTTTAACCCTTTTTCATTTAGGGATGTTACAATCAACCCCCCTTTAGAGCACAACACCCTCGTTTTGGGCCCTACATCTCGACCTAGGTAGTGCACCGCACTTAGGGCTGGGTACCACCTTTGATACCAAATGTGACAACTGGCTCCTAGTGACAGCACAGATACCCCGCCTTAACATGGTCATCAGGTCCTGGCCCACCTGGTACCACCAGTTGCCTAGCAGACATGTGGGGCCCACCCTAGGGTCCACCCAGATGCCTGAACGGGTCATCTTACTAATGATAGTCCCCACAGGACAGCACATGTCCTTTTCAGTATGCTTTGTCCTCACTCACACCCATCCTGGGAAACTTTCCAAATGGTCACCCATCCTGATCACTAATCCAGGTCAAGCACGCTTAACTGTGGAATTCTAATCAGGAAAGATCCTAAAAAGGAAGGTGCACCTTATTGACATGATTCATATCATTTAGTCATTTAACCCTTTATTATTTGGGGATGTTAAACATATCAAAATATTGACAAGAATTTTTGTCCATTTTCATTGGGAAATTACTCCCAAGGACCGAAATTGGATTAAATTATAAAATCATAATCCAATTACACTTTTAAAAAATTAAAATAACAATATAACTTCATAAATATACTTTTTAAAAGGACGTTTTGAATTTTAATGTAGAATTTTTTACTATTCATTAAAATATGAGATTCATTAGAAAATTACCCAAATTTCAAACAAAGTAAAATTTGAAGTTCTAATTTATAAGAAGAAGTTAATTTTTTACCAATATAACACATAAAAGTGTCAAAAACTATATTTAAAAAGAATTCTCCATTATAATGATGTAAAACGCTCATTTAAAAATATTTGTGTATTTTATGCTTTAAGTTGAATTCATTCTCATTTAAAGCCTCTATAAATTATTGAATAAATGTAAAAACATTTAACAAACATGTATAATAATATTGTATTTATTAAATTTAATTATTTAAAATATAATTAATATGATTTAACTTTATTTTAACTTACAAATAATATTATTGTATTATTTTTTGGTATAATTAATTATTGTGTGCAACGTAAGGTTTCGGAGAAACCCTTTGTTTCCTATCAAGAACGCTATTGGAAAAGCATCCCTATAATATAAATTTAATATCTTATTCATAAAAATTAAAATATTTTTTAGACAAATTATTCTATAAATACCCCGTATGCTACATTGTGAGCTTCTTTTGATAGGAAGACTATGTATAATGATGTCTTTTGATTGTGGGATCTCAATGGTGTGAATATATATTTCGTCCACTTTTATTATCGAGGATTCCATTATTAAAAAAAGAATACCTTATTTAATATTTAAAACTTTAGTTACCTAATTTATGGGTTATAGAATTCTATAATACAAAAGGTTATATAATATCTCATTTATTTATACCTTTTATAAGTATTTCTTTACCACATTTTAATGTATTAATTTTATTTTTTTTAAAAGATTTATTTTCTATGTTATATTATATACAGATATTTTTACATTATAATTAAATTTTATTATATCTCTGATTTTATAAAATCATTCAGAAGCTGGTTCATCCTATTACATGTTTGTGACTATCGAACACATTTATCATCTAATTAACAAATGATAGGTAAAGTTATTTTATATTTTTGAAAACTATAATTAAACTCCCTATTATTTTCACTAAATTACTATTATGATCCCACATTAATTTAAATAATAATTAATACAAAACAAGGGATTCCAGATATGGTCTCCGAACCATTTTGATTTCATTTAAATTGTGACATAAGGAATAACAACCATGAAATGAATCCAAAATGAATCGAGGTACGATAACATAGACTCACTCACAATATAAAAGAAATGATAAACACATGTAATGTAATGAAACAACAAAAAAAATCAAAATAATGATATAATATTTCATCATGGGTCTTGATATGCACTAAAAACTATTTTAATGAATTGAATAACCATAAAAAGTTGTATTATAAAATGGTATAATCCTAACACTAGATAGTATACTGACTCAAATGGTAGAACCCACACCCCTTCTTCCCCATCAAGAATGCGGGACCTTTATCATATCCATAAAATGAGCTACATAATGTCACAATAGAAAATTGTGGAAAACCCACTGCTCTAAAGAATAATTATTCCAAAAAACCAAGCTTAACTACATGAATCACTATAATGAACACAAAAATTGGTTAGAAACATTGATAACATCCTCCAAAACCATCCATTAGAGCTGGAGTAGGGATAATTACACAACCTAAACATTTGATTCCATAGAATGACATTCAAATCAACCCATAAAAACATACCTAGTTGGGAATAATCAATTTTTTTCCTAGAACAATATCCAAATATCCAAAAACAATATCATAACATTCATATCAAATTTAGAAAACAAATATTAAATCCTTAATGAATTAATAAAAAATAATACTTCTAAAACCCCATTTACAAAACCTCTGAATATGATCCAAATGACTACAATAGAGGCCATCCCTAGGTAAAATATGGCATGTCAACTTAGAATGATCTAGATCCACAATCTAGAACCACATTAGAGATATCCTTTGACCATAAAAAGGAATCATTCTTTAATGGTCTAGTTTATCCCCTTTTTTCATATTAATTTGTTGGTTATCTTTATGGCTATTGGGTATAATTATTGAAATTAACATAATTACCTACCTAGATTGGTTAACTTCCACTCTAATGGCCTCATTCAAAACATACTAGTAATATGTTAGATCTTATGGATGAATTTTTTATAAAATATCACATTTATGGCCACCACTAAAGAAATAAGGATTATTAGAATCACTGCCAACCAGTATTGAGGAATTATGTCCAACATCAAAAGGTGATCAATGTACTCCCTCACTAATTGGCTACACGAATGAAGATCCAAATCAACTAATTCTTTCTCCCTATTAAAAATCCTTACAAATAACCACTAGAAATATTCTATCCTAAAAATCCACAAATACATACCTTCAATAATATAGGGAGGTACCAATGACACTAACTAAACGTGACTGAATCCAAAAATAATTTCTCTGAGGGCTCTCAACCATGAAACATCATGCAATACAATATAATACAGGATAACCCCAATCTATTCAAAAAAAATTAAATTTTTACTAACCCCTCATCACCACATAAAATGGATGATAAAAATTCAATAAATTCAAGACGGTGTATGATCTCTAACAAGGGTCCATTTCCACCAATCTAATTGGATTCTAGGAAGGAAACAAAACTTGAGAATCCAATTATTATATTTGGGGGGACCGAAATATGTAATAAATAGACAACATCATTTAATTCCTTAGGAAAAAACAAAAAAATTCAACAATAAGGTAGTAATCAAGAATTAAATAATAAACACTCAAACATGTAACATGTATTCACACTAATAAATCATTTCTTTTTAAACCACCAATTTCAACAATGAATTTTGAAATATACATTCACCATGGATTAACCCAAAAACAATGCTAGAACATCTAAAAAATGGCATCTAACAGTGATAGAATATTCCATTACCTTTTCTTAAAAAGCACTAATAATTGAAGAAAAATTAAAATCCCACAGTTTTTATCAATTTTGTAAAAAGGCCTTTTAATACTACTATAAAATTCATAGTTATAAGGTTCATTTAACATTGAATGTTTTAGCATTGAGAATGGTCATGATTATAGTGGTATATAATAATTTCCACACCTTAACCCCTTTCCTCAGGTCTTCCCACCCCCACCACTTTACCATGTGATTTCTCTGCCCCTATATCAGTGCTTTAGAAAATCCCACCCTCAGTGTGCCCCACTACCTCTAGAGAGTTTTGAACCCTGGACCTCCAACATATACACCAAGGCCATTTCAACTCAGCTGTACTATTTTGATTCAAATTTTATGATATATCTATATATTTAAATATATTTAAATAAATTTCTAATATGTATATTTATATATATGTTTATATATGTGGTAATATATATATTTATATGTTAATAAATAAATTTTATATTTAAATTTGTATTAATATTTATTTAATAAATTTAATTTTTTAATATATGTCAAAATATTTATATATCGTTATATATTCGATTGAAAATAAGATTTAATTGTTAAAAATGAAAAATTTTCAAATCTATAATATCAATATGAATTTAATACCTTTGAATTTATTCATCCTACACTAAAGAGGCAATAAGACCCCCTAAAACATGTCTGAAAATCCATTAAATGTTAAATATTCATGATACCAAAGCTAAAATCACTTTAGGGGCCTTTTGGGCCTTTTTCCCTCTAAATATTTGACAAAGGTTTACGTTTTTCACTAAGGGCATGTCACTTGTCTCAAGATTCAATTTGAAATTTTACAGATCCCAAATTACACCTAGATCATAAGTTATGGTTGTTGGATGTTTTAGTTATGTTTACAACTTATTTTATATATTTTATTAATTTTTCTATTATTGTTTTCATCAAATTGATATTAAATGACAATTATTGTGTATCAATATGAAAATTATTAATTCAAAATAATTTTTAAATAATTTAATAAGTTATTTCCAATAAATATCATATATATTAAGTATAAATCCCTATTTACCGTATCAAAAACACATTTTAAAAAATATATATTATATTTATATCAATATAAATATATTTATATATTTATATATTCTTTTTAATTAAATATAATATTTTTTGGAAATATACATTTATCGTCACTTATAATAACATTGATAAACCCCTCCTTTATAAGTTATTTTTTAAAATCACTGATAAATTCCCACATTTATTATCGCTATTTTAAATCCACTGATAAATGCACCATTTTATCAGCACTTTTTTAGCACTGTTATAGGTCCCCTTTAACACATCTATAAAAATCATTGTTAAATACCACAGTAATATTTAATTTTTTTCATTGAAAATTGTGGCCCTTAACAACATGTTTAGATAGCGCTAATAAAACCCAACACTGGATAAACCCATTTTTGTAGTGGTGTAAAAAAAATTTAAAAACAATACTACCTTGGTTGAATACACACACATTTCCCCAAAAAGGAATCTTACCTGAAATTCCATTATAAATACCACTTTCTTTAAAAAAACATACCTAAATTTAATGATAATTTATATTTTTTACCATTTTTCACAACAAATTACAATTCTGATTCCTATTGAATTCCTCACTTTAATCTAAAATGGTTTCAAAACAACAAATTTGAATTATTTACTTTAAGTAAT
This sequence comes from Viscum album, assembly GCA_963277665.1. Classification (NCBI taxonomy): domain Eukaryota; kingdom Viridiplantae; phylum Streptophyta; class Magnoliopsida; order Santalales; family Viscaceae; genus Viscum; species Viscum album. Next base: position 329,834,769 of record OY728128.1, read on the forward strand.
ACCCTAGTAATAATGTTTGAAGCATACTATCTTCTAAAAACAATAAAAATAAGAATGTTATAAAAAAATTCATAAAACAAATTGAATAAATAATCCAATTTATTAATAAAACCATTATTAAAACAAACATTCCAAAAGAATCCTTCATTTTCAAAATTATATTTTAATGACCAAGTACTCTCATGAAAAAACACAAATAGTAATCACGGTTCACAAAAGTCACATCCAAAAAGGGAGTCAGGAAACTCCTAAATCCACCACCTACTAGGCAAAATAACTTTTAGAGAAGTTGGAATCTGTGAGGCACCTAAAACAATATACTAGGGAAGAAAATGTAATTTGTATGGTTTTGACACATCGATTGGGAAATCATTCTCTAATAGTGAAATGCTCACATTAAAATAGAAATACCTAAATGTACAAGTGCAACATGGTTTCCAAAACTTTTCATGATAACAAAGTAATCATGGTGCTCCTCCATTTCCATCCAAAATCCAAAAAAGGACCCCAAATAAAACATATAAACTCAATCGGGATAAAAAATTAGTTAAAAGTAATATTCAACATAATAAGTAAAACTATTCAAATTCAATATTCAAAAAATAAATATCTCATGGAATATTGATTCTTAGCATGAAAAAACGTGATAGGTGGACTCTACCCACCCATACAACAAAAGATCCAATAATCATATTCCCCACACTACTAGGAAATCACCATTTGTGAAATAAAACTCAGAAATATTAGTCTCAGAGTCAAGAAAACTGAAATCTACCTCTTGTAAAATTTATAATAATCTAAACTACGATGACATCTGACCAGGAACCCACCCAATGGCCCGAAGAGAATTTATATCCCTAAAGAGATGGGAAAATTTTCCTGGGAATCACAGATGTCCTTTTGGTAATATTTTCTCCCAAACGATAAATAATTGATAGAATAATAAATAACGATCCAAAAAAATGATTCCAAATAGGTTTTAACCAAAAATAATAATATTATCCAATTTTATAAAAACAAACACAAATAAAATCCATAAAAAATAAGATATAGTAAATCATAATACATTTAAAACAAACAAGAAAAAAACAATTAAACAAAATCATGCTGATCTTGATACTATCTCCTTACAACCATTGATTCCTCACCAACACCTATCACACCCCACATCAACCTCATAGAATGAATAATTTGTTCAATGGAGAACATGGAACCTAAAATATTTATACTTGAGATAAAAAAATTTCTATAGTTAACTATGACCATATGAATCTATTCAATATATAACACATTTAAATTCATAAATGCATGTTTCAAGGTAGAATAAATAGTTTACTTTTCTGTTATATCTTATAGAGAAACAAAAACAATAATTACATAATTCGGTTTCAAATCATTTCTCCTTGTTTTCCAAAATAATATACTGCATTAAAAACATTCCTAGAGGACTTAAGTTTTCTATATGCACACAAAAATTTACATTTTTCAAAAAAAACTAATTAATGTTTTTTAAATAAAAAACATTACTTTGAAAGATTAAAAATGTTTATTCCATCCCAAAAAACAAAACAACCATTTTGTAATCCACTATAATAACCACCCAATAATATTAAATTCCATAACATTTTTTCTATTTTTTATTTAAAACTCATTTATTCAATGGAAATGACCCAACACACACATAGGACATGAACATAAAAACTTGTACCATACATGCCACAATACATGTATGGACGTTACCCCAATTTCCTAATGTCGGTGCCTTATTTTATTAAATTGGCATAAAAAAGGAATATGCATCCCTAATAACTGAGTGCTTTATTATATTTTGAATCATGAACCCTACATAATTTCAAAATTATATCATTATATGAAGTGAAAAATATAAGTTATGTTGGGAACGTCCACAACTATAAGTTTATCCTTTCTGGTAAATCATAATAATAATATTTTTCTCCCAAGATATTAAAATATAAGAATGGTGAGAGATCAAATTATCAGTCTGGGTAAGCAATACATTTGAAGATAACATCTACATAAAAATTATACATGTTTAATAACTAACAACAGAAGCTTTTAAAAATAATCCTAAACATATTACGGAAGGAATAAGATATGAATAAACAATTTCATAATAAAACATAATCACGTGTATTCGAATAGTCTAGTACCCACATGAACTATCAATACTATATTCATAATAAGGGCATTATTAATGATGGATATCCTTACCATACAGTCAATGCCTCATGCCAAGACAAAAAATATCCATTTTTCCTCAGCCTCATGCCAATACCATAGTTTTTCTCATGAGACATAATGATGCAAAAAGGGGCTATAATGGGCCCCACCATACACATACAATGTCTAACTAATTCCTCATATGAAGAGGGATACACATAAACAACATATAAATTCATATTGAAATTAATAAATTTCTCTTAACATTTAGCATAAACAATAACTATTCGGAGTAAATGGGTGAATGAATTTAAGATATCAAAACCACTGTAAAAATAACCATAAACAATTAAATTAAATATGGTATAATATTTCGTAAATCTTTAATCCCAATAATACATAATATTGAATAAATAGATGAAGATACAATTATAAAATCATCGAGTAATTCTAGTGATAAATATTGTTTTACATTGAAAAGAATAGTTTTTTTTTTGGAAAAATAATTATATAAAACATGAATATAAGTATGATAGTATATTCATAATAAAAATACAGATTTTATAAATATAATGGTAGCCAAAAATATATTATTGAGTTCCCATGAATCATACTTGTATTGCAGGAAGAGTTTTAGAATTATCCTTTCAAAATATATAACTCCCCATAAATGAATGTACGGTAAAATTTTGTACACATATAGGGAACATTATAACTGAATATATAATGAAAAGATATTAATAAATGAAAATTTAATTTAGGAAAGTAGTGATTAAAAGTTACATGAATGAACGTGGTGGTTCGGGTAGAAAACCCTTTCCATAACTCTGAATGTTCCGTTATTGACCTCCTCGTCCTGGAATATGGAATTAGACTACATAGTAACATAATTAAGAATCTATATGAAATGATTTTCTATAATTATTTTTATTAGATCATTTATCTCCTTATTGATAAATTATATTATTGAATTTTGTCGTTCTGGAGTCTTTTTTTCATGATTTGCACGATCGGTTGACTTTTTTATATGTAATGGTGTTCAGGTAGAATGGATGTAAATATATATAATTTAATTTAAATATTATTTATGAATACCAATAAGTGTTAATGCAAATTTATATCATTTATTTCATGGAAGAAGGATGAATCATTAGATGAAATATAAATGGCAATCAAATTGATTATTTTAGAGATATTTTGTTTTTTATGATCTATTTTGGTCATATCATTTAATACTATGTAAATATACTAGTTCCTGAATATTAAATAGGTCATAATGCATATATCAAAGAAATTTTATACTATAAAAATGGATTGATGACCAGTATTTAATGGAAAAATTGAAGAATGAAAATTCTTCATCCATGAAGGATGTATATGGCATCTCATGGATTATGATTTTCTTTATAAAATAAAAGTGAAAGTGTGAGGATATTGATGATGGTTCATCGATAAAAATGATTTAGTTAAAATATATAAATGAGACTAGAGTTACAATATATCAATGTGTGATCGAACCAATTGTTCTTACATTAGCCATTATTCTAGGAATAGTTAATTTAATAGATAATGTATGTATACGATAAATTACAGTGTTTCACTATTCTTCTAAGGTTTTAGTATTTTAGAAAAATTAAAAAACATCAACCTAACAATTTTTTGACATGAATAATTCAAAAATGAACTCCATTTATTTAATATTACATTATAAATTTTACTTATTTAATATTTAAATAAAATCAAAATTTATTTGAAAAGTTACAATTTTAAATCAACATTTCCTTTTATATCACCTTGAATAATTAATCAAGATCTCATTATCTTATAACCTTAAAAAACAAAATAATAATGTGATTTACTATTCATAAAGGTCATATTTCAATTCATATTAGTATTTATATTGGTATGTTACTATCCCCCAAAAATTATGTTTATCTTATCAGACTCTACATATATTACAAAACATAACCATGTTTGTCTGTTTTTCGAAATTCAAAACACAAAGATGATAAATTATGTTTCTCTTGGTTATAATAATGAAATGTTTTTTAAACACTTAGTTTGTCATGAATTCAATATAAAATTTAGGTTCTAATACATGGGGTGTTATATTATCCCCTTCATTTAAGAAATTCTTCCTCTAAATTTTCAGGATATTAACTCACAAAATTATTTGGGTAGTTCTTCATCCTATGTTCCTCAGTATCCCATGCTACCTCTAAGATTTTATGATTTTTAAAATATATCTTTACTAGTAGAGTTGTCTAATTCTTCAACAATTGTTCTTTAGTGTCCATAATCAAGAGGGGGTCTTCACAGTGAGATAGATCAGGTTCTAATTCTATATCATTAGAAGTAAGGACATGCAGTGGGCCTATCATGTAATTTCTTATCAATGAGACATAGAAATATTTTGTACATTAGAATGGATAGTGTTCGTAGACAAATGATTTTTAATAGCTCCAATTATATCAACAATTCCAAAAGGTCCTATGTATTTAGGGCGCATTTTCCCTTTCATCCAAAATCATATAACAGCTTTCATTGGAGAAACATCTAAGAAAATATTATCTACAACATGAGACTCCAAATCCATCCTTCTATTATCAACATATCATTTCCATCTACCTTGAACACCTTATATGATCTATAATTGTCTTTACCACCGTTTTTGTTTCCACAAAAATCTCTGTGACCACTAGATTCCTTTCATCAGCTTTATCCCATCATGTTGGTGTACGACATATCATTCCATACAATGCTTCATAAGGAAACATTTTAATGATGGAATAAAAACTATTATTGTACGAAGTCACCACCAAGGGTAAATTATGATTCGATATAACTTTAATATTGAATGAGAATGATCAAAAAATCCTTATAAATTTTGGATTGTTCATTATGATTGCCCAACAGTTTGAGGATGATAAGCCATACTCAAATGAAGCTCAGTATCCAAATCATTCTAAAAACCTTTCTAGCATTTTGATGTAAATCATATATCACAGTCAGACACTATTTAAATAAGATCTCCTTAAATTCATTCAAATTCATTGATATTGAGTGGTGGAAGACTCTCCAGTGGAAAATCCTCCCTTATTGATTGGAAATGTGTAGATTTTGTAATTCGATTAATAGTTACCCATATTGAATAATTATTTGTTGGAGTTTTGGGTAAACCCCAAACAAAATAAATGGTTATGTCATCCCATTTCTATGTAGGAATAGTTATCGGTTGTATGAATCCTCATGGATATTGTCATTCAGTATTCACATGTTTACAAACCAAACATATCATATATAATCAGAAATTTGCTTCTCAAAGGTTGTCCCATCAAAAATATTCATTAAAATCTCTATACATTTTATTGCAACCAACGTGTATAGAGAAATTCTATCTAAGCATCATCCAATAACTCCCTCTCTAGCATGGACATATCAGGAACACATAGCCTCTTCCAAAATTTCAGAATTCCATTGTAACATATGATTTCAGCCAACTTCCCCACTTTCACATCATTAATATTATTTGGTAGGTCCTCATCAGTTTTATGATATATTTTAATCCTTTCTAGAAGTGATTTTTGGTAAAAAAAATGAAAAAGTAGTGATGTTTCACCTTCATTGATAATTCTCATATCCATCCTCACTAGATCCATGTATAAAGGATCATTTTTAATCCACATTTTGTCGAGAAATCGATGATCCTTCCTGCTCAGTCCATTAGCTACATTATTTTCCATTCAGGGGTGGTTGTATATGGTATAATAATAATCATTGAGTAGTTCTATACATTTTCTTTGCATCATGATGAGTTCATTCTATGGAAATGTATAATTTCTACTCTTATGAACCATATAAATCTAACATCTTTACCAATAGATATTGTGTCCCAATATTTTTAGAGAAAAGATCACAACAACAAACTCATGATCCTGAGTCGGATAGTTTTATTAGAAATGTAAAACTTCCATGATGCATAGAAAATAACATTATCATTTTGTATAAGGCCACAACTATGTCCATTCATTGATATATCACTATAGATCACAAACCCATCATTCCACGATGGTAGGGTTAGGAAAGGGGGATTCACTAATATGTTATTCAAATCTTCAAAAAAGACATCACATTATTTTTCCCATACTAACGTAACAAATTTACATGTATTCTTGGTCATTGGTTTTACTAAATAGTGGATGTTCTATACAAGAGATTGATAATAATATTCTACAACAATAAAACTACATAACTCAGTTATGTTCATTGGATTAGGCCATTCATGAATAACCTTTGTCTTCACAAGATCCACATATATTCCTTACTTAGAGAAAAATTTTCCAAGAAAGAGAACTTTTAGAAGCAAAATTCACACTTTATAAACAAACCATTTAATTTATTTCTTCTAAACATATTCATAATAGTGTGCATGTTATTTTCATGATCATCATAGATTTTTTATTGTACAAATTTATCATCAATAAATATCACCACAAAGATATCAAGATATTTATTGAAAACTCTAGTCATTAGATCCATGTAAACAAATGGTTTGTTAGTCAGTCCAAAAGGCATTGATGTAAACTCGTAATGCCCATACCAAGTTTGAAATTCTATTTTTGGAATGTCTTCCTCCTTCAAATTCAACTGATGATATCTTGATCAAAGATCAATCCTTGGAAAAAATTGATCTATATTATGTTGATCAAATAATTCATGAATTAGAGGTAGGGGATCCATGTTCATTATTTTTATATTATTGATCTCCCTGTAGTCAAAGCACAACCTCATAGATCCATCTTTTTTCTTAGCAAATTGAATAGAGGTTCCCCATTGAGAAACACATGGAATAATAAATACATTTAAACTCAATTCCTATAGTTTTTTCTTTAGTTACACTAATACCATGGTGTCCACTCTATACAAGGTCATTGATATGGCCATTGAATTAGGAATTAAGTAAATTGAAAATTCAATTTCCTTCCCTAGAGGATGTTTAGGTATATTCTCTAAGATGAAGTAAACATTTTCCTGCACAATAGGTACATCCTCTATTTGAAAATTATTTTACTCACCCATAGTTATTTCCTTCCATTCCTCCCCAATAATTGAATTCATTAGAGAAACAAGCGGTGGATCTAAATGGAAATTGGATGGTGGTGTTTCTACCCAAAAGTTAAGAGATTTCACATCATCATCAAAAATTGTAACCTCCTTCTTTTTGCAATAAATTTTTTTATTGTGTTTTGAAATCCAATATATATCATGGATTATATTAAATTTATTCATGTGTATGACAAAAAATTAGAAAATAAATCATGTTTAAATTCCATAATGGGGACTAACTAACACCAATTTGTTGTAATGATACATCCCATATGAGTTTTGACTGATAACTCCATTATTAAATCAAATTTAAAATATCTAATTTTCATGGTAAAATGGGAACATATGAATGAATGTGATGTTCCATAATTAATAAATTCATTGGCTAATTTTTAGGAAATTATTAGAGTTCCTTACACCACATTGTTAGGAACTTTAACCTCTGTTGTTGGGACCCCATAAGCTTGGCCTTTGTCCCTTGGCCTTCTTTGGGGAATGTTTCCCTAATTCATCATACATTCATGTGCATAATGTCCCATATCTATGAAATTGGATAATTGAAAATTGGTAGCTTCTTTCTTCCCCTTACAATAAAAAGATAGGTTTCATTTTTCTCCTACCTTTTATCAAACTCTCATTCCATTCAGAAATGTCCTATGGTCTTTCTTCCCATAATTACTATAGGATGGTAGTTCAACATTTCCCATCATACACATTTCCTTATTTTGTTGTAGAGTTTTCGGCAGCCATTTTATTCTCATGTTATCAATTAAATTCATAAGACATTGATTTTTTTTCATCTTGATATCACTTGAGACTATATCTTTATATGATGAGAAACTTTGGGAGACTAGTTCCCTTCAGATGAATGATTTTAAACCCTCAATGAATCAATCAATCATTGTCCATGTATTGTTTATGTAGTCTATGATATATATTGCTACCCTTCTGAAGATATTATTATAAATTGTAACCTTTTCATCCTCCATCAACCTATGATTTAGGAATTTTATTTCCATATCTCCTCATTATTTGTGGGTAAAATATTTTCTATGTAGATTTCATTCAAATCCATATATTAAATATATTCCATTTCTTCCTCTTATTTTTTTGGGATTAAAGACCACCCCTAATACACATATCCCTATAGGTGATAAACTACCATGGAAACCATCTCTCATTCATTACATCCAAAAAAGAGTAATACCTTCTCTAGAGAACATATTCACTTCTCAGCTAAAAATGGGTTTGTAGTCCCATAGAATGGTGGAGGCTGTTTTCACATAAATCAATCCAATTTATCTCCTCCACATTGTGTATCAGGATTATCCATAATGGTAATGTTATTGATCATAACCTAATTATTTTTTCCAATTATAGTTATATGTTTCTCAGCACCAGTTGTAGCTATAATGCTGACATTATTATCTTGCATTGGAGGGTAATCCCTACATGGGATATAGGTGTTCAGGTGGATTACATTCCTTCCACTATGAACCATTTTTCAAAATGTCATACACTATATTCAGTTATAAATAAAACTTTTTAATCTCAAAAAATAAAAATACATAGCATAAATAGAAATTCAATATAGATCTAATCTCATAATCATAAACAGTGTTTTATTGAGGAACATTTTACATTTAAATACTTCATAAGGGATTGTATAGAAAATGTGACTTATCCTAAGAATATCCCCCAAGAGTGTCAAACTAGGTGTGCAGTAAGATATGATTCCATGTACCAAGATATATTGGGTCAATACCGAAACACCTTGTCATTGTTTTCACTCATAGTTACATGTGTTATAGAACCACGTCCACATGTTGAATTCAGATGGGGATATATTTTCTTGAAATATACAAATAATTTATTCCTTAACAAAAATTATTGGATGTTCTTGTATGTTTTATCGACATGGAAAATAATAGGTTTTTGTTCTCTAATGTATATTCCATGTTTTCTACTAAACTTCCTTTGATACCATTTGTAAGGACTCAAAACCAGTTTCTTGGAGTTGATGCCTTACTTTATAACATTATCGTACAAATAAGATATATATATCATGAAGGACCGGGTAGTCTAGTAGATTTAGAAACAAGATACTTACATAATTTAATCCTTACAACATGAAATTATGTACAATATATGAACTACTAAAAAAATGACCATTACCCACAGTTCAAAACCGTTGGTATATCCCCCAAAACCGAACCGTGGGTATAGACTATACCCACGGTTTTGGGAATCATGGTCTGGAAAGGCATCTCAATATGGGTGTCATCCTATACCCATGGACCGTGGGTATAGATATTGACACAGTAGAATAATTATTTCACCACCATGCCAATGGCTTATACCCACGGTTTTGAAAACCGTGGGTATTTAATTGAAAAATAAAATTCCTAAAAGGTTTCGAACCCCGCCCTCTTCAATATATCTATTAAACCAGACCACTCATGCTACTTATCATACATGTTTTTATATACATTTTTTAATTAATATATTAGTTTTGAAAAATGAATTTGAAAATAGAAAAATGATGAGTTAATTCAAAAATTGTAAAAGCCGAGTATTGAACCACCGACTTGTGGAAGGGAGAAACCGTGTCAAAACAACCAAGCTGCGGAACATTTTTTAAATTATATATATTTTTTAAACTACTTATATTAAAAAAAATTATATTATAAATAAAAAAGATTGCGAGATTTGATCCAAGGACTAATACATATTACAGAAGAAGGCCAAACCTACTAAGCTACAATGTTTTTGTGACTTGATATTTCTATCTACCAAATTATATTTTTCCAGACTGTCATCCACCAAAGAATTTTTTTCCCAAATATTTTTTATCCCACCATAAACTATACCCTTGGTTTGAGAAAATTATTGGTATAAGTCTTTGAAAAATAACCATATACCCGTATATTTTGGAAAACTGTTGGTATAGGCCTTGAAAAACAATGAAAATACCAACAATTTTGGAAAACTATGTGTATACATATTAAAAAATTCTCTATACTCACGGTTTTAGGGGAAACCATTGGTATATGTGACATATACCCACGGTTTTGAAAAACTATGGGTATAGGGTCCCATACTATAATTACAGCGATGGTTTTCCTAAACTGTTGGTATAAAGGTGCCCTATACCCACGGTTCAAAATAAAACCATGGGTATATGCCCATTTTCCAGTAGTGATATGTTGTGCTGGGAACATCCACGACTATAAGTATATCCTTATAGGTAAATAATAATAATATTCATCATACCCAAGGAAAATGAAATGTAACAAAGGGGTGAGAAAAAACATTGATTAAGGGTAAAACATACAGTGGAATATTTCATAAACATAAATATTATTCATGGTTCATAAATAAATTCACATACCTTTAAAATGATCTTAACACATTATGGAAGGAATAGGAAATAAAAAAATAAATCCATAAAAACACAATCATGGGTATTATACTAGTCAAATGACCTCATGAAATATCAAAAATATGATCATGATTAAGGAATTCATGATTTAGGATATAATAACAAAATTGTCAAGTCCTCGTTTAAAGACAATAAGTTTCAATTTTGTCAAGGCTTTGTGCCATGACCATAGTTTGTTTCATGAGACATACCGATGCACCAATGGGGATATAGCAGGCCCCACTCGACCCTTACTATGTGTAATTAATTACTCATATGGATGTGTATATATATAAGAATCATATACACTCATATTGAAACTAATATATGAAATGTAAATAACTTTCCTAAAACATTAAATATAAACACTAACCATTCACAGTAAATTTGTGAATGATTTTAACATAGCACAACACCATTAAAAGTAATCATAAAAAATTCCTTTAAGATTGTTACACGACATCATTAAACCATAATCCCAATAATACATAAGATTTTTTGAAAGGAATCAAGATAATATTATAAAATCATCGAGTAATTATTCAGATAAATACTCTATTACTTTGAAAAGATGAGTTCTTTTGAAAAAATAATAATATAAAACTAGAAGTGAATGAAGAAATTATTTTAATAATAAAATTGGTGATTTTATAAAAATAATGTTTTCTAAAAAAATTATTATAGTGCCCTATAAAACAGGTATGAATTTGAAAAATACCCTTGAATCGGGCTTGTATTATGGGATGAATTTTTGAAAGATCCTATTATAATATATAACTCCCCATAAATGAAATTAGGAATTTTGTTTTTAAAAATATATAGAACATTTTCATATAATATATGAATAGTAAATAGTATTAAATTATAATTTAATATTGGTATGTATGTAATAAGAGTAACCCGAAGGAAAGTGGATGTTCGGGTAGAAAACCATTACATTAAGTCTGAATGACCGGCTCTTAACCTTATGTTCCTCAAAAATGAAATAATAATCATTAATAAAATAATTTAAATAATATTAGTCTTGTATTTAGTTTATCATAATATTTTTATATCATTTATGTCCTTATTAATAAAAAATAATATTTAATTTCGTCGTTCCAGATACTTAATTTTCTTGATTTTAATAATCTGTTCACTTGTTTTTAAATAATGGAGTTCATGTGGAATGGATGTAAATATCCAGAATTGAATTTACATATTATTTATGAACATACATATGTGTTTATTGTCATTTATATCATTTAATTACATAGAATGACGATGAGCCATTAGATGAAATATTAATGATAATACATTAGATAATCTTAGAGGTATTTCTATTATTAGGAACTAGTTTGGCCATATTATTTAATATTATGTACATATACTCATTACTGAATATTAAATAGGTTATAATACATATATTATAGGATTTTTTGACAATAAAATTTATTCTAGACCAATATGGAATGGGAAATTAAAGACCACCATTTCATCGTCCATGAAGTTTGTGAATTCACACCCTGTGGATGATGATTTCATTTATAATATAAGTGTGATTGAGTATGGATATTGATGATGTTTATTACATTAACGTAATATTATTAAAATATATAGATGATATTGGAGTTATCATGGTCATCTGTGTCATGTCGCATCCTTGGGGCTCGTGTCGTGACTACCCCAAGCCCACCTTCCATAGGCCACGAGCTAGCAACTGGCACCAAAGTTGAATCTATGATATAATATGAAGGTAGTTCCTTTAATCATGAAACACACACAGTCTAAACACAAGTAGAAGAGGAAAACGTACTAAATAGAAAAGAAAAGTGTGCTGAAAGTAAGTGGGCAGTATGAAAACTCAATTGAAAAACAAGTACAAGTACGAATAAAAATGGAAAATAGCTCTTGGATCATCCAACGAGGATTCATTACCGAAGGCTAGTTACAGAACTCGAACAACTCATCCTTGCAGTATGTCCCATCTGGTTCAGCTCTGAGTAGCCTCTCGTCCATCACCCTCAGCCCCGATCACTACTGTCTATCATCTGCACAGAACACAACAAGGTGTGGGAGAAGACCGTGCATGGGTGAGTATAACAATAGTCAGTAGGGGAGACCGACACCCTTGATGGTCTCCCCGTATCCAGTATGGATAAACCAACGAAGAAAAATAAAATTACAAATTATCAACCAACCATAATTAGGTATATTCCCATACATATACCTAATTTACCAATCACAATCTATTTCCAACTCTCGAGATCAAGCACAACCCATTCCAAAAAGGAAGTAATGTCCATAATTTTGATAATATCCACATAAAGTCAAAACTCATCTCACATAGGTATAAAACTTTTGTAGTGTGATAGAGATGATTAGATGTAGACACTCATTCCTCTAAACTGTCGGTCCCACACATGATACATGACCAGTTAAGCTATCAGACCCACACAGGATACAAGACCAGATATTCTAGAGTAATATATATGATCACATGTAGTCACTGATTCATCAATTCTGTTGGACCCACACAAGATACAGGACCAGCTAAGCTGTTAGACCCACCAAGGATACAGGACCAGATATTCTGTCAGTCCTAAAAAGAGGATCCAGGTACAGTATTCATCATTGTCAAACCCATGGAGGATTCTGGTATAGTATTCATCACTGTTTAACACATTGAGGATTCTGGTATCGAAGTCATCATTGTCAAACCCGCGTAGGATCCTGGTACAATATCGTCGTAGTCAAACCAACAGTTCATGCACATAGCACACTCGATTCTAGTTGGGTCCGCTCCTCGATCCAAGTGTCGATATATCAACTATCACGAAGTCCTGTGTTGATGTATCCCATAGTTCTGCTTCATCATAAAGAACCCAACCCAACAGACAGCGGGTCTATAGGATGCTTGGTCTGATAGTTATTGGCATTTTTGTTTTAGGGGCTCAATTGGTTTTTAGGCTCAAACCTACCCGACCATACCCGAACTGCATCCAAACCTCAAGTGGGGTATGCCAAAAGTATCGTCTCTCTCCATGAATTACATCACCATAGGAGGTACGTCTATCGGACACCCGTATCCCTAGATGTGGGCTAAAAGTTGTAAACAACCATAGAGGGTCCGGGTGTTGTTCGACCCAGTCGGACTGACCCGACCCGATGTAACACCCCGGGTAAATAAAGAATAAATATTTTCATATTTATCCATATTTGTGAATAAAGTATTAATATTACTTTAAATGGTTGCTTTGTTCGATAGCGTACCCGATACACAACAAAGAGTTTCATTGAAATCTTACGTTGCACTCTAATAATAAAATAATATTATTTTAAAATGGTAGTTAACGTGTAGCCGTTGTATTGGTGGGAATGGATAGAAATAACTACAGTATGATTATATATGTTTTTAAATGTTTTTACATTTATCCAATAGAGTATAGAGGCTTAAAATATGGAAAGAAATCAATTTTAGGCGTATATGCCCTAGTTTTCACTAAAGGTTCACTTATCACCTTTTGATGTTGAACCATCATTAAATGTAGTATTTTTCACTCTTAAACATTCTTTTGGACCAAATAAAACCCTTATTAAGAATCGGGACATCAAAATTTACTTTGTGTAAATTTTTGGTATCTTTCCGATAAAGTTCATTTTTTTAATGAATAGTGTAAAATGTTGTATTTTAATTCAAAACCTCTTTTTAATCTAATTTATTTAGATGATTAGATTATCTTTTGAATTGGTTTTAAAGTGAAATTAGAATATATTTTTACCATTAAATCCAATAGTGGTCGTTGGAATTAATTTCACTTTGTAATCAGACTTAAACCAGTGTCAATCTTTTGATACTTATTGTTTCATAAAAACACGCTATTTGCTCTGACAGCGGGAATTAATTATTAATTTAATTAATGTGACTTATATGTTTTGAATTTTGTAAAATATAATTCATTTTTGAATTTGTAATATCAAATATATCTTAGGGTGAATTTTTGGGATTTTTCTGAAAAAACATCAATTTTTGATGAATAGTGACACCACTAAGTGGTACTTATAAAAACTGATTTTCCATTTAAATGAAATTTTTCCATCATTGTGTTTTGATTTTCAAAAATCCGACATACATGGTTGTCATTAAGAAGTAAAATGTGGTTCAATGGGATAAAAATAATTTTTAGGTGAATAGTAACTTATTAAGTTTTTAATCACGATTAGTTGTAATTAGTGTAGTTTAAGGTAAAAATGATATTATAAAAATGTGAAAACACTATGACACTTGTCCTACACCTATTGGGTGAGTCATGGCCGACCCAGACAAGCCATGGGTCAACTTGGGGACCCCATGGAGCCACTTTAGTTGGAAAATGACATTAATATATTTTTATTTAATGTTAAAATTAAAATGACACAAACATGCATTGTTTTACTAAAGCAATTTTTAAATGGGGTTATACAAGTCCAAAATTTGACTATAAATATTTATTAGAAAGATAAAAAGATTTCCTACATCATAGTATCTTTTTTATAACTTTTAGACATTAAATAAATTAAATTATTTATGACATAATAATAATGCAGCGATGACATCATTATTTGACGATTTAAATAAAATGGAAAGATAATGTAATATCTATGAACTACACATGTCAAAAACATATTGGATGGGTCGATTTCGAACCCTTATCATATTAGCCACAAAATATATCAATTTGGGACCTTTTAAAACCGAAACACATTTTCAAATAAAGTAATATTTCTTTACCTTCCAAAAGTGCCCCTCCTCTCCTCTTATAAAAGGCCCTCACCTCTACCTATTTTCCCACACTCCTAAAGCCTTTGGCTCGGCCAATCCCTGACCATTTACTCTCTCCACATCTCTCTCTTCATCCTAGAGGATTCCCTTTGGGAAGAAGCCTTTCAAAGGAAGCCTTTAGGCTCAAATCAAAAGGAGTTACACTTTTATGGGTAATTCATTCCCTCATGTTCATTTGTTTTATTTTGCTTCTCCAACCCCCTAAACTATTTTTATTTACTTAATTCATAACAACACCAGTATCTTCAATATACTAGGATGTTTTTATAAGATTTATTAGAGCTACACTCTCACACAACTACATCAAATGGTTAAATAACATACGGTTTCCGCGGATGGTGAAATTCTGCCTCCCGAAACGATGATTGTTCAATACTCATTTAACACCTTAAAAGGTGGCCATTATGATGTCACTATTTTTATATATGATATATAATATGTTTAGTCTTTACTTAAGCTTCTGTATTTTTCATTTCTGGCTTACCTTTATGGCTTCCATTATGGGTATACATGATATCTTCATTTTAGGAAGTGCAGACTACCGCCCCCTAAAAGTGATTTGATTCGTTGAAACCATATGTGGGATGTGTAAAGGATAACGTTAATGATATTATATACTATGTTATACTTGAATTATAATATACCAATATTTCATTATTATTTCATTCCATTAAAGTATGAGATAGAAATGAAAGTAGCGTTCATGCGTACGTACAACTTACCGTCTCCATGAACGGTACATTTCATTTCTTATCTCAAAATATTATGTACTATTATAAGTACATATATATAATGGATATATATGATGTATGATACATATAAATTATTAATGTAATTCTGGAATTAAAATATACATACCTCTCATTTAGTTTTAATTCCATTAATATGACAAAGAAATGAAAGTAGCGTTAATGCGTACGTACGGCTTACCGTCTCCATGAACGGTGCATTTCATTTCTTACCTCTAAATGATTATGTAATATTATAAATACATTTATATGATTGATATATATGATATATATGATATCCAAATCATGAATATCATTCTGGATATAAAGAACCATTGACCACACGAACAACATGTAATTGTAAGAAGTCCACTTTCGACTTAAGAACCAAATATCGACAAAACAAACATTATTAACTTAAATGATTAAATAATGTTTATAACATTGAAATAAGTGATATAAAAGAAATAATGAACTATAAAAAGGTTCTTAATAAAGTGTAAATTAACTCAAGTTTATTATTCAGGACGTTAAAGAACGATCGAGTCAAGTCGGACCCGAGGTAAGGGATCCTTCTCCTCTCTTTCTTTTTAAGTATACACTTTTGTGTCATTCCTTTTAAAGCTCATATTTCTTGTTATTGGGATGATCTTTTATATTAAACTTACTGTAATTTTTATGTTAATGTGATGAGAGACCCTATTCTCTCTCATCAATCCATTTTGGATGTTTTGAGTGGCGCTGTTAGGCTGCCGAATTTTCGTAAGGGATTTTTCATCTCACTTTTATTCTCGTGAGATTTATGCTACATTTGCCACAAATTCCATTGAGTGGTGTATGTACTGCCCATTATTCTACTATTTGTGTAATATACTTTCGTTTATGAGTGTTTACATCAATGATCTATTGTCCTTCTTTCATGGGGTGTATATTTTGAAAGATACCCAAGTTGGTAAGGGAACCTTTCACCCTCCTCTTTTTTAAAAGACTTCTTTTGTTGGGTATTTTAATTTACATATTGTTATGTTGGGATATGTTCTCATATATCCTTATTGATTTAAATTTTATGTCCAAATGATGAGATACTCTTTTTATCTCTCATCAACTCTTTTTGATGTGATGCCGTTAGGCTATCAAGGGAACTTTTTAACCCAATTTCGATTTCTTTGGGTTAAACATGTAGTCATTGAATATGTCATCCATTGAATATGTGTGAATTAACTTTTATTGTTTTACACTTAATATCCACTTATATTGGTTGTATTTATATTTGTCACACATATTTTTGAGATTGATTTGTCCTTAATTTAAGGATACCTTCTTTATAAGGGATTTCATCACATTTGACATTTCTATTGAGGGTTCATTGTTGTTATGCACCAATTCACTCTTATATGGTGTATATACTGTCCTTTGGAGTATTATATCATCAATACATTTATTCTCATGATATTATAAAGTTCTGACTAAATTTTATTCCTCAATTATTGTATTCAAGTGTCTCTAATTTTGGTAAAACCCCTTTAACCAAAATATCGTTTTAAATGTTTTAATTATTTGTTCTTATTAATATCCATGTTTTCAAAATGGTTTTAAGGATTTATTTATATGGATATTAATGGTTTAACATTTTTAAGATTCGAGGTGGTATGGGACACTTTGATTCAAAAATCTCTTTATTAAATGTTTTAAATGGTTTTGAAAATGGTTTTTAATGGATTCATTATTTCAATATCCTAAAATGTTATATTATGATTGAAATGTGGAAATGTTATGTTTCCATTATTCATGTTTTATGTGATACGATTATGTTGTGGTTCTTGGGCATTGTTATGAAGAACGGGTGGTTCCGTGATAAACTAAGGGCGGGTGAGCCCGATATAGCTCTCCAATGCATTGGGTAACGCGAAGGAGTGAAACATTAAGGTTTCTCCGAAGGGAGATTAGGGAATATACTGTGATAAGTATTCCAAACGTAACCAAGAGGGTTACTCCCTACGTAAGAATGTTATGAATGCCTCAAGTTACCTTTATGTCTTATGATTTCTATGATTTATTCATGATTTGATGAGGTAGGTTAAAGTGCCTATGTTTTATGGGTAAATTATGATTTCATTCTTGTTTATATATGAACTCATGTTTCCTTTCCATATTTTTATATCCCTTACTGAGCTTTTTATGCTCATCCCAAGTTTTTGAAATGTTTTTCAGGTCAAGGGAAAGGTACATGATAAGATGATAGAGTCAAGGATGTGTTAAGAAAGATTCCATGTTTTATTTTCAATATGTTTCCATTGATGGGAAGAATGAATACGGTCTTTTATGTAACCACTTTGTTTAAATGTGGAATGTAATGCAAGTTTCATGATCTAATTCTCTAAAACTCTAAACCTGAAAAGATCCTCAATGTGTAATCTTGTAATAACTCAAGATTAAGTATGGTTTAAGGCTGGGGCCTTATAGTTGGTATCAGATGTCGGTTTAGATAACTTTAGAGGTTAGGGTATTCTTTAAGCATAAGTGAAATTACCATAATGGTTAGGATTTCAGGAAGAGTCCTAGTTTTAGATAAAGTGAATGAGTAAGTGTATATTAGTGTTTATCTTCCTCATTATTACATGATGGTTTTGTTGATATACTCACACTGACGTTTTTGGTTTTAGTAAATGGTTAGATCTAGCAGGCACCAAAGTAACAGTGGATGTGAAGGAAACTATGACAGTTTTTTGAGCAAGCAACGGAATGATATGGGAGCTACAATGAGAACTCTTGTGGTTATCCTCAACCAACTATCTGGAGTCATGATTGACCACCTAAACCTTAGAGATTTCTCTAAGGCATCATATATTCAAGAAACAAATCCCTACGGAAGTACATGTAATAATCATAAAGGTATGTGTGTTCAAAAACCTATGTGTTAGAGATGTGGAAAAAACACCTAGGAAAATGTTTCAAAGGGACAGAAATATGCTATAGATGTGGAAATGAAGGTCATAAAGCAAGAACCTGCAATGGAAAATGGAAGCATCCAGTTGACTCGAGGAAAGGGAAAGAAGTTCTTTCTGAGGGATCAATTGAATGTTTTAAATGTGGTGTGCATGGTCATTATGAAGACACATGTTCTATGAAGAAGTTTCGTGAATGGGGTCACCAAGAGCGTACAAATGTTCGTTTACCAATACCTAATGCCATTCCTATTGAGGATGAAGAAACTGACAATGACCAATCAAAGGTATGTACTATTTCATGACTATTGTTTTCCTATTTTGGAATCTTAGGATATGATTCATGATTTTGTTTGTAGGAAAGAGGTATTTTGGAATCGGATGGAAAGGAATGGAAAATGGATCATGGAGAATGTTGAATGAGTATGATGTAAACATATAAGGGCTTCAAGAGTTATGGTGAAATTCTTAAGAGTATTAAGTCTCTTTTGATGATGGGGTTACATTAGAAGAATTTTTATATTATGTGTAACCCTGATGTTTAATATTGGCAAATTTTATCCAAGGAATAGTTATCTTTTCTTTTGTGGACATAGTTATAAAGAACCATTTGGGTTTATATGATCCTTACTTTTGAGGTAATTATGGGTTACTAAATGTTATAATTGAAGTGAAAGGCATGAGATAAAATTGAGGTTAAAATATGTTATGATTATTTTTGAAGATTTTATATCATTTTGGGGAATGTTTTGAGAATTATATAGTTTTGGAAAAAGGACAACACACCGACCGTGTGACAACCCGCCGCGTCGGAAAAAGCTACGGGAATCGAACCGACAACCAAAGTGCGACTAGTATTTATCTCCTACCACTAGACTATGTGAAGTACCTGGTTATTTTGAGTGATTATTTCTAGTTATATGATTTTATGAATTAAGAGAAAGTTGATTTTGGGTTATTTATGAAAATGATTAACCTATCATGGAGGATATGTTATTAGGTTAATTACTTTTCAATATGAGACTTTAGGAGCAACTGATATTGTTTGGAGATAAATGTTACGATTTAACTTGGAAGACTATGTGACTAAATCCTTCAAATATTTGGGTTTCAATCTTAGATTGGTTTACTTTGAAGAATTTTTATGGACAAATTGGTTATCGAATGGTCCTCGTTGAACTTTGGGTTTTGTTGGACAAATTTTGGAGATTAAGCATGGATTTTCTTTTTAATGGGGTATCCTTTTCCGGATTATCTAACCTTGTACTAACCTTTTTGGTTTTGGTTTTTGTTAAAGCCTAAATACATGGGATGTATATAGTTCTCTTTTGTGGATTAGGTGATTCTCTAGAAGTTGTTTATAGTACTCTTAATGCGAACAAGTCTTCCTAAATACTCATCTTTTGGAGAAAGTATGAGTCTGTGTAAGAAATCTAGTAAAAGTTGAAAGTCAACATGACAAGTAAGTATGTTTCATTATGTTTTAGTTAAGCTCCAAAAATAAATTCCTCAATAAAAAGTAACATAAAACAAAAATGTTGTCTATTAACTTTTCTTACTGGGGAACCCAACACCGTTTAACCCATCACAAGTTTGTGATTTTCTCATTGTTAACTTTCTCCTAAACATGTTTTCTACCACTCTCCATCAGAACATGACCCTATGTTTTCTCCTCCATGTCCATGTTTTCCTACATGGGGTCCTAGTATGGGTTAACTCGGGTGACCTATGTGCTTAACTTTCTTTATTTTAAAGTTATTGCTTTACCGACTCTTGATCCGATGTGGGACTTTCAAGGATGTTACCAAGCCCAATTTTAAAATTGCGAGGACGCAATTCCCAAAAGGGGGCAAGGATGTAACACCCTGGGTAAATAAAGAATAGATATTTTCATATTTATCCATATTTGTGAATAAAGTATTAATATTACTTTGAAGGGTTGCTATGTTCGATAGCGTACCCGATACACAACAAAGAGTTTCATTGAAATCTTACATTGCACTCTAATAATAAAATAATATTATTTTAAAATGGTAGTTAACTTGTAGCCATTGTATTGGTGGGAATGGATAGAAATAACTAAAATATGATTATATATGTTTTTAAATGTTTTTACATTTATCCAATAGAGGATAGAGGCTTAAAATACGGAAAGAATTCAATTTTAGGCGTATATGCCATAGTTTTCACTAAATGTTCACTTATCACCTTTTGATGTTAAACCATCATTAAATATAGTTTTGTTCACTCTTAAACATTCTTTTGGACCAAATAAAACCCTTATTAAGAATCGGGATATTAAAATTTACTTTGTGTAAATTTTTGGTATCTTTCCGATAAAGTTCATTTTTTTAATGAATAGTGTAAAATGTTGTATTTTAATTCAAAACCTCTTTTTAATCTAATTTATTTATATGATTAGATTATCTTTTGAATTGGTTTTAAAGTGAAATTAGAATATATTTTTACCATTAAATCCAATAGTGGTCGTTGGAATTAATTTCACTTTGTAATCAGACTTAAACCAGTCTCAATCTTTTGATACTTATTGTTTCATAAAAACACACTATTTGCTCTGACAGGGGGAATTAATTATTAATTGAATTAATGTGACTTATATGTTTTGAATTTTTTAAAATAGACTTCATTTTTGAATTTGGAATATCAAATATAGCTTAGGGTGAATTTTTGGGATTTTTCTAAAAAACATCAATTTTTGATGAATAGTGACACCACTAAGTGGTACTTATAAAAACTGATTTTCCATTTAAATGAAATTTTGCCATCATTGTGTTTTGATTTTCAAAAATCTGACATACATGGTTGTCATTAAGAAGTAAAATGTGGTTCAATGAGATAAAAATAATTTTTTGGTGAATAGTAACTTATTAAGTTTTTAATCGCGATTAGTGGTAATTAGTGTAGTTTAAGGTAAAAATGATATTATAAAAATGTGAAAACACCATTACACTTGTCCTACACCTATTGGGTGAGTCATGGCCGACCAAGACAAGCCATGGGTCAACTTGGGGACCCCATGGAGCCACTTTAGTTGGAAAATGACATTAATATATTTTTATTTAATGTTAAAATTAAAATTACACAAACATGAGTTGTTTTACTAAAGAAATTTTTAAATGGGGTTATACAAGTCCAAAATATGACTATAAATATTAATTAGAAAGATAAAAAGATTTCCTAAATCATAGTATATTTTTTATAATTTTTAGACATTAAATAAATTATACTATTTATGACATAATAATAATGCAGCGATGACATCATTATTTGACGATTTAAATAAAATGGAAAGATAATGTAATATATATGAACTACACATGTACAAAACATATTGGATGGGTGGATTTAGAACCCATATCACCTTATCCACGAAATATTTCAATTTGGGACCTTTTAAAACCGAAACACATTTTCAAATAAAGTAATATTTCTTTACCTTCCAAAAGTGCCCCTCCTCTCCTCTTATAAAAGGCCCCCACCTCAACCTCTTTTCCCACACTCCTCAAGCCATTGGCTCGGCCAACCCCTGCCCATTTACTCTCTCCAAATCCCTCTCTTCATCCTAGAGGATTCTCTTTGGGCAGCATCCTTTCAATGTAAGCCTTTAGGCTCAAATCAAAAAGAGTTACACTTTTAAAGGTAATTCATTCTCTCATGTTCATTTCTTTTATTTTGCTTCTCCAACCCCCTAAACTCTTTTTATTTACTTCTTTAATAACAACACCAGTATATTCAATATACTAGGATGATTTTATAAGATTTATTCGAGATACACTCTCACACAACTACATCAAATGGTTAAAAAACATACGGTTTCCGTGGATGGTGAAATTCTGCCTCCCGAAATGATGATTGTTCAATACTCATTTAACATCTTCAAATGTGGCCATTATGATGTCACTATTTTTATATATGATATATAATATGTTTATTCTTTACTTAAGCTTCTTTATTTTTCATTTGTGTCTTACCTTTATGGCTTCTATTATGGGTTTACACGATATCTTCATTTTAGGAAGTGCGGACTACCGCCCCCTAAAAGTGATTTGATTCGTTGATACCATATGTGGGATGTGTAAAGGATAAAGTTAATGATATTATATATGATTTATACTGGAATTATAATAAGACTATATTTCATTATTATTTCATTCCATTAAAGTATGAGATAGAAATGAAAGTAGCGTTCATGCATACGTACGGCTTACCGTCTCCATGAACGGTACATTTCATTTCTTATCTCAAAATATTATGTACTATTATAAGTACATATATATAATGGATATATATGATGTATGATACATATAAATGATTAATATAATTCTGGAATTAAAATATACATACCTCTCATTTAGTTTTAAATTCATTAATATGACAAAGAAATGAAAGTAGCGTTCATGCGTACGTACGACTTACCGTCTCCATTAACGGTGCATTTCATTTCTTACCTCTAAATGATTATGTAATATTATAAATACATGTATATTCTCGATATTTATGATATATATGATATCCAAATCATGAATATCATTCTGGATATAAAGAACCATTGACCACACGAACAACATGTAATTGTAAGAAGTCCACTTTCGACTTAAGAACCAAATATCGAAAAAACAAACATTATTAACTTAAATGATTAAATAATGTTTATAACAATGAAATAAGTGATATAAAATAAATAATGAACTATAAAAAGGTTCTTAATATAGTGTAAATTAACTCAAGTTTATTATTCAGGACGTTAAATAATGATCGAGTCAAGTCGGACCCGAGGTAAGGGATCCTACTCCTCCCTTTCTTTTTAAGTATACACTTTTATGTCATTCCTTTTAAAGCTCATATTTCTTGTTATTGGGATGATCTTTTAAATTACAGTTACTGTAATTTTTATGTTCATGTGATGAGAGACCCTATTCTCTCTCATCAATCCATTTTAGAAGTTTTGAGTGGCGCCGTTAGGCTGCCGAATTTTCGTAAGGGATTTTTCATCTCACTTTTATTCTCGTGAGATTTATGCTACATTTGCCACAAATTCCATTGAGTGGTGTATGTACTTCCCATTATTCTACTATTTGTGTAATATACTTTCGTTTATGAGTATTTACATCAATGATCTATTGTCCTTCTTTCATGGGGTGTATGTTTTGAAAGATACCCATGTTGGTAAGGGAACCTTTCACCCTCTTCTTTTTTAAAATACTTCTTTTGTTGGGTATTTTAATTTACATATTTTTATGTTGGGATATGTTCTCATATATCCTTATTGACGTAAATTTTATGTCCAAATGATGAGATACTCTTTTTATCTCTCATCAACTCTTTTTGATGTGATGTCGTTAGGCTGTCAAGGGAACTTTTTAACCCAATTTCGATTTCTTTGGGTTCAACATGTAGTCATTGAATATGTCATCCATTGAATATGTGTGAATGACCTTTTATTGTTTTAAACTTAATATCCACTTATATTGGGTGTATTTATATTTGTCACACATATTTTTGAGATTGATTTGTCCTTAATTTAAGGATACCTTCTTTATAAGGGATTTCATCACATTTGACATTTCTATTGAGGGTTCATTGTTGTTATGAACCAATTCACTCTTATATGGTGTATATACTGTCCTTTGGAGTATTATATCATGAATCCATTTATTCTCATGATATTATAAAGTTCTGACAAAATGTTATTCCTCAATTATTGTATTCAAGTGTCTCTAATTTTGGTAAAACCCCTTTAACCAAAATATCGTTTTAAATGTTTTAATTATTTGTTCTTATTAATATCCATGTTTTCAAAATGGTTTTAAGGATTTATTTATATGGATATAAATGGTTAAAAAATTTTAAGCTTCTAGGTGGTATGGGACACTTTGATTCAAAAATCTCTTTATTAAATGTTTTAAATGGTTTTGAAAATGGTTTTTAATGGATTCATTATTTCAATATCCTAAAATGTTATATTATGATTGAAATGTGGAAATGTTATGTTTCCTTTATTCATGTTTTATGTGATACGATTATGTTATGGTTCTTGGGCATTGTTATGACGAACGGGTGGTTCCGTGATAATCTAAGGGCGGGTGAGCCCGATATAGCTCTCCAATGCATTGGGTAACGCGAAGGAGTGAAATGTTAAGGTTTATCCGAAGAGATTTTAGGGAATATACTGTGATGGGTATTCCAAACGTAACCAAGAGGGTTACTCCCTACGTAAGAATGTTATGAATGCCTCAAGTTACCTTTATGTCTTATGATTTCTATGATTTATTCATGATTTGATGAGGTAGGTTAAAGTGTCTATGTTTTATGGGTAAATTATGATTTCATTCTTATGTATATATGAACTCATGTTTCCTTTCCATATTATTATATCCCTTACTGAGCTTTTTATGCTCATCCCATGTTTTTGAAATGTTTTTCAGGTCAAGGGAAAGGTACATGATAAGATGATAGAGTCAAGGATGTGTTAAGAAAGGATCCATGTTTTATTTTCAATATGTTTCCGTTGATGGGAAGAATGAATACAGTCTTTTATGTAACCACTTTGTTTAAATGTGGAATGTAATGCAAGTTTCATGATTTAATTCTCTAAAACTCTAAACCTGAAAAGATCCTCAATGTGTAATCTTGTATTAACTCAATATTAAGTAAGGTTTAAGGCTGGGGCCTTATACCCGACCCAGTCTGAACAGGGGTCTGACCCAGACCGTAGGTCTAAGCCAGTCTGAGGAAGCATCCCGATATGAGGGAACTACCCAGCACGAAGAGACTGCCTAGCCTAACGGGCATCTTGGACGAGGGTGGCCCGGCCGGGGTAGCCCACCTGAGGGCGGCACGGCCGATGGAGACCTGGGATGGTCGCGCCAGTGGGGAGGCATGCGGCCCCTGGCACCTGAACGGCTTAGTCGTTCAGTTAGAAACAAACCGGTGGCTGGTGGCACTTGTCTGCCCCAAGCAGGACACGATGGGGTTCCGCTCCTCCAGGCTGGCAACTCGGGCCAGCTGTTCCGCGTCCACGGTACGACGTGACAGCAGCAGACCCCCTACTGCGGCCTAACCCGGCAGTGGCTTCACATCGCCAGCACGGTGCGGCAGCACCGTGCTTCCTCCTCCACAGCTCGCCCATTCCGCGACCCTTTTTCGGTGAGGTGCATAGACACAAAGCCCTTCTGGTTCCGCCACGTCCCACATAGCCGCAGATTTTCCATTGCGTGGTGTGATGATGTCCCTTGCGCCACCAGACTCTTCTGTGATCCACCTTCATCGTCAACACAATGGGTACAACTACAAGAGAGGGGGAGGGTCAGACTGTGTTCGTGCGGTCTGAGCCCTCCTAATTACATTGCAAACATTCGACATCAAGAGCACACCACACAATGATGAATAGATAGTATAACTCATAAAAAATCCAATATCCCCCTACCTCGATTTGAAGTATGTTTTTGAAGTTGTAGAAAGAGGTCAGACGTAGATTTTTTGATGTCGGGAAACTTCTGAGGATGAATCGTCGTCGACGTTCCTCACGGGCTGCTCCTTCTATTATATATTGGATGAAGATCGAAGATGGTATCATCATTATTCGGAGATGAGGAGAATTCTTCATCGAGAGGGTGATGTTCTTCGAAGTGTACTACCAATATCTCCAAGGACAATGCCAACCCAAAATAGAATAATAAGATCTCTTATTTTAATATTGTCATAATGAAATCAAAAGAATTCAAATCACTCAAATTAATTAATTAAGTCATTAATTAATTTGTGTTGAAACCATTAAGAGGAAGTCCAAGAGTTTCCCCTATTAATTTGGAGCTTAAGTGGGGTTTGGATGAAGTAAAATGGTTTGGGTGGGCCCCAACCTAAAACATCCTCCCAATGGTGTTTATTGTGTGTCCAGTCCCACCTCCAACCTCCCCTTGGAGATTTTAACTACCTATCAAAAAAAATATGACACAAACATTTTTATTTAATTTATATTTCGAAACCCCAATAATTAACTTCCATTCACGTTGAAATGAAACTATGGTAATGGTCTCCATAAGAGAATACCAGTCCTGCGAGTTCCACAGGGCCCTCAGATTTTGATTCCGAGTCCCAGTTCAGAATATATAAAATCATGCACGTATGTTTACCGAACATACATGACCGAAACTTCAGAAATTGATTCCTGGCATACCTGGCCTCAGAATCAAGCACAGTTAGAAACTGCGGACTCGTAAATTTCCCATGTATTTGAAAAATAATTTCAATGGAATTTTTGGGTCTATAAATTCTCCCCTCCTCAGGGCTTTATGTCCCCTAAATCTATAACACAAACTAAGAAAACCAGTAGGGGTACTGGGCAAGCGTCTGAGGCTCCTGCTTCCATGTGCTCTCCTGGAGGTTCCTGTGCTGCCAGCAAATGTGCACCAGGGGAATATACCGTCCACACAGGACCCACTCTTTTCGATCATAAATATCTATAGGAACCTCCGTGAAATTCTCCCCATCATCAATGTACATCTCCCCATGGTCGATGATGTTAGACGGGTCGTGCACATATTTCTCAGCTAATATACGTGGAATAATTTGTGCACTCGGTGTAACTTAGGATGCAGGTCCAAGTGGTAATACACCTCTCCTACCCTACTAAGGACCTAAAATGGTCCAACTAATCACAGAGATTACTTTCCGCCACAACCAAATCTCCATAGACCACGTTGTGGTGAGACCAGTAGGAAGACGTGGTCTCCATCCTAGAACTCCAGTGGTTTCCATCTCCTATCAACACTGGACTTCTTCCTACATTGTGTAGTCTTAATCCGCTCCTAGATGATATGCACCTTCTACATCTTATCATGCACCATCTATGGTTCTACAAGTTTTGACTCCCATGGGTTAGTCCAGCCCAAAGGCAATCTTCAATTTTGATCGTAAAGTGCCTCGTAAGGTGCCATCCCGATGGTGGAGTGGTAGCTGTTGTTATACGCAAACTATACCATGCTTAAGTGATCCTCCCAGCTATGATCGAAGTCATGGAATCATGAATGGAGAATATACTTGAGAGTCTAAATGGTCCTCTTGGTTTGGTCATCCATCTTAGGATGGAAGGTGGTTCTCAAGCGAAGCTACGTCCCAAAAGCATCCTCCAACACCTTCCATATCTGGGAAGTGAAATAAGAATATCCATCAGAGACAAGAGTCGATGTCACACCATGAAGTTGTATTGTCTTTTATACATAGAGGCATCCTAGGCTCTCTACTGATCCCTGCTCTCTGGTCGGTAGTAAGAAGGCCGACTTGGTGAGTTGGTCAAAAATCACCCAGATAGAGTCATTTCCTTTGGATGTACATGGAAGTCTCATCACTAAATCCATGGATATCCTATCCCACCTCAACACTAGGACCATTAAAGGCTGAAATAAACCTGCTAAAACCTGGTGATCCGCCTTCACTTTCTGAAAAGTGATGCATCGGGAGACAAAGTCTTCTAATGAATTCTTCATACCTGGCCTCCAGTTCTGTCGTCGAAGGTCCTGATATATCTTCACTAAACCTGGATGTAGCATAAGTGGGGAAGTATGGAACTCAATCAACACTTCCTCATGATGTGAAACTGGTACCAGGGTCTATCCTCTGAGGATAATGACATGCTCCACACCTTCAGAATATATATCAGGTGCCTTCCTTGAGGATATCTGAGCACGTCGTGTCTCACAATCAATGTCCTCACACTGTGCCTCCCTAACTCACTGACGAAGTGGAGGAGTGACTATGAAAGACTGTATAAATGATGCTACATCTCTATCCACAAAGGATATCAACAACGTGGCCAACTACTTCATAGCATCTCCTACCATCTGGATGTCTGATCTCCTGCTGAGAGCATCTTCTACAACCATTCCTTTCCCAGGAGTATAGACTACCTCAATGTAATAGTCCTAGAGAAACTCGAGCCATCATCATTGTATCAAGATCAGGTCCTTCAATGAGAAGATGTACCTAAGACTTTGGTGGTCAGAATAGACTATAAAATGCTAGACTATCAGATAGTTCCACCACATATTCAAGGTGGAGACCACTACTACTAACTCTAGGTCTTGGGTAGCATAGTTCTTCTCATGCAGTCTCAACTATCGAGATCCATATGTGATAAATAATCACTTCTTTGTTAGGAAAAAACCAAAGTCCGGTCCCTGATGCATCACAATATACTACATACCCTACGCCCACCTCTGCAAGCTTTAAGATGGGTGCACTAGTCAACCTCTCCCTCACCTCTTAAAAGATCTGTTGGCATCTCTCTTACAACACGAAGGGTTTCCCCTTCTTCTTCAAAGATGAAAGTGTTTTTGCAACTCTCGAAAGGTATGGCCCAATTCTCTGATAGTACCCATCAAGTCCCATAAAACTCCATACCTCTATCACACTCCTGGTGGCTCCCAAGAATGTATTACCCCGATATTCACTGTATCAACTACAACTCCAGCCTCCGAGATGACGAGTCCCAAGAAGTGAACCTCTCGAATACAGAACTGGACCATCGAGAGAATACCATAAAGCTTGTTCTCTCAGAGAGTGGCTAGTACTACCCACAAATGGTATACATGCTCCAACTCAGTAGTTGAGTAGATCAGTATTTCTTCAATGAAGACTATGACAAAGCGATTGAGGTATGGATGGACGATTTTATTCATGAGACTCATGAAAACTTCTAGAGTGTTGGTTTTGCCGAAGGGAATAACCAAATACTTATAGTGTCCGTACCGACACCTAAAGGAAGTTATCTACACATCCTCATCTTGAACTCTGAGCTGGTGATAGCCTAATCTAAGGTTTTTCTACAAGAATCTTAATTCTCCCTTGAGCTGATCAAAGAGGTCGTCAATCCTCGGTAGTGGGTACTTGTTATTCACAGTCACCTGATTCAGGCAATGGTAGTCAACACACAGTCGAAAGCACCAATCCGCCATCATTGCAAAAAAATCAGAGATTCGAAGGTTAAAACACTGGGTTGGATAAATCCCTTCCCCTGCAAGTCCTCCAGTTGTACCCGCAGCTCACGAAGACCAGCGGGAGCCATATGATATGCTAGAGTAGATATCTGTGTTGTCCCATAGTATATGTCAATGTAGAATTTCACATCTCTGCGAGGAGGTAGTCCTGGAAAGTCGTTTGGGAAAACATAAGCGTACTGATCCACCACAACAAGAATACTCTGACTCTACTCATTAACTGCTCTGAGGATGAGACTAGCCAACTGATGTGTAATAGGATTCCCCATCCTATGTGTAAGTCCATCCTACACTACAAAGGCTCCCTTCTCGCTAGTGAAGGTGAACCTGGTCCCAACGTTGCAGATACACAACACTTTGAGCCTAATACAGTCAATCTGAGCTTGAACTGTGGATAACCAGTCCATACCAAAGATAACATCGTAAGGCCTTGATGCCGCTACGAGGAGATCCTAGCTGAAGATATCACCTCCTACAGTAATCTCACACTACTAAAACCATTTCGTAATCATTGAGGCTGCTCTCGTAGGTGTCTCTAGTCATAAGTATCGATCCAACGACTCCGTCAGAATATCCGATTTTCGAATGAGGGTAGTGGCAATAAAATAATGACTCAAAACTGTGTCAATAAGTATTGTAGAAAGGGTGGAGTAGACACATATAGTAACTCGAGTCATCTCAGGTGCTCTGTGGTCATAGGACTCGACTGCTTGGAGCTGAGCCCAGCTCTGTACGCTAGGTACTTTTGGTCGTGGTGGACCTCCTATTGCTGGTGGTGGTAGATCCTCGAATCATCGTCCACCACCTGCTGCTCGGACAACTCATCCGCCACGTCCTCTTACTCCCAGTGGACCACCATAGTCAAACCTCTACATCTTCCTGGGAGGTCCCTATACTATCTATTGCTCATCTGTATGGCGGGTCAGGCAGTCTCGAGCTATATGACCCAACCTTCCGCATGCATAGCACTGCTTGTTCCTTGTAAAAATGGCTCTATCTGGTGTGCCCCTCACTACCAAACCTGTATCCTGGGGAATCCCTCCTAATAGCTTGGCCCGCATGGACCTCTGTGACATTTGTCTACTACCAGAAGTAGATGAATCTTCTATGTTTCGCCCTGCGGTGGGTTTCAGTGCTAGTGTCTGCTCAACAAGAAAATTCTCCACTAGAATGGCTCCCTCCTGCACCCCCGTCTACATTGGGATGATGAGTGCAATCATCAAAGCCATGATCTCATGCTTGAGTCCCTACTTGATGTTCAGGGCCCTGAATAATGTGTATTGTATCATATCTGTGGAGTAGTGCGAGAGGTCAGTTAACCTCGCTAAGTACTGAGCTGCTGTCATGCAGCCCTGCTGTAGATGAAGTAACTTGTGAATCTGAATTGCACGAAGGGTCGCTGGATCAAACTCTGAGTGGAAGAGACTCTCGAAGTATATCCAGAGTAATGATGCCTTCTTATGCTCCTGGAGCATCTGGCTCCACCATCTGCCTGCTGCTGTATGCAGGAGACTCGTGACATTAATCTCCATGAGGTCGGATGGTGTCCCTACCAATCTGAAAACTCCCACGACAGCCTCCAACCAATTCATAGATTCTTGTGGGTCCATTTCTCCCCAAAACCTAGGCATCCTCTGGCACATGAACTCATGTAACAGACTCAGATGGTGTGCACTCTCTGATGCTGGAGCAGGTGGTATCAGTGGCCCAATGGGTAGTGGCACCGCTGATACCTCCGCTGTGATGGGGCCCTGCACCAAGGCCTCATCGCTCGGTGGGCTACCATCTCATACGTAACTCAGAACCCTAGCTGGATGATTTCGTGGGTCCATATTGAAAAGTAACATATTATCCACTTTTAAAACAGTGTACCTGGTGAGCAGAAACAATGTAATCATGAAGAATTTGTTTTTAAAGAAACACACATGTAATGAGTGTTTTTGTGCACTGAGTCGGAGATCAGATGTCAGTTTCATAGTTTATGGATACGTCGGCTGCC
Organism: Viscum album; assembly: GCA_963277665.1. Classification (NCBI taxonomy): domain Eukaryota; kingdom Viridiplantae; phylum Streptophyta; class Magnoliopsida; order Santalales; family Viscaceae; genus Viscum; species Viscum album. The sequence goes on from OY728128.1 coordinate 329,866,965, forward strand.
ACACCAACATTGGTTTCCCTAAACATATAACCACATTGATAACACATAACACTATTGCTGTTAAATGAATCAGAGTCAAAGTTATGTGGTAGAACTGACTCCTCTGATACCAATTTGTCACAACCCGTCCTCGGTGCCCATGCCATGACTACCCCAAGCACACCTTCTTCAGGTCAGGGGATGGCAAATAGCACCGAAGACGAATCCCTGATAAAAAGGGAAGGCATTTCCATTAAACCTATAACACACACAGTCTGAACAAAAGAATTAGAGGCAACAAGTCCTAAAATAGAAAAGAAATGTGCGCTGAAAGTAAGTGGGGCAGTATAAAAACCAAACATAATTACAAGTACAAATAAAAGTAAAAAGGGAAAAAATCTCCTAGATTGTCCACTGTGGATTCCTATGTGAAGGGTAGGAACATAACTCGAACTACTCATCCATATGGTACATCCCATCTAGTCTAACTCCAAGAAGCCTCTTGTCCATCACCCTCAGCCTCGTTCAATACTGTCCATCTTCTTCCCAGAACACAACAAGGTGAGGGAAAAGCCCGTGTAGGGGTGAGTATAAAAATACTCAGTAGGGGAACCTGAGACCCTCGAAGGTCTCCCAATATCCACTAAGGATAAACCATAGAAGGTGGATACAATCATAAAGTATCAATCATCCTCACTTAGGTATATGACCATACATATACCGAAGTTACCCATCACATTATAGCTCCAACTCTCGAGCCCAAGCACAACCCATTACACAAAGTAAGTTTAGTCAACCATCTCAATGATATCGACTGAAAGTATAGACATAGCTCACATAGGTAAACAACATTTGTAGAGTGATAGAGATGATCAAATGGAGACACTATTTAATCTGCACTATCAGACCCACATAGGATACAGGACCAACTAAGATGTCGGACCCACACAAGATAGAAGATCTCATATTATAGAGTAATAGAGATGATCAGATATAATCACAGATTCATTTATGTTTTTGGACACACACAGGATATAGGACCAGCTAAGCTGTCAGACCCACACAGGATACATGACCAGCTATTCTGTCAGACCCACACAGGATCCAGGAACAGAAGTCCGAATTGTCAGACCCACAGGGATCCCAGAACAGTAGTCACCACTGTCAAACCCATGAAGGTGTTCGGTACAGTAATCATATTTTTTGAACCCACATAGGATTCTAGTTCAAAAGTAATCACCGTTGAACCTAGGAAGGATCCTTGTACAGTATCGTCACAGCAAGCCCTAGGGTTTCCGCACACAACACACTCGATACATGAAGGTTCCGCTCCATGAGCCAGGTGTCGATACATCAAATATCACAAAGTCCTCAGTTGATGTATCCCATAGTTCCGTCTCATCATATAGAACCCAACGCGACAGACAGTGCGTCAATCGGACACACGGTCTGAGTGTTATTGGTATTTATATTCTTGGGGCCCGGTTGGTTTTTAGGCTCAAACCAACCCGACCATACCCCAACTGCATCCAAACCGCAAGTAGGGTATTTCAAAAGTGTAATCTTACTCCAAAAATTACATCGCTGTAGGAAGTATGTCAATCAAACACCTGTAGCCATAGACGCAGGTTAAAAGGCGTAAACAGCCATAGCGGGTTTGGCCCTGTTCGACCCGGTCAGACTATCCCGGCCTGACCCGGAAGAGACGGTCCAAACCGAGGGTGGACTGGCCTATGGCGGCACAGCAGAGGTGACCAGGTCGTTGGTGGCCTAGCCAATGGCGGCCTGGCTGAGGGCAGCCCGACGGTAGGCGGCCCAGCCGAGACACGCCAGGTGGGAGGTGCCTACCCCATGGCACCCAAACAGCTTAGCCATTCGAGTAGAACCAAACCTGTGCTCAGTGGTGCCAGTCCGGCCCACACGGGACCCGACGGGGACCCAAACCTCCCAGCTGGCTGCTTGGGCCAGCCGCTCCCTATCAACAGCGTGGCGTGACTGTGTCGCGCCCTCCACCGCGGCCTGGCCTTGCCACGACTATGCATCGCCGACACAGAGTTATGGTGTCATGCTTCCTCCGCCGCAGCCCGCCCTGGATGCTACCTTTTCCGGTGTGCTGCAACGGCACCGCACCCTTCTGGCTCGGCTACCGCCTACATGGCTGCAGCTTTTCCATTGCATGGTGTGACGACGACCCATGCACCTTCGACCTCTTCCGTGATCCAACTCCGTCGTCAAAATAATAGGTACAACAACAAGAGAGGGGGAGGGTCAGACCGTGTTTGTGCAGTCTAAGCCCTCCTCGTTATGCTGTTATAATTCAACATCAAGAGAACAACACACAATCAAGAAGAGAGAGTATTACTAATAAATAAAAACAATCCAATTTTCCCTTCCTTGATTCGAATTGTGTTTCCAAAGTCACCGAAAGAGGTCGGATATCGATTTGTTATCGTCGAGAAACGTCTGAGGATGAAGCATCCTCGACGTTCCTCATAGGTGGCTCCTTCTCTTCTTTCTTGGACGAAGATCGAAGACGGTATCTTCATTCTTTGGAGATGAGGAGGATTCTTCATCGAGAGGATGATGTTCTAATAAGAGTTCTACCAAGCTCTCCAATGATTATGAAAATCCAGAATAAAAGAATAAGATCTCTTATTTTAATTTTGGCATAATGAATTCAAAAGAATTTAAATCACTCAAACTAATTAATTAAGTCATTAGTTAATTTGTTTTGGGACCATTAAGAGGATTTCAAAGCATTTACCCTATTAATGGGAAGATAAAGGGGGGTTTAGTGGAGTTAAATGGTTCGGGTGGGACCCACCCTAAAAAATCCATCCAATGGTGGTTAGGGTGTAGTGGGTCCCACCATCAACTTCTCTTTTGAGGTTTTAACTACCTTTAAAATAAAAATATGAGACATGCATTTTTATTTAATTTGTATTTGGAAACCCCAAAAATATACTTCCATTCACATTGAAACCCAACTGTGGTAAAGGTCTCCTTAAGCGAATGTTAGCACTGCAAGTTCAACTATTCCCTCAAATTTCAATTTCGAGCTCCAGTTCAAAAGATATATAATCTTGCACATATGATTACTAAATGTACCCAAACAAGACTTTAGAAATTGATTTCGGGCACACATGGCCTCAGAATCTAGCGCCGTCAGAAACTGCGGACTCATAAAATTCCCATGTATTTGAAAACAAATTCCATAGAATTTCCTGCCCTTTTAAATACTGATAAAAGAGGTGAGTATAGGATAACAATAGAAAGAAATTTTAAGTGAAATTTAATGAAATATAATTTAAATTTACCTCTTGAATCAACCTCTTTGAGAATCTCTTTAATGGAATGGGTTTTGGTCTTTTGAAAATAAAAACATATCCCAGACTAGGGGAGGGACAAGGGAATTTTATTTTTGTAGAACACATAAGAGACTCAATGATTATATGAGTGATGTGAAGATGGAGTGAGGTTGGTTTCATATTAGAAGAGAGAAGTGTTTTCAAATTATTTCACACATCATTTTATTATTTTTCAAAATACCAGCAATTGTATGTATTATTGTGAACATGAATAGTAATATATGCATGTGAGATCAATGAAAGATTTCTTAAATTATCCATGATTATAGGAATTTTTAATTTAATTGATAATGTAAATATACGGTAAATTATTGAATTTTACTATTCATAAAAACATTGAGTATTTCAGAAAAATCCAAACAATTCACCCAAACAATTTTCAGACATGTAGAATTAAAAAATGAACTCCATTTTTTAAAAATAATTTTCAATATATTATTGATATAATTTTTTAAAAAATAATAATTTATTAAAAAAATAACAATTTTAATTCTACATATCATTTTGTATCACATTGAAAAATTAATCATGATCTCATTATCTTATAATATCAATATAATGAAATAATAATAATATTTACTATTACAAATGGTCATATTCTTATTAATATTAATTTTGATAAGGCTATGTTACTATTCACCAAAAATCAATTTTTTCTTATCAGAATCTAAATATCTTACTGAACGCAACCCTGTATATTAGTTTTTCAAAATTCAAAACATATAGGATGAAAAATTATTTCTGGATAGGTTACAGTAAAGTGGGTTTTTTTTAGAGATTTAGTGTTTCATTCATTCATTGTTAAATGTTTTTGATGAAACATAGTGTGTTATAGTACAAATATGATATTTACTTAATATGGTGTTATATATCAATGAATAGTGGAAGAATGATGCAAATGAGAATTAGATAAACCACCCCACAACCAATAATCAATCATGAAATAGAACGTGTCATGGGATTTATCCTAAATTTTATTAACATTTGAATCACCTTGACATATTAGATTATAAAAACTCATGATGTAGTTACCAATTTAAACTAAAGATCAAACCACAAGTCATCCAACATTCCTACACAAGAATTGCTGAGATGAACCCCTCAGACAATTCACCCCACATGCATTGATAGTGGCGTGAACCATATTGTATAATAAAATACATTTCATAAATAATACCACATTTCTCAATACCAAAAAGTATGTAATGTATTTTAAAATGGAATCCAATTGTGGAAAAAAAGGGATAACTATAGACAATCATCACCCCTAATACACAACAATGAATATCCACATATGATAAATTCCCCATATAATAATAAAACACATTACAACACAAGGATAGAAATAATAATCTCGTGAGGATTTATAATACTCACAATAGAAATGAATAGAATCACATGGTGATAAAGAACCTCTAGAAGGGGTAATAAAATGGAGGGAAACTCAAAATGTGGCATTCACAATAACTATTTTATAAAAAAATATCTAAATAGGCCTTTTAACAATAAAAAATCACTTGAGACTCCAATAAATTAAAAAATTCATAAAATAAAATTTCAAACACTATTTGGAAAATTATGGAAATAACACCCCACTTAGAAACATTTAAATTCCAACATCTGACATGGGTCTTCTTATTTGACATAAAAAATGACCTATTTACTTCAATATATTCAAACACATTAAGAATATCAATTGATAAATTTTTTACATGTGTAAATCCACAAAAAAACATAAATAGCCTTATGCAATCAATTAAATAACCCTTGTATAAATCAACTTGAGTTAGACAACTCACATTAAGTGAAACCATAAATTAAAATATTTTTTTCAATCATTGAGAACCAAAACATGATCAACATATAACACAGTTCAAAAAAACTATTTCAAAAATCCCCTCATGCATTTCACAAAATCTTATCAAATCTAAATACTCTATTTCAATCACAAAAAGATGTAATTTCAATGGGTAACCATTAATTATAATCTCAAATAAATAATTTACTTTTAATACATCCTAAGGGTATCAAATATAATAATAATTCCAATAAAAAAGTATTTACAATGATCAAGTGAAATTTGAATCCATAAATCAAATATTTATATTTGGAAAGCTACTTAGAACAAGAAAAATATAAATAAAAATTTTATGGAATTAATAATGAGATAACGTAGAAGGATATAAATGGATTTTATAAACCCTATCAAAAAAACCCAAACAATAAATCTAATCATAACCTTAAATCTTCCCTATGTGTTCTAGGATTCATTATGGAAATCAAATCCAAGTGAGGGAAAGGATGAACAGGGAAAGAGAGGAATAAATACCTATAAACCTATTTAAAATTTTCAAAAAAATCAAGGATCAGTGTAGGTTGGAGCTACACCATGTGATCCCATGAGTGAAATGATGTTAATCGAGGAGAATAGAAGTGAAACAACTCATATTTAAAATAGGTATAAATGGTAAATTTAATTAAATTAGACACTTGGGATGGCTACATGGTTTGGCCACATAGTTGTCAAAAACATGTTCCAACATTGTTATAGATAGTTCCATGGCCAAACACAACTCACACATTTCACCTTGGGAAGCACATGGTTAGAAAAATATTTCTTCAGCCATGCCATTGGACACTTTAAAAAACAATAGAAACACTAAATTATTTCCTCATTATTTATCAAAACACGTGGAATTCATGTGCCACACCCCACACACACCATGAATGAAACACAATTTATCACTGAGGATTACATGGTATGAAATTAGTAATGAAAAACCCATTATAGAAAGCTGTGTAGTGTTCAAAATGTAATTATGTGGCACCTCATGATGTAAGGTCACACTGTTTACATCTAACTAAGTACCGTAATAGTTTATAGAAGGAATCCAATCATAATTTTCAATGTTATGAGAAGAAACACCATGTAAACTCCAACCAAATCTAAATCATATAATATAATAAAAAGAACCAACACAATGAAAATAGGGGGTGTCCAAAAAACCTCATTATGACAATGTATATCCCAAAATTCCATGATTCAAAATATGGGATTGAGAAAATAGAATCTCCCAATAATACCAGACAAAAAAACCACTCACCATGGTTTAAAACCAAAACAAATGACCAAGATACTAAAATATGATCAAAATAACAAACCCCAAGGTAATCAACTTCTCCAAGCATAAATGAAGTATTAGATTCAATCAATGATTCATATAAAGTATGGTAGACCTAACATAGTCTCCCATGAATTTATAATTCTAGGAACTTGGTTTCACCAATGAATCACTACCCAAAAATTCATGCTAAAAAACTCATAATCTATGATAGAAAATCACTCTCAATCAAAAATCCCTTCGACTCCTTTTAAGGTAAATCAACCCCAATAGACATAAAAAATGAAAAAATGGCTTCTCTAGTCATGCTACATATAGATAATCTAGGGTCAGAAATTGGATAAACCTCATGCGGTACATCAAAAAACATCATAGGCCCAGCACCTGGTTGTATACCAACTCATATGGTATAAAAACGATGCAAGTATCCCAATCATGCAATAAATACCTTCCTCATTTACAAATAATGTCAACCTAAACCAATCATCACATGAATAGAAACAACCTAAAACTCTCAATAATGGTTCACAAAAATAATGAGGCTCAATGAAATAAAACCCACAAGAAACCATTAAAAGTGAAGAAAGCATATAACAGTATCTAAAGACATCAAAAATTGGGGTGTGGGATAATACAAAAAAAGAAATAAATAATTCAATAAAAAATTAAAATTTATAATTAAGAAACAACCCAATATGGTAACCATCCATATAATTCCGAGACCAATAGACAAACATACAAATCTCTAATAACAATTATCAAAGGAGAGGTACCAAAACAAACAAACAATCCATAATGGATTAATTGTATTCTATATTTAAAAAACATATCTTATAAAAACTCTAGAGACTACCCAAATTCCCACAATAAAGGAGTACCGTATGTGACATAACGTGGGAGGGATTATTATTCAATGTATTTCTATACAAGAAGCATAAAATAGATCATCGATTCTCATAACAATGAACCTTTTCATCTAGATCTGGATCATCCTACATCTTACCCTTACATTATGGGTTATCCGTACACCCATTGGAAAGAATTAATGAATCACCCACAACTATCATCCTATAATTGTAATATTATCTTAGAATGTTCTAATTGAAAACATCATGCTAAGATGTCTTACCTAATGCATGTATATATTTTCCATGATCTAGTAAAAGTTAATATTCGAAGAAATGTTCAGTGTCAAAATTATTAATGACCAACATTTGAAAAAAGATGACCAACTTCAAAATTTATTCAATATACTCCCTCACCGTTTGGTCACACTAATGAATACCCATGACCTTAAGCACATTATTCGCTGTCACAACCTCTGGAAATACCACAGAAAAACTTTTTCTTGAATTTAAATTAATAAATACCATTACATATCTTTGGAGGTAATATCGACTCCCATGAAACTCTATTAAAAATGAAAAGAAATCACATGATGGATCTCACACAAAAACCTTCATGAGCTCCAATAGAACTAGGGATCACCTCATACTCTTCAAATGAACTATACACTTCTATAAAACCAAGATCACCAATGAAATATTGTTGATGTTGATTCATGAATTCCATAAAGGTGTCCAAGCTCTAGGAGGATTTCATATCCACCACTTCACTACAAATATAGGTATTAAATGGAACTAGAAAAACCTTTTTGACCATTATGAGACAAAATAATAAAAAATCCATGAAAAACGTAAATTAGTCTATAAATAAAAACCAAATTATTTTCCAACAATTTTGTAATCAAGGCCTTAACGACAAACCCAGAAATGAGGACAATAAATTCACAACATAATAACATTTTTTGAAACAACCACATTTATTAAATAATTTTTAAATCTTCTTCTACAATGGTTTCACATAAAAACCAATCAAAAAAATATTAAAACCTAAAATAATTATCAGAACATACACACTTTTTGGGAAAAAAAATTACACAAAATTTCTTTCTAAATCCATCTTCATTAAGAAAAATATGAATGAAATAATTTATCATTAAAATTAATTTATATGTTTTAAAACACAGTCCAAATTTTTAAAAAACCAAAACCCTTTTAAATCAACAATCATCTCTCAAAACCCCATTTCAAAAATCAATTTATTTCCAGAATACACAAGGAATGATGTTTCAAACATCTCATTTTCAAATAACCAAAATAATATCAAGATCTCAATAAAAATATTCAAAAACTAAAATGAAATATATTTTTACATTTATTCATAAATATATTTTTTGATAACAAATATCTCACAAAAACCATTCACTTTCGAAAATGATGTTTTAAAACCAATTGCACTAAAAGAACCCCGAAACCCATCAAATAATGTTCAAAAAATTCACATCCAAAAAGGGCATCAAAACAAAGCTATATCGACATCTCACTATTGGAAGGATATATCTATATTAATAATTTTGAACAATTTATATGGGTCTTAAAACAATTTGAATATACAATACTAATGGATTGTGTGGTTGTTGGCTTCTATGGGGTTGGTATAAACCAACACCAATGGTTTTGCGAAAATATTTGTATACATGGGATATGCAAAAGATTTCCAAACTGTTGGTATATATAATATTAAATACCTATACCAACAGATTTTAAAACTAATGATATAGGTAATTCAAAATAAACCTTAGCTGGTTTTGATCCCTGGACCTCTTTTTATATCTCAATGACGTAACCATAAGATAAAATGTTTTTTATATATAATATGATAAATTTGTATATTTATAATTATCACTAAATTATTTCATGATTTATTCAATGTTATTTGATAAATTAATCAGTTAAAATGAATATACTTATACCAATTTTTTGGAAAACTGTTGGTTTTTGTACTTTGAATTTTGGTACCTATACAAATGGTTTTTACAAAATGAATAGTAATGGGTAATTTATAAGTGTTTATACAAATGGTTTTAGCCATACCATTGGTATAACCATCACAAATAAAATTGTTTTTGAAAAAACTATATGTATGTTGTAATTTAATTCAATTCATGCCCATGATTTTTCCAAACCGTTTGTATAGTGTCATTTTATGGTACCTATACTAGTGGTTTTGTAAAAACTATTTGTATAGGTACAGTTTCTACTGATGTCATTCAAGTGAAAAAAATAACATTAGGAGTTGTAAATTAATATTAGGATTCCAAAAAACTCAACCAAGGAAGAAATAATTATTTTAATGGATTAGTCGAATGGGGTGGAATATTATGATCTAACAATACAACGCACTCTGTTGAAGAGGAATACCCAATTGAACGGGCATAAAATACTTTCCCAACAAGATCATACTAACCATTTATCTTAGTTACTCCTCAATTTCAATACAAAAACCTTGTAATTAATCCACAAATTACACTTATATACTCAGTTGAGAGACAAATACATCAATGTTGATCATAATCCATTGTAACAACTAAAAATAGACTCATTTTATTAATTTGAAATCAACACCCCAAATGTAATCTTCATGTTTGGGATGATAAAGATATTAATAGACTCTCAGACACTTACCTCTCATTCCCTAACAACCATAGTCTCATATCTACTATGAAATCACCAAATAAAAAGGGAAAATCAATATTGTTAGCCTCTTAAAAAAGGAAACCCAACAACTGCCCTGATACAATTTTGTAATAAATAAAACATGGATGACCACCAAACTGACCTCTAACTCTGTCCTCCATAAATTTCAATGTGGGTTCCTACTACCCATGCGATCGAAACTAGTTCTTTGTAATCACAGTTTTGAATGTATAATTTAATTTTCATAAACGAGAGACAATTTACAATGGAATAAATAAAGAGTCCAAATAAACGAGAATTACAAATTGATCAAGATGAACTAAAGTAACCAAACCAATTTTCATAAAAGTAAATAAATCCCTATTCATAAATATGAGAATACAAAAAACAATTGATAAAAAAAATAAAAAAACTACAGACCAACTCAAGTAGATCTTAAAATATTTTATATGCAACCATTAGATTGACAACTATACCGAACTAACCCCACATCAACCCCACTGAATGATAAATAGATACAAATTTGAACCTATAACTATAATTATATAGGCATGAGGTTAAAAGTTTTATAGGTCAACACAACGCACCGAATATATGATATATTATTGATAATGAAATTAAAAAATGTTTGTTTCAAAATAAATTAAAATGTAAATGTTTTAACATATAAATTTTTAAGAAATAAAAAAATCAATATTTATATTTAAAAAAATTCTTGTAGAATTCAAAAAAAGATACTATGATTCATGAAATTTCCATCCTGCATAAAAAATTTCAAATCCAAACACCAATTCACATTTTCTAAAAAAACTATGTGTTATTATTCTTTAAATGAAAATGGTCATTGTAAAATATTAAACTGGTTGATTCAATATAAAAAAACAACCTTCTTTAAATAACATTTATGAACCACACAAGAGTATTTAATCTCAACATTGGTTTTCCAATAATCATTGAATAATTATTTTTCGAAATTAAGTGACCTAACACCTAAATGGTTCATGCTCAATAAAAGAAGAACCATCTACAAAACAAAGCATATATCAATTATAAATCCGAAAATGATCTATATTAATTATTGTATGGTAACTAATAAAAATTAACACTATTTCAAAATCCAATCAATAATTAACCAACCAACCAATCGATTATGTCATGATAATTTCCATTTGGATTCCTAATATGAGAAGCACCTAGCCATATAAGAGTATACCAACTCACAAACTGTTAAGTAGCATGAATTAATGTTTATACCACAAGTCATCTAACTTGAACACAAAAACCACGATACAATTAACATCCCATTATTTCACTATACCTAAAATGAATAGATAGCCACTACTGGCATGTGAACCAACTAGCATAATATAATAGATCACAAACTAAGTACCCTAGTTCCCATGACATGAAATGAAATGAGGTATTAGAACATGAAAAACAACTCAAACAGACAAGGAATAAGAGTAACCTACCCTATTCTCTATCAATCATTAATGAATTTTCCCTTATAACAAATGGATCCACTACATGATCTAGAACATTCCCACAAATGTGGGGAAACCACTACAAAAATTCCAATTTCAAAATTGTTTGGATTATAAATGTCTATAAATGTCACTAATTCATTTACTAGGCATTCTAGAAAAACACTTCTAAATGAGGTGTTGTTAGTTTAGTGATGTTTGAAAATGTATCCAATTTAGAGATGTTTACAAACAGTTCCAATTTAAGGACCTATATAAATGATTATAACTGGGGACCTTTGTAACCATTGTTAGCGATGTTTATAGAGATCTCTAATTGGAGAAAATTCATTTATTGACATTTTTTTAGAATAATTGGTAATTGATATATTCAAAATTATGGATGTATTTAAACAATGTTCTCAGTCACACATCATTTATCCGTGTTCTTAAAAATTTACCATTTTTTTTGAAATATTTAATCCAGATATTCCATTTTTAATATTTTATTACACCAATTTTAATTGTGGAATTTATAATATATATTTATTCATTTGAAAATTAAACAAATTTTTATATATAATTCATCCCCCTACACGTTTTTTTGAATTTTTTTTAATATATATATATATATAGGATTTTAAAAAATATATATATATTATTTTATCACCCTTCTCAATGCATGCTCTCTTAATATACCTCAGTTCCCACCTATCAGAAACTAGAATCTTATACAATTTATCTATTAGAACTGGTTCATCCAGTCCACTAGAGCAAGAAATGTTCTGGTGGAACAATGTTGGTTCCACTGGAACATGGCGTCTTCGGGTGGAGCATAAGGCCGAGTTCAAACTGTGGAATTTGATAAGATTTCTCCACCATCACATGTCACTCCCCGCTCCTTACAATACCTTCCCCTACCCACATTCAACCTCTTATCGATTACCCCCTCACACACCACACCTTGTTTTTTCCAGTACCTACACCCCCAGTAACTCCATCACATGCCCCCCCTTGTACAGAATCTGAGTCCCCAGCCTCATACTCTTATATTGTACATCACCTCACACATATTACTATCAATGCCCTTTATACACCAACCTTACCAGAAAAAATTATCCCAAGATCCACTATTTGAACTGGGTCATCCAGTCCACTGGAACAGATTCTAATGGGATAATGAATGTTCCACTAGATCATGGCATATTCCTGTGGACTGGATGGTCTAGTTCAAACAGTGGAACCTGATTTCCTCACCCTCTTCCACATCCCTAATAAAACACATACATTAGAGTTTCATCCCTCAACCTCCAATATCACAAAAAATAAATTTACCAACTCACCTAGTAGATTTTAAATTAAATAATTGAATTATATATATTTCAAACCATATTAAAATTTAAATATATATATATATAAATATAAGTATATATTGTACATATATGATTATATATGTGTGTGTTTATATGCTCTGTTTATATTTTATTATTATTAATATATATATATATATTCTCATATCATTATATATATATATATATATATATCCATTTTTAAAAAACACTGAAAAAATAATCACATTTTAATTAAACCATTACTAAATTTAAAATATTTAATTCAAATATGTTATATATATATATATATATTACAGTATTTAAAATTTAATATTATATATATATATATATATTTTTGTGTTTTATATATTAAAATATTGTTGTTATTATATATATGTTTATATATTATTTTTTTTATTTTATGGTTATATATATTAATATATGCTTATGTTATATTATATATATTTCTATATATAAATATATATGTTTATAATTTATATTATATATATGTTTATATATGTGTGTGTGTGCGTGTGTGTTTACAATTTATATTTTATAGACATATATTCTTATTATGAGATTATATATATCTGTGTGTGTGTGTGTGTGTGTGTCTGTGTGTATGTGTGTCTGTGTCATTATAATTTATGTAAATATATATGTTTTTAATATATCTATAATTATTTTTTAATATATATATATATTTAAAATTATTATATTTTTATATTTATATTTGTGTGTGTGGGTGGGTGTATAAATAAATATGTGTACGTATACATATATATAATTTTACCTATATATATATAATTAAATATGATTTAATTAACTTTTAAAAATGAAACTAAAATAGTCATGTTTTTTTAAAAAATCCTAAATTTAAAATGTATGTTTGTTTTATTGTATAAATATATGTATATATTTATATTTATTTATATATAAATGTGTATGTTAATATAAATATATATATCTATTTATATATATATGGTTATTTATATTTTTCTCTCTTAATATATATATATATATATATATATATTAATATATATGTGTGTTTATATTTTATATTTTATGCTTATATTATATATGTATATCTATTTAAATTATATATATATGTTTTTGTTTATTTTTTATTTATATATAAATATATATTATTATATTTATACAAGTTTGTGTCTGTACGTACACATATATACAATTTATGATGTTTTAAAACATTAGTAAAAATTTAACAAAACTAGAAAATTTTCATATTGATTTGGCTAAATTTAGAAAATATAATTGTTTATATATATTTGCATATTTGTATAAATATATATTTTTGTGTGTGTGTGTGTGTATATTAATACATATAATTATATATATTTTTGTGTCTTTGTTTATATATATTAATATATGTGTGTGTGTGTGTGTTTGTATCTAAATATATGTGTATGTATTTATATTTGTTTATATATAAGTGTTATTATTTAAAAAAATATTATTATTTATATATTTTTAATAAATAATATACATATATTAATATATGTGTGTGTGAGTTTTCGCGTGTGTGTGTGTGTGTTGGTTTACATGTTTTTTTTATATTTCACGTATATATATATATATATATATCTGCTTGTGTGTGTGTGTATTATATATATATAGGTTTATATTTTTTATATATGTTTATATATTATATTGTATATATTTCTGTGTCTATATATATCTACGTTCAAATATCTATATGATTAAATTTTATAATTTATTTATTTATTTATATTTTATTTCTATATATATGTTTATATATTGTATTATATATATATGTATATATTTTTTGTTTATATACATATTATATATTCCATGTTTCTATTTTATATATATCTATTACTTATATTAAAATATTTTTTCATATTTTAGAAAATATGATTATATGTGTGTGTGTTGATAAATATATAAGACTATATATATATATATATATTGTTCTATGTGTATAAATATTTGTGTATATATATTTATCCATGTTTTAAAACAATTGTAAAAATTTCACTAAAACTGTAATGTTTTCTTAAAACATGACTAAATGTAAAATATATGTATGTTTTAATTTATATATATATTTATACTTATATATATATTTATATATTTGTATGTTTATTTATGTTTGTTATTATTTATATAGTTTTGTGTGTGTGAGTCTATATTTATATATATTAATATATATATATATATATATTTATATCTAAATGTATATTTACTTCGATATAGGAAAATGAGCTATATAAATATTAATATTATTAATGATTTTCCTAAAAAACAGTGCTACATTAGGGACTCTTAAAAACGTTTGAAAATTAGCGATGCTTTTCATGAAACATCACTAAATTAAGGACATGTTTTTCATGTAATGTCACTAAATTAGCATCATATTGCAAACATTTCTAAATTATGGTTGTTTATAAAGAATTATCACTATATTGCCAACATTCTCATCAAATATCCCTAAATTAGCCATGTTTTTAATGAAACAACTCTATTTAATAAGTAGCTAGATTTTAAAATAAATATCACTAAAATTACATCACAAAATTACAATTTTTTTAGTGAACAAGCATCAAATAGAGTTTGATAACCCACATAAGTGAAATGACAAGAACCACATAGTGATAAATAACACACAAAAGGGTTAATCAAATCAAGGGGAATTCCAAAGGTTCCTTACATATTATCAATTTTAAAACCAATCAGCCAGGAAATCCTTTAACACTGAAATATGACTTGGTAGTCCAAGTGATTTGACATTTCACAAATTTACAATACAAACAATCATTATAAAATATTGTAAATCACTCACCATTTAAATACATTTCAAATCCACCCTCGAACGTGGGTATTCATTGTTTAAACACAGAAGTTATCCCAATACCATTATTTACATCAAACAAATCATAAAAGATCTATTGAGGCATTTTTTCCAAGGAGTAAACCATAGTCACATTTCAAATCACAATTTGATATCCATTAAAGAACCACTTTATAAATCTTATTGAGGTTAGTGATAATCCAAATTAAAATATTGTTCAAACTCATTGAAATCCAGTACCATTTCAGCATCTTACTCAAATCATGAAATCCATTTCAAAAATATCTTCATGAATATCAAAAAATATAATAACAACTCTATATCGCATTTCTTACTAGAAAACGTAGAATATAAATAACAAACCATTTATGATAATCTAAAAACACAAATTATATGTTTTTGAAACATCACGATGGTTTCAAATATTATTATACTTAATATAAAAATGTATTTAAAAATTAAAAGGATCACATTGAATTCAAAAATGATACAATTTCCAAGTATCTCATTATCTGAATAAACGAAAATGAAGACAAAAATGTGTCACCTTTGATTGAGAGTAGAACCACTAGGATAGAAATAGAGTAAAAACTCTATAAACAATGAACTCGAACATTAAATCCACTGAAAATAAAAAAATCAACCACAAATTGACTTTAATTTTGGGGGTAAAACAATTCCATGTGATGAAATAGATGTAAGGGAAGAAGAGGGAAAGAGATGAAAAAGTACCTCAATACCTCTTAGAAATCACCAACTATAATGAAAGGATCAAAGGTGAAGATAATGCAGCTCCTCATCCCCCACCCCATAGATAGATTACATGATTGGGTGAGAAGAGGTGTGAAACACCAATAAATTCGAAGAGGGAAAATGGAAATTCTAAAAAATTAAACTCCTGGGAATGTTTCATGGTTTGTCAGCATGTTTTTTCAAACCATGCATCACTAGATAATACCTAAACTGGTCACCCCTCACATGGTCCATCTTGGGTATCACACTAATGGAAAAGTTGTTCTCCAACATTTTCATTCGGCCGAATTAGAAACTAGATCCACATTTCATGCTATTCTCAGAATTTACCAAACTATGAGAATGTTGTGTGCCATAACCAGACACACTATGGAAGCTGTACAATTTATCCTTGCGGATCTCTTGTTTTAGACATAACTATGAACAACCAATATTGAATCATTGTTCATAGTTCAAAATTAAAAAATGAGGATACTTACAATGGGAGGAGGCACAATTTCCCTTTAATTGTACACAATAACCCTTCAAAGAGGGAAAATTTATGAATTTCCATGTTTAAATCAAAAACATTTTGGAAACTCTAAGTGAGCCTCAACAGCATAAAATAATACAAAATAAATGTTAGAGTGGTTCTCAAAAATTAATTTATTATCATAGATATGTTAGGTTTCTGAGAATGAAAATCTCAATCAAGCTAGTGGTATCCATATCTAAAAATATAAAGTATATTTTGGATTATGGTTCAACTAAATATGTATAAAATATTCAATGACCTGTCCCAATTATTCAAATATTAAATTTTGTAGAAAAAAAATATTTCAAGTTTATGATAGAGGAAAATGGATATATTTAGATAAAACATCACTTGGGAAGATTCAATAAAGGACATCTTGTCAAAGATAATAAAGTACCCATGTAAGAAAATATGGCCATCCTAAGGAATAAAACCATAACTCAGTATAATTACAATCATATCATGACAGAGATAAAAAATTTAATGTTATAATTTCTAATATACTATATGATTCAATATTATAAATTTGGGTTCCCTATACTCCTATTGAAAAGTAAATTTAAATTTCAAAATCATGTATTCATAGAGTTCTTCAGGATGAATACCTTCCATAATAACCTCAAAAAATTTACATCCATGATTAATGTGGTTATATATATATTATACTTTTTTTTATCAATATGTTAAATAGTTCTCTAATACAATGAGAACATATAGATACTATGATAGTAATCATTAATATATATATTATGGTCTAAATACATCATACTAAATGTAATTAGACGATTCCTAAATATAATGTGAGTGGGGTTTATAAGACATGAGACTTATTCTCAGGTTGTTCATACATTGTGATATCAAGTAGAGAATATCATGTTGAATAAATCAATAATTGGAACATCATATGTTTCGATTGTCATGGGTAGTTCCTATTTTAAAAAAATGTGTTTTAGTCAATAAAAATATGATAATTACATTACTTAATTATTCTATAACATAAATTAATGTAATAAAAAACCATGAAATTTGATCCGTGGAAATGTCACATGCATTGGGTACGTCATTTTTGGTATGTCATAAATGATGAAGATTATTTTTTATCTTCTGATTGGACGTGATGTCTTGAGGAAAATTGAACTGGATGATAGCACCATTATTATATCCATGGTTACGGATATTAAAAGGTTGTTTTTATGTATGGTTAGGGATCAATAATGAAAGAAAGAATGATGACATGATGTGTATGGTTTACTATATGAGATATTATGAGACAAAGTGGATATATTATACAATGAATTTTTTAAGTGGTTTTCATCGAGATTACTATAACATATTTCCTTTGGGACATTTATGGGTTTCTAAAATCCACTTGTGGTCTATGATTAGTACTCACTGTTGTTGTGATATAAAGATAAATGGTCTCACACTAATAATATTCATGATTATGGCCAGTGATATGTGTATAGAAATTTTGGACACTACGAGACCCATCATAGGGTTTGGATTATGTTTGAAATTTACAAATGACTAGGAAATAAATAAAAAAATATTTCAGTTTTAAAAAATACGTTTTTAATTTATTTACTCATTTTATTCACTTGTAATTAAGTGAAAAGGAAATGTTTTCTTCAAACTAATATTATTAATCAAGCTTCATCAATTTAATAATGGGAGAACTGAGTTGAGTTAATGACCTGAGTGTTACCAATAAATATATATTTGATATTAAATGTGAGTTAAAAAATTTAAATAACATTTAAAGCATAGTTACAAAGTCATTTTATATAATTATTGGCTTATTTTGATAGATTAAGTTATCTGGGGGCCTATGTTCAATTTCTGGGACTTTAAACCTACATATATATGTCATGAGACCCCTATATTTTTTGGATTATACATTCCTTAAAATTTTATAACATTTATATCTTCTATCCCATATTATATAATCATAAATAATATATATGAGGGCTTTGATCCATGTTCATTATCCCGGGTCGTTGGAATGGTGCTCAGACGACCATAATGATGTTAAAAGCCTTATTTATTCATTATTCAATAACAGAAAAACATAATATTTTTATACTAAAATGATATTGAATTCTGAATAGATTAGGAATATGGATCTGGCATTGATTACAATGAAAAAAACCTTCGATAATGTGTGAAATTAGATTCCCAATGAAATCGGAAGATGTATAGTTTTGATTTGATTATTTGGATTTTAATTCTATATGATTAATTAAATTTCTTAGTATCCAAAGAAGAATTAGGATTGCTTGTACCATATTTAATGTTTTTAGATAAATCTAGGCCAAAAAAATTAAAACAACCATTTTCATACATCTTCAAATCCCTGGTATCCTTGATATATATGCCATTATGGGGTTCCATCCAAAAACCCATTAGTGATAGGAGAATGAGCCCATCTGAACATATGTGGTAGCCATTATACATTTAAGAAGATGATGTGGGACCTATGTGTGCACCTAAAATTACCTATTAAACCAAATATACCACAATTGGGATTCTCCTTCAATGATAATCTGTCAGATACTAACATCAAGAACCACCATTTTCTCCCATTATTATGAGATACTGTTTTGATACTATTATCTAGAAGAATGTTGAAATATGTTTCCATGGATCCACATTATTTCATTGATTAAACTAGTATTGTGAATAATCCTTCCTACATTCCACGTGGGTTTCACTATATCTATGATACAAATTTTAGGATCTAATTCTTCAAGTCTTATATCTTCTAGTCCAAATATATAATCTGTTAGAGTATTTCAACATGAATCTCATTGGGTGATGGGGAGAGTACCTTATCCCTGATTATATTTTTTATAATTTCATTGAAATATATTTTGATGGATGTGTGTTCTCATCCATTATAATTTTTCTTTTTTGATTTATTTTCATTTATAGACTGAATTTTGCAGTTGTTATGCTCATTTTCATCATGGGTTCCCTTTTCAATAGGTCATTTAAACCCTCCATTGCCTCTGATATCTCTTATATCAGCCCATATAACCCCCACCAACCCTGACCACCATCGACCACCCCTAAAAATCAATGGGTGGCCCTTCAGTCTCACCCCACCATCCACCCAACACAAAAGATATTCCCCTAACATTCCATGCTTCCCACTAGATACCACACGTTTACTATGGGTAGAGAATGAAGTGCACAACCTCCCTATACCTCTACCATATTACCCCTCCGATCACTGACCACATTCTACAAAAATAAATTCATGTTTCAGGTGAAGGCCATTACTAACCACAAAAATAAGTCACATAGATGTAATTAAAGTTTAATTTCTAATATTTTATATTAAAAATATTTATGAGAATCTATTACTAAAATGGCTGCATAAACCTATTACAGTTTATCATATGTATGTGTTGATATGGTATAATTCTTTTATTTATTTTTATCCTATATGAACTTTTTTACAAAAAATATATTTGAATTGTCTGCAAACCACATTATATTTTGTAAATATTTTTATGAAATTAACTATTCCTTGAACCCAACATTTATTTCTTTAAAAAATAAAATATTTACGGGTAGTCTAAATCAATAAATTATTTTTAAAGAAACATTATAGAAAATTGGATATAATTGACAACATCTGTACAGGTGAATGGTGTGACTAATATTGTCTTCTTTTAATTAACAAACTTATTCAAAAATTGTAGTCATACAAAATCAATTATTCAAAGAATATAATATTATTTCTTCCTTTTGGTGATGCAGATGTGGTTGAATCCATGTCACTTGATCCTAACGACAATAACATTCTTTGGGAATGACCTATTCGGATTCATCATGAACGTATTCCACATGCATGTGGACACATAATGTAATGATGTAATTAATATTAATGTCACCACCATTAGCTATAAAGATTTTACTTGAGATGTTGATGCTTCCAAGATTAACCGTTGTTATTTATGGATCTTCTTAGATGAAGGAGAACCACACAGTGATATAATATTGTGAATGGGATACCAACAATATTACAGAATCACGAGTGTTGAGTGGTTCCATTAATTTTTGTTAAAAAATCACTCATAATGTGTTTTTACCATTGTTGTTCAAAATAACTAATAAAACAAAATTTTCCAACACTAATAGAGTTCTAACAAAACTTCCACCTTTATCAATGCTTCTTTAGGGGTGATAAAGGTAATCATTTTTTGTGCTTCTGTCTATTGAAATTAATAGTGACTATTGTTACTGTATATTTTTGAACTCATAAAAGGTGATCTTCTTAAAAAAATTATAGAATTAAATTTCATATTAATTTTGAATTATATATATATATATATTAATATATATATATATATATTAATTAAAATTGATATATAAAATAGTAAATTTTTATTTACATATGATATACATTTTTTTTAAGAATATGGGTTATAATTTATTAAAAATTATTATTATTTAAAGATATCAAAAATTAATAATAAGAACTATTTAATAATATTTTGTTTTATTAATTTAACTGGTTATTTAATTTGATATATATATATATATATATATTAGTAAATATTTTATTATTTATTATAAATTTTGATTAAAAATTTATTTGTAATTAGTATTCAATATAATAATTTCACAAGTACATATATTTATGAAATTAATTAAATTTTATAGAAACACACAAACAAACATAAGAAATTATTTTTATTAATTTTTAAGGGTATTATTAATTAATATTTTATATTTTATATATTATTTTATTAATTATTAAATTTTAGTCATTTTTTATATTTTTATATAATATATATTCTAATGTTCTATATATAAATTTTTTAAATTTTTCATTTTTTCTTATTTATTTTATAAATAATTTTTTGTTTATAAATTTTCAAATTTTTAAATATAAAATTTTTTCATTTAAAATTTTTTCATTTTTAATAATCAATTTTTAAATATATTTTTTAAATTTTATAATTTATTTATAAATATTTATTAATTAACATATAATTTTTTGTATGGTTTTAATTTCCATAAAGAATATATGTATCCATTGTTAATTTTAATATTTATTAATTTTTTTATAGATTATATAAATTAGTATAGTTATTTATATTTTAATATTTTTTAATCTATTCATTATTTAATTAAATTTCACTAATCTTTTAAGATAATTTTCATTAATATAGTAAATTTTTGTAATCAACATATAAATTCATGTTGAAATATTTATAAATATGAATAAATGTTTTTTTTAAATTAAATTTATATATTTCAAAATATGTATCTATAATTATATAATCTTACAGTTAGTTAAAAATGGCTGATAAAATAATTAAAAATATTATTAATATAAAATATTGACTAATTATTATTAATATAACTTTAATAACATATTATATAAAAATATTTTTCTTTTTAAATTTGACATATATCAAATTCATGTTATATATAAAAATTAATTTCATATGAACATATACATAACTAATAAAATTTTATATAGAAACACATAGGAAAAATAATTCTATAATTTTTTCAATTTGTAATATTTAATTTCATTATCTTACTAGAATACTATTTTTAATATAAATGGTTTAATATTGGTAATGTTCATTCAATTTTTTATATTTTAATTTAATGTGTACAATTTACTGATTTAAAATAAATTTTATAATTTATAAATTTTTAATATTATTTACATTTTAATCAAATTAGATGTGGTTATCAACCATTTAATAAAAAAACGTATATAAAAATTATAAATGTTGGGGTCAAATATTTGATGTTTCCCTCAACAAAATGATGTGAAAAAAGTCTCATGACCATGATTTTTCATAACATCAGCCTGCTAGCTAAGGCTTTTATGGTGAAAAACCCCACATTTGTTTGACTATATCCATGAATGCCACCTTAAGGATGCCTACCTGGTCTCCAAGTCGTCACATGTTTCCAAGAACTATCCATGAAACATGAATCATCAGAATATGGAATATACTATTAATGAGTTAGTCCGTCTCTCAGGAGTTCTCTTTCAAAGTAGATTTTGAATCAACAACTATTGAAGAATTGTGACCCACCATGGTATGGTCATCATTTTTCAAAATGGTGGACCTATTATACTTGTATGTTCTCAAAGATTTATCTCCTTACTGATATGAGGCAACTTTAGAGAAAAATTAGAAAATTTATCGAGAGAGAAAATTGTGTACACCATTTAGCCTAAGGTACCCAACAATGAACTATTACAATTTGGAGTACCCTCAATCATCAATCTTTCTTTTCACATACAAGCTGTGAAAATCATATCCCTCTTCCACAAATGTTTATCACCATCATTCTAGACTACCGATTCTAAATAATCTTGTCCATCGTCAACTTTTTCCTCTAAAAAATAAACATCATCACAGTTTTCATGTGTAATTTTTTAATGATGAGAATTCATAGATAACCCATAGGATTATGTAAAATCCATCCCAATTTTCTATTTTATATATCCACCTTCCAAGATATCATTCAAAAGTGACCATTATTCAAGAATATGTGATTGAGAAAAAACACCTCTATCAAAAATGACATGTGATTGGGATTTCTACAGGGGTCCAGATAGCCTATATCAAGTATCACATTAAGTTGGACCCCTTGGCTCATTCACATCAAGATCCACATTATTGGAAATTTTTGTCTCCTCTAAGATTTTCTTCTCATAAGTGGATAACACATGAGAGTGCTCATTCACTTGTTGAGAATGTTACCCATTTGTAACTTGTATATTTTCCTCTTCCACTTCCACAACATCATCTTTATAAATTATATACTCTATGTACACAACATTAATAGTATTCAGACATTACCCATTTTATTTATCCCACTTATTATCCATTCTATGTTTATTTTCATAATTCCCTTTAAATTTACATTAATCAAAACCTACATCCTTAGTTTAGTAATCATAATTCTCTCCAATGCACTGGAATATAATGAAAAATGGTGGTTTTCTTTTATATTAAATATTTAATGTTAAATCATCATCTAAAGAGGAGATTGCAAATTTATCATCCAAGGTGAATGAAAGATTTAATTAAAATAGGCTGTGGGCATATTCCCCAAATCTAGCTGATTAAGTGGCCATATCAATTTTGAGGGGAATCCCAATAGTTGAATAAATATAAAAAAAAATTTTGTTCTCCACAAAATCCATCTAAAACTAATAATTTTAATCAATATTTTATCTCTTCAATTTTTTATTGGTTAAATAAATGGAACTGGTAATCCCATTTCAAAATACTGAGTGGACCAAGATTCAATGAGATTAAACCATGTTCCAAAACACATGACTTCAATTATTTATATGGAAATAAAATTTGGAAGAATCCCCGACCAATTATTATTAATTTCCAATTTGTATAATCCAATTCCATTGACTATCATCTAATAATGTCACTTCCCCACCTCATCTTACTCCCAATAGGAATAAACCATCCGAACAATGATAGAATACATTCCAATATAAAACATTTCAATTGTAGAATATTTAATTTCATGAACCCATCCCCACAATATGTACCCCTCATGGGCCTATAAATATATAAGGGAGATGGTGACTACCCAATTCCGACCTGAGGTAGTCCCTAGGCTGGTGATAATCCACAATGGTAAAATAAACATTCATATTAGACGAATTACCCTATTGTAGAACATTCAGGAGAGAGAGATAAGATAGATACAACAATCATCATCAGCTCACACACACACAAACACACACACACATATATATTGAAACCCAATGATAAAGCATTCAATTCCATAAATTATTATATCCACTAAAAGAAAAACTTCATGTAAAACAAAGTTAATGATGATAGTGACCACAAAGCCTAACAATAACCTCCAAACAATGACCTAGTAATATCCGGACTAATATTCAACTTATTCTGGTTGACCTGAAAACATTATATATAACTATAGGTTGAGCGTAACAGTATACATAGTATGGTACTCTCAAAATCATGTCTTGAAAAAGAGAAATAAATAATTCTAAAGAACATTAAATAATAGTTAATCTAACTCTTCACCTAAAAAGGTATACTTAGTTCCCCACTCCAACATGGGGAAATATCACCAACTATAACCTTCATGGTAGAGTATAATATAAAAAGTAAACAAAAAGGGTACCTGACTAAAAATTACATTTTTTATTATCAAAACACTTTTGATGAATAAAGTGACAAACCACAAAAATAGTCTGAACAATACTCCAAACAACCCAGGTAGAAAAGAAGAACCAAATAAATCCACTGAACCTTCCCCACCCTAGCAAGTGATCAAGAAAACAATCCTTCACCAACACATGGCCATTCAGCAATATGTACCATGCAGATGTGCACGAGAACTGTACAGATGGCATAGACATGGCCTCTCAGCATCCCACTCCAAAAGGTCAGCATTAATGAAGGCTTCGTGCTCTTGTCCCCATCCGGTGCAGGTCCAAGATGAAAGCTGGAAAAGACACCAAAGATCCAAACAAAGACAAACAACCAGAAAACTCAAGGACTGCACATCAAACAACCCTCTCGAAGACCCTGGCCAAGTCCACTTCCCTACGTAGGATAATTAGAGAGGATCTTAATATTACCTGAATCCCATTCCCTAAAAAGATTTCAGGAGAAGGATGGAACATGTAAATCAGCCATATAAAAAATCCTCTTCTCTAACATATAAGAAAGTCTATCCCATGTCTTATTGTACTCTTCAATGCTGATTACCCCTTTGTTGAATCCCCCAGTGAGAATGGAGTTCATTCTGTCAATCCATGTATATTTTTCCCCAGTAAGAGACACCTCCAGCAACCTCCCCATCATCTTGGTTTCATCCTCCTCAAATGCACTTACAATCAAGGTTTACTTCATCACATATTATTCATAGCTTAAAAAAAGATCCATGTCTTGGTCACCCTATTCCACTAGACATTGAGTGTCAGAAGGCTCATTTTCATTCTTTTTTCGTTCCACTTCTTTGCAGATCAGGACACTAGAGGAGGAGGTAACGAGGAGTAGTCATTCTTCCCCTTACTCTTCCGAAATCCCTTATTACTCTTTGTAGGTGACTCCACATCTTCTATATTTCCATGTTATATCCCTTTTGAAACCTTCAATCCAGTCTTGTATACATTAACTAGGGTATGAAAAACAGAATTCACATCGGCCCCTAGGAGGCCTTAAAACCTTTTGTAGAAGGAATCTGATGTTTGATTCGGGGTTAGATCACCTCCCTCCTTCACCATTTGAAAATGAATTCCAGTCCTATCACCACAATCACCCAAGGGAGTGTTCACCATACATAAATCAACCCCCCCCCCATCCAGTGACGTCATACCAAGAGTCTCATCTTGGCTGGGTTGTATGAAGCCATTCCCCATGAACTGAGGATGTATGAAAAAGATCTCAAAAAACACACCCTATGTAGCACAACCAGTATGCATTCTAGGACACTCCTCGCTGATGAAACATTGGGAGTCACCAGCATGTTGAGACTGATCATTCACGTCCACTGCATTGCTATTAGGCCCTGTGATCGGTCTGCTCCCACCACTGAGGTCACTTATCAATCTGTTAGAAACTTCATAAACTTTCAGATTAGTAGGACAGAGCAATGGTTTCTCTTGCCTCACCTGGATGGCATCGGAATAATTCAAAGTACATGTGCCAACTACATTTGTGCTAGCCCTTGTGTCGCCTTTTCCCAGTAGTTCAATCTTGGCCACCATATCTATACTCGGTGGACCACTTCCCTCATCTAGTCCACAACATATTACCCCATCAATTCCTTCATCCAGAACACCCTCCACCATACAGTTCTCAAAAAATTCCAAGATTACCATTGCACACATCCTCCTGAGATCTAGTATTCCTAGCCCCCCGCCTACAACTCTCTAGTGAATGACCCAAACGTTTTCAAACCTGGAAAAAATGTAACCACTACTCATAGACCACAGGCTGATTACACCAGAATTCTTCCCCTATAGTAATATAGATGAAGTCTAATGGATCCTTTGATGCGTCCACCTCCACACACACTCGAGGGTTAATCGGATGGGAGACCACATTGGTCTGGCTATCCAAACCCATGTATCTACCCTGTAGGTTCCCAAGCATTTTAACGATCGATGGATTCTGAAATGGCAGAGGATGATTCAGAAAACTTACCAAAACCGCCACTGATGGAGATTTTCTCATCATATTAAAATCATACGACCATCTAGGTAGGTTGAATCGTTAGTCAATGAAGATGCATGGGAGCCCTTGACCATGCCTTCATCAGATCTTCGTCCAAAGAAAAACCGATCATGAGGTTCAGGTTGTCCAGCAAACCTACTGTTGCGCTTTCTTGAAAATCCGATGAACCGAACACAATTCGGTTGAACAGATCGACTGAGAGTCTTCTCTTTGAAAATCGAGAGATTAATGACAAACCATGGATGCCAAAATCTTTGTTAAACACTACAACTGAAATGAGAATATTGGGATGACCATCATGGATATCATTCACCTTAGGGAATAGAAAACATGGAGGGAATGAAGGAAAGAACTCCAGTTTCAATAACGAGAGAAATGAGGGTTTTGATTGTAGAGACCCGTAGCTTGACGTACATTGACATTACATTACATTTGCGGAATACTTAGTACATAACAAAAACACACACACAAGGATCGTAATAGTTTAGTGTCTTTGGAAACTCGGAATATAATCTTCTAATCGTGGTGGAAGATCTTCAACATCTCCCATAAAGATCATCCTTTTTTTATACCTAAAACCATTCTTTATACCCTGGGGAAAAAAACATAAAAAAAGGGTGATCTCAAATGCTCAGTAAGGGTAAACAAAAGAAATATCAATCACATCGTATACAAAAGCACATAACTTTTGGAAATCTTAACCTGAAAAAGAGATCATAATTTCATAACATGGGATAAATCATGGCAGTGAAATGTAATCACAATAATCATAACTTAAAACATGAAACATTGTGGCATACACACATAATCATAGAGAATCATTTCTTATTAGTCAAGACTCATTTCCAAGACTATCTTAGTGGACAAAGTCCCTTTCTGAACCGAGTCACCCTCGTTCCAGTCCTGTTTCACTGAACCGGTATAACCTACCATTCCAGCCATGTCTATCTCATGAGATATAAAATCATTACCCAATGCATTGGAGGGAGATATAGGTCCCACCCATTTCATAATCATACCATTCTTATGTGTGCCACAAAATCATAAACCATACATCATAACGTAAACCATGTACTAAAAATGGGATTCTTAAACAACATGACATCATAAAAAAATTCATATAAGATAAAAGAATTCATAAAAATATTTCCATCATAACATAATCAAATCCACGTAATTATAGGGATAAAAATAGAACCCTTTTATTATCTTAGATGGAAAATAATTTTGATAAAACACTTGAACTCCATTCTTGAGAAAAATATACTTTCTTCGTCAAAAACATTTTTTCCTTACTTAACATGTCATACAACATTAAACTAAAAGAAGTTGATTAAAATAAACTTGAAAACTTGTAAAGGAAGCTTCTTGGAAATAATGTTTTAAAAATCCATTCATTCCGTATAAGTTAAAAAAACATTCTTCGTACTTTTTTTGGAAAAGACAAAAAAGTACCTCATACGAAAAACAACAAAAGATTCCTTTCATATTCTTTACTAAAAACTCATCGAAGGGTAAAATTGGATTTAAACTATTGTAAGTGGACGGAAGCAATATTACATATTGAGGGAACATGGATGTGGATGATAAAATACACCCCAGTAAATACTAAAGTATAAACAATCTCGGATAAAAATGAGATTGTGATATTTCCCCTTACCTTAGGTCCGATTTGCTTTGTATGTGTCTGAAGCTCCTTTATAATGGTTTAAATAATGTTATATACTTATTCCAGAATCATACTTATTTTTATGATATCATATATGGTCATATTCTTAGCTTCTTAGTAGTAATATTTCATTGCTACTTGTTATTCGGGTGTTTATAAATTTTTGTTCTTATGCGTGTTTTGTCGAATAAATTCTTATTCTTATCTTTAGGTTATATATAAATCATTTCCAGAATGGTATTAGTGTATTATATACCATATTCATTCATTAAATTCATTTATATAATCATTATGAAATGATGATCATGTAGAACGAGTCGCATCACATCGTGGAGACGGTATTCCGTACGTACGCATGAGTGATGATATCGTTCCTATGATCGTGGAATTGTATTTGAGTATATATATATTATTTAAGTATCAATATTACTTTATAATAATCATAAATAGTTACTCATTACACCATTATACCCATCCTTGTAAGGTGATGGTGGAAAATAGATTACACCACGGCGTGGAGACGGTATTCTGTACGTACGCACGCGCGGTGATTTCATTTTTCCGTAGGATGGATAGAAGGTGAATTAGGGTTGTTTTATATTTATAATAACATATCAGTATTTAAGTAATAATTATGTTATTACTTTATCATGAAACAACTAAAGAATAAGAAGTTGAAGAAGAAAGAACTTGAAAAGATCGGTAATGGATATTACCTCTTCTTTGGAATGCCTCTTTGAATCCTCCACTTAAGGAACTAAGATTGGTCTTTGAAGAAGACCAGGACCTCTAGGATTATTCTAGGGAAGTTGAGAAGGGATTTTGGCAGGGTTTGGCCGAGCTTGAGTGCTCAATGTTGTGTGAGGAAGAGAGGAAGGAGGTGCCCTTTTATAAGGGAGGAGAAGGGCACCTTAGGAATATCTCAAAATATTATTTTATATTAAGGTCAAATTCGGTTTATAATGGTTCCAAATGGTCTTATTTCGAAGATAATGTGGGGATGGGTCGAAATCATCTCATCCAATAGGATTTATACAAGTTTAGTTTATTATTTTAACCTTATCAATTAGATTTAACTCTAAGTTAGATAATTTAACTTTTACCGTATCTTTTTGTTTTCTTACACTATATGGTTAATAAACTTACTATAAGAAGCCAACAGAACAAAAAATTGTTTATTATTAATATATATATCTATATCTAAGTCATTTGGCCGAACCTTAGATTTTTAGGAATAAAATAACAATTAATAATATAATATTTGATTTAAAAACTATTTTCTGTCAATTTTGACACTATTTGATATATGATTTTTGTGAAAGTCATAACAGAATTATATGTTCGAACCAAGTTGATTACATCAACACTAATATATCATATTAACCTATAAAATTATTGGAATTCATAAAAAGTCTTAAATTACATTTATTTTGGTATTTATAATATCAATTATGTCAATATTTCATTAATAAGATAATTACTGCATCATCTTTGTGTCATAAATAAATTAACTTATTTGATGTCTAAAAATTACAAATAAAATACTATTATGTAGGAAATATTTTTATCTTTCTAATGAATATTTACAATCGACTTTATATTATGTACTACCCTATATTAAAAATGTTTTAGTAAATAAACTTTGATTTTAACTCTTAACTCTTCTTTGAATTAAATGTCCTAATCTAATCCAAGTGGGCCTAAATGATAATATTTTACACTTAAGGTTGTTTTTGGTCGAGATAAACTTGTCCAATAGAATTAGGAAATGTGTTAGGGTAATATTAATATCATTCATACCCTTAATTACCCTATTTACTTTTAACCGTGGTAAATAAAAGTAAAAAGTTACTATTCACCAAAAATTATTTTCATCTCATTAAACCGCATTTTACTTACTGAAATCAACCGTGTCTCTCGGATTTTTGAAATTCCAATCACAGAAGCGGTAAAATTAAGATTTATGAAAAAAATTAGTTTTTTGACTACCACTTAGTAGTTTCACTATTCATCAAAAATTGAAGGTTTTCAGAAAATGCCAAAAATTAGGCCTAAGCTATATTTGTTATTATGAACTCAAAAATGATTTCTATTTTACCAAATTAAAAACATATCAGTTGTAATAATTAATTTAAAAATTAATTCTCGTTTTCAAAACAAAAGGCGTGTTTTTAAGAGATAATAACTATCAAAAGATTGACACTTGTTTATAACCGTTTTAAATGTGAAATTACATCCAATGACCAACATTGTATTAAATTGTAAAAATATATTCTAAATATACTTTAAAACCACTCAAATTAATAATTTATCACTACTAATTATTTCTATTTAAAAAGTTGTTTTTAATTAAAATTTAGTAATTTTCACTATTCATCAAAATATGAAAGTTATCCGAAAATTACCAAAATTTCACCCTAGGCTAAATTCGATACTCCAAATCCAAAAATAATGCCCATTTTGAAAAATAAAATTTAAAAAATTTCAAAAAGTGGTTATTACTATTCATAACGGCTAGTTTTAATAATATTTTTACAGCATATTGTTGTTTAGTGAAACTCGTTTTTTGCATACTACACACGCTATCGAGGAAGGTTGCGATTGCGTGTAATGCAAAGCAAGTCAAGGATGCGTGTTGTGCAAGCTCCTTTTGGTTTAGCGTACAGCACAAGACATTAATAAAATTAAAAGGAATATTTTTCATATAATCTTGTGCTGTTACATTGATCGTGTGAAGGACTGTAGTGGTCCCTCCCCTGACGAGGGAGGAACCTGCACGGAGGCCTCTGTCGTCACTAGTCAGGAGCAGAATCCAAGATGAGGTCTCTCACTCCCCTTGAAAATCCAAAATCTCCAAGAAAAAGGGTACCACACTACCACTTCCCCACTACCTTTACACTCTTATCCAACATCACACATCATGATAAATCTCTCTCCAAAATAATATATCCTAATGAAAACATTGAAGGTAATTGCAACATGTACCTCACACATCACTTCATTACATTGTCCCATAAAAAATTAGAATAAATTGTAGCCATGTAGTATTCATGAACAACTATAGACCATATAAAATATATCATACATTAGGTATTATACATCTATCCATTATAGCACAGTAAATGGTTATGGTACCAAATCTATATTGTAATATACACATCATACATATATATATCCTTTAGATACTATTTATAATAATAAATGTGTGTGAAATAACCACATGCCATCACAACACTCTACCCATATACATTGAGATACTAACTATAGCACCTGAAATCACAAGTAACTACAAATAAAATAGACTGTGAATTGTGGGGGTAGTTACTAATCCATCATCCCAACTAAATCGTAGGGAAAACACTCTTCCCGATTCTATTAGGTGTCAGCCGTCCTAATTTAAATGGGAATTGTAGAATATGAAATCAAAAAAGAAATACATGGTATAATATATCACACAACCACTCTTGGGGAATAATCAATTATTATAATCAACTATATCTAATTAATTTTGGTCTCTTGGGTGCCACTACAAGGACCAAATATCCAATAAGAATGAAATAATTTTATAAAATTGTAATAATTTCTTCTTCATTTTTTATCATTTCCTTTAGTTAATTAATTTCTTATTCATTAAAATTACAATTATCATTATTCCACATTAAAAAAATTAATCACAGCAGTTATGTCTATTCCCAAAATGAATAATCTAAATTGAGTTTATAGTTTCTCAATATTAAACAATTTTAACCATTTTCATTCCCTCAACACCAACCCCATGGGTTAAGAATTATATATTTATTTTCGGAATCATTCCATATACAAGGTAGTCTATGAAAACAATCATAAGCTACCAATAAGAACAAACATGCGACTGATATAACATAGCTACATCAAGTAGTGGATAAAAGAATGAAGATAAAACATGAAACATGACAATTAGTCATTAAATATTTTCAAAAGTGATAATATCATATATCATCATCACATCAATGGGTAATTCCAAATTAAACCTATTCTATCATCTCTGGTTTCATTTTTGAAACCCACAAGCTTATCCCATTTCATCTCTCCATCATAGCCGTCAAATTCTACCATGTCATCAAAGCCTCCCCATCCCAAATCAAATCATCCATACTAAGCTCATCTATATCATGATCATATATCATTTGGGCTTCCCCAATATATATTAAAAATAACTGAAATGGTAATATATTTATAACATTGAAAAAGTATCATAAAACAAATAGGAACAGCCAAATGGGAAATCAAGTCCCTTAAACATGGAATCCATCCTTTATACATTATCATGCGATCACAGTTCTATACTTAAGGAAATCACCATTCTCATGAAGATAAAAAATAAGGTCCTATAAATTAAAAATATTAGATGACTAGTTTATATTCAATCTTTGAATAACCAATTTAGTATTCATAGTTTCCAACTATGGGAAAATCTAATACATCATTGTATAGAAAGATAATAATTTAATTAAAAAATTAATTTTAACATGTTTACCTTCAAGAAATTTGGTTTAAATAAACTGGTTGAAATAAAATTCATTAACATGAATTTAATTCTTTATGTCATCAAGCATTGGCATGATTCACATTATTTATAAAATTGGACCAAAACATGGCTTTTTATACTCAATTATACATGTATACTCACTACTCAATTATACATGTATACTCACAAGACATAAAAAAATCAAATGGAAAGCAACATTAGATACAATAAAAATAATTCTTTATTAATTATCAATTAATTCAATATTTATGTCATTTTACATTTTCCATCAATAAAAATAAAAAATTCCAATAATAAGAAACCATTATTACAAGAATATGATTGATATTACTATATTTATAAATATAAGAGGCAAACTATTATCATGGTAGAAAATAATGAAATATGATTATAATGTAATTATTTATTAACATATTTCAATATTTATTATGTTAATTACATTTCCACCCATAGTGAAAAAACATAAAAAAATTATTATTGAGTTTAAATTAATAGTAGAAGCAATAAATACCATACCTAAATAGCATCATAGTTATTCACATGAGAACAGACGAAATTTATAAATCATGATCAAATTTATTTCATGTAGTGTCATCCATCTAATGAAAATTCACTAAAACCACACTAAAACTCATCCATGAAAACATAATTCTATCAATGATGAAATTCCAATATGGAATGGAAATAGGAAGAATGAAAAATTAAACTGATGAAATATGAGATAAGAGGTATAATATTCCTCTGACCACAATATATAAATGATAGAAGGTAAATAATAAATCAACACTGAATATATTACAAGATTTCTCAAGGGAGAATAGCTATGTTAATAGGGATTAGAATAAAATCAAAGGTTTTGATAAAAACATGAGGCTTCAAAGCTTTTAAAGGCACACTACACATCACAATTTCATTGTGTGAACCAATTTCACATTGTTAAAATTTGGGGATTCATATTTAACAAAAAAATGCATAACTTTACACTATATAACCCTAGTATAATTCACATATTGTGGAGCCTCTTAAACTGGAATTAGAATATCCATTTTTCATTCAATCCTGATGTGGAACACTGGAACATCATGAATTCTCTATGCTTCAAAATTGTATCACCTAAACACCCTGATACATTATCATGGACTCCTTCAAATACAAGTGGATTTTGAAATAGGAAAAGGGTTAGAATAAACATATCTAGTCTAGTACATTAGATACCTCTGAAAACATTCTCATACATACTATTCCAAAACCAAACTCAAATAGAAAATAAAAAGGGGGTTATGCAAACATACTTCCCAGGAGATCCCTCTCAAGGATATCATCATCATTGGAGATCATCCACTCCACTTAGGGGAATCACGTAAAAAAACAAATAGATCCTAAAAACTCTTCCATGGGTTATACAAATCCAATAATTAAAAGGTTACCGGAAAGAAATAATATGAAACTATATCGTAATCAACAATGTTAAACATCCATAAATATAAAATATTTACAATATAATAGTTATAAAAAAGACAACTCAGGGTACATAGTGTTAATAGTCAAATCACATTCCTAGGTAATATCCTTCATTCAAATTTGTTTCCTTAATAAACCTTCCAATAGAATATAATACCTAGTAAATACCTTCTCTTCGATGTTTTGGATATCTGCAGGCTGCTCATCAATGGTTTAATCATCATCAATATCAATTTCTCCTATGAAGAAGATATGAGAGTCCTCAAGATGATAATTATAGATCATCAACATATGAAATAAATCAATGGTATTTATAATCTATGGGGGATGTTCAATCCATTATTCCATGACCCTAACACTATTAAAAACATATAAAGGCACATCAAAATGAGGAGAAAGATTACCCACCCAAAATATGCTTCGCCAGCCTTAATGACGATTAACCTTCTCCAACATGTGATCTCTAACATTGAACTACATATGACCCCTTATTTGATAATAATATAGTATCTAATTATCTTGTTCAACCTTCAAACTCTCATGAATTACCTGTACCACCGATGTAATATTTTATACTAGTTCTTTACCAAGATTTCGTACCTCTATAACCCTAGTCCATAAAAACATAGAATGAAAATTTTGTACATATAAAAGTTTAAAAGTTAAAATACTAATGTTGTATTGGAAACAAATATTGTATGAAAAAAACATCAAATGGAAGGAGACTCATATGAGAACATCCAAAATCATTGACAAAATAGTGCAACATGTCTTTATCTATCTGAATGTTCCTCTCTCTTTCACTGTCCATTTACTAATTAAAAGTAGTTCTATGGAAAAAAATAATTCCACAAGAAGGATGGGGAACTATTCACATAGAAGAGGTAAATATAGGATCCCCATCAGAGATAATCTTCATTGGGACTCTGTGGAGTCACACCACCTTCTCTTGACACTACCTAAATAAAACCTATACTATGCTCGACTCCCATTTCACTATAATGTGGGATGATTTCATAAAACAATACAACATCATCGATTATGATTAATTGAATTCCTACTCTCTAGGTAAACAAGTAAATTAGTCCATTGCGTTTTCCGACCTATTATATTAAGGAATATTCAATGGTTAGAGAAACCCACCGAGATCACAGTTCCTGAACATCACCTTCTTGAAGATAAAAAATTAAGCAACAAAATCACTAATAGCATGCTTCAACTGAGGACACAAAAAATGACCTCCCATTGCTTAGTAGATATTTTTCTCACTAGGATCTACCAAAAAATTATATAAATATAACTCACTGAAAACCCTTTCATGCATCACTTGTGGAAGAAAAATACTTACCAATATTTGCACCTAATGATGTCAATCCTCAAACACACCATCAGGAGCATCGCCAAAAACATTTCGGTACATCTATACCTCCACCATAGAGTAACCTTACTAGGAATCATCAACCTATTGATCCAAAGTCAATTTAAAATTCATATAAAAAAGAAAAACTCTACCTCCATATTCTCCCATATCTACATTAATCACTGAGAGTCATTCCATCACTCTATAAGAATATCCAGATTAACATATTTGAACAATATATAACTTCATTATAAATTAATAAATTAATCAATTTCTATTTCCACGAATATAAAAATCTACATGTCATAATCCTATCTGAATTACATCAATTAAAACTTATGCAAGTTTTAGTCACACAAACAGAAGATATTCCTCTTTCTCTTATGGTAGGTAAAAAGCAAAAAACTCTCACTAATGCGATTATGTCACAACATTTTGAATGAAAATCGAACTACTTCCTACTCAGGATAATGAGTGGCATAATTACATACAAGGGGATATAAATATTGAGACACATAAGAAGAAATTGATCTTAACTACATTAGAACACCACCCAATCTTTGATATGAAGCCTAAATAAATTATAACCAAATTCCATATGGTGTAGAAAAGGACAGAATAATGGAAAAACATATCTTTCATATACTCAAAATAAATATGACACTGGTTTTTCCATAATAATTCTCAATACATCTATTTCATGTTAGTCAGAGTAGTCACATATCAAGATATATTAGCTATGAACTACAGTTAAAAGCCTAAAAGACCTGGGTAAATATGCACCTTGTCCACTTTATTTATAGTATATCAATCAAACAATTGCCTATATCTTCATGGGATCCACTAATTATACCTAATGGGAGAAAAATATATCCATTTAATTGACTTCATGAACCTATAACAAATACATCATAAAATTCATTATGTGTATCTCATTATTATGAACTCCAAAATGGCCTAAATATGCTTTATATGATCCTCCACAAACAAGGTCTTCAAAATGATTTCATTGATAAAAACCACTATGAACGTATCATGGAACTCTATGAACACTATGTCCATAAACCCCATGAACATGGGTAGAGAATTCATTTAAAAAAATTCATAATTTCAATGATTACAACAAAATGATGTCTTCTGAATATATGCATCCTCTAGTTATATATGTTTGATACACTCATCGCAAATACACTTTCTAGTAACCACTTTATCCTTTCAGCTGATCAAATTAATCTTCAATCCATGGAAGAAGATGGTGTTTATTTAATATCAAGTGGTCAAAATGATGATAATTGATACCATGAGAAAAACTACAAACAACGTTTTTCACAGACATAACTGGTACACCCCATGGTGACACATTTATCCAAATGAGACCACTCTACAACTGTTCAACAATCTGTACTCATATCTCTCACAAATGAGAATGTTCCCCCTATATGTATTCATTGAGAGTGGTGACCTGCATTTATGTAGCTTGATTCCAAAATCGTTCTCCCATCTAGGGGGTAATACTACAACATCTTCTTGAATGAAAATAGGGTACTTGTTGAAAACTCTTGAAAACACAGATTATTGAACCACCGATGAACTCAAAATTGAACCACCGATGAACTCAAAATCAGATTGTTAAGAAAATATAATATGTATGGGACATTCCATTGATCCATCATAGGGACATGCATACAAACTACTCTACTAGATCTCCATAAACATCATAGATCACAACCCGCCTCTTGAAAAATCTGTCATATCTTACATTGATTATAGCCAACATAGGGGAAGTATGATGTCATATGGATATATCTATAAACATAGGATGTTTAACAAATAGAGGTTCCACCCCATGACTATATTTTAATCTATACATACTTTATACCTGTCACCTCAACCTACAACTTTAATATTCAACACTAAGGACTCTACAAGTCTCTCTAACTCAAGTCCCAAATAATTGATGAGGGTAGATGATATAATAGTGTTATTAGCTCATGAA
This sequence comes from Viscum album, assembly GCA_963277665.1. Lineage (NCBI taxonomy): Eukaryota > Viridiplantae > Streptophyta > Magnoliopsida > Santalales > Viscaceae > Viscum > Viscum album. Next base: position 329,905,107 of record OY728128.1, read on the forward strand.
TCAAATAAATAATGAATCTATGCATAAAAAAATCACAGGGTACCTCGAAAAATGTATTCCTCTCTTTTATTTTGTAAAACTGAAGCATGATGCCTACCACATCCTTCTTGACAACCACTCTTACACTACAAATGACCACCCCCATGGATTCACTTTGATATCTAAGGAAAAGAAGTATATTGTGGTTGTACACTTCAATACCCATTAACTATTTACTATACAAAATATATAACCCTTCATTTGTTGCCTTTAATGAAACAACATGAATAGAAGAACAAGAAGTGGAACACCAGTCACACACTGAATTTATTGAAAGGTCAGGGACTCTCTCTACTTATGAAATAATCCTCAAAAATAGAAACATGAATAGTATCCTTTTGAATTAGTCTTACAAACTCTTCATTAATATAAATGAGATTATTAGGGTAGTGAACTACCCACAATAGATAAAAAAATCTTCTATCCATATAACTAGAAACCCCGGATCATTGATCTGCATCAAGCGGAATATAGCTGGCTCCCCTCTCATAATGATCTAGTTTGGTACAACATCATATCACTAACCACTGATATATCCAATACCTCATGATATTCCTTAAACATAAATAGGTTGACCTGGTACTATATATATAGACTAGAAAACTCGTCAAAATTCCTCACCATGTCCTCCACTTCTTTGAACAGTTTTGATGGCTATCATAGAAGGGTCCTAAAACTGTTCCTAACAAATCAAATGTTGTAACTCCCCTGTTGATTGTTAATCAGCTATTGGTGACTAGCTATACTCATGGTTGGATAAAGTTAATCATCTTGGAACAAGTCTTATTACAGCATGCAAGATTCAATAAAATACTTATAATCCACTCATAACATAAACTACCACTACCTCGCTGATCCATAGAACATATTCACAGCCAATTAACCCAAATTATATTCCTAAGAATATATCCAACTAAAAATTATATCATTCAACATCAACCATTCATTTGTGACTATATATGAAATGGACCACTCGTACCTATGTAGGCTATAGTGCTGAAACTCTTGGAATATCCTCCTCTAGGTATCATTAACCTCAACCTCCACTTTTTAGTGATATTATATTATGTAATACTCAAGAATACTAAGAAAAAATTGAATGGAGATTCCATCCTAGAGCCATTATTTTAAAAATAATAAAACCATTATAGGACTTAAACATGGAACATGGAATTATTAACATTAATTGGTTTTTTTATTTTATTATCTTTTTATGGTTTCAATGAATCCTTATGTCTAACCATTTCAATCACAAGTTCATAGATGAATGATGAGCGATACTTTCTTGGTATCTTCCCAATAATTAGTATTACATTATTTAGTATGATTAGTAAAAATAATGATCTATGAATCATATCATATGGGGACCTAAATATCAATGTATGATGTTTCCTATAATGTTTAGATAGCTTAATAATGATATATGACGTTGTTTTCTTACCAACATGTGCATCCATACCTGTTCATAACTCCAAACTCCATCATATCCCTCAACCTCAACCTCTAATACCACTCTTTTAGGGCCCCATCCCCCAAATGTGTACCCCTCCATGGTCATTAATGAGAGAAGGGATATGGTGACTAACCGAGTCCCACATCCTATTGGACCTAGGTTAGTTACTATCATTATGTGTATAATAGACCTACATATGAATGGAATTACACTATAAGATAATACAATGAAGAGAGAGAAAAAATAGATAAACAAATAAAAATCTGATAATTAAAATATATAGAATGAAATTCCATGAGATTTCATGGAATATAATACATTATTATAACTACAAAAAGGAAAACTAAAATGTCAAAAAATGTAAAGATGACAATGACCATGAAGCACAAACTCCTTCTCAAAAACAATGGTGTTGTAATATCCAACCCAATATACAACCTATTCTACATAATATAAAATTTAGTACATATATATGTACGTTGATCAAAACAGTATATTAAGTAGGATCCTCCCTAAATATTTTAATGAAAAATTTAAAGAAATCATGCTATATAACAATGAATAATAGGGAAAATAACTCATCACCTAAGAAGTTGTATTAAGTTCCCCGGCTCACCATAACAAACTCTCACCATATATAGAATGCAATAGATCATATAATATAAAAAATAATCATCAAGGGAACCTCAGTACCACATCCCCAGTATTTTTTCACTCTTTACCAATGTCTCATGTCCTAAGCCAGCTACCACCAAAATAAGCCTTCCCGAAGCCACCTAGGTAAGGAATCATAACAACCACCTCATCCATCACATCATCAAATTAAAACATCTTCCCATATAACTTCATTAAATATATTAAATAAGTAGTTTCAAGGATCCTTGATAGCCTGTATGGCATGTATCGTACATAGGGTGTTTTTCCACAATCCATTACTACCCATACACCGAGTAAGGTACCCAAACCATCACTTCCTATACACATTAATCCTATAATAATAATGGTCCAATGATCATTTAATACATGTTGGTAAATTAAAAATAAGACACCTCATCTATCTCTAACCAATATGGTGAAACACACCACCATGCATACCAACACATGTAACTACCACGATATGAAAGTGGGGTTTGAGAGGGTAATCCGCATCTAACATCCCAATAGGATATTAAAGAAAATACCTTCCTAAAGTCGAATGGGTGAATGTACACCTAACCGAATTTGGTGGTGTAAGAAATAAAGGAAAAACATAGAGATGATATAATGTATCTCACAACCACAATAACATTATAATCGATCCTTGAACTTAACTTCAACTAATGTTAATCAAACAGTCGACATCCAAAGGTAATACTAGATATCCTCTAATAATAAAAGAATTCTAAAGAGATGTAATAAATAATTATTTACTTTTTATCATTTCATTGTGTTAATTAATTTAATGTTCATTAAATTATCTATTAAAATTATTCCACAATATATTACATTAATCATCAGAGTGAAATCCATTCCCTCGAGGAATATTCAAAAACACATGGTTTCTAAAGATTGTCCTTTTTTATTGTTTTCATTCAAAAAAACCATTTATATGTGTTAAGACATATTTATTCACTATTATAATAAATACATAAATTATTTAATCTATGAAAACCTTACCACGATACCACAAAGAGGAAACATGAAACTAAGAACATCCAGCCGCCTAAATAAGCGTGCAAAAGAATGAAGATAAACTAAGCCAGACGACCATCGACCATTAAATATATTCAGAAACGAGGATCATAGTTCCCGTAATCAAATCCAAAGGTAAGCACACCTAAATCTGATTCCATCAACATTGGTGTCATATCTAATAGTAACATGAAAAACCCGATGGATCTATCTATAACAGAAATCAACAATTGACACATTATACGGGCCTTCCCACCCTTCAAGACATTATACATCCCAGGATCATCCATCCCTATTTCATATAACATTTTTCTCCCCTCACTACATCACGTCGTATAGAAAATATTACATTTGGATCAAATAACAAAATTAGTATTAAAAAGTAAAATAAAAGACAACAGGTCAATCTATACCGTAAAATAATTCATCTATCCGTTATACATAAATGAACTCTGACATCAACATAATCAAGGCACTAGTCTATCTAAAGCAGTAAAAAATTCAAACCCTAGAAATTATCATTGTCAATCAACCAGTTCTTATTCAATCATAATTAACCAATTTATTATTCATCTATTCCTACTATGGAAAATACTAAAACTTTAATCTATAAATAGATACAAAATTAATTATAAAATGAATTTTAATATATTTCAAAGAATTCAATACAATTACTACAAACATTAGGAATTACAATTCATTAACATGACTTTGATTCTTTTCATACAAATTCATTTACATGATTTACATTATTTTTAAAATTCCATCATAAAATAGAATTTCTTACATAATTAAACCACTATTTTGAAATCAATTTTATCATCATAAAATTGAAATTATATCTGATGTCATTAAAGATTAATCTTCTATCTCTAGAAAATTATTTATCAATTAATTATGTCTTTATGTTCTATGCAATTTTCCATCTAGAATAACATTTCAATCTATATCATAACAGAACATGATAGAAATCATATCATAGATAGAACACTATCTAGAAAAACAATAAAAGAGATATTATATTTGTGGAATGAAATGAAAAACTATAAAAATAAAATTCATTATTAATCCAGGTAAATATTTGTTACTTTAATTCCATTGAAACCCAAGGGGATAAACCACGAAAACATTATAATTTCATGTAAATAAATAAGAGAGGAAACAAACCCATAATGTGAAGGACTAAATTATCTTTGTATTATAATTGACGAAAATAATAGACCCGGTCAACTCTCCTAGAAGAAACTAAATCACTCCATGGATGACATGCAAAAACCAAACCCAAAAAAACCCCTAAAAAATTCCATTATAACAATGGTGAGAGACCACCATCACATGGTATGAAGTGGTTGGGAGACCATATCGAACAACCATGATAGAATTGTTACACAACTAATCAGATAACCTTAAATTAGAAACATAATGAGAAGAATTAATTCACAACAACGGAATTCCAGGACACCTAAAGGGAGGGAAACTGGTTGCCAAGGGCTAGGTAGAAAAGCATAGGTTTTAAGAAAAATCTGAGGAATTTCAGCTTTTAGTGGTGAACTGCACAACCCATTTTCATAGTGTGAAACCCTTTGAAATTGTGTAAATATCATTAATTAATTGTCATAAAATTACACATCACCACAAAGCATTCAACCAAAAAAATAATTCATTTCATGAAGCACACCAAAACCAGCCTCACACAAGCCTCAAATCACACATTCACCAAATGAAACACTAACACATCATGAATTCTCTGTACTATATTTTTATCATATAAACACCTCCATACTCTCTCTAGGCCACCTCTAAACACTATGGGATTTAGAAACAGACAAATGTTGTACTAGATGGATCTGGTCCCTTGAGTGATTTGTGACTATTTTTTTCATATACTGATTTATATCAATTTGAATTAGAATAGCCTTTAAAAATTAAGAAAAATTTCATTTATTTACATATATCATAAACAATATTCATCCACATGAAGCCGAATAATCATTCAAACCCACATTCAAAGAAACCTGACAAAGTGCATCACCCCATGACAGAATATAACGACCTAATTCATGAGAAAAATCCATACCCAAAGCAAATCCATAGACGTTAGCTCCATAATCATTAATTTGAGGAAATTATAAACCCCATCCTTCATTCCAATATTAATTATTTTTCAATATTTTTATAATTTATCTTCTTAAATTTTTATAGATTTAATATTTTTTCAGTCAATTTTATTTTAATATTTATTTATAATTTTTTTTCAATATCATTATAGTTTTTAGTAAGTTTTTATTATTAGTAATTCTTATATATTAAATAAATTTTAGCAAATATTTGTTTATTAATTATTAATAAATTATATAAATAAAATCACTTATTCAATTTTTTATATTTTTTATATATACAAAATTTTTAATAACTAAATTTTAGTCATTTTTAAAATCCATTCATTTAATAATATATAATAATATTTGTAAGTAAATAATATGATTTTTTTAACATATTTATTTTTATTATATATTGTATTCATTCATTTAATAAATTTATAATTTATTCATATTTTATATTTATTTATAAAAATAAATTTATTGAAATTTAGTATTTTAAATGTTGATGTAATGTAGATGATAAATTTGTAATTATTAAAATTTTAATATACATTCATTGATTTTTTTTAATAATTTACATAATTAATAAAATTTATTCATTTTATTAATATTTTCAGTTTAATTTAATTTCATATATAAAATTTCACTATTTAAAACATTCATAAATTTACAATCATTTCTATAAAAATAAGGGTAAATAATTATTAATAATTTTTATATTATATAAACTTATAAAAATATTTATCCAATAATTTAGAAATTTATTTTCAATAGTTTTTATCATCATTTAAAAATATTTATGTTAAAATTTAGTTTTATTTGATCCAAAATACCACTAGATATAACTTTATTATCAATGCTAAATTTTTCGAGGTGATAAAGATAGGTTTTATCGACAGTTATATTATAGCGATGAAAAAATCTATCCTTATCAGAGTTTGGTAGTAAGTCTTGATAAACCACTCACTAGTATATTTAAATCAACCCCTATATTTACTTACCCAGTCATGTTGTTCAACCTCTATTAAGAGTCAACCTCTACCCTTGCTTCCCATTGATCTTCTTTGATGAATCAACCATCCCAATACTAATGATATGTGATTATTTCAACTCAATTTTAGTCGATATTAGTTTGTTTCATTTTTTATTTCTTCCTCCTCTGGTAATTGGTATCTAAATCCCTAATTTAATCACACATAGTTAATAATAGTTCTCAATGTGTGTTGGGACGTTTTTTTCCATGATCCTATGGATTTTCACTTTTGATATCTCGGTTATCCTAATTTTATATCATTTTTACCTGACATTTATACATCAAATTCTTTCATGTTTTTTTTGTTTTTACATGATTCCAAAGGGATTTTGATAATCATTTTTGGGTGTTTTTAATTATTCATGTATGCTATTTGACGTTTCAAGGTTATCATCAAAAAATCATTCATTAATATACACTTTTAAAATAATATAATTTCACCATTCCATATTTTTTATGACTACGATGAAAATTATAATTAATTTCTTGGTTAAACAACTCTAAATGAGAATGTGAGTTATTTAGAATATTATTTTATATACAAAAAATGGGTTTCAATTAGAAATTGAAACTAATAATTTGGATATTCAAAAGTATTTGAATTAAAATTTGAAAAATAGTTATCTTTTTTGTAACCCCTAATAATGATTCTAATTTGATAGTGTAAATTTTAATGTTATGTAAGAATAAATTAATTATTTTCAATAGAATTAAATGTAGTTTGATATTTAATCTCTTAAGGTTATATCTAATTATGTTCATTTTCATATAAAAGATTATGTGATTCAAAATTAATATTATTTGACTTATTGAAAGAACATTTATAATATAATTCAAATTTGAGATTTTTTATTTAGAAATGAGTGTGAAAAAGTTTTGTTTTGGAAAATCTAAAACAAGTGGAAGAGTGTTTTATTGTTGAAAGGGGGATAATTAATTTTTAAAGAATTAACAAACATATTTTAATGTAGTGACCTTAAAGATATTTAACCATATAGGTTCATATTTTCGATTTTAAAGAATATTTCATTCATTAATTAGATTTAAGTATTTAATCCACAATTACTATTAATGCACATATATTGTTAAAATTGAAGATATTATTTCCCGTAATTACCATGATAATTACCATTCAATAATTAAGATTGAGTAGGTAATTAATGGTCATCAATGAGAATATTTCAATGGAAGATGATTTGTTCTCACAAACATTATTGAGTGTTGATAAATTTTAATATGCTGTAAATTATTGAATCCATTCTTATTCAATTTTTATTTATCGGAATAGAATTAAATATCTAATAAAAACATTAGTTATAAGTATTTAAAAATATAAATTGAAGAGATGGAATCAACTAAATTGTTGTAGAATAATGAATAAAGAAATAATAATTTGTTCACCTAAATATAATCATTTACAAAACAAATAATATTAAATTATGTAAAAGATAGTTTAATATTTCACATGAGTTGTCCCAACTATATGACACCCGAGGTTTAGCTAGACATGTTCACATAATGCATTATTTAATATTAGTTAATGAAACTTTTTTCATTACTTCATTACGTATCCAATGTGAGTAAGCATTTTTTTTCTTAGGAAAATAATCGAATTTCATAGATGATTAAATTAAATTTCTTTTTAAAGATTTTGTGAATATTTATAATATAAGATTTATATATTTATAAAAAATTATGTTTAGACACAAGAATATATATAATTATATATTTACACTCAAATTTTGATATATTTTTTACATATATATGTATTTATATTATATAATTATTGTAACACCCCATGCTTTAACGATACACTTCTCTTTCAATAATGCAATAGTTTGCATTGTCCGGAAGTTCAAGATCATAACACACCGCGACCAATAAAAGTATCCATTATGAATAGTAATACCCACTTTTTGAAATTATATTAATTTTACATTTTTAAATGGACTTCATTTTTGTATTCGGATTATCTAAATTATCCTAAGTTGAATTTTTTGTAATTTTCTGAGAACTTCGAATTTTCTGTGAATAGAAAAAATACTTAAAAACAAATTTTTTAATAAACAAAATTTATAGAGATAAATTGCACTATATAGTGGTTCTAAATTATAATTAGGATATATTTCTACCATTTTATCCAATTGTGGACATTTGAATTAATTTCACTTTGAAATTGGACAAAAACAATTGTCAATCTTTTAATTGATATTGTTTCTTAAAAACACGTTATTTGCTTTGACAGCGGGAATTAATTATTAATTTAATTAATGCAACTCATATGGTTGGAAATTTTTAAAATATACATCATTTTTGAATTCATAATATCAATTATAGCTTTGGGTGAATTTTTTTTATTTTTCTGAAAAACATCAATTTTTGATGAATAGTGAAACCACTAAATGGTAGTTAAAAACGGATTTTTCATTTCAATGAAGATTTACCACTTCTATAAATTTAATTTAAAAAATCAATAATACATCATTGTAACTAGGATGTTATATGTGGTTCAATGAGATTAAAATAATTTTTGGTGAATAGTAACTTTTCAGTTCTATTATTCACGATTAAAGGTAATTTGTGTAATTTAAGGTATATAATATGTTATAATAATATGAAATTACATTTACACTTGTCTTACACATATTAGATGAGTCATGTCAGACCAAGGCAATCCATGGGTCAACATGGGGACCCCATGTAGCCACTTGGGTAAGAAAATTACATTAATAACTTTTTATTTAAAGTAAAAATAAAAATGTCACAAACATGTGTTGTTTTACTAAAAAATTTATTACATTGGGTTATATAAGATAAATTTTAGAATATAAATATTCATTATAAATATAAAAATATTTCCTACATGATGGTATTTTTTTATAATTTTTAGACATTATATAAATAAATTTATTTATAACACCATGATGATGCATTGATTACCACATTAACTAATAATTTAAATAATATGAAAAGATAATGTAAAATATAACACTTAAACCTTTCAAAAACCTATTGGATGAGTATATTTCCATCCCTTATCACCTTATCCTCGAAATATATATTTTTGGGACCTTTTAAATCAGAAATGCACTTCATAATAATGTAACATTTCATGACATTCGAAGAGTGCCCCTCCTCTCATCTTATAAAAGGCCCCCAACTCTAACACCTTATTCACATCTTCAAAGACATTTTTCTCGGACATCCACTCCCCTAATACTCTCTCAACATTCCTCCCTTCATCCTAGAGGACTTACATTAGTCAGAAATCTCTTCAAGACACAATTTTGGTTCAAACTGAGGGGCGTTACCCTATTTAAAGGTAATGTCTTCTCTTATTTTGTTTTGCTTTATTTTGCATCTCCAACCCCCTAAACACTTTTTATTCCTTTATATTGTAACAAAAACAGTATCTTAAACATTATATTATTTTTTTATGAGAAGGAATCGATTTAACTTACACACACCTTCGTCTAATGGTTAAAGAACATACTGTTTCGGTGGGTGGAGAATTACTGCCTCACGAAACGATGATTGTTCAATATTATTTTAGCACCATTCATGGTGGCCATTAAGAGGTCAATATATTTATATATGATATATGTTATGTTTATGTTTTACTTATTCTTCTGTATTTTTCATTTATGTCATACCATTATGATTTTCATTATGGGTAAACACGATAATTTCATTTTAAGAAGTGCGAACTACCACCACCTCAAAGTGATTTGAATCATTAATGACATATGTGGGATGTGTAAAGGATGGAGTAAATGATATTATATAATATATCATACTGGAATTATTATATACCTTTATATCATTATGATTTCATTCCATTAAATATGAAATAGAAATGAAAGTATCGTTCATGCGTACGTACGGCTTACCGTCTCCATAAATGGTGAATTTCATTTATTACCTCCAAATGTTATGTAATATATTAATAAATGTATATACTAGATATATATGATATATATGATATCTATATCATGAATATAATTTTTGATATAATGGATATTTTACCACATGAACAACATAAAATTATATGAAGTCTATTTTTGACTCAAGTACCAAAGATTGAAGAAACGACCGTTATTAACATAAATAATTACATAATGTTCATAACATGGTATTAAGTGATATAAAAGGAATAATGAACATTAGAAATGGTCTTAAGAAATTAGAAATTAACTCTAGTTTATTATTCAGGAGGTTAAAGAATGGTTGAGTCATGTCAGACACGAGGTAAGGGAACTTCTTAACCCAATTCTCATTCTTTGGGTTGAACTTATATTTCTTATTTATATTGTTCGTTGATTAGGTGAGAAAGGAATTTTTATATCTTATCATGTATATATAATTTATTTATGTGATCTTATTGTGAATACACATGAGAGATCTATTTTATTTACAATATGATCTTTGTAAGGCAATTCGTAACAATCTCCTTTCATTGAGGCATATTTTGTTTTATACACAACATTATATTATATGGTGTATAAACCCCTTTGTATTTTGATTTTATTAAAAATGAATCATTTTATATGATGTGTTTTTACTAAATGACAAAAGGAATGTTTTGTCTTATGTATGCGGCGACAATGACTTCTCTACCGCCGTGACCATTATTTGAGTTTCAGATTACTCTACAAGCCATAACCTTTTTTAATGAAAAATAAATACCAAGTTTTAATTTTCATTTATTTTGGTATTGAAAATGCTTTTGATATTGTTTTATTATATCAATTTGTTGTATTGATATCATGAGATTGAAATGTGAAAATGTTAGGTTTCCTTTATGCATGTTTTATGTGATACGATTATGTTATGGTTTATTATATGTTTAAACCTGTTTATATGAGGAATGCATTGGACATAATAAGTGATCGGTGGAGCCCGCTATAGCTCCTCGATGCATCGATAGATCTCATGGGAAAAACAAGTGTCTTGGCATAAGGCCATGACAAAATATTATTTGTAGTCTTTGTACGAGGCTTTGGCTATGTGGTTATTATAGTCTGGCAATATGTATTCTATCATTATGAAAGTGGTTATTGATATTGCATGTGATTATTCGACTAGTGGAAATCCAAGTGAATAAGTAAATGGCATTATTTCATTTTATTTTTTCTATATTATATTGATGTTCAAGTTTAAAAGGATTTTGTTTTAGTTATACATTGACTTAAATGTTTATTTTTATTTATGAATGTTTCCGCTGTATTGTTATCCTTATTGAGCATCTGAGCTCACCCCTTTCTATGTTTTAATTTTTTCTAGGATGTGAAGGAATTTTTTATGAATGACCTCCAGGGATAGTCTGAAGGGGATATGAGTGTGGACTATGGAGACCATGTTATTGTATATTTTCACATTATGATGTAATATAACATTTATGAATGTATCTAGTGTTTCCAAGGATACTAAACTAATTTCTCTTCTGAGACATGATATTTTGTGATCATGCCAATGCTACGTAATAATGCACCGACTCTGGGTTACTGGGGTCGGGGCATTACAGTTGGTATCAGGGGTAGTTTAGTACTATCATTAAAAGCTAGATTTAGATAAACTCTGATTAGAGCACATAGCCCTCAGATATACTTTGAGGATTAGTATAGAAGAACATCTTAGAATTTTGGTATTCTAGATATTTTGTGAGTTTTCCGATAAATACATCCCAGTCGAGATACGAGCATATAGAGGCGGCTCTGGAACAGATGTACCTAGGGGTAAAAACCAAAAACACCGCTATGTGCTAGACTCGAATGGAAACTGGTGCATGACAATGAGCCTTATTGCACTCTTGGTTACGAAACTCTTGGGGGATATGCATAGGATAATTCCCATTTTCATTACAATCCATTGTTAATGGTTTATGAGTATATACTTTCTTAAAGAAAACATTTTTATAATTTTGGATTATATACATAAATAGTTCAATTTATGTTATGTGTTTTACATTTATATAATTATGTATTTTTATTCATAAACTGATCTAATTTATGCCATTATTTAGAAATGGTGCCTAGTGGAAGGAATGGAACTGTATCAATGTACGCACTCCATGTAGGGATTTCCCTCCAGCTCAAGATAATTATAGTGGAGCTGGTGATGCAACTAATGCTGATCAACTTACACCATACTGAGGCAACTCACTGAGGTTATGAACAATAACCTTACTCGTATGGAGCACCCTGATCCGCAACGTGGAGGATCAATGTTTGACTGCTTCATGAGGCAAAAACCACAAACATTAAATGGGAGTACAAATCTCTTAGTAGCTGAGAAATGGATAAATTACTTAGAGAAAATATTCCATGCCTTGGGGAGTAGTGAAAGGTAAAAGGTTATCATGGCATTTTATCGCTTCAATGGAGATGCGGATCAATGGTGGTCATTGATTTAGAATACAAAGGAAGATGAAGAAGTATCAGGTATGGAATGAAGAGAGTTCAAAGATCTATTCTGAAAAAAATATTTTCCTTGTGACCATAGAGAAGATATGGAAAGGTGATTTCTCAGTCTGAGGAAAAAGGATGATGAGAATGTCATAAATTATGAGTCTAACTTTACAAGGTTAGCGAGGCATGCTGCAGATTATATATGTAACCCAAGAAGTAAGACTGATCATTTCATTTTTGGGTTAAAACCATTTCTCAATCGAGAATTTCTATGAAAATATTTCTCAATGTACGAATATATAGTCACGTGTTCTATCAATACAGAAAATGAATTCTCTAAATCTTATGAAAATAAATTAAATCTAATGAAGAAGAGAGAGGTTGAACAAGAGATAGATAAATGGATAAAAGGAAAGAAGGATTTTCCATTATGCAATAATTGTGGGAAGAATCACCCCGGTACCTACCTAAATGGAATTGGAGTTTGTTATAAATATGCAGAAAAACGTCACCAGGCTCGTGATTGCAAGGGAAGGAAAGAGGCTGTCAATGTTGAATGCTACAATTGTAGATAAATGGGCCATTATGTAAATTAATGTCATATGTTACCAGGAAACTTGCCTCAGAAAACGCCAAGCGATCAAGGCCAATCATATGTTATTACTACAGTTGATGTGGAATTATTAACGTATTGGTGCTTTTAAAATCAAGGATTATATTCTGGATATAAGAATAATGTGATATATATAAGGATTGTACTTAAATACTTGTTGTTTTCATTAAGGTTTTAATATGATAGAAGGTAATCATATTTTTAGTATGTGATAATAAGAGAAACATTACCTTGTTTAGCGAATCTGATGTTACAATTTATTTTGGAATTTAGAGACCTTTTAGAGAATGTCTGCATAGAGGTATTATGGATAACTATAAAGGTTGGAATGGATTAAGTTTTTCTTTGGATAATATTGTTTAAGGTTAACAAATTTCTGAAAATTATTTTTGGAATATTATAATACTATATTTTTAGTAAAAGGACAACCTGTAGGTCGGGGTATAACCCATCGCATTGGACAAAGCTGCTGGAATCGAACCCATAACTATAGTGTGACAGGCCTTTATTACCTACCACTAGCCTACAAGAATTCTTTAGTTATTTAAAAATAGTTTTCATAATATAAATGGAATGTGTTAATATTTGGAACCTTGTATTATTATAATAAATATAATATTTTTGAGTTTTATTATATTTTTGAGTGAAAGATGGGTTTGTGAAAAAAATTTATTAATGAATGAAAGTCTACATGACAAGTATGTATATTTCCTTAAATTCTTATTAAATCTCCTAAATAAATTCCTCAACCTAATAAAAGGTAACTTAAAACAAAAACGTTGTTGGTTAACATTTCCAGCTGGGGAATCTATGATCGTTTAACCAATCACAGGTTTCTGATTTTCTCGTATTTAACTTTCTCCTCATCCTATTTTCTACAACTCTCCTTCAGACATTAATGGTTTGTTTCTCCTATATATCCATATTTTCATAGAATCCTAGTATGGGATATCTCAGCTGACCTTAATACTTTTGTTTCGTTCTTTTAATGTTATATTTTTTTAACGCTATTTTCGAAATGGATTTTCCACAATGGTATTTTCTACATTGAACCTTGTATTTTAGAATAACATTTTCACATTTCGAGGATGCAATTTATTGAAGGAGGGGAGAATGTAACTATAGTTCCCCAGCCTTAAACCTTACTTAATATTGAGTTATTACAAGATTACACATTGAGGATCTTTTCAAGTTTAGAGTTTTAGAGAATTAGATCATAAATCTTGCATTACATTCCACATTTACACAAAGTGGTTACATAAAAGATAGTATTCATTTTCTTCCATCAACGAAAATATATTTAAAAATAAGAATGGATTCTTTCTTGAAACTTCCTTGACACTATCAACATATTATGTACCTTTCCCTTAACCGGTGAAAAATAGTTCAAAAAGACTTGGGATAAGCATAAAAAGATCAGTAAGGGTTATAAAAATATGGAAAGGAAACATGAGTTCATATATAAATAAGAATGAAATCATACTTTCCCCATAAACATAGGCACTTTAACATACCTCATAAAATCATGAATAAATCATAGAAATCATTAGACATAAAAGGTAACTTGATGCATTCATAACATTATTACACAGGGAGTAACCCTCTTGGTTACGTTTGGAATACCCACCACAGTATATTCCCTAAATCTCTTCAGAGAAACCTTAACGTTTCACTCCTTCACATTACCAAATGCATTGGAGAGCTATATCAGGCTCACCTGCCCTTAGTTTATCATAGAACCACCCGTATTCATAACAATTCCCAAGAACCATAACATAATCTTATCATATAAAACATTCATAAAGGAAACATAACATTTCCACTTTTCAATAAAAAGATATCAATACAACACATTGATATAAAAACATCATGAAAACCATTTTCAATACCAAAATAAAAAATTCTAAAACATGGTATTTAATTTTCTTTTTAAAAGAGGGTATGGCTTGTAGAAAAAGTCGAAATTCAAATAATGGTCATGGTGGTGGAGAAGTCGTTGTCGACATATACGTATGACAAAAACATTCCCTTTTGTCATATAATAAATGCTTCGTATAAAAATAGATTCATTTTGAATAAACGTAAAAGTCAATGGGGTTTATACACCGTATAAAAGAAAGTTGTGTATAAAACAAAATATGCCTCAATGAAAGGAGATTGAGATGAAGTCCCATACAAAGACGGTATCCTTGGATTAAGGATAAATCAGTTACATAATTATGTGTGACAAATGAATAAACAAAATATAAGTGGGTATTATGTGTAAAACAATCAAAGGACATTCACACATAATCATATAACTAAATATTCAAGGTGTATAATTTTATCCCAATGAATCAAAATATGGTTAAGATGTACCCCTGCAAAAATTCGACAGCCTAACGGCACCACTTCCAAATTTTAAAAAACAGCTGATTAGAGATAAAAAGGGTATCTCATCACTTGTTCAAAACATTTTCATCAATAAGGATATATAATAACATATCCCAACATAATAGTATGTGAATTAAAATACATTACAAAATAAGTCTTTTAAAAAGAGGAGGGTGAAAGGTTCCCTTACCGACTTGGGTAACTTTCAAAACGTACACCCCATTGAAGAAGGGTCATACAATAAATATGTAAATACCCATAAATTAAATTATATTACACAATGAGTATAATAATTTGAAGTACATACACCACTCAATGGAAATGGTGGAAAATGTAGCATAAATCTCACGGGACTAAAAGTGAGATGAAAAATCCCTTACCAAAATTCGGCAGCCTAAAGGCGCAGCTCAAAACATCCAAAATGGATTGATGAGAGAGAATAGGGTATCTCATCATAAGAACATAAAAATTATAGTAGGATTAATATAAAATAACATCCCAATAATAATAAATATGAGCTTGAAAGGAATTACATAAAAGAGTGTACTTAAAAAGAAAGAGAGGGGTAGGATCCCTTACCTCGGGTCCGACTAGACTCGATCGTTCTTTAATCTCCTGAATAATAAACTTGAGTTAATTTCTACTCTCTTAAGAACCCTTTTAAAGTTCATTATTCCTTTTATATCACTTATTACCATGTCATGGACACTATGTTATTATTTAAGTTAATAACGGTTTTTTTAACGATCATTGGTACTTGAGTAAAAAATAAACTCTTTATAATTACAAGTTGTTCATGTGGTAAAATATCCATTATATCAAGAATTTTATTTATGATATAGATATCATATATAACATATATATCTAGTATATTCATGCATTTATAATATTACATAACATCTTAGAGGTAATAAATGAAATGCACCGTTCATGGAGAGACGGTAACCCGTACGTACGCATGAATGCTACTTTCATTTCTATTTCGTATTTTTATGGAGTGGAATCATAATTATATAAAGGTATATTATAATTCCAGTATAATATCATATATATTACCATTATGTAAATCCTTTATACATCCCACATATGGGATTAACGAAATCAAATCACTTTGAGGGGGCGGTAGTCCGCACTTCCTTAAATGAAGATATCGCGTTTACCCATAATGGGAACCATAAAAGAATGACCAAAAATGAAAAATAAAGAAGATTAAGGAGAAAATAAACATATAATATATCATATATAAATATAGTTACATCTTAATGGCCACCTATTATGGTGTTAGAAGAATGTTGAACAATCATCGTTTCGGGAGGCAGAAATTCTCCATCCACGGAAACAGTATGTTCTTTAACCATTAGATGTAGGTGTGTGGAAGTGTAGCTCGAATAATCCTTATAACAAAATCCTAGTATATGGAAGATACTGGTGTTGTTACAAAATAAATGAATAAAAATATCTTATGGGGTTGGAGAAGCAAAATAAAACAAAAGGACTCAAGTGAAGACATTACCTTAAAATCAAGTAACTCCCTTTGGTATGAGCTCAAAGGCTTCGTTAGGAAGACTTCTACCCAAAGTGAGGCTTCAAGTTGTAATAGAGGGATGTGGAGAGACAAAATGGGCAGTGTTTTGCTGAGCCAAAGGCTTTGTAAATGTGGGTAAGGAGGTAGAGGTGGGGCCTTTTATAAGAGGAGAGGAGGGGCACTCTTGGAAAGTAAAGAAATATTACAATATTTGAAAATGATTTTCAGATTTAAAAGGTCCCACATTGATATATTTTGTGGATAAGTTGATAAGGGTTCGAAATATACCCACCCAATAGGTTTTGGACATGTGTAGGTCATAGATTTTATATTATCTTTTCATTTTATTTAAATCGTTAAATAATGAGGTCATCGCTCCATCATCATGATGTCATAAATTATTTAATTTATATAATTTCTAAAAATTATAAAAAAACACAATGATATAGGAAATCTTTTTATATTTATAATGAATATTTATAGTCAAAATTCTGATTTGTATAACCACATTTAAAAATTGTTTTAGTAAAACATTTTCATGTTTGTGTCATTTTTACTTTAACATTAAATAAAAAGTTATTTATGTCATTTCCCAACCGAAGTGGCTCCATGGGGTCCCCAAGTTGACCCATGGGTTGTATTGGTCGGCCATGACACATCCAATGAGGTTAGGACATGTTTCAAGCTCGTCTTATATTATTAAAAAATTATTTCTACCTTAAACTACACTAATTTCCTCTAATCGCGATTAAAAACTTAATAAGTTACTATTCACCAAAGAATTATTTTAATCCCATTGAACCACAGTTTACTTATTAATGACAACAATGTATGTCATATTTTTGAAATTCAAAACACAATGGTTGAAAATTTTCATTTAAACGGGAAATCAATTTTTATTAGTACCACTTAGTGGTATCACTATTCATAAACAAATTGATGTTTTTCAGAAAATTACAAAAAATTCACCCTAAGATATATTTGATATTCTAAATTAAAAAATGATGTCTATTATACAAAATTAAAAACATATATGTTCCATTAATTAATTTAATAATTAATTTCTACTGCAAAACAAATAGCGTGTTTTTATAAAACAAAAAGTATCAAAAGATTGACACTAGTTTAAGTCCGATTTCAAAGTGAAATTAATTCCAACGACCACTATTGGATTAAATGGTAAAAATATATTATAATTTCACGTTAAAACCAATTAAAAATATAATCTAATCGTATAAATAAATTAGATTAAAAAGTGGTTTTGAATTAAAATACAACATTTTTCACTATTCATTAAAAATGAACATTATCAGAAAAATACCAAAAATTTACACAGAGTAAATTTTGATGTCCCGATTCTAAAAAAGAATTTAATTTTGTCAAATATAACACATAAGATTGTCAAAAAAGTTGATTTAAAAGAGGTTGTCCATCAATAGGCGGTTAATCGACCCTTTAAAGAATATTAGAATGTTTATGCTTAAAATTGGATTCATTCGCATTTTTAATCCTCTAACATTTATTGTAAAAAGTAAACATATTTGACAAACATATATAATCATTTTGTAGTTAGTTATATTCATTTACTGCCATCACAATAGCTAGGTGTTAACTACAATTTAAAATAATATTATTTTATTATTATAGTGCAATGTAAGATTCACAAAAAACACGTTGTTGCGTGTTGGGTATGCCATCGAGCATAGCATCCCATTTAAAGTAATATTAATATTTTATTCTAAAATATGGGTAAATGTGAAAATGTCATATTCTATATTTACCTGGGGTGTTACATCCTTCCCCCCTTTTGGGAATTGCGTCCTCGCAATTTTAAAATTGGGCTTGGAAACATCCTTGAAAGTCCCACATGGGAACAAGAGTCGGTAAAACAGTCACTTTAAAATAAAGAAAGATAAGTACAAAGGTCACCCGAGTTAACCCATACTAGGATTCCATGTAAGAAAACATGGACATGGAGGAGAAAACATAGGGTCATGTTTTGATGGAGAGTGATAGAAAACATGTTTAGGAGAAAGCTAACCACAAAAAAATCACAAACATGTGATGGGTTAAACGGTATTCGATTCCCCAGTAGGAAAAGTTAATAGACAACATTTTTGTTTTAAGTTACTTTTTATTGAGGAATTTATTTATAAGGAATCATAATCACTTATCATGTTAAATTTCAACTTTTATTAGATTCCTTACACAAACTCATATTTTCTCCAAAAGATGACTATTTTGGAAGACTTGTTCACATTAAGAGTACTATAATCGACTTATAGAGAATCACCCAATCCACAAAAAAACTATATACTTCCCATGTCTTTAGATTCTAACCAAAACCAAAACCAGAAAGGTTAGTACAAGATCAGAATATCATGAAAAGTATAATCCTTTATAAAAAGAAAACCTATTCATAATCTCCAAAATTTGTCCCAAAAAAACCAAAGTTCAACGAAGACCATTCCATAAACAATTTTTCCATAAAATTCTTCAATGTAAACCAATATATGATTGAAACACAAATATTTTAAGGATTTAGTCACATAGTCTTCCATGATAAATCGTAAAATTTATCTCCAAACAACATCAGTTGCTCTTAAAGTCTCATATTGAAAAGTAATTAACCTAATCACATATCCCCCATGATAGGTTAATATATTTTCAATAGATAACCCAAAATCAAATTACTCTTTATTCATAAAATCATCTAACTAAAAATAATCAGTCAAACTAGATAGGGACCTAACGTAGTCTAGTGGTAGGAAATAAATACCAGTTGCACTTTGGTTGTGTGTTCGATTCCTATAGCTTTGTCCAACGTGACGGGTTGTCACACAGTCTGCGTGTTGTCCTCTTTCCAAAAATATATAATTCTCAAATCATTCCCCAAAAAGAGATAAAATCATCAAAAATAACCATAAATTAACCTCAATTTAATCTCATGCCTTTCACTTACATCATAACATCTAGTAACCCACGATTACCTCAAAAGTAAGGATCATATAAACCCAAATGGTTCTTTATAACTATGTCCACAAAAGAACAGATAACTATTCCTTGAATAAAATTTTCATATATTAAACATCAGGGTTACACATACTATAAAAAGTCTTCTAATGTAACCTCATCATCAAAAGAGACTTAATACTCTTAATAATTTCACAATAACTCTTGAAGACCTTATATGTTGACTTCTTACTCATTCAATATTCTTCCTGATCCATTAACCATTCCTTTACAACTTATTCTGAAATAATTCTTTACTAAAAACAAAATCATGAAATATATCCTAAGATTCAAAAATAGGAAAAAAAAGTTATGAAATAATCCATACCTTTGATTGGTCATTGTCAGTTTCTTCATCCTCAATCGGAATGGCATTAGGTATTGGTAAACGAGTATTTGTACGATCTTGGTGATCCCATTCACGAAACTTCTTCATAGGACATGTGTTTGCATAATGACCATGCACGCCACATTGAAAAAATTCAATTGATCCCTCATAAAGAACTTCTTTCCCTTTCCTCGATTCATCTGGATGATTCCTTTTTCTATGGCAGGTTCATGATTTATGAACTTCATTTCCACATCAATAGCATATTTATGTCCCTTTGAAACATTTTCTTGGGTGTTTCTTTCCACATCTTTGACACATAGGTTTTTGAACACACTTACCTTTATGATTGTTACATGTTGTTCCGTAGGGATTTGTTTTTTGCATATATGATGCCTTAGAGAAATCACCAAGGTTTAGGTGGTCAATCATGACTCCAGATAGTGGGTTGAGGATAAACACAAGAGTTATCATTGCAGCTCCCATATCATTCAGTTGCTCGCTCAAAAAACTATCACAGTTTCCTTCACATCCACTGTGAGTTTGGTGCCTGCTAGATCCAGCCATTTACTAAAACAAAAAAGGTCAATGTGAGTATATCAAAAAAACCATCATGTTCTAATGAGGATGATAAACACTAAGATATACTTACTCGTTCACATTATCTAAAACTAGGAATCTTTTTGAAATCATAACCACTATGGTAATGTCACTTATGCTTAAAGAATACCCTAACCACTAAAGTTATCTAAACCGACCTCTGATACCAACTATAGGGCCCCAGACATAACCCTTACTTAATCATGAGTAATTACAAGATTACAAATTGGGGATCTTTTCAGGTATATAGTTTTAGAGAATCAGATCATAAAACATGCATTACATTCCACATTTACACAAAGTGGTTACATAAAAGATAGTATTAATTTTTTTCCATCAATGGAAATATATTTAAAAATAAGAATTGATTCTTTCTTGACACTTCATTGACACTATCATCATATCATGTACATTTCCCTTGAACTGTGAAAAACAGTTCAATAAAACTTGGGATGTGCATAAAAAGCTCAGTAAGGGTACTGAAAATATAGAAAGGAAACATGAATTCATATATACATCAGAATGAAATCATAATTTACCCATAAAACATAGGCACTTTAACATACCTCACCAAATCATGAATAAATCATAGAAATCTTAAGACATAAAATGTAACTTGAGGCATTCATAACATTCTTACGTAGGGAGTAACCCTCTTGGTTACGCTTGGAATACTCATCACAGTATATTCCCTAAATCCTTTCAGATAAACCTTAACGTTTCACTCCTTCGTGTTACCCAATTCATTGGAGAGCTATATCGGGCTCACCTGACCTTAGTTTTTCACAGAACCACCCGTATTCATAACAATTCCTAAGAACCATAACATAATCTTATCACATAAAACATGAATAAAGGAAACATAACATTTCCTCTTTTCAATAACAAGATATCAATACAAAAAATTGATATAAAAACATTATGAAAACCATTTTCAATACCAAAATAAATGAATAGTAAAACATGGTGTTTATTTTACTTTTAAAAATAGGGTATGGCTTGTAGAGGAATCCGAAATTCAAATAATGGTCATGGCGGTGGAGAAGTCATTGTCGCCGCATACGTATGACAAAAACATTCCCTTTTGTCGTTTAGTAAATGCTTCATATAAAAAAAGATTCCTTCTGAATAAACATAAAAGTCAAAGGGTTTTATACACCATATAAATGAATTTTGTGTATAAAACAAAATATGCCTCAATGAAAGGAGATTGAGACGAAGTCCCATACAAAGACGGTATCCTTGGATTAAGGATAAATCAGTTACATAATTATGTGTGACAAACGAATACACAAAATGTAAGTGGGTATTAAGTGTAAAACAATCATAGTACATTCACACATAATTATAGAACGACATATTCATGGTGTACAAGTTTATCCCAAAGAATCAAAATTGGGTTAAGAAGTTCCCGTGCAAAAATTCGACAGCCTAACGACGTCACTTCCAAATTCATAAAAAGAGTTGATGAGAGATAAAAAGGGTATCTCATCACTTGGTCATAAAATTTAAATCAATAAGGATATATAAGAACATATCCCAACATAATAGTATGTGAATTAAAAGACATAACAAAATAAGTCTTTTAAAAAGAGGAGGGTGAAAGGTTCCCTTACCGACTTGGGTAACTTTCGAAACGTACACCCCATTGAAGAAGGGTCATACAATAAATATGTAAGTACCCATAAATGAAATTATATTACACAAAGAGTATAATAATGTTATGTACATACACCACTCAAAGGAAATGGTGGAAAATGTAGCATAAATCTCACAGGACTAAAAGTGAGATGAAAAATCCCTTACGAAAATTCAGCAGCCTAACGACACCACTCAAAACTTCCAAAATGGATTGATGAGAGATAATACGGTCTCTCATAATATGAACATAAAAATTATAGTAAGATTAATATAAAATAACATCCCAATAATAAGAAAGATGAGCTTAAAAGGAATGACATAAAAGAGTGTACATAAAAAGAAAGAGAGGGGTAGGATCCCTTACCTCGGGTCCGACATGACTCGATCGTTCTTTAGTCTCCTGAATAATAAACTTGAGTTAATTTCTACTTCTTTAAGAACCTTTTTCAAGTTCATTATTCCATTTATATCACTTATTACCATGTCATTAACACTAAGTTATTAATTAAGTTAATAACGGTCGTTTTAACGATCATTGGTACTTGAGTCAAAAATAAACTCTTTATAATTAAAAGTTGTTCATGTGGTAAAATATCCATTATATCAAGAATTTTATTCATGATGTAGATATCATATATATCATACATATCCAGTATATTAATGGATTTATAATATTACATAACGTTCTAGAAGTAATAAATGAAATGCACCGTTCATGGAGACGGTAAGCCGTACGTACGCATGAACGCTACTTTCATTTCTATTTTGTATTTTTATGGAATGGAATCATAATTATATAAAGGTATATTATAATTACAGTATAATATCATATATATTACCATTAATTTAATCCTTTATATATCCCACATATGGTATTAACTAAATCAAATCACTTTGACGGGGCGGTAGTCCGCACTTCCTTAAATGAAGATATCGCGTTTAC
Source organism: Viscum album (assembly GCA_963277665.1). Lineage (NCBI taxonomy): Eukaryota > Viridiplantae > Streptophyta > Magnoliopsida > Santalales > Viscaceae > Viscum > Viscum album. Next base: position 329,928,847 of record OY728128.1, read on the forward strand.
CCATAATGGAAACCATAAAGGTATGACCAAAAATGAAAAATACAGAAGCTTAAGGAGAAAATAAATATATTATATATCATATATAAATATTGAGACATCTTAATGTGCACCTTTGAATTTGTTAGAAAAATGTTGAACAATCATTGTTTCGGGAGGCATAAATTCTCCATCCACGGAAACAGTATGTTCTTTAACCATTATATGTAGGTGTTTGTAAGTGTAGCCAGAATCCTCTTTATAAAAACATCTTAGTATATGGAAGATACTGGTTTTGTTACAAAAGAAATTAATAAAAAGAGTTTAGGGGGTTGGAGAAGCAAAATAAAACAAAAGGACTGAAGTGAAGACATTACCTTAAAATCGGGTAACTCTTTTTGGTTTGAGATCAAAGGATTCATTGGGAAGACTTATGCCCAATGTGAGGCTTCAAGGAGTAATATATGGATTTGGAGAGACAAAATGTGTAGGGGTTGGCCGAGCCAAAGGCTTTGGATATGTGGGTAAGGAGGTAGAGGTGGGGGCCTTTTATAAGAGGAGAGGAGGGGCAATCTTGGAAAGTAAAGATATATTACATTATTTGAAAATGAGTTTTTTATTTAAAAGGTCCCACATTGATATAATTTATGGATAAGGTGATAAGGGTTCGAAATATACCCACCCAATAGGTTTTGGACATGTGTAGGTCATAGATTTTACATTATCTTTTCATCTTATTTAAATCGTTAAAAAATGAGGTCATCGTTGCATCATCATGATGTCATAAATAATATAATTTATTTAATGTCTAAAAATTAAAAAAAAACTATGATGTAGGAAATATTTTTATCTTTCCAATGAATATTTATATTGAAAAATCTGATTTGTATAACCACATTTAAAAATTATTTTAGTAAAACATCTCATGTTTGTGTCATTTTTACTTTAACCTTAAATAAAAAGTTATTTATGACATTTCCCAACCGATGTGGCTGCATGGGGTCCCCAAGTTGTCCCATGGGTTGTCGTGGTCGTCCATGACACATCCAATGAGGGTCGTACATGTGTCAAGCTCATCTCATAATATTAAAACATTATTTTTACCTTAAACTACACTAATTACCTCTAATCGCGATTAAAATCTTAATAAGTTACTATTCACCAAAGAATTATATTAATCCCATTGAACCACATTTTACATATTATTGAAAACTATGTATGTCATATTTTTGAAATTTAAAACACAAAGGTGGAAAAATTTCATCTAAACGGAAAATCAGTTTTTATAAATACCACTTAGTGGTTTCACTATTAATCAAAAAACTGAAGTTTTTCAGAAAATTATCAAAAATACACCCTATGCTATATTTGATATTCCAAATTAAAAAATGATGTCTATTTTACAAAATTAAAAACATATAAGTTGAAATAATTAATTTAATAATTAATTCTCGATGTCAAAACAAATAGCGTGTATTTATGAAACAAAAACTATCAAATGATTGAGAGTAGTTTAAGTCCGATTTCAAAGTGAAGTTAATTCCAACGAACAATATTGGGTTAAATGGTAAAAATATATTCTAATGTCACATTAAAACCAATTAAAAAGATATTCTAATAATATAAATAAATTAGATTAAAAAGTGGTTTTGAATTAAAATACAACATTTTTCACTATTCATTAAAAAATTGATCTTTATCGGAAAAATACCAAAAATTTACACAAAGTAAATTTCGATGTCCCGATTCTAAAGAATAATTTAATTTTGACAAATATAACACATAAAATTGTCAAAAAGTGGATTTAAAAGATGTTCTCCATCAAAAGGAGGTTAATCGACCCTTTAAAGAATATTAGAATGTTTACGCTTAAAATTGGATTCATTCACATTTTTAATCCTCTAAAATTTATTGTAAAAAAAAAATATTTGACAAACATATATAATCAATTTGTAGTTAGTTATATTCATTCATTCCATCACAACAGATAGGTGTTAACCACTATTTAATATAATATTATTTTATTATTAGAGTGCAACGTAAGATTCCCAAGAAACCCGTTGTTGCGTGTTGGGTACGCCATCGAGCATAGCATCCCATTTAAAGTAATATAAATATTTTATTCAAAAATATGGGTAAATTAGAAAATGTCATATTCTTTATTTACCTGGGGTGTTACAGTAACACCCCAAACTATCATGGTATGCTTCTCTTTCAATAATGCAATAGATTGCATTGTACGCATGTTCGAGATACTAACACATCACGACCAATCAAAGTAACTGTTATGAATAATAATATTGACTATTTGAAATTATGTAAATTTAATATTTCAAAATTGACGTTATTTTTTTAATAGGAATATCAAAATTATCCTATGTTGAATTTTTTCTAATTTTCTGAGATCTTCTAATTTTCTATGAATAGAAAAAAATACATAAAAACATCTTTTTTAATAAAAATAATTCATAGTGATAAATTATAATATTGAGTGGTTTTAAAGTATAATTAGAATATATTATTACAATTTTATCCAATGGTGGTCATTATAATTAATTTCACATTGAAATTGGAAATAATCAATTGAAAATCTTTTGATTGATATTGTTTTTTAAATACACACTATTTGTTTTGACAGTGGGAATTAATTAAAAATCTAATTAATGGAACTTATATAATTTGATTTTTTTAAAATATACATAATTTTTTAATTAAGAATATAAATGATAGCTTAGGGTGATTTTTTGGTATCTTTTTGAAAAACATCAATTTTTGATGAATAGTGAAACCACTAAGTGGTAGTTAAAAAATAGATTTTTCATTTAAATGAAACATTACTGCTTCTGTGAATTTAATCTCAAAAATATGTCATACATCATTTTCATTAGGAAGGAAAATTTGGTTCAATGGGATTAAAATAATTTTTGGAGAATAGTAACTTTTAAGTTCTATTAATTGCGATTAAAGGTAATTATTATAATTTAAGGTAAATATAATGTTATAATAATATGAAATTACATATTACACTTGTCCTACAATGCTTAAATGAGTCATGGCCGAACAAGACAATACATGGGTACTCTTGGGGACCCCATGGAGCCACATGGGTAAGAAAATGACATTAATAACTTTTTATTTGAAGTAAAAATAAATTGGTCAAAACATGTTTTGTTTTACTAAAACAATTATTACATGGGGTTATCTAAGTTAACATTTTGACTATAAATATTCATTGTAAAGATAAAACTATTTCCTACATGATGGTAATTTTTTTATAATTTTTAGGCATTAAATAAATAAATTTATTTATGACACCATGATGATGCAACGATTACCTCATTAATAAACGATTTAAATAAAAGGAAAAGATAATGTAAGATCTAATACATACACATGTCAAAAACCTATTGGATGAGTATATTTCGAACCCTTATCACCTCATCCTCAAAATATATAACTATGGGACCTTTGAAATCTGAAAATAAATTCGTAATAATGTAACATTTCATGACTTTCCAAGAGTGCCCCTCCTCTCATCTTATAATTGGCCCTCACTTCTACCACCTTATTCACACCATCAAAGCCATTTGTCTCGGCCAACATCTGCCCAAATAATCTCTCAACATTCTTCCCTTTATCCTAGAAGCCTTACCTTAGGCAGAATGCTCTTCAAGGAACCATTTTGGTTCAAACCGAGGGTAGTTACCCAATTTAAAGGTAATGTCTTCTCTTATGTTGTTTTGTTTCATTTTACTTCTCCAACCCCCTAAAATATTTTTATTACTTTATTTTATAACAAAAAATATATCTTAAATATATTAGGATGTTGTTATGAGAAGGATTTTATTTTCACTTACCCACACCTTAGTCTAATGGTTAAAGAACATACTATTTCTGTGGGTGGCGAATTACTGTCTCACGAAACGATGATTGTTCAATATTTTTTTAACAACTTTCATGGTGGCTATTAATATGTCACTATATTTATATATGATATATATTATGTTTATGTTTTCCTTATTATTCTATATTTTTTAGTTATGGCATACCTTTATGATTTCAATTATGGGTAAACGTGATAATTTTAATTTTAGGAAGTGCGGACTACAACCCCTTCAAAGGGATTTGAATCGTTAATGTCATATGTGGGATGTATAAAGGATGGAGTAAATGATATTATAAAATATATTATAATGGAATTATAATATACCTTTATATCATTATTATTTAATTCCATTAAATAAAAAATAGAAATGAATGTAGCGATCACGCGTACGTACGACTTACCGTCTCCATGAATGGTGCATTTCATTTATTACCCCCAAATGTTATGTAATATTATAAATGACAGTATATACTGGATATATATAATATATATGATATCTACATCATGAAAATAATTCTATATATAATGGATATTTTACCACATGAACAACTTGTAATTATTAGAAGTTTATTTTTGACTCATATACCAAAGATTGACAAAACGACCGTTATTAACATAAATAATTACATAATGTCCATAACATGATAATAAGTGATATAAAAGGAATAATGAACATTAAAAAGGTTCTTATGCAATTATAAATTAACTCTATTTTATTATTCAGGATGTTAAAGAGTGGTCGAGTCAAGTCAAACACGAGGGAAGGGAACTTCTTAACCCAATTCCCATTCTTTGGGTTGAACTTATCTTTCTTATTAATGTTGATATTTGATTATGTGTGAAATGAATTTTTATCTATTATAATATATTTATACTCTCATTATGTGATCTAATAGTGAATTTTCATTACGGATCTATTTTATTTACATGATGATCTTTTAAAGGGACTTCATCTCAATCTCCTTTCATTGAGGCATATTTTGTTTTATACACAACATTCTTTTATATGGTGTATGAACCCCTTTGACTTTTAATTTTATTCAAAAGGAAACATTTTATACGAAGTGTTTTTACTAAATGTCAAAAGGAATATTTTGTTATATGTATACGACAACAACGACTTCTCTACCACCGTGACCATTATTTGAGTTTCATCTTCCTATATAAGCCACAACCTTTTTTTAAATGAAAAATAAATACCAAGATTTAATTTTATTTTATTTTGGTATTGAAAATGGTTTTCATAATGTTTTATTATATCAATGTGTTGTATTGATATATTGTGATTGAAATGTGGAAATGTTATATATCCTTTATGCATGTTTTATGTGATACGATTTTATTATGGTTTATGATATGTTTAAACCAGATCATATGAGAAATGAATTGGACATAATAAGTGATGGGTGGAGCCTTCTATAGCTCCTCCATGCATCGGTAGGTCTCATGAGACAAATAAGTGTCTTGGAACAAGGCCTTGACAAAATCATATCTGTAACCTTGGCATGAGGTCTTGGCTATGTGGTTATGATAGTCTGGCATTATGCATTCCATCATTATGAAAGTGGTTATTGATATTGCATGTGATTATTCTACTAGTATAATAACCATGTGAATAATTAAATGACATTATTTCATTTTATTTTTTCCACATTATGTTGAAGTTCAAATTTAAAAGGCTTTTATTTTAGTTATACATTGCCTTAAATGCTTACGTTTATTTACGAAAGTTTCCGCTGTATTGTTATCATTATAGAGCATCAGAGCTCACCCCATTCTATGTTTTAATTTTTTCCAGGATGTGAAGAAATATTTTATGATTGACCTGGAGGGATATTCTGAAGGGGATATGAGTGTGGACTATGGAGAAAATGTTATTGTACTTTTTTACTTTATGATGTAATGTAACATTTATGAATGTATCTAGTATTTCCAAGGCTACTAAACTAATTGGTCTTCCGAAACTTGATCTTTTGTGGTCATACCAATGTTACGTAATAATGCAATGACTCTGGGTAACTGGGTTAGGGCATTACAAGTATACCATATGTGTGTTTATTTTTTTGTACAAAATATATGGTTTTATTCTTAATTGGATGAATACAAACAAAAAATGGATTGATTTAAAATATATTATAAATTGGAATGAGGATGGAGTTAATGGGTTCATCACATTGGGAATAGAGCATGCATATAAACCTTGTCAAAAAAAATTATGTGTGTTTAAATTCATATTATTCAAGTAGAATTTATCCAAATGAGCTGTAAGAAAATTTAATTTGTCAATAAATTGATCAGATCTATAAATATTATAATAAAAATGGGGAAAAATGAATCTACATATAGAATAGTATGATACATCGATTGATGGATCTTTCAGTATGAATACTATTGTTATTGATCAATGTGCTCGTATTGAAGAGAAAACTAGAAAATAAAGATTAACATAATGTTTATAAAAACTTGATTGTGCTTTTAAATTATTGGTCAAAGGTACCATTTTATACTAGTTCTATGATATATGCAACATTTTCTGTTTTATTGGAGCTATATAATTTTAATGATTGTAGTGGATGGAGAGACACCAACATTATAGAACTAATTTGTCTCTTGAATGATATGCTATGAAGGGTATATGATATTCATTGAAAAAAGTTATAAGACTAAAATAATTCTATTTTTAATGTGTATGATCTCTGAAAAAAAATACTTGTTTCTTCAATTGATTTTATATTATTTCACAATGTCTATAAATCTTAATGAAAATTCTATATGTGTGGTACATCTTAATACAATAATGATGAAAAATGTATTCTGAATGTTTTTTGGTAGTTCCTATCATTCTAATGTTTAGATGAATATATGGATTTCGAGAAACTAATGGACAATTGACTTGGTATGTACCTATGAGAATTTAAAATGGTAGACTACATTACATAAAACACTATCCTATGTGGAAGAAAATTAATTATATTTTTATAAAATTTGGAAATGAGGTGAGAACCTATATCTTGAATCTTTTTGAGATGTAATGAATTATTTTAGTGTAAAAAGTATTACTCATAGAAAATTTCATGTTATTATTGGTAAATAATAACTTTTCACCATAGTTATGGATGAAGAAAAAATAATTTTTGTTGTATTTTCTTATATCAAGACCAAATTGACCAGGAAATGATATTGATGTATATTTGGATCCATTGATTAAAGATATGAAATTTATGTGAGTTACAAGTGTTAAATTATATGTTTCTTATAGTATTAAAGAGTTCACATTAATATACATGTTGTATGGGATGATTGATGAATTTTTTCATATGGTATTTTTTTGGCTATAGAATTAAAAAAAATTTGGATGTCCCATTTGTGAAAAAGGTCTAAATTCAGTTAGAATTAAAGATTCCATAAGGATTGACCTTTTGGGAAGTCAATTTTTATTAAATATGGAATCATTCTATATAAATATTTAACACTTCACAACACCATGTCCCCTAAATAATGTTCAATAGATCGAGAAATTAAGAGATATTGACACTATTTCGTGAATCATTTTTTAAAAATCCTTAAGAAACCTGGTTATAAAGGTGATAAATTTTCATTGAATTAATATTTTGAAATAATATCTAAGTTAGAAATTTTTTTTATTTCTTTCATTCCAAAAAATTCATGTTATAGTGTCATTGTAATGTTACTAAATTTAGAAAACAAAAAATGGGATTAAGATTTGGTTGGATATGATTGACCTATGAATAAAGGATGAGTTCACCCCAATAAATGGTGAAATATAAATTTTTCATTGTCCAATAGTTATCACTCAAACTATATAAGAGAGATATCTATTTTTAACATTATGAATGATTTAATGATTCTGTATGGTATTTATAAAATATCAATAATGCCATGTCAATGACTAATTTGAAGTTATATGGTGTAAAATCACATGATTATCATGTCTTGATGGAAGATATAATTCCTATATCTTTAAGATGAATTATTCATAAATAATATGAAAATAATTAACTATAATTTGTTTCATTTTGGAATCCATATGTAGTTTGGATATAAACCCATGGATGACTCCAATCATTAATAAGGAAATTTTAGTCCTTGTATATGAATCTGGGATATTCTACCCCCTTCATTGTATGATTTACTAGTCAACATGATTGTTCTATTGGAAATATATCTTCAACTATGTGTCATGTAAATAATAATTGTATTTACCTCATTGACTATTATATATTTATTTTGAAAGTGTTTGACAAGAATCAATGTCTTCAAGAAGGCTTCTTTGTACAGTAATTTTTTGTCAAAGAATATGATGAATCTAGTACCAATTACCTATTAAATGATGATATAATTGGTCTGTCAATATATTGTCACATTGGATGCCATGGGGGAGATGGTATTTTATGATTGGATTTTATTATAATTAACTTTAAAAGGAATGAGAATGATCACATTTATATATTATATAATAGTATAGTTGTTGTTAAATACATTAAATACTATAAAGTAATTCCTTCACATTTTAGTCTATTAAGGAATAAAATATGTATATAAAATAAAAATAATCAATACATTATAAGATGGTTTTAGGATTTTATTTATAATGTGTTTTCTGAAAATCCAGATTTAGTTTCTAAAAAACATTGGTCACCTCTAAAGGGACAAGTGTAAATGTATTATATTATAGTAATTATGTAATTAATGGTTATAAATTTTATACAAAAAGAATACAATAGGCATTGTATAATGAAAAATAACAGAGTTGTGTTTATGCCGAAATAATGCACATATTTAGATACCAGAATAGATATCAAATTTATATGAATATATCAAACATTGGCATCATATGAAAAAAATTAAAATTCAATTATACCAAATTTTATGTTATTATTTTCCATTAAAAATTTATTTATAATAGGAGTGCAGTTATATTCACTGAATTGAGAACATGGAGGTGAATTTCAGCATGAATGGGTTTATGAAATAACCAATCATAAAGGGATCATAGGTGGGGAATTTATTTTATTTCCCACAACATTTGAATATAAATTTATGAAATATTAAATTGTCCACTAATACAACAAAATTTTCAAATGAAAATCCAAATTTCAATGACTCTTTAGTCACATTTAATACCGGAACGTTGGAAGTGGAAAAATATCCATCTAGCACCCTAATTGGCTGGGTGATAATCTGGGTTTTCTGGTCTACCCTACACTAGATATATCCATCAATCTTGGAAAACATTATGCAGTATTTACTCCGGTTCTCTAAGATTAGAACCAATATTCCATGGTCAATCATATAGAGAGTTTTTCTTTCTCTAATGATTTAATTTTTATAAAGACTTTGTATACTCTTTATCTGGTAATGATTATAGAAGAATTTGATACCCACATTTTTCTCTTGACATATGTGGGATGTTCATTGGTGTAAATAAATCCACAAAAAATAATATTATTTGAATGGATTATTCGGAAAGAGGTGATTCTAATCAATTTTATTGGTAATAATTTTTGTGATCTTCAGGAGTCAAAATGATTTTGTTGTACGATTCATTGGAAATAAACTATAATAAATATATTCATTGATGGAAACTGTTATCATGAGGTGTGGTATATAATCGGGGAACTCACAATGATCAATTATTTGGTTCCTTATAACATCCATTTCTTACCCACCTGGTTTCATGGAATATAGAATAGTAGTATGGAATGAAAGGGAATATCATGAATTATGATTGTGGGATGACAATGTATCTCGGAATCTAGCAACATATATAGATACGATGGTATAATAGGATCCAGTTTAGTTGTTCTGTTTAAAACATTTGATTGATGCAAGATATTTATCACATAATTTCAAATAGAACTGATTCCCCTTCACTCAGACCTCTATCTGACACTAGGTCATTTTCTCATATAGTGAATCCATCAAAAGACTGGTGGATCGGTTAGATCCCCCGTCGGCAAGGCAAAAAACTCAACACAAATGGATCTTGTGTCACTTGATTCACGAAAGCAGGAGGTGTAGTTCGTGATTTATAGGGTTATGTTGTCTTCTCATTTTATGCATCCTTTGACCAAGTTGAATAATTACATGATGAAGTGAGAGCAATGATGAATGGTTTTCTGATTTTTACTAATAATATCATCGACCTAGAATAAGTATAAATTAACTCAAAAATCATTCAGAACTCTATACTTTGTAATTTTATTATCACTTCAGACGTCACCTACAACAGCTATTAGTGTAATAGACATATCAGTAATGGCATAGACAAATTTTAAACCTAGGGTGAAGGTAATATGGTTGTAGACATTCTTGAATCCATAGCCCCTCAAAGAGTTATTTTCGTATGATTTTTCCATTTGGGTTCATCTCCTTCTTGCTGTGTAGAATTATTTTGTGGTGAATACCTCATGCTTCACCATTTTAGAACCCTGTAATATTTCTCCTTGATTGTACATGGATATTTCTTTCATATTTTGTATAAGATAGTTGTATGGTATGAATATGTTAATGTGTTTTCAAATATACAACTCTTACTAATTATATTGTGTTCTCCCTACTAAATTTAAATAATCTAAATTAGATATTTCACAAATCATGTAGATAATTACCACTAAACATGATAATGTTAGCAGTCCTTGTGATGAACACACTGTCCTTACATGTACTGGGAAATTTATTGGGTGTCAACCTCAAGTAAAAAAATTGTATGATCAGTTTAGAATCACCATGTTAATTAAGTGAACAATGTGCTAAAGAAAATGAGTAAAATTTTCTTTTGAATATAATCAATGCGGCAAACATATTAACCAAATAAAGTCAATGTTTATTAGAAATAATGGGTTTAAAACATGAATTCAAATACCAAATAATTTAATTATGTGGCACAATTTTATGATTTCATTGAGGAAAATTATTTTTGGAAAATATTAGGGTAATGTTATGACATAATTTTATCATTTTACAAACTAAATTATCTAATGTTAAAATTATGTAATATTCATTATTCCTTATATTTTTTATTTATCATGAGTGATCTCTATAAAAAATTTGTATTAATGGTTGATAGAAAATCTTATAGATCCTTTCATAAAATATTGTTAATGGTGAATATCAGTGATACTGAGTGGAAGGTAAACCCCTACCCAGAAACAATTGATGAAAACATTATCAACCAAGAAGCATGGATAAATTTCAATAGTCATTATAATGAGGAATTATTTATAATATACTGTAATTCATACTGACTTATTGAAAATTATTTATTTTATATAATTAAATATTAATTTTTTAATTTATGAAATAATAATGCAGTGTTGATAATAAGTAAAATATATCAAAACAAAATAACATATATTGTAAAGAAAGGATGGGTATTCTTCAATATAAAATTGGGATGCCTTTAAAATATACATTAATGTTTTTATGTTATACGTAACAATATATGTTTCTTTTTTATATGGATATTTATGAATTATAATCCAATGTAATTTCCATCCTACATCATTTACTGTTGAATTAGGATTGTGTAATTAAATAATGAAAAATAGTGCAATAAAACAAAATATTTTGATGGAAAATAATTTATAAGTATAAAATAATAGTATAATTTTATTCTATATTATAGTTTTATATAGTAAATATCTATTTTGTTCGTTTTTAATGGGTTTTGACCTATGAATAATTACACATTATACCCAAATAAAATCTAATTTTAGTAGCATTGAATCAACCATGACAATATAACATTTTTATATGAAGGTATTTAGGTGTCACATGAACCATATTTTTAGATGAAAATCCCCATGGTTATATATATGAATTAAATAAATTATTGTGGTAATAAATAGATGATTTAAAATGAATTATCACACACTATTGATTGTAATACCATTCTGTACAAATGAACCAAAGATAATCAATATTAGAAAAAAGATCATAACATTAAGATCCACATGACCCCACTATCTTTGAGGAAACCTATTTATCTCATCAACCTACTATACATTAAGAGATCAATTTATTCTATATGACGTCCTGATAAATTTTACTTAAAAAACTGAAGATATCATTCTATTTCTATAATAGTATAGATGAAATTGTATTTGTTTGATATCTATCAACACATACTCATATCTTTTGTATGAGGGGTGATGTGAAAAATATTCATGAAGACATTACACAAAATAATAAACTCCCAAAATATCAAATGCTAGTTAGGATAGAAGTTTCTCTTGATCTGAGTGTCTGGTTGTATGGTCCTACTAATTAACTAGAAGTCAACATGGTCAATTAAGCTATTGGAACATTCATTTCATTTCACTTTATTCTTATATTGAAACATGTATACAATGATTTGTGTCCACTATTAATTTTTTCAAATGAATAAAAATATAATAGATTATGAAAAAGGTCTAAAATGAATTATTGTATTACATATGGAATAAATGAAGAGGAAGCAAAAGGTATCATCTATGCAATACACTAGATCAGCCAAGAAATAAAAATTATCTTTCATGACCACCACTGCAGTTTATTTCAATACCACATTTATTAATATTAAATTATCATGAGGATACTACAATAAAATATTTAAATTCATCACACCTTAAATATGAAGAAGAAATATTTGGTCAGTCCATTATAAAAACAATTTTTCTTGAGATTATAAATGAAAATGTAAGTTTTGATTAGTTGGGAGTCTCATTTATTGAATGCAAAAAAGAAATATATTTTCATAATTGAATGACAAAAAATGTTCTAATATGTTCATTACAGTTAATAAAAATTCATATTTTCTATAAGATTATATATTACATCACTATAAAAGGAAACATTTATGATGAAAAAAATGAACTCACTAATACAAATGTCAATTCATCACTATTAGTTCATTTGGAAATTGAATAAATTTAATAAAAAATTAAATAAAATATTAATGGTGTTAGAAAATAAAATAATAGACATCAGACACCTCTTAAATCCTACAATAAAGGTGAAAATTTATTAAATTTAATCAAATAAAAACTTATTTTTCTTTTATAATTTCTTTTTTTTTGTTTTATGAGCAATTAGTTTTTCATCACATTCAATTTGAATACTAAAAATGTTTTTATCTAAATCATGGATTTCCTACAAATTGACCTTACATGATGTGATATATGAATTTCTAACACATTTCAATCGCCATTTTATAATTAAATAAAAAATTATATATTTTATATTTTCTGCTCTTGTGAATATGTTTTATAATAGTGTGGCATATAAATATCATAATTATCATGGAATAAGGTTAGTGAATGAACATAAGAATACAATGTATTTCTAAAATCGATATTTATTGAGGCATATATACTATGATTTTTGACTATCAATACACATATCCAAATATATTAATTATTTGGAAAATTGTTTTTAATTCTTGAAAAAAATGGAAAAATGATTGTGCGTATTACATTTTTGAATTTATGAAAGATATCATATACTATAAAAAACTAAAATCCGAAAACATGTATTTATATATGTGATTATAATTTCCTTTAAAATATATTCAATTATTTTTTTTCTATATTTTCATAGTATTACAGTGATTAATGACAATCTACATCTCAAAAGAATAAATATATTTTTTTAGAGATGAGTGTGAAGAGTGTGTGGTGTCATAATGTTCACTGACATCATGTTGACATGATTTCTTATACTGTCTATAATTTTTTTTTTAATAATAGATCTCTATATGTTTATCACAGGTAAATATAACACAGAATTTGGTCCATATGAATAAATTTTCATATTTTCTATATAAAAGAGTAATTTAAGTTCAAAATATACATCACATTATAAAAAACAAGAATATGATCTCAAAATATTTAAAAAAACTTAAATAATTTTAGATGTATATGAATAGACCCCTTTCAAAATAATAAATTATGATTTTTTATGAAACATATAATGTGTTTCACATTAGAAGTGATATTTTACTCTAAAACACTTGTCCCATTGAAAAACAAAGAAAAATATGTCATATTATTATGATAATTTAAGAAAATTATACATAATTCATTTGTGATATAGGAATTGAACACATGTAAATCTAGAACATGATGTTACCAATTAGAGTCTATGTCCATGTTTTAATATTAAAATGGATATTTTAATCTAAAAATAATTACATATCCAAAAAATATATAAAATATAATTTTATCTATATAATATCTAAAAAAACAGAAATTCATTTTTTATGTATAGGAATTAACCGCATGTCAATCTGAAACCCAATATGGAATGTAGGGATCAATGTTCTTGTTTTCAATATAAAAGTTTCATGTTATTATAAAACAATATCAATATAGATAAATTATAAGAAAAGATCTTGTATTGTATTTATTAATTAGGATAACAATCCATAATTCAATTGTAGTATTTAATAATTGACTAAATATCAATTTGATGAAAGATGCATTGGATTTGACTTAAAGTGATTTATTAATAGTTAAAGTTTCATTTTAATTGAAAACAATAATTGCATAGAAAAAAATTAGTAAACGAGATTGGATTTTGTTGATTGCTTCTCATAATGAACAATAATCAAATAAAGATGTCTATGAAATGACGAACCATCAATATTACACACGATGCAGAAATTATGACATAATTTGTTTAATCTTAATATAAACGTATCATTTTAGACTAAAACATGCTTCACATTAACAAAAAAAGGAAACAAAGTTCCAATTTTCATCAATAGTTAATGAATGACATAATTATATTTTGGTGTTTATGTATTAAACACCTGTCAATATGACACATGATGTATCTGATATGACACACAATGTATCATTTTAATAATATAGAGTAATAATAGTTTAAAAAATGTGTCACATTTTCAAAATTGATAAAATGAGTGTTTATTGTTTTATTGCATTTGGAAAATGATCCATATTTTAGTTTTTATGAGTATTTTTTGGAATCGTTTTTGGGGAATTTTGTTTTTATGTGACTAAAGGTTCATGTTTTCATGTTAAACAATTGTCATTTTACTATAAACCACATATCACATATCCAACACTAATAAAATGAGATCAAATTATCATGATAATTGAGTAAATAATCCATAATTCATTTTTAATTTGTAAAAATATACCTCAAATTAACTCGACGCACGATATTCTATGTTAGACTCCATGTGCATGTTCAAAGTTAAAAATGTGATTTTAGTCTAAAACAAAAATATGATATCCAAAAAAATAAAATGATCATAAATTCGGTAAATAATTTTATAAATAAATAAATAATTACATTTTAATGCATGGTAATTGACTATACATTTATCTTACACATGATGTGGCTTGTACGAATCCAGTGAAATTTTTCAAATGAAAAAAGATTCATTTTCCCCTAAAACACATGTCACATAAAAAAACTAATAAAATGATTTTGTATTTTTTTGATAAATTATTAAAATGTTCCATGATTAATTTTTTTGGAATTATCAATTTGAATTTTCATAACATGAAGTGTCTTAAATTACTTCAATTGTGTTTTTACCTTAAAAATGTCATTTATTCTAACACCCAATTCAGAAAAATAATATTGAGAAAAAATATCAAATTCTTTTAATAATATTTTATAAATATCCACATTTCATATATAATGTGTATGAATTTACCGCACATTATTGTGACTTTCTTTGTGTCCAATATGACTCAAGTGTGAGTTTTCACATAAAAATGCTCTAATTGTCTCTAAAACTTGTGTCACATAGAATAAACTAAGAAGAAAAGATTATAGTATCATGATTATTTATAAAAATTGATCCATAATTAGAATTTATTTTTCAATAATCTACATCACTTAAATTAGGAACCTTATGTGTGAAGTAAGACTCTATATTAATGTTTTCATATTAAAAAGGAACATTTTCCTCTAAAACATGTATCACATAGAGAAACCCCAATAAACATGCTCTGATTATCTTAATAATATATAATAATTATTGAAAAATTATTTTTATCTTAATGGAATTTACCACACAATATTATAACAAAATATGTAACTAATATGGATACCGTAAAAAGGATTCATTTTACAATAAAACATGCATTTAACAAAATAAATTGAACAAAATGTTTGTTTGTTTTTCATGGTAATTTATGAAAATTATGCATACATTATTTTTGATGAATAAGAACATAGTACATATCTAGTTGAAACAATATATATAATTATACTTTATGATTGTTTCATCAATTTATTGTATTTTGTTTATTAATAATATTTTGTAATGTATGTTTTTTTAATCATATAACATGTTAAAAAATAAAATGTGTTGTGTAATTTCTAATGAAACATTATTTGGTGAAGAATTTGTTTTTCTAAAGAAATTTTAATTTTGGAAGAAATTTTGATTTCTAAATAAAATTTATTTCAGGACGAAATTTTTTTTTGAAAAAAATATGTTTTATAATGAAATTTTTTTTATTAATGACAATTTTTTCAGAAGAATATTATCTTGGAGAAGGAAATTTTTTAATGAATGTTTTTTTGAGAATAATTAATTTTATGAATAATTTTTTTTAAAATGGAATGTTGTTTTCAGAAGAAAAAAAATTGATGAAGAAAATATGTTTTTTGAATAATAGTGATTTTTTGAAGAAATGTGTTTCTATGATGAAAAGTAGGTTCAGACGAAAATTTATTATCAGGGATGATGAAAAATGAATTTTCTAGTGATAAATAAAAGTTGTTATGAATGATATTTTGGAAAGTTATAATGATAAGTTGTTTCCAAGTATTTGTTAAATAATTATGTTTTATAATTTATTGTATCTAAAAATCATAAGGAATTCACGATACGAGCAAGAGTTATAAGAATAAATGAGATGTGAAAATTTTTTAATGTTACAAAAAATTGATGATTTCTTATAGAACCATGAGATGTTATATCAGGTTGATATGATATATCATACTAAGAATATCTATCATATATATTATCTCTAGCATAATGAGAAATTATATTTTAGTAAGAATCTTTATGAAACTAAATGTTCTATTTGAAAATTATGTTCTATCAGGCTGAGAGGTTTTATTAGCTTGAGATATTCTATCATGATGGGAACTTTATCATACTTAGATATTCTATTAGACTAATAATTTATATCATAATTAAAGTGTATAATAGTAATAAAGATTCACAATATTTGGTGGATTTTCAAATCGGTAATGATTGAATGTTTTTCTAATCATTTGTTGTTTCGACCATGTTTTAAGGATTTTTTAAATATTCATGAAGAAAAAGAAGAAGAAATTATATTTGTTTTGTTTTTCAATTTGAGAAAGTGAGTCATATAATTGAAACGAGTTCAAAATTGGGATGTTCCTAACATTCAATTTTTGGACATATCATTTAAATATTGTGAAATTTTAGAATAATATAATTTTAGTAGGTTAGAAAATAAATTACTTATCAAGATGAACATTTTTGTGATAATTTCAATTAAATTAAAGTAAAGTTGTGATATATAAGAATGTTTCTAGAAGAATCGATAATATTTGAGAAGATATGACCTGTTCAATGATGATGTTCAAATGTGTGTGAAATTCAGAGTTTTACCATATTGGTGAGTAAGAAAAACATTTCAGTTTGTTAACTTTTCTATTTATAGACCACCTATAACAATTTTTGTATAGAATCTAGGTAGTCAGTATATTTCACTCACCTGAAAAGATTAATCTCTATAGAATTGGTTTTATAATTTAGTTTTCCAAGTAAATTAGTTTCTAGAAAAATAAGAATTTATAAAAAATGATATTCTTAATAGGATATCAATATAGGATATTTTTATATAACTAAATAGATATAATTGGAATAATAGAATGTGTTTTTTCATAGATATGTTTTTTTAAAAGTATTGATTAAGAATTGGTGCTTCAATGTTACATTAATCAAACTCATATTCATCAGGATTAATTTATACTAAATCATCACAGAGATGAATTTTTCTTTGTTTCATTATTTTGATCCAATTTCAATAATAAGAACTTGTAAACTAACATGAGTAAGTATAATCATTCCAATCAGAATATAAAAGTTTTCTAATAAGATATTACATATGTTTTGATCACTTCTTCATAATGGTGATTTTCTATAGGTGTACATGAGTGAAAATGGAAAGGAATAATGTTATTAAATTAAGCTAGAACCTTTTAAATTATTATTTTCATGATTATATTCATATATTCAAGTATTTAAATTTCCTAAAAATATAAGGAATAAATCAAACATGTTTCTAATGTTTTGTTTCCTAATGTTTAAAATTTTGAAAAAGAGAACTACTGACTCAAACACCCACCCCTATCAATTGTTCATCAATCCTTTTGAACATAAATTAGTATCATATCCATTGTTCTATTGTTGATTCCTTATCATATATAATATAAATTTTATACATAGTAGTGGTATTAAAACATTTTATAAAAAATTATTATGGTTGGAAAATATGGATGATTCCTGATCTCTTATCTATTGTCCTGGAAGTTATTGATTCTATTATAATTGGCTTTCCAACAAGTAAAAAAATTCTCCTAGGACATTTGCTGATAATAAAAATATTTATGTTGATAGAAAATCTATAATTTCTATTTTTATATTTGTATCCAAAAAATTTTACATGAATTTGATGCATCTCAAAACAATGAAGTGTTTGTGGGAATAACTCAAATGCAATTTCAAAGGGAATACTAATTTCAAGAATGAAAATATAGAAAAATGGCAATGATGGTTTAAATGTATAAGAATGATAGATGTAGAAACTATTGATGAATATATCACCCTATTAAATGATGTTTTTTGCAACATTAGATGATTTAAAGATGGCTTCAAATATAAAATAATTGTGAATATACTCATGAGATATTTTATAAATAGGTCTGATTCTAAAATTTCTAATTTATATGATAAATTTGATTTATCTCACATTGAAATATATAACATTTTTATATCTTCTAAAATGATAATATCAATAGTTTTCAAAAATAATTAAAAATATGTAATGGTTTTCGATGCTCTTAGAAGGATATGAATTAAAGATGTCAATGATGATGATCCTTCTTATATCAAATATAATTATGATGATGAACAAAATGAAAAAAGCTGGTCCCTCATATCTAAGAACAATTTGAGAGGAAGAGGAAAGTATAGAGGAAAACAACCTCTCAAAGGTTATTATTTTGGTGAAATTTGGAACTTTTTTACTAATTTCACCAAGAACAATACTAGAGAATATATATATGATTCTAATGAAATCCCATGATGGAATAAGTGAATGAAAAATTTAAAAGAATAAAATTAATCCATAAAATATAAGAAGAAGCTCATTAGAAACAAAATATTTATGATTGGTAAGAAGTATGAATCAAAGGCAGCTGCCAAAATTAGACATTGGTTGATATTTCTTAAAATCTAAAAAAATTCATTTAAAAACATTTTAATGCAAAATAATTCTTAAATTTTGAAGAAGAATAAGGTGAATAATCTTAGAGAGAGTATCAGTATAGATCAGAACATATTTTATTTCTTGAAACATATAGAAATCTCAAGAAATTTATTAGAATGATAAATAATGATAATTGATTTTTTTGAATATTGATAATATGTTTTTATTAAGGAAGAAAAATATATCCATGAAATCTTTAGTTTCAAACTGAGAATTAGTGAATATGGAAAATTGATTAAAGATCTTAGAATGAAGTTGGAAGGTATGGAATATTTATTTATCAACTCAAAATCAATACTCCATGAGGCCAAAAATAATTTCATAATGTAACATGAAAACATGAAAAAACATTGAATATAAAATATGATAATTCTACTGTTTCTATGAAATATGAAATAAAAATTCTGTAGAAATCCTCAGATAATAAATTTTATAGTTCATCTGATTTTTCATACCATTTATGTTCGAGGAAATGTGTTTGAAATATTATCATTAGAATGGTTGTGAAAAATCTATCACATTCACAAAAGTGAAAATTAATCCCTAGAAGAATTTTTTTGCATACCAGGAATATGTTATAATTGAATGATGTTATCATACTTAAATTTTTTTTGAATAAAAATATCCAACATAAACTAAAAAAACATGTTTTTTGTATTCTTTTGGTGTTGTGTAAATTATGGTCATATATCTTACATCTTTTGTGATAACATTTCTCCTAAAGGAAAAATGTTTAGATTGAGTGAAAGAAATGGTTGAATTAGAATGATTGATTTTACTATAACACAAATTGTTAAAAAAGTGAAATATAAAAATGTTTTAAAACGTCCAAAAAAACATATTTCAATGTATAGAATATGTTTTTGTAATATGTGACCAAGTAATTTATCATGTAGAATAATTTATGAATACCTTTATAGGGAATAATTCTTATGCTATAAAAAGACATAATATAGAATGAATATGATTGGGGAAAGTAATTTTTTTTTGTTGAGACAACATAGATAGAATGTAAAAGGAACAATCCACTGATACATGATAATTATATCATCCCGTCTTCTTATAACATAAACATTAATTACATTACACAAAACTGGGGATCTTTAAGGTTTAGTGTCTTGGAAACCAGGAACATAATACATGAAAACAACATAAAGTATTCTTCTTAAACACTTGAAAGGCTTCTCCATAAGTTCATACTAGGTTCATTACTGCATCTCATAACCTGGGGACATACATCAAAAGAAAGGGTGGGCAGAAGTCCTAGTAAGGGAAACAAGAGGAACATTTTACATGTGAACTTGATATACTTCAATAAGGACATGAAAAGAACTTTAAGGCATGACAAAGAAATCATGAGGCATTTCATAATAAAAATAACATTTTTCATAACTTGAAGATGTGGCTAAATCATTTAACATAGAAAATCATGAACATATCACCAAGGTCCATCCCCAAGGTGTCATTTGAAAATTACCAAGGATATTCACCAAGGTATCGTGAAAATTGTAATCTCTAGTGGTTACATCATTACCCAATGAATTGGAGTGCTATCAGGGCGCACACTTAAATTTTCCTTTATTATCATATTATCCACATATATCATCATCAAACATTTCATAAATAACCCATATAGCATAAAATAAATGGGTTTAATTTCATAATCATAACGTTTTAAAGACGGCTTTAAAGACATGATCTTTACGTCACATTAAACCCACAGAAGGGGAGAGCGGGTTTCATGTATGTAAAAACCAGAATTTAAAATAGAACATTTTTGTATATATGTGAATACCCATATAGAAGAGAGAGATTTGAGTGTTCACTTTATAACATAAAATAATTTTGAGAAAAGAGAGAGGCATTTTGGGATGAAAATTCTGCAGCATAACGGCTATGTTACAAGGTTTTAGAAAACATTGAAAAAAGAGGGGACATGAGTCACCCACTCATAAATGATCCATAAAGAAGTAGGGGGACAGAATAAGAAGGATATATGGACATGGTAATGAAATTTGAAGGACATACCATTTGATATGAAAAACATGGAAGGAAGACAAAATTAGATATCTCTTATGAAAATTCGGCAGCCTAACGACATCACTTAAACATCAATAAAAATGAATTGACAAGATAAAATAGGGTATCTCATCATATGATAATAAGAGATCAGTATGATATATATAGAGATCATACCCCAACATAAGAAAAAGGAACTTGAAAGACTTAACATGAAAATCGAACTTGAAAAATGAGAAGGGTGAAAGAATCCCTAAAAAATTCGGCAGCCTAACGACGTCACTTAAACATTCATAAAATGAAGTGATGAGAGTAATAGGGGATATCTCATCATATAAAAAAAAGTCAGTAAGAAGATTGTAAAAGAACATCCTCTCACATAAGAACAAGGAGCATAAAAGGAATGACATAAAAGTGATTACATGAAAAGAAAGAGAGGGGTCAGATCCCTTACCTTAAAACGTGACTCTTGAAACTCAATGTTTTGGACCTTGAGGGCTTGGGGGAACCTTGGGAGGACTCCTTGGAAGGTAAGAATACCAGAACATCGTTGGGGGAGAGTTGGGAGTGAAAAATAAAGGAGGAAAGGGTGGGTATTTATAGGGAAAGTGAGGGGACAAGGCATTAATGGCCAAGGGACACCTCACTAGTGGTTTTGGAAAAACCATGGGCTTGCCCATGGTATTTTCCCATGGTATTGGCCACTTGGGACACCTCATACCTTATCTTACTATTCATAATTCGACCATATTGAATATATACTTAATACATAATTTAATGATGTCATTAAACACCCGTAACTTAAAAACCATATTTTCACTATTCATGGAAAATTCAACTTTCTCAGAATAATCTTAAAATTTCAACTTAACCAAATATCAAGGCTTTAAATAAAAACACTATTAATTGAGAATTCGTTTTTTTCAGAAAAATCCCCAAAAATTACCTTAACATAATATCGATGCTCTGAGTTCAAAAATAAAGACATTTTTATAAAAATAATTTTCTAATTATTTTTAATTAAATTTTTAATTAAAAAACACTATTCACCCGAAAAAACTAATAATTACTAATAATTTATGAAACCATTATTGACCTATTTTATTGAATCACATTACTTAATCTAGGTGTCTAAATTATATTAAAACTTTCTTTGAGTGAAATTACTAATCCATTTGGTCACATTACTAATCCTAAGCATAAAATCACTATTCATAATTTAATATTCATCAAAAATTATGTTGATCTTATTAGACTCCAAATTCCTTACTGAATACTTGTGTAGAAGACCATTTTTTGAAAATCAATACACATCATTAGTTATTTAGGGTTTACATAAATATTTTAAAATATCATTTTTCAAAATAAATCAATAAAATACATCCTGAAATTATCCGAACCATTGAAATTTCACAAACATCACTAAAGGATGAAATCTCAATTTATTCATCCCAAAGGATTACACAAGGAAGCTAGGGTATCTTCACATAGCCCCTTATAACACCGGCATAAGACCTAAGTGTAAGGTGTGCTATGGTGAGAGAATCTGAGGGAGGCTCAGATAACATTTCCCTAGTAGTAATCTCTACTAACATGAACTTCTCTCGTAGGCGTTTCCATTCAAGCTTGACATGCTGGAGTTCGTCTTGGGCTTGGTCCAAAGCGAAGCCCACAGATGCTACCTCCTTCCCAAGCTCTGATATGTGGGCTTTATAAGGGTCAAGTCTACTGGATGAAGCCATCGAGTCCTCTTTCTGCATTAACCATTAACATCTTATTAAATCATTAAGAGTAAGTTAATATACAACTCAAAAATATTGGGTCGTTACATTCTTCCCCCTTAAGAAATTTCGTCCCCGAAATTTATACTTGAGGCCTAGTCGAAAAGGTGAGGGTACTTTTGCTTCATCATTTCCTCAGGCTCCCAAGTCGCTTCTTCATACTTATGATTCCTCCACAACACTTTCACAAGGTGGGTAGTCTTGTTTCGTAGAACCTTGTCTCTATGGTCCAAGATCTCCACTGGCTGCTCCTCATAAGAGAGGTCATGTTCAAGTTGTACCACCTCTGGGTTCAGTACATGCGAAGGGTTGGGTATGTACTTCCTCAAAAGAGATACATGGAAGACATCAGGAACTTGAGCTAGGTTCAGTGGAAGTGCTAGACGATAGGACACTGCTCCTATGCGATCAAGGATTTCATAGGAGCCAATGTACCTAGGGCTGAGCTTTCCTTTCTTCCCAAATCACATGACTCTCTTCCATGGAGAAATTTGAAGGAAGACTTTGTCACCAACACCAAACTCCAAGTCCCTTCGACGATTGTCAACATAGCTCTTCTGCCGACTCTGAGCAGCCTTTATGTGTTGTTGGATGGCAGGAATCTATTCTGTCATCTCTTGCACAAGATCAGGCCCAAGAAGCTTTCTCTCACCAGTTTCATCCCAACAAGTAGAAGTTCTACATCGCTTTCCATACAGAGCTTCATAGGGTGCCATCTGAATACTCGAATGGATGTTGTTGTTATAGGAGAACTCAACTAATGGGAGGTGTTGATCCCATCCACATTTAATTTCCATTGAGCATAATCTCATCATGTCTTCGAGTGTCCGAATAGTCCTTTCAGATTGGCCATCAGTTTGAGGATGATAGGCCATACTAAAATTCAATTCAGTATTCAGAGCATGTTGAAGACTTCTCCAGAATTTTGATGTGAATCTTGGGTCACGATCAGATACGATGGATAGTGGTACCCCATGAAGCCTTACCAATTTCTTAACGTATATCTTGGAAAGCTTATCCAGAGAGAAATCTTCCCGAATAGAGATAAAATGGGCTGTCTTGGTGAGACGGTCCACAATAACCCATATCGCATTGTTTCCTTTGGATGTTTTCGGGAGACCAGTTACAAAGTCCATAGTGATATTATCCCACTTCCATACTGGTATGGGTAGTGGTTGTAATACCCCCTTAAGAAGTTGTCGTTCTTCCTTTACTTGCTGACACACTAGGAACCTTGTAGTGTAATCCGCAATCTCCCACTTCATGTTATCCCACCAATAATAATCACGAAGGTCTCTATACATCTTAGTGCTTCCCGGGTATATAGAGAAAGTAGAGCTATGAGCTTCATCCATCAGGTCTTTCTTTATCTCCAGAATAGATGGCACACATAGTCTTGTACGAAATTTCAGTACACCTTCTTGATCAATATTGAAATCAGGGAACTTCCCATCTTTTACAGCCTCTAACTTCACATACAACAAATGATCTTCTTTTTGATCTTTCTTGATCATCTCTAGTAATGACGGTTGAGAAATCATTTGGGATAGGGTTGATGATGTCCATTTCCTTATAATTCCCATGTCCAGTTTTACTAGATCTTTAATCAAGGGATCTCCTAGGATCCCCATTATTGCCAGAACCATAGGATCTTTCCTGCTTAATGCATCTTCCACTTTGTCTACTCTTCCAGGGTGACAATGAATTGAACAATTGTAGTCTTTAATAAGCTCCAACCATCTCCTTTGTCTCATTTCAATTCTTTCTGTGTGAAAATATACTTTAGTCTTTGGTGGTAAGTGTATATATCACATTTCTCCCCATAAAGATAGTGCCTCCAAATCATTAGAGCAAAAACAACTACCGCCAGCTCTAGATCATGCGTAGGATAATTCTGCTCATGAATCATCAACTGTCGAGATGCATAAGCAATTACCTTGTCATTTTTCATGAGGACGCACCCAAGCCCTTTCAAAGATGCATCACTAAAAATAACGAATCCTTCTCCGATAGAGGGTAGTGTTAACAAAGGTGCAGTAACCAATATCTTCTTCATCTCTTGGAAACTTTCCTCGCATTCCATTGTCCTGATGAACTTAACCCCTTTTTGAGTCAACTTGGTTAATGGATTAGAAAGCCGTGAAAAGTTTTTCACAAACCTCCTATAATATCCTGCTAAACCAAGGAAACTACAAATCTCAGTTACTATTGTGGGTTGAGGCCACTCCTCCACAACCATTGTCTTTGCAGGGTCAATCGAGATTCCTTCATTGGTTATGATGTTCCCCAAGAAAGCCACTTGTTGTAACCAAAACTCACACTTGCTGAACTTTCCAAAGAGCCTCTCATTCCGTAGAGTTTTGATAATAACACTCAAATGATCTTCATGCTCCTCAAGACTTTTTTAATATATCAAAATATCATCAATAAAAACTACCACAAAGTTATCAAGGTAGTCCTTAAAGACTCTATTCATCAAATCCATGAAAATAGCCGGAGCATTAGTCAAGCCGAAGGGCATAACAGTAAACTGATAATGCCCATATCTTGATCGGAAGGCAGTCATTGTAATATCTTCCTTTATCACCCTCAGTTGATGATAACCAGATCGAAGGTCAATCTTACAGAAGATTTAAGCCCCACAATGTTGGTCAAATAAATTATAAATTCTTGGAAGAGGATATCTTTTCTTCACTGTGATCCCATTCAGTTCTCTATAATCAATGCATAGCCGCATTGATCCATCCTTATTCTTCACAAAGAGAACTGTTTCTCCCCAAGGATACACACTTGGTCGGATAAACCCCTTCCTCAATTAGTCTTGGAGTTGTTTCTTTAACTCTTCTTGCTCCACATTTTCCATTCTATACGGAGTCTTTGATATCGGTTGAGACCCGGGTACGAGTTCAATGGAGAACTCTACCTCTCTTTCCGGGGGAGGTCTAGGTAACTCCTCAGGAAATACATCCATGTATTCCTGAACAATCGGAACATATTCTATTTGTATGCCCCATTTTCCTTCATCATCATCACCGATTAACTCCATAAAGAAATCTATAGGAGATGCTTCTAGATAGGGATCAGTTCAGGATATCTCTCCTTGGAAGATAACTATAGGTCATTCATTCAAGACTACTGATATTTCCTTACTTCTACATTTGATCTTAGAATTATACTTTGAGAGCCAGTCCATCCCTAGTATAATGTCGAATTCCATCATGGGAATGACTACTAGAGTTGAGATAAGATTGTGCTCACCAAATAAAACACTAGAGTCTCTAAATATTATTGATGCAAGGATAATCCCACTTGGAGTCTTGACTGAAAACTCTACCTCTAGCAGTTTAGGGATTGATTCTATTTTCCTTGCAAACTTGGAGGAAATAAAGGAATGCGTAGAACTAGAATCAAAAAAAGTACTTGCTAGTTTTGAGAGGACGACAATAGTACCTGCTACCACATCGTTCGGAACTTCAACTTCAGTTGTTGTGATAGCGAAAGAATGACCTTTCTCCCTTGGCCTCTGCTGTGGTTGATGGTGATTCCCCTCCACCGCCCTCGGATTTGGTCATTGATTAGCAAAGTGCCCAAGCTATCCACACTTGAAGCATGTGACTTCGGGTAGGGCCAGAACCATCTTTCCTCTGTCGTTAGTGTTGGGAAGTTGAGGATTCACATCACTACGACAATTCTGAGAAATATGGCCTTTTTTTCCACACCTATAGCACTTACCACTTCTGATCAAGCAGTTCCCTGAATGCTTCTTCCCACATTTATTGCATGTTGGATGTTTCATATGCCTTCCACCTCTTTCTTGATCAAAACTTCTTCCCAGGATTGGTTCTACAGTTCTCTTCTTCTCATTAGATTTGTGAGACCACTGTGTCTCCCCAAACTCTAGTTCAACTTTCATAGCACTTCGAACTATTTCTTCATAGCTATCGTAGTCACTTTTGGCTAGATTCTTTCGCAGATGAGGTCGTAGTCCGCCAAAGAATCTACCATCCTTCCCATTAGGGTCCATGACAAAGCTTGAGGTATAACGGGAAAGCCTTGTGAAGTTCATCTCGTAGGTTCCAACTGATTCATTCCCCTTCTGCTTCAGCTCGAGAAATTCTTTCACCATTCTCATTCTCATGGAACGAGGGAAATACTTGTTAAAGAATATTCCCTGGAATTCTTCCCACTCCATAGCTTCCATCTCTCCTCGTGCCTTCATGTTTTTGACCAGTGACCACCACTGATCAGCTTATTCCTCTAGGCGGTAAACAGTAAGGGTGACTTTTTCTTCTTCTGAACAATGAAGTACGAAGAAGATCTTTTAAATGGAGCTTATACATTGTTCCGCAACCAATGGGTCAGTAGATCCACTGAATGTTGGCGGTCATTGACGCATAAAGGACTCAACAGAAAGTTGCTCCCTTTGTGGTGAGATTGGCCTCTCAGCTTGATTCAAGTTATTACTCATAACTTGAGTCAGTTGGTTCATCATTCGCATGAATGTTTCCATTCCGGCTTCCATCTGAGGGCTGTCAGCACATGGTGCATTGTGGTCACCATCGGCACGGTTCCTCCTATTGCCCGCCATTTTCTAAAAGAATAAAACCTTAGTGAGAAACTTATTTCATTTATGAATCTTTCAACTAAGACTTCATGGTCAGACAATTACACTTCCCTATAATTCCTTCATAATGATTCATAAAAAGCTTGTGATTAACCAAACATATCCCCCGAGAGTGTCGTAACCAAGAGTGCAGCAAGGCCCGTTATTGTGCACCAGTTCCCATTCGAGTCTAGCTCAAAGCGGTGTTTTCGGGTTTTACCCCTATGTACATCTGTTCCAGAGCTGCCTCTACCTGCTCGTATCCAGACATGGATGTATTTGTTTGTTAAACCACATACTCAATACTTACCAAAATACCAGGACGTTTTCCTATATTTAAACTTTTTTATAGGGTTCTTCCTAAAGTTTTTATATCCTAATCTCCACAAATTACTAAACCATCCATTGATACCAACTATAGAATCCCGTCTTCTTATAACATAAACTTTCATTACATTACACAAAACTGAGGATCTTTAAGGTTTAGTGTCTTGGAAACCAGGAACATAATACATGAAAACAACATAAAGCATTCTTCATAAACACATGAAAGGATTCTGCTTAAGTTCATCTTAGGTTCATTACTGCATCTCATAACATGGGGACATACATCAAAAGAAAGGGTGAGCAGAAGGCCCAGTAAGGGAAACAAGAGGAACATTTTACATGTGAACTTGATATACTTCAATAAGGACATGAAAAGAACTTTAAGGCATGAGAAAGAAATCATGAGGCATTTCATAATAAAAATAACATTTTTCATAACATGAAGATGTGGCTACATCATTTAACATAGACAATCATGAACATATCACCAAGGTCCATCCCCAAGGTGTTATTTGAAAATTACCAAGGTTATTCACCAAGGTATCTTGAAAATTGTAATCTCTAGTGATTACATCATTACCCAATGCATTGGAGCGCTATCAGGGCGCACCCTTAAATTTGCATTTATTATCATGTGAGCCACATATATCATCATCAAACATTTCATAAATAACCCATATAGCATATAATAAATAGGTTTATTTCATAATCATAACGTTTTAAAAACTGCTTTAAAGACATGATCTTTACGTCACTTTAAACCCACGGAAGGGGAGAGCGGGTTTCATGTATGTAAAATCCAGAATTTAAAATAGAACATTTTGGTATATATGTGAATACACATATAGAAGAGAAATCTTTGAGTATTCACTTTATAACATAAAATAATTTTTAGAAAAGAGAGAGGCATTTTGAGACGAAAATTCTGCAGCATAATGGCTATGTTACAAGGTTTTAGAAAACATTGAAAAGAGAGGGGACATGGGTCACCCACTCATAAATGATCCATAAAACAGTAGGGGGACAGAATAAGAAGGATATATGGACATGGTAATGAAATTTGAAGGACATACCATTTGAAATGAAAAACATGGAAGGAAGACAAAATTAGATTTCTCTTATGAAAATTCGGCAGCCTAACAACATCACTTAAATTTCAATAAAAATGAATTGACAAGATAAAATAGGATCTATCGTCATATGATCATATGAGATCAGTATGATAGATATAGAGATCATACCCCAACATAATAAAAAGAAACTTGAAAGACTTGACATGAAAATCGAACATTAAAAATGAGAAGGGTGAAAGAATCCCTTAAAAATTAAGCAGCCTAACGGCGTCACTTAAACTTTCATAAAATGAAATGATGAGAGTAATAGGGGATCTCTCATCATATAAAAATAAAAAGGTCAGTAAGAGGATTATAAAAGAACATCCTCTCACATAAGAACATGGAGCATAACAGGAATGACATAAAAGTGATTACATGAAAAGAAAGAGAGGGGTCAGATCCCTTGCCTTAGAACGTGACTCTGGAAACTCAATGTTTTAGACCTTGAGGGCTTGGGGGCACCTTGGGAGGACTACTTGGCAGGTAAGGAGACAAGAACTTCGTTGGGGGAAAGTTGGGAGTGAAAACTAAAGGAGGAAAGGGTGGGTATTTATAGGGAAAGTGACGGGACAAGGCATTAATGGCCAAGGGACACCTCACTAGTGGTTTTTGCAAAACCATGGGCTTTCCCATGGTATTTTCCCATGGTATTGGCCACTTGGGACACCTTATACATTATCTTACTATTCATAATTCGAACATATTGAATATATACTTAATACATCATTTAATGATGTCATTAAACACTCGAAACTTGAAAACCATATTTTCACTATTTATGGAAAATTTAACTTTCTCAGAATAATCCCAAAATTTCACCTTAACCAAATATCAAGGCTCTGATTTCAAAAATAAAATCCATTTTATAAAAATAATTTTCTAAATATTTTTAATTTAATTTTAAAATAAATACACATTTTATCGAGAATTCGTTTTTTTCAGAAAAATCCCCAAAAATTACCTTAACATAATATCGATGCTCTGAGTTCAAAAATAAAGTCCTTTTTATAAAAATAATTTTCTAATTATTTTTAATTAAATTTTTAATTAAAAAACATTATTCACCCAAAAAAACTAATACTTGACTAATAATTTATGAAACAATTATTTTCCTATTTTATTGAATCATATTACTTAATATAGGTGTCTAAATTATATTAAAACTTTATTTGAGAGAAATTACTAATCCATTTGGTCACATTACTAATCCTAAGTGTAAAATCACTATTCATAATTTACTATTCATCAAAAATTAAGTTGATCTTATTAGACTCCAAATATCTTACTGAACACTTTTGTAGAAGACAATTTTTTGAAAATCATTACACATAATTAGTTATTTAGGGTTTACATAAATATTTTAAAATATCCTTTTTCAAAATAAATCAATAAAATACATCCTAAAATTATCCGAACCATTGAAATTTCAGAAACATCACTAAAGGAAGAAATCTCAATTTATTCATCCCAAAGGATTACACAAGGAAGCTAGGGTCTCGTCACATAGCCTTTTATAACACCGGCATAAGACCTAAGTGTAAGGTGAGCTATGGTGAGAGAATCTGAGGGAGGATCAGATAACATTGCCCTAGTATTAATCTCTACTAACTTGAACTTCTCCCATAGGCGTTTCCATTCAAGCTTGACACGCTGGAGTTCAGCTTCGGCTTGGTCCAAAGTGAATCCCACAGATTCTACCTCCTTCCCACGCTCTGATAAGTGGGCTTCATAAGGGTCAAGTCTACTGGATGAAGCCATCGAGTCCTCTTTCTGCATTAACCATTAACATCTTATTAAATCATTAAGTGTATGTTAATATACTACTCAAAAAGATTGGGTCGT
Organism: Viscum album; assembly: GCA_963277665.1. Classification (NCBI taxonomy): domain Eukaryota; kingdom Viridiplantae; phylum Streptophyta; class Magnoliopsida; order Santalales; family Viscaceae; genus Viscum; species Viscum album. The sequence continues at coordinate 329,959,911 of OY728128.1, forward strand.
TACAATAATGGTTGTGATTAAAAAATGAAAGGTGGTTTAAGAATATATAATGATGTTGAAAATATTGATTTAGGATTTGTTACCATTGGAGATGTTAGTTCCATAAAAATCAATGCAATTTGAAAGGTTGATATTGAAAAGGATGTTAAAATCTATTGAAGTTGTATTTGTTGATTTTCTAAAACATAACTTAGTGTAAGTCAACAATATGATGAGGGAAAATAATTCAATTTTATAAAATATTATTATATCATCAGATGAGTGGAATATGGATAAAATTTTATTAGTGTATAATAATCTATTGAAAATCTCTTTTAAATAATAAGAGTTTTTAAATCATATTACTTAAGTGATCCTGATGTAAAAAATATGTGGTGTCATAGACATGGTTATCATAGATAGTAAAATATGATCAAATATTCATAATTTAATATTGTTCAAAATTTTCTACAATTTAATAAGGGATAATAAGATAATTGTATAAAATTTCTAATAAGAAAAAATATTAATAAATTTCATACAATATATGAGATTCAGTCTACCAGGGCACTCAAATTTATTCATTCTAATTTATGTTGTCTGATGAGGCATTATAAAATGAAAAAAAGTTCATTAATATATAACATTCATTAATGATTTCATCTAAATTATCATTATCCTATTTATTCTTCACAAATCATAGGTTGTGGAAATATTCATATTTTTCAGAACAGGTTTGGAATGAGAAATGAGAGTTAATATAAAGATTTTGATTAAATATAATAGTACTGAAGTCTCATTAAATTATTTTTAATATAATCTGAGGAAGCATGGAGCAATACATAATTACAGGGCTCAAAACACACTATAAAAATGGAGTATCAAAATGGAAAAATGAAAGATGTGTGGAAATGAGAAGAAGCATTTCAGCAGAATAAAATCATTCAATGTTCTACTAGAAAGAATCTCTTTGAACTATTGTACTTCGTAAATATATATATTTGTTGAGGATAAAATAAAACATGACTTCATAAATAATGTTTTATATAAAAAAATATATTAATTCAATTGTTTTAAATATTTTTGATGCCTGTGTTTAATAAAAATAAAAAATCAATATCATGGGATATATGATTATAAATATGATCAAGGAATTTTCTGAGTATATTCCAGTAATGGATGAAGTTATAATTATTGGAATAAAAATTTGGAAATGTTTGAGGATTCATATTATGTGAATATTATTGAAAATATCTATTCATTAAAAAATTTATTAAAATGTTGATCAAGGAAGACTAAATATTTTAAGTGAATGTGGAAGTTAGTCAAAATAGAATTTTGAATATTCATAATAATGATGTGATGTGGAAGGTGAAAGAGAAACGTTGAAATTTTCTACATTGCAGTAACGTGTTGATCAGTTTGGGAATAAGAAATCATTTAATCATTTCTGCATTTAAAAAATAATAATGTTATTATAACCAAATGGCTGTTCAAAAAAAGATAAATTAATGTGGTTAAGTTTCAATAAATCAAACAACGCTTGTTTGTAGTGGCTATACACATGGGGAATTTTTTATTTTGAAGAAAAATTGTACCTAGTTAAAAGACTAAAATATATTTGAATGTATCTAAAAGTGTATGCAGATAAAAATTACAAAGTTTATCAGATGGTAAAAAGTCATATTATCTAAATGGTGTGATTAAAGATGAATTTTACATTGAATAACCTTCTCGAACTCTACTTGATAATAATGGATGTAATCTTTTTAAATTGATGAAATTATTCTATTTTTTTATAACAATCCTCAGGTAATTAGTATTAAAAACATGATTCTTATTTGATCTAGTAGATGTTTTTTGATATAATGGTTTTTAGTTTCATATAAGTGAATTTTGATAACTATAGTTCCCTTATTGTAACTGTTTTTTTAAACACTCATTTTAGTGATCAAAAAAGTGAGTATTGATAAAAATTGAAAATGTATCATTTATAATGAATTTTTGAATCTCATAAGAAGATAGATTTATTCCACGCCCTCATTACCGGATATTATTTATGATATTATTATTTGTTTAATATACTACTGTAACACCCCAACCCCTGTTACCCAGAGTCAGTGCATTATTACATAACATTGGTATGATCACAAAAGATCACGTCTAGAAAGATAGATTAGTTTACTATCCTAGGAAACACTGGATACATTCATAAGTCTTACATTACATTATAAAGTAAAAATATAAAACAACATAGTCTCTCTAGTCTACACTAATATCCCATCAAACAATAACTGATGGTTTTTCATAAAATATTTCATCACATCCTAGAAAAATAAAACATTGAAAGGGGGGATCTCAGATGCTCAGTAAGGATAACAATATAGTGGAAACTTTTATAAATAATCATAAACATTTAAGGTAATGTATAACTAAAACAAAAGTCTTTTAAACTATAAAATCAACAAAATATGGATAAAATAAAATGAAATGATACCTTTTTCTTATTCCCATGGGTATTTTACTAGTTGAATAATCACATGAAATATCAGTAACCAATTTCATAATGATGGATTGTATAATTCGATACTATCATAACCACATAGTCAAGGCCTCATCCCAAGACTACATATAAGATTCATCCAAGGATTTCTTCCAAGACACTAGTATTCTCATTAGACCTAACGATGCATCAAGGAGCTATAGCTGGATCCACCCGTCACATACTAAGACCAATTAATTCCTCGTACATAATGGTTTAAGCATTACATAACCATTATTATTAAAAATAGCATATGAAATGTAAATACTTTCATAATAAACCATGAATGGTATAAAAATAACATATACACACTCAAACATATCACAAAACCTTCAATACAATATGTATGTTTTGTATCAAAATGAATCAACTAAAAATAATCTTATGATCCCTCAAAGGATGTTGACATAGATGAAATCAAAACTATTTGAGGGAAATATCTCTTTTCTTGAAATCATTTAATAATAATATAATTATAAAAGAAAACATTTACTTTGAAAATATTCTTATAATCTTGTAAGGGAAGTATCGAATATTTTATAACGGCGGAAAATAGCCACACCCGCCATATAAGTTAAAAAGGACTTTCTTACCGTAATATTGTTGAAAATATTGAAAATGACCTTGTTTGGGAGAAGACAAAAAGATTCCTTTATAAACATCTTATAAAAAGTCAAACAAGGTTATAACTAACATTAACCCATGGTTAATAAAATATTAATAATGTTTTGAAATATATTTTTAAGAAACATGGATGTCGATGAGAAAGAGGTCACATTAGATAATTACGCATAAACAACCTCTGATAATGTAGAGTTTGTGAAATAAACCCATAAATTGATCTTTTCCATGGTCGATGGTAGTTTAACCTCCTGTATAATAATTAAATAATTTTTTTTAAATTATACAAGATTCATATACATAAATATTATTACATATATGATCATTTAATATTGCATTTTTAATAATATTTTAGTATTATCGTCATTTTAGGTGTTCACTTACCCATTTTCTTTTATATGTTTTGTTAAATAAGCCATGTTTGTTATCCATAGGTTGTATCCTATTCATATCCAGAATTATATCAAGTCCTTAAAAATTATTTTTAATAATTAAATGAAAATTAATCTTGAATGGGTATGATGGGGAATGAATCTTATCACGTTCGTGGTGATGGTAGTCCGTACGTATGCACGAGCGACAATATCATTCTTTTCATATTAAAAAAATATATAATTGGATGGTGTATCATATATAAATAATAATTATCATGTTATATTTATTATTATAATAATTACACATCATTATTATACCCATCCAAATAATAATGTATTGAATAACAATTACACCACGACATGGAGACGGTAAGCCGTACATACACACGTATGGTGAATGCCATTCAGGGGATGGATAGAATAATGAATTTGTTTATACCATATTTATAATAACATCATAGTATATAGAATATAATAGAGTTGTTATTTTATAATGGAAACAAAAAAGAAAAAGGAAGTGGAAGAAGAAAGGAACTAGAAAGAGGTGGTGAGATTTTAACCCCTTCTTCATGTTCTTCCTTTTGATTTTTTCGAAAGGGCTCCTTAAGTTGGCTTTGTGACTAAAGGAAGTCCTCTAGGATTAATTTATCGAATTTGAGAAGATAATTGGGTAGGGTTTTGCCAAACCAAAAGGCTTTGAAGGTGTGAATTTGATAGCAGGGGGAGTGCCCTTTTATAAGAGGGGTGAGGGGAACCTTAGCCAAAACATAAAATATTATTTTGTAATAAATTCATATTCAGTTTATAATGGTTCTAATGAGAATTTTTGTTAATATAAGATAGGTATGGGTTGAAATTATTTCATACAATAGATTTTAGATAGCTTTGGGTCACGATATTATACTTATCATTTATATTTACCTCTAAGTTAAATAGTTTGACATTTACCATGACTTTTTGTATTTTTATATTATGTGGTTCATAAACGTACTATATACTTACAAGAGAAACCCAAGTGGTTCAGTAATGATACAAATATCATTAAATAAGTACCTTAGACAATCCTTAGATTTTTAGGAATATTATGCCAATTAATAATATAATATTTGTTTTAAAAACTCCATTATTTCAATTTTGACACTATTTAATAATTTATTTCTGTTAAAGTCATGCAAACATTATTAATTATAATAAAATTTATTTAATCAATCCTAACATGTCATGTTAATAAATAAAATTCATTGATGGATAAAAAATTTGCAAATTATATTTATTATAACATTTATAATACCAATAATTTGATTATTTCATTAATAAGTAAAATATTGCATCATCATTGTGTCATAAATAAATTTAATTATTCAATGTCTAAAAATTATAAAGAATATATCATTTTGTAGGAAATAGTTTTAGATTTATAATAAATATTTATAGATGAATATATAACAAGTATAACCCTATGTAAATCTTTTTTACTAAAATATATATGCTTATGTCATTTTTGTATTTACATTAACGTCATTAATATAAAGTTTCATTATCACTTACAAGTGGCTCCATGGGGTCCCAAAATCGACCCAATGATGACCATGGTCTTAAATGTATCATCCAATAGGTTTAAGAAACGTTTTAGGGTAATTTAATATTATTGTAATATTATTTTTTACCATTATTTACCTAATTTAACTTTTAACCATGGTAAATAAAATATTTACCGAAGTAATTATTCAACATGTATAAAAATAAAAGTTACCTATTTACACAAGTTTGGCCTCCTAATTCTAAATTTCGAATCCATTTTCCTAAATTCAAATCACATAAGTGGAAGAAAGTAATTTAAAATTGATTCACATTGTCAAAACAAAAAGCAGTTTTTTTAAGAAATAATAACTATCCAAATATTGACATATGCGTATGTCCAGTTTAAATGTGAAATTATGTACAATGAACAAAATTGGATTAAATGGTAAAATTTTAATATAATTATACTTTAAAACCACTCAAATTCATAATTTATCACTATTAATCATTTCTATTAAATAATTGGTTTTTAGTAATTTTCACAATTCATCAAAATATAAAAGTTATCAAAAAAGTACCAAAAAGTCAACCTAAGATAATTTCGATATTCCAAATCAAGAAACAAAGACCATATTGAATGATAAAGTGTATAAATTTAAAAAATTGTGTATTACTATTCATACATGCTAGTCTGGTTTGTTGTGGTGTTTGTTAGAACTCGAAGTTGTGTACAACACACGCTACTGTATTATTCAAAGAGAAGCATACTGTGGAAGCATGGGGTATTACATTCTCCCATCCTTCAAAAAATATCATTCTAGATATTTCTAGAATCTTAATACAAAATAAGACATAGGTGGTTCTTCAACATAAGTTCCTCGGGTTCCCATGTTGCCTCTTCAATCTTATGGTTTTTCAATAGAACTTTTACCGGATGAGTTCTCTGGTTTCTCAACACTTGTTCTAGGGTATCAAGAATCCTGACGATCTCTTCACAATAAGACAGATAGGGTTCAAGTTTTACATCATCATAGGTGAGTAGATGTGTTGGGTTAGGCATGTATTTTCTAAATAGTGATATGTCGAACACATCGTTAACTAAGGAGAGATTTGGTGACATTTCCAAATGATAAGCTACTACGCCAATTCGATATAGAATTTTGTAAGGACCACTCCACCTTGGACTCAATTTTCCCTTCTTACTGAAATTTATTACACCCTTCTATGGAGATACCTTCAACAAAACATGATCTCCTACCTTATATTGCAAATCCATCATTCGGTTGTCAACATAGCTCTTCTGTATACATTGAGCTGATTTGATATGGTTTTGGATTAGCATTTCATTTTCCATCGTTTCCTCCACCAGTTTTGGGCCAACTATTTTTCATTCACCAACATCAACCCAATAGGTTGGTGTGTGACAACTCTTTCTGTATAACACTTCATTTGGGGCCATATGAATATTTGAATGGAAGCTATTGTAATAGAAAAATTCTACCAGGGTAAATATTGATCCCACATACCCTGAAAGTCAAGTGAGCATGATCTCAACATGTCATTTAAGGATTGAATAATACTTTATTATTGTCCATCATTTTGGGATGGTAGCGAGTTCTCAAATGAATATTAGTATCCAAGGCCTTCTGAAGACTCTTCTAGAATATTGATGTAAAACGTGGATCATGGTCTAAAATAATTGATAGGGGAACTCTTTGAATTCTCACAACTTCATTAATATATAGCTTTGCTCGATGTTCAAGTGGTATATCTTCTCTTATAGAATGTAAATGTGCTGACTTTGTATGATGATCAACAATGACCCAAATTGTATCATTCCTTCTAGGAGTATTTGGTACAACCATGACAATTTCCATCGTGATATTATCTCATTTCCATTAATTAATGGGAAGATGATTCATGATACTTCCATGTTGTTGCCTTCTAGCTTTCACTTGTTCTCAAACCATACATCTTAACACAAAATCAGCAATCTTCCTCTTCATGTTTTCTAACCAAAAATGTTCATTCGAATATTTATAAATTTTAGTGCTACTAGGGCGAATAGAGAAATTGGAACTATGAGCATCATCTTACAATTACCTATTTTAGATCAGGTATATCGGGAACACAAAGTATCTTCCCAAATTTCAAAATTCCATCTTCATAAACAAATTCACTCAATCTCCCATCATTCACAACATTAATCTTCTTTTGAAACTCTTCATCATCTGTCTAAGAACTCTTAATCCTTTCTAGTAAAGATGGATTCTCAACCATTTGAAAAATCATAGATGTTTCACCTTCCATGGAAATTCCCATGCCCATATTTACTAGATCCATGAAAATAGGATCCCTTTCAACTCCCATGTTGTTAAAAACTCCATAATCCTTTCTACTCAAAGAATATGAAACCTTATTTTCCTTCTATGAGTGGTAGTGCATCGTGAAATCATAATCCTTGAGTAGTTCAAGCCATCTCATTTGCCTCATGTTGAGTTCTTTCTGTGAGAAAATATACATCAAACTCTTTTGATCTATATAAATATTTCATTTTTCACCATATAGATAGTGTCTCCATATCTTAAAAAAAATATTACAGCTGCTAACTCAAGACCATGTTTAGGATATTTTTTGTTATGAATTTTTAGTTGTTGTGATTCATATGAAATAACACTATCATTCTACATAAGGACACAACTGTGTCCTTTCATTGAGGCATCACTATAAATAATAAATCCATCATTCCCCGATGGTAGATTCAAGATAAGAGCATTGAATAATCTTCTATTCGGTTCGTCGAAACATTCTTCACAATATTTTGTCCAAATAAATTTAACCCCTTTACATGTAAGCTTTGTTAATGGGTTAGTCAAACAGGCAAAATTTTAGATGAAATGTAGATAATAACATTCTAAACCAATAAAATTGCGTACCTCGGTTATACTCATTGGTGATGTCCATTATTGGATTGCTCTTGTCCTAGAAGGATCAACAGAGATTCCATCCTTAGAGAAAATATAGATAAAAAAAATAAATCTCTTGATTCCATAATTCACACATTCTAAACATACCATATAATTCATGTCTTCTCAGAGTCTGTAGGATAATGCGCAAGTGATTTTCATGATCTTTGTAGCTTTTTGATTATACCAATATATCATCAATAAATACCACTACCAAATCATCAAGATATTCCTCGAAAACACTGTTAATTAGATCCATGATAATAGAGGGGGAAATAGTCAACCCAAATATCGTTACTGTAATCTCGTAATGCCCGTACCTGGTTTGAAATGTTCTTTTCAGATTGTCTTCCTTCTTCACACACATCTGATGATATCGATATCGATGTTCAATATTTGAAAAGTATTGAGCTCCGTGACGTTGGTCGAATAAATCATCAATTGGAGGTAGAGGATATTTTTTCTTCATTGTTATAGCATTGATCTCCCTGTAGTCAATGCACAAACTAATAGATCCATCGTTCTTTTTAACAAAATGAACAGGGATCCCCATAGAGAAACACTAGGGTGAATAATACATTATTACACAATTCCTCTAGTTGTTTCTTTACATCCACTAATTCCACAATGGCCATTCTATAAAGGGTCTTCTATATGATCCTTAAACTATAAATTAGGTCAATGGAAAACTCGATTTTTCATTCTTGACGATGTCTAGGTAAATCCTCTAGAAAAACATAAATATATTCTTTCACAATAGGTACATATTCTATTTGAACATTCCTTTCCTAAACCACAATAATTTCATTCTATTCCTCCCCAATAATTTAATTTAGTTGATCTACTGTGGGTGGATTTAGATATGAATTAGGTGGTGATTATTCTGCTTTAATGATAAGGTGTTCCTTATCATCTTCATCAAAAATAGTAACCTCCTTACTCTTACAATAAATTTTTTCATCATGGTACAAAATCCAGTTTGTTAAAAGGATTATATCAAATTCAATCACGGGTATGACGATCAGATCTGCAGATAAACAACATGTATATGCTATAATGGGGACAGATTCACAAAACATTATTTTGATGATACTTCCATTATGAGTATTAACTTACAAATCCCTTGTTAAATCAAATTGAAAATATTAATTTTTATAGAAAACTAGGAAGATATAAAACAATGTGATGATCCAGAATCAAATAAAGCATTTTCTAAACTAGACGAAACCATTAAATTACCCGCCACCATGTCTTTTAGAGCTTCTACCTCCACAGTAGTGATAGCATATGCTTGGACTTGACCCCTTGTCCTTTTATGAGGTAAGATCCCAAGATGATTAGAGCATCATGTGCATAATGTCCCATTTATCTCCAATTATAACATTAAACATCAATAGCTTCTTTCATCCCCTTCCAATCACTAGCTTGGTGGCCTTTTCACCACACATGTTATAGACTCTCATTCCCTACAGGAAAGTATTGGGGTGTTTCTTCCCATATTTATTGCAGGATGGATATTCGACATTTCCCTTCATCCCCTTATTTCCATTTCCAAAGTGATCATTAGATCTCTTCTTCTCTTGCTTTCCATTAATGTCGTAATACTTAGAGAATTCCTTTTCTCTCTTGATAGCACATGATACAATTTCTTCGTATAACGAGAAGGATTTTGAGACTAATTCTAGATGGAGAAATGGTTTTAACCGATCAAAGAATCGATCAATCTTACTTCTTGGTTTATGTATACAATCTGCATCATGCCTTGCTAACCTTGTAATGTTAGACTAAAACATTGCAACATTATCGTCCTCTGTTTTCCTCAGAGTCAGAAGTTTTCTTTCCATATCCGCTCGATGGTCATGAGGAAAGTATTTTTCTAAAAATATCTTTCTAAACTCTCTCGATTCCATATTTTATACTTCATCATCTTCCTTCATGTTTTCAATAAATGACCACAATTGATCAACATCTTCAGTGAGGCGGTAAACTGCCATTACAATGTTTTCCCTTTCACTGCCCCTCAAGGCGTCGAATATATTCTTTAAGGAATTTATCCATTTCTCACCTACTAGTGAATTTTTACCCCCATGGAATGTTGGTGGTTGATTGCTAATGAAGCGATCTATCATTGATCCTCTACGCTGTGGATCAGGATTCTCTATATAGGTATGGTTATTATACATAACCTGAGTGAGTTATCCTAGTATGATGATTAGCTGATCAGCACCAGTTGCATCACCAGATCCACTATAATTACCTTGAGTAGGTCTCTAATCCCTACATGGAGTGTGTGCCAGGATATGGTTTCCATTCCTTCCACTAGGTGACATTTCTAAAAAATTGCATACTCTAGATTAGTTTATGAATCGCAATACAAAAATCCAATGATGTAAAACACATAACAAAAATTGAACAGTTTATGGATATAATCCATAATCATAAAAAAAAATTTCTTTGAGGAAGTATATACTCATAAACCCTTCATAATGGGTTTTAATGAAAATGAGAATTATCCTATGCATATCCCCAGAGATTGTCGTAACCAAGAGTGCATCAAGGAATGTTGTCGTGCACCATTTCTTGTTCGAGTCAATCCCAAATCGGAGTTTTCAGGTTTTACCCACAGGAACATTTGTTCCAGAGCCACCACTACCTTCTCGTATCAAGATAGGGTTGTATTTATCAGAAAACTCACAAAGTATCTATAATACCAAAATTCTAGGATGCACTATTATACTAATCCACAAAGTATATCATAGGGATATGGGCTCTAATTAGTGTTTATCTAAATCTAACTTCCAAGGTTTGTACTAGACTTCCTATGATACCAGCTGTAATGCCCCAACCCCAGTTACCCAAAGTCGGTGCATTATTACATAACATTGACATGATCACAAAAGATCAAGAATAAAAAGGTCGATTAGTTTAATTGCCTTAGAAACACAAGATACATTCATAAGTCATACATTACAATATAAAGTCAAAACTACAACAACATAGTCTCCATAGTTCACACCCATATCCTCTCAAACTATCCCTATAGTTCACTCAATAAATACTTCTTCACATCTTGGGAAAAATAAAACATAGAAGGAGGTGATCTCAGATGCTCAGTAATGTTAACAATATATTAGAAACATTTAGAAATAAGAATAAACATTTAAGACAATGTACAACTAAACAAAAGCCTTTTAAACTTGAACTTCAACATAATATAGAAAAAATAAAATTAAATAATTCATTTACATATTCACTTGGATATTCTACTAGTCAAATAATCACATGAAATATCAATAACCACTTTCATAATGATGGAATTCATAATTCCAGACTATCATAACCAAATAGTCATGGCCTTGTGCCAAGACTAAAAATAAAACTTTTCTAAGGCCTTGTTTCAAGATGCTAGTTTGTCTCATGAGACGTACTGATGCATCGAGTAGCTATAGCAGGCTCCACCTATAACATACAATGTCTGATGCATTCCTCATACGAAACAGTTTAAACATAACATAAACAGTCGTATTAAAACTAGCATACGAAATGTCAATACTTTCACCACAAACCATGAGTGGTATAGAAACAACACATCCACAGTCAAACATATCAAAAACCATAAATAAATTATGGATGTTTTGTATCATAATGAATAAGTTTCAAATAATCCTAAAATCCTTCAAAGGATGTTGACATAGATGAAATCAAAAACAATTTGAGAGAAATATCCAGTTTTTGAAATCATTTAAAAGTCACATAATTATAAAAGAAAACATTTAATATGAAAATATTCATATAAGCTTCTAAGGGAAGCATCGACTATTTTATAATTTCAGAAAATAGCTGCACCCACCGTATAAGTTAAAAAGGACATTCTTACTTTAATTAGGTCCAAAAGGTTCAAAAGGTCCTTGTTTGGAAAATGACAGAAAGATTACATTATAATCATAATAAAAAAATTCAAACAAGGGTATAAATGACTTTAACCCATATTCTATAAAATAGTAAGAATGTTTTGAAATACATTTTTATTAAACAAGAATGTGGATGATAAAGAGGTCCTACTAGATAATTACGTATAAACAACCTCATATATGTAGAGATAGTGAAATAAACCCTTACATTGTAATTTTTCTTGGTCGAGGGTAGCTTGAACTCCTATATAATAGTTAAATCATTGTTATTAAATTATAAAAGAATAATATACATATATATGATGTCATATATGATCATTTAATATTTCTTTTTTAATAATATTTTAGTATTATTTTTTTTGGGTGTTCACTTACTTGTTTTCTTTTATATGTTTTGTTACATAAGACGTGTTTATTATCCATAGGTTGTATCCTATTCATATACAGAATGATATCAAGTTCTTGAAAATTATTTGTAATCATTAAATGATAATTAGTCTTGGATGGGTATGATGGGAAATGAATCTCATCGGGTTTGTGGGGACGGTAGTCTGTACGTACGTACAAGCGATAATATCATTATTTTGATATTAAAATAACATAAAATTGGATGGTGTACAATAAATAAAGAATAATTATCAGGTTATATTTATTATTTATATGAATTAAACATCATTATTATACCCATCCAAATAATAATGTATTGAATAACAATTACACCACGACGTCTAGACTGTAAGCCGTACGTACGTATTTTTGGTGACATGTCATACAAGTGATGGGTAGAATATTGATTTTGGTTGTACGATATTTATAACGACATAAAATTATATATAAGAAACAAGAGTTTTTATTTTTTAAAGGAAACAATAAAGAAAACAGAAGTGGAAGCAGAAGGGAACTTGAAAGAAGTGGTGAGATTTTTACCTCTTCATCGGGTTCTTCCTTTTGATTTGATCAAAATGGATCTTTAAGATTAATTTCTGACTAAAGAAAGGACTCCAGGATAAATTGATCGATTTTGAGAGGATATTTGTGCAGGTTTTGGCCGAACCAAAAGGCATTGAATGTATGAATATTATAGAAGGGGGAGTGCCCTTTTATAATAGGGATGTGGGGAACCTTAGAAAAAACATAGAATATTATTTTATAATAAATTCATAATCAGTTTATAATGGACCTAAAGTGACTTATTTCATTTCTATGGTGGGGATGTGTATAAGTAATTTAAACCAATTGATTTTAGATAGGTTTGGGTCACTATATTGACGATATCATTTATATTTAACTCGTAGTTAAATAGTTTGACATTTACCATGTATCTTTGTATTTATATATTATATGGTTAATAAAATTACTATATACATCCAAGAGAACCCCAAGAGTTTCAGTAATGATAAACCTATCATTATATAAGTCCATTGGGAGAACAATAGATTTTAAGGAATATTATACCAATTAAAAATATAATATTTGTTTTAAAAACTCATTTATGTAAATTTTGACACTATTTAATAATTGATTTTTGTTAAAGTCATAAAAAATTATTAATTAGAATAAAACTCATTTAATAAATCCTAAAATTTCATATTAACCAATAAAATTCGTGTATTGTATCAAAACTATTAATTTATTTTTATTTGAACATTTATAATACCAACTATTTGAATATTCCATTAATAAGGAAAATACTACATCATCATTGTGTCATAAATAAATATAATTATTCAATGTATAAAAATTATAAATAAAATACCATTATATATGAAATCGTTTTATATTTCTAAGGAATTCTTATAGTTTAATATATAACATGTATAACCCTTTGTAAAAATTAATTTACTAAAAGATATATGCTTATATCGTTTTTGTATTTACTTTAACTTCATTAATATAAAGTGTCATTATCACATAAAAGTGGCTCCATGAGGTCCCAAAATCGACCCAAAAATCACCATGGTCGTACATGTATCATCTAATAGGGTTAGGACACGTTTTAGGGTAATTTTATAATTTTATATTATTATTGATTACCCTTATTTACCGGAATTACCTTTTAACCATGGTAAATAAAATATTTATCGATGTAATTATTCAAAATGTCTTAATATAAAAGTTACCTATTTAGAAAATTTGGACCTCTTGATTCTTAATATGGAATCAATTTTTAAAAATTCAAAATACATAAGTGGCAGAAATTAATTTAAAATTATTTCATGTTGTCTAAACAAAAAGCGTGTTTTTAAGAAATAAAAACTATTAACAGATTAACACCTCCTTATGTCCAGTTTAAATTTGAAATTATGTAAAATAAAAAAAATTATATTAAATGGTAAAAATATAATCTAATTATACTTTAGAACCACTCAACGACATAATTTATCACTATTAATTATTTCGATTGAAAATGTGGTTTTTCGTAATTATCAATAATCATCAAAATATAAAATTTATCAGAAAAGTACAGAAAAATCACCTTAAGTTAATTTCGATATTCAGAATAAAAAAATGAAGTCCATTTTGAAAGATGAAATTTATAAAAATTCAAAATGTGGGTATTACTATTCATAATGTCTAGATTTATTTGTTGTGGTGTGTGTTAGAACTCGAAGTTGCGTATAACACACGCTACTGTATTATTCAAAGTGAAGCGTACCGTGGAAGCTTGGGGTGTTACAACTAGAGAGATCCAAAAGTGTCTCATATGTATGAATTATAGATAATTTATATGGATGTTTAAGGATCATATTTACATGATCTTTCCTATATAATATTTTTTTTAAATAAACTTTCATGGTTATACACATTCATATTAGGCTATTGACTTTAATGATAGAAAATCAACTACAGATGGAAATATTTACTTGGGATATAAATTTTTGTGATAGAATAAAATGAAACAAAGTTCAATACCATTTATAAAATATTAATTAGTTTATAGTTCACAAACACTAGAGTTTACTCAAATGTTGTGGATGATGGTTTAGTTATATGATAAGAAAATTCAATTTCCCAAACCATTAAATATATTTTTTGATAATCAGAGCACAATTGATCTTCCCAAAACCCATGTACCATATACAAGATCAACACATATTAACATAATGTTTCACTTCATAAAATATATTGTTAATTTTGGATATTTTATATTGGATTGTGTTTCAATGAATTATCAATTTTCTAACTACATAAAAAAACCAATCTCAAAATAGATATTTTTAGAATTATGGTTAAATCAACATGTTAAACCTCCAACAAATACTTCCTAAACACAATATGGATGTCCCAAACTGATCTTTAGATTATTTTAAAGAAGGAGGGTATAAATTAATAATATTTTAACATGTTTTAAAATTATTTCTATAATTCATTTAAGGATTTGTTTACCATAAAATGGGTAGATAACAAAGAGGGGGAGATAATGAAAAGGGATATAAATTTATCTTAGAATGGATATAAAATTTCATGTCACTAATGGATTGATCACCATAAAATACATTACATAATATTGTATTGTGATATAAGGACACTCACATCTGACAAATCTTTTTCCTTGATAAAAGTTAAAAAAATTATTTGATTAAAACATTATTTTTGAAAAAGTGTAACTGATGAAAATTTATCACTTTTGAAAAAAAAATCAAATGTTTTCACCAAAATCCATAAGGGAAAATTGAAGATCCTTTAAGATGTTATTTTTTTTAAAATAATTTGTTTAAAACTATTATTTTTTGAATTAATGTTTTTGTAATCAGTTGAAATTATTGAGTTAATATGTTTTGTGTAGTTGTTAAATAAAATTTTCTCTAATGATGATTGATTATTTATAGAAGAAAAATTATTTTTTACGAGAAAAAAATATTCAATATAAAATATATATTTTTTTTGAAATACAGATGATTTCTAAATAAAAGTAGGTTTATAAAATAAAATTTTTTTCTCAATAATGTTTTTTTTGCAATAGATATTTGGTTTTTTGATGAAATGTTGTTTTTTAAGAAAACAAAAAAACTATTGAAAACCCATATTTAGGAAATAATTTTCATATTAAAGAAAAGTTGTTTCCAAATGAAATGTGGTTTAAAGATGAATCATTCTATAATAAAGATTAGTTTTTTGATGAATAAAGTATTTTATGAATAAAATTTATTTAATTAATAATATTTTTATGATGAAATTATGACTATATTGTTTTCAAATGTTGAAGAAATATTTTTATATAAAAATGTTTTGACTATTGGAAATATAATAACTTTTCCAGTCATAGAGATATCTTTATATTATATTCAATCATTTTTATTATAATTTTGATGAATTAATGCTATTATCTAGAGATTGAAGAAAAAAACAAATGCATTAATTTTCCAATGATTTCCAAAATTTTGTTCTACTGGATTCACCATGAGAAGTCCAATTGGAGTGACATGTTATATCAAACTGAGAAGTTATATCAGACTGATAAATTCTATTAGGATGATATGTCCTATGAGACTATAAAGTGAAATCAAACTCTTATGTTTTATCAGTCAAAGATGTTATATAGGATTAATAAGTTCTATCATAATGAGATGTTCTATCATACAAATAAGTTTTATCAGACTGAGGTGTTATATCAAACTGATACATTCCATCAGACAGTGACTTTTTATTTGACTGAGAGATTATATAATAGTATGAAAATATATCATAACGATAATTTTTATTTGGATAATAAGTTATATTTGAATGATAATGTGTATGAATATTAAATTTGCAGAAGATATGTTGGAATTAATAAATGAAACTTATTGAAGGTTTTTTAAGTTATTTGATGTTGAAACCATGATTTAAACCATTTTCATATTTTCCTAGTGCATCAGCCGAACCAAAACTTTTTTTATTTTAAATTTGGTTAACAGAACCACAATGATGAACATAGTTCTAAACAGATATGTTTCTTATGTCCAATTTCAAAACAGGGCCTTTAAAAATTATGAAAATTTAGATGAATGTATTTCATGTGGGTCGGACAAAAGAATTTTCGGGATCACCATTTCTAAGATATAATTTTAAAATTTCAAGATTAATTGTAAAGAATCCATATGTTTGTATAATAACATAGAATATTTCATAAGGGTTAAAGTGGTTATAAAGATGTAAAAATGTGAGTGAATTAATTGTTTAGGAATTTTGGTGTATAGGAAAAACATTTTAGTTTCCTTCCTTTACAATTTATAGATAATATATCAATAGAGGTTGATATTAGAAATATTTTAAACAATATTACCTTTTGAAATGCTAAAACTATATCGAAATGGAATTAAATGTGAGTCATCCAATTGAAGCTATTTTGAGTCAAAGATAAGTTTTTGGAAATGTCATTTTGATCGAGCTTTTAGAATAAACTAACTTTATATTACTAAACTATCATAATAATACGAAGGGAATAATTATAGTTTTTTTGAGAATTTGATTTAGAGGTATTGATTTAGAATTGGTTCATTTAAATTAGGGGCCCCAGACTCACCTTCATTATATTGAGTTTCTTGATGAATCCTCATGGATAAGAAGTTTCATTATTTTATTTTTTTGTTGATGAAATTTTCGTGAGAAAAAACTTTTAAACATTTTGGATTTATTATAAAATTTAATATCAATGTAAAGAATGTTTCTAATGGGATATGGTCAAAATTTTATTCACTTATTCATAATAGTAAAATCCATCAACCCACAAGAGTGGACATGGAAATGATAGAATTTCTCACATAGAGGTTAGTCCTTGTAAATATAGTGTGTGATGTTCAGTATCATATTTTCATTACTTTTTTTTAATAAATGTTGATAAGGTATAATTATAAAAAAATAGTGGCTAAGATTCCTAATGTTCAAAATTTCTAAATGGAAGCAACAGATTCACCCCCCCCCCATCTAATTTGATATTTGATCCTTTTTATCTTAAATGTTCATGGAATGACACAATGTGTGTGTCAAAAACATAATATTTTACTCTAAAATGTATTTTACATTGAAAAAAAAAATATGAGATTTAATTTTCATTATACGTTATGATATAGAACCATAATTCATTTTTGATATGTTGGAATTGACCGATGATCAATCCTATGATGAACCATCTCACTAGGCCCTATATGGATGGTAGAGAGCGAAGTCACAACTTCCACAATCCCACAACCATAGGCCATGGGCTAGAAACAAGAATTGGATGAATAACTAATATAGGAGGAATTTTCATAATCATTTTTACACATGCACCCAATCACCTCAATGAGTACATGTATTGGAATTAATATAAAATATGTCACCTATAGGGAATAACCCATCCATGAGAAACGTCTCTAGGATGTAAGAGCATGACATTGTAAACATAAAATTGAAGGGGAAAAATATACTCTAAATGAGTAATATGTTTGTACCTAAGAATATCTAAAAAAGTAAATTTATGATATATCGTAACTCAAAAATTCTATGCTCCAACCACTAAAAATGGAAAATTTCACCAGGGTATCCCAATCATTCTCTGTAGTCACTATTGACCAATCAGTTATTAGCATAAGACATGAATTGTGTGGGAAAACCCCATTCAGGTGTGAGTATATACATACCCAGTATAACACCATCAATGCATGAAGGGGTTAAATAAGAGACCTGGATGGAATAGATTGCTCAACCCATAGGAAAAGAATCAATAAACCAATTTATACGTATGATCAGTAAATTTTCCAAAATTTGAGAGGAATGAGATCTATATATCATATCTTGTCTCATGATTATAAGTCTACCAAAATTTTTAAGGTTACACAATTGATGGCCAACATATCACATATCTATTTAATTAAGTCATCTGGATGGTCCATACCCTTAAGCATCAGGGGAGTACAATATTTAGAGATAGAGGACCCACTCTCTAGTGAGACAAGGGAGTTCCACAACTAAATCATTTAAACATACATGGAAGACCCTAACCCTATATCCATTGGGGATTACCATGTCCTTATCATAACAACAAGTATGGACGACAAACACGTTAAATCTGCAAGGGAGCACCATATCCAGTGATAGAGGACATACACCCTAATGTGACATGGGAGAACCACCTCTATATCTATATATAAATCATTGAGGTGCCTTCTCTATAATTCCATAGGTGAGTAAATTCTTTATGGATAAAATACCAACACCATGTTACAAAGGGGAGTACCACTTGAATTTGTTTACTCTATGTTTAGTGGACATACACCATGGTTTGACATGGTATTTCATTCACTCTAGAAATATAATTATTATAGAGTACTCAAACCATGATGCGAAATGGGATTATTAGTTCTATTGATAGAAGACTGGTTCTCTGGTTCCACATGGGCGTACCATCTCTATTTGGACTCTATGCGGATCCTTCCAGATCACTACCATCATTGAGATTCTCCTAGAGAATCATAACAACTGAATCATCTCAGATCGTATGATAAATGAAAATTTGAAGACCCCCATTACATTCAATATAGATGAACAAAAAGAATAGTCTACTCATAAACTAAAATATGACTACAAAAAATGTAGATATGAGAGGTGGAAGTTTCCTCAAAAGGTGGTACAAAGTGTGTAGGGGACCCACATAGAATATGGCCTTGTTCTTCTTCTTGTTCATGCACTTTATAGCACTATGATCTTTGGATATGTATTACTTCCTGGATTTATAGGTCACTACACCTAATATCTCAACCACTAGGGGTCGAGTCTGGTTCTTTTAACTGTGCATGTGTCTATGAGACGGTGTACATGTACAATATATGTGTGTGTGTACACTCTGCATGTGCCTATACATGATGTGTATTTTCCCTTCTCTATTTCCTTGTACTCCTAGTGTACATGGTGAAATTCCATCTCTGGGTCACAAGGCATGTAATGGTCCCACATAACATATGATATTAAAATCACCTAGAAACCAGTACTCACTACATCGGGGTCACTACATTGTGTGTGTTCATATGACTGCAAATCATGTAGTGGGGTTATTCATTGAATCTCCCAATTAGTTACAAATCATCCCAATATGAACATTCCACCACAAATCCTGATGTTTGACCCCTAGAAATTAGTGGAAACACTTTGGTCCATTGATTTCATCCCTCTGGTGGCCAAAAATTAGATTTATTTCCTTCTGCATGAATCTGCCTCTTTCCCATATCACTAGTTGCACCTCCCATTACCTTTTAGGATTCTTGATCCATAGAGGAATCATCAACAACCAACAAAACCAACCTGATCCTCCCTCCATTATCTAATCCATTCAACACATTGGGATCAAATGTGAATACATGGGTTCAATCATATTGCTTCCACTCTGCATTGTTGGATCATGACCTCATAAACCAATAATGAATATCATCAAGAATGGATGGGTATTAGAAAATTAAAATGGTGTTAAAATTTTTTTCCATGATTTACTGTCCAATGAATTTTTATTGGTGTTAGAAAGGGTGGGAAACATGTCACAACATGGATAAATTGAATGAAAATTTGAAATCTAATACATTGGCTCATTAAAAGGACTAAATCAAACACAAATCAAAAAAATATATATGATCATGTTCAAAAATATTATCATTAGTTCATAAATCAACAAATTTAATGTCATACCTCAATATTTTATCTTTTCTTAGTGAACAACATGATTGGAAATGATGAATAATATCCATTGCATTTGATGTTCTTCAATTCTCCTTGACCTTGTCACTGGTAATTGTCTAATCTCAGTTCCCTAATGAAAAACATGGAATTATCTTCTCAAATATCCCATGGTAATGAAGAAAACCCTATAAATATTATATAATAGTATAATTAAATTGGGAAAACATTTTGACCATTTAATGAATTAAATAAATGAGTAAATTAATTATTCTAATGAATGTACCCACCAGTGGATGAATTATCTTAACTTCCAATTCTTACCTACTTTATGTAACAGCAATGGTAAATACCATGACATTTATTAAACCATGTTCTCAAAATTTGGATTAGGTATGCTGTTTACGTGTTATCCCTTTTTTCCAAAAAAAAATCACATGAGATATAAAATATATTTAATGTTTTTATAAAATTAATTCCAGGTACAACGATCCTTATAATATCATTTTGTCTCTATGTATGGTTCTATAATTATTCCCTTATTTATTTTAGTGTCATACAAGTAAAAATAGGGTCTCTAAATTATTCCCTCCATGATGATTTTCATCCTCAAAACAAAAAAAAAATACCTAAAAATGTGGGGATTCTAATCCGACACCTAGCTCTCCCACATATAAGAGGTATCTTTAATGTTCACAGGCTACCACATAACAAAAACCAAAGGAATAAGACATCCAAAAAGACCATATTCTATCAATCTATGATTTCCACTATGTTCTCCTCGATGGTGGATCTATTCTCAATGACTTTCTCTCCATAGTGATCTATTTTCATATCATCATGCATGAATATACTTATATGTGACACACGAAAGACATCATGTAACTACTATAAATGTGAAGGTAAGAAGTGGAAGAATAAAACCACACCAACCCTTTGTAAGATCTAGAATGTCTTGATGAACCTTATGGATAGCTTTTCTCCACATCTGAATCTCTACAATCCTTAATATGTGGATAATCACCAGAAAACTTTGTCTCCTTGCATGATCTCCAAGGGCCTACATTGTCAGTTTTCATAATCTATAATTATTATATGGTTTATCCACATCTATATGTTGGTATGATGGATCATATCAATCATCTCTTACACCATCTATGTTCTAGAAACTGGTGCGTCCCTGATCTCATTCCATTAAAATGGTAAAAATTAGGGTCTCTTATATAGGGCCATGAAATGATACATGTCGATAGTAGGGTGGTAAACATTATTATAAAAAACATTACAAAGGGTATGTCACCCTCCCATTATCATCCAAAGGCTAACATACAATCCCTCACTATATCCTCCACCATTTAGATAGTGCCCCGATTTATCCATCGGTCTAGGGTTGAAAGGATGTACTCATCCTCCACTAGGGCATAAACTCTTCAAGTAGTCCACTCCACAACAATGACAAATAATATATATATCATTTTGATATAATACTCAATGTAACACATGAAGGATTATGATATCTCTAATGTATATCAACCCCAAAATCACAACAAAACTCTTCTCACAGATAAAAAGATGTGTGATGACAATATATGTCAGTCAACTACCACCTAGATGGAATCATGTCATCTTAATGACAATGGATTACAATTAACAAAATAAATTTACATTCCATCCCATTTCCACTCTAGGATCACCGGATAATGCAATAATCCTACAAAAACCTAGTGACCATCCTTCACCTACTCACATGTGAGGAAATGAGAGATGAACTCGTCCACACTCATCCACATGGAAATCCAAAAACGATTATTAAGGCCACTTTTCATGTTCCCTACACCATGACATAATGCCAAAGGGGATGTGTGAAGCTATTTACATAGCTCATACCAAATCATTACTGGGACCATTTTTCATCGTTGGAAAAGGAGAACTTGATTTCCTTATTTATAAAATCCATCTTTAGAATCTACTATGGATATCTAGTTACATAGGACCTCCTAGTCGACGTCACCCAACTGTGCCTCCCTCACACACTATAGAAGAAGTGGGGCCAACATCATCAATTTTGGAAAAAACTACACCCTTATCCTCTACTAGGGTTAGTTATAATGAATCTATTATCTCAAATTCCTCCTCCAGTAAATGGTCATGATATTACCTATAAGGGTATCATTCACCTTATTTCCCTTCCAAGTATTACAGACAATATCAATATTATAGTATTTCAGGAACTCCATCCAGCTCTTTTATACCAGGTTCAGGTCTCTCCATCTAATAATATGCATATGACTCTGATAATATAAATAAAAAATAAAGTTATCTACAAAAATATATTACTGCCGAATCCTCAACGAAATAAAAAATACTAATAACTCTAGGTTTTGAGTTACATAGTTCTTCTTCGGGGGTCTCCACATCCTTGAAACAAATTTGATAACTACATATCTCTACATCAACCTGTTGTTGAGAATATCTCCAAAGGCATCATAATATATAGCTTACTCCAAGCACTCCTTTGATTGTTTCAATATTTGAGTACTTTTCAAACTCAACCATAACTCATTGTAAGATCTATGGACATAATAATTTGAGATAAATAGATTCCATTTACCTTATGGAATTCAAAGGGTATTCAATCCTAGATAATCCTTCCATGCACCTTCCATAATAACATTACAAGCAAAGATAACTCAGCACCTCTAACAAACTCCTTATTTGATCCCAAAAAAAGATGTACATAACTAATCCATGTATCCATAACTAATCAAGGTTTGGATTTTACCGGCCCAATAATATGAACATCAAGGATATAGAATTGGAACTTCAAGAGCTTATAATAATGTTTTGGCTCGTAATTAAAGTCTACGTCCTTCCACATGTGCACAACATGGTGCTCCTATGACTCAGAGTATATGAATGTTATCAATGATTATAACTATAAATAATTCTATGAAAGGATCAAAAATTTGATTCATGAAAACCGTAAACATGTCCAGGGAATTCGTCACACTAAATATCATTACCTAGAAATCATAATGTATGGAGGGACATTGTAATGATATTTTCAATATAATTTCCTCATGAAATCTCAACAGGTTGTAGCTAAACTTTATATTGATCATGGATAATCATCTCATTCCTCAAAAATAATAAAATTGGTTGTAAATCCTTGGTGAGGTGTTCTTTATCATTATAATGGCCCAATTTAGGATGCAATAATAAATAAATAGCCACCATCTCTTTTTCAATTAAAAAACACTAGATAATCCTTGGGGGACATAATGGGTCTAATAATAACCCTTACCTTGAATGTCCTCAAACTATTCCATTATCCCTTGGATCTTGTTAGAGAACATATGATTTGTATAAGAAGTCATCAGAGTGGTTCTATGGTGAAATTAAATTCAAAACACCATCTCTCCACTCAAATGTAATCATTTAACATCCTCATTGAATATGTACATATAATCCTCTACGAATTAATGAATCCAGATTTCGAAAGTGGCCATTTCCTTAAGTGCTAAACTCATTGACTAATGTGTTATGTATTTTAGGATCCTACTCACAAAACCAACTAACTCTACTATGGTATCTCTCTCAACCAAAATGTAATGTCTTGTTCTATCAGTCTGAATGCATGTGACTCATCTAGGTGGACATTCAATCTTGGCATGGACTGTGGAAAACCATTCCATTACCAATATGAAATAATAAGGTCTTATCATGACAATGAAGTAGTCCCACAAGAATCTCTCTACCAAGAAACTTTTCGTATTGTAGATAAATAAATTATATTGATGAAGTATTCCCTTTAGGAACATCAAGGTAAAGATTCTAGGACATAGTCACAACTGAGAACTCCATCTATCATGCTGGGGTTAAATAGATTATGTAATGAATCACACATGTTTATACATTTACTAAATCAAGAGTACAATAAATAAATATCATACCATTAATCATATCATTACATCTAGGGTCATATTCCTCCATTTCATGTGATGTTTGATGGCCCCTACCACTAACTACCTATGTATGACATGGGATGAAAAGTGGTGCTTTTTTATGGATATCATAACATCATACACTAATCACAAATAATCTTCTCTTATCTCCACCTTAGCCTCTTCCATCTCTACCTCATTGGGGTCGACTGTGGCCTCGCCTAGAATATCCATAATTCGAGAACTATATCTATATTGATGGTCAATCATCTATTTTCATAACCTCCCCAACAGATATGTTTAGTCAATCATGTGGGATGTGACCTTTGCTGTCACATTCATACATCGTCCCTCTTTATGATTATCTAGTCCTATAAGTTGTAACAACACTTTTGACCATGTGTTTGAGAATGAGCATGGGTATGCATCCTCTTTGATAACTTCATTCTCATTCCTAACACTACATATTACTAGCCATGGGATTCCTACTAATGGCTACCACTATATGTCATTCCTTATATAAGAATATTTATATCACTTGCACTGCCTCAAGAACCCCAACATGTGTGAGAATGAACATGTGTACCAAACTACTGTGGATGTCTTTGTGGATAACCAACACAATATTCATCATCTCGAATTATCCATCATGAATCATATCGTGGGATTACCGTGTAAGATTAGTGAAAATCACAACATCCTCTAAAATAACCATCCCTCCCTACTTCTGCTCTTGAGAATCCTAAATCATTACTAAGTTCAAGCATAATGGATATTACTCCTCATGAAATAGATATAAGAAGTCATACAATAAGATTATTGGATCATCATGAATCTTTGTGACTAACTTCTACTAGCACAAAGTATTTTCATCGAAAAGGGTGGCTTCCAACATAACCATATGATTAGTTAATTTCTGTACAAGTATGGAATCATAGATCACCAGCTGAATTCAATTTGGTGCTACCTATGGATTTGGATCACCATAGAATCTCAACATCCTATGGTTCTAGAACATATGAAGTCTGCATAGTCTACATGCATCATAATACATCTATTCTAGACTAATATATTACTAGATATCGAAGGGTGTTTCTACAATACTATGAGGAGAAAATATCTTGTGATATGTCCCCAAAAAATAGAGTCACCATCACTTATCCTATAATCATCATGATTCTGAATCAGTAGCCTAGATGTATGTCTTTGTGGGGCCATCCTTAATATTTAATAATGATGTACAATGATTTTATAAGCATATATATATTGGGATCTTAAATTAAAAGTAATTTCAATAGACTCAATCATATATTATTGAACTACCAATATTCCCTGCAACCATTGTCTTTGTATTCTGAGTTGATAAGCAAGTAATTGGAGTCTTAGTGAATGGATACATCAGTCCCTACACTAACAATCGGTTCCCTTTCATGAATTCATCACATGAGACACTTTTACACCATCTTCCAATGTCCCAAATATCCTAATATAGGGAAAAATACAAATAAAAATCCCAATGGATATATAGATTTAATAACAATCATTCATTCCATGACCCATCGGGGCCTATCTAGACTATAGAGAGTTGAGTATAAACTACCCCAATCCTACGTACATATTCCAATGGATCATAACAATCATTGAAATGTATAAAAAATATGAATGGAATTTTCAAAATTTACATGTATAAACGCCCCCATCCATATAAATGAATAAGTGTAGAAGATTAATCATAAAATATATAACATCTAAAAAATATACCATTCATGTAAAGCCTCAAGGGAACAGAACAGTAAAAAAGATAATCATACCATTAAACACAAAATGTCCCTCCCAAACAGAAGTATATCTCGACTACATAATACCTAGAAATATAAAATGTTGATAGGGCCCTACTCCAAATTGCCATGCTCTGTCCACAATATGAAGTCATATTTACTCATGTATTATTATAAATCCCGATAATCACCACATACCGGTCCATAATCCACATTAGATATGAAAGGTGTTGGAAACATTTATGTTGGGGTCAGTATATACATACCTAGTAGGAATCCCTATGAAATTTAGGGTAGAGTAATAACAGACATTATATGAATATACTACTCAACACATAGAAATAAAAAAGATTACATTGGTGTATATTTATTCTCATAAAACACCTTAGAAGAGAGAGAAATGAGATATACATATCACAGCTTAGACTAGGATAATAAATCTTCCAATAATTCTAATAGTCAATCATCATTGCCCTGTATATCATGTGTCTGTCTGAAGAATTCATATAAAGGACTTACACCTTGGTGCTTTAGGAGAGTACCATCTCCATTAATATAAGACCTAGGACTTGGGGAAATAGGGGAGTTCCACCTCCTTGTCAATACAATAAGAATAGGGGAACCATATCCTAATTTCATAGCGGAGTAACATATTCTTTTCAATACAACTAGCATTAATGATACACACCATGATGCTAATAAAGATTGTCATATCTAGGGATAGAGGAACCAATATCAGATGCGATAGTGAAGTACCACATCTGTGTCTAATTGTTTAGCATGGAAGACCCACAAACTAATTACAAAAGGGAGTATCATCTCCATGGAAAGACGACTCATACCTTGATGTGGTTGGGAAGTTCCACCTATATATCATTACCCTGATTACGGAGGCATGAAACCTATTACAGTACAATATATACATCCAAACATAGATTATAGAAGAACCACTCCCAATGAAGTAGGATATTATAGTATCCCTAGATATAGGCCTCATTCTTTTGTGCCCAGGGGTGTACCACCTCAATCTCAACACTCTTATGATCCCACATGATCATAACCATCTTCATGTGTTTCTTAAAAAAGTGTCACACTAATAACTTTTTCATTATATATTAAAAGAAACAATTTACACCACTATCACATTATACATGGTAAAACACTCAGTATAGGATACTCTAGGGCAAAAATACTTGTCCAATTAAATTATACACATTAGTTATATGATTCCTCAAGACAACGTAAACGGCATGTATTGGGATGACATGTTGTGTGGTCCCTCTTTACAGTCTGGATGTTACCATTCTAATACATGGATAGTTTTACACGTATTACTACACTATCATTAATGGTACTACATGGTATATCTCATCCATATAGTATATAGCCATGATCTCCTATACATGCCCATGTATATTGGACCATGTATGTGTAAATATTCCATGTCTGTGTACAATAGCCATGTGACTGTACATGGAATATCTCCTACCATTGTAGGTGCTTCTGTATTACAAAATTAAATGGAGTACTGACATATCCAGGCCACATGACATGTGGGGATCCCACACAGTGTTTGATATTTAACTCACCCAAAAAACACTAGCCACTGTAATAGGGTCACTACCTGGAATGTGTTCCTCAGACTACATGTAGCGTATTGGGTTTATCACAAAATATCTTGAACTATCACAGAACATACCAAACCTCTAGTTCCACCACATATCATAAAATATTACCACATTTAATTCATGGTAATAAACTATTGTTGATGATTCAAACCCTCTGGTGACTAGGAATTAGGTCTCATTACATTCACTTGAAGCCTCATGTCACTATTGTGGCTAATGGAGACTGTTGTTTAGTCATGGAATTATAAATCAATGGTGGAATCAACCACATCATAAAATCCATCTTGATTCATCGTCCCGTTTCAATTTTTTTTTCATTCTACGCAAATATTCCCAATTTTGGGGGTTCTAGTGTGCATGATCATCTTCATCAATGTTGTACGCGGACCCTGTGGTCTAATAGAGAAGATCATGAAGGGTTATGGGTAAGACAAATATAAATGAATGTGTAACAATAATTTTTCATTGATTATTGTAAAAATTATTTTTATTGGGAATAATCAGTTTAAGAAACATGGAATGACGAGATATATTTAATAAAAATTTAAAATATATTACATGGTATCATTAAAAGGATTAAATACATCATTGGTCAAAGAAATAGAATTGATATGCCTAAATATAATCATCATGATGGAGGAAATACACCAATGAGGAGTCATACCACAAGATTGGAGTGTTATTTGGGTGAAAAAGACAATTTACAGCATTAAGGTGGATTTGTTTCATTCATTGTTCTCCGATTTTCCTTGATCTTGTCATTATTAATCAAATGATATCAGTCTGCCAATTAGTAATTTAGATTTTTCCCACATTTATCCCAAGGTTATGTAGCTAAAACTATCAGTTTTCTATAATTTCAAATTTATTAGGTAAACAATTAAGTTTGTTTAATTAAATAATTAATGAAATTAAATAAATTAAGCATTGAACGTACATTCCAATGTCTTATTTATGTGAATGTTCCATGATAACAAACATTAGGATACCCCTAAAGTATAACCCACTTTTTTTATTTAACTGTGGTGTCACATTTTAAAACAAAACCTCTATTTTAGATAAATAACATTTTTACTAAAAATTGTCCACACATTATATTAAATAAATTCAATATGTCATTAAATGTAATTTTTTTCCAGATAGGGCCCCAGAACTATGATTTATCATTGAACCTTGATCCAAAAATATTCCATGAAATATTTCAAATTCATTATGTAAATAATAGTTTCTATAGAATGAATTCAAATTGTGTGGATGGTAAAACTCATATTGTGTGTTTTCACATTATATGTGTCATTATAATACAAAAACAAGCATCACATTACCCAAACTTATCAAATATTCTCATATTGTATTAATACATTAGGAACATAGTCTATAATTCAATTATGACATGAAGGAATCAACCACATGTCAATTAGGGACATGATATACCCGATAAGACTCCAATTGTATGTCCACAATAAAAAATATCATTATAATCTAAAATCAGATTCACATATCCAAAACATTGAAAATGAGTATATATTTACATATTACATTATAAAAAACATCCACAATTAATTTTACATGTTGCTATTGATCGTACGTAAAATAAGTACACAATGTGAATGGTATGACTCAAAGTAATTTTTTTCACATTAAAAGTTTCATTTTACAATAAAAATGCATCATATAGGCAAAACCAAGATAATAATCACATATTATTGTGTTACATTAGGTCAAAAATAAATTAATTTTTTATGAATTATAATAATAAAAAATTGTTAATTTGATACATAATGTCATTAGTAGGACTCTAAGTGGATGTTCACAATAGAAAATATCATTATAGTCAAAAAATATGATCACATAGTCGAACCAAGTGAAATGAGATTGAATTGTCATTATATAAGGTCAATCAAATATTTTCTCCTAGAACACAATTGATGGAAAAAATTGCTGTAAACATATAGGTTCGGGAAATTTAACCCATGACCCACACTCACCCCAATTCAATTACCATCAAACAACAAAAAATGGGTGTTTAAAATTTCATTATTAATTTCAAAAAAAACAAATAATTCATTTTTTACATGTATGGATTGGCCAAAAATCAATTCAAAAGTAAATCTGGCCTATATAACTCAATGTATTTGTTTCCACGTTAAAAAGTATCATTTTACTCTAAAACATTTGTCACATTGAAAAAAAATATTCAATCATGTTCGAATTTCCTTTATACATTATTAAAACTATCCATGCATCAATTGTAATGTTTAGAAATTGATCACATAACAATATGAATTATGTTGTGGCTGGAAGGACTCAATGTTCTAGTTTTCATTATATATAAATTTAATTTTAGTCTAAAATATTGTTTTAACTGCCAAAAAATACAAAACAAGATCATCTATTTTGATAATTTTATTATGAAACCCACTATTCGCTTATGATGAATAGGAATCAACCACATCTTAATTTACCATATGATGTGAATTATAAAACAGAAATTGATTATTTTCACATTAAAAACTATAATTTTATTTTAAAACATGAATCACATGGAGAATACAAAGAAAAATGATTTTAATTGTCTTGCATCAATAGAAAACCCATAAATATTTAATGTTTGAAATGTCGGAATCAAAATCTTGTAATTATGAAAAGTGATGTGGTTGATATGACTAAATGTGCATGTTTTCACATTTAAAGATTCATTTTAATCTAGAACACATGTCATTTATAAAAAAAATAGTAAATAATCATATAATGTGATGATACATTATGAAAAATATCTATAATTTTGTCGTGACATCTAGAAATCATCTTAAAATCAATCTAAGAAACAATGTTCCTAATATGAATCAAAGTGTGTGTTTTCAATATTAAAGTTTCATTAATGTCAAAACCAAAAGAGTCATTTCAAAAACCAAGACAACAAGGTCTAATTGATAAGAATCTTTTAAAAATGATAAAAACTTCATTTGTGTCAAGTAGTAATTGACCTCATGTGAAATTAAAAAATGAAGTTTCCCGTATGACTCAAAGTGGATGTTTTCATTATTAATGAGTTCAATTGGTATAAAATGATTAAAAAATTCCAAAATTCAGTCAATTATTCTTTTTTTCTATCAAACATTATGAAAACAATCCACATCTGTCAATATGAGCCTCTTGAATCATGAATGGAGACCCCCATTAGAATGTTGGAACCATGTTCACTTTTTGTGTGACTGAAGTAACCTCTAATAACATTATTAGTATAATTAATTAATTGATTAATAAAAAATAAAATTAACTAAATAATATATTAAAAAAATAATACA
The DNA here is from genome assembly GCA_963277665.1 of Viscum album. NCBI lineage: Eukaryota > Viridiplantae > Streptophyta > Magnoliopsida > Santalales > Viscaceae > Viscum > Viscum album. The sequence goes on from OY728128.1 coordinate 329,991,108, forward strand.
ATTAATAATTAGTAATTAAAATATTTTATTATTAATTAATGAAACAATTATTAACAACAATTTATGTATTGAAGATAATTAATAACTCATAATATCAATAATATATTTAGTAGTTAAAAATATAATTTATATATATTATTAATTAACTATGTAATAAATGTATTGTAATGTAATTATTAATTAATATTAAAAAGATTAATAATATAATTAACATTATAGTCATTACTAATATAAATAATATTATAACGAATAATATCAATATTATATTGAGTAATTGACATTATAATTTACCATATGTGTACTATATAATACTAAAATAATATTTGTAATTTTTTTAGAAATTTTATAAACTTATATAATTTTTTATTATAGTGTTGTACTTTTGTATATAGTTTGATAATTGGAAAAAACGCACTACAAGAGTTTTTTTTATATTGGGTTGAATTTTTTTCTCTAATTATATATATCAAATCAATGTAAATATTTTGTATGAAAACTTTTAAAATTTAATTTTGAATTGAAATGATTTCATAATGTAATATTTCTATTTTAATAGTGTCAAACTTTAATATTTACAATTTTATATATGATTTCAAATCTCCACATATAAATGAGGAATGCTTCCGCATTTTAGTCGTGAAACATTCAGTATGTCCCATATCATCACAGAAAAAGGTACTAATAAATAACCATTATCAGGGATAAATAATGAATTAATAAAGGAATTATTCTTTAGTTCTAAAATAATTATATGATAAAGGTTGAGCATTTTTTGGGTAATTTATGTTATTAATATTTTCATTACTTATTATATACTCCCTTTACTATTTTTATATTAAAATGTGCATAATTTGTGTGAAATATTATTGTTTTATTAATATGTTTAATTTTTTTAGCATTTTTAGATGTAGTCCAATTGAGTCAGTTTACCATTTTATTTATACCTCTCAACCTAAAAAACCAAATTACATTTTTCCTTATTTTTTGTATTCCAATTTCAATATACAACATTTAATTAGAAGTAATCTGGGGCCAATTACAAGATTTTAATGTTCATATGGTCCACACAAGAGGACCCAGTGAAACTATGAAGAAACTGGACCATTTATAAAGATTCAATTACTTGGTACAATCCAGAATTACAAATTAATTTATTATCCCACAACGTTAGGGGGAACATGTAAGGATTCTTGGATAAAAATTTCACATCCCAACTCTAAAGACAAGGGGCCCAACAGATTCATTTAAACACAATCCACCATTATGGACGAGAATTAAAATTAGTATAGTATTCCTAAAATGTATCCTGATATATTCATCCAATCAAAATTAATATTTTTTCTGCCTGAATGAGCAGATATAGGCTGCCAATGTTGATGAAGGAAGAATTTTTATTTGAAGGAATCGTTCAATTGATAAACCCATTCCCATTTTTCCATTATAAAAAGTCATGATTTAAATGGATAGATTAACATTTTTTAATAAAAAAACTATAAAATTGGCTCTATAAGTCAAAATTCATTCAAATTTTGAGTGTATTTGGATACCATTATTATATAAAATATTTAAAAAGAAGATATCTTGTGATTTGGCTTCCTGAATTATCAAAATGGAGATTCAAGTGGAGGGGTATATTGGGAATGGAAATAGTTCACTTCATTGGGCTGTAAATACATACCCCGCCTCTCCTTGCAAAGAGATCGCATTTAAGAAGTGAAGATAACTTATTGGCATAAAAAAAGGCTTTCCAAAGGATTTAGAGTACCTTACATACTCATTTTTTCTCTTTATAGAACTTTCCTCCTCTCATTCTTTGCTTTTAGTTTTGTGTGATCATTGTTGTAATCTTTTTAGTATTTTCATTGTAATTAAATTTTAATGAAAGGTTCCTCATAAGTATCTCTTATTATAATCCATATTATATAGTTTAATATTAATTTTCATAAAATTGATTAAATATGGTTGAATCATATTCCCTTAATTTTGCTTTCTAATTCTATCTAATGTTCGTTTTTAATTATCATCATCGTTTGTGTGTGTATTTGTCACACCAAAAATTTCATTTGCCTTTATTTTTATGATAATATTAATTTATCATCAAAATAATTATAAAAATATTATTAGTCATTTCAATGGATGAGTAAATCTATCATTTTTTTGGGTTATAATTTATGTATATTAAGTGATTTAGAGCATTTCCTCGATAAATATTCTTTAAATTAACATTGTGTATGTTGGAGTTAACATGTCATGGATTAATGACTTATTTTGTTTAACGTAGTGATTACATGGATTATTGGAACAATAAATACACTACCAAATCATGTATGGATAGATATTATAACTCTAGTTAAGTTAAGACTTGTATTGAAGCCTTAACACATAGGAATTCGAATCAATGTCAACTTGTGACATGGGTGTGAATTTAACTCATTATAAGGAAAGGCACAATGATATCACAAGCTTAACTACCTAATGATGAAATCCACCCACTAATTATAAATTTTTTAAATAAATCTTAATCAATAAATCATTTCATAAGCTTAGTAAACAAAACCCCCAATTAAAATACTAACAAATAAAAACAATTATATATTATAAAGTATCATCACCGTGGCTTTGACCTGAGTACTGCTATACATATTAGCAGAGCACCAGAACATTGAACGGTTGATAGGTGACAATTGGATGTGCTTTTAAATAAAACCGTTGATGGGGATGGTGATATACTATTCATTAGTTTCTGATTATTGTAAAAAAAAGTGAAAATAAATTAAAAGAAACAGAAAACCCCACCTTCACATAAAAATCATAAATTGAAAAAACAGAATGAAAAACTTGTCTTCCTATTTCTTCCAATATCTATATAAAGGAAATGTATTCTCCCAAACAATCCCTCATATTTTTTTGACCCATAAATTGAGCGAAGTCTTTTCCAACACAGGAGGAACATTAGATATAATCAAATAATTCAAGAACCAATCCTTGTCCAACCAGTAGAATAATAAATGGCCAATGATATGGAACAAACACTAAAAGAAGTTGTTTCCCTTGATATGAATTATAATCCTCTTGGTATTCAATATCCAAACATAGTAGCTGACTTCGAACTCAAACCAGGTTTGATTCAACTTCTCCCTCATATCTATGGCGTTCCGGTGAGGATCCAAATCTCCAACTAAAAGACTTCCAAGTAGTATGCTCAACCATAAAGCCTCAATGAGTTTGTGAGAAACAAATAAATCATAGATCATTAACTTTCTCCTTAGCTGACTTCACCAAGACATGTCTTTACTTCCTTTGTCTTTGTTCCATAACCACATCGAATAACATGAAATGACTCTTTTTATAGAAATTCTTTCCTACCTCTCGTATTACTTATATCTGAATAGAAATAAGTGTTATTTCTCAAATTTGAAATGAAACACTCCATGAGGACTGGGAGAGGTTCAAAAATCTTGTTACGACCTATCCACATCACCAAATCCCTGACCAAATCTTGATCCAATACTTTTAAGAGGTGTTCTTGGAAATGCAGAGAACTCTCATTAATACAGCAAGTGGTAGTTATCTTGTCGATAAAACTCCTACAACTACAAGAGATATCATAAGCAACATGGCTATAAACACACAACAATTCCATACTCTAGCACATTCTCAATCCAAACAAGCCGAATAGAATAAATCTATAATTCCAAACAAGATAACAGAGTGGATGAGTGAACTTAAAGGTCTTGTGAGACAACTAGCTATGGTGGCCAAAGCCCCAACTTCAAGTTATCTTCAATCTCTATTCCATGGCCCTATCAAGATCTGTGGAATCTTCAGCTCCCCATCTCATCCAACTAACACAAGTCCAAAAACATAAGTGGATCAATCCGATTCATCTGGACCAATGCAGTGCAATGCATCATATGCTCAGAGGAACACCAACCCTCGACAATCAGTTCAGTTTGTTATCAACTTCATCCAACCCAATTCTGAGCCCTTATCTTCAACATATTATGAAGGCTTGAGGTATGGTAATCCCATTTCTCATCACCTTCAATTCCATCCTCAAAACCCCAACCAATTCCAATTTGGTCAAGGTGTTGGTAACATCCTACATCCTTACCCTTTTGTTCCTCAACCTCAAAGGATCAATCCTCCTCTTACTCCTCCAGGATTACACAATCCATGTGAGCCTTCCCGATTCCAAAACTAATACAATCACATTCCCAAGAACTAATATCAAAGAAATACCAATCCGAGACAAGCCTCTTCTTACAGGAAACCATGGGAAATTACAGTTGAAGATCTATCCTCCTTCACCCATTCTTGCTTCAAAAATATTGTTTCACAAATTGCTCTACATGAATCCCACCTAAGCCAGAAACTACAATCAAATTCTTTCCAACTTAAAGATAAATTTTACCCAACCCCAAGGGTAATGTATGAGAAATTTCACTTAGATGAGGGAAACAAATTTCTATCCCTCAAGATAAGTCCTCCAACCCCAATTTGAATGTTTAAATAGAAAATTAAAGGAAAATTAATATTGAAAAATAATATGAAGTCATTCCCTCACCACCTTCCATTACTCTATTGAACCCAATTACTTTTCCTCATGCAATTTCTAAGCCAACGAAGTCATTTGAACCAGATCCTAAAATGATCAACATGTTTAGGCATGTTTGAAGTGAACATTCCCCTCTAAGATTCCATTGAACAAATTTATATGTATTCCATGTTTCTCAAGGAGTTGTGTACCCATAAGATGCAACTTTGTACCATTGAAAATGTTTCCACCCAATATTCTATTCCCATAATGTTCAAATATCCTGGGACCATTATAGTTCCTTTCCAAATAGGAAGTTCCGTCTTCGATGATGAAATCATCGACCTAGGTACCTCAATTAATGTCATTACCAAATCCATATTCTCCAATCATGTTCTAGGTCCCTTACGTCCAATAATTGATGTCATTCAGTTGGCCAATAGAAGCATAGCCAGTCTTGATGGAATAATTGATGGTGTTCTTGTTTGTGTGAATGATCTCATATTCTCTACTGATTTCTATGTCTTTGACATGAGAGGTGAGATGAACTCTTCTTGATCTCCCTTAATTCTAGGAATACCATTCTTAATGATACCGATGTCCAAGATTGATGTCCATTAAATAATTTTATCCATGGAATTTGGTGACCTACTTATCAAGTTTAACATTTTCCAAGTTATGTGATACCATTTTAAGGATCACTATGCATTCTCAATCAATTCTTTTGAGGACATTTCAGATAGTCAGTGAAACCCCAATACATCATGTTCATCATGTACCTATGATAAAGGATCTTGTGAAATTTGATCCATGATTAACCATGACATAAATTGTGAAGTTTATGTGGACCTTCAATTCATAGACTCCATCAATCTAGGGGAATGTGAAAACTCTTTTGAATCCCACGTCAACACTGATCTCTACTACTCCACCATGGTCAGTATTAAGGAAAGTGAATTTGAATAACTAAAAGACCTTCCTCCCGTACTGAGTTTTCTATCCCACAAATCATAGATGATGCTGATCAAAAACTTCTTCCCTAAAACCTGAAATATGCATTCCGTTTCCAAGATAACATTTATATTATTGTTATTTCTTCATCACATACTAAAACAGCGGAGTCTAAACAAGATCAAGAGTTAGAGGAAAACAAACAATCCTTTCGTTGGACCCTATAGGACATACGAGGAATCAACGCTTCTCTTTTCATGCATCACATCCATCTTGAGGAATAATACAAACCAATTATACAACCACAATTAAGACTCAATCCACTCATTCATGACTTATTTAGGGAAGAGATCAAAAAGCTTCTTCAAGTTGGTATTATCTACCCAATTTCTGCTACTGAAAGGGATTTTTCAACTCATATTGTACCAAGGATGTGTGGTATAATAGTTGTAATAAATTAATATGGTGAGGTATTCATAACTCGAGTGAATAAAAAATGGAATGTGTGCATTTATTACTAAAAACTAAATGTTGAAAAATGAAAAGATCACTACCCTTTTACATTCATTGATAAAACGATAGAACGATTAGCAGGAAAGTTACACTACTGCTCTTTTAAAGGATACACAAGCTACTTCAAAATCCCAATCACACCTTAGTACCAAGAAAATCCTTAATTAATAAGCCCCTTTGTAACATATGAATATTTGAGAATGCCTTTTTGTCTTTGTAATTATCCTGCAATATTCTAGAGGTGTATGGCGAGTACCTTTTCTGAATTCATTGAACACTGCATGGATTTCTTCATGGATGACTTTACTATTTATGGTGATTCATTTGAATCGTTCTTGAATTCACTCTCCATAGTTCTTCAAAAGTGATTCAAGTGTAACCTTGTGTTAAATTTTGAAAAAATGTAACATCATGGTTGAAAATGTGATTGTTCTGGAGCACATAGTTTCAAAAGATTGTGTTGAAGTCGATACTTCCGAAATTGAAGTGATCCAATCACTTCCTTAACCCACTTAAATTCTAGACATCCATTCATTCCTTGTTTATACTAGTTTCTATCATGGATTCATCCATAAATTCAGAAGTATTTTCTTCCCACTCATTCAGTTAATCTAAAATGAAGTCAATTTTCATTTAAATGAGGTTTTGAAGAGAGGCTTCATTGAAATCATAACTTCTCTTCCATATGCCCCGATAATCCAACCCCCAGATTGGTCCATGACCTATGAGTTGATTAGTGATTCTACTGATAGATCTGTTTTTTTATCCTTGGTCAAAGAAGAGAAAAAAAATCCAAATGTCATATATTATGCCTAATAACATTGGATGAAACACAATCTCACTACACTATGACTAAAAAGGAACATTATTAGGTGTTTTTGCCTCAGATAAATTCTAGCCCTATCTCTTAAGTGCCAAAATCATCATCTCCAAAGACCATTATGATATATAGTTCATACTCAAGAAAAGTGATTCCCAACTGAGGATAATATGATGGATCCTAATTCTCAAAGAGTTTGAACTTGAAATCAAAGATTGACCTTGAAAATAAAACCATGTGTATGATTACATGTGTATAATTTCTAATTATTCTCATTCTGAAATCATTAATCTTGAATTCCCCACTAATCACCTTTCATCTCTCACTCAAAATCTAACATTGTTTTCCCCAATTATAATTTATTTGGTTTCCGGTTTTTTTCATGAAACATTATCAAATGAACAAAAATGAAGTTAAAAATTGATTCAAAATACAATTTTTAGGAAGAAAATAATACTTTGGAAAACTGGGGTAGATGTGGTAATTAGAAGATGTGTGGATGATGATGAACATTCCTCCATCTTAGAATTTCATCAGTCACTTCCTGGAGGTTTCCAATTTGGACCACAAAGGTCTTCCCAAAAGTTCATATACTCTGGATTCTTTTTGAATTCACTCTTCAAGGAATCACATGATATCTGAAAATCATGTCTCACTTTCCAGAAGTATGGCACAATTTCAAAGAGAAATGAAATGACCCAAAAGACTTTAATTTACAGTGAGATCTTTGAATTTTGGGGAATCGATTTCATGGGACCATTTCCCCCTTCTAATGGATTCTAATACATCTATCTTGAGGGTTATTAGGTTTCTATGTTTTTCTAAGATAAACCCACTAGAAAGGATGATTCACATACTATTAGTGAGTTATTAAATACACATATCTTCTGCTGATATGGCACACCTTGTGCCTTGATAAGTGACATAGGATCACATTTTTGTAATAAATCCATGAAATATCTTTTGAAAAAGAATAGTGTTAGACATAAAAAATAAATTGTATATCACCACCAATAAAATGGAATGGATGACCTCTCTAATAGATAATTGAAAATATTTATTATGGGAAAAGTAAAACCCACTATAAAAGATTGGCCTTATAGTCTATGTGAAGTACTTTGGGCTTATTGATCTCCCTATAAAACACCAGTTGGGATGTCTCCTATTAGGCTTGTTTTTGGTAAATCATGTCATCTTCCAGTTGAAATCCAACATTACTGATTCTGGGTAGTGAAACATTTTAATTTTTATTTTGAAAATTATTTTGAGTAATGACTATTGCAATTGGATGAATTGGACGAGCTTCCACTTGATTCTTATGAGAAATCCAATTTTTATAAAGGAAATTCTAAGGCACTCCATGACAAACACATCCAAAGAAAAGAATTTCCTGAAGGTGAAAAGGTAATTCTATTTAACTCTCAATTTTTACTACACCCAGGTAAGCATAATTCTCATTGGGAAGGTCCATTTTTTATTACCAATGTTTACCCATTTGGGGCAGTGTAAGTCCAAGACCCCTCTTCCAAATGTACATTCACAGTTAATGGACATCAGTTAATAATCTCCAAGAGAGGACACACAATCTATGAACCACATAAGATTCCATTATATCCAAAGATTATGTAGTTGACCCACCACCATATGGAGACATCAACCTGCCAAATCCAAACCTGGGGGACCTCTTTCCTTTTAACACACACTCTCTCATCCTCTCTCTACCTATTTATTCATCATTTATTGTCTTTCATTTTTTTTACCACTATCTTTTTCAAACCCATTTATTTCTCTCCTTATTTTTGTGGGTGTGTCTTTTTTCAAAAATAAAAATAACCTAAAAAATCATAAAAAAATTAAAAAAATATTGATTCGCGCTTTCTCACTATCGAGTTTTGAAATTTTGTTCAACCTTTTTGGATAGTTAAAATAAATGTTATCATCTCAATTTTTTTATTTTCATCGTGGCTTTAAAAAATAATATTGTGACAAAAGAAACAAAATTTTAGTTCCCAAATTTTTATTTGAAAAATCATTTCCCCAACTGTGAGGAACAACATTAGATTTCATGCCATGACCACCTATGGTCATGTTTTTGAAATGTGTGTTTTTACCCCCATTTTTGAGTTTTGAGTTTATTGACCTTCGAGAATAATTTCCTACATTAGTGTTCGATAATATGACAGAGGCATTTTCTGAACCACATGTGAATAACAATAGCCGAATAGCTTCCATTTTCCCTTACTTTAATCCTTATTTTGAAATCCCATTTAAGCCTATGAAAACCTTTTCTTTGATAATCACATTACAAGACAAATTCATTTTCCCTCCTAATATCACATGGATTTTCATTGCATAATTTGTTTTTAAATTTAAGTGTGGGGAAATGGATTTCATTTTTTGGGTGCCCTTTTACTGATTTTAAACGAGTTATCATATGATTGAGGGAATTATGCATTTTGGTGTGGGGGAGGGGTCATCAATCAGTGAGTTTTTGGGAATGTAATGTAATTTAATTTCTATTTTTATGTAAATGTTATTAACTAGTGTTAAAAAAATAAAAAAATAAAAAATAGTAATCCCAAATAAAAATAAAACAAGAACAAAGAAATGGGTTTTGTTTTGGATAGATTAAATAACCCATCCTCAACCTTTGATATTGTTATGACTATTAAAATTATTATCATGAGGAGATCAATCATGGGTTGGGATATTAGTGTGAGATCATTTCCATGTTCAACTTTAAAAAAAATTAAAAGAAAAAATGAACACATATGTCATTAGATGAAGTTTTTTTAAAATATTCAAAATTATCATTCCTTTCAAACATTCATTGAATAATGTTTTTTGATCAATTAAATTTCTCCCTTGCAAATATGTTTTTTCATTTTCTTTCATGTTTTATTCCAAAAAAATTGTGCATTATTTTACCCATGTTTATTGTTTTCCCTCTTCTTCTCTCTCTTGGACATTAAATCCCTACCATCCCATAGCCATAATAAAATCCCCTTAAATGACCACTTCATTCTTTTGATCATTATTATAGAGAATGTATGATGAGATCTATTACAAACTCTGGGATTTTCACTTTTGGTTGGTGAATGATTAAATCTCCATAAATTAATTTTATCATTATGAGAGGAGTATTTTTTGGTGCCACCATTTTCCATTTCTAAAATTGAGCATGAAAAAATGAATTATTTTTGGAACATTGTTTCTGTAACAATTTTTGGTTAAATTCTCTATGAATGAATGAAATTATCTAAGCCTCCCGTGATTAGGGAAAACAAAATTTTAATATTTTTTGGTGAGTGAAAATGTTTTCGTCATGTTTTTATATTAGTTTCACATGTTGGAATGCACAAGGATTTGCATGGGGGACTTGAAGATGTTATAATATTAGTGGCCTATTATATACTCCATTTACTAAATTTATATGAAATGATCATAATCTGTGTGAAATATTATTGATTTAATAATATGTTTAAATTTGTATCTTATTAAAAGTATTCCAATTGACTGAGTATAAGATATTTTTTATAAATATCAAGCTATAGATCCAAATTGTGTGGTTCTTATTTTGCAGGATTACTCTTTAAATATAAAAAATTTCATTATAAGGAATCATCGGCCAATTCATCCATTTTGAGAGTGATATGGTCCACACTAGAAGACCCAGAGGAACTATGATGGAAATGGACCAGGTAATAAGATTGAATTATTCGGATCAATAAAGGCTTCCAAATTTATTTATTATCCTTAAATGTTTCGGGGAGAATTTAACGAGTCTATGATAAAAATATCTTTCACCAACAACAAAGGATAGGGTCCCAACTGATTCATTTAAACTCATCTCATTATTCTGGGTGGGAATTAAAATAATTATGGTATTCATGACATGTATCCTGATGTATTCATTAAATAATGATGAGCTTTTTCCGTATAAAAGTGATGATATAGGTGGATGGTTTTCTGGTAGGGAGTATTCAGATTTCATGGAAACTTTTTATTGATAAACCCATTAACATTTTTCCCTTAAAAAATTCCTTGATTGAAAAGGATAGATTAACATTGTTTAAAAAAACAGTTATAACATTGGTTTCATAAGTCTAAATGCTTCAAAAATTTTAGAGTATATGGAAGACATTATTATTTACCTATTTGGAGAAGGAGATATCTTGTGGATTGGCTTTCTGGATTATCAAATTGGTAATTCATGTTGAGGGACAGATTTGGAATGCAAACAGTTCATTTCCTTGGGCTATTAATACATCCCCCTCCTATCCTTGTATGGATTTGGAATTTCAGAATATAAGAGAACATAATGGCTTGAACAAAGCCATTCCAAAGGCTTGGGAGGACCTTAAATAAACATGTTTTCATTTGAGATACCTTTCCTCCTCTCTTTGATTACTTTTACTTTTGTGTTTGACATTATTGTAATCTTATAAGTCTTTCTTTATAATTCTGTTTTAATGCTAGTTTCTTCTTAAGTATCTCTTATTCTAATACACCATATGTAATTAAATATTAATGTTCCTAAAATATATTAAATATAGTTGAATACCCTTCCCATAATTTTCTTCCTCATTCAATCTAAAGTTCATTTTTAATTATCATCGTCATTTGTGTGTGTGTTCATCACAACAATATTTTCTTATCCATTTTGTTTTATTATATTCTTAATTTATCATCATAATAATTAAAACCATATTTCTAATCATTTCAATTTTTGAGTCAATCTCTCATTGGGTTGAGTTATAAATTAGGTATGTTAAACAATTGAGAGATTTTCCACGATGAATATTCATTAAATTAAAATTATGAATGTTGGACATATCATTTCATGGATTAATGACATGTTCTTATTAACGTATGGATTACATGGATTATTAGAACCATTAATACAATAACAAAATCTTGTACTGATTAATATTAGAATCATAGTTATTTTAATTATTGGATTAATTCTTTAACACTTAGTAATTGTAATAAACATCAACTTGTGACATGGGTGTTAATTTAATTCAATATAAAGCAAGGGTCAAGGATATCATAAGCTTAACTACCTAATGATGAACTCACCCCAATATTTATAGATTTTTTAAATAAATCATTTTCAATCAATAATTTCATAAGCTCGAATACAAACACCCCAATTAAAATACCATCAACTAAAAACAATCGACGATTAAAAAGTATCACCATCGATGATTCGAGTTGAGTGCTACTATACAGATTTACCGATCACCAGAACATTGAACTGTTGATAGGTGAAAATCATCCATGATTTCAAAAGTAAGATTGCTATATCATTTTAACATTGAAAATAGTTATTCATGTCGCTGACATGGGACATATTGTATTATCTCATAGAAGATGGTTAGGTAGGTGATGAGATGTTTTATTAATATCAATGCACATATATCAATATCTATAATCAATATATCTATATATTTATATAATATTTATTATATTTCCTTCAATATAACCCTCAAAAATCTTTCACTGCACTATTTTTTATCATTTCTTTTTTTTATGTTTCTCACACTGATGATTCTTCCCAAGATGATGCACATCACCAAACAAATTGCTTATAGAAAATGAATAACCAAAAAATTATCCATATTTACATATTAGTTAATATTTTTTAAATAAATTATAACATGTATATAATTGAAAATATTAGTATCAAATTTAAAAAAATTGATCACAAAACAATGAAATCTGTTATCATTTATTTTGGAAAAGGATAATCCATGAGTGTTTTTTTCTCTACAATGAGAGTCCTATTCAAGGGGTTTTTTTGGTTCCATCTTCCACTCTATGATTTTTTCTCTATATTTTTTCTTTATTTTACATGTTATTGCATTTTATTTTTCATCACATTCTTAAGAATCATCTTATAATTGACAAGCACTATTCTTTTGTCTCACCACAATGGTTCATCAATTGTAATTATACATTTTTAGGATCATCGGATCTACTTCACTAGGTTTAGTTATTCTTCATTCGAAAAAATTCTTGATCTACTACATTAGGTCTATGGAATCATTGGTTTTAGCTTTTCTTCATTTGATCATAGTTGTACTGGGATCTTTGTCATGCTTTGATTATATTTTTTATTCTATATCATTCTCATATGTTAATCATTGGATAGGGATCTTCATCATAATGTAGTATTTTTGGGTTTTTTTTGTATTTGGATATTCATTCGATAGATTTATATAATTTATCCAATATGTTTCCATTGAACATAGTCAGATTAGGATCCACATTAGGTTTATTTCAACTTAGTTAGATTTGTAACGTTGTAATCTATATGGTGTCTTCTAATATCATCATGTTTAGATAAAATTTATCATATTATTGCCTTCATCGGATTATTTGGTTTGGATTCATTAGGGTATTCAAGTCATGAGATTCATTTACATTTTTATCTTTGCCTATTCTACTTCATTGTAAATTGTCAACCTACATGACGTAAGCAATATCTTCTGTTGGATCTCTTTTTGTCTCTCTAATCCATGAAAATTTATATTACTATTTTTTGTGCTAAAAAATACAACATGTATGTGGTTTTCTCATATGAAATTATGTGGGATAGATTGGATTTGGTTTGTGTGGTATCAATGTTTGGTCTTCAATGAGTTTTTCTAGTTGTGTGGTATGGTAATTCTAGTTACTTAGGATTTCATTCAAAATATGATATATTTATTAAAACTGAAAAATACTCTCAAAATCATATTTCCACTACAATTTATTATGACGTAATTTCATAATAGTAATTCATGAGATTATATGTATGATCCTATTATATAATTGCGGGGTTCATGGGAAATGAAATATATTACAATTATTTAGTTTTTTGAAATTAAAGAAATCATTTTCAAGAGAGAAAATGAAAGGGATTATTTTTTACCTCCATTTATTATAGAAGAGTTCTAGGATGTTTGAAGGCTTATTTGGGGGTATAATTTGACATTTAGAGGAAATATATTAATTTTTTTAGGGGAATGTAAAATAGTAAAAATATATCTATGTGACATGATATGTTTATGGGGAATTATCTATGGTATATCATTATACTTTGTTTTAATTCTCCCAACATTCCCATAATTCATCAAAATCATGTCAATTGTTATCAAAATGATTATAGGAATGTTGCATATTAAAATTTGATGTATTTTATTTTTAAAATAATGTTTTTTATGGAGGTAGAAATTGGAGGAATGGTCATGTTTTCATAGACATCATGCAATGTTAATTACTATTATAAAATTGAAATGTTAGATATAATCAATAGAAACAATGATGATCTAAATTTAATTATTATTATTTTAAAATTTTCCATATTTATATATATAATGTCTTCTAATTTTCTAATTAAATTAAATTTTATGATCTCACATATAATGTCTACTGAAAAAGAGTTAGAAGAAAAATCTTAGAAATAATGAGAGTTTATGCTTCATGGGGGCAATGGATTCCATAATTAATGAATTAGACCAAAATACTATATATTTCTATAAGAAGGATTCAACAAGGTGAAGGAAGAAAATTATTTTCAAGTTAGAGAGTCTTAAAGGTGCAATCACTATATGGGGAAAATGAAATCCTTGATATTATTCTGAGATTATTTTTTGATCTGTCTCTTCTAGGGGAACTTTTATTTCTACTAAAGATTCCTACTTTATCACCTGAGTTGTTACATTCTATATTAATACTCATCTCTCATAAGAAATCATTGATTATGATGCTATATCATCTCTTTCAAAAATACATGCCACTAAGGCCCCCATCCTAGTTTGATTTCAAGCCCTATTCTTCAAGTAGATGTGCTTATTGAGGGGCATGGAATCACACAAATCATGAACGTAATATGGAAGGGTAATACTTTATTAAATTAAAATAATAAGACAATGATCACCCTTATTCTCAATGTGAAATATCCTCATTGAGATATATAACTCTTTAAAATTAGTCTATTTAATGTTTAAAATATTATTTAATAAAAATATAAGGTGAACTAGCTTAAATGTTTGTTTATATACATTTTTTAGGTAAATCATGGTTTATTTGTGACCATATGGCTTATATAAGGTAATATCATATTTTCAAAAAATATTCCTCTCCCAATTATGACCATCTCTCTTTATATGAGGAATGATGTGGTCAAAATTTGACATGACTAAATCAAACGATAGACTCAAATGGGCCTTTTATAAATTTTCCCTAATAGGATAGGATTTTGTAACCAATGGGAGGAATCATTATAAAAATTGTATCCTTGGATTCATTCAAGATTAGGTTTAATGTAAATATTTCCCAATGATTTATACTTGTATGTATGATTCATCAAGGAGATCATATTTCCTAGTACCTATTTATCATTAGGCTTTATGTTCTATCTATTGTTATCATAGGACTAGAAAATATTTAACTAATTAAATGTGAAAAAGTTTTTCAATAGAGCCCCCTTGTCTCCCATTTATTTTTTGTAGATGACAACGTATTATTTATTATGAAACATCAGAGGAAAAAATTTACTTACAATATATATTTTCCATATATGAAACGAATTCATGAAAATTTACTAATTTATTTAATTAGGAGATCTTTTATAACATATATATTAAACCTTTAAGGATGTATGCTCTATTATGAACTTCTATAATCCTAGTGGTGTATAAAAATAATACATTTTCCTTACTATGGTTTTTGGAAGATCAATGAAAGAGGTATTATCTTCTGTTGTTGATAATAATGATAAGAAAATTTAGATATAGCTTAACATGGTTTTTTCTAAAATAGGGAAACAAATTATTATAAAGAATGTTTCCCAATCAATCCCCACTAATTTCAAGACAATTATTTAGATTCCATGTTGACATATTGTTTAGTTATATTCATGATTAGTAGAAAGTTGGTGGTGATATCATGAGGGAAAAAGGAAATCCCTCTAGGTTCTAGAGATATGTTATGTGTAAACAATGTGTGTGGGGTTATGCGATTCATGAAATTGAGATCCTATAATGATCATTTCCTTGCTAGGTAGGGTTGGGACCTTTTAAAAAACCGTATTACCATGAGTTCCTAAATTATTTTTGTTATTCTATATAATTATTCATATATTTTAAATGCATGATTTGGGCAAAGTCATAGTTTTTTTGGGAAATTTTACGAGGATTTCATTTCCTTTTGAGTAAGGGTATCTATTTGATAATTAGTGATGGAAGGAGGGTTAATATTATGGGTGAAAAATGGATTTGTTATAACTAAATCATAATAGATACATAACCAAAAATTCCAAGATTGGATAATTCTATTATTTGAGTGATGATTAATTATAATTGGGATTGATGGTGTTTGGACTAGGTTTCTTCATTGTTTTATGATAGAGACCATGATATTTTTCTTAGTATTTCTTTTATGGGAGGAGTTTGTTCAGATCAGTTTTTGTACATTAAGGGGACCTTTTGTTCATCTTCAATCAAATATGTCTATAAGATAAAACTTGAATTCCCTTCATCTTTAGTTCCTCATCCCTAGAAATTCATTTACGATTCTTCCGTCCAACCTAAAGATAGCTTTTTTTATTGTGGGATTGTTTTGGAATCCTTCTCATAAGATAGTTTTTAGTCAATTTTATTTTGATAAGAGACCCTATTTCCAAATTTATATAATGAAATAAAAACCACTTAAGATTTTATTTTAAAATATAATAGATTCAGGGTTGATCAATTGGAATTTTGACCGGATAAGCCTCATGTAATAGTTGATTCTTCATTTGAATTACTATTTAATCTAGTCCAGTTGGTATCCTCACTCCCAGTATATGGTTTTGTGATCTCATCTCTATATTTAGGATGATATGGTTATTTCGATATGGGATTTTTTCAAAAAGGTAGATGGAAATTGTTTTTGAAGGTGATTCTGAATAGATGTCAACTTGGAAGTCAAAACATGTTTGTGGGCCTATAAGTGTTAGAAATGGGGGGATTGGTATTTTACTCCAATTTATAACCACCATATTCTTGATGATATTATGTTTAATGTAAATCATAATTGGATAGAAAAAACTATCCATTTGTTTCTCTAGTTTTATTAGACCATCATTGCTTGGTTACAAGAACTCTCTATAAATCTTTTTTCTAAATAGAATACATTTGGATGTTGATTCTTGTTATATTATTTTGCATTTGGATTTTTTATCTTAAAATAGTTGAATATAATCCATTCTCAAATATTAAATCTAGGATGTTCTTGATTCATTTTTTAAATAGGCTAAATGTTGTTAATTGTTTATATTAATTTTCATTTTGATTTGATCTATAATAGATAACTTCATCACCTATAACTTATCATTTATTTGAAGAGAAAGGAACTGGGTAGGCCATCAATTAAATTAAGAAGTTTATTTATATCAGTGGATAAGATAATTAACATATTCAAACATTATCGATCACATAACTACACCAGATATATAACTCTCGACACCCAAGAACCTCATCCTATCCTCCAAATGATTGATTTTCTAACAATAAATGACTCCTGATAATCACCTTCATTGAAGAAGAGTGATGATGTTGGTAAATAATTTTTGATTTTAACTTGTTTGGATGTTTTTGTAGTGGACCAATATTTTTTTCAATTTGGTAATTATGTTAACTGATAGGATATGATTTGTTGATTTCATTGTTGGTGTTTTGGATACTAGAAATTTACTCGACATCATCAGTTAATTATTATATTACTATTTTTTAATTTTATTGTCTTGGAGAATGTAGGGAGATTTATTACAACTCATGTTGTCCTCCATAATTTTTACATTGAATTATCCTCTCTTATTGGAATTTCTATTTATTCTTCTCATTTCCTATAACAGCACATATTTATCTTAATAAGAAGATTAAGGATGTGGATTACAAATATTATAAGGTGTTTATGTCTATTTTTTGAAAGCTCACTGGAAATAATTATTAGTTTATATCCATGTATTATATACTTCATAATTTATATATATATTTAATTTTATGATTAAAATTATTTTATTTCATATTTCACCACTACAAAACTAGATTATAAATGCAAATTAAATTCCTTTATCTGCAATAAAAAATAGGTGTTAGTCTAGGTCCAGTTAAAAGTTATCCACTTTTATTAGTTCAAGTTTAGTAATAATAAATGGTTTGATTTATCATCACATATTTTTTCACTGATAAAGGTCATATGGATAAAATGTTCTTTTAAAAATACATCGCAATATAATAGAAAATGCACTTATACATGGAAAATTTATAATTAAATTGAAATTAAAATTACATCACTATTACATAAAAAAATGTTATATTGTAAAAATTGTATTAATTGTTTTCTACAATTATAGTAGAATGTAATATAATAAACATTCAAAAATATCAATGTCTCAGTATCATTGTAATGTGACCACCTCTTAAAAAAGACTGATCATGGTATAATTTTCCAAACAAACCACCACTACTTAAGTAAAAGAATATACCTATATAATGAAATAACTCTTATTCTAGTAATTTTATAAATAATGAAGTTAAACCTGAATATGAAAAATACATTGATAAATTATAATTTTAAATAAACGGACACACATGGAGTCATACTAGTCAAACAATGTGTCAGATTATGGTAAGGATAATTCCTACACATTAAAAATGACTTCTGGATCATTTTTCTAGTGTATCCAAATTATCTAAATGATTATTTTATGTTTTGAGAATATAATGAGACTTTTTTTACGAAAATATAAATTATAACTAAGAACAAAAACATTGGGTCATAAACATCACATCATATGTCAATTTGACATGAGACCATTTCCTATATTTCACAAATGACTTATGAATCATTATCATAAAGTATTAAGAAAATCCAAATGTTTTTATCTAATTTTTAGTGAGTGAGAAAATAACTAAATTATTAATTTTCGACAGATAATAGAATGTTGACAAATGCCTTGCACACAATATATTAGATTGAGGTGTGGATGAATTATACATGTCCCAAAAGCATTATGGACCATTCTTTTTATGTATAAAAATATTCATATGGTTTTTTCATGATATTGATATTTTTATGTGTCTTTTGAACAGAAATATTAATTTCATAGATAAATAAATAGTTAGAGTCATATCCGTAATGAAATGAGTTGAATTGATGTGCTGATGAATCATATTTTTCAGAAATGAAATACGAAAAATTTTCATAATGTATAAAAAATATGATTTCATTTTCTAAAGTTTGATTATCTCATTTTCCAATTTTTCTAAGATTTTATTTGAAATTGAAAACAAACACTTTTAGTTATACCGATAACATCATGTGTCATTTCTACGTGAGACTAATTCTTACATAGAGATAATGACTTATGAACCATTTTCTTAATTTTCATGACAATCTAATTGTTTTTGATCTGTTTTGAGTGAGAGACACATATTTTGAAATAAAATTTCAATATTAAACTTATAACAAACACTTTGAGTCATACAAGGAACACCATGTACTGGATTGATGACAAGATAAATACTACACTTCACAAATGAATTATGGTTCACTATTACAAATATTAATAATGGTATGAATATTTTTTCACAATTTTGATTATTTGACATGATCCTTGAACAAAAATATCAATATTAAATAAAAAGAAATACTTCGCTTTATATTGGTCACAACATGCATCATATTGATGTGTGGGGTATTACTACAAATTATAAATTATATAAGGAAAATTATACTAAAAATCATGAAAATTCGAATTTATTTTCTTATCATTGATTATGACATGTGTATTTTTAAATAAAATGTCATTTTAAACAGAAAACATACACTTTTAGTCATATTGGTAACACAATGTGTCAATTTTATGGGTGGTTGATTCCTACTCATCACACATGACTTATGTATTTTTTTCCTATAGTATAAATAAAATCTATGAATGTTTTATAATTTTTATGTTAGTGACACCTATTTTGAGCTAAAATGCCAATTTTAAATAGATAATGAACACAATGAGTCATATTGTTCACAATATGTATTATATTTAGGTTCAAATTAATTTATACATAAAATATCACTTCTGGATTATCATTCATTGGTATTTAAACAATCATAATTGTTT
Source organism: Viscum album (assembly GCA_963277665.1). NCBI lineage: Eukaryota > Viridiplantae > Streptophyta > Magnoliopsida > Santalales > Viscaceae > Viscum > Viscum album. The sequence continues at coordinate 330,011,082 of OY728128.1, forward strand.
AATGTATTTTGAGTATTTTATGTTTGTTATGATAAAAAATTTCATTTAAAAAAAGACACACTTAGAGTCATACCGATCACAATGTGCATTGGATGGATGTGTCGGTAATTATTACACAACAAAAATGAATTAAGTGTTTTTTTATAATCCATCAAAACAATCTAAATATGTTGGCTCAATTTTTAGCAGTTCACATTTCATTTTACTAAAATTTCAACTTAAATTGAAATCATGAACTTTGAATCATACATGTAACAACATTTGTCGATTTTATGTGAGACTGAATCCAACAAGTATCAAATGAATTATGAATAATAATGATAATGTATTAAGTAAATATTAGAACATATTGATGTTTTCAATAAGAGACAAGTTTATTGAACAAAAATATATATTTTTTATGATAACAAACACTTTGATTAATACTAATAACACTTTTTATTATATGGATGTGATTATTATTCCTACACATCAAAAATGAATATTTAATAATTTTCCTAATCCATAAAAAAATGATTATGTTTTATTGATTTTAATTATCTAACATGTGTTTTTTCTTAAAGAATTGTATATTTTACATTAATATACATACATAGAGTAATTTTGGTCACACCATACATCTGATTTAGGTGTGTCTGATTCCTACACATCACAAATGACATATTTTTTTCCTCATTTATCAAAAAATAATTTGAATTCATTATAATAATTTGACAATGTCATTTGTTTTTTACTAAAAGTATAATTTAAACTAAAAACACACACTAAGAGTCATACAAGCCACATCATATGTCAGTTTGATGTGAAACTAATTTCAACACATCAAAATGTCTTATGAATTATTTTTCAAAAGTACCTAGAAAATAAAAGTGTGTATGTTTAATTGTTAGTGTGTGACACACATTTATAACAAAAATTTTACTATTATACACATAACCATCAATTTGAGTCATATCAGTCGTATTGTGTATCAGATTTAGGTGTTTCTAATTCATACATATCAAAAATTTTATATGGATCATTATCCAAAAGTATCAAAACAATATGAATTGTTTCTTCTCATTTCTATGCATGTGACTTTAGTTTTGAACTAAAATTTCAATTTTATATTGAAAAAATTACATTCCACTTATACTTGATGTAACATATATCACATTGTGGGGAATTTCATTCTTAAACAACCTTATTTTCTTATGGATCATTATAATAAATTAACAGTAGGATCTGGCTCGGTATGATTTATTTTTAATATGTGATGTGTTTTTTTAAAAACAAGGTAAATTATAATATAAAAAACATACCCTTTGAGTCATACAGAGAACAATATATATCAGATTTTGGTTTTATAGATTGATGTGTAGTTGATTTCTATACCAAAGAATATAATGTTCATGATAGATGTTTTTAGAAGAAATAATTTTTCTTCCAACAATTGAAAAATCCAATGGTAGATTCATCCTTATTATTCACTTCATGATTCATATAGTATGGTGTTTTATCTTCCATTTAAAAAGAATATGGTCTCTATTTTATGAAATTTTATAGATACAATAATGAAAAATATGAATTCTGATTATATTTTTTAAAAATAATATATAGGATATAGAGATAAAAGATATTTAAATTAACTTGAAAATAGTAGGTTAAACAATCAAACAAAAATAAATTAAATAAAAAGTAGGTAATTTCCTTTTCATGATGTATGTATAAATTATTGACTCATTTCTCTATCACTATTTTCTTAGCTGAATATTGGAATTTCAATCTCTCAGAAGCATCAATAACAACAAACTTTTTAATATCCATGATGTACTAGGCACACCGTGATTTGGTTTTAGGTGTTTCTAATTATTTCTCATCAAAATTTGTATAGGAATCATTTTTTTAAAGTATCAATGAAATATGATTATTTTTTCTCTAATTATATTTTTCAACATGTGTTTTGAAATAAAATGTAAAATATCAAAAAATAAACCTTGAATCATACTAAGAATACCTTGTAATGAATTAAGGTACAATTGATTCCTACACGCCACACTGTCTCTTCTTATTCCGCAATACATTGAACACTCAGGTTAATCTAATAATAAAATTTTTTGATTACCTGTAATGTTAAATGAAATATATAATAAAACAAAAATTTCATCTATATGATTGCATCATCCACCCTGATGCATTATCCAGGTAAAAGTGTGAGCCATCCTTGGTGACAAAGACATTTGTGCCCGATCACTATAAAATTAAATAAATTTTAACTGATCAAAATTAGTTTAAACACATCAGATTCATTGATATAAATATGTAATTCGATTTTGTATATGTATTAATAGATATATCCTCTTATATATTCCTTAATACTCATTCACATGTTCAAGGAAATATGCTCTTTATTCTCATTGAAAATGCTCATGCAATCATTTCGAGGATTTTCAAACAGTTCCTTATTATAATATAAATTTCACTATAAGGTGATACAAATTATCACCTATGGATGGTTTTTTGGGTATCCAAACATTGAATCCATAAAATAAATATTTGGAGTTTCCATATTAATTTCAATGAGTATCCAATAATTTAAAAAACATAAATCAATAACTAAAAAACCAAATGAAAATATATTTGACATGATTAGAATTTAATGTTTTACCCCTACATCATGGGTATTAAAAATAGTCTATAATCTTTAATTTTATTTCAAACATTGTAGCCATTGATTCCAATACTTCTTCATATTATTATGATACTGATAAGAAATATGTTGTAGATGGGATGTGAGTACTAATGGGCCCAAATATTTATTCACATTATTTTCCCTTAAAATAGTATAGATATAACCACTTAGAAAAATTATAAACAGTATTTAATAAAAATGTAGATAGTAAAGTAGCTATTGTATAAAATAATCATGAAAACAAAACTTATGTGTATATTTTAAATTGAGGCTCCTATCCATTATTTCATTACAATTTCATTTACATTATCAATAGAATGGTAGTTTTTAATTTCCTCTATACACATATTTTCTTGAAAATCAGTGATGGTCAAACCACCAACGGCTGACATTGTATAATCATAAACATTTATTGTTAGTAAATGAGGAAGATGAATGGGAGGGGTAATTGAAATTTGTAGACATATTTTTGACTAGTTTTTTGATCATTTAGATGGGTTTTATTTGACCTTACATTTCACCAGCTACCTTTGTTATCCAATGATAACATTCATTGGGTCATTAATTTTATCATAAATTGTTAGGTTTTTTCATAAATAAAAAATTGGAATGGAATATATCCTTATCTATAGGTATTTCTAAATGATCAAATAGCCATGCAATGAAATTTCCAGTAGCAAGCTCCAATGTCGAATTATTTTCCTCATCAGGTGGAACACGATGCATAGCGTTTTGATCAGGAGAAATGTGAATCCCCAAACTCACATGACTTATTGGAATTTGATTATTTTTTAGGAAATCTCTTTATTTATTGTAATTTGTTACCTTTGAACAAGACAATGAGTGGGTGTTGAAATATTGAAATCAAATTCATTTTCCTCAAATATAATATCAATATATAAAAGGTAATAATTTCTATCACATTTATATATCACTTAAAAAATTATGAATGTTTTGATTACATATTCTAATAAAAACCTTAAGGTGGGGGGGGGGAATTGCTCAACTTAATGTTGGGTCGGTGTATTCATGGATTGGTTGTTTATTTGTTTATTTTTCTTTTTGATTCATTCAGATAACATTTTCTAAGAACACATACTGGAAATTATTTATTTCTATACTAGCTAATGGTTCCAACTATAATCTATTTTCTTATCATTGTGATTATTTTCATTTCATTTATCAAAATATGCTTGAGGTGACTCCTCAAAACATACGCATTTAAAATGGACATATTGTTCTAGGCACTTCAAGGCCACTGATTATAGACTTCCAAATGGTAAAACTGATGATTATTCATGATCCTATATTAGAAAAATAAATTTGGAAAAATAATTAATCATTTTTATGTAAAAAATATTAAATAAAAAATTATTCTTTCTATCATTCTCTTACATGATTCCAGCATATTTTATGTGTTTTCATCTCTGAGTATCCGATTTTTATTTAGAGAAGACAAATTACACAGCACATTACATTGGATGGATTTGGATTTGGATTTCAATTCATCAATCATCACATGATAAAAGAAGATAATTATGTTATTGTTTCATGTCACATAAATGTATTACTATGGATTAAAAATAAATACTGTTTTTTTAATTGATGTTTACGCCTTCCATACATTACAGTAGGGTTATGTTGGTTTTTTAGAATGTTACTTACATTTAGAGCACCTTTTCTATTTCATAAATTAGGAAATACTAATCAAATTGATTAATAAATTTATTATAAAACAATGTAATATAACAGTCACAATTTTCTTGAAAGGATGTCTCCACATAACAACCAACAAACACATACCAAGTAGTTGGTTTATTAGGTGTGCATACATCTAGGGTGGGTACATGTTTATTTTCCCTCCATAATCTATTACAATGATAATTCATAAAGAATTATTCAAAATCCTATAGAACAATTCTAGTGATAAATAAAAAAATTTAATTATGGAATCATCTAATATAAATGTACTCTATAAGGGATAATAAAGAGTAAATTAAAATTTCATAATTTATTTTTGTAAAATAATGAATGTATACAATATTGTTACCCAAATTGATTACCTAATTAATACCATAATTGTAGAATAAACATTGTTCCATGAGCCTAAATCCATTATCACAAATATTCGAGTGGTGAGCCTAATGTTAAATTATTACATGGCCTTGTTATAATTTTTACCCTGGTCAAATGCATTTCTTCCATCATTTAATTGGATGCCTCTGTTTCACTCATTAATAAGTCTTTCTAACAAGAAAACAATATTACAAAAAAAAATTCTATGAAATATTTTGTTCACCAAATATCATTTCCATATCTTTAACACCATTAATCTATTTTTCCTTAAGATTAGTATCATTGACATTTGGATAAGTATTTTTTTCCTCTTCATAGGAAGCATCAACTTTTTGATAAACATATCATTCCTCAAGATTAGGAAAACCATTATGGGTTGAAGTTATTATCTGCTGAAGTGGTTGAAATTTTGATTTAGATTATAAAAATATTGAAATTAATATATAATAATTGGATAGATTTAAATCCAAATAACTAAAAATTAATTATAATATTGAACACCCTTTGTAATGGTTAAATGGAACCCTCTATCAGGTATCTAAATCCATCCATTTTGTTCTCCTTAGACATACAAAGGCCAATATACATTAGTGCATCTGATATGTAATTAATGCTTTCTAATGAAAAAATCATCCACAATTTAGTTCAAAAATGAACATTGTTAGGTTTAGTTAATCAAAGGACAATTGACAACTTTCTGATTGAAGTATCTGAAACAAAAAATACATTTACTTCCTATGATTCCATTATAAATTGTTCATTTTATAATATTCCATTTTAAAATACACTTTCATCAATCAAAATTCATTTATTTTATAGAAATAAGATGTCAACCAACTTTCATTGAAAAATATTCAAATGGAAGGTTGTATTTCTAACACCCATATTTATTTTCTCATTCAAAAGTATGAAATTTGTTCATAAATTGTATTTCAATCCTTTTTACAAGATACATGCATCGATTCATCTGGAATTGTAATTACACTACTTTTAATGGTACTACATGCATCATGGTAATTTGTATAGTATGTGTATCAATTAATTACATATTCATTATATGATAATATATATACACATGGTCCTCATTCTAGACATATATGTTCTTATGAAATTGAATCCTGATTTGTTATTGATTACAAAAAATATGCTCTGCATGATAGTCAATAAATGGTGTATTATGTGTATTTGAAATCCATCTTTCATCCATTGATTAATTTAATTCCTAAGAATTTTTTTGTGGATTTTAATATATGAGATAACGATGAAACTATGAAAAAAAAAAAAATTTGAGTGTGTTCCCACTTTGTAATTTCCATTGTGATAAAACCAATTCTTTAAATTCCTCCACCCATATTCCTTATAGTATGATAAAATTTAAGTAGCATAATTATTTCCGCATCTAATGGGTAATCTATACAAAATTAAACTACTTCCTCAACAAAATTTCACATTACAATAAATCATTTTGGATACAATTTATTTTTTAAAAGCAATTTCAAAATCATCAGGTACTGTTAAATGGGGTATATCATTCTACAATGTACAAAACCTTTTATTCAAAACAAACTTACTAATTAAACCATCAATTGAACCACTATATCAATTAATATCCGTTGGAAGAACATTTCCAATTCAGATAATTTGAAAATAATTTTTATTAACATTGTTTGAAATTTCACCAGGGCTATAAAATTTATTCTTATATATGAGTAAAATTAATAATTTGTGGTTTATGTATGAAAGAAATTATTTGGAAAATTTTAATATAAATATATAAGCATTAGATATTGTATCAAAACATATTGGTCATGTTATTTCATAACTAATAAATTTTAAATCATTGATTGACGTAAAATTATTTAAATTTTATGAGTATCAGTATTGAAATGTAATATCATTCATTGATTTAAAAATAGATATTTCTCTTCCTATGAAATAGTATAAAAAGACAGATGAAGAAATTTCCATTTTCCACTCATCATTGTAGCCAACCCTTCCCATATCATAAAGTCGATCATGTGAATCCTAGCATTAATTATATCATCTATTTTTTATATTCATTAAGTAATATTCTAATGAAACTATGACATATATTTTTACCACATTAGAAACATCAATAAAATTATAGTCGTACCAGATATTCTAGTATAGTAATTCCAATAAATAATCACTTTCCCAATTTGATTTTTTTGGTTTTTCTTGAAATTTTTTTACAAAAAATATTAAATATATTTTACTTTCTAAAATATTTAGTCATCTACTAGTGGATATGGTGTTGAAATTTATTCTTATCTCTAATCAAATGACGTCCTCTAAGATCGGTATATAATTTTTTGGTGTAAGAATCTTTGATATCATATAAACATTGTTTTCATGGATGTTTAAACCTAATTAATTGTATAACTTGTTCAAAAATGTTATACCCTAAGTTCATTTAATGTTATACCCTGATAAATTTTCATAATAAAAAAAGTCATTTATTTTTTTGGTAAAACATGTATCTCATTGTGTAATATTATTATTTGTGTGCATCATACAACATAACACAAGATTCATTAAATATATTTCAATCATCAATTAATGGAGACAAATAAATATCAATATCATTACCGAATTTTTTTGGACATTATATACGAAGAGATAAAAAATGAATTCTTGCTGTATAAAAAAGAACGGTGGAATGTAATAATAATCTTACAAAACTGGCCATTAATTTTTAGTAAAAATTTGAAAACCAAAATCATTCACTTCATAGGTAGATAGTGCAAGAAAAAGGTTTCCCAACTGATTTCCAAATTTATGATACTCATGATGAATTTTATTCTAATAAGGATAGTCTTTGGGGTGGTGATATTTCCCATTATTATTTATTTTATCAAAATTCCTCATTGATTTCCTTTTAGTCTCCACATATCCATATAGGTGACTAAACCATAGGATAATTGGAATGATCCATAGAATGTTAATGGGGCATGATTCATCTTTCTTTTGATGAGAATCATCACAATTTTCGAAAATTTTATGTGAGTTTTGGTCATTTGGAAAAACTATGTAGTCGTTTAGACAAGAATATATGATTTTTGAGATAGTACCCATTGAATGTAGGATTAGTTTAGCATTATATATTAATCATGGAAGATCATTATCTTTTAGGATAATATTATTCAAGAGACAAACTATTCATGTAAAACTATTTTCACTCTATGCATTCCATATTTTAAATTTTGTACCTTAGGTAGGGATTATAATTCTATATTTTTATTATAACTCGAATACAATGGAATCATTAAAAATAATTATATTCTCAAAAAAAATTTGACAATCAATATTTTCATCTTAAACTGTCATTATAATTTCCTCAATACAATATTCATCATCATTTAAACTTTGTATCATATACATGATAATATCTTATTCATCTTTCACACGTTTAGTCATATTAAATTATCTATAAAATGATGTTTTATGCCACTCAAAACCTATATTCACAATTTACGTTGATTAGACCAATATTTATATCTTTGAACTTTTCAATGACAGATCAAGTGTTCTTATAACTCTGATTGACTAATTTATCTAAAATAATAATAACATAACCTTTGAAAAAGGGTTTTTGAAGGGTTATATGAATTATATTTTGAAAACATGGTGTCATTTTTCACTCCATCGACATAATATTTTGTCTTATCATTTGCATCTATCGATTTTTTATTAATCTATTATAAAACAAAAATATCTAATATAGGACTAATTCGATGATATCTCATATGATTAAATATATAGACAAGATCTAAAAAATAATTGAGTGATTAAAATATAAAATATAGATGAGTAGGTGTATATTAATTTCAACAATTAGTATGTGGGGGTCCAAGAGGTGTTTTAGTGAAAAGATACATAAGATCTAAAGTTGATATTTTTTTCAAATGACATAAATATAGATAAGTCTCAAACACATGTTCTATAGAATATATTCAATAAAGTATCTATATTTATAACTATGACGTCTGCATTTAATTCCTTAATTAACAAGAAATAAAAAAAAATTCTTCAAATTTTTATTTAACTATATAAATCAACAATCATTTTCGTAAACTAAAAAATCAATTGATCCTACACCAGACACCAAATGATATCATGTACAATTTATTGATAGGTAATGAAGATTAATATCAAAAAGATAAATTTTTATTAAGTTATCATCATGTATTATATCATGTTGGAGTTCAGAAACAGTGGTAGAGATGAGCATCGAAAGTCTCATTATGTTGGATTTATTTATTTATATAAAATTTAATTGGAGTAGTGAAACATCTTTTTTCAACCCAAAAGTACATTTTTTTGTTAAAATGATCACTCATGCACATTGTTAAAACCAATAGGGAAAGTAGAGAAAAAAATGATGATTTAGGAGGAGAGAAGGATCATAAGTTGTATACCTTGGGTTCTGAATGTTTAGATTCTTCAGAGATGTTTGAGGAAGGGTAATGGAAATGATTATATTACCTGAGAGCTTTAATTATTTTAGGATGAAAAAAATGGGTTAGGGTCTCATTTAAAATATGAAGAAGGTTTTTATCAGTGCTTTAAAAACAAATTGATAATAATATATTTTATCAATCCTGAAATAATACATGATAATTAAACTAATCACTATTAGCGCTATGAAAGAGATTGTAGTACATAACTTTATCAGGAGTATGATTCAAGTGATGATAAAAATATTTTAAATCGGTTTATTTTTAGTCCTCATAAAATCCTAATTTTAATAATAGAATTTATATAATTAGAAGATATAAATTAACATAATAATAAATAAATATAATTGAAAAAATTTATTAATAAATATATTTATAATTTTGAACATATTTAAATAATGGTAAATATGTATTTATATTTATAATTATACATATATATAAGAATATATAATAACAAATCATAATGATTTATATAAATGAAAATAATTTCAAATACATATTCAAAAATATAAGTATAGACATATATATTTATATTTATATTTATATTTAAAAATACATACGAATTTTTTTGAGTAATTAAATATATATTTATATAATTAAATATATAACATTATATATTAAATTATATTTCATTATATATTTTTAAATATATTTATTTATTTTATTATTTCCATGACCTGGCCCGACGGCACCCAAATGTTGACTTCCAAAATACTACCACTTATTGGGAAGTGGTTAAAGACCAATGCCGATTAGGCATATCACACACATGGGAAGCCATTGCCTATTATAACTATACATACACACACATATACAACCCCATACATTAAATATACATAATAAAACTAAATCCAATTCTTTAATACATCTATGATCCCAAAATCAGAGTATGATAGTAAAATACTAAACGTGATAATGAAGAAAAATTAAAGCTTAACCAAAAACTATAGAGATTCCAACCTGATCCATGGGAGGGGATTACAATAAAATTAAATCACTTGAAAAACAAATCACTATATCAAGATCAAGATATGTTCCACCGATTTCTTATCCTCTCCATACATCGTCAAATTTGCGATATCTTTTCTAAGTCATGACATGTGTAGGAAGAAATCATACATATTTTATTATGAATATACCCAATTGGACTCCCCAAAAACACTAAACACAAATCATTAATCATATTAAGATCATAAAAATATATTTTAATCAATGAATAAAACGAATGATATACATTGAAAGGATACATTGCCTCTAGGAAGTTATGAAAAATAGTCATCCATATGACTCTACTCAATGTAATGATCATTCTGGGAGAATAAAATCCACATGCTATACTATCATTGGAGATTGGAATCCACGATGTCATGATCACTGGGCACCACCCATGAAGGCTCACTGTTCTTTAAGGACCTAATATTTAGATATGGGATCTCACCCAAGACCACTAGTGGATGCCACAAACCGAATCTGAATCAACACTCTATATAGGGGAACATACTCAAAGGATTCAATGAACCATAAAAATCCTACTAGAATGGAGATTAATTCCCTCCACAAAGATGTTACTTAGTTTCTAAAACCCATCCTTGGTTAAAAAATGAGAGTGGTTCACACTTCGGTCACATGATGGGGTAGTAAAACCTCTTTACAAGACTCATCCTACTGATAGGATCATAATATAGAGACTTGGATGTAATGTCACTCTATACCCCTGATGGTATGGACCAAGGGAACACACTCAAATGTTACTAGTCCAAAAAAAAGAATCAATGGCCACTAAACACCCTCTAAGTGGGTACATGATGTGTACTATTTATACACATCTTGTAAATTGAACCCCTAATCCACCAATTTGATTATTAATCTCACAACATGTCAATCTATATTATTATTATGTATAAATATTACATGGAATGTAGAGATAACCTAACAAATTTCGCATTCAATTTTCCCATGACCATGTACTCCGGACCATGTTCATGTAATCTATAAATGTCCATATACATCCTCTTACCAATTCTCATGTATCCTACGAGTTACTCACTGAGATTATTAGCATGATTCACCCATCTTTTGATAGGTTCACCCAGTGTTTGATATTTAAATCTCCTTAGAAACCCTAGCATTATATCTAGGTGCACCCATACAAATTTTTTTCTTGATTATACACTGTGTAACCAATGATTTATAGATCCCTATAGTTTCCTCCACCATTCCATCCTACAAGTATCCTCCCCCTCTACACTTTAGAGAGATTATATATCCAAGGTTGTTAAAAATTGTTTTTAGCAGAGTTTGGAATTTTGAGCATTGAATATGCTCAAGAAATGCTCAAATGTGTTTTTAATAGATCTGCCATTGAATTAGGGAGGAGCATGAATTTCCAAACATTTCTAATCCTCTTCCAATGACCTTCCATCATTATTGAACCTCAATCAAACATATGGTCATGAAATGTATGTACATTATTAATCCTTCGTGCATGAGAACTATAGTGAAATTTTCAAATTCGTGTGAATTGATGAAACATAGGGAAAAGAAAATTCCCTCAATGAACATGTGATGAAAAAAGGTTGGATCCATATGCCACAAGATGTGAGGAACAAACCCTGACCATGGTTCATTCATCCATGATCCATTGTTGTAGATTTTGATTAATGAATATGTATAAATAATAAATGAAGAATTTAATCAACCATAAATAAATCATCTATTGATGCATGAATCAATTATATTTTGGAATTGATTCATGCTTGACATGGGATAAATAACGAGATGGAAATAAGAAATTAAACATCGTACCTGGAGTTTTGAGTATTTTTTGATAAATAATGGTTTTGAGTTTACATTTTTGGAATGATCTATGAACATCAATTGTGCAATGATCATTTATATGTTTCAATTTGCAATGATCTCCCCCAACGCTCTCCTCAACATATCCTATCAAATAGAATGTTTATATGGATAATCCTTCATTTTTCCCAGCAATCATATAAAATGAGACCATTATTTTTAGATTTTTAGTTTTATAAATAAATAAATATAATTTAATTTTTCTAATTGTTCTCCCATGAACACAGTCAAGCTCAACACCCAACGCCAACATAGAATTTTTCACTCCCAGAGTAAAACTCATCTTTTTTAATTAAATGGTGCCCTTGGATTTATAATTTAGGCCCCCATTTAAGTGTTATTAATCATTTTCAAGAAACCAAGATGTGCACGCTTCTAATATAATTAATAATTTTTAAAATTTAATTTTGGGCACACTAGGCCTCATAATCTCATGTAATCTTAGTTATTGGATCTGAAGATAATATATAAAATATTAATAACAAATAAATGAAAAAAATTATTTATTAGATTCTCTCAATGATATCTCCTTTCGTCAGGAAAAGGGAAAAACTTTCTCAAAAATATTAGGATATTGGGATCACATCGAAGTATCCCACTAGCGGGTTTTCTCACGTGGATTTTCTTGTATCCTTAAGACTCAAACTATGGAAAATGGTCACCAATGTTGGATAATATACTTCAAATCTTCAATATTCAATAGGAACAAAGAAAATCCAGCTCCATCCTTGATTTTCGGGTCATCTATTCGATAACATGTGGTGGGTGATGTATATACCACTTCAGCTATGACATATAGAATACATCTTATACTCAATCCATCTATGGTGGAAGAGATAAGACTTTTATTCCACCTCAGCGACTGTATATAGTATCTGAAATGTTCTAATGAATATCCAAGATCACTTTCCACCTCATTCAAATATCCATAATCCACACAATGGTGAGACACTCAAGAAAACATGTTCCCCATATTTAAACTCCAAATGCTTCCATTTTCTGGCCAAATAGAAATCTTGATGGCTCTATGAAATCCTTATATGCTCTTGGGTGATAGAAAACTTTTCTTTTGTATCATTCACTAAATCTTGTCCCATGAGTGCTGACTTACGTTGAGTATTCTAAAAAAATGGTGACCCATAAGGTCTTTAATAATAGTCATCTAATGGTGCCATAAAATTGGTGGAATGGTATATGTTTTTTTGAAAACTCCACCAAGGGAAGTTCGTCCTCCCAAATGTTGTATAAACCATTAACTCAGGCCTTCTACATGTCCTCAATGCCGAGATTGTTCTACATAGTTTGGAAATCATTATGGGGGTGAAACAATATTCTAAAATTCACATGAGTCCTAAAGGCTTCATATAATCCTATAAATAATCAAGACATGAATATAATTCCATTCTATAAAATGATCATTGAGGGAACTCCATGGAGCCACACTATCTCTTACATGTATACAAGTCCCAAGATTTCTACAAATCTCTTCTCTTGAATATCTAAAAAGTGGACTAACGTAGAGAGTCAATCTATGATCTCTTATATGGAATTATTTTCAATATATGTACATGGTTACCCATTCACAAATTAAATGGATATCACATCCCACATCTAACCTGGAACCTCAAGGGTTTGATCTAAACCTGTTGGAACCTAGCTCATAGCCTAAACATTCTAACAAGTTAGTTTTTGGGAGAGAAAGTCCACAACACCGCTCTTCATTTCTGGCCACCAAAACCAACGTCCAATCTCTTCGTTAATCATTAGCATACTTGGATATACCGGTAAATGGGATTCATGAAACTCCCACATCACCTTCCCATTCAACATCAATGTTACCATCACATTTCTACTAGATATGATGACATGCTCCCTAACTTTAAAACATCCATAAATAGTATTTCATGTGGATATCAAAGTATTTAATGTCTCATAATTAGTGTCTCCCTTCTAATAATTCCTAAAAATTTTAAAAGATGTGTTTTTACTTTCATTGATTGAAAATAGGAAGAAATGTTATAGTCCACTACGTAAAGATACTACTAGGATAAGTACTCTAATTCTTTAGCAACAAATTGAGAACCAGATAACCAATTTATAGTATCATCCAACACACTCCCCTTCCCATGAATATATAAAATCCTTAAGTAATAGTCCAAAATGAGATCAAGCCATATCAATTTTCTCATTTTATGATCCTTATGATAGAATATATACATAAGAAACTCGTGGTTGAAGATTACAATAAACCAGACACTGATCATGAAGTGTCTATATATCAATAGATTTAAGACTATAACTGATAGATCAAGATCATGGGTCATGTATTTATGCTCATATTCTCTCAATTGTTGTGGACCATAGTTATTAACTGATTTCCTCTCCATTTTAATACATCTTATCCTCAACTCTGATGCATCACAAAACAGTACCTACTCAACAACCTCCTACGAAAATCATAGGATCTGAGTGCATTTAATCCTCTACCTCTAACTCTCGAAAACACTTTTAGAAACGTTTGGTCCAGAAAAAAGATATAGGTTTTGGTTCAATGCTACCCAAGGTTCCACTACTCTAGATAAATAGGGTACAATCCCATAATAGTTCCCATCCAACCCAAGGAAATTTTACACCTCTAAAATAGTCATGTGTGGATCACAATTTGTCACTGCCAAGAGATTCACAGGGACCACTACCACTCCAATCTCTAAGATGATGTGTCCCAAAAAGTTTACCTCCAAAATCCAAAACTACCACTTCATGTTGTCTTTAAAAAGAATGGTCACATAGATTGTTTTGTGGAACATCCTCATGTATCCCACATGATCCTCCTTTGATGTAATGTACATTAGGATATTTTTGATAATGAACCCCCAAAACTAGTCTAGGATAGGCCGAATGATCTATATAATGGTGACCTGGTTCAAGGACTATTATTCCAAAAAAATATCATCCTCTTTCTTAGAGAGTAAAACTAGGGCTACATAAAGGGAAACATTAGGTCTCACATTCTTATGCAGGTCCATCAACTGAACTCTCATCACATGAAACTCTATGTGATCCAACAAATATACTGGTGAAAATATCAAGACTGAATTAGGAGGTATTTCAATTAATAATTCTAGATATCATTGGGGTAGTAAGACTGTAAAATATTTAGGGAAGACGTACTCACACTCTGAAACCACCATACGGAACTGGTATTGAAAGAATTCACTACTCCAATAGTCATTATTGCCAACCAGTGAGTAATCCATGACACTCTCCTATGATTGATCTCATCCTACTCTTCCATATATTCTTTTTCACCCATAAAGGAAAACCTCACCCCATCACTATAGGAACACCACATCCTCTACCTAAAATAGTCAATATAAAAACTAAATGTGGATAGGGAATCCTTTCCTAAGATGAGTTAATAATCCCTCATAACATCCAAAAAAGATAAAAAAATATCTCTCACCTCTTTGTGTGAAGTAGCACTATTGGAATAAGTATTCAATCATTCGAATCACATCCCATGACAGTCTCAAAGTTAAAGGGTCAAAAAAAATCTCAACAATAATATCTAGGTCTCAAAACACATAAAAGGAATGAAATGAATGAATTAAATTTTGTTCAATTCAATATGAAACTACGGATGATAGGACACCAATCAAGCCTCATATCATCTAGGGAGCCTCATGTTGATTGGACTCCATATCATGTAGTTGTCATCATCCCTAACCACCAAATCCTTGAGCCTTGCATGGACAACATGGGGGTGGTTCTGGTATTACATCAAACCTCTAACCCCCACCTACTACTCCAACATTCCCTATTCCTCATTCTCAACCATACGAACCACCCAGATCCTGCCTCAATCTCTTCCTTGGAGATCACTGGACCATATCCCGATCATGTTTACGATGTGTCATAAAATCCTATGAAATATTCTATTTACTATAGTAGGAGAAACCCTACGTCTCTCATGTATGACATAATACATCATGAAAATATTTCAGCACTAACCATTTATCTTGGGATCACCTCATGATTTTTTTAGTTGCACCAAAAATCTAAAAATGTCATCAAATACCTGGCACTCTGGCATCATCTCCTAGATGGCCACTGTAAAAACCCAATGTTAGTTCCTACTTTACTAGGAATCTCTCCACTAAAAAATCTCTCTAATGCATCCAAAATATAGGTGGCAATGAAATTATTATCACTAAATCCCTAATATCAAGGAATACATCCTACTCGATGGGGAGTACATTGAAGAAATGATCTTTCACAATATCCATGGAGTATCTAGAGAGATTAGTTATATGTTCCATAAACTGTACCATGTTTATATTTTCCTACTTCATTTGTGGAATCTCCTATATTTATAATGATAAAAACTTAGATAAAATTCCTCTCTGAAGAGATACTAATTGTAAAAAATGATAATTTAGAATAATTATGTGTTTGAATAACTAAATTCCACCATCACCAGGAAAAGAAAAGAAAAAAAAACTATGATGATCTAAATTTTATATGAAGGTATTCTAATATGGATAAAAACTCTATTCACTGCCTCTATCCAGTCCTTAGACAACTTGGGGTTTGGCATGCCCTAAAACCTAAGAGATCACTACCTATTAAACTCATGCAGGGCACTCAACCTGCTTGAATCTGCATCTGGAACTAGTTTCTACTAAATGGGTGGTGTTACAGCTCATGAAATACATGAAGGAACTATTTTTTGTAACAGACCCTATGCATAAGCCTCGAGACTCACATAATAATCATCGCAATCCAATATTAGAATCTTGGATTGCTGTCTTCACATATAAATCCTAAAATAAATATGATGTTCTATTATCAAAGATTATATAAGTGGAGTTGACTCAGCAAGGACATAGAAACCATAACCCATTCTTATATGATTTATGTACTAATGGTTTCCCTGCAATCATTATTACATGTACCGAGTCAAAAGGTAGGTGATTAGAGTCCTGGTGTACTGATACCTTCGTAACCCCACTAATATTTGATTCCATGGACAGAAAACCAATACCAAAAAACATAATAATATTTCACCAACCCAACCTCATAGAAATTGATATGATGGAAGAACAAATAATTCTCTGATACCACTCTTTCCTGACCCGGCCCAATGTGAACCAAACCATGACTACCCAAGCTCACCTTTAATATGTTATGGAATTTTGACAAAATAAGAGTTCTCATATCACACACATAAGAGGATTATCCTAATATATATGTAGATGTATTCATATTTCAATTCCCAAATGATTCTAATATCTAAAACAACTAACCCAAATGCATGCATACATCTATGATCCGAAAATCAGAGTATAACTGTAATTTACTGAGATCGGTAAAGTGGCCAAAAACAATCCTAACGATAAACTATAGAGTTTCTATACTACTCCAAGGGCTATAAATAGTATCAAATGAAACTACATGGAAAACACCTCACTCTATTTGGATCATGCTATACTCCAATAGATCGTTTTCCTCCCAAGGAACCATAAAATGGGATGTTGTCTGCATAATACATGACATGTCTGGGAAGATCCCATGAAGGGGTGATTATAAAAATAAACAGCAGAAAACCCCAACAAATCTAGACAAAATGTTTGAATAATTTCTTTATTATAACATTGATATAGAAATAAATGCATAAAACTACCCTAACATTCCCAGGATGGAAACCGTTCCTCCAAGTGGTCACAATAAAAATATCATACATAGGATTATTCAAAATGAAATGATGATTCTATTATAATACACTCTCGAAGCCATTCCATCTTGAGAGACACTAATTCAAGAGGCCAAGACCATTTTACCCCACCCATGAATGTTCACTGGTCTCTAAGACCTGATGCTCATATTGGGGATCACACCTAGGAAAATAGTGTGTAACTGCAAACCCAATATGGATCAATCCCTTATATATGGTATCGTAATCCAATGACACCAAAAACTATACTGAAAATTCTTTTAGATAGAGGATATGTGCCCTACTTTTAGTGGATATATCGATTCCACAAACACTAACTTGGGTAATAAATGAAAGAGGATCACACTGTTATCTCGGGAATGGACGCAACCAAATATACTAGAGACACATCCTCTAGAGTGGATCACAATCTAGATATGTTGATATAATGTCACATTTTACAATTGAGGGTATGAACAAAAGTAAAACACTTTACTGATACTGGTCCAATGTTATGAAATTAAGGGCTCCAAACAACCTCAAGGTCATACACCATATGTACTAGAGGTCCAATGCCTATCTAGACAACCCATGAATATCTTTTGTTCTAGGACCTCACCAAGAAAGTAAATATTCATATACATTCCATGTAGGAATAATACATGGTGTGTTAGGATCACTAGGATCCAAAATCATTTTATCTTCTCCATGGTCGTGTACAATGAATCATGTCCATGTACGATGGTTGTGTCAATGTACATTTTCATGGTTGTGTCTGTGTAACATACGGGTTACATTGTAATCTGCAAAGAATTTTTTGTACTGTGTGTGAGAGGTTCAAACGTTTTTTGATATTTAAGTCTTCATGGAAGCCCTAACACAATATCCAGGGGTCCTACATGGCATGTAATTTTGTGATTATGTGTTTTATAACCAAGGATTTTCATATCCCATTAGTTTCCTCTTATAAATTTTCACAAACACTACCACCACCTCCATCCTAATAAGACATATAGATCTAGGGTATGTAAACTCATATGATTACCCATGTATGGAATCTGAGCTTCAAATCCACTTATAAAACACTTACAGGCTCTGTTTGTTGGTACACCATCAAATCTCGTATGAATGGGAATCACTAATTCATTATGACTTGCCTCTGATTCTCCTCCTTATCTATACCAAGATGTAACTCTTTATTAGAATCCATACCTATTGTATTGATATTTTGATTAAATAATGTTCATTCCATAGTTAAATACCATGTCATCGTCGATCTAAAGGCCAAACAAATCAGCAAGGAAAAAAGTGAACAAATTTGGGTTGGGGCGGTGAATCAATATGCCATAATATGAGAGAAACTATACTCTTACTTCGTTCAAGTTATATCAATACATTTTTGATGATTTGGATGAATGATGGGGAAGAAATAATCCACATATAATTTAGTAAACTATAAATAAATCAACTATTGATGAAAGATCCCATTTTGGTTAATGGAATTGATCAATGTTTTACAGTAGATAGATAAAAGTATCAAAATAAAAAATAAAACATCAAAAATAATGTTTTTATTGATCCCTAATAAAGAACAGTTATGAAGTTCCATCATTGGTGAGGTCCACAAACACTATTGGAATAACAATCCTCAATTTGGTTTCATTTTCTATGAACACCTCTAATGATTTCCTCAATGACTCCTCTCATGTTTTAGGGTTACGTGGCTTACCCTATAATTTGGACATGGGGCTATGTAAATAAGAGACCACTAGGTTTAGTTGTTTAATTTAGTAATTAAATAAATATAAATACAGTTATTTAATTATTCATCCACATAGGATCTCAATATCAACACACAATGTCAACTTAAATTATGTTGTTATTGGGGTAAAAAACACACTTTAAACTAAGTAGAACATTTAGATTTATAATCTGTGGCACATCTAGATGTTATTCTATTTTTTCAGGAATACATAATGCACTTGATTTAAATATATTTATTATCTTTGAAACATTTATTTCAGGAAGACCACTCCTCAAAATTCAAAGATATCTCAGCCTTTAATATCTTTATTATGTTAATAAATCACCCCATAAAGATTATGTGTAATCAACTATTCGTCTATAGTGTCATGTACTTTTCGAGTATTATGTTCCCAAACACCCATATCTGTTGAGGAGGCTGTCATTTCAATTAGAATGGAATATTCATAACCATTTCTGTGAATAGTATCATTGATCTCTTGGACCACCATTTACTTTAATGTCTAAGGATAGATATCCAAATGTGAAATCCAAAGCCTCAAGGCATCAATAGCTAATAAGGTAGGTTAAGATACCTTTAGGGAATCATTTTCAACATAATTTGTTTCTTTATATTTTTAATATTCATAAGAGTTCGTCAATAACTGTTTTTCTACCATTAAGATCACTTAAATCAACCATACGTTCTAGAATTAACATATATTCATCAAAATCAAGTAAACAAAATCATCAATTGATTGATCATCCATTTTTTCTTATTATGTTCTCCAATAAAAATCACTCTAGCTACATCACTAATATATTTCCTATCATATGACTCAAATGGGGTCAACATTTTCTCACATAGAGCCACCATGAATGTACTAGTAGTAACATCATATTCCTTACTCATTGAAAGAGATATATTCTTCCCCTATAGTGAGTAATTAATATCCAAATTAGAATAACATACACATGAAAAATCATTAGAGGGAGAAGTGGACCCTAAGAAATTACTATAATTGCTTCTTCCCCAATAAAAAAACTCCCAATTAGGGAGTCCAATAATGATATACCATCCTTCATAGTGTTTTTTACCCCAATATACAATTGATAATTGTTTCTAAATATAGATTCACGTGTACAATCATCCATATCCCTTAGAGAAGGATCTCAATTAATCTGTTTGGATGCACTAGATCTAGTTCCATTGTCTCCATAGGCCTTGAAAACATTGATTTTATCTTCATTTAAACCTAATACATCAATTATTTCACACTTATTATTCCTATAGATAAAAACATCATGAACATTTTTAATGTATTATAAATAAAATCATGCCCCTTCGGTAAGATTCTATAGAATGTCTTATAATCTTTCACTCAGAAAATAATGTTGGAAAATTCTCACATACAATATATAAATTCATATCATCAAACATGTTTAGATGAACCACCAAGTCAGCAACATCAATGATAAGGTCCAGATGTATAAGGAAAATAAAAAAATATTTATAATGAGCTATCTTAGACTACTTTTCCAAATTGATTTGAACCCTAATTGAAGATAAAATATTAAAAAGGATGTCTGAGTGCCAAATAATCTAATTATATCCAAATATCATGAACCACCATGAGTAATATAGTTTTTTGAATCAAATGGGTTAATGTTGACACTTCATTAATAAAATCATAATGATATGGGATTTCAGTGAGACCAGTATGAATCCCCATACCCACCATTTCAGTTCATCAATCTAAAAAGGAATTTAAAATACCCTCTCATTAATGGTATACATTTCTAATTAGAATTCACTAGATTGATAAGATACCTTAAATCAAATACAGGGTTCCCAAATAAGGTTTTACTTCGATAGGATTCACACTAATAGAATGTCTATAGGATTTGAGATGATTCATAATCACTTCCATTCATGAAAATACATGCCTAACATGTATCCTTTTCATGAAAATACCAGTATCATGACATTTAAGTGAGGAAAAGGTCATTTGATTTAGGTTTTCACATTAACTCACAAACTAAATCAGATGTGTCACATCATATTACCCCCATTATCAAGGTGGATTAAAAAAGGATTTTCATCCCAATCCCATGATTATAAATTTATTAATAATAATTAAATGTACAATTAATGAAAAGGGTCATGAAAGGAAATAAATTCCTATATAAAAATAAAAAAGTCCATAACATGTAATTCAATTTCAGCAAGCCACTATATACTCAATATCCTCAGATATAGTCCAAATCCCTTTTATTTTTATCTCATTTACATGTCTTGTATATTTATGTGGGATCTTATTCTTCATTATTTTGATTTCGTGGAAGAATATGGAATGTATAAGATTTTGAATCTCTAAGATAGACCCTGAAAGTCCAATAGTGGATTGGATCGAAAGCCACCTTCAATGATAATTGAAAACATCTTCTGAAATGCTAAATTGACATTGAAACTGAATGCATCCAGCACCATCATAGAAAAAGTTGATTCAAGTTAAAATAAATACTAATATGCTATTTCATTACTGAGGACTTAATTAGGTATTTCACCTTCTAGGTCCTCTAAATTTATGGGATAAGAGTTCCTAGAATCTGCAGTATCAAAAACTTCATTTGATGCATTTATAAAATAAATATATCACCTTTTTATTAGATAAGTAATATGTTAAGGAAAATACTACACCGTATTCTCAATGCCATCAGCACTCCTGTGATAGAGGATTTGCAGATACATGTCACCAAGAGGATTAGTAAGATTAGAATTAGAGTGGATGAAACCTATATAACATAATAATGATACTCATACACTTTTTATTTCATAGGGATGATGAGTTGGAGGCCTTATTCATCCAATATTATTATATTCCCATGGTTTAGAGAATATTGGTTGGTCTCCAACCAAGTTTCCTATCTAGAAATATCCCCTTCATCCTTTATATAATCAAAATTAATGTTATTTCATGTTTTCATGTTCTGATCTACAACATCCTTAGGATAGTTCATGTCTTCAATTTCTAAATCATTAACCTAAGGAGTAAGGAAATTTATTTTAGAGTGATCTATCATAGTGTAAAAATTAATCTTATTGTCAATTGGGGATTATTTTTCTTCTAGTTCATTATGGCTCATGCTATCCAGAGTAGTCAACAAGGGAATTTTTATCGGATGTGTCATGAAAAATGATTATATTATTTATAAAACCACATAATTAAGGAAAATTTTACCACATCATCATGTTTGTACTTTTCTTTTTGGGTTCATGATGCAATAAATTTTACTTAAATATATAAAAACATAGCACTCTATTGATTGGTTGCATCAACAAGTGAATATAAAATCCCATCCCATGAACCAACCCCTTTCATAATAGTTTTAGAGGGACAATAATTTTTACCTAAAACATCAATTGTAGTGGAGGACTCCTTTAATTTTCTATTTTCATGGACCCCTATCCAAAATACCCTATAAAAATATCAACAGGACCATGTACTAGTACATTTAAAATTTCTAGATGAAATTGTAGCTTCATCCTAGGCTAACTATCATGACCTTTACAATAAAATCACCCTAGATTCTGAGATCATCCATCCTATAACTTATAATTACAAGAGTTGATCAGACCACTATAATCAGTGAATCTCAAAGGTTATATTTCAGAGTAAATGAATTTTCCTCATGTATATGATTATAACAATATGAAGAGATATCATATAGATTTCAATTCAAAATATCTTGAACAGAAAAACATTATATCCTTGAAAAACCATGGGACATTTTCATATGCAATACGCCATTCTTTCTCATCATGATCAATAGAATGTAACACCTTATCCAATAAGGTAGAAAAGAAGTCAATTTCAAATAGAAAACAAGAATAATAGCAAAATATTGACATATTAGATTCCTTATCCAATATAATCTATATTCGAATTTCCATTTAAATATTGAATCATATCATAGGTTGAAAATGTTCTCAATTCATATAGAAACCATAACCATTAGTTGAATGGAGATGTTACATTCATCCCATAGATTGATGCTTTGAGCCTAATCCATGGTGTATAGGGTTCATGACTTTAGATTAATCAAACCAAATTCCCATACTCACATTTTTGGATTTGTAGTAGGTAAAAGAATATGATTGAACCCACAACCAAATGAGACACATATAAGATTTCTGACAACCTAGGTCGCTGAATGCCTCACAAATAGGTGCCCATTTTTTATTTGCATTGAACCCCATGGTGATAAAATATGGGAAATAATTGATTTTTTAATAATTTAAAGAGGATTAAAAATAGAATCCGCTTCATCCATATAGTAAATGACATTTCCTTTCATTCGAAATACACCAGTGAAAAATCCATTGATGATGGAGAATGACCTATGAAGGTAATTATCAGCCACCAAAGCAGCCACATTAGCCATTCCAAGAACAAATTTCTTGCTCTCTAATTTGGAAGCAGCAAACCTATGGGATTCAAAATTATCTTCAATGATTAATGATTAATCCGTTGAACAATGATCCAAGGCCTCCATGAGAAGATACCTTGAGCACGTTAATCAACATGTTATATGCAGGGACCCGACCCTTGTTTCCTGGAGTCAGTGCCTTATTTTATTGCATTAGAATATAATCATGGAATTTTCATCCTCGAGGAGAGATTAGTTTAGTATCATTGGAGTCAAGATACATACATAAGATCAAAATTTCAACATTAAATAAAATAAAACACATATATTTTACTAGAAACATCCAAATCTCTAAGTATATCAACCCTGGTCATTCTTAATAAACAATGTCATGTCCTGATAAAATGAAACATAAGATAGGGGATATATCAAATGCTCAGTAAGGGTATTAAATATAGCATATTATATCATAAATATAATCATTTTTCATAGTGGATAACTAAAAATACATGTTTTTAGAAATGAACGTGAACACAATATGAATGGAATAAGATAATAATAAATAATTACATAAAAAGAATAATAATGGGTATTCTACTAGTTGAATGAACTCATGAACATTTAATAACGTGTTTCATAATGAGGGATTCATAAATATATATATCACAACCATAACATCATGTCCTTCTACCAATACTATAAATAATCATTTCATCAAAACCTTGATGCAAGACTTTATTTTGTCTAATTAGACATACCAATGCATTGAGGTGCTATAGCGGGACCCACCTGTCACATACTAATTCAATGCATTCCTCATATGAAATAGGATAAACAAAAACAAAATATACATTCTTATTCAAAATAACATATTAAATAGAAACAATGTTCATCAATCATTAATCATAAACACAAACCATTCAGAGTAAATTGGTGAATTATTTTATGATAGGCCAACCATTATAAAAATAATATTAGAAAAATTCATTTAAATAGGATAGATGATATAATACATAATAACCAACGTGAGTCTTCAAATAGATGAATATAATTTTATAAAATCATAGAGTAATTCTTTTGATAAATACTCTCTTACGTTGAAAAAAAAGAGTTCCTTTGGAAAATTATTTGTATAAAACTGAAAGTGAAGTAAGATAGTTCATTCATAATAAAATTAGTTATTTTAAAAATGTAATGATTTCTAAAAACACATTATATAATTCCCTTGGAAATAGGTAAAAATTTGAAAAAGTCCCTTGAATCAAGATTATATTTCATAAATAATTTTTGAATGATCATTTTAAAACATATAACTCCCCAAAAATAAAAGTAATATTATAGTTGGTAAACATATATATAAAATTATCACATAATAAATGAGGAGTACATATGTGTAAATATGAATTTAAATGAGGTATGTATAGAATAAGAGTAACCCAAAGGAAAATTGAGGTTCGGGTATAAAACCCATACCTTAAGTATAAAGGTGTTCTTAAATTGATCTTAATGACATGAATAAACAAATTTAGGTTCATAAATTAATTATTCTAGAACCTCTCTAGAATTAATTTATTTATTATAAACTTATTTACATTCATTCCCAAAATTTTGATTTATTATGAGATTCAATGTCATTATCTTGGAGTGTTTTTTTCCTTTGTTTTCATGATCAGTTTATGTATACTCATTTACGGATAAACATGTAGAATAATAATCAATTTCTATATTATATTTTTTATGTTATTAGTGAATAACTAGAATATTATATGGTTATAAATTATTTTTAGTTATTAGATGTTATAGCGATTCATTATATAAAACTTTAATGAAAATTGTTTGGGTTAATTGGTGGTTCTTGATCATAGTGAACTCATTTTGATTATTAAAAGTTATAATACATATATTTATTTTGGTTCAACCCTCGAAATTTGTTAAGGACAATAATTTAATATGGTAATAGAAATTGAAAACCCTTTTTCCTTGAATTTGATAAATTGGCACATCTCGGGTGGTGTTTTCATTTCTAGTTTAAAAATGGGAAATGAGATATGATGAAGATTTATTTCTTTATCAAAACAAAATTCTAGTACTTGTTAGATAATAGAGTCATTGAAACATTTTGATGAAAGGTGGTGATGAAAGAAAAAGAAATGAAAGTCAAATGAAATAAAAGAAATGAATAGAGGAATTTACCCCTTGAAGTAACCTTCTTTAAGAGCCACTTTAGGGGAATGGTTTTTGTATTTTTAAGAGATCAATGGCTGAAAGATGTAGTGGAGAAGTTTGTGAGGATATTTGATTAGAAATTATACAAGGAACAAGGCTTGAGATATGTGAGTAGAAGTGGGAGTGAGTGGGTTACAATGGAGGATGGGAGGGTTTACCCATTATTTTACTCATTATTTTATTATTTTTCAAAAGACAACCAATAGTATTGATTCTTGTGATCCAGAATAGTAACATGTTCTTTTGAGTTAAAAAAAGGGTTATTATTTAATACCTGATAGTAATAAAAGTGAATTTAACTGATAATATATATAATATAAATTACTGTATTTTAATATTCAAAAAATATTCAAATATTTCATAAAAATCAAAAAACATTCTCCTGAACCAATATATTGCGTGTAGAATTCAAAAATGAAATCCATTTTAAGAATATAATTTTATAAGTATTATTAATCTAATTCTTATATATAATCATAATTTATTTAAAAAATAATAATTTTCAAACTATAATTCGTTTTATATCTCCTTGAAAAAATAATCAAGATCGCATTTTCTTATAATCTTAAGATAATAAAATAATAATATGATTTAAAATTCATAAGGGTAAAATTAATATTCTTTTTAATATTAATAAGGATATGTTACTATTCACCAAAAATTATGTTTGTCTTATCTGACTCTACGTTTCTTACTGAATGCAACTATGTATGTAAGTTTTTTAAAATTCAAATCACCAATGTGGACAAATTACGGTTAAGATCTAGGATATAACAAGTATGTGTTTCGTAGAGACTCATTGTTTCATGAATTCAATATTTATTTGCAAAATCATGGGGTGTTTCTGAACCACTCATGGAAGGATCTCTCAGTCACATACCCCAACTTCTTTAATTTTTAATTACAATTTAAATTATAATTATAAATTAATTTATTTATAAATATGTTTATATAATTATAAATATATTTATATAATTATATATATTTTTATTAAAATATACATATATATAAGTAATTTAATATATATATTAATTGATTAAATATATTTATTATACATTTATGATTCATTAAATTTATTTATTGTTTTATAATTATTAATTAAATAAAAAAAATTTATAAATATTTGTATATAATTAAAATTATATTTATATAATTTTATATATTTATATAATGATATGTATTTATATATTTATATATTTAATGATTTATATATTAAGATATTTATGAATATTTCATTACTTATATATATATAAATATATATTTATAAATATATAATTATATATAAAATAAAAATAATGTTTATTAAAAAATGTTTATTATAATTTCATAATTATTTATATTTAGATTTATATTTTTGTAATTATAATTTAAATATATAAATTATTAATTAATTGTTCATAATAATAAATACTTTTATATAATTTTATATATTTATATAATTATATATATTTATATTAAAATATATAATTCTAATTATTTATATATTAATATATAAATAATTATAATAATAAATTAAATTAATATATTTATTATAATTTTATAATTATTTCAATATATATATAAATATTTATTTATAAATTTATAAATTTATTTTAATAAAATTATATAATTCATAAAGATATAATTAACTTTATAGGTTACAAAATTATTAAAAAATTAATTTAATTCGGTCAAGAATATAAATTATAAACATTTGATTGTTACTCTTAATAAAAAAAAGTATAATATATTATTCATATAATTTACAATCATATTAAATTTATTATTCATACAAATGTACTCTAAATAAAAAACCTTTTATGAATGGAATTTCCCTTCTTATAATTATGTTATATAGTATAAAATACATATATTACATATATAGCTGAATAAAAACATTATTCTCATAAATAAAGATTGAAATAAGTTGTATTTATAGAAATTAAGAAACCTATATTAATGAAATAGTAACATGACCATTGGAAATGTATTGTGGCCATTATGAATAATAATCATGCCAACAGAATAGAAAACACAACTATGAATTGATAAATAAAATTAATGTATCTTATGAAATAAACTATAATATATTTATATCATGGAGTATGTAAATATGTGTTTTAAAAATGATAAATATATTATTTTTATTTTTATGATACATATGTGTTTATTTGAAATTTTATCAATAATATAACGATTTAAATGAAAATTTATTTTTTAAAAATAAAATCATATATTACAATTTTTCTTTCTTATGGTTATAAAATAATTTCATTACTTGTTAATTAATTATTCAAAGTGCCATAAAATCTGTTTCATTGTAAAATTAGTATTGTTGGAATAAATCATAATTTTCATTGAAAAAATTTAGCAAATTTGGAAAATTATTTTAAAAAAATTATTCAATTTTTTTAAATATACACCTCAAAAAATGGTTAGGGTGATTTTTTTGGACTTTTCTAAATAGGTGACTTTTTTTAAATAGTGGAATACCATAATTTTTTGGTATTTGACATTATAATTAAATAAATGAACATTTGATTAAGGGTTGATTAAGGGATTTTTTAAGTGGTAATTATATAAATTTCACATTCTCTAGTTACTTTTCAAAGTCACAAGAATCAATACTATAGATATTGTTGATCAAAAATCATAAATAAACAAATTAAATAATTAAAAACACCCATACCCACAAACTATAAATACCACTCCCAACACCTCTTATCATCACATATTTTAAGACTTATATCATGATTATATTATACCGAAGTCCTCTCCCTAAACACATCCACATGTTCTGGTCTTTCTGGTCTCCCCAAAAGACCATTTCTCGGTTCTTTGAGGTTTTTATCAAGGAGACGACACTCAATATATTGAACCCTCCCGCTTCCTATTATTTTATTTCATAATCCTTACATCACCTCCACAATCAAAAGTAATATGATAACTACATTATAATATATATACATTAATTTTGTTATTTAAATGGGATATCTGTCATCATATCTCTTCTCTTCTCTTTTTATCTTAAAAATGAAAACATCATTTGCGATGTGTTAATTCACCACCATTATCAACCTTTTTTTTTATTTTGTATTACCTTATCCATGGATATTCATAAATATAATAGTATGATTTAAAATATTTTGATATTTCTATTATAACCAATAATATCTTTTGTAACTAATATATATTCATAAAATTTAATAATGAATCAAAAATTGATCGTGATGGTCGATGATTCAACAAAATAAACTAATGATATAGATTAACTATTTATCTTATGAATCATTAAAATATATAAGACAAAGGATATATGGGATAATTTAGAATTTTTTAGGTGCATCAGTGTCTTATAATTCCACTTCTATAGTTTTTCATCCATTTTACAAGACCTACAATAATTACACTCACGTGAAACAATCATAATATCATGAAACTAACACTTAGATAACAATATCGTTAAACAATACATGTCAACAAAATGGCCAAAAATGAACCTAATAAACTTATTATAAATTAGATAAATGTTTGAAAGTATGTGAATTAATTAAATATTGGATTTAATTTTATTACCCATGACATTAAGTACATGTTAAGTACTCTTTCAGACATAAGGCAAGTGATTCTCTAAAAACATATATTTTTTCTTGAAGTAAGTCATTATCTTATATTATACCAATGCAATCCAAAATTATTCTTTTATAATTCTTACATATTTTATGTATATGTTCCTAAATTATGTATGTATATCTATTCATCCCTTGTTTATTGTTGAATACATTTTTTTATAATGTTCCCTTTTCAATTCCATCTAATAAACAATCCTAATTAAAGGAAACATTCTAATTTCTTACCCATTTTCAAGTAAACCACATTATTAGTTTAAATCCACAATTTTTTTTAAAAAATAAAACTTTTCACCATGAAAAACTATCTCAGTTCATATTTATTTTTATACAGACAGTTATTAAATTTTCTTTTAAAAATATTAGAAAGTCTTTTTCCATAAACCACACTTATGTGGATCATTTCTAATGTTTCATAAACACACATTTTATACAATTTCACTTCAATTAGATATCATTCATCATTATATATTCATATTATCTCCTATAAATGACTATTTTTAATTTTTTCCACTATTTCATGCGAACCATTATGATACACCCACTATGTGTGCCTTATGAAATGATTACTATACTCACTTCATTCCATGGATAGCCTTTATGTTTATTCCCTATGACAGATTCTTAATGGATAACACATATGCATGAACACATCATTATGGGTGAACACAGATAGTATTCTTCTATATTGGGTATCTTTTAGTCAAATGAGACATCATTTTGGGATAGTGAGTTAACCTATTTCTTTTATGGCCCATTGTCCTCAATGTGATATAGTTTAGGTTGTTTTCCATTAGTTACATTTATATAATGTTTTATACTACTACCACATTCCTATGTTTCCATGATTTTATAATCCCAATTCCTTTATGTTATTATTTCATTTGATTATTCATCTTTAATGCCATCATATGGAATCATGTTATGCATTATAAATCAATTGTTAAGTTTATTTCCTATGTTTATTCCTTTATTTGGTTTTTAGAAAATCCATATAGTCTATGTATTCACTAGATTATCCTATGAATATGTAAAAGATCAAAGGATGTTAGGAGCTCATTGTGGATGATTAATATAAATGTGTTTTATTCTATTTATATTTTTTCAGTTTTATGTACCAAATCATCCAATGACACTAGAATTTAAAATCCTTGGATTGTATTTGGTGGCTAATTATGGATAAAATCATGTTCTATTTTGCGTAATAAGATATTACAATTATAGTTCGTATTCGAGCTCAATATAATTATTTGTTGAGATTTGGGATCAAAATCCTATCTAATAACCATATGGATAATTCTACCACTATGGATAACATAGATGGAAATTTAGAAAAACACAAGATATAATATATAATCCATTTATAGGATTATCCTTATTTGTTCAATGTTTCATTTTTATATGAATATTATCTATGTATTTAATACCCAATAATTTTAATTTCATTATTTTTTTTAATTGACGAAAATATGAGAACCCATACCAATAGTCAATATGTCACGAAATATGAAAATCTCCCTAATAAAATTCCAAATTTGATGATATTAAGAGCTAAAAACATCAATACATTACTAGATCTACTATATAATGTTGTGAATAATAACATCAATCTTGTGGAACACTATCCTTATCATAATAAACAAAATGGGGTTGTTGAGTCTTTTATCTGAAAAAGGCCTCCCATATTTAGGGGATCGTCTGATCCCATCATCACAGAACAATAGATTAACTCAATTAAAAATATATTCTCTATCCTTAAATGAAAAAAATAGAAATATTCATACTAGAGGACTATATTTTTTATGGAGAATCTATTCATTTGTAGACATTGATCAAAAAAACATGTCATATAAGGGATATTGATTCCATGGAATGGAATTATTTCCTGAAAGTATTTTTTATTTAATATTATCTCTGAAATCACTATCTTATGATAGAAAGGGGATTCCTTGGGATGAACTAAAAGGTACATGATTCTATTGTCGTGTATGAGTAATGATATAAAAGTCATGATATATAATGAAATTCATGGTTATAAACACTAAATTAAATGTGGATAGCTTCATTATTGTACTAAATATGAGTATATGAAAAGAATTGTACATTCAAGACATCGACAAGAATAATGAGATTGTATTTTGTTACCATAAGTATGATATAGAGGATGAGGACTCCCAGTGGTCTTGCAGTAATAGATATAAAGATCATAAAATGAAGTTCAATATAGGAGGATCAATAGAAAAACACCATAATGGGAATAATACCCACCATCAAACATGTCAAAAGTGGGACATGAAGTATCCTAGGAATGGTCTAAAAAGAATAAGTATATTCTTAAAATGTGGATGTGAGGGGCATCTAGTTTGTAATTTCCAAAGGTATATAAAGAATCCAAAAATGTGGTAGAATAAAAGATGGCTCAGATCAACACATAGTATGTAGTTCAGTGTTTCAACTACAATAAACATGGAAATTTTTCCAGTCAATTCACTATGCCAAGGGTTTTCATTAGAAATCAATAACATACTCCAAGGCATCAATGAAGGGAATATTCTACAAAAACAACAAATTTAGAGCCCGATAATTATTTTGTGATAGGTTTGTTGTTTTTTAATGATATAATAGAAAACATGCTATTTTATTCTAGTTATACACATACATAAATAAAAGGAATATTTCCAATAACTACTCAAACACCACAATGAAATATGCGGGTTGAGTTATCTGTGAGAATATAAAATGTGGAAATTAATGCATCTAAATTATATAACTCCTCTATAGTTAATGGTTTTGATCTAAACATCCTAGAATAAAATTTCATACAACCATTGATGGAGTTTTATTCATTATTGGGTATGAATTGGAAATATTTATTTAAATCCAACAACAACTATTGATAATGGAATATCACTCTTAAGATCTTGTGACATCCTCCAGTTAGGTATAATTTTATGGAGGGGGTGAATATCCTTCAGAATAATCATCTAAATTTTTGTCATAATTTCCATATGTCTGAGTATATATATCTCAAATTACTGTGAAAATTATATAATCAAGAACGAAGATATGCCTATTGTGGGGGTCTACACTGATATGTTTCTTCAAAGAATATCATAGCCTTCTACCAGATTGAGAGGTTTAGTTCTCAATTGAACTTATTTTTAAACCACATCCCATATCGAAGACACCATATAAAATGGGAAACATTGATTTGGAGGAAATAAAGAAGTAGTAACATGATATTATGGGAAAGGTTTTCATATGTACGAGTACTTTACCAAGGGGTGTGCCCCTCTTATTCATTAAGAGGATAGATAGATCGATACAACATTGCATTGATTATCATGAGCTCAAAAAATAACAATAGATATTATGTATCCCCTTCTACATATAGATCGAAAGATTGAGCATCTGTGTGGGGAGAAGTATTTCTCTAGGGTGAATATTCAATCTGGATAACACCAATTAATGGTGAAGAAGAAAGATATTCACAAGGCATCCTTTCAAACAAGGTATAGATACAATGAGTTAATAGTGATGTACTTTGGACTCACTAACCATAAAAAACATTTCATGGCTATAATTAATAGATAATTTAATGATTACCTTGAAACATTTTTTATAGTCTTTATTGATGATATTCTGTTTTACTTAATGGGCAAAGAGGAACATGAGGAGAATTTGAATAATATGCTAAAGACATTTCACTGAGATAAAATCTATGAAGAGTATTTTAAATTTTTTTTTCTAGAGGGAGGATGTATCATTCATGGGGAATGTTTTGAACATCAATAGAATAATGTGGACCGTTCCATGAAAAAGGCAATTGAAGAGTGTCCCAAGACAACACTTATAAGGGAGCTCTATAGTTTTCATACACTAATTGGGTATAACTGATGATTTCTGAAGAAAATATCATGATTTTAAAACCCATTAACATACCTAATTCTTAAGGGATTAATGTTAATATATAGTAGTGAATGTTAACAATGCTTCATATAGTAGAAACAGAGGTTTGTCACTACACCAGTACTCACACTTCTTCCATGTGGGGAACTATTAATAGTATAAAATGATGTATAAAATAAGGTATTTGGTTGTGTAATAATGGTAAATAAAAATTTTATAACCTACCCCTCATGTGCATTTAAATTTAATGTAAGAAACAATCCAATAATTGATTTTGAGTTGACAATTATGATATTCACATTGAAAATTAGTTCGAATTATCTCGACCAAGAGAAATATGAGATATATGTTGATCATTAGAGCCTCAAATATACATTCACACAAAAAGATATTAATATGTACCAATTAATATTTTTATATCTCATCATTGAATATAACTCCTCAATTCTCTACCATTATCGTAATGAAAATAATGTAGATTTCTATAAGGAGAAAGGATATTAAAACACTATCAATGATTAGAATTGAGAAGGATCAAATATTATTAGACCTTTAAAGGTATGAAATGGGATTAATTAAGGATTGAACATTTAAAAACCATTCTAAAATTATTTCCCAACTTTCCCATACAATGAAAATAAAGGATTCTAACAGAAATGATGATGAAATATAGAAATATTTGGAATCTATCAGATATGTGTAATCCTTAGATTTCAAAATTAAAGAGGAAGGAGTATTAAGATTTTGGACATGGACATGTGTACTATCAAATCTAGATATAAATAAATATCTTATGAATAATTAATATAGCTCAATATTACTTGTTCACTTAGGAATCAAAAACTTGTATCGATTTCTTGGAGAGAATTATTAATGTGACAATGTGAAGAAACTGATCAGAGAATATACAACATATATACAAGTATTTCTTCACATGAAGGCCAAATGGAAAATTTCTAAGGGGATGATACAACCATTATAGATAAAACATGGAAATGGGGAAACATAAACATGGAATTTATAACCATATATCCAAATACATCCATATGAAATAATGAAATATGGTTCATTGTTTATTTTCATATAAAGACAATTATGTTTACTGATTCTCAATAATACTTCTAACTCAATGAAATTCAATGGATATACATCATAGAAGTGGAGAGGGTTTATGAATTATCCCTATAAATTATATTATATTGAGATTTTATATTTACATAAATGTTTTTGAAAAGTACCAAACAGACTCTAAAAAATTATTTAAACTTCAGTACGACCTATCATCCTCAAATTAATGGCCAATCTGAGTGGAATAATCAAACAATAGAAGACATGTTGAGATAATGTTCTGTGGACTTCAAGGGTGAATGGGACCAAAATCTACCTCTGGTCGAGTTATTTTATTATAATAGTTTTAACTCTACCATCCAGATGACTCGTATGAATCCATTTTTTGGAAAAGATGCAGAACAACATAATGTTGGGTTGATGTTTGTGGAAGAAAATTATTGTGTCCAATAATGGTCAATGAAATGGATGAATAGGTGAAAACAATTAAGCATCATATGTTGGATACCCAAAGTTTATTGAAGAACTATACAGAAAATCATCGACAAGACATAGAGATTAAGGATGGATAAATGGAATTCCTCTACTTATCACCATGGAATAAAATAATGATTTTTGTTAAGGAATATGAAGTTAATTCCTAGATGCATCATCACCCTAGAGAATCATGATCGTATCGGAGAGGTGGCCTATCAACATATACATTCACTAACCATGTCACAAGTACATGATGAATTTCATGTATCCCTCTTGATGAAGTTAATACCAAATCCATCACATGTATTGAGTTCATGTTTTGTATAGTTAGAAAATAAAATCTCTTACGAGGAGCATCTGATGAAGATCTCAGACCATAGAGATAACATTCTATGGAAGTCCACTAACCCGTTCAATGTAATATGGAGGAACTATATGTATGAAGAGGAATCATGGGAACTAAATGAAATGATTAAGGATAAATACCCTCTTTTTTCAACAAAGTATGTAAAATGAAATTTCAAGAGGGAAATTTCATAAGGTGGGAAGAATGTAACGACCCAGAAGTTTTATCAACATAAATTCCCTTCTTATAATCATGGTATGTAGTATAAATCATGTACATCACAAATAGAACCCCATAAAACATTATTATTTTAAATGAATAATGAAATGAGTTGTATTTTTAGAAAATAATGAACCTATAAAATTATGAATAGTAACATGATCAATAAAGTATTAAAATCACCTATGAATGTATAAATAAAATTTATATATATTATGAATGAAAAGAAATTATATTTTTATAATTGAGTAAGTAAATAAATTTTTTTATAATGGAATATTTTAGTAATTTTTTTTTCATAAATGTATATGTTTATTTATAATTGTAAAAATTGTAAAATAATTTTAATGAAAATTTAATTTGATAAAGTGAATTTATAAATTAATATTTTTATGGAATATGATTATATTAGATTTTAATGAGACCTTAATTAATTTTTCAAAGTGTTACAAAATTAGTAATAAATTTTAAATTGGTAATTATATAATAAATGATTACTTTAATTAAAAAAAATTAATATCACATATTTGGAAATATATTTTCCTAAAATGGATTATATTTTTGAAATCTAAACCACAAAAAATGGTTAGGTTTTTTTCTATAGTAGTTGAATTTTTAATGAATACTGAAATATTTTAATTTACAATATTTAACATTATAGGTAGACAAATAAATTTATATTTAATTTTTGAATCATGGATAATGTATCTTGAAATTATCACAAACTAAAATTCTATTTTTAATGGACATATTCATTAGAATCTTTACAATTTATATGATGGATAAAAAATAATTTACAAATCAATAAAATAATCAAAAAACTCCCCTCTCCTCCCACTATAAAAAAACACTATTCACTACCTATATTCCTCACACCTTATAATATGTGGAGTTTTCTTATATAATTTTAAATTATTATATCAATTCTATTCCACAATTTATTGCCTTAATAGTCTCACCAAAAACCATTTCCATGTTTCTTAAGTGGGTTTACAAGGAGACGACACTCAAGAGGTAAAACCCTCTTCCTCTTTTAAATTATTTTCATTTTTTATATACCTCATCTACCCAATCAAAAGTAATATGGAAACTCCAATGTAACATATATGCTAAAATTTTACTATATTAATGGTATATCAATCATCAGATCTCGTCTCTAGTATTTGTTATGTTAAAAATGAAAACACGATATGTGTTGTGTCGATTCACCACCTTCATGGATGATGATTTTTCATTTTCTATTATCAACAAAATAGGTGATAATTAAAGTATTAGAGAGGATAAAAAAGATTTTTCAGTATATATGTTAACTTTTTTCTTTAGAAATAAAATTTATAAATAACATTTTATAATGAAATAAAATGAGATCCTGATGATCTAAAATTTTAAAAATTAAACAATCGATCACCATTAACATTTTATCTATTGAATCATTATCATATTATAAAAAATAATACATGAGACCATTTTTAATTATAGAGGTGTGCTAATATCATATTATACACCTTATATAGTTTTTATTCAATTTGAAAAGAACTCCCAAAATTAAACTCAAGGGAACCAATCAGAAAATCATTAAATGAACACTCCCATAATGACAAAATTAAACAATCTATATCAACCAAATGGCCATAAAATAACATAACAAAATTAAAAAAAATTAAAATAAATATATAAATTTTTCATAATAAATTAATTAAATAATTTAATTTTATTATCCAAGACATTATGTACATGTTCCTAACACATTTGAACAAAAGGTGGGTGCTTCTCTCTGAACCTCCATTCCCTGTCAGGTAACACATTCCCTCTCTTTACCCCTTTGTAATTATTCATCATTCTTATATAATTATTCCATATTATATGAATGTTTTCTAAAGGTATTTATTTATGTCCATTAAAACTTATTTTAATTGAAATACATGTTTTATATGGTTCTCATTTCAATTCATCCCAATAAGAATGCCCAATTAACAGGGAATTCCCAATTTCATACCCATTGTTAAGTACACTCCATTATTAGTTTTCATAAAAATTTATTTTTCTAAAATAAAAATTCTCAACATGAAAACTAATCTAATTTCAATTATGGAATTATCTATTCAATGATTCCTTTTCACATTTGAAAGACCCTTAAATATTTTTAATTATAACGCACTTAAGTAGAACATTCCTAAAGTTTCTTAAACACTCTTTTTATATGATTTCACTTAAGCTGTGTATAATTTATCATTATCTATTCGTATTTTACCTTATAAATTTCCATGTATGATTTAAATCTATTTTTTCATAGAAACCATTTTTTTATTTCCCTTGGTAATTTCTTATGACACAAATATGATACCTGTTTCATTCCATGGGCAACCCTTATGTCTATTTCTCAACATTGATTCATCATGTAGAAAACATATTCATGAACATTTTATTATGGGTGTGCCCAAATATCACTGTAATACAATAGGTTATTTTTAGTCTCATTAGATTTCATGATTCAACTTAAAGTAAAACTTATTCCTTCATGGGAATTTGTCCACCATGTGATAAAGTCTTGTGAATTATCCTTGACTCATGTTTATGTCATGTTATATGATTCTTGGTTATTCCTATGATTCCATGAATACATGATCCCATATCCTACATGTTATGATTTCATTTGATTATTCATGTTCTAAGAATTTATATATCTTCAGGTTATGCCTTTTTGACACATGTCTTATGATTTATTCTTGTGTTTATTTCCATAATAGGATTTTTATCTCATCCATTTTTATGTATGTATTACACAAGTTATACTATGAAAATTAAGAGATCAAAGGATATTATGATCTCATTAAAAATGATTAAAATAATATTTTTTTCTTATATTTTTATGTTTTCAGTTTTATAGACATAATTTTCTAAAGACACAAGATTTTATAATCCTTGGTTTGTATTTTACTATTAATTATGCATTAAATCATGTAAGGATGTTTGTAAAAGTATAGGGCCATTATATGTTTATATTTTCTATATATCTATTTAAAATCCATGTAAACATACATATATACATACACAAACAAAATATTGTATTTGTCAACATCTATAGAAACACATACACAAATCACACACACACACACACTCCAAA
This sequence comes from Viscum album, assembly GCA_963277665.1. Lineage (NCBI taxonomy): Eukaryota > Viridiplantae > Streptophyta > Magnoliopsida > Santalales > Viscaceae > Viscum > Viscum album. The sequence goes on from OY728128.1 coordinate 330,050,027, forward strand.
CATACTACATACAAATAAATTCCCATAGATATTAATTGATATAAATATATAATCAAATATCAAATATTAGCAATACAACTATAACACACTTAAAATTATGACTTTAAAATTCAAAATTTTACTACTCATGTCAACAAAGTGCACCATTCTTTTAAGTAGCCCAAATGACAAGAACTCCATAGTTAAGCATGTACGACCAGGATTGGTGATCAAGATGGGTGACCTAATGGGATGTTTCAGTGAGTTTCTTTGATTAAGGGAAAAAATACTAGAAGTACATGCTTTGGCTTATATGAATATTCATTAGTCCAATAGGAGTCCTCGATGGGTAACATCTTGTGGTTTGCAAAGAGGAAAACCAATGACTTAGAGGATACCCATGAGGTCATATGACTATGTTAATGGCCCGATGAAGATCGTGTTGTCACAACATCATATAAATATTTATAAAATTATTTGAATTATTTATATATAAACATTAATATATGTTAAATATATTAATTTTTAGATGAATTTAGTAATTAATTTATATAAATATTAATTAATTTTGTAAAATGAAAATGATATAAATATATATTATCTATGATATGTTTTTTAGCTCTATGAACAATTTTAATAACAATTCACCATTATCAGTGATAAAAATGAACAAATAAATGATAAACCTTTATCAGTTCTAATAAAAGTCACCATAATAATTATTTTATGTTAGTGGGTATAACGGTTGCACTTTTATCATCATTATATGACAAGTACTGAAAATTTATAGTTACATATTTCACTCTATATCTCTCATGTCTATCTCACTAGTGGTTTATCCAAACATGGACACACAATAAAATCTATCTATTTTTTCATTGAAACATTTGTTTCAATTGTTTCGTTCTATATCCAATGAGATTATGACTTTTTCATTATAAAATATTCCAATTTCATCAATGTTTCAATAACACAATCCTTTCATTTTAAAGATAACATAATTATTCAAAATAGTTCAATCATATATTTACACACATGTTTGTTTATATTTACAAGCACACAAACATTGTTGTAAATTTTCACACATATTATGATGATTTTATTAAATATTAATGAATATATACATTATATGAATATGTTATGTGTATTTATTAATTTATTATTCAAAAGGAGAGTTTTTTTATCATATTTGGATGGATATGTACTAAAATTGGATGTATTAAATTGAATGGTAAAGATGTATGAGGATGAAGATAAGGATTTAATTATGTTTACCATAGATCATGAATATGACTTTTCACAAATCCTTTGTTGGTGTTTGTGTTGATGTTATTTTAGAAGCATTCATCAATAATAGTAGGAAAGTAATTTTACTTATCAAGTAATATATTGGTGCTATTAATTCTAGAAGAAACATGGTGAACAACTAAATCTACATAAGAATTGATATGATACTATGATGGGTGGATCATTTGATATAAATACATGTGTTATTGATTATTGAGTTAATATGGAAAAAATAAAAATGAAAATTGATGATTGAATCAAGTATTTTACAAACTTCTCCAAGAATTTAAATATCATTGGAATGTGATCATTGATTACCAGATGCTTAAAATAAACAACATTTCCAGCTGTGTTGAAGCAATATATATTAAATGATTGCAGTGGATGGAGAGACACCAACTTTACGAAACACATTTGTATCCTTGATGGCTAGATACTTAATGAAAATGAGATTCTATATCAAAAACATAATATAAAAAGTATTCTATATTCAAAGGGTATGATCTATAAAAATATATATGTTTGTCTAGGGGATTTTATATTGTTTCATAAGGAACATTATTCACTATAAAAATGTCTTATGTGTGGCATGGATCGATTCAAGAGAGATGAACTAAGTACATTCACTTTTTTATTATTTTTTCTTATCATTATATGGTTTAGAAGACTATGTGGATATCATGAAACCGTTATAAAATTGACATGGTACATAGAAAAAATAATTGAAGACTAAAAATGATGTTTCCATGTAGAGTGTACTTAGTGGAAAAAATTGATTGGAAATATGTTAAATTGGTAAATGATATAAGAAACCACTGTCTTTCATTACATATAGATGAAATAAATACTTTTGGTGTAAAAGGTAGTAATCCCAGTACATGGCTAGTTTTGTTGGGAAATTATGACATTTGACATTGGTTATGAATTATGTGAATATGAGTTATGTTTCATTTGATTATATCAAGACCAAAAAATAGTAACGATATTTATGTATATTTGTATCCCTTGATCAATGATATGAAATTGAAGTTGCATTCATGTGTTATATTTTTCGATTCACATAGAAGTGAAGAGTTCTCAATGAGATCAATTTATTATGGGATGATAAATGAATTTCCTACTTATTATATTCTTATCGTTATAGAATTAATGGAATATTTTGATATCCATTTTTTGATGATGGTATAAACATCGTTATGATGAAACTTTCTTTCAATAATGTGTTTTTAGTAAATCAAAAAAATTTACCATACTAAAAAAATAAAAATCTGGGATGACATCATTTGGTGGAAATATTAAATGCTGTAAAACAATGTCTCCACTAAATGGAGGTATATTTATAAGAAATATAAGATATTGACACTATTTTTGGTAAATCCGTTAAAAACAATTGACAAAATTGGTACTAAAAAGTGATTAGTTTTCATTGAATTTTTTTACTCACATTATTCTTACATCAAATATTTTCAGGGCTTAATTCTTGTAGAAAAAATATATTTTAGTGTTATTTTCATGTTACAAAAGTAAAAAAAAATATGTCATTAAGGATAGGTTGGATATGATTGACATGGGGGAAAAGGAATAGTTGGCACTAGTGAAAGTGAAAGATGAACTTTTCTTCCTCCAATAGCTTACAATCAATCAAAGAGAGAGCTATAATGATTTTGTAAATTTTTGAATGATATAAAGGTTACATAGGGGATTAATTAAAATATAATGAATATCACATCAATGACTGATTTCAAGTTCAATGATATAAAATCACATTTTAATTATGTTTTGGTGGTATATGTAATTCATTTACCAGTACATTTCATTCATATTAATATTTTAAGACATACATTAACAATAATTTTATTCTTTTTAAAATCCATATTCAATAATTTCATAGACCCAATGAATATTATAAACATTAATAAAGAAATAATAGTCATATTATATGAAATCCGTATTTTTTCCATTTCAATTCACTGAAATAGTGGTCCACTTAATGTTTACCATGGTTAGAGAGAGTCAATTATATGGTCTTATATAATACATATGTATGTACCACATTGAATTATAAATAGATATTTTTTAAGGGTACATCAAAAATCAATGTTGGACATAAGGGTTTATTGAGGAGGAATATATTTTTTTAGAATCTATATAATTTTTTTACTAATTATCAATAATATTTTTTTGTAATTGGTCTCTCAAAATATCATTATAGTGGATTCCTTATGGGAGAATGGATTTTTGGTAGAGTTTTTTTTTGAAAATTACCATTATAGATAAGGATAAATCCCCCTTATATATTTTAAAAAATAGTTGGGAATTTGTTCAATAAATTAAATCTCCAAATTTTATTATTAAACATTTTAATCCATTAATGGATAATGTAATGATATAAATTTAAAAAAATAAATTTTTTATGGGATGGTTTCAATATTATATTTATAAGGATTTTTCTACAAATCTAGACACAATTATTGAATTCCTTTACTGGATCACCAGCGGATTAGGTGTAAATTTATTATCCTACATTAGTTATATAAATAATATTTATTCCATCAATAAAAAAATATAATGAAATATGTATGATGAAAAATAGTATTATTATCCATGTAGTGGATGTTATGCACATATTTGGTTCTAAGGATAAATTACCAATTTATATGAATATATAATAATTTTGAATCATCGGAAAAATACGAAAATTCCATTATACAAAAATTAAAGTGAGTATGTCTAATTGAAAATGGGTTTTGAATAAGAGTGATGTTAATTCTAATGAATTGGGTTTTGTATATATAAATATCATTTTTGAATTGAATAATGTCTTACCATTCATAATGGAATCATTAGTAGTGAATTAATTGTTTTTCCTAGTTCTTATAAATATAAATGTGTCACTCATTTTGATTTGGACTAATAAAACTACATGATGAGATTATAATACAATTTGGGTTCATCCTTTAATTGGAAAATCATAATATTTTTTTAGTTGTCCCAATGTAGAGAGTATATTTTATATTATAGAAAACGATATGGTTGGTTTTTAGATATTAATTAATTGATCTAAATCTCTTAAAATTTTAAATAAAATAAGTTATTTTTCTAAATGGCATAATTTTTTTAATCATAATATAATTTTATACTAAATTTATATAATCTAAATTAGATGTTTAAATAATCTTATAGAAAATGGCCTGTCTACTTGATGATTCTACCAATCCATAAAAAATACACTATCATTGCAAAAATAGAGAAAAGATATGAAATTATGTATACAAGTAAAAATAGACAAAAATAAGGGGAAATTGAATGGTGCATCAAGAATATATAGTTGACCAACCATGAAATAAAGGTAACCTTTCAATATAACCATCACCCCTATCACATTTATTACAATTACATTTTCATGTGGATACAACATAAAATGTTGGAAATGTGTCCTATAATGAATATTATGATAAACAATTTGAGTCCATTAAAACATAATAGTTCTGGATAATATAATTGAAACATTCATGTCTGAATGGATGGGTGTCTCCTTTTTAAATTAATTCCTGAGGGATATTTTCATATTTTTTATTTTTTAAAAATTAAATAATATATCTGTAAAAGTAAATAAATATTAATATTTTCTATAATATTATATATTACTACACTGTAAATGGAAAACACTATGAATAAAAATAAAGATTCATAAATCTGACTATAATTTTTATTCAAAATTATCCATGAAAAATTGATGAAATATAATGATAAAACATAAAATATTCAAAAAAATGTAGAATAAAATAATGGATAAGAAACTCCATTTTATTCCTACAATAAAGAGGAAAATATATAGTTTAATCATAAAAAATAAATTATTTTTTATCAGTAATTATTTTATTCTATATTTTAGAAGTATTGGATTCTCATTACATTCAATTGGGATACATTGAAAGATTCTTTTTTGAATCAAAATAATGTATTTCCAAAAAATTACCACAGATAATAGACATTTTGATTTTTTAAAGCATTAAAATATATATTTAATAGATAAAAATAAAATTATACACTCTATTTTATGTTTTAAGGTGAATTTTATTATGATTGTGTGGTTTGTGAATATAGTAAAAATCCTGGTATGAAGTATGTGATTGAAAACAAGAATACTATGTATTTCTACCGACAAAGATAGATTAAAGTATATATACTATGATTTTAAACAATCAAAACATATTTTAAAATAATTTATTTATTTTATTCAATGTTTATGTAGTTTTTGAATCAAAATAACAACCATAATTGCACATATTTTTTTTTGAATTTATTAAAGATCAAATAACATCTGCAAACTAATATCCCAAAATATTTTTTTCCATGGTAATTAAAAAATATTATGATATAATTTTTAATCATAATTTTTTCAATATTTTATCAATACAAATAGAATTTTTTAAAATATATATAATAATAAAGTGAAATGGATTTTTTAAGAGATGAGTAGTACGAGAATGTGGTGTCATAATGATTCGAGACATCATAAATAAGTGAATAACTATTATGTTTGTATTTTTTTTTCTCATAGATCACTTTCCGTTTAGTGAAGTAAAATATGTACCATGATGTGGCAATTATGAATCAATGTGTGTGTTTTCAAAATAAAATATTAATTTTATTTTCTGAAAACTCAAATAATTTTACAAAAACAATAAAATGATCTCAAATTGTTTACAAACACGAAGAAAAGGGTCCTTAATTCATTATACATGTGTATAAATCGACTTCATATCATCCTGAAACAAAATATGGCTAGTATGAATCAATATGCATTCTACCACTTTAAAAAAGTGTAATTTTACTTCAAAAAACACAACACAAATCCAAAAAAAGAAAAATATTATATTGTCATGATACATTATGAAATTTATCCCCAATTGTTTTGTGATATAGAAATTTACCATATGTAATTTGGATACAAAATGTGACCTATAGGATTCCAAGTGCATTTTTTCAAATTAAAAATGTTCCATTATAGTCTAAAAAGTTTCACATATCCAAATCCCTGAAAACAATACATTATTATCTCAATAAATGTGAAAAAAATATAATTCATTTTTTATGTTTATTAGTTGACCACAAGTTAATATGATACATGACATGGATATTAGTACTCAATGTGATTTTTTCATTATAAAAGTTCCATTTTAATCAAAACGAGATTCACATAGGGAAAACCAAGGAACCAATCTCTTATTATCCAGATACTTTAGGATAATTATCCATAATTCAGTTTTTACATGTTAAAATTGACCACACATCAATCTGACACCTGATTTGATTGGTAAGACTCTATGTGGGTGTTTTCACATTTAAGATGTCATTTTACGCTAAAAAATAAATTCGTGTCCATAACAGAGTTAAATAATATGTATTTTATAGAAACAATATGGGGAAAATCCATTATTCATTTATGATGTGGTTGAATTGACCACACATTAATATAACAAACAATTTGGATAATATGACATAACATATTTGTTTTTAATATAGATGTGTCATTTTATACTAAACAATTCATCACTAATATTTAAAAAAAATGAGTTTGGATAGTATTTACCCATTATTAAATTGATACATAATTAAATCGTGGTGTACAGGGATAAATTACATGTCAATCTGACACATGATGTGGCCAGTTAGACATAATGTGTCTTCATTAATTACAAAATTGTAATGTTAGTTAAAAAAAGGGTCACGTTTTAAAAACAAAGAAAATATAATTATGTTGTATTCAAACATTATGAAAATGATCAAATATTTAATGGGTAAGAATTTAAGTCGTATCATTCCGACACATAATGTGGCCGATATGACTCAAGGTGAACATTTTCACACTAAAAATGTGAAATTTTACATTATAACATGTGTCGCATAGAAAAAATAGGGGAATTAAAATTATTTTATCTTGATAAATTAATAAAATAATCCACAATTCATTTTTAATGTGTATTTATCTACCTCACATTAATTAAACACATAATGTTATCTCTTGGACTCTAAGTTCATGCTCATAATAAAAAATGTCATTTTAGACCAAATTCTATTTAGATTACTAAAACCAATTAAACATTCTCAATATTTCATTATACTTTAGTAAATTGATCCATAATTAATTTTTTTGTGTTTTTATTTACCGTACATCAATCTAAAACATGATATGGATAGTGTGACTCATGGAGAATTTTTTTCACATGAAAAAGTGTCAAATTCCCTCTAAAACACCTATCACATATACAAAATTGATAAAATGGGATTTTATTGTCCAAATACATTATAAAAGATATCTATAATTCCTTTTTTTGTGTATAATTAGCTAATATATCAATTTTACACATGATATATCTTGTATGAATTGAGGTGATTGTTTACAATTAAAATTACATTTTAGCATAAAACCTGATTCACATAGCCAAAACTATGAAAGTGATCTCAGATAGTCCTCTTAATTTAATAAAACAATAAATAATTAATTTCTATATTTCTGGAATATACCAAAAAATATTATGAAACAATTTGGGTCTGTTAATACTAAAATTATGAGTTTCACATTAAAAATTGAATTCCCTTAAAAAACATGTCTTAGGTATCCAAAACCAAGAAGAAAATCATCCATTGTATTATTTTTTTAAATGATACATAATTCAATTTTTTGTGTTGTAATTTACTTCATGTCAATTGACATAATATTTGGACATTATGAATCCAAGTGCGTGATACTAATAAAAAATTTAATTTTAGTCTAAAATATCATTCAGATAGAAAAAACAAAAAAATGAGCTCATAATTTCATGATACATTTATAAAATGAATCAAAATTATTTTTCAATAGGTATAAAATATCCAAAAATTATTATTAGTTATTATGTAGATGGAATGTCAACAATATAAAAGGACATTTTACTCTAAAATACGCATCACATTTCCCAAAATTCAGCAAATGTGCTCAGTTTTTCATGATAATTTTGGAAAATGATCTATAAATCATTTTAAATGTGTAGTAGTGTACATCATTTCATCCTTATAAATTATGTTACTGGAATAACACAATATGAACATTTATAAAAAAATTCATTTTACACTAAATTGTTATTATTATTGAAAAAAACTACGAAAACGAGTTTGGATTATCATGATATATTATGAGAAAGGTCCATAATTTATTTTTGATGTTTTGAATAGACTAAAATTCAATCTATATCATGATTCTAATGGTATGACTCAATGTGTGTGTTTTCACATGAATGGTATCATTTTACTGAAAAATTTGCTTCACATTTACAAAACTGATCAAATAAGGTAGAATTATCTTAACACTTTAGGAAAAAAATCTTTAATTTATTTTTCCCATAAAGATGTCAATATCGTATCAATGAGGCTTACAATGTTATCAATTGGACTCTAACTCTATGTTCATAATATTAAATGACATTTTTGTCAATAATGTGATTCCCATTTCTATAATTGAGAAAACAATCTCATATTCTGTTAATAAATTTGGAAAAAACACCATATTTCATTTTTTATAGAGGATGTCACCTCACATCATCCAAAAACATGATGTGTCTAGTAAGACTCTATATGGATATTTTATCATTAAATGTATGATTTTACTGTAAATCATAAATCATGTTGACAAAGATAAGAAAAAGAGTTCATATTTTGATGATACATTAGTTCAAAAATCCCCGATTCATTTTTTATGTATAAGAATAAAAAACATGTTAATGTGACACACAATTTAATCTATTCGATTTGAAGTTAACGTTTAAAAAAATCATTTTCGTCTAAAAATCTATTTACATAGCTAAAAATTCAGAACAAACCTCTAATTTTTTTTATATATTATTGATTACATCCACCACCACAAAACATAACATAAGGAAAAAATTGTAGTAATTATGTTGGACTGGGGACATAACCCATCAACATACTCCTCACCTTCCCCCCAAAACCCTTACCACCCCACCACCAGTAGTGGGGCTTGAATTGTATTTATATCGAAGAAGAATAATGAATATTTCTTTTGTGAGTTTTTAGAATTTACCACACATCAATTATATACATGATCAATCAAGTAATACTCAAATTTCATGTTTTTTCATTAAAACATATCATTTTTGTGTAAAACCAGTTTCACATAGAAAAAAATAGAAAATATTCTTTTATTTCCTTAATACATAATTAAAATGATACTTATTTCTATTATGATGTGAAAAAATCGATTGCATGTCAATCCAACATACCATGTGGCTAATAAGTTTAAAAATGATCATTTTCAATATAAAAGTTTGATTTTTTCTAAAACATGATTAACATAGCCAAAACCAAGAAAATGATATCATATTTTCTTAATAACTAATGAAAATGATATATAATTAATTATTTATGAGTAGAAATCCATCACATGCAATTTTGAATCACGATGTGCCTAGTTTGACAAAAAGTGATTGTTTTCAATTTTAAAACTTTTCATCTTTGTATTAACTGAGATTTATATTTCCAAAATGAGAAAAGGGTCTCGAATTGTATTTTTTCCTTGGAACAATGATCCATTATTCAATTTTAAATTTTTATAATATACTACATATAAATCTGACACATGATTTCATCTATTGAACTCAATCCGTGTGTTTTCACATTAAAAGTGTCATTTCACTCATAAACATGCATCACATAGACAAAATTGATAAAACGAGCACACTTTGTCTTAATACATTTGGCAAATGATACATAATAATTTTTTGATATTTATGGATTAACTGATAGTCAGTATAAGACAAGATGTACATAATCTAACTAAAAGTGTGTGTTTTCTATATAAATGTATCATTTTAGTCTAAAATTAATTTGACATAGAAAGAACTGATAAAAATTACTCTAATTGTATTCAATAATTAGGAAAATGATATATAATTCATTTGTGACCTATAAGAATCGAATATGCATGAATTGTTCAAATTATGATTCATGTATTACTGGAAGTTCAGTTTTTAAATACAAAAGCATAATTTTATATTAAAAGGAAAATCATACAATCAAAACCAATAAAACAAGCTTATTTTGTTTTTAATAATTATGAAAATGTTCCATATTTAGCTAAATGAGTCTCATGAAGCATGCATGGAGACCCCTACCAGAAGGGATGAACCACATTCACATTTTGTGTGACCCCTATAAAAAATTAAATATTAAAATAAATTAATTATGTCAATAACTAACAATAATAAAATAGATTAATATAATAAATAAATAATAATACAACTAGTAATATAATTAATAATTAATAAAGGGATTAAAATTTCAATAAATAATGATATAATTATTTACAACAATAAAATAAATTTCGATAATTAGTAACTTATAATATCATTAATAAATTATATAATGAAAAATACAATATATATAGCATATTAATTAATAATATAATTCAAAATTCATAATATAATAATAAATTAATTGCATAATTATTATTTAACAATTAAATTAAAAATATAGTCATCATTGATATAGTTAAACATATATTGTATAGAATGATTAATATATCGAAAAATTATGAATATAATTTCTCGTATGTTGATTACATAACATTAACATTAAATTTTTTTTATTTTTTAAGTAAGGCAACAAAAATAAACATTGGTTTTATTATCAGGAAACACTTTTCTAGTTAGGTTAATCTTTGGACAAACCCTACAATAGTGTCTTGTATGTTGTTATATTGGTTTAATTGTGATGAAATATCAATAATATTTTCTTTAAAAACATTTAAATGTATATTTTGAATTGAAATGAAAGAAAAATTAGTTCTTTATATTCCAATTATGATTAATTTGAATATTTAACCTATTTTTCTTAAACAATCTAATCTTTTATTTTTTTAAGGTTTGTTGTTGCACATCAACCTTGCCACTGCCTATATGGAATTTATCATTCCTGAAAGAGAACATGATAAATAGCGTTTCTCAATGTAAAGTTATGCACTAAAAAAGTAATCCATTATCAATGTTAAAATAATTAACAAATGAATCAAATGTTATTTTTTCATGAATAGATTTTCATCAATTTTTTATTATAGCAATAGTTTGTCCTAGTATTGAACTTGTCATTATTATATTAGTTGAAGGACAATGGTGATGATGATGATGTAGAGATACATTGTGATCAACAATTAATATATTAACTTTTTTGATCATTATGTAAATATATATACTACGTTTCACATTTACTTGAATCTCAACCTCTACAAAATTTAATTTCTTCTAATTTTATCATTCTTTATTTTTCCATGTTCCTGACATGGATGACTCTTCCTAAGCAGATGCCCATCACCAAACAAAGTCCTCATATAAAATGGTTAACACAATAATTTAACTTCATTTAATCATTATTTAACCCTCTTTAATTAAATGATAATAATTATATAATATTATATAATAGTGTAAATTTTCCAAAAATTGATAATAAAAATATTGCATTTAAAATCTATTATATTAAAAAGGTTAAATCCATGAAATTTTTTTCTCATCCATGACATTCATATTCCAAGGGTTTGCCCATCTTTTTCCACCTCATGGGATTTGTTTCTTTTTTGTTCCAATTTGTTTGGATTAGGTTTTCCCTCACATTTATCAGCATCATATTGTAGAAGACAAGTGTTTTTCATTTGTTTCATCACCATGTCTCCTCAACCATAAATCTATTTCATTTTTTTGAATAGAAATGCTTATCTAGGATAAAATATACTTCATCTGTCTAGTTGGTTCATCTTCTTTATCGAGTCAGTGGCTTTTTCGAGTATTGATTTTTTTCATCCTACCATAGATGTATTGTGAACTTTTTAATATTTTGATAATATTTTTTCATCAACATATATATTTTATGATCATTTTAAAAATTCAGATCTCCTTCCAATATTATTAGGATTGAGATCTTTGTCAGATTGGAATATTTTTTCGATAGCTTTATATGTTTTATCTAATATGTTTCATATGATCATAGTCTTATTAGGATCTTCATCAAGTTCAGTCAATATCATTGGATTGGGATCTTTATCATCTTGGTGGTTTTTTCTAGATTCATCGAGTTTAGATATTTTATTGAAATATTGGTGTGATGATTAGATCTGTCATTTGTTCATCAGGGTTGTTAGATTTCAAGCTCCATCTTGTTTTTTTGGCTCTTCCTATTAAAATTTTCAAAGATATACTAGCTTATATGAGATAATGGATTTCTTGTTTTGGAACTCTCACAATATCATCAATCCATGAATAATTAGATCATTGTATTTTGTAGTCAAAATAATTTCCAGATGTGGTTTTCCACACTTTGAAAATGGTGGAATGAACATACATAGTTGGTGTGGTCTATATGTTAAGTCCCCAATGTAGATTTTTAGTTTTGATATTAGTTTATGAATGTTTCTTATGTTTTCCTTTTAAATATGAGTTAGTTTTTAAAATAAACAATTACCCTAAAAATTGTATTGCATATTTCATTCAGTTTGAGAAATTTTTAGTATGGTTATTTATAGGAATCTATGTATCATCCAATCATATTGATAAATTAAAACATTGGGAACTATTGATATTTTATAGAAATGACAAATATGGACATTTTTCATATGGACATACATCAATGAATTCCTTTTTTAGAGAGAAAAGAAAGGGGTTCATTTAGGCCTTTATTTACTATAGTATATTTCCATGATTTTTTGGCCTATAGGGTTGTTTAATTTGGGGTTAAAAGCAAATATATTAACGTGGAATTAGGAAAATTCAAAGGGAATCTAGATATTAGAAAGACATGATAAATTTATGGGGTCTTATCCATTGGTATAACTTATAATTTCTTTTTTCATGTATCCCATTTTTCCCTCTTTCTTTGAAAATATTTCCCATTATCATCGCTATGTACTGAGAATCATACAACTATCCTATTGTTTTATCCATACATTTAAATTTATGATATTTTGGATTTCATTCTCAGAAAAAGCATTAGAAAAACATTTTTAAATAAAGAGTGTTTTGGTTTCATTAATGGGATGGAATCACACTATAACTAATGATACCTGGATAAATTATATTTCAATCATATGTATTTAGCTAGATGAAGGATGAAATTTATTTCCAAATTAGTGATTCTTAAAATAGAAATAACTATTTGGGAGAGTGTAATCATGGAATTAATTTTGGGATTCACAAATTTTCTGTACCCTTACGGAGAATCATTTAATTTTATTAATGTTTCAACTTGTGTCTCCCGCATTGTGACATATTATAAGAATACTAATCTTAGAATGGACAACACTGGTGAAGAGGTCAACTTGTAACTCTATTATATAAATTCCACTAAGCCCCCTATGAGGATGGATTTCTTTCCATTTTATTCAATAAGTTTTTCATATTATTGGGACTGATATGACAAAACTCATTAATGAACTGTTAAAAGGTAATGATTTCATTAATTTAACCAAGAAATCATGATCACCTTGACTCCCAAATAGATAAATCCATTATTTTTGTTGGAATTCTATAATAATATTCTTTCCAATGTGGCACATAATATTTTACCAAAAATTATGTTCTATAGGCCTAGTGGTTTAATAAATTCCATTAATTCCAAAAAACAATTCACATTTGTTCCCAAATGGATCATATTAGATAAAAACTTATTTTTACATGATATTTTTCAGTCAATGAAGACCCTATATCTATAAATGTGGTGTGATGGAAAAAAACTGAAAATGACTAAAATATAAACATAAATGAATGGACCCTTTTAGAATTTTGGTCTTTGATGGATGCAATTTTGTAATAAGTTGGATGATGTCATTATAAAGTTTAATTCCATGATTTCCTTTAAGATTAGCGTTAAGAGTATTCTTACCTAAAGATATATTCCTACTCATAGGCTTCTGGAGGGATATCCAATTTCAATATACATGTTTATTATTTTGGGATATGTTTTCACTAATCTTATCATAGGTCAAGAAAATAATAAATGAATTCATGTTTCAAAAAAATGTTGACGCAACCCTAATATCCCATTTTATTGTTTCATATGACAAAATATTATTTTCTTGAACACATCAGAGGAAAATCATTTAATCAAGAATATTTTTTCCTTTTATGCAACAAATTTTGGATATTAGGTTTATTTATATAAAACTAACATCTCTTTTTGAAGAGGAGTCATTAGTTATAGGAAAAATGATTTTAATGGTTCTTATGTCAAAAAAGTGGTGGATGGACACGAAAAATACATTTCCCTTAGAATATTTTTGGAAGATCCAAGAAATTTGTATTCTATTATAATTTTGGTTGAATTTATATAAAATTCATATATATATTAGTAGGGGAGTTTATATAGAATGGAAATTGATTCTTATCATAGTGGTTTCAAAATTATTCCCCAATAATTTCATGCCTAATTTTTAGATCCCTTTAATTATTATTGATTATTTAAATTTGCGATTGAAGGCCTTTTTGTCGGTATGTCATCTTGGAAAATGGAAATCTAGTTGTGTGGTATGGGATATGTTATGTGTGGTAATGGATTCTGGAAATTTTGGGTTTATGAAATTAATCCCCTTTAAAGATTCTTTTTCTACTATATAAGATGAGAACATTTTACAAAACCCAAATTCCTTTAATTCACAATTTATTTATGTTATGTTTAATCCTTATTCTGATTTTTTAATTCATGCTTGGGTCTAAAGCCAAGATAATTTCTAAATATGTTTATGGTGCTCATAATGGATTTTAAATTGAGGTCACTATGGAAAAATTAGTTTTAGTGAGAGGGTTGATATTTATTTTGAGCATTATATATTTTATCACTAAATCTAAAGGGAGACATCATTAAATGTTCCTGGATTATATAATAATAATGTTTGTGTGCTTTTTTAATGATAATTGGGATATATGGTGTTTCAATAATGTTTCTTCCTTGTTCATTGATAAAGACCATTATATTATTCTCATTATTTCTATTATGGTATGAGTGGGATCAATTAATTTATGCTAGAGTAAGGAGTAATTTGTGTTTTATTCTATCTTATTAGTCTACAGTATTTCTATTGACATTATTCCATTGGTGTCTTAATGACAGATGTTCCTTTGCATGTTTTCTGACATTCCAAAAATCATGTATTTTGTAGCATTTTTTTTGGATCCTCCCCAGAAAAGAGTTTATGTTCAATTGACTGTTTATGGGTGACTCTACTTTCTACATTATCTCTAAAGAAATCAAATTCCCTTAACATTGGATTTTGAATTATCTAGGAATATTGGATGTTTAATTAGATGGTTCTATAGGAGAATTACCAAGTGGTAATTTATTATTCATTGAATTTAAAATCTAATCAAATCTTGTGGGTATACTCACTCCCTTTGGAAATAGTTATGTCATATTTTATATTACATTTATGAATTAGGATCATTGAAATTATCTTCATTCCAAATATTTTAATTGGAAATCTATTTTTTGGAAGCTCAATGAGGAATAATACAAATTCTGGAAGGGGTATGTAGTTGCTATTTGATCTATCATTATAGATTATATAGGGATCATTTTCACAATTCATAGAAAAATTAAGTCATAATTTTTTTATTCGGATTAATATCATTTTATTGCAAAATTATAGAATAATAGGTTCATGTTTAAATAATGTTTATGGGTAAATATTTTACCTTTTTTGGATGATTCATTCCCATATGATTATTTATGTGAATTAGTTCATAATCACTTTTGAAGTATCTATGTAATTTCATAAAAATATGATTGTGATGCAATAATATCTAAAATGTAGCTACAATCACATATTACCATTGACATTGTTGTTTATGAACATGTTATCTAGGCTCATCATTTGATATTTAAAAGTGTTCTAGTTAAATTTTATATTTGGTACCGCAAATTTTATATAAATTTATTATGAATTTGTTTATATTGATTTTATCCTAAAATGGAATTTTATATCATACAACATAAGTTATAAGACTAACACAATACCAGGAGGAATTAGAAGAGATAGAACAATAAGAATACGAGTGGTTAACACCAATTTATTAGAGGCTTTTCTAAAATCAACCATGATAAATTTTTGATTAAAAATTTTATAATATAGTGGTGGTTTTATGGAGCAACCTCTTTTTTTAATATTTAGTGGTGGTATTATTTAAACCTCGGGTAGATATTTTTTGAAAAAAAATTTACTCTCCATCCCTCCTTCACCTAGAGAAACCATTTGCCATCCCCTATGTGATCCCAACCCTAACCCCCCCCCCCCCCCCACACACACACAGACACTCCAAAACACACACAAAGTCTCTCCTAGACCACCCCCTCCTCTCGGTGATTACTACCCACCACAATCTTCCTTCGTCTGTGACTCCCAGCCCAGATCCCCACCACCAATCTCCCAATTCCCTCAGCAGTGAACCCCCCTACACCCTATTTTCACCTCAGCAATGACCTCTTACCCCCTACCCACATGACCCCCTTAGTGGTGACCACCCATTGCCACCTCTCAATCCCCTCATTGAAGACCCACACCTCTCACTCACATAACAGCAACCCCTAACCCCGACCCCCACCCCCATACACACACACACTAAACTCTTTTTACCCTCAGGGACTTCCATTTTCTCTAATACCCCCCCCCCTTCTAGAAAATGCCCTGACCCAAAACCTTTTTAGTGATTATCATCACCTTAGCCACCATTTTTTCTCTATTATTTCCACGAACCCCCTTACCAATTACTATTCATACCCCGAACATCCCTAATATGACCCCAACCCCACTAATGGTGACCATTAGGACCCTAAACCCCCTTTGTGAAATATTTTGACCATGATTCCCCCTTCTTGTGTTTAGGCTCCCAAACCTTCTTCTAGAAACCGCCATAACCCTAACACCACTACTCATCAATGGAGACCCCCAAATGCTTCCCTTTACATTTTCCATTATTTCAGACCTAGATATCATCAAAGGTAAAATTGATTGAATTTTTCTAATAGTATTTATTAAAGTGTATAACATTATCTAAAATGGTGTGTTTTTTATGTTTTCAATGGTGGATTAATTCATTTTGATGTTGAATTTGTGAAATAATGAATCAATACCCTATCTATGTTAACGATGAAGTATGTTATGTTTAATTTTGATTGTACCTATTATTTAAAAATATATTTCATTATATATGAATGTATAAAGAGATTAGAATCCAATACCTCAATGTAAATATTTGATGAAATTACCTCCCAACACACCTCGATATGTCGATGGTTCTATGGATTTATAAGATTATCCCATTAAAAACAATCAATGGATGGCAGAATAAAATGACTCTAGACTATTTGTAAATTTTAGAGATAGTTGAATAGATATTATGTATAATAGAATTTAATTTAGAATAAAATTCCTGCTCGATAAGTATTTTGGATTTTTAATAGAGATTATAATATTATGAATTGTTAAAATAATAACAAAATTGTCCATGAGACAAAAAGTGACCCGATTGAAGATAATTTAGATCAAATTCTTTAAAATAACATATTATTATATAATACAATGTCAATGATTTTAATATATCATGATAACCATCAGTTGATCCTGAGATGTTTAATCATTCTCAAAAATTCAGTTAAAAAATGAGTTTTATGAATTAGTTCAAGATGGAAAAAATGCATTTTTTGAAGGGTCCACCATGTATTATTGGTTGTATTTTGTACTCAAATTGTATCATATCATGAATATCCTTGTAATTAAAGAAGAAAATCAAGATTATAATTTTTCATCAAGATTAATTTGGTGAAGCAATGATACCTATATAATTTCAGGTGTTGAAAAATTCATCAACAATCCTAGACATGATTATACAAATATACATGTGTGTAAAAATTATGGAATTATTTATTTGGGAGAATATTTTAATGAAGAAGACTTCATAATATATCACACATGAATGTGGATGTTAGTGAACATCAATTTGAGTATAAATCAATGCATCTCTAGGAATAAACAGAAGAAGAAAAATATAGAAATGATATTCAATTAATTTTCTCTAAAACCAGGCATGAATATATTATTAATATATTCTAAAACAATATATTACATGAATTGATATGCTAACAATAGTAATAATGTATTTATGAGACATCAAAAGAATTCAGCATCTAAGAATATTTATGATTCCTTATACAGATACTTTTATTCAGATCATAGGAATTT
Source organism: Viscum album (assembly GCA_963277665.1). NCBI lineage: Eukaryota > Viridiplantae > Streptophyta > Magnoliopsida > Santalales > Viscaceae > Viscum > Viscum album. The sequence goes on from OY728128.1 coordinate 330,068,565, forward strand.
ATGTTTGGGATTGGATTCCGATGATTTTATCCCTTCTATTACATTAAGTACTAATTTTTTCATTATGATTTTTTTTGATCGTCTATTATAAACATCCAATTATTTTTATGAGGAAGTATTAATTAATTATTTTAGTGATTATTCCTTGAAATCATATTACTGGAAAAGAAATTTTTGTATACCTTCAACCTATAATAAATGTATTGTGAGAATTATGGTATAATAACATGGATATGTATGATATATCAATGATAATACTATTAAGAATATATGTTTCTTTAATAGGGAAAATTAGTGACTTCCCTAGACTATGAAATTTATTTTCTTGGAGAAGCATATTTGTTTGGATCGTCAATTTTATAATTTTTATTTGGAACCCTACTGACTACCTCAAAGACAAAAATGGTGTTCTGTGTGTCATCATTAGTTTTGTAATGCTTATCATAAATTAGTTTTAATTAGATTTGATTCATTAGAGATGTATAATTGAGAAATCCACTGATGTTTTTATTATGTTTATAAGTCTTTGGAAAAATAATGAATTTCACTATTGAATATAGAAAATGAAATCAGTTTTAGGAAGGTAGGGAGGGTACAATGTACAGTATCTATAGTAGTAGAGACATAATAATGGTTTAAAAATATTATTTTTTCAAACTAACTTATTTATATTTTAACATGATATGTCATAATAATGAAGGAAGGTATTTTGGGTTGAAAATTTTTGATAATTGGATTTTTAAATTCTTTAATGAGTAGGGTTAATAAATAAATCCCCTTAAAGATCTCAAGGATTTTGATTCAATGAATATAAATCATGTTTTGTGGGAAAATAAGAACAGAATATATCAACATTTTTTTAAAATGAAAAATCCTGGGAAATACATAATTCATTGACCATTAAAGAATGTAAAAGATTTATATGGATATTAATGTAAAATATCAATCTATGTTGACTCAAAACATAGAAAGATACATGGATTAAAAAGTCATGACTCAAATATTATGATAGAGAACTTGTTTCCATTGGTATTATATAATACATTACCAGAAAAATTAACATCATTTGTAGTAGATTTTAGTAATTTTTGGAGGGATTTGAAGAAAAACTCTATATCCAACTGAACATGATAAACTTCATGAAATAATGTTTTTGATTATTTGTCATTTGGAAATTTTATTTTCCCCTTCATTATTTATATTTATGATGCAGTTCACTGTTAATTATTTTTAAAAATCTAAAATTGTTGGACCGTACACTATCGATTGGTGTATCCAATTGACAGCTATGTTAATATTATTTTTATTTTCATTGGTGAATTATATTTTATCAAACCATTGGGTAAATCATTGTTAATGTTTTCATATTTTTTTTCATTAGGTACTTAAAGTCATTTGAATTAATATTTGAGGAATATAGCTCAACCATATGGATCTATTGTTGAAGGTCACATAATCAAAATGTTATTCACGAAATGTTTAATGTTATTTATGGGATTGAGGCAATATTCTATTATGTTGGATGTTTTGATGTAATGTAAACTCATTACTATTCTAAAAACTAGTTATCCATATTTCCATACATTCGATGACCAATTGGAAAATGGTCAAATTTTAATCTAATAGAATTGGAGTTTCTACAAGCACAATGATATGTGATACTCAATAGTGTTATTTAATATTTACATATTGAAAAAAAATGTATTGAAAACAAAGAGGAGACAATAGGGGTATGCATGAAATTAGATGGGATTAACAAATTATATTTGTAAATAGATTGTAAAATGGTTCACTCATTGGGTAATTATATAATCATTTTTTTATAATTGACATGTTGTTACATTTTTATGTTAATTTAAAATACTTATATCTTTTTTTCAATATAATGAATTTTTATAATTTATATGAAATAACAAATTATATGTTTTTTTTCTTGATGTTCTCTAAGGTAGGCTTAGAGATACAATTCCTAAAATATTAGAATTTATCGTTAATATGTCTTGAAAACTCAAAATGGTGGTTTATATATATATAATGAGTTGGGATAGTATGTGTAATACCCCGACCCCAGTTACCCAGAGTCGGTGCATTATTACATAACATTGGCATGATCACAAGAATGATCAAATCTCGAAAGACCGATTGGTTTAGTAGCCTTGGAAACACTAGATATATTCATAATGTTTTACATCATAAAAAAGAAAACTACAACAACATAATCTCCATAGGCCACACTCTTATCCCCTCATACTATCCCTACAGGTCATTTATAATTTACTTCTTCATATCCTGGAAAAATAAAACATTGAAAAGGGGTGAGCTCAAATGCCCAGTAAGGATAAAAATATAACAGAATGTTTCATAAATAAGAATAAACATTTATGGCAATGTATAACTAAAACAAAAGACGTTGAAACATTAACATTAACAATGTATGGAAAAAGTAAAATGAAAAAAATCCCATTTACTTATTCACATGGATATTATACTAATTGAATAATCACATGCAATATCAATAATCACTTTCATAATGATGGAATGCATAATTCCAGACTATCATAACCACATAGCCAAGGCCTCGTGCCAAGAATACAAATAAGATTTTGTCAAGGCATTTTTCTAAGACACTAGTTTGTCTCATGAGACCTACCGATGCATTTAGGAGTTATAGTGGGCTCCACCCGTCACATATTAAGTCCAATTCATTCCCATATGAAATGGTTTAAACATAATATAGACATTTGTATTAAAACTAGCATACGAAATGTAAATACTTCATCCATAAACAATGAATGGTATAAAAATAACACGTCCACAGTCAAAAATATCACAGAACCTTCAATGAAATTTAAAAGTTTTGTATCATAAAAAATCAACTTCAAATAAGAGTAAAATCCATCAAAGGATGCTGACATAGATGAAATCTAAACTCTTTTTAGAGAAATATCTCTTTTTATTTTGAAATAATTTAAGAGTAATATATTTATAAAATAAATAATTTTTATTTAAAATATTCTTATACTCTTGTAAGGGAAGCTTTAATTATTTTATAATGGCATAAAATAGCCGCACCCGCCGTATAAAAACATTCCTAACTTATTTCTGTCTAAAAGGTTAAAAAGCACCTTGTTTGGAAAACGACGGAAATATTCCATTATAAACAACTTATAAAAAGTAAAAAAAAAGGTATAAATGGATTTAACTCATATTTTTGTAAATGGTAAAAAAATGCTTTGAAATAAATTTTGAAGAAATATGGATGTGGATGATAAAGAAGTTCCATTAGATTATTACGTATAAACAACTTCGGATAATGAAGAGATTGTGAAATAAACCCTTACCTTGTACTTTTCTTTGGTTGGGGGTAGGTTAACCTCCTGTATAATAGTGAAATAATTGTTATTAAATTATACAAGAATCATATACATTCAGATAATATCATATATGATCTTTTAACATTGCTTTGTTAATAATATCTTAGTATTATCGTCATTTCGGGTGTTAACTTTCTCATTTTATTTTAAATGTTTTGTTACATAAGCCATGTTTGTTATGGATAGGTTGTATATTATTCATATCCATAATGATATCAATTCCTTAAAAATTATTTTTAAATCATCAAATGATAATTATACTTGAATAGATACGATGGAGAATGAATCTCATCGCGTTCGTGGAGACAGTAGTCCGTACGTACGCACGAGAGACAATATCATTCTTTTGATATTAAAATAATATATACATGGATGGTATATTATATTTACAGAATCATTATCATGTTATATTTATTGTTTACATGAATTATACATCATTATTATACCCATCCAAATAATAATATATTGAATAACAATTAAACCACGACGTGGAAACGGTAAGCCGTACGTACACACATATAGTGACCTATAATTCAAAGGGTTGATAGAATACTAAATATTGTTGTACCATATTTATAATAACATCACATTATATATAATATACTGAGTTATTATTTTATAATGGTAATAAAAAAGAAAGAAAAGTTGAAGAAGAAAGGAACTTGAAAAGGGGTGGTGAAAACATTACCTCTTCTTCGGGTTCTTCCTTTTGATTTGATCAAAAGGGCTCTATAGGATGGCATTATGATCAAACTAACGCCTCTAGGTTGTATTGAGGGATGATGAGAGAGTATATGGGTTGGGGATGGCTGATCCAAAAGGCTTTGAATGTGTGAATAAATGAGAATGAGGAGTGCCCTTTTATAAGAGGGGTGAGGGTCACCTTTGGAAAAGCTAGAAATATTAATTTATAATAAATTAATATTCGGTTTCTAATGGCTCAAAAGTGTATTATTTAAAGTTTAGGGTGGGGATAGGTCGAAATCCATTCAACCAATAGAATATCGACAGGTTTGGGTCATTATATTTACCGTATATTTAAGTATTAACTATAAATTAATTAGTTTCACTTTTACGATGTCTCTTTGTATTTTTATATTATATGGTTAATAAAATTACTATATACATCAAAGAGACACCAAAGTGGTCCATTAATGATATAAATATCATGATATAAGTCTCTTGGCTGAAACTTATATTTTTAGGAATATAATATCAATTAATAATATAATATTTGTTTTAAAAACTCTTTTATATCAATTTTGACACTATTCAATAGTTGATTTTTGTGAAACTCATAACAGAATGATTACTTTGAAAAAAGTCAATTAAATCACTCCTAATATGCCATATTAACCTATAAAAGTAGTTTAATTCATTAATTGTATCAAATTATATTTATTTGGGTATTTATAATATCAATTAGTTTAATTTTTCACTATTATGGTAATTACTGCATCATCATTATGTCATAAATAAATTAAATTATATAATGTCTAAAAATTATAAATAAACTATCATTATATTGAAAATCTTCTTATCTTCCTAATTAATATTTATAGTCGAAAATCCAACATATATAACCCTATGTAAAAATTGATTTTCAAAAAGATATATGCTTGTGTCATTTTTGTACATATTTTAACTTAATTAAAATAATGTGTCCCAATCACCTACAAGCGGCTCCATAGGGTCCCCAAATCGACCCAAAGATGCCCATGGTCGGAAATGTGTCAAAAAAATAAGGTTATGACATCTTTTAGGGTAATTATTTATTAATGTAATATTATTTTTTAACTTTTCTTTACTGGATTTACCATTAAACCATGGTAAATAAAATATTTACCGAAATAATTATTCAAAATGTCTAAAAATAAAAGTTACCTATTTACACAATTTGAACATACTGATTCCAAATATGGAATAAATTTTTCCAAATTCAAAACACAAAATTGGCAGAAATAAATTTAAAATTAATTCCCGTTGTTAAAAGAAAAAACGTGTTTTTAAGAGATAATAACTATCAAAAGATTTACACTTGTTTATGTCTGGTTTAATTGTGAAATTATGTACAATAAAAAACAATGAATTAAATGGTAAAAATATATTCTAAATATAATTTAAAACCACTAAAATTCATAATTTATCAATATTAATTATTTTTATTAAAAAATTCGTTAGAATTAAAATTTAGTAATTTTCACTATTCATCAAAATATAAAAGTTATCTGAAAAGTACAAAAATTTCACCCTAGGATAATTTCAATATTCCGAATCAAAAAATGATGTCCATTTTGAGATATAGAATTTATAAAATTTCATAAAGTAATTATTACTATTCATAACGGCTAGTTTGATTGGTTGTGGTGTGTTAGAATCTTGAAGTTGCGTACAACACACGCTATCACATTATTCAAAGAAAATTGTACCGTAGAAGCTTGGGGTGTTACATTCTCCCCTCCATCAAATAATTTCATCCTTGAAATTTCTAGAATAATACCACATGAAAAGGATCAGATGGTTCTTCATCATAAGTTTCTCGGGTTCCCACGTTGCCTCTTCCATCTTATGGTTTCTCCTAAAGACTTTTACCAGAAGAGTCGTCTGGTTTCTCAGTACTTGTTCTCTCGTATCAAGAATCCTAACGAGCTCCTCACAATAAGATAGATCAGGTTCTAGTTCTAATTATTCATATTTGAGTGCATGCGTTAGGTCTGGCATGTATTTCTTCAACAGAGATATGTGGAACACATCATGAACTTTGGAGAGACTTGGCAGCATTGCCAATCGGTAAGCTACAGCCCCAATTCGTTCTAGAATTTCGAAAGGTCTGATGTACCTGGGACTCAATTTTCCTTTCTTATCAAAACGTATGACTCCCTTCCATGGAGATACCTTCAGGAAAACATGATCACCGACTTGAAATTCCAAATCCTTCCTTTGATTATCAGCATAGGTCTTTTGCCTACTTTTAGCTGCTTTGATGTGATTTTGGATTACCTTAACCTTTTCAATCGTTTCCTCCACCATTTATGGACCTACAAGTTTTATTTCACCAACATCATCCCAACAGGTTGGTGTACGACATCTCTTTCCGTATAACTCTTTATATTGTGCCATCTTAATACTCGAATGGAAGCTATTGTTATAGGAAAATTCTACCAAAGGTACATATTGATTCCACATACCCTGAAAGTCAAGTGACCAGGATCTCAACATGTCTTATATGGTTTGAATAATTTGTTCTGATTGTCCATCTGTCTGAGGGTGGTAGGAAGTACTCAAATTAAGTTCAGTATCCCGGGATTTTTAAAGACTCTTCCAGAATCTTGAAGTGAAATGGGGATCACGATCAGAAACATTCGATAGGGGTACTCCATGAAGTCTCACAACATCATTAATAAATAGTCTTGCTAGACGTTCCAGTGATATATCTTTTCTTATAGTAGGAAAATGTGCTGACCTGGTAAGATGATCAACAATAACCCATATTGCATCATTTCTTCTAGGAGTCTTTGGTAGTCCCATGACAAAGTCCATTGTAATATTGTTCCATTTCCACTCTGGTATGGGAAGAGGTTGCAATACTCCACCAGGATATTGCCTTCCAGCTTTCACTTGTTGACAAACCATACATCTTGACACAAAATCAGCAATCTCCCTCTTCATGTTGTCCCACCAAAAATGTTCCTTCAAATCTCTATACAATTTGGTTCCCCCAAGGTGTATAGAGAAATTGGAACTATGAGCATCATCCAGCAATTCCCTTTTTAGATCAGGTATATCGGGAACCTGAAGTCTCTTCCCAAATTTAAAAATTCCTTCTTCATACATAAAGTCTCTCAATCTCCCATCATTCACAGCCTTAATCTTCTTTTGAAATTCCTCATCATCGGTCTGAGAACTCTTAATCCATTCTGGTAATAATGGTTTGACAACCATTTGAAAAAGCATTGATGATTCACCTTCCCTGGTTATTCCCATGTCCATCTTCACTAGATCCATGAAAATTGGATCCCTTTCAATTCTCACTACATTCAAAACTCCATGTTTTTTTTTTCAAAGAATCTTCCACCTTGTTTGCTTTCCCCAGGTGGTAGTGTATCCTACAATCATAATCCTTGAGTAATTAAAGCCATCTCCTTTTCCTCATAATGAGTTCTTTTTGTGAGAAAATATACTTCAAACTCTTGTGATTATTATAAATCTCACATTTTTCACCATAGAGGTAGTGCCTCAATATCTTCAAATCAAAGATCACAACTGCTACTTGAGATCATGAGTAGGATAGTTTTGTTCCTGAATTTTCAACTGTAATGATGCATAAGCAATAACCCTATCATTCTGCATAAGGACACAACCAAGTCCTTTTTTGATGCATCACTATAAATAACGAACCCATCTTTCCCCGATGGTAGAGTCAATATAGGAGCATTGACTAATCTTCTCTTCAGTTCTTCGAAACATTCTTCACACTCTTTTTTCAAAAGAAATTTAACCCCTTTATGTGTGAGCTTTGTTAATGGGTTAGCCAACTGTGAAAAATTCTGGATGAAACGTCGATAATAACCTGCTAATCCAATAAAACTACGTACCTCATGTATATTCGTAGTTGATGGCCATTCATGAATTTCCTTGGACATAGAGGGATCAACAGAGATTCCATCTTTAGAGACAATATGGCCAAGAAAATAAATCTCCTGAAGCCAGAATTCACACTTGCTAAACATCCCATATAATTCATGTCTTCTCAGAGTCATCAGGATAATGAAAAAGTGATTTCATAATCTTCGTAGCTTTTAGAGTATACCAAGATATCATCAATAAATACCAGCACAAATTCATCGATATATTATTTGAAAACTCTATTCCTCAGATCCATGAATACAGAGGGTGCATTAGTCAATCCAAAAGGCATTACTGTAAACTCATTGCACCCATACCTGGTTTGAAATGCCGTCTTCGGAATGTCTTCCTTCTTTACACAGAACTGATGGTATCTAGATTGAAGGTCAATCTTTGAAAAGTATTGAGCCCCATGTAGTTGGTCAAATAAATCATCAATGCGAGGTAGGGGATACTTGTTCTTTATTGTAATAGCATTGATCTCACTGTAGTCGATACATAACCTCATAGATCCGTCTTTCTTTTTAACAAAAAGAACAGGGGATCCCCATGGAGAAACACTAGGGCGAATAAATCCTTTATTTCTCAATTCCTCTAGTTGTTTCTTTAGTTAGACTTATTATACAGAGGCCATTCTATAAGGGGTCTTCGATATAGTCCTTGATCTAAGAATTAGATCAATGGAAAACTCATCTTCTCATTCTGGAGGATGTCCAGGTAAATCTTTCGAAAATACATCTACATATTCCTTCATAATAGGTACATCCTCTATTTGAACATTCTGTTCCCCACCCATAGTCATTTCATTATCTTCCTCCCCAATAATTGAATTTAGTTAAGCTACTGGGGGTGGATCTAGATAAGAATTAGGTGGTGACGATTCTTCTCTAAAGTTAAGGTGTTCCATATTATCATCATCAAGAATCGTAACCTTTTTATTCTTATAATAAATCTTTGCATCATAGTCCGAAAGCCAGTCCATACTGAGGATTATATCAAACTCAATCATAGGTATGACGATGAGATCAGTAGATAAAGAACATTTATGTGCTCTATTGGGGACTGATTCACAAAACATTGTTGCAATGATACTTCCCTTAGGAGTTTTAACTGACAACTCCCATTTTAAATCAAATTGGAAATATCTAATTTTCTTAGCAAACTGGGAAGATATGAAATAATGTGATGATCTAGAATCAAATAATGCATTTCCTAAACTTGAGGAAACCATTAAATTACCTGCCACCACGTCTTTCAGAGCTTATACCTCAGCAATAGTGATAGCATAAGCTTGGCCTTGATCCCTTGGCATTTTCTGAGGTATGTTCTTCTGATGCTTAGGACATTCATTTGCATAATGTTCCATCTCCCTGCAATTGTAGCACTGAACATTGGTAGCTTCCTTCTTCCCTTTACAATCACGAGCTTGGTGGCCTTTTTCACCACACTTGTAACAGACTCTCGTTCCCTTCAAGCAAGTACTGGGGTGTTTCTTCCCACATTTAGCACATGATGGATATTCAACCTTTTTCTTCTTCCACTTACTTCCATTCCTAGATTGATCAGCAGATCTCTTATTCTCTTGCTTTACTTTAAAGTCATAAGACTTAGAGAATTCATTTTCGGTCTTGATAGCACATGATACAATGTCTTCATATGATGAGAAGGATTGTGAGACTAATGCTCGATGGAGAAATGGATTTAACCCATCAAAGAAATGATCAATCATACTTCTTGTGTTATGTATATAATCTCTAGCAAACCTTTCTAACCATGTAAAGTTAGCCTCATACTTTGTGACATTCTCATCCTCCTTTTGTCTCAGAATCAAAAATTGCCTTTCCATATCTGCTTGATGGTCATGAGGAAAGTATTTTTCTAAAAATAGATCTTTGAACTCCCTCCATTCCATATTTGATACTTCATCATCTTCCATCTTATTTTGAATCAATGACCACCATTGATCAGCATCTCCAGTGAGGCGATAAACTGCCATGATAACTTTTTCCCTTTCACTACTTTCCAAAGCTTGAAATATTTTCTCTATGGAATTTATCCATTGCTCAGCTACTAAGGTATTTGTACTCCCATTGAAATTTGGTGGTTGTTTCCTCATGAATCGATCTAACATTGATCCTCCACATTGCGGATCATGGTGCTCCATACGGGTAAGGTTATTATTCATAACCTGAGTAAGTTGTCCCAGTATGGCGATTAGCTGATCGGCACCAGTAGCATCACCAGATCCAGTATAATTATCTTGACCAGGAGGGAAATCCCTACATGGAGTGTGTGCATTGATACAGTTTCCATTTTTTCCACTATGCTCCATTTCTAAACAATGGCATAAACTTGATCAGATTATGAATCAAAATACATAATCCCATACTTATAAAACAATTAAAATAAATTAAACTATTTATGGATATAATGCATAAAAATATTTTCTTTGAGGAAGTATATACTCATAAACCATTCATAATGATTTGTAAAAAAAATGAGAGTTATCCTAAGCATATCCCCTGGGAGTGTCGTAACCAAGAGTGCAGCAATGCTCATTGTCATGTATCAGTTACCGTTCGAGTCTAGCTCAAAACAGTGTTTTAGGGTTTTACCCCTATGTACATCTGTGCCAGAGCCTCCTCTACCTACTCTTATCCAGTAAGGGATGTATTTCTCATAAAACTCACTAAATCTCTATAGTACCAAAATTCTAGGATGTTATTCTATTGTAATCTTCAAATTCCATCTTAAATCTATGTGCTCTAATCAGAGTTAATCTGAATCTAGCTTCAAAGGTTTGTACTAAACTTACTCTGATACTAACTATAACACCCCAACCCTAGTTACCCAGAGTCAGTGCATTATTACATATCATTGGCATGATCACAAGAAAGATCAAATATCGAAAGACTGATTGGTTTAGTAGCCTTGGAAACACTAGATATATTCATAAAGATTTACATCATACAAATGAAAACTACAACAACATAGTCTCCATAGACCACACTCTTATCCCCTCATACTATCGCTACAGGTCATTTATAATTTACTTCTTCATATCCTGGAAAAATAAAACATAGAAAAGGGGTGAGCTCAAATGCCCAGTAAGGATAAAAATATAGCGGAAACATTCATAAATAAGAATAAACATTCAAGGAAATGTATAAATAAAAAAATTCTTTTAAACTTGAACATTAACATGGTATGGAAAAAGTAAAATTAAATAATTCCAATTACATATTCACATGGATATTCAACTAATCGAATAATCACATGCAATATCAATAACCACATTCATAATGATGGAATGCATAATGCTAGACTATCCGAACCAGATTGCCAAGGCCTCATGTCAAGACTACAAATAAGATTTTCTCAAGGCCTTGTGCCAAGACACTAGTTTGTCTCATGAGACATACCGATGCATCGAGGAGCTATAGTGGGCTCCACCCATCACATATTAAGTCCAATGCATTCCCATATGAAAAGGATTAAACATAACATAAACATTCATATTAAAACTAACATATGAAATGTAAATACTTCATCCATAAACTATGAATGGTATAAAAATAACACATCCACAGTCAAACATATCACAAAACCTTCAATACAATATATATGTTTTGTATCATAATAAATCAACTTCAAATAAGCATAAAATCCAACAAAGGATGTTGACATAGATGAAATCAAAACTCTTTTTATAGAAATAATTCTTTTTATTTTGAAATCATTTAAGAGTCATATATTTATAAAATAAAACATTTTCTTTGAAAATATTCTTATAATCTTGTAAGGGATGATTCGATGATTTTATAACAACAGAAAATAGTTGCACCTGCCATATAAGTTAAAAAACATTCTTACCTTATTTCTGTCGAAAAGGTTAAAAAGCACATTGTTTTGAAAACATAGGAACAATTCCTTTATAAACCACTTATAAAAAGTCAAACAAGGGTATATATGACTTTAACCCATATTATTGTAAATGCTAAAAAAAATTGAAATTCATTTGGAAGATACATGGATGTGGATGATAAAGAAGTCCCAGTATTTTATTACGTATAAACTACCTCGGATAATGAAGAGATTGAGAAATAAACCCTTTCCTTGTACTTTTCTTTGGTTGGGGGTAGGTTAACCTCCTGTATAATAGTGAAATAATTTTTATTAAATTATTCAAGAATAATATACATTCATATGATATCATATATGATCTTTTAACATTTCGTTGTTAATAATATCTTAGTATTATCGTCGTTTCAAGTGTTAACTTTCTCATTTTGTTTTATATGTTTTGATACATAAGCCATGTTTGCTATGGATAGGTTGTATCTTATTCATATCCAGAATGATATGAAGTCCTTAAAAATTATATTTAAATCATAAAATGATAATTATACTTGAATGGATATGATGGAGAATGAATCTCATTACGTTCGTGGAGACGGTAGTCCATAGGTAAGCACGAGCGATAATATCATTTTATTGATATTAAAATAATATATAATTGGATGGTATATTATATATACAGAATCATTATCATGTTATATTTTTTGTTTACATGAATTATACATCATTATTATACCCATCCAAATAATAATATATTGTATAGCAATTACACCACAACGTGGAGTCGGTAAGCCATACGTACGCACATATGGTGACATGTTATTCAAAGTGTGGATAGAATACGTAATATGGTTGTACAATAATAATAATAACCTCACAGTATATATAAGATACTAGATTTGTTATTTTAGAATGGTAATAACAAAGAAAGAAGAAGTTGAAGAAGAAAGGAACTTGAAAAGTGGTGGTGAAAACATTACCTCTTATTCGGGTTCTTCCTATTGATTTGATCAAAAGGGCTCCGTAGGTCAGCTTTCTGATCAAAATAAGGCCTCTAGGATGTATTTAGGGAATATTAGAGAGTATTTTGGTAGGGTTTGGACCTACCAAAAGGCTTTGAAGGTGGGAAGAAATTAAAAGTATGAGTGCCCTTTTATAAGAGGGGTGAGGGGAACCTTTGGAATAGCTAGAAATATTAATTTATAATAAATTCATATTCGGTTTCTAATGGATTAAAAGTGTATTATTTAAAGGTTAAGTTGGGTATAGGTCTAAATAAATTCAGCCAATATAATTTATATGGGTTTGGGTCATTATATTAACTTTATCTTTAAGTATTAACTCAAAGTTAATTAGTTTCACATTTACAATGTCTCTTTGTATTTTTATATTATATGATTAATAAACATACTATATACATCCTAGAGACCCCAGGTCGTCCAATAATGATATAAATATCATGATATAAGTCTCTTGGCAGAACCTTAGATTTTTAGGAATTTAATACCAATTAATAATATAATATTTGTTTTAAAAACACTTTTATGTCAATTTTGACACTATTCAATAGTTGATTTTTATGAAACTCATAACAAAAATGATTACTTCGAAAAAAGTCAATTAAATCAATCTTAATATGTCCTATTTACCTAGAAAATTATTTTAATTAATTAAATTTATCAAATTATATTTATTTGGGTATTTATAATATCAATTATTTTAATTTTTCACTATTATGGTAATTACTGTATCATAATTGTGTCATAAATAAATTAGATTATATAATGTCTAAAAATTAAAAATAAAATATGATTATGTAGGAAATATTTTTATATTTCTAATGAATATTTATAGTCAAAAATACAACATATATAACCCTATGTAAAAATAGTTTTTCTAAAAGATATATGTCTGTGTCATTTTTGTACTTATTTTAACTTAATTAAAATAAAGTGTCCCTATCACCTACAAGTGGCTCCATGGGGTCCCAAAATCGACCCAACGATTCCCATGGTCGGACATGTATCAAAAAATATGGTTAGGACACGTTTTAGGGTAATTATTTATTATTGTAATATTATTTGTTAATCCTTATTTACCAGATTTACCCTTTAACCATGGTAAATAAAATATTTACCGAAATAATAATTCAAAATGTCTAAAAATAAAAGTTACCTATTTACACAATTTGAACATCCTAATTCCAAATATGGAATCCATTTTTCAAAATTCAAAACACAGAAGTGGCAGAAATTAATTTAAAATTAATTCCCATTGTTAAAACAAAAAGCGTGTTTTTAAGAGATAATAACTATCAAAGGATTGGCACTTGTTTATGTCTGGTTTAATTGTGAAATTATGTACAATGAAAAACATTGAATTAAATGGTAAAAATATATTATAAATATACTTTAAAACCACTAAAATTCTTAATTTATCAATGTTATTTATTTTGATTAAAAAAGTTTCTTTTAATTAAAATTTAGTAATTTTCACTATTCATCAAAATATGATAGTTATCTAAAAAGTACCAAACTTTCACCCTAGAATAATTTCGATATTCCGAGTCCAAAAAGTAAGTCCATTTTGAGTGATATAATTTATAAAATTTCAAAAATTAGGTATTACTATTCATAACGGCTAGTTTGATTGGTTGTGGTGTGTTGGAATCTCGGAGTTGCGTACAACACATGCTATCACATTATTCAACGAAAATCGTACCGTAAAATATTGGGGTGTTACAGTATGGAATGTGGAATGATATAATTTAATTAAACTATTCTGGTAAGTTTTTAGTTTTATTATTCAAAATCACGTTGGACAATATTGATATGCGTATTATGAAATATTAGTTACATTTTACTTCTGTCAACATCTCTCACATGATATATAGCTAGTGAGAGTGTAGAGCACGATCCATTTATCCTGGACTCATAAGTGAATATGGTTTGTTTGGTGGATGATAAAATTCATGAAATTTGGTGTGTTGTTGTAAACATAATGAAATTAGACTTATATGAAGTGTGTGGTGAAGATCAATTGGTAAATTGTGACAGTGAACCACACTAACCGTAAAATATTGAATAGTTTCTTCCTCCCAATATTGACTCAAAGGAAATTTGAAATAGAGGGTGATAATTAACTACTTGTTACAATGGGCGTTGAAAAAAATGAAGAGAATGAAGATGTATATTATTAAATTAATAAATTGGTAAATAAAATATATTACAATTTCTCATTGATAAGTGTTTCGTACATAAATTCATTGTTCTAATTTTTGTAAATAATTTAGTTTTTAGTTTGTTATTAATGTAATTTAACAGAACAATATTATTTATATAAATCATGGAAACAATATAAATTCATGATCCTAGCCAATCCACATCTCAGATCATGATACCACTACCATCATCTTCTATGGATTTGGGTGATTCTGTTGTACACAATACTACTAGAGACCCTTTAATTACCCTATATCTCATTGATAGTCCACCACCTCATTCACCTCCATTGACGGGGAAATTGGTCACCCCTCTATATAGGGGATATCAGCAAGTTTCCATAACTGGTAAGTATGTCATCATCTGAGAAATGATATTTTATAATTTTCCTAATACATTTGTACAATAGATAAAGGCAACTAGAGGATGGATACAAATATGAAAATTATAGATATAAGTGATCTAAATAAATTCATAATTATCGTTCCATTTGACTAGTATAGGGTGCCTCATGATGATGCAGCAGGATTCTATAGGAATGTTCTTTGGAAGCATTCTTGTGTGATAGTATGCTCTGCCATTAATTATAATGGTTAGAGGATTATTACTAAAACTTGTAAAAATGAAGTCCTGTATACAAAATTGAATGTAATATTAATTTAATATTCATTGATAACTAATTTAACAGACACTATAAAATTTAATAATATACATATAAGGTGTTATTTTTTTATTTTCATGATGTTTTTTCATTTTGAAGTCCCTAAATTCATATCATGTCCATGGAAATTAAAATACATTCCATGAAATATATATATTTTAAATGGATATTATGGAATGGGTTTATAACACATTTTTGAGATCACGATATATGTTTAAAAAATGTGTCTCGCGACATTTATTGTGAGAAATGGAAGCTCATTATTGATATTAATAGACATGAACCCAGGAAGTAATTGAGTATTTTAGAGTATCTTTATATAATTAATGCAATTATAATATAAATTTCGTTAATATTTATTATTTTTTAGGAATTATGTAAAAAAAATTGTGAGTTATGAGAATAAAATCATTTCCCTCAATGCATGGTCTCAATGTTTTTTGGAAAAAATTAGAACTTTTGTATTTTAGGTTATTATATATTATTCCTATAATTTTATTATAGGTAATGGTTTTTTATATCTTATTTATATTTATTTCAAAATGATAAATAATTACGTCACATTTTTTCCTGAATAGATATGTGGTTTAAAGTGCATAGGAAACTCGATAGAAGTTTTCTAAATGACAATATCAATGATGTTAGAGTAAGTACTATTAATTAAAATTTCTTGTTATTTCAATACAATAATAGCATTATATTGTTGAATATATTATAACAACTAAAAATACTTAAACCTAACTAAATTAAGCCACTTACATGGATCAAACGATGCACATTTGGAATCATCAGATACATCTTGAAGGCCCCAATTAATTTGAATTAAGAATTGTTTTTTGTTATAATTGTTTTAAAATATTATTTTTTTTAATGTAATTTAATGATAATAAATATAATGAAAATTTTATTAATTATATACTATTATGATGTATAAATATTTTTAAAAAATATTTTATATTTTTGTATTATCAAGTAAAAAATCAAGATGTATGGTATGTGAACCCTCTACAATCATCATCAGTTTTCCAAAATAATGAAGTTGTAATCATTTGAGGGAAATATTATCCTGGAGGTTTATGAGGTAACGTTTTTGGGCGTACTTCAACAGATGGATTTGGTAGCGAATCGTCATCAGAAACAGCCACACCTGGTTTGGGTTTGAGTAGTTCTGTTGATTGGGAATTCAAAGGTAAATTAGAAGGATGAAATAGAAAGTGAATGAAAAGAACTCATTTAGTTAAACAAAATATCATCGATGGATGAAAATAGAAAATGATTTATTTTCTATATTTTATTGGATATCTTGCATGATACTCATGGAAATTGTTAGCCTTATTTCTCATCCTTCCAAGTTAAATTCTATATTCCATTGAACATTCATAGAATTTCAAATAACATATATAACGTTAATAAATGAAACTCAAATTAAACTTTTATATCTAAAAAACACTTCATGTTATATCGGCCACATATTTTTTCAGATTGATATTTTTTTGATTCCTACGTGTAGAAAAAGAAATGTAGGTTGTTATCCATAATTTTGAAAACAAAATAAACTTATTAAATAAATTTTGACTCATTATAGAGTTTTTAATGGTACCAAATTATTTAATAATGTGTTTTGGGGATCAAAAATAGAAAAACATCATTATATTGACCCAGAAATAGATAACATGATCATATATATAATTTTTAAATGATTGAATTAATAGTATGTCATTCAAAGATATGGTTATCCTATGATGTCCATAAAATTTCTTTTTTGAGTTTAACAAAACTAAAAAATGTTTGGAATGGTCAAAAACACCAAAAATGACATCATATTGATGTGAAATCATATTAATAGAGCTCCAATTTATTTTTTAATGTGAAAACGCTGACTACTTGCAAATATGACATGTGGTCTGGTTAGAATGACTTGGAAAAAACATTTTTAGGGTAGCAAAAATTTAAAAACATGTTTCAGGGATCAAAACATGGAAACAACGTTAGATAACCCAAAAAGTAGACTAGAGAAAATGAATTTTGAATTTTGAAATGTAATAATCTGTGACACATAATTGTGAGTTAAGGTTTTATTTAGTTGGATGTAAACACATTTTAATTTTTTAAAACCCTGAAATGAGAATTTACCATCCAAAACCATAGAAACTGAGGCAAGGATGATATGAAATCATTGAGAAACAACCATTGAGTTTATTTTGGAAATATAAACATAGAAAAAATGTCAATCAGACTTATGGTGTTGTTGGACTGATTCAGAGAACTCATTTTAATGTTACCAAGGATTATAATAAAATGTTTCAACAAATCAAAACCAGCAAATAAAATTTCGATTTCCTTGAAATCAAAAGAGAATAAATGTAGATTTATTTTTATAATTAAGGAAGAGGCTAAGCATAATTTTCAGTTATGGTTTTCCCTTAATAAATGTTAGCTCGATTATTGTGATTTATAACCCTAAAACATGAATGTAATGGTGAAACCATATAAAAAACCTTATATTGATGTCAAATCATTGCAAAACCATTGCCATTTATTTTGGACATCTACGCTAAAACTACACATCAATATGACATGTGGAGTCATCGAAATGAATCTTTTAAAACTTTTTAAGGATACCAAAGAATTTAAAAACATGATTTCCTTTGTGTAAGAACCCAGGCCTTCTTTTCAAATATGTTATCATTTTTATGGTGTTATATGGAAAAGAGGAGTTTTTTTAAATTTCAGGAGTGCACTCCGCGTAATTAGAAGTACACACCTCGTACCCAGTTTCTGTGGGCGGTTGTGTATTGGTCGTGTAACAGTCGGGTACATGGTCATGTGGGGTGACCAGGAGATAGACCAAATTGGGGACCGGTAATGGAAAGTATACACTGTGTATCCCTATGGAACATGTATTGAACTTTTATTTTTATTTCATTAAATAGAATAGGGTGCGTCTGATTTTCATAAATCACTTTTTCTCAGCTCATCTCGTCCAAGAACGACTGACGCTGACAGATCTTCTCTGAGCCCCCGACCCGCCATCTATTCTCTAAATCGACCATCGATGATTACTATGGAATGTCTATAGTAATCTCTTCCTTCATCTAATTCTTTGTTTTTTGGTTTCTCCTCTTTCATGAGTTATCTTTTGTTTAATGTTTTAGATATTTTTGTAGATCTATGGTGATCTATGGCAATTCAAGGCCTGAGGTTCACGTGTATCGATTTTACAATGAAGATGTATGAGGTTTGTGCCTTTCTATAGTTATACATTGAGTAATATATGAAAATGTTCCCAATACCAATGTTTAGGGTATTGGGTGTCTAGGGATTTCAACCATGTTAATGCCTTTTATACTTTGTATTCTTGAGTAGAGGTATTTAATTGAGAAAAAGGGTTGATTTCCATGATATGAATGTAAATGACCATGAATGTATTATTATTGACCATTTGGTCTTTCATTTTCTGTTTTTCTTCTTTTCTTTCCATTCCTTGTGTTGTTAGGATGGAGTGATATTATTGTACATGTTTTGATATGCTCGTAGACTTTTTAGCCAAGTAGTTCATGAGGATTACATTGGTTGGTGAATTTTTTTTTTCCATGATTGACTTATCCATTCTTGTGTGATCTTGGTCTTGTATACCATAGGTGTAATGGATGTTGAGGTCTTCCCTATAGTGTCTGTTAACTTTTAACATTGTGAGACTATATGGGGGATGGACTTTGTGATCCCTCGGAGTGTCTGTAGTTACTCGTTATAAGACTGCTCGAGGAATATGGCGTTGAGTTCTTCATCAGAGTGTCTATAGTTACATATATGAGAACATATAGAGAATGGACAGTGATTTCTTCCTCATAGAGTCTTCATAAAAAGATGAACAAGAGGGGTTAGAATATGAGTACATTCTAGAGGGTTGCATGTGTTTTGTTTGATCTGACCCAGAGGGGTTAGTTTGTGAGAACTTCATAAAGAGTTTCATGTATTTGTTTTGTTGATTAAATTCTTAATTATAAATGAAATTAATTTAAACTTTAGGATTATTTAATTTTGAGTACATCCTTGTTTATTACCACATTTTTGCATATTGTCTGTCATATATATTCATTGACTGTTATGAACAGATCTTTTTGTGGTTTCCTACTAGGATTCATCTCACACCCTATTTTGGTCATTTTTCTATTCCCAAATAGATTATATTTTTACAAATCTAGATTAGGGCAATCACCCTTCTATTTTCAGGTACATTATTGTTGTGGAGATGGGGAGAATGCGACCAAACTGAGGCTTACGATGTTGTTGGAGTTGTTTACTTGTTTTTCTTTCATACTTTGGTTATGTGCTATATTCCAGCATTGTGACTTGTTTGGATTCATTTGTTGAGATATGTCTTGTGAATCATTTATATAAGTTCTCTAATTGTTTATTACTTTTATTCTTCCATTGTTTACTGATTGCAAGTGTTACTACTTCCATTGTCATTATCTATTTATTTCTGCTTCTTTACACTTCCAATGGGGGTATTTTTTCCCACTAAACACCCAAGGCCCCCACTGCTAGTCGGTAGCCTCTGTTGTTTGGGGAAATTTGCTTGAGGCCATGTGACCAACCTAGTACTGGGCACCTTAAGGCGGCAACTTGAATCCAGACATTTCAAAGTGGTATGGGAGGAATTATTTTCTTCATGACATATAGTTTGGATTTTATAGCCATGTATGTTAAGGAATTAGAAATTAGTAATTATATGTTCCTGATACTAGCTAACACTGGTTGAGAGAAAAGAAAATTTACCTCGATTATAGCTATTTTCTGCTTCTGAAATTGTTCCGTTGATATGATTTCACCATTGTGTGATTCAAATGTTTTTTGTTGTTATTATTGATACTATTGAGGTTCTTTTTATATTTAAACCCAATGAGTCGAGGGTATTCCATCTCATTAATCATATATGAATTTTCTAGAAATCAAATTCCATACATTCTTTTCATTCCATTTAGGGTGCATTACCAATCGAATGTTTTTATGGTAGATATTGTGCAATATATGTGTGCTGTTGTGATAGATTCCTTGATATAATATATTCTCTTTGATAGGGTATTTATTATGTAAGGTTTTTTTAATGAATTCCTAACATTGGTCCTTGCGGTGTTATGGGCCCACTTGGAACGGAATTCAGTGGATCATTACACTATTGTTCCTTCTGTTATACATGTATAAGATGACAAGATTAGATTTGTGGGGTGTTTGGGCCCCCACGAATCATAATTTGGAACATTAAGGTTCATTTCAGTGATTTATGGGCTTCTAGAGTAGTTTCAGAGGCTTAATATCTAGAAAAACAATGAATACACAGTGCGTATTGATGAATACACACCATGTATCCTTCTGTTCAGAATAGAACTATTTTTCATAAGTACATGTCATGTTGTACACGTTGTGTATTCCTTAACTGTTTCACTGGCGGTGTGGGTAGACACACCGGGCAGAGAACTCTTTGGTGGGACACACTATGTGGTTGATGTACATGACGTGTCATCGAGACCATGTGTTTGGCCATGTGACTAATGACTTGGGTGGATGATTAGTAGCTAGTGCAAACTATGTCTTGCACAAACACTCCATGTATAGTTATTTGTGTAATCGACTATGTGACTAAAAATACGGGTTAGTGATGTTCTTTCTAGTTCAAGTCGTGTCTTTCACAAACATGATTTGTAGTCCTATTCTAGGGTAACATAGTGCATTAGCAGTGTATAAGAACTCGATTAGGGAAACATGATTTAGGTACACGCCATGTGTATGGGGTGTTAAATGACCAAAGTTGGCAGATGTACATGCCCTTGTGAAGTCTTAGGGGAACACGATGTGTAGGGGTCATACATGTGGTTTAACCTTATTTTAAAAAAGAAACGTCAATCCTTTCTATCTCTTATACCTTTCATGCACTTCTATGTTTTAGTAATTGATAATCTTGATCAAAGGTATGTGCATAACCTTAGAGAATCATGCCACTTAAACATCCTTCAGTTGTACACTAGTTACAAGGTTGTGATCAGAGACAAGATATGGTTGATTGGGGACTAATAGAAAATCCTTTAGTTGTCCATGTCTGGGCACTAGCCATTATCCTAGACACAGGTACTGATGCACAGTTCTGAGAGGGATTTATCAGGTTCATGCAGAATTTCCAAGGAGTACAGCATCATCCTCTATCTATGGCTCAATTGATATGGTTTTCCAACAACATCATATTCCCTCATTCACAGGGGATGGAGAACATCATGTTTAAGAGTCATGGTTGGAATCCAAGATTTCAATCATTGATCATATGGAGAAACCTCCCGAGAGGAGGGTGAATATCACTATGTATATGAATCGGGACTCCACTAAGAGATGGTGGGATGTAATTTCATAGGAAGGGAACCAATAGGTCATGGATTAGGATGAGTTCCAGTGTTTCATCTAGGAATATTTCTACCTGAAGAAATTGATTACTGATTGAGATCAAGAGTTTTGGAGTCTTGAGCATGGTACTTTCTCAGTTATGGAGTATTTTTCTCGCTTCACTGAGCTGCAGTACTTATCCCCCATTCCCCGGATAATGAGTTATTCCAGGCGAGGAAGTTTGCAGATGGTGTTATGAACAACATCTGATCCCGGGTGAACATATTTAGCATTACATCCATCACTTCAATTGTCAACCCTGTGCTGATCACATAGAGAAACATGAGGGATTCAGGAGCTGTAAGCTACTACAGGTCCGCATCCAGAGTTGGAACCCCTCTGACTAAGATCAGGAAGCGTCGAAGGGAGTCTACCCATGGAGACAGGAGATGTCAGGATACAACTTTAGGTAGCTAGGTGGAATGATACCAATGTGGGAAGAGTGGGTATGTGAGGCCAAATTTCACGAGAGACCCAGTGGAGTGCCGATCATTCAGCAAGATGGGTTATCTTCAGCAGTTCTACCAGTTTGTCACAATAGCAACTACTGATAGGGGTTCCCATTCGACTCCCCATACCAGATAAGGACCACCCGTCCCATATTAAATTGGGCGCTGGTATTCTTCAGGACATTCAGGATGAGGTGGAGGTTGTGACCATAGTGGTCTGATGCATGGATTTATATAGCCATAGGGTTGATCAGCTCAAGGATCAGAAGCATCCTCACACGGACGTGGTACAGGTAATGTTTTTTTGAAAGAGCATATCCAACAAGAGAAGGATCCCAAATGCACAAAAATTATAGGTATGATTATAGTTGCCGGAGTTTTAGATTCTTCTCTTTTCGATATAGGGGATTCTCAAAGATTCATATAAGTTGCTGTTGTAGAGATCCTTGGGCTTTGTATCATTACCTCTGCTTATAGTTTGATGTTAGACAATTCGTTGGGGACTAAAATGACAAGTGTATGTCAGTCCATGGAGTGTCCTCTTGAGGATTGTGGTTTCACTTTTAATGGAACCTCTATGTCTTAGAGATGATAGGCTATGATCTCATTTCAAAATAGAATGGTCAGTTCCCTTCTAGGTGGTTGACGCCAGCTATCATTGTATACAGAGTTTCACATAACCAGAGGGCGAGTTTTTCTATATAAGGGTTAATGGCATGTCTAGGTGAACAGAGCAGGACCCGGTTATCTTGGTTAACGAGGAGTAAAAGCCCAAATTTCAATTCTATATCTAGATGAGCATGGGACTTCGAAGATGGACTTCCCTCCAGTGGTAGATTGCTTTAGGGATATATTTCCTGAGGACATTTCATTTTTTCCTCTAGAGAGAGTGGTTAAATTCTTTTTTACGATTATAGTCGAAGGGGCATCAATGTAAATTCTTCCATATCGTATGGAAACACCAGAGTTACAGGAGCTCAAGAAGCAGTTGAAAGAATAGCTGGAAAGGGGTTTTATATGACCTAGTACATAACATTGGGTTTTCCTTTCCTATTTACGAAGAAAGCAGGTGGTACCCTCAGGCTATGTGTGTATTATGAGAAGTTGAACCAGTTGAAATTCATGAAATGATACCCCTTTCCGAGGATTGATGATTTATTTGATCAGATTTGTGGATCCTGGGTGTTCTCTAAGAATGACTTGAGATCTAGTTATCATCTGTATCCCAGTAAAGCATCAGATATACCTCTTAATTCCTTTTATAGTAGTTATGGTCTATACGAGTACTAGGTTATTCTGTTCGGTCTCACGAATGCACCTGTTGTTGTCATGGCACTGATTAACCATGTGTTCCATCCATACTTATATTCTTTCATGGTAGTCTCCATAGATAACATCTGTGTGTACTCTCACACTCGACAAGACCATGATAACCTTCTTGAGATCATTTTCAGTACATTGAGAATCAGTTATATTCTATGAACTCAAAATTCCACTTTTTGATGGACAAGATTCAATTCAGGGGTCATGTTATCTCAGAGACAGGAGTATTAGTAGACCTAGAGAAATTGAGAGAAGTATTTTCATAGTTTCATCCTAAGATCATCTATGAGGTAAAATGTTTTCATGGGATGTCTTGTTACTATAGAAGTTTCATATAGGTATTTTCTTGGTGATCATCGCCACTAACGGACCTTCTTAAGAAGAGGGTGATGTACTTATGGTCAAATTCTAGTGAGTCACCCTTTCATAAGATGAAAGAGAGGTTGACATCAACACCAATACTAGTTTTTCTAGAGATGAAAAATAGATATATAGTTTACATTGATGCATCAGGTATCAGGCTAAGAGTATTTCTTTTGTAGGGGGGAATGAATCATTGCTTACATGTCTCGGCAGTTGAGGCCACATGAGAGGAATTACCCAACACGCGATCTCAAGTTGGATGCAGCTGTTCTTGAATTATGAAATTGTATACATTATATTCCAGGATGGATTTTTTGTATTTTTCATCAAAAAAAGAGTATCAATTATATATTCACTCAACATGACATGAACATGAGATAGTGAAGGTGGGTTGTGTACCTTAAATCATTTTATTTTTATCTTTCTGATATGACTAAGAAAGGCAACTCAGTGGCTGATGTGTAACGTAGGAGGATGCAAATACATGCAGTTCAAGAGGCCAGTAGTGAGTGGAAACTTATAGATCTGTTCTCTAAGATGCGTTTGGAGGTGCACAACATATAGAGATAGATGTTTCATTATACATTAGTTGTTACATCTACTCTATTTGATCAAGTGTGAATGGGGAAGCTATCATATTCTGAAATACTAGTTCTATAGGAGAGTGTGTCTAGAGAGTACCCTATTCATAGATGAACCATAGGCACAGATTATATTGTGCATTTTTTGGGACACGTATGGTTATCAGCAGAACTACGTGAGAAGATGATACGAGCCATTAATTCCTTATTTTGGGTGGTTCATCATGCTGTCACCAAGATGTATTGATATCTACACTGTCATTATTTGTGTCTATGTATGAAGGAAGATGTTAGTAGTTTTGCGATGTGGTCTTCCACATTTCCACAAGTGAAGGCAGAGCATCAGCGACCAGTATAACTATTTCAATATTTACCAATTATCGAGTGGAAGTGGAATAATGTCACGATGGACTTTGTGATGGGGATTCCAAGGTCGTGCTGAGGAAATGATGCAATTTAGGTTTTCATTGATATACTCACGAATGCTTCACACTTCTCACTAATCAAGGAGGCATTTAGACTGGATTAGATAGGAATGTTGTACATATGTGATATTGTATGCATGAATGGGATTCTAAATTCTATAGTTTTAAATAGGGATTCCCATTATACTTATTGGGTCTAGTAGGGATTACAGGGGGATTTGGGTATATAGGTATATCTATATACAACTTACAATACCCAAACAGATGGACAGTATGAGCGTACAATTAAGGTGCAGGAAGAAATTCTTCCAGCATGAATCGTTTTTTTTGGATGTTCTTGGAAAAAGCACATACCTATGGTGTAGTTTTCCAACAATAATAGTTTCCCTGAAACTATTCATATGGAACATTTTGACCATTTTTACAGTACGTCATTCCAATCACCCCTATGCTGGCTGGAGGTAGGATAGTCCACTATGATTGGACCCTATTTTGTCTAAGAGACCATAGAGATTATAGAATTGTTTCGGAAGTGGATGGGTAATGTGTAGTCCTGAAATAAGTCTAATGTTGATCGACAGAGATGACCTCTAAAGGATGAGGATGGGGATCTGATTTTTATCGGTGTCACAGAGATGTTGGGACACATGAGGATTAGGAGATATGGTAAGCATTCACTACGATATGTTGGTCCATTTTAGATTTGGAGTGGGTCGTCCTGGTTTCTTATAAGTTGTAGTTAAATTAGAGGTACTGTTATATCCATGACGCCTTTCACATATCTATGCTATGATGTTATTTTTCAAACCCATCTCTTGTTTTTTAACATGAGGAGGTTGAGTTGAAGGTGGATGCATAATTCGAGCAGCATCCTATCCAAATTTTTTATTATAGTGTGATGGTTATCTATGGCTGGTCTGTTCCTCTGGTACAGGTGCTATGGCATCACGAACGAGTACAGGATGAGACATGGGAGATGGGGGGCTGATGTGCGATCGCAGTGGCGAGAGTAGTTTGAGGATTCTTCTTCTACAACGCATTTCTAGGTAAATTCATGGATGAATTTCTTTATGGGGGTGGGAAGGTTGTAAGAACATATATCTTATTTTCAGGTATGTCGTCATTTTTATGGTGTTATGATGAAAAGAGGACTTCTTGTAAATTTTAAGTGTACACGCCATGTACATAGATTTATATGTTGTGTACCCGGTTGCCATCGGTCTGCACGTACAGGTCGTGTAACGGCTGTGTACATGGCCATGTGGGCTCACCTAGAGACCGCCAATGTCGGGGCCCAGTAAAGGAAAGTACATTCCATGTATCCCTTGGGAACACCTCCTGTAATTATATTTTTATTTCATTAAATAGACCGAGGCCACGTATGATTTTCAAAAATCCATTCTTCTCGACTCGTCTCGTCTAGGAGCGACTGAGGCCGATGGATCTTCTTTGTTCCCCTAACCCTTAAATCTGTTCTCTAAATTGACTACTTTTTATTGCGTTAGAATAACCATGGTATGCTCTTCCTTCTTTTAGAGAATCATTTCCTAATTTCTCCCCTTTCGTGAGTTATCATTGCTAGAAATTTGTAAACATTTTTTTAGATCTATGTAATTCATGTGAGATTCATGGCTTGAGGTTCACGTATATCGATTGTACAATACTGAGGTAGGTGTTTTGTGCCTTTTCATAGTAATTATTTGTGTTAGAATTGAAAACGTACCCTATACCCTTGTACCAGGTATTGTGTGTCTATGTATTTATACCTATTTACTATCTCTTATGATTTTTATTCCTGCGTATTTGTATTTGATTGAGAATAGTGTTTTTTAACATGCTATAGATGTGTTTTACCAAGCTTGTATTGTTATTTATCTTTGATCTAGATTGGCCTATTAGAATGCTTTTCTTTCCATTCCAAGTGAAGTTAGGATGGAGTAATATAATCTGGAAATACTTGATATGAATGTAAACTATTTATCCTTGTAGTTATTGAGGATTACATTAGATTCTGAATATTTTTTGTGTATGATTAACATACACATGGTTGTGCGAACCCGGTGTAGTACACCTTATAGGGAATGTACGCTGAGGGCTTCCCCAGAGTGTCTTTTAACTTTTACTGTTATGAGACCATAGGGGGATGGAATATTTCCTCCCTCATAGTTTCTATAGTTTCTATTTATGAGACTACATGGGGAATTGGACATTTATTGATTCCTCTAAGAGTATATTGTTTCTTATATGAAACCACATGGGGAATTGTCCATGGGTGCTTCCCCAGAGAGTCTATATAAAAAATTTGAACGAGAGGGGTTAGAATGTGAGTACATATTAGAGGTTTGCTTGTGACATCATTAAGCTGAACCAGAGGGGTTAGACTGTGAGAAATTCCCAGAGGGTTTCCTTAACATCATTAGTTGATTTAATTTATAAATTTAAATGAAAGTAATTAAAATTGTAGGATTGTTTACTTTTTAGAGGCATAGATATTTGGGTGGTTGCTTATTGAGATTAATCTCACATGCTATTTCTGTCATGTTTTTGGGCCAAAAATAATTATATTGTTGCAGGTCTAGATAAGGTCAAGCACCCTTCCACTTTAGGTACTTGATTGTTACGGAGCTAGAGAGCATAGGACCATAATGAGGCTTGGGATGCTGTTAGAGCTGTTTACATTTTTTCGTCCGAATTTTTTTTTGAACTGTAATCTAGCATTGTGAAATTTTTCAATTCATCCCTCGAAATATGTATCATGCATCATTTATATATGTTCTAGAATTTTTAATCACTTTCAGACTTCTATTTCTTTTCGATTGCCTGTATTATGGCGTTTTTATTGTTATCTGTTTATTTCTACTTCTTTACTCTACCAATGATGGCACTATTTCCCCATTGTAACAATTAATCCCCTCACTTATAATCTAGAGCCTCTGACATTTGGGGAAATGCACTTGAGTTCATGTCACTACTTGGTTACGGTTTGCCTCTGGTTGGCACTCAGAACCATGAAGTTAGAGCTTGTCAAAACCAAGAAAACAATGTCAGATTTCCCTTAAATGATATTATAAATAGAATGGAATAATTTTTGAAATATAAGAATAGAATGAATTTCATTCTGAGTTAAAGTTTTCATTTGATGGCTTAAAATGTGTTTTTAGTGTTTTGAAACACTAAAACATGTGTAACTATCAAAACCATAAAATTAGACCTTAGATTGGTGTAAAATCATGTTACATACACTTTTGAGTTATCATTGACATGTAGGCATTGACTGCACATTAATCTAATTTTCGGCATGGTTGAGATGACAAGGTAATCAATTTTAAAATTTACTAAACTCTTAAATAATATGTTTTGGGGGTCAAAAAATGGAAAACAAAATCAGAATTCTTTGAAATCATGCAAAAGTTACCCTAGATTTAATAGTGAAATGTATAAACTAAAGTATGTCATTCCATGTTATAAATATTCCAAGATGTTTATAAGAACATTTGTATCATTTTAAAACTATAAAATGTGCATGTGATGGTTAACACCATAGAAAACAACCTCATATTGATGTGAAATCAGATTAAAATTACTATTTATTTATTTATTTTGGACATGTAAACATATAAAAAATATCAATATAATGTTTGGTTTTTTCATAATGACTTGGTATACACTTTTTTGAGGTCCTAAATCCCATATAAAAATGTATTGGGGGAACAAAACATGGAAATAAATCACATATTCCCAAAAACGGAGAAAAATAAACATAGATTTATTTGGAAAATTGTAAGAACTAATGAAGTGTCAATTTGATATATTTTATTCTTGGGATGGACATAAACATGTTTATAGAGTTTTAAAATAATAAAATGTGAGTTTAATAGTCAAACCCATAGAAAACCACCTCAAATTGATGTTAAATCATGGTAATCCTAAATTATAGTTTTTATGTGTACTTATAGACTAGACATCAATATGACATATGGTGTGGTTGGAATTACTTGTTACACACTTTTCTAATGTACTAAACCCTTTAGAAAAAGACTCTATGGGGTCAGAACTAAAAAAATTGTAATATTTCCATGAAATCATATTACAAGGACCATATATTGATTTTTTAAATATATTATATGACATCATGAAACTATTTGTTACATTAATCTATTTATGGTCCTAGACATGTTTTTTGTTTTTAAAAAAACTAAAATGTGCCTGTAAAAGTCAAGACAAAAGAAAACGACATCAAAATGATGTCAAATTGTTTAAAGACTATTTTTCTGTTATTTTTATGCATATGTGTAGACAAAATTAAAATATGAAATGTCGTGTGGTTTTAATGACATGGTAACCAGATTTTAATGGTACCAAAGCATTTAAAAACATGTTTCAACGGGTCAAAACCATTAAAAAAATGTCAGATTTCAATAAAACCACATGAAAATGATTATATATTAATTTTTTAAATATATTATTGGTAGGTACATCTATCCATGTTTTTGTTTTCCTAGGATGGATGTAATCATGTTTTTATCGTTTTAAAACACTAAAATGAATATGCAATGGTCAAAAGCTTATAAAACGACCATGGATTGATGTGAAACCGTTGGAAACCCACTTTTTATTATTTTTATATGTATTCAACGAAAAAATATAAATATTACATGTGTTGTGATTTGAATGACTCGATAAACAATTTTTAATGTACCAAATCCTTTAAAAACATTTTTCATGGTGTCAAAACCTAGAAAAATGATGAATGGTTTTCATGAAATTAATGAAAAAATATCATAGATTGAATTTTGAAATTTAGGAAGTGTAAGCATTTCATAATGGGTTATGGTTTTCCCTATATGACTAATTACAATTATTTACTATTTTATAACACTAAAACATCCGTGTAATAGTCAAAACAATAGAAAAAGACATCTGGATGATGTTAAATCATGGGAAACCCATTTTTGAGTAATTTATGACATGTATATGCAAAAAAAATCGATATTATGTGTGGTGTAGCCCAAATGAATTAGTAAAAAAATATTTAATATACCACTGACTTTTAAAAAATTGTTTAAG
This sequence comes from Viscum album, assembly GCA_963277665.1. Lineage (NCBI taxonomy): Eukaryota > Viridiplantae > Streptophyta > Magnoliopsida > Santalales > Viscaceae > Viscum > Viscum album. The sequence continues at coordinate 330,098,948 of OY728128.1, forward strand.
GGGGTATAAACATGGAAAAAATGTCAAATTACCTTAAAATTAGAGGACACTAACCATTGATTGATTTAAGAATTATATGAACTACCAACATGCCATTGCAAGTTACAATTTTCCCTAGACCTCTATAAACACGTTTTTAGTGTTTCAAAACACTAAACAATTCGTTTAATGGTAAAACCCATAAAAAATGTCTTCATGTTGATTAGAAATCATGGGAAAAGAATTGGTTTTTTATTTTTGATGTGTTCGCACTGACTATATGTTAATTTCAAGTTATGTTTGGGAGAAATTAACATGTAATCATTTTTAAAAGGTACCAGAGACATTAAAATCTTGTTTTCGGGGTCAAAATAGGTATACAAGATGTTATATTTCCATGATATTATACGACAATGACCAATGATTGATTTGAAAAATGTAAGAACCAAAATAATATCATTCTGAGATACAGTTTTCTCAGGATGGTCGTAAACAAATTTTTATTGTTTTAAAACACTAAAACATTTATTTAACTGTCAAACCCATATAAAATGATATCATATTATTGTCAAATCAGAGGGAAAATACTTTTGAGTTATTTAAATGTTTAAATTCATACAACACATCAATCCAATGTGTGTTTTTGTTTGAATCACTTGGTAAACACTTTTTAAAGGTATTAACACCATAAAAATATATGTCAGGGGGTTAAAACTACGAAAACAATGTTGGTTGACCTGAAATCTATGTACGATGACCATAGATTAATTTTTAAAATATAGAATCCAACTACATATCATTATGTGTATCAATGTTCCTATGATGACAATAAATACGTTTTTAGTGTTTAAAAACACAAAAACTTTTATGTAATGGTCAAAAAAATTGAAAACGGCCTCAAATTGATGTGGAATCAGGGTAAAACCATTGTTTTGTGTTTTTTAAAATATATGATATTTTTCAATATCAAGGTATTTCATTTTTATAATTATGAAAATTTCAACCACACCAATCATCGATTTAAAAATTAATTAGAATATTTACAATACCATTTTAGATTCATGAGTTAAATAATAAATTAATTAATTATTTTTATTTTTTAAAACTGTTTTGCATGATATTTTGTATATGTAAAACTTTATTCTATTAGATTAATAAAATAAAAAATTTTATTGAAACATATGAAAAAAATTCTATGTAATTTATCTTTCAAATTACTTTTATAAAATGATCAATTTTTCAATATAAGTGACATATAACGATATTTGGTATAACGTTTAACATTTTGATCCGTTATATTTTTTACAAAATATTCATTAAGGTTCTTAATTTATATGTAATTTTAACAAATTATCGATTATTCTAGTGTATTATGTATTATTATGTCTAGTTTTAATTTTTGTTTGCATTTTTGATATAGTTGATGAGTTCATGTGATTAGTTTCAATTGATGAGATGATGTGGAGTCAAAGAGATGTAGTGGATTCTATGGCACGAAAGTATATTGGTAATGTGTTATTTTTGGGAACAACTAATATGTATATATTAATGAATAACGTATGCATTGACTGATATATTAGTTGATTGAGGTATCTGCTGACAATGGTTATACTAATTTGTGTATGTTAATACATATTTCTAGAGAGTTATAATGTATTTATGATTAGTTCATTATGTATTTGTGTTCAAATTTATAGCCCATCATTTTTTCTAATGATAATGTTTTTTATATAATATTTTTCTAATATATATATTTTAATTGTAAACTTTAATGGTGCTATTTAGTAACTTCCACCATGAAAAATAGTTTAAATTCGATTAAGTGTAGTTTAAGAGTAACTTTAGATAATCATAACAACCACTAATATATTTTCAGATGTTAGTTTCACATAATCTATTTTATCATATAATTTTATTTATAATAACCACCGCTAAACTCCCCGAAATTAACACACACAAAAACCATTGTGAAAATAAAGGAATCATCTCTAAATAACTAGTGGTTGTTCAATACGTCATGGTTTTTCTAACAACCATTTTATTATTAGGTGGTAGTTTAAACCACAACCAATTGAAGAGAAAATTCCTCTATTTCTCTATTTTTTATTATGTAGTCAAATATAAAGTGTACACTATACACTATGGAATAACAAATAGATTCTTTGAATACATTTTTTCAAGAATACAAAAGGTATTTATCTACTATGGTGACTAGTATTATGGGGTAGATGAATTTTATTTTTATTTATAAACATGCCAAAAATCAATGACCATGTTAGAGTTTATTTATTTTTTAATAACCAAATTCAATATCCATTTTTATTATTACATTTTATTTTTGTTTTAAATTTTTTAATTTCATTCAGTTTTTATTTCATTTTTTAATTAAAACCACTTTTTTTAAAAAATGTCATATATAACCACATAGGTCCAATACCCAAGATCAGAAATAAATAATTACAATTTATATAAAATAATTTCTTAAAATATAAATTATTTATAGATAAATATTTTTTTTGATGTTTATAATCAATTTAACATGTCATATTGAACAGAAAAGTAGTTAAATTTTAAAAAATAAATTTTTGTTTTTTTAGTTGATAAAATTATTATCCCAAACTAGTCAAATATTTTTTGTAATTAAAGAACTAAAATTATTTCTAACCAAAACTCATTTATATATAACCATTCAGTAATTTTATTTCAGGTTTTTTGTGAAGGTTTCCATTTACTGCCTATTTTCCCAACTTTGGAAATAACTACATGTTATTTGTGGTAGATTGTGATTTTAACGCTCTATTAATTATTTATGTCAGGAAAAGGAGAACCAAAGAGAAGAATATTTAAAATCTTAATATAAATGATCATTATTATAAATATTCAGTGAATGTTTATTTTTTAAATCTTCTGATCCCATCATCCAAATATTTAAAAATATCAACCCAATAATGTTCATTTTTTACATTAGACTGTGTTGGATTAATTTCCAGGCCTCATTAATTTACCTACATCAATATTTCGTTAATTTAGTAATTTCCTATATTTAATGGTTTTATTCAAACTCATGTGTCAGAACATTGGATCGTATAATCCTATGATATCACTATAATATTCCCTTTGGTGTGAGTAGTTTTGTTGCTAAGTAAGATCACAGATTTGGGCATACCAACTCTGGGGAAATATCCATTTTTCGATGAAACATTCCAAGAGAACATCCAATAGGAATGAAATCCAACCTTTAGATGCAATAACGAACTCCTCCAATGATGAAAAACTGCATAAGTGTCAGCATATATCCCCATTGATGGAACTGCCCCTCCATTTTCAAATAGGGTATTGTTATGGTAGGTAGTTTGTGGCCAACCTACCAACAAAACTAACTATTAAAGAGGAGTCTTGGTAGAGGTAGACAACAAATGGTGCTCTCTCTTAGTGGTTTATCTCATGAACTTCACCAACACCATCAGTCTCAATTGAGTTATCTTTTTTGTGCAGTATTTTATGATGTGGTTTCCCTAACTGTTCAATAGATATATTTATGTGGGTTATATTCTTGTAATATTGAGGTATTTTGTACCTATTTTTACACGTACCGATCCTTCTATTTTCACTTGGTTTTTTACCCTTTTCATTTTGGGAGTTTTTCACTTTACATCTGGTGTAAATTATCTTCAAAATATTCACATTTTTTAAATCATTATATTCACTTCACCATTACGACAATCATATATGGTGGTAATAACATGTTTTATTCGATATTAGTTATGTCCTACTGTAATTGATTGTTTTGTATTCATAATTCTTATTAATATTAGTATACTCTTTGATTGAGACTGTAATTGTTCTTTCACATTAAAAAATATTGATATTATTAAATACACCATTGTGTAATATATAAGGGTTTGTAATTATATAGAATCTAATTGTTTGTGATGTTAGAGATCATTAAATTTTAATTGAATAATTTTCTATTTTGTTAAATGAAGATGCATTTAGCATTGTGGAAGTGTAATTACCTACTAGAAATTTGTGAATGACCAACAGATGATGAAATTAAGTGTGGTTCCTGTGGGGGTGAGAATCATGACTAGGAAAATAGTGTGTCATGTACTTCTTGAAGTATAGATATACAAGTTAGTGATGCGGCGACGACTGCTAGAATTAAGAAGCATCTACATAGTCTATGGATAATCTACTCAGAAAAACCTGGAACATGACATCTCGATGGTAAAGGTTTTACTATTATGAAACTATATTGGTAGGAATAGTGTACAGAAGTAATGATCACACCTTGAACATCATTGTATTCAATACCATAAATGTATATACTTTATTGTATTGATGAAATATCCCATGTAGTACTCCATGCAAAGGGAATGAAGAAGAAATTTTTTTAAAAAAATTTGATGAAATTAGATGAAAGACTCACTCTATGAATGGATTGTTGAGATTTGTTAAGTGTGTGAATGTAGAAATTAATCCTAAAAATATGTTTTAAAGGAACTAATTTGTTCTTATGGGAGAAAAAAAATGGAAGTGGAGATCGTTGTCGCATCAACTTCCTCAATGGAATTGATAAAGATATCATGGCATCATAAGATTGGAAAAATATTCCGAATGAGGTCTGAAGATTCTTGAAGATTAGATGTTTTTTCAAGTACTAAAAAAGGTATCTTTAAATTTTTTTTCATAATTGTGTTTTAAAAAAGAACATAGGTTGATGTTTAGTGTCTCAAAAGTAACAAGCAAAGAGAACATAGATTTGATCAATTCTATTTTTTGGAAAGAACTAGTAATATCCTTGGGAGGAATAAGTTAATTTGTATCCTTCATTAATGATTATTCCAAGAGATGTTGGGAAAACACAATCAGGAGGAAGGAATATTTTTTATGACATTAAAACATTCAATGCATGGAAGGGACGTTGTAACATCCCTGACACGGAATCCACTAAACCAGTGCTCTGAGCCGGGTGGTTACATGACCTTAAGCGCACCTCCCCGTACTACAATGGTTGCTGACTAGTAGTGGGGGTCTATGTAGTGAAGTAGGGAGACTATACCACCATTTTATAAGATTAATTTACAACAGAATAAACCAAGTAGCGGAATCAATAACCAATAAACAGAGAACATTTATAACAACCAATTCCAACATTAAATATGACATGTCACAATACAAGTGCAAAAGTGAACAAGCCCAAAATAATGTCAATGACCAAGATCCCCAAAATGTTCCCGAATCCATGTCTGTATCCTCCACCAAGTGCTACCCATGCCCACTCAATATCTAGAAAGTACATTTTCCCTTCTCCTGACCTACAAACATGAGTTTTCTCGAGTACCCAATAGCGGCCCGAGTAGGATGTGAGCACAACTCAATAAGCCACCACCAACAGTGTCTACAAAATACCTAGTAATAGCAGGAAGTGCATGCAAAGGGAAATGAATGTTAAAAACAATCAATTTAATTAAGGTTCCATTAAACGATTCAAGGCCAATCCATTGCCACTTCACTACCATTCAATTCATACCATTTATTATCACTTACCATTTCATCACATTTCCATGGGTTAGTCACATACATTATGTTACATGGGCATAAGTCCAACAATCACATGCATGAGTGTAAAACCATCATAATCCAATCCCGCTAGGACTAACCCCTCACAGCAACCACAAACTCACCTCTAAGCCTCATTCTGGGTAGATGCAACCATTAGGAGAATATGCCCTCAGTCCCCTTTCCTAACCCGTGAATTTAGGGTAGAGTATAGAACCTCGGTCTTAGCTCGACCTATGGGCGTAGATCCTCATGTCATACCCCACTTGATGTATCCAAGTGCACATGCTTATATATATAAGTAACAATCAACTATCGAAACCATTTCACTTTGGAAAACACTATTCACTATAGCCCATATGGGAATTCACATTCTTCCTTAACCCATTAACACATTGCCATTTCACATCATTTAACCATTCACCCAATTCTAATGTTTTATGCCTATCTCACTAAAAATTCAATCATAGACCCATAACCTACCACATTATGGTCTTTAATCAATTTACACATTAACCAATTTTACCCATTCATCATTCCCATGAATCAACCATTCATGCCAACATATTTATCAAGGGCCCTGCTATTTATTACAACAAGGTCACTTGTTTAATAACAATCCCTAACCCAAGAAAAGCTGGCACATCCCATGGATGGCCCTAAATTTGGACAAGTCAATCCCAACACATCCCACGGGGATCATGAGGGTTCCCATTTACCATTTTAAACCCCAATATTACCAAACATGCCTAGTTTATTCAAAACATAACCATGGAAAAACAATAACACAAGTAGACATTCACAAAACCTTAAATAACCATGGGATATAACTTTTAGACCACCTACCTCGAAACTGCTATTGAACGCACTCTTAATCAAATCCTTAGACCTCGATCCGACCAACCATTGGTGCTTCAACATAAAACGCACAAAAAAGATAGGGTTTTAGAGCTTCGGAATGACAGGGAGAGAAGATACAAACCCTAAACCAAAAAGATAAGCAAGGATTGGATTAGCATTCCTGGAGCTTCAAAATGAAACTAACGGCACATAAAATGCCTTAGAATTGAAGGATATCGGTCTCTTGGAGCCCTTAGGAAATTTTGTTCGTGCCTATGGTGGAGAGGGATGAAAAGAGAAGAAGTCCAGAGTGAGGTTTAAAAAGCCCGAAGTGGCAATTTTATAATTTTCCCCAACATTATATGGCCGCATGGATTAGCTGCATGGTTTGGAAAAACATGCACAAATTGTGCCCATGCCACTACCTTGAGGAGGAGGGGTCGCATGAAAAATCTGTATAGTTTGGAAAACTGTGTGAAAACAGAGTGCATGCTTCTATTCAGAGGAGGAAGGGTCGCATGGTTTCGCTTGGGCAGGCCGCACTGTTTGGCTGGCCATGCACAGGTCGTGCGCCTTGGTCTGTCTTGCCCACTTTTTCTTTCTTACATGCCCCGAACCCCCGGAACAACCTCATGGACCCTCACACATTCAAGAAACATTCCATGAAGACCAAAACAAAGGATTTCACAAAAACATAATGAAAACATACCTTCCTAAAAACACATGATCTTACAACCTCCCAACTTTATATAGGCTCGTCCTCGGGCCGAGGTTCCAAAACTCATTAATCCATCAAAGAGAAGAGTTCAGGCCACTGAGCCTGCATATCCAATTCCCGCTCCCATGTTTCTTCCTCAACATTCCCATACTACCATAGTACTTGCACTAATGGAAAAAACATGCCCCCACAAGGCCTTCTCACCATGAACCACCACACGAACCGTATGCTCCTCAAAGGATGCATCAACCTCATGCTCCACATCCAGAACATCAACCATGTGAGATGGGTCAGGGTGATACCGTCGAAGTTATGAAACATGAAACACATAATGCATCCCACCATACCACTGTGGAAGAGCCAATCGGTAAGCCACTAGTCATATCCTCTCCACAATGTCAAAATGTCCCACATACCTAGCCACGAACTTACCCTACTTCCGAATCATTCGGTGACCCAACCTTTGCGACACCCAAAGGAACACTTTATCACCCACCTCAAACACATGTGGTCTACGCCTCCGATATTCAAATAACTTCTACCTACGATGAGCCATATCCATCTGCTTCCTACTCAACTTAACTTTCACTGACGTCTCCTGCATGAGACTTGGCCCCAACAACTCAGATTCACTAGCCACTAACCAACACAACGGAGATATACACGGCCTCCCATAATGTGCCTCAAACGGTGCCATCTGAATCATTTCCTGAAAACTATTGTTGCAGGTGAACTTAACTAATGATAGGTACCTCTCCCAAGAACCACCAATGTCCAAGACACAAGCTCTCAACATGTCTTCCAACACATGGATCTTAGTTTACAACAGACCATCCATCTGTGGGTGGAAAGCCGTACTCAAAAATACCTACATACCAAGCACCTTCTACAAACCTTGCTAGAAACGTGATATGAAACAAGGATCTTGGTATGAAACTATGGTCCATAGAACCCCATGAAAATTCACTATCTCTCGAACATAAAACTCACCCAACTTGTCAACTGTAAAGGTCCCCTGAATTGGTATGAAATGAGCCACTTTTGTTAACCGATCCACAACAACCCAGATTGCATCATAATTCCATTACATCCTCAGAAGACCGAAGAGAAAATCCATTATTACATCATCCCACGTCCATTCTTGAATGGGTAATGGATGCAACAAATGACCTGGATGTTGATGCTCATCCTTCATCTACTGAAAGGTAAGACACCGCACTATAAAGACCGAAACTTCCTTCATCATTCATGGCCACCAAAACTGCCTTCGAGAATCATGGTACATCTTGGTCAAACCAGGATGCACAACCCACTTTGATGCATGAAACTCAAGAATCAACTCTTCCTGCACACACATTGGCACAACAACAAAATCACGAACACGAACAACACCCTCCACACTGACAGCCCAACCAAAAGGTAGCTCCCCACCTTTAAGCATTTCCTTCATGCTCAAACACTCAGGATCATCAAGCTGAATTTCATTAACTCAACTCAAGAGCATCAAGTCCAGCATTAAGGAAGCAAGACTGACCAGACCATTCTACTCTTTCACCTCTAGGTGCATATCTACAAACAAAACCATCACCTTCCACTCGGTGCTGGACTCCTGAACCACCTGATTATTATCCTTTATGTTCAGAGCATCAGTAAAACTGTTTCCCTATACCGGCATGTACACCAACTAAAATTAAAATGAATAGAGATATTCAACCCATATTCGATGTCGAAGAGTTAGATCCCACTGTGAGAAGATGCACTTCAAACTCTTATGGTCAGTGAACATGTTAAACCATTCTTCCAAGAGATAGTGCCTCCAGCACTTCAAGGTGTATACCACTGCAGCCAACTCGAGTTCATGAGTGGGATAGTTTTTCTCATGGGGTCTCAACTACCTTGACCCATAAGCCACAACCCACTCATCCTGCATCAACACAGCCCCAAGTCCAACTCTGGATGTATCACAAAACACGAGGTACATCTTATGCAACTCAGGTAAGATCAAGATAGGTGTAGTCATCAACCGCTTCTTCAACTCTTGACAGGCATACTCACAAGCCTCAGACCATTCAAACATGATTCCTTTCTTGGTCAAGCCCAACAGTGGTGCTGACAAGAGAGAGAAATCATGAATGAACCTTCGGTAATACCTAGACAAACCAAGAAATCTCCGAACATCAGAAACCCTCTTGGGCTGCTCTCAAGATACAACTGCCTGCACATTCTCTGGATCCACTGATACACATTCCTCCGAGATGTTGTGACCCATGAAATGCACATCACCTATACAGAATTGAAACATTGATATCTTGGCGTATAGCCAATTCCCTCTTAGCATACAGAAGATGATGTCAATATGTTGGGCAGGATCATCGTGAGTTTTTGAGTACACTATGATATCTTCATCAAGGAAAACTTCAAATTGATCTGGATAGGGATGAAATATTCGGTTCATCAAATCCATAAACACCACTGATGCATTGGACAAGAAGAAAGTCATTAACACAAACTCAAACAACCTATACCATCTCCGGAAATTTGTCTGCGGTAAGTTAGAAGACCTCTCCCTCAACTGGTGATAACCCGACCTCAGATAAATCATAGAAAACCCTGATGAACCCCTCAAATGATCAAACAGGTTGTAAAGTCTAGGAAGAGGGTTACGATTCTTCACTAGCATCTGATTCATCTTTTGATAGTCAACACATTGCCTCAATGAACCATCGTCCTTCTTTGAAAAAAGAAGAGTAGATCCCCAAGGAGATGTAATAGGATGGATAAAACTCTTACGCTCCAAATCCTCAAATTGATCATTTAGTTCTTAGAGTTCTTCCACTACAATTCGGTATGGTGGAATAGAAACTGGCTCCGCTCTTGGCAGCAACTCGATCATGAACTCAGTATCCCAATCGCGTGGTAACCTTGGTAAATCCTCAAGAAACTCATTCTAAAACCAATCCACCACATGAGGAAAATTAGATTGCTCTCCTACCTCTTCATCATAAAGCATGAGACATGCCACTCGAGCTGCGAGTCCACTCAACCGCTGAACAAACGGTCTTGCACAACCTACACGAACATCCCTTTTTCCACAGTGGACATAAGTGTCACCCTCAAATGACCTGAACGATACTCTGCAATGGGAAGAGTCTATGTGCGCTCGATACAACACCAACCAATTCATTCCCACAATTTGGTCAAACCCTGACATCTCTAGAATGAACAAGTCCCATAGAAAATGATACCCACCAACTTACAAAGAACACTCCTTGCATTTCATAATATCTTCAAACCACACCCCTGTTTCAATTGACATAACCACACATGCTCTCTCCACAGGTAAACCCAACACTACCACAAGTAGAGCAAAAACAAAAGGCTGTGTGGAAAAAATGTCTAACACCGCACTAGAAAAAGTAGAAACTACAAGGATCATACCCTATATATTCGACGGTCTGGCATCTCCATTACTAGGCGCAAAAGGAACTTCTTGAAGCTAACCTGCCCCTCTACCCTGGGCCCCAGCCTGAACGTCCTACGCTGCACTGCCCTACTGGTGTGAGCGATCATGCCCTAGAGTTCCACATCCACCGCCCCTACCAGTATGGATCATGGAGCTCCAACTTCCTTCCTGGTACATGGAAACTAATCCCCTTCCCATGCATGTCACCTGCTTTTCACCATCATGCTCACTCTCCTGCTGAGGGTTCATGCAAAACCTCTGCACATGCCCCATCTTGCCGCATGAACCCCACTCACTTGGGGGTCGAGGAAACAAACCACACATATTCCCCGGCCTACCACACTTACATAAAAACACCTAGTCCCCACTCTGAGAGGCGGACCCTCTCTTCCATCCACTTTCCACACTTCTGCCACATTGTGATCTCTCATGGAATTGCTTCTGAACTTTGGTAGCTGCAGCGCTTTTCTGTCCCACTTACACCACAAGCCCACTACTCGAAGCTCCCTTCAGGTTTCCTTCAAAGATAAGTGCCTGATCTTCTACCTCTACAAACCTCTACATGCAGAAGATATTTACTTGAGATCTGATCTCATGTCTCAGTCCATCCTAAAAATGCCTTGCTACTGCTACCTCATCCCCTCCTAACACTGGGACAAAGTGTCTCAAATCAGTTAAGTGACTAGCATAGTCGATCACTGATAGTGATCCCTGAGTCAGGCTCAAAAACATTATAGCCCGCTCCTGCCTCAATGTATCTAGATAGAAATTCTCCAGAATCATTTCATGAAAAACCTTCTAGGACATTCCCTCAGCCTGCTCGATTTGAGCCTGATTGTCCCATCAACGCCTAGCCTGACCTTGCCACATATAAGTAGATAGCTTCACTTTAGTTTTAATAGGGGTCTCTAGATGGTCTTATATCTTCTGGATAGACTCTAACCAGAACTCTATTGCCTCTGGCCCACCCTCTCCGGTGAAGATCGGAGGGTGCTACAGCTGGAACCCCCTAGTGAGCTCAAACATACTTGGTGCACCCCACACTGGGTCCCGATCCATCATTTTTATAAGGAGAGACAAGTTCCCCTAGAACCGGTCTTCTCCACCTTCATTGAACACCAAATTTTCTTGCCCCTCTACTGGAGGAGTCTTCTCAGCAACATCCTCCAGTTTCCCAATTGTTACCCGACGACATGGTGTAATTTCTATACAATGCCAATCACGAGATTTAGCATGCATAACAAAAAACTCTCATTAATTTATCAAGATCTCTTTACTAGCTACAAAAACCAATTTTCATATACTAATGCAACTACATTTTCCAATTTGTTTCAAACCCTAACATTTCATTAACATCATTTACCCACTTGTTTCATTTCATTCTTCTCAGTATTTCTTGGGTTCATGAAATGCATAATGCACCCTACTCTCCTGCCTCACTCACCCATCCTATGTGTGTTCCTAATACAATTCATGTCACCTATCTCCCTAGGTGCCTGCAATGATGCATAAATGCAAACCCTCGTGTTGTTAAGTCCACGAGCCAAGTATTATAAAACAGTCACATCAAACCACTTGTGCATCACCCAGTGGGGAAATATCATCAACTATAACAACACACAACGAAAAACAACAAATCCCACCCAGGGTGACTTGGGTTTTCCCTCATACATGGGTTAGCTACTCCTAAGAACAATCTCATTACCAAGGCTTGACACATCTTAACCCTTGGCTACCAATCCAAAATAACAAGACCTCATAGAAGGAGAAGAAATACCTCCTCTGATACCACTTTGTAACATCCCCGACATGGAAGCCACTAAACTGGTGATCCGAGCTGGGTGGTTACGTTACCTTAAGCATTCCTCCCTGTATGCCAAAGGCTACCAACTAGCAGCATGGGTCTATGTATTCAAGTGGGGAGACTATACCCCCATTTTATCAGAGTAAGCCACAACATAATAAACCAAGTAGCCAAAACAATAACCAATAAACAAGAAACATGTATAAGAACCAATTCCAACAATAAATATTACATGTCATACTACAAGGGAAAATTGAACAAGCCCAAAATAACGACAAGAGAAAAAATCCCCAAGTTGGTCTCGACTCCAATACTGGATCCTCCACCAAGTGCTACCCATGTCCACTCACTATCTAGTGAGGCCCTTTTCCCTTCTCCAGATATGCAAACATGAATTCTGCTCAGGTTCCCAATGGAATCCCAAGTAGGGAGTGACTACAACTCAGTAGGCCACCACTAACGGTGTCTACAAAATATCCAATAATAGTAGGTAGTGCATGAAAAGGAAAATGAATGATAAAGACAATCAATTTAACTAAGGTTAATTAACCGATTTAGATCCAATCCATTTCCACATTCACTACCATTTATCATCACTTTACATTTCATCACATTTCCATGGGTTAATAACATACATTATGTTACATGGGTCTAAGGCCAAAAATCAAATGGAAGAGGGTAAATACATCATTATCCTATCTCACTAGGAATAAACCCTCATACCATCCATATCTTCACCTCGAAGCCTCATTCTGGGGGGATGAAACCATTAGGAGAATAGATCCACATTCCCCATTCCTAACTCGTGCATTTAGGGTGGAGTTTAGAACCTCAGTCATAGCTCAAACCATGGGCGTAGATCCTCATGTCGTACGCCACTCTACGAATCCATGTGCACATGGTTAGACATATAAGTAACCATCATCCATCCAAACCCTTTTCCTTTGGCAAACACTATTCACAAAAACCCACATGGGAATTCACATTATTCCTTAGCCCATTAATATATTACCATTTCACATCATTTAACCAGTCACCCAATTCTCACGTGTTATGCCTATCTCATTAAGCAATCAATCCTATACCCATATACTATCCCATTATGATCTCTAATCAATTTACACATTAATTCATTTATCCCGTTCATCATTTTCATTAATCAACCATTCACTCCAATATTTTGATCAAGGGCTCTATAGTTTATTAAAACAAGTTCACTTGTTTAATAAAAATCTATAACCCAGTAAAAGTCGCCACATCCCATGGATAGACTTAAATTGGGTCAATTCAATCCAAACACATCCCAAGGGGATCATGAGGGTTCCCATTTTCCATTTTAAACACCAATATTACCAAACATTCCAAGGTTATTGTTTCTCTCGGAATTCGGGGATGACCTTCTTAATTGAAGGTTCAAACGTTCCGATCGGTTTCTAACGGGTTTGTTCGTATAACTAGAAACATCCCATGATTCCACATCCATTTGGACCTACTTTACAATGGTAGGAGCTCATTAGTGTATGAACTGATGAGGCTTAGGAATTTTCATTGGTCGAGGGGATGGGTGGTCAGACTCATCACACCTTTTTTAGGGGAATTATTGTCTACTCTGGGACTCTCTTTTTAGATTTAAGTTTTGTTCATGAATCCTTATTACATTACCAAGTATAAAATGAGATTTTCCTTTAGATCTGACAATCAATGATCAAATATGTAAGAAATTTAGAGAAAATTTTATATGTATTCGAGGTTCTTCATCGATAGAGAATCATCTGTATTAATTAATGATTCTTGGACAATGGTATCCTTCAGCACATTTATATAAAAGTCTCTTGGTCATTATGATGACCATGCTGTTTTTAAAGCCACATAGTGGGGCACTTGAAGTTTATTGTCATTCAGAAGGACATGGATTATTTCAGAGTTGGAATCGAACTCACAGATGGGCTACCTTCATATCCTTTGTTTTTGAAAAGGAATCAGAACCCACATAGTTCGAGTAAGGGAGTATGATGTTTATGATTGATGGATAAAAGAAGGATGTCATAATTACTTTTACACTCTAAGCTCACATGAGTCATGCTCGGTGTGAGAAACAAGAGGTATTGGTAAAAATTAGACAATTGTGCCATGAAATTTTCAATCATAAGAAATAATGTGGGACTTATCTATGTATGACTATGCAGATAAATGAAAATTAGGATTTACTTCAGGAAAGAAATCCAGGAATAGGGTACATAAAGGTATATGTGCTTCATAGATATTTTAATACTCTAACATGGGGCTTACTCCTGAAAAGGAGGCCCAAAATTAGGAGATTATTGATGATTGGGTTTTAATCCTGAGAAGGAATCTCATATCAAGGGTAAATTAGAACTGATAAAGAGAAATTAAGATTGGGGCTTACTGTTGAGAAGGTGGCCCAGGTTAAGAGACTTGAAAAATTAAGGGACTTGGGGCTTATTCTTGAAGAAGATGCCCAAATTTGAGTCTAGGAGTTATTCTTGAAAAGGAAGCCCAGGTTAGGGGACTTGGGACTTACTCCTAAAGAAGATGCCCATAATTTGGGGAATTATGACTAGGGCTTATTACTGAAAAGGAAGCACAGGTTAAAGGAATTATGACTGGGACTTATTCCTGAAAAGGAAGCCCAGGTTAAAGGAATTATGACTGAGACTTATTCCTGAAATGGAAGCCCAGGGTTGGATTCTCTCATCTTAAATGATGAGGTTGAATGAATGAAATCTTAATCTTTAGTGACATAAAGATGTGTAAATCACATTGTTTAGAGATATATTCCCCAAAATTCCTTTTAGATAAGTATTTAAAATCAAGAAATCATGCCATAAATGGCTATGAAGAGTGTCTTGAAGACTAAATCTTGAATAAGAGAGGTGGAATGGCTTAAGAGGGGTAAAATGGGCAAGAAGGGCACCCAAAAAAGCAGGGGCGCACAAGTCCCGGTAGGCGCGCAGGTACTGCGTGGGCGCGCAAGTCTTGGTCATGTAGGTACATCTTTGTGACACATTGGTACTTGCACGATGTTCAACCAGCATGGTAATACTTGAGAAACTCTTTATTAAAGCCTTTAGAATCCTCTTGAGGTTCTCCCAGAGGAGTGGCGCCCCAGTTCTATTAAAGGAGTTAGGCGGCGTGCAAGTGTGGCCACTTCACTTAAGGGCCGACCACTCAGGTGTGCAAGTGATGATGAGTTTAAACACTTAGACCTCCCTCCACCTCTTTAGATCTTCTGTTCTAGGTCAGAAATTACCTTAGAAGTGTTTCGGAATATTTGAGAAGAGACTAGGGCACCGAAAGATCAAATCTGAATTCTGGAAAAAATTCCACCCAAAATGGGGGGCCCATAGGGTCTACTTATAGGCTGGAGAAGACCCTGAGCAGTTATCACTTAGGGTGCTCAAGTCACTTGTGCGACCATTAGGCATCACATAAGTGGACTTGCACAACAATGAAATAACTTGCACGGCAGATATACATTGTTCTCCTTTTTATCCCTTTTTCGATTTTTTATTCTTCTTAAAAAAGGAGGAATCAATTTGTGCTTAGTAATTTCCCTTTCCATTCTTTTAGACAATGTGATGAAAAGGAGCATTAACAAAAGTCACCCCTCAGAGTTGGATCCAAAAGAAATGCGGATTTGACTCTGAGGAAAATGAGAATCAAAAAGAAATTGGGGCACACAGGGATGGCGCGCAAATGTGCTTCGGGCGTGCAGGATTTGGCGCACAGGGTAGGGCCTTTGGTCGCGTAGGGTTACGGCCTTGACTATAAATAGAGGGCCTCACATTCTTACAAACACATGGATTTCAAACTCTCGAGCTCTCACCGTGCAAGTTGCATTGTCCGCGTAAGTTTCTCTGTTTCCCGATGTTTCCTTGATATTGTGTTACTGTCAAGGTATCTGGACCTGCGTGGTAATACTTGCGCATCAAATACTTACACGGCACATCCATACATGCACGCCAAGTTTTATACTTTCATTCCTTAATTCCTTTTCCATTTTTCCAAATTCTTTCACAAAATTTTATAAACAATAAACCCATTTAAGTGTTAGTTTATTCAACTTTTTTGCAGATTCAATGAATCCTTGGAGAATCAGAATGGATGATGAACTAGCTAGGAAGCATATTGATGACATGATGAACATTTTTGGCCATGATTATTATGATATCTATGACAACACTCTCCCAGATTTGGCTAAGCACTTGAAGAAATATCATCTTAATTTCCCACAGAGAATTTACATGTCCCTGTATTGTCATGATCATATGCAAGGAGTCAATGTTCCAAATGGAAAGAACTATACACCTGAAATGTAGCTGCACTGCTACTCCTCTATTTCGGTTATGTTGTTCGTTAAGATCAACAACAATGGTGTGAAATTTCAAATTCTCATTCCATGCCATTTCCTTGCAGATATGAAAATGGCAAACCCATGGGCGGAAATGTTTTCCGTTTTCGGTTGGTGGAGAAAAGACAAACATGGAATTAGAGAAATATCAGAAAAGAGTACTCTCTCCAAATGTATCTTTACTTCCAATTCTCCATTCTCAAATCCATGTATCCATCTTCCAAGTCACTTGGACAGAAAAATGAGTCATTGTTTGATCAGCAGAAATTTTTTCTCAAACTGTATTCAAGAACATCCTTTTACAATTGTTCCATGAAGAGCGGGTATCACTGCATCTCTTATTGTATCCAGTTGAATGAATGAATTCTAGGTGGTTTCTGATGAAGCTCGGGATGTCGTAAATCAAATGAAGAGTTATGTTGAAAGCCTGTTGTAATTCTTTAAAAAGGGAAGAGACTCCAGTATGTGGATGTCCTTCTATCGCTTGTGTATCAATGAAAAACACTTTCATCTTCAATCATTTGTACCTTCATTCTTTCGCTACCTGCTTTAAATTTACTTAAGCTAATGGTCCTAGTAAGCATAGTTTTATTTTTACCAGGATTAATATAAATAACCCCACAAACATTGAATCTTTTAATTGCTCAGTATTACCTAAATCATACAAAATGTATGTTTAGTGAGCTGGTACTTGAGTTGTATTCAGAGTTCCCTTGTCATTTGTGGGTAGTTTAAAGTCATGCACATCAGACATAAAGAGGCTAATATTTAAGGTCGAAATAGCTTTGACCAAATGAATTAGAATTGACTCAATTATTTGAAAACTTATTTGAAAACATATTACCATACAAAAATATTAGTGAAAATATGTAAACTATGGCTTAAGAATATTTGAATCTAAGGAATGATATGAAAAGGAGCTAAAAGGCATCAGAAGAAGTAATTTCCAAGAATGAAGTTACTATTATTTAACAAACCCATTAGGGGGTTGAATTTTGTAGGGCCACCTAAGGGCATTGTCTCCAGAGTCAAATAAATAGCATCTTTCAGCTAACAAGTCTGTTATATAGACTGTTTATACAAGGCTGCCTAAGGGCTCGTGCTGCATAGTCATGAAAAATAACTCTCAGAAATATACCTTTCTACTGCTAAAAGACAGTGAATGTTTATGGAGATTCAAATTTTCCAAAGTATAGAGTTTGTTGTATGGAAAGAGGTACGTGAATATGGAGAAGATATTTCCAAACAAGATTATCAAAGAACTAGATGGATATCACTTCTATGAAGGTCTGAACCAAACATAGGGAAGGAGAATATAAATCATAGAATTGAATACTTTCAGATCATGAAAAAGGATATGGGACAAATATGTTAAGGATGACTATTTTTGCAGATCCTTACATACTGTCGCTTAAGACCAATAAGGACAAAAGATGCTTTCTTCCCAAGAATGAAGTTACAATTATTTAACAAACCCGTTAGGGGGTTGAATTATGCAGGGCCACCTAAGGGAATTGGTTGCATAATCAAATAATAGTATCTTTTAGATGAAAAATATGTTATGATGACTGTTTATGCAAGGCCGCCTAAGGGCACGTGCTGCATAATCATGTAAAATAACTCTCAGAAATTTGACATTTTTGTGATTAAAAGTCAAGAAAAGGGTTATTAAGATCTGAAAATATTTAATGTTAGGATAATGACACATATAGATGGGTATTTTCAATGCATATAAAGATACACATATCAATTCTAACCATAATCATGTTGTGGCTGGGTCCTGAATTTAAATTTTGGGCTTCACTACGTATCCTATAAGGATAGGAATCAAGCCATACATAGTTCTTGAAATACAATTTAACATCGTGCAGGACGAAAGTATGAGAGATCTTAGTTTAGGGTCATAGAGCTCAGACCATAATAATGAATACACAGTGTGTGTTTTCATGGGGAATTTTCAGCCAAGGGACTGAAATTGAAATTTGGGGTTAGGCCAAAAAGACTTGGGGCTGGATTCGAGGGACACTCAGACGTTCCTATGTATCCCATAAGGATAGGAATCAAGCCCAGGTAGTTCTAGAAATACCCTCTTTACAAATTTGGTTTGTACATGTGAAGGTTGAAAGGGGACATTATTACAATGATGGTTTCACCCAAGATAAAATGTTTAAGCATTTCCATGTATGCACGTAGTCTTTTGAAATGAAACATGATTGAAAAATCAATGTAAATAATGGTTCCCTCTCAAGTGAGGATATCAATGAATATCTTATTTTATTTTCATACTGGACAAAAGTGTTGTATAGTTTAACATTGTATAGCATGGATGAATGTGAATCAAATGTAATGATATTGATTCTAGGGGCGGTTTCACGAATCAACATCATATGAGATGAAGGTGAACCGATACGAAGAGATTGATTTTGGGATTGAACCTTTGGAGGTTGCCTACGTACCCAGCCTAGAAGGCAAGGATCAAAGTCCGCGTAGTTCATTTAGATAATGAGCTAATGATCAAGATATTCTAGAGGAAAACGACCTAAAAAATGATGTTGTTGGGACTTACACTTGGTTAGTAGCCCAGAGAGAGTGTTATGGTTGAGGTTTTCTCTAAGCTCACGTGAGTCATACTCGGTGTGAGAAACAAGAGCTAACAACAACCCTGATGATTCAATGTTTAATGTCATGTAGGACATATAAAGGGAATATGCAATTTTAAGGTCTTGCAGTTAGGACTATTGGTGCTTCACAGTTTAATGTCATGTAGCGGGGACAAAGTACAGTATAATGTCATGTAGGACGTATTAAAGGATTTTCTAAACAGTTTAGTGTCATGCAGTTAGGACGATGGGGACAATACAGTTTAACGTTATGTTAGATGGAAGTGTGAATAGTTTACGGTCATATTCATGGACCGTGAATGGTGCAGTTTAATGTCATGCTCGACATAAGGGTCTTCTGTACAGTTTAGCGTCATGTAGTTAAAACGTTACAGATTAACATCATGTGAGACAAAAAGAATAAAAATAGTTTAAGGTCGTATGTATGAACCATTGCTGTATAGTTTAATGTCATATTGCAAGGACGATGAAGGGGACACAGTTTAACATCTTGCTAGACGGATTAGGGACATTTCACAGTTTAACATCATGTTGGACGGTAGGGGGACTGTTCAGTTTAATGTCATGTAGTGAAGACAAATTAGGGAGTTTTTCCCACAGTTTAACGTCACGTTGGATGAAAGCGCAAATATTTTAGGGTCATCTGCATGGACCGTTGATGAATCAGTTTATGATCATACTGGACCATGGTGCAGGTTAAGGTCATACTAGACCATTTAGGATATATTTTGTCTTTATACAAAATTCTTCTTAAATAATCTAGCATTAGTTGGAGTAGTAATGAGTTCTCCATCTATTGAGATTAATGAATAAGCTCCATTAGAGTAGACCTTCTGTATTGAGTAAGGTCCTTCCCATTTTGGCTCATGCTTTAGTGGTTTCTTTCCTAGTATCATTGGAGTTCTGAGAACTAATACCAATTCTCCCTGAGTGAATGAACAAAGATAAATTCTTGTGTTAAAATCTCGTGCTATTCGATTCTGATAGAATTCAGAGTGGTGTAAACTGCACAACATTTTCTCATCTAATCATTCCAATTCATTCAATCACTTCTAAGATTGCTCATCTATAGATGAATGATCAAAAATGGAAACTCTGAGCGAGGGTAATTGAACTTCAATAGGCAAGACTGCATCTGTTCCATATGCCAATGAATATGGAGTTGATCGTGTTGCAGTGCGTGTGGTAGTCTGATAAGCCCATAAATCATGAAAAAGTTTATTAGGCCATGACTTCATATCTTTATCCACCATCTATTGTAGTATATTTGAAAGAGTCTTGTTGAAGTCTTCTATCTGGCCACTGGCCGTTGTATGATACCGAGATGAATGGTTGGATTTGATGTTGTATTCTTGATACAATTTCTTCACCTCAGATGAATAGAAGTTGGTTCCATTGTCCGTCAATATGGTATGAGGGAAACCAAATCTGGTAATGATGATAGACTTGATGAAGCTAACAACTCATTTAGAACTGACTTCCTTGAGAGGTATTGCCTCTGTGCATTTGGAAAAGAAGTCAGTAGCAGTAAGAATGTACTTAAACTGCTTGGCCATAGCCTAAGGGTAAGGTCCCACCGCATCCATTCCCGATGTGGAAAATGGCCACAAGTATTTAGCTATATGAAGTAACTCTGGAGGTTGATGAATGAAGTTGGCATGTACTTGGCATGAATGAAACTTCTTTGTGAAATCAACACAATCTTGTATCATTGAAGGCCAAAAGTATCCAAGCCTTTGAATTTGATCAGACAATATATGTCCAGACTGGTGGGTACCATAGACATCTGCATGCACTTCTTTCATGACATCCATTGTCTCTTCACCATCAATGCTTCTAAAGAGAACTCCATCAAAACCAAGTTTGTATAGAATTTTCTCTAGGTGATATGGGCTATCATAATGAGTAAAATTGACCACACGTCACCAGATTTGTTCTTTCTCGGCTCTATCAGGTGGAAGTGTTCCATTTTATGGTATTCCCTAATATGTGACATCCATCATGTAGTATGACCATATGGATTATGAATGTGACTAATTTCATTAATTTCCTCTATTATGATTCGAACATAAGGTGAAATTGCAAGACGGTGGGCAATACTAATGGTTGTATCGTCCCAATTTGGATATGCCAGGGATGTGGCTATATTAGATAGAGATTCTGCTTGAGCATTTTGTGATATTGGGACATAAGATAATGTTGGTTCTGAAGGGAATTCCTCCATTAACTCTCTAACTTAATCATACAAATGGATTATTTCTTCTTTTCTGATGGAATAATCCCTATTGACTTGTTTGATTACCAGGTCTGAATCACCTCTGACCTTTAAGTGAGTCACTTGTTCTTGAAGCGCTAACTCCAAGACTGCGTTAAGAGCTTGGTATTAGGCTTCATTATTGGTACCACATTCCCACAATAAGAAGGAATAAGGTAACACTGCCTTTTCAGGAGAAATGAGCACAATTCCTTAGCCAACTTTATTGAATTTAGGATCTTCCATTTTCTTCCCTGTTGGACTTCTGGAAGCACCATCAAAATACATTTCCCATGCTTGAAGAATTTCATGAATAGAGAAGACTTCCCCATCAGGGAGTTCAATATCTGAAGACGTGTCTTCCATTGAGGGGTGTTCAGCCAGGAAATCAGCCAGAGCTTGGCCCTTTATCGCCTTTTGAGACACATACTAAATGTCGAATTGCTGCAAAATAACTTCCCACCTTGCTAGACGTCCTATTAGCATTGGACAACTAAGGATGAATTTGAGCGGGTTATTGCGAGATACCAATTGGACCTCGTGATGTTGCAGGTAGTGTCTCAACATCTGAACTACAATGATTAATGCCAGGAAGCACATCTCAATACATGAATACCGGGTTTCTGCTTCATACATAGTTTGACTGAGATAGTAGAGGTTCTTTTCATTCCCAGCATCATTCTTTTGAGCAAGAGAGGCACCCAATGATCGCTCTAGAGCTATCATGTAGAGGATAAGGGTTCTTCCATCAACAGGTGGCATGAGTACCGGTGGACTCAAGAGGTATTTCTTGAGAATATCAAATGCTTCTTGACATTCTTCAGTCCACTGGTAAGTGACTTTCTTCTTCATCAATTTGTTGAAGGGTAAACTTTTGCCTACCAAATTACCAATGAAACGCCGAATATAGCCTATGTTTCCTTTAATTCCTCTTAATTCATTCAAATTTTGAGGAGGTGACATACCAAGTATTGACTTGGTCTTCTCAGGATTGACTTCAATACCACGATGGCGTACAACAATGCTGAGAAATTTTCTTGAGGTTACCCAAAAAGCTCATTTTAACGGGTTCATCTTCAAATTATGTTGTCGATGTTGTAGAATATGACTTCAAAATCAGCCAAGTGATTAGAACATTTTTTGGATTTAACCACCAAATCGTCTATATATCATTCAACAAACATCCCTTAGAAGGGTTTGAAGATACGATGCATGGTGTGTTGATATGTTGCACTTGCATTATTTAAGCCAAAGGGCATTACCCCGTAACAAAACACACCCTGAGGGGATCTGAAGGCTATGGATTCCACATCTTCTGGAGCAATTTGGATCTGATTATATCCAGAATATCCATCCATAAAGGAAATTACTTCATAGCTAGCTGTTACATCAATTAAAAGTTCTGTAATCAGAACTGGGAAATCATCATTAGGACAATGCTGATTAAGATCTCTGAAATCGATGAAAACTCTAATTTGTCCATTCTTCTTCTTTACTGGGATAATATTAAACAACCACTTGGTATACAGAACTTCTCTGACGAAGTTATCTTTGATAAGATTATCCACTTCAGCTTCAATTTTAGAAGCATAAGTTGGGTGTGTTCTTCTCGCGGCTTGCTTAAATCCACGATGTTCTTCTGGTAAACCCAAATGATGAGTAGAAACATCAGGATCAAGCCCAAGAAATTCTGTATATTTACAGGAAAATATATATCTATTTTTCTTCAGCAAATAAATATACATCTCTTGCTCTTCAAGGGACATGGCCGCACTGATTAATGTGGTGTGTGGATCTTCCATTGTACCCAGATTTATTTCTCTGAGTTCATCCACAGTGGTAGAGATAGCCTCTTCAAATGATGGAGGATCATATCTTAGATCATCCTCTGCTTCTTCATCATGTGTTATTTCTTATGTTTCTACATTCATATTAGATGACAAATCAGAATTTTCATGATCAGAAGAGATGTAAAAATTTTCACATTTTGAAGAGGAAGCATCCATTTCCGACCTTATTGATGATGAAGAGTTTTCTTTGGGTAATAAAGAAGAAATGATGGATTGAGAATCGACATCATTTTTCACCTCTGATGTTTCTATATCTTCTTCTGGCCTGATTGGTGAAGTATAGGCTTGTTGGAATTCAGCAGATGAAATGAAGACGTAACCATTTTTTCTTTCATTACTGCTTGGTGGGTTACCAATTTCTCCCATGTTATCTGGCTCGATTTCCATAATTGACATTACAGATCTTTTCATAAGAGTATTTTGATTTGAGTATACCTTGTCAATTTGACTGATAGGCGACACATAATCTATACTCACATGTGTAAATGGATTTATTGGAATATTCTCCAAACCATATGGAGCATTAACTTTGGTAATTTCCTTTGTTTTAGATTTCTCCCTTCCCTTCATGTGATAGAATTACACCTCAATGTATTGGGTCTCACATGTCTTGAATGAGGTATTACCACCATACAATGTTCAAACTTGACCATCGAAACAGAATTTTAGACATTGATGGTATAATGAAGGGATAGTCGCATGCTGATGTAGCCAGGGTCTTCCAAGCAAGATGTTGAAAGCTGAGTCTTGATCAACAACCGTGAAATCCGAATTGGATACAAGATCTCCAAACTGAGTTCTGAGTGTAACTTCGCCCAGTGGGTCTTGTTCATTTTTATCATATCCTTGTAGCATCATGGTAGAAGGAGATAAATCAGATTCTGTGAGGCCCAATCGACGAAGTGTACGAATGGGCATGAGGTTGACTCTTGAACCATTGTCAATGAAATCTCTTCAGACGTCTACACCATTGGACTTTCCAGATAAGTGGAAAGGTCTAATATTCCCATGCACAACATCATCTTCATCTTCATCAGTAAAAGATATTATTTCATGGGATTCTGCAGGATTATTCTCTATGTGATAGACTTCATCTGCAGCAATTTCAGTTTCAAACTTCTGAGGACTTGACAAAGCCTCGATGAGTGCTTCTCGAAGATCTTTTGACAGATTCAAAGCATCGAGAATTGATAACATAGATGGTACATGGGCCAAGTGTTTCAATACATCATTATTTTTATCTAGAGGTTTGCATTTCACAACAGGAATATGTGGTTTAGCAAGTACCTTGGAAGTAGATTCTTTGGAAGTTGAAGCATCTTGTATTGGGATATGAGTTGGAAATATCCTTGGTTTTGGAAGATTAGACTGATTAGATCCATTTAATTGCTGAGAGGAAGAAGATGGAACCTTCAATGGGTATTCCAAAATAACTGTGCCAGGACTGAATTTTATATCAGTAGAAGAAAATGCTTGTTCTTGTTAAGCTCACTGAAGGGCTCTACCACAAGTTTCTGCAGCATACACAGTTCTAGTAGGGGTAGAATTGGAGTAGTGGCTTCTGAAGGATCCACATCTTCCCCTATATCCTTAGCCTCTGGAACATTCTATGATTCCATTGTTTGATACATGGGATTTCAGGCTCATCAAAATTGAAACTGTGACTGGCATATGGATCAGTTAATTGAATCATATTAACTGAACTGAAGATTAACTCTTCGTCTGATGAAGACTCTTCCTAATTATCCTGTTTAGGTTGTGCCGTTTAGTAGGCCAGTGCCCGTGGCTTTGAAGTAGATGGCATGAAGCCTGTCAGAGTCAAAGACAACTTAGGCATTGACACATACCCATCTTCTTCTTATTCTTTTTTCCTTTATTGAAATATGTCGTTTATTTGAGGACTTTACCTCGGATAAAGAAGGATTTTCCATAACCTTCATGGAAGAAGACACAATCGGTTCCTTTAATTTTGTTTGCAAAATAGAATGATTTCAGTTGATTGTCTTTCTAACCATTCAATCATCATACTTACGTGCATTTTTCCTTTTGACTTCTTGCAATTCTCTTTCCTCCTCTGGAACTGTAGCAGTAACACATGCTACCTGAGTTGAAGAATTGTTCAATTTGACTTGTCCCGAGTCGACCATCTTTTGAAAGAGGTCATTGAAGATAATACACTCCTGGATGGGATGCCCCAACATTTGATTAAAGGGTAAATAATTGGGACGGTCTTCGTGTCCTTCCTTCATTGGCCTTTTAGGCCTTCAAAATTGAACCGGATTAATTTAAAGAGATGAAATGAAGTAACTAGGAACATGTTCATTTCGGAAAGAGTATTTTTTTCTCTTCAAATCCTCAAAATTTTTTCGTCTTTGATTTCTTTGATCATCTGGACGAAACGACCTTTATTGTTGGCGCTCAGGAGGTGGAGCCCTTCGAGAATATGACGGTTTTGATGTAGAAAGATGTACAGGGTCTTGTTTAAGCATAACTGTAGCAGTTTCTTCTTTACCCATTCTCTTTCCTGGAGCTAATGGAATTACATGAGATTTAGCTTTAGCCTGTATAAGGGAATCTTCAATCTGCTGAGCGATTGAAGTAAGTTTTCAAAACCCTCTTGTCTATTTCACAGGAATCAATGGTGTGCGTAATTCGTCACGTAGATTTGCTACACAGATTGGCAAAAGTTCCTCTCGAGGGAGTGCTATGCTCATGAAATATGTTAATCACTTACAGTGAGCAATGAAATCAGAGAATCTTTCATTCTCCCTTTGCATACAGTTTGTAAGATCGAAAACTGTCGTCTTTGGCAAAGTTGAGCTAAACTGAAGAATGATTTTTTGGCAAAGATCCTCCCATCTGGTAATTGATCGGTATTGCAGGCTTGTATTCTAGAAAAAGGCTGGTCCTTACATGGTCCATACAAATCATCTGAGTTTTACTGCTTCTTGCTGCTCTGGAGTTCCCATCATAGGATCATAACAAGATACGTAATGAATCAAATGATGTTTAGGGTCACCTGATACATTGAAATTAGGGAATACAGGGTTTCCAAAAATGGATGGAGGAGATATTTAATCTACCCATTCAGGGTAAACTTTCTTTTCTGGTTGAATCTGCACACATTTCCCTTCCTTAGTTTCTAACAGAGCTGTTAATGACTCAATGGTAGCTATTAACTTTTGTGAAACATCCATGTTGAACTTGGACTTGGGTAGGTGCAATGACTGAAGCTTGGATAGATGTGGTCGTTGGTGCTGCAACTAATGGTAGCACTGTCAACTATTATTGCACTTTACTCATATGATTAGACCTGTGAGAGTGTGCTGACAGAGGATGATATTCCTGATCCATCTCAGTAGCTACAACAAATTCCTTTAGCTGACTGACTCCAACACGCTTAAGAAAAATACTACTCTGAAGTAGTTCTGTATCCATCCTCCTTAATTCCTTCATTTCTTCCACCTACTGTGCAAACCATTGCTCTAGTGAGAGGGATTGACTTTCTCTAGAGGAAGGATATGTAACCTAATTCATTCCCCTCCCTTTGTTGGATCCTTTTCGGAGAGGAGGAAGTGGGTTACTTTAAGGATTACCTAGGATCTGAGTAATCCTTTGATTTTGTGTACGCACACCTTCTTCATTTATTTCAGTGCGTACATCTTCTTGAGTAGGAACCTCTTCATCTGAGTCCCCTGAGTGAGCCTCATCTGGTGGATTAGCAAAAATGACATTGATGACATTGATTGATGCATAACGCATTGCATCCCTTCTATCATCATTTCTATGATATCTCCTTCTTCTATGTCTTTGATGAGACATTTCCATTTGTTGATTCAATCCCTCAGTAACATCTTGACGAACCATAATTTTGAGGGAATATCCAGATAATTTGGCTCTTAGTTCCTCTTTAGGCTTCTTCCCCAATAGAGAAAAGACTGACGTTCTCTATGGAGGGGTTTGATGATTTGAAAAAGTCCCTAGTCTGGTGGACTGGGGCTGTTCCTGCTGTTCTCGCTCAACTCCTTGAAACCAATTTGTTGGTCCTGAGGGGTAGTTTAAATGAGTCCCCAGTCTGGAAAGCTGGGGTGGCTCTTGACATGCTATGTCTGAGACTTTCTTAAAATCTCTCCTGATCATGCGAACCTTAGTTCAGAAATTAGCTAGATGCATTAACCTGTATCCACTTTTATCATTTGGTCCAAAAGATCATTGGATGATTTCCAACACTTCTGTCACTTGATGATGTGATTTCTCCATATGAGAGGCTTGTTCAATATTCTTGTTTGCTTGATGTTGGAGTAATTCAACAACTTATTCTTTGTATTCTTCATTTTGAGAGCAACTAGTTGAAGCATGTTCTTGAGCAAGCTTTTTATTACAAACAAAGCCCATTGACAGTGGCTGGCCATGGGCAATAACATTGCATGAGACCATTTTCGACAAGATTTGAATACCAGAGAGCACTGTGAAATGTAGTGCTCCATGATCAACCCATCCTCTAACATGAATACCAGATGGGGCATTGGTAATTAACTGATGCAATCTTCATAGTGTGCGAAGGCATAACCGTTGAAGGGCTCTCTGCTGCTTTTCAGCCTTCGGATATCGAGAGACTGATAGAGATGCCAAATCAATCTGATGTTGTAACCCATCTATTATCTTAAGATGATTTTCATATTCATCATAAGATAATACCCTCTTCTTCAATTGACAAAGAGTTTTCCACATATTGAGATGAATATCATGGATTCCATCTTCCATCAACATCTTTGGAATGTCATACTGAGAGTCAGCCAGAGGCCAAAACATGATGGGTACTTCACCTTTTTCCTGTTGTTTTCTCATGTTCAGAATTTCTTCTTTATCATTAAATGAATATTCTTCTACCTTTTTTTACCAGAGATGGTGTTTTTTTGTTGCTTCATCGGATTTAACAAGATTAGTAGAGAAATCATTGATCAAAATAGAAGATGCATGACTTAAGGGTGGTTCCGAGAATGACCTACACCCTGGGCTATCTTCTGATTGAGAAAGTATTTCACCTGCTAGCGATGATGCATCAGACATGACTGGTTTCGTATTTGCAAGTGCCTCAAGATAAAATGGCTTTCTCGGCACTACATTGTCCACTGGAGCATTTTTCGGGAAATGTGCATCAGTACTGCGGAGAGGACTTTCATAGTGAAATTCATTATCATGGGGAGGATCACCATGGTGGGTTACAGTAAAAGATGAGATCTCTTGCTCCTTGGTCTTCTGACCACATAAAGGGCTCCTGTGGCTCTCATCTAAAGACAAAACTTCAAGATCGACTAAATTGTCATGAAGCAAGCCTTCATGAGGAAGTGCATGTTGATGACCTTAGAAATTAATGTTCCCACTATTTGGAAATGAGTGAGTAGAATCTTGAATTCCAATAGATAACTGTCTGAGGGATTCAAGAACTCCAGCATCGAGAACGGCCTTGTTATAGATAGGCTTGTGATCTCCTGATAGTGCTAGGTGGGTCTTTTTCTTAGATTCCTTCCTAATCGCTTTGAAACCCACTTGTTGACGAAAGTGGCTGATCTGAGCAGGTGTATGTGCCTGATCAGGAATGATGGCCTGGTTAGGCTGACGATCTCTATAAAAATCAGGTGTATGTGCCTGACTTGTTGTCCATATGATACGGGGGAGTATCCCCACAACCCTCTTGGACCG
Organism: Viscum album; assembly: GCA_963277665.1. Classification (NCBI taxonomy): domain Eukaryota; kingdom Viridiplantae; phylum Streptophyta; class Magnoliopsida; order Santalales; family Viscaceae; genus Viscum; species Viscum album. The sequence continues at coordinate 330,128,114 of OY728128.1, forward strand.
GAACAGATGTGTATGTCTGTTCCGGAGTAAACTATTGATGAGTCACTCCCCTGGTAGGCATAGATTTATATGTCTTTCCTTGAGATGCTGCAGAAGCTATTCTAATATCCTAGAAAGCATCCATAATATGAGCAGGAATTTTCTTTTGCTCTTTCACCATTGATAAAATATGCTTGCGGATTTCAGCTGCCGGAATGGGGATATACGACCATTTCGTGCTTGGAGTAATTGTTTGTGTCTGCTCCTGTCCTCCTTTTCTTATCAGTGAATCCTAACAGTACTCAAGTGTGGGGGCAGAGAGTTGAGTCTGCCTCCTGTTTGTCGCCGGAGCATTCCGACTGACTTCTCCATGTGCTACCAAGCGAGACTGTTGGTAGGCTTGATTAATACTAGCTGGTGTATGTGCCTGCTGATTTCTCTTCGCCAAACATGGTTGAAGAGCTCCAACATATGTAGTCAGACGAGCCTGCTGACTAACTGATGATGTATAAACTGGTGTATGTTCCTACCTATAGTACTCTGTCGGAATTGCCTAGTGGGATTGGCGTGATGCTGCCAGACGAGTCTGATGGACAGTAGAATTAAAACGAACAGGTGTATGTGCCCGCTCGATGCTTCCCACCAAGTAAGGTTGGTGGACTTCTCCAGAGATGGAAGAGATGAGAACCTGCTCACTGTTGACCGGATTCTGCCTTTGGCGGTTCGTCTTGCCTGCTCGAGTTTCGAGGAACCTGAGTCGAACGCCTGGATTCGGTACCTTCATCATGTTGAGGGCGCACTGTTGCATGAGTCTGGCGGCGATTGTTGGTGGAAGCCCTCTGTAAGGACTCCTTTTTTACTTGAATTAAGGCCCTGAGGGACTTTCTCATTCTCTTCCTCCGAATAAGGGATCGAATGGTGATTGCGTTCCGGGGATAACGACCTGAAATGGTTGGAGACGGTAGTCCGCACCGCCTACTTCATGATCACTAGTTGTCGTTGTCCGGACGATCGGTGCGAGTTGTTCACTTGGAGAGCTTGTCAGGCAGCCTCTAGAGTTGGGATGGTACCATATTGACCGTACTCCTTAACCAGCGCATTTGATACCCAGCGTTGAAGATGCTGAGTAGGTGATGTCATCCTCAGAGCGGATGATGATCTAGTAGGAATATCAATAGTGGCATTTGCAGCAGCAGTATTCACAAGTGTGAATTTGAGAGCATCCATTATGGAAATGCATAAGATCTTGGAAAAGAGTGCATTTTTGACATAATAAATATAATGAAGATAAATTCAGACACTACATATTTTGGATGAGCACATATATCAATGATTGTTTTTGTTGGCCCTCTCCATGAGTTTTAAATAGGGGCCTAGGAAATAGATAAATCATTATTTTATCTTGGTTAAGGATTCATGTCAGGTTCACCATTTTTTGATTCCCTCAGAATTTGGGGATGACCTTCTTGATTGAAGGTTCAAACTTTCTGATCAGTTTCTATGGGGTTTCTTCGTAGAACTGGAAACATCCAATGATTCCACATCCATTTGGTTATACATTCCAAAGGTAGGTGCTCATTAGTTTGTTGACTAATGAGTCTTAGGAATTTGAATAGGTCGAGAGGATGGGAGGTCGGACTCAACACACCTTTTTGAGGGGAATTATTGTCTACTCCGGGACTCTCTTTATAGATTTAAGTTATGTTCGTGAATCCTTATTACATTACCAAGTATAAAATGAGATTTTCCTTTAGATCTGAAAATCCATGATTAAATATGTAGGAAATTTAGAGAATCTTTTATATATATTCAAGGTTCTTCATCGATAGATAATCATCTGTATTTATTAAAGATTCTTGGTCAATGGAATCCTTCAGCACATTTATATAAAAGTCTCTGGGTTATTATGATGACCATGCTGGTTTTAAAGACACTTAGTGGGGCACTTGATGTTTATTTTAATTCAGAAGGACATGGATTATTTCATAGTTGGGATCGAACTAGCAGATGGGCTACCTATGTATCCTTTGTTTTGGAAAAGGAATCTGAACCCACATAGTTTGAGTAATGGAGTATGATGATTATGATTGATGGATCAAAGAAAGATGTCATAAATACTATTACACTATACGCTCAAATGAGTCATGCTCGGTGTGAGAATCAAGAGGTATTGGTAAAAATAAGACAATTGTGCCATGAAATATGAAATCATAAGAAATAATGTGGGAATTATGTATGTATGACAGCCCAGATAAATGAAGATTAGGATTTACATCAGGGAAGAAATCCAGGAATAGGGTCCATAAAGGTATATGTGCTTTATGGAGATTTGGATACTCTAACATGGGGATTACTCTTGAAAAGGAGGCCCAAAATTAGGAGAGTATTGATGATTATGTTTTACTCTTGAGAAGGAATCCCAGATCAAGGGTAAATTAGTACTGATTAAGTGATATTTAGAATGGGGCTTACTCTTGAGAAGGAGGACCGGGTTAAGATACTTGAAAAATTAATGGACTTTGGGCTTATTCCTGAAGAGGATGCCTAAATTTGAGACTGGGACTTATTCCTAAAAATGAGGCCCAGGTTAGGGGACTTGGGACCTACTCCTAAAGAAGATGCCCATAATTTGGGGAATTATGACTGGGGCTTATTCCTGAAATGGAAACCCAGGTTAAAGGAATTATGACTGGGACTTATTCCTGAAAAGGAAGCCCAGGTTAAAGGAATTATGAATGGGACATATTCCTAAAAAGGAAGCCTAGGGTTGGATTCTCTCATCTTAAAATATGAGGTTGAATGAATGAAATATTAATCTTTAGTGACATAAATATGTGTAAATTACTATGTTTTGAGAGTTATTCCACATAATTCCTTTCAGATGAGAAAGTCAAATCAATAAATCATGCCATGAATGTCTTTGAAGAGTTTCTTGAAGACTAAATTTTGCATAGGAGAGGTGGAATGGCTTAAGAAGGGTAAAATGGGAAAGAAGGGCACCCAAAAAGGTAGGGGAGCGCAAGTCCTTGCATGCGTGCAGGTACTGCGTGGGCGCGTAAATCCTGGTCGCGCAGGTACATATGTGCGACACATTGGTACTTTCGTGATGTTCAACCAGCAGGGTAATACTTGAGAAACTCTGGATTAATGCCTTTAGAATCCTCTTGAGGTTCTTCCAGAGGAGTAGTGCACAAGTTCTATTGAAGGACTTAGGCGGCGTGCAAGTGTTCCCACTTCCCATAAGGTCCGGCCACTCATGTGTGCAAGTGTTGATGAGTTTCAACACATAGACCTTCCTCCACCTCTTTAGATCTTCCTTTATAGGTCAGAAATTACCTTAGAAGTGTTTCGGAAGCTTTGAGAATAGACTAGGGTGTAGGGTGCTCAAATCTGAATTCTGGAATAAATTCCTCCCAAAATGAGGGGCCCACAGGGTCTATTTATAGGCAAAAGAAGACCCCGAGCGGTTATCACTTAGGGGGCGCAAGTCACTTGCACGACCATTAGGCGTCGCGCAAGTGGACTCGTGTGACAATGAAGGAACTTGCACGGCAGATGTACTTTGTTCTCCTTTTTCATCCCATTGTTGATTTTTGATGTTTCTTAAAAAAGGAGGAATCAATTTGTGCTAAGTCATTTTCCATTCCATTCTTTTAGACAATGTTATGAAAAGGAGCGTCAACAGTTATTCAAAACATAACCAAAGGAAAACAAGAACACTTGTAGACATTCACAAAACCCTAAATAACCATGGGATATAACTTATAGACAACCTACCTCGAAACTACGGTTGAATAAACTCCCAATCAAGTCCTTAGACCTCAATACAACCAACTTTTGGAGCTTCAACTAAAACTCACCCCAAAGATATGGTTTTAGAGCTTGAGAACGAGAGGGAGAGAAGATACAAACCCTAAACCAAAAAGAGAATAAAGGATGGGATTAGGCTTACTGGAGCTTTGATCTGCCAAAAATGGCACCAAAAACGCCTTAGAGTTGAATAAGATCAGTCTCTTGGAGCCTTTGGGTGATTTGGTTCGTGCCTAGGGTGGAGAGGGAAAAAATAGATGAAATCCCACATGAGGTTTAAAAAGCCCAGAGTGGATGTTTGGTAATTTTTCCCAACATTATATGGCCGCACGATTTAGCTGTAAGGATTGGCCAAACGTGCACAAACCATGTGAATGCCACTGCCCTGAGGAGGAGGAGTCGCATGATCAATCTTCACAGTTTGGAAAACGGTATGCAAACCATGCACATGCTTCTATCCAGAGGAGGAAGGGTCACACGGTTTCACCTGGGCAGGCCGCATCGTTTGGTTGGCCGTGTGCTGGTCATGCGCTTTGGTCTGTCTTGCCCAGTTTTTTTTTCTTCCATGCCTCAAACCCCCAGAACACCACCAAGGCCTCTCACACTTTTAGGAAACATTGCTTGAAGCTGAAAATAAAGGATATAACAAAATCATAATGAAAACATACCTTCCCAGAAAAACTGGGATCTTACAAAAATGAATTTTAAAAGAAGAGCAATTGTCGGAGGACTCACAATAGTGGGGAGGATAAAAATGAGGAGTTTGATACAATTTGTATACAAGAAGGCATTAAGAGAAATTTTATGCTGGCCAACACTCCTCAACAGTGTGTAGTAGTGGAGCGGATCAATATACACCAGTTGGATAGAATAAAGTAAATTTTTAATATTGGATTAATTGGAAAAAATAATTTTGGAAGAAGTAGTTTATACCACCTATTATGATATTGACACAAATACTTCAATAGAAATTTATCTATAGAAACTGATATTGATTTGGACTGGTAAAACCAATAAATATTCATAGTCTCACACTTTCAGAAATCCTTTATATGCATTTCTTAATAAATAGAATGATCGAAGTTTGATTAGAGATCTAAGAAATGTATCTTCTTAGGGTTTGTTGATATTGTGAAGGGGTTTCGTTTGTGGGACCCCTACCTATAAACTTATCACTAGAAGAGATTTCATATTTTTAGAAGAAAATGTTCAAATGAAAATATATGGAAACATAGATAAATGGAATACATAGACTACAATAGTCTAGGTTGAGGAAAATCCAAGGAAGAACTATATTTTTAGGTGGCATTACTAGAGCATGATGATCAAGTACCAGTTGAGTCTAGACCTAAATATTCATCTCAAGAGAAAACATCATTAGCGAAACATCATGACATGAAAAAAAATGAATTTGGATCATACTAAATTTCCAAATGGATGAAATTATATTGGAAATAAATATGTGTTTAATATAAAGAATGATGGAATTGTCCTGATGGAAAGATGTCTTGTAGGTATAGTGGAAATATTATATGCTTGTAAGAAAGGTATGTATTTTAATGAAATATTTTTCCCTATTTTAGACTATAAACAATTCTGATAGTTCTAGAATTGTGATCTATATACAATTTACATCTAAAGAAGCTAGATTTGAACATTTATTTTCAACATAGTGACCACGATGAAGAGATCAATATGCTCCGACCCAAAGTGTTTGTAGTATAAGTCAAAGAGAACTTGGTTTATGGGTGAAATAAATCCTTGTGCAATCACAAATAGGATCTAAGGTGGTTGTATGAGAGAATTTATTTCAATATAATTAGTCTTGGATACAAAATGCTTAATTCAGACCCTTTTTCATTTTAACAGGGTTCATATGGTAATGGATTCATAATTCTTCTATTGTATGTGCATGACATGTTGGTTTCATACCCCTACAATGATAAGATCTAGGAAAAGATGGAAATGTTTGGTAGGTAGTTTGACATGAATTGCATTGGTATATAAAATATGATTATTGAGATGTAGATTTACTAACACCAAAATAATGGAATGATTTTTCTTTTAGATAATAATGAATTATTAAAAGTCTTGAATTATTAAACATGAAATACTATAAACCAATATCATCCCCAAATCCTAATAATTTCAGGTTATCCACAATGATGAGTCCCCATAGTAAATTTGGGTTATGGAGTTGTCTGTTTTACAATATCCATTAGTAGAGGGTAGTCTAATGTTCGCTAGGGTATGTACTAGACTAGAAATTGAACATTTAGTGGGATAAATTATTTGGTACATGGAGAATCCTAGATTAGAGCATTGTATCATAGTGAAGAGGATCCTATGATACATAAAAGAGACCTAAAATGATGAATTATGTTTTGGAGGATTATATTTTACTATAAAAGGCTATGTTAATTCATGTTTTTCATGTGACTTTGATCAGAGAAATCCACAATGATTATATACATTCTCTTGCAGGTCAAGTTGTGAGCTGGATTTCAAAGTTATTATAATTTTTGGCATTATCCATAGTCTAGGTAGATCACATGGGAGCTATGCAGGATTTTAAATAGGCAATTTGGATGAGAAGGTTATTAGAGATTCTCTCTAACAAACAAGTGTAGATTTCAATGTTTTTTGAATGTTTTAGTGCCTTGAACATTGCAAGGAATTCATCTCTTCATTCCAAGACAAAACACATTTGGGTAAAATATATCTTTTTTCATGATGTTGTTGAGGAAGGAAGTGTGAACATGTATAAAATACACACATATGAAAATATTTCAAATTTACAAATGAATCAGATTTAATCAGATACGTTTAGATTGTGCAATCCTCAAGAGTCCCCATGGAGACTTGATAATCAAGTTTGGTAGATATAAAGGATGGGTGGAGATGTGATTGGTTCACAATAAAATCTCCAAGTAAGAGATGTCTCAACATATTTTCCCATTAGAGAACCCCCCCCCCCCCCTCTACTACCCATGTGGGGAAGGTGGTTGTTGGTGGTTAGTAGAAAACCCACTAAACCCACCAGTGGAGGATTGGGGGGAGGGAGGAGAGGTAGCATCAAAATCAATATCTCTCCCTGTAGTTTATATCATCAGATTCACTAACACCATCAATCCCATTTGAGTGTTATTTATGTGTAGTATTTATTAGGTGGATTCCCCGCATATTAAAGGAAATATTTTTGTGGGTTTTCTTCATGTAGTAAGGATGGAGTTTGAACTCACTTTTACTAATAAAAATCTCTTTATTTGCACATGGGTTTTTACCCATTTCATAATGGGGGTTTTTCAATGTTTCATATGTTGTCCATTTATATATTTATTTGTCACTTTGAATTAACATTTTATTGTTTCTACAGTAGCAGAACAATCTTTTACAATGGTCCCAACTGTAGGGTGAGGGCGTGACTCCTCCATGATCAAATCTCCTTTGATGATAAACCTCCCGATGATTGAAGGAATGACTACTCCTGAAATCAAACTTCCCCACAAGTGATGCGGAATCTCAGGCACAATATCAATTGCAAAAGGCTCTCCCCATGAAGCTTCTATAGTTACCAAAACGTATGACATGTCTTATTATGTGGAATCCCAATATAGAAGGTACATGATATCAAATACTTGGATAAAAATAATTAAATTTATATCTCTAATGTAATGAACATGACACTTTATCCACCATTTTAAAAAATATAATTAATAATATATTTATCTTTAATTATTTTTATATTTTGTAGATGTATAAAATACTTATTGTGATTTAATTAGAATATCCCTATATTAACCCGATCCATTGTGTTACGATCATTCCCTTATGTTTTAATCTAAATAATACAAAAAAACAAGGATTTTGATGCGGTTTTCTTTTCAACTAATGACTGTTTAAACCTCCACAATGTCATTTAGTGGCGGGTAACTAAATATTATTGTATTTACGAATCAATTATAATTTATTTAGGATTTTTATATTTTTTTAGTTTTTATATGTGTCTTTTTTGGGGTACTTAAAAACTGTAATTTATTTAGTTGGCTGTGGATTTTTCAAAATAAAAAAGAAGAAAATATAAATTCAAGAAATAAAATTACTGTAACTAAATTATACTACAATGGATTGTTTTAACTACATTTCCAAATAATTGGTACTAAATTGAAAAAATTGATTATGTTTTGTGATGGATATCAGAAATTGACACTAATAAGGATAAAAATTATTCTTATCCTGAATATTACTTAATTAATAATTAAATGCATATAAAAAACAGTTATAGAAAAAACTAAACCATAAATTCATAATAAAGTCATCATACATGCCCATTCATACAAACACAATCATACATCCATAGTCATTTATATACAACCAATAGTAATCACGTAACCTCTATCATCAAAACACACATAAATTATGTCAACCAACCACTAACAACCCATGGCTAATATGACCATACAAAAATCTTTGTTTCATCCATATATCTTCATGGACATGACTATAATATTAATAACTTTCCAATCTAGGTCATCAATTGGATAAAAAACAAAAACAGAAATCACGATTGAACATATTAATTAAGAATTATAGTATAATCATTTATAATGTTTAACTGTACAATCGAAACTATGAACTATCGCGATGTCCTTCTAAAGAATATTGTAGATCATAATGGTCAACCTCATGCATACTACTCATATATATTTACTACAATAAAAATATAATATTTAAGAAATTAAATATCAAAGATATCTGACATGAAATATATTCAATATATTCACATAACAATTGTTATTTTGTAAATAATTTTGAATTAATTTTAAGAAAAATCAAATAATATATAATGTATAAATGATTGAGAACTTATAATTACCTATATCAGATATGAATTTACATTTGGAACTAAAAAGGTAGATGTATATACCAATCTAATAAATATTCAAACCAACATTATATGAACATGGAATTACTAAATAATAATTTTTTAAAGACAATGATAGGAAAAAAATTAGTGTATTTAACAAATAACTCAATGGTGGATGCCTGAAAATTGAACATTAATCCTAGGACATTTTCTATAGTTTTGACCATTACACACCAATTTTGGGGTTATAAAATACCAAAAACGGTTTTATAGGCATACAAGGAAAACTATAACTCAGATTAACCAGGAATTCGACCCAACATATCAAAAATAAAACTGTGGTTATTTGCTTACAATTTCATGTCCATATAATATTATTTCTTTCGTTTTGACCCCTATCAATAGTTTTAAAAGCATTATATTAATGTAAAAATACTTATTGAGTCATTTCGAGTATAAAACACTTCATAGAGACATGTTATCTAGTCGTAAATTTCATAAAAATATGTCAACGGTGGTGTTCCATAATTTCACATCAATCCTAACATGTTTATATGGTTTCGACCCTTACACACATGTGTTAATGTTTAAAAACACAAAAAAAAATCATTTATGGGGCTCCAAGTAAAACTATAAAATTAATCAATGTGGATTCAAAACATATATTTAAAAATTCAATTTATTTCCAATTAACCATGATTTATCAGCCATCTGATGTCATTAACATGGTTTTGACCCCCAAAAAGAATTTTTAAAGGCATTAGTGTCTTTTAAAACTAGTTGTCGAGTAACGTCAACAACACCACATGTTGAATGATGTTTTTTTTTTCAACTTGTACACATAAAAAATAATTACACAGTCATTATAAAAATATTTTACATCAATATGTGGTTATTTTATATTTCATTTACCATTGTACCCATGTTTTAGTGTTTTAAAACACTATAAATGAGTTTATAGATATACTGGCCAAACTGTAACTTAGATTGACATAGAGTCAGTTCTTATGTTTTGAAAAATCAATCTATAGTAAATTTTGAATGATATACTGGACATCTAAAAACATTAACATTTTTTAGACCACCTGGTAAATATTTTTAAAGGCATTGATATCTTTTAAAACTACTTATTATTTCATTCCAAGCACCCCACACATCAGATGGATTTTTTTTTCTTATACACGTTAAAAATAATCCAATTGTGTTTTTCTTAGTATTCCATGTCATTCCATGGTATTTTTATATGGGTTTTATCCTCTTTTTAGTGATTCAAAACATTAAAAATATAATGATGGTCATCCCGACCAACCTATAACTCGGATTTATAGGAGATCAATTCCAAATTTTAAAAAACAATATTGTTTTTATGCGATTCCAAGACCAACATATTCCATTTGTAATGTATTACCCCCTAATATAGTTTTTTAATGGATTTATATCTTCTAAAATTCGTATTTCATTTTTGATCAAAGTACACATTGTAAGGACATGTTTTTGTTGTTGGTGTCCATGGACTAACTATTTGTAATTTTATTGCATGTATATTCAATGTATTGAATATTAACTGAAATAATTATTAATAATTGATGTTTTTATGAATGAATATCACATAATAATGTACAAATGCATTAATCACATTGATATGGTAATAGAAGTTCCCCACTGTGATGATAACATATAAGTGTTATTATTATGTTCTTAAATTATGTTTTCAGTTAGATAATGTACTTTGATGGGACACATGGTACATGTACAATCATGTGAAAGTAATCATTTAAAGATGTGGCCACTTCTCATGATGTTTTCACTTTGTAAACAATATGATTGGAGATATGAGAAATGACCTGCCATTAAAAATTCGTTATGTGTTGGTTTCATCAGATATTCCTATATACAAGAATGAGTGAGTTTCCATAGACTGAAATATCATTATAAATTATTGTTATAACTCATGTAATTAGATTTATTTTTTGAACCATGTTGATAATAGTTTATGATTCATTGGGTTCATCATGAGTGACATGTCGTTAATGAATATTTCAAGGAAGAATTTTTCCCCTTCGTCATTATGGAAGTTCTTATCTCAACCCTTTCATTGGAATAGATCCATCACATTAAATTCAATGGAAATGGTGTAATAACATATTTATTTTATATATTTAAAGAAATTAATAATGAACATTTAGGTTAGTGACCTTGTAGTGAAACCTTCATGATTAATTATTATGAAAAAGGAATTATATTACAAAGATAGCATTCATAAGTGGTTGTCAAAGTTGAAAAATTATACACTTTCTCTAGGATGAATTGACCTATTTCTAGATATTAATCTTGGAAATTATGCAATCCTTCCTCATGTGAGTGAGATGGAATACTAGAGAGTCACACACTATATGTTTCATTTGATCTTGATTATATTATATTTGAGTTTAATTAATTGAATAAATATTATTATCTAGTCTGAGGAATAATTGTATTCACCCTATATTGATTTATTAAATTAAATAAATATTTATTATCCTTATTTAAATAAAATATTTATTTTATTTATTTAATATTTTAACAAATATTTATTCACTAGATTGTAAATAAAATATTTATCTGGTTTTTTAATAAATGTTAAATGAGTTCAAATATAAGATTTATACATTTGGTGGAAAATATTAATTAACCAGACTCTTACATAATTTTTTTTTGTGTGGATGGTCCCATGCACCAAAAAATAATAATAATATAATTTTTATTTTGTGAGATGGTGTTTATTAAATGTAGTAAATTTTATGTTAATGTAAAATATGAAATTAAATAATATTTTGAGTTAAATCCAAACACTATAAATAGAAGAATATGTTAATTGTATACAACGTTCAAAAATTGATAAAAGAGAATTGTTGTGTATAAACAAATTCTCTCTCAACTCTTCCTTCTCTCTCCCTCTCATGCATGTGAAGTTAAAATATATTTCTTCAAAACTGAGGAATGGCTATTCATGAAGTAAAAACATAAGACATTTGGCTCGCCGCACTAGCACCCAAATATTGAATGTTATTTCTTAGAGATCATAACAGTATATTTGGAACACTGTAAAAGGGATTATAAACATAGATCTTTTTAGACATTAAACATTCCCCAAATAAAGAATATTCCCAATCCCTGATATTTATTTCATCAAATATAAAATAAACTTATTATAATTTTTCTGTCAAATATCCCCACTCATGGTTTCATGATATGATTACTAAAAGAAAAATTAATATATGACCCATTATTTCATTCATCATGGTGCTCGAAACCATCAAGTGGTATCAGAGTGATAAAGTTTAAATTTATAATTATTTATTTGATTATTTATATATGCACAATTGTGGTTATATTTTTTTTTCATATTATTCATTCTTTAATCCAATTTCAATTACAAATATATGGACATATTAAACTTTTTAATTTAGTGTATCATTTTCTTATAGATCAATGAACATATGACGAATGAATAGATATATCCTTGGTATTTGACCAATCATTGGTTGGTAAAATTACGTTTCTAGGTTTGTAGGATGAACACAGGCTGTATACCCAATCACATTGTATCTAGATACACCGAGCTATTGAATGCACATTGTTCTTTTATTACACAATGCGCGTTAATTGGTCCAACCTAGCACATCGATAGTAGATACATAGTGTGTAGTTGGTATGTAGATGTTGTGTAGTTGGTCCAAGTAAAAATGCCAAATCCCTAGATGTGTAACTTGGATATATGAAAATCAGGGTACCTGGAATGTAGCTGGATGTGCACACTGTGGATTCTCCCATTAATGGTAAAAATTAAAATTACATTAAATTTGATAGTTATTGCACTAAAACCCTATTTTATTGATTGGCACACAGTTTTTTGTTTGTCAGTTTAATAATGGGTTTTAATGAATTATAAATTATGGATTAATTTAATGTAATTTATATTTCATTAGTAGTTCTTCCATTGCTTTTCTCTAAGAGAAATTGATGATTGGTATCAAAAAATAATATCATGTTATCATTAAGATCAATGGGAACTAATTAATTATTTATTTATTTAATTAATTCAAAAAGGTTTATATTAAATAATAAATAACAAATAAAAAATTAATTCAATACATTTAATTTATTCTATTTGTTGCATGTATAGTCATTCAAGAGAATTGACAAGATTCTTGTATTTGTTGGATGTTTTCAATTTATTCATTTAATGAGTTTTCAGTTATTTATTATTAAATTAAATGATTGAACAAGAGTAAAACCTCCCTACATTATTATGCAGGGACCACATGTCCATGGTTAATTTTTTAATCCCCAAAAACCTGTCCCTTAGTTCCCCTAACCAACATGTGAGTAATATATATTTTTAATTAATGAAGAATCCCAAGGCACATGGAAGAGTGTTAATAAAGAACCATTATGATGCCAGCCTAGGTGATCCATGGGTGGATAGGTGGAATGTTTTACCTCATTCCATGACTAAATATAAGAGTTATTTTCCATAGTTCAATGGTTGATTTAATTTATATTCATTAAATCAATAGTTTGATAAATATCATGAACATGTCATTTAATTAATTAATTATTCTTGTCTATTAAATTAATTATTTTATTGATTCAAGTCCATCATCACATTAATAATCAAAACAATGTGAAAATATATAAATTTAATAAATGAATCATGCATAAATATTATATCTAACATGGTTAATTAATTAAGTAACATCTTCCTAAATATAACAATATGTTTAAAAAATTAAAAAGACAAAATTTATGGATAATAAATTAAAATCTCTAAATTAAATATATATATATATATATAAGGTAGTCCATTACTAGCTTGGGAATGAATCTATTGAAGTATGTGTAGCACATGGACAATGTTTGGACACTTACATTTATTGGGGAGATATCATGAGATTTGTTGTTGAATTAATCAAAATTGTATTTATTTTAATGACAAATGCCTATTAAATAAAAATTTTGAGTCATGTATTGAGGAAATCCAATTCATGATTTTGGGATAGGGGAATCCACTTAATAGATTGAGGAGCAGTAATTCTTGAGTTGTAAAAACTACCTACCAAATTACATTATAATGAATTTTATCTGAAAAATATGAATCATTATGAAAAGTATTAGGGACCCTTTTCACTAGAATGTAAAAGAATCTAGGTATTAAGAGTTCACTATTGATGGATATTGAGACTTGATAAAATATTGGGATGTATAACAAATAAATAAATAATATATTTAATTTATTATACCTCACCTGTTTGGTAATAAAGAAAAGGACTAACAATCATATCTTTTTAATTGTATAATAAAATTAAAATTTTATTATCCACACAATCCCGGCAATCAATATTAGAGAAAGATAACTTCAATAATATAACTACCTTCTTAGATTGGAATAGTGTCCTTCATGTTGTACTACACCATGAATAGAAATATTATGTTCTAGAATCATCAATGACTAATTCACCTGCTAAAGAGGAGAGTGATGAATATTTCCATGTATATGATAAAAATTTGATTTATGATTTCCATATTTAATGTTTTATTCTTTCATTTATGATTAGTCAAATAATAATGTTGATGAAAACATGGGTGTGTTTAGCATGATTGAGAACCTCTATGGTCATTACCATGAGATATCTAGACCAAAAGAGGATGATATTTACATGGTACGCTTTCAAACAAATCATAGATAGGGTTACATCTCTAGGCCTCACATAGTAATTCTCATTAGATACATTGAGTATATAGTGGATATGGGGTTTAGAATCCCTAAATAACTGGGTACTAATCATATTTTAGCATCACACCATCAATGATTCTCTATATTTTTTGTGAATTTTAATATGAATATAATTTAGATGTTCTTATCATATCATCTTACCTCTCTTATTGAAGATGTTTGTAATGTAATTTGTGAACAATCATATGTCATTATGTTGAACAAAAAGAATGTTAATTTCATGTGAATTAAGAAAAAATCTTCTCCATTCGCTTCAAAGAAGAGTCATATAAGTTGAAATTCAATGGAACAATATGTTCTTTGTTTCTCATGTGCAAGAAGGACCATTGGAACAATATTTCACCCATCCGAATTAGAAGGGGAAATCATTTACTGTGTTCTTCATTGAGTGAATTTTATCTATTTCTTCAATTTTTTTCTATATGCATCTTTTGGAGGATCACATATGTATTCAAATATTGGTACCAAGTAGAGTCAGAAAGATTAATTAAGGAGAGGTGGTCCTTCAAGCATAAAGAAAGATAGAATTACTATAATAGCTATTAGGTACAATGACATCATTTTTCCGACTTGAAAGATATTGGTTTTCAAGGTATTTAATTGGGTTCCATCAGTTGTAGAAAAACTTATTTCTCTATCCAGACTTGAAATAGATGTATTTATTTTTTATATATGCGAATAAATTATTATTCTTTTATAAATATTATATTTTTATGGAAATTTTATTTTAAATAATAGTCTATACATGTTGGATTACACTAACCAAACAATGGAATTCAATAATGAAGTTACTTCACTTAACTCATACAACACCCATCTTTGGAATCATTGGCTTGGTTATGTAAATGAATGTTTCTTAACTAAATTACATCATGATGGATATTTAAATTTTTTTTAAACTAAAACCACAAGGTGTATTTCACATATGTTTCCCGAAAGAACCTAATGCTCCATTTAGTGTATAACGTAAACCGGCCAAACTACTTATTAAATTATTTCATACTGATGTGTGTGTATGGTTTCCTATTAATGCAAGGGGTGGTTACTCATACTTCATAACTTTTACGGACTATTTTAGTAGATTTTGATATGTATACATAAAGATTTATAAGTTTAATTCTTTTGATATATTCAATGAATACACAAATTAAATTGAGAAAATGATTTGTAAGAATATCAAGATACATCACTCAAACCATGGTTGAGAATATCATAACCATAATTTCATTGATTATTTACTGTAGTTTGAGATGTTATCTCAACAAGCTCCTCCATATTTGGCTCATTAGAATGGATTAATTTAAAGGAGGAACCACACCTTGTTGGAAATAGTCTGATCAATGAAGAGTCATGTGAGTGATCCATTATCCTTTTAGGGATATATGTTATAAACAACAATATATGTACTAAAATGAGCACAAAATAAATCTAAAGACAATTTACCTTACCAATTATGGAATGGAATGAAACATATGTTGTCTTATATACATGTGCGGGGTTTCTAAGTATTTTTTAATGACTTTTTAGGTAACAATATGGCCCCCACGAAAACAATTATATGATTATAGTATATCCTAATGAAACAAAGGGATAATTCCTATAGAATACTGCATAAAAGAATATTGTGGTTGATAGATGTCCCTCACTTCATTAGGAGGATCTTATATCAAAATGATTTTGTGGGAGAGATATAGACTTTGGTTAAGTATAGTATCAAGATACACAATAGTTGGAATATGAAAAAATTTCCCAAATCCCCATTGAAAAAGATACTATTTAGGGACAAAATTAATATGTTGGAGTGCTTGAGAGGTTATAGAACAAGAACAATATGGTTTTCTAGTCACCGAGTATGGTGAATCATTATTATTTGATAATAATTATTCTCTAACCTTCATAAAAGTTGAAATCACAATAGATATTTCTATGTGGAAGAATACATAAACACTGAAAAGTATTTTGTGTACCAAAACTAAGTCATGCTTTTTGGGTGAAAATTCAGTAAATTTAATTCTATTTTATTGAAAAGGCTATTCAAGACAAAACTAGAAATGGAATTGCATTTAAATACCTATAATGAGATAAGGGTTGTAAAAGGGTTTACAAAACATCCAGCCATTTACTACGAAGAAAACTTTTCCTCAGTTTTTAATGCTGAAATACTTCATAATCATATGTTCCATTGATGATTTCCATGATTTGGGGATTGTGAACATGGATGTCAAAAAAGACTAACATAAAGGGAACCTTAATGAAAATTTCTATATGACATTTCCAGAAGGTATTTGAGTCCACATTTTTATAAAAAGTTATGAAAGTGTAAAATTTACTTTTATATATTAAAGAGGGCCTCTACGTCCTGAACCATTCATTTTGTTAAGTCCATAATTGAATTCATTTTCATATATAATGAATATGATATATGTGTTTATAAAATATTTAGTGGGAGTGTATTAATTTTATTTATAATATATAAAGTTGGCATATTACTAAATAGAAAAGAAAATTCCAATCTTATAGTCTGTTAAGGCATGGTTGAATAAATGATTCTATTAAAGGACATGGTAGAGTTAGTATATATTCATCAGATCAAGACCCAACATAATTGACCCAAGAGGATTCCCAACCTATGTCAATGTACATACATTGATATTATACTAAATATATTTGTTATGAAAAAATATAATAGGGGATTATTTCAAGTGTCACATGGAATCAATATTTCTGGAAAAATACGTCCTTACACACATGAGGAAAAAAATAGAATGTCAAGTATTTAATACACACCAATAATGGTTCCGTCATGTGTGATATTCTATATACTAGTGTAGATGTATCCTATGTACGAAGTGAGGTGGGATGATACCATGCTGATTTAGGTGACCACCACTATATGGAATTTATGACATTCCTTAATATTCAATGGTCGATATAGCATATGTACCAAGATTATTGAGCAGATAAGGATCTATTAATCAAAGAATATACACACTCTAGTTTAAAAACATTTCAAGATAACATGGTGTAACAAATGGGATACATCATCACTTTGAAAAGAATTGTTGTGAGCTTAAAGAGCATAAAACAGGTTATGGTTGTAGATTCTATAATAAGTCCAAGTATAATTTAGTTTCTGATGTGGGTAAATAATAAATATGGATGTGTGGCATCAAACAAGATATTGATTTCTTATCTAGTAGTATATATTCCATCAAAATAAATTGTGATAAAACAATAGCGGTGGATCATGTAAATGAACCAAGGTCACATTAGTGGGAGACACACATACTTCAGAAGTAACATCTCTTGATGGATATTTCTAAAAGGGTTTAAGTTGTAGTGGGTAGTATATTCCTAGAAGACAATATGTTGAAGCCCATGACTAATGTATTGATAAATTAGAAACAAAAATATCATTGGTGCTCTAGAAGACTGAAGTTCATAGGTAGTTTTCTCTATTATATGTGGGATTTCATTGGAGTTAGTGTCCTAGGACCAACTCTTTGAAATTTCATTACATGTATATTCTATTTATTGAATATTAATAAAACTTATAATTACATATTTATTATTATTCTACAAGAATCTAATTTAATAATTCCATAGAGTATATAGATCATTGATAAGGTCCAAGAAGTTCCCTGCAATGATGGGAATTAAGATGTGCTATAATGAGATTTTTAAAAAATGTTTTGTGGATGGATAATGTATAACTATGGGAAACATAATACATATACTATCATGTTTTATTACACCTAAGTAGATGAGGCATCTTCTCATGAAGTTCTCACACTTAAATCTCTGAGATGTGAGATTATGAAAACAGACCAGTGAGTAATAATTTCATTTGTTTTACAATCATTAGATATTCCTATCCATGACCATCAAAGATAGTCCACTAACATTAATATTATTATTAATGCATGTTACAACTCATGTACATTGATCTATTTCATAATCAATGAGGACAACATTTTAAATAGAAGTTTTATACATTGAATTCATCAGGAATGATATTTCATTAATGAATAAGTTGAGGAAGGATTTTCCCTTCCATCAATACGGAGGTTGATATCTCATCACATTTATTAGTACATAACCGTAACATTATATTCCATGTATATGGGGTAACAAAGAATTTATTTGAGATTTTCCAAGAAATACATATTGAGCATGTAGCTTATTGACATAGTTGTAAAACCTTCTTGATGATATACTGTGATAAATAGATTATATTAAACAATTATTTTTTTATGTGGATGTTGACATTGTGGAATAAAGTTCATTCTCTTGGGTGCTTTCACCCATTTCAAGTTTGTAATATTGGACATTAGGCATGACCACATAATTCTAAGGAGAAAAAATCCTACTAGGTCACACAATAAGTGTACTTGTATATCTAATTTAAATTATAAATGAGTTTAAATGTTGGAATAAAAATTAATCCCAAGAATTTGGAATAATTTGGTACCCGTTATATTAATCACATAAATTAAATATATATTTATTCACCAGATTGTGGATACAATATTTATAATATTTATTGAATATTTTAATAAATATTTATTTATTATATAGTAATTAAAATATTTATTTATGAAAAGTATATTTATTGGGTTTCTCAATAAATGCTACCAAAGTTAAAAAAGAACAAGACCGGATTTTCTGAAAAATATTAATTAACCAGTCCCTTATATAAAATTTTGTATTGTGAATCATGTCTCACAAAATAAAACAATAATTATATAATTATTATATATAGAATTGGGATTATAAAATTAAGGAATGTTATCCAATTTATCGTATGAATTTTGATAATTTTTTACATAAATACTCGATCTATAATTATTCATCTATATCTATTATGTAGAGAATCCAAAAATTGAGAATAGAGAATTTTTAGGAAACATGATTTTTTATCAACTCGTCCTTCTCTCTCAAAATAAATAACGAGAAGTGAAGTGATATTTTTCATTATAAATGATTTATAGATCAATATCTATCAACACAATACATTCGAATCTCTACACTAGAACCTAGAGAGCAGGCGATGTTTCTCTGACATTATAGGTGCATGTGCGGATCACCACTAGAGGATTTATATCCAAAATCACCACATCACAATATCTTTAACCTGAAAGGGTCTTTTGGGATGATAAAAATTCACCAATAATGAAATATGTTAATCCCATGTATTTATATCTTCAACTATTAAAAAAATTAATTATAAATGTGATGTACAATATCGTCGATCATGGTTTCCAGAATCAATTATGAAATAGAATTTTAATCTATTTCCCACCTCCACACATGTCTAATACACCCGACACCATCACATTTTATATAGATTTAAAATTGAATAATAATTTAATATAGTTTTCAATTGATTTTATTCCAATAAAATTTTTGTTTCTAGGTTTTTGATAGTTTAAAGCACATTTTTGCATTTTAAAACACTATAAATGTTTTTACGAGCATCCTAGGAATAAAATAACAAGGATTTAAGTTGATTTAGATCCATCATTTCAAAAATAATTCTTGGTTTCTTCCTATTATTATACATCCATCCAAGTCTATTTCCTTATTTTTGACCTCCTGAGTCGTATTTTTAAAAGAATTGGTTTCATTTAATACTACTTGTTGAGTCAATCCATGAACCTCTCAGGTTGTTTGGATGATTTTTCTACTCTTACAAATAAAAAATGATTTAAATTTCGGTATTCTGAGAAAAAAATTCAATTTGATGGGTTTTTCAATGGTTTTTAACATTAGAAACATGTTTTACTCTTTTAAAACACAAAAAAATGTGCCTATGGGAATCCTAGAAAAACCATAACATGGATTGATGTCAATTCAAGTCATATATTTAAAAAATGAATCAATGGCAGGTTTCTTGAGATTTCATTTCCATTTGATATTATGTACATGGTTTTTACTATTAGAACATGCATTTATGGGATTTAGTTTCTTTTAAAACATACTATTGGTTCTTTATGAGGACATCGAACATTGAATGAATGTGTCTACATATCATGTAAAAAAAATTAAGTGTGTTTTTTTCCAAGATTTAATGTTAACTCGTGGCCTTTTACTATGGTTTTGACAATTACACCAACATTTTAATGTTTTAAACCACTAAAAACATGTTTACATAAATCATCAAAGACCTATAAGTTGGATTGAAAGAGTTTCTCCCTATATTTTAAAAAACCATTATGGTCATTTTCCATTGATATTGTAGACATATAACATCATTTCATTGGTTTTCCCCTAATATTACATGTTTTCAAAGGATTTAGTGTCTTTTAAAATTGCATGTTGAGTCATTATGAGCACAACCCATGTCAGATGGATGTGTTTTCTTCTTTTACATGGAAAAATTAATTAAATTTTATTTTCACATTTTCCACACCAATATAATGTTTTTATCTGTGGATTTTACCATTACATGAATGTTTTAGTGCATTAAAACACTAAAAACACTTTTACAGACATACCAACCTATCCATAACTAATATTGATGTGGTTTTAGTTCCAATATTTCAAAAATATAACTAAGTTAGTAATCCGATTTTAAAAGATTGGATCACTTTTGATCACTGAGAGGGGAGGGGTGAATCAGTGATAACTTTTTCTTTTTAAAAATTGTTCCCTTTGAATGATCAATTAAACCACTGTGGCTGGATATGGCCTAGATATAATCATTTGGTGATGTAGTGATAATGAAAGCACGGAACACAGAGATATACAAGGTTTGGTACAAAGAACTAATCCTTGACATTTTGGTTACCCTCCACAACATTGATTCTTCGCTATGCCAAACGATGTTTACTCGGTAATTGGTTGTACCCCCCAATTACATGTTAGTTAAACCCCCTATCTTCACTGCATCTTCTTCTGCATAGAATCACTTATCTTCTTAAATGTGCTTCTTAATTCTTCAAGTAGCTTCAATAGACTCCCAGAAAAATTTTCGATCATGATCACCAATACTAATCACTTGAAATGATTAGTTCTTCAAAAACTCAGATTGTAAGGACATCATTATTTTCTTGTACACACTCACCATGGTGTTTTGTGTCTTCTCTTGTTCACACACACAGTTCTTTTTCATAAACACACTTAAATGTGTGTTCTTCATCTTCTTAAAACGTGCACACCTTTTTATTCAACAAGAATACATGTACATAAATGAATTTCTTCCTTATTCACTTGTGCACACACCCTCACAACCCAAATGATTGGGTGTGGCATTCCACATTTGCACACACACTCACAAGGTGTGTGGCCTTCAGTTCACTAGAACACACTTTAAAGGAGGGTGAAAAATTATGTGGACTTCTCCCGAATTCTACCACCTATGGTGATTGGGTGCAATAGGCACACAGGGTGTGAGAGCAGCGGGTGCGTCGGGTGGCGGCAGCTCCTTCTACCACGCAAGTACGATAGCTCCTTATACCATGCTAGTGGCACGATAGATTCCTCCCGCTGCACAAGTTTGTGGGCAAAGAGGGCGTGTAGGTTCCACGAACACCTTATGCCATGTAGGATCTGTTGGCAGAAGGCATGCAGGTGTCACATGCCTTGGCCTCTTCCTGTCGTGCAAAGGGAGTGCGCAGGGTGGACCCGACCTCCTTCATTCACACAAGAGTTTCCCAAAAGGTTCCCTCGGAACCTCAGGTTGCTCCGGACTTCACTGTCACGCTCTGGCGCAAGGATTCTTCCTTCGCATTGCATGAAGATTCACTAGATCTTTTCTCAAGCGATCAGCAACCTCCTTTGGCCTCAGGAAGCTCCTCTTATAGGTAAAGGAATCCTCCAAATCCTCCGTATGAATAGGATAACAACTACCCATGAAACTCAGAGTTTTCCAACTCATTCAACACAGGGTCTTTTGATGTATATCCTTCATGTACATGCATCTTCGAACGCACTCATGGCTTCTTCTTGCTCTATCTGTGCACGAACACATTGCCTCGCATCTTCATTCGCTTCAGCTGAAGTCGATCTTCCCCATTCATCACATGCATGCAACTTTTAACGCATTCATGTGTTCGTGATGAGGATATGAACACAATGGAGGCCCTATCTCCGTCATAGGTGGTCAGGAGCTCCATCTTCCTTGCTCAGGTGGCTCCGATTCACAGGAGGCATCACGGGGTGTCCCTCAGCCAGCAGCAGGTTTATGGAAACATCTATGACATTGGATCCATGTTTAATGAACACGTACGACCACTATTAAATCGTGGTGTAGCGGATGATATGAATGGTTGTGATTACACATGGATCAAATGGATGTCTCAGATTGGCTCTCAGTGTGAACCACATAAATGTCGCGTGCTTATGGTTTGTGGTATAACAAGCTCAACATGGTTGTGACAGTTTAATAATCCTTACGCCCTCCTTCGGTGTCACCCTGCACCGGTTCTCTATGGGCGTGCTCTAGCGCCCACTCTGCCTCTTGTCCTCGGCCTTGCAATTGGCGCCCCTGCTTTGCGGGCTTCACCATCATGTGACTCAGGCTTATACACGGCCCAACCTCATTGGTCTGGCCCATGAGGTTTTTCTATGGGTGTGGTGAACTTGGTCCCACATGTTCCTTGGGTGATACCACAAGGCTGGCCCAATTTTTGGCTTTCTTTTTAGTATAAATATACCTTGTATACTTGGTTTAAAAACCAAGTAATATAACCAACCAATCTTCCTCTCAACTTAATATTCATAAGAACTCCATATCTCCTCTTCAATATCGCTTCTTTTTCTTTTATTAGGAGATGGAATTCCCAAAAAGCTTATTCAACCATCAACGAAGATTCACTTGATCTTCAATATACTTCTTTTATCTAATCATAGATGAGGTTGAATTATATTTCCATTACTCATGAATTAAGAGAAAAGCATGGACTTCATTAAATGTTGTGAAACCGTATCCCGTTGATACAAGGTCTTTGAACATAATATCATTTCTCCAATCCTATGATTTTATGTTACTACAATAATCATTCATCAATCTTCATCATTCTTCAAACTCTACTTCATCATTTGGCACACATTGACATGTTATTGAAAACAAATGCAATCACTTGGGCACAACAATCTCTGCCTTTGTATTTGGTTGTCAATACTCCTAAGAACCCTTTGAGAATGTCGCAATTTTTGTGCAAATGATTTCTCCCCCTTATTGACCAAAAAATACAAAGGTTTGAATGTTAAGGCATACCGAAAATGCATAACCGCTTGACCCTGCACAAATTCAACTACCAGTGTCCCCCTCAAGGTATTCACTCATCTCCTTCAATTCCCTGCA
Source organism: Viscum album (assembly GCA_963277665.1). NCBI lineage: Eukaryota > Viridiplantae > Streptophyta > Magnoliopsida > Santalales > Viscaceae > Viscum > Viscum album. Next base: position 330,151,853 of record OY728128.1, read on the forward strand.
CGTTAGTACAAAAGAATGTATATAAATTTAGTGAATAAGGAGGGACCTTTTTCTACATCAAGTGAGAGGAGAAGGCTGAACATGAAGTTTCAACCTTAGCTCAACAAATCTTTCTGTAGTCATTTCTTTGGTGAAAATATCTACCACCTAATCGTGAGTAGAAATGAAGTCTAGATTGACGTATCTATTGGCGAACCTTTCAATGATGAAATGATATTTTATATCAATGTGCTTGGTATGGAGTGTTGTATAGGATTTTTAGACAATCCAATTGCACTTTGATTATCACATAAGATCGTCAATGGTTTTTCAATTTTAATTTTCAAATCTGCTAGCTGCACACGCATCCAAATCATCTTGGTACATGCATGTGTAGCTGCCACATATTCTTCTTCAGCTATCTACAATGTTACAGAATTCTGTTTCTTGTTGTACCAACTAACACATCCTTCTTTCAGAAAGAAGGTTCCACCGGATATGGACCTTCTATCAGTACAATCACCATCCCAATCAGCATCATTGAATCCTAACAACTTTATGTTTGTACTATGTTTGTATAATAGCCCATAGTTGAGAGTTCCATTCACATATCTCAATTTTATTTTAGTTGCTGATATGTGAGATTCATTTGGGTCACATTGAAATCTGGCACACAAGGTCACTGCATATGTTATATCTGGCCTTGAAGCCGTGAGATAAATGAGACTACCAATAATTCTCCTGAACACATTCTGATCAACATTGTTTCCTTCATCATCCTTTCATAACTTGGTTATAACAAAAATGGGTGTTGAGACCTCCTTGGTATTTATAAGGCCCCAGCCTTAAACATTACTTAATCTTGAGTTATTACAATATTACACATTGAGGATCTTTTCGGGTTTAGAGTTTTAGAGAATTAGATCATAAAACATGCATTACAATCCACAGATAAACAAAGTGGTTACATAAAGATAGTATTCTTCATTCCCATCAATGGAAACATATTTAAAAATAAAACATGGATTATTTCTTGACACATCCTTGACTCTATCATCTTATCATGTACCTTTCCCTTGACCAGTGAAAAACATTTCAAAAACATGGGATGAGCATAAAACTCAGTATGGGTTAAAAAAAACATAGAAAGGAAACATGAGTTCATATATACATAAGAATGAAATCATACTTTACCCATAAAACATAGGCACTTTAACACACCTCATAAAATCATGAATAAATCATAGAAATCATAATACTTAAAGGTAACTTGAGTCATTCATAACATTCTTACGTAGGGAGTAACCCTCTTGGTTACGTTTGGAATACCCATCACAGTATATTCCCTAAAATCTCTTCGGAGAAACCTTAACGTTTCACTCCTTCGCGTTACCCAATGCATTGGAGAGCTATAACGGGCTCACCCGCCCTTAGTCTATCATGGAACCACCCGTCTTCATAGTAATGCCCAAGAACCTCAACATAATCGTATCACATAAAACATGCATAATGGAAACATAACATTTCCACCATTCAATCACAAGATATCAATACCACACATTGATATAAAAATATTATGAAAACCATTTTCAAAACCAAAATAAAAGAAAAGTAAAACATGGTATTTATTTTTCTTTTAAAAAGAAGGAATGGCTTGTAGAGGAAGCCGAAACACAAATAACGGTCACGACGGCGGAGAAGTCGTCGTCGCCGCATACGTACGACAAAAACAATCCCTTTTGTTGTTTAGTAAATGCTTCGTATAAAAAAGATTCCTTTTGAATAAATGTAAATTTCAAAGGGGTTTATACACCGTATAAAAGAATGTTGTGTATAAAATAAAATATGCCTCAATGAAAGGAGATTGAGACGAAGTCCCATACCTCGTATCCGACTTGACCCAACCGTTCTTTAATCTCCTGAATAATAAACTTGAGTTAATCTCTACTTGATTATGAACCTTTTTCAAGTTCATTATTCCTTTTATACCATGTTATGAACATCATGTACCCATTTATGTTAATAATGTTCATTTTGTCGGCATTTGGTTCTTAAGTCAAAAATAGACCTCTTACACTTACATGTTGTTAATTTGGTCAAAGTTTCATTATATACAGAATATTATTCATGGTGTAGATATCATATATGTCATATGTATCCAGTACATACATGCATTTATAATATTACATAATCATTTAGTGGTAAGAAATGAAATGCACCGTTCATGGAGACGGTAAGCCGTACGTACGCATGAACGCTACTTCCATTTCTATTTAATATTTTCTATAATGGAGTCATAATGATATAAAAGTATATTATAATTCAATTATAATAACAAATATAATATCATTAACTTTATCCTTTACACATCCCACATATGGTATTAATGAATCAAATCACTTTCAGGGGGCGGTAGTCCGCACTTCCTAAAATGAAGATATCGTGTTTACCCATAATGGAAACCATAAAGGTATGCCCAAAATGAAACAAAAACAGAAGCTTAAGGAAAACATAAACATATTATATATCATATATAAAAATATTGACATCATAATGGCCACCTTTTAAGGTGTTAAATGAGTATTGAACAATCATCATTTCGGGAGGCAGAATTTCGCCATCCACGGAAACCGTATGTTCCTTAACCATTTGATGTAGTTGTGTGAGTGTGTAGCTCAAATAAATATTATATCAACATCCTAGTATATTGAAGATACTGGTGTTGTTACAAAAGAAGTAAATAAAAAGAGTTTAGGGGGTTGGAGAAGCAAAATAAAACAAATGAACATGAGAGAATGAATTACCTTCGAAAGTGTAACTCCTTTTGATTTGAGCCTAAAGGCTTCCTTTGAAAGGATTATTCCCAAAGGGAATCCTCTAGGATGAGGAGAGGGATGTGGAGAGAGTAAATGGGCAGGGGTTGGCCGAGCCAAAGGCTTGAGTAGTGTGTGAAATGAGGTAGAGGTGGGGGCCTTTTATAAGAGGAGAGGAGGGGCACTTTTGGAAAGTAAAGAAATATTACATTATTTGAAAATGTGTTTCGGTTTCAAAAGGTCCCACATTGATATAATTAGTGGATAAGGTGATAAGGGTTCGAAATCCACTCATCCAATTGGTTTTGGCCATGTGTAGTTCATAGATATTACATTGTCATTTCATTTTATTTAAATCGTCAAATAATGATGTCATCGCTGCATCATTATTATGTCATAAATAATTAAATTTATTTAATGTCTACAAATTATAAAAAAAATACAATGATATAGGAAATCCTTTTATCTTTCCAATGAATATTTATAATCAAAATTGGGACTTGTATAACCCCACTTAAAAATTTTTCTTATAAAACATATTATGTTTGCGTCATTTCCACTTTAACATTAAATAAAAAGTATTTTATGTCATTTCCCAACAAAGGTGGATCCATGGGGTCCCCAAGTTGGCCCATGGCTTGTCCTGGTCGGCCATGACTCATCCAATAGGTGTAGGACAAGTGTCATGGTGTTTTCACATTCTTATAATATCATTTTTACCTTAAACTACACTAATTACCACTAATCGCGATTAAAAACTTAATAAGTTACTATTCACCAAAAAATTATTTTTATCCCATTGAACCACATTTTACTTCTTAATGACAACCATGTATGTCGGATTTTCAAAATTCAGTACACATTAGTGGTAAAGTTTCATTTAACTGAAAAATCAGTTTGCTTGATTACAACTTAGTGGTTTCACTATTCATCAAAAATTGAAGTTTTTCAGAAAATTACCAAAAATTCACCCTAAGCTATATTTGATATTCCAGATTCAAAAATGAAGTCTATTTTACAAAATTCAAATCATATAAGTCACATTAATTAATTTAATAATTAATTCCCGCTATCAGAGCAAATAGCGTGTTTTTACAAAACAATAAGTATCAAAAGATTGACACCAGTTTAAGTCTAATTTCAAAGTGAAATTGATTCCAATGACCACCATTGGATAAAATGGTAAAAATATATTCATATTAAACATTAAGACTAATTCAAAAGATAATCTAATCATATAAATAAATTAGATTAAAAAGCAGTTTTGATGTAAAATGCAGTATTTTTCACTATTCATTAAAAAATGAACATTGTCAGAAAAATACCAAAAATTCACACAAGGTAAATTTTGATGTCCCAATCATAAAGAATAAGTTTATTTTGACAAACATAGTTTATAAAATTGTCAAAAGATATATTTAAAAAGGGATTTTCATCATAAGGTAGTAAAACAATCTTTTAAGAATATTAGTGTATTCCATGTTTAAGATTGGATTTATTTTCATTTTAATCCTCTAAAACACTATCTTAATCATTAATAGACATAGATAAAAATATCTATTATTCATTACTTACTTGGGATGTTACAGTATTCTTCATTCTGAACCTTTTCACTATATCCCTTGCATACTTTTCTTGTGAATGAAATATGGTGTTTTGTCTTTGTTCCACCTAAAATCCTAGAAAATATGTCATTTGACCAAGAATGGACATTTAAAAGGTTCTCTTCATCTTCTTAGAAAATTATTCACATAATCCTTCATTGTCACCAGAAAAAATAATATCATCCACATAGATATTGACTATTAGAGTACCAGTGGCCATTTCTCTAACATAGAGATTATTGTCAACTGTTCCTTTGACAAACTTCATGTTCTTGAGACAACCATCCAATTTTGGAGAACCAGGTTCTAGGGGCCTGCTTCAATCCATACAATACCTTTCTCAATCTTCATACCATACTACCATCTTTGTCCAGTACGAATCCTTCTGGTTGTTTTATATACACCTCTTCTTCAAGATCTCCATTTAGGAATGAAGATTGCACATCCATCTGATAGACCTTGTACTTCTTGTGTGCTGCAACTGCTAAGAAAATTGTAATAGTTTCTTGTCTTGAAACTGGTGCAAAGGTTTCTTCAAATTCAATTCCTTCTATTTGTGAATACCCTTTGCCTACAAGTTTGGCCTTATTTCTGGAAACTTCCCCCTTTTCATTGAGTTTGTTTTGGAAAACCCACTTTGTCCCAATAACAAATTTTATTTTTGGGCCATGGTACAAGATCCCAAGTAGAGATCTTTTCTATTTTATTGAGTTCATCATGCATATCTTGTATCCATTCCTCATGTTAAACTACTTTAGCCACTATATGACATTCAAATAGAGAAACTAGTGTAATATGATCTTCCAATCTTAATCATCATCTGGTTCTTACCGAGTACTTTGTGTCACCAAGGACATTTTCTGTGTCGATATGTTTCTCTAATTTTTTGTATCTTCTTATTTTATTTTCATTACCTTCCTCTTCATCACTAGTTTTCTCAGATTTTATCTCACAAGTAGCTGGTATTGGCTCAGTTAATTCATCATTCTTCTGTTCCAAGGTTGTGTCATTTTTTGAGTCATGATTATCTATAGTGTCTGGTTTGGTGTTGTTTTCCATTATTCTAACATCACTGTAGTCAATAATTTTTTTCGACCTCTTATTCCAGCATCTGTATCCTTTTCCATTAGGTAGGTAACCCATGAAGATTCCTTCTTCTTCTTTTTCCTCAAACTTTCCCAGATTAATGTTTTTAATCTTGATGATGCACAGACTTCCCAAGACTCTGAAGTATTTAACAGTTGGTTTTCAGTTAAAACACATTTCATAGGATGTCCTCTGAGTTTCTGGTTTTAGGAGACATCTATTTTGTTTGTGTATGGCTGTGCATACCGCTTCTCTCCAAAAAAACATACAGATATTATGTTCAGTTAACATAGTCCTCCCCATTTCAACTATGCTTCTATTCTTTCTTTCAGCCACTCTATTCTATTGTGGAGTATATGGTGTACTATATTGATGCTTGATTCAATGATTGAATAGATAGCTTTCAAAATCATCACAAGTTTATTCTTTTTCATTGTCTGATCTCACTTTCTTGTTGCAGAGTCCTAGTTCGTCTCAGCCTGCCATCTAAAATTTTTGAACATTGTGATTTCTTTTGACTTGTGTTTCATGAACATGACGTTGGTCATTCAAGTGTAATCATCAATGAAGGTTATAAAATATATATGTCCTCTTGTAGCCTTCTATCTCATCGGTCCACATTTGTTTGTATGAATTAGTTCAAGAGGACTAGTAGACATGATATCTACTCTTTGTGTGAACTATGGGTCTGTTTTCCCATCTTACATGTGTCAGAAATTTCATCTCTTTCTCTCTTTAATTTAGGTAGATCTCATATAATATTGTACTTAAGAATTTTACTCGTACTCCTTTGGCCATGATGGCCATGTCTTCTATGCTAGAGGTTTTTTCATCCTTATAACTAAGATAATAAGAATTGATTGGATCACCATTTTGAAATAGGTTTCCAATGGTTCTTCTTCATTGAGTGATTATTTTTTTACCCTTTGATGTCTTCATGATGCATGAATCTTTCTTGAACAACACCTCATGTACATCATCACATAATTGGATTACACTCAGAAGGTTGTTCTTTAATCCTTCAACAAATAACACATCATTGGATTTTAGATTTGTTGTTTCAATCATTGCCTTTCCAACTCACTTTATTTTTGAAGAACATTAATTTAAAAACACCATGATTCCTCCCTCATGACTTTCTATGTTTCTATGAATATATGTATCACCATTCATGTGTGATGAGAATCCACTATCAAGAATCCATGACTTGGTTTTACTGCTTTCTTTTAGAGAAACTTCAGAAAATCGTGTGATTTCTTCATTGGGTTCCTGAATGACTTTTCCTATCATGTCTTTAACTCTTTGTTTAGGAAGAACAGTTATACATTTATCACCTCTATAACCTGGTTGGTCATATCTTCCACAATCTTGACCCAGGCAGTCAGATTTGTTCTAAATGGGATGTTTTGATGTTTTATTTATTACACTCTTGGTTTTAGGATATATCCCACTTGAATAATGCCTCATATTTGGAAGAGACATGTTATACCAGCATGCATAGGATTTGTGTCCAAACACTCTACAATACCAGCAGTAGCATCTAAACCTTGACCTTCTCTACTTATAGGATTCATGTTCTAAATTAATGTCCAAGATTTGACTAGTCCTTCCTGGAGAATTCCTTTCTTCCATTGAATATGATTTTTCAAAAGTTTTTGTATTCCGTGTTTGTCTCAATTTAATCTTTGAACCTGCATTGTTAGAGAAAACAGATGTACTTTGAGATTTAATAAGCGGTGAGTTGACCTGCCTCTGAGCACCAGTGTGAGATGATTTTTCCTTGACCTCAACCACCATGTTAAAGTCTTCTCTCATCTTTTTCAAGGTATTTTGTGCTTCAATACATTTGGATTATGTCACTGATTGCTCTTCTTCTTTAAGGTGAAGTTTCTCTAATAGAAATTTTTCTATCTTCTCTATATTAGCTATCATTAGTTTGTGTCAATTGATTTCATCATTTTATAGTGTCTCTTTCTTCATATATTCTTCCAAATCCTCAGTCATCCTTTTGGTTTCCTTTTGTAAAAGTTTCTTCTCTTTCTTAAGTTTATTTTTTTTCTCAAGGAAAGCCTCTAATTCATCATTCAACATGTGTTCAAGCTCTGTTCGTTCACTTTCTTCATCTTCAAAGCTGACGGTGTCAAACCCTTTTTCCATATTGGCTATAAAATTCCTTTATTCTTCTGATTGACTGGCTGATGTGGAGTCTAATTCTTCCTCTTTTCTCAAATAGCATCTTCATTCACCTGGAATGAAACTTTTATTTCTTGCACCAAATCTGATTCCATCTCTTGGGTTTCTACTCCATTTCTTCTTTTTTGATTTTTCATCTTCAATTTCTAGAGTACTAAATCTTTTCTTGGGATAGTAAACATAAAAGTGTCTGATGATATTGCAATTGAAAATCCTCAGGGGTAATTTCCCTTTTCCTTGAATTTATCTTTTCCATATATTTTTGATAAAAGAGAAATAATTTTGTTGAAATATTCATCCTTTTCATCATTGTCAAATTCACTTGATTCTAAGACATTGTCATCTCTTATCATGAGTTGTCTCATGGACTCAAAAGTCATATCATCTTTGATCTTCTTCATGAAAACTAGGATCTTCCACATTTCATATTCAATGAGAATGTTGGGTAGTTCATCAAGAGAGAGAAAATCTATGTCCTCTAATGCTGCAACATTTGCGTAAAACCTGTCAGGAAAGTTTTTCATTAGTTTTTTAAAAACAGTTGTGTCCTCCAACTTTTCTCTAAATCCTCGAATGTTTCTGACAATTTCATTGATTCTTGTAAAATAATCATCAATATTTTCTTCTTCTCCCATCTTGATATATTCAAACTTGCTTCTCAAAATTTGTAATTTGGATTCCTTAACATTCATGTTGCCTTCATAACTGCTTTCCAATTTGTCCCAAATTTCTTTAGCATTCTTGATTCCCATGACTTTTGTGTATACCTTTTCGGAGAGTGAAATACAGATGGAATTTTGAGCTTTAGAATCAACATCCATATTTCTTTTCTAAGAAAGTGTCATAGAAGCTTAATTATCAAGAGTAGGGAATCCAATTAATGTTGCATCTCTAATGTCATGGTTGGGAGATAGAAGGTTGGGTAACATCTGATTCTTCCAGCTGTGGTAATTCATTCCATCGAATGTAGGAACACCCCTAATATTAACAGAATTCCGATTTTCTATCTTCTCAGAAGTATATTATAACAGAGGTAAACTCCCTCTAATAACACATTAAATGCCTGGATCAGTTGTGATCACTGAGAGAGGAGGGTTGAATCAGTGATAAATTTTCATTAAAATAATTGTTCTCTTTGAATGATCAATTCTACCTCTGGGGTTGTTTAAGGCCTATAAATACTCTTTTGGTGATGTAGTGATAATGAAAGCACAAAACACAGAGAGTTACAAGGTTAGTTACAATGACCTACTCCTTTCCATGTTGGTTACACTCCTCAACATGGATTTTCACTATGCCAAAAAATGTTTACACGGTAATTGGTTATACCCCCCAATTACAAGTTGGTTAAACCCCCCAACTTCAATACATCTTCTTCTTCACAGCTTCACTTCTCTTCTTCGAATGTGTTGTTCAATTCTTTAAGTAGCTTCAACAGACTCCAGGAGAACTTGATGGTCTTGCTCACCAATATTAATCACTTGAAATGATTAGTTCTTCAAAAACTCAGATTATAAGGTCTTCCTTATTTTCTTTCACACACACAACAAGGTGTTCTGTGTCTTCTCTTCTTCACACACTTAGTTCTTTTGCATAAACACACTTAAATGTGTGTTCTTGTTCTTCTTAAAATGTGAAAAAAAAAATTATTAAACATGCATGCATGTACACACATGCAATTCTTCTGTCATCACATGTGCACACACCCTCACCACACAAATGATTGGGTGTGGCCTTCCTCGTTTTCACACACACTCAAAAGGTGTGTGGCCTTCACTTCACCCAAACACACATCAATGGAGGGCGCCCAAGTGTGCGGCCTTCTCCTGACTTCTACCACCCAGGGTTCATGGGTGCAATAGGCGCGCATGGTGCGAGGGCAGTGGGTGCGTTGGGTGGTGATAGCTCCTTCTACCATGCAAGTACGGTAGCTCCATCTACAGTTCAAGTGGAACGACAGCTTCCACCTACTGCGCAAGTTTGTAGGCACAAAGGGAACACATGTTCTGCGGCCACCTACTGCCACGCAGGTTCCGCGTGCAGAAGGTGTGCAGGTGTCACATGGCTCGGCCTCTTCCTGTCTTGCAATGGGAGTGCGCAGGGTGGCCCTGACCTCTTTCTTTCATGCAAGAGTTGCACCAATGGTTCCCTCGGAGCCTCGGGTGGCTCCGAACTTAACTGTCGCACTTGGGAATTAGGATTCTTCCTTCGCATTGCACGAAGCTTCGCAGGACCTTTTCTCAACTGATCAGCAGCCTCCATTGGCCTCAGTAAACTCCTCTTATAGGTAAAGGATTCCCTAAGATCCTCCGCATGAATAGGATCTCAACTACACATGAAACTCGGATTTTTCCAACTCATTCAATGCATGATCTTTTTGATATATATCCTTCATGTGCATGCATCTTCGAACGGACGATTGGATTCTTCTTACTCTATCCATGCACGAACACATTACCTTTCATCTTCGTTCACTTTGGTTAAAGTTGCTCTTCCCCATTAATGGAACGTATGCAAATTTTAACGAATGCATGTGTTCGTGATGAGGAGACAAATACAATGGAGGCCCTATCTCCATCCGAGGCGGCCATGACCTCCATCTTCTTACTCAGGTGGCTCTAGTTTATAGGATGCATCGCAAGATATCCCTTACCTAGTGGTATGTTGAAGACAACCTCTACGCCATTGGATCCGCATTTAATGAACACGAACGTCCACGATTATATCGTGGCACGGTGGATGACATGAAAGGACATGATTACACACGGATCTGATGGACGAATCAGATTAGCTTTGCGCCCATCCCACATTAAAGTCTCGCACTTATAGAGCATGGTATAAAAAGCTAGATGCAGCTACAATTGGTCAATACTCTCTTCCCCCTCCTCTGGTGCTGCCCCGCACCAGTTCTCTCCAGGCGCGCTCCAGCGCCCACCATGCCTCTTGTCCTCGAGCACGCCATTGGTGCCCACGCTGCATGGGTTTCACCACCGCGTGGCTAGGGCTTATACACGTCCTGGCCTCATTGGGCTGGCCCATGAGGTTTCCTCATGGGTGTGGTGACCTTGGCCCCACATGTGCCTTGGGTGAGACCATGGGGTTGGCCAAACTGTTGGATTTATTTTTAGTATAACTATACCTTGTATAATTGGTTTAAAAAACAAGTAATATAACCTACCAATCTTCCTCTCCTCTTCATCTTCTTAAGAAATCCATATCTCTTCGTCAACATCTCTGCTTCATCTTTTATTAGGGGATGGAATTACCAAGGATCTTCATCAACCATCAATCAAGAATCAATTGATCTTCAATGTAATTCTTTGATCTAATAAAATATGAGGATGGATTATCTTTCAATTCCTGATGCATTAAGAGTAAATAATGGACTTCATTAAATGTTATGACATCATATCCCATTGATACAAGGTCTTTTAACCTATGATCAGTTATCCAATCATCTGATTTTGTGATGCTTCAATCATCATTCTTCAACCTTCATCATTCTTAAAACTCTACTTAATTTGTTGGAACACATTGATAGGTTATTGACAACAAATGCAATCACTTGGGCACAACACGATTAATTGAAGATATCCTGACATTGTTTTCATGTCGAGGACCACCTGACACATGCTTTTAAATGCATTAGTGTCACTTAAAACTAATTATTGAGTCATTCTAATCACACCGCATGTTAGATGGACATTGTGTATTCTCTTATATATAAAAACTAATTCAAAGATTTTTTTTTCAATTGTTCACTAAAAAATATCTCATTTAATGGGTTAAATAATTACATGTACATTTATGATTTTTGAAACCCTAAAAACATGTTTATGAGCTTCCTAAGAGGACATTAACTCAAATTGACATGGTGTCATTTCTTAAACATCAAAAATCAATATATGTTCATTTACCTTGTAATTCTCAACCATGATACACAATTTTCATTATTTTTACCACTAACATATGTTTTTAAACGCATTAGTATTTTTAAAAACTATTTATTGAGTCTTTTCGAGCACACTATGTGTCAGATGGAAAACTAATATGGTGCCAATTGAGATAATTCTTAATATTTGATTTTATTCATGGATGCCTAAAATTTATAAATATTACTATCTTTAGTTACCTAGCTAGATTATTTTGAGGGGACCATAATTTATTTGAGAACATGAATAAATAATATTTGAGTTTTTTGGGATAATTTATGTTTTTTTTAAAATGGGTTACTGATTTATGGACATTATAATTTACCTCAGCAAGAGAAGATATAAGACTAGAAAATTACATAAAGAAAAAACTATCATACTCTGAAATATAGAATCTAATTCATTTTCTATTTCTTACTTCCACTGATCATATGTTTTATAACATGATTCATGTTCTTGAACTCTTCCTTTTAATATTGAAATTTTAATTTGGATTTCTAAATCACCTACACTGTTGAAAAGCCCACTGGGGGAAGTAATAAACGATGACCACACTCTACCAAATAAAGCTGATGGTGTAGGCCTAGAACTCATCCCCTGTACATGCCTGAGATAATCCTTCCCTAAAAAGTTTATATCAGTATTGTTCTAGGTTACTGATGATGATTTTGAAGGGTTTAAATCACAAAAATCATTAATTTTAAAACAATAATACTATGATTTTATCTATTATTTTTTTAAAAAAATTTATTAATAATATTATCTAATTAAAAATTCATTACAATTTAGTTTTATTTCATAACTATAAAAAATAGTAATGAAAATGTGTTATAAAAAATAATAAGGCTTAAACCACGTTAATCTGGGTAATCTACTTGGATCATACACTCCTAATAGACACAATTAGCATCATTTGATCAATGTAGATAAACCCCTTTAACTAAAATTATGTTTTCTTATTATCATTACGTTTTCATTTTGGTTTTGTAATTATAATGATTTAAAATTATACAATAATGAAAAGTACTTACTCAAATATCCCGAGTAGGTTAATTCAAAAAAAATTCATGGATTATTATATGAACTACAACCCACATCCCACTCTAACCAATTGTGTAAGATAATTCATTACCCTTTATAAAAAAATATAAATTTGTTTTAAAAAATTAAATTATAATATAATAATATAAATAATAATATATAAAATAAAACTATGTATGTCATTTTTCTACAAGAACTCTTAGACCCATCAATATGGGTAATGAATTGTTTCTCATGATTCACAATATATTTTATAAAATTGCAATAAAATAGGAACACTAATAAAAATTAGAATTTTACTATGTTAATATTATTATGATTCGATAAACTACAAATTTACCTCCTCATATTTATCTCAGTTAATATTAATAAACATATTCCACTATTCTTGAGAAACACATTCCACATCATTCACATGAAAATTTCAAGATCTCATATGTAAGAACGAACTCGGATCATTATTTCAGGTTTGGATCTATATTTCTGGAATATTTTTTAGAAAAAGGATGGAAAGTGTATTTTCAATGTACAATATGGTTATTCCCATGTACATTACATGTACCCAATTACCACATATAGTTGTGTGCTGACCACGTGACGGTTGAGTACCTTGCTGTGTGGTGGCTAGGTGGACCACATATGTCATGGGCTGGTTAATGATACTAAACACTATGTAGTTTTAATGAACAAACCATGTATTTTTTAATCATTATATCAGAGTGGGGTAACATATCATATTCATAAATATATTCTTCAGGTCATGGTTCATACAGGAGTTCTATGAAAATTCTGATGAACTCTGAACCCCTCTCGACTCTCCGTTCGAGCTCCTACTGAGAAACTATTGTGTGCATTGGAATCCCACTAGGAAGTTTTCAAAACTACAAGAGCATTTCATCCGGTTTCAAACTCTCTTCTATGTTGCTAAAGGTTTTTCTTTTTAACTGTTTTGCAGATATACAATGATCTATTCTAATTCAATGGATGACTGCCAATTATATCGATTGTACAACATAGAAGTAGGTGGTTTGTGCCTTTGTTATTCATCATTGGATTATATTTGCTAAAAATGTATCATTCCATTTTTTTGGTATATCTTTAATTATAATTTAACCATATTATTTTTAATAAGGTTTGATTGATTGATAAAGGGATTTTATTATGTGTAAGGTTACATACCTTATATAAGGGAGACCCCATCTGTGCATTTCTACTTGATTGATTGTTAATAGTCATTTGTTCTAGGATGCCTATGATGCGTACCTTTTTTCCATGCATTGTTTGATTAGGACGTGTTCTGATTGATTATATGAAATTCATCTAATCTGCATTTTGAATATTTAGTCATATTGTAGTTTCAGATTAAATTGTATGCTTTGATATAATATGGGAATTCTTTTCCTATATATCAAGAGATCCTTTGACCAAGAAGATTGAGGGAGATTCTAGAATATTTTCTTTGATATGATATGTGTGAGATTTTGTTTTACAAATTATTGTGAGTTCCTTGGACTAGGAAGTCCAAGGGGGAATCCAGATTAATTACACTGGACTCTGAGAGCCTTGGTGAAGAACTTTTCCCAATGGGGGTTAAACTATGAGGGCTTTCCTAGAGGATCATTATTATTTTCATTTATGTTATGTGGTACCAAGGGCTTTAGACTGTGAGAGATTTCCCAGAGGGTCGTCTATGAATTGTTGAATAATTTTAATGAATTTTCAATGTTAAACAACTATCTTTGATTTGATCATACATGATTGTTTAGATGGTGTTATGAAACATCTATTTTGGTTACTTTACATGGGGGTAGAGAAATTTGTCTAGACCCATGGGTAACATTATTGAATGGATGAATTGTAAATGTTAAATGAATGTAATTCAAAATTGTAGTGAGGTTTACATTTGAGTACTTCCATGTTTATTTCTTCATTATTGCGTATTTCATACTATATATATTCACTAACAGTTACGCACAGATATTTTTGTGGTTTCCAGCTGAGATTCATCTCCCATATTCTTTGGGTCTTACTTTTGGACCCAAAAAATTATATGATTGTATGTATAGATAACGGAATGTTCCACTCTTTATCAGGTACTTGATTTCTCATAGAGCTAGAGAGCATGGGACCAAGGTGGGGCTCGAGATGTTGCAAGAGTTTACTTGTTTCTTTGGTACTTTGTTTTCAATATTTCATTCCAGCACTATAACTTGTTTTAATTTTTTCATAGATACATGTACCACACCTCATATACACACACACATATATATATATATATTCTGGCTTCTGTTGGATTTATTTTTTATCTTCCACTGTTTATTTATGTTTGGTATTATTGCTTCCATTTTTATTTACTATTTATATTCCATTGGGTATATTTGTCCAATGTGTTCATAGTTTCCCCAATATCACACCTCATACCTTGATTCTAGTTTGTATCCTTTGGAGTTTTGTGAAATGTACTTGAGGTAATGCGGCCAACTATGTGTAGGGCCCTTTTGGGAAACACCCAAATCTATGACGTTACAATATAGCATGAAATGGAAGTTTATTTTTACTTTTCATTACAATTTGGTTCCATTAGACAAGGGTCGGAAATAATATGTAATTGGTAATAAGTTATTTTTAGGATTATCTAACCCATTTATAGGGACAATACATGTTACCTCGAATATTTCAATTTTTCTTGTATTTTAATTATTATTGTTGATTTGATTTCACCATTTGGTGATTCACATGTTTTTTGTTATTTTGATTGTTATCATTATTGTTCTATTTCTCTTTGAACCTGCTGAGTGGGTGTATACCATCTTAGACATCATATAGGCCCATTCTAGTGAACACATGTCATGCATTCTTGACATGCCATTTTGGGTGCATTACTAATCCCATGCTATTGTGATAGATGTTGGGCTAGATACACATGCTATTGTGATATTTTTCATGATATAAATACCTTCTTTTTTGAATTGGTATTGGTATATGTATTTTTTTCCTTTGTATGAATACCATGTTTTGATCCATGAGGTTTTATGGTTCCTCTAGGATCGAAAATTGGTGGATCATTTTTGAAATTTAATTAAATCCTATTAGATGTGACATGAAGAAGGATGAAAAATATTGATTCACAGGGAGTATGGTCTCCCACAGATTGGAGATTGGAATGAATTGGGAAAATTTTATGATTTGGGGGGTTCAAGAGAAGTTGTAGAGGATTACTAGCCGAGAAACCTAGAAAACACATCATGTGATGTTATGAACACATGTCATGGGTTCTTATGTTATGGAATAAATGAATTTTCTTAAGAAAATGCTATGTATTATATGTAGACTCCATATAGTTTGTCACCATGTGACAGACTATATGACTAGAGACATGAGTTTGGTAAACTCTTTGAAGAACACCCCATGTGCTAGGAGTACACAATGTGTTGTAATCAACCGTGGATCTGGACATGTGACAAACGACACAGGTGGATGGTACTTTTTGTGCATGTTGTGTATAGAGTGTACATGCCATGTAGTGTTACACTACAAGGATCGTGTTGTACTAGTCGTGTAGAAGTACTTGTGTAGGAGGGGATATTCAAGTACATTAAGTGTCTCAGTATACACACTTCCGGTGTATGGGGTGTTACATGGCCAGGTTGGTAGGAGTACACAACCATGTTAAGGCTTAAGGGAACACATCATGTAGTAGTTCTACACACATTGAAACCCTCTTTTATACAAATTGAATGTTTTAATTCACATTTTACATTAATTAAATTGTGATTTTTAATCTCATTAATATCGTACTGAGGTGTGTTCCTGATGTTGAAAAGTCATGCCACCATGACTTCCTCTGGTTGTACACCAGGTACAAGGTGATGATCAGACACAAGAATTGTTAGATTAGGGACTACCAGAAGATCCCCTAATCGTAACCATATTATAACTAGTTGTTATTCCTGAGATTTCTGTGGATACATAGTTATATTATGGCATTATAAATATGATGCAACTCTTTTAGGGAGAACCACAACATTCCCTGACGATATGAGATTTGACACGGTTGTTCTAGATGCAGCATCATCCCACTTTTTAAGTGGATCGATGACCTCTGGCTAGTGAGTCATGGTTGAAATCCATTATTTATCTCTTCAAGTATATTGAGATGTCTTCTATGAAGAGAGATAATTTCATGTGTACATATTGTGTGATTATAATATGAGATGGTAGGATGTTGTCTTACAGGTAGGACATCCCCAGAATATGTCTTGGTAATAGTTTTAGAGGACTTTTAATGATTACTTCTACGCCAAGACGTTGAGATCTTAGCAAGCCTATGAGTTCTTGCATTTGGAGCAGCGCTCTATTTTAGTTATGTATTTTTATTATCACTTTAAAAATCTATACTACTTTGCAGCTGTGATGGGGGAGATGGGTTATCAGTAGCATGGTGATTTTAGGATGGGCTCAGGTACAAAATTTTATTGTACGGAAATATTTTTAGGTTGATTTTGGTGACTGCTATAGTAAATCAGGTGCTTATTACCAAGCACAATATGTGGGATATTAGACATGCGAGCTTGGGTGGCTCAGTATCTAGGGTTGTTACTATATAGAATTATTGTAATAAGAATCATAGGGATCCCTTGCAATATGATTCAAGTAGCAGTGATGCATCCTCAGGTATCTAGGTGAGGTACTACCAGTGCGGGATGAGTGGGAACACGAGACAACGATTCCTACGAGACACAATAAGTCATCGATCTTGTGGCATGATGGGCCATATAATGAGTTTTTAGGATGTTCTAACAAGAATCTTGTCAGATGAGATATGTTATGACACCATGTACAAGAGTGGGGCCCCAAATTCCCCATCATCCTTGTAAATGGAGTTCTTCATGCCATTCGGGCCAAGGAGGAGGTCTAGGAAGTGGTATCCAGAAAACATGTTTTCGGTGATAGTAGGATGGCTCAGCTCATGGTAGCTAGGTGGGGTAGGAAGGTCGTGGTATAAGTCAGACTTTTGCTATGGAAAAAACCAAGC
This sequence comes from Viscum album, assembly GCA_963277665.1. Lineage (NCBI taxonomy): Eukaryota > Viridiplantae > Streptophyta > Magnoliopsida > Santalales > Viscaceae > Viscum > Viscum album. Next base: position 330,169,536 of record OY728128.1, read on the forward strand.
AGGAGTAGTATCACGTACCCCCTATGGTTGGATTTATTATTATGGTTGCATTAGTTTTTTCTTCTGATCTTTTTGATATTGGGGATACACATAATTTTATATTTTTTATGATTACGAAGTGACTTATCCTAAGATTCTTTACATATGATGATGTTATGATTCTTGACACTCTATTGGGGTTTAATAAATCTAGTATACATCAGTGAAAGGAGTTCCCTTTTGAGTTTGGTGGTTGTCACTTCATATGGGAACTCAATGTATTAGATATGATATGCTTTGATTTCATTCTAGTAATGGAGTGGCAGGTCACATTTCAAGATATTTTATAATTATATCTATGTAGGGTGAGTTTCACATCAATTGAGGGAAGATATTTTCTATACAAGGTCGAATGGAATGTCCACCTAAGCATAGATAGATCCGAGCATCAAGGGTTAGGTGGAATTATAGCCCAGATTTATGGTTTGTATTTAACTGACCTGGGGAATTCATTGATAGACTTTCCTATGGAAGTGGATAATTTTATATAGGTATTTAATAATGATTTCATGGTTTCCTCCAAAGTGAGATGTGGATTTATCTATTGATCTAGTGCTCGGAGTAGCACTAGTGTCCATTCTTCCATGTAATATGGCTACAGTAGAGTTATAGAAGCTCATGAAGTAGTTAGAGGAGTTGCAGTAAAATGGATTCATCTGAACTGGTATTGTGCCTTAGTTCTCATCTATCTTTTTTTCGAAGAAGGTAGATGGTACCCTCAAACATTGTGTGGATTATAGGAAGCTGATATAGTTGATGGTCAAGAACCGATATCCCTTTATAAGGATTGATGACCTATTTGGTCATCTTCATGGAGACCGAGTGTTCTTGATGATTCACTTGATATCTTGTTACCATCAGTTGTGTGTTAGACCATTAGATATACCACTTATATCATTTCATAGTGGGTATGGTCTATAATAGTATTTTGTTATGCTGTTCAGTCTCAAGAATGCACCGAATTCTTTCATTAAACTAATGAACTGAGTGTAACATACTTACTTGGATTCTTTTTTGATAATCTTCATGGATGATATCTTTGTGTAATCTCACACTCAACACAATAATGACATCCATCTTGAGATCATATTGAGTACACCAAGAGAGGAACCGTTATATACAAATCTCTTAATATGCCACTTTTGGATAGAACAGATTCATTTCTATTGTAATATTTTCTTAGATATAGGGTTATTAGTAGGCACAATGAAGGAGAGAGCGGTGGTTTCTAGGGAGAAAATGAGGAATGTATTTGAGGTATTGGGTTTTTTGGGGAAATATAGTTACTATAGATGCTTTATTCAAGAATTGTCACACTTAGTAGCACCATTGATGGTCTAGACTAAGAAGGGTGAAAAGTAATTGTGGATAGATTCCTTCGATTCATCCTTTCAAGAGATTAATATAAGATTGACTTTTGGACAGATACTGATTTTTCTAGAGTCCAAAAAGAGTTAAAATGTTTAATATTATGCTTTAGTTATCAATTATTATAATGGTTATGAATGTGGAAGGATTCATTACTTTTGATTCTAGGAAGGTGAGGACAAATGAGTTGAATATCCCCACGCATGATCTTGAGTTTTCTATAGTTGTTCTTGCCCTGCATCGTTGGAGAGATTATCTTTTGGGAGATTATTTTGTGATATACACTGATCAAAATATCCCCAATTATATCATTACTCAATGTGATATGAATTTGAGATTGTAATGGTGGGTTGAGTACCTTCAGTATTTTGAATTTGAGCGTTCCTACACACCAGGAAAAGGCAACACAGTGGCTGATGCATTGAGAAGGAGAGATCAAATACAGGTAGTTATGGAGGGAAGCAATAAGTGGTAGCTTATGTATTTATTCGCTGAGATGAATTTGGAGGTTCATGGCAAATAGTGGTATAGGGTTATTTCTTTTATAGATGTACCTTTAATCTACCGGATCAAGTGTGAATGAGGAACCTATCAAATTATAAAGGAATGGTCCTATGGGAGAGTATGTTAGGAGATAAAACTAGTCCTGGGTGGACCATAAGAGAGAATGAGGTTTTCTATTTTCATGGGCATGTATGGGTGTCAGCAGACATTTTTAAAGAGTTGGTATGATACTTTCATGACATAGTATGTGATGTTTATCTTGGTGTCACAAAGATGTATAAAGATCTACATCGTTAGTATTGGTGTCCAGACATGAAGGGATATGTATCATGTTTTTATGATATGGTCATCATATTAGCATGTGAAGGTAGAGAATAATCAAATGGTTGGGCTATTATAGTAGTTACCCATTTTTATGTGGAAGTGCAATGATGTCGCAATGGGTTTTGTTATAGGTTTACCAAGATCACCTTAGGGGAATGATGTGGTTTGGGTTATTATCGATGTGATCATGAAGGTTTCATATTTCCTACCGATGAAGGAAGCCATTTTTGTTGATGAACATGAAAAATGTAAATTTGAGAGATGGTACAGTTGTAAGAGGATCTACACTCAATCATTTCAGATAGGGATGCCCGGTTAACTTCATGTGTCTGGAAGGGACAAAAGAGGGTTTTGGATATACATGTGATTCTGAGTAAATATTACCTTCCCCAGACAGATTTGTTGTCCGAGCGTACAATTCTGGATTGGGAGTACATGATTTGATCATGAAATACTATATTTCAGGGGATCTAGGGAGAGACTAGGACCATATTGGTGTTTTCCTACAATAATAGGTTTCATGAAATGATTTAGATGCTACATTACGAGGCATTGTATAGGAGGCCAGGCCGATCTCGCCCATGTTGGCTAGATGCAGGAGAGGCAGCTATGTCGGGACCTCATCTTGTCTAGGAGACCACTGAGCTGGTGGAGTTGATTCAAAATAGGATGGATACTGCACATTCATGCTAGAAATCTAATGTTGATCTGTAGAGATGACCTTTCAATTTTGAGGTATGAGATCATGTTTTCATTGCATGTCACACCAAGATTGGGAGACACGATGATTAAAAGACACAATATGATTTCACCAAAATACATTGGGTCACTTGAGGGTTTTTAGAGAGTTGGTTTGGTTTCATTTTATTTGAAACTACCATAGAGGTACTTGGATATGAATGATGTATTTCATGTTCATCATCTATGAAATTAATTTTCAGACCCGTCTCATGTTTTTCAACCTGGGGATGTTGAGTTGGATGTGGATGCATCATTCGAGGAGAACCCATTTCTTGATTTTGGATCACAGCATGAATTTTCTCTATGGACGATATTTTCCACTGGTATGGGTTCTATGGTAGAACTAACCTATTCTAGATGTGACTTGTGAGATGGAGGCAGATGTGCGATAGAAGTGGCTGGAGTTGTTCACATATTCTTCTTCACCTCCCTGGAAGGGCAATTTGGGGAAAAATTTCTTTAATGGGAGAAGATTGTAAGAACCTAGATCATCATTTCAATTATGAATTTAAATTTCAGGTTTTTTTAGGAAATAGAATGGTGGATAATTTTTTGAGTTCATGTTGTGTATTCCCATGTACACATTGTGTACCCAATTCCCACGTAAAGTTGTTTATTGACTATGTGGTGGAAAAGTACATGGTTGTGTGGTTACTTGGTAGGCCTCTTAAGTTAGGGGCTGGATAATGTAATTACAAAATGTTTTTCAATGGAAATTCCATTCTTATAATTATGTCATAAAATAACGTTAAACCACAACATAAAGAACTACTAAGTGATAAGTGACCTTTAATCATAAGTTTGTCACTTCTGTGTTTGGTGTTTTGAAAATCTTACATACACGGTTGTGTTCAAGAGGATTTTTGGAGTCAAAAAAAAAAAAATCGGTGAATATTAACCTAGCCTTATGAATAGTAACATACCCTTATGAATAGTGATATACCATATTTAATAGAATCCATAACTATGATATTATAAAAATAATATTCAAGTGATGGTGTGATGTACCTATTTTTTTGAATAAGTATATCAATGTTTTAAAACAGTTTTTTGGTAATAAAGAATGATTTTAATTAAATATTAAATTAATCATACTTAGAAAATTATTTTTGAAATATGGAATTCATTTTTTTATTCGACACATCGAAAAAAAAATTTGTAATTTTTTGGGATTTTTCTGACATACTTGAATTTTTTATGAATAGTGAAATACCGTAATTTACAAAAAGAAGCTAAATAAGCTAATTATAGAATCATGTGTGATGTTATGCTAATGTAAGACCACTTGATTAGGGATCACATGACAACACTACTTTTCTTTTTCATTTAAGACTAACTATTCCTAATCTTAGGGGACCTTAATAAACTAATTAATTTTATATTAAGGAAACCCCAATCTCCTTCACTATAAAAACCACCCTTCACACCCTCATTTCCTTACACCTCTCAAGCTCCAAGACTTCTCTAAACTATTCCCAAACATCTTCACTAGCCCTTCTACCACTTCAAAGAGCTACTGGACTCATCAATAGATCATGCTTAGCTTCCTTAAGAAGAATCTCAAGAGGAGGATTTAAGAGGTAATTTTTCTCCCTCTTCTCCTTTAATTTCCTTTCATGTTCAAATTCATTTCCTGATCTCTCCCATCCTATGATCATCAAAATGGTATTCTAACTACATTATTATACATATAATGTAATTTTATGATGGTAATGGTATATTATGTCATCCAACCCCCTTTCACTCTTCCTTTTATTTTATTAAAGAGAATGTTGTTCGTGAATTGTTAATTTAGCACCTTGAAGAACGATATGATTTATTCATTCATTTATACCTTCAGATCTAGTCATGAAACAATTTATATGGTTGAACCAGAATGTATTATATTTATTATTTCTTATTTAATGATCAGGAAATAACTTATGGCCATATTACTAAGTGATAAATTAAAACAAGTTAGTTGTGATCGAAAAACCGCCCAAATTAACCCAAATAATCATCATTTAGTTCTTATCAAATGTGTAACGCCCCGACCCCAGCTACCCAGAGTCGGTGCATTACTTCGTAACATTGGAATGATCACAAGAAAGATCAAATCTCGAAAGATCGATTGGTTTAGTAGCCTTGGAAACACTAGATATATTCATAAGTTTTACATTACATCATTAAATGAAAAACTACTACAACAACATATTGTCTCCATAATCCACACTCATATCCCCACATAATATCCCTGCAGGTCATTCATAACTTACTTCTTCACTTCCTGGGAAAAATAAAACATAGAAAAGGGGTGAGCTCAAATGCCCAGTAAGGATAACAATATAACAGAAACTTTCATAAATAAGAATAAACTTTTAAGGCAATGTATAACTAAAACAAAAGCATTTCAAACATGAACTTTCAACATGGTATGGCATAAATAAAATGAAATAATGCCATTTACTTACTCACATGGATATTCTACTAATCGAATAATCACATGCAAAAATCAATAACCACTTTCATAATGTTGGAATGCATAATGCCAGACTATCATAACCACATAGTCAAGGCCTCGTGCCAAGACTACAAATAATATTTTGTCAAGGCCTTGTGCCAAGACACTAATTTGTCTCATGAGACCTACCGATGCATCGAGGAGCTATAGCGGGCTCCACCCGTCACTTATTAAGTCCAATGCATTCCCATATGAAAAGGTTTAAACATAACATAAACATTCGTATTAAAACTAGCATACGAAATGTCAATAATTTCACCATAAACTATGAATGGTATAAAAATAGCACATCCACAGTCAAACATATCACAAAACCTTCAATACAATATAGAAGTTTTGTATCATAATAAATCAACTTCAAATAATCTTAAAATCCATCAAAGGATGTTGACATAGATGAAATCAAAAATCTTTTTAAAGAAGTATCTCCTTTTATTTTGAAATCAATTAGGATCCATATAAAATAAAACATTTTCTTTGAAAATATTCTTATAAGCTTGTATGGAAAGATTTGACGATTTTATAACGGTGGAAAATAACCGCACCCGCCGTATATGTTAAAAAAACATTCTTACCTCAATTCTGTCGAAAAGGTTAAAAAGGACCTTGTTTTGAAAACGACGGAAAGATTCCTTTATAAACCTCTTATAAAAAGTCAAACAAGGGTATAAATGACTTTAACCCATATTCTTGTAAATAGTAAAAATGTTTTGAAATACATTTCGAAGAAACATGGATGTGGATGATAAAGAGGTCCCAGTAGATTATTACGTATAATACAACCTCGGATAATGAAGAGATTGTGAAATAACCCTTACCAGTTTGGTAACTTATGAAACATACAACCCATGAAAGAGGTATCATACAATGAATATGTAAGTACACATAAATTAGAGTGTATTACACAAAGAATATAATTATGGGAAGTACATACACCACACAAAAGGTAATGGTGGCAATATGGCATGAATCTCATGAGAATAAGGAGTGAGATGAAAACCCCTTACCACGTTAATCAACTGAGTCGTATGGCCAAAAGTTAATAACCACCAAATGATTTACAGAATAAAATGAATATAAATAGAATCATGATAATATATATCAAATGGCAGTACACAATACACCACTTTCAATAATTTAGTGGCGAACAATGGAAATCTCACGGAATTGAAAGTGAGATAAGAAAATCCCTTACCTTGTACTTTTCCTTGGTTGGGGTAGGTTAACCTCCTGTATAATAGTGAAATAATTGTTACTAAATTATACAAGAATCATATACATTAATATGATATCATATATGATCTTTTAATGTTGATTTGATAATAATATCTTAGTATTATCGCCGTTTCGGGTGTTAACTTACTCATTTTCTTTATATGTTTTGTTACATAAGTCATGTTTGTTGTATCTTATTCATATCCAGAATGATATAAAGTCCTTAAACATCATTTTTTAATCATTAAATGATAATTATACTTGAATGGATACGATGGAGAATGAATCTCATCGCGTTCGTGGAGACGGTAGTCCGTACGTACGCACGAACGCTACTTCCATTTAATTTTTATTTTAAAAGAATAAAATCCAAATGATACATAGGTATATTACTATTCCAGTATAATATAATATTTTATATATGTTACTTAAGTTCATTAACACCATCCTTTATACGTTCCATGTGTGGTATGAACGAGTCATATCATTTTAAGGGGGCGGTAGTCCGCACTTCCTCAAATGAAATTATCGTATGTATATACAACATGAAACGAATAATGGTATGAAATAAAATGGAATTACAGAAGCTTATATATAAAATATATATCATTAATATCATATTTAATTACAGTTCCATCATAATGGCCACCATGAGAGGCGGTAAGATGTATTTGAACAATCATCGTTTCGTGAGGCGTTAGTTTTCCATCCACAGAAACATTATGTTCATCATCCATTAGATGGAGTTGTGTGTATGTATAGTTTGAATACTTCTTATAACAACATCCTAGTATATTTAGGATACATGTGTTGTTACAAAAGAAAGGAAATAAAAAGAGTTTGAGGGTTGGAGAAGCAAAATAAATGAAAATAATTTAAGAGAAAACGTTACCTTTAATTTAGGTAACTCACTTTGGTTGGAACCAAAGAACTTCTTGAAATGCTTTCTGCCTAAGGGGAAGCTTCAAGAAGGAGGAGAGGGATTTGGGGAGCTTAGTTGGGTAGAGTTTGGACGATCCAAGTGGCTTGAGAGGTGTGAGGAAAAGAGAAGGAGGAGTGCCCTTTTATAAGAGGGGTGAGGGGCACTTTTGGAAAAGCTAGAAATATTAATTTATAATAAATTCATATTCGGTTTCCAAAGGCTCCAAAGTTGACTATTCAAAGGATGAGGCGGGGATAGGTCGAAAACAACTCATCCAATAGAATTTAGACAGGTTTGGGTACTTATATTAACCTTATCTTTAAGTATTAACTCTAAGTTAATTAGTTTCACTTTTACAATGTCTCTTTGTATTTTTATATAATATGGTTAATAAACTTACTATATACATCCAAGCGACCCCCAAGTGGTCCATTAATGATGAACCTATCCTTATATAAGTCTCTTGGCCGAACCTTAGATTTTTAGGAATTTAATATCAATTAATAATATAATATTTGTTTTAAAAACTCTTTTATGTCAATTTTGACACTATTCAATAGTTGATTTTTGTGAAACTCATAACAGATTGATTACTTCGAAAAAAGTCAACTAAATCACTCCTAATATATCATATTATCCTATAAAATTAGTTTAATTCATTAAAAGTTTCATATTATATTTTTTTTGGGTATTTATAATATCAATTATTTTAATTTTTCACTATTATAGTAATTACTGCATCATCATTGTGTCATAAATAAAATAAATTATTTAATGTCTAAAAATTATAAATAAAATATCATTATGTAGGAAATATTTTTATATTTCTAATGAATATTTATAATCTAAAATCCAACTTATATAACCCTATGTAACAATTGTTTTGCTAAAAGATATATGCTTGTGTCATTTTTGTATTCATTTTGATTTAATTAAAATAAAGTGTCATTATCACTTACAAGTGGATCCATGGGGTCCCAAAATTGACCCAAATATGCCCATGGTCGACCATGTATCAACCAATAGGGTTAAGACACGTTTTAGGGTAATTTAGTATTATTATAATATTATTTTTTAACCCTTATTTACCGGATTTACCCTTAACCATGGTAAATAAAATATTTACCGCAGTAATTATTGAAAATGTCTAAAAATAAAAGTTACCTATTTACACAATTTGAACATCCTGATTCCAAATATGGAATCCATTTTTCTAAATTCAAAACACAGAAGTGGCAGAAATTAATTTAAAATTAAATCCCGCTGTCAAAACAAAAAGCGTGTTTTTAAGAGATAATAACTATCAAAAGATTGACACTTGTTTATGTTCGGTTTAATTATAAAATTATGTATAATGACCAAAATTATATTAAATTGTAAAAATATATTCTAAATATACTTTAAAACCAATCAAATTCATAATTTATCACTATTAATTATTTTGATTAAAAAAGTTGTTTTTAATTAAAATTTAGTAATTTTCACTATTCATCAAAATATGAAAGTTATCCGAAAAGTACCAAAATTTCACCTTAGGCTAAATTCGATATTCCGAATCCAAAAATGAAGTCCATTTCAAAATATAAAATATATATAATTTCAAAATTTAGGTATTACTATTCATAACGGCTAGTTTGATCGGTTGTGGTGTGTGTTAAAACTCGACGTTGCGTACAACACACGCTACTGTTTTATTCAAAGGAAAGCGTACCGTGGAAGCTTGGGATGTTTCATTCTAAATTTTTTTGATGTCTCCATTTAGTCAAAAAGCTTAAAATATTGTATTTAAAAAGGTTTCACTATCAAAAGTTGATAAAAGTGCAATACTGAAAATGAATCTGTTCTTGCATTATGACTAAGAAACTCATAATATGGATTCTAAAATTATAAGGATTATATAAAGTTAAAAATGTAGTTAATTCTATTCATGACCTCTTTTAATGGATTTTTTTTTGGTAAGTCATGGTGCAATTGAACTCGGTGTTGCGTGTAGTGCAAGTTATTGAATTATTTTGAAAATATAACACACTATGAAATCTTGGGGTGTTGCATTCTCCCCTTCTTCAATAAATTGCGTCCTCGCAATTTTAAATTGTTCTTCGAAAATAAAAGGTTGAAAATAGAAAATATATTTGTGGGAAAACCCACATCAGAAATTGGGTTACTAAAATTTAGTCCTAATATTAGGAAAAGAGAAATGAAAGGGTCACCACCAAATTATGATCTCGATTAGGAGAACATTGGTGGCAATTTGAGACATATAATTGGAGGAAAAATGTAAATATTTATAGGTAGTGATTGAGGTCATCAATCACAAACAAGTATAAAATTGAGGTCCTTAAATTCATCAATCTATGATGATTTGAAATACCATCGGTTCAACAAAACATAGGATATTAGGATAACACATTTTTGAAGTTTCAAAATATCTTAGTTGAAATCCCACATCGAAAAATGAATTAACGAGGCCTCTATTTAAAATAAAGAGTGGAAAGTATGAAGATTACCGAAAATAACATGTACTAGGGTTCCATGTAGGAAAATATGGATATGGAAGAGAAATCTAACCATCAATTATCTGATGGAGAGTGGTAGAGAACATGGCTATGAAAAGGCCAACAATCCCAAAGCCATGAATTAGTGATGATTTAAGGTACCATCTAGGACAACATTTTTGTTCTAAGTTCCTTTTATTAATGTTGAGGAATATATTTATGAGATTGGATAAGATCATAAGGAGATATACTTACTTTATAATTAGAGTTTTATCCATTAATAAATTTCTACCACAAACTCATCTTTCACTCTAAAAGATAATAGAATGTAATTCGTACAGGGTTCCAAAATAAATGAATTTATAATTCATCTACCAGATCTTTAAAAAAAACAACATTATTTAATCCAGGACATCTCGTGGGCCAGTGGTAGGTGATACACCCTTGTCGCCCTTCGGTTGCGGGTTCAAGTCTCGCAGCCTTGCCGGACGCGACAGGTTGCCGCCCGACCTCCGGGATGTCCTTTTATGGTAATCCAAAATAATCCAAACTAGAACTATCCAAAATACTTCTGTCCAAACTCACAGTCCAACATTTATAAGGAAGGTAAACATAATATAGATCCTTTTTACCCCGTAATAGCATATGAATACCTTCATCATGTATTACCATATTCCTTATTGATTACATTCATGCTCCCTTATTCCATATAGAATGCTGGATATAGTTCATTAATCCAAAAATGTTTTAAACCCCAACAATGATGGAATATACAAATCATTAATCAGTTCCAGGGTAGTCAAGAATATCCAATATAATTTATCCAAATCAATCATGTATTATTCTAAAATCACTACCTCGGTATCAGAACCATATTATGGTTTATCTTTCTTTCAACCATATATTTTCCAAAAATTTAACCTGCTATTGAGTCACTTTTCTTTTTTCCACACAATCTCAAGTCCTTAATGAAATAGTACTGCAGTACAATCCTTATATACTCCATAATTATTATAACAAGTACATTGTTGATACAACACTCAATTGACATAATCAACATAAGAACTCTAATCATTCCTCTTCATTTGTGGTAGTGTCATAACATGTTTATTATCCAATAACATCATTTGCGGCATACTCTGATGACTGGGACATAGGTTCGCGTAGTGTCCAAACTCCTTGCAAATGAAGCATTGTACATTTAAAACCATTTTCTTACCCTTGCAGTCACGTACTTTGTGCCCTTTTCCTCCACACTTATAACAAACTCCCATTCCTTTCAGGCAAGTTCCAGGGTGTTTCTTTCCACAGTTACCACATATGGGAAAATTCTTCTTTTCCCTCTTCCCTTTATCCATCTTTCTCCCTTCTATCCTTTTCTTCTCTTGCTTCCCTTCAAAGCCATAGGACTCAGTAAACTCTTTACATATCTTATCAACACATGATATTATTTCTTCATATGATGATAATACATGGGAGACTATTTCTCTTATAAATTCTATCTTAAGACCATGAAAGATATGATCCTTCCTTCTCTTTGAATCATGTGTATTTCTGGAGTTCTCATTCCTTCTACTGGGCGCCATTTCTATACCATGGCATAAACTAGATCAGTTTATGAATCAAAACACATAATCCCATACTTATAAAACACTTAACATAAATTGAACTATTTATGGATATAATCCATAATCATAAAAATGTTTTCTTTGAGGAAGTATATACTCATAAACCCTTCATAATGATTTGTAAAGAAAATGAGAGTTATCCTAAGCATATCCCCCGGGAGTGTCGTAACCAAGAGTGCAGCAAGGCCCGTTGTCGTGCACCAGTTCCCGTTCGAGTCTAGCTCAAAGCGGTGTTTTCGGGTTTTACCCCTAGGTACATCTGTGCCAGAGCCGCCTCTACCTGCTCGTATCCAGACAGGGATGTATTGCTCGGAAAACTCACAAAATCTCTACAATACCAAAATTCTAGGAAGTTCTTCTATACTAATCCTAAAAGTTCATCTTAGGTCTACGTGCTCTAATCAGAGTTTATCTAAATCTAGCTTCCATGGTTTGTACTAAACTTCCTCTGATACCAACTGTAACGCCCCGACCCCAGCTACCCAGAGTCGGTGCATTACTTCGTAACATTGGCATGATCACAAGAAAGATCAAATCTCGAAAGACCGATTGGTTTAGTAGCCCTGGAAACACTAGATATATTCATAAGTTTTACATTACATCATTAAACGAAAAACTACTACAACAACATATTGTCTCCATAATCCACACTCATATCCCCACATAATATCCCTGCAGGTCATTCATAACTTACTTCTTCACTTCCTGGGAAAAATAAAACATAGAAAAGGGGTGAGCTCAAATGCCCAGTAAGGATAACAATATAACAGAAACTTTCATAAATAAGAATAAACTTTTAAGGCAATGTATAACTAAAACAAAAGCATTTCAAACATGAACTTTCAACATGGTATGGCATAAATAAAATGAAATAATGCCATTTACTTACTCACATGGATATTCTACTAATCGAATAATCACATGCAAAAATCAATAACCACTTTCATAATGTTGGAATGCATAATGCCAGACTATCATAACCACATAGTCAAGGCCTCGTGCCAAGACTACAAATAATATTTTGTCAAGGCCTTGTGCCAAGACACTAATTTGTCTCATGAGACCTACCGATGCATCGAGGATCTATAGCGAGCTCCACCCGTCACATATTAAGTCCAATGCATTCCCATATGAAAAGGTTTAAACATAACATAAACATTCATATTAAAACTAGCATACTAAATGTCAATAATTTCACCATAAACTATGAATGGTATAAAAATAGCACATCCACAGTCAAACATATCACAAAACCTTCAATACAATATAGAAGTTTTGTATCATAATAAATCAACTTCAAATAATCTTAAAATCCATCAAAGGATGTTGACATAGATGAAATCAAAAATCTTTTTAAAGAAGTATCTCCTTTTATTTTGAAATCATTTAGGATCCATATAAAATAAAACATTTTCTTTGAAAATATTCTTATAAGCTTTTATGGAAATATTTGACGATTTTATAACGGTGGAAAATAACTGCACCCGCCGTATATGTTAAAAAAACATTATTACCTCAATTCTGTCGAAAAGGTTAAAAAAGACCTTGTTTTGAAAACGACGGAAATATTCCTTTATAAACCTCTTATAAAAAGTCAAAAAAGGGTATAAATGACTTTAAACCATATTCTTGTAAATAGTAAAAATGTTTTGAAATACATTTCGAAGAAACATGGATGTGGATGATAAAGAGGTCCCAGTAGATTATTACGTATAATACAACCTCGGATAATGAAGAGATTGTGAAATAACCCTTACCAGTTTGGTAACTTATGAAACATACAACCCATGAAAGAGGTATCATACAATGAATATGTAAGTACACATAAATTAGAGTGTATTACACAAAGAATATAATTATGGGCAGTACATACACCACACAAAAGGTAATGGTGGCAATATGGCATGAATCTCATGAGAATAAGGAGTGAGATGAAAACCCCTTACCACGTTAATCAACTGAGTCGTATGGCCAAAAGTTAATAACCACCAAATGATTTACAGAATAACAGGAACATAAATAGAATCATGATAATATATATCAAATGGTAGTACACAATACACCACTTTCAATAATTTAGTGGCGAACAATGGAAATCTCACGGAATTGAAAGTGAGATAAGAAAATCCCTTACCTTGTACTTTTCCTTGGTTGGGGTAGGTTAACCTCCTGTATAATAGTTAAATAATTGTTACTAAATTATACAAGAATCATATACATTAATATGATATCATATATGATCTTTTAATATTGATTTGATAATAATATCTTAGTATTATCGCCGTTTCGGGTGTTAACTTACTGATTTTCTTTATATGTTTTGTTACATAAGTCATGTTTGTTGTATCTTATTCATATCCAGAATGATATCAAGTCCTTAAACATCATTTTTTAATCATTAAATGATAATTATACTTGAATGGATACGATGGAGAATGAATCTCATCGCGTTCGTGGAGACGGTAGTCCGTACGTACGCACGAACGCTACTTCCATTTAATTTTTATTTTAAAAGAATAAAATCCAAATGATACATAGGTATATTACTATTCCAGTATAATATAATATTTTATATTTGTTACTTAAGTTCATTAACACCATCCTTTATACGTTCCATGTGTGGTATGAACGAGTCATATCATTTTAAGGGGGCGGTAGTCCGCACTTCCTCAAATGAAATTATCGTATGTATATACAACATGAAACGAATAATGGTATGAAATAAAATGGAATTACAGAAGCTTATATATAAAATATATATCATTAATATCATATTTAATTATAGTGCCATCATAATGGCCACCATGAGAGGCGGTAAGATGTATTTGAACAATCATCGTTTCGTGAGGCGTTAGTTTTCCATCCACAGAAACATTATGTTCATCATCCATTAGATGGAGTTGTGTGTATGTATAGTTTGAATACTTCTTATAACAACATCCTAGTATATTGAGGATACAGGTGTTGTTACAAAAGAAAGTAAATAAAAAGAGTTTGGGGGTTGGAGAAGCAAAATAAATGAAAATAATTTAAGAGAAAACGTTACCTTTAATTTAGGTAACTCACTTTGGTTGGAACCAAAGGACTTCTTGAAATGCTTTCTGCCTAAGGGGATGCTTCAAGGAGGAGGAGAGGGATTTGGGGAGCTTAGCTGGGCAGAGTTTGGACGAGCCAAGTGGCTTGAGAGGTGTGAGGAAAAGAGAAGGAGGAGTGCCCTTTTATATGAGGGGTGAGGGGCACTTTTGGAAAAGCTAGAAATATTAATTTATAATAAATACATATTCGGTTTCCAAAGGCTCCATAGTTGACTATTCAAATGATGAGGTGGGGATAGGTCGAAAACAACTCATCCAATAGAATTTAGACAGGTTTGGGTACTTATATTAACCTTATCTTTAAATATTAACTCTAAGTTAATTAGTTTCACTTTTACAATGTCTCTTTGTATTTTTATATAATATGGTTAATAAACTTACTATATACATCCAAGCGACCCCCAAGTGGTCCATTAATGATCAACCTATCCTTATATAAGTCTCTTGGCCGAACCTTAGATTTTTAGGAATTTAATATCAATTAATAATATAATATTTGTTTTAAAAACTCTTTTATGTCAATTTTGACACTATTCAATAGTTGATTTTTGTGAAACTCATAACAGAATGATTACTTCGAAAAAAGTCAACTAAATCACTCCTAATATATCATATTATCCTATAAAATTAGTTTAATTCATTAAAAGTTTCATATTATATTTTTTTTGGGTATTTATAATATCAATTATTTTAATTTTTCACTATTATAGTAATTACTGCATCATCATTGTGTCATAAATAAAATAAATTATTTAATGTCTAAAAATTATAAATAAAATATCATTATGTAGGAAATCTTTTTATATTTCTAATGAATATTTATAATCTAAAATCCAACTTATATAACCCTATTAACAATTGTTTTGCTAAAAGATATATGCTTGTGTCATTTTTGTATTCATTTTGACTTAATTAAAATAAAGTGTCATTATCACTTACAAGTGGATCCATGGGGTCCCAAAATTGACCCAAATATGCCCATGGTCGACCATGTATCAACCAATAGGGTTAAGACACGTTTTAGGGTAATTTAGTATTATTATAATATTATTTTTTAACCCTTATTTACCGGATTTACCCTTAACCATGGTAAATAAAATATTTACCGCAGTAATTATTGAAAATGTCTAAAAATAAAAGTTACCTATTTACACAATTTGAACATCCTGATTCCAAATATGGAATCCATTTTTCTAAATTCAAAACACAGAAGTGGCAGAAATTAATTTAAAATTAATTCCCGCTGTCAAAACAAAAAGCGTGTTTTTAAGAGATAATAACTATCAAAAGATTGACACTTGTTTATGTTCGGTTTAATTGTAAAATTATGTCTAATGACCAACATTATATTAAATTGTAAAAATATATTCTAAATATACTTTAAAACCACTCAAATTCATAATTTATCACTATTAATTATTTTGATTAAAAAAGTTGTTTTTAATTAAAATTTAGTAATTTTCACTATTCATCAAAATATGAAAGTTATCCGAAAAGTACCAAAATTTAACCTTAGGCTAAATTCGATATTCCAAATCCAAAAATGAAGTCCATTTCAAAATATAAAATATATATAATTTCAAAATTTAGGTATTACTATTCATAACGGCTAGTTTGATCGGTTGTGGTGTGTGTTAAAACTCGACGTTGCGTACAACACACGCTACTGTTTTATTCAAAGGAAAGCGTACCGTGGAAGCTTGGGATGTTTCATTCTAAATTTTTTTGATGTCTCCATTTAGTCAAAAAGCTTAAAATATTGTATTTAAAAAGGTTTCACTATCAAAAGTTGATAAAAGTGCAATACTGAAAATGAATCTGTTCTTGCATTATGACTAAGAAACTCATAATATGGATTCTAAAATTATAAGGATTATATAAAGTTAAAAATGTAGTTAATGCTATTCATGACCTCTTTTAATGGATTTTTTTTGTAAGTCATGGTGCAATTGAACTCGGTGTTGCGTGTAGTGCAAGTTATTGAATTATTTTGAAGAAATAACACACTATGAAATCTTGGGGTGTTACAAAATGATTCATCCACATGGGTATAATATGATTCATTATAATATCATTAAATATCTGGTCATATCATTAATAACATAAAGTATCAGTTCTGGATGTTTACCCACATTCTACCAAAACATCAATTTAAGAATACAATTGAACCACTCAGGAAAACCATAAAAACGAACATTCCCGAATAATGTTTTTAAACTCTATAACTCATCCAAAGGCACATAAAACAACTTAATGAAACCAAAAAGAACTATATTAATGTACCCAATATTATTTATTTTTAATTAGTGAATATAATGTCATTATACCAGTCATTAAAGAGAAGGAATCATTGAGATACATGGTTCGGAGAAATTCTCAAACCCAACTTTCATCCTTTGGGTTCTCCATCTTTAACTCCATTTGTGATATGGTTACTCCATAAAGATCATTTCTTCATAATTTTCTTTCCATTTCTGGGGTATACATAGTTTTTCCTGGTTTCTATGTCAAATGAAATGTTTTCCGAAAGAACTCTTTTTTTAAGAACATGCCTTTTACTTCTCATTCAAGATTTACGGTTCCTGTAACATAAATGTTATTCCCTCATTCGTTTGGGAAACCAATGTTTATGAATGTGTTCTTACGAGGCAAAACACTTTCATTTTCATGGTTTAGTTATGTTATTTTGTATTATATGTTCATTGTGGAATGCATGATAAATGATAATGTTATGATGTGATGGGTGTGCTCGGGATTATATAGCGCAATATGAATGTTTAAATGTGACGGGTGCGCCAGGAATTATACAGTGCTCCAATGCATTGGGTAAATTGATGAATCTCATGATTAAATTGGAAATTATGTGTGAAAAAGATTATAGATTGGTTCATAAGTATGTTTGGTAGTTAACCAATAAGACATAATGTTTCATTTTTTATGCATTTACACATTTCAATACTTTTATTTACGCTCCTCTCATGATCATTATTTTTTGCCTATGTCATGATTATGCTCACCCCATTCTATATTATTCTTATCTTTTATTTTACTAGGCTTTTATCTCACCACATTTGATGTATATCCTTTTGTGGCTACATGTAATAAAGAGAGGTCAAGTGGGAATAAGAAGCTATAGAACAAGAAATTAAATAAATGATTATGCATGAGGTTGTAATTGCTATATATAGTCCTAGTTTCCAAAGACACTAATTCTTTGGATCCTCTATGTGTATTAATATTCTATTGTCTATCCTTAAAATGATGTAATAGTAATGTAAGAAAAGGTCTGGATGCTATAGATGGTATTAGAGGAAAGGTTTAGTAAATTTGGGAATTAGGATTAGGGAACCCTAGACAAAATCTATAACATGAGACTAGGTACAAATATGCACACAATAATATTTACATAAGGATCCCATATGTTATGTTTTTTGATTAAACTGTTTAAATGTATAAGTTATTCATGACTTGTTTACTTATGTTTTGTTTTAAACTTTTCAATTTTAGAAAATGGTGGGATCCAGAAGAAATCTGGCCAACAAATCATACGACGGCCAATGCAACTATTTCTCGAATGACATCCCCAATGATTTGGGAGGTGGAGTTCAAAACCTCTAGGCAATTCTTACCCAATTTTCCCTAGTTATGAACAATAACCATAAAAATGGACAATGTCCTCCATCACCAATGATGGAGGTACTAGATATCTAATGATTTATGTGTCAATGACTAGCGACGTTTAGTGAATCTTCTGATCCACTAGTTGAAGAACTGTGGGTCAACTCCATGGAAAAGATCATTTCTATGATTCACTGTTTTGAGAAGGATAAGGTGACTCTAGCCGTTTATCGTCTAGATAGAGAGGCCGCTCAATGGTGGGATTTTATTAAGAACAACAAGCCAAGGGAGTAAATTGAAAAGATGGAATGATAAGACTTTAAGATAATGATTCTTAATCAGTATTTCCCACAAACTTTTCTTATGAAGATGAAGAGAGAATTCATAGAGCTCAAGCAAAGATAAGGAGAATCTGTCACTACCTATGAAGAAAATTTCACAAGGATTTTAAGGTACATTTCGGGTTTGGTTATCAACAATGATAGAAAAATTGATAGATTCTTTTGTGCATTAAATCCACACCTTTGATAGGCTCTAGCAATTCAGGACATTGGGAGTTATGAAGAAGTTGATCGATGTTCCCTCAAAGTGGATATAATGTTTGAAGAATGGACCCATGTCTATGGGGATAAGAAATGAATGTTGGAGTTTCATTTTGGAGGATCTAATGACAAAAGTGCAAAGAAAACTCAATGACCCACATGCCAAAAATGTGGGAAGTTTCCCCATGGGAACTGCTTCAAAGGGAATGGGATGAGCTTAATGTGTTTGAAAGAAGGACACCATGCTCAATATTGTTGAAAGGACATTAAAAGGAAGGTGAATGTGGAATATGAAAGGAGAGAACCACTCATGGTTCAATGCTACAACTGCAGGGAGCTAGGGCACTATGAAATTCAGTGCACTAAACCTCAAGTTCTCGAGGGTAATCAATGTTAGCAACCACAAAAGCCAAAGGAACAAGGAAAGGCTTATGCCATCACTAATGCGGAGGCGGATCTTGATAATGAGGTCATAGAAGGTACACATCATATTCACTCAAGGGATCAAATGTCTTATTTCATTTTGGTTCTACACATTCCTTTATATCATGTAAGTTTTCTATAACTATAGAATCAAAGCCCTGAAACCTTCAAGTAGAGATATCTGTAAAAATAACAAGTGGTTCAATCATTGTAACACACGTGTTTGACTCTCCTCATGTTGGCGTATGTCGGATGGTTCATCTGGTAAATCTCATAATAATTCCCTTGGTGGAATTTGACACTACAATGGGAATGGATTGGCTCTTGTTATATAGAGAACATATCAACTGTCGGGAAATGGAAATATCTTTTCTTATTCTGAACCATCCCATGCTCCACTACAAATGAAAGGAAGATCTTGAATGTCCTTTGAAAAATCCTTCAATGGTTTGGGTGTTGATTTTCTATGTAGAAGTACACCTCGCCCAAATTGTTCAGTTGAAGGAAAGTTCCAACCTTGAGGAAATTCCCATCATGAGGGAATACAGAGATGTATTTCCCAAAGAGTTACCCATAATTCTCCTTGATCATGAGGTAGAGTTCTCAATTGAAATCATACCTAGAGATACTCCTATCTCAAAGTGTCTCTATAGGATGACTCCTATCGAACTGGAGGAGTTCAAGAAGTAGCTACAAGAGCATTTGGAAAAAGTGTTCATACACCCTAGTGCAAGACCTTGGGGTACACCAGTGCACTTTTTGAAGTAGAAGGATGGAACAATGTTCATGTGTATCTATTATCGAGAAATAAACAAGATCACTATAAAGAACAAGTATAATCTCCCAAGTATTGATGACTGGTTCAACTAGTTAAGAGGAGATCAATACTTCTCAACGATGGATATTCGTTCTATATATCATATGGTAAAGGTGAAGAAGGAAGATATATATAATACTTCCATCCATACAAGGTATGGTCACAATGAGTTTTTGGGGATGAACTTCGTACTTACAATTCCCCTGAAATCTTCATGGATTTTATGCATAGAGACTTTAGACATTACCTTGACAAATTTGTGGTAGTGTTTATTGATGATATTCTCATCTACTCCATGAGAAAGGAGGAACATGAAGAACATATAAGACTTTTTTTGGTGATAATGAGATAGGAGAAGTTGTATGACATGTTCAGTGAGTGTGACTTTTGGATGAAACACGTGACGTTCTTTGGACATGTGTTCACAAGTGAGGAAATTTATGTGGATCCTTCAAAAACAATGGTGATTGAGGAATGACGAAGGCCCACTATTGTCATAGAAATCCGTAGTATTCATGGATAATCTAGGTACATTCAGTGTTTTTTGAGAGACTTCTCATGATTTTCAAGCTCATTAACTAAGTTAACAATGAAAGGGGTCAAGTATGTCTAGATGGAAGAATGTGAGGGAATCTTCAAGGACCTAAAGAGAAGGCAGATCACTACACCAGTACTCACACTACCGAAAATTGGATAATGTTTTGTGATATACAGTGATGCTTAAAATAAATTTTTGGGTTTATTCTTCATGAAAAAAGATAATGTGATAGCCAACACCTCACGACAGTTGGAGATCCATGAGCAGAACTACCCAACGCATGATCTAGAGCTAGCAGCTATGATTGTTTCCTTGAAAATCTGGCGGAACTACCTTTATTGTGAGAAGTGTGACATATACTCTGACCACAAGATCCTAAATTATATATTCACACAAAAGGAGCTCAACTTGCATCAAAGGAGATGGTTAGAGCTAATTAGTGATTATCATTGGTCTATTCACTACGATCTTGGAAAGGAGAACAAGGTAGTTAATGCTCTAAAAAGAAAATAACCCACTACTCTATCCATGTTACAGATTAAGAAAGACCCTATCTTCTTAGATATGCAATGAATGGTTTTGAAAATCATAAGTGCAGGGGATACATCCTACCCTGTCCAAATTATTGTGCACCCGTCCATATAGGAGAATATTAAGGCTGCACAAAGGAATGATGCAGAGATACAAAAGAGGGTGAATGTAGTAATGGAAGGGAAGATGCCAGAGTTCCATATCAATGATGATGGTGTGATTCAGTTTGGAACATGGCTTTATGGACATTAATCACCTGGGATAAAGAAGGAGCTATTGGATAATTCACATAGCTCAACATTCTCTATCCATCCAGGGAGTACTAAAATGTACCGTGATCTATGAGAACACTTCTAGTGGGATAACATGATGATTGAGATTGCAGAATATATATCAAGGTGCTTGGTATGTCAACAAGTTAAATCTGAGCGACAAAAGTACAAAGGTATGATGTAGCCATTGCCTATACCCATGTGGAAAAGGGAAATTTTTTACTATGGAGTTTGTCACATGTCTCCCAAGGACGTCAAAGGTAAATAATGTGATATGGGTTGTGGTTGACCGACTCACCAAGACTGCCTATTTAATCACTATTCAGGGAGATCTCTTACTTGATCAACTTGCAATGATATATGTGAAGGAATTTGTGAGACTGCACGGTGTTCCACTCTCAATTGTCTCTAACCATGATCCAAGGTTAGCATATAAATTCTGGAGGATCCTTCAACAAGCATCGAGTATTGAATTAAATTTCATCATGCCATATCACCACCAAACTGATGGCCAATCTGAAAGGACTATTCAGACGCTTGACGATATGTTTAGATCCTACTCTCTAGAATTCAAAGGTGTATGGGATTATCATATTCCATTGGTTGATTTCTCATACAACAATTACTTCAACTCGAATATTCAGATGGCTCTATATGAAGCACTGTATAGAAATAGATGTTGAACTCCAACCTGTTGGGATGAAGTTGGAGAATGAAAGCTACGTGGACCTGATCTTATTCAAGAGATGATAGAGAATGTTCAAGTCATCCAAAGACACATCAATGCTTCTCAATATTAGAAAAAGAGCTATGCTGACAACTGTCAAAGGGACTTGGAGTTCAACGTTGGAGATAAAGTCATCCTTCGAATATCTCTAAGGAAGAGAGTCATGCGATTCGGGAAAAATGGGATAATAAGCCCAAGGTATATTGACCTATTTGGGATCCTGAGCCGCATAACAGCCATGGCCTATCATCTTGCACATCCAATGTATATTTCTTAAGATCATTATATTTTTCACGTATCACTCTTGAGGAAGTGCATAGTTGATCCCTCACATGTACTAAACTTAGAGATGGTGCAGTAGGAAGATGATATCTTATATGAGGAGCTGCTAGTAATGATTATGGATCGAATCGATAAGGATATATGCAACAAGAAAACACACTTTTCCGATGTTTTTTGGAGGAACCACAGGTTTGAGGAAGCAACATAGGAACCAGAAGAGGTAATGAAGGAGAAACACCCTCACCTATTTGTGTAAAGTGAAATTTCGGGGGTGAAATTTGTCAAGGGGTAAGAATGTAACAACCCAAAGTTTTATAATTGAAATTCCATTCTTATAATTATGTCATTAAATAACATGAAAACACAATATAATGAACTAATAAGTGATAAGTGACCTTTAAACACAAGTTTGTCACTTCTGTGTTTGGAATTTTGAAAATCTCACACACACGGTTGTGTTTAAGATGATTTTTGGAGTCTAATAAAAAAAAATTTTAGGTGATTAGTAACCTACCCTTATGAATAGTAAAATACCTTTATGAATACTGATATACCCTAATTAATAGTATCCTCTCCTATGATAGTATAAAAATAATTTCCAAGTGATTGTATGATGTACCTATATTTTAGAATAAGTAAATGAATGTTTTAAAACTATTTTTTGTAACAAACCCTGATTTTAATTAAATATTAAATTATTCATATATAAAAAATTATTTTTTAAACATGGAATTCATTTTTGAATTCTACATGTTGAAAAATGGTTGGGGTAAATATTTGGGATTTTCTTAAAATACTTGAATTTTTTATGAATAGTGAAAAACCATTATTTACAAAAATAAGCTAAATAAGCTAATTATAGAGTGATGTGTGATGTTCTGCTGATGTATGACCACTTGGTTCTAGATAACATGATAAATTCACTATTATTGGTCATTCAAGACCCACTTCTTAGCGTAAATTAAGAAACTAATGAATTTTATATTAAGGTAACCCCTCTCCCCTCAACTATAAAAAACCACCCATCACACCCTCATTTCATCACACCTCAAAAGCTCCATGCCTTCTCTAAACTCTTCCCAAACATCATCCCTATCCCCTCTCCCACTTTCATTTGCTTCTGGTCTCATCAAAAGAACAATCCTAGCTTCATTAAGGTTAATCTCAAGAAGATGATTTAAGAGGTAATTTCTCTCCCTCTTCTCCTTTAATTTCCTTTCATGTTCAAGTTCATTTATTGATATCTCCCCACCTATAATCATCCAAAGTTTATTTTAACAACATTATTATACATATAATGTAATTTAATGATGCTAATGAGATATTATATCTTCTAACCCACTTTCTCTCTTCATTTTTTTAAATAAATAGAACATTGTTCGTGAGGTGTTAATTTATCCGCTTCAAGAACAACATGCTTTCTTCTTTCATTTATACCTTCAGATCTAGTCATGAATCCATTTTTATGGTTGAAAAATTATTTATTATATGTATTATTTCCTATTTAATTTTCAAGAAATAACTTATGGCCATATTACTAATTGATAAATTAAAACCAGTTCGTTGTGATCGAAAAACTGTCCAAATAAACCCAAATAATCAACATTTAATTCTTTAATAATTACACATACACATGGATATAATATGATTAATTATAACATCATTAAATATCTTGTAATATCATTAATATCATGTAATATATGTTCTTGGATGTTTACCCATGTTCTACCCAAACATCAATTTAAGAATACAAGTGAACCACTCAAGAAAACCATAAAATTAAAAATTCTCAAATAATGTTTTTAAACTCTAGAACTCATCCAAGGGAACATAAAATCACATAATGAATCCATAATGAACCATAATATTTTACAAAAGGTTATTTATTTCTAATTAATGAATATAATTTCATTATATAGGACATTAAAGGGAAGGAAGCATTCAGATACAAGGGAAGGGGAAATTCTCAAAACCACCTTTTATCCATTGGGTTCACCATATTTCACTCCATTTGTGATATGGTTACTCCTTAAAGAAAATTTATTCATCATTTTCTTTCCTTTTCAAGTATATAAATTTTTTTCCCTGGTTTTTATATCAATCAATTTTTTTCCAAAAGAAATCTTCTTTTAAGAACGCGCCTTTTACTTCTCATTCAAGATTGACTATTCTTGTAACATATATGTTAATCCCCTTTCTTTTGGGAACCCAATGTTTATGAATTTGTTATTTTGAGATAAAACCCATTCCTTTTCAGGGGTCAGTTATGTTCTTTTATGTTATATGTTCATTTTCTCAGGCATGATAAATTATAATGTTATGATGTGACGGGTGTGCTCGGAATAATATAACGCAATATGAATATTTAAATGTGACGGGTGCACCAAGAATTATACAGTGCTCCAATGAATTGCATAAAGTGATGAATCTCATGAGTAAATATGAAATGATATGTAAAAAATATTCTAGATTCGTTCACAAGTATGTGTGTTAGTTATCCACTAATACATGATGTTTCATTTTTTATGCATTGCCACATTTCAAGTCTTTTACTTATGCTCCTCTCATGTTCATGATCTTTTGCCTATGTCATGATTATGATCACCCCATGATATATTGTTCTTATCTATCCTCTTACTAGGCTTTTATCTCACACCTTTTGATGTATATCCTCCGGTGGCTACCTGTACTAAGGAGAGGTCAAGTGCCAATAAGAATTTAGAGAATAAGAAATTAAATAAATGTTTATGCATGATGTTGTAATTGCTATGTACAGTCCAAGTTTGACCAAGACACTAAACCTTTTGATCCTCTATGTGTATTACTGTAATGTTTTTTATCTTTAAAATTATTTCATATTAATGTATGGAAAGTTCAAGATTCTATAGTTAAGGATACTACATGCCATGTAGTCATAATGAACACACCACGTATTTTTTAATTTGATATATAAGAGCAGGGTCATGTCTCATATTTGAAAATAACATCTTCTGCCCGTGATTCATATTGGAGCATTATGGAATGGCTAACAGCCTCTGAACCCCGCTTGATTCAATGTCCACGCTCCAATTGAGGCACTTTTGTGGGTGATGGAATACCAACAGTGAGTTCTCAATACCCCTAAAGCTTCTCATCCTATTTCCTCTTCTCTTATGAGTTCTTTAACGTCGGTTTTTTTTCACCATTTTGTATATATACCTTGATCTAGAATTATTCAAGGGTCTATGTTCATGTATATTGATCGTACGACATTGAGGTAGGTATTTTCTGTCTTTAATTGCTAATATTTGGAATATATATACTAAAAGTGTCACATTCAAACATTTTGGGTAATACATGATTTGGAATTTAACCATGTTATTACCAGCTATAGTTTAATGGATTTATAAATGGTTTTTGCTTATGTGTAAGGTTATATAACATCTTTATAGGATAGCCCATGGGTAAACTTCTCTTTGATTTTTTGTTAATCCATGTTTGGTTTAGGATGCCTATGAGGAATACCTTGTTTATATTCCTATAAAGATTAGGATGTTTTTTGATTTATTATATGAAATGCGTGTGATATGCATTGTGAATGTTGATCCATGTTGTATTTTCATATTACATGGGATACATTCATATAATTTTAAAACTAATTTCTAATAGACCATGACATCCTTGGGCTTGGAATACATAGTGGGATTCCAAATTATTTTTCATTTATATGATATGTGTGCAATTTCTTTTCCACATTACAATGAGAACCTTGGACCAGGAAGACTAAGGGGCCTTTCAGATTATTTACAGAAGACTGTGAGAGCCTTGATGTAGAACATTGACCCAAGGGGTTAGACTATGAGACCTTTCCAATAGGGTCATTATTTATTTAATTGATTCTTTGTGGGAAAAAGTGGGCCAGATTGTGAGAACATTCCCAAAGGTTCATTTGTGAATAGTTAAATGATTTTGAAGCATTTTCCAAGCCAAAGAACAAAGATGAATTTAGTATTACTTGATTATTTAGATTGTCTTATGAGAAGTATATTATGGATACATTACATGGGTGATACATAGCTTAGGCGAGAATCTATTGTAACATTATAAGAAGGAGGTATAATAAATTGAAAATGAATGTAATTTAAAACTATAGAACAATTTTCTTTTGAGTAATTTCTAGTTTATATATGCATTTATGCATATTTCATGATTTATATATTTTCTGTCAGTTAGGTACAAATCATTTGGTGGTTTCCGACTAGGATTCATCTCACACCTTGTTTTGTTCATTATTTTAGACACACAAATATTCTATGATTATAGGTATCGATAAGAGAAAGATCTCAAATTAATTATGTACTTTATTTCTATTGGATCATTAGAGAATGGGACCAAGCTAAGGCCTGTGATGCTCTTGGATTTTAATTTATTCTTTATTACATTTTTTTATGTATTTATTTATAGAATTGTGAATTTTTTGGTTGTATTCATAGATTCATGATCCCTGAATCATATATATATATATATATTGTGGAATCTGTTTGATTTACTTTCATACTTCTATTGTTTATTTTTGTTTGTTATTCATTCATCCACTGTTGTTTACTATTTATATCCTACTATTTATACCCTTATAATGAGGTTATTGTTTCCCCAATTCCATGTCTTATCCCTCACATATAGTCGGCAACCTCTGGAATTGGGTGAAATGAGCTTATGGTCTTGTGACCAATTGGGTCTGGGGCACTTTTGGGTGTCACATTGATCTGGGATGTTACAATAGTGATGTTTCATTAATCTCATGTCATAATATTAATTGAAATTAACTTCATTCCTTTATCTATGGATTCATAAGATCATATGTTCCTCTAATAAATGACCAATTTCAATCCAGCCATGGTGTTTCTCAAAGGTTTTGAAATATTCATGAAATGTTGTGAGTTTCATGAATGAATTTGAGTTTCAATAATGTGTGATGTTTTTTAAACAAGATGAATTTTTTTGAATGTGGGTAAATGGTTTTGAAAAAGAATTAAATTCATTATAAAAAAATATATTGGAATTTATCATAGACCATTCATAATGAGATATTTATTAAATAATAGTTCAATACTGAAGGAGATGGTTCCGCATTTGTGATGTTCACAACAAGTTATTAAAAGTGAATATTGATGTTCAAGGGTCACTAATCAGTCCATCAACTATCAAATAGTATATTCATGTATTGGAATATGATCCAAATATATTTTCTACATGAAATATTGATAAAAGTGGGAAGACAAAGGGAACGACCCTCTGGTTGTAGTGAGCCAAACCCAAAATATTGTAAAATAAGTGAGCATGTCGTGGGGTGCTTATAATAAAAAAATTATATCCAAAAAACTAGTCACAATTTCTGGAATTTGGCACATTTACCCAAAATGATAGTATTCTCTTTATATGTTCCCTTATGGGGGTAAAACATGTAAAAACCATGTGATATTTATGGTTTCATTTCTTATATTCTATAGGATGAAAATATGTGGAAGTGGATTTAAATTATAATTGTTCTTTTCCGAATAAGGAATTGATAATAGACTCAATTAATATGACAATCAATTATTTTGTGATCACAAAAGTGACCCTATTAATACGCGAGTTGAAGAATGGTTTGTAGAGTGAATGTTTCAGAGGTACATAAGAAAATGAGGATGTATTTCTTACCATAATGCACCCCCTATCAGATAATCACATAGTATATTCCCATGTGTGTAAAACACATTAATTAATAATAATTTTAATTACTAAAGACCATTATAGATTCTTAGAGACTAGAATATCCAATAAAACATAAAATATGGAATTCCTACTGGTAGATCGTTGCTCATTGTATCCCACCATAGAGACAACTATGTATGAATATAATGAGATAATGTGTTATATTATATTGAGTACTGAGATATTATTTTAAATATATTATGTTCCCCATCATTTAATTTCATCCTACCATAGAATAAGGTATTAATAATAACATCATGTAATTTCATATTTTACATCATAGTGGGGAACTTCTATTCCCTTTTAAAAAATAAATATTGTAGAACATTATTAAATTAATTTCAAGTAGAAATATTAATGCTATTTTATAAATTATTAAAATGAATATTCACTTCATTTACTATATATGTAATAAAAGTAACAAGAAATGAGTAATATAACACTAACTCCAATATAAGGTTCGTCTTATTCATATGTATTTCCTACAAAACACTGAGCATGAAAATCCCAACTGAGCTTCTTGGTCAAAACCTATCTATCATATAGCTTTTCTACCTGGTAACCTCAATTCAATACCCCATATTAGATAACATATTCAATAGATTTATTCTACATCTGAAAGCATCAAACTCATACTATTTCATTACATTTCCATTATCTAATACCACTACATCTCATAGGTTCTTTATCCAGTTGACTCTGTCTGAAAAAACATCGTATCGTTTCCACTATCTGATACAACGTTATCCATTTATACTATATATAATGCATCAATATAAAATCACTATCTAGGTATTAGTTTAATGCATCACATCTTCAATAATTAACATGTCTGAGACAACATGAAAAAAATCTTCACAATGCACCTTATACCCTTTATATGTGTAGCATATATCTAAAAATAAAGGGTGGAACATGAATTAAAATAATCCTACTCAAACATTGAATATACATATTAATTATTTTTATATTTAATACCTAAAAATTAAAATATTATTGGATCAACATACGTCATCATGATTTTTAGAAAATCTGGTATTCAATGATTATTCAAACTTTATAGATTCTTTAAAAGAATCAAAATATACATTTAATGATTATTGAAAATTTGAATTTACATTATAGCTTCATCAATATTAATTTCTGCACAAATACTATGAAAAACCCCTTAAACCATTACACATTACTCCTCCAATGAACTACTTCATCTTGTAATGATCTGTTTGACAAAATATTATAAGAACTTTACCATTTTATAATTCTCTATATGTATCCTTTATCTCATTACTTTGAGTAACTCTACCTAGTGGTATTAGCCCAAAAACCATTATATGATTCCTTTTCATGGAACCCACTATCCTATAAAATTAGAAATGTTCTTATATAGAAATCATAAACTTTTGTCTACCTGGTGATCCCAATTTACATCCTATGTTGATCTCCCTATTCTAAATCTTCATTGGGTGAACTTCTTCTGAAAAAGTAAAATTCTCTGTGAAAATAAAAACAATTATCTATATGATAATACCACAATATTCATGAGGTAAACATTATCTAGATTCAATCACATGATTATTTTTTGTGTAGAGAAACTCTATTTGATCAAATAATAAGTTTATTGGAACAAACATTGGGTTCCAACCTCACTCTGTTCTTCTATGTTAGATCAACTTCATCTAACCACCTCAGTATATTCATCCCAGATTTCTATATATAGTATACTAAATTCTGAATCACTGTAAATAAAACTCAATTATTTCATGGTATTTATATATTTTCACAAAAAAATCATAAATTAATCTTCCTCTTTTGTCAAAGTATAATAAAACACCATTTGTTCCCAATATGAGTAATGTGCGCTACAATAGAATGGTATCTAATGATAGATAAAATTTAGCTTTAGCAATGATAAAAAATAATTATGTTAAAAGTGATGATAAAATGGGTTCACCGTTAGAAGAGCTATAAATGTGATAAAAAATGATCCATTTTTCATTTCTAAACAAATTTCTATGAAATTATCCCTTTTATTATTGGCTTTTCAAGCATTGATAAATGAATCCATTTACCATTTCTTCTTTATTTTTGTAAAATGGTTCTCTTATATCAAGTTTAGCACAAAAATACTCAGTAAAATAAAAATCCATCTCTATTTAGTGCTCAAAACACATTTTATACAAGATTGAGCCACCCTTTTATCAGAAGTCATGCTCTTAAGCTAGGACTCCTATTCATGCGGGATTTCTACCTATTCCCCCTTGTATCACTGCTCGAGTCCACAATTATCATCTATCCTCCAAACCCCTAATCACCCACAGCCACCGAGATTCTATCTTGGAAACAACTCCTTCATAAAAAGATCATGATAACTATGTAACGTTTTTTCCGTATGTATTTCATGATACATATATTTATTTATATTTATTTTTACATTATTTTTATTAATATTTTTTTAAGTGAACTTTTTACTTATATATTTCATTTTTTTTGTATATATACTAACATAATTATTTTTAATTTCATTTATAAAATATTTTTAAATATTTAAATATATATTCATTTATTTACATATAAATTTATATATATATATATATATATAAATATTTACATATATATTTGTATGTTTATATGTTTATATTTTTTACATATAAATTTATAATGAATTTCAAAAATGCATATTTATTGAAAATACCATAATTTTTTTTTGTGAGTATATATATATATATATATTTATATATATATATTTGTGTGTGTGTGTGTTGATATGTGTGATTGTGTATTTGTATAGGTTTTTCTATTTGTGTTAACATATTTGATTATATATTAATACTAATATATATTTCTTGCGATGTATATAGACACAAACCTATATTAACATTCCAATAATCAATCTTAACACTAGTCTAAATTAGTATACTACCCATATGTTGTTATATATATATATATGTGTGTGTGTGTGTGTATATTTTTCAATATATATACTTATTTTAATATATATATTTATATATTCATATATTAATGAATATAAATAAATAAATATATTTATATATATATGTTTAATTATTACTTGAATCGCCTATCGTAGATTGTGTAAAAAAGACAATATTATTTTCCTTGTGTCGTAAATTAGCTCACTAGGGATATCTCACATAATTATACTCATAGTCGATCACTTATCGATTGTTAGTTAAGTTAAGTTATTTTTTTATTTTTTCTTATTTTATAAAAAAATATAAATATGGAGGGAAAGAGAATAGAATAAAAAATTTAACATAACATTAAAATTTAAGAAAAAATAGAATGAATGATGTTGTAGAAAAAAATGAATTTATCTGAAGATATTATTCCATGGAGAAACTCAATAAACTTTTTTATATATTAATAATGTACACAAACCATAAAATTGTAATCACCTTCTTCTACCATAATTTTCAATGAATAGTGGACTCAACAATCGCCATAAACATCATACATCCACATCCTCATTTCAGGGAGAATTAGTATGGAATAGAAATTTAACAATTATATGGATTTAGTGAGGATTACACCCACCACAAATCATACTCATGTTATATCGATGCAAATATAATTCATTGACATGGGATTCACACAGGATTTCTCCATAGATATATTCCTCATGACACATTAAAATATTCATGAGTATAAGAGATCTCAATGTATAATATCAGATAGATAGATAGATGGAGATAAATAATATAGGAACACTATATTTTAATTTTCATATGAGATTTCATGAGAAATGATTTAATAAAAAAATTAATATAAAAGAAAACAATAACTACATCAAAATTTCCTAGTGATGTTGTAGATCATCAATTAGCAATATAGAACAACTAACTTTATAGGCATGAAATGCTCCATGAATTGATCTTTTAATCATAATATATTAACATCATATTCAAAAACAATTATTTTTACATTTTTCAATGATTCCTATTTAAAATCAATTAAAAGAACACTATTAAATAATCTCTTAATTATTGATGAGAGATTTAAACTGCATTTTTCTTGGACATATTTCTATATATTCACAAATTGATATATTAGGGTTTAATTTGAATTAATCCTCATTTTAGATATATTCATTTTTCCATGTTTCATTTGACTCATCACTATCCTCAAATCGCATATGCATGGAATGAATTATCCCAAACCAAGCATTAATCTGTTTGTGAACAATAGATGACATGTGAAAGGGATGAGGTGCCTTGACATAACTTTTTAGTCTATTGGGGTTTCAATATGACATAACAAGGCATTTTAATAGCTTCTTTGAGATTTAGAATCCAATTTCAACCAAAATATAAGGCATGAATGTTTCTAATTATTCATCCCCTAATTGAATCATTATGCCTCAAAAAGGAGAAGTGAACGCCATGTGTTTTCTTATTTAGGAATATATATAAGACACAATCACAACCACAAAGAGGGATTGTCCATTTCTCATTTTATATACTCCTCATTCAAGAATTCATGTCATATGTGGGATATCAACATGGGGATAAACCTATTTTAATCTCATATCATTTATCCATGATGGATTCATTAGTGGTTTCAATATAACCATTATCAATCCATCACAATGGTCAGATCGAGCCCCATTTTTGCAGAGTATGGAGTTTTAGAGCTTCAAGATCACCATTGATGATTCGTGTATTCCTAAAATATTACAGGTTGTGGTATTGGTTATTATCGCAGTAGAAAGGATCCACGATAGCAGATATATACTTCGAAACATGATAGAATTGTTGAAAAAATAATTAAAATGAGAATCAATTAATAATTAATTAAATTAATTATCTTAATTCTATTTTTATCATGTAAATTTTATAAGAATTAGAACCCAAACAAAAAAATATACCTTCTATATATGTATATACATATTCATACATTTTAAAACGTAGAATAAAATAGATAAAAAAATTTCAAATAAAATTGAAAATTAATTTTTATTTATATACGAATTATATATTTTAATTGAAATTTTATATATAAATATGTTTATTCATTTTTTCAATTAAATTTTTATACATAATTAGTTTAAAATATAATTATATCTATATGTATTCATTTATTTTTAAAATGGATGGTAATCATTATATTAAAGGATTATCCAAATTATCATTACATGGGACTCGAGGAAAAGAAGAAAACAATGTAAAAAGGATCCTTATCACCCTAAAATGAGGTATGCAAATGTGAAACATGATAATCTTCTTTACCAATAGATTAAAACTAACAAGATAGCAACATAGATTCCATTAGATATATTTTTTCCAAAATATATCAAAAAACATAATGTTCTCATTCTCCTCAATTCAATGATTTAATGATAATGTGGCTATTAGATGGTGTCCACAACATATATGTATATATGTATATATATAATTATAAATAACCATAAAATCTGTTGTTTTTATATTTTCACACATTAATATCTATAAAAAACTAATACATGAAAAAAATTATTTCCCTACAGAAATAGAATGACAAACCCCACTTAAATAAAGTAAGAATTCCATAGTATGTTAAAATAGCTAGGTATACCAATGAATAAATCAGTTTTGGAAAATTGAAATGCCTTTTTTTCTTATAAAATACATTTATGGGGTTCCCAAAGGTCCTTGAATCCATATCACTTCACTATATTCAATTTTATATCTCATGGAGCATAAACATGATCTTCTATCAAAAGTTAAAGATGTTTTATGTTCAAGTCATGGATTCACCATATCTAAATATATTAATTAATTCATTAAATTTTTCTATATAAAAGTTTGTATTAATTTTTTTAATTAATACTTATTTAAAAATTAAAAATTAATACTAATTTTTAATTATTTTATAATCTATTTTACTAAAGGGGAAGATTCTGGAGCAGTCATTATCATGTACAATTTTTCTATTTCTACAAATTGTGTATTAGATACAACATCAGTTTCTAAATTTTGTATTTAAATATAGCATCCACGTATATTTTGGAGGATTGACCAAGTCAAAGTATATATCTGTGTTTCTAATGAATCTAGAATTATTTTTATTTCTATTGGAGACTACCACATCACGTGTTTAATAAGAACGATCATTATTCGGAAAGGTTATAATTATTTTTATTCTATTTCCATAAACATTTTTTTTATACAAAATTGATATAAATGCATTAATTTTCATGTTTTGAAGTAAATTCGGTTTCTTTATTTATAAATCATGTTTTATAAGAAGTAAAAATTAAATAACAGTCTATATGTGTTGTCTTTAACAAAACAATTAATTAAAATTTATAATCAACTATTTCTCAAGACTCATACCACACCCAACTATGACATCACTGGCCAATTCATGTTATTAAGATGTACATGAAAAAATCAAACCAAGATGGATTTTTGGATTCTTTTTTAAAAAACTTGATGTATGTCATGAATGTTTACAAAGAAAAATAAAAAAACCCAATTTAGTGAAATGTTACAATAGGAAGGTAAAATCATTAATTTTCACACATAAATGTGTGTGGAAAACTATTACTTGAAGAAAGGTTCAAGTACTCATATTTAATAATTATTATTGATTATTTTAATAGACATAGATATTTACACTAAATGAGATACATTTCAGATTCATTTGATGTCTGTAAATAATAAATGAATGAAGTTGAAACCCGGCATGATAAGAATATTATGAATCTATTTTTCAATCATAGGGGTGGATATATTAATTAATTTTTCCCTGATTATTAATAGGTGTTTGTGATTTAATCTCAACGAACTCATCATTATACACAATAATGGAGTAGATTTACAATAAGTAATAACCACTGTTTAATGAACATGGAATGATCAATGATCAGGTATGTTGGTATTCCCTTATCCTTTTGGGAAAACCGATTATAGAAAGAAACAGATATACAAAACAATGTCCCAAGAAATTGAAATATGATATTACATATGAACTTTGTTGTCAAATGAAGTCCATGATGTCAAATTTACATGTGTGGGATATTGAATCAATTTTAATGCTTATATAGGTAACAAAATGCACCTCAAGGCACAATGTGTTGCTTTATAGGATATGTCATGAAAAATGGTATATAACATATAATACCCCAAAAAAGTTAATTATAGAAACACACTAAATACTCCATGAAAGGGAAGAAAAATCTAAAAGATATCGTGGGAATAAGATTGGAATTGATGAGGTACAAGATCAGGGTAAACAGGACTAGATATATGAAAAAATTCTATAAATCATTGTGGATGAATATGTCCCAGGGAAATATGAAATATATTAAAGTATTATGGAGGTTATAGAAACATAAAAACATGTGGTTCTTATCATTGAGGATAGAGACTCACCATTAATTTATAGTAATGATTATATAACATATAAATAAGTAGTAAGTGGTATATATGATTTGAAGTGGAATGAAGATATGAATTTTGAAATGGATTCCATGAACAAAAAGAAAGTCTACAATTTTCTACATCCTCTAATAGATGTAAATACTATTGGTTTTAAATTTTAATTAAATAGTAAACTAGACATGGGTATACATTTGAATATATATAATGCAAGAATAGCTGAAAAAGGGTTCAAAAGTGTCAATGAATAATCTATGATGATGCCTTTTAACCTAAAAATTTACTGAAATCTATCATAATTATATATTCCATTATGGATTAGAGTGATTTTAAAATATTGAAAATTTATTTGAAAACAACCTTCTATAGTGGAACCTAAATGATGATGCATGTATTACACAACCCAAAGGGTTGGGACATTGGAGGATGGAAACTAGGTAAAAAATTGTGATGATCTATTTATGGATTAATGTAAGCTTCGATGTCATGGAAATATTTTTTATGAATCCATAATGGAATTTGTTTTCAGATGGAATTAACATGAGACTAATTCTATACAGGGTTTAAGGGGAGTGCAGTTTTAATGTTAATATTTTCTCTTTAGAACGTACTACTCATTTTTAGCTAAATACAATACATATAGTCTATTAATGGTTTGATAGAAACATGGTTCTCTATGAAACAATTAGCTGAATAAATATATATTCGTGAGATCAATATCCTAGAAACTACATGGAATAAGTCAAATTATATATATGGACATGATAATGAAGAGTTTTATTATTGAAAAATCCAATAAGGGATTCTTCTAGTGTCAAATAATATTATATGTTCCAATAAAATCTGTTATCATACACAAGAGAAATAAAAAAGGATGGAAATGAATAAATACACATCATTTATTGGCTTATTCATTTATGTTATCTTATATACAAGGATGAAGGTTGTATAATCATTATTTATGGTAGAATGATTTCAATATAAAACAAGTAACAAATGTTTTATGACATTGAAGACTATACTTTTTTATTTTAGAAGAACTAAAGATATATCTCTTTTCTATATAGGAGGCACATAACTTGTTATTTATGGGTATGTAGGCTCTATCTACAAACAAATCATGATGTTAACGAATCACATTCAAGGTGTATCATCACACTCAATGGAGATGTTATTAGCTGGGAGATCTCAATAAAAACTATGGCACAGTTTATATTATAGATTTCATGTATATTATGGCTTATAAGGTAGATAAAGAAATTGTTTGGATATGAAAATTCAGCCAACAGCTCGATTTGTTATCTACAAGTAACGAAAATATCACACTATTTTGTACGGCCTTCTTGGATCTTGAAATAGATGTAATATCACATTAGAAGGTGAAGAAAAAAGATCAGAAGTATCATATATTGGTATATTTTTCTCAGATATGAGATGATTTAATGAGTAGGGTCTCCAAGGAAGAAAACATGAGGGCACTTTTAATTTAGTATTCACTTAGTGGAAACATGATAATCATATGGAAGTATAGTAAAAAAATCATTGGAAGTTTTCTATAGTCCAAGTGGGAGTCTATTGGATTTGGTATTTTTGATTCATCTATATGTACTTTTGAATATTTGTATATTCAAAGATAGGAATATTAATTGAATATCATATTATATACTATTCATTTTTTTCTTACTTTAATATAATAATACCCTTGTTTATTTTTTAATAGAAAATGGAATAACAATTCCCCACTATGATTTGAACCATGAAATTCAATGAAAATATTCGTAAACATGGTGTTGTTGTTGGATAAAATTTATAATGGAGAATATTGTATGTTTAATGTTAAATTTGAGTACTCATAAGTAAAGGTAACTTCAAATATGGATATTCTAACATGGTAATGTTCAATATCGGATATTTTGATAACATATATACTTGTACTAATTCCATTTTTTTTATGTTTCCTCGGATATTTGGGCCAAAAAGTGTGTCTAATGATCTGTATAATTTATGATTGTTATTTTTTTGTATCATAACTCATGAACATAGATTTATTGACCATGTTAATGACACATAATGTTCATTGGATGTAGTGTACATTGGGTGCATCACTAATGATTATCCATTAGCAAAATATTTGATGAAGGATTTGTCCCTTCCAAATTAATGGATATTAATATCTCAACCCTATGATTGAAATAAAATTATAGTATTGAATTCCATTACCTTGATAAAATGATGAATTTATTTTATATATTCGAATAAAGATGTATCATGCATATATGTCGATGGAACCGGTGCACAACATGCTCGAAGAGATATTGTGAAAAATGAATTACATTACAAAGCCATTGCTCATATATGGTTGTTAATGTTTAAAAAATTAAAATCCCTATCTCAGGTACCTTGACCCATTTATAGATATTAATAATGTAATTTAGGCAATCTCATCTAATTCGAACTTGAAAGAATCATAGAGGGAGAAACACTATGTGCTTCTGTTGATCTCAATTGAATTTTATTAGAATATAATTATTGAAATAAATATTATTCTAAAGAATGAGGAGTAATTTTATTCATGATTTAGAATAAAAAAATTAAATAAATATTCATTAAGAAGTCAATTTTATATTAAAATGAAATTTATTTACTAATTTATCAAATAAATAAATTCTTTATTTCTTCAAGTATTCAATAAATAAAAATGTGCACAAGAAGAAGATGATTTTGTTTGATAATAAATATAAATTTTTAAGTTATTAAAATAATGAAAATCATTATTCTAATTAGAAAATGATGTCTAATAAATATAATATTATTATTTTATTACATGAAATATAATTATAAATGTTATTATCATTTTATTTTGGGAACTAGTGACATTAATTAAATAATAAAACCTATCCCTGGGTCTATAAATAAACCACTAATTCATTCTAATAGAGATTAAAATTAAAAATATTGCGTACAATATATTTATCTCCTGAATCCTTCTCTTCATTCTCATTTCCTCTTAATAATGGTAAGATCAAGAGAATTTCATCGCATCCAAAGAAATTTTAAGCTATCAAGACGAACAATGCATGATAACAAATAAACTATTCTAGCACATGTAGATTCATCAATGTAGTTTTACTATTATATGATCATTTCGGGATCACGACTAGAAATATTCTATACATGGATCCTATATATGAAATGATGGATTACTAAAAAATATTTCATATTATCTACATCTAAAATAAATATTGATCTAAAAAAAGTGGTATTATTTTATTGAATTTTAATTAATTAATTATACATTTAATGAAAAAATATCTCTTCTTAGTTATAGGATATCTTTTTTTCAATACTCGAGTAATTTTTTATGAAAATTTCCATAACATATTAAACTATATGTGATTGATCCATAAAATCAATAATTTTTTGATTTGGTATTATCTTTTAAAATCTCTTCTACGACCCCTAGAACCATTAAAATTGGTAGTTCTTGTATTGTTTGAGGTACTTATATCCATGGATATAGATAATGTAAGGGAGTGATTTCATGGAAACATCACAAAAAAATAGATCAAGGTATTTTTTAATTTAGCATTATAATAACATCATTTGATCTGTTACATTTCTCATCTATTACCACCAATAACTATACTAATAGATAAGGGAGTGAGGATCTAGTTATCATATTAGCGTGAAGTGTCATTTCTCAATCCTAGAAAGTGGTTGACTACATCATGAGTATTGATCAACCAAAGATAGGAATTGGGTGTGTTTTATACTGTGATGAATTAGATGTCAGTGTTGGAGGAGAGATGATATATAGGGAGAAGGTAGTGGCTTACGGGTCACACCTGTTGTGACCCCATGAGTGTAAACACCCTACACATGACTTAGACCTAGAAGTCATCATCATTTCATTATAGTGTTGGGGACACTTTCTCATTGATAATAGATTTGTAGTCTACACTTACCATGACTTCCTATGTTATATGTTTAAACCAAGGTACCTGATTCTATGGAAGCAGTTATGGGTATAGTATCTTGAAATTTGTGGATTATTAATAGATTAATCACAAAGGATAGATAATATCATTGAAAATAACCTTATTCATAATATAATGGTTCCTAAAGAGCTTCATGAGTGGACATCATAGGAAGAATGAAATTTGATGAGACTGTTGGATGAATAGAGGATAGATGCTAATGAGAATTAGATATCGGAGAATTTTTCAACACTAGTGGTGACATCATTTGTGGTGGAATAGGAAATTTCATGATATGATACTGAACATGTGTGTTATAAGATCCAATAAAATCTTTATTTTATTGACTAAATAACCATGTGGTGATTTGATGGAAATAATTTGATATTTGTACAAGGGATAGTAGTATCACCTACTTCAATCGTAGAGGCATTGATGATGGAACATATATATCTCTGGAGGAGTATTACATCCAGTTGTGTAAATGAAGTACCATGACCTTAGGAGGTAGTTTTGGTAACTAGGGAGGAAGAGGGAAATCACCTAATTTGTTTCCCGATTCCTTACCTAGCAGAGGGAAATGAACAAGTATCAACATCCTGGTGGTTTTCCCAAGCCACATACAGTTCCCATAGAGAAGTGGAAGGATGTCATAATGTACTTTTTGATGAGGTTACAGAGGACCACAATAATTTTTGATGTTGTCTTGAATATTTTTGATCACCTAACAAAGGTAAACCATTTATTATCAATCTAAAAGACTCACATCGTGGATGAACTCAAAAATATATATATCCATGATATCATATAGTTACATAGAGATCCTTATATAATGGTATCTTTTAGAGAAAAACTTTCCACATATCAATATGAGTTGGGTCTACAGATGTTCTTATTGACTTAGTTGTGGTTGAGTAAAAAATTTCATCTTCGTCATATAGATAGATTGAGGAGAATATTCTCATACTAGAGGATATGCATCAATCTCACATTCTAGACTTCAGGGAAATGTCGGATGATCATTTATCCTTATATAGTTCTACAATAATAACAGTTTCTATGATTTAATAAAGGTGTAAAATTTTATGATCTTTATGAGAGGCCAGTTCGTTCCACTATTTATTAGCACGAGGCTATTTAGGAAGTAGTTTATGGGACCATTTTTTTACAAGGGACCTCAAATAGAGTGAAAATAATTTAAAAGAGGTTGAATAGCTTAGGGAAGGTCTAGTTTAAATTCCATCTGTAGAAGGAGAACGTTCAAGTTCTTTATTGGAGATCAATTTTTCATGGGAGTAACTCCTCAGTAGGGCCATTGATTTCAATCTAAAACCATGTTATTTTCAAAAATTTGAGATCAAAGAGTGTGTTGGGATAGTGTTGTATTGTCAGGATCCTCCTTCACACTGCTATGGTATGCATGATATGATCCATGAATATTATCTCCATAGGTATGTGATCAGTCTAATTCATGATTTAGACTATGAGAAATATTAGTTGGATCTAGATACATCATATGAGGAGAATCTAGTGTGTATTGTAGACCAGTGCAGAAAAGACTTTTCTTAGGGGAAGATAGTTCCACATTTCAAGATCCTATGATAGCATGGATGGACACATGAGATGAGTTGGAAATGTGAGTCAGATGTTTGAGCTCAAGGCCCAAAGTTGTTCATGAAGGATTGATAGAGACACTTATATAGTATGAGAAGTCATTATAGGGAAATATTTTTATATCCTATATTTTTAAATGTTTGAAAATTACTGATTAAATTTTTTTATAAGATATTTTTAGGTAAAATTAAAAATTTTCAACTTTTTCAGCCAAAT
The DNA here is from genome assembly GCA_963277665.1 of Viscum album. Lineage (NCBI taxonomy): Eukaryota > Viridiplantae > Streptophyta > Magnoliopsida > Santalales > Viscaceae > Viscum > Viscum album. The sequence goes on from OY728128.1 coordinate 330,211,036, forward strand.
GTATAGACTAGGGCCTACTTATATTTTAATTTCTTATTCTAATACATTTTATTTATTTTGGATTTTATGTAAAGGTAATGATTATTTTTTAATGGATAAGAAAGGGTAAACAACTATTGTGTAAGGGTATGGAGTTTTTTCTGGGCAATGTGTAATGGTAGCCTTATAATTATAAAGATTACATAGGGGTAAACTTTTCATTTCATAAGTGTATATAGGTATTTATAAATGATTCATAAATGTAACTACCCATTTCTATAAGCTATATAAGGTTAAGAGGAATGTTCATTCTTTCTCATAAGGGTATCTTTACCTATGCCAAGGGGTCAATACTAATATATAAAGGCTACATAAGGGTAATGCTATAGCTATATAAGGGAGGTTTGGAATTCATTCATTTTATAAGGGTAAACCTCTTTACCCATACATGATGTCTTGGATCTATATAATGGTAAAACCATGTGACCATTATTTCTTATTTTGGGAAAATATTTTTACAATAATTTCTTATTTTATATTTTTCATCATAGGCTTGTAACACATTAAGAAGAATTTAAAGGTGTAAAATCAAGAATAAATTATTATATTTACTCATTTTGGATTTAAACACCTTTTATTGATGCAATTAAATACTCTTTATTGAAGATAAATTTTTAATACAAATTAATTGGGGAATTAAATTTTATATTCACAAATTTGAGGAAATATAAATGGATTTTCATGTTGAAAATGTATAAATCTTTCTACGGTTATATATTAGAGTCCCTCTTGAGTCTGAGTAGCATAACATTCCATTATGTAATATTCGTAAATTCTTATTCATTATATTCTAGAACATATTCTTGTTTCTATGTGTGGAATAGTTCTCTCTACCTCTTCATCATTTTGGTGCAACAATTTAAGGGAATAATTACTAGGTATCTTTTCAGGAACAATTTTTGAGTTAAACCATCATAAAATTTTTGGAAATTTAAAATGAATTTTTTAAATGATAATTAAGAATAATTACCAAAAAATAATAATAATTCAATACCAACTTCTTGTAGATTATTCTTGAGATATAGAGTATTATCACACATGGTTTTTAAATTATTAATTAAGGAAGGAATTGATAACATATGATTTGGTATAATTTTATTATATTTGAAATTATCTAGGAAGGATAAACTGTTATAGAATATGGTTTTTTTTTTATTTTTTGAAGTAAAATACCTGGACTCAGTCTTATGAAACATTACTAAGTTTTTGAATCTAATAAATACAAAAACAATATTCGAGTGATGGTCCCTTGATGATGTTTTTCATGAAACACATTGAGGTTGGAAGTTAGTTGCCTTTTTGTGATATCATATTAACATGTTTAAATGGAATTAATCTTTTGTTAACCTGAGATGTAATCTCCATTTATGGTTATTTCATATAGGTTTGGGTGTTTTCTTGATATATTTATATGATCCTTATTTAATGAGATTTGATAGGGTAGCTTATTTTCATGATTTATGTACATTCACATGGAATTTTTTATGCTACTATATTTCTCATGATTCCATTGTATGTTTGTTTATCATGTTATAACTTGTTATGTATTATCATTCCCTGGAGGTTTAGTGCTTAATAAACATTCCCTATGACCATCCATGAATTAATACCCCTTATATGTGAAGTACATAAGATGTGGGATAAGGATAGTAGTGGATCATGATATCCTTATGAATTAGAAATAACATGATTCATTGGGGATTCTGATGAACATTAGGAAACATAAGGCCTTGTTGATTATGAGTAGGTTGTTTACACGATGCCTTATGGATACTGATTGGTATCCCCTCTTGATGCATTGTGGATTCTAAGTGGAATACATATGAACATTGGTCTCATTTATTGAATGTTTATGAAGAATCTAGATCATAATTCTAGAATAGATAAAAAGTGAATTCATAGGGGGGTTGTGGTGGCTTGGTTACCACAAAACCAATTAGTATGTGTCTATTTTTTATTATTTCTTTTTTTCCTTTATAATTATCATTTCATATACCTATAGTACATGTGCATGACTGGTAAGGACCTATTAGTGGTGTAATGTTGGGTTTTATTACTCACATCATATAAGAGCATAACAACATGAATGAAAATTTCATGAATATGGTTCTGAATAAGGTATTGTGGCTCATGGCTGATGGATGAGAAGTACAGTATAGATCTGGGTAAAGAATGGGACAGAATCTCAAGAATTCCATAGTTTTTCATTTATTTATTTAATTCAATAACAATTATACTCTCATTCATATTTCCCTTATGGGAGAATGATTATATACTTTTTGACATGTTTACCTTTTGATTATTTAGTTTCTACTTAATAATATGATCATTATAATATTTTTATACTATTGAAATTATTATTTATGTTGGGTCATGATATTTTGTGTACAAGCTCTCCACATAAGGTCTCAATTCCTTACATATAGTCAGAAGACTCTTGTATATGTGGCGGTGTGCATAATTGTATGTCGAACATTGGTTCGGACAGAGTGGATCGGGCTGTGACATTACACTGGTTAAAGGAAGTAATTTTCTTTTTTGAGAAATGAATTTTTTTCTTATATATAATTTTAACTAGGATAATTTATTGCATGAATCCATTATATATATATATATATAATTATTTATTAAAAGTGGATATGTCCTAATCCCCTACCGTAAAAAGATCTCCCTCTAGGGATGGAAATGATTCATGATAGATATTGATGATTGAACACTACATCTAGTAGGAAATGGGTTGGAAAATACCACCAAGCATATATCATACACAAAAATGGGAGGCACTACCATCTGAGAAGATCGAGTAATGATATAAAAGATAAAAAAACCAATAACATATTCTATAAATGAAATAAAAACTCCCTAGACATGCATGTAATTTCATACATTGTGAAGAACTATAAGAAGACTTCAAATATCTAATGAAAATTCATTGGTAGTGGATTTGAATTCCAAATTACTAATGAGTAACTCCATGAGTTTTTAATGTCCATCATGATCACTAACTTACTCATGTGTACCTAAAAATATTTTAATTATATTTATGGTGGTCATTACAGGTATATACAGTAGGATCCTCCCTGGAGCCTCACACGTAAATGAAATAAGAGGGCATACTAAATCATGTTGAATAATTAATGAAACTAACCTATATACTGATCATGGTTGTAAGTTCGTAGCCTCACCATGGAACTCACACTAAGTATCACATAATATTAGTAATATAATATCAAACTAAATAAAATTTAAAGGTACACCACTGTAACTTCAACTCTGGTCTTTTCTCTACCCCAACATCACATGCCTTGTTCCATATCTCTACAAACAATCCATATTCATTAGTGGTAAATGTATAATAACCCAAACCACATGAGTGTCAAAATAAAATCAACATATCCTCCCCTAGATTGAAACCATTTAGTTTATGATGAGACATGGTATATAACGACCCATACTTTACATACATTGTTATTACTTCAGAATTGAAGCACACTTATTACAACATATAACAAAACTAGGAAAGGACCGAATAGGTATAGTGTCTTTAGAAACTGGGAAACATAAACAACTAGTTCATAAAGCGTCTACACTGTCTCCCATTTATATCATCATATATATAGTCCCTTTTGGCATATCTTACTAAATAACCTTCTTCCTGACCTGGGGAAAGAAAACATACAAAAGGGTGAGCTCAAATGCTCAGTAAGGGTAAACAAAAGAAATGTCAATCACACCATATACATAAGAACATACCTTTTGGAAATCTTAACCTGCAAAAGAAATCATAATTTCATAAAATGGGATAAATCATAGTAGTGAAATGTAATCCCAATAATCATAAATTAAGACATGAAACTTTGTTGCATACACACATAATCATAGAGAATCATTTCTTATTAGTCAAGACTCATTTCCATGACTATCTTAGTGGACAAAGTCCATTTCTGAACTGAGTTCACTCCTTGTTTCAGTCCTGTTTCACTGAACCAGTTTAACCTGCCGTTCCAGACATGTCTATCTCATGAGAGATAAAATATTTACCCAATGCATTGGAGGGAGATATAGGTCCCACCCATCTCATAATGATACCATTCTTATGAGTGCCACAAAATCATAAACCATACATCATAGCATAACCCATTTAATAAAAATAGAAATCTTAAACATCGTGAAATCATAAAATAATTCATATAAGAGAAATGAATTCATAAAAATATTTCCATCACAACATAATCAAATCCATGTAATAATAGGGATAGAATCAGAACCCTATATTATCTTAGATGGAAAATAATTTTGATAAAACTCTTGAACTCCATTCTTGAGGAAAATATCCTTTCTACTTCAAAAACATTTTTCCTTTATTAACATGTCATAAAATTTTAAACTAATATAAGTTGATTAAAAATAAACTTGAAAACTTGTAAAGGAAGCTTCTTGGAAATAATGATTTAAAAATCCATTCATGTCGTATAAGTTAAAAAAACAACTTTCCTACTTTTGTCGGAAAAGTCAAAAAGGACCTCGTACGAAAAATGACAAAAGATTCCTTTCATATCCTTTAGTAAAAACTCAATGAAGGGTAAAATTGGATTTAAAAAATTTTAGGTGGATGGAAATAATATTACATATTGAGGAAACATGGATTTGGATGATAAAATACACCCCAGTAAATACCAAAGTATAAACAATCTCGGATAAAAATGAGATTGTGATATTTCCCTTACCATAGGTCCGATATGCTTTGTACATGTTTAAACCTCCTGTATAATGATTTAAATCATATTATTGACTTATTACAGAATCATACTCATTGTTATTATATCACATATGGTCATATTCTTAGCTTCTAATTAGTAATATATCATTACTACTTGTTTATTCGGGTGTTTATTAATTTTTCTTCTTATGCGTGTTTTGTCGAATAAATTCTTATCCTTATTTTTTTAGGTTATAGGTACCTCATTTCCTGAATGTTATTAGTGTAATATATAACATATTAATTCATTCAATTCATTTATATAATCATTATGCAATGAAGATCATGTAGAATGAATTGCATCACATTGTGGAGACGGTATTCCGTATGTACGCATGAGTGATGATATCATTCCTATTATCGTGGATTTGTATTGGAGTGTATGTATACTATTTCAGAATCAATATCACTTTAAAATAATTATATATAGTCATTATTTACATCATTATACCCATCCAAGTAAGGTGGTTGTGGAAAATAGATTACACCACAGCATGGAGACGGTATTCCGTACGTACGCACGCATGGTGATTTAATTTTCCGTAGGATGGATAGATGGTGAAATGGGGTTTTTCATGCATATAAAAACATATCAGTATATTAGTGATACTGATGTTATCACTTCATAATGAAACAACTAAATCAGATGAATTGGAAGAAGAAATAAAGATGAAATAATCGGTAACAGACATTACATCTTCTTTGAAGTGCTTCTTTGAGACCTCCTTTTAGGGAACTAAAATTGGTCTTTGAAAAAGAACATGACCTCTATGATGTTTTTATGGAATTTTAGAGGAGAAAGTGGTAGGTTTTGGCCGAGCATGAATTCTCAAATTGGTGTGAGGAGGAGGGGGAGGAGGTTCCCTTTTATAAGGTAGGAGAGGGGCTCCTTTGGAAAAACTAAAACTATTATTTTATTATAAAGTCATGTTCAGTTTTAAATACCTCCAAATTGATTTATTTTGAAGCTAATGTGGGGATGGGTCGAAATCATCTCATCCAATAGAATTTATACAATTTTAGATTCCTATTTTAACCTTATCATTTAGATTTGTCATTAAGATAAATAATTTTACTTTTACCATGTCTTCTTGTGTTCTTATACTATAAGGTTAATAAACTTACTATAAGCAGCCAAACGATCCCCAAGTTGTTTATTATTAATATATACAACCGTATCTAAGTCATTTGGCCGAAACATAGATTTTTAAGAATAAAATAACAATTACTAATATCATATTTGTTTTAGAAACTATTTTATGTCAATTTTGACACTATTTAGTAATTGATTTTTGTGAAAATCATAACAGAATGATTAATTTGAAAAAAGTAAATTAAATCTATAATAACATGTCATAGTAACCTAAGAAATTAGTTTAATTCATTAAAAGTCTCAAATTATATTTATTTATGTATTTATAACATCAATTATGTCAATATTTTATAAATAAGATAATTACTGCATCATCTTTGTGTCATAAATAAATTAAATTATATAAAGTCTAAAAATTAAAAATAAAATATAATTATGTAGGAATACTTTTTATGTTTCTAATGAATATTTATAGTTGAATTTATCTTATGTATAACCCTATATTAAAAATTATTGAGTTATTAAAATATAATTTTAACTATTTTAACCCTTCCTTAAATAAATTAATAATAAATGTCCTAATCTAATCCAAGTGGGCCTAAATAGTCATATTTTTTTCGTAAGATTCTTTTTGGTCAAATTACACTTATCCAATAGAATTAGGACATGTTTTAGGGTAATAATAATATCATTTTACCCATAATTACCCTATTTACTTTTACCCGTGGTAAATAAAAGTAAAAAGTTACTATTCACCAAAAAAAAAATTTCATCTCATTGAACCACATTTTACTTACTCAAATCAACCATGTCTCTCGGATTTTTGAAATTCCACTCACAAAAGCGGTAAAATTAAGTTTTATGAAAAATTCAGTTTTTTTAACTACCACTTAGTGGTTTCACTATTCATCAAAAATTGCAAGTTTTCAGAAAAATAACAAAATTTCACCCTAGGCTAATTTCGATATTACAAATCCAAAAATGACATCCATTTTGAAAACTAAAATTTATATAATTTTAAAAAGTGGTTATTACTATTCATAACGGCTAGTTATAATAATATTTTAATAGTATATTGTTGTTTAGTGAAACTCGGTATTGCGTACGACGCAAGATATCAAGGAAGGTCGCGATTTCGTGTAAAACAAGTCAAGAAAGTGTTGTGTGTAGAAAAAGATTCCTTTCATGATTTATATAACATAAAAGTCTCGGGTGTTACATTCTACCCCCCTTAAAATGAATTTCACCCTTGAAATTATTCACTTTGTAACAAACAGATGAGGATACCTCTCCCACATCATATCCTCAAGCTCCCATGTAGCTTATTCTAACTAGTGGTTCCTCCATAAAACATTCACCAAGCGAGTGGTCTTGTTTCATAGGACTTTTTCACTATGATCCAGAATCTCTATCGGCTGTTCTTCATAAGAACGATCTTGCTCCAGCGGTACAACTTCTGAGCTGAGTACATGTGAAGGATCAGGTATGTACTTTCTAAGGAGAGATATATGGAACACATTGTGAACTTGAGAGAGATTCGGTGGAAGTGCAAATCGGTATGCTACCTTCCCAACACGATCCAGTATTTCTAAAGGACCGATATATCTAAGGATCAACATCCCCTTCTTTCCTAATCTCATGACCCTCTTCCAGGGAGATATTCGTAAGAACACTTTTTCACCCACTTCAAACTCTAGGTCTTTTCTTCAGTTGTTGGCAAAACTTTTCTGTCGACTTTGAGCTGCTCTTATGTGTTGTTGAATAGATCGGACCTTTTCTGACATCTCATCAACGAGATCGGGTCCTAATAGCTTTCTTTCCCCAACTTCATCCCAGCAAGTTGGAGTCCTGCATTTCTTTCAATAGAGTGATTCATAAGGAGCCATTTGAATACTGGAGTGAAAGCTATTATTATAAGAAAATTCCACCAAAAGTAGTTGTTGATCCCAACAACCTTTGAAATCCATAGAGAAATCTCTCAACATATCTTCTAGAGTTTGAATTGTTCTCTCAGACTGACCGTATGTATGAGGATGATAAGCAGTGCTGAAACTCAACTCTGTATCCAGAGTTTGCTGAAGACTTCACCATAACTTCGAGGTAAATCTCGGATCTCGATCAGATATAATAGAAAGTGGTACTCCATGCAATCATACCACATCCTTTACATATATCCTGCCAAGCTGATCCAGAGAGAAATCCTCTCTAATAGCAATGAAGTGTGAAGACTTTGTAAGACGATCAACTATGACCCAAATAGCATTATTGCCTTTGGATGTTTTAGGAAGTCCGGTGACAAAGTCCATAGTGATGTTTTCCTATTTCCATTCAGGTATGGGTAATGGTTGTAACATCCCCTTAGACTTCTGTCTCTCAGCTTTAACTTGCTGACAAACCAAGCATCAAGAGACATATTCAGCAACATCTCTTTTCATTCCATCCCACCAGAAGTACTCTTTCAGGTCCCCATACATCATTGTGGTTCCATGATGAATAGATAATGAAGAACTATGAGCCTCATCCAGCAGCTCCTTCTTTAATTCAGGGATGGGATGAACACAAACCCGATTCTTGAACATTACTATCCCATCACAATAAAGGTTGAATACAAGAACATTTCTCACCTTCTTTTGTAACTCTACATCTCTTTTCTGTGCCTCTTTAATCTTCACATGTATAGATGGTTGAACATTCATTTGAGAAAGATATGATTTTCACCCTTCAATTATAATTCCAAGATCTATCCTTTGTAAATCCATAAATATTGGTTCTTTTGTGATCCTCATCATGGATAAACTGGTATAGTCTTGTTGACATAATGCATCTGCCACCTTGTTTTCTTTCCCTAGGTGGTAATGGATTGAGCAGTCATAATCCTTAATCAGCTCCAACCATCTTCTTTGGCACATATTCAGCTCCTTCTGTGTGAAAATATACTTTAAAATTTTATGATTAGTATAAATGTCACACCTTTCTCCATAAAGATAATGCCTCCAAATCTTTAATGCAAAGATTACTGCAGCTAACTCCAAATCATGAGTTGGGTAATTTTGCTAATGTATTTTCAACTGTCGTGAGGCATAAGCTATCACCATATCATTTTGCATGAGAACACATCCCAGTCCCTTCTTGGATGCATCACTGTAGATCACAAACCTTTCTCCACTACAAGGAAGTGTGAGTATAGGTGCAGTGGATAACCTTCTTTTCAACTCCTTGAAATTCTCTTCGCATTCCTCCGTCCAAAAAAAACTTAACTCCTTTCGGAATCAACTTGGTGAGTGGATTAGATAATCGTGAAAAAAATTTCATAAAACGTTGATAAAATCCATCCGAACCAAGAAAACTTCGGATCTCGATTACTGTTGTTGGTCTCAACCATCTTTCGTTAACCATTGTTTTTGCTGGATCGACAGATATCCCCTCTTTTGAGATTATGTGACCCAAAAATGAAACATTTTGAAGCCAAAATTCACACTTGGTAAATTTGGCATAAAGCTTCTCCTTTCCCAGGGTCTTCAATATAATTCTCAAGTGATCTTCATGTTCTTCCTTTCTCTTTGAATAAACAAGAATATCGTCCATAAAGACTACCACAGACTGATCAAGATAGTCTCTAAAGACTCTATTAATCAGATCCATGAAGATAGTAGGGGCTTTAGTAAGACCAAATGGTATCATTATAAATTCCTAATGTCCATAACTTGTACGAAAACCGATCTTTGGTATATCCTCCCTTTTGACCCTTAATTGATGATACCCTGAACGAAGATCAATCTTGGAAAAGTATTGAGCTCCGCGTAGTTGGTCAAATAAGTCATCAATGTGTGGGAGAGGAAATTTGTTCTTGATAGTGATCTTGTTAAGTTCACTTTAATCAATGCTGAGTCTCATTGATCCATCTTTCTTCTTAACAAACAGAATAGGTGCTCCCCAAGGTGACGCACTAGGGCGTATGAACCCCTTATCAAGATTATCTTGGAGTTTCTTCTTCAGTTCTTGCAATACAATTGGGGCCATTCTATAAGGTGACTTTGAAATAGGCAAAGCACCTGGTACGAGATCTATTAAAAACTAAACATCACGATTTGGTGAAAGACCCAGTAATTCCTCTGGAAAGACATCATCAAACTCTCGTACAATGGGCATATTATTAATCATGAGTTTCTCACCAAACATTTGAGATAAATAACCTTCTTTAAGTGGAATCAAGACCCATAAGATGGAAGAAATTTCCACTGGGAGGTTACGTTCCTCCTTGCATTTATAGATGATCATAGATTGATCTGGAATATGAAATGTGACTTCCCTTCTTTGGAAATTGATATGAGATCCATATAAAGAAAGCCAATACATGCCAAGATTCACATAAAATTCCACTATAGGAAGGATCACAAGATTTACAGGAAGCACTTTCCCACAAACTTTAATCGAAGAAGAATTATAAACTTTTGATGCGACTGTTGTTCCATTAGGGGTTGTCACAGCTAACTCAACATCTAATTGTTGAGGTAATACGGTGATATCCTTAGAAAATTCTTCAGAAATAAAAGAGTGGGTGGATCCAGAATCAAACAAAACATTTGCTACTTTAGAGTGGATGGAAAGTGTACCGTTCACCACATCGTTATCGGACTCTACATCACTGATAGAAATTGCATGTGACTTTCCTTTGACTTTAGCCTTAGGAGTTTGTTGACATCGACCATCATCATCAACCCTTGGATTTGGGCATTGATTGGCATAATGCCCAATCTACTTACACTTGAATCATTGAAGTGTAGTAGGTTCATTCTGTGCATCCCTTCCTTTGTTTGCATCATTAGACATCTTCTTTCCCATCATTACAGCATTCAAATGCCTGATGACCTTCCTTTCTACATTTGAAACATTTACTTGTCCCTTTAAGACAACTCCCTCCATGTTTCTTTCCACACTTTGAGCATAAGGGAAAGCTCATCTTCTATTCAGTGTGCTCTTTAGATTTTCCTTTGAATTCCATTTTCCTCTTATTATCAAACCCATATGACTGATGGGTTACTCCAATCTTCATCTTTACTTTGAGATCACATCGAACGATTTCCTCATAGCTATTGAAGTCCCTTATGGATAACGCCCATCGAAGACTTGGTTTTAAGCCACTAAAGAATCGATCGATCTTAATCTCGGGTTGGATAATAAGACCAGAAGCGTACCTTGAAAGTCTTGTAAAATTTTCTTCATAGGTACCAACAGATTCATCATCCTTTTGCTTCAGTTCAAGAAACTCTTTCTCCATCTTTGTTCAGAGAATACGAGGGAAGTACTTATTGAAAAATAAGTTCTTGAACTCGTCACATTCCATGGACTCAATTTCATCTCATTGCCTCATATTCTTGATAAGATTACACAATTGATCAACATCACCTTCCAAACGATACACTGCTAAGATGACTTTATCATGTTCAGAACATTGAAGAACTGAAGATATCTTTTCAGTAGTACTAATCCATTGTTCGACAACTAATGGATCAGTAGACCTGCTGAATGAAGGTGGACGCTGCCTCATGAAGGATTCAACAGAATGTTGCTCCTTCCTTTGCTTGTTTGGAAGTCCTACATGATTCATAGCTTGAGAAAGGTTTGTGAGCATGGCTACAAGATTTTTCATTCCAGCTCCCATAAAGTTTGGTTGCTCAGGGGGACAATCATTGCATTGCCCATCACATTCCGCATTAACACAGTTCATTTGGGTTCCAGCCATTGACTAAAACAAAGAAGAATAGTGTGAGCAACACTAATTATAATAGGAAAACCGCATAATCAAGAACAAAATTTCACACTTAAGGTCTTATCCTAGGTCATTCATTGTTATTTCTAAAACACTAAGATTTGTGTTCTATGCTTAGACTTATACGTAGGGTTCTTACTAAGGATTTCATATCCTAGTTTCCAAATGTTGACTATACCCTTCCTCTGATTCCAACTATAACGATCCATACTTTACATACATTTTTATTACATCAGAATTTAAGCACACTTTTTAGAACATATAACAAAACCAGGAAAGGACCGTATAGGTATAGTGTCTTTAGAAACTAGGAAACATAAAAAACTGGTTCCTAAAGTGTCTACACTGTCTCCCATTTATTTCATCATATCTATAGTCCCTTTTGGAATATCTTACATAATAAACTTTTTCCTGATCTGGGGAATGAAAACATACAAAATGGTGAGCTCAAATGCTCAGTAAGGGTAAACCAAAGAAATTTCAATCACATCATACACATAAGAACATAACTTTTGGAAATCTTAACTTACAAAAGAAATTATAATTTCCTAACATGGGATAAATCATAGTAGTGAAATGTAATCCCAATAATCATAACATAAAACATGAAACCTTTTGGAATACACACATAATCATAGAGAATCATTTCTTATTAGTCAAGACTCATTGCCAAGACTATCTTAGTGGACAAAGTCCATTTCTGAACTGAGTTCACTCCTCATTTCATTCCTGTTTCACTGAACCGGTTTAACCTACCATTCCAGCCATGTCTATCTTATGAGATATAAAATATTTACCCAATGCATTGGAGGGAGATATAGGTCCCACCCATCTCATAATGATACCATTCTTATGTGTGCCACAAAATCATAAACCATACATCATAGCATAACCCATGTAATAAAAATGGCAATCTTAAACATCGTGACATCATAAAAAAATTCATATAAGATAAAAGAATTCATAAAAATATTTCAATCACAACATAATAAAATCCATGTAATAATAGGTATATAAAAAAACCCTATATTATCTTAGATGGAAAATAATTTTGATAAAACTCTTGAACTCCATTCTTGAGGACAATATCCTTTCTACTTCAAAAACATTATTCCTTTCTTAACATGTCATACAATTTTAAACTAAAAGAAGTTGATTAAAAATAAACTTGAAAACTTGTAAAGGAACCTTCTTGGAAATAATGTTTTAAAAATCCATTCATGCCATATAAGTTAAAAAAACATTCTTCATACTTTTGTTAGAAAAGTCAAAAAGTACCTCGTACGGAAAATGGAAAAAGATTCCTTTCATATCCTTTACTAAAAACTCACAGAAGGGTAAAATTGGATTTAAACAATTGTAGGTGGATGGAAATAATATTACATATTGAGGAAACATGGATGTGGATGATAAAATACACCCCAGTAAATACCATATTATATACAATATCGGATAAACATGAGATTGTGATATTTCCCTTACCTTAGGTCTGATATGCTTTGTACGTGTCCGAACCTCATGTATAATGATTTAAATCATGTTATTGACTTATTACAGAATCATAATCATTGTTATTATATCACATATGGTCATATTCTAAGCTTCTTATCAGTAAAATTTCATTACTACTTGTTTATTCGGGTGTTTATTACTTTTTGTTCTTATGAGTGTTTTGTCGATTAAATTATTATCCTTATTTTTTTAGGTTATAGATACCTAATTTAAAGAATGTTTTTAGTGTAATATATATCATATTAATTCATTAAATTAATTTATATAACCATTATGCAATGAAGATCATGTTGAACGAATCGCATCACATCGTGTAGACGATATTCCGTATGTACGCACGAGTGATGATATCGTTCCTATAATCATGGAATTTTATTGGAGTGTATGTATACTATTTAAGAATCAATATCACTTTACAATAATTATATATAGTCATTATTTATGCAATTATACCCATACAAGTAAGGTGGTGGTGGAAAATAGATAACACCACGGCGTGGAGACGGTATTCCGTACGTACGCACGCGCGGTGATATCATTTTCCGTAGGATGGATAGATGGTGAAATGGGGTTGTTTCATAATTATAATAACATATCAGTATATAAGTGATACTGATGTTATAACTTGATAATGAAACAACTAAATATGAATAAGTGGAAGAAGAATAAAGATGAAAGAATCGGTAACAGACATTACCTCTTCTATGAAGTGCTTCTTTGAGACCTCCTATTAGGGCACTAAAATCGGTCTGTGAAGAAGACCAGGACCTCTGGGATGTTTCTAGGGAAGTGGAGAGGAGAAATTGGTAGGGTTTTGCCGAACCTGAAGGATCAAATTTGGTGTGAGGAGGAGGGAGAGGAGGTGCCCTTTTATAAGGGAGGAGAGGGGCTCCTTTGGAAAAACTAAAACTATTATTTTATTATAAAGTCACGTTCTGTTTTAAATAGCTCCAAGTTGATTTATTTAGAAGCTAAGGTGGGGATGGGTCGAAATAATCTCATACAATAGAATTTAGACAATTTTAGGTTCCTATTTTGAACTTATCATTTAGATTTAACATTATGTTAAATAGTTTTACTTTTACCGTGTCTCCTTGTGTTCTTATACTATAAGGTTAATAAACATACTATAAGAAGCCAAACGAACCCAAAGTTGTTTATTATTAATATAAATAACCTTATCTAAGTCATTTTTCCAAACCTTAGATTTTTAGGAATAACATAACAATTACTAATATAATATTTCTTTCAAAAACTATTTTATGTCAATTTTGACACTATTTAGTAATTGATTTTTCTGAAAATCATAACAGAATTATTAGTTCGAAAAAAGTTAATTAAATCAATAATAACATGTCATATTAACCTATAAAATTAGTGTAATTCATAAAAAGTCTCAAATAATATTTATTTGGGTATTTTTAACATCAATTAATCCAATATTTCATTAATAAGATAATTACTGCATCATCTTTGTGTCATAAATAAATTAAATTATATAATGTCTAAAAATTAAAAATAAAATATCATTATGTAGGAAATCTATTTATCATTCTAATGAATTTTTATAGTCGAATTTATCTTATTTAAAACCCTATGATAAAAATGATTTAGTTATTAAACTTTGATTTTAACTATTTTAACCATTCTTTAAATAAATTATTAATAAATGTCTGAATCTAATCCATGTGGGCCGAAATGGTCATATTTTATTCCTAAGTTTGTTTTTGGTTGAATTAAACTTATCTAATAGAATTAGGACATGTGTTAGGGTAATTATAATATAATTTTTACCCTTAATTATTCTATTTACTTTTAACCGTGGTAAATAAAAGTAAAAAGTTACTATTCACCAAAAATTATTTTCATCTCATTGAACCACATTTTACTTACTGACATCAACCGTGTCTCTCGGATTTTTGAAATTACACTCAAAGAAGCGGTAAAATTAAGTTTTATGAAAAATTCAGTTTTTTAACTACCACTTAGTGGTTTCACTATTCATCAAAAATTGAATGTTTTCAGAAAAATACCAAAATTTCACCCTAGGATAATTTCGATATTACGAATCCAAAAATGAATTACATCTTGAAAAATAAAATTTATAAAATTTCAAAAATTGGTTATTACTATTCATAACGGCTAGTTTTAATAATATTTTAATAGTATATCGTTGTTTAGTGAAACTCGGTATTACGTACGATGCAAGCTATCAAGGAAGTTCGTGATTTCGTGTAAAACAAGTCAAGCAAGTGTTGTGCGTAGAAATAGATTCCTTTGATGATTTATATAACATAAAATTCATGGGTGTTACATGGTAGATCATACACCATGTACTATAACTCAATCCATTACATCCAGTAAAAATTATACCTCTAGTAATCATTATGATACTATATCTAGTGAAACATGCGTGTTATTATAACCCCACACCATTACGACCATCTATACATATATATGGGAAAGTATCCCTTGTGGATACCCATACATAATACTATAATATCTAGAGATCCAAGAATGGTGGGTAGTCAACCATATGTTCTTTTCAACCCTAGTTATTGTGGAAAATAATCTACATATTTCACATCGGGTCGGTCACCGAACTGAAATGGGAGGTGTATCATATGAAATAAGAAAATATATATAATATATTTATATATAAATATATATATCAAAGTCCATACTATGAAAAACTATCTATCCTTAACCTCGACTATAAATATAGTCACATTGACACTTGTCTATCACCACGAATGATTAAATATACAATAAGAAAATAGACATTTGAAGAGACTTTATTATAATCTTTCCATTGAAAATTTAAAAACTACATTAATTATTTTATAGTTATTCCATGACTAATTTAAATCTCCCAACCATATGGGTTACTAATTTATTATTAAATCCATTCCATAATTTCAGATAATCAGTGAATTTTCCAAAGAGACAATAAAATATTCATAAAACGTACACTTTCAATTGCAATTAATAGTGGTGAAAAGAAAGCCGAAATTTGATACCTAGCCATCCATTATTTAATGAAAATTCCTATTATGAAATCATCACATGTTTTAAAAGAAAAAATAGTAGGAAATTTCAACATTAACTCACTCCATTATTCATGATGTCATACGCAACACTAGTGTGCATATCACCATCCTTCCCACCATCTCATACACCAACTACTTCCACAAACCTAGGCACCCCAACCCATTTCTCTCCAAGACATCAATCATCATAGGATCAGATAACATTATATAGTGAGGCTATCATATAGAGGTGAAACTCAAGGATGAATTAAAATAAAAAGTATTTAACAAGGCCTCTAATCTCTAGAAATGGGGAATCTAGCCTTCATTAGAAAATAGGTTCGCTCGACACTAAAAATTATCTTAATTAAAAAAATTATTACCGTCTTAAATTATCAAATTAATTTATAATAGGTTATAACTTTGGAAAACCCAAGTAATTAAATATCAATAGAAAAAAATTTATTTAATAATTTTCAATCATAGATTATATTTCCATAATTTATAATTAATATATATTCCAATTAAATATTCCTATTTTATTATTTTAGTAATCAACTATTTCAAACATTACGTTGTTTATCAAATTATGAAACATAAAATCATTGGTAATCCATATGATAAACAACATATAGAACAACATGTAGTCTCTTAATCTCAAGGCCAATTTGTCATATAATTTTTATTTAATCATCATTATAGTAAATTCTATTGTTACCCATTGAGATAACGTAGAATAAGAACACAATTTCCCTTAATCGTGGAGAATCATTAAATCACATATGTCAAGGATTTTAAAATTATTTGAATTATAATGAAATAATAGTGTAGATCTTTAATCACCTATTCCATATAAGGAATAAATTATTTAGGTAATACTCACTATGAATGTTCTACAAAACAAAAAATTATCTCCATGATATTTAAAGATATAAACCATCTTTTAATAGAATGTCAAACATGTGATAAAAAACCATACGGATAATTATTTAGTTTGTTCATTAGAAAAAACATATTTATATTTTATGGTTACCTATATTCCATTTTTTATATTTATAAATATTTCATTACGAAATAATTTTTCTTCTACAAGATATAGTATATGATGATTTCCAAAGAGTAGCAATCGTACATAAATGCTGGAGTATTTATCTACTCGAATGATATCATAGAAGTTAAATGAAAATATAATTAAATATATTTTCTATAGAGATATGGTATCTTTTTATGGGACATAGGTTTTTCAAGCTATTATTGGTGGAGGCACAAATGACATTAATACACTTTCTCATGGTGTTTTTCATTGGTAATTTCCATTACAAAATTTTATGAGAACTTGAATAACCTGTAGGAAATCCAAATTTATATTTGTCACTAGATGTTCCTATCCATGGATTTGTGTATTTATCTTTAGACATTATGATTATTATTAGTTATTATTATTTGTTGTGTACAATGATGTATTGTAAAAAACTGTGACATCATTTCTTTATGGTGAGCTAGGATACCTTGGGCACATCAAGAGTAATATTATGTTATTAAATAAAGTGATGATTAATTTTTCCATTATTTTATTTAATGAAATATAAAATATAATTCCCATTAATATAAATGTCACATTCCAAATAAATACATGGCCTTGGAGTTCTGTAGGAAGTTTTATTTCTGAAAAGGAAAAGAAAGAGACAACGATTATATAGCTCGGTGTCACTAGAATTAAAAAATTTAGATTAGAGATAACTTAATAAATAGATAATATTTCACAGTAAGATTTCAAATGGGGTTTTATGTATTTGTGACTTTAAATTATTTCTCTATGGTTTTTTAGTGTTTTTCATGATGATAACCATCAGATTTGGGTGACCCCAGCTAATAACCCTGAGAAAGATACATGGAGGGTCACACAATAAGTGTATCATAGTTTAATAATAATATTCTTAATTAGGTAAAATTATGAATTAATAGTATTCCTATAATTTATTTATTAAAAATTCATTTAACATTTTTTAGTATATATCCCATCATGATTATTTTAATATAACATTTTATGAGAAAAATAATGAATTATTATTTGTTTTCAGTTTATTGAATATAACATTTATATATTTATTATAAACTAATGGAGTGACATTTATTTATTAATAAATAATTGGTATTAAATTCCTGATAAATATGCAGTATGAATGATAAATTAAGTTTGATGGGTATCTCCGAAATAATACATATTAAATATTATTTGAATATATTTTAAAAAATTTATTATAGAAATAATATTTAATTAATTTTTTTCTATTTATATAAATAATATTATTATTATTAATAATATAGACTTGGGGTTCCATGTTAATTAGGGTGATAATGTGGTCCCATGTGAAATTATTATTTTCAAACCCTAGCACAATCTAAACAAAATTATATGAATTCCAACATTAAGGGATTCTAATTTTTATTGTTAGGCACATAGACCCAATAAGTATTCTCTCAAGGGATAGAGAGACCCTATCTAATATTGTTCTTGATAACTGAGAGAGAACACCCACCACTAATGCTCGTGAATCTAGTGAGATAAATAAAAATACTTCATAGAACAGATCAACTTGAAAATATTAGGTGAATGATGATAGAATTAGGATCTACCTCACAAACACTCAAAAACCCTATAATAATACTTGATGTTTCATAGATTATGTGTAGATTACCACTATTTGTATTCCATACATTATTACTACTATATAATGAGGATATTATTGAGATACATTGTAAGATTCATCCATTAATAATGAATTCATCAATAGAAAATCCAGTAAATAAATAAATTAATTATTAATAATTACGTGATGATACTATATTTGTTTTTGGAATTTTATTAGTAAATAATATTTAATATAATTATATTGGTAAAAAAACAACATCGATGTGCATCTCAGATTAATCATTGATTACGACTAAAATATGAGTTGTGAATTCCCTCCCAACAATACCACTATATACACTCGAAAATTAAAGTGGTGTCAAAGGGTTTATGTAATTATTTATAATTATTTAATCATAATTAATGAATTTTAACATTTAATATTAGTTCTCCATTACTCATTAATTTTTCTTTAATTCAATATGGTAGATATTCTCTTCTTTCTCATCATTCTGAAATATATATTCAGTATATAGAATAATTAGGATTTAAAAACTTTTGAGATAATGATTTGAATATACTAAGGATTCAATATTTATAGAACATGTATACACTATGTGCTTCCATTTCCACACATCATGTAACCATGCTTAATTAATCATAGAAAATCATGAATTATGTTGCACTAAATCAAGATTATGTGAATTTTTAAAATGTGATATGCATTTAATACTCTCCATTTTGATTTTTCATGCTTCGATCACGGTTAGCCAGAACACATGGTGTGTAACTAGAGAACATGCCATATAGTCTATTTGTCTAATTTGGATAGAGTATTTTTTTACAAGAACTAAATGACTAGTAAATGTGTAACTCAGATAGAACATGTCATGTATCCAATGTAGAGGTAGTGTACTCCATTAATTTCCATTACAAGAACATGATTTTTGGGTGTCCTTTGGTCAACTCACACATGCCTTGTGATGGTTTTTTATTATAATAACTGTATAATTATATTATTATAAATATTTTAAACAAAATATCACGTATAATTCATAATATAATGATTTCTATAAGAATATTGAAACATTGAAAACAATGTAAATAAAATGGAATTGATTTTAAATTTACTTGATTCATATATTCCAGGAAATTAGATGATAATATGTCTATGAAAAATGAAACATGCATAAACAATATGTAATAATAACACATGTTGTGTAGTTTTGATGGGTACTAGGCATGTTTCTTCCTTGGTACATGTTTTTTACATAGTTAATTTTCAATAAATTTATTTATAAAAAATATTTTTTTACGGATGAGGACCTCTTGAATGTTTCCATGATAATTTATTAATATAATATATTAATTAATGAATATAATTAATTGATTCGAGAATGATTAATCATAAATTAGAATTATTGGGAATGAATTAAATTTAATATATGTGTAATTCATTACATATAAGTAGAAAATTATGATTAGAAACCAGACCTTTGTATATTATTGGTTGCCTTTTTTATTATTAAATTAAATTGAAGGATTTTGAATCAACCGTCCACTCAATATATCTAAGGGATTCTATTATAATAGTTACATTTTACATAAACCCCCTTTACTAATACTTTGGTTCTTATCATCATTTTGTGAGTAAAAATCATACATAGTGGATAGAAATCCTATAAGAGTGGAGGTGGATCAAATTTGTAGTTGAGGAAAAATGAATCCATGAGATATAAGGGGGGGGTATGTGGAAAGATGAAATACGAACCAAGCCATGGTTCATGGTGTTTTCCCCTAGGTGAATGATTAGTTTATTATCTAAAAGATAAAATAACAATTAATAAAATATTATGATTATAAAACCCATGTTATTTTAATTATGTCGTGTTTCATGGTTACTTTCATTATGGATATTTTTCAAAAATCACATGTATTATTGAATTTAAAAGGATTCAATTTTGATCATTAATAATTAGGTTTATGAATAATGTTTTTATAATACATTTTTAATTACATATGTAAATCCACATAATATTAAATATAATTTAATAAATAATAAAAATGATAATTTATAGAAAAAGAAAAAAATCATTAATAATATATAGTAATTCAGCATAGCTTTCCACTACATAAGTTATAATAGAACAATAATTAAATCTAATGGACTAGCCAATGTTACAGTTTACTAAATTATCAGTGAATTATATCTTAATTTTTGGGTTGAATAACATAGTTCAAATGAAGTGTTGATTATCATTGAAGTGCTGAGAAATATGGTTTTTTAATCTAATTATTAGGTTATTTGGATATGGAATTCTATTCAACAGTTCAAGGAATTGTGAGTTAATATTGTTGGAAATTTTATTCCAATGTAAAATAGTTCAACAAATTTTATTAGACCAAGGAATGGATTATTAGAATGAGAATGTAACGTCCCGACCCTAGTTACCCAGAGTCGGTGCATTATTGCGTAACATTGTCATGATCACAAAGATCAAGTCTCGAAAGACCGATTAGTTTAGTAGCCTTGAAACACTAGATACATTTATAAGTTTTACATTACATCATAAATTAATGCAAAACTACAACAAAATCTTGTCTTCATATCCCCTCATATTATCCCTTCAGGTCATTCATAAAATACTTCTTCACATCCTGGAAAAATTAAAACATTGAAAGGGGTGAGCTCAGATGCTCAGTAAGGATAACAATATAGCGGGAGCTTTTATAAATAAACAGAAACATTTAACGCAACATATAACTAAAACAAAAGCCTTTCAAACTTGAACATCAACATAATATGGAAAAATTAAAATGAGATAATTTCATTTACTTATTCACATGAATATTCTACAGGTCGAATAATCACATGAAATATCAATAACCACTTTCATAATGATAGAATGCATAATGTCAGACTATAATAACCACGTAGGCAAGGCCTCGTGCCAAGACCACAAATAAGATTTTGTCAAAGCCTCATGCCAAGACACTAGTTTTTCTCATGAGACCTGCCGATACATCGAGGAGCTATAGCGGGCTCCACCCGTCACTTATTAAGACCAATGCATTCCTCATATTAATAGGATTAAACATATCATAAACCATTACATAATCGTATCACATAAAACATGCATAAAGGAAACATAACATTTCCACATTTCAATCATAAGATATCAATACAACACATTGATATAATAAAAACATTATCAAATCCATTTTCAATACCAAAATAAATGAAAATTAAAACTTTGTATTTATTTTTCACTTAAAAAAAGATATGGCTTTTAGAGGAATCTGAAACTCAAATAATGGTCATGGTGGTGGAGAAGTCGTTGTCGCCTCATACGTATGACAAAAAAAACATTCCCTTTTGTCATTTAGTAAAATGCTTCATATAAAAAATATTCATTTTGAATAAACGTAAAAGTCAAAGTGTTTTATACACCGTATAAAAGAAAGTTGTCTATAAAATAAAATATGCCTCAATTAAAGGAGATTGAGACGAATTCCCTTAAAAAGATCATTTTTTTAAATAAAATAGATCTATTATGTATATTAACTATTAGTACACATAAATAAAGATAATAATATCATGACATAATTTGAAAGTAGGAGATTAACCCAAACAATGGAAATCCGGTTAAGAAGTTCCCTAACCTCATGTCCGACTTGACTCGATCGTTCATTAACCTCCTGAATAATAAAATAGAGGTAATCTATACTCGCATAGGAACCATTTTAAAGTTTATTATACCTTTTATATCACTTATTACCATGTTACAAAAATTTTGTAGTCATTTAAGTAAATAAGGGTCGTTTTCTCGATCTTTGGTACTTGAGTCAACAATAAACTTCTTATAACTACAAGTTGTTTATGTGGTATAATATCCATTATCTCCATAATTATATTCATGATGTAGATATCATATATATCATATATGACCTGTATATACATTCATTAATAATATTACGTAACATTTAGAGGTAAGAAATGAAATGCACCGTTCATGGAGACGGTAAGCCGTACGTACACATGAACGCTACTTCCATTTCTATTTCTTATTTAATGGAATGAAATAACAATGATATAATGGTGTATTATAATTCCAGTATAATATCATATATATTATCATTTAATCCATCCTTTATAGATCCCACATATGACATTAACGATTCAAATCACATTGAGGGGGAGGTAGTCTGCACTTCCTAAAATGAAATTATCGCGTTCACCAATAATGGAAATCATAAAGTTATGCCATAAATGAAAAATACAGAAGCATAAGGAACACATAAACATAATATATATATCATATATGAAAATAGTGTCATCAAAATGGCCACCATTAGAGGTGTTAAAAGAATATTGAACAATCATCGTTTCGTGAGGTAGTATTTCCCAACCCACAGAAACAGTATGTTCTTTAACCATTAGACGAAGGTGTGTGTAATTGTAAATAAAATACATCTCATAACAACATCCTAGTATATTTAAGATACTGTTTTTTTTACAAAATAAAGGAATAAAAATATTTTAAGGGGTTGGAGAAGCAAAATAAAACAAAATAACATAAGAGAAGACATTACCTTAAAATCGTGTAATTCATTTTGATTTGAGCCAAGGATTCCTTGGGAAGGCTTATTCCCAAAGAGAGGCTTCTAGGAGTAAGAGAGGGAAACTGGGAGAGTATTTGGTCAGAGGTTGGCCGATCCAAATGGCTTTGATGGTATGAATAAGGTGGTAGTGTTGGGGGCCTTTTATAAGAGGAGAGGAGGGGCACTCTTGGAAACTCATGAAATGTTACATTATTATGAAGTGATTTTTGGATTACAAAGGTCCCACAATTGTGTATTTAGAGGATAAGGTGATAAGGGTTCTAAATCTACCCATCTAATAGGTTTTTGACTAGTGTAAGTATTATATTTTACATTATCGTTTCATTTTATTTAAATAGTTAATTAATGTGGTAATCGCTTCATCATCATTCTGTAATAAAAAATTTAATATATTTAATGTCTAAAAATTATAAAAAAATTAAAATGACGTAGGAAATATTTTTATATTTCCAATGAATATTTATAGTTTAAATTATAGCTTATATAACCCCATGTAATAATTTTTTTATAAAAAAACACATGTTTGTGACAATTTTATTTTTACTTTAAATAAAAAGTTAATAATGTCATTTTCTTACCCAAGTGGCTCCATGGGGTCCCCAAATTGACCCATGGATTTTCATGGTCGTACATGACTCATCCAATAAGGTTAGGACATCTGTAATGGTATTTTCATATTTTTATAATATCATTTTTACCTTAAATTTCACTAATTACCTTTAATCGCGATTAATTAAACTTAAAAGTTACTATTCACCAAAATATTATTATTATCCCGTTGAACCACATTTTACTTCCTAATGACAACCATGTATGTTGTATTTTTTAAAATCAAATCATTGATGTTGTATTGTTTCCTTTAAACGAAAAATTAGTTTTTAAACTACCACTTAGTGGCTACACTATTCATCAAAAAATGAAGTTTTTCAGAACAATGCCAAATTTTCACCCTAAGCTATAATTGATATTCAGAATTAAGAAATGTTGTCTATTTTAAAAAATTCCAACCATATAAGTTGTATTAACTAATTTTATAATTAATTCCCACTGTCACAACAAATAGCGTGTTTTTATGAAACAATATAGATCAAAAGATTGACAATTGTTTATGTCCAATTTCAATGTGATATTAATTCTAATGAAGACCATTGGATAAAATGGAAAACATATATTCTAATTATACTTTAAAACCACTCAATATTATAATTTATCACTATAAATTATTTTGATTAAAAAAGTTGTTTTTAAGTATTTTTCACTATTCATAAAAAATTGGAAGTTCTCCGAAAAATACCAAAAATTCAACTTAAAATAATTTCGATATTCTGAATACAAAAATGAAGTCAATTTTGAAATATAATATACATATAATTTCAAAAAGTGAGTTTTACTATTCCTAATGGCTATTTTGATTGGTCGCGATGTGTTAGAATCTTAAACTTGCCTACAATTCATGCTATTGAATTATTGAAAGAGAAGCGTATCATAGAAGCTTGGGTTGATACATTATCCCCTCCTTCAATAAATTGCATCCTCACAATTTGAAATTTTTCATTTAAAAATAAAAGGTTGAAAATAGAAAATATCTTTGTGGAAATCCCACATCAGAAATAGGGTAAATAAAAATATAACATTAAAATCCAGAATGAAAAGTACAATGGTCACACGAGATAGCCTATACTAGGATTCTATGAAAATATGGACACGGAGGAAAAAAAACCCTCAAGGTCTGATAGAGAGTTGTAGAAAACAGGGTTAGGGGAAAGTTAACTATAATAAAATCACTAACTTGTGATTGGTAAAACGAACATTGATTCCCCAGTTGGAGAAGTTAAACGACAATGTTTTTGTTTTATGTTACATTTCATAATGTTGAGGAATTTATTTATGAGATTTACTAAGAACGTAAGGAAATATACATACTTGTCATGTAGACTGTTCATTCTTTAATAAATTTTTACCACGAACCCATCATTCACTCTAAATGGTAATAGAACTCAAAAATATTCTATTTATCCTAATTATATAAGGTTCCAAATATTACCACATAACATTTAGATTAGGAAAACTGTTTTGTAATAATCAGGGTCTTCCTATAGGCTAGTGGTAGGTAATAAAGTCCTGTCGCACTATGGTTGTGGGTTCGATTCCTGCAGCTTTGTCCGACGCGACAGGTTATCCCCCAACAATGTAATGTTTCTCTTATTATCACATAATAAAAATATGATTACTTTCATCATATTAAAACAAAAAGTATTGCAGTACAATCTTTAAATATATCACATTATTATTATTACCAGAATATAGTCCTTGAGTCGAAAAGCACTAATACATTAATTATTCCTCTTCATCTGTAGTATCAACATAAGATTGTCTTTGATCCCTTATCCTTTTCTGAGGTAAGTTTCCTTGACACTTAAGACATTCATTTGCATAATTCCTCATTTCCCTACAAATGTAGCACTCAACATTGATAGCCCCTTTCTTTCCCTTGAAATCACTATCCTTGTGGCCATTTTCTCCACATTTATAACAAACTCCCATTCCTTTTAGGCATGTATCGGGGTGATTCTTCCCACAATTATCACATAATGGAAAATCATTCTTTCCCTTTTCCCTTTATCTGTCTCTTGTTCCACAGTTCTCTTCTTCTCTTTCTTTACTTTGTTGTCATAAGACTTAGAGAATTCCTTTTCTGTCTTGATAGCACATGAGACAATATCTTTGTACGACGAGAAAGATTGTGAGACTAATACTCGACAGAGAAATAGTTTTAACCCATCAAATAAATGATCGATTATACTTCTTGGGTTATGTATATAATCTGCATCATGCCTCACTAACCGTGTAAAGATAGACTCATACTTTACGACATTTTCATCCTCCTTTTATTTCAGACTCGGAAATTGCCTATCTATATCTGCTCGATTGTCACGAGGAAAGTATTTTTCTATGAAAAGCTCTTTTAAATCCCTCCATTCCATACTTGATACTTATTTATCTTCTTTTGTGTTTCGAATCAGTGACCACCATTGATAGACATCTCCAGTGAGGCGGTAAACTGCCATGAATACCTTCTCCCTTTCGCTACTACCCAAGGAAAGGAATATTTTCCCTAAAGAATTTATCCATTTCTCAGCTACTAATGGGTTTGTACACCCATTAGATGTTGGTGGTTGTTGCCTCTTGAAATGATCTAACATTGATCCTCCACATTGCGGATCATGGTAATCCATACGAGTAAGGTTATTATTCATAACCTGGGTGAGTTTTCCCAGTATGGTGATAAGTTGATCAGTACCAGTTGTATCTCCAGGTCCACAATAATTATCTTGAGCAGGAGGGAAATCCCAACATGGAGTGTGTTCATTGATATGGTTTCCATTCCTCCCACTAGGCTCCATTTCTAAACAATGGCATAAACTAGATTAGTTTATGAATAAAAATACATAAATCTATAGTTGTAAAACACTTAACATAAATTGAACTATTTATGGATATAATCCATAATCATAAAAAGAAATTTTTTCTTTGAAAATGTATATACTCATTAGCCCTTCATAATGGTTTTTAATGAAAATGTGAATTATTCAAAGCATATCCACTGGGAGTGTCCTAACCAAGAGTGCAGCAAGGCCCGTTGTCGTGCACCAGTTCTCGTTAGAGTCTAGCTCAAAGAGGTGTTTTTGGGTTTTACCCCTAGGTACATCTATGCCAGAGCCGCCTCTACCTGCTTGTATCCAGACGAGATGTATTGCTCGAAAATCTCACAAAATCTCTATAATACCAAAATTCTAGGAAGTTCTTCTATACTAATATTCAATGTTTATCTTAGGTCTATGTGCTCTAATCAGAGTTTATCTAAATCTTGCTTCCGAGGTTAGTACTAAACTGCCTCTGATAAAAATCGTAATTCCCCGACCCTAGTAACCTAGAGTCGGTTCATTATTGTGTAACATTGGCATGATTACAAAGATCATGTCTCAAAAGACCGATTAGTTTAGTAGCCTTGAAACACTACATACATTTATAAGTTTTAAATTACATCATAAAGTAATACAAAACTACAACAAAATCTTATCTTCATATCCCCTCATATTATACCTTCAGGTCATTCATAAAATACTTCTTCACATCCTTGAAAAATTAAAACATTGAAAGGGGTGAGGTCAGATGCTCAGTAAGGATAACCATATTGTGGAAGCTTTCATAAATAAACATAAACATTTAAGGTAATGTATAACTAAAACAAAAGCCTTTTAAACTTGAACATCAACATAATATGGCAAAAGTAAATTGAGATATTGCCACTTACATATTCACATGGATTTTCTTACTGGTCAAATAATCACATGCAATATCAATAACCACTTTCATAATGATGGAATGCATAATTCCAGACTATCATAACCACGTAGCCAAGGTCTCGTGCCACGACCACAAATAAGATTTTGTCAAGGCCTCGTGCCAAGACACTAGTTTGTCTAATGAGACCTACTGATGTATTGAGGAGCTATAGCGGGCTCCACCAATCACTTATTAATTCCAATCAATTCCTCATATGAAAAGGTTTAAATGTATCATAAACCATAACATAATCGTATCACATAAAACATGCTTAAGGTAAATATAAAATTTCCAAATTTCAATCAAAATATATCAATACAACACATTGATATAATAAAAACATTATCAAAACCATTTTCAATACCAAAATAAAAGAAAATTAAAACTTGGTATTTATTTTTCATTTAAAAACTGTTATGCCTTATAGAGGAAGCTGAAACGCAAATAATGGTCACGGCGACAGAGAAGTCTTTGTCGCCGCATACGTACTACAAAAAAACATTCCCTTTTGTCGTTTAGTAAAATGATTCATATAAAAAATATTGTTTTTGAATAAACGTAAAAGTCGAAGGGGTTTATACACCGTATAAAAGAAAGTTGTGTATAAAATATAATATGCCTCAATGAAAGTATATTGAGATGAAGTCCCTTAAGAATATCATTTTTTTAAATAAAATATATCTATTATGTATATTCACTATAAGTACACATAAAAAATTATAATAATATCATGACATAATTTGAATGTAGGAGATTAAACCAATGAATGGAAATCAGGTTAAGAAGTTCATTTACCTCGTGTCCGACTTGACTTGATCATTCTTTAAAATCATAAATAATAAACTAAAGTTAATCTCTACATTCTTAAGAACCTTTTTCAAGTTTATTATCCCTTTTATATCACTTATTACCATGTTATAGAAATTATGTAGTCATTTATGTTAAAAATGGTTGTTTTGTCGATCTTTGGTAGTTGAGTCAACAATAAACTTCTTATAACTTCATCTTCTTTATGTGGTAGAATATCCATTATCTCCAGAATTATATTCATGATTTAGATATCATATATATCATATATATCCAGTATATATATTCATTCAAAATAGTACATAACATTTATAGGTAAAATATGAAATGCACCGTTCATGGAGATGATAAGTCGTACATACGCATGAACGCTACTTTCATTTCTATTTCATATTTAATGGAATGAAATAATAATGATATAAAGGTGTATTATAATTCCATTATAATATCATATATAATATCATTTACTACATCCTTTATACGTCCCACAAATGGCGCTAACGATTCAAATCACTTTGAGGGGGCGGTAGTCTGCAGTTCCTAAAATGGAATTATCGCGTTCACCCGTAATGGAAATCATAAAGTTATGCCATAAATGAGAAATAAAGAAGAATAAGGAAAAAATAAACATAATATATATATCATATATTAAAATAGTGTCATCAAAATGGCCACCATTATAGGTGTAAAAATAATATTGAACAATCATCGTTTCGTGAGGCAGTATTTCGCCACCCACATAAACAGTATGTTATTTGACCATTAGATGAAGGTTTGTGTAAGTGTAATTAAAATACTTCTCATAAAAACATCCTAGTATATTTAATATACTAGGTTTGTTACAAAATAATGGAATAAAAATATTTTATGGGGTTGGAGAAGAAACATAAAACAAAATAACATAAGAGAAGACATTATCTTAAAATCGGGTACCTCTTTTTGATTTGAGCCAAAGGCTTCCTTGGGAAGACTTCTACCCAATGTGTGGCTTCCAGGAGTAATATAGGGGTGTTGGTAGAGTATTTGTGCAGAGTATGGAGCCAAATGGCTTTTATGGTATGAATAAGGTAGTAGAAGTGGGGGCCTTTTATAAGAGGAGAGGAGGGGCACTCTTGGAAACTCATAAAATGTTACATTATTATGAAGTGCTTTTCGGATTTCAAAGGTCCCAAAATTATGTATTTAGAGTATAATGTTATAAGTGTTATAAATATACCCATCTAATAGGTTTTGTAAAAGTGTAAGTCTTAGATTTTACATTATCGTTTCAATTTATTAAAATCATTAATTAATGAGGTAATCGTTGCATCATCATTGTGTAATAAAAAATTTAATTTATATAATGCCTAAAAATTATAAAAAAATTACCATGATGTTGGAAATATTTTCATATTTACAATTAATATTCATAGTCAAAATGTTAACTTATATAAGGCCATGTAATAATTGTTTTAGTAAAAAACACATGTTTCTGACAATTTTATTTTTAATTTAAATAAAAAGTTATTAATGTCATTTTCTTACCCATGTGGCTCCATGGAGTCCCAAAGATGACCCATGTATTGTATTGGTCATCCATGACTCATCCAATAATGGTAGGACAAGTTTAAAGGTATTTTTATATTTTATAATATCATTTTTACAATAAATTTCACTAATTACCTTTAATCGCGATTAATTAAACTTAAAAGTTACTGTTCACCAAAAAATTATTTTTATCCTGTTGAACAACATTTTACTTCCTAATGACCACCATGTATGTCGGATTTTTTAAAATCAAATCACAGAAGTAGTATTGTTTCATTTAAATCAAAAATTAGTTTTTAAACTACCACTTAGTGGTTTCACTATTCATCAAAAAATTATGTTTTTCAGAACAATTCCAAAATTTCACCATAAGCTATACTGTATATTAAGAATTCAAAAATGGTGTCAATTTTACAAAAATCCAACCATATAAGTTGAATTAATTAATTTAATAATTAATTCCCGGTGTCACAACAAATAGCTTGTTTTTAAGAAACAATATAGATCAAAAGATTGACAATTGTTTATGTCCAATTTCAAAGTGATATTAATAATAATGAACACCGTTGGATAAAATGGTAAAAATATATTCTAATTATACTTTAAAACCACTCAATAGTATAATTTATCACTATAAATTATTTTGATTAAAAAAGCTGTTTTTAAGTATTTTTCACTATTCATAAAAAATTGGAAGATCTCAGAAAAATAACAAAAATTCAACTTAGAATAATTTCGATATTCCGAATCCAAAAATGAAGTCTATTTTGAAATATAAAATATATATTATTTTCAAAAAGTGGGTATTACTATTCATTATGGAAATTTTGATTGGTTGCAGTGTGTTAGAATCTCGAACTTGCGTACAATGCAAGCTATTGCATTATTGAAAGAGAATCCTATTGTAGAAGCTTGGGGTGTTACATTCTCCCCTCCTTCAATGAATTGTGTCCTCACAATTTGAAATTTTTCTTTGAAAATAAAAGGTTGATAATAGAAAATACCTTTGTGGAAAACCCACATCGGAAATAGGGTTAATAAAAATATAACGTTAAAAGAAAGAAAGAGAAGTACAAAGGTCACCCGAGATAGCCCATACTAGGATTCTATGAAAATATGGACATAGAGGAAAAACAAACAATCAAGGTCTGATGGAGAGTTGTATAAAACAGGGTTAGGAGAAAGTTAACTACAATAAAATCAAAACTTGTGATTGGTTAAACAATCATTGATTCCCCAGTTGGAAAAGATAACCGACAACGTTTTTGTTTTAAGTTACCTTTCATAAAGTTGAGGAATTTATTTAGGAGATTTACCAAGAACGTAAGGAAATATTAATACTTGTCATGTAGACTATTCATTCTTTAATAATTTTTTACCACGAACCCATCTTTCACTTCAAATGGTAATAGAACTCGAAAATATTCTATTTATCCTAATTGTATAAGGTTCCAAATATTACCACATACCATTTAGATTATGAAAACTATTTTGTAATTACCAGGGACATCCTGTAGGGTAGTGGTAGGTAATAAAGGTCTGTCACACTATGGTTGTGGGTTCGATTCCTGCAGCATTGTCCAATGCTACGGGTTATCCCCCAAAAAAGTAAAGTTTCTCTTATTATCACATACTAAAAATATGATTACTTTCATCATATTAAAACAAAAAGTTCTGAAGTACAATATTTATATATATCACATTATTCTTATAACCAAAATAGAATCCTTGAGTCCAAAAGCACTAATACATTAATTTTTCCTCCTCAACTATAGTAACCTTATAAGATTTGCCTTGATCCATTTGCCTTTTCTGAGGTATGTTTCCTTGATGCTCAGGAAATTAATTTGCATAATGCCTCATTTCCCTACAATTGTAGCACTCAACATTGATAGACTCTTTCTTTCCCTTGCAATCACAAGCCTAGTGGCCTTTTTCTCCACATTTATAACAAACTCTAATTTTTTAGGCATGTATCGGGGTGATTCTTCACACAATTATCGCATAATGGAAAATCATTTTTCCCTTTTTCCCTTTATCTATCTCTTGTTCCACCATTCTCTTCTTCTCTTGCTTTACTTTGTTATCACCAGTCTTAGAGAATTCCTTTTCTGTCTTGATATCACATGAGACAATATCTTCGTATGACGAGAAAGATTGTGAGACTAATGCTCAACAGAGATATGGTTTTAACCCATTAATTAAACGATCAATCATACTTCTTGTGTTACATATATAATCTGCAGCATGCTTCGATAACCGTGTAAAGTTAGACTCATACTTTGCGACATTTTCATCCTCCTTTTTCCTCAGACATAGAACTGGCCTTTTTATATCTGCTCGATGGTCACGAGAAAAGTATTTTTCTAAGAAAAGCTCTTTGAAATCCCTCCATTACATAATTGATACTTCTTCATCTTCCTTTGTGTTTTTAATCAGTGACCACCATTGATCGGCATCTCGAGTGAGGCGGTAAACTGCCATGATTACCTTCTCCCTTTCGCTACTCTCCAAGGCGTGGAATATTTTCTCTAAGGAGTTTATCCATTTCTCAGCTACTAATGGATTTGTACCCCCATTAAATGTTGGTGGTTGTTGCCTCATGAAATGATCTAACATTGATTTTCCACGTTGCGGATTAGGGTGCTCCATACAAGTAAGATTATTATTCATAACCTGAGTGAGTTCTCCCAGTATGGTGATAAGTTGATCAGCACCAGTTGTATCTCCAGCTCAATAATAATTATCTTGAGTAGGAGGAAAATCCCTACATGGAGTGTGCGGATTGATACAGTTTACATTCCTCCCACTAGGCGCCATTTCTAAATAATTTCATAAACTAGATTAGTTTATGAATCAGAATACATAATTCCATACATGTAAAACACTTAACATAAATTGAACTATTTATGGATATAGTCCATAATTAGAAAAAGAAATGTTTTCTTTGTGGAGTTATATACTCATAAACCCTTCATAAATGTTTTTAATGAAAATGAGAATTATCTTAAGCATATCCCCCGGAAGTGTTGTAACCAAGAGTGCAGCAAGGACCATTTTCGTGCACCAGTTCCCGTTCGAGTCAAGCTCTAAGCGGTGATTTCGGGTT
Source organism: Viscum album (assembly GCA_963277665.1). Lineage (NCBI taxonomy): Eukaryota > Viridiplantae > Streptophyta > Magnoliopsida > Santalales > Viscaceae > Viscum > Viscum album. The sequence continues at coordinate 330,244,283 of OY728128.1, forward strand.
TTAACCCTACATCTGTGCCAGAGCTGCCTCTACCTGCTCGTATCTAGACATGGATGTATTGCTCGGAAAACTCACAAAATCTCTATAATAACAAAATTCTAGGAAGTTCTTCTATACTAATCCTCAAAGTTTATCTTAGGTCTATGTGCTCTAATTAGAGTTTATCTAAATCAGGCTTCCAATGTTAGTACTAAACTACATATGATACAAACTGTAACACCCTGACCCCAGTTACCCAGAGTCAGTGCATTATTGCGTTACATTGGCATGATCACAAAGGTCAAGTCTCGAAAGACTGATTAGTTTAGTATCCTTGAAACATTAGATACATTTATAAGTTTTACATTACAGCAAAAAGTAAAAAAAACTACAAAAAAAATGTTGTCTTCATATCCCCTCATATTATCCCTTCAGGTCATTCATAAAATACTTCTTCCAATCATGGAAAAATTAAAAGATTGAAAGGGGTGAAATCAGATGCTCAGTAAGGATAACAATATATCGGATGTTTTCATAAATAAACATAATCATTTAAGGCAATGTATAACTAAAACAGAATCCTTTTATACTTGAACATCAATATAATATGTCAAATGTAAAATGAGATAATTCCATTTACTTATTCACATGGATATTCTACTGGTCGAATAATCACATGCAATATCAAAAACCACTTTCATAATGATGGAATGCCTAATGCCAGACTATCATAACCACGTAGCCAAGGCCCCTTGCCAAGACCACAAATATGATTTTGTCAAGGCCTCGTGCCAAGACACTAGTTTGTCTCATGAGACTTGCTGATGCATCGAGGAGTTATAGTAGGCTCCACCTGTCACTTATTAAGTCCAATGCATTACTCATATGAATAGGTTTAAACATATCCTAAACCATAACATAATCGTATCACATAAACCATGCATAAAGGAAACATAAAATTTCCACATTTTAATAACAAGATATCAATGCAAAACATTGATATAATAAAAACATTATCAAAACCATTTTCAATACCAAAATAAAATAAAATTAAAACATGGTATTTATTTTTCATTTAAAAAAATTTATGGCTTGTAGAGGAAGCCGAAACTCAAATAATGGTCACGACATTTGAGAAGTCGTTGTCACCACATACGTACGACAAAAAAACATTCCATTTTGTCGTTTAGTAAAATTCTTCATATAAAAAGATTCCTTTTTAATAAACATAAAAGTCAAAGGTGTTTATACACCGTATAAAAGAAAGTTGTGTATAAAATAAAATATGCCTCAAGGAAATGAGATTGAGACAAAGTCCCTTACAAAGATCATTTTTTTAAAAAATAGATCTATTATGTTTATTCACTATAATTACACATAATTAATTATAATAATATCATGACATAATTTGAATGTAGGAGATTAACCCAAAGAATGGAAATCAGGTTAAGAAGTTCCCTTACCTCGTGTCCGACTTGACTCGATCATTCATTAACCTCCTGAATAATAAACTAAAGTTAATATCTACTTTCATAAGAACCTTTCTCAAGTTCATTATCCCATTTATATAACTTATTACCATGTTACAAAAATTAGTTAGTCATTTAAGTTAATAACGGTCGTTTGGTCAATGTTGGGTACTTGAGTCAACAATAAACTTATTATAACTACAAGTTGTTTATGTGGTAGAATATCAATTATCTCAATAATTATATTCATGATGTAGATATCATATATATCATATATATCCCGTATATACATTCATTCATAATATTACGTAACATTTAGAGGTAATAAATGAAATGCACCGTTCATGGAGACGGTAAGCCGTACTTAAGCATGAACGCTACTTTCATTTCTATTTCGTATTTAATGGAATGAAATAATAATGATATAAAGGTTTATTATAATTCCAGTATAATATAATATATAATATCATTTACTCCATCCTTTATACGTCCCACATATGGCGTCAATGATTCAAATCACTTTGAGGGGGCGGTAGTCCGCACTTCTGAAAATGAAATTATCGCGTTCACCCATAATGTAAATCATAATGTTATAACACAAATGATAAATAAAGAAGAATATTTAATAAATAAACATAATATATATATCATATATGAAATTAGTTTCATCAAAATGGCCACCTTTAGAGGTGTTAAAAGATTATTGAACAATCATCGTTTCGTGAGGCAGTATTTCGCCACCCACAGAAACAGTTTGTTCTTTAACCATTAGACGAAGGTGTGTGTAATTTTAAATAAAATACTTCTCATAAAAACATCCTATTATATTTAATATACCATTTTTGTTACAAAATAAAGGAATAAAAAGAGTTTAAGGGGTTGGAGAAGAAAAATAAAACAAAATAACATAAGAGATGAGATTACCTTAAAATTGGGAAACTCTTTTTAATTTGAGCCAAAGGCTTCCTTGGGTAGCCTTCTGCCCAAAGTGAGGCTTCTAGGAGTAATAGAGAGATGTTGGGAGAGTATATGGATAGAGTTTGGCCGAGCCAAATGGCTTTGATGGTATGAATAAGGTTGTAGAGGTGGGGGCCTTATATAAGAGGAGAGGAGGGGCACTCTTTGATACTCATGAAATGATACGTTATTATGAAGTGAATATCATATTCCAAAGGACTCAAAATAATGAATTTAGAAGATATGGTGATAAGGGCTCGAAATATACCCATACAATAAGTTTTTGACAAGTTTAAGTCTTGAATTTTATATTATCGTTTCATTTTATTTAAATCGTTAATTAATGAGGTAATCGCTGCATCATTATTGTGTAATAAAAATTTAATTTATTTAATGTCTAAAAATTATAAAAAAATTACCAAGATGTAGGAAATATATTTATATTTCCAATGAATATTTATAGTCAACATTTTAACTTATGTAACCACATGTAATAATTGTTTTAGTAAAAAACACATGTTTGTGAAAAAAAATTTACTTTAAATAAAAAGTTATTAATGTCATTTTCTTACCCAAGTGGCTCCATGGGGTCCCCAAGTTGACCGATGGATTTTTGTGGTCATCCATGACTCATCCATTAAAGGTAGGACATGTGTAAAGATATTTTCATATTTTTATAATATCATGTTTACCTTAAAGTTCACTAATTACCTTTAATCGCGATTAATTAAACTTAAAAGTTACTATTCACCAAAAAATTATTTTTATTCTATTGAAGCACATTTTACTTCATAATGACAACCATGTATGTTGGATTTTTGAAAATCAAATCACAGAAGTGGTAATGTTTCATTTAAACGAAAAATTGGTTTTTAAACTACCACTTAGTGGTTTCACTATTCATCAAAAAATGAAGTTTTTCAAAACAATTCAATAATTTCGCCCTAAGTTATAATTGTTATTAAGAATTAAAAAATTATTTCTATTTTACAATATTCCAACCATATAAGTTTTATTAATTAATTTTATATTTAATTCCCACTGTCACAATAAATAGCGTGTTTTTAAGAAACAATATAGATCAAAAGATTTACAATTGTTTATGTCCAATTTCAAAGTGATATTAATTCTAATGAACACCATTGGATAAAATGGTAAAAATATATTCTAATTATACTTTAAAACCACTCAATATTATAATTTATCACTATAAATTACTTTGATTAAAAAAGTTTTTTTTTAGTATTTTTCACTATTCATAAAAAATTGGAAGTTCTTACAAAAATACCAAAAAATCAAAATAGAATAATTTCAATATTCTGAATCCAAAAATGAAGTCCATTTTGAAATATAAAATATATATAATTTCAACAAGTGGGTATTACTATTTATAATGGTTATTTTTATTGGTCGTGGTGTGTTAAAATCTCGAACTTGCGTACAATGCAAACTATTGCATTATTGAAAGAGAAGCGTATCGTGGAAGCTCAGGGTGTTACAGGGAATATTGGTTCGTTCCACTAGATTTTCCTTGAAATGGTATGTTCTAAAACCAATGGTGAGGGATGTTATGTTTCAAAAAAATAGTGGGAGATTCATAAATTTAATATTTTCTATCTAATTTTTTCATATAAAGTAATAAAATCTAACTCATCATTATTATAAAATGATAATTAATATTAATTAAAACCTAATAATATAATACATACTTGAGGGGGACTAAAATCCCACTGAAACAAATTTCCATGAATGGAAATGGGTCTTACGTGTTATTTTAGTCCATGAAAGGAAATTTTATGTTATTGAAAATCCAATTACTGAAGCACATGGACAAAAGTGATCTGAGGAAGATTTGTCTATCTCTATGTGAAACATCTAGATGATTCCGGATGTATAAAATTATTCATGATATGTTCCATTAACATAGATTTTATAGATTAATATTGTGATATGGATGCATATAACATGTTGTACAACATTCCTGATCTATATCCACTGAGTGTGATCAAGACATATATGAGATCTCTAATGCAATATTCACATGAAATCATGGAGAATTAATTCTATTTTGGCCTCACGTGTTGGATTTGATTAGATATATAGATAAAATATATATATTTGTAATTAAATACCATGATGTGTTGTGTAATGATATCATCAATTCAACAATAAACCCTTCACTTTTTTATAGTGGATTACAACTTGAGCAGTGGCGAGAATAATCATTAACAACATCTTATTATTATTCTCCATGTTAGAAATGACATGATTCATGAAATATATACAATCCATATGGTGAATAATAAATGGAAGGATAATGAAAATGAGATAAAAAAATAACTCCTATTCTAAACCACTGAAGCACCATCCTTTTATGAAAGAGATTATTCAATGGTTGGATAATGAAAAGGATGCAGTATGTTTCTCTTCTGTGAATTTCGGACACTTGAAGAAAAATAGTAACCATAAAGAATGTTAATCTAATGTTATGTCTATTATTCAGTGTAATATTTATATATCTACACACTTGGTGTTACATACATTTTTTGGTGATCACATTTATATCCAAATGAATTAACCCATTAGAATCCAAAATATTTTTATAAGAGAGGTTGATCTTTGAGTATCCAATGGATCCTAACATTCATATTTGGATATATAATATGACCACCTTCCATTTCTAACTGAAATGATTTTAGTTTTATAGATTTGGTATTTTGAGCAAATGTTTACCGAAATTTTTTTCTATGTCTCATTAATTTTAAATTGTGAATTAATTTTCATATTTAGAAATAAAAAATATTATTTAAAAATGGTAAAATTTTATATTGTTTTTCACAACACAATAATTGTATTTGTGTTTTAAATTATGAAAACCAACTATTGGAAATTCGTAACAAATAATGTTCACATGACTCATATAAAACCCAATTAATCTATCGCTATCTTGATCATGTAAACAAGAATCAACTAAAAAAGTACTAAATATTTATCTATTTTGACAATTTTTATATAAAAACACTTTAATGGTGTCATTCTTGATTTTCATTAGAAACTAACAAACAACAATTTAGTGAATATAGTGAAAGGGCCACTGAGACTTTAGGATTTTTAGATATTGGGGTGTGTGGACATTTTCCTTTGGAATATATATGAGAATATTGTTACTTCAAAAATATGGTTAGGTCGTGAATATATATGGACAGGTCTATTAGATGAGGTATAAGTCTGTGGAATTTGATAAATTTAAATAATTCATTAATTAAGTAGAATATCTACTATGTGTAAAGATAATAAATCTTGAATATAATAATATTGGTTAATAACATAACCAAGAGTTTATAAACATCGTATGGATATTTTTTATTCCATACAACTCACCCCACCATATACAACTCTAAGGAATGATGTTCCTGAAATGGAGATACCTATTCTGCTATACATCGTATGGATGATGTTGATTCATATAGATCATCCATTATAATTTTAGGGATACGTATATAAAACTATGGAATACGCACTAAATAATGTTCCAAAAAAAGAGGAAAATATAATACCTATTGATTTATAGAGCCAAAATATTTTGTTTATAAAATACATGAGTATGGGATATGAGGGAATTTTGAAGGCCATGTTTGGAAAACATCTAAAACCCTGAGGCATAAAATTTGTATTTATAAGCTATCCAAATGAAAAATGGATTTTATCTGTATAAACCCTCAAGAAATAAATTTACTATTCAGAGATAATACAATTTTATTTGGGGGATCACATCCCCATGAATGATAATTAGAGAATGATTGAATTTGATGAGTTTTATTCTCTTGATGTAGAAGTGTTGGTATAGGATCAAATTCCATAGGTCCCCATGGAAGAAGTTGTTTCTTAATGGTATAGTTTACTAGTAATTGAAGATGGTGACTAATTAATAATTGAAAATAATGATCATATATCCTAAAATAAGTTAGTGAAGATCTAAAAAGAAAATAAAATTGCAGGAATTCATGAATTCAATGATTAATTTTATGTTTTAGAACAAAATTTTGGTTCTTTTGTATCCTCCATTTGATGTAAATCCTTTTGAGTCAAATTTAATATTCAAGAGGATACTAGACATGAAATGTAAATTATGTACCTATAAAATAGGGATATTTTATAAAGATATTAAATAAAATCAATGAATGGAGTAAAATAAATCATTTTTTAGTTTCCAAGTATACATCTATCGGAATTCTATTCCCTATTGTAGATTTTGATAAATGTGAAATCTGGAAGATGAATATCAAATCAACTTTCTATAACCATAACCATCATAAATATTTCACTGTGGAACAACTAAAAGTGTTTATGGATTGAAATAATTCTAAAAAGGATTTCATGTTAGGGAGATTCATTGACAGATTTATGCAAGAATCTTGATCATGCAATATTCATTTCAATGAAGCTGAATAATAAGTTGATTCCATTGAGAAAACAATTTATCCATTTCATTACAACAAGTTTAGTGGCAGTGTTTTCAATATCATATTTTTATATGATAATGACAAATTACATATTGGATGTGACACACCATTCTTACTTTCAGTTAAGGACTTCTTATATATGTGCTTCTTCATGAAAGGCTAAGGTGAAACACCCAACATTATAGTGATCAAGATCATTTGTTATTGATCCAATAGGTTTAATAGTCAAATTCAAGGTTCATAAATTAACTACATAATAAATAAATTTAGAATAGAACAATCTATGGGATACATGGTTGTATATTCACATGGTTTAAATATTTTATAGAAATGTGTCCTTAAACAGAATAGGATAAATTGAAAATGTGTAGGCTCTCATACACTTGTGCGATAGTGTCAATCATGTATTCAATGTAATGTACTAGGATTGATCTCTCCTAGTCCTTGAGAATTGTATGAATTTATGATGATTACTCAAGTGAACAACATTAATTTTCTATTATTGTTATCCTTATGTATCAGAGAATAGTAAAGTATATATTTTTGTTATATAGAGGAGATGAGGAGCCAGTAATCAGGGTTTATAGTCAAACTAGATTTTTAACAGATCAGAATGATCAACTTTTACTATCATGCTATCTCTTCTATTTTAAGAAAGGATTTTTGATCATTAATATTTTAAAATATCAGGTTGTTGTTGATTCTACAACAGATATCGAATATATAGAAACAATTTATGCATTAAATGAATAAATTTTTATATGAAACTTAACCAAAGATTAGAACATCAACAATTTTATATGTCATTGGATGTTCCTATCACAAGATCTGTTTTTTGATGCCTAGAATTAAATATTATTATTAATGAATATTATAGTTTCATACATTGATTCATTGATTAAATCCAATAAGAAATATTTTTTAGCAAGGTAGGATACGATAGGTGTAACATGAGTAATATTGATCTTTAAAATAATATTAGAAACAATTTTTCCATCTATTATTTCATAGATGTTGATATCTCATGACAATTGATAAAAATTATACAACATGGTCAAATATATGGTAATAATATTATGTGTAATGGTTATTTTATAAAGGGTTCAATATAGAAACATCAAGTATATATTTTGATGATATCATCATGAGACATTCTTTATTAGAGATACAACGATAATGGGATTATATTACACATTAATTATTTGAATGAGGTTGTATATCATTATGACATTATGCATTCCATGACATGTTTCTAAACACTAACCATAAATTTTGTGTGACCCCACCTAGTGTCAAAAAGAATGAAGCATAGAGGGTTACATACTAAGTGTATCTAGAACATCCATTATAAAATAATATAATTTATTACATAACATGTGGAATAAGATTATTCCCATATATGGTTTAATAATTATTTATTATATTCATTAAAATATATATTCCATCACTGGGAATTTAGGAAAATATTTTTTTCTAAGAATATTTAGTGAATAATTATTTTTAATTTAGTGAATAAAATATTTATATATTTATTAGATAAAAATTTAGAGATATTTATTTGTCAAATAAATAGTCATTATTCAAGACCTGATAAATATTTTGGAGGAATGAAATATCATTATTAATTGTCCACTGAAAAATAATATATTTTGAATATTATTTTAATAATTATTAAACAATTTATTCAATAAATAATATAAAGTCATTTTGATGGTTTTGTGAAAGTTAAATAATATTATTATTTTTATTATTATAAGTAGGGGGATCCATAAGGATTAAGGATATAATAAGGGCATATGTTCAATTATTATTCAATATTGATAAAGCTATTTAAACAAAATTATATTATGCATAAACCAATGGGCTGTAGTTTTTTTGTCAAACGAGTCAAGGATAATTCTCTCATGAATTTATGAGAACCTATTATATAACGCTATCTAGAAATGAGAGATATCCTCCTCCACTAACACTCTTTATTTTAGAGATATTAACAAGAATCCTTCTTGGAAGTGATTCTCATGTTGATCAAGGGGGAACAACACATTTGTTATGAAATAACACTCTAGCACTCAACGATTCTTATGTTGATGCTCAAAGGATTGTGGTTCACATGTGGACAACTACTAGGGGTACCATACACATATTTAATGATGCATAAATATTGTAATATGTAGATAGATTTTCAAATTCATCAATGATAAAAGCATCCTATAAAATTTAATTCACAAACTATTTAAATTAGTTATACATCTTATGTGATGATTCAATATTTGGTTCTAGTGTTCCCATGTACATTAATCATTGATTAACTTATATTGGTCAAAAATTTATTCAAAAAAGAAAATTTCATATCTATCATAAATATTTACTAAAATCTGATTTTGGAATTCCCCCTAAGGGCTTCCACAACACCATGAACCATTAGACAATAAATCAAAAGAAATAGACAAACTCACCTTGGATCTCCACAAATCAATCATGTTAATTTTCAAGTAATCCCAAATTAAAGGGATTCAAAACAATTATAGGAGATCTACTATGTCCACCAAATATTTGACAGGATTATAAGGGGTTTAAGAAACATTGAGAATGAAATTTTCATTATAGATAATTTTCCTAATAGGATGTAATGATTTGAATGATTCATTCACATTGGGAATGGATCAAGTTTAAGAACCACGAATAAACACATCTTCTAGATCATAAAAACATGGGATTATCTCAAATGATGAACTATATGTTCATGTCCTGAATTTTCACAGATAAATTCAATAAATATGACACCTTATATATTAATATCGAAAATATAGGTGTCATGTAAGTAATTTCACCATATGAACAACCCTTAATCAATCCGAAAATCACTATTCTATACATGAACTACTCACTCAAATTATGAGGCATAGTTCACATCATGAGTTAATCCTACCTCTAGATTTTAGCTACCAAACTCTGTTTAACCTCCTCGGTGCCTCGTCCAAGCACCATGGTATTGAAAAACATGATATGGAATGATCTAAAAGGATTTAGTAAGTTATAGAAAAAGAGGATCCTTTCAATGTAATGGATGGTGTTGGCTCTTTTTCAGTTGATCCTAGACACCACAATATATATCACGCTAGTTTTTTTATCATTAGCCAGGTAGTTTTTCTTCATGGATCTGAGAAAATGTTGACTCATCAATTTTCATGTTAATATCACCTATTTGGGTTATAAATATTAAATATGGGAAGTAGATGGATCCACAATGGAGGGCAATGAGGTAGAGATACAATATTCCCCACTAAAAAAGCATGCTTATTTTCTCATAACCTTTATCAATACTATAAAATAATTTATAAGAGTGGTCATTTTATCGATGCCTACAAAATGTGTTACTATAGAATACATTTATCATCACTAATAAAATCAAACAATTCATCATAAATTTTTTTATGAATTTTGAAAATCATTTCTCTTATCACAACAACTATAATATGTAATTTTAATGACTGGTAGAATTGTTTTTTAAGAGACATTAGTGACCAGGATTGCTTTTATTGGTCACAAAATCCTCATTACTAAAGACTTTAAGGGACCACTTTTCAAGGACTCTAAATGTCCCCATCCAAAATATGTGTATTTCAATGTGGGGAATAATCAAAGGAAGATAAATTATATGAGGGAATGTAGTAGTAATGTATAAGTTACTATATACCTTCCCATGTAGGACATGTTCGATGTGTGGTGGATGAAGGGATGTAAGATATGTTAGTGGAGGTCAATGAATAGTTCAAAAACACCAGGTGTTAGATTGTAGGGTGTGTGTGAGTGTTTTAGTGTGTTTGGGGTGGCCAAACTGTATTAGTGGAGTTTGGGGGTGATGGTGGAAAAGGGGGGGGGGATGTTGGGTGGTAGTGACATATTTCTGCGGTAAAACCTCAAATAGGATGACAGAGGTGGGAAAAATATGGTCTAATTTTTTCACAGTATTAATGTCCCCCACTCAAGGTTGCTAATACTTCCTTTAGTGACCACTAATGGTGGCTGTTAATGGTCTCCACATCCCATGATCATAAATTATTATATTTTACTTTATATCCCTTATAATGGTAGACCAATATAAATGCTTTTCTTATCACTGATAAAGGAAATCCCATTACATAAAATAGTTACATTGTTAAATATATTGTATTAATATAGAAATATAAATATATATATTAAAACATAATATATTTTCTTAAATATAATTTTTGTAATACATAATATATTTTTTTCATTTAATATAGAAAATATTATATGAATATGGTTTATAAAATAATAACAGATATTATAATTTAAAAAAAATTGCATTAGTATGGAGTAATATATATTTAATAATAATTTGGTCATATGAAAAATAAATCAACTAATTAATATATTATGATAAACATGAAAAAATGGAAGATTAAATTTTCATAACTTATGAAATGGGAATCATTTAGTCTCCTAGAGATGTTAAATTAATTACTGGGAAAAGGTCCATGAATTATGAGAATAGAGGGAACTCAGACACCATTTATTTAGTAAGAACACTAAGGCCTCCAAAATTTTTTTGTTAGGATACCCCATACATTAAATATTCCATGGATTTTCAGCAGTATTTATTAGAGACTTCATAATGTTTTTCAATAGAGAAACTATTTATTCCCCAGACATAAAATTAGAAGAATATTTTGGTGTTGAAATTTTACTATATTAATAATATAATGTTATTATAAAATTAAAATTTAAATATATATACATATTTTTATAAATTTACATAATTTTTATTTTTTTAATTATATATTTAAAAATATATACTTATATCCTTTTTTTAAGATATATAAACCATATGGAAATAAATATTAATTATCTATTTTATTTAAAAATAAAAATTTTATATTTTATTTACCTTATAAAAATTTATTAATATATATATACTTAATAAAATGTATATGTAATTTATATATATAAATATGTGTCTGTGTCTGTGCATTAAGAGACAAATACAAATTTATTTATATATTCTAATATATGTAAATAAATATAAATATATATTTACACACACGAACACACATAGATATATACACACACACATAAAATGAAACATTCATATTATTTATATATATATTCTTAAATATGTTTAGTATAACAAAAAAAATAAAAAAAAATTATATATATATAATAAATAATTTATAGTGTCATATATTGTTTTATAGTTATTTACAATTATATCATTAATTATAATTATATATATATATTATAAAATATAATGATATGAATTTTATTGATTAATATATAAATATGTAAATATGTGTCTCTGTCTATGTGTAAATATGTGTTTGTATGTATGTGTATGAGTGTGACAATATATTGTGTGTAGGAATCATAAATATGTATTTATATAAATATATCATTAAATATATAATATAAATATTTATAACTGAGTGTAAACATATATAATCTAAAAGTATTTAAAATTTTTATATAAATTTATTATTTAAAAATATTTATATTAAAATCTTCATTTTATAAATTCACCAAAAAATTTAAATGAAAATGTAATTTTTCTAAAAGGGCATCATATTGACCCCATTATTAAAATAAAATAATACCGAGGATGTAAAATAAAAAAAACTAACATTTTCAAAAAACAATTTTTAGGCATCATGTGAGAAAGTACCCAGGCTATGGTTGGATGTCTTCCTACCCCAACCATTAAGATTCCATCCCCTTCACAGGGTTTTTACATGCATCTATGGACCGTCTTTATCATTTGCAAGGATGAAATCAATAGCCATTGTCAGTTCTTCAATTCAAAAAAATTGAGAAAGGATTCGAGTATCCTCTTCACTAATTATAGAAATCATCTCAAATGAGTTATGACTTCTAACTGTAACATTTGCGTTATTCATCACAAGTCAAACAAAGCTTGACCCTTGAGCAGAAGAGGCACCTAAAGTATTAGTTTTCCTACAAGACACTTTTAAAACACTATGAACATATCCACCCAAAGTAAGTGAAAATCAACCATGATGATTGTTAAGCAATGATGCCTCATTTCTAACTCCATAATCACTTTCTATACCATCTAGTATAGAAACATTGTTTCTTTGGTCATGGTTGAAAAATTACACTACAGGAGTCTGTAAAGTGGCTGAAATAGGGGCATGTTCATAAGAGGGAATATCACCCAATTACCTAGGTGAACCATCTATATTAGCACAATTTACTGACTTCCTATAAGAAGTTGGTTATGATTGAAAACATCCATGCATTATATTCTCACTAACCGAGTGATTAACATCATAAATTGGAGAGACCCTAGCTTGATCAGGGGAATGATACAGCCAAGGCCTTGTCTAAAAAACTTATTTAGTGAGATCCATAGCCACCGATGATTGATTATAATATATTTCTTTATCAATATGAACAAAAAAATTCAATGTTATAGGATTACTCTCTGAAGCACCATTTTTCTAGATAGATTCAATACAAAAACAAGTCAGAATCAATTTTGAATGGCTACTCTCTAAAACATATTTTTTATGGAATGTTTAATGACCATCATAAGTTAGTGACTCATAAATACAAAAATTTTACATTGATAAATAATCCCCTTCGAAGGTAAATATAGGATTTGAATATGAAATTTCATAGTTCAAGCATTTTTGGTATTTGTTTTCATTGAATTTTTTTCATCTTCGTTCACATTATTGTTCCTATATTTTTAAGCAATCAATTTTTTCACCTTAAAATAATTGAAATCAATATCATCCTAAGCATCAAATTACATTATAGCATGATTTTTATCTGGTTTATCACAATCATGTTCATCAATTATTCCTTTGAAGAGTGCATGTTGAAAATAAAATCTAAGAACTACTATGTGGGATTCTTCTTCCATGTCTGCTAAAGAGGTAGAGTTATCTATTTCCTATGTAAGGGGAAATTATCAATGCCATCTTGAGGAGGATAGGGATTTCGGGAATAGAAAATCACATATTGTAATCTTTTTTTTGGATATGTAGGTTAATAGCTACCCTTGGAGGTCCTTTCATCGACATAAGGTTTCTCTCATAGAGTGGTATTTAAAATAGTTGCAAGAGCATACTTACCAAACACCTAAGTCTAAATCTAATTATCAAAGATTTTGTTGGACCCTCTAGTTACATTCATATGACAATGTTGAAGGACAATCCCTCTAATCTGAAGATTATTGAAAATAAAATAACCAGTACATTTTTCTTTGGGGTGATATATAATTTTACGTAAATCACAAGATAATAGAATTTTCAAAAAATCAATCATGATAGTTATTTCATCATGAGGGCTAGAAAGAATCACATTATAAATCAAGGTAATAGATAGGTTCACTTCCACCATAACTATTTCATAATGACAAAAACTCACCTTTTTTGTGTCTGGATCCATTCTAATTTGAATTCAAATCATAGATGCAACATCAAATATAATTTCAAGATTCCATATATCCCAATTAATACTTTGTATTTTTTTACAAAACCATTTTAAAGGATTCCTTGTAATAGTTCACATTGAAATTTATGTTCTATTCTTGAATCCTACTTATACCTAGCTTAGGTTTAAACAATCTAGAACAACATTCTTTCCCGTTTAGATCATATGAATGAAATTTAATGTATAAAAATAGTCACCCTAATGACACACATTTGAATTCCATGAATCCAAAAAAATATTCTTATTTGGAGACCAGATCTGTGATTTTACCTGGTGTATAACCTTTCATCATTGTAATATGATTGATAAAATAAAACTTACAATATTGAATCCATTACTAGATATAATCATATAAGTAAGAGACGAGGGTGATGGACCCTTTTTAAATGATTCACATTGAAACAAGATTCATGAGTGATGCAAACAATCCACTCGAGAAACCCTAGAAAGTGGAAAAACCCATTGTGGAATCTACCAAAAAATCCCTATTCTTCCATGATGATGATGAAATCATTCAATCACCATGGTATAATAGATTTTATGAAAAATTATTCAATCATCCTGGATTATTTAAGATTAACCGGTCAAAAGTTATCATCTATGGGAAATTATTCCTCATCCACCTCCCAGTATGTATGAATGTACAATTATATTTATATATATATATGTAAATATTTGAAAAATAATTAATAAATTTATTTGAAAAAAATAATATAAATATATTCAATGATATTAAAATATATAAATAAAAATAATTTTTTATATATATAAATAAAAACAATTCAAACTATGAATTCATAAACACAAACCAATTGTATTATAAAATTTTAAAAAACAAAAGAAAAAATACAAATATATATAGAGCACTATGTTAAAACCCAAAAAGTGGCCAAAAACAGCACATAGAGATATATAGATAAATATAAATTCATAAAATATTGATGAAGTATTCTTCATAAATTTTAAATAAATGATTTACATGAATGAATTGGTATGTGGTTTTAATTTAGGTGTGAGTGTGGTAGAAAAGGGGGAAAATCACTAATAATGGTGGGTTTTATAAGAACATGGATAAAGTGTTGAAAAAATTGATAAATGGTGGGTGATGTGCTGATAAAGCAGTGGAGAACTCAAAATAGCTCTGATATCTTGTTGTAAGAGACGTGTTCTTATAAACAAAGATTTATTTAATATTATTTTTTAGTTCTACCAACACTAATAAAGGGAACCAAATCAATTCTCCAAAAAACTGCTAATAAAGAAGGATCTTAATCATGATAAAATATTTATGATAAATTATACAGTTATCACATTAATCATTTATTTTTAGTTGAATTTAAAATATCTCCCATGTTTTATCAATGATTAGATCATCAACATTTTTCAGCCCTATTAAAAAAAATTCCAGATCTTTGTAAATGCATGATACATAGTCGCGATTGTAAATATTAAACAAAGGTGGGTGTTAAGGAAGATGACAAGAAGGATTACCTTTATAAAAACTATGAATTTAGAGGGTTTTATTTTTTTCATTTGTAGATTTCATAACCCCCTTAAATTACCACTACTATAAATTTTCAGGATCCAATTACTCTATTCCTAGGTCTTATAATATCATTCAATTATTGAAAATGTTGGTTCCCCAGTCCCAAAATTAATTGTACTTTTCAATTACTAAATCATTTATAAATAGATTCATTCATGGTGAATACATACCATAATAGTTTGGACACTTCTATATCCAATATTTACAAGCTTATGTCCTTATATTATTTATTTTATTAATAAGTTATAGATGTTACCAACTAAAATGAGAACATTAACATATCATGTCATTAATATTTAACATATATCCTATGGTGTAGATACATTGTTATAATTAGACACAAATGGTGTCTTACTATCTAGAGCTAGAGGGTCATAAAATTTAAAAATTCATCTCATGATGTTCACAAATAGTGATATAAAGTAGAGGAGATCATGATGACTAACATACTAAAATAAAAACTACATGTTTTGAGTGTTATTTGTTATTATTATCAGCAGACAAGTGTATTGGTCCAATGAATTGAGATCATAACCAATGATAATTATTTGATTATGTAATTTAATTTAAGATTAAAACTATGAAATTTTTATCTTAAAGAGGTAGGTTATCTAGGTTGTGTCCTTGGTGGTACGACATTGATTGAATGATCAAGATTTCTTATCACTTCTGATAGTATGTTATGTCTTGGGACAAGTTGATCGGGATGGTGGTACCTTTGTTAAATAGTTTCCAATGGTGATTATAGGTATGTATATAATGTAAGATCGTTGATCAATAATTCAATAAGGATGGTGAAATGATGTCCACGTTTTTAATATTGAGATATCATCAGACAATTAAATTATATTAATGTACATGTTCATCAGAGGTTTTATTTTCTATGAATAAACCTTATCAACTTAGGGGCCATGATGGGATACAAGATTTCTCTCATGGACTATGAGTAGTTATCACTACTATCAATTTGTGGATCAAGAGGTTCAAACAATAAACATATTATAGAGTAAGGATTATTATATGTGAATAGGATTTTAGGAAATGGTGATATCAATTAGTGGGATCAGGATATGTCTGAGTTTGACCCAATACCAGTAAATAAATAAATTAAATATTATTTTATATGTGAAAAATATTTATTGAAAATATTTACTCACTAAATTAATAATAAAAATATATTAATATAAAATAAATACAATACAATTGAATAGTATTATTCAATGATTATAATGTATTAAATGGGGGAAGCGAGTAATGTTAATGACTCAGGTTTTATCAATGAACATATATTTGATGTGAAAATAATTTGATAAATTAGATATGAAATTTATGATACATTTATTTACTCATTTACTATAATTAAGGTATTATTTTGAATTTTTATGATACATGGGGGAATTGGTGCTATTTTAAGGACTTTCAACATACTTATATTGTATAGACCCAAAGCTTGACATACATGGACATTAAATTAATTTTTAGGAATATTTAATACATAACAAAAACTGACACACAAGGACCATAATAGTTTAGGGTCTTTGGAAACTTGAAATATAATCTTATAATCATGGTGAAAGATCTTAAACATCTCCCATAAAAATATTCACTTTTTTTTCTTACCTAAAACCATTATTTATATCCTAGGGAAATGAAAACATAAAAAGGGTGAGCTCAAATGCTCAGTAAGGGTATTCATGGAGAAAATAAAACAAACGATATATATTTGAACATAAAAACATGAACATAATGTTTAAACAACAAAATCCTAAGAAATGACATAAGTCATGGCAGTATGTACGACATAGATCATAATAGAACATAAATAATGATAAAATAGCTTGGAAATAGAACTTGTAATTGTGGAAAAACATTAAGCACATGATATGATTTCCATAGTAGCTAAGGCATTGCTTCCAAGACCGTCTTAGTGGACAAAGTCCCTTTCTGAATCGAGTTCACTCCTCATTCCAGTCTTGTAACACTAAACCAGATTAAATTATCATTCTAGCCATGTCTATATCATGAGATATATAAAATTACACAATGCATTGGATGGATATATAGGTCCCACCCATCTCATAATGAAATAATTCTTACGTGTTCCACAACATGAACATAAATCATTCATCGTTACCCAATGAATAAAATGGGTTTCATAAACATCATTCCATCATAAAATAATCCATATAAAATAAATGGATATCATTTCTTCATATGAATAATCATACCATGTAAATAATAGATACATTATACTTCAAACATAATCATACTAAATAATGTCATCTTAGATGGAAAATAGTTTTGACAAAACACTTGAAATGAATTCTGGAGAAAAACATTCTTTCTTCTTCAAAATCATTTTCATTTCACAAAATACCATTACGTTTTAAATGAAAATGATTTTTTTTAAATTAATCATGAAATCTAGTATATGAATCTACATGAAAATTATCCGTTATGAAACCATAAAAATCCGTTCATGCCTTATAAGTTTAAAAAAAATTCTTCTCGTACTTTTGTCGAAAAAGTAAAAAAGTACCTCGTATGGTAAACAAAAGAAATATTACTTACATACCATGTAATAAAAGTCAAAAATGGGTAAAAAGTACATTAAACATACATGAAACCATTTTTATTAAACAGGGACATGGATGATAAATATAACCCCAGTAAATACTTACGAATAAACAATATCAGATAAAAATGAGATTGGAATAATTATCCCTTACCTTATGTATGATATGATTCGTATGTATCTGAACCTCAAGTATAATGATTTAAATAATGTCCTTGACATATTACATAATCATATTTTTTGTTATGATATCATAAATTTTTTACTTATGAATTCATATTACATGTTCTTTTGTAAATTTGATGTAGAAGCAGCGATTTATGAAAAATCATTTCATTTATTGTACATGTTTCGACTTTTTGTTCTTGATATTATTAATTATATACTGATTTACATAATTACAGAATGTAAAACATTATTTATATATAATATATATTCATTATATTCATTATATATATGATAGAACGTTAAATGGAATGAAATACACCATTCATGGAGACGGTAGGACGTACGTACGCATTAACGCTATTTTCATTGCCTCAAAAAATTTAATGGAATTAAGTAGATGACATACATATATACATATACATAAATCCAGTATCATTATTATGTCATATATTTCATTATTATTCATTATATATACTTTATAATCATTCATAAATGGTTATCATGGAGAATAAATCTAATCGCATCGTGGAGACGGTAGTTTGTACGTACGCACGAGTGATGCTATCATTCCTGTGATCGTGGAATTGTATTGAAGTGTATGTATAATATTTATGAATCAATATCTCTTTACAATAATCTTATATAGTTATTTATTTACACAATTATACCCATCCAGGTAATGTGGTGGTCGAAAACAAATTACACCACGACGTGAAGACAGTATTTCGTACGTACGCACGCACGATGATTTTGTTTTCCGAAGGAAGCATAGAAGGTGAGATAAGGTTGTTTAATATTTATAATAACATATCAGTTAATAAGCAATACTTATTTTATTACTTTATAATGAAACAACTAATGAAGAATATGTAGAATAAGAATGAAACTTGAGATAATCGGAAGAAGAGATTACCTCTTCTTCAATGCACCTCTTTTAAGCATCCTCTTAAGGAAGTTGAGTTGGTATTCTGAGAAGATAAAAACCTGCATAATTTATCTAGGGAGGTGGATAATAGAAATGGTTTGGGTTAGTCTGATCTTCAAGGCTCAAAAGGGTGTGAAGATAAGAGTGAAGGGGTTCCCTTTTTATAATGGAGAAGAGAGGCACCTTTGGAAAAACGTAAAATATTATTTTATAATAAAGTCCTATTGGGTTTATTATAGCTCCAAAATGATTTATTTCAAAGATAATGTGGTGATGGGTTGAAATCCACTCAACCAATAGGTTTTAGGAAGTATATGTTACTATATTAACCTTATCTTTTAGATTTAACTCTAAGTTAAATAATTTAACAATAACTGTGTCTTCTTGTTTTCTTACACTATATGGTAAATAAACATACTATACCCAGCCAAACAAAACCCACGTGGTTAATTATTAATATATATAACCTTATATAAGTCATTTGGCCGAACCTTAGATATTTAGGAATAAAATAACAAATAATAATATAATATTTGTTCTAAATACTATTTTATGTCAATTTTGACACTATTTTGTAATTTATTATTATTGAAAATCATAACAGCTTGATTAGTTCTAAATATGTTAATTAAATCAATAATAACATTTCATATTAACTTATTAAATTATTTTAATTCATAAAAAGTCTCAAATTACATTTATTTGGTTATTTATAACATCAATTGTGTTAATATTTAATTAATAAGGTAATTACTGCATCACCATTGTGTTATATATACATTAAATTATTTATTGTCTAAAATTTATAAATAAAATACCATTATGTAGGAAATATTTTTATCTTTCTAATGAATATTTATAGCCGAATTTATCTTATGTATGACCCTATATTAAAAATTTTTAAGTTATTAAACATTGATTTTAAGTATTTTAACTCTTCTTTAAATAAAATAAAAAAAAATGTCATAATCTAATAAAAGTGTACCTAAAGGTAATATTTTATTCTTAATGTTGTTTTTCGTCGAGATACACTTGTCCAACAGAATTAGGATATGTGTTAGTATAATATTAATAACATTTTTACCCTTAATTACCCTATTTACTTTAAACCGTGGTAAATAAATGTAAGAAGTTACTATTCACCAAAAATTATTTTCATCTCATTAGCCCAAATTTTACTCATTGATATTAACCATGTCTCTCGGATTTTCAAAATTCCACTCACAGAAGACGGAAGATTATGTTTTATGTGAATTTCCAAATTCTCATAGGAGGTGGCTAGAAGACGGTGAAAAGTTTAATAAAATTTTTATATATCTAAAATTATTATAAAATGACTTCAATGAATTACATTGAACTTATATAGGTATTATGTATCTATTTTGAGATGAAATAAATTTATATAAAATAATTATTTAAATAAAAAGTCGGTTTTTAAATAGTAACCAAATGTTTTCACTATTCATCAAAAATTTAATGTTTTCAGAAAAATACCAAAAATTCACCCTAGGGTAATTTCGATATTATGAATCCAAAAATGAAGTCCATTTTGAAATATAAAATTTATAAAATTTAAAAATTGGTTATTACTATTCATAACGACTAGTACTTAATAATATTATAATAATATCTTATTTAGTGAAACTCGTTATTGCGTACTACACACGCTATTGAGGAATGTCTTGATTGCCTGTAATGTAAGCCAAGTCAGGGTTGCGTGTTGTGTAAGACACCTTTGTTGTTTCATATAATAGAATTAAACCATATTTCCTTTATACATTGAATATATATATTTATGTATGTATGTAAATACACTCAATGTTGTATAGAATAACAACTATCAAACGAACATGAAATTGTGTGTAAAACGATCCAAGAATAGTGTTGCTTATATTGTAACCTAATACGGTGTTGCTTATAGTGCAATATAATCTTGGTGTAGCATATAACAAAATACGTCAAAGAAATTAAAAAAAATAAATCTCATGAAATCTCGGTTTGTTACATTATACCCCCCTTAAAATGAATTTCGCCCTCGCAACTCATCAGGGTTATAAATGGTTTTCTAATTGAAAGTTTCTTTAATTGAAACCCACATCGTAAAATGGAATACCAAAGCATAACTTTAAAAACTAATGTATGAAACGTAACAGTTACACAAATTAACTAATCACAGGGTTTTTACATAAGAGAACATAGGTGAAAATATGGATATGGAAGAGAAATCTAACAATAATGTTCTGATGGAGTGTGGTAGAAAACATGTCTACGAAAAAGCCAACAATCACAAAGCCATATATTTTTGATGATCTAATCTACCATCTGATTAATCGTATATGAGGAAACTGGGAAAACATTTTTTGTTTTCAAAATAACTTCCCTAAAGTTGAATAATTAGAAGAAATTCTTACTTTATTTCGGTACGATCTCACAGTTGTTCGTGCCTTGAACAATTTCCACATCATCTCATAAAAAAATGAAGTCGAATGTGTCATTATTGATGTGTTAGCAGATCATGTGATAGAATGAAGGTTCATTCAATCTGTCTCAAACAAAAGGTTATAAAATGATATAAGTCCATCTTATGGTGAGATTAATCATATATGGTTCCAAAAATGTACTTATACTTCATCTATCATACTGATTAATAAAATAAAACAAGTTTCTACTAACCAAGGACTTCCTGTAGGCTAGTGGTATGCAATAAATGCATGTCGCACTTCGGTTGTGGCTTTGATTCCCCCAGCCTTGTCCGACCCGACGGGTTATCCCCCATGCTACGGATTTTCCTTTTTCTATAACTACACAATTATAACATTACAGAAATGATATCGAAAAAAAATCTAGCCTTAAACAATACTATCTGATATCTAACTTAATCTATTCCAATCTTTAGGTTTATCCAAAATACTTATGTCCAATCTCATAGTATAAAGATAATGATTACTTGAAATTTTATCTACCGAGCATGTGAATACCATCATTTATCATACAATATATCTTGTTGGTCACATTCCAAAAATGTGAATACCTTAATAATGTATTCTCGTGAAAAATGAATACCCATTGAACCTTAGTGAAAACATGAAAGCTATCACAAGTAAACTCTTTCCACATACCAAAAATCCCAAAAATTCAATATAATCAAACCATGATATCACTTTGTCCTTATATCAATCATGAGCTCATTAATACTATCAAACATCTCATTTTCTCTTTATTCCATCATTATGCGCATATCATCTACTTTCTAAAAATATCTAAATAAACTTTCATGGTTTCCAATACCATTCAACATATAATTTCAAGTACTTTAGGAAAAGGCATTGTGTAACAATCCTTAGATGATTCTTTATTCCATAGTACCATTAACTATACAACATAACTCTTGATAAACATAAATCGTTCAATTACCTTCTTAAACCATTGACCAAGCTTCAACACTTCCTTCATCTAATATATCATTTGTAGTCTCCTCATCATCATCCACATAAAAACTACCCTTATGAACATACTGATTCTATTCAAGAGATTTTCCATTAGGGAATTGGTTTGCATAAAGCCCATACATCCCACATTGAAAACATTTAATCATTATTAATGTCATAGCAATAGCATTATCCTTGTTCAGGGAGTTAACTGAACCTTTTCCTTTGCACTTACTGTCTTTGTGTCCTTCTTTTCCACACCCAAAGTATCTTCCAGTTCCTTTGAAACAATCTCCCTCATGCCTCTTCCCACATGATTTACATGAGGGAAATTGATCATTCTTTCCTCTATGATCATCATGAAACTCCTTCTTTCTCTTATTATCAGAGTCGGGAATCTTACCAAAGTTGAGATTATTGATCATATTATGGCATTTCTGATTAAGCATAATAATGATATATGGACAACCAGATCCAATTTTATTTGGTTTCTCATGAATAATATCATTCCATAGTCCATCATATCCTCTATTATCTTGAATCTTCCTGCTTCCATCCATTTTCTAAAACACAAAAATAATTGTGTGAGGGGAAAAATCACGCTAGGAAAGAAAAATAATAAAGGGGGAGTACCTTTAATATATAACATCTTAGGTTTAATTCTATGATCATTACAGTAATTCTTGGACTATAACCTATACGTATAGTTAACCTTAGAGACATCCCTAGACATACCTTAGAAATATCTCTATGGATTTCACAAATGTTTTCGCATACTAGTTTCTAAAGGTTAACTAAACCATTCCTATGATACCAACTATAGAGACCCAAATCTTGACATACATGGACATTACATTACTTTTTCAAAATACTTAATACATAACAAAAACTAACACACAAGGACCATATTATTTTAGTGTCTTTGGAAACTCAGAATATAATCTTCTAATCATGGTGAAAGATCATCAACATCTCGCATAAAGATCTTCCCCTTTTTTCTTACCTAAAACATTTCATTATATCCTTTGGAAAAGAAAACATAAAAAGGGTGAGCTAAAATTCTCAGTAAAGGAAATCTTGGAGAAAATAAGACAAACCATATACATTTGAATATAAAAACATGAACAAAATATTTAAACATCGAAATATTGAGCAATAACATAAATCATGGTGGTACATAAGGCATAAATCATAATAGAACATCAATCATGATAAAATAGCTTGGAAATAAAACTTTTAATTGTGTAAAAACATTAAGAACATGATATTATCTCTATAGTAGCTAGGACATTGTTCCCAAGACCATCCTAGTGGACAAAGTCCATTTCTAAATCGAGTTCACTCCTCATTCCAGTCTTGTAACACTAAACCGGATTAACTTACCATTCCATCCATTTATATCTAAGGAGATATAAATATTTACCCAATGCATTGGAGGGAGATATATGTCCCACCAATCTCATAATTAAATCATTCTTACGTGTGCCACAACATGAACATAAATCATTCATCATTACCCAAATAAAAAAATGGGTTTCATAATCATCATTCCATAATAACATATTCAAAATAAAATAATTGGATATCATTTATTCATAAGAATAATCATACCATGTAAATAATAGAGACATTATACCTAAATCATAATCATACTAAATAATGTCATCTTAGATGGAAAATAGTTTGACAAAACACGTGAAATGAATTCTGAAGGAAAGTATCCTTTCTTCTTCAAAATCATTTTATTTTTACAAAAAACCATTAAATTTTAAAAGAAAAAATTTTTTTTTTGAAAATATTCCTGAAATCTTGTATATGAAGCTTCATGAAAATTAGTCTTTATGAAACCGTAAAAATCTTTTCATGCCGTATGATTTAAAAACAACATTCTTCTTGTATATTTATCAGAAAAGTCAAAAAGTACCTCGTATGGTAAACAAAAGAAGGATTCCTTACATACCATGTAGTAAAAGTAAAAATTGGTAAAAAACTACATTAAACATACCTGAAATAATTTTTAGAAAACAGGGACATGGATGATAAATATAACCCCAGTAAATACTCATGAATAAACAATCTCGGATAAAAACGAGTTTGGAATAATTATCCCTTACCTTATGTATGATATGCTTCATATGTATCTGAACCTCCCATATAATGATTTAAATATTTTCATTGACTTATTACAGAATCATATTCATTGTTATGATATCATATATGTTTGACTTATGACTTTATATTACCTGTTCTTTTGTAAATTTGATGTAAAAACAGTAATTTGGGTAAAATAGTTTCCTTTATCGTACGTGCTTCAACTTGTTGTTCTTGATATTATTACTTGTATCCTAATTTAATTAATTACATAATGTAAAACATGATTTATGTATAATATATATTAAGAATATACATATATATATGATAGATCAATAAATGGAATGAAATACATCGTTCATGGATACAGTAGGTTGTATGTACGCATGAGCTCTATTTTCGTTTACTTAATGAATTGAATGGAATTAAGTTGATGACATGCATATATACATATAAATAAATATTTTATAATTATTATGTCATATATTTCGTTATTATTGTTTATTTATACTTTATAATCATTCATGAATGGTTAACATGGAGAATAAATCTCATCACGTCGTGGAGACGGTAGTCCGTACGTACGCACGAGCGATGATATAATTCCCATGATCGTGGAATTGTATGCAAGTGTATGTATAACATTTAAGAATCAGTATAAAATAAAAATAATCATATATAATTATTTATTTACCCCATTATACCCATCCATGTAAGGTGGTGGTCAAAAACAGATTACACAACAACGTGGAGACTGTATTCTGTATGTACGCACGTGCGGTGATTTCTTTTTATGTAGGATAGATAGAAGGTGAAATAAGGTTGTTTCAAATATATAATAACATATCCGTATAAAATTAATACTGATATTATTACTTTATAATGATACAAATAAAGAACAAGAAGTTGAAGAAGAAAGAAACTTGAGAGAATCGGAAGAAGAGATTACCTCTTCTTCGACGCACCTCATTTAAGCTTCCTCTTAAAGAAGTAGAGTTGGTATTTTGAGAAGACCAGAACCTCCAGAATATTTCTAGTTAAGTTTAGAAGATAAATGGTCAGGTTTTGTTCGAGATTCAAGGCTCAAAAGGGTGTGAAGAGAATAGGGAATGGGTGCACATTCTATAAGGAAGGAGAGGGGCACCTTTGGAAAAAACATAAAATATTATTTTATAATAAAGTCATATTCGGTTTGTAATAGCTCCAAATTGATTTATTTTGAAGATAATGTTGGTATGGGTTGAAATCCTTTCAACCGATAGGTTTTAGACATTTTTTGGTTACTATTTTAACCATATCTTTTAGATTTAACTCTAAGTTAAATAATTTAACGTTTACTGTGTCTTCTAGTTTCATTACACTATATTGCTAATAAACATACAATAACCAGCCAAAAGAACCCCAATTGGATCATTATTAATATATATATCTTTATATATTCCATTTTTCAGAACCGTAGATTTATTGGAATAACATAACAATTAATAATATAATATTTTATAAAAACAATTTTCTTTCAATTTTTGACACTATTTGGTAATTGTTTTTTTTAAATAATAACAGCATGATTAGTTAGAAAAACGATAATTGAATCAATAATATCATGTCATATTAACCTATAATATTATTTTAATTCATAAAAAGTCTCAAATTACATTTATGTGGGTATTTATAACATCACTTATGTTAATATTTCATTAATGAGTTAATTACTGCATCATCATTGTGTCCTAAATAAATTAAATTATTTAATGTCTAAAAATTATAAATAAAATACCATTATGTAGGAAATATTTTTAGATTTTTAATTAATATTTATAGTTGAATTTACCTTTTGTATAACCCTATATTAAAATTGTATTAGTTATTAAACGTTGATTTTAACTATTTTAACTTTTCTTTAAAAATAATAATAATAAATGTCCTAATCTAATACATGTGGACCTAAAGGGTAATATTTTATTCCTAAGCTTGTTTTCAGTCAATATACACTTGTACAATTGAATTAGGACATGTTTTTGAGTAATATTAATATCATTTTTACCCTTAATTAACCTATTTACTTTTAACAGTGGGAAATAAAAGAAAAACGTTACTATTCATAAAAAGTTATTTTCATCTCATTAAACCACATTTTATTCCTTGATATTAACCGTGTCTCTCAGATTTTTGAAATTCCACTCACAGAAGTAGTAAAATTCAGTTTTATGTGAATTTCCAATTTCTCCTAGGATGTGGGTAAAAGACGGTG
Organism: Viscum album; assembly: GCA_963277665.1. Lineage (NCBI taxonomy): Eukaryota > Viridiplantae > Streptophyta > Magnoliopsida > Santalales > Viscaceae > Viscum > Viscum album. The sequence goes on from OY728128.1 coordinate 330,271,614, forward strand.
AAAAGATTAATTAAATTTATATATATATATATATATAATTATTATAAAATGACTCCAATGAATTAAATTGAACTTATAACGGTATTATGTATCAATTTTGACAAAAAATAAATTTAAATAAAATAATTATTTAAATGAAAATTCAGTTTTTAAATAGTAACCCAGTGTTTTCATTGTTCATCAAAAATTGAATGTTTTCAGAAAAATACCAAAAATTCACCCTATGCTAATTTCGATATTCCGAATCCAAAAATAAATTCCATTTTGAAAGATAAAATTTATAAAATTTCAAAAAATGGGTATTACTATTCCTAATTTCTAGTTCATAATAATATTATAATAATATCTTGTTTAGTGAAACTCAGTATTGCGTACTACACACGCTATTGAGGAAGGTCTTGATTGCATATAATGTCAGCTAGGTCAGGGATTTGTGTAGTGCAAGACTAATTTTTTTCTGAGTATAACAGAATTCAACCATATTTCATTTATACATTGAATATATATAAATATATACACTCAATGTTGTGTAGAATAACTACTATCAAACGAACATGAAATTGTGTGTATCACGATCCCAAGAATAGTGTTGCTTATACTGCAAGCTAGTACGGTGTTTCATATAGTGCAAGATAATCTTGGTGTAGTGTACAACAAAACACATCAAAGAAATTAAAAAGAATAATTCTCATAAAATCTCAGGTTGTTACATATATAATTCTTGTCACACCAATCAAAATATATCGAATATAAACTAGAAGATTTTCCATATCAATGAATGAATGTGAAATTATACAAATGAACACAATATAAAAAACCACTAAATCAATAAGAAATGTAGAAATCAAATGTGTCATGTGTTTTAACATTGTAATTCCTAGCATGTGAATCACCTAGCAATATATGAGTAAACCACATAATGAAAAAGATACTGCAATGAACTCATTTTCATTCAAAAATTTATATAAAAACACCACATGAACCTCAATAAGATAATAAACCCCTCATAGAAATTATCTCTATCATGACTAGACATAAACATGAATCTTGTAAACCAACTACAATAATGGACTAGAACACATCCATAGTACCGATAACCAAAAACATTTGAGGTGTAAGAACATGAATTCAACGTCTAACACATAATGAATAACCAAATCTAACCCTCTCCCCTACCATCCAACAATGAATAGACCAATATAACAAATGATCCCGTGGGATAATCCATCACACTACCCTATTGGAAGAGAAACAAGAATCTTCTAGAGATACATATCCCACACAAGGTAAATGATAAGAATCAAATATTGTTAAAGAGCCTTAAAAGGGGTATCAAATCATGTGAAATCAAGGGGTTCCTTTATCATTAACCATTTTTATACAATGGTTCCAAAAAATTAAATAATAATAAAGAATGACTTAAGATGATATGTACTATCACATTTATTTAATTTATTTAACAATCACTCTTATGAAAATGATGGAAATTAAACACTATGTATAAATTTTCAAATCCACTATCTCAGATGAGTATTCACTGAAATAAAAAACTAGTCCAAGACCATTATTTATGAAAAAAATATATCAAAAGAGAAATTAAGTAAATTATCGTATGGGAAAAACCAAAAAGGACACTTTAAATAACCATTTGAAATAAATTAAAGAACCCATTTTTAAATCTATTGGAGTTAAACAAATCTGTAGAAGTAAAACCCTGCATGAAAATAACATTTTCACTGATTCAAAACCCAAACTGGATAGAAATATATCCCACATCATTAAATCCATTTCAAAAATCCAATTGAGAATTTCATAACATCATAACACATCAAAATAATCAATTTAACACCTTAAAACACGTAATTTAAAAGATAAACCATTTTTAAGAAACTCAAACACAAAAAAAAACATGTTTCTAAAAAGTCAAAATTGTATCACATTTAATCATAATATCAATAAAAAGGTATTTATAAAGAAAAACATTACATTGAAATAAAAATTATAGTTTTATACAAACACCTACTTGGAAGATGAAAAAAAGTTGAATAATGTTTCATTAATTGATAACCACACACACAGGGGTAGAAATGCAATCTCAAAACCATATGCACAAAAAAACGCAACATCATAGCAACCTAGAACACAAAAATATTCCACTAAGGTTTTAGGGTTCATACTGGAAACCATAGCCTTGAGAGGATAGATTGGTAACCATTGAAGAGGAAAATAGATGAAGAAATACCTCATGACCTCTTGTAAATTTCCAAAGAGAAGGAAAGGATAAAAGGTGGATGTGGTTTGAGCTCCTCTATGGGCTACCAACATTCGTCTGAATTGAATCAAGGAGAACTGGGGGAAAATTAATCTTCATTTGAAGATTTATAATGCAAAATTACATAAAACTATACACCTAGGAAATCTAAATGATTTTATTTCATGGTTTTCCAAATTGTGAACCAATGTTATGCTTGACACTATCTAGGTCAGACACCACTTGCATGGTTCACCTAGTAAACATCATGATTGAAAACCTATTCTATAATAATTCCATTAGGCACTATAAAAAACTATATCAAAAATAAAAACTTTTTTGATGTTTACAAAATCATGTGAATGTTTTTAACCACACCTCACAAACATATGGAGATACAACTATTTTCATTAATGGAATCTATTGTTTATAACATAACCATACATAGCCCGGTTTGAAAATACATGGGTCGTTAAAAATAAACATATGACCCTCCTCTTGAAGGGATGTCATTGAGTATCCCTCAAACAATGCAATTTAACTATTCATAGAGTGAAATTCTGATAATTTCCATGTTCCAAGCCTAAATCCCATGGAAACTCAAACCAATCCTCATCAATAAAAATAATTAAAAAAATCATAGGGTAACATATAGTGTAATAAACTCCCTACCGTGACCTTTTCTACCACCTCTACCCAATGTTCATATTCAAGAATAAGGGAATCATAAAATATAAGATCCCAAGAGGACCTAAAAAATAAATAATCAATATTAATTAAACTCAAAACCAATACCAACAATCCTCCAAAATCATAAAACAACTCAACCACATGGTTATACAACATATCCAAGAATAACTGAAACTATAACATCAATAACATAATTCATATAAATCATGTGATTCCTAAAATGACCTCTCTACAAATTAGAATTCCACTAATATGGTGAAAGATATTAATAATTACTGTGAAATGATTCCCTGAACAATAGATCAACCAAGGGAGAAACTCACTCTTAAACCAAAATATATTCCAAACATAAGGATGAAAAATGAACCCAATTGATTCAAAATAATACTATCGGATCTTATCTCAAGTCCTGATACACATGGATAATCGATGGTTATGAACTAGATCACTCTCACATGTTGTATCCCAAAATTCCATAATCTGACCACCAGTTTATATACTAAATCAACTAATAGGAAAAAGATCCTCATTAACATTTCATGCAGAAAATAACATTATAATTTACAAACATAGAGAACATCAAAATACAAATAACAATGTGTGAAAATCACAACTCTAATGAAATTATCATCCAAGTAATGAGCCTTAATGAAACATAATTCACAAAAAAAAAACAAAAAATTAGTTAAATCATTGATGAAACTCAAAATCCATCTATAAGGGATAGATGTGGGGAGATTCAAAAAACAGAACAATTTATGTCATAAAGTGATCTTCTAAACAATCCACATGAAACATTTTTTAAGTGGATCGAACACTATGAGTTCGAAAGAAACCAAAATTCTCCAAAACTAAGGACACAGCCATCAATGTAATGGAAAAAACCATCTTCAATGTAATAAACCAAATACCACACAAGATAACTCATATTAAAAGACATATTCTGATGGAGAAAATATCAAAAAAATCGGAAAATTCAAGTATACATAAGTCATTATGGATAATATTTCCCTAGAGCTGCACACAAGAATTTCATGAGTGATATCATCTTCCAACTAAAATTAAACACAGTATCATGATCTGTCTAATCCTTCTTCGACTCCTTTCTTTTCAAGTTATACTTCTTCCCATTCAATAGAACTCAGGCATGACCCACCACTAGAAGCCTAGACTGGTATGTTCCAATTCAAATGGTCTCGTTGAAAACCTCATAAAAAGTATTCAGACCCAAAAAAATTATAACTAAACCAATATATAGATGAAGGAACCTATGAATAATATATCATTATCAGAATCACTACTTACCATCTTTAGAGAAAATACCTACATCTTCTAGAAGTAAATGTTATACTCCCTCACTAATGAATCATCCTGATGAATACCCAATAGCTTCAGTGGTTTCCCAACTTTTATAGGAATTAGATAGAAAAATTGGAAAAATACATCTTGATAAACTCCCAATACATACCTTCATATAGTTTTTGAGATACTATCGACTCTGGAAAAACTAGAATAAAACTGAAAATAAATCTCTTGACATCTCTCACCCTTGAAGCTCAATAAGTTCTAAGAGAATTAGAGATCACCTTAATCTCTTCCAACCAACTCACTTCTTCCACTCACAACAAATAAACACTGAAATAATGGAGATGTTGATTAACAGATTCCAAGATGGGTTCTAAAATCAATTAAGGTCCCACTTCGACGACACCACTTAGTGTCTAGTAGATATTGGATCAAGAAAAAGATATTCAAACATTCTAGACATGGAAAATAAAAAATACATTAACATCAATTTTTTCCTCAATAAAATCAATGGATTCCACCCTATGTAAGGAATCAATACTAAAATATTAAACCCTCAAACAAGGTATAATCACCCGCACCAAAATAACTTTCTTTTTAATCCACCATTTTCATAATGGCATTTAAAAAAAACAACTTCCAAAATTGTACCACTCGAATAAAAATCCAATATAAATTACATAACAAAACAACCTTAGTGGAACATAGACACATTTCCCCTACATGGTATGTTATACCAAATTACTTTCAAAATCCCACTTCGTTTAAGAAGCAAGAATCAAAACATTGATCTTTAAAATTCATTTCTTTTTCTCAATACACATTAGAAATTTGTGACAAAAAATTCCCTTTTTTCTCACAACTCCTTAAAAATCCCTATTATATATCAATCACATTATAGAATACCAATTGAAAAATCTTTGAAACATCTCAGTTTCATAATACCATAAATCAATAAGTGTTTTAAATAAAATCATAAATATTAGTGAATTAACTCTTCATATTTACTAATATAACTATGCTTTTTCAATAAGATATTTAGAAATCTAGTCATTCTCAAAAAAACATGTTTTAAAACCAAGTTCTCTCAATGAATGAAACAACCACTCAAACATGGTTCACAAAAATCACACCAAAAAAGGTATAAAAACACTCACCAATCCAACTAATATAATTGAAAACCACCTTATGATTATTATCTTATCATTAAGAGTGCTAAAAAATCAATGTGGGATGAAAAATTCATTGGAAAATTTTTACAAATTGATTGGGAAACTATTTTCTAACCATGAAACCCACTCCTTAAACGAGTTAGACCCTACTACATCGGGACCAAATCGTTTCCTAGGATATGAATGCTAATTGGAATGCTTATAGGGGCATCCATTTTCATCCCTAAACAAAGGAAGGACCACCCCCCCAAATATCACCCACATGCTTAGAGAGGATCAAAACACATCTTGTAGAAACCTAAGGCTCAAAATGAGCACATACTACCTTGACTCCCCACACACATTTCCTTCAATCTCCAAAAGACTTAGTATAACACCGTAATAATAAATGATATGGCCTGAAATAAGTTCAACTCATTATATATCTCAAAATTCACATAACACTAATTCATCATTAAACAAACACATTGCTATAACCTATCTATTAATATTATTTCTTTCACATCGATTATTTGAATTTTGAAAAAAATACATACCTGGTTGCGATCAGGGTGATATTAAGAGTTTTATAGGATCAACTTAGTTTTTGGTGAATAGTAACCTACCCTTCAGAGTAGTCACATACCCTTATGAACAGTAATATGACCCTTATGAATATTAGATTGGCCATAAAAAAGTAACCTCAACCATGAGTGTGTAAATAAAATTTAGAACCTTATAAATGAAGGTGAATATTTTTGATTGAGTGTTGGAATTTTTGTGTGCAATAAATATTTAATTATAATTTTAACAACTAATAAAATTATTTAAAAGCAATTTTATTTTCATATAATGTATTCATAAATCATTATTTTGTATTCATATGATATAAGATAATTTTATGATACTGTATTTAATTTTTGAAAGAGTTATCAAATCAGTTATAATATTAAAACTTGTATTTCTTAAGTTAATGATGATTTTAAATAAAAATTAAATTTATAGTATTTATAAAATTATTTTCAAAAAATGGAGTTAATTTTTTGATTCTACGCATTAGAAAATGGTTAGGGTCAATTTTATGGAATTTTCTAAAATAATTGAATTTTTTCACGAATAGTAAAATATTGTAATTATTTTATAAATATATTATGAGATGAATTAAATATTACTTGAATCATGGTATATGTAAGAATCCATTAGTTTGAACTCACATGCACCTATTTCTTTTTAGGGTCACAATAATCAATACTATTTCTTTTCTTGAGAAAAATAATAAAATAATGAATAAAATATTGATAAATCACTCCTCTCATCCAAAATATAAAACACCCATCACCCCCTCTTCCACTCACAACTCTAAAGTATTTATCATTTCCTATGTTTTTTTAAATACTCTTCTCAACCCCCCCCCCCCCCCATGAACAAGACCTAATAGTCTCACAAAAAGGAAAAAACAAAGGCTTTAAGGATATTTTCAAGGATGAGCCCGAAAGAGGTAAACCTCTCTTCCTTTTCCATTAAACATCTATTACATGTTCCATTATTTTGTTTATCTATCCTCACATCCCCTCATCCAAATGAAATGATAATTAAATTAACATACATGTATTATAATTTAATTTTTTTTAATATAATATTTCATCATTATCTCTCTTCCCCACTACTCTTACACTATAAACGAAAACACCATCCGAGATTTGTTGAATTATCACATTCAAGGCTGATGGGTTTTAAATTTTTATTACCATCTCCAATTAAGGTCATGAAACCATTTTTATGTTTTAACCTTATAATAATATGTGTAATAAATTCTATTTAATTTAGTGTAATCATTTTTTACATGTGGTATTTTATTTACAAAATAGAATGAGTTCGAGGTGATTGAAGAACCATAAAAATAATCTCAACATTTGTAATTAAAATTTCATATAATGATTTATCCTCTCCGAAAATAATGATAACATTTATATGTTATGTTTAGCTTATATAATATCATTAATAACTCCTAACATCAAGTTTGGATCTCAATTTCCATTATACAAAAACATCCATACTCTAATAGAAGCAAATCAGACGTGAACTCTAAGAAAACTTGCACTCCCAAAATTTGAAATTGAATCTATTAACCCATATATAAGGACATAAATTTACATAATGAGGACATAATAAATCAATTAAAAATATATAATGTTCTATAAACTATAATTAATGAATCAAATTTTACTATCCATGGCATTGATGTTAAATGAAGGTCACATTCAAGATTAAGGTAAGGGGATTCTCATCTCACTTTTATTTCCATGAGAATTCCATTTTCACAACAAGTTTCTTGTATATGGTGTATTTGTACTGCCATTTGATACAAAATATTTTTATTATCTTTATATTTAGGGTATTTAGTGGTTCACTTGATGATGATTAACTCGTTTTATTACCATGTTGAAATGGACTTTATTTCAATTTTCCATTTCATTGTGATTTACATGGTATTGTGAAGATAATATTTATTATGTGGTGTAAATACTACCTCTTGGAGGTCATTTATCATTTTAAAATTTAATTAAATTATATATACATATTCTTGTATCATGGATATTATTATTTTCTTATCTGTATATTATTTTACATACATTTTTTGTGCAATATTGCTTTAACAATTGAAATACTGCTGAAAGTATATCCTATAATCAATATAGATAATGAAAAGGCATATTTTTCATGTATTAAATGATTTTATAAAGAATAATTTAGACTTTAAGGGATAGTTGGGGTTCACTATAGCCCCTTAATGCATCAACAGGTCTCATGGAAAAATCAGTTGGTGACATTTGAGTTTGTTTCCAAAAATCCGAAGGGATTCTACCCGTAGAATTAAACGGTCTAAACTGTATAATGGTTATTGTGATAGATAAATGACATCTAAATTATAATAATTCTAATTATTAATTATATAGTTCACACATTCTATGAGTTTTTCACAATCATAAAATCTACCGATGTATTATCATTCTCTGCTTATTGATGACATGTGTTTTCTTTTATTACCCCTATCATATTAATTATGTCTAATTGATTATGATTAAATTTTTATTTATTCATAATTACACTATGTTTAAACCTTCATATTCCTTTGATATAATCCTTAATATGTTTCCTTTCCCTAGGTTATGATGAATATAACCTTGATTAAGATTTCAAGGAGGCAGTTTATTTCAGTTTATTATAAACCATGTTGTTTTTTATATCTTTACCAATGTAATATTAGTATCATGTTTGTAATATGGTCTTACAAAACTACGAGATTAATTAGTATTTTAGAAATTATTTATTTCAATCATTCTAATATAATAATATAATGAACTGGCTCTTGTTTTCTAGGATCAGGGCATTGCAGTTGGTATTAGAGGATGTTTAGCAGCAACCTTAGAAACTAGATTTAGAAAACGTAGTTTAGAGGACATAACCCTAAGATAGACTTTGAGGATATGAATAGAGTAACATCCAATAATTTTGGTGGGGTAGAGACTCTTTTTTTCTTCCCCACAAACACATCCCTCTTCGGATACTACAAGTGGAAGTGGTTCCGGAACAAATGTACTTTGGAGTAACAACTATGACAATGTGTTTTATAGTAGACCCAAGGTATCCTGGTATACGACAATAGGACATACAACAAATCTAGTTTGACCCTCTTTAGGGATATGGTTAGTATAATACACATTTTTTTACACACCATTATGAAGGATTTAAAAGAAAATAGAAAATATTATTTGTGATAATGAGATCATATTTGAATAAATTTTTACATTATTTTCTGTGATACTAATTTAATTTTATACATTATAACCAAATTTAGTGTATGTCATTGTTTACTGGTGGATCCTAATAGATGAAAGGGAATCAATAACTATGGAAAATATAGAAAATTTTGAACTAAGTAACTCAAAACAGTTAGTGTTGGAATAGATCAGACCATTACAATATTCGAACATCATACTCAGGATATGACAAATAACCATGATAAACCTATATTGGATTGTTTCATTCTAAAGAAGACCCCATATTTTAGTGGTAATAGTAATCAAATGGTAGTTGAGCAGTCGATGAAGTCCATTGAAAAGATATTTATGGCATTAAGATGCAATGAAAATGAACATGTAGTACTGATAATATAATTCCTCAAGGGTGATGTTGATCAATGGTGGTCCTTGATCCAGAATACCATAGAGTAAGAATAGATAGAATATATGGAATAGAGTACATTTAAGGATATATTCATTGAAAATAGAGAACTGAAATGAAGAGGAAATTATTTATTCTAGAGCAAATGAATGAGGGGGGTGTTATAGGGTATGAAGCTACATTCAGAAGATTATCTAGGATTGTTACAGATTTTCTATGTGATTCAAATGAAAAGATTGATCATTCGTATGAAGTCCTTAATCCATGTCATCAAAGGAAACGAGTCTGTAAAACATTTCCAATATATGATGAAATTAAATTATGTGCCATAAAAATAGAGAAGTAATTTTCTAAATAAAATTCATTCAAGGGAAACCCAAATAAAAAGAGGTACACTAATAACCAAGGAAAAGGAAAAGCACTGAAGAAAATGAAGGGAAAAAATAATTCCAATTACTAGAGAACTATGGAAATAATAATCCTAGGAAATACATTAAAGGAATTAGAGTTTACTATATATGTGGAGAAAGGGTGATCGATCTAATGAATGCAAGGGGAAGAAACAATTCAATGACATTTAATTCTACAATTATAGAGAGATGGAACACTATAGAAATGAGTGTCCTAAGAGCCAATGAATCTATCCTCATAAAATGTAATGATAAATAGTTCAATCTTATTCAATTAAATTGCAAATGTAGAATTTACTAATTATTTGGTGGCATGTACTTTAATTGTTTCCTCAACATTATTCAATGAATTAATTAATTTGGGATCATAACATTCCTTTATATCTTCCATGTTTTCTATAAAAATTGGACATTTCCAGTTTGATTTAATAATGGAGTATTAAGTCAAAACTCCTATGGGATTTATCATTGCAACCAAGATGTGTCGGTCCATCCCCTTTGTAACACATACAAGAACATTAGTTTTTGAAAATATCATCATTCATATGATTTACATTGACATGATTCATGGCATGAATTGGCATTCAAATTATGAAATAAAAATATTTTTCAAAAAGGATGAAGTTATAATTTTTGAGATTGATATAGAGTCCCTTATCTTTAGAGCAGAACCATCATCATATGAATCTAATCTAGATCCACCTTTAGGAGATATTCTTAAATGAAATTCATGGGGTGGATTAGAAAACATCTTCTCTGGATATTCAAATTGAATATGAACCTATTTATAAAGAATACATTGGTGTATTTCTAGAGGTTTTACCTGGACACCCTCCATAGTGGGAAGTTGAGTACTATATTGATTTAAATCCTTGTGTAAGACATATATTAAAGACTCCTTATATAATATCCCTAGTAAAATTAGTAAAAATGATGAAACAACTATAGGAATAGAGTGATAAAGTATTTATCCACACCAGCCTTTCTCCATGGGGATCATGTGTTCTATTCATGAAGAAGAAAGATGGATCAATGAGGATGTGCATTGCCTATAGGGGATCAATTCTATTACAATGATGTACAAGTATTATCTCCCTAGTATTTATTATTTATTTTATAAACTTTATAGAGTCCAATATTTTTCCATGATCGACCTTTAATCAAGAAAACATTAGCTTCATGTGAGGAAGGATGATATTCCAATGATATCTTTTCATACCCGGTATGGGCATTACAAGTTTACTAAAATTCCTTTTTAACTGACTAATACAAACTCTATTTTCATGGATCTAAATAATATGGTTTTTATGGAATATCATGATAAATTTGCAATGTTATTTTATAATGACACCATGGTATACTCCAATATCAACGAATACCATGAGAATCACTTGAGGATCATTCTGAGAACTCTTAATAGAAATGAATTAAATGGAAAGTTTATCATGTATGAATTTTGGCTATAATTAGTTTCTTTGCAGGGCTATATTATCTTTATGGATGGAATCATAGTTGATCTTATGAATACAAATGCAATCCACAAATGTCCCACACTAACAAACAAAACTGTTGTATGTATTCTTAATAGCATAATATGTTACTATCAGTGTATCATTCAGAATGTCACCGAATTGGCTAACCTGTAGACCAAGCTCACATGTAAAGGGGTAAGGTTTTCATAGAAGAAATATTGTGCAAAATTATATAAATAGTTGAAAGTAATAATTTTCAATGCTCCAATTTTGACTCTTCCCTTTGGAAATGATGGATTTGTGATATATAGGGACACATTAAAGAACGGGTTGGGTTGAATTCATATAAAAAATAATTAATTTATTTCTTATGAATCAAGGAAGTTGAAGGCTCAATAGAAAAACTATCCAACTCCTGATCATGAGTTCGAAGCTGTAATCTTTTCTCAATGTATATTGAGAAACTATATCCATTGTAAATGATGTGAGATATATACGGATCAAAATATTTTTAAGTACATTTTTACACAAATATACCTCAACATGAGGAAAATGATATGAATCAATTTACTCAATGATTATGATTTCTCAATGCACTACCTCCTAGAAAAGGTAAATAATTTGGATGGTTCATTAAGAAAAAAACATATCATGTACTTTTGACCAAAATGAGGATTGAGAGGGATCCTATATTCATGGATTTGAAAAATACGGATATAGTAATTGTTAAGGATGGGGAAACATCCTTCTTTTTTCAAATGATTTCTAAACCAATATTTCTAATGAAGATAAAAATATCTCAGTCTGATGATGATAATCTACAAAAGAAAATTAATGCTGTTATGGATTGAAGATTGGAAGTCTTTATTTATGAGGATGGTGTTATTAAATTTGGAAAGAGGTTATGTGTTCTTTCAATACCTGAGCTAAAAGGGAACTATTAGATGATTCTCATACCACAAATTTCTATATACACCATGGTAGAACCAACATGTATAGAGATCTGATGGAATATTTTTTGGGGGTTAACATGAATCTAGAAAATTCTTACTATATATCAGTGGGTCTAGTTTTTCAACAACTGAACAACATGAGAAAAAATCCTATAGGGTTCTTGAAAAATATACCTAAACCTATGTAGATGTGGGATAACATTATGATGGACTTTGTCACATGACCACAGAGGAAACCAAGAAGGAATGATGCAATATGGGTAATTATTGATCATTTGACAAATTTGGCACATTTCCTTGCAATAAGAGATGGTTTACCAATTATGCCCTTCCCAATACTATATATTAATGAAATTTTATGACTTTTGGTGCCCCTCTATCGATTTTGTTTGATCAAGATCCTCGATTTACTTCAAAATTTTGGAATAGTCTCAAGATGTCTTCGGATACTAAGCTTCACATGACTACTTCTTAACACCCCGAAAACAATTGACTGTCTGAAAGGACTATTCAATCACTAGAAGACATGTTGAGATCATGCTCTCTTGACTTTTATGGTATGTGGGAACAATAGCTACCTTTTCTAGAATTTCACTTCAATAATAGTTTCAATAGTTTATTGCAAATCTCATTATATAAAGCATTATATGGAATGATTTTTCAAACTCCTTCTTGTTGGAATAAATTTGTAAAGAGGAAAATTTTAGGCCCAACACATATCAAAGAGAAAAGTGTAATGTTAATGAAAATCAAGGGCTATATTAATGCAGCCCAAAGTGGGTAAAAGAGTTATGTGGACAACCAGATATTTGATTTAGAATTTCATGTGGGAGATCATGTCTATCTAAAAGTATCTCAATGGAAGGGTGGCTTAAGGTTCAGTAAGAAAGGGAAACTAAGCACTAGCTATATCAGACTGTTTGAAATTCTTGAATGAATTATAGCTATAGAGTACCATTAAGAAATTCCACCAACTATCTCTAAAGATACGTATGTTTTCCACATGTCATTATTAATGAAATCTATACTAGACCTAATGCATGTACTCACATATGAAAAAATAGATAAGGAAACTGATTTTTTATACTGTGAAGAGACTATTGAGATTCTTGAAATAAGTGATAATGTATCAAAAAATTTGACAAACTCAACTCGTAATGGTTCTCTAAAAAAACCATAAAATGGAGGAAGGAATAAGGGAACTATAGGATGTTAGGAAGAAGAACTACGCACATATGTTTACAGATAAATATACATAGAAAATTTTGAGTAAGAAATTTTTGAATGGGGGAAGAATGTAACAACTTAATATTTAATGGTTTTTCTCTCTTAAATAAATTCATCTCATAGATAGCTCATAATGCTCATGACATTGAGTATCTATGAAATAAACAAATTATCTATAAACAATCAATTAATCTTACTTTTTCCACTTCTGTGATATCATTTTTATGAAACGAACATACACAATTGCGATCAGTATGAATGTTAGAGTCCGAGAGGATAAACAAAATTTTTGTTGAATAGTAACCTACCCTTATGAATATTATTATGACCCATATGAATAGTAAATAGGCCAAATGAATAATAAACTCACCGTTAGTGTATAAATATTTATGTTTCACCTTATAAATGAAGATAAATATTTTGTATTATTTTTTTGTAATTAAGAAATATTTAATTAGAATATTAATAATAAATAAAAGTATTTAAATGATAATTTATTTTCATAAAATCTATTCATAAACCAGGATTTTTTTTCCTATGAATTATGATAATTTTATGAGACCCTATTTATTTTTTCAATGTGTCAAAAAATCACGTATAATATTAAAATAGGTATTTTTCATGAAAATGATGATCTAAATTAAAAAAAAATATCACATCTTTAGAAAATTATTTTCATAAAGTTGAGTTCTTTTTTGGATTCTACACATTGAATAATTATTCGGGATATTTTTTGGGAATTTTAATTAATACATGAATATTTGGTGAATAGTAAAATACGGTAATTACGTTATAAATACATGATGAGATACATTCAGCATTCCTTTCAACATGGATGACGTAAGAAACCATTAGATTGAACTCACATGCACTTATTAAAATTCTTGGTAAGAAGAATCAATTATTTTTATTGTCTTGTGAAATATATTAAAATAATTAAAAACATATTGAGAAATAACTCCTCTCCACCACTGTATAAACCGGCCCTTTCCCATTCAACCTTTCACGCCTCTCAAGATTTTATCCTTGAATAATTTATACCAAATAATTTTCCAATCCATTACCCCACATACATTACCTAATTTTCTCATCAAATGTACAAAAACAAAGTCCGTAAGGATATTCTCATGAAGGGGTAATCAATAGGTAAACCTCTCTTCCTTCTCCTTTCAAATTCATTTACGAGTTGCATTATTTTGTTCCTCCCTACTCCCCTAACCACTTCAAAATGATATGATAATTTTTTGAAATTTAATTTTAATATTATTATATTATGTTAATGGAATATATCATGATCATCTCCCTTTCACCCTCCTTCTATAATTCAAATCAAAATACCATCTTAGATGTGTTGATTTATCATATTTAAGGATGACGGGTTTTCAATTTATATTACCATATACATTTCTAGCTATGAAACAATTTATATGGTTGAAAAATATCATAATTTTTGTAATATATACTATTTAAGGTTTTGTAATATTTTTTATATGTGGTACTTAATTATAAAACATATTGAGTTGGTGGTGATAGAAAAACCATGAAAATAATCCACACCTTTATCATTTTAATTTTACATAATGATTCATCCTCCAAAAAAACAAATTGATTTCTGTGATAATATAACCTTATTAATGATCATTAAAAACTCATAACATCAATTATGAAAATCAATATCCATTTTACAAGAAGTCACATACTCAGATACAAGAAAACTGAACGTGGATACTAAGAAAACATGAACACCCAAAAGATTAAATTGAATCTATAAACCCATCCAAAAGGAAATAAATGAACATAAATAAGATATAATAAATAATTTACATGTATATAATGTTTTATAATTAATAGTTAATGAAGCTAAATTGACTATCCATGGAATTAAGATCAATATAAGAACACATTCTCGCATAAGTTAATGGTTTTCTCATCTCACATTTATTTTTGTGAGATTTCCATTTTTCGCCAAATTTTTCTTATATGTGATTTTTTATTTCCATTTGATATATAATATCAAGATTAAATTTATATAAATGTTATTTACGGATTCACTTGAAGTTTATTAACATAATTGATTACCATGTTTTATAGGACGTTGTTTCAATTACCATTTCATTGTGATTTACTTGGTATTGTGCACCTAATCATTCTAATGTGTTGTAACTACTAACCCTTTGGGATCATTTATAACTTTTAAACAGTAATTAAATTATATATAAATATTCTTGTAACATGTATATGAGTATGTACTTAGTCATATAAAATTTTACCTATGTTGTATATGTGGAATGTTGCTTTACCTGTTGAAATATTAGTGAATTTGTATCCTCTACTCAATATAGATATTGAAAAGGCATGTTTATATTATATTAAACTTTTTTATAAAGAATATATTGGACTGGATGTGGTAGATAGGGCCTGCTATAGCCCCTAGATGCATCAACAGGTCTCATGAAACAAATCAATTGGCGAGAAACCCTTCGAGTTTGTTTCCATAAATCAGATGGGTTTCTACCCACAAACATGTACTACCTCGATGTTATAATGGTTCATGAGAAAGATAAATTAACTCAAAATAATAATCATTAAATTTATTCCGTATTATTTTTTAATTCTCATGATGTTTTCTACAACACCCAAAGTTTCCACAGTATACTTCTCTTTTAATAATACAATAGATTGTGTTGTATGTAACTTCGAGATCTAACACACCAGGACCGATCAAACTAGCCATTATAAATAGTAATACCCACTTTTTGAAATTTTATAAATTTTATTTTTCATAATGGACTTTATTTTTGGGATCTGAATATCAAAATTAGCTTTGGGTGATTTTTTGTTATTTTATTGAAAACATTCAATTTTTTATAAATAGTGAAAAACATTGCGTTATTGTTTAAAGCGAAAAAATTTTTAAATAAATATTTATTTTATTTAAATTTATTTTAGTTTGAAATAGATACATAATACCTATATACGTCAATGTAATTCATTGAATTCATTTTATTATAAGGTTAGATATATTAAATTTTATTGAACTTTTTACCGTCTTTTACCCACCATCGAGGAGCATTTGAAAATATGCATAAAACATAATTTTACTGCTTATGTGAGTTGAATTTCAAAAATCCAAGATACACAGTTGACTTAAATTATTAAAATGTGGTTCAATAAGAAGAAAATATTTTTTGGTAAAAATTATATTTTAACTTTTATTTACCACGGTTAAAAGTAAATAGGGTAATTAAAGGTAAAAATGATATTATAATTAACCCAACACATGTCCTAATTCTATTGTATATGTTTATTTAGACGAAAATAAACTTTATTATTAAAATATCATTATTTTGGGACACTAATATTAGATTAGTAGATTTATTATTATTTAATTTTAAGAAGAATTAAAAGTTTTAAATTCATATTTTCATAAAAAAACATTTTTTAATATAAGGTGACACCTAAGATAAATTCAACATTAAATATTATTTATAAAGATAATAAGATTTCCAACATAAATGTATTTTATTTATAATTTTTAGAAATTAAATAATTAATAAATATTATTATACGATGATGATACAGTAATTATCTTATTAATGAAAGATTAATATAATTGATATTATAAATATCCAAATAAAGTTAATTTGAGACTTTTTATAAATTATATTAATTTTACAGGTTAACAGGACATGTTAGGTTTGATTAAATAATTTTTTTCTAAGTTCTCATGTTGTTATCATTTTAACAATAACAAATTACCAAATAGTGTCAAAATTGACATAAAAGAGTTTTTAAAACAAATAAAATATAAATAATTGATATGATATTATTAAAAATATATGATTCATGAAATGGACTTAAATAATGATTTATATATCTTTAATTAACCAATTTATGTTCTATTAGAATTTTATAGTATATTTATTAACCAATTATTATAATAATTGAAGAATAGATGCTAAAAGATAAACTATTTAACCAAGAGTTTCATCTAAAAGATAAGTTTAATATGGTGACCCAAACCTATCTAAAACCTATTTATTGTGATTTTTTCGACCTATAACCACCTAAGTATAGAAATAAATTCATTTTTAGCAATTAAAAAATGAAATTTATATTATTATAAATAATATTTTAATATTTTACAAAGGTGCTCCTCACCTCTATTATTAAAGGGAACTTTCTCTTCAATCAAAAGAAAACCACCAAATCCATTTGGATCAGAGAACCCATACAAAAATATCATTGAAAGTTCCCTCAATTCATCCTAGATTCCTTAGTCTAATCAGAAATCCATCCTATGGAGCTCTTTTGTCAACTCAAAATGAAGAACCTAAACAAGAGGTAATAATTTAACCACCCTTTTTCAATGTTATTTTCTTTTTCCACTTCCTCTTTATTTTTTATTCCAATACCAAAATAATAAATCCAATACATTATACATACATTTATATTCTTATAAATATCGTACAATCATTTTCATTATTCGATCCAGCCTATGAATGACATGTCAGCATACATGCGTACGTACGGTTTACCGTCTCCACGTCATGTTGTCATTTGTTTTTCAAAAACATAGCTAATTGGATGGGTAAATAATGAGTATAACAGATTTAAATAATAAATATAACATGATAATAATTAATTATATATGATATACTATCCAATTACATACGATATCAACATCAATATAATAATATTATCACTCATGTGTACGTACTGATTACTGTCTCCATGAACGTGATGAGATTCTTTCCCATCTCGTAATCATTCATGAATAATTTTCATTTTATGATTAAAAATATTGTTTAATAACATAATATAGTTATGTATATTAAAAAAAATCATCCTATCCATAAAAAACATGGGTTACATAACCAAGCATATAAACAAAACTGAATCAGTTAACTCCTGAAACAATGACACTACTAAAATATTATTAACAAATAAAAAATAGAAGATCGTATATGCTATATTATTTTTTATATGGTTCATGTATAATTTATTAACAATTACTTAACTATTACACATGAGGTTGATGTACCAGTTACCTAGGAAATGTACAAGGTAGGGGTTAATTTCTCAATCTCTTTATTATTACTGGTTGTTTTTATATAAGTATCTACTAGGACATATTTATCATCCACATATGTGTTTCATAAAATTGTATTTCAAAACATTTATACTATTTCATATAGTATGGGTTAAATTCATTTATAACCTTTTTTTAATTTTTATTAATTTTTTATAGAATCATTCCGTCATTTCCAAACGAGGTACTTTATGACCTTTTCGACAAAATTAAGGTAAGAATGAATTTTTTTAACTTATATAGCTACTGTAGATATTTTCCATCATTTTAACATCAATGAAGTTTCCCTTAAAACATTATATGAATATTTTAAAAATGAATTTCATATTTTATAATTATTTGACACTTAGATGATTTCAAAATTGAAAGTGGTATTTCTCTCAAATAGTTTTGATTTCATCTATGTCTAAATCCGTTGATAAATTTTACACTACATTGAAGTTGATTTATTATGATATAAATATTCCATTTTGAATTTAATTTTATTTGATAATTTTTACTATGGATGGGTTATTTTTATACCATTCATGATATATGGTTAATGTATTGAAATTTTTAATGGTATTTTTAATACAAATGATTATGTTATGATTCAACCTTTTTATATGAGGAATGTATTGGACATGGTAAATAATAGGTGGAGCCAACAATATCTTATTGATTCATTGGAATTTCTAATGATAAGATTAGTTATGGAATTGGTCGAGGCCTTTTCCAATTTGATATATTGTTTTGGCAGATGCCTTAATCATTTTTAGTCATCTTTGTTGAGGCCTTGACAAAATGATTCAGAATATCCCACATTATACATTTACTCATTATGAAAATAATATTGATGGTTCATGTGGTTATTAAACTAGTAGTTTACCAATAATTATGTTTTGGTATGGCATTATTTACATATCTCATATTCCTGCCATAATGTTTTTATGTTTATTATTTTTAAAATAATCTGTTTTTAATTATTCACCATGCCTAATATTTATTTTATCTTCCATTATTTTTCTTACTCTTACTGAGAATTTGAGAAAACCACTTTCTAGTGATTCATTTTCCTAGGATTTGAAGAAGTTAGTTATGAGTGACTTGCATGCATAATCTAGGAGGCTTGGATGTTTCTAATGGAATAAATTAGTGTCATTTTTCTTTTCATGTTGTGATGTTGAACTTATGTATGTATATTGTTTCCAATAATACAAAACTGATGAGTCTTTCGAGACATGATTCCTTGTATCATTCCAATATTATGTAATAATGCACTGACTATAGGTAACAAGGGTCGAGGAATTATAGTTTTTATCAGTGGATGTTTAGTACAATCTTTTGAAACTATATTTAGAAAACTCCGATTAGATAACATTACCCTAAGATAAAGATGGAGGATTAGTATTGAAGAACTTCCTATAATTTTGGAAATGTAGAGATTTTATGAGCTTTCATATAAAATACAACCGTTTTAGTATATAAGAATGTAGTGGTGGCTCTAGAATAGATATACCTAGGAATGAAACTCTCAAAAGGTGTTTTGGGCATTACCCAGGGTATCCTGATACTCGACAAAGGGCCTTGCTGCACTTTTGGTTATGACACAATCGGGGGATGTTCTTAGGATAATTCATATTTTCTATACATTCCATTATAAAGGATTTTTGAGTATATACTTCTTCAAAGAAATCATTTTTATGATTTTGGATTATATCCATAAATTGTTCAATTTATGTTAAGTGTTTTAATATTTTGGAATTATGCACTGTGATTCATAAACAAATGTTTTTTATTCTAGTGTTTAGAAATAGCACCATGTGAAAAGAGTGGAAACCTTATCAACACACATAATCCATGTAGTTATTTCCCTACTGCTCAATATAATTATAGTGGAGTGGGTGATGTAGCTGGTTTAGATTATGTTATCACCATACTAGGACAACTCACTCATGTTATAAATAATAACCTTACCCGTATAGAGCACCCTGATACACAATGTGGAGGATCAATGCTAGACCGCTTCATGAGGAAACAACCACTAACATTCAATGGGACAACAAATCGATTTTTGAGCTATGTAATGGTTAAGTTCCTTAGAGAAAATATTTCATTCTTTGGGGTGTAGCAAAGGATATAAAGTTGTCATTGCTATTTATCATCTCACCAAAGATGCAGATCAATGGATATCATGGATTCAAACCACAATAGAAGATAAAGAATTATAAAATATGGAATAGAGGGAGTTTAAGTATCTCTTATTTGAATAAAACATTCCTCATGACCATCGAGTAGATATGGAAATACAAAATCTGATTCTTAGGGAAAGGGAATATGAGAATGTCGCAAAGAAGGAGGCACACATTACAAGGTTAGAAAGGCATGCAAAATATTATGTATGTAACCCAAGTAGTAAGATTGATCTATTCATTGATGGGTTAAAACAATTTATTCATCAAGAATTAGTCTCAAAATCCTTCTAATCAAAAAAAGATATTTTCACATGTGATATTAATACAGGAAATGGATTCTATAAGTCCTAAGACATTAAAGAAAAGCAAGAGATGAAGAGATCAGCTGAACACTCTAGAAATAGAAATAATGAGAACAAGGGAAAATTTGAATATCCATCATGTAGTAAATGTGCAACGAAACACCCCAGTACTTAACTGAATGGAATGGGAGTCTATTACAAATGTGGTTTAAAAGTATACCAAGCTCATGATTGCATGGAGAGGAAAGAGGGAGTTAATGTTGAATTCTATTGTTGTAGTGAAATGTGACACTATGAAAATGAATGTCATAAGATTCAGAGACACTTACCTCAAAAAAGTCCAAGGGATCAAGTCCATTCTTATGTGATAACTACTATTGAGGATGATGCATAGAAATATCTAGTAGAATGTAATTTAATAGTTTCCTCATGTTAAGCCAATGCATTATTTTATTTTTGATCATCAAATTATTTCATATCTTCCCAGTTTTCTAAGAAAATTGGATATTTCCAATTTGATTTAACAAGAGAGTTGTCAGTCAAAACTCTTAAGGAATGTATCAGTGCAAAAATGTTTTGTCAATAAGACCTCATTAAGGAATATAATCATCTTTTATCTTCCCATATCATCAACATACTTATGATTTAATTTGATATAATCCTCAGTATGTATTTGATATCAGACAATGATGCTAAAAAAAATTTCAAGAAGAAGGAGGTTAAAATTTTCGATGAGGATAAGCAATACCTCATCATTAGAGACAAAATGTAAGCATTTGATTCTTTTCTATATACACCCCTAGTAGCTCTACTAAATTCAATTATTTGGGAGGAATAGAATGAAAAAAATTTCGGTGAGTAAATTAATGTTAAAATAGACAATGTACCTACTATTCAAGAATATGTTGATGTGTTTCTAAATGATTTACATGGACATGTTCCAGAATGAGTAATTGAGTTTTCCATTGACATAATTCCTAGTTAAAATCCCATTTTGAAGCCCAATCATAGAATGGACACTTTGGAATTAGTAGATCTAAAGAAATAATTAGAAAATTGATTAATGTTTTTCAGCCCAATGGTATACCATGGGGAGCCCCGGTTCTTTTTGTTAAGAAGAATGATGGATCTATGAGGTTGTGTATTGAATATAGGTTGATTAATGAAATAACAATAAACATCAGGAATCCCATACCTCTCATTGATGATTTATTTGACTAACTTCATGTAGCTCAATATTTTTCAATGATTAACCTATGATCTGGATATCATTAGTTGTGTGTGATGAATGAAGACATTAAAAAACTAGAATTTCAAACCAGGTATGGGCATTATGAGTGTACACTAATGCCTTTTGGATTAACTAATGAACCCTCAATCTTCATAGATATAATGAATAGAGTTTTCAAGGAATATCTTGATGAATTTTTAATTATATTTATTGATGATATTTTTTATACTCTAAAATCTATGAAGATCCAAAAAATATATTGTGCACTATTCTGAAAACCCATAGAAGAAATGAATAAAATTTTCAGTTTTAATATGTTTAAATTTTGGCTTCATGAGATTTCTTTTCAGGGCCATACTATCTCTAAGGGTGGAATCATTGTCGATCCTTCAAAGAAAAAGGAAATCCAATCATTTCTAGCACCGAAAAGTATAACTGAGGTATGCAGTTTTATTGGTTTAGCTTGTTATTATTGGCACTTCGTCAAGAATTTTACCCTATTGGAAAACCCTTTAACGATGCTCACAATTAAAGGGGGTAAATTTGTTTGGAAAAAATATATTGAATAATGATTTGAAGAACTTAAGAGAATATTAATTAATTATGTTATCTTGAATCTACCATCTGGGAATGATGGGTTTATTATTTATAGTGATCCATCAAAGAAAGGACATGGTTGTGTACTTATGCAGAATTATAGGGTTATTACCTATGCATCACAGCAACTAAAAATTCATGAAAAAACTGTGTCACTAATTATATTGAGTTAGAAGTTGTTATCTTTGCTCTAAAGATATAGAGACACTATATATATGGTGAAAAATGTGAGATTTATACTGATGAAAATATTTTGAAGTATATATTCTCACAAAAAGAACTGAACAAGTGGAAAAGTTGATGGGATGAACTAATCAAGGATTATGATTTCACTATACAAAACTACATAGGGAGGGAAAATATGGGGGAAAATGCTTTGACCAGAAAGGATCATGGTGTTTTGAACTAGATGAGAGTTGAGAGGGATCCTATGTTCAGGGATATAGTAAAGATGGATATGGGAATAATCATGGAAGGTTAAACATCAATCATTTTTCAAATGGTTTCTAAATCATCATTACTAGAAAGGATAAAATGTTCTCAAACTGATGATGAGGAGTTTCAAAAGAAAATTAATGTTGTGAATGATGCAAGATTGATCTACTTCATATATGAAGATGAGATTTTGAAATTTGGGAAGATACTTTGTGTTGCAAATATACCTGATCTAAAAAATGGAATTATTGGATGATGATCATAGCTCTTATTTCTCTATACACCCTAGTAGTGTTAAGATGTATTGAGATATGATGGAAAATAATTGGTGGGAAAACATGAAGAGAGTGATTTCTGATTTTTTTTGAGATGTATGGTATGTCAATAAGTGAAATCTGGAAGAGAAAATCATAGAGGAGTCATTAAACTTTTTCCCATACCTGATTGGAAATGGGGTGATATTATGATTGACTTTGTCATGGGACTACCAGAGACTCATAGAAGGAATGATGCAATATGGGTCATTATTGATCGTCCTACCAAGTAAGCACATTTTCTTGCTATAGGAGATGATTTTCGACTTGAATGTTTAACCAGAATATATATTAATGAAGTTGTATGACATCATGGATCCCCTTTATCGATTGTTTCTAATTGTGATCTATGTTTTACATAAAGATTCTGGAAAATTTATCAATATTCCCAGGATACTAAGCTTTATTTGAGCACTACCTACCACCCACAATCTGATGGACAATAAGAATAGACTACTAAAACCTTAGAATACATGTTGAGATCTTTCTCACATGACTATCAAGGTATACGGGATCAATATTTTCCTCTCTTAGAATTATCCTATAATAATAGCTTCCATTTAAGTATTTGGATTTCACCCTGTGAAGTTTTATATAGAAAGATATGTCTCACTAAAACATGTTGGGATGATGTTGGTGAATGAAAAGTCGTAGGCCATGAAATTTATGAAAAATCAATAGAAAAGGTGATGGTTATCCAAACCCACATAAAAAGCATCACAATGTAGGAAAAATAACTTGTCGATAACCGAAGGAAGGATTTGGATTTTCAGGTAGGATATCATGTTTTCTTAAATCTATCTCCATGGAAGGGAGTTATACAATTTGGTAAGAAGGATAAATTATGTCCCAAGTAAGTCGGGCCTTTCAAAATTCAAAAATGAATAGGGCTACAGCTTGTCGTTTGGAAATTCCACCAAGTCTCTCCAAAGGTCATTATGTGTTCCATGTATCATTTTTTAGAAAATACATGCATGATCCAATGCATGTACTCATTATGAAAAAATAGAATCAAAACCTGATAAGTCTTATTGTGATGAGCCTGTCATGATTCTGCATACCAGAGAACAAATGTTGAGAAACCAGACGACATGTCTGGTAAATGTTTTATGGAGAAACCATAAGATAGAAGAGGTGAGGTGGGAACCCAAGGAACATAAGATGAAGAACCACACAATCCTTTTTATGTAGTGATATTCTATAAATTTTGAGGATAAATTATTTATATGAGAGAAGAATGTAACAACCCAAGTTTCCATGGTACGCTTCTCTTTGAATAATTCAATAGCTTGGGTTATATGTAACATTGAGTTATAAGACACCATAACCAATCTAACAAGCAGTTAGGAATAGTAATACCAAATTTTTGAAATTTTATAAATTTTATTTTTAAAATGGGAGATCAATTTTTTATTTGAAATATCAAAATTAGCATAGGGTGAATTTTTTGTATTTTTTTTGAAAACATTCAATTTTTTTTTAAATAGTGAAAAACAATATGTTATTATTTAAAACCATCTATTTATTTAAATAATTATTTAATTTATTTAAATTTATTTTATGTCAAAATAGATACATAATACCTATATAAGTTCAATGTAAATCATTGGTGTCATTTTTTAATAAGTTTAGATATTTAAAAGTTTATTGAACATTTTACCTTCTTTCACCCACCTCCTAGGAGCATTTTCAAATTTGCATAAAAGATTATTTTACAAATTTTTTTAGTTTAATATCAAAACTTCAAGAGACACAGTTGACATCCGTATATAAAATTTGGTTTAAGAAGATTAAAATAATTTTTTATAAATAGTATCTTCTAACTTTTATTTAACATGGTTAAAAGTAAATAGGGTAATTAAAGGTAAAAATGATTTCATAATTACTCTAACACATTTACTAATTATATATGATAAGTGTTTTGTGATGAAAATAAACCTTAGGAATAAAATATGATCCTTTTCGTCCAATTGAATTAGATTAGGACATTTAATATTAATTAATTTAAGGAAAATTTATAAGTGATAAATTTATGTTTTCATAACTAAAACATTTTTAATATAGGGTTATACATAAGGTAAAAACGACTATAAATATTAATTATAGATAAAAATATTTCCTACATAATGATATTTGTTATAATTTTTAGACATTAAATAATAAAAGTTTATGTGAAACAATGATGATGTATTAATTAGATTATTAATGAATGATTAATATACTTGATATTATAAAAATACAAATAAATGTAATTTGAGATTTTTATGAATTACACTAATTTTACTAGTTAATATGAGATGTTACAGTTGATAAAATGATTTTTTTTTGGAAGTATTCATGATTTTATGACTTTTAAAAAAATACAAATCGTTTCCAAATAGAGAAAAAATAGTTTTTTAAAAAAAATATTATATTATTTATTGATATAATATTCCTAAAAATGTAAGGTTCAGCCAAAGGACATATATAATGATAGATGTATCATTAATGGACAACATTAGGTTCTCTTGGCATTTTATAGTTTGTCTATTAACCAATTATTAGAATAATACAAGAATAAATGGTAAAAGTTAAAATATTTAAAAAAGAGTTAAATCTACAAGATAATGTTAATATAGTGACCCAAACCTGCATTAAACCTATTGTTTGAGAGGTTTTAACCCATAAAAACCTATGTATTAAAATAAATTCATTTGGAGACCTTATATACCATAAATTATTTTATTATAAAATAATATTTCCATCTTTCCATAAGGTTCCCCTCACCTCACTTATAAAAGGGTGCTTCCCTTTCTCTCCAAATCACACCTTCAAATCCATTTCGCTCGGAAAAAACCTGCCAAAAAATCCTCCCAAATTCCCTCAAATCATATTAGAGTCCATTGTATGATCATAAAGAAAACCTACTAAGCCCTTCTGATCTACACAAATAGAAGAACCTGGTGAAGTGCTAATATTTTCACTACCTTTTATCAAAGTTCATTTCATTTTCCACTTCCTATTTATTTGTTATTCCCATATTAAATTAACAACTCTAGTACCTTATACATACAGTGATGTTATTATAAATATGGTACAATCATATTAATTATTATATCCATCCTATGAATGACATGTCATCATGTGTGTGTAAGTACGACTTACTGTCTCCACATCGTGGTGTAGTTTGTTTTTAAAAATCTTTGATATTTGCATTGGTATAATAATGAGTATAACTAATTTAAATATTAAATATAAAATTTTAAGGATTCTCTATATATAATATTCCATCCAATTACATATTATTTAACCATCAATATAATAATATTGTCGCCCATGCTTACGTAAGAATTACCATCTCCACGAACTTGATGAGAATCTTTTCGCATCATAATAATTCAAGAATAATTTTCTTTTTATAAGTAAAAATAATGTTTAAAAAAATAATATAAATATATATATTAAAAAAATACATCATATATATAACAAACATGGCTTACATAACCAATCATATAATGGAAATCGAATTTGTTAACACCTAAAACAGTGATACTACAGAAATATATTTCACAAAGAAATATTAGAAGATCATATATGATATCATATTTATGTATATGGTCCATTAATAATTTAATAACAATTATATTACTATTATACACAAGGTTAAAGTACCATCGACCTAGAAAAAATAGAAGGTAAGGGTTAATTTTACAAGCTCTTTATTATCCGAGATTGTTTTTACGTAAGTATCTACTTAGACATTATTATCATCCACATATGTATTTCTTAAAAATGTTTCTCAAAACAATTTTATTGTTTCTTGAAATATGGGTTAAATTAATTTATACCATTTTTTTAATTTTTCTTAATTTTTTGATGGAATCATTCCATAATTTTTTAGACAGTTTACTTTATAACCTTTTCCACCAAATTGAGGTAGGAATGTCTTTTTTTATCTTATTGGGCGGGTGCGGCTATTTTTGGTCATTATAACATCGTACAAGATTCCCTTGAAAGATTATAAAAATATTTTCATAATAAATGTTTTATTTAATAATTTTGTGACTCTTAAATGATTTGAAAATAGAATCGGTTATTTCTCTCAAATAGTTTTAATTTCATCTATATCAACATCCTTTGACAAATTTTACACTTGTTTGAAGCTGATTTATTATGATATAAATATTACATTGTGTATTTAAGGTTTTTTATATGTTGGACTGTGGATGTGTTATTTTTATACCATTCATGGTTTAGGGTTAATGTATTGACATATAGTATTCAATTTTTAATATGCATGTTTAAGTTATCATTCACCCTATTCATATGAGAAATGTATTGGACATAGTAAGTGGTAGGTGGAGCCCGATATATATTTTAGATGCATTAGTAGGTCTCATGAGACAATTATACATGGAATTGGCCAAGGACTTTCCCAATTAGATATATGGTTTTGGAAATGTCCATAGTATTTCTTAGACGTCTTGGCTGATGCCTTGACAAAATGATTCAGAATGTCCCACATTATATATTCCCTCATTATGAAAATAACATTGACGGCTAATGTGGATATTCTACTAGTAGAATACAAATGATTATATTTAATTATGAAATTATTTACTCAGATCATATTCCTTTTATTAATTGTTCATATTTATTATTTATAAAGGCATGTGTTTTCAATTATTGACCAAGCCTAATATTTATTGTATCTTCCACTGTATTTCATACTCTTAATAAGTGTATGATCTCACCCCTTTATTATGTTTCATTCCCCAAGATATAGAGATGTATGTTATGAGTGACTTGCATGCATAATCTAGGAGGCATGTATGATTATAATGGAATAAATTAGTGTTGTTTTTCATTTCATGTTGTGATGTTGAACTTATGTATGTATTCGGGACATGATTCCATGTATCATGCCAATGTTATATAATAATTCACCAACTCTGGGTAAATTGGGTCAGGGCGTTACATTTTCACTATATCGAAATATATTGATGCATTATCACCATCTACATATTGAATGCATGGGTTTTAATTTATTCACCATGCCACCTTGATAATGTCAAATTGGTTAAGATTCACTTATTTTTGATTCATGATTCCACAATGTGTAACCCTTTCTCAAAATTTGTGATCACCCTTATTCTGTTTCCCTTTTCTAGGTAATGAAGAATATAACCTCAAATAAGTGTTTAAGGAGGCAGTTTCTATCATTTTCTTTAATACCACGTTGAATTTTAATCATTCTCAATGTATTATGGTTATCATGTATTTATCCTAGTCATCTAAAAATTCTACACTAATCAATCCTTCATGATTTATTTCTTGTAATAATGCCAATATTATAATATAATTCAATGGAATCTAGTTTATATTATCAAGGCATTATATATAGTACACTCTCTATGAAGAAAAACCCAAATAACAATGGTAACTCAAGAAACATGGGCTCTAACAAAATTTATCCCAAATCCTTCTATGAAATCATTTTTAATAAACTAATCTTGTATTAAAATCAACTATGTAACCAAACAAATCATCTACAAGGATTGAAAGGAATTCATGACCCCCACAGTCTAACAACATGTTCCAGTGTATAACAAGAATCTCCTTGGGAATGATTTTTCCCAAACTAGAGAGAAATGATATTTGAATAACTAAAATGATAAAATAATGATGAATTCCAAATAGTTCATAACCTACTAAAATGATCCAAATAAATTTCATGAAGATAAACACAAATACATTCCATAAATTTTAGGATACAACAAAGTATGATAGATACAACACCAACAGAAAATAAAATATCTTTAAACCAAATCAAGCAGATATCGAGGCCATCTCCATGCAACCACTGATTTCTACCCACCACCCATCTCTCCCCAAGTCAACCAAAATCAATGGAGAACATATCCAACATTGAACTTGGAACCTAAAATATATTCCCATCTGTAACAAATCCATATAGGTCACTACAACCTAGCATATAAATACAATATGTTTCAATGGGAAATTCATAAATGATTTTCTGAAAAAAACATATAAAGAAATAATTTTTCACTTATAAAATTTTTGGAAGAAAAAAAATATGTTTATTTCATAACATTTCTCATTGTTCTAAAAAAATAAAAATAATTATTTAATGAAAATACACTAGCCTATGATATTATTAATCCATACAACCCTTCACATGTCTAAAAATTCATTTGTTTTATTTAATGGGAGAAGGTCATTTTCCAAAATCAAACTGGTTGATGCCATCTCAATATCAGAACAAAAATTTTGAAGTCCACTTTATGAACCACAATAATGTCAATAAAATGTAAATATTATTTCCAAACATCTTCAAAAGCTCATTTTTTTAAAAGGAAACATCCAAATAGACAGACACACACGTTTCATGCACAGCAAAAAAGAACCTATATTGGCATAAGGAATATATCAAATTTAAATAATAATATATTAAATATTTATGTAAGTAGGGGAAATGATTGAAATAAGAACTAAATAAAACTACCCTCAATGAATAATTTGACAACCGGGTCCCAGTGACAGCACAACCACCCCACCTTAACATGGTCGTTGGGTCCTGGCCCACCAGGTACCACCACTAGTTGCCCCGCAGACACGTGGGGCCCACCCCAGGGTCCACCCACATGCCTGAATGGGTTATATGACTAATGATAGTCCCCATAGGCCAACAAATGTCATTTCCAGTGTGCTTTGTCCTCACTCACACACACCCTGAGAAACATCCTAGGAGGTCACCCATCCTGATCACTACTCCAAGCCAAGCACGCTTAACTGTGGAGTTTTATTCAGATAGGCTCCTGAAAAGGAAGGTGCACCTTGTTGACATGAGTCATATCATTTAGTCATTTAACCATTTATCATTTGGGGATGTTACTATCACCCCCCCCCCCTTTAGGGAACAACGCCCTCGTTGTGGTCCCTACATCTCAATGAATAATTTGACAACCTGGTCCCAGTGACAGCACAACCACCCCACCATAACATGGTTGTTGGGTCCGGGCCCACCAGGTACCACCACTAGTTGCCCCGCAGGCACGTGGGGCCCACCCCAGGGTCCACCCACATGCCTGAATGGGTTATATGACTAATGATAGTCCCCACAGGCCATCAAATGTCATTTCTAGTGTGCTTTGTCCTCACTCACACACACCTTGAGAAACTTCCTAGGAGGTCAACCATCCTGATCACTACTCCAAGCCAAGCACGCTTAACTGTGGAGTTCTATTCAGATAGGCTCCCGAAAAGGAAGGTGCACCTTGTTGACACGAGTCATATCATTTAGTCATTTAACCATTTATCATTTGGGGATGTTACAATCACCCCCCCCCCCCCATTAGCGCACAACGCCCTCATTGTGGGCCCTACATCTCAACCCAGGTTGTGCACCATGCACTTAAGGTTGGGTTCCTCCTCTGATACCAAATGTGACAACAAGGTCCCAGTGACAGCACATCCACCCCGCCTTAACATGGCCGTCGGGTCCTGGCCCACCAGGTACCACCACCAGTTTCCCTGCAGACACGTGGGGCCCACCCCAGGGTCCACCCACAAGCCTGAATGGGTAATATGACTAATGATAGTCCCCACAGGGAAACACATGTCCTTTCCGGTGTGTTTTTTCCTCACTCACACACACCCTAAGAAACTTCCTAAGAGGTCACCCATCCAGATCACTACTCCAAGCCAAGCACGCTTAACTGGGGAGTTCTAATCAGACAGACTCCCGAAAAGGAAGGTGCACCTTTTTGACATGAGTCATATCATTTAGTCAATTAACCGTTTATCATTTGGGGATGTTACAAATATCCTAACCAAAATTGAATTTTTCAAGGGATATACCATATTGTTACCTAATATGCGATGCAGCTGGACACATAATAGAATAAAAACCATTGAACCATCTACCTGAATTAAATGATGATTCAACCATTTTCAATCCAACTGTCCAATAATACACATTGCAATTAAATAATCCCTATCTATTATTCTAGGAATGAATTGTAGTCTACTAGTAGTATCTTAACCCTCTAGTGTAATAGACTAGATCAGCCACCTAGTACTCGATATCCCATGACCAAAATGGATGTAATTCATAAGAATATGAAATCCATTTCTAAGACACAAGGAATAACCATTGATTACCCTCACCCAAAACACCAAATGATGAGTAAATCCATATTGAAACGCACTGACAATATAATAAATAACATTCACAAACAAATGTACCCACCAGAATCTAATAAGGATTAATAAACCACATAAGGGAAATGACAATTATATTTCATCCATACAGCAATTGGCAAGAACTAAGGCATTACCCTCTACTTCATGCCTAGAATAGTATACTTCTACTCAAATGAAATCATCGCCAACTTCTTAAAACAATTCTATCTTGATGCAAGTATAATTGAACCATGATCTGGGTGAGGGCCACATAAAAAGAAATGATCATTATCTGAATCACATATAAACTGATTTGGAAAGAATATGACCAATTTTAAAAAATGACCATCATACTGATTTATTTTTTGGTCCCACCAATAAATATCCAAGAGATCAAAAAATTTCTATAATTTTACAACATTGAGAAATTACCATCAGAAATTTTGATACGAAAAATCCCCTAACACATACCATCAAATAGTTAGGGAGGTACCAATGACTCAAAAAAATCATGAATGAGGGTATAAAAAAATATAATTTTAGTTCTCATCCATGGATAATTTTTCATTTTGAAAAAAAAATATCAACTTAATATATTAAAAAATTATCAATGCTTCAATTATCCCCTGATCCCTACATAAAAAGTTTGATACTAATTCATGAAGTCCACAGTGGGTACCGATCTCAAGGAAGGTTCCACCTCCACCCCTCCACTTAGATTATGGGTAGGTTCCATAAGTCGAGATACCTTTTCATCCATTCTAGAATACAATAATAATTATCAAATAAACACCATCAACTATTTCTTAACAAAACTAAAACATTCCACTCTAATGTAGTAATCAATGCCAGAAAACCCTCAAATGAGGAACAAGTCTTCACAAAAATAGAAATTTTGTTTTTAGAAAAAAAATTCACCATGGAATTTTTAAATATCCTTCTACACTGGTGTCACACAAAAAACAAGATAACCCAACATTAAAAAAACCAACCTTGGGGGAACATATAGATATTTTCCCAACAATTAATGTTACATATAATTCCATTTAAAGTCCAAATTTGTTAAAAAATGAAGCATTAAATTAATTATCATTAAAATTATTTTCTATTTTTCAAAACACAATTGAAATTTTTTCTAAATATAATCTTCTCTTGATCATAAAACACTTTGAAATCACAATTTCTAAATTTATTTATTTTGGGAATTCCATATGATGCATGTTTGAAACTTCTTATATTAAAAATACCATTAAAATAAGTACATTATAAAACATGTCATAAGAAAAAGGTAATTAACTCATCACATTTATTCATAAACCATGTTTTGATAATAAAAAACCCAAAAAATACTTCACATTGAAAAACATTCTCTTAAAAACATGTTAACTAAATGCACCACAAAACCCATCAAAGAGTGTTCAAAAAAGTCACTTCTCAAAATTGAATCCAAAAACTCAACAATCCACCCACTATAACTGAAAATCACCTTAGGAGAAGTTAGGAATCATGAGGAGTCTGAATAAATCAACTGAAGAAGAAAAGGTGATGATAATAGTTTGGTCGTATGGATTGAGAAATCATAATACAACAGTAGAACAATATATTTAATAAATTTATACTTAACTACCTTGGAACATCATGGATTCCTAATATTTTCATGTTTACAATGAAGATCAGGTTATCACATACATACTCAAAGGGGAAAATTATTTTAGATAAATAACCTTAATCATGACTAAAAGACAAGAAATTTTAATTCAAAACCTAAACATATCATTGAAATGTGAGGATCAATATGATATATATCTATATATATTCTCCCTTTACTTACCTCAAATGCTCCAACAATGTTTTTATCCTGTCTACCATGACATCCCCAAATAATCCATGAAAATCAATAATCATATTGTCTTTTTGTTATAAACCCAATAAATTAGTGATAAGATATTTTAAGAAACCAAATCCGGATTCCATGAAACCCAGAACCAACCTTGAATCACCACAATGTATGAAAAAAATATCTCACACCAACATGTTGGATATTGGTGAATAGGAATCACGAGAATATGTTTGTGAATGATTTATCTCAAACCACACAGAATTGATAAAATAATAAATAAAAATCCAAAACAAATAAGCATTCCAAATTGGTGATAATCAACAAATTGATTGAACTCATTTTCTTCAAAATAAACAAAAACAATAACAATAAACATATGGATACATTAAAACATAATAGATAAACAAATAGCCAAAAATAAAACAACTATATACCAACTCATTATGAGATCTAGAACACCTCCATAGAACCATAGATTTCTCCCTACCACCCAAATCACCTCATTCCAGCCTTTAAATATAGATCCAACCTATAACCTACATCAAAAAATATATATAAATGAGTTTAAAATATCATTATGTCACCAAAAACAAACAATTCCATTAAATGTGCTTCATAATTAAATAGAAATTTCTTGTTTGAAAGTAATCTTAGAAGTTTACATTTTCACATATAATGTATTTGGAAATGAATGAAATTCTATAATTCACTTTTGCAACATTTATCCATATTTTATAAAACTAAATATTGTTATTTTAAAACATTTCCATTATAATAAACTATTTTAAATCCAAACACCCATTCAAATTTCTCAAAATAAAAACAAAATTTTTTTATAGAAAAATTCACTTCAAAACATCAAACAGAATAATGACATCTCAAAAAAAATATTTAATTCTTCTTTTTGAACAACACAATAGTAATTAATTTAAAATAATTTTTTCAAATCATTATTGAAAATTAATTTTCTAAAATTAATTGATACAACACACACATGGATCAAGCACACAAAAATTGACACCATACCTGGATCCAGACATATTTCAATTATAAAAAATAATATGTTCTGTATTAATGAATGCATCAAAAATGATACAAAATGTCACTATATAAAACTCCCTCAACTAATAACCAAACATGAAATTTTTTATTTCATGGGCTCGATCCAATGGAATTATAATGTGGGAATTACCACGCCACCTAAGAGTATTCGAACTCATGACCTTGCTAACAGTTTACACTGAATATCAAACCAAATGTCACCCAACTGGCCCAAAAAAGCCTCATTTTATCATGAACTCCGCATATTCTGTGTTCCTAGAATGAATAGAGGGTCAATAGCAGGGTTTTAACCAAAAAGAATAATATATGACATAAAACAACCCAACTCTTTATATTACACTTTCACATAATTTACTACATAAAGTATTCACATGATACAATAGAGAAGATCGAGTTGTATAGTTTCTTTGGGGATTAGTAACATTAAAAAACAACGTAAAACATAAAACACAACAACCTTATTGAAAACTTATTTTACATGACCACAACATTCTTGTATGATTAGCATTGCATGGGCTGACATAAGGACATGCATAAGAAATGTGTGAGCTATAAAGCCTAGTAAAAGTGTAAAAAAGGAATAACATGAATAATATAGTTCATTTTAATAAATTGGAATATAAATGGAGCACAAGAGAAACATGATCATAAAGGAATTATATAACATGATTATCATAACATGGAAATTTGGAAACAAAATTTAACCAGAAATTAACAAAGGTCAAAGATCAATTTACATAGAGACTAAATAAACACTCATTGAACTTGAATTAGCATGAGAAAACCCTCATTTCACTTAACATATCATTATACTAGTCTTTACCCAATGCATTGAAGCTCTCTCAGGGTGCACCCTTCTTAATCATTTACATTCATGCATTAGGGTGCATCGTAGATCATAAAACATGTATTCATTAAATATCATGATTTATTCCATGATAGAGGAATGTATAATTAATACATGAAACACTATATTAAATATGAAAATGTTCATATAGGTAAAATCCATTGATATTGAAATGTACATGGTATTCACCGTACAATGACTTTGGCATGAAGAATCGTGGTGCAATTTCGCCAGCATAACTGTGTGACATAAGAATTCATAAAAATTGATGATGAGAGAGAAAGGGGTATCTCATAATATTAACATGAAAAAATAGTAATTTATCATATAGATACATTCCACAACATATGTAATGGAATGTAGATACATAACATAAAAGAATAGATTCAATGTAAATGGGAAGTGAGAAATTCCTTATAGGATTTCGGTATCGTAACATGTGTGTATGAGAAGAATTAATGAGCTAGAAAGATGTATATCATCATTAAAAAATATTTAGGTAAGTATGGTGGATGTTATATATAACTCCCAGTCATTTTTAATTTAAAGAAAAATGATATACAATAGAATGAAAATTAGAAAAAAATGAGAAAGGAATAAATCACTTACAGAATATTGACAAGGTAATTGGCATACATGGGAGGAATTAAATAGAGATAAATGGGTATATCATTGTTATAAAGTAATTAGGTATGTATATATGAGGTTTGAAACCATAAACCTTCATTTTTAGTTTATAAAAAAACACCTTATGTATGTAAATACATTTGGTCAAAAATGAGAACGAAAGAAATCCATTAATTGGAAGTATGATCCCAAAGGCTTCGGAGAGGCTTGATAGAGGCTTCGTGGAATCTTTGGAAACCTTGGGAGGATTATAGAGATATGTGGTCGAGTATTGGTCATGATCCAATGGATTTGAGTGAAGATGAAGTGGGAGATTTGGAGGGTTTATATAGGAAAAGAGATGGAATTCTTTATAATTTAATTTTTGGACACCACACATTAAACTAATCACAACCACAAAACATCCAATGGTTTTCCCATGGATTTTTAATAATGGGTGGGGAAAAAAATATTTTATATGGCCAATTTCGGAATTTCTTAACATATTAGGCATGCTTATGTGGAGGTGAGTCGCACTCTCAATGAAATGATTTTAAAAGTGAAAATGCTTTATAAGTCTTGGAGGGTCAACTAAGGCACCATAAAATTAATAAAATCAAACTAACGACACATTATATTAATGTTAAAACATATATTGGCCGAAAATTCTTTTTATTGTATTTTATTATATCACTATTGGGTCATTATGATGTCAGAAAAATACATTATATATTTAAACAGAATTTAATTTTTACCAAAAAATTGGATTGAATCGGAAAATTATGGAAAATAAACCATTAGATAATTTCGTCATCCTAAATCCAAATAAAATATTCATTTTTTCAAAATTATTTTCTAAATATGTGAATATTTACTTTTAAAACAAAAACTGATATTTATCGAGAATTCATGGGTTTTAAAAAATATCTTTCAGAACTTAATAAAAATTACAATTGTATTCATAAAAATTATATGATCATTTATATATAATAAAATGTAATTAATTAATAATATTTTATGAATCTATTATGTAATTCAAAAATCCATTAATTCAACAAAATATATTTCTTAATTAAATAAAAACATAGATGATATTTTTTCTTTAAAAACTATTAACAAAGTAACAATAATAAAACTAATTTATATTCTTTATTTTATAATTGAATTATGAACATAATTATAATGCTAGGGTCTTATTACATAACCCATTATAACACATGAATAAGACCTAAGGATAAGGGGTTCGATGGTGTCATAGTTTTGGGGAGGATCAGATTACATCCCTCAATTGGTAATGTCTATTAACTTCCACTTCTCTCTTAGGCGATTCTGTTCAAGCTTAACATGTTAAATCTAAGCTTGTGATTGGTTAAGAAATAATCTCAATGATGCCTCCTCCTTTTCAAGCTCTAAAAGATGGGTTTAGAATGGAAGAATTCAATTGGATAAGGTCATCGCTTCATTTTTCTGAGTAAATTGGATTTGTTAAAGCCCAATATTTATACTAATCATGTGATTTCTGCTCAAATTCTACATTTGAAATTTTAATAATTTTTACTTTTCTTTTGAAATCTAAAAACATAAAACCACTGAAGTGCGTCTCTCATATAACAATTTTACATTATAAGACATTTGATTAGATCTAGATGAATTTTCATTAATAATTGTTTGGGTTGTTACATGGAAACTACCCCTTAGTGCAATGGTTCCCATTAGAAAAAGGATTTAATGTATAAGAAAATGAAAGCCAAGTATTAAACATAACGAATAACCATTTCCAAACCTCACACCTAACTCACATCAAGGAAAATACCCATATAATAAATTCCCTCAAAACATAAACTAACACATTCCCACATAAGGGAAGAAATAAGAATATAAAACATATATATAACCTACACAAGGGAAATAAAAATCATTACATAGTGATAAAAGATCACAAAATGGGTAATCAAATCAATGGTCAATCAAAGGATTCAATTCAGAATTAACATTTTAAAACAAAAGTTCCAACCATTCCTCTAAAAACAACAAAAATCCTGAGATGACAATCCCTTTCACGTTTCATGAAATGAAATTGAAAACACTCTTTGGAAAATTATAGCAATAAGACAACATTTAGAAAATTTCAATGAAACTCTCAAATATGATAGTTCATATATGAAATAAAAAAAGAATATATAATACCATAATTTAGATCAGACATATTTCAAAATATCCTTTAATACATTATTCACAAGGAATAAACCTCACAAAAATTTCAAATAACCAATTGAAATACATTTTAAAACCACTGTATACATCAATTTAAGGTCAATGCCTTGCATTAATATATAAATAACATCATAATATATGTTTCAATAATTCAAAAATAAAACCATGTCAACATCCAAAACACATCATGAAACCCATTTCATAAATCCGCTCACGAATTTGAAAAATTATTTGAATATCAAAATAACTTATTTCAAACAAAGAAATCATGGAATTTTAAATTGAAACCATTTATGCCAAGATCAAAACATATTGAAATGATTATTAAATCGTTCTAAGGGTATAAAAAATAATCATAATTTCAATATAAAAATATTTTCAAATACCAATAACACATTTATTCCAAATTGAAAAATTTTCATAGAGACACCATCTAGGAAGAAGTGAAAACTGTCATTCAAAGATAAGAACACCCATGGTGATATAAATGGAACCTAATATCCCATTAACAAAAACACAACAACATTATATCCTAATAGAACACTAAAATCATCAACAAGAGGTATAAGATTCTTGGGGGAAACCAAATCAAAGGGTGGAGAGTGATGGAAATGAATATGAGGAAAATATAGGAAGAAATACCTCAACAACTCTTAGAAATATTCATAGTGAAGGAAAGGATCAATGGTGGTGGAGGTTGGAACTCCTCATGGAGATCCCAAGTGTTTTATGACATATATGGGTGAGAATAAGAGAGAAACCCCTCTTTATTTAAATATGGATAATTTGTAAATTCCATAACATTTGACACCAGTGTAGTCCAAATATATTGGGCACACAGTTTTCTAAGCCATAAAAAAATTGTGTTTCGCTGTTACCTTGGTCTGATATCCCTGACACAATTTACCTTGGGAAACAAATTTTGAGACAACCCATTTCCCAACCATTCCACACGACACTATAAGAAACATGAACCATGAAACATGATTTCAACATAGACTACCAAACCATGCACAAGTAAGATACCACACCATTTACACCCCATAAAACACACATGTTTTCTCATATGGAACTACATAGTATGAATATAACCATGTGAAACCCATGCTAACCTGATATGTGTAACACCCTGAGATTTTATAAAAAATATTCTTTTTAATTTCATTGATGTATTGTGTTGTACTCTACACCAAAAGGATCTTGCACTACATGCATCTTTGACTTGGCTTGCATTACACGCAATCACGACCTTCCACAAGAGCATGTGTTGTACACAATACCGAGTTTCACTAAACAACGATATGATATTAAAATATTATATAAACTAGTCATTATGAATAGTAATACCCACTTTTTTTAAATTTTTTTAAATTTTATCATTCAAAATGGACTCCATTTTTGGATTCGGAATATCAAAATTAGCCTCGGGTGAATTTTTGTTATTTTTCTGAAAACATTCAATTTTTGAGGAATAGTGAAAACACTGGGTTACTATTTAAAAACCGTGTTTTTATTTAAATAATTATTTATTTTAGTTAAATTTATTTTAGGTCATATATTATACAAAATACCTATATATGTTCATTGTAATTCATTGCAGTCATTTTATAATTATTTTATACATATAAAAATTTTATTGAACTTTTCACCGTCTTTTACTCACCTCCTATGAGAGTTTGAAAATTTACATGAAACATAATTTTACCTCTTCTTTGAGTTGAATTTCAAAAAATCCAAGAGACAAGGTTAATATAAAGTAGTAAAATGTGGTTAAATAAGATAAAAATAATTTTTGGTGAATAGTAATGTTTACTTTTATTTACCACGGTTAAAAGTAAATCGGGTAATTAAGGGTAAAAACGATATTATTATTACCCTAACACATGTTATAATTCGATTGGATAAGATTAATTCGACCAAAAACAACCTTAGTAATATCATATGACCATTTAGTTCCACTTGGATTATATTAGGACATTTATTATTATTTTATTTAAAGAATAGTTAAAATAGTAAAAAACAAAGATTAATAACTACAAAATTTTAATATAGGGTTATAAATAAGATAAATTCAATTATAAATATTATTTAGAAAGATAAAAATATTTCCTATATAATGGTATTTTATTTATATTTTTTAGACATTAAAAAATTTATTTTATTTATGACACTATGGTGATGTAGTAATTACATGAATAATAAAATAATAAAATAATTGATATTATAAATACCCAAATAAATGTAATTTGAGACTTTTTATGAATTAAACTAATTTTATAGGTTAATATGACATGTTATTATTGATTTTATAGTCTTTTTTTGAACTAATCATCCTGATATTATTCTCACAAAAATAAATTACCAAATAGTGTCAAAATTGACATAAAATATTTTTTTAAACAAATATTATATTATTAATTGTTTTAACATTCCGTAAAATCTAAGGTTCGGCCAAATGACTAATATAAGGATATATATATTAATAATGAACCACTTGGGGTTCGTTTGGCTTTTTATAGTATGTTTAATAACCATAGAGTGTAAGAAAAACTAAGACACGGTAAAAGTTAAATTATTTTACTTAGAGTTAAATCTAAAAGATAAGGTTGAAATTGAAACCAAAACGTGTCTAAATCCTATTGTTTAAGAGAATTTCGACCCATCGCCACATTATCTTTGAAATAAATCACTTTTTAGCTGTTATAACCCGAATATTACTATATTATAAAATAATATTTTATGTTTTTCCAAAGGTTCCCCTCTCCTCTCTTATAAAAAGGTCACCCCTTCGCTCTTCACTTCACACCCTTTTAAGCCTTGAATCTCGGCCAAAACCTGACCATTTCTTTTCGACACTTCCCTAGAAACATTTTTGTTGGTTCGGTTTTTCTCAAAAGACCAACTCTACATCCCTAAGAAGAAGTTTAATGGAGGTGCATCGAGGAAGAGGTAATCTCTTCTACTGACTCTTTCATGTTTCTTTATTCTTCTACTTCCACTTATTTAGTTGCTTCATTATAAATTAATAAAATAAGTATTACTTACACACTGATATGTTTTTATAAATATGAAACAAACCTATTTCACCTTCTATCCATCCTACGGAAAATGAAATCACCGCGCGTGCGTACGTACGGAATACTGTCTCCACGCCATTGTGTAATCTGTTTTCGACCACCACCATACTTGGATGGTTATAATGGTGTAAATAAATAAATAAATATTATTATTGAAATTGATATCTATTCTGAAATATTATACATACACTTCAATAAAATTCCACGATCATGGGAATGACATCATCGCTCGTGCGTACATACGGACTACCGTCTCCACGACGTGATGAGTTTCATTTTCCTTGTTAACCATTAATGAATGATTATAAAGCATATATAATGAATAATAATGAAATATTTGAAATAATAATGATACTTTATTTATGTATATATATATATATGTATGTCATCTACTTAATTCCATTCATTTCAATATGGAAATGAAAACAGTGTTCATGCATACGTACGGCCTACCGTCTCCATGAACGGTGTATTTCATTCCATTTATCGATCTATCATATATATATATATATATGTATATTATGAATATATATTATATATATTAATCATTTTTTACATTATTTAATTAATTAAATCATGATATAAGTAATAATATCAAGAAAAAAAAGTCAAAACACGTACGATAAGTGAAACGATTTTAACCAAAACGCATCTTTAACATGGAATTTACAAAAGAACGGGTAATATAAAGACATAAGTGAACCATATTTGATATCATAACAATGAATATGATTCTATAATAAGTCAATTAAATTATTTAAATCATTATAAAAAAGGTTCAGATACATACGAAGCAAATCGGACGTAAGGTAAGGGATAACTATTCCAATCTCGCTCTTATCCGAGATTGTTTTTAATAAGTATTTACTGGGGTCTTTGTTATCATCCATGTCCCTATTTTATAAAAATATTTTTATGTATGATTAAAATCCTTTTTACCCATTTTTGACTTTTACATCTTGTTATGAAAGGAATATTTCTTTTGTTTACCATACACAGAACTTTTTGACTTTTTGATAAAATTACGACCATGATGTTTTTTTAACTTATGCAGCATGAATGGATTTTTACAATTTCATAACACCTTTTCATAATAAATATAACTCTAAATGATTTCATGACTATTTTCAAAAAAATCCTTTTATTTTGAAATTTTATGGCATTATTTAAAAAATAAAATTATTTTGAATAAAAATGGATATTTTCCTCAACAATTCATTTCAAGTGTTTTATCAAAACCATTTTCCATATAAGAGGACATTATTTCATATATGAATATTTAAAGTATAATGTCTCCATGATTTACATGGTTTCAATTTTCTTATGATGAAATGATATCCATTAGTTTTATATGAATTATTTTATAATGGGATAATGTTTATGAAACCCATTTTACTCTTTGGGTTATGATGAATGATTTATGTTTATGTTGTGACACACGTAAGAATGTTTTCATTATGAGATGTGTGGGGCCTATATCTCCATCCAATGCATTGGGTAAAGATTTATATCTCATGATATAGACAAGGATGGAATGGTAAGTTAATCTGGTTCAGTAATACAGGAATGGAAGGAGTAGTGAACTCGATTCAGAAATGGAATTTCCCACTAAGATGGTCTTGGCAGCAATGCCTTGGCTACTATGGAAATCATATCATGTGATTAATGGTTTACATAATGACATGTTTTATTCCCATGCTATTTTATCATGATTGATGTATCTATGACTTATGTACTACTATGTTTTATGTTATTCCTTAAGATTTTGATGTATAAACATTATCTTCATGTTTTTAAGTTCAAATGAATATGGTTCGTTTTATTCTCTCCATGCATACCCTTACTGAGCATTTGAGCTCACCCATTAAATTTTTTCTTTTCCCAAGGATATAAAAAAATGTTTTAGGTAAGAAAATCAAAGGGGGAGATTTTATCGGAGAAGTTGAAGATCATTCACAACTATTAGAAGATTTTGTTCCGAGTTTCAAAAGACACAAAACTATTACGATCCTTGAGTGTTGTTTTTTGTTATGTATTAAGTATTACGAAAAAGTAATTTAATATCTTTGTATGTTAAGCTTGGGTCTCTATAGTTGTTATCAGAGGAAAGGTTTAGTCAACCTTTGGAAACTCGGATGCCATATCTTTTGTGAGATCCCTAGAGATATTTCTAATTTATTGCTAGGGATGTCCCTAAGGATAATTATAAGTATAAGTTATAGTCTTAGAATTATTGTAAAAATCATAGAATTA
Source organism: Viscum album (assembly GCA_963277665.1). Lineage (NCBI taxonomy): Eukaryota > Viridiplantae > Streptophyta > Magnoliopsida > Santalales > Viscaceae > Viscum > Viscum album. Next base: position 330,315,486 of record OY728128.1, read on the forward strand.
ACCCTAAAATATTATATATTGAAGGTAATCCCCCTTTATTTTGTTGTTTTCCCTAACATGATTTTTGCCTCTCACACTATTCTTTTTGGGTTTTAGATGATGTATGGAACCCGGAAGAACTGTGTTGATCAATGTGATGGACAATGAAATTATTTTCCTCATGAACAACCAAATGTGATGGGATATGGAGTAAAAAATATTATTGCTATACTTACACAAGCTATAAATCATTCTGGACTTCCAAATAAGCCGAGAAGGAAAAATTATTATATTGAGTCCTTCATGAGGCAACATCCAGCTTCTTTCAGTGGGTCTTCTGATCCACTTACTTCTTATTAATGGATCAATACCATTGAAAAGATATTTTCTATACTTCAATATTCAGAACATGAAAAAGTCATTATGGCTATTTACCATTTAGAACGTGAAGCAGATCAATGGTGGACTCTAATAAAGAATAAGAGGACCCAAGATGAAATTGAATCCATGGAATGGGATGAGTTCAAGAACTTATTTTTCAATAAGTACTTCCCTTATATTCTTCAAAAAAAAATTGGAAAAGGAATTTCCTTGAGCTTAAGAAAAAGGATGATGAATATGTTGGTATATACAATTCAAATTTTACATGGCTTGCAAGGCATGCATCTGGCTTTAGCATCCAACCTGAATGTATTGTTGATCGATTTTTCAGTGGCTTAAAACTAAGTCTTCGATGGGCATTAGCTATAAGATACTTCAGTAGCTATGATGAAATTTTGTGTTGTGCTATCAAGGTAGAACTGGATATTGGTTTAACATATCCATCTCAGGGTTTTGACATGAAACGAAAGATGGAGTTCAAGGAGAAATCTCAAAATAATGGTGAAAAGAAGATGAATGTTTATTTATGCTGAAAGTGTGGAAAGAAGCATGGTGGAGATTGTCTTAAAGGGAGTAGAAAATGTTTTATGTGTGGAAAAGAAGGTCATCAAGGAGCTGAGTGTTTATGTAAAGGAAAAAGGGTTTCTAATGATGTGAATAATGAAAAGACTGCAGAGAATGCAACCCCAACACTTCCGTGATTCAAGTGCAAGGAAATGAGGCATTATGCTAATAAATGTCCTAATCCAAGGGTTGATGATGATCAATGTGAGCAACATCATAAGGAAAAGGATAAAGGGATGTCACACATGATAACTATTTGTGATGTTGAGCATGACAATGATTTTTTGTAATGATTAAGTGTTTATGTAATGTGATTTCAAAATAGTATCATGGAATCTCATTTATTGCATCATGGAATTTTGGAATATCTATGTATTGGTTTTTAATAATTATATGGTAATGGTAACCATGAAAAGTGATTGAAATATTTTTGGAAAGTAGATGATATGCGTATAATGAAGGGATAAGGAGATAATGATATGTTCGATAGTATTATTGAGCTCATGGCTGATGTAAGGACAATGTGATATCATGGTTTGAGTATATACAAATTTTTGGATTTTTGTATCTGAAAATAGGTAAATTTTGACAGCATTCATGTTTTCACTAAGGTTCAATGGATATTAAATTTTAAAGTGAATACATGATTAAGGTATTCAAGTGTTTGGAATGTTACCAAAAATATATATCATATTATATATGGGGGATAAATGATGGTATTCACGTGCTTGTTATGTGACCTTTCTAGAAATCGTTTTCTTTATACTATAAGATTGGATAGAAGTATTTTAGAGAAGCCTAAATATTGTAATAGATTATATTGGAAATAAGTTAGTATTGTTTAAGGATAGATATTTTTTCGATATTATTTATGGTGTGTTATAATAATGAAGTTTTAGAAAAATGACAATCTGCAGGACAGGCAACAACCCATCGCGTCAGACAAGGCTGTGGGAATCGAACCCACAACTGAAGTCTGATAGGCCTTTATTGCATAACACTGGCCTATAGGAAGTCCCTTGTTAGTAGAAGCTAGTATTATTATATTAAGAGGTATGATATATGAAGTATAAGTCCATTTTAAGAACTATATATGATTAATCTCACTATAGATGGACTTATGTATATTTAATAACCTTTACTATCCTTTTGTTTGAGATAGATGGAATTACCTATCATTCTATCGCATGATCTACTAACACTTCACGGAAGACAAATTCAACTGCATTTAATTAAGGGATGATGTAGAAATTGTTCAAGGCACAAACAACGGTAAGATTGAACCAAATTCAAGTAAGTATTTCTTTTAATTAAACAATTTTTTAACTTTAGGGAAATGATCTTAAATACAAAAAAAAAGTTTTTCTAGTGTCCTCATATCCGATGAATCAGATGGTACATTAGATCATAAAATATTTATAGCTTTGTGACTATTGTCTTTATCATAGCCATGTCTTCTACCACTCTGAATCAGAACATGATGGTTATATTTCTCTTCAATATCCATATTTTCACCCATGTTCTTCTATGTGGAAACCTAGTGATTAGTTAATTTGGGTAACCATTATATTTCATACTATAGTTTTTATAGATAAGAATTGATATTCCTTTTTTACGATGTGGGTTTATATTAAAGAAACTTTCGAGTAGTAAAGCATTTATATCCCCGAATAATTTCGAGGGAGAAATTAATTTTAAGGGGGGTATAATGTAACACCCTGAGATTTTATGAAAAATATACTTTTTAATTTCATTGATGTCTTGTTTTGTACGCTACACCAAAAGGATGTTGAGCTACATGCATCCCTGACTTGGCTATCATTACATGCAAACATGACCTTCCACGACAGCGTGTGTTGAACGCAATACTGAGTTTCACTAAACAACGATATGCTATTAAAATATTATATAAACTAGCTGTTATGAGTAGTAATACCCACTTTTTTGAAATTATATAAATTTTATCTTTCAAAATAAAAATCATGTTTGGATTTGGAATATTGAAATTAGCATAGGGTGAATTTTTTGTTTTTTCTGAAAACATTTAAATTTTGATGAATAGTGAAAACACTTGGTTACTATTTAAAAACTAACTTTTTATTTAAATAGTTATTTACTTTATTTAAATTTAATTTTGGTCATAATTGATACATAATGCCTATATATGTTCAATGTAATTAATTGAAGTCGTTTTATAATAATTTTAGACATATAAAAATTTTATTGAACTTTTCACTCTCTTTTACCCACCTCCTAGGAGAGTTTGAAAATATTCATAAAACATAATTTTACCACTTCGGGGAGTGGAATATCAAAAATTCGAGAGACACAGTTAATATCAAGGTGTAAAATTTGGTTCAATGAGATAAAAATAATTTTTGGTGATTAGTAACTTTTTACTTATATTTACCACGATTAAAAGTAAATATGGTAATTAAGGGTAAAAATGATATTATTATTACCCTAACAAATGATCTAATTCTATTGGATAAGTTTAATTCGACAAAAAACAACCTTAGGAATAAAATATAACCATTTAGGTCCACTTGTATTAGATGAGGACATTTATTAATATTTTATTTAATCAATAGTTAAAATAGTTAAAATTATCGTTTATTAACTAAAACATTTTTAATATAGTGTTATAACTAAGATAAATTTGTTTATAAATATTAATTATAAATATAAAAATATTTCATACATAATAGTATTTTATTTATAATTTTTAGACATTAAACAATTTATTTTATTTATGACACAATGGAGATGCAGTAATTACCTAAATAATGAAATATTAAAATAATTGATATTATAAATACCCAAATAAATGTAATTTGAGACTTTTAATGAATTGAACTAATTTTATAGGATAATATGACATGTTAGAATTGATTTAATTAACTTTTCTCTAACTAATAATGCTGATTTGATTTTCACAATAATCAATTACCAAATAGTATCAAAATTGACATAAAATAGTTTTTAAAACAAATATTATATTATTAATTGTTATAATATTCCTAAAAATATAAGGTTCGGAAAAATGACTTATATAAGATTATATATATTAATAATGAACCTCTTGGGGTTCGTTTTTCTTGTTATAGTAAGTTTATTAACCATATAGGGTAAAAAACAAGAAGATGCGGTAAAAGTTAAATTATTTAACATAGAGTTAAATATAAAAGATAAGGTTAAAATTATAACATAAACATGTCTAAAACCTATTGGTTGAGAGGATATCGACCCATCCCTACATTATCTTCTAAATAAATAAATTTGGAGCTATTATGAAACGAATATGTGTCACACCCATGACTTATTTTAAAGGTAAATTTCATTTAATTTCCATTCATACTTTGTTTTGGGGGGGTTACCAATCTTTTATGGAGGAATGAGAGAGTGTTCATTAATTGGGCCAAACCGTGAGCCTAATTCCAGATTTAAAAACCAATTTTGTTTCTTTTATAACTTTTTCATTTTTTAATATTTTTCACCCATTCAACTTCCCAAATGACCTTCCCTGACCTATTAACACCACCATTTCAATTTGGAGCTTTTATAAATCCATAACAAGGGTTTAGTTTGGTTTTTATCTAAGGGGTTGGGCCAGCCCGAAAGCCCAATTCCTGTTTAAAAAATAAATTTTGATTATGTTATAAATTATTCAAATGTTGGGATTTTTCGGTGATTCCAAGTGGAGCCAAACCCCAATGCACCCAGACGCGCGACCATTCCCTCTCCCACCTCTTTGAAGCTATGGTAAATCGCGATATGATGCCGATCTTCAGAGCGTTCCTCAAATCGCCAAGATTTGAAGAGGTAAAGTCTTTCTTTCATAACTCTCCCAATTCTCAATATTTTCCCTCCATTCTAGTTTCTAAATGACCTAATACATCTTTTGCATACGAAACCTAAATTTTGGATCTTTTAAATTTCAGCTACTAGTGTTTTGGAGTGATTACTTCAAGATACTTCAAGTAAATGAGCCCTTTCCATTCCTCTTTCAAATTAATTTGGGTCTAACTCATTGTTCTTTGGGTATATTTGGTTATAATTGAGTTTAATAATGACCAGAAACTAGGTTTTCGAACCTAGGGTTTAAATTTGGGCTTTCTTGGCCAATTTATGTGGTTTTAGGTTTGATCTAGTTGTCTCTTGGTGCGGCGAGGGTGCGATTTGATTTTTGCACGGAGATTCAAGAGTTTCCTTGGTTTTGGTAGGTGATTCCATTGTGTGTGCAATTTTTGTTAATTATCTTGCTGTGTTAATTGTACCTTAATGTTTATTTCACTTGAATGTTTCTGTAAAAATTGGTTTTAGTTGCTTTTATAATGCAAATGAATTTTAAGTTCCATTTTTGGTGAGATTGGGGGCTTTTCATTCAAATATTTTATTGGTTCATTTTGGGCTGACCTATAAGTAATTAGTTGATTTTAATGAACTGTAATAGGACTGAAAATACTGTTTTGATGATTTTATCATGTGTTTGATGCTGTGAAAGTTGGTTTTAATGGTTTTTGTGAAACACATGAATTTCCAAGAGCCGTGTTGTGTAAAAATGGAGGTTTTACAATGATGTCACTTCTTGAACCATATGAGGCCTCTCAAAGAAATGATTTGATGTTTTAATTTAAATGTATTGGGATTCCATTTATGTTTTGGTAATTCAAAAATGTGCACATGGTGTGAAATTTGTGTTCTCAAGGTGTTTTTCTTTGTGTAAGACACTACGTGATTTTGAAGAATTGTTTTATTACAAATCAAAGTGTTTTATTGTGTGTTTTAAGTGGTATAAAAATGTGATAGATACTGTATTGATTGTTTGTGACCAGTAGTGGTATTTTATTTGAAAATGGATTTATGTTGCATGCTGAAATATTTTGAGCACAAAAGGGGATGCCCGGATACTTAGGTGGGCGGATTTGTACTAGTACGGCTAGTGGACCGGATGGGTGTTGTCCCTGTTTCACTTAGAATTTGGATAACGACAACTCTAACTAAACTATATGGATGATGATTGTAAACCACTATGTTGTGGGTATGATCCCTACTAGTGGATCGTGCACGAGAGTTGATTTTACTATGGTTGCTTTACACCGAGGTACGAGGTACATAGGGCCCGAGACAACCTAGTACCTAGGGGTGTTCCTGGTTTGTTGCTCACTGGATTTTCAGTATTTACCCATGTATTTGGGTGTTTTTTTCAGTACATTACATTATATATCATTTCCATTTAGATATTTTAACATTCTGGAAATTCTAGTTTGAAATCTTTTCTTTTAAATGAATGTTGTATTTCTTGGAATTTCATCGTCGTTTTTCTTTACGAATTAAAAATGTTTGCTTCTTCACCTTATATTGAATGCACATTAGAATCATTGGGTGGTATCCTATTGGGATTAGGCTCACACCCTACTTTCACCCCTTGGGAGTAAGTAGACTTTTTTATGCTTGACTCTGGTAAAGGGAAGGATATGGGCGATGGCAGTTCAGGGTGTTAGTCCTCATCGTTGGGGCAGAGTTGCGGAGAAGGTTTGTGGGTGATGACCCCCTTGTCGTGTGGAGTCCATGGGGATTTCATTATGTTGTCATTATATGTTTTTATACCACTTTTAGTGTCTTTAAACATATGTATTCAGTTATGGATTTTGTGTAAACATCGTTTGGTTTACATTTTTCAGATTCAGTTTATTGGTTGTGTTTTAATGTTTTATGCCTTCATATTCGGGTAAATCGTTCCCAAACAAAAATAAATGATACCCGGTCACTTGTGCCAGCCCGTGGGGATAGGGAACGCCCTTCGGGTCATGTCACGGGCTGGGTTTGGTGCGAGTTTTGGTGGCGACCATATTCGGTTCATGACAAAATGGTATCAGAGGAGGTTCACTCCTTGGGTCATGTTATTTGGGGAAGAGTCAGGATAGTCTGGAGCTAGGATTGTCGGGACTTGACATTTCAGTCATGCGTAGTGTGCCTGACCAGCACACCTCAGGACGAGATTCAAGTACCTAGGGGATTTATTGATTTATCTGATTCATTTGGTTTTCTTGGTTTAATGATGAATATGGGAAATAAGAAAGAGAGTTGGACGAATAATCTCAGTGAGCTCGCAGGGCCTGGCAAGCCATGTGGAGCCATGGATATTTCCTTAGAATACTCTCTGTGATGGTGAAGTGATTGGAATATGGCTGCCAACCATATGTCCAAGTCACCCACTGAAACTAGTTTCCTCTCACATTGTCTTGTGTCTTTTTGTTTCGGAATCTTGGAAACTTGGTTTTTTATAAGGAAGAAAAAATTACTTCACTTTAAGGAGTGTGAATTTTTGTGAAGTTTTATTTCTAGTAAATTGAAAATGGTTTTATGTTTTTTTAATGCCTAAGAATGAAATTTCAGAATTATTTCAGAATGGTAAATTTTAAGTTTACACCTCTTTTGAAAGTATGAACTATGTTAATTGGGGTTTTGAAAATATGTTTCTAATGGAATTTTTTTTAAACTGTGGAAAAGTTTTTTGGATTGAATTAATTGTTATAGAATTTTTGTGTGGGGGATGAAGATGTATTTTGGTTTTGGTGACTACTGAACAAAAAAAGAACTTTTGAACTTTTATAACTTTTTCTTGAAATGAGAAGAGTTGAGTTCTTAATTAAATGGAGACTTATGAAATGGTGTATTTCATGAAATTAGATTTGTTTTGAAAAGGGTTGAAATGTTTTGAAACAATTGTGAAAGGCATGAATATGTGCTTTTATTTAATTATAGATTCTTTTCTAAATTGGTTTGTGAGATGAAAAAAATTGGGTTTTGATATTATGGTTATTGTTTTTGAGAAATGGAAAGTGTGGTTAAAAGTTTTGATTTTAAAAAGAGGAATGGTTTGATTTTTGGTAATTGGTGCTCTCAAGGGTGATCACATGCATAGGTTTATTTGGGAATATGGATGGATATGAGGTGGGTTACCAGTGTGTCATGTAAACATGCATGTGTGAGGCTCATGAGATACCATTGGTAAATGCGCAACCCACCAACACTGTTTTTTTTAAATAATTTTTTTTGAAGGAAAGTGTTGTGTTTTGATAATGTATGGTTGGGGGGTATGGATTATGTGTTTTCAGGATTATTATTGTGGGATGTTTCGAGTTCAATAACCCCTCTTGTTTAAACGATGTTTTGGTTTGGTGTTTCATTGATAAGTTGGAATGAAGTGTCGGTCATTGGTCTCTTTTGAGGAAAAGTTTGGGAGGCCAATGTGGTGGCTCCCATCATGTGTTCGGTTCAGGTTTGTGGTCTTTTGTGACACAATGACAAGTTTGGTTTTGTCCTTGGGTTTTCCTGTAGGCCAGGGTATGCCCCCATAAAGTGTCAATGTATGATTCTTGTTTGGCCTATGGTGATTCACCTTTGGATGATCCTCCAGTTGATCAACATAAGGTCTTTATTCTTGAGGTTTGGAGATTGTGTTTACCCCTCTTCTTTTTCAATTATGCAGATCCCCCTATAGTGGGAGAGTGTTTGTGGGAGGTTGAAATAGACCTTAGTTTCTTATGTTTCCTAAGTTGTCTATGGTCAATGAAGTTCAGAGTTGTCAGTGTAGAATGATGTCTTAAAGGGCCTCTGGGTCTTTCGTCAGTCTCATTAAATCAAGAGTCCATGTTAGGCCACCGGTGTGTAAGATCTGGCCAAGAGTGGCTATTATGGACACTTTATGGAATCATGTGCTATTTTGGACTTAGTACAATGTCCCTATCTTTGTGTTTTCTTTTATCCACAATGGTTATGTTCAGTGATGCCTTGCGATGTCATGTGTTCATTTGACTATAAGGGTGAAGATTGTGAAATCTTATGAGAGTCACTATTTTTTTTATTTTTTATTTTTTTTGTTGGATGTGTGTCTCCCTATAGGAAATTCTAAATCCTATGTTTTAGAGGAATGTGTTTCTATATATCCTTTCATTCTTCTGTTTCGAATTCGAAGAAAAAAAGGTGTGATGTGTGTGCATCCTCTAAGTTCTTGTTTTGGTAAAATGATGGGTTGGGGAAAAGCGGGTTTGAAGTGTGTCATGTCTCAATGAGACCATCTAAGATTACAGTATAATTGTTTTTGGAATTGGAAGAAGATTTTTAGTTTAGGGGTTTCCAAATCCTAACTATGAGGCCGAAGATGCTTCAATCCATTGAGCTCCAGCCATAGGCCCCGAAGAGAAGCTGGCGCGTAGTTAGGGGAAATCCTAGAGTCGTTCAAACTTTTGGTCAAGGTCATATCCTCAATATGAAAGATATGAATAGTTTAAACCTCTGGTGTCATCATCTTTTTCCAATTTCTCACATTTGGTGGAAAGAGGTGTGAGAACCTTGTTCTCATGTCGTACCCTGAGTTGTTTTTTCCCCTTTGGGGTCCCTTGTGTTTTTGGAGAAAAGTTTAAAATTTGGGTTAGGCAGGTTGAAGTGCATAGTTTGTACGTGGTTAGAAGTAACCATGTGCTAACCCAGGGGACCGTGTGATAAGAGACAGTAGCTAATGCATGGTCTCCGCACGTCCATGATCCTTGGCCAAGGAAACTGTGTGAAGTTTCCTCTTTGGATAGAATGATCCGCAAAGTTAACTCGCGGTTTCCCAAACCGTGTGAACCAACTATGCAGCCATGACAGCTCCTTAAAATTCTATTGTTTTTTTTGTTATCCCATAATATTTAGTTAATATGGTTGGGTTTTGTTTGGGGTATACCCACAATGGGACTCATTTAAGTTTTATTGGAATAATTCTGATATTAATTTACCCCTAATGCTGGGAATTCCGTCTGAGGCCCCCTGTTAGTGTCTTGATTTTTTTTCTTAAGGAAAGTTGTGTTCATTATTATGGTGGGGAGACCCATCATGGGTATCGTGTATGTTCTCTTGGAAAAGGAATAATTTTAGTTTAACCCTTCTGATGGGGAGGCCGTTTGTTCCTTCCCCAATTGTTATCCTTATTCTATCTAAGAAAATTGAGTTGTCCCTGGTGGTGGGATGTCCAGATTGGGTCACCCCGTACTAGTGACTCAGTTTTCTCCTTGGTGTATTCTAGGTAGGATGTAGTATCGTTCAAATCTATCTATCCAAAAATTTGTTAGTTGGGTAATTTTGGGGTTGGAGAACACCCAATGGTTTTATTTATGTAATGTTGTGGTAGCGTTATTCGAGTTCGTTGTTCGTTTCAAGTGGATTGATTGAGCGTGGTCTTGTAGTATTTGAGGTGTTCTGTTTTGGGATGTGTTTTAATGTTTTTCATAATTTTTTATAAGTGGGGTACTTTTTGGTTGGTGAGATTATTATCTTCCTTCGTTTGATCAACTGGAGATGTTCGTCCTTTTTGATGCGGGTGAAAACGTGGTAAGGAAGTCTGTCTTGGTCTATCGTTTGGGCTTTGCTTTTGCATCTGGTGTTGTTGTGGCATTCCGGGGGCGGAATTATTTATGGTGGGGAGAATTGTCACACCCATGACTTATTTTAAAGGCAAATTTCATTTAATTTTCATTCATACTTTGTTTTGGGGGGGTTACCAATCTTTTATGGAGGAATGAGAGAGTGTTCATTAATTGGGCCAAACCGTGAGCCCAATTCCAGATTTAAAAACCAATTTTGTTTCTTTTATAACATTTTCATTTTTTAATATTTTTCGCCCATTCAACTTCCCAAATGACCTACCCTGACCTATTAACACCACCATTTCAATTTGGAGCTTTTATAAATCCATAACAAGGGTTTATTTTGGTTTTTTTCTAAGGGGTTGGACCAGCCCGAAAGCCCAATTCCTGTTTTAAAAATAAATTGTGATTATGTTATAAATTATTCAATTGTTGGGATTTTTCGGTGATTCGAAGTGGAGCCCAACCCCAATGAGCCCATCCGCACGACCATTCCCTCTCCCACCTCTTTGAAGCTCTGGTAAATTGCGATATGATGCCGAACTTCAGAGGGTTCCTCAAATCGCCTAGATTTGAAGAGGTAAAGTCTTTCTTTCATAACTCTCTCAATTCTCAATATTTTTCATCCATTCTAGTTTATAAATGACCTAATACATCTTGTGCGTACGAAACCTAAATTTTGGATCTTTTAAATTTCAGATACTGGTGTTTTGGAGTGATTAATTCAAGATACTTCAAGTAAATGAGCCCTTTCCTTTCCTCTTTCAAATTAATTTGGGTCTAACTCATTGTTCTTTGGGTATATTTGGTTATAATTGAGTTTAATAATGTCCAGAAACTAGGTTTTCGAACCTAGGGTTTACCTTTGGGCTTTCTTGGCAAATTTATGTGGTTTTAGGTTTGATCTAGTTGTCTCTTGGTGCGGCGGGGGTGCGATTTGATTTTCGCACGGAGATTCAAGGGTTTCCTTGGTTTTGGTAGGTGATTCCATTGTGTGTGCAATTTTTGTGAATTAGCTTGCTGTGTTCATGGTACCTTAATGTTTATTTCACTTGAATTTTTCTGTAAAAATTGGTTTTAGTTGCTTTTATAATGCAAATGAATTTTATGTTCCATTTTTGGTGAGATTGGGGGCTTTTCATTCAAATATTTTATTGGTTCATTTTGGGCTGACCTATAAGTAATTAGTTGATTTTAATGAACTGTAATAGGATTGAAAATACTGTTTTTATGATTTTACCATGTGTTTGATGCTTTGAATGTTGGTTTTAATGGTGTTTGTGAAACACATGAATTTCTAAGAGCCGTGTTGTGTAAAAATGAAGGTTTTACAATGATGTCACTTCTTGAACCATATGAGGCCTCCCAAAATATTGATTTGTTGTTTTAATTTAAATGTATTGGGATTCCATTTATGTTTTTGTAATTCAAAAATGTGCACATGGTGTGAAATTTGTGTTCTCAAGGTGTTTTTCTTTGTGCAAGACACTACGTGATTTTGAATAATTGTTTTATTACAAATCAAATTGTTTTATTGTGTGTTTTAAGTGGTATAAAAATGTGATAGATACTGTATTGATTTTGTGTGACCAGTAGTGGTATTTTATTTGAAAATGGATTTATGTTGCATGCTGAAATTGTTTGAGCACAAAAGGGGAAGCCCGGGTACATAGGTGGGCGGATTTGTACAAGTACGGCTAGTGGATCGGATGGGTGTTGTCCCTGTTTCACTTAGCATTTGGATAACGACAACTCTAACTAAACTATATGGATGATGATTGTAAACCACTATGTTGTGGGTATTATCCCTACTAGTGGCCCGTGCACGAGAGTGGATTTTACTATGGTTGCTTTACACCGAGGTACGAGGTACATAGGGCCCGAGACAACCTAGTGACTAGGGGTGTTCCTGGTTTGTTGCTCACTGGATTTTTAGTATTTACCCATGTATTTGGGTGTTTTTTTCAGTAATTTACAGTATATATCATTTCCATTTATATATGTTAACATTCTGGAAATTCTAGTTTGAAAACTTTTCTTTTAAATGAATGTTGTATTTCATGGAATTTCATCGTCGTTTTTCTTTACGAATTAAAAATGTTTGCTTCTTCACCTTATATTGAATGCACTTTGGAATCATTGGGTGGTATCCTATTGGGATTAGGCTCACACCCTACTTACACCCCTTGGGTGTAAGTAGACTTTGTTATGCTTGACTCAGGTAAAGGGAAGGATATGGGCGATGGCAGTTCAGGGTGTTAGTCCTCATCGTTGGGGCGGAGTTGCGGAGAAGGTTTGTGGGTGATAACCCCCTTGTCGTGTGGAGTCCATGGGGATTTCATTATGTTTTCATTATTTGTTTTTAGACCACTTTTAGTGTCTTTAAACAAATATATTCAGTTCTGGTTTTTGTGTAAACATCGTTTGGTTTACATATTCAGATTCAGTTTATTGATTGTTTTTAATGTTTTATGCCTTCATATTCAGGTAAATCATTCCCAAACAAAAATAAATGATACCCGGGCACTTGTGCCAGCCCGTGGGGATAGGGAACTCCCTTCGGGTCATATCACGGGCTGGGTTTGGTGCCAGCTTTGGTGGCGACCAGATTCGGTTCGTGACAATATGTCTTTATTATAATATAATATTTTATGTTTTTCCAATGGTGCCCCTCTCCTCCCTTATAAAAAGGGCAACCCTTCCCTCTTCTATTCACAACCATTTTAGCATTGACGTTCGGGAAACCCATGCCCATTTCTCTTCTCCACTTACCTAGAAACATTCTGGAGTTTTTGTTCTTCTCAAAAGACAAACTCTACTTCCCTAAGATGAATTTCAAAGGAGGTGCGTCGAGGAAGAGGCAATCTCTTCTACCGACTCTTTCAAGTTTCTTTTTTCTTCTACTTCCTCTTATTTAGATGTTTCATTATAATTTAATAACATCAGTATTACTTATATACTGATATGTTATTATAAATATGAAACAACCCTACTTCACATTCTATCAATCCAAGGGAAAATGAAATCATCGTGCGTGCGTACGTACGGAATACCATCTCCACGCCGTGGTGTAATCTGTTTTCGACCATCACCATACATGGATGATTATAATGGTGTAAATAAATAACTATATATGATTATTGTAAATTGATATTGATTTTTAAATATTATACAAACATTTCAATACAATTCCACGATCATGGGAATGACATCATCGCTCGTGCGTACGTACAGACTACCGTCTCCACGACGCGATGAGATTCATTCTCCATGTTAACCATTCATGAATGATTATAAAGTATATAAAAATAATAATAATGCAATATAATACATATTAATTATACTTTATTTATGTATATATATATATTTATGTCATCTACTCAATTCAATTCAATTCAATAAGGAAACGAAAACAGCGTTCAAGCGTACGTACAACCAACCGTCTCCATGAATGGTGTATTTCATTCCATTTATCGATAAATCATATATGTCTGTATATTATGAATATATATTATATATATAAATCATGTTTTACATATTTTAATTATGCAAATATGGATATAAATAATAATATCAAGAACAACAAGTCGAAACATGTACGATAAATGAAACGATTTTACCCAAAACGCTACATTATCATGGAATTTACAAAATAATGGGTAATATAAAGTCATAAGTGAAAAATATATGATATAATAACAATGAATAAGATTCTGTAATAAGTTAATGGCATTATTTTAATCATTATATAGGAGGTTCGGATATATACGAAGCATATCGGATGTAAGGTAAGGGATAACTATTCCAATCTCACACTTATCCAAGAATGTTTATTCATAAGTATTTATAGGGGTTTTTGTTATCATCCATGTCCTTGTTTTCTAAAAATGGTTTTATGTATGTTTAATGTCCTTTTTACCCATTTTTGACTTTTACTACTTGTTATGAAAGGAATATTTCTTTTGGTTACCATACGCAGAACTTTTTGACTTTTCTGACAAAAGTACGAGGAGAATATTTTTTTTAACTTATACGGCATGAACGGATTTTTACGGTTTAATAACACCTTTTCTTAATTAAGCTTACTCTAAAATATTTAATGACTATTTTCAAAAAAATCATTTTCTTTTAAAATTTCATGGCATTTTGTAAAAATGAAAATTATTTTGAATAAGAAAGGATATTTTCCTCAAGAATTAATTTCAAGTGTTTTATCAAAACCATTCTCCATCTAAGATGACATTATTTGATATGTTTATGTTTCAAGTATAATGTCTCCATGATTTACATGGTTTTAATTTTCTTGTGATGAAATGATATCCATTTTTTTAATATCGATTATGTTATGATAGGATGATTTTTATGAATCCCATTTTATTCTTTGGGTTGTGATGAATGAATTATGTTTATGTTGTGGCACACGTAAGAATGATTTAATTATGAGATGGATGTGACCTATATCTCCCACCAATGCATTGGGAAAAGATTTATATATCATGATATCGACATGGGTGGAATGGTAAGTTAATCTGGTTCAGTAATACAGGACTGGAATGAGGATTGAATTCGATTCAGAAAAAGACTTTGTCCACTAAGATGGTCTTGGATTCAATGCCTTCGATAATATAGAAATCATATAATGTGCTTATTGGCTTCCACAATCACATGTTCTATTCCCATTCTATTTTATCATGATTTATGTATCTATGCCTTATGTAATTCTATGTTTTACGTCATTTCTCAAAATTTTGATGTTTAAACATTATGTTTATGTTTTTAAGTTCAAATGCATATGGTTTGTTTTATTCTCTCCATGCATACCCTTACTGAGCATTTGAGCTCACCCTTTATATGTTTTCTTTTCCCCAGGATATAATGAAATGTTTTAGGTAAGAATATCAAAGGGGAAGATCTTTATGGGAGATGTTGAAGATCTTTCACAATGATTAGAAGATTTTCTTTCGAGTTTCCAAATACACTAATCTATTACGATCCTTGAGTGTAGGTTTTTTATGTATTAAATATTCCACAAAAGTAATGTAATGTCTATGCACGTTAAGCTTTAGTCTCTACAACATGTATTGTTCAAAATGAAATTACAAAGATTCTCATGAAGTAAGGTAACATGTTTCCCATTTAACAATGTTTCTTAAACATGAATCAATGTAAACCTATGATAATTTACATGTTCTAAGCTGAAGCCCTATGAAAACTCACACTAAACCTAGACCTCATAAAATAATATACAATAATAAACACATTAAAACGAGGGTTTCATAAACACCACAACATGATACTTTCTAACCCCAAATGAACATGGTAGAAAATAAGGGAAATAGAAAATAGAATATCCCTAGAAAACATAACCAAAATAATCACTCGACATGGTTTTACATCAAAACTAGTAACCAAGATCCAAAAAAATTATCATATCAACCAAAAACAAGGTTACCAATCATCTCCAAGAACAAATGAAACAAGAATATAGAAAAATAAGTCTTATGAAGCATGGGAGACCTAACAGGATCTCTCCATACTTTATTATTTACTATAACATGGTGGATGTAATAAAAAACTACCAATCAGTGCATCCTGAAACATCCAAGTAACCATTGGATAAATTCACTCTCAAACTAAAAGAACATTTAACCCCAAGTATGGAAAATAATACAACAATTCCCTCAAAATAATGATATAATCTCTCATTTTTGGTTATGATACACACAGATAACCTATGGTTTGGAACTACATCTCCCTCACATGGTGTATCCCAAAATGTCATAGGCCAAACACCAGTTTGTATACCAAATCAACTAGTAAAACCAATATGTTAGTTACCCAATTTTGTACTCAATGAATCTTTTAGTTCCTAATAAAATAAACCTCAATTCATCCACAAAATAATGGGAACAACCCACAACTCTCACTAATGTGTCACCCATGTAGTGACGATCAATGAAACGGCTCCCAAAAATAATCAAACAAATGTTTGGAAACCAAGAGATCTACCAGAAAAGAAATAAATAATAAAGAGAAGAGTATAATTCCAAAAATGAAAAATCAAATCCCTCCATTAAATTTCATTCCAAACATTGCATAAGAAACATATCCAAAAATGGACCATAAAGAAGATTCATGGAAAAATAGCCAATGATCGAAAACCCTGATCACAACTAGCAATGGAATGGTCCCAAAACCAAAAAATCATTATTGATGGATTAAACATGTGACCTCATCCAAAAGCATATCTTATAGAACCTAATAAGTTTACCCAAATAACAAAATCATAGTAAACCCGTAGGTTTTATAAAAAATGTTGGATTATTAGGACCTGGATTCCTATAATAGAGGCACGTGAGATATCACCTCTTCCCATGAGAAGGATCCATTTCTTATAGCTCTATCTCATCCTTCTTTTCCTAATTAATTTACATATTATACTAACACCCTTTTTATAGAACTAAGGAATCAACCACCATAGGTTTCCAAAACTATTAATCTTCTATTTGAATGGTCTTATTGAAAACCCCTGAAAAAATGTCAGACATGATACTAGTATAGGTGAAATAAGATATAGGTGAAGGAAACCTTCAATGAA
This sequence comes from Viscum album, assembly GCA_963277665.1. Taxonomy (NCBI): domain Eukaryota; kingdom Viridiplantae; phylum Streptophyta; class Magnoliopsida; order Santalales; family Viscaceae; genus Viscum; species Viscum album. The sequence continues at coordinate 330,332,418 of OY728128.1, forward strand.
ATTAATTTTAATTTTAATTTTTTATTAATATACTTGGAGTAATGAATACCATACTCAAAATGTAATCAACATAATCCCTCATCATTTGGGAACCCAAATGAAGTACCGCGATATCAATATCATATGCCCTTTCAAAATCCTAAGACAGAACCACTAAAAATAATCTATATGGAAAATTTTTAATGAAATACCTTCACATAAGAGGGGAGGTATTACGGAAAACTAAAAAAATCTATTTAAGTTGATAATAAACCACTCAATGACCCTCACCCATGATGATTAATGAAATCCAATAGAATTAAGGATTACCTCAATCTCTTTCAAACACATTACAAATTCTAATAATCCATGATCTCAAATAATCGAATGTAGATTCAGATAGAAGAATTCAAAGACAGGGTTCAAGCTCTAAGATGGTTCCTTTTCCACCACTTAAGATGGAGGTTGGTTAGGAACAATAACTAAAAATAATTTTGACCATTTCTTAGAAAATAATAAAAAAATCATTATCGAATTCATTTAATTCCTCAATAAAACCTAAATGGTTCACATATATGGTTGGAATCATGGATAAAATGAAAAACACTCAATCATGGAAACAATTTTACAAAAACAATTAAAATTTATTTTGAAACAACCATTTTTCAAAAGGTATTCTGAAATCCCCTCCCACCCATGTGTCACTAAAAAACCAATACAACACACTATTAAAAACAAAAACAAGAAAATTTATTGTGTTATACACTCATTTAACCAAAAATGTATTCCACAAAAAATCTCTTTTAAAATCACATATAGTTTAAAAAATAATGCCTTAAAATAATTTTCATTAATGTTGTTTTCAATTTAACAAAACATATAATATTTTTTATTAAAAAAATACATTTTTGATCTGAAACGAATTTGAAAACCCCTATTTGAAATTATTTCTGTTTGGGAATACCAAATGAACCATGTTTGAAACATCCCATTTTTTTAAAAAACAAAAAAAAATCACATTATTAAAAACATCATAAAACTAATAGAATTATCTCTTCACATTTATTCATCAATCTAGGTTTTAAAAAAACATGTTTAATGAAATCCTTTAATTTTCAAAAACAAGATTTTATAACCATTCACACTAAAGTAACCACAAAACCCTTTAAATTGGGATTAATAAAAATACATTTTGAAAAGGTCATCAATATTATCATCAATACAACTCCATCAAGTGAATAACCAGTTTAGAGAAGTCAAGAATTGATAGAAGTCAACTAAAATAAACTAGGGAAAAAATAATATTGTGCATATTTTGGCAGCACAGATTGGGATACAATGATCCAACCCTACAACACACGTTGTAAAAGAGACTGACCCAACCATATACGCATCAAATATTTTCATAAGACGTGCATGATAATAGTTCCACAAAGGCATAACCATATTCATATCCAAAAAAACAACCCCCTAATATCACATACATACACAATGTGGATAAAAAAGGAATAAATTATGATCAAAATCCATCGCAATAACTAACATAATATAAATTATTAATTTTGAAACCAATAATTCCATCAAATCTATAGGCTCAAGATGAGAAATAGATTTCAAGTATTTTCCCTCACATTCCACTTAATCTCCAAAACCCATATTCTAAACTCTACCTAGAAATCCCCAAATAACAAGGGAAACACAAGAAACATATGATCCACCTAAATCGAACGCAAAACCAACAATGATTCCATTTTGTAAAAATCCATACAAGTGTTCAATCAAACCGAACAACCAATTCGAACCTCCATAAGTAAATATGGGTTTTCCTAATCCCCATTAAATGGAATCTTCTTCCATGGAATCACAAGAGTCTCTTTGTAAATGATTTCTCCTAAACCAGGGAAAGAATAAAATAAAATAAAAAAAATTCCCAAATAAAGAACTATTCCAAATATGTAAAATGAACTAAAATTATCCAAACCATTAGCATAAAAATAACTGAAAACATTTTCTAAAAACCTGGGGATACAAATAATAAAAATAGATTTAAAATGAAACATAAATTAAATAATTACAAACTATCTCAATCATATCATGAGAATATCTTTATGCATCCATCTGATGATCACCACTAGCCAACTCACCCCATGTCGCCCTCAATGAATGAAGAACATATCCAACTAAGAACGTATAACCTCAAATATACTGGAATGATCTAAAAATAATTGTTAGTCCCCACAACACACTAAATCAATGAAATATGATTCATAATTAAAATTAGAAATTCTAGTTTGAAAATAAATTTTAAATTAAAATTTTAAAAATATAACTATAATGAAAACAAAATTATTTCCATAATTTTCATTCAAAACATTTCTATTAGTTATCCAACACTGAATATAATACATTGAATATGAACCCACAAACCTAATCCATTTAAAATCCACACATCCATTCACATTTATAAAAATAAACTCAATTCATTTATTTTAATATAAATGTTCACTTTAAAACATAAAATTGGTCGATGCAGTATCAAAAAAATAATCATTTTGATGTCCCATTTTGGAACCACACAATAATAATTAATTTGAAAGAAGGTTTTCCAAATTCATTTAAAATTCATTATTCCAAAAAAATTGACCCAAAACAAAAATAATAATAGAACAAAAAAAATATAATCATCCATGGCTCAAGAATTATGTCAAATATAAACAATAATAATTTCAATATAAATGGAATTTGAATAAATAATATAAATGAAGACATGAAAACAATCCCTTCAATTAATAACCAACCAATAAATTGAATATGTCATGGGAACGACCATGTTTATTCTAAACATTTGAAGAACCTAACTATCTAATAGTATTCCAAATAACGAACTAGCAACTCGCATGCACTAGTGTTTAAAGAAAATTAATCCTCTTACTATCCCACACAATCCAAATTTTGACGAAACCCCCTTATATCCCTTCTATATAGCATGACTAGAGGGCCACTAGTAACGTTTCAACCAACCAGTGTAATAAACAAGATCACCCACATAGTACATGTGTTCCATTGAGAATAAAGGATGTGAGGAATTAGATAATGCAAGACAAGTCCAGCAAATAATACATAACCCTAGATAAAACTCACCCCAAACACCCAATAATGAATAAACCCATATAACAAATGCACCCACATAATAATCAAGAACATTACCACACAAGTGAAAAATAAAGTGTCTCATATAGATCAGTAACCCACATAAAGGAAATGACAGTCATAACAAAGTGGGAAAGAACCCAGAAAACGGGTAATCAAATAAAGGGGAATTCATGGGGTAGATTTCACATTAACCATTCTAAAACCTAGTTTATAAGAGGGCCTTTAACACCAAAACATGTATTTTGATTCCAAAAACATTCACATTTCATATAATATCATCCCAAGAACTCTTTATAAAATGATTGAAATCAAAAAACATTAAGAAAAAATTTAAACCAACCATCCAATATTTTTCTTATTATTTGAACTAAAACACAAGCCATAATACATTCAGTGAAACTAATAAATTTTCAAAATATCATTATGTAATTTTTCACATGGGGAAAACCATACACATAACTCAAATCACCACATTAAATTCGTTAAAGAAACCCTTTACAAATCATCTTGACGTCTATTACAAACCAAATTAAAATATTGTACTCCCACTTTGAAAAAAAGCAATATAAATATATAACTCACAATATGAAAAAAATTCAAAAGAACCCTTAGATATTTTTAAAAATCATACCACATCAAAATATTTCATTTCAAAAATAAAAACCATAAATTTTAAATATAACGCATTTACTTCAAACATATAATATAACAAATTTCTTTTAAAAAAATAAAATATGTATCATATATAATTATAATTTCAGAAATGTTTTTTTCATAAATAACAATAAGACATGGAATTCTAAACATAAACAATTTTATATAAACACCTACTTATATGAAGTTAAAACCATGAAAAACATTTCACATTCAATGGAGAGCACAAAAACAGTGATAAAAATAGATTCTACAAACCCAAGAAAGAAAAAATAACAATATTATATACACTCAAAACCAAAAAACGGGAAAAAATATCCTATAATTCCTAGGGGAACTATATTCAATAGAGTGGGGAGATAAAAGTTAAAAATGAGGAATGAGAGGAAGAAATATCAAAAAACCACATTGAAATCACCAAAGATAACAAAAATGATCAATAGTGGGGGAGGATGGATTTTCTCAAACACTCTCAATAGTAATATAACATGAATGCAGTAGAAGATGTATGAAACCCCTATTTATTAAAAAAGGAAAATGGGAAATCCTAGAAAATTAAAAAACTAGGTAGGCTGAATGGTTTTCTCTCACAATTTTTTAAATAATGCAGAAACTATGAGCAGGTGACACCCTAGGAAAGAAACCCCTCACATGGTCTACCATGGGTACTACAATGTTGGGAAGACTATGCTACAAATATTCAATTTGAAACTATTAAAAATTGTATTCACATTGCATGGATGTTGTACATTTTATAATACTATGACAAATACTTCTTCCCTAAGCATCTACCATAAATGTTCAAAGAAGGAACCTTTGATAATTTTCATGTTTTGAGGAAAAACCCCTTGTAAGCTCTATCCTAACCTCATCCCCATAAAATAATACAAATACAACTTAGTGATGTAGGTTCTATCAAAAAATGATATTTTATAATAAATATTCTAATCTATTGCGAATGATAAGATAATTTAATCTGGTGGTACCCATATATACAAATATCTTGTATGATGAAGCTTCTGATATTGCTAAATAATAATAAAATATTCACTAATTTTTCTACTTCTTGGAATATTACTTTTGGTGCTAATCAAGAATTAAATAATATGAACGAGGAAAAAAGTTTATACTCAATGATATCATCTCATGGGAAGATTCACTCAATGTTGTAAATTAATAGATAATAGAGTATTCACATATGAAATTTTGATGGTGCGAATTTATATGTCCATAACTTAGTAAAACCATAATTATATCCAATCAGAGCTAACTAGTTTACCATTAAATTGTTACCTCTAGTGAAATAGGAAGTGTTCTGCAATTCTGTTCTATTAACATAATATGAATATTAATTTTTAAATACTGAAACATGCATACAGAGATTTATACATGATAAATACTTTCCATAATAGTGTCAATAATTCTTCCTCAATAGTTTACATGGTAATGTCCATGGATTATTTTTCATATCAATAGGTTTTTAATGATCTTATAAATAATTACAACCTATAGATACAATGTAATTCATCTTTATTATATAAATCATATGGTATATATACATCATAATGTATGGAAATATATTTGTTATGGCAACCAGGGGATGGGGGATCATAATCCTTATGACATATTCCCATGAAGTTAATGCCAGGTTATCTGAATTAGATAAGATAATGAGGGATGACATGCCAAAATTAACACCACCTATTTTGTGTGTCATTTGTAGTTCCTATTGGAAATCATATATATTAGTCTCTCAACATCAGATAATTAAATTTGTATATAATTCAATTACAAAAATTAATAAAAAATGAAAACCATGATTTTTATGTTTTGGTGTGGTATGTTAGATTTGGTGTTTCATTCATTGTATGACAATGATTAAATGATCATGATAGATTTTTTGCTTCAAAACTGATGAGTTTTCTCGATCACAATTCACTAATATGGTGAAAACATTATTAAATACATATATATGGAGATTATAATGATGTTTTTCTATTAATTATAGGGAGTAGTAAATCAAGAAAGGATGATGATACCAATATTTCCCTTATAAATTTTTAGATGTTATGAGAAAAATATATTATTATATATAATGCAATTTTTAGGAGGTTATTTTTTCCATGACTATACCTTATCTTTATTGGGTCCTTGATTGGTTTCTAAACTATACTCTTCGAATATTAGTAGAACAAAGTACTATTGTGATAAGGATCTGAAGTGTCACACACTATGATTATTCAAGGGGAATTCCTATTATAAATGAATAGAATATTTCGATGTAGTGGGCCCCACAATATGGTGTTTCTTATGTACGATTTTGATGATTAGAATGAAAAAAATTAATATTATTTTATTTTAGAATAATAATTTTCCATTTACTGACTCATTATATTTACATGTAATCAAGTGAATAAAAAATAAATATTTTTTTATCCTATATTACTCTTCATGTTTCATTAAAAATTTAATAGGAGAAGCAGGTCAAGTTAATGATTCACGTTTTTTCATGAAAAATATAATTTATGTTACAAGTATTTGAAAAACTTTAAATGACATTTATAACATAGTTAACAAGTAATTTAGTATCATTATGGGATTATTTTGATGTGTTAAATTACTCAGGGTCCTAATTGAGATTTACATTACCTTAAAAATACATATATAAGTATTTAGATTCCAAATTTGAGGTATTATGCATTCCTGCAAATTTGAGATTATATCTCTCTTATCTCCCAAAATTTAGATTTTGAATGAAGTATGATCACCCTTATCCTCATTATTTATAGAGGGTTTAAGGAATGGTACGCAGGTGATCACAAGGATACCGCAAGCATCATTTCTTCTCTATGATTACACAAAAAAATGAATATAATTATACTCAAAGGAGATTAAATGGTGTATGGATGATCTAGAGTTATCTGACATTACTTCCATTGAGCAATGGTCACCAAAAGTGAGAGAAAGGACCTTTTATTTGAAATTAGAAGCGGTGCAATTTTGTTTTTATTTTTCATTATAATTATTCATGATTAGTTAAATGGTTCATGGTAAATTCATGATTCAAAGATGGTTTATAAAAAATTTGATATTTCAAGATACAGTTTGGACCAAATATTTTAAAATATAATTTTTTATTCCTTCAAAAACCCCATGTATCTTTTACACATAAGCACTTTTAGGGTTCCCTCTTAAACCCAATGGGGGAGAGAAGGACTAGTTCATCAAAACATATATGTTAGAAAACAAAAAATTCAAAATCTGATTTGGGACTTGGGATTGCACCCAAAAATCACCCCTTTGACCAAATACCACACAATTGGGGTCCCCATTAAATAATAATATACCAGTTCCAAACATCATGCCCCGTTATTTTATCCCATCATCAGGAGTAACATCCTAAGTATTATTATCTAGATGAATTTTCACATAAGGAACTGTGGATCCACTTGTTTCTAGTGAGCCTCCATTATAATTGTTAAACAGGTTTGGGGAATAGTCCTCCATATATTTCACTTGGCTTGCCCAACGGCTCAAATACCACTTTTTAGGATCCCATTCCTCTGTCACAATGTCTTACAATCCCAAAACGTAAGACCGTATACAATTCCATCCCATAAATGATTAGGATATTATCACATACAATTTTTCATGAAAGCCACTATCCATTTCCAAATCCAATGTTGGACTTAGGATTTCACCTAGTATTTTTTTTGCATTAACGTCCACTAGATACAAAATTTTAAAGTTTTTGTAAAATTCTTATACATGTATTCACATTATAGCATTATGTATCCACTACCATACCCTATTTGGTATACATTTCACCCCATCTAACCCCCAACCAGATACGACCACCCTCTCCCTCCACTAAAACACTTTGGGTATTCCTCTGCTCATGCCCCAACATCAACCCACCACACCTTGAGAACCTATTTTATAACTCACCTCCCTCTATCTACTACATAACTACCCAGGATGGTGAATGAATCACGTTACATCCCTCTTCCTCACAACAATTTCCCTTACTCTCATTGACCAAATACTATATCCAAAATTTCATTTTTTTTTGTGGTCTATCATATAACACCAAAAGTTTTCTCTTGGATATCTTTAATGGTGTTATTTATAGTGTTTTTCATTATAAATTGTTATGATAAAATACTACTAAAATGAAAATCTAAACATGTTAGTGATTTTTTTAGATGAGCTGATATGGTAATAAATGTAGTGGATTTTACCACTTCTATCTATTTTTATAAAAAAAATATTAAAAATGTCAGCCAAAATATATTATATTTTGTATATAAAATACTGAAAATAATAATGGTTAGAAACATTCATTTATAATTTATTAAAAATTTAATATTTAGGGTCATTCTAAATAAAATATTTGTTTTTTAAAAAATATTGGAGTCTATTACATGGTACTGATGCCATATTCAAAGGTGAAGGGTGCGGATAATGTTTTCTTCTTGTAATAAATGATCTTATTTAAAATTATAGATGGATGAAATCATTTATTAACAATTAAATGGTACATTTTTCTTTTAATAATTATAGATGTAGTTGACTCTATTTCATTCGATCCTAGAATCCATGATGTAAATGTTGTACAATCTCATCACCATCAGGATGAACATATTCCTCAGGTATGTGGACAACTGAATGACTATTTTTATGAATATTAATGTCACTTCATCCATTTATAAAGATGATTATTGGGATATTGATGCTTCCAAGATGAACTGTCATTATTAATGCCACTTCCCAAATGAAGGGGGATCAAACAAAAATACAACATTTTTAATGGGATGCTCACAGTATTACTGAATCTTGAATATTGAGTTGTTCCCATTATCAGTGACAAAAATATTAGTGACAAAAATATTAGAAAAATTGTGTTTTTATTAGTGATGGTCAAAAATAATAATAAAGGGAATTTTTTTCAACACTGAAAAAAGATGTTATATATCTGACTCCTTTATCAGTAATTTTTTAGAATAGATAGAGGAATATTTTATTAATGCTTCAATCTAGTGTTGTGAATACTTACATTTATCTGTGTGTGTTTTAGCATTGATAAAATATCATCTTCATCAAACAAAATATAATATCAAAAATAATATTTAATTTTTAAATTTATTTAAATTAATATATATACATATATAATTGGTATAAATATGATTTATAAAATACTAAATATGTATTTACACTTAATATATCATATATTGTGCGAATATGTTTTATAATTTATTAAAAATTAGTATTAATTAAAAAAAATTGATTAATCAATATTCATATACATTTAATAAAAAAATTATATTAATGTGATTTGTTTTTTCAATTTGTTAAATATATCAATTAATAAATATTTAATTATTGATAGAATATACTGATTATATATGTACTTAAACTTAATATGTCATAGATTAATTTCACTCAAACATATATACTTGAAATTAATTCAATTTTATATAGACACACATAGAAAAATAATAAATTATTATTATGAACATTTTTTATTTTTATTTATTAATATATAATATATTATATTTATTGTTTATAGTCAACAAATTTTATTCGTTTTTAAATTTTTATATAATATATACATTTTAATATATATATATATATATATTAAAGCATGCATTTTCTATTTATAATAATTTTTTATGTTTTTTTCACAATATTTAAAATTATATATATTTTTATGTTAAATATATATTTATTTATTTATTAACATTTAATGTTTTTTTAAATTTTCTATTTTGTATAATTATTATATGTATTCATTCTTCATCTTCACATATTGTTTATATTTTTTAAAAAATATATAATTAATTACACTTATTAATTTTTAATCTTTTAAATATTTTAAATTTTTTATTAAAATTCACTATATTTTAAATTATATTTCATTAATATATTTATTTATTTAAAATATTCATATTAATATATATATCTGTATATAATATTTTCATATGTCAGTTATATAATACAAATATATATTAAAACTTAAAAAGTTACTTGTTATGTAAAATGTTTTTTATTAAATAATTAAAAATTAATATGAATTTAAAATACTAATTAATTAGTATAGAAAGATATTTAATAATATATTATATTAACATCTTTTCCACCATTTTGACATAAATTAAATTTCTATTATATCTATATATATTAATTTCACACACATATATATGTAATTAATGCAATTTAATATATAAACACATACGAATAATATTACTATATATTCATTTCTTTTTAATAATCATTTTGGATTTTAATTATTAAAATATAATTATTCATTATATTTATTTATTTTTGATAAATTTAATTTATTTTTTAAAATTTTAATTAATACATTTTATTTATTTATTTTTAATATTTTTTTAATTTATTCTTTTTAATATTATTTATTTTTTCAAAAAACATGATGGTGACAATGACCATTTATTAAAAAGAGAATAGATAATCGAAAAGGATGGGGTCAAAAAAGGTAAGGTATGCCTAATCAGAATGAAATGAACCAAAATGTCAAATACGAGGATTTTTCATATCCTCAACCTGATAGTTGATGATTTCATTATGAAATGCCCCCAATTAATCTGACCATTCCAACAAACTCAACCCTTGGGATTCCAACCTCATCTCCATGTCTTTGAACATTTCTAATAACCATTAGAGATACTTAAATCATCAAAATCTACCTCTCTATCATCAAGGACTTTTCCCTTCTCACTAAATTTATCTTCTTGAACAATTTTTAAATCATCATAATTTTATGAATTATAAGACACCATGGTTCTGTTGAAAAGCTTCCCAATGTATGGCCTTCTATACTTTTTCCCTTAAAGAATTATCACCTTACTCTCAGAAGGAAATGTTCATGAATAGATTTGAAGATTCAAACTGGGTGTCTAAGGCATGCTCCATCCATCTTGATGTTCCCAATAAAGAACTATTAATATTTCGAGTATCCTCCATCCTCATTGTTCATTTTTGAATATAGTATACCAAAAGACTATGATTTTTCTTCCAATTTTGATCAACATAATTCATGACATACAGTTTCAAAGCAGCTTAGTCATCCTCAGAAATTTCTAGAAGAAATTCATCATAATCCATGTTTTAGTGTGTCTTTTTGAAATTTTGAAATTTCTTAGATAACCCTTTGGATTGCGAAAAATCCTTACTAGTTAATAAGATTGTGGATCCACTTTTCTATCTATCTATATGTTTTTTTCATTTTTAAAATGGTTGTGATTGAGAAATACCACCCGTCTCACAGACCACCAATGCTTGGGAAAGAGTGAGTGGCCTAGACATCCCATATCAAGAATCATATTTAGTTGGACCCTTTCCATTCTATACATCATTCTCATCATTTTGTTTGGACTCCACATCATTATGATTCCCTTTTGACCCAAAAACATCACATGACACGGATCTTACTCTTGCTGAGAATGTTTCCCATAAGCAACATGTATGTTGGCTTCATCCCCTGCCACAACATCAACGTAAGAAATTCCTTATCCTACACCCACAACATTAACAGTATTTAGATTTCCTAACTTCTCTTTATCCCTATTATTGTCCCTTATATTTTTTTCAGCATATACAATAAATCAATGTAAAAAATAAAGAAAAATACATACTCAGTGTAATTAAAATAATTGTATCAAATGCACAAGAACTTCTCAAAAAATGGATGTTTTCATTTATATTTAATATGCAAAGTAAAAGGATCATCTAAATTGGAAAGTTCTACCATATCAACCAGAGCAGGGAGAAATAAACTTCTATTAGGGAATGGGAATATTACCCAAATCAAGCTGATTTGTTATCCATATCTATTATTATGGGAATCCTAGTAATCAAATAAATATCAAACCAAATGTTTGGGTTCCATAAAATTCAATTTATACAAATGAATCTAATTTATATTTGAGATCCCATGTATTTTGGCTTGAACTGATTGAACTTCAAATCCTATTACTGAATAAGAAGACTACCAAGAATATATATGATTGAACTATATCCCCAAGCATGTAAATTGAATTCATTATAGGGAAAAATAATTTGGATGAAGATGCTACCAATTTGTATACAATTATAATTTGAAAAAATCCATGGCACAGAGAGTCATCAACTAATATCATCTATCAACTCCCATATTAATTGAAAAAGTAAAACCCATCCAAACAATTATAGAAAAGATACAAGGATAAAACCTCTCATGAATATTATACTATTTTTTCATGACCCCATCCCCAAAGTGTATCTCGCATAGGAAAAAAAGTAGAGAAGTGGGTTGGGGAAGCACGATTTCCTCCCCCAGTAGGCCCTGTGATGGTGACTATCAAAGGGGGTATAATAATCATACATTTTACAGGTACTTCCTTCAAGGAGACCACGTGAATATTGTGATGTGACAGATGAACCAATTAACACTAGATCATATATATATAAAGAAATCTCAATTCCATAGATTCAATTACATACTATAATATAACATTACAAATGAAAACTTCATGTACCAAATGGTAATGATTACAGTGACCATGAAGCCCAAATAGCTCCGGTGAAAGCATATGCTAATAGTATTCAACTTTCTATCAAACCATCTCTGGTTGAAATGAAAAAAACATTACATAAACATACAGTGGTAATAATAGTATAATTTGAATGATCATCCTCAAAACCATTCTTACAAATGATAAATAAATCATTATAAATCCTACTGATCAATAGTGGAACTAATTCATTACCTAAACAGGTATACTATATTCCCCACCTCACCATGTATAAGTATCCTAATAAATCATATACAAGAGAGAATATAATATAATTATATAACATCGAAGGTACCCTCGGACTACTTCCCCACATGGTTTTTTCTCTACCCCAATGTTGCATGTTTGGATTCATCTACACCCAAAAAAAGCCTACCCAACGACACCTAGACATGGAATCACAACATGAACCTCATGCATCACATCATGACATCATCCCATATCACATAACTATATATATTAACCATATAGATTCTAGGAGACACCACAACCCGTATGACATATATCATATATCAGGTATTATACCTCATGGCATTACATCATGAACACAGAGTAAGGTACCACAATCCATAAATAACCATTTAACTTATTCCATATTACAATACATTTATCAATATAGTCAATTCCATACCTTACAGAGATAATCCAAACTGAGTCCATAGCTTCTCATAATTAAAATAATTCCATAATTTTCATTCTAAAAACAACAACCCCATTATTCATGAATTATATATTCTCTATTATAATCATTTCATAAACCATGTACACTAGGGAATCCATCCTACGATACTACCAGGAGAAACAAATAACTAATAACAAAAAACTACAAGAAGTAGTAGGTAATTTAATCCAAATAAAACATGGAACATGAACACCATCCATTAAACAGATCATGAATAGGACATCCCATATCTTAACACCACATCAATTGGTAAGACTAACATCAACAAATTAAATCATCATTGGTGCCATCCTAAACAACCAAATGCGTATTATAATGCATCTCTGCATCACAACAATAAACAACCACCACATCCTTTATGAATCCCAACCAAACATCATATTAAGAATTCCAAGATCATCTATCATTGGCAAATATCACAGTTTTTCCTCTCTACCGCATATCAAATCTTATTGTGATGATCACATGAATAGAACATCATAAAAGTAGCTGGAAACAAACAAGCACAATAGATACAGAATTCCATGCTTTAAAAGAATGAATCTGGCCTTCTAACATAAACAATCTCACATAGATTCATAAAAAATGGACTCATCCATCTCATGAAGATAGGAAACTCATAACCATGTCATTAAATTTATTAAATAACTATTTTCTATTCTATATTGAATTAACCGATTAATTATTCATAGTATTTAACTATGGGAAACCTATTTCATCAATCCATGATAATAAAATATATTAATTAAACAATTGATTTAAAGGTGTTTTAGATCCTGCATTCTAATTTTTAAAAACTTGTGGAATTATAATTAATTAAAATATTTTAAATTCATTACCAAATTCCATCAATTCATGGAATTACATATGAAATTAAACATTAACACTAATATCAATTTGATAATCATTAAGTTTCAAAAAACAATAAATTCACCATACATTATACTTTATTATCTTCCCAATTAATTGTCAATTAATTCGGGATTTATATTATTCGCTATTTCTATCATGAATAACATGAAAAACAATAGAATAACAAAACATTCTAACAAGAACTTCATAAATGGAACATTATTAGGAAAAATAATATGAAACCTATTATCATAGTAGAAATAAACAAAAAAATAGTAATAGAATTTTTTATTAATCATGTTGCATCCTAATGACGATAATTTCATTCCCACCTAAGGGGTTAAACTATTATAAAATTATGATTTCACATAAAAAAATTGTAGAGGAATGAAATCCCTCACCATAGTGGTGCAAATGTTTTTTACTAGAGAATAGGATAATGTTGTAGATCTTAATCGCCTCTCCTATAATATGATTCTTCCCAAGAAGAAAATATTGAGATAACTTACCCAATATAAAACCATAAAAAATTTATTACAATGGAAGAGGGAGACCACCATCACATTGAAGGAATATGAGGGAGAAAACAGATCAAATAAATATTAGAGAAGAGTTATAATATACATCGGATCACCATGGTGTGAAAACATTTCACATAGTGAATTTTCCTTAATTCTATCTATTATCCTTTAAACACTTGTATACCTAATATAGACTCTTATAAAAATGACATGATTTAGAAAAAAGAAAATGGTAACACTATATTTTTCTATTTTCTTAACATATATTATATTAAAAATATTATCATCCATGAGAACAAAAAACAAAAACCTAATAAAAATAAAAAACAGGTAATATAAATATCAACACCATGAGGTACCACTCAAGGATCTAGCCATACATGATCTCAACCACCACATACAAGGGAAACAAGTTAAAACCCACATAATATTTATAACCATCTCTGAAAAATTCCCTCTGAATAGATGCCTCTCAAATTGGAGTAATATTATAAACAAGAAATAAGATGTAACCATATCATAAACTAAAAGGGTTAACATCACCAAAATGATAAATTTAACAGGAGAATAGAAAAACATCAAAAATAATGAGGTACCAAGTGCTCATTTCTAAATCACATTCCCAATGTAGAGACCAAAAAGGTTGACGTACATGGAAATTACATTACTTTTGAGGAATAATTAATACATAAAAAAAACAGACACACAAGGACAATAATTGTTTAGTTTCTTTGGAAACTCAGAAAAAAAAAATTCTAATCGTGGTGAAATATCTTCAACATCTCCCAAATCAGTTCATTCCGTATAAGTTAAAAATAACATTCTTCTCGTACTTTTGTCGGAAAAGTCAAAAACATCCTTTTATGGTAAATAAAATAATCATTCCTTCCATAACCCGTGGTAAAAGTAAAAAATGGGTAAAAAGTAATTTAAACATACACAAAAATACTTTTAGAAAACTTGTACATGGATGATAACAATAACCACAGTAAATACTTACGAATAATCAATCTCAGAAATAAATGAGATTGGAAAAGTTATCCCTTACCTTAGGTCGGATTTGCTTAGTACGTATCTGAACCTCATGTATAATGATTTAAATAATATCATTGACTTATTACAGAATAATATTCATTGTTATGATATCATATCTGGTTCACTTAGGACTTTATATTACCTTTTCTTTTGTAAATTTCATGTTAAAGCAGCGTTTTAGGTAAAACGTTTTATTTATCGTACGTGTTTGGACTTGTTGTTCTTGATATAATTACTACATATATCATGATTTAATTACTTAAAGAAAGTAAATAATGTTATATATATCATATATATTCAGTATATATATATATATATACAATATATAGATAAATGAAATGAAAAACACAGTTCATGTAGACAATACGCCGTACATACGCATGAACGCTGTTTTATTTTCCTTATTGACTTGAATGAAAGAAAGTAGATAATATATATATATATATATGTATATATATATATATGTATATATAGATAAATCCAGTACCTTCATTATGTAATATATTTTATTATTATTCATTATATATACTTTATAATCATTCTTGAATGTTTAATCATGGAAAATGAATCTCATCGCGTTCGTGGAGACTGTAGTCTGTATATACGCACGAGTGATGATTTCATTCTCATGTTTATGGAATTTTATTTAAGTGTATGTATAATATTACAGAATCAATATCACTTTACAATAACCATATATAGTTATTGATTTATTCCATTATACCCATCCATGTAAGGTGGTGGTGGAAAAACTGATTACACCACGGCGTGGAGACGGTATTCCGTATGTACGCATGCGTGGTGATTTTGTTTTCCATAGGATGGATAGAAGGTGAAAGGGGGTTGTTTCATATTCATAATAACATATCAGTATATGAGTTATAATGATGATATTTATTTATAATGAAACATCTAAATAAGAAGGAGTTGAAGAAGAAAGAAACGTGAGAGAATCGAAAGAAGAGATTACCTCTTCTTCGATGCAGCTCCTTTAGGCTTTCTCTTAAGGAAGTAGAGTTGGACTTTTGAGAATACAAGAACCTCCAGAATTTTTCTAGGGAAGTGGAGAAGTGAAATGGGTAGGGTTTGTCCGAGATTCAAGGCTCAAAAAGGGTGTTAAGAGAAGAGGGAAGGGGTGCCCTTTTTATAAGGGAGGAGAGGGGAACCTTTGGAAAAACATAAAATATTATTTTATAATAAAGTCATATTCGGTTTATAATAGCTCCAAATTTATTTATTTAGAAGTTAAAGTGGGGATGGGTCAAAATCCTCTCAACTAATATATTTTAGACATATTTAGGTTATAATTTTAATCTTATCATTAAATTTAACTCTATGTTAAATAATTTAACTTTTACCGTGTCTTCTTGTTTTCTTACACTATATGGTTAATAAACTTACAATAACAAGCCAAACAAACCCCAAGTGGTTCATTATTAAAATATATATCCTTATCTAAGTCATGTGGTCGAACCTTATATTTTAATGAATAAAATAACAATTAATAATACAATATTTGTTTTAAAAACTATTTTATGTCAATTTTGACACTATTTGGTAGATGATTTTTGTGAAACTTATAACAGAATGATTAGTTCTAAAAAAGTAAATTAAATCAATACTAACATGTCATATTAACCTTTAAAATTATTGGAATTCATATAAAGTCTCAAATTACATTTTTTTGCGTATTTATAATATCAATTAGTTTAATATTTCAGTATTTAGGTAATTACTACATCACGATTGTTTCATAAATAACTTAAATTATTTAAGGTCTTAAAATTATAAATAAAATATCATTAGATAGTAAATTTTTTTTTCATTATAATGAATATTTTTAGCCTAATTTATCTTATGGATAACCCTATATTTAAAATGATTTAGTTATTAAATATTGATTTTATCTATTTTAAACCTTAATTAAATAAAATAATAATAAATGTCTTAATCTAATCCAAGTGGACCAAAATGGTCATATTTTATTCATAAGGTTGTTTTTTGTCGAATTACACTTATCCAATAGAATTAGAACATGTGTTAGTGAAATAATAATATCATTTTTACCCTTAATTACCTTATTTACTTTTAACCATTGTAAATAAAAGTAAAAAGTTACTATTCACCAAAAATTATTTTCATCTCATTGAACCACATTTTAGTCATCTATATTAACCGTGTCTCTTGGATTTTCGAAATTCCACTCATAGAAGCTGTAAAATTATGTTTAATGTGAATTTACAAATTCTCCTAGGAGGTGGTTAAAAGACGGTGAAATATTCAATAAAATTTTTATATATCTAAAATTGTTATAAAATGGCGCCAATGAATTACATTGAAATTATATAGGAATTATGTATCAATTTTAACCTAAAGTAAATTTAAATAAAATTAATAATTACTTAAATAAAAAGTAGGTTTTTAAATAGTAACCTACTATTTTCACTATTCATTAATAATTGAAGGTTTTTACAAAAATAAAAAAAATTCACCCTAGGCTATTTTTGATAATCCGAATCCAAAAATGAAGTTTATTTTGAAAGATGAATATTATGAAATTTCAAAAAGTGGGTATTACTATTCATAACGGCTAGTTCATAATAATATTATAATATTATCTCATTTAGTGAAACTTAGTATTGCGTACTACACACGCTATCAAGGAAGGTCTTTATTGTGTGTAATGCAAGCCATGTCAGGGCTGCTTGTAGTAAAAGCTCTGTTTGGTGATGCGTATAACATAATCAACACTTATTTCATTTATACATTTAACAAAATCTATACATAATGTTGCGTAGAATAGTTTCTAGAAAAAAACATGAAATTGTGTATAACATTAGCCAACAATAGTGTTGTGTATGCTGCAAGCAAATACGGTGTTGCGTATATCACAAGCAAATTTTGGTTTAGCGTACAACATAAGACATCAATGAAATTAAAAAGAATAACTCTCATAAAATCTCAGGTTGTTACATTCTACCCCCATTAAAATGAATTTCTCCCTCGAAATTTTTCGGGCTTATAAATGGTATACTACTTGAAAATTTCATTCATAGAAACCCGCATCATAATAAGTTATACTAAAACTTCATTTTGAAAAGGAAAGTTAGAGAATGTAATGGTTACCCTGATTAACTCATCACTGGGTTTCCACATAGGATAACATAGGTGGAAATATGGGTGTGGAAGAAAAACCTAACCATCATGTTCTGATGGAGAGTGGTATAGAACATGGATATGAAAAATACAACAATCACAAATTCATAAATTTGTGATGATATATGGTACCATTTGATTCATCAGATATAAGGGCACCAGGACAACATTTTTGGTTTTCATGGTCATTTCCCTAAAGTAGAATAAATTGGAATTAGAAGAAATACTTTCTTGAGTTTGGTACAGTCTCACCGTTGGTCGTTCTGTGGACAATTTCCACTTCATCTCTTAAAGAAATGAAGTTGAATTTTCAATTCATGAAGAGTTAGCATATCATGTGATAGAATGATGGGTCATTCCATCTATCTCAAACAAAAGGTTAGAAAAAGTTATGAAAAATACATAAGTCCATCTATAGTGAGATTAATCACATATGGTTCCTAAAATGGACTTATACTTTATATATCATTCTGCTTAATATAATAAAACAGGTTTCTACTAAAAAATAATTTCTTGTAGGCCAGTGGAAGGTGATAAAGGCATGTCGCACTTCAGTTGTGGATTCGATTCCTAGAGCCTTGTCTGACGAGACGGGTTGTCTCCCGTCCTACAGGTTGTCCTTTTTCTAAAACTACATTATTATAACATTCCAAAAATAATATCGAAAAAAAATTATACCCTTAAATAGTTATATTTGATGTCCAAATTAATCTGTTGCAACCTTTAATCTTATCTAAAATAATTCTTTCCAATCTCATCGTGTAAAGAAAATTATTACTTGAGAGGTCACATAACAAGTATGTGAATACCATCATTTTCCCTCGTATATCTTAATGGTCATATTCCAATCATGTGAATACCATAATCAGGTATTCTCTTGAAAAATTAATACCCATTGAACCATACTAAAAACATGAATGATGTTAAAAGTTTACTCTTTCCACATACCAAAATCCAAAAAATTCAATATACTCAAACCATGATATCAATTAATCCTTATATCATTCATGAGTTCACGAATACTATCAAACATCTCATTATCTCATTATCCTTTCATTATGCGCATATCAACTACTTTCCAAAAAAATATCTGAATAACCTTTCATGGTTACAAGTACTATTCAACATATACTTTCAAATACTTTAGGAAAAACAATAGTGTAATAATCCTTAGATGTGTCTTTATTCCATGGTATCATTACCTAAACAACATAACTCTTGATATACATAAATCATTCCACTACCTTCTTAAACCACTGACTATGCTTTGTTATTTCTTTCATCTCATATATCATTTGTAGTCTCTCCATCATCATCAACACAAATACTACCCATAAGAAAATGCTTATTCTCTTCATGAGATTTTCCCTTAATTAATTGGTTTGAATAACTCCCATACATCCCACATTGAAAACATGCAATCATTGTTGATGTCATAGAAATACCATTATCCTTGTCCATGGTGTTAAGTGAACCTTTTCCTTTTCACTTACTGGCTTTGTGTCCTTCTTTTCCACACCCAAAGCATCTTCCAGTTCTTTTGAAACAATATCCCTGATGCCTCTTCCAACATGATTTACATGAGGGAAATTGAACTTTGCTTCCTCTATGATCATCCTGAAAATCCATCTTTCTATTATTATATGAGTCAGGAAACTTACCGATGTGAAGATTATTGATCGTATTATGATATTTCTGATTAGGCATAATAACAATGTTTCTCCTTCCAAATCCCATTTCATTTGCTTTATCATGATGAATATCATTCCATTTTCCATCATATTCTTTATTATCAGGAATCTTCCAGTTTCCAGCCATTTTCTAAAAACCAAAAAAATGGTGGGAGAGGCAAAAATCATGCTAGGTAAAACAACACAATAAAGGGGGATTACCTTCCATATCTAACATCTTAGTTAAATTCTAAGATCTTTACCATAATTCTAGGACTATAACTTATACTTATACTTATCCTTAGGGACATCTCTAGACATATCTTAGAAATATCTCTAGGGATCTCACTAAAGTTCTCACATCCCAGTTTCCAAAGGTTGACAAAACCTTTCCTATGATACAAACTATAGCAGTCTGGAATTACATCCAGTGGACTATAATTGATACCTATTAGGGCACTCCATGGGCGGCTACACCCCCAGGTGGGGGACACACCACTATCCCCAGGGGAAACCATTTCCTCATGAAGACCTTGGGTGGAGATCCATGCTTCGTCCAACGCTCATATGTTAGAGTTCCCAAGGTTCGGATTCATTCATACCTTCGTTTCCTCTGATACCAACTGTAGAGACACATAAGCTTGAATTACATGGAAATTACATTACTTTTTCAGAATACATAATACATAACAAAAATAGACACACAAGGACTGTAATATTTTAGGGTCATTGGAAACCAATAAAAATAATCTTCTAATCGTGGTGAAAGATCTTCAACATCTCCCATAGAGATATTACCTTCTAGTTTTCTTACCTAAAACATGTCTTTAAATCTTGGGGAAAATAAAACATATAAAGGGTGAGCTAAAATTCTCAGTAAGGGTAAGCATGGAGAAAATAAAACAAACCATATACATTTGAGCCTAAAAACATTAACATAATTTTTAAACTTCAAAATCTTGAGCAAGGACATAAATCCTGGAAGTACGTAAGGCTTGTATAATAATGGAACATAAATCTTGATAAAAATATCATGGGAATACATCATGTAATTTCTCCAACCATTCAGCACTTTTTATGATTTCCATAGTAGCCAAGGCATTGCTGCCATGACCATCTTTGTGGACAAAGTCCCTTTCTGAATCGAGTTCACTTCTCATTCCAGTCCTGTATAACTGAATCGGATTAAATTAATGTTCTAACCATGTCTATCTCATGAGATATAAATCATTACCCAATGAATTGGAGGTAGATATGGGTCCCACCCATCTCATAATGAAATCATTCTTACTTGTGCCACAAAATAAACAAACATCATTCATAATAACCCAACGAATAAAATGGGTTTCATAAACATCATCCCATCATAACACAATCCATATAAAACAAATGGATATCATATCATCATAAGAAAATTGAAACCATGTAAATCATAGAGATATTATACTTGAAACATACACATATTAAATAATGTAATCTTAGATGGAATATGGTTTCGATAAAACACTTGAAAAGAATTCTTGAGGAAAATATCCTTTCTTCGTAAAATTCATTTTATTTTCAAAAAATGCATTGCAATTTAAAAAAAAATTATTTTATTGAAAATAACCATGAAATCATGGAGAGGAATCTCTATGTAAATAAGGCAATATGAAACCATAAAAATCAGTTCATGTCATATAAGTTAAAAATAACATTCTCCTCTTACTTTTGTCAGAAAAGTTAAAAAGTTCCTTATATTGTAAACGAAAGAAAGATTCCTTCCATAACATGTGGTAAAAGTAAAAAATGGGTAAAAATAAACTTAAAAATACATAAAAACACTTTTGGAAAACATGTACATGGATTATAATAATAACCCCAGCAAATACTAATGAATAATCAATCTCAGATAAAAACGAGATTGGAAAATTTATCCCTTACCTTAGGTCTGATTTGCTTCATACGTATCTGAACCTCCTGTATACTTATTTAAATAATGTAATTGACTTATTATATAATCATATTCATTATTACAATATCATATATGGTTCCCTTATGACTTTATATTACCTGTTATTTTGTAAATGTCATGTTAAAGCAACATTTTGGGTAAAACGTTTTATTTAACGTATGTGTTTGGACTTGTTGTTCTTGATATCATTACTACATATATCATCATTTAATTACTTCAAAAATGTAAATCATGATATATATATCATATATATTCAGTATATATATATATAATATAGATAAATGAAATGAAATACACCGTTCATGGAGATGGTAGACTGAACGTACGCATGAACGCTGTTTTTTTTCCTCATTAACTTGAATGGAAGTAAGTAGATAAAATATATGTGTATATATATATATGTATACATAAATCCAGTAGCTTCATTATGTCGTATATTTTATTATTAATAATTATATATACTTTATAATCATTATTGAATGGTTAATCATGGAAAATGTATCTCATCGCGTTCGTGGAGACGGTAGTCCATACGTACGCACGAGCGATTATATCATTCCCATAATCATGGAATTATATTGAATTGTAGGAATAATATTAAAAAATCAATATAAATTTAATGTAACCATTTATAGATATTTATTTACACCATTATACCCATCAATGTAAGGTGGTGGTGGAAAAACTGATTACACCATGGCGTGGAGACGGTATTCCATACCTACACTCGCATGGTGACTTCATTTTCCGTAGGATGGATAGAAGGTGAAATAGGTTTGTTTCATATTCATAATTACATATCAGTTTATGAGGGATACTTATGTTATTAGTTTATAATGAAACAACTAAATAAGGAGTTGAAGATGAAAGAAACTTGAGAGAATCGAAAGAAGAGATTACCTCTTCTTCGACGCACCTCCTTTAAACCTTCTCTTAAGGAAGTAGAGGTTGTCTTTTGAGGAGATCAGAACCTCCATAATGTTTCTAGGGAAGTGTAGAAGATAAATGGAAAGGTTTTGGCCGAGATTCAATGCTCAAAAGGGTGTGAAGAGAAGAGGGAAGGGGTGCCCTTTTTATAAGATAGCAGAGGGGCACCTTTGGAGAAACATAAAATATTATTTTATAATAAAGTCATATTCGGTTTATAATATCTCCAAATTGATTAATTTAGAATATAAAGTGGTTATGGGTATAAATCCTCTCAACCAATAGATTTTAGACATGTTTCGGTTACAATTTTAACCTTATCATTTAGATTTAACTCTATGTTAAATAATTTAACTTTTACCGTGTCTTCGTGTTTTATTACACTATATGGTTAATAAACAAACAATAACAAGACAAACGAATCCCAAGTGGTTCATTATTGATATATATATTTATCTAAGTCATTTGGCCAATCTTTAGATTTGTAGAAATAAAATAGCAATTAATAATATAATATTTGTTTTAAAAACTATTTTATGTCAATTTTGACACTATTTGGTAATTGATTTCTGTGAAAATCATAACAGCATGATAATTTAAAACAATGTTAATTAACTCAGTAATAACATGTCATATTAACCTATAAAATTATTTGAATTCATATAAAGTCTCAAATTACATTTATTTGGTTTTTTATAATATCATTTATTTTAATATTTCATTATTTATGTAATTAATGCATCACCATTATGTCATAAATAACTTAATTTATTTATTTTCGAAAAATTATAAATAAAATACCATTAGGTAGGAAATACTTATATCTATCTAATTAATATTTATAGTCTAATTTATCTTATGTATATCCCAATATTAAAAATGATTTAGTTATTAAACTTTGATTTTAACTATTTTAAACCTTCTTTATATAAATTAATTATAAATGTCCTAATCTAATCCAAGTGGACCTAAAAGATCATATTTTATTCCTATGGTTGTTTTTGGTCGAATTACACTTATCCAATAGAATTAGGACATGTGTTAGGGTAATAATAATACCATTTTTACCATTAATTACCCTATTTACTTTTAACCATGGTAAATAAAAGTAAAAAAATAATATTCACCAAAAATTATTGTCATCTCATTGAACCACATTTTAGTCCTTGATATTAACATTTTCTCTCGGTTTTTCTTAATTCCCCTCACAGAAGTAGTAAAATTATGTTTTATGTGAATTTACAAATTCTCCTAGGAGGTGGGTAAAAGACGGTGAAAAGTTTAATAAAATTTTTATATATCTAAAATTATTATAAAATGACTCCAATGAATTACATTGAACAAATATTGGTATTATGTATCAATTTTTACCTAAAATAAATTTAAATAAAATAAATAATTATTTAAATAAAAATACAGTTTTTAAATAGTAACCTAGTGTTTTCACTATTCATCAAAAATTGAAAGTTTTCAGAAAAATACCAAAACTTCACCCTAGGATAATTTTGATATTCCGAATCCAAAAAAGAAGTCCATTTTGAAAGATATAATTTATAAAATTTCAAAAAGTTTGTATTATTATTCACAATGGCTAGTTCACAATAATATTATAATAATATCTCATTTAGTGAAACTCGGTATTGCATACTACACACGCTATTGAGGAAGGTCTTTATTGCGTGTAATGCAAGCCAAGTCAGGGTTGTGTTTAGTGAAAGCTCTATTTGGTGTTTCATAAAACATAATCAAAACTTATTTCATATATACATTAAACACAATCTATACATAATGTTGCATTGAATAGTTTCTACAAAACGAACTTGAAATTGTGTGTAATAAGAGCCAAGAATAGTGTTTCATATACTGCAAGCAAATACGGTGTTGTGTATGTCACAAGCTAATTTTGGTGTAGCTTACAACACAAGACATCAATGAAATTAAAAAGAATAATTCTCATAAAATCTCGGTTTATTACACCAAAGTACTCTCCTCTCTACGAACATTCCACCAGAATATCAGAACCAAGGGTGTAACATTCCTAAGAAAACCCATTACCTAGATGTTCAGTATCTCAATTGAATGCTCCTTATAAGTTGCATCATCATCAACATCGATCTCACCCAAATTGATAACATGAGAGTCATCATGTATACAACGATGGATTTGTAACAGGTGGAAAACATAGTGTATTTTTACCATATATAGGGGATGTTCTATCTAATATTCCATGTCCCCAACAAGTTATGACACCACAAAAGTCGAAAAAAAGGAGAAATCTAACTCCCATGATCAAACCTTCGCTTCCAACATTGAAGAGTCACCTCTAGGAACATTTGATCTCCAATGATAAACTCTATAGGCCTCCTCCTACAATCATCCTAGGATTTATTGTGACTTTTGTTTTCTTCATCCTTTTGAAAATTAAATCTACCTTCTCTCTAATATTATATATGTGTTCTTACACACGAATTGTTGCCTCCGCAATCCCTATCCAAAAAATGGAGAATAAAATGGTTGATCATAAAAATATTATAATGGAGTCATACTAATGGTGGTGTGAAAAATATTACTGTAGGAAAACATATCCAATGGAAGGTTCCTCATTCATGAGCCTCAAATATCCAAGACACAAGAGTGAAACATATATTTACTTTTCTTGATGGTCCACTCTATCTAATCTTCCATATACATATGGAAAGTGGTGTAATAAAATAATGCAGATCTAGAAGAATTCAAAATACCTCTCCACACACTAGAGGAAAAATGAGTATACTAATCATAAATGATATTCCTCATTACTCTATGGGGTTTCAACACCACTTCTAGATACTTCCTTGATAAAACCTTTACTGATCATGAAACTATAATCATTATTAAGTATGATTATTTTTTAAAAAAATACACTATCACAAATATAACATTAATTCATCTTTATTATATAACTAAACAGATAATAATGTCTGTAAAGATGTAATCCCTCATCAATTTGGGAACATAAAAATGTTTACAAAAACAACAAGTAACATAGTTCTTAAGCATCACCTTCAATCAGACCAAACATTGAGAAAACAATTCTGTAATCGGATACTTCAACCAGGCCACAAAAAAGTGTCTCTCAAGGATTGTTGCATCTATGTCACACCAGTATTTACAACAAAAGGTTATCTATAGAACTCATCGAAAACTATATCACCCATCACTGACTGAATGAAAATCAATCCATTGAACAACACCCTTTAATTTTTATCCACATACTAACCACTAATGAAATTTCAAAAAACAACTTAGTCCCTCTAGACACCCACATCAAAATCACCATGTTGGGACTCCAACCCCTGCTAGACAAAATAATGTTACACAATCATCTTAAAAAATATAACATCTACCTCCAACCTCTCCCATATCTAGATGCATCACTGATATATCGTTCTATACTCTCTGGGGATCTCTTCCATTTATGACAATACTTTTTGACTTCCTAATTTGTGAATTTTCCTAAAAGAATCTCTATACATATTTATATAGAATATCAATGTCATAATACATTAATAATTTCATCCACTAATGTTGACACAAGTTCAGGATACATTTGGAGAAGTCATGCCTTAGGATATTATAGTAAGTAAAAAAGGATCAGTGATGCGGTATTATCTCTATAACTTCAATGTAATCACAACTATCACAAAATCAAA
This sequence comes from Viscum album, assembly GCA_963277665.1. Lineage (NCBI taxonomy): Eukaryota > Viridiplantae > Streptophyta > Magnoliopsida > Santalales > Viscaceae > Viscum > Viscum album. The sequence goes on from OY728128.1 coordinate 330,359,269, forward strand.
ACCATGTTTGGCATAATAATGATCATGTAAAATTAACATTCAAGAAAAATAATGAAAAACATATCTCTTCTATATCAAAAAAACATCCTAATATAATATGTAATTTATCACATAAAACCTCAAATTGAACACCTTCTACTAGAAAACAATGGACTGGTGTGTTGGGAAACTTCTCCTTCAAGTAATTGAATGCATCCAAATAGTGGTAGTTCCACAAGAAAACCAAACCCTTATATGTCTATGTAGTTTTTTGAACCTGATAGAAATAAGATAAAATCCTCTTTTAACTAATGAAAAGGCTAAGGAAAATATAATCCTCATCCACTGTCTTGGGGGAGGATAAAGAAATAAATACTTATATCTTTAATGGATCCATAGATACTTCTTATTGGGACACAACATGGCCCTTGAAATATACTCCATGATCCCATAATTCACACTTTGAAAACTTCCTAACCATAATCTTTGAACAAATAACTCCCAAAATAGTAGAAATATGTTCTACTTGCTCATACTTAAATGTTTAATACACAAGGATTTTGTCGATTAGATACACCACAATCATATCATGGAACTCTCTGAAATATTCATACATAAACCCCATGAATATGGATAGATAATTATTTTTAGAGAACATAATCATAATGAATTCATAATAGTAATGAAAAAAATGGAATGGTGACTTTTAAATATATTCATCCTTCACCCACATCTGATGGCATCCTGATTGAAATCAATTTTCAATAACCATCTTTCTACCTTCAAATGATCGAATAAATCCTCAAACCATATAAGAGGATAGTAGTTTATCATTTTCACTAGGTTCACAAAATGTTAATGGATACAAATCTACAAACATGAATTATCATTCTCCATGAAAAAACAGGTACACCTCATGCTAACACGTTCAGCTGAAAAAAACCTCACAATAATAAATCATCATGATTTACTCAATGATATCAGAACTTACTATGTAGAATCCAATATGGAGACATCTATATTATAGATATGACATGATATATGTTGATACCAAACTCAATATCCAATCATGGGTTACTGCTACATCCTTCTCTAGGAAGACATTAGGGGTAGTCTTTTACAAAATGGGGAAACATAGACTATTGAGCCTTTTATGAACTCGTCATCATATCATCCATAAAATATATAATAACCATATATATTTTAACATATTATTACATTATATCAAACATAATTAATTTTCAAATTACAATCCATGGATTTTAAAGTATATTGTCTTAAAAATGATAGGTACATAAAACATAAAAATTGTGACGAAATAAATAATTTATTTGTTTAAAATTTGATATGAGATTCTAATGTCCTATGAGTAGATACATATTCATTGGGTAACCAGGGTTAAAGATGAACAAAATGGATGAGATAAAATTCCCAGTAAAGGGAAAAATCATAAGAATTAAACATATAATACGTATTATAAGGAAAAACAAGATGACGTAAGGGAATAGAACATGAATAAACATAAATAACAATAACATGTAAAACATGGGAAAATATAATCATTTCATCATATTAATGTGTAAAAAACATATAACCCTATGTAAACATGAGTCAAGGATAAATTCCAAGACTATATAACATAGTAGAGAATGTCCTATAAAAAAATGAGGTTCACCCACTATCCCAATATAACATATCTTAAGACTAAGCATTACCCAATTCATTGTATCACTATTTTGGTGCATCCATAAGAACATGTTCATAAATGTGTGTGCCACATGATGATTAAATAAAAGTGTTACCCAAGGAATGAAATGGGTATCATAATCATGTCACAAGGCATAACAAATGATCCTATAAAAATTGTGTCCATGAAATAATATATTACAAATATACAAGGATATTAAAAATGTAATAATATACATAGATAATGATAAATGGGTCAAACATAACTGAATACATCTAAAAATAGTGTTTTTTTGTTTTATAAATAAAACATTTCAATGTCTTTTCAGGAAAATAGTAATAATTCATTAAAACAAAAATTGCATAATTGTATGTATAAAAATAGAAATTAAAGTTGATTGTTTTTATTGATAAAATGAGTTATTTTAATAATATATTGGTTTTGTAAATTATATAATAGAGAGAAAAGTAAAATGAGTATGAATTCGAGATGTTCCCTTAAATTGAGCATTCTAATTAGGAATAATTTGGTGGGTAACCTTATAAAAAGAAATATATCCATGAAAAATAATGATCAGTGGATCATGATACATGATTTTGGAACATAGACAAATTATTTATAATTTTTATATAAAATGGAGAATATAATTTAATTTTTTTAAAAGGAGAGAAGTGAAATCTGAAAGAATGGTGGAGGTTCAGGTAGAATCTTGTACATTATCTCTGATGTTGTTATGCACTTGATCTTATAGTACTGAATAAAAAATTATATTTATCAATTAATAATTCCAAAACCATTTCTACATGTAATTTATTTAGTATAATTTTAGTAATTTTATTCTTGAATTTTTTTGAAGAGTTATAGTGTTCAATTTCAACGTTCGAGAATGTTCTTTTTTTAGTTTTCATGATGTTCTCCCTTTTAAATTAGTATGAAACATCATATAGAATGTGTATAATTCTAAAAAATTGATAATAAAAGTTATTAAAGGAAAAAATATTTTTAATTTGAAATATATATTTTTTTCCAAATATGATTATGAATCATTTCATAACATGTTAATGATAATTTTTTAGATTAATTTTAACTGTTTAAATATTACAACGATGTGGTTTTATTCTATTGTTTAATATCATGGTTATATAATGATTATCTAACATTACATAGTATATAAATCATATATTATATTCATGATCAATAATAAAAATTGTTTCATGACCATCCATGAATATGTTAATTGAAATTTAAAGCACATTGTTTGGGATGTCCGTAAATTAACACATCAAAGGAAACTATTTAATTTTTAGAAAAAAATGAGAGAAAAAGAGGTAATAATGATTGATTATTCCATAAACATAATAAAATTATATTATATGTGAGGTAATATAGTCATATTATTATTTTGATGAGGTGAGGAGACGAGATAAAAAGAAAAGAAATTAACATGAAACGAAAATAAAGGAAAAGAAAAGAGCAATTTACATCATGAATTTATCCTCCTTGAGAGAATCATTAGGCGAAAGGATTTTTCCATTGGATACTAAAAGAGATAATAGAAGTGGGTGGGTGATTCTTAATATATTTTAGTTGAATTTAGATAATGAAAAGGGCTTGAGAGGTGTGAGAAGAGGAGGTGGAGTGGGGTAGTATTTATATTGCAGGAGAAGGGTGTTTTCATTTTTTTTAATCGTTACTTTTTTATTTTGGCTCCATACTATGAATAGTTTGATAATTACCCTCAAAACATTTCAATTAAAAGTGGGTAGTTCGAGATTTTGGGCTTACATAAACTATACATCATCAATGACACTATAATTCATGTATTTATCTTTCCATGTAAATTACAATATTTTACTATTCACAAAAATTTCAAGTATTTTAAAAAAATATAAAAAATTCACCCATGAGAATTTTTGATATTTAGAGTTTAAAATTGACCTCAATTTTATTAAAATAATTTTCTAAATAATATAAATTTATATTCAAATTGAAATAATTATTTACCTGGAAAATAAAAATTTCAAATTTATAACTTTTTTTATAACACATTAGAAAATTAATTAAGGACTCATAATATTATCCTATAATCATTCGACATTAAAATATAAATTTATTAATACATTTAATGAAAACAAATTTCCATTTTATTAATTAAATTAATAATACAATCATAATTAACTATTTATAATTTATAAAAATATAAACACTTTATTAATAATTTTTAAAATATTTATTTACATAATCTATGACATAATAATATAATATTATCACTTATAAAATTCAAAAAAATTATTTATACATTAATTGGTGAGTATACTATTCAATTTTTCGGATTATTATTTATAAGGGATACATTATTATTCCAAATGTCAATTTATTATTTCATCGTTAATGGTTCCTTATCTTATAGAAATACATCCCATTTCTTTCAGTCTTAATTTATGAATTTTTTTATTTTGTTATATATGTTATGTTTATGTGATTTATATTATATAACATAATTATAAGAAGGTAATTTCCTTTGAAAAAAATTTTGTTTGTTAAATTCTTCCCCCCTTATGAAATTTCACCCTTAAAATTTAATTTTACATTATATGTAGAAAACAGGTGTGGTTACATGTCCTTAATCAATTACACAAGTTACCTTGTTGCATCTTCAAACATATTGTTAAACCATATTACATTTACTTGGTGAGTAGTCTGGTTGCATAGAAATCTATCTCTATGATCAACGATCTTTTTTTCCTGCTCCTCATATGAGAGAACATTATCTAATTTTATGACCTATGAATTCATAACATCTAAGAGATCTTGTATATAATTCTTTAAGAGGGATATGTAGAATACATCATGTTCTTGAGACATGGTATATGGAAGTCATTGTCCATAGGCCACAACTTCTACAAACTCAAGAATCTCAAAGGGGATGATGTTCCTGGGACTCAGTTTTTCATTCTTCCCAAATCTCATGATCCTCATCCATGAAGTAATGTGGAGGAATACCATGTCTATAGCCATAAACTCAAGGTCCCATCGATGATTATCTACATTGAAATTTTGTTGACTTTGGGATTCCTTGATGTGATACTAAATGGTTTTCACCTTTTCCGCAATTTTTGTGACCATTTTAGGTCCTTGGATCTTACCCTCACTGACTTCATCCAATCAAGAAATTGTTTTGTACCTTTTCACCTAAAGGGATTCCTACGGAGATGTTTTGATGCTGGAGTGAAAACTACTATTGTAGGAGAATTCAACCCATGGCAGATGTTGGTCCCATTGTCATTTAAAGTCCATAGAACACACTCTCAATATTTCTTCTATTGTATGAATCATCCTCTTAGACTGTCCATCAGTTTGTGGATGATATACCGTATTGATGTTCAGTTCAATTGATAGATCATGTTGGAGACTTTTCTCGAACATCATGGTCAATCTATGAATTCGATCTGATACATTAGATATTGGTACACTATTCAGCCTTATAATTTCTCTAATGTATTTCTTTAAAATTATATCTAGTGGTGAATCATAATTAATTGTGAAAATGTGAGTTTTCATTGTATGACGATCCACAACAACTCATTTAGGATTATTCCCTCTACATGTCTTCGGTAGTCTATTGCTAAATTCCATGGAAATTTTCTCCCACATCCATGTTGGTATGGATAATGGTTTCATCAAACCATTATCATTTTTTCTTTTAGTATTCACTTCCTAACATTCCAATAACTATTATGTTATTTAAAAATCACTTTCTTCATGATTTCCACCAATAGTTTTGTTGTAGATCTCGATACATCTTTTTGATCACATGGTAAATAGAGAACATTGACCTATGTTCATCATTCAGTAGCTCCTTATTTTTATATGGATCGTATGGTACACATAGTGATGACCCAAATCATACCACTCCTTTCTTGTCCATTTTAAACATTGAGGATTTCCCAGTTCTCATAGAATCCACCCTGTTATGATTTTATAGGTTGTTTCTTCGAGCATCACTTATTTTTTCACCGAGGGATTATTGAGGAATCATTTGTGAAATGATTGATGATGTTCATTCCAAAAATATTATCATGTCCATCCTTTTCAAATTTATTTAGATTGGATCCTTCTCAATTGTTATCATTGATAAATATACATTGTCCCTTTTAACTAGTGAATCTTTCACCTTATTTGATTTACCATGGTGGTAGTGGATTGAGCAGTCATAATCCCAAATGAGATCTATCCTTCTTCACTGGTTCGTATTAAGATCCATCTGTGTTAATATATATTTGATAATCTTTTGATCAGTCTATATCTCAAAATTCTCCCCATATAAATAATGAGGCCGGATTTTCCACACAAACATCATAGATACCAACTCTATATCATGCATGGGTTATTTTTTCACATGAATTTCCAACTAACATGAGGCATATGCTATCACATTATTATTTTTTAATAGTAAAGATACTTATACCTTTTCTGAAGCATCACTGTATATAGAAAAATAGTTCCACACTTTTTTGGAAGTTTGATTATTAGTGTAGTGATAAGCATCTTTTTGATCTCTTTGAATCAGTTCTCACATTCACTAGTCCATATTAAATTTTATCCCATCCAACATATCTTGGTTATTGGGTTTTAAAATCAAAATAAGTTCTTCAAAAGTCACTGGTAATACCCAAATAATATGTGTAAACTAAAAATCTCCATTATAGATTTTGTACTCAGCCACTCTTCAATGTACTTTATCTTAAAAGGTTCCATAAATATACCTTTTTCGGTGATAATATTCCCCAAGAATTATACTTCCACTATACAGATATCAAATTTACTGTACCTTACATATATATTTTCCTTCAAAATGTATGTACAATAGTATTGAAATGCTCCACATGTTTCTCCTTACTCTTGGAGTATATCAAAATATTTTATTAATGACTACCATGAATTTTTCAATGTAATCACAAGTGAATCAATTCATTAAATCCATTAATATTACAGGAGCATTAGTGAGTCTGAAGAGAATCACTATGAACTCGTAGTGTCTATACCTTTTTGGAAAGGAAGTCCTGGGATTATATCCCACCCACACCTTTAATTAGTAATATCCCGTCCGAAGTCCTACCATTAAGAAATAATATCCCCCATGTAGCTGATCAAACAAGTCATTTATCCATAGTGTGGGATAATTTTTCGTTATCATGATTTTATTGAGATCACTATAATCATGTAGAAGAGCATTTACATATCCATTTTTAATGAATAATATAGGTTCACCCTATGGTGAAGCACTTGGCCATATATAACCCTTTTCCAGATTCTCCAACAACTACTTCATCATCTCTTCAATCTCAATGGTAGAAATTATATAAGTTTTATATGATATATATAGAGAACCATGAATAATTTAATCTAAGAACATAACCTATTAATCAAGAGAAATACTTATAAACTCTTTAGGGAATAAAATAATGTAATCACTCATAATAAGCAGGTCATCAAGCAGGATTCTCTCCATTGTCTCAATCATTTCAGTAATATATGATTGCTCATAAGGGAAAAATATCAACATGTGATATGATTATTATGAGGGAGATTCAGATTACTCATTACTCTTGTTTGGGATTAGAGGATTCATTTGTATTTTAAGAGTGGTATCCCTTGAAGAAATTTTGATGTTGGATTCATATAAATATAGTCAATCCATGCACAAAATAGTAAACTATACCAAAGAGAGTATGACAAGATTTGCTGGGAGGTTGAGTCGACAAACATTTACTAGGGAATAGTTATAAAATTTAGATCCAGTAATTCCCCCATTCACTAAACACACATGTAACTCAACCTCCAAATTTTGAGGTGGTGTTTGAATAGTTCTACTAGAAAAAAATTGATGTGATAGAATGTGTAGAATCTAAATCAAATAATATGTTCTCTATTCATGAATTAATAACCATTATACCTATAACCACCTCATTTTTTTGATTTACCTTAGTATTAGTGATAGCATATTCCATTCCTTGTTTCGTTGGAGGTTGTTTTTGATTGCCTCCAACAACCCAGGTCTGGGGAATTATTTTGTAAAATGACCATGTTCCTTACAGTTGAAACACTGCACTATAGGTTTAGTGTTGATATGATATTTCGTTCTTTTTTCCATTCTAGTTTGATTCTACATATCCCCTCAGTAATTATTGGCCATGTATCCTTCTATTCCACATTGTAATCATCTCTTAGAACCCCTTAAGAAATGTATAGGATGATTATTCCCAAACTTTTGATACATGGGATGTTTGGAATTCATTCCATAATGGGATTTATCATCCATATTAAGAATCATTTTTTGCAATATGTCAATATGTCCATGAGGCCACTTATATTATTTGACCTATATTTTAACCTTGAGGGCACAACAAACAATCTACTAATAAATATTGAAGTCTAAAATCATCAATTCTTTTCTTAGGAAAGGATTTAGTCTATTAAAGAAGCAATACACCTTGATTTTGGTGTTCCTGAAAAATCCATAGGGGTATCTTTCAGGCCTTGTGAATTTTTCTTCATATTCATGGATCGAATCATCTTCCTTTTTCTTGAGTTTGAGGAATTTCCTTTCAGTCATGAGATAGTGGGTTCAATTAAAATATTTATTATAAAAAAAATTATTTAAATATTATCATTCCATGAAATAATGTTTATCCTTAGACCTTGTGTTCTTGATCAGTGTCCACCACTTATCAATTTTCTCCTCAAAACGATACAATGCATCATAGCATTCTCTTATGTTGAGCACTGGTGGATGGAGGATAACTTCTCAATAGAGTTAATATGTTTTTCTGCGAGGAGGGTATCATGTGTTCTTCTAAACATTGGGGGATTTTTATGCATAAGGGTTTAAATTACTACTTTTTCTTTATTAGGATAAGGATGGTGTTCTAGATGATTTAGGTTATTATTAATAACTTTATCCAGTTAAGAAAGTTCTGTCATATGGTTTTGAGCACCTATTCCCATCATATAAAGAATATATTTAGAGAAATCGTCACATTTCATATCAAATTGATTGTTGTAATGAGTTCTTCTATTTTGTTCCATTATCCAAGAAAAGTAAAGTACTATTTGTGGTCCTGAATACTTAACTAATAAGAATATAAAAGAAAAATTTAAATATAAAAGGATAAATGTGAAAATGAAAAGTATATCTTAACTTGTAATTAACTATGTTTTAATCTAGGTTACCGATGATTTTTTTTCCTAACATATATTCATATGGGAATTTTTTTAACTCCTTAATAATGGTTCGTAATGAGTTTGTGAATATAACAAAGCATATCTATTGAGAGTATCAAACTAGGTGCACATTGGTTCTAATTGTTGTGTACTATGTTATCCGAAGTCAAGACCACAACACCTTTTTGGAGTTTTTTATCTTAGGTACATCTATTTTAGAACCATGTGGACTTATATTGTCAATACATGGATTTAGTTGAATTAATACCACTTTCTATATTGTAACATTAATTTAGGGATTTGTTCTCACACCAAGTCTTATCCTCAGGGTTCATACTAATGTTCTCTATTCCTAAACTCTAAAAATAAATAGGCCATTATTTGATACCATATATAGTGACAAAATTAAATTTTACATAATATTACATGAATTAAAACAAATTTAACTATGAAATTACAATCCAAGGATCATAATGTCTAGTTTCATGGGAAGACATTGGACATACAACTAAAAACATGGGGTTAAATAATACATTTTCTTATTTATAATTTAATATAATATTCTAAATTTTTTGATCTCTTAAATCTGTATAGGATAACATCGGTATAACATGATCAAAAGGGATGAGCTAAAAATCCATTTAAGGGGATAAGAATAGAAATTAAACATACCTCATGGGTTAGATAGAATAACATGGTGACATAAGGGCATGGGTAATGAATAATCATCAGTATGAATAATAGGCATTAAATCAGAAAATATATTCATGACATCATAGTAATTTTTGGAAAACATTTAACCTGACATAAAATTCAGTTAAGGCTAACTACCAAGACTATTAATCATGGAAGAAAAAGTCCCATGGAGGAATTAGATTCATTCAATGTCCCATAATAATGTCTTATGAGAAAAAATACAACCCAATACTTTGGAGAACTATCTGGGAACTACCATCGTTAGAGGGTCATACATATTTGTACCACATGAAGATTAAACAAAATGGTTACCAATGGAATGAAATCAGAATCAGAATCATATCACAAGGCAGAACAAATTTACAAATCATAAATGTGTCCATGAATTATTATATTAAATAAATACAAGGAAATTAATAAGCGAATAAAAAATATATATAATGATATTTGAGATCATTCTGAAGTGAATACATGTAAATATCGTGTTTAAGATACATTAAACAAACTTTTAGTTAGTTTTGAGGTAAATATTAATGATTTTTAAAAATGGGAAAGGAATAATTATTTATATAAACCCAAATATGAACCATGATTTTTTTTCATGATAATATAATTGATTTTATGAAAATAATTTTTGACTAATAAGAGAATAGTGTTCACTTGAAAATGGGGTTGATTTCAGGATGTACCCTTAAATTGGGATTTCTTATCAAGAATAATTGAGTCGAGAACCTTGTAAAAACATGTATATCCCGAAAAAAGATGGATGAATGGACCTTGATAATTGATTTTGGAAAATATAAATATCATTTATAAGATATAAATTAAAAATAAATTGATAATTTAATTTTGGTAAAAAGGGGGGAAGAATAACCTAAAAGAATAATGGAGGTTCGGGTAGAATCCCTTAACTATTGTCTGACGGTGTTCTTCGCTTGATCTTAATGTCAAGAATAAAAAAATTAGATTAATTATTTAAAAATTATCTTAGATTTTATAGATGTATTTTTTTTATTTTAATTTTCTTTAGATCATTCATGGACTTGTTGATTAGATATAGTATTCAATTTCATCAATCGGGAGTCTTCATATTAATAGTTTTCATGAGTGGTTCACTTGAAAATGAGTATGGATGTTCATATAGAATTTGTATAATTATCTAGAATTAAAATTATTAGTTATTAATAAAATAAAATAATTTTAATTATTCATATGTATTATTTTTATTCTAGATATGTGTAATAATCATTAGATAACATGTTAATGATGATTCTATAGATTAATTTTATCGGTTTTTTTGATCACAATGTACTTGTTTTGTTCTTTTTTTTCATATCATGTTAATATGTTGGTTCCAAAAAATTGAATACGATATAATACATATATTATAATTTTTTTCAACGATAAATTTTTTTTCATGATCACCCATGAAGATAGTAATATAAATTGAAATGTGTCATCCATGATGTCAGTATGTTGACACATCATGGGCGATGATTTATTTTTTAGAACAAAATGTGAAGATAAGAGGTATTGATGATAGATTATTTTATTATCATAATAAAATTAATTTAAATTTTATTTATTGTTTTAATCATACAATTTTTATGTGGTTAGGGGAGGATAGAAAAATGATGGAGTGGAACTTGAAATAAAAATAAAAGTATCAGAAAGACGGATTTACCTCTTGAATTTATTTTCGTTGAGAGGCTCCTCGGAGAAATTTTTTTCATATTTTGATGGAACTAGGAGGTTCTAGATGTGAGGGAGGGTCCTGGTAAGATATTTGAATATAATTTGTAAAATTAACAAGGATAAATATGTTCGAGTAGAAGATGTTCTGAAGGGTGGTATTTATATTGGTGGAGAGTGGTGTTTTCTCATTATTTTTTTCATTAGATTATTATTCTCACTCAATTATATGATTTCATTGAGAATTAAAATTAAAAATACTAAAATAGTGAAATATAGATTTATATTATCATCTTACATTAGCCATACATATTCTATGAATTCATTAATCTTGTATTTAACTTTTATCATAAATTATCGTATTTTATTATTCACCAAAAATTCAAGTATTTCCTAAAAATTAAAAAAAATTCCACATAAACATTTTCAACATGTAGAATTAAAAAATGAACTTAATTTTATGTATATAATTCTCTAAATATTTTAAATTTTATTTTTAGTTAAAAATATCATTTTTTTGGAAAATTCAAATTTTAAAATTATAAGTACATTTGTAACGCTTCAAAAAATAATTATGTTTTCATAAAATTATCATATCATCAAAAGAAATAAAATTATTTATTTATAAATACATTTTATTAAAATAAATAATCTTTTAATTTATTAAAATAATCATAAAAGTTTTATTAAATTATTTTGAATTACAATAATAAAAACAATTATTTAATAATTTTTAAAATATTTATTTACTTAAACTATGATATAATTATAACATATAATCACATGTAAAATTCATATATTTAATTTATACTTGGATTGGTACGGTTACTATTCAATTGGATTGTTTAATCTTCATAAGGTTCATATTACAATTCCAAAGGTCAAATTACTATTTCATTGATATAAGTTCCATAACTTATAGAAATACATCTTATTTCATTCAGTTTTCATTTGTAAAGTTCTTTATTGTGTTATACATTTGATTTTAATTTGATTTATATTATTTAATTTAACTATAATAAGGGAATTCACATTAGTAAAAAAAATTTCATTACAAAATTGGGCTAGGATGAAACATTCCTCAGACATAGGGTATCACTATCCAAAAAAACATAGATGGATCTCCATCATTATCATAGAAGACAGCCTCCCTCTTGAATAAATCCATGATATCCTTCACCAAATATAGAAAATCCATGTATGGGATGATGTTAATTGGATATATCCATTAGTATTGGAAGTCTCTCTAGGAGTGGTGCTTCTCCATCACTAGATAACATTACCTACATACTTTATATAATTCAGTTAGACCTCAAACTAGCATAGTCAATTCTAAGGGAACTAAAAGTATCTATTCCTCATGTCTAAAACTGTGGATATGATTAGGTGATATAATAGAGTGTGTTTTTCATGAATCAAAAAAATCATGTTCCAATGTAGAATTTAGGGAAAGGGTACCAATATTGATATATGGATAACCTAGGGCCAGAAATACTAAAATTATTAGATGACCATGACATGTGCCAAAGCCTATATAAATATAGCAATGACCACCTCCATGGAAACATTGTTATCTCTATGAATTAGTATTTTCTAGGTATATACACTACTTTCCCCATATCCTCTCCTCTGATACTAAATTGGAATATCATGATTGTAACAACCCGATATTTTATGATAAGTATTCTTTTTAATTTATTTGATGTCATGTTTTTTATGATACAACATGATTATCTTGTGCAATACACAACACCGTATTAGCTTGTAGTATATGCAACACTATTCTTATAGTGTGTTACACACAATTTCATGTTCGTTTGATAAGAGTCATTCTACGCAACATTGAGTGTATATATATATATATATATATTCAATGTATAAATGAAAAATGGTTGGATTTTGTTGTAATGAAACAACAAAGGAGTCTTTCACAACACACATCCCCTATCTTGGCTTGCATTACACACAATCGCGACCTTCCTCGATAGCGTGTGTTGTACGCAATACTGGGTTTTACTAAACAATGATTTTTTATTAAAATATTATTAGAACAAGCTGTTATGAATAGTAATAACCACTTTTTGAAATTTTATAAATTTTATCTTTCAAAATGGACTTCATTTCTGGATTTGGAATATCGAAATTTTCCTGGGGTGAAATTTTGTTATTTTTCTGAAAACATTCAATTTTTGATGAATAGTGAAAACACATGGTTACTATTTAAAAACCGAATTTTTATTTAAATAATTATTTATTTTATTTAAATTTATTTTAGGTCAAATTTGATACATAATACCGTTATATGTTCAAAGTAATTCATTGGAGTCATTTTATAATAATTTTAGATATATAAAAATTTTATTGAACATTTCACCGTCTTTTACCCACCTCCTAGGAGAATTTGCAAATTTACATAAAACGTAATTTTACCACTTTTGTGAATGGAATTTCAAAGATCCGAGAGACACAGTTGGTGTTAGTAAGTAAAATTTCATTCAATGAGATGAAAATAATTTTTGGTGAATAGTAACATTTTACTTTTTTTACCACGGTTAAAAGTAAATAGGTTAATTAAGAGTAAAAATGATATTATTATTATTACCCTAAAACATGGCCTAATTCTATTGGATAAGTTTAATTCGACCAAAAACAACCTTAGGAATAAAATATGACCATTTAGGCCCAATTGGAATAGATTAGGACATTTATTATTAATTTATTTAAAGAAGCATTAAAATAGTTAAAATCAAAGTTTAATAACTAAGTAAATTTTTAATATAGGGTTATACATAAGATAAATTCTACTATAAATATTAAGTAGAAATATAATAAGGTTTACTAAATAATGGTAATTTATTTATAATTTTTAGACCTTAAATAATTTAATTTATTTATAACACAATGATGATGCAGTAATTATCTTATTAGTGAAATATTGACATAATTGATGTTATAAATACCCAAATAAATTTAATTTGAGACTTTTTATGAATTAAAATAATTTCATAGCTAAATATGACATGTTATTATTTATTTAAGTAATTTCTTTCCAACTAATCTTTCTGTTATGATTTTCACAAAAATAAATTACCAAATAGTGTCAAAATTGACATAAAATAGTTTTTAAAACAAAAATAATATTATAATTGTTATTTTATTATTAAAAATCTAAGGTTCTTCCAAATGAATTAGATAAGGTTATATATATTAATAATAAACAACTTGGCTTTCGTTTGTCTTGTTATAGTAAGTTTAGTAGCCTTATAGTATAAGAAAACCAGATTACACGGTAAAAGTTAAATTATCTAACTTAAAGTTAAATCCAAATGATAAGGTTTAAATAGATACCCAAAATTTTATAAATACTATTGGATTAGATTATTTCGACCAATACCCACCTTATCTTAGAAATAAGTCAATTTGGAGATATTAAAAAGTGAATATGACTTTATAATAAAATAATATTTTTAGTTTTTCTAAAGGTGCCCCTCTCCTCCCTTATAAAAGAGCACCTCCTCCCTCTCCTCCACACACCAATTTGAGCCTTCAATCATGGAAAACCCCAGGTAAATTATTTTCCCCACTTCCATAGAAACATCCTATAGCTCCTGGTATTCTTCAAAGTCCAATTGTAGTGCCCTAAGTGGAGGTCTCAAAGAGGCTCTTCAATGAAGTGGCAATGTCTGTTACCGATTCTTTCAAATTTATTTCTTCTTTAACTTCTTCTTCATTAGTTTTTTCATTATGAATTAATAACACCAGTATCACTCATATACTGATATGTTATTATAAGTATTAAACAACCATATTTCACCATCTATCCATCCTACGGAAAACGAATTCACTGTGCGTGGGTACGTACAAAATACCATCTCCACACCGTGGTGTAATCTATTTTCCACCACCACCTTACTTGCATGTGTATAATTGTGTAAATAATGACTATATATGATTATTGTAAACTGATATTGATTCTGAAATATTATACATACACTTCAATACAATTCCACGATCATGGTAATGATATCATCGCTCGCGCGTACGTATGGACTACCGTCTCCACGACGCGATGAGATTCATTCTCAATGATTAACCATTCATGAATGAATATAAAGTATATATAATAAGTAATAATGAAATATATGACATAATAATGATACTGAATTTATGTATATATATATATATATGTATGTTATCTACATAATTTCATTCAATTCAATAAGGAAACGAAAACAGTGTTCATGCGTACGTACGGCCTACCATCTCCATGAACGGTGTATTTATTTCCATTTATTGATCTATTATATATATGTATATTATGAATATATATTATATATAAATCATGTTTTACATTCTGGATTTAAGTAACCATGATATATGTAATCATATAAATAATTACAAGTTAAAACATGAACGACAAATGAAACGATTTCACCCAAAACATTACTTTAACATTAATTTACAAAATAATGGGTAATATAAAGTCATAAGTGAACCATATATGAAATCATAACATTGAATATGATTCTGTAATAAGTCAATGAAATTATTTAAATCATTATATAGGAGTTTCAAATACATACGAAGTATATCAGACGTAAGGTAAGGGATAACTTTTCCAATCTCGTTCTTATCTGAGATTCTTTATTCATATGTATTTACTATGGTTATTTTTCTCATCCATGTCCATGTTTCCTAAAAATGATTTCATGTATGTCTAATGTCCATTTTACCCATTTTTTAATTTTACTACATGGTATGTATGGAATCTTTCTTTTACGAGGTACTTTTTGACTTTTCTGACAAAAGTACAAGAAGAATGTTTTTTAACGTATATGGCACGAAAGGATTTTTACGTTTTTATAAAGCATTATTTTCATGAGGCGTCCCCTACAAGATTTCATGATTATTTTCAAAAAAATAATTTTATTTTAAAATTGAATGACAATTTCAGAAAAGAAAATTATTTTGTGGAAGAAAGGATATTTTCCTAATGAATTCATTTCAAATGTTTTATTAAAATGATTTTCCATCTAAGATGACATTATTTCATATGTGTATGTTTCAAGTTTAATGTCACTATTATTTACATGGTTCACTTTTTTTATGATGAAATGTCCATTTGTTTTATATGGACTATGAAATGATGGGATGATGTTTATGAAACCCATTTTATTCTTTGGGTTATAATGAATGTTTTATGTTTATTTTGTGGCACAAGTAAGAATGATTTCATTATGAGATGGGGGGACCTATATCTCCCTCCAATGAATTGGATAATGATTTATATCTCAAGAGATAGACATGGCTGGAACAGTATGTTAATCTGGTTCAGTTTTACATGACCGAAACGAGGAGTGAACTCAATTCAGAAAGGGACTTTTCCCACTAAGATGGTCTTGGTAGCAATTCCTTGGCAACTATGGAAATCATAACAAGTGATGAATGGTTTCCATAATTACATGTTTTATTCCCATGATACTTTATCGTGATTGATGTTCCTTTATGATATATTCCTTACGTACTTCCAAGATTCATGTCTTTGCTCAATATTCTTATGTTTAGATTTTATGTTCATGTTTTTGTATTCAAATGTTTATGGATTGTTTTACATTATATATATTTACCCTTACTGGGAATTTGAGCTCACCCCTTTTATGTTTTCTTTTCCCCAGGATATAAGTAAAGGTTTTAGGTAAGAAAAAAAGGGGCGAAGATCTTTAAGGGAGATTTTTAAGATCATTCACCATGATTAGAAGATTATATTACAAGTTTCCAAAGATACTAAACTATTACGGTCCTTGTGTGTTTATTTTTTTATATACTAAGTATTCCGCAAAAGTGATGTAATGCCCATGTAGGTCAGGCTTTGGGTCTCTACAGTTGGTATCAGAGGAAAGGTTTAGTCAACCTTTGGAAACTAGGATGTGAAAACGTTAGTGAGATCCCTAGAGATATTTCTAAGGTATGTCTAGGGATGTCACTAAGGATAAGTATACGTATAGGATATAGTCCTATAACTATGGTAACGATCTTATAATTTAACCTAAGATGTTAGATATTGAGGATACTCCTCCTTTACTATGTTGTTTTCCCTATTATGGTATTTGCCTCTCACACTATTATTTTTGTGTTTTAGACGATGGCTAGAACCCGAAGGAATCGTGTTGATCAATGTAATGGACAATGCAATGATTGTCCCCTTGACAAAACCAATGTCATGGGAGATGGAGTGCACAATCTTATTTTTATACTTACACAAGCTATTAATCATTATGGAATTCAAAATGAGCAGAGAAAGGAGCAACATTCTGTTGAATCCCTCATGAGGCAGCGTCCACCATCATTCAGTGGGTCTTATAATCCCTTAGTGGCTGAACAATGGATCAGAACTACTGGAAAGATATTTTCAGTTCTACAATTTTTTGAGCATGATAATTTCGTCTTAGAAGTATATCGTTTGGAAGGTGATACTGATCAATGGTGTAATCTTATCAAAAATATGAGGAAAAGAGATGAAATTGAGTCCATGGAATGGGATGAGTTCAAGAACTTGTTTTTCAGTAAGTACTTCCCTCGTATTCTTCGAACAAAGATCGAAAAGGAGTTTCTTGAGCTTAAGCAGAAGGATGATGAATCTGTTGGTATATACAAAGCAAATTTTACAAGAATTGCAAGGTATGCATCTGTCATTATCATCCAACCTGAAAGTAAAGTTGATCGATTTTTCAGTGGCTTAAAACCAAGTCATTGAAGGGCATTAGCTATAAGAGACTTCAATAGCTATGAAGAAATTGTGAGTTGTTCTATCAAGTTAGAACTGGAAGTTGGCGTAACACATCCATCTCATGGTTTTGAAAAGAAACAATAGATGGATTTCGAGGAGAAATCTCATAAAATAGTGAAAAGAATATGAATGTTTCTTTATGCTCAAAGTGTGGAAAGAAGCATGGTGGAGATTGTTTTAAAGGGACTAGAAAATGTTTTAAGTTTGGAAAAGAAGGTCATCGAGCAGTTGAGTGTCGAAGTAATGGAAAAAGGGTTTCTAAGGATTTTAATAAAGAAAAGACTACAGAGAACGCACAACCAACACTTCAATGCTTCAAGTGCAACTAAATGGGGCATTATTCTAATAAATGCCCTAATCCATGGGTTAGTGATGATCAACATGAGCAACCTCTTAAGGAAAAGGATAAAGGTAAGTCTCATGTGATCACTATTTGAGATGTTGAGTATGAAAATGAAGTTGTGTAATGATTAAGTGATTATGTAATGGGATTCCAAAATAATGTTGTATACAGTATCGTGGAATATTGGAATATTTATGTATTTTTCTATAATGGTTTTCAATAATTTTATGGTACCGGTAACCATGGAAAGTGATTGAGATATTTTTGGAAAGAATATGATATGCGCATAATGAATGGATAAGGAGAAAATGAAATGTTTGACAGTATTCATGAGCTCATGACTGATATATGGAAATAGTTATATCATGGTTTGAGTATATAGAATTTTGGGTTTTTGGTATGTGGAAAGAGTTAACTTTTGACAGTACTCATGTTTTCACTAAGATTCAATGGGTATTCATTTTTCAAGAGAATACATGATTAAGGCCTTTGAATATTTGGAATGTGACCAACAAGACATATCTTACGATATATGGGGATCAACGATGGTATTAACATGCTTGTTATATGAAATCTCTGGTAATTGTTTTCACTATATTATGAGAGTGGACTACAGTATTATGGATAAGCCTAAATATTGGAATGGACTATGTTGGACATAAGTTAGTATTGTTTAAGTATATATGTTTTTTTGATATTATTGATAGGATGTTATAGTAATGTAGTTTTAGAAAAAGGAAAACCTGGAGGACAGGCGACAAACCATCACATCGGACAAGGCATTGGGAATTTTACCCACAACCGAAGTGCGACTGGCCTTTATCACACACCACTGGCCTACTGGAAGTCTCTGGTTGGTAGAAAGTAGTTTTATTTTATTAAGCGGTATGATATATGAAGTATAAGTTCATTTTTGGAATCGTATATGATTAACCTCACCATAGATGAACTTATGTATATTTGATAACTTTTGCTAACCTTTTGTTTGAAACTAATGGAATGACCCATCATTCTATCACATGATCTGTTAACACTTCATCAATAAAAAATTCAACTTTATTTCATTAAGAGATGAAGTGGAAATTGATCAAATCCCGAACAACAGTGATATTGTACCAAAATGAAGTAAGTATATCATCAAATTCAAAATTTTCAACCTTAGGGAAATGATATTGAAAACCAAAAATGTTGTACTAGTGATCTTATATCCGATGAATCAGATTGTACCCTAGATCATCACAAATTTATGGCTTTGTGATTGTTGGCTTTTTTATAGCCATGTTCTCTACCACTCTTCATCAGAACAGGACATTGTGATTTCTCTTCCATATCCATATTTTCACATATGTTCTTCTTTATGGAATCCTAGTGATTAGTTAACTTGTGTAACAGTTACGTTTCATACTTTAGTTATAAAATTTAAGTTTTGGTATTTCATTTTATGATGTGGGTTTTAATTAAAGAAACTTTTAAGTAGAAAACCATGTATAACCCCGACAAATTTCGAGGGCGAAATTCATTTTAAGGGGGGTAGAATGTAACAACCTGATATTTTATGATAAGTATTCTTTTTAATTTATTTGATGTCATGTGTTTTATGATACAACAAACTTAACTTGTGCTTTACACAACACCGTATTATCTTGCAGTATACGCAACACTATTCTTATATTGTGTTACACACAATTTCATGTTCGTTTGATAAAAGTCATTATACGCAACATTGAGTATATATATATATATATATAAATATATATATTCAATGTATAAATGAAAAATGGTTGGATTATGTTATAACAAAACAACAAAGGAGTCTATCAAAACATGCAACCCTGTCTTGTCTGGCATTACACGCAATCGCGACCTTCCTCGATAACGTGTGTTGTACGAAATACCGGGTTTTACTAAACAATGATATTTTATTAAAATATTATTAGAACATTCCATTATGAATAGTAATACCCACTTTTTGAAATTTTATAAATATTATCTCTCAAAATGGACTTAATTTTTGGATTCAGAATATCAAAATTTTCCTAGGGTGAAATTTTTGTATTTTTCTGAAAATATTCAATTTTTGATAAATAGTGAAAACACTCAGTTACTATTTAAAAACCATTTTTTATTTAAATAATTATTTATTTTATTTAAATATTTTTAGGTCATATTTGTTATATAATACCTTTATATGTTCAAATTAATTCATTGGAGTCATTTAATAATAATTTTAGATATATAAAAATTTTATTAAACTTTTCACCGTCTTTTACCCACCTCCTAGGAGAATTAGAAAATTTAAAAAAAACATAATTTTACTGCATCTGTGAATGGAATTTCAATGATTCGAGAGAAACAGTTGATGTTAGTAAGTAAAATTTGGTTCAATGAGATGAAAATATTTTTTGGTGAATAGTAAATTTTTACTTTTTTTACCACGGTTTAAAGTAAATAGGGTAATTAAGGGTAAAAATGATATTATTATTACCCTAAAACATGTCCTAATTCTATTGGATAAGTGTAATACGACCAAAACCAACCTTAGGAATAAAATATGGCCATTTAGGCCCACTTGGAATAGATTAGGACATTTATTATTAATTTATTTAATGAAGGGTTAAAATAGTTAAAATCAATGTTTAATAACTAAATCATTTTTAATATAGGCTTATACATACGATAAATTCTACTATAAATATTCATTAGAAAGATAAAAAGATTTAATACATTATGGTATTTTATTTATAATTTTTAGACACGAAAGAATTTAATGTATTTATCACACAATGATGATGTAGTAATTATCTTATTAATGCAATATTGACATAATTGATGTTATAAATACCCAAATAAATGTAATTTGATACTTTTTATGAATTAAAATAATTTTATAGGTAACTATGACATGTTATTATTGATTTAAGTAATTTTATTCGAACTAATAAATCTGTTATTATTTTTACCAAAATTAGTTACCAAATAGTGTCAAAATTGACATAAAATAGTTTTAAAAAAAATATTTTTTTATTAATTGTTATTTTATTCCTAAAAATCTATGTTTCAGCCGAATGACTTAGATAAGGATATATATATTAATAATAAACAACTTGGGGTTCTTTTGTCTTGTTATAGTAATTTTAGTAACCTTATATTATTAGAAAACAAGAAGACAAGGTAAACGTTAAATTATCTATGTTAGAGTTAAATCTAAATGATAAGGTTAAAATAGATAACTAAACTTGTCTAAATTCTATTGGATGGGAGTCTTTCGACCCATCCCCACCTTACCTTCGATATAAATCAATTTGGAGCTATTAAAAATTGAATATGACTTTATAATAAAATAATATTTTTAGTTTTTCCGCAGGTGCCCCTCTCCTCCCTTATAAAAGGGCAGCTCCTACCTCTCTTCCTCACACCAATTTGAGACATCATTCTCGTCCAACCACTGCCAAATTCTCTTCTCCACTTCCCTAGAAACATTCTATAGGTCCTGGTATTCTTCAAAGACCAATTTTAGGGCCCTAAGTGGAGGTCTCAAAGAGGCGCTTCAAAGAAGAGGTAATGTCCGTTACCGATTCTTTCAACTTTATTTATTCCCTTACTTCTTCTTATTTAGTTGTTTCATTATGAAGTAATAACAGAAGTATAACTAATATACTGATATGTTATTATAAGTATGAAACAACCCTATTTCACATTATATCCATCCTACGGAAAACGAAATCACCGCGCGTGCGTACGTACGGAATACCGTCTCCACATCGTGGTGTAATATATTTTGCACCACCACCATACTTGGATGGGTATAATGGTGTAAATAATGACTATATATGAATATTTTAATGTGATATTGATTCTTAAATTTTATACATACCCTTCAATACAATTCCACGGTCATGGTAATGATATCATCGCTTGTGCGTACGTACGGACTACCGTCTCCCCGACGCGATGAGATTCATTCTCAATGATTAACCATTCATGAATGATTATAAAGTATATGTAATAATTAATCATGAAATATATGAAATAATAATGATACTGGATTTATGTATATATATACATATATATATGTAATCTACTTAATTCCATTCAATTCAATAAGGATACGAAAACAGTGTTCATGCGTACGTACGACCTACCGTCTCCATGAACGGTGTATTTCTTACCATTTATCGATCTATTATATATATGTATATTCTGAATATATATTATATATAAATCATGTTTTACATTATGGATTTACGTAACCATGATCTATATAATCATATGAAAAATTACAAGTTAAAACACGAATGACAAATGAAACAATTTTACCCAAAATGTTACTTTAACATTAATTTACAAAAGAATGGTAATATATTGTCATAAGTGAACCATATATGATATCATAACAATGAATATGATTCTGTAATAAGTCAATGACATTATTTAAATCATTATACAAGAGTATCGGATAAATTCGAAGCATATCGGATGTAAGGTAAGGGATAACTTTTCCAATCTTGTTCTTATCTGAGATTGTTTATTCGTAAGTAGTTATTGTGGTTATTGTTCTCATCCGTGTCCATGTTTCCTAAAAATGGTTTCATGTATGTTTAATGTCCTTTTCACCCATTTTTTACTTTTACTACATGGTATGTATGGAATAATTCTTCTACGAGGTACTTTTTGACTTTTCTGACAAAAGTACGAGAAGAATGACATTTTTAATGTATATGGCACGAACAGATTTTTATGGTTTTATAAAGCCTTATTTTCAGGAAGCGTCCCCTACAAGATTTCATTATTATTTTCAAAAAAATCATTTTCTTTTAAAATTGAATGACAATTTCAGAAAAGAAAATTATTTTCCAGAATAAAGGATATTTTCCTCAAGAATTCATTTCAAATGTTTTATCAAAATGATTTTCCATCTAAGATGACATTATTTCATATGTGTATGTTTCATGTTTAATGTATCAATGATTTACATGGTTCACTTTTTTTATGATGAAATGTCCATTTTCTTATATGGATTATGAAATGATGTGATGATGTTTTTGAAACCCATTTTATTCTTTGGGTTATGATGAATGTTTTGTGTTTATTTTGTGGCACAAGTAAGAATAATTTAATTATGAGATGGGTAGGACCTATATCTCCCTCCAATGCATTGGGTAAAGATTTATATCTCATGAGATAGACATGGATGGAACATTAAGTTAATCTGGTTTAGTGTTACAGGACTGAAACAAGAAGTGAACTCGATTCAGAAAGGGACTTTGTCCACTAAGATGGTCTTGGCAGCAATGCCTTGGCTACTATAGAAATCATAACAAGTGTTGAATGGTTGCAACAATTACATGTTTTATTCCCATGATATTTTATCTTGATTGATGTTCCTTTATGATATATGCCTTACGTACTTCCAAGATTCATGTCTTTGCTCCAGAATTTTATTTTTAGATTATATATTCAAGTTTTTGTATTCAAATGTTTACGGATTGTTTTACATTATCTATGTTTACCCTTACTGGGCATTTGAGCTCACCCCTTTTATGTTTTCTTTTCACTAGGATATAAGGAAATGTTTTAGGTAAGAAAAAAAGGGGGAAGATCTTTATGGGAGATGTTGAATATCTTTCACCATGATTAGAAGATTATATTCTGAGTTTCCAAAGACACTAAACTATTACGGTCCTTGTGTGTTTATTTTTCTTATGTACTAAGTATTCTGCAAAAGTAATGTAATGTCCATGTACGTCAAGCTTTGGGTCTCTACAATGATTATTCTATCACAGATAAAACCTTCTCAATTGATAAGCATAAAATAAAACACTTGGAAGACACTAACTGATCAAAAAGGATGGGCACTATCACTTTTCTTGACCACATCCAATGCAATAAAATCATGCTTATAATCCCCTATAATTGGTCTGAAAGCATCCACCCACAAATAAATGAGATGATGAGTGATGGGACCTTCCCTCAGCTGACCGAAAAATCTTCATTCTTGATAATTTTGAACCATGAACAACATATATAATCCTTAGGAATCCTTTGAACTCCCCTCACATAAAAATTCAGTTTGGGATAGTGTCTTCTTAATGACCTATACTCTCACCAGCACCTCAAGATACACCTTCAGCACATAAGGGGTGAACTGGTTCATGGTATAGGGATGAAAATCTGCCTTAAAATTCCATTACCTAGCCTCCCAATCATTAAGAGGTCTAAAGAATATCATATAGGGGTCCTAAAATGTATTGAAAGCTCTCACACACTGAAACTTCCCTATAGAATGGTAAGAATCTCTTGGGTAATGGCCTCCTTCATGGTTGAATAAATTAACTAATTTCAAAAGTGGTCTTGGATCCTTTCCTATGAGAGTTTTAACTCCTCACAACCCTTGCGGAATAAGAAACGATATTTGTTTATTTCTCCATGTAACATCATCACAACTAATGAAGCCCATGGTTCCTTCTGAGAATAGATCAAATTGAAATATATTTCAATATCCTCCATCTAGTCTTATATGATTGAATCTAAAATTAATCCCTCTTACTTCTTATTCTATGACATTAATATACTCATAGTTTCCTCCTCCATGTATTATTTTCATCATCCACTACTTCTTAGTGATCCATTGGTACATCCTCATAAAAATCCTCATGGTGATCCTGATAATGACATTGAATTAGAATCATCACTGAAAAAACAACAAACTAGTTGAGCACTTATATGTATCAAAAGGAATTATTAAAATTAATTAATTATTTATTTTATTATCTTAATACGGTTTCAAATTATCCAAATGTTTAGAAATTTTAATCACATGTGCAATGAAATATGATGCATGATATTTTCCTATGTCTCTACCTAGAAACTTGTATAATTTCATTTAGTAGGATCACTAATCATAAATTTATGTGAATCATATCATATGAGGGCCTAAATACCCATGTATTAGTCGGTCTCCCATGTATATTTTTCTTATTAAACATTTCTGACACTATTTCCATACCAACCCATGAAACCTTACATATGACTAAATATAAACTCTATAGTATCCCTCAACTTGAACCTTTGATGACACTCTATCAGGATCCCCATCCAACAAAGTGTACCTCTCATAGTTCCAAAAAGAATGATGGAAAATGGTGATTTCCTGAGACCCACCTCTAGTACGGCCCGAGATGGTGACTATCACTAATGGTATAATAAACATACATATGGTAGGTATTAACATCTAATAGAATATTCTAATGAGAGAGTGAAGATAGATACAAAATTCGGAACCTAATTAGACATATATATATATTTAATGTAATACAAAGTGGAAACATTAATTTCCATACAGTACTATAATAGATAAAAAGAAAACTACAATTACTAAAAAGGTAATATATCAGTGATCATGATGCCCAAATAGATCCTACCAAACCAAGAGCTAGTAATATCCATCCCGATATCTATCCTAATCAAATTTTCCTCAAAATAGTTTACATATATATATAGGGATAGAATAATGGTATACTTAATATGATCCTCTGAGGAGCCACTTCTGAAAAATATTAAATACCCAAGTTAAATAATAGTAATGAAAAAATAAACTCACTCATTACCTAAACATTTACACTATGTTTCCAGCCTCACCAAGGCTAAATCTCACCAAGTATCTCAAAAAATAGAG
The DNA here is from genome assembly GCA_963277665.1 of Viscum album. Lineage (NCBI taxonomy): Eukaryota > Viridiplantae > Streptophyta > Magnoliopsida > Santalales > Viscaceae > Viscum > Viscum album. The sequence goes on from OY728128.1 coordinate 330,385,352, forward strand.
TATATAATATATTAAAAAAAATTAAAGGTTACCCTTATACCACTTCCCCACTTGTTTTCCACTCTTATCTAACGTCACATGACTTGAGTAAACTCTCTCTAAAATATTCCCGCATAAAGAAACCATAGAAAGGAACAAAAATAAGCACCTTGTGAATCACAGCACCACATTATCCAAAATCACATCAAAATACATAGTAACCATGTATTATCATGAAGCCACAACAACACGTATGGAATGTATCATACCATATGTATTATACCTCTATCCATTATATCCCATATACTGAGTAAGGAACCGTAATCCGTCGTAGTATATACTTTTAATACCTAAAATATAACTTTGGATACTATGTCTGGTAATACATGTGTCTGAAATGAAAACAATCCATCATATCCCACAACACATTTATATGGGGAAACTCACATCCTAGCTACCAAAACAAGAAACTACCAAGAGAAGATAGTTTGTCCAATCTAGGTAATCATCCATCAATCCTCCCACTAGAATTTTGAAGGAAACACCCGCCAAAAGTCCACTGGGTTTCATTCAACCTAAATGGTGTGGGAAGGCTATCATATAAAACCAAAAAATGCACATGATATAATATATCACATAACCACACTATGGGATTAACCTAGTCTTATAATCAACTACATCTAATATCACTCAGACACCCGACATCCAATACTAAAACTAGATATCCTATCTAAACATAATTATGTAAATGTGATAAAATAATTACTATTTTTTCGTAATTTCATCCCCTTACTAATTTTATTATACATTAAATAAAATATTATAATTACTCTATATATCATTACATTAATAGTAAAATTTAATTCAATTCCATCTAGGAATAATCCAAATTGGGCCAATAATTTCTCATGATTCACATCCTTTTAGTATTTTTATTCTATCAACACCAACCCCTAGTGTAAAGAATTATTTTTTCGTTATTTTAAAAATTATATAAACTAGATACTCTAGAAAAACAGTACTAGGATACCTCTAAGATGGTAACATTTATCCAATCACATCAAAAATCCTAACGCAATAGGGAAATGGTAATAGAAAAAACTAGAAACCTGATCATCGACTACTAAACAGATTCAGATGAGTGATTCCAAAATCTCAACATTACACTACTGTGTTATCCCATATTCAACCCATTTTATAATCTATTGTTCTATCTCCAACACCCATATGCATATCTCAATGCATCTCCCCATCATATGTGATAGTTGAATCCACAACATCTGGGCCTCCTCCTCCCACATCACATAACCATCCCATTCTCATCATTCCCTAGCTCATATCACATTCGGGCCTCACCAACCCATATCACATTGCATATAAAATTTCACATTAAAAAAACATCACAAAATATGTAAAAAAACAATATCCAATAGGGAAAACTAGCCCTAAAAAGTTTATCCATTCTTTATACATAAACGAGCTCTCATAACTCCATATTATAGAATTCTATCTTCATAATATGATAGGAAGGATTGGTTCTAAAATTAAATTTATCAAACCACTAGATTTTATAAAATCATAAATTTACCTATTCTTTATTCATTAGTTATAACAATGGGAAACCAGAGGAATAGATTTATAACAAGTTGAAAAATTAATTAAATAATTAATTTAAACACGATACCAACATGGATTCTGTTTTAAAAAAACCTGTGTCTTTTCAATTTATAATCATTCAATGAATTATTTTCCTCAAAAATAATTAACATTCTTCACATTATTTATCAAATTATATGACCACATGGAATTACATATTTAACTATACATGAATACACACATCAATTTGATCATTAAAAAATTACAACAAACACACAATTAATTAAACATTCATTTTTATTCTCTAGAATTTTATTATCAATTAATCATGGCTTTATATTCCTTACCATTTTAAATAAATAAATATGTTCTAATACATGACATATCCATACATTCTAATAATAATTCTATAGATTTAACACTATCATGAAAAATACTAGGGAAATCGGTATCATGGCAGAATGAAATGATAAACAATTACATTCCAATTCATTATTAATCTAGTTCAAATTTTATTAGGATAATTGAATTTACCCCCAAGGGGAAAAAACATGGAAATATTATGATTTATTGAAAATAATTTGGAGAATTATTGAATCTATAACATTAAAGGTGTTGATGTTATTTACATGATAACATTCCAACAATATAGATCCAAATCACCTCTCCCGCAATAAGTGTCATCCCTCTAATGATGTGATTCCCCAACTCCAAAAAAAATACCCAAAAAAGTCCATTTTAATGACTGATATTGAATAACATCACATTATATGATGAATTGGGAGAAACAGAAATGAAGATCTATCAGAGAATAGGAAGATGTACCTAATATAACCACAGATCAAAGATATGAGGCTATGAACTGATCCCCAAGGAAGGCATTCCATGACGCTTAGAGAGATATTCTCAATCTTCCTAGGGTGTTGAAAGAAATAATAGGGTATGAGGAAACATTGAGGTACTGTATATTTTAATGGTTCACTAAATAGTACATTTTCATGGTATGAATCCCATTCACATAGTGTAAATTTCTATATTTATGTTGCATCAAAATATATATCGCCTCAAAAAATTTAACCCAGAAATAATTTATGTCATGGGGTAACCCGTGAAACTTCCTCTCACATGCTATGAATCCAGCATTCATGATTTGAAACAATTACACATATTTAATTTTCTTCTCTTATAGATTTTTGTATCCGAACACATCCAAACCTACTCCAAGTCTCCTGTGAATACCAGAGGCTTCCAAAACATACATTATTCAATATAGATTGATCTAGGACCATACATGATTTCTGACTAAGTGGGTTGTAGACCCAATTTTAACCATCCAAACATGTCCATCATCCTTGAAATAAGAAACAAGTCATTTATTAACATGTTTATTTACCATGATTCCTCCATACAATTTTGAAGAGTCATTCACAACCACATTCGAAAGAAACTACCAAACTGAATCACCTCATGTTAGAAGAGAAAGACCAATTTCATGAGGAAAATCCATGCCTAATGAAAAAACCTAGCCATTTTCTATATGTTCATTGAGATAGGTAGTCCAGAAACGTAGCCCCCTTTCGCATATAAATTATTCTCAATATTTTTTTAATTTTCCAATTTTAAATTTTTTTTCCTTTAATATTTTCTGTAATTTTTCCATTTTTAATATTTATTTATATATATTTATTCAATTCAATTTAATGTTTTTAATAATTTTTTAATTTATATAGTAGTTATGTATTAAATATCATTTTAACAAATATTCAACATTAATTTTTATATTAATATATAATTCTTAACTTTAGTTCATTTCTTGTATTTTTACAATGAACTATTTTCTAATAATAATATTTCAGTCTTTTATAAAAATATTTATCTAAATATTATTTAATAAAATTTATTCCCAAAATATATTAATTATTTATTAAATTTTTATAATTTATTCATTTTTATATGAATTCGTTTATATTTTTTGTAATTTATTCATATTAGTTCATTAAAAATAATTGGTTTAAATATTATTGTATTGTATATAATTAATTATATTTTATAAATTGAATATATATTAATTATTAATTAATTAACTATTTATATACTAAAAAAGATTATTCTCATTATTAATATTTTAGTGGTCTACTCAGTTTTAATAATTAAATATCACCCTTATTACCATTCATGAATTTGAGAATATTTATTCATTGAAAATACTAATTATTTTTCATCATTTTTTGTAATTTATTATTATATATATATATATTTCAATAGTTGTAAATTTTATTTTGAATAGGTTTTATAAGTACATAAAATTTTCTTGGATAAAATAATGTTTTATTAGTTCTAAATTAAAAACAACTTATAAAAACTCTCATTATGGACACTAAAATTTTAGTTCTAATAATGAAATAATTTATCAAATTTTTTAATTTTTTCACAGATAAATCATATCCTCATCAGGACCTATTGGAAATCACTAATAAAACACTCTCTTGTAATTTAAAATCAACACTAATATAACCCCAGTCGATCGTGTCATTCAATCTCTAATAGAATTCAACTTATCCCACCACTAACCCTTGAACTTCATAGATAAATCTAACCTCACATAAAAAATGGTATGTGATTCTTTGTAATATTTTTCAGATTTTATTTCTTTATTTAATGATTTTTAGTTCTTCCACCTCCTATAATTGATCTTTTAAGGCCTATTCTAATCCCTCTATTCAATAATGTTTTTCAATGTGTGTTAAAAAATTATTTTCCATGATCCATTGACGTTTCAATTTGGATATACATGGCATCCTAATGAAATATAGTTATTACCCTTGTTTGATGAAACTATTACTTTGTGGTTCCCTATTTGGACATGATTTCTAAGGGGTTCATATACATATGATTTGATGTTTTTAATTTTTCAAATCTGGAGGTCGATGGTTCATGTTTTTCATCCGAATTTTCAAATTTAAACGACTTGAATAAAATTAAAGAATCACAATATCTAGTCTTATTGACACTATTATGAAAATTCATCTTAATTTAAGTGTAAAAATACTATAAGTAATTGATTGAGTTTTTTAGAATGTTATAGTAGTTATAAAACAAACTCGATTTCCAAAAAAATGAAACTAATGAGATGTATTTTAAAAAATATTTGATTTACAATTTTAAAAATAGTTAACTTCTCGATAACCACACGACAATGATTCCAATTTTATATTTGGATTTTTATCTCTATGTTACAATAAAATAATTTTTCCTTAATAATTTAATATATTTTTGTTTTTTTTCACAAGGACTCCTCCAATTTAGTTATTTTTCATTTAAATAATTAAATTCACTAAAATGTTTATAATTTGTTTTATTAATTAATATTTATAATTCCATTCAAAAAGGAGATTTTTATTAGATAATGAGTGTGAAAACAGTGGTTCGTGAAGAATTAAAAACAACAGAAAGAGTGATAGATGGTTCAAAGGGGAAGAATTGATTTTTTCAGGAATATAAATGTAATATTTAGAGTAGTGACCATATACTTGTTCAAGATATAATGCTCCACTTTTTAATTTTACACATTATTTATTTAGAAAATTGAATACAGTACATAATTCCTATTTAAAAATAAGAACTTTTTTAGTTATAATCCCATATATTATTTAACTTAATTTCAAAAAAAAATCAATTTTTTAATCATATTTATTAGGTAATCAATTATCATCGAAGAGAAGAATTAAATGTAATTATAATTGTTATCCCAACCTCAATTGAGTATTAACAAATTTAAATAGTTTGTAAATAAATTAATCCATTATTATTCTGTTTTGAATTATTATAATGTCATTCAATAGGAAATAACAATTTAATTGAAAATATTAAAACTAATAAATAGAAAACAAAACATGTGACATATTGTCTGAGAAAAAAAAAATACAATTTATTAAATGAATATAAACATTCCCAAAATAATGAATGTTAAATTATTTAAAATATATTCGAATATTTCAATCAATGTCTCTTCTTTTTAGTTTTCCATAGGTCTATGAAAGTAGAAATCATGGACACTATCAAATTATCTGTGCTTTGTGGGTACTTAGGTGTCGCAGAGTCTCTAACCAAAGTTTTCCTTCATAGAGGAAGTGATTAAAACAACATCATATTGTTTTTATGAAAATAAAAACAAATAAATAAATATAAAATTATATGGGGTGGTGTTTTTTTGTTTTTAGAAGAAGAAATATGCAGGATGAGGAATGTATTTTTATCAATTTTTGTTATTTTTGAAATGGAATTCAAAAAATGAAATGAGAATATGATTTCACATAAAACTATTTTTAGAAGTAATTAGAAATATAACCTTACATATTCACATAATTATCAATTATTACAATTTATATTAATATCTACATACTTATGATCACCTAATTTGTTAACCCATGAACCCTATTGTAGTTAACGTAACCACAATTGTGAAGTTAATTTTAACCTACGATAACTTTGGAACATGTAATCAAAGCAGACTATATTTATTTTCTTTCCAAGGATTTCATATTGTCAGTGGTAAATTAGGGTACATTTCCATTATGTAAATTTTGTTGAAAAAAATTTATATACTATATTTTAACACTACAAATTGTTCCGTTGTGGTTTTTTAACGATAATGATTACTCTCTCACAATTCACACAATAATCTTCATCAAAAGTTTCGTATAATTTTACATTTTATGGATTAGTATTTTCATAGTTAAAAACAAAATTAATGGATAATATTATATGAATAATATTATATCATTAACTCAAAACACTAAAGTGAATAAGGCGATAATGAGATCAATTACTAAGAAAAACTACCCTTCCATGTGTGGTGTAGTTATTATAGAAGTGTTCTGTATTCAAAAAGGTTGGGGAAATGTTTTATCTCAATAAAGTTTCAAATAATTATTTATTTCCCAAATAGGTTGAGTTATTAAGAATAAAATTGAATAAAATAGAATAAATATTTGGAAACTAAGATGTTTATTATGAAAACACACATATTACAACATTAGAAGGAGAATAATTATTTAATGAAGGTATCCCTACTTCCAGAGATCTTTCTATGAGTATAGAGTTATCTATAACCTCCAATGAGATTACATTAATCCTATGGAACTATTAAATAGAATAAATTCACTCCTTTTTCAAACTCCCAAATGAGGTGACCATGGTTCCTTTTTATAGAAAAAATGGGAAGATGATGTGGGCACCGAGATTTTGAGATACCTATTTTATAGCATCCCAACAATTTCATACATTAATATTACATAATTTTAAATATAAACAACATAATAGTATTACACATAGAGGATCCAATGTTTTATTTTTTTGGGAAAACTAGGACCACACATAAAAAATACTACATGAAGCATAAACATTTATTTAATTTCTTCTTCTCTAGCTTCTAATTGGTACTTGTCTCTCCTTAGTACATGTAGACACTTGAGGATATACATCAAAAGTGGCAAGATAGAATCCAATAATGAGGATAGATAAGGAAAATATAGTTTGGGGTGAGCATAATCAGAATATAGGCAAAAGATCGTGAACATGAGAGGGGCATAAATAGATGACTTGAAATGTGGCATTGCATAAAAATGAAACATCATGTTTTAGTGGTTAAATACCACACATACTTGTGGACCAAGATTTCATCTGGTTCACACATCATTCCACATATAATCATGAGATTAATCACTTTAACCATTGCATTGGAGAGCTGTATAATTTCGGGCGCACCCGCCACTTTGAGACATTCATATTGCGCTATATAATTCTGGGCGCACCTGCCACATCATAACATTATCATTATCATGATTTCCACATAGAACACATATCAAAATTTATCATAACTAACCCATGTAATGTAATGGGTTTCATTTCATAATAATACATTCATAATCCTTCGGTTCCCAAATGAAAGATGGAACCACATACATGATACAAGAACCATCAATCATGAATGTGAGGTAAAAGTTGAGTTCTTAATAGAGTCATTCTTTTGGAAAACATTTGGTTTGATAAAATCATTATAATAAAACATGTATATGATAGAAAAGGTAAGATAATTATGATGCAATTATCTTTATGGAGTGACCATATCAAAATGGAGTGAAAGAGGGAGAACCCGAAAGAAGAAAATTGGGTTTGAGATTTCCCCTTACCTTTTAACTGAATACTTCCTTCTCTTTAATGTCCTATATAATGACATTGTATTCATTAATTAGAAATTAAACAACCTTTTATACATTAATAAGGTTCATTCTAGTTTCATTATGTTATTTAATGTGGCTTTGAATGAGTTACAGAGTTTAGAAACAAGGTTTGGGAATGTTTGTTTTTATGGTTTTCTTGAATGGTTCTCCAATATTCTTAAATTGTTGTTCAGGAAGAACATGTATAATCATCCAGAACTGATATTACATGTTATTAATGATATTAATGGAGTTTTAATGATCTTATAACGAATTTTTTTAGATCTATGTGGATGAATCATTAGATAAGAATTAAATGATGATTGTTTGGGTTAATTTGGGCGGTTTTTCGATCACCAAAAACTTTTTTTAATTTATCACCTAGTATTATTTTCATAAGTCAGTTACAGAACTTTAAATAGGTCATAATACTTATAAAATATTCTAGGTCAACCATAAAAATGGTTTCATGACCAGATCTGATGGTATAAATGGATGAAGAAGGCATGTCGTTCATGAGGGTGATAAATTAACACCTCATGAACTCGTTCTCTTTAAAATAAAAGGAAGAGGGAAAGGGGTTGGATGATTTAATATCCCATTATAATCATTAAATTACAGTATATTTATAATAATGGAGTTAAAATACCATTTCGGTAATGATATGTGGGGAGAGATCAAGAAATGAACTTGAACATGAAAGGAAACTAAAGGAGAAGAGGGAGAGAAATTAACTCTTGAATCCTTCTCTTGAGAACCACCTTAAGAGCCTAAACGTAGTATTTTGATGAGACCAGAAGATCTTGGACATGGGGGAGGGGCTAGGGAGGATGTTTGCGAATATTTTAGGGAAGTCTTGAAGCATGAGAGGTGTTAGGGAATGAGGGTGTGAATGGTGGTTTTTATAGTGGAGGGAAGGGGTAAATTTTTAATATTTAATTCATTATATTATTATTTCCCTCAAGACAACCAATATTATTGTTTAATGTAACCCCTAATAAAAATAAGTTCATGTGATTTCTAACCATGTGGCATTTTATCACTTGTGATGTCATGAATATTGTATTTAATTTTAAAATTGTCTATACCGTATTTTATCGTATTTCACTATTCATAAAAAATTCTAGTTTTTCAGAAAAATACCATAAATTTAACCTAACCATTTTTCTATCTATAGAATTATAATATGAAGTCCATTTTTCCAAATTAATTTTCTAAATATTATTTATTTATTTTTTAAATAATGTCATAGTGAATTTGAAAAATAAAAATCTTAATGGCGCACTTAGTTTATTTTCTCATGGAAAAATTAATTAAGATATAATTAGCTTATTGCCTTAAAAAAATAAAATAATATAATTTTATAATATTCAAAAGTGTCATATTACTATTCATTTTACTATTCATAAGGGTATGTTACTATTTACTATAAAAACTAGTTTGTTCTATCAAACTCCAAAAATCATCTTCAACACAACTGTGTGTGTCGGATTTTCAAAATTCCAAACCCAGAAGTGACAAACTTATGTCTAAAGGTCACTTATCACTTATTAGTTCATTATGTTTTGCATTCATGTTATTTTATGACATAAATTTAAGAAGATAATTTTCATTGAAAAAATTTGGGCCATTACATTCTTCCCCCCTTATGAAATTTCACCCTCGAAATTTCATTTTACATAAACAGGTGAGGGTACTAATCCTTCATCGCATCTTCCGGCTCTCAACATGCTTCCTCAATCTTATGGTTCCTCCAAAACACTTTGACAAGGTGGGTTGTCTTGTTGCGTAGAACCTCATCACTACAGTGTAGAATCATTACCGATTGATCCTCTTAGGAGAGATCATCATCAATATGCACCACCCCTAAGTTTAGTACTTGTGAAAGATTAGGTATGTACTTCCTATGGAGTGATACGTGAAAAACATCATGAACTCGAGCCATATTCGTTGGAAGTTCAAGACGATAGGTTATGGCTACTATGAGGTCAAGGATCTCCAAGGGGCCAATTTTCCTAGGGATTAGTATCCCTTTCTTCCAAAATCACATGACTGTCTTCGATGGAGATATTTGAAGGAAGACTTTATCTCCAATGTCTAAATTGAAGTCCCTTTGACGGTTGTCAGCTTGGATCTTTTTCTAATGTTGAGAAGCATTGATGTGTTTATGGACGACATGAACCTTCTCTATCATCTCTTGAACAAGATCAGGTCAAAGTAGCTTTCTTTCTCCAACTTCAACCCAAAAGGTTAGATTTTTACATTGCTTTCCATACAGAGCTTCATATGGAGCCATCTGAATACTCAATTGGAAACTATTGTTGTATGAGAACACAGCCAATGGTATATGCTGATCCCATCCACCTTTGAATTTTAGAGAGAAAGCTCTAAGAATATCTTCAAGTGTCTAAATAGTCCTTTCAGATTGGCTATCATTTTGGAGGTGATAGGTCGTGCTGAAATTTAATTTATTAATCAAAGCATGTTGGAGGCTCCTCCAGAATTTAGATGTGAAACTCAGATCAAAGTCATGGACAATTGATAGTGGATCACCGTGCAGTCTCACCACTACCTTCACATATATCATTACAAGTTGTTCAAGTGAGAGATCGTCCTGAATAGTGATAAAATGGGAAGTATTAGTGAGTCGATCAACCACAACCCCTATTGCATTATTTCCCTTTGACGTCTTTGGGAGACCTGTGACAAAGTACATAGTAACTTTTTTCATTTCCACATGGGTATAGGCAATGTCTCCATCATTCCTTTGGACTTTTTTCACTAAGCATCAACTTGCTGACATACCATGCACCGTGATATATATTCTACAGTCTTCTTCTTCATGTTATCCCACTTGAAGTGTTCCCAAAGATCACGGTACATCTTGATACTCCTAGGATGGATAGAGAAAGTTGAGCTATGTGCATTGTCCAATAGTTGCTTCATTATCCCATGTGATGAGGGCACAAAATTTCTTGTTCCAAACCGAATCACACCATCATCATCGATATGGAACTCTCACAGCTTCCCTTCTATTACTGCATTCACCATCTTTTGTATATCCACATCATCGCTTTGTGCTCCCTTAATCTTCTACTGGATGGATGATTGCTCAATAATTTGGTCAAGGTAGGATGTAACCCCTACCCTTATGATTTCAAAATCCATTCTTTACATATCAATGAAGATAGGGTCTTTCTCAATCCATATCAAGGAGAGATTAGAAGATTATTTTCTGCTTAGAGCATCAGCTACCTTGTTCACCTTTCCAGGATGATAATGAATATAGCAATCTAAATCCTTGACTAGATCCAACCATCTCCTTTGACACATTTTGAGCTCCTTTCATGTGTATAGATACATTAGCATCTTGTGGTCAGTGTATATGTGAAAATTCACACCATAAAGGTTGTGCCACCAGAATTTTAAGGCAAAAATCATGGCTGCCAGCTCTAGATCATGCATCGGTTAGTTCTGGTCACTAATCATCAACTGTTGTGACACATAGTCTATCACGTCATCATTTTTCATGAGTACAAAACCCAATCCTTTCATTAAAACATCACTGTATATCCCAAACCTTTCTCCAATTTTCGGTAGTGTGAGTACAGGTGTAGTGATTAGCCTTCTCTTTAGCTCCTTGAAGATTCCCGCACATTCTTACATCCAGACATACTTTACCCCTTTCATTGTGAACTTAGTTAGCTGTCTTGACAATCATTATAAGTTTATCACAAAACATCAGTAGTAATCCAAGAAAATTATGGATTTATATGACACTAGAGGGACTCATCCATTTTTCAATCACCTTTTTCTTTGAAGGATCCATAAAAATTCCCTCACTTGTGATCACATGTCCGAAGAACATGACTTGCTTCATCCAAAAGTTACACTAGATGAACTTGGCATACAACTTCTCCTTTCTCAATGTTTCCAACACAAGTCATAGATGTTCTTCATGTTCCTCCTTTCTCTTGGTGTATATGAGAATATCATCAATAAACACTACCACAAATTTATCTAGGTAATGTCTAGAGACTCTATTCATCAAATCCATGAAGATTTCTAGAGCATTAGTAAGTCTGAATTGCATCACCAAAAACTCATAGTGCCCATACCTTGTACGGAAGGATGTCTTCTGAATATATTCCCTATTAACCTTTACCAGATTATATCTAGAACAAAGATCCACCTTTGAGAAGTATTGAGCTCCTCTTAACTGATCGGAAAAGTCTTCAATCCTTTTAAGAGAATACTTGTACTTTATGGTGATTTTGTTTGGTTCCCAATAATCAGTACACAGCCGCATTGTTCCATCCTTCTTCTTCACAAAGGGCACTGCTGTACCCCAAGGTGGTGCACTGGGGCATATGAACCCTTTATCCAAATGCCCGTGTAGCTGCTTCTTTAACACGTCCTGTTCGATAGGGGCCATCCTATAGGGACACTTCAGGAGAGAAGTATCACCGAATATGAGTTCAATTGAGAACTCTACCTCCCGATCCCCGGGAATTCTGGGTAACTCTTCATGAAATACATCACATTATTCCCTCAAGATGGGAATTTCATCGAGGTTGGCACTTTCCTTTGACTCTACCATTTGGGAGAGGAATGCTACTTATTAGGGAATCAACACCCACATCATTGAAGGATTTTTCACAGGAGATTCATGATCTTCAATGCATTTGTAGAAGAGCCTGGGATGCTTCAGAATATGGAAAGATATTTCCTTTTCCCTACAATTGATATATTCTCTATATAATGAGTACCAACCCATTCCCATTATAGCATCGAATTCCACAAAGGAAAGTATTAGGATATTTTCTGGAAGAATCTTCCCACATACACCAACAGGAGAAGATTCAAACACTTGGGTTGCAATGATTACCCCACTTGGTGTTTTTACAGATATCTCTACTTCAAGGTTTTGTGGCTTTGATGCTATAGTTCTAGCAAACTTGCATGATATAAAGGAATGCGTAGAACTAGAATCAAATAAGACTCTTTCCATTCGTGAGTGAATAGGAAGTGTACCTTGTACGACTTCATTATCATGCTCCACCTCCGAATTAGTGATGGCATAAGCCTTCCCTTGTTCCTTTTACTTTGGTGGTTGTTGACACTGATTACCCTCAAGAGCTTGAGGTTTAATGCACTAGTTTTTATAGTTCCCTAGCTCTCTACAGTTTTAGCATTGAACCATGAGTGGTTATCTCCTTTCATCTGCTACATTATCTTTCCTTATTGTGTCTTTTATACACTCTTTAGCATGGTGTCCTTCATTCCCACACTTGAATCATTTACCAGTCCCTTTGAGGTAGTTCCAATGGTGTAACTTCCCACATTTTTGGCATGTGAGTCGTTGATTTTTTTCCCACCTTTGTCATTAGATCCACCACCTTGAAATTCCATCATTATTTTCTTATCACCATATCCATGGGACCTTTTTCTAAACTCCATCTCCACTTTGAGAGAACATTGAACAACTTCTTCATAACTCTGAAAGAATCAAATTGAAATATCCTTTGGAAGGTGTGGTTTTAATCCACTATATAATTTATCAATTATTCTATCATTGTTGATAACAAAACCCGAAGCATACCTTGAAAGCCTTATGAAATTCGCTTTATAGGTTGTGATAGATTATCCTTCATTTTTCTTGAGCACAATAAATTCACTCTCCATCTTCATACAAATATTTCTTGGGAAATACTTATTATGAAAGATTATCATAATGTCTTCCCAATCCATCACTTCAATTTCATCCCTTGGTATGGTGTTCTTAATCAAAGCCCACCATTGATCAGCTTCTCTGTGTTGACGATAAATGGCTTGGGTCACCATCTCCATCTCAAAATAGTGAAGAACAGAAATAATCATCTCCATGGAGTTGACCCCCTGATCCGCAACTAGTGGATTAGAATATACACTAAACATCGATGGTTGTTGATGCATTTAACATTCAATATCCAGTTGCTCCCTCTTTGGATTAGGAATGTGTTTCCCATTATTATGTTTATTGTTCATAACCTGAGATAATTTGGTATGTACCACCATGAGGTTTTTAACTCCACCTCCTAAATCAATTGGGATGTCATTTGGGCAAACATTGCATTGGCCCATGCATGAGTTGTTGGCATGATTTCTCCTAGTTCCCACCATTTTATAAAATAGAAATTCTTAGAACAAAACATAAGTAAAAAATTTATGAATAACTTATTCAATTAAAAAATCTATACCAAAAACCTAACATAGGGGATCCCTATGTATATTTTCTTATGTGCCTACTTGTACTTAGTCACATGATAGAGGTTTTCTCAGGGGTTCACTAATCCTAATTCCCAATTTAACTAAACTATTTCTCTGATACCAACTATAGCATCCCAGCCTTTCCTTATATTACTATTAAATAATTTTAATGATAAAACACATAATTGTATTACACATAGAGGATCCAATTGTTTAGTGTCATGGGAAAACTAGGACCACACATAACAAACACAACATCAAGCATAAAAAATTATTTAATATCTTTTTCTCTTGCTTCTTATTGGAACTTGTCCTCTCCTTAGTACATGTAGCCACCATAGGATATACATTAAAAGAGGTGATCTAGAAGCCCAGTAAGAGGATAGATAAGGACAATATAGCATGGTGTGAGCATAATCATAACATAGGCAAAAGATCATGAACCTGATAGGGGTATAAATAGAATACTTGAAATGTGGCAATGCATAAAAATGAAACATCATGTTTTAGTGGTTAACTACCACACATACATGTGAACCAAGATAGCATCCTGTTCACACATCATTTCACATATACTCATGAGATTAATCACTTTACCCAATGCATTGTACCACTGTATAATTCCAAGCGCACCCATCACTTTGAAACATTCATATTGCGCTATATAATTCCGGGCACACCCGTCACATCATAACATTATCATTATCAGGATTGCCACATAGAACACATATAATAAGTGAACATAACTATCCCATGTAAAGGAATGGGATTCATCTCTTAATAATACATTCATGAGATTTGGTTTCCCAAAATAAAGAAGAACAAACATTCTTGATATAAGAACCATCAACCATGAATGAGATTTAAAAGTAGAGTTCTTAAATGAAGAGTTCTTTTGAAAAACATTTGGTTTGACATAAACATGATTATAAAACATGTATATCCCAGAAAATGTATTATAATTATGAATTAACTATCTTTATCAGGTAACCATATCAAAATGGAGTGAAAGAGGGAGAACCCGAAGGAAGAAAATTTGGTTCGGGATTTCCCCTTACCTTGTATTCGAATGCTTCCTTCACTCTATTGTCCTGTATAATGACATTATAATCATTAATTAGAAATTCCATAACCTTTTTTACATTAATAGGGTTCATTCTGGTTTCATTATATGATTTTATGTGCCTTTGAATGAGCTATAGAGTTTAGAAACATTGTTCTGGAATGTTTGTTTTTATGGTTTTCTTGAGTGGTTCTCTTGTATTCTTAAATTGATGTTCGGGTAGAACATGGCTAAACATACAAAACTAATATTACATGTTATTAATAAAATTATAGGAGTTTAAATGATATTATAATGAAATATATTAGATCCCTTTGGTTGGATCATTAGATAAGAATTAAATGATGATTTTTGGGCAATTTTGGGCGGTTTTTCGATCACAACAAACATGTTTTAATTTATCACTTAGTAATATGTTCATAATTCAGTTACAGAACATTAAATAGGACATAATAAATATAAAATATTCTTTTCCAACCATAAAATTGGTTTCATGACCAGATCTAAAGGTTGAAATGGACGAAAAATGCATGTCATTCTTGAAGGTGATAAAATAACACCTCACGAGCAACGTTCTCTTTAATATAAAAGGAAGAGTGAAAGGGGGATGGATGATATAATATAACATTAGAATCATTAAATTATAGTATAGTTATAATACTAGAGTTATAATACCATTTTTGTGAAGATAGGTGGGGAGAGATCAAGAAACGAACTTGAACATTAAAGGAAATTAAAGGAGAAGAGGGAGAGAAATTACCTCATGAATCCTTCTCTTGATAACCACCCTAAGGGCCTATGATTGGTCTTTTGATGAGACCAGAAGCTCATGTACATGGGGAAGGGTTTAGGGAGGATGTTTGGGCAGGGTTTATATAAGGCTTGGAGTTTGAGAGGTGTGAGGGAATGAGGGTGTGATGGGTGGATTTTATAGTGGAGGGGAGGGGTAAATTTTGAATATTTAATTCATTATTTTATTATTTTCCTCAAGACAACCAATAGTATTGTTTCATGTGACCCTTAATATTAATATGTTGATGTGATTTTGAACCGAGTGACCTTGCATCACTTTTGATGTCACAATCAGTGTATTTAACTGTGAAGTTGTATATAAGGTATTTTACCGTATTTCACTATTCATAAAAAATCGAGTTATTAAGAAAAATACTAAAAATTTACCCTAACCGTTTTTCGTCGTGTAGAATTCAAAAAAAAAAATCCTTTTTTCAAAACTAATTTTCTAAATATTATAAATATATTTTTTAAATAAATTCAATGTTAATTTTGAAAAATAACAATCTTAAAGGGGCACATAGTTTTATTTCTCATTGAAAAATTAATTAAGATCTCATTATATTATTTCCTTAAGAAAATATAATAGTATTATTTTTTACAATTCATAAGTGTCATATTACTATTCATTTTACTATTCAAAAGGGTATGTTACTATTCACATAAAAAATCAAGTTTGTTCTATCAGACTCTAAAAATCATCTTGAACACAGCCGTGTATATCATATTTTCCAAATTCCAAACACAAACGTGACAGACTTATGTTTAAAGGTCACTTATCAATTAGTAGTTCATTATGTTATGCATTCATGTAATTTTATGACATAAATTTGAGAAAAGAATTTTCCTTAAAAAACTTTGAGTCATTATAAATTTCTTCTGTATTTTGTGTTGTTGAAGGGAATTATCTCATGATGGAAAAGAAAATTCTTCTATTTCATCATTACAATGTCAAATTTGGAAGCCATTGGACATCTATAATGGTAGATATTTTCAAAATACCAAACCTAGATTTGGTCTTCATGCAGAATCAGCTCTCTAGAGATATCAATTTGTTTGGGACACTATATAGACCAATTTGGATTATGTCTCGTGATAGGAGTTGTATCCACTTGATTTATATATAATTTTACAATATTTCAACACATTTGGATGAATTTATTTCTCGAGACATGTAAAATAGTTGACATATGTCCATGGGATTTCATTTAGTTTTTCCAATTTTTCTTTTACATCATCCCTGGCCTTCCAAATCACATACTCCATTAGTGAAATCACCATAACAAGTGAATTTTTTCTTTCAAAAAGTGATAAACATTGAATAATTATATCAAATGGTAAGTGTAATTTTTTATTATATTTGTGATTTTAAATACAAAACAAGCATAAAATTAATATTTAAGGGTGAAATAATGAAATCAATCATGGTTTAATAATACACCCACACCTAAAAATTTTCAATACTAGAAATAAACCCATATCATGTAATCAAAAAAAATTATAAAAATATATTTATATTCATATTAATCAATCCACATTATAAATATACACAATGTGATAATCTTATCAAGATTAAATCTCAATAAATTTTAATTTAATTTAATCATAAAACCAATCAAAACACAATCCATTGATAATATTGACACTATTCTTAAAGAAACATGTTATGCTCCCCCATGAAATTAATTATCCATTTGTGTGTGTTACAACCATTTCATGTTCATATCTCCTCCATTTATTCAGTATATTAAGTTGAAGTAAACAAATTCTTATTACATGGTTTAATTCACCAAACCAATTAAGCATTCTGTTGCAATAAAATTTCTAGACATTATCACATAAGAATTCCAAAAAGTAAAATATTAAGATATTAAACGAAATATTCTCATGATTTGTACATTTCATCACTCTTCTCATTATTATTATTTTTATTAATTTTTTATTAAATTTTTTAGGGTGTAAAACTATTGTATATCAGGTACGCACACATAGGTAAATTAGTTAGAGTACTAAAATAGATCAGAAGTGAAATGAATGTTTGTATCAACCATTGATATAAGTTGAATTTTATACCCAACAGGTGTATAACTTCAGTTGAATGGGAAAAATT
Source organism: Viscum album (assembly GCA_963277665.1). NCBI lineage: Eukaryota > Viridiplantae > Streptophyta > Magnoliopsida > Santalales > Viscaceae > Viscum > Viscum album. The sequence continues at coordinate 330,403,362 of OY728128.1, forward strand.
TTACATATCATAGTTTCATGAAATGTTTAATGGAGAAATCAATAACACAATTTCCATGAAGAAATATCATTAATAATGATCTCAAAATCTAAATTGTTTTATAATGACACAATCAATTATAACATCTAAAACATCTATTTTTATAAAAACCAACCATAAATAATGAAATATTTATTATTATTATTATTTAACCAATGAATTTTGAAGACATTAATTTCATATATATTCCATAAATAAATGATCATGTTACATGGTATTTTTTTTTTGAAAATTAATACAAAACACATACTTAAGAACTCACATATGAATAACCTGAAGAAGGTACCCCAAAATATTGTCCCCTCCCCCAAACATAGAACATTTTATTTCCATCAATGTGAACCGATGAGATAATATGTTCAAATTAAATGTAGAATTTAATATAGGACAAACAATATAAAAGTGAAATGTATAAGAACAACATGATATTTTCATGTAATGATGGGGTCATGAAGTGGGATGAAATAAACTGCATTGATATGAGGTACCTTGAGGTATTAATTCGACCATTTCACATTTATTGTAAAGGTCCTTCCTATTTCCTACTGTTTGAACACCACAACATCTTAAGGAAAAAATTCAGATACAACGTAATGACAAAACTATCTAAAACATAACTTACCAAGCATCAGATTCAGTTGTGAAATTATGAGTATGAATTTCTCTCCAATATGAAGCCCCCTTTTTTGATCATTCTATCAGGAGACACATTGATCTTTCTAGTAGAGCCTTGGATTATCATATGATGACAATCAAATCCCTTAATGCTTTTGAATTTTTAGCTTCCTTAAAATTCCAGCATGGGATAAATCTATGTTTCATATCTATATACGATAATATTACTGATGTTTGACCTCTTTGAGGAGTAGAAAAGAGGTCCCAAAAAAATCTAAAATGGGGACACATGTATGGGAATATTTATGATATCCAATAAGTCCAAAGTGCAACATCCAACTGCTTACCCCAATCCTTCCTACAAGGATGGATTATTATTTCCAAATTTGTTTTAACAGCCAATTTGAAATCTTAGCCATACCTTTTGTTTGTGGGTGTTATGGTTTTAGTTATTTTGTGTCAACCCGTAATTCCAAAATATGGAATTCAATTTCTAATTACAAATGTGTTCCCCTTGGTCATGGACGATGGCCTTTGATACTCCAAACCTTCCAAAAGTATGTGTGTTGATGAAATCAACTACAACACGAGAATCATTAGTCTTGGTGGCCTTGGACACCACCCATTTGGTAACATAATCAACCAAAAATGTAAAATACAAAAAAGTTGAACTTGGAAAAGGAACCATAATATAAATTCTCTATGCATCAAAAATCTCACAGAATAAGATGGGTTTTTTGGGAATCCTATGTCTCCTCAAAATGTTTCCAGTGTATTGGAAATATGATAATGCCACAAAAAACATGAGATCATGGATTAATCAAGTAAAATATGATCTAGTATCTAAGACATTCATAGTAATATATTGGGGTCAAAATGTTTCCCATTATGAATTTGTATAGTGGAAATGAAATACATACTTAATGTCATGATCATGAAAAAACCTCCTAATAACTCGATCACTGCACATGTTTTAAATGTAGGGATCATACCAAACATAAAACATAAACTAACACTTCAATTTTTTGACATGATGTCTCTTTAAATTTGTATGAATTTGAGAGGAAAAAAGTATCTTTTTTTAATCATCATACCAAGGATGTACAACTAAGAGTTCAAAAATATTCCCATTTAAAAAGATTCTAGATGGGGTACCTAGTTCAAAGTGTCATCCTCTAGTGTGTGAGTAATCCAAACCATTTGGTCCATGACCACGTGATATGACCCATTATTATCCATTATCTCAATATTGAATTCTTGAAGAAGGAGAATCCATCTGATAAGTCAAGGATTTTCATGTAGTTTTCTCATGAGGTTCCTCAAAGCTGCATGGTGAAAAAAAAACAACGTTAGAGTCTAGTAAATATGAACATAATGTTTCTAAATAATATATGATAGAAGGAAACTTATTTTCCTTGGATGTGTCCTTTTATTGGTCTGACTCTAATATCCTTGAACCATGGATAATCAGATGTGAATGCCACTCTAACCTCTATGATAAGGTAGATCCAAATGAAATGATTAAAGCATCACAAATAAACTGAAATGGAATTTCCCACCATGGGGTCTTTATGATTGGTGGAGAGGTCATGTGGTTCTTTAAATAATTTCATTATACCTTGAATGATTCTTCAAATATGAAGATTTTATATTTTTGAAGCAATCGAGTTAAGGGTAGAGGGGTATTTCTAAAATCTTATATGAGGCATTGATAAAAGCCTACATACCCTTGGAATAATATAACTTCACACAAACATGATGATTATGGGATGAATTAAATGATATCATCCTTACATATATCAACCTATATTCTTTGTTTTGACACTGCATTCCCGAATACAATGCCTTGATCTACCATAAAATTACACTTTTCAATGTTCAAAACCTGATTCTTCTCAATAAAATGACTCAAAAACTTTACCAAACAAATGATAAATTCATCAAATGAATATCCATTAACTATAAAATCATTCAGAAATACCACCATTAATGTCTCAATTAAATATGAATAAAAATACTAATCAGGAATTTATAGAACGTACGTAGGGAATTGCAATGTCCAAATTGAATCCTTCAGTAGGAAAATGTATCGAATGTATAAGTGAATATTGTATTACACTAATCCCCCAGATCAATGGGAAGCTGAAAATAACAATAAAGGGCTTCCAATAAACAATAATGTGTCTTACTAGCTAGTCTCAAAATCATTTGATCAATAAATGGGAGGCTTAAATGGTCATTGTGAGTGGATTGATTTAGTTTCTTATAATAAAAAAACCTAAAAAAATTTATTCGAACCCTCATTGAAATTAATTCTCTTCTCTGATATTTTTAAAATAAAATAACCCCACTTTTATTATACACAACCTGAATAGGACTCAACGAATAGGATTCTAAAATGGGATAAATTAAACCTAACATGAGAAATTTTTCATCTTCTTTTCTAACAACATCCAAATAAATTAGATTAATTCTACTTTGTAGCTGCTTAAATCAGTTTAGTCTCATCCTCAAATATAATCCTATGCACAATAATAGAGTGTCTAATACCTAATATATCATCCAATGTCCACCCAATTTCCTTAATATTCTCCCTTAAAATATTACAATGTATTTTTTCATGTCCAAAAGGGATATTGTTAGAAATTATAATATGTAATCTCTCACCACTTGAAAATTATTAGTATTTGATATTTTTAAGAAATAGAATCTGATATAATGAAGGGGCTTGTAGTATGTATAGATAAATTGAATGAATTGAAATATGTGAAGAATGAACAATTGTATCAGAATATACATAATAAAAAACAGAGAAGAATGCATCAAATAAATCAACATACTCAATAATCATTTCATAATTTGAGTGAAAATGAAAATTTTCATAATATGAATCCATAACAAAATGATATCCATGGGTGTTTTGTGGATTAGAAAAATGTTTTTAATTGATTTTATACATCAAACGTCAACCAATTCGCATAATCTCTCTCGTCATAGGAAAACAAAAAACCTTGGGGTTTTTACATGTTCATTCAAATGAGGATATGAAAAGTGATCCTCTTAGGGGTACTTAATTTTGTCTATAACATTAAATATCAAAAAATCAACTCAAAAATCCATGTAAAGTGTACCATTATAAATATTTATTATCATTTTTTAGTTTTGAGGATGGTTCTATGTAAAATAATGGGATGATGATAATTTACCTAATAATTGTCCTTTTTAAGAATGCTGATGTCTACTATAAAGATCATGTCTACTGACCAAAAAACTACTTTCCCAAGAAGTCAAACTAGATATGTTGATGTTCTATTCTACAACTATTCCACTACACTCATATGACTCAACTCAGCAACCTATATAGAAGAGAACATAGACTGGAGAATCACCTTTATGGAAGCTCCCAAATCACATAAACAATCAAAGAAGTGTATCTTCCCTTTGGTGTATTGGATGGTGAATTGGTATTGTGTCTGTTGAGATGAATTTTATCCCTATGAGTTCTAGATCAACTCACAGAAATTCACTACATTTGGATGCACATATCTATGAGGACCTATAAAATAGTGGATGTATGTCTTTGTAGTTCCATATAGTTTGGCTCTTTTTCCTTCTGCATCATCTCTGACCTTCAAAATTACCTCCTCATATAATGAAATAACCAAAACAATTAAAATCTTTCTTTTTAACTTTCCTAACATTAAATAATTTAATAAAAGGAGAAGTGTAATATGTTATTATATTTGTGTTTTTTAATATAGAACTAGATTAAAACAGTGATGTATGGTTGAAATAAAGGAGTGAATCATGGTGAGATCATTTTATCCAGACATGGAAAGACCATAATTTATATCTTTTTTTTTCATTAGAACATTTTTTTTAATTTATTCCTTTTATCTCCAATGTGAGTATGACATTTTTATTTGGAAAATAATAATATTTCATAAAATTTTCAATAACTTTCTATGTTTTCTATTGAATATTTTTAACTTATTTAAAAAATAGACTTTATATATTTACACACGAATATGATTAGACACACATGTATACATTTTTATATATTTACACTCAAATTTTGATTCTTTGTTTATATATCAATTTATATAGATTATATATATATGTTATGTGTATTTATTTATTTTTCATACATAATGAATTTTTTTGACCATATTATGATCTATATTAATAAAAATGGATGGATTGGAATTTTTTTATATAAGTTTTTGGTGAATGAGATAAAGAGTTCAACATGTTTGAAATAGTGAATTCATAATACCCATCTAAAATCAGTTGACTGTATTTATGTTGTTGTTATTGTAGAATAATTCAACCACAAGTGTTGTAAGTACATTATATTTATCGTAGAATCTATCAAATCTCTAAATGTCATAATAAACATGGCGGAATACTAAATGTACATAATATATGGGATGATACTATGATTGATGGATTATTTTATATGGACAACAGTGTTAATTATGAAATAGTTCAAATTGAAGAAATTAAAATGTAAATTGAAGTAGGAATTAATGATTATCCAAAAATGTATGATACATTAAATAGTTGAGTAAAGTGACAATTCAATACAATTTATATGATCTATACAACATTTTCATCACTATTGATGTTATTTAATTTGAATGGTGTATTTTGACAAAGAGACACCAACATTAAAGAACATCTTGGTATCCTAGATGATATGATAATAGAATAAAATTATCATTCTATTATAAAATGTAACCCTAATATAATTATATTTTAAATTGGCATGATCTATGGAAAAAATCATGTTTTTCTAAGAGATTATATTTTTTCACAGATCTGTAATCTCTCATAAAATTAATTTAGTGCGGAGTAGATCAATATAAGAATGAAAAATTAGTTATAATTAATGTTATGTTGTATTTTCCAATAATTTTAATGTATATATGACTATATTAATGCATGGAAACCACTTAGAAATCTTCATGGTACATTGATACAATAGTTGAGGATGGGAAATGACATTACCTAGAAGAATCTCCTCAGTGAGAGGAAATTTAATATTTGTATCCTGAATTTGGAAATGATATGAGAATCTTTTATCATGAATTATCTATAGAATGAATGAACAGTACTAGAAGAAAAATTAGTACTAAAATTATATTTCATGTTATGTTGGTAAATTATAACTTTTCATCATAGTTATGAATGAAGCACAAATACATTATGTTTTATTATATTATGTCTTCACCAAAACAACCTGGTAAAGATATTGATGACTATTTTTCTCCAATAATCGATGATTTGAAAATTATTTGGGATAAATGTTTTAAATTTTATAATGCTCATAAAAGATAAGAGGTAATGTTAAGATACTAGTTGTATGGGATGATAAATGAATTTCTTTGTTATGTAAATTTATCAAGAAATAGAGTTAAATTAACATTTGTGTGTCCCATTTTTGAATAATGTATAAATTTAGATAGGTTGAAACATTACTTGGGGACTGTATTTTTTGAACATCATAAATTTTTACATAAAAAATATAAATACAAATCTTATATTAAAACATTTGATAGAAATAAAAACCAAAGTACAATAATATATATACTAATGATTAATCAATACATAGATAAAACCAAAGATATTGATAGTATTTTTTTCAAAACTTTTTCCAAAAAAGTACAAAATTTGGTTACAAAAAATGTTTATATTTCCTTGAATTATTATAATGGAATTATAAATACATCAATTTTATTCTTAATTTAATGCATATAAAAAATCCATGTTATTGTTTATTTTGATTTTACGAAATGTAAAAGACAAAAATAGGCATTAATGCTTGGTTGGATATGATTGGCATGTGGATAAACATAGAGTTGGAACTAGGGAAGGGTAAAAAAATAAACGTTTCTTCCTCTAACAACTTACACTCTATCCATGCAAGAGAGATATCAGTTCTTTAACTTTTTGAATGATTTTATGGTTCTATAGGGGTATTCATCAAATATTAGGAATACCATTAAAATGACTAATTTGATGTTAAATTTTCTAAAATATCATGATTATCACGTTGTTAAGATAGCCAAAATTTCTGTATATTTTTGTTGCATTATTCTTAATAATATATTTTAACCATTAACAAGAATTTTATTCATTTTTAAATCTATGTATAGGTAAGTTATTGTCTCAGTGATGTATCCAATAATGAACAAGGATATTTTTGTTATGTTATATGAATTCAAGATGTTCTTATCACCTTCATTATTTAATATAATGGTGAACTTGATGGTTCACATGGTTAGGGAGATTCAACATTGTGGTCATTTTCATTAATGATTGATGTGCCTCATTAAAAGGTATATAGAAATTTTAAAATGGTTTATTAAGAACAATGTTGTCCAGAAGTTTGTATCATGGGGTAATATATTATTTAATAATCGTTTTAATTTTATAATAATTACATATCAGATGTTGAAAGAATTGTCTCAAAATCCCATAATATTTGACACCTCGATTTAGAAGGGATTTATAGAAAATATTTTATTAAAATTACCATTATAGAGAAAGATAAATATACCGTTTACATTTTACATAATAGTGTAGAGGTTGTTCCAATCATTAAGGAACATACTATAATTACACAACATTATAATCCATTAAAGAATAATGAATGGATATAAAATACATATAATCGATCATTTATAGGATGGTTTGAAGATTATATTTATATCGAGTTATCTAAAAATATTTATTCAATTGCTAAAATAAATTGATGGAAATCTATAGAACAAAGTGTAAATTTATTATCCTATAATAGTTATGTAATTAATGGTTCTATATTTTATATAGAGGAATTATATAAATAGCTTATGATTCAAAATATTTGACTTATTCTTGTGGCATAATCAATGAACATATTAGGATCCAAGGTTATATATCCAATTTATTTCAATAATCAAAACATTGGATTCATCAAACAAATATATTTTTTGGATTATACAACATTTCAAGTGAAATTATTCCATTAAATATGGTATTATAATAGGCATATTGTTAAATTTAATTAATTGAGGTTCTTTGTGGTGAATTTCTAATTTAAGAACATAAGGATGAACTATTCATAATGAAATCATACAAGGTGCATGTATTTTATGTCCTTGATCCTATAAAAATAAATTTTTCAATTGTTCAATTGTGGACTAATACAACATCATTGTAAGATGAAAATACAATTAGGGATAACCCTTTCCATGGGATATAAAAAACATTTCATGGAAGTCCCAATAGTGATAGTGTCTTATATGTTATAATTAAACACAAGGAGGAGATTTGAATAAACAATACAGTATCCAAATCTATTAAAACATTAAAAAGAAAAAATCATTGTTCATTTAACATGTTAAATTTCTTTTAATATACTATTATTCTATGTTTTATCCATATAATTTTAAAAATATAACTTAGATATTTAGATTCTCAGGTTGATAACGAAATATCCATATGCTAATGTTATCGGTCACAAATATTAACCTAATATTATTTTTTAAACTATGAAATTTAAAGGGTATCAACATCACAATGTAAAAAAAACATGAGTGGTGAATCGTGACCATGTAAACTAAATTTATTTTTTAAATAATAACATGTGTGAAATTTGAGGATGGATGGAATCCATGTGGATATCCTTTTGACCCTAAAATGAATTTTCATAAGTAACATTGGGGTCACAACCTGGATACATGTGCCGATTAAAATAAAATCATGTCAAAATGTCATACCTGCATTGAGGATAATAGTTTTGGAATATAATAGAGTACTTTTAAGATTTAATATATCTATTTTATAGATAAATGTTTCATAATTAAGATTTTATTTTCCTATAATTATTCTATAAAGAGTTATTATATTTTAGATTATTTCCATACTAATTTTATTTAATGGTTTCTAGAAAATATGGTGGATTATTTTAGAAACTTTTGACAATTTATCTTCTCAAGGATGATGTTGGGAAAGTAAAAACCTACCGACCATCTATGTATGAAAAAAATATATACCAAGAAACACTAAAATGTTTCATTAGTCACATCTATAAGGGATTTTTTATGTGAATTGAAAATGATAATATTTAATTTTTAATTAATTATTTTATCAAATTTGATTTAATAAATTTAATTTATTATTCGAAAAACGAGTGCTGAAAATAAGTAGCATATATGAAAATCGATGTACTCATATTGTAAAGGAAGGATGTGTATGCTTCCATTAAATAAAGATATGTATTTTCAATATCAATTAAATGTTTTATGTTATACAAAAAGATATGTGTTTCTTTGATTAAATTAAAATTTATGTATTATAATCCAAATCAATTTCAATCCCACATCATGTGTTATGAAAGGAGGATAATGTAAATAATGAGGGAAAAGTAGTAGATAAAAACAGACAATCGATATTGGAATCATGTATAATAATGATATAATAATAATTTTTAATGCTTTATAATAGTACTATATGAAAATATAAATTAATGTTTGTATATTTTATATGGTTTAAACACATGATTCATATCAAACAATACCCAAAGAAAAACTACTTCTTCTAGCATTGAAGTATCTTGGAAAATATTTAATGTCATAGGTGTAGGTTTGTAGGTGTCATCGTGAGATTATTTTGATAGGAAAATGACACAAGGTAGTACATATGAAATTATAAAAGGATTATAGGAATAAATTGATTCTTTAAAATTTATTATTGTGTGGTTCAATTTGGCAGACCATTATATGTGAAAGGATAAAATAGAACAAATAATATAAAAATGACCAATACATGAAGATCTTCATGACCCAACTATATTTGAGTCTATCCATTCACCTAAACCGCCTCTATTACCTAATTTAATTTATTTTCTCATAAAACATATAAAATAAATTTGAATAAAAAATATTGTTAAATTTTATTACTGTAATTATATATTGTTAAATTGTGTGTGATTTATAACTATCAACACTCACCCATCACCTCGGTGTGAGGAGTATGGTTTAAAATATATAGGGAGAACTTCCAAAATATAAAAAACTCAAAAAATATCACATGGGAGTATGGATTAAAGTATCTCCTATAATAGGGGTTGGGATGTCTTTTCCTTTTGATGATCAGGATATCAACATGGTTGATGATGATATTAGAACATTCATATCATATTACTTTAATATTATAATTCAACATGGTGATAATGAGGTGTGTCATTTATAATTGTTTTCAAAATAAAAAACCACTCATATTTGATGAAAAATGTTTACAATTAGGTATGGTATTATATTTATACAAAATAAAGTGGAAACAAAAGGACATGTCCAGAAAATCTAATTGATAAACAAAAATATAAATGGAACACTTTGATATAAACATTTCCCCTCAACTACCACTACCACAGTTATTAACATTACATATTCATTTAGATACAATATTAAAATATGGATGTGTATCCTACATTGAATTAGAAGAAGAAATATTTTGTGAGGATAGTATGGAAAATAATTTATTCAAGAGTATATATGAAATATTTATGTCTGAATGGTAGGGACACCCAATTTAGAATGAAAACATGATGAATATTTTCATTATTTTTATCCAAAAATGATCTACTATTCATTATGGTTAGTAATTATTCATATATTCTAAAATATTACATATTATAGAACTACAAATTGAATAACATATGATGAAAATTATATAATTACTAATCCTATAATCATTTCTACACTTAATGTTCGATGTGAAATAGATGAATCTAAAAGGAAATAAAATTCAAGAAGTTTGAAAATATAATAAATACAATCAACACCTATTTATTTCTAGAATGTACAGTTATAACTTGACAATATAATCATATGAGATATATATTTCATTTTCAATAAATATTTAATTTTTTTAGGATTATTTTAATTCTCATCACATTCAATATTGATACACTAATTTTTTTATCCAAAACACAGAATTGAAAATAAATATAATAACATGACGTCAATTAAGATTTTTTCATGAAATAAAGTCAAAATTATATATATAAACATAAAAATAATCCTTTATGTTTCCATTAAAATGAGAATTTTTTTGTGATAGGTGTTGGTGCGGAAAATGAACATGTGTCCGACTCATCACAAAGGCTCAACAATCCAACAGAGAGAGCTCCACATGAACAGGTCAAGAATAACCCCTAACCTATCTCAAAAAGGCCCCGCATGAAGCTCTCTATGCAGTGGGTGTTAGTTATACTCTGATGGCTCCACGAGAGGTTCCACGACACCCCTGCCTGGTGGAAGTCCGAGCTGGTGCTAGCCCCTTCATGGTGTCTTGTCCTTCACAATTCACTTAACGTTGTTCCCATATTCTAAGCCCTATTCGGAATCTCGCCCCCTCGGTGAGGCCTCTGTGGGACAACATAATAGGGGCTTTTCACAGCACTGCGTTGATCAATGGCGAGTTTGGCCACCCTAGAGCTGGGGTTTTTCCTATCAAAAGACGGTGGACGCCATCCCCAAAACCATTGTTACTCTAATCTTTCACCTTTCCATTTTTCATAGACTATCATGAATCCCTCATATTGATTCCAAATTGAACATGGACTTTTCATGTTTTCTCCATTTTCATCCTTTTCAACTATTTCCTATAGTGGAGATGCCCTTCACGAAGGACCATGCCCTTCGCAGAGTATGGTGCCCCTTTAGGGTGCTCTAGGCTTCATGAAGTGTAAATCCTTTGAGAAATTCTCCAAAAACAATGGGATATTCTATAAGGCAAGCCCTAATCCCTTAATGGAGGCACTTCATGATCCATTGCCTTTTTCAAAGACCCCCTCTTCATGTAACATTTTCCCTTCGTGCATCCCCTCTACTCATAGTGATCCTTTCCCGTCACAAGGAGGATCCTCTTCGTGAAGACTTTCCCCTTCACGATGGTCATTCTCTTCCTGAATACCAGCCTCATTATGAAGCATATCATCATGGAAAACACCTGTTTCTATGACCAAATTCATTACACAAACATTTCCCGTATGGCCCTCTAGACTTGAACTAAGAAACATTAAATTCCCTTGGGTTGTGCTTCTCGTTTCCTTGCTTCTCGTAATTCTTCTTCTCATAAGCATGATAATAGGTATTACTTCTTCACATAGACACACTAACATGGACCCCATAGTGGATCACTCCATGACACCACTTCAACATGGAATTTCTAATTCATTCCCTTATCCATGGGGCAGGATGTACTAGTTATGTAAGTCTTAGGGGGCGTGGAGTGAACCCACCTCGTCCAAGCTGTTGGATGTTAAACTTCAAATCACCCCCATCCTTATTATATGACGATAAATTGTGGCCTCACCCCCTAAAATATACCGAGTTTACCTATGTTGTACAATTTCTACAACTACTTGTCTCCATAGGAATGAGATCTTCCTCACATAGAATGATATACTCTTTGTCAAAGTGGCACCTATCCGTGGGGAAGGGGAAACCATCATAGTGTAAGCCCCTATCATTTGTTACAAGAGGTAGAATACATGATCTTCTTCTCTTATTCCATGCCAAAACCCTCTTGTATTTTTCACCATTGGGCCTCTACCCCCATAGTAACTTGCAATCTCCTTCTCTTTGGGCTACTAGCCACGCATAAGAACTTATGTCCTCTTTGTGCTGCTAGCCACACGTAAACCCATATCTACTCTCTGTAGACTCGCCTTATGTGATGCTATAATGAGGTCCTTTTTCCTCTTGTTTCTCACATTTATCATGACTCTTGTGGTCTTAGAGTATTCATTGACCATGACATCCTCTCTGGACCGCCTAAAGTGTAATCCCCACACAACCGAACTACGTGGACTTTGATCCTTGTCTCCTTTGAAGGGTACATAGGAAGCCTCCCTGAGGTTAAATCACAACACATACTTGTCCCGACTTCCTTCATGTCAGTTCACTTTCATCCCATGTGATGTTAAACTATATCACCCCATGTGATCTACGTGTTCTTTGATCATTGTCTCCTAGGCAGGTTACGTAGGAATCCTAGATGAGGCTCAAGCCCAACACCCATCAACCCCAACAATCTTCATGTGGATTAATTTTAGTCCCACATGACAATAAACTATACCCATTTGGAACTACGTCGGTTTGATCCCTATATCCTAGGAATGGTAGGTAGGAAGCCCTCTCGAGGTCCAACCTAATCCCGTAGTAATTCTTTGTGACCCCATCCAACAATAATCCATTGTGACCCCATCCAGTAGTAATCCATTGTGACCCCATCCAGCAGTAACCCAATGTGATCCCATCTAGTGGTAAGCCACTATGACACCATCTAGAGATAAACCAGTGTGACCCCGTCTAGTGGTAAGCAGGTGTGACCCCATACAGTGGTATGCCACTGTGACCCCATCCAGAGGTGAGCCATTGTAACCCCGTTCAGAGGTAATCCATTTTGACCCCATCCAATGGTGTGCTGTTGTGACCCCATCTAGCAGTAAGCCATTGTGACCCCATCCATTGGTAAACCATTATGACCCCATCCAGAAGTAAGACATTGTGATTCACTTCGTTGGGACCTGATTCTCTAGTCCACCTCTTTATCAGCAAACCAACTATTGGGTGACTAACCAAGTTTTAACCCAAGCTTCAGTGAACCCTCCTTGGGTCATGCCCATCTGATCCACTCTTATCAGTGTTCTGATATGTTCGATCCATATCTTCTAGATGTTAATCCCACAGTATACACCATGTTAAAAATGAGAAGCAAAGGAAAATCATCAAGACAATTCCATGGAATACAATTCGGTGCATTCAAAGCAGAGTACCTCGTGCATTCGCCCCCTCAGAAGCCCTATCATATGGGGAAGAAACCCAGATGCACCAATGTTCCATCATCTAGACATGCCAGTGATATCCAACGTGACTACTCCCCCAACCAAAGATTTTTACTTGGACCAGACCACTTAGAGTGTCCTAACAGATGTGACATAATTAATAGGATCCCATGTAGATGTGGCACTATGAAACCTTTCCCAAGCAATTTCTGAAGCCTATGGGGGACACCCACACCAGGCGATGAGTTCTGAGGTGGAATCCAGGGAAGGAGGATTCAAAATATAGTAATCCCTTTTCGATATAGGATTAAAAACGCGTGGAGAAGAATTGGATGTCACCTGCCTTTGTAAAATGGGAACATGGGGAAACAAACTAGTGTGCCCTCCTCTGGATGGATGGACATATGCGTGCGCCCTGGAGAAAGCATATGAAACAAAAATGGTGATCTTAACATGAAGTTTTTCTCCTCAATATATATATTAGTATTGTTTGATACATCAGTGGACTAGCATGTCACCCGATCCTGCTATCCGACGATGAGTCCCTCCATGAAAATAGTGGTCCTAGCATGAAACTCACTAGATGTTGGGGAAGTTGAATGTTGGACATCCAAGTTGGCGATGCTATGAGCGTGTATCCTTCATACAAATCATGGAAGATAGAATGGAATTGGGGGACTTAATGTATCTTTTATCCTCTAATCACTAATGGTTTATACTCACTGATTTATATGACCCATGTTGTCATAATAGGAAACAGATCATCGCCCACCCACTGACGCAGAGGAAGGGGTAGTGTCATCATAGAAATCTCATGCGGCCACATATCTCAGGAAAATAAAACCATGTCCATGGATGCTAGGCTCCCACGCCCATCCTTTACATCTGAACAGATTCAAAGAAGGGTGATCAATAACCTCGTTCGTCGATACAAGGAGGATGGGATTATATTACCTGGGATATGGACCCATGAGACCTAGAGGCTTATGCGCCTCACTATCACTGCCTCCCCCAAGAGTCGTGCAAGGACCCTCTACTCCCCACTCAGACGTATGATCACTCCAGGAGCTTTACCTTAGAACTCTTTAATGACTCCCTTTGGTATGTGGATGAATAAAGGGATGTCTGGGTCATTCAGTGGTAATCTCGTCTTATGATCTACTATGTAGGGATCCCACCATGCCACATCAGTACTGCCCCCAAGCCCCACCGGTTGAGGAGTAGGTGAGCTACCTGCATGCATCATGGAACCCAGTCCATTTTACCCGCCGCCATTGTCGGGCACAGGCTGAAGAGGTTACCCACCAATGGTTGTCAATGTCCAAGGCTACCATGGACCACGCCACTGCCAGCATATGTGATTTTCCCCCATATTTATGCTGAGCAGGTGAACACATATGAAAATCCTAGATTGAGGCCTCATCCACTCCACAGTCAGGATGGGTCGACTCTCCTAGTCGCCGACACAGGCATCGTCTGTCACGGGCCAACCTGCAGCATTGAAATCCATTACATATGTCCTCCCTATGTCACCATGTAACAGCCCGGAATTTTATGAAAAATATTCATTTTAATTTTATTAATGTCTTGTGTTGTACGCTACACCAAAAGGAGCATGCACAACACACATCCTTGACATGCCTTGCATTACACGCAATCGCGACCTTCCTCGATAGCGTGTGTAGTACGCAATACCGAGTTTCACTAAACAACGATATGCTATTAAAATATTATTAAAACTAGTCGTTATGAATAGTAATAACCACC
This sequence comes from Viscum album, assembly GCA_963277665.1. Classification (NCBI taxonomy): domain Eukaryota; kingdom Viridiplantae; phylum Streptophyta; class Magnoliopsida; order Santalales; family Viscaceae; genus Viscum; species Viscum album. The sequence goes on from OY728128.1 coordinate 330,418,621, forward strand.
TTTTAAAATTTTTGAAATTTTAGATCTTAAAATGGACTTCATTTTTGGATTCGGAATATCGAAATTATCTTAGGGTGAAATTTTGGTACTTTTCGGATAAATTTCATATTCTAATGAATAGTGAAAATTACTAAATTATAATTAAAAACAACTTTTTTATCGAAATAATTAATAGTGATAAATTATTAATTTGAGTGTTTTTAAAGTATATTTAGAATATATTTTTACAATTTAATACAATGTTGGTCATTGGATGTAATTTCACATTTAAAACAGTTATAAACAAGTGTCAACCATTTGATAGTTCTTATCTCTTAAAAACACGCCTATTGTTTTGACGACGAGAATTAATTAATGAAACTGATATGTTTTGAATTTACTAAAATAGAAATCATTTTTGAGTTCATAATAACAAATATAGCTTAGGCCTAATTTTTGTCATATTTCTGAAAAACTACAATTTTTGATGAATAGTGAAAATACTAAGTGGTAGTTAAAAACTAATTTTTTTCATAAATCTTAATTTTACCGCTTTTGTGATTGGAATTTCAAAAATCCGAGAGACACGGTTGATGTTAGTAAGTAAAATGTGGTTCAATGAGATTAAAATAATTTTTGGTGAATAGTAACTTTTTACTTTTATTTACCACGGTTAAAAGTAAATAGTGTAATTAAGGGTAAAAATGATATTAATATTACCCTAACACATTTCCTAATTATATTGGACAAGTGTATCTCGACCAAAAATAACCTTAAGTGTAGAATATTATCCTTTATACCCACTTGGATTAGATTAGGACATTTATTATTATTTAATTCAAAGAAGAGTTAAAATAGTTAAAATCCAATTTTATTTACGAAAACATTTTTAATATAGGGTTATACATAAGATAAATTCGATTGTAAATATTCCTTAGAAAGATAAAAAGATTTCCAATATAATGGTATTTTATTTGTAATTTTTAGACATCAAATAATCTAATTCATTTATGACACAAAGATGATGCAGTAATTATCTTATTAATGAAATATTGACATAATTGATATTTTAAATACCAAAATAAATATAATTTAAGACTTTTTATGAATTCCACAAATTTTTCTAGGTTACTATGATATATTAGTGTTGATTCAATCAACTTGTTTCGAACATATAATTCTGTTATGACTTTCACAAAAATTCATATATCAAATAGTGTCAAAATTGACACAAAATAGTTTTTAAATCAAATATTATATTATTAATTGTTATTTTATTCCTAAAAATCTAAGGTTCGGCCAAATGACATAGATAAGGATATTTATATTAATAATAAACAATTTGGGATTCTTTTTTCATGTTATAATAAGTGTATTAACCATATAGTGTAAGAAAACAAAAAGACACGGTAAAAGTTAAATTATTTAACTTAGAGTTAAATCTAATTGATAAGGTTAAAATAATAACCTAAACTTGTCTAAATCCTATTGGTTGATATAATTTCGACCCATCCCCACTTTAGCTTCGAAATAAGACCCTTTGGAACCATTATAAACCTATTTTGACTTTAATATAAAATAATATTTTGAGATATTCCTAAGGTGCCCCTCTCCTCCCTTATAAAAGGACACCTCCTCCCCCTCCTCCTCACACCAATTTGAGCACTCAAGCTCGTCCAACCCCTGCCAAAATCCCTTCTCCACTTCCCTAGAATAATCCTAGAGGTCCTGGTCTTCTTCAAAGACCAATCTTAGTTCCCTAAGTGGAGGATTCAAAGAGGCGTTTCAAAGAAGTGGTAATATCCATTACCGATCTTTTCAATTTATTTCTTCTTCAACTTCTTCTTCTTTAGTTGTTTCATGACAAAGTACTAACATCAGTATTACTTACATACTGATATGTTATTATAAATATGAAACAACCCTAATTCACCTTCTCTCCATCCTACGGAAAAATGAAATCATCGTGCATGCGTACGTACGGAATACCGTCTCCACGCCGTGGTGTAATCTATTTTCCACCATCTCCTTACAAGGATGGGTATAATGGTGTAATGAGTAACTATATATGATTATTATAAAATGATATTGATACTGAAATATTATAAATACACTTAAATACAATTCCACGATCATGGGAACGATATCCTCACTCGTGCGTACGTAAGGAATACCGTCTCCACGATGTGATGCGATTCGTTCTACATGATCATCATTACATAGTAATTATACAAATGAATTTAATGAATAAATATGATATATGTTACACTAATACCATTATGGATATAAGGTATCTATAACGTTAAAAGAAGAATACAAATTTATTTGGCAAAACACGCGTAAGAACAAAAGGAAATAAAGACCCGAATAACAAGTAACAATGAGATATTATTAATAAGAAGCTAAGAATATGACCATATATGATATCATATCAATATGTATGATTCTGTAATAAGACAATAACATTATTTAAACCATTATACAGGAGATTCGGACACTTACAAAGCAAGTCGGACCTAAGGTAAGGGAAATATCACAATCTCATTTTTATCTGAGATTGTTTATACTTTGGAATTTACTGGGGTGTATTTTATCATCCACATCCATGTTTCCTCAATATGTAATATTTTTTCCATCCACCTACAATTTTTTAAATCCAATTTTACCCTTCAGTGAGTTTTTAGTAAAAGATATGTAAGGAATCTTTGGTCTTTTTTTGTACGAGGTACTTTTTGACTTTTCTGACAAAAGTACGATAAAAATGTTTTTTTAACTTATACGGCATGAATGGATTTTTAGAACATTATTTCCAAGAAGCTTCCTTTACAAGTTTTCAAGTTTATTTTTAATCAACTTCTTTTAGTTTATGATTTTATGACATGTTAAGAAAGGAAAAGTGTTTTTGAAGCAGAAAGGATATTTTCCTCAAGAATGGAGTTCAAGTGTTTTATCACAATTATTTTCCATCTAAGATAATAAAGGGTTCTGTTTTTATCCCTATTATTACATTGATTTGATCATGTTGTGATGGAATTATTTTTATGAATTCCTTTATCTTATATGAATTGATTTATGATGTCATGATGTTTAAGATTCACATTTTTATTACATGGGTTATGCAATGATGTATGATTTATGATTTTGTGGCACACATAAGAAAGGATTCATTATAAGATGGGTGGGACCTATATCTCCCTCCAATGCATTGGGTAAAGATTTATATCTCATGAGATAGACATGACTGGAACAGAAGGTTATTTCGGTTCAGTGATACAGGACTGAAACGAGGAGTGAACTCGGTTCAGAAATGGAATTTTTCCACTAAGATAGTCTTGGAAATGAGTCTTGACTAACAAGAAATGATTTTCTATGATTATGTGTGTATGCCACAAAGTTTTTTGTTTTAAGTTATGATTATTGTGATTATATTTTACTGTCATGATTTATCCCATGTTATGAAATTATGATCTCTTTTGCAGGTTATGATTTCTAAACGTTATGTGCTTGTGTATACGATGTGATTGATATTTCTTTTGTTTACCCTTACTCAGTATTTGAGCTCACTCTTTTATGTTTTCTTTTCCCCAGGATATAAAGAATGGTTTTAGGTAAAAAAAAGGAAGATATTTATGGGAGATGTTGAAGATTTTTCACCACGATTAGAAGATTATATTCTGAGTATCCCAAGACACTAAACTATTACGATCCTTGTGTTTGTGTTTTTGTTATTTACTAAGTATTCCGCATAAGTAATGTCATGTCCATGTACGTCATGCTTCGGGTCTCTACAGTTGGTATCAGAGGAAAGGTTTAGTCAACCTTTGGAAACTAGGATGCGAAAACGTTAGTGAGATCCCTAGAGATATTTCTAAGGTATGTCTAGGGATGTCCCTAAGGATAAGTATACGTATAGGATACAGTCCTAGAACTACGGTAACGATCATAGAATTTATCCTAAGATGTTAGACATTGAAGGTACTTCCCCATTATTATGTTGTTTTCCCTAGCATGATTTTTCCTCTCACACTATTCTTTTTGAGTTTTAGACGATGGCTGGCACCCGAAGGAACCGAGCTGATCAATGCAATGGACAATGCAATGATTGCTCTCCTGAACAAACAAATGTTATGGGAGATGGAGTGAAAAATCTTATTGCTATACTTACACAAGCTATGAATCATTCTGGACTTCCAAATGAGCAGAGAAGGGAACAATATTCTATTGAGTCCTTCATGAGGCAATGTCCACCTTCTTTCAGTGGGTCTTCTGATCCACTTGTTGCTGAACAATGGATCAGTACCACTGAAAAGATATTTTCAGTTCTTCAATGTTCTGAGCATGATAAATTCATCTTAGCAGTATATCGTTTGGAAGGTGTAGCTGATCAATGGTAGAATCTTATCAAGAATACGAGGCAAAGAGATGAAATTGTGTCTATGGAATGCGACGAGTTCAACAACTTGTTTTTCAGTAAGTACTTCCCTCGTATTCTTCGAAAAAAGATGGAAAAGGAGTTTCTTGAGCTGAAGCAGAAGGATGATGAATCTGTTGGTATATACGATGAAAATTTTACAAGACATGCAAGGTATGCATCTGGCATTATCATCCAACCTGAAAGTAAAGTGGATCGATTTTTCAGTGGCTTAAAACCAAGTCTTCGAAGGGAATTAGCTATAAGATACATTAGTAGCTATGAAGAAATTGTGCATTGTGCTATCAAGGTAGAAATGGAAGTTGGTGTTACATATCCATCTCATGGTTTTGACAAGAAACGAAAGATGGAGTTCAAGGAGAAATCTCATAATAATGTTGAAAAGAATATGAATGTTTCCTTATTCAAAAAGTGTGGAAAGAAGCATGGTGGAGATTGTCTTAAAGGGACTAGAAAATGTTTTAAGTGTGGAAAAAAAGGTCATCGATCAGCTGAGTGTCGAAGTAATGGAAAAATGGATTCTAATGATTTGAATAAAGCAAACACTACAGAGAACGCACCACCAACACTTCAATGATTCAAGTGCAAGAAAATGGGGAATTATGCTAATAAATTCCCTAATCCAAGGGTTAGTGATGATCGACATGAGCAACCGCTTAAGGAAAAGGACAAAGGGACGTCACATGCGATCACCATTGGCGATGTTAAATATGATAACGATGTGGTGGAATGATTAAGTGTATATGTAATGGGATTCCAAATTAATGTTGTATCATAAAGTATTGGAATATTTATATATTGGTCTAATGTGGTATTCAAAGTGATTGAGATATTTTTGGAAATAAGATGATATGTGCATAGTGAAGGGAAAACGAGAAAATGAAATGTTTAACAGTATTCATGTGCTCATGATTGATATAAGGGCTAAGTGATACCATGGTTTGAGTATAAATAATTTTGAGGATTTTGGTATGTGGAAAGTGTTAACTTTTAACTACATTCAAGTTTTCACTAAGTTTCAATGGGTATTCAAGAGAATACATGATTAAGGCCTTTGAATGTTTGGAATGTGACCAACAAGACATATCTTATGATATATGGGGATCAACGACAGTATTAAATCTCTGGTAATCGTTTTCACTATATTATGAGAGTGGACTGCAGTATTATGGATAATCCTAAAGATTGGAATGGATTATGTTGGACATAAGTTAGTATTGTTTAAGGATAGAAGTTTTTTCAATATTATTGATGGGATGTTATAGTAATATAGTTTTAGAAAAAAGGACAACCTGCAGGACGGGCGACAGCCCATCGCGTCGAACAAGGCTGTGGGAATCGAACCCACAACCGAAGTGCGACTGGCCTTTATCACCTACCACTGGCCTACAGGAAGTCCCAGTTTAATAGAAACTAGTTTTATTTTATTAAGCAGTATGGTATATGAAGTATAAGTCTATTTTAAGAAAAATTTATGATTAATCTCACTGTAGATGGACTTATAATAACTTTCCTAACCTTTTGTTTGAGAGATATGAAATGACCCATCAATCTATCACATGATCTGCTAACACATCACGAATAACAAATTCAACTTCATTTCATTAAGGGATGAAGTGGAAATTGTTTAATTAACGAACAATAGTGAGATTTTACCAAAATCATGTAAGTATTTCTTTTAATTCATCAACTTTAGGGAAATGATCTTGAAAACCAAAAATGTTGTCCTAGTAATCTTATATCTGATGAATCAGATGGTACCTTAGATTGTCACAAATTTATGGCTTTGTGATTGCTGGCTTTTCCATAGCCATGTCCTCTACCACTCTCCATCAGAACATGATGGTAGGTTTCTCTTCCATATCCATATTTTCACCTATGTGGAAACCCAGTGATTCGTTTATTTGGGTAACTATTACGTTTCATAATATTGTTTTTAAAGAATGGTTTTGGAATTCCTTTTTACGATGTGGGTTTCTATTAAAAAAACTTTCAAGTAGTAAAACATTTATAACCCCGAGGAATTTCGAGGGTGAAATTCATTTTAAGGGGGGTAGAATGTAACAGCCCGAGATTTTATGAAAAATATTCATTTTAATTTTATTAATGTATTGTGTTGTACACTACACCAAAAGGAGCTTTCACAACACGCATCCTTGACATGCCTTGCATTACACGCAATCGCGACCTTCCTCGATAGCATGTGTAGTACGCAATACCGAGTTTCACTAAACAACGATATGCTATTAAAATATTATTAAAACTAGCCGTTATGAATAGTAATAACCACCTTTTAAAATTTTAGAAATTTTAGCTCTCAAAATGGACTTCATTTTTGGATTCGGAATATCGAAATTATCTTAGGGTGAAATTTTGGTACTTTTCGGATAACTTTCATATTCTGATGAATAGTGACAATTACTAAATTATAATTAAAAATAACTTTTTAATCGAAATAATGAATAGTGATAAATTGTTAATTTGAGTGGTTTTAAAGTATATTTAGAATATATTATTAAAATTTAATACAGTGTTGGTCATTGGATATAATTTCACATTTAAAACAGTTATAAACAAGTGTCAACCTTTTGATAGTTATTATCTCTTAAAAACACGCCTTTTGTTTTGAAGACGGGAATTAATTAATGAAACTGATATGTTTTGAATTTGGTAAAATAGAAATCATTTTTGAGTTCATAATAACAAATATAGCTTATGCCTAATTTTTGGCATTTTTCTTAAAAACATCAATTTTTTATGAATAGTGAAACTACTAAGTGGTAGTTAAAAAACAAATTTTTTTCATAAATCTTAATTTTACCGTTTCTGTGATTGGAATTTCAAAAATCCGAGAGACACGGTTGATGTCAGTAAGTAAAATGTGGTTCAGTGAGATGAAAATAATTTTTGGTGAATAGTAACTTTTTACTTTTATTTACCACGGTTAAAAGTAAATAGGGTAATTAAGGGTAAAAATGATATTAATATTACCCTAACACATGTCCTAATTCTATTGGACAAGTTTATCTCGACAAAAAACAACCTTAAGTGTAGAATATTATCACTTAGACCCACTTGGATTAGATTAGGACATTTATTATTATTTAATTCAAAGAAGAGTTAAAAGAGTTAAAATCAAAGTTTATTTACTAAACCATTTTTAATATAGGTTTATACATAAGATAAATTCGATTGTAAATATTCCTTAGAAAGCTAAAAAGAATTCCTACATAATGGTATTTTATTTGAAATTTTTAGACATCAAATAATTTAATTTATTTATGACACAATGATGATGCAGTAATTATCTTATTAATGAAATATTGACATAATTTATATTATAAATACCAAAATAAATGTAATTTAAGACTTTTTATGAATTCTACTAATTTTATAGGTTACTATGATGTATTAGTGTTGATTAAATCTACTTGTTTCGAACATATAATTCTGTTATGACTTTCACAAAAAAATCATATATCAAATAGTGTCAAAATTGACACAAAATAGTTTTTAAATCAAATATTATATTATTAATTGTTATTTTATTCCTAAAAATCTAAGGATCGGCCAAATGACTTAGATAAGGATATTTATATTAATAATAAACAATTTGGGGTTCTTTTGGCATGTTATAGTAAGTGTATTAACCATATAGTGTAAAATAACAAAAAACACGGTAAAAGTTAAATTATTTAACTTAGAGTTAAATCTAATTGATAAGGTTAAAATAATAACCTAAACTTGTCTAAATCTTATTGGTTCATAGGATTTCAACCCATCCCTACTTTAGCTTCGAAATAAGACCCTTTGGAACCATTATAAACCGATTTTGACTTTAATATAAAATAATATTTTGAGATATTCCTAAGGTGCCCCTCTCTTCCCTTATAAAAGCACACCTCCTCCCCTTCCTCCTCACACCAATTTGAGCCCTCAAGCTCGGCCAAACCCTGACAAAATCCCTTCTCCACTTCCCTAGAATTATCCTAGAGGTCCTGGACTTCTTCAAATACCAATCTTAGTTCCCTAAGTGGAAGATTCAAAGAGGCGTTTCAAAGAAGAGGTAATATCCATTACCGATCTTTTCAATTTCTTTCTTCTTCAACTTCTTCTTCTTTAGTTGTTTCATGACAAAGTAATAACATCAGTATTACTTACATACTGATATGTTATTATAAATATGAAACAACCCTAATTCACCTTCTATCCATCCTATGGAAAAATGCAATCACCGCGCGTGCGTACGTACGGAATACCGTCTCCACGCCGTGGTGTAATCTATTTTCCACCATCACCTTACAAGGATGGGTATAATGGTGTAATGAGTAACTATATATGATTATTATAAAATGATATTGATACTGAAATATTATAAATACACTTAAATACAATTCCACGATCATGGGAATGATATCCTCACTCGTGCGTACGTACGGAATACCGTCTCCACGATGTGATGCGACTCGTTCTACATGATCATCATTACATAGTAATTATACAAATGAATTGAATGAATAAATATGATATATGTTACACTAATACCATTCTGGATGTAAGGTATCTATAACCTTAAAAGAGGAATAAGAATTTATTTGGAAAAACACGCGTAAGAACAAAAGGCAATAAAGACCCGAATAACAAGTAACAATGAGATATTATTAATAAGAAGCTAAGAATATGACCATATATGATATCATATCAATATGTATGATTCTGTAATAAGACAATAACATTATTTAAACCATTATACAGGATCTTCGGACACTTACAAAGCAAGTCAGACCTAAGGTAAGGGAAATATCACAATCTCATTTTTATCTGAGATTGTTTATACTTTGGAATTTCTGGGGTGTATTTTATCATCCACATCCATGTTTCCTCAATATGTAATATTGTTTCCATCAACCTGCAATTTTTTTAAATCCAATTTTACCCTTCGGTGAGTTTTTAGTAAAAGATATCAAAGGAATCTTTTGTCTTTTTCGTACGAGGTACTTTTTGACTTTTCCGACAAAAGTACGATAATAATATTTTTTTAACTTATACGGCATGAATGGATTTTTAAAACATTATTTCCAAGAAGCTTCCTTTACAAGTTTTCAAGTTTATTTTTAATCAACTTCTTCTAGTTTATGATTTTACGACATGTTAAGAAAGGAAAAGTGTTTTTGAAGCAGAAATGATATTTTCCTCAAAAATGGAGTTCAAGTGTTTTATCAAAATTATTTTCCATCTAAGATAATAAAGAGTTCTATTTTTATCCCTATTATTACATTGATTTGATCATGTTTTTATGGAATTGTTTTTTTGAATTCCTTTATCTTATATGAATTGATTTATGATGTCATGATGTTTAAGATTCCCATTTGTATTACATGGGTTATGCAATGATGTATGATTTATGATTTTGTGGCACACATAAGAAAGGATTCATTATAAGATGGGTGGGACCTATATCTCCCTCCAATTCATTTGGTAAAGATTTATATCTCATGAGATAGACATGACTGGAATGGAAGGTTATTTCGATTCAGTGATCCAGGACAGAAATGAGGAGTGAACTCGGTTCAGAAATGGACTTTGTCCACTAAGATAGTCTTGGCAATGAGTCTTGACTAACAAGAAATTATTTTCTATGATTATGTGTGTATGCCACAAAGTTTCTTGTTTTAAGTTATGATTATTGTGATTACATTTCACTGTCTGGATTTGTCCCATGTTATGAAATTATGATCTCTTTTGAAGGTTAAGATTTCCAAAAGTTATGTGATTGTGTATACGATGTGATTGATATTTCTTTTGTTTACCCTTACGGAGCATTTGAGCTCACACTTTTATGTTTTCTTTTCCCCAGGATATAAAGAAAGGTTTTAGGTAAAAAAAAGGAAGATCTTTATGGGAGATGTTGAAGATCATTCACCATGATTAGAGGATTATATTCCGAGTTTCCAAAGACACTAAACTATTACGATCCTTGTTTGTGTGTTTTTGTTATGTACTAAGTATTCCGCATAAGTAATGTAATTTCCATGTACGTCAATCTTCGGGTCTCTACACACCACCAATTTCTGTGCGGGACCATACCACTCCCAAGATCAATACATAAGTCCTCCCCTTTTCACTTTCGATCAGAATGAAGTCCCTCTTGGCGGTATTGACGCTTGGTACGGAAGTCTCTCCACACCCATGACCTCAGGTATGGTGTTGTCCCCCTTATCATTGGTCCCCAACATGATGATGATGCATGTCTGGTAAAACGTAAGATTGTGGAACTCCCCTATGTCCCCACAATAGCCGATGAAGGTCCTCCTAGTTCTATAAATCATAGAGGCAGAGGTTAGCCCCACTATAGGGGCATCCAACAAAAAGGTCCTACCCATGTCTCGCCTGGCCAGAATGAGGACTTTCCTCGTGCCATCACTACCGATGGAAATAAGCATGGAGGCCCAACACATGATCTTATCAGCACCAGTGGAGGTCCTACCTACTCCAGAACTTCCCGAAGAGATCCCCTCTATGTGTCGGTCATCATACATGGAGGTCCTCTCCATGTCCCCTTCGACATTTTTCCATGTTCTACTCGCACCCCAGTTCACCCAGGCAGAAGTCCTCTCTTCCCAAATATCATGTCAACTGAAATCCCTCGTGCCAAAAACCTTCCCTATTCCAAAGAACCATGTTGGGGTAGAAGGGTGTGTCATCGATTCCATAAGAAGGACACTAAGATGATTTAGATAGTAATTAAGCATGTCTGATTCTCAGAATCTGATGTGGAATGCGATTCAACATTAGATTCCTCACCCAGCAGATCTTTTTAAAGGGTCGTCATAGGAACAAGGTGTATCAGCCTCATCCTTCCAGAATGAGAGTTCCACAAGATACCCCCCTCCTTCACAGATACATCCAAGAAGAGTAATATTTAGCTCTTTTCTAGGGCCTAGCCATGTAGTCCTCCACATCATCTACTGGGTCACATTCCACCTCAACTAAAGTCCACATTGTGTTATTCTGGGGATAGGATGGGGATGAACAACAACATGGCCCACAATTTTAAATTGTATCCCCTGCACCAAATATCATGGTCACTCTCCCATCTTAAATGGATGTGGTGGCTTAGTCATTGAATTTATTGCAAAATAGCCCAAGATGCAGAGGCTTATCAGCCCTTCTTCCATATTCTCCATCGACCTGTCTACTATCCCATCGTTCTTCCTTAGTGCTGATACTAGTTACCTAGATGCCTATAGTTGATGAGTTGTTCAACCAATGTATGGATCATGAAATCGAGCCCAGAGGCTTTTGGGACATCCTTAGAGAGGATCATTTCCTAGAAATTTTCGTGCTGATCATGACTGCAAACATCAATGTCCCAGAATCGCATACATAGGAGGAAGTTTTTCATTTCTGCCAAATCCTATTGGACATGAAATTCCGTCTCATTTATCAATGGATGACAAACCCAAAATTTCTGGTGAAATTTGAAGACATCAGTCTGCAATGTCGTATAATCGACGGGGCTGCACTCTATGTGGCCCAATGCCCAGAGTCACCTGGTCATCACCAGACCCTCTAGTGACGATGTGTTAGAAGATTCAAAGTACCCCACTAAATCAACAGGGAGGATTCCCCCCATGTGTAGGTCCATGTTTTGGGGTAGTATGCTGCACTTCATTTCAGTTCTATCTGGCGCCATCCTGACTTTCGAGACAACATTGAAGACATGCCTCTAGGTTGAGTCACAATCAACATGGCCAATTTATCGAAGGAGGAAATAGAGACAGACACAGATCTCGTTGATGAGAATCTACCCCCAGGGGAGTTCCACACCTATTGGATCGACTGCGAAGGGTGACTCTCCAATAAAGAAATCTATTGGGTCATCTCGTTCCCACTGAGTCGTTAGTCATTGGTCAGAACCCCAATAAAGAAAAAAAGATTCCAGGGATCATCAAACCCTCTGACCCATCTATATTAGTGAAGAAGATGTAAGATGATCTTGAAAAGGCCACGTTGAATCAAAATATCATAGGGTAGACAAAGATGATTGACACACTCCTTTCTGAACTGTCGTGAGGCAGCGACTAGACTACGGTGATCCTCAGTCGGGGAAGTAGGGGAAAATACAGCTTCCCCCCAATGAGTTTCCTCCACGTGACCCCAACCATCATGCCCAAATTGATAGGGTAAAAGATGGAGCTTATGGAAAGAGGTCGTGGTTTGTATCTGAAAATCCCCATGAGTGGCATTAAAATCCTCAAGGCCCAACTCAGGTTCCCAAAGCCGCTCCGTACGTTATTCCACCAGCCACTCCACAATCCTCTGATCTTGCTTATCGTATTGATGAACCTACCAATGCACTAGTGGTTAGGTACCCTCATCAAGATTAGAATATTCACCCCGGATAATCTGATTGCAGTGCTCATTTCTCACCTCAAGGCGTTGGATACCCTGGTGGTGGAAATTCTACCTAATGGAAAGCCATATTCGGCGTGGGTGGAAAATCTTCCATCAACCCTAGTTTTGGAAACCATACATTTTACAATTTAAATGGGATGGGTGATCCATTGTAGCATCATCCCCACTTCATCTCAATGTGTGGGTCCATGTTGGGAACACCATCACAATAAGAGGCCTCCAAACTCCAGTTCTTCATAAAAACCTGGAAGGGCCTGTGTTTATCTGGTATATCCAGTTACCCATTAGGTCAGTCATAGGATGGTAAGATCTCCACAACTAGTTTATTTAATAGTTTAGATCTACCACCTAGAAGACAAGAATTTTAGACATCTTCATGTGCATGTAGAGGCCTGACGAGCACATCAATGAATTTTTTGCCTAGTGGAAAGGCCATACTTATTCCCTAGATATGCCACTGACTCTAGATCAGCTATTGACGATGTGTGTAGGGAATTTCAAAACTGAACTGGTCCCTTCCCTCCTCACACAAAAATTACCTTGGGGGATTCTGTGATTTCTCTAATAAGGACAATCATTTAGAAGAAGCCTTGCAGCAAGCTAGGAAAAGAACACATGTTGCCTTCAGTGGTTCCCATAAGAAGGGAATTAAATGTCCCCTCTGATGCCCTCTACATATCGTACTGTCATGGAATTCATGCACATGGAGATGGTTGTCACCCCATGAATCTGACCAATAGTGGAGAATTCTTCAAGTGACAATCAATGGTACGCTTCGGTCAATATCATCATGATGGAAAACCCCTACATTATTTCTGATAATGAGGAACACCAGATGGATCCGCATAACATCCTTAGTCGTCACCAGGGTCGATAGAGACATGGGTATAGTGATCGCTAGAGTGCCTCCGCTAGTACATCTAGCTACGCTATGCATGCTAGTGAAACAAGATAGCAAGCCCACCGTAGAGCTCAGCATGCACAACCTCCTCATCTGGTGTCATCAAACCTGCCCTCACTGCCATTTGTGTTGCTTGACTAGGAAGAGCCGCCACGACCATGTCGTGATCATCCACACTCATTTATGGATCAGCCTCATCCATATATACCCCATTGGTAGTCACTCCATGAGTTTCTACTAGAAAGCAGTGGTACATTTCCAGCACCAGTTAGTAGTTAGTCCAACTGACAGGGCCCACCATACCTCCTGCAGCGAAGCACCTCATTCCAGCAGAGGTTCACGCATGGAAAGAATGTATGATGTCTTTATGCATCATTCAAGCATTCCTATGAGGATCTCTATCCTCGAGGAAATTCTCATGTCTACGTACATGCATGAAACCCTCGTTGAGGCTTTAAGAAGCCCCCTTTAGTTTGTGACAATGGTAGTAGCTACAGAGGCCTTCCGTGCTGAGGAAGTTTAGCATATTGAATGTAAGGCCATTATCCCTTTCTCCAGAGAAGATGAATTATCTCCCATGTAGGTGAGCATTTTCCAACTGCACATCATCGACCACATCAACAACATGGTGGTTTGTCACTGTCTTGTCGACATAGGTTCCGAGATAAACCTAATCATGACTTGGACATTGAAAAAACTAGGGTTTTCTGAGGAAGATCTACTCCCCACCAACCTAAAAATTCATGTTTCTAACATGAATAAATAGACACATGTTGGAAATAATCTCTTAAAGACCTAGTTCAGGGGCCTGGTAGCCAACATGGAGTTCATTGTGGTGTGTTAGGACACTGCCTACAATGCATAGATGGGTAGGCTATGGCTTCACCTTCATGCAGTGATCCCTTTATCATATCAGCAGTGCCTCATGTACTCCCATAATAGTCGAGTGGGCATAAACCAAGTTGACGTGTCCCCCTTTACCTATTTTGAATCCCTATATCTAGATGATGACTGTTAAATGAAAAAATACAAGTAGATTTAGGCTAGTGAGGTTGAACATGCTATAGCTACAACGAATTGATGGATAGACCTAGATGATTCTTATGTTTATTCGATCCACCAACTGGAGGCTACATGGCCAGATCTAGGGAAATACTTCACTATTTATAGAATAAGGGGGAACAATATTCCCATGTTGAAAAGAAGTCAAAAGATCATTTGGTATTCCTATATGAATCAGGCCTAGGAAATCCCAAAACCCCCTACTCCTATGAGGTATTGGGATGTCCACCTCATGGAAGTGCCAATACATCATACATTTTTGTCGCTCAAGGCTGGGATAAACTATATCAAGACTACAAATTGATATTTATTTTATATCATCATGTGTGGCCCCTTGGGCAGAAGACCGGATGAGATCTGGTCAAAAGCTTTCATTTCTATAGTTCCAGCAGCATAAGAATTCCCTGATAAGGTGTCCATCACCACTCAGGAAGAGACCAGTGCCCCATCAGGATATGTTGGATCAAATGAACCATCCCCCTCCATGCATCCCTCCTACATAAGTGAAGATGCAGATTTAGAGGATTCATCTCCCGTCTTTGAAGAGGGAATCTCCACTATGGTCAAAGAACTGGTGCATGTGAACCTGAGTAGTGAGATAGACATTAAACCTATATTTATAAGTGCCTCTATGTCTACCAAAGAGAAACAGAAATACGAGGACTTCCTCAATCAGCATCGTGATGTTTTTTCTTGGGGCTATAAAGAGATTTCGGGATGGGATACTTAGGTTGTCTTACACCTATGTAGCCTTCCAGTGAATTATCGCAGGTTCAAACAGCCTCCCCGAAAAATACACCCTTCTCATGGGGCCCTAGTCAAGGTCGATGTTGATAATATCATTAGATCATTATTCTTCATGGACGTCCAATACCTATGATGGTTGGACAACATCATTCCCATTAGGAAGAAGAATGATCATATCAATGTGTGCCTCATCATTCGGGATCTCAACTGTCACTATCTGAAGGATGATTTTCCCCTAGCAGTAACGGAACTACTGACTGGAACTAATTACATGTTCTGGGATCTCTATTTAATGCATGTTAATTCCTATTAAAACTAAATTTGGATGGCCCTTGAGGAAAAATTTTCTACAACCATCATGGAACAACAATGTAGTTTCTATTACCAGGTCTTTCCCTTTGTTCAAAAGAATGTAGGTACCACCTAACAGCATGCCATGCATTGCATATTTAAGCCAATCCTCTGATCATTAGTGGAGTTTTATGTGGATGCTCTTCTGGTAAAATCATTCCAGTTCTAGGACCATCTCAAGGGCCTTTAGAATGTGTTTGTTTTTCTTCGTTTGAGCCACATGAAGGTGAACCCACTGATGTGCGCCTTTGAGGTCACCTATGGAATGTATCGTGGGACTGTTTTCAGATATAGAGGCATCAAGATCAATTTGGAGAAGAATACGTCCATCAGTCAGATGTCTCCTCCAGGAAACATTTGGGAGCTTTGAGGCTTCCACAACCACATATAATACATACACTAATTCATCATGAATCTGGATGGTAAGTGTAAAACCTATTCTCAGCTCATGAATAAAGGAACTATTTATCTGTGGGATGTGTAATATCAATTTTCTTTCAAGGACATCAACCAGTACCAATTACATCCTCTGGTTCTGATGCCACCTATTCCAAGAAACCCACTTGTCCTGTATGTGACTGCCATGGAATTTTCTCTCATCGCCATTCTTGACAAAAAGAACTATTAAGGAATGGAGAATAATCTCGATTATCTTAGCAGCATGATCCTCGATATTGAGACCAGATACTCTTCTGTTGATAAAAGATTCCTTGCACTGGCATTCTCACAACAAAAATTGAGAAACTATTTGTAGCATCATGAGATACATCTACTGTCCTGATTGGATCTGTTGATGTACATTTTTAATGGAACTATTTTAATAGGATGACTAGCTCAGTGGATAGTAATCCTCTTGCAGTTTGACATTAAATTTTTCTCCCAGAAGTCGATTAATGGTAAAGCATTGGAAGAATTCCTTGCCACCCATCCAGCTCTTGCAGACTAGTATTTGGACCTTGATTTTTTTGATGAGGCCATCCTCTCAATAAATAAATCCATTCCATGTTAGAAGATGCATTTTTATGGTGTATCCTGAAGCCATACCTGCAGAAGAATCAATGACCCCATAATCAATAGGTTGGTCATGGGTATCGTCTTCAATATGCCAGCATAATTTGTTCTACCATATTCATTCCTACTGTAGGATGGTTGAACCAACAATGAGGCAGAGTATCAGGCTCTCCACATTTTCCTCAAGATGACCCGCATGATTAATGTTCCCCACTTGCATAAGATTGGGGACTCTGAACTTTTCATCAAGAAGATCAACAGTGATTATGTCTTCAGGAAGCCAGAGCTTGCTCCACAATTGGAGAGTACCCCAGCAATTGATTGCCCAATTATAGTCTCAGCCAGAATCTACCCATGTCACTTGATCTCAGAATGTTCAGGTCGATGCCTTGGACATCCTGGATGTTTCACTTTTTGATTATGAACAAGATAATTTTATTATCCAGGTGGCACATCGAAGATTCATCGCTCTCGTCACTCCGGACGATGATGATATCCCACAGGTAAGCCATCCTATCGCCAGGGGCTCCACGTCAGGGACCCAGGGTCCTCCTATTATTGTGCTGGAAGTGACTCTCGACTGAAGGATCCCCTTCATTGAGTACCTCCAGCACAGTATTCTACTGGTATACTGGGCTGAACACAAGCGAATTCGACACCACACATTACATTTTACCCTCAAGAGTGGCCCTGGTATAGATTAGATCCTCTACAAGTTTGGATCAATGGATAATCCTTCGTTGCATCAAAGGAGGTGATATTTCCTATTTCATGCAAGAGGTTCATGTCGGTTCCTATGGGCCTCATCAGACCCAGCTGAAACAATCTCACCAGATTTGGAGAATAGGGTATTTTTGTCCCTCTATGATTTGTGACAGAATCATGGTTTCCAAGAGGTACCATGCATGCATGATCCGAGAAATTTTTTAGCATCAGCCGCCATAACCTCTCTACAGAACCAAGTACTCTTTTCCATTTGTAGTCTAGGGACTTGATGTTGTGGGACCATATCCACTGGTGACAACTTGCTAGTGCATGTTCATCTTGACCGCTAGTGATTTGTTTTACAAGTGGGCAGAGGCAGTTCAGTTCAAGGAGGTAAGGGATTGATCTATCAATGACTTCGTGAACTCCAATATTATATACTAATTTGGAGTCCCTCATGTCATCATCCCCGATACCGGAACTAGCTTCTGGGTAGCCATGCAGAAGAAATTGTATATCAGGTACAACATTCATTTTAACCATACCACCAACTATCACACATAGGAAAATGGGAATATTGGGGAATTAAAAAAACCCACTATAAAATCCATCATAAGACATTTGGTCATAATAAGAAGAGTGGTCTGGACATGTTCCCCAATGAACTCAGGTCTTATCGAACGATGATTCGTAATTCAACCCCGGTGACTCCATATTATCTTGTGTATTGGTCAGAGGTCGTATTTCCCATAGAGATTCAATGTACATTCATTTCTCACAGCAGACTATGATCAGTAAGCACTAGATAAGGTTGATGAAATCCATCTTGCAGAATTGTAAGCACTCGATGAGAATATTTTTCGTGCCCTGCACAATTTGGAAAGTCATCTAAATGAGATAGCTAGAGATTTCTATAATAATGTTATCCATTGTTATTTCCTACAAGGTGACATGCTGTTGGATCTCGGTGCATCAATAATACCTAGTAGGAAACCACCCAATATAGAACCTAATTGGAAAGTATCTTACATCATTTACAAGGATTATCCTAATGTTGCATACTTCCATGTCACAATGGATGGTGAGCGTATAACTCTTCCATTAAATTCCATTTTCCTCAAGAATTACTTCTCCTAAGCACCAGGTCCTACATGAACTTAACCTGTGCATGATCCCAATAGGACCTTAAGTTGTGCAGAATTTTTAATTGACTATAAATTGTGAATAGGTCCTACATAGCCATAAACTATGCACTGGTCCTGCATGACCCTAAAATGAATTATAGTTCTACATGCCCTTAAACTATCATTTCTTATGCGACATTAAACTCTATGTTTTCACACGTGATGTTAAACTATAACCCACAATACATGTTGTTAAACTATGTCTTTTCCTACAAGACATTAAACTGTGAGTGGTAGATATACCATTATGGTCCGAGCACTAAGACCTTAAACTAATATCTCTTAGCAAAAGATGTTAAAATTCACTTCTAGGACTATGTGTGTATTTATTACCATCCTCAAGGGATTCATAGGAATGATCAGACCCTTAATTCTAGAGTGCATCCCCCAAATGCTTGTCTTTTGACTACCCCCTATGTGTAGTTTTCCTTGGAAGGTCCCATGTGGTGTATCCTAATCTTCATTGGACCTACTCATGGCTAGGTTTCATTGGTTTCACCATCCACCCCTCCTCATTCTTCTATTCTCCCACATCCTCACAACATGATGACAAAATGCATGTCCATTCTAGAACTATGTTTTTCTTGATTCCCATCCTTATAAGATATGTAGGACTAGACAGATATTTTGTTCGTTGGCCCAACCCCAAACTCCATGATCTCTCTTTTAGGTCGAATCAAATGTTGTGAGATAGAATTTTTCCTTCATTCACATCAAGGTCATCATGGTCGCACCATGAATTCCCCTCCTCAGGGACCTCATACTCTCGTCTTGTATGACATTAAACTCCATAGGCATTTTCATGCTTCACTCATTCCCAGTGTTTGGGTGCTCATTGAATTTCACATCTAAAAAAATACCCAAATGTTATGGATGCTAGGACTAAGAGAACTACTACCCTTTTGGACCAACATCTTAAAGGATCTCAAGGGGTAAATTGATATAAGTCCCACATTGCAAATATAGTCAATGGTTGATACTCATTGTTTGTTCCCATTTTATGTCATGTGATTTGGATGCAGTGTCTCGAACATGGTAATTAAATATTCTCCATCGTTATCTCTACCCTTATATGTCCCAATGTTTGGGTGTAGTGATTCAAATTGTCCTTCTACCTCTTGAAACATCCAACTATCGTGCGCAGGAATGTTGATCTGGTCATGATAGACTATGCCTAACTCCCTACCCTCATCGTCGTGCCCTTGTATTTTTGGGGAGAGCGTGATCCAATTCCTTTTTTCCCACACTGATCATTTCTCACAAGGGTTTAGGATCATTTTCAATGAAATACGCACATAAAGGGTTTTGCATCTTTGGTTGGCTAAGACCTCCTGTCTTAGGTCCCCTACTTTTTTTGTCCCTTTGGCCAAGGTTCTCACATAGGATTGTGTGGTGTGGTGTGGACTGCATGTCCTTGTTCACGTCAGGCTATTGTTTCCACACCGTATAAATTCCCTTGAAAAACCCTTCACCATCATCCTTACTGCAAGTCATTAAACATCCCATTAAAGAACTACGTGTGGCTTTATTCTCATTTTTATGGGGTACGTATGAAAACCTGAACATCTTGTTCTCATGTCCATCCCAAGTCTATCTCCCTCACTTTTAGACACCTGGTCTGAATTCCCTTCGTGATCTATTAATGGTATGGTGTGATATGGACACCATGTCCCCATTCATGTCTGTTTACATACCATTACATAAAAATTCCTCACTACATTCTCACCACTTGACATTAAAATACACGACCCATTTAAGAATAATGTGTCCCTTGATTATTCTCCTAATTGCATATGTACGACCACATGTACATCTAGTCCTTTGGTCTAGAAATGCTTCCAAAAAACCTCCTCATAATTCTAGTATTATGGGTAGAATATCATGGGAGGAGGTGTATGTTGTGGTATGGAAATCACTTCTCCATTCACGTCGGGTTTATAACTACCATTCCATGTGCATCTACCCCCTGAGAGCTCCTCCTTCCCCTATACTACACTCATCTTTTTTTAGTTGACTTCTCTTGAATTAGACCCCTCGACACTCTTCAGTAGTTTATCAATGTGCTCGAGAGCACTCTTGTTCATGACTGAGAGTGTTGGATTCTACCTAGACATGCGCTCATCCATCTTATGGCTTCATGTTCCCATTCATTTGGCCTTTCATCATTATTAACATGCTGAACAACCCTCGAATTCCTTGGATGCTAGGCCTAAGGGCTCTCCAACCATTTTGGACTAACATCATCAATGATCTCAAATGAAAATTTGATACATTTACTTTGTTGTGAATATGGTCAGCAGTCGACACATATTTTTTGTTCCCATTTTAGGTCACAAGATATTGATTTTGTGTTTCGAACACATTCAACAGTTATCCTACATCGTTATAACAATCCCCATATCGTCCTGAAAATTGGTTGCATAATTCACATCCTTTTCCAACCAATAATTTACAAGATAAATTCTAACTCTCTATGTGTGCATTGGTGCATTATGGATATGATCCACGACAAGGAATCATTCAGTGCTCCACACGTCTTTCCCCTTATCATGTATTCCACTTGCTGCAAAGACCTCATCCTCAGTTTTCCCCAAATAAAGCTTTGATCACATGGGCTTAGGGATATGGTTGAGGTTTGTTTCCCATTTGGGAGAGTTTCACCATCCATGGTCTGAGCTCTATGACCTTAAGTGAAGATCTCCCTCTATGTCCTCTCTGTATAGCCTAACTCCTATAACTACATGTTTCTTGATACCCATTCTTATAGGATACATTGGAACATTTGGGCATCTCACCTTCATGTCTAACTACTGTTTCACTAATTACCTCTACTTTTTGGACCCATTGGACATTGTATTTCACATAATTTTATTGTATGATATGTGATCCATGTCCCCATTCACATCGGGTTTGTAATAACTGCTCCCCATACTTCCCTTCTACGATCTAGTCTCTCCTTCCCCTTGTCTCATATTGTGTTAAACTACACCCAAAAAAACTATGTGTGGATTGATTCAAATCATTTTAGGATACATAGGAACATTAGATGCTTCATCCGTAGGCTCATCCCTATAATCTCTAACCTTTTCTAGCCCCTTGGACTGCGGTTTGTTTCCTGGAATCATAGGCGGTGGGATGTTGACCTTGTCCTAATTCACTTCAGGTATGTTTTATCAGGCAATGATCATTACACCACTAAACCTTGTTTCTTATGTATATGTATGATCCATATGAAATTAAACAATGATGTCTAGTCACCATGACATTAAAACTATTTCTTATATACTGTGAGATGTTAAAGTGTCATAGTTGGTCATGTCATTTGATTCTAAACCATGACATTATCGTCCTGGCAGCACGACGAATATGGGAATTGCATTTTGATATCCTCACTCAAGGGGACATCATGTTTGGTATTGGTCACCCACCATATCATTTTTCAAGTCATTTTTATGTCTTGATTCTTTTGGAGACTCCACTGTTCTCCATCCTATGTTTATTACTTCAAAAAAAAACCCACACATCCATCCTAAAGGAAAACAATATCTATCAAATGCTGCTTATTTTTTTGTGTGGGCCAGTCACACACGACCTTATTATCCCTAGAACAGGGTCCCTACAATTCCATCTATATAACTACTTATTATTTTATTCACATACTTATGGGATACGAACGACCACCCGAACATATCATCATTAGGTGTAGTCCCAGGAATATAAAATATTGTCCCTTTTCTGGCCCCTTGGTCTTACCTCATTTGGGAATGCATGATGATGTGGAATTCTACTATCCTCGTTCATACCAAGATATATACCGCACTACACGTTTCTGTTATGGGAAACCTTATATTCAACACATGAAATTAAACTACATATCTACCTTGAACAATTTCAGGATGCCCCATTAAAATTATGGGATGCAGTAGTTTCTTCATCAGAGAGGATTTCCCCTACCAGCATTGGTCCCCGACCACAATGTGTTTATGAACTATATTTGGCTTGATTCTTATTCTCATGAGATATGTTGCAACAAGCATGTATTTTTCAACGAGACCAGCCCCCGGGTCATTAACCCTTCTGGCCCCTTTCCCCTGATCAATGTCCATATAGTATGATCATAAAACTACATTAACATCATCCCCATTAGTACGAAATAAAATAGCAAGGTGTCCCAAGTCATCACTAGAGAGGTCCTATTCGGATTTGATTTTGATCTCCAATAAGACTGATAGGCCCACCTAATGTGTTTCGGCCATGGTGGAGTAATTTTAAGAGTGTTGGAATCTATTAAATCAACCTATCACTCCACCCTCCATGCTTTGTGTTCCCTTTATTTCGACCTTCAACCTCCTTCATGTTTAAAGGAACCCTCTAATAGCATGGATGATCATCACAGAGCTCGAATACTATCCTGGACTAACGTTCTGAAATAAAAAGTATGACATTTCAAGTTAGGCCCCTTGTTTCAAACATGGTAAGTGGTCAGCCTTTGTTTGTTATCCCCATTCCAAGCTAACACAATAGGGATGCTATGATTCGAACATGGTCAGTAGTTATCTCTCATTTCCATGCCACTTCTCTAGTATTCAAAATTTTTGGTATCCTAATTCTCACCTTTTACTCCATGAAATTTGGTTCGATTCTAATGCCACTAGAGTTACTCCACTTGTGCACTAGGTCATATTGGGAAAATGAATTTTGACTATTCTGATAACTCCATCTGCCAGTCAAGCCTCCCTCTTTGATCCAAAAAATCTGTATTGGTTTTTCAAAACCTGAATGCCTAAAACATGGCTGACATGATTACATTTGGACACAATAACGAGGTGGTCATCCCATGTTTCTCAAATCTAGGTCATCCCACATGATCATAGGGATTGATCGCATGATATTTCACAAATGAGACAGACATGCAATAGACCAAATCAAATAACAGAACTCTGGAATTCTTCCATCATAAACAATAAAATAAAGAAAGTACATTTATGATTTAACATATGTTACATCTCCCTGGGATTAGCCACTCCCATGGATGGGTTAACCTCTTCCACTCACTGACTCATGGAATCCATAACTTGTTGTCACCTGCTAAGCACCAGCTCTTCCTCAATGGCAATGGTGAGTGATTCATCAGCCTCAATTGGGGACCTATCCTTGTCAGCATGGATAAGGAACATCTCTTTAGGGGCTCACATCATCTATTCATAGGCCTTTTCCAGCTGGTCCTTCAAGAATTATATGATCCCCAATTGAGCCTCAAGGATGTAAGACTGCTCATTTGCTCGGGCCCTCAAATGGTGGATCTCCTGTTCATCGTCCTGTAGCCTTCGAATATTGACGTCATTTCTCTACTGCCAGCTAACACTGAGACTATGTGCGTTGTACCACACCCTCTTGGCATGGTAGTCCCAAATAAGTATATGAGTGCATTGGTCATTTACTCCTCCAATTCATAGTTTATACAGCTGGGTATGAAGCCTCCCCATCTGATCTATCCCTTTCTCTTACGTAGTCTCATTGATAAAGCACCAGATCAGCTTCCCTAATTGTCGACAAACAGACTTTTTGTCCTCTTCATCACAAGAAGTTTTATCCTGGTCCAATGGGTTGGAATGTTCGTATTTTGGTATGCCTCCAAGATATTAGTAATAGGGTCTTCCTCAGGTTGGTCTTCATTGTCGGATTCCCCCTTGATGACGCCCTATCGGTCAATATTAAATACTATCCTACCATCAATATTTCCCACCACCACCGTGCATTCATAGAGAACTATGGCCTATTCATTGAGGGCACCCAATGTTATAGGGAGAGAAACATCGATTCAAATCAGAGTCTTAGGTCTTCCAGCCATATGCATGATCAACGTACACACCATCCTAGAAACTATGTATGTAATGGTCATGTTAGCTAGTCCAACTGACCAGATGATGAGTACAACTGTAGAGTATGAGACTCTCCTTTGTCTGCCTTTTAGTCACACCATAGTTATACCATCTCTTGGAGGCCAGGGTGTGGCCCCCCATATATGATTTCAGGTTTTGAGGCTTCTGAAAATGTCGCCCCTACATCCACAGCATCGCTGGACTATACCAACACCATATCAAGTGCTAAAGCCCTCAGCGTTAGGTCTTACGAGACTAATGCACCCTCCTCCTCATTAGTGAAGGTGGTTGACTGAATGTTCTCCTTCATATATAATTTTTAGCTGTGAAAGAAAGAAAATCTAGTGGTGGAGTTAGTGTACTGAAAGAATGTGGAATCTTACATCGAAAATTGTGGAAAATTTTCCCAAGGAGATCCCCCCCCCCCCGATGTTGTTATCTCGCCTTCATCAAGAGAGGATTCCCTGGGGGTCCCCCCATTACTCAATGGGGGTATCCCATGTTAGATTCTTCTATAATTGATTCCTCTACATGGAGAGGAATGGGGAAATGCTCCGCCAGTTGGGCTATCATCGTCTCTTCAGAAGTGGTCGTGTTCAATAACACCCTTTCCCGGTGCGACATCAACTACATGCCATTGCAGGAATGTATTTCTTCCTCTTACTCCATTAAAAATTCTCTCCCATAAATATGTGTATCATATAATCCTCCTTTTCAAATATGAGCACCCCAATAACACCTCATTCATGTTCTGGTTCATATATAAACTGTTGATGCCAAGGTATTTTTTTCTCTTTCCCCAGTCTTTCCATGCCTCTGGGAAGAAGGCATCGAAAGGGATAGATACTAGATGTTGTTGTTTCCAAGAATCTATAGGGGGATTTTTCAAAAGCTCTAATATTACTCGCCTCCCTCATGTGGCATCCTAAGTGGAGCTACTGGGCCTGGAACTATCCCCTCACCCACTTCATCCCCAGTCAACATCGGCCTTGGATTTTCCAGTTCTTGGCCTACTGCCCCTACTGTCATAGCTTTGCAGCCCTGGCAGGTGTCTTCAAAACCTTATCATAATCACCCTATCACTGTTTTCTGGCATTGTGGTGTTGTAACCACCTTTCTGGCCCGAATGGTCACTTGGTTCAGCATCTCGCTAGGGTAGGCAGCCTCCCAACATTGAGCATACTCATGGACCAATCTGAATGCATCATTGGATTGGAGAATATCAATCTACATACTCATGTCCTCTCTTGTAAACTTCCACCAGAGTTGTCGCATCACGTATGGGTGATGCTCATGGAACACGGTTTTATACACTACGGGATTCAGCATCTACAAGAAACGAATATATTAGGCAAACTAGTGAGTGGTGTATGGCTTTCATATGGGTTCCCAATCCACTCATGCCACTAGAACAATGCCACGAAAGGAAAGCAGATATGTCCCTTTCTTTATCGTATATGTTCCATTGTCGAAATAGGCCCTGGTTGGTAAGGGGAATGGATGAAAGTTAAATAGTTCTACTTTCCCCATTTTAACCAGCATAGTCATGGAACTTAGCTTAAGAGGGGTTCTCTCCCTAATGATCAAAATCCCTAGGTGAGAATGTATCCCCGGTGGAGAAATGGGGTTTAGGTATTCATAACCCCCCTTGTGTGTCATGATGTAGTTATAAAAAATGGAAATTTTTGCATAATAGCAGTGACCTCTCCCCTTCACGGACATGCTGGGGAAGATGGTACAACTTTTCCAGTGTTGGTATGCCCAGGCTGATGCCATTCCCTCTAGATTACTAATTTTCAATGATAAATGTTCTTCATCACAGCCCTATGTTTGCACCCTTTACTAGTAATATCCACCCATAGATCAGAACTGAGACAAACCTATCAAGCCTGACTATAGGATGATGCTCTATCTTGACACTATATCCCCATAGCTTCCACTGGCAGTCATGTAGGGTCTGCCAGTATGAACCCTCATTTCCTCACAGAGATCCTCACAGACAAATAGGGGGCCTCATCGGTAGTCTCCTCTCTTGTAAGGGTAAATTGATGAAGTAGCCAAACCAATGCTTTAAGTGGATGTCTCAGGTTTTCTTTTTTGTCCTTGTTAATTCTTGGCACAAGCCTCAACAATGAAAACAACAAAGGTGGAATTTTTTCCCCTTCTCCCTAAGCATTCATGTAAGGGAGGAACTCGTCATACATTCCACCATATCAGGATGTCTGGAATATGGGGGAGGTCCCAAAGGCTGATGCCAACCTTTCTGTGATTTAGGTGGAAGGAGTTTGGATCTGGTATCCACCGGATCAGCAACATTGGTATGAATTTCTTCAGTTGTGAGATGATGAATTGGGAGGCCCATGCTACTTCATACAGGACAACCTTCCTCATGACATGATCGACCTCTTCACAGTATGTGCATTCCTTGTAGGCCCAATTCCAGTCATCTATGATGTTACCACCCTAGCACATGTCCCATCTTGTGATCCACCCCTTGTCTAGATTTCCAATTCCATCCTTGAGGATCATATTATATAGGGGTAGGGATATCTCCAGTGCCAGGGCCCTACCATCGATGTGGTTGGCATGATATTATATGAAATTCGTTGTAATCACGTATGATCATTCATAATACATGCATATGTATCCTTATGACACATATACTACTTGAGAGTCCCCATGAATCAATAGTCTTTCTCATCTCTGCTGGGGTCAGTAAAAAAGACCTCATCCCACAAACCAAAACCGTATAATGACAGACTCTTCTACAACAGATATTCTTTTTTCACCTCTGTCAGTCACTCTATCATTGATGTATGATCAGAACTACCCTTGATGGACTTTCCTATTTTCGGTTTGTTGTCCATGGCCTCCCTCTGAGTAGCATCAGCATAAACCTCTTGCATGTAATCTTATGTGGCCATTGAAACGAAAGAAATTTGAACTTTTGTTGGGGGTGAGAGTGTTCGCAAAGACCCTTCATGAAGAAACATCACAGAGACCATCACTTCCTTCTTTTCACCAGGAATATAAGTGGATGTATGGCCTAGTTCTCCAAGAAGGTAGTGGATTTTGATTCTCTGGTTCGCTAAAAAAGAGTTCGTGAAGCACTGCACCAAAGACTCTGGTTCGCTAAGGCATTCACGGAGAGGATCGGCCATGAAGGGAGCACATGAACCATCATTCGCATTGATACAGGTATGGAAAAAATACCTTTTAGGCACTATATATAGGTGAAAGAGTCCCCCCCCAACTTGGCATCACCTCATGCTTCATGGTGCCCCCAGCTTCACAGCACCCAAGCATTGCGGTGACCCTGGCTTTGCGGCACGACCTGTGAATGGCACGCCAACCCCGAAGCACTCTACGGCCCTCGTTGACACCACATATTTTGTACATGATACATGAAAACTTTTTTGTGACATGACTAAGGCATATCCCATAAAAGACCATCTTTGCCCAGACCTTCTCGATCTACTGCGAGTTCTATCATCCCAGCTTGTTTAGAATTTTTTCCTCCGAATTCATCCCTCTCCTTCCATCGGCTTTAATTATGTGGGGTAATTTGATTCAACCGAAAAATAACATGTGTCTAACTCATCAAACACGCTCAAAATCCAATTGGACAATGCTCTCCTTGAATTGGTCAGGTAGATCCCCCGACCAATCTCAAAAAGGCCATGTGCGAAGCAATCTGCACAGTGGGAACTAGTTCCCCATGGACGGCTCCACAATAGGCTTTGTGGCACCCCTACCTGGTAGGCGTCTGATCCGATGGTGACCCCTTCATCGCATCAGCTTCATAGTGATTCTCTTGGCATCGACTACATCTGTCAAGACTTGTAGCATGTCACCCCCTCTGCGAGGCCTCCTCGGGCCGATGAATCTACTTCATTCTATGGTGCCACAAAAATTCATGTTGATTTCGAAACCCCTAGGGTAGATGGTTTTCCTATAAATACAAGGCGCACCCCTCTCCCAAACAATTGTTACTATGACCTTTCACATTCCCATTTCATGTAGACCTCCTTGAAGCCCTCAAATGTCTTCCCAAAAGTACTTGGACTTTGCGAGCCATCACCATTTTATTCCTTTTCAATCTCCACCTATGGTGGAGATGCCCTTCGTGAAGGACCATTGTAAGGACCCGACCCCAGTTTCCCGAAGACGATGTCTAATTTGATTACTTTGGCATACATAAAAGGAATACGATTCTCTAAGGACAAAGTAGTTATTATCTTTTGGAAACAAGTTACATAAATAAGTTTCACATTACATCATGAAGGGAAATTAAACACTAATTTATTCTTCTTGCAACATCATGTAACCAAGATTATACTTGAAAGTCATTCATAATTTACTTATTCATGTCTTGTAAAAAATGAAACATAAGAAATGGGTGAGATCAAATTCTCATTAATATTAAGAAATACAGCAGAAGATACCATAATCATAATACGTGGTGCAAAATTGAAAACACATGCCTTTATTAATAAACTTGCACACACTGTGGAAGAACTATGAGCTTAGTAAATAATGACATAATGAAACATAATAATGGGTATTCTACTAGTTGAATAACCACTTGAACATTCAATTACATGTTTCATAATGAGGGATGTTCATATGATGGACATTCTGAAACATTTTGTCAAGGCCTCAACTAGGACGTCTAATGATTAAGGCCTCAACCAAAATCTATATAAAACATTGGGAACGACCTCAGACAATTTCATGTCTATTTGTCTCATGATTCCTACTGATGCATCGAGGGGATATAGAGGGCCCCATTCATCACATAATAAGTCCAATTCATTCCTTACATGAGCAGGGATAAACATAAACAACATACACATTCATATTGAAACTTTCATATGAAATGTAACTATCTTTCCCCAACCGTTAAACATAATACATTAACCATTCCAATTAATATGGTGAATGGTTTTAGGATTGATCATACACCACAGAGTTATTCATATGCCATTAAATCAAATATGGTGGATTAATTCATAAATTATTAAACCCAATAAAATATAAGAAACAGAAATAGTGTAGAATCAAAAGAAAATTCTCTTATAAAATCATTAAGAAATCTTTAGAACAATACTCATCTTTTTAGAAAGGAAGAGTTCTTTTGGAAAATAATTTTATAAAAGCAGTAGTGGTGATAGATAGTAATTTCATAATAAAATGTGTGTTTTTAGAAATATAATGGTTTCCAAAAACCGATTATAATGTTCCCTTTAAAATAAATATGAATTTGAGAAATTCCCTTGAATCGAGCTTTTATTTTTGAAATAGTTTTGAAAGTTTTTTTAAAAACATGTAACAATCCATAAAATAGGGAAGGATTCTTGTTGGTGTACATATATAGAATAATCAGACATAATTTATGAGGAGTATATAACAATATATAAGAATTTCATTGAGGTAATAAGAAAATTAAAGTAACCCGAATGAAAATGGATGTTCAGGTGGAAAACCCTTACCATAACTCCAAACGTCTTCCACTATTGTAAATAAGCTCCTACAATATGAAATTATATTTATTAATAACATATTTTATATTATATTAGGAATTTATTTTGTTTATCATAATTCTGGTTAGTTCATTTATGTCTTTCTTGAAAAGTTATTGTATTGAGTTTCATCATTCTGGAGTGTTTTTTCATTATATTTCATAATCGGTTCACATTGACATATGTAATGAAGTGGTATGGATGTAAATCTCCATAATTGAAATTAAATATTATTTATAATCATCCTGAATTATTAATTTCCATTTCTATAATTTTTCACATGTAATGAGGATGAATCATTAAATGACAATCACTTCGATTATTTGGCGGTATTTGAATTATTATGAACTAGTTTTGTCACATAAATTAATCATATGTATATATACTAGTTTAGGGATATTAATTAGGATGTAATAAATATATTATAGTCTATTTCTACCATAAATATGGTTTTATGACCAGTAATGATGGAAATATTTAATAATGAAACATCGTCATCCACGAAGGTTATAAATTGAAACCTCATGGGTGTCGATTTCGTTTATAAAAATAAAAGGGAGGGAGTAAGAATAATGATGATGGTTCATCCATTAACATGATATAAATCTATTATATAGATGATACTGGAGTTACATGTTCATTTGAATAGAGGATGTGAGTAGAGGAAAAAAAAGAAGATAAATTCAAATGAAACAAAAATAAAAAAGAAAGGTGCTTTACCTCTTGAAATAATTTCCCCGATAACCTCATTAAGGGAAGGGATTTACGACTTCTGGCAAGATCAAGAGATTATGGTCATGGGGACTGACTTGGGAAGGGTATTTGCACAGAACATGTTGGAACATTAAGGCTTAGAGGAGTAAAGTGTAGACGGATTGGTGAAGGTTTTTTATAGTGGAGGAGAGGGGTAAATTTTGAATTTTTAATTCATTATTTTATTATATACCTCAAGACAAAAAAATGTTGTTTCATGTGACCCCTAATAGTAATAAGTGAATTTGAGTTCGAAACAAGTGGCCATACATCACTTATGATGTCATAAATAGTGTATTTTACTAAAACTTATTATATATAGTATTTTATCGTATATCACTATTCATAAAAATTCTAGAATTTCTATAAAATCCCAAAACATTACCCATAGATTTTTTCGACTTGTAGAATTGAAAAATGAACTCCATTTTTCAAAATTAAATGTCTAAATATTATTATTTTAAATTTAAAATAATGCCTTTGTTATTTCAAATATGAACAATTTTAATGGTTCAATTAGTTTTATTTCAAATTAAAAAATTAATTAAGATCACATTATCTTATTTTCATAAGAAAATAAAATAGAATTATTATTTTCTATTAATAAGGGTCATTTTACTATTCATATTACTATTAATAAGGGTATGTTACTATTCATCAAATCATGTTTGTTCTATTAGACCCTAAATGACTTACTAATCACAATTCTTGATGACTGTTTTTGAAAATTCAAAACATGGAAGAGGAAAAGTTGAGTTTAACTTCTAGATTATAAAATACACTCAATATTTATTTTCAAAACCATGGGGTGTTAAATTCTTCCCCCCTTCAAAATTTTTTCCATTAAGATTTGATTTTGCATTATAGGCCAAAAACAGGTGGGGGTACTTTTACTTCATTTCTTCCTCTAGTTCCCATGTTCCCTCTACATACTTATGGTTTCTCTATAGTACCATGACCAGATGAGTAGTCTTGTTGCGTATAACATTGTCTCCACGATCCAACATTTTCACTGGCTGCTCGTTATAGGAAATACCATCCTTCAACTGCACCACATCTGAAGAGTGTACATGTGAAGGGTCTGATGTGTACTTCATTAAGAGGGATACATGAAAGACATCATTTACTATCGACATGGTAGGTGGAAGTTCTATTCGATAGGCCACAGTTCCAAATCGATCAAGTATCTCGAAGGGGCCGATATACTCGGGACATAGCTTTCCTTTCTTCCCAATCCTCATGACTATCTTCCATGGAGATAAGTGTAGAAATACCAGGTCTCCAACTTTGAACTCAAGGTCTCTTCGACAGTTATAAGCATAACTCTTTTGTCGACATTGGGTTACCTTGATATGTTTCTAAATGGTTTTCACCATAAACACCATTTATTCAACCAATTCAGGACTTGGTAGGTTTCTCTTACTGACTTAATCCCAACACTCTAGTGTTCTACACCTTTTCCCATAAAGGGATTTTTAGTGCCATTCAGATGCTTGAGTGGAAATTATTGTTGTAAGAGAATTCAACCAGTGGAAGATGTTGGTTCCATCCTCCTTTGAATTCCATAGAACATGCTCTCGTTATGTCCACCAGTGTCTAAATAGTCCACTCAAATATTCCATCAGTTTGAGGTTGGTAGGCCGTATTGATTTTCATTTCAGTGCTTAAACCATTTTAGGGAATTTTCGAGAACATTGACGTGAATCTAGGATCCCTGTCGAATACAATAGAGAATGGTACTCCATGTAACCTCACTACTTCGTTTATGTAAATCCACGCAAGTTGATTCAATGAGAATTCCTATCAAGTCACGATAAATTGAGATGTCTTTATAATTTGATCCACATCGAACCATATTGTAACACCCGATACTTTTATGTTATATAAATCATCAAAGGAATCTTTTTATACGCACAACACTTGCTTGGCTTGATTTACATGAAATCGCGACCTTCCTCGATAGCTTGCATAATACACAATACCAAGTTTCACTAAACAATGATATACTATTAAAATATTATTAAAACTAGCCGTTATGAATAGTATTAACCTCTTTTTGAAATTTTATAAATTTTATTTTTCAAAATGGACTTCATTTTTGGATTCGTAATATCGAAATTATCCTAGGGTGAAATTTTAGTATTTTTCTGAAAGCTTTAAATTTTTGATGAATAGTGGAACTACTAAGTGGCTGTTAAAAAAATGAATTTTTCATAAAACATAATTTTACCACTTATGTGAGTGGAATTTCGAAAATCCGAGAGACACGGTTAATATCAAGGACTAAAATGTGGTTCAATGAGATGAAAATAATTTTTTGGTGAATAGTAAGTTTTTACTTTTTTTACCACAGTTAAAAGTAAATAGGGTAATTAAGGGTAAAAATGATATTATTATTACCCTAACACATGTCCTAATTCTATTGGACAAGTGTAATTCGACCGAAAACAATCTTAGGAATAAAATATGACCATTTAGGCCCACTTGGATTAGATTAGGACATTTATTATTAATTTATTTAAAGAAGGGTTAAAATAGTTAAAATCAATGTTTAATAACTAAATCATTTTTAATATGTGGTTATACATAAGATAAATTAGACTATAAATATTCATTAGAAATATAAAAATATTTCCTACATAATGGTATTTCAGTTGTAATTTTTAGACATTAAATAATGTAATTTATTTATAACACAACGATAATGCAGTAATTATCTTATTAATGAAATATTGATATAATTGATGTTATAAATACCCAAATAAATATAATTTGAGACTTTTTATGAATTCCACTAATTTTCTAGGTTAATATTACATGTTAGTATTGATTTAATTAACTTTGTTAGAACTCATCATTCTGTTATGATTTTCACAAAAATCAATTACTAAATAGTGTCAAAATTGACATAAAATAGTTTTTAAAACAAATATTATATTATTAATTGTTATTTTATTCCTAAAAATCTAAGGTTCGGCCAAATGACTTAGATAAGGTCATATATATATATATAATAAACAACTTGGGGTTTGTTTGGCTTGATATAGTATGTTTATTAACCTTATAGTATAATAACACAAGAAGACACGGTAAAAGTAAACTTATTTAACTTAATGTTAAATCTAAATGATAAGGTTAAAATAAGAACCTAAACATGTATAAATTCTATTGGATGAGAGGCTTTCGACACATCCCCACCTTATCCTAGAAATAAATCAATTTGGAGCTATTTAAAACCGAACTTGACTTTATAATAAAATAATATTTTTAGTTATTCCAAAGGTGCCCCTCTCCTCCCTTATAAAAGGGAACCTCCTCCCTCTCTTCCTCACACCACATGGAGCCTTCACGCTCGGCCAACCCCTGCCATTTTCTCCTCTCCACTTCCCTAGATACATCCTAGAGGTCCTGGTCTTCTTTAAAGACCAATTTTTGTGCCCTAAAAGGAGGTCTCAAAGAAGCACTTCAAAGAAGAGGTAATACCCATTACCGATCCTTTCCAATTTCTTTCTTCTTCCAATTCTTCTTCTCTAGTAGTTTCATTATGAAGTAATAATATCCGTATCAATAATATACTGATATGTTATTATAAGTATTAAACAACCCTATTTCACCATTTATCCATCCTACGGAAAAAGAAATCACCGCGCGTGCGTACGTATGGAATACCGTCTCCACGTCGTGGTGTAATCTATTTTCCACCACCACCTTACTTGGATGAGTATAATGGTGTAAATAATGACTATATATGAATATTATAAAGTGATATTGATTCTGAAATAGTATAAATACACTCCAATACAATTCCACGATCATAGCAACGATATCATCACTCGTGCGTACGTACGGAATACCGTCTCCACGATGTGATGCGACTCGTTCTACATGATCTTCATTTTATAATGATTATATAAATGAATTGAATGAATGAATATGATATATATTACACTAATACCATTCTGGAAATGAGGTATCTATAACCTAAAGAGAAGAATAAGAATTTATTCGACAAAACATGCATAATAACAAAAAGTTATAAACACCCAAATAACAAGAAGCAATGAAATATTAATACTAAGAAGCTAAGAATATGACCATATATGATATCATAAAAATAATTATGATTCTGGAATAAGTCAATAACAATATTTAAATCATTATACAGGAGGTTCAGACACTTACAAAGCAAGTCAGACTTAAGGTAAGGGAAATATCACAATCTCCTTTTTATCCGAGATTGTTTATACTTTGGTATTTACTGGGGTGTATTTTATCATCCACATCCATTAATATTATTTCCATCCACCTACAATTGTTTAAATCCAATTTTACCCTTTGGTGAGTTTTTATTAAAGGATATAAAATTAATCTTTTGTCGTTTTTCATACGAGGTACTTTTTGACTTTTCCGACAAAAGTACGAAGAATTTTTTTTTTAACCTATACTACATGAATTGATTTTTAAAAAATTATTTCCAAAAATATTCCTTTACAATTTTTCAAGTTTATTTTTAATCAACTTATTTTAGTTTGAAATTGTATGACATGTTATGAAATGAAAAGTGTTTTTGAAGTATAATGGATATTTTCCTCAAGAATGAAGTTCAAGTGTTTTATTAAAATTATTTTCCATATAAGATAATAAAGGGTACTGTTTTTATCCCTATTATTACATTGATTTTATTATGTTGTGATGGAATTATTTTTATGAATTCCTTTATCATATATGAATTGTTTTATGATGTCATGATGTTTAAGATTCCCATTTCTATTACATGGGTTATGCAATGATGTATGCTTTAAGATTTTGTTGCACACATAAGAATGGTATCATTATGAGATGGGTGGGACCTATATCTCCCTCCAATGCATTGGGTAAAGATTTTATATCTCATGAGATAGACATGGCTGGAATGGTAGGTTATACTGGTTCAGTGAAACAGGACTGAAACAAGGGTGACTTGGTTCAGAAATGGACTTTGTCTACTAAGATAGTCTTGGAAATTAGTCTTGACTAATAAGAAATGATTCTCTATGATTATGTGTGTATGCCACAAAGTTTCATGTTTTATGTTATGATTATTGGGATTACATTTCACTTATATGATTTATCCCATGTTATGATATTATGATCTATTTTGCAGGTTAAGATTTCCAAAAGTTATGTGCTTATGTATATGATGTGATTGATATTTCTTTTTTTTTTACCCTTACTGATCATTTGAGCTTACCCTTTTGTATGTTTTATTTCCCCGAGTCAGGAAGAAGGTTATTAAGTAGAATATGCCAAAAAGGGACTCTGGATATGATGAAATAAATGGGAGGCAAAGTAGATGCTTTATGAACTAGTTGTTTATGTTTCCCAGTTTTTAAAGACACTATACCTATACTGTCCTTTCGTGGTTTTTTTATATGTTGTAATAAGTATGCTTCAATTTCGAAGTAATAACAATGTATGTAAAGTATGAGTCTCTATAGTTTGTATCAGAGGAAAGGTATAGTCAACCTTTGGAAACTAGGATGTAAAATCCTTAGTAAGAACCCTAAGGATAAGTCTAAGCATAGAACACAATCATAGTGTTTTAGAAATGGCCATGAATAACCTAGGATAGGACCTTAAGTGTGAAATTTTATTCTTGATTATGTGGTTTTCCTATTATAATTAGTGTTGATCACAATATTCTTCTTGGTTTTAGTCAATGGATGGGACCCGAAGGAATCGTGTTAACGCGGAATGTGATGGGCAATGCAATGATTGTCCCCCTGAGCAACCAAATGTTATGGGAGATGGAATGCAAAATCTTGTAGCCATGCTCAGACAACTTTCTCAAGCTATGAATCAGGATGGACTTCCAAACGAGAAAAGGAAGGAGAAACATTCTGTTGAATCCTTCATGAGACAGCATCCACCATCATTTAGTGGGTCTACTAATCCATTAGTTTCTGAACAATGGATTAGTACTACTGAAAATATATTTTCAGTTCTTCAATGTTCTGAGAATGATAAAGTCATCTTAGCAGTGTATCGTTTGGAAGGTGATACTGATCAATGGTGGAATCTTATTAAGAATACGAGGAAAAGAGATAAAATTGAGTCCATGGAATGGGACGAGTTCACGAACTTATTTTTTCAATATGTACTTCCCTCGTATTCTCCGAACAAAGATGGAGAAAGAGTTTCTTGAACTGAAGCAAAAGGATGATGAATCTGTTAGTACCTTTTAAGCAAATTTTACAAGACATGCAAGGTATGCTTCTGGTATTATTATCCAACCTGAGAGTAAGATTGATCGATTCTTTAGTGTCTTAAAACCAAGTCTTCGAAGGGCCTTAGACATAAGTGACTTCAATAGCTACGAGGAAATCGTTCGATGTGCTCTCAAAGTTGAGATGGAGATTGGAGTAACCCATCAATCATATGGGTTTGATAAGAAGAGGAAAATGGAATTCAATGGAAAATCTAAAAAGCACACTGAAAAGAAGATGAGCTTTCCCTTATGCACAAATTGTGGAAAGAAACATGTAGGGAGTTGTCTTAAAGGGACAAGTAAATGTTTCAAATGTGGAAAAGAAGGTCATCGGGCATTTGAATGCCGCAATGATGGGAAGAAGATGTCTAATGATGCAAACAAATGAAGGGATGCACAGAATGAACATACTACACTTCAATGTTTCAAGTGAAAGGAGATGGGGCATTATGCCAATCAATGCCCAAATCCAAGGGTTGATGATGATGGTCGACGTCAACAAACTCTTAAGGTTAAGACAAAGGAAAGTCACATGCAATTTCTATCAGCGATGTGGAGTATGATAACGATGTGGTGAAAGGTACACTTACCATCTACTCTAATGTAGCAAATGTTTTATTTGATTCTAGATCCACCCACTCCTTTATTTCTGAAGAATTTTCTAAGAATATCACCGTATTACCTCAACAGTTAGATGTTGAGTTAGATGTGACAACCCCTAATGGCACAATAGTCGCATCAAAAGTTTATAATTCTTCTCCAATTGAAGTTTGTGGGAAAGTGCTTCCTGGAAATCTTGTGATCCTTCCTATAGTGGAATTTGATGTGATTCTTGGCATGGATTGTCTTTCTCTACATGGAGCTCATATCAACTGCCAAAGAAGGGAAGTCACATTTCATATTCCAGATCAATCTATGATCGTCTATCGATGCAAGGATGAACATAACCTTCCAGAGGAAATTCATTCCATCTTATGGGTCTTGATTCCACTAAATGAAGGTTATTTATCTCAAATGGTTGGTGAGAAACTCATGATTAAAAATATTCCCATTGTACGGGAGTTTGATGATGTCTTTCCGAAGGAATTACCGGGTCTTCCACTGAATCGTGAAGTTGAGTTTTCAATAGAACTCGTACCGGGTGCTTTGCCTATTTCAAAGACACCTTATATAGTGGACCCAATTGAGTTGCAGGAATTAAAGAAGCAACTCCAAGAGAATCTTGATAGGGGGTTCATACGCCCTAGTGTGTCACCTTGGGGAGCACATGTTCTGTTTATTAATAAGAAAGATGGATCAATGAGACTCTGCATTGATTATCGAGACCTTAACAAGATCACTATCAAGAACAAATATCCTCTCCCACGCATTGATGACCTATTTGACCAACTACGTGGAGCTTAATACTTTTCCAAGATTGATCTTCGTTCAGGGTATCATCAATTAAGGGTCAAAAGGGAGGATATACCAAAGACGGCTTTCCGTACAAGGTATGGACACTATGAATTTATAGTGATGCCATTTTGTCATACTAATTCCCCTGCTATCTTAATGGATCTAATGAATACAGTCTTTAGAGACTATCTTGATCAGTTTGTGGTAGTCTTAATAGATTATCTTATTGTCTATTCAAAGAGCAAGGAAGAACATGAATATCACTTGAGAATTATATTGAAGACCCTGATAAAGGAGAATATTTATGCCAAATTTACCAAGTGTGAATTTTGGCTTAAAAAAGTTTCATTTTTTGCTCATATAATCTCAAAAGAGGGGATATCTGTGGATCCAGCAGAAACAGAGGTTATCGAAAGATGGTCGAGACCAACAACAGTGACAGAGATCCGAAGTTTTCTTGGTTTGGCTGGATATTATCAAAGTTTTGTGAATGATTTTTCACGATTATCTAATCCACTCACCAAGTTGACTCGGAAAGGAGATAAGTTTGTTTGGACGGAGGAATGTGAAGAGAATTTCAAGAAGTTGAAAAGAAGGTTATCCAGTGCACCTGTGCTCACACTGCCTTGTAGTGGAGAAAGGTTTGTGATCTACAGTGATGCATCCAAGAAGGGATTGGGGTGTGTTCTTATGCAAAATTATATGGTGATAGCTTATGCTTCATGACAGTTGAAAATACATGAGCAAAATTACCCAACTCATGATTTGGAGTTAGCTGCGGTAATCTTTGCATTAAAGATTTGGAGGCATTATCTTTATGGAGAAAGGTGTGACATTTATACTGATCATAAAAGTTTAAAGTATATTTTCACATAAAAGGAGCTGAATATGCGCCAAAGAAGATGGTTGGAGCTGATTAAGGATTATGACTGCTCAATCCATTACCACCCTGGGAAAGCAAACAAGGTGGCAGATGCATTAAGTCGACAAGACCATGCTAGTTTTCCATGATGAGGATCACAAAAGATCCAATATTTATGGATTTACAAAGGATGGATCTTGGAATTATAATAGAAGGGGGAAAATCGTATCTTTCTCAAATGAATGTTTAACCATCTATACATGTGAAGATTAAAGAGGCACAGAAAGAAGATTTCGAGTTACAAAAGAAGGTGAGAAATGTTCCTGAATTCAACCTTGATTTTGAGGGGATAATAATGTTCAGGAATCGGGTTTGTGTTCCTCCCATCCCCGAATTAAAGAAGGAGCTGCTGGATGAGGCTCATAGTTCCTCATTCTATATTCATCCTGGAAGCACGAAGATGTATAGGGACCTGAAAGAGTACTTCTGGTGGGATGGAATGAAAGGATATGTTGCTGAATATGTCTCTCGATGCTTGGTTTGTCAATAAGTTAAAGCTGAAAGACAGAAGTCTAAGGGGATGTTACAACCATTACCCATACCCGAATGGAAATGGGAAAACATCACAATGGACTTTGTCACAGGACTTCATAAAACATCCAAAGGAAATAATTCTATTTGGGTCATAGTTGTTCTTCTTACCAAGTCTGCACACTTCATTTCTATTAGAGAGGATTTCTCTCTGGATC
This sequence comes from Viscum album, assembly GCA_963277665.1. NCBI lineage: Eukaryota > Viridiplantae > Streptophyta > Magnoliopsida > Santalales > Viscaceae > Viscum > Viscum album. The sequence continues at coordinate 330,458,821 of OY728128.1, forward strand.
AGCTTGCCAGGATAGATGTAAAGGAAGTGGTATGATTGCATGGAGTACCACTTTCTATTATATCTGATCAGGATCCTAGGTTTACCTCAAAGTTCTGGTGAAGTCTTCAGCATACTCTGGATACAAAGTTAAGTTTCAGCACTGCTTATCATCCTCAGACAGACGGTCAGTTGGAGAGAACAATTCAAACTCTAGAAGATATGTTGAGAGCTTGCTCTATGGATTTCAAAGGTGGTTGGGATCAACACCAACCTTTGGTGGAATTTTATTATAATAATAGCTTTCACTCTAGTTTTCAGATGGCTCCTTATGAAGCTCTCTATGGAAAGAAATGTAGGACTCCAACTTGCTGGGATGAAGTTGGGGAAAGAAAGCTATTAGGACCTGATCTCGTTGATGAAATGGCAGAAAAGGTCAGATCTATTCTACAACACATAAGAGCAGCTCAGAGTCGACAGAAAAGTTATGCCGACAACCGAAGAAAAGACTTAGAGTTTGAAGTGGGTGATAAAGTGTTCTAACGAATATCTCCCTGGAAGAGGGTTATGAGATTTGGAAAGAAGGGGAAGTTGAGCCCTAGATATTTCGGTCCTTTCGAAATAATGGATTGTGTTGGGAAGGTAGCTTACTGATTGGCGCTTCCACCGAATCTCTCTCAAGTTCACGATGTGTTCCATGTTTCTCTCCTGATAAAGTACATACTTGATCCTTCACATGTACTTAGCTAAGAAGTTGTACCGATGGAGCAAGATCTTTCTTATGAAGAACAACCGAAAGAGATTCTGGATCGTAGCAAAAAAGTCCTACGAAACAACACCACTCGATTGGTGAATGTTTTATGGAGGAACCACCAATTAGAAGAAGCTACATGGGAGCTTGAGGATATGACGAGGGAGAGGTATCCTCATCTGTTTGTTACAAAGTGACGAATTTCAAGGGCGAAATTCATTTTAAGGGGGGTAGAATGTAACACCCGAGACTTTTATGTTATATAAAATCATCAAAGGAATCTTTTTATATGCACAACACTTTCTTGGCTTTCTTTACTCGAAATCACGACCTTCCTCGATAGCTTGCGTCGTACGCAATACCGAGTTTCACTAAACAATGATATACTATTAAAATATTATTAAATCTAGCCGTTATGAATAGTATTAACCACTTTTTGAAATTTTATAAATTTTGTTTTTCAAAATGGACTTCTGTTTTGGATTCGTAATATCGAAATTAGCCTAGGGTGAAATTTTGGTATTTTTCTGAAAACATTCAATTTTTTATGAATAGTGAAACTACTAAGTGGCTGTTAAAAAAACTGAATTTTTCATAAAACTTAATATTACTGCTTATGTGAGTGGAATTTCGAAAATCCGAAAGACACGGTTAATATCAAGGACTAAAATGTGGTTCAATGAGATGAAAATAATTTTTTGGTGAATAGTAACTTTTTACTTTTTTTACCACGGTTAAAAGTAAATAAGGTAATTAAGGGTAAAAATGATATTATTATTACCCTAACACATGTCCTAATTCTATTGTACAGGTGTAATTCGACCAAAAACAAACTTAGGAATAACATATGACCATTTAGGCCCACTTAGATTAGATTATGACGTTTATTATTAATTTATTTAAAGAAGGGTTAAAATAGTTAAAATCAAAGTTTAATAACTTAATAATTTTTAATATGGTGTTATACATAAGATAAATTCGACTATAACTATTCATTAGAAAGATACAAATATTTCCTACATAATGGTATTTTATTTGTAATATTTAGACATTAAATAATTTAATTTATTTATGACACAACGATGATGCAGTAATTATCTTATTAATGAAATATTGACATAATTGATGTTATAAATACCCAAATAAATAAAATTTGAGACTTTTTCTGAATTCCACTAATTTTCAAGGTTAATATGACATGTTATTATTGATTTAATGAACTTTTTTTGAACTTATAATTCTGTTATGATTTTCACAAAAATAAATTACTAAATGGTGTCAAAATTGACATAAAATAGTTTTTAAAACAAATATTATATTATTAATTGTTATTTTAATCTTAAAAATCTAAGATTCGGCCAAATGACTTAGATAAGGCTATATATATATATAATAAACAACTTGGGGTTCTTTTTGCTTCATATAGTAAGTTTATTAACCTTATAGTATAAGAACAGAAGAAGACACGGAAAAAGTAAAATTATTTAACTTATTGTTAAATCTAAATGATAAGGTTAAAATAGGAACATAAACTTGTCTAAAATCTATTGTATGAGAGTATATTGACCCATCCCCACCTTAGCCTCAAAATAAATTAATTTTGAGCTATTTAAAACCGAACTTGACTTTATAATAAAATAACATTTTTAGTTATTCCAAAGGTGCCCCTCTCCTCCCTTATAAAAGGGCACCTCCTCCCTCTCTTCCTCACACCACTTTGAGCCTTCAAGCTCGGACAAACCCAGCCATTTCCTCCTATCCACTTCCCTAGAGACATCCTAGAGGTTCTGGTCTTCTTCAAAGACCAATTTTAGTGCCCTAAAAGAAGGTCTCAAAGAAGCACTTCAAAGAAGATGTAATATCCATTACCGATCCTTTCCAATTTCTTTCTTCTTACACTTCTTCTTCTTTAGTTGTTTTATTATGAAGTAATAACATCAGTATCACTCATATACTGATATCTTATTATAAGTATGAAACAACCCTATTTCACCATCTATCCATCCTACGGAAAAAGAAATCACCGCGCGTGCGTGCGTACGGAATACCGTCTCCACGCCGTGGTGTAATCTATTTTCCACCACCACCTTACTTGGATGGGTATAATGGTGTAAATAATGACTATATATTAATATTATAAAGTGATATTGATTCTGAAATAGTATACATACACTCCAATACAATTCCATGATCATAGGAACAATATCATCACTCGTGCGTACATACGGAATACCGTCTCCGCGATGTGATGCGACTCGTTCTACATGATCTTCATTTCATAATGATTATATAAATGAATTTAATGAATTAATATGATATATATTACACTAATACCATTCTAGAAATGAGGTATCTATAACCTAAAGAGAAGAATAAGAATTTATTCGACAAAACACCCATAAGAACAGAAAGTTATAAACACCCGAATAACAAGTAGCAATGAAATATTACTACTAAGAAGCTAAGAATATGACCATATATGATATCATAAAAATAAGTATGATTCTGGAATAAGTCAATAACATTATTTAAATCATTATACAGGAGGTTCGGACACTTACAAAGCATGTCAGACTTAAGGTAAGGGAAATATCACAATCTCATTTTTATCCGAGATTGTTTATACTTTTGTATTTACTGGGGTGTATTTTATCATCCACATCCATGTAATATTATTTCCATCCACCTACAATTGTTTATATCCAATTTTACCCTTTGGTGAGTTTTTATTAAAGGATATGAAAGGAATCTTTTGTGGTGTTTTGTACAAGGTACTTTTTGACTTTTCCGACAAAAGTACGAAGAATTTTTTTTAACTTATACGGCATGAATGGATTTTTAAAAAATTATTTCCAAAAAGATTCCTTTACAAGTTTTCAAGTTTATTTTTAATCAACATCTTTTAGATTAAAATTGTATGACATGTTAAGAAAGGAAAAGTGTTTTTGAAGTATAAAGGATATTTTCCTCAAGAATGAAGTTCAACTGTTTTATCAAAATTATTTTCCATCTAAGATAATAAAGGGTTCTATTTTTATCCCTATTATTAAATTGATTTGATTATGTTTTGATGGAATTATTTTTATTAATTCCTTTATCGTATATGAATTGTTTTATGATGTCATGATGTTTAAGATTCCCATTTTTATTACATGGGTTATGCAATGATGTATGCTTTAAGATTTTGTGGCACACATAAGAATGTTATCATTATGAGATGGGTGGGACCTATATCTCCCTCCAATGCATTGGGTAAATATTTTATATCTCATGAGATAGACATGGCTGGAATGGTAGGTTTTGCCGGTTCTGTGAAACAGGACTGAAACGAGGGTGACTCGGTTCAGAAATGGACTTTGTCCACTAAGATAGTCTTGGCAATGAGTCTTGACTAAAAAGAAAAGATTCTCTATGATTATGTGTGTATTCCACAAAGTTTCATTTTTTAAGTTATGATTATTGGGATTACATTTCACTTCTATGATTTATCCCATGTTATGATATTATGATCTATTGTGCATGTTAAGACTTCCAAAAGTTATGTGCTTATTTATATGATGTGATTGATATTTATTTTGTTTACCGTTACTGAGCATTTGAGCTTACCCTTTTGTATGTTTTATTTCCCCAGGTTAGGAAGAAGGTTATTAAGTAGAATATGCCAAAAAGGGACTCTAGATATGATTAAATAAATGGGAGGCAAAGTTGATGCTTTATGAACCAGTTGTTTATGTTTCCCAGTTTCTAAAGACACTATACCTATACGCTCCTTTCGTGGTTTTGTTATATGTTGTAATAAGTATGCTTCAATTTTGAAGTAATAACAATGTGTGTAAAGTATGGGTCGCTATACATATATCATATTTTCATCTATATATCCTTTCATGTCTAGTGAGATAGTCCATGATAACGTCCTTCCACTCCCATGATGGTATCGGTAGTGGTTACATCATCCCCTTAGACTTTTTCTTCTCAGCCTTCACTTGATGACATACCAGGAACATTAATGTATATTCAACAATTTCCCTTTTAATATTTCACCAGCAAAATTTTTCTCATAAATATCAATACATCTTTGTGCTACCAGAATGTATAGAGAAATTAGGGATATGAGCATCATCCAATAGTTCTATTGTTACCTCAAGAATAGTGGGAACACCAAGCCTCTTCCCGAATTTCAAAATGACACCTTCATATGAGAAGTCAGTCAAATTCCCATCATTTATACCATTAATATTCTTCTGAAACTCCTCATCATCCTCTAGATAATATTTTATCCTCTCTAATAAAGATGGTTGGGAAACCATTTAAAAAATTAGTGATGTGTTACCTTCGTTGATAATTCCCATATCTATCTTCACTAGATCTATAAAGGTAGGATCCCTTTAAACTCTCATCTTTTTTATAATTCCATGGTCCTTTAAACTCAAAGAATCGTCTACCTTATTTTCTTTCACCGGGTTTTAGTTTATTGTGCAACCATAATCTTTGAGTATCTCAATCCACCTCCTTTTTCACATGTTGAGTTCATTCTATGAGAATATATATTTCAAACTCTTATGATCTTTATATATCTAAGATTTTTATCTATAGAGGTACTATCTCCAAATATTCAAAGCAAGGATTACCACTACTAACTCAAGATCATGAGTTGGATCATTTTGTTCATGAATTTTTAGCTTCCTAGATGAACAGGAAATCACTCAATCATTCTGCATAAGGACACAACCAAGTCCTTTCTTTGATGCATTTCTATAGATAACAAACCCATCATAACCTGATGGTGAGGTTAGGATCAAGGAATTCACTAAACTCCTCTTCAATTCATCAAAACATTCTTCACATTCCTCTATCCATATGAACTTAACCCCTTTTCATGGTATCATGGTCATTGGGATCGCTAAACATGCAATGTTTTGAATGAATTAATGATAATAACCTACTAAAATAATAAAACTATGTACCTCATTTATGTTCATTAGAGTTGCCCATTATTACACAACCTTTTTCATCGCAAGATCTAAAGATATTATATCCTTAGAGAAAATGTGGCCCAGAAATGAAACTGATTGGAGCCAGAAATCACACATGGTAAACTTCCCATATAATTCATTTCTTCTTAATGTCATCAGAATAGCGCACATGTGATTTTCATGTTCATCATTGATTTTAGATTACACCAAGATATCATCAATAAACACTACCACAAAGTCATTAAGGTATTCCTTGAAGAAAATATTCATCAAATACATGAAAATAGATGGTGCATTATTTAGTCCAAAAGGCATTATTGTAAACTTTTAATGCTCGTACCTAGTGTGGAATGATGTTTTTTGAATATCTTCTTTACTCACAAGTAAATGATGATATTCAGATCACAGATCAATCTTCGAGAAATATTGAGCTCCATGTAGTTGATCGAATAAATCGTCAATTTTTGAAAGAGGATAATTATTATTTATATTAACATCATTGATTTTCCTATAATCAATGCACAACCTCATAGATCCATCATTCTTCTTAAAAAAGAACATGGGCTCCCCATGGAGAAACTCTAGGGTGAATAAATTTTTAATCACCCAATTCCTCTAGTTCTTTCTTTAGCTCCACTAACTCCACAGTGGCCATTCTATAAGGGGTAATTGATATGGTTTTCAACCATGAATTAAATCAATGGAAAACTCAATTTCCCACTCCGGAGGCTGTCCAGTTAAATCATCTGAGTAGACATCAATATATTCTTGAACAACATGTATGTGTTATATTGGAAAATTCATTTCCTTACCCATAGTTATTTCATTCTATTTCTCCCCGATAATTGAATTTAGTTGAACTACTGGGGGTGGATCAAGATAAGAATCAGGTGGTGACATTTCTGCTCTAAAGATAAGGTACTCCTTATCATCATCGATAATTGTAACCTCCTTCTTACAATAAATTTTCGCATAATTGTCTGAAAGACAATATATTATGAGGATTATATCAAATTCAATAATGGGTATCACAATAAGATCATTAGATAAAAAAATTTATGTGCCCTAATGGGAACTGATTCACAAAACATTGTTAAATTTATACTTACATTAGGTGTTTTTATTGACAACTCCCTTGTCAAATCAAATTCGAAATATCTAATTTTCATAGCAAATTGGGAAGATATGAAACAATGTGATGATCTGAAATCAAATAAACAATTGGCTAAGATTGATGAAATGATCAATGTACTTGCCACCACGTCATTCAAAATGTTGACCTCTGCAGTTGTGATCGCATTAGCATGTCCTAGCTCCCTTCTCTTTTTTGGTTTCATATTTCCTTGATGCTGTGGAAAATCATTAGCATAGTGTCCCATTACCATACAATTATAGCATTAAACATTAGTGGCCTCATTCTTCCCCTTTCAATCACCATCAAAATGGCCTTTCAAACCACATTTTTAGCATAATACATTTCCCTTTAAGCACACACCTGGGTGTTTCCTTCCACAATTATCACATGGTGTAAATTCAATTCCTCCCTTCATCCCTTTTTTTATTTCAATTCCTAGAGTTCTCAATAGCCCTCTTCTTTTAATGTTTTCCCTTAATGACATAATATTTAGAGAGTTATTTTTTTGTATTGATAGCAAATGGAACTATATTCTCGAATGAGGAAAAAATTTGGATTCATGTTCCCACTGGAGTAATGGCTTTAGGCCATCAAAGAATCAATCAGTTTTTCTCCATGAATTTCATATGTAGTCCAAAGCATGTCTTGCTAACCTAGTGAAGTTAGATTCATAATTTGAAACATTATCATCTTATTTCTACCTTATATTCAATAATTATTTTAATACCCCAAGATTCCATGGTACACTTCTCTCTGAATAATACACTAGCATGTGTTGTATACAACTTCAAGTTCTAGCACACACCACAACTGATAAAACTAGACGTTATGAATAGTAATATACACTTTTTGAAATTTTATACATTTTATCATTAAATATGGACTTCATTTTTGGATTTGGAATATCGAAATTAGCCTAGGGTGAAATTTTGGTACTTTTCAGATAACTTTCATATTTTGATGAATAGTGAAAATTACTAAATTTTAATTACAAACAACTTTTTTAATCAAAATAATTAATAGTGATAAATTATTATTTTGAGTTCTTTTTAAGTATATTTAGAATATATTTTTACCATTTAATACAATTTTGGTCATTGGAAATTATTTCACAATTAAACCAGACACAAACAAGTATCAATCTTTTGATTGTTATTATAACTTAAAAACACTCTTTTTGTTTTGACAGCGGGAATTAATTTTAAAATAATTTCTTTCACTTATGTGTTTTGAATTTGTAAAAATGGATTCAATATTTGGAATCATGATTTCAAAATTTTTTAAAGAGGTAACTTTTATTTTTAGACATTTTGAATAATTACTTCGGTAAATATATTATTTACCGTGGTGAAAGGGTAAATCCGGTAAATATGGGTAAAAAAATAATATTATAATAATACTAAATTACCCTAAAACGTGTCCTAACATTATTGGTTGATACATTTACAACCATGGGAATCTTTTGGTCAGTTTTGGGACCCCATGGATTCACTTATAGGTGATAATGACACTTTATATTGATTAAGTTTAAATAAATACAAAAAAGACATAAGCATATATCTTTTAGAAAAACACTTTTTAAATAGGGTTATATATGTTGGATTTTCGACTATAAATATTAATTAGAAAGGTAATATGATTTATTACATAATGGTATTTTATTTATAATTTTTATACATTTAATAATTAATATGATTTAGGACACAATAATGACGCAGTATTTTCCTTATTAATGGAAGACTCAAATAATTGGTATTATAAATGATAAAATTAATATAATTTGAAATTTTTGATGACAACCATGAATTTTATTACTTAATATGACATTATATGATTTCTTAAATGAATTTGGTTCTAATTAATAATTTTTTAAGACTTTAACAAAAATCAATTATTGAATACTGTCAAAATTTACATAAATGAGTTTTTTTTAAAAAAAATTATTATTAATTGATATTAAATTCCTAAAAATATAAGGCTCCTCCAAGAGACTTATATCAAGATTGGTGTATCATTAATGGACTACTTGGGTGTCTTTTGTAAGTATATAGTATGTTTATTAACTATATAATATAAAAATACAAAGTGACATGGTAAATGTTAAACTAATTAACTAAGAGTAAAAACTAAAAGATAATGTTAATATAGTGACCCACACCTATCTAACACCTATTATTTGAGTGGTTTTAGACCTATACCCTCCTTCAAATTTAAATAATCCACTTTGGAGCCATAAGAAACCGAATATGAATTTATTATAAAATAATATTTCTAGCTTTTCCAAAGGTGCCCCTCACCCCTCTTATAAAAGGACACTCCCCCTTCTCACTAATTCAAACAATAAAAGACCAGTGGTTCGGCCAAACCCCGCCCAAATACTCTCTCAACATCCCTAAATTCAACCTAGAGGCCTTAGTTTGATCAGAAAGCCAACTTAAGGATCCCTTTTGATCAAATCAAAAGGAAGAACCCGAAGAAGAGGTAATGTTTTCACTACCCTCTTTCAAGTTTCTTTCTTCTTCAACTTCTTATTTATTTGGTTTCCCATTCTAAAATAATATCTCCAGTATATAATATATACTTTGATGTTATTATAAATATGGTACTGCCAAATTAAGTATTCTATCCATCCTTCGAATGACATGTCACCATACGTGCATACGTACGACTTACCGTCTCCACCTCGTGGTGTAATTGTTATTCAATATATTATTATTTGGATGGGTATAATAATGATGTTTAATTCAAGTAAATAAATAATATAACATGATAATTATTCTGTATAAATGATATACCATCCAATTATATATTATTTTAATATCATAATAATGATATTGTCACTCGTGCGTACGTACGGATTACCGTCTCCACGAACGCGATGAGATTCATTCCCCATCATATCCATTCAAGACTAAATTTCTTTTGATGAATAAAAATAATATTTATAGAGATGATATCATTCTGGATATGAATAAGATACATCCCATCAATAACAAATATGTATCTCATAACAAATAATATAAAAGAAAATGAATCCGTTATCACCCGAAATGACGATAATACTAAGATATTATTAACAAATCAATGTTAAAAAATCATATATGTTATCATATTAATGTAAATTATTTTTTTATAATTAAATAACAATTATTTCACCATTATACTGGACGTTAACTTATCGTTGACCAAAGAAAAAGTACAAAGTAAAGGTTTTCATATCTCACTTTTAATTCCGTGAGATTTTCATTATTCACCACTTATTTATTGCATGTGGTGTGTGTACTACCCATGATTGTATTCATTGTGTAATATAAAATTATTTTATGGATATTTACATCATAATTTTATGATCCTTCTTTCATGGGTGTATGTTTCGTATGTTACCAAATTGATAAGGGAATTTAAAATTTCAATTTCCACTCATTCAGCTTCACGCATACTTCATTGATTATTTTACTCTAAGATTATTTGTGGAATCACTATTCATTTTCTTATGTCATAATTTCCACTCTCCTTTCTGTGGATATACTTTTGATAAACATAATCACTCAATTGATAATTTCTAAAGTCATCGATATGATCTGGATAAGAGTAATTTTAACTCAATCTCCATTTGTTGAGTTAAGCATCCAATTCGTTGGTGTTGTTTTTACATGAATATGTGTGAATGTACTCTGATTGATTTATATAGAATATCCAATCCTATTGAGTGTATTTATATTTTTCACACATAATTATGTCATTGATTTATCTAAAACCTAAGGATATGGTCTTTATAAGATAATTCATCTCAATTTACATTCCATTAAGACTACCTTGTTGTTATACACCAATTCAATTATATAAGATGTATATAATGTACATTAACATAGTATGTCATGAATCCCATTATTCTCATGATATTATCATGTTTTGATTACCTCAATTATTTATTATCAATTGTCTCTCATTTGGTTAGAAACTCGAAGTAAAATATCATTTTAAAAGTTTTAAAGATTTATTATTCAGGACCTCTCTCTTTAATGTCCATGTTTTAAAAATGGTTTTAAGGATTTATTTATATGTACACTAAAGTGTTAAAATTAAAACTCCTTTTAAAAGTTTTAATGTGGTGTGGGACACATTGATTCGAAATTCTATTTTAAATGGCTTCTTGACAAATAGTGTGACTTTTAAATGATTTCAAGAAAAAGGGTGATATTTCTCTCAAATAGTTATGATGATTATTTTCATCTATGTTAATATACTTCATTATTCTTGATTGAGGTTAATATATTACAATACAATCTTATATATTGTATTTAATGAGTTATAGATGACTGTGGATGTAATATTTTTATACCATTCATCGTTTGTGGGTAAATTATTGACATTTTGTATGATAGCATTAATACGAATGTTTATGTTATGTTTCAACTTTTCATATGAGGAATGAATTGGACTTATTAAGTGACGGGTGGAGCCCACTATAGCTCCTCGATGCATCAATAGGTATCATAAGACAAACTAGTGTCTTGGCACGAGGCCTTTGACAAAATCTTATTTGTAGTCTTGGCACGAGGCCTTGGATACATGGTTATGATAGTATGACATTATGCATTCCATCATTATGAATGGGGTTATTGATATTGCATGTGATTATTCGACTAGTAGAATATCCATGTGAATAAGTAAATTTCATTATTTCATTTTATCATTTCCATATTATGTCGAAGTTCATGTTTAAAAGTATTTTGTTTTAGTTATACATTACCTTAAGTGTTTACGCTTATCTATGAAAGCTTCTATATATTGTTATCCATACTGAGCATCTTAGTTCACCCCTTTCAATGTTTTACTCTTTCTCAGGATGTGATGAAATAATTTATGAATGACCTACAGGGATAGTATGTGGGGATATATAGATAAGATATTGTTGATGTTTTTTTACATTATGATGTAAGGTAATTCTTATGAATATATCTAGTGTTTCCAAGACTACTAAATGAATCGGTCATTCGAGATTTGAGCCTTTTTTATCATGCCAATGTTATTTAATAACACACCGACTCTGGGTAACTAGGGTCAGGGCGTTACAGTTGGTATCATAGGAAGTTTAGTACAAACCATGGGAGATAGATTTAGATAAACTCTGATTAGAGAACATTTACCTAAGATAGACTTTGAGTATTAGTATAGATGAACTTCCTAAAATTTTGGTATTGTAGATATTTTGTGAGTTTTCTGAGCAATACATCTCTGGCTAGATATGAGCAGGTAGAGGTGGCTCGGGCACAGAAGTACCTAGGGGTAAAACCCAAAAACACCGCTTCGAGCTAGATTGGAACGGGAAGTGGTGCACAACATCGGGCCTTACTGCACTCATGGTTACGACACTCCCGGGGGATATGCTTAGGATAATTTACATTTTCATTAAAAACTGATTTGAAGGATTATATATAAGATGAGAGTCAATGACCTTGGTTAATCCTAATGTGTTTAAAATTGATAATATGGTGACATGTTATTCTCTATATGATTTTATGACTACTGTTACTTACACAATGCATTCTAGTTTTAGTCAATGGCTGGAATCCAAGGGAGTCATAGTGACTTTGAGAATGATGTCCAAGGTGGGAACGGTGGTGGAAATGAGCAAAGAAATGGAATATTGATAGGCGTAAAAGATATCATCTTCATGAAAAATCAATTTTCCAAAAATATGATCAATAATATATATATTAACCAATCCCAAAACTCAAAAAAGAAGAGAAAGGTGATAAATGACAAGAGCTCCAGCAGTAGAGACCATGGAGAAAGGAATCCTCAATTTCCATCATGCAGGAAATGTGGAAAGAGACACCCAGGAAAGTGCCTCAATGGGACAAAGAAATGATTTACATGCGAGAAGGAAGGGCATAATGTGAAGAATTTCAAAATAAAAAATGAAGAGTACTATTGAATAAGATTAAAATAGCCCCAAGAATCCATTTACAGCCACTTTCCGTAAATGTAGGGGACCTGGCCATTACCCAAGAGAATGCCCTATTCTATAGGATATTTTCTTGGTCCAAGATGAAGCTTTTTGTAAATAAATGGTTAGAGAAATTTTTAAAAAGTATTAGTGCTCCTTGTTGATGGGTTTACATTGGAATAATTTTCTATTCTATTTGTAACCTTGTAGTTTTCCATGAGAGAATGATATTTGAGGAATAATTATCTTTTCTCTTGTGGATATAGTTATAAATAACCATTTTATTTTATAAGATCATTGGGTTTCAGGCAATTACAAGTTATTATAATTTGGGATGAAAACGCAAGGTATGATATAACATTTGTGTTTAAATTATGTTATGGTTATTTTGAGGAATTTATCTTATTTTAGAAATGTTAGAAAATATAGTTTTTGAAAAAGGACAACACACAGACTGTGTGACAACACGTCGCATCGGGAAAAGCTGTGGGAATCGAACCCACAACCAAAGTCCGATTGGTATTTATCACCTACCATTGGACTACATGATGTCCATGGTTAGTGTGACTATTTTTTTAGTTAAATGATTATATTGATCAATAATAATTTGATTTGGGATCTTATGTCTTATCAAATGAATACCCTTAGTATAGGAAAATGATTTGGTGATTAAGTTATAAATGTTATTTTGGAAGATGTTCGCATTGTTGGGAACACTATATGACCAAGGAAAATAGAATAGTATGGGATTTTATTTGAGGAGTAATGTTGGATTTTTATCTATGTTTTTATTGTGAATTTATAGTGATTTGGGTTATTTACGGAAATGATTAACTTATAATAGAGAATATGTGATTAGGTTAATTACTTTTAAGTATGGGACATTAAGAGTAATTGATGTCTTTTGGAGATACCATTTAAATTGGAAGACTACATATCCAAATTCTTCTAAGTTTTGAGTTTCAATATTATTTTGGATTTTATTAAAGAATTTTAAGGAAAATTCTTTACTGAATGCTATTTATTTAACTTCGGGGTATTGTTTGTTTAATTTTAGAAATTAATATTAGTATTTCTTTATCTAATGAAATAAACTTTTGGGGGATCATCAGATCTTATACTAACCATTTTTGTTTTGATTGATCTCTAAATACAATGTAAATATATTGTTTATTCTTCATGGATCATGTGATTTTATAAGAATTTTTTTTCTAGCTCTTCTAGTGTGACCAAGTCTTCTGGAAGAATCATCGTTTAAAAATGAGTTAGTAGTAGAAATTTATTAAATAATGAAACATTACATAAAACATAAGTATATATCTTTATGTTCTTAGTTAATATAAGAAATTAATTCCTTATCTTTATTTAATGTAACTTTAAAAAATAATAAAAATGTCGTATGTTTACTTTTCGTACTGGGAAACAAATGACTGTTTGTCCCTTCACAAGTTTGTCGTTTTCTTTTTGTTAACTTTCTCTTGATCATGTTTCCTATCCCTCTCCATCAGAACTTGACACTTAGTTTATCATCCATTTCCATTTTTTTCTACATGGAATCCTAGTATAGGTTATCTCAAGTGACCTTTGTACTTCTCTTTCTTTCTTTTAAAGTGATAGTTTTATTGACTCTTTTTCCGATGTGGGACTTTCCATTATATTCCCAACCCCAATTATAAAAATTGCAAGAATTCAATTTATTGATGGAGGGGACAATGTAACTCCCCAAGCATCCACGGTACACTTCTCACTGAATAATGTAGTTGTGTGTTTTGTACGCAACTTCAAGTTCTAAGACACACCACAACTAATAAAACTAGTCGTTACGAATAGTAATACCCACTTTTTGAAATTTTATACATTTAATAATTCAATATAGACTTCATTTTTGGATTTTTAATATCGAAATTATCCTAGGGTGATATTTTGGTACTTTTCGGATAACTTTCATATTTTGAGGAATAGTGAAAATTAATAAATTTTAATTAAAAACAGCTTTTTTAATAAAAAATAATTAATAGTGAAAAATTATCAATTTGAGTGGTTTTAAAGTATATTTAGAATATATTTTTACCATTTAATAAAAGTTTTGTAATTGGACATAATTTCACAATTAAACCGGACATAAACAAGTATCAATCTTTTTATAGTTAATATATCTTAAAAACACGTTTTTTGTTTTGACAGCGGGAATAAATTTTAAATTAATTTCTGCCACCTATGTGTTTTGAATTTGAAAAAATGGATTCCATATTTGGAATCAGGATGTCCAAATTGTGTAAATAGGTAACTTTTATTTTTAGACATTTTGAATAATTACTTCGGTAAATATTTTATTTATCGTGGTTAAAAGGTAAATCTGGTAAATAAGGGTAAACAAATAATATTATAATAATACTAAATTACAATAAAATGTGTCCTAACCCCATTTTTTGATACATGTCTGAACATGGGCATCTTAGGGTCGATTTTGGAACCCCATGGATCCACTTGTAAGTGATAATGACACTTTATATTATTTAAGTTTAAATAAATACAAAAATTACAAGAGCATATATCTTTTAGAAAAACAATTTTTACATAAGGTTATATATGTTGGACCTTCGACTATAAATATTCATTATAAAAGATAAAACGATTTACTACATAAGGGTATTTTATTTATAATTTTTAGACATTTAATAATTAATATTATTTATGACACAATAATGATGCAATATTTTCATTATTAATGAAAGAATCAAATAATTGGTATTATAAATGTTAAAATTAATATAATTTGATATTTTTTATGACATAAATGAATTTTATTGCTTAATATGACATCATATTATTTCTTAAATGAATTTGGGTCGTTTTAATAATGTTATTAAGACTTTAACAAAAATCAATTATTGAATAGTGTCAAAATTGACATAAAAGAGTTTTTTAAAAAAATATTATATTATTAATTGATATTAAATTCCTAAAAATCTAAGGTTCGGCCAAGAAACTTATATCATGATAGCTGTATCATTAATGGTCAACTTGGGGGTCACTTGGATGTATATATAATGTTTATTAACTATATAAGATAAAAATACAAAGTGACATGGTAAATGTTAAACTAATTAACTAAGAGTTAAAACTAAAAAATATGGTTAATATACTGGCCCAAACCTATCTAAAACCTATTGGTTTAGTGGATTTAGACCTATCCCCACCTTAAAATTTAAATAATCCACTTTGGAGCCATTATAAACAAAATATGAACTTATTATAAAATAATATTTCTAGATTTTCCAAAGGTGCCCCTCACCTTCTTATAAAAGGACACTCACCCTTCTCACTATTTCACACATTAAAAGCCTTTTGGTTCGGCCAACACCTACCCAAATAATCTCTAAAATTCACTCAATTCAACCTAGAGTCCTTAGTTGTAACATCCCAAGTAATTAATGAATAATAGATATTTTTATCTATGTCTATTAATGATTAAGATTGTGTTTTAGAGGCTTAAAATGGAAATAAATCCAATCTTAAGCATGGAATACACTAATAATCTTAAAAGATTGTTTTACTGCCTTATGATGGAAAACCCTTTTTAAATTTATCTTTTGACAGTTTTATAAACTATGTTTGTCAAGATAAACTTATTCTTTATGATTGGGACATCAAAATTTACCTTGTGTGAATTTTTGGTATTTTTCTGACAATGTTCATTTTTTAATGAATAGTGAAAAATACTGCATTTTACATCAAAACAACTTTTTAATCTAATTTATTTATATGATTATATTATCTTTTTAATTGGTCTTAATGTGTAATATGAATATATTTTTACCATTTAATCCAATGGTCGTCATTGTAATCAATTTCACTTTGAAATTGGACTTAAACTAGTGTCAATCTTTTGATACTTATTGTTTTGTAAAAACACGCTATTTGCTCTGGCAGCGGGAATTAATTATTAAATTAATTAATGTGAATTATATGATTTTAATTTTGTAAAATAGACTTCATTTTTGAATTCGGAATTTCAAATATAGCTTAGGGTGAATTTTTGGTAATTTTTTGAAAAACTTCAATTTTTGATGAATAGTGAAACCTCTAAGTGGTAATCAAGAAAACTGATTTTTCAGTTAAATAAAAGTTTACCACTAATGTGTATTGAATTTTGAAAATCCGACATACATGGTTGTCATTAAGAAGTAAAATGTGGTTCAATGAGATTAAAATAATTTTTTGGTGAATAGTAACTTATTAAGTTTTTAATCGCGATTAGTGGTAATTACTGTAGTTTAAGGTATAAATAATACTTTAATAATATGAAATGACCTAGACACATGTCCCAACCTCATTGGTTGTGTTATGACCGACCATGACAAGGCATGGGTCAACTTGGGGACCCCATGGATCCACTTTTGTTGGGAAATGACATAATTACTTTTTATTTAATGTTAAAGTGAATATGACACAAACATAATATGTTTTACGAAAACAATTTTTAGGCGGGGTTATACAAGTCCAAATTTTAATTATAAATAGTCATTGGAAAGCTAAAAAGATTTTATATATCATAGTAGTTTTTTTTATAATTTTTAGACATTAAATAAATTTAATTATGTATGACATAATAACGATGCAGCGATGACATCATTATTTGACGATTTAAATAAAATAGAAAGATAATGTAAAATCTATGAACTACACATGTCCAAAACCAATTGGATGAGTGGATTTCGAACCCTTATCACCTTATCCACGAATTCCATCAATGTGGGACCTTTTAAAACCGAAACACATTTTCAAATAAAGTAATATTTCTTTACTTTCCAAAAGTGCCCCTCCTCTCCTCTTATAAAAGGCCCCCACCTCTACCTCATTTCACACACTCATCAAGCCTTTGTCTCGGCCAAACCCTGCCCATTTACTCTCTCCACATCCCTCTCCTCATCCTAGAGGATCCCCTTTGGGCAGAATCCTTTCAAAGGAAGCCTTTAGGCTCAAATCAAAAGGAGTTACACTTTTAAAGGTAATTCTTTCTTTCATGTTCATTTGTTTTATTTTGCTTCTCCAACCCCCTAAACTCTTTTTATTTACTTCTTTTGTAACAAAACCAGTATCTTCAATATACTAGGATGTTGTTATAAGATTTATTTGAGCTACACTCTCACACAACTACATCAAATGGTTAAAGAACATACGGTTTCCGTGGATGGTGAAATTCTGCCTCCCAAAACGATGATTGTTCAATACTCATTTAACACCTCCAAAGGTGGTCATTATGATGTCACTATTTTTATATATGATATATAATATGTTTATGTTTTCTTTAAGCTTCTGTTTTTTTTTCTTTTTGGGCATACCTTTATGGTTTCCATTATGGGTAAACACGATATCTTCATTTTAGGAAGTGCGGACTACCGCCCCCTGAAAGTGATTAGATTAGTTAATACCATATGTGGGATGTGTAAAGGATAAATTTAATGATATTATATATGTTATTATACTGTAATTATAATATACTTTTATATCATTATGATTCCATTCTAGAAAATATTAAATAGAAATGGAAGTAGCGTTCATGCGTACGTACGGCTTACCGTCTCCATGAACGGTGCATTTCATTTCTTACCTCTAAATGATTATGTAATATTATAAATGCATGTATGTACTGGATATATATGACATATATGATATCTACATCATGAATACTATTCTGGATATAATGAACCTTTGACCAAATTAACAACATGTAAGTGTAAGAAGTCTATTTTTGACTTAAGAACCAAATACCGACAAAATGAACATTATTAACTTAAATGAGTACATGATGTTCATAACATGGTATAAAAGGAATAATGAACTTGAAAAAGGTTCATAAGAAAGTAGAGATTAACTCAAGTTTATTATTCAGGACATTAAAGAACGGTCGGGTCAAGTCGGATACGAGGTATGGGACTTCGTCTCAATCTCCTTTCATTGAGGCATATTTTATTTTATACACAACTTTCTTTTATACGGTGTATAAACCCCTTTTAATTTTATGTTTATTCAAAAGGAATCTTTTTTATACGAAGCGTTTACTAAACGACAAAAGGGAATGTTTTTGTCGTACGTATGCGGCGACAACGACTTCTCCGCCGTCGTGACTGTTATTTGAGTTTCGGCTTCCTCTACAAGCCATACCTTTTTTTTTAAATGAAAAAAATAAATACCATGATTTACATTGGTATTGAAAATGGGTTTCATAATGTTTTTATTATATCAATGTGTGGTATTGATATCTTGTGATTGAATGGTGGAAATGTTATGTTTCCGTTATGCATGTTTTATGTGATACGTTTATGTTGAGGTTCTTGGGCATTATTATGAAGACGGGTGGTTCCGTGATAGACTAAGGGCGGGTGAGCCCGTTATAGCTCTCCAATGCATTGGGTAACGTGAAGGAGTGAAACATTAAGGTTTCTCCGAAGAGATTTTAGGGAATATACTGTGATGGGTATTCCAAACGTAACCAATAGGGTTACTCCCTACGTAAGAATGTTATGAATGCCTCAAGTTACCTTTATGCCTTATGGTTTCTATGATTTATTCATGATTTTATGAGGCGTGTTAAAGTGCCTATGTTTTATGGGTAAATTATGATTTCATTCTTATGTATATATGAACTCATGTTTCCTTTCCATGTTTTTTTAACCCATACTGAGTTTTATGCTCATCCCATGTTTTTTTTGAAATGTTTTTCACAGGTCAAGGGAAAGGTACATGATAAGATGATAGAGTCAAGGATGTGTCAAGAAATAATCCATGTTTTATTTTAAATATGTTTCCATTGATGGGAATGAAGAATACTATCTCTACGTAACCACTTTGTTTATATGTGGATTGTAATGCAAGTTTTATGATCTAATTCTCTAAAACTCTAAACCCGAAAAGATCCTCAATGTGTAATCTTGTAATAACTCAAGATTAAGTAAGGTTTAAGGCTGGGGCCTTATAGTTGGTATCAGAGGTCGATTTAGATAACTTTAGGAGTTAGAATTATATTAAAATATTTTCCAAAAATATTTTTTTTGAAATGATATAGCATTTAAAGATTACCATGTTGCTTCATTTAAGAAATGTTTGTTCAGAATGGTTTTCCGCAGAGGAAACAGGGAAGCAGTGCTAGGAAGGCATACAGAAGGAAATAACCTTCCGAATCAGCATCCAGAAATGGTCGGAATTGGAACTGAATAGTTTGTTGCAGTGATGGCGCAGTTGACTGAAGCGATAAATGGTGGTGGTATCCATGCACGAGATCAGCAGATCAACCGTAGAGGAACATGTCAGTGGTGGAACATTTAATGAGGCAACATCCACCATCATTCAGAGGATCATCTGACCTTGTGCTAGCTGAAGGGTGGATTAAAGTACTGGAGATGATTTTTGATGTCATGGGGTGTTCAGACAATCAAAAGGTCAGTCTTGCCATTTACCGTTTTGAGGGTGAGGCAGATCAGTGGTGGTCGATGGTTAAAAATATCAGGGAGGCCGATGAGATTGATGCTCTTGACTGGGATGAATTCAAAGGTATGTTTCTTGAGAAGTATTTTCCTAAGGCTGTTCGACTTAGGATGGAAAAGCAATTCTTGTAATTGAGGCAAGAAGAAGACTCAGTGGCTGCCTATGAAGAAAGGTTCACTCGGTTGGCAAGGTATGCTCCAAATTTTATCCGGGACCTTGATAGTAAAATCAATCATTTTTACTCAGGATTAAAGCCAAAATATCGAAGGGCATTGGCTTCTCGTGAGTTTAAAAGTTATGAAAATCTTGTTCGATGTGCTGAGAAGGTGGAAATGGAGTTTGCCGATGACCATGTTTTCTATAACAACCAGTAGAAGAAGAGACCGAGGTGGAAGGAGAAAGGTAAGAATTCTTCAAAAAAGTCTGATGGTAAGAAAACTAAGTTTCCAGTTTGTGATAAATGTGGAAAAAGGCATGATGGGGAATGTCTTCTAAATTCTGGAAAGTGCTACCAATGTGGTAAGATGGGACATAAGGCTCGTGATTGCACTGAAAAGGATCAAGGTGAAGGTAAGAACAAATTTGATTTACAGTTAGTGAAATGTTATAAGTGCAATGAGATGGGTCACTATGCAAACGAGTGTACGGCAAAGAGCTTGAGTGATGGGAAGCAGTTAGACTACAAGCAGAAAGGGGTGGTGAAATCCTTTGCAACTACTTCAACAGATGTCGGTCCATCAAATAGAGATTCGTAGTTCCCTTGGTTTGGCAGGCTATTACCGATGGTTTGTTAGAAATTTTTCACGGTTATCTAGTCTAAGGACTAAGCTAACTCGGAAGGGTGTTAAGTTTATCTGGACAAAAGAATGTGATGATTGTTTTCAGGAATTGAAAAGAAGATTGGTGAATGCTCCAGTTTTGGCACTACCTTCCAGGAATGGTGATTTTGTTATATACAGTGATGCTTCATTGAAAGGACTTGGTTGCGTCCTAATGCAGAATGATCAAGTAATTGCTTATGCTTCATGACAGTTGAAAATTCATGAGGTAAATTACCCTACACATGATTTCGAATTAGCTGCTGTTGTTTTTGCTTTAAAAATTTTGAGGCATCATTTGTATGGAGTAAAGTGTGAAATATATACTGATCACAAAAGTTTAAAGTATATATTCACTAAGAAATAATTGAACATGAGACAAAGGAGATGGCTAAAATTAATCAAGGATTATGATTGTACAATTCATTACCATCTGGGAAAAGAAAATAAAGTGGCTGATGCTTTGAGTCGAATAAGTAATGCTTCATTAACAATGTTGTGTTTAGAACGTGATCCTTTGGTTAAGGATTTGATTAACTTCAGCATAGAAGTTTTTGGTGCAGGAAGTCCTTCTATTTTATTTCAGGTATCAGTGAGGTCTTCTCTATCAGATAAAATCAAGCAAGCACAGAAGCAAGATAGTGAGTTTCATAAAAAGGTAGAGCTGGTTCAGAAAGGTAAGTTGCCTGAATTCAACATTGATAATGATTATGTTTTGAGATTTGGGAAGAGATTGTGTGTTCCTTTTGATTCACAGTTTAAGAGAGAGTTGTTATGTGAAGCTCATAGTTCACTGTTTTCAGTTCATCCGGGCAGTACTAAGATGTATAGAGATCTGCGGGAGTATTACTGGTGGGATGGAATGAAAATAGATATTGCTGATTTTACTGTGAAGTGTTTGACATGTCAACAGGTTAAAGCAGAGTGGCAGTTACCGAAAGGGATGCTTCAGCCTTTACCAGTGCCAGAGTGGAAATGGGAGAATATATCCATGGACTTTGTTGTTGGATTACCGAGGACATCTCGAGGTAATAATGCAATCTGGGTTATTGTTGATCGCTTGACCAAATCTGCTCATTTCCTTGCTATACGAGATACTTTCTCTCTTGATCAACTTTCCAGTTTGTATCTTAAAGAGATATTCAGGTTACATGGAGTTCCTCTCTCCATTGTATCGGATCGTGATCCCAGGTTTACTTCTAACTTTTGGAAAGGCCTTCAGAAGTCGTTGGGTACTGAATTAAATATTAGTACAGCTTTTCATCCTCAATCAGATGGGCAGTCAGAACGAACAATTCAGACATTGGAGGATATGCTACGAGCTTGTTCAATAGATTATCAGGGAATTTGGGACCAACATCTTTCTTTGGTTGAGTTTTCATATAATAACAGTTTTCATTCCAGTATACAGATGGAACCATTTCAGGCATTATATGGGAAGCGGTGTCGAACTCCAGCTTTCTGGGATGAAGTGGGTGAAAGGAAGTTGATGGGACCAGAATTGGTAGAATAGATGGCAGAAAAAGTTCAGCTGATTCAGAAACACATGAGAACAGCTCAGAGCATGCAAAAAAGTTATGCGGACAACAGGAGGAAGGATCTCTCTTTCGAGGTAGGTGATCATGTTTTTCTCAAGGTTTCTCCTTGGAAAAGTGTGATGAGATTTGGTAAGAAAGGAAAGTTGAGTCCAAGGTTCGTTGGACCATACGAAATTCTGGAAAGAGATGGATCAGTTGCATACCGAGTGGCTTTACCTCCGAGTTTATCTCAGGTACACAATGTTTTTCACGTTTCGATGTTGAGAAAGTACATACCAGATCCATCTCATGTTTTGAGCACAGAGGTAGTTCAGCTGGAAGAGAACCTATCTTATGAGGAACAACCGGTCCAGATTCTTGACCACAGGGAGCAAGTGTTACGGAATAAAGTGATTCACCAGGTAAAGGATTTGTGGAAAAACCACATGATTGAAGAGGCAACATGGGAATCTGAAAATGCAATGAGAGATAAGTACCCCCATTTATTCGATAAGTAAATAAATTGTGGGGATGAAATTTTCTAAATGGGGGAAGGATGTAACATCCCAAGTAAGTAATGAATAATAGATATTTTTATCTATGTCTGTTAATGATTAAGATAGTGTTTTAGAGGCTTAAAATGGAAATAAATCCAATCTTAAGCATGGAATACACTAATAATCTTAAAAGATTGTTTTACTGCCTTATGATGGAAAACCCTTTTTAAATTTATCTTTTGACAGTTTTATAAACTATGTTTGTCAAAATAAACTTATTCTTTATGATTGGGACATCAAAATTTACCGTGTGTGAATTTTTGGTATTTTTCTGACAATGTTCATTTTTTAATGAATACTGAAAAATACTGCATTTTACATCAAAACTACTTTTTAATATAATTTATTTATATGATTATATTATCTTTTGAATTGGTCTTAATGTGTAATATGAATATATTTTTACCATTTAATCTAATGGTCGTCATTGGAATCAATTTCACTTTGAAATTGGACTTAAACTAGTGTCAATCTTTTGATACTTATTGTTTTGTAAAAACACGCTATTTGCTCTAGCAGCGGGAATTAATTATTAAATTAATTAATGTGACTCATATGATTTTAATTTTGTAAAATAGACTTCATATTTGAATTCGGAATTTCAAATATAGCTTAGGGTGAATTTTTGGTAATTTTCTGAAAAACTTCAATTTTTGATGAATAGTGAAACCTCTAAGTGGTAATCAAGAAAACTGATTTTTCAGTTAAATGAAAGTTTACCACTAATGTGTATTGAATTTTGAAAATCCAACATACATGGTTGTCATTAATAATTAAAATGTGGTTCAATGAGATTAAAATAATTTTTTGGTGAATAGTAACTTATTAAGTTTTTAATCGCGATTAGTGGTAATTAGTGTAGTTTAAGGTATAAATAATACTTTAATAATATGAAATGACCTAGACACATGTCCCAAACTCATTGGTTGTGTCATGTCCGACCATGAAAAGCCATGGGTCAACTTGGGGACCCCATGGATCCACTTTTGTTGGGAAATGACATAATTACTTTTTATTTAATGTTAAAGTGAATATGACACAAACATAATATGTTTTACGAAAACAATTTTTAGGTGGGGTTATACAAGTCCAAATTTTAATTATAAATAGTCATTGGAAAGCTAAAAAGATTTTCTATATCATAGTAGTTGTTTTATAATTTTTAGACATTAAATAAATTTAATTATGTATGACATAATAACGATGCAGCGATGACATCATTATCTGACGATTTAAATAAAATAGAAAGATAATGTAAAATCTATGAACTACATATGTCCAAAACCAATTGGATGAGTGTATTTCGAACCCTTATCACCTTATCCACGAATTCTATCAATGTGGGACCTTTTAAAACCGAGACACATTTTCAAATAAAGTAATATTTCTTTACTTTCCAAAAGTGCCCCTCCTCTCCTCTTATAAAAGGCCCCCACCTCTACCTCATTTCACACACTCATCAAGCCTTTGGATCAGCCAACCCCTGCCCATTTACTCTCTCCACATCCCTCTACTCATCCTAGAGGATCCTCTTTGGGCAGAATCCTTTCAAAGGAAGCCTTTAGGCTCAAATCAAAAGGAGTTACACTTTTAAAGGTAATTCTTTCTCTCATGTTCATTTGTTTTATTTTGCTTCTACAACCCCCTAAACTCTTTTTATTTACTTCTTTTGTAACAACACCAGTATCTTCAATATACTAGGATGTTGTTATAAGATTTATTTGAGCTACACTCTCACACAACTACATCAAATGGTTAAAGAACATACGGTTTCCGTGGATGGTGAAATTCTGCCTCCCGAAACGATGATTGTTCAATACTCATTTAACACCTCCAAAGGTGGCCATTATGATGTCACTATTTTTATATATGATATATAATATGTTTATGTTTTCCTTAAGCTTCTGTTTTTTTTGGCATACCTTTATGGTTTCCATTATGGGTAAACACGATATCTTCATTTTAGGAAGTGCGGACTACCTCCCCCTGAAAGTGATTAGATTCGTTAATACCATATGTGGGATGTGTAAAGGATAAAGTTAATGATATTATATATGTTATTATACTGGAATTATAATATACTTTTATATCATTATGATTCCATTCTAGAAAATATTAAATAGAAATGGAAGTAGCGTTCATGCGTACGTACGGCTTACCGTCTCCATAAACGGTGCATTTCATTTCATACCTCTAAATGATTATGTAATATTATAAATGCATGTATGTACTGGATATATATGACATATATGATATCTACATCATGAATACTATTCTGGATATAATGAAACTTTGACCAAATTAACAACATGTAAGTGTAAGAAGTCTATTTTTGACTTAAGAACCAAATACCGAAAAAATGAAAATTATTAACTTAAATGAGTACATGATGTTAACATGGTATAAAAGGAATAATGAACTTGAAAAAGGTTCATAAGAAAGTAGAGATTAACTCAAGTTTATTATTAAGGACATTAAAGAACGGTCAGGTCAAGTCGGATACGAGGTATGGGACTTCGTCTCAATCTCCTTTCATTGAGGCATATTTTATTTTATACACAACTTTCTTTTATACGGTGTATAAACCCCTTTGACTTTTACGTTTATTCAAAAGGAATCTTTTTTATACGAAGCGTTTACTAAATGACAAAAGGGAATGTTTTTGTCGTACGTATGCGGCGACAATGACTTCTCCGCCGTCGTGACCGTTATTTGAGTTTCGGCTTCCTCTACAAGCCATACCTTTTTTTAAATGAAAAAAATAAATACCATGTTTTACTTTGGTATTGAAAATGGTTTTCATAATGTTTTTATTATATCAATGTGTGGAATTGATATCTTGTGATTGAATGGTGGAAATGTTATGTTTCCGTTATGCATGTTTTATGTGATACGTTTATGTTGAGGTTCTTGGGCATTATTATGAAGACAGGTGGTTCCGTGATAGACTAAGGGCGGGTGAGCCCGTTATAGCTCTCCAATGCATTGGG
Organism: Viscum album; assembly: GCA_963277665.1. NCBI lineage: Eukaryota > Viridiplantae > Streptophyta > Magnoliopsida > Santalales > Viscaceae > Viscum > Viscum album. The sequence goes on from OY728128.1 coordinate 330,484,981, forward strand.
TAACGCGAAGGAGTGAAACATTAAGGTTTCTCCGAAGAGAGTTTAGGGAATATACTGTGATGGGTATTCCAAACGTATACAAGAGGGTTACTCCCTACGTAAGAATGTTATGAATGCCTCTAGTTACCTTTATGCCTTATGGTTTCTATGATTTATTAATGATTTTATGAGGCGTGTTAAAGTGCCTATGTTTTATGGGTAAAGTATGATTTCATTCTTATGTATATATGGACTCATGTTTCCTTTCCATGTTTTTTTAACCCATACTGAGTTTTATGCTCATCCCATGTTTTTTTTGAAATGTTTTTCACAGGTCAAGGGAAAGGTACATGATAAGATGATAGAGTCAAGGATGTGTCAAGAAATAATCCATGTTTTATTTTAAATATGTTTCCATTGATGGGAATGAAGAATACTATCTCTATGTAACCACTTTGTTTATATGTGGATTGTAATGCAAGTTTTATGATCTAATTCTCTAAAACTCTAAACCCGAAAAGATCCTCAATGTGTAATCTTGTAATAACTCAAGATTAAGTAAGGTTTAAGGCTGGGGCCTTATATTAGTTTTATTGGAAAGCCAACTTAAAGATGCCTTTTGATCAAATAAAAAGGAAGAACCCGAAGAAGTGGTAATGTTTTCACCACCCTCTTTCAAGTTCATTTCTTCTTCATCTTATTCTTTATTTGTTTTCCCATTATAAAATAATAACTCCAATATCTTATATATACTATGATGTTATTATAAATATGGTACAACCATATTCCTTATTATATCCATCCTTTGAATGACATGTCACCATACGTGTGTACGTAGGCTTACAGTCTCCATGTCGTGGTGTAATTGATATTCAATATATTATTATTTGTAAGGGTGTAATAATGATGTTTAATTCATGTAAATAATAAATATAACATGATAATGATTCTATATATATGATATACCATCCAATTATATATTATTTTAATATCAAAATAATGATATTTTCGCTCGTGCGTACGTACAGATTACCGTCTCCACGAACACGATGAGATTCATTCACCATCATATCAATTCAAGACTAAATTTCATTTGATGAATAAAAATAATTTTTTGAGACATGATATCTTTTTGGATATGAATAAGATACATCCCATCCATATCAAATACGGCTCGCATAACAAATACTGTAAAGGAAAACGTTTCCGTTAACACCCAAAACGATGATAATACAAAGATATTATTAACAAGTCAATGTTAAAAGATCATATATGATTTCATATCAATGTAAATGGTTTTTGTATAATTCAATAACAATTATTTCACCATTATACAGGAGTTTAACCTACTATCTATAGAGCTATTGAATGATTCACATTGATCAACCTTCCCTATCCACCCTCAGAGCACAATGATGTATCGAGATCTTCGAGAGAACGTTTGGTGGGAAATATTAAGAAGAAGAATACTGAATATACATCAATGTTACTGGTATGTTAACAAGTGAAGGCTAAAAGAGAGAATTATAAGGAGATGTTGCAACCACCACCTATACTAACATGAATGTGGTGGAACATCACTGTGAACATTATTACTAGACATCCAAGGAAATCCAAAGGAAACAATTCTATATGGGTCATTGTGGATTGTCTTAAAAATATAGCTCACTTTTTAGAAAATAAAGAGGACTTCTCATTGGATCAATTTTCATGGATATATGTCAATGTGGTTGTAAAATGAGATTGGAAAAGTTATCCCTTACCATAGGTACGATATGCTTTGTACGTATCCAAACCTCATTTATAATGATTTAAATAATGTCATTGACTTATTACAGAATCATATTCATAGTTATGATATCATATATAGTTCACATATGACTTTATATTACCTGTTCTTTTGTAAATTCCATGTTAAAGCATCATTTTGGGTGAAATCGATTTATTTGTCATATGTGTTTAGACTTGTTGTTCTTGGTATTATTATTACTTATATCATGATTTATTTACTTTCAGAATGTAATTCATTATTTATATATCATATATATTCAGTATATATATATTATAGATATATAAAAGAAATGAAACACACCGTTCATGGAGATGGTAGGTCGTACGTATGAACGTTGTTTTCATTTCTATATTGACTTGAATGGAAGTAAGTATATGAAATATATACATATATATACATAAATCTAGTAGCTTTATCATTGCATATATTTCATTATTATTAATTTTATATACTTTATAATCATTCTTGAGTTGTGGACATGGAGAATGAATCTCATCACGTCGTGGAGACAGTAATTTGTACGTACGCACGAGCGATGATATCATTCCCATAATTATTGAATTGAATTAGAGTGGATGATATAATATCTCAAAATCAATATAATGTTATAAAAATATATATATATATATATATATAGTTATTTTTTACTCCATTATACATGTCCAAGTAAGTTGGTGGTGGAAAAACATATTACACGATGGCGTGGAGATGGTATTTCGTACGTATGCACGCGCGGTGATTTCGTTTTCCGTAGGATGGATAAAAAGTGAAATGGGGTTGTTTCATATTTATAAAAACATATACGTATGTTAGTTATACTGATGTTATTATTTTATAATGAAAAAAATAAATATGAATCAGTTTAAAATGAAAGAAAACTTGAAATAATTGGTAGAAGAGATTACCTCTTCTTCGACTCACTTGCTTTAAGCTTCCTATTAAGTCACTAGGGTTTGTCTTTTGAGGAGACCAGAAACAATATAATGTTTCAAGGGAAGTTTATAAGGGAAATGGGTAGGGTTTGGCGGATCTTGAAAGATCATGTTTTTTTAAAGAGAAGAGGGAGGAGGTGCCCTTTTATAAGGGAGGAGAGGGGCACCTTTGGAAACATAAGAAATATTAATTTATAATAAATTCAAACCCCACGTAAAAACATCCAAAAATGACATAAATACAAATATGAGATGATATTGGGTTTTAATCGCATCAACCAATATAATTTTGACATGTTGGGAATTTATTTTAAACCTTATCAATTTGATTTGTCCTTATTTAATTTAATTAATATTATTTGTGGTAATAATATTCAAAATTTTAAATTACTAAAAATAATTACTTATGTGTTCGGAATTATCCATAATTGGGTACTTTATGACATTTTAGACAATATAAATTTCAATTTATAATTTTTAAATATTTATGTGATTTGTAAAAAATTTAATAATATGTTATTTTTATAAAATTACAATAATGTTATTTTTGACACCATTCATTTATTTGAATTTAAATAAAATCCACACAGGGAATGTATTCGAAACAAAAAGTTTAGTAGATTCCTAACATGTCATATGCTTCTATAAAAATTGTGGATAACATTAATTAGTTCATATAATGTTTATTTTAATATTTATAAAACCAGTTATTAGATATTTACTTTAATAAAACAATTACTACATCATTTTTGTATAATAATTTAATATACTTATTATTTGAATAAAAATTAAAAATAAAATCCTATGATGAATATAAATATAATAAATATAATAATAATATTTTTACACGAATTTATCATCTTAAAATCACAAAATTTAAATTGTTATATTTATTAAATTGTGAAGGTGACATCTTTGACATTTTTAAAATAAAATAATGTAAATGTCCTAATTGGATTTATAAGGCTCCAAATGGTCCAAATATCGACCCTTGGATGATTAGGGTATAAATATACTTGACCAATAATGTTTTGTCAAGTTTCTGGTCCTTTTTATGGGTATTATTAATTTAACAAAAACTATATTATTGATTTTTCAACAAATAAATAATTTCTACATTATTAATGTATACGATTTTAGGGTAATAAAATTTTATTAAAAATTACAAATAAATTACCCTGATAAAGAAACAAGTTTTATCTTTCAAATTAGTATTTATAATCTAATTTATATTATGTATAACTATATATTAAATATAATCTAATTATTAATGTTTGAATGAGACATTTAACTTTCATTTAAATAAACTAAATAAAAGGTCTTAATCAAATACAAGTGGGATTAATTAGATTCCATTTCTACCCAATTTTGACTTAGGGTAAAATATAATGATCCAATTATATTAGGACAAGTGTTATGGTAATTTTATAATATTATATTTACCCTTAATTACCACGATTTACCTTTAACTATAGTAAATAAAATTTATCGTAGTTACTAATCATAATGACTAAAAATAAAAAGTAGCTTATTAACATAATTTGGACCTGCTGATTACAAATATGGAATCCATTTTTCCAAATTCGAATAACAAAAGTTTCAGAAATTTGTTTAAAATTAATCCTGTTTTTAATAAAAGGAGTTTTAAAAGTTAAAACATTGAAAAAGATTGAAATGATTTAACCTATGAATTCAATATGAAATCAATGCTAATGACATACATTATATTAAATGGAAAAAATATTCTATTTATACTTTAAAATCAATAAATATTATAATTTAACCATATAAATTATTATGGTGAAAAAATGTGTTTTAAATTAAAATATAGTGTGTTTTTACTATTCATTAAAATATGAAAGTTATAAGAATAATATGAAAAATTTATCCAAAGTAAATTTTTATATACTTATTCCAAAGAATATTTTTTTTGTAAAATTGGACTTATAAACATGTCAAAACTAGATTGAATGTGGGTGCGCCATCAAAAGGTGGCAAAACTGCATTTTTTTTGAAAAATGCTTATTTTACTCAAAACAATTATTTTGTTCTCACATGATGTTCTAGAAAATGTTTAAGCTGAATAATAATGTTATAACATTAAAAATTTAGTTAATACAATTCATAATGTCTATTTCATAATAATATTATAACAATATATTATTTTTTATTGAAACCTGGTATTGCGTACTACACACGTTATCAAGGAAGGTCACGATTGTGTGTAATGCAAGCCAAGTCAATGCTGCGTGTAGTACAATCTCCATTTGTAGTTGAGTATAAGATAATCAAAACTTATTTTATTTATACATTAAACAAAAACTATACTTAATGTTGCATAGAATAATATCTACAAAATGAACATTTAATTGTGTGTAACACAAGCCAAGAATAGTGTTGCGTTTACTACAATCTAATATGGAGTTTCATATAGAACAAGATAATTTTGGAGTAGCATATAACAAAAGAAATAAATTAATTTAAAAATAATAATTATCATAAAATCTCATGTTATTACATTCAACGCCCCTGTATGAGATCAATCAAGAAATCAATATCCCTTATAGGTGGAAGATGAAGAAATTCCACGAGAAATTCATCAGCAAAATCAATCACAATATTATTGTCTTTGAGGTAGTCTCATTATAAAGAATAAATAATTACATAAATATATGTGTGCTGAGAGTGCCATAATATCCATCCTTGAGATGATGTTTCTAAAGAAGATTCATCCTCCTCCTTGCACTTGAACAGAATCGGGGGCCAATTCTCTATATAGTGAGTGATTCCCCTCTCATGGCCATTTAAGTTGGTTCTATATAGGAAAATCCAATCCATGTAAAAAAATTGCATCAAATTACACCATGGGGAGTATGATGAGGTTTTCCAATAAGTTAAATCCACAATTTCTGATAGGGGAGAATTTCTTTTCATGGGATTCTATAATTTTCCCATTTTTTGTTCACACAGACATCACTACATCCATGATTTTTTGTTGTGTTTAGATAATTCGACTAATCATTTGGGATATAAAAAATTTGTAAAACCATAATCAAAATGTACATACGCTATAGTGGAATTAATAACTAGTTTACCTATCACCACGTTGTTATCGAGATTGACATCAGCAGTAGTGATGGAAAAAGATATCCCTTACTGCCTTGGAGTTTGTCAGTTGCCTCCAAAAACCATTAACTTAGGGAAATGGTTTGCAAAGTTCACTAGTTTTTTGTAGTTTTGGCAATGAACATTGATTTAGGGATCAAATAGAGAGTACGTTTATTCAATCATTGTATAGATATTTTCTTGTCAAAATTTATTGGACATGGGACCTTCTCTTCAACACCTAAATCATTTTCTCTTCCCCTTCAGAAAATTTACATAGTATTTATTTTCGCAACATTGGTAAGTGTGGTGATATAATTTATTAGCGTCACCATATTTATACATTATACCACTATAATTAATGTCGAATTTTATATTCGTATCCCCATGATACCCCTAATATTTTCTGATCTCTCTTTCGACATTGAGGTAACATCAGAAAATTTTCTCAATACTGTCGAAGTCGCTGATAACTATGGATTTCTATAGGTCATAATATAACCAACCAAAGAAGCAGGAAACCATGAATTTGTGGGAGTCAAAAAAATTGGACATGTATCTTACTATCCTTTTGAGGTTTTCCATCTACTCTTTGATTTATTTTTCATATTTATTCTCAAGGGAAAGGATGTCCATTTTCATTTTAATCCAGAGGGCGTGAGGAAAATATTTATTGGTTTTTTCTATAAAATTCATTCCATTCCAACACCTCGATATATTCATCATGATTCTTATTTTTGATCAATGTCCACCAATTATTATCTTCACCCTTCATATGATAATAATCCAAAATGACCTTCTCGGATTCAGAATATTGAAGTGTGGAGGATATCATATCAATGGAGTTGGTCCATTATTTGGTGAATGAGGGATCAGATCATCCATTACAAGTAGGAGGCCAATGTCTCATGAAGCTCTCCATTGCGGTTTATTCATTATTTAGGGGCATTATAAATTACCGTTTACCCATGTTTCATTTCAAAACATGATTAAACTGAGAGGGCATCATGACAATGTTTTCGATTCCCGATCCAATCGGATTATACATCTCAATAGAATAATAATCACTTCAATATCCGCATCAGTTTTTAACCTAAGTCCTCATATTACAGGCCATTAGATAGATTAAAAGGATGGTTAGTGGAAATTATATTATACTACCGAACACATTCAAGGAATCCAATGACAAAAAGGTATCACTTATAACTGACATTTATTTCATTAAGATATGAATTTATATGCTTCAATATAAGTTATCCATGATCTGTTTAATAATGTATATTTATATGTTATTTTTTTATTACCCACATAATATTAATCATAATATGATTATGAATTTTCCAATAAATATCCCCCAACAGTGTCGAACCAAGAGTCCAACAATGCCCATTGTCATGCACCAATTCACATTCGAGTCTAGCTCAAAGTGGTGGTTTCTAGTTTTACCCCTAGATATATCTATTCCATAGAAACCCCTATGTGTTCATATCTATAAATGGATGTATTTTGACTATAAACCACTTAAGTTATATATAAAAAAATTAGGAATGTTTTTACTAATAATTAGTCTTATCCCTAAGGCATTCAGTAGAGTTTTATAACCCTAATCCCAAAAATAACTAAACTAATCCTTTGATAACAACTATAAAAACCATTCTTTTATTACACACTTAAACATGATTTATTACATATGATTTAATTTTAGAAAACCTTGATGATTGAGAGTTCTAGTGTCATGTGAAATTAGGAATAATACATAACAACGTAAAACATGACATACAACATCTGTATTGATATGACCAACTCATTCCTTCATACTTAACAGATCATGCGATTTCTTGAGGACACACATAAGAAAGGGGTGAGATATAAATCCCTCTAATAGAGTAAAAATGGAAAAAAATTAACAATACAATACATTTTAGGCACAAGTAATTTCAATGGACCACAAGAGTAACATGAACATAAAAGGAATGATATAGCACGGTTATCCTAACATGGAAATGTGACAACAACATACATCAACATATTAGAATTATCTAAGGCTCATTTCATGTGGATTATCCTTTTTAAACAATAAATCGACCTTAATTACAATGAGTAAACCATAATTTCACATGTTGTGACATGATACTAAACATTACCCAATGCATCTTAGCATGATCAGGGCACACCCTTCATGAACATTTTCATCTCATCCTTAATGTGACACATAGATCATATAACATGGATTAATACAACATCATTATTTATTCCACAACCAAAGATTTTCGAATACATAAATGTATCTACAATTAAATTCTTATATCATTCTAAATGTGAATACCCTTGATATAGAAATGGGTATGGTATTCACGAAATGTTGATTTAGGCTTGGAAAATCATGGTTGCAAATTCGGAAGTATAACGATGTCACATAGAAATTCATAGATTGGATTGATGAGTAAGAAAGAGGTATATCGTAACTTATACATGAAATAAAAATTAAGGATATCATGTAACATAATATCCCAAAATATGAAATAGAATTTAGATTCATAAATAGATGAAATTCTTGAATTGAAATAAGAAGAGAGAAATCCCTTATGGAATTTCAGCACGGTAATGGGTGTACATAGAAGGAATTAATGAGAGATAACGAGGTATATAATCTTATAAACATAAGGAGAGAAGTATGGTAAAGGTTTAAAATAATACCCAGATATTTTTAATTAAAAATAAAAGGGTATAACAATATAAAGAAACATGGATGGAAATGAAAAATAGATCCCTTATGGAATTTTTGCATAGTAACAGGTATACTTAAAGATCAAAGGGGGACTTGATGAGTGGGAAAATATTCTCTAATAATATATAAATCAAATTGATTGTATCTGGGTCATGGATAATCATAACACAACATTTAAATATTGATCTTATGAAGTATAATAAAAATAGTATTTTAAATGGAAATTAGAAGAGATAAACCCCTTACGGAATTTCGACATAATAATAGCATAGGTATGGGTCCAAATAGGGGAGGATAAAATATCAATAAATGAGATAAGATGAAGTGGAAAATAGATAATTTATAATAAAAAGATTAAAATATAACTAATTGAAATAAATAAATAAAAATTTCAGACAACATTCTTGAATTTAAAAGAAGAGAGGAGAGAGAGGATACCTTAATTGAGTGTGTGACATAAAAAATTTGACGAGGGTCTCCCTAAGAGCATCGGTACCTTGGGAGGATTATAGAGATGGATGGTCAGAGTATAGACCAGATAAATATATTTTTTGAGAAGAGATGTGGGATATTTGGTGAGTTTATATATGAAATGAGAGGGGAATTCTCTAATATTTCACAAACTTAGGTTTTGGAATCTATATAATATTATATTAGAAACCACAAAATGACCCATAGTTTTTGCCCAAGGTTTTATCAAGAGAAATATAATGAACCTTCGTTTACATACATTATTATTACTTTAGAATTGAAGCATAATTATTACAACATATAACAGAACCATGATAGGACCGTATAGGTATAGTGTCTTTAGAAACTGGGAAACATAAACAACTGGTTTGTAAAGCATCAAAATTGTCTCCCATTTATTTCATCATATCTAGAGTCCCATTCAGCATATCCTACTTAATATCCTTCTTCCTGGCCTAGAGATAATAAAATATACAAAAGGGTTAGCTGAAATTCTCGGTAAGGGTAAATGAAGAAAATATCAATCATATCATATTCATTAGAACATAACATTTTAAAAAATCTTATCCAGCAAAAGTGATCATAAAATCAAAACATGGGATAACTCATAGTATTGAAATGTAATACCAATAATCATAACATAAAACATGAAACACTATGGAATACACACATAATCATAGAAAATCATTTCTTAATTTTCAAGACTCATTGGCAAGACTATCATAGCGGACAAAGTCCATTTCTGAAATGAGTTCACACCTCGTTCCAGTCCTGTATCACTGAGCCGGTTTTAAAATTCCATTCCAGCCATTTCTATCTCATGAGATATAAATCTTTACCCAATGCATTGGAGGGAGATATATGTCTGACCCATCTCATAATGAAACTATTCTTATATATGCCACAAAATCACAAATCAAACATCATAGCATAACCCATATAATAAAAATGGGATTCTGAAACATTATGCCATCATAAAATAATACATATAAGAAAAAAAGGACATAATAAAAATAATTCCATCATAACATATTCAAATCAATGTAAAAATAGGGATAGAAACAGAACACTATATTATCTTAGATTGAAAATAATTTTGATAAAACACTTTAACTCCATTCCTGAGGAAAATATGCTTTCTACTTCAAAAACATTTTTCCTTTCATAAAATGTCATAAAATTTTAAACTAAAAAAGTTAATTAAAAATAATCCTGATAAATTGTAATGTAAGTTTCATGGAAATAATGTTCTATGAAATTGTAAAACTTCATTCATGCCATATAAGTTAAAAAAACATTCTTCTTGTACTTTGGTTCGAAAAGACCAAAAAGTATCTTATACTTAACACGACAAAATATTCCTTTCATATCATTTACTAAAAATTCACCAACAGGTAAAATTGGATTTAAACAATTTTAGAAGGATATAAATAATATTACTTATTGGGGAAACACTAATGTGGATGATAAATACACCCCAGTAAATACCAACGTATAAACAATCTCAGATAAAAATGAGATTGTGTGATTTTCCCTTACCTTAGGTCCAATATGCTTTGTACATATCAGAACATCCTTTATAATCATTTAAATAATGTCATTGACTTATTATAGAATCATATTCCTTGTTATGATATCATATATGGTCATATTATTATCTTCTTTTAGTAATATTTCATTGCTACTTGTTATTTGGGTGTCCATTGCTCTATGTTTTGAGGCATATTTTGTCAAATAATTCTCATTACTCTTTTTAGGCTATAGATAACTTTTTTAAATAATGTTATTAGTGTAATATATATCATATTTATTCATTCAATTCATTTAAATAATCATCATTCAATGAATATCATTTAGAACGAGTCTCATCACATCGTGGAGATGGTAGTCCGTACGTACGCACGAGCAATGATATCGTTCCCATAATTTTTTAATGGAATTGGAGTGGATGATGGAATGTATTTCAATTAGTATCATTTTATAATAGTGATATTTAGTTATTATCTACACCATTATACCCATCCAAGTAAGGTGGTGGTGGAAAACAAATTACACCACGACGTGGAGACGGTATTCCGTACGTACGCACGCGCGATGATTTCATTTTCCGTAGGATGGATAGAGGGTCAAATAGGGTTATTTCATATTTATAATAACATATCAGTATATTATTGATACTTATTTTATTAATTTATAATGAAACAACAAAATAATAATAATTTCAAGAAGAATGAAATTGGAATGGATCTGTAATGGATATTACCTCTTCTTTGACGTGCCTCTTCTTAATCTCCTCTAAGGGAACTAAAGATGGTCTTGGAAGAAGATCATTACCTATATAATGTTACAAGGTAATTGGATAAGAGAAAATTTCAGGGGATGGAAGGGCTTTAATGCTAAAAGTGGTGTGAGGAGGATAGGGGGAAGGTGCCCTTTTATAAGGGAGGAGAGGGGCACCTTAGGAAAACAAAATATATTATTTTATAATAAATTCATATTCGGTTTATAATTGCTCAAAAGTGACTTATTTAGAGTATAGGGTGGGTATGGGTCGAAATCCTCTCAGCCAATAGGTTTTAGAAAAATTTAGGTTACTATTGTAACCTTATCATTTGGATTTAACTCTAAGTTAAATAATTTAACTTTTACTGTGTCTTATTGTTTTCTAACACTATATGATTATTCAACTTACTATAACAATTCAAAAGAACCCTAAGGGTTCATTATTAATATATATAACCTTGTCTAAGTCATTTGGATGAACCTTAAATTTTTAGGAATAGAATATCAATTAATAATATGATATTTGTTTTAAAAACTATTTTATGTCTATTTTGACACTATTTGGTAGTTGATTATTGTAAAAATCATAACAGCATTATTAGTTCAAGAAAAGTTAATTTAATCAATACTAACATGTCATATTAACCTAGAAAATTAGTGTAATTAATAAAAAGTCTCAAATTACATTTATATGGGTATTTATAACATTAATTATGTTAATATTTCATTAATAAGGTAATTACTGCATCATCATTGTGTCATACATAAATTATCTTATTTAAGGACTAAAAATTATAAATAAAATACCATTATTTAGGAAGTATTTTTATAGTTCTATTGAATATTTATAGTCTAATTTATCTTATGTATAGCCATATATTAAAAATGTTTTAGTTTTTAAACATTGATTTTAAATCTTTTAACTCTTCTTAAATAAAATAATAATAAGTGTCCTAATATAATCCAAGTGGACCTAAATGGTCATATTTTATTCCTAAGGTTGTTTTCAGTCTAATTACACTTATCCAATAGAATTAGGACATGTTTTGGGATAATAATAATATCATTTTTAACCTTAATTGCTCTATTTACTTTTAACCGTGGTAAATAAAAGTAAAAAATTACTATTCACCAAAAATTATTTTTATCTTATTGAACCAAATTTTACTCCCTGATATTAACTGTGGCTCTCTGATTTCCAAAATTCTACTCATAGAAGTGGTAAAATTATGTTTTATGTAAATTTACAAATTCTCCTAGGAGGTGGGTAAAAGACGGTAAAAAGTTCAATAAAATTTTCATATAACTAAAATTATTATAAAATTACTCTAATGAATTACATTGAACATATATACGTATTATGTATCTATTTTGACCTAAAATAAATTTAAATAAAACGAATTATTATTTAAATAAAAAGTCAGTTTTTAACCAATTACTCAGCGATTTCACTATTCATCAAAAATTGAATGTTTTTAGAAAAATAACAAAAATTCAGCCCAGGTTAATTTAAATATTCAGAATACAGAAATTAAGTCCATTTTGAAAGGTAAAATTTATAAAATTTCAAAAAGTTTGGTATTACTATTCTTAATGTGTAGTTTATATAATATTTTTATGGCATATCTTTGTTTAGTGAAACTTGGTATTGCATACAACACATGCTATCATGGAAGGTCACGATTGCATGTAAAGCAATCCAAGATAGTGTTGTGTGTATTGAAAGATTCCTTTGAAGTTGTGTATAATATAAGACATAAAATATATATATATAATTCTCATAAACTAACAGGGTGTTACATTCTCCCACCCTTAAAATGAATTTCTCCCTCAAAATTCATCCCTTTATAACAAACAGATGAGGATACCTTTCCCTCATCATATCCTCAAGCTCCCATCTAGCTTCTTCTAATTGGCGATTCTTCCTTAAAACATTCACCAAGCGAGTTTTATTGTTCTGTAGAACTTTTTTGCTATGATCCAAAATATTTATTGGTTGTTCTTCATATGAAAGATCTTTCTCTAGCGGTACAACTTTTGAGCTTAGTACATATAAATGATTGGGTATGTTCTTTCTCAACAGAGATACATGGAACACATCATGAACTTGAGAGAGATTCAGTGCATGTGACAATCTGTAAGATACCTTCCAAACACGATCCAATATTTCAAAAGGAACAATACACATAGGGCTCAGCTTTCCCTTCTTTCAAAATATCATTACATGCTTCCATGGAGATATTCATAACAACAATCTATCACCCACATCAAACTCTAGGTCTTTTCTTCCGTTGTCGGCATAACGTTTTTTTCGACTCTGAGCTGCTCTAAGGTTCTTTTGAATTGATCTGCCCTTTTTTGCCATCTCATCCACAATATCAGGTCCTAATAGCTTTCTTCCCCAAACTTCATTCCAACAACTTGGAGTTTTCCATTTCATTCCATAGGGAGCTTTATATGGATCCATATGAGTACTGGAGTGAAATGTATTATTATAATAAAATTATAACAAAGTTTGGTGTTGATACAAACCACTTTTGAAATCAATAGATGAATCTCTTAACATATCTTCTAAAGTTTGAATTGTTCTCTCAGACTGACTGTCTGTCTGAGGATGATAAGCAGTGATGAAACTTAACTCTGTATCTAAAGTATGCTGAAGACTTCGCCAAAATTTCAGGGTAACCCTTAGATCCCAATCAGATATAATGGAAAGTGGTACTCCATGTAATCTTAACACTTCCATCACATATATCATAGCAAGCTAATCAAGAGATAAATCCTCTATAATAGAAATTAAGTGTGCCGACTTCGTAAGACGATCAAATATAACCCAGATAGAGTTATTTCCTTTGGATGTTTTAGGAAGTCTAGTGACAAAGTCCATAGTGATGTTTTCCCATTTCCATTCTGGTATGGATAATAGTTGTAATATCCCATTAGACTTATGTCTCTTAGCATTAACTTGCTGACAAACCAAGCATCGAGAGACATATTCAGCAACATCACTTTTCATGCCATCCCACCAGAAGTACCTCTTCAGGTCCCTGTATATCTTTGTGCTTCCAGGGTGAATAGAGAATGAAGAACTATGAGCTTGATCCAATATTTCCTTCTTTAATTATGGGATGGTAGGAACAAAAACCTGATTCCTAAACCTTATTATTTAATCACAATCCATGTGAAATTCAGGAACATTTATCAACATTTTTGTACCTCTACATCCTCTTTCTATGCCTCTTCAATCATCACGTGTATGGTTGAACATTCATTTGAAAAAGATATGATTTTTCCCCTTCCATTATAATTTCATGATCCATCCTTTTTAAATCCATAAATATTGGATCTTTTGTGTTCCTCATCATGGATAATCTGGCATGGTCTTGTTGACTTAATGCATCTGCCACCTTGTTCGCTTTCCCAAGGTGATAATGAATTGAGCAATCATAGTCCTTAATCAACTCCAACCATCTTCTTCGGAGAATATTCATCTCCTTTTGTGTGAAATTATATATAATCTTTTATGATTAGTATAAATATCACACCTTTAAAAAAAAGATAATTCCTCCATATTGTTAATGAAATGATTACCGCGGCAAACTCCAAATCAAGATTTGGGTAATTTTTCTCATGGATTCTCAACTGTCATGAGGCATAAGCTATCACCATATCATTTTTCAAGAGAACAAAACCCCAGTCCCTTCTTGGATGCATCACTATTGATCACAAACCTTTCTCCACTACATGATTGTGTGAGCACTGGTGCACTAGATATCCTTCATTTTATCTCTTTGAAATTTTCTTCACACTCCTCTGTCCAAATGAACATAACTCCCTTTCGAGTCAACCTGGTGACTGGATTAGATAACTATGAAGGATCTTTCAAAAAACATCGGTAATATCCTGCCAAACCAAGAAATATTCGGATCTCAGTTATTATTGTTGGTCTCGACCATCTTTCGATAACCTCTATTTTTGATGGATCCACAGATATCCCCTTTTTGAGATTATGTGGCCCAAAAATAAAAAATTATGAAGCCAAAATTCACACATGGTAAATTTTTCATAAAGCTTCTCCTTTCTTAGGGTATTTAATACAATTCTCCTGTGATCTTCATGTTCTTCTTTTCCCTTTGAATAGACAATAATATCATCTATAAAGGCTACCAAAAACTGATCAAGAAATATTCAAAAGACTCTATTCATTAGATCCATGAATATAGTAGGGGAATTAGTAAGACCAAACAGCATCACTATAAATTCATAGTGTCCATAACTTATACGGAAAGCAGTACTTGGTATATCCTCCCTTTTGACCCCTAATTAATGATACCATGAATGAAGATCAATCTCGGAAAAGTATTGAGCTCTACATAGTTGGTAAAATAAGTAATCAATGCGTGGGAGAGGACATTTGTTCTTGATAGTGATCTTGTTAAGTTCCTGATAATCAATGAAAAGTCTCATTGATAAATCGTTCTTCTTAACAAAGAGAATAGGGGCTCCCCATGGTGACGCACTAGGGCCTATGAATCCTTTATGAAGATTGTCTTGGAGTTGCTTCTTCAATTCCTGAAACTCAATTGGGGTTATTCTATATGGTGTCTTTGAACTAGTCATAGCACCCGGTATGAGTTATATTAAAAACTCAACTTCAGGATTTGGTGTAAGACCTGGAAATTCCTCCAGAAAGGCATCATAAAACTCTTATACAATGGGAATATTATTAATCATGATTTTATGTCCAACCATTTGAGATAAATAACATTCATTTACTGGAATCAAGACCCATAATCTGGATGAAATTTCTACTGGAAGGTTATATTCATCCTTGCATTGATAGATGATAGTAGATTGATCCGGAATATTAAATTTGATTTCCCTTCTTTGGAAATTGATATGATCTCCTTATAAAGAAATTCAATCCATGCCATGAATCACATAAAATAACACTACAGGAAGGATCACAATATTTGCAGGAAGCACTTTCCCACAAACTTCAATCAGAGAAGAATTGTCAACTTTTTATGCGACTGTTGTGCCATTAGGGGTTGTCCCAGCTAACTCAATATCTAACTATTCAGGTAATACAGTGATACCATTGGAAAATTCTTCAAAAATAAAAGCGTAGGTGGATCTAGAATCAAATAAAACATTTTCTACTTTATAGTGGATGGTAAGTGTAAATTTTAGCACTTCGTTATCTTACTCCCCATCACCAATAGAAATTTCAAGTGACATTCCTTTTCCATTGGCCTTATCAGTTGGTTGATGTCAATCATCATCAAAAACCCTTGTATTATGGAATTGATTATCATAATGCCTCATTTACTTGCACTTGTAACATTGAAGTGTAAGAGGTTCAATCTGTGTTTCCCTTTCCTTGTTCGTATCACTGGACATATTTTTCCAATCATTGTGTCATTAAAATGACAGATGACCTTCTTTTCCACATTTAAAACATTTACTTGTCCGTTTAAAATAATTCTCTTCCTATTTCTTTCCGCACTTTGAGCAGAAGGGAAAACTCATCTTCTTCTCACTATGGTATTTAGATTTTCCTTTGAATTCCATTTTCATATTCCTATCAAACCCATATGATTGATGGGTTACTCTAATCTCCATCTCAACCATGAGATCACATTGATCAATTTCCTCACAACTAATGAAGTCCCATATGTCTAATTCCCTTCGAAGACTTGGTTTTAATCCATTAAATAATCGATCGATTTTACTCTTAGGTTGGATAATAATTCTGGATGCGTACCTTGCAAGTCTTGTGAAATTTTCTTTGTAGGTACCAACAGATTCATCATACTTTTTCTTTAGTTCAAGAAACTTCATCTCCATCTTTGTTCGAAGAATATGACGGAATTACTTATTGAAAAATAAGTTCTTGAACTCGTCCCATTCCATGGACTCAATTTCATTCTTTTTCCTTGTATTCTTAATAAGATTTCATCATTGATCAGCTTCACCTTCCAAACAATATACTGCTAAGATGAAATTATAATTTTCATAACATTATAGAACTTAAAATATCATTTCAGTGGTACTAATCCAATGTTCAGCCACCGATGGATCAGAAGACCCACTTAAAGAAGGTGGATGCTGCCTGATAAAGGATTCAACATAATGTTTCTACTTACGTTTCTCATTTGGAAGTCCAACATGATTCATATCTTGAGAATTTTGATTGAACATGGCTACAAGATTTTTCTTCCAGCTCCCATAACATTTGGCTGCTTAGGGGGACAATCAATGCATTGCATGTCGCATTCAGCATTAACACGGTTCTTTCAGGTTCTATCCATTAACAAAAACCAAGAAGCATAGTGTGTGAAACACTAATCCTAATAGGAAAACCCACATAATCAAGAATAAAATTTTACACTTGAGGTCTTATCATAGTTTATTCATGGCCATTTCAAAAACACTAAAATTGTGTTCTATGCGTAGGCAATCCTTAGGGTTCTTACTAAGGCTTTCACATCCTAGTTTACAAAGGTTGACTATACCTTTCCTCTAATAACAACTATAAGGAACCTTAATTTACATACATTGTTATTACTTCATAATTGAAGCTTACTTATTAAAACATATAACAAAACCATGATAGGACTGTATTAGTATGGTGTCTTTAGAAACAAGTGTACATAAACAACTGGTTCATAAACCATCTATATTGTCTCCCATTTATTTAGTCATATCTCAAGTCCCTTTTATCATATACTACATAATATCCTTCTTCAGGACCTGGGTAAAATAAAACGTTCAAAAGGGTGAGATAAAATTCCCAGTAAGGGTAAATAAAAGGAAAATCAATCATATCATATTCATTAGAACACAACATTTTCAAAATCATAACCTGTAAAAGATATCATAATATCATAACATGGGAAAAATCATAGTAGTGAAATGTAATCCCATTAATCATAACATAAAAAATGAAACTTGTTTTCATACACACATAATCATAGAAAATCATTTATTATTATTCAAGACTCATTTCCAACATGATCATAGCAGAAAAAGTCTATTTATGGACCGAGTTCACTCCTCGTTCCAGTCCTGTATCACTAAACTAGTTTTAATTTGACATTCCTGCCATGTCTATCTCATGAGATATAAATCTTTACCCAATGAATTTTAGGGAGATATAGGTCCCAACCATCTTATAATTAAACCATTATTATGACTGCCACAAAATCATATATCATATATCATAGCATAGACCATGTAATAAAAATTGGATTCTTAAACATCAAGCCATCATAAAATAATCCATATAAGAAAAAAAGGACATCATAAAAATAATTCCATCATAGCATAATCAAATCAATGTAAAAATAGGGATACAAATAGAACCCTATATTATCTTAGATGGAAAATAATTTTTATAAAACACTAGAACTCCATTCTTGTGGAAAATATCCTTTCTACATCATAAACATTTTTCCTTTCTTAAAATGTCATAAAACATTAAACTAAAAGAAGTTAATTAAATATAAACCTGAAAACTTGTAAAGAAAGCTTCATGGAAATAATGTTCTATGAAATCTCCATTCATGACGTATATGTTAAAAAGTAATTATTCTTGTACTTTGGCCGGAAAAGTCAAAAAGTATCTCGTACTGAAGACGACAAAAGATTTCTTTCATATATTTTACTAAAAATTTAGTAATAGGTAAAATTGGATTTAAAATTTTTTAGGAGGATTGAAATAATATTACATATTGGGGAGACATGGATGTGGATGATAAATACACCCCAGTAAATACCAAAGTATAATAAATCTCGGATAAAAATGAGATTGTGAGATTTTCTTTTACCATAGGTCTGATATGCTTTGTATATATCTGAAAATACATTATAATCATTTAAATATTTAATATTTTTATTACAGAATCATATTCATTGTTATGATTTCATATATGGTCATATTATTATCATATTATTAGTAATATTTCATTGCTACTTGTCATTCGAGTGTTTTTTTCCTTATGTTCGTATGTATATTTTGTCGAATAAATTCTCGTTCATATTTTTAGGTTATAGATGCCTTATTTACATAATGGTATTAGTGTAATATATATCATATTTATTCATTCAATTCATTTATATAATCATCATTCTATGAATATCATGTAAACAAGTCACATCACATCGTGGAGACGGCAGTCCGTTCGTACGCACAAGTGATGATATCATTCCCATAATTTTTGAATGGTATTGGAGTGGATGATGGAATCTCTCAGAATTAGTACCATATTATAATAATCATATATAGTTATTCTCTAAACCATTATACCCATCCAATTAATGTGGTGGTGGAAAACAGATTACACCATGGCATGGAGACTGTATTTTGTACGTAGGCACGAGCTGTGATTTCATTTTCTGTAGGATGGATAGAAGGTGAAATAGGGTTGTATCATATTTATAATAACATATCAGTATATTATTGATACTGATTTTATTACTTTATAATGAAACACCTAAAGAAGAAGAAGTTGAATAAGAAATAAATTGGAAAGGATCGTTAAAGGATATTAACTCTTCTTGGATGTGCCTCTACTTCACCTCCTCTTAGGGCACTGAATATGGTCTTTGATGAAGATCATGACCTCTAGGATGTTTCTAGGAAAGTGTAGAAGAGAAAATGGCAGTTTTTGGCCGAGCATGATGGCACAAAGTGGTGTGTGGAGGAGAGGGGGGAAGGTGCCCTTTTATAAGGGAGGAGAGGGGCACCTTAGGAAAACTGAAAATATTATTCTATAATAAATTCATATTCAGTAAATAATGCCTCTAATGTGACTTATTTCGATTCTAGGGAGGGGATGGGTCGAAATCCTCTCAACTAATAGGTTTTAGACAAGTTTAGGTTAATATTTTAACCTTATTATTTAGATTTAACTGTAAGTTAAATAATTAAACTTTTGCCGTGTCTTCTTGTTTTCCTACACTATATGGTTAATAAACATACAATAACAAGACAAACGAACCCAAAGAGGTTCATTATTAATATATATAACCTTATCTAAGTCATTTGGATGAACCATAGATTTTTATAAATTGAATATCAATTAATAATATAATATTTGTTTTAAAAAATATTTTATGTCAATTTTGACACTATTTGGTAATTGATTTTTGTGAAAATCACAACAGCATGATTAGTTATAATAAAATTAATTTAATCAATACTAACATGTCATGTTAAACTATAAAATTAGTTTAATTTATAAAATGTTTCAAATTACATTTATTTGGGTATTTATAACATCAAATTTGTTAATATTTCATTAATAAGGTAATTACTGCATCGATATTGTGTCATAATTAAGTAAACTTATTTAATGTATAAAAATTATAAACAAAATACCATTATGTAGGAAATAATTTTTTATCTCAAAGGAATATTTATAGTTTAATTTATCATATTTATAACCCTATAATAAAAATGTTTTTGTTATTAAACTCTGATTTTAAATCATTTAACTCTTCTTAAATTAAATAATAATATGTGTCCTAATCTAATCCAAGTGGACATATATGGTCATATTTTATTCCAAAGGTTTCTTTGGTCAAATAACACTTATCAAATAGAATGAGGACATGTGATAGGGTAATAATAATATCATTTTTACCATTAATTACCCTATTTACTTCTAACCGTGGTAAATAATAGTAAAAAGATACTATTCACCAAAAATTATTTTTATCTTATTGAACCACATTTTACTCCTTGATATTAACCGTGTCACTCATATTTTCAAAATTTCACTCACAGAAGCGGTAAAATTAAATTTTCTATAAATTTCCTAATTCTCCTGGGAGGTGTGTAAAAGACGGTGAAAAGTTCAATAAAATTTTATATAACTAAAATTATTATAAAATGACTCCAATTAATTACATTGAAATTATATAGGTATTATTTATATGTTTTTGACCTAAAATAAATTTAAATAAAATAAATTATTATTTAAATAAAAATTCTGTTTTTAACCAATAACTCAGCGTTTTCACTATTCATCAAAATTGAAAGTTTTCAAAAAAAACCAAAATTTCACCCTTGGCTAATTTCAATATGACGAATCCAAAAATTAAGTCCATTTTGAATGATAAAATTTTAAAATTTCAAAAATTTGGTATTACTATTCAGAACGGCTAGCTTATATCATATTTTTATAACATATTGTTGTTTAGTGAAACTTGGTATTGCATACAACACACGCTATCGTGGAAGGTCGTGATTGCGTGTAAAGAAATCCAAGCTATTGTTGTGTGTAGGGAATGATTCCTTTGACGTTTCGTATAACATAAGACAAAATATATATATGTATATATGTATATATAAATATACTTCTCATAAACTATCAGGGTGTTACAAGAGAAGTGTATACAATTATTTTATAAGGATAAATCCCTATCATATTAAAATATTTTCCATTATTATGTGCAGGTGAGTCACACCATCAAGGAAATGAATTTAAAATTTTAAATATATTATATGTTTTAAAGGATTCTCTATGTATTTATAAAATAAGTAAAATAAATTTATAATCAAATTTTTTAATGGAAAACACATATTAGGTCGTTAATACTAATTATAGTATTTATTACATCATTTTGGGGACATTATGTTGTCATAAAACACATATATTATTTATATGGTATTTAATTTCCACCCAAAAAATTGATTGTCTTAGAAAATTATGAAAAGTAACTATTGGAAAACTTCAACATCCAAATTCAAAAAATTATATTTATTTTATCAAAATAATTTTCTATATATGGGAATTTTTACTTTGACAATGAAAACCGACCTTTTTTGAAAATTTATGAGTTTTTACCAATGATGTTTTAAAACCTTAATAAAAATTACATTTGACTCCATAAAAATTATATACTCATTATTATTAATAATAATAATTTGATAAAAAAATTGATAAAAAAATTATTTATTCGAAAAAATAATTAATTAGTTAAAATAATTTCATTAAAAATACATTTTTTATCGTATAAAAATGTAAGTTTTATTAAAATGATTACCTAATCATTTACCAATAAAGAACATATATAATCATCATTTATTATATTTTTTTAATATTAATAAAAATCCTTAGGTTAATACAATAATTTATATATCTCTAAAAGTAGCATTTTTCCCCAAAGATGCTATTTATCAAATTCATCATTTTTTTAAGAAAGTATATTCTCATAAAAGAATTGATGGAATAAGACATTAATTTATAAAATGGTATTACACAATAAGTAACAAATACCTTATCACCTCTCCCTTTTTAATACCTTCATATGACCTAATGGTATGGTGTGTAATGGTGATAGATTATTGGGGTGGCTCAGATAACATCGCTCAGGTGGTAATATTTATTAACTTGAACTTATACCATATAAAATTCCATTCAAGCTTAACTTTTTGAATCTTGGTATGGGCTTGGTCAAGAGCAAATCCCAATGATGCTACTTCCTTTCTGATCAATGAAAAATGAGCTTCATATAGCCTAAGTCTGCTGAACGAGGTCATCCTCTCCCTTGTCTATGTCAAAAAGATTTTTTAAAAATAATTATAACTATATCAGTCATGTTATCATTGTTTAGTGGAAATATTTTCAATGGTAATGACACATAAATGTTATATAAACCCAAAAAAAGAGTTCATTTTTTTATATCCATACTTCATTAAAACAAATGTAATTTTATTCAAAAATGATCAGTTCGTTACACACATGGAGGTGTTGTTCGATGTCGGGTTTATCATGGCTAATTTGGTTGTGTTTATTGTTTTGTTTTGTTATATCTTTATTTATATATATAAATGATATAAAATCATGAAATCAATTCTAGATTGGTTTGTTCTTTTATTTATTTTGTTTCCATTGTTCATCTTATTGGGAGAAACAATTCCCAAGAACTCTGTTGATTCCCTTGGTGCTTATCACTAGCCCATAAGGATCGAGAATTCCTCTTGGGCATTGCCACAGATTGGCTCGAGTGACTGGTTTAGGGTCGACCCAGGTTGGTTCGTGACATAATATTGCTAGGTTGAAGGCCCTAGGAATGAAAGTTAATTACATCATAACATATAATTAGATAATTATTTTAATTATTAAAATATATCTATTAATATACCATGTTTATTTTTATTTATAAAAGTGGTGACCTGAATCGATCACCCAATTCAAGCCCCAAAATTTTTCAAAAAATGTAGTAGTATAAGTATGAGGTGTAAATTGCTTACACCATTAGGGATTTAATGGAAAAATAGGATGACTTACCAAGATAAAATCATGAATCCAATAAGCAAAGTTTATGTAAAAACCTTGACAATAACCATCCCATGATCTCCATGAAATTATGCATGTCAGATAGAGTCCAACACCTGCCGGAATCCACCAGATTATTCTACTATGTTCAAACCTCAACTATAGTAGATTAAAAATTATCAACATCATATCAAAATAGCATATCAATGAACACTTGTCTCAAGTTATCAGCTTTAGCTGAATCATTGTAACTCTAACCATAGATATCATGATCCAAATCCATACATTATTAGCACCAAACATCATCCAAACTCAACAAAAAATGAAAATCATCAAAAATCAGTGACCAAACACAAGCTCTCTCACCCAAATAAGCCAAATATTGAAATATCATACCCAAAAAGAAGAGATTAATCCAATAAAAATTGAAATTAAGATCAAAAACAAAAAAAAACATTAAAAAAATCACCAGTTAATGAATATTTTAGTGGTGAAAATCATTACAAAGGAATATAACTAAAGTTAAAATTTGAATTTATTTTGTATTCATCAACCATACTCATGAACATACTCTTCCTAATTTTATGGTACATCTCAACTGAAATATCACCATTAATGTATTTCTAGAATGTATTTTAATCATGTTCATCTATCCATGCATTAATTTTAGGACTGAAAACATTAATCATTTTAATATTGTAGGTATCTCTATAGAACGGGTCATTATAATTATCGTATTCACCCTCTTCCTAGTTTGGGGTTTCATTAGGTTGAAGAGATATAAGTTTTTTTGTAGGCCCATTGTCTTCCTTCCTAGAGGATCCATGTTATCCAATAATTATTATTCTATATGGAGTAGTATAATCCCTACATTTCCTAGTTTTTTTGGGGATTTAGTGTAATGTATCCATTAGCATAAACCATTATTTTTCCCTTAATATAACATGATATAATGTATTCTTCCCCAATTTTTTTATATTGATCCTCATCCTCCTATAAATAAACACTAGAGTTTGAGAGTTCATCCTTCTCGTTCTATCAGGTGTCTTGTGATTCAAATTTTTTCTTCGGTTTCTCTACTATATCAGGAGTGTCGGTTCTAGTTGTAGACTGGGAACCAACAAGGCGTGAAATTATTTTATTTTTAGTAGGCTGGTCATTGTTATCCAAACCTCATTATTCACAAAAATCCACATTCCTTCATTATATATCCTAGGGGTCCTAATTAGTACAATCAGAATGTATGTCTATCCCCACTTTTAATAAACAATCATAAAGGAAAGCATTGGGATATATAAATTTCATTATAAATTCATGTAAAAGATGGTTCTGTTATGGTCTATGGGGAAATTTCAAGCTTCATGGGTTGACCGCATAGACCAACAATAGAAAATAAGGCATTCTTCTTGAAAATGTGATAAGGAAAATTTAGGAACCCAAGAAAAATAAAATGATATGGTGTTCAGTTTCAATACTTAAATCCAGTCCCTATTTTTAAACTTTCATGCCACAACCCCCTAAATATTAGTAACCTCAATTCCAGAATCTATAATATTCATCCTATAATGAAAATTTTAAAAGAACATGCTTCAAATTCAATAGTCTGATGTTAAAATTATCAAATTCAATGTCTTATAGGGTTTTTTGGAGGAAAAATAGAGAATTTTGTCTTTTTAAAAACATACCAACTAAAGAAAACCATAGATAAAAAGATAGAATATGAACCTCATCTTTGATTCCAAATGATAGTATGAATATTTTATTTGAAAAAAAATAAATTTTCATCAAATTTTAATTGACTGTCTCCATTTCATTTGATTATTATTTACATACTTAAAGCATAGAATTTAAATATTTATTGAAAAATATTTTTAGAAACATGGATATACAAAATTATATATTTTCACTCAAATATTGATTCTTTGTATACATGTCAATACATATATATATTATATGGATACCATATCTGTATTTTTTTAGTTTTTTTATAAAATAAATGATCATTAACTTAGTACAATGTATATGAAATAAAATTGACGGATTCTAATTTAATGATAAAGGAGTATTTAAATAGAGTTAAAGAGTTCAATAAGTTTTCAATATACCATGCATTCAACCCTTATCAAATCATTTGTTCATTTTTACGTTGTTTTTATTCTGAAATAATTCATCCTAATGATTCTGAAGAACCTTTCATGTTTTCTAGAATAGATCAATGGTATAAATTTTGGAGTAAACTTGGGGAACACTGAATGTATATAATAGCTATGATGATACTATAATTGAAGGATCATTTAAAAGGGATATTTGTTTTATTAATGAATTAGTCTGAATGGACAAAATAAAAATGTCAATTAAATATAGACATTGTGATTTTACAAACTTTTTTATGAAGTTAAATATATTTTAAAGTGACCATTTTATATCGTTTGTATGAAATATACAACATTATCACCTGTATTAAAGCCATGCAATTTTAATACTGTAAATGGATGGAGAGACACCAAAATTAAAAACCAATTTGGTCTCTTAATTAGCATTGTTTTAGTAGAAAATGATATTCTATCTTGAAAATATAATTCTAAAATAATTCAATGTAAATTAGGTATTAATTCTGAAAAAAAATTGGCCAAGATATTGTAATTTTTTTGCAACGACCATGAATCGCCTTGAAATTCTTTTAAGTGAAGCATGGATCGATACAATAAATTTGAATCAAGTCCTTTTATTGTTTTATGGAACATATATATCATTATATAATTTAGAAGAATATAAAGACGTTAGTAAACCACTAATAAATTTACTTAGTATGTAGATACATGAATTGGAGGTGGGAAACAATGTTTTCTATCATGCGCTCCACTGTAGAAGTAAATTGATTATGGGTTTCCTGAATTTTTAATTTATACATGAATCATATTTATTGTATTAAATACATATGGAATGAATAATTTTTGTATAAAAATTTATCTTCATAGTACATGGCGAGTTATGTAGGTAAATTAAAACATTTCATTAGTGTTATAAATGATGTGAAAATAATTTATGTTGTACTTAACTATATCTAAAAAACAAAAATGAAATGATATCAAGGTCTATTATCCACTATTGATAATATATCTAAAATTGATAAGGGATACTGGTGTTTCATTTTATGATGATCATATAACTGAATAATACACAGTGAGATCCGTGTGGAATGGGTAAAAAATGAATTTCATGCATTGGGAAATTTGTTACGATATAGAATTAACCAAATTTTTGGATGTCCCATTTCATAAGAAGGTATACACTCAGTTATAATGAAATACTTCTCAAGGAATGTGTTCATAAGGAATCACATATTATTACGTTGAGGAAATGATTACCAATGTTGAAAAATTTCATTCAATGGAAGTACAAAACAACTAACAACAACACCATCGCTAACCGGTAATCAAGAGTTCAAGAAGGTAAAAGATATTGATTTTTTTTTGGTGAACCCTTTTTAAAACACCTTAAAATCATGTTTGAAAAATAAACCAATATTCAATCAATTACTATCCTTGAATAAAAAATTTGACATATATTTTCTGGATTTTAAGCATTTAGAAAAAAACTAATGTGATACAATTATTGTATGTTACAAAATGTAAAAGGTAAGAAAATTATGGAATTAAGCATATTATGGATATGATAAAAATGGGGATTAATGATGAACTAGAAACATTGAAGGGTGAGGATGAAATTTTCATCCTATAACATGTTACAATCTTTCCATGCTAAAGACTTATTATTTTTTTAACATTCATAATGATGTAAAGATTCCAAAGTGGTATTCATCAAATATCAAGAATATAATAGCAATAAAATATTTAAAGTTAAATGGTATAAAATAACTTGAACATCATATTGTGATTCTACATATAATTAGTATATCTATACACTTAAGTGTTCCTCAAAATGTATGACATACATTATCCTGAATTAATATTTTTTTAAATACATATATAGTATATTTTTAAACCCTATAAATTTTCTAATATTTAATAAGGAAATTATAGTAATATTATGTGAATTTGAGAGGTTATATTCAATTTAATTATTTGATATAATATTACACTTGATGGTTCATTTAGTTAGAGATATTATACTATGTGGTCGGGTATATTACAAATGGATATACCCCATTGAATGGACTATATATATTTAGAATGTGTAGTTCAAGAATCAAATTTAGCCAGAATTTTATTTAGGAGTGATATATTATAGAATATGTTATTGAATTTTATAAAAAACCCCTATTCAATGATGAAATCATTGGTCTCTCAAAATCTCATAATCATGAATTCCTTATGGTATATAGGATTTTTTAAAACGATCTTGTTAAAATTAACATTACCTAGTTGGAACAAGCTCACCATTATATTTTTCATAAAAGTGAATTGGTTGTTCCTTACATTAAATACAAAAAAATTAATTGTTAAAAATTTGAATCCTTTAAGGAATTTAATATGGAAATGAAATAAAAATAATCAATAGTTTAACTAATGGTTTCGAGATTACATTTATAAGGAGTTACCTATAAATTCAAATTCAATTATTGAATGACTTTCACGACCATCCAAAGGACCAATTGTAAATTTATTATCTAACAATTGTTATGTTATAAATGTATATATAAGTTATATAATTTATGGATAGGAACATGGTGTGATGTAAAATAGTAGTTTGATTATTATTAATGGTGTGCTGCACATATCATGTTCCCTGGGTAGTTATCTAATTTATTTGAATATATCGTACTTTGTAATTGTTTAGCAAATATACAAGTTGGATTATATGACATTTTAAGTGATGATTTTCCCTTGTAAATTGTTTTATAATATTAGTGTAGTTTAAATAATGAATTTATAATTAATGAGGTTAATTTTATTCATGAAGGGAATAAGGATGAACAATTTATATGTGATTCATAAGGGGTGCATGTATTTTATTTCCAAAATACTATAAATAGAAATTGGTCAAATAATTTGTTGGGGATTAATACAACAATAAGGTCATATAAAAATCAAACTATGATAACCCTTTTATAGGGAATTCATAATCATTTCATGGAAATCCCAATGTAGATAGTGTATTGTATCTTAAACAGACCCATAATATGGGGATTTGAATACTCAATAGATGATCAAAATGTATCCACCCTTTATTGAAAAAAGTGAGTTTAACGAAAATGTTAATGTATCTTTAATATACTACACTTTCACTCAAAATATTTTTTATTCTATTATATAATAATGTATTCTAAACTAGTTTTATAACTACTCTTTATGATAATAACCTCACCACATGTTTTTCTTACCAATCCTGAGGAAAACACACTCTATCATTATAAAAACTAATAAATTCTTTTGGGATCAACATCATGTGGATAAAAAAGAGTAGTGTAACACCACCATATAAACTACAGTTATTATGGTAATACGAAAAAGTTTAAAATTTTAGGATGGCTAGAATCAATGTGGTGAATATATTGGAAAAAACTAGACAATATTCAATTATAACATTTTGGTAAAAACTCAAATGAATGTGATAATTAATATAAATTCATGGAACAATGTCTTTCCAACATTAAAAAGAATTGTTTTGGAATACATTACGGTAATAATGTTATATACTTTAATAATTATACTAAAAATTATCAAATGAATATTTTCCTTATATTTCATTATTCCATAATATATTTTTTTATTTTAGAAGATTTACATAATAAACTTTTGTTAATGGATTCTGTAAAAGATAATATATCCTTTCGGAAAATTTATATAAACATGAATCTTCAGGATAATGAGGGTAAGGTAACCACCTTCCCACCAACTATGTATTGAAAAATTGTAAACAATGAAACATAGTAATATTTCATTAGTCACCATGATGATGAATCATTTCATGTGTAATGTAATTGATAATATTGTATTTGAAGTTATTCATTTTTTCAACCTGGAATAAAAATTGTTAATTTATGAAATAAATGAATCCTGAAAATATGAATCATTCCTCTAAACTGAAAAGCCTTACCATAAATAAAGAATGGGGTATGCTTTAATTTAAAAAAATATATGTGTTTTAAAAATATATTAATTTTTTTATTTTATATAATGAAATATTTTTTTCTTTATATATATATTAATAAATTAGAATCCAAAGATATTTTTATCATGCATCAAATGCTATGGATGGAGGCTTGTGTAAAGAAAGATAAAAAAATTGTAGATTAAAACACACAAGTGGTATGGGAGTCATGTATAAGAAAAGGATATTAGTAATTATTTATTCTTTATAATAGTATTATATATAAAAATTTACTTATGTTCATATTTTTTCTATAATTTTGAACTAATAATCATCATCAAGTAATAAAAAAGAAAACCTTTTTTCATTAACATTAAAGAATCCATGAAAATATGTCATGTTAGAGGTACGGGTGTTGAGGTGTCATCTTGAGAATTTTTTGAGAAGACAAATCCACAAGGATATAAATATTAAATAATTAATGGTTTGTTAGAATAAATAAAATTTTTAAACTATATTATTGTCTGGTCTAGTTTGGTAGACCATTATATGTGAAAGGGTCTAAAATAACTAATAGTTCAACAATGATAAATATTAGAAGAGCCACATGACTCTTCTATATTTTAGGTTATCCATTTACCTCAAACACCTACATTACCTATGTTATTAAAAAAAGTCATTAAAATTTAGTTAAATTTGAATAAAAAATACAGATTCTTTTATATTACTGAAATTTTACTGGGTGAAATTTTATATGATTTATATCTATCAGCAACCACCCATTTCATTTGTGTTAGGTGTAATGTTTACAATATCAAGGGATAAATTCCACATAATTAAAAAATACCAAAATATCAAATGGGATTTGGGATTGATGTAGCTCGGGATTCAAGGTTTGGGTTGTCGATTCCTATTGATAATTTGGATGTCAACATGATTTATAGTGTTATTATACATTCATATCATAGTAAATTAATCTTATAATGACACATGTAGAAAAAGAGATGTGTCCCTTATGGTTTTTTTAAAATATAAAATATTAATAGTTCAGAAAAAATATAAAACAAGGTATGATATTATAGATAGAAAAAACAAATAGAAAATAGAAGGCCCCATCAAGAAAATATGTTTGATCAACCAAGATAATAAAATAACTCTTTGATAAAACCATCACCCCACCAGTTCCACTACCCTTTTTCTTAACAATACATTTTCATGAGGAAACAAAATTCAAAGATGGATGTGTGTCCTTCATTGACTATGAATTTAAAAAATTTGGTGAATCTAATATAGATGTAATTTATCTCATGAGTATAAATGGAATATTCAAGACTGAATGGAAGAGAATCACTGTTTTTAATGAATTCATGTTGTATATTTTCATAATTTTTATTTCCATAAAATGATCTACTATGTTCATTATAGTTAATAATAATTAATATTTTCTACATGATTTTATATTACTGAACTATAAAATGAAAACCATATGAATAATAATTAGGAACCCTTGATCTAAATATAATGTTTTTTCTACATGTTAATTTAGAAATGGAATAAGTTGAAATAGAAAATAATAATCTATGCATGATGGTTTTAAATAAAATAATAAATAGAAAACTTCTATTGATTGTGAAAATTTTGTGTTAAAGCTATAAAATATAATCTTATAAAGTATATTATTATTTATATTAATAATTTGTTTAGAAATAACATGATTAACAACACATTCAATTTGGATACACAATTTTTTCAAATCCAAATAATGGATTTCAAACAAATCGACTGAAAATTATGTCCATTTTTTATTTTTATTGCATTGTAATAATATTTTTACTTATAAACATATAAATATAAATTTTATCTTGCATTTTAGTGATATTTTTTTATTATAGGATGATCGAAAAATATCATCTAAATCTTTTTATGTGATTGGTGAATGAACACAATAAGACCATGCGTTTATTAAAAATATATGTCTATTATGTTACATATATAGTAATATTTTTAAATATCAAAAAAAATTCAAAATAATGTAATTATTTTGGTCAATGATTCTATAGTATTCAAAAAACAATTATGAAAATTATAATTTGTATTCTGTTTTTTACTTTACGAATGATATCTTATACCATAAAAATGTAGCATCAAGGAACAAGTATTTCTGAAGGTAATTACAACTCCATTTAAAATATTTGTTAATAATATTTCTTCTATATTTTCTTTGTAATTCCATGATTTATGACAATATGCATACTCAAAAGAAGAAATATTTTTTTTAAAATATGATTTGGAAGTGTATGTGGTGTCATAATGTTTCCTTACATCCAATTGAGGTGATTACATATAATTTTTTAGTTATTTTATTTAACATAGACCATTATGAGTTTATAAAATGTCAATTGAACACACAATGATGGTGGTATGACATAATGAGTGGGTTTTCAATAAAATAATATATTTTAGTTCATAGAAGAAATCACATTATAATAACTGATAAAATGAGCACATATTGTTTTAGAACATGAATAAATGGTTCATAAAACAATTTAGATATTTATGAATTAACATCATGTTAATCTGATATGTGATACAGTCTGTATTATTCAAAGTGAATGTGTTCACATTAAAAATATATAATATACTTCAAAAATGTTCGTCACATAGGAAAAATAAATAAAATAATTTCCTATTCACTTAATAATTAGGAATTACATGTGCATGTTTTTATATTAAAAATGTTTTATTTTACAATAACAAAAGTATCATACTTCCAAAACTGAGAAAATAAGATCATATTATCATAATAAGTTAGGAATAAAATACATGGTTCATTTTTATGTATAGTAATGAAATTCATGTCAATCTAACACATATCGTGGTTCGTCAAAATAAATGTACTTGTTTTCAATATTAACGTGTCATTTAAGTCAAAAATGTAATTTGTGTTGGATAAAGATGGAAAATGAGCTCGTGTTTGCTTGATACTTCAGGATAAATATCCATAATTCATTTGTGGAATTAATAATTTACTCTAAATAAATCTAACACCTAATTTGGTCATTATGATTCCAAGTGTGTTTTTTCACATTTAGTGTGTAATTTAACTATAAAACATGTGTCAATAAACCAAAACTAAGAAAAAGAGATCTAATTTTCTTGATAAATTATTATAATGATACATATTTCAAATATGATGTGTAGGGATATAACACATGTCAATCTGACCCATGATGTGGCTGGTATGACTTAAAATGTGTGTATTCAATATACAAGTGTAGTTAAGTTTAAAATTCAAATTTCCTTTTCAAAACTGAGAATATGTGGTTTTATTATTTTCCAAGATTTTCAAAGAGATCCATATTTTATTTTTTATGCATAGGAATTGAACCTGAATAATTTTGACACACGATGTGGTCCATATAAATTGAGGTGTGTGTTTTCACATTAAAAAAGTGTCTTTTAGTCTAAAACATTTGTCTCGTAGTCAAAAAAAATAAAATTAGATCATATGATCTTAATTGCTTATTTTTAAAAAATATGTAATTCATTTTATATATATATGAATCTTCCTCACTTTTATTTGACAAATGATTTTCATGGTAGGTCCTTACATGCATGATCATAGTAAAAAAAATTATTCTAAAACTATATCTAGATTTCGAAAACTATGAAAATGAGCTCATATTGTCATTATAATTGAGGAAAATAATCTCTTATTCATTTTTTATGAGTTGTAATCAACCTCACATCAATCGGACGAATGATGTTTTTGGTATGACTCAATGTGTTTGTATCCCTTGAGAAAAGTGTCATCATCCTCTAAAATGCATGTCACATATCCAAGACATAGAAATTTAAAATGGAATGTCTGTATACTTTATAAATACAATAAGTAATTCATTTTTATATGTATGAATCATCCTTATTATAATTTGAAAAATGATATGTCTAGTATGATATCCAGTTCATTTAAAAAATAAAAATGTATTTTTAGTCTAAAACTTGATTATGATTGGTAAAAATGAGAATCCATTTCTTATTTTCATAAAAATTTAGTAAAACTTTAAAATTCATTTATAATTTTTAGGAATATATCACACATTATTTTGATACATGTTCTTTTAGGTATGACCCAAACTACGTGTTTCACATTGAAAACTGTCAATTTCCTCTAAAAAACTTTTGACATTTCAATTCTTTGCAAACATGATCTTACATTATTGATACTTGTATAAAATGATCGATAATTAAAATTTTTTTGTAGGAATAATATTCAAATAAATTTAAAAAATTATGTGGCTATTATGACTATAAATGAATGTTCACATTGAAAAATGACATTTGTCTACAATGTTATTCAAATAGACATAATTAAGAAAATGACCTCATGTTTTCTTGAAATTTTAATAAAATAATCAATAATTTATTTGTAACATGTAGTACTGTAAAGTCTTGTGGTTTTTAACAAGGTGTAAATATAAAGGTCTTAAAATAAATACATTTATCGACAGCTTGGTTTTTGAACCGAGCACCAAAACATTATTCCAATTTCTGGAACACCTAATGGTGTTGTTTTTGGACTTGTGTAATTAATCAAAAAATTATTTGCTGTCCCGATAAGTCCCCAGAGAAACAAATTCCAAAAAGTCCACATTAATGGATATTTATAGGATGTTCACGGTCATGGTATATCCCATGTAGCTTACCTAATTATATATTTTATTAATTTTAATAAAATAACATTAAATGGTAGATTTGTGTTTAAATAAAAGAAATTGATAATAATAATGTTATTATTATTATTATTTTTGTGTCATAAATTATTTGGATGTTGAAGTTTATAATTGCATGATTAATGGGGTGTAACACTAATGTGAAATTAATGTTGTTTTGGGGTATCTCAAAGAAACATTTAATTAAATGAGGAGTTTGAGATTTAATGAAGGGGAATTTTTATTAAATTGATGTGTTGGGATTATCTAATGTTTTGAAAACAGTAACAATGAGATTATTATAATTTTACTTTTATTAAAATAATTATTATTGATAATGGTATTTAAAATTTTTAGTTTTTTAAAGATGCATTTCATTTAAAATGGGGAGTTTTTCACTTATTAGAGAAGTGTTCAATGTGTATAATAATTTAAATAAAATGGGATTTATTATTTTAATTATTACATTCAATTAATTAGATATTTTTTAGGGGAAAAGAAAAAAAAGACAATAAAAGGGGGAGGCATTACCTATAGGGGAGTCGGACAACCCTCCCCCCTATTTTCTTACTCCTTAGTAGTTACACCAGATGCACATCACCCTTCAGCTCCAGCTGCTCTGGATCCTTCCCAATGGCGTGACCTCTAGAATTCCATGGACCCTTCTCCATGGCATGCAACCATCAGTGAGACACCATCTTAGCGGCACATGACACTCCCAAGGAGAACCTGTATCACACCACCCCATGTCCTGGACACCTCTTTGTGCACTAAAATTCCTCTCAAAACCTTACAAAATCTTGTCTTCCTAGTCAAGGTGACTCTGTCTTCATATATCTCATGATTCACATTGGCCATTTGACACCACTCCCACCTTTTGTCTAAGGAGAAACCATAAGCTTTGGGTTTAATCTGATTATTGGGTTCCTCTATTTTTAGGGAATTCAAATGGGGACATAGAACCAGTTGGTCCATAATCTAGCATCCTCCTCCAAGGGTGAGTTGTATGGATTTGTTTTTCCTTGACTTTGTTGCATCGGGTAAAGTTATACATTCCCACTGTTTGTTTTGAACCATCTAATTTAGAGTCTAAAAAATAATTTGAGTCCCTGGTATATAATTGTATGAGTGTTGACCATTTCTTCACTATTTATTATTGTATTTTATAGTTTTCTATGATCAACTATATAGTGTCTGCACATATATATAGATATATATATATATATATATAAGGTGTGTGTGGGGGTGATTGCGGTCCTGTTCTGGATTGGTTGGTAATGTGTGATGAAGTGTGGTGTGCATTGGTTCCACCTTGAGGTAGTATTATTTCTCAAGTACTAAAATTTAATAAATTTATTATTAAAAATCTTGTTGCACCATTTTTGGTATTTAAATTATGCAGTGATGTGTCTATATTGAATTCTATTAAAATATGAATTTATTATGTTTGATTAATTTGCTAAATGTGATATTTAATATGTTGTTGTATGACTTTTGATGTTATTAAATGATGTTGTCCACATGCGATAAATGAGGACATGGCCAGGTGTCAGTTTTAATCATTTATTGCTAAATTGGTTACAGTGATTGATTATTTAATAATATGATTTTTTTTGGCTAAGATAAGATGATAAATTGTTTATATTAATTATCATTCATTAGAATTGTAAATGATATGATTATCTGGGGGAATAATTATTAGTTATTGAGTGAGATAAATTGAGAAAATTAATTGTGAGTTAATTATGTACATTTAGACAGAATATAAATTATCAATCAAAGGATTAATTATATATATTGATCTAGCTGAATGAGATAATTTATTTGGGTTTTAATTGAAATATTTTTTTTTGCTAAATAGATGTATTTATTGATGTATTAAATGACATTTTTTTCAATGATATTTTGGATAATTAATTCTTGAAAGTTAATTATGGGATGTGATTTTTTTTAGATTAATTAAATGATGGATTAATTAATGGTAATGTCTACTTAGTTAATTGTTTTGTTAACTAGTAGGATTAGTATAATTAACTAACCAACTGGATTAGTAAGGTAATAAAGATAATTGATTGGTGAAATAATTATCATGTTTTTGGTTAAGGAATTAGGATAATTAAATGTTGAGTTGTTATTTAGTTCACTTTCTTACGGTTAAGAATAAATAATTTTAAATTAATTATTAATTATTGAGATGTTTAATGGTTAATTAATTGTAGCATTATTTGATGGAAGATATTTTTTTAACTAGTTTTTAAAATAATTAACAGATATGATTAATTAATTGATGAATTGATTAATGGATGGGTTTGTGGTGTTTTACATGTCATTCTACGAAAATTTTAAATATATATGTATGATTGTTAAATGAGTTGTGAGACAAGGACTGATACTCCAAATACTCACGTGGTGCTGGACATGGTCTTCTACACCCATCATGCATGAAATTTTCACTTTTATGGGACATGTACTGATGCTCTAAATACCCATGGATTGTGAGATAAGGAGTGTTGCTCCAAATACTCACGAGGGTGCTAGGAAAGAATTTTTACCCCCATTAATTGACATTGAACTTTGGGTCCAATTTTTCATACATGATTTGAATTAAATGGTTAATGAAAGATGTTGTAATGTATTGATTTTTTAATTGAATATGATAAATTGTTCAGCTTTTTTAATGAATTGGGTGAATCACCTATTATTGGATTGGCCCAGGAGCGAATCAATACTTTTTAGTGGATGGGATCAAATATATTATTTGAAATATTAAATTTAATATTTTATGATGTGTTATCCAATCTGAAGACCAAGTTTGGATTCGTTCATTATATTGTTTTCTTAGATTTTCATTAGAGACATCTCTTATGAGTGACTTATAGGGGGAAATTCAGGCGTAAGCCGAGTCTCAAGACTTTTATAATTTAATGATTCTTAACATTTTGATACATGAAAACACATGTGTGATGATTATTGGGATTGCGTGAAAACTATATAATGCAGAGTCAAACACCTGGTGAGGGCTGAAGGATGTACTTCGGCATATATTTATATGGTACAGCTTACTTTTTTTATACAAGCTTTCACATTGTTAAAATTATTTATTGCATGTCTAGATTTGGGGTAGACTCTGGTGGTCCCGGCCTATTGAAATTTTTATCACATACCCTGCATGGTCCGTCATTACACTTGGGTCCCAATGTAGATTCTATTTGGTTGATGGATAGTGCTATTTTCATATACTTTAGAGATATGTGCAAAAGGATCGAGCGGAAGCTCGGGATACTCGAGGAGATCACCCTTGAGGAGTTGAGTCTTTATTTATTTATTTATTTATTAGTAAATCATGATGTATTGTTCATCATAATCATAGTTGTACTATCATACCATGTATGCATTTTATAACATTGGTTTTGGACATTTTTTTGTACAAGATTTATATAATTATTTCTTCAGCTGTTTTATCATTTATTAAACAGCATCCGCCATTTTCTGATATTTTCCACTACTTTTACTCTAATAATAAGGTATATTATATCAACTAACTACCCTTAGACCCTCACTTCTAGTGGTTAGACTTTGGTGTATAGGGAGACACACTTTGAGATCATGTGGCGACTGGTCCGGCCACCGGTTCAGGGGTGAGAAGGGTCGGGACATTACAAAGTGGAACCGGAGGCATTCTGTTCCTTTTGTCTTACTATTTTGGATTTTGTAGAAAAGATACAAGGAATGTGTCGGTTATTGTGTTAATAGACTTTCAAGGGACTGGTCACCCCACGTAAGGGAAATGACCAAGTGGCCAGTGATGGGAATTGATGTGTTTAGTATTTGAAGTTACTATTGATATAATTTAACCTTGAGTGACTAGTTTAGTTTCCACTAATTATTGATTATAAAAATTTTAAAATCATTACCATGGCCTGATATGGTAGGTAAGTTACATTACTTGCATCATATTAGGAACTTATAGACTAACACACCATGCATATATGCCTTGTCATGTCTTGTATTCATTTAGCATTTCTTTTTAGATAGTATGTTTTAGTGACATAATTAGCATGATTGAGTAATTATATGAAATGATATGTGGAATGTTTCTATGTTATATCATGTTTTAGTGATTTCCTCATTTTGATATGTGTTATATACTTGTGGTGACATGTTAGGTAGCTGATAATTTTTTGGTTTCAATGGATAAATTTATTTGGTTGTAATTACCGCAGAACCAGCTTTTAGTTGTAAGGTGCACGAGCACCTTATAACTGTTGAAAAGGGTAACCCCCATATTCAAACAATTAAAAAGGGGTGTTAAAGTTGAAATGCTAAATGAAAAATTAGATATCGTAAATGGGATCCAAATGTTAGTGGTAAGGAGTATGGGCGCCTTATAGAATGGTAGATGGACAACCATGTGACTGAACTATATAACCATAGTTTGATTGAAAAACGTTATGAATGTTAAACTTTTGATTTTTGATCATAATGAATTATTTTGGGGTTTCTTTTTGAAGAACTGTGTTTGGATAAATGGTACATTTGGAGGTCATCTTTTTAGTAAAATGAATTTAGATGCTAAATTGCCTATTATATTTTAATAACATTATATGTGGAATGTTTAAAGTGGATTTTTATTATAATATGTATGTTTTTCATGTGGGGAATTTATTAAAAACCACGTGACTTGTTTTGAAAATTCCCTTGTGTGTTTGTTGAAATTCATTCAAATGTCTAAAGGTTGAAATAAATTACTTAAATGGATAAAATGAAAAAAGGGGATTTTGAGACTAGTTATATCGGTTTTGCGTGACCGAGAAACAGATTTGACGATTATGATTTGTAAGAGATTATCATGTCATACTTGAGTATTTTGAAACACCGATAGGTTTATGTTTTGGGGAATATGATCAATTATGACATGGTGATCATGGATCGAGGAACCTCACATGCATGCATTGACGTGCTCGGGAATCGCATACTAGTGTGAGGCTAAACATTTATTTCAACATCATGGACAATCCTAAGGTGGGAAGTCTCGCATCATTTTTGGAAAATGTGTCGGTAGGTGACATTGATATTTTTTAACAGATTAATCATATAGTAGTTCGACAGATCTTTTTAGTGACAACATTTTTCTCTTAGTGATCACTTCTAAATGCAACGAGCATGTCCCCTGTCTTTACCTCATCATGGAGACACTAAGATAGTGTCGGTGTTACACATCAATAATGTTTTAAATTTTGTTGGGCTTGATTAGTGGTTGTTAACTGGGTTGTATGTAGCATGCATGGTATCTTTGGGCTATGTATTCATTAATTTTGGGTCATGTTAGTTTTTTTAATAGCCTTGTGATGGATAGAGTGGGGAATTTCATTAGAGGGTAGGTAAGGAATTTGGTGAACATGTGGTTGGTGATGTAATAATTTTAAAAGGCATGTCTCCCATTTAAAGGTGACTGTGGATTTTGGGACAATAATGTCTTTCTAGTATGTCATGCACAATGAGTTCCTGTTGGCCGAACGAAATTCAACATTTTCCTTCAATGAGTTCCATGTAATTGATTTTTATGTAATCTCTATTTTGGTATGCTTAGGATTGGGTTTTAAAAATATAATCAGTTGGACTTATTTTTTAGTTAAAAGTGAGTTTCGTGTTTGGAAATGTAACGTTGTTGTTCAAAAGGAAAATATTATTGACCTTGGTAGCTTCACAGATGTTGTAATAGATTCTTATGGCTTCTTAGGGACGATATGTTTTTATGGTGGGTAGATTGTAAAGTCTCATTTTTTTAACCATGTATAAATATGAAGATTCTCAAAAAAAACCATGTATCGATTGGTTAGTTTTTAAACCAAGATATGGAACTTTATTCCAGGTGTTTAAACTAGTAAAGGTGTCATTTTTGGACTTCCTTAATTACATGGTGATTTTCATGGGTGTCCTAATGAGTCTCGGGAGCATATAATTTAGAAAATTCCACTTTAAGGGATTTTCATGGGTAGCACATGGTTGTGGTCCAACCCGTGCAACTTACCTAGTTTAATATTTTGTTTATTTTAATTAAATAAAATTAAATGGGAGATTTGTGTTAAAATAAAATAATGTTTTAATAATAATGTTGTTATTATTAACTTGGTTTCATAATTTTTTTAATTTGTTGAATGTTTTTAATTGCATAATTAAAGGGGTGTAACACTTATGTGATATTATTGTGTCTTTTGTGTATCTCAATGATATGTTTAATTAAATAAGGAGTTTCAAATTTAATGAAGAAGTGTCTTTATTAAATAGAGGAGTTGTGTTTCTCTATGGTTTTGAAAATAATAAAAATTAGATTTATACTATATATGTTTTATGAAAATCATTATTAGCGATATTGGTAAATAAAATAGGGAGTTTTTTAAAGAAGTGGTTCTTTAAAAATAAAGAGTTTTCCACTTATTATATTATTGTATAATGTATATAATAATAATAATAATAATAATAATAATAATAAATTTATTGTTATTATTTTAATTATTACGTTCATTTAATTTGACTAATTTTATGGGAAAAATAAAAAATGCATTAAAAAAGGTAGGTGTGACATGTCGATGAGGCACACAACCCTCCTATTTTCTTCCTCATTGATGAACCACGTGCACAGTACCCTCGTGCTCTAGATACTCTAGATCCTTCCATGTTCTATGACCTCTTTTAGTTCATGGCCCTTCTCAATGGCACACATCCATCGGTCAGACCCCCTCACAGCAACGCAAGACACTCCCGGGAAAAACCTGTAGTGTGGCACTCCCTCTCTCGGACTCCTCTTTTCCGAAGACTATTCCTATTAGACACTTTATGAATATTATCCACCCCATCAAAGTTATTTCTTTTGCATATATCTCATGATTTACATCATTCATTTTACACCTCTCTCTACGTATTTGATCAGTTGAAACCCTAATGTTTAGGGTTAATTTGATTGTTGTGTTCCACTTTTTTTAGGTTATGAGAATATTGACTCAAGACTCATTGGACCGTAATCCAACATCTTCCACCAAGGGTGCGGTGGATAGAATTGTTTTCCTTGTCTTAATTTCTTCTAGTAAGGATATACATTTCCACTGTTTGTTTTGCACCATCTTATTTAGAGTCTGACAAATAATTTGAGTCCCTAGTATATAATTGTAGGTGCATTGACCCTTGGTACACTATTTTTGGCTCTCTTTTAGAGTTTTTTTATCAAAGATACAATGTGTGCATATATATAGCTACATATATATATATATATATAAGGTTTTTGTTTGTGTGTTCGACTGCGGACATGTTCTGGATTGGTTGCTGACAAGTGATGAAGTGATGAAGTGATGGGTGTTATGGTTCCACCCTAATGTAGGATTCTTTTTCAAGTCATCAACATTAATAACTGCATTAATAAAATTCTTTTTGTGCTTTTTTGGTATTTAAATTACTAATTGAAGTATTTATTCTGAATTTCATTCAAATGTTATTTTAGTATGTTTGATTAAATTTCAAAATCTTATATGTGATACATTAATGCACGAATTCTTATGTTATTAATTGATTAATCCCACATGAGATAAATGAGGACATGAATATGTGTTGGTTTTAAGGATGTATTGGTGTATTAGTTAAAGTTATACAGTTAAATAATTAAATTATGTTTTGTTTTGGATATTATATGTTGATAAATTTTGAATATTAATTATGTGCCTTTAGAATTTTAAATGAGATGATTATTTTGGGGAATAATTTTGAGTCATTGAGTGAGATAAATTGAGATAATTAATGGTGATTTAATTATGTTCATTGAGACTAAAAATGAATAATTAATCAAAGGACTAATTATAATATATTGATATAGATGATTGAGATAGATTATTTGGTTTTTAATTGAAATATGTTTT
Source organism: Viscum album (assembly GCA_963277665.1). NCBI lineage: Eukaryota > Viridiplantae > Streptophyta > Magnoliopsida > Santalales > Viscaceae > Viscum > Viscum album. The sequence goes on from OY728128.1 coordinate 330,527,234, forward strand.
TTTGGATAGATAGATATATTTATTAATGGATTAAATGTTACCCTTTCTCATTGATATTTTGGATAATAAATTCTAGAAAAATATTTATGGGATGTGATTTATTTCATAGATTAATTAGTTGATGGATTAATTAATGGTAATCTGTACTTAGTTAATAGTTTTGTTAACTAGTAGTGTTGGTATATTTAACTAATTGATTAGATTAGTAAGGAAAAATAGATAATTGATTAGTGAATTAATTATCATGTTTTTGGTTAAGGGATTGGGATAATTAAATATTGAGTTTATTATTTAGTGGTCTTCTTGTATTTAAGAATAATTAATTGTTAATTAATTATTAATTATTGAGATGTTTAATGGTTAATTAATTGCAGAATTTTTTGATAGGACATTTTTGTTGTTAATTATTTTTCGAATTATTTTATTAATTAATTGATGGATGGTATTTGGGTGTAAGACATGGAGTTATAAAACATTGAAAAATATATATGTATGATTGTTACAAAGGTTGTGAGACAATGAATGATTCTACAAATACTCACATGGTGCTAGATATGGTTTTTTACACCCAGCATCCATGCAATTTTCACTTTTATGGGATAGGGACAGATGCTCCATATACCCAATTGTTTGGAGACAAGGAATGATAGTCCAAATACTCATGAGGGTGCTAGGCATGACATTTTACAACCATTAATTGACATTGGACTGTGGGTATAATTGTTCATACATGATTTGAATTAAATGGTTAACGAAAGACGATGTAAAGTAATGATTTGTCAACTGAATATGATAAAGGGTTCTTATTTGTTAATGAATTGTGTGAATTACTGTTTAGTGGATGGACATATGATCAAATCATTACATTTTAGTGGATGGGCTTGGACATAGTATATGAAATATTAAATTTAATATCATTGACAGTTTATCCAAGCCAAAGAACTATCATGGATTCGGTCTTTACATTGTTTTCTTTTATGTTTTTAGAGACATCTGTTTGGAGTGACTTATACGGGGGATGTCAGGTATAAGATAGATTTCAAGACTTATATAGTTTAACAAGTATTTCTAAATTGATCAATGAATATGAATGTGTGGTAAATTTTGTGTATGCATGGCAAATGTATAACTCATGTTCAAACACCAGCTGAGGGCTGAAGCAAGTACAAGGGTATATAGTTATATTATACTGTTTACATTATTTATGCATGCTTTCACACTGTTAAAATTATTTACTAAATATCTTGATTTGGGGTAAACACAGGTCATCTCGACCTACAGAGATTTATATCTCACCCCTTACTTAGGCTACCATTTCATCGGGGTACCCGAGTAGATTCTATTTGGTTGCAAGATTGTGTTGTTTTCATATACTTGGGAGATATGAGGATAAGACTAAGCATAATATTGGGATTCTCGATGAGATCACCCTCATGGATTTGAGTCTTTATTCATTTCATTTTTGATATGTAAATCTTGATGTATTTTTTATCACTTTCATAGTTGTACCATCATACCAGGGATGCATTGCATAAAATTGGTGTTGGCCATTTTGTTTTATACATGATTTGTAAAATTTGGACTCTGGGAGTTTTATCATTTATTAAACCTATTCCGCAATTTATTTTTATTATCAACAGCTTTTACTCTGATAAGAGGTTATAGTATCCCCACTGACTATCCTCAGACTCTCGATGCTAGTTGGTAGCCTATGGCATATGGGGAGACGCGCTTGAGGTCATCTTGTGATTAGTCTGGCCATCAATATAGGGGAGAGCCATGACGGGATGCTAAAAGTATATATCTGAAAATTAATCTTAAACATGATGTAGCTAGAGTGGTTACATTATAAAAATAACATTTTACTCTAAAACATTTGTATCATAGCTAAAAAATGGGACAAAGATCTCATATTTCATTTATAAGTTAGGAAAATGTTACATAATACATATTTTATTTATAGGAATCTACAAAATTTCAAGTTGACAGATGACTTTCCCAGTATAACAAAAAGTGTGTGTTAACAATTAAAAATTTCATTTTACTCTAAAATGTGATTCACAAATCCAAAACTAAGAAGTTTATTTTGTATTGTAATGATAATATATAAGAATAATCTATAATTCATTTTTGATATGTTGGAATAGAACACTAGTCAAACGAACACATGATATGGATGGTGTGACACAGATGACATTTTTTCACGAATAACATGTCATTTTACTCCAAAACATACATCACATAGCCAAACTATATCAAATGAAACAATATTATACTAATAATTTATGTAAAAATCAATAAATAATTTTTATATATAGGAACTAACCACACATAAATTAAACAAAGTATGTTCCCACTAGGTCTCTATGTGTATGTTCATAGTAAAAAAATATCATTTTAGTCTAAAATGTAATTCACGTAGCCAAAACTGATAAAATGGTCTCAATTTGTCTTAGTACATTATGAAAAGAATCCATAATTTATTTTTTGACTAATAGGAATTGACACCGCAACAACCCAACACATGATGTGTCCAGTGTGACTTAAAGTGTATATTTTCACATTAAAAGTGTCATTTTACTCCAAACCAGGCATCATGTTTCCAAAACTAAGGAACCAATCTCATATTGTTATGATTATTTAGTTCAAAAAACCATAATTCATTTTTGACATATATTAATCAATGAAATATTAATTTTACACATGACATCATTGTTTGGACTCTAAGTTCTGGTTTACAATAAAAGGTGTCATTTTAGTCTAAAAAGTGACTCACATAGAAAAACCAAGGAAACAAGATCTATTTTAAATTATATAAGGTTCGTTATATTTTTGATTTTGGAACATAACACAAGGAAACAAATTGTGTTAAACATGTTTCTCCATGTACATGGCCCCATGAACTACCCCTAACCCCCCAACAATTAAAAACCCACAAAAAATAGAGGGGATTAAATTATATTATTACCATATAAAAAGAATTAATAACTACTTTTTCACACATAGGAATAATCCATAAATAAATTCGAAACATGATGCAGTTAGTGTGATTCAAATTGAATATATTCAAATTAATAAAGAATCATTTTACTTTAAAACACGTGTCATATTGAAAAAACTGAGAAAATGAGCATTGATTTCCTTGATGCATTTAGAAAATGATCTATATTTCAATTCTAACATGTCAAAATTAATCTCATGTTAATATGATATATGATGTGGAATATAAGTCATAATGTTCTTCTTTTCAATATACAGGTTTAATTTTAGTCTGAACATGATTCACATAGCCAAAACCAAGAGAACAATCACATATTTTCTTTATAATTTTAGAAAAAAATCAATAATTCATTTGGGATGTTTATTAATTTTCCATATGTTAATCTAACACATGACGTCGATAGTAGGACTCACTGTTCTTATTTTCAATTTAAAATAGTTTCATTTTAGTCCAATACATGATTCACATTGCCTAAAATGAGAAAAATATCATGAATTGTCTCGTTAGCTTTTGAAAATGATTTATAATTAATTTTCACATGTAGGAATCAGCCACATTTCAATGTGAAACATGATGTGGTTTTTATGATTCAAAGTGAGTGTTTTCACTTTTAGAGTTTCATTTTACTCCAAAACATGTGTCACATATCCAAAATGGTGTGAAAGACCTCATATCTTCTCGTCATATTAGGGAGATGATCCAAAATTGTTTTTTGACATGTAGTAACTAACTAAATATCAATCTAAGACATGATGATCCTAATATGAATAAAAGAGTGTTTTTTCAATATAAAATAGTCATTTTAGTCTAAATCACATGTCACTGATCGAGAATGATATTAATGGATCTCATTGTATTGAATCATTAGCACAATGACACATAATTCATTTGTGGCATGCGGGAATCAACCACACATGAATTCAGCCAATGATGTTGCATTTATGACTCAATGGTATTGTTTTAAATAAAAAAGTGTCATTTTAGTTTAAAATAACATTACATTCTCAAAACCATGAATAAAATTCTTGGGTTGTATTCAAACTTTTGGACAATGGTCAATTTTTTAATAAAACATGTCACATAATGAATGAACAGAGAACCCCATAAGAAGTCCGGAACCACGTTCACGTTTGGTGTGCATAATATATTAAATAGTAACATAATTAATGTAATTAATTTTATCATCAAAATAATAATAAAAAATTAATTAATATAATAATTAATTAAAAATAAAATTAAAAATGTAATTGAAATATTAGTAATATATAAAATACTTATTAAAAATAATTTAACAAATTAATGTAATTAATAAATGATAATATCATTAATATATTCAGTAATTAAGAATATAATTTATATTCATTATTCACATAATAATGTAAATAAAATTTCATCATATAATTATTAATTAATTGTATAATTAATTATTAATAATATAATAATTAATGAAATAATTAATAGTATAGTTGAAAATATCATTAATATATTTAGTAATTAATATCATAATTTATCAAATGTGGAATATATCAAATTTAAATTATTTTTTTGTACTGTAACAAAAATAAACATTATTTTTATTATAGGGACATACTTTTTTATAAAGAGTAGTCATTGTAAAAATCTTGCTATAAGGGTTTTGATTTTTTATAATGGTTTTTATAATTTTTAATAATTTTAAAAATCATATCATTGTAAATATTTTTTATCAAAACGTTTAAATGAAAATATTTTATAGAAAATATGGAACAATTTAAATTTTTAATTCCAACTATGTTTAATTTTAATATTTAATATGTTCTTCTGTTGTTTCTAATATCTTCTTTTATGTTAGGGATTCTACAGTACTTCATCCTTATAGTAGACTATATGGCCTTTATCATCTCTGAAAAAATAACAGATGAATAACCTTTATCATTGACAAATAAAAAATAATAAAGGCCTCCGTTATGAGTGTTAAAATAATGAACTGATAAAGGCCACATACTTTTCTGACAAATTAAGTTTTCTAAAAACAATTCACTAATAATAGTTGTATCAAGCACTGGAATTGGCTTTATTATCGTAGGGTAAGGAAAATTATTTAAAGCTTTATAGAGAATACCATTGTGATCAACTATACATATAACAAAATCTATAATCAGTATATCTATATATGAAATATCTTTCACATTTCCATGAATCTCACCCTCTCAAATATTTCACTTCATGGCGTTTTTTTTATGCCGTATAGTTCTTCATTCTCACATGGATATTTATGCACAAAATGATTCCCATCCCCAAAAAATCTTACATAGAAAATAATTAACAAAGAAATTATCTTTATTTAATTTTTATTTAATGTTTTTAAATATATATATAAGAATCACTTTTAAAAAATTATAACCAAACTGTGTTAGTATCCTAAATTTTTTAAAGATAATAAAAACCATCGATGATATTAATTTATATGTATTTTTATATGAAAAAAATAAATCTTCAAAACAGAATCACATTTTAAATGTTTTAAAGGATTTTCATAATGGTAAAAGCTCACTTAACAACTTGTAATTTTCTATATAATACTTTTGGATTTAGGAACTATGGTAGCATGGGATTCCAAGACACGTAGTGGTTTAGAGCTGATGAAATAAAAATATTAAATATATAATATTACACACATGATTTTTCTTTCCAAAATAATTGATTATATCCCAAATATTGTGTCATATGAAAAATATGAGACCATATTTAGGGTTTTGTGGGGGTTTTACCCTAGATGCAACATAACATTTCTGTGTGTCGGGTGTTACGTAACATCACATGTGAGGATAGCTTATTTAATATTTTAATTTATATATTTCTGAAAATAACTAAATATCTCCTAATTGGTGGGTCTTGTGAGAAATCTGAGACCACTGATAGGTCCGGTGAGTGGGGATAAACATAGGTGGGATATAATTATTGTGCTAAATGATAATTTCATCATATCATAGGTAAGGTTAAGCTATTAATAATTTTATAATATCATTTTTCTAAAAATAATTATATATCTCCAAAATAGTGCATCTTATGAGAAATTGAATACCATCATTAGGTTTGGGTGTGGGTTTTACCCTATTTGAGTCAAAAAAATTCATGGGTTGTATGTTTGGTCATATCTCTCATTATGTTATGCTATTTAATATTTTTTAATTATTAATTTAATTATTAAATAAAACATTTACTCTTAATCTTCCCCATAAAATGATATACATGATTTTTCTGAATGGTTTAATTCAAACACATTTATTTACACTTTTGTTTAATCATACTAATCCTTGATGCTTATATGGGGTAAAATAAACCCCTACACCGTCATTTTTTAGATGAAATATTTTATTATATTTGGAATTTAATTTTTTACAGGATGAACCATACAGGAATTTCGGTTCTAAATTCTCGAATTGTTTGATTGTTGTTGTTAGTTTATTTAGTCAAATCCATAGACCCCTATTTCTTCATGCATTTGGTCTATTGATGTCTCTAGATCCTTCATGATCTTCTTCTTCTATGATGGTAGTTCTTTATTCCCGAATTCTGTATGTGGCAACTAAAAGGTGATTTTTTTTTGTTTTTTAATTTTTTTCCCTATTTATCTTAATCTCACACTATAAGAAAAATAGAAATGAAATTTAATTTTAATAATAAATTATAATGGCCTAGGTTTTTTAATAGATAATCTTCATGATTATCAAAATATTAAAAATTGAATTATCAAATGATAATTTATGTCAATTATTAACATGACATAAATTTCAAGTGATAATTTAATTTAATTATGAAATTTAATTTTACAAAATTATCAAATATAACTACAAATAACTATAAAGTGGTGACTAAGTTGAAATTATCAAAAGATAAAATAATGCATTATCAATTAACAATTTCTGAAAAAAATATAATACAATAATTATCAAGGTATAATTATGCAGTAATTATTAAAGGATAATTTGAGAAATTAGACAATAATATGGTAAATATGAAAGGATTATTTTTAATGGAAAATTATTATGAAATAATTATAAAAATTATCCAAGAATAATTATAAGTGAATTATCATATTATAAAGGTATCAAATTATCATAGGATAATTATTTAATTTTCATGGATAATTTTTTTTCATCCTTAATTAAATAATACACCAAATAAAATATGTTTTATCAAAATAATTTTGAGATATAAATTTTCTAATGTGGTTTTATAATTATTTATAAGGGGAATATTCTGAGCAGAAATGTAGTCCAAAAATATTAATTGGAAATTATCAAGGAGAGAGAAAGTATTATCGCATGCGATATTTTATTCAATTGCAAAAAATAGATAATTTTATTTCAAAGAGCCCTTGAATTACATCGAGCATTAATTTTCCAATAACTATGTTAATAAGGCCCACAACGAGGTGTTATCGACTGTTGGTTTCTCTGCATCATTAATCGAACCACACTTGGTGATTTATATTTTCTATTGACATTAACACCTTTGAGTTAGGAATCACCATACCTTTTTATTCCATTTTTTAGGAATGTTTACATAAAGATTATTTATGTTACCATTTTATTACCAAAATCTTATTTTGATGAGTTCTTTTTTTGTATATTTTTTATATTTTTGATGTGTTCACATGTCATTATGATGCTACTATTTACCCAGGATTATGGGATATCACTGAATTATTTGTTTACAAATGTCTTATATGTTACAATTTACATTGTTGATGAGTTAATACATAAGATAAGGTGACTATCATGTTGTTTACTTCACATGGTGGGGAAGTGTGGTTGAAGCTTGTAACGACTGTGATGAAGGACATAAATAGAAATTATGGGCATGGAGTCATAGAGGCCCAACTCGAGGAATCATGCTAAGGGCATGATGCTCTTGTGGCCTGAACTAAGGTACATGACGACCCGATAGCATAAAGTAAGGAATCATAGGAATGTGAAAGATCGCAATCGTGACCCATTATATGATTCCAAATTCTGAACCAGGTGTTGATATGGGACATGATGACTCGCCAGTTCCAATATATAGATTTTGTGTATATTATTTTTCTATTACTATAATAAAACTAAAAAGATGATTCTGGGCACCAAGTGTTGGTCCATTCATATATGGATTCCAATCTCCATGCATCGGTTCATACTTTTTAAGACATTCCATGATTACCTTTCCCAACTATGTATTTTTCTCACACCCTACACTGGATGTAACACCCCTAGATTTTATGAGAAATATTCCTTTTAGTTTCATTAATGTCTTGTGTTTTACACTACACCAAGATTAGCTTTCACTATACGCAACACCGTATTAGCTTGTATTATATGAAACACAATTCATGGCCTGTGTTGCATGCAAGATTGACCATCCTCAATAGCCTATGTTGTACGCAATACCGAATTTCACTAAACAACGATATATTGTTATAATATTATTATGAACTAGCCGTTATAAATATTATTAATCACATTTTGAATTTTAAAACATTATAATTCATCTTACACATATTCTAGAACATGGTATGAGAATAAAATAAATTTTTCAGGAAAATAAGTATTTTTCAAAAAATGCATTTTTGCCGCCTTTTGATGGAGAACCCATTTTAAAACAAATTTTTTAAAATATTATAAGATCAATTTTACAAAATAAACTTTTTATTTTGAATTAGGATATAAAAATTTACATTTGATAAAGTTTTGATATTTTTTTGACAATGTTTTTATTTTGATGAATAGTAAAAACACTTTAAATTTTACTTCAAGACAACTTTTTTCATCGAGATAATTTATATGGTTAAATTATAATATTAAAATGTTTTAAAGTATAAATATAATATATTTTTAAAATTTAATATAATTTATCTCATTAGTATTAATTTTCCATTGAATTCGTAGGTAATATCAATTCAATCTTTTGCAATGTTTTAAACAAAAACCCATTTTTTTCGACAACGAGATTAATTTTTAATTAATTACATCAAATTTTGTGTTCTGAATTTACAAAAATGGATTCCATATTTGTAATAAGTATGTCCAAATTATTCTAATAGTATAATTTTTATTTTTGGGAATTATAAATAGTAACTACGGTAAATTTAAATTACCACAATTAAAGATAAATTAGGTAATTAAGGGTAAAAATAATATTATAAAATTACCCCAAGACATGTCTTAATATAATTAGATGATTATATTTCGTCCTATAATATACATGGGACGAAATGATATGTATTAGAACCCACTTTTATGTGATTAAGACCTTTAATTTATTTTATTTAAATGAAAGTGAAATATGTCTAACTCAAACTTTAATAATTAAATTATTTTTAATATTAAGATATACAGAATATAAATTCGTTTATAAATAATAATTTAAAATATAAAATTTATTAATTTATCATGGTAATTTATTTGTAATTTTTATGAAATATATGATTACCTTAATTTTTTATACATTAATGGTGCTAAAATTAATTATTTAGTGAAAAATCAATAATATAGTTTTTATTAAACTAATAATACCCATAAAAGCCCAAAAACCTTACCAAAACTTATTGGTTATGTAAATATAAACCATAATCATCCAATGGTATAATTTTAACCATTTAGATACTTATAAAAGCGATTATAAAACCTATATTATTTTATTTTAAATGATGTCAAAGTTGTCACACTAATAATTTAATAAACATAACATTCTAAAATTTTGGTCTTTTAGAAGATAAATTCGACTAAAAGTATTCTTATGAAATCTATTATATTTATATTCATAATAGTAATTTATTTTTTATTTCTATGAAACAAATACGTATATTAAATAATTATACGAAAATGTTTTAGTAATTATTTTATTAAGAAAAATATCAAATAAATGGTTTTCAAAATTTTAAAATAAATATTATATGAACTAATTAATATTCTCCTAAAATTTTCTAGATGAATATGACATATTAGGAACCTATTTAATTTTTTTGAATATATTATCTATGTGTATGTTTTTGAAATTCAAATAAGTGAATTGTGCCAAAATTTAAACAATTGGTATTTTATAAAAATAACATATTATTAAATTATTTAAAAAGATGAAAAATATTTAAAAATTACAAATTGAAAATAATATAGTCTAAACGGTTATAAAGTATCCAATTATGAGAAATTGACAACATATATGTATGTATTTATAACAATTTAAAATTTAGTATATTATTAACTAAAATAAAATAAAATAGATTAAATAATGATAAATCGAATTGAAAAGGTTTAAAATAAGCATAAACCATGTCTAAATTTGATTTTTTTATGAGAATAAAACTCTATATTACCTTATATCCTAATCTGAGTCACTCTGGATGTTTTTATGTGGGGTTTCAATTTATTATTAATTAATATTTTTGAGCTCTCCAAAAGTGCCCCTCTCCTCCCTTATAAAAGGGCACCTCCTCCCTCTCCTATTCGCTACATTTTGAGCATTCATTCTCAGCCAAAATATTTCCATTTTATCTTCTCCACTTCTCTAGAATCCTACTAGGTGTCCTGGTATTCTTCAAAGTCCAACTTTAGTGCCCTAATTGGAGGTTAAGAAGAGGCGTGTCGGGAAAGTGGTAATATCCTTTATCAATTATTTCAAATTATTTCTTCTTCTACATCCTCTTAATTATTTGTTTAATTATGAAGTAATAACATCATTATCACTCATATACTAATATGTTAATTAAAATATGAAACAACCTATTTCACCTTCTATCCATCCAACAAAAAATAAAATCATCGTGCGTGCGTACGTTAGGCTTACCGTCTCTACGCAGTGCTGTAATCTGTTTTTCTAACACCACCTTACTTGGATGGCTGTAATGGGGGAAATAAAAACTATATGTTATTATTATAACATTATAATAATTATGAGATATTATATCATCCACTCCAAATACATTCAATAATTATGGGAACGATATCATCTCTCTTGCGTACGTACGGATTACTATCTCTACAGTGAGATGAGATTCATTCTCCATGTTGACCTTTCAAGAATGATTATAAGATATATATAATGAATAATAATGAAATATATGACATAATAATGATACTTTATTTAGGTATATATACATTTATGTCATCTACTTACTTCCATTCAAGTCAACAAGGAAAGGAAAACAACGTTAATGCGTACGTACGGCCTAGCGTCTCCATGAATGGTGTATTTAATTTCATTTATCTATCTATTATACATATATATACTGAATATATATTATATATAAATCATTTTTCACATTCATGAAGTAATTAAATCATGAAATAATTAATAACAATATCAATAACAACAAATCCAAACACGTACAATAAAAGATACGATTATTGCCCAAAATGTTGCTTTAACATGAAATTGACAAACGAACGGGTAATATAAAGACCTAAGTGAATCTTATATGATATACTAAATATTATTATGGTTATATTACATGTTTATAATATTTTATAACCCACTATAATAAGTTTTAGACACATATAGATGAAATTGGATCAATGGTAAGGGATAATTATTCCAATCTCATCCTTATCCAGGATTGTTTATTCGTAAGTATTTACCGGGGTTATGTTTATAATCCATTTCCATGATTCCTAAAAATGTTTTCATAAAATTTTTACTATTAATACATGTACTTTTAATGTCATTTTAACCCTTTTTTTACTTTTAGTACATGGTATGAAAGGAATCTTTCTTTTGTTTACCATTCGAGGTACTTTTTGTCTTTTCCGGAAAAAGAAAGAGACAAGTATTTTTTTAACTTATATTGCATGAAAGGATTTTTACAGTTTCATAATGTCATCATTTCATGAAGCTTACTCTACAATATTTCATGATTATTTTCAATAAAATACAATTATTTTAAATGTGTATAGCATTTTGTGAAACGAAAATGATTTTGAAGAATAAAGAATATTTTCGTCGATTATTGATTTCTAGTGTTTTATCAACACTATTTTCCATATAAGATAAAATTATTTAATATGTTTATGTTTCAAGTATAATTTCTCAATTCTTTACAAGTTTTGATTTTTCTTATGATAAAATGATATCTATTCGTTTCATATGGATTTTGTTATGATGGGATGAGGTTTATGAAACCCATTTTATTCTTTGGGTTATGATGAATGATTTATGCTTATTTTTTGACACACATAAGAATGATTTCATTATGAGATATGTGGGACCTATATCTCCCTCCAATGAATTGTTAATTATTTATGTCTCATGACATAGACATGGATGGAATAGAAAGTTGATATGGTTCCGTAATACCGGGCTGGATTGGCAAGTAAACCCGATTCCATAATGGGCATTATCCATTATGTTGGTCTTGGAAGCAATGCCTTTGCTACTGTGAAAATCATATCATGAGCTTAATGGTTTTCCATAATTAAATTTGTATTCCCATTCCATTTTATCATGATTAATGTTCCTTTATGATCTATGCCTTATGTACTGTCACGATTTTTTTTATTGATCAAGATTTTGATGTTTTATGTTTATGTTTTTACATTCAAATGTTTATGGATTGTTTTTAAGTTCTCCATGCTTACCCTTACATTGAATTTTAGCTCAACATTTTTATGTTTTCTTTTCCCCAGGATATAAAGAAATGATTTAGGTAAAAAAAGGGGAATATCCTTATTGGAGATTTTGATGATCTTTCACCATGAGTAGAAGATTTTGATCTGAGTTTCCAAAGACAAAAAACTAATACGGTCATTGGGTATCTGTTTTTTTCATGTATTAAGAATTTCAAAAAAGTAATGTAATGTCTATGTACGTCATGTTTGGGTCTCTATAGTTGGTATCAGAGTGAAGGTTTAATCAACCATTGGAAACAAGGATGCAAAAACTTTAGTGATATCCCTAGAGATATTTCTAAGGTATGTCTAGGTATTTCCCTAAGGTTAAGTATAAGTATAGGTTACAGTCCAAGAATTATTATAACTATCATGTATAATCTTGGATAAAACCTAAGGTGTTAGAGATTGAATGTACTCTCTAGGATTATGTTGTTTGACTCTCACAGTATTCTTTTTGGGTTTTAGAAAATCACTGGAAACAAGAAGATTCATGTTAATGGAGAATATGTTGGACAATAGAATGATATTCTTCGTGATCAAGAAAATGAAATGGGATATGGAAGGCGAAACATCGTCATTATGACTAGTCAGCAATATCATAACATAAAAAATAATCTAAACTATGGTCAGTTTCTTGACTCGTCTAATAAGAGAAAGATGTAGTTTCATGTTGACCATAGAGGAAAGAATGTTCAATTTCCCTCATATAAATCATGTGGGAAGAGGCATAAAGGAGAATGTTTCAAAGGAACTAGATGATGCTTTTGGTGTGGAAAATAAGGACACAAAGCCAGTAATTGCGAAGGAAAATGTTTGATTAACACCATGGACAAGGATAATTGTATTGATAAGATATCAATAATAGTTAAATGTTTTAAATTTAGAATGTATGGGATTTATGAAAACCAATTCCCTAAGGGAAAATCTCATGTAGAGAATTAGCATGGTCGTATGGGTAGTATTTATGTGGATATTGATGAAGAGACTAAAAATGATATATAAGATGAAATAAGTGTTGAGGAATAAAATGATGAAGCACAGTCAATGGTTTAAGAAGGTAGTGGAATGATGGCATGTTTATCAGGAATAATGAATGGTAATATTCAATAAAGAAAAATATAAGGATTGTTACACTACTGGTTTTCCTTGAGTATTTGAAAGTATATATTCACTGGTACCGGTAACCATGAAAAGTTATTGAAATATTTTTGGAAAGAAGCTAATATGTGCATAATGAAGGGATAAGAAGAAAATAATATGTTTGATAGTATTAATGAGCTCGTGACTGATATAAGGACAAAGTGACATCATGGTTTGTGTATTTAGAAATTTTGGGATTTTGGTATGTGGAAGGAGTTAACATTTGACAACATTCATTTTTTCACTAAGGTGCTATGGTAATTCATGTATCAAGAGAAAACATGACAATGATATTCACATGCTTGTAATGTGACCAACAAGATATATCATATGACATATTGGGGATAAATGATGTTATTCACATGCCTGGTTGATGACATTTCTAGTAATCAATTTCTTTATACTATGATATTGGATAGAAGTATTTTTGATAAGCCTAAAGGTTGGAATGGATTAAGTTGGACATCAGATAGTATTCATTATGGAAAAAACGTTTCTTACAGAATGTTATAATATTATAGATTTATAAAAAGGACAACCTATAGGATGGGCATCAACCCATCGCGTCGGACAAGGATACAGGAATCAAACCCACAAACGAAGTGTGACATGTCATTATCATCTAACATTTCCCTATAGGAAGTCCCTAGTTATCAGAAACTAGTTTTATATTATTAAGTGGTATGATAGATGATGTATAAGTCCATTTTTGGAACCATACATGATAAACCTCACCTTAGATGGACTTTTGTATATGTAATAACTTTTTCTAACCTTATGTTTGAGACAGATGGAATGAACAATCATTCTATCACATGATCTGCTAACACATTACAAATAAAAAATTCAACTTCATTTCCTTAAAAGATGAAGTGGAAATTGTTCAGGGCATGATTAACGGTGAGATTGTACCAACATCAAGAAATTATTTCTTTTAATTCTAAAATTCTTCAACATGAGGGAAATGATCATGAAAACCAAAAATGTTTTCCTTGATCCCTCATATCTGATGAATCAGATGGTACCTAAAATCACCACAAATTTATTTCTTTGTTATTGTTTTCTTTTTTATAGCTATGTCCTCTACCACTATTTATCAGAAGTTGTTGGTTATATTTCTCTTCAATTTCCATGTTTTCACCTATGTTCTCTTATATGGAAACCCAGTGATAAGTTAATTTGGGTAACCGTTACATTTCATACTTTACATTTTAAAATTATGTTTTAGTAATCCTTTTTACGATGTGGGTTTCCATGAAATAAAATTTAAAGTAGAAAATGATTTATAACACTGGCGAATTTCGTGGGATAAATTCATTTTAAGGGGGGTATAATGTTACACCCAGAGATTTTGTGAGAAATATTCTTTTTAATTTCCATGATGTCTTGTGTTGTACGCTACACCATGATTATCTTGCACTATACACAACACTATATTCTTGTAGTATACACAACACTATTAATGGCTTGTGTTGCACGCAAGAGTGGCCATTCTCAATAGCATGTGTTGTATGCAATACTGAGTTTCACTAATCAAATATATTTTGTTATAATATTATTATAAACTAGCTATTAAAAATAATATTAACAAAATTTTTAATTTTATAACAACATAATTCATATTACACATATTCTAGAACATGGTATGAGAACAAAATAAATTTTTTGGGTAAAATAAGTATTTTTCAAAAAATGCAGTTTTGCTGCCTTTTGATGGCGCACCCATTTGAAATCTAATTTTTGACAGTTTTATAAGTTCGATTTTACAAAATATATGTCTTATTTTGAATTAGGATATAATAATTTACATTTCATAAATTTTTTATATTTTTCTGACAACATTTATATTTTGATAAATAGTAAAAACATGGTAAATTTTACTTAAAAACTACTTTTTTCATCTAGATAATTTATTTGGTTGAATTATAATAGTAAATTTTTTTAAAATATAAATATAATATATTTTTACCATTTAATTTAATTTATTTCATTAGAATTAATTTTACATTGAATTCGTTGGTAAAATCAATTCAATCTTTTGCAATGTTTTAAACAAAAACCTGTTTTATTCGACAATAGAAATAATTTAAAATTAATTACTACAACTTCTGTTTTTTGAATTTTTAAAATAGGATTACATATGTTGAATCTGTATTTCCCAATTATGTTAATAGGATACTTTTTATTTTTGGGCATTATGAATAGTAACTACGATAAATTTTATTTAACATAATTAAAGGTAAATTAAGTAATTATGGGTAAAATAATATTATAAAATTACCCTAAAACTTGTCATAATATAATTAGATGATTATATTTTATCCTAAAATATACTTGGGTTTAAATTATATCTATTAGAACCCAATTATATGTGATTAAGACCATTAATTTATTTTATTTAAATGAATGTTAAATATGTCTCACTCAAACTTTAATAATTAAATTATTTTTAATATAAGATTATACAGAATATAAATTCTTTTATAAAGACTAATTTGAAATCTAAAATGTTTTTCTTTATCATGGTAATTTATTTGTAATTTTTAAGTAATATATAATTACTTTAATATTTTATACATTAATGATGTAGAAATTATTTATTTAGTGAAAAATAAATAATATAGTTTTTATTAAGAAAATAATACAAATAAATATCCCAAAAACCTACCAAAACTTATCGGTCATGTACATATAATCCATAAGCATCCATGGAACTAATTTTTGACCACTTGGAGCCATATAAAAGCGATTAGGACACTTATATTATTTTATTTTAAATGATGTCAAAGTTGTCGCCTTCATGATTTAATAAA
The DNA here is from genome assembly GCA_963277665.1 of Viscum album. NCBI lineage: Eukaryota > Viridiplantae > Streptophyta > Magnoliopsida > Santalales > Viscaceae > Viscum > Viscum album. The sequence continues at coordinate 330,543,814 of OY728128.1, forward strand.
AATAACATTTTAAAAGTTAGGTGTATTAGAATATACATTCGACTAAAAGTATTATTATTAAATCTATTAGATTTATTTTCAACATAGTATTTTATTTATAATATTTATTCAAAAATAATTATATTAAATAATTATAGAAAAATGAATGATTAATTATTTTATTAAGAGAAATATCAAATATATAGATTTAAAAATATTAAAATAAATATTATAAGAACTAATTAAAATACTACACAAACTTTATTAATTAATATGACATATTAAAAACATATTAAATATTTTTGTTTGAATATATTCTCTGTGTATACTTTATTTAAATTCAAATAAATGAATGCTGTCAAAATTTACACTATTGTTATTTTATAAAAATAACATATTATTAAATTATTTAAAATGAATGAAAATATTTAAAAATTAAAAATTCATAATTATATTATATACAAGTTTATAAAGATTATAATTATTTAAAATTCACAGCATATAAGTATTTATTTTTAACAATTTAAAATTTAGAATATTATTACCACAAACAAAAGTAAATAAATTAAATAATTATAAATCAAATTGATAAGGTTTAAAATAAACATAAAACATGTATAAATTTTATTTTTTATAATATTACAACCCTATATTATCTCATATCCAAATTTTAGTCACATTGGATGTTTTTTTGTGGGGATTGAATTTATTATAAATTAATATTGTTGAGGATTCCAAAAGTGCCCCTCTCCTCCCTTATAGAAGGGCACCTCTTCCCTTTCCTCTTCACAACATTTTGAGCCTTAAAGCTTAGACAAAACATATCGATTTCACTTTTAAACTTTCCTAGAAACCTACTAGAGGACCTAGTTTTCTTCAATGACCAACTTTAGTTCCCTAAGAGCAGGTTTAGAAGAGGCGCGTCGAGGAAGAGGTAATATCCTTTACCTATTCTTTCAAATTATTTCTTCTTCCATTTCCTCTTCTTTATTTGATTCATTATAAAGTAATAAAATAAGTATCACTCATATACTGATAAGTTATTATAAATATGAATCCACCCCATTTCGCCTTCTATTCATCCTATGAAAAATGAAATCACCGCACGTGCGTACATACGGATTACCGTCTCCACGTCATGGTGTAATATGTTTTTCCAACACTACCTTACATGGATGGTTTTAATGGTTGAAATAATAACTATATGTTATTATTATAACATTATACTAATTCTGAGATATTATATCATCCACTCCAATTCCATTCAATAATTATGGGAACGATATCATCGCTCGTGCGTACGTACGAATTACCGTCTCCACAATGAGATGAGATTCATTCTCCAGGATAACCATTCAAGAATGATTATAAGAAATATATAATGAATAATAATGAAATATATGACATAATAATGCTACTGGATTTTTGTATATATACATGTATGTCGTATACTTACATCCATTCAAGTCAATAAGGAAAGGAAAACAGCGTTAATGCATACGTACGACCTACTGTCTCCATGAATGGTTTATTTAAATTCATTTATCTATCTATTATACATATATATACTAAATATATATGATATATTAATCATGTTTTGCATTCATAAAGTAAGTAAATCATGATATAAGTAATACTAATATTAAGAACAACAAATCCAAACACGTACGATAAATGATACGATTATTAATCAAAACGTTGCTTTAACATGAAATTGACAAATGAACGGGTAATATAAAGACCTAAGTGAATCATATATGCTATCATAAAAATTATAATGGTTTTATTACAAGTTTATAATATGTTTAAGCTGACTATACAGTGGTTTTGGACACATACAGAAGAAATTGGACCTAAGGTAAGGGATAATTATTGCAATCTCATTCTTATCTGGGATTATTTATTCGTAAGTATTTACCGGGGATATGTTTATCATCCATTTCCATGTTTTCTAAAAAAGTTTTCATAATTTTTTTACTATTCATTCATGTATGTTAAAAGTCATTTTTACCCTTTTTTACTTTTACCACATGGTATGAAAGGAATATTTCTTTTGTTTACCATATGAGGTACTTTTTGACTTTTTCGGTAAAAGTACAAGAAGAATTTTTTTTTATCTTATATGACATGAATGGATTTTTACAGTTTCATAATTCCTTATTTTCATGAAGCATTCTCTACAATATTTCATGGTTATTTTCAATAAATTCCATTTATTTTAAAATTTCGTGTCATTTCGTGAAAATAAAATGATTTTGAAGAAAAAAGAATATTTTCTTCAAGAATTCATTTCAAGTGTTTTATCAAAACTGTTTTCCATCTAAGATGAAATTATTTACTATGTTTATGTTTAATGTAAATATATCCTTTACATTGTTTTAATTTTCTTATGATAAATGATATCCATTTTTTTATATAGATTATGTTATGATGGGATGATGTTTATGAAACCCATTTTATTCTTTGAGTTATGGTTAATGATTTATGTTAATTTTGTGGCACACGTAATAATGATTTCATTATGAGATGGGTAGGATATATATCTCCCTCAAATGCATTGGTTAAAGATTTATATCTCAAGATATAGACATGGCTCTAAGGATAAGTAAATCATGTTTAGTAATACAGGGCTGGAATGGAAAATAACCCGGTTTAGTAATGGACGTTGTCCACTATATTGGACTTGGAATAAATTCCTTGGCTTCTATAGAAATCATATCATGTGCTTGATGGTTTTCCACAATTACATGTTTCATTCCCATTCCATTTTATCATGATTAATGTTCCATTATAATCTATGCCTTATGTACTGCAAAGATTTAATTCATTTCTCAAGATTTTTATTGTTTATGTTCATGTTTCTATGTTCAAATGTTTTTGGATTGTTTTCATGTTCTCCATGATTAACCTTAATGATCATTTGAGATCACCCTTTTTAGGTTTTCTTTTCCCTAGGATATAAATAAAGGTTTTAATTAAGAAAACAAAAGGGGAAGATTTTTATGGGAGATATTGAAGATCATTCACCATGAGTATAAGATTATGATTTGAGTTTATAAAGACACTAAACTAATATGGTCTTTGGGGGTCTATTTTTTCATGTATAAAGTATTTCTCAAAAGTAATTCCATGTATTTATATGTAAAATTTGGGTCTCTACACTAGAATTTTTATGAATTTTTAGATTTCTTGGCAGTCTCAGTGAAGTGAAGCATCCCGGTGGTAGATAGTATAGAACAGGAGTTTCAATATGGTTTGGGAAGAGGAAGGGATTTGTTGGATCCCCAATATTCTTATTATCTTTATTTCATACTCTTGGTAGCAAGAACACTATGAACTAATTATTTCTGTTTTGTATGTCATATTTTGTTTTCTTCATTTACTAGGAATATTTATTTATTGACCTATTATAATTATTTATTTTTCTGATCAATAACATGATAAATAGGGTATATTCTTAGCACTTTCAATATTAGACTCTATCTAATTCTAATCAAATTTTATGTATGGGTAAGCACACGTGAATTCATATGACACTCTTGCTCAAACTCAGTGGTTTGGGTCCGGATGTTACAAAATGGTATGATATGATCAGAACTCAATTACATTTTCATCTATTTACCTTGTGATAGGGTCAGATAGAGGGGATATAGGACTTTTGGGACTCAAGAAGGGTAACTATAACAATCCCTATCCCAGAAAATATAGTGGACTTATGAGTTTCTAGAAATTTGAAAATTTTTATGTTTTTATTACATCCAATTAAACATACCATGGTTATATATATATATTAAAGATATATAATTTATTGTATTTTCAATTTGTTTATGAAGCATGACTAGGGACGTAGGTTCAAGTTCCATATATACATGTTGACGTGATGCATAGTAATTCATTAGTAAAATTCCATGATTTGAGAAACTTGTTCATGATAGTTTCTCCTTATATGCTATATCTAGGTAGACATGTTTTTATGATATATATTTATTATAATTAATTATTTTAGCTGAGATTGTTGTTTTGCTAATATATATATATATATATTTACTTTAACTAATTTATTGGAATTTAATCAATGTTTATTTCTAGAAGGGAATACCTTTGGATATCGGTTGACTTATTGGAAAATCTTATGTGATGCTAAATACTATTTAAGAAAATCTACCTTCCTAATATTTTTTATAGAGTATTTTTCCAAGAATATTTTATATTTGAGCACTAGAAAGAAAGGCTTCTCCTAGGAACCTCCATGATCTAGATCCAGTGGTGCAGATAGGGGATCCTCATGAGCAACTAATGCACCCACAGTTGATTATGCCTAGGATCTCCTGCTTCATAATCAACTAGCCATATACGGAACTGGAAGACAATAGGATTTTGGGGATTTGGTAGATATCATACAGGGTATCTTTGATCTTATTGATATACAATCAGAGTGGATGGTGAATCTAGAAACCTTTTTTTATATTGATATGCCCGATATTTGTATGTTGTTATGGGATATAATGGATGACACGAGGTTCTCGCAAGGTAGGCCTTCAAGGAAACATTTTTAGAATTTTTTTCCCTGACATTCTACATATCAATCAAGAACAAGAGTTCATAAATCTGAATTAGCGATCCATGATCAAATAAAAATACTATTCAGGATTTATCGAACTACTCTATTTTGCACTAATTTTTCCATTAGTGAGGCCTAAAAGGATAGGATGTTTGAAATCAGACTTGAACCCAACCATAGAGAGGATGTCTGGAGAATGGACTAAGAGTCATACCATGATGTTCTCATAATGACCCTCACCATTGAGAAAATTCTAGAGGTCAGATGAGCAGCTTGTTTTTTCATGACTTTCACTGCTCATATAGCTTGACCACTCACTACTGTTGGGGGGTTCATCTTTTGATGGAATTAAGAGGAATTCTAGGAATATGTACGAGATAAGTTGAATGTAATTACAGAAAAGATCAGTCTCTTCATTAAATTTTGGAGGTTAACCTCAGTGGTTTAACTGTGGGAAGCTCTAAATCTATAGTTAGGTATTCCTATAACCTAAGTGAAAGTGATGAAAATGTAAAAGGACATGATACTTCCATTAAGATTGCAATAGTTTCTTGAGATCCTGTGTTTGTAGGGGTTGAGGATGGGTATGTTCTTTAAACATGGAATCCTGTAGGGATTCACAATAGAGGATTCATAATTATTCGATTATAGAATATCAGGGAAAGGTTTATATTGTTGATGCATGATGTGGGTATGTAGTTGTTTAGTTTATGTCAGATGTTGGGGAGGTACCATCCACCATTTGAGGTATGGTTCAGATCACCACCACACATTATACTACATGATTTGATACAATTGCTTCACATTCATTAATATCTACAAAAGTAGTTATTGTACATGACTTAATATTCATGTTATTCTCTAATTCAATCAACCTTAATACTTCATTGGGCACAAGAGTGGACCGTCTACATTGAATCACAGAGTTTCCATAATTCAACATCATCTAAGGACACCTGTGAAAATTAATTATTCTAGAGTAGATGGATTTTGATTGGATTACCAACATTTAATGGATGACCAACTTATGAGCTCATATTTATTGATATCCTAGATGGGTATCTTTACCTAGTTAAAGTGTGATAATTTTTTGATGATTTGAGAATGGGAAATTGGAGTAGGAAGAGTTGGACCAATCTTCAGTCAGCTCAAGATGATCATAACATAGATGGCATACAGTGAATTTCAATAAGAACAATGGTATCCCCCTCATCATTTCAACCAGTAATGGATCTCTGTCCAGATATCTTTCCAGATGACATCACATGACACTCTCTAGAAAAATAATTTTACTTTGAGAAAGAGATATTAATAGTTTAATAGAACATTTCAATACAAATCTATTACATGGATCTATAATAGTTGAAAGAGCTCAAGGTATAGCTATATGAATTGGATAGGAAGGGATTTATCATACCAAGTACTTCAAAATAGGGTGAACTTGTTTTTTTCAAGAATATGGATTGTTATATTCAACTATACATTGGTTACTAGAAACTGAACCAGGTGATGGTGAAGAACTCATGTAAATTTCCCATGATTTATGATCGTTTAGATCATCTATAGGGATCCTAGTGGTTCTCCATGATGGATCTATGAGTGGTCTATAGTGAGATGTGAGTTTGAGTGGATTCCATTTTGAAGAAAGTGTTTCATATCAGGAATGTACTGTATGAGTACTTGGTAAATTTTTTGGGATGAAAATTTATCTAGAACATTTCATGGCCCACATGAATGAAATCCTCCACCCATACTTGGACTCATTCATCATAGTGTTAATCGATTATATCCTAATATACTTTTAGACCCAAGAGAAACATGCTAGGAACCTAGAGATAATACTGATTATAATACAAGCACATAAGCTTCATGTCATTCTAAAGAATTCATGTTTTTTGATTTGATAGGTGATGTTCATAGGATGTGTGGTGTCTTAGACGTGTATATCATTAGAACTAGAGAAATTTTATGCAGTCATGTCCTTGACATTTCCTTGGAATGGGTATGAGATTAATAGTTTTCATGGTTAAACAAGATATTACCAACAGTTTTTATAGGACTTATACTAACTACTAGTACCTAGAAACGTGCTTACAATGAAGGGATTGTTGTTCTAGTGGTCATCTAAATATGAATAGGTGTTCCTTGAGTTAAAAATGGGTTGGTGAAACTGCAATTCTAAATCTTTGTGATCATGGGATTGGTAATATAGTGTATTTTAATGCATCAAGTGTTTTTATGGGAGTTCTGTTGATGTAGAGAGACCATGTAGTTTCCAATGGGTCATGTTATATATGAATACATGAGAGGAACTACCCTATAAATGACTTGGTGTTGGAAACCATCATCCTTTCTCTTAAGTGTATGTGACATTATCTCTTTGGTGAGACATTTTTTGTTTATAAAAATAATAAACAAATTCATTAGATCATCAAACAAAGGGACCAGAATCAAAGAAAGTGTCAATGAGTTATATAATTAAAGATATTTTATTTTGACATGATTTATGGACCTAGAAATGTAACATCATTTTGGATACTCTTAGATATAATACATTGGATGAGGAGGATAATAGTGAGAGGCCCTTAGAAGAGTAATGGTGATTAATGAACCTATTTTATGATTAGAGGAATGATTCCATAGAGTACCATGGTTATATAACTTTCCATCCCTTAGTAATTACATCTTATATTGTGCACTAGGTGAACATGAGCCTAGGGTTTTACCTAGAGTGTGTTGTGATGAGAGAGCAGCTGGATGTGGGTGACCCAACACATGGATGGACCATGGGACACACAAAAAGTGGTCATAGTTCATGGGAGAGTGGTAGTCCCAACATCCATCATAGCGGATATGAAGAGGTATTTCCATACCTCTATATGGTAGTTACATCCTTGTTCAACAAAGAGGTATCATGACATCAAGAAGTTTTTTTGATGTCTACAAATGAAGAGAGGCATTTTTAGTTTTGTATCTCGATTACTTACTTGAGATAATGTAACATATTAGCAATATAATCCATTTGGGTTTTTTCATCCACATTAACTACCTATGTGGAACTCGGATGAAATAAAATTAGACATACTGATGGGGTTATCTAGGACCCCATTGAGTCGTGATGAAGTCTGTGTAATTGTCGAATGGATAATAAAGTCTTCTCACATCATACTGATTTGAGTGACTCAGTTAGTAGAGACCTGAGAATAATCTTTTCCTAGGAGATCATATGCCTAAATGGATTTCCTCTAATAATTGTTTTAGATAGATATGTGTGCTTTACATCTCATTTTTTGAATGGATTACATAAATCTATAGGTGCTCATATGATATTGAGCTTCATGTACCATCCTCAGATCGATAGAAAATCTAAGTTGACTATGTGATTATTAGAGGATATTCATTAAGATTGTGTGCTAGACTTTGGTGGATCATGGTATAATCACCTATACATTATTTAATTGTCCTACAATAACAATTTCCAGGAATCAATTTCAATTTCACATTATGAGATACTTCATTAAATCACTTTTCACTCACTCTATTTTTTCCATGAAGTGGGTGAGGTAGTGGTTATTGGCCCAAATATGTATCTAGAGACCACTGAGAGAGTGAAGCTGATAAAAAATATTTTGATTACCACTCAGTGAAGAGATATATCTTATGCTTCATGTAAGAGGTGACAATTGGAGTTTCCTATGTGAGATCAAGTCTTCTTCAATGTGACTCCAAATTTATTGAATGGACATATGGGGAAGCAGGGAAAGATAGTATGAAGTTTTGTATGACTATTTTTGGTTTCCATGAATATAGGGTCAGAGGTGTTCTATCTAGACCACCATTATTTCTATCAAGATATGAACAATGTGTTTTATGTGTCACTGTATCAGAGGTACATATCTGTCTCTACGCATGTTTTTGATTGTGAGTAAATTGTTCTAGATTATAATTTATCTTAAAAGGTATGTCGGATGAATAATATAGAATGATTATAAAATGTGTATCATGGAAATATGGTAAAACTAGTATGGATTTAGTGGTAACAAGGATGGATCTAGGATGATATGTGGAAGCTCGAGTCTAATGTATGAACTCAGTGTCCAATGTTGTTCTGGAAAGATTGCTAGACATAATTTTAGAGTATGATAATCTTTAGCGGGGGGATATTAATATTCTATTTTTCTAAAGATAAAAAATCCACTGTTGATATTAATTCGTGTATATTTTATGTGAAAATTTTAAAACACCAATATATAATTATTTTAAAAGCATTTTGTAAGGGTAAATTCCTATTTCATACCATGGAATACAATATAAAATATTTTCAATGTTAGGTTTTTATATTGCACAGGATTCTATGGTCCATAAGGCCTTGGAATAGACAAAATAATTATAATAAATATATCATATTATTTGTTCATGTTTTATTTTCACAAATAATTTAATATATATCAAACGGTGTGTTATATTTGAAATATTATATCATAGTTTCATACATTGTGGGGGTTAACCATAGGTAGGAGATAATATTTTTTCACAATGGGAGTTTGGAAACATCACATGTGAGAATAACTTTTTTAATGTTTTTAATTATATATTTCTAAAAATATTTGAATATATTAAAAAGGGTCCATTGTATGAGAAATATGATACAACCCTCGAGTCTAGGATGCTGGGTTTACCTTAGGAAAGATATAAATTTTTTGTGTGTTTTTGTTTGGATATGTCACATGTTAAGTGAAGTTATTATTTTTTTTTCTATATTATATTTCAGAAAATTATTCAATATATCCAAAATTATGTGATGTTTGTGAAATATTAGAGCACTAATAGGTCCATGATGTGGGTTTTACACTAGGTGGGACGTAAATTTTTTTGTGCATCGACCATTTGATCAGATCTCTATTTAAGGTAATTTATTAAGTTTTTTTATTACTAATTGAGTTATTGAAAAACAATTATTGTTCATCTTTACCCATCAAACCCTGTACACATTTTTTATATAAATTTTAATTAATACCCAACAATTTTCACTTGTTTTTTATTTCTCCAATCATAGGAAAATTATTGATGTGAATTAATACCCTCTTCCATCAATTTTCACGTGAAATAGTGTATTAAATTACTATTTTAATAATTTGATGGATGAACTATATGTGGTTTGGTGTTCTAATTACCCGAACAATTTGGTTTGGGTTCTTAGTTGATTCAGTATAATCTATGAACCCAAATTTCTTTGTGCATGTCTTTGGTGAAATTTTCTTTGATTTTTGGATCTTCTTCTTCAGCGTCAGTGGTCCTTCATGCATGGCTTCTATGCATGATGTCAAAAATGTCAATTTTTAGGTTTTTCTCTGATTTTTTTACCATTTTCCCTTACCCTAATACAATGGAAAAAAAGAGGAAAAAAATCAATTTCAATACTAAATGATAAAATCCATGTATTTGAAAATGATAATCCGCATAATTATCAATAATTAAAATTTAGAGTTATCAAAATGTAATATATGAAAAATATTATCATGAAATAAATTTGAGGTGATAATTTATTCAAATTGTCAAATGATAATTTCATGAGATTATCAAATATAACTGCAAATAAATATCAATGGATGATTATCTAGAAATTATCAAAAGATAAAATATTGAATAATCAAATAATAATTTCGACAAAATATTATAATTGAATGATTATCAGTGTATAATTATTCAATAATCATTAATCAATAATTTAGGAAAATAAATTATCATATGTTAATTATGAATGGACAATTTTAAGAATAATTATTAAGAGATAATAATAAAAATTATCCAATTGTATTTCTAAAGTAATTATCAAAAAAAAGGTATCAAAATATCAGTTGATAATTATGAAATTATCAAAGTTAAATTATTTCATTTTAAAATAATTATTATAAGGAATACCACATGTATTATCATAAAAATTTATAGATGTAAATTATGGAATGTAGTTTTCTAATTATTCGTGAGGATACTATTTCAAGTTTAGGTGTTAGCTAGAAACTATAATTGGAAGAAAAATAAAATAGATAGAAAGTATTATCACTTGAGATATTTTATTTCCTTTTGAAATAAAAAGGATAATTTTGGTACTAAAACACCTTAAAATACCAAGAGATTTGACGTGTTGGGAACTTTAATAATAATTCTCTAATTGAGTTTCTCTTGGCTATTGATGTTTATGCACTAGTTATCAAACCACACTGGGTATTTTATATTTGTTATTGACATAAAAAACATTGAGGTAGGAATTTAATTACCTTTTTGGGCCCTTGTGTACATAATTTTCTAGAATGATTATTTATATCTTCCTTTGTTTCAAATGTTATGATTTCTATGAGTGATATTTTGTAGATTATGGAAATGTTTGATGTGTTCACAAGCTATTATTAGGCTACTATATAATGATGATGGTGTGATGTACCTTCACTGTATGTTTACTCTATGGTATATATTACAATTTCCATTGATGTTTTGTAGGTACTTGAGATAGGTATACCATCATGTGTTTTTCATCCCATGGTGGGTATATTCTATACACTACTTGTAATTATTATGATGACCGACCAGAGCATATAGTATGGGGAATGACGTACTAGAGACCTGACTCGAGGCAGCGAATTTATGGCATGATAGTCTGGTCGACTAACCTAAGGAACATGATGGACCGGTGGCCAAACTCAAGGCATCACAGGAATATGATGGATTTTGGTCATGATCTATGACATGTGTCATTGTTCTAATCCATATGCTAGTTTTTGATCGGATGCATTACCATTTTTGAGATGTGGATTCTAAGCATATTTCTGGTCCATACAATAACTGCCACTCAATGATTGATTCTGAGTGCCATGTATGGCTCTATTTTGAGAAGTATTATGAGTGCCTTGTTTTGGTTCATTCTTTTGGACACATTACATGATTATCTTTCAAGTAAAGAGTTGAATCAGGTATGGCCAATTAGTTGGTGGAGGCTTAGTTAGTGAAATACCACATAGTTTTGGATTTTGTGATTATGCTTCCCATATTTATTTTTATTATGGAATACACTTTTTAAACTTGAGAACTCCAAGTAAGGATATATTTTTGATGTCCTAACATGTCATGTAATCACACCCTACTTAAGAATTTCAATGAACATGTATATTCAATGAGAGACCTGTTGAAGGATTGTTCCCCGTGGTAGATGGATGAGATGTGGATTATGGAGTTGGTGGTGAATGAGGATGAGAACTACTAGATCTATAATATATATTTTATTATCTTTATATACTTTGGACAACCATACGACACTAAGATATAATTATTTATGTTATGTATGTCATGTTTAGTTTTTAGCACCGACTCAGATTATTTATTAATTATTTTATAATTGTTAATTTTTTCTACATGGTTACATGATACGAAGGTTATTCTCACCCCACAATGGTACATAGACCCTCACTACTAATCGAAACATTCATGTATATAGGAATGTTAGGTTGAGTTCATGTAAAATTCTGACTCAGACATAGTGGTTCTAGTCAAGATGTTACAACTATGGCATTTATTATCATTTATATTAAAAATGGTAAGTCCAAGAGAGTTGTTTTTATCCTCCATGAGATTCCTCTTCCTTGTATTTTCCTATATTAATCAAACTCTTAGTGTTATATTTTTTTTTGATTCCGGGTCTTTTTCTATTGTTTTTTATGCACTTTATTCAATTTCATCTTGTGGAAGTCAAGAATTTTATTTCTCATCATCATGGATCATCAACAATTAATCGTTTTCATTAGGTTAATTAGATGTTCTATACTAGGATTAAATCTAATTCATTAAAATAGTATCATCAAATTCTTTGTAAAGATGGAGGCTTCATTGGGTTCATATTTTTTTCACCCAATAATAGTTATATTGTGATATTTTTCATGGTTTGATCATATTTTTTCTTCCATATATTATTTGTATAATCATAATCTGATTAGTATATTCATACAATTATATTATGATTTGGATCATTTTTGGATTATGATCTTTATTCGATTTGATTATCTATATTAAATATGTTTTACATGATCAATGTAAGATTGGGATGATCATTAGGTTTAGATCAACATCATTAGATTGGTATATTTTTCATCTCATTGGTTTCATCTAGCTTCATCGAGTATAGATTTTATTTTTTAGCTCGTTACATCATCGGATTGGTGGGGTTGGATTCATTAGGGTCTTCAAATCCTAAAATTCATTAGAATTTTTGTCTCTACAACTTCTGGTTTATTAAGAAGTGATAGCCTACATGAAGCAATATATCTCTTTTTTTTGAACTATCATCGTATTTTAAATCCATTCAAAAAACACTTCACTCCTTTTTATGCATAAAATAATACATGGATAAGGTTTTTGGTTGTGAAAAATTTTCATAAATTACGGACATGGTTGGTGTTGTCTCTAAGATGGGTCCTCAATTTAGTTTTCTAGTTGGGATACAGGGTCATGCGATTGGATTAATATTTCTTTTAAAAGATGGTAAAATTTTTAAAAATACAAATTACTATCAAAATAAAATTTATTATTCCATTTAGTAAATTTAAATTATTGAATGGTTCTTCATGGGCTTAAATCAGTGGACAAATTACATTGATTATTGAAAATTCTGGGAACTATTATGGCTTGTGAGAAATGAAATCTATGGAACCTTAATAGTTGGTGGAAATCAATGAAATCCATTTCTTGGGAGAAATATAAGGTGTGATTTTAGGCCCTCATCTATTATGATAGAGTTACAAGATGTTTTTAGGGCTATGGGTTTGTCTAATTTGTTATTTAAATAAAATCAATACACTTGGTGTTAAGTAAAGTAATATAATTCTGGATATTTAAATGAATTGTTATATTTATGGTTTCTTATTACTGGATAAATATATTTTAATTATTTCAAGTCTACCAGCATTCCCTTGTTTCTTCATAAAACTATCATATTGTTCTCACCATGAACAAAGATGGGTTGTATGTTCAAAATAAAATTGTTTTTAAGTTTAAAATCATGTGAATAAAGGGGGAGAACTATTATTTCTTGGTTAGGTCATCGTGGAATTCATGTAAATATGATTACTATTTAAAATTGGAATAGTGGATGTTGTTCTTATGCAATGACGGATCTCAACATTTTATAATTTTTCCTTTGAACTTGACTATATTGAGAAAACACAAATGGTATGTTATTATCTCCTTAATTTGAATTTTATGATCACGTAGATAACACCACATGAAAAGAGTTATAAATAACTCATCGAAATAAACAGAGTTATTGGTTCATCTAGATAAGGGAATAAAACATTAATAAAGGACACCCCATTACATTATATTTATATTAGAAGGCTTTGGAAAGAGGAATGATGTCCATTATATCAATATTAGAGAGGTTTTAAGGAGGAATAACTAGCGGGGAGAGTGAAATATTGGATATTATTTCAAGATTCATTCATGATCTAAACACTTCTGGGGGTTCTTTTATTTCTATTGAGGTTCTCTACTATATCTACCAAATTGGGAAATTTTCAATGCATAAAAGTATTATAAAATACATCACATAAGAGGAGGTAAACTCGAAAATTTCACAAATACCAGACACAATATCCCCTGACCTTGTTGGTTTTCATTGTATATTCATAATGAAATTTGGAATTTTGTATAGCTAGATATTACACAACTAATGAATGAATTATGTAAAGGTAAGGATTAATTTAATTAATCTAATGAAACCAAGATCACCATATATGCCAAACTGATAAATCCTTCCAGATTTTTTGCATTCATTAGTATTAGTATTTACATTGTGAGTTATAATATTTTATCAAAAATTAATATAAATTGACATAGAAGTATCCTAATATTCATTATTTCTGAAAATTAAAGTTTATTTATTCCCAACAGGATCATATCTAATAATACCATAGTTTCTAATGAAATTTTCCACTTAATGAAGTCTATGTCCCTCAAAAATGGGTGTGATGGGAAGAAAAATGGACATTCATAAAAAATATTATAGAATCAAAATGAAATTTTTTTCATAGTTTTATGGGATTTTTTAACCAATTTTTTTATGTCATTATGTAGTGTGTTTCATCATTTTCATTTAAAATTATGGTTAATGTCAATATTACCTGAAGCATATTTTCCTTTTCACAAGATTTATCAAGGATATCATCTTCCCGTATAACTATTTATACTCATGGATGATGTTTTCTCTAATTTTATCATAGGTTTGATAAGGAATAAACTAATACATGGTGAAAAAGTATGTTGACATAGTCCATATATTCCGATTAGTATTTTCATATGAAAACATATTATTTTATCAGTCCACTTTGGAGAAATTTCTTTCCATATATATGATTTTTTCCATATATGAATCAACTTTAGGATATTTAGTGAACTTATATAAATATAATATCTCTTTTATCAAAGGCATCTATCCCTCTATTAAATATTATCTATATAGTGCTTATGTCTTTTAAGTGGCTGATAAACAATAAATTTACATTGTCCTTTAAATGGATTTTTTTATGATCAAATAAAGAGGTATTCTCTAATATTGTTGATATAATTGGTAAAAATATTTGGATATGGTTTGGAATGGGAGTAACTAATGATGGAAAATATATTCTTTTACAGGGGATTTCCCAATCTATCCACAATTATAAAATGTCTATTTTTTAGCTCTCATGTAATATTATTGATTATTTAAATTCATGATTGAAAGCCTTATGGGGGGGATTTCATGATGTAAAAAAATAATTCCCACTGGGTGGAATGGAATAAGTTAGTGGTACCAATGGATTTTGGTTGATTAGGATTCATAAAATTGATTTCCTTTAATGATTATTTTTTTTGCTAATAAGGTTTGGAACATGTTACGGAATACTAATTCCTTGACATCCAAGATTTTTTGTGTTATGTTTTATCCTTATTCATATTTTTTAATTCATGCTTTCAGCCATGTCCTAGATAAGTATATATGGAACACATTAAACATTTAATAAGGGTCTCTTTTGAAGAATTGTTTATGGTTATAGGGTTAATATTTAAGGTGACCCTAATAATTTTTATCACTATAGCATTAGTGGAATATCATGATTTTTTCTAGGAAATATAAAATGTAATGATTAAAGATAGTTTTTTAATATTAATTGGGATGTATGGTGTTGAGATAAATTTTCTTCTCATATTAATGATAGGGATAGTGATATCATTCTCAGTATTTCTATTATAGAAGGATTGGGATTAGATTTTTGGTTTTGGACTAAGCTGACATATTTTTATTATTCTATCATATCATGTTATCATCTTTCTCTTTATTTTCATCCCGATTTGGTGTCCCAACCTTGAATTTCTTTTAAAAATTCTAAGCCCAATCTAAATCATATATTTTTGTGATTGTTCTATTTTGGGATTCTCCCTACAATAAGGTTTTTGTTCAATCGACTTTAATGAGTGACCCACTATACCTCCATTGAACCTAAAAAATAAAATCCCCTTGAGATATGATTTTAAATTGTCCTGGACCCATGGTTGTTTAATTAGAAATATTGCTTATAGAATTCTTCAAAAGTAATTGATTGTTCTTCTGAATTACCATTTAAAAAGGTCTAGTGTTTATCCTCAATCTCTATTGAAAAAATTAATACCTCTCCTTAGCTTCATGGATGAATGATGTTCAATAAAAAATAGATTCATTTTAAATATGTTTTTCAAAAAAATATTTTTGGGTTGTTTAAGGAGGTGGATTATTATTTTTCTAAGGGGAATATGGGAGTTTTTTGAAATCTCACTACAGATAATGTTTGTGTGATTTATTAATCTTATACACTAATTAACTCATATATGTTTATTTATAGGATATATGCAATTTTATTACATTACAATATAATCATAGGTTCTATTATCATTGGTGAATTATGGTTAAATGTTTTATCATTATAGATGATTCAATCATACATGTTAATTGATGTGATTTAGCTCAAAATCACCAAATATTTATTTATAAAATTTCATAACAATATGGTTTTGATGTAATTATATCGACAAATCAACCAAGTTCATATTTCACATTTGAAATGTTGTCAATGAATATGTTATCCAGGATTGCATTTCTATATTAATGTGTGAATTTTGTATTTTTTCCTTCTGTATCCAATATTTTTTTTTTAGTTTACAATTCTTGTTTTTCTAAATCATATTGTTTTTTATAAAATGTAATGTTAACACAAAGGCCAAAATTATTAGTAAATATAGAATTTCGTGAGGAATTTAGGGAGACATTCAAATATATAGTGTAAAATATAATCGTTGGAATAACACATTGATTATTTAAATAAATATTTTCTAGAATCCAAAACATATGTTTCTACTAAGTTAATGATTAATTTGGGGTGGAAAAATGTTGGTTTGAGTTGTAAATAAATAAAAAATTTATAACCATTTGGTTTTTCAGTTATCATAAAAATAACAAAATTCAATTACCATTTTTATTGTTTTTACCTTTTTTGTTATCTATTTTCCTTAATAGTTTGGTATTATTAATTTCATTTTCCACTTAAAAACAATATATAAGAAATTCATACAATTTCAATATTGTCCTAGAACACTAGGTCACAAATAAATAAATATGTTTTTAAAATAATTAAAAAAATATTTATTTAAAAATATTTGTTTATTTTTTTTGGAATGTTGTAATCCATTAAAAATGTCATTTTTTATTTCAAATAAATAAAAATTTAAATAATCTATAAATTTGGTTATTTTTTGGTTTTTGATTATTAAAATAAATATCCAAAACTAGTCAAATATTTAAAGTAATTACCTAAATAAAATTGTTACTGACCAAAATCCATTTTAGTAAAACCATTAAGTTATTTTATTTTCATTTTTCAGTTAACTAATTAGTTAACTGACCATTTCTCCCCCTACTAATAAATCTATGTCATGTGTCAAGTATAATAATTTTAATACAATTTAATTATTAATATATTAAAAAAATGAGGCCAAAAGTGAAGAAAATTTATAATTTTATATATGTGATCATTTTTTGAAATTTTCAATGAATTTTTTTATTACTCTCCTTAACTCATCATCCAAAAATTTATAGGTATCATCCCATCAAGTTTTTTTCTGTTTGGACCTTTGTGGGTTTATACCCTGGCCTCATTAATTTACATGTTTCATTCTTCCACTCATTTGATAGTTCCTTATATTTAATAGTTCTATCCAAATTCATGAGATGGAAGATAGGATCATAAAATCCTATGATATTGCTACATTAAGCATTATCATGTGATTTGTATCATTTTTTACTAGGATTATCGAGTTGGTCTTGATGACTCAGAGAGATTGTAATATTGATAGTGCTAATTCCCATGTGAACATTCAATAGTGAAGTAATTCTAACAATTTTCAAGATAAAAAACTCTCCCATTGATAAAAAACAATTGATGAAAATGTTGTGAATTCCACACGAGAAAACCTTCTTATATGAAAAACTCAGAATGAAGGAAATCACGACAACACATGATGTCGTAGTGGCCTAAAAATGATGGGGAATCCCACATGCAAGCTCATTTTACAATGTATCCCCCTGTAAAGAATCCTCACTCACCACACCATAGGTTGTGTCTTAGTGATAATAACCCCTATCTAGAAGCTCCATGATATCACTTGCTTGAATAAAAATCGTTATAAATATATATCTATTGTAATGACTTGGTGGATTTTTACATCATTTAAAAAATATATGTGTTTCTTTTATTAGTTTTATATTAAATAGATGTATGGAAAATACATAATTACTTAAATTGACTATTAAAATATAAATCCAATCCTAGGAGTTATGATTCAACCCTCGTGTCATTATCCTGACACTAAGTAAAAAAACAAAGAAATAAAAATGATTTTTTTCTACTCATTACTATTTAAACCACCACTACAGTTCTTAGAGGTGGTTATTTAAACCACTATGTATTTAAAAATTGTCAATCATTTAGTATATATTTTCTAGTTTAACAGTT
The DNA here is from genome assembly GCA_963277665.1 of Viscum album. Lineage (NCBI taxonomy): Eukaryota > Viridiplantae > Streptophyta > Magnoliopsida > Santalales > Viscaceae > Viscum > Viscum album. The sequence goes on from OY728128.1 coordinate 330,562,420, forward strand.
GTTTTTTTATGTTTCATTTCCTATAACATCAAAGTAATTTTGAATTCTACAGCCATCAGTTTTTTCTAATTAAAAAATGGAAAATTAAATGGGGAAAATTAAAATAGGCATAGCTACAATACTTAATAGTGGTTTGATTTAGCATGGGATCTTAATAACTGCAGATAAATAGAAAAAATGAATCTATTTAGGGTTGGTTATCAAAAACCACCTCTAAACAGGTTAATTTTTTCTCTTCTTGACATCTACTTAATAAAAACGAAAATGCATGTAAAAACATAGTCATAAAAAACTAAACCATAAATACACATTAAACTCATCATACATAAACAAGCATAAATAAACAATCGTACATCCACAGTCATATGTATAGAACCAATTTATAACCCATAACCTCAGTAATGAATATAAACATTTAAAATATATCCATAAACAACTAGAATCTAATGGCCAATACTTCAATCTCAAGACCTCTATTGTATCCATATATGTTCATATCCATGATCATAATATTCAAAACTAGCCACATCAAGTCATTAAATGAAACAAGAAAATAGAAAATAGAACTAAACATAATATATTAGAATTATAATATAATCATTCATAATATATGCCCATACCATAGAAACTAAGAACCATCACAACCACATTTTGAAGAATTTCATTGATCAAAATGGAGATCCTCTTACCTACTACTATAATATATCGCCTACAATACAAACCAAAATATTTTAGAATTTAAATAAGAAATATAATTGTAAAAAATTTGAATAATTTTTCACATAATATTTTTTATTTTTATAATAAAAAAAATAAATTTAAACATAAAAAAATAATATGTTGTATATAACACAAACATGCCAATTTAAGATATGATTCCACATTTGGAACGAAAAATGGATATGTATATAACAATCTAATAAATATTGAAAATGACGTATTATGTTATTAAAATTACTGAGTTATCAAATTAGGAATAAATTGACATGAAAAAATGTCATATATTTCAAAAATAATTCATCTATAGTTGTCTTAGGATTTCACATCAATATAAGGTTTTTTCAGCGGTTTTAATCGATAAATGAATATTTTTGTGTTTTAAAACACTAAAACTACATTTATGAACATCTCATAAAAATTTTAACTATGATTGAAATGGTTTCAATTAATAAATTTCAAAAATAAATATATAGTCATTCTACTTTGAGTTCATGGCCATTTGATGTTATTTCCTTGGTTTCTTACCCCTGACATAAGTTTTTAAAAGGTTGGTATCTTTTAAAATGCCTTATTTAGTCATCCTGAGCACATCGCATGTCAAATATATGTGTTATCCACTCATACATGTGAAAAATAATTAATAAGTGGTTTTACCATGATTTAACATCAATATGAGATAATTTTCTATGGTTTTAACTATTATAAAAAATAATTTATTGTTTTAAAACACCGAGAACACATTTATAGAGAATCCTGACCAAACTGTAACTCGGATTCAAGTAGTGTTTGTTCTTAAATTTTTTTTAAAAAAATATGATAATTTCCATATGATTTAATGGCCATATGATGTCAAAATCTACATTTTCACCCCTAAAACCTCAATTTAAAGGCTCTAGTATCTTTTCAAAATTCATATTAAGTCATTCTAAGCACACCACACATCGGATGGATGTTTATCTTACTCATACACATTAGAAATAATTAAAATATTTTTTCCTGATGATATTATGTCAATATGAGGTAATTTTCTATGGTTTTGATTGTTACACCCACTTTTTTTTTTGTTTTGAAACACTAAAAACACATTTAAAGCAATATCGACCAAACCTTAACTCAAAATGACACAGGATTTTTTCCATTATTTTAAAAATTAATATGTTTTAATTTTCTATGATTTTATGGCCATATGACATTGTTTCCTTGGTCGGGACCCTCTAAAACATGTTTTTAAAGGCTTTTTATTCATTTAGAACATCATATTGAGACCTTCAATACACACCACATGTCTGATGGATGTATTTTATAACTGTAAAAGTAAAAATAAACTCAAAATTGGTTTCACTATGATTTAATGCCAATTATAGGACTTTTTCTATGTTTTTCATTATTACAGACACATTTTAGTGTTTTAAAACACTAAAAACATATTTATAAGTAAATAATTCATTCCATAACTCATATTGGCTGAAATTAATTCTTACTATTTTTAAATCATTCTAATATTCGTTCTATAGGATTTCATGGGCATCTAACATTATTTTTTTGGTTTTGACACCATGATACATGTTTTAAAATTGTTTAGTATCTTTTTAAAATTAATATTTAATGATTTTGAGAACATTATACCCTTGAAAAACATTTTTTCTACTCATATAGGTTATAAATAATTTAATGGTGGTTTCCCCATTATTTCCATCCAATATGAGGTCTTTTCTATGTTTTTGACATTTACATGTGCTTTTTATTGTTTTAAAACAAAAAAATCATGTTTATGAGAATCGAAGGAAATTAGTCACTTGAATTGACATAGATTCTGTTCCTACATTTAAGAAATCAATACATGGTCATTTTGTGATGATTTTGGAGCTATCTAACACACATTTAATTTATTATGACCCCATGACACATGTTTTAAAGGCATTGGTATCCATTAAAACTAATTATTGAGTCATTCCAAGCACACTACATTTAAGAAAAATGTGTTTTCTACTCTTATATATCAATAATAATTTAATAGTAGGAACACTATTATTTCACATTAATCTGAGAATGATTGTTATGTTATGATCATTACATGCATGTTAATGTTCTTTGGAATCCTAGAAACACATTTATTGGAATCCTAATAAAACCATATCAAATATTTTTTTTATTCAGTTCTTAAATTAGAAAAATCAATATAATGTCATTTTTGTATGATTTTATAGCAATACAGTATTTTTTTCCATAGTTTTGACCACTGGAAAAAGTTTTTATAAGCATTAGTATCTATTAGTTAGTAAACATAAAAAATAATTCAATAGTTCATTTCCCATGATTTCATTTTAATTTGAGGCCATTTTATATTGTTCTGACCATTACCTTAATGTTTTTGTGTTTTAAATCACTAGAAACATGTTTACGGGATTCATGGTCAACCCATAACTTGTATTTACATTTATTCAACCCTAAATTAAAAAAAATAAATATATGGTAATTTTCATATAATTTCATAACAATATAATTTTGCTTCTCTTATTTTGACCCCCTAACACATGATTTTAAGGGCTTTGGTATCATTTATAACTACTTATTGAGTCATTCTGAGAACCCCACAAGTTGAATTGTCATGTGTTCAGCATTTAAATTTAAAAGATAACACAAAAAATGTTTTACCATGATTTAAAAATAACATTATGTTAATTTCTATGGTTTTGACCGTTAGATGAATGTTTTAGTGTTTTAAAATGCTAAAACGTATTTTCCGGCATACCAACCAAAATATAACTGAGATTTAACTAATGTCAGTTCCCACATTTCAAAAATCAATCTATGATCATTTTTGTATGATTTCACGGTCATATCACACTATTTTTATGGTTTTTACCCTCCAGAGCATGCTTTAAAAGGCTTTGGTATCTTTTAAAAATGCTTATTGATTCATTCCAATCACACATCTTATTAGATGGGCATTTTTTCTATTTTTTAAATTAAAAAATAATTAAATGGTTGTTGTCCCTTGATTTCAAATAAAAATTATATCATTTCCTCTATTTTCTACCATTACACAAGCTTTTTAATGTTTTGTAACAAAAATACACTTTTAATGGAATCCTGGGAAATATATAACTTAGATTTATGTGGTGTTTGTTTCATGATTCAAAAATCAATAAATTTCCATTTTCCATTGATTTCAAAGCCATTTGACACAATTTTCTATATTTTTACCTTATAACCCATGTTTTTAAAACGATTTGGTATATTTTAAAAATTTTATTAATCCATTCCGAGAACACGACATCTGAAATGGAATACTCATATGGTTTCTGTCAACATACTTATAAATATTTGATTTTAGTCATGGAAGAATTCAATTAATAATTATTCATGACTTCATCCTTCTATGATTTTTATTGTGGTAAAATCGTAGATATTTTAAAGGAACAAAAATTGGTTTCATTGTTGTGGCCCATTTAATGTTTCTTTCAAAATGTGTCATTGATCTATGCAATTTAGAATTCTCCTCAACATGATAGTCTATAAAATGATAAATTCACTCAAGGATCGAGAATGTCATCCTCAGAAATATAAAACCTTATGAATTTTTCATTTACTAACACCATTGATTCGTTTTTTTTCTTATAATACTCAAGTATTTATCTTTTTATTTCGCATGTGAAATTTCTCTTTGTACATTCGGATCAAAGACACTAGTTAAACCCCCCTTGTTATAGAAATAAATGATTATGACACCTTACCAAATACATCTGATGGACTATGCGTAGAATCCTTCCTCTGTTCATTATTGGGATGCTTATTCTCTAAAATGATTGAAACTGCATCATTCTAGGAAACTGATTAATTTTATAAAGGGATCACATCTAAGGCATCATAAATTTTAACATATTAATATGATAATATTAACTATTATTTTTTAAATTAACTTCTATTCATAATATTATGTATTTTATGAAATTAAATTTCTATTTAATTTTTTTTCCTTACTATAAAAACATAATCATAAGAAAATTATAAAAAATAATCCATAAACCTAGATTTTAAGGGCTAACCACCTGGATAAAATTCTGTTAATTGATAAAATTGGAACCATTTTTCCATGTATGTAACCCCATTTATTTGGTTTTAAGGATTTTTTTGTCATAACATTTTTCAATTATTATGTTTTTGTATTAAGAAAATATTATTAAATAAAACAATTACTTAATCCAACTTTCTATTAGGTTCATTCACAAAACTCTCATCATGTTTTCTATCAATATTAAGCCAATTCATATTCTGGTAAACATAGTTTCCTCATTCATTAGTTTTTATAAAAATATATATATATAAGTTCAAAAATCACAAACTTTTAATAAAATAATATAAATAATACTATATAAAATTCAACAAATGATGATCCTTTTCTGAAAAAAAAAATTCAATGACCTAATAATATGAGGAAGGAATGTTCCTCATTATTTATTGTATTCTTTTGATAATACCAACAAAATAAAAATAATATTAAAAATTATAATTTTATTATGTTAATGTTATTAAGATAAAATAAATTATAGAATTGCCTCATGGTTTATATCTTGGTTAATATTGAGAAACATCATCCAAAATTAATTGGAAACAGAATTAGGAACATTACCATTAATTTTTCATAAGATCAAAGATATTTCAGTAAACTCATGTAAGAATATCTATTTGAAATCACTCTCTTTTTTATGAGAAGGATTCATAAGAACATATTCTTTGAAAATAAAAGACTTATTTTAATCTTCCCATGGGGTTTCATGAAGGATTAGAAAGATTCCCAAAAGGTATTAAGTTTCATGAAATATAATGAGTTTTGTGGAATTGTGTTGTTTCGTGAACAAGAGTCCTTTTCCTGAAACTTTTGTAATGATTTCATGAAATCGTTTTGTTCTATGGTAGAGAAATTGAATGGAACTTATTTCAGAACATTCCAAAGGAGATATTACCTAAAGAGTAGTCAATATGGAAGGAGAGTATTCATAATTTGTGATATCCGTAGCCATATTTTAATAGAGTATAGAGAGGATCAATTGGAACTAATCTATACATGAACTTTCTGACCATTAATTCTTGTATTGGAATGTGATTCCAAAAAGAAATTCCAACTAATATTGACATCAATGGGATATGAAAAAGTGTGTGATCCTTTGGTGGCATAGATCCAAACCAAAAATATTTTAAATTAAGTGATCTTGGACTGGATTTACTGTGGTTGAAACATTATATCAACAATACATGTGAATATTAGTATATATTGTCACATCGACACAACATCAGTTAGTTCCCAATGCAGGTAAACTATGTAAAATTATTGTGTTTTTTGGGCCAACTTTTCTTATATTCTGCATGAAGATAATCAGTTCATATAGATTTAGTGATCATTCATATTATCTAAATAAGGATATGATAATAAATCTTGTTAATTTTATCATCACTTAATAGGTGAACACATGTGTAACCCTACTAAAAATATATGTCAAGATTTGTTAGTATATTGATATTTCCATAGGTAATTCAGAAAATACGAATAAGTATCATTCCCCAATTCACACCTACCCATTTGGGAATCACTCACTAAGTCCCCTATGTGTCCAATAGATGGACTAATATTAATATTAATTTCTAAGTACTGTTTCACATCGTTGTAGGTTGGAATATCCCATGACACATAAACATGTTTACAGCCTACTAGAAAATCAATTCTCATAATCTCCCACATCACAGACTACTAAGTATGAACATCATGTGATAATTTCAAATATGATTATAATTACTAATACATGATTTTCACTATAATATTTTCCCCATTATAGTATTTTTCTACCATATAACATGTTTTTTAGAATATAGTCATGAAATTTCAAGGATATCATCATAGCATGGAACTATTATTCCAGTTTAAAGTGATATATACTCTAGAGAATTGTTATATTAAAGTCACATAGAAATATTAATTATATTTAATAAGTTGTTTAAAATAACATTAACTTTACTAGTTTAAAATATAATATAAAGAAAGAAAAATTAGTTCTATAAAACCAACTCCATCTACATGTTCTTCTTCTTCCTTGCCTATTTATTGAACAAAAATGAGTAAAAATAGTCTAAATGAAATTATTTTTCTAAATATATATTAATTATATCTTATCTATCTAGTGACTATAGTTTGGTACCCTCAATAATTACCATAATCGTATGACATCTTCTTCATCAGGTACCCTTAGATGAGTTATTTTTCATTTGGTATCCTCTATCTGATACCACTTCTTTTGATTGGTTAGTCCTCTGGTAGCCTCAGTCGAGTGAAAATTCATATGGTATCCTCTAACTAATACCAATTCATAAATTTATACTATGTATGATTATTTAATAAAATATCAAACTCATGTTTTTCTTTTGACACCTCACATCTTTAACAATTAACATGGATGAAAAACACTAGAGAAACATCTTCACACTACACGTACTCCCATTTATATAGGAGGATAATTTCCAAAATCATGCGAGGAATGTGAACTTCAAACTAAAAATTCCAAATAAAACATTGAATATCCCTCTAAAAAATATTCCTTTGACTAGCTTCAAACACCCAAAAAGATTGGGGTCAATAAACGTTGTCAACACATTACTCTAATAACTACTTCAATCATTATTTATTCTTCCTAAAATAAAAGAAAGAATCATGATCAAAAATTTGTTATTATTGAGTGATTCAACATCCAATACATCATCATCACTAATAATTAGTTTATAATGACTAAGTAAATACACATTAATAATTATCCATAACCCTTCTCTAGGACCTCCTCCACATGGTAATATTCTTCTTGATACAATGCTATAGGAACATCACCATATTATAATGTTCTATATATTAAAATTATTTGAAGAAATCCAATTAATCTACCCAATGGACATAGATCAGAAAGATCATTTTAATTCCTTTCCTAAGAACCCTTTATTTGTTGAAATTTAAAATGTTCATCTAGTGGAATCACAGTCTTCTCACTACCTATGAAACTAACTCTTAATCTTATTTCTAATCTATCTATTTTCATACATCATCCAATAAAAATTTTCTAAAAATATAAATTCTTCAGTGAATATAACAAAATTCATCTATCAGAGTAATTCAAAACCTTTCTTCATCAAGTGAAATCTATCTAGAATCCATTTCTTAATTTATTTTATTTGAAAAAACTATATCTGATGAAATAATGAATTTATTCCAACCAACATTTCGTTCTATCATCTGCTTAATTCTCATAGTTAGATCTACACCATCTGACCACCTTAGACGCTTCATCCCAGATTTCACTATCTAGTAAACGTTTTTAGAAACATTATAATGAATGCTCAACATTGTTAGGAGAATTATATATTCCAAAAAATGTATGGTAATCTTCCATTATTTTAAAAATAAAAGACAGAAACTCTTGGACTTCATATAAGGAATGTAAAATACTATAGAATTTTATTTTTTCAGAACTATAGATTATTTTTATCAATGCTAAAAATTCCTTGAAGTTCACTTTTGAGAAAAGGGGTCACATTTAGGAGCCCTAATAATGTGTAGACAAAACAGCCAATTAACAGTGGAAAAAGTTTTGATAATGAACACCATTATCAGTTCTTTGTCAGTTATTGATAATAATATCATTTTATCAATGCTTATTTTAGTTCCGATAAAGGGTTCAATTATCATCTTTTTTTGGCACTAAAAAAACAAAATAAAATAAAAACATTCTTCATTTAGTGGTCACACATCCCTTTTATTAGGGATCGATCCCCCCTTTTATTAGCAGTTAATCCCCCAAGATCCACCTCCTATTGAATTTTTATTTCCTCTCATTATCCCTTTTAACAGTGCTTGAGCCCCCTTTATCTACCCTCATCCCAACACCTGATCAACCACAGGAACCATGATTTGATCCTGCAACCAACTCCTTCAAGGTGAAGGCCCATATAACTACTCCATTTATTTTTCATCTTGATTTTATTATATTTTTATATCTATATTTTTTTTATATATTTATATATAATTAAATATTTCTATATTGTGAATTTATAAAATTTATATTTATTGAAAATACATTTATGTTTGTGTTTATATATATATATATATATATATATATATATATATATATATATTTCAGTGTGTGGGAAATTGTGTTCAAGTTTGTGCTTGTGTATTCGTTGAGGATTGTGTGTGTGTCCACATATATGATTGTATATATATTTTAATATATATTTGGGTCAATTTATAATGTTACATACATATATAGACACAAAAAAAACCACACATAACACAAGAATCTATTATTTTATATTACAAATGATAATATATATATCTCTATGTGTCTGTGTGTGTATATTATACATTATATATACTGGTATTAATACATATATATATTAGTTAATATTTATTTACATATATCAAAGTGTATACATAAAAATGTATCTCATTAATATTACATAACACACCTATCGTTGGGTGTGAAAAAAGATGTAATTATTATCCAAGTGCAGCAGAGGGGCTGACCTGGGTTGTCTAGCATGAAGAGTTTCACAGTCAATCACTCACTAACTCCCAATTCACTTATTTTTTTTATGATTTTAATATTTTATTAAAAAAGATCAATATGGGGTAAGAAGAATAAATTTAAAAACACAAAATAACTTGAGAATTCATTTAAAATGGATTGAAAGATGTTAGAGAGGAAAGGAAATTCTTCCAATAGATTCATCCATTGAGAACCTTCAACATCATACTTTATATCTAGTTAATAAACACACTCCACCAAATTTCTGAAAACATTATTCTACCATAGTTTTGAATGTATAGAGAACTCAATAATATCAATGAACGTCATACATCAACCTTTTTAATAGATGAATAATGGGTGTAGAATTAGAAATTATTCGTTAGATGAACGCAGTTAGGATTACATCCACCTCTAATCATCCTCATCATACTAGAAATAAATTATAAATCATAGATGTGGGATCAACACTAGATTACTCCTCAAAGATATTCATCTAGCCACATAATATTCATTATTTGTATAAGATTCCATTAGTAGTGAATATGATAGAGATAGATATGGATAAATAATTTTGGAACACTTTTTTTGAATATGCATATGAGGTTTCATGGGAAATAATTAATAATAAAAACATCATTATCCTCAAATATTATGTGCATGAAATGGAGTTTCTGGTCCGATTCATTACTCTATTTCTAAACCCTAGATCACATGTAATAGGGATGAAATGACTCAAGATAACTTTTTCCACGTATTGAGCTTTAGAATGGCTTTGAAATTCGTTTTTGCGGCTGATTTGGGTATGGTATTCCATGTTAAACTATATGGAAATTCGTGAATGTTTTCTATTATTCATCTAATGGTGACCTCAATATTCATTATCAAGAGTGGAGTGAATCCCATGTGTTTTATTTCAGATGAATGTATGTACAAAAAAAATCACAACCCCATAGATGGATTTTCCATTTCTCTTGTGATCTCCTCCTTTTTCATTCATTCATGTTGCCTATGTTATATGAACATGGGTTTTATTCTTTTTTGAACTCATCTCATTTATACATGGTGTTTTTAGTTGGGGTATCTAGTATCATCATTATTTGGTCTTCATATTGGTTAGATAGTGCACCTTTTATAGGGAGTATATATCTTTAGAGGATCATATTGTGATCCCATGCTCATGAAGAGATATGGATGGGGGGAAATATCTTTTATTTCATCTAGAAAAACTATTACAAAATAAAACAAACACACCTCACATTCATACATATAGAGATATCATGGATATATCACTAGAAAAAATGTAGCATTGTTGTATTGAATTGATGAAACTATAGGGCTCCCTAGACACTCATTTTATAGGAATGGTAGGAGGTGTCGTGTTTGAGACAACCAAAACTAATCCCCCTCAAATCCTCACCTATCCAAAACTATGGAAGCCTACACATTCAACATTTGTAGTAGCAAGTATTGTAGTATCCAAGGGGATGGTCAGGTTGGTTCACTAGTCACCTATCATTACATCTATAAACCTCCATCAATTATCCTCCACTAACTATAATTGAGTAAAATTTATACAAATTGCATTCTTCTCTTAAGAAACCACAGTTGTTAACATATATATCAGGTTCTCCTTTTGGTGGATCTTCACTAGTATCAGTATCTTCTAATCCATGACCACATGCATTCAGTAATAATGAATGTTGATATTCTTCATCTAGGATTGGTACATATAGTGCTTTCTCATGTCCCAATCATATCAATTATCTCAATGAACCATGTACTCCGTCATGATAAATCCGAGATCATGGAGAAATTTTTTGAGTTGTAACATCTCCTTCACTGATTCTGAAGTAGTAATATACACTTCATTTATTGCAGATAAAGTTTCAAACTTTTCCAAACATGATTCCCTAATACAGATCCTCCTAAAATTTATAGATGTATTATGATTTAGACATCTAAATATTAGTATCTTCATCCATATCATTATTTATAAAGCTCTCAAAGAGAGTTTCTACTCACTTGTAGAATAAAAATAGCCTTTATGTACCGTTATTATACTAGAGAACCCATTTTAATATATCACTTTATTGATTTCTATGATTGGAGATAAATAATTTCACGATCTCCATTAAAGGGAAAATGTCTTACCACGTATTCACCATATAATATATCGTTCCAACTACATGGATGTATAGAATCATGTCAATCACCTTTATTTCATCCATGGATGATAGATATGAAATACTTCATAACATCAAATAGATGATAATAATAATAATCACAGGATTGGATTTCTCCATGTAGAAATTATTCAGAACACATTAAACATACTTATCCTGATATACCCATAAAAACCTCCTCTTTCTTTAACAAATGACATGCATCCCCAAAATCTATGGAGATTTTCCTAAATATTTCTTTTCAAATGACATGGATAACATCATCAAATGGAAGTTATTCACTACATTATTCCCAGTGATAAAACATGTCATTAACATAATGTATAAGGGAGATAAAGATACCATCCAAAAATACTTTTTAGTAAACACATTTGTACACATTTTTCACTTGTATCAATTACTCACCATGAATGAGTCAATATTATTGTACCACTGTCTGGGAGCATGTCTTCATCTGTTAAATCTCTTTTTAAATTTTTAGATGATGTTTTATTGTCCATAAAACTGAAAAACTTCTTGACTATTCATATACAACGTTGTGCTGAGATAACTATGAATAAAATATATATTTACATCCAGTTGTTCTAGATCCATTATTAATCTAGCCACCAGTTCAAAAATGACATAGATTGGAACCATTTTCACCATTGGAGAAATGATATCATCAAAGTCAACTCCATTATTCTGAAGGAAAACCTTTATTACAATAAAAAAATGTGTTTGACCTCATTTTTACATCCATTCCTTATTAATCGAAACACTAATTTCTTCATTGGTGGCTTTATACCTTTAGAATGTTACCCGAAATCGTATGGAAGTTTCTTCGTCAAAGACTCCATATCATCCCCCATTTCATGAAGTCACATGTGTTTTTTATGTTGAGACACTACTTACTTGTATCCTTATATCTCCCCTCATCAATCATCAATTGGTAATCTAACTCAAAATATTTTTTCAATGGAATCATTACTCCTTACAATCATCAAACCTGTGAAATGATAGGCTTGGGAATAATAACATCACCACTCTCTTTTGATGGGTTCTTAACATCTTTTGGAATGTATTGAGTATCCCCTTATCAATATTCTCAAAAACTACCTCAAGGTTCACTACTGATGATTTTTTTTAATCCTCCATCTCATCATTTAAAAATAGAACTAGTACAATTTTTTGAACATGAATTGATTCCTTAACACATCCCATTAATAAATTATAGGATTTTTAATGTCCTCGATCATCTAATTCTCATAGAAAATGATATCTCTACCCCAGATTGAAATATTCTCCTTTGTACCCAAATCTTGTATCATAACTCCTCATCTACATAACTAATGATGATACATAGAGTTGATCTACTATCTACTATATGCAATATCTCATGGGATACATGTTCATATTGCAAACAACCAAATACTATTAAATGATAGTAAGAGGGATATTTATTAAACCATCTCCTAAGTGGAATATTCAAAATCAACAAGACCAATAGTGATATTTTAATGAGGTATCTTACTACCTGAATAGATTCCCCCTATAATGTCTTAGGAATCTTAGAAAAAATCATTATACTTGTAACCTTCTTCAGGATGTTTCAATTCACCATTTCTATAAATACACTTTTTTGGATTGCATGGGATCTTCCTCTCATGTTGGATTCCCTAAATCCTACACCAGGCATCAAAATCCACTTATATGTACTCTCCTATATTTTTTGAATGATTTCACCTCATCTTCCTTCCATTTTCCTGATTTACTATAGCATGGAACATCTGGAAGTAGTCTAGTACTTGATATTTATTCTGCACGAAGAACACCCATACCCTTCGAGATGCCTCATCAATAAAGCATTGTAAATATTTTTTACCTCCCAGTGAATCAACCACCATGGGTATGCATACATTATAGTGAACAAAATCTAATAAAGACTATCTCCTTCACAATGTATTGAATGAGACTCTATGATGCCTCTCATACAATTAGTAATTTTTAGGATCATGTTATGCATCCTTGTCAATATTGATGTAATTCTTCTTTATTAGGGTTTATAACCCTTTTTTACTCATGTGGATGATTTGATTATTCCACATATTGTATGATATATCTATTTCTATTGTGTTGAGGCTATCTTCATATATGTTAAAATGTGTTCTGAAAATGCACCATATATGTGTCCTTGATCGATGATGATGGATCTTTTTTTCGATTTCCATTCTTCCTAGATAAAGTTATTTTCAAAACCATGTTGATCAATCAATATTCCTAATAACTATTTGAGCCAAAGACTTAGAAAATATCAAACATACTTCAGGGTGATTGTGTATCAAACATTCATCTTGACTTAGATATCACCCCATGCAAACAATCTCCATTAAACTGGAATATCACATCTACATTGCACAAAATTCACCAGTTTTATAAGTTACGAAATAATCATTATTTTATGTCAAGTTGTATGGTGATATATTATCAACCACCCATTATTTCCCTTGGATTTATTTCTAAAATAAATTATATTCTTAATATTTGGATAGAAACAGAATTTCAATGGTGAAACTCACATGAACATCATCAGTTAATCTTTCATGGATTATAAATTAACATTTTATTGTAGAAACGTTAAACAGGTCGTGTCTATGTGTCCATCCATGCCAAAATGGAAGCATTATTATGCTATCCTCCTTCCATATAAAGATATTCTCCCACTCATACATTGAACTCTACTTGCAACCTCTCAACCTCATCCTTATTATTTCCATCTCATCTCTATGAGAAGATTTTGTGTTTGGTTGTAACGTTTTTCCTTCATTCAAGGATCCTCATGGAATAAGGAATCTTCTTACATTACAATTCTATTTTCACCTTTGTGTACAGATTTCCTAAGATAGAAGAAAAGTGTAACCTAAATATCAGATTTTTTACTTAGCAAATAGTTCTCATGATCTTAATCATTCAGAGTCTTACGTGTAACCAATAATTTATTCACCAATATTTGGAACTCACTATTGTATTCAGATATATATTTTCCACTTTTTAATAGAGGATTATTAAACATCTTAAACAAATGATCTCTTTTTGAGAGTTACATGAAAAGTATTTATTTCCCATCATCCTAAAAAAAATTTATGTATTAGTATCTTGAGAAACATTGTGGTAGACACTATGATCGATTCATTGGAGGATTATCCTGATTAACGTTTTATTCATTTTCTTCCTCTCTACTTGAATAGTGGATTCAGGATTGGCATCCTAGTAATCAATGGGGTTAAAAGTATCCTTATCATTTAAATGATATTTGATTTGATACTTACAAATGGAGAAGTTTGATGATGTCAACATCATAATATTTCTTAAGGTTGGATCCTCCATTAAATTTTAATATTTTAAAAAAAATTATGAAGAATTTCGAAAACATCAGTATACGGTTGTATCATGAACAGTAAAAAATTGTTGAATCGACTCTTGGTTAGTCTAAATTAGACATAGATAAATAAATATATTAAAGATCTATGACAAAATAATTTATCAAATGATGATGTGGAACTATTGTAGCACTCTAGTGTAGCTTCCAGATTCTTGTTTGAAATTCTTCGACACTGGAATAGTACAACCTTCTATAGAAAGGGATTATAGTAGCACTCAAACATTTTCTGCGCTTAGGAATGTCATTTTATACCCTTTTTTAATATAATTTTAGTTGTTGGAAATTATTAGACATGAAATTACATTATATTCCTTCAAAACACGATTAAGGATAGGTTAAATTTTCTGTTCACTAAACAATCTCTATTACTCTCCACCATTTCATTCCAAATGGCTATGATACCACTTTTTGATTCACTATTCTTAGAGAGTGGTGAATTGATGGAGAAAATAGAGTTTATTTTAGAAAGACTAGTTGTTACAAATGACCCATCCCACACCACCATTTCATTCATAGGAATCTATCTTTTTTATCGTATCTCATAAAATGGAGATTTATTACATTGAAATAATGATCTCAGAAGGCTCCATAGACACTCATTTTATATTTATTGTAGGAGGTGTCAAATTTTACACAACTTCAACCAACACACCATTATTCCTCACATACCTTAAACCATACAATCGTCCTCATTTATCATCTGCAGCAGCCAATATTGATGAATCCTGGGCACTAGTGGGGTTGGTGCACTAACCATTTGTCATGTCAGCTGGAAAAACGCCATCGTATCACAAAGTCCAGTGATGATTGTTGTATTAGTCAAGATTTTCATGGGTTTTTCAAGGTCTATATAGTGGTATAATTGTTCCAAGGTAGTATCTATATACATAGAAGCATGAGATAATGGTCTCAACTAGAAGTAGAATGTGATAATGGGGACTGGCGGTAGCGATCCAACGGTAGAATGAAATGGAAAATAGTGGTAAAATAGGCATGTAATGGTTATGAGAATTAAAAATGGATAGTGTTATCAAGGAGTGGTGATGAACCCCAATATGTATCATGTAAAAGTGGGATAAATATACAGTATATGGTGATGGTGTAACATGGTGGTTCGAACTAGCTATAGATGTTGATAGTAGTGCACCGTTGGATATAGCATGACTGATAACACATGACAGAAAATGTCAACACAAATTTAATAAAATACATACTAATTTTAAATACATTTTTACTATTATATAAATCATATTGGAGAAAATATAGTTTATGTAAATCAATAAAAAATATTTATATATTAAAATTAATTTAGTTTTTTTATTTATATTTTTTATAAATGTCCCCTTTTATCATTTCATTCAAAACTAATGATAATGGGTTCCGTTATTAGTGCTACCAAGCAGTGATAATTTATTTGAAAATTTATTATAAATGGGGTGTTTATCAATTCTAAAAAATAAACTGATTATATTCTGGCTATACAAAAAAAAAATTAGTGCTAAAAAAGACCCCAACTATCAATGATTTTAGTTAATTTTGATAATAGTACAACCTTTATTTGTTTTATTCTTGTATTACTGATAAAATTCAGTAGAAAATGTGCTTGAATATATTGTGGTTGTGTGGTGGTTTATATGTCTATATATTATATATATAATTATCTTTAATTTTATATATGTCACTATATTTATATATATGTGTGTGTATTTATTTGTAATTATATATATATTGATATTTAAGGAAATTATATATAGATTTTTTATTTATATGTATTTATATTTATATGTATATTTATATATAATTATATTGATTTATATTTATATTTATTTGTATATATTATGAGGCTATAATTATGTGCTCGTGTATTTAATAATATATATGGATGAATATATTATATATATTTATATAGATTAATTTATGATATATATATTTTTAGATATTTATATAAATTTATTAATATGTAAATACAATAGTATATATTATATAAATATATATATATATATTGGTAAATATATAATAAATAACAAATTTAAAAAAAATAAAAAAAATTGTAACAAATTATTTAGGGCTACTTTAAGCCACTGATAAATAGAAAAACTATTTCAAAAAAACAATGTGAAATGATTTCCAACATGAAAATACATGAAAATTTTATAAAGTGACACACATCATTTATCAATCATTTAAATTGCTACTAAATTCTTAAAATCCTATGTAAAACCTTTTATTTCTAGTATCACAAAATACTATGATATTTAAAACAATTTCCTAGAATGCATGACATGGTTAAAAGGATAAATTGAACATTAATGAAAAGAACATAAATAATTAAACCATATTAACTATATAATGTTTTTTTGTTATTTTTTATAAATTATTTTTATTTTATAATTTTAATTATTATAAATTTATATAAATATTTATTTATTTAACTATCCTATTTAAATATATTTATAATCTTATTCTATATATTTCTTTTAAAATGTTTTTATTTATTTTTATTTTTTACTAATTCCCATCAATTGTTTTTCCAAAAAAATATATAATCATTTTCTTTTTTCTTTTTATCTTTAGGATTCATTCACACCACTTTTTTTAAAAAAAAATTATTTCTTTTTATAGAATTTATTAAATACACTAAACCCTCATTTAAGAAGCCATTAATATTCATGTTTTTATGTTTTCAAAATATGACTGTAACATCCCCCAAAAAATTACCATAAATAGCTCTTCCAACACTATTATATTGTCTAAATGAGTACACTTCATTTTCCTTCTAATTTCAAGAACCACCATATTGTGGAAGATCATGAAGTAGTAAAAAACATGATCCATTATTTACAATAACAAAACTCATTCCCTTTTATATGTGTCATCAATAATGGACGTGAAATAGTTGTTACCTTTTAATAAATCCCACTCCATGGGATTTCATACATCATAGTGCACCAAATCTAGAAACTCTAATCTCCTTAACAAAGTCATACTAGATTAGACTCGATGCGGCTTCCAATACAAGCAGTATTTTCATGGATAAAGTGTTTCATCCATGCCAACAGTAATGTACTTATTATTCATTAGAGTAGATAACCCTTTGTCACTCATGTGGTTGAGTCTCTTAAGGCACATATTTTATGGAATCTATCCTCCCATCATGTTGAGGTTTTTTTCACATATCCTCACATGAGTTCCATTCGGCGTACCACATGTGTGTCCTAAAGTGATGATGATTGATCCTTTTGTCATATTCCATGATCCATTATTGATGTTGTTATCATTGATTTTTTTCAAAGGATATTCATGAAAATAGGTTGAGATAAATTCATGGAACATGTAGAACATCATCCAGGGTGATTGTGTATCTAACATTCATCTTGACCAAGATATTGAATGTGCCAACAATCTCTATAGAACTAGTATTTTCCATCTTGACTGCACCAACGTCACTAGTTTGATATGTCAATAAATACAAAGGATTCGGAGTGATGTGGTATGATGTTTTAGTATCGACCACCCATTTTGTTTCTTGGCTTTATGTTTGAAATAAAATAACTTATTCATCTTTGTAGAAAAGAATATCTTCTATGGCGACACTCACTTGCATATCTTCATTTCGTATTTTATTATTTCTACTTTAAGACTTTTCTTAATGAAATTTTAAACATTTTCTTCTTCATGGGTCCCTTTATACCACAATGGGAGGATTTTTATATTGGCCTCTTACCATCAATGGGCCTTCGTCTTCTCTTTTTTCGCCTCTATTTTCTACCCCCTCAACCATCTCCTTGTTTTCTCCCTTTCATCACTGGGATGAGAGCATGAATCTATTAGAAGATCACATCCCTCCTTTAGGCCACCGTGTTGAACAGTGAATCCTTTACCATTTCTATGGTATGTTTTCATCCATGTGCAGAGTTACTAAGTGACATGAAAAGTGTGTCATAGCTAATGGGAAGTGTGAATCATTGGTGGTTCTCCTGATCATAATTGTTTAGATTCTTTCATGAAACCCCCAACTGATTTACCATGATTTAAAACTCTCTAGTGTGTTAGAATATTAAGATTCCCCATTGTGATCAAATATTTTTCAAACTATTTAACATAATGATCCTGTTTTGAGTAACCTTTTGCTGGTACATATTTTCCAAATTCATTAAATGTGTGTACACACTATTCTATTGTGAAACATATTGGTAGATGTTCTGATCGATCTATTGGTGGATTTGATATATCATATTTTTTTAGCTTCTATCACCATGATTACTTGGCAGCATTGATGTTGACTCCCGTATTATCAATGGGTTCAAAAATATAATAATCGTTAATTAGATATTACATTTGAGAAATCCAAATGGACTAGTTTCATGAAATCAAATTTATTCGCCTTCTCCTGGATGGTCCCTCCATTGAATTCATATTTTTTAAATTATTGGAGAAGAATTCGGAAAAATTGAATTTAACATAGTGTCATGAATAGTTGAAAATGGAGGAAATGACTATTGGATTATTGAAATAGAACATTTATTGATCATGATATGACCAAATAAGTGTAAATAGAAATGTTCGACCAATTATGTGGTACCAAAGTGGCATGTTGGAGCTGGTGCTAAAAAAATCTGAAATGTCACCAATACTGGAATAATATTGCATTCAATATAAAGGAGGTACTATAGCATGGGAACATTGATCATACTTTGAACAATCCTAGGGAACTACTTTTTGCAATATTTTTTATTTTTATTTCACAAATATAAATTCCTTAAATCAAACATTTAAAATAATACTTCAACAATCCGATCAAAGATTCACTTTCATTTCACTAAAATTGTTTCTAATACCCTTTGATGTGATTCACATGTACTGATGAGATATTATTATAGGAATAGAAACAACCCTTATTTCAGTAAGAATAAAAGTTACAATATACCCCTCCCACACCTCCCTTTATTTAAAATAATGATCTCAAGGAAATCTCTTCAAAAACAATGGATCTCTATTTGCATCAATTGTTGATCCTAGAAGGCTCCCCATGACCTACTATTATTAGCATTATTGGAGGTTTCATGTTTGAAACAACTCCCACCAATCCCCTACCAATCCTCGCCTACCTTCAACCAAAAAAACTATACATTAAACAAGTGTAGATTCCATAATTGAGTCATCCAAGAGGTAGGTCAGGTTGATACACCAGCCACCTACCATGAAAGCTATAAAAAATCCATCAAACCATGAGCACCAATGATGATTCATGGATTTATCAAACTTTTGAGGTGATGGTTAGGGTGAAGATGGTGGTATAAAGGTTCTATGGTTACAGATATATACATGGAATAATGAGATAACAGTTGCAATGGGTTGAAAAAGGTGAAAGTGGCGGCAATCGATATCAATTCCAATGTTAGCGAGAAATGGAGACTAATGATAAAAGTTGTGTGAAATGGTAGCATTAATCAACGGTGGATTGTGGTTTTTGGGAGAGGTGATACACCTCTAGTTATAGCATGTGACAGTTTGATGGATTGACATTCATAGGTAATGATGGAAAATTGTAGTATCACATTGATATAGCTGATGATTGCAACATACCCTTGGACATAGAAATATTAATACCACATAGTGGATGGAAACAAATCATATTTTGGAAAATATATATTAAGTGTAAATACATATTTTTTATTACATAAATCGTATTTTTCCTTGTATATTTTTATATACCTATATAAATATATTTATATATTAAAATGTTATTTTTAAAAACATTATGATGGTCGACTTGTATCAGTGATAATAAGAATGCTAATAAGGGGGTCATTTATCAGTGCTAAAAAATCACTCATAAAGGCTAAGAAAAATACTTATAAAGGGGGGCTTTATCGATGCTAAAAAATTATTGATAAAAGATACCCTTTATAAGAACTTTTTTATAACTAATATCAACCATTTTTATCAGTGATTTTACGTTGTTTTATTAAAAGATCCCACTTTATCATTGATTTTTCTTTATCACTAATAAAAGTTAGTACTTAATGTGAATGAATATGTTTTAGTGGTGTATGTACACATCCTAAAACAAAAAAATAAAAGTGTTTGGATTTTTTCTTCTTGGAAAATCTATGTTGGTGAGAGACACAAGATATAAGGTTTTGTGTCTGAGATTAGAAACGGTGGTGATCACACTAGAAGGACACAGAAAAAATGGTGTTTAGTGGTGTTTATATAGAATTGGTTATCAAATGTAATGATAAAATTTTTTTAAATTTATTTAGAATGGTTTTATGAAATCTTCATTAATTCAATATGGTTTTTCATTTAGTATCAATTCATTTCACAATGGTTTAGATCCCCTCTAAATAATTGGTGATCATTTTTTAATTTTTTTTAAAAAATATTATTGTTAAAATAAAATTACATTTCAAATTTATTATTAAAGAATTTATATTGTTAATATATTATTATTGTTATGAATTATTTATTATTTATAAATATTTATTTAAAATAAAAAATAAAAAATAATTATTACTTCATAATTTTTTATTTTTTATTTATTTATATATTTTCTCTTTATTAAGTATTAAGTATTAATTATTAATTTTCTAAATAAATATATTTTTATTATTCTATATTTATATATATTAATACATGTTTTGCTGGTATATATATAGATAATTATATGTATGTAAATTTATATATTAACTCTTATTTATTAATTATATATTATATAGTATACATAATATATTATATATTATACATAATATATTACACATCATATATTCTACATTATATATTTGAATATATTTATATATTTATAGATAATGTGTTAATTTAGGTATCTTTATATGAGTTTTGTTAAGGTTTTATTTTTATTTTTATATATAATTATCTATCATTATATATATATGTGTGTAAATTTGTATATATATTTATCTATATTTATTTAAAATTATATATATTTTTTGATATTTATTTTATATATTTATTTATTTATATATAAATATATATATTTATAATATTCCTATGTATTTATATTTATATATATTTAAATATATTATGTGGATATATTAAGTTATATGCAACTATATATATTATTTTTTATTTATTTGTCCTTATTAATAATATATATATTTTTATAAATATATTTTTTGTAATATATTTATATTTTTACATCTTCATTGATAATTATATATATTAATGTATATTAATATATATATATATATAATTATATTTTTATATATTATGTGGGTACATATATAATGTTATATTTAATAATATATATAGATATATATTTATATATTTATAAATATTAAATATTTTTGAAATTTTATTTATGTTACTATATATTTATAGATATTTATATCTATTTTATAATATTTATGTACATTAATATATATTATGTTAATATATATACATATATATATTTATTTTCAAATATTTAATGAATAAAAAATCTAAAAAAATAACACAAAAAAAAATAGTGGTGGCTTAAACCAATGATAAATAAAACATTATTGAAAAAACATTATGATAAGACTCCCAAAATGAAAATATTGGATTCTATTAGAAAGGGTCGCACATCATTTACTTTTGGATTCAATCACCACCAAATTCTAAAACCGTTATTTCTTTTAGGAGGAATTTCAGGTACTACTAGAGACACAAAGGACTATGATATGAAAAATCAGTTCATGGAATTCATTACATGGTTGGATGAATCGAATGTTGATGGAAGGAACATTGGGATTTCAACTGAATTAACTATATAACATTTTAATATTTTTTATAATAAATTGCATTTATTTTATTATTTTATTTAAACTAATATATAAACATATTTTATTATTTAATTTTCCCTTTTATATAAATTTAAAAATTTATACTATATATTTCATTGAAATATTTTTTCATTCTTTATATGTTTTACCTATTCCAATGTATGATTTTTTCCCAACATTTTCCATATAAATGTTTTTATTTTTTCAATTCACATCACTTTTTTCATGTATTTTTTCTTTTTATAGTATATATTAAATACCCTCAAACTCCATTTATAAGTAATGGTTTAAGAGTTTTTAAAATTTCTATAACACCCCCTATCACCACTATAAATAGCCTCCCCTACACTTCAAATGAACCCACTTTCAAGGCAATGTTGCGTAGGAGCCTGGTAAATTGTAAATAATGTGGATGAAAAAGGAAGATGATAAAGATTAATAGCAGTTTGGTGGGAGACTAATTAAGGAACCAACTATCCTTGGTTCATTTGTGAGCCTTCTTGGGAGGAAGATAAATTCCCATTAAACTGTTTTACATTAGATTCATGGTTGTGTTCTTCACCCTGGGGCTCCTAGTGGTGGCTCATAGCCTTTTGATCTTCCTCATCATTCCCCTCAGCATCTTGTCCCTAAAAATAATATTCCACAAGATCAACCGTTGATTAATAGTCATTTTTGGACATGATTTCTCAATGTTCCTCCTCCACTAAGTGTCTTAAGCATTTGGATGGAGGCATCGACTGCTTATGTGATCAATGACACTCATTCCCTTCTACCATTATTTTTCTACTGTGTGTGTATATTGATGAAAGCAAGGTTTACTTTTTACAAAAAGCTCTGCCTTAGTGGTATTCTTCTTTAATAGTTTGATTTTTAGGAATACTTTTCCACATTGATTAATAATTTTATGAACAACCATAATCCATAGGATTTTGGAAATCAATTTTTTAATAATTATAAAATGGTAAACCTATATGTATTCTTAGTGAGGATATAGAAATAATAAATCCTTCCCTTATTACAACGAATCCATGTCAAATAGGAAAAAATCAACCTACAAAAGGAAGGAACCCTTGATCTACATCTCAAAATAGAGCTGATAATTGAATATGTTAGATAATTTTTTAAAAAAAAATTATACATTATTAATAATATTAATAATCTTACTAATAAATCATGATCTCCATCATTGTTTTTTGTTCTTTTATTAAAGATATTTTGCATTAAAAATATATATTTATTATGATGTAACATTTAATAATATAAAACATTTATTTTTTATAATTAACATTATTATATATATTCATGAATTCCAT
Organism: Viscum album; assembly: GCA_963277665.1. NCBI lineage: Eukaryota > Viridiplantae > Streptophyta > Magnoliopsida > Santalales > Viscaceae > Viscum > Viscum album. The sequence continues at coordinate 330,586,396 of OY728128.1, forward strand.
GATTGAATCCTGGTATAGGTGAATTTTTGAGTTACTATAGTAGTTAATAATGTAGGTACTATTGGATTTACTATAGCTATGAAACTATTCATTCTATTTGGGCATACAGACCAAAAAAATGGCCTTTAGGATACTAGGCCATTATGTATCTTGGCCATTGATCCACATTAGGACATAAGGATTAAGGATTTTTGGGAACATGGTCTTCATGTACTAAAGAAATAATGTCAGACCACATTAGAGTAGACCCCATAAAAATAATCAGAGAATGTAGTAACCACAGTAGTAGAGAAAACTAGATTGTAAGAATTAGAGGGTAATACAATTTCAATCCGTACTTGTAATGTGAGATGGGGAACTAAGTACCTTCAATAAATAAATTTCTTGGAGGGGTAGTTCTAGTGTAGTATGGTCATTGGGAATTTTGTTCATGTACTGGACATTTTGCATCTAGGCCTATTGGTCTTGTAAGGGTTCCCTATTAAAATATTAAAAAGAGTTTTATCCAGATGTATAAATAAAAATATTTAAGGAATTTATTATGGTTTTTCAACCACAATAATTTAAAAACATGGTAAAATCTTATAACTTTATATATAACATATAATGTCAGTAATTTTATACAAATGTGCTTGTTATTATTATTTTTTTTATTACCACCATCACCAAAATTAATATTAATTTTTAATAATTATTCTTAGCGATTATCCTATAGTGAATGAATTAGTGGTAGTGTACCTGTAGTGTCTCACAGAGGATTCGAGTATGAGTCTACTAAATCTCTGTATTACACAACATATGTTTATGGAAAGTAGTGTATTTTGGGTGTATCATAAATGACATAATATTAATGGATATGTTAAGGAATTATTTTTTCCCTCATAGATTAATGGAGGTTGATATATTGGCCCTTTAATTATATAGAATGTTCACATTACATTTCATTTCCACATTGTAACGATGACTTTATTTCTAATAGTCAAATAATGATTTATCAACTATATAGGTTAATGATACTAGTTTGGATCCTGGTGGGTGAGATATAGAGAAAATGGATTATATTACATAGTGATTTTTCATATTTGGATTTCAATATTATGACATTAACAACTTTCTATTGTGTTCTTTGACACTTTTCTAGATATTAACATTTGAATTTAGGAAACACCATCTAATTCTATCAATAAATAATCCAATATGGTCACACAAAAATTGTTTTTGTTGATCTCAGTTAAATTTATTTATAATTTATTAAATGGAATAAATATTATTCTCAATACTGAAGAATGATTTTATTCGTTATTAATGATCACAAAAATTAATTAAAAATTAATTCAAAAGCTAATTCTTAAATTTAAAAGATAAATATTATTTATTTGTTTATTTATTGAATAATTATATGATTTTCTAGGGTATTTAATGAATGATTATGAGGACTAGTATAATAAGATTGTTTTTTATCAATATTAATTTACAAGATGGTAAAATAATATTTATTGTTGTGCTAGTTTGAATAAACAATGGTATAAAAACAATATTATTATTTAAATACATGGCATGGGGTAAAAAATGGGTTTAAAATTTTATTAGGGAGCTTTTCCAATTAATTAAATTATAAATTCATTACCAATGTCATTAAATAAACCCCTAAAGAATTTTAAGATAGTATAAAATTGATAATCATTACGAAGAATGGATTTCTCTCTATAATCCCCCTCGTCATTATTATATACTCTAAGGTATGAGATGATCATCTGAATTTCTTCAACACTCATAAAATTTGATGTTATCCGGATAAACAATGTAAGATGATCAGTTGACTACACTAGTACCCAATGTTACATTAGTGACATTAAGAGATCCTATGAGCATATGTTGATCACCACTAGAGGGATTCAACACAAGGATCCAACATGTGCAACAATGGATTAATTAAAAGGGTTTCAAATGATTAAAATATAATATGAAGAAACATAACAATAACATGGTATGATTTCTTATAATTTAATTAAAATAGTCATAAATTTAATGTTATAAAGATATTCACTTGGTTATAAGGTCTATTCATTGAAATACTCAATTGAAAAATTTACTTTGGTCATGACGTTTATTTCTTGTAAAATATGTGAATGATCCATTATATCTAACATTTGTAGAGTCAGGATCATCAAAGATATGCACTTACACTATTCTTTGAACCATAAAGTGGTATCATATAGGATATGTTTAAATTTATAATTATTGATATGATTATTTATCATTGCACATTTAAAATAAAAAATTCTTTTAATTCTTTAATTCATTACTGAACCTTCATCTAAATTTGTTATTCCTTTTCATTGTTTCACACTCATATTACCATGATAAATGAATAAATAATTATGATCATATATGTTGAGCCCATATAAAGGTTCCATGAATTTTGGATGGATAATACAACAATATATGGTGGGTACTTTTTTGTTACATGTTGTGTATCCTAGTTCATTACACAAAGTCACCCATGCATATTTTGGATCCTCATGAAATTAGAAGAAGTTTCATGAAATAATTGAACCATTTGTTGACAAAACAAGGTCCCACATCACTTTTACGGTGTACATTCCATGTATTGTGATTACACATCATGCACTCCATATGTTTTCAAGGTGGAAATCTGGGGGTTAAACCACATCATGTAAATAACACACCATGTATATTTAATACATGATGTGTATAGAATAATATACATACAACCCAAATTTCACACTTTATACTTCATAAATTATTGTGAGGAGTACACGTATAATCTATAAGTGTGTACTACAGATATAATATGAAGAGAAGTACATGGGATATTGATGGATTGAACACAATGTGTACTTTACCTATTTATATTGAAATATTAAATTTAATTAATTATGATATTAGACCGCATTGTAACACCATTTGACATTAAAAAAATTCCATTTACAATAAAATTTTTTGGATTTCATTATACACAACACTATTTTAAGATTACTCTACACAGAACACTGAGTTATCTTGTGCTACACATAAGACTGAGTTTTATAGACTTTTAATGCTGAACCTAGATTAAATCCTAGATTTGGTATTTTTATAAATTTTATTATTCAAAATAAACATATTTTATTATTAATAAAGTCAAAATTAACATTGGGTAAATTTTTTGTTTTTTCTGAAAAGTTTGATTTTTTATGAATAGTAAAAACATCATTTTAGTTACAAATTGCCTTTTCATTTAAATAGTCATTAAAGTTAAAATTTATTTAAAATTGGGGTTTAAAGTAAAAATAGATCAATTATCAATTTATTAATCCAATTTCGGTCATTGAAACCATTTTATATTTATTTTAGATATAAAAACATATTAAAATTTGGAACATTTTTAATATAAAAATACTATTTCTTTCCAAATATATAGTATTAGATTTAAATTTAATTTCGACACTTCATTGAATTATTTTTGGAATAATAGACATTTAAGGATCTAATAAATTATATATTTAAGTATAATAAAAAAATATTAATTTTCTACCAAAATATTAATGACACTGTCTAATATTAATTATATAGATTAATATAAAATGAATCTCAACAAGGGACCAAAAATTAATCATAAGAGATAAAATAACCTATACACTTGAACAAAATCCATTTTCTACCAATATATAGAACATATACCCTATTTAATAAAATTTGAAGTGTTATTTAGATAATATCCTATGTAAGATCCATATATAATATGTTAAGTAGTGAAAAAGGAAAAAATAAACCTTCCTTACCTTTACCATTTATAAAGACTTGTTATGTCGATAAAACATCATATTTTTGGTAATAAATAACTTTTTTAAATATAAATGGGTTATTTTAATAATTATTTTTTATCATTTATTTTTAGATATGTTGTAGTTACTTATAATTCTTTTGAAATGCTAACAGTGTGATAATTTCATTAATAATTAACTAAAATACATGATACTATAAATATTAAAGGTGAAGTAAATTTATCAAAATATTATAATTTGTTATTTTTTTAGATGAATATATCATGTAATACAACTATGAACATAATAAATTACACTTCCAAAATTTTTTATCATTTTAAAAATTAAAATTAAATAAATAATGTAGAAGTTGGCATTAATGATATTTTAAAATAAATGATATTTTATTATAAAATTCTGAATAAATAAAAAACATATATTATTATAAATAATATTTAAATGTTAGTAAATATAAAATATAGTCTATAAATGGATTATTTTATCATTTATAATCAACATATTGACCCATATATTGAAATGATGTTGTTAGCATGATTCGGGTAAAACCAATGTTTCCCACATTACATGTATTTGTTTTAAAATTAAATTACAAAACGAATTAAATTTATATTTTTCAAATTCGATATTATGTAAATATTTCATTATGTATTTATTTTATAATAAATCTCCCTTTAATTTAATTTTAATGGATAAATCATTTTGTATAGAAAACTAGTCACATTTATAAAAACTGCAATGATATAAATAAGAAAACATAAACATTAAGAAAACAATTAAATAGAATAAATTTTTTTAGAGGGTTTAATTGAACATTATTAACGATTAATCCATGATTTTTCCATTTTTTGAGACACATTAGGTAAGAAATACCTCCCAATCATGTATACCATTTGGTATTTACCAGAATACCACTTCCCCTCCACTATAAAAAGGCACTCAATCCTCACACTTCCCCACAACTCTCAAGACATTTTGGATAATACAATATCTTCCCAAATATGTCATAAAAACCCACCCATAATCTTATAATCATCAACTTAGGAATAATGTAATCCAATGAAGCTCTTGGTTGAAAACCAAAATGAGTTACCCAAATAATAGGTAACATGCTTTCTTAAGGTATTTAGTTGTACATTCATTCTCGACCCCCAAAAATATTTTTATTCCATTCTTATATTATGAAAAAATATCCCCAGTATAATCATATGTTGTTAAATTATGTGTTCAGCATGAACTGACACACACTTCAATCTAATGGGTAATTAACTTAAAATTTATGTGTACGACTAGCTTCCGCCTACCGAAACATGATTGTTCATTTTACCTTTACCACCATTAATGGTTGGGAATTATTATGAACACACTATTTAAATAATATATACATGATACTTATTATTTATATATGCTTATTTAATTATTTTATTACACATACATTTATACATTCCATTTTTTGTATATATGATAACATCGTTTGTGGATATGTGGAATGTCGCCTCCTCAAAGTGATCTGATTTGTCCACACTATACAAGGAAAGTATAAAAATAAGATTCTGTTCCAACATATTTGAAATAAATTTAATATATATTTTATTCATGGAATAATTAAATTTGTTTAAATATAATATATCATTTTCTTTGTAACCCTTTTCAAACACTAAAAAGTGATAACATCAATCTTCAACATGTGGACTACCTTCTCCTTGAAAATGATGTGATTCCTTTTACATAAAAAGAAATATATATATATATATATAAGTATATATTTAAAATTTAATGTCATTTATGAAATAATAATAATTGTATAAAGATATAATTTTACTTAAATTTTTTCCATAATGATCATTGAAATATTGGAATGTTAATCATGAAAATGTACGACGCACCGTCTCCAAAATTGTGGCGCTGATTCATTTTTAATAACCATAATTAATGATTGGTTTTCAAATTATCATTGATATATTAATATTATATTTATTCCATTAGTATTATTTTTTATGTGTTTATATAATGAACCCTATGATCATAATTTACCTACCCAAATCATTTTTTACACATAAACCGAATACGTTTAAAAAACCCACCATAAACTTAATTGTTAATGTAATGGTGTACGAAATTGTAATAGGTGAAATAAAATTACTGATAAACATGAAAAATTGTATTAAGAAATTAAATAATTAACATAGATTTATTATTCAGTAATATAAATATACATGTGACAAGTCAAGATGAAGGTAAGGTGTTTTTGTCTCTCTTTTTACATATGAGGGATAAATGTAATATTCACTACTTACAAATTTTTGGGGATGTTGATAATGCCCCTTTTTATATATTATATAATTAATACATTTATATTAGTGGTATTTAAAACACAAATTTTATTTTATTACTTTATAGGGATTATTTTTCAAGTGTTTCAAAGTGGTATGGGATAAATTGAAATGTTTAAATATTATTTTCCTCAATAATGGGTTTAATGATTACCTTTACAATCTCACATTCATTTCTGATTTCTGACTATCTGTTAAAACAATATCTTTATTTAAGATCATTTTTATGGTATATTAAATATGAAATAAATATCCATATTCTGTTGCAATAGATAGTATTATTTACTGAACTATATAACATTTTACATACGGTGTTCACTTTACTAGTTATTTGAATAACTAAGGAATTATTGATAAATACATATCTTTTATTCAGTATCGATATTTGATTAGGAACAATTCTAATGAATTAAATAAATTAATCTATATATTATAAATACATTGGATAGGTATGACATGGGTGGGGAATAATTATAGTTATCCCCTCGATGCATCAAAACTCAAATGAGATGAAATAGTTATCCAAATTAGATAGGTTTTTACCAAGTACGAAAATTAGTCTTATGAAATCTCATAACAATAAAGGTACCATGTACCTATGAAATATGGCATCAAATACATCTCTTGGTTTATATTGTGTTATTATTAATCCATGATATTTTCCATTGACATGTCTATAGATACATTTCATTCTTAGTTTATTGATTAAATGGAATGTGTTTCAATTTCTTACCTTACCATTTTGATAATACCTTATCTTGTTATTTTAATGGCATGTGTTTTCAATTATATACCTTGATATGTTTATTTATTCTAATTGATTTATTATTTATTCCACTTTAATTATCTTTAATGTTTATTTGAGATCACCCTTATTATCTTTCCTTTACCCTGGTTAAAATGAGGAATCTGTTGAATGAGTTTCAACGTTGTTGTTTATTTCATTTTAGTATATAGGATGTTTGTATTCTCTATTTTCCAATGTATTATGGGTATCAGGTATGTAATATATCTTTCCACAAAAATTCTAAATGATTGGTCCTTTTATATTTTATTCCTTTTAATCATTCCCATGTTATAAAATAATGCACCAACATCATGTTTCTAGGGTCAGGAAATTACAGTTGGTATCAATGGATATTTAGCAACGATGTTGGAAACTAGATTTAGAAAACGTAGATTAGGGATCATAAACATAAGATAGGATTTGAAAATAATTACAAATTAAATTACTAGAATATTTTTATTGTAGATATAATGTGGATATTTCTAGAAATACATCCATGTTTGGATAATAAAAGTGGAAATGGTTTTGGAACATATGTACCTAGGAGTAATAACTCTGAACTGGTGTGTCAGGCCTAACTCGGCGTAACCTGGTATACAACAATAGGAATTACAATGCACCTAGTTTTACACTCCTTAGAGATATTATTAGAATTATTCACATTTTATTTATAAACCATTAGGAAGGATTTTAATGTAAAAATATCACATATTAAACCATGTTTATGATTATTATATTATATATGAATAAGGTTTTCAGTTTATTTTATGTATTTTTCTAGTTTTGGGATTATAAATTATGTTTCATTCTGATATGACCTAACATAGTGTATGTCGTCATTTAGAAATGGTTCCTAGAATAAATAATGTTAACTCAACCATTGTTTGCGATCTAAAGAGTAAGAAGGGTAATATCTTATATTGTCTTAAGATAACATTTCTATGGGAAATAGTCTCCTAAGTAATCTCATTATATAAGAAAATACTATCATATAATAACAAGATTGGTTATTAATTCCCATTGTCCTATTTCTTAGAAGGTAATAAAGTGAAGAATATGATGTTAGGGAAAAATCTGGATAAAGGGAAGAAGGTAAATTAGTACTTTCCCACATGTGGTAATTATGGAAAGAAGAACACTAGTCCTTACTTAAAATGAATTGAATTTTTCTATAAGTGTGGATAGAAATGCCATGATTATTTTGATTGAAAGTGTAAGAAAAAGGATTATAATGTACAATTCTTTAACTACAAGGATATGGGACACTATGGAAATCAATGTCTCACACATCAAAATAATATTCCCCAAAACATGCTAATGAATAATGGTCAAGTTAAGCTATTATCATAGATGAAGAGGAATGGTTAATATATCTATGTTTGGATTCAATAATTATTTCATTTTAATATTTTATCCATGATGTACTGGTTATGAGAATTATGAAATATATAAATACTTTATTGTAGTAATTTTTGTAAAGGATTTGAAATCATGTGTTGAACAATATCGATAACCAAGAAAAGATATTCTTTAGAATGTTTAACATTTTCTAAAACACCAGGTTGAGGGAAAGATAACCATTAATATGTTCTAGATGATGAGATAATTATTTAAGAATAATGATAAATTCTATTTCTATATGTTCTGACTACCTTGTTATCTGTTAATGGTTTTTTTCAAAAGATTTTTTATGAAAACATTTATGGAGTTTACAACACTTTTGTATTTAAAAAATATATCGAATAACATGGATTATACTGAAGTAATTACAATGGATTCTGAGTTTCAATAGGTTTTTATGTTAATTAATGTTATTACATTATTTTGAGGCCATTCATGATGATTGTGTTCACCTGATAAATATGTGATGATTAAAGAAATACTTCAGGAAGTCAAATGATATTTTCATTTTGTAAATTCAGCGACCTTATTTTCAAATTTTTGGATCATAATATTATGAAAAATTTATCAATTTATCAAAGTTTTTAAGTTGGTCATTGAGATTTGTTTTAGAGATTATTCTATTACTTCACTATTGGAAGTATCTTGTGCTTTGAGATGAAGTAGAAATATTTCAAGGAACAACCACATTAAATGATTTTGTTTATAGAAACTGAAATTAATTCCTAGAGTGTGAAATAATTTCTCAACAGTAAGAAAAAAGGTCTTGAAAACAAAATTTCCTATAATAATCATTCATGACGATATCAATGACCTTTATTCACACATCTATTTTATGGTTTTCTGATCATCAACTTTCATCAGAAATGTTCTCTAGAACTCTCCATCAGAACTTGATTGTTAGATTTATCTTTTGTACCAAGTTTTCCAATTCCTACCTATATTCTCTAACTAGGAAACCTAGTCATGTAACAATTTTACATTATTTTCTATCATATTAATAATAATTTTATTAAATTTATTTACGATGGGGGTTTTTCTTATAATTGTATTTTCAAATATCCAATACTATATTATCGAGATCAAGATTAAATAGCAAGGACGCAATTTAATTATGATGGGAAGAATGTGACACCCTAAGACATCAAAATGTTTTAATTTAAGAATAAGTTTTATATTTTTCTAGATTTATTTATATGCCATACTATTTTAATATTACGCTACACACAACACAATTTTAGCTTGTGTTGCACAAAAATTCTAGTTTTACCTCATTTTAATGTTGTGCGAATTTTATATCAGTTTTTTTGTACTTTGATAAATTTTATTTTTCAAATTATACATAATTTTAGAATTAGGAATTTAAAACTAATATTATGGTGAATTTTTTTTGTTTTTATAAGAAGATTAATTTTTTGATTAATAGTGAAAAATATTGAAATTTTTTTAAAACTATCGTTTTCTTTAAAAAATTATTAATGTTAAATTAGTTTTTAAATTAGTTTTTAGAGTCACAATATATAAATTATATATCTATTAATAAAATTTTTTTCATTTGAATCAATTTCATATTGAATTTATAGATAAAAAATTATTGATCATTTGAATATTTTTACTTTTAAAACACACTTTCTTGCCACATCTAATTAATTAGATTTAAATTTAATTTAGACACTTCTGTGAATTGAATTTGGAAAAATGTACATACAAGGTTTTAATATGTGTTATATTTATAATTTGATAATATCAATAGAATTTTTGAAAAAAAAATTTGCAAAAATGATTAATATTAATTACAATAATTAAAGTAAAATTAAGCTTAAGAAGAGGCCAAACATTAAAAATAAGAGAAAACATTACATAAAATCTATTAAAAATACATTAGATACCAGTATTTAGAAAATATATCCTCTATGTTTCAAATTTATGAGTTTTTGGGATAATATCCCAAGTAATTACCTTATATAATATTTTAAGTAAATAAGACAAAAAAGAAACCTTCCTTACCTTTGAAATTTATAATTCATTCAAATGTGGAAAAAATCATATTTTCGGTTATACATATCCTTTTGGAAGATAAATGGGATTTTTATATTAATTATTTATCATTAAAATTCTTAAAATTCTTCATAAACGCCAATATAGTGATTATTTAGTAAATAATTCACTAAAATAAAATTTACTATAATATTAGATGTGAATTATATTTATTTAATTATTGTAATTAATTTTTTTTATGAATATATCATTTTATTCTTCTGTGAAATTAATAAATTCAAATTCCAATAATTTTTTGATATATTTAAATTAAAATTTAATAAATAATGTTAAAATTGGCATTAATGTTATTTTATAATTAATGATATTTTATTAAATAATTTATATTAAAAAAAATATCTATTCATAAAATTTATTTTGATGTTTTAATAAATATAAATTTTTTTCTATTAATGGATAAAAAGATCGTTTATAATTAACATATTGACTCATAGATGGTAAAAATATTCTTAGCACGGTCTGGGATAAACCACTTTTTTAATGTTATATGCCCTTGTTTTAAAATTAATTTCCAAAACACATGAAATTTTTATTTTTTAAATTATATATAGTATTTATATATCATTATGTCCATATTTTATAATAAATAACACTATATTTTATTCTTAATGGTTAAATCACTAAAGATAAGAACTATTTTCTTTAATAAAAACTAAAATAGTAAAATAATGAAACATAGAAGATAAAGAACAAAATTATAAAAATTTCATTACATTTTGTGTTGTGGGTTTTAGATTACCATTATTCCCCTTTATTAAATTATTTTTCCATTTGTGAGTGACATTAGGTATGGTTGTCCTCCCAATAATGTATACCTTTTTGTATTTACAACAATTCCACTTCCCCTCAACTATAAAAAGGAACTCAAACCTCCCACTTCCTCACACCTCTCATCCCACTTTGTATCAACAATGATTTTCCCAAATAGAATATCAGCACCCCTCCTCTATTTCTATAATCCTCACCTAGAGAAGAACGAAACCCAAGGAATCACTTTCAATAAAACCAAAAGGAGTTACCCCAGTAAGATTTATTATCCTTCCCTAATATATTAAGATTTATTTTCATTCTCCACCCTAGAAAATATTATTATTACATGATTAAATAATAATAATTGTATCTTAAATATAAATATATGGTTTTATATTAAGGGTAATACCCTCACATTCACAAAATGACATCTAAGGGGTAATGAACTTACCATTTATGGGTATATAGAACTCACACCCCATGAAAAAGATTGTTCGCTTTAACTCTAAAACCATTCATGGTTGGGAATTATGATGGAAACGTTTTTTATATGTGTAATATGTGATAATTATTATGAATTTATGGTTATATTATTATTTTTTAACAAATACCTTTATACTTTCCATTTTGTGTAAATTTGATAACATCATTTTTTGAAGTGTCGACCACCACCTCCTCAAAGCAATGTGATTCATTCACATTATACATAAAATGAATAAAATATGGTTTTAATTAAACATGTGTGACATAAATTGCATAAATATTATATTAATAACATAATTACATTATTGAAAATATAATATGTAATTTTCTTTATTGCCTGTTTCTCAAACTAAATATTGATAATGTTGGTCATGAACGTGTGGATCATCGCCTCCTCAAACATGATGTAATTCTTTTTACATCAAAAGAATTAAATATATAAGTATATATGACTCAATATCATGGTGTTTATGATATAATGAAAATTATTGAAATATATTATGTTTCTAAACTTATTTCTATAATGGTCAATGATAAATGGGAATGTTACTCTTGTGTTGGTATGGCCTACCATCCCTATTATTTTAACATTATGTCATTTTCCATAAACATAATTCATGATTGGTTTTAAAATTATTGTTATGAATAAATATAATAATTATGTATTGATTATTATTCATATTTTGATTATATAATGACCCATTTTACCATTGTTGACCTACCAAAGTAATTTATGAAATATAAAGCAAATATTATAAAAACACCTGATGTAATCATCATTTTATAAGTAGTTTAAAAAATTATAAAATTTTTAAAAAAGTAATGAAAACATGAAAATAGTTTTGAAGAAATTACTATTTTAACCTAAATTTATTATTCAATAATACATAGACACATGTGAAAATTATAACTCCATGTAAGGGATATTCATCTCAGTTTTTACATTTGTGTAATGAATGTCATATTCACCACTCACTTATTTTCTGTGGTGTATATACTACCCATTTTTATAAATTATACATTTATCCTTATATCACCATGGAATTAAAAACCTCCATTTAATTTTACTCCCTCTTTGGGAATATGATTCAAATTTTTCAAATTGGTATATGATTCTTTGTTATTTTTATAGATTATTTTAGTAAATAATGTGTTTATTGATTACCATTACAATATCACTTTATTTTTTGATTTTTAACTTTCTATTAAAACAATAACTTTACTTATGATAATTTTTATGGTACATTACAATTTATTTAATTATCAATATTATCATGAAATGAATTTTATTTTTTCATAAATCGTATACAATTTTACATGCGTTGTTCACTTGGATAGTTATTTAGTTAGCTGGGGAATTATTAAAAAATATAAATCTTATATTGAATAATGATATTTGATTAGGAATAATGTTCATGAATGAAAAATAATTACTTTATATATGAGGAATTCTTTGTAAAGGTATGACATAGATGGTGCCTGGTAAAAAAAATACCCCCTTGATGCATTAGTAGTCTCATGAGATGAAATAGTTGGATAAATTAGATGGGTTTTTAATCGATATGTTAAACTGTATTATGAATGATATTGAAGATAAAGTTACAATGTACCTAGGATACATGGTGTCTATTAATTAATAATTTTAATCATTTAGATTCTGTTATTATTCATCCATGATATTTTTAATAAACAAATCTAGGGATATATTTCTTTCCTAGTTCATTAATTAAATTAATGTGTTTCAGTTTCTTACCATTCCATATTGATTATTACTTATCTAGTTATTTTAATGGCATGTGTTATCATTTATTTACCATTCCGTGTCGATTTATTCTCATTGATTTATTATTTATTCCACTTTACATACCCTTATTGAGTATTTCAGCACACCCTTGATATGTTTCCTTTCCCCTGGTTATGAAGAGGAATCCTTTGAATGAGTTTCAAGGATTATATTCATTTCATTATGTATGATATTTTTATTTTATATTCCATAATGTATTTTAGGTATCATGTTTATAATCTAGATTTCTAAAACTACTAAAATGATTGGTCATTTGGGATTTGAATCCTTGTAATGATGACAATATAATAAAACAATGCACCAGATTTGAACTTTTGGGGTTGGGGAATTACATCATCAATGTGATTTACATATGGAATTAAACACACCATTCTTTAGGTTTTATATTATATTAAATGATTAATAAATTCTACATAATATTTGAAACTATGAATCATGTATAGTCACTTAATATTAAAAAAATAAATGCATTAAATTTTATAGGATAATTAATTTTCATGTTTTTTTATAGAATGAAATTCACAAAATAAAACATTAAATTATAACTCATTACATGTAAAAAAGTGTTGTCTGAGTGAATTGTCTAAAATTAATACCAAACTAAATTGTTTGGATTGGTACTCACCAATTTAATTACAAACACAATAATGTGTAAAATTTTATTGTTTTTTTTTTGAAAAATAAAATTATTTATATTATTTAAAATGAAATCAGAGGAAGATTTTATAATTATTAGATGAAATAAGATATAATTAATTAATTAATTAATAAGACCATTAATTGGGTTAATTTTATAAACTTTTAATCTTATCAAAGAAGTAATTGATATGAATGATAGTTAGTTTACTTAATGGCCCAGTCATTTCTTGTGTATGACCTGTCATGATCTTAACTAGACCTATGTATATGTTGGTTTTATATAATTTACTTTTATTACCTCATTTGTGATTAATTATTATTATATTAAATATGATGGTATGTGATTCAACCCTCCCTATTTTATTATGTTGAACTTGTGTGTCCAATGATGTTATATCTATCTCCCCTTATCCAATCCTCTAGTTCCCCTCACCTATGTTTGAGTTATAAAATATTTTTAATAAATGGAGTTTATAAAGGTGTATGCAGTCGATTCAAGATAGATTTTAGGTGGAGTAGATTGAAGATGGAACCAAGATGAAACCAACATGATATATACATAGTTGGATAGGTGGTATGTTGTAACTCATGCTCATACTAGAAAAAGATGTATTTCATTGGGTTTGTAGGGTTTTTTATTTTCTTCTAAATAAATCAATCATTAGATAATGCTCATGATCATTTCATTTGTTTATTTATTTAATTTATTATTTATGTGTGATTTATTTTATGGACAAAAGACCACAGTCATATACACAAATATACTAATATAAAAAATTATAATAAAACACATGGGTTATGCAACAATATTTTATTGAAATATGGTTAATAACTAATTAGAAATACACATTATATTAACATTATATGTGAAGGATAAAAACAATATAATTATACCCATAATAAAAAAAAATCACTCAATTTAATATTATACGAAACTAAGCCTTATATTACAGGAATAGGATTGGAAACCATATAACTAACTGATTGACTATCCCTTGTTGGGATTCTTAGTATTATCATAGAATTATTATGAAATTTTTGGACTGACATAACCATTTTAAATCAACATGATTCACCCTTTCTTGTATTGATGTTACATGGAGGCAACTATCAAGGAATTCCAAGTTACAATTTCAGGATTGGGAAATCCACTCAATGAATCGGGGCAAAACAATCCTATAGTGGAAAATATATTCATGCCTATATAACGTTCATTAATTGAATGATCCCAAACATGGATTCTAAGAAGAGGAATAACCTTTATTTCCACTATAATTAAAGAGAAACTAGACATTTCAAGTCTAACGGAGAGGGTTTTG
This sequence comes from Viscum album, assembly GCA_963277665.1. Classification (NCBI taxonomy): domain Eukaryota; kingdom Viridiplantae; phylum Streptophyta; class Magnoliopsida; order Santalales; family Viscaceae; genus Viscum; species Viscum album. The sequence goes on from OY728128.1 coordinate 330,601,755, forward strand.
GGGAGTTTATTAAATAGAGATTGGCTTACTAAAATTATATTAATTATGTATCATATGAATTATAATCATGTTATGAAATAATATTCTTCTCTTTTAATATTTTATAATATTGTAATATTCATCAAACACATTATCCGTATGATCAATTTTGGTAGAAAGACGGTCTCTTTATTATAAGAAACAAACTGAAATAGATTAGTCACCTAAAAGTATTGTTGTTCCATGAATGGAAATATTATGAGGTGAATCCTCACAAAATGATACTCCTGATAAAGAGAATAGTTATAAGGACCCAGCCTTAATCATTACATAATCTTGAATTAAATAAATAATTCACATTGAGGATCTTTTCAGGTTTAGAGTTTTAGAGAATTAGGCCATAATTATTACATTACAACAAGAATATTATATGTAGACACTATTAACCAATATCCATTTTTTCATAAAATAATAACTCTTAAAAAAAGAGACATGTCTAGTTCCATGTTATACACAGCATGATTTTTCCTTGATATCATCCTTGACCCTATTCATCTTTATGTCTTCTGAAAAACATTTCAAAACTTAGGATGAGCATAAAAATCTCAGTAAGGGTTATAAAATAATGACAAGAAACATTATCCCATCAATAAATACAAATCAATGAAACCAAATTTTTTAGTCATAACATACCTTACGAAATCATAATATTTATGAATAACACACACAAATCATTAATTGTAAAGGTTACTTATGGAATTCATATCAAACATACATTGTAGCTATCACAGATACATAGGGAGTTACCCTTGGAATACCCATCACTGTATATTCCCCAAATCTCTTAGGGGAAACATCACATTTACCTCCTTCACGTTACCCAATGCATTGGAGAGCTATCCCGAGCGCACCCGCCCTAGGTTTATCACGGAACCACCCGAATACATAAAAAATCCCAATAACCATATCAAAATCATAACACGTAACACAAGTATAATGGAAAGATAATAACATCCAGATTCCAATATATCAAGTAAATATATTGAAATAAACAATGCTTTATTGAATCATTTTCAAAACCATTTAAAAAGAGATTTTTGAATCAAAGTGTCCTATACAACTTTGTAGATTTTAAAATAATTATCATTTTAAAACATTATGGTCCATATAAATAAATCCTTAAAACCAATTTTCAAAACATTAACATTAAATAGAATGATTTAGAATAATAAAATCTTTAAAACATTTAAATATATATTTTAGTTAAAGAGTTTCTAACAAAATGAGAGACTATTGAATACAAATAATTGAGGAGTAAAATATAATTGAAACATTATAATATCATGATAATAATGGGATTCATGATATAATATTTCAAAGCATAGTATATACACATTATAAAAGTGAATTGGTCCATAACAATAAATAAGTCTCAATGGAATTTAAATTGGGACAATGTCCCTTACAAAGACGGAATCCAAAAATTAATGATAAATCAATCAGATAATTATGTGTGAAAAATATAAATACACCCAATATAAGTGTATATTAAGTGTAAAAAATCAAATTTCATTCACACATATTCATAGGACAACATAAATAATAAAGAGAAGATCAACCCAAAGAATAGGAATTGGTTTTAGAAGTTCCCTTACCGATCTGGTAACTTACAAAACATATGCCACATGAAAGATGGATCATCTAATGAAGATGTAAATACTTATAAATGAATGTATATTACACAATTTGTACAATAATTGGCAGTACATACACCACATAAAAGGATATAGTGGCAAATATAGCATGAATTTCACGGGAATAAAAACAAGTGAGATGAAGACCCCTTACAACATTGTAATTAAATCGAGTTGTATGAAAAAAAGTTAATAACCACAAAATGAATCACATAATACAATAAATATAATGAGATTAATGATCATATATATCAAATGTCAGTACTCAATACACCACATGCAATGAATAAGTGTAAAATAATGGAAATATCAAGAAATTAAAAGTGAGATAAGAAAATCCATTACCTCGTGTCCGACATGACTCGATAGTTCTTTAATCTCATGAATAATAAACTAATGTTAATTTAAATCTGATTAAGAACCTTTTTCAAGTTTATTATTCCTTTTATATCACATATTACCATGTTATAAACATTGTGTAATCAATCATGTTAATAACGTTCATTTTGTTGATATTTGGTACTTGAGTAAAAAATGAACACCATATATTTACAAGATGTCCATGTTGTCAAAGGATCATTATATCCAGAATTATAATCACGATTTTGATATCATATATATCATATATATCCATTATATAAATTTTTTTTATAATAGTACATAACATTTAGAGGTAAGAAATGAAATGGACCGTTCATTGAGACGGTAAGTCGTACGTACGCATGAACGCTACATTCATTTCTATTTCTTATTTTAATAGAAATAAAACATAATGATACGTATTTATATTATAATTCCAGTATAATATCAAATATAATATAGTTAACTCGATCCTTTATACATCCCACATAAGGCATTAACGAATCAAATCACTTTGAGGGGCGGTAGTTCGCACTTCCTCAAATGAGATTATCATATTTACCCACTATGGAAACCATAAATGCATGATATAAATTGGAAGTACAGAAGCATAATGAATCATAAACATAATATATATCATATATAAATGTATTTCCATCATAATTTCCACCATGAGAGGCGGTAAGATTTAATTGAACAATCATCGTTTCGTGAGGCCTTAGTTTTCCATCCACAGAAACATTATGTTCTTCATCCATTAGATGGATGTGTGTGTAAGTGTAGTTTGAGTCCTACTCATAAAAACATCCTATTATATTGAGTATATTGTTTTTGTTACAATAGAAAGGAATAAAAAGAGTTTAAGGGTTGGAGAAGTAAAATAAAAGAAAAAAAATTAAGACAAATTGTTACCTTTAATTTGTGTAACTCCCTTTGGTTTGAACCAAATGGACTTCATGAAATGTCTTCTGCCTAAGGTAAGGATTATAGGTGAATGATAGGGATGTAGGGAGATTAATTAAGAAGATTTTGGACCAGAAAAATGGCTTGAGAGGTGTGAGTAATTGGTTAGAAGTGGTCTCTTTTTATAAGGAAGAGGAGGGGATCTTTATGAAAGTGTGAAAATATTATTTTATAATATAATGATATTCGGTTTATAAAGGTCCAAAAATAATTAGGGTATAAGATAAGATGACTCATGGTCTAAATAAAATCATCCAATAATAATTGGATATGTTTTGGATATTATTTTAATATTTATAATCTAATTTATCTAAATCATTTATTAATGAGGTAAATACTACATCATTATTGTGTCAAAAATAAATTAATTTATTCGATGTATAAAAATTATAAAAAAATATTATCAAGTAGGAAATATTTTTAGATTTCCAATGAATATTTATATTCAAAAATATTCTTTCTATAACAAAATATAAAAATTCCTTTACTAAAATATGTTTGTTTTTTTCATTTTTTCCTTTACATTAAATTAATTAATCTAATGTGTCGTTATCTTTTATAATTTGCTCCATGGGGTCCCAATATAGACCCAAATATTCCCATTGTCTTCCATTACACATCCAATAATATTTGGACAAATGTTAAGGTAATTTGTAATTATTATAATATTCTTTTTACCTTGAATTGCCTTATTTACCTTTAACCGCAGTAAATAAGTCAAAATTTACTATTCACCAAAAATTTATTTTCATCTTAATGAACCACATTTTACTTCTTGATAACAACCATGTATGTCATATTTTTGAAATACAATTCACAAAAGTGGTAAAATTTCATTTAAATGAAAACATCAGTTTTTTTAACTACCACTAAGTGGTTTCACTATTCACAAAAAATTAACGTTTTTCAGAAAAATCAAAAAATTCAGCCTAAGGTATATTTGATATTAAAAATTCTAAAATTATTCTTGTTTTACCAAATTAAAACATAAAAGTTTCAATAATTAATTTTGAAATTAATTCCCGTTGTTAAAACAAATAGCATGTTTTTAAGAAACAATAACTATCAAAAGATTGACACTTGTTTATGTCCAATTTCAAAGTGAAATTAATTCCATTGACCGAAATTGGATTAAATGGTTGAAAAATATTCTAATTACACTTTAAAACCAACTAAAATGATAATCTAACAATGTAAATAAATTAGATTAAAAGGCACTTTTGGATTAAAATGCAATATTTTTCATTATTCATTAAAAAATGAACCTTATTAGAAAAATACCAAAAAATTAACCAAATTAAAATTTTTATTTCCCCATTCTAAATAAGGATTTTATTTGTTTATTTATAATGTATTAAAGTAACCAAAACTAGATTTAAAGAGGGTTCTCAATTAAAAGGAGATAAATCGGCCTTTTAATGTAAATTATGCTTAAAATTAGATTCATTCACATTTTAATCCATTAACATTTATTTGATAAATGTAAATACATTTAAAAAATATGTATAATTATATTTTAGTTAGTTTTTTTCGTTTCTTCCAATACAACGGCTAGGAGTTAACTACCATTTAAAATAATAATACTATATTATTAGTGTGCAACCCGTTGTTGCGTATCGGTACGCTATCAAACATACCAACCCCTTTAAAGTAAAATTAAAATTTAATTCACAAATATTAATAAATATGAATTATTTCTTATTCTTTATTTACCTTGGATGTTACATCCTTCCCCCCTTTTGGGAATTGTGTCCTTGCAATTTTAATATTGGGCTTGGAAACTTCATTAAAAGTCCCACATCCGAAAAGAGTCAATAAAACTGTCACATTAAAATAATGGAAGAGAAGTACAAAGGTTACTTAAGATAACCCATACTTGGATTACATGTAGTAAAACATGAATATGAATGAGAGAACAAACAGTCAAGTTCTGACTGAGAGTGATAGAAAACATGATCAGGAGAAAGTTAACCACCAGAAAATCACAAACATGTGATGGGTTCAACGATTCTTGATTCCCCAGTAGGAAAAGTTAATAGACAATGTTTTCCTTTTAAGTTACTTTTCATTGAGGAATATATTTATGAGCTTAGATAAAAACATATGGAAACACAATTACGTTTCATTTAGACTTTTATACTTCACTAGATTCCTTACACAGACTCATATTCTCTCCATACAATGAGTATTCCGGATGACTTGTTTACATTAAAAGTGCTATAATCAACTTCGAGAGAAAAATATAATCCAAAAAAAACTGACCTATATATTTCTTTTGTCTTTAGATATTAACTAAAACAAAAATATTTAGTACAAGATCAGATAATCCCAAAAAAGTATAAACTTTTACATAAATGGAAACTACTTTTAATCTCTAAAACTTGTCTAACAAAACCCAATGTTCAACAAAGACCATTAAATAAACAATTGTCCATAAAATTCTTCAAAAGTAATCCAAACTTTGATTGTAACCCAAACCTCTTAAGGATTTAATTACATATATTTCTAAGATACATCTTAACATTTATCTCCAAGTAACACCAGTTAATCATAAAGTATCATTTTGAAAATTAATTAACCTAATAATATATTATCCATGATAGGTTAATCATTTTCATAAATAAATCAAATCATCATGTGTCCATAATAAAAACATAGATTCGTCCAAACTAAAATTTCAACCATTATTCCACAATATAAATCCCATAGTATTCTATCTTCTTTAGGAATATAGTGTTTCCTCAAATGATGGAACGTCTTCCACAACACCCTTTTATCAATTAATCACTAAATAATTTTTCAATACTAAGTATATCAATTTGATAAAACATAAGTTCCAAAAATCATCTTATTCATGTTCTATAAATACATTGTACTAAAATAATATGTCATACTAACCAAGGACTACAAGTAGGCTAGTGGTAGGCAAGGATCCCTTGTCGCCCTTCGGTTGTGGGTTCGATTACTACAGCCTTGCCGGATGTGACGGGTTGTCACCCATCCTACGTGTTGTCTTTTTTATAAAACATAAAAATAACCCTAACATGTTATAACTTCAATGGTTTCCTTATACCTCTCATTTTCATCCAAATTAATTATGATCTCAACATCTTAACTATTGATGTTATATTTCACCGTCAATTGATAAAATAATACAATCCCCAAAATGAAGAACATTATACCTCGATGATGGTGTCCATTTGGGTTTATTGTCATCTTGTTCACGTAGGTAGAAGGTCCATGCATTGCAACAATGATTTAGAGATCCTTCAAAATCATTTGCTTCCCCCATCCAAATACACCTTGTACATCATGGGTCATATGGGTTTTCACAGAAAAATAGTTTTGGAAAATAATCATGTATGACATATAATTTCAAAACATCTGATAAAACATGATTTCTATAAAACAGTCGAACAGAATTTGAGTTCAAACTTTCAATTAATGGTCCTTTTAAAATACCATAAGTATATACTGAGAGAATATATTTTAAAATAAAATATAAATAGGTTGTGCATGGGTCTCCTTCTTCAGCACCTTTTTTAAAATCATAATATGCTTCAAAATATTATTATAAGGTAAAATATTTGAAAATGCCTTGATAATATTTACATTTCTCAAAAATATGAGAATATTGTGAAAATATGATTTTTCTTAAATACAACCCATGATACACAATGATAAAGAGCTATATTGGAGGTGTTTCAAATCTCAAACAACTACTTCCAAGTGAGTTTTATGCTATAAAAAGTTTCAGAATCGTCCAAACATGACTTTGCAATAATTATTGCAAGCATGTCATCAGGAAGAGATAAGAATGTCATTTGAGATCCTCCTCCTTCCGTTTGTAACTGACATTCCTTGATTTGAAAAAGTTATAATATAAGGATTTAAATAAAATAATATATAGGGACTAACTATATGTCTAACAAAAATTCATAATCCCTATAGTTTTCTAAACTGACCTCTGATACCAACTATAAGGACCCAGCCTCAAGCATTACATAATCTTGAATTAAATAAATAATTCACATTGATGATATTTTTCAGGTTTAGAGTTTTAGAGAATTAGGCCATTTCTATTACATTACAACTTGAATATTACATGTAGACACTATTACCCAGTATCCATGTTTTCATAAAATAAAAACTCTTAAAAAAAGGGACATGTCTAGTTCCATGTTTTAGACAGCAAGACTTTTCCTTGATCTCATCCTTGACCGTATTCATCTTTATGTCCTGTGAAAAACATTTCAAAACTTGGGATGAGCATAAAAAGATCAGTAAGGGTTATAAAATAATGAAAAGAAACATTATCCCATCGTTAGATACAAATCAATGAAACCATATTTTTCAATCATAACATACCTTAATAAATCATACGATTTATGACTAACACACACAAATCATTAATCGTAAATGTTACATATGGAATCTATATCAAACATACATTGTATAAATCATAGCTAATTAGGGGGTTACACTTGGAATACCCATCACAGTATATTCCCAAAATTTCTTAGGAGAAAAATCATGTTTACCTCCGTCACGTTGCCCAATGCATTGGATTGTAATCTCAGGCTCACCCGCCCTAGGATTATCACGGAACCACCCATATATGTAAACATTTCCCAATAACCATAACATAATCATAACACATAACACATGTATAACGGAATGATAATCATTTCCACATTCGAATATATCAAATCAAGATATTGAAATAAACAATGCTTTATCGGATCATTTTCAAAACCATTTAAAAAGTGATTTTTGAATCAAAGTGTCTCATACCACTTTGAAGATTTTAAAAGAATTATATTTTTAAAAAATTAATGTACATATATATAAATCATTAAAACCCATTTTCAAAACGTGTACATTAAATAGAACAATTTATAACAATAAAATCTTTAAAACATTTAAAACTATATTTTAGTTGAAGAGTTTCTAACAAACTGACAGACTATTGAATACAAATTATTGAGGAGTAAAATATAGTAAAAACATTATAATATCATGATAATAAAGGGATTCATGATATAATATTTCCAAGGACATTATATACACAATATAAAAGTGAGTTGGTGCATAACAATAAATCAGTCTCAATGAAATGTAAATGGAGACAAAGTCCCTTGAAAAGACAGTATCCTTAAATTATGGATAAATCAATCAAATAATTATGTGTGAGAAATATAAATACACAAAATATAAGTGAATATTAAGTGTAATAAAATCAGAGGTCATTCACACATATTCATAGGACGACATAAATAAGAAAGAGAAGATCAACCCAAAGAATGGGAATTGGGTTAAGAAGTTCCCTTACCGATTTGGTAACTTACAAAACATATACAACATAAAAGAAGGATCATCCAATTTATATTTAAATACTCATAAATGAAATCATATTAAACAAATATTACAATCATGGATAGTACATACACCACACAAAATGAGACAGGTGAAAATATACCATGAATCTCACGGGAATAAAAACAAGTGAGATGAAGACCCCTTACCACGTTTTAATTAAATCAATTTGTATGACCAAAAGTTAATAACCCCCAAATAAATCACAGAATACAATAAATATATTGATATTAATGATAATATATATCAAATTTCACTACTCAAAACACAACATGCAATGAATAAGTGGCAAATAATTGAAATCTCATGATATTAAAAGTGAGATAAGAAAATCCATTACCTCATGTTTGACTTGACACGATCGTTCTTTAATCTCATGAATAAAAAAATAAAGCTATTTTATACTTTCTTAAGAACCTTTTTCAAGTTTAATATTACTTTTATTTCACTTTTACCAAGTTATAAACATTATTCAATCATTTAAGTTAATAACGTTCATTTTGTCAATATTTGGTACTTGAGTAAAAAATGAACACCTTATATTTACATGTTTTCCATCTGAACAAAGGTTCACTATATCCAGAATTATATTAATGATTCTAGATATCATATATATCATATATATCCAGTATATACATGTTTTTATAATATTACATAACATTTAGAGGTAAGAAATAAAATACACTGTTCCTGGAGACGGTAAGCTGTACGTACGCATGAATGCAACTTTCATTTCTATTTCTTATTTTAATTGAAATAAAATATAATGATACATAGGTATATCATAATTCCAGTATAATATCATATATAATATAGTTAACTCAGTCCTTTATACATCTCACACAAGGCATTAACGAATCAAATCACTTTGAGGGGGCGGTAGTCTGAACTTCCTCAAATGAGATTATCGTATTTACCCACTATGGAAACCATAAAGGCATGTTGTGAATGGGAAGTTCATAAGCATAAGGAAATAATAAAAATAATATATATCATATATAAATATAGTGGCATCATAATTTCCACCATGATAGGCGGTAATATGTAATTGAATAATCATCGTTTCGTGAGGCCTTAATTTGTCATCCAAAGAAACAGTATGTTCATCATCCATTAGATGGAGGTGAGTGTAAGTGTCGTTCGAATACTTATCATAACAAATTTATAGTATATTTAGGATACTATTGTTGTTACAAAATAATGGAATAAAAAGAGTTTACGGGTTGGAGAAGTAAAATAAAAGAAAACAAATTAAGAGAAACTGTTACCTTTAATTTGGGTAACTCCATTTGGTTTGAACCAAAGGACATATTGAAGTGCCTTATGCTTAAGGTAAGGCATCCGGGTGGAGGATAAGGATGTAAGGAGATTAATTGTGTAGAGTTTGGACGATCCAAATGGCTTTTGAGGTGTGAGGAATTGGTTAGAAATGGCCTCCTTTTATAAAGAAGAGGAGGGGCACTTTAGAAAAGTGTGAAAATATTACTTTATAATATAATGATATTCGGTGTCTAAAGGTCCAAAAATAATTAGGGGAGAAGATAAGATGACTCATGGTCGAAATAAAATCATCAAATAATAATCGGACATGTTTTGGATATTATTTTAGTATTTAAAATCTAATTTATCTAAATATTTTATTAATGAGGTAAATACTAAATCATTATTGTGTCAAAAAATAATATAATTTATTCAATGTCTAAAAATTATAAAACAAATACTATCATTTAGGAAATATTTTTATCTTTCCAATTAATATTTATAGTTAAAAAAATTCTCTATATAACACAATATAAAAATTCATTACTAAAATATATTTGTTTTTGTCATTTTTGCCTTTACATTAAATTAATTAATCTAATGTGTCATTATCATTCATAAGTGGCTACATGGGGTCCCAAAATAGACCCAAATATGCCCATGGTAGTTCATTACATATCCAATAAGGTTTGTACAAGTGTTAAGGGAATTTGAAATTATTATAATATTCTTTTTTCCTTAAATTACCTTATTTACCTTTAACCGAGGTAAATAAAAGTCAAAAGTTACTTTTTACCAAAAATTATTTTCATCTTAATGAACCACATTTTACTTCTTGATAACAACCATGTATGTCGGATTTTTGAAATTCAATTCACATAAGTGGTAAAATTTCATTTAAATTAAAAAGTCATTTTGTTTAACTACCACTAAGTGGTTTCACTATTCACCAAAAATTAAAGTTTGTCAAAAAAAAAGACAAAACATTCATCCAATCTATATTTGATATTCCAAAATAATAAATTATATCTATTTTACCAAATTAAAAACATAAAAGTTTTATTGATTAATTTTAAAATTAATTCCCATTGTTAAAACAAATAGCGTGTTTTTAAGAAACCATAACTATCAAAAGATTGACACTTGTTCATGTCCAATTTCAATGTGAAATTAATTCCAATGACTGAAATTGGATTAAAGGGTAAAATATATTTTAATTAAACTTTAAACCCAACTAAAATGTTAATCTAACCATATAAAAAAATTAGATTAAGAGGCACTCTGGAATTAAAATGCAATATTTTTCACTATTTATTAAAAATTAAACTCTATCAGAAAAATACCAAAAAATTAACCAATGTAAAATTTGATGTCCCCATTATAAAGAGGCATTTTATTTGGTCATATAGAATGTATTAATGTAACCAAAACTATATTTAAATAGGGTTCACAATTAAAAGGCGATAAATCGGCCTTTTAAGGTAAATTATTCTTAAAATTAGATTCATTCACATTTTAATCCTCTAACATTTGTTGGTTAATTGTAAGTACATTTAACAAACATGTATAATCATATATTAGTTAGTTTTTTCCATTCCCTCTAATACAACGACTAGGAGTTAACTACCATTTAAAATAATAATACTATATTATTAGTGTGCAGCCCATTGTTACCTATCGGGTACGCTATCAAACATAGAAACCACATTAAAGTAAAATTAAAATTTAATTCACAAATATTATTAAATATGAATTATGTCTTATTCTTTATTTACCAGGTATGTTACAAGAGTGATGAATTTTTTTCTTAAATAAACACCCAAGTGATGTGTTCTATATTTATTAGATCTTACATTCATCAATATCTAATGAGATCATGAATTCACAAGAAGACAAGGATTCCTAATGAATTATCCATCATCTATGTGGAATATATCAAGAGAGAAAAATAAGAATGGTTTGTGATATCAAAATTTCTTTTTTATAAAAAACTCTAGGAAGGTGCACCAATTGGGCCTCATTTAGTCAAACTCATTGTTCATATTTAGTGCCCCACGTTTCTAGGGTTTAAACAACATAAAGAGAAGATCACTAATTTAATTCTTACATAACTCCCTAAAATATTATCTTGATTTATTATTAATTTCAATATGAAAAACAAATAAAAGTATCTTCTAAATATTTTCACACTAATTCACCAAGATTACAAAGTCATGAATCCTGAAAATCCATTATTTCTTATAAAGAATAAAAGTAAAGTCTATAAAAAGAGAAATAATTCCAATTAATCTTTTCAATAATATTCCAAGAAGATTAATACTAGGTGATAAACATGAGAAAAATATGTTTTGTGTTTCACGTTTTGAAAGAAGGTCCAATGGAATAAAAATTTCACTCAATCTAAGAAGTAAGGGGAATATTCTAGTACATTGATTATCAAGTTCAATTTTTCCATTTCAACTAATTTTTATTAGATATATAATGTGGTTCCCACATATGAAATTATGAATAAGAACCAAGTTGATTATGGTGGATTGACCAGGGGTAAATTTTTGAGCAAAAAATTAATCTAGACATGCTGATGTGGATATTACAGACTACCACCTCAAATTGTTTATTAGAATGATCATTATTCTAAAAGTTTTTCATTACATTTTTTTAGTTTCCATAAAAATTATCTTTGTATCCATATTTGATATTCATGTATTTATATTCAGGTATTGATGTGGATTTTTTTTCTTTGAAAAAAAATCAAGTGTTATAGTAAAGAATATTTATATAACGGTTTTATGTGTGGGATTCCATGTAATGAAAGTTGATAACGATAATAATTTAAATTAATCATACCACACCCAACTATGGAATAAAAAATTAGTTCATGTATATTAGAATAACATTATCAAATTACACCAAGATGGATATTTTGGTTCTTTTGAACAAAAAAACTCTATATAGATGTTATTCATGTTTACAATGCAACATGACCAAATCCCTATTTAGAGAAACGGGTGAATGGGACAAGGATATTCTTGAATTATCTCATACAAATGGTTGTAGAAAATATTTAGATAAAAAAATGGTTGGTACTCAAACTTAATAACTTCTAGAGATGATTTTACTAGATATGGATATGCCAATTGATAGGGTATAAGTCAGATTCTTTTAATAAATTTAATGAATATAAGAATGAATTTGAGAACCATATTGGTAATAATATTAAGAATTGTTTCTGATACTAATTTGTAGGATATCTTATTCAAGTATTTATTGATTATTTATAGTACTCTGGGATTCAATTCCCACTCAGTCATCTTTATAAAAAAAATGGTATATTATAAGTGAAATGTGGAACTACACCATCTTGTACATGGAGTGATAAATGATTATAAAAGTGATTATTACATAGTCCTTTTTAGGATACACGTTATATAAAGCATCACATATACTAATCCATGTTCTAACTATAATGATAAATTATATTACATAGGATTTTTTTGAGGAAGAACGATCATGTAATTGAATTTACATGTGTGGAATTGTGAGGCATTTTTTTAAGGCCTCTTTACGTAACAAATTTGATCCTCATATCACAAAGTCTACAATTATAAGACATCTAATAGAAAAAAAGGGATATTATGTATAGTAACCCTAAAAAATCTATTTATTTAAAGACACTACATATTCACTAGTGAGGGAGAATAACACTTCAAGATATATTTGGAATGATATAGAATTTGATGAATTCTATGATTAACGCAATAAGAGTTGGAAAAATAATATATTCCACAAAGACTCATGGATAAATATTTCCAGAGACAAAAGTACTACATAGGAGTAGGAGCATGGTTAGTGAACAATAATTACATGGGTTTCTATTCACCAAGGATGGAGACTTGTAATTAGTTAATAACAATGATTGTATAACCTACAAGAAATAATTAAGTGGCATAGATAATTTTTATGTGTAATGAAGAGATGAATTTTAAAATGGATTCCATAAACCAAAACCAAGTTTAAATTTTTTTAGATCCTCTAATGGATTTAAATGCTATTGGTTTTAAATCAGTATTAGAGAAAAAATTGGACATTTATAGACATGTCAGTATATATATGGCGTGACTCATTGCATAAGGGATCAAATAGAATAAAGGAATATACTATGAAGAAAATGTTTCACTAGTTCCAATACTGAAATATATTCAAATTCTACTTTACATTATAGATAATAATGATAATGAGTTTTGTAAAATGGATTTCAAAACATCCTTCCTTAACAAAACCATTAAGAAGATGCATATATGACAAAACCTAAATGGTTTGTGAATTATAAGGATGCTAACAGGAATATAGTTGTCAAAGTTAAATTTGTGGATTAACATTTGAATATAGGTCATGTAACATTCTATTTTATAAATTCATAATGGAATTTTATTTTATAAAGAATGAATGTGACCCTTGTATCAGAAAGTGGTTTAGTGGTAGTGTGGTTGTTTTGTTAATATTTTATGTTGATGACATTATACTTATTAGAAACAAAATAAAATTCAAATTGTATGTTTATTCTTGGTCAAATAACTGAATATTGATGAAGGAATTTGGTGAAGAAACATATATTATTAGGATCATGATCCAAGAGACTGTTGGGTCTAATTCAATGTACATATATTGAAATTACACTGAAGGGGTCCAATATGGAATAATATAAGAAGGGATTTTTTCTATTGTCACATGATATTCATCCTTACAAGAAAATGTTTCCTCGGACACAAGAAGAAGAAATTAAAAATTAATGGATTCTATATTCATAAGTTATTGGGATATCCAGGAATGTTATGTTATATACAAGGTTGGATATCATCTATGACTTATGTGTGGTAGGAATTTATCAATTTGAAGGAGGAGACAATATTTGGATGGAATTCAACACTATCCTCAGGTATGTGAGATGAACTAATGATATATTCATAGTCTATAGTAGATTTAAGGTATTGTTTGTCGTAATCTATGCATATTCGAGTTTCCAAAATGATTAATATTGTCTAAAATAATGGTCAAGATATATCTTCACCCTCAGTGAAGGTGGATTTAGTTGGAAGAGTACAAATCAAGCTATGTTCATAGATTAAATTATAGATTCTAATTATATTTAGGCTTTTGGGGAATCTAAAGAAGTATTTTGGATATGAACCTTCATCCCTGATCATGGCATGAAACCTCAAAGTAAAGACACTCTCAGACTGTATTATGTTAAAACTATTGGGATGGATCTTTCAAAAGAGTGAATGTCACATCATTAGATGAAGAAAATACATTATAATTATCATATCATTAGATATTTTTCTAATATAAGTGAATTTTCATTGAGTAGAGTCTCCATGGAAGTCAACATGAAAGAACCCTTGACTGGAGTATTAAGTGAGTTTAAATGTGATTTTCTAGAGAGTTCTAGGGGACATAATAAAATTGGAAGTTGTTACTAGTCTATATTAGTCTCTATTGGAATTGGTGTTTTTTAATCAACTCTATGTACTTATGATTAAATTTATATTAAAATACGTGATTATTAGTCAAACATCTTTTTATATAATGTTCATTTTTTTGTTAATTTAATGTAATAATTTCTTATATTATCTATGGAATTGAAAAGAGAATAATAGTTCCACTCTATTATGTAAACCTTAAAATTTGATGAATATATTCATAAACCAATTTCTATATTTTGATAACATCTATGATGGGGAATATCGTATGATTTTTATTAGTGATATTACTCATTATTAAATGATATATAAACTCATAAAGTTCTCAATTTATAATCTCTGAGATTGGAGAATATAAGAATAGATCTTCCATTAAGAATTATCTATATTTTATGTGTCATCCGATATTACTCTCTGTGAGTGTGTGTAATGATCATTAGAAATTATATTAATAATAATAATAATAATTAACATTATATTATTATTAATCTATGACATTTATCATGACCATAGATTTACTGACCAAAACATAGACACTATTTTTTTGGGAAGTATATTATTTTGGGTGTGTCATGAATGGCATGTTATAAATGAACAAGTCATTGAGGATTTTTAATTTCCATACTAATGGAAGTCAATATCTCATCCCTTTTATTGAAAAAGAACTATTATATTAAATTCCATGACCATGTCTTAATGATGAGTCTATTTCAGATGGTCAATGAAAGACGTATCAAGAAGATGAATAGATTATATGGATGTGAAACCTATTTGATGAGATATTGTTATAAATTGGTTATATTACAGAGAGATCACTCATATGTGGTTTTCTACATTTCATCATTAAACTTTTTCTCTTGGGTTCCTTGACTCATTACTAGATAGTAATCATGGACCTTAGTTAAGACCATCAAATCACAATGATAAAGAATCCTAGAGGGTCCCACATTATTTTTTTCTATTAATCTCAATTAAATTATATTTCAATTTAATTATATGAATAATTATTATTATCAATATTGGGGAATAATTTTATTCAGGATTAACAATCACATAAAATAAAAAATATATTTATTCCCAATGTAATTGTTAAATTACACTGATATATGATATTTATTTATTTCATTATTGAATGAATAAATATTTATTTCATTTGGGCATTCAATAAATATCATGGATGAATAGAGGACCATGTTTGTGTTGGATGACATATATTAATCTATAAATTGTTAAATTGATATTTATCATTTTTTGAGTTTGTGAATGTCGTGGAATACATATGATATTATTATTTTAATACATGTAAAGGGGTTATAAATGAGTTTAAAATTTTATTAAGGGTATAAGATCAATTATAATTTTGTAATCCCGACACTAATTAAACCATATTATATTATTCTTGAACTTAAAGGGTTTCTATATTTCAGTTTTTTAAACAATAACTCAAGGGTAGTTCTTTCAATACCTAGAGAGAACCTCTCTATGAATACTCTTTAAAACCCAAAGAGATCCTCCACCATGATCCATCTTGATTCTAGTGATATCATGATGACCAACCATGCTGCACTCAAAGATTCCGATGATGATTCTTGCAGGTTTTTAGTACACATGTGGATAACTACTATAGGAAATTTTCACATGTTTCACGACACATAATGAAGGCATGACATTGGGAAATTTTAGATTCAACAACAATAAAATATTCATTACAAGACAGCTCATTATGAACATAAATTAATTAGAAATAATTATGTGATGACTCTACATTTGGTTATCTAATTATCATGTCAATTAATCTTTAATTGAATTATATTAGTTACGATGTTATACTTCAATTTACATATCATATCAATCATAAATTATGTCTAAAATCAAATTTGGGAATACCAAATGGGTGCTTCCACTACACCCAAATCCTTCAAAGAAGAAACCACAAGAAATAGGCTAACTCACCTAGGGTCACCATGGATCAAACATGGGAAGTAGGAATTAAATCTCAATTAAATGGGATCCAAAACAACTTTAAATATCACCACTTTCTTACAATATTTCAGGATGATTCAAATAGTTGAAAGAAAATTTGAGTGTTTAATAGGGTTTATAAACATTCTTCCAGATGAAATTTTAGGATGTGAATGATTCATTCACGTCATGAGTGGACAAATTTTATAAAACATAGATAAATGCCTCAACCAAATCCAAAATACATGGTGTTAAATAAAATCATGAACAACATGTTAAATTTTAGTATTTTCTGGCACATATTCTCCAAATATGGACCCTCATATATTCACACCATGAATAAAAGGTTCATGTAATTAATTTCACCTTTTGAACCACTCATACTCAATATATGAATCACCATTCCAAACTCGAACTAATCAGTCAAATTTTGGAGAATATTTTATATAAATAATTACTCCTCCTTCTATATGTTATCTTCCAAAATGAAATCAAATAAAATCAGTGCTTCCACCAAGATCCATGGGCTTCAGAAAAAATAAATTGAATGAGTTATAATGATATGGTCCCTTACATGAATATTGGTTCCTTTCACTATAATGGATGTCTTAAACTACTTTAACAATGATGTTATCCACTGTGTAATAGAACACACATGATCTCTTCACCTTTGGCAAGAACATCTCCATCATGAATGTGAACACATGATGGCCCATAATTGTTTAGGATAATATTACCTCCTCTTATTATAAATATGTTGTCTAAGAAGATGATGTTTCCTGGATGGAGGTTAATTGTGTAGAGATAAAACATTCACTACTACATAATCATTCTTATTTAGTGCTACCCTTTATCTATGCTAAAAAATAATATATAAAATTGGTGTAATTTTTATTGCTATCTAAAAGGGATAATAAAGAGTAAATTTATCACCAATAATAAAAGAATTTACATTATTAGTTATTTTTTAAACATGAAAAAAGGCAACCCATTTATCTCTACTAAAAAAAGAAGTTGTTTTGGGGATTGCTAAAGGTGTTTTCTAAAAGTCTTTAGCGATCGTGATGTGATCACATTTAGTGGTTTTAATATCTTTATTTCTAAAACAACATATAAACCACTTTTGGAGGTCTCTAAATGTCCCTATACAAAATATTTGTATTTCAATGAGTTGGCATGATCATGGGATAATCAGGGATGTGAGGTACACTATGCGTGATGAGTAAGTTCCCTTATACCTTCCCTTATTGGCCATGGATGATGCATATCAGCCGAAGGGATGTGAGATATGTTGGTTTAGTAAAGATGTAGTGGGAATACATTTGAGATTAGAGTAGGTGGAATCCATGAGTGTTTTACAGAAATCTAGGGGTGTTCATTCTGTATATGGGGTGGGTGGGGTGTTAGGGACAATGAAGGGGCTGGTGAGGGGTGGTGACGACATGTTATTGTGGTAAACCCCCAAATAAGATGAAAGTGGTGGAAATATCTCATCTTAAATTTCCTCAATATTAATGGATGTCATTGGCAGTCACTAATGCAACCTTTACTGAACACCAATGGGAGCTGTAAATGGTATCCACATCTTGTAAAAATAAAATATTTTATTTCTTTTCTTTTTCCTTTATAAATAGTGAACATTATCAATTCATTTCATAGTGATAATAAAGGCATGCCCATCATAAAATATATTTTTATTATTATATATAATATGTAAATATATAAATATGTTTATATTTGTAAAAATATAACATATTTTCCTAAATATAATTTATATAATAAAAAAATTTATTTACACTTAATATATAATAAATTTATTGAAATGGATTATAAAATAATTAAAAAATCTTATTAATTAAAAATATTCCAATTATTATTTATCAATAGATATTTAATAATAATTTTTTGGTATGAATAATAAATTAATTAATTAATATATTATGTTAAATATAAAATATTTTATTAACTACAAAATGTCATAACTTTTGATCTTCGCATCAGTTTTGAATACATGAAATGTCGAATTATAGCATGAAAAAATTTCTATAACATCTAAACCTAACAGGACCGCAGTCACTATTTTTTGTGGTTAACAATGTCTTGGAAAGCTATCAAAATATTGATTTTTAGTGCGAAATCCCAAATTTTGAAAATTTTATGGAATTTGAGCTTCGTTTAATCGTGTATTCTTATGTTTCTTTGGTGGAGACTGAATTTATTCTCCATGATTACAATCATATCAATATTATAGTATTCATATTTTTCTATTATGATTTTAGAATTTAATCTAAAAACTAATATATATATTTCTATACATTTAACATAAAAAATTAGTTTCATAAATAAATATTTAAACATATTTACATATAAAATATATTTTCAAATATATTAATCGTATTGAAATAATAATTTATTATAAATTTTAAATTAAATAAAAAATTCTTCATTTTATTTTCCTTATTAAAATTTATGTATATATAAATATAAACTTAAAAAAATCATTACACAATTTTTATATGTAAATATGTGTGTTTTTCTGCATTAATAAATATGAATATTTATTTATTTATATATTCTTCTATATATAAATGAAAATAAATATATATTTACACATATGTATATACATAAATGGTCACTTTAAAATATATTATATATATAAATATATATATTCTTAATTATGTTCAATATAGAAAAAAATATTTATTTAAATACATTATATATATATGTATATATTAAATCATTTATAATTTCAAATATTCTATTATAGTTATTTATAATTATATAAATATTTATAATTACATATATATTATATAATATAATGATATGAACTGTGTTGATTAATATATAAATATATAAATATATGTATTTGAAAGAAAAATATGGTTTTATGGATGTTGCTTCTGCCCCGCCCCCAATGGTGTTAGGGTTTCAAATAGCATCATTCGTGGTGTTCGGCAGCGGGCTTCCAGCAGCGACGATCAGTGGGACGTGACTGGGTGTTCTGGTGTCTCATTCATCTATGGGTCCTTTTTCATGAATCATTGATGCTTCATCTACATATAAGCATCCTCCATATCTGTGTGGACCCTCTAATATGTGTAGGATTTATGTGGTGGTGTGTGTGGCTTCTCTTGGGTTGTTCTCAGTGAGTCCTCCAGATCTGTGTGGTGACCCTCAGATCGGTTTGGGATTTGTGTGGCTGTGGTCTTTGTGAGGCCTTTTTAAGATGACAACTTCCCTTGGACTGATTCAGCATTTATTTTATGTTGTTCGATTGTGCATACCTTCCTATAGAAGTGTTTTTTTTATGCTTATAATACTTTCAAGGGTATCTCTCCCACTATGGTTCTTACTCGGGATAATTTGATTTGATGAGTGTGTTGTGATGCATTCCTTCTCAATATTCAAATGTTCATCTGCTTTCAATATTCAGTTTCTAAGGTTAAGGCGGGTCATATTGTGGTATCTGAGTGAGTTAAATCTTGTAAACACTCTATAATTTCATGACTCATCTTGCCTTGGGGATATATTGCATTTAAAATGAATGAGTTGGTCGATTGATTGGTAAAAATTTGGGTTTTCTCCAATTGGATATGTATGTCACTAGGTCCAGGTTTCTTCAAAATATTGTTTCATTTGGGATTAAAAATCACGAGCATGGGGGTTTGAATCCATCTCCTAGAAGGTAGTATTTATTTATGTTAAAGAATGGGACCATTTTTTGATCCTTTGAATGAAGGTAATTCCTCTACATTGTTCTGGGTTTGGGTTTATGATTTACAATGGATGCTTTTACCTCTAAGAAACCCTAATGATGTGGTGAGGTCACTTGGTTTATCCTCTATTATATATAAATCTACAAAATATTGAGGTTATGGGAATTTTTCTAGGATTCATATTGAAATTGATTTATGTTCATGAAAGGTTGATAGAGGTTTTTATCGACTAATGATAAAGAGTATGAATTTAATATTTTTTTGAGCATTTCCCAAATTGTTTTATAGAATGTGGGATTATTGGACATGAAAGAGACTCTTGTAGGAAACTTATGATTTGTGACCTGTGATCTGATCATGGGCATGATAAAAAACATTTTGTGATGAAACGATTGAATTCATATCTGCCTAGCATGGGTGAGGAGAAATCTACCGAAGGAGTTTCTCGTAAACTTACCAGTGCATCTAAATCCAATGCAGCTGGCTTGAACATTTCAAATGAAGTAGTGTAGGAAACTGGTCTAGACAGTACCCATGTTCCACTAAGGATTACATCTAGTGATGATGAAGTTGCACACTCTATTTTCTTTTCTGAAAAATGATAATCTTTTTACTGGTCAATATGTGGAAGAGAAGAACATTGGTGATCATACTATGCTGGGAACTATTCAGGATCCAATATATAATTCTCAGAGTTTTGAAGGCATAAATGTATAACCTTATAATTCTAATACAGCACCATATTATCATTCTGTGATGAGGAAACTATGGTAAGACATTTTTGTCGATACTGAGCTCATTCCTAGTAAAGAGTCCTTGAGACTTGTCTAGAAATATCATCAATCTGGTGTCATGAATGTTTCTAAATTGTCAGAAAGGATGGAAGTTATTGAGGGGGAAGTTTTTGTGCAATGAAAAGGGAAGTGTCATGTAGATACTGAATTTTTTCAAAAGATTTCAAGGAAAAATGGTTATCAACATGAATCACTGAAATAGCATAATGATTGGGTGATGGTGACTGAGGTCAACTGTTTTAAGGTTCTTCGGGATATGGCAGGTTATGAATAGGGTGAACATGAGGTGAACATGCCTCATATAGCATGGAAAATGGGTAGGCACCCAAAGGGATGTGGTTTCAGATGTGGACGAGAGGACGTTACTTGAGGGTTTGGATGAGGTGGTTCTTCTAAATCATCCAGGATCCCTGCGGAACAATAGAAGATTAAGGAGATGTACGGTGTACTTTTCAGCCAAAATGCCTCATAATGAAAATGGGAATCTTCTTATAATGAAGATTATTATCATAAATCAGATATTGTTAATGGAAATGTCTGATGCTTTTTTTATTATGTTTGTGGGTCTTCCCTTGTTTATCCCAGTTCTTCACTCTCATGTACTCTTAATCATTTATTTTTCTAATAATTTTTTTGGAGATTTAGCTCATGGATGGACATGTTTTTGTATATGTCTATGTAATATATAAATCTGTGTGTGTGGATACACACAAAATATAAATATAAATATGTGATAATGTGTGTGAAATATAAATATTTGTATGTCTGTGTTCCTGTGTGTAAATATAAATGTTTGTGTGTATATGAATGTGTCAATTCTATGTGTGTGGGAATCATATTAGTGTATTTACATAAATAAATCATTAAATATATAAATAAATGTTTATAAATATATGTAAATATACAATATATAATTGTATTTAAACACATTATAGATATATTTTATATAAAAATAATTACAATAAACATTTCATTTTATAAATAAGCTATAAAAAATTAATATAAAAATTTACAACTATATGTAAATATATTTAAATATATCTATTAATGTTAACAAATATTTTTTTAGATGTATTTATAAATAATAATATATATATATATATATATTTATATAAATAAATATATAATTAAAAAAATTATGTATATATATAAATAAAAATAGTTTGAACCATGGATTCAAAAACCCAAATCTATGGGCTTGTGAAATTTTAAAATAACAGGCATAAAAACAAGAGTATATGGATCTGCAAGTTAAACCCAAAAATGTGGCCAACAAAAAACCACCTAGACATATATTAAAAATTTATAATTCATAAAATATTTCTGAAATTTCGTTGGTGCAATGTAAAATGTGTCCAGATTGAATGAAGAGGTATGGGGTTTGAATCATGGTGAAAATAGTGTAGAACAGCGAAAAAGGAACTGATAAGGTTGGGTGGCATGGGAATAGATAAAAATGGTTGAAAAGTAATTGATAAAGGGTGTGTGGTGTGATGATAAAGGGCCGGGGTGCTCCAAATCTCCCTGATAAAGGTGGGTTAGATGTGCACTTATAATGGAAGTATAAATTTATTATAATTTTATGTTTTATCAAGACTGATAATGACTCCCTTATGGATGGTCAAAACACAGCTGATTAAGGTATCCCTTAATAGTGTGAAAAAGGGATGATAAAGGATAATTTTATCATCTTTATTATTTTTTTCATATCATTGAATAATATCTATTATTTTATAAACTCTTTTATCATCAACCCTTCTTTAAATATCTTAAAAGAAACATATATTCTTTAAAAAACATTATAGGAAGCTCTCATTGTGAAGATGATGTTATGGAGGATATTGATGATTATAAAGAGAATGACTACATATACAATAAAACTTGTAGTTTGTGGGGGTTATTTTTTTCTATGGGAGTGTTTATAACCCCTTCTAATATTCACTACAAGAAGTTTTCATGATCTAATTGCTCTAGCACTAGGATTTCAATACCCAATTGTTTTAAAAAAATTTGGTCCCCATTCCAAACATGAATGGTAAATTTTGATTACCGATTAATTTATGAAAATTTTCAGGCATGATGAATTAATATTATAATTATGTCTATTTTTTACATGGTAATTTGTTTATGTAATTGATCATAAAAACCAGTTATAGTAGTTACCAACTATAATAAGATCCTCAAGATACAATGTCGTTAATATTCAACATATATCCTATGGTCTAGATACATCATACTAAATGGACATATATGGTGTCTTACAATCGAGTTATGGATTCTCATAAACATTGATACATATTATCATTATGTTTCACATGATGATCTCATGTAGAGTAGATCATAAGTACTGATTTTCAAATAAAAACAAAACTTTTTTTGGTTTTTATATGTAGTTATTATTAGTGGAATGGTGTATTGATCTCTTGAGTTGGGATCATTTTCAGTGTATATTATTTTATTATGTAATTTGATATAAAATAAAAACCGTGATATTTTTTATGGTATAGGTATCATACATTTGGTGCATCATTAGTGGTTTAATATTGATTGAATTATCGAGATATTTCTTGTCACTTCCAAAATGATGAGATGCCTTCGGCCCTGTTGACCAAAATGGTAGTACATTTATTGAATAGAAATTAAATTTTTATTAATAAAAAAATATTTAAGGGAAAAGTGGTAAACTAAAAGGTTCACTCATATAAAACATGAAATGAAACCAATTAATTATTAAAATATATCTTAAGAATACTAGAATCTATCTATATAAATAATTTACCTGAGTGAGTGGTGACCTATAAATTTGGAAAATCTTTTAAAAGGTCTTCAATGTTTTATACCAGTTTGTCCAATGTTTTCATGTACTCATATATATTGATATTCTCATACATGAAACCTATTATAAGTATAAGAACATTCTTTTCAATCCATGCACTTTGTTCACTTTTAGGGTTCACATGTATCAGTCTTCCCATCATCTTCTCTTCTTTATTTATTATTTAATTAATAATAAGAACCTCTTGGATTTTTTATTATTCTTAGTGTATTAGTAACTACATAGATTTGAAATAAACTGCAACTATCTCCCTCAACTGACCTGTCGGAATACCCATAGGAGGAACTATGTCTTGACCCGTCCCAGTGGGGTCCACGTCGCGACACCCCAAGCCTGCCTCCAATAGGCCAGGGGCTGGTGACTAGCACTGAGTAGGCATATCACTAACATGGGAGGAATTTCCTAAGTACTTATACACAC
The DNA here is from genome assembly GCA_963277665.1 of Viscum album. NCBI lineage: Eukaryota > Viridiplantae > Streptophyta > Magnoliopsida > Santalales > Viscaceae > Viscum > Viscum album. Next base: position 330,626,595 of record OY728128.1, read on the forward strand.
GCACACATCTACAAACCCAAAAAGGCTAAAATGTAAAACACTAAGGAACAAAATGCATGCATATAACTAAACCCCAACCAATAGAGTATGACAAAAGGTAGAGTACTAAAAAGTAAACTGGGTCAGAATGTAAGCCCACCAAAAACAAACAAAAAATAGTCTGAAAACTACAAAGTCCAAGCTATAAGCACAAAAAGGTACTGGGACTACTACTCGTAGTCGTAAGAACACCTTGGCCTGTAGGGAACTCAGAAATCTCGGTCATGTCCTAGTCCACCCTAGACTCTATCAAAACGATGATCATCTGTAGAAGACATCAGACATGCAGGAAAAGCCTGTGCGGGGGAGAATATAAGAATACTCAGTAGAGGACCCCAAAAACCACAAAGCAGTACACAAATTAAAGGTACAATCAGCTATGCACAGTATATGTCTATAGAACATATAGAACAAAACTGATATAATCCAAATCTAGACTTGTGGTCTAGAGACAAGTCACACAACTGCATACCCCATTAGGGATTCTATTCGAATATTCCGTGATGCACTAGTTCTGAAAGAACCACTCCATGAGTCTTATAGCTCTGATGGCGTCCGTCCGAGAAGTGGTGTTCATTGGGAACTTTCACATGATGTAGTTGCACTCATTAAGTGAGACACACTCTTGAGTGGGAAGGATACGGTAGATAGAAAGCACTCATTATGGGAGACACACTCCTGAGTGGGAAAGATCACAATACACAGATGAGGATCACTTCTAGGGCCATGGCAGATACCGTGACTCCTCCATATTCACCAGCTAGGTAGAGGATCAATGCCCGGTAGAGTTGGTCACATCGATTCCTAACTCTACCTAGGGTCAAGAATAGATAGAGGATCTCACTCCGAGCCTCCCAGAGGGATGCCGACTCTATCAAAGAAAGTCCGGCTGAAGGGATCATACTCCTATAGTAGGAAATGATGACTGACCATCAAGGAAACGAGAAGAAGGGGCACTAACCCAAACAAAAGATGTCCAGGATATGGTGAACAAGAGGACCATGTTGTTTTCCAAAAAGTAAATGCCGTGTAGAAAAGATAAATGCTATGTTGTATGACTCCAGATACTGCCTGGGTGCAACGGCCCGTGTAGTAGAACTAGTCATGTACAAAAACATAGTACATGGCATGCAGTACGATGTACACGCTGTGTCTGAGTGACTGGGGTTGGCCCCGTGTCATTGGACGTGTGCCCATACACGGATATCAACCCATGTACTTTAACCTATGTCCGTGTATCTCTTGGATACATGTCGAGCTTCACGTTGCCACCTCTACCCAGCTGTACATGCCATGTCGTTTGAAGCCATGTAGATCATCCTGTTTCTGTGTTTTTCCCAAACACACACTATGCTTCGGGGGAAGTTCAACATGCTATGTGACCATGTTCACATGATGTGTGACACCTCTCTAACAACCGAAGCCCTAGACACCGCCAGTACTACACGGCGTGTTCTTCGGAAGTACACGTCGTGTGTTCTGGAAACTTTTAGAAATGAAACTCTTCACCAGTGCACCTCCCATGCTACTCCGATTGTTTTCCGACCGTCTGATCACCACAAAACCATTAGGTTTTTGTCTCCTCGACACCACGAATCCGATTTCAGTGTTTCTGGGCCTTTGATCGGCTCCAAAAACATGTTTTTATATTCCCACATGAAGAACGCTCGAAGAACACCCTTTTCTAGTCTGGTCTGATTCATCGTCTGCCATTTTCGTCGCACCTCTACAAGGTCGTTGAAGTTTCAAACCTTTGATTTGGGATCATTGTATCATGGAATAGATGTGCAACGATCAGTTGCTCGTCGCCCCGTGAAGAACGTGAAGAACATGTGAGAAAAGAAATGGGGAGGAAATACAATAAACTAATTAAGGAATGAACCTCCACCATCGTTTGTCACGGCGTTGATCTACTACAGTAAATAGGTTTAAACGGAGCAGATATCAACATAAATAATATCATGGATTATTTCCCCAAAATCATCCCAAAGAAAACCCTCCCGCAAGAACATACGAATCTACGGATCAACTTGTTCGTGGTTGATCTGTGTTCATCTTTTAAACTCAAAAACGGGAAAAGAAATTAAAATAACAAACCCCTACCTTTCGAAAGGATCGATCATTGACGAAGGAACCGTTCTACCGTTGTCATCGAGATAATTCAATGTTGGTGAAACAATTCTCGATTTCAATCCATTGTCGTTCATCACTGAGAATTCTCTCCAATGTCACGTGGATTCTACAGAGGTTCCTCTCAAACGTTGCTAATGATCAACAATTGCTTAACCCATTAAAAATGTAAACATGTTGGCATTTAATTACATGGAAGTATTAATGACACTAACCTGCCATTTTTTGAGTCATTATGACACATAATTAAATTAGGAAACAGACATCCCATCGTTGTGCTGCAACAGATGTTTCCAAAATATAAAATAATCATTTATCAATTTATTTTATTTTTTACTTTACTAAAAACGTCTAAAAATTAACATTCTCCCTCAACCCGCACCAGTCGAGGATAGGCCCGTTCATAGGTAATGTCATCGTCCCGGACCCAACGGTGTGCTTAGATTTTTATTTTGGGCATCCATTTGGAAACTACCACAACCGCGCACAAGCGCTGACTCACTTAACTTAAAAAAAGTTCAAACCACCATTTCAGGCTCACTAGACCTCAGAATGATGTTTCTTCTTCGAACCCAGTCTCGAAATAATTCCATTTAATATTTAAAATAATAAACAGAAAAAAAATTCATGATGTTTCAATCTCCCCACCATAGGGATTTACATCCCCAAAAATCCAAAACAAAGGCTATAAAAAATATGAGGGTACGGGGCACGGATCTGAGCCTCCCACTCCCATGTGCTCCCCCTAATATTCCCATGCTACCACTAGACGCGCACCAAGGGAATAGATCACCCACGAAGGATCCTCTCCTGCTGATCCTCGATCTCCACCGGGTAATCAGTGAAGGCCACTCCATCCTCAATGTCTAGTTCTCCCCAGTCGATCACGTGTGACAGATCATGCCCATACCTCCTCAACTGCGAAATGTGGAACACATCATGTACTCGATGCAACTGTGGCAGTAGAGGTAGGCGGTACGCCAACTCGCCAACTTTGCAAAGTATCTGGAAGGTTCTGATGAACCTTAGAGATAGCTTGCCGCCTCGGCCAAATATCTGTAACCCTCATCACGGTGAGACTCGAAGAAAGACGTGGTATCCCTCTTCGAAATCCCGAGGCCTCCATCGTCGGTCACCATAGGACTTCTGCCGGAAATGTGTAGTCTTCATCCACTATCAGATGATCTGCACCTTCTCTGTGGTAGCTATCACAATCTCTGGACCCATGAGTGCTGACTCTCCGGTGTCGGTCCAGAAAAGCAGTGAGCGACTGGGTCTCTCGTACAAGGCCCTGAATGGTGCCATACCAATGGTGGAGTGGTTGCTATTGTTGTACGTGATGTCCTCCAGTGGTAGGTGGTCCTCCCCGCTATGACCAAAGTCCAAGATACAAGCTCGCAACATATCCTCCAGAACCTGAATGGTCCTCTCCATCTAACCATCTATCTGGGGATGAAACGCTGTGATCAAGTGTTGATGAGTCCCAAAATCCTCCTGTAATCCCTTCCACAACCGGGACGTGAAGCGGGCGTCTCGATCCGAGACTATAGTCGAGGGGATTTCATGAATCCGAACTATATCTTGCACATAGAGGCATCCCAAGCTTTCTATGGAACTCTGCTCCCTGATAGCCAAGAAGTTGTTCGACTTGGTGAGTCGGTCAAAGATCACCCAGATGTAATCATGCCCCTTGGATGTCAGTGGTAAACCTGTCACGATGTTCATCAATATTCTATCCCACTTCCACTCTGGATCTTCCAGGGGTGATCTAACCCTGTTGGAACCTGATGGTCATCCTTCACGTACTGGCATGTGAGGCATTGAGAAAGGAACTCTATTACTTCCTAATTTATGCCTGAACACCAGAACTGTCATCAGAGATCCTAGTACATCTTTTCCACTCCGGGATATACTACCAAAGGGGATGTATGAAACTCCCTCAGGACCTCCTCCTGGAACACCACTGGTACAATAGTGTGTCCAATGAAAAGAAGTACATTCTCCCCACCTTGTGAATATCCATCAGGAGCATGTCATATGAATAACTGAGCATGTAAATCCACACAGTCAACATCCCCAAGCTATGTCTCCCTAACTTGTTGTAAGAGTGGATGGGTGACAACCATCTACTGTAGGTAAGTTGTATTCTCTCCATCCATAAAGGATAACTGTAATGCGGCTAACTGCTGTGTCACCTCACTCAACACCTATGAGATCGACATCCAGCTAAGAGAATCTGCCACCTTGTTCCCCTTTCCAGGAGTATAGAAGATCTTGAAATCATAGTCCTGGAGGAACTCTATCCAATTTTTTTCTACATCAGATTCAGATCCTTCTATGAGAATATGTACTTGAGGCTCTTGTGTTCAGAGTAGCCAATAAACCGCTCTCCCATAAGGTAGTGTCTCCACGTCTTCAATATGAAGACTACCACTGCCAACTCGAGATCATGGGTCGCATAGTTCTGCTCATGTGGCCTAAGCTGGCACAAACCATAAGCAATCACTACATGTCACTGCATCAGGACACAGCCGAGCCCGGTTCCTGATGCATCGCTGAAAACTACGTACTTGACACCCTCCTCTGGAAATCTAAAGACTGGGGCACTCGGTATACTCTAACTCAATTACTCAAAATCCTGTTGGCACTACTCTGTCCACACGAAGGTTTTCCCCTTCTTGGTAAAGGCTATCATCGGTGCTGATATCTGGGAGAAATCGGGAATGAATCTCTGGTAATATCCTGCCAACCCAAGGAAGCTTCGCACCTTCGTTGTGCTCTGAGGTGGCTCCAATTCTAACACAGCCTCCACCTTGGCTGGGTCCATAGCTACTCCATTTGCTGAGATGACATGTCCTAGAAAGTGGAGCCCTTGAATCCAGAACTCGCACTTTAAGAGCTTCCCATAAAGCTGGTTCTCCCGAAGTACGTCTAGAACCATCCGTAGGTGTCTCACATACTCCTCTTATGATGCTGAGTACACGACGATATCTTCGATGAGGAAAACTATGAACTGGTCCAAGTACGGAAAGAATATCTAGTTCATCAGTCCCATGAACACTGCCCGGGCTTTCGTCATGCCAAAAGGCATCACCATGTACTCATCGTGACCGTAGCGGCATCTGAAAGCCGTCTTTGGTATATCCTCATCTCGCACTCGTAGCTGGTGATTGCCTGATTGGTGGTCAACCTTTGAGAACCATTGTTCCCCTCTTAGATGATCGAAGAGGTCATATATTCTCAGAAGTGGATACTTGTTCTTCACCACCACATGGTTCAGGCACCAATAATCCATGAAAAACCTCATACTCCCGTCTTCCTTCTTAGTAAACAAGACTGCGGCCACCCAGGGTGAGACGATGGGTCTTACGAAACCCTTGTTCTAAAAATCTTCCAACTACACTCTCCACTCACAAAGCTCTACGGTAGCCATCCGATAATCTGATGATGAAATCGATGTTGTCCTGGGGTGTAAGTCGATGCAGAAATAAATTTCCTTCTAGGGAGGTAATCTTGGAACATCTTCGGGAAAGATGTCCTCATACTCCACCACCACTACTGGGAAATGAGATCTCAAAACAACTACTTCTCTAAGGTTAAGGCTAGCTAACTCATGAGTTATCGGTTGCACCCTCCTATGCATGAGCCCATTTTGTGCTTCTTGGGTTTCCTTTTCTGCAACAAAGGAAAACCTCATTCCATCATGGCAGACACACCACACTCCTCGCCTAAGACAGTAAATCTGGGCATGGACTGAAGATAAACAATCCATAACTAGAATGACGTTGTACGGCCTTGAAGCTACCACCAATAGGTTCAAACCGAAACTCTCTCCTTCAAGGGTAAGATCACACTGTCTGCAAAGGTGCGTGATCATTGAGTATCCCCCCGTAGGTGTCTCCAAGCGTATGGATCGATTCAACAGTTCTACTGGAATCTCGAGGTTTTGTACAAGACATGTGGCTATAAGGGAATGACTGGAACCTGTGTCTATGAGTACGGTAGCTAAGGTATAAAAGACACAGATCGAACCTCGAATCATCCCTGGAGCCCCTGGGTCGTATGCCTTAACTGCATGCAGTTGTCCCCACCCTTGTCCCCCAGCTCCCTGAGCCTGGTGCGGACCTCCTGGGGTGGTGGTGGAAGTAAGTCGAAGCATCTAACACCACCCACATCTCTCCCTGCTCTTCTTCCATGTCTGCCACCTGGCGGGTATGTTGTCCCTATTCTCTACCTCTCCCTTGGTGGTCCATCCACCGCTTCTCTGTCAGCAGCTTGATGGGTCGGGCAATCCCTAGCGATATATCCCCTACTATCGCATGTGTAACATTGCTTCTCCCTAGGCTGACTGGATCCATCCGGAGAGCCATGGATAGTCGATCCCCGATCCTGGGTCCTCCACCAACATTTCTCACATCCTGATCCCTGCATCTGTCGTCAGCTCCCTTCTGTCGAGGTCTCTGCACTCGTCTACCTACTGCTGACTGCCAGCAGCTGTCTCTCCTCCGTGAAGAAGCTCTCGACCACCAAATCTCGCTCGAGCACTCCAGCATAAGTCGATATGCATAGGAGCACAACACTATCTTAGATGTCTCATCGTAAACCTCTCTCAAAGGTCTGAGCTCTGAAGTACTGATCCTTGACCATATCAATCGAGTACCTGGCGAGGTTGGTGAACCTCGATAAATAGTCAACCACTTTCATACTGCCTCGCTAGACCTGGAGTAGCTCCTGGATGCGTACAACTCTCTGCGTAACCAGAGAGAAATCCCCCTAGAAGAGTCGCTCGAACTCCACCCATGAAATAGTCTCCTCATCATAAGTCTGTGTGGTCAGACTCCACCATCTTCCGACCGAGCGCTGAAGAAGGCTTGTAACACCCCAAGATTTTACAAAAAATATTCTTTTTAATTTCATTAATGTCATATGTTGTACGCTACACCAAAAGGAGCTTGTACAACACGCATCCTTGACTTTCCTTGCATTACACGCAATCACGACCTTCCTCGATAGCGTGTGTAGTTTCACAAAACAACAATATGCTATTAAAATATTATTTAAACTACCCGTTATGAATAGTAATAACCACTTATTAAAATTTTTTAAATTTTATTTTTCCAAATGGACTTCATTTTTGGATTCATAATATCGAAAGTAGCTTAGGGTGAAATTTTGGTACTTTTCGGATAACTTTCATTTTCTGATGAATAGTGAAAATTACTAAATTTTAATTAAAAACAACTTTTTTTAATCGAAATAATTAATAGTGATAAATTATTAATTTGAGTGGTTTTAAAGTATATTTAGAATATATTTTTACAATTTAATACAATGTTGGTCATTGGATGTAATTTCATATTTAAACCAGTTATAAACAAGTGTCAATCTTTTGATAGTTATTATCTCTTAAAAACACGCTATTTGTTTTGACAACGGGAATTAGTTTTTAAATTAGTTAATGTATCTGATATGTTTTGAATTTGATAAAATAGACATCATTTTTGAATTAATAGTATTAAATATAGCTTAGGTCTAATTTTTGGTATTTTTCTGGAAACTTTCATTTTTTGATGAATAGTGAAACCACTAAGTGGTAGTTAAAAAAACTAAATTTTTCATAAAACTTAATTTTACCACTTCTGTGAGTGGAATTTCAAAAATCTGAGAGACACGGATAATGTCAGTAAGTAAAATGTGGTTCAATGAGATGAAAATAATTTTTGGTGAATAGTAACTTTTTACTTTTTTTACCACGGTTAAAAGTAAATAGGGTAATTAAGGGTAAAAATGATATTATTATTACCCTAACACATGTCCTAATTATATTGGATAAGTTTAATTCGACCAAAAACAACCTTACGAATAAAATATGACCATTTAGGCCCACTTGGATTAGATTACGACATTTATTATTAATTTATTTAATGAAGGGTTAAAATAGTTAAAATCAAAGTTTAATAACTAAATAATTTTTAATATAGGGTTATACAAATGATAAATTCAACTATAAATATACATTAGAAAGATAAAAAGATTTCAGGCATAATAATATTTTATTTGTAATTTTTAGACTTTAAATAAGTTAATTTATTTATGACACAAAGATGATGCAGTAATTATCTTATTAATGAAATATTGACATAATTGATGTTATAAATACCCAAATAAATAAAATATGAGACTTTTTATGAATTCCACTTTTTTATAGGTTAATATGACATGTTAGTATTGATTTAATCAACTTTTTGTGAACTAATAATTCTGTTATGAGTTTCAAACAAATCAATTACTAAATAGTGTCAAAATTGACATAAAATAGTTTTTAAAACAAATATTATATTATTAATTGTTATATTATTCCTAAAAATCTAAGGATCGTCCAAATTACTTAGATAAGGTTATATATATTAATAATAAACAACTTTGGGTTCGTATGGCATCTTATAGTTTTTTTATTAACTTTATAGTATAAGAACACAAGAAGACATGGTAAAAGTAAAATTATTTAACTTAATGTTAATCTAAATGATAAGGTTATAATAGGAACCTAAACTTGTATAAATTCTATTGTATTAGAGGATTTCGACCCATCCCCACATTAGCTTCGAAATAAATCAATTTGGAGCTATTTAAAACCGAATTTGGCTTTATAATAAAATAATATTTTTAGTTATTCCGAAGGTGCCCCTCTCCTCCCTTATAAAAGGGCACCTCCTCCCACTATTTCTCACACCAATTTGAGCCTTCAAGCTCAGCCAACCCCTACCAAATTCTCTTATCCACTTCCCTAGAAACATCCTAGAGGTTCTGGTGTTCCTCAAAGACCAATTTTAGTGCCCTAAAAGGACATCTCAAAGAAGATCTTCAAAGAAGAGGAGGTTTGGTCACTTACAAAGCAAGTCGGACCTAAGGTAAAAGAAATATCACAATCTCATTTTTATCCGAGATTGTTTATACTTTGGTATTTACTGGGGTGTATTTTATCATCCACATCCATGTTTCCTCAATATGTAATATTATTTCTATCAACCTACATTTTTTTAAATCCAATTTTACCCTTCGGTGAGGTTTTTACTAAAAGATATGAAATGAATCTTTTGTCATTTTTCATACGAGGTACTTTTTGACTTTTCCAACAAAAGTACGAGAAGAATGTTTTTTTAACTTATACAGCATGGATGGATTTTTAAAACATTATTTCCAAGAATATTACTTTACAAGTTTTCAATTTTATTATTAATCAACTTCTTTTAGTTTATAATTGTACGACATGTTGAGAAAGGAAAAGTGTTTTTGAAGCAGAAAGGATATTTTAGTCAAGAATGGAGTTCACGTGTTTTATCAAAATTATTTTCCATCTAAGATAATAAAGGGTTCTGTTTCTATCCCTATTATTACATTGATTTTATTATGTTGTGATGGAATTATTTTTATGAATTCCTTTATCTTATATGAATTGTTTTATGAGGTCACAATGTTTAGGATTCCCATTTTTATTTCATGGGTTATGCTATGATGTATGGTTTATGATTTTGTGGAACACATGAGAATGGTATAATTATGAGATGGGTGGGACCTATATCACCCTCCAATGCATTGGGTAAAGATTTTATATCTCATGAGATAGACATGGCTGGAACGGTAGGTTATACCGGTTCAGTGAAACAGGACTGAAACGAGGAGTGAACTCGGGTCAGAAAGGGACTTTGTCCACTATGATAGTCTTGGCAATGAGTCTTGACTAGCAAGAAATGATTCTCTATGATTATGTGTGTATGCCACAGAGTTTAATGTTTTAAGTTATGATTGTTGGGATTATATTTCACTACTATGATTTATCCCATGTTATGAAATTATGATCTCTTTTGCAAGTTAAGATTTCCAAAAGATATGTTCTTATGAATATGACGTGATTGATATTTCTTTTGTTTACCCTTACTAAGCATTTGAGCTCACCCTTTTATGTTTTCTTTTCCCCAGGATATAAATAAAGGATTTATGTTTAAAAAAAAGAAGATCTTTGTGGGAGATGTTGAAGATCTTTCACCACGATTAGAAGATTATATTCCAAGTTTCCAAAGACACTAAACTATTACAGTTCTTGTGTGTTTGTTTTTGTTATGTACTATGTATTCCGCAAAATTAATGTAATGTCTATGTACGTTAAGCTTCGGATCTCTATAGTTGGTATCAGAGGAAAGGTTTAGTCAACCTTTGGAAACTACGATGCGAGAACTTTAGTGAGATCCCTAGAGATATTTATAAGGTATGTCTACTGATGTCCCTAAGGATAAGTATACGTATAGGATATAGTCCTAGAACTATGGTAACTATCTTAGAATTTAACCTAAGATGTTAGATATTGAGGGTACTCCCCATTTACAATGTTGTTTTCCCTAGCATGATTTTTCCTCTCACACTATTCTTTTTGGGTTTTAGACGATGGCTGGAACCCGAAGGAACCATGTTGATCAATGTAATGGACAATGCAATGATTGTACTTCTGAAAAAACAAATGTTATGGGAGATGGAGTGAAAAATATTATTGCTATACTTACACAAGCTATGAACCATTCTGGACTTCCAAATGAGCATAGAAGGGAACAATATTCTATTGATTCCTTCATGAGGCAACGTCCACCTTCTTTCAGTGGGTCTTCTGATCCACTTGTTGCTGAACAATGGATCCGTACCACTGAAAAGATATTTTCAGTTCTTCAATGTTCTGAACATGATAAAGTCATCATAGCAGTATATCGTTTGGAAGGTGAAGCTGATCAATGGTGGAATCTTATCAAGAATACGAGGCCAAGAGCTGAAATTGAGTCCATGGAATGTGATGAGTTCAAGAACTTAGTTTTCAATAAGTACTTCCCTCGTATTCTTCGAACAAAGATGGAGAAACAGTTTCTTGAACTAAATCAAAAGGATGATGAATCTGTTGGTAAATACGAAGCGAATTTTACAAGGCTTGCAAGGTATGAATCTGGATTTATCATCCAACCTGAAAGTAAAGTTGATCGATTCATCCGTGGCTTAAAACCAAATCTTCAAAGGGCATTAGCTATAAGAGACTTCAGTAGCTATGAAGAAATTGTGCATTGTGCTATCAAGGTAGAAATGGAAGTTGGTGTTACTTATCCATCTCATAGTTTGGACAAGAAACAAAAGATGGAGTTCAAAGAAAAATCACAGAATAATGGTGAAAAGAATATGAATGTTTCATTATGCTCAAAGTGTGGAAAGAAGCATGGTGTAGATTGTCTTAAAGGGACAAGTAAATGTTTCAAATGTGGAAAGGAAGGTCATCAGGCATTTGAATGCCGCAATGAAGGGAAGAAGATGCCTAATGATGCAAACAAAGGAAGGGATACACAGAATGAACCTACTACACTTCAATGCTTCTAGTGTAAGGAAATGGGGCATTATGCTAATAAATTCCCTAATCCAAGGGTTAGTGATGATCGACATGAGCAACTACTTAAGGAAAAGGACAAAGGGATGTAACATGCGATCACCATTGGAGATGTTGAATATGAAAACAATATGGTGGAATGATTAAGTGTTTATGTAATGGGATTCCAGAATAATGTTGTATATAGTATCGTGGAATATTTGAATATTTATGTTTTGGTCTATTGTGGTTTTCAATAATTTTATGGCATCGGTAACCATGAAAAGTGATTGAAATATTTTTTGAAAGCAGATGATATGCACATAATGAAGGGATAAAGAGAATCTAATATGTTTGATAGTATTCATGAGCTCATGATTGATATAAGGACTAAGTGATATCATGGTTTGAGTATATAGAATTTTGAGGATTTTGGTATGTGGAAAGTGTTAACATTTAACTGCATTCATGTTTTCACTAAGGTTCAATGGATATTAATTCTTCAAAAGAATACATGATTAATGTATTCAAATGTTTGTAATTTTACCAACAAGATATATATTATGATATATGGGGGATAAATGATGGCATTCACATGATTGTTGTGTGACATTTCAAGTAATCATTTTCTTTATACTATGAGCTTGGACCGAATTATTTTTTATTATGTTGGACATAAGTTAGGATAGAACTTTTTTCGATATTATTGATGTGATGTTATGGTAATATAGATTTAGAAAAAGGACAACCTGCAGAACGGGCGACAGCCCATCGCGTCGGACAAGGCTGTGGGAATCGAACCCACAACCGAAGTGCGACTGACCATTATTGCCTACCACTAGCCTACAGGAAGTCCATGGTTAGTCGAAACTAGTTTTATTTTATCACGTGGTATGATATATGAAGTATAAGTTTGTTTTTGGAATTGTATATGATTAACCTCACCATAGATGGACTTATGTATATTTGATAACTTTTGCAAACCATTTGTTTGAAACAGATGGAATGACCCATACTTTTATCACATGCTCTGTTAACCCTTAACGAATAACAAATTCAACTTCATTTCATTAAGAGATGAATTAGAAATTGTTCAAAGAACAAACAACAGTGATATTGTACCAAAATCAAGCAAGTGTTTCTTCTAATTAAAAATTTTCAACTTTAGGAAAATGATATTGAAAACCAAAAATGTTGTCCTAGTGCCCTTATATCTGATGAATCAGATGGTACCTTAGATCATCGCAAATCTATGGCTTTGTGATTGTTGGCTATTTCATAGCCATTTTCTCCACCACTCTCCATTAGAACATGATGATTAGATTTCTCTTCCATATCCATATTTTCACCTATGTGGAAACCCAGTGATTAGTTTATTTGGGTAACCGTTATGTTTCATACTTTTGTTTTTAAATATTGGTTTTGGTATTCCTTTTTACGATGTGGGTTTCTATTAAAGAAACTTTCGAGTAGTAAACCATTTATAACCCCGAAGAATTTCGAGGGCGAAATTCATTTTAAGGGGGGTAGAATGTTACACCCCAGGATTTTACAAACAATATTCTTTTTAATTTCATTTATGTCTTGTGTTGTACGCTACACTAAAAGGAGCTTTTACAACATCCATCCTTGACTTTCCTTGAATTACATTCAATCGCGACCTTTCTCAATCGCGTGTGTAGTTTCACTAAACAACAATATGCTATTAAAATATTATTAAAACTATCCGTTATGAATAGTAATAACCACTTTTTGAAATTTTGTAAATTTTATTTTTCAAAATGGACTTCATTTTTGGATTTGGAATATCAAAAGTAGCTTAGGGTGAAATTTTGGTACTTTTCGGATAACTTTCATTTTCTGATGAATAGTGAAAGTTACTAAATTTTAATTAAAAACAACTTTTTTTAATTGAAATAATTAATCGTGATAAATTATTAATTTTAGTGATTTTAAAGTATATTTAGAAAATATTTTTACAATTTAATACAATGTTGGTCATTGGATTTAATTTCACATTTAAACCAGTTATAAACAAGTGTCAATCTTTTGATAGTTATTATCTCTTAAAAACACGCTATTTGTTTTGACGACGGGAATTAATTTTTAAATTAGTTAATTTAGCTAATATGTTTTTAATTTGATAAAATAGACATACTTTTTGAATTCATAATATCAAATATATCTTAGGTCTAATTTTTGGTATTTTCCTGGAAACTTTCTTTTTTTGATGAATATTGAAACCACTAAGTGGTAGTTAAAAAAAACTGAATTTTTCATAAAACATAATTTTATTGCTTCTGTGAGTGGAATTTCAAAAATAAGAGAGACGTGATTGATGTCAGTAAGTAAAATTTGGTTCAATGAGATGAAAATATTTTTTGGTGAATTGTAACTTTTTACTTTTTTTACCACGGTTAAAAGTAAATAGGGTAATTAAGGGTAAAAATGATATTATTATTACCCTAAAACATGTCTTAATTATATTGGATAAGTGTAATTCGACCAAAAACAACCTTACTAAAAAAATATGACCATTTAGGCCCACATGGATTAGATTAGGATATTTATTATTAATTTATTTAAAGAAGGGTTAAAATAGTTAAAATCAAAGTTTAATAACTAAATCATTTTTAATATAAGGTTATACATAAGATAAATTAGACTATAAATATTAATTAGAAATCTAAAAATATTTCCAACATAATAATATTTTATTTGTAATTTTTATACTTAAAATAAGTTAATGTATTTATGACACAATTATGATGCAGTGATTATCTTATTAATGAAATATTGACATAATTGATGTTATAAACACCCAAATAAATATAATATGAAACTTTTAATGAATTCCACTAATTTTCTAGGTTAATATGACATATTAGTATTAATTTAGTCAAATGTTTTCGAACTAATAATTCTTTTATGATTTTCAAAAAAATCAATTACTAAATAGTGTCAAAATTGACATAAAATAGTTTTTAAAACAAATATTATATTATTAATTGTTATTTTATTTCTAAAAATCGAAGGTTCGGCCAAATGACTTAGATAAGGTTATATATATTAATTATAAACAACCTGGGGTTCTTTGGGCATCTTATAGTATGTTTATTAACCTTATAGTATAAGAACACATGAAGACACGGTAAAAGTAAAATTATTTAACTTAATGTTAAATCTAAATGATAAGGTTAAAATAGGAACCTAAACTTGTCTAAATTCTATTGGATGAGAGGATTTAGACCCATCCCCACCTTAGCTTAGAAATAAATTAATTTGGAGCTATTTAAAACCGAATTTGGCTTTATAATAAAATAATATTTTTAGTTATTCCAAAGGTGCCCCTCTCCTCCCTTATAAAAGGGCACCTCCTCCCCCTCTTTCTCACACCAATTTGAGCCTTCAAGCTTGGCCAAACCCTGCCAAATTCTCTTATCCACTTCCCTAGAAACATCCTAGAGGTTATGGTATTCCTCAAAGACCAATTTTAGTGTCTTAAAATGAGATCTCAAAGAAGCACTTCAAAGAAGTGGAGGTTCAGACACTTACAAAGCAAGTCGGACCTAAGGTAAGGGAAATATCACAATCTCTTTTTTATCCGAGATTGTTTATACTTTGGTATTTACTGGGGTGTATTTTATCATCCACATCCATGTTTCTTCAATATGTAATATTATTTCCATCCACCTACATTTTTTTAAATCCAATTTTACCCTTCAGTGAGTTTTTAGTAAAAAATATGAAAGGAATCTTTTGTCGTTTTTCGTACAAGGTACTTTTTGACATTTCCGAAAAAAGTACGAGAAGAATGTTTTTTTAAATTATACAGCATTAATGGATTTTTAAAACATTATTTCCAAGAAGCATACTTTACAAGTTTTCATGTTTATTTTTAATCAACTTCTTTTAGTTTATAATTGTACGACATGTTAAGAAAGGAAAAGTGTTTTTTAAGCAGAAAGGATATTTTCCTCAAGAATGGAGTTCAAGTGTTTTATAAAAATTATTTTCCATATAAGATAATAAAGTGTTCTATTTCTATCCCTATTTTTACATTGATTTGATTATGTTGTGGTGGAATTATTTTTATGAATTCCTTTATCTTATATGAATTGTTTTATGATGTCACAATGTTTAAGATTCCCATTTTTATTTCATGGGTTATGCTATGATGTATGGTTTATGATTTTGTGGCACACATAAGAATGGTATCATTATGAGATGGGTGGAAACTATATCTCCCTCCAATGAATTGGGTAAAGATTTTATATCTCATGAGATAGACATGACTGGAATGGTAGGTTATACCGGTTCAGGGAAACTGGACTGAAACGAGGAGTGAACTCGGTTCAGAAAGGGACTTTGTCCACTAAGATAGTCTTGGAAATGAGTCTTGACTAACAAAAAATGATTCTCTATGATTATGTGTGTATTCCATATTGTTTCATGTTTTATGTTTTGATTATTGGGATTATATTTCACTACTATGATTTATCCCATGTTATGATATTATGATCTCTTTTGCAGGTTAAGATTTCCAAAAGATATGTTCTTATGAATATGACGTTATTGATATTTCTTTTGTTTACCCTTACTGAGAATTTGAGCTCCCCCTTCTATGTTTTCTTTTCCCCAGGATATAAAGAAAGGATTTATGTTAAAAAAAGATGATCTTTGTGGGAGATGTTGAAGATCTTTCACCACGATTAGAAGATTATATTCTGAGTTTCCAAAGACACTAAACTATTACGGTCCTTGTGTGTTTGTTTTTGTTATGTACTAAGTATTATACAAAAGTAATGTAATGTCTATGTACTTTAAGCTTCGGGTCTCTACAAGGATAGCTCCTAGGACCACCATCTGGTCTGCCAGTGTCCTCACTAGACGGAAAACTCTAGTCACTGCCTCAAGCCAGTCCTCAGCCACCTGGGGGTCGGGCTCACCCAAGAACCTGAGGGGTCTCTATCTTTGAAACTCATGGAGCGTGCTAAACATGTGCTCCTCGATGGTCGGCACTATAGGTATCACTAGCTGCTCCACTGGTGGTGGCATAGCAGTTGCACCACCTAGTGGAAATGCCTGGGGAACTGGTCCCTGTATCAAAGCCTCGTCACTGAGGGGGTCATCCTCATGATCGTGATGTAGAATCCTAGAGGGTATGCATCACGAGGGCATCCTATAAGGAAACAAGATGTACCATGGTCAATGAGTATATCTGGATAGCTGACACAAAGGACATGAAAACCAAAAATCATTCTTATATAATACATGTACCTTTTTATTTCCCCGCAACTAGTGTTTTCATGTGCCGAGTCAGAAAGCAGGTTATTAGAGCCCTGGTTTATGGATACGTCAGCCGTCATACCAACACTGGAGTCTCTGGCCTGAAAGGTGAACTCGAAACACTTAACATTGTTTCCCCAAACTAAACTCACAGACTCTTGGCTCTAATGTAGAACAGACCCCTCTGATACCACTCTATCAGGACCCATCCCAGTGGTGCCCACGTTGTGACTCCCCAAGCCCGCCTCTAATAGGCTAGGGGCTGGTGACTAGCACTGAGTAGGCATATCACTAACATGGGAGGAATTTCCTAAGTACATGCCCACATGCACTCATCTCCAAGCCCACAAAGGCTGAAATGTTAAACAGTAAGGAGAAAAATGCATGCATACAACTAAACCCCAACCAACAGAGTACGATGAAAGGTACAGTACTAAAAAGTAAACTGGGGAAGAATACAAGCCCATAAAAAACAAACAAACAAGAGTCTAAAAACATCAAAGTCCAACCTGTAAGCACAAAAAGGTACTCGTACTATTTCATGTAGCCGTATGAACACCTCATCCTGTAGTGAAATTAGAAAGCTCAATCCTATCCTGGTCCACCCTGGACTCTGTCAAAAGGATGATCATTTGGACAAGACACCAGACATGTGGGAAAAGCCCGCGTAGGGGTGAGTATAACAATACTTAGTAGGGGACCCCGAAAACCACAAAGAAGTACACAAAGTAATGGTACAGCCATCTATGCATAGTATATGCCTACATAACATATAGAACAAAATAGATATTCTCCAAACCCAGACCTGTGGTATTGACACAAGTCACACAACCGCATACCCCATTAGGGATCCTATTCAAAGATTCTGTGATGCACTCGTTCCAAGAGAACACACTCCAAGAGTCTTATATATCTGATGACGTCCGTTCGAGAAGTGGTGTTCGTCCGGAACTGTCACGAGAGGTTGCTTCACTCGTTACGGGAGACACACACCTGAGTGGGATAATTATGGTAGATATTAAGCACTCATTATGGGAGACACACTATTGAGAGAGAAAGATCTCAATACACAGATGAGGATCACTTCTAGGGCCATGGCAGATAATGTGACTCATCCGGGTTCACTAGTTAGGTGATACACAATCTAGGTAGAGGATCAACGCCTTGTAGATTTGGACACATCGATGCATGAATCTACCTAGGGACAGGAATGGATAGAGGATCTCAATCCAGGCCTCTCAGAGGGATGCCGACTCAATCACAGAATGTCCGGCCGAAGGGATCATACTCCTGTAGTAGGAAACGATGTCTGATCTTCAGGGAAATGAGAAGAAGAGGCACTAACCCAAAATAAAGATGTCCAAGATTCGGTGAACAAGAGGACCATGCTATTTTCCAAAAATTACATGGCGTGTAGAAAATATACACGCCATGTTGTCTAACCTCGGGTACGGCTCGTGGGCAACGGCTCGTGTCATAGAACTGGTCGTGAAGAAAATCTTAGTACATCGCGTGTATTACAATGTACACGACATGTATTACAATGTACACGCCATGTCCGAGTAACTGGGGTTGGCCCCATGTCACTGGCCGTGTGGTCGTACACAACTATCAACCCATGTACTTTAACCCATGTCCATGTATCTCTTGGATACACGCCGAGCTTCACATTGCCGCCTCTGCCAAGCTGTACACGCCGTGTCGCCTGAAGTCGTGTAGATCATCTCGTGTCCGTGTATTTCCCAAACACACACTGATCTTCGGGGAAAGATCAACATGCCATGTGACCAAGGTCACATGCCATGTGAAACCTCTCTGACACCTGAATCCCCAGCCGCTTCCAGTACTACACGGCATGTTCTTTGGAAGTACACGCCATGTGTTCTGGAAAATTCAAGAAACGAAGCTCTTTGCTGGAGCACCTCCCATGTTGCTCTGATCGTTGTTCCAACCATTCGATCACCACAAAACCTTCAGGTTTTGGTCACCCCGAAACCACGAAGACACTTCTAGTGTTTCCAGGCCTCCAATCGGCTCTGAAAATGTGTTTTGATATTCCCGCACGAAGAACACTCAAAAAACACATTTTATCGGTCCAGTCCGATTCATCATCCACCATCATCGTCGCAACTCTACAAGGTATTTGTGGTGAAGAACCTTCAATTTGGGATCGTTTCATCATGGAATGGATGCACAACGATCCACTGTTCATCGCCTTGTGAAGAACGCAAAGAACGCGTGAGGAAATAATGGGGGAGGAAATCCAATAAACTAATCGAGGAATGAACCTCCACCATCGTTCGTCATAGCGTTGATCCGCTCCCGTTAATAGGTTTAAATAGAGTAAAGATCATCATAAATAAAAGCATGGATTATTTCCCCAAAATCATCCCAATGAAAACCCTCCCACAGGAACGTACGAATCTACAGATCAACTTTTTCGTGGTCGATCCGCGTTCATCGTTTAAACTAAAAAACGGGGAAAATAAATTGAAATAACATACCCCTACCTTTCGAAAGTAACAATCATTGAAGAAGGTGGCGCATTGCCGTTGTCGTCGAGATCATTAAATTTTGGCACAAATATTCTCGATTTCGATCCTTCGTTCTTCATCGCAGAGAATTCTCTCCAACGCATCGCGGATTCGGCATAGGTTCCTCTTAAATGTTGCTAACGGTCAACAATTGCATATCCCATTTAAAAGGGAAACATGTTGGAATTTAATTATGCGGCAGTATTAATGACACCAACCTGCCTTTTTTGAGTCATTGTGAAACGTCATTAATATAGGAAACAGACGTCTCGTCGCTGTGCTGCAGCGGACGTTTCCATAAAATAAAATAAACATTTAGCAATTTATTTTATTTTTTACTTTACTAAAAACATATGAACATTAACTTTCTCCCTCAACCCATGTTGGTCATGGTTAGGCCCGTTCATAGGTAAATTTTTCGTCCCAGATGCAATGGTTCACTTATATTTATAATCTGGGCATCCTTTTCGGAACTGCCACAACCGCGCAAAAGCGCCGACTCACATAACTTAAAAAAAGTTCAAACCACCATTATGAGCTCACTAGACCATGGAATGATGTGTTGTCTTCGCGCCTGGTCTCAAAATAATATTATATAATATTTAAAATAATAAAAGGAAAAAATCCAAGATGTTACAAACTACACCGTAATCTATAGCCTCTTCCCTATTATAATTCCCAAGATACATGGAATCATTCTCCGTTGCCTTGGATTTCGACATTTTGGTGGATCATGTCTCTGTTGGAAAAGGTTTGTAGGAATAGTCCATTAGACCCTTCATATTTCCTTTCCAACCCTTCCGCTTCCTCAGACTAAGAATCTATATACCTTAAAGACATTATGCCTTATCTTTTTTGAACTAAATATAAGACTCATCACCATATTCATCTCCATTGCTTCCCTACTCATCATTAGAGTTCTCTTCCCAAGCTTCTTTGACTAGACCTTCGCAATCCAATCCTTTGAATCTATTTCGTAGATTAATAGTTTTAAATTCTTTACTATGGCATGACCTGATCATAGACTCACCCCTATAACCAAATCTTGACAATTTCCACCTAATGGATCAATATCCCTTGCCGCCTTAGAAATTTCTAGATGGTTCCAACAAAGACTCAATCTCATGGGCCTCCACTCTTCCACTAGATCCTGAACCTATAAGTATCACATTTTTAGAGGATATAGGTTCCACCATGATCTTATCATAATTTTTAGCTTCCACTAGATCTTTAATTCATGATGTTGAAGCTAAATTCAATGTATCCACAAGCCCAGTATCACACCATATATTCATGTCACATTTCTATCATTCAAAGACAAAACCCACCTTTGGGTCTAGGGGTAACAATTTTTTATCCTTTTGAAGGATAAAATCTCATACTCAACTCAATGAGAAGACCCATTAGTGAGGTAGTTCCTAAAGGCTCATTGGCCACTAGATGTCCATCTTCAAAGAAGTCATCAATTAAGGCCAATTCCTTCAAACCTATGCCGGGAGAAAGCACCCCTCATTCCAGTCCCATATCTATCTTGTACATACCCTCATTATAACACAAAATCATTTCATTCCCAAATTTATTATATGATGAGAAATAATCCCAAAATGATTAAACGAAAAATTGTTTTATGTAACATAATTCCTCTCTAATCGCAATCCACACAAAATCAATATGAACAGTATACACATCTAATTCAATATAGACTCTTGTAGAAATATGGTGATAGATGGACTGAGTTCTACTGTCCCTAAAGAAGTGTTATGCCTCCAAAAACCATAACATTCATATAATCTAGGGATTTTTAAAAGGGAGAGGTTATCCAATAAATCCCACCCAAATAACCATAGTAGGGGATTCACACATCAAATTAAAATCAAAACTCCACATGAATAGAATGAATCTAGATCCATTGAATATGTGAGGGGTAGTGTAACATGCCTAAATTTGGTCCTCTTCTGATGTAAACTAAATCATGATGTGTTGAATATCGATTAGACCCACTATAGATCATTCCTCAAACCCCAGGGTCCTAAAATAATCTAACTAACAGAATCCATGGAAGGGTGAAGATTCTTGAATCTACCAATTAGAATCACGTGATGAAAAAACAAATCCTCATTGAACTATAATAAGAAGAGCGTAAGATATGATTTCTAGACACCTCATGTGGCATGTGATAGTACTCACTACTCTTGAGATAAATACCTTTAGTGTAACACACTATATGTATTCAAGAGTATGTCCTATTATAAGCTAATAGGAGATTGGGACATAGTGGGAACATACACAAGGTTTGGGATATGTTCGAGTTTGACTGATCATTGATAAATAAATAAATTGGAAATTATTTTATTTTAGAATTATAGTATTTGAAATTATTTACTCATTTTATTAATATTTAATTAATTTAATATAAAATAAATATTTTTTTGAATGAATATTATTATTCATGGTTTGTTATGTATTTAATGGGATAATCAATTTATGTTACTGACTAAAGTATTATCATGATACATATATTTGTGGCTACTATAATGGGATAAAATTAAATAATATTTAGGAAATAATAATTAAGTCAATTTTTGTCATTAAGGGTTTATTTGGAATGATAATGTTACCTGGGGACCTAGCTGAAATTTCTAGGAATTTAAACATACTTATATAAGTCATCGTAATCCTAAATGAATATATAAATATTAACAAGAAGAGTTTCCATATCAATGAATCTAGTCGAATGATACAACTGAGAAGTAGATCAAAATTACCTCAATCAATAACCAACCAAACCATCGAATATGTCATTGTCTCTACCTTGGGAATTCTTATTGTGAGAAGAAACTATACATAAATCTGTATTCCAACTCATGAACCAACTACTGTAATGCACTAAATTTTAATCCATATGTCTTCAAATTTCCCACATAAGCCTCATTTCAATGAAAAATCACTACTATCCATTTTCCATAGTACAACTGGATGGAAACTAGTAGTGTGTGAAAAAACTGCCATAATATACTAGATCTCCCACTAAGTACATAGGTTCCCATGACCAAAACAAGTGAGGTGTAAGAACATTAATGCCAAGTATAACACATAAGGAATAACCATTGATTAACCAAACCACTAACATCCAAAAATTAATTTCTCCACATATTAATTTCATCCATAGCATAACCATGTGCATTCCCACACATGGGGATTAAAAGGTTTTTCATAGTGATCAATATCTCATATGACGTAATTGAAAAGCATTACATAGTGATAAAGAACCCCCAAAAGGGGTAATAAAATCATGGGAACATCAAGGTGTACCTTTCACATTTTCTATTTTAAAACCAATGTACCATGTAATTCAAGAACAACAACAAAAAGTTTTGAGATTCTATACCCTTTCATATTTCTTTAAATTACCTTCCAAATACTCATTGGAAAATTATGGAAATTACAAACCATTTTAAAAAATTCAATGCCACCTTCCCAAATGGGTCTTATTCTTTGAAATACAAAACATATTCAAAGAACATTATTTCAATCAAACACATCTTAAATTAGACATAAGGTCATTTTTCATAAGGTTAAAACCACACACACACTTCAAATCACAAATTTACATAATATAATGAACCCCTTTAGAAATCAATTTGGGTTAAAAAACTCACTTTATATTAAAAAATAAATTTAAAATATAGTTTAATCTCATTGAAAACCAAAACTGGATCAACATCCAACACAAAACATGAAATCCATATCAAAAATCTCCTCAGGTATTTCAAAAAATCTTAGTACATCTAAATAATCCATTTCAAACATAAAAACATGGAATTTAAAATAGAACCCATTTATTTAAAGATCAATATACAACCAAATGGTTCATAAAACATAACAATCATATCATATATAATCATAATATCAATAAAAAGTAATTTATAAATAACCATAACACTATTATTTCCAAAATGAAAGAAATTCATAAAGCACCTACTCAAACTAATAGGAAACCATCATAAATGTATGTCCTTCATTAATGAGCACACCCACAGGGATATAAACTATATCTAAAACACATAGAAACCAAATAACCCTAAATTATATAATCTGAGACCCTTAAATCATCTATAAGAGGTCATGGCTTCATGGGGATACCAAATCCAAGAGAGAAGATATGTAAGGGAAGAAGAGGGAAAGAGAGGATTAAATACCTTAGGACCTCCTTAAAATCAGAAAATATAAGGAAATGATCAATGTTGGATGAGGTTAAAACTCAAACAAATAATTTCAAGAGTAATATTCCATGAAAATAAAAAATATCGGTGAATATCATCTTAATTCAAAGAGGAAAAAATTGGATATTCACAAAAATTAAACACCTAAACAGTTTGCTTGATATGGTTTCATGGTTTTAGAAATTGTGTGCCAATCTTATGTTGGCCACTACCTAGGCCATAAACTCATCACATGGTACACCCTAGGAAATACTTTATTTAACAACCCATGCTCTAACCATGCCATTAGGCACTGTCAAAAACAATATCCACACTACATGATTACTGTACAATTTTCCAAATCATGTACAAGTTGTGCGCCACACCCAATACAAACTAGGAAACCCATAAATTTTCTCCTAGAGGATCACAAAATTTGTACTTCACATTGAATAGTAAGTGAATGAAATAATGTAGGTTTTAAAATGGACTAATGTGGCTCCTCAAGAAGGTAGGTCATGCAGTTTCCCTATAACTATGAGCCTTAACCTTTCATTGAAGGAAGCATCTTATAATTTCAATGTTTTGAGCCAAAATCACATGGAATATTAATCCAAACCTCATAATCATAAAATAATTCAAAAAACATCACATTTACCTAATGGTTTCAGAAACACTCTATCATTCCATGTTTTTCACTTGAATTTATATATTTTAACAGAAGGGAAATAGAAAATGTAAGATCCCAAGAGCACCTACACAATATTACCCATAAAAATTTATTAACCTCATAGTTGAAAACCAAGAACCTAAAAAACCATGAAATTTATTATCCAAAATTATACCCAATATCTCCAAGAACAAGTGAAAAAATGACTTCAAATATGAAGTACTACAAATTACAAGAGACGTAACATGGTCTCCCTAGCAGTTTAAATTCCTCTAACATGGTGAAACTTATGAATAACTAAGTAGAAAATCATCCTCAGACAACAGAATAACTTACGAATAAAATCATACTCAAACCAAAAT
The DNA here is from genome assembly GCA_963277665.1 of Viscum album. Classification (NCBI taxonomy): domain Eukaryota; kingdom Viridiplantae; phylum Streptophyta; class Magnoliopsida; order Santalales; family Viscaceae; genus Viscum; species Viscum album. Next base: position 330,651,215 of record OY728128.1, read on the forward strand.
AACATCCAAACATATGGAAGGAAAATCACCCATAAATATCCATAACATAAAAAAAGGGACCCATCATGGGTTACAGTACACATGTATAAACTATGGTCAATAACCCAATCATACTCACATGGTGAATCCAATAATGGAATAATCAAAACACTAGTTATTATACCAACTTAACTGATATAACAATTACCATAGTTACCCAATAATGCACTCAAGACCATTATCATGTCCAAATCATGATCACCTCATAGTCTCAACACAAAAATGAGTGTAAATCAGTAATATCATGAAATTTTAACCTAGAAAATTATATTCAATGAAATGTAACACTCAACCAACCAAAAAAATCTATGATATTCAAAAAAAACTAAAAGAAGCATCTCTAAAGAGTAACCATCCTCATGATTCTGAAAAAAAAAATATAAAAATATCAGAAACCAATATCCCAACCTAAAAAATGAAGGTACTAATAAAAATAACCCCTCATAAAAGTATTAAACTCATGACCTCTTCTAATAACACAGCTTACAAAACCTCTGAGGATTATCAAAAAAAATACAATAGAGGAATCACCTATGAGACATCAAACTGGATGGATTAGAATTCCCTAGTTCCCCAGACAGTAAGAAAAAGAGATGTCACCTCTTCTAACAAGAAATATCCTTTTCTTATAGCTATGGATTGTCCGGAATTCTTTCCATACTTTTTGGGTCATAATTACACCCATTGGATGTAACTAAGGAATCACCTGCAACAGGATTCCTAGACGGGTCAGTATCCATTCAAATAGACTCTTTGATATCCTTGTGAAATGATATCAGACCCAACATAAGTATTGTTGAACCATGATCTGTGTGAATGATACATTTGATGATATGAACTTCATCATAATTACATATGACCATCCTTATAGAAAATGTGATAACCGTAAACAGTGATTAAAGTAATCCTTCACTGGTATGATTCCCTAATAAAAACCCATGAGGCCAAAAAAATTCTCCCCATTCACAACATTGGGAAAAAACAAAAAGAAAATTACATCTTCAAAATATCTCAATACATACCTTCACGCAGTTATCTAGATACCATTTACACCCAAACAATTTGATTGAACCGACATGAAAAATTGTAACTTATCTCACCCATGAAAATCCAATAATTCCAAGAGAAATTGGGATCACCTAAACCACTTACAACCACCTCACCAGTTCCACAAACCCTTGATCACCACAAAAATAAGGTGGATATTGATTCATGAAGTCCAAGATAATGTCCGAGCTCATGGATGTTTTTTTGTCCACCACTCCACTAAGAGTATGGGTAGGCCCTAGAACTGGATAAAATTTTTCAACCATTCATGGATACAAAAATAAAAGATACATGAGCAATTTTAATTCCGGCCTAAAAACAAAATTATTCCACCATTAGTTATTAATCTTGGCCAAAGACTGTCAAATGAGGTACAAACTATCATACCAAAAGAAAGTTTCATCTAAAACAACCATTTTAACTCATGGATTTTGAAATTATCTTCCACAAATGTGTCACTCGAACACCAATCCATCATAAATTTCAAAAAAAAACATCCTTAGTGGAAAACACACACACGTTGAACCAATAAGGTATGTTACTCAAAATTCCTTTCAAAATCACACTATCATTAAAAACCAAGAATCAAATTATTTCTCATTAAAATTAATTTAAAATTTTCATAACACCATCCAAAGTGTTTCTAAAAATTCCCATTTTTTATCTAAAAACTATATTACATCAAATTATTTTTTAAATCAACTTTACTCAATAATAACCAAGGATGCAAGTATGAAACATCCCATTTTCCAAACACCATAATAAAAATATGCACTTTAAAAAATATTTCATAAAACTAAGGGAATTCACTCATACTATTTATTCATAAAACCATTTTTTTGAAATTAGAATTTTAGAAAAACCCTTAATTTTCTGATAATATGTTTTAAAACAAAGACCACTCAAAAAACCACACAATACATTAATAATGTTTCCCTAAAATCACATCCAAAAATGTAATAAAAACAAAATTCACTCCACCTCCTATAACTGAAAATCACATTAGGAAATGTTTTGAATCAATAGGATTCCAAACCACTCAACTGTGGAATAAAAAATTAATTTTCATGTTTTGGCTTCAGTGATTGGGATTGAATGATCATATTAAAAATAAACTCTATAAAACACGAATACACAAAAGCATGGGCACCATACAGTTTTCCAATCATTGAATTCTAACTGTGCAACTCAGTTTCTCCTCTATTTCCTTCCTAAAACAATGGAATGACCCCACCCCAATATCACTTAAATATTCAAATTGTATAGCAACCCATAAATTTAGATGAAAATACATTACAAAAACAATAATACAAACTCAAATTATTAATTTTTAACCTAAACATCCCCTAGAAAATTGAATCTTGATAAAAGCAAGAGTTATCTAGACTCTCTGCACCCTTACCTACCATGATCTAAAATTTATGTTTCCTATCTACCAGGACATCCCCAAATAATAAGGGAAATTCAACAAGTATAGTCTCTAACTAGAGGAAACCCAAAACCCACTATGATTCTATTTTTTAATGAAATAAATTGGTCATATGTCAGACTAAGCACCCAACCTGACCTACATCAAGTCCCTATGAGAATTCCAGATCCCCATAGGCTGAAAATTCATTAATTGGAATAATTGTAATACCTTTGGGAATGATTTTTCTTAAACTAGAGATAAAACAATGAAGATTAAATAAAGAGATTAAATAATGAAGCATGTAAAATAGGTCATAACCAATTAAACTGATCCAACCCATTTGAATAAAAATAAAAACAAACACAATCCATAAATTGGAGTATACAATAGTGAATAATAGTTACAACACCATAAAAAATAACACAACGTCATATCTCTCAAGTAGAGCTCAATACCATCTCCATGAAACCTTAGATTTCTCACAACCATCCAACTCAACCCACATTGACAACAAATAATGATGAACATATCCATATAGGAACCTAAAAACTAAAATATATATGTATTACATACAAATTATAATATTTCACCACAAACCATCGTATACATAAAATATTATTCTAAATGAAATAATAAATTCTACATTGAAAATAAAGTAGAAAGTAAACATTTTAATATATATCATTTCCTAAAACCAATAAAATGCATTACTATATTTCAAAACACTTCTCTTTGTTTTTAGAAACTGAATAAAATGACTTAAAAACATTCTAAAAAACCTTATATATTTCAAAACAACACACCACTTCACATTTTCAAAAAAAAATTGTTCTCTTATATAATGGAAAATTTCCAATTTGAAAACACAATTTGAAATCAACTTTAAGAACCACACAAGTATCTCTAATTTCAAAATAGGTTTACCCAACCCCTTTTAATAATAATTTTTTCAAATAAAATAAACCAACACACATACATTTCATGCACAACAAAACAAGTACCAACCCTGGAATAAGGAATATATCAAATATAAACCTGTAGGGGTTAAATATCAATGAGTGAAAGGGAACTAATATAAATTAGAACTATATTAAACTCCCATAAATGAATAATCATCCATAAAATTGTATTTTTCATTAGATATAACATAGGGTCTCCTAACATGTGAATCACCTATCCATATATGAATATACCAACCCCTAAACTAACTACCATAAAGTGATTATTATTAAACCATAATTTATCTAGTTATCTCAAAAAATCCTCATTTTAATGAAATCCCCTAATATAAATTTTTTCTAGAATGAATGGAGATCCACTAGTGGCATGTGAAATAACATGTGTAATAGAATAGATCTCCCACTTAGTACTCGGGTTACCATGATCAAAAATAAATTGAGGCATAAGAACATGAATGCAGAGTCTAAAAAAAACATATAACCACTGATAACCCTCAACCTTAACACCCAAAAATGAATATACTCCCATAAAAAATTAACACACACAATAATAAATCACATTCCCACGTAAGTGGATAAATAATAATTTCATTGATATTCATAACCCACAAAAGGGAAATCACAAGCATCGTAGACTAATAAAGAACCCACACAAGGTGTAATCAATTAAAGGATAAATCCATTGGTGCCTTTAACATTACCCATTTTAAAACCAAATTTTCAACTAGGAATTTAACAACAAAAAAAGTAGTGGGATTCCAATACATTTCAAATTTCATATAATGAAATTCCAAATACTCTTTGCAAAATGACTTTAATCACAAACTATTTAAAAAAATTTCAAAGACACCCCCCCACATGGTTCTTATTCATTAAAATAAAAACAATTTCTAAGACCTTCATTTCAATCAAACACATTTCAAAATTAAAATTATGTAATTTTTTACAAGAGATAAGCCATACACACATTTCAAATCACCATTTCAAATCCAATAAAGGACCCATTTATAAAACATTTTGAGGTTAACACCTTCCTTTATATCAGAACCCAGTTTAAGATATGGTTTTCACTCATTGAAAACAAAAACTAGATCAATTTCCTAATCACATCATGAAAACCAATTCAATAATCACATCATTAATTTAAAAAAAAATCACATCTCAATATTTCATTTCTAACATGAAAACATAGAATTTCAAAGAGAAATGATTTCTGATATTTTTGAAACACAATGAAGTTATTTTTAAAACATCATAGGGGTATCATATATAATCATAAATTTAATTAAAGGGATTTTAGAATTTAAATCACCCTTTTTATGATAAAATGATATTTCAAAGAAACACATATGTGGAAGAAGGAAAAAGTAAGGCGAAACATGCCTCCTAAAATATAGAGAGCATTCTTGGGGATTTAAATAGAATATAGAAACCCTAGACACAAAAAAACCCAACATTATAAAGACTTAGAACCATAACATTTTCCACAAGATGTCTAGGGTTTATTGGGGAATACAAATACAAGATATTAGTGAGTTGGAATTGACGAAGTGGTAAAAAGAGGATGAAATTCTACAAAACCACATAGAAGTCACCATAGATTATGAAAGGATCGAAGGTATAGTAGTTTGGTTATCCTCCAAGGGCTCTAAGGATTCATCAATTGTGAAAGAGGGAGAAGTGTGGAAATGTTATGGTCTAAATATTAAACACCTAGTAAGGCCACATGGTTTTCCATAACATGCACCAACCATATTCTAGACACTACTTAGGCCATACACCCCACTCATGGTTCACCTTGGGCACCACATGGATTGAAAAACAGTGCTCCAACAATTTTATTTGGAATTGTAAAAATATATATCTACACATCCTGATTGTAACATAGTTTTCTAAACCATGTGTCTTTTTTGTGTCAAAAACCACACACACAACTATCCTATACAACTTTTATTGGGAGATCTCATGGTTTAGACATAACCATATGCATCCCATATTGACAAGAACATCATTTTTAGAAATGAAATAAGGAGCCTCCTTAAAAAGATTGTATTAATGGTTTACCTTTAACTATACACATTAACTATGAATAGAAGGAAACCCTTAAAAAATTCTATGTTCCTACACAAAACCCCATGGAAATGAAAAATGAACATTAACTTCATAATATAGTACCAAACAAACAACACAGTGACATAGAGGTGGGATCAAAAACTCCCAATCATTCCACATTCATCCCCCAAAAATTCCACAATAAAAATTAATATTAATAGAGAATATAATATCTCAGGTTGACCTAACCAAAAGAACCACTCAACACAATTTATCCTCTAAGCCAACAACTAAGATCCACAAAAAAATTAACAAACTGATCAACCATAAGGATACCCAAAATCTCAAAACAAAACTAAAATAAGATCATGTTTAGTTAGCATTTTTACTTTCAATACATTCAAATATATATTTTTGAAAATCAAAACACACTTTATTGAATACCTTGTTTTACTAATTTTATAATTTCCCAAGGTTTTAAAATGTTTTCATAGAAAATTTAAATTTATCAAACATAAAGGACATTCATTATACAGATAAATATTTCGAAATAGATGACGAATATTTCTAATCATAGGATAAAAACATTATAATTGGATTATTGATACTTTATAATTGGAAGATATAAACATTATAATCAGTAAATTACAATATTTATAAAAAGATGAATTAATTTTTCTCTGCAAGAAAGATAACATAAAATTATTGTGATGATTATATCAAACTGACCATCAGAAATATTTAGTTCAGAACATCAAAGTGAATAAGTAGTTCGTCAAAATACATTACCACCAACTCTGAGAATCATTGAAAATGACCGTTGGCGATTTACCTATAAAAAGAGATGCATTTTGGGAGAATAAAGTGGATAATTTTTCAACATAAAACATATTATTTTTAATGAGTTGTAACATATTCATACATGTTCTTTATAAGTAATTATAGTGTTTCCATTCATAGAATCATAATTTGGATAGTTAATTATTTATATAATTTCTATTTTGTAATTGTTTTGTCTAATCTAGATAAATAGATGGAATCTATGGACAGGATGATAGGACATAATCTAATATTTTGATCTAGTGTTCACATGGTTATGGAAATAGATTTCTTCCAATCATAGTATTGAGGTATTTCTTACTAATGGAAGATAAAACATTGATTTTGGTTAAAATAGTGTATTTCTAAATTAGGGGTTATAGAATTCCTTAATAATAATGTTTGAGGTGTAGATAATTATTTTATTATATTCTGTAAGTATTTTGATACAATGTTATAATTTTTTAATATTCCTTTTTTATATGTTTTATATTTATTGGGATATTATATAAAGAAAGATCAACATTTAATAATATTTTATTATAACTCTGATTTTATAAAAAGTTTTGGATAATGGTTCTTTTAATTACATGTTTGTGAATATCAAACACATTTATCATAGAAAAACCAAAATATAGGAAAAAGATAATTTTTATTTTCATATCTATAAACTAAAATTCACCCCTAGTCTTATAACCATTTCATTACTCATAAAATTCTATACAACATCATGTAATAAGTCATATGAAAAATAGGAGACATGATTTTCTAAATTATTGAATATAGAAAAAGAAGGTGGGTTGATTTAGTAATTCACCTTTTTATAAGATTCAACAATTTTAAAACAAAACCCACAAAATGTATTAAAGTTTATAATCATATCAACTTTTAGTAAATACTCATGTACGAAAATGTAGAAATGTAAGTAATGAATACGATACTTAAAAGGTTTTCCCTCAATGTGAGAACGTAAATCTCTTCCTTGTCTACTACCATTGGTCTATAGAAATTCAAAATTAAGAATATGTGAATAAATCTTGTGCAAAATCTCATTGTACACATTCTATATCCTGAAAAGAATGATTATGCTGCATTTAGTTGGTCTAAATTTATTCTAGACAATCCATGGAGAAAAAAACGAATAAATACTTTTTTGAAAATACTACCCAAATACTCAATGAGGATTCTCATTCAAATTTGGATGGATCTGATTCTCTCTGTTCGATGAGGTTGAGTTCGATATACATAGTCGGATGAATTCAGTGTGATGGAATAAGTACAATAAACCCATTCTCAATCTAAATTACTCAAACTATGCTCATATGCTCACTATGATCCTCCTTAGTTTGGTACACAAAACATTATTATGTATTACCTTCTAATGAGGTCTCAGTTTTGAATGAAGACTTTGAAAGAAATTCTACATCATTCCTCCTTTACTACTCACATCAATAATGTGGAAAACATGAATTTACTATTGTTCTATTTATAGGCATCCCATAATAGAAAATGTGGGAATCCAAACCACTTTTCCCACTTAATAAAATTCAAAAACTCCATGATCTATGCATATTTGAATTTTAGTTTTGACAACATCTACTTTTCACATATCTTCTATAATCTCCTTGAGTCTTCTCCATAATTAGCCTTATTATACTTCAAAACTTTTTTTAGACCTATGTAACTTCTTAGATCATTGTGATGGAAATTCCTTAGATCATTGTGATGAAACATCCTCAATTCAGGATTAATTAACATTCCTCTTCAGAGTTAGTCTGATTGAATTTCTTTCTTCAAGTCTATCTGGTTGAATTTCTTTACCACAATCCATCTAATTGAGTTTTCTTCGGAGTGTCAGCCTTATTGTCTTTCCTTCCCAGAGTTTGTCTAATATATAATACTCATATTCATTCTGATGGGATCCTTATAATGATGGAATTATCATTAAGAAAAAATTATATTTATAATGGAATTCTCATTAAAATGGAAAATCTACTCTTCAACTTTGAATTTCTTCTAACATCATTATATATATCTCATTTAGAATTCTAAAAACATATGTGACAAGTTTTTTGGATCCAATCAAATCATTGTCTTGATTCTTATAACTGACACAATCTTTTTGATTCCTCTATTTATTCAAATTATTTTTTCATGATAGTTTTAGTAATTTATGAGAATATAATTACCAGTAAACCATCATCCAATTAACATTGGAAAGTATTATGACTTCCCTTACTTTCATCATCTTTTTTCATTCCAACCAAAACGCAATACGATTGGATGAACCTATTCTCCTAATATTCTTCTTAACCAATTCATAAAAATTGTTACAAAAAAACATATGATTTTTGAGAATAACAAAATAGGAAACCATCATCTGATCTACATAAAAAATTATTGTGAATTTCCAAACATTCATCACTGTCTTTCATTCCAACATAAACTCTATAATATTGGTTGAACCTATTATCTATCTTTTTTTCATAAGGGTTGCATCACAGGTATTATTAACACATTTCCATATTTGATCACAATAAACCATTATTGCACTGTCGGAATTGAGGTTAGGAAGTAATTAAATTCTATTCCCAAACATCATTGTCCTCATTCAACTTCTTCTTCAATATTATGACATACTTACTCTGCAACTTATTACATTATAACCATCACTGAGTACGATTAATTATGAACTTCATGTTGATATATCTATGTTTAATGGTTTTCCTGATAAAAAATTTATAGAACATTCAACTTTGATGTTTCATACGCCTTCTGTGTCTAGTACATCTCATTCTGAAAACCCATGTCCAAAAAATCTTCCTCAATTATAAAAGCATTTCTCCCCCTTTGTGTTTTGATTAGAACATTCTGAAACCATACACTTTCATAAAAAAAATCATTTAGACGTACTAGGTTTGTCCTAAATAAAAAAACATTCTTTTAAAAAAAATTAGTTGTCATCATATAAAGAACATTTTCAATGCAAAACATCATAATTGTTCTTCAAACTCCCCATTTGGATTTGTTGACATCACTATGTATGAATTTTCTCAACTCTCAATAATTTTCTAGAACTCATGTTTTGAATGAAATCAATGTTTCCAACTTTTATTAAAAAAATATGCTTTCTCAAAAGTTAGTTTCCCAATACCACACTATTAGATAAAGTAATTTTTGAACGATTTTCTTACCTCAATGAAAAGAACATTTTTCATCCACATAAATGTAAACTCCACCATCAGGTATAACTTTTCTAACTTTTATTTTTCTCCCTCTCTCTCTTTATTTTTTTAAATATTCATTATCTCCAATATTATATGATAACCACATATTAATATTCAAAAAATAAATAGAAGTAAAAACTTATTACAAAATAGAAATCTTCTACTTTTACTCCACCATTTGATTATAATCCAAAGCACAATGGGGACATCATTTTGATATTTAGGAAGTATTTAGAGGAAGGTGAACATGAAGTATCATCCTCAAATAAATAAATCTTTCATTTGTAATTTACTTTATGAATATAACATCAATTTGATACTTTTTTATAAATATTATAGAAAAACATATCAAATTGAATCTTTCACTTTTATAAACTAATAAATTATATCAATTTGTTTTGATTGTTATTGTTGGACATAATTTTTAAAAATATTAGTTTTACTCTGATTATCACAAAGAATAGTAAATTTTTTAAAGACTTTTACATGCAAAGCATATAGTTGGAAATTCATCTACAATGCCTGAGTAGAATCTTGGGTAGCTAGAACATATGAAGATTATGTTCTGCTCAAACTTACTGAACACTATTTCTTACTATTTCAACTCACAGAACATTAATCAAAGAAAAATGCACCCCTAGAAGTTGATTTATTTTGATTACAATATCTATCTTAATCAACATTAATATAACCATGAAACTGTATCTCAAAATTTATTTAGTATACCAACCCATTTTATGATTTTCCTTTTACATATCTCATAATTCTCTTTGATTCAAATATATTATATTCTTTCATATTAGTTTGATACCAAAAACACAAAGTAAAATCCCAAAAAATCTCAATCCTTGACGGTGTATGGTAATGTAGACTTCAAATTAGCTTCCAAAATTATTTTTGATTCACAATTTTACTAGAATTAGCAATACTCAACATCATCACCAATATGATAGTAGTATAAAATTTTTTGGATTCCACCATGAAAAGCATTTGAAATAATTTCCCATCATAATTTTCATGAGATAGGAAAATGTATTTCTATTTTTTTGAAATTTTAAAATAAGGAACAATGTTAATTCTATATGCATTGAAATCTCAATGCTCTGTTTCTTTTCATCAAATTTGTTTTTCAAGAATCTTCTCAATACCCATTGAAAATAATATCATCCACATAAACAAATACAATTATAGTTCTAGAGTCCACATATTTTACTTAAAGAATTATATCTACTTTTCCTATATAAAAACTCAACTTTATAAAACAATTTTAAATCTTACATAACCATACATGTGGATTTTTTTAGCACATACAAAGATTTATTAAATCAACAATATTTTTTTCATCCTCATCAAGTATAAACACACAATGTTATTCAATGTATACATATTCTTCAATTTCTCTATTAAGAAATTATATATTTACATCAATCAGATATACTCTATAATTTCAGTGAGAATCCATTTCTAGAAACATTCAAATGGTTTCTAACCTTTCAATTAGGGAAGAGGATTTATCCAAATTCACACTATTCACTTGTATATAGCCTTTATAAATAAGAATTTCTTTATTTCTTGAAATATATACTTGTTTATTCAACTTGTTTATGTAAACCAATTTTGTTCTAATAACATTTTTACCTTTTGGACGTAGAAAAAGATAACATAATTAATTTTTATAAATTTGATAAAAATATTAATTCATATAATTCACTAATTCATTATGTTAAATATCATCCGAAACTGATTCTTCTTCAAATTTTTAGATGAGTGATGTTTGGTTTTCTAATCTCATCTTTCCTCTGGTCTGAACTGGATCCTTCTAATTCCCATAATTATTTTTGGTCTTAATATTTTTTTTGTAAAGTATGGAATTTAAGAGTACCTATATCTACTTCACTTTCCCTATCACATGATTAATTATAATCATCATGAACATTTATTTTCTAACTTTTATTCTCTTTGGAAACTTTCAATTTTTCTTCCTCAACATTCCCAACTACATCAATTAAAGAAGATGTATTCTCAATCACTTTTACAAAAAATTATTCCACCAGTCATTGTAACTATTTTTCCAACATTTTCAACCTCTTATATTGTGTGAATAAACATTAAATGATCCTTCCACATCTATCTCATCAAATTTTCCTAGATCTAGATTTTTTATTTTAAGTAAACATGAAATTTTAAAAAATTAAAGCACTTTGATGAATGTTTTTGTTATAACACATTTCATAACAATTCATACTAGATTCTAACCTTTAAAAACATATTGTTATAACATGTATATAAGTTTTAACATCTTCTCACTATTATAACTTTGAAATTTTGTATTCTCCTAACATTCTTCTTTCCATTTACACCAAACTACTATTCTCCCTTTTTACTACTCCATTTTATTGTGGGGAATACGGTGCACTATATTAATGTTTAAAAACATGAATTTTAAAATAAGTTCAAAAATTGTTACTTTTAAACTATATTTCATATCTATTGTCATCTTATTTACATAAACCCCAATTTATTCTTAAACTTCTTTTCTTATGATATGGTACATTTATATAGCCTCTAATTTTTGTTTCAATGACATTATGTTTGTCATATGAGTGAGAAAATTAGTAATAGTTGTAAAGGATAAATATCCTATTTTGATTGATGAATCATTGGCACACATAAATCATAAGGAAAATTTTCAAGATTCATGGTAGACTGAATATCACCTTTTTTATAAATTTTAGTAGTCAACTTCCCTTTCTAGCAAGTAACACAAACAACTTCCCCTATTCTTTTCAATTCTATAAAATTTCATACAGAATCAACATTATAATGTTTTTTATGTTTTTCTATCCATGTTGGCCATGTATATGGTACCATAACTTATTCACAAATTTAATACATAGATAATAATAGTTTTTATGTTTTATAACTTGAAAAATATTTCCACTAGTTCTTTATCCACTTGTGACAAAATTCCTTTATTTCATACATTTGATAACACACGACTCTTTTATCAAAATCACTTATTTTCCATCATAAAACAAATTGACTTACATTATGTATGTTATTTTTTGACCAATCAATAAATAAAACATTCTTAGATTTCATGATTTCTACTTCAAACTCAGCCATTTTGATTATTCATTTTTTTAAGAACTATCATCCCCAAAGGTAATATCACCATCATCATGATTTTAAACACGTTTTAAGATTTTTAAATAAACTATATTGTGGGAATGACCACCACTATCAAGTATCCTGGTTTTTTCTTTTTTATGGGATTTCAAGGTACTCTCTACAACTAAGGATTTTTCATTAACTTTCTTATTTACAGCTTCCTTTTCTTTTAGTTCATACAAAACATTTCTCAGAAGAGTATTCATACATTCTTCAACAAAAAAACCCCATTGATCATATCATAAAAAAATTCCTCCAAAAAATAAAACTGATTTTTTATTAGAATGTTTCTAAAATCTTGATATTTCACTTTTTAAAATCATTATACATTAAGAATGTTTCCCATTTTAAATTAAATATTTCATCCACTCTATTCAAACATTCTTCTGGGAAAAGATCTGTTATGCTCGAAATTATAATCCTTATGCCCATAGATTCCACAGTACCAACAATAACTATACAATATTGATTTTATATTGAAGTAATAACATTATATTTAGAAAATATATCTAGGTTGATAACTTCTTTCTTCCCTAACATACTCTAGACATGAACCATCATTCCTATCAAAGGAGTTTTCAAAATTTGAAGATGTGATAGTTTCTAACAATTATTCTCAACCCAGTCATCCACAGTGATTTTATGAGCACCTTAAATCTCTCAAAAATCAGATGAAACATTATTTTTAATAGGGTGTTGAATTTTCTTTATTCTTGATCTAAGAATTCTCACACACATTAAAAGTCTTGAATATACTTCTAATGCTTTATTAAAGTTTTCAATCATCACACTTAATGTATTTTCAGACTCAAGAATTTAGATTGAAACTTATTGACTTATTCTTCCTTATATTTTAATTACATAACAAGATCTTCAATAAAATTTTCCTATTCATGACATAAGATATCCTGAATATATTCTTCCTCCTCTTTTATGAAATCTTTTCATCCATCTTAATTTTATTCAAAATCGTTATTCATTACACTTATTTATTTCTTGAGAGTTCTGTTATACTGAAGACCTGAAAAAATTTATTTTCTGAGTTAATATTATCTCTATGATTCTCCACCACCTTATTTTATATTTGAATAATCTTTTGTTTTCTAAAATTTTTCAATAAAGGTATTACATTTTTCTAAACATTCATATTCCAAAAAAAAATTTTAGTTCATTTATATTCAAATTTCATACTCTACATACTTATTTTGATTATATTATCCTTATTCTTATGTTTCTTAGATGAATTTTCTTCTTTAGCAGTTTTTTCCCACTTTTTCCATAGTTTTCTTTCCTCACAATCATCTCGATACCCACAAACGTTCATGTTTGGGAATTTAATATCAATGTGTCCGATTACACCAAACTCAAAATGTTTGATTAGATGTTTTCCTCCAAAAAATCATCTTCCTTTTATATATTTATTCAAAATATAGACTTTTTTATCATTATTCTCATTTTCTTATTTAACATAGAGTTCAAAAAGATTTACATATTCATCATCCTGAGTTTTCATTTTTCTTATATCATTAAAAAAATCATCTTTAATGTTATATTTGAACATTAGAGATTTACTCATTTTATAAGAAGCATGAAAGTTATGAAATTCATCTAGAGATAAATCATATTTATCTTATAAAGAGGAAATTTTAGAATCAAACCTATATGTAATGATTCTCATTATTTCTTCAATATTGTAGAATCTTCCAAAACTTCTCAAAATCCTTTGATGTTGAAAACAATTTCATTTAACCTTGCGATGTATTCATCAATAGTTTCTCTATATCCCATTTTTATGACTTCAAACATACTATTATAGATTTGTATCTTTTCTTCCATCACTTTTGAATTTTCTTCAGTAATACATTATAGCTCATTCCATATACACTTTAAAGTTTTTTAACCCATCACATTCAAATAAACATTTTCTCAACTAGAAATAAGAAGAGAATTCCTAGATTTTCCATAAACATAAATATTCTTTTTAATATAAATATTCATTGAGGGGTCTTTTTAAATATGTGGAAACCCATTTGTAGCTGCATCAAAAACTTCAAGGCCAATAGATATGAGATAAGTAATAATCCTATTTTTTAATCCATAATAATTTTTTCTATAAAACATAGGAATCCCTATACATTGGAAAAAATTGATAATATCTATGATAAGGATTCAATAATGGAATCATGGATCTCATTCATATTAATGATTCAATGATCAAAAAACAAATGAGAAGCAGTGTTGAATTAGTTGTTCTTATTTTCATAAATTTCAACACATTTAAAAATTAACCCTCATTGCATGTTAAAGTTTATAATATTATCATATTTTATTAAATACTCATGTATAAAATTTTTGGAATGAAAGTAAACGGCATGATATTTAAAACGTTCATTGTTAATTTGAGAACTTAATTCCTTTTGATAGACACTCTAGTGGGTCTAAAAAATTACTGTTATGAAGAAGTGAATACAACTTGTAGCAACACCAGTTAGGTACGTTCTATCTCCTGATAAGAATTATTATAGTCAATCCAATTAGTTTATAAATTTTTCTTAAAATCTATTGAGACAAAATAATAATAATGACTTTGTATAAACATTCTCATTCCAGATCCTCAGTCCGATTTGGATGGTTACAAGTGTATTAGTCTGATGAGGATAACTCTAATGGACTCACTCTGATGAATTCACTATTATAGACTTAGTATGATGAACCCATTATCAATATACATTACTCTAACTCTTATCAAAAGTTCAATCTGATCTTCTTCAGTCTGGTAAAAAACATTCAAATGTCATACCTTTTAATGATGTCTCATTTTAGAAACATAACTATGATATTAATTTTTTATCATTCCCCTTTTTCCAATCACATTAAAAATTTTCAGAGTATGAATATAATGTGCTTATATATAAAGTTATTAAAAAATGGAAATTGTGGGAAACTAAAAAATATTCCTTCTTACTCAAATTTAAAAAAATTAAGATATATTCATATTTTTAATTCACGTGTTAACAAAACAAATATTCATATACCATATGGATTCTTCTTGAGTCTTCTCTGTAATCAGTATTCTCACACTTTTTAACTTTTAATTATTATGACAGAACTTCATCATTTCATTATGATATAACTTCCTCATATTATTACAATGAATCTTCATTATTTAATTCTAAATTGAATTTGACCATCAATGGAATTATGGTTTAATATTATTCATAGAGTTAATCTTATTAACATTCCTTATTAGATTCATTCTGAATGAATTTTCTTCTTAGTGTTAGTATAATTGTCATTCCTTCTCAGAGTTAGTCCGATTTAAACTCCTTAACTTCAGTCCAATATAATCCTCATAATGAGGGAATTATAGTTATGGTGGAATTCTCACTATTATGGATCTCTCATTACACTACAAACTCTACTCTGACAAGATGAAATTCTTCAATCCTCTTCAACTATAACTTATTAACCCTCCAAAAAAATTTGTTTGGTTTTTCTAGATATGATGGAATGTATTTCTTGATTACTAGAGTCGATAAAACATTTAAGATTCCTCTATTTCATAAAAATCATTTTTCATGGGAGTTTTCATTATTTATGGGAGCTTCATGATCATCAAAGAATATTATATTTAATATAGGAAATTATTATGAATTCCATTAAATTTAGAACCTTCTATCATTCCAAAAAAAACTCGATACAATTATCTAATCATATTCATCTATTTCTAATTCAATAGGCTTTCATCACAAATTTTATTGAAAAATTATAACATATGAGAATTGTAACCCATAATTTCATTGTCTGATTAACATAGGAATGCATTATGATTTCCCATATTTTCAGCACCATCATTCTTTCCAACAAAACCTAATAAGAATTTCAAAACCCCGTATTTTCTTCATAATCCTTTCATCACAAGTGTTATAGAAAACATTTAATCATAGAGAATTAAAATCTAGAAAATTATTTTTTGACTTGAGGTTAGATAGTAAAGAATATTCACACTCCTTATATCATTGTCTTCATTTAACTTCTTCAGCAACATTCTGAATTCCTCACTCCTTATCTTTATACATTCTAACAAAAATATAGTCAAATGAATCATGAATTTCATGCTGATAGATCTAATTCTAATAGTTCAACTGATCAAAAACATTATAGAACTTCCAACTTACATATTCCTTTCTCTTTATGTATCCAGTAATGATCATTCAAAAAACCTCTATCCGAAAAAACAACTTTCTTAATGACAAATAAATTTCTCCACTTTATTTGGATTGTAAATTTTATTACCATTAATAGTTCTTAAAAAACACATTCTTATGGACTGGGTCAGATGCTAATGGAAAAAAAATTCATTTACAAAACAATTTGTGGTTAAGAAATACATAAATAATTAAAACATCACAAAGGTTATTCCAGACCTAACATGGTTCCCCGAACATTTAAAATTCTTCTAACATAGTGTCTCCTATGAATAAATACCATGAAATTAATTTTTGAACTACCAAGATACCCTTTGAGAAACACACTCTGAAACCAAAATCCCATCCAACCCAAGGAAAAAAATAAACCAAAAAATAATTTAATGGAATGAGCTCTCCAATTAGGTCACAATACATATGGAAAACCTAGGGTTAAAAATTAGATCACCCCCACACGGTGCATCCCAAAATGCAATAAGCCTAAAACCAGTTAATATAACAACTCAAGCAGTAAAACAAATACCCATGTTACTTAAGTATGTAATTATGAAAATTCTAATTTCCAAACAATGAGATACATGAACGCTAAACACCAAAACACGTACAACTCACTACTCTCACGAAAGGTTCTCATAAAAATAATCCTCAATGAAATGACACCCACAACCAACGAAAAAAGCTAGGGAACCTAGAAAAGAACATTAAAATACATCTACATGGGAAGTTTATGTATAATATTCCACAAGAAAAACAAATTATTCTATAAAATTACATTGAAAACCATCCATAAAAACATCCACAAATGGAAACCATTAAAAATATTCCAACAACAATATAAAATGCTCAAAAACCAAGATCAAAACCATTAAAAGAATGATCCCAAAATAAATAACACAACCCAAGAAGATTAAAAAGAAGTCCACTTCTGAAAAACAATATTAAAAAATTATGAATATAACATAAATTACCATAACGAAGGCTAATCCATAAAGACATATATCATGAGGGATTTTCATGCCATATCATTCCACACATGAATCAAATGAGACATATCCTCTTCCCATCAGAAGTACCCTTTTCTTATAGATAGGTATCATCATATATTTTTTCCTGAAAATCTAGGATATACTTATTCCCATTACATATAACTAAGGCATCATTCTCTACTGGCTTCCATGACTGGTCATCTTCTATTTGAATGGCCTCATTCAAAACTTCCTAAAAATATTTTAGACCTAATGAAAGTATAGTTAACCCATGTTCTAGTTGATGGACACCTCCAAATAAATTACCATTATTAGAATCATTGATTACCAACGTTGGATAAATGTGTACTAACTACAAAATAGTTATCAATATACTTCCCCACTACACAATCACCATGATGAATATCTTCTAGATCAATCTATGAATCCCCTTTCAAAACCTAGGGAAATAACCACTTGAAAAATTCCATCTTTATAATTTCCCAAGACATAACTTTTTGAAACTATGGACGTACCAATGACTCCAACCAAATTCAAATAAAATAAATTAGAAATTTCTCAATGGCCTTCACCCAGGAATAATCTTGCATTACAGGAAAATTGAGAAACATCTTAATCTCTTCAAATATACCAACCACTTCTAATAACCTATAATCATCACATTAAAAGTCACATTCTGATTCAATAAGTCTGAGATAGTATTTGAGCTCATGGATGTTTTTATATCCACTGATCCTCTAGGATTATGGATAGGCAGAAGAACTGATGAATATGTTTTGGCCATTTTGGGAGACAAAAATAACTTATACATGAAAAAAATCAATTCAGACCTCAAACAAAAAAATGATTCCACAAAAAGTTACTAATCAACCCTAAAATGATAGACCTTCAAACAATGCATATGTATTAACACTAAAATAACATTTATTTTGAAATATCCATTATAAGCTGGGAATTTTGAAATCTATTTCCCCTAATGAGTATCTAAAAAAACTAGAACAACATTAAAAACAAATAAACCAATGTGGAACACACAAACATCTCCCCTACAAGTAAAGTATCACAAAATTCATATCAAAGTCCCACATCATTTAAAAACCTAACATAAAAATGACTATCATTAAAAATATTTTAACGTTTTAAAAACACATTCCAATTATTTTTTTAAAAAATAAATCCTATTTTTTCATCAAATTTTTTCAAAATCCCCCTTTTTAATAAATTTCTTTTTGGAATGCCCTAGGAAGCACGTTTCAAACATCAAATATTCAAAATACTATAATAAAAATAAGAATGTGGTAAAAAATCATTAAAATATAAGAATTTACTATTACCATTTATTCATAAAACTATGTTTTAAAACAAAAATCAAGAACACAATTTATTTTTCAATGTATGGTCTTAAAAACAAGTTCACTCAGGGAACCACACAACCCTTCAAATTGGGTTCACAAAATTCACCTCTAAAAAGTGATTCAGAAGATTCCCAAATCCACAACATTCAATGGAAAATCAATTCAAGAGAAATTAGGTATCATAAGGAGTCTTAATAACTAAAATGTGGAAGATAATTTTATTTACATGGTTTGGATATATGGATTGGGAAATGTTTCTCCAATAGATCAACACACTCTTAAAAAGAGGCAGATATAACCAAACAGGCACCACATAGTGTCCCAATCATTTCATGCTAACCATGTAACTCAACCAATCCTCCATTTTCATCCCAAAACTAAGTAAAGACTCCCAATATCACTTAAATACTAAAATGGGATCATAATACCATTAACTCAGATCAAAATCCATTACAATAACTAAAAACACTTGAATTCTCAATTAAAACAGAAAAAAAAATTCATTGGATTCTTAAGGCTCATAAAGAGAAAGAGATAGCTAGAATCTCTCATCCCATGCCTATAAAGATCTAATAAACATAGTATACTATCTACTAGATATCTTTAAATAAAAAGGTAAACTCATGAAGCAATGGGTCATGTAGACGACGGAAAATTCCGCTGTTCCCAAACAAAACTCCGGATGCGGAAAGTGAGGTCATATTTGGAGTCAGAAGCACGTTTCGGAGGGCCCGGAGGCCTTGCGCGGAATTTTGGAGACCCGCGCGCAAAGTTGTAGAGCCGCGTGCAACCCTCCCGGGATGCGCGCAATGCGCTGGGCCGGCGCGCAATTTTGCGCGCCCGTGGCCTGCGCGACTCCCTTGCGCACCGGGCCCGATTCCGCGCCCGTGAAGGAGATTGCGCGCCCGCTGACCAGATTCCGCGCTCGGGGTTGCCTATAAATATAAGGCGACCCCCGACGTTTTGAAGGATTCCGGAATTTGAAGAGTCGCTCGTTCGTGCAATCCAACCGCTTCCGCGCGCAATGTCGATCTCCAGGTAACCTCCTTTCTTTCGCGCAAGAAATCCTCGGGGTTCGCCTCCGCGCGCAATCCCTTTGGATCCTTTCTTTTGAACTAACTCTTCACCCAAAGGCCTTTGCGCGCAAAAGAAGACTCTTGCGCGCAATTGCCCCCGGGTGCGCACAATCCAGCCCGATTGCGCGCACCCCCCTTTTTCAAAGTGGCCATTCGTTAAGGAATGAGCCGTTTCCCCCGCGCGCTATCAGAAGCCCGGTGCGCGCAATCTCAATCATTCGCGCGCAAAGTGTTGGCCCAATTGCGCGCCAGCCCGTCCAATTGCGCGCCGACCGCGGGATTGCGCGCCAAGCTCCTCTTTTGCGCGCAACCCGCTGGAGTCGCCCCCTTTGACCCCCTGAGGGTACACGCCTGCGTGGCACCCAGTGATCCTCATCCTGGGTACTCGCACTGAGCGTTGCCTTCCTGTGCGGCCCTCCAGGCTCGTGCGAAGTGACACGGACCTATCGGCGGCTTCGACGTCCTGCACGACGTTAAACTGCATACGTCCAAGCTGCACGACGTTAAATTGCCTAGCCTCCATCGTCCTCACTACAAGACGTTAAACTGCCAAGCGTCTTCGTCCCGCATGACGTTAAACTGCCCTTCGTCCCACATGACGTTAAACTGTACTTCGTCCCACATGACGTTAAACTGGATTTCGTCCGGCAAGACGTTAAACCGTCCGCTTCGTCCCACATGACGTTAAACTGCCCTTCGTCCCGCATGACGTTAAACTACCCTTCGTCCCCCATGACGTTAAACTGTACTTCGTCCCACATGACGTTAAACTGTATTTCGTCCGGCAAGACGTTAAACTGTCCGCTTCGTCCCACATGACGTTAAACTGTACTTCGTCCCACATGACATTAAACTGTACTTTGTCCGGCAAGACGTTAAACCGTCCGCATCACCCGATCCCATGCCTCGCATGCAGGGTCCCCCTCCCATTTTGGATGTGGCCCCCACCCGCTCGTCTCTGCAGGGATGTCGGGATTGGAGTGGCCTTCGCCCACGGGGACAGGGTATTACAAACTGAGCGAACTACGTGGACTATGATCCCTGTCTTCTAAACAGGTTACATAGGAAGCCTCTCTGAGGTTCAAGCCCACCACCTGGTCGTCTGGTCGTATTCACGTCGGTCCGTCCATCAGTGGACCCCTCCCAGGTTCGCATTTGCGTCGATTCACCTATGAATCCGCCCTTGTGGGAGACTGCACGTGTGTATCTCCATTGTGCTTCCCCACTGCCGAAGCCAGTAGAGGGCGTGACAGGGATCGAGGTCTCTCACCTTCGGCCCAAGTCCATCTCCAACTGAGCTTTGCCGCATCCAGGCTGCCTCAGTGCGTAAGTCCTGACAGAATGAACTACGTGGACTCTGATCCCTATCTCCTAAACAGGGTACGTAGGAAGCCTCCCTGAGGTTCAATCCCACTACCTGGTCGTCCCGGTCGTATTCACGACGGTTCGTCCATCAGTGGACCCCTCCCGGGTTCACACATGCATCGATTCACCTATGAATCCGCCCTCATGGGAGACTGCACATGTGTATCTCCATTGTGCTTCCCCACTGCCTCTTTCTCTTTTCAGCGTCCAGCACGACGTGAAACTGTGATCCACCCGGCCGTTCCATCCCCCTCTGTGTGAGGTGGTTCCGTTCAATCCTCCGCCCGGCGGCCTCGACCTCTTCGTGAGTCGGCTTGACGACGTCCAACATGACATTAAACTGTATATTCGAACTACGCTGACTTTGATCCGCTCTAACGCGCGGTACGTAGGAAGCCTCTACGGGGTCCAAGCTCTTCACCCCATCATCCATCCTGATCCTTACCCAGGCCGCCACATCCCGGTGGGGTCATGCCATTTCATTCCACTCCACTTCACTCGGGAAGCCGCCCATGTGCTGGCCCCAGCGTCGGAGGTTCCCCGCAAGGGGTTCTGTCATCTGATTCACTTCTCGTGTTGATCAGTCCGATGCCATCCCCGCTGGACGTTAAACTCGCGACATACCCCGTGTTAAACATGGGAAGCAGAGGAAAACCTCAGGTAACGCAGTTCCCCGCACCCAGCGTGGGATGCCTCAGGCCATCACGCCTTCGAGAAGCCCTATTAGGGACGGAAAATCAGACATGCAGAGCCGCAGTGTTAAGACACGCCCCCAACACCCAGAGCTACCCGGTCTCCTCACCGCAGGTTGCTGCCCCGACCAGACTCCTTGGAGCGTCCGGGCGGAAGCAGCGTAATTAACCGGTGTCCATGAAGACGTTACGCCGGGAACGAGATTCACGAGCACGTCTTAAATCTATGAGGGAGACCCGGATTAGGCGACGAGTTCCGAGGAGACGTCCACGGAAGGAGGAGCCGACATCCCATCATCCCGGTTTCGATCAAGGAGCAGACGTCCTTGAATAAGGGACGGATGCCGCCCGCCTTTGGAAAGCGGGACCGAGGGGCCACAAGCCGTGCAACCATCCCCTCGGGTCGACGGGCGCACGCGCGAACGCGTCCTGGCGGAACAGCGTCGGAACAGAAACTCGGCGCACATCCGCACCGAAACAGAAAAATGGTGAACCCGACGTGAATCTCTTCTCCTCAATACGAAGACCAATGACTTTCAGGGGTGTTGGAAGACCAGCATGCTGCTCGACCGAGCATTCAGCACCGGGGCACGGAACCCGCCAGGGGCTGGGGAAGGAAAATCGGGCACTCCGTCTCACGACGTCGATGGCCTGGGTTCCCCCCACGGAAGGCGTCGTGGCACTAATGGTTGGTTGTCGATTCCTTTTCCTGTCAGTGTTAATGGGTTTTTCTCTCTGCTTCCAGGAATCAAGTCGCCCAATCCAGCGCCCGATCGCCACCCGCACACTGGCGCAGGGGTAGGGGAAACACCGACGTGGCTACTCCGCGCGGTCCCGCCCGTTCCACAGCCGTCCCAGCAGCCGCAGCTGCGGGGCAACCATGCCCTCTCTCCCCCTCGGAGGTCAACCAAAGAAGGTTGATCAAAAACTTGGTGCGGAGATATGAGGAAGAGGGAGTCATCCCCACCAGGGACATGGCTCGCCTAGACCTCGAGGAAGCCGCACCTCGCCACCAACGCTGCCCCCGAGGGCCGCGCAGGGAGGCACCGCTGCCTACCTTGACGTCCAACCGCTTCGGGAGTTTATCCCCGGAACGCTCCGACAGGTCCTTCACCTATGCGGATGAGGTGTAAGATGCCCGGGACCACCCTATCCGGGATTTGCTCTAGGGATCCGCGATAAGGGCTCCTGTCAGGCCACGGCGACATCACCGCCAGGCCTCTCAAGTCGAAGAACAGGCTCTCCACCTGCCCGCGCCGCTCATCCCGACTCGTTTGTCCCGACGCCAACGTCGGGCACGAGCGGAAGTGGATGCCCACCTTGGGGCCCTAGCAACAGTGACCGCGTTGGCTCAAGCCACTACTGGCTCCAGTCACCAGGCCCCTGCGCATCCTGAGCAGGGGCACTTCTATGCCCGACCAGGATCGAGGCCCCGACCGCCCCAAAGGCAGGTTGGGTTGACTCTCCCGGTTGCTGGTACAGGCAATAGCCACCGCGGACCACCTCGGGGTAGCGCTATTCACCGGCAGGGCCTACTCCGTGTGGCCGATCTAAGAGGCATGGGTCATCCCACCTCCCGATCCCGGCCCGGAGGCCTACTCGGGAGCATCTCTCCCCGCGTCCCCTTTGATATCTATCCCGGTGCTCCTCGCACCTTGGTTTCTAGTCCTCTTGGCCCCAACACCGGTGCGGCCAGAGGACGCCAGGACAGAGATCACCCATGCCCCGAAGAACCACCCAGGGGCCGGAAGGCGAGGCGTCGACGTCGAGGGAAGAATGTTAGGGAATTCCGGACAGAGATCCGACCGGTTCGTTTCTCTGATACAGAAGCAGAGTATGATTCGGCGACAGAGCCCTCCCCCCGGTCCCGCCAGTCAGGGGCAGGGGTAGGAATGCGGCACGTCAGCCACGTACTTCCCGAGAGCGAGATCGATATGATCCCTGCTTCGCTCCGAAGGTATATCCGGAGTAGCGAGGGCCTGGTAGACCCCCAAGGATCAAGCTTGCGGTTGGTACCGGCCCCTCCGGAAGCGCTTTCCGCCTCGATCGGAGAAGCCGGAGACTTTTTCTGGGGACCGACGGTCGAACCACGATCTAGTGCACCCTCGGCGAGCACCGACGCCACGACAGGATGTTCACTCACCGGCCCGTCCTATCGTGATGTGGTAGCCGGGGCACCACCACCCTCAGAGGGCGGCCCGAGATATAGAGGCCAATCGGCCTGCTCGCCGTATTCACCGCCGGCCAGCCCGTCGGCCCGACGGCCCGCCTCGGCACCACTGCCGGTTCCCCGTCCATTCCCAGTCGTAGAAGAGGAGCAAGGAGGCCTGGGTCCCGAGTTTGAGTTGTGGAGCTTCTGGACCGTCCTTGCAGAGGGCCACTTCCCTGAGAAGTTTTGGCCAGTCGCAGGACCGGACTTTGATGCACCCGAATCGCTCACCCCGGATGAGTTCGAATGCTTCCGCCGAACTCTTCGGGAGACTCACTCCCGTCTTCACTGCCTAAAAATGCCATATCCCAGGAGTCAAGCACACCTGGAGGATATTGGTGAGCAGTGCCGTCAAATTGACCTGGCCACGCTCCCCGCGGTTCGGCACCCCGGGTCATTTGGGCACCACGAGGCCCTCCAACAACGATGCGTTGAGTGTTTTCAAGTACTCCGCAAGGTTATCGAGGGAGCCACCCCCCACGTGTGTATCCGTGGATGGGGGCAGTACGCTTCCCTACGCATCAGTGCGATTCGCCGACAGCCCGACTCACTGGGTGGCCCTGAGGGTACATCCACAGGGACGGAAACAGTCAACATGGATGACCTGTCAGGAGAGGGGAACAGTTTGGAACTTCTCGATGGGGGCTCTCCCCCCGAAGACAAGCCGTTGTTGGATCCATCGGTGAGAGTTACTCATCACCAGTGGAACCTCCTGGGTCTCCCCACACCCACTGAAGCACTGACGTTGAGCCGAAACGTCAGCAAAGGTAAAGAGCACGGCGGGGCTGTAAAGCCCGCCGACCCATCTGCCTCCATGCAGAGGGAGGATGAGGATCCCGAGAAGGCTATGCTACGTCAACAGCTCGCCGAGCAGAAGAAGCTAGTTGACCAGCTCCTCGCCGACCGCGCTGCAGAACAGCGGCCTGACTACGGTGATCCTAGGCCAGGACAGCAGGGACAGGAACAACCACTCCTCGACGAGACTCTCCCGGGCAACCGTGATTACGCCGTGTTCGCCGACAGGGGAGATGCCATTGCCTATGGCAAGAGGGCGCGGTATGATTCACGACACCCTCCCGAGCGGCGTGACTACCTGAAAGACCCCGCTCGGGTTCCTCCCGCTGCCCCAAGGGCCGCTCCGCTCGCCATCCCACGAGCTGCTGAGTTAGATGACCCGGTCGACGACCCGATTGAAGGGCCATGCAATGCGCTCGTGGTTAGATTTCCTCGCCAGGACTGGAACCCAGGTTCGGACGATCCGATGGCGGCACTCATCTCCCGCTTGGAAGCCTTGGAAACTCGGCAAGTGGCGATCCCACCGGACGGCAAGCCATACCCAGCATGGGTGGACGACATGCCGGAACCTACGGGATTCGGGAACCCCACTTTCGCCCCCTTCAACGGGACTGGAGATCTGCCACAGCATTTGGCCCATTTCAACTCGAGGTGCGGGCCTATGTTGGGGACTCCAGCGCAGCAGGAGGCCGCTAAGCTTCGCTGCTTTGTCCAGACACTGGAAGGGCCAGCATTTGTCTGGTACAGCCAGCTCCCCGTCGGGTCGATAACTAGCTGGGAGGACCTTCGTAGACAATTCCTCTACCAGTTCAGTTCCACGACCCGGAAGACGAGTATCGCAGACCTCTTCAAGTGCAAGCAGAGGCCTGATGAGCGAGTCGCGGATTTCATCGCCCGATGGAAGGGTCTCACGTATTCCCTTGACATGTCATTGACTCAGGAGCAGTTGCTGACAATGTGCGTCGGGAACGTCAAGACCGAGCTGGTCCCTTCCTTGATCACTCAGAATTACCCCGGAGGGTTCAGGGACTTCTCAGACAAAGCTCAACGTCTTGAGGAAGCCCTGCAACAGGCCAGTCAGGCACACCCGCTGCCCCCTATGATTCCTGCAAGGAGAGTCAGCAGGGCTGAGCCCGCTGCTGTTGCTCAGGTAGAGGCCCCCATGCAGTTGGAGCTGCTGCCGGCAAGGCCAGCTCCGCAGCCTCACAGGAATCCGCCTCCACGGGCTCAGTTCCCGGCCCAGCAGCGGCAGCCTCAGAACCGGCCGGCCCCTCCGTGTAATGTACCACCACAACCCAGGCGAGATAATCAGGGTCCACCTCCTCGGCAGGCCCCTCCAGCCCCTCGTCAAGACCATGCTCCCAGGGGCCCGCGATACCTGACTTACTCATTTCATGATGATCAGGTCCCCGGTTATTTCTGGAGCGCCCTGGAGCAGAGGATTGTGCGACTGCCTGAGTGTTGGAAGCCAGAGGAGGCACATCTCACGGATAACCCCCGCTACTGCCCTTACCATCGGGCCCTGGGGCACACCATCCGGCGGTGCTACGTGTTTAAGGACTGGCTCCAAGACTAGATTAACAACAATGTAATCAGGTTGGGCCCAGCTCCAGCACAAGTGGTGGGCGTGTTCGTGGGATCAGATGACGATAGTGGCAATGAGGACGAATGGCAGCTGGTCTCCGACCGCGGATCCCAGAAGTATAAAGACTGGATGGCCCGCAAGACGATCATTCGTGCCCATGGAATCATCCGTGCGCACTTGAATCAGCCTGAGCCCCCAGAATCTGCTAGTGCTGCTTCGGCATCATCGTCCCAGCCTGCCTCTTCCAAGAAGAGCAAACAGCGGTGGCGCAAGAAGGAAGAGCGCGCCCCGCCAGTTCTGCCACTATCCCGCATTCTCGGCGATTTCATGCCCCCAGAGATGGGGATCCCTCCTCGGATCTGCCCGGTGATGGATGATTCGTCCGATGACAGTGTTGGGTACGCTTCGGTTAATACCGTTGAGCTCGTAAATCCCTTTTCAGTTCCCGACGTTGAAGAACACCAGGTGGACCTCCCTAGTGTCCCCGGTCGTCGCCACCGTCGGAGGAACCGCAACAACAGGAGTCGCCGGGGCACAGCAGTTGGTACCTCTAGCCAGGCCGTGCACGCCACTGAGACTAGGCAGCAGGCTCAAAACCGAGCTCAATGTGCGCAGCCCCCCCATTCGGGGATGACGGATTCGCCTCCGCCACCGTTTGTGGTTTGGGACCAGGCAGAACCGCCTCAGCCGCGTCGCGATCAGCTCCGTCCTGCCATGAGTCCATCCCGGCCTCCTGACCCCAATACGGTGAATACTTCCCGGGCTTCAACCAGTGACCAGCGTGATGTGCCAAGTACCAGCCGGCCGCCGGTCCAATCAGCAAGGCCCGTCATGCCTCCAACTGCAGAGAAACCTCCTGCAACTAGGGGCTCGCGCTTGGCAAAAAAGTATGATGTCCTGAAGCACTTGGCCGACATCCCAGCAAGGCTCTCCATCCTTGAGGCTCTGCGCATGTAATCTGAAATGCGCGAGGCGCTCTCTGAAGCCCTGAAGAGCCCCCTCCAGTTTGAGACGGAGGTTGCGGCTGCAGAGGCCTTTCACGCCGAAGCGATTGAGGACGCCGAATGCCAGGCTGTTATCTCGTTCTCTGGTAAGGATGAAGACCCTCCTATACAGGGGAACATTCGTCCGCTGTATGTCACTGGCCAGTTCAATGGCCTTGAGGTCCGGCGCTCTCTTGTCAACACGGGGTCTGGGATTAACCTGATTCCAACTCGGACAATCCGGAGATTGGGGTTGTCTGAGGATGACTTGATCCCCTCCGACCTCAGGATCCAGGGGTACGACCGCACCGAGAAAACTCTGGTCGGCAAGATACGTTTGAAGACCCAGTTCAGTGACTTGGTTGCCAACACCGAATTCATGGTAGTCTCTCAGGACACTACGTACAACGCATTGATGGGCAGGCCATGGCTCCACCTTCATGCGGCGGTTCCCTCATCATACCACCAATGCCTTAAATACTCCCTCAATGGTCGAGTAGGCGTGCTTCAGGGAGATGCCTCTCCTTTTGCCTCATGTGAAGCCCGCTATCTGGACGTGTACTATTACAAGAGCAAGGATAAGCAGATCCTGGCAGGTGAGGTTGAGCCTGTCGCTGTTGCAAGTGATCCCTGGGCAAGCTTGGATGACGCTTACGTCCTCCCGATTCAACGGTTGGACGTAGCCATGGTCTCGACGGCCTGTGAGTCTCCTGACGAGATGACCGTGACCGCCCGTGCCAGCACCAGCGGCCCAGCAGGATCTGGTATCCCCAATGCAGTTTCCAATGCAGTCTCTCCCGTGGACGATCCCTCCCTGAGTGGAGAGGACGTGGAAGATTCAACCCCAGCCTTTGAGGAGGGCGTCTCCACCACGGTCGATGAGTTGGTACAGGTGAATCTTGGAACCGAAGCAGATCCAAGACCCACATTGGTCAGTGCCGCGATGCCCTCTGAGGAGCGGCAGCAGTACGTGGACTTTCTCAGGCAGCACCGTGATGTGTTCGCTTGGGGCTATGACGAGATGCCGGGACTAGATCCTCAGGTATCCGTCCACCGCCTTGGTCTCCCGGCGAACCATTGCGGGTTCAAGCAGCCTCCCAGGAAGATGCACCCATCCCACGGTGCCATGGTTGAGGCAGAAGTTAACAAGCTTATCAAAGCCAACTTCGTGAGGGAAGTTCAGTACCCCAAATGGCTGGCCAACATTGTGCCGGTCAGGAAGAACAACGGGCAGATCAGAGTCTGTATCGACTTCCGCGATCTCAACCGCCACTGTCCGAAGGATGATTTCCCCTTCCAGTGACAGAGCTATTGATTGACGCCACGGCAGGGTTCCAAGCCCTCTCCTTCATGGATGGATACTCTGGATACAACCAAATCCGTATGGCCCCTGAGGATGAGGAGTTCACTGCCTTCAGGGCCCCCCAAGGTATCTTTTGTTACCAGGTCATGCCCTTCGGCCTGAAGAATGCGGGTTCCACCTATCAACGGGCGATGCACCGCATATTCAAGCCAATCCTCGGCACACTGGTGGAATGCTACGTCAACGACTTGGTGGTCAAATCGCGCCAGCGTCAGGACCATCTCAAAGATCTTGAGAAAGTGTTCGGCTTCCTCCGGTCTCGCTGCCTGAAGATGAACCCGTTGAAGTGTGCCTTCGGGGTCACCTCCGGAAAGTTCCTTGGATTTTTGGTAAGATACCGGGGTATTGAGATCGACCCGGAGAAGATCAGGGTGATTAGCCAGAGGCCTCCCCCAGGTAACATCCGGGAACTGCAAGGGTTCCAAGGCCACTTAGCCTATATACGCCGATTCATCGCGAATCTGGCCGGCAAGTGTAAGCCCTTTTCTCGGCTCATGAAGAAAGGTGCCACCTATGTATGGGATAAAGAGTGTCAGACCGCTTTCGAGGAAATCAAGCAGTACCTGCTCCATCCTCCGGTTCTGATGCCGCCTGTATCCGGGAAGCCGCTGGTCCTTTATGTGACCGCCCTGGAACGGTCCCTTGGTGACCTTCTCGCCCAGAAGAACAACGAGGGAACAGAGAATAGCCTCTATTACCTCAGTCGCATGCTCCTCGATGCGGAAGTTAGGTATTCCCCCATCGAGAAGAGCTGTCTGGCGCTCGTATTTTCCGTACAGAAATTACGGCACTACTTGCAGCACCACGAGGTACAGTTGGTCTCTCGGGTAGACCCGTTGAAGTATATCCTGAGCCGGCCTATGTTGACTGGCCGTCTAGTGCGGTGGGCTGTGATTCTCCAGCAGTTCGACATCAGGTATGTGTCTCAGAAGGCCATCAAAGGGCAAGCATTGGCAGACTTTCTGGCTGCTCACCCGACCTCCGCGGATCAGCCGCTGGATCTAGGCTTTCCTGATGTGGCCATTCTCTCGGTCGATCATGCCGATCTGTGCTGGCAGATTCACTTTGACGGTGCCTCCCGGAGCCCCACTGGTAGAAGGCTCGATAATCCTAAGCTCAACAGAGTGGGCTTGGGTATCGTCTTCATTACCCCGGAGCAAGCCGTTCTGCCATACTCATTCCTGTTGTCAGAGGGTTGTACCAACAATGAGGCGGAATACCATGCCCTCATCACTGGCCTCGAGTTAGCTCTCGAGATCGACGTGCCCCATCTGTGTGTGAAAGGGGACTCCAAGCTGGTTGTTAAGCAGATCAGTGGTGACTATGTTTTTAGGAAGCCGGAACTTGTGCCATTGCTGGAGTGCACCCTCCTTCTGATGGCCCAGTTCCCTTCTCGGCTAGAAATTGTCCATATTCCCCGGTTGCAGAACGGTCGAGTAGATGCTTTGGCCAGCCTTGCTGCGTCACTTGCAGAGCCTGAACAGGACAACCTGATCGTCCGCGTGACGCACCGCAGGCTCATCGCCCCCGTTACCCGGGAGGGAGATCGCGGCATGTCGGTAAGTAATCTCACCACGGTTGCCCCTGTGCCCGGAGCCCCGAGTACCCCAGATATGGCAGTCGAATCAGCCCGTGATTGGAGGGCGCCTTTGGTTGAGTACCTCCAACATGGCATTCTCCCGTCAGATCGGGCTGAGCGCGAGCGAGTTCGACGCCGCGCATCGCAGTTTTTCCTCCAGAGCAGTCCCGGCCTGGAGCAGATCCTCTATAGGCACGGATTTGATGGTGTTCTCCTCCGTTGCCTTCAGGGAGTTGAGATCCCATGAGTCATGCAAGAGGTTCATGCTGGTTCATGTGGTGCCCACCAGACTGGGCCGAAGCTGTCCCACCAGATTCGGAGGTTGGGACACTTCTGGCCCTCCATGATCCATGACTGTATCGAGTATGCCAGGAGGTGCCATGCGTGCCAGGTTCATGCGAACTTCGTGCATCGGCCGCCGGAGGATCTCCATACCACTAGGTATTCCTGGCCCTTTGCAGTCTGGGGTCTGGACGTTGTAGGACCTTACCCGCCAGCGACGGCTCGCCAGTGTCGGTTCATTCTGACCGCCACTGACTTCTTCTCCAAATGGGCAGAGGCGATTCCGCTCAGAGAGGTCAAATCCTGTTCGATCGCTGACTTCGTGACCTCCAACATCATTTATCGATTTGGAGTGCCTCACGCTATCCTCACGGATAACGGAGCCAATTTCCGAGCAGCCGAGTTGAAGAAGTTGTACGCCAAGTACAACATTCGCTCGAACCATACATCTCGCTATCATGCGCAGGCAAATGGACAGATTGAGGCGTTTAACAAGACCCTCTCTAACATTCTGCAAAAGATGGTTGGTCAGAACAAGAAGAGTTGGCCGGACAAGCTCCCCAACGCACTCTGGGCTTATCGGACGAGGACTCACAATTCCACCCAGATGACCCCTTATTCCCTGGTGTATGGAGCTAAGGTCGTCCTGCCCATCGAGATCCAGTTATCTTCCTTGCGCACTGCGGTCTACGACCAGCAAGCGCCGGACAGAGCTGCTGAAGCCCGTCTAGTCGAGTTAGAAGCATTGGATGAGAATAGGCTTCGCGCTTTGCACAACATGGAGAGGCATCAAAGCAGAATGGATAGAGCTTTCAATAAGAAGGTTCGCCTCCGCTCCTTCCTGCAGGGTGACCTAGTACTAGCCCTAAGAGCACCAATGATCCCCGGCAGGAAGCCGCCCAAGTTGGAGCCCAAGTGGGAGGGACCTTTTTTCATCCACAAGGTCTATCCCAATGGCGCGTACTCCCTAGCGACTATGGATGGTGAGCGTGTCACTCCTCCCACCAACGCTAGGTTCCTCAAGCAGTACTTTGCCTGAGTGCCCATCGTCCGCACTGCAAGACGTTAAACTGCCAAGTGTTTCGTCCTGCATGATGCTAAACTGCACCATGTCCAAGCTGCACGATGTTAAACTGCCTAGCATATCGTCCGCACTGCAAGACGTTAAACTTCCAAGTGTTTCGTCCTGCATGACGCTAAACTGCACCACGTCCAAGCTGCACGACGTTAAACTGCCTAGAATATCGTCCGCGCGACAAGACGTTAAACTGCCAAGCATCTTCGTCCAACACGACGTTAAACTGTACTTCGTCCAAGCTACAAGACGTTAAACTGTTCAGCATTCGTCCAACATGACGTTAAACTGTACCACGTCCGCGCTGCAAGACGTTAAACTGCCAAGCGTCTTCGTCCTGCATGACGTTAAACTGCCCCTCAAGAACTACGTGTGGCTTGATTCCCATCCTTATGGGATACGTAGGACCACCTGAACATTCATGTTTCAGGCCCAGCCCCATCCTTCGGGAATTTCCATCCCATCTCGGGCCCTTGGCCCAGTTGCCTCCGGGTGTGCGGCGTATGGTGTGAACGCGGGGCTATGCCCTCATTCACGTCGGTCTGCTCGCCACGCTGTACGCTCCCCACGTTTGGGGATGCCTTCAGCTCCCCCCTTTCTCTTTGTCCTGCATGACATTAAACTGCCCCTCAAGAACTACGTGCGGCTTGATTCCCATCCTGATGGGATACGTAGGACCGCCTGAACATTCATGTTTCAGGCCCAACCCCATTTCTCGGGAATCTCTATCCTGCGTTGGGCCTCTGGCCCCAGTTCCCCTCCTTTTTTTGCGAGGCGTATGGCGTGAACGCAGGGCTATGCCCTCATTCGCACCGGTCAACTGGCCACGCCGTACGCCTCCCCCGTGTGTGGGACTACCTCACACCCCTCATCGTCCTGCATGACGTTAAACTGCCTCTCAAGAACTACGTACAGCTTGATTCCCATCCTTATGGGATACGTAGGACTGCCTGGACGCTTGTGTTCTAGGTCCAGCCCCGTCTCTTGGTTGATCACGGGGATCTGCCGTCTTTTGGTTGCTCTCAGGGTGAGTCCTCCGACCCTTTCCGGTGATCTGTTAACATGTTTTGGGTACTTCGGTCTATGACCCGTAGTGTCGGATTCAATCCCGACAAGTCCTGTGTTGCTTGTCGGGCCTTGCGCTTCCTCTTGTTCGAGCCTTCACTCAAAGGGATCCTCGTTAGCGGTTTGGGTACGATGCCTCAGTGCTCTCCTACCGCTCCGGGTTGATTTACTGGCGGGTCCTGGGCCGCAAATCGATATGAATCCTGCGCTTGAGCGGTTGATGCTCGTTTGCTTGTCTCATCCTAGGGTGACGCGATCGGATGTTGTGTTGCGAACATGGTCAGCGACATCCTTGATCGCCATGTCAACTCTATCAGGCTCTGAACATTGGTTGCACAGTCCTCATCACACTCCTCCTTTGTGCGTTGTAGTGGAATCTCGACACTCTCTTCGTACTGACCTTCAGTACACCTTAACACGTTAGGCGGACCAACCAGGGTAATGGTGTCTTTCGAGGCTCCCACGATCTGAGCACCAAGGATATATGCTGATGTCCTCCGTAAGGGCCATGTGTAGCTGGACCCTCGTCCCCATAAGGAGGAAGGAGTCGCCCGAACAGTCGCGTTCTGGGCCCAGTATAGCTGGAGGCTAGCATCTCTGCCCCTCGGGTGATGGACATACGCAGGCCCCTATCCCAGGATCCTTCTCCTGGAATCGTGCGTGACCGCAGGGCTGGGTATGTCCCCACCTTTGCTGGGTCCGCCGTATCGCAATAAGTGGATTCCTCCATGGTCCGAGCCACACGACCTTAAACTGTGTTACCTGGTCTTACCACCCGACCATGAACTGTGATCGTCTTGGCCGCCCGACGAGAAACGGCACTGCATCGTGATGTTCTCCTCAGAGGACACTCACGTTGGGCGCTGGTTAATGACCACACCATTTATCAATGCCTTTCATGGCTTGATTATTGTGGCGACGCCAGAGATTTCTTAATCACAGGCATGTCGCTGCACAAAGAAAAACCATCCACCTTTAAGGACAAACAAGAAATATCAAATACCGCTTCTTCTGTGTGCGAGGGTCAGACCCGCACCCTTCCCCGCGCTGGTGCCCGATTGTGTTGCGCCTCACTTCAAGAACTATGTATGGCTTGATTCCCATCCTTATGGGATACGTAGGAATGCCCGGATGTTTGAAACTTCGGGTCTAGCCCCCCACCTCTTAAAGATTCCCCCTTCTCTTGGGAATCTTCCACCTTCGGGTCACCCTCAAGGCGTGTCCCTCGACCCCTTGCAGTGGTCCACCGGTGTCAAGAGTACTCTGGTTTATTTCCAGGAGGGTCAGGTTCAGCTTGGTCAGGTTTCTTCCACTCTTCAGGCTCCGTGCTCCCTTTCATTCGGACCCATCACCTACGCCCTGGGTGGAGCCCCCGTGAGCGGTCTGGACACAATGCCTCAGTGCTCTCCCACCGACTCGGGCTGGTTCCCCCAAGGGCCCCAGGCAGCAAATCGATATGAATCCTGCGCTTGAGCGGTTGATGCTCGTTTGCTTCCTCATTCCATCAACGGTCAGTGCGATATTGATGCTGCTTTTCCGCCACGGTCGGCAGTACTCCCATATCGTTACGCCGGTGCCCCCAGTCCTTGAGTGAATGGCCGCATGATTCACATTACGTTTTCCACCTCCCATTCTGACCAGGCGAAACCTCGACACTCTTGACACTATCCCTCAGTGCATCTTCGCATATCCAGGGGATAGGACCACGATGTGGCGTACTTTGAGGTTCTTATGGTCCGAGCTCTAAGACCATAAACTAAGATCTGCCCCTATGGTCCGAGCTCTAAGACCTTAAACTAAGATCTCCCCAAACGGGGTTCTACGTCCTGCATGACGCTAAACTGCACTTTCAGAACTACGCGTGGCTTGATCTCCAGCTGGATGGAGTACGTAGGAACGCCCGGGCATCTCGGCTCGGGTCCAGCCTTACGGATCGCTAAGTCCCGCCCCTCCTCGTCGTCGGCCGTCTGGCCTGGCTTCCGGTAGAGTGGTGCGATTGTGATATTCTCCCCGATTCAGTTCGGGATGCCCCATTACAATGATGGGAAGCGACAGTTTCCTCGTCAAAGAGGTTCTGTCTGAGAATTGGGGTGATTCACGGCCAGATTAGTGCATCCGCCTAATACGCTTTCTCCACGGTGGCGAAATTTTGAGAGCGTTAGATTCTGTCCGAACAAATCGTCACTTCGCCCCACGCTTCGCATGCCCTGTTGATCTGTATTTCCACCCTTGTGCCTGAAGGAACCTCCAAAGCGACATTGATGATGACATGTGATCCACCTCCTGCAATATGAATGATGACCTTCGGTCTGTCTATTGCAGTAGTATGGTCGATTGATCCATTGTCCGCTTTCCGTCTTGGGCATTTCCTGGAAGGCCGACCGTCATGGATTTCTGAATTCGGGACACGTGATTCACCCTTTCTCATTTCCCTATGTTCGGATAAAATCTTAACGCCCCTAGCGTTGTCCCGCTCGTGTGTCGGAACAAGTTGGGGGGATGATACATTGATTAGGTCTGAGGTCTCCCTTCCTAGGGATGACCTCCCTCTCTTCTTTAGAAATCCAGGCCCAATTGTGGATGCTTGAAGTTTGGTTAAACTCTCCCGCAAGACAATGAATCGTGGTTGAGCATGTTAAGCCAAAAGATGCAGATAAATATATTGGTTCATACAAGTGGATAAAAGTATTGAGTAGCGGAGGCAAAATATTCTGGGAATGTCAAAACAAAGCCCCTAGGGATTAGCGTGCTGAATGAATCTTTCCAACGCCGCTACCCTTTGGCTGGCAGCCTCCAGAGCTGGTTCTCACTCTCTGCGTGCCCTCTCCTCGTCGGCGGTCGTAGCACGCAGTTCGTCGATCCTGGCCTGTGCTTGCTCCCGCTCGACTTGAAGTGTGACCATCTGTTGGCCCGCCTCCGTCAGCTGTACCTGGGCGTCAACCAGCTGGGCCGCTAGTTGCTCCACAAGCTCAGTGCACATTGCGACGAAGGCCTCCTTCTCTGCCGCCTGCCCTTCGAGACGCCGGACTTCCTGCTCCGCCACGAGGAGCGCCCACGTGCTCTCCGACATGTCCCGACATTGTGAGACGTCGGCACGCCGGCGGCTCTCGCGCATCTTTTCGGCCATGAAATCACGGACCATCAGATGGAGGCGTTGAGCATCAGCTCCCCCGGCACACAGGAAGCGCAGCCAGGTTTGAAGCGATCCCATGCGCCCCAGCCACTCTGATGGGTCTCGCTTGAGGAAGCGCTGGATGCACTTCCACCCCCTGCGGCGCATTATCCGGCTCTCCTTGACCGCCTCCGCATCCGAGTCGTCCATCTCCTCGGGGTCGGCAGGCCGGTAGGCAGGGAAGGCAGCTAGCAGGTCTGCTGCAGGGTCCGCCCCTGGGGTGTCCTCACGGGGGATAGGTTCCCCAACATCTGAGCGAACTTCTTCTATCTCCCCAGCGGCGTTGACACCCTCGTCAGCCCCCGACCTCTCTCCGATGACAGCATCGCCAGCGTCTGTTGCCCCCTGATCAGCAGTTGGTGGGGCCGACTCGGTGTGAGAAGCCTGTTCCGGAGGAGGCGGTATGTCTGCCACTGGTCCACTCGTGGATGGCCCGGGTTCGACAGCCTGACGAGCCTCCAGTATTGAGATCACTGCGCAAGGCATGCCATGGTTAGTCACGGATCGTCAACGGCAAACACCAACAGTGAAGGGAGAAGACTTACGGGAGTCCAGAGCGTTGTCTTTCGCTGTCCCGGCCGCCACAGGAGCAGTTGCAGCGGGGGACCCCTCAGCGCTTGTCAGTTCAATGATGGGTGTCTGGCCCCCGCCTTGTCCTGCTGGCGCCTCTCCTACTCCTACCGAGGATGCCTGACCAGCATCCGTGCACTCCTGAGAAAGGTGGAGAAATGGGTTAGAAGCTGCATAAGAGAATGGATGAAGCAGGTTGAGTAGGGATAGAAGCGGACCTCGAGGAGCTCAGTGATATCAATATTTC
The DNA here is from genome assembly GCA_963277665.1 of Viscum album. Classification (NCBI taxonomy): domain Eukaryota; kingdom Viridiplantae; phylum Streptophyta; class Magnoliopsida; order Santalales; family Viscaceae; genus Viscum; species Viscum album. The sequence goes on from OY728128.1 coordinate 330,688,547, forward strand.
CAGATCCGGCCACCTCGCCGCTCTCCCGCGGGCTCCCCTGATGGGACCTTCCCTCAGAGCCTTCATCCTCCCCCGTCTCCTCCTCTTCCTCGGAGTCGTCGTTACTATCATCTTCCTCCGGCGGCATCTGTTCTGGAGCAGGCTCTAGACCGAGCATCACCTTCACCAGAAGGGACGGCTCCGCACGCTGACCACGTTGGCGCGCGTACTCGTCCATGGCCGTTAGATACGCATACCGCCGATGGAAGTTCACCCTGTCGGCGACCTGGAGGCGCCCGACCTCTGGCAGATGGATTCCATCGCCGGTTATCTTCTGCCAGATGATTTCGGTCCCCAGCGACTGCCGCAGGGTCATCCAGGGCGACCACAGCGCTGGGAAGACTGCATCATGGGAGGGTTCGAGCAGACGCCTTACCTGCTTCCCGGGCCGCTCCTCGACCACCGCACGTGCACCCTCTCTGGGTGTCGAGGCCGCGGCGGCAGCCTACGATGTGCCCGCCGCCGAAGTCCCTGCTCGCGCCGGCTCCACTGCTTGGCGCGCCTCCGTTCTCCCCCGCGTGGCGGCGCCTCGCCTCCTTCCTTGACGCCCGGTCTCCGCACGGGTGACCTCGAGCCGCCGAACTGGCTTCCGTAGAAGCCCCTCGGGGTACGCGATGGCCCAATGCTCTGCGTACTCGGTTGCCAAGCCTGCATCGACCCCGGTAGGAGGGAGAGTGATGACGTCGCCAGAGCCGAAAGCGGCAAACATCAGCCACATCTGGCGAAGGACGCAAGGGTTCGTCTCCTCCCGGACAGCCGTGAATACCCTCTTCGGCATCCGTTGAAGGCACCCGAACTGCCTGGCAAACCGGGTTGGCACGTAAGGCTCGCAGATCACCTTCCTATCGATCCGAGCCACGAGAACCCCGCCTCGCATGTTCAGGAAGTATTCATGCTGCTCCAGCGGACCCTGCCCATTGTCGATCATCTGGCCAACGGGAGTGGGGAACGGGCTGAAGTTTAAATTGGCGTGATTGCCAATCCGAATCCTCACGCCCTCCTCGTTTAGGGTCATCGGAGCGACCCCCGCGATGTTCAGCAGGGAGGGTCGCAGGCCGTTGCCCGGAGGAATGACGGCGTTTGGAAACGTGTACCCACCGAGGTGAGCAGCCACCCAGCCGTGGAAGAATTGAAAGGGCCCACAGATCCTTCGTGGCGACCCCCCTCGCGAGATGCGTCCCAGGATGGCGTACAGTTTAGCCAGCACTGGGACCCCGAGGTTGTATCTTTTGTTGGCGGCCATGGCGCCCGCCATCGCCAGTGTCGCCAGGCGGATGCCCATTCTCGCGTCCCGCACTGGCAGGAGCCACCCACTCAGAAAGGCGGCCAGGAACACCGCGTACCGGACATTTGGGTCCCGGGCCTCGATGATGTGGTACCCCCATGAGCGGTAGTCGCCCGTCTCCAGGACCCGCCAGTACGACCCGTTCCGGCTCCTCTGAGCTGCGGTCGGGCACCGCTTCCCCCTGCCTGGCATCTTGACCACTGGATCATGCTCCAAGAACTGGCCGAACCACTCCTTGTAGGCTATGTCCTTGTGGAAGTCCTTGATCCCGAGCCGCTGCGTAGCCAGGTCAAGTAGATGCCATGTCAGAATGGGAGTCCGTGACCTGTCTTCCCAGATGTTCTTCGGAGGCAGGAACTCATCGTATTGGTAGCCCTCCAGCGGGATACCTCCGATGCAGTGCATGTCTCAGAGACTGATGCTAACCTCCCCATGATGAAGATGGAAGTTGTTGGTATCCGGGGACCAGCGGGTGAACAGCTCCGGCCCGAGCTCGGACTGCTGGTAGAAGTTGAACTGCGACGTCCACACCGCCTCAAATAGGCCGATGTACCGCAGCTCTTCCGCGAAGTGATCGCAGGTGTGGCGTACCCAGAATGCCCAGGCCCACTCACTGGTGAAATTGCCCACAGACCGCAAGTCCCAGTCCTTCAGCCAGCCCTTGGTGTCGTCAGTGACACTCTGGCGATATGTGCTCGAGTAGAGGGCTGGAGAGTTCTCCACAGTAGGCTCAATCCCGACGATGGTTCGCGTCCTCGAGTTCAGGACATAGACATCTAAGTGCCTGGTCTCCCTGGCAGGATGCCCATTGTTGGTGATGTTATAGCGGGGAAGCTCATCCTCCTGAGTCACCCAGGTCTGTGGCGCATCAACCTCGAACCCTGGCACCGGAACCTCATCTAGGATGCCAAAGTTCCATATCGGAAGGTTGTCCGACAGCGGATATGTCTTCTGGGCCGGCGTCAGCAAGTCGAACAAGGACTGATTGCTGGAAACAATCTCCTTGGCCCCGTAGACCTCCTCGTTTGCCTCCATCTCAGCTCTGCGAATGGCGGCATCCCCCTCATTCCCTCGATTCGTGGCCATCTCAGAAGCTCCGGGAGTCGTGTGGGTTTAAGGGATGAGGCGTGCGGAATCGGAAGAGGCTGGTAGAGAAGTTTGAGAGTTGGCGTGCAATCCTAGTGGACGGCGCGCAATTGGGAAGTCTGTCGCGTAAAACCCCGGGTGTTCGCGCAAAAACAGGCCGAAATCCGGAAGGTCTGCGCGACGAATGGGTGAATTCCGCGCCGGAAAAGGCAATTTCGCGCACGAGAGCTCGGCTTCTTATCGCGCGGAAGGCCGGTGTACGGTACGGGGGGACCCAGGGCCCCTATTTATAGGCGAGGCCGGGTGTCCGTTCCGCGCGGAAAGCGCTTTGCGCGACCGCGGCAGCGAATTTCGCGCCCGACGCCCTTTTTTGCACGCCAGAGTCCGGCGCCACCCAGGACTTCGGTATTCCGGCGTCTCCCTCGGAACCCGATCGTTGCGACCTCTCGCCGATCAGATTCCGAGGGGGGGCTTTTATAGACACCGGAAAAGTCCGCTGTTCCCAAACAAAACTCCGGATGCGGAAAGCGAGGTCATATTTGGAGTCAGAAGCACGTTTCGGAGGGCCCAGAGGCCTTGCGCGGAATTTTGGAGACCCGCGCGCAAAGTTGTAGAGCCGCGCGCAACCCTCCCGGGATGCGCGCAATGCGCTGGGCCGGCGTGCAATTTTGCGCGCCCGTGGCCCGCGCGACTCCCTTGTGCGCCGGGCCCGATTCCGCGCCCGCGAAGGAGATTGCGCGCCCGCTGACCAGATTCCGCGCTCGGGGTTGCCTATAAATATAAGGCGACCCCCGACGTTTTGAAGGTTTCCGGAATTCGAAGAGTCGCTCGTTCGCGCAATCCAACCGCTTCCGCGCGCAATGTCGATCTCCAGGTAACCTCCTTTATTTCGCGCAAGAAAGCCTCGGGGTTCGCCTTTGCGCGCAATCCCTTTGTCTCCATTCTTTTGAACTAACTCTTCACCCAAAGGCCTTTGCGCGCAAAAGAAGACTCTTGCGCGCAATTGCCCCCGGGTGCGCGCAATCCAGCCCAATTGCGCGCACCCCCCTTTTTCAAAGTGTCCATTCGTTAAGAAATGAGCTGTTGCCCCCACGCGCTATCAGAAGCCCGGTGCGCGCAATTTCAATCATCCACGCGCAAAGTGCTGGCCCAATTGCGCGCCAGCCCGTCCAATTGCGCGCCGACCGCGGGATTGCGCGCCAAGCTCCTCTTTTGCGTGCAACCCGCTGGAGTCGCCCCCTTTGACCCCCTGAGGGTACCCGCCTACGTGGCACCCGGTGATCCTCATCCTGGGTACTCGCACTGAGCGTTGTCTTCCTGTGCGGCCCTCCAGGCTCGCGCGAAGTGACACTGACCTATCGGCGGCTTCGACGTCCTGCACGACGTTAAACTGCATACGTCCAAGCTGCACGACGTTAAATTGCCTAGCCTCCATCGTCCGCACTGCAAGACGTTAAACTGCCAAGCGTCTTCATCCCGCATGACGTTAAACTGCCCTTCGTCCCACATGACGTTAAACTGTACTTCGTCCCACATGACGTTAAACTGTATTTCGTCTGGCAAGACGTTAAACCGTCCGCTTCGTCCCACATGAAGTTAAACTGCCCTTCGTCCCGCATGACGTTAAACTGCCCTTCGTCCCACATGACGTTAAACTGTACTTCGTCCCACATGACGTTAAACTGTATTTCGTCCGGTAAGACGTTAAACCGTCCGCTTCGTCCCACATGACGTTAAACTGTACTTCGTCCCACATGACGTTAAACTGTACTTCGTCTAGCAAGACGTTAAACCGTCCGCATCACCCGATCCCGTGCCTCGCACGCAGGGTCCCCCTCCCGGTTTGGATGTGGCCCCCACCCACTCGTCTCTGCAGGGATGTCGGGATTGGAGTGGCCTTCGCCCACGGGGACAGGGTATTACAAACCGAGCGAACTACGTGGACTTTGATCCATGTCTTCTAAACAGGGTACGTAGGAAGCCTCTCTGAGGTTCAAGCCCACCACTTGGTCGTCCCAGTCGTATTCACGTCGGTTCGTCCATCAGTGGACCCCTCCCGGGATCGCATTTGCGTCGATTCACCTATGAATCCGCCCTTGTGGGAGACTGCACATGTGTATCTCAATTGTGCTTCCCCACTGCCGAAGCCAGTAGAGGGCGTGACAGGGATCGAGGTCTCTCACCTTCGGCCCAAGTCCCTCTCCAACTGAGCTTTTCCGCATCCGGGCTGCCTCAGGGTGTAAGTCCTGACAGAATGAACTACGTGGACTTTGATCCCTGTCTCCTAAACAGGGTACGTAGGAAGCCTCCCTGAGGTTCAAGCCCACTACCTGGTCGTCCCGGTCGTATTCACGATGGTTCGTCCATCAGTGGACCCCTCCCGGGTTCACACATGCGTCGATTCACCTATGAATCCGCCCTCGTGGGAGACTGCACATGTGTATCTCCATTGTGCTTCCCCACTGCCTCTTTCTCTTTTCAGCGTCCAGCACGACGTGAAACTGTGATCCACCCAGCCGTCCCATCCCCCTCTGTGCGAGGTGGTTCGGTTCAATCCTCCGCCTGGCGGCCTCGACCTCTTCGTGAGTCGGCTTGCCGACGTCCAACATGACGTTAAACTGTATATTCGAACTACGCTGACTTTGATCCGCGCTAACACGCGGTATGTAGGAAGCCTCTACGGGGTCCAAGCTCTTCACCCCATCATCCATCCTGATCCTTACCCGGGCCGCCACATCCCGGTGGGGTCATGCCATTTCATTCCACTCCACTTCACTCGGGAAGCCGCCCATGTGCTGGCCCCAGCGTCGGAGGTTCCCCGCAAGGGGTTCTGTCATCTGATTCACTTCTTGTGTTGATCAGTCCGATGTCATCCCCGCTGGACGTTAAACTCGCGGCATACCCCGTGTTAAACATGGGAAGCTGAGGAAAACCTCAGGTAACACAGTTCCCCGCACCCAGCGCGGGATGCCTCAGGCCATCACGCCTTCGAGAAGCCCTATTAGGGATGGAAAGCAGACATGCAGAGCCGCAGTGTTAAGACACGCCCCCAACACCCAGAGCTACCCGGTCTCCTCACCGCAGGTTGCTGCCCCGACCAGACTCCTTGGAGCGTCTGGGCAGAAGCAGTGTAATTAACCGGTGTCCATGAAGACATGGCGCCGGGAACGAGATTCACGAGAACGTCTTAAATCTATGAGGGAGAACCGGATTAGGCGACGAGTTCCGAGGAGATGTCCACGGAAGGAGGAGCCGACATCCCATCATCCCGGTTTCGATCAAGGAGCAGACGTCCCTGAATAAGGGACGGATGCCGCCCGCCTTTGGAAAGCGGGACCACGGGGCCACAAGCCGTGCAACCATCCCCTCGGGTCGACGGGCGCACGCGTGAACGCGTCCTGGCGGAACAGCGTCGGAACAGAAACCCGGCGCACATCCGCACCGAAACAGGTCCTACTAAAGGAAACCCAAAACTATCTCTGATAACATCTTGTAACAAACCAAACTATTCTGCCATCCAACCTGGCACCCATCCCTGCATGCTCCAAGTCCTGAAGGGTAATCCTTAACAAAATGAGTATGATATTAGTCCCTAGGAATCACAGGAATCAATTTAGAAATGACTTATCACAGATAAGCTATTAATAATAGTAGAATAAATAAAGATCCCAAATAAAGAATCATTCCAAATATGACATAACCATCCCAACTGATCTAACTCATTTCCATAAATATAAACTCAAACGCTATCCATAAACAATTTTATACAATAAATATAAAGATATATATAAATAAAATAATAAAAAACCATAAACAAACTCAATTTGAGATCAGGACCATATCCATGCAACAAATAATTTCTCACCACCACCTATCTCACCCCACTTCAGCCTTAAAGAATTTAGAATAGATCCAACTAGGAACCTATAACCAAAAATATATAAACATGATCTAAAAATATCCATTTGTCACCATAACCCACCAAATCTAGGAAATATTTTTCAAAAGAAAATTTATAAATTCTAGTTTGAATGTAAACTGGAATGTGTCCATTTTCATATATAACTTTTATGGAAAACAAAAAAAAAAATTGCGATTATCTTTCAAAACATTTCCCTTGGTTTTCCAAAACTAAAAAAAATTCTTTGAATACATATCTAGTAGAATAGGATATTTCAAATCCATGAACCCATTTACATTTCTCAAAAAAATATCATATTATTTAAAAAAAATAAAAACAATCCCTTTCAAACAACTAACTGGTTGATACCTTCTAAAAACCAAAATAGCATTTTTTTTATCCACATTAAGAACCACACAGTGATCATTAATTTTAAAATAGGTTTTCCAAACATCTTGGAAAACACATTTTTCCAAACTAAATGACCCAACACAGACATGGGTCAATCACAACAAAACTATCCCCATCCATGACACAAGGAATATATCGAATATAAGCATGAATAGGTTCCATATCATTGAATATAGTAAAAATGACGCAAAAGAGCACTATATCATAGTACCCTCAACCAATAACCAATCATGAAATTGAATGTGACACTGGATCTATCCTATGGATTACTAAAGTTTGTATCATCAAAACACATGACAGTATAGAAAGTCATGAACTGGCTACATGCTTGAATTAAATATAAAACCAAAATTTATCTAATGGCCTACACCACCTCATTATGATGAAAATCCCCTCCTATCACTTATGACTATCATGTTAGGAGGTCCACTAGAGTCATTTGATCCAAGAATCATAATAGATGACATATCCCTCTTATTAATAGGGTTCTCTTAACAAAAAAGCATGTAAGGTGTAAGAATATGCAAGCAAAGTCTAACACACAAGGCATAACCATATGAAACCCTTACCCCTAACCCAAATAATGAATATCCTCGTATAATAAATACCCCCATGGAATAATCAAACACATTACAACACAAAGGGATCTATAGGTATATCATAGATAATGACAACCCATACAAGGAAAATGGCATGCATCACATAGTGATAAAGAACCCACAAAAGGGGTAGTCAAATAAAGGTGCAATCAAAGGGTTCCTTTCATAATAACAAACATAAAACCAGTGTTCCAAATATAAATTTAACAATAAAACATGGATATGGATTCTAATACCTTTAAAATATTATAAAATTACATTTCAAACACTCTATGTAAAACTATTGAAATGAAAAACCATTTACAAAAAATTCAAATTCACCCTTCCATATGCATCTTCTTTGATGAAATACAAAAGATGTTATTAGACAGTCATTTTGAAAAAGCAAATTTCAAAAGATACATTCAGACATTTTTTTCCAATGGGTAAGCCGCATACACATTTCAAATAACCATTTTAAATCCCTTAAAGAACCACTTTTTGTTTTCAACACATCAAATTAAATCAAACCCCACTTTTAAATAGTGTTTTTAATTATTAAAAATCACAACCCACCACACAACATGAAATCATTTTGAAAAATCCCCTTGATATTTTCACAAAATCATAGCACATCTAAAAATTTTCTTTGTAACAAGGATGCATGGAATTTCAAATAGAAACCATTTATTAGAAGCTCATTCCACAGTGAAATGGTTTTTAAAATATCATAATGGTATCTCATGTAATCATACATTCAAAAAAATGAATTTATAAAGTACAAGCACACATTGAATCCTAAAATGAAAAGAAATCAATAGATTCATACCTAGAATAATAGAAATCAAGTTAAAATGTATCGCCTTTATAGATGAGCATGCCCATGATGATAGAAATGGAATCTAAAAACTCCATCTACAAAAACCCTAATTTATATCCATTTGGAACCCTAAATTCATCAATAAGATATTTAGAGTTCAAGGGAGAAACCAAATCCAAGTGATAAGAGAGAGGGAAAGGATGAATATGGGAGGAGGGGAAGAAATAACTCAAAATCTCAAAGAAATATCCTCATAGAATATGATGATCAAAGGTAGTTGAGGGTAGAGCTCCAAGATATCCTAAGAGAAAAAATAAATGAACTTATGAGAAGTGGGGTGAAACCCCTCTTAACATGAATATGGATTAATATGAATTTCCCAAATAATAGATACTTTGTAAGTTTGTATGGTTTTTCCACATGATTTTCTAAACTATCTTCCAACCATGTACTAGGAAATTCCTAGGCCATACACCCATCGCACTGTTCACCTTATGGACCACATGGTTATTCAAATTGTTCTCCAATCGTGTTATTCATCACAATCAAAAAATATTCACATTGAAATCATTTTGAAAGGTTTAACAAACCATTCTCAAGTTGTGCGCCTATCCCCAGACACAACAGGGAACCCACACGCTTTCCCATTATAGATTACATGGTATAGACTTAACCGTGCACAACCATTTCTCATCAGCCATGGATAGTTTAAAATTAAATTAAGAGCTTTATCATTAAGGGAGACTATCAGGTTTCTATATAACTATGTACTTTTATTGTGTATAAAAGGAAACATCTGATAATTTTCATGTTTGTATTTGAAACCCCATGGATACTCATACAAAACAGCACCCTCATAAAATGAAATAAAAACAATATAGTGAAACTAAGGGCTTCAAAAACTCCCCCCCCCCCCCATTCCAAATTATTCCCCCAAAAAGACATTTAGTAATAAATAAGAGAAATATAAAAAATATACCAAGAAGTCATAACTAATAGAACCAATCAACGTGCTATAATATCAAAACATAAAAATAAGATACTTTAAAAAGATCAAACCATCCAACGAAAAGTTTACCCACCATCTCCAAGAACAACATAAATAAGAATATCAGTCAAGAAGTAATATGAAACATGGTAGACCAAACATGATAACACCACCATTTATAATTTGTCGAACATGGTAGAACCAATTAATAACATTCATGAAATGTATCCTCATACAACTGATAAACCTCAGGAGAAACTTTCTCTCAAACCAAAAGTTCATACAACCCCAAGGAAGGAAAAGACACCAAAAAAATACTTAAAATAATGACATAATATTATATATTAGGTCATGATACACACAAAAATGTATTGTTGGGAACTGAATAACCGTCAGAAGGTGCATCCAAAATCATCAGAGGCTAAACACTAGTTGGTATACCAACTCAACTTGTAGAAAAACATGCTAGTTGCCAAATTGTTCCCTCAATAACTTTCTAATATAAGAATTATGATCACCTCAAAGTATAAAAAAGGAACTGAATAAACCCACTACATGTAATAAAGATTCACACAAATAATGAGGATCAATAAAATAGATCCCACAACCAACCATCAAAAGAAATCCAACCCATCAAACAAACTCAAATGCATCCATAGCAGATAGAGGGGGGATAATTAAACAAAACCCAAAAAATAATGCCATAAAAAACATTAATAACAATCCATATGAAATATCTACAAATAGGAACCATATATAAGAGTCTAAAAAATATCCACATCTAAGATCACATCCATAAAATGTAAGGTCCTAAAACCAAAAACCAATCAAAAAGGGTTAAACAAGCGACATCTTCCAAAAACCCATTTTAAAAAACTTATGAAGATGACCCAACATACTACAATAGAGGAAAACCCAAGAATATGTAATATAGGATGGATTATTATTCCATATATTCCCATAAAATAAGAACATGATAGAACTCTTATTACAATGACAGGTGTATTTTCCATCTCGATCATGATCATCCTATTTTTCTCCTTACAGTATGGGCTATCCTTATACCCATTGGATGGAACTATGGCATCACCCACCACTAAATGTTTATACTGGCTAGCTTATATTCGAATGGTCTCATTGAAATCCTCCTAATAAAATTTCAAATATGATATAATAATGGGTGGACTATGATTAGGGTGAAGGAAACTATAGAATAAATGAAAATTAACAGAATCATTGATGACTATCACTGGAAAAAATATGACCAATATAAAAATTGAATGATATAATCCCTCACTAGTTGGTCACTCTGATAAAGACCCTTGAGCTCAAAAACATTCTCCCCTTTCAAACCATCCATAAAGAACCACAAGAAAAATTCCATCCTGAAAATATATAATGAAATACCTTTAAATAATTGGGATAGTCCTATTGCTTCCCACCTAACTAAATTGAAGCAAATAAGAAATCTCAAGACAACACACACCATAGAAGAATCTCATATTCCAATAGAATCAAGGATAACCTCAATCTATTTTAACCACATCAACCCTTACACCAACTTAAGATTACCAATGAAATAATGTGGATGATAATTCAAGATGTCTAATATGGAGTTTGAGATCTAAGAACATTCCATATCCACCACTCCACTTGGAGTCTAGGACAACACCAGAACTATAATATCCTTTATGACCATTCATAGATTCAATAATAAAAAACACATGAGAACCCTCAATTCATTCCTAAAATAAGCACACCCAACTACCCCAAGAAGTTGGAAAAGTAATGTAGATAAATGAAGAAAACCAAAAATCATTAATTAAACAAATTCATTCAAGAAATAATATATCTTTATCAAGTCAAAAAGGTAATCCCAACTTCATTACATGAAATAATCCCTAGTTTCATCCCCAACACCCTCATGAATATCTTGATGTATCTCATACTCATAGGCATCAAATATTGTCACATCATCTGGGCCTCCCCAACTATATAACATCATCTAACATGGGATCAGAAATCCTAGGATCATATCACATCACATAGTGAATCTCACAACCAAATCACATTATAAGATAGCAAGAAAACAAACATAGTCAATGGGGCAATCTGGAACAAAGAAATGGAATCTAACATTCCCAGATAAACAAAGTCTAGTGGCTCCAATCACAAGTCACTAATCCTTCTAAGGAAATAGGCTACTCTGGCCCTAGAAATTATCCTTAGCACACAACCAGATCTTATTCCATCATGAATTGACCAATGCATTCATCATAGGTTCCAACTATGGGTATCTTATGCCAAAAATCTATAACAAGCGATCAAAAAATTAACATTCTCTTAGCATTAAAACTCCTTTTAACAAATATAGAAAATTACCATTCTCATTTAGCTTGCCATTTTATTTTACACCAACAAACATTAACTTACTAAAAATTCATTATCAAATTACCTAAGCACACTAAATAAAATATTAAATTAAACATTCATTAAACAACAATTTAGTCACTGTCAAAACATAACAAACACAAGATTTCAAAAAGCTTCACCTGAGCCACTACACCAAAGTCATTCTATAATTAGTAGTGTCTCCAAAATTATTCACTCAAGACACTATTCTATAATCCACCACCTTACATTCCATCTAATCCTATACAGAACAGCCTCTAACTCAATGTCTCAATACCTATTTCAGTTGATGTTTTAAATCATGCAACCTCTCTTTCACTCTCCAAACTATTTGGAAATCCTCTGAAAAAATTTCCTACTAGAATTATTAAAATGTTATATGATATAAGGTCTATATAATTACATAAAATATTATCAAAATCATGTAATGAGTAAATTCCTTGGGCATAATAAGTCTATCGACTTTAACAAGTGGATAAGAATTAGTGTATATATAACAATATTTTTCAATCAAAACTATATCAAAATAAATTAATTTTTTTTCTCAACGTTTCAACTATTTGTAAAATAAACTAAAGTAAAATATTTTGGTTATTATGTTTCAATATTTATGAAATATATTTCTTTTCATCAAAAAAATAGCTTCCCAGAATAGGTATTTATAATGGTAATTACAATTTAATTTTAAATTTTAAATAATAGTTTGTTTATTTAAATTTTTATAGTACTACAATGATTATTGATAGTAATTGTATTAAAAAAAAGAAGTATAATAGATTATAAATGAATTGGTAGAATTCATGTGGTAGAATTTATAAATACTTCTTGAAAGGATAAGTTTACAATACTTGTTTACTTAATCTTCTGGTCATTTTCAATAAATTATTTAGTAAATTTCATTATCTTTCTTTTTATGATACATATTTCATTAATTTTCATAGTGATCTTGAAGAAATAAATTTATTGAAATTTATTTTTGCTTTGCCCATTATTTTCTCTGTTAAGATCACAAAATTATCTGAGAAAAAATTATTATTGACAATGTCTTCAACAATGATGACCCACTCAAATACTATTATTTCTCTTAATAGAGGTGTTTGTTCTATATTGAATATATTTATATTCAATAGTTCATGTTTTTAGTCTATAAAAAAAACTCAAAGTGTTTAATTTTAGTTTAAATTGTAATTTTAGTAAAGAAGACATGTGAAAAACTCAAAATCAATAAAACACATTCAATGAATTTTTTTACACTAGGAAAATGATTCATAAATCATTTTTGATTTGTAGGAATTTTCCATATCTCAATCTAATACACAGTGTGACAGGTATGACATGAAATTTCTATATTCAGTTTAAAATTTATATTTTGGTTAAAATCATGTTTCACACACTATAAACCAACAAAAAATTCTCTTATTTTCATTATACATTAAAAAATTATCCATATGTCATTTGTGACGTGTAAGAAATATATGCATAAAAATTCAAGACACTATGTGACCAGTATGACTCAAAGTTTTTTTTGAGTTAAAAAATGAAATTGTAGTTAAAATATATTTCACACACTGAAAAATATATAACACATTATTATTATCTAGATTCTTTAAAAAATGATCCTTAGCTCATTTGTAATGTGTATGAGTGAACAACACCTCAATCTGACACATGATGTGACTGGTATGACTCTAAAGACTATAGATACAAAACATATGTCATCCATTAAGTCAAAGGTAACCATAAATGCATCATATCCTCCTTTTATTCATGTATATATTTTTTATACTATTTTCCATCTATGGATAGATGAAATGAAATTGGGGGAATCAATCCCTAAACTGATCTGATGATTATACAGTCCAAAGGACACTAATTTTGATTATTCCAAGACATAATACATTTCACCTCTTTGATGCATTTATAATGATATTTTAGGAATTCATACATTAATTTCCAATATCAGTAACAAGCCACATTAGAGAGAACATGTTTCTTTCAGAAGGAAGAGGAAACCACATGCTTCCTTAAATGTAAATAATATCATAAGGATGATTGATAATAATCTATGATCATTCCAATTTTCTTTGATTATTTTTTTAAAGGGACTATGAATTTCTAATAGATGTTGGAATGTACTAGGGGAGATACATCCAATACCTATATAAGGGAGCCTTATTCATGATCAAATATAAGAAATTCACATGGGAAACAATGGAAAAAATTCATCTTCAATAATTTATTATTTTTAATCATTATAGAAATCTTGTAATATAACTTTGAATATTGAATGTATCTAAAAAAAATTGTTGGTTGTATGATGTTTTATGTAAGATGAATATTTCAAATGATCAATAAATAGTTGATAGTTTTTCTCAAATCCAATAACCACGCCAAGAATCTTGAGTTCATCATTATATGAATAACTCTCTAGATTGTATTAATTATCATCGATGAATGATATGTCATTGATTTATATAGCACTAATCCTACCTTGATCCATCAACACTGAAGCTTCAAGGGATTTTTCTCCTTGGGAAATTCTCACCCATTATTCTTTTTTACACTATTGGATAAATCATCAATTTAATCCATATTATAAATAAAATTTTGAAAAAAATAATATATTAAAAATAAATTTACCTTTATTAGAGAAGAGGAAAATTTAATTTTCATAATACATTCACCAATATACAAAAATATTCTTCAAATTAAAACAAAAATCCCATTTCATGATTCACCTTATTGAATTGGAGTATTTGATTGACATAGACTCCCTCATTAATTAAAAGAATATCTAAAAGAATATATCCATATTCTAAGAATTACACCCATTGTGGGGAATATAAAAATGTATGATATGGAGGCTTGTAAGTCAGGCTTTTGTTCAAAGAAACCTTCAACCAATCCCCCACCTTTACAGATGATAGAAACGTGTAAGGAATGTTTCTTTGTCTTTTCTTATAAATACATCACAAAATAACGAATGAATTTTTCTTCATAATTTATGAACAAAATTTGGTAATTATAACATTTGTGAGAGAGGTAATGGAAATATTAGATACCCCATAACTTTTTAACACAATCTATTATATCTCCCCCAAAAATTTTCATGTGTCCAAAATTACTAGGATACAGCTAATCTTCCAAATATCCACATATTTTTATTTCCCCCATGGATTAAGAAAAAAAATTCTTCTCATTTTTCTCCCTTACTAGGTATAATATCCATAATCCTTTTAATATTTTCATTTTCAGGAACCTTGATGATATGCATTTTGCTAAAAAACCACTAACCTAATGTTCAATGAAAATTGTATTCTCATAATAATTATACAAAAAATTCAGCATATAAACTATAAATTTTCTGATTATTATTATGTAGGTAATAAATAATAAATTCATAACACTTGAAGATATTATGATAAGAAACATCCACCATGGTTGTGATCCAAATTCGTATAACCATATTTTGAGAAACAAAAATGGCCTCTTGTATTTTTAGTGGTAGAGAAAACTATTTTTATACATACTTAAATTATTAGTTCTATTCAATCATCCATGGGATAAAATACAGATATTTATCTAGAAATAAAATAATTGCACCCCTTTCTAGTCCAGAATCAATTGTGCTGAATAATGAATCTTTCAAATTGATATCCACACACATTATCTAGGGTATGTTTCCCATGATAATATTCATAAATTTTGAACTCCAATTCACAAAAATAAATATTTCAATCTCAAAATAAACATTTTTTGTCAAATGACATAACATATCTGAACTTTATATTAACATAACATGCCACACTCTATCAAAAAATTGAATTTCTAAATAATTAAGAAATTCATCAAATTATTTTCTTCCAAATGAAGATTATAATATTTTAATTCCATAAAAAAAATTATTTCAAATATATATTTCTTTTATTTTGGACTCACTAAGTATATTCCAAAAATAAAGCATCAACCAATGCGCTTTAGAGGGATTTCTAAAAAAATGGTCATCTGCGAATGACTTTCAAGCTATGAGATTCTCCCTTTTCATCAATGATTTAGTCTTATCTTTGAACCTATTCAGATCTAGATAAGAAGTGTTATTTATCATTAACAATATAAATCTATTAGGTAGGTTAAATTTGAGAAAAATTTCAATATAAAAAACCAATGATTTAATGCAATGATAAATGTATTGGGAAGATATTAACGAATCAATTTGTTAAACATGATATCAAATATAATTGTTCCCCTTGATGATTCTAGATGGAAATATTATTTTCTTGTGAATGAAAATTTTCTAATAAACACTATTGGAATATATTAATACGGTCTAGGTGGGGTGGCTCTTCTTTATAGGCATTCATCAAACTGAAAAGAAACTGAGATTGACCACTCCTCCACCCCAATTATCATTTCATATTTATTTTGAGGCATGATGTGAAACTTCTACCACTATATGTAATATTTTAATTAACTATAGAAAACACATTGAAATTATTTTGATAGTTAAGTAAAATTATCCATAATCCATCTTTGAAACATATGAATAAATTGTGCCACAATCTGATACATAGTGTTCTGTATATGGCTCAATGTTTATGTGTTTAGTTTAATATTGACATTTTTGTATATTCTATACCAATAAAAATCATTCATATTATTTTGATATTTTTTTAAAATGTTCCTTATATCATTTATGATTTTTAGCTTTCAGTTTCACATTAATCTAAAACATGGATTTATTGGTATGACTAGAAGTGTGTCTATTTTTTTAATTTACATTTTTTTAAAACACCCACCATAAACTCAAAGTTAAGTAAAAAAAATTTGATTATTTTTATACTTTTGTAAATTGATCCGTAATTAATTTTTTGAGGTTTAGGAATCATATTCACCTCAATATGATGCACAGTGTGACTTGTATGAATCAATGTTCCAATTTTTGTTATAAAAATGTAATTTTAGATAAACAAATGTGTCACTCGTTGACATCCCATAAGAAATAGTAAGATTATCTTAATACTTAATACAATTATCCATTTGTCACTTTTTAAGATTTAAAATCAACCACATGTCAATCCAACACATTGTGCAATCTGTATGACTCAATGTGTTTATTTTTATTTAAAATTGATATTTTAGTTCAAAACACACACCACATACTCAAAACCAAGATAAAACAATCAGATTATATTGATAAATTATCATAATGATATATATATATATCATTTCTGACATTTTAAGATTATTTCTACCTCAATTTGATATATGATGTGACTGATATGTCTTAATGTGTGTGTTTTTAGTTGAAAATTTTTATATAAGTAAAAAATATTTGTCACCCACATAAAACAAACAAAACTCAATTGTATTTTCCTGATACTATAGGTTAATGATCCATAATTTATTCTTGATGTGTATTAATCAACGCCTCATCAATGTTACTCCTGGTGTGATTGGTGTGACTCAAAATATGTGTTTTTATAAAAAAATTGATATTTTAGCTAAAAACACTCAACACATACTCAAAACCGAGGGAAAAATTAAAATTAATTTGATACATTTAGAAAACAATCAACAAATAATTTGTGACATGTTGGAACATTCATCGATTCAATCCAAAACATGGGGGGGTGATATGACTCAATGTATGTGTCTTTTGGTTTAAAAATGAAATTTTAGATAAAACATGTCTCCCTCATTCAAAGTTGATAAAAAATGCTCGAATTTTCTTAGATCTTTAGGAATATTATCCCAATGTAATTTTTAAATTGTAAGAATAAAACTCTTGTAAGTATAGTACATAGTGTGATCCGTATGACTCAAGTGTGTGTTTTTATTTACGATTGGCATTTTAGTTCAAAACGCATTCCATATATTCAAAACCAATAAAGTGGTTTCATTGTTTTTTTATACTTTATGAAAATTATCCACAAGTAATTTTTAAATTGTAAGAATCATACACACCTCAATCTGATGCATGGTGTGATCGGTATGACTAAAAGTGCATTTTTTATTTTAAAAATTAAATTTTAGTTAAAAACATGTTTCTCTCACTAAAAAATAGAAAATATAGTTGGATTCGTTGGATACATTGTGATAATGTTCCTTATATTATATTGACATGTATGAATCAACCACACATCAATCTGATACACAATGTGTCTGGTATGACTTGGAGTGATTGTTTTTACTTAAAATTGACATTTTAGTTTGAAACACATTCCATATAGTCAAAACTAATAAACCACATTCTTATTATATTGATACTTTTTGAAAACAAACGATAAGTCATTTGTGACATGTAGAAATCATCTTTAACAATATCTGATACATGTTATGACCAGTATAACATTATGTGTGGGTTTTTAGTTAAAAAATGACACTTTAGTTAAAAAATGTGTCACTTAATGAAAGAAATGAAAATACACTCTTATCATCTTGATACTCTAGGAAAATGTTCATTATGTCATTTGTGACATGTAAGAATCAAAAGCACATAAATCTAAAGAAAGTGTGTGACCAGAATGACTTGAGGTGTGTTTTTTATTTAAAGTTTACATTTTAGATCAAAACACATGCTATATATTAATAACTAAGAAAATTCGTTCAATTTATTTTTATTGTTTTGTAAAATGTTCTATAAGTCATTTGTGATGCATGGAAATAAACAACACTTCAATATGATATATGGTGTTCTCGATTTGACTCATATTGTATGTTTTCAATTTAAAATTTAAAATTTTGTTTAAAACAAACATTACATACTCAAAACTAATTAAATGCATTTATATTGTGTTGATACTATAGTAAAATTATTAATATTCAATTTATGATGTGTAGGAATTAGCTACACCTCAATCTGAGACATGGTGAGCATGGTATAACTCGAAGCATATGTTTTTTGATTAAAATTAACATTTTCATTGAAAATGAACATCACATACTTAAAATCAAACAAAAACATTAAAAAATTGATACTCTAAGAAAACTATCCAAAAGTCATTTATTATTTGTATATATCAACCGCAACATAATCTGATGCATGGTGTGGCTGGTATGACTAAAAATGTGTGGTTTCAATTTAGAAATTACATTTTATTAATGTATTGTTTCAAATTTATGTTAAATTTTTTCTAAATATTATTACTGACATAAGAATTTTTTTGTTATACAGGTACACTCTTTTCACTACCTGAGGTGGTTTGTTCGAAAACTAATAGGATAATCGGGCTCTTTTGAGTGGGTGTTGAGGGCCAAAGATAATTGAACATTGATGTTTTTGAATGTTTGTGATAAATTGTACTTAATAATGTAATTGTTAAAACTAATTTTTGAAATGTCAATAATATAGTGTGTATTTTTCTTGTAACTATTATATAATTTTATTTCAATTAAACTATATTTTTTTCTATA
Organism: Viscum album; assembly: GCA_963277665.1. Taxonomy (NCBI): domain Eukaryota; kingdom Viridiplantae; phylum Streptophyta; class Magnoliopsida; order Santalales; family Viscaceae; genus Viscum; species Viscum album. Next base: position 330,707,480 of record OY728128.1, read on the forward strand.
GTGTACTATAATTTTAGCAGCACACAATAATATTATGGCTTTCAACAGTACTTTTCCTTGAACAATTGAAATATCACTTTATCATTACTTAAACTATGTTGATAAAGAGTCCAGATTGTCAGAGTTAGACTACCACTGAAGAAGGATTCTATTTGTCTATTTTTTTGCCCTGATAAAAGGGACCCCTATTTATCTATGCTTAAAAAATCAATGCTTTTTTAGCTCTGATAAAAGTGTTATGTGTTGTAGTTTCTATATTGTTATATATATATATAAAAAATTATATTTATTTATATTTATATATGTTATGTTGGTTTATCTGTGTGTGTATTTATAAATATATGTGTACTTATGTATATTTATTTGTGTTTATATATAATGGTTTATTATTTTATATATATAATAATATTCGGTTATATATAAATAAATGTATTTATACGTATATGTATGTTTATATATATTTATATGTATGTATAAAAATATTTATATTTATATTTATTTATTTTCAAATATATATAAATGTATATATTCAAATATATTTATCCAAATCAATAAATAATAACATATAGATGAAGTCTCACTCTCTTACCATGCTCACTCTCTCTCTCAGCACTCAAGGTGGTCTCTACGGTTTTCTCCTGAAACCCTTCATTGGAAAAATTTCCCCATGCAACAGAAAAAAAATTATTTATCAAAATAGATTGATGAGAAACTATTTCCAAATCTAGGGTTTTCTTCTAGCGACCAATAGGAGAAGGATGGGGACTGTCTAGAATAGTGTCATCCTCATAATTATTCTAATGAAAGCATTTTCCTAGATGACACCTTTTTCAGAAATCCTATGAAGAAAACATTGTCCCAAAAACTGCTTTCTTCAAAATAATTTTGACGAAGGAGCTATCTCGGACAGTGCCCACCCTTCTATTCTAAAAAATACATTTTATTTCGTTTTCTTGTTTATATATATATTTTTATAATAAATATTTTTTTAATGATACGATTAATAATATTATTAATAAAAATATAAAATTGCTAATAATTTATAATAGTTACTAATAGTTGGGGAGGAAAAATTACAAATTCTCAATAATTTCTAACATCAAAAATAAAAAACATAATTAATAATGTAAATAATTTCATATTTTAAAATAATTAGTAATAATTAATAATAACTAATAATATAATTGTTATGATTCATTATAAGGAAATATAGTTTTATGTCACATAAATTATTTATTTTGGTTATATTTATAGATAATAATGATGATAATAATGATGATGTATATAAATAATAAAATTTAATTAAAATAAAAATATTATTATTATTACATATAAGATACATTCATTGTTTATTAATTAAAATAATTGATATTTACTTTCTATTGTAAAACAAAATACATTACTATTATTATAATTTTTTTATTTTTATGTATTAATTATGAAAATATATGCATTTAAAATTAATGATTTTTTATAATTAATTACTTTATTAATTATATTATTACAAAGTAATATCAAATAAAATATTATATTTTAAATTTACCAAACATATTTATTTATTTATTATTAATATATGAATTATGTTACAATTTTGATTGTTATAAATTAATATTATTAATTAAATTTTTTATATTAATCTCTATAATTGTAAATCTTGTTTGCCGCAAACATCGTTTTATATAAATTAAAATTTTTTGTTTATTATTTTTTGACATTCCCTTCATTTTTTATTAATTTCTCATTGTATGGACATCGTTTTAAATTTCATTTTTTACTATATTTTATGCCTATAAGTTTTTTGAAGTGTAAATGTTTTTTTAGTCAATAAAGTATATGTCCTGTATATTATTTTGGGTATGTTTTATTTATAAACTAATTTTTACTTTCAACAATTTTTTATATGTTTAATCCATGTTTGATGTTTCAATTATATTATTCTTATACATTATATTTTATTGGATTCTAAATTATAAGGACCCGACCTGAAAATTAACTTATTCTAGTTAATATGGACCAGAATTTATTTTCTTTCATTCCCAAAGATCATTTAATTATAGTGTTTTTTATAATAGGAAAAAATATTACATAGTAAACACATACATCACAAGTTTAAACTTATATTCATTTTCTATTTTTTACCAAAGGAAACCCTTTTGAAATAAAACATGATTTTGTTTCAATATACATATTCAATGTACTCATCATTGCATCTTATTTTTCATTACCAATCTTATGACCTATTAAAAACATTTTAAAATGTGAGATCAAAAAAATCTAATTAAGGGACATAAATAAATAAATTATTAGCTCAATGAAGACATGAAAACCCATTAAAAACTTTTCAAAACATATTAGAAAGCATAGAAAATCATTTAGGGTACTTGGGACATCATTGCCATATCACAGTTACAATTTTCTAGACAAATGGAATAGCAGTACATTTGAATTACACCTCTGAAATACCCAATGCATTAGAGAGAAAGATTGGGTCTCACCATTCATATAAGCTATATCGGCTCATCCATAATTCACGAGCTATAATGGGGCTCAACACTATATCTGATATATTGGGATCACCTCTAAGCTATTATGGGGATCATCCCTTGTTATATGTTATATTAGTTTCACCTATTAAATGTCTAAGTACCAACACATAATATCATGTAATTTTCAACATGTCTCTCATAAAATTTCACTTTTATTCAAAATATTACCAATCCATTTTAAAAATATCAACACTTTTATTAAAGTTATTTTTAAATCAATGTGTCTCATAAAAATTTGAAACTTTTGGAAAAGATTCAAGAAGTCACATTTTCAAACATTTATTTCTATATAAAAAATATGTCAAACCATTTTGAAAACATGGACATTAATGATATTGAATTTGATGAATAACTCATTAAAACACTTGAATGATGTTTTAGTTAAAGAGTCATTTACTACATCAGAAACACATGAATAAAAATCGTTAAAGAATAACATTAAAAACATTAAATTTCATGATAATTGAGTTATTCATGATATAACGTGTCTAAAGATTTATATATTCACCTTATAGGATAACAAATGTTCATAAAATCACAATATTTCTCAATGAAAGGATATTGAGATGAAATCCCTTACCTTGAGTTTGATTAATCACACATGTTCCTTGTTATTCCAGAATAATAAAATTAGTATAATTTCTACTTGATTAATAACCTTTTAATTTTTATTATTCCTTTTATATCATTAATTACAATGTTATAATAATTATTAAATTATTTGCGTTCGTGTCGGACATTTTGTCGATTTTCGGTACTTGAGTTGAAATTGAACATGGTATGATGTCACTTGTACATGTGGTCATAAGTCCATCATATCCAAAATAATATTAATGATATTATTATAATTTTAATATATGAATTATACTTTTAAATAAAACCATGAATTTTGGTCATGAAAAATTAACCATGTTGTAATCATGGAGAAGGAAAGTTGTACTTACATACGGGTAACGTTTTTCCATTTTTCATTGATCATTATTGAAAGAAGGTATGTATTATTTTATTTTTATATAATTAAAATATCATCATTAATATCATATTAATAATTTATATAGACTTTTATATTTCACAATAGTGATATAATGAATAAAAATTATTCACATTGCTTCTTTGAGGTGGTAGTTCACACATATGCATGAACTATATTATCATTTTTATGTTCATAGAAGTAAGAAAGTAGTTGGTATATTATTATCTTATAATGATTTATAAGTCACAAATATCACATATGATCATTAATTCCATTATTATAACCATTCATTAGAGACGGTTATGCAAGACGAATTAGATCGGTTCGTGAAGGTGATTGTTCACACGTACGCACGAACGATTAATTATTTTCCCATTTAATGGAAGTGGAGACGAATTGAAGTTTTATATTAACATAATAACATCTCAGTATATTGATTATATTTTATTTATTATTCTAAAATGAAATAATAATATTTTAAGAAGTTTGGGATGGAATTAATATAGAGATACTTAAATAAAACCAATACCTCTTCTTCGGTTGATCACCTTTAAAGACCACCTTAACCCCTCTATATAAGGTGTTATACCAAAAATAATGCTTAAATAACGTGGGTAGGGATTGTAGAAAGGTTTTTGGTTAGATATTATCTCAAAACAATTGTATTTTATGTGTGAGTAAAAGAGAGAAATGGATGTCTTTTTATAGGAGATGGGAGGTGCACCCTTGAATTTTTAAAAGAATTAAATTAATATAAATTTATGATAGATTATAAATGGTTGTAAACTAATTTAGAAAGAATATATAAATTTTATGGATCTAAATATAATCATACAATGAAACATAAACCTGATTTATTATTTCTTTAATCCTTATCTTTTTTAACTACTTTTAATTGTTAACATTTTAAAATGTAATTTACACATAGAGGGTAAAAATAATTACCAAATCGTGTACAATTTCCAATGAATTAGTCATTAATGATATTTATATAGTTATATAACCTATTATCCCACTATGATATTTTTATAAATTTTATATCATTTAATCAAATATTTAATATTTTAAAATATAAATTATGTCAATTTTTCCACTATTCATTACATGACTTTTTTAAAAAAACATAACAACTTGATTACTTAGAAAAAACTATATTAAATCAATTCCAACATGTAATATTAATCCATAAAATTCTTGGATGGAATAAAATGCTTCAATTTATATTTATTTAATATTATTAATATAAATTATATGATTCTTTCTTTAATAAATCTATTATTACATCATCATTGTGTCGTAATTAGATCTTATTATTTTGTTCCTAAAAATTATAAATATATTACCATGATTTAGGTAATATTTTTAGATTTAAATGTACTATTAATAGTAGAATATGTCAATTATATAACCCATTATTAAAATGGTTTTAGAAAGAAGAGACATATTTATGACATATTTGCCTTTACATTAAATTAAATGTTATAAAAGTCAAAATCACACCCAAGTGGCATAAAACTATCACAATTTATTCCAAAGGATTTTCTTGGTCTGAAATAACGCATCCAATATGATTAAGATAAGTGTTAGGGTTATTTTATAAAATTATAATATTAATGTTACCCTTATTTACCTTATTTCCCTTTTACCGTGGTAAATATAATAATAGAGTTACTATTCACCAAACGTTATTTTTATTTTATTGGACTAAATTTTTCATACTTATTACAACCATATATATCTTTTTTTAATTAAATTTACATGAGTGTTAATATTTAGTTCTGTGTTAATTCCACAGCTATGGCTACAAGGTGGGTAAAAGAGACGTTCAAAAATGTCAATAGATTATCATTTATAATTTTGATATAAAAAATATGAAAAAGGGATAAATTGGATTAATATTTGTACTATTTATCTCCTATGACATTAGAAATCATTTTAATGTATAAAAATTATTTTAAAGAGAAATCATTTTTAAAAAATAATTTAGTATTTCTCACTATTCCTTAAAAATGAATATTTTCATAACAATACAATAAATTAATCTAAAATTAATTTTGATGTCTATATTCAAGAGAAGATGTTTATTTTTTCAAATAGAACATATAAAATATTCCAAGAATATATTTAAAAAGGTTTTTCTATCAAAAGGTGGTAAAACTACCTTTTAAAATTATTAGAGTGTTTTAGGCTTAAAATTGGATTTATTCTTATTTTAATACTCTAAAATTTATTGGTTGAATGTAAAAAAATTAATAAACATAATATAGTTGTTTATTTTCATTCCTTCCGATAAAATGATTAGGTGATAACTACCAATTAAAATAATGTTATTAATAATATATTATTTTTCAGTATAACACAATATTGTTTGCAACATAATATTAAAAACCCCATTGTTTTTTTTCAGTATCATATCAGACATAGCATGCCTATTAAATTAAAACCACTATATAATTCATAAATATTAATAGATATGAAAAGTTATTATTCAATAATTACATGGTATGTTACATCCTTCACCCCTTTGAGAAATTGCATCATCACAATTTCAATTTTTGGATTGATAACTATTGTTTCACTTTTCAAAATTACTTCATCGAAATACGATATTGGAAAACAAGTCAATAAAATTTCCACATTAAAAGAAAATAAGTGAAGTAAAAATATCAACTATGAAAACACATACTAGTATTCCATGTATAAAAACATGGATATGGAATAAAACTAAACATCATTTTCTGATGGAGAGTGATAAAAAACTGGATCAATAGAAAGTTAACAATCACAAAACCCTATGTTTTTTAGTTAAAAGGAAATTTATTTATTACTATTAAAATTAAATGGATAGAGTATTTATTCTATGATCCTTTTAATTTATTTTATAAACTAATTTACTTACTTGAAAAATAATATAATGAAATATACTTACTTAAAATGTAGAGATTAATCATTTAATAATAATCAACCATGAACTCATATTTTTCTCCAAATAATGAGTATTCAAGATGATTTTGTCCCACCTGAAACACTACAATAAAATTATAAAGAATAAAATATTTCACAAAAGATGATCTATATATTTATCATATATTTATAAATTACCCAAAACCAAAAAGGTTAGCACTTGAGAAGTTAATTTCCAAAAGTAATAATCCATTATACGAGAAAAACTACATCAATATCAAAAATTCAATAGTAATATCCAAAGTTCACAAAGGCCATTGTACAAATAATTGCCCTTAAAATTATTCAAAACAATCCAAACTAATATTGAAACAAAAATAATGGAATAATTTGATCACATAATCTTCTAAGAAATATTTTAACATTTATCTCCAAATAACATCAACCACTCCTACCATCCCATTCAAAAAAGTAGTAAACCTAATCTCATATTTTCTGTAAAAGGTAAATCATTCCCATAAATAACATGAATCACTATAACTCCATAATTAAAATCATTTATTCCTTAAAAATATAATTAAACCATTACTCCTAAATTTAAATACAATAGTATTCTATTTATCATAATCATATAAGGTTCCCAAAAATTGTAAACACCTTCAAAAATAACATTTATCACTTAATCAGTAAATTATCTTCCAATACCATGGATATCTATTCAATAAAATATATTTCTACAAAATCAAATTATTCATAATAAATATAATCATTTAACTAAATATAATAATTCATTCTAACAAGGTACTTCACGTTGGCTAGTGGTAAGTGATGAAGCCTTATTGCGCTTCGGTAGTGGTTTTGATTCTCACATCCTTGTCTTACGCGATGGATTATAACCCTTCCTGTGGGTTACCCCTTTTTCTAAAACAATATAATTCTTATAAAATTTTCAAAATAAAATCCAAAAAAATTAACAATAACATTTTTTAACCTCAAATGTTATCTCACACATTCCATTTTTCTTTCAAAAAAATCTAATAACCCATAACTTCCCCAATATTTCATATCTCTAAAAATATCCTTAATCACCTTGAAATATCATAACCTACACAAAAAAAGGGTTTAAAATAAATTAAAATTAGGATAAACAATACAATTATAAACCCATTATGATATTCATATCTCATATCAGGATATCATAATCTCTAATGTTGTCTAAAACCTGCTCTGATACCAACTATATAGACCCATCCTTAAAAATAACATTTTATAGTGACTTTTTACTAGAATTTATATTATTTCATTCCCAAAGATCTTTTATGTATATATTATTGTATAAATAAGAAAAAATATTATATAGTAAACTCATACATTACAATTGGGTACTTATACATAGTATCTATTTTTTAACCAAAGGAACACCTTTTAAAATAAAACATGATTTCTTTTAAAGACACATCTTAAATACTTTGATCATGGAATCTTATTTTTCCTAAACAATCTTAATACCTATAAAAACAATTTTAAAACTTGTTATGAGAACAAAAAAATCAGTAAGGGACATAAAAAACTAAACCATTAGTCTAGTAAAAACAAGAAAACCCATTAAAATCATTTCTTATAGTGATTTTTAAATCAAAGTGTCCCATACCACATTGAATATTTTAAAAAAAAATCATGAATTAATATTTAAAAACATTTATTTATATATAAATAAATCCATAAAACCATTTTTAAAACATGGACATGAATGATAAATAATTCAAATAATAAATCTATAAAACACTTAAACGATGTTTTTGTTAAAGAATCTTTTATTACATAAGAAACACCTGAATAAAAATCATTAAATAATAAAATTAAAAAAAACATTTAATTTCATGAGAATTTTTTTATTCAATATATTACGTGTCAAATGTGTTATATATACATCATATAGGATGATAAATGTTCAAAACATCAAGGTATGCCTCAATGAAAAGAAATTGAGATGAAGTCCCTTACCTTGAGTTAGATTCAGCCCATATGTTCCTTTTTATTCATTAATAATAAAAATATATTAATTTAAAATTTCTTCATAAAAATTCAATGTTTATTATTTTTTTATATAATTAATTAAAATTTTTTAATAATTATTTAATCGTTTGAGTTCATGTCGGACGTTTTGTTGATATTCAGTACATGAGTCGAAAAAGGACATTATATGATGACACTAGTCCTTATGGTCATAATTTCTTCATCTCCAAAATAATATTCATTAAATTATTTTTATTTTTATACATAAATTATACTTTTAAATAAAACCATTAATTATGGATATTAAAAATTAACAACATTATATTCATGGAGATGATAAGTCGTACGTACGCATGAGTAACGTTTTTTCATTTTTAATTGATCACAATGGAAAGATGGTAATCATTATTTTATCTTTACAGAATGATCATAACATCATTAATATAATATTAATCATTTATATATACTTATATATATCATAAATGTGATATAATTAATTAAAACGAGAAACATCGCTTCGTGGAGGTGATAGTTCACACATTTGCACGAACGGCGTTGTCCTTTTTATACGCATGAAAGTAAGAACATAATTGATTTTTAATTATCTTATAATGATTAATATGCCATTAATATAAAATATGAACATTTATTCTATTATTATAACCTATTATGAGAGATGTTTGTGGAAAACAAATTAGATCGGTTCGTGGAGATGATAGTTCACACGTACGCACGAATGATAAATTACTTTCCCATTTAATGGACATGAAGATGGATTTAGATGATTGTATTAACATTATAAAATATAATTATATTTATGATACATTAGTTTTTATTTCATCTTGAAATAAGATAATTTGATGATGCGGAAGAAGGAAGTAATATTAAAATATTTAAATATAAACATTACCTGTTCTTCGAGTGATCACCTTTGAAGAACACCTTAACTCTTAAAAGGAGGGTGTTCTCCATAAAAAAGGACTAAATAATTTTTTGATGGAATATAGTAAAGGATTTGGGATGATCATGTTCAAATCAAACTGTGTTGGATGTGTGAGTAGTATAGAGGAATGGGTTCCTTTTTATAGGAGAGGGGTGGGGCACTCTTAGAATTATTAAAATTATTAAATTAGTATAAATTAAAGTTTGATAAAAAATGGGTCCAAACTCACATAGATATAATAAAAGATGATTTTTTTAAAAATATAATCATAAAATAAAAATGAGATAAGTTTTAGTATTTTTTTAATCTGTGTCTTTCTGTTTTAACCCCTTTTGACTCTTTCCATTTTATCAAGTAATTTACATTAAGTGGGTTAAATAAATTACCCAATCAAGGTAAACATCAAATTAAGGAGTAATTAATGACATTTTTATACATATATAATCTTTTTAGACAAATATTAGATTTTTAAAAAAATTATATCATTTAATTAAATGTTTAATATTTTAAAATAGGAAATATGTCAATTTTGACACTATTCATTTCGTAACTTTCTCAAAAGAACATAATATCATGACTCTTTATAAAAACCTAGATTAAAACAATACTAAAATTTCATAATTATCCATAAAAATATTTTACAGCATCAAATATTTCAAATTATATTTATTTTACAATTATTAATATCATTTATCTGTTTCTTTCTTTAATAAATCTGTTAATTTATCATTTTTGTGTCATAATTAAATTTAATTATTTAATTATAAAAAATTATAAATAAATTACCATAAATAGGTAATATATTTTATATTTCTATGGAATATTCATATGTGAATATATCTTTTATATAAAACAATATTAAAATTTATTTAGTAAGAAGATGCATATTTATGACATATTTGTCTTTTCTTTAAATTAAATGTTATATATGTCAAAATCACACCCAAGTGGCTTCCAAAGGACCCATGTTCAGAACAGAGATTTTCCTAGTCTAAAATAACTAGTACAATAACATTAGAACATGTGTTGTCATAATTTTATAATATTATAATATTAATTTTACCCGTATTTACCTCATTTACACATTTATTGTGGTAAATAAAATACTAAAGTTACTATTCACCAAAAATTATTTTGATCCTATTGGACCACATTTTTCATACTAATTACAGAAATGTATGTCTATTTTTTAAAATTAAAATTACAAAAAGAGGTAAAATTATGTTTAATAACAATCTGGCAGATGTGGGTAGAAGGTGGGTAAAAGAGACGTTCATAATGTCAATAAATTTTCATATCGAATTTCAATATAAAAATTATTCCAATGAACTAAATTGGATTAATAAATTTACTATTGATATATAATTGTTATAAATATTAGTTTAAAACATAATCATTATTTAAATGTAAAATCAGTTTTTTACTGTGATATAATATTTTTCAATAGTCATTAAAAATGAGACTTTTCAGAAACATAACAAAAAATAAACAAAAGCAATTTTTAATGCCACACATCCAAAGGAGAAGTTTATTTTTTCAAATAAAACTCGTAAAAGTTTCAAAAACTATATTTAAAATTTTTTCTCCATCGATAGGTGGTAAAACAACATTTTAAAAATATTAGAGTATTTTATGCTTAAAATTGGATTTATTCTAATTTTAAGGCTCTAAAATTTATAGTTAGTTTCATTCATTCCAATTGATACAACAGCTGGGCAATAACTACCACTTAAAATAATATTATTAATAATATATTACTTTTCTGTATAACGTAGTCTTTTGAGCAACGTAAGATTTCAGAGAAACCCATTGTTGTGTGTTGAGTATGCTATTTAAAATAGAGTATATGTAATTTTAAAACCACTATTTAATTAATAAATATTAATATATATGAAAAAGTATTATTCTATAACTACCTTAGATGTTACACAAATTCACCTACTTCAAATGTAATATTATTTCACATAGGTGGCTTCGAAAGCATATAAATTTTAATGTAAATGTATAATATAAATTAAAGTTGAATTTTTTTTAAAAAACATAAAAATAATTTCATGGAATATTTTTTTGAAAAATAATTTTAGTGCCACAAGATGTTGTACTATCAAAACTAAACTACGACAACACTGTTTTTTATTTCACACATAAACATGATTTATTACATAGAAAACTTCACTTGATACAACATAGTAGATCGAGAGGTCTAGTGTATTTGGGGATTATGAACATTACGTAACAACTTAATACACGTGACACAAAAGCTTATTAAAAACTTCTTTTACATGGCCACTACATTGCGTCGTAGATAGCATTACATGGGATAATAAAATGACATTTATAAGAAAAGGGTGAGCTATAAATCCCATTAATGATTTTAACAAGGAATAATATGAAAGATAAAATTTATGTTAGGCAATAGTCATATCAATGGATCAGAAGATATACATGAACATAAAGACATGATATAACATGATTTACATAACATGGAAATGTGGCAACAAAATTTAACATAATTTTAACATGATCCAAGAATCATAGCACATGGAGCATGAGTAACGCCTCATTTCACTTGAATTAGCATGATTAAACCCTCATTACACTTGACCTATCATGAAACTAATCTTTACCAAATGCATTGGGGCACTAATAGGGTGCACCCTTCTTAAAAATTTCATTTCATGCATAAGTGTTTCATAAGATCATAAAACCTAGATTCATAAAACCTGATAATTTATTCCACGATTAAGATATGTGGAATTAGTACATGAAACACTTCCATAAAAAAGTAAATTTTCATAAAGGTTAATACCCTTGATAGTTAAATGGGCATGGTATTACCACACAATAATTTTGGCTTGGAAAATTGTGGTGCAATTTTGTCAACATAACATTGTGACATAAGATTTCATAAAAATTATTGCTATGAGAGAAATGGGTGTATCATCATATTTACCTGAAATTGAATGTAAGGGTGTCATATAGATACATGTCCCAAAATAGGTTCTGGAATTTGGATTCATAAGACAAAAGAATTACTTGAATGTAAATGAGGAGAGAGAAATTCATTTTGGAATTTTGATATAGTAACGGGTGTACATGGGAAGAATTAATGGGAGATAAAGGGGTCTACCATAATCCAAACATCAATAGTCATATATGGGGTAGGTAAAAATCATACCCCAACATTTTTAATTGAATACTAAATGGCATAAAAACTTAACGAATATAGGAAAAATGAAAAAGGAATAAATCCCTTTCTTGGAAATGTGATCTCAATCGCTTGAGAGAAGCTTGAGATAGGCTTTTTGGGAGATTTGGGAACATTTGAAGGATTCTAGAGAGAGGGGGTAAGAGGCTGGACGAACTCCAAGGGATTTTAGTGAAGAGAAAGTGGGAATTAAGGTGGGTTTATATAGGAAAGAAGAGGGAATTCTAAATTTTTTAGGTTTTGGTCACCAAACATTAAACTAATCAATACCAAAAATCATCACATGTTTTTTTTCATAGTGGAGTGGAGAACAATATTTCATAAGTCCAATGTCCTATATTTTTAAAATAATAGGGTTTCTTTTGTGGAGTTGAGTCACACTCTCAAGGAAAATAATTTAAAAAAGAAAAATGTTTTATAAGTCTTGAAGGGTCCACTAAAGCTTTCTAAATTAAATAAAAGAAATCTAAAATCACATTATTTTAATTTTAAAACATATATTAGCCGAAAATAATATTTATAGTATTTTATTACATCACTATTGGGTCATTATGTTTTTATAAAACACATTAAATTTTTAAACAGTATTTAATTTCTACCCACAAATTCGACTTTCTCAGAAAATTATGAAAAATTCAGTAATAGATAATTTTAAAATCATGATTCCAAAAATAATATTCATTGTATATAAATAATTTTTTAAATATATGAATTTTTTATTTTAAAATAAAAACCAATATTTATCAAAAAATCTTGGGTTTGGACAAAAACCTCTTTCAAACCTCAATAAAAATTACAATTTCATTCATAAAATTATACGATCATTTATGTTAAATATTAATTAATTTAATAATAATCATCATATTTTATTATTTTATTATTTTTTCAAAATTTTATTAATTCATAAAAAAAATATTTCTTAATTTAATATTAACTAAAAAACTATTCGTCCATTAAAAACTATTTACAAAGTAACAATAGTAAAATGAATGTATATTCATTATTATATAAAAAAATAATGCACATATTCATAGTGATAAGTTTTTGTTATATAACCCCTTATAACACACATATACATCCGAAGGGTATGGTGTGCGATGGTGACAAAATCATGGGGTGGCTCAGATAGCATTGCTTGGGTGGTAATCTCTATCAACTTCCACTTCTCTCGTAGGGGGTTCTGTTTGAGCTTAACATGTTGAATCTTGGATTGGGCTCTGTCATGATCTAATCCCAATGATTCCTCCTCCTTTCTAAGATCTAACAAATGAGCTTCATATGGGGAAAGTCAACCTTATAAGGCCATCACATCCTTTTTTTGGGTAAATTGGATTTGTTAAAGCCCTATATTTATACTAATCATGTGATCTCTGTTGAACGGCTATATTAGAAATTGTTATAATTATTAGATGTATTTTAAAATCCAAAAACGTAAAACCGACAAAGTTCACATTTATATAAATATTTTATATAATGAGACATTTAATCAGATCAGGAGGAATTTACATTAATGAATGTTTGGGTCATTTCAATCTTTCCCCCTTAAGAAATTTCACCCAAAAAAAATCATTTTCCCAAACTAAAACAGATATGGGTAACTATGCTTCACCAATTATCTGATTCCTATGTTGATTTTTAAAAATTGTGGTTTCTCCATAACACCTTGGTGAGGGGAATTGTTATATTTTGCAGAACTTTTTATCTACAATCTAAGATCTTCACTGGTTACTCCTCATAAGAAAGATCATCCTATAACTGTACCATCTCTAAAGTGGGTACATGTGAAGTGCCTAATATGTACTTCCTTTAGAGGGATAAATGTAATACATCATGTACTTTTTCTATGGTAGGTGGAAGTGCAAGTTAATAGGCCACATCCCCAACACGATCAAGAATCTTGAAGTGGATGAGGTACCTATGACATAAATTTTCTTTATTTCCAATCCTAATGATCTTATTTCATGAGGATATTCGTAGAAACACCATGTATCCAACTTTAAACTCATGGTATCATTCACGGTTATCTTCATAACTCTTCTGTTGACTCTAGGATTCCTTGATATGTTGCTAAATATTTTTCATATTCTTCACCATTACATCGACCATTTCTAGTCCTATAATTATATGCTAACCCAATTTATCCCAACACACCATTTTTCGACACCTTTTCTGACCAAGTGATTCAAATGGTTCCATTTGAATGCTCGAGTGGAAATTGTTATTGTAGGAAAAATCAACAAGTGGAAGATGTTGGTCTAATCCACCTTTGATGTCCATTGAGAAAACTCTCAATATGTCCTGAAGTTCTTGGATAGTCTTCTCAGATAGGCCATCAGTTTGAGTATGATAGACCATACAAAAGTTCAGTTCAGTATCCATAGCATGTTGAAGACTCTTCCAAAATATAGAGGTGAATCCTGGATCTCGATTGGATATAATAGATTTTTTTTCCCCATGCATCCTTACCACTTCTTCGATGTACATCCATGCAAGTCATTCCAGTGATAATTCCTCTCTGATCGAGATAATGTGAGTTGTCTTGGAAATACGATCCACAACGACCCATATAGCGTTGTTTCCTCTAGATGCCCTTGTAAATATAGTGACAAAGTCCTTGGTAATGTTTTCCCACTTCCATGTTGGTATGGGTAGTGGTTTTATCATCCCCTTAGACTATGGCCACTCAACATTCACTTGCAGACATACTAGGATCATTGATGTAAATTCACCAATCTCCATTTTTATATTGTCCCACCAAAAGTTCTCTCAGATATCTTGATACATCTTTGTGCTCCATGGGTGAATAGGGAAGGATGATCTATGTGAGTCATCTAGAAGATCCTTCTTTATCTCTGGATTAGATGGTACACATAATCATGACCCAAATCTCAAAATTCCATACTTTTCAATCACAAACTCTAAGGATTTCCCATTTTTGATAGCTTCCACCACTCTCATAATTTCTACATCATTAATTTGAGCATCCAATATTTTCTCCGTGAGGGACGGTTGAGCAATAATTTGAGAAAGGATTTTTTATTTTCCACCCTTAATGATTCCCATGTCCATCCTCAGAAAATATATGAAAAATAGATCTTTTTAATTCTCATCAATGATAGAGATGCAAGATCCTTTCTACATAGAAAATATGCCACCATGTTCACTTTCCCACGGTGGTAATGGATTGAGAAATCATAGTCTTTGATCAGCTCTAACTGTCTTTTTTGGTGCATGTTCAACTCCTTCTGTGTGAATATGTAATTGAGGCTTTTGTGGTCCATATATTTTCCACACTTCTCCCCAATGAGAGAATACCGCAATATTTTTAAATCAAAGATCACTCCAACCAACTCTAGATCATGGGTTGGATAATTCTGCTCGTGAACATTCAATTGCCTTTAATCATAGGCAATGACTTTGTAATTTTTCATCAACACGCATCTCATTCCCTTCTTTGAAGAATCACTGAATACACCAAAAAGTTCTCCACTTGTGGGTAATGTGATCACAAGTGCAGTGATAATCCTCTTTTCTAACTCCATTATGGTTTCTTCGCATTCATATCTCCAAGAAAACATTACTACCTTCCAAGTTAGCATGTTTATGGGGTTGGACAATCATGAGATATTTCACAAAAGTCGTCTATAATATCCAACAAACCTGAAGAAGTTATGGATATCTATTACCGATGTTGGCCTCGGCCATCCCTCAATTGTAGCTATTTTGAGGGGATCCACATATATCACATTTCTTGTGATGATATTGACCAAGAATGAGACCTCTTTCAACAATAACTCACACATTCTGTACTTTTCATAGATATTCAAATTCTACAAGGTCTCTAATACAATTCATAGATGATCCTAATGATTTTATTTGGTTTTGGAGTATATTGGAATATCATCTATAAATACTACCACAATTTTTTTGATGTGATTTGTATGACTCTATTCATCAAGTCCATGAATATTGATGGAGCATTAGTGAGTTTGAATAGCATTACTATGAATTCATAATGCCTATATTCTTAATGAAACGTAGACTGGGGTATATCTTACTTCTTCACCCTTACTTGATAATATCTCGACCGAAAATCCGCCTTGGAGAAGTGTTGTTCTCCATGAAGCTTATAGATCAAGTCATCATTTCGTGGGAGAGAATAATTTTTCTTTATCGTGATTTTGTTATGCTCATGATAATCGATGCAAAGGCACATTGACCAATATATCTTCATGATGAAGAGGATGGGTGCACCCCGTGGTGAAGCACTTGGGTGTATAAATCATTTATCCAGATTCTCCTGTAGTTTTTTCCTTAGCTTCTCAGGCTCCACAACATCCTTTCTATAGGGAGTCTTGGATTTAGGAAATTCCCTCTAGAATAAGGTTAATTGATAATTCAACATCAATTCTAAGAGATAGACCAAGCAATTACTTGGGAAACGCATCGGTGAATTCACTCACAATAGGCATGTATACAAGGAAGGTTTCTTACTTGGACTCTATCATCTGAGATAGACACACATGCTCATGGGGCAGTAATATCCATGCTTGATATAATGGAGCTGAAAGAGATTCATATCCCTCCCTGCACTTGTATAGAATTGGGGATCAATTCTCTATATGAATAGTTATTTCCTTCTCACGAAAATTTATGCTGGCTCTATATATGTAAAGCCAATCCATGTCGAAAATTGCATGAAATTCCCCCAAAGGGAGTATAAAAATAGTCATATGGGATTTTCATTCCACATATTATATTAGGGAAGGAATTATATTCATAGGATGCAATGATTGTGCCTTTTTTTGTACTCACCTAAATCGTTACTTCCCTGATTTTTGGTGGTGTTGGGATTGGTCTACTAAGATTTTGGGATATAAAAGAATGCGTAGAACCAGAATAGAAAATTATGTTTAATATTCGTGAATGAATAACTTTCATACCTTCCCCACTTTATTTTTGGGGTTCACTTCACTGGTAGTGATTTAAAAAGCTTTCCCTTTCTACCATGGAGGTTTTTGGTTGTTTAGGAAAACTCTTATCTTAGGGAACTTCTTTTTAATGTGCCTAGGTTATTTTCAGTTGAAGCAATAATCAACGTATTGAGGGTCAAGTGGAGTGTACCTGTCCTCTGTTGCAACCATAGGTTTTTCATTCCGACATTTAATAGCCAAATTCCATTCACTTCCACACCAAAATCATTTCCTCGTCCCCTTGAGGCAATTTACGGGTCACTTCTTTCCGTACCTTGGGCTAGTGGGGTGATGGGTTTTCATAGCACTATTGTATTTATCCCTCACATTGCCAGAATTGAAGTCCACCTAATGCTTCTTATCCCCTTGATACCTATGAGATTCCACAATATCAATTTCCACATTGAGGGAACATCGGACAACTTCCTCATAGCTGTTGATGTCACAGATCGCCATTGCTTTCTGCAGGCTAGGTTTCAGTTCACCAAAGAAGTGTCCATCCTTGCATTCAAAGGTAACAACAAATCCTAATACATAACATTCTTTTCTTGTAATGTGTTCCTCATATGCGCCGATGGATTCATCATAATTATGATTGTGGGAATGGAAGTCCCTTTCTATCTTATGTCAGAGGATGGTGCATGAAAAATATTTATCCAAAAACCTCTTCGAGAAATCATTCCATTCATATTCCTTGATATCCTCCTTAGACATCGTATTTTTTTATCAACGTCCCCCATTGATCAGCATCACCCACCATATGATAAGAACCCAAGAGAACCATTTCTTGTTCGGAACATTGAAGGATGGAGAAGATCTTTTCAATGGAGTTGATCCATTGTTCGGTGATTGAGGGATCGGATGATCCCTTAAATGTAAGAGGCCTTTGTCTTATGAATCCCTCGATAGCGAGTTGTTTTTCTTTGAGGGGGTTGACTTTCCACGTGGCCCATGTTTCTATTCAAATATTGAGTTAATTGAGAGATAATCCTGACAAAGTTCACTATTCCCACTCCCATCGTGTTGGGCATCTCATTAGCACAGTTATCACATTGATCTTTACATCCGTTGTTAGCTTGAGTCCACCTATTACCAGCCATTATCTAGAATAAAAGGAATGATAGGGGAAACACATAAATGGTAATCCAAAGAAAAAAAATAGGTATCTTATAAAAAAATTATTTCCTTAACTTATGAATCCAAAGGCTTCAATCTATTCCATTCATGATCTACTTTCTAGCATATATTAGTAGGTACATTTTTTTTAATTACCTTAATACGGGTTCATAATAAGCATATAAATTTACCAAATCATATCCCACAGGAGTGTTGTAAACAATAGTGAAGCATGTCCCATTGTAGTGCACAAGGATACCCCGGGTCAAGCCTGAAACTCCTTGTCGGGGTTTTCACTCCTAGGTATATATGTACCAGAGCCGCCTCTACCTACTCATATCCAGACAGGGATGTATTTTATTTATAATACATTTACTCAATAATCACCAAAACTTACTGATGTTTTTATTATACATAGTCTTTTCTATAAATATTTATTAGGTTTTTCTAATCCAAATCCCAAAAATAACTAAACCTATCCTCTATTACCAACTAAGACAAAAATTCTCATTATTTCACACATAAAAATGATAAATTACATAGAAATATTCACTTTATAAAACATATAATATCAAGAGTTCTATCATAATTGGGGCTTAGGAACATTACATAACAACTTAAATCATAGGATGCAAAATCTTATTGAAAACTTCTTTTACGGGAGCACTACATTCCCTCGTACATAGCATTTCATTGGATAACCTGAGGACATGCATAATAAAATAGTGTGATATAAATCCCAGTAAGGGAGTTAACAAGTCATAAATGATTGATTCAATACATGTTGGGAAATAGGCATATCCATGGAGAATAAGAGAGACATGAACATAAAGGCGTGATATAACTTGATTAACATGACATGGAAATGTGGAAACAACATTTAACATGATTTTAGAATGAGCCAGGGCTCATTGAACATGGAGCATGAGTAAAACCTCATTTTAATTGAATTATGATTACTAATGCTGGATTGAAATTGATGTATCATGATACTAATCTTTCCCAATGCATTGGAGAGCTATCAGGGTGCACCATTCTTAAACATTTATTTTCATGCATAAGTGTGCCACAACATCATACAACATAGATTCATAAAAAATCGTACCTTCTTCCACGATTATAGAATGTTGAATTAATAAATGAAACTCTTACATAAATAATTAAAATTGCATAAAGTTGAATATCCTTGGTAGAGAAATGGGCATGGTAATCACTACACATTGATTTTTGCTTGGAAAACTACAGTTCAATTTCGGCAACATAACGGTGTGACATAAGACTTCATAAAAATGTTTGATGAAAGATAAATGGGTGTATCATAATATTTACATGAAATTTACATTAAGGTTTTCATATAGATACATTTTCCAATAAAGGTACTTGAATTTGGATTCATAACACAAAACAATTACTTGAATCTAAATGAGGAGAGATAAATTCCTTATGGAATTCTGTCATCATAATAGTTATGAATGGGAGGAATTAATGAGAAACAAAGGGGTCTCCCCTAATCCAAACATAAAGAGGGAAGCATGGGGGACTTTGAAAATCATACCCCAACATTTTTAACTGAAAACTACAAGTAATAACAACTTAATTAAAATAGGACAAAAATGAGAAAGGAATAAATCTCTTACTTGGAAGTGTGATCCCAAAGGCATGGGAGAGTCTTGAGATATGATTATTGGGAGATTTACGTGCCTTTAGAGGATTATAGAGAGATAATGGTAGAGGTTGGACTAACTCAAAAGTCATTTTGTGAAGAGGATGTGCGATCCTGGGTGGGTGTATATAGAAAAGTATAGGTAATTATTTATTATTTAGGTTTGGGTCACCACACATTAAACTAATCAATACCACAAACCAGCCCATGGTTGTTTCCAACAGTTTTTTCCGAATGAAAGTTAAAAACAATATCTTATATAGAAAATAGGTTAACTTATTAAAATAATAGGTTTGATTATGTGGAGTTGAGTCACACTATCAAGGAGAATAATTTAAAAAAACAAAATGTTTTATAAGTCATGAAGAATCCACTAAAGCTTTGTAAAATAAATAAAAAAAATAAAAAATCACATTATTTTAATGGTAAAACATATAATGGATGAAGATAATATTTTTTTTATTTTATTACATACCAATTAGGTCATTATGATGTCATAAAACACATTATATATTTAAACAGTATTTAATTATTACCCCAAAATTTGATTGGCTCATAAAATTATGAAAAATTCACCATTGTATAATTTCAACTTCCTGATTCCAAAAAAATTTCATTTTTCTGAAATAATTTTTAAAATATTTAAATTTTTACTTTCAAAATAAAAACTAACATTTATCACAAATTCATGGGTTTCAAAAAAAACAGCTTTCAAATTTTAATAAAAATTACAATTGCATTCATAGAATTATGCAATAATTTATATTTAAAAAAATTTAACTTGATAATTTTTATTATAATTTATTAAAATAATATTTAATTCAAAAATCCATTATTTCATCAAATTATATTTCTTAAATGAATATTAACTAAAAACACTGTTTTTCTTTAAAAACTATTTACAAAGTAACAACAACAAAATGAATGTATTTTCACTATTATAAAAAAAATAATGCACATATTCATAGTGATAAGGTCATGATACATAACCCCTTATAACACCTGCATAAGACCGAAAGGTAAGGTGTGCGATGGTGACACACTCTTGGGGTGGCTCGGATAACATTGCCTGGGATGTAATCTCAATCAACTTCCACTTCTCTCGTAAGCAGTTTTGTTCAAGCATAACATGTTGAAACTCATATTGGGATTCGTCAAGAGAGAAGCCCAATGAAACCTTCTCCTTTCTGAGCTCTGAGAAATGGGCTTCATACAGGGAATGTCTACTAGATGAGTCCATCTCTTCCTTATTCTTAGTAAATTGGATTTCATAAATCCCTATACTTATACTAATCATGTGATGACTATTCAATGGCTATATTAGCAATCATCACAATTCATAATGGTATTTTAAATTCCTAAAACATAAAACCAATGATGATCAAATTTATAAAATCATTTTACATAATTATGCATTTAATCAAATCAAGAGGAATTTTCATTAATGAATGTTTGGGTCATTACAATAACATTTGTTCTTAATGATTTTTTTGCAACAAATATTATTTATTTAAAAAAATTATTTTTTTTATTAATTTTATTTTCAATTAATCTATATTCGTAATGTTAATGTTTTAAATTTTGAATATATTTCATTTATACTATATTTTATTCTCATAATAATGATCATGAAAGAAGAGATGTCACGGTCCGAGAGAAACTAACTCTACAAAAATGTTATCTAGTGATTTCTTCTGCAGTTAGATAATCGTTTCTTGAGTATTTCAATCCTGTGGAGGTTTTTCTTATCCCTTCATGTAAGGTAGATTTTTGATCTAGCTTGATGTGTTAAATAGCTCTACTTTTAGAACCTTCAAATGGTCAAATCCCCTTAAAGAGCATTGAGTTGAGTGATTTGATCTGAAGAGAGGACACTTTATCAACAAAGTGTGTTAATTGTCTCCTTTATGGCACTCAGGGTGGTGATCCATTACCCAAATCATCTCAATGAATGGTATGCTTGTGGTAGATGAAGAAAACCCTCAACTGTTTGAAGACAAAATTGATTCTTGTAAATTTTAAATTATTGCTCGTCTCAGCTTGCAAACTTCCAATTCGTGGAAGCTTGAGGATCTAAAGATATCTCTCCATAAGATTTGGGGATTTGATAATTGGAATATAGTGTCAATTGTTATAAACTTTTTTCATATTACAATCAATTATAATGAAATGAAATTGAAATCTTAGAGTGGTGGTTTTGTTAACCTCATGCCTGAGGTTCTCAAGATTCAATATTGGGAACCCTAGTTTGACCCTTTTCAATCCAGAAACACTTTTTCATAGTATTAGATCTATTTAAATGGATCATATTGGGTTTTTTAGACTAGATAATCTTCTGGGGTGTATCTATTTTGTTTTTTCAGCAATTAAATTTGAAAATGAGACTTTATCAATCAGGTATGGTCATTTTTTCATGAATTTTGGTTGAGTTTGATATGTATTTACTTCTTGTTTCAACTGTTCACTTGATTGTTGGTTATTATAAATTCAAACATGATATTTAATTTTAAAATGTTCCTAAATTCTGCCTTAAATGATCATCCATTCGAAATGTTAAGGATAATTTCCATATAGGAATGTGATTCCCTAATTGTATAAGTAATTGATAGCTTGTAGAAAAGTGTAAGTTTAAAGTTACATTTCATGGTGATCCTTCTCTTTCTAAGCATGTGTATGGACAGAATAGAATCTTTGGAAATGTAATGGGATATTTTTCACCATTATCCCCTAAGGAGATAATGATTCGTATTTCTATTTTTGGTTCACTAAAGGGGGACCTACATCTATTGTTGGTTTAGTGGCTAGGAATAGGCCTAATTGTACTTAATATGATGTGGTTTATAGGGAGGGTGTTATGAATGTAAATATTCTACTACATGTCACTCTTATGACTCAAAGAGATAACACATGTAAATGGAGTGATGTTGATAGTAATAATGGTGATTATTATGAAATTTTGATATTATTGGAGGAACAATTCATGTCTAAAGGAAAACTAGAACATGGTCCCATTAAATGGGGTTCTACTCTTATGCTTGGAAGGCAGGTCTCTTTTTCCTTTTAGAAGCATATGGAAACCCCTGAAAATAATTCTATTTTTTCTCTAGATTTGGGGATATCTCCTCAAGAGCATGTTGCAGTATCTGGACATGCTCATATCTCTACTACAGTAGCATTTGGAATCTCTTCTTCCTCTATTGTGTAGGTTACTTCTCTTGGGTGTGATGATACTGGTTTTTGGAAGCCTGTGTAGACTATTGTTGTAGATGTTACTACCTCTAATATTAGAGGGAAGTGCACACTACCTCTGGTGAATCTATGTTCGTTACTCCTATAATTAAACCCACTGATTCTAAGGAGGTCTCCACCAATTATGAGAAAATTGAGGTTACATCCAATTATGGTGTTGTAAAA
This sequence comes from Viscum album, assembly GCA_963277665.1. Lineage (NCBI taxonomy): Eukaryota > Viridiplantae > Streptophyta > Magnoliopsida > Santalales > Viscaceae > Viscum > Viscum album. Next base: position 330,731,236 of record OY728128.1, read on the forward strand.
CACAATTTCTTCACCATACTGGAGTCTATTAACTGTATATATTTTTATGAGTTATATAAGTAGATTCATGAGAGGAAAGATATGCAGATCATAACATTATATGTGACTAGTCCAATTTTAGTGATCGAATGGGATGGTGAAAAGGAGTGAAAATAGGGAAGCCCTCAAAGAAAGATTTTTTGATGAGAATCCTCCTATTAAGGATAAGAATAAGGCGGATGGTGATTAGAACATTGAAGTGGATGATGAAACATTAGACACTAATGATCAGGGTGGTGTTTTGAAGACTCCAAAACAATGGTGGAGAGGATAAAATCCAATATGTCGATGTGTTTTTTGTGGATGGGGTGGTTAGAAGAAAGGATTAAACTTGTTTTCTTGTATGTAATTTGGTGGTGTGTTTTCCACTTTGACCTTTCTTTCTCATTGTTCAGTTATTTTACTATTTTATTAATAAATGTTTATTATCTTGTATTTCACGAGGTTCTTCACTTTTCTAGTATATTTTATGCCAATAAATTTTTTAAATAATAAATTTTTATTTTTTAAATCAATATTGTTTTAATTATTTAAATTAATTTTTCTTTGATATATTAAGAATATTATTTAAAATTTTAGTTACTTTTTATATGTTTAATCCATGTATTATGTTGTATTAATATTATAATTATTGTCTAATTTTTATAGAAATCCAAAGTCACCTACATCAAATACAATAATATTTTAAATAAGTGACATTAAAAGCCAATAAATTATAATGTATATTTAAAATCCATGTAAAATTTAAAATATTGACTGTATATGTAAAAATTAGTTGAAAATAAAAGGAATGATAAAATAATAACAAAAAAAATTAATTTGTACATAAAATTTTTGGTTCAAAAAAATTAATAAGATAAAATGTTATGCTTTGAAACAATAATAGTTTGTATGAATGAAATTATTTTTCATCAATTATTTTTAGGAAATTATTTTTATTTTTATTTATTTGTTATATGTTTATTCAATGTTTCTAATTTCATTTAGGTGGTATTTAAACATAATAATTTTTATTCTTTCAAAGTCACCTACTAGAAACATTATTATAGTTCAAGTAGGTGACTTTGGATGCTTATAAAATATAAACTATAAGTAATAACTAAAAGAAACCTAAGACATGGATTAAATATACAAAAAATAACTAAAATATAAAATAATATCATTAATATAAAAAATAAAAATTAATTTACATGACACAAAATTCATTGATTAAAAATATAACATTAAATCAAACTATTAATACACATAAAATATAGTATAAATAAAAACTAAATTAAAATTAAAACGTTGACTATATATAAAAATTTTATTTAATAAAATGGAATGCAAAAAATAATTAAAATTAATAAATTTACATAAACATTTTTCGGAAAAATTAATTTATAAGTACTAATATTATGTTTTGAAACAACATATTTTTGAACAGTGGAAATTATTTTTCATCGATTCATTTAAGAAATTCCTTTCATTTTAAATTATTTTTCAATGTTTTAGTCATTTTGTCAAATATCATTAAGATTTTATTTATACAATATACATTTTAGGCTTCTAAAGTCACTTATTTGAAAATATAATTGTTAATAATAATTTTATTATTAACAATTTATTATACAATAAATACTCATTTATAAGAAATTAGAATAGTAATATGATTAATATTTTATTAAGAAATAAATAAATAGTTATTATAAATTTTATATATAACCTAATTATTTACTTATTTAATGAATGTTAACAATATAATAAATAATTTAATTAGTTATAGATAATCATTATGTCAAAATGAATTTATTCAGAAATTTATTACTTAATAATATAATTTAAAAATATTAGTATTGTAATATATTTGAAAATAGAAGTAAAATATTCATTATTTTAATAAATAATTTTTTTATTTTTCCTACTCAATAATATTAATATTTTAATTTTTATATTATAATTATTTTATTTAATTAGAAAAATATCTAATACTATTATATACATTATGCATGTTTTTATTATCAATATTAATATTTTTAAATATTAAGAAAATTTACATGTCATAATAATTATTTCTTTATATTAATTCCTAAAAAATTGATTAATAATTATTTTAGAAAAAAATAAAAATAAAAAATTATAATTTAAAAAAAATATAAGGGAAGGCATTGTCTCAGACAACATCTTCTTGAATATTTTTATTAAGAAGATAATTTCTAAAAATCCCCTTCTAAATAAATTTTTCACTGAAGGGGATTTAAAATAAATATCTTTCTTTAAATAACTTCACCAATAGGAGCTTCACTATACAACGCTCATCACTAAAAAAATCCACCCTTATTGTAAAAGTATGTTGTGAATTTGTTTCCCAACTAATCTAGATTGGGAATTTGTTTTTTTATGTATATTAGAAAATTACCTATCACTAAGACATGGTGGAACTCTCGAACACTGGATCATTGGTCTAGTTTGTCTACTTTTGATGGCATCGATTTCCCGCATACATGAGCTTGGTTCTCTTGGTCATTGTATTTTTTTCTACTTCTCTTTGTTTAGGTTATGGTTGTGTTTATTATTTTGGTTTCACATTATTCTTTATTAAACTAGTGCCATATGCAAGGGAAAATCTCATTCTACTCATTCTGCATTACCCACCACGGTTGACAACATCTATGGTTGAGCTCGGCAATGCGAAAGGCATCTTGGGATGTGAAGGGATTGAGATAGTGGCATATAAATGTCTCGGCATTGTTTCCTTCCCCACATCATTATTTTTTATCCATTTTCACATGGTATTTTCATCCTCCTTCCATTACCACACCTCTCTACTTTCGTATCGCCCCACACAAGACCCCTTCTTGGTCATTCATATTGGTGTTTAGGGATGTTTTGATTGAGTTTTCTGGTTTCATTGTAGGTGGCTAGTGCACCTACCTTACCATTGACTTCAATCATGGATGATGCACATTTTTAATCTATTGTCCCTATTTATTTGGAATCCATTGAAGAATTCCATTATCGGTGGGTGATGGGTGTGAGTTGTGTCATACATTACACCTCCCACCATTCCTTTTTAAGGAATCCTTGGGGAGATTTCTAACATCATTTATTCTGATCCAGGATAGCCCATTGAATCTGGGAGAGATCCTTGAAGAGATCTACTTTTAGAGAGAGAGAGATAGATGTATTGAGAGGAATTTTGTGTATGATTTTTTTAAATAAATTCTATTTTTTCATAATTTCTTCTTCCATTAATCTCTCTTAGTGATCATCGAATCACAACAAGTGGTATCATGGTCATTTCTGGAAAACAAAGGTGAGTAGTGGATATTTTTCAGAGACATGAATATTCTTGTTTCTTGAAATCCTATTTTAAGGTTGATACTAAAGGTATGTGTCTAGGTGATTCCAATAATGAAAAAAGAATCGAAAATGGATCTAAAATCATATCCTTTTGTGCAGTCAATGTTTTGTCAATCATTTGGCACTACAGTACCCCCTTTCTAGAGAAGAAGGTATTGTTCTGGTGCCGAAGACATTTCTAGATGGATTCTGGTGGCTACTTTAGTGCACCACATGAATTCCACGACATCGAATGATATCAATTATTGACAGTGATTTGGTCATATATTGATCAGTTGGGGTCCATAGTTGTTGATCCAGGAGTCAATTGCACCATTTTAATCTATTAAGGATGAAATGGTGAGACTTATATTTCTATATTCTTCATTTATTTTTACAGAATTTAAATTCATTGATTGAACTGCCCATGGGAGGGATTATAATTTTTAATTTTTAAAACTAATCCTTCTGGAATTCATGAATGGAAGATCTCATTAATGGTAAGGATCATTTTGACCCCAGTGAGTATAATGGAGTTAACCTAGATGTCATTAAGGATGTGGAGTTGAAGATGTTGTGAAATAATATGATCAGTTGAATCTTCCAATGGATCGATCACTACATCTCCAACCATGTTTCACAAAATATTGGTGTGTATGAACTTTGGATGAAGAAGGAAAATATGTACCAGTAAAATACCACTAAGAACAAGATCCAATTGTTGAATTGATTCATTAATCCTCAACTACAAAGTCAAAGCACTATGGTTGGGCATACAAGTGAGTTTTAATGCCTGGTGAACCAATTGGTGGATAAGGGTAAGACTCTGAATGTGGAAGATCATGAAAAGCACCTCCTTTGTACACTTCCTGATAGATGGGATTTTCTTTTTTCCTCACTCAAAAACTCAGTGCCTAGAGGCAAAAATACCATGGGAATAGAAAAACATGCATTGATCAATGAGGATCCCTAAAGGAAGGAGATGAGTTACAACCAGATTTAAGATCTAATCCTATTGAAGTGTGGGAGACAATAAGGATGAGGTCAAATGGGTGGAAGTAGAGGCTGAATAAAGAGAAGAGGAAGGTCAAAATATTGAAGGATGCCAAGATACAAGTGATTCCATTATGTCATGGTGGGAAACATGAAGAAGGACTATTGAATGTTTCTATAAGAAAATAAACAAAGTAGAAACTAAAAAATATTAAATGTATACGTTCATGTGCAAATCACTAGATATGTTGTTCTTTTCTCCAAAGATGAATAAGATACATGCTGTCATACAATAGGCTAGGAAACATAATGGTTTTTTGATACTATAAAATCGTACCACATCACTTTGTATCATTAGTATTTCTTAACTTATAATTCTATTGACATTGGTATAGTCAAGATGGGGAAGACCAGTTTAGCGGAGACTGTTGGCACATGTGATATCCATGTCAAGACGGACATTGCATACAAAACTACCTGAAAGGATTTTCTGCATGTTCTATTCCTTCAAATAATCCTGTTATCATGAATATCCTTAGACTAATAATGTTATGAAAACATCTTCAGTAATGGATCACAGAAGATAACAAAAGGATCAAACATCATTTCCCAAGGACACAAATGTGGTATGTTGTACAGAAATAATTTCCAGATATGTGTAGAAATACTCTATACTATTGAAGGAGAGGCATCATCCAATATATTTCATAGGTGATGTAGTCACATGACTGAAAGATGGTTTTCTACACTAATTAAGAAGAAGTACAACAGAATTCATAATTATTTATTGCTTGATTCATGTAAATACTACTTTTATAGGAATCAATATAGAGTCTCATTCAAAACTACTTCATCAAAGAGATCAAAGTTTCTGTATCTGTTGCACTCTAATTTATGTGGGCCCATAGAGGTGGATTCACCTGGATAAAAACAATTTTTCATATCCTTTATTAATGATGCATCTTGAAGGATATGGGTTTTCTTATTTTCGATAAAGGACCAAGTATTGGACTACTTAATGATATTCCATGCCATGGTGGAGTATGAAACTTGAAGGAAGCTTATGTTTCTTCATTCAGATAATGAAGTAGAGTACACATCTAGGGAATTTGATGCTTATTTCATGAGTGAGTGCATCTAACATGATAGGATAGTCCCACACATCCCAAAACAAACCATATTATCAAAAATGATGAATAAAACCATCAAGGAGAAGGTAAGAAGCATCTTATGTTTGGATAATCTGCCTAAGCCATTTAAGGTTGCCATTGTTCAGGTATCATGCTACTTCATCAAAATATCACCATCGATCCTACTGGATATCAAGATTCTAAAAACTATATGGTTTGGTAAACATAATTATTATTATCATTTATTAGTATTTGGATGTTAGGAATTTTTCAAATGTATCTAAGGAGCTTAGGATGAATCTAGACATGAGATCTACTCTGTGCATATTAATCAGCTATGGAGATAAGGAGTATGGATACAAGAATTCAGGCTTGAAGGAGAAGAAGTGTATCAAAAGTAGATATGTTGTATTCCATGATAACCTTATTATCAAGGGAGTTAAAAATCCTATAATGTCTCAAATAGAATGTTCTGAGGAATCAATTTATTATCCATCATCTGTACTAGTACCATTTTTTAATGATGAGGAGGAGGTTCAAGGAGACTCACCAACAAAAGACCAAGAGGAAATGGTAGAGGATATTGAGTAGGGGGAGACTCAATACCCTCCATAATAAGTTTTATAACCATCACATGAGCTAGGTGATGTTTTTCCTCCCAAACCTAACATTTCACAGGTTCAATGAACTTCACAGTGAAGGATTCCATAAAAAATATTCAGATTTAGAGTACTTTTTGATCACTGATGAGGGGGGTCTGGAAGGATATTATGAAGAATATAAACATTCTTTGTCATTAGCTACATAAGGTGATGGATTGACGCCTGATATGATTTTTAATGATCTACACAAAAGAGAACCCAACAGATATGTTGACAATGGTGGTTTCTCAGGAGAATCTAGACCTTTTTAGATGCTTCAGTGGATTTCTTTTGGAGGAGGTCATTTATGGAGTTTTCTAGTTGCATTGTAGGTGGTTGGTGAACCAACCTGACAATGACTTACATCATTGATGTTGCAAAATTTTCATGTGCAGTCCCAATTTATTTGGCCTCCATGGGAGAGGTACATGGTATATATGGGATGGGTGGGAGTTATTTCAAACTTGACACCTAACACCATGCATATTTAAGGTGGCACTATGGAACTTACTAAGATCATAAGTTCAAGGAGAGCTCATTATATCTACAAGAGATCCTTGAAGAGCTCTATTTTTAGAGAGTGAGGTATTGGGTGATTTTTTTTGTAATATTACTTCTTTATAAGATAAATAACATTTTTCTTCCTATTTTCTTCTTCCAATCATCCTGTTTCATGGTTACATAATCACAACAGTTTTGGATTGTATTTGGTTATTATAGATGGTGGCTCTTTCATATTTGTTTTATGATTCCTAGATTTTTCTGGTTCATCCCCATCTCTGTTGATTTTGGAAGAAGTATTGGTTCATCAATTTTCTGTTATTTTTATTGATTTTTGGCCTCCCATTGATTTGGTGCCAGTGGTGGTTTAAAATTTCATCGTCTTTTATTATTATGGATTCTCATATTGAAATATTGATAATGGATCATTTATCATCAATCCTCAATAAAGACGTGACATATAATCTTATTGGATTAGTTGTGTCTATTGAGGAAATGTTATCTCTCTGTCACATTTCTATTTCTCATATATCAGTGGCTCCAGTGATGATGGGATACTGTTCAGTTCTCATAATCATTGAAGTAGTGGATGTTCCATTTTGGCACACCTATGATCTCCTTCTTCTATTGATTTTATTCAACATGGATCTAGTTTCTGATTGGTTGATGTTTTATTTGGTGACAGTGGATGGGTGGAAATGACAGGCTTGCTGGGGTTGATGTCATGACCTGACATCATTATGTTGATGGAAGGGATGGCAATGTTCCCTACCCTTCCTTACTCAAGGAAGAAGGAGGTATAATGAACAATGAGTCCTTCCTTCAGTAGGACCTAGAGTGTTGACTACCACCAAGGGAATATAATCTCACATAATTTGGAAGTAATTACCCTTTTTATAGAACAATCTAGAGAGATAAGTTGGTAAATCCCATCAACACCAAAGACTAAAGTGAAAGTAAAACCAACAATCCATTCCCACATGCACATTCAAATGTAATGATGATAAAAAGTATGAAAAAAACTCCCAAATTATGTACCAATGGAAAAGAATCTAAGAAAAAATAGCAACTTTTCAGATTCCCAACCTAGTAAAGTCCAACATGATCATCAAAGTCCCCTTGGAAACCTGAAAATCCTTTTGTATATGTAGGGTGAGCATACAAGTATACTCTGTAGGGAAACTAGATCTACTCGTGCACAAGTGAGGGGACATTCTATAGCCCCTGTGAGAAAATTTTAGAACCTCAGGCTTCTACCAAGAAATAACAATCATCCCAACGTCACTAAGGCTCCCTCATAGAGGAAATGCAATTCAAGTAAAGTAATAATATAATCACATCAACATTTGGGTACCCCGCACCACTTTCCCAAAGCTTAACTTATCATTCCTAATGATCTAATATCTTGATATGGTAAATCTTCCCATCTACAATCCCACTGGCACAACTTGCCTACACACACATGGGCCTCAAACCGCACACAACCATGGGCATAGACACATGGGCCCGAACAACCACACCCAAGGACACTTAGGCCTCAACAACCACATACCATGCCTGAAGACACTTGTGCCTCATCCCAAAGATACTTAAGAAATCATACTTGACCTGTAAATACCTAATCCTTTCATCCAAAACAAACCTTTTCCCAAAGAATGTGGGACTATGGTAAGAATCAATCAATTACAGCCTACCCGGATATGCCTGAGTGGCAAGAACCGGAAGAGGGTATGAGGAAGAAAGTTAGTAACCATCCATCCATCCTCCTACTAAGATATTGCGAAAGACACCCTCCCTCATGAAATTAAGGTGTTCAGCACATGGTGATGAATAAGGGTGTGGTTCATATATAATTATCAATGAACTATAATTTATATAGGTAATAAAACACTCATCCACATCCTATTGGTTTCACATAAACATACAACAAGCCCACACCAGCACCACTTTTGTTGTTACCCCTATAGGAACAAACATATAAAAACCACCCTCATGAATAAACGTAACCCCCATTTTGTTCAATTTACATTTATTTATTTAAGGGGATTCAATTTAAATTATTCCAACTCTACTGGAAAACTAACTATTGTAACCATTCCGAGAAATGAACAAAACCAAACTATAGCCCCACTACACAATAGAACATGACTAGACTTACCGTCCCACTGAACCTCCATGTTCAACTACTGCCTGCTATAATTGTTAAAAGTAATACCACCCATTATTTCTCTCACAAACCATTCATATATCACCAATGCCCAAACAATTTTCCAATGTAGTCCCACTGCATAACTAGTCCATAACCACACCGTAGTCCCACTGCTCAACGTCGCTTTGTAACCAAAACACAATGAAAATGTAGTTAAACTACCAATAATTTCATCCATTCGACAATCAATAAGTATCTCAAACTGAGACACCAACACCCCCCCCTACCACCCCACATAACAAGCCTGTAGAATCAAGCCCGGAACACACAACACATAACCACTACCATCAAAATAAGTGTATTTAATTTAACTGACAAGGGTCCTTTATTTTAAACATTAATATAACTGGGGTTATAACATATAAGCTTTGATCCTGGGGCATTAGGTTATTTAACTAAGTGTATAAGTTTAATCATATTTCATATTACATATGTACATTAAAACATCACAACAAACCAGAACACCACCAGTGCATTAGCAAATACCACCAACATCAATGATTTTCTGAAGGTGTACAACAACAAAAATCATTAAATTATTGAATATAACATAATAAAATAGGCAACAAAAATCAAACCACACCATACCCATTACTTGATTTACCGTTGTTAACTTTTGATCATATTAAATTATTGTTTACTTATTGTATAAAGAAGAGTATTTAGTTGTTACTTACAAGGAACCATTAATAAACACACCCCACATGATGCTCAATTAATGAGAAGAAAAATAAAGACCCTACTTATTGATAAATGGATCAAAGTTTATTCTTGTGCTACGAATAGGGGATGGCACGACTTTTAGGAAGAACTCCACAAAGGATGAGGGGGAAGGGCTCCATCACAGGTGCATGACTAATCTTAGGAGGAAGTCCTTTGATGCACCAATAGAAATGAAAAGGATGAAGGAACAGAGGATCTCAACTTAAGAAGATTCCTGATCTTAAAATCAGGGAGACCATTTCGAAGTAATTGAAAGTTGGATCGTGGTTTGGCCATGTGGCTTGACAGTTTCATACATTGGAATTAATTGAGATTTAATAATTCCAATAAGAAATTGTGGAGATAATCCAAAAGATGGTTATGAGTTTATAGATTAACATTAAATGTATAAAATGTAACATGGGTGAAACTAAGAAAATGTGGAAAACTACAAATGAGTCACTAATCGGCGAGTCACAGATGTTGAACCCCCAATGGGTGATCTACCGACATTGAGATACTTACGTGACAACCAACCGATGCAACAACCTACTGATTCGATAAACTATCGATTCCCTGACCTACCAATGCCCTGACCTATCAACCCCTTCGAGTCACCAACACTGGCTCCCTTGATTTACTAATGTCGATGCCCCATGACTCACTGAGGTCAACACTACTTGACTCACTGATCCACTGACCTGCTGACACACAAACATGCTAACACACTCACATGTTAACACACTAACAAGCGGATTCACTAGAATGTTGATTAAAGAAATTCCGATGTACTGACATATCGATGAGAAAACTAAAAATTTGGAAACAATTTGAAGTAATCCACAAATATCTTCCAGAACACTATGACCACTAAATTTTCTGAAAGGAAATGCCTAGGAAAATCTGGGTAATTATAATAGATACCTCTAAAACTATTCTTATCTCACATAATTCAAAACAAAACTAGAAGAGAGAGAGTCCAAACAACCACCTCTTAAGATACCTCTCAAGGATAGACTACCATGTGTTGCAAATGGGTGGAGAAACCTCAACATCTAGGAACACCTCTTTGACATTTATCTCCTAAAAACTGGGTAATTACTGTGGATCCAATTCCCCCAAGAAATCACACATACACCAAAGGTCACACTATCCAGGAACAAGGATTTGGGAGCTCCTTCTTCCCTATCAAGATATTATTTGCTTTGTGTAGCACTGAATATCCATTACAGGATTAATCACTTCTACATTAATTCATCATGATTTTGGAGCAGGGTATCCCTTACCACATATCATGACTTTTCACACACATTATCAAGTAAAACAACTGATCTTGAATTAAAGAAGGTCAAGGATTACATCCCAAGAAAGGTACAAAAACAAACAAAAGAGTAAAACTCTAAAATAGTTCTAGTTGCAGGGAAAGAATCTGTGCTTATCACTCTCAAGTACTCTCCTCAAGGCCACAATGCCTCTAGATAATACGAACCAATGTAATGGTCCATCCACAAAGAAACGTCTCTTTACGATCATTGATTCTCACTGGTCTCTCCACAAACATTTCATCGTCCATGACATCCAACTCTCCCCAATCAAAAATGTGGGAGTCATCATGTAGATACACATAAAGATGAGATACATGAAAGACATTATGGATCCTATCCAACCACGGTGGTAATGCCTGCTGATATGTCACCTTGACGACTCATCCCAACACCTCGAATGTTCTGATGAACATGGGAGAAAGCTTGATCCCCCTACCTAACGTTTTTTGTCCATGCTGAGGGGATACCCTTTAGAATATGTGGTCCCTTACCTCTAACTCCAAGTGTCTCCTCCTATGATTGGGATATGACTTCTTCTGGTCCTGATCATCCATCATCCTTTTAGGCACAAGATAAACCTCCCCTATCGTGTCCTACACCATTTCTAGGCCAAAGACACCTACCTCCCCAACCTCTGTCCCGCACATGGGTGAATGAAGCTGTCTTCTATACAATTCTTCTAATGGTTCCTTTCCAATGGTAGAGTGATATATATTATTATAGTCAATATCCATCGAGGGTAAGTGTCATGCTCCCAATTGTCCAAAGTCTAGAACACACGTAGCATATCCTCTAATGTCTGGGTGGTCTGTTCTATCTTCCCATCCATGTGATGGTGGAAAGAATTGTTGAGGAGTTACTGGGTGCCAAAACCATATTGTAATCCCTTCCAGACATGTGAAGTAAAGAACATATCTCAATCTTAAATGATGGATCTTGGAACTCCATGCAGTCATACCACTTCACCCAAATACCTCTATGTTAAGGCATCCACCGCACTTAAATCCTTAACCGCTAAGAAGTGAGCCAATTTTGACAATAAATCCACCACTACCTAGATGGCGTAACAACCTACCACAACCCTGGGTAGTCCAATGATGAAATACATCAATATATCATCCCACTTTCACTCGGGGACATCTAAAGGCTGCCAAAGACTATTTAGAACATGGTGTTCATCCTTAACTTGATGACACATGAGACACCTCACCACAAACTCCACCACTTCTCATTCACTTGGGGCCACCAAATCAAACATCTTAAGCCCTAGTACATCTTGGTGAATCTTTGATGTAATACGAGTGGTTAGTTACAGAACTCAAATAGAACACCATCATGCATCGCCACCGGGACAAATAGCTTCCCAAATAACAACATATGATCCTGACTATCCTCTAACCATCCCTTAGAAGCATCACCCAAGCTAACATCATCACACATCACATCTTCCTCTGAGTCTCCCCACTGAGACTCCTCCATCTTACTTGAAATGAAAGACTTCACAATTATCTGAAACAGAAAACCAATACCATCATCCACTCTCATGTGTAGATGTAAATCATCCAACTCTTGCATTGCCTTCCAAACATCTGCAAACTCCCAAACTACATCCTTTTGTGACTTCCTGCTCAAGGAATCAGACACCATGTTCCCTTTCTTGAGTTGTATGAGATATTGAAGGCATAGTCCTGAAAAATCTCTATCCACTTCTTCTTCCACAATTTCATGTCTCTTTGGGAGAACATATACCTCAAGATCATGTTATATGTGAGAACCAAAAAGCATTCCCCGATGAGGTAATGACACCTCAAACATGTATGAACATGACTGTTGAAAGTTATAGGTCATGGGTGTAAAAGGTAAGTTTGTGAGGATTTAAGTGCCTAGATTTATAAGAGATAAATCCTCACTGGTTCATCAACACACACCCCAAGCCTAGACTAGAAGAATCAAAGAACACCTCAAACATTAGCCCTTCCCCTGTCAACCTTAGCACTTGGGTACGGACCAGATTCCCCTTAAAGTATCTGAATGCTTCCTAGAACTGATCACTCCACCCAAAAGACTCCTCTCTCATGGTCAAAGCTATCAACAGAGAAACAAATCGAGAGAATTCAGGTATGAACCTTCAGTAGTAACCTTCTAGACCAAAGAAACTAAGAACATATGCCCCATTCTTGGGTGTTGTCAAAGAAAAAACCGCTTCAACCTTTGATGGGTCAATTTCAATTCCCTATATAGACTCTATGTGTCCAATGAAGTAAACCTCTCTTGTCCATAACATTCACATGGACAACTTCCCATAGAGCTGGTTGTGCCGGAGGACCTCCAAAACTATCCTTAGATGCTCTGCATGATACTCGTTTGATCGTTAGTAGATCAATATTTCTTCGATGAACATGACCACTAACTGGTCTATATGCTCATAGAAAACATATTTCATGAGTCCCATGAACATAGCCGGTGTGTTCATAACATTGAGCGGCATGACCAAAAACACAAAGTAACCATACCAGCAGCTGAAAACAATCTTCAAGATGTTACCTCATTTACCCAAATCTAGTTATATCTAGACTTCAGATCAATCCTAGAGAAGCAACATGATCCCTTAAATTGGTCAAAAAGTCAGTTGATCCTTGAGAGGGGTAACGGTTCTTGACCATCACCTGATTCATTCTCTGGTAGTCTATGATCATATTGAGACCATTATATTCACTCTTCGCAAATAATATTGGTGCACCACATGGAGACACACTTGGTTGGATAAAACCCTTCTTCATTAGGTCATTAACATGAATCTTCAACTCTCACAAATCAGATGGAGTCATCTTATAACGAGCCATTGAAATTGGATAGGCACCAGGTTGTAAGTATATCCCAAACTCAACATCACGTCTTGGGGTAGAGTCACAACCTCTTAGAGGAATACATCCATGGACTCACTGACAATCCAAGGAGCTTCTACCATCTATATGTCTTCTAATTCCACTGATAGCCTGGATAACAAAGAAATAAGGGGCCTTTTAGGCTGGCATCCCTTCTAGAAACTCTTCATGCCAATAAATGTTGTACTTTGGACAACCATATCTGATAACATGACCATTATTTGAAAGTTGTAGATAATATAGTGCATATAAAACCTCTAGTTGATGCCCAGAATGAAACCATATGGCTTCATTTGTAGTCGAAGAATATCCCCACTATATTGATATTGCCCAAACATTAGTCCACATCCTCAACAAAAATCAAACAGGCTGGTCTAAACTCCAACCAATGTATTCAACACCAGGGGAATGGAAAGTCACTCTACATCTGAACCAAAGTCGTGGACTATAGTTGGTGAAAAAAAGACTATGAAGCTCCTGAATCAATAAGTCATAAGAAAGAGTACTAAATTGGATGATCATACCTCAAATGACCTCTTGCCCTTCTAGAAATTCTTCTTCTGTGGCATCCAACATGACATGAAAAACCCCTCTACCCCTCAACTATCGACCACCTCCCCAACCATGCCCTGGTAGATGTCTCTAAGGATCTTACTAAGTTCAACCTCCTCTGAAACCATCCTCCCTCAATGGAGAAGGAGCTTGTTTCCCCATCTCTTGTAAAGGCCTGGCTAGAAATTGTTGCTGCTGTGGTGGGTGCTGAATCATTCCACCCCCACTGTACTACACTCGGACATGGCATTAATTCTGAAGATTCTTGTGACTATCATAGACAAAGAAACTCGGTCCCCGACCCATACAGAAAGGGAGAGGATTGGGATATCAGAACTGGAATAGCTAAGGCCTACACCCCGCTAGCTAAAACCTAGATAGTCCTAACATTGGAGACCTACTGCTAAAACCTTTCCCTCAGACGAAATCAGATGCATCCCCTCTCGCAGAACACCTCCCAGCCTATGCATCCTCTCCATTACTTCAGACTTCTTATAAACCTCCATGTACATTGGTAGAGTGATGGGAGTAACAACATACTTAAGAGAATGTCAGAGTGCCTCCTCTAAGAATCTTTCTTAGGACTCCCCATCCGAGAAGAGGACTGGTGAAAAAAAAGTAGATCCTTGAACTTGATCAATAGTTCCCTCACCAACATACTCTCTTTCAAGAGGGAGATAAGATCCTTCCAATTCTCATCCTTCATAATGGTATATATAAATTCTTCTCATAACTCTTTCTAAGAGTTAGACCATGATACATCAGTCTCCTTCTTCTCTCTGAAGTAACACGTCCACCATTGATGTTCCGTTGCCCACATCTGGATCACTGCCAGAGGAACCTAGTACCCTATCGGATCCTAGATCAACTGAATGTGATCACCAGCTCCTCGAGCCATCTCTCCATCTCCATTTTCAATACGATTCCCTCAAACATTAAAAGAGACATAAACTAGAAGTTACCAATAATCTTTGGCCCCTGGTCGACCTCATCCTCTCGATGTTCCCTCCCCTGATCAACTAGATCAACCTGTTGGGCCACAATTTCTCACACCACTCATGGATAATGTAATTCCCCGACCCTAGATTCCGAGAGTTGGTTCATTATTTTAATAAATTGGCATGATTATAAGGAATCATGTCTCAAAAGACTGATCAGTTTAGATGTCTTGGAAAATATATTACATACATGAACTTTATATTACACTTTCTAACATTCAACAAAAAAATCCTCTGAGAATTTCATTATTCCCTTAGCTTAACCCTGCATCTTGAAAATAACACACTTCTTGGGATCCTGGGAAAATAAAACATAAGAAACGGGTGATCTCATATTCTCAGTAAGGGTAAATAATTTAGTGGAAACTTTCATAAATAAGCATAAAAATTTAAGGGAATTTATAGAACTAAAACAAAAGCCTTTTAAACTTGAAATTCAGCATAATATGGAAAATAAAAAATCCAATAATGCCATTTAATTACTCGCATGGATATTCTAATAGTCTAATAACCACATGTGATATCAATAGCCAATTTTGTAATGATGTAATGCATAATTCGAGAATTTCATAACCACATAGTCAAGGCCTTGTGCCAAGACTACAAAAAATATTTTGTCAAGGCCTTGTGCCAAGACACTAGTTTGTCTCATGAGACCTACCTTTTCATTGAGGAGCTATAGAAGGTTCCACCCATCACTTACTAAGTCCAATTTATTCCTAAAATGAGAAGTTTTAAATATAATATAAACATTCATATTAAAACTAGCATACGAAATGTCAATACTTTATCCATAAACCATGAATGGTATAAAAATAACACAACCATAGTCAAACATTTCACAAAACCATCAATACAATATGGAATATTTATATCATAATAAATCAACTTGAAACAAGTTTAAAATCTATCAAAGGTCGTTGAAATAGATGAAAATGATTTGTAAAAATCTTTAAGAGAAATATCTCTTTTTCATGAAAACAATTAAATTTCACACAATTTAAAAAGGAAGACATTTAAAGACATTTTTAAATCAAAGTGTCCCATACCACTTTGAAATTTTTCAAATGAATTAACATTTTAAAAGAATTCATGTCAATATAAATAAATCCTTAAAAATCGTTTTCAAAATATGGACGTTAATGTGAACAATTTAAAAGAATAAAGATTTAAAACATTTAAAATGATGTTTTAGTAAAAATTCCCTTAAAATGAATCCATTTGAAAACCCTTTTATAAAACATGGACAAGGATAATAAATTTGTCCTGGTAGATACTTAAGTAAAAACAACCTCGGATAATAAAGAGATTGTGAAATTAACCCTTACCTTGCACTTTCCATTAGTATAGGGTACGTTTAACCTCTTGTATGAAGACTGTAGTATGTTATTAAATTATACCAGAAAAAATTAATATTTATGATATCATATATGATTCATTTATGAATTTATACTACCCATTTAATAATAATTTCCATATTAAATTTACATTTCTGGTAATAATCGCTTTCTTTATCGTACGTGTTTTAACTTGTTACTCTTGATTGTGACACTTAGATCAAGATTGAAATATGTCCAGAATATAAAATATGATTTATATATCATATATATTTAGAATATAAATATGTATAACATACATACATATGAAATGGAAAACACAGTTTATGGAGATGGTAGTCCGTACATATGCATAAATGTTGTTTCCATTTTCATATCGTATTGAACGAAAGTAAGTGAATAAGATATATGTAAGTACATATATATATATATATATATATATATATATATTTCCAGTAGCATTATTATTTCATATATTACATACTTATTAGTTATATATATTTTTATAATCATCGATGAATGGTGAGTGTGGAAATGAATCTAATCGCGTCGTGGAGATGGTAATCCGTACAAACACACGAGTGACAATATCATTAATTTGATATTAAAATAATATATAATTGGATGGTATATCATATATACATAATAATTATCTTGTTATATTTGTTATTTACTTCAATTAGACTTCATTATTATACCCATCAAAATAATAATATCTTGAATAACAATTACACCACGGCGTGGAGACAGTAAAACGTACAGACGCACATATGGTGGCATGTCATTAAAAGGATGGATAGAATAATTAATATGGTTGTACCATATTTATAATAACATCTAAGTATATAGAATATAATATAGTTCATATTTTATAATGGAAACAATTAAGAAAGAGGAAGTGGAAGAAGAATGGAACTTGAAAAAGGTGATGAAATATTTACCTCTTCTTCGGGATCTTCCTTTTGATTTGATCAAAAGGGATCCATAGAATGTCTTTATGACTAATGTAAGTCCTATAAGATGGAGGTAGGATAGTTGGGAGGATAATTGAGAAGGTTTTTGGCTGATCCAAATGGCTTTGGATGTGTGAATTTCAAAGAAGGTGAATTTCCCTTTTATAAGAGAGGTGAGGGGCACCTTAGGAAAAACATAAAATATTATTTTATAATAAATTATTTTCTAGTTTATAATGGTTCCAAAATGAATTATTTAGAGTCTATGGTGGTTATGGTTCTAAAAAAACTCAAAAAATTGGTTTTATATTGGTCTAGGTAACCATATTAACCTTAACATTTAGATTTTACTCTTAGTTAAATAGTATGACATTTACCATGTCTCTTGGTATTTTTATATTACATGGTTAATAAACATACTATAAAATACCAATCTAACCCAAATTGGTTCAATAATGTCATATATATAATTATATAATTATTTTGGCCAAGACGTATATTTTTAGGCACAGAATACCAATTAATAATATAATATTTTTTTAAAACTCTTTTATGTCAATTTTGACACTATTTGAAATTTGTTTTTTCAAAATTCATAACAGCATTATTACATCGAAATAAATTCATTTTATCAACCCTAATATGTAATATTAACATATAAAATTAATTTAATTCATAAAAAGGCTAAAATTACATTTATTTGGGTATTTATAATATCAATTTGTTTAATATTTCATTAATAAGGTACTTACTGCATCACCATTGTGTCATAAATAAATTAAAATATTTAATTTCATATAATTATAAATAAAATACTATTATTTAAGAAATATTTTTATCTTTAAAATGAATATTTACCATCAAATTTATACTATGTTTAGTGATATATTAAAAAAATTATTTATTAAACTTCGAATTTAACACTTTTAACACTTCTTTGTATTAAATAATAATAAATGTCCTAAAATAATTCAAGTGGACCAAAGAGGTTCATTTTTTATTACTAAGGTTGTTCTTGTTCAAATTAAACTTATCCAATAGAATTAGTTCATGTGTTACAGTAATAATAATTTCATATTTACCCTTAATTACCCTATATACTTTTAACCGGGGAAAATAAAAGTAAAAAGTTACCATTCATCAAAAATTATTTTCATCTTACTAAACCACATTTTACTTACCAATAACAACTGTGTATCTTATATTTTTTAAATTAAACTCACATTAGTGGTAAAATTATGTTTTAGGTAAATTTGAATTTATTAATTTAAAATTAATTCCCGTTGTCAAAACCAAAAGGCTTATTTTTAAGAAATAATAACTATCAAAAGATTGACACTTGTTTTTGTCCAATTTCAAAGTGAAAATACTTAAAATGACTAGAATTGTATTAAATGGTAAAAATATAATCTATTTATACTTTCAAACCATTAAAATGTATAATTTAACACTATAAATTATTTTGATTAAAAAAGTTGTTTTCAGTTAAAATATAGTACTTTTCACTATTCACCCAAATATGAAAGTTATCATAAAAACAATAAAATTTTGTTGAAACTAAGATATTATGTCTTGATTCTAAAGAATAATTTTTTTCTAATTGAATATATAAAAGTTTCAAATTTTGGATTTAACAAGGGAGCCCCATTAAAAGGCGGTAAAAGTGCATTTTCTGAAAATAATTCTTTTATCTGAAAAAAATGAATTACTTGTTACATTATGTATAAGAAACTCATAATATAGATTATAAAATTATAAGGATTATATAATGTTCAAAATTCAGTTAATACAATTCATAACAGCTTTTGAATGGCTAGTTTGGCAAGTCGTGGTGCGCTTGAACTCAGTGTTCCGTGTAGTGAATGTTATTGAATTACATTGAGAAATAACGTACAATGAAATTATGGGGTGTTACACTATTCCTTACTTCAATAAATTGAATTCTCACAATTTGAAACTGTTCTTCCAAAATAAAAGGATGAAAATCGAAAACACCGTTGTGGGAAAACCCATATTGAAAATTGGGTTAATAATATTTAATCATAATAAGAGGAAATTGGAAATAAAAGGGTCACCACCAAATTATAATATCAATTTAGAGAGTGATTGAGTTCATCAATCACAAACAAGTGTAAAATTAAGGGCCTCAAATACATCAATCTATGTCGATTTAAAATACCATCGGTTCAACAAAACATAACGTATTAGGATAATACATTTTTGGTTATAAGGTCCCTTCACTAAATTTTAAGAATTAATTGACCCATAGAACAAGAGGAAGATATATATATATATATAGATATGTATGAATGTATATATATATATAAACATGAAAAGTAGATTTTCATCCATAAACTAATTCATACCACAAACTCATGTTTCACTCCAAATGATTTCATAAATATATTCTATTTTCCAAATCGTATAGGGTTCCAAAAAAATGAATTTATAATTCACCTATCAGACCCTTTAAAAAACAAGATTATACAATCCAGGGACTTCACATAGTCCAGTGGTAGGTGAAAAATCACAATCATACTATGGTTGTGGGTTAGATTCCCGCAGCTTTTTCCTACGTGATGGGTTGTCACATGGTCTCAGTGTTGTCCTTTTTATAAAAATCAAAAAATAACCGTAACAATGGTATCCAATTTCAAACATAATCCATTACAACCTTTAGACTTATCCAAAATACTTCTATCCAAACTCATAGTCTAACATTTATAAGGAATTTAACACAATGAAGATCCTTTTGACACGTAATAACATGTGAACTCTATCATCATGTATTCTTTTAAAACATGGTAACTCCCTAAATTACCATAAAACCTTACTTTTTATATTCATGATACCTTATCCTTTATATAATACAGGATATATTCCTTATATACAAAAATTTTGAATATTACTACAATGTAGAAATAAACAAACCATTAATTAGTTCCAAGACAGTCAAGAATATCCATTATAATTTATCCAAATCAATCATGTATTATTCCAAAATCACTACCTCAGTATCCGAAAAATATTATGGTTTATCTTTCTCTTAATGAAATATTTTTCCAAAATTTAACCTACTATTGAATCAATTTTCTTGGTTCCACACAATCTCAAGTCCTTAATGAAATATTACTGCAATACAATCCTTATATACTCTATAATTCATATAACACGTACTTCATTAATACAATACTCAAATGACACAGTACTTTAATGATAATGTAATAAATCAAATCATTCCTCTTCATCTTCGGTAGTATCATAACATTATTATTATCCAATATCAGCATTTCAGGTATACTCGGATGATTTGGATATTGATTTTTGTAGTGTTTGAACTCCTTGCAGATGATGCATTGTACATCTGAAACTTTTTTCTTACCCTTGAAATCACGTACATGGTGTCCTTTTTCTCCAAACTTATAAAAAATTCTCATTCCATTCATGTATTTTCCATGGTGATTCTTCCCATAGTTATCACATATGGAAAAATCATTTTTTCTCTCATCCCTTTATCAATCTTTCTCTCTTCGATCCTTTTCGTCTCTTGTTTCCCTTCAAAGCCAAAGGACTTAGAGAATTATTTACTTAACTTATTAACACAAGATATTATTTTGTCATATTTTGAGAATACATGGGAGACTATTTCCCTTCTAAATGTTGGCTTAATAACATGAATGATATGATCCTTATTACTCTTTGGACCATACGTATTGCTAAATTTCGCATTCCTTTTATTGGGCACCATTTCTATACAATGTCATACACTAGGTCAGTATATGAATTGAAATTAATAATTCCAAAATTTTAAAATACCAAACGTAAATTGAACAGTTTATGGATATAATCCACAATAATAAATAGTTTTTATTTGAGGAGGTATATACTCGTAAATCCTTCATAATGATTTGTAAAGAAAATGAAAATTATCCCAAGCATATCCCCCAAGAGTGTCATAACCAAGAGTGCAATAAATCCCATTGTCGTGCACCAATTCTCGTTCGAGTATAGATCAAAGCATTGTTTTCTAGTTTTACCCCAATGTACATATGTTTCAGATCCGCCTCTACCTGCTTGTATCCAGACAGGGATGTATTTTCCTGGAAAACTCAAAAAATCTCTGCATTACCGAAATTCTAGGAAATTATTCTAAAATAATCCTCAAAGTCGATCTTAATGTAATGTGCTCTAATCAGAGATTATCTAAATCTAGTTTCCAAGGTTATTACTAAACATCCCCCAATACCAACTGTAATTCCCTGACCCTAGATTCCTAGAGTCAGTGCATTATTTTAATACATTGGCATGATTACAAGAAATCATGTCCCGAAAGACCGATCAGTTTAGCAGTATTGGAAAATAGATTACATACATGAACGTTACATTACACTTTCTAACATACAAATAAATAAATCCTTTGTGAATTCCATTGTTCCCTTTTCTTAACCATGCATCTCAAACATAAAACACTTCTTGGGATCCTGTGAAAATAAAACATAAGAACAGGTGATCTCAGATGCTCAGTAAGGGTAAATAATTTAGCAAAAACATTTATAAATAAGAATAAAAATTTATGGAAATCTATAGAACTAAAAAAAATCCTTCTAAAATTGAAATTCAGAATAATATGGAAAAGATAAAATCAAATAATTCCATTTACTTACTCAAATGGATATTTTACTAGTCCAATAATTACATGTGATATCAATAGCCACTTTCATAATGATGGAATTCATAATTCCATACGTTTATAACAACATAGTCAAGGCCTTATGCCAAAACTACAAATAAGATTTTGTTAGGGCCTTATGAAAAGACATTAGTTTGTCTCATGAGACCTACTGATGCATCGAGGAGCTATAACGAGCTCCACCCATCACTTACTAAGTCCAATGCATTCCTCATATAAAAAGGTTTAAACATAACATAAACATTCGTATTAAAACTAGCATACGAAATGTCAATAATTTATCCATAAACCATGAATGGTATAAAAATAACACATCCATTTTAAAACATATCACAAAACCTGAAATACAATATGGAAGCTTTTTATCATAATAAATCAACTTCAAACAAGTTTAAAATCCATCAAAGGATTTTGAAATAGATGAAAATTATTTGTAAAATTCTTTGAGAGAAATATCTCTTTTTCCTGAAAACATTTAAAAGTCACACAATTTAAAAAGGAAGACATGTAAAGAAATTTTTGAATCATAGTGTCCCATACAAACTTTCAAACTTTTCAAAGAAATTAACATTTTAAAAACACTCATGTACATATAAAGAAATCCTTAAAACCCATTTTGAAAACATGGACATTAATGAGAACGATTTAGAAGAATAAATATTTAATACATTTAAAATGAGGTTTTAGTGAAAATAACACCAAAAAATCCCTTTGAAAACACTTTTATGAAACATGGACATGCATAATAAATTTTTCCCAGTAGATACTTACGAAAAAAAATATCCTCAGATAATAATGAGATTGTGAAATTAACCCTTACCTTGCACTTTCTTTTACTTGAGGGTACGTTTAACCTCCAGTATGAAGATTGTAGTATGTTATTAAATTATACCGAAACCATATTAATATTTATGACATCATACATGATTCATTTTTTAATTTATACTACCCATTTAACAATAATTTCCATTTTAAATTAACATTTCGGGTAATAATCGCTTTCTTTATCATACGTGTTTTAACTTGTTATTCTTGATTGTATCACTTAGATCAAGATTTAAATAATTCCAGAATATAAAACACGATTTAAATATCATATATATTTATAATATAAATATGTATAATAGACATATATTTGAAATGGAATACACTATTTATGGAGATGGTAGTTCGTACGTACGCATAAATTTTTTTTCTGTTTTCATATCGTATTGAATAGAAGTAAATGAATAAGATAGATGTAAGTACACAAATACATACATACATACATACACACACACACAGAGAGATATATATATATATATATATCCAGTAGCATTATTGTGTCATATATTACATACTTATTACTAATATATATTTTTATAATCGTCGATGAATGGAGAACGTGGAAATGAATCTCAACGCGTCGTGGAGACAGTAATCCGTATGTACGCACGAGAGACAATATCATTATTTTGATATTAAAATAATATATAATTAAATGTTATATCATATATACATATTTATTATCATGTTATATTTATTATTCACATCAATTACACATCATTATTATACCAATCTAAATAATAATGTATTTAATAACAATTACACCACAATGTGGAGATGGCAAGGCGTATGTACGCACGTATGGTGACATGTCATTCATAGGATTGATAGAATAATGAATATGGTTGTACCTTATTTATAATAACATAAAATTATATATAATATACTAGATTTATTATTTTATAATGGAAACAACAAATAAATAGGAAGTGGAAGAAGAAAGGAACATGAAAGAGGTCATGAAATATTTACCTCTTCTTCGGGTTCTTCCTTTTGATTTGATCAAAAGGGCTCTTTAGGTTTCCATTATGAATAAAATAAGGACTCTAGGATGGTGGTAGGATAGTTGGGAGGATATTTTTTTAGGTGTTTTCTGCGCCAAATGGCTTTGGAGGTGTGAATTTTAGAGAAGGGGAAGTGCCCTTTTATAAGAGGGTTGAGGGGCACCTTAGGAAAAACATAAAATATTTTTTTATAATAAATTCATTTTTGGTTACTAATGGATCCAAATTTAATTATTTAAATTCTAAGGTGGGTATGGGTCATCAAAAACTCATAAAATAGGTTTTATATAGGTTTAGGTCACCATATTAACCATAACATTTAGATTTATCTCTTAGTTAAATAGTTTGACATTTACCATGTCTCTTTGTATTTTTATATTATATTGTTAATAAACATACAATAAAATGCCAATCAAACCCCAATTGGTTCATTAATGTCATATATATTTTTATATAAGTCTTTTGGATTAACCATAGATTTTTATGAATAGAAAAAAAATTAATAATATAATATTTGTATTAAAAACTCTATTATGTCAATTTTGACCCTATTTGGTATTTTGTTTTTCCTAAAATCTTAACAGCATTATTAAATCACAAAAATTCATTTAATCAACCCAAATATGTCCTATTAACCTAAAAAATTATTTTAATTCATAAAAAGTATCAAATTACTATTATTTTGTTATTTATAATATCAATTATTTTAATATTTCATTAATAAGGTAATTACTGCATCACCATTGTGTCATAAATAAATTAAAATATATAAGGTATAAAAATTATAAATAAAATACCATTACGTAGGAAATATTTTTTTCTTTCTAGGGAATATTTATATTCGAATTTATCTTATGTGTATCCCTATATTAAAAATGGTTTAGTTATTAAACATTATTTTAACACTTTTAACTCTTCTTTGAATTAAATAATAATAAATGTCCTAGTCTAATCCATGTGGACCGAAGAGGTTAATATTTTATTTATACGGTTTTTTTGGGTCTAATTATACTTTTATAATAGAATTGAGACGTGTGTTAGGGTAATAATAATATCATATTTAGCCTTAATTACCCTATTAACTTTTAACCGTGTTAAATAAAAGTAAAAAGTTACTATTCACCAAAAATTATTTTCATCTTCTTGAACAACATATTATATACTGATATCAAGTGTGTCTCTCGGATTTTTGAAATTCAACCCACAGAATCAGAAAAATTATGTTTTATGTAAATTTGCAAATTCTCTTAGGATATTGGTAAAAGACGGTGAAAAGTTAGATAAAATTTTATATATCTAATATTATTATAAAATGAATCCAATGAATTAAATTGAACATATATAATTATTATGTATCAATTTTGACCTAAAATAAAATTAAATAAAATAATTATATATTTAAATAAAATTTCAGTTTTAAACTATAACTCATTACTTTTCATTATTCATCAAAAATTGAAAGTTTTCAAAAAAATACCAAAAATTAAGCCTAAGATAATTTTGATATTAAGAACTCAAAAATTATGTCTATTTTACCAAATTCAAAACATAGAAGTTGAATTTATTAATTTAAAATTAATTCCCGTTGTTAAAACCAAATGGCATATTTTTTAGAAATAATAACTATCAAAATATTGACACTAATTTATGTCCAATTTCAATGTGAAATTACATAAAATGACCATAATTATATTAAATGGTAAAAAATAATTCATTTATACTTCCAAAAGATTAAAAAAATATAATCTATCTCTATAAATATTTTTGAATAAAAATGTTGTTTCGGTTAAAATATAGTATTTTTCACAATTCACCCAAATATGAAATTTATCAGAAAAACGCCAAAAAATTACTAAAACTAAATTTTTATGTACCGATTCTAAAGAAGAAAATTATTTTGTCAAATCGAATATATAAAAGTTTCAAATATTGAATTTAACAAAGGTTCTCTATTAAAGGGTGGTAAAAGTGCATTTTTGAAAAATACTTCTTTTATCTAAAAAATGAATTAGTTATTACATTATTTCTAAGAAACTCATAATATTGGTTATAAAATTATAAGGACTATATGAAGTTCAAAATGTAGTTAATACTATTCATAACCGCTTTTTAATGGCTAGTTATGTAAGTCGTGTTGAGCTTGAACTCGCTGTTGCGTGTAGTGAAAGTTATTGAATTACTTCGAAGAAATAATTTACTATGAAATCATAGGGTGTTACATTCATCCTTCCTTCAATAAATTTTGTCATCATAATTTGAAATTGTTCTTCGAAAATCAAAGGATAGAAATAGAAAATACCTTTGTGGGAAAACCAAGATCATAACTTGGGTTAATAAAATTTTGTCTTAATAAGAGGAAATGGGAAATGAAAGGGTCCCCGCAAAATTATGATCTCAATTGGGAGAACATTGGTGGAAATTAGGGAAACAAAATTTGAAAAAAACATAAATATTTATAGGGAGTGATTGGGGTCTTAAATCACAATCCTGCGTAAAATTGAGGTCCTCAAATCCATCAATATATTTTGATTTAAAATACCATCGGTTAAACAAAACATAAGGTATTAGGATAACACATTTTGGGTTTTAATATTCCTTCAAAAAAGTTTAATAATTAATTTACCCATATAATAATAGAAATATATATATATAATTGACAAGTAGAGTTTCATCCTTCAACAAATTCCTACCACAAACCCTTGTATCACACTAAATGATTTCAAAAAAATATATTCTATTTATCCAAATCGTATAGGGTTCCAAAAATAATGAATTTATAATTCACCTATAAGACCCTTTAAAATTCTAGATTATACAATCTAGAGACTTCACATAGTCCAGTGTTAGGCGATAAATCCCAATCGTGCTATAGTTGTGGGTTCGATTCCCGTAGCTTTTTCCGAAGTGACGG
The DNA here is from genome assembly GCA_963277665.1 of Viscum album. Lineage (NCBI taxonomy): Eukaryota > Viridiplantae > Streptophyta > Magnoliopsida > Santalales > Viscaceae > Viscum > Viscum album. The sequence goes on from OY728128.1 coordinate 330,758,252, forward strand.
GTTGTCACACAGTCTGTGGGTTGTCCTTTTTATAAAAACATAAAAATAACCTTAACAATAATGTCCAATTTCAAACATAATCCATTACAACATTCAGACTTATCCAAAATACTTCTATCCAAACTCACAGTCCAAAATTTATAAGGAAGTTAAACACAATGAAGAATCTTTTTCCACGTAATAACATGTGAACACCTTCATCATTTATTCTTTTAAAACATGGTCACTACCAAAATGACCATATAATCTTATTTATTACATTAATTCTCCCTTATCCATTATATAATATAGGATACATTCCTTATATCAAAATTGTTTGAAAATTCCTGCAATGAAGACATAAACAAACCATTAATCAGTTCCAAGATAGTCAAGAATATCCAATATAATATATCCAAATCAATCATGTAATATTCCAAAATAAGAACCTCAGTATCAAAAAAATATTATGGTTTATCTTTCTCTCAACCATATATTTTTCAAAAATTTAACCTGATATTGAGTTACTTTTCTTGGTTCCACACAATCTCAAGTCCTTAATGAAATAGTACTGTAGTACAATCATTGTATACTCTATAATTATTTTCACATCTACATCATTAATACAATAATCAAATGACACAATACTTTAATAACAATGTAATAAATCTAATCATTCATCTTTATCTTCGGTAGTATTATAACATTATTATTATCCAATATCATCATTTGGGGTATACTCTAATGATTTGGACATTGATTTGGGTAGTGTCCCATCTCCTTATAGATGAGGAATTGTACATTTGAAATTTTTTTCTTAACCTTGAAATCACGTACTTGGTGTCCTTTTTCTCTACAAATATAACAAACTCTCATTCCCTTCAAGCATTTCCCAAGGTGATTCTTTCCATAGTTATCACATATGGGAAAATCCTTCTTTTCCCTCTTCTCTTTATCCATCTTTCTCTCTTATATCCTTTTCATCTCTTGCTTCCCTTCAAAGCCATAAAACTTACATAATTCTTTAATTAACTTATTAACACATGATATTATTTATTCATATGTTGAGAATACATGGGAGACTATTTCCCTTATAAGTGTTAGCTTAATAACATGAAAGATATGAACTTTATTATTCTTTGGACCATACATATTTATGGAGTTCACATTCCTTCTACTAGGTTCCATTTCTGTACTATGACATACTCTAGGTTAGTTTATGAATTGAAATGAATCATTCCAAACTTGTAAAATACCCAACGTAAATTGAACAGTTTAGGGATACAATACATAATCATAAATCTTTTTTTTTCTTTGAGGAGATATATACTCGTAAAACCATCAAAATGATTTTTAAATAAAATGAGAATTATCCTATGCATATCCCATGGGAATGTCCTAACAAAGAGTGCATCAAGGACCTTTATCGTGCACCAGTTCTCATTTGAGTCTAGCTCAAAGTACTGTTTTTGGGTTTTACCCCATGGTACATCTTTGCCAGAGACACCTCTACCTGCTTTTATCTAGACAGGGATGTATTTGCCTAGAAAACTCAAAAGATATCTACATTACCAAAATTATAGAAAATTCTTATATATTAATCTTCAAAGACTATCTAAGGCTAATGTGCTCTAATTAGAGTTTATCTAAATCTAGTTTCCAAGGTTACTGCTAAACATTCTATGATAACAACTATAATGTCCCGACCCTAGATTCCTAGAGTCAGTGCATTTTTTTAATACATTTTCGTGATTACAAGGAATCATGTCCTGAAATACCAATCGATTTAGTATTATTGTAAAATAGATTACGTACAACTAAATTACATTACACACTCTAACATACAATAAAAAATCATTTGAGAATTCAATTGTTCCCATATCTTAACCATGCATCTCAAACATAAAACACTTCTTGGTATCATGGGAAAATAAAACATTATAAAGGGGTGAGCTCAGATGCTCGGTAAAGGTAAATAATTTAGTGGAAACATTCATAAATAAGCATTAACATTTAAGGCAAAGTATAGAACTAAAAAAATCCTTTTAAACAAGAACATCAGCATAATATGGAAAAGATAAAATCAAATAATTACATTTACTTACTCACATGGTCACATGTGATATCAATAGCCACTTTCATAATTAAGTAATGCATAATGCCAGACATTCATAACCACATAGTCAAGGCCTTGTGCCAAGACCACAAATATGATTTTGTCAAGGCCCTATGCAAAGACACTAGTTTGTCAAAGGAGACTAACTGATGCATTACGGAGCTATATTAGCCTCCACCCATCATTTAAAAAGTACAATTCCTTCCTCATATGAAAAGGTTTAAACTTAACATAAACATTAGTATTAAAACTAGCATACGAAATGTCAATACATTATCTATAAACCATGAATGGTATAAAAAAACCAATCCATAGTCAAAAATATAACAAAACATTCAATACAATATGGAAGATTTGTATCATAATAAATTAACTTCAAACAAGTTTAAAATCCTTCAATGGATATTGACGTAGATGAAAATGATTTGTAAAACACTATGAGAGAAATATCTCTTTTTCATGAAAACATTTTAAATTCACAAAATTTAAAAAGGAATACATAAAAAGAAATTTTTGATTCAAAGTGTCTCATAACACTTTGAAACTTTCCAAATGAATTAACATTTTAAAAACATTCATGTCTATATAAATAAATCTTTAAATACTATTTTGAAAACATGGACATTAATGAGAACGATTTAGAATAATAAATATTTAAAACATTTAAAATGATCTTTTAGTAAAAATTACCTTAAAAATCCCCTTTAAAACACTTTTATGAAATATGCACATGGATAATAAATATTTCCCAGCAGATACTTCCATAAAAAACAACCTCGGATAATAATGAGATAATGAAATTAACCCTTACCTTGCACTTTCCTTTAGTCGAGGGTGCATTTAATGTCTTGTATGAAGATAGTAGTATGGTATTAAATTATAATAGAACCATATTAGTATTTATGAAATCATACATGAGTCATTTATTACTTTATACTACCCAATTAACAATAATATCATTGTTAAATTAACATTTTGGGTTATAATCGCTTTCTTTATTGTACGTGTTTTTACTTGTTACTCATGATTGTATCACTTAGATCATGTTTTAAATACTTCCTGAATATAAAAAATTATTTATATATCATATATATTTAAGATATAAATATATATAATAGACATATATGTGAAATGGAAAACACTATTTATGGATATGGTAGTCCATACGTACACAAAAATGTTTTTTCTGTTTTCATATCGTATTGAACGGAAGTAAGTGAATAAGATATATGTATGTACATAAATAAAAACATACAAACATATATATATATATATATATCCAGTAGAATTATTATATCATATATTACATACTTATTAGTAATACATGTTTTTATAATCGTCAATGAATGGTGAACGTGAAAATGAATCTCATCGCGTCGTGGAGACGTTAATCCGTACGTACGCACGAGCGACAATATCATTATTTTGATATTGAAATAATATTTAATTGGATGGCATATCATATATACAGAATCATTCTAATTTTATGTTTATTATTTAAATCAATTACAGATCTTTATTATACCCATCCAAATAAAAATGAATTGAATAAAAATTACACCATGTTGTGGAGACAGTATGTCGTACGTACGCATGTATGGTGACATATCATTCGAAGGATGGATAGAATAATGAATATGGTTGTACCATATTTATAAAAACATCACATTATATATAATATACTAGAGTTATTATTTTATAATGTAAACAACAAATAAAGAGGAAGTGGAAGAAAAAAGGAACTTGAAAGAGATGATGAAATATTTACCTCTTCTTCGGGTTCTTCCTTTTGATTTGATCCAAATGGCCCCTTAGTTTGCCATTGTGACTAAAATAAGGCTTCTATGATGGAGTTAGGATTGATGGGAGTGTATTTGTTCAGGGGTTGGCCGATCAAAATGGCTTTGGAGGTGTGAATTTGAGGGAAGGGGAAGTTCCCTTTTATAAGAGGGGTGAGGGGCACCTTAGGAAAAACATAAAATATTATTTTATAATGAATTTGTTTTCGGTTTCTAATGGATCAAAAATGATTTATTTAATCAATATGGTGGGTATTGGTCTACAAACACTCAACCATTTGGTTTTATATAGGTTTAGGTCAACATATAAAACTTAACTTTCAGATTTAACTCTTCGTTAAATAGTTTGACATTTACAATGTCTCATTGTATTTTTATATTATATGGTTAATAAATATACTATAAAATTCCAATATAACCCCAATTGGTTCATTAATGTCGTATATATTATTATATAAGTCTTTTAGCTGATTCTTATGTTTTTAAGAACATAATACCAATTAATAATATAATATTTGTTTTAAAAAATGTTTTATGTCAATTTTGAACTTATTTGGTAACTTTTTTTCAAAATTTATGACAGAATTATTAATTCAAAAAAATCATTTAATCAACCCTAATATGTCTTATTAACCAATAAAAGTATTGTAATTCATAAAAAGTCTCAAATTACATTTATATGGGTATTTATAATATCAATTATTTTAATCTTACATTAATAAGGTAATTACTACATCGCAATTTGTCATAAATAAATTATAATATTTAACATCTAAAAATTATATATAAAATAAAATTATATAGGAAATATTTTTATCTTTCTAATGAATATTTATAGTCAAATTTATCCTATGTCAACCTAATATTAAAAATGGTTTAGTTATTAAACATTGAATTTAACACTTTTAACTCTTCTTTGAATTAAATAATAATAAATGTCATAATCTATTCCAATTAGACCAAAGAGGTTCATATTTTATACCTAAGGTTTTTCATGGTCGAATTAAACATTTTGAATAGAATTATGATATGTTTTAGGGTAATAATAGTATCATATTTACCCTTAATTGCCCTATTTACTTTTAACTGTGGTAAATAAAAGTAAAAAGTTACCATTCATCAAAAATTATTCTCATATTATTGAACCAAATTTTATTTACTGATAAAAACTATGTCTCTTATGTTTTTAAATTCAACTCACAAAAGTGGTAAAATTATGTTTTATGAAAATTTTCAAATTCTTCTATGAGGTGGGTAAAAGACTGTGAAAAGTTCAATAAAATTTTATATATCTAATATTATTAAAAAATGACTCCAATGAATTACATTGAATATATATTGGTATTATGTATCAATTTTGAGTTCCATTAAGTTTAAATAAAATAATTAATTATCTAAATAAAAAATCTGTTTTAAACTATAACTCAGTGTTTTTCACTATTCATCAAAAATTGAATGTTTTCAGAAATATACCAAAAATTAACCTTAAGATAATTTTTATATTAAAAATTCAAAAATGAAGCCTATTTTACCATATTCAAAATAGATAAGTTGCATTTATTAATTTAAATTTAATTCCCATTGTCAAAACCAAAAGGCGTGTTTTTAAGAAATAATAACTACCAAAAGATTGACACTTGATTATGTCAAATTTCAAAGTGAAATTACTTACAATGACTAGAATTAGATTAAATGGTAAAAATATAATCTATTTATACTTCCAGACCATTAAAATTTATAATCTAACAATATAAAATATTCTTTTTAAAAAAGTTGTTTTTAGTTAAAATATATTATTTTTCAGTATTCACCTAAATATTAATGTTAACATAAAAACACTAAAAAATTATGGAAACGAAATTATTATGTCTATATTATATAGAAAAGGTTTAATTTGTCAAATTAAATATATAAAAGTTTCATAAATTGGATATAACAAGGGTTCACCATTAAAAGGCTCTAAAAGTACCTTTTTTTTAAAATACTTCTTTTATCTGAAAATAAATTGAATTATTTCTTACATAATGTCTATAAAACTCATAATAAGGATTATATAAAGTTCAAAATTTAGTTAATATTATTTATAACCACTTTTGAACAGCTAGTTTGGTTAGTCGTTGTGTGCTTGAACTCGTTGTTGTATGTAGTGAAAGTTATTGAATTATTTTGAATAAATAACGTACTATGAAATCATGGGGTGTTACAGATGATGTCTGAGTTCTATATCTAGATATTGAAACAGGGAACTCCTAAGCCCGAGTAGTGTGGAAAATTTCTTTTAAATTTTTTTGAACTCTTTATTTATTTTAAATTCCCCAAATACCCAAGACACACAAGAACCCAAGTCATTATGATGCATGTACCTTTCCTAGGGTTTCTACCCAGCAATCAGTGTAGCTTCACATGGTCGTTTGGTAATTCCAGAGTCCTCGCATTGGATCATGGGGGCCCTAAAATCCCATGTCCTGGTTGATCTTCCCTAGCCTATCTCACACACAAAGGATTCCTAACACCATTTCCCTACCATTTTATGCAATCCTATCTATGTCTAACCCTAAACACCATCCTATCTCTCAACCTGACTTGGATACCATTTTTTCATGACACGCCTTCTTCAAGTTGGGGGAAGGGATAGAAAAATGCCATTCCCTTCCTTCCTCAAGATTTAGAGGAGATAACGACCCTCTGAGTCCCACCTTCAGTAGGCCCCGAAATGTCGACTAGCACCAAGTGTATATAATCTCATACAATTTGGAGGGTATTGCCCTTTTTATAGAACAAAATCAGGAGATAAGATGAAAAATCTTATCACACAGAAAACTAGAGGTAAAAGTAAAGACAAGAATCCATTCCCACATGAATGTTCAAAAGTAAAGATGATACAAATTATAAAAAACTCCCAAATAATGTACTAATTGAAAAAAATAGGAAGCAACAGAATATATCTTGACTCCTAAGCAAGTAAAGTCCATCTCGATCCTCAAAGTCCTCCTATAAACCTAAACACCGTTTTACATATGTAGGGTGATCATACAAATATACTTAGTAGGGAAATTAAAGCTACTCATTTACAGGTGAGAAGACATGCTAATGCCCCTATGAGAAAATAGTAGAACCTCAAGCACCGACCAAGAAATACTAACCATCCTATCCTCATCAAGGCACACTCACCGAAGTAACGCAATTCAAGTAAGGTAATAATATAAGCACATCAACTTTTAGGTACCCCACACCACTTTTCCACAAGTTAACTTTTCATTATTAACTCTCTAACGTCTTGACGCTACCACTCTTCCCACATGTAGTCCCACTATAAAAACATACCCACACACACTTGGGCCTCAACCCCCACACAACCACACATGTGGACACATGGGCCACAACAACCACATACAACTCCTGAAGGCACATGGACCTCAAAAACTACACACCACACCCAGAGATACATGGGCCTCATCCTAAAGATACTTGGGAAAACATACTTGGCTGACAAACACATACGCTCTTCATCAAGAAAAACATTTTCACGAAGAATCTAGGACTATGGTAATCTTAAATCCATTATATCCTGCCAAGATATGCCCAAGCGGAAAGATCCAGAAGAGGGTGCGAAGAAGAAGGTTAGTAACAAGACATCCATCCTCCCACAATGTTGTTTGGAAATACACTCTCCCCTATGAAATGGAGGTGTTCGACACATGGTACTCAAAAAATAATGGGTGTGTATAGAAATCACAAGGAACTAAAATAAATATATTGTTAATCAAACACGCAGCCCCATCCTATGGGTTTCACACGAATAGACAACAAGACCACACCATCACCACTTTTTCTTCTACACTATATAAAAACCCATACAAAAACCACTACCAAGAATAAACACAACCCCCTTTTGTACAATTTCTATTTATTTATTTAAGGGGTCCACTTTAAATTATTCCAACACTACCAAGAAACTAAAAATCATAACTGTACCAAGAAATGAACAAAACAAGACTGAAAACTCCCTGCCCAACCACACAAGACTAGACTTTTAGTCCCATTACACATCCACATTCAACTACTAACAATCATTAATCTTCAATGTGATATCACTCATTCTTTATCTCACAACCCAAACCTATAGCACCACTACCCAAACAATTCCCTAATGCAGTCCCACTACTTAAAGAGTCTATAACCACACCTAGTTCCCACTACTCGATGTTGTTTCACGACCACAACACAATAAAAAGGAAGTTTAGATACGTGCAGTACATTCATTTCACAATCAATAAATCTCTCAAACTGAGGCACCAACCCCCCCCCCCCCACACCGTAGCACCCCATATTCAAATCACACAGAACCCAAACCAGAACACACAACACATAAACACTACCATCAAACCAAGTGTATTGAAATTTAACCAACTAGGGTCCTTTAATTTCCAATTTAATATAACTAGGGTGATCAAAAAACATGTCTATCATAGAGAATAAATTTATTTAACCAAGTTTATGTGGTTAATCAGGATTCATATTATATATGTACAAAAAAATCACAAAAAATAGAACGCCACCAATGCACAAGAAATGACCACTAATGGCCATTATTTTTAGAAGGCATACAACCACCACATCCATAAAATAATCAATGATAAGAAAATAAAAATGGTGACCAACATCAAAAACCATCCTTCCAAATAATTTATTTAAGTTTGTTATATTATGATCATATTAAATTATTGTTGAATTCTCATTTCAAGAAGAGTATCCAGTCATTCCATAAAAGGAACCATTAATATACCCACCCTTCATGATGCACAATTTAAGATAATAACATGAGTGTCCCTACTTGTTGATTAAGGGATAAAAGTTCCTTCATGTTCCAAGAGGTGGGGATGGTGTAACTTGTAGGATGTACTCTAAAAAGGTTGAGTAGTTAAGGGCTCCATCACAGTCGCATGACTCGTCTTGGGAGGAAGTATCTATTCACACTAATAGAAATGATAAAATGGTGAAAAAAGAGAGGATATCATCTTAAGAAGAGGCGATATCCTAAAATCAGGGAGACCATTTCGATGTACTTGAAAGTCTGATCATGGTTGGACAACGTGTCTTGGTGGTTTCACACATTGTAATTAATTGAGATTTAATAATTCACATAAAAATGATGGAGATAGACCAGTGGATCGATGTGAGTTGATAGATTAACTTTAAACGGAGAAAAAAACATAACAGAGGTGAAACTGGGAAAACTCCGAAAACTAGAAATGAGTCACTAATGGTGAGCCACCGACGTTGATCCACCAATGGGTGAGATACTAATGCTAAGCTAACAACACTGAGATATGGACACCATGACCTACTAACGCAAAGACCTACCAATGCTCTGACCTACCGACGCCCTGACCTACTGATTCCCTGACCTACCGATGCCCTGACATACTGATGTCGATGCCTTCGACTCACCGACACTAACTCTCTTGATCTACCAATTCTGACTCCCCTTGACTCAATGTTGTCAATGCTCCTTGACTCACAGATGTCAATGCCTCTTGACTCATAGACACACAGACATGTCGACACACTAACATGCTGATGCATTACCATGCCAACACACTGACATGCCGATGCACTGACACACTATTGGGAAAACTAAAAATTTGGAAAACTCTTGAAGTATGCCACTGATAGCTCCCAGATCACTACCACCACTATATTTATACAATGGAATGGCCAGAGGAAATCTGGGTCATTATAGTTGATGACTGTTTCGAGGCAGACACGGGCCACATCGGTGCTGGACTTAAAGCTTTGTCTCCTCTCACCTACCAACTCATCCTAGTATTTCTAAATTTGAGATGTGAGTCATTGGTTTCAATGAACAGATATTAATTTTTTTATTTAGTTACCGATGTGTATTTTCCATTTATGCCTAAAAGTTTTTTTATTCAAAAATCGAAAAATGATTTCACGTAAGATATATAATAATATATTTTTTTTAAATATTTATTTGTATTTATATATAATTATGTATATTTATATGAATTTATAAATATATTTATGTATTTATATATATTATTTGGGTATATATATGTTTAGATAAATGTAAATATATATATATATGGAACTATGCATGTTTATGTAAATTTATTTATATTTATATATATATATATATATTGAATATTTATTTACATTTGTATTTATAAGGGGTATATACATATATGTGAATATATTTATATGTTTGTATATATATATTTATAAAAATTTGTGTATAATTAAATTTAATTATATATATGTTTGTGTCTTTATATGTATTGGAAAAAATTTATTTAAATCTATATATATTTAGTAGATATTTATACATTATTATATTTATATACATTTTTATGTAAATATTTTTATATATTTATGTAATTATAAATTATGAATAAATATATGCATGCATATATATGTATTTCTTAATATTTATTATATATATATATATCTGTATCTTAAAGTCTACAGAGTCACTACATAATGTTTTGGAAGAGTGTTATAGACTTTACATGATAAGCAAGATGAAAGATATTGAAATATCAATGTATGAATATTTATGTATACATTTACATTAAGAAATAAAAAATAAAAAATGAAGCAATAAAAAATAAACAATAAACATAAACCCATGCCATAGATAACCAAAAAATAGGAAATAAGAAATTAGAAATTAAAAATAGGAATTAAGAAATACCAGATAACAAACAAATATTCTTATGTAATATTTGATGATAATTATTATAATACTAATTAGTGTAAGAAAGAGTCTTTCTGAGTGTGTTTTCTCATGCTGAGAAAGAAAAAAAAACTCATCGTTTTTTTAACACTAAAAAAATATTAGTAAATAAGGAAAAGGACCTTTTGGACATTTCTGGTTGAACCCACATTGCTCAAACCCAAAAACAATTATGAAACTGCATAACCAAGTGAAATAATTTGATATGTAATATTATTTCTATATGTGTGTATGTCAGTTTGTGACCATATGAATATGTATTAGGTAAAAATATTAACTTTTGAATTTATTTATTTATTTATAATTATAAAAATATAGAGACATACATACATATATATGACTATTTATATATATGTAACATTGCTCAAAAAATATTTTTATATTCTAAAAAATGAATCATTTTCATAAATTATATATTATATATTATACATTTTATATTTATATTTATATTTATATTTATATTTATATTTATAAAAAAATTTATGTTTATCTATATTTAAATAAATATTTATTATAAGTACAGAATCATACAAAACCGAAACAAACAAGCACCCTAAACACCAATGTGGGTCAAGCCTCATCCCTAATCCCAAGGAATAACAAAAACCCACCGGACCTACATTTATTACACATTTTGGCTCAAATTACCATTATCTTGGTAGCCAAAAGATTCAGCTAAAATAGCCTAGATGTCCCCCAAAAGAGATGACCTGAATTCCAAACTGAAAATACATGAGTTACATTGTCTTCAATTATTCCCACCCAGTAGTCCCCCTTGCCTAAAACCATTGCATCATGATATATTTCATTGTGTCTTGTAAGATAACCCCTTCATCCTATGTCTATGTAGAGGTATAGATGATAGGTTCCAATACACTCTTTTCTCTTCTGATTTTTCTACCCAACAACACATGTATGTTTTCATGCCAAGTTGGATGCCAAGATGTGTCACTACATCCTTCTAGTAATCATAATTCATACACTACACTGCCCCTATCTATAATCATTAGGTCATGATGACATTCTCCATGATATGATATGGATCCATTTTACCCTACAGCAAAACCCCATGTGTGTAGAGGGCCAATTGATTGGTTCCAATGATCCGATCACTTTTTAATGTCTCCCACTCAATAATGTTTCTTGCCATTGTGTTGTGTTGACTTTATGTTGTTTTTTTGTCTTTTTTATTGTCACATTGTATAACTTTTTATTACACATATGATTTCCCATAGGATAATTACATATGAATAAACTACCAAGAGACTGGGAAACTAACCTCCCAATCTCTATTCCCCACCCCACACAAATTATTCTTCTGTAACCTAGGAGGGATCTTTTCATGTAACATTAATAATTAATTTATAATTAAAAAATACCATGATCTTGAAATTCTTTTTCATTGATGTGTTTGATCACCCAAACATAGATCAGTTTCATTTTCAGTGTTTTGCAATGATATAATTGTAAAATATCCTCTTCAGTCATCCACAAGTGATCCCTTGATCTCAAAGCATCAATGATGGTACTCGGGGTGCTAGTATAGTGGTACCAATCATCTTGTATTACTTCTTTACTCCCTGCCATGTTCCCTTCTATCTATAAGGACTATTCTTGGTCTCTCTAACTACAGAGGAAGTAGTATAATCATCACCTCTCTCATTCATGAGAAAAACACTAAAGGAATTATTTGTTGAGATATTTTACTTGGGAATGTAAATGTTGTGCCTAATAAGTCACTTTTATATAATTATCCAAATGACGTAACTGGCTATTTATAAGACTATTAGTTCGGTTAAAATATTCAGTAATTACAAATAGGAACTAAAATATATATTAAACCCATTAAATAACCCATATATTTTAAAATAATAATATCTCTAATTTTTCTCGTGGGATGTGCTAACTCGTTCAATAATAAATAATATATTTAAAGTATTACAAATAGATATTTATCATCAAGACTAAAACTCATTCCTCACATTCTCCTCAACATTTAAAAAACCTAAAATATATGTGGAAGGATTGGGTATTAAGGATCTTATGACATTTAATGATGCTCTGCTGTGTAAATTCACTTGGAACCTTTTGAGTTCTGATGATATGTATCTGGAATTTCTCAATCATAGGTTTCTTCATAAGCTACAAAGTGGCTATTCATTGCATTTCATCTTATCCACATGTTCTTCCCTAAAGTATGCCTATAATCAGATTATGACCTACTCACAATGGCTGGTTTTTAAATATTCCCAGTTCATTGTTTGGTCCAATCCGTGGCTTGGTGGGCCCTTAAATAATGTGATGAATGTTCCCCCTAACATACAGCAACTTAAGGTTGATGATGCACTTGTATCGGATCATTTTAATGGTTGTGTTTCTATGGATATCAAGACGAAAATACAGTTCTATGTCTTCACTGATTCTATCATTTTAATTTGGACACCCAAATCTAATGGTTTCTTCTCTTCAAGATAGTTTTATACGCATTTGTGTGATGGAATTTCTTGCACTCTTTCTGGGCTGAAAATATTCAGCACTACCTTTATTTCCCCATCTTGTTACATGCAGCTATAGAGGTTGTGGAAGGTTTGACTTCCATCACAAGCGCTACATCAGAAATCAGGAATAAATCTTGCCTCGGTTTGCTACCTATGCTTGCGGGTGGAAGATTCTGTTACTCACACTTTTATATCTTGTAGTTTTTCAGACATGTTTTGGCTACATCTACAAGAGGTGTTTGGAATTCATATTCATATGAACAGCTATGAGGATCTTTTAAAGTCTGTTCAGGGTGCTCAGCTAAGTGAGAAAGTCGGTGCTATGCTCTTCATTGCCACTACTAATTCTTTCATGGTTATATTGCAGGCATCAAATGGTGCTACCATTGAGGACCAATTCTCCTCTTTTCAGGCTAGATTTCACTCCATATATAGATTTGTTTTGATTGAATTCAAGTTTCATCCCGGTACAATGAAAAATGAGCTCTCAGATTTTTTTATTATGAAAACGTTTGGTGTCACAGGGAGAGCCAAGAATCCTCTTGTCCTGAAGTGAATCCGATGGATCCCATCGATCTGAAGTTGGTTGAAGGTGAATGTGGATTGGGAAGCATTAGGTGCACCTGGTCCCTCAGGATGTGGTGGTGTCTTCTGTACTTACCAAGGTTTCGTTAAGGGATACTTCTTCCATTACATTGGGCATGGTACAAATATTGAGGCTGAGTTGTGGGCTATGATCAAATTGATCAGGTATGCAACTCATTATGGCTGGAGAAAACTTTGGGTGGAATCTAACTTCATCACTGTTATGCACATACTCAAGGCTTGTTCTATATCTGTCCCATGGAAAATACTCCCCTTATGGATTGAATTCCTTCAAGTGATTGAGCAAATCCAACTGGATGTCACTCATGTTTACAGAGAGGCCAACAAGGTTATCGACGCTTTGTCAAAGAGTGCAGTTCTGGAGGTTTCCTTGGGATAGTCTTTTGTTATTCCTGAGTTTTGTTCTCACTTTGTTGACTTGGATGAACATGGTGCTTTTTATTCCCGAATTTGTAAACCCCCTGCTCCGCCACTTTATCTGGTTTTTTAATAAATTTTTTATGATCGTGCGTGCCTGAATCCTGAACCTGTTTTCACATTATTTAAAGATACATTATTTATTCAATAAAATTTTTATAATATATGTACAGTCTAGAGAATATTTATTTTATTTTTGTTCAATGAAATATTCCCTTGTAGAGTCTTGGTGAGATACCATGTTCGAGTCTAGTGATGTTCTTTATTGTTGAAAGTGCTGGATTTTCAAACTATTTCTTCCCCTACCTAGACTATTGTAATTAAATATCAACTAAAAATTACCTTTTTGTCTACTAAATATAATTGATTTAAATATATTAATGCAAAAATAATTTAATTCTGATCAATAGAAACACAAAGTGTGTGACCATCTAGGATTTTTTGTGGTGGAATTAGGACTAATGGCATAATGTATAATATCAATATCTAAAAATTCATAACTTCTCCCAATAGAAATAATTTAATGTCACAATAATGAAAACCACAGAAAAATAATTATCATGTAATATAATCCCTTTGCCTTGACATCACCAATCATGTATGTTTCATACTTTGTGTCATCTACATATGTGTTGTATTACTCATTATTAGAATTTTTAAAATGAAATCATCAAAAAACATGGTCATGGAAGTTATAAAATAGTTACATTTCAATGAATGTTCCAAATATATTAACTTCTATAAATATGAATTGGATAAATCCTTCCTCAACTTATTCATTAATAACAAACCATTCATAACATACACAATGTACCTTACATCCCCCAAAAATATAGAGCCATGTTTTTAGTCTATATATCTTTGTATGTAAAACTTTTATGTATTAATAATAATATAAAAGTATAAATATCATTACACACACTCCCAAGAAAAAATTCAATTGACACACAATTATGAAAAAAATTTACAGTTCGGTATGTCTGTATACTCTCTTATCTTGGAAACCAAGATAAAATTTCATGAGATAATTAATTGTCCACTAATGGGAATCCAAGACCTAATGGTTTTTTCCATCTATGATATATATGATGACGCCATCCGACAATTGGACTATGATTTATTATTTTCTTCTTACTGCTTTAAGGTTATTATCTTAATGGAGAACAGTTGTGACCTTATTAGTGAAACAGATACCGAAGGACATTATGTATCATGAAATATTAAATCATCATATGAAAAGAAATGTATTTAATATTAACATCATTGAATTTTCAATGTTAAAATAATGTACTATATTCAACAAAATTAATTATGGGCAACCAAGTCCAACAAAAATGGCATGCTGAAGCTGGATCATTTATTTGTGGTATGTTTTAATAGATGTAAAATCGGAAAGAAATGGAAGGTGGCCTTAAATTTTTTCAAAAAAAATCAAAAATGATTGAAGTGATAATAAGTGTATACTAATGTTTTTGACCTCACCCCTATCAAATATCATGTAAAATCAAAGTATTTTTTAACATTCATTATTGAATCCACAAGGTGAAAAGACATGTGGTGATATGTGTGGCTACAAAGAGGGGGTGAATTAGTGGTCCATCCTATTATGATTTATTGTTTAAAATAACATTCACCTATGATTAGTGTGAATTAAATATTATAAAAAGAATAAAAAGTACACCCACAATAACCTAAGAATTTATAAGGTTTATTACTCAATAAGAGTAGCAAATACATGGGATGGTTTCAAGATAATATAAGGTAGCACATACGCTTGAAAAATCCATTGTGGTTTATAGTATGAAATAAAAATCCATCACATACATAGCATTTTATCCCTTATTTAGTATATTTTATCTATATACAAATAATATGACAAAACAATTTTTGAAACAATAACAAAACGAACCATTACCAACATGCCTCAATATATTAACCCTATATAGGTTGAACTTTCTTCACAGTTACCTCCAAAAATGTGTTGGTTCTAGGACGAGTGGAATCATTTATCAAGATGATCTTGAGATAGTAATTTTTGAAATAAAAGGATTATTCTCCTACTATAAACAAATAAATATCACGTGAAACCAAATTATTCTAATAAATATTGAAAAATAATGGTTTCTATAACCACTAAAAGATTCTTTAATGTTAGATTTTTGTTTCTGTTGCTTTCGTTGGGGTGCATGCTTCCATCTCGTTCGGGGATTAGAGGTGCAGTTTTTGTTGCCCCGCATTCCCGCTTTCCAACGGTAGGAATCATCTGCTTCTTATTCATGGAAATCTGATCCTTGATCGAAACAGGATGATGGTATGTAGGTTCTTCCATTCATGGATTCCTCCTCGGAACTCGTCACCTAGTCCGGGTCTCCCTAATTGACTTAAGATGTTGTTCGTGAAACTCTCCCTAGTGCCATATCTTCGTGGACACCAGTTAATTACGCTGCTTCTGTCAGGACATTCCAAGGGGTCCGGTCAGGGCAGTAACCTTTGGTTAGGGTATTATTCACGTTGGGCATCACTAGTGTGTCTGGATGCTGGGGATTTGGTGTGTCTTTCTTTTGTACCTTATTATAGGTCTTCTATAGGTCGCGGAAGCATGAGGCATCCCACATAAAACATGGGGAATCATATTCCATGGGTATGTATATGAGGATTATCTTAGCTTCCCATGTTTAACACAGGTTATGTCGCAAGTTTAACATCCAGAAGAGACAAATTGGGCAGAACATAACACTGACTAGAGTGGATAAGATGGAGGAACCCCTTGGAGGGAACACCGATATTGGGGCCAACATGTGGGTGGTTACCAAAATGTTGTTAAATGGAATGGGGAATGGGGTGGCATGATCCCACTGGGATTTCGCATCCTGGGTAAGGATTATAATGGATAATGGACGGTTCTGTTAAGGGGATGGTGAATGGGATGGAACCATCATGAGGATGACGATGGTTTTGGGCAAGAGGTTCGAAGAGGATCCATATGTATCATCATGGTAGAGAATCAAAGTCCACGTAGTTCATCTGACAATGGATTACCACCGATTGGGGTACAACGGATTGTTGCTGGATGGGGTCGCAATGGCTTACCACTGGATGAGGTAACAATAGCTTACCGCTGACTGAGGCACGTATTTTAACGTCATACGGGAGGGGGTAGACCGACGTGATGGGGGTCGGAACTATTGGGAATTGTGGTGGAACCTCAGGGAGGCTTCCTATGTATCTTACCTTGGAAAGGATCAAGACCATGTTGTTTAGGTGGTGGAATGGGGATTACACTCTAGGCTTCCCATAGGTGTTGGTAAACTGACGTAATGGTGGTTGGAACGACAGGGTTTTGGTGGGTTTGAGACTCATGGAGGCTTCCTACGTACCTTTCCTTAGCAAGGATCAGTGTCCTCGTAGATCGGGTGGTTGGGAACCGACGTGAAGGTGGGTCTGGGGTCCAATGGTTGTTAGGATTGAACCTCATGGAGACTTCCTACATACCCTGCCTTAGAAAGGATCAAAGACCTCATAGTTCATGTGGTTGCATGGTGCTTACACTCTAGGTTGCCCAAGGTGAGGTAGGATTTGGTGAACCGACGTGAATAAGGACATGGGGTCTAGGTGTATGGTGGGATTGAACCTCAGGGAGGTTTTTTATGTACCTTTCCTTGGAAGAGATGAAAGACCGCGTAGTTCAGGTGGTGGTATGAGGATTACACTCTAGGATGCCCATAGGTGCTGGTGAACCGACATGAAGGGATCTGAGTGACCAATGGGTGTTGGGATTGATCCTTGTGGAGGCTTCCTACATACCCTGGCTTGGAAAAGATCAATGACCATGTAGTTCAGGTGGTATGGCATTTCGGTATTACATTCTTAGGTGGACCAAGATGTTGGTGAACCGATGTGAAGGGATCAGAGCGACCAATGGCTGTTGGGCTTGAACCTCATGGAGGCTTCCTACGTACCATGCCTTGGAATGGATCAAAGACCACATAGTTTTGGTGGTATGGAATTTGGGGCTTATGTTCTGAGGTGGCCCAAGGTGTTAGTGAATCGACTTGAAGAGATCAGAGCGACTAATGGGTGTTGTCTTGATCCTCGTGGATGCTTCCTACGTACCCTGCCTTGGCAAGGATCCAATACCACGTAGTTCAGGTGGAAAGGTGTGGGGATTACACACCAGACTTCCCAGGATGAGGATTCTAGGGTTGGTGCTTACTCTAAGAACACATGAGTCATGCTCGATGTGAGAAACAATAGGTTGCAGACACCTGATGATCACATCACGAAAGTTTTGTCCGTCCAAAGTGGAGTGGGGCTTACACGTGATCACAATCCAAAGAGGAAATAGGGGATTATGCGTGGATAGAAGCCCAAAGATGTTGGAACATAATCAAGGAGGGAGGCCCAATGGTGACAAAGAACAGTGGGAGAGGGATTTGGGGCCAGAGAAAGGAGAAGCACCATTCCATATCACGTGCTTTGCTGGCACTGGGGACCAAAAAAGAAAAGAGGATCATGGATGTTTCCTCCTATAAGAAATATAGGGGCTTATACCGAGATGGTTACCCTTTCCCCACAGACAAATGCCACTCCCATAAAGAGGATATCATCCCCTGTGGAGACTAGTGGGTATAGAGAATGTCTAAGGTGGAGGTACCCCACGTGCGAGGCATGGGGTGAGATCACTGTTTAACATCATGTGCGACGATGAAGGTTCTTGGCATATTAACTCCTACATCTCAGACGAGGTGGGTTTTCTCTGCAACCCTAGTACATTCATAATCGGTACCCTCTGCTCCTTGGTGCAAATAGGGGAAAAGCAAATCTGTGGTGAAGGGGTTTCATGGAGTGAACCATCAAGGGGTTAGTGTTAGCATGGCTTTGTGAAGAAGCAATATCCATTAGCGTGCCTATGCGAATAATCATGAGGCGAAGCAACGCAATAGGTGGTGTCATTTAGGGGACTTTGAAATCACATCGTGGAAACCTAGAGGGTCGTATGGGAAAAGGAATTTCCAAGGAGAGGGGTTCATAGGCAGGGGACCTATCAATCTCTATTGCTCTATGTGGTAGAGGGAACGTGCAAAGGGGTGTGATTCATGAAGTGGGGTGCCTCACCCTAAGCATACGATAGAGGTGTATATGGGAGGTGCTTCACGAAGTGGAAAGGTATTTGTGGAGCACTACCTCGTGGAGCAAATGAGTCTCGTGAAGCATGTTGTCTTGAAGTAATGTGCTTTGTGGAGTATAGTGACCCTGCCATAGCATGGGGATCATGTGTACATGAAGGGTGTTTCGCAAATCATAAACGCTCCATGATGACCCGGGTCCCCTTAGGGATCCCCTTCCTTCGCTAAGTCCCTTAGGATTTGCGAAAGGCTTCCCTCTCAAAGGAGGGGATTAAAGAAAGGCAAAGGGGAGGTACTTTAAAGAGATAAAGTACCTCGCACAGCTCATAGTTCATAGAGTAGGGAGTGATTCGCAATTTGGGAGTTAGGGAGTCAAATGGTCATACTGTCTGTCCTTTGGGATCATGGGGAGCCTGGTATTAATAGGGATGAGGAACCGTGAAGAGGATCTTGTGCGGTGTGAAGAGGGACTTGGTTGCTTCATGGTAGGCTCGTGAATATCAAATGCATTCACGGAGCGTCCCGCCTCCTAGCTTCATGGTGGGCTCACAAACATCAAATTAATTCAAGGAGAATCCTGCCTCCTTGCTTCATGGTGTGTTCGTGGGAATCAAATTTTTTTCATGGAGTGGCCCACCTCCTTGCTTCATGGTGGGCTTGAAAACATAAAATGAATTTTTAGAGCATCCCGCCTCCTTGATTCATGGCGTGTTTGTGATCGTCAAATGATTTTTTGGAGTAGCCCACCTCCTTGCTTCATGGTGGGATCGCGAAGTCAAATGCATTTGTTGAGTGTACATCCTCCTTGATTCATGGCGGCTATGATGTTGGGGGGGACTCTGCGAAATAGTTTCGTGAGGCAGTCAATATTGCCTTATTTTTGGCTTCTTCTCTGTCCCGAATTTTGGTGCCAAAAAATTCCCCCCCTCAGACTTAGAACCGCAGATAGATCAACGGTCAAAGTATTGGGGTAATCTCCAAAATCCTCACCCATTCACAATGCTGGCTCGTGAAGAGGGATCACGAGGCGAATAAGGGATACATAGGATGAGAACGCCATGAAGATTGGTGTGAATGCGATGCGCCGCAAATCTCCTAAGGTCATTGCCTATAAATAGGGGAGCTTCCCTATCTATTGTCCTTTCCCTACTCCATGAATTTGTCCTTTTACGCTCTTGATTCATGATCCTCTACGTACTCCATGAGGTTTCTCGGTGAATCGAGTCTTCACTACGCACAACAAGTACTCAACGTCACATTTTCACTCTGTTATCCAACTCTTGAACGCCTAGGTGGGGCTCTACGAATAGTCTTTGTGAATGCGCTCTGTGAACGAGCTTCACAAACCAACTCAAAAATCTTCAATGTTTCAAAACTGAATGGCCCACCAAGAAGCTGCCCAGGGGGTCCTTGTGGATGCTGCCTGGAGGGATGAGATGGCGAATAGTCTGGGACTAGGAGAGTTAGTCCGTAGACACTCAGATCATAGTTCATTATAGGAGATACTATCGGAGATCCAGATGAACTAACCATTTTTTAGGAGGTTTCCCTTGTATGGATTCAGGCTGAGGGATTATATCTTCATCCCTGAAGCAAGTAGGGATGAGCCAGCTTACTAGATCCATATCATACCGTGTTAGCACCAATGGTTCAGGTGGGGCGATGGTCATGCCCGAGAGTACTTCATGCCCGTCATTACCGACTTCTTATACAACCCTCTGAACAACATTGATAGGAAGGCATTCCAGCTAGAGATGTCCCCTCCTCTGAACTGATGTATCCTCATGGCGGCACTGGGGAACCCAAAGAAGGGGTGGTATAAGGAATGGCACCTATTCTAGGGCGGAAACTTCACAGATGATTGGTCCTGGGCCTACTGGGTATGCACCTCATGTTAGGAATTCAGAGCAAAGCTAAGAAGAGTGTGCCTATATGAGGCATCTTTGGCTTCACATTTTCACATCTACCAGACGATGTTGCTTATGCTGGAGTTCTTGAACCGATGGTCAATGAGGACCAATACCTTCCACCTGCATCATGGGGAGGTTGACATCAGCTTATAGGAGGTGACCCCAAAGGCACATTTCAATAGGTTCATCTTCTGGTGGTAGGAACAGAGGAAGCCAAACACTTTCTCAAGGTCCTTCAGATGGACTTGGCACGGGCGAGATTTGACCACCAGATCATCCACATAGCATTCCACCAATGTTCCGAGGATTGGCTTGAATATGCAGTGCATGTCCCACTGATAGGTCACACTTGAATTCTTTAGGATGAAGGGAATAACCTAGTAACAGAAAGTACCTTGGGCACCCATAAAGTAGTGGATTCTTCATCCTACAGGGCCATCCGGATCTGAATATATCCAGAGTAACCATCATGAAAGAGAGGGATTGGAACCCATCCATTGCTTCGATCAAAAATTATATCACTGGAAGGGGAAATCATCCTTCAGACAGTGATGGTTGCGATATCGGATGTCGATGCAGACATTGATCTATCTATTCTTCCTCCTAACTGGAATAATGTTGGCTAGACTCTTGGGGTACTTGACCTCCTTGAAAAATTTCGCTCTGATGAGCTTGTGATCTTTGGCCTTGACCATGGCACTGTGAGAAGGGTGGATCTTCCTAGGAGGATGATTGAACCCACGGTGCTTTTTAAGGAGACCGAGGCAGTGGATAGATACCTAAGGATCTTCTATTGGAATCTCATCATAGCTCCAGGACAATACAACACAATGATGTTTCAGAAAATATACATATCATTGCCACTCCTCAAGGGGCATGGCAGCACTGATCAATGTGGTTCTTGGATCTACATCACTACAAAGGTTCTCCTGTACCAGTTCATTGACCATGGAAGAAACGCCTTCTTTATAGGTAAGAGGAGAATCCTCCAAATCCAATCCATCAATTGCGGAGGAGGGATTCCCAATAGGAAAACCTTCCTCTTGGTTAGAAGAACATGATGGGAGGCTGGTACCAGCCTGGACTGTAGTGGATAGCATATCATGGGATTCACATGCTACTGAGACCATAGCGTTGAAGGAAGTCGACCTGATCTCTTCCGGTCTTCAGACCAAGGGGCCATGCTTGATGATATCAAACAAATAGTGGGTTGTTGGCTTGAGACGGTTAATCCCAGCCCGGTGGAATAGATTCATATGATGAACTTCCTTTTCCATGGCACATACATCTCGATATTGTATGGGGGTAGGAGGTTCCAGAATCACCTAAACCTGATTTATGTTAGAGTACAAGGTGATTTTCTGTCACCGCTTGGACTTGGCAATATGATTTCCTCTTGTACCAGAGACAAAAAAACATTTCCTTATGTCAGGGGTCATGGCCTCTAATTGATGGATCGGGAATACATAGTCATCATCCAGACCTGCCTAGAGGTCGGTTGTGACCGTGGTGGGCTCAACCTCACTTGCTAGAATCTTCTTATCCTTGCTCTTTTAATAGTAAGTGTCCAGATAGTGGGATTCACAAGAGGCAAAAGGAGACGCATCTCCTTGGAACATGCCTACTCGTCCATTTAGGGAGTACTTGAGGAACCGGTGATATAATGAGGGGATCGTTGCATGTAGGTGGAGCCATTGTCTGCCCTTCAATACACTGTACGTGGTGTCCTAGGAGAAAACCATAAACTCAGTACTTGAAACTAGGCCACTAAACTGGGTATTCAAATAGATCTTTCCAATTGGGTCTTCTCTGTCTAGTCGTATCCCTGGAATCTTAAATTGGTGGGAGTCAAGTCATCTTCGGATAACCCTAGCTTCTGCAGTTCCTGTATCGGGATACGGTTAATCTCGGATTCGGTGTCAACGAGATAGAGGTGAACTTCCATTCCATTAAATTGGGCTTTGATGTACAGTAGTAAGATGTTACCCTGTATGGGAGAGCCTTCATCCTCTCCAGATATTGAAATGATGGCCTGGCATTTAGTGTTCTCGACCGCTTCTACATGAAAGACTTTTGCAGCTGCTACCTCCGTCTCAAACTGGAGGGGATTCTTAAAGCCTCAGTGAGGGCCTCACACATATATGATAATAAGAGAAGGGCTTCAAGGATGGAAATACTTGATTGGATGTCAGTGAGGTTCTTGATAACATCATACTTACACACCAACCATGAACTACTAGTTGCAGGAATTCACTCTGTGATAGGAGGCAAAGCAGGCCCTATTGGATGGACCAGTGGCTGACTGGTGCTGGGTATATCCTATTTCTCATTATTCAAATCCCGAATATTAGTTTCCATATGTGAACCAGACAACTAAGATCATCCTATAGCAGGGTGATATTGGCCGTGACATGGTTGAGGTAGCTTTTCCTGATCTCGAAGCACAAATGGTGGTGGAGATGGGCCTAATGACACTGGATGAAGAGGTTGTGTGTGGTGAGTTCTACGTTGGGCCAGCTGTCTGGTCCCAATGGTATGCACAGCCTGGATGGAGGTGTCAACTGATGCACCTCGATGACCTGTATGATCACGACTCCACCGACGTTGTCGTCGGCTGGGGACATTGGGGGGTTCGTCTGGCACTGCCTGTCGTCTGGAGTCATATAGGGATTTACCAACTCAAAGATATTAAACAAAGCATACCCTTGACTGTCACTTGAAGAGTCACCCATCAGTGGGTATATTTTGGGAGGGATCCTCATCTCAGGGGTCAAGAAGTCACCGATAGTGCGGGATGAAGATGGAATTGGTGGGGTGCATTCCATTTTCTTATGCCATCGATGCTTGCTCCCCTGAGAAGAGGCCAGCTATGATGATGATGCAGAAGAGGTGGCCACAACGTATAAAGGTTCCAGCTGATTTAGGCATGCTATGATGATACCGTGGGCATGGGAAACCATTTTTTGAGCCCTACAGTCATCATACTTTGGGGACCCGTGGTTGGAAATCTATTGCCACTCACCTTCGTTGTCTCTACCGCTGTCTTCCTTTACAAAGACACATGCACTTGTTTCGGGGTCAGGCCCAGCCTGCCTATGTTGTTATTGACCTGGTTTGGAAGCCAGTATTTGAAACCATAGCACTACATTTGTGTGATCCCCATAATCTAATGATAGGGGCAGTAATTGGGGTGATTAGTGAGATTCACCTCTTCTGAAATTCTGCACTCAGGAAAGCGTACAATCCCCTCCTCCACGACACTTCTAAAATATCCAAGAACCTAATTCTCACTGAACCAATAGGTCCATTTTCTTTATATGTAAATGGGCCCTTTGGTCTTGGCCCTAAAGAGAGGCTGGAGGGGCTTGTCGAGGAGGCGGATTCTGGTTATCCCGCCTGGGCGGTGTCGGTGCATTCCACGAAGGCATTTACAGATTCTGAGGTGGACGCTACGGAGTCGAAGGTTGTGCCTGAAGAGGAGGGCCTCTATTAGGTTGTGGGGCTACTGCCACTGGTAGTAACTCCAGCTATCTGGGGGCTTCTATTTGGGGCACCATGGCAGACTTGGCTTTGGAAGCTCTCCATGCAAGAATTATACGGGGAAACGGATGTGCCTAGATGGCCTGTTTTAGGGCTTCCTCTAGGCGTTTCACCTAATCAAAGAAGTCTCATAATCCTCCAGGGTAGTTCTGGGAGATTAGGGAGGAAACTAGTTCCATCTTGGCATTCCCTAAACATATCGTCAGTATTTTCTCTTGAGTCAGTGGCTTGTCAAGGGAGTATGTGAGCCCCTTCCATCGGGTGATAATGTCTGCAACACACTCATCCGGCCTTTGTTTTAACTTGAAGAGGTATATGATGCTCATTTTCTGGTGGTGGAACTGAACTGGTAGAGGAATTTCCTGCGAAGTTCATCCCAGCACATTATGGATCCGATGGGGAGCTAGCTATACCAGACGAATGTTGACCCCTCCAATGTCTGTACAAAACAAATGAGATTTATGGCCTCTTACTATGATGGAGTCCCTAACTTGGGCCCACACCTTGAGTTGAAGTGGGCCAGGTGATGCAGCGGGTCCCTCGTCCCGTAAAAGGGGGAGAAGGTGGGATTCCCAAAACCCAGAGTCACCGACATATCATCAACCCATGCAGGGTATGGCTCGCCATCTGGTGGGATTTCCTCCTGTCACGTTTCTAATTCCTTAAGGTGGAATATGAGCACCGCCATTGGATCATCTAGGCGTAGGTCCCTATCTTGACGTGGATCCCTAATCACGAGTGCATTTCTGGGTTCTTCAACATGGTAGACATGATCAACGGATCATGGAGCAGTTGGTGGAGTGACCCTTGGAGCGGCTGGGGGAGCCCAAGTGGGATTCCTTGGATTGTCACGCCATTCAGGAGGGTTTGGCATGACATACCGTTCCCTCTTTCCATGAGCTCTGGCTTCAGTCCTATCTATAGGAGTAGTATGATTAGGGATTCCTGATGGTATCTTGCTGAGGGGTAGTTGTTCTTTCCCCTACTGCTTTGGCCTAGGATCACTGTAGTCGAGTCATCAGTCTGCAGAGTATTCACCCAGGAGTTCATCGACCAAACTCTTCTGCACAACAAGTTTCTGGCACAACGTGGCCTTCTCGGGGTCCTCCCTTATCTTCTTCACTGAAGCGGACGTTTTGGAGTGCCTCAAAGCTCTGACGTGCTCTTTGAACTTACTGGAATTCTGGCTGAGTACCAATTCCTAGGTGGGCATAGGGAGACCTAGGAGGTTCCTCTACTGATGAGTTATCCTCCCTGATGGGTCCAATAGTGGGGGAACACCCTCAATGGGAAAGTCTCCATCGAGAAACTCCAGCTCATCCTCCTCGTCCATTATATCGAGCATGTTGATCGTGACCCTTCTTGAGGGAATGTCCTCAATATCGCATAGCGTGTCAGGCTATTGCTGAATTGGATTGAATAGGAGGGCATCATACTACCCCCAACCATATATTTTCACATTGGGGGTAGCCTCCCTGATAATTTTGTAGATGTACCATGATACTCTGAACGCATTGTTGTTGGAGGGCCTCACGATGACCTGGTGATTCGGGGTGCTGGGCCACAGGGAGTGCGGCCAGATTGACTAGGCGGCACTGCGTAATGATGTCTTCGAAATTCACTTGGCTCCTTGGATAAACCACACGCTGATGACGAAGGCTGAAATGTGTCGCCCCGAGGGTGTATTGGAAACACTCAACTTCCTCCGGGGTGAGGGAATGTAGTATGGGGAAATTCTACGCTACCACGGTCCAGAACTTCTTGGGGATGTGGTCTGCTACGAGGATGGTCCAGAAGATCCTCGGATCAAATTCTGGGTCTGGCCCCTGATTGTCTCACTCATCAACTTGGGGTGGCTGATGTACTGGTATCAGTACTGAGGCAGACCGCTGGGACGGCAGGCTGGCCGGTGGAGAGTACGGCGAGTGGGTAGACTGTCCATCGATTCTTGTGCTATCTTCTAAAAAGTGTAACGTCCTGGCAGCTATGTCGTGATAAGAGGGGATGACGACCTCTGTTCTTGGCTCAGGGGCTAGGGATTCTAGTTATAGGCCGCAATGATTCTCTCCCACCATTGGTCCCCAAAATAGCTCCTTGTGATCTCTTATGTTGGTAGATAGTGATTCTGGTGAGGATGGTGGTGAATGCACGACCGCAGCCTATGGGGTGGCTAGATTTTCATCCTCCTGGATATACCAGCGGAGGGAGGTGGGAATCCTATGGACCATGCATTCTGGGAGCACTGGATTGATGTGCCTCATCCCTACCCTGGCCCTTGACTCGGATGAGCAAGGGGAGGGTTCCCGAGCTCAGTCGTACTCTGCTTCAAAGATTGATAATCAGACAGGTTTGATCTCCTTACAAATCTTCTCAGAATTCTTTTTATGTTGGTGATGGCCTGCCTTCCTTCCCCTGGGTGGCTCCTTGGGATAGGGCAGATTTTTTACATGGGATACTTCGGTCGCACTGGTGCTGGGGCGGAGAGGGTTTCCACCTGAGAAAGTCGGGATGCGAGGAGCACCGGGACAAATTTTGAAGGGTACATGGGGAGAACCTCCATGGATATCACTGGAGTGGGAAAGACCTCCGTAGAAACTAGAAAAAGCAAGGGGAGGACCCCCACACTTATTTTCCATGGTGACATTAGTACGAGGGGGGTCCTTGTACTGGTCTAGCTGAGTAGGGGAGGACCTCCATGCAGGGTACTAGTTAGGTGAGGCTGGCCTTCACCTCTCTAGTTGTTCAGGTGAGGAGGACCTTCACCGTCTACATAGAGGATGTAAGGAGGATACCAAATTTAGAGAGAGACCGGACGGGCAATGTCCCTACATCGGTGGTCAGGGGGTATGAGGCATGACTCCATAACCTGTGTAATGTGCGCGGGAGAGGCTTTCATACTGAGTATCACTATCGGGGGGCAGACCTTCATTAGGATTAGGGGTGGCACGGGATGGACCTCACTGCTAAGCCTCGAAGTGGGGAAGGCCCACGCTCTCTGTGGTAGTGGTACTGGGAGGACCCTTATACGGGCTGGCATCGTTGTGAGTTGGTTCGCGGTGACCATTGCTCATGCCTGTGACTAGGTGAGTCGACACAGCCTGCCTGTGGAGAAGTTGGGGAATTGATCTTGGTTGGTTGTATAAGTTCCCCTACTCAGTGTATATACGGATTTGATGAAATGCGTCAGTGGTGGATCGGGCCACAGTCGTCGTAGACATTGACACCCCTTGGTGGGCATCCTCCCCAGCTTACAACCGATGTTGGCATCGAGTCAGATGAACCAGGGCTGGTGGTGTAGGTGCATAGCTTACCTACACCTCATCTAGCAATACTGGGTGGCAGCACAGATACGGTCGGGTGGGAGCCCTTGCTGGGAGCCCCTAGATTGGGACTCAGACTAGGTTGGGTCGAACATCAACTACATCATCAGCATAAGGTAGGGAGTTATCAAAGCGCTTCAGGGACCGGCTCTTGAGGTGGTTGTATGTCAGTGTGGGGAGTAATGGCTCCCTACGCGGCCCTCGGGGGCATCATTGGAGAAGTGGCACAGATTCCTCAAAGTCCAAGTAGTCCATATCCCACATAGGTATAATTCCCTCTTCTTCCTAACGACGCACGAGATCATTAATTTCCCATCGTTGGATAACTTCTAATGGGGAGATGTGGCATGGGCACCCCATGGTTAGAGATGCAGAGGTTTTCGATAAAGCGGTGAAGCCTCATGGAGCGGTTGTGCGGGTGCTACCCCTGCCCTTGTGTAGATGGGCAGGCGTTGATCGTGTTCCTGAGGCAGAAACATGATTCCTGGGAAGCAGGGAGATGAACTCATTAGTGCTGAAAGAAAAAGGAATCGACAACAAATGCCCCAGTTTCATCTCGTCTTCTATGATCGGTAAGAGGGATCCATGCTAAAAGCATCGTAGAACATGATGTCCAACCTTATACTTCCCCAACTTCTAGTGAGCTTCATTACAGCCCCTCTATTTTCTTAGAGGGACTTGGTGCCGAATATCCGGATCTGGTGACACGTCAATCCATTGATTTCCCAAGCACTACTAATCTCTATATTGAGAAGAATAATTTCACTTTGGCTTTCCCATTTCTGTTTCTGAATCTTTCACCAGGGCGCGCATGTCCATCTCATTCGGGGATGAGAGGCACTATTTTTGTTGCCCCTCATTCCCTCTTTCCAAAGGTGGGCGGCATTCACACCTTATTCAGGGACGTCTACTCCTTGATCAAAACTAGATGATGGTATGTTGGTTCTTCCTTCCGTGGATTCCTCCTCGGAACTCGTCACCTTGTCTGGGTCTCCTTCATAGGCATAATACATTATTCTTGAAACTCTTCTTGGCACCATATCTTCAGGGACACCAGTTAATTACGCTACTTCTGTCAGGACATTCCAAGGGGTCCAGTTAGGGAAGCATCCTTCGGTTAGGGGAGTAGTCTCATTGGGTATCACTAGCATGTTTGGATGCTGGGGAATTGGTGTGTCTATCTTCTTTCCCTTATTATAGGGCTTTTGAGGGTGTGGAAGCCCGGGGAATCCCACATCAAAAGCGGGGAATCAGATTCCATGGTCATGTATCTAATGTTTTCCTTAGATTCTCATTTTTAACACAGGGTATGCCACAAGATTAAAATCCAGTAGAGATAGATCGGGCTGATCAGAACACTGACTAGAGAGGATCAGATGGAGGAACCCCCTGGAGGGAACACTGATATTGGGGGCAACATTTGGGTGGTTTCCGAAATGCAATTAAATGGAATGGGGAATGGGGTGGAATGATCCCACTAGGATGTGGTAGCCTGGGTAAGGATCAGGATGGTTGATGGAATGTTCTATGAAGGGGGTGGTGAATGGGATGGAACCATCATGAGGATGAAGATGGTTTTGGTATTGAGCCTCAAAGAGGCTTCGTATGTATCCCCATGGCAGGGAATCAAAGTCTACGTACTTTATCTGAAGATGTCTTACCATCAATTGGAGTTCAAAGGCTTGTCATAGGATGGAGTCACAACGCCTTACTGCTGGATGAGGTCACAACGGCTTACCGCTATCTGAGGCACATAGTTTAACGTCATACGGTATGGGGGCGGACTAACTTGAAGGGGGTTGGAACTGTTGGGTGTTGGGCTTGAACCTCAAGGAGGCTTCCTACATACCTTTCCTTTGAATGGATCGAAGACCATGTATTTTAGGTGGCGTTATGGGGCATACACTCTAGGATGCCCATAGGTGTTGGTTAACCAATGTGAAGGTGGTCGGAACGACCGACTGTTGGTGGGATTGAACCTCAGTGAGGCTTCCTACAAACCTTGCCTTGGAAAGGATTAAAGTCCTCATAGTTCGGGTGATTGGAAACCGACGTGAAGGTGTACATGGGGTGCAATGGTTGTTGGGATTGAACCTTGGGGAGGCTACCTATGTACCCTTACTTAGAAAGGATCAAAGACCTCATGGATCATGTGGTGGCATGGCGCTTACACTCTAGGATTCCTAGTATGATGCAAGAGTCGGTGAATGGATATGAATAAGGACCTAGGGTCAAGGTGGATGGTGGGCTTGAACCTCAGGGAGGCTTCCTACATACCTTTACTTGGAAAAGATCAAATACCATGTAGTTCAGGTGGAGTCATGGGGCTTACACTCTAGGCTTCATGGAGGTGTTGTTGAACTGACTTGAAGGGATCATAGGGACCAATGGGTGTTAGTCTTTAACCAAATGGAGCCTTCCTATGTACCCTTCCTTAGCATGGATCAAAGACCACATATTTAAGGTGGTATGGTATTTGGTGCATACATTATGAGGTAAACCATGATGTTGGTGAACTGATGTGAAGGGATCAGAGCGACCAATGGGTGTTGGTCTTGAACCTCATGGAGATTTCCTACATACCCTGCCATGGAAAGGATCAAATACCACAGATTTTAGGTGGTATGAAATTTGGGGATTACGTTCTTGAGGTGGCCCAAGGTGTTGGTGAACTAACATGAAGGGATCAGAGCGACCAATGGGTGTTGGGATAGAGCCTCATGGAGGCTTCCTACATACCCTGCCTTGGAAAGGATCAAAGACCACGTTGTTTAGGTGGAAGGGTGTGGGGCTTACGCGCTTGGATGCCTGAGATGTGGATTTCAGGGTCGGTGCTTACTCTAAGCCCATGTGATCCATCCTCAGTGTGAGGAACAAGTGGCAGCAGAGACTTGATGATCACGTCACGAAAGGTGTGTCCATGGGAATTGTAGTTGGGATTACACGTGATCGCATCCCAAAGAGGAAATAGGGTCTTATGCATGGTTAGCATCCCGAAGAGGTTGCGACATACTCTAGGAGATATTCCTGATGGCGACAAAGCACAACAGGATAGGGATTTGGGGCCAAAGAAAGGAGAATCATTATTCCCCATCATGCCCTTTGCTGGCCCTTGGGACCGAAGAAGAAAGGAGGAGTAGGGATATTTCCTTCTTCAAGAAATCTAGGGGATTACACCAAGATGAATTTCCTTTCCCCACAGACAAACGCCACTCCCATAAGGATCATATTATCCCCTATGGAGACCAGTGGGAATGGAGAATGTCCAAGGTGGGGGTACCTCGCATACGAGTCAGGGGGTGAGATCACAGTTTAACGTCATGTGCTGAGGAAAAAGGTGCTTGGTAGTTTAACATCCTACAACTCAGACGAGGTGGGTTTTCTCCGCACCCCTAGGACTTACATAACTGGTACCATCTTCTCCTTGATGCAGAGAGGGGACAGGCAAAGCCGTGGTGAGGGTGTGTCATGGAGAAAACCACCAAGGGGCCCGTGTTAGCGTGTCTATGTGAAGAAGCAATACCCATTAGCATGACTATGTGAAAAAGCATGAGGTGATTCCATGCAATGGGCGGTGTCATCCATGGGTCATTGAAATCACATCGTGCAAACCTGGAGGGTCACATGAGAAAATGAATTTCCAAGCATAGGGGTTCATAGGCAGGGGCCTTGTGAAGCTATGTAGCTCCACATGGTGGAGGGTACTTGCGAAGGGGTGTGCTTCATGAAGTGGGGTGCCTCAGACTTATCATAGGGAAGAGGTGCATATGGGAGGTGTTTCATGAAGGGGAAAGGCAATCATGGAGCACTAACTTGTAGAGAAATGATTCCTCGTGAAGCAAGGTGTCGTGAAGTAATGTGATTCATGAAGTACAGTGACCCTACCTTAGCATGGGGATCATGTGTACATGAAGTGTGTTTCTCAAAGCATAAACTCTCTACGATGACGCAGGTCCCCTTGGGGATCCCCTTCCTTTATTAAGGACGTTACGCTTCGCAAAAGGAATCCCTATCAGAATAGGGGATTAAAGCAAGGAAAATGGGAGGTACATCGCTGAGAAAAAGTACCTCGAGTAGCTCATGGTTTGTAGAGAAGAGAGTGGTTCACGATTTGGGAGCTAGGGAGTCAAATGGTCGGACCGTCCATCCTTTGGGCTTAGTTGGATCCTGGTATTTATAAGTAAGAGGCACTATGAAACGGATCTTACGTATCATGAAGAAGGATCTGGTTTATTCATTGTAGGCTCACGAACGTCAAATGCGTTCATGAAGCGTCCCACCTCCTAGCGTTGCGGTGGGATCACGAACGTCAAATATGTTCGCAGAGTGTCCCACCAACTTGCTTCGCGGCAGATTCGCGAACGTCAAATGTGTTCATAGAGCATCCCTCCTTCTTGTTTTGTGGAGGACTCACGACAATCAAATTCATTCGCAGAGTGTCTCGCCTCCTTGCTTCACGGTGAGTTCACAACCATCAAATGTGTTCGTGGATTGGCCTGCCTCCTTGCTTCACAGCAGGCTCGTGAACATAAAATGTTCTAGCGGAGCATCCTTCCTCCTTGCTTCGAGGCAGCCGCGGTGTAGTGGGGACTCCAAAAAATATCTTCGTGAAGCAGTCAACGGTTCCTTATTTTTGGCTTCTTCTCTGTCCCAAATATTGGCACCAACATTTTGTAATTAATTCAAATATTTAAAAATAAATAATACATCAGTCTTGAGATATTTCTTGGATGAAGATGTAAATCCTATGAAACCCTTTTTTACTATCATTGTTTTATTTGTAGGATGAATGAGTAAAATGCCTTTATGGTGATTCACATGAGCTATTTTGATATCTTCACACCATCAATTGATTTTTGGATGCTAACATGGATAATCGATTGTATTTTAGTTATTATCTTCATCATTTTGATGATTCATTTTTTCTTGAAGAATAATACATGCAATATCATTCTTGACATGATGGAAGTGGAAAGAGAATATCTAAAGAATTCTTCTAGTTTTGAGAGAGATGTCTATATTTTTTTCACAATGATTCTCAATTTTTATAAAAATATATTAAATAGATATAATCATCTATATATTTAGATAGGGTTAGAGTTAAATATTATTTAATTACACGATGACTTGTAAATAATATAATAAAGCTTATATGGCCCCATGTAATTTAATAATATTATTATTATATTTCTCTCATGGTGTAAATAACTAGAGTAGTGATAGATATTATTTTACCAACTTTAAAATTAATATCAATCATTAGAGAAATATTGGTCTTCTAGTCTTACACAAGATTTATAAATAATTATTATATATCGACCTAATAATTAATTTCCATTTGAATAAATTTTTATTTTATTTATGTGATCAATAAATCATATATAAAATTATTTCCAAGACTACGGAATGCGTTTTATTCAAATAATTAAATTCAAATAGATTTTGATTGAAATTAATAGAAATATTTATTGTGTGGCCCTCTAGGATTCATTTTTGTTTGAGTTTTTTGGGATTCATAAATTCCACGATTTTTTTTCCAATAATGGGTTAATGAACCCAAGGTAAGGAAAGTTAATATCATAATGGCGACAACCATATATGAGCCCTCAATGTGAAATATAGTCACGTTTTCATGATATCTGAATAAAAGGTTTCACACCCATGTCCTCAAAATATATGCTTGATATGTATTTCATTAAAAATTTGAAATATACTCATCATTTCACCATGTCAATTGAACTTAATATGAATATTTTATTTCTATCAAATAGATGATATATAAACATCTATTAATATGGAAGGAACAAATCCTTCATTGAATTATTCATTAAAAACATGTTATTCATTGCACACCCAACATACCCAACATCACAATAAACAATTATATTCTTGGTTTTTTGAAATAAATCTATTTGAAAGAGTCAGTACATTAGTTAATAATATAATTAAATTCTAATGAATGTTATACAATCTCATAAACATTAATATCCAATGATGTATAAAGATGAGGATTTCTTTCTGGTGGTTTTGTTCCCATAATCTCTTATCTTAAAGACTAATAATAAGAGATTCTAGATTTTAATGGAGGAGGAAAACGAGGGTCACTAGGAGGCTAGAGTCGATAGGGTGGAGATGTGATAGATTCAGCACTCAGTGGTATGCATGAGGCTAGATGTGGGAGGCGAGTGTCAGTGGGAGGGTAGCATGTAGGATTGGAAAAATTGGGGGGATCCAAAAATAAAGAGAAGGAAAAAAATATGTTTAATGAAATTTATCATTTCAATTACACATGTTTTTGGAAGCATTTCAAAATAAAGTGAAATTCCCAATCTTTTAGAAAATATTGTGAAACAATCTAAAATTACCTCTATTTCTAGAAACATAATTAATTTACTAATTACCTACGTAAATAAACATAGTTAATTAGTTACACCAAATTTACTGAATTTTTTTAAAAAAACTAATAAATTTATTAGATATATTTCAAATTATTTTTAATGTAAATATCATATATAAATTACCTTTTTCTTGTAGTGGATGTTAGAGAATACAATATAAATCCATATATTTTT
This sequence comes from Viscum album, assembly GCA_963277665.1. Classification (NCBI taxonomy): domain Eukaryota; kingdom Viridiplantae; phylum Streptophyta; class Magnoliopsida; order Santalales; family Viscaceae; genus Viscum; species Viscum album. The sequence goes on from OY728128.1 coordinate 330,792,892, forward strand.
GTGACTTCAAGAGTTCATTAGAAATGGAAGAAAGATTTAATCACTAAACATTAATAGCATTTATTAGGTGATTATCATAAATAGTCAACTCCTCATCACTCCTTCCCTTAGCAGGAAGAACAATAATTAGGGATTCAAGCATGCAATACTTCCATTCAATGATGTAACACAAATTGTATAAATTTAAACAATTCCTAGAAGTTACCACCAGTTAAGAGATTGATTTTCCCTATAATTGATCTCAGGGATAATGTGGTTGAAGAAATTTTCATTATTAAATAATAATAAAATATTGGAATTTTAGTAAAATTTTCTGGATTACAAATTATGTGAGATGTAAGAATTTGAATTCTGTTATGTCTCCCACTTTTTTATCATGTCTCAAAAACACTCACCATTAAAATCAGAATTCCCCAAGATATAAACATTATAGTGGAAGGGATCTATATTTCCTTTAATATAATCTTGATTAAGTCCATCAAAATTATAAGAATGTACATAGATAGGTGGTATCGACAACTAGAAACTATAATCTCCTTGATCAGTTGAGTGGACTCCCCAATCCAAAAATACTAACTCGATTTTGGTCAACACTTTCCTCAACATTTATATTGGACAGATGAAATACATTATACCCAATATATATTTGGTTAAGTCATCCCACTGACCTAGTTAAGACTTCATAATAATTTGAAGTTCCCTGATGGAGGTCAAACTAACACAATAACTATGGGTTAATCTTAATTCAGAATGCAGAAGGATAAATGACTTAATATTATCTTTGGGGATTATTTTTATTATGTTTAAATATTTCATTTATCCTACAAATGACTTGTTAATATAAATTGAATATTACATTAGGTATTAACCAAGTTCTGATAAAACATTGAGCCATCACACATTAGTTTTAATACCATCTTTTCATATTAAATAATTTAATTATGTGATAATGGTCATTCATCCATAAAATAAATCATTCATATACATAAATTAAATAAAAAAATAAATTGTGTTATCATGAGATTATCTAATGGTTTATTTAATGATCAAACAATAAATTAGAATATTTACTTATAGGAAAACTCCTTGTTTCCATCTTGGCATGAGTTGTAACATTTCACATGTCCACCCATGTATCAATCATATGGGTTTCATCTATATTTTATCTTGAACAGCCTCTACCATGGCTATACGTTAAAATAACTCTATAAACATTCATATAACATTTTTATTACATATGTTTTCTATCAAATAGACACAGGTGAGGGGAACTAATGGATCAGTTCAAGAGAATTACATAAAAAAACCTTGGACACACAAGTCCTAAACAATAAAGGAATAAGGGATGACTCATAGGCCATCATTTTTAATTTAATAATAAAAAAATTTAATCCCATATAATAAAGTAAAATAAAATAAATCAATCACATACATAGTTCTAGTCCAAGCACATGATCTTCCATACACATATAATGATTAAACATTTAAAACACATAGATAGCATTAATTTCAATTTAGTATTCAATAAATTTAAGAAATGAATTAATCTGATTAATTGTAGTATTAATTAATAAATTCCTTTTACCTTATTACAACCAATCATCCAGAAATTTTTATCCACTATGAAAATAAAATTTATAATTTTATTTTATTTAATAAAATTGTTCCCATTTTTGTTCATGGATGAATCTTAAAGAGTACCTCTCTGAACTACTCAGTATGGGTATAATTGTATAAAATGCACTCGTAGAACATATTTTGTACAAGTAATGTGTTACAATTTCATGGAATGTACTTCAAAATTAAATCTACACAGAACACATTAATATTAAGATTCTTATACATATTAATGTGTTTAGCCTTTAGTATACAATAATCATACTTAAATTATAGATTTGAATTTTACGTGGAATTAATTAATCATTTCATATAATATAAATCTTAAAAACCGGAATGTGATGTAAATATATTTACCCATGAATCTAAGCTTGATGAGGTTTAATGGAGTCATTAATTTAGTTTAATATTTCTGTTTAAAAAGGTAATGTACATGGTGTGTCCAAGATATCCATGCGGCATGTACATTGCATTACCGGATATCTGTAGTACACTCCTAGGGATTTGACATGTACTTATTGTGTGAATTTTTAAAATTAATGATGTGAAAAAATGATACATGGCTTGTAGTTTATGGTATATAGTAGCCAACATGTATGTATCACCTATTAAATAGATGTGGTGTATTTGTTTTGTGACACATCTTGACCTAATGTTTTCTTCCATAAAAATACATATAATATAGGTTGTGTATTAAATCTACAAGGATTGTAGTCCAAAAAATTGTGTGGCACCCTAACTGGTTAACACATGGTAAATTTAACTCACATGGAATGTATTCATTACATGATGCCTTGAAGTCCACATGGGTGTCCAGGTGCAATGAGAAAGGATACATGTCATGTGACAATGGAGTACACGTGTGTCCTTGTATTATCCGACCAAATTTCTTGGAACCACCATATGGGTTCTCAATATGCATTTTTCATTAGTTATTAATTGATCAAACTTATGATAGTGAGAAATAAAGAAGAAGAAGAAGATATTTTGATTATGAATTTAGAAAGAATATAAACCAAATATTAAATTTAAATTTTAGATGTATAATAATAAACAAATAAATCAAGGAAAATTCAGTCATGTATTTGGAAACCAAATAAATGACGCAAAATTTATTAATAAAAGATAAATATTTTAAATAGGACAGATCAATCAATGAAAAACATTCACCATCCGAAGAAAACAACCATGCAAAAAGAGTCAATTACAACAAGTCCCTCTAGAAGAAATATTTTTTTTTGAAACATCCCGCTTCCCTTTGGGTCTTGGACCCTCCACCATGTCATGACCCTTTATGGGTCCTTGTAATATTCACCTAATGGCGATTCAGATATATCCTATTAAATGGATCAGGTCCTGAATGTCCATGATAGATAACAAAAATGTATCCCTGTGATGGATTAGAATACAACTTCAATATTTATTGATTAAAAATTATGAACTGATAAATAATCATTAAATCCAAATATGTATAGAGATATTGATAAGTAAATTAATTCATGTTGAGAGAAAATCTATTTATTTTATTTCTATATAAGGCCCTTAGTGGCTATCTCCCCTTCTTGATCTTCTGGAGGATTGATATTGAAATTATTTTCCCATGTAATTTTTCACTCCTCTTCTAAGGCCTTTCCAAAAGAATCATAATAATCATTATTTAGGTCATTTATGTGAGACGAATAAGCCCACTCTGACTTCTCATCTACATATGGGTATTGGAACTGAAGAGGGGGAACCTATAATGGAATTGGAAGCTCCTCTTGCGCATGGGTTAAAGCACTCTGTATATTCCATGACTGAAAATCATGTGTTGTGAATTTCTATGGGTGACTAATTTAAAACCCTCCCCATCCACTAAAATATTTGTACCCCTATGAACCCATTAATTAATAAATTCTCTTATCATAGGTACTGATCTACAAAAACATGTGAGACATCTATATCAATTAACTAATCATCCACTGATATTGCATCAGCTCCTTCATGATGTTCTATGGAATCCCCTTATAGAGGGATAATATTTAAAAAAATCCTTGGATGAAACATATTTAATAGAAGGAATCATCTCATTATCATAGCCCACATCAGTTCCTGCTGCATTTAAGTCATCAACTGACATTGAACCCAATTCACACACATTTCCAACAACCAAATTTACCTTAGTAGCTATGTCTTCCTAAAACAACTTAGCAAGCTTAGATCCATTCCCATAATTTATAGTAAAAATCATTTTTCCAACCATAACATGATGTAGTAGAGTAGCATGAGCTAAGATCCCCATAACCACATGGGATGATAGGGGAAAACAACAACACTTGAGTGTTCACAAACCCAGGATGAGCATCAATGAAGTGATCAATAGAATCCCCATGCTTCTATGAAACTCCATTATCATTATCCATAAAAGGACCATCAAATTTCGAGTTCTTGTACTTTCTAAAAAATTTACTTTTCTCATGAAATAAAGAAGAGAATATGGGGTTACAAACAACTTTGTGCAGTTGAAAATATTGTGGCCAATGGTTCTTTAGTTTATAAACAATTGAGTTATCTTCTCATACTAAATATTAAAATCATATTATTAATTATCAACAGATAGAAATACTATATCAATAAGTATATAACTCAAATCTACTTCAATAAAGAGTAGGGCATAATTCCAAAACTAGGCCAATTCCATCTCTATATTCATCTTAATAGGGATTTCTATAGCCAAAACTATATCATGATGAATCTATGGATTCCCAAGGATCCAGTTCATACCATGAACCCAGACCCATGTTTGAAAAAATGAATTACATACATTCAGGAGGAAGAACTTGTGATCAAAATCTTGTACATGAAGATTCCATGGCTTTGGATACACTAAAACAAGGCCCCATGATTGTATACTTAGTACATCAGAGGGGAGAAGAATATGGAAGAAACCATGGCCTAATGAAACACAATTATAGTTTGAGAAAATTCAAATCTATTAATTTCATGTCACCATATCATTGATTCTACATAGAGAAGAACCCCTAGGAAGAATGTGGAAAGAAATAGCATAGTACATACCAATATCATCCCTCTCTAAGATCCTAGAAGGATCTATTTCACATGGGAGAAATCGACAAAATGCTGACTCACTCTGATGACAGATTTCTTGAAGAGAGATAATGAGCAGGTAAACCCTTTCTCAGAGAGTGGATCATCATCTTCCTGTCCTCACTCCTACATTCATCCCTCCTTGTATGCTATGTATTTGGGACTTTCAAATGTCCATTTAGGGATTAAGACATCAGCCCACAATGAGGTGATCGAGGAAACCATTAGATGGAATCCCTAATCTTCATTGAACCCTTGAGAGAGAATCTCTTTCCCAGATTCCATCCTCTTGTGAAAAAAATAATTAGTTAATTATAAATTTGAACATGACATCTTTGATACCACTTGTTGTTTTTTGGAGCAGTGGAAGAAATTATCAAGCATGATCATAACATAACAATTTTCTGATCTGGTGGACCATCCACATATTGTACAAGATGTAAAATCCATGACTAGTGATTTTTTTCTAATGAATGTTGAAATATAAAGGTCACTAAAACCTATTGAATATATATTCATGTTGAATTTATAATTAATTTAAATATATTAAATGAATTAACGACCCAGTTTTGATATTATCCATCAATAAATATTTAGGTACATAGATTTATCTTGTATTTTCATAAGTTTTTAATTAATTTTTAATTATTTTTCCAACTACTGTAGGAATTTTTTGGTTCTTTTTATATTTTTTTTAGTTTTTTGTCTTTTCTATTTTTTTAGTTTATGTACTAATTTTAGTAATTTATTATTTTATTTTAATTTTATTTTTTATTATTATTTTTATTATGTGTATAAATATAACTTTAATGTAACATATAACCCTAGATTATTTAATTATTTATATATAAGTCTATATCATTAACTTTATTAGATTATTATTATTTTTATTAGTTTACATTAATTGTATATTTTATTAACATTTTATATCTTACAATTTTTGTATTTTATATTAGTTTAATTAAATTTAACTTCTTTAGTAGTTTATTCACTTTTATTAGAATTTACATTAATTTGGAATTTTAGTATTATATATTATTTAACATTTAATATTATTAAAAATATTAGTATTAATATTATTAGTTTCTAGTATTTTTGTAATTAGACTAATAGGAGTATTTATAATTTTAGTATAGATTATATTTTTATTGTATTTTATGTATTATTATTAATATATCTAATTGTGTGTGGGTGGTTCTAATATTTTATTTAAAATTTATTTATATCTTTAATAATAATCATCATATTTATTAGTGTTATTATTTATTTCATGCATTTATTATTATTATTACATTTAAATAAATATATAATTTATTAATATTATAACATTTTTAAAATTAATTAACAACTTTTATGTTTTTATAAAATTTAATTTCAGACTATTTTTAATTGCCATTAATTTTTTTCCATTTTTTATTTATTTTTAAATTGGGTTTTTTAATTACACACACTCTTATTTTGAAGGATATCTTCTCTCCACTGGATAACATCACCTGCAACACCGAATGAGGAGGCTGCCCATCCCCCTCCCCCACGACCTGTAGCACTAGACATGGAGACCTTCTATAAGGCTCCAGCCTTAAACCTTACTTAATCTTTAGTTATTACAATATTAGTCATTGAGGATCTTTTCAGGTTTAGATTTTTAGAGAATTAGATCATAAAAACAGGCATTACATTCCACATTAAAACAAAGTTGTTACATAAAGATAGTATTCATTTTTTTCATCAATGGAAACATATTTAACATAAACATGGATTATTTCTTGACACTTCTTGACACTATCATCATATCATGTACCTTTCCCTTGACCTGTGAAAACATTTCACAAAAACTTGGGATGAGTATAAAAAGCTCAGTATGGGATATAAAAATATAGAAAGGAAACACGAGTTCATATATACATAAAAATGAAATCATACTTTACCCATAAAACATAAGCACATTATCATACCTCATCAAATCAAGAATAAATCATAGAAATCATAAGGCATAAAGGTAACTTGAGGCATTCATAACATTCTTACATGGGGAGTAACCCTCTTGGTTACGTTTGGAATACCCACCATAGTATATTACCTAAATATCTTCGGAGAAACCTTAACATTTCACTCCTTCACGTTACCCAATGCATTAGAGAACTATATCGGGATCACCCGCCCTTAGTTTATCACAGAACCACCAGTCTTCATAATAATTCCCAAGAACCATAACATAATCGTATCACATAAAACATGCATAAAGAAAACATAACATTTCCACATTACAATCACAAGATATCAATACAACACATTGATATAATAAAAACATAATGAAAACCATTTTCAATACCAAAATAAAAGAATAGTAAGACATGGTATTCATTTTTCATTTAAAAAAGGTTTGGCTTGTAGAGGAATCCAAAACTCAAATAATGGTCACGGCAGTGGAGAAGTCGTTGTCGCCGCACACGTACGACAAAAAAACACTCCCTTTTGTCGTTTAGTAAAATGCTTCGTATAAAAAGATTCCTTTTGAATAATTGTAAATGTCAAAGGGGTTTATACATCGTATAAACGAAAGTTGTGTATAAAACAAAATATGCCTCAATGAAAGGAGATTGAGACGAAGTCTCATACCTCGGGTCCAACTTGACTCGATCGTTCTTTAATGTCCTGAATAATAAACTTGAGTTAATTTCTACTTGATTAAGATCCTTCTTCAAGTTCATTATTCCTTTTATATAACTTATTACCATTTCATGAACACTATGTAATTATTTTAGTTAATAATGGTCATTTTAACGATCATTGGTACTTGAGTCAAAATATGCTCATTATAATTACAAGTTGTTCATGTATCCATTATATCCAGAGTTATACTTATGATGTATATATCATATACATCATATATATCCATTATATACATGCATTTATAATATTACATAACGTTTAGAGGTAAGAAATTAAATGCACCGTTCATGGAGACGGTAAGCCGTACGTACGCATGAACGCTACTTTCATTTATATTTCATATTTTTATGGAATGGAATCATAATGATATAAAGGTATATTATAATTCCATTATAATATAATATATAATACCATTAATTAAATCATTTATACATCCCACATATGGTATTAACGAAATCAATTCACTTTGAGGGGGTGGTAGTCTGCACTTCCTTAAATGAAAATATCACGTTTACCCATAATGGAATCAATAAAGGTATGCCCAAAATGAAAAATACAAGATGCTTAACGAAAACATAAAAATATTATATATCATATATAAATATAGTGACATCTTAATGGCCACCCATTAAGGTGTTAAAAGAATGTTGAACAATCATCGTTTCGGGAGGCAGAAATTCGCCATCCACGGAAAGAGTATGTTCTTTAACCATTATATGTAGGTGTGTGTTAGTGTAGCTCGAATCCTTTATATAACAACATCCTAGTATATTTAAGATAATTGATTTGTTACAAAATAAATTAATAAAAAGAGTTTAAGGGGTTGGAGAAGCAAAGAGGGTAGGACATGTGTCAAGCTCATATCATATTATTAAAACATTATTTTTACCTTAAACTACACTAATTACCTCTAATCGTGATTAAAAACATAATAAGTTACTATTAACCAAAAATTTATTTTAATCCCATTGAACCACATTTTAATTCTTAATGACAACCATGTCTGTCGGATTTTTGAAATTCAAAACACAAAGGTGGTAAAATTTCATTTAAACGGAAAATCAGTTTTTATAAGTACCACTTAGTGGTTTCACTATTCATCAAAATTGATGTTTTTCATAAAAATACCAAATCTTCACCCAAAGATATATTTGATATTATGAATTAAAAAATGATATCTATTTTACAAAATTCAAAACATATTAGTTACATTAATGAATTTAATAATTAATTCTCGCTATCATGTCATATAGTGTGTTTTTATGAGACAATATACATCAAAAGATTGACACTAGTTTAAGTCCAATTTCAAAGTGAAAGTAATTCCATTTTTCACCATTGGATTAAATGGTAAAAATATATTCTATTTACACATTAAAACCAATCAAAATGTTAATTCTAACTATATAAAAAATTAGATTAAAAAGTGGTTTTGAATTAAAATTCAACACTATTCACTATTCCTTAAAAAATAAACATTATCAGAAAAATACCAAAAATTTATCCAAAGTAAATTTCAATTCCCAATCATAAAAAATAAGTTTATTTTTACAAATATAGCTTATAAAATTTTCAAAACATAGATTTAATAATGGTTCTCCATTAAAAGGTGGTAAAACAATCTTTTAAAAATACTAGAGTATTCCATGCTTTAGGTTGGATTTATTCTCATTTTAAGCCTCAAAAACACTATCCAATTCATAAATATACATAGATAAAAATAACTATAATTCATTACTTACTTGGGATGTTACATCCTTCCCCCCTTTAAAAAATTTCATCCCCACAATTTATTTACTTATCGAATAAGTGTGGGTATTTATCCCTCATTGCATTTTCATATTCCCATGTTGCCTCTTCAATCATGTGTTTTATCTAAAAAACATTTACCTGATGAATCACCTTATTCCGTAACACTTGCTCCCTATGGTCAAGAATCTGGACCTGTTGTTCCTCATAAGATAAGTTCTCTTCCAGTTGAACTACCTCTGGACTCAAAACAAGAGATGGATCTGGAATATACGTTCTCAACATCGAAACATGAAAAACATTGTGTACCTGAGATAAACTCGGAGGTAAAGCCACTCGATAAGCAACTGATCCAACTCTCTCCAGAATTTCATATGGTCCATGAACCTTGGACTAAGCTTTCCTTTCTTACCAAATCGCATCACACTTTTCCACGGTGAAACTTTGAGAAAAAACATGATCACCTACCTCAAAAGAGAGCTCCTTCTTCTTATTGTCCGCATAACTCTTCTGCCTGCTTTTAGTTGTTCTCATGTGCTTATGTATCAGCTGAACTTTTTCTGCCAACCCTTCTATCAATTCTGGTCCCATCAACTTCCTTTCACCCACTTCATCCTAGAAAGCTGGAGTTCGACACCGCTTCCCATATAATGCCTCAAATGGTTCCATCTGTATACTGGAATGAAAACTGTTATTATATGAAAACCCAACCAAAGAAAGATGTTTGTCCCAACTTCCTTGATAATCCATCAAACAAGCACGTATCATATCTTTCAAAGTCTGAATTGTTCGTTCTGACTACCCATCTGATTGAGGATGAAAATCTGTACAAATATTTAATTCAGTACCCAAGGACTTCTGAAGGCCTTTCCAAAAGTTAGAAGTGAACCTGGGATCACGATTGGGTACAATGGATAGAGGAAATCCATGCAACCTGACTATATCCTTAAGGTACAATCAAGAAAGTTGATCTAGAGAGAAAGTATCCCAAATAGGAAGGAAATGAGCAGATTTAGTCAAGCGATCAACAATAACCCATATTGCATTATTACCTCGAGGTGTCTTCGGCAATCCCACAGCAAAGTCCATGGATATATTCTTCCATTTCCACTCTGGCATTGGTAAATGATGAAGCATCCCTTTCGGTAACTGCTGCCCTGCTTTTACCTGTTGACAAGTCAAACACTTCATAGTAAAATTTGCAATATCTCTTTTCATTCCATCCCACCACTAATACTTCCAAAGATCTCTATACATCTTAGTACTGCCAGGATGAACTGAAAACGGAGAACTATGAGCTTCACATAACAACTCTCTCTTCAACTGTGAATCACAAGGCACACACAATCTCTTCCCAAATCTCAAAATGCAATCAATATCAATGTTGAATTCAGGCAACTTACCGTTCTGAACCAGCTCTACCTTTTTCTACAACTCACTGTCTTGATTCTATTCTTGCTTGATTCTGTCTGATAGAGATGATTTCACTAATACCTAAAACAAAACAGAAGAACATCCTACACCAAAAACTTCTATTCCAATGTTCATCAAATCAAAAACCAAAGTATCTCGTTCCAAATGAAACATTGTTAATGAAGCATTACTTTTTCAACTCAAAGCATCAGCCACTTTATTTGCTTTTCCCAGATAGTAATGAATTGTACAATCATAATCCTTGATTAATTCTAGCCATCTCCTCTGTCTCATATTCAATTCTTTCTTAGTGAATATATACTTTAAACTTTTGTGATCGGTATATATTTCACACTTTACACCATACAAATGATGCCTCCAAATTTTTAAAGTGAAAATAACAGCAGCTAATTCCAAATCATGTGTAGGGTAATTTACCTCATGAGTTTTCAACTATCGTGAAGCATAACCAACTACCTGATCATTCTACATTAGGACACAACCAAGTCCATTCAATGAAGAATCACTATAGATAACAAACTCACCATTCCTGGAAGATAATGGCAAAACTGGATCATTCACAAATCTTCTTTTCAACTCCTGAAAATAATCATCACATTATTTTGTCCAGATAAACGTAACACCCTTCCGAGTTAGCTTAGTCATTGGACTAGATGACCGTGATAAATTTCTAACAAACCTTCGGTAATATCCTGCCAATCCAAGGAATCTACGAATCACAGTTACATTTTTGGGTCTTGGCTATTCTTCCACAACTTTAGTTTTTGCAAGATCAACAGTTATGCCCTCTTTAGAAACAATGTGACCAAGGAAAGAAATTTGTTGCAACCAAAACTCACACTTGATGAATTTACCATAAAATTTCTTTTCTTTTAAGGTTTGCAAGATAACACTTAAATGTCTTTCATGATCCTCTTTACTTTTAGAAAACACCAAAATATCATCAATGAAAACAACCACAAACTTATCCAAGAACTCCTGGAAAATTCTATTCATTAAGTCCATGAATACAGCAGGTGCATTGGTTAGCCCAAAAGGCATTAATACAAATTCATAATGGCCATATCTTGTACGAAACGCAGTCTTCAGAATATCTGCTTCCTTTACCTTCAACTGATGGTACCACGATCTCAGGTCAATCTTTGAAAAATACTGAGCTCCATGGAGCTGATCAAACAAATCATCGATATGAGGCAAAGGATATTTGTTCATAACAGTGATGTTATTCAAGGCTCTATAATTAATGCAAAGTCTCATAGAACCATCTTTTTTTTAACAAATAAAACAGGAGAACCCCATGGTGATGTGCTAGGTCGAATGAAACCTTTATTTAATAAATCTTGTAATTGCTCCTTCAACTCTAAAAGTTCAATTTGAGCCATTCGATAAGGGGGTTTTGAAATTCTATTAGCATCAGGAACTAAGTCAACAGTAAATTCAACTTCCTGGTCTGGTATTATTCCAGGAAACTCATCAGGAAAAACATCAGGATACTCATTTACCACAGGCACATCGTTAATCTGAACAGTTCCCTTGTTTTCAAAAATGTGTGCAAGGTAACATTAATTTCCATCTTTTACAAGTTTTTCGGCCTCTTGATATGTTATCAACAGTAAGGGTTCATTCTTGTACACAAACTGAAAGTATTTCTGAAAAGAAACTTCTTTAGCTTTACAGTCAATCTTAGCATGGTCAATAGAGAGCAAATCCATACCCAGGATAACATCAAACTCTATTACAGGTAGAACAATTAGGTTTGCAAGTAGGTTCTTTCCATGGATAAGGATAAAAAGATTCTTATAAATTTTTTTTGCCTCAAAATTTCCCCCAGGTGTTTTTACCACAAGTTCAGGAGTCATTTCTTGAGATAGTATTCCCATTTTACTAGAAATGTTTTTAGAGATGAAGGAATGTGTAGAATCCGAATCAAACAACACAATGGCATAATCTGAAAAAACAAACAAAGTACCCGATACAACTTCATTTGATGGCCCGACATCTGATGAAATAGTTTCAAAGGATTTCACCACCCATTTCTGCTTGTAGTCTAACTACTTCTCATCACTCAAGCTCTTTTTCGGACACTTGTTTGCATAGTGACCCATCTCATTGCACTTAAAACATTTCACTAACTGTAAATCGAATTTGGACTTACCATCACATTGATCTTTTTTAGTGCAATCACGAGCCTTATGTCCAATATTACCACATCGGTAGCAATTCCCAGAATTCAGAAGACATTCACCAACATGCCTTTTACCACATTTATCACAAACTGGAATCTTAGTTTTCTTACCATCAGACCTTTTTGAAGAATTCTTTCCTTTCACCTGCCAGCTCGGTCTCTTCTTCTGATGGTTGTTATAGAACACTTGATCATCGGCAAACTCCATTTCGACCTTCTCAACACATCGAATAAGATTTTCATAACTTTTGGACACACGAGAAGCTAATTCCCTTCGATATTTTGGCTTTAATCCTGAGTAAAAAACGATTGATTTTACTATGAAGGTCTCGGATAAAATTTGGAGCATACCTTGACAATCGAGTGAACCTTTCTTCATAGGCAGCCACTGAGTCTTCATTTTGCCTCAATTCCAATAATTGTTTTTCCATCCTACGTCAAACAGCCTTAGGAAAATACTTCTCAAGAAACATACCTTTGAATTCATCCCAGTCGAGAGCATCAATTTCATCAACGTCCCTGATATTTTTAACCATCGACCACCACTGATCTGCTTCACCATCCAAATGATAAATAGAAAGACTAAACTTTTGATTGTCTGAACACCCCATGACATTGAAAATCTTCTCTAGTGCTTTAATACAACCTTCAGCTACCACATGGTCAGATGATCCTCTGAATTATGGGGGATGTTGCCTCATGAAATGTTCCACCACTGACATGTTCCTCTATGGTTGATCTTGCTGATCTCGTGCATGGATACCACCACCATTTATCACTTGAGTCAACTATGCCATTACTGCAACAAACTGTTTAGTTCCAATTCCGACCATCTCAGGATGCTGATTCGGAAGGTTATTTCCTTCTGTATTCCTTCCTAGCACTGCTTCTCTGTTTCCTTTGCAGAAAACCATTCTGAACAAACATGTCTTAGATGAAGCAACATGGTAATCTTCAAATTCTATATCATTTCAAAAAAAAATTTGGATAATCATTTAATAGAATTATAACTCCTAAAGTTATCTAAACCGACCTTTGATACCAACTGTAAGGCCCCGGCCTTAAACCTTACTTAATCTTTAGTTATTACAAGATAACTCATTGAGGATCTTTTTAGGTTTAAAGTTTTAGAGAATTAGATCATAAAAACATGCATTACATTCCACATTAAAACAACGTGGTTACATAATGATAGTATTCATTTTTTTCATCAACAGAAACATATTTAACATAAACATGGATTCTTTCTTGACACTTCTTGACACTATCATCATATCATGTACCTTTCCCATGACTTGTGAAAACATTTCAAAAAACATGGGATGAGCATAAAAAGCTTAGTATGGGATATAAAAATATGGAAAGGAAACAAGAGTTCATATATACACAAGAATGAAATCATACTTTACCCATAAAAAATAAGCACTTTATCATACCTCATCAAATCATGAATAAATCATAGAAATCATAAGACATAAAGGTAACTTGAGGCATTCATAACATTCTTACGTAGGGAGTAACCCTCTTGGTTACGTTTGGAATACCCACCACAATATATTCCCTAAATCTCTTCAATGAAACCTTAACATTTCACTCCTTCACATTACCCAATTCATTGGAGAGCTATATCGGGTTCACCCGCCCTTAGTTTATCACGAAACCACCCGTCTTCATAATATTGCCCAAGAACCATAACATAATCGTATCACATAAAACATGCATAAAGGAAACATAAAATTTCCGCATTACAATCACAAGATATCAATACAACACATTGATATAATAAAAACATAATGAAAACCATTTTCAATACCAAAATAAAATAATAGTAAAAAATGGTATTCATTTTTCATTTAAAAAATGGTATGGCTTGTAGAGGAAGTCGAAACTCAAATAATGTTCACGGCGGCGGAGAAGTCGTTGTCGCCACATACGTGCGACAAAAAAACATTCTCTTTTGTTGTTTAGTAAAACGCTTCGTATAAAAAGATTCCTTTTGAATATGTGTAAAATTCAAAGGGGTTTATACACCATATAAAAGAAAGTTGTGAATGAAACAAAATATGCCTCAATTAAAAGAGATTGAGACGAAGTCCCATACCTCGGGTCTGACTTGACTCGATCATTCTTTAAAGTCCTGAATAATAAACTTGAGTTAATTTCTACTTGCTTAAGAGACTTTTTCATGTTCATTCTTCCTTTTATATCACTTATTACCATGTCATGAACAATATGTAATTATTTTAGTTAATAACGGTCGTTTTAACGATCATTGGTACTTGAGTCAAAATATGCTCTTTCTAATTACAAGTTGTTCATGTATCCATTATATCCGGAGTTATACTTATGATATATATATCATATACATCATATATATCCAGTATATACATGCATTTATAATATTAAATAACGTTTATGGGTATGAAATGAAATGCACCATTCATGGAGATGGTAAGTCGTACGTACGCATGAACGCTACTTTCATTTCTATTTCATATTTTTATGGAATGGAATCATAATGATATAATGGTATATTATAATTACAGTATAATATCATATATAATACCATTAATAAAATCCTTTATACATCCCACATATGGTATTAATGAAATCAAATCACTTTGAGGGGGCGGTAGTCCGCACTTCCTTAAATGAAGATATTGCGTTTACCCGTAATGGAAACCATAAAGGTATGCCCAAAATGAAAAATACAGAAGCTTAAGGAAAACATAAAAATATTATATATCATATATAAATATAGTGACATCTTAATGTCCACCCTTTAAGGTTTTAAAATAATTGTGAACAATCATCGTTTCGGGAGGCAAAAATTCGCCATCCACAGAAACAGTATGTTATTTAACCATTAGATGTAGGTGTGTGTAAGTGTAGCTATAATACATCTTATAAACAAATCCTATTATATTGAAGATACTGGAGTTTTTACAAAAGAAATGAATAAAAAGAGTTTAAGGGGTTGGAGAAGCAAAATAAAACAAAAGGACTCAAGTGAAGACATTACCATAAAATCGGGTAACTCCCTTTGGTTTGAGCTCAAAGGCTTCCTTGGGAAGACTTCTGCCCAAATTGAGGATTCAAGGACTAATATAGGTATGTGGAGATACAAAATGGGCAGGTTTTGGCCAAGTCAAAGGCTTTGGAAGTGTGGGTAAGGAGGTAGAGGTGGGGGCCTTTTATAAGAGGAGAGGAGGGGCACTCTTGGAAAGTAAAAAAATGTTCCATTATTTTAAAATGAGTTTCAGATTTAAAAGGTCTCCCATTGATATATTACTAGGATAAGGGTATAAGGGTTCTAAATATACCCATCCAATAGGTTTTGGACATGTGTAGGTCATATATTTTACATTATCTTTTCATTTTATTTAAATCCTTTATTAATGAGGTAATCGCTGCATCATTATGATGTCATAGATAATTTTATTTATTTAATGTATAAAAATTATACAAAATATACTATGATGTATTAAATCATTTTAGCTTTCCAATTACTATTTATAGTCAAAAATCTTACTTGTATATCCCCATTTAAAAATTGTTTTAGTAAAACATCTCATGTTTGTGTCATTTTTACTTTTACATTAAATAAAAAGTTATTTATGTCATTTCCCAAAAAAAGTTGCTCCATGGGGTCCCCAAGTTGTCCCATGGATTGTCTTGGTCGGCCATGACACATCCAAATAGTTTAGTACATGTTTCAAGCTCATATCATATTATTAAAATATTATTTTATCCTTAAACTACACTAATTACCTCTAATCGCGATTAAAAACTTAATAAGTTACTATTCACAAAAAATTTATTTTAATCCCATTGAACCACATTTTACTTCTTAATGACAACCATGTATGTCGAATTTTTGAAATTCAAAACACAAAGGTGGTAAAATTTCATTTAAACGGAAAATTAGTTTTTATAAGTACCACTTAGTGGTTTCACTATTCATCAAAATTGATGTTTTTCATAAAAATACAAAATCTTCACCCAAAGCTATATTTGATATTATGAATTCAAAAATGATGTCTATTTTACAAAATTAAAAACATATTAGTTACATTAATTAATTTAATAATTAATTCCCGCTGTCATGTCAAATAGCGTGTTTTTATGAAACAATATATATCAAAAGATTGACACTAGTTTTAGTCCAATTTCAAAGTGAAATTAATTCCAATGTCCACCATTGGCTTAAATGGTATAAATATATTATTTTTACACTTTAAAACCAATAAAAAAGATAATTATAACTATATAAAAAATTAGGTTAAAAAGTGGTTTTGAATTAAAATACAACACTTTTCAATATTCGTAAAAAAAACATTATCAAAAAAATACCAAAAATTTATCCAAATTAAATTTCAATGTCCCAATAATAAAGAATAAGTATATTTTTACAAATATAGCTTATAAAATTGTCAAAACATAGATTTAAAAATGGTTCTCCATCAAAAGGCGGTAAAACAATCTTTTAAAAATACTAGAGTAGTCCATGCTTTAGGTTGGATTTATTCTCATTTTAAGCCTCAAAAACACTATACAATTCATAAATAGAAATAGATAAAAATATCTATAATTCATTACTTACGTGGGATGTTACACCTTCCCTCCCCCCTTATCCCCCCTCCTTTGTACCTCTCCCCCTTCACCCCTTATCTCTAGTGCACCCTTCCCCTCCCCCCATCCTGTTGCCCTCCCCCCATCTCCAGCGCACCCCTCCCCTCCCCTTATCCTATAGCCCCTACCCCTCCCACCTCTCCTTTAGTGAACCACCACACCTTACCGACCTCTTCCTTAAATATTAGGCATGTAGCAGCTACACCATTGTTGCATTTTCCCTCTTCTACTTTCATACACCACACCATGACAAATGGTCTCTACCTCCCCAGTGCACCCCTGCTGCCTCACCCGAGTAGAAAACCACACCAATTACCACGTTCAGGGTGAGTGTGAAGTAATTGTGGTGAGCGTTGGCATGTGTGTAAAGGTTTTGTATTATTTTGAAGATCAATATTGCATATTGATGTGGAAGTCATATCTGATCATTTTGTTGTCGATATAAATGCATGATAGTTTGGTTTCGTAATGCATTTATCGGTGGAAAATTATTATTATTTTGTGATCACATGTGGTGTCTTATTATTCTCATCACGTCAACATAAACATGGTGTGTTCCTTTATTTATTTTTCATGTCACATTTGTGCAATGGAAGGATAATTATTTGGTGTCGGTGTTGTTATAAATGTGACGGTGCATGCATGCCATTTTCTTGTTTCCATGTTTGATATCCTATTGAATTTATGGTTCAATTTGATTTTTATTTTCTTTATTCAAATTTTTGTTTGATTAAACTGTCTATGGGAGTATGCAGATAATATTTGGTGCTTGTTCATGTGGTACCTAATAAGTAATCACGAGTGGGAGTTCATCAAAGAATTTATTTTTCTGGAAGTCGATTACACGCATGAGATAATTGTAAATCTCATGTGAGATAATTCCAAAATAATAAATTAAATAGTTGGAAACAAAATAGTTTTTGTGAAGTATACTTCAAACATGCATGAGTGATACCAAATAAGTTATGTTATCTGAGATAACCTAATGTAGATAGATACTTTAACTATGTGAGATACAAGTTTTGGTAATTCACTAAGTGATTTAGTGATACAACGACACAGAAATTACTCACCCGAATAAATAATGAAATAATGGATAGTTTGTGAGAAAATTAGAATACTGTCTGACATCGAAGAATGATACATGATATTATTTTGATTAAATTTGGAATTAGTAATAACTAAATATGTAAATATTCAGATGTGGGAATTAAATAATTGGTATTTCACACACCTAAACGAACATCATAACTCGGACACTTCCATCTCTATCTATTCCTGCCATAGATTATTTTTGTTCCCTTAGATAGTTATTGTTAAATTTAAAAAGTTGTTTTTAAAAAATTATCTTAGTTTTTGGATGTTTTATTTGGTAATCACTTTTAAAACTCGTCTTCCTAAACATTCTTATTAGAGAATATTCCTAGTGTCTACTCACAGTCTCTTTGTGGTTCAATCCTACCCAATAATTCTATATAGTTTTTAGTTCAATAAATTTTTAAATTTTTATGGGTTTCAACATGGGTGTTAATGATATTGATCATCCAAGTCCTTTTTCAGTTAACTGTGGTTGCATTTATAGGATCTAAGAGTATAATCCCTCTAGTAGTGATCCATGCGTGCTTCTTTGATATACAAACAATTTTGATTCATTTTTTGGGTGTTATCATGATGAATCTATCATCTTGGGGTGTTCTTATTGATCCTTATATGAAGGACTCTGGGACACCTTGAGAGGGGAGGGGTGAATCAGGGTGAAAACTTTTTCTTCTTAAATTTGTGGATCTTATTCCCACGTTGGTAGGAACTTGTTGAACCTGTATGATGAATATGATTAGAAAGCAAACATTCACATGCACAGAGAAGACACAACACGTTTTACTCGGTTCACCTCTAAGGGCTACGTCTAAAGAGCATACTCCAACAAGTTGTCGGTCGTACCCAATTCCATTAATCTTTACTAGCTATGGATTACAAAGGTTTGGGCACAGACACTTTCTCCTAGGCTCACTGCCATTACAAAGATTTAGGGATAGCTCACTGCTTCCCTTGGGTCACTCCAGTTGACTCCCCCTGGCTCACTGCCCTTGGTGAAGTCACACTCAGTTTATAGACGTGAAGGTCTCTTCATCATTACATAATAACGCATCCTCAGTTGTATGTAGATGCTCTATTGAAGTCCAGTTCTCACCAAAAGATGAATATCAATTTGCGTTGAGGGTACCAGGCAATCTTCCAGCTTTTGTGTAGCTTCAAAAGGACAGATGTACTTTAACAACACCGGCGCACTTCTCCAAGCCCAGCACGCAAGTTTGAATCCCGGTGCACAAGCGACCCAAAACAACTTGTGTGACACTGCCTTTTTCAACTCCGAACTTGCACGATGTTGCGCCTTTATCTCCCCAACTGCCTTGGTCACGCAACCAACAATCAGCGCGCAGCCTCTACTTGCGCGCCCCCAACAACCACTTGCGCGACTCCACTACTTGCGTTATGAGAGCTTGAAAATTCTCTATGTCTTGAACTCCATTACAAATGAGGAGTGGTGGTCTAGTATTTATAGGCAAACTGGACCCCCTGCGTGATGGCGAACAAGTCAACCATCGGCGCGCAAGTCTCGCCGCACAACTCTCTTTCCCTGCTAGTCACTTGCGCGACCAACTTCCAAACTTGCACGAACCTCTTTCCTTTTCCAAATTTTGATCTTATGATCTCGAAAAACCATAGGAGTGCAAGTTATAAAGTTTTCAAGGAATCGATGCGCAAGTCTCTTCCAGGCACACAAGTCACCTGCGCGACCTCACCAAAATTTGCGCGACCCTTATCCCTTTGCCATATTTTGATGATATGATCTTCAAAAACATATAGTGCGCAAGTTTCCTATCCTCCAAGACCTCAGCACACAAGTCCCTTTGCCAAAAACACATTTCTTTATTGGCTGATTTTCAGACCCAAAAATTTGGCAAACACTGGGAAACGGTGCCACCTTCACTACTGTTGTCTACTTGAACGGTATGATCTCTTTGCTGGTACACATTCTGAACTTCCACTGAGGATTGACAACAAACACAAACCATACACCAAATCATGCTTAGAAGACCCTAGTTCCAACAATCTCTCCCTTTGGGTTTGTTGGTAATCAAAAAAATAAATTCAATAGATCTCCATCCATGTGAAAACCAAAAATGCAATAATCAACTCAGCCGACACTCTAAGTCTACATGAGCAATGCTCGGTGTAGAAAACAAGAGAGGAAGCTGGAATTGGGTTCCAGTGTTTTGGAATTCTCCATGACGTCCGATGTTTTCCTTCTCATACTTCTCATCACAGAAGCATTACTTGCCTTGAATTTATTCCTTCCCCCCCCCCATTGACAATAAATCCAAAGACCGATAAGTTGTTCAATGTTCAGCTCAAACCATACTCCCCCTAGATATTATCTCCCCCATAAACCTGCATCACAACCATAAATAGATAAAAACAGTTATAACAAATGGGGAGAGGGATTTTCTGGAGCCTCCTTATGCAGTAGGAGGTGGTTGAACACCGAGGTTCAACCAATGCTTCTCAAACACAGCCATGGACAGTGTCTTGGTCAGGATATCAGCCACTTTCTCATCAGTTCCAACATTGTCAATTTTAATCACGCCTTTTTAATCCTTTTCATTGATAAAATGATATCGTATTTCAATATGTTTTGTACGAGAATGCTGAAATGGATTCTTTGTATGATCAATTGCGCTTTTGTTATCATAGTAAATCACCATTGGTTGCTGAACCTTATCACCAATATCTGTTAGTTGCTGCTTCATCCAAAGTAGTTGAGTGCATGCCTTTGTGGCAGAGATATACTCAGCTTCAGTAGTACTAAGAGAAGTACTTTCTTGTTTCTTGCTCAACCATCCAACACATTTATTCCCAATTGAGAAAGCTCCACCACTAGTGGACTTTCTGTCTACTACATCACCAGCCCAGTCAGCATCAGAAAACGTTGATAATTCACTGTCCCTTCCTACAGAAAGAAATAACCTGAAGTTATGTGTACCTTGAATGTACCACATGATTCTTTTTACTGTCGCCATATCTTCCTCCTTTGGATTACTCTGAAAGCGGGATACAAGGCTTGTGGCAAAGAAAATATCTGGCCTTGCCGCTGTTAGGTATAGAAGACTTCCAATGATCCTCATGTACATGGTGGGATCAACAGAGTCCCTATCCTCATGCATTCCATGTTTTGTTCTAACTACAATCGAAGTTGACATTGGTTTGGTGTCTTGCATATTAAAATTATTTAGCAGCTCTCGTGCATATTTGTCCTGAGAAATGAAAGTGTATTCCTTCTTTTGAATCACCTACAGCCCCAAGAAATATGTGAGCTCTCCAATCATAGACATTTCAAATTCTGATTTTATGAGGTTAGAAAATTCATCCACTAATTTCTATCTGATGCCACCAAATATGATATCATCAACAAAGACTAGAACAATGAATTGATCTTTTGGAGAATTATTCACATAGATTTTGTGATCAACTCCTCCTCTTTTGAAATCCAACTTCTTGAGATATGAATCCAGTTGTGAGTACCACGCCCGTGGTGCCTGCTTCAAACCATATAGAGCTTTCTTCAGTTTGCAGACCTTTGTTTCATCAGTACCCAAAACAAAGCCCACTGGTTGTTCAATGTAGACTTCTTCTTCGAGTACACCATTCAAGAATGTTGTCTTGACATCCATTTGATATTCTTTATATCCTCTTTGGAGTGCCATGGCAAGGAAAATCCTGATTGAATCCAGTCTATCCATGGGTAAAAGGTTTCTTCAACATAAATGCCTTCAATTTGGGAGTATCCCTTACACACCAGTCGTGCCTTGAATCTAATGACACTTCCATGCTCACCACACTTATTTTTAAAGATCCATTTGGTACCAATCACATTGTAACCTTCGGGTCTCTGGACAAGATCCCATGTCTGATTCTTCTCAATCTGATTTAATTCATCATTCATGGATTTCACCCAAGATTCATCATTTGCAGCTTCTTCGAATGAGGATGGCTCTACAACTGATAAAAATGTAGATTTGGTGTTTTTCCTCATCCTTCTTATTTGAGTGGGTGCACTTATGTCCCCAATTATGTTTGATGGATCAATCTCAGCTCTTCAATTTCTCCTACGAGGTTTAGTAGCATTCTCTTCAGCCATAGTTTCTTCTTCAGATTCTTCTTCCAAGTTAACATCATGATGTGACTGCTGTGTATTTTGAACAACTTCCTCTATTTCTGTATTTGTATTTTCTTCATGTTCACTTTGTTCTTGACATTCTATCAAATTAGAATATGACATCCTTGAAGCATTTGTGGTTTTCTATTCAATTATCTTAACATCACTGCTTTCCACAATCCTTCCCAAATGCTTGTTGAAACATTTGTAGGATTTTCTGTTCATTGAGTAATCGAGTAAAATTCCTTCATCTGCATTGTTGCCATATTTCTCTTGATTTCCTTCTTTGTTCCTGATGAAGCATTTACTTCCAAAGACATGAAAGTATTTTAGAGAAGGCTTCCGTCCATGCCACAATTCATATGGTGTCTTTGTCTCACCCATATAAAGTCCTGTTCGATTCTGAATGTACACTGCAGCTTGAACAGCCTCTTTCCAGTAATGACGTGGAATACGACTCTCAATCAGCATAGTTCGTGCCATGTTGTTCACATGTTGATTCCTTCGTTCAGCAACTCCATTTTGTTGTGGAGTTCTCACAGTAGATACCTCATGCTATATCCCATGCTTCTCCAGATAATTTTCAAATTTGATGGATGTGTATTCTAATTCATAGTTATATCGCAACACATTGATTGTTCGTCTAGTATCATTCTCGACAATTCGCCGATATGTTTTCATGCATTCAAGGACTTGTCGTCTCCTGTGAATGACCATCACACATGCCATTGTACTATAATCATCTATCAAAATGACAAAGTACCTTTCTCCATGAGTTTAGGCAACATTTATTGGCCCACATACATCTGTATGAATCAGATCAAGAAGGTGAGATGCCCTTTTCTTCTTTGGCCGATATGAACTGCAGACCAGCTTCCCACGAATACAAGCATCACAAGATTTTTCACTCTCACGCTTCAGGTTGGGAATGTCAATGAAAATTCTCAATTTTTATATTTTCTCCATGTCCTGTTGATTGATGTTTCCTAGTCTCTGATGCCACAAATTGTTTTCTTCTTCAACAGTCATGTAACATACTTTTTCTTCACTATCAACCTGATACAAGTTGCTTTCCGTTCTGCATCCCTTCATAAGTGAATTTCCAGTCTTTCCCTTTATAGTGCATCCTTTCTGATTAAAAGTAACTATAAGTCCTGAGTCACAGAGTTGGCTCACGCTGAGGAGATTATGGTGTAGGCCATTTACGTAAAAGACTTTTGTCTTCTTTAGTTTTATCTTAGCTAATTCGGTACCTCCACTCCCTTTGATTTTCAGAGCCCCATCATTACCAAATCTTACTGTACCATCAACCTTCCTTATGATATTCGTTAGTAGGATGGCATTACCTATCATATGAGATGAACAACCGCTATCCATAATCCAGGTACTGTTGTTTTTTGTAGCTTTGAGGGCCACCTCTGCAATGTTGGATTTCTCAATCTTCTTCTTTTCCTTCCATGATACATTAGATTGAGTAAATAGAACTAATGGCCTTTCAATTATCTCTTCCACATACAAAGGTTCTTCATAGTCGAAGTCTTATTTGAGAACTGAAAACCTGTTTGAATGAGCAACAAAGTCTTGCTGACGAGACTTGACTTGTCTTGATCTTCGGTATGAGGTGTCCATGTCCCTTCTCTGCCTGAAATTAGTGGCCTTATGAACAAAGTTATAACAACGATAACAATATCCATAGAAATTATATCTTCTATAAGAATTAGGATATGAAATTGTTCTCCTTTTTTGAACTTCTATATTTTCTCCATTCAGATAGCTTCTTTACTCTTCACAATAAGACATGGTATGGCTCAGATAGCCACAGAACTGACACTTCATGAGAGGAAATGACTTTTCACTTGAATTTCTCTTTATACCTTCTTCCTTGTGAGAATAGTTAGATTGTCTGTCATTTCTAAATGTCTGAGGATAATTTTCAGTTCTCCTTTTAGTTTGGAATGAGGGTTATTTTTTCGGCACTCTAGGTAACATTTCAACATGTTCAACTTTCATCTTATCTTTCTTTTGGATCTTTTCACTTCCATCAGTTGATGTCTCAGCCTCACAGCCAATTGCACTCTTTCCCATGCAAGCGGGTCTTTGATCACTCAAGATTTTTCCAACCCCATTTGAACCACACTTGGATCTTGCTAGTAATTGTGCATCTAAGAATCTTCTAAACTATATTTTCTTCCTCGATTATTTTGGAATTGATTCAGTCTCTAGTTTACTCCTTAGAGTAACAACTTCCTCCTCAAGACCCTCAGCAGTCTTGGATTTTTCATCCAGTCTGGAGGTGAGGTCATTGATGACCTTTTCCTGCTCTTCAATTCTCAGCTTCAGATCTACAACATCATCATTGCCTTCAATTATTTTAGACTGTACCTTCACAAATTCTTCCAGTCGTTCAATTTTAACTTCAAGTTGATCAACGTATTCAGTTGATTCTTCTACAATTGATTTACACTTATTGCAGCTCTTACATTTAATCTTAAGCTTACTAACTGCATCCTCAAGTGGCATCTCAGGATCTACACAAGTTCTCAGTTGTTTTTCTCCATCAGTATCTTCTGACTTTTCAACAGTGGCCATCATAGAAGCATGGTTCCTAGTTTTGAATTCTGGTTCTTCTTCATCACAGAATTCATTATCATCTTCTTCTTCTTCATAGAGAAAACTCTTCCTTTGCATTTTTTTACCAGATTTGAAGTCTCTATTTTTGAAGAACCTTCTTTGAGGCTTCTCGAAGTTTTCATCTTCACTATCTTTATCATTGATATTTCTTAAGCATTGAGAGGCAATGTGCTCAACTTTTCCACAACGAAAACATGTGAGAGGTAACTTCCCTTTGAATTTTACTTTCCCCTTCTAGAACTTCTTTTCAATGAGAGAAAGTATTTATTTTTCTTCGTCATCTTCACTGCTACTATCTTTTGAGATTTCTAGTTTATCCATTGCCATGAATGCTATTTCCTTGCTCACACGAGTCGTAGCATATTTTGGTTTGACTC
Source organism: Viscum album (assembly GCA_963277665.1). NCBI lineage: Eukaryota > Viridiplantae > Streptophyta > Magnoliopsida > Santalales > Viscaceae > Viscum > Viscum album. The sequence continues at coordinate 330,818,495 of OY728128.1, forward strand.
TCATTTCAAATGCTACCAAGCTGCTCAGTAGATCATCTAGAGAAAGTTTGGAAAGATTTATTTCCTCATGGGCTGACACCTTTGCATTATACAGAGGTGGAAGTCTTATTAATATTTTCTTTACAATATCATTGTATTTGATTTCTTCACCTAGACCCCAAATTGCTCCAACCACTTCAGTAATTCAATTGAAGAAAGAGTCTGCATTCTCGTCTGGATGCATCTTCAGATCATCAAACCGATTGTGCAGCACTTGTATTTTCTCCTCCTTCACTTTGCTATCTCCTTCTTAAATATTCTCAAGTTTATCCCACATGGACTTTTTTGAGGTGCAATTCATCACCTTTAGGTAGATATGATCAGAAAGGGCTGCAGTGAGTGCATTCTGTACTTTAGCATCTGCATCAAGAATTTTCCTGTCTATTTCAGTCATAGCCAGGCATGTTTGATCAATGACTTTTATTCCTTGCACAGTATAATAGAGAACTTCCATTCCAAGAGGTCTTAGATGAGATCTCATTCTGTTCTTCCAAATATGGAAATTACTTCCATCAAAGTGAGGGACTCCCCTGACATTGACTGCATTTTCAATGATGAAAAAGGACATATTCAACACCAGCAACCTTTATGCTCTGATACCACTTGAGGGTTCCTGGGACACCCTAAAAGGGGAGGGATGAATCAGGGTGACAAATTTTTCTTCTTAAAGTTGTGGATCTTGTTCCCACGTTGGTAGGAACTTGTTGAACCTGTATGATGAATATGATTAGAAAGCAAACATTCACATACACAGAAAAGACACAGCACTTTTTACTTGGTTCACCACTGAGGGCTATGTCCAATGAGCATATTCCAACAAGTTGTCAGTCATACCCAATTCCACTAATATTCACTCGTTGTGGATTACAATGGTCTGGGCACAGACACTCTATCCCAGGCTCACTACCTTTACAAAGGTTCAGAGATAGCTCACGGCTTCCCTCAGGTCACTCCCGTTGACTCCCCCTGGCTCACTGCCCTTGGTGAAGTCACACTCAGTTTATAGACATGAATGTATCTTCATTATTACTAAAGAATGCATCCTATTTTTTATGTAGATTCTATATTAAAGTCCAGTTCTCACAATAAGATGAATATCAATTTGAGCTGAGGGTACCGGGCACAATCTTCTAGCTTTTGTGCAGCTTCAAGAGGACATATGTACTTTCACAACACTGGCGCGCTTCTCCAAGATCGGCGCACAAGTTTCAATCCCGGCGCACAAGTGACCCAAAACAACTTGTGCGACACTGCCTCTTTCAACTTCGAACTTGCGTGATGTTGTGCCTTTATCTCCCCAACCGCCTTGGTCGTGCAACCAACAATCAGCGCGCAGCCTCTACTTGCATGCCCCCAACAACCACTTGCACAACTCCACTACTTGCGTGACAAGAGTTGAAATCCGTTAAAAATGAGGAGGGGTGGTCCAGTATATATAGGCAAACTGGACTTCATGTGCGATGGCGCGCAAGTCAACCATCGGCGCGCAAGTCTCTGCATGCAGCTCTCTTTCCTGCTAGTCACTTGAGCAGCCAACTTTCAAACTTGCGTGAACCTCTTTCCATTTCCAAATTTTGATCTCCTAATCTCGAAAAACCATGGGTGTGCAAGTTATCTAGTTTTCAAGGCATCAGCACGCAAGTGTCTTCCCGTCACACAAGTCACCTACGCAACCTCACCAAAACTTGTGCGACCCTTATCCCTTTGCTATATTTTGATGATCTGATCTTCAAAAACATATGGTGTGCAAGTTTCCTATCCTCCAAACCTTGTCATGCAAGTCCCTTTTCCAAAAACACTTTTCTTTATTGGCTGATTTTCAGACCCAAAAATTTCGCAAACACTGGGAAGCAGCGCCACCTTCACTACTGTTGTCTGCTTGAACGGTATGATCTTTTTGCTGGTACACATTCTGAACTTCCACTGAGGATTGACAACACTCACAAACCATAAGCCAAATCATGCTTAGAATTCCCTGGTTCCAACACTATAATGATTTATTCTTTCTTGAATAATTATCATTATATTATTGTTTTTATATGATTGAGGTAGGAGGATCTCTAGAGTACTAATTCGGTATTGAGAGAGAGCTATATAATTCACTGTGCCTAAAAATACTCAATTTCAATCAACCAATATATAATAAAGATAATAATATATTTATATTTTTAAAGATAGGGTAAAATACTATTTTATATCACAATGAACCCTAGATACTATAAATAACCTTATATTACCTCATTCTATGTAATAATATTGTTATTATTATTATTATTTTCTCATGGTATTAACATACTATAAAAATGATCAATATTATTTTAGAATCTTGTAAATTAATATTTATCACTAAACATAATCTTGGTCTTCTAGTATTCAAAAATATTTATAAATAAATATTATATATCCTTATAATAATTTATCACCATGTGAATAATTATTTATATAATTTATAAAATAATAAAACCTAAAAAATATTCCTAGGACAAGAGAATAATATTAATTCCAATAATTAAATTCAAATAGAATTTAATTGAGATCAGTGTAACAACATAGTTTCTAAAATTCTTGGGTTCATTATCATTGGAATTAGGTGGGTCTTTTTAAACTCCAATAATACTATCTATGAAAGGTTCAAGTAACCAAAGAGAATTTATTTTATGCCACAACATCAATAATAATATATGAGTTTTGTTTTTTTAATATAATAAATTTTTCATGATATCTCATTAAGCATGTTGCACACTCATGTAATCCATATATTTTCTTGGTAATTCATTCTTTAACTATTTAAAATAAACTCATCATTACAGCATGACTATGGAATATAATGTGATAGTTATATTTCAATCAAATTTTCTAGATATCAACTTCAATGAATATGGAATGGACCAATACTTCCTTGACAAATTCATTAATAACTTATCATTCATGACGCACCCAACATACCCATCATTTCCATAAAATATTTTCATCATGGTTTCTGGAAATAAGTCTAAGCTTTTGATTCATGACATGTGTTTGAAACCATATGAGAATTGGCGTTTCTATGTGTTGTGTGTTGGTTTCATTGGGAAGCCTATCACTATCAAACCTTATGAGTTGGTTTGTTAGATGTGGTGTTTTCATAGACATGGTGTGTTGAACAATGTTAAATTTGTTTTTCACCAAATCAATTGTTTCATGAGACAGTTTTTTTCTTAATAGAGGGAAAATATCAGATTTCATGAACCAATTTATGATCGGAGAATGTCGATCAAGATAATACTGAGAGTCAGTTTAATGATATTGATGAAAGAGGAGTGCACAGATTGGGTTGCATCATGTAAAGGTAGGTAGTGGAGTTCCATTTTGATTATTGACTAGGTATGTTCAAAAATATTCAATACAAAGGTATGAAAGACCTGTAACTTATTTAGAATGTTTCATGTAAAAGTTTTAACTATTTCATAGTGTTTTCCAAATTTTTGGTTTCTAAAATATATAAAATGGTAATATTTATTCAAAAATTTCGAGTTTAATGAAATATGGATTTTTAGTTATACCATATAAAAATATCGTGATGTTGTGAAATTCAAGAAGGTGCTGCATGTTGAAAAAGAATTGGTTTTTCATGAAAGATTGGTGATTTGAGAAAGAATGTTTTGTAAAATATGGTAACTTTCAAGGCTAGGACACTTTCATGAAATGTTTCATGATGGATTTAAGTTTCATGAACAGATTGAAGAGTTTCAGGAAATGTCATTAGTGAGTGCGAAAATTTCAAAAGGGCATGGAATGTTCTATAAATCGGCAGCAACCTAGATTTGAAGTAGTTGGACTTTTTGAAGATCTAAAGGCTCTAAAATCAAGAAATAGTTTTGTGAAGGTTTTTCTTCTGAAAAGTATTCATAGGAAAATATGATCCATGAATAAAATTATTTTAATGATCTAAAAAACGTTTTTATTGGTGTTCTATAAAACTTCATGAAATATTATTAGTTTTTTGAAAGACTATGATTTTTGCGATAGAGAAATAAAATCGATTTAGAGGAAAAGTCTATAAAAGTTCTTCAAATGTTTCATGAACCAATTATGTTTCATGATATGAAAAGTGATTATAACATATTTTATACTTTTTGATGTATATATTACATGATATAATGTTTAATATTGAAGAGTAAGATACTTTATTGTTGATGTTACAACCAATTTTTGAAAGAGAATATGAAGATAAATGGACACTAATCAGTGAGTCAACTATCATATGTTTAATTTAAGTCTTGGAATGTGGGACAAAAAAAATTCCCTCTGGGATTAGAGATAAAATAGAGAGGAAAATTGGAGTAACCCATTGATGTTAGTGAGCTAAATCCTAAATCTTTAAAAAGAGTGAGCCATGATCTGAGTAGAGACCCAAACTTGACTTACATGGACATTACATTACATTTGTGTAATTTTTAATACATGATATAAAAAGGTGCCCAAATACTGTATTAGTTTAGTGTCTTTTTAGACATAGAACATAATCTTCTAACTTGGTGAAATATATTCAACATCTCCCATAAAGATCTTTCCCTTTTCTTTTCCTACCAAAAACATTTCATTATATCTTGGGAAAAAAACATAAAAAGGGTGAGCGCAAAATCTCAGTAAGGGTAAAATTGGAGAACATAAAACAAACCATATTCATATGAATGTAAAAACATGATCATAAAGTTTAAATGTAAAAATCTTGAGTCTAGAAAAAAATCTTGGTAGTTCATAAGGCATAAATCATAATGAAATCATGAACCATTAGACATTTTTATTGGAATAAAACATGGAATTGTGGGGAAAATAATCACATAATATGATATACATGGTAGCCAAGGAATTATTTCCAGGACCTTAATAGTTGACAAATTCCATTACTAAACTGGGTTTACTTGACCTTCGATCAATGTATTACTTATTTGGATTTACTTATCATTCCAGCCCTGTATTATAGAACCATATGTACTTTTCCTTACAGTCATGTTTATCTATTTTGATATGAATATTTACCCAATTAATTGGATGGAGATATAGGTCCCACCCATCTCATAATGAAATCATTCTTACATGGTCACAAAATCATAAATCATTCATCATAACATAACCCAAGAAATAAAACAGGTTTCTTAAACAAAATTCTATCATAACATAATCCATATAAAAGATCCTTCCATCATTAACATAGTAAAATCAAAGTAATAATAGGTATATAAATATAACCATATGTTATCTTAAATGGAAAATAAATTTGATAAAACACTTGAACTTAATTCTAGAATAAAATATCATTTTTGAAAAATGTTTTCTTTTCTCAAAATGACAAAAAAAATTAAAAGACAATATTTTAGTTGGAAATGATCTTTAAATCTTGTAGATGAATATTTATGGATATAAGGTTTCATGAAACTGTAAAAAAATCCATTCATGCCATATAAGTTAAAAAACATTCTTCGCATACTATTTCTAGAAATGTTAAAAAGTAACTTGTATGGAAAATGAAAGAATGATTCCTTCCATTCCGTTTAATAAAAATTTACTAATTGGTAAAATTGACTTTAAATAGTATTAAATGGATTGAAATAATATTATATATTTAGGGAACATGGATTTGGATGATAAATATACCCCAGTAAATGCAGACATATAAAAAATCACAGTAAATAATGAGATTGCACAATTATCCCTTACCATTGATATAATTTCTTCTGTATGTGTCTATAACACCTATATATTGGGTTTAAACATATTTTTAACATGATAAAAAACCATAATAATATCTATGATCTCATATATGATTCACTTATTACTTTATATTACACGTTTAATTAATTATTTATTTATTTATTTTTGATTTCATCTATATAGTCCCCTTAATCGTCATTAATTCCTTTATTGATCATATGTAGGGAACAAGAAAAATGGGGCAAAGAACACCCCAAAATCAAACAAGGAGTTAAGGGGGTATAATGTAATACAGTCCTAGAGCGTCCCCTCTGATCAGGTTCCTCCCTTCAAGAGGAAAATACAACACCTCCCTTCAAACGTGGTCTCACATATTTTTCATGATCTTATTACCTAGACAATGATTTTTTATCTTAAATAATTTAAAACATGATTTATATATCATATATATAAATATATATAATAGATAGATAAATGAAACGGAATACACCGATCAAGGAGACGGTAGGTCGTACGTATGCATGAACATTGTTTCTATTTCATTATTGAATTGAATAGAAGAATGAAAATGACAAATATATATATATAAATAAATCCTGTATTATTATTATTTCATATATTTCATTCTTATTTATTATATATATTCATTATAATCATTCTTGATTAGTTAATGTGGATAATGAATCTCATCGCATCGTGGAGACGGTAGGTCGTATGTATGCACGAGCGAAAATATCATTCAATTGATGATTAAATTGTAACATCCCAAGTAAGTAATGAATAATATATATTATTATCTATGTCTATTTATGAATTTAATAGTGTTTTAGAGGCTTAAAATGAGAATAAATCCAATCTTAAGAATGGAATACACTAATATTTTTAAAATATTGTTTTACTGCCTTTTGATGGAAACCCATTTTTAAATCAAACTTTTGACAATTTTATAGGCTATATTTGTCTAAATAAACTTATTTTTTATGATTGGTACATTGAAATTTACATTGGATAATTTTTTGGTATTTTTCTGACAATGTTCATTTTTTAATGAATAGTAAAAAATACTGCATTTTACATCAAAACTGCGTTTTCGTCTAATTTTATTATATGTTTAGATTATCTTTATAATTTGTTTTATGGTTTCAATAGAATATATTTTTACCATTTAATAAAATGGTGGTCATTGGGATTAATTTCACTTTGTAATTGGTCATAAACCAGTTCCAAACTTTTCATAGATATTGTTTCAAAAAATACCCGCTATTTGTTTTGACAACTGGAATTATTTTTAAATTAATTATTTCAATTTCTATGTTTCTAATTCGGTAAAATGGATTCCATATTTTTAATTAGAAGGTCCAAATTATGTAATTAAGACTCTTTTGTTTTTTGGACATTATGAATAGTAACGATGGTAATTATCTTTAATTATCTTGATTAATGAGTAATCGGGTAGTTAAGGATAATAAAATAATATCATAATAATAAAAAATGACCACAACATGTGTCCTAATGCTAAGTTTTGTCTCATGTAAGACCATGGGATGCCTTGTGACAAACTTGGGGACCCCATTGAATCCGTTTTGTGTGAAAGTGACTCTTTATCTTTTTATTTTTCAAGAAAGTTAAATATAACAAAGAATGTATCACCTGAGTAAAACATTTTTAATTTTGTATAAATAAATGATATCTTGGACTATAAATGTTCATTGTAAATCTAAAAATATTTCATACATCATAATTTTTTTTATAATTTTTAGAGATTAAATAAATTAAATTATTTATGATATCATGCTGATGCAGCGATTACCTCATTATTTAACGATTTATATAAAATAAAAAGATAATGTAAAATATACAACCTAAACTTTTCAAAGACCTATTGGATGAGTATATTTCGAACAATTATCACCTTATCCTCAATATACATCAATGTGTGACCTTTAAAATCCAAAACTCATTTGAAAATAAAGTAATATTTTATACCTTTCCAAGAGTGCCCCTCCTATCCTCTTATAAATGGCTCCCACCTCTACCTCCTTACACACACCTATCCAGCCTTTGTTTAGGCCAATACCTGAACATTTTGTCTCTCTGCATCCCTCTATTACTCCTAGAATCCTCACTTTGGGCATAAGTCTTCCCAAGGAAGCCTTTGAGCTCAAATCAAAAAGAGTTATCTGATTTTAAGGTAATGTCTTCACTTGAATTCTTTTGTTGTATTTTGCTTCTCCAACCCCATAACTCTTTTTATTAATTTATTTTGTAACAACTCCAGTATATTCAATATATTAGGATGTTGTTATAATAATCATTCGAGCTACACTTACACACACCTACAACTAATGGTTAAAGAACATATTGTTTCTCTGGTTGGCGAATTTCTGTCTCACAAAACGATGATTGTTTAACACTCATATAACACCATCAAAGGTGACCATTAAGATGTCACTATATTTATATATGATATATAATATGTTTATGTTTTAATTAAGCTTCATTATTTTTCATTTATGGCATACCTTTATGGTTTCCATTATGGGTAAACGTGATATCTACATTTTACGAAGTGCGGACTACCGCCCCCTCAAAGTGATTTGATTCATTAATACCATATGTGGTACGTATAAAAGATAGATTTAATGATATTAAATATGATATTATACTGGAATTATAATATACCATTATATAATTATTATTTCATTCCATTAAAGTATGAGATAGAAATGAAAGTAGCGTTCATGCGTACGTACAGTTTACCGTCTCCATGAACGGTGCATTTCATTTCTTATCCTCAAATGTAATGTACTATTATAAGTGCATATTTATAATGTATATATATGATTTATGTTACATATAAATGATTAATATAATTCTAGAATTAAAATATACATATCTCTCATTTAGTTTTAATTCCATTAGTATGACATAGAAATGAAAGTAACGTTCATGTGTACATATGACTTACCGTCTCCATGAACAGTGCATTTCATTTCTTACCTCTAAATGATTATTTAATATTATAAATGCTTATATATACTGGATATATAGGATATATGGCATCTACATCTTGAATATCATTCTTGTGATAATGGATATTTGACTACGTGAACAAATTGTAAATATAAGAAATTCACATTTGACTCAAGTACCAAATATCGACAAAACGACCGTTATTAACTTAAATGACTACATAATGTTCATAACATGGTAATAAGTGATATAAGAGGAATAATGAACTTTAAAAAGGTTCTTAGTCAAGTATAAATTAACTCATGTTTATTATTCAGGACATTAAAGAACGATCGAGTCAAGTCAGACCCGATGTATGGGACTTCGTCTCAATCTTCATTCATAGAGGCATATTTTGTTTTATACACCACATTCTTTTATACTGCATATAAACCCCTTTTACGTTTACATTTATTCAAAAGGAATATTTTTTTATACGAAGCATTTTACCGAACGACAAAAGGGAGGGTTTTTTCATACGTATGCGGCGACAATGACTTCTCCGCCGTCGTGGCCATTATTTGAGTTTCAGCTTCCTCTACAAGCCATAACTTTTTTAAATGAAAAATAAATACCATGTTTTACTTTTATTTTATTTTGGTATTGAAAATGGTTTTCATAATTTTTTTTATCAATTTGTTGTATTGATATCTTGTGACTGAAAAGTGTAAATGTTATGTTTCCTTTATGCATGTTTTATGTGATACGATTATGTTATGGTTATTTGGAATTGTTATGAAGATGGGTGGTTCTGTGATAAACTAAGGGCAGGTGAGCCTGATATAGCTCTTCAATGCATTGGGTAACGCGATAGGGTTGAATGTTAAGGTTTCTCCGACGAGATTTAGGGAATATACAGTGATGGTTATTCCAAATGTAACTAAGAGGGTTACTCCCTACGTAAGAATGTTATGAATGCCTCAAGTTACCTTTATGTCTTATGATTTCTATTATTTATTCATGATTCGATGAGGTATGTTAAAGTGCTTATGTTTTATGGGTAATGTATGATTTCATTCTTATGTATATATGAACTCATGTTTCCTTTCCATATTTTATTTATAACCCTTACTGAGATTTTTATGCTCATCCCACATTTTTGAAATTTTTTTCACAGGTCAAGGGAAAGGTATATGATATGATGACAGTGTCAAAGAAGTGTTAAGAAAGAATCCATGTTTTATTTTAAATATGTTTCTGTTGATGGGAAAAATTAATACTATATTTTATGTAACCACTTTGTTTAAATGTGGAATGTAATTAAAGTTTTATCATCTAATTCTCTAAAACTCTAAACCTAAAAAGATCCTAAAAGGGTAATCTTGTAATAACTCAAGATTAAGTAAGGTTTAAGGCCAAGGCCTTATAGTTGGTATCAGAGGTCGATTTAGATAACTTTAGAAGTTAGAATTCTATTAAATGATTATCCAAAAATATTTTTTTATGGTCAAATTGAAATGATATAGCATTTGAAAATTACCATGTTGCGTCACCTAAGATATTTCTGTGTTAAGAATGGTTTTTCATAGAGAAAAAAGAATAGATTTTTTGGGAAGGCATACAGAGGGAAATGACCTTTCAAATCAGTATCCTGAGATGGTTCGAATCAGAACAAAATTGTTTGTTGCAGTGATGGATCATTTGACTCAGGTGAAAAAAGTTGGTTGTGTTTATTCATGATATTTTTTTGTTTTCAAAAAGTAAAGAAGAGCATGAAATTCAGTTAAGGGATATTTTTCAAACCTTTAAAGAAAATAAATTGTATGGGAAATTCAGAATGTGTGAGTTTTGGTTGCAACAAATTTCTTTCCTTGGTCATATTTTTTCTAAAGATGGAATAACTGTTGTTCCTGCAAAAACAGAGGTTGTGGAAGAATGGACAAGACCCACAAATGTAACCGAGATTCGTAGTTTTCTTGTTTTGGGAGGTTGTTACCGAAGGTTTGTTAGAAATTTTTCATGGTTATCTAGTCCAATGTCTAAGCTAACTCGAAAGGGTATTAAGTTTATATGGACAACAGAATGTAATGATTGTTTTCAGAAATTGAAAAGAAGATTGGTGAATGATCCAATTTTTGAAATACCTTCCAAGAATGGGGAGTTTGTTATCTAAAGTGAGGCTTCATTGAAAGGACTTGGTTGCGTCCTAATGCAGAATGATCAGGTAATTGCTTATGCTTCACGTTAGTTGAAAACTCATGAGGTAAATTACCCCAAACATGATTTGGAATTTGTTGCCATTGGATTCGCTTTAAAAATTTGAAGGCATCATTTGTATGGATTAAAGTGTGAAATATATACCGATCACAAAAGTTTAAAGTATATATTTACTCAGAAAGAACTGAAGATGAGACGGAGGAGATAGATATAATTAATCAAGTATTATGATTGTACAATTCATTACCATCCGGGAAAAGCAAATAAAGTGGCTGATTCTTTGAGTCGAAAATTTAATGCTTTATTAACAATGTTGTGTTTGGAACTTGATCCTTTGGTTAAGGATTTGATGAAATTTGGCATAGAATTTGTTCATGCAGGATGTCCTTCTGTTTTGTTTTAGGTATCAGTGAAATCTTCTCTATTAGACAGAATCAAGCAAGCACAGAAGCAAGACAGTGAGTTGCAGAAAAAGGTAGAGCGGGTTCATAAGGATCATCCAGGAAGTACCAAGATATATAGAGATCTTAGAGAGTATTACTGGTGGGACAGAATTAAAAGAGATATTACTGATTTTACTATGAAGTGTTTGACTTGTCAACAGGTAAAAGCAGAGTGGCAGTTACCGAATGGGATGTTTCAGCCTTTACCAGTTCTAGAGTGGAAATGGGAAACAATATCCATGGACATTGTTGTGGGATTACCAAAGACATCTCAGGGTAATAATGCAATATGGGTTATTGTTGATTACTTGACTAAATTTGCTCATTTTCTTGCTATGCGGGATACTTTTTCCCTAGATCAACTTTCCCGTTTGTATCTTAAAGAGATAGTCAGGTTACATGGAGTTCCTCTCTCCATAGTATCTAATTGTGATCCCAGGTTCACTTCTAACTTTTGAAAATGCCTTCAAAAGCAATTGGGTACTGAATTAAATTTTAGTACAGCTTTTCAACCGCAATCAGATGGGCAGTCAGAAAGAACGATTCAGACATTGGAGGATATGCTACATGCTTGTTCGATGGATTATCAGGGAAGTTGGGACCAACATATTTCTTTGGTTGAGTTTTCTTATAATAACAATTTTCATTCTAGTACACAGATGGCTCCATTTGAGGAATTATATGGGAAGCAGTGTCGAACTCCAGCTTTCTGGGATAAAGTGGGTGAAAGGAAGTTCATGGGATAGGAATCGGAAGAATAGTTTGCAGAAAAAGTTCAGTTGATACAAAAACACATGAGAACAGCTCAGAGCAGGCAGAAGAGTTATGCGGACAACAAGAGGAAGGATCTCTCTTTTGAGGTAGGTGATCATGTTTTTCTGAAAGTTTCACCATGGAAGAGTGTGATGCGATTTGGTAAGAAAGGAAAGCTGAGTCCAAGGTTCATTGGACCAAATGAAGTTATGGTGAGAGTTGGATCAGTTTCACACCGAGTGGCTTTACCTCCGAGTTTATCTCAGGTACACAATGTTTTTCGTGTTTCGATGTTGAGAAAGTATATGTCAAATCCATCTCAAGTTTTGAGTCCAGTGGTAGTTCAGTTGGAAGAAAACCTATTTTATGAGGAAAAACCAGTCCAGATTCTTGACCATAGGGAGAAAGTGTAACGGAATAAGGTGATTCATCAGGTAATGGATTTGTGGAAAACCCACAGGATTGAAGAGGCAACATGGGAATCTAAAAATGCAATGAGGGATAAATACCCCCACCTACTCGATAAGTAAATAAATTACGGGGATGCAATTTTCTAAAGGGGGAAGGATGTAACATCCCAAGTATGTAATTAATAATATACATTATTATCTATGTCTATTTATGAATTATATAGTGTTTTAGTGGATTAAAATTAGAATAAATCCAATCTTAAGAATGGAATACACTAATATTTTTAAAATATTGTTTTACTGCCTTTTGATAGAAAACAATTTTTAAATAAAACTTTTGACAATTTAATAAGATTTATTTTTCAAAATAAACTTATTATTTATGATTGGTACATTGAAATTTAAATTGTATAATTTTTTGGTATTTTTCTGACAATGTTTATTTTTTAATGAATAGTGAAAAATACTGCATTTTACATGAAAACTGCTTTTTCATCTAATTTAATTATGTGTTTAGATTATCATTATAATTGGTTTTATGGTTTAAATAGAATATATTTTTACCATGTAATCCAATGGTGTTCTTTGGGATTAATTTCACTTTGTAATTGTTCATAAACAAGTTCCAATCTTTTCATAGATATTGTTTCAAAAAAACCAGCTATTTTTTTGACAATGGGAATTATTTTTAAATTAATTATTTCAATTTATATGTTTGGAATTTGTTAAAATGGATTCCATATTTTGAATCATAAGGTCGAAGTTATGTAATTAATACTCTTTTGTTTTTTGGACATTTTGAATAGTAATGACAGTAATTATCTTTAATTATCTTGATTAATGAGTAATTGGGTAGTAAAGGATAATAAAATAATATTATAATAATACAAAATAACCACAAAATGTGTCCTAATTCTACTTTTTGTATCTTGTCCGACCATAGGATGCCTTGTGCCAAACTTGGGGACCCCATGGAATCACTTTTGTGTGAAAGTGACTCATTATCTTTTTATTTTTAAAAAAAGTTAAATATAACAAAGAATGTATCACCTGTGTAAATCATTTTTAATTTTGTCTACATAAATGATATATTGGACTATAAATAGTAATTGGAAAGATAAAAATATTTCCTACTTCATAATATTTGTTTTATAATTTTTAGACATTAAATAAAATAAATTATTTATTACATAATGATGATGTAGTGATTACCTCATTATTTAACGATTTATATAAAATAAAAAGATAATGTAAAATATAAAACCTACACTTGTCAAAGACCTATTGGATGAGTATATTTCGAACCATTATCACCTTATCCTCAATATACATCAATGTGTGACCTTTAAAATCCGAAACTCATTTGAAAATAAAGTAATATTTTATAACATTCCAAGAGTGCCCCTCCTATCCTCTTATAAATGGCCCCCACCTCTACCTCTTTACCCACACTTATCCAGCCTTTTGTTAGGGAAATACCTGAAAATTTTGTCTCTCCGCATCCCTCTATTACTCCTAGAAGCCTCACTTGGGGCATAAGTCTTCCCAAGGATGCCTTTGAGATCAAATCAAAAAGAGTTATCCGATTTTAAGGCAATGCCTTCACTTGTGTTCTTTTGTTTTATTTTGCTTCTCCAACCCCCTAAACTCTTTTTATTCATTTCCTTTGTATCAAATAAAATATATTAAATATACTAGGATGTTTTTATAATAATCATTCGAGCTACACTTACACAAACCTACATATAATGGTTAAAGAACATACTAATTATGTGGATGGTGAATTTCTGCCTCACGAGATGATGATTGTTCAACACTCATATAACACCTTCAAACATGGCCATTAATAAGTAACTATATTTATATATAATATATAATATGTTTATGTTTTACTTAAGATTCTTCATTTTTTATTTATGTCATACCTTTATGGTTTTCATTATCGGTAAACACGATATCTTCATTTTAGGAAGTGCGGACTACCACCCCCTAAGAGACATTTGATTCATTAAAACCCTATGTGGTACGTATAAAGGATAGATTTAATGATATTATATATGATATTATACTGGAATTATAATATACCTTTATATAATTATTATTTTTTTCCATTAAAGTATGAGATAGAAATGAAAGTAGCGTTCATGCGTACGTACGGCTTACCATCTCCATGAACGGTGCATTTCATTTCTTATCCCCAAATGTAATGTACTATTATAAGTACATATATATAATGGATATATATGATGTATGTTACATATAAATGATTAAAATAATTCTAGAATTAAAATATTCATATCTCTCATATAGTTTTAATTCCATTAGTATGACATAGAAATAAAAGTAGCGCTCATGCGTATGTACGGCTTACCGTCTCCATGAACAGTGCATTTCATTTCTTACCTCTAAATTATTATGTAATATTATAAATTCAGGTATATACTGGATATATATTATATATGGCATATACATCATGAATATCATTCTCTTTATTATGGATATTTTACTACATGAAAAAATTGAAAATATAAGAAGTTCACTTTTGACTCAAGTGCCAAATATCGACAAAACGACCATTATTAACTAAAATGACTACATAATGTTCATAACATGGTAATAAGTGATATAATAGGAATAATGAACTTGAAAAAGATTCTTAATCAAGTAGAAATTTACTCAAGTTTATTATTAAGAACATTAAAGAACGATCGAATCAAGTCGGACCCGAGGTATGGGACTTCGTCTCAATCTCCATTCATTGAGGTATATTTTGTTTTATACACAACTTTCTTTTATATGGTGTATAAACCCCTTTTACTTTTACATTTATTCAAAAGGATTATTTTTTTATATGAATCATTTTACTAAATGACAAAAGGGAATGTTTTTTCGTATGTATGCAGCGACAATGATTTCTCCACCTCCATGACCATTATTTGAGTTTCAGCTTCCTCTACAAGCCATAAATTTTTTAAATGAAAAATAAATACCATGTTTTACTTTTATTTTATTTTGGTATTGAAAATGGTTTTCATAGTGTTTTTATATCAATATTTTGTATTGATATATTGTGATTGAAAAGTGGAAATGTTATGTTTCCTTTATACATGTTTATGTGATACGATTATGTTATGGTTCTTTGGCATTATTATGAAGATGGGTGGTTCTGTGATAAACTAAGGGTGGATGACCCCGATATAGCTCTACAATGCATTGGGTAATGTGAAGGGGTTTAACATTAAGGTTTCTCCGAAGAGATTTATGGAATATACTGTGATGGGTATTCCAAATGTAACCAAGAGGCTTACTCCCTACGTAAGAATGTTATGAATGCCTTAAGTTACCATTATGTCTTATGATTTCTATGATTTATTCATGATTTAATGAGGTATGTTAATGTTATTATGTTTTGTGGGTAAATTATGATTTCATTATTATGTATATATGAACTCATGTTTCCTTTCCATATTTTTTTATAACCCTTACTGAGCTTTTTATGCTCATCCCATGTTTTTGAAATGTTTTTCACAGGTCAAGGGAAAGGTAATGATATGATGATAGTGTTAAGGAAGTCTCAAGAATGAATCCATGTTTTATTTTAAATATGTTTCCGTTGATGGGAAAAATGAATACTATCTTTTATGTAACCACTTTGTTTAAATGTGGAATGTAATGCAAGTTTTATGATCTAATTCTCTAAAACTCTATACCTGAAAAGATCCTCAATGTGTAATCTTGTAATAACTCAAGATTAAGTAAGGTTTAAGGTCGGGGACTTATATAAATGGTATGGAATTGGATGATATATTTATTATAATGAATAATTATCATGGGATATTTATTATTTAAATTCATTATACTCATAATTATACCCATCCAATTTATGTATTTCTGAATAACAAATTACACCACAATGTGGAGATGGTAAGTCGTATGTACACAAGCATGGTGGTATTGTTATTCATAAGATGTAAAAAGTGGTATAAGTGTGTATCATAATTATAATATTATCTAAAAATTTATAATATACTGTATTTATTAATTTAGTATGGGAACAATATAATAAGAGGATGCATAAGAAGACAGTAATTTTGAACGAGATGATAAAACAATTACCTTTTCTTTAGGTATCCCTTTTCGGTATACCCAAAAGGATTTCTTCAGATGTATTTATTCCCAAAGGGTGTCCTCTAGTATGAAGTGAGGGAAGTTGGAAGCAGATTTGGTAAGGGGTTTTCAGAGCTGAAGTGCTTTGAATGTGTGAATAAAAGGGATGGTGAGGTTCCCTTTTATAAGAGAAGGGAGGGGAACCTTTGGAAAGTCTTAAAGAATTAATATATTACAAATTTATTTTTGGTTTATAATGTTCCAAAACACTTTTATTTAGATGAAAAGAGGAGTATGGGACTAAATCCTCTAAAAAATAAAATTTATACATGTTTTTTATTTTATTTTATTCCTTAAATTTTTATTTATCCTTATTTAATCTATTTAATTTTATTTGTGGTAATGAAATTCAAAATGTTAAATGGTTATTAATATGAACTTAGGTGTTAAAAATTTTCCATAATTGGATATTCTATGACATTTTATACCATATAGTTTTCACTTTTTCATTTTTAAATGTTTTTTTATTTTTAAATAATTTAATAATATGTTATTTTTATAAAATATCAATAGTGTCTATTTTGAAACTATTCATATTTTTTCATATTTATAAAATCCATACAAAAGATAAATTCTAAAAAATTTCTTTAATACACTGTTAACATGTCATTTTCACCAATAAAATTATTGGATCACATTAAATAGTTTATATGATATTTATTTTTATACTTTTAAAACCATTTAGTTTATATTTCTATCAATAAAATAATTTCAACATCACTATTGTTTCATCATTAAGGGTAATTATTTAATCTATAAAAATTATAAATAAATTCAGATGATGTAGATAATTTCATTAGATATTTGGAGACAATTCATTTTAGAATTATTATCATGTTTATCATTATATAAAATTTATTATACTAATAAGATATATGAGAGTGACATGTTGTCAACTTCATTTGTTTTAATTATAATTACATCACTTTCATGGAAAAAAGTCCCCTAAATGAATAAATTATGACCCCTATGTAATATTGGTAGACTTTAATTCATCCAATAGTATTTTGGTTGGTGTTATGGTAATTTTATTACCTTTATCATATTATTAGTTACCCTAAATTACCCGATTTAACTCTAACTATGGAAAATAAAAATTACCATAGTTACTATTCATATAATCCAAAAATAAATAAATGCAACTTATTAATATAATTTGGACCAAAAAAATCCAAATATGGAATCCATTTTTCATAATTCAAAACAAATAATTGGTAGAAATTAATATAAATTTAATTCTCGTTGTCAAAACCAAAATGTGGGTTTTTTAGAAGTAAAAACTTATCAAAAGATTGTCATGTGTTTATAGATAATTTAAATATGAAAATACATCCAATGACTAATATTGGATTAAATTATAATAACATTATCCAATTACAAATTAAAAATAATTAAAAATATAATCTAACTATAAAAATAATATAGATGAAAAAGAAGTTTTGAATTAAAATACAGTATTTTTCACTATTCATCAAAATGTGAATTTAATCAGAAAAATACCTAAATTTAATCCAAGTTAAATTTTGATGTATCTTATCCAAATAAGTTGTTTAGTTTATCAAATAGAATATATAAAATTGTTAAAACTAGATACAAAATTGGTGCGCCATCAAAAGACTGTAAAACTGCATTTTTTTAATAATACTTCTTTTAGATGAAAATTCGATTTTTTTATTATATAATTTCTCTAAAATATATAATTTTAATGATAATATTATATAAAATTAATAATTTGTTAATAATATTCATTAAATCATGTTTATAAATTAATTTAATAATAACTTATTGTTTAGTGAAACTTGATATTGCATACAACGCAAGCTATTGAGGAAGGTCGCTCTTGTGTGTAATGAAAGCCAAGCAATTATGGAGTTTTGTGAAAAATTACTTTGCTGTTGCATATAACATAATCAAAACACTGTTCTTTTATAAATTGAAAAAAATTGATACTCACTGTTTCAAGAAATTAATTCTATCAAACGAACTTGTATTTGTGTCTAATGCAAGACAGCTATAGTGTTGTGTGTACTGTAAAAAAATAAGGTGTTGCGTATAGTGAAATCTTATCTTGGTGTAGCCTATAACACCAGAAATCAAATAAATTAAAAATAATATGTCTCATAAAATCTTAGTGTGTCACATTATGACACCTTAAAATTAATTTCCCCTCAAAATTCATTGGGATTATAAATGTTTTACAACTTGAATGTTTCTTTCATAGAAAACCACATCTTAAAAAGGAATATTAAAACATCCTTTTAAAAATGAATGATAGAAACAAAATGGTTACCCAATGTAACTCATCCCTTGGATTCCACATAAGATAACATGGGTGGGAAGTGAAAACATGGATATGGAATAAAAATCTAACCCTCATGTTCTGATGGATAGTGATAGAGAACAATGTTTGGAAAATGTTAACAACCCGAAAGACATAAATTTTTGATGATTTATGGGACAATATAATTCAAAATATATGAAGGTACTAATATAAAAAAAATCAAGATCCTTTCCCTTATGTTGAATTATTTGGAATGAGAATAAATAATTTCTTGGTTTTCTACAATCACACTGTTGTTCAGCCTTGAACAATTTCCACTTAATCACTTATTTAAATAAATGAAGTTTATTTTGTCTTTCTTGATGTGTTAGAAGATCATGTGATAGAATTATAAGACATTCCATCTGTCTCAACAAAAACATTACCACAGGAAATCAAATATTCATAAGTCCACCTATAGTTTGATAATACATTAATCTAGAAAACTTTAACCGGAATATAACATATAAAATCCATAAATGGATAACCTTATAATCCTTTCAAAAACTGAATATATAAAACATTATAAATAGGTGAACTAAATCGAAATAACATTTATCTCCCATATCTCATATGGTAGTTCTTGGTTGTGACAATCCAAACATGTTAATACCTAAAACATTTATTCTCTTGAAACATTGTAATAATAGTAAATACCATAAAACAAATGTGAAAACATGCATTATGCCAAAATTAACTCTTTCTACACACCAAAAATACCAAAAATTCTATACACTCAACCCATGATATAACTTTTCTCTTATATGAGTCATGAGTTCATTAATAATATCAAATAACTAATTATCTCATTATCCCATCATTATTCACATTTCATGAGATTTCCAAAAATATTTGAATAAATTTTCATATTTACCAGTACCATTCAAAATATACTTTCAAATACTTAAGGAAAAAAGTTTAACAATCCTTAGATGTTTCTTTATTCAATAATACCATTAAATTACTTATAAAACATTATTCTTGATAAACATGTAATCATTCCACTATCTTCTTAAGCCATTGACTGAGAATCATTGTTTTATTCCTCAACACTTATTTAATCTCATATATCATTTTTAGTATCTTCATTATCAACAACATAAATACTACCCATTAGACCATGATGATTCTCTTCCTGAGATTTTCTCTTGGGGAATAAATTTACATAATGCCCTTAAATTACACATTTAAAACATTTTACCATTGATTATGCCTTAGTAATACCATTATCATTTCTCGTTGTGTTAACTGAATCTTTTCCTTTGCAATTACTGGATTTGTGTGCTTCTTTTCCACACCCAAATAATCATCCAATTCCTTTGAAACATTCTCCTTGATGCCTCTTCACACATTATTTACATGAGGAAAATTGAACTTTATTTCCCCTATGATCACTATGAAACTCCATATTTCTCTTATGACATGGGTCCGGAAACTCACCAAAGTTGATATTATTGATCATATTATGATATTTCTTATTAAGAATAATAACGATTTTTCACCTTACAAATCCCATTTCATTTTCTTTCTCATGAATAATATCATTCTATAGTCCATAATATTCTCTATTGACATGAATCCTCATGTTTCATGCCATTTTCAAAAACCCAAAATGAATTGTGTGAGATGAAAAATCATACAAGGAAAATAACATAAGAAAGGGGAGTAAATTTAATCTATAACATCTAAGGTTTAGTCCTAGGGTATTCATGATCATTAAAATAATTCTAGGAATGTATCCTAAAGTTATACTTAACCTTAGGGACATCCCTAGACATACCATAGAAATATCTCTTGGGATCTCACTAAAGTTTTCACATCCTAGTTTCCAATGGTTAACTAAATCTCCACTCTAATACCAACTATAGTGAACAAAGATTAATGTACATGTAAATTATATTACTTTGGTCAAATAATTAATATATGACATAAAAAGATACCCAAACACTCTATTATTATAGTGTCTTTGGAAATTCGGAACATAATATTATAACTTGGTGAATGCTTTTCAATATCTCCCATAAAGATGTTCCCCTTTTTTCTACCAAAAAACCATTCTTTATATTATAGGGACAAGAAAACATAAAAAAGGATAGATC
This sequence comes from Viscum album, assembly GCA_963277665.1. Taxonomy (NCBI): domain Eukaryota; kingdom Viridiplantae; phylum Streptophyta; class Magnoliopsida; order Santalales; family Viscaceae; genus Viscum; species Viscum album. The sequence goes on from OY728128.1 coordinate 330,839,589, forward strand.
CAATGCTAAGTAATGATAAACATTGAGAACATAAAATAAAAAATCGACATATGAATGTAAAAACTTGATGATAAAGTTTAAATGTCAAAATTTAAATCATGAAATAAATCTTTGTAGTTTATAAGACATAAATCATAATGGAATCATGAACCATGAGAAATTGTTATTGGAATAAAACATGGAATTATGGAAAACAAATAATAACATAATATGATATCAATAGTAACCAAGGCACTATTTCCAAGATAATCATATTTTATTATTTCCATTACTGAACTGGGTTTACTTTCCATTCTTTCCATGTATTACTGAACTGGGTTTACTTTTCATTCTAGCCCTGTATTACTAAACCAGATTTACTTGTCTTTCTAGTAATTTATATCTCATGAGATATAAATATTTTCCCAATTCATTTGAGGGAGATATTGGTCACATTCATCTCATAATGAAATAATTCTTAAATGTTCCACAAAAACTGAAATCATTCATCATAGCATTACCTAAGAAATAAAATAGGTTTCTTAAACATCACTCCATCATAACATAATCCATATAAAATATCATTCCATTATTAAAAAATCAAATAAATGTTATAATAGGGATAGAAACACAACCCTATGTCATATTAGATGCAAAATTATGTTGATAAAACACTTGAACTTAATTCCTTTAGAAAATATCCTTTCTTTTCAAAAACATTTTATTTTCTCAAAATCCCGGGAAATTTTAACAGAAAAAAATTTAAGTGAAAATAATATTAAAAAAACGTAAAGGAAGATTTAGGGAAAAAAGTCATCAGGAAACCATGAAAAATCCATTAATGTTGTATAAGTTAAAAAAACATTCTTCTTGTACACATGCCATAAAAGTAAAAAAGTACCTTGTATGGAAAACCAAGGAATGATTTATTTCATACACATTAATAAAAATTCACCAATGGTAAAATTTGACTTTAAAATAAAATATGGATAGAAATTATATTATATGTTTAGGAAACATGTACTTGGATGATAAATATACCTCAGTAAATGCTTACATATAAATAATCTCAGAAAATAATGAGATTGCATAATTATCCTATACCCTAGGTCTGATTTCCTCTATATGTGACCAGAACTTCTATAAAGTGTGTTTAAAGATATTATTAACTGGTAGAAAACCCATAATAATATCAGTGATATCATATATGATTCACATATATCTTTATATTACCCATTTTTTTATCAATTCCATGTTAAAGCAACATTTTGGGTATTAATCGTTTTATTTGTAGTATATGTTATGACTAGTTATTCTTGATCATAATAATTAGATCATGATTTACATACTTAAATAATTTAAAACATGATTTATATATAATATATATTCAGTATATAAATATATATAATAGATTTATAAATGTAATGGAATACACCATTAATGCAGACTGTAGGCCGTATGTACGCATGAACGATGTTTTTGTTTCCTTATTGAATTGAATGAAAGCAAGTATGTGACATATATATATATATATATCCATTATCATTATTATTTAATATATTTCATTTTTATTTATTTTATATATACTTTATAATCATTCTTTAAGTGTTGACGTGGAGAATGAATCTCATCGCGTCGTGGAGACGGTAGGTTGTGCGTACACATGAGCAATGATATCATTCAATTGATGGTTATATGGTATGTAATTTGATGATATAATAATTATAAAGAATAATTATCAAGATATATTGATTATTTACATCCATTATACTTATCATTATATCCACCAAATTTATGTATTGTTGAATAACAAATTACACCACGGTGTGGAAATGGTAAGTTGTACGTATGCACACATGGTGGTATTTTTATTCAATGGATGGATTAAAATAGGTATAAGTATTTCACATAGTTATAATAACATCTCATAATTTAAAAGATATTGTATTTATTACTTTATTATGAGAACAACATAAGAAGAGTAAGTAGAATAAGAAAATATTTTTGAAAGACGTGGTAAAAAAATTACCTCTTTTCAGGTATCTCCTTCTGGTATGCACAAAAGGACTCCTTAAGAGGGGATTCAGCACAAAGGGTGGCCTATATAATGAATTTATGGAATTTAAGGGGTGATCTGTGAAGGTTTTTTCCAAGGAAAATGGATTTGGAGGTGTGATAAAAAAGAGAGAGAGGTACCCTTTTATAAGAAGGGGAGGGGCTCCTTTGGAAGGTCTTGAAATATTAATTTATTAATATTTTTTTATTTATAATTCTCCAAAACTCATTTATTTATAATATAATAAGATTATGGGTAACAATAATCTCAAAAAAGAAAATTTAAACATGTTTTGATTTTATTTTTAACCTTCTCATTTTTATTTATCCCTATTTAATCTATTCAATTTTATTTTTGTTAGTAAAATTATAAATATTAAATGGTAATAAATATTTACTTATGTGTTTTCAATTGTTCATAATTGGATAATATATAAAAGTTTACACCATATAATTTTCACTTTTTAATTTTTAAATATTTTTTTGGTTTTTAAATAATTCAATAATGTGTTATTTTTATAAAATATCAATAATGTCAATTTAGACACTATTTATTTATATGACTTTAAACAAAATCCACACATACGATAGATTCAAAAAAAAATATTTTATACACTCTTAACATGGCGTTGTCACATATAAAATTCATGGATCAAATGGAATAGTTCGTGGAATATTTATTTTAATACATTTAAAACCATTTATTTGACATTTCTATTAATAAAATAATGTTTACAACACTATTGTGTCATCATTAATGGTAATTATATAGCCTATAAAAATTATATATAAATTTACATGATTTATATAATTTCATTATATTTCATTATATTAATTATTTATGATGTTTTTTCATGTTTATCACTATATTAAAATTATTATACATATAAGATATATGGGAGTGACATGTTTTCACCTTTTTTGTTTTAATTATAATTACATCACTTTCATGAAAAAAAGTCCCTTAATTGAATCAATGATTACCCCTAGGACATATTGGTCTACTTTTATTCAACAAATATGATTTCTTCAGGTGTTAGGGTAATTTTATTATCTTTATCATATTGTTAGTTACTCAAATTTTCAAGATTTAACTTTTAATATGGTAAATAAAAATTATTATAGTTACTATTCATAATATCCAAAATAAATAAAAGTAGCCTATTTAGATATTTTGGACCCACTGAAATCAAATATGGAATAAATTTTTGATAATTAAAAACACAAAATTGGAATAAATTAATTTAAAATTAATTCTTATTGTCACCCCCCAACCACAGATTACCGTGGAGCTGGTGTGCTTTCAATAGTAAATGGTGTGTGATTTTTTTATAATAGAGAATATGAATAATTACACATAATGTTTCACTATATAAGATATTTACAGTTTAGGTTTTGGAAAACAAGATACACATACTACAATCCTTCAAAAACAATACAGAAAAGAATCCACAAAGCTGCCACCAACCACTGTAACACAAATATTCTAATCCTATAAAAATTTAAATTGAAAACATAGGGTGAGCATACGAATGCATAGTAAGGGGTTTTTTAAAATAGATAATGTTTTATTATAATCCTTTTGAAGACAACCCTTTAAAATATTCATAAACCATTTTCTTAAAGAAAACTGAAATACATGAAGTATAATAGAACAGTTTCCCAGGAATTACCCGTGATCATTTTAAGGAAAAAAAACAGGCTACAATAAACATGTTACAATATTAATCATGCTTATAAAAATTACATGGGGTGTATAATAATATTCAAGATCCAATTAAACAATGCTAGGTGAATCATGAAATGGTACAGGTATATAATTTACACATGAAAACGTACATCATGGAAGTTGTGCATAAACAGAGTCATAATTAATTATTCACATAGAATGCATATCATCAAATAACTAGAGAAATACCAACACTTGTATTATAGTTCCGAGGATGGGTTCTAAATAATCACCATTCCATGTGCATTTACTTATTTTGATACTCATAGGTACTGGCTCATAACCAAGTATATTCTACTAGTTGAATATTCACCTGGTTAATTAAATACTATAAATATAATGATAGAAGTGCATATTCTAGACATTCAGAAACACCTTTTCAAGGCCTCGGATGAGATGTCTAAAATTATTAATGCCTCATCCAAGACCATAAATCACTATTTGGTAAAGGCTTCATCCATTTCCATGTCTTATTGTCTCATGAGACCTACCGATGCATCATGGGGATGTAGCGGGGCCCACCCATCACATACTAAGTCAAATGAATTAATCATATCTCTATATCAAAGTGTCATATACCAATTTGATTTATTTAATAGTGTTTTTTATCCTATGTGTCCTATACAACTTTGAATAATTAAATTATGTCTCTTATTCAAAGTGTCCCATGCCACTTTGAATAATTAAATTTCTCATTTCATAATATTCAAAGTGTCCAATATCACTTTGAATAATTAGTTCTTAATCCATAAAATTTCATAAGAGTTCAATTAAATTATTTAGAATTTACATATATATATATATAGTGAATCATGCATTAAGATCCAAAAAAACCAACATACACATTGAAATTTACTAAATTACCAGTATAGTAGCCAGATTATAGCATACATGATGATAAGTAATGCATATAAAATACAGTTTTTATCGCATAAAAGAATAACCTTAAAATTCAAAAATTCTTACTTTGAAAACATATTATATTCTAGAATGAATAATTTGAATTTAATATAGCTTTCATTTTTATTTAAAACATATGATGATAAATGGTAATGAGAATTGGACTAAATCATAAACATAAATAAACAAAAGCATACATAGTGACAATTCATCATGGGTTGAAAATGTAACTAGTTTGAATGCAAAAAAATTATTTTATGCGAGGTATTGATTGTATAATTAACTAAACATAATTCAAAATACTTGTTATAACTTTTTATCAAACTTTTGTGAACCTATATTAATATTAGGATCAAAACATATATGTATATATGTATATATATGTAACCGTACATATTTTAAGGGATCTTCTTTTAAACCTAGTAATCCAATACATGATTTATGAATTACAAAAACATAATTTAATCCAAATTCCATATATGCAAACTATAATGTAAATATAAGGAATTTTTTTCATAAATTAATACATATATAAATGTACGAATACATAGGTACTTATAATTTTGTCAACATTATATAACTATAACCTAGTATGGTTCTAATTCATTTTGAATTAAATTGGAGTAGAAACCCTTCATACTTTAAATAAATAAATCGATATGGTTTTATTAATAACATATATATTCATATGTGTATATATGTGGTGAAACAAATTTAAGTTACCAACATAAATACCTATTGTTATTTATTAGAAAAAAAAAGATTTTTTAAAAAGCAGGAATTCGTTTTTATAAGATCATTCAAGGAAATCAGTAAAAAAACAACCATATAAATATTTATATATACACAAACCATTTAACAATATAATAAAGACAAACTAAAGACCCTTACCTGGTTTGAAGAAGGATAAGGAGTTGAGAGGATCAAGATGGAGGTGATGGAGAGGAAGAATACCCATAGGGTTTGAGTACAAAATGAACCATATATATATATAATGTATATAATATATATATTTATGGAAACTTTCATATAATACCAAGGAATATAAATATATAATAAGACTGATTATATCTGGTCTTATTGAAAACATGAGACTGGAGGGCCACCAGGTGTCATAGGTGTGGAATAAAAGAAGAAACATGAGTAGTGATAGCTACTAGTGTGGTGCGTGGTAGATGGGAGTAGAAGAAGGTGATGTAGATGGGTGAAAAACGAACAGATGGTTGAGATTTAATTGTTCCTTCATAAATGTCTAGGGAGACTCCGTAGAATTGACCGGTCGTTTTAACGAAGTGGATGGCCGAGATTGGATCAGATTTTGATCGGACAGCCTCGAGTGATGCGGTGATTTCTAAAATGCTTGAACGGCCATGATTAGATTTTGATTGGAACGAATGGATGATAAAAATGTGGTGAATAAATCACAGCTATGGTGAGTGGATTTCTGAACTGATCGGATGGATCATATTTCACACGATGAGATCTGACGGCCCAGATCTGATTTCTGCTTAAAATATCCCTCCTGCATCAAAACAAGGAGGATTTCTTGTTATCTTTATAAGCCTAGGGATCTGTTCATAACCTCAAAATTATCCCTCCCCCTCTTGGTAATTCCTTGTACCATTATCGGTGTACATTCTCTTTCTCCCACCCCTACTTTCATTCCACCAAGCATGGTGGCATGCTCTGGCACCCATACAAATGCATGCCCATGCACTTTAGGGCCTCACTATGCACACTTAAGTGTGTGACTCCGCACGGATAGTGAGTTCACCCTTAAGGGATGGTCCAATATGGAATAGGGGTTTAGGCTCAGCCTCCAACCTCAATGAGGTGGTGTGAGATGCATCCCCTTGGCTAGCGTGATGGGTTGGCCTTTAAGGGAAGCACAAAATTTATTATAAAACCAACATCAAATTACACCATAATTTTCTAACTTAGGGTGAAAAATGTATTTTAATTGAAACCATAACAATTAATTTTTATTACATCAAAACATGATCTCCACATCTATATACACTTAAAATATTACAATTCAAATACCATTATATAACTACACTATGTTATTACTAAAATAATAACCTTCTTATATTTACTAGTATTCCAAGACATGATTTAAAATCAAAAAAAATCATTGTACCAAAAACCATAATGTAACTAGTGTGTACTTCTCCTGTTATTTCCTTTAAAACACAAAGGTTATTGTTCAAACCCATTTTAATCATTTAATAATTACAACATATTTAATGATATATCATTAATATATACTAATTTTTTTTGAAATATCTATAAACATAAAAAAAATATCCAAAATACCTAATGACTATAATGGTATAATAACTGGCATAGATTCAATGGTTAACAAAAAGAGGAAACGATCAAATTTACTTTAATACCTAATAAAAACATGGTTATATAACAAAAATTTCCAAACAATTTGGTGAAGATGGTGCTCATCATTCCTCTGATGCTTAGCACGATTGTTGTGGTTCTGGCTATAATGATGATCATCGTGACAGATTGAAAGTACCCCCACTCTTTACTTGGTCCTTTTGTTGTATATGGTGGTCTCCCTATTATATTAATAGGTCTTTTAGTATGTATAATAGTTTAATGAGGTTTGTTGGTCTTATTATAATGTAATCATTTTCAGTGTTTCATTGAATAAAGAAAGTCATGTGTTTATTTAAATGTATTATTTTGGACATATTGGAAATCAAAAGAAGTAAATCCATAAAAAATGGTTATTACATAAGAAATAAGTTTGGGGATTGACATTATCCACCCCTTCAAATAATTGCAACCTTACATTTATAAAACACTCATTCACATCCACCAGCAACACCAGTCAGCCATTATTTCCAAGGTCCCATCATCAGGACCACCACCATCATAGAATTTTATTGTACATTCTTCCAGTTAGATTGATCCCCAAAAAGATCTTAAACTCTTTAATTTCATTCACCCAGATACACCTCTCAAAACATTAGTCATACTCATGCAGGAAAGAGTAGGTCCTTGAAAGGGTGGCATGGGAGGTGTAGATTTCAAAGATATTAGAATGAATGTGGTTCTAATAGACCAATCAAATAACTTGGTTTTCTAAAAACCAGGTGTTATAAATCCTCCCATACCTACTAAAACTCGTGACATTGAACATATAGGTTTCACGGGGGTCACTCACTTCTGCAGCTTCATGAATCTTCTCTAGGGCTAGATAACCCTCAAATAGGGTGAAACATTAAAGGAGTCTTTCGTATTACCTTCCTTTGTGTGCATAAAAATCATGTTGTTCTTGAGACATAAGTTAGTTTACATAACTCTTTACATGATAAAGTCTAAGTATGTTTGGATTTTTAACACTTTATAAAGGATTTTATAGGTTAGATAGAGGTTCACAAATGGCTGGTATGTCTCTGAACATGACTCGACAATTGTGTGTTCTAGTAATTCGGTGCAGAGAGGCAAAACACTTGTTTCTTCATCCATCTAAAAATTTTAAAAATAAATTCTACTTAGTGAGACCTAATAAAATTTTGATTGTTGTTCTAATTTTCTAGATTTGTCTAAACTTATCTACTGATACCAACTGTCACACCCTGGCCCCAGACTTCCCCAAAACTTGTGTGTTTTCAATAAAACATGATGTGTGATTTTTTTTAAAAGAGTTCTTGAATAATTAGACATAATGATTCACTATAGAATATCTTTACAGTTTAGGTTCTAAAAAATCAGATACACATATTACAATCCTTCATTAATTGTACAGAAAAGAATCCAAAAATCTTCCACTTACCACTGTAACTCAAATCTACTAAACCTGTAAAAATTTTAATTGAAAATGTAGGGTGAGCATATGAATGCCTAGTAAGTGGGTTTTTCAAATAGATAACATTTAAGACTAAGCCATTTGAAAACATCCCTTTAAAATATTCATAAAATATTTTCTTATAGAGAACTACAATACATGAATCATAACATAACAGTTTTCCAGGAATTACCTTTGAATATTTTAAGGATCATAAACAGGCTGCAATAAACAAGATCCAATCTTAATCAAGATTATACCTAATGCATGGTGTGAAGCATAATATTCCGGAGTTAATTAAACAATGATAAGTGAATCATTCAAGGGTTTAGGTATAGAATTTACACATGAAAAAGTACATGTTCAGAGTTTCTCATAAACAATGTCAAAATTTGTTAATCATAAAAAATGCACATCATCAAATAATTGGAAAACTACCATACCTTGTATTGAAGTTTATGAGATGGGTGCAGAATAATCATCATGCCATGTGCATTTACTTCTTATAATACTCATAGGTATTGGATCTTAACCAAGTATATTCTACTAGTAAAATATTTACTTGGTAAATTAAATACTATAAACATAATGAGGAAACTACATATGTCTGACATTATGAAACACTTTGTTAAGGCCTCATCCAAGATGTCTAAAATGATTAAGGCCTCACCCAAAACCATAAAGCATATTTTGGGAAAGATGTTGGCCATTTACAGGTATAATTTTCTCATGAGACCTATCAATGCACTGAGGGGTTGTATTGGGCCCCACACATCACATACTAAGTCCAATGCATTCCACATATCTATAAATCAAAGTGTCCCATACCACTTTGATTTATTAAATTATATCTCTTCTTCAAAGTGTCCCATACCAGTTTGAATAATGAAATTATGTCTCTTAATCCAAGTGTCCCATACCACTTTGAATAATTAAATTTCTCATTGCATATTATTCATTGTGTCCCATACCACTTTTAATAAATAGTTCTTAATCCTTAAAATCTCGAAAGATTTTAATTAAATTATTTAAAATTTAAATATATATATATATAGTGAATCATGCATTATGTGTCAAAAAACCAATATCTACATGGAAATTTATTAATTAACAATTATAGTAGGAAGAATATAGCACACATGATGATAACTAATGCACATAAAATATAGGTTTTTGACATAAAATAATAACCCCAAAATTAAAAAATTATTATTATGAAAACATATTATATTCCATAATGCATAATTTGAATTTAAGATAGTTTTCGTTTGTATTTAAAAAATATGTTGATAAATGGGAATGAAAAATGGGATAAATCATAAACTTAAATAAACAAAATCATACATAGTGACTGTTCACAATGCTTTGAAAATGTAACCAGTTTGAATGTAAACAAACTATTTTATGTGAGGTATTGAATGTGTAATTAACTAAAAACGCTTCAAAATACTTGTTATAAATTTTTATCAAACCTTTGTGAACCTATATTAATATTTCAATCAAAGCATATATATATATATATATACCTTTGTCTGTGTCTGTCTGTGCATGTGCGTGTGTGTTTATTTATGTATAACCGTATGTATTTTAAGGGATCTTTATTAAAACCTAGGAAAACTATACATAATTTATGTATAACAGAAACATAATTTAATCTAAAGTCAATATATGAAAAATATAATGTAAATTTGAGTATTTTTTTTCATAAATTAAGACATATATAAATGTAAGAATACATATGTACTTGTAATTTCATCAACATTAAATACCACTAACCTAGCATGGTTCTTATTCATTTTGAATTCCATTAAAGTAGAGACCCTTTTATTTTAAATAAAGAAATCGATTTTGTTTTATTAAGAACACATATATTCATATGTGTATATATGTGTTGAAACCAATTTAAGGTACCAACAATAATCCTGGCTGTGATTTACATGACAAAATCATTTTTTAATAGGAATTCTTTTTTATAAGCTCATTCAAAAAAATCAGTAAGAAAAAAACAATTGTATATATATATACATGTTTTTATATATATATATGTGTGTGTGTGTGTGAATATATACAAAAACTGTAAAACAAAACAAGCATGACAAACCGAAGACTCTTACATGTTTCAAAGAATGGGAAGAGTCGAGAAGAGATTGATAGAGGCATTGGAGATGAAGAATACTCATAGGATTGGAGTGAAAAATGAACCATATATATAAACCATATATAATATATATCGAAGGAAATATTCATGGAAAACTGAGGCACCTCAGTTTAAAATAAGAACGATTGTGTCTGGTCTTGTGGAAAACAAGATGAAGGAGGGCCACCGGGTGTCACAGGTGTGGAATAAAAGATGAAAATTGAGTAGTGATAGATACTGGGGAGGCATGAGTAAAAAGGAAGAAGAATAAGGCAATGTAGATGGGTGTGGAAATGAACAGAAGATTGAGATTTAATTGAACCTAGATCCAATGATTTATGAGTGTCTATGGAATCGATCGATCAGTTTAACAAACTTGAAGTATGAGATTAGATCAGACATTGATCAGATGACCTTGAGTGAAGTGGTGATTTTTAAAAGGATTGAACGGGCATGATTAGATCATGATTGGATCAATTGGTTGATAAAAATGTGGTGGAGAAATTTATATTGTGGGGACTCAATGGCTGAAATTATCAGACGAATCATATTTCGCGTGACGAGATCGGATGTCCCAGATCTTATTTTTGCTTAAAATTTTCATCCCACATCAAAATAGGGAGGATTTATTGTTGTATTTATAATCCCGGGGATCCTTTAATAAGCTCAAAATTCTCCCTCCCCCTCCCGGTACTTCCCCATACCATTCTTTGCGGGCGTGCTCCTGCGCCCACCCTTGCCGTCGTGCCACCCTGCAGGGTGTTGCGCTCTGGCACCCATACAAATGCACACCTATGTGCATTAGGGTCTAACTATGAATGTCTGAGTGTGCGACTCATCATGGATTGTGCATGCACCCTTAAGGGTTGGCCTGAGGTAGCTAAGGGGCTCAAGATCAGCCATCCACCACAAAGATGTGGTGCGAGCCACCCCACCTTGGTTGGCATTATGGGTTTTCCTTTTTGGGAAGCACAAATTTATTTATAAAACCAACATAAAAATACACCATAATTTTCCAACAAAGTTATAAAAATATATTTTCCTTGAAACCTTAATAGTTAATTTTTATTCAATCAAAATGTGATCTCAGCATCTTTTTACAGTTTAAAATATTACAATTCCAAAACCATCATAAAACTACACTATGTAATTACTAAAAGAATAACCTTTTTATCCAAAATACTATTCCAAGAAATGATTTCTACTCCGAAACATATTTCTTTGTACAGAAAACCATAAAGTAACAATTGTGTACTTCTCCTATTTTTCCTTTAAAAAATAGTGGTTATGATTCAGTCCCATTTTAAACATTAAATCATTAATACATATTTAATGATATATCTTTAATGTATACTTAAAAAAATTGGAAATCTCTATATACATAAATAAAATATCCAATATACCCAACGTCTATAATGGTATAATAATTGTTATAGATTCAATGCTTTCCTAAAAGAGGAAATGATCAAATTTACATTAAGACCTTATAAAATCATGGTTAGGGTGTTCAAATTTCAAATCAATTTGGTGAATATGGTGCTCATCATTCCTCTGATTCTATGAACAGTTTCAGTGGTTCTTGATATAATGATTTTCATCGTGATATATTTGAAGGACCCATTCAATTTACTGGGGAATTTTTTTGTATTTGGTGGTCTCCCTATGATTTTAATAGGGCTTTTAGTATGTATCCTAGGTTAGTTGGTTCTTTGGTCTTATTGCAATGTAATCATTTTTAGTGTTTCATTGAATTAAGAAAGTCTTGTTTTCATTTACAACTATTGTTTTAGACAGTTTGGAAATCAAAAGAAGTAAAATCAAAAAAAAATCTATTACATAAGAAATAAGTTCAGGGCATCACACCTATTGTCAAAACCAAAAAATTGGGTTTTTTAAAAGTAAAAACTTATCAAAATATTTTCATGTGTTTATATCCAATTTCAATGTCAAATTACTTAAAATAAACAAAATTGGATTAAATGATAAAAACATAATTAAATTAAACATTTAAACCAATCAAAAATATAATCTAAATATATAAATAATTTAGACAAACAGACGGTTTTGAAATAAAATGCATTATTTTTTACTATTCATCAAAATATGAATTTCATCCGAAAAATACCAAAATTTAGACCAAGATAAATTTTGAAGTCCCACAACCAAAGAAGACGTTTATTTATTCAAATATTATATATAAAATTTTAAAAAACTATATTTAAAATTGGTGTGCCATCAAAAGACAGCAAAACTACATTTTTTTAAATACTTCTTTTATCTAAAAAAATGAATGTGTTCTTATATCATGTCTATAAAATACATAAGATGATTGTTAGTGTTATATAAAATTAAAATTTTGGGTAAAACTATTCATAAAATCTAGTTTATATGATAATTTAATAATATCTCATTTTTTAGTGAAACTCGGTATTGCTTACAACACAAGATATCTAGGAAGGTCACTCTTTTGTGTAATGCAAGCCAAATTAGTGTTTCGTTTAGTGTAGAATTACGTTGGTGTTGCGTATAACATAATCCAAACACAAGTTTTTTATACATATAACAAAAAATATACTCATTGTTTCATGAAATGAATTCTATCAAATGAACTTGAAATTGTGTGTAACACAATCCAAGTATAGTGTTGAGTACACTACAACCTAATACGGTGGTGCGTATAGTGAAAGATAATCTTGTTGTATCATATAACACAAGATATCAACAAAATTAAAAATAATATATCTCATAAAATCTTCGTTTGTTAGACTGAGTGATAACATTGGAAACATTGTGTCCACAACTGTAGTTAATGTTAGTTTAATTTGGCACGTCAACACAATATAAGTGTGTGATCCTTTGGTGTGGTCCAGTGTAGGTGAACCATGTAATGTTATTATGTCTTATTTTCATTCCTATCTTATATTTTTTAGGATGAAAATCAATGCATGTGGATTGAGAAATCATTATTCTTATCTAAATAAGTTTATGATAACCACTCTAGTTAATTAGATAATTAGATAACATGTGAACACAATTATGACCTTACTAAAACGTTAGGTCAATATTTACTAGTGCAATTAGAGTTTCATAGATATATGGGGAAAAGGGAATGAGTTTCATACCCTGAATCACCCCTATAAGAGAATATCACAGTAAAGTCCCATGTGGGTCCAACACAAGCATTAATATTAATCTTATTGTCTAATAACCATTACACTTACTGAAAATAATATCGAATAAGACATAAACATGTGTAATAACTATTGATGGATATATTTTTATAATATCTCATCTTGGAAACAACATAGTAAAAAAAATTGAGATAAAGTTTCATATTCTAACAGGTACTCATACATGGTTTTAATCATACTATGTGGCCCATAAATGAATGTTATACAACCATGTAACAATTTTTGAAGAATATTTTCATGTAATTTCAATGTTCTCATCATCATGGGGAATTGTTATTCCTTTTTAATGTGATAGATACTCTAGAATATTATTACAATAAAGTGATTTATAATTGTAAATGATATGTAATAATATATTTAAATTAAAATTCACTTATTTTATTATACATTTAATATAAATAACAAAAAATTAGTTCGATAACACCAACTACAACAACAAGTACTTATTCATATTTATAATTTTCATTCAAAATAGTGAGTAAGAAATTTATTACTAAAATTATTTATCTAAACATTTCCATCTAATAGAATCTCTATCTAGTAACCTTAATTTTCTACTCACTACCTGATACACTATTTTTCAGATAGCCTTTTCATCTTATAGCCTTCGGCCAATACTAGTTTGTTTGGCATCCTCTATCTGATACCACTTCATCTAATATATTCCTCATCTGGTAGCCTCAGTCCAGTAACTCATAATATAGTATTGTATTTTTTATTCCAATTCATCAATTTCTACTATGTATGATGATTTGACAAATTATCTATACCATGGAATTCTTGTGAAACCTCACATCTTCACTGATTAACATATAAGAATCAATTTGAGAAACTTCTTCGTATTTCACCTTATCCCCTTTGTATAGGCAGCGTATGTCGAAAAATAAAGGGATAAACATTAACATCAAACTCTGAATTCCTACTCAAACATTGAATATCCTTCTGAAAACATTATTCTTTTGACTTTCTTCAAACATACAAAAAGATTGGGGTCAAACAACATTATCAATAATTTCATTATATATTATCTTCAATAATTATTCAAACATTCTGGAATCTTGGAAAGAATCATGATATTCTTTTTGTAATTATTGAGTCATTGAATATCCACATCAAAATCTTCACTAAAACAATCTTTAAAACACTATGTAAAGACCCTCAAATCTTCATCCAAAACTCTTCTATAGGACCTCCTCCATTTTATAATGTTCCACATATTTAAACACTACAGGAACTTCACCATCCTATAATGATCTATATGATTTGTTTATCAATTCACTACAATTTATTATACCTGATGGAATTGTAAAGAAGTCAATTTATGATTCCTTTTCTTGGAACCCTCTATCTAATTACATTTAAACTGTTTATCTAGTGGTCTCACAAACTTTTCTATTCATGTTTAACTCACATTGAAACCATTGTCTGATCTCTCTATTCTCCTTCTACATCTAGTCAACTCTTCCCGAAAAGACTAAAATATTTGGTGAACAAAAAAAACTTATCTACCTAAGTAGCCCAAAAATGTTATTCATCAAATTTAATTTATCTAGAGAACATCACCATATTTAGTTTTTCTTGAAAAATGATATCTGATGAAAAAATGAATTCATTCGAACAAAAATTTGGTTCCATCCTCCGCCAAACCTTCTTAGTTTGATCTACTTCATCTGACCACCAAAGTTCACTGATCCTAGATTTCTCTTTCTGGTATAATTTTTTAATAATCATTGTAAAGAATACTCAACATTTTCAATTTATTTATATATTTAAAAAAAATATGACACATGGGAATCTTCCTTATTTGTTAAAATATAAAACAAAACCTCTTGGTCTTAATATGATGAGATTTCACTACATTAGAATTTTATTTTATAATTTCTGAAATTCTCAACATCAATAATAAAAAATCATTTAAGTTCAAATAATTGATAAAAGGGGTTCACCATTAGCAGCGATAAAAAATATACCAATAAATATTTTCTTTATCTCTGCTAAAAAATGAACTGACAAAGGAACCCTTTATCAGCTCCTTTTATAGTGTTTATAATGACATCATTTTATCATCACATTTTTTAGTGTTGATAAAGGGTTTAATTATCATCGATTTTTTATCACTAAAAAAATAATTAAAATAATATTTTGCATCTTTCAACACTCAACAACCCTTTTATTATCTCTCAAGCCCCACTTTTATCAATGGATGAGAACCCAATATCCTCCTCCTATTAATGTATGATTTTCAACTGGTAACCCTTTTATTAGTGCTTTATCCCCCATTTATCTACACTCATCCCAATCCCTTCTTAGCCTCACATGCCTATATTTGATACTATCAACCGCTCCTTCAAAGCAAATGTGTTTATAAGAGCTCTGTATTTTATTAATCTATATTTTTTATATATCTATTTATTTGTGTATAAATATATATATAAATTTACATATTTGTTTATATATATTTTTGAAAAAACGTTTTATTTGAATATTTTTTATTAGTATATATAATAATATAATTCCTTTTAAATACATTTCCAAAATATTAATATATATTTACATAAATATCCATATATTTACATATATATTAATTATATTTACAAATGTATTTATATTTTTATATTTTTATATACTTACATCAAAATGATGATTTCAATATATATTTTTTATAATGTATTTATAAAATTCATATTTATTGAAAATACATTAATTTTTGTGTGTGTGTGTGTCTATGTCTGTGTGTTCATGTGTGTTATTGTGTATTTTTAAAAGTGTGTGAGTGTGTCTACATATATTATTGCACATTTACTTTAATCTATATTTGATACAGTGTATATATACATATATATACGCACCCACAATCACACTTGGCACTAGACTAAATTATTTTTCTGGTCGTATATTGACATATTATTATATATATGTATCTAAATTTTTCAATATATATACTTATATATATATAAAAATCTTTAAGTATATACATAAATATATATCTATTTTATTATTACTTGACACACCTATCATAGGGTGTGCAAAAATCTACAACTTATTTTCCAAGTGCAGAACAGTGGCTTTCAAGGGTTTTCTAACTTAAGAAACTCCATAGTCGATCACCAATTGATTCCTATTACCAACCCACTTTCATTAAAAAACCATCATTTGAAATGTCATATAATCTAACTAACAGATATTTTTGATGATATCGAAGTATGAAATATTTTCATAAATTCAATTTGTGACCTTACTACTAGAAACATGCATCGCTTCAGGAACAAGTTCAAATCCACTATTTTTAATGGTACTACCTTCATGATGTTCTTTTGTATAGAATGTATAACCATTAATTACATAACCATTATAAGATAATACATACACACATGGTCCTCTATCTAGCCATCGAAGTAATACTAAATTTGAATCTGGATTTTCATCTTACTCATTAATAATATGTTCTTGAAACCATCCTATAAATTATTGATTATATGTATTTTATATCCATATTTCAGCCCTTAATAGAATCAAATTCATAGTAATTCATTTTTGGGTTTCAATATATGGGTAAACCTCCAAACATTTATGAAAAATGTAAAGGGGGTCCTACTCCTAATCTGTAATATTGATTATGGCCACATCTCTAAAAAACATTCATCAACCCCAAGTCGCCCACTATAATGAGATTTTGTTATACCAATGCTTTCCATGATGGATAGGTATCCGGTATAAAATTCAATGATTTCCTCAAAAATCTATCACTCTGCAATAAATTCCTCTAGCCGACATCTATTTTTGACATACCCTTTCAAAATCACTATATACAGTTCAATGGGTTCCTTCCATCTATAGTGTACATGACCACATAGTCAAATCTCTCTCACAAAGTGAACCATCATATCAATGAGTTCTTGGAAGGAGAAAATTTTCTATTCACATAATATGATGGTAATTTCTTTTTCTATAGTAGAAATTTTTTTGGGTCTATAACATTGTTTCATATAGCTATGAAAAAGGAAACATAGATTGGTCAATATATAACGGGCATTCTTGGAAAAAAACAATGTAATTCCATATGAATTATATGGTGCATCAAAACATGATAGTAATGTGATTTTAGAACCTTTAACTTTTAATCAATCATTAAAATGATAATCTTGATATTCAATGAATACCCTTATTTACCCTTTATGTCATTCAAGACTTTGAGAAACTGAAATCAATCTTTTATAGAAATATTATAAACAACTTGAGGAAACAATTTTGTTTTTACCCTTCACTAAATCCAATTCTTCTCATATTCCCATGTAACCCATGTCCAAACTAGCCTTAATTCCATCCTTTATTTTTCTTGGTGCATTTAGTAATGTTTCAATTAAACTTAAATATAAACCATGTTCATCATCCATAACATTAATAAAATGTATGATATACAAATAATTCCAGTATAGTAATATAAAATAAGTTGATCTCCTTTTTCAATGGGTTTTCATAAGGTTTTTCAAAAAACATTTACCAAATGTAGTGTACAAATATATTAATTTCTAACAAAAATTGATCACCTGTTAGTGGAAACAGTGTTGTACATTCTTATGAACTTCTATAAAATGATTTATTTCATTCTTAGTACTTATTCTATCAGGGTGTTAATTTGTGATATCTTAGAAACATAGTCTTCATTGAATGTATGAACGTAATTGACTAAGTACCTTGTTTGCAAATAGGAAACCCATAAGTTCATTTAAATATATATCATGAAAAATTTTCATATCTAGGTAAGTCATTTATCATCTAGTACAACATGTATCTCTATTTGAAATCTTCGTTTCAATAAGAATCATAAAATGTAACAATTGAATCATGTTATAATTTCAAATCCTTAATCAATGGAGACAATTAAACATCAATATCATTACCTGGTAGTTTTGGTTCTGATATAATAATAGATAACATGATTTATTTTCATTTCATGTATAACTATGGTGGAACTATATAACTCACCAACATAAAATGTCATGTATTTCGAGTTATACTTTGAAAACTAAAAGGATTCAGTCCATCTATAGATAATGCAAGATAAAGGTTACCCTAAACGTTTCAAAATTCAAGATAATTGTGATCAATTTTCCTCCACATAGGAGAGTCTACTAGGTGATGTAGTTTCCCATATTTATTTCATGTATTTGTGAGCCATTTAAATTAACTTTCATTCTCCACACATCCATATAAGAATCTAAACCTTGTAATGAGTGCAATGTGACAAACAACTTTTGTAGGATTGGATTCATCTTTCTTGTATCAAGAAGCACCACACTTTGGAAATTCTTTAAGTGATTTTTGGTCCTTGTGATACATTATACAGTAATTTGGGAAGGTTTGTATGCTTTAAAAGGTCATACCCATCGAGCACAACCTTCCTTTAGTATCATATGTTTATATATGGGCATCATTAACTTGTGGGAGCATATCATTCAAGATAGCAAGTAGTTCTGTAAAACTTGGGTCACTCCATCTGTTTCCTTCTTTAAAATTTTACAGTTTTTGTTTGGATGAACATTCTATATATTTAGTGAAACAAGTATACAATGGTGTCTTTTCAAAACTCTTTAACTTCTCAAACGATTTTGGTCAATAATGAAGTGCATCTTCAACTATCCTTTTCATTTCCTTAATATGATCTTTATCATCATTCAAATCTATAAACACATCCTCAATACGGTCTTCTTCATTTTCCAGACATGTAATCATATCAGATGATTAATAAAACATATGTTATCCCAATCACTAGAAAAATTCACTTTCTCCCCCTATTTATTCCAATATTTTTAACTTTTATCATGTTTATAACATATAAAGTGTTCTTATAGCTCCTATATACTAATTTGTCTTGAATAACAATAGCATAAACATAGAAAAAATATTTTAGAAGGGTCATATGCATGATATTTTCCTAACATAAATAACTTTATCACTATATATTCATATTATTTTGTCATATAATTGGCATTAATGAATTCTTTATTCGTATTCATCTGATTTTATGGGGAAATATTATTATTTTAAAAAATAAATACACAAATGATGTTCAATTGAAGATAGATCTCTAGAATTTCTTGATAGAAAATGGCAAGAAGTATCCTCCTAAACCTAAAAGATATAAGATATTTTTTTGCAAATTTTTGGTTTTTATCTCCCCCCTAATAAATTTTAGAAATGGAGATAAATCATTGGATATTTCTCAATATCCCAAATAATAGCACATGATATTTTCTATTCATGTTTCTCAACCTGTTTCATATTTAGTGGTTAATTGAGTGTTAGGGAATTCATTCTGCATTTATATTCATAAAGCTTGAGGTTTTGTATAGAACATTAATTCTCTATTCATGTGATCATCCATGATTATATAATTTTAATCACCTATAAGCTTCTTCACTAATGAGATGTCCAATACTCATCCTTATATTCACCATGAAAATTCTTGGCCTCTATAGATGCAGGAGTATTAGAACTCCCTAACGCAAATCACATCATCTAGAGTCATACAAGATCCACACACATTTATCAATTCATAATGAACACTCCATTAATTGATTTAATTATTTTAACAAATTTATTAACATAATTGATTAGTAAATATTCAATTTGTTTTACTTTATTAGTGTTGATATTAAGCTCATATTCTCTCTCCTAGATTCTAGAATTTCCATATCTATGTTTTTCAATAGATTTCTTATATTCTTATTTATGGTCTTTATATTGATTCATGTACAACATGTAGTAATATAAAATGATATTTACCAATTTAAAATTACCAATATATATCTTTATTTAATTATATTCTTCTTCACATTTGGCATAGAGAAAAATTATTTCCTTGATTCCTGATTTCTCTCCCTATTTATACTCAATATGTGGATTATCAGTGAAAACCACTAGTACATATTCACTGAAGTGTCTTTAGTCAATGATCACTTTTAATTATATCACATATTATATTTCACCTTCAAAAGATAATAGGGTTTTCCTATTTAATAATTTACATTATGGTTTGTACCTTACTTTTTATACTTTGAATTCTTTATTCAATGGTTCATACTCTTCAACATCATTTTCAAATGTCATAAAAAACTATGATGGATTATTTAATATTTTAGAGCATAGGAAGTAACCAAGTGGAACCTTTCTTCTGAATTTTTTCCTTCTCCTATTATAATTTGAGGAACGATGGAAAATACATGATAAAATTAATCATCATTTTGATTTTCAACCACTAATGGTTTCTCATTTCATATAATGAAATCTCATGTGATATATAATTTTATTATGATTCATTTTCTGAATTAAAATCCTCATATTAAAAACACTATATATTATAGGCTATTCTGATATACTTCCAAAAAATCCTTGTCTGGGAGCCTCAAGGCCATAACATTACAACAAATTTGAATTCTAATAAGAACCATTTTTAAAATTTTGATATCGTGAATGTCTTCCTCAATCATGTGAATATCTTCTAGTAATATGTAGTTTTTATCAAAAAAACAGTTCAAACAATTTTATCTTATCTCATTCTGATATCATTATATTTTTCCATAAATCCTTCAACATTTCTCCTCTATAATATTAATCTCATTCATATAAGTTCAGAAGCATCACCCACATAACATCATAATTTTTATAATTCATTGGATTCAATATATGTTTTTAGTTAGATATCCTATAAATAATTTAATTCATTATTTCCATTATTCAATTATTTTTTATGATCCTCGAATAAGGCTCAATTATCCATGTAATTTGAGTTACCATGCATAACTACCTTTTGAACATCAATTTGAGAAGATATAAAATAATTTTTCACATTCCTCTTACAATGTTGAAAATTATTTCGTTAAACAAAGGATAGTCTTTGTGTATGAAAATGGATATCATGCTTTAGAGAATAGAACATATCACACAAAATGATCAGCAACAGAGCAATAGATAAATACAAGATTCGTAAAAAAAATATTCGAATAGTATACCTTCATTTCAGAGGATTTGGATTCTTTGTAAATTTTTAGGAATGGAGATGCACCAATAGTGGGATTCAACGGGGTGACAGTGTGGTTCAGCAAGGTAGTGGGATGAGGCAATAGTGGTGTTTGG
This sequence comes from Viscum album, assembly GCA_963277665.1. Classification (NCBI taxonomy): domain Eukaryota; kingdom Viridiplantae; phylum Streptophyta; class Magnoliopsida; order Santalales; family Viscaceae; genus Viscum; species Viscum album. Next base: position 330,861,524 of record OY728128.1, read on the forward strand.
TGAGGTGGTGGGTCAAGGTGGCAATGGTTTTCAGTGAGGTGGTGGGGCGAGTCGGTAGTGGGGTTTGACAAGTCGGCAGTGGGGTTGGCAAGAGCAATAGCAACAAGAATATGGTTTGGCGTGAGTGGATGCAAAAAGGCCCTTATGCGGTTCAACTTGAGCGGCGATGGTGAGGCAGGAGTGGGGTTCAGCGAGAGTGGTGAATGGGCATCATTCATCTTACACGAGAGCATGAAAGTGTGTGAAGAAGACATCCAGTTAGGGTTTCTTTTAAAAAGAGGGCTAATACATTTATCTGTGCATTCAAAAAACCACTGATAAATAGTCATTTTATCATCGCTAAAATCAAAATCACGAATGAGAAAACACATTATCAGTGTTATTTTAGTGCTGATAAATATAATTATTTATCAATGCTAAAAAGAACTAATAAAATAGTATCTTTATCAGTGGTAACATTTTCGCGCTGATAAATACTAGTTTTATCAGTGATTTTTTAGCCACGATAAAAGGATATCTTTATCAAAGCTAGAAAAGCACTGACAAATATCTAATGTTAATATTTTATTTTTATAATTATATATATTTATAAAAATTATATATATAATAAATATACATTTATTTGTTTATAATTATACTATAAATACATATATATTTATTTATAGTTATATATATAATAAATATATTTATAAATATTTGTATATATTTATATTATTAAAAATATTTAATTTATTTATTTATTTATTTATCTATCTCTAATTATAAAATGCAGATGAAAACATTTGTTATAATTATAATTTTAATTTTAAATAAATATAGATATATTTAGATAATTATAAAATTATAATAACTACATTTATTATAAATTTATAATTATTTACATAAATAAATATTTATTTATATTTATAATGATAAAGAAAGATATATATTTTTAAATAATTATATGATTAATTTAAATTTATTTATTATTTTTATAATTTTACAATTGTAAATAATTAATATATTAATTATATATATTTATAAAATTAAAAATATAATAAATATATTTACAATAATTTTATAATTCTTTAAACAAATATATATTTATTTACACTTATAACTATAAATAAATAAATAAAATTATTATAATTAAATTCTAATTAAATATATATTTTTTATTTATGATTATAATTATAAATAAATATTTTTATAGATATTTTTATTTAATTATAAATATATTTATATCAATATTTTGGTTAATATATATATATATAATATAAAAAATATATTTATTATAATTTTATAATTATTAGAATATATATATATTATAATTTTTAATTATTTAAGTATATATATAATTATAATTATAAATTTATTTATTTATTTATTTATTTATAATTATTATTATAAATAAATATATTTATAAATATTTGTAAATAATTATAATTATATTAATATATATATTTTATAAACTAATAATAAATGTATTTCTTTTAATTTTATGATTATTTAAATATATCTATAGTTATAATTATAATTATAAATAAATATATTTAAAAGGTATTTATATATATTTACAAATATATAACTATACATATAATAAATATATTTATTATTTAGATATAAATATAGTAATTTTATAAGTATTTTTTGGAAGAAAATAAGTTAATTGGAATGATTATGATTTCCCTAATTTGTCGGTTTTCATGGATGAGGGCATGTCCTTTTTGACCTCATCCATCCCATTTCCCTTGCTTATTTTTTATACTTCACATTTTCTTATAAATTTGTGGGTATGGTTTGGCCTACCATCTGGTACTAAGACCCTCTCCATGTAATTTTTTAATGGGTATAACCTGAATGAATCTTACCTAATAAGGTATACTTGAAATTTTAGGGAGACAGGCGAGCCTGCTCCAAAAAAATTATTCGAAAAAGAAAGATGGATGGGACGGGAGAATGAAAGAATGAGTCACACATTGAGGCATTCCCTCAATTAGAAGACATTACTACAAGTCAAGAACATGAACACCATGTCCATGATTAGAGTCATCATCATCATATGCGGTTTCCCACTCAAATTGAGAGTTCTTTTTCTTGAAGAGGACCAAGTACTTCTCCCTAATATTTTACTACTCCAAAGTGATTTCTCAACCATGTCCTCAACCACAGAAATTTCCATGACCCCAACTATAATATACTTGATCTGTATCCTCTGTATTTGTATCATCCTTCTTTGCACCTCAGTCATCACAACCACGACCTCTTCCATAGCATTTTGGATGATGTCCTCATCTCCTTGAATTTGCATGCAGTCGAGCCCCTTCTGGATCATCCTCATGAGATATCTATGAACATTGTTCATTGCTTTCTATATTTTACTTGTAGTTATTCATATTTTTATTATCCACCTTATTGGTCACTTCCACCTCTCTTTCTTTCCAAGTGACAAGATCTAAAAATTACTCCACAATTTGTGTTGCATTCCCTGGGAGGGAAACTATTGAAATTACAGCAAGAGCATGTGAGTCCTGTGGTGGTTTTTACATCGAAGAAGTGGTAACACCATAACATGATTGAAATTATGGCCTTACCATGTTTGGATTTAATCCATTCAAGATTAACAGAACGAGAGCGCTAGGCTTCCTGACATTCACCCTTTTCTTCTTATCATCCAAGACTTTCTTAGCCACCTCAAAAGTACCTTAATGATCAATATTTTTTTACCTTTATGAATTGTATAACAATATATTATTCATGCATATTTTGTTCATCATCCATATATTGCGCATTATATTCCATGACATCCTATTAATCCAGGAAAGTTGTTCCCATAATAGCTACCAAGGCACGATGTCCACTCCCGTCCATTAGGTCCTGAGAAACAATATCAGACCAAATATTTTTATTACATCTGTCATTTTCATCCTACTATTCAATGAGATAAAATCATAGATAAATATTTCTAACATATGTTGCATCATCTAAAACTCTATCATAACCAACCGCTTGGGATCCAACCATCCTGGTGATAACAGGCCTTATGGAGCTGCAATATTTCTCATCATATGAAACTCTATCTGAACCAACTCCTTGGGGTCCATCCATCCTATTGCAAACATGTCTTGTGGAGCTACCATATTTCTCTACTAAATGACCATAAACACAATCTTTAGAAAAATCATGTGTTTTCTTAGCATCTTTAGTAGCATCGTTGGGGGATTTTTTATTAATTACAAGCTTAGAAATTTCAGTTTGTACATTGATCAACCCCTTATCTGGAGAAACCAACACAGAAGGGATAGATTAGGCCTCATTCATGAACTAGACATCGGAAATGTAAACTAATGATTGATTTCTGGCACCACCTATACCAAAATAAGTTATAGGTTTGGTGTGAGTAGGAGAGGCATCACCACCTTCCTGCTGATAAGGTGTAGTCTTCATTGGTTTTTCATGAGTGGTTTCAATTGAAATATTCTTTTCATCATCCAAGATTACCTTGTCATTCACTTTTTCATTATAATTATGTTGTATAGATTTTTATAAGATCAATTAACATCCTGACCTTTTTCTTTGCAATATTTACATATGATTATCTTCATGTGGTTCAAAACATCATGGCCAATCATCTTGCATTCTCTACAGAATTTCAGAACTCTCTCATATTTAGTATTCAAACAAATATATTCATCATCAGTGTAGATAATATAGTTTCCATTAAATTATTGCAAAGATCTACCTAAATAAATAGCCAATCATAAGGTCCATATATATAAATCTTAGTTTTTACCCATCTTAATTGGAATCCCAATTGACATAGAAATGTCATGCAGTATTCTAGGGTGAAAACAATTAAAAATAAGACCATATACCTTAACCCACAACTGCACAAATGAGTTTTCAATTTTAAGAGGACTTAAAATCTTGTTATATTCCTGAATATATTGATATCCTAGTCTGAGAGAGATATTTATAAAGCATCATTCATGATTCTTCAAGTCTCCCAAATGAAATAGCATGTGAAAAAACCTTATGCCCAGTGATATGAACTCCAATTTGAAAATCCTCAAATTGCTGAAAGAATATCAAATAGATCTTGAATATTCCATGACACAAATCCCTATTGCAAGATAAGGTATGCAATGATAGATAACTCACCCATTTGTAGTCGATCTGAGACTGCCACTAGATCCTCTCTAACATGAGAAACATTAATTTTGCAACAAATGAATCCCATTGTATAACCCTTGAAGAGATAGAGAATGATTTCCTACACTCACTATGTTGGATCCTTCATGAAAATATTTCTACACCAAACCAACACCCACATTTTTTTGGGAATCTAAGTGATTATGTGAAATTAAGAGATTAACCAATGTATTCAAAGAGGAGGAAGCCATTCGATCGAAAACCTAGGCACCATTAATGTATAGAGAGAAAAGGTCACGCTAAACCCGATCTATCATGTAATAAGATGTAGGTTATAAAAAATGATTCTTCATATATATATATATATATAAATCATGATTAATAAGGGTGTTAATGTGTAAATGAATATTCATGAGTCATGAATATATAACATATGCATGTGTTGTCATAATATAAAGGTTATCTTAACATTGGAAACATATCAACCCCCAATCATGACTATATAATCTTATGATCATGTACCATCAATTATACACCCAAATGCTTCAATTTATGAACATAAATAACACCAATCATGTCTATAAATGTCATCATTATCTTTTGATATATATATTTATTAACCAAATTCATTGGAGATGTATATTTATTTAAATATATATTTATTTATACAATTATAATTATAAATAAATATATTTCAAAATATTTGTATAAAATAATAAAAATATAATTATATATTTAATAAATATATTTAACTAATGTATATAAATGGAAATTATTTTATAATATAAATATAATAATTATATAAATATTAATAATATTTTTTTGTAAAAAACTTTTATCAGTGCTAAAAATTACAATGATAAATATATCCATTATCATTACTTTTAGCTAGCACTAATAAATGACTAGCTTTAATCAGTGCTTTCTTTTTTGAACTAATAAAAGGTGGCACATCACTTGCTTAGATTTTTGGTAGTAGAACCCCAAGACATATCTTGATCGATAGCACACAATGGTATAAGATATCATTCAGAGGTGACAGTGGAAGTCGGCAGTGGTGGAGCTTTATATTTAAAGCCATTTATGAATACTTATATACATAATATATGTTATGTTGATATATATATACATATGCATTTATTTTTTAATATATAATAAATTTTAAATTTTAAATTTTAAAAACAACCTTCTCTAATTATTTAGTGGTAGTTTAAACCATTTATAAATAAAATACTATTGCAAAGAAACCACTACAAAAATATTGTCAACATGATAATAAATTACACTATTAGAAAGCATCAAACATTTTTAATTGGTGGTTTAAATTGCAACTAAATGATAAAAATCCACCATTAAACTTTTAGGTCTTTCTTGTTATGGGAATTTCGAGTACTATTGTAGACACAAAGTTAATGATAGGTAAGAATTGTCCTTGAAATTCATGGCATTGTTAAAAGGTTGAATGGAACGTTGATGAAAACAACATGGATCATGTAACGATATAAACTATATAATGTTTTTTATGTATTCAATTTATTTTATAATTTTAATTATCCTAATATCTAATCATACTTATTTACTATTTTATTCCATTAATATTTAATTACTAATGTATACAATATATTCTTTTAAAACATTTTTATTTATTTATATTTTTTTCATTTTTTCATCAATTTGTTTTCCCCAGTTATTTTTATAAAAACGTTTTTCTTTTTTTCTTTACTTATTTTGGTTTCATTTGGGTCAAATTTTCTTCATTGTTTTATGAATTTTTAATGTTTATATTAGATACACTCAAATCCCATTTATGGTTTTACATTATTCTAATATTAGTGTAATTTACCATGCGCATCATCCTTCGGTGGATTAAATCTCAACTATGTGATGCTCTTCATCCTTCACAATTTACCATGCCTCTCCCTGTACTCTAGATCCTTGAAAACAATTTCATTCGGAGTCCCAAGGGTTTCATTCCTACCAGAGCTCATGGACACACCACTCTCCTTTCTCCACTCCATCCTCCTACTGCTCTTATCCTTAAAAATGGATTATATATTAATGGCCAAAGCTAGACCCACTGCATCCATGCACTTTCCCTATTTCTTCAAGGACATTCCAATATCACAAGGATGTCCTTGGAAGATGGATTTCTGGAACCTTCTCCAGGTTATCATCGTGAAACTTTATTTGAATTACCAAGGTGATACAGTGTCCACATTCATCTCCCGCCCCACTGCCATGAACCTCCTCCTCCTCACCCTTTTCTTTAACACCATGCTCTTCTTTTGGTATCATTTTTTAGGATGGTGTCACCCCACCTTTTTCAACGTGGGTTAGAAACTAGGTAGGTTGTGGGTGGCCAAATACACCTACAAGAATGTAGCGATGGAGGATCAGGGGGTCCACCTTGCTTATAAAAGGTCGTGGCTTCCCCTGGATTCAACATACAATCATTTATATCATATTCTTTCATAATTTGTGTTCATTGTGATGTGTTTTCACCATTATTCAAGAGAGATATTAAAAGGGTGTTCTCCTTGTAATAGTGAGGGAGTGTTTACCCACTTTTATGCATAGTTATCCTTCTATTTTGCCTATTCTTTTTTACCCTTTCAATTTAGGTGTTTTCCACAATACATCATGTGTCATTTATTTCTTCATTTTTTACTTTATTTAATCTCATGATTATCACTACATCAGTTGGCCACTAATTTTTTGTCCCAACAAGGGGTATCATAGGGCAGGTTCTGGCCCGATGTTGTTCACATTTTTTGGGTATTAATGATTTCCATTAATTTGACTATTCTCTTTGATTGCGACTACAGTTGGTATTTCACATCAGAATTATTTTTGAGATTATTAAATATGCCATTGTGAAATAAAAGAGGTTATGGACTGACGAAGTGTCCAAATGAAATAAAAATCAAGATTGGTAAATTTAGTGGGAATAATTTTTTGTTGTGAAAAATCAAGATGCAGGTATTACTACGGAAGAATAATTTACTACTAGAAATTGTAAAAAAATATAGTGGTTGTAATGAAGGATAAATGGAAATCCATGGATGGGAATTTTATTTCTAACATTCATTTGGATTTGGCAGAAACTGTCCTATCGAGCAATGAAAATAAAAAGATGGAAAAGGAAATATGGGATACTCTGATGAAGTTATACCAGGAATTGTCACTACAAAAAAATTCTATTGAAGGGAAAATTGTACACTCTTCTAATTGTGGAGTCATAATCAGTGACTGACCACATTAATAACCTCAATACCTTGTTCGCTCATGCCATGGTGTTGGGCTATGTAATTGTGGATACTGAACATGTGGAGATTATGATCCAAAGATTTCCATAATTTTATGAACAACTCATCATCAACCTCACAAACAATATATTGAAGGATATGCTAGCCATCAATGATATTTCAACATTGGTTCTTGAAGAATAAATTTTGTGCAAGTAGAAGGATGACAGAGAGATAACTTTGCACCAGGAATATACTTTTTCAATAGAGAATGGAAGGATGGTGGAGTGTGGATCTAGTGGGAATGAAAATCCAGGTTGGTCCAAATCAAGGATTAAGAAAAAGAGTGTCACTTTTTTCAATGTTATTAAGGAGGGGAACTTCAAGAAGTATTGTTGGAATAAGAAGAGTCATGAAAGGAAATATCAGGTGTATGTGAAGAGTAATTTTGGAAAGGGAGCTATACAAGTTAGTGAAGTGGTGAAGACTACTGGATGTAGACAATATCTCATTGATACAAGGATTATCGACTCGGGAGCAAAATTTAACATGAAGTCTTGATGGAAATGGTTTAACCAGTATGAAAGCATCTCCTATGGACTTGTGTACATGGGTAAAGATCACAACCTGAAGATCATTGGAGTCAGTACAATCAAATAAAATATGCATGATTTCATACTATGGAAAGTAAAAGGAGTACGTTATTTGAAGGGCCTTAATAAGATCATACTGTTTTTTGAACAATTTTAGGATATCATATGAAAGACTTGCAAAGAGAATGGAGTGATGAAAATTTTGAAGGGTGCACATGTGGTAATGAAGGAGGAAAAGATCTCAAATAAATTGTATGTGTTTGTGGGTGAGGTATATAAGGAGGTGGAGATAGTTTTCTCATCAACTACCTTGACGGGTGTGTTCATGATGTTATGGAATCAAAAGCTTTCCCATATGTCAGAATGAGAAATAGTGATTATTACATATCAGAAGTTACTGCATGGGAATAAAAAGGTATCCTTACCATTTTGTGAGCATTGTGTTTTGAGTAAGCAACACAGGTTAATGTTCAGAATGTCAGCAACAACAAGTCAGGGGATCCTAGAGTTGATCCATTCCAATGTTTATAAAGAACCGATTGTATCCCTGGGAGGAGAAAGACACTTTGTATTTTTCCTTGATGATTATTCTAGGAGATGTTATTTGTACCCAATCATGAGTAAAGTAGATGTTTCTGATGTCTTCAAAACATTCAAAACATGAAAAGAACTTGAATATGGAAAGAAGATAAAGCATAAAAGGACTTACAATGGCGGATAATATACAAGAGAGGAGTTTCATACTTTTTGTAAACATGAAGGAATCATGAAACTAATCATGGTGGCATACACACCTCAGTAAAATGGAGTTCAAGAGCAGATGAACAAAACCCTGTTGGATAGAACAGGAGCGATGATGAAGACTTTTGGATTTGCAAAAACCTTTTGGGATGAATTAGTGAATATCGCTAGTTATGTGATCAAAAAATCTCCATCGATGGTGATCGATCTGAAGGCACTGATGGATATGTGTACTGGTAAACCCATTGATTATTCCTGGTTACATACTTTTAGAAGTCCCATATATGAATTGTTTAATGGCTAGGAATGATTGAAGATGGATTTAAAATCTATGAAATGTATCTTCATGGGGTATGCTGATGGTGTGAAGGCATATCATTTGTGGGACCGCATTTCTGACAAACTTATCATTAGAAAAGATTACATTTTTTCAAAAGAAAAGGGGAAAATGAAAACTGATCAAGATATAGAGAAGGAGAATATAGAAACAAAAACATTCGAAGTAGAGGAAAAATTCAATGAAGAACCAGTTTCCTTTGACGAATTACCAAATCATAATGATCAATTACCAGTTGATTCTGAACCATGAATTTCAACTTAGGAGAAAAGAGAACTTATATGGAACTCAAACTATGTCATTGAGATCAATATTGAATAACGATTATTGATGGTGGATGGAGATCCATCTTCATTTGTGGAGGTGACCCATAGTCCATATGTGTCCTCATGAATGGTGGCGATGCAGAAAAACTTGAAGCCCTACACCAAAACAATACTTGGGATCTTGTTCCATTACTTCATGGATGGAAGGATATCAGAAACAAATGAGTCTTTAAGATCATGAGGGATGGAATTTTCCAAGTGGAAAGATATCGTACATGACTATTGATCAAAGAATTTTCTTAGAAGGAAGGTATTGATTTCAATGAAATATTTTCTCCTGTTGTTAGACTGAAGACTGTTTGGATAGTTCTAGAGATATGTGATATATATAGTTTACATCTAGAGTATCTGGATGAGAAGACGTATTTTCTACATGTTTATCTTGATTAATAGATCTATATGCTCCAACCATAAGGTTTTTTAAATTATGAAAAATATATCATGGTTTTCAGGTTAAACAAAAATTTATATGGTCTCAAGAAGGTGTCGAGGTGCTAGTATAAGAGATTTGGTTTTTATATGACAAGACATGGGTACAAAAGACTTCATTCAGATCCTTTTTTATATTTAAGGGATTCATATGGTAATGATTTCATTATTATTTTGTTATATATGGAAGACATATTGGTTGCAGGCACCAAAAATGATTAGATTCTGGGGACGAAGGCATTATTGGCTAGGGAGTTTGATATTAAGGAATTGGGACTAGAAAAAAAATAGGGTTGAAAATGTATTGAGATAGAAATAATGGGAAGATTCGGCTATCACAAAAGAATTACATATAGAGAGTCTTGAAACGCTTCAACATGTAATACTGTGAGCTAATATCTAAACAACTTTCTAATCATTTAATATTATCCTCAAAGGTTGAGCCCTAGTAGTGAAGCAGAGAAGAAAAATATGTCTCTAGTACCGTATGCATCAATAGTGCGATGTATATTGATCGATATGGGTAGTACTAGACTAGACATTGCACATGTAGTGGGAGAAGTTAGTCAATACATGGAGATTCTATGACAGGAGAAATGGATAATAGTGAAGAGGATCCTGAGATATATTAATGATGCCTCAATTGCAGCATTTTGTTATAGAGGATTGAATTTCACTATCAGAGGATATGTTGATTCCGATTTTCAAGGGGATTTTGACTGAGGGAAATCTAATACTGCTTATTTGTTTACTCTTGCAGGAGGAGTTATAATATGGATTTCAAAGTTACAGTCAGTTGTGGATTTATCCATGATAGAGGTGGAGTACATGGAATCTACACAGGCATGCAAAGAGGATATTTGGTGAGAAGATTGTTTGAGGATCTATGGCACTGATATGAGAAGACTCTATTGTTTTGTGATAGTAATAGTGCCTTTCACATTGGAAGGAATTCATCTTTTCAATATAGGACAATGAAGACTGGGGTTCAATATCACTTTTTTTGAGAGGTGGTGGAGGAAGGAAGTGCAGACAGGCATAAAATTTAAACTAAAGAATATCTATTAGATTTCCTAATGAAGGCGACTGACTATGATAAGTTCAAATGGTGCAGATCCTCGATCGGACTTGTAGAGGAATGAGTAGCATGTCTGGTAAATAGAAAGGATGTGTGGAGATTTTATTGGACCTCAATAAAAACTCCAAGTGGGAGATGTGTTGGTATCATTTTCCCTATTACGGTTTTGCCCCATCTTTTTTCAAAGGGGGGTGGTGGCTGTGTAGGTGGTGCGTTGCCAAGCCCACCTACAAGGATGTTGTAAGAACCATAGTTTTTAGAACGGGTCAAAATCCCAACCCTGGTTGGTTTTTTACTAGTTCCCAAGGAAATTGGAAGAAATGGCAAGTTTCTGAAATTTCCAGACTACACACCGTGTACTTTTAAGTAAACACCATGTATATGTGACGCGAGTGTCAGCTGTGTGATTGCCAAGTACATGTCTTGTGATGACCATGTAGAAATTTCTTACTACATGGTGTTTAGTTTTAAACACACCATGTACCTGAGACCGGGTGGTGGCCATACATGGCATGTAGGCCTGTTGGCCAGAGAGAACCAAGTACACGCCGTGTTCCCCTTGGACACACCGTGTAGTCTAGCCATGTATGAGGGATCTACATGGTGTGTGGGTAAGTCGGTGAGGTAGAGAAGAGGAACCAATTACTTGTTGTGTACCCATAGGTACACGTCATGTACTCATGTCGGTATGTCAGTGGAATCCCAACCACCAAGTGAAGAGTTAAATGAAATATACACAGCGTGTAGTCATGCTGTACATGCCGTGTACTTTCTTTTTTCCCTAAAATGGGTAGTAGCCTCATTTTTGAGGAAGAACATAATTCCGTCGTCAGGTTGAGTAGGGAGAGCCAGCCGGACCTATTTCATTCTCCCAAACGTCCTTCCGAGACCCATTTCAAAGTCTTATTAGAGCATTGGAACCCCCTCGGTAAGGCGTCGATTCCCCTTTGTCCGTTTTGTTTGATTTTCTTTCTAGAATGAGTTATAGGAATTTGAAAATTATTGAATCTTTTATAGATTTACTGTGTTTTAGACCGAATTGGTGGTTGTTACCAGAGGAGTAGCATCGTACGACTCTTAGGTAGGTGGTGCATACCTCATTTTGTGTTTTCTTTGTAGTTTCGGTGATGCGGACTTCAGCGCTTTTCAGTTATTTTGAGTGGGACCCATTTTATCTGTTGTTTGATTTTGAATTGCTTGCTATACCTATGGGATGTCGTTGGGTAGGCCCTGTTACCAGTTGCGTGAGTGGGGCTGGGTGAGGGGTCGTTGCTCATCGGGGAATTTTTTCCGGGGAATGCCAGAATGGTTTTAATTGAAATATTAATGTGTTAAACTGTTAGTTGAATTTATTAAATCCAGATATTATTTCTAGAGACATTTAAGACCTCAGTTCTGGTATGGGACAACACCGTGCATATTGCAATTCAACCCTTTAGTTCGTTTTTACTGGTTATGTTTTCTGTTTGAATATGTTATATATGTAATTATTGAATTGCATCTTCTGGGCCCTTTTGGGTTGTGTTGGGCTTGGACCGGTTATTCTTGAGTGATGCTGAAACAGGTTGGGGCCTTTCCAGGGATACATTGGTTGGTTTTGACCATGGGATTGGGCGTCACAGACGCCAGCTTGAGGCAGTACGACTGTCTGGTTGGGGTATGGCCTAGGTTACATGGATAGCAAGGCCATCATACTTGAGGGACATGGTCACAGGGACACGAGGTGTCAGATGTATTGGTGGATTAGGTACTATTTGATGATTACCGCTCACTCAGGACATTGAGTAGTGTGCACACAGAGATACTTCGTGATGAGGTGGTTTTGACCACTCATGTGGGTAGAGGCCCCCGTAGTTGCAGTTAGGTATTTTTATTGAGTGTGTTTGCCATATAAATCCATGTGGTAGGTGAGGATTTTTTAGGGGATGGGTGTGCCTTCGGGACGTCGATACTTGAGACACGAGGTGTCAGGAGGCACATGGTGTCGGGATACTGTTCCTGGGCATGCCTTCGGGACATCGGTACTTGAGATAAGAGGTGTCAGGAGGCACATGGTGCCAGGATACTGTTCTTGGGAATACCTTCAGGACTTAGGTTCTTGAGACATGAGGTTTCAGCTGGGACATGGTGTCGAGTTACATAACAGAGATTCTGGTGTTGGATGAAGCAGGTGACACTCCATGGTGGCTGTTGAGCACTAGTGGAGTTTGTGTTTATTTGTGCATTGTACTATTTACTTTTTTTCTATGAAATTCATAATTGATTAAACACATATATTTGGTACGGCCCGTTGGGTGGTATCCTACTGAGATTTGTCTCACACCTTGCACGGGCCCTTCGGGACGCGTGCAGACTTTATGGATTTATGTGCAGGAAAGTGGCCAACTTCAGGAGCTGGGCTACGTTAGTTGTTGCATGGAGATGGTATGGACCTTGAGTTCATATCTATCTGGGGGTTACTTTGTTTTTTTTCTTTTCTGAATCAACATGCTTACTTGTTTGTAACTACTATTGGTTATCCATTGGCACCACTTTGTTTAGTGACGTGTTATGGAGGCATGTTTGGTCTTTTTAGTGGTTACCAATGATTAGCATGTTGTTGTGTTTACTTTCTGCTATTTTTTTCATATTTATTGCTTCCACTGCTTATCTATAATGACTATGCTTCTGCTCGGTGGGTCATGTTCGAGTCTACTGAGTCTTTTATTCCGCTGCTTTTAACTGTTATACTCGGACCAGTACCCTTATTATGATCCTCCGAGAGAATACAACCTCTCCACTATACCTAACAGTCTCTCACTTCTAGTCAGAAGCCTTTGGTTTTCAGTAGAGGTGCACCTAAGGTAGTGACACCCGACCCGTTCAGCACTGTTCAGGTGGATGGCCGAGTCCGGGTCGTTATAATGTGGTATCAGAGGAGTTCTTGATAGGGATTTAGTAGCAGTATTTCACTAGATACTAATGAGTTTGAGACTTACCTTTTTATTTATACTTGTTTTACTAATTGGTATATGGTATAATGGAGATGGTTTGTTATAGGGACTAGGTTTATATCCTGTGATTGGGTGTCTGTAGCCCCAGGTATGAGGGATGGACCTAGTTTCCGCAGGTGGGAACTACTATTTGTTTTTTCTCAGATTACAGTTTTTATGATTTCCACCTCGGTGGCTCACTTGATTTGGGATGTTCATGATTGTGATATGTGACCCTTGACCTGGTATGGTAAGGGAGAATTGGACCTTGGCCGGTATGGTGAGGCTTGTTTTCTTGCCTTTTGATAGGCACATTTTAGGGTATTTCAATTTCATAATTCCACATATGCTTTGTGAATTGATAATGACATGTGAATGAAATATCTTTTTCCATGATTTATATGCTTTGAAATGTAAAAGGAGAAATTCATGATATAATTTATTGTGTATTGCGATGTGTTATGTCATGCTTTGTATATATTGTAAATCACATGTGACAGGGTATTTGGGTCTAGTTCATATGAGAAAAGGCAGGTACTATGGCTGAGGTAGTGTAACTGTCAGAATTGGGTGACTCGGTCATCCGTTTGAGGCAACAGGAGTTGTCAGGACGGGCATGGCACAAGGTACTTTTGATACATGGCTCTGTTGAGGGCGGGTAAGGAGGCCAGGAGGCCGGGATGCTGTGGGACATGGGTTGCGGTGAGGGGGAGTAAGGGTAGTTGTTATGCGTTGTCTTTTACTTCTTTTCTTATATGCGTAGAATATATTATTATATATGTATGGGTTGTCTGACCATTTATGGTATTTAGTAGGTTACTCCTTCACGGCTCGATGGAGGGTTAGGAAGGAGATGATACAGTGTCGTAGGATCAAGGTCAGAATTTGGTTCCATCAGAGCATGAGCCGCATGTACAGGCTGAGGGACAAAATCAGGTTCAGGATCCAGTGCAGGCAGGACAACATCTGGGTTTGGCAACGTTCGTACCATGGCATGACGAGCAGCTTCGAGCTATCCTAGTGCACGTCTTGTAGGGGATTGACAGAGGTGAATAGGGTACAAGGCCTCCTATGGTTTATCTGACGTGGGAGTTCAAGTCGCACCACCGGCTGCATTTTTCGGGTGAGGGTTGTCCGCAGGCAGCTGAGAACTGGATAGAGAGTATGCAGATGATCTTCGAGCAGCTCGAGATGCCTCCAGGGTGGAGGGTCAATCCGGCGACGTACATGCTGAGAGGACTGGTGAAGCATTGGTGGGACATACAGGTTCAGGCTTGTAGGAAAGAGAGACTGGCTTGGAAGGATATTGAGTATAGGTTCTTTGAGCACTTCTACCCAAAGACACTGAGGGCAGAGAGAGCTCGAGAGCTCTTGAGTCTTCAGTAGGGGGACATGTCCATCATGGACTACACGGCTACTTTCACAGAGTTGTCTCGCTTTGCACCTAGTATAGTGAGCGATGATGTGACTTGGGTGAGGTGCTTCAAGAATGGATTACGACACGCCATTCGGGTCCAGTTGAATATATTCAGGACGGGTTTCTTCTCTGAGGTGGTGAATCAGTCACTCATAGACGAGGGAAACGAGAAAGAGAAATCTCACATGGTCAGGGCGACAACTTCAGGTGATGGCTCGGACAGTAGGAAGTGAGGACGGGATGAGTTCCAGCCGGGCAGGTAGGCTATGGATTCAGTTAGACCCCTTCTTGGTAGTTCTTCAGTGATTTTATTTCAGTATAGGCAGCCGGGACATGTTTGGGCACAGTGTGATAGGCCACCAAAAGTGTACCAGGCATGTGGATATGATAGACATCTGGAGAGGTTTCGCAGGTAGCCTTCTCAAATAGCCGGTAGGTAGGGACCAGGACAGAGTTTTGCATCTGGATTTGGCTCAGGTTCGATACCCAGAGAGTGTAGTCGAGGTTCATCTATACCCGAAGGTCATGATAGAGATGGTGGGACTCAGCTGAGGGGTCAGTGGCCGGCGACTGGAGCAGCATCGCAGAGAGTTCAAGCATTAGGAAACCATGTTTCAGGCTAAGTACAAGTTGTGGATCTTCCAGAGGCTGAGCAGGCTGGTGAGCCGATGACAGTTAGAGGTACACCACAGTGTGGCAGTGACCTCCATGTTTCCTTTTTGGCATGACCTGTAGAGGCATGTCTATTTTGAGTGAACGTGGGGACCATGATCTATGTAGACTGACTAGATACTAGTCAATGGGATGGGCACCATAACGGGTTCATGATATATTCTATATAAATATGTATGAGATGTGTAGCATCAGGGCATCAAGGATGCGGGTTACCTGAGGTGTCGTGGGCATCGGGGCATCGAGGATGCTGGTTACTTGAGGTTCTGTGGGCATCGAGGCATTGAGGATGTGGGTTACTTGAGGTGCCTTGGGCATCGGGGCATCGAGGATGAGGGTTACATGAGGAGCTAGGCACCATGACCTCATGGAGGCAGACACTGATGTGGTGTGGGTTATGTTGGGTGTCGGAATCGACATAGGAGCACCAATGAGGTGCAAGGGTGACGATGGATCACGGAAGGAATATGTGTCCGGAAAACAAGTTAGTAAACCTTGGTTGTTTGAGCATTGTTGGTTGAGACATAGTAGGCAATTCCTAAGGTGGGGATCCACTTGAGGAAATTAGCCAGATCTTTGGGACCAGGGTAGTCTAGGTTGTTTAACCAGGATGGTCATGTTCGGTGCCATCTTCAGGTTTTGTTTGGTAGCTTGGGGATGAGATACATTAAGGTGGGGAGTTTGTAAGAACCCTGGTTTTTAGAACGGGTCAAAATCCTGACCCTGTTTGTTTGTTTTTTTGACTAGTTCCTGAGGAAACTGGAGGAAATAGAAGGTTTCTGGAAATTTCTATACTACACGCCGTGTACTTTTAAGTTCACGCCATGTATATGTTAAGGGAGTGTTGGTCGTGTGCTTTCCAAGTACATGTCGTGTGATGACTGTGTAGAAATTTCTTACTACACAGTGTGTAGTTTTAAACACGTCGTGTACCCAAGACAGGGTGGTGGCCATACATGGCGTGTAGGCTTGTTGGCCAGAGAGAAGTAGGTACACGACATGTTCCCCTTGGACATTCCATGAAGTCTATCTGTGTATGAGGGATCTACATGGCATGTGGGTAAGTCGGCAAGGCAGAGAAGAGGAACCAAGTACACACCGTGTACCCATAGGTACACGCTGTGTACTAATGTCAGTAGGTCGGCGGAATCCCAGCCACTATGTAAACAGTTAAATAAAATATAAACGGTGTGTAGTCATGAAGTACATGCCGTGTACTTTCTTTTTTTCACAAAAATGGTCAGTATCCTCATTTTTGAGGTAGAACTCAATTCCTTCCTCAGGTTGAGCCGGGAGAGCCAACTAAACCTATTTCCTTCTCCCGATCATCCGTCCAAGACCCGTTTCGAAGTCTGATTAGTGTGATGGAACCCCCTCGGTAAGGACTCGATTCCACTTTGGCCTTTTTGTTTGATTTTCTTTCTAGAATGAGTTATATAAATTTGAACAGTATTGAGTCTTTTGTAGATTTACGGCATTTTAGACCGAATATGTGGCTATTACTGGAGGAGTAGCGTCGTACGAGTCTTAGGTAGATGGTTCATACCACATTCTTTGTTTTCATGGTTGTTTGGGTGACGCGACCTTCAGCGCATTTTTGGGTATTTTGAGAAGGACCCGTTTTATCTGCTATTTCATATTTAATTGATTGTTGGACCAATGGGATGCCTTTGGGTATGTCCTGTTACCAGTTGCGTGAGCGGGGCCGGGTGAGGGGTCGTTGCTCGTTGTGACATTTAGGCCAGGGAATGCCATAATGGTTTTAATTGAATTATTAATGTGTTAAACTGTTATTTTAATTTATTAATGCCTGATATTATTGCTAGAGGCATTTAAGACCTCAGTGCAGGTATGGGACAACACCGTTCACAGTGAAATTCAACTGTTTAGTTTGTTTTTCCTCGTTATGTTTTCTGTTTGAATATGTTATATATGAAATTATTGAATTGCATCTTCTGGACCCTTTTGGGTTGTGTTGGGCTTGGCCCGGTTACGCTTGAGTGATGCGGATAACAGTTTGGGGCTTTTCCCGGGTTACTTTGGGTGGTTTTTACCATAGTATTGGGTGTCATGGACGACGGCTTGGGGCAGTACGACTGTTCGGTTGGGGCATGGATTGTGTTACTTGGATGGTGAGGCCATCGGACTTGAGCAACATGGTTGCAGGGACACGAGGTGTATGATGTGTTGGTGGATTAGGTATTATTCAGTGCTTACCTCTCATCCAGGACTTTGAGTAGTGTACACAAAGAGATACTCTGTGATGAGGTGGTTTTGACCACTCATTTGGGTAGAGGCCCCAATAGTTGAGGTTAGGTAGTTTGGTTGGGGTGCTTTCCATAGAAAGCCACGTGGGAGGTGAGGAGACTTCAGGGGATTGGCGTGCCTTTGGGACGTCGATACTTGTGACATGAGGTGTCAGGAGGCACATGGTTCTAGGATACTATTCTTAGCATGTCTTCGGGACGTCGGTACTTGACACACGAGGTGTCAGGATGCACATGGTGTCAGGATACTATTCTTGGGCATTCCTTCTAGACTTCTGTACTTGAGACACGAGGTGTCAGGTGGCACATGGTGCCGGGTTACACGACAGAGATTCCAGCATTGGACGAAGCAGGTGATACTCCATGGTGGTTGTTGAGTACTTGTGGAGTTTGTGTTTATTTGTGCATTTTACTATTTACTACTTTTATGAGAAACTCATAACTGCTTAAACACATATATTTGGTACACACTATTGGGTGGTATCCTACTAAGATTTTTCTCACACCCTGCAAGTGGCCGTTGGGACGTGTGCATACTTTATGGATTTACATGCAGGAAAGAGGCCAGCTTCAGGAGCTGGGCTGCATTAGTTGTTTCATAGAGAAGGTATGGATATTGAGGTCGTATCTATCTAGGGTTTACTTTGTTTTGTTTTCTTTTCTATATTATAATTCTTACTTGTTTGTAGCTACTGTTGGTTAGCCATTGGCGACCCTTTGTTTAGTGAATTACTATGGAGGCATGTTTGGTCTGTTTAGTAGTTACCAGTGATTAGCATGTTGTTGTGTTTACTTTCCTCTGCTGTTGTTCATATTTAATGCTCACTCTGTTTATCTATATTGACTATGCTTCCCCTCTGTGGTTCTGGTTCGAGTTTACTGAGTTTTTTATTCCGCTGCTTTTTACTGTTATACTCGGACCAATACCCTTATTATGATCCTCTGAGAGGATATAGCCTCTCCACTTTACCTAACAGTCCCTCGCTGCTAGTCGGAATCCTTTGGATTTTAGGGGAGGTGCGCCTAAGGTAGTGACACACGACCCATTCATCACTGTTTAGGTGGCTGGCCGGGTCCGAGTCATTACAATGTGGTATCAGAGGAGTTCTTGACAGGGATTTAGTAGCAGCGTTTTACTGGCTACTAATGAGTTTAAGTATTCTATTTTTATTTCTACTAGTTTTACTAATTGGGATATGGTAGAACTGATATATTTTGTTACAGGGACTAGGTTTCTAGCTTGTTCTTGGGTGCCTATAGCCCCAGGTACGAGGGATTGACCTAGTTTCCGTAAGTGGGAACTGCTGTTTGTTTTTGCCCAGATTACAGTTTATATGATTTCCACCTTGGTGGTTCACTTGATGTGTGATGTTCCTGATTGTGATATGTGACCCTTGTCCCGGTATGGTAAGGGATAATTGGACCTTGGCCAGTATGGAGAGGCTTGTTTGCTTGTTTTTTGATAGACACATTTTAGGGTATTTCAATTTACTAATTGCATGTATGCTTTGTGAATTGATAATACCATGTGAATGAAATATCTTTTGCCATGTTTTATATACTTTGAAATGTAAAAGGTAAATTTTTTTATATAATTTCTTGTGTATTGAAATGTGTTATGCCATGCTTTGTATATATTTTAAATTTCATGTGGAAAGGTATTTGGGTCTGGCTCTTATGAGAGCAGGTAGGTACTATGGCTAAGGCAGTGTAACTATCAGGATTGGGTGACCCGATCATCGGTTTAAGGCAACAGGAGTTGTCAGGATAGGCATGGCCCAAGGTACATTTTATACTTGGCTCTATTGAGGGTGGGTAAGGAGGCTATGAGGCTGGGATTCCATAAGGCATGGGTTGAAGTGAGGGGGAGTAAGGGTAGTTGTTATGTGCTGCCTTGTACTGCTTTACTTATCTGCGTAGAATATATTGTTATATATGTATGGGCTGTCTGACCATTTATGGTATTCAGTAGGTTACTCCTTCACGACTTGATGGAGCGTTAGGTAGGAGATGATACAGTGATGTAGGATCAAGGTCATAATTCGGTACCGGCAGAGCACGAGCCGCATGTATAGGCTCAGGGACAGGATCAAGTTCAGGATCCAGTGCAGGCAAGACAGTAGCCGGGTTTTGCAACGTTCGTACCATGTCTTGATGAGGATCTTCGAGCTAGCTTAATATGCATATTGCAGGAGATTGACAGAGGCGTGCAGGGTACAAATACTTCTATGGTGTATCTAACGTGGGATTTCATGTCACAGCACCTGATGCTTTTTCAGGGTGAGGGTGGTCCGCAAGCGGCTGAGAACAAGATAGAGAGTATGCAAATGATCTTCGAGCAACTTAAGACTCCTCCAGGGCGGAGTTTCAAGCTGGCGACATACATGCTGAGAGGACTGGAGAAGCGTTGGTGGGATGTACAGGTTCAGGCTCATAGGCAAGAGGGACTAGCTTGGAAGGACTTCGAGGATAGGTTCTTTGAGAACTTCTACCCAGAGACATTGAGGGCAGAAGGAGCTCAAGAGTTTTTGAGTCTTCAGTAGAGGGACATGTCAGTCATGGACTATGCGGAAACTTTCACAGAGTTGTCTCACTTTGCACCTAGTATGGTGAGCGATGTTGCGGCTAGGGTGAGGTGCTTTGAGGATGGATTACGACACGCCATTCGGGTCCAGGCGAATATCTTGAGGCTGGGTTCCCTCTCTGAGGCGGTGAATCAGGCGTTCATAGACGAGGGAAATGAGAGAGAGAAATCTCTCTTGGTCAGGGCGACATCATCAGGTGATGGCTCGGACAGTAGGAAGCGAGGACGGGATGAGTTCTAGTAGGGCAGTCAGGCCAGGGATTCAGCTAGACTACTTCGTGGTAGTTCTTTCGTGAATTTCTTTCAGTGTGGACATCCGGGACATGTTCAGGCATAGTGCGATAGGCCTCCGAAGGAGTACCGGGCATGTAGAAAGGATAAGAATCTGTAGAGGTTTTGTAGCTAGCCTTCTCAGATAGCCGGTAGGTAGGGGCCAGGACAGATTGTAGCATCTGGAGTTGGCTCAGGTTCGGTACCCGGAGAGGGTAGTCGAGGTTTAGCTGTGTGCGGAGGTTGAGACAAATACGGTAGGACTCAGCTGAGGGGCCAGTGCCCACTGACTGGAGTACCATCACAGGGAGGTCAGGCATCATGCAGCTGTGTTTTGGGCCAGGTGCATGCCGTGGAGCTGCTAGAGGCTGAGCAGGCTGGTGAGCCGATGATAGATAGAGGTACACCGCAGTGTGGTCGTGATCTCCATGTTGCCTTTTTGGCATGACCTATAGAGGCATATTTGTTTTGAGTGCACGAGGGGCATAGGATCTATGTGGACTGACTAGATACTAGTCAGTGGGATGGGCACCATAACAGGTGTGTGATATATTCTATATATATATCTGTGTGTGTGTGTGTGTGTGTGTGTGTGATGCGTAGCATTAGGGAATCGAGGATGTGGGTTACTTGAGGTGTCGTGGGCATCGGGGGATCAAGGATGTTGGTTACTTGAGGTTTCGTGGGCATCGTGACATCAAGGATGCTGGTTACTTGAGGTGCCATGGGAATCGGGGCATTGAGGATGCGGGTTACTTGAGGTGTTAGGCACCAGGAGCTCGTGGAGGCAGACACCGATGTGGTTTGCGTTATATTGGGTGTCGGAATCAACACATGAGCACTAATGAGGAACAAGGGTGAAAATTCATCATGGAAGTAATATGCTTTCGGAAAGCAGGTTAGTAAACCTTGGTTGTTTGAGCCTTGTTGGTTGAGACCGAGTAGGCAATTCCTAAGGTAGGGAGCCCCCTGAGGAATTTTTCCAGAACCTTGGGACTGGGGTAGTCCAGGTTGTTTCACCATGATGGGAATTTTCGGTGCCATCTCCAGGTTTTGTTCGGTAGCTCGGGGATGAGATACGTTAAGGTGGTGAGTTTGTAAGTACCCTAGTTTTTAGAACGGGTCAAAATCCCGACCCTGTTTGTTTTTTTTTTGACTGGTTCCTGAGGAAACTGGAGGAAATGGCAAGTTTTTTGGAAATTTCTAGACTACGCACCATGTACATTTAAGTACATTCCATGTATATGTTAAGCGAGTGTTGGCCGTGTGCTCTCTAAGTACATGTCATGTGACGACCGTGTAGAAATTTATTACTACACGGTGTGTAGTTTTAAACACGCCATCTACACGAGACCGGGTGGTGGCCATACATGGCATGTAGGCTTGTTGGCCAGAGAGAACCAGGTACAGGCCGTGTTCCCCTTGGACATGCCGTGTAGTCAAGCTGTGTATGAGGGATCTACAAGGCATTGGGTATGTCGGTAAGGGAGAGAAGAGGAACCAAGTACACACCGGGTACCCATAAGTACACGCTGTGTACTCTTGTCAGCAGGTCGACGGAATACGAGCCGCCAAGTGAACAGTTAAATGAAATATAGACGGTGTGTAGTCATGAAGTACATGTCTTGTACTTTCTTTTTTTTCACTAAAATGGGTTGTAGCCTTGTTTTTTAGGCAGAACTCAATTCCTTAGTTGGGTTGAGCGAGGAGAGATGATCGAACCTATTTCCTTCTCCCGATCGTCCGTCCCAGACCCGTTTCGAAGTTCGATTAGTGCGTTGGAAACCCCTCGGTAAGGCATCGATCCCTCTTTGGCCGTTTTGTTTGATTTTCGTTCTAGAATGAGTTATAGGAATTCGAACGGTATTGAATCTTTTGTACATTTACAGCATTTTAGACTGAATAGGCGGCTGTTGCCGGAGGAATAGCATAGTACGAGTCTCCAGAAGGCAGTGCATACATCAATTTGTGTTTTCACGGTTGTTTGGGTGACGCGGCCTTCAGCGCGTTTTCGAGAATTTTGAGCAGGACCCATTTTATCTGATGTTTCATATTTAACTGCTTGTTTGACCAATGGGATGACTTTGGGTATGTCCTATTACCAGTTGCGTGAGAGGGGCTGGGTGAGGGGTCATTGATCGTTGTGGAATTTTGTTCGGGGAATGGAAGAATGGTTTTAATTGAAATATTAATGTGTTAAACTATTAGTTTAATTTATTAATGCCTGATATGATTCCTAGAGGCATTTAAGACCTCAGTGATGGTATGGGACAACACCGTGCATAGTGAAATTAAACTGTTAATTTGTATTCCCTGGTTATGTTTTCTGTTTGAATATGTTATATATTCAATTACTGAATTTCATCTTCTGTACCCTTTTGGGTTGTGTTGGGCTTGGCCCGGTTATGCTTGAGTGATGCTGATCACAGGTTGGTGCTTTTCCCAGGTTACATTAGGTGGTTTGACCACGGGATTGGGCATCATGGACATCGTCTTGGGGTAGTACGACTATCAGGTTGGGGCATGGCCCAGGTTATATGGATGGCGAGGCCATCGGACTTGAGCGACATAGTCGCAGGGACACGAGGTGTCATATTTGTTGGTGGTTTTGGTACTATTTGGTGATTACCGCTCACCTGGGACTTTGAGTAGTGTACACACAGAGATACTTCATAATGAGGTGCTTTTGACCACTCATGTGGGTAGAGGCCCGCGTAGTTTTGGTTAGGTATTTTGGTTGGAGCTGCTTGGAATAGAAAGCCACGTGGGAGGTGAGGAGCCTTCAAGGGATGGGCGTGCCTTCGGGACGTCGGTACTTGAGACACGAGGTGTCCGGAGGCACATGGTGTCAGGATAATATTCTTGGGAATGCATTCGGGATGTCGGTACATGAGACACAAGGTGTCAGGAGGAACATGGTGCTGGGATACTATTCTTGGCCATGCCTTCAGGACGTCGGTACTTGAGACACGAGGTGTCAGGTGTCACATGGTGCCGGGTTACACGACAGAGATTCCAGCGTTGGCCGAAGCAGGTGACAATCCATGGTGGCTATTTAGCACTAGTGGAGTTTGTCTTTATTTGTGCATTGAACTGTTTACTACTTTTCTGAGAAATTCATAACTTCATAAACACATATATTTGGTACGCACCATTAGGTGGTTTCCTACTGATATTCGTCTCACACCCTGCTCATGCCCTTCAGGATGCATGGATACATTATGGATTTATGTGCAGGAAAGAGGCCAGCTTCAGGAGCTGGGTTGCGTTACTTGTTGCATGGAGATGGTATGGACCTTGAGGTTATATCTAGCTAGGGTTTACTGTGTTTTTTTTCTAATCTGTATTAGCATTCTTAATTGTTTGTAGAAACTATTGGTTAGCCATTGGCGCCCCTTTGTTTAGTGACTTTCTATGGAGGCATGTTTGGTCTATTTAGTAGTTACCAGGGATTAGCATTCTCTTGTGTTTACATTCTACTGTTTTTGTTCATATTTACTACGTCCTCTATTTATCTATATTGACTATGCTTCTACTCTGCATGTCTGGTTCGAGTCTGCTGAGTCTTTTATTCCGCTGATTTTTACTATTATACTCGGACCAGTACCCTTATAATGATCTTCCGAGATGGTATAGCCTCCCCACTATACCTAACAGACCCTCCCTACTAGTTTTAAGCCTTTTGAATTCAGGGGGCGTGCGCCTAAGGTAGTGACACCTGACCCATTCGGCACTGTTTGGGTGGATGTCCAGGTCTGGTTCATTACAGATGCATCGATGGTGGAGAAATAGGTTAGATATTACCTATATAAGGAAGGGTATTCCCCTAAATTCAACGCACAATTAGAAGCAACATATACTTTTAGTATTTTCCTTGTTTTTGAGGAAGATTCTCCATTAATAAATAGAGATATTACGAGGGTGTTATCCTTGTAATAGTGAAGGGGTGTGTAGCCATTTTTACACATAGTGATCCTTCTATTTTGCCCTTGGTTTTTTACCACTTATATTGGAGGGTTTTACCATGTTACATCTTGTATTATTTATTTCTGCATTTTGAAATTTATTTAATCTCAGGATTATCTCTAGACTAGTGGGCCACTCATTTTTTGTTCCAACACCTTCAACCTTCTTTCCCTATGCACCAGATCCTTAAAGTCCATTTCAGTCAGAGTCCCGGTGGTTTCATTCAAACCAAAGTTCATGGATGCACTTCTCACCATTCTACTCTCCATCCTCTTGATTTTCATGTCCCTCAACATGGTCAAACCAACTATATCGATGCTCATTCACTAGTTCTTCCAGGACTACCGAGCATCACGGGGATGTTGACCACCGGTGTGATATCACACATATCACCCCCTTGTCATAGATCACATCCATCTTCCCAAATGGCCATCTGTTTTTCTTATTTTTACTGCACAATTTAATTCCATGTGTGCTTACCCATGCATATACACACTTTGTTTTAATTAAGAAAAACATTTTTTTCCTTGCATATTCCATTATTTATTAAAATCACCAAATATTTTATGTGCATAAAAATATTTGTTATATTTGTAATCAAAATATTGAAACTGCGTTTGGTGAAAACTCATAAAAATTTGAAACCATTGAATTAATTTTAAAATAAAATATATGATATGATATGATTCTGATTTCTCTAGTTTTGTTTGCACACAATAATTTAGTAAAATAAAAGGAATGATTTTAATTTGTCTTCAATCCTGTTGTTATTATATTTAAAGAAAAATAAAATTAATTAATTTATAATATATTTATACACCATCATTTCTATCCAAATCATCCCAATTTTGAGATGATTTAAAATATATAAACAATTTCTCTTTTAACTGCATATCATTTGGTTTGATTTAATTTAAGACCACCAAATAAATGAAATCGATTCAACTCCTCATATATTTTCCTTCTCCCCCTAAATCCCCTTTTCCAAATGAGCTGTTATTCTTTAAATTTCAAGACCTATTTAACCAAAAAGTGAAATATACATGAAATTATTTGGTGATCGATGGTGGTGGTAATTGATGGTGATGGTGTTCAAAATTTGATCTATATATTGATTCACCGCCGGTGGTGGTGGTGATCTCCAATTACAAAGAGTGCAGTAACATGGAGAATTCGCCCATGCCCCTCTTGAGGGTGCATAGTGCATGATAGTCCTCCACCATCTGGTGAGTGGTGTTGGTTAAGAGCACCATCATGATCCACCTGATGAGAGGTATACCGATCATCATGTCAAAGAACACCCTATTGGGATCCAATTCTTCCAACCCTAATCTTTCCAGGCACAACACATATTACTTTCTTGGAAACTATCCTAAAACCCATGAGTGGTAGTATATATTCGTCATCCAAACATATATGTTAACCTCCATCCTTTGCAGAATTCGATTTGGAAAACAAAATAGCATGCAATAAGATCCATCTGATTCAAATTATTTTGTACATGAAAAATTGGGATACATATTATTCTAAATGTAAAGACATACATAAAATACTAAATGTATATATGGTTTGATAAAATAAATTATGTTTTCATTTTTTTCAAAACATATTTAACTGTGTTGAATAATATAAATGGGAAACATTTTTCAAATGATAAAAATGAAATTTATTGATTTTTTGGAAATAAAAATCTTTCTATATTAATTTTTTAAAATGAATATATTGGAATATATATTTTATATATTTTATTATTTTTCTCAGAACATTTTAAAACATTTTCTAACATACATTCTAATGAATATTTGAAAATAAATATATACAATATTTTACAATATCAAATGTAGCCTAACTTTTTGATGATAAATATGTGAGCATGTGTTAATTTTATCCTACCACTAAAATATATATTTCACCATTCCCTTGATATCATTTATTCCCCTCAAATGGTGATGGTGGCACAAAGGATTGAAAATAATATATTGATAATGTAGATATCATTCTTCTCATGTGTAGCTTAATTTAGAGAGTTTCTTCTAGAAACATATGTTTCAAACAATGGTTCCATCAAAACACCAATTTTTAGCGATTTAAAAAGTTTATTTACATTAAAAAAATTCACATTTAAGTATGCATAAATTTATATTAATATATACAGAATACTTAAACAACTACAGATATAGATGGATGCCTATTATTTATATTAATATTATAATATTTATAATAATCATATGAAATTGTATGAATATATATATAAATGAATCTATATATATTATATATTTATATATTCAAATGACATTTAATTAACTAAAAATTCACACACAAAAAATATATAACTTTAGTGGGAGGGAAAGATGATACACATGGTGTAAGTTAAAGACTAGGAAAGGTGTGGTGTGGCATCTCCCAATACCCTCATAACCCTTACTCCATTGGAAATCAGAGGCTTTCATTAGTGGTAATGTCATCTCATAATTCTATATTCAACTAGAGCTTAAAACCCAGATCTTTCATTTAGGGGGGGGGGGGGGTTTATGGTGCATTTATGGCTAGAATTTGAGGGGCCGTGTAAGGATCTAGAAACATTGCAGCACAATGCTGGTGGTATGGTGATCACACAACAAGTGCAATTTGGCCATCAAATGTGGGCCCATTGGGTTATAAAAATTGCAATGAGTCAACTACGGAGAGATTAAACCCTTAGAAGGAGTGTGACGTGTCATTACTGGTCAATGAGTGTGTGCGTTGTTTCCTTTACTTATTGTCTAGAGGACATTTATAAATTATTTATATGTATCAAATTTATAATATATTTAGTATTTACATACATAATAATTATGTATATATATGAATAAAAACAATATATATATATCAATATTAAAATATATTATGAATATGAAATATTTATTTTTATAAAAATGAAATATAAAATGATTCCTAAATGTTAAAAAATTCTGAAATATATAAAAAAATATAAAATATATATAGAATGTGCAAATTGAATTAAATTATAAAATATATAATTAAAATTTAGGAAAACAATATATTTAGTAGAAAAAATTTATATTAAAGGAAACGATATTATATATAAATTTTGTACAATTAAAATTTATAATTTCTATATTTATGAATAAGTAGTTTTATATTTAAATATAATTTTTAAAACAATTATATGAGTAAATATATTTTTTATTTTTTTATTTATGTAAATATTTATTATATTTATATAATTTATAAAATATTTACTATATATATAGAGAGAGAGTATTTAAATATATAAATATAATTTTTATTTACTTTATAAAAATGAAAAAAAATATGTGTATATATATGTTATAATATAATTACAAATCAATATATATATTTATATCAAGGAAAATTTTTTATTGTGATAATTAAAATTGAAAAAATAATTGAACATATAAATATATAAATAGTAAAAAATATATAATATATATAAATATAAATAAATATATAATATATATAAATATAAATAAATATATAATATATATAAATATAATTTAGCAAAATCATATATTTATTAGAATATAAGTATTATTTTTGGAATATTATTATATACACACACACATACATATGTGTGTGTGTGTATTAAAATAATTATAAATAAATAACTAAATTAAAAATAATATTGATTTATATAAATATATATGATTATGGGTGTGCACGCACACACAAAAAATATATTATATATCAAATAAGTTTTCTAGGAAAAGTGGTTCTATAATTATTTTTAGGGTTGAGTAATGTAAGTTCAAAAATAAATGGCCAAATGTCCTTTTTCTAGGAATAATTGTTAGGTTCAGTTTTGAAAAAAAAAAATTGGCTGCTGAATTTGATCTTTAAAACGATTGATTCTAGAATTCTAACATCCATTTATCAGATGGATATAGATATTGGCATCATGAGACACCCTCCAGGTTTCAGTACACTCTACTTCTAAATGTTTTGGAGTGGTGTTTTGAGTTCTGGGTTTTTGGATGGGATATGATGTTCTCATAGAATTATACAAGGGTCTTCCACTACCACAGATAATACCTTATCTACGGCTTAGTTTTATAAATGCTAAACATAAAGCACTGATAAAAGGATAAAATTTATCATTACTTGCTAAAAGCACAGATAAATGCTGATATCTATCATTGCTATTTATAGTGGTGATAAAAACATTTAATAAAACTTTTTGTTTAATATATATATAATTTTTAATTTTTTTTCAAAAATTAATGTTTATTTATATAAATTAATCAATAATGAATATATATCTGTAACATTTAGGTACTAAACATTCCAAACTCTAAAAATTATTAAATAAAATAAAATTATAGAAAATACACATAACGAGACTATAAAATGTCTCCAAAACATGAAACTGACCAACTCAACACTATAAATAAAAATGAAAGTCTCAAGACCCATATAATAGCCATGAATACCCACATAGAATGGCCCAATGGCCCAGAAACACAATCCCTATCATAAGCTGTCATGATCTGGTCGAAAATTTCTATCCATGAAAATCCCGCGCACCCAGCCGCATCAATGAGGCTCACTAATAACACACCACCTAAGGTCATCATCTTAGATGCCAGATCATTCATGTTTTCGACATTTCCATTCCCATCATCATCATCCCTCATGCAATCAATGTTATCCTTTATGCCTAAAGCCATAGAAGTCAATGTTAGTATATCATTAGAGGGAGATACTCAATACTGACATCCCATATCATCAAAAACTCATTGTACTTGAGATCATCTCCCCAATAGTTTATCATACAACCATAGGTCCCCCTACAATAGCATTCCCATACACATTCATGGAGAAACCCACAAAAAAAAGGATCTCCATGAAAATGGAAAAAATTGACCCCCAAAAAAATCCTAAAGGCCCAAAAGTGTCATGAATCAGTCTACGCTGACAATAGCCTTAATGAGGCAATGACCCACCCTGATTTTCATTTCCTTGGTAATTTTTATCTGATTAGTGTGAATCTCCATTCATATAATCAGATAACTCTTGAAAAACATCAATTTATTCCTCTTATTGAGAACCAATCCAAGGCTCAAGGCTCTGTTCATCTTGGCGGTGAAATTCAATGCATTTGGGATCCAGTGAATTGAAGGTTCTTCACATCCCTTCAAAATGCAGGATCTATTAAGGTTCTGAAAAAAGGATACCATATATATGTGATACAATATTCAATTTCAAAAAGTCTAGGTCAATGTATGTTTTCCATTATTGGTTGATTCATTATTTTAAAAGGTGAGAATCAATGGAAATTTGATGATCTTTTTCTTTGTTTATCTTCAATTTTGGGATTTTATAACTGGAGATGTGTTCCCATGGGACGTGGATTTTTTACCTTCATTTTTACTTCCGAGGAACTCAAGTGAAAATCATGGGTCCATGGATTGGTGCCTCTTAAACTAGGTATTCTATGTGTTAAGGAGTGTATTTTTTGTTTCAATACATTTAAAATCAAAAATTACTTTACTTGGGTTTGGGTAAAAATATGTGGATTAAATTGGATCTTGTGGCATACTAAAATCTTATACGAAATTTCTTCTTCAATTTTTTTCCCTATCAAAATGGATAGGGAGACCAAACAAGCTAGGTATGGGTATTTATCTTGGGTGTTACTTGAGTTGGATCTGAATTTTCTGGTTATTGAAAAAAAAAATTGGACACTCATGATGATGGATTTATTCTCAATCTTATTTATGAGAAGATACCTAAATTTTTCTCTATTTGAAGGAATATTGGTCATTATAATTCAATCTATGAGAGGGGAATTTATTTCTCTTCTTGTTAATTATCTCAGCATGATGAGGCTCACTGTAAGAAGGAAACTAAAAGAGGACATGTTACTTCTCTTACTGGAGCATATGGACATCCTCAGTCAAATGTTTTCTAGGATGATGTCCAAGTGAGTCAATCTCTCATAGTGAACTCACAAGGTGAGGATGTTGGAGCCTGAGCAAAAACATCATTTCCACAACTTCCATCTAATGTGGCAGTTCACTCAACAGATGATGTAGTAGCTATTGGTGAGTTATATGTACTTGTCTCCTCCATAAATAAATAGGTACAAGTATTGGACAATGATTATGTGAGGATTGGGAAGTCTATAGTAAAAAACGAAATTTAGTTTTATTTAAGGTAGGATCATCCCTGGGAAGAGTAGGCTTGTATATTTCTTAGAATTTTGGACATCCTATGCAGATTAAATTGGTCTCTTATGAGTCATTTGATTACCAGAATGGAAGGAAATCCTATTTGGTGTATTGTAGTCCTTCTAAGCAGGGAGAATCTTGTATAGGGACTGGCCTGGGGAAGATTCATTATGAGAGAAATCAATGTGTTCAACTAACCTCTATTTCTGAGTTTGGTAAAGTAATGGACTCTATGCTAGATCTAGCTTTAGGGAGATCTTTGGGACCTATTAGAAAAGAAGGAATTATTACTCACCTTATGGATGTGGATATTATAGACACATCCATTGTAGGTTCTCAATTATTGGAAGAACATAAAGACCATTGGAAACATAACAATATTGATAAAATATTGAAGGATATGGAGGAAGACAACCCATCCACAAAGATATCCTTTAGAGACATTATTATTAAAGGTAAGGTGAATGAGGCTAAAGTTTTATCATTAGTGTCAATTAATAAATCTAGAACATAGAAGGATTACTCCCATCTTAATCCCACCATGAAAATCGAATTGACATCTCTTACAAATGGGTGGACTCCTTAGGATGGCTACTTCAGTTAATTAGTAGATTACACGGAATGGGATGAGGAATTTATAGATTTTTATAGATGGTAATATGACCATTGATGTTTTCTTTATTTTTTTATGTTTGAATAAGGGAAGAGTTTTAATGTCTGACTCTTCCACCTCCGCTTTATACTACTATTTTTTCCACTCTTATAATAAAGAGTATTTCACATTGGCCTTCCAGTAAAAAATGAAATTATTTATAAAAATATTTATTTATAATTATAATTATTATATATATATATATATATTTATTTATTTAAATATTTATAAAATTATAAAAAATATATTTATATTATAAATATATGAAAAAGGTCTTGTCCGAAGAAAAGAACTTGACCTTTTATTAATAGATGAAAGAAAAAGATAACAACTAAACATAAGAGTTTAAATAAAAATAATTTTTTACATTTGAAAAATCAATTTAATGACCATAATTTGAAAGATCATTTTAATAGTCATTGTAAGATTAATTTTCATTTTCCCACTCTAACTATGAATTACCTTGGTTTAGAATACTAAGGATCACTGCATTGGACCTTTTCTGCTATGAAGTGATCTTGATCTTTGATTCCTTGGAAGATATTCTAGTAGGCACATTCCGTGACAGATTATAATAATCCTTATGTAACTATATTTTTGGTCGCATTGGATTTAAACCATCATTGTTGATCATCATTCCCTTTCCATTAATGAAAACATCCTTAAAAGAAACATCATTACCACTACCAGGAGGCCTGAGATGAGTGGTGTCTAATAAAACATTCCATTTCTCATTTTTACTTCCATCATCTGAGATATTAACCCATTTACTAGAAATTCATGAAGAACAGAAAGTATTCTGAATTTATTGTAAGTAAATCACTTTATATTAATCTTAATATTTCATGGACCCATCCTCCAATCGAAGATGTTCCAATAAAACCACTATCACTAGCTGCATAATGTAACCTTTCCCTTCAGGTTGTGATGGAGAGTCATCTTTTGCAACACATTGGACAAGATCATCATTTGCATACTCATGCAGTGCCTCGTGAGGTTGATGATTATCATCCCCATAATGCTTCACATCCGATCAAGGGCTTTGATTTACAATCAAAATATATTTAAAATTATCATGTAAAATAATAAATAAATTTATTATATTTATAATTATATAAATATATAAAATTATATAAAATTATTTCTAATTAAGCACAAATATTTTTAAATAAAGAAATACATATATATATATATATATTTATAATTATATATTTATTATTACAATTATAAATAAATATATATTAAAATAGTTATAAAATTGTCATAAATATATTTATCTTATTATTAATAATTATACAAATACATATAATTATATAAAAATATATACTTACATAATTATATATATTTATATAATTATATATAATTATATAATTATTTATAATTATATTAAAATGTTTATATTTATATTAAAATGTTTTTTAATATATTTATTTAAAATTATATATACCAAGATGGCTTAGTCTTGGATTTGAAAACCAAACCCATGACCCCAAATTTATTAATAAAAGGAAAACATGAAAGGAATTATGTGGTTCAAGCAAGGCATAAAATTCCCACACACTACTACAAAACTAAGTTTTTCCATTGTTAGGCCTTTAAAAGTTCTATTAATGACCCCCTTTGTCAGTGTGAAAAAAAAGTACAATTAAATGGGATCATTAACGATTATTTATTTAGAACACTTAAAGGGGGTATCTAACATTGCTAAAAATAGTTCTATAAAATGAGACCCTTTATCAGTGCTTTTAGAAAATCATCGATAAATTCCCCCCCCCCCATCCGAGCTATTAAAAAGTGATCATAAAGGGGGCCCTATAACTTATCCACCCTAGAAGCTAGGAGTTGAAGCATTATTTTATTACACTAGCATGAATATAAGGATGTAAATCCGAAAGGATCAACTAGTTTACATGCTTTTGAAAGTCAGATTACATAAATGATTCCCATAATATGTTGGGAAAACAAAAGAAAACATTATATATAATATAATTTAACAAACTGAATCCTTGAATGCTTGTTAAAAGACTTATTCTTTATAACCTGTGGATAGGAAACATAATACGGATAAACTCAAATGTTTTATAAGGTTATGTAAATACAAATCAATAATGGATTGATGATAATAATGCACATGTCAAGGTCAATAAATATTAATGCATTCCATTAAAAAAATAGATATGGAAAAAACAATATTGAAAGGTGAATAACTAAAACACATGCCATTTAATAAATAAACTAATAAAGAAATTAATTCCTTGATATTTTGATGCAAAATATAATGGATAAATAGTAACTAAATCCAGAAAACAAATTTCACCCGTAGATATGTTGACAAAAAATCTCATGGATGAATAATAACTAAATATCAAAGGGGGAAATACTTTATTATTAGATTCCATATTTCTTAAGTATATGATACCTTTACCATAAAGACCTTTCAAAAGACGGTTTACAACATATTGGGTAAAAATCCATATAATTTGGCCAAATGTTTCATCACATAAGACAACGGATGGATTGAGGGGTTATCTATAATCAGACCTCACCCATGTTGTATTAGTCCAAAGCATTAATCATATGTTGAATACATAATATTCCTTATAAAAATTTATCCATAATGAGTAGAAGATACAAATTTATCAATAATTATCTAGTTAATCAAATAACTGACAAAGTGAACACCATCTATAAAATGATATATTGTTTATGTAATAATAATAATATCCATTGTATGAGAACATAGATATTCAGGGTAATTTCTAATAAAAATTATTACAAAAAATAATTGTTTCAATATAAATTTAACAATCATAAAATAAGTGAGATTTCAAAGATAATCCTTAAGAATTTTTTTGACGAAAATAATATTTAAACATCCTAAAGTTTCCCATACCACTTTAAAATTTTAAATAAAAATTCCCATAAAGGAATGTTATTTATTCCATGAATAAAAATATTCATGATATAATGTATCAAAAGGGACAGAAGATACACGAAAAAAAATAATTATGTTGTTTATATGGTGTGTGCCTCAAGAAAAGAAAAGTAAGACCATAATTCCTTACCTTATCATTAATTTTTTGTTGTGAGGACTTTAGCCTCTTGTATAGTAGTTTAAAATATTTTACTAACTAATATCATAACCATACTAAAGTTTATAATACCATTAAATTCTTTTAATATTTCATTACTCATTTTTTATCAAACTTTCTATAATTTCACTTTTTCATGTGTTAATTTTGCATTTTTCTCAAGTAAGTTTTAACATGTTACATATTGCTATAATTAATTATATTAGTGTTTCTAAAAATATATAATGTAAAATAGGAATTAATTATCACACATAATCAGTATATATGTTTATATAACAATCAAAAATAATTGGAGATAGTAAATGGAATGCACCGTTCATGGAGACGGTAGGCCATACATACGCATGAATGCTAATTTCATTTCAATATCTTATTATAAAAGAATAAAAATTAAATTTTATGTATACTCAGGTATATTATAATTTTAGAATCATATATATGCAATATCATTCATGTTTTTTTATTAATATCATTCTTAATATGTTCCCTGTATAACGTGAATGAATCACGTCGCATTGAGGGGGAGGTATTCCACACTTCCACAAGTGATGTTATCATATTTATACAAAATAGAATGTATGGAGGTGTATGTTATAAAATAAATACAGAAGAATAAATGATTTATAAATATCATATATATTGTATATATTTATAGTTTCAATCATAATTTCCTTAAAGAGAGTTGTTAAAATAAAAATGATCACTCATCGTTTTGTGAGGCAGTAGTTCATTGTACATAGAAACAATATGTTTATTACCCATTAGATGAATGTGCGCTTATGTTTAGGTTGAACCATTTAAATAAAAACATCCTTTTATATTTAGTATAATTCTGTTTTTATACAATACTTTAATAAGGATATTTTAGTGGGTGTAGAATTAAATGAAATAAAATAGATCATTGGGAAAATGCTACCTTAACAAATAGGTAACTCTTTTTGGTATGTACCAAAAGGAATCCTTAGGTGTCCTCCTACCCAAAGGGAGGATTCTAGGTCTATGGTGGGTATTCTTAAGATCTATTTGTGAATATATTATTTGATCTAAATTGGAATGAGAGGTTTGAGTAAAGGGGATAAGTGGCTGCCTTTTATAAGGGTGGAAAAGTAATCCCTTAGTATTTTTTGAAAGTAGAATGGTGTACCCCACGTTTTACTAAAAAAATTATTAAAACCCAAAATTAAGGAATAATGATAGCATAATAGACTAATAATTTCGATAAAATGTGTTTTGGACAAGTGGATATGTCATTTGGGCCCTTAAGTTAATGGTTTAGTTCGTTATTAAGCATAATTTTTCCTTAATAATT
The DNA here is from genome assembly GCA_963277665.1 of Viscum album. Taxonomy (NCBI): domain Eukaryota; kingdom Viridiplantae; phylum Streptophyta; class Magnoliopsida; order Santalales; family Viscaceae; genus Viscum; species Viscum album. Next base: position 330,897,796 of record OY728128.1, read on the forward strand.
GTAATTAATTTTAATTACATTCACTAGTATTTTTAGTCAAAAAATAAGTTGAAGTTTTTAGAAATTATAAATTATGATGATTATAAATATGGAATTAATTTTTCTAAATTCTAATCATAGAAGTGGAAAATTTTATTTTAATTTAATACCGTAGACGAGACGATAATGCGGTTTTTTAAAGTAAAAACGTCCAAATGTTTACTATGTTTTTTTAGTAAATTTCAAATTTAAATTGATTCCAATTAAAAAAAATTATTAATTGATTAAAAAATTATCTAATTAAAAATTCAAACAAATCTAAAATATAATTCGTAATTATAAATAAATTATTTTAAAAAGAGGTTTTGAACTAAAATTCAGTATTTTTCTCTATTCATTAGAAATTGAATCATTATAAAAAACCACAAATTTGACCTAACATTATTATTTTTGTTTATAATTAAAATAGGAAGTTTATTTTGACATATTAAATCAATTAAATTTTAAAAATTTATATTTCAAACGGGTTCTCCCTTAAAAGGCCATAAAATTCCCTTTAAAAAATAGGGATTTTTATGTGTGAAATTGTGTTTGTTCTTATCTTCTCCCTATCAAATAAATTGGATGAATATAAAATGTATTTTATTGAATAAATAATATATATATTACATTAATATCACTCAATAATTATAATTAATTTAATATATTATAGTAATACTTCTTTTTGAGCATAAAAATAGTTTCCTATAAAAATATTTACATTATATTCAATTGATTCTTGTATTCATTTATAATTAATCTTTATCCAATTAACTCATTTTTTATTTTTCTGAACCATAAGTTTCATAATTTAGTTATTATTCTTCATATATACTAATTTAAGGAATATGTTATATCTTATTATTATAATATTATAATAATATATTATTATTTGGTGAAATTCGGTCTTGCAGGTAATGTCAACATTCATAAAGACTCATTGTTGTATGTAACACAAGCTAACATGATGTTGTGTGGATTTTGAAATATATAATATAAAAAATCTATTTAAAATAGTAAATATATTTTACATTATTAGGGTATTATATCCCCTTACATGTTTGGTGTCGTGTGTTATATACACTTTCGAATATAAGGTTTATACTTTAGTTTTTTTAGTTGTTACATTATTCCCACATTGATTAAATTGTGTACTCTCAATTTAAACATGATATTTGTGATTGATTGTTTCATATTTCATATTTTTGAAATCTTACATCATGAGAAGGGTTCGTAAGACATCCGCTAAAAAATAAAGAATTGTAAGTACAAAGGTCACATGGACTACCATGTAACTAGGTCTCCAAGTAGGAGAACATTAATGGGTAGTGAAAATAGGTACTTGGGGGAAAGGAATAAATATTTATAGGGATTGAATGAGGTCATCAATAAAATAATTGAATGGTCAATGGAAAGATTAGGGCCTCAAATCCATAAATATTGGTTGATTTAAAATACCATTGGTTAAACATAAAGTAAGGTATTAGGACAACATAATTTTTTCTAAGTCACATTCCTATGTTGAGTAATTATTTTACAGTCCAAGAATATAATGAAATATTATTACCTAATAGGTTTAAAATTCATATGAACAATCTTAAATTTTTGTTGGGAATCGATCTAATTCTAATTCATAACTTTTCCCCCAAAATATTATTTACAAATAATGATTTTTTATGCCTGAATCACTAAAAGAAACATTTAAAGGATCTTAAGGCCTATAATATAGTGATGAGTCCATCTATATTTCTCTAATTATTATACAATGTAAATATTATTAATACATTAATCTATAAACTTAAAAAAGGTACATTACTGGTTCATCAAAAATATTTATTAATCAAATTGTTGAACTAAAAAAAGTCATTTATTAACTAGTACATTGTGTAGGTCAGTTGTGGGTGTGAAATCCTTATCATCCTTCGATCACGAGTTCAAGTCTCATGGCCTTTCCAAACATGATTAGTTTTCACCTAGCATTTAGGTTATCATTTTCTAAAACCTAATTAATATAATTTCCAAAATAAAAATGATGGGCATTCTTCAAATAAGTTTAATAACTAAATATCCTTTTAGATAATGTTTTAATGTAGACTTAATATATATATACTTCACCAATTTATTTCCACAAAGTTCCTTCCTTGTTCGAGAGTTTATCCATAATATCATTTTTAAGATTTCTAAATCATGACACCATATTTTCAACTGTAAAAAATTGGGTTTAACATAGGTTATTCATTGTAATTATCTTTTAAAATCCTTTTAAATGGTCTATAAAGAAATAGTGTATTATCCTAAGCATATCCCCTTGGATTATAAGACTTGGTGTGTATTAAGGCTCATTATCATTTACTAGGTTACCCTGAGTCAAGCTCAAAACACCTTGTTAGATTTATTACTCATAGGTACATTTATTCCAGAACCACATCCACTTGCAGTATCCTGAAAGAGGTGTATTTAGAAGAAGGCCCACATAATCTCTATCTTACCAAAAATTGAGGATTTTATTCAATATTTATCCTCAAACTATTTATTAGTATTATGTTCTATATACTATTTTTTACTAAATCTAGCTTACAAGGTTTCTATTAAACTTCCTTTGATAGAAACTATAGAACCTCGGCCCCAGAAGCATGGATTCGGTGCATTATTTTATTACATTGGATTGATTACAAGGAAATAAATCCTGAAGGACTAATCAGTTTAGAAATTTTTTGAAAAGAAAATTACATAAATGATTGAGATAATATATTGGAAAATTAAAATAAAACATGATATATAATAAAATGAAATTAACTAAATCATTGAATATGAATTCAATGATTTCTTCTTCAGAACCTTGGTAAATGAAACATAATAAGAGTGAGATCAAATACTCAGTAAAGATAAGTGAAGTGGAAGAAATAATGAATTTATGAGAATAATGAACATGGAAATGTAAATAACTATAAGTGCATGACATTAAAATGACTGGATAAGTAAAAATAAAGATGTAAAGGTGAATAATGAAAGCACATTCCATTTAGTAAATAAACTATGAATAAAATGAATCCATATATATGTCGGTGCAAAATATCATGTATAAATAATAATCAAAGCATGAAAATGAAATTAATCCATAGATATGTCGATGAAAAATCTCTTGGATGAATAATAACTGAATATAAATAAGGGAAATTCTTTATTTTTGGATTCCATTTTTCCTAAGTCCAAGTACCTTTACTATTAATACCATTCACAAGATGGTTTATAACATATAGGGTAAAAGCCGACCTGATTTGGCTAAAATCTTCATCTTCTGTGACCATTGATGTATTGAGGGGATATATATAACCTATCCCCACCCATGTTTCATCAGTCCCAATCATTCAATATATATTTGATAAACAATTTTTCTTATCAAAATGTATCTTTATTGAATATCAGATTCATATTAATCAATAATTACCCAATTAATCCAATAACTCTCCAAGTGAACACCGTATGTAAAATGATATATGGATTAGGGAATAATAATAATATCCATTGTGTGATAACATGGATATTAAAGGTAATTTTCAATTAAAAATGATTATAATAAAGTTACTATTTCACGATAAAGTGAACTTTCACAAAAGTAATTGATATTTCAAAGATAGTCATTAAGGACTTTTTTTAGGAAAATAATCTTTTAACATCCCAATGTGTCCCATACCACATGAAACATTAAAATAATAATTCCCATGAATGAATGTTTTTCATACCATTAATAAAAGGATTCATCCTATAATGTATCAAAATTTTCTGAAGATACACTAAACAAAATAATTAAGTGGTGTATATCGCATCTGCCTCACAGAAATAAAAGTAATACAAGAATTCATTACCTTAACCTTCATTTTTTTTGTGTGGTCTTTAGCCTCATATATAGTGGTTAAAAATATGATACTAACTAATATCATAACAATAATTAATTTTATAATACAATTCAGTTATTATAATATTTCATTTCGTGTTTGTTAACACAAATTCATTAATTTCACTATTTCAGGTGTTAATTTCCTAGTTTTCTCGAGTAAGTTTTAACTTGTTACTTGTTATTCTCATTAGTTATATCATAGTTTAATCATATATATAATTTAAACCCTAACATAATTATCACATATAATAAGTATATATTTTTTTAGAATAATCTAAAATAATTAGAGATAGGAAACAAAATGTATCATTCATGGAGATGATAGGTTGTACATATGCATGAATGCTACATTCATTTCATCTTTGTATTTTAAAATAATGGAAAGTAAATGATATGTATACTCATTTATATTATAATTAAACTATTAAATATATATGTCATATATATCATATATTATTTTAATACTATCCTTAATACATTCCATGTACAGCTTGAACGAATCACATACCATTGACGGGGCGGCAGTCCACAGTTCCACAAGCGATGTTATCGTACTTACGCAATGGAATGTATAGAGGTATGTGTTATAAAATAATTACATTAGAATAAAAATAATATAAAAATAATATCTTTCTTATTTATTCATAGTTTCTATCATAATTTCCACCATGATATGTGTTAAAGGAAAAATAAACAATCACCTATTCGTGAGGGAGTAGTTCACCATACATAGAAACAGTATGTTCATTACCCATTAGATGGATGTGAGTATAAGTGTTGGTAGAAACTATATCATAAAAACATCCTATTATATTGAAGTTATTTTTAAAAAAAAATTAAATAATGAATAGATTTTACTGGGTGGATAAGAAAATTAAATAAAATATATTGTTTGAAAATGTTACCTTATAAATCGGGTAACTCCTTTTAGTTTTTACCAAAATGCTTCCTTACATATATTCCTTCCCAAAGGAAAACCACTATATATACAGGAGTGATTTTGAGAAGATATTTTGGCAGATATTGGTTGATATAATGTTTCTCGATAGGTGTGAGTAAGGGGGAGGGGTGGTGGCCTTTAATAATGGATTAAAAGGACTCACATTGTATTTTTGAAAAGAAGTTTGGTGTACCCACGTTTTAACCTAAAAAAGTATTAATAATCATCCAAAATAAATAATAGAAGGTTAATGGATTAATTATGTATATAAAATGGGTTTTGGGAAAGTGTATTGGTCTTTTGATTCCATAAGATAAAGGTTTATTCCTTTATTAAGATTAATTTTGACTTCATAATTTTAATTAATTTGAATTAATTTTATATAATTTTTGGTCAAAAACTAATTTGAACTTATTATAAATTAAAAATTATTCTTATAAAAAATGTGGAAACAATTTTTCGAAATTCTAATCACAAAAGTGGGAAAAATTAATTTAAATTTAACACCACATACGAGATGACAATGCAAGTTTTTAAAGTTAAAACGTCCAAAAGATTACAATGTGTTTATAGTAAATTTCAAATTTAAATTGATTCTAATTACATATATTTTGTTAATTAATAAAAAATATTATATAATTAAGCATTAAAAAATCTAAAACAAAATTTATCATTTTAAATAAATTAAATGAAAAAGTATTTTTGAACTATAATTCAATATTATTCATTATTAATAAAAAAATCTTCACAGAAAAAAAAAAATTCCCTAACCTATTTTTTTTGTTTTTGTTTCAAATATGAGGTTTATTTCAACAAATTATCTTAATTGATGTGTCAAAATCATATTTAAAATGTGTTCTCCCTTAAAAGATGGTAAAATTTCTTTTATAAAAATATTGGGTTTTTATGTGTGATATTTGGTTTGTTATTATCATATGCCTATAAAATCTATTGGATGAATATAAAAAATATTTTATTAAACATATAAAATATATATATATATATATATATTACATTAATATAACTCAGTGATTGTAATTAATTTATTCTATTAGAGTAAAAAAACATTTTGAGCATAAAAATAGTTTTCGATAAAAATATTTACTTTATATTCAATTTATTCTTATATTAATTTAAATTGAGTTTGTAACCAATTAATTCATTTTATATTAGTTTGAACCACAATTTTCATAAGTTAGTTATTTCTATTCTTAACTACTAATTTAATGGCTATGTTATATCTTATTATAATTATATTTTAATTATATATTATTGTTCGGTGAAACTTGGTCTTACGTGTAATGTAAGATTTCGAGAAGATTCTCTCTTGAATGTAATTTAATGTCCTGGAATTTTTATTAAACATTAATTAGCATGCGTGAGTGGTTTTCCTAAAAAAGTGGAATAACTCTATAATTGGTGCCCAAATAAGAAATCTCAGGCCACCATTGCTTTTAGGATGGTCGTTTTACCCTAGGTGTGACTTAAGTTTAGTCGGTGCAAGCCTCCAGTGAGAAAACCCAAAAATAGAATAATTGTAAATAAAATAATTAAATAAAAATATTTTATTTTTCAAATGCTAATAACTCACGAATGGTGACTCGGAATAAAAATCAGATACCACTGATGAACTCATCAGGGTATTCTTTCTTTAGGAAGATACTAATGTTGGTTGGTGTGAGCCTACTATAGAAGTTAGTTTTTGGCCGTAAATTAAATAATTAAGTAACAATAATTATATTGTTGAAATCTATAACCTATAAACAGTAATTAGGATTGAATATCTGAGAGTACCATTAATTTTTTTAGGGGATTTTTACCTTAGGCAGAGCATAACCACAACCGGCACGGGTCGAGGGTGACTGCTATTAATTTTCTGAAAAGTTTTTAAGGTACATTCAGTTAATGTGTGGGTAGCACTTTCTAACATCTGAACCGGTGCTCAAAATTGAAATCTGAGTACACCGTTGAATTTGAAGCACAGAGATTCTCCTTAGGGTTACTTCACTTCAACTGTTGTAGGTCAAGTGAAAAATTTAATTTTGCAGACTTTTGAGAGATTAATAAAAGAAATTGTTTGTTATTTTATTTTCTTTCTTTTTCTACAACGGGATAACAATGGTGGTGGGACTGATGACATATAAATCCATTAAATGGATTGACTCGTCTTTTCTTGTAAGTGCACCATTGGAAATATGGAAGGTTCATCAATTAAATTAACATCATTAATTCCCCAAGCATTTCACACTCCTTCTCCATTCATACTTATATGGAGTCGGGGTGGGGTGTTGGCACGACCACACCAAGCGATGAATCCCAGGAAATGTACAGTGACGCCAACCACCTAGAGGATGATATTGGTACCAGCGAGCGGCGATGAGCACCAGTGAGTCATGAACAAATGAAAAAGACAAAGGTGGTTTCGTCGACCATCTTCAGTCGACATCTCTTCTAGGTATGGGGTTTTTTGTTTAAATTTCATCTTGATGATTATTCATTTCTAGAAAACTTGCTAACATGTTAATGCGGTGGGGGAAGGACAAACGAACAAGTCCCGAACACTCCACTACTCTTATTAAGTTGTGTTCATCAGGGACAATTTCCTCATGTTCATGGAAAAGTGGAATAGCGGGTCACACTTTGACGGATGCCTCATGAGAGAGCCGTAGACGTAGTTGACATGAAGAATAGACCACTGGTGTGCGTCCATTGGTCCATGAATGAAACGTTTTGAGCACCAAGTCAGCAGTAGCCAGCCCAATCCAACTGTGTAGGACAAAGGTCGTTGCCTGTAGTCACCAGCGGCGGCATGTAGCTACCGTGGCAAGAGGGTCGTGGCAGGAGGAGGAACTGCGACCCCGCGTCGTGCCTTGCTGGCGAAAGTCGGTCAGCCAAACTATCGATCGATAAATGTGGTGAGGCAGAGCCCCACCAGCTGAAGAATGGCTCCACAACCACAGGGATATAGAGATACAATGGTCTGCCTTCAGGAATACTGAGCTAGCGCAGGCCGGCCAAACAGGCATGTCCCACGGGCCAGCGGGGGTGGGTTGAGCCCCACCTGTTGGGCCAGGCCAACCACGGCCTGAGCCTATGAAAAATACGTGCGGACCCCGACATGTATGTCCCAGTGAACCGGGATAACACTCAGTGGGGCAGACTCGAGCGGGATCAGGTAGACCCCGAGACCCATTGTGTCAGGTTGGTCTTACCAAGTCATACTGGGGCGATACCCAACCAGTACCCGAATAAAGAAATGCCTGTAACATAAGAACTAGGTCAGGTCAGACAGAGGTGTGATCACCCCCTTTTCACAGAAAGGGGTGTAACTAACAGACTATGTGTCTGATCGATGTGCCGTCTGTGGAATAAAGACCCTTGTGAAATGGAGTTCCTTTGGATATACACTAAGTGTGTTTTGATGGATTCTAACATGAAACCTATGTTGGATCAGACTTGAATTCAATTGTTCCCTTTTTCAAAAGATCACATATCTCACAGACCGGGTGTCTGATCAACGCGCCATCTATCACATTGGGACCCCAATGACTAGGCGGTCGATTGGGTATAATTTTTTTGAGACTTTTTATGAGTTGAAATATGACCAATGGCATGAGAAGCGGTTCTCATTGTATCAAGCATGCTATGTGCTAGAATCCAATGGTTTTCTGTGATGTGAAGAATGAAGAGTGACCATTCATGTATTGGTATAAAAGTGACCTTTCATGGATTGGAATAAAAGTGACCTTTTGTGGATTGGCCTAAAATCAACCCTTATTGGATCACCATAAAAGTCACCCTTCATGGATCAGTAATTCAGAGACCCTTCATTGATCGGTAGTAGTGCAACCCTCTGTTGATCGATAGTAGTGACACCCTTTGTGGATCAGCAATAGAGAGACATGTTGTGGTTCAGCAGTTCAGTGACCCTTCATGGATCAGCATCAGAACATATCAATAGAATAAAATGCTCAATATTAAGACTAATCATCTTTATTCTTATTCTCTAGGTCATATACCTGGTGTGAGATGACTCTTTTTCTTTTTGATTCCTAATTTAGATCATTCATTTGATAATACCTTTGAGTAATATCTTGTGATTTTTTCCTTTATGGATTACTGAGAGACCTTTAGGGGTCTCAGGGTCCCCTACTAGGTATTTTTATACTCACCCATTCACGTGCCTCGCCCGAACCTTATTGTGTCATTTGAAGATGACGAGAAGCTGGGTTGAGACTTGAGGGAGTCAGGACAAGGTGGTACACTATGTAGATGGGCTGACGTGAAGTGGTGAGGAGATGGGATAACGTGGAGTTCTGTGGAGATGACTTGTACCTACCCTTCTATTAGGATTCTCAATGGATAATCCTGGAGTGGATTTTCTCTTTTCATTGGTACTTATAATTTCAGTTGGTCTTGTATTCTGGATGCTTTCCCTTTCAGCACACTTCTACAATAGTAGTTTACTTTAGGGTCTCTTCTTGTTGTGTTCTTGGTTTGTGTGGTTTTATAGGTTCAAAGGCAATTCCGTCCCAATTTAGGGAAACACCTTTTAGGTGCTAGTCACCAACCCATGTCTTATGGAAGGTGGGATTGGTGTAGTCACGGTACAGACCCCATGGGACGGGTCGTGACAAAGTGGTATCAAAGAGAGGTTCTACCGAAGAACTAGGACTTTGATCTTTTCAATGGATCTATATTGTTAAGTGTTTTGAGTGTGGTTTTTAGTTCAGGGAGTCCAGTGTTGGTGGGACTGCTGACATATCCATACACCAGGACCCTAAATTTTGAATTCTGACTTGGTGCATGAAAACATTGGTTGTGTGTGTTTTGGAAATGTTTTTCGTTGGTTTCTTTAGAGTCATCTCACCAGGTATAACTTAATGACCGTTGCAAACTTCTTTATTATCAGGATTCCACTGCGTAGACAGCCATCTAGGATTATTGAGTGAGTAAATGATGACAGCCCACCGAGAGATCCTATGTGGATCAACATTCTAGTGACCCTATGTGGATCAGAATTCTAGCGACACTCTCTGGATCAGCATTCTAGAAACCTTGTGTGGATCTGTTGTGCACGACCTGATGAGGACCAACTATAGAGTACCCCATCATGGATCAACGACATATAGATCATGTGTGGGTCTTTCAGGGGTTAGTACCAACTGATCTTGTGTGGATCGACACTGAGTGATCTAATGTGGATTAACACTGAGCAATCCTATATGGATCAGCAACAGATGATACCAATGAACCATGCATGCTGACTGAGTGTGTTTCACAAGTTCCAGTGGAAAAGGCCTCTGAGATTTTGAGGTGAGATAGATCCCCAGGTTGCTAAGGACTAGCTGGAGGCTGTGTCTAGAGTTTTCCACCTAGTTGGGACACTAGGAAATCAGATTGTGATCCTAGATACTAGTCTTTAATAGTGTGTGACCATGAGGATGGTCATCATGGTTATGAGGCTTTAGTACATGGATCGTTTCCCAATATGGTACCTTCGGGTAGTGTTCCAGCAATATCACTTCTCGTTGGTCAACTTTTACAACTTGTGGTACGAGTATAGGACACATGTAGGCTTAGTTCCTTACATATGTTTCACTAACAGATACCCCTAAGGTTATGAGGTGAACCCAACACACTAGCAGCTAAGGACTATCTTGAGGAGGTTTCCCAGTTTCCATCTAGCCAAGGCACCATTTTATTAGAAGGTGATCCTTCTAGAGAGCCTTCTACGGGGCTGAGCAGAACGATGATAGTGTTTAGATTACCCTGATCTTGTGAATACGAGACTTTTATATGGATAAACTTGATAACTTTCCTCGGATAAGGGGGTCTCTTTCCATAAAAATCTAAAGGGTGTGTGTTCCCTTGATCATATACTGCTTCAGCAGGATGGTATGTTGATTACTAAGTATTCATCGAGGAGTATTGAACATCCTAGGTACTCTATGAATACAATATGGACAGTGATTCTGAACTCTGACCTCGGAGAGAGGTGTGTTTAGGGACACCTGAGCCAACACTATTCTTCTATGCATTCCTACTTATGTTAGGGTTCTAGGGAGAACCTTTATGGTTGAATGTCCTTTGGATGAAAAAATACATCTATTGAATTTAAGCAGTGGGAAATCTGGAATCGGAAGCTAGTCTCAGAGACATGGGTGTGAATAATGTTTCAGGAAGAGGAAGTGGTAGGGACAAATGAATCTGTAGGGCAGCAGACATGGAAGAGGATCTAGTGGAGTAGCATGAGGTGGTATACATTTCGACATGTTACAACTACCACCCCTTTGTGGTCCCCACCTGGCTCATGGAGCTAGAGGTCAAGGGAAGGGAGTAGTTGAATGCAGTCAAGGAGTGTGACCCAAGGGATCTAGGAATGATTCTAGGTATGGACTATGTCTAATACTAGCTATCATATTAAGAGAAATTTTTTTTTATTCCTTCATTCCACAAATCTTGTTAATGACATAGAGTTTCTGGTTAAACCATCGACTTGACCCTTACATCTGGAGATACATTTGGGAGGAGACTCAATAATTAAACTTATGCCAGTGGTGTGATCTCACCCTTGAGGTGAGAGTTTCAGTTAGAACCTCTTGGTGGCAGCATGAAGGCCTTGCGACGTTAGTTTGGGTATGGATTGGACATCTGCAGTTCATACTCAGATTGACTGTTTTATGAAAAATGGATGTGGTATGTTCACAATGTTGGAATGGTTTTTCCCTTGGTCGGTGAAAAAGGAAACCTAAGCAGCATCAGATAAACTATTGCATAAGAGGGTACATCCAATCACTCTTGAGTCAGCCAACCTTACCCTCATGGTAGAAGGATTTTTTTAGTTTTTAGTTCCCAATAGTAGTGGTAGAGTGTGGGGACATATTTTCAAAATATGTTTCCAGGATTACCTCTCTGAAGGGAAATGGACTTCTGATTTCGATGGGTACTACCAGATTTTTGTACCTGACTTCTTCAAGGTAGCAACACCCTTGACATATTTGATGAAGAAAGGGAAGCCTTTTATATGGATAAAGAAGTTTCATCAATGATTTCAGGAGCTCATACAGAGACTAATGAGTGCCCCCAACTGGAGGCTACCAGATGAGGGTGTTGGGTATGTAGTCTACTGCGATGCATTATAGACTAGACTGGGTTGTTTCCTGATGTAGGAGTGTGCAGTGATCACCAATAGCTCAAAGCATTTAAGACAACATGAGAGGAACTACGCTACCCATGACTTGGATTGAGCAGTAGTGGTCTTGACACTGAAGATGCAGCAACACTACTTGATGTGTAAATGTTTTATAGTATACTCTGATCACTAGAGTCACAAGTATATCTTCCCACAGAATGACCTGAACCTAAGACAGCAATGGTGGCTAGGGTTTTTTGAGGACTATGAAATTGAGATAGTCTATAATCCTGGGAAGGGAAACATAGTAACAAACTCACTCAATAGGAGGTCTGGACTACAGTTTCTGAGTGAGGTGATAGAGCATCTAACCGTTTTGTTAATATCCTTCATAGATAGAGATGGAGTAGCTTACCTCCAGCCTACGACCATCACTCCCCCTCTTATTCAAAGAGTTCAGGAGGCACAGCTTGGGGATGATGACTATGAGGCCCAAAGTGCTCAGATATCCCCATGAAGGTCTCCAAAAATATTTTCTAAATGTGTGGAGCATGTCGTTCTCTTCAGAAGATACACTATGGTACCAGTGACGATATGGGAGTAGGTGTTGAGGGAGTTCCATACATCCCCTCTAGCAGTACATCCTGGAGTGGAGAAGGTGTACCAGGACCACCATCATCAGTACTGGTGGCCGAGGATAATAGAAGAAGTGGAAAAGTATGTATCACAATGCCGCACTTGTCATCAAGTGAAGACTGCATTGAGTTGGTAGAATTCTTATGCCGATAGGAGACAGAGACCACTGGAGTTCGAGGAGAGAGACCATGTCATCCTATGGGTCTCACCCCAATGAGGATTACGGATGTTTGGACAGGGTAGAATGCTATCTATGTGGTTCATTTGACCATTACAGATTCTCAACTGAGTGGGAAAGAAGGTGTATCATCTATCTCTTCCCCCACAAATGCACCAAGTGCATAATGTTTTCCATGTGTCACAGCTAAGGAGATTCGTGCATGATCCATTGCACGTTATCATCTAGGGTGAGTTAGACTTTGATGATGTAGAAACTTTTATAGAGTTCCCAATGGAGATAGAGGATCAAAAAGAGTGATTCCTTTTTGGATGGTTGATCCCACTAGTATGAGCTTGGTGGTAGCACATGAACCTTCACAAGAGAAAATGGGAGCATGAGGCTCATATTCATGCTCAGTACCCCCATTTGTTTGTTTTTCCTTTTTTTGGATTTTGGGGATGTAATGCCTTAAGGTGGGTAGAATGTAATGTCCTCAAATTTCCATATAAATTTTTTTAATTATATGGAATTATTTAAAGACCGTGAAATCTAACAGCATGGGATTTCGAGGCCCAGAGTGCCCTGAATGATCCATCGATGTTTTGTTAAACTTTAAATAGAATGGATGAGTGGATTACCTGAAAAAGTCAAATAACTCTTAAACAGGTACCTGGATCAAAAATATGAGGACATCGTTGCGTTAAGGGTGGTTGGTTTACCCTAAGCGCGACTTATGCTTAGTAGGTGTAGGCATCCAATGAGAAAACCTGAAAATGGAATAACTATAAATAAAATTATCAAATAAAATTATTTTATTCTTCAAATGCTAATAACTCATGAATGGTGACTCTGATTAAATATTTGAGACCACCACTACACTCGTGAGAGTATACTTTCTTTAGGCAGATACTAATGTTGGCCGGTGCGGGACAACTATGGATGTTAGTTTTTGGTCATAAATAAAATAATTATAAATCAATTGTTTTATTGTTAAAAGCTATAACATCTAAATAGTAACTAGGATTGAAAATACAAGAGTACCATTTAGTGCATTGGGGCATGTTTCCCTTATGAAGAGCCTAACTGTGACCAGCGTGGGTCAAGGGTGACTGCTATTAATTATATAAACTATATTTAAAGTACGTTCAGTAAATGTGCAGGTAGCATTTTTTGAGTTTTGAATAGGTGCTTAGAATTGAAATCTGAGGACACCGTTGAATTCGCAACATTGAGATTCTCTTAAGTGAGACTATACATTGACCATGGTAGGTCGAGAGAAAAAGTTAATTTTGTGGAATTTTCATTGATTAAAAAAATAAAATGTTTGTTAATTTATATTTTATTTTTTCTCCAATGGACTAATGACTGTGGCAGGACCAACAATGTGTCAAGGTATTAAATGGATTGACTCTTCTTTTCATGTAACCACACTATTGGGAATCTGGGAGTTTAATTAGTTAAATAAACCTCATTAATTCCAAGAGCATTTCACACTCCTTCCCCTATCAAATTTATATGGAGCTCAGGTAGGGGTGTTGGCATGGCTTCACCAAGAGAAGAAGCCCTGACAAAGTACTATGACGCTAGCCACTTGGAGGATGATACTGGTTCAAGAAAGCGGTGACGAGCTCCCCCAAGTCACGAACCGATGACAACAACGACAAAGGTTCTATCAACTGTCGTGACCGGATGCCTCTTCTAGGTATGGGGTTTTTTAATGTTCATCTTGATGATTCTTTTTTTCTTGAAAGCTTTCATCCATGTTAACGTGGAGGGAGCAGGGCAAATGAACAAGGCCCAGACCCTCCACCGCTCTGTTTAAGTTCATTTCTTTAGGGATGGTTTCTTCACATTGACAGAAAAGAGGAATAGTGGGTCACACATTGATAGCGGTAGTGTGGGAGAGCCGTAGGTGTAGTCGGCACCAAGAATGGACCATCGTTGTGCATCCGATGGCCCATGGAAGAAACCAATCGTTCCATGTTGGGGACGGATGGCAGTGGCCAGAGGAGACCTGTGGCAACCAGCCACTATTGGTGGAGGGTGGCGCATGACGGCGAGCCACGGTAGATGAAGGCATCCAGCCCAAGCCTACCATGTGGGACAAATGGCAGTGCCCATAGGCACTGCCGGTGTCACGAAACTGCCACAACCAATGGGCCACGGCAGGAGGTGACGGTGCAGCCCCACGGCGCGTCATGCTAGAAAAGTAAGTCGGAAAAACTGCCAACCGATAAATGCAGTGGGGCACCACCCAATTGGTTGGTGAATGATCCCACAACCACGGGGCTAGCGAGACATGGCAGTTTGCCTTCTGGAAGACTGAGCTTGTGCAGGCCGGCCTAGCGTGCCGGACCCGCCTAGCGGACTAGTGTGGGTGGGCAGAGCCCCACTCGACGGGTCGGACCAATTGCGTCCAGGGCCCACGAACAAGCCAGGATAACCCCCATGGTCTGTATACAGTGAATCGAGCCCACCCCAAGTGGGCCAGAAAAGAGCGGGCTCAGGTATACCACAGGACCCGTTCTGTCGGGCCAGTCTGACCAAGTCGGACCGGGCCCCGACCCAGCTGGTACTTGAATAAAGAAACTCATGTAACTGATGAATCGAGTGTCTGTTTTACATGATGTTAGTGGCGTTGGGACCCCTTTTGGGAAATTTTACCTTTGGAATATTCCAATGGGCCTGACCAAGCCAGGCCAGACCATGGTATGATCAACCTCGTTTCACAGAAATAAGTGAAACTAACAGATCGGATGTCTAATCGACACGCCGTCTGTGGAATAAGGACTCTTGTGACAAGGAGGTCCTTTGGAAATACTCTAAGTGAGTTTGGATGAAGTTTAATGTGTGACCTGGGTTGGATCAGACTTGAATTAAACAATTCCCTTTTTTCTAATGTGTCTATATCTCATAGACCGGGCATCCAATCAATGCACCATATACCTAGTTGGGGCCCCTATGATGAGGTAGTCTCTTTGGTATTATTTTTGTGGGACTTCTTACTGGTTTAAATATGACTGATGGTTTGAGGAGCGGTTCTCCCAAAATCAAGCATATTATGGGTGGGAATCTAGTAGTTGGTTGTGATGTGAATAATTAAGAGAGACCCTTTATGGATTAGCACAAAAGAGACCCTTAATGGATGGGAATAAAAGATACCCTTTGTGGATTGACATAAATGTGACCGTTTGTGGATCGCCATAACTGCGACCCTTCATGGATCAGTAGTTCAGCGACCCTTTGTGGATCAGCAGCAGTGTAACTCTCTGTAGATTGACAATACTGTGACCCTCTCTGGATCGGTAGTAGTGTAGCCCCCTGGGGTTCAGTAGTTTAGCGACCCTTCATGGATTTGTAGTAGAGCCTCTCAAAATAATCAAGTGATCTAGCTTAATACTAATCATCTTTATTCATGTTCACTAAGTTGTATACCTGGTGTGAGCTATCTCTTTTTCTTTGTGCTTTATGATTTAGATCCGGCTTGTGATGTTACCTTTGAGGAATATCTGGTGATGTTTTCCTTTGTAGATTACTGAGAGGCTTTTGAGGGTCTTAGGGTCCCCTGTTGGCTATTTTTATACTCACCCCTACACAGGCCTCACCCGCACCTTGTTGGGTCATGTGCAGATGACGAGCAGCTGGGTTGAGACTTGAGGGTGTCAGGACCAGGTGGTACCTAGAGGAGATGGGCTGAGCTGGAGTACCGAGGAGACAGGCTAACATGGAGTGTTGGGGAGACGAGCTGTACATACCCTTCACATAGGATCCTCGATGGATGATCCGAGAGCTATTTTTATATTTTCAGTTGTATTTGTACTTTCAATTGGAATTCTATTCTGACCCCTTTTACTTTCATCACACTTCCACTATAGTATTTTACATTGGGATTTCTTCTTGTTGTGTTCCTAGTCTGTGTGGTTGTATATGTTCAAAGTCAATGCCTTCCTGTTTTAGGGATACACCTTTTTAGTGCTAGTGGCCAACCCCTAGCCGATGGAAGGCAGGCATGGGGTAGTCATAGCACGGGCCCCGAGGGACGGGTCGTGACATGTATCAAAAGCTAACTCGATGTTGCGTGAATTTTGAAATACAGAATATATAATATATCCTTAAAATAGTAAATATATTTTAAATTAGTTGGGTAATATATCCACTTACTTGCTTGGTGTCACGTGTCATACACACTATCAAATATAAGGTTCCTACTTTAGATTTTTGGGTCGTCACAATCCATTTATCAATGTTAATAATAAAAGCATTGATAAATAGTATATATATATATATATCATTAAAAATAATATATATATATATATATATTGATTTAAATATAATATAAGTTTTTAAATATGTTTTTGATAACGCTAAGTAGGCATTTGCACTTAATATATAAGATATTTAGTAAAAATGGATTATAAATTACTTAAAAAATATTATTAATTAATAATTTTCTAATTATTATTGAGGAATAGTAATTTAATTTCAATTTTAAGATAAAAAATCAAAAATTAATATAACATCTAAAATAAGATCAAAATGTAAGTTGAACATTAAACGGGTATAAATTTTGATCCACATGTCTAGTTTAGCTCTATCTCATATAAAATCAAATCTTGTGATTATCTCTATGTCCTATTAAATTAGGGGAACCCTGATCACACTTTTTGAAACCAAAAATTGCTCATAAGGCCTTTAAAACTATGTTTTAGTCAGGGTACCCGTGTTTTTTTAGCATTTGATGGATTTTCATCCTCGGTTAAGGGGTAATTTTTAACTTTTTTTAGTGGTGAATGAATTTATTCCGAGGTATTAAATTTATATTGATATTATGGTTTTTAATTTTTATAATTTTTCATATTGTACTGTCATTTTAATCAAATATTTTAAAAAAATACATATTTTTAATATATTCACAGATAAAAAAATTAATTTTATAAATAATTAGGTAAACAAATTTATATATAAAATATATTTCTCAATATATCCCTATCTAAATAAAAACTAATATCGATTTTATTTAAAATAAAAGTGGATGAATATTCATATACTTATACAATTAATGTATATATATTGTGTATATACATATTTGTGTGTGTCTGTATTGAATAATATATATATAACCTAATATAATTTAATAAATATTAATATACAATATATGTAAATAAATATAATTATATATAATGATATTTATAGTTTCCCACACACACGCACAGGTATATATATATGTTTGTTTATAAACCGAAAAAACATATTTTATATATTTATTTAAAAATATATGTATATATATATATATATATTTTAATGTAATGATATATATATAGACATATAGATATATCATAAAATGGAGTACAAAACTATATAGGGGAGTGTAATAGGCATGTGTATAGGAGCTGGAGGTCTCAGGTTCAAAACTCATTGGAGACAGGGGTGCATGTGAGAGATTGAAATCATCTAAAGATATGATAAAGGGTGGAGGGAGAATCCATAATCACTGATAAAGGGGGAAGCACTAATAAAAGGTGTAGCAAGTTCAAACAAAAAAATAAATCCCCCTTTATCAGTGGGGAATTTATCAGAGCTTTTTTATTACTGTTAAAGGACACCTTTCATTGTGCTAAAATTACACTAATAAAGTCCCCCTTTATCATTACTAAGAAAAAGTGCCAATAAAGGCCCCCTTTATCAACTCTTTTTTTAAGGTTGTTAAAGGGAGCCTTTATCCGTGATTTTTATGTGAACTATTAAATCCAACCAGTAATGCCTCGACCCCAGTTACCCAGAGTTAGTGCATTATTACATAACATTGGCATGATCACAAAAGATCAAGTCTCAAAATACCGATTAGTTTAGTAGCCTTGGAAAAACTAGATATATTCATAAAGTTTACATTACATCAATAAGTAAAAAACTACAACAACATATTGTATTCATATACCCTCATACTATCCCTGAAGGTCATTCATAAAATACCTCTTCACATCATGGGAATAATAAAAAATTGAAAGGGGTGAGCTCAAATGCTCAGTAAGGATAACAATATTGTGGAAACATTCATAAATAAACATAAAAATTGAAGGCAATGAATAACTAAAACAAAAGCCTTTTAAACTTGAACTTTAGCATAATGTGGGAAGGATAAAATGAAATAATTCCATTTACTTATTCACATTTATAT
This sequence comes from Viscum album, assembly GCA_963277665.1. Classification (NCBI taxonomy): domain Eukaryota; kingdom Viridiplantae; phylum Streptophyta; class Magnoliopsida; order Santalales; family Viscaceae; genus Viscum; species Viscum album. The sequence continues at coordinate 330,916,758 of OY728128.1, forward strand.
TCTAATAGTCAAATAATCACATGAAAATATAAATAACCAATTTCATAATTAGGAAATGCATAATGCCAGACTATCATAACCATGTAGCCAAGGCCTCGTGCCAAGACTACAAATAAAATTTTTTCAAGGCCTTGTTCCAAGACACTAGTTTGTCTCATGAGACCTACCGATGCATCGAGGAGCTATAGCGGGCTCCACCCTTCACTTACTAAGTCCAATGCATTTCTCATATGAAAAGTTTCAAACATAGCATCAACATTCGTATTAAAACTAGCATACGAAATGTCAATACGTTCTCCATAAACCATGAATGGTATAAAAATAGCACATCCACAGTCAAAATTAACTCATTAGATACAATATGGAAGTTTGTATTGTATCATATTAACCTCAATTGAGAATAATTAAGGATATTGACATAGATTAAAATAATTATCAAACTATTGAGAGAAATATCCCCCTTTTTCATGAAAACATTTAAAAGTCACACTATTTATCAAGAAGCCATTTAAAATAGATTTTTGAATCAAAGTGTCCCATAACACTTTGAAAATTTTAAAAGGAATTTATATTTGAAAACTTTAATGTCCATATAAATAAATCCTTAAACCATTTTTAAAACATGGACATTAATGATAAATATTTAGAATAATAAATCTTTAAAACATTTTAAAATGATATTTTAGATAGAGTTCCTAACCAAAAGAGAGACACTTGAATACAAATAATTGAGGTAATAAAAACATTTTAATATCATGAGAATAAAGGGATTCATGATATAAAATGTCAAATTACTTTATATACACTATATAAAAGTGATTTGGTGTATAACAACAAATGAGTCTCAATGGAATGTAAATTGAGGTAAAATCTCCCATAAAGGATGTATCTGTAGGTTAAGGATAAATAAACAACATAATTATGTTTGACAAATATAAATACACTAAATATGATTGGATATTCATTGTAAAACAATCAAAGGGCATTCACAGATATTCTTGTAAAAATAGCACCAATGAATTGGATGTTTAACTCAACAAATCGAGATAGAGTAAAAATTACTCTTATAAAGTTCATACCGATGACTTGAGAAATTATCAATGGGGTGATTATGTGTATCAAAATTATATCCACAGTAAGGGGAGTGGAAGTTATGACATAAGCAAATAAATATTGATTCCACACATAATCATAGAGTAAAATAATCAATGAAGTGTTCGTAAAGCCGAATGAGTGGAAATTGAAATTTCAAATTCCCTTATCGATTTGGTAACTTATGAAACATACACCCATGAAAGAATTTTCATACAATGATGATGTAAATATACATAAATTAAGGTAAATTTCACAATGAATACAATCATGGTCATAACATATACCAAATGAAATAAATAAGTGGTGAACAAAGGAAATCTCACAGAATTAAAAATGAGATAAGAAACCCATTACTTTGTACTTTTTCCTTGGTCGACGGTAGGTTAACCTCATGTATAATGGTGAAATAATTGTTATTTAATTATAAAAGAATCATTTACATTAATATGATATCATATATGATCTTTTAAAATTGATTTGTTAATAATATCTTAGTATTATTGTCATTTCAGGTGTTAACTTACTTTTGTTCCTTTATATTCTTTGTTATGTAAGTCGTGTTTGTTATGGATATGTTGTATATTATTCAAATACAGATTGATATAAATTCCTTAAAAATTATTTTTAGTCATTAAATGATAATTATACTCAAATGAATATGATGGGTAATGAATCTCATCACGTTCATGGAGACGGTATTCCGTACGTAAGCACGAGCGACAATATCATTATTTTGATATTAAAATAATATACAATTCAATGTTATATCATATAGAAAGATTCATTATCATGTTATATTTAATATTTACATGAATTATACACCATTATTATACCCATATAAATAATAAAATATTGAATAACAATTACACCACAACGTGGAGTGGGTAGGTCGTATGTACGCACGTATGGTGACATGTCATTCAAGGGATGGATAGAATAATGAATTTGTTTGTTCCATATTTATAATAACATCACAATATATAGAAGATACTGGAGTTATTATTTTAGAATTGTAATAACAAATAAATAAGAAGTTGAAGAAGAAAGGAACTTGAACGAGGTTGGTGAAAACATTACCTCTTCTTCGGGTTCTTCCTTTTGATTTGATCAAAAGGGCTCCTTAGGTTAGCTTTCTGATAAAACTAAGGCCTCTAGGTTGAAGTGAGGGAAGTTGAGAAAGTATTTGGGCAGGGTTTGGCCGAGCCAAATGGAGTTTAATGTGTGAATTAGTGATAAGGGGAGTTCCCTTTTATAATAGGGGTAAGGGGCACCTTTGGAAAAGCTAGAAATATTATTTTATAATAAATTCATATTCGGTTTCAAATGGAAAAAAAGTATATTATTTAAAGGGTAAAGTTGGTATGGGTCATAAACCACTCATCCAATAGAATTTAGATAGGTTTGGGTCATTATATTAACTTTATCTTTTAGTTTTAACTCTTAGTTAATTAGTTTGACACTTACCATGTCACTTTGTATTTTTATATTATATAGTTAATAAACATACTATATACCTCCAATAGACCCCCAAGTGGTCCATTAATGATAAACCTATAATGATATAAGTCTCTTGGCCGAACCTTATATTTTTAGGAATTGAATATAAATTAATAAGATAATATTTGTTTTAAAAACTCTTTTATGTCATTTTTGACACTATTGGGTATTTTGTTTTTGATAAATTCATAACATCATTATTACTTCGAAAACAATTTATATAATCAAACCTAATATGTCATATTAACCTATAAAATTCTTGTAATTCAAAAAAATTCTCAAATTACATTTATTTTGTTATTTATAATATCAATTATTTGAATATTTTATTAATTAGGTAATTATTGCATCACCATGGTGTCATAAATAAATTAAATTATATAATGCCTAAAATTCAGAAAATAAAATACCATTATGTAGAAAATATTTTTATATTTCTATTTAATATTTACAATCAAATTTATCTTATGTATAACACTATATTAAAAATGTTTTAGTAAATAATCATTGATTTTTACTCTTTTAACTCTTGTTTGAATTAAATAATAATAAATGTATTAATCTAATCCAAGTGGACCTAAATGATAATATTTTATTCCTATGTTTTTTTATGGTTGGATACACTTTTCCAGTAGAATTAGGACATGTGTTAGGGTAATATCATTATCATTTTTACCCTTAATTACCCTATTTACTTTTAACCGTGGTAAATAAAAGTAAAAAAATACTATTCACCAAAAATTATTTTTATATTATTGAACCACATTTTACTCCTTGATATTAAACATGTCTCTCGTTTTTTCGAAATTCCACTCCCAGAAGCGGTAAAATTATGTTTTATGTAAATTTCCAAGGGGGTGGGTAAAAGACGGTGAAAAGTCCAATAAAAGTTTTATACATCTAAAATTATTCTAAACTAACTACAATGAATTACATTTAAGTTATATAAGTATTATTTATATATTTTGACCTTAATTAATTTTAAATAAAATAAAAGATTATTTAAATAAAAAATTGGTTTTAAACTATAACTCGGTATTTGTCACTATTCATCAAAAATTGATAGTTTTCAGAAAAATACCAAAAATTAGGCCTAAGATATATTTGATATTATGAATTAAAAAATAATTTCTATTTTACCAAATTTAAAACATATAAGTTGCATTAATTAATTTAAAAATTAATTCTTGTTGTCAAAACAAATAGCATGTTTTTAAGAAATAATAACTATCAAAATATTGACACTTGTTTATGTCTGGTTTAAGTGTGAAATTACATCCAATGACCAACATTGTATTAAATGGTAAAAATATATTCTAAATAAAATTTAAAACCACTAAAATTCATAATTTATCACTATTAATTATTTCTATTAAAAAAGTTTTTTTTAATTAAAATTTAGTAATTTTCACTATTCATCAAAATATAAAAGTTATCCGAAAAGTACCAAAATTTTACCCTAAGCTAATTTCAATATTACGAGTCCAAAAATGAAGTCCATTTTGAAAGATAAAATTTATGAAATTTCAAAATGTAGGTATTATTATTCATAACGACTAGTTTGATTGGTTTTGGTGTGTTAGAATCTCGAAGTAGCGTACAATGCAAACAATTGCATTATTCAAAGGGAAACGTACCATGGAAGCTTGGGGTGTTACATTCTCCCCTCCTTCAATAAATTGTTCCCTCACAATTTTTTTAAAATTGGGGTTGAGAATATAATGGAAAGTCCCACATCGGAAAAAGTTTCAATAAAACTATCACTTTAAAAGAAAGAAAGAGTGGTATAAAGGTCACCCAAGATAACCCATACTAGGATTCCATGTAGGAAAACATGGATATGGAAGATAAACTAAGTGTCAAGTTCTGATGGAGGGATAGAAAACATGATTAGGAGAATGTTAACAATAGGACAACCACAATCCTTTATTGGGACAAATGGTCATTAGTCCCCTAGTAGGAAAAGTAAACAGACAACATTTTTTGTTTTATGTTGCATTACATAATGAGTAATTCATTTATGATATTGAATAAGAACATAAAGAGATATACTTACTTTTTAAGTAGAGTTTCATTCATTAATAAATTTCTACCACTAACTCATTTTTTTTGAACAATGAGTATTCAAGAAGACTTGGTCACACTGGAAGAGCTAGAATAAAATTCTATAAAATAACATGATCCACATAGGATAAACTATATATTTACCTTGTCTTTAGAGATTAATCAAAACCAACATGGTTAGTATAAGATCTGATGATCCCCCAAATGGATATTCCATTAGAGAAAAAAACACTAATCTTAATTTTTAAAATAAAACAACAATACCCCAAAGTTAAATAAATACCATTCAATAATCAATTGTCCTTAAAATCCTTCAATATAATCAAAACTAATATTGAAACCCAAAACATATAAGAATGTAGTCTTCCACGTTAAATTGTATCTCCAAATGACATCAACTACTCTTACAGTCACGTACATAAAAGTAATTAACCTAATCCCATATTCTTTATTATAAGTTAATCATTTCCATAAATGACCCAAATCACTCTAAATACACAATAAAAACATAGATAAAAATCCACCATTACTCCTCAAATAAAATCCCATTGTATTCTATTTTCCTTGGGTATATAGTGTTCCCAACAAAGCGAACATCTTCCAAAATAACATTTATCACTTAATCACCAAATCATTTTCCTATAATAAGGGTATTTATTTTTTAAGACATGAGATCCCAAATAAACTTATTGTTGATCAATAAAATAATTTAACTAAAATAATAGTCACACTAACCTGGAACATCACATTGTCCAATGGTAGGCGATAAATTTCAATCTTACTTTGGTTGTGGGTTTGATTCCCACAGCTTTGTCCGATGTGTTGGGTTGTCACACGGTCTGCGTGTTGTCCGTTTTCAAAATCTATATTTTATAACATTACCAAAATGAGATAAATTCCTAAAAATAACCATAACATAATTTAACCCCAAATGTTATCGCATACCTTGCATGTTCATCCCAAATTATAATAACTTGTAATTTCCTCAAACCCAATGATCATATAAAACCAAATGGTTATTTATAACTATATCCACAAGAGAAAAGATAATTATTCCTCAAATATCATTCTCACATGGAAATCTACAGGGTTACAAATACAAGAGAAAATTATTCCAATGAAAACCCATTAGCAATGAGCACTAATACTTTTTAAACATTTCTCCAGTCAATTATTTCCACATAGCTTTTTTTTGACCAAGAAAATATCCTATAGAATAGGGCATTCACTCGGGTAATGGCCAGGTCCCCTATATTTACGGAAAATAACTGTAAATGGATTCTTGGGACCATTTTTATCTTCTTCCATAGTACTCTTCATTTTCCTTCGGCAATTATTCACTTTATGTCCGTCTTTACCACACGTAAATCATTTCTCTGTCCCATTGAGACACTTTCCTGGGTGTCTCCTTCCACATTTCCTGCATTATGGAAATTGAGGATTCCTTTCTCCATGGTCTCTACTGCTAGATATATTATCATTCATCACCTTTCTCTTCTTTATTGAGTCTAGGAATTGGTTAATATATATATTTTTTATCATATTTTTGGAAAATTCATTTGGAATGAAGACGATATCTTTTACACCTATTAAAATTCCATTTTGTTTCTCATTTCCACCACCGTTCCCACATTGTACATCATTCTCAATGTCACTATGACTTCCTTGGAATCCAGCCATTGACTAAAACTAGAAAGCATTATGTCAGTAACAGTATTCATAAAATCATTTAAAGATTAACATGTCACCATATTCTCAATTTGAAACACATTATGATTAACCAAGGTCATTTACTCTCATCTTATATATAATACTTCAAATCGGTTTGTAAAGAAAATGTAAATTATCCTAAGCATATCTCCTAGGAGTGTCATAACCAAGAGTGCAGTAAGGCCCGTTGTTGTGCACCAGTTCCTGTTCGAGTGTAGCTCAAAGCGGTGTTTTCAGGTTTTACCCCTAGGTACATCTGTGCCAGAGCCGCCTCTACCTACTCGTATCTAGATAGGGATGTATTTCTTGGAAAACTCACAAAATCTCTACAATAAAAAAATTCTAGGAAGTTCTTCTGTACTAATCCTAAAATTCCATCTTAGGGCTATGTGCTCCAATCAGAGTTTATCGAAATCTATCTCTCAAGGTTTTTTACTAAACATCCTCTGATGCCAACTGTAACTCCCCGACCCCAGTTACCCAGATTCGGTGCATTATTACATAACATTGGTATGGTCACAAAAGATCAAGCCTCGATAGACCGATTAGTTTAGTAGCCTTGGAAACATTAGATATATTCATAAAGTTTACATTAAATCAATAAGTGAAAAACTACAACAACATATTGTCTTCATATACCCTCATACTATCCCTGTAGGTCATTAATAAAATACTTCTTCACATCCTAGGAAAAATAAAACATTGAAAGGGGTGAGCTCAGATGCTCATTAAGGATAAAAATATAGCGGAAACATTCATAAATAAACATAAAAATTTATTGCAATGTATGACTAAAAAAAGCCTTTTAAACTTGAACTTCAGCATAATGTGGCAAGGATAAAATGAAATAATTCCATTTACTTATTCATATGGATATTATAATAGTTGAATAATCACATGAAAATATCAATAACCACTTTCATAATGACAGAATGCATAATTCCAGACTATAATAACCACGTAGCCAAGGCCTCATCCCAAGACTGCAAATATGATTTTGTCAAGGCCTCATTCCAAGACACTAGTTTGTCTCATGAGACCTACCGATGCATCGAGGAGCTATAGTGGGCTCCACCCATCACTTACTAACTCCAATGCATTCCTCATATGAAAATTGTGAAACATAGCATAAACATTCGTATTAAAACTAGCATACGAAATGTCAATACTTTATCCAAAAACCATTAATGGTATAAAGATAGCACATCCACAGTCAAAAATAACTCATTTGATACAATATGTAAGTCTGTATTGTATTATATTAACCTCAATCGAGAATAATGAAGGATATTGACATAGATTAAAATAATCATCACACTATTGAGAGAAATATCCCCCTTTTTCTTAAAAACATTTAAAAGTCACACTGTTTATCAAGAATCCATTTAAAACAGATTTTTGGATCAAAGTGTCACATACCACTTTGAAACTTTAAAATTGAATTTTTATTTGAAAACATTAATTTCCATATAAATAAATCCTTAAAACCATTTTTATAACATGGAAATTAATGATAATGATTTAGAATAATAAATCTTTAAAACATTTTAAAATTATATTTTATTTAGAGTTCATATACAAAAGAAAGACACTTGAATAAAAACAATTGAGGTAATAAAAAAATTGTAATATCATGAGAATAAAGGGATTCATGATATACTATGTCAAGGTACATTATATACACCATATAAAAGTGATTTGGTGTATAACAACAAAAGAGTCTCAATGGAATGTAAATTGAGATAAAATCTCCCATAAAGGCCGTATTTTTGGTTAAGGATAATTCAACGACAAATTATGTGTGAAAAATATAAATACACTCAATATTATTGGATATTCAGTGTAAAATAATCAAAGGTAATTCACACATATTCTTGTAAAAACAACACCAATGAATTGGATGTTTAACTCAACAAATCGATATTGAGTAAAAATTGCTCTTATCAAGTTCATACCGATGACTTGAGAAATTATCAATGGATTAATTATGTGTATAAAAATTATATCCACAAGAAGGATAGTGGAAGTTATGACATAATAAAATAAATAGTTATTTCACACAAAATCTTAGAGTAAAATAATCAATGAAGTATTTGTAAAGCTGAATGAGTGGAAATTGAAATTTCAAATTCCCTTATCGATTTGGTAACTTACGAAACATACACTCATGAAAGAAGAATCATACAATGATTATGTAAATATCCATAAATTAAAGTATATTTAACAATGAATACAATCATGGGCAGTACACACACCACATGAAATAAATAGGTGGAGAACAATGGAAATCTCACGAAATTAAAAGTGAGATAAGAAACCTCTTACTTTTTAATTTTTCCTTGGTCGGTGGTAGGGTAACCTCTTGTATAATGGTGAAATAATTGTTATTGAATTATAAAAGAATAATTTACATTAATAGGATATCATATATGATCTTTTAACATTGATTTCTTAATAATATCTTAGTATTATTGTCCTTTCGGGTGTTAACTTACTCATTTCCTTTATATTATTTGTTACGTAAGTCGTGTTTGTTATGGATAGGTTGTATCTTATTCATATAAAAAATGATATCAATTCCTAAAACAATATTATTAATCATTTAATGAGAATTAGACTCAAATGGATATGATGGGAAATGAATCTCATCGCGTTCGTGGAGACGGTAGTCCGTACGTACGCACGAGTGACAATATCATTATTTTGATATTAAAATAATACATAATTGGATGTTATATAATATATAAATAATAATTATAATGTTATATTTATTATTTACATGAATTATACATCATTATTATACCCATCTAAATAATAATATATTGAATAACAATTACATTAGAACGTGGAGACGGTATGCCGTACGTACGCATGTATGGTGACATGTCATTCAAGGGACAGATAGAATAATGAATTTTTTTGATACATATTTAAAATAACATAAAATTATATAGAATATACTGGAGTTATTATTTTATAATGGGAATAACAAAGAAAGAAGAAGTTGAAGAAGAAAGGAACTTGAAAGAGGGTGGTGAAAACATTACCTCTTCTTCGGGTTCTTCCTTTTGATTTGATCAAAAGGGCTCCTTAGGATGGCTTTCTGATAAAACTAATGCCTCTAGGTTGAAGTGAGGGAAGTTTAGAGAGTATTTGTTCAGGGTTTGGCTGAGCCAAAAGGATTTGAATGTGTGAATTAGTGAGATGGGGGAGTTCCCTTTTATAAGAGGGGTGAGGGGCACCTTTGGAAAATCTAGAAATATTATTTTATAATACATTCATATTCGGTTTATAATGGCTCCAAAGTAGATTATTTCATGTTTAAGGTGGTGATGGGTCGAAAAACACTCAAAAAATAGAATTTATATAGGTTTGGGTCATTATATTAACCTTGAATTTTAGTTTTAACTCTTAGTTAATTGGTTTGACACTTACAATGTCACTTTGTATTTGTATATTATATAATTAATAAACTTACTATATACCTCCAAGAGACCCAAAAGTGGTCAATTAATGATACACCTATCATTATATAAGTCTCTTGGACGAACCTTAGATTTTTAGGAATTGAATATAAATTAATAATATAATATTTGTTTTAAAAACCCTTTTATGTCAATTTTGACACGATTCGGTATTTTGTTTTTGATAAATTCATAACAGTATTATTAATTTGAATAAAATTTATATAATCAAAACTAATATGTCATATTAACCTATAAAATTAGTGTAATTCATAAAAAGTCTCAAATTACATTTATTTTGATATTTATAATATCAATTATTTTAATATTTCATTAACTATGTAATTACTGCATCACCATTGTGTCATAAATAAATTGAATTATTTAATGTCCTAAAATTATAAATAAAATACCATTATTTAGGAAATCCTTTTATCTTTATAATTAATATTTACAGTCTAATTTAAATTATATATAACCCTATATTAAAAATGTTTTTAGTAAATAAACTTTGATTTTAACTCTTTTAACTCTTCTTTGAATTAAATAATAATAAATGTCCTAATCTAATCCAAGTGGACCTAAATGATAATATTTTATTCCTAAGGTTGTTTTTGGTCAAGATACACTTGTCCAATATAATTAGGACATGTGTTAGGGTAATATTAATATCATTTTTACCCTTAATTACCGTATTTACTTTTAACCGTGGTAAATAAAAGTAAAAAAGTTACTATTCACCAAAAATTATTATTATATTATTGAACCACATTTTACTCCTTGATATTAATCGTGTCTCTCGGATTTTTTAAATTCCACTCATAGAAGCGGTAAAATTAAATTTTATGAAAATTTCCAAATTCTCCTAGAGGGTGGGTAAAAGACGGTGAAAAGTTCAATAAAATTTTTATATATCTAAATTTTTTCTAAACAAATTTCCATGAATTACATTTAACTTATATAGGTATTATGTATCTATTTTGACCTTAATTAATTTTAAATAAAATAAAAAATTATTTAAATAAAAAATTGTTTTTAAACTATAACTCAGTATTTTTCACTATTCATCAAAAATTGAAAGTTTTTAGAAAAATACCAAAAATTATGACTAAGCTATATTTGATATTATGAATTAAAAAATGATTTCTACTTTACCAAATTCAAAACATATAAGTTTCATTAATTAATTTAAAAATTAATTCTTGTTGTGAAAACAAATTGCGTGTTTTTAAGAAATAATAACTGTCAAAAGATTGACACTTGTTTATGTCTGGTTTAAATGTGAAATTACATCAAATGAACAACATTGTATTAAATTGTAAAAATATATTCTAAATATATTTTAAAACCACTCAAATTCATAATTTATCACTATTAATTATTTCCATTAAAAAAGTTGTTTTTAATTAAAATTTAGTAATTATCACTATTCAGCAAAATATGAAAGTTATCCGAAAAGTACCAAAATTTCACCCTAAGCTAATTTTGATATTAAGAATCCAAAAATGAAGTCCATTTTGAAAGATAAAATTTATAAAATTTCAAAAAGTAGGTATTACTATTCATAACGGTTAGATCGATTGGTTGTGGTGTGTTAGAATCTCGAAGTTGCGTACAATGCAAGCCATTGCATTTTTCAAAGGGAAACATACCATGGAATCTTGGGGTGTTATACAACCCTTTAATATTGCTCAAATTATAAGAACTTCTATAGCACTGATAAATCCATTTTAATAGTGTTGTTAAAGGCTACTTATATACTAGTGACATCAGAGGTAAAGAATCATGATATATTAAGTTAATCCCTACAAGTCACTCTAGATCTGAAATTCCTTGGATATCTTCCTTTTCCATTTGGATGTCGACCATTCAACCATGTATTGGACCTTTTTGGGGCCTCATATTCTTCATTCGATGACGATTCATAGAAGTCCTCCAAAGCGGATAAAATCCTGAAATTTCAAGATAGATCCCTAAACCCCATATCGGCATTGGATCATAATCCATCTTCAATGTTTATTGATAATAACTTCTGCACTAATCAATAGTCATTGAAACTGAATACATCTGGATCCATCATAGAAAAAATGACTTCAGGTTGTGAAAAAAAAAACTATTCAACTACTTCTTTACTAAGGTCTTCAGTTTTCCTTTCATCTTCCTAGTCCTCTAGAAATATGATACTAGATTTTTTTCCTATGCAATATCACACACCTCATATGAGGCCTTGCCAAAAGATACATATTATTTTGTAATTAGGTCAATAAAATGGGGTGGATAAGACCACTCCACATTCTTAAAACCGTTAATACATCTACATGAGGGATTGGTAATGGGATTCTCAAACATTGTTTGGTATTGGATCATGGAATACTCACCCTTCACCAATGGGGGGTCAGAGGCTTCCATTCTATATGCATCCAAAACATCACCTAGTTTCACCTTTTTCCATTCACTAGTATTCATGGTCTCATTAGTCAGAAATGATTTCAACAATGCTTCAAAATAATGGTACATACTCCCACCCCCTTTTGTGTTTTTTATTTGCAGAGAAGAGTTCAACCCAACAGATCCCTTTTTCCATTATTTCCACCCTCATTGGATTATGAATCTTCTAACGGATCTACTACATTTGTATTATCATTAGAGGACTACCCACAATTTGAGAAAAACACATGTGGATCCTAGTTAGATGGCTAAAAAACCTACAAGTTCTATTCACTACCACCTACAATAAGAATCAGACCTTCATTGCATGTGGTTTCTCCCCTAGCATTGAAAATCTTCTTAAAAAGTAAGTATCATTTAGGCTGAAACATATTCCCAGCAAACTACCAAGCTTTCTCATCAATAATACCTGCCCAAGATCTAGTATGTGCCTCATGAAGAGGAATCAGTCCAAAATCCAACATTTCGTGATTTGAAAAAGGACTCAAACCCACACCCTAGTCATTGGAGGTAGAATCACCCACAACATTGGAGATAACCTACCATTGTACATAATAATTCTTTAATTGAGACCTTGTATTGGACTATGGTCAGCATGCGATACCACAAGATTTGAAAAACCACAATCTATAATTGAAGCAATGGAAGGTTGTATCCCAAAACTATGAGCCCTAGAGTCCTAACCAGTTGTAACAGGTACACTCCAAGAATCCATGGCTCCCAAGTCTAATTTCCCATTCTTCAATGAATTTTTCACTGGCTGGAGTAGTTTCCTGAATTTACAATAGAAAATCATGTTACCCATATTCTTACATTTTGTGAACTATATATTCCTATAAAAATTTACAATAGTGTTCCCTATGTTCTCACACCTAGAGAAACATTCAATAAGGTTCTATAGAGAAATTGAGATTTCAATTATAAACTCATCAACTACCAAAATAACATATTTCTATAATTGGAGTAAGAATATCAACCTCAATGATTACCCTGAAAAGTTACCAATACTTTCTTTCCCAGTCTCTTTGTCAAATATCATGAATATTCCCATGATTGAGGAAATTTCCTAATAGATATTTCAGTTCCATAAGAACCAGATTAGACCCTTTATCCAAAACTAGACTTGAAAATTTGTGTTCTGGATCTTTGAGGGGTTGAAGAATGGATCCCAGTCTGAGAGCCTAATATTTCCACGCTTGAGAGACACAATTTCTCACCACTAGGACATGGATTTAAGATTTTCTAAGGGGATATAGTAGGGAAAAATCCCTTATCTATGGAGGTCATGCTCCAATCCTCAAAACCCCATATTTGCGTGATATGACTATGAATCCCATAAATCTTCCATGGTCTATTAGGAAGAAAAATAATAACCCAAGTGATGATAAAATGTTGAAATTACCTAATTTGGTATTGATGAATCACATGTTCAGCCTCGATAAAGGTGAGGGTTCCATTTTTAGTAAACTTTCATAATTAATTCTTGAAATTAGAGATGATTCAACCCTTCTCAGCTTTCCTAGTCATGGTTTGGCCTTCATCCCTTAGGGGTGTGACTTTAAAATTAGAGTTTCCAAAAATTGGATCCTCCCTATTCAATGATATTTAATCTTTTTCATCTTCGTATTATAGAAAAACTCATCCCTTGGATCAAAATAGTATTCCTCATCAAAGACCAGTGTATTTTAGATTTAGACTCCATGAGTTGAAAAAAAGAGAAGTTACCGAATTGTGGCCACCTCCAATTCTAAAATTATATATAGTTATATTAATTTATAATTATAGAAAAATAAATTTTTTAATTATATTAACTATATATTAAATATTTATCAGTGATTTTCTAGCATTGATAATGATTTACTTTATCAATGTTTTTTATTTTAGCGCTTTTAAAAACACTATTTATCAAAGGTTTTTTGGAAGCATTGATAAAAGACCTATTTATCTGCTTTTTTTGAAAGCAATGATAAACACCTTATGCCGAGTTATAAATTTAACCCTAACTAACAGTGATTTATCAATTCTTTCAAGAACATCTAGATGTCAAACCTCACCACTGATATCTCTCTATGTCGCTCTCCCTCCCTGCCACCACGCTCCATCGCCTCTCTCAATAACTTTCTATCTCTCCCTCCCTTGTTGATCTCCCTCCCTAGAGAACCACCTCTCTCCCTCCCTACCATCATCACCACCACTCTCCCTCCCTGTCATCATTGCATCTTCTCTCCCTCCTTTCTACCGCGCACATGTCCACTCTCTCTCACCACCGAACTCGCTCTCTCTCGCTCTCCCTTTCTCTCTCTCATATAAATTGACATTCAACATTAATGGTTTTAACATTTTTAGTTTTTATTTGGGTGTTTTTAATTTTTAACCAATGTATTTGATCATCGTGGCACTTCCCTCATGCATTTGGAAGGAGTGTGAAAATTTGGGTGACTGATACATTCCATCCATGACATTTTGCCTCCGAAAATTGTTGGTCACCAAAAATTTCCCCATCCTACAACATTTCTGGGAACATCTGTTATGAAAAAAGTTGTTAATATTAAATTATATATATTTTTAACCTTATGTTAGTGAATTTTGGTGAATCGTCACATTGCTGATTATATGCTCCTTGAATTAGCCAAGTGTGGGTGAACCAAACCAAAATCATTTTATTATGTTTTTCTCCTTACTTATATTTTGCTTGACATAATCGGTGTGTGTGGGTTAAAGATCATTGAATCATCTGTTAGAATGGAAATAGAAATGATATTTTTAACAATAAAATCATCATCATCTAAGAAAGAATAGAAGGGTATTAATAATGAACATTAGATCATATTGGGTTGTGAGAGTTTAAGGGAAAATTGTTTGTGTTGCAAATGTTCCATACCTTAATTCACTCCCACTTATGGCATCTTTTCGTTGAATCCCATATAGAGCCTAAAAAATAAAATAAATTAATATAAGATTTTTCTTATATTAGAATTTTATTTTAGTTTATTTTATATATAGATTAGAATAAATTTAATATTATAGATATATGTGTGTTAATTTCCATTATTACACAAATAAAAATCTATGTCCTTTGGTTCTTAAGATGCGCAAACACATATATGTGAACCATTTTTATGGATAATACAAATAATATTCTATATATTAATATATTATTTGTAATTATTAATATTTATTTAACAATTTCAATTAAAATAAAAATTTTTAGATAGTAGTAATTAATTTCTATTTATCTTATTTAGAAATTACAATAAAAAAAATATTGCATGCATTATATAAAATTTGATATATATATATATACATGTTGAATTCATTTATCATAGACACACACACACACAAATATCTATATGTGAAAAAAGATGATCAAATATATAAATCAGTAGTTGAAAAAATTGAAGCTTTAAATATTTAAATTAATTTATAAAATAAACTTATATTGAGAATTTTGGTAATTTAATTTTTAAAAATAATACATATTATTATAATAATTATATTATTAATTAATATTTATTAATTAATTTATATTTTAAATATTTTTTATGTATACATATAATTATTTATGATCATAATTATAGATTAATCAAATTAATGATATACTTTAAAAAATAATTATTAATTTATATAAAAATAATATTATTAATTATAATTATAGATTAATAATTTTTTTAATAAATTAAATTAAATTTATACATATATAACAATAAATTATATATATATATATATATATTAAAAATTGTAACACTATATAAATATATTTATTAAAATTCTTCCATTAAATTTTAGATTTTTATAGTGTATAATATATTGTGAAAGATATTTATAAATTTATATTTTTTAAGTAAATAAATATTTGTAATATCTAAATTATTTTTTTAATATATGAAATCAATTTTTTTTACTGAATTTTTTAAATTTTATAATTTTTTTAGTTTAAAGTTTATCTAAATTTTGTTTTCCTGACAATTTAATGATATTTTAAAATCAAGGTATGCGATCACTTATGATATGTTGCTCCCCCTCAAACCTCTTTTTTAAGGTCATATGTTAGTCACCTCTACGTTGGGTTCTGATAGGGGAGTGACCTATCTTGGGACCCAAATTAGTGTACGATATGGTATATTAGGTTGATATCATATAGAAAATATTACGGGTGACCCATTTTTGTAAAATCATAACCATCAATAAACCAATTTATGTCTTTAAAATCAAAAGCATTAATAATCATTCCTTACACTAATATTTTAATCATAAGATGAACTTTTTATATGAAATGGTATTTATGCTTTACTTATTTTGTTAAATATTAATATTACCGAATCAAATAGGATGCATATGAATGTAAAATGGATGGATTTCAATCGTATGAAAAAATAGAATACGAGGATGGAGTTAAAGAGTTCATCAATTTTTCAAAAGATTAGGCATATGCCCCATATCAAATACTTTGTCTGTGTTTACACTGTTGTTATCCAAGACTAATTATTCCATAGGAGTTAGATGAACATTTGATCTGTCACAGAATAGATCAAAGTTATAAATTTTGGACTAAAAATGGGTAAAAAATAAATGTATAATGTGACTGGGATAAGATTTCATTTTATGGATGAACTGATATGATTACAAGTGTGGAAAATAATTATGACCATATCAAGGATGTGATTATAGGTGTGAATGATGATGATGATCATATTGGATTAATATCATAGATAATTGAAGATAATTTTTGTGATTGTTGAAAATTGTTTGAGTAGTTAAAGAGTTGTGAAAAGATTCCATAGTATGATGGTTGTACTAAATATATAGAATTGTCATCCATGTTTAAGCTATATAATTTAAGATCCAGAAACAGATGAAGTGACTATTGTTTTACTAAACTATTTTCTCTCTTAAATGATATGATCCCAGAAGATAATGAGCTTACATGCCAAACAAATAATTCTAAAATAATTATATGTTCAATGGTTATAATCTTTAAAAGAATACATGTCCTTTAAAATTCTTGTATGTTTTTTTGTAATACTAATAATCACTTAAAATTTTCCCAAAGTGTCTTGCTTCCTGATACAAGAATGACGAATCAGGTCCTATAAAAGTTTTATGGTACATCCCAATAATTCCAAGGTGTGGGAACCTATATGGAAGTGAGGATACATTAAGATAATTGATGTTGCATATAGATACAGTAAATAAATATGGGAAAATTTTCTCTAGGAAGACTCAACATAGTGGAAGATATTTGATCACAAGTATCATGAATTTAGAAATGAGTTGAAAATCCTTCTCCTTGTGCTATCTATAGATGGTGTGAATTTTTTTTCAATGAAACACTCACAGTACATGTCCAACTATGTTTCTAAATTATAACTTTCCACCATAGTTATGCATGAAATGAAGATACATTATGTTATCACTTCTTATATCAGGACCAAAATAATTGGGTAATGATAATGATGTTTATTTGGATCTGTTGATTCATGATTTAAAAATATTGTGGGATTCAGGTGTTATGTTGTATGATGATTATAGAAATGAAGATATCACATTGAGAGATATGTTTTATAGGATGATAAATGACTTTCCTTATTATGGAAAATTTTTAGGATATAGCATTAGAGTAACTCAAGGGTGTCCCATTTTTTAACAAGATACATAGTTAATTAGGTTGAAACATTCATTGAAGACTGTGTTTCTAGGAAATCGCATATTTCTACACCGATGACATCATTGCTAATCTTGGACGGCATCATTCTATGAGAGTTTATAAGAACACACTACATTATCCCCAGCAATAGGTCACCAACTATTTGAAAAAGTAAAATATAAAGACACTACTTTTGGTAAACATTTTTTGAAAAGCCTTACAAAATCCATTTGGAAAAAATGATCAGTTTCATTTTTGAATTATCATACTATAATTTTTTGTACGTAAGGTTTTTTTATTGATATCATGCATGTGGAAAAAATGTTTATCATAGTGTCATTGGAGAATTACTAATTGAAACCATAGAAAATAATTATGGAATTAAGTCTAGGTTTGACATAATTGACAAGGGAATACATGAATAGATGGCTCTAGTGAATTGTTAAATAAACACTTTTCTTCCTCCAGCTGCTTACACTATTTCTAGATAGGAGAGATATCGGTTTTTCAACTTCCTGAATGATATAAAGGTTCCGGAGGTGTATTCGTCAAATATCAAGAATAACATGTCAATGAATGATTTATTGTTAATGGTTCTACAATCATATGAATTTTATGTTTTTATGTTTGATCTAATGTTTATAGAATTATTTTGAATTTTTTCCTTCTATACAATTACCAATCTATCTTTCTTTTTTGAAGCTATATTCATCGAAGTTGTAGACCCTATGAAATTTCTGACTAAGAAAAATGAAATTGTTTTCATGTTATGTTAATTATAGATGTTATTCCCAAAATTTTTATTTGATATTATGTTTCACTCTATGGTTAACTTGGTAGGAGATATTCGATTATGTGGTCATGTACATTATATATGGATGTACTGCATTGAATGATATATGAAGATTTTGAACGGGTGTTCCAAAAATAAAATTCGGATATAAGGTTGTACTACGAAGTGATATGTTGTTGAGGAAGCTATTGAATTCTAAAATGACTACTAGTATATTGTGGAAAGAATTTTTCTATCAAAATCTCTACACTCTGGGTGGGGTTTGGGTGAAGGAATTTCTATAATAGATACTGTCAAAATCACTATTAAATATTGGGAGTAAGAACACATATATTTTTTTCATAACAGTTTAGAGGATTACCCATATATTGAAACCCATAAAGAAATTATTATGAATTTTAATTCTGAAAGTGGTGATGGTTGGATATAAAAAACACATAAAAAATTTATAGGATGGTTTTGAGACAATATTTTTAAAGAGTCCTCAAAAAATAAAAAATCAATTTTTGAACGACTTTAATAGCTAGATAAGGACCAAGTGTGCATGAATTATCTTATAATGGTTATATAATTAATGGTTATATGTTATATAAAAATGAACATGATGAGCATAGTACCGTGTAAAATAGTAGAGTTACACTTGTTGCTGAAGTGATGCATGTATCTAGTACCATGAAATGAAATAAAATTTATTAATATATTTCATACTTTGGCATCATCAAACAAATATGGGAGTTTCATTACATAATATTAAAAGTACCAATTTTTCAATGCAATTTGGTTGATAATATGAGTGCTAATAAAAATAATGAATTGGAATTTATGAAAGTGGATTTTAATAAGGAAGGGTAAAAATATGAACAACATATAATGGAATCATAGGAAGTAACAGTATTTTATGTTTGAGATCCTGTAAACTGAATGTGGTCAAGTGTTCTGTTAGCAACCAAAACCATGTAAGGATCAGATGTCAATTCCCTAAGTCTGAACCTTTTCTTTGTACATCTTAATCATTCCACTATGGTCCCAATGTAGAGGAGGTTATGTATGTCATAGCAGAACACAATTAACGGATTTTAATACTGAATACTGGGGTTAAATCCATTAATCCTTAAAAAATAATTTCAATAATTTGGTTATATTTTTTTGAAATATACATTGTGTTACCTCATATTATTATCTTTTCATTTCCCAATTTACATAATCTCAATTAAATGTTCAATCACATATGTAGATAATGAGTTCTTCAAATGTTGATGCCTTCAATAGTGAGGAACAAAATGTATCTCTAAATGTTTGTGCTCCTAATGTATAGAAACAACAACCTTCTACACATGTAGATGCTACCAATATAGAGGAAAAACATATTGATAATCTTGAAGCTAAAAAATGGTCAAAGGTGAACAACCAGTGTCCAAAAAAAGGAGCACCATATCATGATGGTGTTAGAAAAAAAAATTAAATTATGAAACAAATGCATCACATTCACGGTTGGATGGAATGCATGTGGCTATCCAATTAACCACAACAACTCCATGTTCAGTAGTTACATTGTTCTAACCACTTGATTGTGTTTTCTAATTGATGCAGTTTTGTGGCACAATGTTTTTCCTGCACCTAAGACACCGATTTAGGAAGATATTAGAATAACTTTATGACATACTTTCATTATTTTACTAAAAAACAAAAATAATGAAACATTGAATTACACTTCATTATCCCTTTTAGAGTGTATTTACATTATATGAATGCCGAATTAAATTTTTATTAATGATCTCTATAAAGGCTCACGCATGCTTTCACACAATTATAACAAATATAAATATCAAATATGTTTAAGGGAAAATAATACTTTACTCAATACAAATGTATGAATACATGATAAAAAACAAGTGTGTGATGCACTTATTGGTTATCGTGAGGAGGCATATTTTCATGTACATTGTGATTGAAGATACATTTCTTGACAGCAAATGTATTAATCACTTTTATTAAGAATTTTTAATTTATTAAATGAATATTTAGTGCTGATAATAAGAAATGGGAATCAAAACCAATGTACCCTTGCCATAAAGTATGGTTGGGGTATGCTTCACTTGGAAAAAATTTGAACATATTTTGAATCTACCGTCATATTTTTATGTGAAATAGAATAGCCACACAATTATGTTCATTTGTTTATATGGAGATTAATGAATAAAAATATAAACCCAATTCTATCCAATGTCACGTGTTATGGAAGGACACATTTTTAAATAAATAAGTGCTAGTAATAGATGAAAACATAGATAAAGTGTCGGAAACATGTGTAATTATGACATAATAAATATTTGTTTTTCATTAAATAGGTAGTACATAATAATGATTACATATTTATGTTTTTTTATCTAACATAGACATAAGAATCATTATTAGATATACCAAATTAATAGATTCTATCAGTGTCCTTGACGTGGCCATAATAGAATGGTCGTGTCAGAGGTGTGGGTTTTAGGGTGTCACCCTGAATATATTTTGTGAAAAACATGAACAGGGGGATAAAGATAAAAAATGTAAGTCTCACATGCATGATTAGATTCAATAAAAGAAAAAATTAATTATAATATAAAGTTGTTAGAAGATGTTATGGGAAGGAATTTCATTACCCCACCCATGTCGTACCTCAAGCCACAACTTCCCCAAGTCTGCCTCCATAGGCTAGGGGTTAGAGACTAGTGTCGAAGGAATAAGTAAATCATGGAGGCCTTTTCCTAAGTACCTATACACAAATGCACATCCATCTCAATGATTAATTAGTTTGGTAGTAAAATTAAAAGGTGACAAAATACTAGGGAAACAAAAATGCATGTAAAACCTCTAGATAGTATAAGAGTTTGGTAGTGTAAACTGAAAATTAAAGGGAAAAAATACGCATCCAACCATAAATATGACCCAACATAAAAAAATGGAATGAAAAATGTTGAGAGATCACAACTCATAATCTCTAAGCTATTTCCACCATATATGGTCGAACGTACCATGTATCCCTAAGCTCCTATAAAGTCACTACTAACTTGTCTATTTTCTGCATAGGAAACAGCACTTATGAAAAAATCCCATGTAGGAATGAGTATATACATAACTAGAAGGATTCCCAAAAATCGACAGGGGTGTATTAAGAGGAAAATATGAATAAAAACTATTGATAACAAATAGAAATCGGGATACAATGAAATAGGTTAACTCAACCCAAACCAAGAGTGGAAGTAACCTCATCCAAACACAAGGGGATAAAAATGGTGTGTAGTTGAACAAACATTGAGTATTTTCCACCAATAGTAGGGGAGTAAAATCATTCAACAATGAGAAGATAAATACAGAATGTATTTGGAATACCCCATGCAACTTTGCATCTTTTATAAAGAGAGAAATAAAATTCAAAGGTATGGATACAAAAGCTATATATTTATATACATGCATATTCAATGAATCCCAAACAAGAGAGTAAGGGGATCTCCATCTCATATATGCATCCCAGAAGAAGAGTTTCCAATAGTTCCAAAAGTCCATCATCAATTTCCCGCGTATCACGCACCTTCCCATAAGTAAATTTTTGAAATCCAATACTTCAACACTATGACATACAGTCGAGGGGCCATAATATATAAGTAGAGGACTCTCACCATAGTTCATCTAGGGGGTCCACTCTATAAATATCTATAGAGGACTTGTGCCCAATGATAATGGTGGGTTCTACACTAGTGTCACAAGGAACCAAACCCAATATGATAAGGGGTTCCACTCAGTGGGTAGATGACCCATGACCAAGATGATGGGGGGTTCTACTCGATAGGTTAATGAACTGCGGCCTGGTGCTATAGGGGGGTTCCACTATGGTCATCAAGGAGCCAGACCCTATCTAATTGGGGGTTCCACTCAGTAAGTATTTGTAGAGGACCCACACCCATACTGATGGTGGTTTATACTATATAGGTAGATGACATGTTCTGTGGTGTGACAGAGGGGTTTCACTCTAGTCACTGAGGATTCATGCCCTTTTCTATAGGGGTTCCACTTAGTATGCAGTTGTAGAGAACCTATGCTCAAGATGAATGGGGGTTCCAGTGTATAGGTCGAGGACCCACTCCCTAGTGTGAAATGGGGTTCCACTATAGTCTTCTAGGTATCTCACCCTATCTAATAGGAGGTTCCACTTGGTAAGTAGTTGTAGAGTACATGCACCTAAGTTGATGGGGGTTATACACTTTAGGAATCCTATGGTTATCCTAAATAAACATTGCCATCATCATGAATTTCCTAACCAGGATCCTTGCATAGAGCATTCGACATCATTCCCCAAAAACCATAACTGAGGGAACCATCATGTTATACATGAAAAAAACATGATAGTCTACTCACAGGCCAAAATTCTATTTTAAACAAAGAAGATACTAATGGTTGAAATTTTCTCAAAAAGAGACAGGGGGTACACACAGTGTGAGGGGAACCACACAATGTTTGGTCCCACTCTTTCACATGGACATGTCCCATGAGTTACATGGTTCATCAATTGTGTATGTATACATGGTGTTCAAGGGGATTTAAATGGTGGTCCCATTCCACTCAGGGTCCCCACTGTGTGCTTGGTCATGTATATACCTTTTTTCCATCTACATTACCCCATGTCCATGTACTTTGGTGCATAACCATGATCTTGGCCAGGTATATCACATGGAGTCCATCCCATGTGTTCTACCATGTGGATCATCAACTCGAGGATGAGGTATGAGACATGTAGGCGGTCTTCACGTTGTTCCATCCTTTTGAATTCCTAATACCTTTATAGACATAGCCAAGGGGCTACATGTCGTGTGCTCATCACAGTACATGGTGTGTATTTGAGATTTTTCAAGAAATACCAATCCACAATACACACATCATATATGCACTCTCAACATTGATTCTACACATATTTTTTCCAAATATTAGCGGATCTATCATCAGTCGGAATATTCTGACCCTTCAGTGGCCAAAACCCAAATTCTATAATTCCTACACATGTCGCCTCATGTTGCACATGATCCAGATTCTTCCATAAATTATGATTTGATCTCTTATTGTCAAAAATATCTTCCAAATATAACAAAAATCCATGATATTTCTTTATTTCATTGATCCATGCCTCATTCATTGATTCATTGTGATTACAGGGGTCCAATCGGTCTCGGTACTGCTCGACAACATTGAAATGAGACCGTAAGGTCCTACTGGTGGAGAATGTAAAGAAAAATTGGGATAAAAGAATAATAATATATGTTTAACCATCATTGGAAGCCATTATTTTCCACTGATCAAGAATGGGGAAAACCATGTTAGAAAAACATGAAAACCAATATAATCGGAACATAGGAGTATCCTAAGGATCTGCAATTATTGAAGATCAATAGAAGATATTTTTTTGCTCTAAGAATTTAATAAAAACTTTGTAAACATAAAATTGAAGATTCATACCTGGATATTAGATCATTTTTTTTCAAATAACACACTCTTCAATTATAGAAGGAATTCATTGTGTTCGGTGTGACCCAATCTGCTCGAATCTAGAGTTTCATTCTTATCTACTAAGATTATCCCATAGAAGAAGGAAGTATAAACTATCATCTATCTTTGGATTATGAGGATAACCCTATGAAATTATCCATGGTAGATTACTTATAGATATTTCAGTTAGATCTAATAAATAAATTAATTGAATTAATTCATTTATTTATCCATTGAACATGCTGGCAACATGTGAGATATCCAAACACCCTACACCACCCTATTTTAGGTTTTGACTAAGGTAAACTACATGCTTCATGTTCCATCATGGTCTCAAGGTTCTGATTTGAGTTTCTATTTTATATTTATCACATTTTCATTAAGAAATTTTGTTCACATAAGAAAAAATATAGTTTATATTTTTATGAAATTAATTCTGAGAAAACTAGGACTTGGAATCTCGTGTTGTATTAGCGTCTAGCTCTAGATATATATATATATAGAAATATTTAAAAGAATTTTTAGGAAAAAAATAGGTCTCTACATCATTACCTCCATTAAGATTATCATCCCTAAAATGAAAAACTAAACAAAAAACATGGGATACTGTGCCCACATCTGGCATTCCCGCTCTAAGGAACTCTACTGCACAATCTTGTGCTACCACAACACATGGACAAAGGAGATGGTACATCCACACAAGGTCCACTCCTACTAATTCTCAATCACCATTGGGTTATCTGCAAAGGTAGTGTAAGAACCCAGATCTTCTTTTCTGGTATGATTTCCTTTTTCTAGTGTTTTTTGAGGAATAGAGGAGTTTCTGAAAATTTTTGAAGTACATGCCCTATACTTTATTATTACACATCCTGTACTCGATTACCACCAGTAGACATGTTCTGGCCATGTAACACCCATTCACAAGACTATGTAATAGTCGTGCACACTTCCATGTGTGGTGACCTGGAGGTCGCCTAAAGTGGGGCTCAGTATGGGCAAGTACACACCATGTAATTCAAAATTACAGGTCGTGTACTTTCTTTTTTCATTAAATGGAATGGGGTCACATATGATGGAAAAAATACACTTCTTCTTTTACTTCTTCATCTAGGGGTGTGAGTATGACCACGATATTTCCCCAAGCCCTCGATCGAGCATCTGATCTCTGATTCAGCCATTCTCAGTTGTGTTATAATCTCATCGGTGAGTTCTCTCTTCTTCTAGAGCTTTGTTTCCTGATTTCTCCTCTTTCAAGAGTTATCCACAGTTGAATGTTTTAGAAATTTTTGTATATATATGGTGTTTTTTGTTGATTCAAGGATTGAGGTTAATGTATAATGATCCTATAACCCCAATGTAGGTGGTTTGTGACTTTCCATAGAGAGTATTTGAATATTTTGTGCAAAAGTGCCCAATACTCTTGAACGGGGTATTGTGTGTTTATGATTTTAGCCCTACTAATTGAATTATATGCTTGTATACTTAAATAGAGATTAATATAATGTGAATTGGGTTAATTTCTATGCTTTGGAAGTGTTTTTTCATGCATTTTTTTATGACTGTTTGTTCTTTCTTAACATGTTAGGTTGACTTGTTTTTTCCCATGACTAGTACTGTAGGATCGAGTGATTATTTTATCTGGAATGCTTGATATGTAGTAGATTGTTTATGCAAGTAGTTATAAAGGTTTAATTTGGCTTCTGTTCTTCATTTTTGCATGTTTTATTTACATGGGGCTGCAGGATCCTAGTGTAGTGACACCATAGGGGAAATTGACGTTGAGGGATTTCCTATAGTGTCTTTTATAATTATCACATTGTGAGACCATAGGGTGGATTGATGTTGAATGCTCCATAAGTGCGTCTATAGTTATGTTACAAGGCCACAGGGGGGATTGACATTGAGTGCTTCCTCAGAGTGCCTGTAGTTTTCCGTTAAAAGACTATAGGGGGAATTGATAGTGAATTCTTCCTCAGAGAGTCTTTAATAACTTTTTATTATAAGGGGAATTAATGGTGAGTGCTTCCTCAGAGAGTCTTTTTTATATCCTTATAAATTGAACCAAAGGGGATAGGTTGTGTGTAATTACCATAGGGTTACCTAATTTTATTAGTTGCTTACATGATATGTGGAATTTCATGCTTGATCTATAGGTATGTTTACTACTGAGTACTTCCTTGTTTACTGCTACTTTTTACTTATTGTCTGCCATATATATTCACTGACTATTAAGCATGGATATTTTGGTGGTTTCCTATGGGTATTTAGTCTCACATCCAATTTGGTTCATTCTTTTGGGCCCAAACTAATTATATTGCTACAAGTATAGATAAGGGAAAGAATTATTCTACTTTAGGTATTTGATTACTGAGGATCTGGAGATCATGGCACCAAGCTAAGGCTTGCGATGCTCCTAGTGTTTATCTATTTTTTTTGTACATGGTTAATTTTTAATTCCATTATTGTGACTTGTTTGGGTATTTTTATAGACATATGTATCATGCATCATTTATATATGTTGTCTCTACTTGTTTATAACTTCTGTTGTTTACTTATTTCTTGTTTTACTACTTCTGTTATTGTATATCTATTTTACTTCCACTTTGTTACTCTGCTAATGAGGGAATAGTTTCCCCAATATCACACCTGAGGCCCTCGCTGCTAGTTAGCAGCCTCTGGCATTTGGGGAAATGCACTTGAGTCCATGTGACCAACTGGGTATGGGGTTCCTCTGGATGGCTTCCGGAAACGGGATGTTACAAAGTGGTAGCAGAGGATTCTTTTCTTCTTGACATACTGTTTAGAGCCTCTATCCAGGGAGGGGATGTAATAGGTACTTGGTAATAAATTGTTCCCAGGAGTAGCTAACCTGTGTATTGGGAAATGAAAATCTACCTCGTTATTGCAATTTTTCTGGTTTTGTAATTTAAAAGATGATTTGATTTCACCATTTGGTGATTCACGTGTTAAGTGTTGTTATCGCTGATGTTATTGAGGTTCTATTTCTATCACAACCCGATTATATGAGGTTATGTTGTCTCATGAATCATATAGGAATTTTCTATAAATCACATGTCATGCATTCTTGCCATTCCATTTAGGGTGCATTAGCAATTTCATGTTTTTTTGAATGAAGTTATGTTAGATATGAATGATGTTGTCATAGATGCCTTGATAGAATGCATACTTTTTATAGGGGTATTGGATTGTGTATGGTTTGATTGAATAATTGCCAATATTTGGTTCTTTAGGTGTTATGGGCCCTCATAGATCAGAAATTTGTAGATCATTGCCTTATTTTCCTTATTATAACATGTATTATATTCCAAGCTTTGATTACCAGGGAGTATGGGCCCTCACAGATAGAAATTTCACACTTTAATGTTTGTTTATGTGTTTTTCTGGGATCCGGAGTAGTTTCTGAGGCATACTTTCCAGAATAACCTAGAATACACAATGTGTAATGGTTAATACATTCCATGTGTTCTTCTATTTGGAAAGAATCTATTTTTCTTAAGTACATGTCGTGTACTGTATGCACATGCTGTGTAGTCCAAAACCATGTCACTGATTGTGTAGATAGAGACACGGGGTTAGGAAATCATGGTAGAACATGATGTGTGCCAGATTTACAGCATGTGTTATAGAACTATGTAATTGGAAGTCTCACTAACAACACATGTCATTTGAGTCTCTTCTAATACACGTTGTGTCTAACTTGAACATGCAGTGTAGTGTAACCTGAGTATCTGGCCATATAGAGAGAAACACAGGTTGGTTAAATATTATTGGATATGTTATTTTTGGTATAAACATGCCATTTAGTTTATTATGTGACTACCCTTGTAACTAATAGAACGGGAAGTCGAAACCTAAGTAGTACATGCCGTGTCCAACTGGAACATGTTGTGTAGTGTGATCTGTGTATCCAGTCATGCCACTAACCACACGGGTCGGTGATGCTCATCTAGTACACGCTATTTCTGGCATGAATACCTCATGTATTCTTGTTCTAGGAGAACCATGTTTCATAGCTATGTTTGGGAACTCGGGAATGGGAATAGGATTCAAGTACATGTTGTGTCTTAGGACAACACATCATGTGTTGGGGTGTTACATGACTAATTGTGGTAGGAGTACATGCCCATGTGAAAGGCTATAGGGAACACGCCGTGTAGGTATTATACACACCATGTATCCATGTTTTATAATACATTAATGTTTCTTTATCTTGTTCTATTCTTGAAATTCTATGTTTTAGTCTTTATTAATGTTGATCTAAGATGTGTGATTGACCTTGCAGAGTCATTCCACCGAGACATCCTCTGGTTGTATGCCAGTTGCAGGGCAGTGATCAGACAGGAGATTTGGATTATCAAGGACTACCAGCAGATCCTCCAGTTATTCCAGTCTTGGAACCAGCAGTTATACCTGAAAAAGGTGCAGATGCATAGTTCAAGGAGGGATTTATGAGGATGATGTAGACCTTTCATGGGGAAGTACCTCCTACCCCATTGATGGAAAAATTGACATGGGTCTTTTAGCAGCAACATCCTCCCATATTCTCAGGGGATGGAGGACCCTAGGCTGGTGTGTCATGCCTAGAAGCCATGCTGACGATCATCAAGCATCTGGAAACACCACCAGAGAGGAGAGTGAAACTCTCTACCTATATGCTTCGGGGTTCTTCCAAGACATGGTGGTATGTTATCTCATCGGTGGGATGCCATCTGAATATGACTTGGGAGGTGTTTCATCACACCTTCTACAATTACTTCTACCTGGAGACTCTGAGGGTCGATTGATCCTGAGAGTTAATGATTTTGGAGTAGGGTATTCTTTCAGTCATGGATTATTCTTCTCACTTCATAGAGTAGTATCACTTTACACCCTTTCTAGGGGGAGATGGGTTGATCCTAGCAAGGATGTTTGAGGATAGTCTTAGAGAGGACATTCGGGCTTAGGTGAACATATTTAGGTTGACATCGATATCTTCCATAGTCAACTAGGCGCTAATCATATAGTGTAATTTGAGGGATTCTGGGGCTATTAGCCGGGGTGGTTCAGCATCGAGAGTCAGTACTTCACTGACCGATAGCAGGAAGAACCACAGGGAGACTACACGTGGAGATCCGAGTAGGTGGGATACACCTTCGAGTAGCCAGGTTGTATGCTACCAGTGTGGGAAGGTTAGTCATATGATGCCACATTTCCTGATAGATCCATTGGAGTATCGATCAAGCATCAAGATGGGGTATCTCCAGCGCTTCTGTCATATATTCTAACCAGTAGCTGGTGACAGGGGTTCTTCTATGACTCCACGTTGAGGAGAAGCATAACCAGTTTCTCACAAGTCTAGGAACTGGAGTTCTTCCAACCATTCAGGATAAAGTGGAGATCATGGAAGTGGTAGTCAGTCACCATGGATTTAGTGACAACAGGGTGTATCAGCTCAGAGTGCTCAGGCAGGGTCGTAGGGCCACGGTGTAGTTCAGACTTTTGCAGTGGAGCAGACCTAGTAGGAGTAGGATCACGGACCCTCTATAGTTTGAGGTACAATCCTAGTCACCTCAATTTTATCTTCTTCTTTTTTTGATAACGGGGCTTCCTATAGCTTTATATATGTTGCTGTTGTGGAGAGCCTTGGTCTTTGTATATTTTCTTCTACTGATATCTTGATATTAGACACTCTATTGGGGACTATAATGGCTAGTGTATGTCAGTGCATGGAGTACCCTCTTGAGATTGGTGGGTGTCACTTCTTATGGGAACTCTATGTCCTAGAGATGACAGGTTATGACATCATTCTCGGAATGTACTGGTTAGTTCCCTTCTAGGATATTGTGGATTTCTATCACCAAAGGGTGAGTTTCAGATCACCAGAGAGCGGGTCATTTCTTTATAATGGAGAATGGGATGTCCATGTGAGCTGAGCAGGACCTGAGAATCATGGGTTGGGAGGAGTTATAGCCCAGATTTCTAGTTAATATCTTCATGACTAGGGGACAACACAGTCATACTTTCCTCTAGTGGTGGATCATTTCAGGGACGTATTTCTAGAAGAATTTACAGGTTTGCCTCAGGACTGTGAGGTAGAATTTTCATATTGAACTTATTCTAGGAGCAGAACCAGTATACATTCATCCTTACAGTATGTCTACACCTGAGTTACAGGAGCTCAAGAAGCAGTTGGAGGAGTTGTAGGCAAAGGGTTTCATCCGACATAGTACTTCTCCTTGGGGTTCACCTGTCTTGTTTGTGAAGAAGGCATATGGTACCCTCAGACACTCTGTGGATTGTCAGAAGTTGAACCAGTTAACGGTCAATAACTGATATCCCTTGCCGAGTATTGATGAACTCTTTGATCATCTTCAAGGATCTTGGGTGTTTTCAAAGATCGACATGAGATCCTATTATCATCATTTTCGCTTTATGCAATCAGATATACCTCTTACAGGCTTCCTAATCAGGTATGTTCTATACAAGTTTGTGGTTATGCCATTCGGTTTCACGAATTCACCTTTAGTCTTTATGGAACTGATAAACCGAGTGTTCCATCCATACATGGATTCATTCATTGTAGTCTTTATGGATGATAACTTGGTGTACTATCACACTCGACATGACCATGTTACCCATCTAAAGATCATTTTGAGTACACTAAGAGAGCATTAATTATATGCTAAGATCTCAGAATTCCACTTTTGGATGGACCAAATTAACTTCTTGGGTCATGTTATCTCATATAGAAGAGTATTAGTATACCAAGATAAAGTGATATTGGTTGTTTCCTGGGAGCAGTCAAAGAATTTCATTGAGGTGAAGAGCTTCCTAGAGCTAGCGGGATACTACAGTTGTTTCATAAAGAACTTTTCATGCTTGTCAGTGCCACTAACAAGCCTGACTAAGAAGGGTGAGAAGTTCTTATGGACAGATTCTTGTGAGTCGGCCTTTTAGAAGCTGAAAGGGAGGTTAACATCCATAATGATACTAGTATTTCCTGACCAAGGAAAGAGCTAAACTGTGTTCTTTTATTCATCAGGTATTGGGATAGGATCAGTACTTATGCATGGGGAAGGAGTCTCTACATATGGTTATTTGTAGTTGAGGCCACATGAGAGGAAATACCCAATGCATGATCTCGAGTTGGTTGTTTTTGTCCATGACTTACACTTCTGGAGACATTAACTTTTAGGAGAGCAATTTATGGTTTTCACCAACCACAAAAATCTCAAGTGCATCTTCACTCAGTGAAATCTGAATTTGAGATAGGGAAGGTGGGTTGAGTACCTTCATTCATTGACTTTGAACTTGCCCACATGCATGGGAAGAGAAACATAGTGGCTGATGTGCTGAGTCGGAGGACTCAGATACTGGTATTTCAGGGGGGCAGTAGTGAGTGGAAGATTATGGATGTGTTTTATGAGAAGTATTTGGCGGTGCATGGTAGAAAAGGACTGATGTTTCATTCTTCTGTAGTTGTTACATCTACTATTCTTGATCAAGGGAGATTGAGGCAGCTATCAGATTATAAAGTCCTTGTCCTACAGGAGAGTGTATCAGGAGTGGATCCTATTCCAGGACGGACTATAGGTGAGGATGAGATCTTTCTCTTCCAAGGGCATGTGTGGGTATCATCATACATACGCGAGGAGATGATATGGTAATTTAATTCCCCAGTTCGGGTAGTTCATCCTGGCATCACCAAGATGTTTCGTGATCTACACCATCAATATTTGAGGATATGTTGGAAGAGGTATGTTGATGGTTTCATCATGAGGTGGTCCAACTATCAGCAGGTGAAGGCAGAGCATCAGCAACCCGTATGGATTTTTCATTAGTTACCCATTCTCAAGTGGAAGTGGACTGATCTCGTGATGGAATTCATGACAGGTTTTCCGAGGTCTCCATGAAGGAATGATGCAGTTTGGGTTGTCCTTGACAGACTCACGACAGTTTCTTACTTCATGCTGATCAAGGAGACCTTCAGTGTTGATTAGCTAGGAAGGGTGTAAATCAAAGAGATTTTATATCTACATGGGGTTCCACACTCCATTATCTCAAATAGGGATGCCCATTTTACTTCTTGGGTCTGGAAGTGGTTACAGAAGGCTATGGGTACATAGCTACTTTTGAGTACATCTTACCATCCCCATAAAAATTGCCAGTCTGAGCGTATGATTCAGGTGCTTGAGTACATGATTCTAGAACATATCCTATATTTTTGAGGTTCTTCAGATAAGAACATACCTCTTGTGGAGTATTCGTACAATAATATTCTTCAAGCAACTATTCAAATGGAACATTATGATGCTTTGTATGGTAGTCCATTTTGATCACCCATATGTTGGCTGGATGTAGGAGAGGCATCTATGATAGGACCTCATCTTGTCCAGAAAACCTCAGACCAGATAGAGTTGATTCAGAATAGGATGGCTACTATACAGTCTCGAAAGATGTCTTATGCTCATCAATGGAGATGACCTCTAGAGTTCGAGGTCAGAGATCAGGTTTTCTTGCGTGTCACACTAAGGTTGGGACATATGAGGATTATACAATAGGGTAAGAATTCACCATGGTATGTCAATCTGTTTGAGGTGTTAGAGAGAGTTGGGTCAGTTGCCTATCGGTTTCAGTTACCTCATAGGTATCGGGCATTGCATGACGTATTCCACGTTTCTCAGCTTAGACAATACTTCTCAAACCCATCTCATGTTTTTCAACCAAAGGATGTTGTATTAGAGGTGTACACCTCATTAGAAGAGCATCCTATCCAGATTGTTGATCAAAGTATGAAGGTTCTATGTATATGGTATGTTCCTTTGGTACGAGTGTTATGGAAGCAAGGGCGAGTACAGAACGAGACATGGGAGAGGGAGGCCGATGTACGTTCGTAGTGGCTAGTGTTATTCGGGGTTTCTTCTTCTGTGTCTCCTTGATAAGGAGATTTTGGGATGAATTTCTTTAATGGGGGATGGTTTTAAGAACCCAGATCATCTTTTTCTGGTATGTTTTACTTTTTATGATTTTTTTAGGAAAATAGGTGTTTTTGAAAAATTTTGAAGTACAAGACATGTACTTTTTGAGTACATGCTGTGTACTCGGTTTCGCAGGGTATCATTGTACTAGCCATGTAATGGACATGGCATGGTCATGTGTGGTGCCCTAGAGACCCCCTAACGTGGGGCTTGGTAAGGTTAAGTACATGTTGGGTACTTTAATAGTACACGCCATGTACTTTATTTTTTTCATTAATTGGATCGTTGTCACGTCGGATGGACAGAACACACTTTTTCATTGCCTTCTTCTTCTAATAGCATCTGTAGGACTGCAATATTTCCCCAAGCCCCCAATCAAGAATCCTTTCTCTGATTCAACCACTGCTGGTTTCATTAGAATTGCATCTGTGAGGTCTCTCTTTTTCTAGAGCTTCATTTCCTGATATCTCCTCTTTCAAGAGTAATCCTCGGTTGAACGTTTTAAATGTTTTTGTATATCTATAGTTTTCATGGGCGATTAAAGGCTTGAAGATCATGTCTAATGATCCTACAACACCGATGTAGGTGGTTTGTGCCTTTTCATAGATATTTTTTTAATATTTTGTGCAAAATTTTCCAATACCCTTGAACGGGGTATTGCGTGTTTACAGTTTTAGCCCTGTTAATTGCCTGTAATACATGTATGCTTAAATATAGGTTAATTGAATGTGAATAGGGTTAATTGTTATGATTTGGAATTATTTTCCCATGCAAGTTTTTTTATGACCGTTTGATCCTACTTAGCATTTTAGGTTGCCCTGTTTTTTCCCATGCCTAATACTATAGGATAGAGTTATTATTTTACCTCACATGCTTGATATGTTGTAGATTGTTTATCCATGTAGTTATAGAGGTTTACATTGGCTTCTGTTCATTGTTTTTGCACAATTTCTTTACATGGGGCTGCAGGAACCTGGTTTAGTGAGACCATAGGGGATATTGACATTGAGGGCTTTCCCAAAGATTCTTTTATAATTATCACACTGCAAGACCATAGGAGGGATTGATGTTGAGTGCTCCCTCAGAGTGTCTATAATTACGTTACGAGGACACTTGGGGAATTGATCTTGAGTGCTTACTTAGAGTGCTTGTAGGATGCCATTAAAAGACTATAGGGGGAATTTATGGTGAATGCTTCCTCAGGTAATCTTCAATCACTTTTGACTATAAGGGGAATTGACGGTAAGTTCTTCCTTAGAGAATTTGTGTTATATCCTTGTAAATTGAACTAGACGAGATGGGTGGTGTTTACTTCCAAGAGGGTTACCATATTTGATTAGATGCTTACTTGATATGTGAAATTGAATGCTTGAACTATAGTAATGTTTACTGTTGAGTTCTTCCTTGTTTACTACATATTTTTACTTATTTCCTACCATATATATTCACTGACTGTTAGGAACAGATCTTTTTGTGGTTATCTACTAGTATTTAGTCCCACGCCCTGCTTGGGTCATGCTTTTGGGCCCAAAAGGATTATATTGTTGTAGGTATAGATAAGGCCAAGCACCCTTCTATATCAGGTATTTGATTGTTGAAGAGCTGGAGAGCACATGACCAAGCTGAGGCTTGCGATGCTAAATCATGTAACTTTTTTCATTTGTACTTGGTTTATTTTGGTATTCCATCATTGTGACTTGTTTGGATATTTTCCTAGACATATGCATAATGAATCATTTATATATGTGGGATCCAACTGTTTATTACCTCTGTTGTTTACTTATTGATTGTCTTACTGATTCTGCTAATGAATATCAGTTTTACTTATATTGTGTTACTCTTCCAATGAAGGCATAGTTTCCCCACTATCACACCCAAGTCCCTCGATACTAGTCGACAACCTTTGGGGTTCGGGGAAATGCACTTGAGGCCATGTTACCAACCAGGTACTGGGCGCCTCTAGGTGGCTTCCAAAACTAGGACATTACAGGTGGCTCCATCCTCTATGTCTAGCACACCCTAGTCGATAATTTGCATAGGTTGATGCATAGATCTCCTTATCTATGAAACATTGAAGATATTATGCTACCACTCTAGCTATGGGGGTTGGTAGATGTTGTAACCAACCACTCCAACCCTCCACACAATCTTGAATGGCCTGATAAACCTCCGGGATAGCTTGCCTCGCTAGTGGAACCTCTACATTCTTCATCATGGGGAGCATATTAGGAAAACATGGCCTCCCTTATTGAACTCCAAGGGTCTATGACGACGATCTGTGTAAGATTTCTACCTACTCCAAGCTATCCTAATTCTCTCATGGATGACCTAAAACTTCTCCATCAATTCATGTACCATCTCTGATTCCATAATAGATGCCCCATTGATCTCTTTCTAGCACTAGGGTGACCTTCAGTTTCACCCGTATAGGGCCCCAAAAGGTTTCATGCCAATTATAAAGTGGTATCTATTATTGTATGCAAACTCAAATAAGTGACAGTGATCCTCTCAACTCCATCCAAAGTCTAACATGCATGCCCTCAGTATATCCTCCAACACCATGATAGTATGCTCGGTCTTCCCATTAATATGGGGGAGAAAGGATTCACTCATCCTAATTAGGTTCGTGAATGCCTCATGTAGGCCTCTCCAAAATTGTGACATAAAATGGGTGTCATGATTGGAGACAATCATTGAGGGAACCCCATGAAGGAAAATGATCTCCTGTATGTACGTCTACCCCAAACTCTCTGCTAAAAATTTATCCCAAATAGAAAGGAAGTTTGTTAACATCGAAATATAGTCAACTATCACCCATATAGTGTAATGGAATTTATCTATGCATGGAATCTCTATCATATAGTCTGTGGATATTTCATCCCACTTCCACTTCGGGATCTCAAGGGGATGCAACAAACCTGTCTGAACATGGTGCCCATCCTTCACCTACTAATAAGTGTGGTATTGAGAGATAATCTTGGAAACACTCTATCTCATGCCAGACCACAAAAAATGCTATGTAAGGTCTCTATAAATATTCAGCACACTGTGATGTATAGTTATGGGAGAAGTGTGGAACTCCTACATCACTCCCTCTTGCAGCATTACTAAAACTACCATACATACCTAAAAAAAGATGATGTGATTCCCCCTATTAGAATATCCATCTGATAGATCCCCTATGGATATTTTTCACTTATGAACTCACACTCAACGTCTCCCAAATAGGACTATCTCACATGCTCGAGAAGTGAAGGATTCAACACCATCGACTACAGAAGAGTTGTACCCTCCTTCTGCACTGGGGTCAACTGTAAGGAGGCCAACTTCTCTAATTCCTCTTATACAAAACAAGCATCGTGCTTTCTTCTAAGGGATTCTACTACTACATTTACCTTTCTTGGAGTATATATTATCTTGATGTTATATTCCAAAATGGACTCCATCCAACACTACTATCTTTGGTCCATGTCCCTCTATGGGAAGATGTACCTAACACTATGATGGTCTGAGTAAACCACAAAGTGCTCTAATAGAAGGTAGTGCCTTCACATCCTCATGGAAAAGACTACCACCGCTAGATTTTTTTCATGAGTTATGTAGTTATTCCCATGGGCTCTCAACTTCCTCATCCCACATATGATAACTTTATACCACTACATCCACACATAACTGAGCCGATCTCTCGAGGAATATAAATACACTTTTTACTCCATGCCCTCCTCTGGTAGTCTCATCATAGGAGCACTCATCATCCTCAGCCTAAACTCCTCGAAGGCTCTCTAGTACTGCTCAGACTAGGTACACAACTTACCTTTCACTATCAAGTCAGTCAAAGGTGCTATGATCCTATAGCAGTTTTCCACAAACCTTCTATAGTACCATGCCGAACCAAAAAATCACAGCACCTCTAAGACACTCTAGGGTGGATATCTAGCAAGAACTATAGGAATCATCACTGGTTCCATGGCTAGACAATGCTCAAACATGACATGCCCCAAAAAATGAACCTCATAATTATGGAACTGGCACATTGAGAGCTTCCCGTAAATATGGTTCTCTTGAAGAAAAAACTAAACCAACCTCAATTATTATGCATGTTCCCACCAACAGTGTAGAGTATATGAGTATGTTTTCCATGAAGACCAAAAAAACTAGTACTTGTATTACTGAAAGTAATGGTTTATCAAATCTATAAACATAGTATGGGAATTCATATGGGCAAGGGGCATCACCTGGAACTCATAGTGTCCATAGTGTTATCAGAATGGCAACTTTGGATTATCAGCCTCATGAACCCGAAACTGGTGGTATCTAGACTGGAGATCTATCTTTGAGAACCATCATAGACCTTGAAACTAATCAAGGTGTTCATCAATCCTTGGAATGAAGTAATTTTTGTTTATCATGGTCTAGTTCAGATGGTGATAATCCATTTAATGTTTTAGCCTCCCATCCACCTTTTTTACAAACAACACTAGATCTGCCTAGGGAAACACACTAGTTATGATGAAACCCTTCTGTAGAAGGTCCTCCTACTAAAACTGTAGTTCTTGAATCTAATTAGGAGCTATTTGATATGACTTAAAATATATCAGAGTAGTCTTGACATGAATTTTGATGAAAAATTCCATCTCCCACCTAGGTGGTAGTCCTGGAATGTCCTTGGTGAAGAAATCCATATTATCCATTACAATTGAAGGAATCTAAATTACTGAAGAGCCTTCTACACCAAGGGATATACTCACTAAATGATAGGTGATGGGTAGTATCTCCCTGATTATAGAACTCACTTGTCTCTCCATGAGATCTCTCTTTCCCATAAAGGAGAATCTAATACCATCAATGCCAAGGCATCTGACTCATCTTCAGTTAAAGTCAAATTTGGCACAGACCATGATAAACCAACCCATACCAGAGATGATTACCTAGGGTTACATCATAATGACCAAAAGGTCCCACATGAAGCTATATCTACTAATATATATCTCACGCAACTAGGAGATAAAAGATACATAAGAAGCATTCCTTGTAGGAACATCAAGATGAAGATGAGATGCTAGCACCTCAACTGGGAGATCTATCCCTCGAACTAGGATTATTGAGATGATTGAATGATTGGAACCTATGTCTACTAATACTGAAGAATTATTAGAAAAAACATATATCATACCTTGAATCATCTCGTGGGCTATGGGGTTATAAGCATCCAAAGCCTACAGGTACCAATGACCTCGACCACCAGCTCCCTGAGCCAAACATGGGCTACTTAGGTAAGGTGGTGGATGGATATCATAGAATATTACACCACCCATAGATCCTCATTCTCCACTTCTAACTCTACCCCCCTGGGTACCACCCTTCCCTCACATGGGAGATCTCTGTTATAGGTTATGCCTATGTTGTGGCGATATGTTATCTATCTACCTAGGTTTCTAGGAATGTACGGTCAAGAATTCTTACACCATGTGACCTCAACCATAACATTTATAACACCGAACCTCTTTATGATTCCCAGGTTCACTATGGTTCCTCTAAAAACATGTTTGAGTCTGATCACAGGGAGGTCTCCTCTATTGAGATCAGGTCTTATAATGTTTGCTAGTACTTACAGATGACTCAGTCATGTGACACCCACTCCCATCTCCTTCTATCTAAAAAACCTATGATATAAATATCTCTATCTCTGGTTCTCATTATAGTACCCCTTCATAGGTGGGGATTTAATAGGGCACCACACTGACACAGATCTCTCTTCAGAGTCCCTAATCAAAATTTTGTGCTCGAAATTAGTTGTCCTAGATCATTTCAAGGGAGTACTGGGTAAGGTTTGTGAACCTCACTACATACTCAACCACTTTCATTCCTTCCTACTGTAGCTACAGAAGATCCTAAATCCAAACTGATTATAAGAATGAGGGTAATTACACTTCAAAAAATAGCTACTATAAGTCAATCCATGAGAGTGTCAACTCATTGTGCATCTTGCTAATAATACTTCACCATCACCTAGATTCTCCATGTAAAAGTCTATCTACAATTGAAACCACCTAATACATCGATTTAAAGATGAGCCTGAAGACATAGGCCCCTGAGTCTAGACAATCCTATGCTACCTGATGACCTGGATCTCCAGGGAACGTTAGTCACCTCTGGTGTTGGAACTCATGGAATGTGCTGAGCCTACATGCATTACTATCTTTCTTTATTGGTATAATTTACTACTCAATAGGGGGTGGTGCTTCTACCTACCCACCTGGATAAATAAGCTCATGGGATAGACCCTAAAATGAGGCATCATAAATCATTGAATCATTATCATTATTCGAAACTGGTATCCTGGTTGTCTTTTATCATGGAGGAATCGTAAAATTTAATCAAGATATACCATGATCAATTGTGCACACACATATATATATATATATAGAAATTGGGGGGCAGACTCAATAAGGATAGGCAAAGACTAAATCCTATATTATTTATATACCATTTATCTCAACAACCATTGTCTCAGTATACCGAGTCGACAAGAATGTATTCAAGGTCCTAGTGAATGGATACATCGGCCGCCCAAACCATCATTGGATTCCTTGGACTGAGAGCCACACTCGATACACACTAAAACTTTTTCCCTAGTCCCAACCAAATCCTTGTAAGGGGAATAATCCAAACCTCACCCTAATGATAGAATCACCTTTGATACCAATCTTTCATTACCCCGCAAAAGATAGAGCTTGATCTAATACTAAAGCAAGCCTGCCTCTATAAGATAGTGGCTGGAGACCAGTTCTGAAGGCATAACTAACATGGGGAAAAATTTTCCAAAGTACATGTATCCATAAACCCAACCATATTGATGAAAAATTACAGAGGGAGTAAAAGTAAAATATGAAAAATATTCATGAAACAAGAAAGGATGTAAAACCTCTAAATAATTCAAGAGTACAGTAGTGTAAACTGAAAAAGTAAAGGGGAAAAAATACATGCCCAACCAAAAATATGTCCCAACCTAAAAAAACTCGAAAATAAAATGCTGAAAAATCCCAACTTCTAATATCCAAGCTACGACCACTATATGCGTTTCAAAGTATCCAGTAATCCTAAACTCTTATAAAGTCACCATAGACCTATTCATCATCTTCATATGACATGAAACATGCGGGAAAATCTCATGCTGAGGTGAGTGTATACATACCTAGTAGGATCCCCTAAAAGATAAAGTGGTGGAATTAAGAGATACAATAGCAGTAGAAATAATATAGATATACAATAGAAAGCAGGAAATATTGAAATCGAATAACTCAACCGAAAACAATAGTGGAAGTAACCACACCCAAACACAAGGGGCTTAACAAGGTGTGTAGATAAACCACTCATCGAGTCTTTTCTATTTGTGGTAGGAGAGTAAACTAATCCAATTATGAGAAGATAATCCTAAAAATATTATGGCATACCACACGCATCTTCTCATCTCATGGAATGATAATAACCAATTCCATTGGTGTGGATAAAAAAGGTATATATATTCTTAGTCAAATAATCCTAGAATAAAGAGTAAGGGGATATCAATCCCATA
This sequence comes from Viscum album, assembly GCA_963277665.1. Classification (NCBI taxonomy): domain Eukaryota; kingdom Viridiplantae; phylum Streptophyta; class Magnoliopsida; order Santalales; family Viscaceae; genus Viscum; species Viscum album. The sequence goes on from OY728128.1 coordinate 330,957,547, forward strand.
TATTGGTCTTAAATGGAGTGTAATAAACAATTCAAAAATTCTATCAAAGATTTCAATCATCTCATGTGTCTTCCTATAAATAACTATGTGAAGGGTCATACTCCATCACTGTGCCAAATAGTTGAGGGGCCAAAATCTCTATGTAGAGGACCTATTCCATAGTACATTAGGGGGGTTCCACTCTATAAATATTCGTAGAGGACTTGTGCCCAATACTGATGGGGGGTTCTGCTCTAGTGTCATGAAGACTTGCACCCTGTCTAATAGGGGGTTCCACACAGTAAGTAGAGGGATTACACCCAAGATAATGTGGGTTCCACACAATAGGTTTAGGACCCATACCCTGGTGCAATAGGGAGTTCCACTCTAGTCATCAAGGACCCACACCCTATTCAATAATGTGGATCCACTTGGTAAATAACTCAAGAGGACCCACATCCATGCTAATGGGTGTTCCACTTTATAGGTAAATGACCCATTCACTAGTGTAATAGGGGGTCCCACTCTAGTCATCAAGGATACATTCCCTATCTGATAGGGGGCTCACATGATAAGTAGTTATAAATGACATGAACCCATACTGATGGGGGTTCCACTTTATAGGTCGAGGCAACACACCATAGTGTGACATGGGGGTTCCACTCAAGTCATCAAGGACCTATCTACTATCCAATTGGGTTGTTCCACTTGATAAGTACTTTTAGATGATCCATGCCCAAGATGATGGAGGATTATAATCTACAGCAAAACTCTACTGATCTCACCCTATGACTTCCATCATTGAGCATCACCTAAACAAGATCCATTCCCAAAACATTCCACATCCAATCACATAATCCACAACTAAGGGAACCATCTCATTATAAATGAAAACACACTTGGGGAGTCCGCCCATGTTCCAAAATCCAAGTTCAAATGAAGGATAGGCAGAATGTTGATGTTTCGTATTAATGATCTAAGGGGTACATGGTGTGTGAGGGGACCCACACAATGTGTGGTCCCGCTCCTTCACATAGTTGTGTCTCTGGAGGTACACATTTCACAAACCATTTCATTATACATGTTTTTTTGGGGATATAAATGGTGTGCCCTTGCCACTGGTGGGTCCCTCCCATGTGTTTGGTCATGTCCATGTATCAACCTAGTGTTTGTGTACTTTACCTTGTCTACATGTTTTTTGGTACATGGCCATGAGCCTGGCCATGTAATCTCACACAGCGTCTTTCCCATGTGTTCCACCACATTATTTGTCCACCTGGGGATGACGTTCACAATGTGTAGGAGGGCTACACATAGTTCCATCCTTATGAATTCTCAAAAACCTAGCTACCATAACCAAGGGGCTACTGGTTGTGTCTTCGTCATAGTACATGGTGTGTAGTGGGTTTTCTCAAAAATCCAAATCCACTATCCTTGCTTCAAATCCTACCTATCCACTTCAATTTTCACCCAATATCAACTCGAGAATAATGGATATAAAATCATCCGGAAGATTTCAGCCCTTCGGTTAGTAGAATCCCAATTCACAAATGCCCACACGCATCACCTCAAACCGCGCAAGCTTGGACTTCTTCTGTCAATGATGATTCAATCTAAGAACATCAAAATGATCTTTCATAGCCTGAAAACACCCAATATTTTTCCTTGTTTCATGGATCCATTCCTTATTCATCAATTCTTCATGATTATGGGGGTCTTATAGGGCCTAGTACTTCCCGACAATGTCGAACTGGGATCGCATGGTCCTACTGGTGAATAACATGAAGAAAAAGGGGGTGAAGAAAAAACCAATTTTTGACAATCATTTTCCTACTATTCTTGGCCAAAGATCCATAATGGAAAAACTGGGTTATAAAAACATGAACACCAATATAATTGGTATACAGGAGCATGCCAAGGATCCACAATTAGTGAAGATAAAAATAATGGATTAATCTACTCAAAGTATTTAATCAAAAGGGAGTAAAACAAAAATTGAGAGTCCTACCTGGAGATTGGATTTTTCATCTTCAAAGAAAATTCTCACCAATGATTTAAGGATTTCATTACATTCACTACATCCCAATATGCCCTGATCCAGAGTTTATCATCATACGATGCGATTTTTCAATGGAAGGAGGAAGGAGAAGCTCTCATAGATCCCATTATTATGAGGATAACCCTAGAAAATTCACCATTGTAATATATTATAGATATTTCAATTAGGTTAAATAAATTAATCATTTTAATTAATTAATTAATTTTTCCATTGAACATACCACCAATGGTCATGATGTCTAAACAACCTGTGCCGAACAATTTTAGGTTCTTCCTAGGGAAAACAACAAGTTTTAGAGTCAACCATGGTCTTGTGATTTTTATTAAAGATTCCATTTAAGAGGTATCATGTTTTATTTATGAAATTCTTTGTACATAATATAAAATATTTATAATATTTTTATAAAATTAATTCTGGGTACATCAGGACTTAGAATCACATGTTTTCTCACTACCTAGTTCTGGAAATATATATATAAATATTTCAAAGTATTATAAAGAATAATACTAGTATCTAAAAGAAATAAATGATAAAGAAAAGACACAAAAAAACATCTATGTGAAGACACCCCACACACACGCACACACAATCATTATGGTGATCCATTCCCCTCAAAGATCTATCTTAGAAGAGGTAATCAATATTTTTCATAATTTTTTCTATAAAATGTGAATCAGGAAGACACATATGAATTTCCTATAATGATATTCTATATGGTAAAAATTATTGTGGTTTATATCTATCTACACCTACCCATCTCCTTTTTGAGAGGGACACCATGTTCAATATCCAATGAGATTTTCTATACAACTTTCAACTTCCAATTGGTCATGTGAGAGTGGGGATTAACATAGCTCATGAACTAAGCACCAAGCTTGCTATTCCACATGATGATGCATATATTCATATGATCAAGAAAGCTATTGGAACATTTATAACATAGAAGTTGGATCTTGTAAAAACATATTGATAAGGAGGTATTCATTTACAATTTATTTTTCAGGAAAAACATTAAAAAATAAATTAAAAAAGGTTTGAACTGATGAATTTTGTTATAGATGGACAACGGAAGGGGGTAAAATGGATGGTCAAAAAAACTAAAGAATCAACCAACCAATTAAAAAATATCTTCATAAAGTACATTTACCCTAATTTTTCAACTTCTGTATTTAATAACATTAAAGGTTCATGCATATATAATGTTGGAAAATGGTTCTATGACCAAAAATGATTGTGAAGAACAAATGAATAGATAGTCCATTACAGAATATTTTGGGATTGATAATGTAAATGAAATACTCATGCATGAATGGATATTATTCTCAATTGTAAATGTATATATGAGTTGTGTATTCATGATTTCTCTATCCAAAAGATGATATACAATGATAATTATGAATGAATAATATTCATATTTTTTAAAATCATATATATGAATACATTTCAAAGGGAAAAAACTATGATTTTTTTTTGGAATAATTCATCCTCAAATCACTTCTATAAAATAATACATATTGGAACCAATGCAAATTGATTTAATAGAGGATAGACTGGCCAAAATGATTGAAATAAAACTTATAGGAAAAAACTCTTATTAATGCCCATGATGAAGGGGTAAAACTCTACAATTTAATCATATAAAGTATATATTAATTCATTTCATTAAATATTTATTTTTTAGGCATCATTGGTTACTCTTTATAGTGAATTTGGATTCTCTAAAGATCTATTTTCTAGAATCAATGCATGGATACCCAAAAATATAACAACACACATTGATTTTTATCAATTTTTAATACACTTCATTCATCATTTTACAATTGAACATAAATTTATATATTTTATATTATTTTTTTAATAAAAATTATGTGATAATATTGTGGTGTTTAAATATCATCAAAATCAGGGCATGAGGATATTACATGAAAAAAAGGAGCATATCAACTTCTATATGTGGATTTGTATTAGGGTATATAAAATAATATTTCACTATAAAAAAATATATATCAGAAAAAATTATTTATTTTTATCAATATTTCTATAGTGTTCGAAAGAACCAAATGCAAAGATTGTGGTTATTATATTTTCAAATTTATGAAAGATATCCTACTCCATCAACAAGATAGAATTCCCGAAGAGTATTTTTTGAAGATAATTACAATTTCATTTTAAATATTTATTAATCATTTATTTATTTATATTTTCCCAGTACTACAAGGACTGTATAAATTCCTCATATTCACAATATGAAATATATTTTTTTATAAATGAATGGGAAACATACCTAGTGTTAGAATGTATATAGAAATTTGGAAAAGTTGAATGCCTACTACATTTTTAGTTGATTTTATCATAATTTTATCTACTTTTTTATTTAATTTACTTATAATTTTTATCTTATGCATTGTGAAAATGATCCATAAGTCATTTCTGACATGTAAGAATCAACCAATCCTCAATTTGATACATGGTGTGTCCAGTATGACTCAAAGTGTGTGTTTTTTGTTTAAAATTTACATTTTAGTTGAAAAAAACATCACATACCCACAACCAAGAAAACACATTCAGATTGTTTTGATACATTAGGAAATAAATCAACAAGACACATGTGAGGTGTTGGAATTTTCCTCATCTCAACATGATTCACAGTATGCCCAATGTGATTCATAGTGTCTGTTGTCAATTTAAAATTAACAATTTAGTTCAAAACATGTTTCACTCACTGAGAACTAATATAAAAGACTTATATTTCCTTGATAATTTAGTAAAAATATTCATAATTCATTAGTGTTGTGTAAGAATTAGTCTTGTGTGAAATGGACAAACTATGTAACTAGTAGGACTCAAAGTGCAGTTTAAAATGGTGTTTTAGTAAAAAACACAGGTGAAATTCTCAAAAAATGAGAAAATGGATTTGTATTGTTTTTATAAAATAATGAAACAATACATATGTTATTTTTGATGTGTATTGATTATATTCAACTCAATGAGATGAATAGTGTGATCAGTATAACTCCAAGTGTGTATTTTTCATTAAAAGTGGAATTTTAGTAAAAAAGACAAGTGATATACTCAAAACTGAGAAAAAAAATTGTATTATTTTTATACATTATTAAAGTAATTAATAAATCATTTTTTATATATTGGAATCAGTAAAACTTCAGTCTGATACATGGTGTGCCCAGTACAACTCAAAGAACTTGTTATCATTTTAAAATTGAAAATTTATTTCAAAATATGTGTCATGCACAAAAAACTAAGAAAACATGATCATATTGTGTTGATAATTTATTACAATGAATCATAACTCATTTGGGATGTGTAGAAATTATTCTCACATGAAACTAACACTCGATGTTATGGGTATGACTCAAAGTTCATGTTTTCCATTTAAAATGACATTTTAGTAAAAAAACACAGGTTGCATACTCCAAACTGACAAAAAAAATATTTATTATTACTATAATTTTTTAAAATGATCCATAAGTAATTTTTTATGTGTGGTAATTAATTTCACCTCAGTATGATGCTCGGTGTGACCAGTATGATTCTAAGTGTGATGTTTGTTGACGCTCCTTTCGTCGTAGAATCTAAATATTAGAAAAGGGGAATATCTTAGCTCAAAGAGATTCAACCTTTAGAAAAATATCAAAAAAATGACAAAGGAAGGAATAAGAAGAAACATGGGCAAGGGTCGTGCAAGTTCTACAATGGTCGCGCAAGTATACTTGCACGCTGCAATGGTCATGCAAGTAGACTTGTGTGCCGCAATGGTCATGCAAGTACACTTACGCACCCTAGGTGATAACTGCCTGGGGTCTTCTCCAGCCTATAAATACCCCCTGTGGGCCCCCCATTTCAGGAGGAATTTTTCCAGAATTCAAATACAAAGCTCTGAACATCCAAGTCACTTCTTCAGGTCTTCATAACACTTCTAAGGTAATTTTTTACCTATATTGGAAGGTCTAAACAAGAGGAGTAAGGTCTAAGTGTTAGAATTCACTAACAATTGCACGCCTAAGTGTTTTACCCTTAAGGGAAATGAACACACTTGCGCACCACCCTACTTATTCACCATAACTTCTGCTCCATATTCTGGAAAGCCTTTAGGGATGATTCTAAAGGCTTTGATCAAGAATCGCCCAAATATTACTCTAAGGGAAGAAAATCACGCAAGTACCCATGTGTTGCATAGGTATACATGCGCGACCAGGACTTGCGCACCCACGCAGTACCTACGCACCTGCCATGACTTGCGCACACCTACCTTTTTGGGTGCCTTTCCTGCCTATTTCACCCCTCTTATGCCATTCCACCTCTCCTATTTAAAATTTAGTCTTCAAGACACTCTTAAAAGCCATTTATGGCATGATTTCTTGATTTGGCTTCCTTATCTGAAAGGAACTCCGTGGAACATCTCTCAAAATCTAGTGATTTATACATATTTATGTCCCTAAAGATTGAGATTTCATTTATTCAACCTCATCCATTAATATGAGAGAATTCTCTTAATATGGGCCTCCTTTTTAGGAGTAAGCCCCAGTCTCAAATATGGGCCTCCTTTTCAGGAGTAATCCGCAGTCTCAAATATGGGCCTCCTTTTTAGGAGTAAGCCCCAGTCTCAAATATGGGCCTCCTTTTCAGGAGTAAGCCCGAGTCCAAATTATTATTGTTGTGGGAATCATCTTTAAGAGTAAGCCCTATGTTCTTTAATATGGGCACCCTCCTTAGGAGTAATCCCCAATATTAATGTTTCCAAATATGGGCCTCCTTTTTAGGAGTAAGCCCCAAACCTTAATTCCTTTAACCTGGGCCTCCTTTTCAGGAGTAAGACCCAGTCTCAAATATGGGAATCCTCCTTAAGAGTAAACCCCAACCACAATTCTCTTATCCTGGGACTCCTTTTCAAGAGTAAGCCCCATTCTTAATTTCTCTTAACCAGTCATAATTCCTTTAGATCTGGGCTTCCTTCTTAGGAGTAAAACCCAATCATAAGTCCCCTCCTTACTTAGGCATCTTCCTTAGGAGTAAGCCCCAAGATTAGAGTATCCAAATCTCCATGAAGCACATATACCTTTATGGACCATGTTTATGGATTTCCTCCCTGAACTAAATCTTAATCCTCATTTATTTTGGGCAGTCATACACACATAAGCCCCACATCATTGCATCTTTCGTGGCACAAATTTTCTGGTTTCACTGATACCTTTCGTTTCTCACACCGAGCATGAATCACATGAGCTTAGAGTGTAAAAGTAATCATGACATCTTTCATGAGACATCAATCATGCTAAAACATCATACTCCATTACTTGAACTATGTGGGTTCTGATTCCTTTTCTAAAACCAAGGATACGTAGGTAGCCCATCAGCGGGTACGATCCCAACTCTGAAATAATCCATGTCCTCCTGATTGACAATAAACATCAAGTGCCCCACTGAGTGGCTTTAAAACCAGTATGGTCATCATAATGACCAAGAGACATTTATGTATTTAAGGATACCATCAACTAAGAATCTCTAACAAATATGGATGATTCTTCATCAATGAAGAACCTCGAATACATATAAAATATTCTCTGAATTTCCTACATATCGATCATTGATTATCAGACTAAAGGAGAGCTCATTTTATACTTGGTAATGTAATGAGGATTCACGAACATAACTTAAATCTATAAAGAGAGTCCCAGAGTAGTCAATAATTCCCCTCAAAAAGTTGTGATGGGTCCGACCTCCCATCCTCTTGACCAATCCAAATTCCTAAGCCTCATCAGTCCACAACTAATGAGTGCCTACATTTGGAAAGTAGGTCCAAATAGATAAGGAATCATTGGATGTTTCCAGTTCTACAAACAAACACGTTAGAAACCGATTGGAATGTTTGAACCTTCAATCAATGAGTCCATACCCAATTATAGAGGGAAACAAAAAATGGTAAACCCGACGTGAATCCTTAACCAAGTTAAAATGATGTTTTACTTATTTGTTAGGCCCCTATTTAAAACTCAATTAGAGGGACAACAAAAACAATCATTGACATATGTGCTCATCCAAAAGATGTAGTGGCTGAATTTATCTTGATTATGTCTGTTATATCAAACAGGCACTCATTTCCTTGATTTTCTGCATTCTAAGAAATGGATGCTCTCAAGTTCACACCTGTGAATACTACTGCTGTGAATGCCACTACTGCTACTCCTGTTGGATCATCGTCCTCTCTGAGGACGACATCACCTACTCAGTGTCTTCAACACTGGGTATCAAATGCATTTTTTAAGGAGTACCATCAAAACGGTACTATTCTAACTATGGAGGCTGCCCGAAAAGCCCTCCAAGTGAACAATTCACCCTGGTCGTCCGTATAGCAACAATTAGTGATCAAGAATCCAGAGGTGCTAACCACCATCTCCAATCGTTTTGGGTCGTTATCCCTAGAACACAATCACCATTCGCTCCCTTATTCTGGGGAGGTGAATGAGAAGGTCCCTTAGGGCCTTAATTCAAAGAATCAAGAGTCCTTATCGAGGGCTCCCATCAATCATCGCCGCAAGACTCGTGCGGCAGTGTGCCCTCAACATGATGAGGGTGTCGACTCTAGGCGTTCAGCTCAGGTTCCTCGAACCTGAGCAGGAAAGATGAATCTCCAGAGGCGAAATCTGGTTAACCGTGAGCAGGTTCTCATCTCTGCCATTTCCAGAGAAGTCCACCAACCTAACTTGGTGGCAAGCAACGAGCAGGCACACACACCTGCCCATTTTAATTCCGCTGTCCAGCAGACTCATCCGGTAGCATCATGCCAATCCCACCAGGAAATTATGGCGGAGTACTATAGGCAGGAACTTATACCTGTTTATACATCATCAGCTAGTCATCTGGCTCATCTAACTACATATGATGGAGCTTGTCAACCACGTTCAGTGAAGTACAATCAGCAGGCACATACACCTGCTAGTATTGATCAAGCCTACCAACAGCCTTGCTTGGTAGCACACGGAGAAGTCAGTCGGAAATCTCCAGTGACAAATAGGAATCATACTCAACTCTCTGCCCCCACACATGAGTACTGTAAGGATTCACTAACAGGAAAAGTAGGTAAGCAGTAGGAACACACACCTACTCCAAGCACGGAATGGATGTATATCCCCATTTCGGTTGTTGAAGTCACCAAGCATATTCTATCAATAGTGAAAGAGAAAATGCAAATCCCTGCTCATACTCTGGATACTTTCCAGGATATTATAACAGCTTCATCAGCATCACAGGGAATGAAATGAAAATCTGTCCCTACCAGTGGAGTGACACATCAACAGTTCATTCCGGAACAGAAACACACATCTGTTCTAGTCCAAGAGGGTTGTGGGGCATACTCCCCCATATCATACGGACAACCAATTCAGGAACATACACCAGATTTGAGTGCAGATCATCAGCCAAACCTGACCACATCTCTTGATCAGGCACATACACTTGCTCAGAGCAGCCACTTTCAGCAACAAGTGGTTTCCAAGGCGAGTAAGAAGGCGTCTAAAAAGAATACCCGCCCAGCACAGTCAAGAGATCAAGATCCAATCTGTAATAAGGCCTTAATCGATGCTGGAGTTCTTGAAGCCCTCATACAGTTATCTATTGGAATTCAAGATTCTACTCCCTCATTTCCCAATAGTGGAAACATTAATTCTGAAGGTCTTCAACAGACACTTCCTCATGAAGGCTTTCTTCATGACAATTTGGTCGATCTCAAAATTTCATCTTCAGATGAGAGCAATAATAACTCTCTATGTGGCCAAAAGACCAAGGAGAAGGAGATCTCATCTTTTATTGTAAACCACCATGGTGGTCCTCCCCATGATGATGAATTTCGCTGCAAAATTCCTCTCCACAGTAGTGATGCACATTACCCAGAAAATGCTCCAGTGGACAATGTAGTGCTGAGAAATCCCTCTTATCTTGAGGAACTTGAAAATGCGAAACCAGTCATTTCTGATGCTTCATCGCTAGTAGGTGAAATACTTTCTCAATCGGAAGATAGCCCAGGGTGTAGGTTATTCTCCTAACCACCCATAAGTCATGCATATTCTAGTTTGATCAGTGGTTTCTCTACCAATATTGTTAAATCCAATTAAGCAACAAGGAAGCACCAGCTCTGGTCAAATCAGGTAGAAGAATCTTCATTGAATGATAAAGAGGAAATGCTGAACAAGAGAAAACAACTGGCGAAAGGTGAAGTGCCAGTCATGTTTTGGCCTCGGGCTGACTCTCAGTATGACATTCCAGAGATGTTGGTGGAATATGGGATTCATGATATTTGTCTCAACAAATGGAAAACACATTGTTAGATAAAAAAGAAAGTATTACCATATGATGAATATGAAAATCATGTTAAGATAATAGAAGGGTTACAACGTCAAATTGACTTGGCATCTCTATCATCCTCTCGATATCTGAAGGCTAAAAAGCAGCAGAGAGCCCTTCAGCGTTCATGCCTTGGCGCACTAAGAAGATTGTGCCAGTTAATTTCCAATGCCCGATATGGTATTCATGTTAGAGGATGGGGTGTTCATGGAACACTACATTTCATTTTTCTCTCCAATCAGCAAAGCCCACCGAAAATGGTCTCATGCAATGTTATTTCCTGTGGTCAGACAAAGTCAATGGGTTTTGATTGTAATCAAAATCTTTCCCAAGAACATGCCTCAACTAGTTCTTCTCAAAATAAATAATATAGGGAAAAATTTGTTGAATTACTCCTACATCAAGAAAATGAGAATATTGAACATGCCTCTCGTACGGAGCATGCACATCATCAAGTGACAGAAGTGTCGGAAATCATCCGACAGTCTTTCGAGCCGGGTGATAAAAGTGGATACCGGTTGATGCATCTAGATAATTTTCAGACCAAGATCTGTAAGATCAAGAGATATTTTAAGAAAGTCTCAGATATATCTTGTCAAGAGCCACCCCAACTTGCTAGGCTGGGGACTCTTTTAAACCAACCCTCAGAATCAAAAAATAGGATTCGAGGAGTTGGGAAAAGATAGAAGGAACAACCCCGGTCCACCAGACTGCGGACTTTTTCAAATCATCAATCCCCTCCTCAGCAAAATTAGGTCTTCTCTCGATTGGGGAAGAAGGCACAAGAGGAACAAAGAGCCAAATTATCAGGAGATTCCCTCCAAATTACGGTTAGTCAAGAAGTTCCTGAGGGATCGAATAAACAAAAGGCAATGTCCCATCAAAGACATGGAAGAAGACAATATCACACAAATGTTGATAGAAAGGATGAGATGGGTTATGCATCAATCAATGTCATCAGTGTCGTTGTTGCTGATCCACTAGATGAGGCTCACTCAGGGGACTCAGATGAAGAGGTTCTTGCTCAGGAAGTTGTACGCATAGACACAAATGAAGAAGGTGTGCGTACACGAAATCAAAGGTTTACCCAAAATCTGGGTGTTCCTTCAAATAACCCACTTCCCCCTCTCCGAAAGGGATCAAACAAGGTGAAGGGAAAGAATCAGGTTACATATAATTCCTATGGAGAAGGCCAATCGCTCTCATTAGATCAATGATTTTCACAATAAGAGGAAGAAATAAAATAATTGAGCTGGTTGAATGCAGAACTACTTCTAGGTAGTCTTCCTCCTAATCATGCTGGAGTCAGTAAGACAAGGGAGTTTGTTGTAGCTACTGAGATGGATCAAGAATATCCTCTTTTATCAGTACACCCTCACAGGTCTAATCCTATGGGTCAAGTGCAACAAAAATTGGCAGTACTTCCATCAGTTGTAGTACCAACCACCACATCTGTCCAAGCTCCAATAAGTGCACCTGTTCAATTTCATACTCAATCGGATGTTTTTCAAAAGTTAATAACAACTATTGAGTCATTAACAGCTCAGTTGGAATCTATGGAAGGGAAGCGTGCATAGGTTCAACCAGAAAATAAATCATACCCTGAATGGGTAGATTCAATCTCTCACCCATCAAATTTTGGGAACCCTGTATTCCCTATTTTCAATGGATCAGGAAACCCTGAACAGCAATTGATGCATTACGTGTCTTGTTGCGATCCTATTAAGGGAACTCCAGAGCAACAAGAAGCAGTAAAACTCACATGCTTCGTGTGAAACTTGCAAGGGCCAGCTTTTGTCTGGTATACAAGCTTGAAATCCCGGTCAATTACTAGATGGGAAGATCTCCGTCAATGATTTCTTGTTCAATTCATCTCAACTTTTCCAAAGACAAAAGTTTTCGATCTTACAAACTGTAAGAAAAGGGATAATGAAAGAGTCTTTGATTTCATTTCTTGCTGGGTGGGATTAACATATTCCCTAAGCATAGCACTCCCTCAAGAGGAATTGTTGATAATCTCTGTGGCAAATCTACGTGATGAATTACGCACACCACTGATCCCTATGAAATACACAGGAGGGTTTTGATACCTTACCTAAATCGCTCAATAGATTGAAGATTCTCTTATACAGACTAAGGCTAAATCTCATGTAATTCCATAAGCTCTAGGAAGGAGAATGGGTGAAGCAGAAACTGCGATAGTTATACTTAAACAAGCACCTGTACCTGATTCTACCTCAAAACCTTCATCTTTCCGAAGGGCTCCTCCTCCTGAGCACCAACAACAATGGTATTTTCATCAAGACCATCAAAGAGATCAAAGACGAAAACAATTTGAGGATAATAATAGCAAAACGTACTCTTTCTGAAATGAACAAGTTCCTGGTTACATCATTCTGGCTCTGGAAAATAATTTAGTTCAGTTGCCAAGGCCCAAAAGGCCAAACAAGGATGGAGATGAAGACCGTCCCAATTATTACCCCTTTCCTCAAATGTTGGGGCATCCCATCCAGGAGTGTTTTTTCTTCAAAGACCTCCAGAAAAAGATGGTCGACTTGGGACAAGTCAAATTAAAAGGTTATTCATCTCAGGTAGCATGTGTTACTGCTACAGTTCCAAAGGAGGAAGGCGAGTGGAAAGAAGTTAAGAAGAAAAATGAACAAAAATATGATGATTGGATGGTTAGAAAGATGATCAACTAAACTCATGCTATTTTGAGAATGAAATTGAAGAAACCAATTGTACCTTCTTCCATGGATTATGTAGTAAAACCCTCTTCGTCAGGGAGAAAATCCTCAAAGAAACGGCATGATTCAAAGAAAGAAAAAGAATCAGAAGAAGATGAGTACATGTCAAAGCCTAAGTTGTCTTTGACCCTGGAAGACTTCATGCCATCTACTTCAAATAAACGGGCACTGTCCCACTAAACGGCACAGCCTAAACAGGCTAATCAGGCAGAGTCTTCATCAGATGAAGAATTGAATTTTGGTTCTATTAATATGATTCAATTAACAGATCCATATGCCAGTCTCATTTTTGATTTCAATGAAGCCTGAATTCCCTATATCAAATAGAGGAATCAGAGGAAGTTCTAGAGGCTCAGGATACAGGGGAATACTTGGATCTTTCAGAAGCTACTATCCCAATTCTACCCCTTCTAGAACTGTGTATACAGCAGAAACTCATGGTAGATCCCTTCAACGAGCTCAACAAGAATAAGCAAGTTATTCCACACAATGTAGACTCAGCCCTAGAACAATTATTCTAGAAGATCGGTTGAAAGTTAAATCTTCTTCCTCTCAGCATGTAAATAGATCTAATCAGTCTAATCTTCCAAAACCAAGAATATTGTCAACTCCTATCCCAATACAAGATGCATCAACTTCCAAAGCATCTGCTTCCAAGGCACCTGCAAAACCACATGTTCCTGTCGGGAAACGCAGACCTCTGGATCAAAAGTATGATATATTGAAACACCTATCCCAAGTACCAAAAAATTTATCCATTTTGGATTCTTTTAATCTATAAAAGGATCTTCGGGAGGCACTCATTGAGGATTTGTCAAGTCCTCAGAAGTTTGAAACTGAAATTGCTATAGCTGAAGTCTATCACATAGAGAATAATCCTGTGGAATGCCATGCAGTGATATCTTTCACAGATGAAGATGGAGATGATGTCGTGCATGGACATATTAGATTTTTTTACTTATCTAGAAAGGTCAATGGTGTAGACGTCTGAAGAGCTTTCATTGATAATGGTTCAGGAGTCAATCACATGCCCATTTGTACACTTCGTCAATTGGGCCTCACAAAATCTAATTTATCTCCTTCAACTATGATGTTACAAGGATATGATAAAAATGAACAAGAAACACTGGGTGAAGTTACACTCAGAACTCAGTTTGGAGATCCTGTATCCAATTCAGATTTCATGGTTGTTGATCAAGACTCAGCCTTCAACATCCTGCTTGGAAGACCCTGGCTACATCGACATGCGGTTATCCCTTCATCATACCATCAATGTCTCAAATATTGTTTCGATGGTCAAGTTGGGACATTGTATGGTGATAAGGCCACGTTCAAGACATGTGAGTCTCAATACATTGAGGCGGAATTATATCACATGAAGGGAATAGAGAAATCCACAACAAAAGAGATTACCAAAGTTAATGCTCCGTATGGTTTGGAGAAGATTCCAGTAAATCCATTTGTGCATGTGAGTACAGATTATGTATTTTCTATTGGTCAAATTGAAAAGATAGACCCAAATAAAAATAATCTTATAGAAAAATCCATAATTTCAATTACGGAAATCGAGCCAGACAACATGGGAGAAATTGGTGATCCTCTAGGAAATGATGAAAGCTCAAATGGGGATGTCTTCATTTCATATGGTGAAATCCAGCAAGTCTATACTTTGCCAATCTGGCCATAAGAAGTTATAGCAACATCAGAGGTGAACAATGTTGTCGATTCCCAATCCATCATCTCTTCTTTATTTCCCAAGGATGACCCTTCATTATCAATTGGGTCAGAAATGGAAGCTTCTTCTTCAAGATGTTCAAATTTTTACATCTCTTCTGATCATGAAAATTTTGCTTCATTATTTACTATGTAAGTATAAACGGACGAAATAACACAGGTTGAAGAAGAAGAGGAAGATCTTAGAGATGCTCCTCCTGTATTTGAAGAGGGTATCTCTACCACTGTGGATGAACTTAGAGAAATAAATATAGGTACAAAAGAAGATCCATACCCGACTTTAATCAGTATGGCCATGACTCTTGAAGAACAAGATATATATATTTCCTTTTTAAAGCAAAATTGAGTCATATTTTCTTGGAACTATACAGAGATTCTCAGGCTTGATCCTGATGTTGCTACTCATCATTTGGGTTTACCAGAAGAACATCGAGGATTTAAGCAAGCCGCAAGAATAACACACCCAACTTATGCTTCCAAAATTGAAGCTAAGGTGGATAAGATTATCAAAGCTAACTTTGTCAGAGAAGTTCAATATCCCAAGTGGTTGGCTAATATTGTCCCTATAAAGAATAAGAATGGACAAATTAGAGTTTGCATCGATTTCAGAGATCTTAATCGGTGTTGTATTATGGATGGTTTCCCAGTTCCGATTACAGAACTTTTAATTGATGCAGTAACTGGCTATGAAGCGCTTTCCTTCATGGATGGATATTCCGGATATAATCAAATCTGAATGGCCCCAGAAGACGAGGAATCCACAGCCTTCAGATCCCCTCAGGGTGTGTTTTACTACCGGGTAATTCCCTTTGGCTTAACGAATGCGGGCGCGACATATCAGCGTGCCATGCATCATATCTTCAAACCCTTTCTAGTGAAGTTTGTTGAATTCTATGTAGATGATTTGGTGGTTAAATATAAACAATGTTCTAATAACTTGGCTTATTTGGAAATCATATTCCGCAAGCTTTGACAACATAATTTGAAGATGAACCCCTTAAAATGTGCTTTTGGGGTAACCTCGGGAAAATTTCTCGGCTTTTTTGTATGCCATCATGGTATTGAAGTCGATCCTGAGAAGTCAAAGTCAATCCTTGGTATGTAACCTCCTCGAAACTTGAAAGAATTAAGAGGACTTCAAGGATACTTAGCCTATATTCAGCATTTCATTGCCAATTTGGCAAGAAAAAGTTTACCCTTCACCAAATTGATGAAGAAGGGAGTCACTTACCAGTGGAGTGAAGAATGTCAAGAAGCATTCGATATTCTCAAGAAATACATCTTGAGTCCACCGGTACTCATGCCACCTGTTGAAGGAAGACCACTTATCCTCTACGTGACAGCTCTAGAGTGATCATTGGTGCCTTTCTTGCTCAGAAGAATGATTCTAAGAATGAAAACAACCTCTATTACCTCATTCGGACTATTCTTGAAGTAGAAACCCGGTACTCAATTATTGAGAAGTGCATCCTGGCATTAATCTTTGCAGTTCAGAAGTTGAGACACTACCTGCAACATCACAAGGTCTAATTGGTATCTTACATTAACCTGCTCAAATTCATCCTTAGTCGTCCAATGCTTACAGGACGTCTGGCAAGGTGGGCAGTTATTTTGCAGCAATTTGACATTCAGTATGTGTCTCAAAAGGCAATAAAGGTCCAAGCTCTGGCTAATTTCCTAGCTGAACACCCTTCAGTGGAAGACACATCTTCAGATATTGAACTCCCTGATGAGGAAGTCTTCTCTATTCAAGAATGTCCTAACGCATGGGAAATGTATTTTGATGGTGCTTCCAGAAGTCCAATAGGAAGGAAAACGGAAAATCCTAAATTCAACAAAGTTGGCTTAGGAATTGTGCTCATTTCTCTAGAAAAGGCTGTGTTACCTTATTCCTTCTTATTATGGGAATGTGGTAGCAATAATGAAGCAGAATACCAAGCTCTAATCATAGGCTTGTAATTGGCGCTTCAAGCACAAGTTAATCACTTAAAGGTGAAAGGTGATTCAGACCTGATAATAAAACAAGTCAATAGGGATTATGCCATCAAAAAAGAAGAACTAATCCTATTGTATGATTACGTCAGAGAGTTAATGGAAGAATTCCCTTCGGAACTGACATTTTCTTATGTCCCAAGATCAGAAAATTCCCAAGCTGATGCACTGGCTAATATAGCCACAGCTCTGGAAGATCCAAATCGGGACGATACAACAATCAGTATTGACCACCATCATGCAATTTCACCTTATATTCGAAGTAGAACAGAGGAGATTAATGAAATTAGTCCCATTCCTGAACCGTATGGTCATACTATAGGATGTATGTCACCTATCAGGGAATACCTTCAAAATGGAACACTTCCACCTGATAGAGCCGAGAAAGAACAAATCTGGCGACATGTGGTCAATTTTACTCTTTATGATAGCCCATATCACCTAGAGAAAATTCTCTACAAATGTGGTTTTGATGGAGTTCTCTTCAGATGCATTGATGGTGAAGAGACAATGGTTTTCATGAAAGAAGTGCATGCAGGAATCTGTGGTGCCCACCAGTCTGGACATAGACTATCTGATCAGATTCGAAGGCTTGGATACTTTTGGCCTTCAGTGATACAAGATTGTGTTGATTTCACAAAGAAGTTTCATTCATGCCAAGTACATGCCAACTTCATTCATCAACCTCCATAGTTTCTTCATATAGCTAAATACTCGTGGCCATTTTCCACATGGGGAATGGATGTGGTGGTACCTTACCCTTCAGCTACGGCCAAGCAGTTTAAGTATATTCTTACTGCTATTGATTTCTTTTCCAAATGGACAGAGGTAATACCTCTTAAGTAATTCATTTCTAAATGCATTTTTAGCTTCATCAAGTCTAACATCATTACAAGATTTGGTGCCCCTCATACCATATTGATGGAAAATGGCACCAACATCTGTTCAGCTGAGGTGAAGAAGTTGTATAAAGAATACAACATCAAATCCACCCATTCATCTCGGTATCATGAAGCGGCCAATGGTCAGATAGAAGCTTTCAACAAGACTCTTTCAAATATACTACAAAAGATGGTGGATAAAGATAAGAAATCATGGCCTGATAAACTCTTTCATGTTTTATGGGATTATCGGACTACCACCCACACTGCAACTCGGTCAACTCCATATTCCCTAGTATATGGAATTGAAGTCATCATTCCCATTGATGTTCAATTGCCTTCGCTCATATTAGACCTTTATGATCATTCATCTATAGATGAACAATCTCAAAAGCGATTGAATGAATTGGAATGGTTAGATGAGAAAAGATTGTGCACTTTGCACCACTTGAAAGTCTATCAGAATTGAATACCATGAGATTTCAACAAAAAAGATCGTCTTCGTTCATTCACTTAGGGAGAATTGGTATTAGTTTTTAGAACTCTAATGATACCAGTAAAGAAACCTCTAAAGCTTGAGCCAAAATGGGAAGGACCTTACTCAATATATAAGGTCTACTCTAATGGAGCTTATTATTTAATCTCAATGGATGGAGAACTCATTACTATTAGAAATCAATTCTAGATTTCTAAATAAATATTTTGTATGAACACAAAATACATCCATGGTCCACACATATGACCGTAAACTATTTATGTTACTTTCATCCCACACGATGTTAAACTATGAAAAAGTTCCCTAATTCGTCCAACATAACGTTAAAATGTATCCCCTTTCATCATCCATGCTATATTAAGTTAAACTATATATATGTCCTTTTCATCCAACATAACGTTAAACTGAATAACAAATGGTCCATGCATATGACCTTAAACTATTAGCACTTAGGTCCAACATGACGTTAAATGATGTACTCTTTTGTCCTTACTGCATGACATTAAACTGCACAATCCTTTTTTTTGTCCAACATGACATTAAACTATGTTGTCCCCATTGTCTTAACTACATGATGCTAAACTGTACAGAAAGTCCTTTGATACATCCTATATGAAATTAAATTATACTTTGTCCCTGCTACATGACACTAAACTGTGCTACACCAATAGTCCTAACTGCAAGACTTTAAACTGCATAATCCCTTTATATGTCCTACATGACATTAAACTATGCATCGTTAGGGTTGTCGCTACCTCTTGTTTCACACACCGAGTATAACTCACGTGAGCTTAGAGAAAACTTCAACCATAACACCCTCTCTGGGCCGCTAACCACGTGTAAGCCCCAATATCATTTTTTAGGTCGTTGTCCCCAAGAAAAACTTGATCATTAATTCATTCTTTAATTGAACTACGCGGACTTTGATCCTTGCCTTCCAGGCTGGGTACATAGGCAACCTCCCAAGGTTCAAGCCCAAAACCAATTATTCACATCAGTTCACCTCCATCTCATAAGATGTTGATTCATGAAACCGCCACTAGAATCAATATCATTACATTGGTTCACTTTCGCCCTTGTTATATGACATTAAACTGTACAACACTTTTTTTCCTATACGACAGTAAAACTACAATATTCTTTGATACCCTCACCTGAGAGGGAACCATTATTAACAATGATTTTTCAATCATGTTTCATTCCAAAGACTACGTGCATACATGGCAATGCCCAAACCTTTTATCTTGGGTTAAACCATCATTGCACTAAAGTCCCCATTCACCCTTCACATGTATGAGATAAATTTATACAAAGGGTATTTCTAGAACTATGTGGGCTTGATTCCCATCCTGATGGGACACGTAGTAACATTCAAGTGTCCCTCGAATCCATCCCCAAGTCTTTTGGGCCTAACCCCAAATTCCACTTTTAGTTCCTTGGCTGAAAAGTCCCCATGAAAACACACACTATGTATTTCTTATAATGGTCCAAGCTCTATGACCCTAAACTAAGATATCAATTCCTTTTTTCCCACACGACATTAAAATGTAGTTCAAGAACTACATATGTCTTGATTCCCATCCTTGTGGGATACGTAGTGAAGTCCAACATTTCCATTCACGACCGAGCCACAACATGATTATGGTTAGCATTGATGTATCTCTGCATACATTGAACAATACACATATTTATGTGTCATAATCCTAACCTTAAATATTTTTAGATCTTAATAACCCTTTTCTTAACTTCTAATCACAAAAGGCCTGAAATTCTGAGAGTTCTTTTGCCTGACCACGCAGCACGTTCCCTTAGGCAGCCTTGCATAAACAATCTACATAACGGACTTGTTAGCCAAAAGATGCAATTTATTTGACTATGTTGTCAATTACCTTAAGTGGCCCTGCATAATTCAACCCCCTAACGGGTTTGTTAAATACTGGTAACTTCATTCCTGGGAAGAAAGCTTCTCTTTTCCTTATTTTTCGTAATGACAATATGTAGGGATCCGCAAAAATAACCATCCTTAACATACTTGTCCCATATCCTTTCTCCTGATCTGAAAGTATTCAACTCTATGGTTTATATTCTCCTTCCCTACGTTTGGGTTAGACCTTCATAAGAGTGATATTCTTCTAGTTCTTCAATAATCATGTTTGTAAATATCTTCTCCATATTCAAGTACCTCTTTCTATATAGCATACTCTATACTGTGGAAAATTTGAATCTTCATAAACTGTCATTTTCTTTTTAGCACTAGGAAAGTAAATTTCTAAGAGTTCTTTTGCCTAACTATGTAGCACGTTCCCTTAGGCGGCCTTGCATAAACAGTCTACATAACAGATTTTTTAGCTAAAAGATACTATTTATTTGACTATGCATCCAATGCCCTTTGGTGGCACTGCATAATTCAACCCCCTAATGGGTTTATTAAATTATGGTAACTTCATTCTTCGAAACTAATTCTTCTAATGCCTTTTATCTCTTTTTCATATCATTCCTAGTATTCAAATATTCTTAATTCATAGTTTACATATTTTCCCTCATACTTGAGTATGGTAATATGTTTTCAGAGAAATTGTCAAGGAATTGAGTCAATTTTAATCCATTTTGTTCAAAGCTATTTCGACCATAAACATTAGCCTCTTTATGTCTGACATGCATGACTTTAAACTACTCACAAAAGACAAAGGAACTCTGAATAAAATTCAAGTTCCAACTCACTAAACATACATTTTGTATGATTTAGGTAATATTGAGCAATTAAGAGATTCAAATTTTGTAGGGTTATTTACATTAATCCTAGTAAAAATCAAACTATGCTTACTAGGCCTATTGGCTTAGGTAAAATTTAAAGCAGGTAATAGGAAGATAGGGGCACAAATGATTAAAGGTGAAAATGTTCTTAATTTTATGCACATGAATTAGATGGAAATCCATAGATTGGAGTCTCTTCTCTTTTTTCAGTAAATTACAAGAGGCTGTCGACATAAGTCTTCAATTGATAAACTGCATCCCGAGCATCATCAGTAGCTACTTGAAGCTCATGAACTCGACCAACTTCACTCTTTTCAGCCTGATGGAGTGCTTTATTGGCATCCACAATGGCTTTCATACCATTCGTTTGAGCTCCCTCCAGTGCATTATTGAGTTAGTCAAGTTCCCCAGTAACAGCATCTAACTGTTGTTGAAGGTGCATCTTCTAAATGACTTTATCATTGATCTTATGCTTCAGCTCCTTCATCTTGGAAGCATAGGCAGCTTCAGCTTGGGATACTGTAGCCTCAAATTTACTGATATTGACTGACAGCTTCAACCTAGTCAGATCTTCATGGCACTTTTGTTCCTTCTCCCTTCTTAAGATGACTTGTTCCACCGCAGTATGGATCTCTTGGTATCCAAAACCGCCATGTCTTAGCATGACGAACTGGAATGACAATAGGGAAATATTTGATGACATATTTTCTAAAGTCACCTCAGATATGATTTTCCATATGTTGTTCCAAGCATTACGTCATGAAAAGTTGAGCGCCTTAAGCACCTCTTGGTCTGATTCAACATCATCATCACAGGGGGGCATATAATCGAGGATTAATTCACTTAGGAAAGTGCCATATTCTGCTTCTTCCCCCTAAACCTGGTTGCCTCACCTTATACTACTGTTTGGGCAGAGGTTTAAACTTCAGGTCTAGTTCTATCCAATGAAGTTGATTGCCCTGTTTGATCAATTAAAAGTATGGTTAGTTTCATAGAATAATGGAAGTTGGTTGTCTATCTTGAAAACATGGTACAATCATTACTTAATATTAGATCAGCTGCTTGAGAAGACTCCTCCCCATCATTCCCAGTTTCAACAGGATCTTCAAGATGGGTATTAGGAGGTTTTTGAGGGTTTAGCTCCACTTAAGCTAATGTTTTTGCAATGGTAGGGTTGACATCAATGTCCACACCCTCTTCAGGCATTGGCAGTTCAACAGCTTCTTGGGATGGAACTGCATATTATTTTCGGTCATGATTAGAAGTGTAAATTATATGAAAATTTACTGGATATAGCATAACACTCAGGGAAAAGGTATTCTAAATCACATGATAACTTAGCATGATCATAAAATTATTTGAATGACATGCCAGGATTCATCATTTCATCCAATGATATTTCAGAATCCTGGTTAGTCTCACCAGTGGGAGCATTTGATGTGTCCTCTTAGAGACCTTCATTCTGTGGCCCCTGACCCTAAACATATTCTTCAAGAAGGATGGAAGATTTAGTGGCTATGACTGCCAATTATTATGGTGCAGGTTCATCTCTACTTGTAGCAGCAGCAGGAGAAATACTGGGAATAGATGTTTGCTCTTTTTCAGAAGCAGCCAAGTCAACCTGGACATGATTTTGTTCCACAGCACCCTCTGTGGTCCCTAAGGGAGGATCAGTCTTTTCCCTCAGAGGCGAAATTGAAGAAGCTCCTACAATCCCAAGGAAAGTGAGAAATATTTTTCATGGTTTAAAATTCATGATTATCCGAAGGACTTACCACTACTGATAAAGCGTTTAGCGGTGGACTTCCTCCTTCATTGCCTTTGTCCTTTTGGATTTTTGGGAGTGTCAACAGTCTCCCATACTGGAACTTGAATTGGTGAATGGAAGTCTGTGTCCAACTCCTCATTCATGGCCTACTGGCCTGGAGATATCTCGCTCAGTTTGTGAGGAGATTCATCAGCAGCCCCGATGGCAGTACCACCAGGGCTATACTGTGGCGAAGGAACCTCAGTTGTGTTGGAATGCTGCAAGATGAAGAAAATAATTTCCTTGTATAACAAATCTTTGACTAAAATCAAGTTGCAAAGAAAATAAGGAAAGAAACCTTACATCTTTAGGAGACACATACTCATGCCACTCCTCATCAGTGGCTCCATGATCCATAATTTCCTTCACCCACTTGGTGATAGGGATAGAATCATCGGTGGCATATATGTAGGCGTTCAAATCTTTGACATAGGCTCTTACTTCATCAGGGTTATCCTTGAAATGAATATTTACAGGAGCCTGAAGAGTCCCTATTTCAGGAAGACATAACCCTTCACATAGCTCCATCCAGATAGTTTCACTATCACAGTATACATCCCACCATGTCTGGATGGCCTTTGGTCATAGATATGCAGTTGTACCAGAAGGTTGTGAAGAGGGTCCAATATCCTTGGATTTTAATTTCTTTCTAGATCCTGTAACTATAAAAATTGAATGGAAACTTGTTACTCTATAAAGTTACTAGCAATTAAATTGACTCAATAAAGTAACTCACCAGGAGTAGATGGAGAGGCTCTCTTGATTCTGACAGGAGAATTATATGCGGCACATGGCCATTTCGACACATGTTGTATCTCCTGAGAATATGATGAATCATCCTCGGTTGAAGAACTCGGTGAACCAGCTTTAGGAGTGGAAGAATCACCTGCCACCTGAATTGTTTCTTTCTCAATGGTTCTCTTCTTCTTCCCAACCCGATAAGCATGTTTATTCAATATGGCCTCAGGATATGATGCTATCCATTTTTCAGCATACCATATGGTCAAATTGCTTACCGCTTCAATATTTGGTATGTCAAAGACTTCCCCAGTCCTTTCCATAGCTATTAGCAACCATAGTTGCCGAGAAACTATTGAATGATGCTCTAATATGATGTGCACTGGAGGAGATACAACAGTTGTTTGCAGACACTTGAATTGGCGTGCAAATCGATATAGAGCATAGGCCTCACATATAATTTCCCCATCAATTCTGGTGGCCGGTACACCATCTCTATAGGCCAACATATAAGACCTCTATTCCAAGATAGCTGATCCATCGTCAATAAATCACCCTGTCGGCAGATTTCCATAGGGAAAGAAGTGGAATTCCTTAGGCATACCCAGCCTTGGCCTAATATCATAAGCATTGAGGGACAAAGGAAAAACTACATAGAATGCCTGAACAGACATCCTGAATGAACTTCCAAGAATTTGTATTCTATTTTGAACAGTATATGTCCAGAAGTGAGTAGATATCCATCCCCATAAAACTTGGAATGGTCCCACTAATCTCATAGGAGGCTTACCCATATAGACATGGTGTAAGCTCCTGTGAATATTTTCCAAAACTGTGGTAGCCAACCCCACCATCTTCAACTCAGCCAACTTGGCTACGATAATGAAGGTCCATGGCCTGATGCCTCCCTTCGAATCTCTATCTAGAAAAGGATAAACACTTAGCCATAAGGTTAAAAAGCTTTCCAGGTGGATCTTCTCCGGGATTTTAGGATTCACTTAATACCCCCATTTCTCAAACTCTCCTGCTTCAAGAGTCGGCCAGAATGTGCCAGGAACACCTCTCTTATCTGCTCTAGGATAGCTAGTAAGACGAATACAGGTGGTCCCCTTTTCCCTCTTCTTCTTGAGAAACGCATCCATCTATTCTTCTGGGTGAATATATCTTCTAGAATGAGTCTTTGAAATCTTTGAGATTTTGAGCTTATGATAAATCTTTAATAACTCTGGAACCAAATGTGGAGTCTTCTCTGGATCATTCATGGTTTCCTTTGGAGGGACAAATTCATCATAAAAATCTCCCAGGATTGGATCCCCTGAGATCTTGTAGACATCCCACAAACTAATTTCTACTTCTCCATGGGTCAGATGGAAAGAATTAGTTTCCGGGCTCCAGCAGCTAAGCAATTGCAGTGCAAAATTATCATTTCTATAAACATACATCTACCCAGCCCAGACGACTTCATAAATTGTAGCTCCCTTTAGGTCCTCGATAAACTATTCACAAGTTTGTCGTACCCAATAAGACCACATCCAAGTTGGCTTCACCCCTCCTCCAGAATAGAATTCCCATTTCTCCTTCTATCCTTTGGATTGATCTATATGAGAGTTTCGAAAGACTAAAGGATAACAATGTAGTTACTGCTTAGGCTTGTGAAGTTTCAGATCTAGATCACATGAGCTATGATGAATTATATAATCTTTCTTTACTGTTCCAGCATTTGAAAATGTTCCTGCGATTGAGACATTCGTTGAAGAAAAGTTGGTATACGACTAAAACCAGGAAGGCGGGAGATAGTTCTTTGCCTCTGGAATATTGACATCTTGCAAGTGACCATGGCCATACAGAGGTAGATAGATGCTCTTTGGGAAATCAAGATGATATTTTTTCATATTCTTAGCCAAGTCCAGAAGAGTGTTTTCGCAGATGGAATAGTAATCATGGCCAACGATGTCCATCATCTCATCAATTCTTTTTCTCTCCAGTTCATCAGCCATTTTGATTCTCTTTGGAGCCATTTGATCATCACAAGAATTGAATAATTAACACTTAAGGTATGTTAATTTTTCATAAAATTTGTGAAGGATTTGAAGAAATTGGCTAAATCATTAAGGCGCGCAAGTCCCATAGTCAGCGCACAAGTCTCCTTCGGTCACGCAAGTATTGGGTGCGTAGGTTTCACCACGCAAGTCTAAATTCCTTAACAGTAGCACGACATAAGAAACAGAAGCGCGAAGCAGCGGAATCACTTGCGCGGACGAAGGAAAGCTGAGAGCCAAGCTGCGTGACGAGAGCAAGGAATCCGCGAGAGCTGAGTGCTTTGTGCAGAATGGAGTCCCCTATTTATAGACACAACCAAAATTCTGTGTGTTGTACCCTGCATGCCATACCCTCCATAGCCAATACCCTGCGCGCCATACCCAGTGCACCCCAATTTCCTTTTGATTCTCGATTTCCTCAGATTCAAATCCTCATTTCTTTTGGATCCAACACTTAAGGGGGAATTTTGTTGATGCTCCTTTCATCACAGTATCTAAAGATTAGAAAAGAGGAATATCTTAGCTCAAAGTGATTCGACCTTTGGACAAATATCAAAAAAAATGACAAAGGAAGGAATAAGAAGAAACTTGGGCAAGGGTCGCACAAGTTCTACAATGGTCGGGCAAGTATACTTGCATGCCGCAATGGTCCCGCAAGTATACTTGTGCGCCCCAACGGTCACGCAAGTACACTTTCACGCCCTAGGATATAACCGCTCGGGGTCTTCTCTAGCCTATAAATACCCCATGTGGGCCCCCCCATTTTGGGAGGAATTTTTCCATAATTCAGATACAGAGCTCCAAATGCCCAAGTCTCTTCTTCAGGTCTTCCGATCACTTCTAAGGTAATTATTTACCTAGAATGGAACATCTAAACAAGAGGAGTAAGGTCTAATTGTTATAATTCACTAACAATTGCATGCCTAAGTGTTTAACCCTTAAGGGAAATGAACACACTTGTGTGCCACCCTACTTCTTCACCATAACTTGCACGCCATCTTCTGGAAAGCCTCTAGGGATGATTCTAAAGGGTTTGATCAAGAATCAACCAAATATTACTCTAAGGGCTGAACATCACGCAATTACCCATATGTTGCGCAGTTATACCTGTGCGACCAGGACTTGCACGCCCATGTAGTACCTGCACACCTGCCAGTACATACGCGCCCCTACCTTTTTGGGTGCCTTTCCTGCCCATTTCACCCCTCTTATGCCATTCCACCTCTCCTATTCAAAATTCAGTCTTCAAGACACTCTTCAAAGCCATCTATGGCATGATTTCTTGATTTGGCTTCCTTATCTGAAAGGAACTCCAGGGAACATCTCTCAAAATCTAGTGATTTATATATATTTATGTCACTAAATATTGATATTTCATTCATTAAACCTCATCCTTTAAGATGAGGGAATTCTATTAATATGGGCCTCCTTTTCAGGAGTAAGCCCCAGTCTCAAATATGGGCCTCCTTTTCAAGAGTATGCCCCAGTCTCAAAAATGGGCCTCCTTTTTAGGAGTAAGACCCAATCCAAATTCTCATTACTGTGGGCATCCTCTTTAGGAGTAAGCCCTATGTCCTCTAATATGGGCATCCTCTTTAGGAGTAATCCCCAGTCTTAAAGTTCCCAAATATGGTCCTATTTTTCAGGAGTAAGCGCCAAACCTTAATTCCTTTAACCTGGACCTCCTTTTCAGGAGTAATCCCCAGTCTCAAATATGGGCATCCTCCTTAGGAGTAAGCCCCATCCACAATTATCTTAACCTGGGCCTCCTTTTCAAGAGTAATCCCCAGTCTTAATTTCTCTTAACCAGTAATAATTCCTTTTGATATGGGATTCCTTCTTAGAAGTAAAAACCAATCATAATTCCCCTCCAAGCTTGGGCATCTTCCTTAGGAGTAAGCCCCAAGTTTAGAGTATCCAAATCTCAATGAAGAACATATACCTTTATGGACCCTGTTTATGGATTTCCTCCCTAAAGAAAATCTTAATCCTCATTTATTTTGGGTAGTCATACACTCATAATCCCCACATCATTGTATCTTTCGTGGCACAAATTGTTTGGTTTCACTGATTCCTCTTGTTTCTCACACCGAGCATGACTCACGTGAGCTTAGAGTGTAAAATTAATCATGAAATCTTTCATGAGCCATCAATCATGCACAAACATCATACTCCCTTACTCGAACTACGTGGGTTCTGATTCCTTTTCTAAAACAAAGGATAAGTAGGTAGCCCATTAGCGGGTATGATCCCAACTCTGAAATAATCCATGTCATCCTGAATGATAATAAACTTCAAGTGCCCCACTAAGTGGCTTTAAAACCAGTATGGTCATCATAATGACCAAGAGACTTTTATTTATTTGAGGATACCATCAACTAAGAATCTCTAACAAATATAGATGATTCTTCATCGATGAAGAACCTCGAATACATATAAAAGATTCTCTGAATTTCCTACATATCGATCATTGATTTTCAGACTAAAGGAAAACTCATTTTATACTTGGTAATGTAATAAGGATTCAAGAACATAACTTAAATCTATAAAGAGAGTCCCGGATTATATAATAATTCCCCCCAAAAAGGTGTGATGAGTCTGACCTCCAATCCTCTTGACCAATGCAAATTCCTAAGCCTCATCAGTCCACAACTAATGAGCGCCTACCTTTGGAAAGTAGGTCCTAATGGTATGGAATCATTGGATGTTTCCGGTTCTATGAAAAAACCTGTTAGAAACTGATAAGAATGTTTGAACCTTCAATCAACGAGGTCATCCCCAATTCCAGATGGAAACAACGTTTCATTTAAAATAGGAATTTTAGTAAAAAAAGACAAGTGACATACTCAAAACCAAGATAAAACATTCAAAACGTTTTGATACTTTATGATAATGATACCTAAGTAATTTTTGTCATTTAGGAATCATAATTACATTAATATGACATTTAGTATTCCCAATATGACTTAAAGTATCCATTATTAGTTTAAAATTGAACATTTATGTCAAAACATGTTTCACTCATGGAAAACCAAGAAAACATTATCATATTGTCTTTATAATTTAATAAAATTATTCATAGGTCATTTGTGACGTGTTGGAATTATTCTCACATCAAAACGACACATGATGTGACTGGTATGACTAAAAGTGCATGTTTTTAGTATGAAATGAGATTTTAGTAAAAAACACAAGTGGCATACTCAAAATAGAGAAAACTATTTTGGATTGTTTTTACACTTTAGAAAAATGATCCATATGTCTTTTTTGATGTGTAGGAATTAGCATCACTTTAATCCTATTCATATTGTGACCATTAGGACTCCAAGTGTGTCTTTTTATTTAAAATTGACATTTTAGTAAAAAAAATGGCATACTCAAAACTAAGAAAATGTATTAGGATTATTTTGATAATTTATAAAAATGATCCATAATTCATTTTTTATGTGTAGGAATAAACCTCACCATAACCCAACACATGGCATGTCTTATTTGACTTAATGTATAAGCTTTCAATTTAAAATAAGCATTTTAGCTGAAAACACATGTCACATGCTCAAAATCAAGAAAATGAATTAATATTGTTTTTATACATTATGAAAATGATCCATAATTCATTTTTAATATCTTGAATTCATTAAAACCTCGATCTGATACATACTGTACCTAATATACCTAAAAGTGTCTTTTATCTATTAAAAATTGACGTTTTAATTAAAAAGAGGGTCACTCACTAAAACATGAGAAAGCACACTTGGATTGTCTTGACAATTTAGAAAGTGATTCATAATTAATTTGTTACATGTATGAATTTTTCTCAGATTAAAACAACACATGATGTGACCGATATGACTCAAAGTATGACTTCGTAATTAAAAATGTCATTTTAGTAGAAAAAAAGACAAAATCAAAACCAAGAAAAATAATTTCGATTGTTTTGATAGTCTAGTAAAATTTTCTGTAAATAATTTGTGACATTAATGAATCATCTGCACCTAAATATGACACACAGTGTGACCGGTATGACTCCAAGTGGGTCATTTAATTTATAATTTATATTTTAGTAAAAAGGAAAAGTGATATACAAGAAAATGATAAAAGACATTCATATATTTTTGATACTTTATTATAATGATCCATATGTAATTTTTGATGTGTATGAATTAGCCACATCTCAATAAGACACATAGTGTGTTCGGTATGACTTAAAGTGTGATTTTTTGGTTTAAAATTGACATTTTAGTTGAAAACACATGTCACATACTCAAAACCAAGAAAAAACATTCTAATTTTTTTGATACTTTAGTAAAATGATTCATAAGTCATTTTTGATATATATGAATCAACCTTAATTCAATTTGATACATAGTGTTCATGATATAACTCAAAGAATCCTTTAGAATTTTAATATTGACAATTTAGATCAAAATTTGTGTCACTCATTGAAAACTATGAAAATATTCCCTACTAGAATTCTGATCATTTGTGCACACTAGAGCAGAGGAGTATTAGCAACCTCCATTTGATCGTCATTAAAGTGTGTATTAGTGACTTCCATATAGCGGTCGCTGGTAAAGTAGTGAGAAGGTGGGAAAATTCCCAATTGCTTTTTGCTTCAGTATTAGTGACCATCATTTTTTGGTCACTACAGGGTGTATTAGCGACCTCCAAATGGTGGTCGCTAATAATAAAAAGAAAAACAGTGGGATTTTTTCCTCCTTCACGCTTGTCTTCTTCGCAGCAGTACTCTGCAACTCAGCCTACCACCCTCCACCACGGGCTGCCACCCCCAGCCCTACCATGGTCCTAGATGGTCAACACATAGACACCATGGCTACCTTCTCATGGCCCTCCATTCTCCCCCAAACACCCCCTCACCACACCCCGACCGCCCTTAATGTACACGTACACACATTAGACACTGTGCATCTGCCATGGTCGGCGAAGTAGGCATATAGAAAACCTCCCCTATCTAATCGTGTCACCCACATTACCCATTACATCCAAGACTGAAAGTTGCAGGTTTTGTGGGGGATCATCAGTTTCTGCTAAACGGAGGATGATTAAGGATTTATCAAAAACCCAAAAACGTTTTCCATTTAGCGAAAGCTAGGCAGACGCTAAAGGGCTTTAGCGGCGGCTTTTAGTGGTTGCTATTACCCTTATTTATAATAGTGATTCTTATATTTTCCTAATAATTTAGAAAAACTATTCATAAGTCATTTGTGACGTGTAGGAATTAGTATCACATAAAACCAACACATGATGTGAATGTTATGACTCAGAGTGCATGTTTTTAGTTTAAAATGAAATTTTATTAAAAAAACACAACTCACATCCTCAAAACTATGTAAATTCTATCATATTTTTTGGATACATTTGGAAAATGATACATAAGTCATTTTTGATTTTTAATGATTTATTACACCTCAATCTGAGACACGATGTAACAAGTATGACATCATGTGTTTCATTTTATTTAGAATAGACATTTTATTAAAAAATACATGTGACGTACTAAAAACTAAGATAAATCATTTTCAATATCATGATACTTTATAAAAATATATTAGTAATACATTTTTGACATTTTGGAATCATCCTCAACTAAATTAGATGAATTGTGTGACTGGTATAACTCAAACTGTCTCATATCAGTATAAAATAGACATTTTAGTTCAAAACATGCGTCACTCAATGAAAACCAAGAAAACATGATTGAATTGTCTTTATAATTTAAGAAAACTATTCATAAGACATTTTTTATGTGTATGAATCATTATCACCTAAAAATGACACATTATGTGTGCATTATGACTCAAAGTGCATTTTTTTAGTTTAAAATCATATTTTAGTAAAAACAAAAGTGACAAACTCAAAACTAAGGTAACACTTTTAGATTGTTCTCATACTATAGGAAAATTGTCCATATATTATTTTAGACATGTAGGAATCAAGCACAGCTCAATCTGACACACATTGTGACTTGTATGACACAATTTTTTTGTTATCAGATAAAAATTTAAATTTTATGAATGAATTGTTTCATATTTATTTATAATTTATTTCATTATAATATCACTAACATAATAATTTTTTTCTTATACATTTGGACTCTATTACATGATTTTTGGTGGCTTTTTCAGTAACTAATACCATGATAAAGATTTTTAAGAGGGGGTGATTTCCAAAGACAATGAAACCCTTGGTGTTTTTGAAAGTTTGTGATAAATTTTATTGACTAATGTAATTGTTCACAAAAAGATTAAAATGTCTACAATAGATTGTTTTTTATTTTTTATGTAATTTTTATTTTAATTAAATTATTAATTTTCAATATCATTCATTTTTTGCTGCTATCTGTATTTGGTGATGGTATTTAGCATTATAGCGTGCTATAATTTTAACAACACAGTATATTAGCATGGCCTTTATTAGTTCTAGAAGTATCATTGATAAATAAGATCCCTCATCTGTTCTAGACTAGTGTTGATAAAGTCCCACTTTTATCAGTTATTTTTTAGCACATATAAATTCCCCCTTTATCATTTATTTTCTATCACTAATAATAGGGTCCCCTATTAACGAATCTTAGATCAAAAATAATTTTTACCACTGCAGGTGGATTTTTCTAGTGCTATTAAAATCCTTTTCTCTAGTAGTGTGCACAATGGATGGGATTGGCTATGTCATGGAGTTCCATTCTATGGCATGGGAAATAAAGTTGTAACATGGGGTTTGGGGGTGGAATGTTAGTTCCATGACTATATTTAACTAGGCTACACCATCATAAAGGGGATACAGTATAGGCCTTCCATTTGGTTGAGCTCTAGGGTATGGAGGTAGAGGTTGTTGGGTGGAGTTCCCTCGGGGTGAGTTTGGTGGTTATTTCTTTTTTTGGGTAGCATTGACATGGTTCACGGGTTACGCCATAGAATTATGATGGATGAATAGTATTTGGGTGTGGTTTGTACCATGTTTTCTATAGGCCAGTTTGATCAGGGGTGATTGTGGTGTAGTGTAGTGGGTTGTTTTGTAATATTAGGTAAAAACATGATAACTACGACGTGGATGAGGGTTCTTCACTATGGTCTTATACTTGGAAGATTGGGTATGAAAACCCAACATTCCTACAAATTATTTATTCCTAAAAATTTCCCTTTCAAACCTTAGGTACCTAAGAGATGTTTTCTAAGGACTGTAATCCTCTTTTTTATCAAATTCAACCATGGGCCTTAAGAGATCAATTATTGATGGTTTGTCTCTATTCATGAGGTAGGTTTCTCTATACAAAGGTTCTAAGTCATAAATTACTTTAATTTATTGTAAATTCATATGGTTAGTTTTATTAAATGGATGTATTTGATATCAATGGGGTTTTTTGTAAAGAAGTACATGTTTTTAAAGGGGGTTGATTTAAAAATGACATTGGAAAACATATTTGTCGATAAAATCCATTTAAGGTGGGTTTAATTCTAAAATGGGTTTTCGAGAATGAAATCCATAAAGATTCACTGTGAAATTTTTTTATAAAATGTGATCATGGTTTTCAAATGGTGTTGACATGTATAGAATATTGGGAACCTTAGGTGCATTTTTAAATGGACTTATCACTCTTAGTCTGTGTTATGCCACTAGAGGTTTGATATCTAGAGATTGTGTGTTAGAAATCCATATTTGTTGGATTCTCTTGATGCATGTATTAGTTATTTATTTTATGTATTAGTATGTATTTCAATAGTTTATAGCTTAAATTGTGTGATTTTTCATTTATTCTTGGTTTTACACATGATGGTATATTTTAT
This sequence comes from Viscum album, assembly GCA_963277665.1. Classification (NCBI taxonomy): domain Eukaryota; kingdom Viridiplantae; phylum Streptophyta; class Magnoliopsida; order Santalales; family Viscaceae; genus Viscum; species Viscum album. The sequence continues at coordinate 330,990,933 of OY728128.1, forward strand.
GGTTGGTTTACCACTTGTATATCATATGGCATATCCATGGATGGTTATTCATATTCTTATATGATTTCTCACCTATACTTATCATATTCCATTTATTTCTAAATATGAAAGGCCTTTATGAAAAAACAAAGGATGATTTACATAATGTTTATCTTTCGGAAATTCATTATAAACTTTTTTAAATAGAGGGATAAAAATTTAATAGTATAATAATTTTTATAGATTATTTAGTGAAATCTTATTAGGAATTATGATTACACCCTAAATTTTTATTTTTTTTATTTTTTGATGTGGTTTTGTAGGAATCATGTAAAGGTAAGGGGGTCATATAGTTCTCCAGCTTCTCTTCCTTGTTGTTGCCATCATAGCGGGACAATTTGGTGGTGATGGATGCTCACATGGAGCTTAGCCTTTGTAATTTCTTATTTTACAATCTCGTTTATCCCATTGTGCTTAAAATTTTATTTCTCATGATCACATATTTTTCTTCCAAGATTAAATCTATTTGTTCTTCGGTTATACAAGAGACTTGTGTTGTTTTTTCCACCTAACCATGTGGCATATCTTCTTGGGAGACTTTCCTAGTTGACCTATGTTGGTTCTTTACAAAAATGGTATGATAAGGATTTACCTAGACTAATGTGCTATTACAATACTTGGGTTTAGATGGATGTACATGGTAGACATGAGTTAGGACTATCAGAATTTCGTTTTTAAGCAGGGTAGGGTGCCTGACTAGCTCACTTCACTATCTAAACTGATGTTACCATGGGTGGTCATGGATTTTTTCCATGATTGAGATTGGTGATTAAGGTTATTTGAAAAAATGTATTTGGGGTTTATTTGGATGGACCTAATCCTTTTTTTGTTTTTTGTTTCATTCATATAATCTGTGATTGCTTTAAATTATTGTTAATTAAAGGCATTAATATAGATTTTGGAAGTTGGTATTATGATTTGTGAGTTTTCTCTTAAGATGTTCGATTACTATCATGTATTTATTAGACAATTCCTCCTATAATAGATCTTTAGAATTTTGAGTGAGGAAAGTGTGGGGAAATATATGCAGACAAATCCTCCAGTGGACCCTTATTTACTGGAAGCTATAATCCACACTCTCTAGACTCTAGGTCAGGTGGATATTGGATAACAGTGATGAATGGATAATCATGGATCAGAATTCACTACGTTGAGTACACCCTTATTCCATGGTTATAAAGGAATCCAAGAATATAAGGAATTTATTGATTGGATTAAAAGGATATTCTATTTTTCAAAAAAAAATATGAGGACTCTAATGTTCCATATATATTCTTGATGAACTAGGAAGGAGATGGTGGGACTCCGTCGTGCAAGCTATGTTGCTTAAGGATTTTACCCAGTCTTCTTTCAAGAAACCCTTCAACTGAATGTTTTATCCTAAATCATTTCATGTGGAAAAGACTTGTGATTTTATATCCTTAGATAAAGTTGAGTGTATATTTTTGGAGTATTCCACCTATTTTGTTGAGTTAGTGCACCTAACACCCGAGCTTTGTAAAAATGATTAACTTAAGGATTAATGGTTTGAGATGGGTCTGAGAACTTTTATTCAGTTTATGTTGATTATCTTATGACTTCCGACCATTATGGAGGTGGTATAAAAATCATCTATGAGTGAGGAAAACACAGGTGGGAGAAACATTTTTGGTGGAGCTTCAGTTGGTGTATCTATTAGACAAGGTGTGTGTTCTTGACCAAAAATAAAATGAAAGGGTGCTCGGTTTTATTTGGGATTATTTTTAGGGGATTTATTAGGAAAGCATCAGGTTGTTTTCTATCAATGTGAAAGGCCTGAGCATATCATACATAGCTATATGGAAATTATAACACCTTGAAAATTCCATTATGTTATTATTAAAAATATTATTTTATAATGAATTTTTTATTATGAGCACAAATAAATACTTTTAAATTTCATAATAACTTTACACATCATGTATAACTATAACCAATCACCATAAATGGATTATTTAATGATATAATAAAAATTGTATTATTATTTTAGAGACTATAAATATATTCTCTTAAAAAATTATTTCATTATAAATTTATACGTTTTAAATTAAAATTATTTTCATGAAATAATCTTATAAAACACTTATTAAAAATTTTGTATATTTTAATAAAGCTCTAAATATTGTTTATACTGGCCAAAAAGTTTGTTTTTCAATGAAATTCATAAATATCAACAAATAATAATATTTATTTAAAATATAAATTTGTAATATTGAGAGAATTAGTTTGTTAAAATAAACAGAATTTTTGGACATAGAACACCAAAATTATCTTAGGGTAATTTTTTTGGGGAATTTTCTAACAATGTTTATTTTTTGGTGAAAAAGTGAAAATAGTTTCTTTATAAAGCACTATGATTTTATGAAATCAATATTATTTCAGCATAAATAAAAATTTATGAAACATTTTATTTAATAAAAATAGAATTTAATAACTATAAAAACTAATTTAAAAATATTAATTTTAATTTAGAAATTTATACCTTACATTTTGGAACCAAAAATTAGATTTTTAGGATAAGAATTATTTTTGGGATTCTGGGAATTAATTAGGATGGATATAAGGTAATTTTTTAATTAGGGATCCATTGAATGTCTGAAAAATATATCCCACTCATTAATAATCCAAAAGCTGGTTGGATTTGATTTCATCCAGGAGTGGTATGATTATATAATAAAATGACCAATATTTTAACCCTTAAAACCACCGCTCCTCAAGTATAAATATCCCCCTATCCATCATCACATTACACACCAAAGATTTAGATCATGATTTCTCTCTTAATATCATTATCAAGATTCCCCAAAAGGTGGTTTGAAGGTTCCAAGGAGTCTTTATATAGCTTTAAGAAGCATTTATCCAAGGTAGAGGATCTTTTCCTCCACTTCATTCAATTCACGTTCTTCTTTTGTATAGTCCTTTTGTTATCAATTTTATTTATTATGAAGTGATTTTGAATAACCACATTATTGTTAATTTGATGTCTTGTTAATGACAGAATACATTTCCCTCTCATTATACCATTTTCTTAAGTCATTACTCTACCGAAATATGGTTTCCCCATCCCTCTTTCACAAGTAATAATAAGTGATTTATTATATATATTTATTATATTAAAATGCAGCGATTTTTAGGATTTAATTACTAATGCATGCATATATCCCCATTGTTTTTTTTCATATTTCTCATGATGCAACATGTTATGAAAAATGAGTAAATGGAGAAAAACTACAAATAATTCCATTAAATGAAGGTGTTCAAAAAATATAGTGATCATGGAGCACTTCCAAGGAACATTACTTAAGAACCAAGTCAAAATGAGGCTCCCAGAACAAAAAAAGGACATTACTCATCATATAGTGTACCAATTCAAGTCATTAATTAATTATAGTTAATGAAGTGGAGGAAGGAATCCATCAAAGAAGTGCATATGTTTCACTATTTAACACATATGTGTCACTTCATGATACAAGTGATGATGCCTATAAATTCTTCATGTCATAAATACGATACATGTGGTGCAAGATTGACACATAGTGTCTTTACTACATGACATGAAAAAGGTAGGGAGGGGATAAAAATGTCATGATTCGAGGTATCTTCAATTTTTGACCTATTTTAAGAACTATAACCCCCCATGAACACTTTTTCACAAATACATAATGTAATTAAATGTTAAACGATCCTATTTGGAGTCTATAAATATAGGGATAGGCTACTACTATTAAAGAGATCCTGGAGACCAAATCTTGGAGTGAGAATTTATGTTTTGTAGGGTCCACCAAAGTTTCATCTTCATTTTCCTTATGATTTATATATATTTATTCATCCCTATTATGCTCTCATCACTAGGATTAGGGAGTAAACCCACCATGTGATAGGGTTTTGTAATAGAAGGGGGAAGGATATATGGGGTTTACTTCATTTTCTTTATTCTTTTATTTGGTTTTTCATAATTCTGTAATCAATTTCCAATCCCTTTATTTTACTTTTATCACAACTTTTAGTATTTAAATCAGAAAGTAAATTTAAATTTTTGCAACTTACTACCCTAAAAGGAGGCATGACCATGGTCGAATTTAGGGGAATTAAGTTAAAATATGGTATTGAAACAAACATGATTCAATGAAACCCTAAATTATTAGACTATGGGAAATAGGGGATTACCATGTCAAGCAGGGGAAACCATGACCATTGGATTTCCCTTATCCTGAATCTAAAACCAATCATGGATTAATAAACATATTTTCTAAAAAAACATTTATATATGAACCCTAAAAGTAAAAAATATATAAGAATGCCTCTCAAATTTGATTTCAACCCAAAAAATCAATCTATTTCATCTTCATTCTTCTTAATTCAAACTATTTCCAAAAACACATTCTCATTATTCACCTCTTTCTTCATTTCAATCGATAAAAATATATTGAAAACCAAAATAAAATAATTCACTATATTTTTGGGTTCTACCTCAAACATTCAAAATACTAAATATTAATTAATTGATAAGTATATATTTAGTTTTTATAAATTTTTTATTTTTATTAGACCCATAGTGAAATAATGATGCACTTCGAGGCTGTCAAAACTAGTTCCATTTCTGGGGACAATTACAAGTTAGTTATGAGGTTTATTTTAATTTTTATGTTTTTTTCTTTATTTTACTTTCTCTATTTACACTAGGTAAATTCATTATTTGGATTTTAGTTTTTTAGTTTTTAAATTCATGAACACAACACATGTTAAAAATTCAAAGATCATTCTTTATTCAACCCCCAACTGGATAAAATCTTAAGAAATAACAAGGAAGATACAATCATGGTCAGACCATAGAAATATCTATCTACCAGAGGATTTCTTAAAAGAGATCTTGGGTAGTGTAAGCTTATAAACTATAGGCAGTCATCAAACACAAGATTGAAATAGAGCATCCTGTAGCATTATTTGGATGCAATCCTCTTAGATATTAAACTATAAATCTTCCATATGATCTTAAACAACATTAAATTAATTGGACTGTCGCATGATGATTCGAATGCACATCTAGGAAAATTCTTCAAGCTCTACGACATAATCCAATTATAGAATGTTTCAAGAAATGTGGTAAGACTCTATATTTTCAAATTTTATTACATGAGAGTGATTGATATTGGATCTAAATCCCACATTCACATTCCATCGCTACTTGGGATGATCTGGCATGAGTCATTCTCTCCCATTTCCTCCCACCTTCCATATCAATGTTCATATGTGTAAATATTCAAAACTTTTGTCAATTTGAAATGAATATCTATATTCTACATGGGAAAGATATGAAGATATAACTAGAAAATTCCCCCATAATGGTATAGATCTATCGATTCTAATCCAAACATTCAACAGTTTTTTCATAGGGAAATAGGTCGATTATAGACATAGAAGTTGGAGGATCCCTGATGAAGAAGTAACCTGAAGTGAGCTAAAACTTTTGGATGAAATGGTGAGAAATAGTTTCCAATGGTAAATAGAAAAAACTAAATGAAAAGGGGTTTACACAATCAAAAAAATGATTAGATTGGGGAATAACTATAATTATTAACTAATACAATTGAAACCATGATGGGATAGTAGAAAAAACCCCAAGGTGTGAGTATAGAATATATAAATTATGTAGATTAAAATAATGGTTAAAAAATTTAGGGTTGGAAGGCTCAAAAATAAAAAGGATATTAACCAAGGCCACATGGGTACCAATAATAAGAAACTTGTGAGACCACACTGATAAGTCAGGTCTATACATTGGAATAGATGTTGTGTATATTCATGACCACAACCATGGTTGAACTTAATGGAATAAAAGAAGAACCAATGATCCAAAATGATATATTTTAGAATTTAGAGAATCAAGTTTTCCCAATTATTAATCAAATCATAGAGAGACCAATAGGAGAACTACCAGGATATCCTGAAGTACGACCACATAATTATTTAAAGTAATTACTACTTAGAAGTGGGAATAAAAAAAACTTAAGTGGTATAGAATTTATAGGATTCAATGAAGAAAAACCAGTGTAATAAACTAAAATAGAAATTTATTATAGAAAGGAAAAAATAGCTGAATAAGCTGAAGAAGAACCACTATTACAATTTGAAACTGCATTTTATAGAATGAATGTTGCAAGTGAAGATCAATGCACAAAAGGGTAAATTTTTGGAACACATTAAAAAATCATATAAATATTCCCTTTTTTAGAGGATCTCTTAAACATGTAGACTTATAAAGAAATTAGTGAAAGAGATGGTAACCAATAAGAATAAGCTTAGAGAAATTCGAACCAATCCACTCACATGATAATGTTCGATGGTTTTATTAAGGGACATGCCTAAGAAAAAACATGATCCAGATAGCTTTTCAATTTTTATATTTATCAGAACTATCAAATGTGGAAAATCTATGTGTGACTTAGGTGTGAATTTCAATATCATATCGTACCTGACATTCAAGAGTTTGGAACTTGGAGGCATGTATCCCAAAATAGTATGACTTTAATTAGTAGACTGAACATTGAAGTACCCCTAGGATTCTTCAAGTATATCTTTATAAAAATTGACAATTTTATCTTTCCAATCAACTTCTTAGTGTCAGATAATGATGATTAGAAAATTCCACTCACTCTAGGGAGGCCATTTTTAGCCAATGGGCTTAAACTAATTTATTTAAAAATAATATAAAATTTTCTAATAGTTTGATATGATCATTTAAGTTTCAACATCCACCTAGAAATGAATAACTATGATGTTAAAGATTAAATGAGTTTGGAGAAGATAATACTCATGATGTTGAGGGTTTCACTGAAGGAAATGGGGTAAATGAGTTAGCTACTATTGTGAAATAAGATTCTTAACTAAATAATAAAGGCAATATTAGGACCAAGATCACTGACACCTAAGTAGAATCTGACTCCACTATATTTTAGAAATTCTAATAGGTATGGATGGTACCAGAACTTCTGTTTAGATCATTGGGATTAAGAAATAAAGGGTAAATCAATATAATAGATATTATGAAATTACTACCATTAGGAAGAATTAATAAATTTATAGAGGAATAATATGGAAAATCCTAAATTAATAACTTCATGTTCTTTCAACTATTTATTCTTAATTTATAGGACCTTCAAGACACAAACTAGAAGCAAGAAGTAGTTAAAACAAAAAGAGTCTACAGGACAATTACACATCCGATGAAAAGTACACATCATGTATTTTTGTAGGAAAATCATGTACAAACAACTTCAATGTAACACTATAAAGGGTATTAAGTGTTTCAATTCAAAATTTTACCAACATTTAATTAGAGTTTTTAACTTATAATTGCATGCCCTGCATTTGATTCCTTATTTAATCAACTGAACTAGGAGATATAAAATTCCAAGGATAATTACCATGCCATGAATTTATATTTCTTTATCAATAAATTTGAATGAGATAATGGGGGAAATAAATAAAATGGATATGCTTGTGGATTTAGAGTTTACAAATCATGATTTGAGCTACATTTCAATCATTGTATAATAATTTTTTCATAGATTTGACCATGATATAAATTTATGATATTTTCATTATTTTATTTCATTATTCATATTATTTTTCCTGACCATTTGTCCCAACTATTCTTATCATTCCTGAGACATCCTCTAAGAAAATATTTTCCATTATTTTTATAGTATATTTCTTGTAAAACTTAAGCATGATGTTTTCTAGAACTCTCTTTTCAACTTATTAAATATTTGAATGAACAGAATCACTATTAATAGGATTTAGGCATGTTTTGTTATCCCTTATCATGAGTCTCACCTTGCATTAATCCTTTTTAAGCATGTATAATCCATGAAAATCCTTATTAAGAAGTGATCCTAGTTACAAGACTATCTTATCCATTGTGTGGGGGAGGTATTTCCTAAATAATTTTCATGACATTCAAAAAAATAAGTGTGGAGGAGGTATTTCCAAGGTTATAATGATATATAATTTATCAAAGATAATTTTTGGGGTGATTATCTATTTTGATTCAGGTAGTGTACATGTAATTTTCAATTTAATTCATTATCTACCTCTCTTGATATAAAATAATTGAAAAAAAGGTTGCAACTTAGGAGGATCAAAAATTACTATTCTCAAGATCTATGATCTTTTGATCAAATTTTTTTAGGTGATAGATGTAATATTTTTCTTTATAAAAACATTCAAAAAAATAAAAAAAAATAGAAAAAAAGTAAAATAAGGAGAGTATGAATCATTCATTTTGATAACATGTATCACGCACCCAATTTGAGCTTTTCTGGGGGAGAGAGAAATGACATCTATGAAGGTAAATTTTTATTGTGATTATTTTTTATCATAATGAAATTTAAATTAGAGACAAACTTTATTTTTTATGTCTTGCTTGATTTATATCATTTTCCTACCTGTCGTAAGCCTCAGAGTCATTGGATCTTAAATGGTGAAGCTCTCATTATTAATTGTGATTTTGTCTTTACATAGTGGAGATATTATATTCCTTGAAAGCTTATAATAAGTGAAATGTTATTGAGGTATGAGAATAAATATATTTATTTTTACCTTGATGATGAGTGTAAAAATTCACATGAGGTAAATTACAAAGGGTATTCATATTAAAAATTAATTGAAATCTGAAATTGGATCAATGAAAATACTTGGATATTTTGAAAAAGGAAAATTAAAATACATTTTAATATTGTATTTTTTTTAAAATGATACATTAATAATTTTTTTACATGTGATTATAAAACATTTAATTTTCCATTTGATCAATTTTTTTGTAGGAATTGAATTTAAATCATGATAGAGTAAGCATTTGTTATTGTATGTTGCGATTCCATCCTTAAGGAAAAGTATGAATTAATTTGTGGGGGGTTTGATTAGTGAATTTAATATATATATATTATATTAAAATTTTTTGATTTTTATTATTTAACTATTAATGTTGGAATATATACTTGAATTTTTTATTATATTTTTCAGAATTCAACAGGTTATGGAAATTGACTAAAAGGATCTAAAACAATAAAGAAATCGTCAAATGAAAGTCTTAAACAAATATGATGATCATGGAGAACATACAAGGAACATTACTGAAGAACCAAGGAAAAAAGGATCATAAAGAAGAAAAATGTAATAACACATTGTGTAATCATTATACTTTGTAAACTAGTGGATGTCGTGAAAGATCCACAAGTCTTGAAATAGAAGAATGTGTCCAGAAGAGAAGATGATATGTGCCACAGCATAACACATATGTGTCACTATTTAACATATGTGATGATTCTTAGAAATACTAAATTACAAGAATATGGTACACATTTTGAATGATTTACCAGTGGTGTAATCACTACACAACTTTTAAAAGGCTTAGATGGGATGAAAATGGCTAGATTCGATGTATCCTTAATTTTTTAACTATTTTAAGACATGGGACCTACCCATGACCATTTTTGACCATTTTTTAATGACATTAGATTTTAAAAAATCCCATACAAACTCTATAAATCTTGGTCCAGGCTTCTACTAGTAAAAATATCATGGAGACTAAAGCTTAGAGCCCAATGTTATACTCTCTAGGGTCCTCCAAAATTTCATCTTTGTTATTGTTATGCTTTATTTTTTTATTCCTCCCCTTTTATTATATCGTCAGTTGGATTAAGGGTTAAACTAGCCTTGTGATATAGTTATGTAATATAAAGGGGAAGGATCGATTGGATTTATTTATTTTTTCCTTATTCATGTATTTGTATTTTTGTAATTCTTCAATCAATTTCTAATCCCATTGTTTTACTTTTATCATGATCATTGGTATTTTAATCTGAAATAAAATTTAAAATTGTAAAAATAAAAACTATAAAAGTTGGAATGACCATTTTCAAATTTAGGGGAATCAAATTAATATTTGGTAATAAAAGAATCTTGATTTAGTGAAACTCTAAATTACAAGAAAAAATGAAATATGGGATTACCATATTAAGTAGGGGTTACCATGACCATTGGATCTCCCTCATCTTGAATCCAACATCAATCATGTATTAATAAACTTATTTTAGCACTAGATCCAAAAGTTCTAGATTGGGGAATCGCATTTGGTATCAGATCTTAGTTTGATTATTTTTTGGAATTTGGATTTGAAATATTTTGGAATAGAGCCTTAGATAGATAATAATTTTTTCTAGAAGACTTTATTAATTATAACCAGTATGACCACATCGGATTAACATCTCCTATGTGTTCAAAAGTTTTTATTTATATATATAAAATTTAAGTGAATATTTAGATTTACTGGGACTTATTCAATGAGTAAAATTGTGGGGACCCAATTTCATTATGTGGGGAAGAATGTAACGCACTAAAAAATCAATTATGTTATTAATAGAACACTTATTTTATAGATAATAATTTATCAATATATTATATAAATACTTTTACATTTCACAATAACATTACACATCATGGAAAACTACAACTAGGAAGAGTAAAGTATTTATTTAATGATATAATCAAAATTATATTATTTTTTAGAGACTATAAACATATTCTGTTAAATATGTATTTTGTGATAAATTTATAGGTTTGAAATAGAAATTATTTTCAAGAAATATTCTTATGAAACAATTTATAAAATGATAATATATTTTAACTAAGTCTTAAATAATATTTTTAATGGTCTGGATGTCTATTTTTCAATGAAATTGCTAAATTTAAATATATAAATATATTTATTTAAATATTAAATTAAAATATATAGATAATTATTTTGATGAAATAAACATTATTTTTGTACTCATAATATCAAAATTATCTTACGGTTATTTTTTTAATTTTATGACAAAGTTTATTTTTTGGTAAAAAAGTTAAAATTGCGATATTACAAATCTCTGTTATTTTATGACATCATTATTATGTCAGTATGACTAAAAATTTAGGAAAAAATTTATTTAATAAAAATATATTTTAAAAATTATAAATATGAACTGAAAATATTAATTTTAATTTATAAATGTATATGTTACATTTTGGAACAAAAATTGGAATTTTAAGAGAAAAATTAATTTTTGGATTATGAGAATTAATTAGGTTGGATGGAAGGTATGTTTTAAATTTATAAGTCTTTAAACATTAAAAAGCTCTATTAAACTCATTAATAATATATAAAATTGGTTATAATTTATTTAACCCCTAATTGGTTAACTTGTATAATAAAATTACCTTTATTTTAACACTTAAAACCACCCCTCCTTAATTATAAATACCCCATTTCCCAACTCACTTTCTTCACAAAAGAATTTTATAATGATGTTTCCCTTAATGACACTCTAAATATTCTCTCCAAGGTGGTTCCAAGGTTCCAAGGAGTCCCTCTCTAGATTTAATAAGTATCCTTTCAAGGTAAGGGATCTTTTCTTCCACTTCTTTCCATCCATGTTCTTATTTTTTTAAGCCTTTAATTCTCAAATTATTATGTTAAAAGTGATTTTAAATAAATATATTAATATTAATATGATGTATTTTCAATTATATACTTAATATCCTAAACAATGTATCTTTTTTTCTAAGTCACTACTCTACCGAAATAAGGGTTCCCTGCCCCTCTTTTACGACTACCTTTGAAAGATATTTGAACATCCTTCTTGTTTCAATATGAAATATTATTATATTTCATTAGGATAATTTACATACTATTTTATCAATTATATATCACCATTCCCACTTTTTATACTACCTTTATAATTCATTATAATTATCATTTTTCCCATGGCCATAAAACCATCCTAAATTTGTTAAAGAAAAGTGTATTTGGTTTTTCTAGAAATGGAATCCCAATTTAGATACTATAAGTGGACATGGTTTTTGATAAGATGAATATAGTGATTAAAAAACAAAAAAAATGGTCAGGTATATCTCAGTCATCATTTTGGTTCACAGTGAGAGATTCCTTTCTGTGCACCTAGTTTGACACTCTTAGGGGGTTTTCTTTAGATAATTCACATGCACTTTATGTGCCAAAATAAAGGATCAAAATATATGGATTGATATTTATATACAATTAATATCCATATTCCATGAATGTATCTTTAACTATGTCTTATTATAATTCCCTCAATTATATTACTTATTTTTTCAATGTCAACATCCTATTGTTCCTAAGATGACTATTATATAGGTTCTGGGTGAAGCAAAAGCACGAGAAGTGTGGTGCCCAACATTGATTTTTGTCATGATTGATGAAAAATCCAAGATCTATGATGATTAATTTTGTGATCAACATAATGGATTAATAATAATAGGAAAGTTTAATCACATAATAATGAGAGATATAGAGAGAGAAGATCAACGCATATTGTTTATAAATACTTTAATTGGATAAATAATTACTTCTAAGGAATTATTTATTCATTGATGAATCTGATAGAAAATTTATGGTGCACCATTTTTTTATTGTCGAAAATAAGTGTAGATTTCCTCTAGTGGTGATCCACACATGTTCTGGGAGTCTCTAGATGTCACTGATGGAGTATCGGTGTGCTAACATGAAAGATCCTTGTGCTCATGTGGTCTTCCTTGATCGCCATGAGAATATCTTTAAATGTGTTCACCTTGATCCAGTGGAGGAGGATTAGTCATCGTTATTATAAGGGTTCTTAGAGAAGGGATCTCTCTAAGCATGAGAAGGTTATTCAATATTATTATGAACAACTAAATTGGGTATCGATAATATTTCATAATTGTTTATTTATTTTTCTAGGGTTAAAATAAAATAATTTCACAAGTTCCCTTTCTTATTTTATTTACTCATAGAAAACCCCATTTCAAATAGTAATATCATTATTATTATTTCTCAACATGCGATTAACTTGTGAATAATAAGTAAATATTATTTAATCAAATAATATTCAATATTATTATTTCTCATCATACTATTAAACTCATTCTTCCATTCCACCATAATATTTATTGGACACTGAATAATGGATATTTATTTTTTAAATAAATATCACTACATTACTCACCGATAAATAAATAAATATTATATTCACTATATTGAAGTTAAATATTTATTAAATATTCCACTCAAAATATATTCTCTCACATATCTAGTAACGAAATAAATGTCATCAATCAAACATTAATCATTATTAAACCAATTTTAGGAATAATTTTTATTCAACATATTAAATAATAAATAATAATATTTTTTTAACTGAAATTCTGGATACACTTAGTGTGTTACCCTCTAGGCCTCTTTCTCAGTGAAATGAGTAAATTAGCCTAAATTCTAAGGATAGAATATAAAAACATGCCAAATAACCCATTAATTAAGAAGTTAATGTCGCATCAACATATTACCACACATGAATGCTTACTGTGTAATATATTCTCTTTATCACAATATCTATGATCGAGCAAGGTTCATTCTAGTACCATCATCCTATGTGATCGATATCTAAATCTTTGACTTTATGAAAATATAACATGCCTATATAACACCATGGACATGGATTTAGTTAGGCTATATCATTTCCATCAAAGGGCCATATATATTAACTTCTGTTAAAGAACAAAATGGATAAATCCTTTCTCACATTATTCATTAATGTAATATTACTCATGACACACCCAATATATCCTACCTTTCCATGAACATATATCATCATGGTTTTCCTTAATACATCTATGTGAATGACTCATAATACTTATTAACAGAAATAATAAAGTCTAAGGACCAATACACATGTCTGTATATAGGAACATCCAATGACACATATAAATGTGGATTTCCAACTTTTGGGTCTCATTCTCATAATATCCTACTGGATATTACCAAGGGCGTACAACCTTAGATTGATCTAAATAGTCCTAGGATTTTCTACCCCTGGTATCATGTATCATTTGTGTCCCCAAAATTATATCATTTGACTATAGAACATTTATTCAAGAATAGTTTCTGAAAACCTCCGAGTTCTCATCATAGTGGGGAAATTCTATGTTCTTTTAGTCTGAAAACTATTTTTAGGACATTATGTCATACTATGTCATGAAGAAGATTAATCATGATGTGATAAGTAGTTTTTTAATATTCAATACAATGAATACAAGTTTATCATAATGTATTTAGAAGTTGGTTCTAGAGAACCAACTCTAACAAACTCTCTCTTGCACTAAATCATGTTACTAACAACCTTCAGTCTGCTAGATCTCATATGAAACTCATGCTTCTATTGAGATAGGCCTTATATCAAGGGGTTCACCACATCCTCTTACATGGATAATCTTCTCACTAAAACTTCTCCCATTTTATAAAAATACCTCAAGAGGTGATACTTCCATAATATGCACTTTGTCTGTTGGTGTAACCTTGGCTCTTTTGTAAGAGCCACTAATACAGTGTTATCACAATAAAATTTGATTGGATATTTACTACTAGATACCACATCTTGATCCTAGAAAGAATTATAAATCAAAACTTCTTCCTTGGATACATCAGAAGCCTCTATAGACTCAAAATCTACTATAGAATCAGTGAAAACATAAATCATTGAACTCTTCTAGCTCGTAGATCCTCCCTTGAGATTGAAAACACATAATTAATGATACTTCAAATCATTATTATTTGTTTTAAAACCAACATCAATATAGCCCCTAATGACCACATCCTTGTCTCCTTTATACACCAGGAACATTTCCTTAGTTCTTCTTAGATACTTAAGGATATCCTTAATTGTAGTCCAGTGATGTTCTACTAGATCTTATCGATATCTACCTACCATGCTCAATGAATATTAAACATCAAGTCTAGTACTGAACATGGCATACATTAATGATCATATCACTAAAGCCTATGGGATCTTACTCATTCTATTGTTGTCTTTCTATGTCTGAGGACACATTTTATTAGAAATATGTAAACCTTTTGACACAGGAACCAATCCCCTCCTGGATTGTTCCATTTTAAATCACTTTAGTATCTTATCAATATATGTACATTGACTTAGTCCATGTACCATATTAGATCTATCACGAATGATCTTGATCCCTAAAATATAGTCTCCTTAAACTAATTCCTTCATAGAGAAACACATGTTCAACTAGTCCTTAATAGACTGTAAGACGGGTATATTGTTTCCAATAAGTAACTTTCATCAATATATACTACTAGGTTAATGACCACATTTCCATTATACCACTTATAAACAAACTTCTCACCCTCATTCATAATGAAATAAAATTATTTTATTGATTCATCAAATCAAATGTTATATGAGCTAGATGTTTGGTTTAATCTACAAATGGATCTCTAAAACTTGAAAATATTTTTGGAATCACCTAGAGTCACAAACCCTTCAAGATGTGTTAGATAGACATATTTCTAAAGGCTCCCATTAAAGAATTCATTTTTAACATCCATCTTCTATATTTCATAGACATGGTATGCTTCTATATTAATTAAAATATAATGGATTTAAACATTGAAACTGGGGAAAATGTTTCATCATAATCAATTTTTTTATATTTTTTAAACCCTTTAGCCATTAGCTCTGCTTTATAAGTGATTAATTTACCTTCAATGTCAAGTTCCCTCTTGAATACCCATTTGCATTCTATAGTATTTACATCAATTGGTGCATCGACCATAACCCAAACTTGGTTTGGATACGTCGAATCCATTTCATTATTCATGGATTTTTTCCATCTTGAATTTTTGGAGCTCCCTATTGCCTCCTTTTAGGAAGATGGTTCATCGTTGTCAATAAAGAATGAATCATCATATTTAGTGACTATAAAACTATATCTTTATGATTCTTTTACCTATCTTACACTGCTACATGGTACTTGTGTTTTAGTAACAACTTCTTACAAGGGGATGTATGGAATATGTTCTTGTACTAACTCTTCTGTATCTTGAGCATCAACTTCATCTAGTCAATTTAATCACACTATCCTTTTTGAGGGTGTTATCCCTCTAAGAAATATGTCTTGTCTGGTGATAGTCACTTTCTTATCCAAGGGGTTTTATAGGTAGTATCCCTTTGTTTCTTTGGGATCCCATATAAAGATACACCAAGTGCCCTCAAGTTCTAGTTTATTGCCTGAGTAGGCCTTAAAAATGTCTCATGGCACCATACATGTGTATGCAATAAATGGGTTTCTTTCCACTCCATGACGCAAGGGAAATTCAATTTTCTTCTTTATTTGGTACTCATATTTATTTTTGTGCTATATTTTTTAAATCATATCCCCAAAAGGACATTGAAATATCTACATGAATCATCATCGACCTTACCATGTCTAATAAGATACATTTCTTCCTTTTACTAACACCATTACACTATGGTGTGTAAGGATGAGTTAGTTGAGATAAATTCCCAAACTCATGTAGAAGGTTGGTGAGACCTTGGTTAAGATAATAACCACCTCAATCCAATCAAAGCTTCTTTTTCTTCTTACCATGCTAATTCACTACTTCATTCTTTAATTTATTGAATTTATCAAAGGACTCAGACTTATACCTCATTATGTAAATAAATCCATATCAACTAAAGTCATTCAAAAAACTTACGAAGTAATATTATTCACCTCTAGCTTCTACAAAAATGATTTCCACACATATCAATGTGTACCAATCCTAGAATCTCTACGGCCCATTCACCTTGTTTACTAAATAGTGGTTTGTTCACTATTCCTTGTAAGAAAGAATGACATTTATCATGTTTTTTAATATCAGAAGATTCAAAATAACCATCTTGACAGAGATTTATCAAACGGGTCTCATTTATATGACCAAGATAGTGATGCCATAGATTGGTGTTATATGATTAGTGTGAACATGATTAGTTATCAATTTACAACACATGGTTTTCATAATTTAATACAGAAAGGCCATTATTTAAATGTTCCATTCCATAGCATACATCGTCCTTATAAAAGAAAAAAATATTTCTTCCAAATTTGAAATTAAAACCATCTATATTTAGGCATGATAAATAAATTATGTTCTTGGTAACTATAATTACATAATAACAATATTTTAAAACCAAAAAAATTCTCATTGGAAATTAAAGGTGTTAGTCACCAATGGCTAGGGTATTCATCATCACTCTATATGCAGCTCCCAGATCCACCTCTCCTCTGGTAATCATTCATAATCTACTCGGTTCCTGCATTTAAATATAGATGTGATCCCCACAAGAAATTTCTAATATCCAATGTGTAGATATTGATAGATTACACTTTATATCAAAACCATATTTATATTCTCCTTTCTTCTGGTTGTGGATCCTCTTCCAGTGGCCTTAATTGCCGCATAAAAACCATACTACCTCCTTTCACATTCACTACATCTGGATCTTCATCTTTTTTGTAAGACAGTGCTCGAGGGGCATTAGACTTTATATAAGTCTTGGGCCCCTTTTACTTGTCCTTCATTTTATTATCCACCATAAGGATTGTGCATTTTTCTTAACCCATGTCGTTATCCACATAGTTAATTAAAGTAAGAAGATCTGGAGGATTCTTCTCATTATTTCTCATATTTTAATTAACAATAATGTTAGAGAATATCTTGGGCAGTGATGACTATATGAGATCAGTATGCAACTCATCTATGAATTTATTCCATAAGATGACTAGGTGTTCAATGTAGCTGATAATATTGACTACATGAGGCCCAACAGGCATAGACTCTCCTATATTAGTTGTGAACAAATCTTTTGAGATTTCAAACCTCTATCTTCCTTCCATCTCTTGATAAAGATACCAAAGGTGAGACATCATTCTATAGGAATCCATTTCCTCATGTTGATTTAAAAGATCATCGAACATGGATGATAACATGAATCACTGAGCATATGTAGCATCATTCAGATGTTTTTCATAGAGAGATGGATATTTATCTCTTGCCTCATTTCCAGGAATAAATGGAAATGTTTTTTCCAACACATACAATTTATTCTCATGGTGAAGGATTACACATAAGCACATTTTTCAATCATAGAAATTTGTACCGGTGAGAAGGTTTTCCATCTCAAGTATTTATTTCAATGTCATGTTTGATGTCATTTTATTTATATTTATACAAAATAATATAATCATAATTTTTGAACATTATCTGATAAAATTTAATCAAATAAATAAATATTATATTTATTAGTCTCCCTCTATTTTATCAAAACCTAATATCCCTCACCATTGGCTTAATAATATATTTTTTCTTGGATATTCTAGTGGAAAGGATCCATATTCACTTTCTCATTATCCCAAATTTAGTTCTTCAAGCAAATTGAATGGATTTTGGTAGGCATTCCAAATGTCAAATACATTAACTCATAATTCATTTATCTATTGAGTGGACTCCCAAATCCTGAAACCCTGTAATTGTATTTCCTCAACCTTTGCCTCTAAATTACACCATGTCCTTCTTTAGAAGTCATCCCTTGATGTAAACTATTTAAATTCAACCGAAAACCTCAAGTTAGAAATCCTCTATAATTTAAAGCACCCGAACATTGGCTGGTCAAGCACTTGGAACTATGGTTCAATTATAATGATGAATTGGAAGGCTATACTAACTTAATATTTTATTGAGAGACTTTACACTTTTATATGTAAATTTCCTATTATTAGTTTTATCACATGCCTATTAATATTAAGTGGGGTTACCTAAGTGATTAACAATCTCTTAGATACTATTTACGCATAAGATGGTTTATATTAGTTCTATCATCCATGTTCATTAATTAATTAATTATGTGATCGCGAAAAGACATCCATAATGAAATAAACATGAAACTAATACAATTAAAATAAATTGTATGATCATGAGCTTATACTAATGGTTATTTTATCTAATAGTTAATAAAATAATTGTTGACCTAGGGGAAAATGCCTTGAACCAATTGAGGTTAATGTTTACAGCATTCCACATATCCACCTTTGTATCTCCATGAATTGGTTTCACCTCAGCTCTGAACATGAACTGCCTCTACCAACTTGGGATCTCCATCCATTACATATAACTTTTAATCACACACAATTGAGGGGGGGGGGGAGGGTTTACATAAAAGAAACCATGGGCACATAGGTCCAACATAATGAAAGGATATAATTTATGCATCCCAATAGTCTAGGTCTGGTATTGATCATTATCATCCAAATATATGCAATGAATTACACATTTAATGAAACTAATATTCAATACTTAATATTTTTTATTGAAGATAAATCGTACTTGAATCGATTAATTATTATCTTTAATTAATCAATCATTTTATCTTATTTCTTATCTTAATTTCCTTGAGATTCTCATCCATTATAATTTTAAAAAAATTAAATAAATCATTTAAAATTAACATTGTATATAAATGTTCCTTGGAGGAAACATGGTGAATACCTGTCCAAATCTACCCAACATGTATTATACTCATATATTGTTTTACTCTTTTGACATATGGAATACATGAATTATCCTATACCTTCACAACATGTACTTCATAGATGATTACATGAATTACATGACTGTTCAGTCACATGTTATTATTCAATGCACGTAGAGTACCAACATGTAATAAGACTCGTACATGATATGAAGATTTGAATATTACACCGATATTAATTAAAAATTTAAATATATATGTATATTAAAACCTATCACATGGAATATCATGTCTTTATAACCACACGCAAGTACATGTCTCAAGGTTTATATAGTAAAATAAATAAATTTTAAAACTGTATAATTTGGTAAAAGTACATGGTGTAAAGATCTGATCTACATATTGTGCACACTGTTCTCTATCTATCCAAGGTATATGTCTAGGGACTTGGCGTGTAAAACTTACCTCAAAAAATTCGGAGTGCATGACGTGTCCAATTGGACACATGCCATGTTGACTCTGTGTTACACGGTCACCATTCAAATCGGTCATGTATGGAATAAACAAATCATCATTGACACAAAGGTACTACATGTTGTGTAGGTGGGTTAGACTACATTTTTTCCAGCTGATCTTGTGCTATATAATTATAGTCAAAAAATGGTGCATTAAAGGCTATAATTAATGCAATGATTAAGGCATAATATTAAATTGATTTTTAAATCAAATCTTGATGTGTTCAATGTTATTACATGGCATGTTACTTCGGTTACATGACTTGTAGTCTGGTGTTGTCAAGCTAGAAACCATTGCACCACCGGATGAGTTCCATGATTTTATTTTAATTTTAAAATTAAAATACTTGATTAGATCTATAAGAAAAGAAGGAGGAAGAAAGAGATATCACAATTTAGATTAAAAGAATGATAAAACTTGAATTGAAAAACTAAATTACAAATTTTAAAATCACAAATGATTTTTAAATAATTATAAACAATTATGTTACCGCTCTGATACCACTTGTAGGTTCCGGGTACAGTGGAAAAACGGGAAGGGCATTGCCCAACTCTGCTTTGATCATGATTGATGGAAAATCTGAGATCTACAGCGGTAAACATCATGGTCTACGAAATTGATCAATGAGATCGGACAAGGGTAACCATAGTAGAGATAGATAAAGAGGAGACCGACACATATTGTTTATAATTAGTTTAATTAGATAAATAATTACCTATAATGAATTATTTTTTCCTTGATGAATCTGGTGGTAGATTTGTGGTGCACCGTCATTACATTGTAGAAACCAAGTGTAGATTTCCTTTAGCAATGATCCACATGTGTTTTAGGAATCTCCAGACATCACCGAAGGAGTCTTTGGGGGTTATCATGGATGATCCTTGTGCTTGTGTCTTCCTCATTGATCACCTCAAGAATCACATCCAAAGTATTCTCCCTGATCCATTGGAGGAGGAATGCTCATCTTTAATGGATGTTTTCTTAGGGAAGGGAGCTCTCTAGGATTGATAGGATTATCCAATATTTTTGTGCACAACTAAATTTTCTCTCAAGAAAATAACATAACTGGGTAGTTATATTGTTAGGGTTCAAATAAAATAATTACACAAGTTCCTCTGCTTATTTTATTTAATCCTATAAAAAACCCATGTCAAATAATATTATTATTATTATAATTTATCGAATGAGATTAACTTTTGAATTATAAATAAATATTATTTAAGAAAATAATATTCATTATTATTACTTGTCATTGATCCATTAAACTTGATTCTCCATTCCTCTATAGTATTTATTGGACCTTGAAATGTCGATATTTACTTATTAATTAAAATATATTAACCTGACATCGTGGTTAAAGAGTACGCGCCCCACGTGCCCCCGGTATTTTCAAATTTTTTTCTCGTTGCTCCTGCGCTGGGGCATCCCCCGGTGCCCTCGGCGGCAGTGGCGTCTGCTATCCTCGTCCATTCCTCTAAGGAGGCTGGCCCTTCACGGCCACCGAGGTCCTCTGGATCTCCTCTCAGTCGGCCTGGCACCCCGATATCCTTCAAAAATGCTCTGGTTGGTCCGTCGCGCAGACCCTTGCGGCCCTGTTTCCCGGCGGTCCCCCTGGTGGCTCCAAGGGTGTCGCGAGAGGGCTTCTACCTGTCCCTAGAGTTTCCTACAGCGTCCTTCGAAGCTGCTGTGGAGGAGATGAAATGGACACTCGTGGCTCGTTTCGGTGCTGCGAAGACTCCGATCCAGGTCTTCAGGAGGTTTGTGGAGTCTTGGGGTCTACAGGCGCCGGCTCAAATTTCGGACATCCACCACCTCTCTTTCTTCTTGGTGTTTCATTCAGAAGCTGACTTCATCCATGCCTGGTGTTGGGGCCCTCGATGCTTTGGACGTTGGCGTTTCAACCTTTCGCGCTGGTCCATGGATGCCCATAGAGGAAATGAGGGCCCCAAGGCCGCGGTGTGGATCCATCTCCCAGGTATCCCCCTTCCCTTTCAGAACGTGGCTCTCCTCCAGGCAATCGGGGATGCCCTAGGTGGTTTCCTATGTATGGATTCCCGCACTTTCAATGGTGAAGACTTGGTCATGGCTCGGATCTGTGTCAAGCTTGACCTTTCTTCCCCTCAACCGGACAGCATACGATTGATTGTCTAGGACACCTATGAGTGGTCCCAGGATGTGGTTTTCCCTGTGTTCCCTAGGTTTTGCACCTCATGCCTTCTCCAGGGGAACTCAGTGCAAGTTTGCAGATCCCGTTCTCCAGGTATCCGTTGCAAAGCGCCCAGAGGTGTCCAGAGGAAATCTTTCACTATGGATGGAGAAGGGGTCGCTTCGTTGTTGTTGGTGGTCTCCCGCAAGGACCCCTCTCTTACTATTGAACAGAGTCTCGCTTTCCCTCAGATCGGTGTGGGCTCTCCTACCCTAGGGCTGGCACGGCCGCCTAGTGTCAGGTTGGCCTCCCCCCGGTGGCTGGCGAAGCTCTTTGACCCGGGTCGCGGTCCGAACCTATTTCTGTCCCTAGGCTGCCTACTGGAGCTCTTTCTGAGGCCCCCCAGCATGCTTTCCCCTATCGGGCCGAGGGGGATATAGTTTCTTCTACCTTCTGGATCGGTTGATGGGGGTGGTTCGGGGGCTCTCCCTCTTCCCTTTCGGATGAAGGTGGTTGATAAGGATGACAGAGTGGATAACCGGTGTGGGGAACGTCTTGCCCCCAAAGCTCAGAGTCTGCTTTAATCCCAGGTTTGCTCTCCCCCTAGCGGCATTTGCGGGAAACGGCTTCCTGCGCTTCCCTGGAGGCCCTCGTCCCCCCTCCCCTCCCTGGAGTCGAGCCTGGTGGTGCGAACACATTCGCAGTTGAAACAGGACCTCTTTAGAACCAAGGAGTATTCTGCCTCCGGCCAGCTGATGAGCAAGGAACCTGGGGTCAATTTCAGGTCCCTCTTTGCTTAATGTATCCCTTGATCATATAGAACGCTCGGGGTCTCGGAGCCCACATTAAAATAGACTAACTGGTGTCAAAAATAAAGAAAAACATGGTCTTGATCACTGTAGTTCTCGAACACAAACAGGAGTCATCCAGACTCAACCAATTTACCCAAAAAATCGGCATGCATGCGTCCATGCATGCAAACCCAGCCAACCGAAATATCTGGATTTTCTAGAATAGGGACATCTCGGTGGTCCTGCTTCAGGCGAGTGACCAATACATGACCACGAGGGTGAAGTTGGGCATATTTTATGTCATCATGACCTTTGTTTATGGTAGCTGTGATAACCATAGGAGGGAAGCCTTGTGGCAGGATCTCAGTGTGTATGACCCGGGGGAGGTACCCTGGATCATCGGTGGGGACTTTAACGTTATGGCGGAACTAGATGAGAAAAAAGGAAGAGGTTCCTTCCCTTGCAGAGCTAGCATGGATTTCTCCCAGTTCATTGATAGAAATGGCCTGTTGGATTTGTGGTACATGGGGGGACCGCTTCACATGCTGTAATAATCAGAAAGGGAACCGCAGATGCTCAAGCCGACTCGACCGGTTCACGGCGAATCTTAAGTCTACCTCAATGTTTCCTGCTGCGCAGGTTAAACACATGGTGCGAGGCATCTCAGACCACTCTCCACTGCTGGTGCAACTGGCGTCCACGTAAGGGACGCATGAAAGGTTCAATTTCCATGCCCATTGGTTCGACAACCTGGACTTTCCCAACCTGATCCACTCATCCTGGATGGAACCAGTTGAAGGGCACTCGTGGGTGGCGATTCATAACAAGCTCAGAAGACTTCAGCAAAAACTCCAGGCATGGGCTGGTGACCTCCCCCTGCTGATCATGATCTCGACGAGCTCAAGGAGGACATTGATAACATGGAAGGTAGCCTAGAGAACTTGTGGGATGAGTCAATGTTCACTGACCTTGCGGATAAAAAGAGTAGGCTAGCGAAGATGATCCTGGGTCATGAACGAAGGGCTCGGGAGTGTGTAAGGATCAAATGGTTGAAGTAGGGGGATAGGAATACGGCATATTTTCACGCATGTATCAAGGAGAAAAGACGTCTTATCTCTCCTAACTTCATGCAAGTGGATGTCTCCTACACGGATGACTGAGAGGAGGTGGGAGGTATGGCTCTATCCTTCTTCAAGGACTTACTCGCAGGCCCGAATGGGGGGATGAATGCTGGGTACCCCAGTGGTAATGCGGAGTTGTGGGAGACGATTCCCTCCTGTGTATCTCAGGAGGATAATGGGGTGCTGGAGATGATTCCTGATGAGGAGGAAGTCCATATAGCTATGCTCAGGCTGAATGTAGATATCGCGCCAGGTCCGGATTGTTTACCAGGCTCTTTCTACAGAGGGGCTTGGGAGACGATCAAAGGAGATATTGTTGCTTCCATTCAGGACTTCTTCTGAGGGGGATACTTGCCATGGGTGGCTAGTTCCACGACCCTCATGCTTATTCTGAAGGTTAAAGATCCCTCGTCTCTATCTCATTATAGGCCTATTAGCATGTGCAATTTTCCATACAAGATACTGGCAGGAACTATCAATGCGAGGCTGTTTGCAAGGCTGACACGATGGATCTCCATCGAATAACATGGATTTATGAGGGTACAGTATATCCATGGTGCGATAGCTCTTGTTCAAGAAATGTTGAAGGACCTCAACTATAAAACCCATGGTTCAAACATGGTGGATAATCTCAACAAGAGAAAGGCATATGATAGGGGCGAATGAGGGTTCATAAACAGGGTACTGGCCAGCATGAGAATGTCTCCGAGGGTTTTGGATATCCTGTTTAGGTGCTTCAGCTCTGCATGGATGAATTTCACCTTCTTGGGGAAATCACACGGGTTCTTTAAGGCGGTTCGCGGCCTCCGTCAAGGAAATATGATGTCACCAAGCCTCTTCATCATCATGCAAGATACCTTAAGCCGGCTGCTCAACAGAGGGATCACTAGTGGTAGGATCATGCCGTTTAGGAGAAAACAGAGTATGCAACCCATATCCCATTTGATGTTTGCATACGACACCATTATCTTCTCTAATTCGGGCAAGAGGATAGCACGGGGAATCAAGAAGATCCTTGAGGAGTACTATTTTTGGAGTGGGCAGCTTATCAACAACTCCAAGAGTAACCTTTACATCTCTAACAAGTGTGCTTCCGCCCGGGCCAACCAAGTCTGCATCAAAATGGAAATGAAACAGGGTATGTTTCCCATGGTCTATCTCGGCACCCCCATCTCTCCGGGCCTCTTGCGTATACGGGGCTTCGACCCTGTGGTGATCAAGGTCATGGGATGATTTCTCAATTGGAAGAATCACCTCTTGTCCTTTGGGGGATGTATCGCCTTGGTTAATAGTGTCCTCTCGGTTGTCCCGCTGCACACCCTGGTTGCCACATCCATGCAAAAAGGATTGATCAAGACTATTGACAAGGTGCTGTCTGGTTTCATTTGGGATACCCAGTCTGAAAGCAAGAGGCATTGGGTCTCTTGGGAGAGGATAGCCCGTCCTGTCCATGATGGGGGGATCAGTGTGCGAAGCAAGGGTTGCACGGTCACCTGCATGAATGCAAAACTCACATGGGAAGTCATTGAGGAACGTACCTTGTGGGGTAGCACTATGGCTTGAAACTACAGAGGTAATATGGATGGAAATGTCACTTGAAGATCTCCCTTTTGGGCTAGAATTTTCTGTCTCATCCAGATGCTGCATCGGCATGCTCGGTGGATGGTGGGGGAGGGGAATATCCTGTTTTGGTCCCATAACTGTGCTGGCTTGGTGATCGGATATCTGGGGTGCCCAGCCCCTCTTATCTCCTTTCATGAGGCGAGTATGAATAAACCTTTCGTTAAGGCAGTGATGGATAAGGACCAACTTGCTATCTTCGAGACGATAACCCTCAACGCAGAGCCTGACAGATGTGTGTTCACCCCGTCGAGATCAGGGAGCTTCACACTGAAGGAATTTCGAAAGCTCTCCCCCAGTCTGGAGTCCAATGACAAATGGAATGCGGTTACTTGGGTAAAGGGGATCACAGGGAAGTATGGTTTCCTCATTTGGAGGCTTCGAAATAGAGCACTTCCTACTGACGACAATATCAAGAAAGTGGGGATCAACCTGGCCTCCTGCTGTCATTGCTGCAAGGGCAAACACGAAGAGAGTGCGGAACACTTTTTTTTAAGGCGAATGGGCTCAGAGCATGTGGAAGTTCTTTGGTTCCCTTACCGCCATCCCTGTCGTAGGAACGAGTGCGGCTTCATTCCTGGACAACTGGTTCCAGGGGGTGATGAACTCGGGACTGGAGCAGTCGGCTCGAGCGGTGATCCTCAATGCCGGATGTTGGTGCTTATGGCAGGCCAGGAACCAGGCTAGGTATGAGGGTATTTCTTCCACTGACAGGACCATCGTTACGAGGATGAGGAGTATACTAGTGGAATTGGCTACGGTCTTAAGAAATTGGTGGGAAGCCCCATTCTTGAGGTTTCTTCATTCTGGCACTTCGGAACTGTAGGATCGAGGAAGATGGATAAGTTGGCGTCCCCCCGCCAATGGCCTCAAGTTGAACATGGATGGGTCCTGTATCTTGGGTGACACGTGGGGATGAGGACTGGTTCGAGACGCAGGGGGAAGTGTCTTCCTAGCTTTCACTGCATAATTTGGTAGCGGCACCCCTATACAAGTAGAGGCAAATGTAGTTCTTACTGGTCTAACTCTGTGTAAACAGAGAAACCTGGTACTCACGCAGGTGGAAACAGACTCGATGATTCTACATGACTCCCTGCATGGTACCAGATCCATCCCTTGGTCAATTGAGTACACCATTAAAAGATGCAAAGATTTTCTCAACCATAACATCCAGGTTACTCATACATGGCGAGAGGGTAACAAGGTCGCAAATCACTTGGCTACGTTAGCAGAGCACGACTCCAGCATCAGATGTCTCCCTAACATTATTTCCCTTAAACCGGAAGGCATCAATTTGAACCACTGTGATGCTCTTGGCCTTCACTATTTTAGTCCCCCATAAAGAGGGGGCCCTTTCCTCCTCGCCCCCTTTCCCTTGCTTTGTACTTGGTCCTTCAGAACAAATTTAATAATAATGTATGTATGATATTTATTTATTAAATAAATATCATTACATTATTCACTGATAAATAAATAAACATTTGTCGAATATTCCTATCACAATATATTCTCTCGAATAACTAGTGGTGGAATAAATGTGATAAATTATATAAGAATAATTATTAAGCCATGTGTGGTAATAATATTTATTAAACCTGTTAAATAAAATATAATAATATATTATTTACCTGAGATTCTATATACACTTAGTGTTTGACCCTCTAGGCCTCATTCTTAATGGAATTAGGTGGAGCAGCCTAATGTCAAAGGTTAGCATCTGGAAACATGTCAATGCACCAATAGAGAAATAAGTTAATGTCGTAATGACATGTTACCACATTAAAACAGTTACTGTGTAAAATAATACCTCTATCATAATATCTCTAATCGAGAAAGTTGTATGCCAGTGCCATCAACTTATATGCTTGATATCTCTTTCTTTGACTTTCCAAAAATAGAACTTACCTATATAAAACCATGTCTAGGGATTTATTTAGTATATATAATTTACATACAAGGGACATAAATATTTACATACATTAAATAACAGCATGGTTAACTAATTTCTCTCATTATTCATTAATACAATATTATTTTTGATGCACCCAACATATCCTACCTCACTGGAAACATCTTTCATCACAGTTTTCATCAACACATATAATTGTATGACTCATAATACTCATTAATAAAAATATTAAATTATAAGGACTAATACACACATTTTCATATTGGAACATCCAATGACACATATAAATGTGGATTCTCTACTATAGGGTCTCATTCTCATAATATCCTAATGAATATTACCAAGGGCGTACACCATAAGCAGGTTCATAAAATTTCTTGGTGTCTCTACCCATAATAGCCTATATCATTTGAATCCCTCAAATAATATCATTTAGATATAGAAAATTTATTCAAGAATAGTGTCGTACCACCCTCGGGTTCTCATCATTGCAGGGAACTGCTATGACCTTTTATTATAACAAATACCCCTAGAGCATTATCACATTCTATGACACATAGAAGAATAATCATGATGTGATAAGTAGTTTAGTAATATTCAATGAAAATAATACAATTGTATCATAAATTACATAGATGTTGGTTCTAGGTAACCAACTCCAACATGTTGTCTATTCATCCTGTAACTGAATTAATCCACTGAAAGGGTTTTATTCCCACCCAATTTGTAACCAATGTTCATGTTCTCTTTCACTCTCTATATTTCTCAAGTATTTTACCTTTCTTATACAATAACATTTTTTATGAACATGTTATATAGTGAAAACATGATCTTCTTATAGAATTATCCATCAATGCCTTTTTCATTCCTTATCGTTAGTTATGAATAATACTTTCTTCCCTTGTAAAAATAATTTCATAATTATTCTAATTTAATGTTATTCACTTAGATACCCATACATCGATTGGTTAGGGAAAATATTGAGTAACTCATATACTCTTTTTCTATATGGTTTTAATACCTTAGACTTCATTAATTTTATAGATTGGTATTTACCTACAATGTTACTAAATTTCATTAGATACCCATTTAATTTCCAATTGGATTATTATTATATGATTATTGATGGATTTATGCAGGTTTTTCTGATATATATCACATTAATTAAGATATATGAAGGGTTCACCCTAATAGTGCTCTACATAATTAGTTAAAGAATTAATATCTAGAGTTGACATGTTCATGATACCTTGGAAGTATTCCGTGGTAATTTTTCATGACACCTTGGTAATGAAACATGGTGATATTCTTATGAATATCTCATGTTATGTTGTAGCCACATTTCTTGGTTATGCCTCATGTAATGATGATCATTTCATGCCTCATGTACTTAAGATTGTTTTATTCATTTTGTACTCACGGTCATGGTATGCATCTTGTCCCCATGTTCATGTTCATATATCATGCATCATGTATTACCCATGATCTTATTTTATGATAATTTTTCATCATTTATCCCAAACAGGGCTTTATAGATCACCATTTTCTCACATTTCATCATTTCCCCTATAATTAAAATGAAGTGGATACATATAATGGAATTAAATGTGTAGAGAATTCACATGGAGAAAATTGTTTTTTTACTATTTAATTATAAATGTACCTAGTTACCAAATACCCTATAGTTTTTATCATGGGAGTTTGTTGAAATTCATGTGATGTTCCTAAAAATTATGTATATTTAGTACCAAATCTATAAGTGTGGTACTAGAGAATCTCAAAAGTGCCCAAATTTTTTTTTCTTTTGGGACAATTTATAAATATCAAGAATTTTTTTAGAAGGATTTCTTAAGGAAGGACTGATGGATCCAATCTTACCGAGGGTTAATAGATTTATTTTAATGCTTCTAAGGGTGGTGGGTCTTAATTTTTGGACAAGGGGGATGTTCATGTGGCTATTAAAGATCAGGAAGGAGCTAGGAATGGATATCTATATGTAGTAGAGTATCCGATGGAGGATTCATGAGGTAAGGCTAGCTAATATTGGATGTACGATGTTTATTTCACCATCTATGGTACTAGTTATATCAGACACTAGTACATCTCATTATTTTATGACATCAAAATTTGTTGATATTTTTTTATTTTTTATAGAACATATGTCATTCTTGTTTCATCGTTCCATTACTTTATGAAAGAGGTCTGAATAAGGTTTCAAATGTCCTTCATTTCATGTGTCAATAGATAATTTTGAAGTGGTGTGGGAATTTATGGTTCTTGATATTAGAATCTTTGGCCTGATTATTGTCCTAGAATAGATGATTTGTGTTAAGTCCCATATTAAATATTATCATAGATGATATTAGTTTGTATCTCTTGATGTAGTTGATCATGTATTTCAATGTGACTGTGATACTAGATTTGAGAGAGCAAGGCCTACTATTCCTTATGCTGGAATGACCACATGCCACTTATTTGAGATGTTTCTTGATGCTATTGAATCTTGTTTGAGCGGTCCACTCCCACAAGAGATGAATTCATACCCTAAGGCCTTTATCGATGATTTTTCTAGGATACCATTATGAAGAGAGGTCGAGTTTACTATTGAAAAACTCCCTGGTACGATTCCCATTTTCATGCCACCTTATCATTTGCAACCTACTATGTTATAGGAACTTGAGGTTAAAGTTTAAGGCCTTTAGTCCAATGGATTTATTTGTTGTATCATGTCACCTTAGGATTCACTTATTCTATTTTAAAATAAAGAAGATAGTAATATCATACATTGTATTGATTGTTGAAAGTTAAATTAGGTAACTGTTAATAATATATATTCCTTGGAAAGAATTGATGATCTTTTTTATCGACTGAGAGAGTATAATTGATTTTAAAGGATTAACCATTTTCCAGGGCACCACCAGTTGAGTGTATGAGAAGAGGATATACCTAATACAATGTTGAAGAGCTAGTATTGGTATTTTGAGTTTCTAATTATTCCATTTGGTCTCACTAACAGTCTTATGGTATTCATGGACTTGATAACCCAGATCTTTAATTAGTTATTTAACTCATTTTTATTTATGTTTGTAGATGATATTATTGTAAACCAAAATTTATATGAGGAGAAAATGGATTATTTTGATATTATCTTTATAATCTTGAAGAAAATTTTGCAATATTGTAATCTTTCAAAGTGTGAATTTTGGATCCAGGAATTAATGTTTCTAGGGAATATTATACAAGAGAGTGGAAACATAGTAGATCCCAAAAATATATTGGTGGTAATGCCCATGGAGCATCCTAGAAATTTTTTTGGGATGCATATATTCTCATATTTGACTGGTTACTATAGGTGGTTTTTTTAATACTTCTCCAAGCTTTCATCTCTAATGATAGCTTTAACCTGTTTATGTGTTAATATTAAATGGTATGAAATATTATATAGATCCTTTGAAAATCATAATTCAAGGTTGAATTCAGGTCACATTTTAATTCTTCCCAATCCAGGTTTAGGTTATGATGTTTTTTTCATGCATTAATTATGGGTTTGGGGTGTGTATTGATGAATAGGAAGAATATTATGGCCTATGAATCGTTATATTTATTCCCTCATGAAAATAACTACCCTAACCAAGATCTAGAGTCTTCAATGGTTATTCATGCACTCGAAATGTGGAATCACTATATCTTTAGGGAGAAGTTTATGGTATATTATAATTATAATAGATTGAAGTATATTTTTACTCAGCAGGATTTAAAATTGTGATAGATATAATTGGTTGAGTATCTTAAGACTTTTGATTTTGATATTAATTATACTCCTTGGAAATGGAGTGTGTTATATAACATGTTGAGTAAGAAATTAAAAATTAAATCCATAATAAATCAATGTATGAATGGTATTCGATGAGTTTGTTTTCTGAGATGAGCTTGGGAAAGGAAGATAATGGTGGGAAGGTGTTCATGGATTCTATGAAAGATAAATAATCATTTAATGCGTGGGTTCATCTCAAAAAGGTAATAAATAATTATTTCTTACTTTTTTAGTAAAATACTAAATGGTGGGGATATAACTGTTGATTGGTCTTGGTCACCTACTGGGGATTTGCATTTCTAAAGCTGGTTGGTCATTATAATTTCTCTATGGTTGGAGTTGATGGATAGTGGACACTGATCTTGTTGGTCTATTCAACCAGGTACTACAATGATGTTTCCTGAAATGAGATATCACTATTTTTGGTTGGGGATGAGGTGTTCAACTACATATTTTATATCATGGTGCCTTAATTATAAAAGAATTAAGGAATAACGCTCATGTTGGTTTGTTGTAACCCTTACCCATTCCAATATGGAAGTGAGATGAGATTTCAATGGAATTTATTATTATTTAACCACATACCCCTCGTGGGAAGGATGAAATTTGGGTGATCAATGATCATATTATTAAATTATTATATTTTTTTCCTATCAAAAATATGATGAAGGTAGAACAGGTTAGGTAATTATTTGTCTGAGAGGTTCTGAGGCTTCATGGGGTTCCCTCTATGATTGATTCTGATATGGAATGATGGTTTACATATAGGTTTTGGAAATGTTTTCAAGAGGTTATGGGTCCTCAATTTAATTTAATCATGACATTCCATCTATAAATAGATGTGTAGATAAATAATTCAATTCATGTTCTTTAGGATATGCTGAGGACATGCGTTTATGATTTTGGTGGTTCGTGGGAAAATAATATACCTCATGTAATATTTTTCTACAATAATAGTAATTAAGATTTTATTAAAATGTTTCCCAATAAATCATTTTATGTGTATCCATGTAGATCTACCTTGTCTTGGGTAGATTTGAGGGATCAGTCCTCAGTTGGAATATGCCTTATTTAGTTGAAAACTGAAATGGTTTTGTTGATCTGGAAGTGATTGTTCATGGAAAAAGTTATCCAAAATCCTATGTGGACCATCTTCATCAGACTCTTGAATTTGAGGTTGGTGATCAAGCCTTTCTTCAAGTTTCAACACACCTAGGACACCTCAGTTGGGTAAGTAGGGTAAGTTGGCACTAAGGTTTTCTAGCCCCTTTGAGATCGTTGAATTAATTAAAAAGTTTGAAAATTAGTTAGACTTACCATATCATTTGATATTGATACATGATGTGTTTAATGTTTCCCAATGGAGGAGGTATGAAATGGAACCTTCCCATGAGATTGAATGGGTAGATGTCAATCTTGATCCTGTCACCATTGTGGTTGAGAAACTGGTTCAAATTTTGGATCACTATGATAAGGTACTATGCAATAAAATTTTTAGTTTGGACTGTGTACTATAGAAGTGCTGATGGGATAAGCATGAGATGTTGGAAAAAGAATCATTTTTGTGGAAGCAGTGGACTTTTATCTTTTCAAGTCCAAAATCATGAGTGATTTAAAGGTATAGAAATCATTTATGGTGGGGAGAATTTTGATTCCCTCTGGATTTTAGTACACTATAATATTAAATACCATTGAGTGGTTCTTAGATTTTTAGAGTTTTTGGATGGGATATATAGTTCTACTTGAATTATATATGGGTATTCATCATGGATGGGAGTGTCTCAAAAATAGAGATATTGTTTTTGGCATGGGGAATACAACTTCAACATGGGGTCCTAGAGGCGGAATGTTGGTGCCACTACCAATTTTGACTATGTTTCACCATAGTGAAGGGGTTGTGGTGTATTCCATCTATTTGGTTGAGCTATGTGGCATGAAGCCAGAGGAAACAACTTGGTGTTTCATTGTTGTGATTTTAGTGGTTCTGACTTTTTTGGGGGTAGATATGGCATGGTGCATTGATTGTGCTATAGTCTTAAGATAGGATAATAGGATTTGGGTGAGGTCTGTGTCATGGTTGTTTTAGACCAGTTTGACCAAGTGTGACTATGGTGTACCACAATGTGTGGAACTATAGTCTTAGGTAAAAACCTAATGATGGAGGTGTGGATGGGGGTTTTGTGTTGTGGTCTTATATTTTCTAGATATGGTATAGAAACAAAACTTTCCTACAAACTAGATATTCTTCCAAATTTCATTCATGATCCTTAAGTTCCCAAGATAAGTTTATAAAGGCCATGAAGAACCATTTTTTTCATCTCTACGCTTTGGGAGATAAATTATACGCATTTTATATCAATTCTAGAGGTAGGTTTTTCTATAAAAAGTTTCTAACTTATGAATTATTTGATGTTCTTGTAAATTCAATTTTTTTTATGAAATGGATGGATTGAACATCGAATATGTTTTATATATATAGATAGATGTTTTTAAAGGTGGTTACCTTTAAAATGTGTTTTGAAAGCACTATGTGTTGAAGAAATTCCCTTTAAGGTTGTTTTGATTCTAAAATCGGTTTTCAATCATGGAAGAAGTAAGTAGTCACTGTGAATTTTTTTTAATAAATGTTTATAATTGTTTTAAAATAGTTTTGAAAATAATTTCACATTGGGAACCATGAAAACATCAGTAAATGGTCTTCTCACTCTTAGTGTGTGTTATACCATTAAACGGTTGATATCATCAAACGATGTGATATGACTCAATATTGTTTGTATTCACATGATGCTAGGTTTAATGCTTTATTTTATGTTCAAGAACATATTCCTATATGTCAGATCCCAAATGGCATGCTCTATCATTTAGACATGGTTTTATAAATGATGGTATATTTCATGGTCAGTTGCTCAATTGATTATCGTATAGTGTATATATGGCTTTTTTTCTTATGATTACATGCTTTATCGCCTATAATTTTCATATTCCATGTCTATGTAAATATAAAAGGATTTTTTGAAAAATAAAAAGATTTTTTACATTATGGTTACCTTTCAAAAATTCTTTATAAAATAGTTTTCTTAAATCCAGTTCTAACATTTTTATGGTATTAGACTTTTCATAGATTCTTAAGTGAAATCCTACTAGGACGTTTTCTTCACACCCTATGTTTTCCATTGTGTGTTTATAGATGTTGTTTTTTATGGCTTAGTTAGTGGTATGTGAATAATTTCATTCATAAACTTCTCTTGGCATTCATCCCCTTTATTGTGGAAAATTTGGTGGTGATAAATGGTCATATGGATCTTATACTTTGGATTGTCCAATTTTTCATTCTTTTTTAGCCCCTTAGAATTGATTTTGTATGTATCATGGTTTAATATTTTTCTCTCACATTGAAATCTGTCCAATGTTTGGTAATATATGATACTTTTGTTGTTTTTTACACCTTACCATTTGGAAGACCTTCTTGGGGGACTTTCCCAGTTTAACCTATTTGGTTCATTACACAACAACCTAACTATAGAAGACTGAAATCTACAGATTAATTGATGAAATTTAAAAACAAGTAAACAAAACATACCCATTTATGGGATGAAGGTGGGATTAATAGGCCCAAAGGACTTGTGTAAGAGTCTTTTCCTAATAGGGTTGTTGTAATGGGAGAATACATAAGGTTAAGATCATGAGAGTTTTAAAATTAAGAACTTTATACTAGAATTGGAGATTAAGTAAGGAGAGGAAGTTGTTCACATGGTGTAATTACCATGATGATTATAATGATATGGAGTCATCCCCCCATGAAGATCAAAAGGTAGTGGTCACCGGTTGTGCTGGATGGATTCTACTATAACTCGTAGGTTGTAATATTTGTTTAATGCACTTGTGAATGGAAATCATCTTCAAATTATTTAATAAAAGTTATTGAAATTCTACCCTAATGGATTAATACTCATGTTAGAACATTGTAAATACTTTTTCTGTTCTTTTTTCTTTATTTATTTCAATTAATTTCTTTTATAAGTTCATTACTAATTTTTTCCATTAGTAAATTTACATGGGAGATATAGTCTTCCATGTTTTGGTATATTGAGTTCACTGGTTCATTCAGGTTCTTTGGTTTCCTATTTGTATATTTTGGAGGCATAAATTCCAATGGTTTTATCATAATTTTCATCAATCCAAATAAGTATAATTGATGCTTTTTTTGTAGATATTCAGATGACTAAACTTTGGTAAATGTGATTCCAAACTCATTTTAAAATCATCATTCTTCACTTTTCCTTATACAATCATTTTGATAAGTAGTTATAAATTCCTCTAAGGTTTTCAAAAATTACAATTACTTCACTATCTTATGAACTAATAGAATTAGATTCAGGTATGTTTCAAGTAGATAAGTTTGATAGGAATGATTTATGATATTAAATTATTTAGGTAAAGGATTGTGTACTAAAGAGGGATGTTGATATTCTATTGATGGATACTAAGATAGAAGTGACAAAGATGGAAGAATGGGAAAGAAGGATAAGAAAGCACTCATCATGGTCTAGATGGATACATACTAGAATTTGGATTATAACATCTTGGAGGTGAATACTTCTTCAAAACATATGAATAATCTCACTGGTATATATGAGATGTTGACAACAATGAACAAAGTGGTCAACTTTCATAGTCTATTCTATGTGAGGATGTCAGATGGTAAGCTAGAAACTAATCAAATCATTGAATTCAAAATATTTTAGTGTTATTTAGAATTAGTTATTTAAAACTTCATATTTTGGAATTGGGTGCTATATCTACTTTCAGTAGTCTCATAGTATTGGGTTTTTATGGTTACCAGATTGAGAAATTTTTGCGGTAAGGTTGGATTGTAATTTATTTATGTTATTGATCTTATTCTGATTGAGTAAATTATTTTTAAGGATATAGAGTCATCTACCATAAATTCATATAGTGTGGAAGGTAGGGTAACTTCCACAACATCGAAAACATATTAGAATGGATAAGGAATAAGAAGTCACAATAAGAGTATATTAGTAGAAGGTGGTCCCATGTGTTGGAATTATGGGATGAAATGTCACCTAAAGAAATATTGTAATGAATATATATTCAAATATGTAAGATATGATTTTAGAAGTGGATATGAAAATACTAAATCAAATGATATGAGTGGTCTTCTACCAAGTTATCCTAGTTCACTTGAGTCTTGGGTGCCTGAATCTAGAGAATCATTTCACTCAATTCCCAAGAGAGGGAGTATGAAAAATTATACAATGTAATTTTTTTGTAGGGTTCATATTTCATATGCTAATTCTCTCAATATTGTAGAAATGGTTGATGTCTCTATCCAGAAAAGTAACAGAGGCCTACTGGATTTTCAAGGAGTGTGGTATATAATAGGATTAAGGAAGAATATAAATTATATTATAGATTTAGATTATTTGAATTTATATAAATCATTTATTTATGGGGTATATAATTTTACATGTGGTTCCATGGTGGTTTATAAATGAGTTAAGGATTTAAATTTGTACCATACTGAAGCATTCGAAGGTGAAATACATGCTAGACATATATCTTTTGAAAATTTATGGAATGAATGTCTCAGTAAATTGAGTGGGGAAGTTGTGAAAATATTATATTATAATGTAATTATAAATATCAGAGGATTATAGTATGGAACATCAAAAGTTAATATCCTTGTGAAGTAAGGAAATGTTTCATTATAAATACATGGTAAGGCACCAAAGAACCATAGGTTAAAGTTGTTTCATATAGATGTATGGGGACCAATTATAATTAATTATCAACAATTATCACTGTGTTAAGATCCACTCATCAATAGTCTGATATAGAATTTGTGGGAGTTATTTATCAAGATAAGTTCTATGGTATTCAAAACCTTCATCTGATAGAGAACCATGGTGGAAAAACACTGGATGAAAACTAAAGTGTCTGAGTTTGGAAAATAGTAGGGTGTACAAAAGTAGGTGTTAGAGTTAGTACCCAGAACCAACTTATAGTTTACTTTACAATTACTAATATATTTAAAGACATAAATATTATCAAATATCATATCACATAATGAATATTCTTCTACCTAAAATTAAATTGATAATGTCCTTTGAGTATTTTTTTTGAATGGTCATAGTAGTTCCTTGCTATGATGGTGACCTTGAAGTGTTATGGTATTATTATTAAATCCTAGGATTGGATGAAATTTATTTGATTGGACACATATGATGTCTCATTATCATGCTCTTCAATCTCATAATATAATTATAATTCTTCTTAAAAAAATCACATGGTAATCTCCAAGATATGTGGTTATGAGAATTGTAACACCCCGAGATTTTATGAAAAATATTCTTTTTAATTTCATTGATGTCTTGTGTTGTACTCTACACCAAAATGAGCTTGAACTACATGCTTCCCTGACTTGGCTTGCATTACACGCAATCGCAACCTTCCACGATAGCGTGTGTTGTATGCAAAACCGAGTTTCACTAAACAACGATATGCTATTAAAATATAATTTAAACTAGCCGTTATGAATAGTAATACCCACTTTTGAAATTTTATCTTTTGAAATGGACTCTATTTTTGGATTCAGAATATCAAAATTAGCTTAGGGTGAATTTTTGGTGTTTTTCTGAAAACTTTCAATTTTTGATGAATAGTGAAAATAGAGGGTTACTATTTAAAAACCGGATTTTTATTTAAATAATTATTTATTTTATTTAATTTTATTTTCGGTCAAAATTGATACATAATACATATATAAGTTTAATTTAATTCATTGGTGTCATTTTATAATAATTTTAGACATATAAATATTTTATTAAACTTTTCACCGCCTTTTACCCAACTCCTAGGAGAGTTTGAAAATTTACATAAAACATAATTTTACCACTTCTATTGGTGGAATTTAGAAAGTCCAAGAGACACGGTTAATATCAAGGAGTAAAATGTGGTTCAATATGAATTTTTTTTTGTTGAATAGTAACTTTTTACTTTTATTTACCACGGTAAAAAGTAAGTAGGGTAATTAAGTGAAAAAATGATATTACTATTACCCTAATACATGTCTTAATTATATTGGATAAGTGTTTTTTGAACAAAAACAACCTTAGGAATAAAATATTACCCTTTAGGTCCACTTGGATTAGATTAGGACACTTATTATTATTTTATTTAAAGAAGTGTTAAAATAGTTAAAATCAAATTTTAATAACTAAAACATTTTTAATATAGGGTTATACATAAGATAAATTCTACAATAAATATTCATTAGAAATCTAAAAAGATTTTCTACATAATGGTATTTTATTTATAATTTTTATATATTAAATAATTTAATTTATTTATGACATAATGATGATGCAGTAATTATCTTATTAATGAAATATTAACATAATTGATGTTATAAATACCCAAATAAATGTAATTTGAGACTTTTTATGACTTCCACTAAATTTCTAGGTTAATATTACATGTTAGTATTGATTTAATTAACTTTTTCCAAACTAATAAATCTTTTATGATTTTCACAAAAATCAATTACCAAATAGTGTCAGAATTGACATAAAATAGTTTTTAAAACAAATATTATATTATTAATTATTATTATATTCCTAAAAATCTAAGGTTCAGCCAAGATACTTATATCATGATAGTTGTATCATTAATGGACCAATCGGTGGGTCTCTTGGATGTATATGCTAATTTTATTAACTATATAATATAAAAATACAATGTGACATGGTAAATGTCAATATAATTAACTAAGAGTTAAAACTAAAAGATAAGGTTAATATAATGACCCAAACGTATATAAAATATATTGGCTGAGAAGATTTAGACTCATCCCCACCTTAGATTCAAAATAAATAAATTTGGAGCTATTAAAAAATGAATATGATTTATTATAAAATAATATTTTTTTTGTTTTTCCTAAGGTTCCCCTCTCCTCCCTTATAAAAAGGGCACCCCTTCCCTCTTCTCTTCACACCCTTTTGAGCCTTTAAGCTCAGCCAAACCCTGAAAATTACATTTCTCAACCTATCTAGTTATATCATATAGGTTCTTCTCTTCTAAAAGGACCAACTCTAGTGCCCTAAGAAGAAGTATCGAAGAAGAGGTAATCTCTTCTAACGATTCTTTCAAGTTTCTTTCTTTGTTGACTTCTTCTTATTTAGTTGTTTAATTATAAAGTAATAACATCAGTATTATTTATATTATGATATGTCATTATAAATATGAAACAAACATATTTCACTATCTATCCATCCTACAGAAAACAAAATCACATCGCGTGCGTACATACGGAATACCGTCTCCACGCCATGGTGTAATCTATTTTTCCACCACCACCTTACTTGGATGGGTATAATGGTGTAAAGAATAACTATATATAGTTATTATAACATCATACGGATTATAAGATATTATATAATCCACTCCAATTCAATTCAATAATCATGTGAATGATATCATCGCTCGTGTGTACGTATGGACTACCGTCTCCACAAATGCGATGAGAATCATTTTCCATGATTAACCATTCAAGAATGATTATAAAGTATATATAATGAATAATAATGAAATATATGACATAATGAAGCTAATTTTTTATGTATATATATATATATATATTTCATCTACTTACTTCCATTCAAGTCAATAAAAAAAAGAAAACAACATTCATGCGTATGTACGGCCTACCGTCTCAATGAACGGTGTATTTCATTTCATTTACCTATCTAATATATATATATACTGAATATATATGATATATAAATCATGATTTAGATTTTGGAATTAATTAAATCATGATATAAGTAATAATAATATCAAGAACAACAATTCCAAACACGTACGATAAATAAAACGATTTTACCCAAAACTTTGCTTTAACATGGAATTTATAAAAGAACGGGTATTATAAAGTCATAATTGAACCATATATGATATCATAACATTAAATATGATTCTTTAATAAGTCAATAACATTATTTAAATCATTATATAGAAGTTCCGGATACATACAAATCATATCAGACATAAGGTAAGGGATAACTTTCCAATCTCGTTTTTATCTGAGATTGTTTATTTGTAAGTATTTACTGGGGTTATGCTTATTATCCATGTCCATATGTTCTTAAAATTTTTTCATAGAATGTTTAATCTTCTTCAATGTATGTTTAAAGCCATTTTTACCCATTTCTACTTTCACCACATTGTATGGAAGGAATCTTTCTTTGGTTTACCATAAGAGGTACTTTTTACTTTTCCGACAAAAGTACGAGGAGAATGTTTTTTTAATCTTATATGAAATGAACGTCTTTTTATGGTTTCATAACACCTTATTTTAAAGAATATTACTCTATAAGATTTCATGACTATTTTCAACAAAATCATTTTCTTTCAAATTTTCATGGCATTTAGTGAGAAGAAAATGATTTTGAAGAAGAAAGGATATTTTCCTCGAGAATTCTTTTCAAGTGTTTTATCAAAACCATTTTCCATTTATGATGATATTATTTCATATGTGTATGTTTCAAGTATAATGTATTTATGATTTACATGATTTCACTTCTCTTATGATTAAATGATATCCATTTGTTTTATATGGATTCTGTTATGATGGAATGATGTTTATGAAACCCATTTTATTCATTGGGTTATTATGAATGATGTATGTTTATTTTGTGGCACACAAAAAAATGATTTCATTATGAGATGGGTAGGACCTATATCTCCCTCCAATTCATTGGGTAAAGATTTATATCTCATGAGATAGACATGGCTGGAACATTAAGTTAATCCGGTTCAGTAATACAGGACTGGAATGAGGAGTGAACTCGATTCAGAAAGGGACTTTGTCCACTAAGATGGTCTTGGCAGCAATGCCTTGGATACTATAGAAATCATATCATGTGCTTAATATTTTCCACAATCACATGTTTTATTACCATGCTATTTTATAATGATTGATGTTCCTTTATGATATATTCCTTATGTACTTCCAAGATTTATGTCTTTGCTCAAGATTTTGATGTTTAGATTTTATGTTCAAGCTTTTGTATTCAAATGTTTATGGATTGTTTTATGTTCTCTATGTTTACCCTTACTGAGTATTTGAGCTCACCCTTTTTATGTTTTCTTTTCACCAGGATATAAAGAAATGTTTTAGGTAAGAAAACTAAAAATGGGAAGATCTTTCACCATGATTAGAAGATTGCGTTCTGAGTTTCCAAAGGCACTAAACTATTACGGTCATTTGGGTTCTATTTTTGTTATGTATTAAGTATTCCGAAAAAGTAATGTAATGTCTATGTATATCAAGCATTGGGTCTCTATAGTTGGTATCAGAGGAAAGGTTTAGTTAACCTTTGGAAACTTGGATGTGAAAACTTTAATGAGATCCCTAGAGATATTTCTAAGGTATGTCTAGGGATGTCCCTAAGGTTAAGTATAAGTATGGGTTATAGTCCTAGAATTACGGTAATGATATTAGAATTAAACCTAAGATGTTAGATATTGAAGGTACTCCCCCTTTATTATGTTGTTTTCCATTGCATGATTTTTTCCTCTCACACTATTCTTTTTGTGTTTTAGACGATGGTTGGAACCTGAAGGAACCATGCTGATCAATGTAATAGATGATGCAATGATTGTCCTCCTGAACAAACCAACGTTATGGGAGATGGAGTGAAAAATCTTATTTCTATACTTACAAAAGCTATTAATCATTCTAGACATCCAAATGAGCAGAGAAGGGAACAATATTCTATTGAGTCCTTTATGAGGAAGCATCCACCCTCATTCAGCGGGTCTACTGATCCATTAGTTGCTGAACAATGGATCAGTACTATTGAAAAGATATTTTCAGTTCTTCAATGTTATGAACATGATAATTTCATCTTAACAGTATATCGTTTGGATGGTGAAGATGATCAATGGTGGAATCTTATCAAGAATACGAGGCCAAGAGGTGAAATTGAATCCATGGAATGGGACGAGTTCAAGAACATGTTTTTCAGTAAGTACTTCCCTTGTATTCTTCGAACAAAGATGGAAAAGGAGTTCCTTGAGCTTAAGTAGAAGGATGATGAATCTTTTTGTATATACGAAGCGAATTTTACAAGACTTTCAAGGTATTCATCTGGTTTTAACATCCAACCTAAAAGTAAAGTTGATCAATTCTTCAGTGGCTTAAAACCAAGTCTTCAAAGGGCATTAGCTATAAGAGACTTCAGTATCTATGAAGAAATTGTGTGTTGTGATATCAAGGTAGAAATGGAAGTTGGTGTTACATATCCATCTCATGGTTTTGACAAGAAAGGAAAGATGGAGTCCAAGGAGAAATCTCAGAATAATGGTGAAAAAAAGATGAAAGTTTATTTATGCTCAAAGTGTGGAAAGAAACATAGTGGATATTGTCTTAAAGGGACTAGAAAATGTTTTAAGTGTGTAAAAGAAGTTCATCGAGTAGATGAGTGTTGAAGTAATGGAAAAAAGGTTGCTAATGATGTGAATAAAGAAAAGACTACAGAGAACGCACCACCAACACCTCAATGATT
This sequence comes from Viscum album, assembly GCA_963277665.1. Classification (NCBI taxonomy): domain Eukaryota; kingdom Viridiplantae; phylum Streptophyta; class Magnoliopsida; order Santalales; family Viscaceae; genus Viscum; species Viscum album. Next base: position 331,033,913 of record OY728128.1, read on the forward strand.
CAATTGCAAGGAAATGGGGCATTATACTAATCAATTCCCTAATCCAAGGGTTAATAATTATCAACGTGAGCAACCACTTAAGAAAAAGGATAAAGGGAAGTCACATGTGATCATTATTTTTGATGTTGAGTATGAAAATGATGTTTTGTAATGATTAAGTGTTTATGTAATGGGATTTCAAAATAGTATCATGGAATCTCATTTATGGAATCATGGAATTTTGGAATATCTATGTATTGGTTTTCAATAATTATATGGTACTGCTAACCATGAATAGTGATTGTAATATTTTTGGAAACTAGATGATATATTCATAATGAAGGGATAAGGAGATAATGAGATGTTTGATAGTATTATTGAGCTCATGACTGATGTAAGGACAATGTGATATCATGGTTTGAGTATATATAATTTTTTAGATTTTGGTATGTGCAAAGAGTTAACTTTTGATAGAATTCATGTTTTCACTAAGGTTCTATGGTAATTTATGTTTCAAGAGAATACATGATTAAGGTATTCACATGTTTGTAATGTGACGAACAAGATATATGGGGGATAAATGATGGTATTTTCATGATCAGTAGATGACATTTCTAGTAATTGTTTTCTTCATACTATGAGCTTGGAAAGAAGTATTTTGGATAAGCCTAAAGATTGGAATGGATTATGGTGAACATAAGTTTGTATTGTTTAAGGCTAAATTTTTTTTCGATATTATTGATAGAATTTTATAATAGTGTAGTTTAAGAAAAGGGACAACCTGCAGAACGGGCGACAACTCGTCGCGTCAGACAAGGCTATGGGAATCGAACCCAAAACTGAAGTGTGACAGGCCCTTATCGCATACCACTGGCCTACAGTTAGTCCCTGTACAGTAGAAACTAGTTTTATTTTATTAAGTGCTTTGATATATGATGTATAAGTCAATTTTAGCAACCATATACGATTAATCTCAGCATAGATGGACTTCTGTATATTTAATAAATTATGCTAAACTTTTTGCGATAGAAATAGATGGAATGACCTATCATTCTATCGCATAATTTTCTAACACTTCACAGAAGACAAATTCAACTTCATTTATTTAAGAGATGAAGTGGAAATTTTTCAAGGAATGAGCAACAGTGAGATTGTACCAAAGTCAAGTAAGTATTTCTTTTAATTCAACAATTCTTCAACTTTAGGGAAATGATCTTGAAAACAAAAATTTTGTCCTAGTGCCCTTATATCCGATGAATCAGATGGTACCTTAGATCATCAAAAATTTATGGCTTTTTGATTGTTGGCTTTTTCATAGCCATGTTATCTACCACTCACCATCAGAACAAGATGGTTACATTTCTCTTCTATACCCATATTTTCACCTATGTTCTCTTTTGTGGAAAACCAGGGATAAGTTAATTTGGGTAACAGTTACGTTTCATACATTAGTTTTTAATATTAAGATTTAGTATTCCTTTTTATGATGTGGGAATCTATTAATGAAAATTTCAAGGAGTAAATTATTTATAACCCCAACGAATTTCGAGGGAGAAATTCATTTTAAGGGGGGGTAGAATGTAACACCCCGAGATTTTATGAATAATATTCTTTTTAATTTCATTGATGTCTTGTGTTGTATGCTACACCAAATGGAGCTTTCACTACACACATCCCTGACTTGGTTTTCATTACACACAATCGCGACCTTCTATGATAGCGTGTGTTGTACGCAAAACTGATTTTCACTAAACAACGATATGTTATTAAAATATTATATAAACTAGCCATTATGAATAGTAATACCAACTTTTTGAAATTTTATCTTTCAAAATGGACTCTATTTTTGGATTTGGAATATCGAAATTAGCTTAGGGTGAATTTTTGGTATTTTTCTGAAAACATTCAATTTTTTTATGAATAGTGAAAACACAAGGTTACTATTTAAAAACTGACTTTTTATTTAAATATTTATTTATTTTAGTTAAATTTATTTTATGTCAAAATTGATACATAATACCTATATAAGTTTAATTTAATTCATTGGAATCATTTTATAATAATTTTAGACATATAAAAATTTTATTGAACTTTTCACTTTCTTTTACCCACCACCTAAGAGAGTTTGAAAATTTACATAAAACTTAATTTTACCACTTCTATCAGTGGAATTTCAAAAATCAAAGAGAGACAGTTAATATCAATGAGTAAAATGTGGTTCAATAAGATAAAAATATTTTTTGGTGAATAGTAACTTTTTGCTTTTATTTACCATGATAAAAAGTAAATGGGGTAATTAAGGGTAAAAATGATATTACTATTACCCTAACACATGTCATAATTATATTGGATAAGTTTAATTCGACCAAAAAAAACCTTAGGAATAAAAAATTACCCTTTAGGTCCACTTGGATTAGATTTGGACACTTATTATTATTTTATTTAAAGAAGAGTTAAAATAGTTAAAATCAAAGTTTAATTACTAAAAAATTTTAAATATAAGGTTATACATAAGATAAATTAGACTATAAATATTCATTAGAAATGAAAAATTTTTTCCTACATAATGGTATTTTATTTATAATTTTTAGACATTAAATAAGTTAATTTATTTATGACACAACGATGATGTAGTAATTATCTTATTAATGAAATATTAACATAATTGATGTTATAAATACCAAAATAAATGTAATTTGAGACTTTTTATGAATTTAACTAATTTTATAGGTTAATGTGACCTGTTAGTATTTATTTAATTAATTTTTTTAGAAATAATCAAGCTGTTATGATTTTCACAAAAATCAATTACCAAATAGTGTCAAAATTGACATAAAATAGTTTTTAAAACAAATATTATATTATTAATTGTTTTTATATTCCTAAAAATATAAGGTATAGACAAGATACTTATATCATGATAGTTGTATCATTAATGGACCACTTGGCGGTCTCTTGGATGTATATGGTAAGTTTATTAACAATATAATATAAAACTACAAAGTGACATGGTAAATGTCAATCTAATTAACTAAGAGTTAAAACTAAAAGATAAGATTAATATAATGACCCAAACCTATCTAAAATCTATTGGTTGAGAGGATTTAGACTCATCCCCACATTATCTTCAAAATAAATAAATTTTTAGCTATTAAAAAATGAATATGCCTTTATTATAAAATAATATTTTATGTTTTTCCTAAGGTGCCCCTCTCCTCCATTATAAAAAGGGCACCCCTTCCCTCTTATCTTCACACTATTTTGAGTATTGAAGCTCAGAAAACCCCTGAAAATTACTTTCTAAAACTCTAAATTTATATCATAGAGTTTCTGGTCTTCTAAAAATACCAACTCTAGTGCCATAAGAAGAAGTTTAAAGGAGGTGCGTCGAAGAAGAGGTAACCTCTTCTAACAATTCTTTCAAGTTTATTTCTTCTTCAACTTATTCTTCTTTAATTGTTTCATTATAAAGTAATAACATAGGTATTATTTATATACTGATATTTTATTATAAATATGAAACAACCCTATTTCACCATCTATCCATCCTATGGAAAACGAAATCACTGCGCGTGTGTACGTACAGAATATTGTCTCCATGTCGTGGTGTAATCTATTTTTCCACCACCACCTTACTTGGATGGGTATAACGGTGTAAAGAATAACTATATATAGATATTATAACATAATAAGGATTATAAGATATTATATCATCCACTCCAATTCAATTCAATAATCATGGGAATGATATCATTGCTCGTGCGTATGTACGGACTACCGTCTCCACGAACGTGATGAGAATCATTTTCCATGATTAACCATTCAAGAATGATTATAAAGTATATATAATGAAATATATTAGATAATGAAGCTAATGGATTTATGTGTGTATATATATATGTCATCTACTTACTTCAAATCAGGTCAATAAGGAAAATAAAATAGCATTCATGGGTACGTACGGCCTACCGTCTCCATGAACGGTGTATTTCATTTCATTTACCTATCTAATATATATATATATACTGAATATATATGATAAAAAAATCATGATTTATATTCTTGAAGTAATTAAATCATGATATAAGTAATAATAATATCTAGAACAACAATTCCAAACACGTACGATAAATAAAACGATTTTACCCAAAACGCTTCTTTAACATGGAATTTATAAAAGAACGGGTATTATAAAGTCATAATTGAACCATATATGATATCATAACATTAAATATTATTTTTTAATAAGTCAATAACATTATTTAAATCATTATACAAGAGGTCTAGATACATACGAAGCATGTCATACATAATATAGCATCCCAGCCTTTTTCTTTCATTACTATTACATCATTTCAAAGATAAACAACATAATAGTATTACACATAGAGGATACATAGGTTTAGTATCTTGGGAAAACTAGGACCATAGATGACAAATACAACATCAACCATAAACATTTATTTAACTTCTTCTTCACTAGCTTATTAGTGGCACTTGTCCTCTCCTTAGTACATGTAGCCACCTGAGGATATACATCAAAAGGGGTGAGCTAGAAGCCCAGTAAGAGGATATATAAGAACAATATATCATGGGGTGAGCATAATCATGACATAGGCAAAGGATCATGAATATGAGAGGAGCATAAATAATAGACTTGAAATGTGACAATGCATAAAAAATGAAACGTCATGTCTTAGTGGTTAACTACCACACATACTTATGAACAAATATAGCATCTTGTTCACACATAATTTCACATTTACTCATGAGATTCATCACTTTACCCAATGCATTGGAGCACTATATAATTCCTGGCGCACCCGTCACATTTAAACATTCATATTGCACTATATAATTTTGGGCGCACCTGTCACATCATAACATTATAATTATCATGCTTGCCACATAGAACACATATCAAACATGTACATAAATAACCCATGTAAAGTAATGGTTTTCATCTCATAATAACACATTCATAATCTTTGGGTTCCCAAAAGAAAGAGGGAACAACATACTTGATACAAGAACCATCAACCTTGAATGAGTGGTAAAAGGTGAGATTTTGAAAGAAGAGTTCTTTTGGAAAACATTTTGATGGACATAAAAACCAGTGACAAACATGTATATCCCAGAAAAGTAAAGGAAATGATGAACAAATGATCTTTGAGGAGTAACCATATCAAAAATGGAGTGAAAGAGGGAGAACCCAAAGGAAGAAAATTGGGTTCGATATTTCCCCTTACCTTCTACCCGAATGCATCATTCTCTTTAATGTCCTATATAATGAAATTATATTCATTAATTAGAAATCTAGAACCATGTGTACATTAATAGGTTTCATTCTGACTTCATTATGTCATTTTATGTACCTTTGGATGACTTATAGAGTTTAAAAACATTGATCGTGGATGTTTGTTTTCATTGTTTTCTTGAGTGGTCCACTTGTATTCTTAAATTGATGTTTGGGTAGATCATGGGTAAACATCCAGAACTGGTATTACAAGTTGTTTATGATATTACAGAATCTTTAATGATTTTATAATGAGTTATATTTGATCCATGTGGGTGAATCATTAGATAAGAATTAAATGATGATTATTTGGGTTAATTTGAGCGGTTTTTGGATCACAATGAACTTGTTTTAACTTTTCACTTAGTAATATGGCCATATGTCATTTACAGAACTTAAAATAGAACATAATACATATAACATATTCTGTTTCAACCATAAAAATGGTTTAATGACCAGATCTGAAGGTAGAAATGGAAGAAGAGAGCATGTTGTTTTTGAAGGTGATAAATTATCACCACATGAACAACGTTCTCTTTAATAAAATAAAAGGAAGAGGGAAAGGGTGTGGGGTGATATAATATACCATTAGAATCATAAAATTAGAGTATATGTATAATACTGGAGTCAAAAAAAATTTGGATGATGATAGGTAGTGTGAGATGAAGAAAGGAACTTGAACTTGGATGGAAATTAAAGGAGAAGAGGGAAAGAAATTACCTTTAGAATCCTCCTCTTGAGAACCTCCATAAGGGCCTAAGCTTGGTCTTTTGATGAGACAAGAAGCTCTTGGACGTGGGGGAGGGGCTAGTGATGGTTTTTGGACAGAGTTTAGAGAAGTCTTGGAGCTTTAGAGGTGTGAGGAAAAGAGGGAGTGAATGGTGGCTTTTATAGTGGAGGGGAGAGGGGTTTCCTTAATATAAAATTGATTAGTTTATTCATTTCACCTAAGACAAGGAATAGCGAGTCTTGTATGACCAAGAATAGTAATTTTATAATTTAATCCTTAACCAAGTGCGCTAACATCAGTAGAAAATCATCTATGACTCAATTAATACATTATTTAGCTTTTATTGTGAATTATCGGATTCTACTATTCATCAAAAATTCATGTATCTTAGAAAAATCCCAAAAATTTACCCCAACCATTTTTCTATGTGTAGAATCCATGAATGAAGTCCATTTTTCAAAAATAATTTTCTAAATATTATTAATTTCATATTTAATTAAAATCCTAATTTACTTTAATTTTTTTTTAAGTTTATAGTTCTTTCAAAAATTATGTAGGGTCTTATAAAATTATCTAAAAACTATTTGACATTGATTCAATAATTTATGAATTCATTTCAGAGAAATAAATATTATTTTAAATTAATTAATTAATCATAATTATTCATTTATGACCTATAAAATACAAAAAATGTTTACTAAGGTCAAATTATCACTTTCTATGATTTCTAAATTTTATTTTATTATTCATAGGTAATGTTACTCTTATTTACTATAAGGGTCATATTACTATTCATAAGGGTAGGTTACTATTCATAAGGGTAGGTTCCTATTCACCAAAAATTATTTTTGTTCCATTATACTCCAAAAACTATCTTGAACACAACTGTGTATGTTGGATTTTTAAAATTCCAAACATAGGGGTGACAAAATTATGCTTAAAGGTCACTTATCACTTAGTAGTTCATTATTTGGTGTTTTTATGACATAGATATAAGAAGGGAATTTTCCATTGAAATTCTTTGGGTCGTTACATTCTTCCCACTTTAAGAAATTTCTCCCCCGAAATTTCACTTTACACAAACAGGTGAGGGTACTTCTCCTTCATTTCCTCTTCTGGTTCCCAAGTTGCTTCCTAAAACTTATGGTTCCTCTACATCACTTTGACAAGGTGGGTTGTCTTGTTGCGTAGAACCTTATCACTTCAGTCCAAAATTTTTACCGGCTGCTCCTCATAGGAGAGATCATCTTCCAGCTGTACCACCTCTGAATTTAGTACATGTGAGGGGTCTGGTATGTACTTACTTAGTAGTGATACATGAAACACATCATGAACCTGATCCATATTCGGGGGAAGTGCCATAAGATAGGCCACAGCTTCTATATGGTCAAGGATCTCGAAGGGGCCAATGTACCTTGGGCTTAGCTTCCCTTTCATCCCAAATCTCATGACTCTCTTCCATGGAGATATTCGAAGGAAGACTTTATCTCTAATGTCGAACTCCAAGTCCCTTCGACAGTTGTCACCATAGCTCTTTTGCCGACTTTGAGCAGCTTTGATGTGTTTCTGGATGACTTGAACCTTTTCTATCATCTCTTGAACTAGATCGGGACCAAGTAACTTTCGTTCTCTAACTTCATCCCAATAGGTTGGAGTTATACATCACTTCCCATAAAGATCTTCATAGGGAGCCATCTTAATACTCGAGTGGAAGCTATTGTTGTATGAGAACTCAACCAATGGGAGATGTTGATCCCAACCACCTTTGAATTCAAGAGAGAAGGATCTTATCATATCTTCAAGCGTCTGAATAGTCCTTTCAGACTGGCCACCAGTTTGGGGGTGATAGGCCGTGCTAAAATTTAATTCAGTACTCAAAGCATGTTGAAGGCTCCTCCAGAACATAGGTGTGAACCTTGGATCACGGTCAGAGACAATCGAGAGTGGAACACCGTACAATCTCACTACTTCCTTCACAAATTTCCTTGCAAGTTATTCAAGTGAGAGGTCTTCCCGAAAAGCGATAAAATGGGCAGTCTTGGTGAGTTGATCAACCACAACCCATATCACATTATTTCCCTTTGACGTCTTCGGGAGACCTGTGACAAAGCCTATAGTAACATTTTCCCATCTCCACATGGGTATAGGCAATGGCTGCATCATACCTTTGGACTTTTTCCGCTCATCTTTAACTTGTTGACATACTAAGCATCTTGATATATATTCCGCAATCTCCTTCTTCATGTTATCCTACCAGAAGTGTTCTCGGAGATCACGATACATCTTGGTACTTCCAGGATGGATAGAGAAATTTGAGCTATGAGCATTATCCAATAGCTCCTTCTTTATCCCGGGCGATGAAGGCACACAAAGCCGCGTTCCAAACCATATCACACCATCATCATTGATATGGAACTATTGCAGTTTCCCTTCCTTTACTGCATTCATCCTCTTTTGTATCTCCACATCATCCCTTTGTGATTCCTTAATCTTCTCTTGGATGGATGGTTGCGCAATCATTTGGGCAAGGTAGGATGTATCCCATGCCCTTACGATTCCCAAATCCTACCTTTGTAAATCCAAGAAGATAGGGTCTTTCTCAATCCTCAACATGGATAGAGTAGCAGGTTCATTTCTACTTAGAGCATCAACTACCTTGTTCGCCTTTCCCGGATGATTGTGAATAGAGAAATCGTAATCCTTGATTAGCTCTAACCATCTCCTTTGATTCATGTTGAGCTCCTTTTGTGTGAATATATACATTAGGCTCTTGTAGTCGGTGTATATATCACACTTCTCGCCATTAAGGTAGTGCCACCAGATTTTCAAGGCAAAAATCATGGCTGCCAGCTCTAGATCATGCATTGGGTAGTTCTGCTCATGTATGCTCAACTATCATGAGGCGTAGGCTATCACATTATCAATTTTCATGAGTACACAACCCAAGCCTTTCATTGATGCATCACTGCATATCAAAAAACTTTCTCCACTTTTCGGTAGTGTTAGTACAGGTGCAGTGATCAGCCTTTTCTTTAGCTCCTTGAAGCTTCCCTCACATTCTTCCTTCCATACATACTTTACCCCTTTCCTTGTTAACTTAGTTAGCGGGCTTGACAATCGTGAGAAGTTTCTCACAAAACGTCAGTAGTACCCAGCTAATCTTAGAAAACTATGAATTTCTGTGACACTAGAGGGCTTGGTCCATTCCTCAATTACCTTTGTCTTTGAAGGGTCCACAGAAATTCCCTCACTTGGGATAACATGTCCCAAGAACGTGACTTGATTCATCCAAAAGTCACACTTGTTGAACTTGGCGTACAACTTCTCCTTTCTCAATGTCGCCAACACAAGTCTTAGATGTTCTTCACGTTCCTCCATTCTCTTGGAGTAGATGAGAATATCATCAATAAAAACTACCACAAATTTATCGAGGTAATGTCTAAAGACTCTATTCATCAAATCCATGAAGATTATAGGGGCATTAGTAAGTCTGAAGGGCATCACCATAAACTCATAGTGCCCATACCTTGTACGGAAGGTAGTCTTCTGAATATCTTCCTTCTTCACCTTTACTTGATGATATCCAGAACGAAGATCTACCTTTGAGAAGTATTGAGCTCCTCTTAACTGGTCGAACAAGTCGTCAATCCTTGGGAAAGGATACTTGTTCTTTATGGTGATCTTGTTGAGTTCCCGATAATCGATACACAGCCGCATGGTTCCATCCTTCTTCTTTACAAAGAGCACTGGTGCACCCCAAGTTGATGCACTAGGGCGTATGAACCCTTTTTCCAGATGCTCTTGCAGCTGCTTCTTTAACTCCTCCAATTCGATAGGAGCTATCCTATAGGGGCACTTCGAGATAGGAGTAGCTCCGGGTATGAGTTCAATTGAGAACTCTACCTCATGATCCGGGAGAATTCCATGTAACTCTTCAGGAAATACATCACCGTATTCCCTCAATATGGGAATTTCCTCAAGGTTGGCACTTTCCTTCGACTCAACCATTTTGGATAGGTATGATTCTTCATAGGGAATCAACACACACACCATTGAAGGATTTTTCAAAGTATGTTCATGATCTTCCTTGCATTTGTAGAGGAGCATGGGATGGTTTGGAATATGAAAATATATTTCTTTTTCCTGACAGTTGATATGTGCTCTATATAACGAGAGCCAATCCATTCCCATTATAGCATCGAATTCCACCAAGGGAAGTATTATGAGATTTTCTGGAAGAATCTTCCCACATATGTCAACAGGTGAAGAGTCAAACACTTGGGTTGCAATGATTACACCACTTGGTGTTTGTAAAAATATCTCTACCTGAAGGTTTCGGGGCTTCGATTCTATAGTCCTAGCAAACTTACAAGATATAAAGGAATGCTTAGATCCAAAATCAAATAAGATTTTTGCCATTCTTGAGTGAATAGGATGTGTACCTTGTACAACTTCATTATCATGTTCCACCTCTGCAGTAGTGATGGCATAAGCCTACCCTTGTTCTTTTGGCTTTTGTGGTTGTTGGCACTGATTACCATTGAGAGCTCGAGGTTTAGTGCACTGGTTTGAATATTGCCCTAGCTCCTTATAGTTGTAGCATTGAACCACGAGTTGTTCTCTCCTTTCATCGGCTACATTATCCTTCCTTTTCATGTCTTTTCAACACTCGTGAACTTGGTGTCCTTCCTTCCCACACTTAAAGCATTTCCCCATAACTTTGAGGTAGTTCCCATGGTGCAACTTCCCACATTTTTGGCATGTGGGTCATTGATTTTTCTTCCCACCTTTGTCACTAGATCCACCAACTTGAAACTCTATATTTCTTTTCTTATCACCATAGCCATGGGACCATTCTCCAAACTCCATCTCCACTTTGAGAGCACACTTAACAAATTCTTCATAACTCCCAAATTCTCTAATTGAAAGAGCCTATCGAAGATGTGGTTTTAATCCACCAAAGAATCTATCAATTTTGCTATCATTGTTGATAACAAAACCTGAAGCATACATTGCGTGCCTTGTAAAATTTGCTTCATAGGTTGTGATAGATTCTCCTTCTTTTTTCTTGAGCTCTATGAATTCTCTCTCCATCTTCATGCGAAGAGTTCGTGGGAAGTACTTGTTAAGAAACATTATCTTAAAGTCTTCCCATTTCATCTCTTAAATTTTCTCCCTTGTCTTGGTGTTCTTAATCAAAGACCACCATTGATCGACTTCTCCATCTAGACTATAAACAGCTAGGGTCACCTTCTCCATCTCAGAACAGTGAAGGAAAAAAAGGATCTTCTCCATGGAGTTGACCCACTGTTCTGCAACTAGTGGATCGGGATATCCACAAAACGTCGGTGGTCGTTGCCGCATAAAACATTCGATAGCTAGTTACTCCATCTTTGGTGAAGGAGGACATTCCCTATTATTATGGTTATTATTCATAACCCAAGATATTTGGGTAAGAATCACCATAAAGTTTTGAACTCCACCTCCAATGTCATTGGGGATGTCGTTCGGGCAATCGTTGCATTGGCCCTCACATGAGTTGTTGGCCTCATTTCTCCTGGTTCCCACCATTTTCTAAAATAGAAAAAGTTAGAACAAAACATAAGTAAAAAAATCATGAATAAATTATTTATTTAATCAATTATACCAAAAACATAACATATGGGATCCCTAGGTAAATATTCTTGTGTACATATTTGTACTTATTCTCATGCTAGAGGTTTTCTATAGGGTTTACTAATCCTAATTCCCAGATTAACTAAACCTTTCCTCTAATACCAACTATAGCATCCCAGCCTTTTTCTTACATTACTATTAAATCATTTCAAAGATAAACAACATAATAGTATTATACATAGAGGATCCATAGGTTTAGTGTCTTGGGAAAACTAGGACCATACATGAAAAATACAACATCAACCATAAACATTTATTTAACATCTTCTTCACTAGCTTCTTAGTGGAACTTGTCCTCTCCTTAGTACATGTAGCCACCTGAGGATATACATCAAAAGGGGTGAGCTAGAATCCTAGTAAGAGGATAGATAAGAACAATATATCATGGGGTGATCATAATCATGACATAGGCAAAGGATCATGAACATGAGAGAAGCATAAATAATAGACTTGAAATGTGTCAATGCATAAAAAATGAAACATCATGTCTTAGTGGTTAACTACCACAAATACTTGTGAATAAAGCTTGAATCTTGTTCACACATCATTTCAAATTTACTCATGAGATTCATCACTTTACACAATGCATTGTAGTTCTATATAATTCCGGGCGCACCTGTCACATTTAAACATTCATATTGCGCTATATAATTTCGGGCGCACCCGTCACATCATAACATTATCATTATCATGATTTCCACATAGAACACATATCAAACATGTACATAAATAACCCATGTAAATTAATGGGTTTCATCTCATAATAACACATTCATAAGCTTTGGGTTCCCAAAAGAAAGAGGGAACAACATACTTGATACAAGAACCATCAACCTTGAATGAGAGGTAAAAGGTGAGATCTTGAAAGAAGAGTTCTTTTGGAAAACATTTGGATGGACATAAAAACTAGTGACAAACATTTATATCCCATAAAAGTAAAGGAAATGATGAAAAAATTATCTTTGAGGAGTAACCATATCAAAAATGGAGTGAAAGAGGGAGAACCCGAAGGAAGAAAATTGGGTTCGAGATTTCCCCTTACCTTGTACCCGAATGCCTCCTTCTCTTTAATGTCCTGTATAATGAAATTATATTCATTAATTATAAATCCATAACCATGTGTACATTAATAGGGTTCATTCTGGTTTCATTATGTCATATTATGTACCTTTGGATGACTTATAGAGTTTAAAAACATTGATCGGGGATGTTCATTTTCATGGTTTTCTTGAGCGGTCCACTTGTATTCTTAAATTGATGTTTGGGTAGATCATGGGTAAACCTCCAAAACTGGTATTACATGTTATTTATGACATTACAAAAGCCTGAATGATTTTATAATGAGTTATATTAGATCCATGTGGGTGAATCATTAGATAAGAATTAAATGATGATTATTTGGGTTAATTTGAGCAATTTTTGGATCACAACGAACTTGTTTTAACTTTTCACTTAGTAATATGGCCATAGGTTATTTACAGAACATAAAATAGAACATAATACATATAAAATATTCTTGTTCAACCATAAAAATGGTTTCATGACCAGATCTGAAGGTAGAAATGGGAGAAGAGAGCATGTTGTTTTTGAAGGTGATAAATTATCACCACATGAACAACGTTCTCTTTAATAAAATAAAAGGAAGAGGGAAAGGGTGTGGGGATGTCACGAACCGAATATGGTCACCACCAAAACCGGCACCAAAACCATCCCGTGACATGACCCGAGGGGCATTCCCGATCCCCACGGGCTGGCACAAGTGCCCGGGTATCATAAAATGAAAATTGGGAACGATTTACCCGAATTTATAAACATAAAACAACAAAATAATCCAATGAAACAAATCTGGATTTTTCAAACCAAACAATCTTTTACAAAAATTCAGAACTGAATTACATGGCTTAAAACAAATCAAAAGGTCTATACCAATGTTAAAAATCCAAAAAAGGACAGCCCAAGAACCCTCATGGAAAGGGGAACCGCCCACAAGCCACCTCCACAAGACTTCACCACCAAGGACCTGCTAGAAACTCGAACCACTGGAACAAAAAAACTGTACCCAACCTGCGACAACAAAAACAACCATGTCTACTTACACAGAAGGGTGTAAGTAGGGTGTGAGCCAATGCCCAGTAGGATACCACCACTAAGAGATTCCATGTGATAAACATTTAAAGATGAAAAGCATGCAAGTTTTCAAAAACATGAAAAGCTAGTTACAATTTCTAAAAGATGCTACTTTGAATAAAAATAGTTCTCAAGTGGGCTATCATTAAGAATCAACACTTTTAAAAATAATTTCAACAATACTGAATTTTCCAGCCAACTATACCGTATGCCGATGGTAAGTACAAAGTAAATAATGAGCACAAGAAATAGGAAGTAACCCCTAGGCACTAGCTAGCTGTGGGTCCCAGGTACCTCGTATCTCGGTGAGAGTAACCATCACAAATATCCATTCTCATGCACGAGCCACTAGTAGGGAACATACCCATAACCTAGTGGTCCCCAATCATCATCATCATAGTTTAGTTAGAGTTGTAAGCGTCAATCTTGCTAAGTGAAACTGAGGCCAAACCCCACGGATTCACTAGCATACTAGTACACGTCCACCCACCTAGATACCCAGGTTTTCCCCTTGTGCTCAAAAAAAGTTCAACAAGTCAAGAAATGTACATTGAACAAGAAAATATCATTTCCACATCACAAATTCACCAAACATCCCATATGTATACCACACAAGTTTCAAAAATCCATTTTTCATTCAAAATGATTTTGAAATCCGAATCGCACCAAAATAGCCCACAGCACATTTCACATTTCTTCAAATCTTCCAAAAAACCATTAAACAATTTTATAAAACAATTATAAGATATATCAACTCATATAACAGCCCACACACATGGAATATAACACTTCTTTCATAATCAAAAATTCAATTTTTCACATCACACTCACACAAAACACTCCACATCACTTTCACATCACTTTCACTCCAAAATATCTCCTTCAAACAATTTAATAAAATATTTCCAAGATGATACATATCACACAACAGACTTTTCACAAATGAAATGTACCTTTTAAAAATATACTCCTACCAAAACAGTTTGCTGATATAGTTTCACCTATTACACAACCCAATAAAGCATTCAAAACATTCATAAAACAATTATAAAGATTATACCCAAACATTGCACATAAAATCCCTTTCAAAAATCTCTTTTTAAGACAAAAGCACACCAAGACCCTACCAAAACAGAATTGTCAGCCCAATCAACATGAAATAATCCAAATTAAAATGTTATATAATCACGTTGAATAATATCACAAAAGATACCCATGAGAACACACAAATACATAAAACACTTTCAAGGAGTATAACAAGGTTATACAAATAAAACCATTCAAATAAACCCCATTTTTAGGCCCACATGGAACTATATCATTACCTAAACATAATTGGCAGCCCCTTTCAACAACTAATAAATCACTTCCACGTTTTACAAAACTACCACAAGATATAACACATGAAATACATTTGAAAAATACACACTTCAAGCAAAAATGTAACTTTAAAAAAAATACATTACTATTACAACCAAAAATGGTTTTCTTATAATGCACAGAACATAAGGAACATGCAAAATTATTTAATCATGCAAACTAACTCATCATTAAATGGTTACCCACGGAATCACCTACCGAATGTGTCAAAACCTTCAAATATTGGGACGAAACATCAACCGCATGACCGCCGCACCTCAAGGAAGTTAAAAGAAACCTAAAACCTCAATATTTCACCCAAAATACAGTAATTTAGAACCTATGTACGAACCCTAACTTTTGGAATTTTTTATAATTCAAGAATTAGGGAAGAAACCCTAAGCAATTTGAAAGAGGAAAGAAATAGACTCACCTACTTGAAACATCCTGAATTAATCACTCCAAAAACAATAGTTTCTGAAATTGAAAACAGCCAAAATTTAGGGATTCTTCGAAAAAGATATAGGATGTAATTTGGGAACTGGAATGGAGGGAAAAGATTAAGAATAGAGAGAGTTATGAAAGGATCAATTTACCTCTCCAAAATCTGGACGATTTCTGAAATCCAGAGAGTTTCGACTATTTTCGAGACTCTATCGAGCTCCAAATTGTGGGAGGAGGGCATGGGGTCGCGCCTGGGCTTCTTAGGGTTGAGAGGGAGGTAGAATCACCGAAAAATACATTTTAATGAATAAGATATTAATAAATTAATGAAACAATTTAAAACTGGAAAATGGGCCTTCGGGTTGGCCCAATTCTCAAATAAAAACCAAAATCCCCCATGCTTATGGATTTATAAAGGCCCCAAATTTAAATGTGGGGTTAATATATCAGGGGAGAACAATTAGGAGTTGGAATGAGTCAAAAATATTAAAAATTGAAAAAGTTATAAATGAAACAAAATTTATTTTTAAATCTGGAATTGGGCTCGCAGTTTGGCCCAATTCATGAAAACTCACCTATTCTCAATAAAACCTTTGAAAACCACCAAAACAAATCATGAGTGGAAAATAAATTTAAAATAACCCTAAAATAGGTTACGTACGTGACAATTCTCCCCACCTTGAAAACTTTCCGCCCCGGAAAGTCACAGCAAGGTCAAAGCAACAACCAAACCCAACTGAGAAACCAATAGGTACACCCTTGCCAGGTTTCACCCCCAAAGGTCAAAACACCTCCAGTGATCAATGATGGAAGGAATACTGTCACAAACCAAACTTACACCAATTTCCTGAAACAATAAAGTACATTCAGGATTTATCCCAAATGAAAACTCCTCAAATATAATCTGAACAATACTCAATCAATTTACCCAAAAAAAAACAACAACATTGAACAAGGTTACACTTCCCTACTATAACTAAACCATTGGAAACTCTCCAATATCAATGTTTACCCAATGAATATGTAGGTAGTTAGATATCTTCGAATGATAATACCTACTTCCTAGACAAGTCCAAAAAAAAATATATGAGTTACTCGTATGAAGAGACACAAATGGGCTCCCCACCATAAGAGATAACATAAATTGTTTTCCCGAGACAGAATCAAGACAGTAATAGTGGGAGGCCCAAACATACTCTCTAGTAAAAGGGATATACTTCCATTAAATGTTTATGAAGGAATATTCATGAGAATCATAGTGGGTCTCCCCACCATAAGAACTGACCATCTTAACCGACAAGCATGGGCCGACACAGAAAGACCCAAAAAGAAATCAAAGATTTAGGAAGGGCGCAGGATTAGTCTGCATGGTTTGGGAAACTGTGCACTAACTATGAATATAATTCTTTCTACATGGCTTCCTAGCACACGACCACTACAAAACGTTCACAAACTATGTGCTCAACCATGACGAAACCATAGGTTTGAACTATTCCCATCTTTCATACTAAGGATATGACTTTGTACAAGGGTTTAAATGGCCCTGGGATTTCCCCTAACTACGAGCCAGCTTCTCTCCAAGACCTATGGCTGGAGCTCAAATGATTGAAGCATCTTCAGCCTCGTAGTTAATATTTGGAAACCCACTAAATGAGAATTCTTCTTTTCGGTGCCACCAAAAACTACACCGCAGTCCCAAATAAGTTTTCTAGACATAACACATTCCAAACTCACTTTACCTTATCCCGATATTTCACTGAAACAAGGGGTGAGAAGATACACACGCATCACAACTTGTTTCTTCAGGTGAGAAACAATAGAAGTAAAGAACAACTACACTCACATTCCTCTAAAATAGATGATTTTGAAGTTTTTCCAAGGGAGACATTTGCCCAACATAACAAGGACTCTGAGAGGATTTCACTACATTCACCTATACAGTCAATCAAGTACATGACATCATAAGGCATCACCAAACATGACCATTTCAACTAATATAAACAATTCATAGAGAGGGGCCTTATACAACATACCCAAACAACAAACAATTATAGAAAGTGGCCACAATATCCTATCATGACCATATTTCCCACACCATTGGTTTAACATGAACTCATGATTCAAAGAAACTTTGAAGAACCCAAAGGTCTTCTTAGACACCATCGAGACAATCATCTACACTAACAACCCTAGACAATATCCACCTTCGACGAATCAAGAAACTTAAGAAACTAAGGTCTATTCCAACCTTCCAAGAGCACTCTCCCGTTATAAGAGGATCAAAAAATCAATGAAAGGAATGGGTGTAGACTCAATCTAAAATGCTCAAGAAATGGATTCCTTATATTGATCAACTGGAGGATTTTCCAATGGAGAAACAATCCGGGTTGCGCTTCAATTATGCATTAACCTTTAATGGGGGTGTACCTTATCCAATGAGAAAACCCAAGGACCCAACCAACCTGGTCCATTGGTCAAAACAAGCCATAAACCAGCTCCAAACACATGAAGGGAACTATCGTAAGGGCATCCCAATACATTTTTCAAAAGAGACCACTAACCGTCCCTACAACACAGCTTACCCACCAAACACAAACCCAAAACACAGTTCAAACAGAAGAGGTTCTTGGAATCAAAACCTCCCACAACATCAACATTTTCAAAAAAAACATAATATAAACCATTCCAAACAATTCATCAAGTCTTCATGTTTCTCTTTAAAAACATTTCTTTGAAAACAAATGGTTCAGCGGTTAGCGCATCCACCAATGGTACCCCATGAGCCTTACACATGCATGTTTCAGTGCCACACCGAGCACCCTCCTCATATCCATCTCGACACTCATCGAGTCATGTCATCAACCATCCATCTTCCCATATAACCCCATGCATGTGGTTGCTCACGAAAATACCAAAGGTTAAAACAAAAATTTGTTCCACTTTTCAAAACCAAAACGGTCAACCAACACATCCCTTTTTCTCAAAACCGCTAACCACGAGATCAAAATCCCAAATCACATCTAATTTTTTTTTTCAGAAAGTCACAACCATTTAGAAAATAACTCACTTTCAAGATATTCACATCAATTTCAAAACATCTCATCCCATTAAAACACACTCTGATTGTTTAGAAAACTCTATTGGAAACACTTTTCAAAACCAACTTCAATATAGTTCCTGCTTTCAAAGAGGTTTAAGCACACCATTTTACATTTCAAAACAATTCTGAAAATTCAGTTCTGCCATTTCATAAACCAAACCATTCCCTCTTTATTTGAAAATCATTTCATAAAAACTTTACGCTTCTTAAAACCAAGTCACCTTAAAACCCAAGTGCCAATATTTCAAAACTAAGGAACACCAGACAATGCGAGAGGAAACTAGTTTCAGTGGGTGATTTGGACATATGGTTGGCGGCCATATTCCAATCACTTCACTATCACAGAGAGTGTTCTAGGGAATATCCCCGGCTCCACATGGCTTGCCAGACCCTGCGAGCTCATTGAGACCATTAACGCAACTCTCTTTCATTTCCCCTAATCATCATCAAACCAAGAAAACCCAAAGACATAGACAAATCCCAACTTCCCCTGGCGACTTGAATCCTGAAATGAGGTGTGGTGATAAAGCACACTACCGATAACCAGAATTCCATGTCCCAACAATCATAAATCTAGACTATCCTGACTATTTCCCAGATAACATGACTCAAATGGAGCGAACCTCCTCTGATACCATTTTGTCACGAACCGAATCTGGTCACCACCAAAACCGGCACCAAAACCAGCCCGTGACATGACCCGAGGGGCGTTCCCGATCCCCACGGGCTGGTACAAGTGCCCGCGTATCATAAAATTAAAATTGGGAACGATTTACCCGAATTTATAAACATAAAACAACAAAATAATCCAATGAAACAAATCTGGATATTTCAAACCAAAAAATATTTTACAAAAATTCAGAACTGAATTACATGGCTTAAAACAAATCAAAAGGTCTATACCAAAGTTAAAAATCCAAAAAAGGACAGCCCAAGAACCCTCATGGAAAGGGGCACCGCCCACAAGCCACCTCCATAAGACTTCACCACCAAGGACCTGCTAGAAACCCGAACCACTGGAACAAAAAAAACTGTACCCAACCTGCGACAACAAAAACAACCATGTCTACTTACACCGAAGGGTGTAAGTAGGGTGTGAGCCAATGCCCAGTAGGATACCACTACTAAGAGATTCCATGTGATAAACATTTAAAGATGAAAAGCATGCAAGTTTTCAAAAACATGAAAAGCTAGTTACAATTTCTAAAAGATGCTACTTTGAATAAAAATAGTTCTCAAGTGGGATATCATTAAGAATCAACACTTTTAAAAATAATGTCATCAATACTGAATTTTCCAGCCAACTATACCGTATGCCGACGGTAAGTACAAAGTAAATAATGAGCACAAGAAATAGGAAGTAACCCATAGGCACTAGCTAGCTGTGGGTCCCAGGTACCTCGTATCTCGGTGAGAGTAACCATCACAAATATCCATTCTCGTGCACGATCCACTAGTAGGGAACATACCAATAACCTAGTGGTCCCCAATCATCATCATCATAGTTTAGTTAGAGTTGTAAGCGTCAATCTTGCTAAGTGAAACTGAGGCCAAACCCCACGGATTCACTAGCATACTAGTACACGTCCACCCACCTAGATACCCAGGTTTTCCCCTTGTGCTCAAAAAAAGTTCAACAATCAAGAAATGTACATTGAACATGAAAATATCATTTCCACATCACAAATTAACCAAACAGCCCATATGTATACCACACAAGTTTCAAAAATCCATTTTTCATTCAAAATGATTTTGAAATCCGAATCGCACCAAAATAGCCCACAGCACATTTCACATTTCTTCAACTCTTCCAAAAAACCATTAAACAATTTTATAAAACAATTATAAGATATTTAAACTCATATAACAGCCCACACACATGGAATATAACACTTCTTTCATAATCAAAAATTCAATTTTTCACATCACACTCACACAAAACACTCCACACCACTTTCACATCACTTTCACTCCAAAATATCTCCTTCAAACAATTTAATAAAATATTTCCAAGATGATACATATCACATAACAGACTTTTCACAAATGAAATGTACCTTTTAAAAATATACTCCTACCAAAACAGTTTGCTGATATAGTTTCACCTATTAAACAACCCAATAAAGCATTCAAAACATTCATAAAACAATTATAAAGAGTATACCCAAACTTTGCACATAAAATCCCTTTCAAAAATCTCTTTTTAAGACAAAAGCACACCAAGACCCTACCAAAACAGAATTGGCAGCCCAATCAACATGAAATAATCCACATTAAAATGTTATATAATCACGTTGAATAATATCACAAAAGATACCCATGAGAACACACAAATCCATAAAACACTTTCAAGGAGTATAACAAGGTTATACAAATAAAACCATTCAAATAAACCCCATTTTTAGGCCCACATGGAACTATATCATTACCTAAACATAATTGGCAGCCCCTTTCAACAACTAATAAATCACTTCCACGTTTTACAAAACTACCACAAGATATAACACATGAAATACATTTGAAAAATACACACTTCAAGCAAAAATGTAACTTTAAAAAAAATACTTTACTATTGCAACAAAAAATGGTTTTCTTATAATTCACAACACATAAGGAACATGCAAAATTATTTAATCATGCAAACTAACTCATCATTAAATGGTTACCCACGGAATCACCTACCGAATGTGTCAAAACCTTCAAATATTGGGACGAAACATCAACCGCATGACCGCCACACCTCAAGGAAGTTAAAAGAAACCTAAAACCTCAATATTTCACCCAAAATACAGTAATTTAGAACCTATGTACGAACCCTAACTTCTGGAATTTTTTATAATTCAAGAATTAGGGATGAAACCCTAAGCAATTTGAAAGAGGAAAGAAATAGACTCACCTACTTGAAGCATCCTGAATTAATCACTCCAAAAACAATAGTTTCTGAAATTGAAAACAGCCAAAATTTAGGGATTCTTCGAACAAGATATAGGATGTAATTTGGGAACTGGAATTGAGGGAAAAGATTAAGAATTGAGAGAGTTATGAAAGGATCAATTTACCTCTCCAAAATCTGGACGATTTCTGAAATCCAGAGAGTTTCGACTATTTTCGTGACTCTATCGAGCTCCAAATTGTGGGAGGAGGGCATGGGGTCGCGCCTGGGCTTCTTAGGGTTGAGAGGGAGGTGGAATCACCGAAAAATACATTTTAATGAATAAGATATTAATAAATTAATTAAACAATTTAAAACTGGAAAATGGGCCTTCGGGTTGGCCCAATTCTCAAATAAAAACCAAAATCCCCCATGCTTATAGATTTATAAAGGCCCCAAATTTAAATTTGGGGTTAATATATCAGGGGAGAACAATTAGGAGTTGGAATGAATCAAAAATATTAAAAATTGAAAAAGTTATAAATGAAACAAAATTTATTTTTAAATCTGGAATTTGGCTCGCAGTTTGGCCCAATTCATGAAAACTCACCTATTCTCAATAAAACCTTTGGAAACCACCAAAACAAATCATGAGTGGAAAATAAATTTAAAATAACCCTAAAATAGGTTACGTACGAGACAGGGGAGATATAATATACCATTAGAATAATAAAATTACATTATATGTATAAAACTGGAGTTACAAAACAATTTGGATGAAGATACGTAGGGAGAGATCAAGAAAGGAACTTGAACTTGGAAGAAAATTAAAGGAGAAGAGGGAGAGAAATTACCTTTAGAATCCTCCTCTTGAGAACCTCCTTAAGGGCTTAAGCTTGGTCTTTTGATGATACCAGAAGCTCTTGGACATGAGGGAGGGGCTAGGGAAGGTTTTTGGGTAGATTTTAGAGAAGTCTTGGAGCTTGAGAGGTGTGAGGAAAAGAGGGAGTGAAGGGTGGCTTTTATAGTGGAGGGGAGAGGGGTTTCCTTAATATAAAATTGATTAGTTTATTAATTTCACCTAAGACAAGGAATAGTGAGTCTTGGATGACCAAAAATAGTAATTTTATAATGTAATCCCGAACCAAGTGGGATTAAATCAGCAGAACATCATCTATGACTCAATTAATACATTATTTAGCTTTTATTGAGAATTATCGGATTATACTATTCACAAAAAATTCAAGTATCTTAGAAAAATCCCAAAAATTTACCCCAACCATTTTTCGACGTGTAGAATCCAAAAATGAAGTCCATTTTTCGAAAATAATTTTCTAAATATTATTAATTTAATATTTAATTAAAATCATAATTTACTTAAAAAACTGTTTTTAAGATTATAGTTCTTTCAAAAATTACGTAGGGTCTTATAAAATTATCTAAAAACTATTTGACATTGATTCAATAATTTATGAATACATTTCAGAGGAATAAATATTCTTTTAAATTAATTAATTAATTATAATTAATTATTTATGACCTATAAAATACAAAAAACTTTTACAAAGGTCAAATTATC
Organism: Viscum album; assembly: GCA_963277665.1. Classification (NCBI taxonomy): domain Eukaryota; kingdom Viridiplantae; phylum Streptophyta; class Magnoliopsida; order Santalales; family Viscaceae; genus Viscum; species Viscum album. The sequence goes on from OY728128.1 coordinate 331,057,075, forward strand.
ACTTTTTATGATTTCTAAATTTTATTTTATTATTCATAGGTAATGTTACTCTTATTTACTATAAGGGTCATATTACTATTCATAAGGGTATGTTACTATTCATAAGGGTAGGTTACTATTCACCAAAGATTATTTTGGTTTCATTAGACTCCAAAAACTATCTTGAACACAACCGTGTATGTTGGATTTTTAAAATTTCAAACATAGGGGTGACAAAATTATGTTTAAAATTCCAAACATAGGGGTGACAAAACGCTTCTTTAACATAGAATTTATAAAAGAACGGGTATTATAAATTCATAATTGAACCATATATGATATCATAACAATAAAAATGATTCTATAATAAGTCAATAACATTATTTAAATCATTATACAAGAGGTCTAGATACATACGAATCATATCATACATAAGGTAAGAGATAACTTTTCCAGTCTCGTTTTTATCCGAGAATGTTTATTCATAAGTATTTACTGGGGTTATGTTTATTATCCATGTCCATATGTTCTTAAAATGTTTTCATAAAATGTTTAACTTTTCTTCCATGTATGTTTAAAGTCATTTTTACCCTTTTCTACTTTCACCACATCATATTGAAGGAATATTTCTTTTGTTTACCATATGAGGTACATTTTGACTTTTCCGACAAAAGTACGAGGAGAATGTTTTTTTAACTTATATGGCATGAACAGATTTTTAAGGTTTCATAACTACTTATTTTAAAGAAGCTTACTCTACAAGATTTCATGACTATTTTCAACAAAATCCTTTTATTTTAAAATTACATGGCATTTAGTGAGAATAAAATGATTTTGAAGAAGAAAGGATATTTTCCCCAAGAATTATTTTCAAGTGTTTTATCAATACCATTTTCCATTTAAGATGACATTATTTCATATGTGTATGTTTCAAGTATAATTTCTCTATGATTTACATTATTTCACTTCTCTTATGATTAAATGATATCCATTTGTTTTATATGGATTATGTTATGATGGAATGGTGTTTATGAAACCCATTTTATTCGTTGGGTTATTATGAATGATGTATGTTTATTTTGTGGCACACAAAAGAATGATTTCATTATGAGATGGGTTGTACCTATATCTCCCTCCAATGCATTAGGTAAAGATTTATATCTAATGAGATAGACATGGCTGGAAGGGTAAGTTAATCCGGTTCAGTAATACAGGACTGGAATGAGGAGTGAACTCGATTCAGAAAGGGACTTTGTCCACTAAGATTGTCTTGGCAGCAATGCCTTGGATACTATGGAAATTATATCATGTTCTTAATAGTTTCCACAATCACATGTTTTATTCCCATTATATTTTATCATGATTGATGTTCCTTTATGATATATTCCTTACATACTTCCAAGATTTATGTCTTTTCTCAAGATTTTGATGTTTAGATTTTATGTTCAAGTTTTTGCATTCAAATGTTTATGGATTGTGTTATGTTTTCTATGTTTAACCTTACTGAGAATTTGAGCTCACCCTTTTTATATTTTCTTTTCCCAGGGATATAAAGAAAGGTTTTTGGTAAGAAAACCAAAAGGGGAAGATCTTTATGGGAGATGTTGAAGATCTTTCACCATGATTAGAAGATTACGTTCCGAGTTTCCAAAGACACTAAACTATTATGGTCCTTTGGTGTCTGTTTTTGTTATGTATTAAGTATTCCACAAAAGTAATGTAATGTCCATGTATGTCAAGCTTTGGGTCTCTACAATAATAGACCAGCTAATATGAATACCATATGTTTTATATATCATTGGATGTTCCCATATAAAAATATGTGTGTTAGTCCTCATATTTTATATTTTTATTAATTTATATCATGAATTGTGTACATTGATGTATTATAATAAACATTGACAACATATACTCTCAGTGAAGTATCATGCATTAACTTTGTCATAAGTAACATGACATTAATAAATAAGACAAGAAATAATTTTTCCCTTCCATTTCAATGAAGGTAGACATCATTAGACCTTTTATAGGAATAAAAATATCTGATTAATTCAATGGAAATGGTGGTTTCTCAATGAGTTCATATTATTAAGTAAAATAAGGATATATTGAGAATATAATTTGATAACACAAGAATGTAATTTTCTTAATGAAACATTAGGACAAAGAGATTATATGACACAATGAGCATCTGTGGGAAGTTGTTGTCATTGTATCCTTAACATCTTTCGTTATGTGTTCCATGACATATTTCTAGATTCTAATCTTGGACTTTAGTCCTTGTCAACTAATGATATTAAGAAAATTTCTTTGTGGGCCACACACTAAGTGTATCTATAATCTCAATTGAATTGTATTTGAATTTAATTTTTTGAATAAATATTTCTCATGGATTATGGTTTAAAAATTATTCTAGTATGGTTTATTACATAAATTCAATCACCTATTATTGTAAATAATATATGTGAGATGAATATAAAATAAATATTATTTTCTAGTTATATTATATATAATATTTATTTGACTCTTATATATTCTTAGGATAAAAAATTATTATTTTTTTGGTTATTAGTATATTAAAAAAAATTATCTATTAATTATTTATTTTCTGAATTAATATTATAGTGATATTTATTTATTTAAATAAAGATTTATTTTTTACAGCCTGATAAATCGTGAGGGGGATTGATGGACTAAGTTAATGGATCAGATGAATTTATATAGTTGTATTAATATCATTTATATCAATATTGATTTATTTATTGAATAACATATTTTCAAATATCAATGAGTTAACACATCTAATGGAATATAATGATCATATTATTATTATTTGACATGAGATTTTATAGGGAATATAGAAATTAGTTAAGGGGACTTTGTACAATCACTAAATCTCTATACCTATGTATATAACCTAATGTATAACAATTTTAGGGAGATAGAGAAAACTTTTGTACATAATGATATTTTCCTAAGAATTATCTTTAGAATTAAATAAAATCATTCACCACCTTCTACTAAATATTAAGATAAAAAAGGGATAGTATTTTAATATTGAAATTATTATTTTTGTGATCATCGATGAATAAGGAAACAGGATTGGTCTTGGCACACTAGCACCTAGAGTATCTGTAACACCCTAGTTGTTATTTTGAGGTATAAACTTGTTTATTTTCTTTTTTAATCTTATAAACATTCCTTTTATATTAAGGGAGGGTCTAGGAGTATCCATGACTTGTTCAAAGATGAATTATCCAAATTTTGGAGAATCTATATGAGACACACAATTGGGGAATGGTTAGTAGTAAATGTGTGGTGAAATCGTGCATCCCATATATAAGATAGCATGGTTTGAAAAAATATTCGGGGGATTCTGTATAACTTTGATAAAAACTCTAGACATGTTGTAGAGGGTATTCTAATTGGTTATGCTTGGTTTGTAAAATCGTATGCCTAGCCCACACCCATAGATCCACATAGGCAATGACCCTGCATGGTTGTAACATGGTTTTTCAAACTGTGTGGGTTATCCATGAGTGGGGTTCTATTTGATATTGACTCTAACACAGTTGGTGCATAGTTTGGCCAACCATGAGGCCAAATCGTGTGACCTCTTAATGTTGGGTAAAATGATATTTTTTACACTCTTCCACTATAACTCACCTACCTATTTTTATTTCTTCATCCATGCACAACCCTCCACCCCTGTTGAATCTCCTCAAGGATTTCAAGCTAGGCATTGAGGTATCTCCTTTATTTAGACTCTGATCAGACCACTATTTGCCTTATTTGATTATTCTTGGTGAGATTATCGAGAGATTTGGGAAAATGTATTATTTTATGTATCTTCCTTCACAAAATCGAGTTATACACGTTGTGTTTCAAGAATATCAACTCTATAGGTATATGTCTTTTACTGTGCATGTTATCGATGATAAGGATTTTGTGTTGGATCTAGATGAATCATATGAGGAGCATCCAGTGCATATTATAAACTAGTATGAGAATCTACTATTTGGGGTAAGATGGTTTCACTTCTTCAAATGATATGATAGTATAGATGAATCCAAGAGGGGATCTGGAAACATTCAAAAATTTTAGCTCAGTTTCCTAAGTTGTTCAATCAAGACCGCTATAGACACTTATCGATGATGATAATTCATCATAGGGGGTAATTTAATTGTTTAGTGCTTTTTAATGTTCTATAACCCCCATTTTTTTATCTGTTTGTTACGTGGAAAGTTAAAAAAATTAATCATATTTTAAACCTTATGTATGGTCTAGGGCCTACATTAAGGAAAAACGTTTCAACAAATACAAAGGATGGATTTTTAAGGGTTATATAAATGTAACACTTAATTTTCTGGGGTTACATAATGGAAAATAGTTGTTATGTAATTGAAAGGTGTTTCTTATAGTTGTGGGAAAAGGTAGCACAATGTTTCTAAATGAAATATAAATGTATACTATGTGCTACATTAGAGTATGTTGGTATTTCTAAATAATTTATAAAGGTAACTCTCCAATTCCGTATTTTATGTATGGGTAAGAGGAATTTTCATTTCATTGTGTCATGGTAGCATTTTTTGTGCTTAGGGGTAACTCCATCTTTCTAAAGGATGTATAAGGGTAAAGATCGATCTGTATAAGTGTGGCCTAAAATTTAGTCTCTTTGTAAGGGTAAAAATCCTTACCCAAACATGATTTATGGGATATTTGAAAGGGTAATATCACGACACCCTTACACAATGCCTTTATTCATAAAAAAGTGTTTTACCATAATCTCTGATTTCTTCCTCCCTAATAAGCTCCAATAAACCCTTTTGATCAATTTAAAATCATAAAATCTTGAGGAATATATACCATTTTGTCATTTAGGATTACAACACATTTTATGGACGACATTAAACACTCTTCATTCAGGATGCTTTTTGAAGAAAACTGTAATGGTGAATTTAATTTGTGGTTATTAATGTTGCATACTAGTATGCGATTTTCCTTGATGAAAATATAAAAACCCTTGTAGCCATCAAATTTTGGATGCCATATTGAGTTCAAGAATCCCAAAGTTCCTTTATATAATATCTTAATGAACTCTTCATGTGATTCTTGACCTTCTTTTGGTATCTATGTGTTGCATTGTTATCTCTCCCCCTTCCATTGTTTGGTGTAGTGTTTTAAGGGAATAAATTCCATGTATCTTTTCATGATATATTTGTGAATTACACCCTCCTACACATTCAAAAAATTGATAAATAATTCTTTAAATGATATTAACCAATAATTATCTAAGAATAATAATAATTACAAAACAAAACATGTTTATCTTGGATTATTCTAGAGAGATAGACTATTATTGCACATAGTTTTACAATTATTCTTTATGGAAGGAATTGTTAACTCATGTGTTGGAATAATTTGGTAATTTTTTATATTATCTAGTAGGGAGAAAATATTATAGCATGTGGTGTTTTATTTTTTTGAGAAATAAAATATTTGGACTTAGTTCTAGGAATCCATGGAGATTGGTTGGAATTGAGTAATATACAGATGATATTCAAGTGATGATCTCTCGACAAACTATAAAGTTCTCTGTGGATGAATTTTATGTAGGACGTTCCTTACAATTTTAGGATCCATTTTTCACTTTTTTCCATGGTATGATTCATGTGTTAACATGATTTGTGCTCTCCATTAATGGTGATTCTTTATGGCTATGTACATTTCCTTGTTACCCTTATACGATTCTTGTTGCATGAGATTTGTTAGGGTATAATTTTCCATGCTTTATGTAGATTCACTAGATGTTTTTTAAGCTAATACATATCTCATGATTCCATTATAGGTTTCTTTATCATGATATAAATTTTTGTGAATTAACTTTACATGGTTTTTTTGTTCTTGGTACACATGATAGGTGACCATCATGCTATGATTTCCCCTTAGAGGAAGAGAGTGCATGATGTGCAATTATAATGATGGAGGATAATGATTTCCCTATAGAATAGAAAAAACTCAATGGATTGAGGATTATTAGGAACATTCTTAAACGTAGTGCCTTTTGTATTCCATATAGCATGTCAACTCGATGCCTTATGGATTATGAGTATCATGCCCACATGATACATTGTGGATTCTACATGGCATGTTGATGAACTTATGGATAGTTCATTATTATTTTACATGAATCTTGATCATCATTATGACATGGAATGTTTTGTGGGGGGATTGTGAAGGATTATTTAGAACACAACCACTTTATATGTGATAATTTTTATTATACTTTCCTTCAAATTTATTACTATCATGGAACACACCGATTGTACATGTGTACACCAGTTAAAGAAACATTAGGAGTGTCTTACTGAATTTTGTTACTCACACCCTACATGAGCATATCGATGCACACTTAGAATTCATATATAGGTATTTTAATAATGGAAAGAGCTATGTGGATGATGAATGATCTATGAATCATGGAGCTAGTGAAAAACTATGATGGATGTCATTGGACTACATAGTTTTCATTTATTTATTTACCTGCTTCACTTGTATACTTTGGTTTGGATTGCCACTATGGGGGATATTTATTAAATTTATGAATGTTTTCCCTTTTTATTATTTATTTTATTCTTTTTACATTGATAATTATATTATTTATTATATTATTTTAATTATTATGTGTGATATGACATGATAATAAGGGTATAGTCTCCGCACAGACTATCTTAGACCATCACTACTAGTCGGCAGCCTATTTTATATTAGGAGGTGTGCATGAGGTCATGTGGGAATTTGGTTAAAACCTAGTGTTTTGTTACAAGTCATTAAATTGGTGAAAGGAGAAAATTTTATTCTTTAAAAGATGATTTTTTCTATCTATAATTTTTAATAAAATTAGTTTTTGAAAAAAATACAAGATTGTAGATATAAAAAATATTTTTCTCAAAGAAGACATGCCCCAAACCCCTCCCCTCCAAAGGTATCCTTCCTTGGATGAAAATATGATAAGATAGATTATGATGTTTGGAACCCGCCTCTAATAGGCCATGATTTGGAAACTATCACTGAGGTTTTACCATCCACACAAATGTGAGGAATTACCCTATAATAAGAACAATTAATGTGAGATAAGATAGAAACACCCAGTAAAATATTCTTATAATTGAAAAAAAATATCCCAATACATGCATGTAATGTAATACATGATGAATAACTATAAGAAAACTACAATTATCAAAATAAAAATCCCTATTAGTTGTCTAAATGACCAAATAGCTCATGAAAAACACCATGATTTTGTACTTTACATCCCGATCAATAACTAAATTTTTTATACACGAAAAATACTTTACTTATATGTAGGGGGATCATAACAGGTATAAACTGTTGGATCCTCCATAGAGCCTCTCACACAAAATATTAAGAGAGCATACTAAGGACCAGTGAATAATTAGTGAAACAAAACTTTCATCTAATGAGGCTTGATAAGTTCTCATCCTAACTATGGTTCTCTCACCAAGTATTAGATACAAGTAATAATATAATATCCAATAAAATATAAAACATAAGGAGTCCCACTACAACTTCCACATTGGTTTATAGCTCTACCCCAACATCACATGTCATGATTTGTCTCTCTAAATATAATGTTCATGCATCAAATAAAAATGTATAATCACTTTCACCACAAGCATCTCATAATATCTTAAACATCACCCCAACAAGATAGTAATAGAGTAGTTTTATAGGAGCCACCACTTCCTCTACCCCATGTACTATACCTTAATCCATTATAGCATGTACACAATTACCTATAGTAATACTTAGGATACAATATCTTGAGATATATGTGTGTGAAAACAACATTAAGACATCACATCCATCTGTACACATATATGGGAAAGTAAACACTGTGCATTCTCACAAATAATACATTCGGGAGAAGAGAGTGGGGAAAGAGGGAGTAGTAAGTCATATGTTCCTCACCAACCTAGATATTAGGGATAACACCCTCCGTAGTTTATAGGGTGTTAGTCACCCAAACGAAATGGGTGGGGTTTCATATGAAATAAGAAATTATATAGAATATATATAACTCAAAAACCACAAACTGAAAAACTACCCAACATTAACCTTGATAGAAACTATCATCACATAGAAAAATTATTATCAACATGAAGGACTATACATCCAAAAATAATAAAACCATTTCAAGAGATTCTAATTTAATATTTCCAATAATGATTTTAAAAATATATTAATTATTCTATAGTTATTAAAAGTCAACCTTTGAGCTCTCAACATCCCATATTAATAATTTATTATTCAGTATATTCCATTATTCTAGTTACTCTAGGAATTTTTTTAATAAACCATAAAATATCCATAAACCTTGTGTATCTATTTACATTTACTAGTGTGGAAAAGAATGCAGAAATTAAAAACCTATCAATTTTACATTTATTTAAAATTCATAAAAAGTAATCATTTGAACTTTCTTCATAACAGTCAAAGGGAAATAATAGATTTAAATTTCTCCATTAGTCTCAATGGAATCCCCAAGATTACTATGAATATCACCATCCATCCTTCAATCTCATGTATGAACTGCTTCCAAAATATTGGGAACCCATACCCATTTCTTACCAAACCATCAACCATAAAAGGCTCACATCATTTTACATAGTGAGGATCATATCATTAGAAAATGTACAAGGAATCAAGAAAACAACAAGCAGTTAAAAAGGCATATATTCCAAAAACCAAGGCATCTATCCTTATTAAGAAAACCATCTCACTCATACCCCAAAAAAATATTTATCAAGAAACCAATTTATTACCAACATTAATTAACCAATTCTTTTATCACATGTTAACACCATAGAAAACCTAAGGCATTAACTACTAATAGCTAAGAATTATTTAAATGTTTTTCAAGAATAACATTAATTTAGATAAATTATAAGGAAGTCACATTTAAATTAAACTTGCCACATTAATTATTTTTTTCATCAATCATTTCTAAAATTATGTTATTTATCTAATTTCCAAACAAAAAAAGACATGAGAAATCATAGCTTAAAAAAATAAAGAACACCATGCAGTCATTATTACTCAAACCCAATTTTTTCATTAATTCTAGTTTAATCTTCATTATGGTTAATTCCACTACTACCCAATGATAATAATCATGATAACATCAAAATTTAACTTAAACATGGAAAATCAATGAATCACATACCATAAGGCTTTCAAAGTTATTCAAATGAGAAGGTAAAAGTAGTGTAGATCTCAAATCACCACTCTCCCATAAGATACCTAAATTATCTATCGGATCCCAACTATGATTGTTCCCCTGAGAAAAAAAAATAAATGCATATGATTGAAGGAGATCAACCATCATAGCACGGAAAGGTTTAACCGATGAAAATGAAACTAAATAAATATTTCTTGAGTTAGTTCCATTGAATAAAATTAAATATACTTTATGGTTACCTATATTCATAGTTTTGAATAATAATAAACATTTTATAAAATAATAATTGTTTTTATTCATGATATATTATTTGAAAAATGTTATAAGAGTGGTTATCACACTAAAAGATCAAAGCAGTTTCATGTAATTATGTTATCCAAAAAGTTCCACGAAAGTATTCTTAAATATTTGTTCTATAGCCAAATGATATCATTTGATGAGATTAAAATGTTAGAGGATATTAGGTGTGGATAATCTTAGAACATTGATACAATTTCTCATGGTGTTTTCTGTTGGTAATTTCTAGTACCGAAGGTAATAACAACTTGACCTTTCATTAGGAAATCCACATTCTTATGTTTCATTAGATGTTCCTATATGTGGATGTTTGTATTGACCCTCATACAGTAATATTATTATTAATGAATATTATTAGTAATTTACATTTATGTATTGATGAAAACTTAAAAAACATATGTTTGTGGTGAGGTAGGATATGTTGGGTGAATCATGAGTAATATTTCATTAATCAATAACGTGATAAATAATTTTTATGTTATGTTCTTAATGGAATTTGATATCTTAGGACAATTTATGGATATGATGTAGTCAAAATAAATCCATGTCCTTAGAGTTATTTTGAAGGGTATATTTTAAAAATGTCAAAAAAAAGACATTGATTACATAGGTTAATGAAACTAGCATGCAACTAACTTAATTAGAGATTTAATGATAAAGGGATTATATTACACAGTAAGAGTTCGTATGAGGATTTATGACATTGTGAGATTAAAATTTTTATCTATGGACTTCATGGAGTGTTTCTAGATTCTAACCGTAGAATTTGGGTGACCCCACCTAATGTCCCGAAGAAAGAGGTAGAGTGTCACACACTAAGTCTATATTAGTTAAATAATTATATTATTCATTATTTAACAAGTTGAATGAATATTATTCCCATTCTTGGTTTAATAATTATTCATTTTTATTTTATTTCATTTATTTCATTACTAGTTATTCAAGAGAATATTCTATGAGTAGAACATTTAATAAATCTTTAATCATTATGTTGTGAATAGAATATTCATTTATTTATAGAAAAATAATTTGGTGGTATTTATTTACTAAATAAATAGTCATTATTTAAGGCCATATAAATATTTTGTAGGAATGAAAGGCCTATTTTTATGTTCTAGTGATAAATAATATATATTAAATATTATTTAAATAAATTTTATACAATTTAATCAAGAAATAATATTTAGTTAATTTGATAGTTTTTCACATATCAAGAAATAATGTTATTATTTTTATTTTAGATATGGGATTCTATGGTGATTAAGAAAATAATAATGATTCATGTGAAATTATTATTTTCTAACCCTAGAACTATTTAAAACCAATTATAATATTTCCAACCATAACCATTTCTGTTATGTTGTTGTTTTTCACATCAACTCAAGGAGAATTATCTCACATCCTTGAAAGAACCTCTCCCAGAATTTTCATGAGAATAAAGATAGACTAACCACCCACATTCATCTTGATTCAAGTGAGATCAATAATAACATATCTTGGAAGAAATTCACATGTTGATCATGGATGAATAACACAAGACATAGGATCTACAACATGAGAACTCAAAAATTCCTATGGTGATGATAGAATGTTCATGGATTTCATGTAGAACACTACTACAGTAAATCTATACTAGATTACTACCATGAAATTAAGATACTGTGTAGAGAATTTTTTATATTCATCATTGAAGAAATAATCCACTACATGGGATTTCCTAAACTGTATAAATTAATTATAAATCATTATATGATGATCCTTTGTTTGGTTCTGTTGTTTTCATGTAAATTAATATTTGATATAATTACATTGGACAAAAAATTATTCATCTATGTAAATCATGGATTAATCATTGATTATGACTCAAATATGAGTTGAGAATTCCCTCACAACACTTCTGATATCTAGTTGTATCAAATAGTTCACATATTTATTTATAATTAAATAAAGATTATTGATTGATCTATGCATTTACTATTAGTATTCAATCATGGTTTAACTGTTATTTAATAAAAATCGTTATATATTCTTCTCTTCCCCTTCATTCTCACTAACATTATCAATAAACAAATTAATTATATATGAATTTTTTTTGAAGAAATCATTCGGTGGTGCTAATGATTCTAACTGGATGGAACAAGAGTACATGGTGTCAATACCATCCGTACACATCATGTACCCATATTTATTTCACTAGGGAAACTCACAAATTAAATTGGAATTAATTTATAGTGTGTGAATTTAATAAATTTCAAGGGTATTTAATACTCTATATGTTTACCAGTCCATCTTGGGGCACAGTTAGCAGAACTACATGATGTGTAACTATAGTACGTGACATGCAGTCCATTAGTCAAAAATGGACCATGTATTTTATTACATGACCTACGTGACTAGTTTTAATAAAACTCAGATACCCCATGGTGTGTATCCCATGTACATGTTGTGCAATCCATTAATTACCATGTAAGGACCACATTCTCAGTCCTTAAGAATGTGTCGTTGATAGAAAATGAGGATCTATACATGACATTTAGAAGGTTGTTACACACTATGTATATTACCTGCTTTTGTAAAATCTAAAACTAATTTATTATATTATTTAAAACATTTTAATATATGTTCTTTTTTTCATTCATTCAACTCCTATATGTTATGTAATGGTTCTTATATACACTAAATATCTAATTATATTTTCTTTAATATTTAGAATAGTATATCATGTACCAGTGGTAATACTATGAAAACATTATGTGTATTAAAATGTAGTACACAATGTAAATAACATGTGTTTCATGTGTCATTAAATTTACTCATACATGACATGAAATTATGTGAAAAGTATTTTATGAAACATGTCACATGAGTAAAAGGAATATGAAAATAACACATGATTGGTTGTTCATATGGGTACTCATCGTGTTGCCTAAAAGGTATATGTTTTGTACATAGTAAATTTTAAATAAATTTATTTATAATTTATAAATTTATTATGGATGATGATATCAATAATTTTTGGATGAGAATTAAGATAAAAGAGTATATTATTGAAGAATATAATTAATTTATTCGAACATGATCTATCTTAAATAATAATGATTGGGAATGAATTATATTTAATCAATGTGTAATTCATTGCATGTATGTGGGTGATCATGAGAATATACCAGAACATTTTATGTGATGTTTTCAATTAAATTTATTATTAAATTATAATGTTATAATACATATCATACCTCATCTCATTATGGAACAAACTATGTTCCCATGGTTTCCTTTTATGTAATCCCCCTTAAAAAATCATTTGGATCCCCTCACTAGTGTGTAAGTAAACTCTTATGTAATTGATAGAGATCATAGGAGAGTGGAGGTGGTTCATGTATATATATGAGGAAAAATGATCGCAAAATATACAAGGGTCGACATGTGGAAAGTTTCAACATGAACCGAGCCATGAATCATGGTTTTCCCCTATGTCAATGATTAGTTTACCATCTTCTAGATAAAATAACTATTCAGAAATGATAATGATTATAAAACTCTAATAATTTTAATTATGTCATGTTTCATGGTTATTTTCATTATGGATGTTTTTTCGTGATCACATGAATTAATGAATTAATAATAATGAAATTTAGAACTAAAAAATATATTATGTATAAAATTTATCTAATACATGGTTAATTACTTGTGTAAATCCACCTAAAATTAAATATCAAGTGATAAATATAAAAATTAGTAAATTTATGAATAAATATAAAAAATACCTCAATAGTATATTGTAATTCAGTGTATCCCTCCACTACTTCAATTAGAATAGAACAATAGTTCAAAGTACTTTAATGGATAAAAAAGTTGGGGTGCTTATAGTTGTTGGGGAAAAATAACATTGGTTTTGGGACAACATAAATATTTTCACATGAACAATTGATTACCAAATTAGTACTGAGAGGCAAGGGTTGAAGAAATCTTAATTTGGTGATATTAGGATTGGAGAGTCTACTCAATAGATCAAGGAATTGTGTGTTAATGTAGTTAGAAATTTTTTTCTTACATTAAACCCTTCAAAAAACTTCTTTCTGTAATGTATAGATTATAATAAGGGGAATATGGTCCCTTGAAACTAGAATTTACAAGATATGGGATGTTAGGGACAAATTTTGAGAGCTAATAGATTAAAATAATATAGTGGGAGATTAATAGATTTAATATTTATCTAAATATATGATATAAAGTACCAAAATTATTCTCATTTTATTTATAGAAATGATAATTAACATGAAATCAAACATATTACTATGATCCATACATGAGAGGGATTAGATTATCACTAAAACAAATTTCCATAATAGAAAAGGTTATTATATGTTATTAAACACCATGAAAAGAAATTATAGGAGCTTGAAAACCCAATTCCTGAAGCACCTGGTCAAGAGAGATATGGGGAAGAGTTTTCTGTCTATGGTAAATATTTGTATGATTCCACATATGTCTAATATTTCTTTCTATCTTCCATTTCCAAGGAGATTCAAAATAAATATGAGGATATGGATGTGTATAACATGATGTATCACCTTCATGATCTCTATCAAGAGATTTCGATACAATAGAGATATGAGATCTATAATGTACTATTCACATGCAAGCTTGGATGGTTAGTGCCAGTTGGGCCTCATGTAGTCAAGTTGATTGGATACCAATTGTTCTTGTATATCTTTGGAATTAAATTCCATAATGATATATATACAAATCTCATACTTTTTAATATACTGAAATCCTTCCCCAGTCTCATTATGGATTACCACATGAATAGTGGTGAGAATACTCATTCAAAACTTCTTATTGTCATTTTCTATGTCGACAAGGGAATTAGGAATGAAAAATATGTAGTATTATAGTGAATAAAAAATGTAAGAACAATAAAAATGGTCCCAAAACTCACTATGAGTCTAAACCTCTCGAGTATCATCCTTCCAAGAAGAATATGTTCAAAAGGCCTGATAAGGAAATGGAAATATTGTTTTTTATGTCGTAAGTTGGGACACTGGAAGAGGATCTCCAACAAAATTCTAGGGCAAGCTAAAGGTGTGTTCATTATCAAGTTTAATATTTAAACATCAAAACATTGAGTATTAGATATAGATTGTGGTGACCACATCTGTATCCAAATGTAAGAACCAAGTATATTCCAAGATATTTCTAGAAGAGAGGTAGATCATCGAGTAGTCAATGGTGAAAAACTTTAAAACATGGATATAGGATACCAACACCTTCTGTTTCCAACAAAAATTATTTTTCTATAATATAATTGTTATTTGAGTCCAATTTTTACTAAAAAGTCATCTATGTTTCATTCCATGACATGTATGGATTAATTTTAAAATTTGGAAATTGAAAAATATTATTTAACAAAGATAACATTTGTTAGGGTATGACACAACTAAATAATGGTATTTATGTTTTAAATTGAGATAACAAAGTATTTGAAATTGAAAACGAATCATGTTCACATTACTCATATAACACCAAACTGTGGTATCACCATATTCATCACATAAAAATGAAGAATTTCAAAATGTCTTGTCAAGATATATATTTATACTCTTATGAGCTAAGTCCACATAAAACCTATCATGCATGTTTTCAAGGTGAAATAACCAAACCTCCATTTAGAGGACAGGATGAAAGGGCCAATGAGATTCTAGGATTGTTACACATTGATGTGTGTGTAAATTTTACAGTGGAATATATATCTGGATATTCTTACTTCATAACTTTTATAGATTTTTTGAATAGATATTGATATGTCTACTTTATGTTGTATAATTCTGAGGCCATTGAGAAATTCAAAGAATTCAATAATTAAGTAAAAAATCAACTAGGTAAGAAGATAATGAACCTTCTATCTAATCATGGTGGCGAATAACTTAACCAAGAGTTTATAAAGTTTCTTTGGATGTTTGAGATTCTATATAGCTCATTCCACCTTATACACCTTGGTGAAATTATGTTAGTGAAAGAAATAATCATACCTTGATAGACATAGTAAGGTTAATGGTGAATCAAGTAGATCTTCCATTATATTTTTCAAGGTATGTAATAAAAACTATGAAATACACACTAAATATAGTACCAATTAATGTGGAAAATAGAATTCCCATCATGTTTAAGATTATAAAGAAACTTGTTCAGTTACATACACATGTATAGGGATGTGATACATTTTTTAAATCCATGTTTGGAAACAAACTAGAACCCTGAGGAAGGAATTTTGTATTTACAAGATATCCCATGGAAACCAAGGTATATTTAATTTATAACCCCATAGGAATGAAAGTGAATCTCAAGAGAGAATCCATATTTCTTTAGAGGGAGCTCATCTGAAGGATCTCAAGACACCTTGAGAGGGGAGGGGTGAATCAAAGTGTCATCTTTTTAATCTATTATGATGGATCTTGTTTCCATATTAGAAGGAAATCATTGAAAATATAAGATGGATATTATCAAAAATGATACATTCACATGAAAAGAGATCACACATAACAATTTTACTTGGTTCACTACTAAGGGATACAACCACGGAGAATATGCTGACAGTGTGTCAGTCATATCAAAATCCACTATTAATCACTAGTTCTGGAGTGAACAAGTTTAAACACAGTCACTCTATTCTAGGAACCCTAGTTTTAAAAAAATTTAGGGATAACATACTATGTCCCTTGAAAAACTTTTGTTGACTCCCCCTTGCTCACTACACTGGGAACAGTCTGGACATAGTTTATCGACTTTAAGGTCACTTCAATGGATTGTAATTAAATCATTCATCCTCAATTATAAATGGCTGAACTATAGAAGTCATGTTTTTTCCTATAAAAGTAATCGAATTTTTCATGCATTTTTTATTTCATAGAATATTCCTCCACTAAGTGGCCTCCTTCCTCTAAAAATCATACTCCATCGCATACTATGAGTTCTTCCTCCATGTACAGCTCAACTCTGTGTACTGTGAGGGATTACTCTATATACATCCCTACTCCTCTGCATACTTCCCTACTCTGCATACTGTGAGAGCTTCCTCCTCCAACCACTCTCTCTTTTGCGGTCTATTTTATCATCTGCGGACCACCACTCCTTCATGGACTGTTTTCCTCCTCCGCAAACCAATTTTTTCATCGTCGAGTTTTCTTCATGTGAACAACTCTAGGCTTCTCTGAATTCTTTTGAAATCTCTAATCAAAATAACATTCCCTAATTAATAGATTAGTGCTCTTTATATAGGAAAATAGATCTCAAAATCTCACTGATCCTTCATTTCCCAAATCATCAATTTGGTATATCCTCGCCACGTACCACTTCACCCATGAACCATTTTCCCTATGCAGTCTTCATAACATAATTTTTCCATCATAGTGTCTAAAATAACCCTCTAATTTCCAAAAATGATGAGCTCTCCCACATATCTCAAACCTTCCACAAACCATTCTCCACCCACGAATCATAAGTCATCATAGTTAACCATTTTACATTCCACAAATCATTCATGTTAAGTGGTTTGTAGTTTGCTTCCTTGTCTTATTTTCTGCACCGTTCCTCATGTCACTATTTGTAGTTCTTGAACTATTCCTAGAAATCTCAGTCTGTGCACTATCTTTTCAGTCCACATATTTCACACTCCTACTTGGAAAACCTTCCTTTTCCAAAAAAACCCTAATTTTGACGCCCAAAAAATTTTAAAACACTAGGAAACTATGCCACCTTCAATACTGATTTCAGCCTTAATCATTAGACCAAATTCTTTGAAAACTCCTTGGTATTCCATGTGTATTCTGAAAACAAACACAAAATGTACTCCATTATAATCAATGAATAGCCTTGGTTTTAACAATATTTCCATTTGGATTTGTTGGAAATATACAGATAAATTCAATAAAACATCCACCATTGTCAAATCCTGATATACAAGACACAACTCAGCCAACACTGTATGTCTACATGATAAATGCTCAGTGTAGAAAATAATAGGGTAAAATGAATTGGGATCTCATGATACCAAAGTATGAGTATTTCTAATTTTTTTCTACATTCTCATTTTCTCAAAACATGCTCCCCTTTGTAACTAATTATTCTCCACCATTGTAAATTTTTTGAAATTATTTGTTCTAAATATTTATTATAACTAAAAAATAATTTCATTCTCCTCCTTTATACCATTTAATTTCTCTAGCCACTCCCATTATAAATACACACAAAGAGCCAAATTTTGACTTGTATAGTAGAAAACACACTCCCCCTAGATCGTATCACCCCCATAAACCTGCATCAATTTAACAAATAGATTAAAATTGTTAAAACAAGTTGGGACAGAGAATTTTCATGAACTCCTCATGCACTAGAAGGTGGTTTAACACCATTATTAAACAGATGTGTTCTGAACAATTATGCTGACAATGTCTTGTTCAGTATTTCAACAACTTGATCATTAGTGCCAACATAATCCATTTTAATAAAGCCTTGTTCAACATTTTCCTTGATAAAGTGATATATGATTTCTATGTGTTTCGTACAATAATGTTGAACATGATTCTTAATAATATCAATTGTGTTCTTTTTATCATAGTAAATACCCATTGGATGTTTCTTCTTATTAATAATATCTGTCATTTGTTTCTTTATCCAAAGTAGTTGAGTGCATGCCTTTGTAGTAGAGATATACTCAGCTTCAATAGTACTAAGATAAGTATATTCCTATTTCTTACTCAACTATCCCACACATGTTTTACCAATAAAGAATCATCCACTAATTGGGGACTTTCTATCAATCACATATCTAGACTAATCAGCTTAAAAAATCCTAATCTATATTATACTTCCCTACAGAAAAGTATAAACAATAATTGTGAGTACCTTGAATGTACCTCATGATTCTTTTAACCACCACCATATATTATTCCTTTGGATTACCTTGAAATAGGGTTGCAAAGAATGTTTCATAGAAAATATTTTATCATGATGATGTTTAGTAGAGTAGGATTTTTATGACTTTCTTGTACAAGGTGGGATCCATAGAAGTCATGTCCTCATGATATACCAGTTTAATTAAAACCGCAATAGGAGTTGACATTGGTTTGGAGTAATTTATATTAAATTTATTCAAAAGCACTCTTGTATTCTTTTCCTAATAAATAAAATTATAGTTTTTACTTTGAATCACTTGAAGCCCCAAGAAATATGTGGGTTCAACAATCATAGACATTTCAAATTCTGATTTCATGTGATTGAAAAATTAATCTACTTATCCTTCCATGATTCCACCAGAGATAATATCATCAATGTACACCAGTACTGTGAATTGATCTTTATAAGAATTATTCACGTAGATATTATGATCCACTCCTCCTATTTCTAAATATATCTTCATTAGATTGGACTCCAGCTGATATTACCATGC
The DNA here is from genome assembly GCA_963277665.1 of Viscum album. Classification (NCBI taxonomy): domain Eukaryota; kingdom Viridiplantae; phylum Streptophyta; class Magnoliopsida; order Santalales; family Viscaceae; genus Viscum; species Viscum album. Next base: position 331,076,061 of record OY728128.1, read on the forward strand.
CCATGGTGCATGATTCAAACCATAGAGTTCCTTCTTTAATCTGATAACTATCATTTCATCATTACCAAGAAGAAAACCTAGAGGTTGTTCAATGTTAAATTCTTCTTCAATAAATCCATTTAAGAAAGATTCCTTGACATCCATTGGATACACTTTGTTTCAAATTTGAATTTCCACTGTGAGAAAAATTCATATTGACTCCAATCTAGCCACTGGAGCAAATGCCTCTTCAACATAAACACCTTCAATTTGTGAATAGGCCATACACATGATTGTTTCCTTATTTCTAATAAATTTACTTGATCATCAAATTTATTGTTTTAAATACACTTCATATCAATAACACTGTGGTTATCAGGTATCTTAACTAAATTACATATTTGGTTCTTATCGATCTTATCCATCTCTTTATTCATTGTCTTAACCAGTGATTCATCCTTTTAGGCTTCGTAAAATGAGGGTAGATCCACAACAGAAAGGAATGAATGTTTTGCATTATTTCTCATTATCTATGCCTTCATGGGAGCTGTCTAATCCTCAATGATGTTGGATCAATCAATTTATGCTCTTTCAATTTCTCCTGTGAGGTTCATAATAATTTTCCTCAGCCATGGTTTCCTCTTTAGAAACTTCTTCGGAGTCCACATCATGATGTGACTCCTAGATGTTTTCCATTCCTTCTTATACTTCTGTATTTGGATTTGTTCTATGTCCACATTCTTCTTCATCTTACATCACATCAACATAAGAATTCTTTGAAGTATTTGTGGTATTGTCTTCAGTGATATTTACATCACTGCTTTCCACAATGTTTTCAAGATTTGAATTCAAACATTTTTACGATTACCTATTCATTGAATATCCAAGGAATATTCCGTCATCTACAGTATTACCATACATTCCTTGATTTCGAACTTAGTTTCAGATAAAAGATTTACTTTCAAAAACATGAAAATTCTACAATGTGGGATTCCTTCCATGACATAACTCATAGGGTGTCTAGGTTTTCCCAATATAAATACCTATTCAGTTATGAATATAAACTGAAGGTTTAACAACCACTTTCCCTTAATGGAGATAGATACAAATCCCAATCAGTATAGTTTTGTCTATACTGTTCACCTATCAATTCCAGTGCTCAACAGATCCATTTTGTTTTGGAGTTCTCACATCAGCCATGTCATGTTGTATTCCATATTTCTCTAGGTAATTTTCAAACTCAATGGATGTATATTCTCATCCATTTTCATACCATAAAACATTGATTTTCCATCTAGTGTCATTCTTAGTTTTTTGCTGATAAGTTCTCATGCAATCAAGAACCTTTAATTTCATGTGTATGACCATCGCACAATCCATTCTACTATAATCATCGATGAAAAGTAAAAATTATCTTTCTCCATGATTTATGGAAATACTTATCAGACCACGTACATTTTTATGGATGATATTAAGAATATTGGATTCTATTTTCTTATTTGGGTTATATGAACTGCACACCAAATCTCCTCACATGCAAGCATCACAAGCCTTCTCCCATTCACACTTCATATTTGGGATATCCGTGAAAATATTTTGTTTAGATATCTTTTCCATGTCTTGTTTATTAGCATGCCCCAATTTCTAATTCCACAAGTATTTTTCTTTTTCAAATGTAATGTAGAAAATGTTCTCTTTACTATCAACCCGATATAATTTTCCATTTGTTATATAATCATTCACAAGAGAATTCATTATCTTTCCTTTAATAGTGCATCCTTTATGATTGAAAGTCACTATAAGTCTTGAGTAATAGAGTTGAATCACACTAAGGATATTGTGAAACAAACCATCCATATAAAGAAATTTAGTTTTCTTCATCTCACCATTATATAGTTTTGTTCTTCCACTAACTTTAATCTTCAATGATAAATCATTACATAACCTTACCATTCCATCAATCCTTTTCTTAAAATTATTTAATATGTCTTCATTTCCCATCAAATATGAGGATCATATGCTATCAAGAATAAGGTTGTTGCTACTCTTTGTATCTTTGAGAGGTAATTAAATAAGGGTGGATATCTCAGTTTTATTCTTTTCATTCCATGAATTACTAGATTGAGTATAGGACACTGATGGCCTTTAAATTCTCTCTTCCATGTAATCATGTTCTTCAAACTCATACTCTTATTCTAGAGGAGAAAACTTGTATATAAGAAAAACACCATATGGTTGATGAGCATTGACTTGTCTCTTAATCCTATATGAATTTTCCATGATTCTCCTCCACCTGTAATAATAACATTATGGCCACATTTATAACAATGGAAACAATATCTACAGAAATTATGTCTTCCATATGAAGTAGGATACACATTTTTTTATATTTTTTGACCACCTAGATCTTCCCAATTCAAATAGATCCTTGCCTCTTCACAATATGACATTGTATGGCCCAAATATCTATAGAATAGACATTTAATAAGTGAAAATATCTTCTCATTTATATTCCTCCTCATGTCTCCATCCTTAGGGGAAAAAAATTGGATTCCTATCATTTATGGATTATTGAGAATAGTTTTTAGTTCTCCTCTCAGTTTGAATTGAGGGTCTCTTTTTCAGCACTTCAGATGACTTTTCAATATGTCCATCTTTTAGCCATCATTTATTTTGACCCATTTTATTTGTAGCATTTGATGTTTCGACATCATAACTGATTCCACTATTTCCCATGCATGTGGGTATTTGATCATTCAAAATCTTTTCAACTCCATTGAAACCATGCTTAGCTCTCTCCAAAATCTCAATATCTGATAATTTTCCAAATTGTATTTTCTTCTTTGATTCTTTTGAATTTGAATCACTTTTGAGTTTACTCCTAAGTGTAACAAGTTCTTCTTTGAGTCCCTCAATATTCTTGGACTTATCCTCGAGTTTGGATGTAAGGACATTGATGACCTTTTTCAGTTCTTCAATTTTGAGCATCAATTCTACTACATCTATTGTGACTTCAAAGGTTGTTGACTGATCATTTACTACTTCCTCAAGTTGATCAGTTTCATATTCTTGTATATCAATCTATTTTGATGACCATTCCACAACTTCGCTCAACTTTTTACATTTCTTCCATTGATTCTCAAGCTTACTAAAAGCATATTTATGTTTCAACTTGAGATTGTCATCAATGGTCAACTGACGATCTCTAGCTTTATCTCCTGATGGTTTTATCTTTTCAATGGTATCCATCATTGACGCATGGGTTCCATATTTAAATTTTGGTTCTTATTCTTCAACGTATTCACTATAATCATATTCTTATTCACATAAAAAACTCTTTCTCAAAAAATTCTTACCAAACATGAAGTCTCCCTTTTTGAAAATCCTTTTTTTTGGATTCTACATTTCTCCAGCTTCACTTTCTTCATCGTAAAATATTATTTTTCACTGAGAGGTAATGTACCCAACTTTTCCATAGTGAAAACAAACTAGAGGTAACTTGCCTTCAAATTTCCCTTTTTCCCTTCATGAATTATTTATCAATGAGAGAAATAAGTTATTTTTTTCATTATATTCATCAATAAAATCTCTTAAAATTTATTATTTTTCTATGGCATTTAATTCCATTTCCTTTATTACTTGATTTTTTACATCATCTGGTTTTACTCTCATCTCATATGCTACCAGGTTGCTCAGTAGATAATCCAGAGAATGTTTTGAAATATCCCTTTCCTCAAGGTTTGACACATTTCCATTTTAAAGAGGTGGGAGTAATCTCAATATATTCTTTACAATATTAATGTCTTTGATTTCTTCACCAAGTATATGTATTTCTCTAAAAAAAATAGTAATTAAATTGAAAATTTTATCTACATTTGGTTAGGATTCATATTCCGATCATTAAACCAATTGTAAAAAACTTGTAGTTTTACCTCTTTCACTTTGTTATCACCTTCATATATATTCTCCAGTTTTCCCATGTTGACTTTACTAATGTGAAACTCATCAACTTTAGATAGATCATATTAGAAAGGGACATAGTGAGGAAATTTTATTCTTTAGCATCATCATCAAGCATTTTTCATTCTGTATCATTCATATATAGCCATGTTGGATCAGCAACCTGTAAAACATGTGCACTAGCAAAAAGGACTTCTATTCTAAGAGATATCAGATGAGATCTCATCTTGTTCCTCCATATCTGAAAGTTACTTCCATCAAAATAGGGAACACCCATGACATTGACCAAATTATACAGGATAGCAATGGACATATTTAACACTCATAACCTATAGGCTCTGATAACACCAAAGGGATCTCGGGACAACCTGAGAGGGGAGAGGTGTATCAAAGTGTCAAAATTTTCTTTTAATATGATGGATCTTATTTCCACATTGGATGGAACTCATTAAACATATACAATGAATATGATCATTAATCAAACATTCACATGAAAAGATATTGCATGTAACAATTTTACTTGGTTTGCCACTAATGGTTACATACAAGGAGAATACGTCGGTAGTGTGTTGGTTATACTAAAATTAACTATTCTTCACTAGTTGTGGAGTACATAAGTTTAAACATAGTCACTCTATTATAGGAACCCTACCTTTACAAGAATTCATGGATAGCACACTGCATCCCTCAGAACACTTTTGTTGAATCCCCCTTGCTTAATGCACTGGGATGGATCTAGACTCAGTTTATTGACTTCAAGGTCACTTCAATTGATTGGAATTAAATCATATATCCTCAACTTTAAATGGATTCTTTATGGAAGTCATGTTTTCCAATGTAGATATAATCCACTTTTTCATGCGCTTTTTAATTTATAGACTATTCCTCCATGAACTGGCCTCCTTCCTCCATGAACCATACTGTACCGCATACCGCAAGTGATTCCTCCACATACTTCCCTACTCCTCATACTGTGAGATCTTCCTCCTCAAACTTCACTCTCTTTTTTGGTATGTTTTCACCTATGCATACCACCACTCTATCCATGAACCATTTTCTTCCTTTGTAAAACACTTTATCCTTTGTGGATTTTTCTTCCTAAGAACCACTCTAGGCTTCTCTAAATTCTTCGGAAATTTCAAATCAAAATCACTCACTCTAAAGAATAGATTTTAACTTGTTATATTGGAAAATAGATCCGAAAATCTCACTAATCTGAGATTTACCAAATCTTTGATTCAGTACATCTATACAACATACTGGTTCACTCATGAACAATTTTCTGTATGCGGTCCACATACCACTAGTATTACTTCATGGAAGCTCAAATAGCCCTCTCATTTCAACAATATATGAGCTCTCCTACATATCAAAAACCTTTTATGAAACATTTCCCACCTGAAAACCCCAATTCTTCACCAAAAACTATGTTCTATTCTAAGAACTATTCTCAGTATGTGGTCCACCGTTCGCTTCCTTTTCTAGTTTTTTGCGTCATTACATATACCATTGTTCACAGTCCATGAACTATTCATGTAAATATTATTACGTTCATTGTCTTTGTAGTCCACATCACGTACACTCCAACAGGGAAAACATTCATTTTTCAAAAACAATCTCCCAATTTTGAGGACCAAAAATTTGGCAAACATAGGGAAATTGTGCCACATTAAATTCTGATTTCAACCTCAATTGTAAGACCATGTTCTATGAAAACTCTCTAGTCTTCCATATGTAGATAGACAAAAAACACAAACCATACTCCATTACAATCAAAAAACATCCTTGTGTCCAACACCATCCTCAAGAAGAATAATTTGAGCATGATTTACTTTGAGGATGTTGATTCTCAAGATACATAAGTTTTAGTACTAGAACAAAGTACATAGATCCCCATAGAATAATTTCATTCTAAAATATATTTTTTACTAATCACCAAAGATAGTGACTCATTATTAGTTGATAATAATGATTTTATATCGTAAAATGAGTTAGTAGATAGATAAGAAGCTACAAATTGGAAGTTATCCATTAATTTTTATATGGATTAAAATTATCATAAATAAGTTTTGGTTTTGCTCAATATTCCAGTTTATGTAAATATAATTAGATGAAAATAGGTATTCAAGAGAAAATTGGTCATTGAAGTTAATGTAACTATAATTAAAGGCTAGTTTCTATAGTGTTTAAACAGTGTCATGTACTTGTCTATGATGAAACCTTTTCCATAGTTTCCATTTTTAAATCCATTATAATTCTACTTTCTATTTATATTTACCATGACTATGAAATTTGGAAGATGAATGTCAAAATAGTATTCCTTAATATAAACCTTTATAAATACGTCATATGGAACAACTGGAAGGTTTTTTGACTCCAAATATTTATAAAAAGGTTTTCAAGTTGTACATATTCAGTTATAGATTGAAGAAAGAATCTAGTTCATGGAATATTCATTTTGATGAACCTATAAAACAATTTGGTTTCATTAAGAACAAATTTGATCATGGTGCTTACAAAAGTTTTAGTGGGAGTGTGGTTGTTAGTATATTTGTATGACATATTAGTTATTGGAAATGACATACCAGTCTTACATTCAGTTAATGAGAGGTTAAATATATGCTTTTTAATAGTAGACTTAGGTGAAGCATCCAATATTCTAGGGATCAAGTTCATTTGTGATAGATCCGAGAGGCTTATTAGACTATGTGAAGGTACAAATATTAACCAGATACTAAAGTGATTTAGAATCGAACAATCCAGGATAGGATTACTTCTAGTGTTATATGGTATATATATTTCCAATAAAATGTGTCCTTATACACTAGAGGAGAAATATAGAATGAGTAAGATCTCATACAAATATACAATAGGGTCAATAATGTCTTACATCTTATGTATTAGGATTGATGTTTCTTATGAATTGAAAATTGTAGGAGTATATCAATATCACCAAGGAAAACACCATTAGTTTTTTTATTATGGGTTTTTTAAGTATCTGAGAAGAAGTATGGATATTTTCATGTTCTATTGAGGAGACAAGGACATAGTTATAAGTGGTTATACTCATGATATCTTTAAAACATATCATAATGATATGATTTTTTTATTCAAGTTATGTATTTAGTCTTAATGGAGGAATTATGAGCTTGAATATTTCAAAATAGCCATTTCCATTGATTCTAAAATAGAGTATAAATATCTAGAGGCTTTTGATGTAGCTAAAGAATCTATTTTGATACTCAACTTTGTCTATTATCTTGATGTGGTACCTGAAATTAAATACCATATCACATTATATTGTTATAATAATCCATCAATGGATCTTGAAAAAGAATAAAGGGCATACCAATGAAAAAAATAACAATCTTTTGATGTAACATGACTTGAGTTAATTTTTTTAGAGGGGTGAAGTTCTTGTAATAAGAGTTCCCATGGAAGAAAACACAGTGGTCCTATTACCTAAAGACTTATCTTAGTAGAAACATGATATCATATGTGAGCTATCAGATTTAAGGTTACTATAGTTAGCTATAAGGAAAGTGGGAGTTTATTGGAGTTTGATCCCAAGAACCAACTTATGTGTACTTTATGGTTACCTTTATTAATTTTTTTTAAATATTAATAAACTTTTTATCACATCATGATTTTTCTTCTTCTTGAAATAGTATGTGATAATGTCCTAAGAGTAGTTTTCATTTTATATAGTTATAGTTTTTCCCAACTATGATAAGAGCCTATTAGATCCATGATAGTATTATAAAATATATATTGTATATTCAGATGGTACCATTTGACCAGACAAAAATGATACAGTCTGTTAGGGGTGGAGACTCATAGGACCTTAAGGTTATTTCTTGTTGTGCTCTCCCTTGGTAATTTATATGTATACAATTTTGAGAACCTAACCCACCATTAGGAAATATACATTTAAATGTTTCAATGGATGTTCATATCTAAAAACATGTGTATTGATCTGTAAAATTTAATAATATTATTATTAAAGAATATCACTAGTTTCATACATTGATGTGTTTATAGAAACCAAGATGAAATATGTTTGCGGTGAGGTAGGATAAATTGGGTGCAACATGAGTAATACTAAATTAATAAATAAAAGAAGATAAGATTTTTCACTTCGATTATATAACAAATGTTTATATATCAGGACATTCAAAGTAAATTAGATAGCCCGAATAAATCTGGGGTTGCGGTGTTATGGTGGCGGTTTAAATTTTAGAATGTCAATGAAATTTACATCAAGAACATAGGTTGATGATACGAACATGAAACATGCTTGATTATATATATCATGAAAAGGAGATTATATTACACAATATATTTCTGTATGAGGTTATATGTCATTATAAAAGAATCAGTACCTTTACATGTTACTAGATACTGAACATGGATGTTGGGTGACCCTGCCAAATGCAATGGATAAAGAGGCCTAAAGGGTCACATTCTAAGTGTATCTAAAAACATAGTCTTATGATAATAAAATTTATTATTTAACATTTTGAATAAATATTATACTCTAATATGGTTTAATAATAATTTATATTTTTCTTGATCACATATATTCCATCCCTAGTTATATGGGAGAATATTTTGTGATAAAAAAAATTAAAAAATATTTATTTTATATTATGTGAATATAAAATTTATCTATTAGAAAATAGAGAATTGATATTTATTTATTAAATAAGTTTTTATTATTAACAGCCTGAAAAATATTGTGGAGAAATAACCACTACTATAAATTTAGGCTATAGCCACAGATCTATAGCCATAGTTTTATAGGTCCATGGTTATAGCCTATTTATATCCACAGTTAAATTAAGAAATCATGGCTAAAATTTGTCGTCCCTTTTTTGCCAAAACCTGATAGGCACCTCCTCCATTCTCAATGACCCTCCATTCCATCCTCCCCCGTCCTCCCCCGTCCTCCCCCGATATGCAACCCTCTGTACTATCCTCCTCCATCCTCACCTGATCCGTGACCCTCCACCCTAAACCTCCCTCTCATGGTGGATCCCTCCTCCTCCATCCTCCCTTAATTCATGACACTCCGCTATCGACCTCTCTCATGGTGGTTCCCTCCACCTCCATCCTCCCTTGATCTGTGACCCTCCTCCCTCAACCTATCTCATGGTGGAACCCTCTTCCCAGATACACTCTGTGTAGAAACCTTCAACCCTGATAGAGCCCATCGCGACCACTCTCACCATTTCATGGAATTTATTTCTAAATCCATAACGAGGGGGGATTTTATCTATTTCGAGGAATCTTGTTGATTTAGATCGGTCCATACATCAATATCAGATGAAGAGGCTCATATAACTATTTGGTAGGTGGTCCCAAATTTTCTTCTTCAATTTGTATGAGTTGTATGTGCTTTATGATGTGAGCGTCTTGAAAATCATGTAAAAATGTCTTGAGATGAAACTAGATTTCATTTCATCATGTTTAAAGAGTGAAATAATAATTTTAGGGTTGTGAGAGAACCTTTGGGTGATTTTTTTACTACATGTCCATATATAACCATATATATAATGTAAAACATTATTAAATTATGGTTTTATAACTTAAGAGGGGTTTCCATTGATATGTTTGACTTAGTAGACCTTGTTATGTTCCCTTGAGTTCCCCATGATTATGGGGAACTCTTATATGTGAGTGGTTAGCATGGGGATTACCTCATGGTAGGATTTTGTTTACGATAGATCAATCGATCACTCAGTTGTCTGTATTTTGTGCCACATTATGGTTTTCTTATGTTGTGTGTTTCAATTTTTATTGTAAAAAAGTACATTTATTGAAATTTTTTGATTAAAAACCAGTTTTGGGGGAATATTTGTTAAGTATTTTGAATATCATGTATAATGATTTCATGAGTAATAAGGTTTAATAATAAATTGAAAATTATTTAAAATGAAAGTACAATTCATGAAGTGTTTTAACTTAAAACGTTTTTAGTGATTAATTTGAAAATGGGACTCGAGGATTCTTTTGATTAAAACTAGGTTTTATGTTTTGTTTTTACTTTCTCATGAATATTTGAAAGTGTTTTATTACATTATATAGTTAGGGAAATTATTTAAAACAGAACAGGATTTTTGGAAATTTTTTGGTCTTATGATGAAATTATTATGGTGTTTTAAAAATAGGGGAGAACATTATGAAGTTTGAATGAGATTTTATTTTAAATAAATTCATTATTATCATGTTTGGTGTTAATAGTTCTTAAAATTATATACATGGGATATTGTAATTTTAAAATTTGAAATGGATTTGGTATTTTATTTAAGGATGTGAGATTCTTTTCAATGTCCTTTTATTTTTGAAATGAGTTGTAATATTTCTTTTTAAAATTTGGGTATTTTTAAGAAATATATTTTTACAGTTTTATCTTATTTAATTTATTTTAGTTAATCCCATTGTTCTAAATGACATTTTTGTTTTTAGAGGTATAAATCAAATATGGTTTAGAACCATGCGTTATGTTATTTAAATTAATTATCCCACAAAGTTCATAGTAGAAAGTATAGAGTTTGTTTCTTTGGATGACTATGAGGATGATTCTTCTAATTATTGAGTGTAGCTATTCTTGTTTTAAACTACGGCCAGACATTGAATGGAGTGTTAAAGTTGAAACATTCCTTATTTTTGGGTTTCTTGAATCATTGTCCTCTATTTCATGGTGATTAAGGTTTACTGTTGATGAAAGAGTAGTTTGAATCTGACTGGACATATTGGAAAGTGATTACCTAGCCCTTTTCTTTCTTATGGTTATCAAAAATTGAGTGATAAACTGTGTAAGGTCCTATTATAGTCTTAACTTTAGATATAACCTGAGAGGGGGGGGGGGGGTCAGGGTATACCAGTAAAAACCAATTTAATTACATTACCTTAAATATCTCATCACTTTATTTGGATCATGACCTCTAAAACATAATCGTATCTCTTTTCTATCTTATTATTAAATTGATCCAATTACCAATTCACTTGACCCATTATTACTTTATATTCATTAAGTTTTCTTAACTCAATTTTGGTGTGCATGAAGTGGTCCATGTTGTTTGTGGATGCCTAAGGGGATACTTTTCGTAGACAATATATTGAAAGAGGGGTAGGATTGTGGAACATAAATGATATGTTATGAATCTTTATATATTATACATAGACTAAAAAGAAATTTGGAAATTATTTAAAATGAAAATACATTTCTTGAAGTGTTTTAATTTAAAACATTTTGAGTGATTAATTTGAAAATGGGACTCATAGATGATTTGGATTATAAAAACATGTTTTATGTTTTGATTTGACTTTCATGTGATACTTTTAAAGTGTTTTATTACATTACATAATTTTGTAAATGATTTAAAACGAAATGGGATTTTAGGAATTTTTTTGGTCTTATGATGAAATTCATGATTTGTTTTGAAAATATAGGAGAAATTTATGAAGATTGAGTGAGATTTTATTTTAAATAAGTTCATGATTATAAAACTTTGGAGTAAATATTTTTTAAAATTCTATACATGGTATGTTTTAATTTTACCCTATGAAATGGATTTTGTATTTTTTTAAGGAAGTGAGATTATTTTCAATGTTATTTTCTTTTTTAATGGAGTTGTCATACTTCTTTTTAAAATGTGGGGATTTTTATGAATGTTATTTTAACAGTTTGATCTTATTTAATTGATTTGAGCTAATCCCATAGTTCTAAATGAGAGGGATTTTATTGAGGTAAAAATCATATATGGTTTAGAACAATGGATTGTGATATTTAAATTAATTTTCCCATAAAGGCCTTAGTAGAAAGTATAGAGTGTGTCTCTTTAGATGAACATAACGACGATTATTCTCATCATTGGTTGTAGAATAATCAAGTTCTAAACTATACCCAGACATAGAATTGAGTGGTAAAGTTTAACCATTCCCTATTTTTGGGTTTCTTGAATCATTGTCCTCTGTTTCACGATGATTGAGGTTTACTGTATATGAAAGAGTAGTTTGAATCTGGCTGGACATATTGGAAAGTGATTTCCTAACCCTTTTTTATGGTTATCAATATTTGAGTGATCAAATGTGTTAGGTCCTATTATGGTCTTAACATTAGATATAACTTGAGATGGGGGGATCATTGTAAGCCAGTCAAAACCAATTTAAACAGTTTACCTTGAATATCTCACTGCCTTATTTGGATGTTTACCTCTTAAACATAAGGGTCACTATTTTTTATCTTGTGATTAAATTGATCCAATTACCTATTCACTTTACCCCTTATTACTATATATTTGTTATGTTTTCTTAACTCAATTTTGGTGTCCATGAAATGGGCCATGTTGTTCAATTATGCCTATGGGGATACTTCTCAAATATAATATGTCAAAAGAGGGGGAGGATTATGATGCATAAATGATATGTTATGAATCATTATATATTTTAAATATACTTGGATAGTGTTTAATAAATAATTTTGTTGTGTTATAGGTTCTTGAGTAGCCAAAAATTGACCGTGGGAAAGGATATGGAGGAGGGTTGTAAGGGGTGTGCAGGGGAGGGGGCTCAGGGTTTGTAGGGGGGAGGGGTAGGGGTGTGTGTAGGGGACAGGGGGTGAAAGGGGTGGGGGTTGAAAGGGGTTGCTGGGGAAGGGGGCAGAGGGTGTGTAGGGTGAGATGGGTTCAATGGGTAGGGGGTGCAAGGGTGGGCTAGTGTTGGGGAAGGGGGTAGGGGGTGTGTAGTGGGGAGGGGTTAGGGGAGGGGGTGTGTAGGGTGAAGGGGAGGGGGTTTGCAGTGGGGAGGGGGTGTGCAGTGGGGGTGAAAGGGGTAGGGGAGGGGTGAAATGTGGGGAGGGGTGTGTTAGGGGCAGGCGGTGAAAGGGGGAGGGGTGGAGCAGGGTGAGGGGGTTCAGTGGGGAGGGTCATGGGAGGGGGTGTATAGGGTGATCAGGGAGGGGTGTGCAGGGGAGGGGTTGTTCAGTGAGGACGGGTAGTGTGGGGTGCAAGGGGTGGGGGAGGGGTGCATGGTGGTAAGGGTTGTGTAAGGGTAGGGGTGAAATGGGGGAGGGGTGGGGAAGGGGTGATGGTGCAGGGGCAGGGGTGTGAAAGAGCTTCTGGATGAAAAATAAAAAAATCATCCTGAGTTTTTAAGAATAATGTAGATAATGTGGATTCGATGCATGGGTTATTCATCATAGCTTAAATCATTGTGATTTGAGGGGAATGAATAACGTTTGTAAAAAAATGGGATTTATTAATGATCATGTTATTTAGTATTGGGATGTACGTATCAATCTAAATAATATATGTTCATTGTTGGTTATGGATTCATGTATCATTTATCAAGTACATTTGACACACTGATCACTTATATATTAGAAGTCATTATATCTCATTTATTTTCACAATAATTTTTTATATGTGTATTCTTATGTTGTGTCCATTTCTATCCACCACCATCGAAGACAGTGAGTTAAACATCGTATTTGGGTAAGGTTTATTCAGTTTTTATTCTTTGGACCAATTTTAATTAGATCTTTTTTGATATTTGGGATCCATATATTTTTTGTAGTGTGATTTTGATTTCGTTGAGGTGGATTAGAGTCACCGTTGAAGAAGGATTACATATGTATTCATAGGTAGGCATATAAATATATAAGTTCCCCCTTTATATATATTCACTCATGGAAGTCTGAATATATATATTGGGGCTAGGTGTGCTTATATATATATGTGAAAAATGCATACACGTGTTAGCGTAAAAGGGTATATGGAAGTTTAAACATATATATAAGGACCCCCTTTCACATATTTGGCCATGAAAATATGTACATAGGGGTTAGGTGTTCTTATATATTTGTGAAGTTACATATGCGTGCAAGTGGAAAAAAGGAAGATTCTAGTTTTTGTTGTCAAAAGAAAATGCGCCTTGAGATTGAGGTAGGTTACTTCTGTTTAAACCTTTAATTTGAATTCTATAATTTCCTGATTGTTTTGGAAACATGTTTCCATAATTTCTTTATTATTTTAGAAAATATTTTTCTAATAACCACTAGATTTGTCATGGAATATTATGAATACAGACCTTGAACTTATTTATAGACCTTGTTCAAAGAGGTTAAAAAATTATATTAGTTTATAGATACTAGAACAAGAGTTATAAAAACCATACATTTATCATCCTTAGAGACATTCATGATATCATTCAACATCTCATTAAATTCATCAAAAAATACCACTACTTAATTTAAGGATCTATTAGTTCCAATACAAAGCTTCTTGACATCTTTTTTGGTATCATAGAACTCGCCCATAATATTCTTCTTGAAATATTGTATAAGGAATGGTAGGAACATATGACACTATAGGAACTAAATCTATAAGGATACATAATTCAACTTTTGGTGAAATTTATCAACTCCACTCTAAGAAACTAGAATAGATGAAGGTTCTGAGGTGGAAACTATATAGGGTTAAAACCTTTTAATGAACTCAAACTAGATTAATACAACACTTTATACTGTGTATAGGATTCACTTTATTTTAGTCCTGAAAGACTGGACCTCATCAAGAAAATCTTGAGACAAGTCTAATTACACCATTGGAAGATTTTGTAACATGTACCTTTGAGATACAACCATAACACCAAGAACATTGAACTTAGATTAGGAAGTATAAACAAGAGGATGTTCTTAACTTGTATTATCCAATGATTCTAAAGAAATTAATAATAGATTCCAGAAGGAGTAGTAGTATAAGATCCAAACATGGAGGAGGAAGCTATATGGGCGCAAGAACCCCTTGAATATCCACTATAGGTAAGGGAAAATGATAAATAATTATTAAAATTTAATAGCTGAAATGGTATGTTTTCCCCCAAAACCCCACTGCTCACAGTTCACAAAATATGTGAAAACCATGCTAAATGGATATTCCCCCATCTATAACAGGCCACATGGCTGTGGACCTAAGACTATAGGGTTATAGAAAAACTATGTGGACTTTTAGGTTCCCCTAACTGTAGCTGCATTGATTAAACAAACCATGTGGCATGGGTCGTATAGTTTCCAATAATTGTTCGGGCCAGCTTGCATCCCACTTTTCTAGAACATCGATCTCAGAACAAGCCTCGTACACTCCTCGGACCTTCCCTAGGCTGTAGTATACCTTTACCATGATTAAAGGAAATATTCAAAATGAATATTTAATGATTTGTGCCTTTATTAAAAATGATGGCCATTAAACATATTATAATAGTAATGAAACCAAGGGAAAATATTGATATGAATATCAAAATGATCATCCTCTATTTCAATCTAAAACAAATGTAAATAGAGGAAACATAAAGAAAATTCTCAACTATAAAACCCAGGTCTATCCTTAGAGCATACTCCCAAATCAGTATCTAGGGAACCTGGCTATATATTTTGTATAACATGTAACATTAATGTAAATCATGGTGTTCTTCATATGCACTAAAGTGCACTTACAGTGTGTTTTGAATAATCTCAGTTGGGAAACACCAATTAGTTCAACTAGATATACCACATTATTTTCTATGTATATTAATATAAAAAAAATAAAAAAATGGTTTTTAGTTATCTTGTGATAATATGGTCAATAAAATTCCTAACATTACTTAATTCAACCAATTTGACTTTGAAAAGTCATCTCTTAATGCAACACTTCCCTCTTCCACATTTTTTAGGGAAAGGATTGACAACCATGTCTAAACCAAAACCATCTCACTCAAGGATGGGTTCCATAATAAGTTATAACCTCATGTTTGATTTTATACTTCTACCCTCCCACTCAAGGTGAGGTCTTGTTACTTATCTTATAACACCGCCCACTCACTCAGAGTGACTTCACATAGACCCTCTCAAATAGAAACAATCTCACATTGGGTGAGGTATTGTATATTATCTAATACCAAAAACATCTAACTCAGGGTGAGGTATTTCTTCTCATCTCAGTTTATCTCCCACTCACATAGGTTTTGGTCCCATATCTCATCTCATATCACCAATCTATTCTTTAGGTCAGGTCTCTTATCATATCATGTACCAACACTATCTCATCCAAGTCATGGACATCATGAATATAGTAAGGGAGGATGAAATACATAGAGAGCACAACCATAAAATTAGCTCATGGATATCAAGTAAGCCATACCTAGTTCCCTACTAGGGGATACCCCACTATAAAACTCATAATTAACTATTTTTCCTTTACTAGACTTGGTACCTAGTGTACCTGGACATGGTAATTAATGGGTCATAAAAATAAGTGTAATGGACTAGAAATCCTCAAATTGCTACATGATTACCCCATGAACCACCTGAACACCTAAATAGGCATAAAAACTCTAAGAGACATCCCAACACTCCAATTTTTTTCTAAATACCACTTCTTGAAACTCTCGCTACTTAGAGACTAAAAATTCAATTTCATTTGAATTATCTGACTCATAAAGATATAGGTAATTATAAACTTCACATGAAATGGATACACATACTTGGAATGTATTCTAGATTATCCAAAAATTAAATATTTTTTAATCATAATGGAAACAACTACTCTTTCCAAATTCAATATTGTATTCCTGGAAAACATACATCACCCTGATCTAGGGAAAAATAGGTTTTTTTCTGAAAAAACATCACAAATGATCCTTTAAACACATATTTCATTTAAGTGGTTGAATTGGAATGAAATGTGGAGGTGGCATGGGGTTCATGGGGAGGGTAGGGGTGTGGGGTGGACATGGGGGTGGGTAGGGGTGTGAAGGTTGGGGCAGGGGGGTGTGTATAGGGGGGGATGGGGGAGGGTGCAGGTGGGGAGGAGGGAGGGTGGGGTTTCCATGAGGGAGGGTGGGGGTGTCCATGGGGAGGGGTGTCCAGGAGGAAGGAGGTGGGGGAGGGGTGGGGGTGTGGGGTGGGTAGGGTAGGGGGCAGGGGGTGTTCAGGGGTCTGGGGTGTTAGTGGAGGGGGATGGTATAAGTGGGGATGGGGAAGAAGGGGTGTCCAAGATGGATGAGTTGGTGTCTAGGAGGGAGGGGGAGGGGTGTCCAAGAGGGATGGGGTGGGGGTTGGGGTGTGGGGTGGGAATTGGGGTATGCAGGGGAGGGGGTAGGGGGTGGGTGTCCAGGTAGGGTTAGGGTTGTGTTTGTGGGTGGGGGGAAGGGGTTGGAGGGAGTATGTAGGGAGGGGATGTCCATGAGGGAGGGTGGAGTGTCTAGGAGGGAGGGTGGGGTATCCAGGAGAGAGGGTGGGGGTGTCCAGGTGGGAGGGTGATCAGGAGGGAGGGTGGGGGAGTATATGTAGGGTGGGGTGTCCAGTGTCTAGGAGGGAGGGTGGTGTCTAGTAGGGAGGTAGGTCTCTAAGAGGGAGGGGTCTTCATGGGTGGTCTAGGAGGTAGGGGCTTTGTAGGGGGAAGGGGGCTGCAAGGGGGAAACTACAAGGTGGGGTGTCTAGGAGGGAGGGTGGGGTGTCCAGGAGGGAGGGTTGGGGTCTCTAGAGTCTAGAAGGGAAATGGGGTGTCTAGTGTCTAGGAGGGAGGGGGAGGGGTGTCTAGGAGGGAGAGGGAGGGTATGTAGGTGGGGGATACAACAGGGTTTCCCAGGGGGGTGGAGGGAGGATTTTTGTGGGGGGTGTCCAGGAGGGAGGGTGGGGTGTCCCAAAGGGAGGGTGGTGGTGTCCAAGGTGAGGGTTGCCCAGGAGGGGGGTGTTGTCCATAAAGGGGTTTTCCAGTGTCCAGGGGGTTGTCCAGGGGGAGGGGTGTTGTCAATGAAGAGGGAGTTGTCCAGGAAGGGGGACTATCCATGCGAAGTGGAGGGGGGGTTTTACCGTGGGGGGGGATACTACCAGGGGTGGGGGTGTCCAGGGGATGGGTGTCCTGGACGGAGGGTGGGGGTGTCTAGTGTCCAGGAGGGGTGTCTAGTGTCCAGGAAGTGGGGCTGCCCAGGGGGTGAAGGGGGCTGTCTAGGGGAGGATTTGCAGGGGGAGGGGTTGTAGGGGGAAAGGGGATGCAGGGGGTGATAGGGGGTGTTCAAGGTGGTAAAGGGGATATCTAGGGGGTGGAAGGGGGTTTCAAGGATGGGTGAAAGGGGGAATGGGTGTGCAAGGGGTGTCCAAGAGGGAGGGGTGTCCAAGAGGGGGGTCAAGGCATGGGGGAGCAGGGGGTGTTCATGAGGGTTCAAGGGGTTGTCCAGGGGGTGGAAGTGGGATGTCTAGGGGGGTATGGGGGTGCAAGGGGTGTCAAGGGGTGCAAGGGGTTTTTTCTAGGGGGCATGGGGTGCAAGGGGGGTGTTCTAAGGGGATGTACATGGTGTGAAAGGGGGTATCTAAGGGGTACGATGGGGTTGCCCAGAGATTTAGAGGGTGTTTAAGGGGGTGCAAGTGGCGTGTTCAAGGGGGTGAAAGGTGGATATCCCAGGGAGTGCATGGGGGTGAAGGGGGTGTCCAGTGGGTGCAAGGGGCTATTTAGGGGGGGTACACGGGGGTTGTCTAGGGGCATGGGGGTGCAGGGGGAGTTCAAGTTGGTGCAAGAGGCTGTTAAGGGGGGTGCAAAGGGGGTTGTCCAAGGGGGGCATGGGGGTGTAGGGGTTGTTCAGGGGGTGTAAGGGAGATATCAAGGTGGTTCAAAGGGGTGCATGGGGGCTGTTCAGGGGGTGCAAGGGGGTTGTCTAGGGGGGATGGGGTTCAAGGGGATGCCCTGGGGTGTAGGGGTGTTCAAGGTGGGGTTGTGGGGGTGTTTTTTATGTAATGGTAAGGTCTATATCCATGGTTTTAAACCATGATTGTAGGCATATTACCGTCTTTTTGAACTGTGGCTAAAGCCATATAGACATGGTTTCAACTGTGGTAATAGGCATTGTGTGGGTTAATGTTCTGTGATGGTTTAAAACCATAGTTATAGTCCTTTAGCCATGGTTTTAAACCATGGCTATAGGTCTTGCTATATATCCATTCCAATACCAGCCATGACCCATTGAACCATGGTTATAACCTATAGCCAATGGTTTTTGGGCTTATAGGCACGATTTAAAACCATGGCTACAGCCTAAATTTATAGTATAGGACATACATATTTTAATGGTCCAGTGAGAAATAAAACACATTAATTACTATTTGAATAGATTTTTAAACAATTAATCTAGAAATAGTATTTGTTTGATTCAATGTGTTTTCACAATTTAATAAATAATATTTTTATTTTTATTATAGGCATGGGGTACTATAGGTATTAATTATATAATAAAGGAACTAGTGAAATTGTTATTTTATAACCCCAACACTATTTAAAAAAATTATATTTTTACTAACCCAATGGGTTTTATTTTTTGTATCTATGCGCAATGACTCAAGGATAATTCTCTCAAGACCTTGAGAGAATCTTTCTAAGAACACTCCCTACAATGGAAAGAGATCCTCCTCCCCCAACCCTCTTAATTTTACTGATATTAAGAAGAATATTATTGGAAGTGATTCTCATGATGATCATAGATGAGTGGGGTATGTCGAGTCTAACAAACAAGGAATAACCATAGATCAAACTCACCCCAAATAGTCAATAATGAATATTTCTATATAACAAATTCTCCTATGACATAATCAAGCACATTACCACACAAGGGGAGAAATAAGCATCTCATTGAGATCAGTAACTGACATAAGGGAAATGAAAAACATCACATAGTGATAAAGAACACACCCAAGGGATAATCAAATCAAGGGGAAATCAAGTGGTACCTTTCACATTAACCATTTTAAAACTAAAGTGCCAACAAAACCATTTACCTCAAAACATGTATAAAGATTATAATCCCCTTCATATTTCTTATAATTATGTTCCATGAAATTTTTGTAAAATGAATTAAATCATACACTGTTGAAAAAATTTTAAATCCACCCTCCCACAATGGTCTTCTTCTTGATAATACAAAATAACGCACAAGGCCTTTATTTCCATCAAACACATTTCAATAGATCCATTGATTCCTTTTTAATAAGGGCTTTACCACAAACAAAGTCCAAATAACTATTTTAAATATATTAAATAATCCCTTTATAAATCACTTTGAGGTCAACAACACACATTATGATAAAGATCAATTTAAAATATATTTTCACTCATTAAAAATCAAAATCAGATCAAAATCCACCACAAATCATGAAAAAAATTCCAAATTACCCCAAGCCATTCCACAAAATCATAGCACTTCTAAATAATCCATTTTAAACATCAAAACATGGAATTTAAAAAGAGAAACCAGTTATGATAAGGTTAAAACATGATGAAATGGTTTTCAAAACATCAAAATGGTATCATGTACAATCATAAGTTTAATAAAATGGAATTTAGAAAGGATATGAAAGCATTAAATTCCAAAATGAAACAATTTCATAGAAACTCCTACTAAGAAGAAGTGAAAACCAAGCTGAAATGTGTCACCATCCTTGATTAGCACACCCCCAGGGACATAACACACATATACAAACCCCATACAGTAAAAATATAAACTTTATAGAATCCTAGAAAACTAAAATAATCCAAAATATGTCTATGTTTCATGGGGGAATACAAATCCAAGATAGGAGAGAGTGGTAAATTAAGAAAGGGAAAGATTGGAAGAAATATCTCTAAATCTCTTAGAAATTGCTAAAGAGAAGGTAATGATCAAATGTGGGTGATTTTGGAGCTCCTCCAAGGGATCCCATAAGTCATTCGATATGAATAGGGGAGAAGAGCTATGAAACCCCTCTTAATTAGAAGAGGAAAAAATATTAACTTCCAAAAAATTAAACAACTATGAAGTCTGAATGATTTGGTTACATGGTTTGCCAAACCTTGAACCAAACTTATATTGGACACTACCCGGTCCAGACACCACTCACATAGTTCAAAATGGGAACTACACGATTAGACAAACCATGCATCAACAATTCTATTAGGCACTTTCAAAAACTAGATCCAAACTATATGATTTCCATACAATTTAACAAATCAGGTTTAAGTCATGCGTCACAGCCCAAACACATGAGGAAACCAACAAGGATTCTCCTAGGGGATCAAATGTTTTTGGCATATAATTGAATTTACCATGCTGGAAAGTTATTTATAGTTCAAAATGAACTGAGGTGGCTCCTCATAATGGGAGGTCCCACGGTTTCCCTATAACTGCATGCCTTAACCATATATAAAAGGAAGCCTATGAGAATTTCTATATTCCAATAGAAACCCCATGAAAAATCACAAATAAAAAACTAAACCATATAAAATAATGAAAAACAAACAACATGGTGAATAAATTGTGTCCCAAAATACCCAACATGCCACATTTTTTCCCAGAAATTCCACAATCAAAAAAAGTGAAAGATAAAATGGAAGATCCCAAGAGCGCCTAACTAAAAGAACTAGTCAACACATTCTAAACTCAAAACCAAAATTAAATATCTTAAAAAATATAAAATTGATCAAACAAAATCATAGATAGCATCTCAAAGTACAACTAATGAAAAAACATCAAAAAAGAAGTCATCTTAAGAATGAGAGACCTAAAATGGCCACCTTTCAATTTATAATTCCTCTAACATTGTGAAACCTATGAATAACTACTATGAAATGTGTCCTCAGACAACCAAGAAACCAATGGAGAACCTTACTATCAAACCAAAATAATATAAAAATACAGAGAAGGAAAAGAACCCACAAATATCCTCAAAATAATGACATGGGATCTCATCTCTATTCATGATACACATGGATAACATATAGTCAAGAACTAGATAACCTAACATGGAATATCCCCAAATGGAATAATGCAAATACCATTTAGTATAACAACTCAACGGGTAGAATAAACACCCTAGTTACCCAATCGTGCACTCAAGACCATTCTCATGTGCCAACTATGATCACCTCAAAGTATCCAAATAGAAATGGGTGAAACTAACTAATCCCAAGAAAATATCAAAAAATATGATTCTCAATGAAACAGAACCCACAACCAACCATTAAAGGAGAGGCAACCTATTGAAAAAGCTCAATATCCACTCACAGGAGAGGGGGTCATTCCATAAAAGAATCAAATCATTCTATAAAAAGTCATTCAAAAATATCCATAAGAAACATCTACAATGAGGAACTATCGATAAGATTATAAAAAACATTTAAATCTCCAAAATCAAGATCACAATAATCAAAGTAAAGGTACCTAAACAAAAAACCCACACTCAATGTGTTAAACCCAGTACCTCTTCTGATAACCCATCTTACAAAACTTCTGATGATGAACCAAACATCAACAATAGATGAAAAAACCCAGTATACTTAAGATAGGAGGGATTACTATACCCTATATCCCCACACTAGAAGAACACACGAGATATTATATTTCAACTAGAAGTAACCTTTGGTAATATCTATAGATAATTTTATTTATTCTCCTCCTTTTTTGGGTTATACTTATGCCCATTTGATGGAACTAAGGCATCAGCCACCACTAGCTTCCTAGACTCTTCATTTTCTATTTTAATGGCCTCATTGAAAACCACTTGAAAATATGTCTGCCCCAACATGAGTATAGCTAAACCAATATCCTGGTGAAGGGGAACCTTGAAGAAATGAACATTATCATAATTGTTGATAACCATATTTGGAGAAAAGAACACCAATTTGAAAAAGTTATTGAAGTACTTTCTCATTGATCAGTCACCAAGATGAAAACTGATGAGATCATGAAATTTCTCACCTTTCACAACCTCTATAAAGAACTACTAGATATCCTCAATCTTTAAATTATCTTAAGACATACCTCCATGCAGTAGGGGAGGTACCATCGACTCCCACCAAAATTGATTGAATCAGACAAGAAAAATATCAATAACTCTCATCCGTGATGTTCTATTAGTTCCAAGAGAATTTAGCATCATATAAATATATTCAAACCACCTCGCCACATAAAATGACCCATAATAAAAAATGAATTATGGAATATAAATATTCAATTAATCTAAAATGAGGTTCAATCTCACAAAAGGTTACCCATCACCACTTCACATGGAGTCTAGGTGCACCAAAATTGAAAAAACCTTTTCAATCATTCTGGGATAAAAAAATAAAAAATACATGAATAAAATCAATTAATTCCACAAAAAAACAAATGATTCCACCATATTCTAGGAATCAAGGAAAAAACAACAAACCCTCAAACAAGGAACACAAATTTAAACTAAAAAACGTTTCTTTTAAAACTACCATTTCCACCAATGAATTTTTAAATCATATTATAAATATATATCACTAAAATAAAAATACAACCTAACTTTTAAAATTAAACAACCACATTAGAACACAAACACATTTACCTGATAAGGTAAATCATAAAAAATGCCTTTCAAAATCCAAAATCATTTAAAAACCAAGCATAAAAATAATGCACATTAAAATTAATTTCCATTTTTAAAAACACATAAAAAATTTGTTTCCAATAAAAATATCCATTTTTATATCAAAACTCCATTAAAAGTCCCCATTTTGAAATCAATTAATTTCTCTAATACCCAAGGAAGCATGTTTGAAACATCCCATTTTATGAATACTATAATAAAAAACTATTTTATAAAATAATTTGTAAAACTAAGGGAATTAACTCTTCTTCTTTATTCATAAAATCATATTTTTATAATAATTTTTTTACAAACCCATCATTATCCAAAACAAGGTTTTAAAACCAAGTTCACTCAAATCACCACACAACCCTTCAAATATTGTTCAAAAAAATCACTTAAAAAATTTGCATCAAAACACTCATCAATTGTAATGCCCCAACACTAGTATCCTAGAGTCGGTGCATTATTACATAACATTGGCATGATTACCAGAGATCAAGTCCCAAAATACCGATCAGTTTAGTAGCATTTGAAGTACTATATACATACATATGTTTTACATTACATTATGAAATGAAAAAGTAACATTGTGTCTCTTTGGAACATGCTCATGTCCCTTATCCTATTCGTGCAGGTCAGTCATAATATACTTCTTCACATCTAGGAAAAATAAAACATAACAAAAGAGGTGGGGTCAAATGCTCAATTGGGATAACAATATAGCAGAAACTATCATAAATAAGCATAAACATTTAAGGAAGTGTATAAAACTAAAACACAAGCCTTCTAAACTTAAATTTCATCATAATATGGAAAAGATATATCAAATAATTCCATTTACTTATTCACATGGATATTCTACTGGTCGAATAATCACTTGTAATATCAATATCTAATCTCATAATGATTGAATGCATAATGTTGTAAATCATAATCACATAGTCAAGGACTCGTGCCAATACCACAAATAAAAATATTTTCAAGGCCTTATGTTAATACAATATTTTGTCTCATGATACTTACCAATGCATCAAGGGGCTATATCGGGCCTCGCCTGTCACTTACTAAGTCCAATCCATTCTTCATATGAAAAGGTTGAAACACAACATAAACATTCATATTAAAACAAGAATATGAGATGTTAATATGTTAACCATAAACGATGAATGGTATAAAAATAGAACATCCATAGTAAAACATATTAGAAAACCTTCAATACAATATAGAAGACTGTATGATAATAAATCAACTTCAAAGAAGCATAAAAACCAACAAAACATGTTGACATAGATGAAATCAAAACTATTTTAGAGAAATTCCTCTTTCTATTTTAAAGTCATTTAAAAGTCATCTAATAATAAATGAAAACATTAAATTTGAAAATACTCTTATAATCTTGTAAGGGAAACTTTTAAGGTGTTACAATGGCTGAAAATAGCCACACCTACCTTATAAGTTAAAAAACATTCTTTCTTAATTTGTTGAAAATTTCATAAAGTGCCTTGATTGGAAAACGACATAAATATTCCTTTCAAAAAAATTACAAAAAGACAAACATGGGTATAAATGACTTTAACCCATATTATAGAAAATAGTAAAAATATGTTGAAATATGTTTTTAAGAAACATGGACGGGGATGATAAATAGGTATCATTATATACTTACATATAAACAACCTTAGTTAATAAAGAGATTGTAAAATTTATCCTTTCCTTGTACTTTTCCCTAGTCGAAAGTATGTTAAATTCCAATATAATGATTAAATCATTGTTATTAAATTATAAACTAACCACAAATATAAATATGATATCATATATGATACTCTAATGTTTATTTGTTAATAATATTTCAGTAGTATCAATGTTTTGGGTGTTACTGATTCGTTTTACTTTATATGTTTTGTTAGGTAATTCATGTTTGTTATTGATAGGATGTATTTTATTCATATCCAGAATGATATAATGTTATTAAAAATTATTTTTAGTAATTAAATTAAAAATTCTTTTTTAATGGTTAGGATGGGAAATGAAATCTCATCGCTTTGTGGAGATGGTAATCCATACATACGCACGAGAGACAATATAATTCTATTGATGGTGAAATCGTATTTAATTGGATGGTATATTATATATACAGAATAATTAACATGTTAAATTTGTTATTTAATTCAATTATACATCATTATTATACCCATCCAAACATTGAAGTGTTGAATAACAAACTACACCGCGACGTGGAGACTGTAAGTTGTACGTAGGCACGTATGGTGACTTTGTCATTCATATGATGGATAGAATAATGAATATGGTTGTACCATATTTATAATAATATCTCAGTATGTAGAAGGAATTGTATTCATTATTTTGGTATAGAAACAACAACGAAAGAGTAAGTGTAAAAAGAAAAGAACTTTGAAAGAGGTGATTAAATAATTACCTCTTCTTCGGGAACTTTTGATTTGAACAAAAGGGATCCTTAGATTTTCTTTCTGATCAAAGTAAGTCCTCTAGGTTAAAGTTAGGGTAGTTGGAAGGATATTTAAGTGGTTTTTTTGAGCCAAATGGATTTGGATGTGTGAATTTAAGAGAAGGTGAAGTACCCTTTTATAAGAGAGGTGAGGGGCACCTTATGAATAGCTTGAAATATTAATTTATTATAAAATTATTTTCGTTTTATAATAGTTCAAAATGGATTTATTTAAATGATAATGTGCTTATGGGTCATCATATTCCCAACCAATAGGTTTTAAAAATGTTTAGGTTACCTTATAAACCTTATCTTTTAGATTTAACTCTTTGTTAAATAGTTTAACTTTTACCATGTTTTCTTATATTTTTATACTACATGGTTAATATACATACTATAAAATTCCAAGAGTACCTAAATTGTTTAATTAATGACAGATATAACATTATATATTCCCTTTGGCCAAATATTATATTTTTAGGAATATTATATTATTTAATAAATTATTTTTTAAAAAAATCATTTGTGTCAATTTTGACACTATTTAGTATTTGGTTTTTGTGAAAGTATTAACAAATTTATTACTTCAAAAAAATACATTTAATAAACCCTATAATGTCATATTCACCTATTAAATTCTTGGATGGCATAAAAAGTTTCAATTTACATTTATTTTAATATTTATAATATCAATTATTTTAATCATTCATTAATAATGTAATTATTGCATCATTATTGTGTCATAAATAAAATTAAATATTTAATGTCTAAAAATTATAAATGAAATACCATTATGTATGAAATTATTTTATATTTCTAATGTATACTTATAGTCTTATTTAATTTATTTATAACTCTATGTTAAAAATGGTTTATTTAATAAAATTTGAAATAAACACTTTTAACCCTTCTTTAAATAAAATATAATAAATGTCTTAATCTTACCCAAATGGATCAAAAAGGGTCTTATTTTTGTACTAAGGTTGGTTTCAGTCAAAATACACGTATCCAATAGAATTAGGACATTTTTGGGGTAATTTGATATTATTATAAAATTAATTTTTTTTAATTAGTCTATATGCATTAAACTGTGGTAAATATAATTCAAAAGTTACTATTCACCAAAAATATTTTCATCCTATTGCACAAAATTTTAATTAATAATGAAAATTGTGTCTATTAGACTTTTGAAATTCAATTAATAAAAGCAGTAAAATTGCGTTTTATACAGATTTGCAAATATTCTGAGAATGTGGGTAAAAGATGTTAAAAAGTTTATAATCTTATTATAAAATGACTTCAATGAATTAAATTGGATTAATATAGGTATTATATATCTATTTTTAACTTGAAATAAATTTATATTTAAAAATAATTATTTAAATAAAAAGTCGGTTTTAAATAATAACGTAGTGTTTTTCACTATTCATCAAAAATTGAATGTTTTAAAAAAAAATTCCAAAAATTAACCCTATACTAATTTTGATATTCTGAATCAAAAAAGAAAGTCCATTTTGAAAAATAAAATTTATAAAATTTCAAAAAGTGGGTATTACTATTCATAACTACTTTTTAAAGGACTAATTTGATTTGTCGTGGTGTGCTAGAACTCGAAATTGCGTACAGAATAAGCTATTGTATTATTCAAAGGGAAGTGTACCATGGAAGCTTGGGGTGTTACATTCTTCTCTCCTTCAAATAAATTCCATCCTCGAAAATTCTAGAATATTACTACATAAAAAGTTTTGGGTGGCTCTTCATCATTAGTTCCTTAAGTTCCCACATTGTCACATCCTTTTTATGGTTTCTCTAAAGAACATTGACCAGATGAGTGGTCTAGTTTCTCAACACTTGTTCTCTAGTATCGAGAATCATGACATGCTCTTCATAATAAGACAGATCGAGTTCCAGTTCTATTTCTTCATAGGTGAGTACATGTGTTGGTTCAGGCATGTATTTTCTCAATAGTGATACGTGGAACACATCATGAACTTTAGAGACACTTGGCGGCATTTCCAAATGGTAAGATACAACTCAAATTCGTTCTATAATTTCGAATGGTCTGATGTACTTGGGACTTAATTTACCCTTCTTACCGAATTGTATAACACCCCTCCATTGAGATACCTTCAAGAAAACATGATCACAAAATTAAAATCTCAAATCCTTCATTTGGTTATCGGCATAGATATTTTTCCTACTTTGAGATGCTTTGATGTGGGTTTGGATAATCTTCTCCTTTTCTATTGTTTCCTCAACATGCTCTAAGACTACGATTTTTCTTTCACCAACATCATCCAAACAAGTTGGTGTGTGAAATCTCTTTCTATATAACACTTCATATGGTTCCATCTAAATACTTGAATGGAAGCTATTGTTATAGTAAAATTATACTAGAGGTAAATACAAATACCACATACCTTGAAAGTCAAGTGAGAAAGATCTCGACATGTCTTCAAAGATTTGAACTGTCTATTCTGATCGTCCATCAGTTTGTGGGTGGTAGGGAGTGCTCAAAAAAAGTTCAGTATCCAGGGATTTCTGAATACATTTCAAGAATCTTGATGTAAAATGGGGATCACGATCAGAAACAATCGATAGGGGTACATTATGAAATCTTATAACTTCATTAATATATATTCTTGCTAAATGTTCAAGTGGTAAATCTTCTCTTATAGCAAGAAAATGTTCTAATATGGTAGTACAATCAACAATAACCCATATTTCATCATTCCTTCTAGGATTATTTGGTATCCCCATGACAAAGTCCATCGTAATATCATCCCATTTCCACTCGGGTATGGGAAGAGGCTGCATGAATCCTCTAAGGTATTGTCTTCCTACCTTCACCTTTTGAAAAATGATATGTCCTGACACATAATCAACAATCTCCCTCTTCATGTTGTCCCACAAAAAATGTTCCTTCAAATCTCTATATATCTTAGTGCTACCAGGGTGTATAGAGAAATTAGAGCTATGAGAATCATCAAACAATTCATTTTTTAGATATGGTATATTGAGAACTCAATGCCTCTTTCAAAATTTTAAAATTTCATCTTTACATATGAAGTCAATCAATCTCCCATCATTCATAGCTTTAATTTTCTTTTTAAAATCCTCATCATCAATCTAATATTTTTTTATCCTTTCCAGTAAATATGGTTTGGAAACCATTTGAAAATTTTTGATGTTTCACCTTCTATGATGGTTCCCATATCCATCATAACTAGATCCATGAACACTGGATCCCTTTCAACTCTCATCTTGTTAAGAACTCCATGATCCTTTCTGATCAAATCATCTTCCACTTTATTTTCCTTCCCTGGGTGGTAGTGTATTGTGAAGTAATAATCCTTGAGTAGTTTGAACCATCACATTTGCCTCATGTTGAGTTATTTCTATGAGAAAATATACTTCGAACTCTTATGATAAATATATATCTCACATTTTTCACCATAGATATAGTGTCTCCATATTTTCATAGAAAATATTACAGCGGCTAACTCAAGATAATTAGTAGGATAATTTCTTCATGAATTATTAGCTGTCTTGATTCATAGTAAATAACTCTATCATTATGCATAATGACACAACCAAGTCCTTTCTTTGAAGAATAACTATAAATAACAAACATATCATTCCATGATGGTAGATTAAATATAGGATCCTTGACTAATATTCTATTCAATCATTCAAAACATTATTCACACTATTTTGTCCAAACAAATTTAACACCTTTACATGTGATCTTGGTTAATGGGTTTTCCAATCAAGCCAGATTCTGGAAAAAATGTCAATAGTAACATGTTAACCCAATAAAACTGTGTACCTCAGTTATACTCGTCGGTGCTGGCCATTAATGTATTTCCCTTGTCTTTGAAGGATCAACCGATATTCCATCATTACAGAAAATATGGCCAAGAAAATAAATCTCTTGAAGCTAGAATCACTCTTGTTAAACTTCCCATATAATTCATTTCTATTAAGAGTCTTTAGAATAGTGTGCATGTAATTTTCATAATCTTTGTAGATTTTAGAGTATACAATGATGTAATAAATAAATACCACTAAAAAGTCATCAAGATGTTCCTCAAAAACTTTATTAATATATCCACGAAAACAAAGGGTGCATTAGTCAGTCCAAAAGGAATTACTCTAAACTCTTAGTGCCCATACCTAGTTCAAAATGTTGTGTTTGGAATGTCTTCCTTATTCACACACAACTGATGATATCCATATCAAAGGTCAATCTTTGAAAAATATTGATCTCTGTGAAGTTGATAAAATAAATCATCAATGTGATGTGGGAGATACTTGTTCTTTATTGTTAGAGAATTGATCTCCTTGTAGTCAATGCATAACCTCATAGATCCATATTTCTTCTTAACAAACATAATAGGGGCTCCTCATGGAGAAACACTAGGGAGAATAAATCCTGTATTTCTCAATTCTTATTGTTTTTTCTTTAGTTACAATAATTCCACTATTTTTATTCTATAAGGGGTATTTGATATGGGCCTTTAACTTGGAATTATGTCAATGAAAACTCAATTTCCCATTCTGGAGGATGTCTAGATAAATCCTCTAAAAATACATCAACATATTAATTCACAATATGTACATACTCTATTTGAACATTCCATTACTCACCAATATTTATTTCAAACCCTTTCCCCCTAATAATTTAATTTAGTAGAGCTACAATGGGTTGATCTAGAAGAGAATAAGAAGGTGATGTTTATGTTCTAAAGATAATGGATTCCTTATCATCATCAAAAAATGTAACCTACTTATTTTTAAAATAATTTTTGACATCATGGTCTAAAATCCAATAAATACTAAGGATTATATCGAATTAAATCATGGGTATGACAATAATATCAGTAGATAAAGCACATTTATATTCCATAATGGTACCTAATTGACAAAACTTTGTGGAAATGATAATTTCCTTAGGATTTTTGACTAAAAACTCACTTGTTAAGTAAAATTTGAAATATCTAATTTTCTTGGAAAATGGGGAAGATATGAAAGAATGCAATGATCCAGAATAAAATAAAGCATTGGCTAATTTTGAGGAAATGATTGAAGTACATGCCACAACATCATTAGGATCTTTAACCTCAGCAGTAGTGATTGTATAAGCATGGGTTTGCTCCCTAGGCCTTTTTTGAGGTAAGTTTTCTTTGACTCTTAGGAAATTAATTTTCATAATTCCCCATTTATTTATAATTGTAGCATTCAACATTGATATCTTCTTTATTTCCATTGCAATCACGAGCTTGGTGGCCTTTTTATTCACACTTGTTAAAAACTCCCATCACCTTTAGGCATGTAGCATGATGTTTTTCCAACAATTACTATAGGATGGAAATTCATCTTTTCCCTTCTTCCCCATATTTCCTTTTCCAGGGTGTTTAACATATCTCTTCTTCTATTTCTTCTCTTTAAATTAACAAGACTTAGAAAATTCATTTTTTGTCTTCATAACACATGAGAATATATCTTCATACGATGAGAAGGATTGTGAGACTAATGCTCGATGGAGAAATGGTTTTAACCAATCAAATAATTAATAAATATTACTTATTGGGTTACATATATAATCTGAAGCATGTATTTCTAACCTTTTAATGTTAGCCCCATACTTTGTGACATTCTCATCCTCTTTTTGCCTCAGGCATAGAAATTTCCTTTCCATATCTGCTCGATGTTCATGTGGAAAGTATTTTTTAAGAAAGGCTCTTTATACTCACACCATTACATATATGATACTTCTTCATCCTCCTTTGTGTTTTGAATTAATGACCATCATTGATTTGCATCTCCATAGAGATGATAAACTACCATGACAACTTTTTCCCTTTCACTACTCCCCAAAGCATGTAATATTTTCACTAAGGAACTTATCCATAACTCAAAAACAAATGGATTTGTTGTCCCATTGAATGTTGGTGGTTGTTTCCTCATGAAGTGGTCTAACATTGATCCTTTTCATTGAGGATAAGGGTGCTCTACATGGGTAAGGTTATTATTCATAACTTGAGTGAGTTGTCCCATTATAGTTATAAGCTGTTCAACACCAGTATCATCACCATATCCACTATAATTATCTAGAGTAGGAGGGAAATCCATACATGGATTACGTGTGTTGATATGGCTTCCATTCCTTCCACTAGGCTTCATTTCTAAACAATTTCATACATTAGGTTAGTTTATGAATCATAATGTATAATTCCTAACTTGTAAAATACTTAACTTAAATTGAACAGTTTATGCATATTAAACATAAAAATGTTTTCTTTGGGTATGTATTTACTCATAAATCACTCATAATGGTTTGTTAATGAAAATGTGAATTATCATAAGCATATTGTCTGGGAGTGTAAGAACCCAGATTTTTAGAACGGGTCAAAATCCACACCCTGTTTGAATTTTTGGATTCTTTTTAATAAAACTGGGAAATTTGGGAAGTACTGGAAATTTCTAGATTACGCGTCATGTACCCTTCATATATGTCATGTAAACATTACCATGTGTCGGCCATACAAGGTGTGTAAAGGTGCAATTTTGGCACGGCGGCCCGACAGCCCAACAGGCCTAGCCCGAAAGCTCGAGCGGCCCGGTCCGGCAAATCCCACAATGGGCCAGGCCAGGCTCGGGCCGTAGGTTCAGCAGGTCAGGCTTGGACCTTTACAAGAAGGCCCGTGGGCCAGGCCGGGCCGGCCCGAAAAATCTTAGCCCATTGGCCCGAGCCCTGCCCGTGCGAAGCCCGCCTACTGTTAAAAAAATTAACGGGGAAACTACGAGTAGGGGGATTCGATCCCCCTACCACAAGCTCCAAAGGTTGCGCCTGGACTAGTTGGTCCAGGCGTTGTGCCTGTAAACTAACCACCAGCCTATATATATATATATATATATATATATATATATATCTGTATGTATATGTATGTATATATATCTGTATATATACATATATACATACACCTATATATATGCCTATATATATATATATCTACCTGTATATGTATACATATATATTTATCTATATATGTTTCTATATATATATGTGTGTGTGTGTGTAGATATATATATTTCTATATATATGTGCATATATCATTATATATTAACAAAAAATAATATTATATATATACATATAATTATTATTATATATATTTAAAATGTGTGTATAAATATATATACACAACGATATATAATTATATATATAATAGTGTATATATATAAAAAAAGTCATTAATAAATATATTTCAATTAAGTGTGGTTTTTAAAAATCAATTAATAATATATATATATGTATATGATTTAATATAATATATATATATATAAACAAAGCTATTAATATATATATCAATGATTTTATATTATATATATATAATAACTTGTTGTATATTAATAAAAAAATAACACACTCACCTAATTATGTTTGTGCAAGTCCCTCAACTTCCTTATTTTTTTTAAGTTTGTTACAACATGCATATATTATATATACTATACATATATAAATCTATTTAGAAAAAAAAAATTAACTCACCCACTACGACGCACCCTCTAACCCCTAATTATTATTTTAATAATTTTCTCATATTATATATATATGTATATCAATTATTTAACATTATATATATATAATAACTTATTATATATTAATAAAAAACGCATTCACCCAATGATGTTCACGCACACCTCCAACCTCACTATTTTTTTTAAAATATGATCAAACTTGCATATTATATATATGTATATATAAAAACTAATCTGCTAATAATATATATATATATATATATATCAATGATATGATAATATATATATATATAAATCCATTAATATTATATATAAATATATTAATAATATATATCAATTAAGTGTGGATTTTAAAAATCCATTAATAATATATATATATATATGTATATGATTTAATATAATATATATATAAACAAAGCTATTAATATATATATATATATATATCAAGGATTTAATATTATATATATATAATAACTTTTTGTATATTAATAAAAAAATAACACACGCACCTAATGATGTTTGTGCAAGTCCATCAACTTCATTATTTTTTTAAGTTTGTTGCAACATTCATATATGATATATATTATATATATATAAATCTATTTAGAAAAAAAAAATTTATCTCACCCACTGCGACGCACCCCCCAACCCCTAATTATTATTTTTATAATTTTTTCATATTATATATATATATATATATATATCAATCATTTAACATTATATATATAATAACTTATTATATATTAATAAAAAAATAACACTCACCCAATGATGTCCGCTCACAGCCCCAACCACACTAATTTTTTTAATATGATGAAACTTTCATATTATATATATGCATATATAAAAACAAATCTACTAATAATGTATATATATATATCAATGATATGATAATATATATATATATATATATAAACAAATCCATTAATATTATATATAAAGCTATTAATAATATATATCAATTAAGTGTGGCTTTTAAAAATCCATTAATAATATATATGTGTGTGTGTGTCAATGATTTAATATTATTTAATAACTTATTTTATATAAACAAAAAAATAACACACTCATGTAATGATGTTCATGCACGTCCCCCAACCATATTAATTTTTTTAAATATGTTACAACGTGCATATATTATATATAAATTTATTTAGAATTAAATTAACCCGCCCACTACAGCGCACCCTCCAACCCCTAATTATTTTTTTATAATTTTCTCATATTATTTATCTATAATAACTTTTTATATGTTAACAAAAAATAATTACTCACCAAATGATATTCGCACACCCCCAACCTCATTATGTTTTTTTAAATATGATAAAACTTTCATATATTATATATACTATATATACATATATAAATCTATTTAGAAAAAAATTAACTCACCCACTGCTGCGCACCCGCTAAGGGTGTAATTTCAGTCCAGAAAAGGCCGGGTCGGGCCTGCCTTGCAAAAAAATTAAAAAATGTTTAAAAAAATGTTTTAAATTAAAAAAACGCTTAAAAATACTTTTCATAAAAAAGTTAAAAAAAATAAATGGAAAAAAACGTTTTAAATAAATCATAAAAAACATTTAAATAAAAACACTTTAAACCCACCACCCACCGCTACACAACCCCCAATAACTCATTAATTTTTTTAATTTGTACATAATATATATAAATTCACATACATGTATAAATCTATTTAGAAGAAAATAACATATCCACCCACTGTAAAATGTTTTTACATAAAACATGTTAAATGTTTAAAAAAATACATGTAAAAACTATGCATTCAAAAAAATGTTTTAAATTATATGTCTAAAAATTAATGTAAAAAAACATTTTAAACAAGTGCTAAAAATGGTTTAAATAAAGGTTTAAACAAAAATATTTAAAAAAGTTTCAAAAAAACATTTAAATTATTTTTTTTAAAACAAACACTTAAAAAATACTTTTTACATTGAAATATGAAAAAAAGGTTAAATGTTCTAAAAAAACTTGTAAAAAGCATGCGTTTAAAAAAATTCAAAAATGTTTTTAATTAATCATTTAAAAATAAATGTAAAAAAAGGTTTTAAACATATGTTAAAAAACAGTTTAAATAAAAATGTTTAAATAAAAAATATTAACAAATGCTTAAAAAATTATAAATAATTTAAAAGAAATAAAGGTAAAAATGTTTTAAATAAATTTTAGAAAAACGTTTAAATAATAAGGCTTTAAACTCACCCACGGTAGCTGCGCACCCCTCAATATTTTTTTACAATTTGAAAATAATATATATATATATATATATATATTCACAATATATAAATCTATTTAGACAAAAAAAACATATCCACCCACTATAAAATGTTAATAAATAATAAAATAAACATTTTTACAAAAAACATGCATTTAAAAATAAATGTAATGAAACGTTTTAAATAAATGTTAAAAAAATGTTTAAATAAAAAAATAAAAGAGGCAATTATTTTGAAAATAATAAAAGTCCACCATGGCCTGACTCGAAAAAGACCGGCCCATCTTGGGCCGTCTCATGGGGTTGTTCGAGCCAGCCCTGTCCAGGCTGGGCCGGGCCGGGTCGGGCCAAAATTACACCCCTAATGGCGTGTGGGCCTATTGGTGGGTAGAATGTTTTTATCAAGTACACACCATGTACTATTAGTACACTCCATGTTGAGGGGGTCCATGTATGGGGATATATATGGCGTGTTGGGGGTGTCAGCCAAGTAGAGAGGTACACACCATGTAGTCCGTCAGTAAGTCTTTAGCGGAATATCTACCATTATATGAACAGTAAAATTATACACACAATTTTTAGTCCTAAAGTATACACCATGTATTTTCTTTTTTTTCTAAAATAGGCAATAGCCTCGTTTTGAGGCAGAAACCCAAACCCTCGATGGGTTTGAGCGGGGAGAGTTGTTCGGAGCTTGTTTTCTCTCCTTATTGTCTATCTGAACTATGTTTTGATCGTCGTTGAATGAGTTAGAACCCCCTTGGTAAGGCCTTAATTCCCCGTGAGCCGTTCTTCTTGATTTATGTTCTAAGACGAGTTATTGGGGTTTGGGTGGTTATGATTCTTTTATTGATCTACCATGTTTTTGACGTAATTCGAGGTTGTTATCGGAGGAGTATCCTTGTACTAGTGCGTGGTAGGTGGTGCATACCTCTTTTTGTGTTTTCATTGCAATTTGGGTGGCGCGGCCTTCGGTGTATTTTCAAGTATTTTGAGTGAGACCCTGTTTTATATACTATTGCATATTCAATGGATTTCTAGACCTACTGGATTCCTTTTGGTCTACACTTTTACCTGTTTTGCTTGAGTGGGGTCGGGTGAGGGGTCTTTGCTCATTTCGAGCATTTTGGCCAGGGGTGCCAAAATGGTATCGGTTAATTTTATTTAATTAAACTACTGAGTTTAACTGGTTAAGTCAGGATACGAATTGTTAGAGGCTTCAAAGACCTTGGTGCTAGTATAGAACAACACATAGTTATTGAAATTCAATTTTTTATTTTTTTTCCTGTTTAAATTATTTCTTTGATTATATATATGTGATGTGTCATATTGCATATGCTGGAACCTTCGGATTGTGTTGGGCATGACCTGGGTATTGTTGAGTGATGCTGGCCACAGGATGGGCTTGGCCTGGGTTATATTGGGTGGTTTTTACTAGGGGATTGGGTGTTAGGGACGTTGACTTGAGGTAGTGTGACTGTCAGTTTGGGAAAGGCCTGAGTTACTTGGATTGTAAGGCCATCAGACTTGAGCACCATGGTTGCAGGGACATGATGTGTTAGAGACGTTGTGTCTTGGGAACTATTTTGGTGATTACCACTCACCAGGGACTTTCAGTAGTGTGCACAAAGAGAGACTCCATGATGAGATGGTTTTGACCTCTCGTGTGGGTAGAGGTCCCCATTAGTTGAGGTTTAGGTACTATTGGTTTGGGTGTGCTTGTCGTAAGAATCCACGCAGAAGGTGAGGATCCTTTAGGGGATAGCGTTAATGATATCATGTTGGGGGAGAGCCTCTCCATGAATTGAGGGTAGACATCATTGTCCCTCCAATTACATTAATTGAGGGAAGACATAGTTGTCCATCTGGTTACTTATTTGAGAATAGGCATCGTTGTTCCTCTGGGTTGCTACTTCTTGGGCTTGCCTATGAGACGTCGTTACTTGAGACACGAGGTGTCAGGAGGCACATGATGTTGGGTTACTACTTCTTGGGTGTGTTTTCGGTACATCGGAACTTGAGACACATGTTGTTAGGGGGCACGTGGTGTCGGGTTACATGACAGAGATTCCGGCATTGGCCGAAGCAGGTGACACTCCATAGTGGCTGGTGGGCACCAGTGGAGTCTGTGTTTATTTTTACATCATAATTTTTACAGTTTTCCCTATAAATTCATGCATTCTTAAACACTTATATCAGGTATGCACCTTTGGGTGGTATCCTAATTTGATTTTTCTCACACCCTACACGGGCCCCTTGGGACGCGTGTAGACTTTATGTATTTATGAGATATAAATAGGTCAACTTTATGAGATTGTCACAAGGAG
The DNA here is from genome assembly GCA_963277665.1 of Viscum album. Taxonomy (NCBI): domain Eukaryota; kingdom Viridiplantae; phylum Streptophyta; class Magnoliopsida; order Santalales; family Viscaceae; genus Viscum; species Viscum album. Next base: position 331,113,971 of record OY728128.1, read on the forward strand.
ATTCTATGGACCTTGAGGTCTTACATAGATAGAGTTTACCTTGTTGTGTTTTCTTTCCTGTATCAGCATGTTTACATTTTTTTATTGTATCTACTGATGGTTATCCATTAGCACCCTTTTTGTGCACTGGCCTACTATGTATGCATGCTTGGTTTGTTTAGTAGTTACAAGTGGTGTTCACCATGCTGTTCTGTTTACTTTCTACTGCACTTGTATATATATTTCGTCCATTATTTATTGAAATTAGATATGCTTCTGATCTGTGGGTCCGTTTTGAGACTGTTGAGTCATTTATTTCCACTGCATGTTATATATTATTGCCCAGACCAGTACCATTATTATCCTCTAAGAGGGTATAGCCTCCCCACTATACCTATCAATACTTCACTTCTAGTCGGCAGCCTTTGTCATTTGGGGAGGTGCACCTAAGGTAGTAACACCTGACCCGTTTATCACTGTTCGGGTGGTTTTTCGGGTATGGATCGTTACAAAGTGGATTAAGAGTGGTTCTTGACAAGGATTTAGTGTCAGTGTTTTTTTTCTACTAATAAGATAGAGACTTCTCTTTTTATTTATATTGGTTTTACTATTTTTGATATGGTAGACTACAGATAAGTTGTTGTAACTGGGTTTCTAGCTTGTGCTTGGGTACCTACAACCCCAGGTATGAGGGATGGACCAAGTTTCCTTGGGTGGGAATTGATGTTTGTCTTTTGCTCATATTACTGTTTATATGATTTCCACCTTGGTGGATCACTTAATGTGTGGTGTTATTGATATTGATATGTGACCCTTGACCTTGTACGGTAATGGAGAATTGGACCTTGGCCCAGTATGGACATGTTTGTTTCCTTGTCTTTTGATAGGAACATTTTTTGGGTATTTAAATTTCATAACTACATGTATTATTTGTGAAGTGATAATACCATGTGAATAAAATCATATTACATGATTTGTATTATTTTGAAGTGTAAATAGGTGAAAATCATGATATAATTTCTTGTGAATTTCAATGTATTATTCCATGCTTTATATATTGTATAATTGCATTTGACGTGATATTTGGGTCTGCCTCTTGTGAGAGAGGACATGTACTAAGTGTGGGGTGATTTTGACCATCAGGATTGTGCATCTTGGACGTTGGTTTGAGGTAGTGTGACTTTCCGTATTGGGCGACCTAGTCATTGTTTTGAGGCAACATTGTTTGTTTGGATGGGCATGGATCGAACTACTTTTGATACTTGGCTCTATTGAGGGGCGGGTAATGAGGCCATGAGGTCGGGATGCCGTCAGCTTGGGTTGTGGTGGAGGAGAGTAATAGTAGTAGTTACACGTTGTCTTTTACTTCTTTTTCTATCTACATGAATATATATTGTTATATATATATATATATATACGGGTTGTCTGACCATTCATGGTATTCAGCGGTTTCTTCTTTGATGACTCAGATAGAGTGTCAGGCGGGAGATGGTAAAGTGCTGCATGAGCAGGATCAGGTTCAGGATCGGGTGCAGGCAGGACAATAGCCAGGTTTGGCAGCGTTCGGACCATGTCTCGATGAGCAGCTCTGTGATAGCCTGGTATGCGTCTTGTAGGGGATCGACAGAGTTGCGTGGGGTACAGATCCATCTATGGAAAATCTAACGCGGGAGTTACAGTTTCATCCCCAATTGCTTTTGAGGATGAGGGTGGTCCACAGGTGGCAAAGAACTAGATAGAGATCATGAAGATGATCTTCGAGCAGCTCGAGACGCATCCAAGGATGAGGGTCATGCTAGTGACATACATGTTGCGAGGACCAGAAAACCGCTGTTGAGATGTGTAGGTTCAGTCTCACAGGAATAAAGGACAATCATGGAAGAACTTTGACGACATGTTCTTCTAGAACTTTTACCTAGAGACACTAAGGGAAGAGAGAGCTTGGGAGTTAGTTTGCCTTCAGCAGGGAGACATGTCTGTCATGGACTATGCATCTACGTTCACCGAGTAGTCTCACTTTTCACTTGGTATGGTAAGAGATGATGTGACAAGGGTGAGGTGCTTCAAGTATGTCTTATGAACCGCCATTCTGATACAGGTATTCAGGCTGGGTTCTTTTTCAAAGATGGTGAATCCGGCACTCATAGTAGAGGGCAACCAGAGTGATAGATCCCAGGATGGATGGGCGATAGCTTCAGGTGATGCTTCAGATAGTAGGAAGCGAGGAAGGGATGAGTTCTAGCAGGGAAGTCAGTCCAAGGACATAGCTAGACCACCACGTAGCAGTTCTACAGTGGTTTTATTTTAGTGTGGGTATCCAGGGCATGTGCAGACTCAGCGCGATAGGCCGCCAAAGGAGTGTCGAGTTTGTGGATTGGTTGGTTATCTTTTGAGGTATTGCAGGTAGCCTTCCCAGAAAGCCAGCATCCAGGGACCATGATAGATTGTGACATCTGGAGTTAGTTCATGTTTAGTACCAGGATAGGGTAGCCGATTTTAAACTACATGCAAAGGACATGACCAAGACAGCGGGACCCAGCTAAGGGGTCAATAGCCGGTGACTGGAGAAGCACCACGGGTAGGTAAGGCATCAGGAGTCGTGCTTCAGGATAAGTGCATGTTGTGGATCTTCCAGGGGCTGAGCAAGCTGGTGAGCCGACAAAGGTTAGAGTTACACCACAGTTGTGGCCATGATCTATTTTTTTACTTGTTTCAGCATGGCCTATTGGGGCATGTTCTCTTTGAGTGCATGAGGTGCAAAGGATTTACGTGGACTGGTTAGATGATGGTTAGTGAGATTGGATCCATGTCAGGTGTGTTATATATATGATATGAGTAGCATCAGGAGCCTTGAGAATGCAGGTTACTTGAGGTGTCATGGGAATCGGTGCATCAAGGATGTGGGTAACTTGAGGAGTCATGGGCATCGGGGAATTGAGGTTTTGGGTTACATGAGGTGCTAGGCACCATGATCATTTTGAGCATCCATGGGATGCAGAACCTCATGGATCTAGACACCGATGTGGTATGGGATACATTTGGGTGTCAGAAATTACATGGGAGCATCGATGAGGTGTATTGGTGATGATGCGTCATGAGAGGACTATGAGTCTAGAAACAGGATAGTGAACCGTGGCGTGATTTGAATTTTGTTTACATGAGACTGAGTTAGGCAATTCCTAAGGTGGGGAGCCCATTGGGGAATTTATCCAGAACCCTTGAGATCGGGATAGTCTGGGTTACTTTGATCAGGGTGGTATGTTCGTTGCCATTCTGGAATTCAGTTGATAGCTCGGTGATGAGCTATATTAAGGTGGGGAGATTTTTAGAACTCAGGTTTTCAGAATGGGTCATAATCCAGAGCTTGTTTGTATTTTTGGCCTGTTTCTATGAAAACTGGGAAAATTTGGGAAGTAATAAAAATTTCCAGATAACACACCTTATACCCTAAGTACACATCGTGTACACTTGATCATGTGGCGTCCATACATGGTGTGTAGGCCTGTAGAGTGGGTCGTGTATGGGGATATACATGGCATGTTGGGTGTGTCAGCCGGGTAGAGAGGTACACGCCATGTACCCCTATGTAAACACTTTGTAGTCATTCGGCAAGTCTTCAGTGAAATATCTATCATTATATGAATAGTAAAATTATACACACAGCATTTATTCTTAAAGTACATGCTGTGTATTTTCTTTTTTTCTCTAAAATGGGCAGTAGCCTCATTTTGAGGTAGAAACCCAAACCCTCGACGGGTTTGAGCATGGATATCTAGTCGGAGCTTGTTTTTTCTCCTCATCATCTGTTCGAACTCCATTTCAATCGTCATCAGATGCATTAGAACCCCCTTAGTAAGGCCTTGATTCCTCTAGAATCATTCTTCTTGATTTATGTTTTAAGACGAGTTATAGGGGTTTGATCAGTTTTGATTCTTTTATAGATCTACCGCATTTTAGAACTAATTAAAGGATGTTATTGGAGGAGAATCATCATACTAGTGTGAGGTTGGTGGTTCATACCTATTTTTGTGTTTTTGTTGTCATTTGGGTGGTGCGGCCTTTGACACGTTTTTTGGTATTTTGAGTGAGACCCTATTTTATCTGCTAATGCATATTCTATTTCTTATTAGACTAATGGGATGCCTTTGGGTATTCACTTTTACATGTTTTTCTTGAGCGGGGTCGGGCGAGGGGTTGATCCTCATTTGGGGCATTTTGGTCGGGGTGCCAAAATGGTATCAGTTAATTTTATTTAATTAAACTTCTATGTTTAATTGGATAAGTAATGATATGAATTGTTAGAGGCTTGCAAGAACTTGGTGCTGGTATGAAACAACACATAGTTAGAGAAATTCAACTATTTATTTTGTTTTTCTTATTTAAAGTATTTCTTTGATTATATATATGTGATGTGTGATATTGCATATGTTGGAGACTTCAGGTTATGCTGGGCACGACCTGGGTATTGTTGAGTGATGTTGATCATAGGTTGTTCTTGGACCGGGATACAATGGGTGGTTCTGAACACGAGATTGGGCATCATGGACGTTGTCTTGAGGTAGTGTGACTGTCAACTTGGTAAAGGCCCGAGTTACATGGATGGCAAGGCCATCAGACTTGAGTGGCATGGTTGTAGGGACATGGGGTGTCAGAGACATTGTGGCTTGGGTACTATTTTGGTGATTACCACTCACCCAAGACTTTGAGAAGTGTGCACACAGAGAGACACCATGATGAGGTGGTTTTGACCACTCGAGTGGGTAGAGGCCCCCGTTAGTTGCGATTTAGGTACTATTTGTTTGGGGTTTCATGTCGTAGGGAGCCATGTGGAAGGTGAGGAGCCTTCAGAAGATAGCATTGAGGCTATCAGGTTGGGGAAAAGGATCATCATGAATTTAGAGAAGACATCATTGTCCCTCTAGTTACTTTATTTGAGGGTAGACTTCATTGTCCCTCCGGTTACTTATTTGAGGACAAAAATCGTTGTTCCTCCAGGTTGTTACTTCTTGGGCATGCCTATGGGACGTCGATACTTGAGACATGAGGTTTCAGAACACACATGGTGTCGGGTTACTACATCTTTGGTGGGCCTTAGGGACATCGATACTTGAGACAGATGGTGTCATGGGGCACGTGGTGTCGGGTTACATGACAGTGATTCCAATGTTGGCCAAGGCAGGTGACACTCCATGGTGGTTGTTGAGCACCAGTGGAGTCTATGTTTATTTTTGCATCGTACTATTTACTATTTTCCCTATAAATTCATTCCTACTTAAACACTTATATTTGGTACGCACCTCTGGGTGGTATCCTACTGAAATTCATCTAACACCCTACATAGGCCACTCAGGAAGTGTGTTGACTTTTTAGATTTACGTGTAGGAAAGAGGTCATCTTTAGGTGCTGGACTATTTTAGATATCACAAGGAGATAGTATGGACCATGAGGTCTTTACTAGATGGAGTTTACCGTGTTTTGTTTTCGTTCCTATATCAGCATGTTTACTTTGTTTATTGTAGCTATATTTTGTTAGCCATTGGCGCCCTTTTTGTGCACTGACCTAATATGGATTCATGCTTGGTTTGTTTAGTAGTTACAAGTGGTGTTCATCATGTTGTTCTGTTTACTTTCCACTGAAATTGTTTATATATTGCTTCAACTATTTATTGATATTGGATATGCTTCCACACTGCAGGCCTGGTTCGAGTCTACTCAGTCATTTATTTCCACTACATGTTATATATTATTGCTTGGATCAATACCATTATTATCCTCTAAGAAGGTATAACCTCCCTAATATACCTATCAGACACTCGCTGCTAGTCAGCAACCTTTGGCATTCGTGTAGGTGCTCCTAAGGTAGTAACACCCGACTTGTTTAGCACAGTTCTGGTGGTTGTTTGGGTCTGGGTCATTATAGGGTGGGTCAAACCAGGTGCGTAGTAAGGGTCATTGTCATGTACCAAGATACACCGGGTCAAGTCCAAAACTCATTGTCATATTTTTCACTCCTAGGTATATATGTGCCAGAACCACTTCCACTTGTAGTATCGAGACATGGATGTATTTCTTGGATAACCCACATAATATCTACATTACCCCAATTTTTGGATATTATTCTATACTAATACTCAAATTCTATCTTAGGGTAATGTTCTCTAATCAGAGTCTTTCTAAATATAATTCCTAATGCTTGTACTAAACTTCCTATGATACCAACTATAACACCCCGACCCCAGTTACCCAGAGTCGGTGCATTATTACATAACATTGGCATGATCACAAGAGATTATGTACCAAAGGACTGATCATTTTAGTAGCCTTGGAAGTACTAGATATATAAATAAGTTTTTCATTACATTATGAAATGAAAAAGTAACACTGTGTCTCCATTTAACACACTCATATTCCTTAGCTTATTTCTGTAGGTCATTCATAATATACTTCTTCGCATCATGGTAAAATAAAACATAATAACATAGTGACCTCAGATGCTCAGTAAGGATAACAATATAGAGGAAACTATCATAAATAAGTATAACCATTTAAAGCAATGTATAAGACTGAAACAAAAGAATTTTAAACTAAAAAATCAGTATAACATGGAATAGATAAATCATATAATGTCATTTACATATTCACATAGATATTCTACTAGTTGAATAATCGCAAGTAATATCAATAGCTAATCACATAATGATGGAATGCATAATGTCAGGCATCATAATGACACAGTCAAGGACTCGTGCCAAGACTAAAAATAAAAATATTTTCAAGGCCTTATTCCAAGAAACTAGTTTGTCTCATTAGACCTAACGATGCATTGAGGGGCTATAGCGGGCTCCACCCATCACTTACAAAGTCCATTGCATTCCTCATATGAAAAGGTTGAAACATAAAATAAACATTCGTATTAAAACTATCATATGAAATGTTAATTATTTAACCATAAACCATGAATGATATAAAAATATCACATCCATAGTCAAATATATCACATTACCTTCAATACAATATGGAAGATTTTATCATAATAAATCAAATTCAAACAAGCATAAAATCCAACAATGGGTGTTGACATAGATGTAATCCAAACTATTTCAGAGAAATATCTCTTTCTATTTTGAAATTATTTAAAAATCATGTAATTATAAAAGAAAACATTAATTTTTTACAATATTCTTATAAGATTTTATGGTAAGCTTCAATGGTGTTTTAACAGTAGAAAATAGCCGCACCCTCTGTATAAGTTAAAAAAACATTCTTTCCTTAATTTTTTGAAAAGGTCATAATGTAGCTTATTTTGAAAATGAAAGAAATATTCCTTTTAAAACACTTTATAAAATGTAAAATGAGGGTATAAATGAATTCAACCCCTAGTCTTGAAAATAGTAAAAAAAAATTAATACATTTTTAAGAAACACAGACGTGGATGATAAAGAAGTCCTAGTAGATACTTACTTATAAACAACCTCGAATAATAAAGAGATTGTAAAATCAAACCTTACCTTATACATTTCCTTGGTCAAGGGTACCTTAACCACTTGTATAAAAATTAAATCATTGTTATTAAATTATACAAGAACAACATACATAAATATGATATCATATATGATCCTCTAAAATTTATTTGGAAAAAATATTTCAGTAGTATCGTTGTTTTGGGTGGTATTGGTTCATTTTCCTTTATATGTTTTGTTACGTAAGACATGTTTGCTATTGATACGATTTATTTGATTAATATCTAGATTAATATTAAGTTCTTATAAATTATTTTCAATCATCAAATAAAAAATTATTCATGAATGGTTAGGATGGAAAATGAAATCTCATCGTGTCGCGGAGAGGGTAATCTGTACGTATGCACGAGCGATAATATCATTATATTGATGGTGAAATTGTCTATAATTGGTTGGTATATTATATATATAATCTTTGACATGTTATATTTATTATTTAAATCAATTATACATAATTATTATACTCATCCAAATAATGAAGTGTTGAATAACAAACTACACCACGACATAGAGACAGTAAGTCGTACGTACGCACGTATAGTGACTTTGTCATTCATATGATGGATAGAATAATCAATATAGTTATACCATATTTATAATAACATATCAGTATGTAGAAGGTAATATAGTAATTATTTTGGTATGGAAACAACAAATAAATTGGAAGTGGAAGAAGAAAAGAACTTTGAAAGAGGTGATGAAATAATTATCTCTTCTTCGGGTTCTTCCTTTTGATTTGAACAAAAGGGCTCCTTATGTTGGATTTATGATCAAAGTAAGACCTCTAGGTTGAATTGTGGGTAATTGTGAGGAGAATTGACAAGGGGTTCACAAAGCCAAATGGCTTTGGAGGTCTGAATTTAAGAGAATAGGAAGTACCCTTTTTAAGAGAGGTGAGGGGAACTTTAGGAAAACCTTGAAATATTAATTTATTATAATTTTTTTTATGTTTCTAATAGCTCCAAATGGATTTATTTCTAGGATAAGGTGGGTATGGGTCGAAATCTTCTCATCCAATAGGTTTTAGACAAGTTTAGGTTGCAATATTAACCTTATCTTTTAGATTTAACTCTTATTTAAATAGATTAACTTTTACCATGCCTTCTTGTATTTTAATACTACATGGAAAATATAGTTACAATAAAATGCCAAGAAAACCTCAGGTTTTCATTAATGACATATCTAAAATTGTCTAAGCACATTGGTTGAATATTGTATTTTTAGGAAAATTATATCATTTAACAAATTAGAATTTTTTCAAAAACTCAACTATGTCAATTTTGACACTATTTAGTATTTTGTTTCTGTGAAAGTCATAAAAACTTGATTACTTCGAAATAAATACATTTAATCAACCCTAGCATGAAATATTCACCTAAAAAATTAGTGAATGGCATAAAATGTTTCAATTTACATTTATTTTAATATTTATAAAATCATTTATTTTAATCATTCATTAATAAGGTAATTACTGCATTTTTATTGTGTCATAAATAAATTTAATTATTTGATATCTAAAAATTATAAATAAAATACCATGATGAGGGAAATATTTTTGGATTTATAATTAATATATATAGTAGAATTTATCTTATGAATAAATCTATATTAAAAATGTTTTAGTTGATAAAATTTGAATTTAACACTTTAAACACTTCTTTAAATAAAATATAATAAATGTCATAATCTAATCCAAATTGATCAAAAAGGGTCTTATTTTTTGTCCTAAAGTTTATTTTGGTCTAAATACACTTTTATAATAGAATTAAGACATGTGCTGGGGTAATTTGATATTATTATAATATTATTTTTACCTTTAATTACCCTATTTACTTTTAACCGTGGTAAATAAAATTGAAAAGTTACTATTCATGAAAAATTATTTTCGTTTTATTGAACCACATTTTACTTTCTAATTACAACCATGTATGTCAGAGTTTTTAAATTCAATTCACAAAAGTGGTAAATTTTTTTTTTATGCAGATTTGCAAATGTGCCTATAATGTGGGTAAAGGACGTTAAAAAGTTTAAATTTCTCATCTTGTTATAAAATGACTCTAATGTATTACATTAGATTAATATAGGAATTATGTATCTATTTTGACATTAAAATAAATTTATATTTAAAAATAATTACTTAAATAAATAGTCAGTTTTAAACAAAAACACCGTGTTTTTTCACTCTTCATCAAAAATTGAATGTTTTTAGAAAAATGCCAAAAATTCACCCAAATATAATTTTGATATTTGGAATCCAAAAATGAAGTCCATTTTGAAAAAATATATAAAAATTCACAAATTAGGCATTACTATTCATAACTACTTTTTAAACAGCTGGTTTGATTGGTCGTGGTGTGCTAGAACTTGATGTTGGGTACAATGCAAGCTATTGTAATATTCAAATAGAAGAGTACTGTGGAAACTTGGGATGTTACATAAATACATCTCATATTTGTGAAAATCACTTTATAAGAAGTATGGAATCATGAAAATTCCAAAAAACAATCCATGGAAGAAAAATTTATGTTCATATTTTTTCCACATGGATAGGGAAAACATGCTCCAACCGTGAAACACAATCTATAAAAGAGGCAATCCCAACCACACAGGTACCACATAATTTCCCAATCCATGGATTCTAATAGTGTTTCTCAGGTGCTCCTTCATTTCCATCCCAAAAACCAAAGAACAACCCCCAATATCACTTACATACTCAATGGGGATAAAAAACATCAATTCAAATAAAAATCCATTGCAACAACTAAAACAAACTAAAATTATTAATTCAAAACCTAAATTCCCTTGGCATCTTGAGGCTCAGGAAGAGAAAAAGATAGCTACACTCTCCTCTCCATTAACTCTCATGCTTTGACAACCGTAGTATCCACTATACCATGACATCCCAAAATAATAGGGGTTTGTCAAGAATAATAGCTCCTAATTAAGGAAACCCAAAACCTAATCTCATACCTTTTTTTATTGAACTCAAATGGGCTTCCTTCTGACCAAGAACCTAAACCAACCTACCACAAGCCTCGAAGGACATTTCGGATCCCCGCGAGCTGGGAACTACTACCTTGTTATCATACAATCTCCTTTGGGAATGATTTTTACCCAACATGAGAGAAAAGGTAGAACAATAAATAGAGATAAATTAATGAAGCATTTTAAATAGGTTATATCCAACAAAACTAAATCAGACCATTTGCATAAATATAAACACAAACACTATCCATAAATTTGAGGATAAAAAAAATGAATAATATATACAACACCAACCAAAAATAAAACAACTAAAAACTATCTTGAGAAGAGCTTGATACCATATCCATGAAACCACCAATTTTTTACCACCACCCAACCCACCCCACATCAGCCACAAATAAGGATGAACGGGTCCAACTGGGAACCTGAAACCTAAAGCATATAGTCATAATCTAAAAATCCCAATATGTCACCACAACCCAACAAATCTATATAACATAATTCATAAAGAATTTAATAAATGCAGGTTTTGAAATAAACTAGATGGTAAAGTTTTTCATATATAATATTTTATTGAATCCAAAAAAATCAATAATTTTATTTCTAAAAATTTCTCCCTGTTTTCCAAAACTGAATACAGTAATTTGAAAACATTACCAACAGCCTAATCTATTTCAAAACCACTCAACCCTTCATGTTTCTAAAAAAAAATTTATTTAAATTGAATATTGTTACTAAAAAACCTCTAACAGAGTGATTCCATCTCAAAACTAAAACAACCTATTTGAAATCCACTTTAAGAACTACATATGAGTATTTAATTTTAAAACAGATTTTCCAAATATCTTTGAAAACTAGTTTTTCTAAAGGAAATGACCCATCACACAGATGGGTCAACCACAAAAAAACAACAATCATCCCTAGAAAAATGCATATATCAAATATAAACAATAATAAGTTAAATATCGATGAAAGAAGGGGAAATGATACAAATTAAAACTATATAAAAATATGCTCAATCAATAACAAACCAATAAATTGAATGTTTCACGGGATCTACCCTAGGGTATCCTAACATAGAAATAATTTAACTATATAAGGGTTTACCAACCTACGAACCAGCCACTGTCATGCACTGATAATTAACCCAACTCATCCAAATATCCCAAAAATCTACTTTATAATAAAAAAATCCTCCTAGACAATGTTATTATCATGAATGGAGGGCCACTATTGGAATGCCTACAAACATTCATAATAGTCAAGATCACCCACTTAGTATCTAGGTTCCCATGACCAAAACGGACGTGAGGCATAAGAACATGCAAGCCAAGTCTTGCACACAAGGTGTAGCTATTGATAACCCTCAACTATGACACCCAACAATGAATATACCCATATACAAAATTAAACCACAACATAATAAATCACTTTACCAAACATTGGGGGAAACAATAATTTCTAAGAGATTGATAACCCACATAATGGAAATGAAAAGAATCACATGTTGATAAAAACCCCCAAGAAAGAGGTAATAAAATAAAGGTGAAATAAATTTGTACCCTTCACTTTGCAAATTTAAAAAAATTAATAAACTGGGTCACTAACACTAAAAAATTGATCAAGAATCCAAACCCTTTCACATTCAATAAAATTACATTCCCAAAACTCTTTGGAAACTAATGGAAATTACACACAATTTAAAAAAAATTCAAAAACACCCTCCCCCATGGGTATTCTTCATTGAAATAAAAAACAATGTCTAAGACCTTTAGTTCCATCAAATAGATTTTAAAATCTCCATTAAGGCATTTTTCACAAGGGGTAAACAACACACGCATTTTGAGTCACAATTGTATATCCATTAAATGTACCCTTTATAAGTCCATTTGAGGTCACCACCTCACTTAAAATACCACTTTAAAATATATATTTCAATCATTGAAAACAAAAACTAGATCAATTTCAATTTCACATCATGAAAACCATCTCAAATATCCCCCCACAGATATTTCACACAATCTTAGCACATCAAAATATACCATTTCAAACATGAAAACATGGAACTTCAAAGAGAATCCATTAAATCCAAGTTTAAAACACAATGATTTTTTTTAAAACTTCATAAGGGAATCACTTATAACCATGATTATAATAAAAAGTTAATTAGAAAGCATACGAAAGATTTTAATTCCAAAGTGATACAATTACATAGAAACATCTACTTGGATGGAGCCTAAACCAATCTGAAACATGTCTCCATCAATAGATATCACAACCCTGGGGATAGAAATAGTGTATAAAAACCCTAGGCACCAAAAAATACCAACATTATATATAGTAATAACACTAAAATTGGCAATAAGATTTCTAGAGTTCATAGGGAAAACCAAATCCACTAGAGGAGAGAGATGTAATGGACGAAGAGGGAAAGAGATGAATAAATGCAACAAAACCACTTGGAAATATCCAAAGAGAATGAAAGTATTAGAGATGGAGGAGTTTGAATCTCCACTATGGTCTCTCAAGTGTTAACTAATTTGTATGGGGGAGAAGTGGTAAAAATAGGAAATTCCCAAAAATTAGACACTTTGGAAAGCCACATGGTTTTCCAAACTGTGTGGCAACTATGCATTGTGCACTGCCTAGGTTATAAACCTCTTTAATGGTTCATCTTTGGCACTGAATGGTTTTAAAAACTATTGAATAAATGTGAAATTTGGTATAATCAAAAACAAAATCCACACAACAAGATTATCAAATAGTTCTCCAAACTGTGAGCAAGTTTTGTGCCACACACCAGACACAACAAAGAACATGCACAATTTCTCCTGGGGGATCTCACAGTTTGTACTTAACCATATGAATTTCATGCTATAAATTCATTTATAATTCAAAATGAAATGAAGAGGATCCTCACAAAGGGAGGTCTTGCACATTCCCTCTAACCATGAACCTTAACCATGCATGGATGGAAACCTCTGAGAATTTCTAATTTCCAAGAAAAAAAATGATCAGCCTCATAAAATAATATACAAGAAACAACATAATGACATGGGGGTGTCAAAATCTCCCCTCCAGGCCACTTTTCCACCCAAAAATTCCACAGTAAAATATAAGGCTAAGAGAAAATAGAAGATCCCATGATGAACTAACCAAATACACCACTCAAGATCGTTTATCCCACAAACCATCAACTACGATTTGCAATAAAAATTAAACTGATTAACCATAAGGTTACAAAAAAACTACAAGAATAGATGAAATAAGAAATTGTTGAGCTAAAAGTTCTAATTTTAACACTTTTTAATATTTATTTTCAAAATCAAAACACACTTTCTTAAATCACATGTTTTACTAAGTTTATACATTCCAAATGTTTTAGAATATTTTTGTAGAAGACATATATTTACTAGATGTTGATACATTTCTTTCCTTTTGAAATATATTTTTAATTAGATGAAAAAAACATTCTAATAGAAAGATGAAAACATTCTAATTGGATGATAGAAAATTTCTAATTATATTATTACAGTATTTATAAATGGATGAACTAAGTTTACTCTACCAAACATATAACATAACATCATCACGATGATTTTGTCATAATGACCATCAGATAAAATATGTATTGAACATCCAAGTGAAGGAGTTTATCCCAAGAAATTTCAAACAACTCCAAGAATCACAGAATATGACCACTAGAGCATTGCCTATGGAAAGAGGTGCATTATAGGAGAAGGAAGTAATTTTTTTTTCAAATCAATCCATCTAATGTTAACTGAGTTGCAACATCTTATTTCAAGCTCTTTGTAAATATTTATAGAGTTTTTAGATCGTTTTTTTGTAATAATTATGTTTGATCTAGTTTGATTGAGGTATTTTAGAGATATGAAGATAGATTGTAATATTATCTTCTGATCAAGGGTTCTTGTGGATAGGGAAAGGGAGTTACCAATGAATAACTACAATGAAATTCATTATTAAACAACCGATATACCATGATATAAACTCACACTCAAAATTAAAGCACTTTAAAACCCAAGGAATGAAAACCAACCACAAACAACCACAAAAGATTAACATCATATCTCATTTTGGGTCACGATACCCATGGACAACATTGGTTCAAAAACTAAATCCCACTCATAAGGTAAATCCCAAAATGGTATAATCCTAATACCGATTAGTATATCAAGTCAACTGGTATAATAAACGCCCTAGTTTCCCAATTGTTCACTCAATACATTTCTCATGCCCAACTAATGAGCTTCTTAATGGCACAACAGAAGAATGGGAATAATCCACTACTATCAAGAAAGGTTCTTCCAAACAATAAGTCTCAATGAAATGGCACCCAGAACTAACCAAAACGAGTGGGGAAACCTAGAGAACAACCTCAAAATCCATACACAAGGGAGGTAGGGTGGATTTTTCCACAAATGAAACAAATCATGCAATAAAAAGAAATTAAAAACAATCTATAAAAAACATAACCAATGGGGAACCATCAAAAATATTCCAATAACAATATACATAGCTCCAAAACCATGGTCGCAACCATTAAAAGAAATTTCCCAAAATAAAAATGATTAAACACAATACTAATTCTAAAATATGATCATACAAAAATTCTATAGATGGACAAAATGACCACGATGATGGCCAACCCTAGGAGACATAATACATGAGGGATTAGAATGCCCTGTACACCCACACTTGAAGTGCATTAGATAACTCCTCTTCTCCTGAGAATGACCCTATACTTCTATTTTTGGATCATTCTACATTTTCTCTTTATTTTCTGGGTTATCCTTACACCCATTGGATGGAACTAAGGAATTATCCCCAATTAGCTACCTATATTGGTCATCTTTTATTTGAATGGCATTATTTATATACTCTTAAAAAGATATTAGGCTAACAAAAAAATTAATTTTTATTCAAACACTTTTGTTAAAAAAGTGGGTAACCATAACATTATAGTCAATTAGTGTTAAACATAGTAAAAAATGAAAAAATTGTTAAAAACATGACTGAAATTACTAGTCACTTACCTTATATAGCCTCCAATGAATATAAAGTACTTTTAGGTCCGGTTCAACTTGGAGTAAATCTTTAAAACATGCAGCCAGCTTGTCCCATGTTTGAATGTATTCTTCTTCATTAATCATTATCTCATTGAATCCATATGATAAAATTTTGTCTTGATTGTTGATCCACACCCATTTTTCTTTTTCCACCCTACTTCTTTAGTCCCCTCCACCGTTCCCTCTATACCACCCTGCCCGGTTTGATGATCTTCACTCTTTCCATTTTGTGGGGTCGGGATCTTCTTAATTTCCTAAACTTGGACCGATGAACCCCCATTATTCACCTTAGATCATCTAGTAGAACCTATTTCCATCGTCTTCGGTAGCTGAGAGTAATCCTTCAGACATTTAGTTATTTCCCCTTTAACCACAATACATCCCCCCACATCTTGATTCCCTTTCCGCCGCTTATTATTCATTAATCTATATAGACCTCTATCACTTATTCCTTATACATTGTCAACTGACAGTTGACTAGCTATATATGCTTCATAATCGGCCTTTGAAAGATCTTGATCTCCTCGGGGATTTTCAACTGGTGAAGTTGAGTGCATACCCAGATGAGTTTGAAAATCTTGAGTCGGGCATGAGAATTTAGCTCGAGCTAATTCTCTATCCTCCGGACCTGGTTCTTTTTCTACCAACCCTGCAAAATGGTTGTTGGGATTTATACATGGGATTCTGCTAAGTGGCCTCTCCTTTCTTACCTATGATTTATAAAGGAATCTCTCCTATCTCTTATCACCGTGTGAATAAAATTTAGAAACCTCCTAAACCTGCTTAATATGAGTGAATCCACTATCGAGGAAAATATCCTCTGAGTCAAGTTCCACAGAAGTTGTTGCATGCACCTCCTTAGATCCTCCTAATTAATATGTGCCCTACATCGACCTACTGGCACACAGGTCATGTTTCAGATGTGCAAAAACTTCCGCCACAATAGGATTATTGACCATTGTGCTTACCTCATACTGGGTGGATGCATCCTGTGCTAGCCCAACCTGTATCTCTGAGGGGTTCTCAATACCAATTCTTTCCTATTTTGGTTTGACTTCAGAATTCTCCTTCCAATAAGGCCTCCACATTATAACTTCAAGCCCATTGCGACTTGAAAACTCCCATTCCTTTGGGTCCTGCACCTGTCTGTTTCTATGTCCATTATGGCAGACTAAAGCGAGATGACCTAGTCGACCGCCGAATACACAGTGATCTGTTTAGGATTAAAAGACAACATTTTGTTTCCACTAGAATTCCTCTCGGACTATTATCCACAACCATTCCACTGGAATTTTAGAGACATCAACCTCCACACAAATGCGTGGAAAAACAGATTGTCTCACCACATCTATTCGACTGTCAGAGAACAAAAAATAACCAACCATGTTTCTGAGTAACCTCAAGATGGAAGAGTTTTGAAAGGGAATTTGGAGCTGAGGGAAGCATAACCATATCAATGTCACTGGAGCGCCTCGCTACATGTGAAAATTGAAGGGTGTCTTGCTATATGTGAAAATTGATGGTCCACAGGAGAATATAGAAGAAACATTCATTGCATTTGTGAGGTTAATTGGACAAAGAAATAATCATATCATCCATCGACGTAAATCTGGTCATAATATGCCTCATGTCTTGAAGCCCCACCACTGCACGTTCTTGTAAACCCAAGGATCCGAAAACAAACCGTTCGAATACTTCTACTGAAGGTTTGTGATAACGGACTCGAGCCACAAAGGTCAGGATGAAGTTTTTCGAAGCATTTGGGAACTTCGACATCGAGATTGAAAACCGAGATCTCTGGAGATGTTGGAAGAAAATATAGTTTCAAAAGGCATTCCTTTGAGGTGGACGGAAGGAGGGAACCTACCCCCTCTATAGAAGAGGGGGGATCCGGGATCCCATCCATCGATGCCTGGGGAATCGTTGGGAGAGCGTAGAGTGGAGGGACACCCATTGAACCAAGATCTATTTGAAGGGCACCTCCAAATAAATGATCATTATTAGAATAACTGATGACTAGATTTGGAGAAAAGAGTACCAATTTCAAAAATTGATCGAAGTACTCCCTAACCGATTGGTAACCCTAAAGAATACCCAAGAGGTAAAGATATTTCTCCCCTTCCAAAATATTTTGAAAGAACTAATGGAAAAATTCCCCTATGAAAATCCACCATTACATACCTTCATGAAGCTAGGGAGGTACCAAAAACTCCAACCAAAATCGATTGAAACTTAAAAGAATGCAATCGTTGTCTCTCACCCATGAATCTTTAGGAAATAAGATAAAATTTAGGATCAAGTCAATATCTTCCAATAATCACACATCTTACACTAACCCTTAATCGCCACATAAAAAGGCGAATTCTGATTCCTGAAGTCCAAGATGGGGTTTGAGCTCAAGGGAGGTTCCACATCCAAAAATCCACTTGGATTCTGGGTAGCACCAGAACCGAAGAAACCATTTCATCTATTATGGGAGACAAAAATAATTAACACATGAAAAATATAAATTCATTCCTCAATAAAAAACCAAACAATTCCAATATATGGTTGTAATTAAGTAAAAAACAACAAACCCAAAAATGAGGCACAAGTATTAACACCTAAAGAAAATTTCTTTTGAAACCGCCATTTTAAGAAAGGAATTAAAAAATCTTCTTCTAGAAAGGTGTTCCTCAAAAACAAAACTGAAAAAAAAACTCAAAACAAAAGAGCCTTGGTGGAACACACACACATTGACCCAATAAGGAAAGTTACACAAAATTCCTTTCAAAATCCTACATTTTTTAAAAACCATGGTTCAAATTAAGGATCATTAAAATTTATTTCCATTTTTAAAAACACATTCCACATTTGTTTCCACAAAAAACTCTTCATATATAAATGATTCCAAATCCTCCTTTTTGATCAATTTCTTTTAGGAATACCCTTGGAAGACATTTTGATACATCTCATCTAGAAAATACCAAAAAAATAAGCACATTATAAAAATTTTCATAAAACTAAGGGAATTCAATCATTCCATTTATTCATAAAACCAAGTTTTGATAATAAAAAAAATCAAACAAAAACCCCTTCATTTTCACAAATTTAGTCTTAAAACTAATAAAAGTCAAGGAACTACACAACCCATCAAACAAGGTTCACAAAAGTCACATCCAAAAAGGGTATGAAAACACTCCTCAATCCACCATCGACAAGTGAAAATCACTTTGATATTAGGAATAGAAAGGATTCTAAAAAACTCAACCAAGGAAGAAAAATTGATTTGTATGTTTCAACTCATGGATTGTGAAACCATGATCCAATAATGAAACACACTCTTTAAAAGTGGTAGACCTAACCAAATAGGCACCACATGGTTTCCCAATCATTAAATGTTAAGAATGAAACTCATGTGCTCCTATATTTCCATCCCAAAACCAATGAAAGACCACATGTATCACATACATACTCAAAGATGATAAAAAATCAATTTGAAGGAATATCCATTGAAATAACTAAAACCAATCTCAAATTCTCAATTCAAATCCCAAAATTCCCATGGTATCATAAGGATCAGGATGAGTAAGAGCTATCCAGACTCTCCCTACTTGTACCCTTGAAGCTCCAACAATCATAGTCTCCTCTATAATTGGACATCCCCAAAATAAAAATGGAAACTCAATAATATTGGGATCCTACAATTGGAATCCCAACACCAACTCTAATAACATTATGTAACAATCCAAACTGGGTTGTCATCCGTCATGGAACTCACCCTTGCCCTCCCCAGGCCCGAAGGGAATTCCTAACTCCAATGAGCTATAATCTAGTGTCTAGGAATCATAGGAATACCTTTGGGAATGATTTCTCCCAAACCAATTATAAGTGATAATGTAATAAATAATGATCCAAAATAAATAAACATGCCAAAAAGGTCATAACTTACTAAACTAAAGCAACCCATTTGCATAAAATTAATCATAAACACTATCCATAAACAAGAGGATAAAATATATCATAAAATATACAAAACTATCATAAAGTAAAAAAACTATAAAAAGAGTCAAGCTAATCATGATACCATCTCTATGCTGCCACTGATTTCTCACCAACACCAATCTCACCCCACGTCAGCATCAAATAATGAAGAATGGATCCAACTGAGAACATGTAACCTAAAATATATGGACATGAGATAAAAATATCAATTGGTT
Organism: Viscum album; assembly: GCA_963277665.1. NCBI lineage: Eukaryota > Viridiplantae > Streptophyta > Magnoliopsida > Santalales > Viscaceae > Viscum > Viscum album. The sequence continues at coordinate 331,133,744 of OY728128.1, forward strand.
ACCAAAACCTACTGAAAAATATAGAATATGTTTCATATGAAAACTCATAAATTACAGTTTGAATGTAAAGTATAAATTTTAATTTTTATCATATATCTTTTATAGAAACCAAAACAATTTCATTATTCTTTTTAAAAACATTTCTCATTGTTTTCTAAAACTGAATTCAATGGATTGAAAATTTTTCTACAATAATAATTTGTTCTAAATCCACACACCCATTAACATTTCTAAAAAACTCATTTTTTAATAAATACTATCACTTTAAAACATCTAACCAGTTATTTCCATCTAAAAACCAAAACATCCATTTTGAAATCCACTTTAAGAACTACACAATAGTCTTTAATTTCAAAAAAAATATTCCAAACATATTTGAAAGCTCATAATCCAATGGAAATGACCAAACACACACATGAGCCTATCAAAACAATACCGGTACCATCCACGATACAAGACATATATCCAATATAAACAAGAATATTTTCCATATCAATGAATACAGGAAAAAATGATTCAAATGAGCAGTAGATAAAACTCCAATAAATCAATATACTGTCATGAAATTGAATGTATGATTGTCTATATCTTATGGATTCTTAACATGAATATAACCTGTCCATATAAAAGTATACCAAATCATAAACAAGCTATCGATGCACACTGAATATAAAAAATGTCATATAATTCTCCCACATAATATTTTTTTCAATTAAAAACTCCTCATATCCATTATAAATAACATGAATTGAGTCCCACTAGTGGCGTGTGAACTAACGTGCATAGTAGACAACATATCCCACTTAGTACCAGGGTTCCAATGGACAAAAAGAATGTAAGGCATAAGAATATGTAATCCAAGTCTAAGGAATAAGGCATAACCATAGATAACCCTGGCCCTTAATACATAACAATGAATATACACATATAATGTATTCCCCCATGTCATAATAAAACACATTCCCACACAAGGGTGGCAATAAGCATCTCAAAGAGATCGATAACCCACCCAAGGGAAATGATAATCATCACATAGTGATAAAGAACCCACACAATGGGTAATCAAATCAAGGAGAAATAAAAAGGTCCCATTCACAATAACCATTTTAATAACAAATTTCCAACCATGCCTTTTGCACAAAAACATGGCTCAGTATTCCAATCCCTATTCTATTTCGTAAAATTATATTCCAAACACTCTTTTTAAAATGATGGAAATAACATACCATTTACAAATATTTCAAAGCCACCCTACCACATGGGTCCTCTTCTTTGAAATACAAAATTTGGTTTAAGACCATAATTTTGATCAAATATATTTCAAAAGATATATGAAGGTATTATTTACAAGGGGTAAACCACACAAAAATTTCAAATAACAATTTTAAATCTTTTAAAGAACCCCTTTATAAATCACTTTGAGGTCACTGCCTCACTTTAAGTCAAAAATGACTTTAAAATATAGCTTGAAATAATTGAAAGCCTCACATGGATCAAAATCTGACAAAAAACATAAAATCCATTTCAAAAATCCCCTAGGGAATTCTAAAAGAGTCTCAACACATCTAAATATACCAGTTCAAACATAAAAAATGGAATTTTAAAGAGAACCCATTTATAATAAAGATAAAAACAACATGAAATGGGTTTTAAAACATCATAATGGTATCACATATAATCATAATTTCAATAAAATGGTATTTAGAAAACTCGATCACCCTCTGAATCCCAAAATGAAAAAATTTCATAGAGACACCTACTTTAAATAATTGAAAACCAAGTCAGATTGCATCACCTTCAATGATGAGAACACCCATGAAGATAGAAATGGAATCTACAAACCACATCACCAAAATAACCAACATTATATCCACTTAGAACCCTAAAATCATCCAAAAAAGTTCACAGGTTCATGGTGGAAACCAAATTCAAGAGAGGATAGTGAGGGGAAGGAAGAAGAGGGAAAGAGAGAAAGAAAAGCATCAAAATCTCATTGAAATCTCCAACGAGAAGGGGAGGTAGAATGGTGGAGGTGGTTGTAGCTCCTCCATGTGTTCCCACGAGTCATTAGATTTGAATGTGAGATAAGACTAGTAAAACAACTCTTAATTCAAATATAGATTAATGGTAAACTCCTAAAAAATTAGAATCCAAGGTTGACCATACAGTTTGGCCACATGGTTTTCAAAATAATGTGCTACCCATGTGATGGCCACTACCTAGGTTAAAAACACCTTGTATAGTTATACTTGGGCACTACATTGTTAGAAAAACATTTCTCAATACATACCATTAGAAAAAGTAAAAAAATTACCAACATCATGCGCTTGCCTCACAATTTACCAAACCATGTGTAAGTTATGTGTCACAACACAAAGACATCAAGGAACCCACATGGTTTATCCTAGGGGATTACATTCAATGTACTTAACCATGCACAACCTATGTTGAAAAGCCATGTGTTGTTAAAAATGAAATGATGAGCTCCTCATGAAGGGAGTCCATGATGTTTACATCCAACCATGTAACTTAACTGTATATAGAAGGAAGCCTACGGTAATTTTGTTGTTCTGAACAAAAAATGATTGGAAAATCAAAAAAATCCTCAAAATCATAAAATAATACAAAGTAAACAACATAGTGACACTGGGGGTGTCACAAACTCACCGATATGCCATATTTTATACATAGAGGCCGACATTTGAGAAGGGAAATAGAAAATAGAATATCCCAAGAATACCTAACCAAAAGAACCGCTCAACATGGTTTAAAATCAAAACCAACAACTAATATCTTTAATAATTATCAAATTGACCAACAAAAAGGTTACCCAATATCTCCAAGAACAACTTAAAAAATAACTTCAAACAATAATTCCTATGAATCATGAGAGACCAAACACGATATTCCTGCCATTTATGATTCCTCTATCACGGTTGAACCAAGGAATAACTACCCAGAAATTCAACCTCAATTAACCAAGAAACCATGGGATAAACTCACTCTAAAACAAAAATCACTAACAAACCCAATGATGTAAAATCAACAACCAATAGCCTCAAAATAATGACATAAGATCTCATCCAAGTTCATGATACACATAGATAACCTAGGGCTCCGAACTGGATCACCCTCACAAGGTGCGGCCAAAAATTTCACAGGCCAAACACCATTTAGTATACCAACTCAAATGGTATAACAATCTTTCTAGTTACCCAATCATGCACTAAATACCTTTCTCATATCCAAATGATGGGAACCTCAAAGTAATAACACAATAATGGTAAAAATCCACTAATCTTAAGAGTGGTTCAAACAAATAATGAGGCTCAATGAAATGGAACTCACAACCAACCAAAAAAAAGTGAGGCAACCCAGATAATTACCTAAAAATACATCCACAATAGTGGGTGGGGGAATATTCCACAAATGGAACAAAGAATTAAGTAAAACAACAATCAAAACCATTCATAAAAAACATCTCCAAATTGGAACCATCCATACAATTATAAGATCAAAATCCAAAAATTGAAAACCAAGATCATGATAATAAATGTAAAGGTACCAGTACAAAAATCTCATATTCAAATGATTAAACATGATACCACTTAAAAAAACCCATGTTACAAAACTTCTAAAGATGACCCAAATGACCACGATATAAGAACACCATTTGATAGATAAGATAATAGAACTTATTGTGCCTTGGATTCCCACATTTGAAGCACATGAGAGATCACCACTTTTATGAGAAGGGACCTTTACTTTTAGCTCTAGATCATCCAACTTTTTATCATTACTTTATTGGTTATACTTACACCCATTGGATAGAACTAAGGTATCACCCACCATAGGCTTCCTATTTTGATCAGCTTCTATTAGAATGGTCTCATTGAAAACGTACTAAAATGATATCAAACCTGATGCAAGTATAGCTTAACATTGAATTCAAAAAAAGAAAATATTAAAAGAAATGATCTTTATCTAAATTATTGATGATGAGATTTGGAGACTGATCGTCAAAATTTATGCCAATTTTTCAAAACACATTCAAAATTAGTTTCCAAATAAAATTCTCTTTTTGATCCCAAAAAACATTTAAAAAAACATTTTTGAAATAAATTGATTTCAGGAATACCAGAGTAATCAATGTTGAAACATCATATTTTCCAAATTACAAAATAAAGAAAAATGCTTCATAAAACATTTCATATGACTAAAATAATTCACTGATCCCATTTATTCATAAATTTTTTTTGACAATAAATATTTCAAAAAAACCCTTCATTTTACAAAATGAGGTTTTAAAATGAATCTCACTAAAGAAACCACATAACCCTTCAAAAAAGTTTCATAGAAATCACATCCAAAAAGGGAAACAATACACGCCTCTATCCACCTCCTTCATGTAAAAAATCAAATTAGGAGAAGTCCAAAATCATTAGGAGTACAAAATATCAACCAGAGAATAAAAACCGATTTACATAGTTTAGTCACACAAATTGTGAAATTAGGATCCCAAAGTACGACACACTCTTTAAATGAGGTAGACCCCACTGCATGGGCATCAAATAGTTTCCCAAGTCTTTCATGATAACCATGCGGCTTATTTGATCCTCCATTTCAATCTAAAAAATAAATAATGACCATAAATATCTATTACATACTAAATGGGGATAAAAAATCCACTATAATTAAAATCTATCACAACAAATAAGAAAACTCAAAATATTAATTTAAAACACAAACATCCCATGGAATCTTGAGGCTCAAGATGAGAAAGAGTAAGCTATACTATCCATTCCCTTACCTATCAAGATTTGACAACTGTAGTCACCATTACCAAGAAATCACCAAATAATAAGGGAAACTCAACAATATTATGAAAGTTATAATAGAAACCCAAAACCTTCTCAAATACCGTTTTGTAATAAACCAAACAGATCTTCCATTTTACTCGACACCTAACTCAGCTTACCATAAGAATTGAAGGGAATTCCCGATCCCCATGGGATGGAAACTAGTTCCTAGGAATCATAGTAGTCCCTTGGGAAATTATTTTTCCCAAACTATATATAAAAGAGTGAATAATAAATAATGATAAAAAATAACGAATTATTTCAAATACGTCATAATGAACTGAACTTATCCAACCCATTTGTATAAATGTAAATAAAAGCATTATCATTAAACTTGAGGATTCAACAATGAATAATAGATACAACATGACCAAAAATAAAAAAACAACAAACCTAATCAATCCAAGCCTGATAAAACCGATATGAAACAACCATATGATCACTACCACCCAACTCACCCCACATTGTAATCAAATAATTAAGAATGGGTCAAACTAGGAACCAAGAACATGTAATGTATAAGTGTGATCTAAAAATATAAGCAGGTCACCAAAACCCAAAGAATCTATGAAATATATTTCATAAGGAAATTAAAAAATGATAGTTTGAAAGTAAACTAGAATGTAAATTTTTCATATATAACTTTTATTGAAACAAAAACAATTCCATAATTATCTTTAAGAAAAATCTCATATTTTTTCAAAAATGAATACACATTATTAAAAAGTTTCCCACTAGCCTAATCCATTTAAAATCCAAAAACTCATTCACATTTCTCCTAAAAATAAACCATTTTATTTATTTAAATGAAAACAGTTAATTTAAACTATCAAACCAATTAGTGCCATCTCAAAAACAAAACACCCACCTTGAAAACCAGTTTAAGAACCAAACAAGAGTCTTAATTTCAAAACAGGTTTTCCAAACATCATTCAAATTTAATTTTTCCAAAGGAAATGACTAGACACACAAACTGGTCAAGCATAATAAAATAAGCATTATCCATGGAACAAGGCACATATAAAATATAAATAATAATAGTTTCCATATTAATGAATGTAAGGGAAATGATATAAATACACACTAGATCAAAATTCCCTCAATTAGTAACCAACTAAGTAATTGAGTATTCCATGGGATCCACCATTTAGATTCTTATCATATGAAGAACCTAAGTATATAAAAGTATACAAACTCACTAACTAAAACCATCATGTACTAATCTTCAGACCACAAGTCTTTTAACTATACCACATTGGCCTCATTGCTATGAAAAAACCCTACAAGCCCTTTTACCTAGAATGACTAGAGGGACACTAGTGGTGTGTGAAAAAACTATCATAATAGAATAGATCACCCACTTATTACCCATGTTCCACAAACTAGAAAGGAAGTGAGGCATAAAAAAATGCAATCCTAGTCTAACACAAAAGAAATAACCATATCTAAACCTCACCCCTAACACCCAATAATGAATAACACTATATAAAAAATGGAACCATGGTATAATCAAGAACATTCAAACACAATGAGTGAAAAAAGAATCTCATAGATATTAGTAACCCACATAGGGGAAATAAATAGCCTCACATAGTGATAAAGAACCCACAAAAGGTGTAATCGAGTCAATGGAAAAAGAAGGGGTTCTTTTCACATTAACAATTTTTAAAGTAAAGTGACAAATAGTCCTTTAACACAAAAACATGTCTTAATATGTCATTCTCTTTCACATTTCATTAAAAGAAATTCCAAATAATCTTTATAAAATGATGAAAACCACAAACCATTTAATAACTTTTAAAATCAACCCTCTAAAATGTGTCTTCTTCTTCGAAATAAAAAACATGGACAAAGGACTTTATTTCTATCAAAAACATTTCAAAAGACCTATTAATTCAAATCAAAGGTCCACTAGGGATTTTAGATCAATCAATCATTTCATTTGTGAGGAAATTTTTTCCAAGAAATAATAAAATCATCCATCAATGCAAATCAGGTCATAATAAGCCTCCTGTTTAGAATCCCCACCAATTCTCATTATTTTAAACCCTAGGATATGGAAACAATTTGTTCCAACACAGACACTAAATATTGGTGATGATGGAATCAAGACACTAAGATCAGGTTGAAGAGATTTTAAGCATTTGTGAACTCTAACATCAACATTAAAAGCTGAGGCACACGATCGTAGAGATCTGAGACTTTTAGGAAAACAGAGATATCTGGAAATATTGGAAAAAACTCTGGATTAGAAAATGAAATAAAGGAATGAAGGCATTCCTTTGAGGGGGATGGAAGGAGGGAACCTACCTCTTCTATAGAGGAGGGGGATCCAGGATCTTGGCCATCAATGCCCAGGGAATCATTGGGAGAGCACAAATAGTAGGGGAGCCATTGAACCATGATCTATTTGAAGACACGTCCAAATAAATGAGCATTATTAGAATAAATGATGACTATGTTTGGAGAAAAGAGTAACAAATTAAAAAATTTATTGACGTACTCCCTCACCCTAAATAATAGCCAAGAGATAAATAGATTTCTCCCCTTTCACAATATTTTGAAAGAACCAATAGAAAAATCCCCCTCCAAAAATCCCTCATTACATATTTTCATGAGGTTATGGAGGTACCAAAAACTCCAACAAAACTTGATTGAAACTAAAAAAAAAATCTGTGTCTCTCACCCATGAATCATTAGGCATTAATTGAAATTTTAGGATAAACTCAATCTCTTCCAATAATCACACTGCTTCCACTAACCCTTAATCACCACTTAAAAATGTTAATGATGATTCATGAATTCCAAGATGGGGTTTGTGCTCAAGTAAGTTTCCACATCCACAAATCCACTTGGATTCTGGGTAGGCACCAGAATAGGGGAAAACATTTCATTTATTCTAAGATACAAAATTAGTTAATAAACAAACAATATCAATTCATGCCTCAATAAAAAACTAAAATAATCTACTATATGGTAGTAATTAAGAAAAAAGAAACAAACCCTAAAATGAGGCACAATTATTAACACCTAAAGAAAATTTCATTTGAATCTACCATCTTCTAAAAGGAATTATAAAATCTTCTTTGAGAAAGGTGTCTCTCAAAAACTAAACTAAAAAAATTCCATAACAAAAGATCCTTGTTGGAACACACAAAAATTTCCCCAACAAGAAAAGTAACACAAAATTCCTTTCAAAAGCCTACTTTGTTTAAAAACCATAGTTCTAATTAAGGATCATTATAATTTATTTCTATTTTTTAAAAAAAAATCCAAATTTGTTTCCAAAAAAAATATCTTTTGATTCAGAAATGATTTCAAATCTTCCTTTTTAATCAATTTCTTTCAAGAATACCTTGTGAAGAAATATTGATACATCTCATCTTACAAATACCATAAAAAATAAGCACATTATAAAACATTTCAAAAAACTAAGGGAATTAAATCACCCCATTTATTCATAAAACTATGTGTTGATAATAAAAAATTAAAAAAACCCTTCATTTTCATAAATATGGTTGTAAAAATTAGAAAACTCAAGGAACTATACAACCCTTCAAAAAAGTTTCACAAAAGTCACAACCAAAAAGGGTATGAAAACACTCCTTGATACACCACTGAAAAGTGGAAATTACTTTAAGAGTTTTAGGAATCGTCAGGAGTCTAAAAAACTCAACCAAGGAAGAAAAAGTGATGTGTACATTTGAACTCACGGATAGAGAAACCATGATCCAACAAATAAACACACTTTAAAAGAGGTATACCTAATCGCATAGGCACTACCCAGTTTCCCAAACTTTTCAAACTCATGTTCTCCTCTATTTACATCCCAAAACAAAGTAAAATCCATTAGTGTCACTTATACACTCAAAAAAGATAAAAACAACAAAAAATTGGATGAATATCCTCTGTAATAACTAAAAACAAACTCAATTTCTCAATTCAAAACCCAAACATCCCATAGTATCATAAGGTTCAGGATGAGAAAGAGCTATCTAGACTCTCTCTAACCTTACCTCTCATGATCCAAGAGTCTTAGTCTCCTATATACTAGGGCATACCCAAAATAACAAGTGAAACATAATAATCTTGGGATCCTACTAAAGGAAACCCAACACCAGCTCTGAAAACGTTTTGTTACAAACTAATCTGGGATGCCATCCATACTGGAATCCATCCTGGCCTACCCCAAGCTCGAAAGGAATTCCTAACCCCAATGAGCAAGAAAATAGTGTCTAGGAATCATCGTAATCTCTTTGGGAATGATTTATCCCAAACCAGTGATAAATGATAGAGTAACAAATAATGATCCAAAATAAAGAAGAATTCTAAACAGGCCATAACCAACTAAACTGAAGAAGCCCATTTGCATAAAATTAATCACAAACACTGTTTATAAACAAGAGGATAAAACATATCATAAAAGATACAAAACTTACAAAAAATAAAACAACTATAAAAAGAGTCAAGCTAAACACGATACGATCTCCATGCTACCACCGAATTCTCACTGCCACTTAACTCACCCCACGTTAACCTCAAAGTATGAAGAATCGATCAAACTAGAAACATATAACATAAAACATATGGACATGTACTAAAAATATCTATTGGTTATCAAAACCTACTGAATATATGAAATATCTTTCAAAATTAAATTCATAAATTATAGTTTTAATGTAAACTATAAATTTTACTTTTTCATATATAACTTTTATAGAAACAAAAACAATTTCATAATTCTATTTCAAAAAATTTCTTATCATTTTACAAAACTAAATTCAATGGTTTGAAAACATTCATAGAATACTATAATATTTTGAATCCACACACCCATTCACATTTCTAAATAAACTCATTTTTAATAAATACAACCACTTTAAAACATCTAACAAATTATTTCCATTTAAAAACAAACACACCAAATTTGAAATCCACTTTAAGAACTACATAATAGTATTTAATTTCAAAACAACATTTCCTAACATATTTGAAAACTCTTTACCCAACAGAAATGACCCAACACACACATGGGTCATGCACAACAATAATGGTACCATCCACGACACAATACGTATATCTAATATAAACAACAATATGTTCCATATCAATGAATATGAGGAAAATTATACAACATAGCCCTAGATAAAACTAACATGAACCAATAAATAATCATGAAATTCAATGTATCATGGTTTATATCTTATGGATTCCTAATAGGAAAATAACCTGCCACATAAATGAATACCAACTCATAAACCTGCTACCGATGCACACTGAATATTAAAAAAATGTTATATAACTATCCCACACAAGACGTTTTTGCAATGAAAAACTCCTCCTAACCCATGTAAATAACATGACTTGTTCCCCCTAGGGGCATGTGAACCAACTTGCATAATAGAAAAAATCTCCCACTTAGTACCAGGGTTCGCAAGACAAAAAACGATGTAATCCATAACAATATGAAATCCAAGTCTAATACATAAGGCATAACTATAGCTAACACTCACCCCTAATACATAACAATGAATAAACCAATATAATTTATTCCCCCATGGAATAATAAAACGCATTCCCACGCAAGGGTGGAAATAAATATCTCAAAGGGATTGACAACCTACACAAGGGAAATGAAAAGCATCACATAGTGATAAAGAACCCACACAATGGGTAATTAAATTCAAGGGGAAATCAAAAGGTTACATTCATAATAACCATTTTAAAACCAAATATCCAACTATGCCCTTTACACCAAAATAAGGATCAGTATTCCAATACCTATTTTATTTCAAAAAAGGATATTCAAAACACTCTTTCTAAAATGATTGAAATAACACACCATTTAAAAATATTTAAAATCCACCCTCCCACATGGGACTTCTTCTTTGAAATAAAAAAATTGGTTCAAGACCTTATTTTTGATCAAATATATTTCAAAATATATACTAAGGTATTTAAATAAGGGGTAAACCACACACACATTTCAAATAACAATTTGAAATCTATTAAACAACACATTTACAAATCGCATTGAGTTCAACACCTCACTTTAAGTCAAAAACAACATTAAAATATAGTTTTAACTCATTAAAAACATTAACTAGATCAAAATCTGACACACATCATGAAATCCATTTCAAAAATCACGTTGGGAATTCCAAAAGATCTAAACACATCTAAATATTCTATTTCAAACATAAAAAAATGGAATTTCATAGAAAACCCGTTTATAATAATATAAAAAAATGAAATGGGTTTTAAAACATCATAAAGGTGTCACATATAATCATAATTTCAGTAAAAGGGCATTTTGAAAACTCAATCATACTATGAATCCCAAAATGAAACAGTTCCATAGAGACACATATATTAAATAAGTGAAAAACAAGTCAAAATTCATCACCTTCAATGATGAGAATACCCATCAGGATAAAAATGGAATATAAAACCCCCATCACAAAAAACACCAACATTATATCCAATTGGAACCCTAATATCATCCAAAAAGTTTTAGGGTTCATGGGGGAAACCAAATACATGAGGGGATAGAGATGTAATGGAATAAGAGGGAAAGAGAAGAAGAAATGAATCGAAACCTTTTGGAAATCTCCAAAGATAAGGGAAGGAACAATAGTGGAGGAGGTCGAAGATCCTCAACGTGATCCCAGGAGTCATCTGAGGTGAATGGTAGAGAAGAAGAGTGAAACCCCTCTTAATTCAAATATTGATTATTGAGAAACTCCTAATAAATTGAAAACCTAGGTTGGTCGGACAATTTGGCCACACAGCTTTCCAAAAAATGTTCCACCCATGTGATGGCCACAACCTAGGCCAAAAACCCCTTACATTGTTCACCCTGGGAACTAAATGGTTAGAAAAATAGTGCTACATACATACCATTATACAAAGTAAAAAACAAGACCAACCCCACACACTTGCCTTAAAATTTACTTAACCTTGCGTATGTTATGTGTCACACCCCAAACACATCAAGAAACCCACACAGTTTCTCCTATGGGATTACATGCTATAGACTTAACCATGCACAACCCATGATAACTGTACATGTGTTGTTAAAAATGAAATGATGAGGCTCCTCATGAAGGGAGGAAACACCGTTTACATCTAACCATGTACCATAACTGTATATAGATGGAAACCTATGATAATTTACAAGTTTTGAGCCAAACCCACTTGGAAAATCAATCCAAACCTCTAATTCATAAAATAATACAAAATAAAAAACATAGTGACACATGGTTTAACATCAAAATGAACAACCAATATCTTTAATAAATATCAAACTGACCAACTATAAGGTTACCCAACATCTCCAAGAACAACATAAAAAGGAGCTTCAAACAGGAATTCCTTTAAAGCATGAGAGTCCTAATAAGGTATCCCCACCATTTATAATTACTATAACATGGTGGAACCAAGGAATAACTACCAATAAATTCATCCTCAAAAAACCAAGAAACCCTGGGAGAAACTAACTCAGAACCCAAAATCACTAGCTACCCCAATGATTTAAAAGAAACAAAAAATAACCTAAAAATAATGATATAATATCTCATCTCATGTCACGATACACATAGATAACCTTGGGTCAAGAACTAGATCACCCTCACAAGGTGCATCCCAAAATTTCATAGGTTAAACACCATTTAGTATAGCAAATCAACAGGTATACCAATTTTTCTAGTTTCCCAACCAGGAACTCAAGGCCTTTCTCATATCCAAACGATGATCACATCAAAGGATCAACACAATAACGGTAACAAGCCACTAATCTTAAGATTGGTTCACCTTAATAATGAGGCTCAATGAAATAGCACCCACAACCCAAAAAAATCAAGGCAACCCATATAATAACCTCCAAAGACAACCACAATAGAGTGAGGGGGGAAATTCCACAAATGGAACAAAGTATTTAATAAAACAACAATCAAGACCAATCATAAGAAACATCTCCAAAGAGGAACCATCTATAAGATTCTAAGAACAATATCCAACGATTGAAAACCAAGATCACAGTAATCAATGTAAAGGTCTCAGTACAAAAAAAACCCATCCTCAAAGCATTAAACATGAGACCACTTCCAAAAAATCGTCTTACAAAACTTCTGAAGATGACCCAAATGACCATGATAGAGGAAAAACATATGATACATAAGATAATAGGTCTTATTATTCCCTGGATTCCCATATTTGAAGCACATGAGAGATCTCCACTTCTTATGAAAAGGAACCTTTTCTTCTATATCTAGACCATCATATTTTTTCTCCTTACTTTACAGGTTATCCTTACACCCATTGGATAGAACTAAGGTATCTACTACCACTGGATTCCTATTCTGATCAACTTTCATTAGAATGGTCTCACTGAAAACCTTCTAAAATGATGTCAAAACTGATGAGAGCATAGATGAACCTTGAATTCAAAAAGGAAATATTCAATGAAATGAGATTTATTTAAATTATTGATGATGAGCTTTGGAGAATGATCATTAAAATACATTTCCATTTTTAAAAACACTTTCAAAATTTACTTCAAAAAAAATTCTCTTTTTCATCCTCAAAAATATTTTAAAAAACCATTTTGAAATTAATTTATTTTAGGAATACCAGATTAATCAGGTTTGAAACATCACATTTTCCAAATTCCAAAAGAAAAAAACACTTTATAAAACATTTCATACGAATAAGGGAATTCACCGATCACATTTATTCATAAAACCTGTTTTTGACCATAAATATTTCACAAAAAACCATTTATTTACCAAAATGAGGTTCTAAAACCAATCTCACTAAAGGCACCACACAACCCTTCAAATATGTTTCATAGAAATCACTTACAAAAATGAAAATAATACCCTCCTCCAACAACCTATTGCATGTAAAAAATCATATTAGGAGAAGTCCAGAATCATCAAGAGTACAAACAAATCAACCAGGGAATAAAAAGTTATGTTAACAGTTTGGTCACGCATATTGGGAAACAAGGATCCAACCATACAACACACTCTATAAAAGAGGTATACCAAAATACATGGGCACGACATAGTTTTCTAAGTCATTCATGCTAACAGTGTTGCTTAGGTGATGCTCCATTTCAATCTAAAAAACTAAGTAATGACCACCAATATCAATTGCATACTCATTAAGGATCAAAAAAATAAATTCTAATTAACATCCATCACAATAACTAAAAAACTAAAATTATTAATTCGAAACACAAACATCCCATTGAACCTTGAGGCTCAGGATAAGATAGAGAAATCTAGACCATCCCCACCTTTCCCTCTAAATATTTTACAACTTTAGTAACCTATTTATCAAGACATCACCAAATAACAATTTAAACTAAATAATATAATAAGAATTATAATGAAAATCCAAAACCTTCTTAGATACCATTTTGTAACGAACCAAATAGTGTTTCTATCCAACCTGAAAACCAACTCAGCCCGCCACAAGGCTTGAAGGGAATTACCGATCCCCATGGGTTGGAAATTACTTCATTGGAATCAAGGTAGTCCCTTTGGAAATTATTTTTCACAAACTAGATATAAAAGAGTATGGAATAAATGAAGAGACAAAATAAGGAAGCAAGCCAAACAGGTCATAATGAACTAAACTTATCCAAATCATTTACATAAATGTATATAAAAACACTATCCATAAACTAAAGGATAAGATAAAGAATAATAGATACAAAATGATCAAAAAATAAACATATCAACAAACCAACTAAATCCATGCCTGAGAAAATATATATGAAACAACCATATGATCACTACCACCCAACTCACCCCACATTGGAATCAAAGAATGAAGAACATGCCAAACTAGCAACCTAGAATTTGAAATATATAATTGTTAGCTAAAAATCATAGTAGGTCACCAAAACCCTATAAATCTGTAAAATATGTTTCATAAGGAAATTAAAAAAATTTAGTTTGAAAATAAACTAGAATGTAAATTTTTCATATATAACTTTTATAGAAACAAAAACAATTCCATAATTATAATTCAAAAATTTTCTCAGGTTTTCTCAAAAACTGAATACACTTCAATGAAATTTTTTCCACTAGCCTAATACATTTCAAATCCAAAAACTCATTCAAATTTCTCATGAAAAAAAATCAATTTATTTATTTAAATGAAAACAGTTAATTTAAAACATCCAACTTGTCAATGCCATCTCAAAAACAAAACACCCACTTTGAAATATGATATAAGAACTAAACAAGTGTCTTTAATTTCAAAACGAGTTTTCCAAACATCCTATAAATTTTATTTTCCAAAGTAAATGACCAAACACACAAATGGTTCAATCATAATAAAATAGGCACCATCCATACAACAATGCATATAGCAAATATAAACAAGAATAGTTTCCATATTAATTAATGCAGGGGAAATGATACAAATAAAAACTAGGTCAAAATTCACTTAATCAGTAACCAACTATGTAATTGAGTATTCAATGGGATCTACCATTTGGATTCTTAGTATATGAAGCATCTAAACATATAAAACAATACCAACTCACTAACTAGAAACCATCATGTACTAATGTTCAAACCACAAGTCTTCTAACTAGAAAACATGAGCCTCATTGCGATGAAATACCCCTCTTAGACCTTGTACCTAGAATAACAAGAGGTCCAATAGTGGTGTCTGAACCAACTAGCATAATAGACTACATCACCCACTTAGTACCCATGTTCCCCTGAACAGAAAGGAATTGAGGCATAATAAAATGCAATCCAAGTCTAACACAAAATAAATAACCACATCTAACCCCCTTCCCTAACACCCAATAACGAATAACCTTATATAAAAAATGAAACCATGGTATAAAAAATCACATTCCCACATAATGGGAGAAACAATCATCTCATAGATATTAGTAACCCACACAAGGGAAGAAAAAATCCTCACATATTGATAAAGAACCCACACAAGGTGTAATAAAGATAAGGGGAAATAAAGGGGTTCCTATCACATTAATAGTTTTTTTAAAAAAAAGTGGAAACTATTCCTTTAACAACAAAACATGTCATAGAATGCCAAGTCCTTTCACATTTTATAAAATGACATTCCAAACACTCTTTATAAAATGACGGAAATCACAATCCATTTAAAAACATTTAAAATCATCCCTAAAAATGGGGCTTCTTCTTGGAAATAAAAAATGTGTAATAAGATCTTTATTTCTATGAAACACATTTTAAAATATATATTAATTCATTTTTCATGGGAGTTAGACAAGATACATATTTCAAATCACCACTGGAAATCCATTGAAGAACCCCTTTATAAATCACATTGAGGTTCATCAAAACCCACTATAAAATATATCTCCCACTCATTGAAAACCAAAATTGGATCAAAATCTAACTCAAATCATGAAAAAAAGTTCAAAATTCACCTCAGGGTTTTCATAGAATCTCAAAACATACAAATATTCCATTTCAAACATAGAAAAATGGAATTTAAAAGAGAAACCAATTATGTCAAGATCAAAACACAACAAAATGGTTTTTAAAGCATCATAAGGGTATCAAATATAATAATACATTCAATAAAAATGCATTTAAAAAGAATTAGAACACTTTGAAAAATAAAATGAAAAAATACCACGCAAACAAATTCTAGGAAGAAGTGAAAAAACAATCAAAAAACAGGTCACCTTAAACAAAGAGCACACCCACAGAGATTAGAACAGAGTCTATAAACCCAAGACACCAAAATTCCAACATTAGATCCACTGAAAATAATGAAATAAGACACCATATATCTATAATTCATAGGTTAAACCAATGAAAATAGAGGAGAGAGAGGGAATGTAAGAATAGATAAAGAGAGGAAGAAATAACATAAAATCTCATCAAAATTAGCAAAAAATATGGAAAATCTTAAAGGTGGAGTAGGTTGGTTCTCCAAAAAGGGATCCTAATAGTCAGATGAAAAGAATGGAAGAGAAGAGGGGTTAAATTTTTATTAATTAAAAGAGGCAAAATGGAAAATTACAAACAATTAAACTCCTGGTCAAGTAGCATGTTTTGTCCACACAAATTTCCATACTGTGCACTAAATATTTATTGGACACTACCTAGGATAGACACCACTCGCATGGTCCACCTTGGGTACTAAAAATTTGGAAAAACAATGATCCATCAATGACATTGAGCACTATCGGAAAATAAATACACTTTTCATGATTTCTGCAAAATTTACCAAACTGTAAGAATATCATGCAATACATGCCAGAAACTCCAAGGATCTTGATGGTTTCTCCTTATTGATCACGCATTTTAGAATTAACCATTCATATCCATATTGAAAAGTTGTGCATAGTTCAAAATTAACTAAGGAGGATTCTCATGAATGGAGGCTTCATAGTTTCCCTCTAATCATTCAGTTTAACCATGCATAGAAGTTAACCACTGATAATTTCTATGTATTAAGGTAAAACCCCTTGGAAAGTCTAATAAAAACTCACCCCTATAAAAAAATACAAAAAACCAACACAGTGACATATGGGCTGTCAAAAAAATAATCTAATATTGTAGATATTATAAGTTCATGAGAAATAGAAGATTATTCAAGAAATTGGTATCCAAATCTAAAAATATCAATTATGTTTCGACTTCTGATGTAGCTAAAGAAGTAAAAGATATTTAATGCTTTTTTCCAGTTCATGGAATTGTACTTTTGGAACAAACTAAGATTTCAAGATTATAACATAGGATAAAAAGGTTATAATATATGATATCAATTCATGGTAAGATTCACCTAAGGACAATAATTCAGAAATAATAGAGCAACCATGTAAGAAACGTAATGGTCCCAATGAATAAAGCCACAAGCCATCATAATCAGGATCTTATCATTTTGAGAACTATCAATTTGACCAAAAACAAGTTGTCTCTAATGCAACTGAGAGTGTTTTAAAAGATGTTTCCCTGGGCCAAATGTGAAATGTAATTTTTAAATACTAAATATTTTATATAGAGTGATTCATGATGAATAGTTTCCATAATAGTGTCAACAATTCTACATCCACAATTTACATTTAAACATCCTTATATTATTTATCATTTCAATAGGTCATAGAATTTACCACCTATAATGAGAACCTAGAGATACTATGACCAGAGGAAAATGGCCAATACATTCATACCATGACCTCCACCACATTCATATACCTCTATATCCAAGAACATCATAGGAAAAACTGACCACATCATGTCATCTATTGGAAGAAATAAAAAATAGAAATCTGGACTGAACATAATAAATCATAATTATAGTAGAATCGTTGATGATATTTAACCATACCATAGAAATGAAGAACCTTCTTGAGTTCCTTATGAAGAATGATTTGGATCATAATGGTAATCCTCCTTCCTACTCCTGGCATCTATCACCGTCAATACAAACAAAACATTTAAGAAATGAAATATGAAAGATAACATACAAAAAATATATTCAGAATTTTTCAAATAATAGTTGTTATTTTATTAATAAAACATAATAAATTTAAACATAAAAAATATATCATTACTAACACTTTAAAAACATAAACTTAGGTATTTAATATATGAATCATCATTTGGAACTAAAAAACAATAAATATATAAAAATATAATAAATTTCTAGAATGACTTGTGATGTTCTTAAATTAATCAATAATCAAATTTTATAGGATTTTATATGAAAAAAAATATTATATTAAAAAAATAATTCAATGGTATTTGTATCATGATTTCACATCAATCTAAGATTTTTTTCTAAGGTTTTGACCATTACACATACATTTTAGTGTATTAAAACACCAAAAATTTATTTACAAGTATCTCAGGAAAACCATAATTTGGATTAACATGGAGTTGGTTCCTACAATAATTTTTTTTCTACATTTATTTTACTATGATTTTACAATAATCTGATGTTGTTTCTTTTGTTTTGACCCCTCACATAAGTTTTTAAAAGTTTTTTAATCTTTTAAAACAATATATTGAGTCTATTTGAGAACACCACACATCAAATGGACATGTTGTATCCTTGTACATGTAAAAAATAATTAATTGGTGGTTTTTCCATGATTTCACATCAACTGATCTGATTTTATAGGGTTTTGACCATTATACTCATGTTTTAGTTTTTCAAAACCCCAAAAAAACATTTATGGTAATCTTGGACAAACCGCAACTCAGATTCATCTGGAGTCAATTACTACATTACAAAAAAAATATAAAGTGATTAACTAATGATTTATGGTATTCAGACTTCGTTTCCTTCATTTTGTCCCCATGAAACATGTTTTTAATGGCTTTGGTATCTTTTAAATTTGTTTATTAAGTCATTATGAGAACATTTCAAATCATATGGATGTTTTTTCTATCCATACACATCATAAATAATTCAATAGTTGTTTTACTATTATTTTATATCAATACGAGGTCATTTTCTATGGATCTTACTATTACACCCATGCTTTTGAGTTTTAAAACACTAAAAAAATGTTTATGGGAATCTTGAACAAACCATTACTTAGATTGACATGGTGTTGGTTCCTATATTTCAAAAATAAATCTAATTTCTTTTTCCTATGATTTCATGGTTTTCAGTTTTTGTTCCTAGATTTTTACCCACTGGCACTTGTTTCTAAAGAATTTAGTACCTTTTAAAATAGCTTATTGATTCATTTCGAGCACACCACATGTTTTACGGACATGTTTTCCTCTCATACATGTAAAAAATAATTCAACAGTGGTTCTCCCATCCCCTGATTTAACCTTAATTCAAGGTTGTTTTATATGGGTTTAACTATTACACACACATTTTAGTATTTTATAACACTATAAACATGTTTACGGGTATCCCATCCAAACTATAACAAGAATTGACCTTAAGTCAGTTCCTACATTTTAACAATAAATCTATGGTTGTTTTACTATGATTTCATAGCCATATGACATATTTGTATGGTTTTTACCCCCTAATGCATGTTTTACAAGTCAGTGGTAACTTTTAAAAATTCTTATTGAGACATTTAGAGTACACCACACATTGGAAGAACATTGTTTCTACTTATAAAAATCTAGAATAATTAAATGGTGATTCTCTGAAGATTTCATGCCCATACTAGGATACTAGCTATATTTTTGACCATTACATGCATGTTCTAGTGTTTAAAACACTAAAAACAAATTTACAAGAATCTTGGGAAAAAGGTAACTTGGATTGAGATGGAATTAGTTCCTAAATTTCAAAAATAAATCAATGGTTGTTGTCTTCTTATTTCACATCCATATGACAACTTTTACTTGGATTTGACCCCCAAACACATGTTTTTAATGGCTTTGGTATTTTTAAAACTACTTATTGAGATATTACATGCACACATCATGTCATATAGTTTTGATATGTGATATTACACATCTAAAATATTTAAATGGTTTTTTAACTATGATTTAATGTTACTTTGAGGATTTTTTGTGGTTTTTACTATTACACATACATTTTAGTGTTTTAAAACACTAAAAACAAATTTATAGAAATCCTAGTAAAATAGTAAGTTAAATTCATGCGGTGTTGGTTCTATACTTTAAAAATAAATCTAAATCTATTTTTCTATGATTTTATGGACATCTTATGTTATTTCTTTTATTTTACCCCCCCCCCCTCGGGGGCACATGTTTTTAAAGGCTTTTGGTGTCTTTTAAAACTACTTATTGAGACATTCTGATCACACCAAACATTATATGGATGTTTCTTATACTATTAAACATCAAAAATAATTCAAAGGTGGTTTTACCATGATTTAAAAATAATAGGATGTCATTTTCTATGGTTTTGACCATTGCACCAACTTTTTAGTGTTTTAAAACACTAAAAACATGTTTATGGCCAAATCATCTAACCCATAACTTGAATTGACATGGATTTGGTACCTAAATTTGAAAAAAAATATACAGTGATTTTGATAGGTTTTCATAGCCATTTGACACTGTTTTCTTGGTTTTGACCCCCTAGAACATGTTTCTAATGGCTTTGGTATCATTTAAAACTACTTATTGAGTCCTTCCAAGCACACTGCTTATCAGTTGGACATGTTGTATACTCTTAAACATCCCAGATAATTCAATGGTCATTTTAACATGATTGAAAATCAATCTAATGTCATTTTATATTGTTTGGACCACTACACACATTTTAGTGTTCTAAGACACTAAAAATGTGTTTATGAGTATCACAAACAAATAATTACTTGGACTGATGTGGAGCTAGTTACCAAATTTCTAAAATCAATATGCGTTCATTTTCTTATGATTTTATGGTCATCTACATCATTTTCTTGGTTTTGACCCTTTGATGCATATTTTAAAGGATTTGGTATCTTTTAAAATTGTATATTTAGTCATTCCAATCACACCACATGTCAGATGGATATGGTGTCTACTCATAAACATAAAAAATCACTCAAAATTTATTTTCCCATGATTTCACACAAATATGAGATCTTTTTCTTTGGTTTTGACTGTTACATGCACATTTTAGTGTTTTGAATTACTAAAAATGTGTTTACAGGAATCTTCAAAGAACATTATCTCATATTGACTTAGTGACAGTTAAAAAATTTAAAAATCAATATATATATATATATATATTAATATGATTTCAAAGCCATTTGACCCTATTTATTTGACTTTGAACCCCCAAAAGATGATTTTAAAGGATTTAGTATATTTTAAAATCGATTATTTAGTCATTCTGGGCACACCAAATGTCAGATCACTAATAAAAAATACCTAATTCCAATAGTTTAGAACCATTAATGTAGGTCTCCAAACCATTGGAATAGCCTAAACCAATGGTTTGGAGGACTATTGCCTGGCTTGGTTTTGGGATATATCTATACCTATGGTTTTGGGAAAACCATTTTTATAGGTCATATGAAAAATCTATACCAATAGTTTCATAAAACTGTTGGTATAGGTAATTCAAAACAAATCTGGATCGGTTTTTATCCCAACACATAAAGTTTATAATTCAACGACCTAACCACTAACCTAATATGACTTTTGTGATCATAATTTCATAAATATATATGTATATTCATAAGTACTTTAAATTTTAATTTATTTAATGTTATTTGAGAAAATATTCCATAAACAATATGTGCACCTATACCAGTGGTTCTGAAAACCATTGGCATAGACCTATACCAACAGTTTTGAGAGACGTTGGTATAGGTTCATAATGCACCAGAAAAAACAAAGGATGGAATTAAGGGTTGGTTGGTCATAGTTGACATGGGAATATTAGATGAGTTGGTTCTAGTGGAGGGTGAAAAATGAACATTTATTCATCAAGCTACTTACACTATTTCTCGGTAGAAGAGATATCAGTTTTGTAACTTCTTGAATGACGTAAAGGTTCCATGGGGGTATTCATCAAATATCAAGAACATTATGTCAAAGAACAATTTAAAGTTAAAGGTTCCAAAATCACATGATTTCCACATTTTTGATGCAATATCTAATTCCAATAACATTATGTTTCATTTTTCTCAATAATTTCCATTATACATTAACAAATCCATTTTTCTTGTTCAATGCTATATATAGAAATTTTATAGACCCGATGAAATTTTCGAGTATAGAAAGAGAAATTTCCATCATATTATGTGAATCAGAAATATCCTTCCCACTAACATTCTTTGATATGATGGTTCATTTTATGGTTCACTTGGTGAGAGAGATTCAATTATGTGGTCTTGTAAACTACAGATGGAGGTACCCCATTTAATGGTATATGAAGATTTTGATAGGGTATGCCAAAAGTCAAGGTTGGCAAGAGGCTTGTATTGTAGTGAGATATATTGTTGAGGAATCCATTAAATTTTTTACTGAATACCTATCCAGTGTGGAAAGAATTGGTCTACAAAAATCTTGTCACACTGAGTGGCTTGAGAGTGATGGAATTTATAGAAGAGAGGTTGTCAAAATAAATATTACAGACTTGGAGCATGACCACCTTTATGTTTTGTATAATATTTTATATGTTCACCCATATGTCAAAACCCACAAAGAAATTTTTAGACATTTGAATCCATCAAGGGATAAAAAATAAATATCAAATACACATAATCGATAATTTATAAGATGGTTTCAGGACCATATATTTAATCAGTAAGATGAAAATCCTGACTCAATTTCAAAACGAATTCTATGGTTTGCCAGAGGAACAAGTGTGTATGTATTATCTTATAATTATTATATAATTAATGGCTATACATTATATACTAATGACCATGATGAAGATAGTACCATGTAGAATAGTGGAGTTACAATTATGGCTAAAGCGGTGAATTTTTCCATTGCTAAGGACCTAATTCCTATTTATGTAAATATGTCTGACTTTGGCATCATCAAAAAAATATGGGAGTTGGATTATACAAACATACAAGTGTAGATTATTCAATGCAAGTGGGTTGATAATAGAAGTGTTGTTAAAATAGATGAGTTGAGATTCATGAAAGATGATTTCAATAAGGAAGGGTATAAAGATGAACTGTTTATAATGGAATCACATGTAGTATATGTATTTTATATTCCATATCCCAAAAACCAAAACTAGAAAATTGTTCTATTATAGACCAAAACCACTAAAGGGTCGGATAAAAATTCAATAGATGATGACCCTTTCATTTTGATGTCACAATCATTTCGTAGTGGTACCAAAGTAGGTGGTGTTTTGTAAGTTAGAGGAGTCCACAATAAATGGATTTGGATAGTCGATAGAGGGGTCAAAACCTGTCATCCTTTTAAAAAATATATTTTAATAACCAGGTTATATTTTTTGGTAATATACATCTCATTACCTTATGTTATTATTTGTTCACTACTGATTTTATGTAATTTAAATTAAATCTTAAACCACTTCTTCAAATAATGACATCTACATGTGTTGATGCTCCAATATCAGAGGCACAATAGGTTTATCAACTTTTAACTACTTGTAGTGCAGAGGAAAAATACATCTCTCATCCTAGTGCCACTCACAGTGTAGAGGACGAACAAGTTTCTCAACCTATTTCTACTTCTACTCCCATTGCAGAGGTAAAACCACCACCTGCACATGCCGATGCAAGCACTTTGAAGGAATATATTGATGATGGGGAAACTAAGGAAATGGTAGGCAATGATACACTAGTGGTGCATAAAACATAAGGAGTGGTGTAGTTTGACGATGTTAGAAAAACTAATTAAGGAAAAAAGTGAAAGGCATCAAATACAAGGTTAGATGGAATAAGCAGGGCCATCATGTTAACCCCATCAAGGTCATGTTTAATAGTTACATTGGAATCATCACTCAGTAGCGTGTGCAGATTTATGTATAGTCATGGAACCATGTTTTCACCAGGCTTATGAAATCTATGTTGGGAGATATTATGGTAACATTATGATATCATTTCATTAATATACTAAAATATAAAATAATGACTCATTGACTTACTCTTCCTCGTCTATTATATAGTGAATTTATAGTGGATAACTCACACAAGGACTATGTATTAAGGGTTTTTAGAAGGATCAATAGAGGATTTGAAAAAATTTTAATGAGATGTTATCTTAAAGATGCTGAAAGAAAAATAAACTCTCACCCACCTCCTATTTATGCACACTTGATAACCCAAGGAGCGTGGGATGCATTTACTAGTTGTCATGCAGAGTAGTCCTTTTTGGTATATTATGTTTGGTAAGACATTGTTTTATGATACGTCTATTCATCACTTTGGTTGATAGTTTTTTTCTTTATAAAAAATCTACGGAGTGATAAAAATAAAGAAAAAATAGAAAATCCAGTGTACCCACACTGTAAACAAGAATGGGGTTTTCTTCACTTGAAAAAAAGTGGTGTGTATTTTAAATCTATTGTAATCCTTTTATGTGACATTAAATAATACAATCACTGTGTTCCTCTATATATATTTAGATTGATGAATCCAAATACAAAGTTGATTCCATCCCTGCCATGTGCTATGGAATGAGGCACATGTAAATAATGATGGGATACTAATAGATTAAAATAAAAAAAGTGTGGGAAATATGTTTAATAATGACAAAATAAATATTTGTTTCAATTTAAATTTATATAAAATAAAAATAATTACTTATTTTCCAATATTTTCTATTTTACATAGTCATGGGAATTAGAAATATCCAAACCAGATACATACATAATTTCAGTGGCCTTGAAGTAGTCATAGAAGTATGGGATCTTCAGAGGTGCAGGTTTTGGGGTGACACAGTAAACATTTTATGAGAAAAAAAACAAGAGGAGGATCAATATGAAGAAATAAAAATGATGAGAGAAAGAATAGATATCCTGGAAGAACATATGTAATTTCAGAGAGTGTTCATTGAAAATTTGATGGGGTTGGGGAAGAGAATAAACAATTTAAGAACAACCAATGCATGAAGATCCCACCCCACCCCCACTAGCTTTGAGGTGAGCCATTCCCCTCAAAAACCTATCTTAGGTAAGGTAATCAATGTTTTAATAATTTTTTATATGAATTTTTAACCATATAGACACCAATACCATTCCTGTACTGATATTTTACATGGTAAAAAATATTTTTATTTATATCTATCAACACCGACCAATCACCTTTGAGTGAGGTCTATAGTGTTCAATATCCAGAATGCCATGCCGCACAAAAAACCACTTCCAACTGGTAATTTAAAATTATTTATTAATGTATCCCATGAGCGGATCACTGATATACCATTTCAAATTGATGATGAAGATATTCATAACATCGAGCAATCTCTTGGAACATTCATCACATGGATTCCATAACTTGTAAAAAAACATGCCGAAAAAGATGTTTTCATTTCCATTTTATTTTTCAATATAAACATTTAACATTTAATGAAAAATGGTCTGAACCAATGAATTTTATTATATAAGTACACATGGAAGGAGGTGAAAAGAAATAATGGATCAAAACTATGTTAATGATCAACCGACTGATTGAAACAATCTTCTGAAAACAAATTAAATCTATCCATTCTATATCCACATTTATTTTCATTGCAGGCTCATGTGAATAAGAAGTTTAAAGACAGTGGTACTCACAAAATACGTTTTGATAAAAATATGTACAAATAGGAAGATCTATATTTCATTAGTGTTAAAAATGTATGTGAAATCATGTAGTATGATTGGTTAGGAGTCTTCATTGTAAATGTATAAATGAGGTTCAATTTCATGATTTGATTTCTCAAAATAAAATATACTATGATAATTATGACTAAATACATTTCATATTTTTGTGAAGAATGTATATGAAAAAAAATTTGAGGGATTTCCCCATGAATTTTTTTGGAATCGTTAGTCCTAATGTCACCTCTACAGAACAATAGAAAATAGAATCCAATAAAGAGGGTGAAATAGTTCTAGGCCTTCTCAAATCGTTTAATAGCAAAATTACAGATGAAAAACACTTCTTTAATACCAACGATGTAGGGGTAAAACTCTACAATTTAATCATATTAAATATATTATAATTTATTTGATTACTTATTCTTTTTTGAGTTCATAAGAAACATTGGATGCTCATTGTACTCAATTTGGATACTCTAAAGATTTATCTCCTAGATTCACTATATAGATATACAACAAACCAACCTAACATGATGGAATTTTTTATCTTGTAATATACTACGTCAAATATTTTATAACTAAAAATATAGTTATATAATTTATATTATCTTTTAATGAGGATTCTATTATGATAGAATAGTGCGTGAACATCATCTTCATCATGGAATGAGGCCAGGGGAAAAGGAAAAGGAATATCACAATTACTACAACTTGATACAAATTAGGGTATATATAATAATATTTCACTATCCAAACACATATATAATACTGCTTATTATTCTCAATGTTTCTACTATCTCCGAATCAAATAAATGATAAAGACTCTGGTTATTGTGTTTTTAAATTTATGAAATTGATCATATTTCATCAATAAACTAGCATCATTGAAGAGGTATTTTTGAGGATAATTACTATTTCATTTGAAATATTTATTAATACTTTTGGTATTTATATTTTTCTAGTAATAACATGATTTTCACAAAAACTCATATTCCCAAGATGATATAGATTTGTTTAGAAATGAATCGCCATCATACCCAATGGAATAATGTAAACAAATAGCATGAAGATGTGACCAATATGACTTTAAGTGTCTATTTTTTTTAATTGAAAGTATATTTAGTAAAAAGAAGAAGTGAAAAACTAAAAACTGATAAAAATACATTAGGATTGATTTGATACTTTATAGAAACAATACAATATTAATTTGGGATGTGTAGGAATCAACCACACCTAAATCTGATGCATGGTGTAACCATTATGACATTACGTGTGTATTTTTTTATTAAATTAATAATAATGTTTCAAAAAAGAACATGAGAAATACTAAAAACCAAGAAAATTCATTATCATTGTTTTGATACTTTAGAAAAAATTTCTATCAGTCATTTTTCACATGTAGGAATCAACCACACCTCAATCAAATTAACTGTGTGACTGATATGACTAAAAGTGTCCCATATCAATTTAAAATTTACATTTAAGCTCCAAAAAAATCACTCACTAAAAATCAAGAAAAATCTCCTTGAATGTATTTCTAATTTTTTTAAAATGATTCATATGTTAATTTTTATGTGTATGAAGTAGTATCACGTCAAACTGACACATGACGTGACCAGTATGACTCAAAACGTGTGTTTCTAGTCTAAAATAACATTTTAGTAAAAAAACACAATTGGCATAATAAAATCTAGGAAAACACATTTTTATTGTTTTAATACTTTAGGAAAATGATATATATGTCATTTTTGATGTTTGGGAATCAACCGAACCTTAATTCGATGCACAGTGCGACTAGTATGACTCAAAGTGTATCTTTTTATTTAAAATTGACATTAATTTTATAAAAAACCCAATTGGAATATTGAAAACTAAGAAAACACATTCAGATTGTTTTTATAATTTAGTAAAATGATCTATGAGACATTTGTGATGTGTAGGAATTAACCCCACCTCGATATAAAGCATGATGTGACCTGTATAAATCCAAAGGTTTCTTTTTATTTAAAATTGACCTTAATATTAGTAAAAAAACAACTGACATAATGAAAAGAAATAAAATGCATTTAGATTGTTTTGATAATATCTAAAAACTATTCATGAGTCATTTTTTATGTGTAGGAATTGAACACACCTCAATCAGATGCATAGTTTGATCATTGTGTCTAAAAGTATCTATTATCAGCTTAAAATTTACATTTTAATACAAAACATGTCACTCACTAAAAACCAAGAAAATGCTTTCTGATTGTCTTCATAGTTTAGGATAGTGTTTTGTAAATACTTTCTGATGTGTATAAATTAGTCTCACATCAAATTGAAACACTATGTGACCGATATTACTCAAAAAACACGTTTCCATTTTGAAATGATATTTTAGAAAAAAAACACAACTGCCATACTGAAAACCAAGAAAATGTATCTTCATAGTTTTGAAACATTAGAACAATGATTAACGAGTCATTTGTGACATTTTAAAATATTACACACATCAATATAATGAATGATGTGACCGACATAAATCCAAATGTGTTTTTATTTAAAATTAACATTAATTTAATTAAAAAGAACAAGTGACATACTGAAAACTAAGAAAACACATTCGGATTGTTTGGATACTTTATTACAATGATCCAGGAGTCATTTTTGATGTGTAGGAATCAAAAAAACCTAAATATAATGTATGGTGTGACCAGTATGAATGAAAGTGTCTATTAACAGTTTAAAATTGACATTTTAGCTCAAAATGTTTCACTCACTAAAATCCATGAAAACTCCCTCTGATTGTCTTAATAATTTTGGAGAGTGATTAATAAGTCAATATTGATGTTTATGAAGCAGTTTCACCACAAATAGATGCATTATGTGACCAATATGACTCAAAATGGGTGTTTCTGGTTTGAAATTATATTTTAGTAAAAAAACACAACTGTCATATTGAAAAACTGATAAAAACCATTCAGATTGTTTTGATACTTTAGAACAATTATCCAAGAGTCACTTTTGACATGTACAAATCAACCACACCTCAATCTGATGAACGATTTGACCAGTATAAATCTAAATATGCTATTTTAATTTGATATTAATTTTATTAAAAAAAGGCATACTCAAAACTATTAAAACCCATTCAGATTGTTTTGATATTTTAGGACAATGACCCATAACTCATTTTTGAATTTTAGGAATCAACCCCACCTTAATACGTTGCACAGTGTGACATGTATAACTCCAAATGTGTATTTTTTAATAAAAAATTACCTTTTATTAATTTATTCATTCATATTAATGTTTAACTTATTTCTTTATAGTATTTCTAACATAATATTTGTTTTCTTATATAGGTGGATCATTTTTCTTGATTTGGGATGATTTGTTAGGAAACTAATACCATGGGAAAACATTTTTGAGATGGGATCACAGATGTTAAAGGATTAAAAATTAATGTTTTTAACTGTTTTTGGATAATTGTAAATGAAATTATATAAAACATTTTTGGAAATGTATATAGCATTGTTTGTCAAACCCTTATGTCCACTAATTTGTTCTTATGTGTACTGCTTTGTTCCTGTGTGCGCATTACAGGTGGTGTGTTCATTTTTTGTAAATGTGATGGTGGGTGTTCTGTTATATAAAAAGTACATCATAGGCAACAAGGCCTTTATCAATGCTATTTAGAGCATTGATAATGTGGTCATTTATCATCGCTAAAAATAGCGATGATAAAAATTGTCCTTTATCTGTGCTAAAATAACACTGATAAAGGGGAGGGGGATTTATCATAACTTTTTTAGTGCTATTAATGGGGACTCCCCTTTATATTTACAGAGATTAACAGTGCTTTTCTAGTGATGTTAAAAGCATTTTCTATCACTGTTTAAATCGATTCACCCCTAATAATATATATAGTAGTGATGCCAAATAGATAAATCAATTCATCCCCTAATATATTTTCATTCTTTAAAGTTCTCTGCCGTATAGGGAGTGGTGTTAGTGAAGATCTCTATCATGATCTGATCGATGGTAGGTCTGCTAATTGTCATGTCAAAGAACACCCTATTAGGATAAAATTCCTCCAACCACATCCCTTCGAGGCCCCACACATAAGACTTTTTGGGGTTCTATCCTAAAACCCAAGCTTATATGTGAACCACCATCCTTTCCAGAAACAGATGTGGGATTTATTTTTCATCAACAATCCTTCTCTCAATCAAAATTCCACACAATTAGATAAATCTAATTCAAATCATCTTGCACTTGCACCACCGTTTCACTCTCCACAGATACATGCCTTCTACCTACTATTATTCTATTTACTTTTGATACATGACTTCAAGTTGCGTTGATCTCATGTTTTCATACGTTATTTCTTACAGCTAGGGTTTAACCTATTTTTCCTATTAAAAAAGTCGCATATGTTTCCCATATGATTTATTTTGCTTTCTTAATGAAATATATAAACTTTTGTTTTAATTTTTTGTTTGCAAATTCACCCACCATCTCCGATGTATATATATAGAGGGAGGGATCGTGTGTGGAATATAGGACAAACTCAAAATTGAACGCTCAACATTTTTTTAGAAAAGATCATCAGTATGAGTGGGAGATTTTGGGATGTGGATTTGGGTTAGGGTTTCATCCTTTTTCAACTCACACAACGTTTCTTAGTGGTGTCCCAAGCTGGATTAAATTCGCAAAGTGAAGCTACATATTTTTATATATGTAAAGTCATACATAAAAAACTAAATTTATATATTCTTTGAAAAAATATTTTATTTTTCCCTTTTTTTAAATGTATTTAAATTGTGTTGAATTAGATAATTAGATGACATTTTAAAAATGATAAAAATGGAATTGATAGATTTTCTTGAAAAAAACTTCTTTTAAATTATTTTTTAAAATGAATATATTGAAATATATATTTTGAATAATTTATTGTTTTACCCAAACTTTGTAAAACATTTTATAACATACTTTATAATGCATATTTTAAAAAATAAAAATATATAATATTTTACAATATCAAATTCAACCTAACTTTTGAATGTTAAATATGTGAGGACATGTTTTTATACTACCTCTAAAATGTATATTTCACCATGCATACCATATCATTTACTCTTCTCAAATGAAGATAGTTGTAAATAAGATAAAATATGAATATATTGATAATGAAGATAACCTTATTCTAACATGTGGCTTATTTTAGACAGTTTCTTCTTGAAACATATGTGTCAAACAATGCTTCCATCTCAATGCCCATTTTTAGTGATATAAAAAGTTTATTTACATTAAAAAATTCATATTTAACTACACATATATTTATATAAATATATATTGAATATTTAAATAACTACACATATACATGGGTGTCTATTATTTTTTTGATATAAAAAGAGAATATATTACTATTGAAAAACACCAGACTTATAAACCCATTCAAGAAAAGAGTCGACCAAACAATGATCACCACAATATTTTCCATATCATGACAATTGATGTGCATTCATATTACCCCCTCGTTTGTGAAAGGTAAAATTGAATTTATTGAAGCTTTCAATTAGAGACCAAATCATTATTAGGATGAGTCCAAACAGCTTCAAATCATTCTCATAATGCATTTAGGAAAAATTGCATTCAGTGAATATATATTAGCAAGCACTACTACACATATGATCTTTAACATTGCGTAAAAAGTCTTTAAACAGTTTTAAAAAGTTATGTTAATCATAGAACTAATAAAGGGGGTCCTTTATCCACCCTAAAAAACCTTGATAAAGATCCCCCTTTATCAAAACTATTTTAGTGTGGATAAAGGTCACCCTTTATCAGTGCTCGAAATAGCGCTAATAAAGGCCTAGCTGGCTGTAATGTGTTGTTAATATAACATCACACCCAGCAAAAACCTATAATTTCAAACAATACTATATTCATTTAATTGATATCATGAATTCAAAAATATACACCCATGGTATATATAAAAAAACACTTCTATATACATTTTAAATAATGTTTTATATAATTATATTTACAATTATCCAAGAAACAGTTAAAAACATTAATGTTCCATCTTTTGATTCCCGAGAACCCCCCTCAAAAATGTCTGCTCATGGTATCAATTTACAAAAAAATCATCCCAAATCAAGAAAAATATTACTCCTATATAAGAAAACAAATATTATGTTAGTAAATCTACAAAGAAAAAAATCTAAGATTAAAATGAAATAATACATTTCTAAAAGGTCACTTTTGAATAAAAAAGACACATTTGGAGTTATACTGGTTACTCCATCAGTTGTATTGAGGTGGAGTGGATTCTTACACATCATAAATGATTTAGGGATAATATTCTTAAAATATCAAAAAAATATGAATGTGTTTTCTTAGTTTTGAATATGTAACTTGTTCTATTACTAAAATTATAATCAATTTCAAATAATGACATATTTATAGTTATAATAGTCACACTGTGTATCAGATTGATGCAATTTTGATTCCAAAAATTCAGAAATTACTAATGAATCATTTACTAAAGTATCAAAACAATTTGATTTCATTTTATTGGTTTTCAGTATGTCAGTTTTGTGTTTTTTGTAAAATGTAATTTAAAATTGGAAACATGCATTTTCAGTCATACCAGTCACATCGTGCATCGATTTTATGTGATACTACTTCGTACACATAAAAAATGACTTATTAATTTATTTTATAAATTATGAAGACAATCAGAGTGTGTTTTAATTGTTTTTAGTTAGTGACAATCTTTCAGCTAAAATGTGAATTTTAAACTGATAACGAACACTTTTAGTCATACTAGTCACACCGTGCATCAGATTGAGGTGTGGTTGATTCCTACACATCAAAAGTTAAATATGGATCTTTTTCATAAATTATAAAAACAATAAAAAT
The DNA here is from genome assembly GCA_963277665.1 of Viscum album. Taxonomy (NCBI): domain Eukaryota; kingdom Viridiplantae; phylum Streptophyta; class Magnoliopsida; order Santalales; family Viscaceae; genus Viscum; species Viscum album. Next base: position 331,166,710 of record OY728128.1, read on the forward strand.
GTTTTTACATTGTTTTCAGTATGTCACATGTTCTTTTCACATAAATTAATATCAATTTTAAATAAAAAGACACATTTTGTGTTATAACGGTCTCACCATGCATCTTATTGAGGTGTGTTTGATTCCAATATGTTAAAAATAACTCATAAATAATTGTCCTAAATTATCAAAACAAACTGTATGTGCTTTCTCAGTTTTTAGTATTTCACTTGTTATTTTTACTAAAATTAATGTCAATTTAAAAAAAAGAGACAATTGGAGTGATACTGACCACACTATGCATCATAATGAAGTGCTATTAATACCTAAATGTCAAAAATGACTCATATATCATTTTAATAATGTAACGATACAATAAAAATATGTTTTATCAGTTTTTAGAATGACAGTTTTGTTTTTTTAGAAAAATGTCATTTCAAACTACAAACATGTATTTTTAATCATACTGGTCGCATTGTGCATCAGGATGACATGAGACTAATTCATACATGTAAAAAATTTATTATGTATATTCCAATTAAATTATCAAGACAATAATAGAGTTTTTTCTTGGTTTTTAGTGAGGTTCACATTTTGTACAATAATGTCAATTTAAAACTGATAAAGGACACTTTTAGTTAAACCGGTCACACCTTGTGTCGGATTGAGGTGTGGTTGATTCCTACATATCACAAATGACTCATAGATCATTTTAATAAATTATATAATCAATATAAATTCATTTTATTAGTTTTTTGAATGTCACTAGTCCTTTTTTAATTAAATTAATGTCAATTTTAAATAAAAAGAGCCACTTTGGGTCATACCGGCCACACCGTGCGTTGTATTGAGATGTGGTTGACTCCTACACATCAAAAATGACTCATGGATCCTTTTACTAAATTTTCATAACAATATTAATGAATTTTCATGGTTTTTAATATGTCACTTTTTAATTTTAAAAAAATTAATGTCAATTTTTAATAAAAAGAGTCACTTTGAGTTATATTTGATATACCATGCATCATATTGAGTGTGGTTGAATCCTACATGACATAATTGGCCTCTATATTATTGTTATAATGTATGAAAACAATATTAATGTTTTTCCTTATCTTTTATTATGACACATGTGTGTTTTTACTAAAGTGTGAATTCAAACTAGAATCACACATTTTGAGTCATACTGGTCACATCGTGAATTGGTTTTTTGTGAGACCACTTTATTCACATCCCAAATGACATCTAAATTATTTTCCTAAATGATATAGTCAATCAGAGCATGTTTTCTTGATTTTTAGTTAGTGACATGTTTTGAACTAAAATGTCAATTCTACACTGATAACAGACACATTAAGTCATATTGGTTATGCCATGTGTTTGATTGAGGTGTGGTTGATTCTAACAAATCAAAAATGACTCATAGATCATTTTCCTAGTGTTTTAAAATAATATGAATGTATTTTCTCAGTTTTCATAATGTCACTTTCTCTTTATTACTTAAATTAATGTCAATTTTAAATAAAAAGAGACACTTTGAGTTATACCAGTAACAACGTGCATCATATTGAGGTGAGATTGATTTATACTTGTCACAAATGACTTATAGATTTTTGTCCTAAAGTATCAATGAAATTTAAATGTATTTTATCAGTTTTCAGTATGTCACTTGTTATTTTTACTTGAATTAATGTCAATTTTAAATAAAAAGAGAGACATTGAGTCATACTGGTCACATCGTGTATCAGTTTGAAATGAGACTAATTCGTACACGTCACAAATAATTGAGGTGCGGCTGATTCCTACACATCCTAATGTCTCAAAATAATCCCAACTACCAATGTTACCACACTTTCCATTAGATTTATTTATCAAATTGAAAACAATATAGTGTAGGCATTTATCACTTTCCTTCAAGTTCTCTCCACTAACTTTGAAGGAAAGTGATAAATTAAGACACTATATGGGTGATAAGGTTTTGAGGGTGAAGAAGTATATGAAATACATTGTCTACATGAGTATTAAAACATTTAATTTATATTATGTTAATGAAGTAGAGAATAGATAATATTATGAGAAAAAACATAGTATATTAAAAAAACATTACCTTCTCATTGAATTCTGAGTTGCAGCCTCAATGTCCTATTTCTCATGAGCATGAGAATCTTTGAACAAACCATCCTAACTCAAACAAATGAATCCACCTGTATAAGAAAACAATACTTGTGTGAGTAATACTAAAAAGAAGTAAAATAAACATAATTATGAAATAATCTACTACTTCCATAGAAGTTACATATTTATGTTATTTGTGTACATTCTTCCCCCAGTTTTGTTGCCCATTAATTTCTAAACATATCTATATCATCTTGTGAATATGAATCTTTTCAATAGTTATAGTAGTAATTGAAAAATATAAATACACAAATTATTAATAAATATTTTAAATGAAATAAAAATTATCTTTGAAAATACCTCTTTAGGGATGCTAGTTTGTTCATGAACTATGATATCTCTCTTAAATTTACAAACATAATAACCACAATCTTTCTCTTTGTTTGTTTCGAACACTATAGAAACATTGAGAAAAATAAGTAATTTTTTTTGATGTTTTTTGGGATAGTGAAATATTAATATTTACACCATGATACTTTTTGAGTTATAGAACTTCTTTGGGTCCTTATTCTTAGCCTATTTCCTTATTCATTGTTTTTTGAAAATATTGATGCACCACCCTATCATAATATAATCCTCCTTAAAAGAAAATATAAATTATATAAATTAATTTTTAGTTCTAAAATGTTATATGTAGTGTATTACAAATTAAAAAAATCCATCATGAGTGGTCTGTTTATTTTTTATCCATGCATTGAATCTAGTAAATAAATATTTGGAGTATTCAAATTGACCACAATAAGAATCCAATGCTGCCAAAAAACAAAAAAAAAGTAATAAGTAATGAGAGAAATGATAATATACATGATATGATTAAATTGTTGAGTTTTACCCCTAAATCATTGGTATTAAGAAGAGCATGTCATCTATAAGTTTTCTTTTAAACAATTTGACCATATCTTCCACTATTTTATCCATTATTTTTTATTCTATTTTAGGTTGTTAGAGGTATTTTGAGGAATAATGAGTAAAAATTTTTTCATGGGGAAATCCCTTCAATTTTTTTGATATATGATCCTAATAAAAAAATGAAATGTATTTAGTCATAATTAATACAGTATACCAAATTTTGGAAAATCAAATCATGAAAACATACCTCATGTAAACATTTACAACTGAGGCACCTAGATAATTTGAGGTGCAAATTTCACTTAAATTCTTAACATTAATGAAGTCTTGAACATCCTCTCCATACATATTTTTTCCAAAATAAACTATGTGACTACAACTATTTTTTAATTTTGTATCCACACGAACCTTCAATGATAGTATATGAAAATATAGAACAAGCAGGGTAAAGGTTCTTTTGGTAGATCTTTTTGATCTGTTAGTCAATCCTTTATATGGTTTTGATTGGGACTTTTGTTTCACCCCTTCCCTTTGTCTGTCTGTAATGAAATTCATCTGTTCAGACCATTTTTCATTAATTTTTAAAGGCTTAGCTTGAAAAATAAATAGGAAATGAATACCAAAATTTTTTTTACAGGATGTTACATCCATGTGATGAATGTTCCAACAAATTAATCAACCTTATGAATATCTTTCTAATCAATTGGTATAGGAAGCTCAGTGATCGGCTCATGGGCTATGCTAATTGAAACTCTCACATTAGAAATTGGAAGTTGTATATTGTGTAATATGTAGTTTTGGATATTGAACACCATATCCCTCTCAATAAGGCAATGGGTGGGTGTTGATATATTTAAATAACATTAATTATCACACTATAGAATGTTAGTACATTAAAGGTATCAGTGTTTTTGATTCACTTTTCACATAAACAATTTTTAGAAAATTGATTACCTTGTCCAAGACTGATATATAGGGGGAATGGATCACCTCAAAACTGGGGGGGTGGGGTGGGGTGGGTTGGATCATCAGGAAATAGTTGTTATTGAGTTATTTATTCTCTTTTCTTCCCCCCTTAAAATCATCTAGCATCTATCTCTTCCATTGGAAATTTTCTTCAAGGTAAGATATTCTTTTTGTCATCTATTTCATTTCTTCACCTTGATTCTCTTGTTTTTTTTCTCAAAATATGTTCAGGGTGTCACCCAAAAACCAGCACCTCTAACACATCCATACTGTTCTGGCCGCATCAAGGCCACCAATGGTACGTGTTCATCTGATATAGGTTTTGTCGATTCTTAGGAAAATGTTAGATTGAAAATATAGGAAAATAAGTAATAATTTTTATATAATAGTTATTTATAGAAAACAAATTTTTATTATTTCATAAATACACATGTCTCTTATACTTTTTGTGTGTTTTAATATATTAGTATCCCATATTTATTTAAACGTGCCTACTTCCATAGCAAATGGTGGGGGATGGAAGTGGATTTTGATTCAGAGTCATCAATATACATATAATGAGAGGAACATAAATATGTTCTTATTTCATGTCACATAAAAGTATAATGGTATATTTAAAATTCATAACATTTTTCTTTTAAGTGAAGAGTAAACCTTCGTTGCTTTAAGGTTGGAGTATGTTGGTTTTGCTTCATGTTCTATATTTTCACCACTTAGTTGATGTTTCATAAATAAAAAATTATCAAAGTGATGAATACACATATTGTCAAAAAACATATTACTAGCCATAATGTGCATGAAAAGACACATCCACGCGATGAATAATAAACGCATACCATACATCTTGGGTTATCATGTGTGTATAGATAAGAGGTGGGTGCAAGTTTATTTTCCCTTCAGCATCTTTAAGATGATGTCTCATAAGAATTATGTGAAAGCCTCCCTAAATCCTTCCAGTGAGAATTAATACATATTTCTTGTGGGAGTCATCTAATATAAATGCACTCTACAGGGGATTACGAAGACTAAGTCAATGTTTTATTATTTTATTTTTTAGTAAAATAATGAAATGATATCATAATTTTCCCATAATCTTTTCTCACATCAGTGTCTTAAGCCTGAACACAACATGGTGCCACCAATCTACATCAATCAGCATGTGTTGCAAAGTGATGATTCAAATGTAACAACAAAACATGGACTTGTTGGGGTAAACATACTGGTCCTGTACATTCCATCTAACCTTGTATTTAATGCCTTTGATTTTCCCCTTAATGATTTTTTCTAACATAGTCAAACAATGGAGGTCCTATATTTTCTATGTCATTGGTCCTTTAACACCAACCAATTCCTCAGAGTCAACATCATAAATATGTTGTTCCTCTATAGTGGTATCATTAACATGTGATGATGTTCATTATACCTTTATAATTGGAGAAATTATAGGTTGAGAAACCTGTTGTTCCTTAGGATTAAGAGCACTATCATGTGCATAAGGTCATTGTTCCTCTGCACTGTGAGCAGAAATAGGTTGAGAGGCCTATTGTTCCTTAGAATTGGGTGCACCAGCACATGCAGACGTCAATATCTGTAGAAGTCATTTATCATTTAATTAGAGTACATAAATGCAGTAGTGAAATGATAATAACATAAGGTAACACAATTTATATTACAAAAACTATATAATATGATTATTAAAATCCCTTTATTTAATGTATTATGGGATTTTATCCCACTATTGACTATCCAAATCCCTTCATTATGATCTCCTCTAACATAAAAATTCCATCTAAATTTGGACCACTATGAAATGATAGAAAAATCCCAATTAAGGGGTCATCTTTAGTTGGATTTTCATTTGACCCTTTAATGGTTTTGGCCGATAAAAGAACAATTGACAACTTTTGGTTTGCAGGATCTAGAACATAAAATAGATGTATTCCCTATGATTCCCTTATAAATGGTACATCTTTTTACCCTTACTTACTAAAATAAACTTTCACAAAACCAAATTCATATATTTTTATATCACTCCTATTATCTATCCACATGCATTGAAAAATTGGCGTTTGGAATATTTTAAAATCGAACTCCCATATTTTTTGGATGATTCCAAAGTATGACATATTCAAATAAATTTGATTTTTAACTTTAGTACATGAAACATGAATAGCTTCATCCACAAGTGTAACTCCACTATTTTTCACAGTACTGTCTTCATCATGTTCATTTATATATAACACATAACCATTAATGACGTAACTACTGTAAGATAACACAAACTCACTTGGTCCTTCAGCTATCCATCAAAGTCATTTTGAAATTGAATATGGATTTTCAAATGAATCATTAAAAATATGGTCATGAAACCATCCTATTTTTTGTTGATTATGTGTATTTGATATCCATATTTATTACCTTTAAGGATTGTATTGCCTAATAATTTCATTTTGGGTTTTAAAATAGGGTGAATTCTCCAAACTATTATGCAAAACATAAAGGTGGGCCTGCCCCTGATCTATAATATTGATTGTGAAAACATCTCTTCCAGAAATTCCTTCACTCACAAGCCACCTAGTGTGACAAGATTTTGATATATCAATACGTTCCACACTAGAACAGTATTCGGTACCTAATTCAACGTATTCCTCAACAATATATTACTTTGAAATACAACCCTCCGGCCAACTTCTATTTTTGATATACCCTTTCAAAATCATCATATACTATTCAATGAAATATATCCATCTATAGTTTATAGGAAAATATAGATCAATCTCTCTCAACAAGTGAACCATAAAATTAAACATCATATAAAATAATGATGGTGGTAATAATATTTCTAATTCAAATGATATGATAGAAATCTCTCTTTCCATAGTCAGTAATTTGGCCAGGTCAATAATGTTGCTTCATATATATTTGAAGAAGAAACAATGCTTGGTTAATGTATAACCAGAATTCTTGGAAAAATGAAATGTAATGCTATAGGAATTATATCGTGCATCAAAACATGACAGTCAAGTTATTTTAGAACCTTTAACTTTAAATCAATCATTGTCATGATGTTCTTGATATTTGAATAATACCCATTTGGAACCTTCACATCATTGAAGATGTCACAAAACTGATATATCTCCTTCTTGGAAAGAGTATAATTTGTTAGAGGAAGAAAATTTCATTTTTCACCATTCACTGGTGCCAACTCCTCACATATTCTCATCTCAACCATGTCCAACCAAGCCATAAAACAACCCTTTGTTTTTTCACTTTCATTTAAAAACATGCCAATAAACCTATCACATACATTTATTTAAACATGAATAACATCAAGAAAATTTATTATGTATAGAAAATTCTAGTAAGGTGATTTAAAAAATTCTCTCATTTTCTATTCAGTTTTATGAAGGCTTTTCAAAAATAGTTTACTAAAATAATTGTTTGTATCTTTTACATTCACAAATAGTATATCACCTATTAGTAGAGACCATGCTGTAAAATATTATAAACATCCATCAAATGATGTCATCCAATATTGGTACATATTCCATCTGCTTAGAAATCTATGATGTCCAAGAAATAATGTTTTTATTAATGTTTCAACCTAATTGACTGTGTACCTAGTTTGAAAATGGAACACCCTTGAGTACCATTAATGTTATATCCTAAAAAGTTACCATAAGAAATAAATTCCTTTATAATCTCATAAAACATGGCTCTCAATATGAAATATTCATTTCTAAAATCATCATACAATGTTACACCTTCCTCTCACAATAATTTAAAATCATCAATCAATAGAGCCAAATAAACATTAATATCATTACCTAGTTTTTTGGCCCTAATATAAGCTTTGATAACATGATGTATTTTCATTTCCTGCATAACCATGGTAATAAGTTATAATTTGAAAACATAACTAGCCATGTACTATGAGTGTTGCTATGAAAACAAAAAGGATTCACTCCATTTGTAGTTAATTCAAGGTGAAGGTTTCTTGGCTCATTTCCAAATTTAGGATACTAATGATCAATTCTCTTCCACTAAGGAGATTCTACCAGGTGACATGGTTTCCCATATTTAGTTCTTGTATCTAAATTCCCCGTCAATTTCCTTACAGCCTCCCCACTTCCATATAGGTCCCTAAACATTGGAATAATTGGAATGTACCATACAAATTTCATTAGACCGAATTCATCTTTCTTTTATCAAGAAGCACCAAAATTTGGGCAGTTTTTAAGTGATTTAAATTCCTTTAGAAATAGTATACAGACATTTGGGTTGGCGCGTATCTTTTACAGATCATACTCATCGAGCATAGTATTAGTTTGGCAACATATTTTTGGCTCGAGAGATCATTATATTCTCAGAGCATGTCAGTAAAGAGATAATGTAGTTCTGTAAAACTAGCATCACTCCATCTATTTCTAGCTTTAAAATTTTACAACTTCAGTACAACTGACATTTTTGTATATTTAGTGTAACCAGCATGCAGTGGAATTTTTGCACAACTCTTTAACTTCTTAAACAATTTTGGGTAATCAAAAAGTTTATCTTCAACATTCATATTCATTTCCTCAATATTATCTTCTTCATTATTCACATATGTAATCACATACTTGATATAATATTCTTCATTTTTCATAATTTTAATCATATTAGATGATCCTTAAAACATAGTGTTATCCCATCCACTAGTTACATATTCTTTTCCCCATATTTATTATAACATTTATAACTTCAATTTATTTTGTGATTGATCAAGTGTTCTTCCAAATACTTTGGACTAATTAGTCATGAATAAAAATAGTGTAGACATGGGAAGACGATTTGATAAGGGTTGTATGCATGATATTTTGAAAACCTGATGATATTTTTCACTCCTTGTTCATAGTCTTTTGATATTCAATTGAAATCCATCCATTATTTTTTCATATATATCCTATTTTATTATATTATATTAGTATTTTAGAAAATAAACACACAAAAAGGTCCTTTAAAATAAGGGGAAATCAACATTTTAATGATAGTTATTATTTAATTTTGTTGCTCGAGACTCATCACATTAGAAGCTAACACCAAACCAAAAAAAAGATGTAATTATAAAGGTCTCTTCTAATTTAAACGATGCAGGTGATGTTGGATGAAAAGTTGGTGTTAGAGTTTCAAAGGGGTTAAACCTCAATTCACCTTTTTTAAGAGTGAGTTTACGATAGATATATTATGGGTTGGATAGAGTTAGTGACATGCCCTTTCCATGGTTTTATTATCAATATACTTGTCTTCCCTATATACTGTTTTGGTTTTCCTTATTCTATAAAAATATAAACTTAAAATATTATAGAAAAACTAAATTTTAGATGTCCTTTGAAAACTATTTATAAAATCACACTTGAAATCCCATTAAAAAACCCAACCATTTACATAAATTCATCTTTAAAATAACATACCCTTTTATAATGAACCAATCAGTTCAAAACACTCTTTCATAAATACATCTACACTTTCAAACAATCCAAATTATTAAAAATGAAATCCATCTTTTCATGTTAAATCATTTGCACAACTTCCAAAAATGTTCTCTAATATTTCATAATTAAATCAACCACATATAAAAAATTTCAAATTCAATAAATTCCTTCTTAAAAGGAAATATTCACATGGTTTCAAAAATTAATGAATTTTTCAAAATCCCCTTTTAATTTCAATATAAAAAATTCCATGTAAAAATTAAAAGATAAGAGAAACCATATATAAAAAATTTAAGAACCATTAAAATACTTTTAACTCCCTCACAAATTTGGTTTTAAAATGAACTCACTCAATAAAATCACATTTTCCATTCCAAAATATTTCATTCCAAACATAAAAAAATATTATGAGTACTAAAATAGAATATGATAGAAAAAATTACATAAATTGGTGGATAATTCACTATTAATGTTTAAATGATTTGGGAAAACAATATAAAACAGAAATTTATGGTCATTACAAAGAAAAGGAATCATGGAATCAATATATAACCCTTATGAACATGAATTTGGACACATATAGTTCTATGAAGTAGACCACATACATAGATTTGGATCATAAAAAAGGGGAATATAGTAGTTCAAGTTCATAGTATGGCCAATTATTTGGAAGATCATACCAATTATGATTTTAATAGGCAAGTAATCTAACTTCATTTGTAGTTATATAGGGTGTTTAAATCCACCATGATAGGGAGATGACTATTGTGTTTCTTAGAAATCTCCAACCCATTAGAAAACCTCTTCAACTATTTAAAAAAACAAATCAAAACAAAAAATATAGAAACCACTGGGAAACATTTTCATTGACAATAATCCTCTTCGAATGAATGAATATCTTTACATAAATCATTCTGTATATAATAAAATCTTTTATCATCAATTATTCTTCACCATAGTTCAATAATATCAACATAATCAATGATTTTCAACAAATGTCATGTAAAACCCTAGAGAAAAATAATTTTATCCAATTTTATTTTTTTCACAAATCTTACATCTATAAAATTTAACAACAATAAGAGATAGATATTATTTATACCCCATTAATTCATAATCTATGATCCTAGAAATCTTAATATTTTTTTCACCTTCCTACACATTTGGATGTAAAATTTTAAAGGGTCCAATCATATGACCACATAGAATCTTCTTCTAGTTAAAAATTGAAGACTACAATAAATCATAGTGAGGAGTATTTAATTAACTGCTAATAATATATAAGACAATTCTAAGTTTAAGAAAAAATGTAATTCTGCCATATTGCAATGTCAACCTAAATCTAGATCCAATACATCCATTTTCCTAAAAACCATGGATTATATATTCCCCAATATCAGTGCTTATAAAAATAATATAAATCTATATTCACAAATAATGACTATATATACACATAACTTATATCATTTGGAACTTACGATATGGTGGTAGGGATGGAATTTAATACCCTAACCCTTATTGCCCAGAGTATGTACATTATTTTATTACATTGGAGTGATCATAAAAAATCTAATCCTGATGGATAGATCAGTTTAGTAGCCTTGGAAAAACTAGATACAAACATAATGTTTACATTCATTTTGAAATAAAAAACATAATATTATCTCCTTTTGAAAACATTCATATCCCTCATATTATCCCTATATGTCAGTTATAATTTACTTCGTCACAACACTGGGGGAAATGAAATATAATAAAGGGATGAGATCAGATGCTCAGTAAGGATAAAGAATATAGGAAAAGCTATCATAAATAACAATAAAATTTTAAGGATAGGTATAATACTGAAAAAAAATCCTTTTAAACATAATATTTAGTATAATATGGAAAGAATAAATCAAATAATTCTATTTAAACATTCACATGGATACTCTACTAGTCGAATAATCACATAGAATATCAATAACTAAACTCATATTTATGGAATGCATAATTCCAGACATCATACCATTAAGGCCTCATGCCAAGATCCTAAATAACCATACCGTCAAGGCCTCATGCCAAGACACTAGTTTGTGTCATGAGACCTAATAATGCATTGGGGGCCCCACCTGTCACTTACCAATTCCAATGCATTCCTCTTATGAAAAGGGTAAAAAATAACATAAACATCCATATTTAAACTAGTATATTAAATTTTAATACTTTAACCATAAACAATGAATTGTATCAAAATAGCACATCCAAAGTCAAATATATAATAAATCATTCAATAAAACATGGAAGACTGTATCATAATTAATCAATCTCAATTAAGCATAAAATCCAATAAATGTTGTTGATATAGATGAAAATAATCTAATTAAATCATAAAAACTCTTAAGAGAAATATACATTTTTTACTTTGAAACCATTTAAAGTCCAAACAATTATAAAAGAAAAAATTCCTTATAAAAATAACTATGGAATCTTGTAAGGGAAGCTTCATTATGGTAAGGCATCATAATGATAGAAAATAGCCACTCACACTATATAAGTTAAAAAAACAATCTTAACTTAATTTTTTGAAAAGGTTATAACATACCTCATTTAGAAAATGACAGAAAGATTCCTTTAAAAAAAATTATAAAAATTAAAACATTTGTAAAAATGACTTTAAACAATTTTTGATAATTTTTTGAAATACATTTTCTGAAACATGGACATGGATGATGAAGATTTCCTAGTAGATACTTACGTATAAACAACCTCATATAATAATGATATTGTGAAATTAACCCTTATATATTACAATTCATTAGACAATGGTGTGTTAAACTACTTTATATTGGTTTAGCAATGTTATTAAATTATACCAGGACCATATAAATATTTATGATATCATATATGATCATCTAATATCATTTTGTTAATAATATTTTAGTGTTACCATTGTTTCAGTTGTTAAATGCATCGTTTTCATTTTCATGTATTGTTGTGTAAGTCATGTTTTTTATGAATATGATGTATTTTATTATTATCTATAATTATATTAAGTTGATAATTATTATTTTTATTCATCATATACATTTTATTATAGGGGAGAATGAATCTCACCGCATCATGGAGATGGTAGGTTGTACGTACGCACGAGAAAAAATATCATTCCCTTAATGGTTAAACAGTATGGAATTGGATGGTATATTAATTATAAAGAATAATTATCCTATTATATTCATTGTTTATATCCATTATACTCATCATTATACACATCCAAATAAGGTTTTTTTAAATAGAAAATTACACCACAATGTGGAGATGGTAAGCCGTACGTACACACACATGATGATAATGTTATTCTTATGATAGATAAAAAGTGGAATATAGTTTTCCCATGACTATAACAACATATATGTATATGTATGATACTGGAGTTATTACGTTGTTACGTAAACAACAAAGAAATATGATGTATAAGAATAAATGAACTTTGAAAAGGTGATAAAACAATTACCTCTTTTTTCGGTATCTCCTTTTAATTTTTACAAAATAACTGATTAGGATGGCTTTATGCCAAAATTATAAACAATATGATAGAGTGAGGAAATATGGGAGATTAAATGGTCAGTTTTTGGGCGAAATAAAGGGATTTAGTGGTGTGAAATAAAGAGAATAAGAAGTGCCCTTTCATAAGAGATGAGAGGGTCACTTTAGGAAACTCTTAAAATATTAATTTAATATAAATTAATTTTCAATAAAAAATGGATCCAAACTGAGTTTATTAGAGGATAAGATGATTATGGGTTTAAATAATATCAAAAAATGAATTTTAGATAGGTTTAGGTCATAAAAATAACCTTATCTATTAGCATTAACCATTAAATAATTTATCCATTACTGTGACAACTTGTCTTTTTAATCTATTGGGTCAATATAGTTACTATAAGATGCCAATAGGACCCCAAATGGATCATTTATGAAATATTTAACACTATATAATTTAGTTTTCTAAACATGTTAATTTTATCAATTTTATAACATTTTAAAAAATATTATTTATTTTAATGTATCATTTAGGTCAATTTTGAAATTGTTCAATATTTTAATTTAAAAAGAAACAACATGATAACTTCAAACCAATACATAAAATATGTTACTAACATGTCTATGTTATTTAAAAAAATTATGAATATCATTAATTAAGTCAAATTATATTTATTTTATTATTTTTAAAATCATGTATTGGATATTCTATTAATAAAATAAATTTTACTTCAATATTGTGACCTCATTATTGGTAATTATTTGATATATTAAAATTATAAAAAAATTTAGATGAGTTAGGTAATCCTTTAGGTTTATAGATAATATTTATAGTCACTGTTATATTCTGGAGATCCCTATATTAAAATTATTATACTTATAGTAAATAAGAGTGTGACATTTTGTGACATTCATTAATATAATATTATTCATGTCGTATTCATTGAAAAGGGTCCATTAAATGATTCCATTTCTGAAAATAGATGATAAGGGTCAAATTTATTCATCTATAATGATTTTTACTGGTATTGGGCTAATTTTATAATATTATGTTTACCTTTAATTACCCGATTTACCCTTAACCGTGGTAATATGTTTTTTTACTAAAGATAATATTCATAAGATCCCATTAAATAAAAGTAATCTATTAACATAATTTGAACCCCCTGTTTCCAAAAATGGAATCCATTTTTCAAAAGTTAAAACATAGATGTTCTAGTAATTAATTTAAAATTAAACCCTGGTGGGAAAATGAGAAAATGGGGTTTTCAAAAGTAAAAACCATCAAAAGATTGGCATGTGTTTATATCTAATTTTAATGTGAAAATAATTCCATTGAACTAAACTACATTAAATTATAAAAATATAATCAAATTATACATCAAAACTAATTAATTGGATAATCTAACAATATAAATAAATTAGATAAAAAATAGTTTTGAATTTAAATGCAATATTTTTCATTATTCATTAAAATGTGAAATTTATCAGAAAAACACAAAAAATTTGACCAATCTAACTTTTTATGTCCCTCTTCAAAATAATAAAAAAATTTGTAAAATTGAATATATAAAAGTGTCAAATAATGTATTTTATAAGGATTCTCTAGTAAAAGGTGGTAAAAATGCATTTTCTAAAAAAAATTCTTCTTTTATTCAAAAAAATGATTTTGTTATTCTATCATGAATAAAAACAAATGAGATGAATGATAAAATTATATGGAATATATAAATTTAAAAAATGTAGTTAATACAATTCATAATCACTTTTTATATGACTAGTCATGGTGTGATCGAACTTAGTGTTGCGTGCAACGTAATCCATTATATTATTTAAAAAGAAGCATATAGTGGAAGCTTGGGAAGTTAAATTCTTCCCTCCTTAATTTAATTTAATACTAGAAATTCCTAGAATATCACTTCATAAATATATTCAAGTGGTTCATCATCATAAGTTCTTCAGGTTCCCAGGTCGACTCTTCCATTTTATTGTTTCTCCAAAGAACTTTTACCAGATGAGTCATCAGATTTCTTAACACTTTTTTTCTAGTCTAAAGAATCTTGATAGTTTCTTCACAACAAGACAAATCAGGTTCCAGTTCTATTTCTTTTTTTAGGTGAGTACATTATTTGGTTTTTCTATGTATTTCCTTAGCATTGATATGTGAAACACATCATAAACTTTGGATAGTCTTGGACGCATATCGAAATGGTAGGTTACATCTCTAATTTGTTCCAAAATCTCAAAAGGATTGATATACCTGGGACTTAATTCAACATTTTTACCAAATCATATAACATCATTCTCGAAAGATAACTACAAGAAAACATGATCTCCCACTTGAAATTACAAATCCTTCCTTTGGTTATCAGCATAGCTCTTTTGCCTACTTTTATATTTTTTATATGGGTTTGAATAGTATTTACCTTTTCCATTGTTTCTCAACATGTTCTGGAACTATAAATTTTCTTGCACCAACATCATCATAACAAGTTTTTGTATGACATATCTTTCTATATAGCACTTCATATGGTGCAATATTAATACTTTAATGGATTCTATTGTAATAGAAAAACTCTAAAAGAGGTAAATACTGATACCACATACCTTGAAAGTCAATTGAGAAAGACCTCAACATGTATTCTAAAGATTGAATAGTCCTTTATGATTGTCCATCAATTTGAGGGTGGTAGGAAGTTCTCAAATGAAGCTAACCATCTAGGGCCTTCTAAATACATTTCCTGAATTGTGATGTAAAATGAGGATCAAGGTCAGAATAAATTTATATGGGTACACCATGAAGAATTACTACTTCATTAATATATAGTATTAAAAACTATCAAGTGGTTGATCTTCTCTTATAGTAAGAATATGTGATGATTTAGGAATACGATCAATAATAATCTATATCTCATCATTTAATATAAGAGTATTTGGTATCCCCATGACAAAGTCTATCATAATATCATCCCATTTCTACATAGGTAAAGGAAGAGGTTGCATGACTCCTCTAGGCTGTTTTCTTCCAGTCTTCACTTGTTGACAAACCAAACATCTTGATACAAAATCAACAATATCTCTCTTCATGTAGTCCCACCAAAAATGTTATTTCAAATATCTATACATATTAGTGATACCATGGTTTATAGGGAAATTATAGCTATGAGCATCATCCAATAATCTTATTTTTAGATCAGGTATAGCAGGAACACAAATCATCTTCCCATATATCAAAATTCCATCTTCAAATACGAAGTCAATCAATATCCCATCATTCACAGCTTTAATTTTCCTTTGAAACCTCTCTTCATCAGACTGAGATCATTTTATCCTTTCCATTAAATATGGTTTGGAAACCATTTAAAAATGTAGTGATGTTTCACCTTCCATGATAATTCTCATATCCATCTATACAAGATCCATGATCGTAGGATCCATTTTAACTCTCATTTTGAATAAAACATCCTAATCCTTTATACTCAAAGAATATGCATCCTCATTTTCAATCCCTAGGTGATATTTTATTGTGTAATAATAATCCATGAGTAGATCAAGGCAACTCTTTTGTGTCATGTTGAGTTCTTTCTATGAGAAAATATATTTCAAACTATTTTGATATGTATATATCTAACATCTTTCACCTTAGAGATAGTGTCCCCATATCTTTAGAGAAAATATTACTAATGCTAACTCAAGATAATGAGTTGGGTGTTTTTATTGATGAATTCTTAATTTCCATTATGCATAATCAATAACCCTATCCTTATGTATAAGGACACAACCAAGTCCTTTCCTTGCTGAATCACTATAAATCACAGACCCATAATTCCATATGGTAAAGTCAGGATAGGATCATTACTAATATTCTCTTCAATTATTCAAAACATTATTCACACTCTTGTGTCCATATGAATTTAACCACTTAACATTTGAGCTTGGTTGATGGATTTTACAATCGAGAAATATTATGGACAAAACACTAAAAGTAACCTGTTAAACCAATAAAACTGCGTACTTTGATTATAATCATCGGTGATGGCCATTCTTGGATTGTCTTTGTCTTTGAAAGATCAACATATATTCCATACATGGAGACAATATGTCCAATAAAAGAAATTTATTTATGACAAAATTCAGGCTTTTTAAACTTCCCATATAGTTCATTTCTTCTAAGAGTCTTCAGAAATATCTGCAAGTTATTCTCATGGTCTTCGTAGCTTTTAGAGTATAACAAGATATCATCAAAAAATACTATGAAAAAATATTCTAGATATTACTTCAGCACTATGTTCATTAGATCAATGATAAAAAAAGGGTTCATTAGTCAATATAAATGGAATTTTTGTAAATTCGTAATGACCATTACCTGTTCAGAATAATGTCTTTGGAATATCTTACTTTTTTACACACAATTCAAGATATCCAGAATGATGGTAAATATTTGAAAAATATTGAGCTCCATGAATTTGATCAAACTAATCATCAATTCAAGGCAGAGGATACTTGTTATTTATTATAATAGTATGGATTTCTCTATAGTCAATGTACGACCTCATTGATCATTCTTTCTTCTTAACAAAAAGAACTGGGGCTCCCCATAGAGAAACACAAGGGTGAAAAACTCCCGTATTAATCAACTACTCTAGTTGTTTATTCAGCTCTACTAATTCCAAATTAGCCATTCTATAAGGATTTTTTGATATTGGTCTTTCATTAGGGATTAAATCAATAGTAAAATCAACTTCCCACTCTGTAGGATGTCCAGGTAAATCCTTTAGAAATATATCAATATATTCATAGATAATAGGTACATCCTCAATTTGAATATTTATTTCTTCATCTATAGATGTCATTTCCTATTCCTCCCCAATAATCTCATTCAGTAATGCTACAGGGGGTGTATTTTAATAAGAATCAGGTGATAAAGATTCTAATCTAAAGATAACGAATTCTATATCTTCTTTAAATATCCCAAATTCCTTCTTCTTGAAATAAAATTTCACATCATATTTTGATATCCAATCTATACTGAGTATTATATCAATGTTGAACATAGGTATCATGATAACTTCAATAAATAAATCATATTTATATACCATAATGAGAACTTCCTAACACATCTTTGTTACAATGATACTTCCCTTAAGGATTTTAACTAACAAATCACGTTTTAATGTGAATTGGAAATTTTTTATTTTTAAATCAAACTGGGAAGAAATAATGGAATTTTAGGATCCAAAATCAAATAAATATTTGGATAAATTTTGGAAAATTATTAAAGTACCTTCCACCACATCATTAGGAACTTCAACCATAGTAGTTGTGACCATAAAATTGTCACCTTTACCCCTTATCCTTTTTTAGAGAATGTTTCCATGTTGCTTCGGAAAATCATTTGTATAATTTCCCATATCTTTAAAATTGTAGAAATAAACATTGATAAATTCTTTATTCCCCTTATAATAATGATCTTGATGTCCTTTTTCTCCACACCAGTATCAAACTCCCATCCCCTTTAGGCAAGTAATGGGGTGTTTCTTCCAACAATTACTGTAGGGTGGAATGTAAAATTTTCCCTTCTTCCCCTTATTTCCTTTTCTAGAGTGATAAACATCCCTCTTCTTCTCTTGATTTACTTTAAAGACAAAATAATTAGAGAATACATTTTCTGTATTGATATCATAGGTGAGTATATCTTCATATGATAAGAAAATTTGTGAGACCAATGCCCATTGAAGGAATGGTTATAACCCATAAAATAATCAATGAATATTGCTTCTAGGGTCATATATGTAGTCTTAAGTATGCCTTGACAACCTTGGGAAGTTAGATTCATACTTTGCAACATTTTTTTCCTCCTTTTACCTCAGACTCAAAAAGTTCTTCTTTATATCCGCTCATAGATCATAAGGAAGGTATTTTTCTAGGAAGAGTTTTTTAAATTACCCAATTCCATATTTTATTCCTCTTCATCGTACTTCACATTTTGAATTAATGATAACTATTGATCTACATCTCCCAATAGATGAAAGACTACCAAAAAATATTTTCCCTTTCGTTACTCCCCAAAGAAAGAAATATTTTCTCTAAGGAACTTTTCCACTTCTCACATACAACAGGATTTGTAGTCCCATTGAATGTTGGGGACTATTTCCTAATGAAAGAGTCTAACATTGATCCACCATGTTGTGGATCAGGATTCTCCATATGGGTAAGGTTATTATTCATAACCTAAGTTAGTTGTCCCAATATGGTTATATGTTGTTTAGCACCAGTTGTATCACCATCTCAATTATCTTTATTTTTTATAGGGGTAAATACCAACATGGATTTCTTGGGTTGATACACATTACATTCCTTCCACTAGCTGTCATTTCTAAACAACAACATTCACTATAATTGGTTATGGATCATAATGCATAATGTTGAAATACGTAACATAAACAGAAAAATTTAGACATATCTAATCTCATAATAATAAACATGGGTTCTTTAGGGGATATTTACTTTTAAATCCATTATAATGGTTTGCATAGAAAATTTGAATTATCCCAAACATATCCCCCTAAAGTGTCAAACCAGGTGCATAATATGGACAATTTTCACGTACTAGGTTACCCCGAGTCAAGGTTGGAACACCTTGTTAGAGTTGTTACTCCAAGGTACATCTATTCCAGAACTACACCCACTTAAAGTATTTTTATAGGTATTTATTTTCTAGGAATACAAATACAATCCTAACATTACCAATTTTTTTGGATATTCTTATATATTTATCCACCAAGTCTATCTTAGGGGTAATGTTCCATAATCATGGTTTTTCTAAATCTAGTTCCATGTTTTATACTAAACGTCCTCTGATATAAACTATAATACCCCAAACCCAATTTCCCAGAGTCAGTTCATTATTTTAGTACATTGGCATGATCACAATAACTCAAATACCAAAGGACCGACCAGTTTAGTAGCCTTGAAAAAACTGGATACAAACATATGTTTTACATTAAATCTTGAAATAGAAAACAACATATTATCTCTTATTAAAAACAATCGCATCTCTTAGATTATCCTAGCAGGTCAGTCATTATATACTTCTTCGCATCCTGGGGAAAAATGAAACATAATAAAGGGGTGATCTCAGATGCTTATTAAGAATAAACAATATAGAGAAAGCTATCATAAATAACCATAAAATTTGAAGGCAAGGAATAAAACTAAAACACAAGCCTTTTAAATATATAATTTAGTATAATATGGAAATAATAAATCAAATTATGTTATTAAAACATTATCATGGATATTCTACATGTCAAATAATCACATGAAATATCAAAAACTAAACTCATAATGATGGAATGCATAATGTTACACATCATACCCTCAAGGCCTCATTCCAAGACAATAAATAACCATACCATTAATGCCACATTCCAAGACACTTGTTTGTATCATGAGATATACCGAAGCATCGAGGGGCTATAGTGTGCCCCACCAGTCACATAATAACTCCAATGCATTCCTCTTATGAAAGGGGTAAAACATAACATAAAAAAATCTTATTAAAACTAGCATATAAAATGTAAGTACTTTAACTATAAACTATGAATGGTATAAAAATAGCACATCCACATTCAAATATATCATAAACCCTTCAATAAAATATGTAAGATTATATCATAATAAATCAACCTCAATTAATCATAAAATCTAATAATGTATGTTGACACTTATGAAAATAATCTAATTAAATTATTAAAAGACTTTGATATAATATCCCTTTTAACTTCAAACCCATTTAAAAGACACACAATTATAAAAGAAAACATTTATTATGAAAATAAACTTATAATATTATAAGGTAATCTTAAAAATGGTAAGAATTTATAATGGAATAAAATAGTCGTTCACACTATATAAGTTAAAAAAAATCTTTCCTTAATTTGTAAAAAAGTTCATAAAGTACCTCATTTGGAAAACAACAAAAAGATTAATTTCAAAACATATTATAAAATTAAAAAATAGGTAAAAAAAGAATCTAAAAAAGTTTGATAATATTTTGAAATATATTTTATGAAACATGGACATGGTTGATAAATATGTCCCAGTAGATACATATAAAAAACCTTGGAAAATAACGAGATTGTAAAATTAACCCTTACCATTTACTTTCATTTAGTCGAGGGTGTGTTAACCTCATGAATAATGATTAAATCGTGTTATTAAATTATACAAGTACCATATAAATATTTATGATATCATATATGATCCTCTTATATCATTTTGTTAATAATATTTTCGTATTACCATTGTTTAAGGTGTTAACTACATCGTTTTCATATGCATGTTTTGTTGTATAAGTCATGTTTTTTATGAATAGGATGTATTTTATTCATATAAAAATGATATTAAGTTAATAATTATTATTTTTAATCATCATATAATTTTTTTAATCGTGGAGATTCAATCTCACTGCGTTGTGGAGATGGTAGGTCGTACATATACATGATTGACAATATCATTCACTTGATGGTTAAATGGTATTGAATTTTATGCTTTAGTAATTATATAGAATAATTATCTTGTAATATTCCTTATTTATAACCATTATACTCATAATTACACCCATCCAAATAAAATAGTGTTGAATAACAAATTACACAACGGTGTGGAGATGGTAAGTTGTACGTACGCACACATGGTGATATTGTTATTCATATAGAAGATAAATTGAAGAATATGGTTGTCCAATGATTAGAATAACATCATAGTATACGTATGATACTATAGTAATTACTTTGGTTTGGGAACAACATAAAAATTGGAAGTAGAAGAAGAAAAGAACATTGAACAAAGTGATAAATCAATTACCTCTTTTTCAGGTTTCTACTTTTGATTTTAACAAAATAACTCCATAGGATAGATATCTTCCCAATGTATGGACTCTAAGATCTAATGAGGGATGTTGGGAGAGTAAATAGAAAATTTTTGGCTGAAATAAAGGTCTTTATATGTGTGAATGATTGAGAAGGAGAAGTGCCTTTTTCCAAGAGAGGGGAGGGGCACTTTAGGAAACTCTTAAAATATTAAATTAATATAAATTAATTTTGAATTAAAAATGCATCCAAAGTGAGTAAATTTGAGGATAAGATGAATATGGGTATATATTTCATCAACCAATGATCTTTAAAGATGATTAGGTCATAAAATTAACCTTATCTTTTGGCTTTAACCATTAAATAATTTAACCTTTTCCATGACAACTTGTCGTTTTACACTATAGGGTTAATATACTTACTATAAAATTAAAAAAGGTTCCATATTGGATCATTTATGACATTTTTAACACTATAAAGTTTTGTTGGATGAACCTAATATTTTTATGAATTTTATAATATTTAATAAAATTTTATTCATTTTAAAGTATTATTTATGTCAATTTTGATACTATTTAATATTTGCATTTTTTAAAAAACATCAACATTATAACATTGAACCAATACTTCTAATATGTTACTAAAATGAATATTTAATTTAAAATTTTTTATGTCATTAATTGAGCCTAATTATATTTATTTTTATATTTTTATATCATTTATTTGGTATTTCTATTAATAAAATAATTTCTACATCACTATTTTGTCATCATTATTGGTAATTATATAATGTATAAAATTTATAAATAAATTTTTATGAGTTAGGTAATTATTTTATATTTCCATAAATTAATTATAATTGATTTTATCTTCTAGTTATCTCTATATTAAAATTATTATACTTATAAGAAATCAGAGTGTGATATTTTGTCACATTCATTAATTTAATAATATTCTTGTCATATTCATGGACAAGGGTCCATTAAATAATTAAATTTCAGAAAATAGGAAATAAGAGTTGAATTTAGTCCTCTAATATGATTTTGATATGTGTTAGAATAATTTTATAATATTATTGTTACCTTTAATTACCTGATTTACCCTTACCCAAGATAATAAAAAAAATACTAAAGTTACTATTCATAATATCCAAAAAAATAAAAGAAACCTATTAACATAATTTGGAACCACTGATTCAAAATATGGAATCCTTTTTTAAAAATTTAAAATTCATATGTTGCAGTAATTAATTTAAAAGTAGTCACTATTGACAAAATGAGAAAATGGGGGTTTCAAAAGAAAAAACCATCAAAAGATTAGCATGTGTTTATATCTAATTTTATTTTGAAAATAATTACAATGGCCTAAATTATTTTAAAATTTAAAAACATAAACAAGTTATTTTTTAAAAGAATTTATAATGATATTATAAGAATATAAATAAATTAGATGAAAAGGCGTTTTTGAATTAAAATGTAGTATTTTTTACTATTCATTAAAATATGAAAGTTATCTGAAAAACACCAAAAAAATTTCCAAAATAAATTTTTATGTCCCGATAGTAAAGACAAGTTTAATTTATCAAATTGAATATATGAAAGTGCCAAATATTGGATTTAGAAGTGGATCTCATTTAAAATGTGGTAAAAACACATTTTCTAAAAAATACTTCTTTTATTCGAAAAATTGGATTTGTTCTTATATCATGTCTATGAAACAAATGAGATGATTATTAAAATTGTATGAAATATATAAATGTAAAAATGTGGTTAATACTATTCATAATTTTATTTTAAATGGCTAGTCATGGTTTACTCAAACTCGGTGTTGCGTGCAACACAAGCTATTGAATTATTTAAAAAGAAGTGTACCATGGATGCTTGGGGTGTTACACAATGGGGGAAGCAGAGGTAGTGGCAGTGGAAATGGGGGCAGTGGTAGAGGGGACAGAGGAGGTAGTGGTGGGGGTAGTTTAGGCATGGTAGGAGGCTGGAGAGGCATAGGTAGAGGCAGAGGTGACTGAGGTGGAGGCGGTTGAGGCGGAGGATGAGGCGGAGGTGGAGGTGGGGAAGTTGCGGTAGGGGTAGTGGAGAAGGGGGCATTAGAGGAAGAGGCTGGGCCAGTATGGGCGGGGTTGAGGGTGGAGGAGGTGGAGGAGGTAGAGGCAGCTGTGACGATAGAGGCAGATCATGACTTCTGAGAAAGCTTGAGGCTTGAGCAACAAGTGGATCTACTAGGGTTCCATTTAAAAAACGCAAAAGACATTTATTAGCATTTTTTGTAAAGCATTGATAAATGATATTTTTTATCAATGCTAAAATATAAAGCGTTGATAAAATAGATCTTTTTCTGTGCTTTTTTTAGTACTGATAAAGACAACATTAATAAATTACTTATAATTATAAAATTATAATAAATATTTTTATTATAATTTTATAATTATTTATTTATATATATATATATTTATATACAATTTAAAATTTTAATTATAATTATTTTTATATATGTATATATTATTATATGAATTTATAAAAATATTTCTATAATTATATATATTAAAAAAATTATAATTATTATAAATATATTTATTATAATTTTATAATTATTTAAATAATTATTTATTTATTTATAATTATATTTAAAAATAAATATATTTATAACTATTTATATATAATTATAAATATATTTATATATTTTAATGTGTGTATATTAATATAAAAAAATACATATATATATATATTTATAAAATTATAATTAATTTATTTATTGAAAAATTTTAATTATTTAAATAAACATACATATATATAGTTATAATAATAATTATAAACTATTAAATATAAAAAGTATTTCTATTTAATAAAAATATATAGTTAACGATTTAATAAATAAATTTGTTATTTAAATATATTTATTGCATTTTTATAAGTATTTAAGAACATCATAAGTTCGTGGGTATAACATGAATGAATCATATGGGTGTCAATTTATAAATGACCATTCATGATGAAGAATACATAACATATGCATCTGTGCATCATCATAATATAGGTAATTGTAACATTAAGAACTACAGTTATAATCATGTCCACAAATATACTTTGTGATCATATAGGATCAATTATACTCACACATAAATATATAAACATAAATAACAACAATTAATATCATCATTATTTAATGATATATATATATTCATTAAAGGCGTCTATTTATTTACATATATATATATATATAATTATAATTATAAATAAGTATATTTAAAACATATTTATATATAATTATAATTATAATAAATATATTTATCATTTTAAAAAAATATTATAATATTATAATTATTTAGACATATATCTATTTATTTATATACTTATAAATACTTTTTTAAAACATTATATACATTTATATATTTGAATTATTGATATATATATATATATTATAATATATCATATTTATATTACTTATAACAATCTAATTTTTAATTAATTTATATAAATGAACATTATTTTTAATATATATAATCATTTTATATAAATTAATAATATATTTTTTAAACTTTTATCAACGTTAAAATTTGAGTTGATAAATCTATCCTTCATTAGTGCTAAAAAACACTGATAAAAGTAACTTTTTTAGCGCTTTTAGCAAGTGCTAATAAAGGTGTGACTTTTATCAGAACTTTCTACTTAGCACTAAAAAAACCCAGTGCATCCCTTTCCCAGATATGTGGCAGAGATGTATCTACCTAAATTATATCCTTATATATTGAAATGGCATTTAATTAATTACACATTCACACATACAATGATATAAATTTAACTGGGGAGGATAGTACCCAGGGTGTAAGGTATGGACTAGGAAATGTGTGGTGTGGCATATGCCAATACCAATGAAACCAATACTCCATTAGTAGTCGGTGGCTTGCATGAGTGGTAATGTCATCCCATAATTCTAGATTCAATAAGAGTTCAAATCCGAGAAGCCGCTTTAGGGGGAATTTATGGGCCACTTATGGCATGAATTTGAGGGCCCTATTAGTGATAGGGAAACATTGTCGTGCAACGTGAGTGGTTTGGCGGGCAAGCAGCATGTTCCCTTAGGCCATCAAATGTGGGTCCTTCAGGTTATAAAATTATAATGAGTCAGCTACTGAGTGAGTCAACCCATGGAATGGGTGCAACCTATCATTACTCATCTGTGAGTGTGTGCGTTGTTTCTGTTACTTATAATCTTCAAGACATTAATAAATTATTTATATGTATCAAATTTATAATATATTTACTATTTACATATATGTATTTATATAAAATGTATATATATATATCTGTATTAAAATATAATTTGAACATTAAATAAATACTTTTATCAAAATTAAATATAAAATGATAGTTAAATGTGAAAAAATTACAAAATACATAAATAAATAAAAATATATTTATTAAATGTACATATTGAAGTAAAATTATAAAATATATAAATATGATTTAAGAAAATAAAAAATTTAGTAGAAAAAAATTATATTAATAGAAAATATATAATATATAAATTTGATAAAATTAAAATTACTAATTTATGTGTTTTTGTATAAATAGTTTTTATATTTAAATATAATTTATATAATATTTATATGAGTAAATATTTTTATTAATTTTTTATTAATGTAAATATTATTTATATTTATCTAATTTATAATATATTTACTATATATATATATAGAGTATTTAAATGTAAAAACATAATTTGTATCTATTTTAAGAAAATAACAAAAATAAATTTATGTATATATATTATAATATAATTTGAAATCAATATATATATATATATTAAGGAAAATAAAATTTATATTTATAACTATATTTGAAAAAATAATTAAATATATATATATAGAAATAAATATATTAAATATATAAAAAAAATAAATATATAAAATATATAATTATAATTTATGAAAATAATATAATTATGAGAATATAAATATATTTTTTCAAATAATATTACACACACACATGTGTGTGTGTTTTTGTTAATATTAGTGTAAATAAATAACTAAATTCAAAAGTAAATTGATTTATAAAAATATATATGACTATGGGTGCACACACACACTCACAAATATATTACATAACAAATGATTTTTCTATGATAATTATATCTATAATCATTTTTCAGGTTGAGAAATGTAAGTATGACTATAAATGGACTAAATGTCTTTTTTTTCTAGTATTAATTGTTTAGTTCAGCTATGAAAAAAAAATTCAAACTAAGGAATTTGATCTTTCAAAAGGAGTTATTCTAGAAGTCTAACTTCCATTTCTCTAATGGAGATGACTCAGTGGCAGTGTGTGACAACCTCCAGGTTTCGATACTTTCTACATTTAAATGTTTTGGAGTGGTGTTTCAATTTCTCAATTTTTTTGATGGGATATAGAGTTCTCTTGGAATTGTACAAGGCTTTTTCCCTACAACAGATGACGCCTTAGCCAGCATTGAGATTTATTAGCACTAAACATAAAGCACTGATAAAAGTTTAACATTTATTAGCACTAGTTAAAAGCACTGATAACAGTGGATCTTTATGAGCTCTATTCATAATGGTGATAAAATTTTGAAATAAAAAATATTATTAATATATATATAATTATCAAATTTATATTAAAAAATTACTATTTATTGATATGAATTAATCAAAAAATGCATGTATATACCAAGAAAGTTCAGGTACCAAGCATGTCTGACCCTAAAAGATTAATAAATAAAATAAAAGTACATAAAATACCCAAAATGTGACACATAAAATGACACCAAAACATGAAAGTGACCAACTCACCACTCCAAACAAAAAAGAAAGTATAAAGACTCATATAAAAGCCACAAAGGCCCACATTAAATGGCCCAAAGGCCCAGAAACACCATCACTATTAGAAGAAGTCATGATCTAGATAATAGTTCCCAACCTCGAAAATATCACACACCCAACCACATCAATGAGGATCACCAACAACACACCACATGAAGGCATCATCTTTGATTCTAGATCATTCACATCAAATATGTTGTCATGCCCATCAGCATCATCGCTCACATGATCGAGGTCGTCCTTGATGTCCATCACTGGCGGTGTCAGTTTTAGTATGTCATTAGAGGGAGATGCTCACTGTTGGCATCACATACCATTTACAACTCTTGGTACTCAATATCATCACCCCAATAGTGTCTCATACCATCATAGGTCCCCCCAAAACTGCATGAAAATCCATAGGTATGGAAAACCCCACTAATAGAAAAATAAACACATAAAAAATCCCTAATAATGTCCCAAAAAACAACCCCAGAGGCCCAAAAGTGTCATGAATCATCCAATGCTGACAATAGGCTCAATCAAGTAGCAACCTACTCTAAAAACCATCATCTTATAGATTTTCATACAAGTAGTGTGAATCTCCATTCATAAATTCAAATCCCTCATAGAATACATCAATATATGCATTTTATTGAGAATCAATCTGAGGCTCTAGGCTCTGTTCATCCTGGGGGTGTGATTCAAAGTTTTAAGGATCCAGTGAATCAAAGGTTCTTCAAATCCTTTCAAGATGCGGGTTCTGCTAAGGTTCTCAAAAAAGTATCCATCACAATGGTATATGAGATATGAGATGCAATTTCTAAATGTCTAGTTCTGTGTAAATTTTCCATTATTGGTCGATTTATTCTCCCAAAAGGTGAGAATCCATGGAAATTTGATGGTCTTGTTCACTGTTTATCCTCAATCTGGGGATTTTCTAACTAGACATGTGTTCCCATGGGCTGTGGATTTTTTCACTTCATGTATCCTTTTAAGGAACTCAAGATAAGAGAATGGGGCCACAGATTGGTGTCTCTTAAACCATGAATGCTTTGTATTGAAGAGTGGAGTTTTAGTTTCAATAAGCTTGAAATCCAAAAAACATTTTCTTAAGTTTGGGTAAAAATCAATGGATTAAATTGGATCTTGTGGCATCCAAAAATCTTATAAGGCATTTCTTCTTCAATTGTTGTCCCTATCAAAGTGGATAGGGAAAAAAATCTTGGTATGGGTATTTTTCATAGGTGTTATTTGAGGTGGAACTAAATTAGATTCTTACTGAAAAAGTTTTTTTGGATAATCATGATAGTGAATTAATTCTCATGATTGTTTATGGGAAGATACCTAAATTTTTTCCCTTTTCAACAATATTGGTCATTATATTTCTAACTATAGAAGGGAAATTTATTACACTTTTTGTTCATTATCTGGGCATCTATAAGAAGAAAACAAAAAGGGAGCTGGTACTACACTTATTGGAGAGTCTGGACATCCTCAGTCGAATATTGGTGAGGTTGATGTCCAAGTGTGTCATGCTCTCACAGTGAACTCGCATGTTGAGGATGCTAGAGCTCAAGATAAAACCTCAGTTCCACATCAGTCTTCTAATGTGGCAGTTCACTCAACCCAAAAAGAGAGTTAAAGTAAACTAGTCCAAACACATGGAGCTCGACACAGTGAGAAGTTGAACTTCTTGTCGATTCTTCGCTACCTATTATGAGAGAGTAGACTCATCCAACAATGATAATATAGACATGAAAATAATGGGGCATACCCCACATGTATTCACCTCTCCTTGAAAGAGAGTTACCAAAATCCAAGGAGTGGTTTTCAAAGAAGGATATATATATATATACATATATTCTCAGTCAATGAATCCCAAACGATAGAGTTAGGGGATATCCATCTCACAGTGTAGCCAAAGAAGAAGAGTAGATAATAGTTTCCAAAGAAGTTCATCAACAATGACCAACATGTAATGCATTTTCCTTGATAAGACAAGCCTATGGAACTCAATCATCACACCATGATACTATTATCTTTGGGAAACCCTAACTTATCATCAATGTTTTATGTCACACCACAAAAAACACATCACGGTGGGGAAAGATTTCCTCTTCCTCATGAATCCTAGGTTACATCAAACCACATATCATCACTTTGTCACACAGCCAATGGGCCACAAATTCTAGATAAGGAACTAATGAGTTGGTATGAAAGGAGGGTCCTACTCTTATAGTCACTGATGAACTCCACTTTATAGCCCAGCTGGAGGGTTACACTTAGAAATGTCATCAGGGAACACCATCTCCCAATCATAATAAAGGTTAAGTACTACAAGGTCATTAGGAAACTCCACAGTCTAGCCTTACAGGAGGTTTACACCTGGAATATGTCATGGGGGTAACTCCACTACCTAACCCTAATAGAGGGTAAGCCCAGTAAGGTCATCAGAGAACTCCACTGCCCAACCGTGTTGGATAGTAAGTCCTGTACTGTTATTAGAGAACTCCACTACCCAGCCATGCTGGAGGATAAGATTGAAACATCAAGGAACTCCGCTGCCCAGTCCTATTAGATGGTAACTCAAAATGAAAATTGAGGACCACCAATAAGAAGGCCTACTGGAGGGTAAACCCAATAATAGCACTAGGGAACTCCACTGCCCAGCCCTGCTAGAGGGTTACACCCAGAAAACTCTTGTGATTATTTATAATCACTACCATCACGTTGGAGACCTAGGAGTATTCATCCCTTTTAATTCATGTGTTCAACATTTAATTAAATTTAATTAAATTAAAATTTTTGTTTCATATAAGTTACATATTAAAATTCTTTTCATTTGTATTACTCAAAAACCTTCCCTATCTAATCGAATTATTATTATCAATAATAATTATGATCATTAAACATAACTACACTCCAATTTAATTTTATTAACAAAAATCATTTTATGGAATCATTAAAATTATTATTTAATATAATAAAAATAACAAATCCATCTTTAATTTTGTTAACTCATCTCCATTAATAATAATAATATTTATGCTCATTGCGTTGAACACGCCCAACCAACTAGTTAGATGTCTGAGTCTAGCCATCATCACATCTATTCCAAACAACCTCCATCATGATGTCCCATGCACGAACTCCTCTTGAAACTGACCCAATCATAGCGCACATCACCTCCATGTGTAAACCAAAAAAATAAGGGTTATTGAACCTATCCCATACCAAATTCAATCACAAACACGCACAAACGGTACCGATATGATCTGTTCACCAAATATAATCCAACTGATTTATAAATTTTTTCCCAACCCATCAATCTGTATGTCAGTCTTGCTACCGTACTGAATTTGAGGGTTTGATCACACTCGAACCTGCCCCGTTAATGTCGAATTGTGAATCCATTGTCTAAGGATGAAGAACATGAAGAAAAGTGGGGGAAAAGAACCAATAAAAAAGTTGATAAGCATCATTGGACAAACTTCATTGACCCATGATTTCTTAGTGGGGAAATTGAGGTGATAATCATGAAATAAAAAAAATTGAAACTGTAATTTATTTTGAAGCACAAACTCCTGAAAAGGCTAAATTTAACATATATCAAAGAGAGAGAATTCATCATGCTCAATATTTTAATTATAAGGGTGAAAAAAGACATATAACATGTCCTACCTTAGTTTTAGAACGATCACATATGAATAACATGTTCAACAAGGATTTGGGTGGTGCTGTTGCATTTGATACATCTACATCCGCTCGATCCTAGAGTGTTGTTGTCATTCAATTTGATTCACCAATGGAAGGGAGGAGGGGAGCTTCACTGATGGTGGGAGAATTATGTGACAACCCTAGAAAATTCTCCCTTATGACATATTTATAGATATTTGGTTTAGGTTAAATGAATTTAATTTAATAATTACGTAATTAATTAATCCACTTAAACACACCGCTATCTAGCGAGGGTTCTGAATATCCCGCATAGACTTATTTTATGTTTCACTTATGGTAAAAACCACATTTTGAACCCTGCTATGGTGTCAGAATTCTGATTCAATCAACCATTAGAGTTATTTTTTTATTTAATTAACTGCACACATACAATTATAAATATATTTAATATTTTATGTAAAATTAATTTCGGGTAAATTGGGCCTTGGAATCACACATGTCTCAGTACCTAGCTCCAGAAATATATATTGAAATATTTCAAATCCTTACAAGAAAAAAACAGATTCTCTAATTCATTCCCTCTTTAAATATTTTCATCCTTGAATGGAAAAACCAAGAATACAACTCGGGATACTGATCCCTCATCTAGATCTCCCACTCACAGGAACTCTCCTACAAGTTTCCATGTTACCACAACATGTTAACCAAAGGGATGGTCCGGCCAAGCAAGGTCTACTCCTTTCTGTCCTCAATCACCACCGGGTGCACTGCGATGGTGGTTCTATCCCCGATGTCCAGATCACCTTAGTTGATGGCGTGCATATAGTCATACACATAACTTCTCTGCGACAACACATGGAATATGTTGTGAACCTGCTCTAGCTGCGGGGGAAGGGTGTGGTGGTAGGAAACCTCACCAAACCTCTACATAATCTCGAATGACCCAATGAAAAATGGGGATATATTGCCTCTCTATAAGAACTTTCTAAATCATCATCATGGGGAGACTCGTTAGAAAATCTGGTATCCCTTCTCGAACTCCAAGAGTCTTCAATAACGATCTGCATAGGATTTCAGTCTACTCTGGGCCGTCTTCATCTGCTCATGGATGACCTGTACTTTTTATGTTGTCTCACGCACCAACTCTGGTCCCACAAGAGATGACTCACTAATCTCTGGACAACACAAGGGTGACCTGTGGGGTGTCCCATATAGGGCCTCAAAAGGTTCCATGCCGATGGTAGAGCGAAAAATGTTGTTGTATGAAAAATCTACCAAGGGCAGGTGATCCTCCCACCTTCAACCAAAACCCAAAAGGAAAGCTCTCATTATATTCTTCAACAACTAGATAGTGTGCTCTAAAATACCCATCACTCTAGGGGTGAAAGGTTGTACTCATCTTTATATGGAATCTGAATTCCTCCCACACGCCTCTTCATAATCACGATTTAAACTGTGTGTCATGATCGAAGATAATCATCAAGGGTACCCTGTGAAGGAGGATGATCTCCAATATATATAGTTGCTTTAAAATCACAACCAAACACTACTCCTAGATAGTAAGGAAGTACACTGACTTTGTGATTTAGTCTACTATCTCCTAGATGGCATCATGGACCTTCATTATGTATCGAAGCCTTGTGAAAAAGTCTATGGATATTTTCTCCCATTTTTACTCTGGGATCTCAAGACATTGTACCAAACTCGTCAAAGCATGGTGCTCATCATTCACCTGCTGACAAGTGAGGCATCATGAAATGAAATTAGCTATGATTCATCTAATACCGGACCCCCAAAACTAACACTATTTGCCTCTATACATATTTTCCACATTGGGATGTACATTTAAGGGAGAAGTGTGGAAATCCCACATCACCTCCTCCCTCATCATGATTGGAACCACTATTTGCCTGCTAAACATGATATTGTGATTACCCTTATTAGAATATAAATATGATGCATAATTTATGGATATCTGATCATAAAAAAACTCATAGTCAATGTCTCTCAGTTTGGACTCTCTCACACGCTCAAGAAGAGAAGGAGTCAACACCATCATCTGAAGAAAAGTTATACCCTCTTACTCTAACAGGGTCAGTTGCAGAGAATATAACTACTATGAAGCTTAATGAATTAGGTGAGCTGGAGAATTATTGAAAAGGGAATATACTAAAAAATTTCCCCT
Organism: Viscum album; assembly: GCA_963277665.1. Lineage (NCBI taxonomy): Eukaryota > Viridiplantae > Streptophyta > Magnoliopsida > Santalales > Viscaceae > Viscum > Viscum album. The sequence continues at coordinate 331,200,241 of OY728128.1, forward strand.
CCATAGAGTATAGACATTATTGAAGTTGTAGTCTGATCGGAACTCTAATCATTTCCACTTTCTCAAGTTTAGGTCTATCTATAGGGTCCTTTCTGAAACATCTTTCCTTGAAAGTAGCCATCCCAAATCATGTCGAGACAGTACCACATAAGGTATGTGAAACTATATTCATACTCTAGAATTGTCATCCCTCCAAGATAAATCTCCAAAATCTTTTAGATCAGGACTAATCATAAGCAGGAGGGGTAGTACATCTCACAGAACAGTCATTAGAATTCATCCCATGAAAGTTTTGACTCATTATGCATTTGTGTTATGAGTCTCCACCAACCCCAAAATGATTCATGTAAAAGGTTGGATTATAGTGCCACCACATGATCCGTTGATGTCCAAGTTCGTCTAAATATCCAGACCACTAACTCTAGTAAATCCTATGCGTCCTGAGGATCTGGCTTGCCGAAAAACCTCAATGGTCTCTGACATTGAAACTCGTAGAGCACTCCAAGCTAGTGCATGTCCTCAAACAAATCTATTGGAATTATCTACTATTTGAAAGGGTTGGTTCTCTTACCTTCTCACCTGGAGGTAGGGGATCACATGATGAACCCTGAACTGAGGCCTCATCATTCTTAGGGTTATCGTAATGAACTAGAGCTTGTATCCCGACTGACTGTCATTGTAGAGGAATCCTGAATGTTATCAAGGAGTACCGTGGTCTGATGAGCATAGACGCATGCACACACACACACATATATATTACAAAAATAATGGGGATATGACTCAAGAAGGACTGTCAAAGGCTCAATCCTATATAATGTATGTACCATTAATCATTGGAATAAATGTATCAACATACCGAGTTGATAAGAAGATAGTAAAGGTCTTGGTGAATCGATACGTTGGTCATTTGTACCATCAATGGACTCCCTGGCCTGAGATCCGCACTTGATACACTTTTACACTATTTCCCTAAACCCAAACAATCCCCTTTAATGGGAAACATCTGAACAACTTCAAAAGGAATGAATATTCTCCAATACCAATGTTTCATGACCTAACCCAAGTCGGGGCTCAAGCCACAACTACCCCAATCTCACCTCCATAGGCCTGGGGGTGGTGACTAGTGTCAAAGACACAACTAAACTCGGGGAGGAATTTTCCTATGTACCTTTATGAACACACAATCAACACAATGAAAAAGTGAAGGGAGAAAGAAATAAAAGACTCAATAGTGAAATAAATAAACCAAACATACATGGACCTCTAAATAGTATGAAGTACGATAGTGTAAACTGAAATAAAAAGAGGAAAAACACATGCCCAACCAGAAATGTGTCCCAACCTGACTGAAATCTAGAAAATTGAAATATATGATAGGGCCCCGCTCTTGGATCCCAAGCTACAACCCCCATATGTGGTCCAATAACACCATATCCATAAGATCACCTAATGTCACAATTAACATGTATGTCATCATCATAAAACATGAAACTCAAGGGAAAATCCCATGCAGGGGGAGTATAAAAATACCCAGTAGAACGCCCCAAAATACTAAAGGGGGAGTAGTAAGAGATACACCAGATGAGGAAAACAGTAAATGGAATATGGTATAGTGAAAAAGTGCAGATCAACCCAGTAAGAGAGGGAAAATAAACACTTAGAAACATAAGGAGCTCGACATGGTGAGAATATGAACATCTCATCATATATTTCATACCTATAGATGGAGAGTAGACTCATCTAAAAATGATAATATAGATATGAAAAGCACATGACATACCCCATGCATTTTCTCCTTTCTTGGAAGGAGAGTAACCAAAACCCAAGTAGTGGGCATCGAAGTAGGAAACACACACACACACACATGCTCAGTCATAGAAGCCCAAAGAGAGAGTAAATGGATCTCTATCTCATAGCTTATACCTAGAAGAAGAGTAGCCAACAGTTCCAAAATAAGTCCATCAATAATGCCCAAAAACTCATGTATCATCTATGAACACACAATTTTAAGGAACTCAATCACCACACCATGATACTATCCGATTTTGGAGGCACTGACTCACCCACAGGGTTTTAATTCATGTCACAAAAACATATATCAGTAGGTAAAGAATTCCTCTTACTCAAAAATCAAATTCTACGTCAAACCATGTCTCATCACTATGCCCCACAGTGAAGGGGCCACCAATTCTAAGTAAGTATCACATCCCTTGGTATGATATGAGGGTCCTACTCTGATAGTCACTAAGGAAATCCACTACCTAGCCTGTCTAGAGGGGTATGCTTAGAAATTTCATCAGAGAATGCCACTACCCAGTCCTACTGGAGGGTAATCTCAGTATGGTCATTAGAGAACTCCACTACCCAGTCGTACTAAGGGGTTATTCCTAGACGATGCGAACCCCACTTCCCAACCCTACTGAAGGATAAGCTTGATATGGTCATTAAGGAACTCCACAACATAGCCCTTCTGGAGGGTAAGCTCGGTACTCTCAATGGGGAACTCCACTACCCACACCTACTTGAGGGTAAGCCCAAAATATTGAGGAACTCCACTTCCCAGTCATACAATATTTTAACTTAGAAATATCATTGGGGAATTCCACTACCCAACCCTACTAAAGGGTAATCCTGATACTATAATCAGGGAACTCCATTGCTTAGCCCTATTGGAAGTTTACACTGGGAAAGCTCTTGAGATTATGTATAATAGATTCCATCAACTGGTGTCACCATAGTGCACCTTTACTGAAACATTTGACATTGTATATTTAAATCCATGACCTAGGGTTCCATCATGTTCTACATAGAAAATCACTATGGATAGGCTATTCGTTGGCCAAAATATGAGTTCAATCGAACGAGATATGGAACTTCAAAATTTCTTAAAATAGAGGTACAATATATGTTAAGAACCCATATGACGTGTGGTCCCACTCTACTGTCTATCTATGAACTCAATAGAACAAAACATTCTAGTCAGGAAGCACTACACGATGTGTCTCGGTCAAAGTCCTGATAAACGCATGAGGCTCATCACTGATCCAAGGAAATACCTATAATTTCACTAATATGCCTCTTCAAATGGACTCAAATTGAAAAATAGATCACATTGTTATGACCCACATGAAAAAATTCTCAGGATAGACTATTCACTTACCTCAATCGGACACCTGGTGAAAAAGTGAAATTCCACCGCATCACACACAAACGGTGCTTCATGGGTCCGAGTCACAATTCCAAATTAAATACCCAAAATTGATCTTGAAATGTCCACCTTAATTTTCTGATTTCAACATCGCATATGGTTTTTAATTCCAACACCGCATGAGGGAGATATGTCAGATAGAAGATCCCTCAATAATAAAAATTTTACTGTTATTGGGTGATTCATTAACCCAAGGAATAAGTCCAAAAATGTATCCAACACTGGACTTAAAATGACTATCTCAATTCCAAGATCATGATGTCACTGACGGCTGGGGCTTCACCTTCACCACCTCTCATCAACATATACTATTATTATTATAAAAATATATAAAGGGATAAAAGTAGAGCATGGAATTCCTATTTTCATGCTGGACATGTAGAATCCTTCCCCACTTTTCAGGCATGGATTCGACATTTAATTTAATTCAATTAAATGAATAATATTGTTTTAATTTACATATTTAACTCCTTTTCATTTATTAATTAAAAAATTTCAATCTATAATAAACATATTATTGTTGTGAAATCGATCAAACACTGATTGAAACCGCAATGAATTTTGAAACTAGAAATGTAAGATTTATCATTGAAGAAGCACGTAATTGATGAACCAAGCATCAAATTTATGTATAATGATAATGAAAGAAAATGTAAATAAAAATACAAGAGAAATACAAGATGTTGATAACACAATTTAGATCCAAAAGTCCACAATATTTCATTAAAATATCACCATATTTATAGAGTACATGAGATCTGATCCAATAGTTAGAATATGGAAGTTTATTCATTAAGAGGGAAATTAATTGGAAATTAAGGATTCAATATTAATGTCATAATTATGACATCTATTAATAATGTTTCATAACAATCCCCCTTGGATGTCATAATCTCATAGAATCTTATATAATTTTCACTAACAAAAAACCCTATGGAAAAAATAACTGAAGCCAATGTAATTGAATTCCATGTCATGATACCTCATTAAAAAACATATCATGAAAACCAAATGGGAAAACCTGATGATGGAAAAAAGAATATTGTGTTCCCAACTCCCCCTGATTATATCATTTAATTATGTCTCCAAGAAATCAATTAATATTATTATTTAATTATATCTTCGAGACATGGGAGGAAGAACGTATGTAATAATGAATGGTTTCATTAAAAATCACAACTCATGGGGAAGACCAACAATTTCCATTAATTATAGACATTTATAATAATTTATGACATTCCCTTGGATATCTGACAAGATGTATAACTTCCTCATTAAAAACCTATCATGGAGAACCACTTCAGGGAAAAACTCTTGATTGGGGAAAAGGAGTACAATAACATCAAGTCCCTAGAGTGTTTCCTCAATAAAAACCTTATCAATAAAATCTAGTGGGAAAAACTTAAATAAGGGAAAAAGAGTAAAATAGTTACATCTCCCATTAATAATGATCATAATTTAACTCATATAACTCTTATGATCAATTCATAACCAAAAAATTTAGTTTTGAATTTTTGAATAAGAATAATCCATACCATTTAGATTTTAATGAATAAGGAATAACATTACATTGCATCATAATATTATTTATAGTTATTTTCACGATACATATTAACATGTATATTTATATCCTTCAGGGATAAATAGAATGTGAATTTATATTAATCCTTCTGGTATAAGGATTTTCTTCATCAACCCCTTATATATCACTCTTGGAAAAAAGTGATTTAATAGTTTATTAATGGTAAAATCATTCCAAATTTTAATATTTCAACTTCAAGATGACTGATTCAAAATACAAGGACATTACATGTATGTAATTTATTTCATAAAACTCTTCAAGAGTTTAGATGTTTTTCAAAAAAACTTAATAATATGATGAATATAATGATTGACACAGACCATGGCATGATAAATTCAATTCATATTCTTCCTTAACTTAATACAGATACATGAAATACATCTTATTTAGTTCACCCCATAATTTATCATATTGGGTGAAACTTTCATAATTTTGAATATGTTTTAGGCATTTTGATCCCTTATGGGATTCATATAAATATCCAAATATACAAGGAATAAAATTTCTTATTATAAGATCACTAGTATTCAATAGTATTGGTAGTTTGGGTAATCAATCCAAAACATTATATATTGATCATATAATAAATTCCTTTAATAATTTTTCCAATTATTATGATGTTGACATTTGTCAAAATCCATTGTCATTAGTGATTTTTAAAAGCATTCAATGAAAATATATCATCAATAACATTTGATTAATATCTTATAATTTATTTGGTACTAGTGTCACTTTAAAGACAATATCTAAAAAGGTATAATGTTTTTGATATATTCATTTTCCTCATCAATGGAAAATATTTTTATTACTTTTTACTCAAGATGAAAAATGATTTTATATAATCAGTTCAATCACACTTTGGATGTGTATAATCAGAATATTTATTTATAACACTTTACATTCATGTAAGTGGTGTGAGGATATTATAAATGGTTATACATGACCATATTGTATATTACATGTGATGCTTAATATATATTTTAATCAACATGCATAGAATGTGTTGTATACTCACCAATAATAAATAAAACACGTGATGATTTAGTGGATTCATATTTCATATAGATGGATCACATGGTAGGTGGGTGCACCCATATATACTTCTTCATAAGTATATGGGAAATTTATTTCTATAATAGCCGCTAATGATATAAATATTTTACCATATACGTGGGTACCTGAGAGTAAATTATTATACATGGGGCATTCTTAATAACATAATGCGAATTAATTCATTGATAATTTAGTATCCGTGCATCCATTAAATAAATTCATCATTCTCCCATAGATGGATGTCTACTATGTTATCCAAAAATAGATTCTCATGTATACATGAATCAATATTTTTCAATATAATTGATCCTAAATAGACTAAATCATCATGTTATATATTTAAAGTGCCATGATTGGTAAAATCTTGGTTTACCATTATTGATCTGATTGTACATATGAAATTATTTATAATCAATTTTCATGAATACCTGTTACATATCAAGGTACCTATTATATATAGTGTCTCTATATAATATTTATTTTCAAGAATACCATTCATATATCTCATTGAGAATTCATATATAACAAAGCATTAAGAATTTATACTCTTAGGTATGAATATATTCACTCTTCTCGAGTCATTAATTAATTTTCTATACCAATAAATGTACTTATAAGAGTATATACTAACTCATATATGAGTTCATTGGAAGAAATTAATCAAAATAATATTTATAATTATTTTTCTTCAAGATCTATACATATAAGATCTCTAGGATATTTTATTATGAAAACTCATATTTTTCATTATAATATCTACTTATGGTGGTTTATGAATTCATAATATAATCATAATGGGTTAGTCCCATCAACAAGAGGATTATTCCATATTTTATAACATCCCAAATATTTTGGAACGTTGGGACGAAATATTATTTTACAATGCATCTACATAGGATAGGACCCCCTTGTATTTTGAAGCTGGTGAATGTATTTGCAATAATTAATATGGAAGAATCTTCTTGATCCACAACACACACCTTATCACCATCCAAAATTATAATTTATAAACAACATTCTCTTTATAAAATGAAGGATAAATCATTCGATAAAACTTCATAAACACACAAATATTCATGATAACACAACTCATATCAAAATTTTCATGAATAATTTCATTCGCTTCAAGGAATGATATATAGTAATTATAACTACATTCACATTAGGTAATTAATTAATTCACAAGATTTCATTATTCATGAATGGCAATTAATTATTTATCAATAATGATCATCTTGCGTAAAATATAAAATTTACTTATTATGATGATCATTGTTTTAACTACATCAGTTGGTAAAATAATTTTCCTAAAATATATTTTATTATCAAAACTATCTAATTCAATCATTTGATTTTTTAACTATATGAATAAAAACATCCATTTTAGGGGATAAATTAATTAAATGAGAAGATATTGATATTCCATAAGAATATTATAAATAATAATTTTTCCTTTGATATTACTATTGTAGGAAAAATAATTGATAAATGGAGATATTCATCAATATACAGTCAAAAGAAAATATTTTAATATCATCCTTTAGGGATGCATTATTTTATTAATCTTACTAAAAATAATTTTTATATGTAAATATTTACTATAATAAAAAAAACTCTTAGTGGTTATATTATTATTATTTGTTAAAAACAAATAGAACACATTGATCATTCAGAAAACATCATATTCACCTCGAACTTGATTAATAATAAAATCATGTATATTTTGATTCACATTGGGGAATGAAATAATTCATTTTCAATAAATATTCTCATTTACTCTAGGGAAAGAAATAAAATTAATATTTTTTGAGTTTTGTAGTGTCTTAAAGAAAATTGAATGAATATTCAATTTATAAATTTCATCAATTACATCCACTTAATGGGATTAATATATATATATATATATATATATATATAATATTTATGCTTGTTCGTTAATAATAATAAATTTCTATGAAACATTTTATAAAAAATAAAAGAAAGAGAAAAGAAATAAAACAATATGTTATTTACAAATATTCAAAGTAAATATCATCTTCATTAGGAGCCTTTATATATCATAATCAAACATAACACCTTCATGTTGAAAAATGGAATAAGTGAGATGAAATTTCACAGTTCATGACATGATTAGTGAACTTCATCTCAACGTACTATAGGTACATGATGTAAATCATAGATCACCAAACATCGTCTTGAAGTACGACATGTTCATGATGTTCATCATTCGACCAATTATAGTGGTATTGTTTCATTATTTTATTTTATAAATGATGTTTGTCATGAAATTGACCACATTGGTTATTAATCACATTCCCTTCAGGTAATTTATTGAAATTTTCCATTCGTGAGTCATTACATATCTTTAGATGCTCATTATTTTTCCTGCAACAAAAGATTAAGAAAATCATATATTATTTTCAGATTTATCAAGAGGGGTAAAATAAATGTAATAATATCTTTCATATAAAATAAGACTCACCTTTTGATGGGGCACTTTGAATGAGTGGAGTAGATACACAAGCAAAAGTTTCTGTCAAAAGAAGAATGTTTATAAAAAACATATGATATACCTTTTCCCTATGATACTTATATTATTTTAATGATGACACCATCATCATGATGTGTAATTCAAAGAAGATGATCATGCTGATAACATGTTGCGAAATTGATCAAACGCCAATTGAAACCACAAAGAATTTTGAAACTGAAAATGTATGACCAATCATTGGCGAAGCACAACATTGATGATGTGAGAACTGAATTATTGTATAAAAATGATGATAAAAAATGGAAATAAAAATAAAAGATAAATAAAATAAGTAGAGAACACAATTTGGATCCAGAATTCTACAAAATTTCATTAACATATCACTATATTTATAGAGTATACGAGATCTAACCCAATAGTGAGAATATGGAAGTTTGGCAATTAAGAGGGATGGTGGGTGGAACATGATTGGAACAAATTTAGATCTAAACATGTAATATTCTCCAGGTTACCATGTAACGAGAAATTGAAACAAAATCATTATTAGAACACGGTTATCCAAACCATCTAGATAAACAATGAGTGTTCCCTAAATAGAAAATGATCCTTGCATGGTTGGCACATCATTTGATAAACTGTGAGAAAAACCCATTCATGTGGGATTAAATAATCCAAAAATTGAATTTTTAAACTCAACACCTTCCTAAAACCCTTAATTAGTTCCCCTATACTTAAGGATCTCAAACTTAGGGACTCTAGTGGTTGTTCTTGTTGTATTCCTTCCCTCTATAGAGCATTTTTATTGGACTTATAGACATCAGCCCAAGGTATTTCAAGGTAAGCAATCGCTTTTCACTCCATTATTCTTGTCCATATATGAACATATATCTTCTCCTTAAGAAATACCCAAAATCCTGACTGTCAAGGTCATATTTAGTAAATTCAACATGGTCTAATGTGATTCTTTCTATATTTGTAGAAAAGGAAGGAAGAAATGCATTTTTCTTGATTTTTATTAGATTTATCTAGATCTAATCATTATGTTGGATCTTTTTTGTGAATTATAAACCAATATTTTCCCTTGACATGTTCTTCTTCTTATATCTTCACTCTTGAATCCTTATATGGTGATTTGCAGTTAGTTATAGGGATCATTGGTGTCAGCACTTGTTTTAGTTAGAGAACCATGATTTTAGGTTTTTATAATCTTAAAGTAAGAAGTTCCTTACCATGTTATAAAATTTATATATAATTTTTTGATAAAAATTATTGCGTGTTTGTGTGTGTTACCATAATACTTTTCTTGGTATGACATTCTTGTGTGTGTGTGTGTGATACAAGAGACCTCTCTTAATAAGACATTATTTTTTGTGTTTGCATGACCCATGATACCTCTCTTAATTTGACATGTTTATTCATGTGTATAGCTCAATAATTTTATTTTAGAGATTGTATTTGTATATATGTGTATAGATGTAGACTTATGTTATCTAATATCACAATGAAATATAGACCCTTCATGGCTTGGTTAATCCCTTAGAGGGGCAGAATGTGTAATGTGATGCATGATGATTATGGTGGGGTATTGAATGAAAAATAGCGGGATGTGATATCCTTGTGGCCTGACCTGATACTAGAAGCAATCCATGATTGACTTGTGGCTTGACCTGAGACGGTTGGTTGGGAATTATGGAATTATGTCTTAACTTGCGACAATTGGTGAGGCATGATGGACTTATAGATTAACCTAAGTAATGATGGAATTATGACCCATTATGAGACATAAATTATCCATATGTCCTATTATGAGATTCATGGCAACCAGATATAGCATTTCTTCAAATATGGAGTCAAAGCTGGTAGGGTTGGGGTTCGTGGAAGCCCGGTTAGCGCACGATGACCCAATAAGATATTTTTTTACTTGTGAATTTACTTTTTTATCATCATATACACATATATAGTACTATTTATCTTATTTTAAAAATATATAAATGGTTTCCTACTAAGTTTTATAGTCACACACTATAAGGGAATCTTAGTACGTGTGCATACTTCTTTAACCTGGATTTTAGATTAGGGTAGTGGCCCTGCTTAAGGAAATTATACCAGAGGAGTGTGTGAATCGAGATGATATCAGGACATAATCCAGGTTCCTTGTAGATAAAAATCTTTATTTAATTATTTTTCCTTGTATATTTTTTATGGTTCTACCACATATTTTCACCTCATGACTTGTTGCGTTGGATATTGTATGTCATATTTTTATAGCATGGGTTGATGTTTTTGTTATATGATCTTCTTTTTTCCTTTTAGGTTCTAATTTTTTACATTGATTATTATCTATACTATTCGGTAATCTAATTATTATTATTTTCCATGGGTATAGTATCCCCACGATGCCACTTATTCCCTCACCACTAGATGGAAACATATTTTGTACAAGAAAACATACATGAAGACATGTGACACTTCGGATCAATCCTGGTGATTTTTTTTGGGGTGTTATAGTTGGGACATAACATGTAGATATTTTTAGATGAGGGACGAGACCTATTTATTGGTCTAGGTTCTCAAAGAATCTTTGGAGCAGGATCATGGAGCTTAATTTCTATAAACATTCATCGATAATGGAAACTTGAGAAATGTATTATGTTTTTAGTAAATAAAGTTGAAATACATTGAAGACATTTACATTTAAAAATTATTTTTATAATAGAAACCTAAAAAATATATAATTTTTTCTATAAAATAAGTGGAACAATTTGAAGACATTTAATTTTCAAATGAATATTTAATAATATAATTATGAAAAATACATAAGAATAATAAAAAATAGGAGTGGATGATAATTTTTTTTGAATGTATGGAATTTTTTTTGAATTATTTGAATTAACCATGATGAAAACCCACATTGCATTGAAATTTTTTTAATCAACCAATTCAAAATATAGAATAAGAAAATTTAATTTTACCAAATATAACTAGTTCTCCAACAAGGACCACCAACAACCACGATTTTTAGTTGGGGGTTTATCCCTTATAATTCACAACAACACTATCAATATCAAACTGTAATAAGTGAACCCAATGAGAAAGAAGAGAAAACTAACTATGGAGGTGTGGTTCAGCACGTGGGGAGGAGAGTTTGTGGTGTAGGAGAGGTGCGATGGAGGAGAGGTGTGGCGAAGGAGAGGAAATGGTGGAGGAGATTTGTGGTGAAGGAGAGGCATGGTGGAGGAGAGGCACGACGGATGAGAGACAATGGTGGAAGAGAGTCACAGTGAATGAGAGGCATGGTGGAGGAGAGCCACTAGTGGAGGAGAGGCGCATCAGAGGAGAGTCATGCGGTGAAGCTTGGTTCGCAACGACCGAGGATTCGGTGACCAAGGAGGAGGAGGCAGGAGAGAAGGGAGGAGAGGAGAGGAGGTGGAGGTAGCAGTGACGACGACAGCAGGGATCGACTTCCGTGAGAGCTTGAGGGGTGTGAGGAAGGAGGAAAAACTTAGGGTTTATTTATAAAAATGACGAAACTTTTATCTGTGCTTAATAAATAGCTCTAATAAAAGTATGTTTTATCAGTGCTACAATTGAAATGACTGATAAAACAGGACTATATCAGCTCTTTTTTAGCGCTGATAAAGGCCCATCTTTATTAGTGCTAAAAAAGTGCTGATAAATGTATGTTTTATCTGCGCTTCTTAATTAGCTTTGATAAAACATACCATTTATTCATAATTACAAAAATATAACCAATATATTTATTACATTTATAATTTTATAAAAATATTTAATTAATATATTTATTAAAATTTAATAATTTAAATTTAAATTATATATATATTTATTTTTGTTTGTGTTTGTGTATAAATTATTTTTAAATATAAATATAATTTTATAAGTTAAATTATAATTAAGTATATATAAATATAAATTGTTATATTAATTTTAATTTTAATTTCATATGAATTTAAATAAATATATATATATGTATGTATGTGTCTATGAATATATTCCTTAAAGATATATATTTATAAATAAATATATTCAAAAGGTATTAATTAATATATATTAATCATTTAGAATATATTTTTAAATTTTATAGTTATTTAAACATATTTATATTTAATTAGTTATATATAATTATGATTATATATAATATATTTAAAAAGTATATAATTATACATAACTAAATATTTATATATTTAAATATTATAAATACATTTATCATGATTTTAAGTATTTATGAGAAGATAAAGCTTCATATATATAGGAAATGAATGAATACACAATGTATATAGAGTATTATAGTATATATGGCGAACATTAGAGTAAACAGTGAACATGTATTCCTGAGAATATGAACCTACACATCAATTGACACATTCATTTGGAAACAAAAATTTATTTAAATACATAAATATTTATATATTTAATAAGTATTTATATATATAATTTAAAAAGTATTTATATATAATATTATAAACATATAGTATAATAAATATGTAATAAATATATAACTAAAACTAATAAACATAAATAACATAAATAAAACATAAACATAAGAAACATAATAAATATGAAATTTTTAATTAATGTATACATATAAAAATTATTTTGGAATAAAATTAAAATATTTTTAAATAAATTAATAATATTTTCTATTAAAAGCTTTAATCAATATATTATCAGCACTGATAAAGTCTACTTTTATTCAGTGCATTTTGTTAGCGCTGATAAATGGGGGAGTTTATTAGTGTTAATATTTGCACTGATAAAGGGTAGATTTATTAGTACTTTTTTCTAGCGCTGATAAAATTCCCCCTTTAATAAGTGATTTCTGATTATCACTGATAAAACCCAATCACTTCCCTTTCCCACATTTATGGTAGTGTCAGTGTTAATCATAGTGTGATAATAAAATGTTAACATTTATCATTGCTATCTAAAATCACTGATGAATGTGGGTCTTTATCAGCACTATTTATAGAAGTGATAAAATATTTTAATTAAAAATTTATTAATATATTTAAAATTATCATATTTAGATTCAAAAATTAATTTTTAATTCTATACATTAATCATAAAATTCACATATATATATATACCATGAATGTTTAGGTACCGAGAAATCCCAACCCTAAATTTTTTTAAATAAAATAAAAGTACAGTAAATACATGGAATGTAACACATAAAATGTCACCAAAACATGAAATTGACTTACTCACCACTCAAAAAAAAGTATCAAGATCCATATAAAAGCCATGAAGACCCACATCAAATGGCCCAAAGGCCCAAAAACACCATCACTGTCAGAAGTAGTCATGATCCAACCGAAAATTTCAAAACCCATAAATATCACGCACCCGACCACATCAATGAGGCTCACCAACAACACACCACCTGAGGTCATCACCTTGGATGCCAAATCATTCATGTCAAGGATGTTGTCATGTCCATCAGCATCATCACTCATATGATCAAGGTCATCCCCAATGCCCATCACTAGAGGTGTCAGTGTTAGCATTCCATTATCAAGAGATTCTCATTGTCGGCATCTCGTACCATTGGAAACTCATAGTACTCAAGATCAACTCCCCAACAATGTCTCATACAGCTGCAATTCCCCCTGCAACTTCATGTCTATCCAAATTCAGGGAAAACCCCACTAATAGAAAAAGTAACATTAGGAAAATGGCAAAAAAAATGGCCCACAAAAAACAATCCAAAAGGCTCAAAAGTGTCATGAATCATCCCATGTTGACAACAACCTCTATCAAGTAATGACCCACCCTACTACCCATTACCTCAGTGATTATCATCCGAGGAATGAGAAAATCCATTCAAAAAATCATATCACTCATAGAAAACATCAAAGTATGCCTTTTCTTCATAAGAAATCCAAGGAATGATACTTTTTTCCTCCTAGGGGTGCGATTCAAGGCATTAGGGATCTAGTGAATCAAATGTTCTTCACATCCCTTCAAGATGTTGGTTTTCTTAAGGATCTCCAAAAAGCAGCCACCACCCAGGTATATGCGAGACTAGATGCATTTTTGGAAAGTCTAGTTTAGTGTAACTTTTCCATTATTGGTTGAGTCATTATTCTGAGAGGTGAGAATCCATTGAAATTTGATGATCTTGTTCACCATCTATCCTCAGTATGTGTATTTTCAAACTGGAGATGTGTTCTTGTGGGCCATGGCTTTTTTCACACTACCACAAAACATGGTTTTCACAGCGCCACCCTTTAATAGTGCTAAAAAAGTGATGATAAAGTGTACGTTTAATAGTACTAAAAAGTAATGATAAAATTACCACTTTTTGAGTGCTTTTCTAGCGCTATTGATGGGGTCCCTTTTATCTTCATTTTTTAGTAGTGATGATAAATGGGGTCTTTATATTTTTTAATAGCATCGATAAAGCGTATATTTCAAAAAAAAATTATATTTCATTATAAATAATATATTTATATATTAATATATAAATATATTTATATTGATATAAATATAATATATATTTTGAAAATATCCTGTAGATAAGTATAAATAGACATTTACCCTTAACATCTAAGAAATTTAGTCGAAATGGCTTATAAAATATTTAAAAAAATATTTTAAATTAATATTTTTATAATTAGTATCGAGTAAGAGTCATTTAATAACAATTTGAAGACACAAAAAAAAATAAAAGATCTAAAATTAGATTATAACATAACTTAAACATCAAGCGATATTAACTTTTGATCCCGGTGTCCGTTTGAGCTATAACACATATCAAATCAATGATTGTGACAAGCTCTATTCACCTGGTGAAAAAGGTAAACCACTATCACATTTTTCAAGCCCCACAAATTCCTTAAAGTTCTCAAAAACCAGGTTTTTAATTGGGATACCCAATTTTTTTAATATTCGATTGAATTTCATACTCATTTAAGGGGTCTTTTTTCCGTTTACCAGCAGGGAAAAAATTTCTTCCTATGGATTAAATTAATATTGATAATATGTATTTAAAATTTTATCGTTGTTCACAATGTATTGTTATTTATTATCAAATATAAAACAATATATACACATTTTTTATATATTCACACTTAAAAATATAATTTTATAAATTATAAATTAAATATATTTACATATAAAAATATTTTTCAGTATATAACCCTTATCTAAATAAGAACTAATATCCAATTTATTTAAAATACAAATATATGAGTATTTATATACCTATATAATGTGTTTATGTGTGTGTGTATTTGTGTGTATCTATATTAACAAAATGATATATATTATCTATTTATTCTAACATATGTGTATACATATTAATATATAATATATGTAAATTTATATAAATATATATAAATTTGTATAATTATACTTACAGATACAAATATATAATATGTGCGTGTGTGTGTGTATGTATGTTATATATATGTATTTATTTATTTATAAACACACAAAAAATATATTTTATAAATGTATTTAAAAC
This sequence comes from Viscum album, assembly GCA_963277665.1. Taxonomy (NCBI): domain Eukaryota; kingdom Viridiplantae; phylum Streptophyta; class Magnoliopsida; order Santalales; family Viscaceae; genus Viscum; species Viscum album. The sequence continues at coordinate 331,216,061 of OY728128.1, forward strand.
TGATCCTATAAATATATATATATATATAAATATATGAATAAATATAAGGATAAAGATATAAATAAATAAATATATATATATATAAATAAATATAAATATATATTAATATATGAATAAATATATAAATATATATAAATATGTAAATATATAAATATATAAATATATAAATATATAAATATATAAATATATAAATAAATAAATATAACTAACTATATATATATTAATATATATATATATATATATATAAATATGAATAAATATATAAATATATAAATATATAAATATAACTATATATGTACATATATATATTTTATACAAATGAATATATATATTAATATATCTATATATCTATATTAATATAAATATATAATATATGAATAAATAGGAATATATATATATATGTATAAATTAATAGATATCTCATTAAATAGATAAATTAACAAGATGGGTGAGTGGTAAAGGTTCATGCACACATGAGGAGAGGTCACGAGTTCAAAACCAAGCAGAGGAAGGGGTGTACGCAGGTAAAGGGGGAGCTTGTGCTATTAAAGGGTTGGGGTGTGGTGCTGGGGTGTGTGGGGGTGTACGGGCGAGGCTGGGATGTATATTCAATGTTGAAAAGTTGGTCAAGAACTATTAAAACCCTCTAATTTGCATATTTTTTAAATTTTTTAAATTTTTTGTTAACTTTTATCAGTGATTTTAAAAAAGTGCTGATAAAGGACTCTTTTATAAACTCTTTTTTAGTACACTGATAAAATACTTCTTTTAATAGCACGTCGATTATCAGTGCTTCTTTAGTGCCGATAAAGGCTTTTTTAGCACTTATAAAACTCTGTTTGTGGTTGTTTCCCTTCCAGTTTCCTTCCAAGAAACTCAAGGTAAGAGCATGGGTCCATGGATTGGTGTCTCATAAATTAGTTATGCTATGTGTTTAGGAGTGAGGTATTAGTTTCAATCTGTTTGAAATCAAAAACTCTATATCTCATGTTTTGGGTAAAAATCTATGGATTAAATTGGATCTTGTGGCATCCTCAAATCTTATACAACATTTCTTCTTCAATTTGTGTCCCTGTCAAAATTGATAGGGAGACCAAACAAGCTTGGTATGACTATTTCTCATGGGTGTTAGTTGAGGTGGATCTGAATTTCATGCTTATTGAAAATGTTTTTTAGCCACTCATGATGATGAATTAATTTTCAGGCATGTATATGATAAGCCACTTGAATTTTTGTTAATTTAAAACTAATTTGGTCATTCTAATTATAACTGTAGGAGGGGTATTTATTGCTATTTTTTTCATTCTCTGGGCATGATGTGGCTCACTTCTAGAAGAAAACTAAAAGAGGACCTGGTGCTACTCTTGCTTGAGAGTATGGACATCCTCAACCGAATATTATCGATGCTAATGTCAAAGTGAGTCAAGATCTAAGAGTGAACTCACAATGTGAGGATGCTAGAGCTCTAACAAAAAACATAATTCCACAATAACCGTCTAATGTGGTAGTTCACTCAACCGATGATGAGCGACTACTGGTGTGTTATCTGGACTTGTCTCCCCCATCTTGAAATATGTACAAGTATTGGATAGTGAGAATTTTAGGCTTGGGAAGTCTCTAGTGGAATTAAATTTAGTTTCATTTAAGGGTGGATCTTTTATGGGAAGAGCATGCTTGCAGTTTTCTCAGAATGATGGACCTCCAATATAGATTAAATTAGTCTCTTATAAGTCTTTAGATAACTAGACTAGAAGGAAATCCTCTATGGTGGATTGTAGTCCTTATAAGTAGGGAGAGTTTGGTATAGGGCCCGGCCTGGGGAAGCTTCATTATGAGGGAAATCAAAGTGTTCAACTTTCCTCTATTTTGATTTTAGACTGGTAACAGACTCTATTTTTGATCTAATTTAAGGAGCTCTTCAAGACCTATTAGAAAAGAAGGACTTAATGTTCACCATATGGATGTAGATTTTAATGACTTATCCTTTTTAGTTTCTCATTGATTGGAAGAACTTAAAGATCATTGGAATCATAACAAGATTGAGATAAAATAGAAGGATATATAGGAAGGCAACACATCATTGAAGATATACTTTAGATTAATTTTTGTTAAAGGTAAGGTGAAGGAGGTTGAAGGTTTATCATTAGCCTCAATGAATAAATCAATAACATAGAAGGATTACTCCCATTTTAATCCCACCAAGATAACCATATCATCATCTCATGCATTTGGGTGGAATCCTTAGGCTAGATACTTTAGTTCATTATTAGATCACACTGACAGGGATGAGGAATTTAGAGATTGTAATAGTTTGTAATATGATCAATGATGTTTTACCTATCTTTTTTTATGTTTGAATGAGGGGAGAGTTTTCATGTCTAACACTTCCTCATCCACTTTGTGCTATTTTTTTTTCTTCTCTTTCAATAAAGAGTCTTTTACCTTGACCTTCCAATAAAAAAATTCAAATATTTATAAACATATACAAATACTTCTAAATATATTTATTTATAATTATGACTATAAATAAATAAAATAAATAAATAAATAATTATATATATATATTTAAAATTATAATAAATATACTTAAATAATTAATATAAAAAAAATTATCCCAAAGAAAATATCTTAACCATTTATTAAATGATGAAAGAAAAAGATAACAAGTGAACAAAAAAAAGTCAAACAAAGATAAATTCCCTCAATTGAAAAGGTATTTTAATGACCATTATATGAAGGATTATTTTTATAGTCATAGGTAGATTCATTTTTAGTTTCCCACTCTAATTATGAATTACCTTGGTTGAGAATTATAAGGATCACTACATTGGAACTTTTCTGCATTGAAGTGATCTTGATATTTGATGCCTTGGAAGATGTTCTCATAGACACATTCCTTGGATGATTGGAATAATCCTTCCACAACTATCTTTTTAGTGGACTAGAGTTAAACCTTCATTGTTGATCTTTATTGCAATACAATTTATGTCAACATCCTTAAAAGAAATATCACCACCACAACCTGATGGCCTACGATGAGTGGTGTCCAATAAAACCATATGTTGCTCATTGTAACTTCCATCATTTGAGATATTAACCCATTTACATGAAATTCTTAAAGAACTATATTGTCTGAACCCATCCTCCTGTGGAACATGTCCTAAGAAGAACTCTATCATTGGATTCATAATGAAACCTTGAACTTCAGGCTATGAAGGAGAGTCCTCAGGAGCAACACACTGGACAAGAACCTCATTTATACACTCATGCAGTGCCTCAATAGATTGATTATTATCATCCTCTATATGCTTCCCATCCTATCTAGGGCATTGATTAATAATAAAAATAGATTTACAATTATCAGCAAAATAATAAGTAAATTTATTATATTTATAATTAAATATCTATATATATAATTACTTAAAATTACTTATAATTACGTACGAATATTTTTAAATATATATATATATATATATTTAATTATAATTATAATTATATATAATATTTATAAATAAATATACATTAAAATAAATATAAATTCGTAAAAAATATATATTATATTTATAATTATATAAATATAAATAATTATATAATTATATTTAAAATTATATTCGAATATTTTTAAATATATTTACTTAAAATTATATATACCAATATGGATTAGTCATGGATTTGGAAACCAAACCCATGACCCCAAATTTATTATCAAAATGAAAACATAAAAGGAAAGAAGCAAGTTAAGTAAGGAATTAACTGGCCACACACTACTAAACAACTAGGTTTATCCAACTCTAGGGTTTTAAAAGAATTTTTTAAGAACCCCTTTGTCAGTGCTAGAAAAAACGACGTTAAAGTGGGTCTTTAACAATGCTTTTTTTGCACAGTTAATGGGGGTATTTAATAGTGCTAAAAATAGTGTTGTAAAATGGGATCCTCTATCAGTACTTGTATAAAAGAATTGATAAATTCCCCCTTTATTATTGATATTAAAAGAATTATCATAAAGGGGGGCCCTGTAATGCCCCGACCCAAGAATCTAGGAGCCGGTGCATTATTTTATTACATTTGCATGATTACAACTAAATAAATCCTGAAGGACTGATCAGTTTAGCAGTTTTGGAAAGCCAAATTTTATAAATGATTCCCATAATAAATTTAGAAAAGAAAATAAAACATCATATGTAATAAAATTAAATAAAATGCAGCCCTGAACACTCATTCAAATATTTCTTCTACCTAACCCAGGGAAAACAAACATAATAAGGTTGAGATCAAATGCTTTGTAAGAGTAAGTAAAGTGAAATAAATAATGAATTGATGCTGATAATTAACATGAAATGGTAAATAACTGTTAACACATTCCCATCAAATAAATAGATAAGGAAAAATCAATATGGCAAGGTGAATAACTGAAACAGATGCCAATAAATAAATAAACTGAGAATGAAATGAATCCATAAATATGTCGATGCAAAATATTATGGGTAAATAATAACTAAAGCCGAAACATGAAATGCATTCATTGATACAAAATCTCATCGATGCGAATAACTGAATATAAAAGAGGTATATGATTTTTTATTGGACTCCTTGTTTCCTAGGTATATGATACCTTTACTGTCAATACCTTTCACAAGATAGTTTACAACATATTGGGTAAAAACCCATCTGATTTTGACAAATGTTGGATCTCACGAGACTACAAATGCATTGAGAGGCTATCTATAACTAGGCCTCACTTATGTATTGCCAGTACAAATAATTCCTCATATATTGAAGAAAAAATTTTCCTTATAAAAATTTATCTGTATTAAAAAGTAAATACGCTTTTATTAATAATTTCCCAGTTAATCAAATAACTATCTAAGTGAACACCGTATATAAAATGATATAAGGTTTATATAATAATAATATCCATTATGTGAGAACATGAATATTAAAGGTAATTTCTAATTAAAAATGATTACAATAAAGTTTTTTTTCAAGAGAAATGTTTAAAATCACAAAAGGAAGTTATATTTCCAAGATAATCATTAAAAAAAATTGAGAAAAATAATATTCAAAAATCCCAAAGTGTCCCATACCACATTAAACATTTAAATCATAATTACTATGAAAGAAATTTTTTTATACCATGAAGAAAATTATTCATGATATAATGTATCAAAAGTGTCATAATATACCCTACAAAAAAGAAGTAAGTGGTGGATATGATGTATGCACCCTGGAATGAAAAGTAAGATAAGAATTCCTTACCTTATCCTTCCTTTTTGTTGTGAGGTCATCAACATCCTTTTTAGTGGTTTAAAATATTTTACTAACTAATATCATAACAATACTAATTTTTATAATTAAATTAAACTATTATAATATTTAATTAATCATTTTTTAACAAACTTTAATTAATTTCAATATTTCGGTTGTTAATTGCCCAATTTTCTCTAGTAAGTTTTAACTTGTTACTTTTTGTTCTCATTAATTATAAATTTTTTTTGTAATATATATAATGTTAAACACGACTGAATTATCACATATAATTAGTATATATTTATTTATAAAAATCTATAATAATTGGAGATAGGAAACAGAATGCACTGTTCAGGGAGACAGTGGGTCGTACGTACACATGAACAATACTCTCATTTTGTTATCGTATTTTAAAAGAATGAAAAGTAAATGATATGTATACTCATGTATATTATTATTAAAGTATAATATATATGTAATATATGTTTATTACTATCATCTTTAATACACTCCATGTATAACGTGAACAAATCACATTGCATTGAGGGGGAGGTAGTCCAAACTTCAATAAACCATGTTATCCTATTTATGCAAATTGGAATGTATAGAGGTATGTGTTATAAAAGAATTTAATAAGCAACAGGATTTTATAAATATCATATATTTCAAATATATGTATATTTTTCATCATAATGGCCGCCATGATAGGTGGTAAAGGAAAAAATGAACAATCATTGTTTCGTGAGGCAGTAGTACACTGTACACGAAAACAATATGCTTGTTACCCGTTTGATGAATGTATGTGTAAGTGTTGGTTGAACCCTTATAATAATAAAATCCTATTATATATATGAAAATGGTGATGTTATACAAGAATAAAATAAGGATATTTGATTATAAGGAGAAGTAAATGAAAGAAAGTAGATCGTTAGAAATCGTTACCTTAAGAATCTGGTAACTCCATTTAGTTTGTACCAAAAGGCATCCTTAGGTGGATTACTGCCCAAATATAGGATTCTAGGTAGATGGAATGGATTTTTAGGAGATATTAGGGATGATATTTTTTGATCCAAAGGTTCTTGATAGGTTTCAAAAAGGGGGATAGGTGGTGGCCTCTTATAAGGGAGAAAACGCGCTCACTTTGTATTCTTGAAAAGAAGTTAGGTGTACCCAAATATTTACCCAACACAAGTCTTAAAAAAATGAATAATGTAATGTTGACGGTTGAATTATTTATAGAAAATGGATTTTGGACTAGTTTATAGGTCATTTGGTCCATTAATTTCAAGGATTAGTCTTTTATTAAGCTTAAAGTTTCCTTAATAATTTTAATTAATTTTAATTACTTTTACTAATCATTTTGTTAAAAAAATAATTTCACATCAATAGAAATTATAAATTATGATGATTCCAAATATGGAATCCAATTTTCAAAATTATAATCACATAAGTGGTAAAAAAATAATTTTAAATTTAATACCGCAGACAGGACGACAATGCAGGTTTTTAAACTAAAAATGTCTAAATGTTTACTATGTTTTTATAATCAATTTCAAATTGAAATTAATTAAAATGACATAAATTTTATTTATTTCTAAAAATATTATCTAATCAATCTGTAAAACTAATCTAATTTTTTTTATCATTATAAATAAATTAGATGCAAAATAAGTTTTGAACTAAAATACAGTATTTTTCACATTTCATTATAAAATAATCTTCGCAGAAAACTACCAAACATTTATAACAACCTACATTTTATGTTTATATATAAAATATTAAGTTTAATTTAAAATAATAATCCAATTAAAGTGTCAAAAATCAGATTTAAAATGGGTACTCCTTTAAAAGAATTTAAAATTTCCTTTATAGAAATATAAGTTTTTATGTGTGAAATTGGGATTGCTATTATCTTATACCTATCAAATATGTTGGAAGAATATAAAAAAATATTTAATCGAAAAAATAATATTTATATATCATTAATATCATAACTAATTATAATTAATTTAATCTATTAGAGTAAAACACTTTTTTGAGAATAAAAATGGTTTTCTATAAAAATATTCACTTTATATTCAATTGCTTCTTACATTTATTTATAATTAATTTTAAACCAATTAATTCTTTTTATATTTTTGTAAACTATAATTTTCATAATTTATTTATTAATATTCATAAATTCTAACTTAACAATGAAATTAAATCTTATTATAATAATATTATAAAAATATATTATTTTTTGGTGAAACTCTGTCTTGTATATAATGTAAGCTTTAAAAAAGAGTTTCTCTTGCGTGTAACACAAGATAAATTAATGTTGCATGAATTTTGAAATATAGGATATATAAAATCTATTTAAAAGAGTAAATATATTTAACATTATCAAGGTATTATATCCCCTTATGTGATTGGAGTCGTGTGTCATACATGCTGTCGAATATAAGGTTCCTACTTTAGATTTTTAGGTCGTTACATTCTCCCCACCTTAATTAAATTACATCCTCTAAATTTAAACATGATCATGGTTATTGATTGTTCAATATTTCCTATGTTTTAAATCCCACATAATGATAAGGGTTCATAATACATCCTCTAGAAAATATATAATTGGAATTAAAAAGGTCACATTGACCACCATGTAACTTGGTCTCTAAGTAGAAGAACATTAGTTTCATGTGAAAATAGGTACTTTGTGGAAGATCATAAATATGTATAGGTATTTAATGAAGTCATCAATAAAAAAAATTAATGTTCAATGGAAGGATGAGGGCCTCAAATCCATAAATTTTGGATGATTTAGAAGGCCATCAGTTCAACAGAAATTAAGGTATTACGACAACATTTTTTTCTAAGTCACTTTCCAAATGTCTAGTGTTTCTTTTACAGACCATGAATATAAGGAAATATTCTTACTTGATAAGTTTAATTTTTATATGAAAAATCCTAAATTTTTTTTCTTTGATCTAATTCGAATTCATCCCCTTACTCCCAGAAATTATTTTTCAATAATGATTTTTATGACTGAAGCACTAAATAAAACTTTTAATGGGTCCTAAGGCCTTTAAAAGAGTGAAAAGTCTAAATATTTGTCTCTAACTATTCCCCAATGTCAGTATGGTTAATACAATAATCTATAAACCAACAAAGGAACATTATTGGTTCATATTTAATATTTATTCATCAAATTGTTCAACTAAAACATTGACTTATTAATTAGGACATTGTGTAGATCAGCGGTTGGCGTAAAACCCTTAATGTCCTTAGGTCACGAGTTAAAGTCTCGTAGCCTTGCTGGACTTGATTGGTTATCACCTGGCATATATGTTTTTCATTTCTAAAAACAAATTAATATAATTTTCACAATAAATATGATAGACATATTTTAAATGAGGTTAATAACTAAATATCTTTTTATTTAATTATTTTTATAAAAACTTAATACATAAATACATCTTCCATTTATTTCCACAAAGGTCCTTCCATGGTCGAGATTATATTCATAATATCATTTTTAGGATTTCTAAATCATGAAACCTTATTTTCAATATAAAACACCTTAATCTTATCCAAGGTTATTCATTTTCGTTATCGATTCAAATAATTCGCAATGGTTTGTAAAGAAAATGTGAATTATCCTAAGAATATCACCCGAGAGTGTCAAACTAGGTGCACGGTAAGGCTCATTATCGTGTACTAGGTAACATTAAGTTAGAATTGGAGAACATTGTTAGAGTTAATACTCCTTGGTATATCTATTTTATAACCACATCCACCTGTATTATCGAGACAAGGATGTATTTCTAGGAAGAACCACTTAATATCTACCTTACCAAAAGTTTAGGATGTTATTGTATACTTATCCTCAAATTTTATCTTAGGGTTATGTTATCTAAACTATGTATTCATAAATCTAGTTCCCATGGTTTATACTAAACTTCCTTTGATATCAACTATAGTGCCCAGACCCCAGAAGCCTAGAGCTAGTGCATTTTTTTAATATTTTCATGACTACAAGGAAATAAATTCCAAAGGACCAATAAGTTTAGCAGTTTTGGAAAAACATATTACATAAATGATTCCCTTAACACATTGGGAAAAGAAAATAAAACATGATATCTAATAAAATAAAATATATTGCATCCTTGAATGCTCATTCAATAATTTATTCATTATAACCTTGGGAAATGAAACGAAATAAGGGTGAGCTCAAATACTCAGTAAGGGTATGTAAAGCAGAAATAATAATGAATTGAAGAGAATAATGAACATGTAATGGTAAATAACTATTAGGGCATGCCATTAAGAAAATGGATAAGAAAAAGATCAAAATGGAAAGTAGAATAATGAAAACACATTCCATTTAATAAATAAACTGAGAATTAAATGAATTCATATATATGTCGACACAAAATCTCATGGATATATAATAACTGAAGAATGAAAATGAAATGAATCCATAGATATGTTGATGAAAAATATCATGGATAAATAATTACTAAATATAAATTAGGTAAATGATTTATTATTGTATTCCATGATTCCTAGGTATAAGTACCTTTACTGTCAGGACCTTTCACAAGACAGTTTACAACATACTGGGTAAAAACCTATCTGATTTGGCAAAAAAATTTGTCTTATCAGACTAACAATGTATCGAGGAGATATCTATAAATGGGCCCCACACATGTCATACCAGTCTGAATAATTCCTCATATATTTAATAAACAATGTTCATTATCAAAAGGTATCTTTATTTTATAGAATGTACATATTTATGAATAATTTTCCATGTTAACCAAATAACTATCAAAGTTAACACCACATGTAAAATGATATGCGATTTAGGGAATAATAATAATATACAATGTGTAAGAACATGAATATTAATTGTAATTTACAATGAAAATGATTAAAATAATGTTATATCATCACGATAAAGTTTACAATCTTGGAAGGAAGTAAGATTTCAATGATAATCATTAGCAACTATTTTGAGGAAAATAATATTTAAATATCCCAAAGTGTCTCATACCACTTGAAACATTTATATCATAATTAACATGATGTAATGTTTTTCATACCATGAAGAAAATTATTCATGATATAATTTATCAAAATGTGCATAAGATACACCATAAAAAATAAGAAAGTGGTGTATATGGTGTATGCCTCACAGAAAGAAAACTAAGACAAGAATTAATTTCCTTATAATTCCATTAATTGTGTGGTCTTTAGAATTATGTATTGTGGTTTAAAAAATGTTAACAATTAATATCATAACTATACTGAATTTTATAATACCATTTTATTCTTATAATATCTTATTACTCTTTTGTTAACAATCTTTTATTAATTTTACTATTTTGGGTGTTAATTTCCAAGTTTTCATGAGTAAGTTTTAACTTGTAACTTGTTATAATCATTAATTATATCTTGGTTTCATCATCTACAGAATTTAACTTAATTATAAAATATAATCCTTATATATGTATTTATTATAATTAATAATAATTTTAGAGAGTAAACAGAATGCATCGTTCTTGGATACAATGGGTGGCAGTCCACACTTCCACAAGCGATTCTATCATATTTACAAAAAATGGAATGTATAGAGGTGTGTGTTATAAAGTAATTATAGAAACATAAATATATATTAAATTTAATATATTTCATATATATTAATATTTTTCAACATCATGAAAACCGTTATAGGTGGTAATGGAAAAATAAGCAATCATCATTTTGTGAGGCAGTAGTTCGCCATACATAGAAACAACATGTTTGTTACCTATTAGATGGAAGGGGGTGTAAGTTTACATAAAAAAACTTATCATTACAACATAATAGTATATTTAGGATACTTTTTTAAAAATATCATATAATAAGGATATTTATTGGGTGGAGATGTAAATGAAATAATATAGATTGTTGGAAAGTGTTACCTTAAAAATCGGTTAACTCCTTTTGGTTTGAACCAATAGGAATCTTTAGATGGATTACATACAGAATTAAGTATTCTTGGTAGAGGGGATGGATATTTATGATATATATGTACATATCTTGGTCGAGAAAAATTGGATTTAGAGGTGTGAGGAAAGGGGGGAGTTGGTGACCTTTTATAAGGGAGGAAAAATAGACACTTGTAATTTTTAAAAGAAGTTATGTGTACCCATATTTTTACCTAAAAAAGTATTAAAAACCATCAAATATAAATATTTAAATGTTAATGGACTAATTATGTCCATAAAATTGGTGTTGGAAAAGTGGAATGGTCATTTGATCCCTTAAGATAAGGGTTTAGTCCTTTATTAAGCTTAATTTTGACATAATAATTATAATTAATTTTAATTACATTCCCTAATCTTTTTAGTCAAAATATAATTTGACCTTATTATAAATTATAAATTATGATGATTAAAAATAAGGAATTTAATTTTTCAAATTATAATTAAATAATTGGAAAAATGTTATTTAAATTTAACACCTCAGACGGGACGACAATGAGGGGTTTTAAAGAAAAAATGTCCAAAAGTTTACTATGTTTTTATAGTCAATTTCAAATTTATATTGATCCCAATTACACAAATAGTATTAATTAATAAAAATATTCTATAATTAAATATTAAAACAAATATAACACATAATTTAACCTTATAAATAAAATAGATGGAAAAGCAGTTTTGAACTAAAATTCAGCATTTTCACTATTCATTAGAAAATGAATCTTCACAGAAAAAAATAACTCAACCTAATTTTTATTTTTAGATTTAAAATATGGTGTTTATTTTGACAAATAAAATCAATTAAAGTATCAAAATTTGATATTTAAAATGGGTTCTCCATTAAAAGTAGTAAAATTTCCATTATAAAATATGTGTTTTTATGTGTGAAATTGAGTTTGTTCTTATCTTATGCCTGTAAAATCTAATTGATGAATATAAAAAATATTTGATTGAAAATATAATATATATATATATATTAAATTAACATAACTCACTAATTTTTATTAATTTAATCTATTTGAGTAAAAAAACTTTTTGTGCATTAAAATAGTTTTCTATAAAAATATTCACATTATACTAAATTGCTTATTATATTCATTTGAAATTAATTTGTAACCAATTTATTCATTTTATATTTGCGTAAACCATAATATTCATAAGTTACTTATTACTATTCATAACTACTAATTTAACAACAATGTTTTAACTTATTATAATATTATTTTAATAATATATTATTTTTCAGTAAAACTCAGTCTTGCGTATAATGTAAGCCTTCCAAAAGAGTAGCCCTTACATGTTACATAATATAACTCGATGTTGTATGAATTTTGAAATATTTAATATATCAAATATATTTAAAATATTATTTTTTTTAAATGTATCAGGGTAATATTTCCCCTTACACGCTTGGGGTCACGTGTCATACACGCTATCGAATATAAGGTTCATACTTTAGATTTTCGGTTGGTCACATGCCCTTAATCAATGTTAATAAAAAAAATGATAAAGTTTATATTAAAAAAATATTTTTCATTGAAAATATTATATAAATATATAAATATATTTATATTGATATAAATATAATATATATTTTTTAAAACTTGTTTTTGATAAAGCTAAACATGAATTTACACTTAATATATAAGATATTTATTGAATATGGATTATAAATTAATTTTAAAAAATATTTTTAATTAATATTTTTCTAATTATTATCGATTAATAGTCATTTAATAAAAATTTGAATATTTAAAGTCCAATAATTAATAAAAGTTCTAAAATAACCTTAAAACATAATTCAAACATCAAATGGGCATAAATTTTGATTCAAGTTTCCATTTGTGCTCTACCACATATAGAATCAAATCCTGCGATTATATATATGCCTTATTAACTTGGGTGAACCCCAGTTTCACTTTTCGAGGCCAAAAATGGCCTTGAATGCCTTTAAAACTGATTTTTTTGTCAGGGTATGACAATTTTTTACCATTCGATGGATTTTCAACCTCATTTAAGGGGGAATTGTTGTATTTTTTAGTATAGAATGAATTTATTCCAAGGTAATACATTCATATTAATATTTTGGTTTCGATGTTTTCTCATTTTTCATATTTTAATGTTATTTATAATCAAATATATATAAAAATATACATATTTATAATATATTCACAAATAAAAAATTAATTTTATAAATAAATATTTAAAAATATTTGCATATAAAATATATTTCTCAATATATATTCCTTATCTAAATAAAAAATAATATCGATTTTATTTAAAATTAAAATGAATGAATATTTATACCCTTATACAATTAATTTATATATAATGTGTATATATATATTTGTGTGTTTGTATTGAAAAAGAGATATATATTCTAATATATGTATATGAATATTAATATATGAAATATGCAAATAAATATAAATATGTATCATTATATTTATAGATGCACACACAAATATATATATATATATATATGTATGTATGTATTTATAAACCCAAAAAAACATATTTTATATATGTATTTAAATAAATAAATATATATATATATATATGGATAAAAAATGTAATGATATATATATATATAGATATATCATAAAATGGAAACAAAACAATATAGGTGAGTGGAAAAGGTGGGTACATAGAAGTTGGAGGTCTTAGGTTCATAAATTTCAAGAGGCAGTGGTGCGAGTGGGAGAGTGGAATTATCTAAAGGCAGATAGGGGAAGCACCCAAAAGCCCCGATAAAGTGGTTGGGGAGTGCTAATGAAAGTTGTGAACAGTTCGAACAAAATTTTTTATCCCCCTTTATCAATGGGGCCTTTATCAGAATTTTTTAAGCACTATTAATGCCCACTTTTAACAGTGCTTAAAAAGTGCTGATAAAGGCCCCCATTTTCTGTTTTAAGAAAAAGTGGTGATAAAGGCCCCCTTTATTAGTGATTTTTTAATACTGTTAAAGGGGGCCTTTTTTAGTTCTTTTTAAGAGCTCATTTATATCCAACCCTTTAAAATGGATATCATATTAGAGCTTTTATATAAATGATAATGCCCTTTAAATAGTGTGGTAAAGGGCCAGATTTGTACTGGTGACTTGATAAGTAATGAAGGCTAATATAGTATCTCAATCCCTGCAAGTCACTCTAGATCCAAACATCCAAGGATATCTTCATTTTATCTTTGGATTTTGACCATTCCACCATGTCTTGGACCTTTGTGGGCCTCATATTCTTCATTCGATGATGATTTAGAGATGTCCACTAGAGTGGAGAAAATCCTGAACTTTAAAGATAGATCACTAAAGTCCATATTAGGATTGGATCAGAATCCATCTTCAAGATATATTGATAAAAACTATTCAATTATTAAATATTCATTGAGACTGAATACATCCAGCTCCTTCATAGAAAAAATGACTTCAATTTGTGAAACAAAACTATTTTCCACTTCCTTGAAAAGGTTCTCAGTTGGAATTTCACCTTCCTGGTCCACTGGATGTTTGGTATTAGAGTTTTTTTATATTAAATACACATTCCTCATATGAGTCATTTCCAAAAGATGCATTTTATTTTTTTCACTAGGTCAACAAAATAGGGTGGATAAGAGCACTCAACATTCTCAAAAACATTAGAGATCCTACTAGAGGTATTGGTGATTGGATGTTCAACCTTCAATTTTTCTTTGATCAAGGAAAACATAGCCTTTATTGATGGGGGTGGGGTTAATAGGATTATATTATGGATGAAACCAAAACATAACCTGATTTAACCCCTTTCCTTATACTTATATTGAAAATCTCATTAGTCATAAATGATTCTGATAATGCCTTACAATTAGTGGACATGCTCCAACCTCCCTTTTTTTATTTTTTTATTTGCAGAGAATAGATCACCATAGAAGATCCTTTCCCCCATTTTTTCCACCATCAATGAAGTAGGAATATTCTAAAAAAACAACTACATAAATACAATCATTATAGGTCTACCCAAAATTTTATTCAACCACACGTGGTTCCTCCTTGGATGGATAAAAACCTACAGGTTCTGTTCATCACCACCTACAATAGGAATCCTGCCTTCATTAGCATTGGAAATCTGCTTGATAAGTAATTATCCTTTAAGATACAACATGTTCCATGAAAAATTCCTCACTTACTCATTAACAATACCTTACCAAGATCTATCATGAGCATGATTAAGGGGAATAAATCCATAATTTAACATTCCATGATGTGTAGAAGGACTCAAAGCCACACCCTTGTCATTAGAGGGAATATCACCCCCTGAGTTAGCGGGAACCAACCATTTTACAGAATAGTACATGGATTCACACCTTGTACAAGACTATAGCCATCATGGGCTTCCATTAGATTTGAAAAACCACCAACTACTACTGCATTAAAGGAAGGTTGTATCCCAACATTATGAGCCCCATCGTCTTGAATAGTCCCAGCAAGTGAACTCCCAAAATCCATGGATCCCAAGACTAATTTCCCATCCATCGATGAATTTTACAATTAATGTAGTGGTTTCATGAATTTACAATGGTAAATTGAGTGACCCATCTTTTTATAATTTTTTTACTTCAAATTACTATGATAATTTCCAATAATATGACCAATGTTTTCAAACCTAGAGAAATTTTAAGGGAGCTTCTACAGAGCAATTTAGATTTCAATTCTGAACTCACCAACCACCAAAATTACCATTTTAGTAATGAGAGCACGAATATCAACATTAAAATTTACCCTGAGAAGGTGACCAAACCATTTATTCCCAGTCTCTTTGTAAAAATTGATTTGGATGCCCATGACCAAGGTAATTTCACAATGGATCTTTAAATTCCATAAGAATCGGGTTATACCCTTTATCCAGAACTAGACTTGATAAATTGTGTTATTAATCTTTTAGAGGTTGAATAATGGATCCCAGTCCTAGATCCTAAGGTTTCAATGATTAATAGACACAATTATTCACCCCCATGCAATGGATTTTAGATTTTCTTAATAGAAAATCATTTGAAAAACCCCTTACTTATAGAGGTCATGCTCTAATTATAACAACCTTTCTCTTTATTACACACATATATATGATTAATTACATAATTTTTCACTTAATGAAACTCTGAGGATCAAGATTTATAGTGTCTTTGGGTCTTAGAAACAATAGCTAACAACTTAGAACATAAAAAACAACTTCTTTATTGAAACCTTCCATGACATGACCACTACATTCCCTTGTACTTAGTATTTCATAGGATAACTTGAAGAAATGCATAAGAAGATGGTGATATATAAATCCAAATAAGGGTATAAACAATTTTTATTAAGAATATAGTACATGTTAGGAAATAGGCATATCAATGGTGTTTAAGAGAAACATGAACATGAAGGCATGATAAAGCATGACAATCATAACATGGAAAAATGGAAACAACATTTAAGATGATATTATCCAGAGTCAAGGATCCTTGCACATGGAGAATGAGTAAAAACTCATTGAAAATGAATTTTTATGAGTAAAACCTCATTTCACTTTATGTATCTTGATACTAACCTTTAGCTAATGCGTTGGAGCGCTATCAGGGCGCACCATTCTTAATCATTTCATTACATGCATAAGTGTGCCACGTGGATCATATAACCTAGATTCACTAAATGTCGTCATTTATTCCATGATAAAGGAATGTTGAATTCATACATGAAACCCTATAATCAAAAAGTAAATTTTCATAAAGTTTAATACCCTTGATAGATAAATGTGCATGGTATTCACTACATAATGACTTTGGCTTGGAAAATCATAGTGCAATTTTGGTAGCATAACGACGTGACATAAGAATTCATAAAAATGGTTGATGAGAGATAAAGGGGTGTCTCATAATATTTACATGAAATGGAAAGTATGGGGGTCATATTGAAACATGTACCAACATATTTAATGGAATTTGGATACATAAAACAAATGAATTTCTTAAATGTAAATGAGGAGAGAGAAATTCCTTATGGAATTTCGGTATGGTAACGGGTGTACATGGGAGGCATTGATGAGAGGGAAACAGGTCTCCAATCATCCAAAAATATATATGGAAGTATGGGTGAGGTACGAAATGATACCAAAACATTTTTAATTCAAAATAAAATGGCATAACAACCTAATAAAATTTGGACAGAAATGAGAAAGGAAGAAATCCCTTACTTGGAAGTGTAATCCTACAGGATTGGGAGAGGAATGAGAGATGATTATTGGGAGATTGGGGAACCATGGTAGGATTATAGAAAGATTAGGGAAATGTATGGATTAACTCCAAAGGATTTTAGTGAAGATGAAGTGGGAGCATGGATGGGTTTATATAGGAAAAGACAGGGAATTCATTATTGTTTAGGTTTTGGACCCTACACATTAAACTAACCAAAACCACAAAATATTCCATGGTTTTTTCTCATTTTATTTGAGAAATGGGAGTGGAAAATAATATATTATAATAATAATGGCCGAACATCATAAAATATTATTCTTTCTTATGTGGAGGTGAGTCACACTCTCAAGGAAAACAATTTAAAAAGATAAAATGTTTTATAAGTTTTTGAGTGTCCACTAAGGCTTTGTAAATTAAATAAAATATACCTAAAATAACAATATTTTAATGTTAAAACATATATTGTCCGATCATACCATTTATAGTATTTTATTACATCACTATTGGGTCATTAAGATGCCATCAAATACATTATATATTTAAACAGTATTTAATTTTCTCCCAAAAATTCAACTGACTCAGAAAATTATGAAAAATTCACTATTGGATAATTATTACATCTTGATTCCAAAAATAATATTCATTTTATATAAATAATTTTCTAAATATGTGAATTTTTACTTTTAAAATAAAACTAACATGTATATAAAATTCATGGGTTTTGACAAAAATGACTTTCAAACCATAATAAAATTTACAATTTCATTCATAAAAATTATATGATCATTTATATTTAATAGAATGTAATTTGGTAAAAGTATTTTATTATTAAAATATTATTTAATTCAAAAATCCATTAATTTATCAAAATAGATATATTAATTGAATATTGACAATAAATACAATTTGTTCTTAAGAAACTATTAAAAAAGTGACAATAATAAAAGGAATGCATATTATTTATTCTGTACAAAAATAAATAACATAATCATAGTGCTAGTTATTTCTTACATAACCGCTTAAAACAACCACATAAGACCTAAGGGTAAGGTTCTTGATGCTGAAAAACTCTTGGGGTGGCTCAGATAACATTTCATGTGTGGTAATCTCTATCAACTTCCACTTCTCCCGTAGATGGTTCTGTTCGAGCATAACGTATTGAAGCTCATCTTGGGATTGGGTGGGAGAAAATCCCAATAACACCACATCTGTTCTGAGCTCTGAAAATTGGGCTTCGTATGGAACAACTCTATTAGATGAGGCCAACGCTCCATTTTTAAGAATAAATTGGGTTTCTTAAAGCCTTATATTTATACTAATCATGTGATCACTGTTCAATGGGTATATTAGTAATGATAATATTATTTAATGGTATTTTAAAATCCAAAAACATAAAATCAATGGATTTCATATTTATATAACCATTTTACATATTAATACATTTAATTAGATTAAGAGGAATTTTTATTAGTGAAAGTTCGGTTCATTACAATATTTCCCACTTAAAAAACTTTGTCCTTCAAAATTTCCTTTTCCCACACTAAAGAGATGTGGGTAACTCTGTGTCTTCACTTCCTCTGCTTCCCACGTTTCTTCTTCAAACATGTTGTTGCGTGAAAACACCTTGACGTGGGGCATTGTCTTATTTAGTATAACTTTTTCTCTATGATATAAGATCTTCATTAGATTCTCTTCATAAGAGAGGTAATTCTCTAATGATACCACCTCTCGATTGAGTAAATGTGATGGATCTAGTATGTAATTTCTCATGAGTGATACATGGAAGACATCATGTACTTGAGATAGGTTTGGTGGGAGTTCCAGTTTATAAACCACTACTCCAATGTGATCAGGGATCTCAAAACTGCCAATGTACCTTGGAATAAGCTTTCAATTATTCCCAAATATCATAAATCTCTTCCATGGTGATATTTTGAGGAATAGAATGTCTCCAAAATCAAAATCTAGGTATCGTCAATGATTAACATCATATCTCTTTTGTCGACTCTGAGCAGCTTTAATGTGCTGCTGGATGGTCTTAACCTTCTTCACCATTTCATCGAACATCTTTGGACCTAGGAGATTTATCTCCCCACCTTCATACCAACATACCAGTGTTCGACACCTCTTCACATAAAGGGATTCAAAAAGAGACACTTGGATTCTTGAGTGGAAACTCTTGTTATAAGGGAACTCAACCAGAGGAATATGTTGACCCCATCATCCTTTCAAGTCCATTTATCATGCTCTCAACATGTACTCAATTGTTTGGATTGTCCGCTAAGATTGGCCATTGATTTGAGGCTAATAATTCATACTAATGTTCAGATCAGTATTTAGAGAATGTTGAAAACTCTTCCAAAACATAGAGGTGAATCTTGGACCTTTATCAGATATAATAGATAGTGGTAATCCATGTATCCATACAACATCTCTTATGTATATATGTGCCAGTTGATCCGATGAGAAATCCTCCAAAATTGCAATGAAGTGTGTAGTTTTTGTAAGATGATCCACAACAACCCATATAGCATTGTTTCCTTTGAAATTCTTTAAATATCAAGTGATAAAGTCCATGGTGATGTTCTCCCATTTCAACATTGCTATGGGTAATGGTTGTATCACCCCATTAGACTTCTGCCTCTCATCCTTCACTTGCTGACATACCAAGAACATTGATGTATACTCAGTGATCTCCTTCTTCATACTATGTCACCAATAATGCTCTCAAAGAACTTGATACATCATTTTTTTCTTAGGTGAATGGAGAAATTCGAACTATGTGCATCATCCAAAAGTCCTTTCTTCAGCTATAGACTAAATGGAACACATAGTCTATTCCTAAATCAAACAATTCCTTATTCATTGACATTGAAATCCAATGATTTCTCTTTTCTAATAGTTTCCAGTTTCTTCTAAATTCCTACATCATCCTTTTGGTCATCCTTTAACCATAACAAAAGATACACTTTAGCAATCATTTGTGAAAGGATTGATGATATTCCCTTCTTTATGATTCCCATGTCTATCTTCATCAAATATAAGAATATTATATCCTTTTCATTTCTCATCAATGATAGAATTATTGGGTCCTTTCTACTTAGAGAATCGACCACCTTGTTTTATTTACCATAGTGGTAAGGGATTGAGCAGTTATAATCTTTGATTAGCTCAAACCATCTCTATTGGCGCATGTTCAACTCTTTCTGTGTGAATATATACTTGAGGATTTTGTGATATATCTATATTTAACAATTCTCCCCAAAGAGGTAATGTCGCAAAATTGTTTAATTAAAGATTGCAATAGCCAACTCTAGATCATGTGTTGGATAGTTCTTCTCATGGACATTCAATTTCCTTGAATCATAGGCAATGGATTTGTCATTTTTCATCAACACACAGCTCATGACCTTCATTGAATCATCACTAAATACCACAATACGTTATCCACTTGTGGTTAATATGAGCACGGGAACAATGATAATCCTACTTTTAAACTCCTTGAATCTATCTTCGCATTCAACACTCCCAGAAAACTTAACTCCCTTGCGAGTTATCTTGGTACGAGGGTTGGAAAATCGTGAGAAATTTCTCACAAATCGGGGATAATATCCAGCTAACCCCAATAATCTATGGATGTATCTCATGGATGTCGGCCTCATCCATCCCTCTATTGGAGCTGTCTTGGAGGGATCCAAATATATTTTATAGCTTGTGATGATATGACCCAAGAATGAGACATCCTTCAACCATAACTCACAC
Source organism: Viscum album (assembly GCA_963277665.1). Classification (NCBI taxonomy): domain Eukaryota; kingdom Viridiplantae; phylum Streptophyta; class Magnoliopsida; order Santalales; family Viscaceae; genus Viscum; species Viscum album. The sequence goes on from OY728128.1 coordinate 331,237,279, forward strand.
TTGATGTACTTTTTATAGAGCTTCTCCTTTCTCAAGGTCTCTAGTACAGTGCTTAGATACTCCTCATGATCCTCCATGGTTTTGGAGTATATTTGAATATCATCTATAAAGACTAAAAAAAATTGGTTAAGGTAATCTCTAAATACTCTATTCATCAATTCTATGGAGATTTTGAGATAATTAGGGAGTAATAAATGAATTACTATGAATTCATAGTGCTCGTATCCTGTACGAAAAGCAGCCTTCGGGATATCTTCCTTATTCACCCTAACTTTATAATATCACAGTCATAGATCTACCTAAGAGAATTATTGTACTCCACATAGCTGATCAAACAATTCATCAATTATGGAAAAGGATACTTTTTCTTTATTGTGGTTTTTTGATTTCACGCTGATCTATGAAAAGGCGTATTGACCCATCCTTCTTCTTGGTGAAGAGGACTAGTGCACCCTAAGGTAAAGCACTTGGGAAAATGAAAACTTTATACAGAATATCCTATAGTTGTTTTTTCAATTCCTCAAGATCCACAACAACCATTCTATACAGAGTCTTGGATATTGGCAATGCCCCATGTATAAGATCAATTTGGTATTCAGCAACTCTTCTAGGGGGAAGACAAGGCAATTCCTTGGGAAACACATCAGTGAATTCCCTCGCAATAGGCATGTCTTCAAGGATGGTTACTTCCTTGGAATTAATCATCTAAGCCAGATACTCGTGATCATAGGGTAGTAATATCCATTCTTGAGATGATGGTACTAGGGAAGAAGCATCCTCTTCCATGCACTTGTATAGTATTTCTGGCAGATTCTCCATATGGAGTGTGATTTCCCTCTCATGGAAATTTATGTTGGTTCTCCAATTCATTCCAATAATTACATCAAATTCTACCAAAGGAAGTATTAAAATGTTCATAGAGAAGTTAAATCCAAAAATTATAACAGGGGAGGAGTCATATTCATGGGATGTAATGATTGCCCCATTTTCTATTCTCACTTACATCTTCACTTCCATGGTTTGTGGTGGTGTTGGGATTTTTCTACTATACTATTGGGATATAAAAGAATGCATAGAACCGGAATAAAAAAGTACATTCAAAATTATTGAATGAATAACTAGCATACTTGTTACTACTTCGTTGTTGGGGTTCACTTTTGCAGTAGTGATGGAAAAATCTCTCCATTTCTTCCTTATAGGTTTTCGTTTGCCTCTAAAAACCCTTGTCTTAGGGAACTGGTTTGCAATGTTCTCTTGTTCTTTACAGTTTAATCAATGAATGAAAAATTGATGTTTGAATGAAGTGTTCCTCTCCTCTATCGCAACCACTGGATTCTCTTGTTAGAAGTTAATAGCCTAGTGCCCTTCTCCCCCACACCTAAAGCAATTCCTCATCCCCTTTTGGCAATTTTTGGGTGCTTCTTTCTACACCATTAGAAAGTGGGGTGATGAATTTTCTTTGTACCATTGAATTTATCTATCGAACCACCATAATTAAAATCCAACATATGATTCTTATCCCCATGATTCCCTTGATATTCTCCAATATCTATTTTGACATTGAGGGCACATTAGACAATTTTCTCATAGCTCTCTAAGTCATGGATCTCTAAAGCTTTCGGTAGGATAGGTTTTAGCCCGCCAAAGAAGTGCTCAACCTTGCATTCAGGGGTAACGAAAAAGTAGGAGGTGTATTGTGCAAGCCTTGTGAAGTTTTCTTTATATGCCCTAATGGATTTGTGATATTGTTTCTTGAGGGAAATAAAGTACCTTTCAATATTAAGTCAGAGGAAGCGAGGAAAATATTTGTCGAATTTTTTTTTCTAGAAATCCTTCTATTCCAACACCTCAATATTCTCGCCAGGCTTCGTATTTTTTATCAATGTCCACAACTGATCAGATTCACCCTCTATACTATAAGAATCCAGAAGAACGTTATCTTGTTTAGAACATTGAAGGATGGAGAAGATCTTCTCAATTGAGTTGATCCACTATTCGATGATTGAGGGATCAAATGATCCATTAAAATTAGGAGGACATTATCTCATAAATCTCACGATTGTGACCTTTTCATTCTTATGGGGGTTTTAAAATTCCTTTTGACCCATGTTTCTATTTAATACTTGATTTAACTGAGAGAGTATCATGACAAAGTTCTTTATTCCCGCTCCCACTAGTTTGGCATCTCATTAGAACAATCATCACATTGATCTTTACATGGGTTGTTAGCCTAAGTCCTCTTATTACTGGCCATTGAAAGGAATGAAAGGAAATTTAGGGGCAACACATAATGGGTAATCCAAATAAAAAATGTACGACTTATAAATTACTTTTATTTCCATAACTTATGACTTTATATGATTCAATCTATGTTATCCATGATCTACTTCCCAACATATATTCATAGGGGATTTTTTTATTACCATAATAATGGTTTATACTAAGATTATGAATTTACCTTACCATATCCTTAGATATTTTCGTAACCAAGAGTGATGAAAGGCTGATTTTCTTGTACCAGGATACCCCTGTTCAAGCCCGAAACTCCTTGTCGGAGTTTTCACTCCTAGTCACATCTGTGCCAGTGTTGCCTCTAACTGCTCCTATATAGAATGGGAAGTATTTTCCTAATAAACCACTTACTCAATACTCACCAAAATTTAGGAATGTTTTTATTATACTTTGTCTTATCCCTAAGTATCTCACTAGGGTTTTCTAATCCTAATCCCAAAAATAACTAAACCTATCATCTGATACCAACTAGAAACAAACCTGCTCTTTATTACACACATAGAAATTATTTATTACATAATATTGAACATAATATAGCTCTGTGGAGTAATATTTCTAGTGTATTTGGGTCTTAGGAACATTAAATAAAAACTTTGAACATAAAACCCAGCTTCTTTATTGAAAACTTCCTTGACATGACCACTACATTCCCTCATACTTAGCATTACATGGGATAACCTGAGGACATATATAAGAAAAGGGTGAGATATAAAGCCCAGTAAGGGTGTAAAAAAGGCTTATGAGGAATTTATTACATGTTGGGAAATGATCATATCAATGGAACTCAAGAGAAATATGAACATAAAGGCATGATAAAGCATGACTATCATAACATGGAAATGTGGAAACAGCATTTAACATGATATTAGCAAGAGCCAAGGCTCCTTTCACATGGTTCATGAGTAATCTCCCATTTCACTTGAATTATAATGGTTTAACCCTCATTACACTTGACGTATCATGGTACTAACCTTTACCCAATGCATTTTAGCGCCATCAGGGCGCACCATTCTTAATCATTTCATTACATGCATAAGTCTGCCACATGGATCATATAACATGGATTCATTAAAACATCATCATATATTACACAATAATGGAATGTTTAATTCATACATGAAACTCTTTAGTCAATATGTAAATGAGCATAAAGGTTAATACCCTGGGTAGAGATATGTGTATGGTATTCACTTCACAATGACTTTGGCTTGGAAAATCATAGTGCAATTTCGGCAGCATAACGGTGTGACATAAGAATTCATAAAAATGGTTGATTATAGAGAACAGGGTGTCTCATCATATGTAAATGAAATGGACAGTAAGGGGATCATATAGAAACATGTCCCATCATACGTAATGGAATTTGGATTCATAAAAGAAAAGAATTTCATGAATGTAAATGAGAAGAGACAAATTCCTTAAGGAATTTCAGAATGGTAATGAGTGTACATGGGAGGAATTTATGAAAGAGAAATAGGTCTCCCAGCATCCAAACATAAGGAGGGAAGTATGGGGGAGGTACTAAATCATACCCCAAAATATGTAATTGAAAATAAAAGGACATAACAACATAATAAAATTTAGACAAAAATGAGAAAGGAAGAAATCCCTTATTTGCAAGTGTGATCACAAATGCTTGAGAGAGGCTTCTTGGGAGCTTGAAGAACCTTGGTATGACTCTATAGAGAATATGTAAGAGGCTGGAAGAAATCAAAAGGATTTGAGTGAATAGGAAATGAGGTATTGGGTGGGTTTATATAGGAAAATAGAGGGAATTCATTATTATTTATGTTTTGGACCCCACACATTAAACTAACCAAAACCACAAACCATCCCATGGTTTTTGCCCATGATTTTTGAAAAATAGGAGTGTAAAAATATTTATAAGGAAAATGTCCAAAATTCTTAAAATATTAGGCTTTCTAAGGTGGAGGTGAGTCACAATCTCAAGGAAAATGTTTTAAAAAGATAAAATGTTTTATAAGTCTTGGAGGGTCCACTAAGGCTTTGTAAAATAAATCAAATAAAACAAAAATTGCATTATTATTATGGTAAAACATATATTGTCTGAAAATACCATTTATATTATTTTATTACATTACTATTGGATCATTATGATGTCATAAAACAAATTATATAATTAAACGATATTAAATTATAAACCAAAAATTAAACCATCTCAATAAATAATGAAAAATTCACCATTGGATGATTTTGACATATATATTTAAAAAATAATATTCATTTTATATAAATAATTTCCTCAATATTTGAATTTTTACTTTTCAAATAAAAAACAACATTTACTAAAAATTCATTGGTTTTGACAGATATGAATTTAAAACCTTAATAAAAATCTCAATTGCATTCATAAAAATTTTAAGATCATTTATATTTAATAGAAAGAAATTTAGTAATAATATTATGTTATTAAAATATTATTTATTTCAAAAATCCATTGATTTATCAAAATATATTTATTAGATGAATATTAACTAATAATATTATTTGTGCTTTAAAAACTTTTTACCAAGTGACAAAAAAAAAAAGAATGCATCTTCTTTATTCAATACAAAAAATAATTAACAAAATCATAGTGCTAGGAATTTTCTACATAACCCATTAAAATAGATGCATAAGACCTATGTTTAAGGAGGGAGATGGTGATAGACTCTTGGGGTGGCTTGGATTACATTGCACGTGTGGTAATCTCTATCAACTTCCACTTCTTTCGTAGACAGTTCTATTCGAGCATAACGTGTTAAAGCTCGGGTTGGGATTGGTCAAGAGTGAAGCCTAATAATACCACCTCCTTTTCAGGCTCTGAAAAATGGGCTTCGTATTGAGGAATTATTTTGGATGAGGCCATCACTCCCTTTTTCTATGTAAATTGGATTTGTTAGAGCCCTATATTTATACTAATCATCTGATCATTTTTCAATGGGTATATTAGAAATAGTCATAATTATTAATGGTATTTTAAAATACAAAAACATAAAATAATGGGATTTCATATTTATATAACCATTTTACATATTAAGACATTTAATTATATCAAGATGAATTTTTATTAATGAATGTTGGGGTCGTTACACTATTCTTCAAAACCCCAGATTTATGAGAGATGACAATGAAGCCCTTGAATATTTTATGGTCTATCAAGAAGAAACAACATAACATGAGCGATGATCGAGTGTTGAAATACCCTTATTTAATATTTCAAAATCACATGTTCAACCTCGATGAAGGATAGGGATCCATTTTTTAGTAAACATTCTTGAAGAATTCTTGAAATCAGGAAAGAATCAACCCTTCTCTACTTTCCCTACCATGGTTTCACCTTTTTCTCTTAGGTGAGTAACTTTCAAATCAGGGTTTCAAAAAAATTGGATCCTCCCTATTAAAATAAATTTCATCTTATTTCTACTTCAGATTACAATAAAACACATCCCTCAGATCAAAATATAATTCCTCTGTAAAGACCCTCCCAATTCAGATCTGGACACCATGATAAGATTGGAAGAGAAGCTCTTCAATTGCACCAATATCCATTATAAAATTATATTTAGTTATATTTATTTATAAATATAAGAATTTAAAAAATTTAATTATATTAAATATATTATTAAATATTTATCAATGCTTTTATGACAATGATAAATAGTGATTTTATCAACATTTTGTATTTTAACACTGATAGAAGTCCTATTTATCAATTCATATTTTAATGCATTGATAAAATTCCTATATATCAGTGCTTTTTTGGTAGCATTTATAAAAAAATTATGTTTCTTTATAAAATTAACCCTAACTGATCATGATTCAGCCATTCCTTCAAGAACTTCTGGAGGTTAAACCTCACCACTACTATCTCTTTCCATGACTCTCCCTCCATACCATTGCGCTCCATTGACTCTCTCCATCCCTTTATCTCCCACCCTCCCTTTTTGATATCCCTCCATTGAGAACCACCTCCCTCCTTCCCTACCTCTATTGTCTCCGCTCTCCCTCCCTATCATCATTGCATCCACTCTCCCTCATTGCCGACACACATGTTTCCACTATCTCTCTCGCAGCCACACACTCTCCCTCACTCTCTCTTGGAGAAATTGAAATTCAACATTAAAGGATTCAACATTTTTAGTTTTTATTTGGGTAATTTTAATTTTTTACCCAAAGTATTTGATCATTGTGTAACTTCCCTCACACATTTTGAACGAGTGTGAAAATTTGAGTGATTGACATTTGTCATAAATAAAATTTCACCACTGACAATTACCGGTCTCCATAAATTTCACCCTCTTTCTAAAAAATTTCCTGGAAAATATAATGGGACCAAGGTTTTTAATATATATATATATATACATATATTAATTTTATGTTAGTGAATTTTTGTTCATCATTACATTTTCGATTGTACGCTCTTTGAATTAGGATAGTTTGGGTGATCCAAACAAAAATAATTTTATTTTGTTTGCCTCCTTTTTCATATTTTGCCTTGCATAATCAGTGTGCATGGGTTAAGGATCCTTGAATAATTTTTCAAAATGGGTAAATACAAGATATGATTAATGCTAAAATCATCATCATATGAAAAGGAACTGAAGGGTACTAATAATGAATTTAAGATCATATTGGGCGGTGAGAGTTTAAGGAAAGCTGTTTATATTTGAAAAGTTCCATACCTTAATTCACCCCCACTTATGGTATCTTTTTGTTGAATCCCTTATGGAGCCTAAAAATATTAATATTAATTAATACAAGATTTTTTATATATTAGAAACTGATTTTCATTTATTTTATATATAAATTAGAATAAAATTTATATTATAGACATGTATGTGTTGAGTTAACCTATTACACACATATAAATCCATGTACTTTGGTTCTTCAGATGCACTCACACATATCTGTGAGAAATTTTAATGTATAATAAAACTAATATCATATATATTAATATATAATTAGTAATTATTAATATTTATTTAACAATATTAATTAATATAATAATTTTTAGATATTAGTAATTAATTTTAGTTTATTTTATATAGAAATTAAAATAAAATTAATATTACATTCATTTTATATAATTGGATATATATATACATATATACGTGTTGAATTTATTTATCACACACACATGTCATTGGGTTCTTTAGACACACACACACACCTATATACATGTGAATAAAGATGAACATATATATAAATATTTTATTGAAAATAATGATACTTTAAATATTTAAATGAATTTATAAAATGAACTTATATTGGGAATTTGGGTAATTTAATTTTTTTAAAAAAATATACTATTATAATAATTAAATTATTGATTAATATTTATTATGTAGTGTATATTTTAAATATTTCTTATGTATGAATATAATTGTTTATGAATATAATTATTGATTAATTTAATTAATTATATACTAAAAAAATTAATTATTAATTTACCTTAAAAATAATATTTTCAATTATAATTATTAATTCATAATTTTTTTTAAATCAATACAATTTATAAATATATATTAGAAATTATAAATTATTAGAAATTATAAATCTTTATAAATATATCTACTAAAATTATTTCATTTAATTTTACTGTTTTATACTTTATAATATAATGTGAAAAATAATTATAAATTAATATTTTTCATGTAAATAAATATTTAGATTATATAAATGATTTTAATGAATATGTGAAATCACTTTTTTTAGACATTAAAATTTGTATTAATATATTTGTCTTTGTTTAATGTTTATCTAATTTTGTTGTCTAGAAAATTTAATGATATTTTAATGTCATGGTATGAGACCACTTATGATATGTTTCTCCCCCTTTGAACATTTTATTTTTAAAGGCCATATGTTGATCACCTCTATGCTGGGTTCTAATAGAGGATCAGTCTCTCTTGGGACCTGATTTAGTGTAAGAGATGGTATATTAGGTTCATATAATATACGAAAGATTAATGATAACCCACATTAGTAAAATCATAACCATTAATAAACCAATTTATGCATTTAAAATTACAACCACTAATAATCTTACATTACACTAAAATTTTAATAACAAGATGAAACTTTTCTATGAAATGGTTTTTACACTTTATTTATTTTGCTGAATATTAATATTACTGAATCAAATAGGATAAAAATTAATAAAAAATGGATGGATTCCAATCATATGAAAAAATTGTATGAGGATAGGGTAAAAGATTTCATCATGTTTTCCAAATATCATGCATATGAACCTTCTCAAATCCTTTGTCTATGTTTACGCAGTTGTTATTCAAGAGTAATTAGTCCAGTGGAGTTGGAAAAACACTTGATCTGTAAGTAAATAGATTGAGGTTATAAATGTAGGACTAAACACGGGTTAAAACTGAATGAATCTTATGATTGGGGTAAGATTTCATTTTATGGATGAACTGATATAATTACCTGTGTGTAAAATGATGATGACCAGATTAATGATGTGATTATAGGTGCGAATGATGATAAGGATCGCATTGAGAAAATGTCTTTGATAGTTGAAGATGAACTTTGTGATTGTTGAAAATTGTTTGAGTAGTTAAAGAGTTGTTCAAAGATTCCATTATATGCTTGTTGTACTAAATAAACAGAATTTTTAGCCATACTAATGCTATATAATTTAAAATCTAGAAACATATGAAGTGACACCAATTTTATTGAAATAATTTCTCTCTTAAATGTTATGATCCCAAAAAGTAATGATTTTACATGGAAAACATATAATGCTAAAAGAATCCTATGTTCAATGGGTATAATCTCTAAAAGAATGCATGTTTTTTTACATGCTTGTATACTATTTTGTATGGACCAAAAATCACAAAAACAAATTTCCAAATCATGGTGCTTCTCGATACAAGAATGATGAATTGGGTCCAACAAAAGTTTCACGGTACTTTCCAAGAATTAAAAGGTTTAGGTATCTATATTGAAGTTAGGAGACTTCAAGATAATTGATGTGGCATATATATACAAGAAATAAAGATGGGAAAATTTGTCACCATAAAGACTCACCTTAGTGGAATAGAATAGATCTTAAGTATCATGAATTTAGAAATGATCCGAGAATCCATTGTCTTGTTCTATCTATAGATGGTGTGAATTATTTTTGTTTTCAATGAAACACTCACAGTACATGGTCACCTATGTTTCTAAATTATAAATTTCCACCATGGTTATGCATGAAATGAAAATACATTATGTTATCTACAGTTATATCAGGAAAAAAATAACTGGGTAATGATATTAATTTTTATTTGGCTCCTTTGATTGAATATTTGAAACTATTTTGGGATTTAGGTGTTGCGTTGTATGATACATAAAAAATAAATATTTCACATTGAGATCCATATTGTATAGAATGATAAATTGCATTCCATATTATGGAAATTTTTCAGGATATAGCATTAATGGAACACAAGGGTGCCCCATTTGTGAACAAGATACATAGTCAATTAGGATGAAACATTCATTGAAGACTGTATTTCAATGACATTGCAGATTTCAACACCGATGAAATAAGTACCAATATTAGATGACATCATTTGATGGGAGTTTATAAAATCACACTACACTATATTCAGAAATAGGTGATCAACTATTTTAAAAATTAAAATATATAGACACTGAATTTGTTAAATCGTTTTCGAAAAGCCTCATGAAATCCATTTGGAAAAAGAGACAATTTTTTTGAATTACCATACTTGAATTGTTTATACCTCAAGATTTTTCTTAATGTAATGAATGTGGAAAAAATGTATGTCATAGTGTCATTGTCATATTACTAAATGAACCCATAAAAATAGAGGATGAAATTAAGGCTATATTGGACATGATTAGCATTGGAATATGTGAATAATTGGCTCCAATGAAGGTATAAAAAAACACTTTTCTTTCTCCAGCTACTTACAATCTTTCTAGACAAGAGAGATATCGGTTTTTCAACTTCTGAAATGATGTAATGATTCTAGAGGTGTATTAATCAAATATCAATAATATCATGTCAATAACTAATTTAATGTTAAAGGGTTTGAAATCATATGATATTCATGTTTTGATGTAAAATATAATTCATGTAGATTTATATTGTATTTTTTCCAAGAATATCCATTATACATTAAAAAATCTATGTTTCATTTTCAAATTTATATACAGAAAATTTATACACTTGTTGAAATTACCAAACATGGAAAATGAAAATATTTTCATATTTTGTGAATTTTAGATGTTATTTCCACCAATATTCTTTGATATGATGGTTCAATTTATGGTTCCTTTGGTAAGAGATATTAGACTATGTGTCCATGTACATAATATATTGATGTACCCCATTAAATGGTATAAGAATATTTTGAATGGGTGTTCCAAAAATAAAATTCAAATATAAAGTTGTATTATAGAGCCATATGTTGTTTGTTGAAGCAGTTGAATTATTTAATGCCTACTAGATTACTCTAGAATGAACTATTCTATCAAAATATCTTCACTATGGGTGGGGTTTGGGTGATGGAATTTATGGAATATATGTTTTTACATTCATTATTATAGATTTGGAGAAGACCCACTTTTTTTCATAAAAATTTAGAGGTTTACCCATATGTTGAAACCCATAAATAAATTATTAGGAATTTTAATTCATTAAGGGATGAAGGTTGGATATCAAATACACATAACCAACAATTTATAGGATGGTTTTGAGACCATATTTTTAAAGAGTCCTCTAAAAATCCAAATTCAATTTTAGGATGACTTCAATAGATAGGTAGAGGACCAAGTTTGCATGAATTATCTTATAATGGTTATGTAATTATGGAATATATGTTCTATAAAAATGAACATGATGAACATAGTACCATGAAAAATAGTGGAGTTACACTTGTGTATAAAGATATGCATGTATTTGGTACCAAGGATGGAAATCCAATTAATGTAAATATTTCATACATTGGAATCATCAAGGAAACATGGGAGTTTTATTACACAATATTAAAAGTACCAAATGTTCAATGCAAGTTGGTTGATAATATGAGTTCTATTAAAAAAGATGAATTGGGATTCATGAAAGGGGATTTATGTATGGAAAGTTAAAAAGATTAACCGTTGATAATGGATTAAAAGGAAGTAAAAGTATTTTATGTTCCAGATCCTTCAAATTGATAGTGTTCACTTATTTTGTTATCGACCAAAACAACTAAATTTTTAGATGTGAATTTGACTAAGTATGACCCGTTTCTTGTGACATCATAATCATTTTGCATCATTTCCAATGTATATGGGATCTAGCATGTCAGAGGAGAACACAATTATGGGGTTTGGATACTCAAAATAGGGTTTAAATACATTAATCCGTAAAAAGAGTTCAATAATCAGGTTATATTTTTTAATATACATTGATTTACCTCATTATATTTTATGTTCATAGCTATATTCACATAATCTAAATTAAATATTAAACCACATCTGTAGATAATGACTTCTAAAAATGTCTATGCTCTTAATCCAGAGTAACAATAAGTTTCTCAAAATATTGGTTCTCCCAATGTAGAGGAACAAAAACCTTCTACACATGAAGATGCTATCAATCTAGAGGAAAAACATATTGACAATATTGAATCCAAAAAAATGGTAGAAGGGGAAAAACTGGTGTCAAAAAAAAGAAGAACCTTATCATGACTGTGTTAGAAAAAATTATTGAGGTGAGAAACAAAGGCATCAAATTCTAGGTTGGACGGAATTCAGGCAGCTGGCCTGTTAACCCAAACAATTTCATGTTTATTAGTTACATTGGGCCCACCAATTTCATTTTCATGTCGATTGATATAGTTTCATGGAACAATTTTGTGCCCACACATAAGACACCAATTTGGGATGTGATTAGGGAATCATTATGGTATAATTTATTTTACTAAAAAACAAAATAATAAAATATTTACTTACTCTTCATTATCAATTTTATAGTGTATTTATATTTGATGAACCCAAAATTAAATTTGTATTAAAGCTCTATATAAAGTATCACACATGATTTCACACAATTCTAACAAATTTTCATATTAAATATGTTGAAGATATAATAAACCAACACCCACCACAAATATATGAAGACATGATAAACAAAAAATTGTGAGGTGCATTTATTGGTTATCATAAGGTTTAATCTTTTCAAGTACATTGTGATTGGTGATATATTTCTTGACAACACATGTATTAACCACTTTGATTAAGAATAGTTAATTTTTGAAATGAAAATTGAGTGTTGAAAATAAGAAATTGGAATAAAAAAATGTACCCCTACCATAAAGAAAGGATGGGGTACACTTCACTTGAAAAAAATTGGAAGATATTTTGACTCTACCATTATTCTTTAATGTGATATGAAATAAAAACATAATTATGTTAATTTGTTTATATAATTATTGATGAATTGAAATCCAAAGAAACTTCTATCCCACATCACATGTTATGAATGGATACATTTGTAAATAAATAAAAGATAATAATAGATGAAAACATAGAAAATTTGTGGGAAACATGTGTAATTAGGACATAATAAAAATTTGATTTCCTTTAAATATGAATTAAACAATAATTATTACTTATTTTATAATATTTTTAGTCTGACATAGACATAAGAATCATCATTAGATGTTTTCAATGAATAGAAGCTATTAGTGTCATTGAAGTGTCTAAAACAGTATGACTGCATGATCGGTGTGGGTTTTGGGATGTCACCTCGAACATATTTTGAGAAAGAAAATGAATTGGGGATAAATATAGGAAAATATTAGTGTCTCAATAATGATTTTATTATTTATAATAAAAAATTAATTTGAAAATAGAGTTGTTAAAAAAATTTATAGGAAGGAATGTCATGACCCGAACCAAGACGGGGCTCGAGCCACAACTTCCCCAGTCCTACCTCCATAGGCTAGGGGACGATGACCAGTGCTTAAGGCTTAATTAAAACTGGGAGGCCATACCCTATCTACATGTATGCCAATACACATAAATCTAAATGCTGAAGTGTAGAGGGAGTAAAATTAAAATATAAAAAATAATAGGGAAATAACAATGCATGTAAAACATCTAGACAGTACAAGAGTACGATAGTGCAAACCAAAAAATACAGGGGTAAAAATACTCACCCAACTAGAAATATATCCCAACTTCAAAAATGGAAATTAAAATAATAAGAGATCCAAACGTCTATTCTCCAAGATGGGACCACCATATGAGGTTCAGCATACCATGTATCCCAAAGCTCCACTAAATTCATTCTCGACCTGTCCATAGTCTACATAAGAAGTAACACGTGCGAACAAAGTCCATGTTGGGGTGTGTGTATACATACCCAATAGGACACCCTAAAAGATGATGGGGGATTAGTAAGAGGTAAAATATGAATAAAAAAATTAGATAATAAATAGAAAACATGATACAGAGAAAGAGAATAGTTCAACCCTAACCGAGAGTGGAAGTAACCTCATCCAAACGCAATGGGATGAAAACGTTGTGTAGATGAACTACACATTGTGTCTTTTCTACCAGTTGTAGAGAGAATAAAATCACCCAACCAAATGAAGATAAACTTAGAAAAAACGTGGCATACCCCATTTGTCTTTTCATCTTATGGAAAGAGAGTAATTAAATACAATGTTATGGATACAGAAGGTATATATATATGCATAGTCAAAAAATCCCAAAAAATAGAGTAAGGGGATATTCATCTCATAGATCAATACAAGAAGAAGAGTTTCCAACCATTCCAAAAATCCATCAACGATGCCCAATATCTCACATGTCTACCCAAAAGTAACTATATGAAGGCCCTTGCCTCATCACTATAACACACAGTCGAGGGGCCACAATATCTAAGTAAAGGACCCATACCATAGTGCGTTAGGGGGGTTCCACTCTATAAATATCTATAGAGGACATGTGCCAAATGCTGAAGGTGGCTTTCACTCTAGTGTCGCAAGGACCCACACCCAATATGATAGGGTGTTCGACTCAGTAGGTAGAGGAACCATAACCAAGCTGATGGGGGGTTCCACTCTATAGGTTAAGGAACTACACCCTAGTTCAACAGTGGGTTCCACTCTAGTCATTGAGTACCCACACACTATCCAGTTGGGGATTCCACTGAGTATATAGCTTTAGAGGATCTACACCCACACAGTTGTTGGGTTCCACTCTATAGGTAGGGTACCCATGCCCTGGTGTGATGGGGGGGGGGGTCCATTCTAGTCATTAATGATCCATGACCTATCCTATAGTGGGTTCCACTCGATATTTTTATGTAGAGGACCTATGCCCAAGATGATGTGGGGTTCCACTCTATAGGTCGAGGAACCATGCCCTGGTGTGGAAGGGGGTTTCACTATAGTCATTAAGGAACAAAACCCTATCTGATATGAGGTTTCACTCAATAATTAGTTATATATGTCCTTCACCTAAGGTGATGGAGGGTTCCACTCTATAGGAAGCTTCTGGTAACCCGCCTGACCACTACCATCATCAAGCTTTAGGTAACCCAACACCATGCGTGGAACAGTCCACATCATACCCCAAAAACCATAATCTAGGGAACCATATCATTCTTCACGAAAAAAAACTCAGGATAGGATATTCATGGGCCAAAATTCAATTTAAAATGAAGAAGATTCTAATTGTTTAAATTTTCTCAAAAGGATAAAAGGGGTACACGGCGTGTGAGGGGAACCACACGGTGTGTAGTCCCACTCTTTCACCTAGACATGTCCCATGAGGTACATGATTAATGAATCATGTAAGTATACATGGTATGTATGGAATATTCATAGTGTGAGCATGCCACTTAGGGTCTCTTCCATGTTCTTGGTGGTATATCCACCCTGTCCATGTACTTTGGTACATAAACATGTGCCTAGTTGTGTACTCCTTCAGAGAGTCATGCCCATGTGTTCCACCATGTAGCTCATCCACCTAGGTATGAGGTGTGTGACATGTAGGAGTTCATCATGCTATTCCATCCTTATAAATTCTAGAAACCCTAGAAGGCCTAACCAAGGGTCTACACGTCTTGTGTTTATCACAGTACACAGTGTGAATTCGAGATTTTTTTTAGAAATCCATATCCATGATCCAAAATTCAGATATGGACTTTCCACATTGATTCCAGACCTATCTGTGACCGAGATTAGTGGATCTAGCATAATTTGAAATATTTTGGCCCTTTGGTTGCCAAAAACCAAATTCTTGAATTCTCACACGCATTGCCTCATGCCACACACACACTGAATTCTTTTGTCAATGATGATTTGATATTTGATTATAAAAACAATCTTCTTAATCACACAAAAATCCTAGATATATCCTTGTTTCATTTATCTATTCCTCATTTGTCGATTCATCAATATATTGGGGGTCCGATCGGGATCGGTACCACTCGACAATGTCAAACTAAGAGCGTAGGGTCCTACCGGTGAAGATTATGAAGAAAATACTAGATAAAATAAAAAGAACATATTTTTAACCATAATTGGACCATCATTATTGTCCAATGATCAAGAATGGGAAAAACTAGGATATAAAAACATGAAAATCAATTTAATAAGTACTTATAAGTATGATAAGGATCCTCAATTGGTGCAGATCAAGAGAATAGATTAATATGATCAAAGAATTTAATCAAAAAATGGAGTACACATAAAAGTGAAGATTCCTTCATAGGGATTGTATAATTTTTCATCAAAGAAAACACTCTTCAATGATCAAAGGGATTCATTGCATTCACTGCATCCCGATCTGCTCCAATCCAAATTTTTACTATTGTCTGATGTGATTCTCCCACAGAAAAAATAAGGATAAGCTCTAGGTGATCCCAATATTATGTGGATAACCCTAAGAAATTATCCATGGAATAATACTTGTAGATATTTTATTTAGGTTAAATAAGTCAATTAATTAAATTACATAATTTATTTTTCCGTTGAACCTACATCCAATGGGAGAGATGTCTGAACGCCTCGTGCCAACCTATTTTAGGTTGCTCCTAGGGTAAACAACACATTATAGAATCAATTGTGGTATCAAATGTATGATTCAAGATTCTATTTAAGAGTTATCACATTTTCATTAAGAAATATTTTTTGCACAATATAAAATATATTTAATATTTTTATGAAATTAATTCCGAGCACACTGGGCCTCAGAATCGCACGTCGTATTAGCGTATAGCTATAGATATATATATATATAAATATAAATATTTAAAATTCATAAAAGGACAAATATTTGTATGTATATCATTACCTAATTTAATATTTTCATCATGGAAAAGAAAAACTAAACAAAAAACTTGGGATATTGAGCCCATTGATGGCTCTCCCACACCCAGGAACTCTCCTGCACATTATTGTGCTACCACAACACACAGACTAAGGATATGGTCCATCCACATAGGGTCTTCTCCTACCAATCCTCAATCTCCACAATGTACTTTGCAAAGGTGGCTCCATCCTCGATGTTTATCTCACCCTAGTTTATGATGTACATAGGGTCAGACACGTATCTCCTTATCTATGAGACTTGGAAGAGATTGTGCACCCACTCCAGCTATGTGGGTAAGTAAATGAGGTAAGAAACATCTCTAACCATCTTCATGATCTTGAATGACTTGATAAACAATGGGGATAAATTTCCTCACTGGATGAACCTCTACAATCCTAATCATGGGGAGACTCTTAGGAAAATGCAGCTTCCCTTCTTGAACTCTAAGGGCCTATGATGGTGACATGTGTAAGATTTCTTCCTGCTCTGAATTGTCCTCATCCTCTCTCAGATGACCTCAACCTTCTCTATCATTTCCTGCACCAACAGTATACCCATAAGAGATGTATCGCTGATATCATTCTAGCACAAGGGTTACATGAATGGTCTCCTGTATAGGGCCCCAAAAGATGTCATGTCGATTGTAAAGTGGTAGCTATTTTTGTGCGCGAACTATAATAAAGGAAATTGATCCTCTCAACTCTGTAAAATGTCTATCATGCAATCCCTTAGTATATACTTTAACACTGGAAGAGTGAGATCAGTCAACCCATCCATATGGTAGTGAAAGGCTACACTAATCCTCATTTGGGTCCTGAATTACTCCAATATCCCTCTTCAAAATTGTGACATAAACCATGCATCATGATTGTATACATTCATCAAGGGCACCCCATGAAGTAAAATGATCGCTCTTATGTACATATGCAACAAAATCTCCACTAAAATCTTCTCCCTAATAGAAATAAATTTTCTAAACATCATGAGTCAATGAACTATCACCCAGATAGCATAATGGACCTTAGTTGTGTGTCGAATCTCTGTCACAAAGTCTATGGATATGTCATCTCACTTCCACTCTAGGATCACATGGTCTTGGAACAAACCTATTAGAACTTGGTGCTCAGACTTCACCTACTGACATGTGAGGAATCAAGAGACAAACTCACCAACACTCTGTCTCATGAAAGACCAATAAAATATCTTCTAATGGACTCTATACGAGTTAACCACACCCCGATGTATTGTTATGGTACAAGTGTAGAACTCCTGCATCAATTACCCATAGATATTTAGTCACTTAAGACCTCATATTTGATTTATCCCAACTAGGACTCTCTCACACGCATGAGAAGCTAAGGATTCAACGCCATCAACTACAGAAGTGTTGTACGCTCTTGCCTCACTAGGTTCAACTCTAGGGAGGTCGACTACTCTAAAGCCTCATTTACCAAGAAATCATAAGAGTTCTTTGTAATGTCATCTACTACTTAATTTCTCTTCCCAGGAGTGTAGAATATCTCCAAGTCACAGTCCTATAGAAACTGAATCTAGCACTATTTTCTTATGTTCAAGTCTCTCTGTATGAAGACATACTTAACACTCTAATGTCCTGAGTAAACCACAATGTGCTCTCCTAGATTGTAGTTCCTTCACATCCTCAAGGTGAAGACTACCACTGCCAGCATTAGGTCATTAGTTGTGAAGTTTTGTTCAAGGGGTCTCAATTTACTCAACCTATATATATCTACATACCACTACATCAACATGAAACTGAGCCTATCCCCTGAGGCATAACAATACACTTTGTACTCCACACCCTCTCCTAGTTGTATCAACAAAGGAGCACTTATCATCCCGAGTCTCAACTCCTTGAAGGCCATCTATCACTAATAAGACCAGGTAAATGAATGGCCTTTCCATATCAGGTTGGTCAAAGGGGATGTGATCATGGATAATTTTTCCACAAACCTCATGTAGCACCCCCCCCCCAAACCTAGAAACCACCACACCTCTGACATGATCTTAGGTGGATCCCAAGGAAGCACTGAAATGATCTCTAACGGGTCCATGGCTAAACCAAGCTAAGATATGACATTTCCAAAATAGTTAATCTTGTGAATATAGAACTGGTACTTCAAGAGCTTTCCATAAATCTTGTTCTCTCGAAGCAAATATCAAACCATCCTCAAGTGATATGCATGTTACCTTTTATGATGATGAGTAGATGAGTATGTTGTTAATGAAGACAACCACAAACTAGTCTAAGAATGACATACTATCAGCGTTCATCAAATCCATAAACACAGTGGGGGAATTTTTCTCAACAAGGGGTATCACTAGGATCTCTTATTATCCATAGCAATATTGGAATGATAGATTTTGAATTTCAGCCTTGAAAACCCTCAACTGGTGGTAGCTGTACTAGAGATTTATCATTGAGAACCATCTCAGACCTGATAACTAGGAAAAGAGTTCATAAATCCGTGGAAAGAGGTACTTTTTATTTATCTTGGTATCGTTTAGATAATGATAATACATGCAAAGATGCTAGCTCTCGTTCACCTTTTTCACAAAAAACACTAGATCTACCTAGGGGGACATACTGGGTATGATGAAACCATTCTCTCAAAAGTCCTCCAACTGCAACCGAAGTTCTAAAAGATTTTTAGGGCCCATTCGATATGTCGTATATGATATCATAGTAGTCTTGGGATTCAAGTCGATGAAAAACTCCATCTCCCACCATGGAGGTTGTCCCAGAATGTCCTCAGAGAAGACATCCATATAATACTCCACAACCAAAGGAATATAGATACCTAAATATCCTTATATACCAAGGTATATACTCACTAACTGATAGATTATGTGCTATAGCTTCCATATCATAGAACTCACTTATCTCACCATGAGATCTCTCTTACCCATAAAGGGTAATCTCATCCCATCAATGCAAAGGCATCTGACTCATCTGTGGTAAAATTTAATCTAGGATTCAACCATGGACAATAAATCCACATCTAAGATGATTTCTTAGTGTTCCATAATGATGAACAAAAGGTCCCATGTGAACCTATCTCTACCAACCATTAGCTTCCACAACTGGTAGATAAAAGATACATAAGAACCATTCTCTATAGGAACATTTAGACGAAGATACTGGGATAGAAACTCAACTGGGAGGTCTAGCCCTCGCTCTAGGTGTATAGAGATGAATTAATTATTGGAACCTATGTATACTAATATCTAAAAAAGATTAGAAAACACAATTATCATAACATGAATCATCGCGCATGTTTTGGGGTCATAAGCCTCTAGAGGCTGTAGCTATCTATGACCTAGACCACCAGCTCCCTAATCCTAACATTAGATACCTAGGCAAGGTAGTGGAAGGATCTCATAGAATATTCCACCACCCATAGCTTCTCATGCTCCACTTCCAGCTCTTCCTCCCCAGGGACAACCCATCCTTCTCTTGGAAGATCCCTAATCAAGGTGATGCATCTTTTGTGAATGTCTTTTAGTCGTCTGCCTACACTGATCGGCATGTACGGTCAGGCCGTCTCAATCCATTTGACCTCACCCATCACAAAAATAGAACTGGACCTCTTTAAGATACATTGGTTCTCTATGCTTCCACTAACCACCTACTTGTGTCTAATCAGGGGGAGGTCTCCTACATTAAAATCATGTCTTCTAACATTTTCTAGTTGTGGTAGATGACTCAGCCATGTGGTACCCACTGACAGCTCTTGTTGTCTATCATACCTCTTATAGAAATATCTCTATAACTAGTGATCACTTTAGTACCCCATAATAGGTGGGGATGCAAGAGGGAACCACACTGAAACAGATCTCTCTCTGGAGTCCCTGATCAAACTTTCGTGCTCAGAAGTAGCTGCCCCAGATCATTTCAAGGGAGTACTAGGTATGGTTTGTGAACCTCACTGCGTTCTTAGCCACTTTCATCCCATACTGACATACATAAATAAGATCCTAAATCCAAAATGAATATAATAAGTTGGGGTATTACTCCTCACATAATAGCTATGAGAAGTCAGACCATGAGAGTGTCGACTCATCGCGCATCTGGGTAAAAATACTTTACCATCACCTAGATGCTCAATAGAAATGAATATATGTCAGTGCAACCACATGATCCATCGATTTCCAGATAATCTTGAATACATAGACCACCAAATCTATTCAATACTATGCTACCTATGGATCTGGCTCTCCATAGAAGCTCAACTGTCTCTAGCGCTAGAACTCGTGGAGTGTGATGAGCTTACGTGCCTCCCCATCCTAATCGACTAGTATAATTTACTACTTTATAAGGGGTGGTGATTATACTTACCGACTTGGAGAAAGAATATAATGGGATTGACTATAAACTGATGCCTTATTGCTCATCGGATCGTCATCATGATCCAAAACTGGTATCCTGGCTGGCTTTCATCAAGGAGCCTTCCTGAAATTTAATTAATATGTACCTAGATCAAATGAGAACACACACACACACACGTATATATATATATAATGGCAGGTAGACTCAATAATTATAGTTAAATACTCAATCCTATATGATGCATGTACCACATATCCCTATAACCACTATCTTGGTATGATGAGTTGACAAGAAGATAGTCAAGGACCTGGTAAATTCATACCTTGGCCACCAATGGATTCCCTAGACTGAGAGCTTGATAAAACACTATTTTATTGAATATTTTATTGATAATAAATGATATAATTTCCTCACATTATGTTAAATATGTTTATTTATAAAATATTTGGGATTTGATCATTCATTTGAAAATTTGGTGGAAATTCCAGTTTTACCCTTTATAGTGCACTGTAGTATTTTGAAGATAAATTTTTTTATATTAATTAGTGGAATTTTACATTTTGTAAAAGTGTTCCTAAGTTAATTTTCTACAAATTTAATTCAGGACACTAGAGCTAAAAAGTGCATTTGGATGGAGTAAATGGGCCATTAATCAAATGGTGGGCTGGACTCGGCAGAATGGACATGGGTTCTATATTTGGGCCATAACGTTTTCATCCGATCTTGGATTGACCCCAAATTTTGAGCAATGCTCGGGGACATGATTTGGCACAAATAATACTTCTGGCAGGCTGGTTAATTCACGAGTTTTGAGGTCAAATAGGCAGTGAAACTTGGAATAAAATACTTGGACGAGTTTTTCATTTCACACTTAAAAAGTTATGTAACCCTAGCCCTCACTAACTCTATTTAAAGGGGGTTTTAACTCTTTTAGAGGGCTTGTCGAGGATTTGGGAAGTTGTGACCGAAAGGGTGTCTCTTCGGAGCCCCTCAAAACCCTTGGAAGAAGTAATCCTTTGTGCAAACCTCTCTTCCAAAAAGGCTCTCCACTCCCACCTCCTCTTTGTATTTATTTTCTTTCATGTTTGTTTCTTGAATTTTTCTTCAAATAATCTTCTGTGTTCTTTCCTCTTATTCTTCTATTAATATTTTTAATTGGGTTGGAATCAAGAGTGGAGACAATATTGGGTTCTACCATTTCAATCCTTTGCTTATGCAAAACGTCTCCACGATGACTACACCGCCCATGGAAGAGTAGTTCTTTTTAATAATCGATCGACCTATATCCTTCTTCATTTAATTATTTTGAATAATTAAGCTACTGTAATTCACTTAATATAATCCATGAATTGTGTTTTTAAATTGTAAGAAACTAAGCAAGCAATTGAACTATTAACACAAAAAACGCGAGGTCGGGAATTGTGTAAATTGTGAGAGCGCGATCTTAATCGGTAATACAAGACCATACAGGATAAATTTGTAGAGTTAAAATATAATCCATAAACTCAATTTATCATCATTTCCAAAATGTGTATGTGATATAATTAACCACTGACCATAAGCTAAGTTTAGAACATCAATCAATGCAGGGTACTATGATTGCGTGTTTTGAAGCTAGCCTAGTGTTTAAGTAATTTAATCTTTGTGGTTAAGTTAACTCTCGTAGGGTTTGAGGAATAACAAATTAGGGGATCATAATTAAGTGTATATTTATTTAAATGATAATTATTAATAAGTGAATGAAGAGTTAGAGTTAGATCGATTGTGCCTTTTAAAATATATTTCTAAAACAACATCTTCTTGTCGTGTCATTTTAATCGAAATTCATTTCAAAACTAAAAACAAAAAAATTACACAATCTTCTTCCAGAAAACTTCTTATAGATTCATAAACTATAACAAACCCCAACCCTTTACATTATTGTTATTTTTATTCTATTCTATTTTATTTTTTTAGAATACCTTTAATAAGTTGTTAAATTCACTTCCTCCATTGAGAGACGACCTTGGTCATCCACTCTGCTGCACCTAAGAACCCCAAAATAACATTAATCATTTGAGGGTGCCCATGACAGTGCTCTATCAATTTGGGGCCGTTTCCGGGGAGGAAATTAATTTATTCAACCATTTAGAGGTATTTCTTGTATTTTTTATTTTATTATTTTCTTCACCTCTCTCTTTCATCTTTCCCCATTCTCAAGTTTTCATTTTTTTCATCCTCTTTTTTTCTTTTTAGACCATAAACTCAAACTTTTCATTTTTATTTTTACAATGGTTCACTTTCTTTATTTTCATTTTTATTCAATTTATGACAAAAACTAATCCCAAAGATCTCTTAGATCTTGAACCTGAGATTGAACGTAGCCTTAGGGCACGAATCAGACATTCTCAGTCTACGGGAAGTTTCAACATTCAACCAATTGGAGGATTACTCCAATATCAGAACATTAAAATTGGAAGCAATTCAAATTCAACCATAAAAAAAGAACCAATGGCTGAAAATAATAGAAATGAACTTAATAGAACCATTTGAGAATTGGATGCACCTGATACTAACTATCAACCAAATTGTATTGCATACCCAAATCTTGAATCAGACTTTGAATTAAAATCTGGATTAATCCAACTTCTTCCAAAATTTTATGGACTGTCTGGTGAGGATCCCAATAAAAATTTGAATGAATTTAATGTGGTTTGCTTAACCCTAAAACCTAGAAATGTCTATGAAGATAAAATCAAACTGAGAGCATTCCCATTCTCACTTGATGGAGCTGCGAAAGATTGGATGTATTATTTACAACCCGATGATGTAACTTGTTGGAAATATTTAAAACATCTTTTCTTGTAGAGATTTTTTCCAGCATCAAGGACCACATCCATTCGAAAAGAGATATCGGTGATCAAACAAGCCCAATGGAAGTCAATGTATGAGTATTGGGAGAGATTCAAGAAGTTGTGTGCAAGCTGTCCACATCACCAAATCAGTGAGCAACTCCTTATTCAGTACTTATATGAAGGACTCACACCTATGGAGATGAGCATGGTGGATGCCACATCAGGAGGGGAATTGGTGGAGAAGACACCAGTAGCTGCACGTGCATTGATCGACAAGATGTCATAAAACTCCCAACAATTTGGCGATCGAGGTACACCACATATCAGGGGAGTATACCAGGTAAGTCCTTCTTCTCTTGAAAGTCATTTGATTGATACTAAGTTGGAAGAATTGACAACTATGGTGAGGCAAATGTATTTGGCACAAAAGACACCTCTACCCCCTCCTTCAAGGCCTTGTGGTATTTTCACTGAGACAAGCCACCCAACTGACTGTTGCCCACAACTCCAAGAAACAGAAGATTGTGCAGCAGTGTTCCCTGGGAGACCATTTCAACAGCAACAACAACAACAACCATATCCCCAAAAGAAGTTTGATCCAGCATACAACCAAGGGTGGAAAGATCAGTTGGACATGAGGTATGGCTCTGGAAAACAAAAAAGGCCCCCTTTTCAACCAAACTTCCAGCAGCCTCCACCTTACTAACACGGTTTCCAACAACCCCAAAGGAGATTCGAAGATCAAACATCAATGTGTCAGCAATAATGGAATCTTCAACACAAGGTAGACTCTAACACTGATGATCTTTTGAAAAAAAATTATTCTTAATCAATAGAATGAGCTGAAGAGTCATGGTTCAGAGCTGAGAGAGTTGAAGACTAAAATGAGCCAGATTGCCACCGCCCTCCATGAACTTGTGAGTAAGAATTCTGGAAATCTACCTTCCCGAACCACTCCAAATCCAAAGGGGAATGTTTGTGCCATCACATTGAGAAGTGGGAAAAAATGAATGATACATCTAGTCCTACCATTCCACCGGGATTCACCTCTACTCCAAAGAAGCCGCATTCCATACCAACTAATGAGCAATCCAAGGAGAAAGATAAAGGTATGGAAAATATTGATGATGTTCCTCCTAAACCCCTTCCTTTTCCAAACAAGGTTTTTCAAACCAAGAAGATGGATGAAGAAGTAATGCAAAAGGAGGTTTTGGAGACATTCAAGCGTGTGGCGATCAACATTCCTCTACTTGAATCCATTAAGAAAATCCCAAGGTATTCCAAATTCTTAAAAGAACTCTGCACCAATCGAAGAGGGCTCAAGAGAAATGAGAGGATCAACCTTGGAAGGAATGTATCTACACTCATTACACCAACTCTAGCAATGCCAATAGAGTGCAAGGATCCCAGGACATTCATCATCCCATGTACTATAGGGGAGTTTCACTTCTCTGATACTCTTTGTGATTTAGGAGCTTCAATAAATGTGATGCCTCACTCTGTATTCTCTTCCTTGTAGGTTGGTCAGTTGAAGCCAACAAGAGTAGTGGTGCAATTGGCGAATAGAGCTACGGCATATCCATCGGGAGTCCTTGAGGATGTACTTGTCCGGGTAAGAGACATGATCTTTCCAGCAGACTTCTATGTGCTTAACATGGAGGATGGTCAGGTAAGTTCTCATTCCCCCATTATCTTAGGTAGGCCCTTCCTCAAAACTGCAAAAACTATCATAAATGTCAATAAGGGTACACTTCCCATGGAGTTTGGAGATGAAGTTGTGATATTTAATGTTATGGATTCCATAAAGTACCCCTCAGAGGACCATTCTGCTTTTGTTATCTCCCTTTTCGAACCACCAAATAAAAACTCCAAGGAATTTGATTGTCCAATTCTTAGGGTGATTATGCGTATTGGTTATAGTTTGATGTCTAAGAGTACTTCCACACCCATTTCTAAGGAACAATATTCTCTAAGATTTGATTTTGAAATGGAATAATATTCTGATTTTGATCATGTGAATTCTAATTATGACATGGCTGTAGAGTATGCTGATGGATTTGATGCTTTATTCTATGATTTTGATGATGTATATTCGGATACTGATGTTCATTGTGTAGATATGTCTATTGCATCAATTTCTACATCCATACATCACCCCCTATATTGGAACTCAATCCATTGCCCCCAAATCTTAAATATGCATACTTGCTGAGTGGTGAGAGATTACCTATTAACATTGCTAAAAATCTCTCTTTTGAACATGAAGAAAAACTTTTGAATATTTTGAGAGACAATATTAGGGCAATTGGGTGGACCTTGGCTGACATATCTGGTATTTGACCCTCCATTTTCATGCATAGGATTATTTTAGAGGATGGGGCTAAACCAGTGAGGCAACCACAAAAGAGACTCAATCCAACCCTTCTGGAGGTTGTTAAAAAAGAGGTTGAAAAATTACTCGAGGAAGGTATAATTTACCCTATTTTTGACTCACAATGGGTTAGCCCTGTCCAGGTTATACCTAAGAAAACTGGTGTTACTGTTGTTAAAAATGAGAAAGATGAGTTAATTCCAATGAGGGTACAAAACAGTTGGCGTGTGTGTATTTATTATTGGAAACTAAATCATTCCACTCGCAAAGACCATTTCCCCCTCCCATTTATTGATCAGATGCTTGAGAGACTAGTTGGGAAGACACATTATTGTTTCTTGGATGGATTTTCTGGCTATTTTCTGGTTCCCATTGTGGAAGAGGACCAGGAGAAGAGGACATTCACCTAGCCATTCGGTATCTTTGCTTATCGAAGGATGCCATTTGGACTTTTCAATGCCCCAGGTACCTTCCAGAGATGCATGGTGAGTATTTTCTCAGATTTCATTGAGACCTGCATGGAGGTATTTATGGATGATTTTACATTTTATGGGTCCTCATTTGATGAATGTCTCTCTAGTTTGGGTGATGTGTTGCATCGTTGTATTGAGAAGAATCTGGTCTTAAATTTTGAAAAATGTAATTTCATGGTCGAAAAGGGAATTTTCTTAGGTCATATAGTCCCACAACATGGAATTGAAGTTGATAAATCTAAGGTAGACATTATTTCGTCCCTCCCATTTCCTACATGTGTTCGTGATGTCCAATCATTCCATGGGCATGCTGGATTTTATCGACGCTTCATCAGAGATTTTAGTAAGATCGCTCTACCCTTATCTCGATTGCTTCAAAAAGATATTGACTTCAATTTTTATGATTCATGCAGGGTATCTTTTGATGAGCTAAAGAAGTGTCTGACCACTCCACCAATCATACAGCCCCCATGGTGGGACCTTCCATTTGAGCTTATGTGTGACGCCTCCAACTTCGCGGTTGGAGCTGTCTTATCTCAGAGGGTAGAGGGACGTTCACATGCGATCGCCTATGCATCGAGGACACTGGATTCAGCCCAATAAAATTTCACAACCACGGAAAAGGAGTTTCTTTCTGTCATATTTGATTTAGATAAATTCCGTTCATATTTATTGGGCTCTAAAGTAGTTGTTTTTTCTGACCAAGTAGCTTTGAGGTACCTCCTAAAGAAGCCAGATGCAAAGCCACGACTTATCCATTGGATGCTCCATCTCCAAGAGTTTGACCTTGAGATAAATGACAAGAAGGGGTCAGAGAATTTGGTGGCGGACCACATGAGTAGGATTACTCACACACTAGAGGATGACACCTTGGATCGGGTACCACTTCGGGACACTTTCCCCGATGAGCATCTTTATTCCACCTCAGGTACGCATCCTTGGTATGCAGATTTAGTTAATTACATTTTTTTCTCTGAAATCCCAGCAAATTTAAAGAATCATCAAGTCCAAAAATTAAAAAGTGAGTCTCGATATTATGTGTGGGACGATCCATACCTCTGGTGCATGTGTAGTGATCAAGTTATTAGGAGGTGTGTTCTCGATCATGAGTTTGAGTCTGTTTTTCATTTATGTCATAAACTTTCTTGTGGTGGACAATTTGGACCCCAACAGACAACTAGGAAAGTTTTGGACTCTGGATTATAATGGCCTAGTTTATTCCATGATGCCCATGTGCTTTGTAAGTCATACTCTCATTTCCAACACACTGGGAACATTTCTAGGAGACATGAGATGCCCCAACAACCCATACTATTTTGTGATATTTTTGATGTATGGGGAATTGATTTTATGGGTCCTTTTCCTAGTTCATTTAGATTTTTGTATATTTTGGTTTTTGTTGATTATGTGAGTAAATGGGTGGAGGCCAAGGCCACCAGGACTGACGATTCTCATGTTGTAGTGGATTTTTTCAAGGCTCAAATTTTCTGCAGGTTTAGAGTAACAAAGGCCATCATTAGTGACCAAGGGACACACTTTTTCAATAGGAATTTCTCTTCCATCCTTCGAATGTATGGGGTGACACACAAAACATCAACACCATACCACCCCCAAAGAAATGGCCTAGCTGAGGTTTCAAATCGTGAGTTGAAACAAATTTTGGAGAAAACTGTGCAGCCAAATAGGAAGGATTGGAGCAAGCACTTGGATGATGCATTGTGGGCTTATAGAACAACATACAAGACCCCCATTGGTATGTCCCCATTTTGGATTTTTTTTGGGAAAGCGTGTCATCTCCCAGTGGAAGTTGAGCATCGGGCATATTGGGCTATAAAGAAATGCAACATGGATTTGGCCCAAGCTGGAATTCAATGGAAGTTGCAAATTCAAGAGTTTGAGGAGATTCGAATGTCATCATATGAGAACTCAAGGCTCTACAAGGAAAGATCAAAAGCTTCTCATGACAAAATGATCCAACAAATGGAGTTTCATGTTGGAGAGAAAGTCCTACTCTACAGTTCACGACTGAAGTTGATGATTGGTAATTTACGTTCCAGATGGTTAGGTCCTGATATTGTATCTAATGTTTTTATTTATGGTGTAGTGGAGATCACACAAGAGGACACTGGAAGGATATTTATAGTCAATGGGAAATGTATGAAAATATACATTGAGGGACTTCCTACTGATGTAGTGGATTTTATCACACTGCATGACCCCATTATCACTTGAGCACATCAGGCTATTCCTAACCCTTTCACTTTTATATTATTTGTCCTATTTAAAAAAAACTACATTTAATGTGCATATATCATCTCATGGGTTTTCATTGAGGACAATGCAATATTTTATGTGTGGGGGAGGGAACCTTTTAGTTTAGTAATTTCAATTGTTTTCCGGTTCAAAAAAAACCAAAATTTTTTTTGTGTTTTTCAAGTTTTGTGTGTTTATTTAACAATTTTCTGTGTGTTTTTGAAAATTTTGAGCTGAAATGATTATCAATACCATTTTTAAATCCATATCATTAAGTGAAACAATTTAACTCTTGAAACTAATCTTAAATGAATGATTAAATGACATTGTTTCAAGTTTAAATATTTAGTAATTCCATGAAAAGTACATTGAATTTTGAATCCCATGCCACATATCACTATCTTTATTTTTGAAATCACTTTCCTGTGAGGCTTATAAACCATTATTTTCATATTCTTTACATTCACCTCACTTCTTGAGAGAACTAAACCATGCTTTATTTAACCAAAATTTGATCTATTCCTGTCAAAACATGAGGGTTTGAGGTACTTATGTTTAAATGATTGAGGCATTTGTTTGGTATTAAAGCCCCTATTTCAAAGAATCCTTTTTTATAATGGCTTACCTTGAATATTTTATCCTTGTAGCCCTTAGAATCCATGCACATCCTGTTAGGTTATCCACATTACAAGCCAATTTTCCCTATCCAACCAACTCTGGAAGTGAAATTGTATAATCTAGTTGAGCTTAAGTGTGGGGGAATCTATCTTGTTTTGTGCCACCACATTCTATGATAATTTGGGTGGAAAATTAAATTCAGAAGAGAAGTTTTTTCTACTGAAGAAAGCCATTATATTGAAAGATGTTCTTTTTCTGGATCTTTCATGACAAGTGAAGCAGTGCCTTTTTTGGAGCTTCTAATTGAGGTGGAAAGTTGTGCCCATCTAGAGCTTTCAAGAAAATCATGTTTGAAAAGATTGAAATTTTTTATGCTGAAATGATGAATGGTGTAAACTTTTCATGACTTTTCATGATGATAGAGCTGAATTGATACTATGGGGATTGAGGAGAAGACCATATTTAAGTGAAAATTAGATTAATGCAATTTTTCTTCAAAAAGAGTCAAACCCTCCTCATTCAGCGTCAAATTTTTTCACATCTAGATCCTACCAACCGAAAGTCACAGAACAACCCTAAAAAGTCCTCATGATAAACATATATCCTTGACTCACATCGGGTAGCTATGTAGGAATCTATCAAGCCTATGGTGACCCTTGTATGAGTTTGGATGAGAAAGACATTGCAAAAAAATTGACATTTCTGTGATAAGTGAAAATTCAAGTGAGGTAAGTGTTTTGTGCATGGGAGGATAAATAAAGTGGAAATATATTGAATGATATAAATGAAGAACTTGAAATAATGGTTTTTTATGAGGCATGATTTTTTTTGTTTCTTGGTGTGTAATTGTTTGATCTCAAGGATATGTGTTTTAAAATTGGTTTTGATTTGATATTGATATTTACTTGACATGAGGTTTTGCTCAGGAGTGAAAAAGGGTAAGTGTGGGGGAGTTGATAAAACACTATTTTATTGAATATTTTATTGATAATAAATGATATAATTTCCTCACATTGTCTTAAATATGTTTATTTATAAAATATTTTGGATTTTATCATTCATTTGAAATTTTGATGAAAATTCCAGTTTTACCCTTTATAGTGCACTGTAGTATTTCGAAGATAAATATTTTTATATTAATTAGTTTAATTTGAAAGTTTTTAAATGTGTTCCTAACGTAATTTTCTACAACTTTCATTCAGGTTACTGTGAGCTAAAAAGTGCATCTGGATGGAGTAAATGGGCCATTAATCTAATGGTGGGCTGGACTCGGCAGAATGGACATGGGTTCTGTATTTGGGCCATATCTTCTTCATATGAGATTGGATTGAGCGAAAATTTTGAGGAAAGCTCGGGGACATAATTCTACACAAATAATCCTTCTAGAATTCCAGTCAATGCACGCGTTTTTGAGGTCAACTAGGCGGTTCAACTTGGAATAAAATATTTGGCTGAGTTTTTCATTTCACACTTAAAAAGTTATGTACCCTAGCCCTCACAAACTCTATTTAAAGGTGGTTTTAACTCTTTGATAGGGATGTTCGAGGCTTTGGGAAGGTGTGGATGAAAGGGTGTCTCTTGGGAGCCCCTCAAAACTATTGGAATAATTAAGCCTTTGTGCAAACCTCTCTTCCAAAAAGGCTCTCCTCTCCCACCTCCTCTTTGTATTTATTTTCTTTCATGTTTGTTTCTTGAATTTTTCTTCAAGTAATATTCTATGTTCTTCCCTCTTCTTCTTCTATTAATATTATTAATTGGGTTGGAATCAAGAGTGGATACAAGATTTGGTTCTACCCTTTCAATCCTTTGCTTATGCAAAACGTCTCCACGATGACTACACCGCCCATGGAAGAGTAGTTCTTTTTAGTAATCGATCGACCTCTATCCTTCTTCATTTAATTATTTTGAATCATTGAGATACAGTAATTCACTTAATATGAGCCATGAATTGTGTTTTTAAATTTTAAGAAACTAAGTAAGCAATTGAACAATTAACACAAAACACGCGAGGTTGGAAATTGTGTAAATTGTGAGAGCGCGATCTTAATCGGTAATACAAGACCATACAGGATAAATTTGTAAAGATCAAATATAATCCATAAACACAATTCATCCTCATTTCCAGAATGTTTATGTGCTATAATTAACCACTGGTCATAAGCTAACCTTAGAACAACAACCAAAGTAGGGTGCTATGATTGCGTGTTCTGAAGATAGCCTAGGGTTTACGTAATTTAATGTTTTTGGTTAAGTTAACTCCCGTAGGGTTCGAGGAATAACAAATTAGGGGATCATAATTAAGTGGATATTGATTTAAATGATAATTATTAATAAGTGAATTAATAGGTAGAGTTAGATCGATTAAGCCTTTTAAAATAGATTTCTAAAAAACATCTTCTTGTCGTGTCATTTTAATCGAAATTCATTTCCAAACTAAAAACAAAAAAATTACACAATCTTCTTCCAGAAAACTTCTTCAAGATTCATAAACTATAACAAACCCCAACCCTTTACAGTAGTTGTTTTTATTCTATTCTATTTTTTTAGAATACCTTTAATAAGTTGTTAAATCTACTTCCTCCTTTGAGAGACGACCTTGGTCAGCCACTCTGCTGCACCTAAGAACCCCAAAATAACATTAATCATTTGAGGGAGCCCACGACAGTGCTCTATCAATTTGGAGTCGTTTCTAGGGAGGCAAGTAATTTATTCAACCATTTAGAGGCATTTCTTGTATTTTTCATTTTATTATTTTCTTCACCTCTCTCTTTCATCTTTCCCCTTTCTCATGTTTTCATTTTTTTCATCCTCTTCTTTTCTTTTTGGACCATCAACTCAAACTTCTCATTTTTATTTTTAATATGGTACACTTTATTTCTTTTCATTTTATTCAATTTATGACATGAACTAATACCAAAGATCTCTTAGATCTTGACCCTGAGATTGAACGTAGCCTTAGGGCACGAATCAGACATTCTCAGTCTACGAGAAGTTTCAACATTAAACCAGTTGGAGAATTACTCCAATATCAGAACATTGAAATTGGAAGCAATTCAAATTCAACCATAAAACAAGAACCAATGGATGAAAATAAGAGAAATGAACTTAATAGAACTATTCGAGAATTGGATGCACCTGATATTAACAATAAACCAAATTGTATTGCATACCCAAATATTGAATCAGACTTTGAATTGAAATCTGGATTAATCCATCTTCATCAAAACTTTCATGGACACTCTAGTGAGGATCCCAATAAACATTTGAAAGAATTTAATGTGGTTTGATCCACCCTAAAACCTAGAAATGTCTCTAAAGATAAAATCAAACTAAGAGCATTCCCATTCTCACTTGATAGAGCTGCGAAAGATTGGATGTATTATTTACAACCCAAGGATGTAACTTGTTGGAAAGATTTAAAATGTCTTTTCTTATAGAGATTTTTCCATCATCAAGGACCACATCCATTTGAAAGGAGATATCGGGGATCAAACATGCCCAAGGGGAGTCAATGTATGAGTATTTAGATAGATTCAAGAAGTTGTGTGTAAGCTGTCCACATCACCAAATCAGTGAGAAACTCCTCATTCAGTACTTATATGAAGGACTCACACCTATGGAGAGGAGCATGGTGGATGTCGCAGCAGGAGGGGCATTGGTGGACAAGACACCAGTAGCTACACGTGCATTGATCGACAAGATGGCACAAAACTCCCAACAATTTGGCGATCGAGGTACACCACATATCAGGGGAGTACACCAGGTAAGTCCTTCTTCTCTTGAAAGTCATTTGATTGATACTAAGTTGGAAGAATTGTCCACTATAGTGAGGAAAATTTCTTTGGCACAAAATACATCTCTACCTTCTCTATCACGGCCTTATGGTATTTGCACTGAGACAAGCCACCCAACTGACTGTTTCCCACAACTCCAAGAAACAGAAGATTGTGCAGCAATGTTCCCTGGGAGACCATTTCAACAGCAACAACAACAACCATATCCCAAAAAGAAGTTTGATCTAGCATACAACCAAGGGTGGAAAGATCAGTCGGACATGAGGTATGGCTCCGGACAACAACAAAGGCCCCCTTTTCAACCAAACATCCAGCAGCCTCGACCTTACCAACAGGGTTCCCAGCAGCCCCAAAAGAGATTCAAAACTCAAAAATCAACGAGTCAGCAACAAGGGAATCTCCAACACAAGGTAGACTCTAACAATGATGATCTTTTGAAACAAATTTTTCTTAATCAATAGAATGAGATGAAGAGTCAAGGTTCGGAGATGAGAGAGTTGAAGACTAAGATGAGCTATATTTCCACCGACCTCCATGAAGTTTTGAGTATGAATTCTGGAAATCTACCTTCCCAACCCACTCCAAATCCAAAGGGTAATTTTAGTGCCATACCATTGAGAAGTGGGAAGCAAATGAAAGATACATCTGGACCTACCATTCCACC
Source organism: Viscum album (assembly GCA_963277665.1). Classification (NCBI taxonomy): domain Eukaryota; kingdom Viridiplantae; phylum Streptophyta; class Magnoliopsida; order Santalales; family Viscaceae; genus Viscum; species Viscum album. The sequence continues at coordinate 331,271,269 of OY728128.1, forward strand.
GGGATTCACCTCTACTCCAGAGAAGCCGCATTCCATACCAACTGATGAGCAATCTAAGGAGAAAGATAAAGTTAAGAAAAAGATTAATGATGTTCCTCCTAAACCCCTTCCTTTTCCAAACAGGTTTGTTCAAAACAATAATATGGCTAAAGAAGCAATGAAAAAGGAGGTTTTGGACACATTCAAGCTTGTGGAGATCAACATTCCCCTACTTGAAGCCATTAAGCAAATCCCAAGGAATGACAAATTCTTAAAAGAACTCTGCACCAATCGAAGAGGGCTCAAGGTAAATGAGAGGATCAACCTTGGAAGGAATGTCTCGACACTCATTACACTAACTCTAGTAATGCCAACAAAGTGCAAGGATCCCAGTACATTCACCATCCCATGTACCATAGGGGAGTTGCACTTCTCTGATGCTATTTGTGATTTAGGACCTTCAATAAATGTGATGCCTCACTCTGTATTCTCTTCCTTGCAGGTTGGTGAGATGAAGCCAACAAGAGTAGTGTTTAAATTGGCGAATAGAGCTATGGAATATCCAGCGGGAGTCCTTGAGGATGTACTTGTCCGGGTAAGAGACATGATCTTTCCAGCAGACTTCTATGTGCTTAACATGGAGGATGATCAGGTAAGTTCTCATGAACCCATTATCTTAGGTAGTCCGTTCCTCAAAACTGCAAAAACTATCATAAATGTCAATGAGGGTACACTTTCCATGGAGTTTGGAGATGAAGTTGTGATATTTAATGTTATGGATTCCATGAAGTACCCCTCATAGGACCATTCCGCTTTTGTTATCTCCCATTTTGAACCACCAAATAAAAACTCCATGGAATTTGATTGTCCTATGCTTAGGGGGATTATGAGTATTGGTTCTAGTTTGATGTCTAAGAGTACTTCCACACCCGTTTCTAAAGAACAAGAATCTCTAAGATTTTATTTTGAAATGGAATCATATTCTAATTTTGATCATGTGAATTCTGATTATGACATGGCTGTAGAGTATGCTGATGGATTTGATGCTTTATTCTCTGATTTTGATGATGTATATTCTGATACTGATGTTCATTGTGCAGATATGTCTGTTGCATCAATTTCTCCATCCATACATCACCCCCCTATATTGGAACTCAAGTCATTGCCCCCAAATCTTAAATATGCATACTTGCTAAGTGGTTAGAGATTACCTGTTATCATTGCTAAAAATATCTCTTTTGAACATGAATAAAAACTTTTGAATCTTTTAAGAGATAACTTTAGGGAAATTGGGTGGACCTTGGATGACATATAAATTATTAGCCCCTCCATTTGCATGCATAGGATTCTTTTAGAGGATGGGGATAAACCGGTGAGGAAACCACAAAGGAGACTCAATCCAACCCTTCTAGAGGTTGTTAAAAAAGAGGTTGAAAAATTGCTCGAGGAAGGTATAATTTACCCTATTTCTGACTCACAATGGGTTAGCCCTGTCCAGGTTGTACCTAAGAAAACTGGTGTTACTGTTGTTAAAAATGATAAAGATGAGTTAATTCCAATGAGGGTACAAAACATTTGGTGTGTGTGTATCGATTATAGGAAACTAAATCATTCCACTCGCAAAGACCATTTCCCCCTCCCATTTATTGATCAGATGCTTGAGAGACTAGCAGGGAAGACACACTATTGTTTCTGGGATGGATTTTCTGGCTATTTTTAGGTTCCAATTGTAGTAGAGGACTAAGAGAAGACAACATTCACCTGACCATTCGGTACCTTTACTTATCGAAGGATGTCATTTGGACTTTGCAATGCCCTAGGTACCTTCCAGAGATGCATGGTGAGTATTTTCTCAGATTTCATTGAGACCTGCATAGAGGTATTTATGGATGATTTTATAATTTATGGGTCCTCATTTGATTAATGTCTCTCTAGTTTGGGTGATGTGTTTCATCGTTGTATTGAGAAGAATCTGGTCTTAAATTTTGAAAAATGTCATTTCATGGTTGAAAAGGGAATTGTCTTACGTCATATAGTCTCATAACATGCCATTGAAGTTGATAAATCTAAGGTAGACATTATTTCATCCCTCCCATATCCTACATGTGTGCGTGATGTTCGATCATTCCTTGGGCATTCTGGATTTTATCGACGCTTCATCAGATATTTTAGTAAGATCGCTCTACCCTTATCTCGATTGCTTCAAAAAGATATTTACTTCAATTTTGATGATTCATGCAAGGTATCATTTGATGAGCTGAAGAAGTGTTTGACCACTCCAACAATCATACAGCCCCCGCGGTGGGACCTTCCATTTGAGCTTATGTGTGACGCCTCCAACTTTGCAGTTGGAGATGTCTTATCTCAGAGGGTGGAGGGATGTTCACATGTGATCGCCTATGCATCGAGGACACTGGATTCAGCCCAATAAAATTACACAACCATAGAAAAGGAGTTTCTTACTGTCATATTTTCTTTAGATAAATTCCGTTCATATTTATTGGGCTCTAAAGTAGTTTTTTTTCTGACCATGCAGCTTTGAGGTACCTCTTGAAGAATCCAGATGCAAAGCCATGACTTATCTGTTGGATTCTCCTTCTCCAAGAGTTTGAACTTGAGATAAAGGAAAATAAGGGGTTAGAGAATTTGGTGGCAGACCACATGAGTAGGCTTACTCACACACTAGAGGATGACACCTTGGATCAGGTACCACTTCGGGACACTTTCCCCGATGAGCATCTTTATTCCATCTCAGGTACGCATCCTTGGTATGCAGATTTAGTTAATTACATTGTTTGCTCTGAAATCCCAGCAAATTTGAAAAAGTATCAAGTCCAAAAATTAAAAAGTGAGTCTCGATATTATGTGTGGGATGATCCATACCTCTTTCACATGTGTAGTGATCAAGTTATTAGGAGGTGTGTTCCCGATCATGAGTTTGAGTTTGTTTTTCATTTTTGTCATAGACTTTCTTGTGGTAGACACTTTGGACCCCAACGGATAGCTAGGAAAGTTTTGTACCCTGGATTATATTGGCCTAGTTTATTCCACGATGCCCATGTGTTTTCTAAGGCATGCTCTTGTTGCCAACACAATGGGAACATTTCTTGGAGACATGAGATGCCCCAACAACCCATACTATTTTGTGAGATTTTTGATGTATGGGACATTTATTTTATGGGTCCTTTTCTTAGTTCATTTGGATATTTGTATATTTTGGTTGTTGTTGATTATGTGAGTTAATGGGTGGAGCCCAAGGCCACCAGGACTAACGATTCTCATGTTGTAGTGGATTTTTTCAAGGCTCAAATTTTCTGCAGGTTTAGAGTACCAAAGGCCATCATCAGTGACCAAGGGAAACACTTTTTCAATAGGAATTCCGCTGACCTCCTTCGAAAGTATAGGGTGACACACAAAACATCAACACCATACCACCCCCAAAAAAATGGCCAAACTGAGGTTTCAAATCGTGAGTTGAAACAAATTTTGGAGAAAACTGTGCAACCAAATAGGAAGGATTGGAGCAAGCACTTGGATGATGCATTGTGGTATTATAGAACAGCATACAAGACCCCCATTGGTATGTCCCCATTTCAGATTGTTTTTGGGAAAACATTTCATATCCCAGTGGAAGTCAAGCATCGGGCATATTGGGCTATAAAGAAATGCAACATGGATTTGGCCCAAGCTGGAATTCAAAGGAAATTGAAAATTCAAGAGCTTGAGGAGATTCAACTGTCATCATATGAGAACTCAAGGCTCTATAAGGAGAGATCAAAAGCATCTCATGACAAAATGATCCAACAAAGGGAGTTTCATGTAGGAGAGAAAGTCCTACTCTACCGTTCACGACTGAAGTTGATGCCTGGTAAGTTGCGTTCCAGATGGTTAGGTCCTTATATTGTATCTAATGTTTTTCCTTATGGTGCAGTGGAGATCACACAAGAAGACAATGTAAGGAGATTTATAGTCAATGGGAAACGTTTGAAAAGATACATTGAGGGACTTCCTACTGATGTAGTGGATTTTATCACACTACATGACCCCATCATCACTTGAGCACATCAGGCTATTCCTAACACTTTCACTTTTATATTATTTGTCCTATTTAAAAAAATCTACATTTCATGTGCATATATCATCTCATGGGTTCACATTGAGGAAAATGCAATATTTTAAGTGTGGGGGAGGGAACCTTCTAGTTTAGTAATTTCAATTGTTTTCCTGTTAAAAAAACCAAAAACAAATTGTGTGGTTTTCAAGTTTTGTGTGTTTATTTTACAATTTTCTGTGTTTTTTTGAAAATTTTGAGCTGAAATGATTATCATAACCATTTTTAAATCCATATCAATAAGTGAAACAATTTACCTCTTGAAACTAAGCTTAAATGAATGTTGTAATGACTTTGTTTCAAGTTCAAATATTTAGTAATTCCATGAAAAGTACACTGAATTTTGAATCCCATGCCACATATCACTGTCTTTATTTTTGAAATCACTTTCCTGTGAGGCTTCTAAACCATTATTTTCATATTCATTACATTCACCTCACTTTTTGAGAGAACCAAACCATGCTTTATTTAACCAGAATTTGATCTATTCCTGTCAAAACTTGAGGGTTTGAGGTACTTATGTTTAAATGATTGAGTCATTTGTTTGGTATTAAAGCCCCTATTTCAAAGAATCCTTTTTTTATAATGGCCTACCTTGAATATTTAATCCTTGTAGCCCTTAGAAGCCATGCACATCCTGTTAGGTTAGCCACATTACAATCCAATTTTCCCTATCCAACCAACTCTTGAATTGAAATTGCATAATCTAGTTGAGCTTAAGTGTGGGGGAATCTATCTTGTGCTGTGCCACCACATTCTGTGATAATTTTGGTGGAAAATTAAATTCTGAAGAGACGTTTTTTTCTATTTAAGAAAGCCATTATATTGAAATTTGTGCCTTTTCTGGGGCTTTCATGACAAGTGAAGTTGTTCCTTTTCTGGAGCTTCTAATTGAGGTGGAAAGTTGTTCCCATCTGGAGCTTTCAAGAAAATCATGTTTGAGAAGATTGACATTTTTTATGCTGAAATGATGAATGGTCTAAAATTTTCATGACTTTTCATGATGATGGATCTGAATTGATATTATGGGGATTGAGGAGAAGACTATATTTAAGTGAAAATTAGATTAATGCAATTTTGCTTCAAAAAGAGTCAAGCCCTCCTCATTCAGCCTCAGAATTTTTCACATCTAAATCCTACCAACCGAAAGCCACAGAACAAACCTGAAAAGTCCTCATGATAAACATATGTCCTTGACTCATATCGGGTAACGATTTAGGAATCTATCAAGCCTATGGTGACCCTTGTATGAGTTTGTATGGGAAAGACATTGCAAAAAAAATTGACATTTGTGTGATAAGAGAAAATTCATGTTAGGTAAGTGTTTTGTGAATGGGAGGATAAATAAAGTGGAAATATATTGAATGATATAAATGAAGAACTTGAAATAATGGTTTTTTATGAGGCATGATATTTTTTGTTTCTTGGTGTGTAATTGTTTGATCTCAAGGATATGTGTTTTAAAATTGGTTTTGATTTGATATTGATGTTTACTTGACATGAGGTTTTGCTCAGGAGTGCAAAAGGGTAAGCGTGGGGGAGTTGATAAAATACTATTTTATTGAATATTTTATTGATAATAAATGATATAATTTCTTCACATTGTGTTAAATATGTTTATTTATAAAATATTTGGGATTTGATCAATCATTTGAAAATTTTGTGAAAATTCCAGTTTTACTCTTTATAGTGCACTGTAGTATTTTGAGGATAAATATTGTTATATTAATTAGTTGAATTTGAAAATTTTTAAAATTGTTCCTAACTTAATTTTCTACTACTTTCATTCAGGACACTAGAGCTAAAAAGTGCATTTGAATGGAGTAAATTGGCCATTAATCCAGTGGTGGGCTGGACTTGGCAGAATGGACATAAGTTCTATATTTGGGCCATATATTCTTCATCCCGGCTTGGATTGAGCCCATATTTTGAGGAAAGATCGGGGACATTATTTGTCACAAATCATCCTGCTGGAAGGCTGGTCAATTCACGGGTTTTGGAGGTCAACTAGGCAGGGAAACTTGGAATAAAATATTTGGCCGAGTTTTTCATTTCACACTTAAAAAGTTATGTAACCCTAGCCCTCACAAACTCTATTTAAAGGGGGTTTTAACTCTTTCAGAGGTCTGTTCATGGATTTGGGAAGGTTTTTCCGAAAGGGTTTCTCTTGGGAGCCCCTCACAACTCTTGGAAGAAGTAATCCTTTGTGAAAACCTCTCTTCCAAAAAGGCTCTCCTCTCCCACCTCCTCTTTGTATTTATTTTCTTTCATGTTTGTTTCTTGAATTTTTCATCAAATAATATTATGTGTTCTTCCCTATTATTATTCTCTTAATCTTATTAATTGGTTTGTAATCAAGAGTGGAGATAATATTGTGTTCTACCTTTTCAATCCTTTGCTTATGCAAAACGTCTCCACGATGACTACACCGCCCATGGAAGAGTAGTTCTTTTTAGTAATCGATCGACATCTATCCTTCTTAATTTAATTATTTTGAATCATTGAGATACTGTAATTCACTTAATATTATCCATGAATTGTTTTTTTAAATTGTAAGAAACTAAGCAAGCAATTGAACAATTAACACAAAACACGCGAGGTCGGGAATTGTGTAAATTGTGAGAGCGCGATCTTAATTGATAATACAAGACCATACGGGATAAATTTGTAGAGTTCAAATATAATTCCTAAACACAATTAATACTCATTTTCATAATGGGTATGTGCTATAATTAACCATTGACCATAAGCTAACCTTAGAACAACAATCAAAGCAGGGTGCTACGATTGCGTGTTTCGAAGCTATCCTAGGGTTTAAGTAATTTAATCTTTGTGGTTAAGTTAACTCTCATAGGGTTCAAGGAATAACAAATTAGGGGATCATAATTAAGTGGATATTTATTTAAATGATAATTATTAATAAGTGAATGAAGAGGTAGGGTTAGATCAATTATGCCTTTTAAAATAGATTTTTAAAAAAACATCTTCTTGTCGTGTCATTTTAATCGAAATTCATTTCAAAACTAAAAAAACAATTACACAATCTTCTTCCAGCAAACTTATTCTAGATTCATAAACTATAAAGAACCCCAACCCTTTACAGTAGTGTTTTTTTATTCTGTTCTATTTTTTTTAGAATGCCTTTAATAATTTGTTAAATTCACTTCCTCCTTTGAGAGATGACCTTGGTCAGCCACTCTGCTGCACCTAAGAACCCCAAAATAACATTAATCATTTGAGGGCGCCCATGACAGTGCTCTATCAGAGCTGCAATCCAGACACATTGAAACTATTTCCATAATTCCATACAAATCCTTATAAGGGGACTACTCAAAATATCATTCCAAGGATCGAACCACCTCTGATACCAATCATTCATGACCCCACTCAAGTCGGGGCTTGAGCCAAAACTACCCCAAGCCCGCCTCCATAGACCAGGTGATGGAGACAAATTCCAAAGGAATAAATAACATTGGGAGGCCTTATCCTTTGTACCTATACACACAAACACAAAAATCATGAGGCAGAAGTGTAGAGGGATTAAAAGTAAAAGATGAAAAATTCTAGTGAAACAACCATGCATATAAAAACTCTAGATAATAAAAGAGTAAGATAGTGTTAACTAAAAAGTAAATTGGAAAAAATACATGTACAACTAGAAATTTGTTATAACCTAAAAAAATGGGAATGTAAAACACTGAGAGATCCCATCTTCAGATCTTCAAGCTACGACCACCATATATATTCCAATGTATGATGTATCCCACAGCTCCTCTGAATTCACCACCAACCACTTCGTCATATTCACAAGACATGAAACTTGCAGGAAAATCCATTACAAGGGTGAGTATATAAATACCTAGTAGGATACCCTGAAATAAGAAGTGGGAGAAGTAATAGATACAATAGTAATAGAAAAAAATTAGTTAGAAAACATAAAGCATGATACAGTGAAAGAGACCAACTCAACCCAAACCAAAAGTGGAAGTAACCTCATACAAACACAAGGGGATAAAAAAGGTGAGTATTTCAACCACACATCAAGTATTTTCCACCTATTATAAGAGTGTAAAATCATCCAACCATAAGAAGCTAAACATGGAAATCAGGTGGCATACCCCACCCATATTCCCATCTCCTGGAAAGAGAGTAACCAAATCCATTCGCATTGATAAAAAAGGTATATATATATATATATATATATTCTTAGTCATAGAATCCTAGAATAGAGAGTAAGGGTATATCAATATCACAGATCAGTCGAAGATGAATATTTACCAATAATTCCAAAATTCCATCAATGATGCCCAACATCTCATGTGTTTTCCTATAAGTAACTCTGTGAAGGCCCAATCCTCTTCATTGTACCACACTTTTAAAGGGAGAAAATCGTTAAGTAGAGGATCCACTCCCTAGTGGATCTGGGTGGTTCCACTCTATAAATATTTGTAGAGGACCAATTCCCAATGATGATGGGGGGTTCTACTATAGTGTCATGAGAACCCCCACCCTATCTGATAGTGGGATAAAAACTCTGGGTAGAGGGTCCACACCTAAGCTAATGGGGATTTCCACTCAATAGGTCTAGGACCCATGCCATGGTGTGACAGGGGGTTCCACTCTAGTCATTGAGGACCCACACCCTATCTAATAAGGAGGTCTCGCTCGGTATGTAGCTGTAGAGGACAAATACACATGATGATGGGTGGTTACACTTTATAGGTCAAGGACCCATTCCATGGTGTTATAGGGGTTTCCACAACAGTCATCGAGCTCACAAACCCAATTTGATAGGGGGTTCACTTGATAAGTAGCTGTAAAAAATCTTGCACCCATGTTGATGGGGGTTCCACTCTATAGGTCAAGGAACTTCACCCTAGTGTGACATGGGGGTTCAACTCAAGTCATCGAGGACCTAAACCCTATATGATAGGGGTGTTCCAATTGGTATGTAGTTGTAGAGGATCCACATCCCAGTTGATGGGGGGTTCCACTCTACAGGAAGCCTCTAGTGATCACACCTGATCACTGCAATCGATGAGCATCACCTAACCAAGAGACACTCCCAAAACATTACAAATCCTATCAAAAAATACAAAACTGATGGATCCATCTCCGTATACAGAAAAAATACTCATGGTAGGCTACCCATGGCCTAAAATCCAAGTTCAAATGAAGTATATAGTGAAGGTTGAAGTTTCCTCATGATGATCCATAGGGTAAATGGCATGTGAGGGGACCCACATGATTTGCAGTCCCACTCCTTCACCTGGGTGTGTCCATGGAGGAACTCAGTTCACCAACCATATAAGTATATATGGTGTATTGGGGATATAAATGGCATGCCCTTGCCACTTGGGGTCCCACTCGTGTGTTTGGTCATGTCCATGTATCCACCCCATTTTCTTGTACTTTACCTTGTGTCTGTGTTCATTGGTACATGAAAATGTGCCTAGCCATGTACTCCCATATAGGGTCATAACCAAGTGTTCCACAAAATGGTTTGTCCACCTAAGGATGAGGTATATAGTGTTCAAGAGGGATTCATGTAGTTCCATCCTTATGAATTCATGAAACCCTAGCTACCACAGCCAAGGGTCTAGAGGCCAGGTATTCATCACATTACACGTCATGTAGTAGGTTTTTTCATAAATCCATATCCATGTTCCATGATTTAAATATAGAATCTCCACATTGATTTTTCCCAATATCTACTTGAGATTAGTGTATCTAGCATCAAATGGATGATTTCGTCCATCTGGTTGATGGAAACCCAATTCCTAAAGCCCAGACGCATCCCCTCACACATTACATGCTCCAACTTCTTCTGTGGATGATTATTAGATCTCTGATCATCAAAATGATCTTACACATCTTGAAAACAACCCATATCTGTCTGTGATTCATGGATCCAGGCCTCATTCGTCAATTTGTCATGATTTTGGCAGTCTAATTGGGCTTGATACAGCCCGACAATGTTGAACTGAGATCATGGGGTCCTACCAATGAATAACGTGAAGAAAAAGGGGGAGAAAAGTGGAAGAATATATTTTCAACCACCAATCTCTAACAATTCTTGGACATCAATCAAGAACAGAGAATTTTTTTTAGAAAAACACGAAAACCAATTTAATCAGTATATAGGAGCATGCTATGGATCCAAAATTAGTGAAGATAAATAGAAGGGATTGATATGATCAAACCATTTAGTCAAAAGAGAGTAAAACTCAAATTTAAGAGTCTTACCTAGATATTAGATCATTATTATTAAAATAACAGTCTCACCAACTATTCAATGATTTTGGTACATTCATTGCATCCCAATCTATTCTAATTCAGAGTTTCATTATCATATGATGCAATTATTCAAGGGAAGGAGGAAAGATAAGCTCTTGGAGATAACAAGATTATAAGGCTAACCCTGGGAAATTCAACATGGTGGTATATTATAGATATTTTAGTTAGGTTAAATAAATAAACCAATTAAATTAATTAATTAATTTATCCATTGAAGATACCACCAACAAGCAAGTTGTCTGAACGCCCTGTTCCAGCCAATTTTAGGACATTCATAGGGTAAACAACACGTTCCAAAATCAACCATGGTCTTAGATTTCTGATTCAACCATATTTTTAAGAGGTATCATGATTTTTTTATGAAATTGTGTGTGCATAATATAAAATATATTTTATGTTTTTATAAAATTAATTTTTGGTACATTAGGCCTCAGAATCGCACTCCATCTCTCCACCTAGCTCTAGAAATATATATAGAAATATTTCGACGTCCTACAAGGAATAATAAGTGTCTCTAAAATAAATACATGATAATAAAAAACACAAGAATATACACTCTATAATGATCACCCCACCCCCATCATCTTTTATGTGATCAATTTCTATCAAAGAGCTGTCATAGAAGAGGTAATCAATATTTCTTATAATTGTTTCTGTGAAATGTGAATTAGGTAGACATTCCTTCCATTCCTATTCTAATATTTATAGGGTCAAAATTATTGATATTTATATGTATCTATACACACCCATCACCTTTTTATAGGGACACCATGTTCAATATCCAAGGATATATTCTATACAACAGACAACTTCCAATAGGTCATGTTTGAGTGGGGATTAATGTAGATCATGATCTGAGCACCGAGCTACCTATTTCACTTGATGATGCATATATACATATGGTTGATAAAGCTATTGGAATATTCATAGAATAGATTTTAGATCTTGAAAAAAAATATATCAATAAAGAGGTTTCCATTTCAAATTTATTTATCAGGAAAAAAAATTAACAATTAACAAAAAAAGGATTGAACTAATGAATTTTATTATAGACAGACAAAGGGAAGGAGGTGAAATGGAAGATAAAATAAAAAAACTAAAGGATCAACATACCAATCAAAAAATATCTTCACAATGTACAATTAAAATACCTATTAAACTTCAACATTTACAAACATTAAAGGTTCATGCAGATACAATATTATAAAATTGTGCTACGATCACACATGATTAAGAAGAACAAATGAAGAGATAGTCCATTATAGAATATATTGGTCCTGATAATGTTAATAAAATACTCACACATGAATAACTAAGATTATTAGTTTCAAATGTATATATGGGGTGTGTTTCCATGATTTCTCTATCCAATAGTTGATATACTATGATAATTATGAATGAATACTATTCATATTTTTTGCAAACTTATATATGAATAGTATTCAAAGGGGAAAAACTATGAAAATAAATTTGTAATAATTAGTCCTCATATCACATCAATATTAGAATATGAATTGGAACAAAATAAAATTGATGTAATAGAGGATAGACTGGCTAAAATGATTGAGATAAAACTTATATGCAACAAAATCTTCTTAATACCCATGATGAAGGGGAAGAACTCTACAATTTAATCATATCAAATATATTTTCATTCATTTCATTACATATTACATTTTTAATTAGAATTGGTTACTAATTGGAGTCAATTTGGATACTCCAAAGAACTATTTTCTAGATTCCATTTATGGATACCCAAAAAGCTGACCACACACACTTATGTTTATTAAATTGTAATATACTGCATTAAACATTTTACAACTAAACTTCAAGTTATACATATAATATTAATTTTTAATGAAAATTATTTTATGATATGGGGGTGTTTAAATATCATCAAAATCATGGCATGAGGATAGTCCATGACAATGGGGAGTATATCAACTTTTATAAGTGGATAAGTATTAGGGTATATAAAATAAATTTTCACTATAAAAACATATATCAAAGAAAATTATTTATTTTTATCAATCTTTATATACTATTATAAAAAAACCAATGGAAATTATTCTGGTTATTATGTTTTCAAATTTATAAAAGATATCATATTCCATCAATATACTAGCATCCCCAAAGATGTATTTTCAAAGATAATTACGATTTCATTTAAATTATTTATTAACACATTATTTATTTATATTTTTATAGTACTACCAAGACTATAAAATTCCTCATATTCATAAGTGGAAATATATTTGTTTATAAATTAATGGGTAATATACGTAGTCTTATAATGTATACAGACATCATGATAAGGTGGCTTCCCACTATTTATTAAGTTGATTTTATCATCATTTTATCTACTTTTTTAGTTAATTTTCATATAATTTTTATCTCATACTTTTGGAAAATGATCCATAAGTCGTTTTTGACATCTAGAAATCAACTAAACCTCAATTAGATACATGGTGCGTCTAGTATGACTCAAAGTTCATGTGTTCAGTTTAAAATTGACATTTTATTTTAAAACACACATCACATACTCAAAACTAGGAAAACAAATTCATAATATTTTGAGACATTATGAAAAAAATCCATAAGTCACATTTGATGTGTATGAATTTTCCTCACCTTAATCTGATACACGGTGTGCCCGATATACTCAAATTTTCTGTTATAGATTTAAAATTAATAATTTAGTTCAAAACATTTATCACCCTCTGAAAACTGAGAAAAAACACTTGGATTTTATTGAAAATTTGGGAAAAATTCATAATTAATTTTTGTTGTGTAAGAATTAGTCTCATATGAAATTGACACATGACATGACCATTATGACTAAAATTGTATGCTCTCAGTTAAAATTGATATTTTAGTAAAAAAATGTGAAATTATCAAAAATGAGAACATACATTTGGATAGTTTTGATAATTTAGTAAAATAATACATCAGTAATTTTTTACGAGTAAGGATTAGCCTCACCAAAATGAGATGAATGGTGTGACTGTTATAACTCCATGTGTGTATTTTTACATAAAATTTGAATTTTAGTAAAAATCAAGTGATATACTCAAAATAGAGAAAAACAATTTTATTTATTTGATACATTAATAAAAGGTCCCATAAGTCATTTTGGATGTATAGGAATCAGAAAAACTTCAATCTGATACACAGTGTGCCTAGTATGACTCAAAGTTCCTGTTATAAGTTTAAAAGTGAAAATTTAGTTTAAAACATGTGTCAATCACTGAATACTACTAAAATAAGCTCATATTGTCTTTAGAATTTATTAAAATTATTCATAAGTAATTTTTGATGTGTAGAAATTAGACTCACATCAAATTGACACTCGATGTGATTGATATGATTGAAAGGGCATGTTTTCCATTTAAAAAGACATTTTAGTAAAAAACACAAGTGACATACTCAAAATAGATAAAACACACTTGTATTGTTTTTATACTTTAATAAAATGATCCATAAGTCATTTTTGATGTGTAGGAATTATCTTCACATCAATATGATGCTCTATGTGACCAGCATGACTCCATTTGTGTCTTTTTAATGAAAATTTACATTTTAGTAAAAAAGAAAAGTGACATACTCAAAACCGATAAAACACAGTCAGAATATTTTTATACTTCATGAAAATGATCCATAATTCATCTTTGATATGTAGGAATCTTAAATACCATAATCTGATTCATGGTGTGCTCAGTATGACTCAAATTACCCATTATTAGTTTAAAATTAAACATTTAGTTCAAAGCATATTTTAAACACCAAAAACCAAGAAAACGATCTCATATTGTTTTTATAATTTAGTAAAATGATTCATAATTCCTTTGGGAAATTTTGGAAATATTATCACATCAAACCAACACATGATGTGACTGGTATGACTTAAAGTGCATGTTTTTAGTTTGTAATGACATTTTAGTAAAAAACATGAGTGACATACTCAAAAATGAGAAAACACTTTTGGATTGTTTTGATATTGTAGTAAAATGATCCATAAGTCATTTTTTATGTGTAGGAATGAGTCTCAGCTCAATCTAATGTATATTGTGACATAATGAATCCACGTGTGTCTTTTTATTTAAAATTGACATTTTAGTAAAAAAGGTAAGTGGCATACTCAAAACTGAGAAAACATATTAGGATTAATTTGATACTTTAGGAAAAATGATCCATAAGTAATTTTTTATATTTTGTAATCAACCTCACCAAAACCCAACACATGGTGTGTTTGGTATGACAAAAAGTGTGTGCTTCCAACTTAAAATTAGCATTTCAATTAAAAACACATGTTACATGCACAAAATGAAGAAACTGAATTCATGTTGGTTATATACTTAATAAAAATGATCCATAAGTTATTTTTAATGTGTAGGAATCAATCTAACCTCAATCTGATACACAATATTCCTAGTATAACTAAAAGTGTCTATTATCTTTTATAATTGACATTTTAAATCAAAAAGTGTGTCACTCTCTGAAATATGATAAAACACACAAGGATTTTATTTATAATTTATGAAAATGATGCATAATTTATTTGTGACTTGTATGAAATCGTCTCACAATATACCAACACATGATGTGATCTATATGACTCTAAGTGTGTGTTTTCAATTTAAAATGACATTTTTTTTAAAAAAACAAGTGACAAACTCAAAATCAAGAAAAAAAATTCAATGTTTTTATAATTTAGGAAGAAAATCCATAAATAATTTTTCACATATAGAATTCATTCACACCGCAATCTGATGAACTGTGTGACCAATATGATTCAAAGTGTGTCTTTTTATTTAAAATTGATATTTTAGTAAAAATGAAAAGTGGCATACTAAAAACTGAGAAAATACATTCATATTTTTTTTATACTTTATTAAAATAATACATAAGTAATTTTTGATTAGTAGGAATTATCTGCACCTCATTTTGACACACAGTGTGCCTGGTACAACTCAAAGACCCTGTTTTCAGTTCAAAAATTAAAATTTTTGTTGAAAACCCATGTCACATACTCAAAACCAAGAAAAATATTCAGATTATTTTTAAACATTAGTAAAATTATCTATAAGTAATTTTTGATGGGTAGGAATCAACTGAACCTCAATCTGATATATAGTGTTCTTGATATTACTAAAAGTGTCAGTTATCAGTTTAAAATTGACAATTTAGTTCCAAATGTGTATCACTCATTGAAAACTAAGAAAATATACTCATATTTTACTAATAATTTTTGAAACAAATTCCTAAGTGAATTGTGATGTGTAAGAATTAGTATCATGTCAAACAATCACATGATGTAAACAATATGAAACAAAGTGCATGTTTTTAGTTTGAAATTATATTTTAGTAAAAAACAACCGACATGCTCAAAATTGAGAAAAATAATTTAAGAAAAATATATATAAGTAAATTTTTATTTTTAATAATTAGTTGTACCTCAATATGACGCATGATATTATAGGTATGACTCCAAGTATTTAATTTTACTTAAAAATGACATTTTAGTAAGAAATACAAGTGACATACTCAAAGATGAACAAACACATTTTTATTGACATGATACTTTAACAAAATATCCATAATTCATTTGTGATAATCAGGGATCATCCTCACCTCAATTAGACTCTTGGTGTGACTGGCATAACTTAAAGTGTCTGTTATCAGTCTAAAATTAATATTTTAGTTAAAAACATGTGTCACTCAAGGAAAACAAAGAAAACATGATTGGATATTATTGATAATTTAGGAAAAATATTAATAAGAAATTTTTTATTTCTAGGGATCATTCTCACCTAAAAATAATATACTATGTGTGTGGTATGACTCAAAGTTCATGTTTTTAGTTTAAAATGACATCTTAGTAAAATACACAAGTGACATAATCAAATATGAGAAAAAAATTCTGATTGTATTGATATGATAGTAAAATGATCCATATATCATTTTTGACGTGTATAAATCAGCCACACCTCAATTTGACACACAGTGTGACCGGTATGACACAAGGTTTCTGTTATCACTTTAAAATTGAAATTTTATTAATGTATTGTTTCACATTAGTTTATAATTTATTTCTTTATAATATCACTAACATAATAATTGTTTTGTTATATATTTAGACTTTATTGATCGATTTGGGGTGGTTTTTTTAGTAACTAATACCATGAACGAGCTTTCCAAGAGGTGGTTGGATGCCAAATATAATTAAACCATTGATTTTTTTGAATGTTTTTGATAAATTGTACTAGCTAATGTAATTGTAAAAAAAAATTAAAATTTATATAATATAGTGTTTTTTTTGTATTTTTTTGTAATTTTTATTTAAATTTAATTATTCATTTTATCTGTCCTTAATTTTTTAATATTTTCTGTATTTTTGGATAGTATTTAGCACTATAATGTGGTATAATTTTAACAACACAATATAATTGCATGGCATTTATCATTTCTAGAATCAGAACTGATAAACAGGAACCCTTTTCTATTCTAGACTATAGTTGATAAAGTTCCACCCTTTTCAACTCTATTTAGAACATATAAAGTCCTACTTTATCAGTTCTTTTCTTGCACTGATAAAAGGGGCCCCCTTTTAATGACACTTAGACCAAAAATACTTTTTATCACTACTGATTGATTTTTTTAGTTTTGTTAAAATATTTTTTTCTAGTTGTGTTCACCAAGGATGGTTGTGGCAATGCCATAGATATTTTTCTATGTTATGAAAAAGATAGTTGTGAAATGGGTTACAGGTGGTGGAATGTTGGTTCCACTTCCAATTTTGACCAGGCTTCACCGTGGTGAAGGGGCTGTAGTATATGCCTTCTGTTTGGCTGAGCTCTATAATGTGGAGGTAGATGATGTTTTGTGGAGTTCCAATGAGTTGAGTTGGGAAGTTCTACATTTTCTTTTTGTGTAGTTGTGGTGTGGTGCATGGGTTGCACCATGGAACTGTGATGGAATAATAGTATTTGGGTGTGGTTTGCACCATGGATTCTAGAATCTAGTTTGATCATGGGTTATTGTGGTGTAGTGTAATGGGTTGTGTCATAATCTTAGGTAAAAACCTGATGATTGTGGCATGGGTGTTGGTTATGAATTGTGGTATTATATTTTTTAGATTGTGTACAACAACCCAACTTCCATCAAAAAAATTTATTTTTCTAATTTTCTCTTTCTAACATTAAGCACTTAAGAGAAGGATTCTATGGCCTTTAAGTTCCTTTTTTATCAGATTCTACCCCCAGCATTAAGAGATATATTCTTGATGTTTTATCTCTATTATAGATGTATTTTTATCTATACAAAGGTTCTAACTCATGAATTACATAAAGTTATTTCATATTCCATTGGTTTCTTTATTAAATTGATAGATTTGATATCAATGGGGTTTTGTGTAAATAGGTACATGTTTTTAAAGGGATTTTGATTTAAAAATGTATTTGGACTCAATATTTTTTGATCAAATTCTCTTAAAGTGAATTTGATTATAAAATTGGTATTCAAGAATGGAATCCACAAATATTCACAATGAAAATGTTTTTATAAAATTTTCTCATGGTTTCCAAATGGTGTTAACTAGTATAGAACATTGCAAACCTTGGGTGTATCGAGAAATGAACTTGTCACTCATAGTCTGTGCTATTCCACTAGAGGTTTGATATCGAGAGACTGTTTGTTCGGAATCAATATTTTTTTGATTCACGTGATGCATGTATTAGTGATTTATTTTTTGTATAAGTATTTCTATGGGTTGGAGCCTAAATTGTGTGTGTTTTAATTTATTCTTTGTTTTTCACATGATAGTATATTTTCAGGTTGGTCGGTCACTTGTTTATCATATGAAACATCCATGGATAGTTTTTTATATTCTTATATGATTTTTCACCTATACTTATCATTTTCCATGTCTCTATAAATATTAAAGGCTTTAATGAAAAAACATAGGATTCTTTACATAATGGTTATCTTTTGGAAATTGTTTATAATTTTTTTTAAAGATAGTGTTAAAATTTTCTTGGTATTATACTTAGTATAGATTCTTTAGTGAAATATCAATAGGAATTAGGCTTACACAATACTTTTTCCCTTTGGGAAATTGTTGATGTGGTTTTGTAGGACTCAGGTAAAGGGAGGGGCATCATGTTGTTCTCCAGCTTCTCTTGGTTGTTGTCACCTTAATAGTGGGAATGTTTGGTGGTGATCGAAGGTCACGTGGAGCTTAGAAATTGGAATTAATAGTTTTATAATCTGTTTTAGCTCATTGGGCTTGAAATTTTATATCTCATGGTCGCATATTTTTCTTCTTCTTTGAAATATGTTTTTTCTTCAGTTATATATGAGACTTGTGTTGTTCGTTTCTTTTCACCTCACCATGTGACAGACCTTTTTGTGATACATGCCTAGTTGACCTGAGTTGGTTCTTTACAAAAATGGTATCATATGATTTTACCCAGCCTAAAGTGTTATGACACTACTTGGGTTTAGTTGGATGTCCTTGGTAGATTCGATTCAGGGCTGTCAGAATTTGGTTAGTAAGTGTGGGAGGGTGCCTAACTAGATCACTTCTCGGTCTGAACTTATGTTACCATGGGTGGCAAGGATTTTTTCCAATCTCGATATTTTTGGTTGATGTTATTTAAATAAACTATATTTTTGGTTTATTTTGATGGACCTATTCCTTTTTTTGTATTGTTTTTCATTTATAGAATACATGATTGCTTTATATTCATATTATTTAGAGTAATTAATATGGATTTTGGGATTTGGTCTTATGAATTGGGAATTTTCTCTTAAGATTATTGGTTATTATCTTATATTTATTAGAAAATGTCTTCTAGAAGAGTTATTTAGAATATGAGTGAGGAAACTGTGGGAAAAGATCTGCAAACAAATCCTCCAGTGGACCCATATTTAGTAGAAGCTATAATCCACACTATTTAGACTTTAGGTCAGGTGGGTGTTGGATTACTGGGTGGAATGCTGGATCATGGATTAGAATTAACTATGTTTAATCCACCCATATTCTATGGATATAAAGGACCCTAATAATCTGAATAATGTATTGAATGGGATAAATGGGTCTTCCATTTTCTACAAAACAAATAGGACTCTTAGGTGGGTTCTTCCACGTATATTCTCGAAGGACCAAGAAGGAGATGGTGGGACTCCATCATGAAATCTATGTTCCATGAGAATTTAACCCAGTCTTATAAAAAGAAAACCTTGAATCGATAGTTTTATCCTTAATCATTATATGTGGAAAATACTTGGGAATTTCAATCCTTAGAGAAAGGTGAGTGTATAGTTTTGGAGTAATCCACCCGTTTCTCTAAGTTAGTGAACCTAGCACTTGAGATTCATATAAATGATTACCTTAAGGATAAAATGATTGATATGGGTCTGAGATATGATATTCAGTCTATGTTGAATCTCTTATGCCTTTTGTACTTTATGAAGGCAATTGAAGAAGTGGTTATGAATGAGGTAGTCATAGCTGGGATAACTATTTTGGGTGGAGATTTTGTTGGAGTAGCTATTAGACATAGTGTGTCTTCTAGACAAAAACGAAAATCTAAGGGTGCTTAGTTTTCTTTGGGAGTGTTTTTGGGGGCTTCATTAGGATAACATCAGGTTGTTTTCTATGAGGGTGAAAGGCCTAGTCATGTCATGCAGAACTATATGGAAGCTACAATGCCATGAAAATTCTATTATGTTTTTAATAGAAATCTTATTTTATAATTATTTTTTTATGATAAAATATAAATTCTTTTACATTTCATAATAAATTTACACTTCATGTATAATAGTTACCAAGTACAATAAATGTAATATTTAATGATATAAACAAAACTGTATTAATTTTTGGAGACTATAAACATATTCTGTTAAAAAATATTTTATGATAAATTTATAAGTTTTAAGTTAAATTTATTTTCATTAAATAATCTAATAAACAATTTTTTATATTATAATATATTTTAGTAAAGTCCTAAATAATTTATATAATGTCTAGAAAGTTTATTTTTCAATGAAATTTTGAAATTTCAATAAATAAGGATATTTATTTAAAAGATAAAATTATAATATTAAGATAATTATTTTGATAAATTAAACTATATCTTGGTATAGAGGACCCAAGAATTATCTTAGGGTGATTATTTTGGGAATTTTCTGAAAAAGTTTATGTTTTGGTGAAAAAGTAAAAATTGCTGCTTTATAAATCACTACGATTTTATGACATCAATATTAGGTCAACATGAAAAAAATTTATGAAAAATTTTATTCAATCAAAATAAAATTTAATAATCATAATAATGAATTTATATATATTAATTTTAATTTATAAATTTATACCATACATATTGGAACAAAAAATTTTAATTTCAAGATAAAAATTATTTTTTGGATTTAGTGCATTAATTGGGTTGGATAGAATGTATTTTTTGAATTAGGGTTCCTTTTAATGTCCAAAAAATTTCTCCCACTCATTAATAATCCAAAAAATTGGTTGGAATTTATTTCATCCTAAAGTGGTTTGATTATATAATAAAATAACGTATATTTGAACCCTTAAAACCACCCCTACTCAAGTATAAATATCCCCCTTTCCATAATCACATTCCACAACAAAGATTTTTAGAATGATTTATCTCTTAATACAGTTATCAAAATTCCCTAAAAGGTGGATCCATGGTTCCAAGGTGTCTTTATATAGCTTTAAGATCCATCCTTCTATGGTAGAGGATCATTTTCTCCACTTCTTTCATTTCAAGTTCTTCTTTTTTCTAGGCCTATGATTCCCAATTTATTATGATATAAAGTTATTTTAAATACATTAATTATTGTTAATTTTATGTCTTTTTAATAAGAGACTATATTTCTCTCTCATTGTAGATTTTTCCTAAGTCATTACTCTGTCGAAATAAGGGTTTCTCACCCCTCTTTTACAACTACCAATAAGTGAATTTATTATATATATATTTTATATTAAAATGAAATTATTTTGAAGATTTATTTATTAATGAATTCATATATCCTTGGTATTTTTTTGATATTTTTTAGGATGCAATAAGTTATTGAAATTGAGTAAAAGGATATGAAGCAATAATAAATTACATAAAATGAAGGTCTTTAAAAAATCTGATGATCATGGAGCAATTCCAAGGTACATAACCAAAGAACTAAGTCAAAATGAGGCTCCCAGAGAATAAAAATGATATTATTCATCGTACTGTGTACCAAGACAAGTCATTAATGAACAATGGTTCATGAAGTTGTGGAAGGAATCCATCAAAAAAGTTGACATGTTTCACCACATGGCAGATAAGTTTCACATCTCGATATAACTGATGATTCCCAAAAATGATTCCTGTCATGAATATCATACATGTGTTGTAAGATTTACACATAGTGTAATCACTACATGACATGTAAAAGATTTATGGGGGATAAAAATTCCAATATTCGATGTATCTTCAAATTTTGACATGTTTTAAGAACTGGGACCCACCCATAAACGCTTTTTGACCAATCATTAATGGAATTTTATTCCTCTTGATCCTATATAGACTCTATAAATTGAGGTCTAGGATACCACTGTGAAAGAGATCCCAAAGACCAATGCTTGGAGTGAGAATATGCACTATGCAGGGTCCTCCCAAGTTTCATCTCTGTTCTCATTATGCTTTCCTTTCATTTATTACTTCCCTTTTATTCTATCATCATTAGGATGAGGGGGTAAACCCACCTTGTTCTGGGGTTATTTAATAGAATGGGTAAGGTTCTGTTGTGTTGATTTCATTTTCTTTAGTCATGTATTTGGGTTTTCATAATTCTTAATCAATTTCCAATCCCTTTATTTTACTTCTATCATGACCATTGGTATTTGAATCCGAAAAGAATGTTAAAATATCACAACTGAAAAACCCAAAAGGAAGCATAAACATTGTCTAATTAAGAGGAATCAGGTTTAAATATGTTATTTAAACATACATTATTAAGTGAAACCCTAAATTTCCAATCCTGGGAAAATAAGGGATTATGTTGTCAAGGAGGGGATACGATGACCATTAGATCTCCATCATCTTGACTCTGAAACTAATCATGGATTAATGAACATATTTTCTAAAAATAAAATTTCTCAAAAACCCTCAAAATACAAAATCTAGACATGCATTTCAAATAATATTTCAGACTAAATAATCAAAATACTTCATCTTCATTATTTTTCATTCAAAATGTTTCCAAAACCCCAATCTAATTCTTCCCCACTTTCTTCATTTCAATCAAATAAAATATTTTGAAAAAATAAATAAACTAATTCACCATCTCTATGGGTTTTACCTCAAACATTTCTAATACTACATTTTAATTAATTGATAATAATAATTTGAGTTTTTATAATTGTTTTATTTTTATTAGACCCATATAGAAATAATGATTTCATTTACCCCTATCAAAACTAGTGCCATTTTCCGGGATAGTTACAAGTTAGTTTTTATGTTTCTATTAATTTTTAAATTTTTTTATTTATTTTAATTTATCAATTTACACTTGGTTTATTTAGTTTGTTCATTTCAGTTTTTTAATTTTTAAATGCATGACTACAACAACTAAGAAAAATGAAAAAAGGATTTTGTATTGAATATTGAACTGGAGAAAAGCTCAAGGAAGAGAAAGGAAGATACAATCATGGTTGAACCATAGAAACATCTAGCTACCAGAGGTGTTATTAAAATATCTAGGGCTATGTAAGCTCAATGACTATGGGCATCCATCGAACATATCATTGAAATCAATAATCTTGATATCTCCTTTGGCGAAAATAAACTTTGAGATTAAACTTGTAATCATCCAGATTATCTCAGACAACATTCAATTCATTGGACTACTACATGAAGATTCAAACACATATTTGGAAACTTCTTTCAGTTCTAGGGAACATTCCAATTTCAAATTGTTTCAAGAAATGTAGTAAGAATCTGTCTTTTTCTAATTTTATTACATGAGAGAGATTGAGATTGATTCCAAATCCTAAATCCACTTTACATTAATACATGGGATGATTTGGCTTGAAACGTTCTCACCCAATTCTTCCCACTTTTCAAATCAATGGACATATAAGTAAATATTGTAATCTTTTGTCAATTTGAATATGAATCTCTATATTATTCATGTAAAATATATGAATGTGTGACTAGAAAATTCACTCATCATGATATAGATCTATAAATTCTAATAAAAACATTCTATAATGTTATTTCTTTGAAAAATAGGTTGATTCTAGACACTAAAGTTGGAGGATCCCTGACAAAGAAGTCAGCTGAAGTGAGATACAACTTGTTGGATGAAATGGAGAGAAATAGTTTCCAATGGTAAGTAGATGGGAAAAAATGAAAAGGGGTTCACACAATAAAAAATAATTACTAGATGGTGGCACAACTATAATTATTAACCAAGAAGATGAAAATCATGATGGGATGGGAGAAAAACCCCCAAGTTATGTATATAAAAGATATAAATTATGCTGATTACAATCATGGTATTAAATTTCAAGGTTGGAAGCATCAAAAAGTAAAAGGATATCAACCATGGTCATAAGGGTTCCAACAAAAATCATCCCCTGAAACCATACTACTAAGCCAGGTCCATACATTGGAAGTGAAGCTAGCTATATTCATGACCACAACTGGGGTTGTAATTAATGGAATTAAATCATAATCAATGAACCAAAATGCTACATTTTGGAATGTGGAGCATAAATTTATCCAAATTAATTATCAAATCACAGAGAGAACTATAGGATCACTACTAGGATTCCTTGAAGTATGTCAACATAATGATTTAAATGCTTTACTAAATAGAAGTGGGAATCAAACAAACATAAGTGGTATTGAATTTATAGTATTTAATGAAAAAAATTCAATAAATAATGATAAAACTAAATTGAGAATAGAAAATAAAAAATTTCTGAAGAAGTTGAATAGGAATCAGTGTAATGAATGACACAAGTGATGATCAATGCATAAAAAAGTAAATTTTTGGAACACTTTAAAAAATTTCATATTAATATTCCTTTTTTCAGTGGCACTCACAAACATGTAGACCTATAAAAATAATTCATGAATGAGATGGTAACTGATAAGAAGAAGATGGAGGAAATTTGGACCTTTCCACTCACATGAGAATGTTTTAGGATTGTATTAAGGGACCTTCCTATGAAGAAATGTGACCCAGATAGCTTTTTAATTTCAATATTTATCAGAGCCATATAATTTGGAAAATATGTTTGTGACATAGGTGCGAGTTGCAATATCATGTCGTACATGATATTCAATTATTTGGAACTAGAAGACACTAATCCCAAAATATTTTCACTTCAATAGGCATAATTAACATTGAAGTACCCCCGAGGATTGATCAAGGTTATCCTAATAAAAATTGACAAGTTTATCTTTCCCATCGACTTCATAGTTCTAGATATAGATTAAGATAAAAATTCACTCATTATAGGGAGACTATTTTTATCCATTGGTCTTCAAATGATCAATGTCCAAAAAGATAACTTTGTCTAAGAGTTTGATATGACCAAGTAAATTTCAAATTCCACTGGGAAATGTAGAACCGTGATGTGTAAGATGAACTGTGTTTGGAGAATATAATAAACCTAAAGTTTAGGGTTTCATTGAATATAATGAGATAAATGATTTTGCTACAATTGTGAAATATTATTATTGACTAATGAATAAAGAGAATATGAGGGCCAAAATCACTGACACCAAAAGAAAAGCATACTCCACTACATTTTTAAAAGGGAAATAGGTATAGATAATACACAAACTTCAATTTAGTTCATTCGGATTAACAAAAAAATGGTGGATTAGTCCAACAGAGATTAAGAAAATACAACCATTATGAAGAATTAAGCTATTTAGAGAGGAAAAATTGGAACTGACCTTCACAATTAGGACACAATTGAGACCATTTATATACCCTGACTAGGTAAAACATTTCCAATCACTTTTCACATGATTGGAATTTATACGAGGTATGTTCGAGATAATTTTTGTTAACAAAAGAAATTTTAATAGGAAATCTGATTATATTTTTGTATTTTTTCTTTAGTTGGGTTTTAGGTGTACATGATGTCTCATTAAATATTTTTAAATTCATTGATAATGGCATGTATTTTAACTAGTTAATTTTTAATTGGAAATACCATCAATACCCAAACCATAACCAAGAATTAGTAATCACAAGAGGAGCCTACAGTACAATTACACATCATGAGAAAAGTAAAAATCATGAATTTTTCTACGAAAACATTACAACAAACTTCAAATAAACACTAAAAATTGTAGTAAGTGTTTCAGTTTGTAATTATTCCCCACATTTAATTAGTGTTTTTAACTTCCAATTGAATTCCCTTCATTTAATTCATTATTTAATCAACTAAACTAGGGGACATAAACTGCCAAGGATAATTACCATGCCATGAATTTATATTTCTTCATTAATAAATTTGAATGAGAAAAATAGGGAAATGAATTAGTATAGATAAGCCTACGGATCATGAGTTGATAAATAATGATTTGAGGAGCACGTCAATCATTGTAAAAGAATGTTTTTTGAGATTTGACCATGATATAAATTTATGATATTTTCATTTATTGATTAAATTATTAATATTTTTTTCCATGATCAGTTGTCCGAACCATTCGTATCATCCTCGAGATATCCTCTAAGCAAATATTTTTCATTCCTTATATAGTATATTTCTTTTGAAACTTGATCTTGTTATATTCTAGAACATTATTTGCATCTTATCAAATATATGAATGAACTAAATCAATTTTAATATGATTGAGGAATATTTTTTAGACCATATCCTAAGGCCCACCTAGAATTAATCCTTTTTAATCATGTGGAATCCATGAACATATTTTTGGGAAATGAGCTGACTTACAAGAATATCATACCCTTTCCTTCCATCCTTTAAATAATTTGCATGATATTTAAAAGAATAAGTATAGTGGAGGAATATCCTAGGTTATAATAAGATATAATTTATCAAGGATATTTTATTGGGTGATTATCCATTGTGATTTAGGGAGTGGCCATATATTTGTCATTTTAATTCATTATTCACCTCCCTTGCAAAAATGAATTTGAAAATAATAAAAAAAGGGTTTTATCTAAGGAGGATCAAAAATCAATATTTTCCAAAATAATGATATTTTGATCCAATGATGGTATGTGATGGATGTGAGATATTTCTTAAGCAGAAATTAAAAATAAAAAATAAAAAAAAGATAAAAAAATGAAAAATAAATAGAGTTTATTTATTCATTGTGATTACATGTATCATAGAAGCACTTTGAGCTTTTTATGGGGATAGAGAAATGATATCTATGAACCGAGATTTTTATTGATATTATTTCTTGATTATCATGTAAAGTACATTAGATAAAAACCTCATTTATGGATTCTTACTTGATTAATATCATTTTCCAACCTCTTGTATGCCTCAGAGTCATTGGATCTTACGTGGTCAAGCCCTCATGATTAATTTTGATCTTTTCTTTATGCTTTTGAGATACTATATTCCTTTAAATCATATGGTATGTGTCATTTATTGAGGTGTGTGAATCACCATATTCATTTGTACCTTGATTATGAGAGTAAAAATTTACATGAGGTAAATTACAAAGGGTATGCATATTAATAATTAATTGAAAAATGAAATTGGATGAATGAAAAGAATTCGATATTTTGAAAGAAGAAAATTAAAAGACATCATCAATTTATATTATTCAAAAAATGATGCGTTGATAAAATTTCTAGATGTGATGCTCAAACGTTTATTTTTACATTTGATCAATTTTTTTTGTTGACATTGAATTTAAATCATGCTACAATAATCATCCATTGTGGTATGTTGAGATTCTATCATTAAGAATAAGTATGAATTAAAGTGTGGGGGGTTTTATTAGTTAATTTATTATATATATACTTTATATTAAAAATTAGTGACTTTATTGATTTAATTTTTAATTCATGCTTATATCCTTTATTTTTTTCTCATATTTTTTAGTATGCAACATTTTATGGAAATTGAGTAAAAGATATAAAATGAGAAAAAATCCATAAAATTAAGGTATTATAAAAAATATTATGATCATGGGGAACTTCCAAGGGTCTTAATTTAATAATAGAGTCAAAATAAGTCTCATAAACCATAAATAGGACATTACACATTTTGACTTCATTATACATCTTGTACCGGTGAAAGTCATAAAAGAACCACAAGTCATGAAGTAGATGAATTTTTCTAGAAGGGAAGTTGATATGTGTTGCATCATGACACATATGTTTCAGGATTTGACACAAGTGATGATTCCTAGAAATATTTAATTTCATGAATATGGAACACATGGTTCACGATTTACAGGTGGTGTAATCACTACATGATGTGTAAAAGGTTAAGATGGTAAAACAATGGCCATATTTGATGTATATTGAATTTTTGAAAATTTTTAAGACATGGGGCCTACCCATGACCACTTTTGACCAATATTAAAGGACATTAAATTTTACATGAACCCATATGGGCTCTATAAATAGAGGTTTAGGCAGCTACAATGAAAAAGATCTTAGAGACTAAAGCTTGGAGCAAGAAGCTGTGACATGAAGAATCCTCCCCAGTTTCATCTCCGTTTTCATTTTTATTTCTTTTTCTTTATTCCATCCCTCTTATTATATCTTCACTAGGATGAGGGGGAAAGCATGCCTTATGATATGTTTTTATAATAGAATGGGGAAGGTTTTTTGGATTGATTTCTTTTTATTTATTAATGTATTTAGTTTTTTGTAATTCATAAATAAATTTCAAATCCATTTTTTTAAATTCTATCAGGACCACTGGTATTTGATTCTTAAAGAAAATTTAAAATTCTTAAAATGAAAACTATAAAAGGAAGAATAACCCTTTTTAAATTTAGGAGAATCAAGTTAAAATATTGTAATAAAAGAAACTTGATTCAGTGAAACCCAAAATTACTGGCCAAAGGGAAATAGGGGATTACCATGTTAAGGAGGGGTTTACTTGACCATTTGATCTCCCTCATCTTGAATACTAAACTAATCATTGACAAATAAACTTATTTTAGAACTAGATCTGGGTGTGTTGGTTTGGGGTGTCCTATTCTGTATCAGACTTTAATTTTGTTATTTTGGGGAATTATGATTTAAAATATTTGGGTACAGAGCCTTAGAATGATAAAAAAATCTCAAGAAGACATAATTAATTATAACCATTATGACCACAATGGATTAAAATATCCTAGGTGTTAATAATATTTCATTTTTATACCTAACATTTAAGTGAACATTTAATTTCCTTGTTGTTATTCAATGAGTAAAATTGTGAGGTCACAATTTCGTTATGTGAGGAATAATGTAATAACCAAAAATTTATTTTATGTTATTAATAGAACGATTATTTTAAAGAGAATTTTTTATTATGAGAACATATAAATACTATTACATTTCATAATAACTTTACACATAATGGAAAACTATAAGTAGGAAGGGTAAAGGGATTATCTAATGATATCATCCAAATTGTATTATTTTTTAGAGACTATAAACATAATCTATTAAAAATGTATTTTTTGATAAATTTATATATTTTTGATAATTTTTTTGGGAAATAATATTATGAAACACTTTATAAATTGATATAAAGATATATATTATAACTAAGTCCTAAATAATTTTTATAATGGCCCAGATGTTTATTTTTTGATGAAATTGCTAAATTTTAATATATAAAAATATTTATTTAAAGTTTAAATTATACTATTTAGATAATAATTTTGACAAAATAAACATCCTTTTTTGACTAAGAACATTAATATTATCTTAGGGTTATTTTTTTGTATTTTTATGACCAAGTTGATTTTTTTGGTGAAAAAGTGAATATTGCTACTTTAAAAAGCTTCAGAATTTTATGACATCATTATTATGTCATCATGACTAAAAATATATGAAACATTTTATTTAATAAAAATATATTTAATAATTATAAATTTGAACATAAAAATACTAATTTTAATTTATTAATTTATATGTTACATTTTGGAATGAAAACTTGGAATTTCAAGAGAGAAAATAATTTTTGGATTATGTGCATTAATTAGGATGTATGGAAGGTAATTTTTGAATTAGGGAGCCTTTTAACTTTAAAAACTCTCTAACACTTATTAATAAGATAGTAAATTGGTTGTAATTTATTTTACCCACAAGTGGTTGACATATATAATAAAACAACCATTATTTTAACCCTTAAAACCACCCCTTCTCATGTACAAATACCCCCTTTACCTCCTCACTTTCCTCACTAAAGAATTTGATAATTATTTTTCTCATAATACCCCTCTTAAAATTCTATCTAAGGTGGTTCCAAGGTTCTAAGGACTCACTCTCCAAATTTTATAAGTATTCCTCCAAGGTATGGGATCTTTTCTTCCAATTCTTTCGATTAAAGATCTTATTTTGTATAAGCCTTTAATTAATAATTAATTATGATTTAAAGCGATTTTAAATAACCCTATTACTATGAATATTATGGGTTTTAAGGAGAGACTTAATTTCTCTTACATTATATTTTTTCCTAAGTCACTACTCTACCAAAATAAGGTTTCCTCGCCCCTCTTTTACGATTACCTTTGTAAGAAATTTGGAATTCCTTATTATTTAAATATGACATATTATTATATGTCATTATTATAATTTACTTAATAATTTATCAATGATTTATCACCATTCCCTCTCATTATACTACCTTTATATTTAATTTTAATTATCATGGTTTCCCATGGCCATAAAAACATCCTAAGTTTGTTAATGAAAAGTGTGTATGGTTTTTACAGCAATGACATCCCTATTTGGATACTAATGGTGGACATAGTTTACACTCAGAAGCATCTAGTGATTAAAAACCCCAAAAGTGTTGTTTAGGTATATATCAGCCATCGTTTTTGGGCACAGTGAGTGGTCCTGCACCTAGTTTGACGCTCTTGGGGGATTTTATTTGGATAATTCACATGCACTTTATGAACCATAATAAAGAATTAAATTATATGGATTGATATTTATATTCAAATGATAACCCTATTCCATGAATATATTCTTAACTACTTCTTATTATCATCACCTCAATTGGATTACTTTCTTTTTCAATGTGAACATCTTATTGTTCCTAAGAAGATTGTTTTGTAGGTTTTGGGAGTAGCAGAAGTGCGGGAAGGGCGGTGCCCAAATTTTATTTTTTCAATATTGATGACCAATCCGACATCTATGAAAGTTAACATTGTGATCTATGGAATTGATAAATGAGATTAGAAAAGGGTAATCATGCCAGAACCAGAGAGAGAGGATATCATCGCATATTTTTAATAATTAGTATAATTGGATAAAGAATTGCCTCTAAAGAATTATTTCTTTATTGATGAATCTGATAGAAAATATGTGGTGTACCATCATTGTGTTGGAGAAACAAATTGTTGATTTTCTCTAGTGGTGATCCACATGTGTTCTAGGAATCTCCAGATTTCATTGAAGGAGTCTTTATGTGATAACACAGAAGATCCTTATGCTTGTGTCATCTTCCTTGATCACCTTGAGAATCAGTTCCAAAGTGTTCTCCTTGATCCAGTGGAGGAGGATTGATTTTCATTCATGGAAGCATTCTTAGAGAAAGGATCTTTCTAGGCTTGAGAGGATTCTCCAATATTATTGTGAAAAAATGAAATAGCTATTGATAAAATAATATAACTAGGTATTTTTATTTCTACGGTTAAATTAAAATAATTTGACATGTTCCCTTGCTTATTTTTTTAATCCCAGCAAAACCCCATGTCATATAATAATAATAATAATAATAATAATAATAATAATAATAATAATATTTCTCGACATGCACTTAACTTGTGAATTATAATTAAATATTATTTGATCAAATAATATTCATTGTTATTATTTCTCATTAAGACATTAAAATCAGTCTTCCATTCCTCCAAAATATTTATCTGACCTTGAATAATAGCTATTTCTTTATTAAATAAATATCACCATATAATTAAACAATAAATAAATAATTATTATATTAACTAAATTGAAAATAAATATTTATTAAATATTCCTCTCACAATATATTCTGTAAAATAACTAGTGACAGAATAAATGCAATCAATCATACATGAATAATAATTAGAAAATATTCAGGAATAATAATTATTCAACCTATTAAATAATGAATTATTATATATTATTTAACTAAAATTCTGGATACACTTAGTGTGTGACACTCTAGGCCTCTTTCTTAGAGGAATTAGGTGAAATATGCTGAATTCAATAGATAGCATCTAGAAACATGCAAAGTCACCAATAGATAAAGGAGTTAATGTCACAACAACATGTTACCACATACAAATTTTTACTGTCTAATATAATCCCTTTATCACAAAATCTCTAATCTAGAAAGTTTCATGCCAGTTCCATCAAACTATATACTCGATATCTCTTTCATAGACTTTCTAGAAATAGAACCTTCCTATAGAACACCATGTCCATGGATTTATTTAGGTTATATCATTTCTATCAAAGGGCCTTAGATATTGAATTTTTTTAAAGAATTTAAGGGATAAATCCTTTCCCACATTATCCATTAATATAATATTAATCATGATGCACCCAAGATATCCTACCTTACCAAGAACATATGTCATCATAATTTTCATCAACACATATAGGTTCATGACTCATAATACTCATTAATAATAATATTAAAGTCTATGGGCCAATACAAACGCCTGTAGAAATGAACATCCAATGACATATATAAATGTTTATTTCCTACTGGCATGTCTCGTTCTCATAATATCCTACTAGATATTACCTTGAGGGGTCACCTTCAGAAGTTGCCTTAGATTCCTATGAGTCTACACCCTTGATAGACCATATCTTTTGTGTCCCTAAAATGATATCATTTTTCTATAGAACATTTATTAAATAATAGTTTCATAGAACCTCCGAGTTCTCATAAAATTTTGGAACTACTATGACCATTTAGTTTGACAACTATTTTTAGGGAATTATCACATTATATTTTATACAGATGAATAATCATGATGTGTTAATTAGTTTATTAATATTAAAAAAATTAATACATGTTTATCATGAGGTATATAAAATTTGTTTCTATGGAACCAAATCCAACAGACTCCAACTTTCACTAGATCCAACTGCTAATAACCGTGAGTCTGATTTCCCTCACATGATACTCATTATTCTGCTGAGATAGGCCTTTAGTCAAGGTGTCTTCCATATTCACTTCCATGAGTACTCTGCTCACTGAAACTTTACCCCTTAGATAAAAATCCTTTAAGAGGTTATACTTCCAATATATGTACTTTATATGTTGGTGTGACCTTGAAACTTTTTCAAGATCCATCACTACAGTATTATCAAAATACAATTTTATAGGATCTTTACTTCTAAGTACCACATCATGCTCCTAGAAAAAGTTCCAAATCCATATGGCTTATTTGGATTCATAAAAATCTTCTATATACTTGGACTATACTATAGAATCAGTGAAAATTGGCTACTTTAAACTCTTCCAGTTCACAACTCCTCTGTTTAGACAAAAAATATATCCTAATTGTGACTTTATATAATTTTGATCTTTATAAAAACCACCATCAATATAACCCCAAATGACCAGATTCTCATCTCCTCCATACACCAGAAACATATCCTTAGTTCTTCTTAGATACATAAGGATAGCCTTAACATCAGTCCACTATTGTTCTCTTGGATCTTCTTGATATCTTCTAACCATGCTCAATGCATAGGCAACATCATGTATAGTACATAACATGACATACATGATTGATCCTATCACTGAAGCGTATGGGATCTTATTAATTCCATATTTCTATTTTTGGGTCTAAGGACACATTTTCTTATAGAGATTTCAACCATGTGACAGTGAAACCAATCCCCTCTTGGATTGTTCTAAGCTAAATCACTTTAGTATCTGGTCAATATATGTACTATGGCTTAGTACATGAATCCTCTTAGATCTATTATGAATTATCTTGATCCCTAAAATATAGGCTACTTAACCTAATTCAAACATGGATAAGAACTTATTCAACCAGTCCTTAATAGACTGTAAGACCAGTATATTGTTTCTAATAAGTAATAGGTCATCAAAAAATACTACAAGGGTAATGACTACATTTCCACTAAACCTTTTGTAAACACATGACTCACACTAATTCCTAATGAAAGAAAATTATTTTATAGATTCATTAAATCGAATGTTCCATGGAATAGATGGTTTCTTCATTCCATAAATTGATCTCTAAAACTTTAAAATCTTTTTGCCATCATCTAGATTCACAAACCCTTCTGGTTGTGTCATATAGACTTCTTCCTGAAGGTTCCCATTATGAAATGTAGTTTTGTCATCCATCTTCTAAATTTCATAGTCATGGTAAGCTGCTATAGCAATTAGAATTTTAATGGATTTAAACATGTAAATTGGTTAAAATGTTTCATTATAATCAATTTATTAATACTGATTAAAACATATATCCACAAGTCTTTCTTTATAAGTAATTAAATAACCTTCCATGTCTAGTTCCATCTTGAATACCCAATTGAATTAAATGAGATTTATATCAACTGGTGCATCAACTAGATCCCAAACATGGTTCTGATACATGGAATCCATTTCAAAATTCATGGATTCTTTCTATTTTTCTACTTCCAATCTCTACACTGCCTCATTGTATGAGAGAGGTTCATCATTTTTAACCAATAATGAATCACTATCTTCAGTAAATATAAAACCACATCTCTATGGTTCTCTTAACTCTATTACACTCCTATGTAGTAGTTATGTTTTAGGAACTACTTCTTGCACAAGAATCTATAAAATCTGTTCCTATACCAACTCTTTTGTGTCTTGAGCATAAACATCATCAAAGTCAATTTTAATCCCACTATACTTTTTCTAGATGTTCTCCCTCTAAAGAATGATTAGTTTTTTTGTTTCAATCACTTTCATTTCCAAGGTTTTTTATAGGTAGTATCCCTTTATTTCCTTGGTATAACCTATAAAGATACACCTCCTTCCCTGAGGTGCTAGTTTGTTTTCCAAGAAGGCCTTAACAAATGCCTCACAACCTCATACACGTGTATGTGAGAAAATGGGTTTCTTTCCACTTTATAATATAGAGGTAATTCCATTTTATACTGAATTTGGTACTCAGTTTAATGTTTATGCCGTATTTTGTAATGTATAACCCCGAAAGGATAATTAATGATCTACATGAATCATCATTGAATGTACCATATATAACAAGTTAAGGTTCCTCCTTTCATAAACACCATTCCACTATGGCGTGTAAGGAGGAGTGAGTTGACATAAAATCCCAAATACCTAAAGAATGTTGGTGAAATATTAGTTAAGATATTCAGCACATCAATCCAATCGAAGATTATTTTTCTTGACAAGATGATCCTCTACTTCATTCTTGAATTCCTTGAATTTATCAAAGGACTCATTCTGATACCTCATTATGTAAATATATCCATATCTACTCAAGTCATCAGTAAAAAAGTTTATGTAAGAATATCCACTACTAGCTTCTACTAGAAATGGCCTACACATGTAACGTCCCAGTTCCAGGTGTCACTCAACGGGTGCCCCAAACCCAGTTTTCCACGTGACCTCAAGTGTGTTTCCCCAAATTCTAGAGGCTGCTGACTAGCAGTGAGGGCCCAGGTCTGATAGTGGGGAAACTATGCCCTCATTTGTCAAAGTGCAGTGCAGCAGAATACAAATAAAACATACAACGAACAGTGGATGTAGTAAATCATACACAACAAAAATAAACAATAGCAGTGGATATAACCAACAGTAGATAAATAATAATGTTGCTTGTCTCAAGTTCTAGGAAAACAGCCAGAATATGTTATACATCAATACAGTACACCCAAAGGCATAGTACAACAAAACAAAGAAAAATAGCTGGCAGCGGCATCGCGAGCCTAGGCTCGGTCCCATGACCTCCTACTCCGCAGCAACAGTCAAGTACCTGTATAGGGAATCTTGCCCCTATCCACACCTGCAGAAATGTATTCTGTTTGGGCCGAAAAGTGTGACCCAAACAGGGTATGAGAAATAAATTCCTAGTAGTCACCCACTAGGCTCATGCCCAACTGCGTGTAAGCAAGAAACAACATTGTGCAATAGTAAAATTCAATAAAGTAAGAAGTACTGAAAACTAACTAACTTAACAATTAAATTTACATTTTATTATTTGTTTAATCCATTAAATATTAGAAATCACCTCACTGCATTTCTATGTAAATAGTCCATGTCCTTAAACAAGAAAAACTAAACCCTCAGGTAAGCAGAATCCAACCCGCAAGTATAGCCCTAAGGCATAACAGAATTTTTCCTTAAGCATAGGAAGTGTTTCCCTCAGGCACAGAATTCAAGCTTTCAGGCATGAAATGTTTCCCTCAGGCGAAATAATACATTGCCCTTAGGCTAATACATTCACGCCCTCAGGCTAATACAGTACAGTTCCCACAGGCTAATCACAACAGTGCCCTCAGTCAAAATGGTTAACTGGGCCATGCCCAATAGGTAAACAAGCAGTAAAAAGTATTTCCTCTCAAGGAAATTCTATAATTACTACTTTGAAGGCATACCCTCGGGTATCCTAGCCAAACGACTAAACAGTGGAACACACCCCCAGGGTGGTTTTGGATCCAAACAACGATCCCAACCAGCATTTTAATATCATAATTAAATACATAATCAATTCTAGGTGTAAATATAGAAACAGACTCAGCCACACGAAACCCCAACATGGGTTTGTGGCACAAAAATGCACAAAACACATGACAGTTGGAAAAATTAACACCAATCCACCTACCTTAAATGCCAATGAATGTTATACCCGAACACTGACTCCAGAAATGCCCAAGAACAACGCAAATCTGAAGAAGAACAATACTCGTTTAACCTCAAATAACTCTTATTAGGAGAAGAATTGGTAAGAAGTATTCAAGGAGATGGAAGCCCTTACCTGTGCGGTTCCAATGAGATCGTCTGAGGTAGAAACCGATTCCAAACGAATACTCGGTGGATCTTCAATGGTTCGGCCTCCTCCTTTGGCTCCAAAACGGCTCAAATGCCTCCTCTGACAAAAGAGGAGGCTACTGCCTATTTTAACCCGAAAAAACAAATTACATGATGTGTACTTCCGAGTACACGGTGTGTTCTTCCCAAATTTTAAATTGTTCCTCTGGCGGCTTCCCGCCAGCGCGGCACTATTCACCTGCTGACATGAGTACACGACATGTAGTCCTGAGTACACAGCATGTATTGCCGCCCAGCTGGCAGCTGCTCCACCGCCTTACTATTTTGGCCTACCGACTATCTACACAGCGTGTAAAGGACCACTACACGGCATGTAGTCGGTTCCTACACCCTTTGTCGCCGACATGGCTACACGCCATGTGTACTCGTCCCAACACGGCCAAAAGTACACGGTGTGTGAAAAAAGTACACGGCGTGTTATTCCAAGATTTAGGATTCTCCCCATTTTCCATATTTTATTAAATACACTAATGGAAAAGAGAAAAGAAGAATCTCGTACCTCAAGAGAAGTACTAGGTTCTTACAAACTCCCCCCCCCCTTATAGCAATTCATCCCCGAATTTCCTTTCCAAGGGTGATGAAGATATAGTCGTGAATAACTCCGGTCACTGAGCACGTACATTGGCCTACCGCTCCTAGGTCTTCTCTTGCACTCGGCCATGATACCATAGCACCCGTACGAGAGGAACTGACTGGTCTCGGAGAGCCTTTGTACTCCTGTCAACAATATGAATCAGATGCTCCTCAAAGGACGCATCTGCCTCCAGCTCAACCTCCTCGGGCTGAAAGACGTGAGATGAGTCTGAATGATAGTGACACAACTAAGATACGTGGAAGACGTTGTGCATGGCTCAGTACCGCTATGGTAACCGCAACTGATAATCAACCAGCCTGACTCTCTCAAGAATCTCAAATGGTCCCACATACCACGGTGAATGTTTACCCTGTCTCCTGATCTGCTTGTGTCCCAGCCTCGGCAAAACATGCAATAAAACCTGATCCTCGACCATGAACTCCAAAGGTCGTCTGCGTCGATCAACATATGACTTATGACGAGATTGTGTGGTAGCCATCTTCTTCGGAATAAATTGGACCTACTCAGATCTCTCCTGTACGAGCTGTGGCCCCAGTAAAGCTGCCTCACCTGCCTTTATCCAGCACAAGGGTGAACGGCATGGCCTACGGTATAAAGCCTCGTATGGTGCCATCTCAATAGTCACCTAGAAACTATTGTTATAGGAAAACTCAACTAAGGGTATATGGTTATCCCAAGAGACCCCAAATTCTAGGACGCATGCTCATAGAATGTCCTCTAGCACCTGTATCATATGCTCTGACTGGCCATCGGTCTGAGGGTGGTATGC
The DNA here is from genome assembly GCA_963277665.1 of Viscum album. NCBI lineage: Eukaryota > Viridiplantae > Streptophyta > Magnoliopsida > Santalales > Viscaceae > Viscum > Viscum album. The sequence goes on from OY728128.1 coordinate 331,309,286, forward strand.
CTTTCTTAGAAGCACTTGTGTACCCAGCACCCTCTGAAAACACTGCAAGAAACGAGACGTGAAGTAGGAATCCCTATCTGAAATGATAGAACAAGGGACCCCATGAAGATGTATGATCTCTCAGATATAAAGCCTTCTGAGCTCGTCAACACTGAAGGTCTCCTTGATTGGCAAGAAGTGAGCTACCTTCGTGAGTCTGTCCACAACAACCCACATGACATCATTGACATGAGGTGACCTCGACAATCCAGTCACGAAATCCATCGCGACATCATCTCACTTCCACTCCAGAATGGGTAACTGATATAACAGCCCAGCTGGTCTCTGATGCTCTGCCTTCACTTGTTGACAGATGGAACACCTCGTAACAAAACCAGCTACATCTCTCTTCATACTCGGTCACCAGTACTGATGTCTCAAATCACGGTACAACTTGGTAACCCTAGGATGAACTTCCCAAGCTGAAGCATGAAACTCTCACATCATCTCCTCATGTATATACCATGGAACCCATACTCATCCATGGAAACACAAAAACTCATCATCGTATATCATCCAACCAGGAGAAGGGTCCACACTTTCCACCGACTCCCGTAGAACAAGGCCTTCTGTATCAGAAAGCTGCCTCATCCTCACTCTATCTAGGAGGGTAGAATTCACAGAAAAAGATGAAAGATAAGTCTACCCCTGACTATCATGCACCTCCAGATGCATCTCAGAGAACAAGGACATGAGCTTCCACTCACCGTTGGACTCCTGTACTACCTGTATCTGAGTCTTCCTGCTCAGTGCATCAGCTACTACATTACCTTTACCAGTTGTATAGGAAAGCTCAAAATAGAAGGACTGTAGGTATTAGACCCACCTCCTCTGCCTTAGATTCAAGTCATACTGAGTAAAGATATACTTGAGGCTTTTTTGGTCGTTGAAAACCACAAAATGCTCCCCCAAGAGATAATTTCTCCAACAACACAACGCATGTACAACTACAGCTAACTCGAGATCATGCGTCGGTTAATTCCTCTCATGCAGCCTCAACTGCCAAGACCCGTATGCAACAACTCGATTGCTCTGCATCAACACTGCTCCCATCCCAATACCTGATGCATCACAGTAAACTGTATTTCCCTTCCCCTACTCTGAGAGTATCAGGATTGGTGCTGATGTCAACCTTCCCTTCAGATCCTGAAAAGCTGCCTCGTAAGCTTCCGACAAAACGAACTTCACACCCTTCTTAGGCAGACCTGTCAACAGTGCTGCTAAGCGGGAGAAGTCCTGTATGAAACTTCTATAGTAACCATCCATCCCTAAGAAACTCATTATTTCGAACACGTTCTTAGGATGCTCCTAGGAAACCACTGCTCTTACATTCTCTAGGTCTACTGAAATTCATGCCTCAGAGATGATATTTCCTAAGAAGTGAATCTGTTCCATACAAAAGTGGCACTTTGGGAGCTTATCATATAGTCGATGCTCCCTCAGTGTACTCAATACGATCTCAAGATGGGTGGCATGGTCGTGTCGATTGTGAGAGTACACCAAGATTTCGTCCACAAATACTACCAAAAAATATTAAATATATGGATGGAACACATGATTCATAACAGCCATGAAAACTACTGGCACGTTTGTGAGTCCGAATGGCATAACCGTATACTCATATAGACCATACCTACTTCTGAAAGCCATGAGAGGTATATCAAATGGTCTCACGCGTAGCTGATGATATTCTGATCTCAGGTCAATCACCGAGAACACTCATTCTCCACAAAGCTAATAAAAAATATCATCAATCCTTAGTAAGGGATATTGGTTCTTAACCATCAACTGGTTCAGCTTTCGATAATCCATGCAAAGTATGTGGGTACCGTCTGCCTTCTTTGCAAAAAGGACCGGAGAACCCCAAGGAGAAGTACTGGGTTGGATAAATCCCTTTGCCTAAAACTCCTCCAACTACCTCTTGAGCTCCTGCAACTCAGGTGTAGCCATCCTATATGGAGGAATGGACACCGTTGCTGCTCCTGGAACAAGATCAATGGAGAAATCCACCTCTCTCTCCATGGGTAGACCCTAAAAGTCATCCAGGAATACATCCCTGAAACGATCAACAATAGGAGGTAAATCCACCTGACAAGTCCCCTGGTCATCCAGATATAAACTCGCAATCTGGGTTGTGACTCCACCTTGCCCACAACGCTCTGGTCCATCTCGACTCGCCTGAACATCCCATTCGCCCTTGTATAGAAACTCTCCGCCCTCTTGTGACATGAAACACACCCTACGACGATAGCAGTCTACAAAGGTCCAAAAGGGAACCTACCAGTCCATCCTGAGAATGACTTCATAGCTCTCAATCTCCAGGACATAGAGGTCCCAAAGGAAGTAACACCCACCAACCTCAAGGGGGCACTCCTTGCACTGATGCACACCAGTCGTTCTAGTTCACAACGGAGTGTATAACGTCATGATATCAGAAGAAGGAGAATCACAGAGCCCAAGGATCTCTACAACGGGTACAGATATGAAACTATGTGTAGCACCCGTATTGAAATGTACTAAAGATAAGACATAAGCTACTAAAATAGTACCTCTGACTGTAGAAGGTCCGGGATCCTGCTCCTGCTGGGTCTGTTTCACTGCATATGCCTGCCCAGTGCCACGACCCTGCGACACAGCCTGGCTACCCTGAGCTGTCCCGCCCTGCTGCCTCTGAGATCCTGGTCTCTGGCTACCACGGCCACGACCACTATCTCTGCCTACACGCCCTGACGTATTCCAGTTCCCTGACTGGTAAGAAGCCACTGGTCCTACTCCTGCACGCGGAGTCTGCACAGAACCTCTCTCACTGGCCACTGGTGGAAACGCCCTGTAAAAGCATTGCAGATGACCCATCTTTCCAAAAGCTCGACACTCCACTGGGTCTCATGGACACCACGATCTCTTGTTCCCCTCTCTACCACACTGGTAGAACCTAATCGGGCCACCTGAAGACATTTTCCGGCTGGTACTACCACCCTGAGAAAAGTCCATCAGCCTCTTCCTCTTGCCAGCAGAAATAGTACCAGTAACTGGTGCTGAACCGCCCTGGCCCACACCACTAGATTCTCGCAGGTTCATCTCTGTAATCAGTGCCTGATTTACAATAGCATGTACTAAAGGCAACCTGAAAACATTCACCAGCGCCCGGATGTCATACTGAAGACCATCCTTGAAGCGCCTGGCTCTCAGCATCTCATCTCCCACCAGCACGGGTGCAAAGCACTGAAGGACGATAAAGCGAGAAGAATAGTCCATCACCGACATAGCACCCTGCTACAGATTCATAAAATCTCGATCTCTGTATCCCCTTAGCATCTCGAGAAAGAAGAAGTCATAGAAGACTACGTCAAAATCCTCCCATGCCATGTCCCTGTGATGCTCTAACTGGGTGGTAACATCCCACCATCTCTTGGCAGAATCACGCAACATGTATGTCGTGAGCTTGACCCTCCAACCTGGAGGCATCTCCAAATGTTAAAAAATAGCCAGCATCGACCCCAGCCAAGACTCCACATCTTGTGGTCCGCATCCCATGAAAACATAGGCGGATGTTGTTGCTGGAAGATATGTGTCAGCTCGTCCATAGATGTGGCAGCCTGCGGTGCTCCCTGAAAGGTCTTCATGAACTGTAATAAGCCTTCACAGAACTGTGCCTCTACGCCTGTGTCCGGTATTGTAGTTGGTGCTGCATCTAGCTCTACTAGAGGATCAACTGGTATCCCATGGCCCACCATCTCCGGAGTACTCTCATTGCTGCTCTCTTGGAAAATAATGCGTGGTCGTCTAGGCTGCATGACACTACAAGGTCAAAAACACGCCTTAGAACAAGATTATCAAAGAACGAAGTCAAAGAAACCCAAAAGGGAACAGGAGTAAAAGGAATTCAAAATTTTCAAAACAAGACTACATGGCATGTATACTGACTACACAGCGTGTACTTGACTTCCCTTCCCCTGCCTGGGTCCTTCTGCATGGCTAAGCCACACTTCTCCCGTTTGAACAAAAACTACACGGCGTGTATTTCATATACATGACGTGTATGATATTATTTCCAACTGCTCGTGTCATCTGTGACAAAGACGACTACTCAGCTTGACACTACACGGCGTGTTACACCCACACACAGCGTGTACACCACCCCGTTTTCCAGTCACACGGCTAACTCCACATGGTCTGTCCTTAGACAAGACTACACGTTGTTCCCCACAGGTACACGACGTGTTCAAGGAGAGGTGACACCGAACCGTGTTGTTAGTTACATGGTCGAGTCCCCAGGTCACACTACACGGCGTGTTCATCATTGAAATGGATTGTTCTGTACAAGATTTCACCGACCCGTTTTGTTAGTTACATGACCGGACTCTGGGTTAACCCTAGATGGCGTGTACATAAGCTACATGGAATTTTTGCCTCTAGGTCTTCCCTTCCCCATGTCACCTCCAACACGGTTTAGGACACAGGAAGAGACTACACGGCATGTACTTTGGGTACACGGTGTGTACTCAAAAAGTTTATTTTTCTTCCCAAACAGAAGGCCATACACGGCATGTTTAAAGTTCTACATTGTGTGTATACTAGGTTTTCTGGACAGTATGCCTCAGAAACTTCCCCGAAACCCAAAAAATACTGCAAAACAACACCTAAGTTCCAAATTCTAATCTGTGAGGGCCCATACTCTCACGAATCAAAGTTTGACATCTTATCTGTGTTATAAAAAATAACCATCTAATGATCCACCAAATTCCGGTCAGTGAGGGCCCATACTCCCCAAAAACCAATGTTTGGCGTCCATTCTATCAACAGGCTCAATTAAAATTACTCAATCATGAAGAAGGTATTTTATCAAAACAGCTATCACGACAGAATTCTTTACTAGCACAACAACTATCACAACAACAAGCAATTTCTAATGCTTCTACATGGCATGGAAACTATGCATGGCATGTGATATCTATCATGTGTCTATTTGATGCATGAGATGGAATACCCTCATCTCATCAGGTTGCAACAAAATAGAACCCACAGATAAATTATAACAACACAATCTCAAGTGCGTCACCCAATGGTGAAAACATATCAACTGTAAAATTTGCAAAAACTGAAAAATTGCAAAATACGAGGTAGACTGGATTTTCCCTGTACACAGGTTAGCTACACCCAGAAACATATTATTTCCAACTACCGTTCCCGTCCTATCCCTGAATATGGATCCAAATAGTAAGTCAAAGAAAATAACCTTCTTTCATACCACTTTGTAACATCCCAGTTCCGGGGTCCACTCAACGGGTGCCCCGAACCCAGTTCGCCATGTGACCTCAAGCACGTTTCCCCAAATTCCAGAGGCTACCAACTAGCAGCGAGGGCCTAGGTCTGATAGTGGGGAAACTATGACCTCATTTGTCAAAGTGCATCATAGCGGAATACAAATAAAACATACAACGAACAGTGAAAGCAGTAAATCATACACAATAGAAATAAACAACAACAGTTGATATAACCAACAGTAGATAAATAATGATGCTACATGTCTCAAGTTCTAGTAAAACAACCAGAATATGTTATACATCAATACAGTACACCCAAAGGAATAGTACAGCAAAACAAAGCAAAACACCTGGCAGTGGAATCGCGAGCCTAGGCTCGGTCCCATGCCCTCCTACTCCTCAGCAACAGTCATGTACTTGTATAGAGACTCTTTCCCCTATCCACACCTGTAGAAACGTATTCTGTTTGGGCCGAAAAGCATGACACAAATAGGGTGTGAGAAATAAATTCCCAGTAGGCACCCACCAAAGGCCCGTGCCCAACTACGTGTAAGCATGCAACAATAGTGCGTAATAGTAAAATGTAATAAAGTTAGCAGTACTGAAAAGTAACTAACTTAACAATTAAATTTCCATTTTATTATTCATTTAATCCATTAAATATTAGAAATCACCTCAGTGCATTTCTATGTAAACATTCCACATCCTCAGACAAGCAAAACCTTACACTTAGGTAAGCAGAATCCAACCCGTAGGTATAGCCCTTAGGCGTAACAAAATTTTCCCTCAGGCATAGGAAGTGTCTCCCTTAGGCACAGAATTCAAGCCCTCAGGTGCGAAAGGTTTCCCTCAGGTGAAATAATATGTTGACCTTAGGCTAATACATTCACACCCTCAGGTTAATGCAGTGCAGTGCCCACATGCTAATCACAACAGCACCCTCAGGTGAAACGGGTAACTAGGCCATGCCCAACAGGTAAAAAAGCAGTAACAATCAATTCCTCTCAATGAAATTCTAAAATTACTACATTGAAGGCATACCCTTGGGTATCCTGGCCAAATGGCTAAACAGTGGAACACACCCCTGGGGTGGTTTCGGATCCAAACAATGATCTCAACCTGCATTTTAATATCATAATTAAATACTTAATCAATTCTAGGTGTAAATATAGCAACGGCCTCAGCCACACGACACCCCAACATGGGTTCGTGGCACAAAAACACACAAAACACACGATAGTTGGAAAAATTAACACCAAGCCACCTACCTTAAACGCCAACTAACGTTATACCTGAACGCCGAATCTAGAAACGCCCAAGAACGGTGTAGATCTGAAAAAGAACAATACTCTCTTAACCTCAAATAACTCTTATTAGGAGAAGAATTGGTATAAAGCAGTCAAGGAGATGGAAGCCCTTAACCGTGCGGTTCCAATGAGATCATCCGAGGCAGAAACTGATTCCAAATGAACACTCGGCGAATCTTCAAAGGTTAGGCCTCCACCTTTGGCTCCAAAACGGCTCAAATGCCTCCTTTGCCAAAACAGGAGGCTACTACCTATTTTACGCCAAAAAAACATAGTACACGGCATGTACTTTCGAGTACACAGCATGTACTTCCCAAATTTTAAACTGTTCCTCTGGCGGCTTCCCGCCAGTGCAGCACTATTCGCCTGCCGACTTGAGTACAAGGCATGTACTCCTGAGTACACGGCGTGTACTGCGACCAAGCTGGTGGATGCTCCACCACCTTACTATTTTGTCCTGCCGACTGTCTACACGGCGTGTAAAGGACCACTACATGGCATGTAGTCAGTTCCTACACCCTTTGTTGCCAACATGGCTACACACCCTGTGTACTCGTCCCAACATGGCCAAAAGTACATGGCCTGTGGAAAAAGTACACGGCGTGTAGTTCCTAGATTTAGTATTTTTCCCCATTTTCCATATTTTATTAAAAACAATTAAGTAAAAGAGAAAATAATAAGCTTGTACCTCAAGAGAAGAACCGGGTACTTACAAAACACATCAGTGTGTACCAATCCTATAAGCTCTGTGTCCCTTTCACCTTGTCCACCGAATGGTGGTTTAGTTATTTGTCGTTTTAAACATGAATGAAATTTATCAAGTGGTATTAAATGAGAAGAGTCTAAATAACCATCTTGAGAGAGCTATGTCGAACGCTTCCCATTTGCATGACCAAGATGGTGTTTGCACAGCTGTGTGTTATATGTGTCATGTGAAAATGATTAGTTATCAATTTACAACACTTGTTTTTCTTAATTTTGTACATAAAGACCATTATTTAAATATACCACAAAATAACATATATATTCCTTATAATAGAAACAAATATTATTTTCAAATTTAAAAATAATCCCATCTATATCTTGGAATGATATATAAATTATGTTCTTGGTAACTATAAGTACATAATAACAATATTTTAAAACCAAAATCATTTTTGTTGGTAATGAAAGGTGGTAGTCAACAATTGATTAGGTATCCATCCTCTCTCTATTGTTATCTCTCAGATACACCTCTCCTCTGGTAATCATTCATAATATAATTGGTTCCTATATTTGGATATATATGTGAGCCCCATAATTTGTATCTAATACCCAATGTTTTGATATAGATAGATTACACTCGATATCAAAAAGAATTTAGCTTCTCATGGCCTCTAGTTGTGTTTCCTCTTCCTGTGGCTTGAATTTACACATGAGAAACATACTACCTCCTTTTCCTTTCTCTACCTCTAGATATTCTTCTTCTTGGCATGATGGTGTTTGAGAGCTTTAGACTATTTTTAGGTTTTGGGGGTCTTTTCCTTATCCTTAAATTTCTTATTCACCAAAAGGAATCTAGGTTTTTCATACCCCATGTCCTTATCCACTTGAAGAATTAAAGTGATAAGTTATGGAATACTCTTCTCATTATTTCTCATTTTATAATTAATAATAAAGTTGGAGAAGGTCTTGGAAATGGTTAAATGTATGAGATCAGTATGCAACTCATCTAGGAATTTACCCCTTAGATGTTTAAGTATTCAATGTAGCCGATAAGCTTGAATACTTGATGTCCAAATAGAATAGAATCTCCAAGATTAGTTATGAAGAAAGTATTGGAGATCTCATACCTCCCTTGCCTCACCTTCTCTTGATAGAGATCCATATGTTGAGACATCATGCTATAGGAATCCATATCCTCATGTTGACTTAGAATCTCATTGAAAATGGATGATTTCATGAAGTATTGAATATCTCTATCATAATTCATATTTTTATCATTGAGAGATACCTATTCTTCACTTACCTCATTTCCAGGTGAAACTGTAATGGTTTTTCCTGCACATACAATTTTATCTCATGGAGAAAGATGGCATATAAGCACCTTTTCTACTCTTTGAAATTTGTGCTGGTGAGAAGGTTTTACATCTCAAGTATGGATTGAAATTTCATATTTGATTTTATTTTATTTTTAAAAAAAATACGATAAGTAGAGTTTTATTAATTTATTTGATAAAATGTAGACAAATATATAAATATTGTATTTATTAATCTCTCACTATTTTATCAGAATATAATATCCCTCACCATTGGATTAAAAATATCTATTTTCTTGGATATTCTAGTGGAAACGATCCATATTACCTTTATAAGTACCCCAAATTTGGTTGTTCAAGAAAATTGAATGGTTTTAGGTAGGAGTTATAAATGTAAACTACCTTGAATCATAGTTCCTTGATTTATTGAGTGGACTCCCAATCCTGGAATCCTTTAATTGTATTTCCTCATCCTTTTCCTCTAAGTTATATCAAGTCCTTATTTCAAAGTTATCCCTTGATGTAAACTATGTTAATTAAACCCAAAACCTCATGTTATAATTCCCCAATAATATAAAGCACCCCAACTTTGGATAGTCAAGCACTTTGATCTATGGTTTGATTCTAATCGAAGAAATGGAAGGCTATATCGACTTAAAATTTTATTGAGGGATTTTACCCTTTTATGAATAAATTACTGATAATTATATTTATCACATGATTTTTAATATTAAGTTGGATTACTTAATTGATTAACCATGTCTTAGAAAATATCTACACATAATTTGGTTTATTTTAGTTCAACCTTGCATGCTCATTAATTCATTAATTATATGAACGTGACAAGACATCCATAATGAAATAAACATGAAACTAACATAAATAAAATAATGGGTATGATCACGAGATTATACTGATGAATAGTTTATTTAAAAGTTGATAAAAAACCATTGACCAAGGGGAGAATCACCTTGAAACAAATGAGGTTTGTGTTTACATCTTTTCACCTATCCACATTTATATCTCCTTGGATTGTTTTCACCTTGACTTTGAACTTGAACCACATCCACTATCTTGGGAGCTCTATCCATGACATATATCTTTTAATCATATGCAGGTGAGGGGGAAAGGGGGTTTACATAAAAGATACTATGGTCACAAAGTCCCTATATAATGAAATGGGAGAATGCATGAATGCCAACAATTTAATTTAATAATAAAGTAAATGAAACCAATCACATGCAAAAGGTTTAGTCTAGATCAAGATCATCCACATGCATGTAATAAATTTTTAATTTAGTAAAACTAATATTCAATTATTAATCATTATTATTTAATCAAAATTTTCTATCTAATCGATTAATTATTATCAATAATTAATCAATCCTTTTATCTTAATCCATATACGAATTTTTTTTAAGATTCTCATCTATTGTAATTTTAAAAAACTAAATGAAATCATTTAAAATTGACTTTTTAATTAATCTACCTTGGAAGAAACACAGTGAATACCCATCCCAATCTACCCAAAATGTATTCTAATCATATAATATTTTACTCTTGTGACATATGGAAAACCTGAATTATCACATAACTTCACAACATATACTTCACATATGATTACATGAATTACATGAATTTTCAGTGATGTGTTATGCTATGATGCATGTAGAGTACCAACTTGCAATATGACTAATACATGATAAGAAGATCTAAATGTTACATAGATATTAATTAAATATTTAAATATTTAGCATATTAAAGCCTATGCACATCATGTCCTATCTTTACAACCACACATAGGTACCTATCTCAAGGTTTATAAAGAAAAATAAAAAAATTTAAATCTAAGTAATTTGGTAAAAGTAAAAAATGGGTTGATCTAATCTACATGGTGTGTAAACCTTTAATCTTCTATCCAAGGAAAAAGCCTAGGGATATGGTGTGTAAAACATACCTCAGAAAATTTGGACTACATGGCGTGTCAAATGGGCCACACACCGTGTTGACTATGTGTAACTTGGTCACTAGTCAGGTAGGTCATGTATGGAATACACAGATCATCTCTGACCCAAAGTTACTTTAAAATGTGTACATGGGCTACATAGTGTGTTGTCTGATGACCGTAAACCATTTAATTATGGTCAAAAAACAGTTCATTAAATGGTGTAATTAATGAAATGATCAATGCATAATCTTGAATTGATTTCTAAATCAATTCATGATGTGTTGAACTATATTACATGTCATGTACCTCTGATTACATGGTGTGTAGTCTGGTGTTGTCTGGTCAGTAACCTTGGCACATCAAGATGAGTTCCTTGATTTTAGTTTAATCATAAAATTAAATGTCTTGGTTAGATCTATAAGAAACGAAGGAAGAAGAAACTAATCTCGAAAATCATATTAAAAGAAAAATTAAACTTGAATTAAAAAAATAAATTACAAATGCATAAATCACCAATTATTTTTAAATAATTATAAATAATCATCTTCTCACTCTAATAACACTTGTAGATTCCTGGTGTAGTGGAATCACACGAAGGGTGATACCCAACATTTTTTTTCAGGATTGAGGTCCAATATGGGATCTACAATGGTAAACATTTTGATCTAGGAAATGGATCAATGAGATAAAATTAGGGTAATCATGTCAGAACTAGAGAGAGGATACCAATACATATTTTTATAATTCATTTAATTGGAAAAATAATTCCCTCTAAGTAATTCTTTCTTCATTGATGAATCTGGTAGAAGATATTTGGTGAAACATTTTTGTGTTGTAGAAACCAAGTGTATATTTCCTCTAGCGATGATCCACATGTGTTCTAGGAATCTCTACATGTCATCGAAGGAGTCTCTGGGTACTTTCATCGAAGATCCTTGTGCTTGCATCATCCACCTTGATCACCTTAAGAATCACTTCCAAAGTATTCTACTTGATCCGGTGGAGGATGATTTTTCATCGTTCTTGGTTGTTTTCTTAGATATGGGAGCTCTCAATGATTGAGAGTATTGTCCAAGATTATTGTGCATAACTAATTTGGGTATTTAGAAAATAATATAACTAGTTATTTATATTTCTATGGTTAAAATAAAATAATTTCACAAGTTCCCTTTATTATTTTATTAAATCCTAGAAAAACTAATATAAAAAATAATAGTAATATTATAATTTCTTGAAATACGCTAAACATGAAAATTATAATTAAATATTATTGAATCAATTAATACTCATTATCATCCTTTCTCACCAGACTATCAAACTTTTTTCATCATTCCACCAAAGTACTTTTCAAACCTTGAATAATGGATATTTATTTATTAAATAAATATCACTGCAATATTAACCGATAAATAAATGAATATTATATTCAATAAATAGTATATAAATATTTCTTGAATATTCTGCTCACAATATATTCTCCCAAATAACTAGTGACAGAATAAAGGAGATCAATAATACATAAATAATTATTAAACCATGTGCATGAATAATATTTATTCAACTTATTTAATAATAAATAATAATATATTATTTAACTAAGATTCTTGATACACTTAGTGTCTGACTTTTTAGGCCTCTTTATCAGTGGCATTATGTGAAGAATCCTAAAGTCCATGGTTAGCATCTACAAACATGCCAAGGCACCAATAGAGAAAAAAGTTAATGTTTTATTTAAATGTTACCACATACGAACATTTGTTGTGTAATATAATCCTTTTGTCACAATTTCTCTAATTTAGAAAGTTTCATGCCAATTAAATCAACCAATATGCTCAATATCACATTCTTTGACTTTTCAGAAATAAAAATTTCCTATAGAACACCATGGACATGGATTTATATAGGCTATATCATTTCCATCAAAGTGACTTAGATATTAATATCTATTAAATAATAGAAGTTAAAAATCATTACTCGCCTTATTCATTAATTAAATATTACTCATGACACACCAAACATATCCTACCTCACCATGAACATCTATTATCATAGTTTTTGTCAATACATATATGTGCACGACTCATAATACTCATTAATAATAATATTAATGTTTGAGGACCAATAAAAATTTATTATAATAGGAACATCTAATGACACATATAAATGTGTATTTTCTACTAGTGGGCCTCATTATCATAATATCCTAATGGATATTACCAAGGTTGTACGCCATGAGGAGATGTCTCAAAGTTCTATGAGTCTCCACCCGTGATATACTATATCATTTGTGTCCCTAAAATGATATTGTTTGACTAGAGAACATTTATTCAAGATATGTGTTGTTGAAACCCTGGGTTTTCATCATAGTGGGGAATTGCTATGACTATTTAGTGTGAAAACTACTCTTATGACATTATCGCATACTATTTCACACAGAAGAACAATCACAATGCGAAAAGTAGTTTATTAATATTCAATAAAATAAATACAAGTTTATCATAAAGTACATAAAAGTTGGTTCTAGGGAAATAATTCCAACATGTTGGCTATTCACCAGGATAACCAAATTAATCCAATTAAAGGGTTTTATTCCGACCCAATTTGTAACTGTTGTTCATGTTTCGTTTCACTCTCTGTCTTTATCATGTATTTTACCTTTCTTATACATGTCCACGTTTTTATGTACATATTATATTGTGAAAATAAGATCTTCTTACAGAATGATCCATCACTTCCTTTGTTTGTCTATATCATCAGCTATGCATAATAATTTATTTCCTTATGAAATTCCTTTCATACTTCTTCTGATTGAATGTTATTTTCCTAGATACCCATACATCAATTGATCGGGGAAATTATTGAATAAATCATATACCCTTTATCTATATGGTGTAAATACCTTAGACTTCATTATTTCTATTGACGGTTATTTACCTAGAATGTTACTGAATTTTATTTGATACCCATTTAATTTATAATGGGATTATCATTATATGGTTATTAATGGATTTATACATGTCTTCTTATATATCTTAGATGAATTAATATATATGAAGGGTTCACCCTAATATATCATTAATGAATTGGGTAAATAATTGATATCTAGAGTTGATATGTTCAAAATATATTGGATGTATGTCTGGGTAATGTTTTATGACACCTTGGTAATGATCATTGCTGATATGCTTATGAATTAATCATGTTATGTTGTATCCAAATTTCCTTATAATTCCTCATGCACTAACGATCATGTAATGCCTCATGTACTTAAGATTGTTTTATGCCTTTTGTACTCATGATCATGTTATACATCTTGTACTCATGTTCATGTTCTTGTATCATGCATCATGTCTTACCCATGATGTAATTTTATGATATGTTTTCCTTGGTTATCCTTTAATCGGCTTTATAGATTACCATTTTCTTATATTTAATCAGTTACCCAAGAATTACAATGACTGGGATACATATAATGGAATTACATCTGTGGAAAATCCTTATTTAAGAAATGCATTTTGTTCTATTTAATTGTAAAGGTACCTTGTAACCAAAGACACTAAATTTTTTATTTTGGGAGTTTCTTTTAATCCATGTGATGTATTTAAAAAGTATGCATCTTTATCACTAAATCTGGAAGTGTGGTTTAGAGTATCTCTAAAGCACCCAGAAAATTTTATCATTGTGGACAATTTGGACATCTCGAGAATTTTTATAGAAGGATATAACAAGGATGTAAGGATGGATCCACTCTTAAAAAGGGTTCATATTTTCATTTTGATGCTTCCAAGGGTGGTGTGTCTTACCTTTAGTCCAAGGTGGTGTTCATGTGGCTATTAAGTCTTAAGGAGGTGCTGGGAATGGATATCTCTATGTAGTAGAGTATGTGTCAGAGGATTCTGAGGTAGAGATGGATACTATTATAGGTACAATGTTTATTTCACCATCTATGGTACTGGTTATATGTAACTCTAGTACTACTCATTCTATTATAACATTAAGGTTTGTTGATATTTTTGGATTTTGTATAGAACATATGTCATTATTTTTGGATATTTCAATGCCTTTATGAAAGTTGTCTGAATATGGTTTCAAATGTCTTGTATGTCATGTGTTGCTAGCCAACATTGAATTGGTGTGGGATTTTATGGTTCTTGATCATGAATAATTTACCAGATTATTTTCATGGAATATAAGATTAGTGTTAAGGCCCATATTGACTTTTATCGTAGTTGAATTTAGTTTGTATATACTGATGGAGTCGCTAAGGTTTTTTAGGGTGAGTGAAATTATAGATCTGGGAGGGCAGGGCTTATTGTTCCTTATGCAGGAGTGATCACATGCTAGTTATTAGAGATATTCCTTGATTATATTGAATCTTTCATGATAATTCAACTCCCAAAAGTGGAGAATGCATCCCCTGGGGTCTTTCCCGATTATTTTTCTAGGTTACTACTATGAAGAGTGGTCAAGTTTACTATTGACTAACTCCCGGGTAAGATTCCCATTTTCATGCCACCTTATCAGATGGAAAATTCTATGTTATAAGAACTTAAGGTTAATCTTGAAGACCTTTAGGCTAATGGATTTATTTTTTCTAGCATGTCACCTTGGGATTCACCTATTCTATTTTTCCAATAAGGAAGATAGAATCTTCATACATTGTATTTATTACCTAAAGTTAAATTAGGTGTCCATTAAGAATAAGTATCCATTTCCATGAATTGATAATCCTTTTTTATCAACTCATAGGGGTTCATTCATTTTCAAAGATTGACCATCATCCAGTGTACCACTGGTTGAGTGCATGAGAAGAGGATATACCAAGTAAAATTTTTAATAGTTGTTATGGGTGTTTTGAGTTTATAATTATGTCATTTGGTCTCACTAACACTCTTATGGTATTCATGGCACCAATAAACTAGATCATTCATCAGTTATTTGACTCATTTGTAGTCATGTTTGAGGATGATATTTTTTTAAACCCAAAGTTATATGAGGAGCACATGGATCATTTTCATATTATATTTATAATCTTAAAATAACATTATTTTAATATTGGAGGATTTCAAAGTGTGAATTTATGATCCAAGAATTTAAGTTTCTTGGGAATATTTTATATGAGACTGGAATCTTAGTTGATACTAAAAATATAATGGTGGTATTTTCCTAGGAGAAACCTAGATGTGTGTTTGATATGTGGAGATCCTCAGGTTTGACTGGTTATTATAGGTGGTTTTCTCAATACTTTTCCAAGATTTCATCTCCAATGGATGATTTTACTTGTAAATGTGTCAAGATTGACTGGAATGTAAAATTTTAGAGATCCTTTGAAAATCTTAATTCAATGATGAATTCAGATCACATTTTAATTCTACCAAAACTAGTTATATGTTATGATTTTTTCTGTGATGCATCAAGTATGGGTTTGGGGTGTTTGTTGATGTAAGGGAAGAATATGGTGGCCTATGTATCTTTATATTTATTCCCTCACAAAATTAACTTCCATACCCATTATCTAGAGTTTAAAATGGTTATTCATTCACAAAAAATGTGGAATCACTATATATTTGGGAGAATTTTAGGTTATATTATGATCATAATAGATTAAAGTTATGGTATATTATGATCATAATAGATTAAATTATATTTTTACTAAGAGGTATTCAAAATTGTGATGGAGATAACGAGATGAGTAACTTATGACATTCGATTTTGATATTAATTATAGTAATTGTTAAGGTAATGTGGTCTCTAATTCTTTGAGTGTGAAATTAAAAATTCAATCCTTGATGAAATAAGTGGATGAATGGTCTTCGATGAGTTTGTTTTCTGAGATGAGTTTGGGAGAGGAAGAGGCTAGTGGGAAGGTGTTATTTGATTCCATAAAATATGAATCATAATTTTATGAGTGGGTTTAGATAAAATAGGAAATAAATATTTATTTCTAGTGTTTTAGTAAAATACTAAATGGTGGGGAGACCTCAGGTGATTGATCTTGGTATCCTATTGGGGATTTGTGTTTCTAAAGCAGGTTGGTTGTTCTGATTTCTCTAAGGTAGGAGTTTATGGGTAGTGTACACTTATGTTGTTGGACTATTCATCCATGGACAACCCAGATGTTTTATGAAATGATATTTCCCTATTATTGGTCGGGGGTGAGGTGGTAGACTATATATTTCATATCACGGTTCCTTAATTACTAGAGAATTATGGTAGAACACTCATGTTGTTTTGTTGTAGACCTTACCCATTCCAGTATGGAAGTGGGGTGAGATTTACATGGACATCATTGTTAGTTTACCACATACCACTAGTAGTAAGGATGAAATATGGATGATCATTGATCATATTATTAATTTATCACATTTTTACCTATCAAAAAGAGGGTGAATGTGGAGAATATCAGGTAGTTGTATGTTTGAGAGGTTGTGAGGATTCATGCAGTTCCCATTACAATTATTTCTAATACATTTCCATTGTTTACGTATAGGTTTTAGAAAGTCATTAAAGAGTTTATGGGTCCCCAATTCAAATTAATAATGACATACCATCAACAAATAGATGTTTAGACAACGAATTCTATTCATTTTCTTGAGGATATGGTCAGGGCATGCGCTATTGATTTGGGTGGTTCTTGGAAAAAGAATCTAAATCATATCATATTTTCCTATAATAATAGTTATTAGGAATTTATTAATATGGGTCCTAATAAATCCTTTTATGGTTATCCATGTAGATATCCCTTATGTTGGGTAGATTTCGTGGATCGGTCCTTAGTGGGACCGAGCCTTATTCAGGAGACAACAGAAATGGTTTAGTTGATCTGGAAGAGATTGGTCAAGGAAAAAGGTTATCATAAATCCTATGTGGACCATCTTTATTGGCCTCTTGAGTTTTAAGTTAGTGATCAGTCCTTTCTTTGAGTTTCAACACACCTAGGACACCCTAGTTGGGTAATTAGGGTAAGTTTTCACAAAGGTTTGTTGGCCCCTTTGAAATTATTGAATAAATTGAAAAGGTGGCATATAATTTAGACTTATAATATCATTTGATAATTATATAAGATGTGTTTCATGTTTCCCAATTTAGGATATATCAAATGGAACCTTCTCGTGTGATTGAATGGTTAAATTTCAATCTTGATCATGTCACCACTATGGTTGAGAAAATGGTTCATATTATGGATCACTAGGATAAGGTACTATGCGGTAAAGTTATTAATTTGGTCCATGTACTATAGATGTTATGATTGGATAACCATGTGATTTTTTAAAAATAATCATTGTTGTGGAAGTAGTGGCCTTTTATCTTTTAAAGTCCAAAATCATGAGTGATTTATGGGGATAGAAATCTTGTATGGTGGGGAGAATTGTGTTACCCTATGAGTTTCAGTAAACTATGATATTAAATTTTTTTGAGTGGTTATTTGAGGTCTAGGGTTTTTTGGAGGGAAATATAGTTCTCTTGAAATTATATAGGGGTATGTGTAATGGATGGGAGTGGCTAAACCGTAGAGATACTGGTTTGGGTATCGGAAAGATAGCTTCAACATGGGGTCCTAGAGGCGGAATGTTAGTGCAACTACTAATTTAGACCAGGATACATTGTGGTGTAAGGGAAGTGGTATAAGTATTCTATTTGGTTGAGCTACATGGAATGGAGGCATAGACTACAACATGGAAATTCATTTGGGTGATTTTGGTGGTTTTTCTTTTTTCTTAGTGTAGATGTGACATGGTGCATGGATTGTGCTATGTTCATATTCTAGAATAATATGATTTTGGTTAGGTATGTGTCATGGTTTTTGAGGCCAATCTGACAAGCTATGATTATGGTGTTGAATAATGTGTGGAACTAATATCCTAGTTAAAAACCTAATGATAGTGGTGTGTATGGGGGGTTAGTGTTGTGGTCTTATATTTTCTTGAGATGGTATAAAAAATCCCTCTAAAATATTTATTCTTCAAATTTTATTTCATGATCCTTTGGTGTCCAAGATATATTTTTAAAGTCCTTAAAGATCCTTTTTTATTGGATTCAACTTCAATCTTTGGGAGATCAATTATTCGCATTTTATCTCAATTCTCGATGTAGGAGTCTCCTTTAAAAGGTTCTAACTAATGAATTATTTTATGTTCTTGAAAATTCCATTAGTTTTTTATTAAATGGATGTATCTAATATCAAAGTTGTTTTACGTAAATAGTTACATGTTTTTAAAGGTGGTTTATGTTAAAATGAATTTTGGAAACGCTATGTATTGATCAAATTCCTTTAAGGATGTTTTGATTCTAAAATGTGTTTTCAAGCATGGATGAAGTAAGGATTCACCATGAAAGTATTTTTATAAAATTTTAAGATTTTTTTCAAATGGTTTTGAAAATAATGTCACATTAGGAACCTTGTGTGCATCAGGAAATGGGATTGTCATTCTTAGTGTGTGTTATACCACTAGAGGATTGATATCCTTAAAATGTTTGATATGGCTCAATATTGGTCATATTCAAATGATTATAGGTTTAGTACTTTATTTTATGTCCATGTACATATTCCCATATGTTATATCCCAAATGTTGTTCTCTATCATTTATATATGGTTTTACACATGATGGTATATTTCATGGTCGATTTGTCAATTTCTTATCATATAATGTATGAATGGATGGTTTTTCTTAGGATTACATGATTTATCAGCTATAATTTTCATATTCCATGTCCATGTAAATAAAAAATTCTTTTCTGAAAAACCAAACGTTGTTTTACCAAATGTTTACCCTTAAAAGATTTATTATAAACTGACTTTGTTTTAAAGACATTGCTAACATTTTTATGGTATTAGACTTTTTATAGATTCGTCAGTGATATCCTTTTGAGAAATATGTTCATACACTACACTTTTATTTGTATTTTTGTATATTTGTTTTTTTTAACTTATGTAATGGTAAGTGAATCATTTCATTCATTTACTAATCTTTGATTTCATCCCCTTTATAGTGGGGCAGTTTGGTGGTGATGAATGGTGAAATGAATCTTATACTTTTGTTTCTCTTATTTTACTATGTGGTTTATCCTCTTGGTCTTGATGTTGTATGTATCATGGCTTAATATTTTTATTCCACTTTGAATCGTATCCATTCTTTTGTAATATATGGCACTTGTGTTATTTTTTACACCTTACCATGCAAAAAACCTTCTTGGATGACTTTACCAGTAAATATCATTAGGTTCAATACAAAACTACCAAATTCTGGAAGTCTGAAATATAAATATTAGTTTATAGAATTTGAAAATAGGTGACTACATCCTACCGATTTGAAATATGAAGGTGGGGCGTATAGGCCCAAAGGTCGTTAGTAAGAGTATTTTCCTAGTTGGATTGTTGTAATGGGAGAATACATAAGGGTAAGATCATGAGAGTTTCAAAGGTATTCATTGTATACAAGAAGTGGAGGTTAAGGAATGAGAGGTCTTTGTTCATGTGGAGGGTTTCCTATGAAGATTGCAATGAGGTGGACTCATTCCCCCCCATGAATATCATAAGGTTGTGGTGAATTATTGTGAAGGATGGATTCTACTATAACTCATGGGGTGAAACATTTGTTTAATAAACTTGTGAATTGCAATCATATTCCAATTCATTAATAAAAGTGATTAAAATTTTCCACTAGTTGATTTAAACTCATGTCAGAACCACATAAATACTTACGTTTTCTTTTTTTCCTTATTTATATCAATAGTTTTATTTCAAAAGTTAACATATGAGTTTTTCAATCAGTAAATTTACTTGGGAGATATAGTCATCCATGTTTTAGTAAAATGAGTTCATGGGTTCATTCTAGTTCTTTGGTTTCCACCCTGTATGTTTTGGAGGCATAAAATCCAATGGTTTTATCAGAATTTTCATCCAACCGAATAAGTATAATCAAAGCTTCGATTATAGAGATTCAGATGACTAAACCCAGGTGAAGGTGATTCAAAACTCATTTTCGAAGCATTATTCTTCCCTCTTACTCATATGATAATTTTGATAAGTAGTTCTAAATCCCTCTATGGTTTTCAGAAATTACTGTTAGTTCACTATCTTAAGAACTAATGTAATTAGAGGAATGTAAGGTTTGAGTGGGGATGTTTGATAGGATGGATTTATGATATTTGAATATTTAGTTAAATAATTGTGTACTAAAGGGAGATCATGATCATCTATTGATGGATACCAAGCTTGAAGTGGTGAAGAAGGAAGAATGGGAGATATAGGATAAGAAAGAACTCAACATGATCTGGATGTCTATAGATTGGAATTTGGATTATAACATTCGGGAGGTGAATAATTCTTCAAAACATATGAATACTCTCATTGATATATATGAGAAGTTGACAAAAACGAACAAAGTGGTCCACTTTAAGAGTCTATGCCACATGAGGATGTCAGATGGTAAGCTGACAACTAATCAAATGTATGACTTCAAAATCTTTTGGTGTTAGTTTGAATTGGTGATTGTGAACATCAGTGTTCTGAAGGGCAAGCTACATTTACTTTGAGTAGTCTTAGAGGCTTGGGTTGTGATGGTTGCTGTGATGAGAAATTTTTATGGTAAGGTAGTATTGGAATCTATACATGTTCTTGATCTTATTATGAATGAGTAAATTAACTTTTAAATAATATAGAAATCCACTAGAAATTATAATAGTTTGGAAGGTAAGGTATATTCCACCACATAGAAAATACATAAGAATGAAAAAGGTATAAGAAGTCGGAGAAAGAGTATATTAGCATAATGCGGTCCCATGTGCTAGAATTATGGGAAGACATGCCACTTGAAGAAATATTGTAATAAATAAAGATTAAAATATGGAATATATTCTTCTAGAAGTGGATTTGAAAACACTACATCTAATGATATGAGTGGTCTTTTACTAAGTGCTCTTAGTTTACTTGAGTCTTTGGTGCAATAATCTAGAGCATCATTTCACTCAATTTAAAAGAGAGTGAGTATGAATAATTATACATCATAATGTTTTTTTATGGTGCATATTACATATGATAATGATCTCAATATTGTATAAAGGGGTGATATCTCCATCTGGACAACGAATAGAGGCCCGCTGGAGTTTTAAGGAGTGTGAAATATACTAGGATTAAGGAAGAACATAATTTATATTTGAGATTTAGATGATGAGAATTTATATAAAAAAATTGTTTATAGGGTATTCAAATTTACATGGGGTTCCCTCAAAGTACTAGTACCATACCAAGCCTCACCATGCAGCCCCATAGGGCCTCCAATCCCAAAAACCTACAACTGCACCACAATAGAGGATCCCATCCTTATCCAAGTCACATACCAAGAATCAATCATACACATCACCAGAACATAAAAAGAGAGTTTTCAAAAAAATTGAATATGCCATTTATTTAGTTTCTTCTTTCAGTCTGGTTAATCAGGGTGATCACAGAATGATTCTTATTCATTGTGCATCCCTTTAATCAACCAAATTTTCATGATTTACCAGTTTCCATGTTTTTTCCATTTAATCGCATAAATATCAATAAAAACAAAGTATATTTAGGGTGCAAGAAAAGGAAACCAACAACCATGATTTTCCATGGACATAAGCCCATACAATTCACAACACATAATCAAGGATAAAGAGTAAAACAGAAACATTGAGAACACCCCCTCTCTTCTTAAAAATTCTGTTTATTATCTTCATTAATGTATGGTTTCATTCATCCTAATAGAAATATTAGAATACATGCCCCGTATGATACATAGTAAAGAGAGACGGAGGAAGAACCCTACCTGGATTATCAATGATCGAAGCTTTTCTCCATGCATGAAAACCTGGGGACATGTGAATTGTAGGGGAGGGACTCCAGGGACTCCAAGATTGAGAAGGAAAGGCTATAGTATGGGAACACCACTCACCTCAGGAATGAAGACTCCAAAAGCACCAAGGAAAGGAAGAAACTAGCCAAGAAGAAGAAAGAATAAAAACCCCATGCGATAAAAAGGTGAGGTCCTGGAGTTAGGGGATATTAATATCATTAGTATATTTAATGTTCGATCTTAGTTTCACCCTGTGGTTGGGTGGTTACACAAGATAGAATTAAATTTTCATTTAATAATTCTCATAGGATAGGTGGTCGTAACAGCTATGAGTTAAAAGAATGTTATTTAAGCAAAGTAAAATGCACTACACGGACACACATTCTGGATCTGTTGAGGGTCGCCCCACTCTTAGGAATTTAAAAAATTGTTTATGGGGATAAAATGGCCTTGAACCACTTTTAAATGGTTTAAAATTCGTTAAAGTGGAATTACAGAAAAACTGGGGAAGAAAAACCCGACAGGCCCCCATAGCACCGATCAGTGACAAACCGATCCGTGACACACCGATCACTGGCACACTGATCGATGTCACCAATGGTTGACACCATGATGAAATTCTTCCACTAAGATGCCACCCTTAGGATTTAGACTTGATGGGTACAAGGGGTGCCAAACACCATAAATTTTGCAAAGGAAAGGATCCTGAGGGTCTGAGCCATTACATTAGATACCTCTCGAACTATTATCATCCTCAAGAATCAATGCTAGACCCGAAGATAAGAGAGGGGTCCGAACAACCACCTCGAAAGATACATCTTGGTGACAAACCACCCCAAACAGCCATACAAAACCTCAAGGATCACATTGTCCTAACACACTGACCCATTAGTTCCTTCCTCCATGTCAAGATATTATCTGCTTTGGGCGGCACTTACTTTCCTGAACGGATTTAGTTTCATACACCTTAATGAATCATGATTAGGGATAAGGTCCTCCCCTCCCCACATATCAGGACCTTTTGTAAACTATCAAAAGGTAAGGAACCAAAACATCTCATAAATGAACAAGGTCATCATTACATCACAAAAATTACAAAACAAAAAAGAACAAAACTCAGAACATTTCTGGGTACTGGTCACGCGTCTATGCCTCCTGTTCCAAGGTACTCTCCTTGAGGCCGCCATTCCTCCATATCACAAGAACCAAGGGAATGGTTCATCCACAAAGCAACTTACTCATTCGATCTTTGATCATAACTAGCTGCTCTACAAACGTCACATCCTTCTTGATATCTATCTTTCCCTAGTTGAGGATCTATGAATCATCATGTAGATACCGACAGAGATGAGACACATGGAAGATGTCATGCACTCTCTGTAGCTGCGATGGTCGCTCTAGCTGGTAAGACACTTCTCCAACCCACTGAAACACTTAGAAGGGTCCAATGAACCTAGGAAGAAGCTTAATCCCCCTACTGAACCTCCATTTTCCATGTCGAGGGGAGACCTTCAAGAACATGTGCTCCATGACCTTGATCTTCAAGGGTCCCCTCCTACTATTAGCAAATGACTTATGTCGGTCTTGAGCCTCTATCTTCCTCTCCCGTATAAGCTGGACCTTCTCTATCATGCTCTACACCACCTCCAGGCCTTGATAACCTTCTTCCTTAACCTATGTTCAGCATATGGGTGAGGGACACATCCTCCCATACAATGATTTAAACGAAACCATACCAATGATAGAGTGATAGTTATTGTTGCAGGAAAAATCTACCCGAGGGAAATGTTGTACCCATGATCCCCCAAAGTCCAAAACACATGCCCATATTATATCCTTCATCACTTGTATGGTGCGCTCTGTCTTCCCATCCGTATGGGGGTGGAAAGAAATTCTAAGGTGTAGCTTGGTGCCAAAAGCATACTGAAATCCCCTCCAGACTCTTGAGGTAAATTGTGAATCCCTATCTGATACTATGGTCCTCGGAACTCCATGCAATTGCACCACCTCATCCATGTACCACGGTGCTAGGGTATCCACTGCACTTGACTCTTAGATCGCTAGGAAGTGAGCTGATTTCGTCATCCTTTATACCACTACTGAGATAGCATCACACCCTCCTTAAACCCTAGGTCCAGTGAAGAAATCCATCAAGATGTCATCTCACTTCCACTTGAGGACATCTAAAGTTTGTAAGAGACCTCCTGGGATACGGTGTTCATCCTTCACCAACTGACACACCAGGCATCTTTCCATGAACGCCGCCACTGCCCATTTCAACCACGGCCACGAAAACTGTTCCCTTAGGCCTTGGTACTTCATTGAAACTCTTGGGTGTACCGCTATGAGTGAGTTATGGAACTAATGGAGAACTTATTCCTGCATCGCCTCTAGGAAAAACAACTTCCCTCAGAAAAGCATCCGACTTTGACCATCCTCTGACCACCCTTTCGGAGCATTGCCTTGGTTAACCTCATAGCACATCACTTCACTATCTATGTATCCCCACTGAGAATCCTCCACCTGCCGCAATAGAGAGGACTTCACTATCATCTAAAATAGGCAACCTCTACTACCATCCACTCATTCATCCAGGTGTAGGGTAGCCAACTCCTCCAATTCCTTCGAAGTAACCACATATTCCAGAACAGCTTCCCTCCATGACTTCCTGCTCAAGGAACCAGCCACAATGTTCCCCTTACCTTCAGTGTAAGAGATCTCGATGTTGTAGTCCTAATGAAACTCCACCCACCTTCATTGTCACAACTTCTAGTCCTACTGGGTGAAGATATGCCTCAAACATTTGTGATACTTGAATACCACAAAGTGCTCCCCGATGAGGTAATGTCGCCACAAATTCAATGCGAACACCACAACTGCAAGCTATAGGTCATGGGTGGTATAGTTACACTCATGAGGAAGTAACTGCCTAGACCCATATGATATCACTCCCCACCACTACATCAAAAAACACCCTAGGCCCAGTCCAAATTCATCATAAAATGCCTTATACAAAACCCCTTCATCTGGAAACGTGAGCACTAGTGCGTTGACCAACCTTTCCTTCAGATAGTTGAATGCTACCTGACACTGTTCACTCCCCATGAAGGCCTGGTCCTTTCTGGTAAAAGATGTCAAGGGAGATGCAAATCGAGAGAAGTCGGGCGCAAACTTCCAATTATAGCATGCCAGACCCAAAACATTGCGAACCTACGTTACAATCATGGGTGATTCCCAATAAACTACTGCTTCAATATTTGAAGGATCAAATGATACCCTTTATTAAGACACCACATGCCCAAGGAAATGCACTTTTCATGTCATGAACTTACATTTGGACAATCTCCCATAGATCTGGTGGTGTCGAAGTATTTACAAGAACATCCTTAGGTGATCAGTATGCTCCTCCTATAATCTTGAGTAGCTCAAAATGTCATCTATGAAAACATTGAATAACTGGTCCAAAAACTCATGGAAAATAGAGTTCATGAGCCCATAAACATGGCAGGTGTATTCATAACACCGAATTACATGACTATGAACTCATAGTGCCTATACCTGCAGCTGAATGCAGTCTTTGGAATATAACTATCCTTCACCCATAATTGGTGATACCCAGACCACAAATCTATCTAAAGGAACCATCCTGCTTCCCTCAACTGGTAAAAGAGATCATCTATTCTCGGAGAGGGTAACGGTTCTTGACCGTTACCAGATTCAGTCTCATGTAGTCTATGCACAGCCTGAGACCACCATCTGAATTCTTCATGAACAAGACCGGAGCACCCCATGGTGACAACCTTGGTCGGAAAACACCCTTATTAATAAGATCGTCAATCTGAATCAGCAACTCCGGCAACTCATAAGGAACCATCTGATAAGGTGCCATGGAAATCAGATGGGCACCGGGTTGTAATTCTATCCCGAACTCAATATCTCGTCGAGGGGGTAGAGTTCTAACTTCTTCAAGGAATATGTCCAGGAACTCACTGACAATCCCCGAGACTTCCACCATCTCTTTCTCTATCAACTACACTGACAGTTCAGCTAACATGGAAAGAAGGGATCCACTCACTAGTTGCCTTCTTGGAAAACCAACCCGCCAGTGAAAGTCACATGCTGGCCATCCTCATTGGAGAACATGACTCTACTTCAGAAACATTTGATAACAGCGTGTATAGAAAACAGCCAGTCGATGCCTAGGATGAAATCATATGGTTGTATTTGCAACAGTAAAAGATCCCTGCTAAACTGATTTGGCCATATCATCAGTCTACACCCTCGGAAAACATAAAACAAGTCAGTCAGACCTTCGATTGGAGTACTCAACACAAGGGGAACTATAAGTCACACATCGTCTAAACATAGAGAACTGGCCAGAACAGGTGCAACAAAGTTTTGAGAAGCTCATGTATCAAACAAGTTATAGGAAAGATTCCTAAACAAGCTGATTGTACCTCGAATGACTTTCGGCCCTACTGGAACTGCTACCACTACAACATGTAACTGTCCACACCCTTCTCCTTTTTTCCTCTATTGTCGGCCACCTCCCCTACCACGACCTAGTCAAGGTCCCTGAGGAGCACCCAGAGACAAGGCCTCCTCATTTAACATCTTCCCTCAGAGGATCTGGATCTCGCTTTCCCTGCTACTACTGCTACTGGAAGGTCTTGGTTGGAAGATGCTGCTGCTGGGGTTGGCACTGAACCTGCCCACCCCCAATATATTGTGCTCCATTTAGGCACTGATTTTGAAGTTGACCACGGCTGCCACAGATGAAACACCTCAGTCCTAGGAACGCAAGTACGAGGCAAGGACCGAGAGATCGAAATTGGAAGTGATGGGGCATGTTCCCCACTAGTTGAAACCTAGAAGGCCCTGACGCTGGAGGCCTGCTGCTAACTGGATTTCCCTTTAATTAGCCCAACTAACTGTCCTCTCATGGAACACCTCCCAGTGCATGCATCATCTCTACCAGTTTAGTCTTCTTCTGGACCTACAAGTACATCGGTAGGGTGAAGAGAGTAACAACATACTAAAGAGAAGGTAGGAGTGCTTCTTCTAAATGTTCTCCAGAGACTCCTCATCCAGAAAAAGTTCCGAAGAAAAATAAAGGAGATCCTTGAACTTTATCCCCAACTCCCTCACTAACATACTCCCCTGCTGAAGGGATTGCAACTCCTGCCTTCTCAACCTTCATCATGGATGAGAATAATTCCACCTGGAACTCCTTCTCGAAGCTTGTCCACCCAACCTCAGCCTCCCTCTTCTCCCCTAGATAGAGAGTCCACCATTGAGGCACTGCTCCCCACGTCTGGCTTACATCTAGAAGAACCCATTACACAGTTAGAGCCCAGATCAAGCCGAAAGCTATCCCCGCTTCTCGAGCCAGCTCTCCATCTCCATGTTTGAGATGCTGCCCTCATACTTCCCAAGGGTCTTCCGCTGTAAGGCATGAAGTGCCCTCTTACACTGATCATCCTCCTCCTATCAATCAGTCCTCTGCCAACCAGCCAATCCAATCTCCTGGGCCTCGATCGCCCACACTACTGATGGTCATCGTTCAGGTGCCATAGCTGCAAGGTAAACTGGGAATGATTAAGCCCGAGTAGTATAGAGGATTGTTTTTAAAATTTTCTTAGACTTATTATTCATTTTAAATCCCTAAAATACCCAAGAAACATAAGAACAGAAGTCATTATGGTGAATTTAACTTACCTAGGGTTTCTACCGTGTAATCAAGGTAG
Source organism: Viscum album (assembly GCA_963277665.1). Classification (NCBI taxonomy): domain Eukaryota; kingdom Viridiplantae; phylum Streptophyta; class Magnoliopsida; order Santalales; family Viscaceae; genus Viscum; species Viscum album. The sequence goes on from OY728128.1 coordinate 331,337,435, forward strand.
CCTCACTTGGCTCTTCGGGAGGCCTAGAGTCCATGCATCGGATCATGGGGGGACCTAAAGTCCTCTGTCCTAGCCAGTCTTCCTTGGCCTATTTCATGCACCAAGATTGCCTAACACTATTTCCCTACCATCCCATGCAATCATCATTCTTCCTATCTCTGGACTCCATCCAATCTCTTGACCTCCTCTGATACCATTCTGTCACGACCCAACTTTACTAAGATGAGGGAAGGGACAACAGATTTCCAAACCCTTCCTTATTCAACTCGGAAAAGAGATAATGACCCCTAAGACCCTCCTTCAATAGGTCCCAGAGTGGCGACTGGCACCAAGGGTATAGAATCACACACAACATGGAAGGAATTTCCATTTTTTATTTAATAGGTTCCAATGATAAGATAGTGAATCCCAACATCACCAAAAATGAAGCTAAAAGTAAATCCAAAATCAAGCCATTCCAATATGCATGTCCAAAAGAAAATTATAAAAAAGTACAAGAAAAACCTCAAAGAAAATTACCAAGGAAAAGAAAAATAACAACAACAGCTATCCCAAGTTCTGAACTAGTACGGTCTTGTACAATCCTAGAAGTCCTCCTAGAAAGCTGAAAACAGTTTATATATACAGGGTGAGTATAAAGGTATGCTCATTAAGGAAAAACCAAAATATCTCATACACAAGTGGGGAGACATTCTAATGACCTGTGAGAAAAGGAGATAACCAGAGCACCTAGAAAGAAAATTATCCACCCCAACCTCACTATGGTACACTCCCCAAATAACGCACGTCAAGTAATGTAGTAGTAAAAACACATCGATGCTTGGGTACCCCGTACCACTTTCCCACTGGTTATTGAAGACATCCTATGCATCAGACCTTCCCCACCATTCCCTACATAGTCTCACTGTCATCCCTCACCCATAAACACTAAGGATACCACAACCTCACATCTCTCCCACAATCACTTGGGCCACAACTACCCAAAACCACGCCCACAGACACCTGGTCCAGAACAACTACTGCCACGCCCAAAGACACCTAGGCCTCATCCTGAAGACACTTGGGATCAACCTGCCCACACACACCTGGGCCAACCACCTCAACGTACCCTATCTGAAGGATCTTTGGAAATAATGGACCTCAGGCTATCACAGCCTGCTCGAATAGTCCTTTGCTACTCGGTAAAGGGAGTAAAAAATAGCTAATAACTATCCACTCATAGGAGTGTTGGGGAAAACACCCTCCCCCAAGGAATGGGGGTGTTTGGAATGAAGTGCTCAACATGGGTGAGGTGTGATAAGAAACATAAAACTTAATTATACATATAGGTAACGAGAACTCATCCCAACCTAGGGGTTCCAAACTAGCTCAACACAAACACCCTCATTACTATTCATTCATAAAAAACACCACACCCACAACCATGTCAGAACTCATTCTCGAAAAAAAATCCAATTCAAACCATTCTAGTTTTTATATTCAATTGATTCCGTTTAAGTAAATTCTGCACTGTTGGTAAACTAACAGGCATAGCCACAAGCTAAGGAAAGTAAAAACAGCCAAACAGAAAAATGATCATTCACACCCGGTTCTCTTGTAAAGTCACATCAACAAAAGAGATCTGTGAGATCCCTCGAAATACTGGAACCAAACCAAGCCTCACCATGTGGCCCCACATGGCCTCAGATCCAAAAGACCAACAAATGCACCATAATAGAAGATCCCATCCACATCCATGTCATATCCCAAGCATCAATCGTAAACATCACCAGAACATAGTAAGGGAGTTTTCAAAAAATTGAATATGCCATTTATTTAGTTTTCTCTTTTTGTCTGGTTAACCGGGGTCATCACACAAGGATTCTTACTCATTGGTCATCCCTTTAATAAACCAAATTTATATGATTTATCAGTTTCCAAGTTACAACCATTAAATCACATAAATATCTAGAAAAACATAGGTTCATTAGTGCGAAAGAAAAGCCCACCAACAACCATGATAATTTAGTGGACATAAGGCCATAAAATTCACAACACATAATCAAGGATAAAGAGTACAACAGAAACATAGAGAACACCCCCTTTCATCCATAAAAGTTTGTTTATTATCTTCATTATGGTCTGGTTTTATCCATCCCTGTAGAAACATTATAATACCTTCCCCACATGATACACTGTAAAAAGAGACAGAGGGAGAACCCTACCTAGATAATCAATGATCGAAGTTTTTATCCACCCGTTAAGAACTGGGGATGAGCGACTTTCAGGGGAGGGACTCCGAGGAATCCAAGAATGAGTAGAAAAGTCTACACCACGGGAACACTACTTTCCTTGGGAAAGGAGAATCCAAACACACCAAGGAAAGGAAGAAACCATCCATAAAGAAGAGAGAATAAAAAAATCATGCAATAAAAAGACGAGGTCCTGGAGTTAGGGGATATCAAGATATTGAGCATCTTTAAAGGTTGATCACGGTTTAACCACATGGTTGGATGGTTACTCATGATGGAATTAAATCTTCATTTAATAATTCTCATCAGATAGGTGGTCGTCACAACTGTGAGTTAATAGATTTTTATTTAAAAAGAGTAAAATGCACTACACGGACACACATTCTGGGTTCGTTGAGGGTCAGCCCACTCTTAGGAATTTAAAACATTGTTTATGGGGCTAAAAATAGCCTTGAACCACTTTTAAGAGATTCTATAGTCTTACAAGTGGCATTATAGAAAAACTGGGGAAGAAAAACCCGACAAGCCCCCGTGGCACCGATTAGTGACACACCGATCGGTGTCACCGATTGTTGACACCATGATGACATCCTTCCACCGAGACGATTCCCATAGGATCCAGAACTAATGGGTCCAGGGGTTCCAAACACCATAAATTTGGTAAAGGACCACAGGGGTCTAGGCCATTACAATTAGTTAATGGGGAAATCTAACTATGGTTTTGGGCTAAAATAAAGTAGTTCACATGAACAATTGACTACCAAAGTAGTACTAAGAGGCAACGATTGATGAAATCTGAATTTGGGGATATCAAGATTGAAGAGTCTACTCAATAGATCAAGGAATTGCGTGTTAATGTAGTTATAAATTTTATGCCAACTTTAAACCATTAAAAAAATTGACTCCAATGTATAGATTATGAGAAGGACAATATGGTCCCTTGATACTAGAATTTATAAGATATTGGAAGTTAAGAACCAATGGTGAGATATAATAGATTAAAATTATATAGTGGTAGATTAAAAATTTTAATATTTATTATCTAATTTTTTCATATAAAGTACTAAAATTATTCTCATTTTAGTTATAGAAATGATAATTAACATAAAATCAAACATATTACTATGATCCATACATAAGAGGGATTACATTCTCACTATAAGTGATTTTAAAGAATATAAAACGCTCTTGTTTGTTATTCTAGATCCTAAAAAAATTATATGTGCTAAAAAACCCAATTCCCAAAGCACCTGGTCAAGAGGGATGTGAGGAATAGTTTTCTCTCTATGGTAAATATTTGTATGATGCCACATATGTCCAATATTTAATTCTATCTTCCATTTTTAAGGATCTTCTAAAGAAATATGAGGATATGAATGTGTATAACCTGATGTATCACCTTCATGATCTCTATCAAGAGAATTAAAGATAAGAGAGATATGAGATCTCTAATGTGCAATTCATATACAAGCTTGGATGTTCAGTGCCAGTTAGGCCTCATGTAGTCATGATGAATAGATACCAATTGTTCATAGATATCTTGGGAATTGAATTCCCTAATGAGATATATACATATCTCATGATTTCTACACTACTGAAATCCTTAACCTTTTTCATTATGGATTACAACATGAAGAGTGGTGAGAAGACACTTTCAGAACATCATATTGTCATTTTACAAGTTGATAAAAGCATAGGGAATGAAAAGTATGTTGTCCATATGGTTAATAATAAAAATAAGAACAATGAAAATGGTCCCAAAACACACTATAAATCTAAACCTTCTGAGCAACATCCTGCAATGAAGAAGATGATCAAACGGCCAATGAAGTAAAATAAAATGTTGTTTTTATGTGGTAAGTAGGGCCACTGGAAGATGATTTGTAAGAAATATAAAGGGGAAGTTAATTTTGTGTTCATAATCGAGTGTAATATTTCAACATCTACACATTGGGTATTAGATATATCTAGTGATGATCACATCTATATCCAAATGCAAGAACAATGTAGATTCTTAGAGATTTATAGAGGAGAGGTGGATCTTTGAGTATCCAATAGTGCAAAACTTTCAAACATGGATATAGGATACCAACACCATATGTTCCCAACCAAAATAATTTTAGTTTAATAGAATTGTTATTTTATGACAATGTTAACTAAAATAGTCATTTATGTTTCCTACCTTGACAAGGATGGATTTATTTTAGAATTTAGAAATAAAGAACTCTTCTTTTAAAAAATCAACATTTGTTATGGTATGACACAACTAAATAATGGTATTCATTTATTAAATTAAGACAACAAAGTATTTGATATTAAAAATAAATCATGGTTACATGAATCATATAACTCCCAATTATGGAATCACCATACTGATCACATAAAAAAAATATTTAAAAAGTTCTGTGAAGAGATATATTAATACTCTTTTGAGATAAAACCACATAAAAGATATCAGGCATGTTTTCACAGAGAAATAACCAAACCTCCATAGGAAGGATAAGATGAAAGGGCCATTGAGGTTCTAGGATTAGTACGGCTTGATATGTGTGTACCTTTTATAATGGAAGATAGATGTGCATATTCTTACTTCAAAAAGATTTACAGATTTATTGTATATATATGGATATCTATACTTGATGTGGTATAATTCTAATCCCTTTGAGAAATTCAATGAATTCAATAATTAAATAAAGAATCAACTTGGTAAGAAGATAAATAAAATTTGAGCTAATCAATGTTGTGAATAACTTAACTAGGGGTTTATCAAGACTCTTTTGATGTTTGGTATTATATCTTGCTCATTCCACCGTATACACCTCAGTGGAATGATGTTAGTGAAAGAAAGAATCATACCTTGATAGACATGGTAGTGTCAATGGTGAATCATTTAGATATTCTATTATATTTTTAGGGATATTTAATAAAAACTATGACATAACCACTAAATGTAGTACTAAATAAAGAGTAAATGAAAATTCTCTTTAATTTATGGAGTGGAAAGAAACTTGTGTGGTTATATACACATATATGGGGATGTGAGGAATTTCTTAAGGCCATGTTAGGAAAAAAATAGAACCTTGAGGCATGAAATTTTTATTTATAAGATATCCCAAGGAGAAAAGGGTATATTTAAAATATAATACATTAGTAAAGAAAGTGAATATCGAGAAACAAGCCTTATTTATTTAGAGGGATCCCATATAAAGGATCTTGAGACACCCTGAGAGGGGAGGGGTGAATCAGGGTGTCAACTTTTTCTTTTAATATAATAGATATTATTCTCATGTTGGAAGGAATTTTTTAAGCTTCTAAAAAGGATATGATTAGAAATTAAACATTCATATGTAAAGATATTCCCCACAACAATTTTACTTGGTTCACCCTTAAGGGATACATCCGAGTATATGCTGAAAGTGTGTCAGTCATACCAAAATCCACTAATCATCACTAGTTGTGGAGTAAAAAAGTTTAAACACAATCTTTATGTGCTAAGAACACTGCCTTTACATGAATTATGGGATGTCACACTACGTCCCTCGGAACACTTCCATTGACTCCCCCATGCTCACTACACTGGCAATGATATGGACTTGGTTTATTGATTTAAAGGTTGCTTTAATGGATTGGCATTAAATCATGAATCCAAAACAATAAATGGATGATCTATTGAAGTCTTATTTTCCAATATAGATGTAATCCACTTTTCAGTGCATAGTTTAGTTCACAGACTATTCCTCCACAAACTGACCTCATTCTTCTATGAACCATACTGTACCACATACCATGAGTTATTTCTCCATATACTACCCTGTTCCACGTACTGTGAGAGCTTCCCCTACATACTGCCCTTCTTTGCTGCATACTTCCCTACTCTGCATACTACGAGAGCTTCCTCCCTAGACTAAACTCTCTTCTTCAAACTATTTTCTCCTCTACAGACTACCAATCTTTCCATGGACCATTTTCTTCCTCTATGAACCACTTCTTCCTTCATAGAGTTTTCTTCCCATAAACCACTCTGGACTTCACCGAATTCTTCTAAAATCTTTAATAAGAATCACTCACTCTAAATAAGGGATTACAACTCCTTATATAGGCAAATAGATCTGAAAATCTATCTAATCTGAGATTTCCCAAATCTTCGATTCAGTACATCCTTACTGCGAATTTCTTCTCCCACAGACCATTATCCCTATGTGGTCCATGTACAACCAGTATTCCTTTGAACTGGCTCAAATCACCGTCTCATTTCCGAAAATTATGAGCTCTACCACATACCGAAAAACTTGTACGAACCATTTTCCAGCCAGGAACTACAATTCTTTACTGTGAACCGTTTTTCATTCCATGAACCATTCCCACTACGTGGTTCATAGTTCACTTCCTTTGCTGATTTTCATCATCGTTCCATGTACCATCGTTCATAGTCCACGAACGATTCTAAGAAATCACATTCCATGCACTGTATTTGTGGTCCATGTACTATACACTCCAACACGAAAACCACATTCCCTGAAAACTCCATAGTCTTCCATGTGAGGATTTATGAAAAAAACAAACCATTATCCATTACAATCAATGAATATCCTTGGGGTACAATAATCTCCCCCTTTGGGTTTGTTGGAGATTTATAGATAAATTAAAGAAAGCATCTGCCACCGTCAAAACCTGATATGGAAGATTCAACTTAGCTAACACTCTAAGTCTACATGAGCAATGATTGGTGTAGATAAAAACATGGGAAACCTAAATTGGATTCTCATGATACCGAACACCGAATTGATCAAATTGTTATCTCCATTATCATTTTATCTAATCATTTTCCCACTTTATAAATCATTATTCTCCCCCATTGTAACATTTTTGAAATTATTTGTCCTCCATCTTTCCAACAACCTGAAAAACATTTCATTCCCCTCCTTTGTACAATTGAATTTCTCTAGTCTCCCACTTTGTTAATAAACCCAAAGAGCATAATTTTGACTTATAGAGCAGAAAACACACTCCCCTTGGATCATATCTCCCCCATAAACCTGCATCACGTCCAAAAATAGATTTAAACAATTAAAAAAATTGGGGAGAGGGGATTTTCATTACAACCTCATACACTAGGAGGTGGTTGAACAGCGAGGTTCAACCCATGTTTCTAAAACACTTGTGCCAACAATGGATTGATCAGTATGTCAGCAACTTGATAATCAGTGCCAACATGATCCATTTTAACCATTCCTTGTTCAATATTTTCCTTGATAAAGTGATATATGATTTTAATGTGTTATGTACAAGAATAATGAACCTAATTCTTTTTCAGGTCAAATGTATCTTGTTATCACAGTGAATCACCATTGACTGTTTCACCTCATCACCAACATCAGTTAGTTGTTGGATCATCCAAAGTAGCTGAGTGCATGCCTTTGTAGCAGAGATATACTCAGCTTCAGTAGTACTAAGAGAATTACTTTCTTATTTCTTACTCAACCATCCCACACATTTCTTGTCAATATAAAATGCTCCACCACTTTTCCACTTTCTATCAATCTCATCCCCATCCCAATCAGCATCATAAAAAGATGAAAGTTAATTATCCTTCCCTACAGCAAAGTATAAACCATAATTGTGAATACCTTGAATATACCTCATGATTCTTTTAACAACCTCCATATGTTCTTCCTTCAGATTACTTTGAAATAGGGTTTTTAATCATGTTACTTAGAAAATATCAATCCATGTTTCATTTAAGAATAGTAGGCTTCTGATGATTCTCTTCTATATGGTGGGATCTACAAAAGTCCCATACTCATGCTTTCCCAGTTTAGTTCCAAATGTAATCGAAGTTGACATAGATTTGTAGTCATGAATATTGAATTTCGTCAGTAATTCTCTTACATACCTTCCCTAAGAAATAAAAGTATATTTTTTCCTTAGAATCGCTTGCATCCCCAAGAAGTATGTGAGTTCACCAATCATAGATATTTCAAATCCTGATTTTATATGATTTTAAAATTTATTTGCTGATCCATACCTAATTCCACCAAAGATAATATCATCAATGTACACTAGTACCATGAATTGATATTTCTTAAAATTCTTCACATAGATATTATGATTCTCTCCTCTTATTTTAAATTCATTATTCTTGAGATATGAATCCGACCAAGAGTACCATGTCTATGGTGCCTGCTTCAAACCATATAGTGCCTTCATTAATAGGAAAAATTTCATTTCATCATTACTGAGCAGAAAACCAACTGATTATTCAATGTGGACTTCTTCTTCAAGAACACCATTTAAGAAAGTTGGCATGAAATCCATTTGATTCAATTTCTATCCTATTTGAATTTATAATGCATGAAAAAATCTGATTGACTCTAATCTAGACACCAGAGAAAATTTCTCTTAAACATCAACACCTTCGATATGTGAATATCCCTTACACACTAGTCTTGCCTTATTTCAGATCACATCTCAATTCTCGTCAAATTTATTTTTAAAAATCCACTTCGTACCAATCACACTATGGTTATCGGGTCTATTAACTAAATCCATTGTTTGGTTCTTATCGATCTGATCCAACTCTTCATTCATGGACATAACCCATGTTTCATACTTTGCGGCTTCTTAAAGTGAGGATGGTTCCACAACTGATAGGAATGAAAATTATGCATTATTCATCATTCTCCTTGTCTACAAAAGAGTTGTCCAATCCCCAATGGTGTTGGATCGATCAATTTTTTATCTTGGATTTCTCATGTGGGGTTCATAAATATTTTCTTCAGCCATGGTTTCCTCTTCTGATTCTTATTATAAGTCAACATCATGATGTGACTTCTATATGTTTTTTACACCTTCCTCTAATTTTATATTTGGATCTCTTCCATATCCACATTATTCATCATCTTTTAGCACATCGGCATAAGAATTATATAAGGGTTTTCTATTTTTGTCTTCAATGATATTTACATCCCAATTTTCCACAATTTTACAAATATGTTTATTGAAATATTTTAAGTATTTTCTCTTTGTTAAATATACAAGGAATATTCCTTCATCCACGGTATCACTATGATTTCCTTGATTTCCTTCTTTGTTTTCAGATAAATCATTTACATCTAAAAACATGAAAATACTTCAAAGAGGGATTCTTTCCCTGCCATAAATCATAGGGTGTCTTGGTTTCCCCCATATGAAGCACTGTTTGTTTTGGAATATAAACCAATGCTTGAATAACATCTTTCTAGTAATGGAAGGAGATACGACTCTCAATCAGCATAGTTCTAGCCATACTATCCACTTATCAATTCTAGTGCTCAACATATCCACATTGTTCAGGAGTTCTCAAAGAATCCACCTCATGTTGTATTCCATGTTTCTCCATGTAATTTTCAAACTCAATGAATTTATATTCTCTTCTATTATAAGATAGCGAAACTTTGATTGTCCATCTAGTCTAATTCTCGACGATTTGATGATAAGTTTTCATGAAATGAAGAACATTTTTTCATATGTATGACCACCACAGAAGCCATTATACTATAATCATCTTTGAAAAGAACAATATACCTTTCTTTATGTGCTTTGGAAACCATTATCAGATTGTATAAATCTGTATGGATGAGATTATGAATATTTGATGCTATTTTCTTCTTTGGATGATATGAACTGCACACCAACTTTTCTCGCATGAAAGCATCACAAGCCTTCTACCATTCACACTTCATATTTGGTATATCCACAACAATATTCATTTTAGATATATTTTCCATGTCTTGTTGATTAATTTTTCCCAATCTCCGATGACATAAGTTTTTCTATTCTCCAACTATCATATATCAAATGTTCTCTTTAATATCAACCTAATATAGGTTTCCATTTGTTATATACCTGTTCATTATAGAATTACCTATATTTATTTTTATAGAACATCTTTTTTGATTGAATTTCACTATATGTCTTGAGTCATAGAGTTGACTCACACTAAGGAGATTGTGACGAAAACTATCCTCATAAAAAATCAGTTTTTTTCAGCTCGCCATTACCCAGCTTAGTGCTCCCACTGCATTTAATCTTCAAAACAACTTCATTAAAAAACCTTACTATTCCATAAAATATTTTCTTAACATTATTTAATAGGTCTACATTTCCCATCAAATGGGGAAGAATTTTCTATCAAGAATATAGGTGATGATACTCTTTGTAGCTTTGAGAGCTACTTCAGCAAAGTTGGATTTCTTAGTTTTATTCTTTTCTTTTGATGAAAAACTGGGTTGAGTATAGGACACTGATGGCCTTTCAATTCTATCTTCCATATAAGCAAGTTATTTAAACTCAAACACTTTTTCTATAGGATAAAACATGTTCATAAGAGAAACAACATCTAGTTCATGAGTATTAACTTGTCTCTGAGTTTTTTAGGAATTTTGTATGCTTCTCCTCTACATAAAATAAATATCTTTATGGAAAAAGCTAGAAAAATGGAAATAGTATACATAAAAATTATTTCTTCCATAATAAGTAGGATATAAAATTTTCCCCCTTTTGACCTTCTGGATCTTCCCTATTTAAATAGCTCCCAGCCCCTTCGTAGTATGACATTATATAGCCCAGATAGCCACAAAATTGAAATTTTATAAGTGGAAATGTCTTCTCATTTATATTCCTTGACATGTATCCTCCCTTAGGAAAAATGTTTTGCTGCTAATAATTTATGGATGCTTGAGTATAGTTTTCAATTATCCTTTTAGTTTGAATTTAGGGTCTTTTTTTCAAAACTTTAGGTGGATTTTAAACATGTCCAACTTTTATATTTCCTTTATTTTGACCCAATTTATTTGAAGTATTTGATGTTTTTGACATCACAACCAATTACACTATTTCCCATGCATGTGGGTCTTTGATTATTCAAAATATTTTCAACTCCATTGAAACCATTCTTAACTCTCTTAAGAAACTCAGTATATGATAATTTTTCAAATTTTATTTTCTCCTTTTCTTATTTTCAATTTTATTCACATTCGAGTTTACTCCTAAGAATAAATAAAATTCATTGATTCCCTCAATAGTCTTATAATTATCCTCCAATATGGATGTGTGGTCATTGATGAAATTTTCATGTTCTTTAATTATGAGCTTCAGTTCCACTAAATTTTTTGTGCTTTAAAAGGTTGTTGACTAGCCTTTTAGTATATCCTTATGTTGATCAATTTCAGCTTCTAGTATATCAACATATTCTGATGAATCTTCCACAACTATTCTCTACTTTTTTCATCTCTTTTATTGATTCTCAATATCACTAAAAGCATCCATAAGTTTCTACTTATGATCAACATCATTGGTCAACTGACTATCTCTAGATTTACCTCCTGATGGTTCTGTCTTTTCTAAAGTAGATATCATTGATGCATGGGTTCCAGATATAAATTACAATTCTTTTTCCTAAAAGTATTCACTATCATCATCTTCTTATTCATAGAAAAAAAATATTTATCATAAATGTCTTACAAGACATTGGGTATCCTTTTTTAAAAAAACCTTTTTTGAGTCTTTCATGTCTCCATATTCACTTTATTCATCACTAAACTTTATTGTGCACCAAGAGAAAATGTGACCAACTCTTCCACAATGAAAAAAAGCTAGAGGTAACTTGACTTAAAATTTACCTTCTCCCTTCTTTAATTTCAAGGAAAAGAGAGAAAAATTTTATTTTCCCACATTATCTTCGTCAATACTATCTCATGAAATTTCATGTTTTTCTATGGATTTGAATATCATTTTCTTTCTTACTTGAGTCATTGCATCTTCTAGTTTGACTCTCATCTCGTATGTTACCAGGATTCTCAACAGATCATTCAGATAATGTTTGGAAAGATCCCTTTCCTCAAGGGATGACACCTTTTCATTGTAAAGTGGTGGAAGTATTATCAAAATTTTCTTTACAATATAAATGTCATTGATATCTTCACCAAGTCCTTTTATTGATCCAATAATATCAATAATTTGATTGAGAAATGTATCTAAATTTTCTTTAGGATCCATATTCATATCATCAAACCAATTGTGAAAAACTTACAGATTTTCCTCCTTCACATTGTTTTTCCTTTATAAATATTCTCCCACTTTTACCACATTGACATTACATGTGTTAAACTCATCACCTTTATATATATCTGATCAGAAAGGGACACATTGAGGGAATTCTATGCTTTAGAATCTAAATTAAGCATTTTTCTATTTGCATCATTCATAAATAGCCCCATTGGCCCAATGACATGTACTCATTGTGTAGAAGCAAAAAGGACTTCTATTCTAAGAGATCTAAGATGAGATATCATCTTGTTATTCCATATCTGAATTTTTTTTCCATCAAAGAGGGGGACTCCCCTTACATTGACTAAGTTATCCATGATAAAAAGGGAAAATTTAACACCAGTAACCTATAGGCTTTGATACCACTTGAAGGACCCTAGGACACCCTGATAGATGAGGGGTGAATCAGAGTGTAAACTTTTTATTTTAATATAATGGATCTTTTTTCCACATTGGAAGGAACTCGTTAAACTTATACAGTGGATATGATTAGAAATTTAAAATTCAAATGAAAAGAGATGACACACAGTAATTTTACTTGGTTCACTAGTAAGGGCTACGTCTAAGGAGAATACGTTGACTGTGTTTCCATCATACCAAAATCCACTATTATTCACCAGTTGTGGAGTACACAATTTTAAACATAGTCACTCTGATCTAGGAACACTACCTTTACAATAATTCTTTGATAGAACATTGTGTCTCCTAGAACAATTTGTTGAATACCCCTTTCTCACTACATTTGGGAAGGATCTAGACTCAATTTATTGACTTGATAGTTTCTTCAATGGATTAGCATTAAATCATGAATCCTAAAATATAAATTAATTCTCTATTGAATTATTATTTTCCCCTATAGATGTAATCCACTTTTTTGTGCACTGTTTAGTTCAAAGACTATTCCTCCACACACTGCTCTCCTTCCTCCACGAAACTTAGTACACCACATACCGTGAGTGCTTCTTCCACGTACTACCCTGCTTCATGTACAACGAGATCTTACACTATGTATTTCCTTGATCATCCATGTAATTCCCTACTCCGCGTACTATGAGGGCTTCCTCCTTGAACCACACTCTCATATATGGATTGTTTTCTCCTCTATATACCACCACTCTTTCCCCAGACTATTTTCCTCATCTGCGAAACACTTTTTCCATTGTGTATTTTTCTTCTCATGAACCACCCTAGGCTTCTCCAAATTCTTCCAAAGTTTCTCATAATAATCACTCACTCAAAATAAGGGATTAGCGCTCCGTACATAGGCAAATAGATCAAAAAATCTCACTAATATGAGATTTTCTAAATCTTGGATTCAGTACAGCCTCACCACATACTGCTTCACCCGCAAAATATTTTCCCTATGAGGTTCATGTAAAACAAGTCTTCCTTTATGGTGGATCAAATCACCATCTTGTTTTTGTAAACAATGATCTATTCTGTGTACCAAAAACCTTCTGCAAACAATTTTCCACCCCTGAACCATAAGTCTTCACTGTGAACTGTTTTCCATTCTGCAAATCGTTCCCACTACGTGGTTTGCGGTTTTCTTCTTTGCCAATTTTCTGTGCCATTCCATGTACCACCATTCATGATCCACAAACTATTCCCCGAAATAATATTCTTTGCACTATCTGTTTGGTCTTCTTATTGTACACTCCTTTGAAGAAAACCATCCTTTTTATAAAAACAAAGTCCCGATTTTGAGGCCCAAAATTTTAAAAACATAAGAAAATGTGACACCTTCAATAATACTTTCATCCTAAATCATAAGACCTCATTCCCTAAAAAATCATTGGTCTTCCATGTGAATAATGACAATAAAGACAAACCATACTCTATTATAATCAATGAACAACCTGGGTCCAAAACCTTCCTCAAGAAGGATAATTTGAGCATGATTGACTTTGATGAAGTTGATTCTCAAGATATATATGATTTAGTATTAGAAAAAATTACATAGGTCCACAAGGAATAATTTCTTCTTTAAATATATTGTTTACTAGTCAGCAAAGATGATGACTCGTTATTAGTTGATAATAATTAACCTATCTCCAAAAATGTGGTAGTATAGAGATCAAAAACTACAAAATGGAAGGAATCCATTAATTTTTATATGGATTCTAAGTATCAAAACCATGTTTCAGTGTTGGTCAATCTTCTAGTTGATGTAAATCCTATTTTATGAAAATAGGTATTCAAGAGAAAACTAGTCATTGAAGGCAATTTACCTATAATGAAATTCTATTTTCCATAAGGTTTAAACAATATCAAGGAATTGACTATGATAAAACCATTTCCATAGTTTCAATGTTCAAATCCATTAGAATTCTCCTTTATATTTTTTCTTATGATGACTATCAAATTAGGAATATGAATTTCAAAATAGTATTCCTTAATAGGAACCATTAGGAAGATGTCTATATGGAACAACTAGAAGGATTTTTAATGAAAATATTTCTAAAAAGATTTTAATATCGTAGAGATTAATTTAGGGATTATAGAAAGCATTGAGGTCATGGAATATTAATTTTGATGAAGCTATAAAAGAATTTGGTTTCATTAAGAACAAATGTGATCCTTGTGTTTATAAGAGGTTTAGTGGGAGTGTGTTCATTAGTATATGTTTATTACATATTAGTTATTGGAAATGATATACTACTCTTACAGTCAAGTAAAGAGTGGTTAAATATATGCTTCTCAATGATAGACTTAGGTGAAGCAGCCAATATTCTAGGGATCAAGATTATTTGTGATATATATGAGAGGCTTCTTGGAATATGTGAAGGTACCAACATTGACTAGATGCTAATGTGATTTAGAATCGAACAATCCAAGATAGTATTGCTTATAGTGTCACATGGTTTACTTCTTTCTAATAAAATTTGTCCTTAGACACAAGAGAAGAAATAGAAATTGAGTAGGATCTCATACACTTCTACAATAGGGTCAATCATGTATTCCTTGTTATGTATTAGGATTGATGTTTCCTATTAATTTAACATTGCAATAATATATCAAGATGACCAAGGTAAACACTATTATATTGATATTGTGGTTGTCCTTATGTATCAAAGAACAACTAGGGATATGTTCCTCTTCTATTAAGTATATGATGATCCAGTTATAAGTGTTTATACTCATGATAGAATTAAAACATATCATAAAGATATGATTTTTTAGTCAGGTTATGTCTTTTGTCTTAATAAAGGATTTGTGATCTTGAAGATTTCAAAATAGTTATTTCCATTAATTCTAAAAAAGATCTACAATATATAGAGGATTTTGATGTAGCTAAATAATATATTTGGATACTCAACTTTTTCTAAGATCATGATGTGGTACCTAACAGTAAATAACCTATCACGTTATATTGTGATAATAACTTATTAGTGGCTCTTGAAAAAGAATAAAGAGAATGCCAATGAAAAAATCACAAAAACTGTAAGTAACACCCCTCGAGAGAATTTTATTAGATGGGTGAAGTTCTTGTAAGAAGAGTTACCATGGAATAAAACATGGTTTTCCCCTTACCTAAAGAATTTTCTACGTAGAATCATGTGTATAATATGAGACCTAGAATATTGAAGGTTTTTGTAGTTAGTTATAGAGAAAGTGGGAGTTTTTTAGAGTTTGATCCCTAGAACCAACTTCTTTGTACTTTATGGTAATCTTTATTCATTTTTTAATATTAATTAAACTTTTACCAAATCATGATTTTCTTTCTTCTTGACATAGTATGTGATAATTTGCAAAGAGTTGTTGTCATACTAAAAGGTTATAGTATTTCCCTACTATGATGAGAGACTAGAAGCTCCATGATATTATTCTAAAATATATGTTCTATAGTCAGATGGTATCATTTGACCAGACATAAATGATAAAGGCTATTAGGGATGGAGAGTCATAGGACCTTTAAGAACATTATTTATAGTGTTCACCCTTTGTGATTTCTAGGGTATAATATTTTTAGAACCTTACCCACCAGTAGGAAATAAATATTTATATGTGTCCATAGATGTTACTATCTAAGGACATGTGTATTGATCCATAAAATTTAGTAATATTATCATTGATGAATATTACTAGTTGTATACTTTGACGTGTTGATGGAAACCATGACAAAATATATTTTTGGTGATGTAGAATACATTGGATGCATCATGAGTAATGTTGAATTACTAAATAAAAGAAAGGATTTTCCCTTCTATTATTTAATAGATGTTTATATCTCTGGACCATCAAAGTAAATTAGACAACCCAAATAAATCCATGGGTGCGGTGTTCTGTGGGCAGGATCAATTATAGAATGTCAACAAAAGATACATCAAGTACATAGGTTGATGATACCAACATGGAACATTCTTGATTACAGATATCAGGATAAGGGGATTATATAACACAACATGTTTCTGTATGAGGTTATATATCATTGTGAAATTATGGGTACCTTGACATGTTACTAAATGTGCCTTGGATTTTGGGTGGCCCTGCCTAATGCCATAGACATAGGCCTAAAGGGTCACATTCTAAGTGTATCTAGAACCGTTGTAAAATAATAATAAAATTTATTATTTAACATGTGGAATAAATATTATTATCTAATATGGTTTAATAATTATTTACCTTTTTCTTGATTACATGTATTCTATCCCTAGTTAGTCGTGAGATTATTTTGTGATCAAAATATTTAAAAAATATTTAAATTATATTTAGTGATTATAATATGTATTTATTTATTAGAAATTAAATAAGTGATATTTATTTATTAAATAAATAGTCGTTATTGAACGCCTGATAAATATTGTGGAGAAATGACATACTGATTTTAATGGTCCAGGGATAAATAATACAGATTAATTACTAGTTGGATAAATTTAAAAAAAAATATTCCAAACAAATATTTCTTTTATTCAATGGGTTTTCACAAGTTAATAAATAATATTTTTATTTTTTATTATTGAAATGGGGAACAATAGGTATTAATTATACAATAAGGTAACTAGTGAAATTATTATTTTATAACCCCAACACTATTTAAAACAAATTATATTATTACTAAACTAATGGGTTTATTATTTTTTTGTATTTGTGTTCAACAACTCATGGATAATTATCTCATGACCTAGAGAGAATCTCTCTAAGAACACTTTCTATAACAGAGAGATATCCTCCTCCCCCAACCCTGTAAATTTTAGTGACATCAAGAAGAATCATTTTGGAATTGATTCTCGTGATGCTCAGGGAGTAGTGATGTATGTAAAGTATAACACACAAGGAATAACCATAGCTAAACCACACCCCCAATAGTCAACAATGAATATCCCCATATAAAAAATTATCCTATGGCATAATCAAGCACATTAACACACAAGGGGAGAAATAATCATATCATAGAGATCAATAACTCAAACAAGGGAAATGAAAAGCATCACATAGTTACAATGAACTGACACAAGGGATAATCAAATAAAAAGAAAATCTAGTGTTACCTTTCACATTAACCATATTAAAAACAATGTGACAACATAACTATTAACATCAAAACATGGTTCAAGATTCTAATCCCTTTCACATTTCTTATAATTATATTCCATGACATTTTTGTTAAATGAAGGAAATTATACACTATTTAAAAAATTTCAAATCAACCCTCCCATAATGGTCTTGTTATTTGTAATACAAAATAAAGCACAATACCTTTATTTCCCTCAAACACATTTCAATAAATTCATTGTGTAATTTTTAATAAGTGTTAAACCACACACACTGCAAAATATATTAAAAAAACTATTTATAAATCAATTTGAGGTTAACAACTCACATTATATTAATGACCACATTGAAAAATAATTTTCACACATTGAAAACCAAAATCATATTAAAAAAACACAAATCCTGAATTTTTTTTCGAAAATACCCTCATGAGTTTCACAAAATCATAGCACATCTAAATAATCCATTTTAAACATCAAAACATGGAATTTAAAAGAGGACATATTTATTCCAAGATCAAAACACAATGAAATGGTTTTTAAAACATCAAAAAAGTATCACATATATTCATAATTCTAATAAAATGGAATTTATAAAGGATATAAAAAATATAAAATTCCAAAATGATACAATTTCATAGAAACACCTACTTGGAAGAAGCAAAAACCAAGCCAAAATGTTTCACCTTCATCAATTAGCACACCCACAGGGATAGAAAAAACAAATACAAACCCTGGACACCATAAATATCAACATTATAGAATTCTATAACACTAAAATAATCCAAAATATTTCTATGGTTCATGTGGTAAGACAAATACAAGATAAGAGAGAGAGGTAAACAAAGAAAGGGAAATACAGGAAAAAATAGCTCAAGATCTCTTTGAAATTGCTAAAGTGAAGGTAAGGATCAAAGGTGGATGATTTTTGGGCTCCTTCAAGGGATCCCATAAGTCTTTCGATAAGAATTTGGGAGAAGAGGTGTGAAACCCCACTTAATTTGAAGATGGAAAATGGTAATTTTTTTAAAAAAATAAATGCATGGGAAGTCTGAATGATTTGGTTACAGGGTTTGTAAAACCATGAACTAATCTTATGTTGGCCACTACCTTGTCCAGACACCCCTCACATGATTCAACCTGGGCACTACATAGTTAGTCAAACCAGGCACCAACCATTCCCTTAGGCACTATCAAAATCTAGATCAACACATTATGCTATCCATATAATTTACCAATTCATATGTAATTCATGTGTCACACCCTATATACATGAGAAAATCAACATGGATTCCCCTAGGGGATGAAATGGTTTGAAAAAAAAATTGAAAATTTGATGTTGGGAAGTTGTGCACAATTCAAAATGAACTGGGAAGGCTCCACATGATGGGAGGTCACATGGTTTCCCTCTAAATACATGCCTTAACCATATATAGAAGGAAGCCTATGAGAATTTATATATTACAATATGGAACCCCATGAAAAATAAAACCAAAACTAAATCATATAAAATATTAAAAAATGAATAACATAGTGAATAGGGGGTGTCACAAACTACTTACCATGACACATTTTTTCCGTAGAAATTCCACAATCTAAAAAAAGGGAATGATAAAATAGAAGATCCCAAGAGGACCTAACCTAAATAAACAGTCAATATGGTCTAGCCTCAAAACCAAAAATCAAAAAATTCAATAACTATGAAATTGATCAACTAAAATCTTACCCAACATCTCCATGTACAACTGAAACAAAAACATCAAACATGAAGTCATGTTAAGAATGGGAGACCTAAAATGATCTCCCAAACATTTAGATTTCCTCTAACATGGTGACACCTATGAATAACTACTATGAAATCCATCCTCAGACAACTAATAAAACAATGGAAATACTCACTATCCTACCCAAATAACATGAAAAGACAGAGAAGTAAAAGAACAAAAAAATATCCCCAAAATAATGACATGTAATCTCATCTCGATTCATGATACATATAGATAACCTATAGTAAAGAACTTGATAACCTCACCTGATGTATCCCAAAATGGCATAATCCAAACACCATTTAGTATACCAACTCAACTAGTAGAACAAACACCCTAGTTAACCAATCGTGCACCCAATACCATTCTCATGTCCAAATGATGATAACCTCAATGTCTCAACATAGAAATAGGAGAAACT
Source organism: Viscum album (assembly GCA_963277665.1). Classification (NCBI taxonomy): domain Eukaryota; kingdom Viridiplantae; phylum Streptophyta; class Magnoliopsida; order Santalales; family Viscaceae; genus Viscum; species Viscum album. Next base: position 331,357,434 of record OY728128.1, read on the forward strand.
CACTACTTTGAAGAAAATATCACAAAAATAATGATTATCAATGAAACAACACCCACAACCAACCATTAAAAGAGAGGAAACCTAGTGAAAAAACTCAATATCCACTCACAAGGGAGGGGAGCATTCCATAAAAGAATCAATTTATTCCCTAAAAAGGCATTCAAAAATATCCATAAGAAACATCTACAATGATGAAGCATCCATAATATTCTGAAAAAACAATTAAATTTCCAAAACCAAGATCAAAACCATCAAATGAAAGGTACCAAAACAAAAATCCCATACTCAAAGTGTTAAACCCAATACCTCTTCTGATAACCCATCATAAAAACATCTAAAGATGAACCAAACATCCAAAACTAATGAAAAACCTATGATACTTAAGATAAGAGGGATTAGTATACCATATAGCCCCACCATTGAAGAACATGAGAGATATTATATTCTAACTAGAAGGAACCTTTGGTTCTAGATCTAGTTAATTTAGTTTCTTCTCCTTACTTTTTTTGTTTTATACATATGCCCATTTGATGGAATTAAGTCATCACCAACCAATGGCTGCCTAGAATATTAAGTTTCTATTAGAATTGTATCATTGATAGCATCTTAAAAAAATATTTTATGTCACGGCCCGTCCCCTAGGGTCCGAACCATGACTACCCTAAGCCCACCTTTCAAAGGTAAGGGGTTGGTGACTAGCACCAGAAAGGCGTATCCCTAAAATGGGAATGCATTTCCTTTAAAACTATACAAACACATAGATAAGAATACAACAAAATTAAACCATGAAGTAAAACTACTGCAATAAAAAGTGTATATTGAAAGTAAAGGGGTTAAAATACAATTCCAACTGAGAAGATACAACAACTGAAATCAGAAAGCAACTCTTGTGCTCTTCCACCAAGGTTCCTACATAAAGGGTAGGTACAACTCATCTCCACAGCTCTCCACCTCAACTGGTCTCCTCCATGAACTATCTGGTCCTTGCTCCCTCTTATCTCAGCCACGCTGCTCTCCATCTTCACAAGACACAACATTGTGTGGGCGAAGCCCGTGTAGGGGTGAGTATAATAATACCCCATGGGGACCCTGAGACCCCCGAAGGTCTCTCAGAATTACACAAAGGAAAATCCACAATAATGATCTCAATAATAAAGCACTAATAAATAAACACACCTCAAACCAGGTTTTAGTAAAGTATAGAAGTACATATTATTAGTCGTGAAGCTAGATCATCTTATTATGCCAAGAGGCACTACTGATGACCAAACGGAGTCTGACCCACACATGGACGATAGATATTAACCCCCGCAATGACCCACGCAGGATCTGATCCACCCAATATTGATAGGTAATAACCCCTACAATGAACCACATAGGATCTGACCCACACTGGATCGGTATTCACTTACAAACACAGGATTGTTGAGCGCTGACCCACATAAGATCTGACCCACACAGGATCGGTATGTCCCTGATCCACGGCAGGCCACTCTATGGCTGGTCCTCATGGGGTCACAAGGTGTTGATCCACAAAATAATGTTCAGTACTGACTCACATAGGATCGCTAGTTGTTGACCTACATAGGTTCACTCGGTACTATCCTCCGTATGATCTGTCTCCAACCTCCACCTCACTATCATCCACTAAATTCCTGCTCATAGCACGCTTGATTCTGGGAGAACCGCTCCTTAATCCATAAGTAATATTTAAAATTTCATGAATTCTATAGAATAATTAAACCAAAGATCATTCAAGTAATAAGGGTTCCAACGCAACTGACGACACGTCAACCGGACACTCGGTCTGTATGTTCTAGGCATTTTATTACCGATAGCCTGGTTAGATTCGAGTACGGATCAATCCAGAAAAACTCCAACTTTATTCGAAAGTAATGTGGAGTGTCTCAAAATGACCACATTTTCCTAAGGGTTCCAACGTAATAGAAGGCTTGTTAAATAGAGGTCTGGTTTGCATGATATGGCCCTTTAAGCATTTCAGGGCCCGAGAGGGGTCCAGGTCCAGCCCGACCCTATTCGACCAGGCCTGGGATGACCCGACCTAGTTCGGTTTGACACAAGCTAGCCCAAAACAGCATGGGCCAGCCCGGTTGGGCTAGACTATGGTTTGCTCTGCCCGCTGGGCCGTGACGGGCTGGGTCTGCTGGGCCACAGACCCTCCCTGCCCACCGGCTGGGCGCCGCCCGCTGGGCCAGGAGGCCCTATCTGCTGGCATGGCCCGCATGTGGCGTGTGTTCCGCTACTCCCAAATGGCTCAAAGGAGTCATTCGGCTCTATTAATGGTAGTGTTATGTTGCACCGCCTTGTCACCAGAGGGGCCTATAGGGTGTGGGTTCCTTCCAGCTCTGTTGCAGCTCGTCTCCAGCGCGGCGCATGATGACATGCCACCTCTACCTCTGTGGTTAGCCGCTCCTGACCACCTGTTCATCCACCGTGGCACCATGTGGAGCCTCCATTCTAGCGTGGCTGGCGGTTTCCAGTCGCCACCCGCATCTTCTAGTGACGGTCACTGGTACCGCTACGCCGGTGCCACACCGGCATTTTTTCCACAGGCCTCCGGTGACACTCTGAAGCTCAATTTTCATTTTTGCCTATGCCTATGAGTCTTCAAGAAATATTTCATTGTAGTGTGACCCTCTTTCTCACATTTTCGTCAAATTGGGTAAACTGTCCCTGAAGAACGCAATATGGGCAAAGCGTCGGAGGGTCCATGCCTTGTTTGTTTTTCCCAAGCCCTCCACATTAATATGATAACAAGTCGGACGAAATTAAATCATCACAAAGAACTTTAAAAATAAACCCCCTACCTCGATAACCATCAAAGGTGTTGTTATTGCGACGGGAGGATATACCTCATCGTTGTGAGGTCTCCAGCATTCTTCGATCCCCGATCGTCATTGCCCAAGCCTCCATCCTCCGTCAATGGAACTTGTCGCATGACTTTGGCAGAGGTTCCTCGCTTGGTGAACTCGTACCAAACCCCACCCCAAGATCCATTTAAATAGGAGTGGGGAACCACCCGTGTTTCATGTCATTAATGTGGTTCATTTATGAACCACAGTTATTACTGCAACGTTGAGGTTACCAAGATGGAGGGTAAATCCATTTAATGCCTTGAAAAATCATCAGTCCCGCCACTACTGCTCTGTAGTTACAGAAAAAGAATGAAATTAAATCTATTAAATTATTTTACTTCTGTAAAGTCCAAAAATTACCTTTTTCTCTCAACCAACTCCAGTCAAAGTGAAGTCTCCCTTAAGTGAATCCTAGTGTTACGGATTCAACGGTTCCCTCAGATTTCTATTCTGAGAAATGGTTCAAAATTTAGAAAACTTCGCCCACGTGTTTACTGAATGTACCTTAAAAATGTTTCAAAAATTATTAACAGTCACCCTCAACTAGCCCCGGTCAAGGTTAGGCTTTATCTAAGGAAAACATGTCCCCATGAATCCAATAGTACTCTTATATTTTCCATCCGAGTTACGATTTAGAAGTTGGAGAATTTATTAATAAAATATTTGTTAGTCAATTATTTTATTTATGGTCAAAAACTAACTTCTCATGTCTGACCGTGTCGGACAATGATAGGGTCTTCCTAATAAAATCATGACCTCACGAGTTCAGCAGTGTTCGTAGATTTTTAATCTGAGTTACCGTTTGTGAGTTATAATCATTTTAAAAATAAAATAAAATAATTTAATTATTTTATTTATGGTTATGACATTTTTGGGTTTTCTCACTAGAGGTCTGTGCTGACCAAACTTAAGTCACACATATGATAAACCCACTATATTGAATGTAACTATACCATCATATTGCTGATTTAGGCATCCGTTTAAGAGTTATTCGACTATTTTATGAAAAACACTTATGCACGTTGTTTAAAACATTACAAAATTTTGATGGATCATTCCAGGAACTCTGGGCCTCAAAATCACGCGTCATCAGATTTGACAGTCTCGAAAAAAATCCATATAAATAAAAACATTACACATAAATTCTGAGATGTTACATTCTCCCCACATTTAGACATTTTGCCCCCAAAAATCCAGGGCCCAAAGTCATGAGAAGAAATTGGGTTCAATAAAGGATCATGTGCTGCTTCCAAGCATGCACCATGAGGTAATACCTAGATCAACCAATCTTATGTCCAACTCTTTCTAGGTAATCATCATGTCGCAATAAACACATGTTTTTTTAGCTATGAAAAGTGGAGAAAACACAAAGAATCATGATACATCTACAATCATGGGGTCTAGTGGTTGACTTCCTAGAACCTCTAGCAGCCTCACCAAAAGTTGAAAAAAGTCACAACCACTCCCACTAGTGGAATCTACACTAAGTATGGATGGATATGAACCATTCTGCACTGCGAAAACATCTTGTGGTCTAACTCCTCCACCACATAACAACTCAAGTGGAACACTTTAGAAGATTCCAGCCCATGTTGCTTGGGCTTTCCTTTTTCACCGACCAAGGAAAACCCCATTTCAATGTTGTAGATATACCACAACCTTTTTTTCCTAAAACAATCAATCTGAGTATGAACTATTGATGACCAGTCCATACCCAAACTAATTTTGTGAGGCCTTGATACTGCCACCAAGAGGTTCCAATTGAAACTCTCACCTCAAGGGTCAGATCACACCATCAACATAAGTGTGATTATCGAGTCTCCTACCATAGGTATCTCCAGATGTAAGAGTCAAGTCTACATTTTAAATAGAAACTCTAGGCCTTTAACATGAATAGTGACAAGAAGGAATGATATGTACCTATGTATGTTAATACGTAAAATCCTAGTAGACACAGACTGTACTGCAAATCATTCTTGGATCCCTTGGGTCACACTCCTTGACTACATGCAACTACTCCCTTTCCTTGTCCTCCAGCTCCCTGAGCCTGATGGGGACCAAAATGGGGTGGTGGTTATAACACATCAAAAAGTATACCTCCTCTTGATTATCTCCTACCTCCTATCCACATCTGCTACCCTGAAGATTCATCTATCCCTATCACATCCTCTTACCAAAACATTTTACATGTCCAAGTCTCTGAGACTGACATCGGTTTCCTATCATCCCACGGCTAACATTTACTGGCTGTATCTTCTCAGCCAAAGAACATTCAACCCCAAAGGTTCTTTCTAGAACCCTATCAAAAGAAGGAATGCATAGAAGAATAATGTTGGAGTAGATGTCCCTAAACACATCTCTCTCGAAGGTCCAAGCCCTGAAGAACTGGTCGTATCGTATTCATCGAGTACCTAGAATGGTCGGTAAGCCTTGAAGAATACTTAGATATTGGCATGTCATCCTTTCAAAGCTGTTGAAACACTTGGGAACAAACTCCCCATAGCTTTTTATGGAAAGAGGTCCCCTTCTCTGAGGAAGTTTCCAAAGCTTTTCCATGGAAAGCCACCTCAAAATCCCTTCTGCCTTCATGGCGAACAAAATCGAGGATGCCCATGGAGAAACATGGGGCCTTATGAACCCCTTTATCTACAAGTCCTCTAATTATACCCTAAACTCATGAATTTCCATGGGAGTCATACGATATGCTGGTGTAGATATCAGTGTCGTCTCAGGGTACAAGTTAATGTGAAAGTCTACCTCTTTGTGAGGAGGTAGTCTCGGAATATCATCAGGGAAGACGTCAGGATACTGGTCCCCCGCTATAGGATATCTCAGAATCCTCATGTCAACTACTCAAAGAGTGAGGCTAGCTAATAGATGAGTGATCATCTACACCCTCCTTAGAGAAATTATGTCAGGTAATGTAAAGGTTACCTCATCATCGGTGAAGGTAAACCCGATCCCATCCTCATGGACACACCACACTTTGCACCTAAAATAGTCAATCTGAGCACAGACTTTGGATAGCTATTCTATACCCAATAAGACTTTGTAAGATCTCAATGTTACTACTAGGAGATCCCAGTATAATCTCTTGCCTCCTAGAGTAATCTCACACTGCCTACACCAGTGTGTAATCGTTGAATCTTCTACCATAATAGCCTCTTATTGTAAGGATCGAGCCAAAGTCTCTATCAGAATCTCTAAGATCTGAACGAGTGTTGGGGAAATGAAATAGTGAATGGAACCTATGTCTATAAGTACTACAGCTAGGCTGGAATAGACACATATCATACCTCTAATCATCTCTGTAGAGTCATTATCATAGCCCTCTACTGCCTGTATCTATTTCTATCCTAGCCCACTGGCTCCCTAAGGTCGGGTGGACCACCTGGTGGTGGTGGAAGTAGAACCTCATATCACCACCCACCGCCTACTACACGACCTGCTCCTCTTCCTCATCTATCACCCTGACCTCCTCGCACAACTCTCTGCCTCTACCTCGACAGTCCCTCGACCATCTGTAGATCGTTGGTATGGCGGGTCGGGTAGTCGCGATCCATGTGGCCCTGTCCACCGCATTTGAATCATAGTCCACCTCCAAGATAACCTCCTCTATCTCATGAGATCCACACCTCTGACCCTGCATCCTAGGGTCATCCTCCGGAAGGTCTGGCCCGCTTGGACCTCTATGTCATATGCCTATTGCCTACTATATACGACTTGTCAATCTTTTGTTTGGTGGTGGATCTCACCATCAATACCTACTCAACTATGAAGCTCTCCACCAATAATTCTTTCTCGAGCAGTGTATCCTGCATCGGGATATTGAGCAATATCATCAATGCTCTGTTCTCTCAAAAGAGACCCTGCTCAAAGGTTTGATCCAGGAAGAATGGGTCTCATACCATGTCGGTTGTGTAGCATGAGAGGTCAGTAAATCTCACCGAGTACTGGGCTACTATTCGAATTCCCTACAGTAAGTTTTGGAGCTACTGAATACGAACATATCGTAGTTTCACTGGAATGAACTCCACCTCGAATAGCCTCTCAAAGTACATCTAGGTGAGGTCCACCTCATCTTGTGTCTAGTGTGGCAAGCTATGCCATCTCCCTTCCATGCCCAGGAAAAGCCTGGCAGCTAGGATGACCATCTGCTCCTCTGGTGTCCCTACTAGGCAGAAAACTCTTTCCACAACCTCCAACCAATCCTTAGTTGATAGGGGATCTACTACCCAACAGGTGGTGGTGATACTGGTACACCACCCGAAGGTGCCAACACAATAAGAGGGCTCTGCATGGAAGCCTTATCACTTGGTGGGCTGTCATCATGTACCCTCTCAAGAATCCTAGCTGGTTATCTATGTGGCATAATCCTAAAAAGAAACAGGTGAACCAATGTCAAAAATTTATACATGGTGAGCTAACTCAAAAGAGATCAAAGAAAAACAATCCAAAAACACACGCAATCAGTGTTTTCATGCACTGGGTGGGAAATCAGAATTAAGGGTCTTGGTGTATGGATATGTTGGTCGCTGCACCAACACATGACTCTCTGAACTGAAAACCACACCCAAAACACATAACACTATTACTCCATTAAAAAGGTCATAATCATAGTTTTCCAGTATAACTGAATCCTCTGATACCACTTTTTCACGACCCTTCCACTAAGGCATGTATCGTGACAAAACCAAGCCTGCCTTCCAAAGGATAGGGGTTGGAGACTAGCACCGGAAAGGCGTATCCCTAAAACGAGAAGGCATTGACTTTAAACCTATACAAACACATAGCCAAGAACACAACAAGATGCAACCACGAGGTAAAACTGTTTTAGTAAAAAGTGTGTACTAAAAGTAAAGGGGCTGGAATACAGGCCCAACTGAAAAGATACAACAATAACTAAAAACAGAAAACAACTCATGTGATCATCTACCAAGGATCCTACCTGAAGGGTAGGTACAACTCATCTCCAAAACTCTCCACATCAACCGGTCTCATATGTGTACCTTCTGGTCCTAGATCCCTCAAGTCTCATCCAAACTGCTCGTCATATGCACAAGACACAATAAGGTGTGGGCTAAGCCCATTCAAAGGTGAGTATAACAATACCCAGTAGAGATCCCAAGCTTCTGAAGGTATCTCAGAATTCCACAAAAGAAAAAACCACAAGAATGATCTCAATGAAAAAGTAAAAATCAATAAACACAGCTCAAACCAGGTTTTAGTAATGTACAAAAGTACAGATGACTAGTCGCGAAGCTAGATCATCTTATTCTGCTGAGAGGAAATGCTGCTGACCATAGGGAGTGTGACCCACACATGATCGATAGGTACTAACCCCCGCAATGACCCACACATGATTTGATCCATCTAGGAATGATAGGTAATAACCCCATAATGACCCACACAAGATCTGACCCACATAGGATCGGTATGCACTGACCCACATAGGATCGCTGCACGCTGACCCACACCAGATCTGACCCACACAAGATCAGTATGTCCCTGATCAATGGAGGGCCTCTCTAAGGCTTCGTCGGGTCGGGAGGTGTTGATCCACACAGTATTACTTGGTGCTGATCCATAGAGAATTTCTAGGTGCTGAACCATAGAGGATCGCTTGGTAATAACCTCTGTATGAACTGTCTCCAACCTCCACCTCACTTCCAGCCACCGGATTTTCACTAATATCATGCTTGATTTTGGGGGAACCAACCCTCAAGCCATCAACTGTATTTTAACTGGCACAAAGTCCCATTAAGAAGTAACCCAATTAACTTTAAAATAATAAGTGTTCCAATGCAGTAGATAGCACGTCAACCGGACACTCAGTCTATATGTTATAGTCATTTTAGTGCTGAGGGCCTAGTTGGATTCGAGTACGGTCCGAACTGTCCAAAAACCTACTTTCTCCTAAAGTAACGTGGTGTATCTCCAAAGAACCTCCTTGTCCTAAGTGTTCCAACATAATAGATAGATCATCAAACAAATGTCCGTTTTGAAAGATATGGCTGTTTAAGCATTTAGGGGCCTGAGAGGGGTTCGGGTCCGGCCCTCCCCTATCAGACCAACCTGATCTGACACCGACCTTGGCCGACCCAACCCAGTTCAGGTTGAATAAACCCAGTCTTGGCCGACTGGGCCTAGCCCAACCCGACATGGGCTGTGCCATGGCGGTCTTGACCCGCTGGGTCGCGGACCGACCCGTCCCACCCTGGTAGGGTGGGGTCATGATGGGATTGGTTTTCTGGGCCGTAGACCGGCCCTACTTGCTGGCGCGCCCTGTGTGGGGTTTGTGGTCCACTACTCCCAAATGGCTAAAAGGATCTTTTTGGCTCCATTAATGGTGGTGCTAGGTGGGACCGCCTTGTCACCCAAGGGACCAGTGGGGTGCGAGTCCCTGCCAGATCTTTTGCGGCTCATCTCTAATGCGTTGTGCAATGGCATGTCGCTTCCACATCTACGGTCAGCCAATGCTGGCCACCCATTTGGCCACCGCAATGCCGCTCTTCCACTACGGCCGACGATTGTCGGCCGCCGCCCACGTCCACCTGCACTGGTCGCTGGGACCATCTCGCCAGTCGCCGGCACTGCCACACCAGTCCCTGCCACTGCCACACTGGTCGCCAGCAGTGCCCCACCAGTGCCACACTGACATGTCTTCCACGGGGCTCCCGCAATGATCTAGAGATCCATTTTCATTTTTTCCTGTGCCAACAGGTCTTCCAAAAATCTGTCATCGTAGCGTGACCCTCTATCTCACGTTTCTATCAAATTGGAAAAACCATCCCCAAAGAATGCAAGATGATCAAAGTAGCGTAGGGTCTAGACCTTGTTTGTTTGGATCATAGCATATGCGTTAATATGATAACAAGTGGGAGGATATTAATTCATCAAAGATAACTTCAAAATAAACCTCCTACCTCAAAAATCGTCAGAGGTGTCATAGTTGTGGTGGGAGGAGAGTCTTCATCTAAGTGAGGTCATCAACATTCTTTGATCCCGGATCATCACCACCCAAACCTCTTTCCTTCATCGGTGGATGTTGCCGCAGAATTTTTCCAGATGTTCCTCACTTGGTGAAGCCATGCCAAATCCCACCATGAGCTCCATTTAAATTGGAGGTGGAAACCACCCGAGTTGCATGTCATTAATGTAGTTCATTTATGAACCACAATTAATTCTACAACGTTGAGGCTACAAAGTTAGAGGGTCAAGCCGTTGAATGGATTGACAAATCATCAGTCCCGCCACCGCCACTCATTAGTTATAGAGAAAGATATAAAATAACTTTGTTAAATTATTTTATTATTTTTCTCTAAAGTCCAAAAATTATCTTTTTCTCCCGACCAACTATAGTCGAAGTGAAGCCTCCCTTAAATGAATTCAGGCACTATGGATTCAACGGTTCCCTCAGATTTCAATTCCGAGCACTGGTTCAAAAGTTAGAAAACTCCGCCCTCACGTTTACTGAATGTACCTTAAAAAAAGTTTAAAAAATTACTAATAGTAACCCTCAACCCACACCGGTTGAGGTTAGGATCTATCTAAGGAAAGAACTTCCCAATGAATACAATGGTACTCTCTAATTTTCAATCCGATTTATGGTATAGAAGATAGATAATTTAACATTATAATAATTTTTACTTAATTATTTTATTTACATTCAAAAACTAACATCCCATGTAGGCCCATGCCAGCCAATTCTAGGGCCTACCTAAGGAAAGAATGACCTCATGAGTTCAGTGGTGGACTTATGTTTTTAATATGAGTTACCATTCATGAGTTATAAGCATTTGAAAAATAAAATAATTGTATTTAACTATTTTATTTAATGTTATTCCATTTTTGGGTTTTCTCACTGGAGGCCAACACCGACTTAACTTAATTCACACCTAGGATGAACCTGTCATACTGAATACAATAGCTCCCTTTTATTTTTGATTCAGGCACATATTTAAGAGTTAATACCCTTTTTCAAGAATCAAATTACCCATGCTGTTTTAAGCTTAACAAAATTTCAACGGATCATTTCGGGCACTCCGAGCCTCGGAATCATGTGCTTTCAGATTTCACGGTCTCGAAATAATTCCATATAAATAAAAAATACACAGAAATTCTAGGACGTTACATATGACTTAACACAAGTATAGTTAAACCAATATCTTGTAGATTTTAAACCTTAAAGAAATGAAATTTATCAGAATTGTTGATAACCATCTTTGGAGAAAAGAAGACCAATTTCAAAAAGTGATTGAAGTACTTCCTCACCGATCGGTAACCCAGATGAAAACCCATGAGGTCAAGATATTTCTCACCTTTCATAACAAAAATAAAGAACAAGTAGAGAACCTACATCTTTAAAATATCCTATGACATACCTTCATGTGGTTGGGTAGGTACAATCAACTCATACAAAAATTGATTTAATATAATAAGAAAGATATAGATAGCATTCATCCATGATTCTCTAGGAGTTCTATGTGAATTTAGGATCATATAAATCTATTCAAACCACTTCACCACTTATAATGACCCCTAATGTCCAATGAAATAGGGCATAAATAGATTCAATAAGTCTAAAACAGGGTTTGATCTCATAGAAGGTTCCACATCACCAATTCACATGGAGTCTAGGTAAACCGGAATTAGAGAAACTTTTTCAATCATTCTAGGAGAAAACAATAAAAAATACAAGAACAAAATCAATTCATGACTCAAAAAACAAACTATTCCACCCTATTCATGGAATCAAGGAAAAAACAATAATCCCTCAAACATGGCACAAAAAGTTTACTAAAAAACATTTCTTTTGAAACAACCATTTCCACCAATGAATTTTTAAATCATATTATAAAAATTTATTACTAAAATACCAATCCAACCTAACTTTTACAATGAAAAGGAATCATTATAAGACAAACACACTTCATTAATGAGGTAATTCATAAAAAAATCATTTCAATATCCCACATCATTTAAAAACCATGCATAAAAAGAATTATCATAAAATTAATTTCAATATTTTCAAAACACATTAATAATTTGTTTCATAAAAATAGAATTTTTGATAACAAAACTCTTTTAAAATATCTAATTTTAAAATCCATTACTTTCTAGAATACCCAAAGAAGAAAGGTTAAAATATCCCATTTTCCAAATACTATAATAAAAACAACAATTTTATAAAATAATTTTCAAAACTCAGGGCATTCACTCTACCTATTTATTCATAAAATCCGGTTTTTTTTAATAAATTTTTAAAAAACCATTCATTTTCTAAAATAATGTTTTAAGACAAAGTTCACTCAAAGTACAAAATGACCCTTAAATTAAGGTTCAAAAAAATCACATAAAAACGGCATAAAAACTCATCAATGCACCTCATATTGGTGAAAATCACTTTAGAAGAAGTCTGGAATCATGAGGAGTCCAAAACACTATATGTTGAAGAAAATATTATGTGGAAATTTTTTCCACATGGATTGGGAAAATGTTCTCCCACCTTAAAACACACTATGTAAAAGAGGAAGACCCAGCCACACAGGTACCACTTGGTTTCCCAAACCATGCATTCTAACTGTTCATCTTAGCTACTCCTTCAATTCCATCCCAAAAACAAATAACAAACCCCAATATCACTTAAATACTCAATGGGGATTAAAAAACTATAATTTAGATCAAAATATATCACAATAAAAAAAACAAACTCAAATTGTTAATTTAAAACCTAAACTTTTCCTGGAAACATGAGGCTCAGGATGAGAAAGAGATAGGTAGACTCTCCTCTCCATTATCTCTCATGCATGTACAACCTTAGTCTCCACTATTCCATGAAATCCCAAAATAATAGGTGTATGTAAAAAATAATGGCTTCTAATTAAGGAAACCCAAAACCTACTCTGATACCTTTTTATTGAACTAAACCAATCTTTTATCTGACCAAGCACCCAACCCGACCAACCACAAGCCCTGAAGGGCATTCCTAATCCCCACGGGTTGGGAACTACTATCTTGTTATCATAATAACCCATTTGGGAATTATTTATACCCCATAAGAGATAAAAGGTATAATAATAAATACATAGATAAATTAATGAAGTATTCCAAACAGGTCATAACCAACTGAACTAATTCAAACCATTTTCATAAATATAAACACAAAAACTATCCATAAATTGTAGGATACAAAAATGAATAATAGATAAAACCCCAACTAAAAATTAAAAAAAAAACTAAAAACCAACTCAAGAAGATCTTGATACCATATCCATGAAGCCATAAATTGCTCACCACCACCCAACTCACCCCACATCAGCCAGAAATAATGAATAATGGGTCCAACTGGGAACCTAACACCTAAAACATGTAGTCATAAGAAAAAAATACCACTAGGTAACCACAACCCACCAAACATATACCATATGTTTCTTAAGGAAATTAATAAATTCTAGTTTGGAAAAAAACTATAAGGTAAAAATTTTCATATACAACATTTTATTGAATCCAAATAAATCAATAATTTTATTTATAAAAATTTATGATTCTTTTTCAAAACTGAATACGATGACATGAAAACATTCCAAGAAGCCTAATATTCTCCAAAACCACACAACCCTTCACAATTGTCAAAAAATATATATTTAAATTTAAAATGGTTACTAAAAAACCTCTAACCGACCGATTCCATCTTAAAACCAAAACAACCATTCTAAAATCCACTTTAAGAACTACATATGAGAATTTAATTTCAGAATTGTTTTCCAAACATCTTTGAAAACTTTTTTTCAAAAGGAAATGACCCATCACACACATGGGTCAACCACAACAAAACAACCACCATCCCAAGCACAAGGCATATATCAAATATAAACAAAAAGATGTTCAATATCAATGAAATTAGGAGAATGATAAAAATGAACACAATATAAAAGTACCATCAATCAAAAACAAACCATGAAATTGAATATTTCATGGGATCTACCCTAGGGTATCCTAACATGAAGAGAACTTGCTATTTAAGGGCATACCAACATACATACCAGCTACCATTAGGCACTGATATTTAACCCAAGTCATCAAAATAGCCCAAAAGTCATCATTATAAAAAAACCCTCCTAGACATTGTTCATATCATGAATGGAGGGCCACTAGTGGCATACATACCGACATTCATAATAATAAATATCATCTATTTAGTATATAGGTTCCCATGACCAAAAAGGATGTGAGGCATAATAACATGCAATCTAAGTATAGCACACAAGGTTTAACTATTGATAACCCTCATATATGACACCAAATAATGAATATCCCCATATAAAAATTGAATCCATGATATAATAAAGTGCATTACAAAACATTGGGGGAAACAAGCATCTCTTAGAGATTGGTAATCCGCATAAGGGAAATGACAAGAATTGAATGGTTATAAAAAACCCACACAAGGGGTAATAAAATCAAGGGGAAATCAAGGGGTTTCCTTCACGTTACGATTTTTTTAAAAAAAATTAATAAACTGGGTCATTAACACTGAAAAATGGATTAGGAATCCAAGACCTTTAACATTTAATAAAATTAAATTCCCAACACTCATTGGAAAATAATCGAAATCACCAACCATTTAAAAAAATTTCAAAAATACCCTCCCACATGGGTCGTCTACATTGAATTACAAAACAAGGTCTAAAAACTTCTATTCCATCAAATATTTTTCAAAATCTCCATTAGCGAATTTTTCAAAAGAGGTAAACAACCATCACATTTTTAATCACAATTTGGTATCCATTAAATGACACCTTTATAAATCACTTTGAGGTCACCACATATCTTTAACTAAAATACCACTATAAAATATAGTTTCCACTCATTGAAAACAAAAACTAGATCAATTTAAATTGAACATCATTAAAACCATTTCATATATCCCCATAAACATTTCACAAAAGCTTATCACATCAAAATACTCCATTTCAAACATGAAAACATGGAACTTAAAAGAGAATCCATTTATTCTAATCTCAAAACCCAATGAATTTTTTTAAAACTTTATAAGGGTATCACATATAATCATAATTTTATTAAAAAAATAATTATAAATCATAAGTGAGATTTTAATACGAAAATGATATGATTTCATAGAATAGTCTATTTGGATGGAGCCTAAAGCTAGACGAAACATGTATCCTTCAACAGAGATCACAACTATGGGGATATAAATAGTTCATAAAAACAATATAAACCAAAAATAACATCTTAGATCTAGTCATAACCCTATAATATGCCATAAGATTTCAATAGTTCATGGTGGAAACCAAAGCCACTAGAGGATAGAGATGTAATAGAAGAAGAGGGAAAAAGAGGAAGAAATGCAAAAAACCACTTGGAAATCACCAAAGATAAGGAAAATATTAAATACGGAGGAGTTTGGATCTCTTCTAGGGTCTCCCATGAGTTAGATGCTGTGTATGGGGGAGAAGTGGTAAAAATAGGAAATTCTCAAAAATTAAACACATTGGAAAGCCTCATGGTTTTCCTAACTATGCACCAACTATTAATTGGACACTACCAAGGATAAAAACCCCTTGAATGGTTCACCTTGTGAACTGAATGGTTTTAAAAGCTAATATAATAGTGAAATTTGGTATAATCATAATCCAAAGCTACACCAAAATTTTTTCAAATAGTTTTCCATACCATGATCAAGTTGTGTGCCACATACTAGACACTATAGAGATCATGAACAATTTCTCATGGGGGATCACATAGTTTTTAAATAACCATTTGAAGCCCATGTAGACAATCAATGAATAATTAGAAATGAAATTAAGAGGATCCTCACAAATGGAGGTCTCTCACATTCCCTCTAACCATAAACCTTAAACTTGTATTGAAGGAAACCCATGATAATTTCCAATTTCCAAGCCAAAAACCCATGGAAACTCAAAATAAAACTCAAACTCATAAAATAATATAAAATCAACAAAATAATGACATAGTGGTGTCAAAAAATCCCTACTATGCCACTTTGTACTTAAAAAATTCCACAGTCAGAAATAAGTTCGAGAAAAAATTGAAGATTCCAAAAGGACCTAACCAAATACACCACTAATTACTTTTTATCCACAAAACCATCAATTAAGATTCTCAATAATGATTAAACTAATCAACCACATGGTTATAAAAAATCCTAAAGAATATTTGGAATAAGAAATTATTTATATGAAAGTACTACTTTCAAGACTTTCTAATCTTTATTTTGAAAATCAGAACACACTTTCTTAAATCACATGATTTACAAAATTTATACATTCCCAAGGTTTTAGATTAATTTTGTACAAGAAATATGTTTACTAGATGTTGAGACCTTTTTTAATTTGGAAATATATTTTTAATCAGATGAAAAAAACATTCTAATAAAAAGATAAAAACATTATAATTTAATGATTGAACATTCTAATTAGATGATAGAAAATTTCAAAAAAGATGATTACAATATATATAAATGGATGAACTATGTTTACTCTACCAGATAGATAAATTAACATCATTATGATGATTCTGTCATGATGGACATCAGATAATATCTATATTGAACATCCATGTTAAGAAGGATTTCATCCCAAGATATTTTAACCAACTCCAAGAATCACAAAAATTTTGGAAAGATCCCTTTCCTAAAGGGATAACACCTTTTCATTGTAAATATATGGGAGTCTTCTCAAGATTTTATTTACAATACAAATTTATTTGATTTCTTTACTAAGTCCTCATGTTTCTCCAACAACTTAAGTAATTCCATTGAAAAATTTATCTACATTTTTTTTCAGAATGCATATTCATATCATCAAACCTATTGTGAAAAACTTGTAGTTTCACCTCATTCCATTTTTATCACATTTGTATATATTCTCCCATTCCTACCACATTGACTTTTCCTATGTGAAACTAATCACCTTTAGAAAGATCTGATCAAAAAGGGCCTCAAGGAGGGAATTTGGTTCTTTAGCATCTTCATCAAGCATTTTTCTTTCTACATCAGTCATAAACAGCCATGTTGGACTAGAGAATTGTAATCCTTATGCAGTAGCAAAAAGGACTTCCATTCCAAGAGATATCAGATGAGATCTCATCTTGTTCTTCTATATCTGAAAGTTACTTCCACCAAATCGAGGGACACCCATGACACTGACTGAATTATCCATGATAGCAAAGGCATATTTAACACCAGTAACTGGTAGGCTCTGATACCTCTTGAAGGACCACGGGACACCCTCTGAGGGGTGGGGTAAATTAGAGTGTAAACTTTTTCTTTTAATATTATGTATATTGATTCCACATTGGGAAGAACTCATTAAACCTATATGATGGATATGATCATTAATCAAACATTCACCAGCAAAGAGATTACAAACAAAAATTTTACTTGGTTCACCATTAAGGGATACATCTAAGGAGCATACACTAACAGTGTGTCGGTCATACCAAAATTTACTATTCTTCAATATTTTTGGAGTACAAAAGTTTAAACATAATCACTATATTCTAGGAACCCTGCCTTTATAAGAATTTAGGGATAACACAATGCATCCCTCAGAACACTTCCATTTACTCCCCCTTGCTCACTGAACTAAGAAAGATTTGGACTCAGTTTATCAACATGAAGGACACTTCAATGGATTGGAATTAAATCATGCATCCTCAAATGTAAATGGTTTCTCTATTGAAGTCATGTTTTCCCCTATAGATGTATTCCACATTTTTGTGCACAGTTTAGTTCATAGATTGTTTATCCGTGAATTGGCCTCCATCCTCCTCGAATCATACTACACCGTATACTATAAGTGATTCCTCTCTATACTTCCCTTCTCAGAGTACTATGGAAGCTTCCTCCTCCAACCACACTCTCTTTTTCGGACTGTTTTATCCACTGTGGACCACCACACATTCCATGGACCATTTTCCTCCTCCACAAGACACTTATTCCTTCGTGGGGTTTTCTTCCCATGAACCAATCTGGGATTCTTCAAATTTTTATGATATTTCTAACCAAAATCACTCACTCTATATAAAGGATCTTCTCTCTTTATATAGTCAAATAGATATGAAAATCTCACTAATCTGAGATTTCAAAAATATTTGATTCTGTACAGCCTCACGGCGTACTTCTGCACCCATGAACCATTTTCCCAATGTGGTCCACATACCACCAGTCTTCCTTCGTAGTGGCTCAAATCACCCTCTCATTTCCAAAAACAAAGATCTCTATTTCATATCACAAACCTTTTTCAAACCATTTTCCAATCGCAAACCACAATTCTTCACCATGGTCTATTTTCTGTTCTGTGAATCGTTCCCACTATGTGGTTCACGGTTCACTTCATTTTCTGATTTTCTATGTCATTACATATACCACTATTTGCAGTCCATGAACTATTCCTAGAAATATCATTCCATGCAATGTCATTGCAGTCCACATACTGTACACTCCTATGCAGAAAACCATCATTTTGCAAAAACAAACTCCCGATTTTGAGGCCCAAAAAATTGAAAGGCACTGGGAAATTGGGCCACCTTCAATACTGATTTTAACCACAATCGTAAGACCAAATTCCCTGAAAACTCACTGGTCTTCCATATGTGGATTGACAAAAAACCCAAATCATTATCCATTGCAATCAACGAAGGGCCTTGGGCCCAACACTATCCTCAAGAAGGATAATTTGAGCATGATTGACTTTGATGAAGTTGATTCTCAAGATACATAAGTGTCAGTACTAGAACAAATTACATAGGTTCCCATAGAATAATTTCTTCTTAAAATATTTTTTTTACTAGTAACCATAGATATTGACTCATTTTTAGTTTATAATAATGAACTTATTTCCTAAAATGAGTTAGTCGAGAGATCAGAAGATACAAAATGGAAGGAAGCCATTAATTTTTATATGGATTCTATGTATCATAACCATATTTTGGTTTGGGTCAATATTCTAGTTGATGTAAATCCTATTAGATGAAAATAGGTATTCAAGAGAAAACTGGTCATTAAAGGTAATGTACCTATAATGAAAGGCATGATTCTATAGTGTTTAAATGGTGTTAAGAAATTGAATATAATGAAACCATTTCCATATTATCCATTCATAAATCCATTAGAATTCTTCATACTATTTCTACTTACCATGACTATGAAATTTGGAAGATGAATGTCAAAATAGTATTCAGTAATAGGATACTTTGGGAAGATGTCATATGGAACAACTAGAAGGTTTTCTGACTCCGTGTAATTAGAAAAGGGCTTTCAAGTTGTAGAGATTCATCTATGGATTGAAGAAAGAATCCATGTCATGGAATATTCATTTTTATGAAGCTGTAAATGAATTTGGTTTGATTAAGAACAAATTTCATCCTTGTTTTTACAAGAGTTTTAGTGGGATTGTGGTCATTAGTATATGTTTATGACATATTAGTTATTGGAAATGACATACAAGTCTTACAGTCAGTTACGGAGTGGTTAACAATACGCTTCTCAATGATAGAATTAGGTGAAACAGCAATATTTTAGGAATCAAGATCATTTATGACATATCTGAATGGTTTCTTGGACAATGTCAAGGTACAAACATTGACCATATGCTAAAGTGATTTAGAATCGAACAATCCAAGATTGTATTGCCTCTAGTGTCATATAGTATACATATTTACAAGAAAATGTGACCTTAGACCCAAGAGGAGAAATATAGAATGAGTATAATCTCATACACTTATACGATAGGGTCAATCATGTATTCAATGTTTTGCATTAGGATTGATGTTTCCTATGAATTGAACATTGTAGGAATATACCAATATGACCAAGGTAAACACCATTAGTTTTTATTAGGGTTTTTATTAAGTATCTAAGAACTATGGATATGTTGATGTTCTATTGAAGAGATGAGATCCTAGTTATAAGTGGTTATACTCATTCTAGAATTCAAAAATTTCAGAATGATATGATTTTGTATTCAGGATATGTATTTAGTCTTAATGGGGGATTTGTGAGCTTGAAGATTTCAAAATAGCTATTTCTAGTGATTCTAAAATAGATTCTGACTATATAGAGGCTTTTGATTTAGCTAAAGAATATCTTTGGATACTCAACATTGTCTCTGATCTTGATGTGGTACCTAACATTCAATACCCTATCACATTATATTTTGATAATAATCCTGTAGTGGCTCTTGAAAAAGAATCAAGGGAATACCAATGAAAAAAATCTTAGACATCGAATGTAACACCACTTAAGGTAATTTATTAGCAGGGTTAAGATCTTGTAATAAGAGTTCACATTGAATAAAAAATTGTGGTCCCCTTACCAAAAGCCTTATCTCGATAGAATCATGATATCATATGTGAGCTAGCAGATTGAAGGTTATAGTAGTTTGTTATATAGAAAGTGGGAGTTTGTTGGATTTTGATCCTGAGAACCAACTTCTGTGTACTTTATGGTTACCTAAATTCATTTTTTTGAATATTAATAAACCTTTTATAAAATAAATATTTTTCTTCTTCATGAAATAGTATGTGATAATGTCCAAAGAGTAGTTGTCATATTGAAAGGTTATAGTTTTTCCCTAATATGATGAGAGCCTTGAAGTTCAATGATAGTATTCGAAAATATATATTATATAGTGAGATGGTATCATTTTACTGGACAAAAATGACATAGGCTATCAGGGGTGGAGACTAGTGGGACCTTAAAGCACTTTCTCATGGTGTTATCCCTTGGTAATTTCTTGGGTATAAGATTTGGAGAACCTAACCCACCATTAGGAAATTCACATTTTTATGTGTCAATGGATGTTCATATCAAAGGACATGTGTATTGATCTGTAATATTTTATAATATTATTATTAATGAATATCACTAGTTTCATACTTTGATGTCTTGATGTAAACCATGATTAAATATGTTTACGGTGACATAAGACACATTGGGTGCATTATGAGTAATATTAAATTAATAAATAAAAGAAGAAATTATTTTACCTTATATTATTTGAAAGATGTTTATATATCAAGACCATCAATGTAAATTATATTTCCCAAATAAATCCATAGTTTTGGTGTTATGTGGGCATGTTAAATTTTATAATGTCAAATAATGATACATCAAGTACATAGGTTGATGATACCAACCTGAAACATTCTTGATTAGAGATATCAGGATAAGGGGATTATATTACACAATATGTTTCTGTATGAGGTTGTATGTCATTGGGAAATTATGTGTACCATGAAATGTTACTAGATACTAACATTGTAATTTGGGTGGCCCTGCAAAATTCCATAGATAAATAGGCCAAAAGGATCACATTCTAAGTGTATCTAGAACATTATTCTTATAATAATAAAATTTATTATTTAACACATTGAATAAATATTATTCTCTAGTATGGTTTAACAATTATTTATCTTTTTCTAGATCACATATATTCTATCACTAGTTAGTCGAGAGAATATTTTGTGATAAAAATATTTAATAAATATTTATTTTATTTTATATGAATATAATTTATATTTATTTATTATAAAATAAATATTATTACTTATTTATTAAATAAATTTTTGTTATTTAAGGCCTGATAAATATTGTGAAGAAATGAAATATTGATTTTAATGGTCCAGTTATAAATAATACATATTGATAATTTGGGTCATTAACACTGAAAAAGTTATCAGGAAGATAAGCCCTTTCACTTTTAATAAAATGACTTTCCCAACACTATTTGGAAAATAATGGAAATCACACACCATTTAAAAACATTTAAAAAACACCCACCCATAAGGGTCTTATTAGTTGAAATACAAAACAAGGTCTAAGACCTTCAGTTCCATCAAAAAGATTTCAAAATCCCCATTAAGGCATTTTTCATAAGGGGCAAAAAACCCTCACATTTTGAATCACAATTTTATATCCATTAAATAGACCCATTATATGTCAATTTTATGTCACCCCCTCATTTAAAATACCACTTTAAAATATATTTTTCACTCATTGAAAACAAAAACTAGATCAATTTCAATTACACTTCATGAAAACCATTTCAAATATCCCAAAAGACATTTCACAAAAGCTTAGCACATCAAAATATTCCATTTCAAACATGAAAACGTGTAACTTCAAAGAGAATCCATTACATACAAGCTTAAAACACAATGAAATTACTTTTAAAACATCATAACGGTATCAATTATAATCATGATTTTAATAAAAATTTAATTGGAAATCATAAGCAAGATTTTAATTCCAAAATGATACAATTACATAGAAATGTCAACTTGGATGGAGCCTAAAGCTACATGAAACATGTATCCTTCAATAGAGATCAAAACCATTGGGATAAAAATAGTGTCTAAAAACCATAGACACCATAAATACCAGCATTAGATCCAGTCATAACCATAAAACTAGTGATAATATTTCTAGAGTTCATGGGGAAACCCAATGCCACTAGAGAGAGATGTAATGGAAGAAGAGGTAAAGTGATTCATAAATGCAAAAAAGCCACTAAGAAATAACCAAATATAATGAAATGATTAGATAAGGAAGAGATTAGATCTCCTTCAGGGTCTCTCAGTAGTTAACTAATGTGTATGGGGGAGAAGTGGTAAAAACAAGAAATTCCCAAAAATTACACACTTTGGAATGCCACATGGTTTTCCAAACTGTGCACCAACAATGCATTGGGCACTAACTAGGCTAGAAACCTCATTCATGGTTCACCTTGTGCACTAAAAGGTTTTAAGAACTATTTTCAAACTGTAAAATTTGGTATAATCAAAAGCCAATTCCACAACACAAGATTACGAAATAGGTTTTCAAACTGTGAGCAAGTTGTGTACCACACACAAAACACAACAGAGAACATGAACAGGTTCTCCTGGGGGATCACAAAATTTATACTTAACCATGTGAATTTTGTGATAAAAAACCATTTATTATTCAAAATAAAATAAAGGGGATCCTCACAAAGGGAGGTCACACACATTCCCTCTAACTATGAACCTTAACAATGCATAGAAGAAAACCTCTGAGAATTTCCAATTTCTAAACCAAAAACCCATGGAAACTTAAATTGAACCTTACCCACATAAAATAATATAAAAGAAAAAACACAATAAAGGGGGGGTTCAAAAAATCCCCTCTATGCTAATTCCCCCCCCCCCAAATTCCATAGTAAAAAATAATGTCAAGAGAAAATGGCAGATCCCAAGAGGAACTAACCAAATGCACCACTAAACACTGTTTATCCACAAAACCATCAACTAAGATTCTCAATAAACATTAAACATATTAACCACATGGTTTAAAATAATCTACATGAATAACTGAAATAATAAGTTTTTGATCTGAAAGTTCTACTTTCAACACTTTCTAATATTTATTTTAAAAATTAAACACACATTCTTAAATAATATTATTTAATAACTTTATACAATCACAATGTTATAGATAGTTTTTGTAGAAAAAATATATTTACAATATGTTGAGAACTTATTTTTATTTTGAAAAATATTTTTAATCGGATGAAAAAAATTGAATGATAAAAACTTTCTAATTGGATGATTGATGCTTTCTAATTGAATTATAGAAAATTTCTAATTAGATTTTTACATATTTTATAAATGGATGAAATAAGTTTACTCTACAAAATAGTTAACTTAACATTGTTAGGTTGATTTTGTCATAATGAACATCAGATAAAATATGTATTGAACATCTAAGTGAAGATGGAGTTCATCCCAATCCATTTCAACCAACTGCAAGAATCACAAAATATGACCACTAGAGAATTACATGTAGAAAGAGGTGCATTAAAGGAGAAGGAAGTAGACGCTTTTTCAAATCAATCCATCTGAAGTTTACTAAGTTGTAACATCTTATTACAAGCTATTTTTAAATATTTAGAGAGTTTAATTCTAAGGAATATGAGTTAGGATTGTAAATTCCTTAGATCGTTTTTGAATTATTATCTTCGATCTGGTTTGATTGAGTTATTTTGAGGATAGGAAGACAGATCTTAATCTTTATCTTCTGATCAAGGGTTCTCATGGATATGGAAATTGAGTTACCAATGAATAAATATAAAGACATTTGTTACCAAACAACTGATATACCATGAGAGAAACTCACACTAAAAAAAGCACTTTCAAACCCAAGGAATGAAAACAAACCACAAAACCCCTCAAAATAATGACATGAGATCTCATTTCAAGTCATGATACACATGGACAAAATAGGGTCAGTAACTGGATCCCACTCATAAGGTACATCCCATAATGGTATAATCCTTTATATCAACTCATCCAGTAGAAAAAAACCCCTTGTTTCCAAATCCTTCACTCAATAAATTTCTCATGTCCAACTAATGAGCTCTTTAATGGCTCAACAGATGAATAGGAACAACCCACTACTATATAGAAAGGTTTTCCCAAAGAATAATTCTCAATGAAATAACACCCACAACTAACCAAAATAAGAAAGTAAACCAAGATAACAACTTCAAAATCCATCCACAAGGGAGGGAGGGGTGATTTTTCCACAAATGAAACAAATCATGCAATAAAATGAAATTAAAAGAAATCTATTAGAAACATATCCAATGGGGAACAATCCAAAAGAATCCAATAAAAATATCCAAATCTCCAAAACCATGATCGCAACCATTAAAAGAAATTTCCCAAAAACAAATAACCCATACTCAAAGGATTAAACACAATACTACTTCTAATATATGATCATACAAAACTACTATAGATGGACCAAATGACCATGATGGAGGCCAATCCTAGGAAACATAAGACATTAGGGTTTAGCATGCCCTAGATCCCCATACTAAAAGTACATTAGATAACTCCTCTTCTCATGAGAAGAACACTCTACTTCTAGATCTGGATAATTCTACATTTTCTCCTTAATTACTGGGTTATTATTACACCCATTGGCTAGAACTAAGGCATTCCCCTCCACTAGATACCTATACTGGTCATATTCCATTTGAATGGACTCATTTATAGCCTCTTAAAAATATGTTTGACTAACTAAGAAATAAATTTATTATTCAAACACTTTTGTTAAAAAGTGGAAAAACATAACAATACAGTCTAGTATTGTTAAAAACAATAAAAAATGAAGAAATTTTTAAAAAAAGATTGAAATTATTAGAGTCTCTTACCTTATATATCCTCTAGTGAAGAGAAATTACTTTTATGTCTGGGTCATATTAGTGTAAATCTTCAAAACGGGTTGCCAGCTTGTACCACATTTGAATGTATTCTTCTTCATTAATAATTCTATCATTGAAACCATATGATAAATTTTTTTCTTGATTTTTGATCAATACCCATTGTTCCTCATTAATTTTAACACGTAGTTCTATTTCAAGGATTCTATCCACCTCATACATAGAGGCCTTGATCTGGATTTGCTTTCTTTTCAATTCAAAATTAGAATGTAATATAAGAACTAGCTGTTTTCCAATTCCTTTTCCATCCCTACTTCTTTAGTCCCCTATACTTTTCCCTTTGTACCACCCTGAACTGTTATTTGATCTTCACTCTTTCCATTTTGTGGGGTTTGGATCTTCTTTCTTTCCTAAACATGGACCGATGAACCACCATTATTCACATTAGATCTGCTAGCATACATTATTTCCATCGACTTCGGTAGCTAAGAGTAATCCTTCAAAAAATTATTTATTTTCCCTTAAACCAAAATTCACCCCCACATCTTGATTCCATTTCTGCCCTATATTATTTCATATGCTATATAGTACTCTATTGCATATTCCTTCCACACTATCAACTGAGAGTCAAATAGCTATCTATTCTTCATAATCACCCTAAAAAAGATCTTGATCTCCTTTGGGATTTTCAACTGGTGAAGATGAGTGCATACCCAGACCAATTTGACAATCCTGAGTTGTGCATAAGGATTTTTCTCGAGCTAAATCTCTATCCTTTGTACCTGGTACTTCATCAACCATCCCTGAAAAACGGTTGCTTGGATATATACATGGATTTCTTCTAAGTGGCCTCTCATTTCCCCCCTATGAAGTCTAAAGTACTCTTTCATGGCTCTTATCACCTTGTGAATCAAATTTAGAAACCCCTTAAACATACTCTTTATGAGTAAATCCATTATCAAGGAAAAACTCCTCCTAGTAAGGTTCCATAGAAGTTGTTTCACGCAACTCCTCATCTCCTCCTAATCTAGATGTGTCCTACATCGACCAACTAGAAACCAGGTCTTATTTTAGATGGGCAGAAACTTCTTCCATATTAGGATTATTAACCATCATTCTTACCTCATACTGTGTGGATGCACCCTATTCTAACTCAGCTTGTATCTCCAAGGGGTGATCAGTACCCATTCTTTCCTCTTTCTATGTTACTTTAGAATTCTCCTTCCGATAAGGCCTCAACGGTATAACCTCAATACTATTGCAACCTGATTTTTTTTCCTTTGGGTCCTGCGCCTTTCTGTTTCTACATCCACTACGGAATACTAAAGTGAGATGACCTAGTTGAGTACTGAATACACAATGATCTCTTTATAATTCAAAGACAACATCTTGTTTACACTAGAATTCCTCTCCAACTATTATCTACACCCAATCCATTGGCATCTTCGAGACATCAACATCCATACAATTTTTTTATTCAAAAACTTCTATTTAAAAAGTGGGAAACCATAATAGTAAATCAAGTAGTGTTAAACATAGAAAAAATTGACAAAATTGTTAAAAAAATGACAGAAATTATTAGTCTCTTACCTTATATAGCCTCCAGTTAAGAGAAAGTACTTTTATGTCCAAGTCATCTTGGAGTAAATCTTCAAAATAGATAGCCAGATTGTCCCATGTTTGAATGTATTCTTCTATATTAATCATTATTTCATTGAATCCATATGTTAAAAATTTGTCTTGGTTTTTGATCCATGCCCATTGTTCCTCGTTAGTTTTAACACGTAGTTCTTTTTTGAAGATTCTATCCACCTCATACACAGAGGCCTTGACCTGGATTAGATTTCTTTTCAATTCAACATTATAATGTAATATAAAAATCATATGTGATCCTTATCCTTTTCCATCCCCTACTTCTTTAGTCCCCTCCATGTTTACCTCTATACAACCCTGCCCTATTATATGATCTTCACTCTTTCCATTTTGTGGGTTTGGTCTCTTCTTTCTTTCCTAAACTTGGACTGATGAACCCCATTCTTCACCTTAGATCTTCTAGCAGACCCTATTTCCATCAGCTTCAGTAGCTGAGAGTAATCCTTCCGACCATTATTTATTTCCCCTTTCACCACAATACATCCCCCCACTTCTTGATTCCTCTCCCACCCCTTACTATTCCTTAATCTACAGTCTCTATCACATATTATATCCCACTATCATCTGACAGTTGACTAGCTATATATGCTTCATAATCGGCCTTGGAAAGTTCTTGATCTCCTCTGGGATTTTCAACTGGTGAAGTTGATTGTATACCCAGACCAGTCTGACAATCTTGAATCGGGCATAAGGATTTAGCTCAAGATAAATCTATATCCTCCAGACCTGGTTCTTCCACAACCAACCCTGCAAAATGTTTTCTCATATTTATACATGGGATTCTGCTAAGTGGTCTCTCTTTCCCCCCTATGAAGTCTAAATGAATATCTCTTGGCTCTAATCACCTTGTAAAGCACATTTAAGATCCTCCTAATTTGACGCCCCAGGTTTTATAAACGGGTCCCAGTGAACAATGTTATGCTTTTAATGATGTATCTTGTTTTGTTTTATTTTATTTTATGCTTTGTGTGCTGATAAATAATTCGAGTGGAAATCAAACATGAAGAATACAATAAACTTTTATATATTTAAAAGATACATTACAACAAGAACCATCTAATTGAAAGTACCATGCACAAGACCTAACACGGCCACAGCAAGACTACAAAGAACCACAATACGGGCAATCAGATAGTCGTCATCTTCAGGGTCCATCAGTGTGAAAAGTATAACTGCCAGAATCACCGAGCACGCACTCAGCACCAGAGGTATGAGGAGAGCCATCCGCCAAGGGTCCGGTGTTTTGAAAATGTTAAACATCCTACCCCTTACTTTTATAATAGACCTCTAAGGGAATATGACCTTTTTTTTTTGACCGTTGGGTTCCAATGGATAAAGTGCATCATTTTATAAAACTTTTGTCTTTATAACGCTTTTATAATATTATGGTATTTCAATATTTTAATAAATAAAAAGTATCATAATTATATCTTCAAGTATTAAAATAAAATATTATTCTTGCAAATGAATCTATTTTGATCATGATGATATCTATATGGTGGAAAACGTGATATCTTAAAATGTGTCGAACGGGGTATCTGTAATAATTGAGAAAAATGTATCTTATTGGATCTCTAAAACAATGTGTTTTGAATTAAATAAAAACTACGGGTCTTTTAAACATAATTTTATAAATAAACAAGTGAAGTAAGTTATAAATTGGATTTTAATGGTTATAAGATCCTAGTAGTTGTAAAAGTGTGGTATTAAAAATATATCCTTTTTTTTTAAATAATAGTTATATCAAATAGTATCATTTGTTTACTTAAACTAAAATGGGATTTTTGGATTTGAAAATTATGAGTTAAAAAGTACTTATTAAATTTTATAAAAATTCCAAATTATAATGTACCGGTTATATATATATATATAGTGCGAAGTAGTATAATTTTAACGTTTATTAAAACTGTTTTTTTTAACATGCAACCCAGGCCATCCCGACCCCGCATGGATCTTCTCCATCCGATTTCGCCTCGATCGTTCGATCTCGCCACGGTCAATCCTGGCCATTGATATGTTTTAAAATACTCTTTTCTTTTCATCCTTCCGATCATGACAAGGTCGGATCTCATCCGTTGTTTTTTTTTCTTTTCTTTCTTCCTCCACGTCTTCTTCTACCTCGTGCCAGGGACCCGCGAACCAGACTTGGTTTGCCCGAGACGCCTCCTCCCCACTATTCTGGTTGACCTCACACACCCCCACCTACTAGGGCGCTGTACCTTAGTCTCCTCTACACCGGGCTAACCCTTGGTTCGAGCCACCTTGTTGCGCTGAAAACCACTACATAAACCTCACCCCGGCCACATGAAACTCAGGGCGGTTTCTTCTCCTCCTCCTCTCCCCTAAATTCCCAGCAATCCAGCGAGCATACCCATGTCTCGAGCTTCATCCTCAAGCGAGGTAAGGGTGTTCTGGTGTTTTTACGGTTTGAGATAAAACGTTATATATACTCGGTGTATATATATATATGTATACACATACCCGATTTATTGTTATACGCACATATCCACCATTCAAACCCCTCGGTTTAAGAAGAGTACTCTACTCTAAGGGTGTTTTCATGGTGTATGAAACCTATACTATTATACCCATAAAATATACAATATATATATATATATATATATATGTATATACAACTCATACTCTTCGTTTTTGAACAATCTTCAAGGGGTGTTTCCTTCATGATATAAAAATGGATATCACTTTTAAGTTAGTTTTAATGATCCTATTTTACAAACCTAAAAATCAAGTTTAAGTGTATAGTGTTTTTATGGTTTTGAATATATATATATATATATATACATATGTATATACATCACTCAAAACCATTTTTTTTAGGGTATCCAAGATTATTCAGTATTTTTATACTAAGAATTATACTTTTGAAAAGGGTTTTTCTAAAATCAATTCCTAACAGGTTGGATTTTATGTAAGCCATATATATTTATATAACCATATTTTTATGTAAGGTAATATGTTGGAATGGAATTCAGTTTTGATGTTTATGAGATGAATAATTATATTTGAAAAATATTTTTAATGCGAACTTGGTTTTTGGTTTAAGTACAATTATGTTATGGTTAAAAACAAAGATTTTACATGTTTACGTATTTATAGTTTCATGAACATTTAAACCCCCATGTGGTTTTGAATTTCAAACTGAATAAACGATAAGTAGTTAGAGGTATTATGATTTTAATTGTACCATGTTTAATTTATGAGGAAAGCTATATATATAATTTGTGTACATATGTCCTTATGTATGTATGTGTTTTTAAGTTTAATATCTGAAAACCCTAGTTTCAAGAAATGGTTATTAATATATTTAAGCATGTAGGATTTTAGTGCTTGCCTATGCTGTTTTATATTTCTGTGTCTAAGGGTACACCAATGAACTTGATTAATGTCACCCTTGAAATGATTTATGTTTTTTTACGGATATGCCTATGCCTGTTTTAAACTCATTTTAAAAGGATAGGGGTTTAAGGGTTATGTTAATAAGTAGAAATCCTCTATTATTTTTATACCAAACTCGCTGCGATGATTTTTAGTGAGCAGAGTGTAACTACAAATTCTATGACCAGTGAAGAATAATAATTAATGACAGGTATTATTTTTAAAGTGGTTTATTTCCAAGTGTCGGGATTTTAAAGATTGCAAGTGTTTATTATTTTTATACCAATAATGCCACAGTAATTATTATTGGATGGGGATTTGTTGCAAGTACTGTGACCTGTGAAGTACAATAGTTAATGCCAAGTAGTTCTTTTCCATGTACTAGAATTTTAGAAACTCATCATTTAATACCCCTTGGGATCAAGTCTCACACATTCATCATCTTATGTGCTTAAATAATTGTTCTATGCACATAGTATGCTTGCTTAACCATGCCTTCTTTAATTCCATAATTTCCATTTTATCTGCCGTATCATGTATTTGTAAACCAATTATATAATTGTTGCCTTATTCATATTGTTCATGCATATGACTCAACATGTTAATGAACTAAGAACTAAATTACCCAAAGTGGTATGGGACGCCTTGGGTAATATGAAATGAAAATTAAATATTCAAAGTGGTATGGGACACCTTGAATATCTGACCTTATCAACATGTGAGAAATGTATGGGACTACCCGGAATGGGGTCCGGTAAGAGGAAAACCCTCCAGGTTGGGGACTGGTTAAAGTAAACCCTCCGGGTTGGAGACCGGTAAAAGTAAGCTCCTCGATGCATCGATAGTTCTCGAGACAGTCAGATTGGGTTTTTACCCTTAGGTCATGGCACAAGGCCTTGACACAGAGACCATGAGTCCTTCAGCATACATTTCTTTATTTATGACCAACCTAGTGATTATTCCGATTAGAGGAATAACCTTGGTTATAGAACCATACCTATGAGTATCAGATAAAAAAACACAAGACATATGATATGGCAATGTTGATGCATGACCAATTTCTTTTCCAGAACTTCATTCCAAATGTTGTATTTCAATTATCATGTCATGATGTGCATATTTTGTGTAGATGATGCGCTTGTGCGCGAATCTGGTGACATTTTCATCTTGTTGTTCATGCACACTTTTCCTGTTTATGGACACTTAAATTAGTATAACCCATGTATTTTTATTAGCATGCTTGTCTTGTCTATTATGTGGGTTCCAGCTAAGCGTTCTAGTGTGTAAATATGAAGTTCTTTAACCGTGTTACATAAACTTTTGTTTTTCTTAAAGTTTTTCCTTTAAGAAAACATTTTAAGTATGGAAAAGTATTTTCAAAATGGTTTTATAAGGCTGTATCTATGTATTTTCAAAAACCCCTTACTGAGTATGCCAATGCTCACCCTACGTTTTATGTTAAATTTTTTTCAGGTTGATAGAGCCTTTCCAAGTCTTGGATGTTTGTTCTTAGCTCAGAAATAAAGAAGCAAAGCTGTTGTCTCTGATTCTCCAGGATCTAAACCAGAATGTTCCTCCTGATGGGTTATGATGTGTGACTTTTTTGTTTCATTTGTGTGAAATAAATTGCACACCATAACCATAGCATCGGCTCTGGGCTACCGGGGTCGGGGCGTCATAGTTGGTATCAGAGGAATGGTTTAGGCAACCTTGGAAAATTAGAACAACACAAAAAAATTAATAATACTTTACTAAGTAGGGTTTGTTCTTAAACTTCTCAGATGGCAAGACAGCGAACCACGCCTAGACTCTTGACTCTCCCTACAGAAATCATAGAGACTATTGTAGCAAAATCCTGCTCAACAAGTTACCAACCTTTTGTTAACTTACGACTCACGTGCAAAACCCTCTATGAAATATCGAAAAGCTCGAATGTCCTTCGAATCTTTCGAGAGTCAGAAGTTGTGTATAACCTTATGGCTAGTGCACTGTTTGAGAATTATAAAAAGAAAGGGAAGTACTATGAGGGACTCTTCCTGTGTTTCACCATGAACAATAAATGGTTGGCCTTCCCGGCATTTGGAGAAGTTGCAAAGAAGTTGGACTTCCGCGCAGTCTTTATGTACCAAATCTTGTGATTCAGCATGCTTGGGGAGCTCTGTGATTTTGGATCTTTCATAGAATCCTTCAATTATGAAGTGGTTCGAGAGATCTTCAGGAACCAAATCCAAGTGGATGTTGCGAAGCTTGATGTCACTCATTCCCATCTCTGGAAAACCACCTGTATCAAACGGGAGCTTGGCTTCAACCACGATCCACTTTGCCAAAAATGTATTTGGGAAAAGGAGACCCACAAGCTTTGTTCAGCCCTGGGGATTGAGTTGAATAGTAACTTCTTCCATGGGCGGTGGAGGTAAAGGGACATCACCAAGGGTGTCAGAGAAGCGGTGTGAATAAGTCAATGTATGTACGCCGATAGAATTGTAGGGACGCAATTCTTTTAAGAGGGGGAGAATGTGACGCCCCAGGTTTTATAAACGGGTCCAAGTGAACAATGTTATGCTTTTAATGATGTCTCTTGTTTTATTTTATTTTATGCTTTTTGTGCTGATAAAGAATTCGAGTGGAAATCAAACATGAAGAATACAATAAACTGTTATATATTTAAAAGATACATTACAACAAGACCCATCTAATTGAATGTACCATGAACAAGACCTAACACGGCCACAGAAAGACTACAAAGAACCACAACACAGGCAATCAGATATTCGTCATCTTCAGGGTCCATCAGTGTGAAAAGTATAACCGCCAGAATCACCGCGCACGCACTCAGCACCAGAGGTATGAGGAGATCCATCCGCCAAGGGTCCGGTGTTTTGAAAATGTTAAACATCCTACCCCTTGCTTTTATAATAGACCTCTAAGGGAATATGACCGTTTTTTTTACCGTTGGGTTCCAATGGATAAAGTGCATCATTTTATAAAACTTTTGTCTTTATAACGCTTTTATAATATTATGGTATTTCAATATTTTAATAAATACTAAGTATCATAATTATATCTTCAAGTATTAAAATAAAATATTATTCTTGCAAATGAATCTATTTTGATCATGATGATATCTATATGGTGGAAAACGTGATATCTTAAAATGTGTCGAATGGGGTATCTGTAATAATTGAGAAAAAATGTATCTTATTGGATCTATAAAACAATGTGTTTTGAATTAAAGAAAAACTACGGGTATTTTAAACATAATTTTATAAATAAACAAGTGAAGTAAGTTATAAATTGGATTTTAATGGTTATAAGATCCTAGTAGTTATAAAAGTGTGGTATTAAAAATATATATATTTTTTTTAAAAAAATAATAGTTATATCAAATAGTATCATTTGTTTACTTAAACTAAAATGGGATTTTTGGATTTGAAAATTATGAGTTAAAAAGTACTTATTAAATTTTATACAAATTCCAAATTATAATGTACCGGTTATATATATATATATAGTGCGAAGTAGTATAATTTTAACGTTTATTAAAACTATTTTGTTTTTAAAAAACATGTAACCCAGGCCATCCTGACCCCGCATGGATCTTCTCCATCCGATTTCGCCTCGACCGTTCGATCTTGCCACGATCAATCCCGGCCATTGATATGTTTTAAAATACTCTTTTCTTTTCATCCGTCCGATCATGCCAAGGTCGTATCTCATCCATTGTTTTTTTTCTTTTCTTTCTTCCTCCGCGTCTTCTTCTACCTCGCGCCAGGGACCCACGAACCAGACTTGGTTTGCTCGAGACACCTCCTCCCCACTGTTCTGGTTGACCTCGCACACCCCCACCTACTAGGGTGTTGTACCTTCGTCTCCTCTACACCAGGCTAACCCTTGGGTCGAGCCACCTAGTTGCGCTGAAAACCTCTACATAAACCTCACCCCTGCCACATGAAACTCCGGGCGGTTTCTTCTCCTCCTCCTCTCCCCTAAATTCCCAGCAATCCAGCGAGCATACCCATGTCTCGAGCTTCATCCTCAAGTGAGGTAAGGGTGTTCTGGTGTTTTTACAGTTTGAGATAAAACATTATATATACTCGGTGTATATATATATGTATACACATACCCGATTTATTGTTATACGCACATATTCACCATGCAAACCCCTCGGTTTAAGAAGAGTACTCTACTCTAAGGGTGTTTTCATGGTGTATAAAACCTATACTATTATACCCACAAAATATAAAATATATATATATATGTATATACAAATCATACTCTTCGGTTTTGAACAATCTTTAAGGGGTGTTTCCTTCGTGATATAAAAGCGGATATCACTTTTAAGTTAGTTTTAATGATCCTATTTTACAAACCTAAAAATCAAGTTTAAGTGTATAGTGTTTTTATGGTTTTGAATATATATATATATATATATATATAGATACATATGTATATACATCACTCAAACCCATTTTTTTAGGGTATCCAAGATTATTCAGTATTTTTATACTAAGAATTATACTTTTGAAAAGGGTTTTTCTAAAATCAATTCCTAATAGGTTGGATTCTATATAAGCCATATATATTTATATAACCATATTTTTATGTAAGGTAATATGTTGGAATGGAATTCAGTTTTGATGTTTATGAGATGAATAATTATCTTTGAAAAATATTTTTAATGCGAACTTGGTTTTTGGTTTAAGTAAAATTATGTTATGGTTAAAAACAAAGCTTTTACATGTTTAACTATTTATAGTTTCATGAACATTTAAACCCCCATGTGGTTTTGAATTTCAAACTGAATAAACGATAAGTAGTTAGAGGTATTAAGATTTTAATTGTACCATGTTTAATTTATGAGGAAACCTATATATATAATTTGTGTACATATGTCCTTATGTATGTATGTGTTTTTAAGTTTAATATCTGAAAACCCTAGTTTCAAGAAATGGTTATTAATATATTTAAGCATGTAGGATTTTAGTGCTTGCCTATGCTGTTTTATATTTCTGTGTCTAAGGGTACACCAATGAACTTGATTAATGTTGCCCTTGAAATGATTTATGTTTTTTTAAGGATATGCCTATGCCTGTTTGAAACTCATTTTAAACGGATAGGGGTTTAAGGGTTATGTTAATAAGTAGAAATCCTCTATTATTTTTATACCAAACTAGCTGCAATGATTTTTAGTGAGCAGAGTGTAACTGCAAATTCTATGACCAGTGAAGAATAATAATTAATGACAGGTATTATTTTTAAAGTGGTTTATTTCCACGTGTAGGAATTTTAAATATTGCAAGTGTTTATTATTTTTATACCAAGCATGCCGCAGTAATTATTAGTGGATGGGGATTTTTTGCAAGTACTGTGACCTGTGAAGTACAATAGTTAATGCCAAGTAGTTCTTTTCCATGTACTGGAATTTTAGAAACTCATCATTTAATACCCCTTGGGATCAAGTCTCACACATTCATCATCTTATGTGCTTAAATAATTGTTCTATGCACATAGTATGCTTGCTTAACCGTGCCTGCTTTTATTCCATAATTTCCATTTTATCTACCGTATCATGTATTTGTAAACAAATTATATAATTGTTGCCTTATTCATATTGTTCACGCATATGACTCAACATGATAATGAACTAAGAACTAAATTACCCAAAGTGGTATGGGACGCCTTAGGTAATATGAAATGAAAATTAAATATTCAAAGTGGTATGGGACACCTTGAATATCTAACCTTATCAGCATGTGAGAAATGTATGGGACTACCCGGAATGGGGTCCGGTAAGAGGAAAACCCTCCAGGTTGGGGACTGGTTAAAGTAAGCCCTCCGGGTTGGAGACCGGTAAAAGTAAGCTCCTCGATGCATCGATAGTTCTCGAGATAGTCAGATTGGGTTTTTACCCTTAGGTCATGGCACAAGGCCTTGTCACAGAGACCATGAGTCCTTCAGCATACATTTCTTTGTTTATGACCAACCTAGTGATTATTCTGATTAGAGTAATAACCTTGGTTATAGAACCTTACCTATGAGTATCAGATAAAAAAACACAAGACATATGATATGGCAATGTTGATGCATGACTAATTTCGTTTCTAGAACTTCATTCCAAATGTTTTATTTCAATTATCATGTCATGATGTGCATATTTTGTGTAGATGATGCGCTTGTGTGCGACTCTGGTGACATTTTCATCTTGTTGTTCATGCACACTTTTCCTGTTTATGGACACTTAAATTAGTATAACCCATGTATTTTTATTAGCATGCTTGTCTTGTCTATTATGTGGGTTCCATCTAAAGGTTCTAGTGTGTAAATATGAAGTGCTTTAACCGTGTTACATAAACTTTTGTTTGTCTTAAAGTTTTTCCTTTAGGAAAACATTTTAAGTATGGAAAAGTATTTTCAAAATGGTTTTCTAAGGCTGTATCTATGTATTTTCAAAAACCCCTTACTGAGTATGCCAATTCTCACCCTACGTTTTATGTTAAATTTTTTTCAGGTTGATAGAGCCTTTCCAAGTCTTGGATGTTTGTTCTTAGCTCAGAAATAAAGAAGCAAAGTTGTTGTCTCTGATTCTCCAGGATCTAAACCAGAAAGTTCCTCCTGATGGGTTATGATGTGTGACTTATTTGTTTCATTTGTGAGAAATAAATTGCACACCATAACCATAGCACCGGCTCTGGGCTACCGGGGTCGGGGCATCATACCTAAACCTGCTCCATATGAGTGAATTCATTATTGAGGTAATCAGCCTCTGAGTCATGTTCCATAGAAGTTGTTGGACACACCTCCTTAGCTCCTTATAATTCATATGGGTCCTACATAGACCTACTAGCACCTAGGTCATATTTTAGATGTGAAAAAACTTTCAGCAGCATAAGATTATCGACATTCATGCTTGCCTCATACTGGGTGGATGCATCCTGTGCTCGCAAAACCGGTATCTCCCAGGGGTTCCCAGTTCCCATTATTTCATATTTTGGTATGACTTCAGAATTATCCTTTCAATAAGGCCTCAACTGTATAACTTCAAGTCTATTGTGACTTAAAAACTCCCTTTCCTTTGGGTCCTACACCTATCTATTTCTATGCCCACTATGGAAGACTGGCGCCAGATGACCTAGCTGACCACCGAATGCACAATGATCTTTCTACGATTAAAAGAAATCAACATGTTTCCAATCGAATTCCTCTCCAACTGTTATCCACACCCATTCCACCAAAATATTTGAGACATCAACCTCCACAGAAATGCGTGGGAAAATAGGATATCTCACAGCATCTTTTTGACTGTTAGAGCACAAAAAATAAAAAACCATGTTTGAGTAACCGCAAGATGGAAGGGTTTTGAAAGGGAATTGGGAGCTTAGGGAAGCATACCCAAATCAATGTCACCGGAGTGTCTTGCTACACATAAAATTTGAATGTCCACTGGTGAATATAGAAGAAAAAGTCATTTCATTTGTGAGGATCTTTGGACCAAGAAATAATTAGATCATCAATCGACACAAATCTTGTTATAATATTCCTCCTATATTTAATCCCACCATTTCTCATTCTTATAAACCCTAGGATCTAAAAACAAACCATTCAAACGCATATAATGAAGTTTGGTGATGAAATAATTGAGTCACTAAGGTCAGGTTGAAGAGATACCAAGAATTTTTGAACTCCGGTATCAAGATTTAAAGGTGAGGCGCACCTTCATAGAGATCTGGGACTTTTGGGAAAACCTAGATCTCTAGAAATGTTGGAAGAAAATCTGGATTCAAAAATGGGAGAAAGGACCGAAGGTATTCCTTTGAGGGGGATGGAAGGAGGGAACCTACCCACTCTGTAGAAGAGTGGGGATCTGGGATCTCGTCCATCGATGCCTAGGGCATCATCGGGAGAGAGCAGAGAGGAGGGATATCCATTGAACCAAGATCTATTTGAAGGGAAAATACAAAGAAATGAGCATTATTAGAATAAGCGATGACTATATTTGGGGAAAAGAGTACCAAATTCAAAAAGTGACCGAAGTACTCCATCGCCGATCAGTAACCCTAAAGAATACCCAAACACAAAATAGATTTCTCCACTTTGAAAATATTTTGGAAGAACCACTAGAAAAATTCCCCTCTTAAAATACACCATTACATACCTTCATGAAGCTCAGGAGGTACAAAAAATTCCAAAAAAACTCGATTGAAACTAAAAAGAAAGCAATTAATGTCTCTTACCCATGAATTATTAGGCATTAAGATAAAATTTAGGATGAACTCAATCTCTTCCAATAATAACACCACTTCCACTAACCCTTAATCACCACTTAAAAAAGGTTAATGGTGATTAATGAAGTCCAATATAGGGTCTGAGCTCAAGGAAGGTTCCAAAACCAAAAATTCACTTTGATTCTTCGTAGGATCCAGAATAGGAGAAACCATTTAATCTATTCTGGGAGACAAAAATAAGTAAAACATTGACAATATCACTTCATTACATAATAAAAAACT
Source organism: Viscum album (assembly GCA_963277665.1). Classification (NCBI taxonomy): domain Eukaryota; kingdom Viridiplantae; phylum Streptophyta; class Magnoliopsida; order Santalales; family Viscaceae; genus Viscum; species Viscum album. The sequence continues at coordinate 331,396,098 of OY728128.1, forward strand.
AATCAATTCCACTATACAGTAGTAATTAAGGAAAAACAAAAAACCTTAAAATGAGGCAAATGTATTAACACCTAATGAAAATTTCATTTGAAACCACCATTTTAAAAAAGGAATAATAAAATCTTCTTCTAGAAAGGAGTCTCTCAAAAACCAAACTAAAAAAAATTCAAAACCAAAGAGCCTTAATGGAACACACACATTGCCCCAAAAAGGAAATATACACAAAATTCCTTTCAAAATACAACTTTGATTAAAAACCATGGTTCAAATTAAGGATCATTAAAATTCATTTCCTTTTTTAGAAACATATTCCAAATTTTTTTCAAAAAAAAAATCTCTTTTGATCTATAAATTAATTCAAATCCTCCTTTTTGAATCAATTTATTTTAGGGAAAACCTAAGAAGAATTTTTGATACATCTGATCTAAAAAATACCAAAAAATAATAACATTATAGAAAAATTTATTAAACTAAAGGAATTCAATCATCCCATTTATTCATAAAACCATGTTTTGATAAAAAAAATTCAAAAAATCCTTCATTTTCAAAAGTGTAGTCTTAATACTGAAAAAACTTAAGGAACTGCACAACCCTACAAACAATTTTCACAAAAGTCACATCCAAAAAGGGTATGAAAACACTCCTCAATCCACCACCGACAAGTGAAAATAACTTTAGTTGATACCATAAATTTTAAGGAGTCTAAAAAAATAAACCAAGGAAGAAAAAGTGATGTGTATGTTTGAAATCATGGATTGGGAAACCATGATACAACAATGAAACACACTCTTTAAATGAGGTAGACCTAACCCCATAGGCACCGCATGGTTTCCCAATCTTTTAATGTTAACCATGATACTCAGGTGCTCCTCTATATCCATCCCAAAACAAATGAAATACCACAAGTTTCAAATACATACTCAAATACGATAATAAAACAATTTTAATGTATATAAATTGAAATAACGAAAAACAAATGGAAACTCTCAATTCAAAATGCAAACTTCCCATTATATCATAAGGCTCATGATGAGTAATATATAGCTAGACTCTCCCTACACTTACTTGTAAAGCTCAAATAATCGTAGTCTCCTCTCTACCTAGACGTCCCCAAAATAAAAAGGGAAATTTAATGAGCTTGGGATCCTACCAAAGGAATCCCAACACCAGCTCTGATAGCAATATGTAACAAACCAAACTGGGCTGCCATCAATCTTGGATCCCACCCTAGCCAGCCCGAGGCTCGAAGGAAATTTCTAGCCCTTATGAGCTAGAAACTAGTGTCTAGGAATCATAGGAATCCCATTGGTAATGATTTCTCCAAAACTAGTTATAAATGTTAGTGTAATAAATAATGATCCAAAATAATGAAGAATTCCAAAAACATCATAACCATCTAAACTAAATAAACCCATTTTCATAAAATTAAACACAAACATTGTCCATAAACAAGAGGATAAAATATATCATAAAAGATAAAAAACTAAAAAAAAGTAAAAAAACTATACAAAGAGTCAAGTTAATCATGATACCATCTCTATGCTACCACTACTTTCTCACCTCCACCTAACTCACCCCATGTTAGCATCAATGAATGAAGAATAGATCCAATTGGGAACCTGTAATCTAAAATATATGTACATGAGTTAAAAAATATCTATTGGTTGCCAAAACCTATCTAATATATGGAATATGTTTCATAAGAAAATTCAGAAATTATAGTTTGAATTTAAACTATATATTTTACATTTTCAAATATAACTTTTATAGAAACCAAAATAATGTTATAATTCTCTTTAAAAACATTTCTCATTGTTTTTCAAAACTGAATTTTATGGTTTGAAAACATTCATATAATACTATGTTATTTTAAATCCACACACCCATTCACATTTCTCAAAAAAAAAACTCATTTTTTAATAAAAATCATCACTTTAAAACATCTAACCAGTTATTTAGATTTAAAAACCAAAATATCCATTTTGAAATCCACATTAAGAACTACACAATAGTCTTTAATTTGGTTTTTTTTCAATCATATTTTAAAACTCATTATCCAATGGAAATGACCCAACACACACATGAGTCAATCACAACAATATTGGTACCATCCAAGGTACATGATATATATCCAATAAAACAAGAATATGTTCCATATCAATGAATATGGGAAAAATGAAAAAAATGAGAACTAGATTAAACTCCAATAAATCAATAATCAATCGTGAAATTGAATTTATCATGGTCTATAACTTATGGATTCCTAACTTGAAAATAACATGGCCATATAAAAGTATACCCCCTCATGAACCAGCTGCCGATGCATGTTGAATATCAATAAAATTGTTATCTAATTCTACCACACAAGATTTTTTGCAATGAAAAACTCCTCCTATCCCTTATAAATAACATGACTTGAGGACCACTAGTGGAGAGTGAACCAACATGCACAATAGACAACATCTCCCACTTAGTACTAGGGTTCCCATGGCCAAAACGAATGTAAGGCATAATAATATGCAATCCAAGTATAAGACATAAGGCATAACCATAGCTAACCCTGACCTCTAATACATAATAATGAATAGAACCATATAATATATTCCCCCATGTCATAATAAAACATATTCCCACACAAGGGTGGTTATAAGCATCTCAAAGAGATCGATAACCCACATAAGGGAAATAATAAGCATCATGTAGTGATAAAGAACCCACACAATGGGTAATCAAATCAAGGGAAAATAAAAATGTTTCTTTCATAGTAACCACTTTAGAACCAAAGTTCCAACCAGGCCTTTTACACCAAAAGGTGGCTCAGTATTCTAATCCCTATTCAATTTCGTAAAATTACATTCCAAACAATCTTGGTAAAATGATGGAAATAACACACCATTTATAGATATTTCAAAGCCACCCTCCCACTTGTTTCCTCTTCTTTGAAATAAAAAATTTGTTTTAAGACCTTAATTTTGATCAAATCTATTTCAAAATATATATGATGGTATTTTTCACAAGGGGTAAACCATACACACATTTCAAATTACAATTTAAAATCTTTTAAAAACCCCTTTATAAATCACTTTGAGGCCAGAGCCTCACTATAAGTCAAAATTGACTTTAAAATATAGTTTAAACTAATTGAAAACCTTAACCGGATCAACATTTGACACACATCATAAAATCAATTTCAAAAATCACCTCGAAAATTCCATAAAAATCTCAACACATCAAAATATTCCATTTCAAACATGAAGAAATGGAATTTTGAAGGGAATCCATTTGTAATAAAGATATAAACAAAATGAAATGGTTTTTAAAACATCATAATGGTATCACATATAGTCATAATTTCAATAAAAAGGACTTTATGAAACTTGAACAATCTTTGAATTCTAAAATTAAATAGTTCCATAGGGACACCAACATTAAATAAGTGAAAATCAAGTCAAAACGCATCACCTTTAATGATGAGAACACCCATAAAGATAGAAATGGAATCTACAAACCCCATCACCAAAAAACACCAAAATTATATCCACATAGAACCCCAAAATCATCCAAAAAAGTTCAAGGGATCGTGGTGGAAACCAAATCCAAGAGGGGATAGTGAAGGAATGGATGAAGAAGGAAAGAGAGGAAGAAAAACATCAAAATCTCTTGGTAATCTCTAATGAGAAGGGAGGGGACAATGGTGGAGGAGGTTGGAGCTCCTCTATGTGTTCCCAAGAGTCATTCTATGTGAATGAAAGTGAAGAGGAATGAAACCCCTATTAATTAAAATATGGATTAATGGGAAACTCTTGAATAATTAGAAACCAAGGTTGGTCATATAGTTTGGCCACATAGTTTTCCAAAAAATGTGCCACCTGTGTGATGGACACTCCCTAGGTCAGAAACCACTTGTTTAGATCATCTTGGGAACAAAATTGTTCGAAAAAACATTTCACTATACATAGAATTAGACAATGTAAAAAACCAATACCAACCCCATGTGCATGGATCACAATTTACAAAACCATGTGTATGTTATGTGTCACGCCCCAAAGACATCAAGGAACTCACATGGTTTCTCCTGGGGGATTACATGCTATGTACTTAACCATGCACAACCCATGCTAACAATCCAAGGTTTTTTAAAAATGAAATTATGAGTCTCCCCATGAAGGGATGTCACGCCTTTTATATATAACCATGTACCTTAACTGTATATAGAAGTAAAATTGAGGTAATTTCCATGTTTGGATCCAAAAATGCTTTGAAAATCAAACTGATCCTCAAATTCAAAAAATAATACAAAATAAACAACACAGTGACACTAGGGGTGTCACAAACTCACCGACAAGGCATATTTTATACCTAAAATCCAACATTAAAGTAGAAGGGAAAGAGAAAACATAGTATCCTAAGAATACCAAACCAAAATAACCACTTAACATGGTTTAACATCAAAACCAACAACCAATATCTTTAATAATTATCAAAATGACCAACCCCAAGGTTACCCAACATCCCCAAGAACAACATAAAAAATAACATCAAACAATAATTCATATGAAGTATGGGAGACCTAAAAAGGTATCCCCTCCATTTATAAATCCTTTAACTTGGTGGAACCATGGAATAACTACAAAAAAATCATCCTAAAAAAACTAAGAAACCACGGGAGAAACTCACTCTGAAACCAAAATCACTAAAAACCACAATTATGTAAAAGCAACAACAAATATCCTCAAAATAATGACATAAGATCTCATCTTTGTTCACGATACACATAGATAACATAGGGCTTGAAATTGGATCACCCTCACAAGGTGCGGCCCAAAATTTCATAGGAAAAACTCCATTTAGTATACAAACTAAACTTCTAGAACAATATTTCTAGTTACCCATCATGAAATAAATACCTTTCTCCTATAAAAGTGATGAGAACCTCAGAGTCCCAACATAAGAATGGTAAAAACCCACTAATCTTAAGAGTTTTTAACCAAAATATTGAGGCTCAATGAAATGGAACCCATAACCAACCCAACAAAAGTGAGGCATCCCAGAAAATTACTTACAAAGACATCCACAATAGAGGGATGGGTAACATTCCAGAAATGGAACAATGCATTAAATAAAACAGTAATCAAAATCATTCATAAGAAACATCTCCAAAAGGCAACCATCAATAATATTCTAAGATCAATACCCAAAGATTAAAAACCACATTCACAATAATCAATGTAAATGTATCAGTACAAAAAACCATTCTCAAAGGATTAAACATGATACAACTTCAAAAAACCCATGTTACAAAACTTCTAAAGATGACCAAAATGAACATGATAGAGGGAAACCATATGATACATAAGTTATCAGACCTTATTGTGCCCTGGATTCCCGCATTTAAAGCAATGAGAGATCACAAATTCTTTTGAGATATAACCATTACTTTTAGCTATAAATTCTCCTAAATTTTGTCCTTACTTTATAGGTTTTTCAATACCCCCATTGGATAGAACTAAGGTATAACCCACCACTGTATTTCTATTTTAATCATCTTATATTAGAGTGGTCTCTTTGAAAACCTTCTAAAATGATGTCAAACCTGATGCAAGTATAGAATAACCTTGAATTCAAAAAAGGAAATATTAAATGAAATGAGATTTATCTAAATTGTTGATGATGAGCTTTGGATAAAGATGGTCTAAATTCATTTACATTTTTCAATACACATTCCAAATTTTCTTTCAAACAAAATTCTCTTTTTGATCCCAAAAAGCATTTAAAAAAACCTTTTTGAAATAAATTGATTTTATGAATACCCATGTAATCATGTTTGAAACATCATATTTTCCAAATTACAAAAGAAAAAAAAACTTTATAAAACATTTCATAAGACTAATGGAAATCACTATTCCCATTTATTTATAAAACAAGTTTTTAATAATATATATATCACAAAAAACCTTCATTTTCCAAATTGAGGTTTTAAAACCAATCTCACTCAAGGAACCACACAACCCTTCAAACATGTTTCATAAAAATAACATCCAAAAAGGGAAACAATACACTCTTCCATCAACATCCTGTATGTAAAAAATCAAATTAGGAGAAGTCCAAAATCATTAAGAGTAAAAACAAATCAACTAGGTAATGAAAAGTGATTTTCACAGTTTGGTCACAGAAAATGGAAAATTGGTATCCAACAATACAATACACTCTTTAAAAGAGGCAGACCTCACTGTATGGGCATCACATAGTTTCCCATGTCTTTCATGATAATCTTACAACTTATTTGATCATCCATTTCAATCCAAAAACTATGTAATGACCACCGATATCAATTATATTATCAATGGGGATAAAAAATCAATTATAATTAAAATCTATCACCAAAACTAAAAAACTAAAAATATTAATTTGAAACAAAAAAATCCCATGGAAGCATGAGGATTAGGATAACAAAGATTAAGCTAGACTATCCCTTCCCTTTCCTCTCATGATTTGACAACATCAGTCACCTTTACTAATAAATCACCATATAATTAGGGAAAATAGATAATATTAGGAAAATTATAATGGAAACCCAAAACCTTCTTAGATACCATTTTGTAGTGAACCAAAAAAAGCATCCATCCGAACTAACTCCCAACTCATCCCGCCATAAGGATTGAATGGAATTACTGATCCTCATGGGTTGGAAACTAGTTCCTAGGAATCATGGTAGTCCCTTTGGAAATTATATTTCCCAAAGAATATATAAAAGAGTGAAGAATAAATAAAGAGAAAAAAATAAGGAATCATTCCAAATAGGTCATAAATAATTGAACATATCCAAATCAGTTTCATAAATGTAAATAAAAACACTATCCTTAAACTGGAGGATACAAAAAATAATAATAGATACAATATGAGCCAAAAATAAAAAAAACAAAAAACCAAATCAATCCAAGCCTGAGAAAATATCTATGAAACAACCATATGATCACAAACCCAACTCACCCCATGTTGCAATCAAAGAATAAAGAACATTTCAACTAGGAACCTAGAACTTGAAATGTATAGGTGTGACCTAAAAATATAAGTAGGTCACCAAAACCAAATGAATCTATGAAATATTTTTCATAAGGTAATTAAAAAATGATAATTTGAAAATAAACTACAATTTAAAATTTTCATATATAAATTTTATGGAAACAAAAACAATACCATAATTATCCTTAAAAAATATTCTCACGTTTTTCCAAAACTAAAAACACTTCATTGAAAATTTTCCATCTAGCCTAAGCCATTTCAAGTCCATAAACTCAATAAAATTTTGCAATAAAAAAATAATTTCATTTTTTTAAATTAAAATGGTAAATTTAATCCATCAAATAGGTTAATACCATCTCAAAAACAAAACACCAACCTTGAAATCCAGTTTAAGAACCAAACAAGAGACTTTAATTTCAAAACAAGTTTTCCAGACACCCTTAAAATTTAATTTTTCGAAAGAAAATTAATAAACAAACAAATAGGTCAAGCATAATAAAATAGGCACCATACATAGAAAAAGGCACATATAAAATATAAATAGGATTTATTTCCATATTAATGGATGTTGTGGAAATAATAAAAATACACACTAGATCAAAATTCCATCAATCAGTAAAAAACTAAGAATTTGAGTATTCCCTGGGATCTACCATTAGGATTCTTATCATATTAAGCACCTAAATATATATAATTATACCAACCCACTAACTAGAAACTATAATGTTCTAATGTTCCACCCTCAGGTCTTCTAACTATACCACATGAGACTCATTGCGATGACAAAACTCTCTTGGCCCTTGTACTTAGAATTACTAGAGGGACACTAGTGGTGTGTGAACCAAGTAGCATAATAGACAAGATCTCCCACTTATTTCCCATGTTCCCCTAACTAGAAAGGAAGTGAGGACTAAGAAAATGCAATACAAGTCTAACACAAAAGAAATAACCATATCTAAACCTCACCCCTAACACCCAATATTGAATAACAGTATATAAAAAATAGAACCACGGTATAATAAAGCACATTCCCACACAATGGGAGCAACAAGAATCTTATAGATATCAGTAAACCACACAATGGAAATAAAAAGCCTCACATAGTGATAAAGAACCTAGAGAAGGTGTAATCAATTCAAGGGGAAAACAGGGGGTACTTTCAGAATAACAATTTTGAAGATAATGTGAAAATAATTCCTTTAACACAAAAACATGTCTTAAGATGCCATGCCCTTTCACATTTCATAAAAATAAATTACAAACAATCTTTATAAAATTAAGAAAATAAAAATCCATTTACAAACATTTAAAATCATCCCTCTAAAATGGGGCTTATTCTTGGAAATAAAAAAGGTAGACCAAGACCTTTATTTCTATAAAACACATTCCAAAAGACCTATTAATTCATATCGAAGGTCCAATATAGAATATAGATGAAACAATTATTGCATTTGTGAGTATATTTGGGCCATGAAATAATAATATAATCCATTGACGCATATCTAGTCATAATATGCCTCCTGTCTAGAATCCCCACCACTGCTCATTCTTGTAAAGCCCAGGATCTGAAAACAAGCTATTAGAACACATCTACTAAAGGTTGGAGATAATGGAATCAAGCCACTATGGTTTGGTTGAATTGATCTAAATAATTTGTGAGCTCTGACATCGAGAATGAAAGATGAGGTGCACATTCATAGAGATCTGAGACTTTCAAGAAAACTATGATCTCTAGAATTGATGGAAGAAACTATGGATTCAAAAAACGAATAAATGACTGAAGGCATTCTTTGAGGAGGATGGAAGGAAGGAACCTCCCCCTCCATAGAGGAGGGGGGGTCTGGGATCTCAACAATCAATGCCTAGGGCATCATTAGGAGAGCACAAAGAGGGGGGGAGCTGTTGAACAATGATCAATTTGAAGCACACCTCCAATGAAATGGGAATTATTAGAATAATTGATGAATAGATATAGAGAAAAGAGTACCAAATTAAAAAAAATTGATCGACGTACTCCCTCACCCTTAATAATACCCAAGAGATAAAGATTTTATTCCCCTTTCACAATATTTTGAAAGAACCACAAGAAAATTTACCCTCTAAAAATCCCTCATTACATACATTCATGAAGATCTGGAGGTACTGAAAAATCCAACTAAACTCGATTAAAACTAAAAATAAAGCAATATATGTCTCTCAACAATGAATCACTAGGCACTAAGAAAAAATTTAGGATCAAATCAATCTCTTATAATAACCACACTGCTTCCACTAACCCTTAGTAACTACTTAAAAACGTGAATGCTGATTCATGAAGTCCAATATGGGGTTTTAGATCAAGTAAGGTTCCACGTCTAAAAATCCATTTGGATTTTGGGTAGGCATCAGAACAGGAGAAACCATTTCGTCTATTCTAGGAGACAAAAATAAGTAATAAATAAACAATATTAATTAATTCCTTAATAAAAAACCAAAAAAATTACACTATATGGTAGTAATTAATGAAAAAAATAACAAACCCTAAAATGAGGCCCAATTATTAACACTTAAAGAAAATTACTTTTGAAACTACCATTTTCAAAAAGGAATTATAAAAATTTTATAAATAAAGGTTTTTCTCAAAACCAAACTAAAAAAACTCCAAAACAAAAGTGTCTTCGCAGAACACAAACAAATTTCACCAATAAGGAAAGTTGCAAAAAATTCTTTTCAAAATCCCACTTTGTTTGTAGACCATGGTTCTAAATAAGGATCATTAAAATTTATTTATTTTAAACACTTTCCAAATTTGCCTAAAAAAACTCTTTTAATCCAGAAATGATTTCAAATTCTCCTTTTTGATTCAATTTCATTTAGGAATACCCTGGGAATAAGTTTTGATAAATCTCATCTTGCAAATACCATAAAAATTAAGCACATTATAAAACATTTCATAAAACTAAGGGAATTAAATCATCCCATTTATTCTAAAATCTATGTTTTGATAATAAATGAATAAAAGAAACATTCATTTTCACAAATATATTCTTAAAAACAAGAAAACTCAAAGTACTACACTACCTGTGAAACAAGGTTCACAAAAGTTAGAACCAAAAAGGGTATGAAAGCACACCTTGATCCACCACCGACAAGTAGGAATCACTTTAAGAGATTTTAAGAATCGTGGGAAGTCTAAAAAACTCAACCAAGGAAGAAAAATTAATGTGTACATTTGATCACATTGATAGAGAAACCATGATCTAACAATGAAACACACTCTTTAAAAGAGGTAGGCCTAATCGCATAGGTACCACATGATTTCCCAATCTTTTCAAACTCATGTGCTCCTCTATATCCATCCCAAAACCAAGGAATGACCATAGGTATCACTTACAAACTCAAAGTAGATGAAAACAACATCAATTTGGATAAATATCAATTGAAATAACTAAAAACAAACATAATTTATCAATTCAAATCCCAAACTTCCAATGGTATCATAAGGCTTTGGATGAGAAAGAGATATCTAGCCTCTCCCTACCCTTACCTCTCAGGCTCCAACAATCGTAGTCTCCTATCTACTAGTACATCCCCAAAATAACAAGTAAAACTCAATAATCTTGGGATCTTACTAACAGAAACCCAATACCATCTCTGAAAACATTTTGTAATAATCCAAATTGGGTTGTCGTCCATTCTAGAACTCACCTTGGCCTACCCCAAGCCATAAGGTAATTGCTAACTGCAATGAGCTAGAAACTAGTTTATAGGAATCATAGTAATCCCTTTGGGAATGATTTATCCCAAACTAGTGATAAATTATAATGTATTAAATAATGATCCAAAATAAAGAAGCACGCCAAATAGGTCATAACCAACTAAACTAAATAAACCCATTTGTATAAAATTAATCACAAACAATATCTATATAAAATAGGATGAAATATATCATAAATGATTCAAAATAATGAAAAAATAAAAAAAACTATAAAAATAGTCAATCTAAACACAATACCATGTCCATGCTACCACTGATTTTTCACCGCCACCTAAATCACCCCACATCAACCTCAATGAATAAAGAATGGATCCAACTAGGAAACTATAACCTTAATTATATGGACATGTACTAAAAAGATCTATTGATTATCATAACGGAATGAATATATGAAATATGTTTCATAAGGAAATTCATAAATTTAGTTTGAATGTAAACTATAAATTTAACTTTTTCGCATATAACTTTTATAGAAACAAAAAAAATCATAATTATCTTTCAAAACATTTCAAATTATTTTCCAAACTGAATTGAATGGTTTGAAAACATTCCTAGAATACTAAGATATTTTTAATCCACACACCCATTAAAATTTCTAAGAGAACTCATTTTTAATAAATATGATCTCTTTAAAACAACCAACCATTTATTTCCATCTAAAAATTGAAACACCCATTTTGAAATCCACTTTAAGAACTACACAATAGAATTTAATTTCAAAAAAAAATCCAAACATATTCGAAAACTCATTATCTAATGGAAATGATCCAACACACACATGGGTCAAACACAATAATATTGGAACCATCCATAGCACAAGACATATATCCAATTTAAACAACAATATGTTCCATATCAATGAATAGGAGGGAAAATATACAAACTAGAACTAGATAAAACTCCCATAAACCAATAAACTATCATGAAATTGAATGTATCCTGGTCTATATCTTATGGATTCCTAACAAGAAAATAACATGGCCATATAAAAGTATACCAACTCATAAACCAGCTACTGATGCACATTGAATATTAAAAAAATGTCATCTAACTACCCCACACAAGATTTTTTGCAATTAAAATCTCCTCCTAACCCTTGTAAATAAGAAGACTTTTATCCCATTAGTGGCGTGTGAACCACCTTTCATGATAGAAAACATCTCCCACTTAGTAACAGGGTTCGAATGACCCCAAAGAATGTAATCCATAATTATATACAATCCAACTCTAAGACATAAGGCATAACAAAAGAGAACAATCACCCATAATATATAACAATAAATACCCAAATATATTATATTCCACCATGGAATAATAAAACACCGTCCAAGACAGGGGTGGAAATAATCATCTCAAAGAGACTGATAACTTACACAAGGGAAATTATAATCATCACATAGTGATAAAGAACCCATATAATGGGTAATCAAATCAAGGGTAAATAAAAATTCTCCATTCATAATAACCATTTTAAAATCAAAGTTCCAAATAGGCCTTTTACAGCAAAACATGGCTCAATATGCCAATATCTATTCCATTTCATAGAATGACATTCAAAACACTCTTTGTAAAATGATGAAAATAACACACCATTTAAAAATATTTATAATCCACCCTCCCACACGATTCTTCTTTTTTGAAATACAGAATTTGGTTTAAGAACATAATTTAGATCAAATATATTTCAAAATATACATTAAGTTAGTTTTCATAAGGGGTAAACCAAACACACATTTCAAATATCAATTTGAAATCTATTAAAGAACCCCTTAATAAATCACTTTGAGGTCCAAACCTCACTTTAATTCAAAAACAACAAAAAAATAGTTTTAACTCATTGAAAACCTTAACCAGATCAACAACCGACACACATCATGAAATCTATTTAAAAAATCCCCTTGGGCATTCCAAAAAATTTCAACACATCAAAAAATTCCATTTCAAACATAAAAACAAGGAATTTAAAAGAAACCCCATCTATAATAAGATAAAAAATGAAAGGCTTTTAAAAACATCATAAGGGTTTCACATATAATCATAATTTTAGTAAAATAGAATTTAGAAAACTCTATCACACTTTGAATCCATAAATGAAATAGTTTTATAGAGACACATTAGTTAAATAAGTGAAAAGAAAGTCAAAACACATCACCATAAATGATGAGAACACCCGTGAGGATAGAAATAGAATCTAAAATCCCCATCACTAAAAACACCAACATTATATCCACTTGGAACCCAAAATTCATCCAAAATGTTTCAGGTTTCATGGGGGAAACCAAATCCAAAATAGGATAGATAGGGAAAGAAATAAGAGGGAAAGAGAGGGAGAAATGCATCAAAACCTCTTGGAAATCTCCAAAGAGAAAGGAAGGAACAATGGTGGAGGAGGCCAGAGCTCCTCAACGTGATCGCAAGAGTCATCTGACGTGAATGGAAGAGAAGATGAGAGAAACCCCACTAAATTCAATGATGTAGTAATGGGAAAATCCTAAAAAAGTCGAAACCTAGGCTGGTTGCACAATTTGGCCACACAGTTTTCCAAACAATGTTCCACCCAAGTGATAGCCACTACCTAGGCCATAAATCCCTTTTTTAGTTCACCTTGGGCACTGCATTGTTAGAAAAATAGTGCTCCATACATACCATTAGACAAAGTAAAAAACTAGGACAACACTAAACACATGGCTTGAGATTTACCTAACCATGTGTATGTTATGTGTCACACCCCAAACACAACAAGTAACCCAAATGATTTCTCTTGGGGGGTTACATGTTATATGTTTAACCATGCACAACCCTTGATAACATGTCTTATATTGTTAAAACTAAAATAGCAAGGCTCTTTATGAAGGGAGGACACATTGTTTACATCTAACCATGAACATTAACTGTATATATAATGAAACCTAGGATAATTTCCAAATTCATAGCCAAAACCACTTGGAAAATCAAATAAAACCTCAAATTCATAAAATAATAATAAAAATAAACAACACAAAAACACTGGGGGTGTCAGATTCTCACAACCATTCCACATTTTACCCCTAAAATTCCACATTAGAGAAGAAGGGACAGACAAAATAGAATATCCCAAGACTACCTAACCAAAAGAACCACTCAACATGGTTTAACATCAAAACCAACAACCAATATCTCTAATTATTATCAAATTAACCAAGCATAAGGTTAACCAAAATCTCCAAGAACAACATAAAAAATAACTTCAAAAATTAATTTTTATAAAGCATGAGAGACCAAACAAGGTATCCCAAAAATTTATAATTCATTTAACATGGTGGAATTAAGGAATAACTACCAAGAAATTCATCCAAAAATCATCAAGAAACCATGGGACAAACTCACACAAAAACCAAACTCACTAACAACCCCAATGATGTAAAATAAAAAACAAATAGCCTCAAAATAATGACATAAGATCTTTTTTCATGTAATGATACACATAGATATCCTAGGGTCAGGAACTAGATCACCCTCACATGGTGCATCCCAAAATTTCAGAGGCCAAACACTATTTAGTGTACCAACTCAACTGGTAGAACAATCTATCTAAAACCCCAATCAGGAACTCAAGGCCTTTCTCATATCCAAATGATTATCCCCACAAAGGATCAACACAATAAGGGTAACAAACCACAAATCTTAAGATTGGTTATCCCAAATAATGAGTCTCAATGAAATAAAACCAACAACCAACCAAACAAATCAAGGAAACCCATATAACAACCTCCAAAGACATCCACAATAGTTGGAGGGGAGAACATTCCAAAAATGGAACAAAGTATTCAATAAAACAAAAATCAAAACCAATCATAAGAAACATCTCCAAAGAGGAACCATCTATAAGATTTTTAAAACAATATCCAAAGATTGTAAACCAAGATCACAACAATCAATGTCAAGGTCTTAGTAGAAAAAACACCCTCAAAGGATTAAACATGAGACCACTTCCAAAAAACCATCGTACAAAACTTCTAATGATGACCCAAATGACCATTATAGAGGAAAAACATATGATACATAAGATAATAGGTCTTATTATTCCATGGATTCCCATATTTGAAGCACATGATAGATCACCACTTCTTATGAGAAGGAACTCTTTCTTCTAGATCTAGATCATCATTATTTTTCTCCTTACTTTACAAGATATCATTACACCCATTGGATAGAACTAAGGTATCTTGAACCCTTGGATTCCTATTCTAATCATATTCTATTAGAATAGTCTCATTGAAAACCTTCCATAATGATGTTAAACTAGATTCAAGTATAGCTGAACCTTGAATTCATAAAATAAAATATTCAAAGAAATGATCTTTATCTAAATTATTAAAGATGAGCTTTGGAGAATGATCATTAAATTTAATTTCCATTTTTCATAACATGTTCCAAATTTGTTTCAAAACAAAATTCTCTTTTACATCCCAGAAAAAAATTTAAAAAACCTTTTTGAAATTAATTGATTTCAAGAATACCAGAGTTATCATGTTTGAAACCTCATATTTTCAAAATTCCAAAAGTAAAAACACTTTATAATACATTTCATAAGAATAAGGGAATTCAATGATCCCATTTATTCATAAAAATTATTTTTGACAATAAATATTTCACAAAAACCATGCATTTTCTATAATGAGGTTTTAAAATCAATCTCACTCAAGGCACCACACAACCCTTCAAACATATTTCATAGAAATTACTTCAAAAAAGGGAAATGACAAACTCCTCCATCCAACTTCAGCATGTAAAAAATCAAATTAGTAGAAGTCCAAAATCATTAGTAGTACAAAATAATCATCTAGGGAATAAAAATTTATGTTCATGGTTTGGTTGCACATATTGGGAAACTAGGATCCAATCATACAACACACTCTTTAAAATAGGTCGACCTAACTACATGGGCATCACATAGTTTCCCAAGTCTTACATGCTAACTATGAATTTTAGGTACTCCTCCATTTCAATCCAAAAAACTATTTAATGACCACAAATATCAATTACATACTTATTGGGGATAAATGAATCAATTCTTATTAAAATCTTTTACAAAGACTACAAAAAGTAAAATTATTAATTCAAAACACAAACATCCCATGGAACCTTGACAGAGTAAATATACGTGCATATTTTTTATCGAATAATGGGTATTTATAACTGTTTTCAATTATAAAACCCATGTATTTAATTGTTTTATAAAAATAATGGGTAATTTGAGTTTTAGAATGAAAAGGAGAAAAATTGTGAAAAATGACTAATTCTGGATTTTTGACAGATTTCTACGTCAAGGTTATTTTGGTCATTTTATGAAAAATATAATTCAAAATTTTCTGATTAAATTTTTTTTTTGAATCCTTATTTTATTTCCTTCAATTCTGTCTTCTAGACTAGGAGATGATTCGGCCATCTAGAGTGTCTCCGAATTCATTGAAGTTGGACATTTTTCCGGGCAGACAGCATGGACACCACCAATTTAACGGAACCCAAACGTGGCCTAAACACATCAAAATGAGGTTTTCTCACCTGGGTTAGAACAAGGAAATATAGTACCAACGCTACACCAAATTTGGTGGAGTTTTAAAGTTATTATGGTGTCCATTTAATGACATACTTTTGGAGGAACCTTCCTGGAAGCTTCGTCCAAAAAAAGAATCATTCAATGAAAGATTCATAACTCCTTCATCCGGGGTCAAAATGTGCTGAACTTTGGAGGGTAAAATTCAAACACATTCATGAACAATATTTAAGAAGGGTTTCACACGTGAATAGACCATGTAGTGGTCCAAAAACGCACAATATTTTGGGGGATGAAAATATGCCTATAAAAAGAGGCCCTCTCCTCCTTCCAAAACATCAGATCGACACCCAAAGCCAAGGAGGGATCCCACCGGGGCACGAGAAACTTCTGCTCATCTCTTCCCCCCTCATTTATTATTTTTATTTTATTTTCATTTTTAATTTAAATTCTAGTTTAATAAATCCATGCCTTTGTGTTTCTCCATCCACTTTTCTTCTTTTATTTCTTTCTCTCTCTCAATCTCTCTATCTTCTTATACCCACTCCACCAAGTAATCTCATACTCTCAGAAATGAGAGACTAATTCCAAGGCTTGGCTCATGGGGAATTCAAGAAGTTCATGAGTTTTCTTTAATGTTTATTCTGAATTTCTGATAGACTTGAGTTGTATTCTTAGGTGAGGCAAATGTTCCTGATTGGGTGACGATCCCCAACGACATGCAACTCAAGATATTTCTATTCTAGAAAATAATAGTAATTCAAATATAATATTTCATGTTTTGAGTTATCAAAATATAATCAAACATATAAAGGATAATAATGATTGAATCCTTGGATGAACCCTAAATCAGGTACTTTCTTCCTAACTTCATTCAGTTTAGACTTGCGTCTAAGTATAAATTTAGAATTCTTACTTTTTATTTAATAGTTTTAAATAATTAAAAACCAACAAAAAGAGATAAATTAGGTGATATAGAATAAAGTATGTGATCCAAATTGAAAGGCTCCTCAGGAGAGACGACCCTGGTCAGCCACTGTGCTGCACTAGGAAAAAAATATAATTGTTTTTTGTCCACATCCTGCGATAGGCATGCATCAAAACTGGCATTGTTTATGGGGATCCAATCTGTTATTAATTTACTTTTTCTATTTTCACATCTTATATATATTTTGTTTATTTTTATAAAACTAAAAAAACAAAAAAAAAATCTTTCCATGATGAATTCAAATGATTATTATTCGACATGGACTGAAAATTACTCACAGGTGCAAGAATATGAGTACACTGAGGAGGCCCTCCAACGAAGAGCTGATGCGCTAATGATAATGGCCAAGCAGATGGAAAGAGGCATTACAACATGGATCTAATTTAAATACTTGATGTATATGGTCGATGAACTTCAAACAGACTTAAAAGGATTTGAGGCCAAGAAGGAAGTTACACTTGTCTTCCCAGATTTCACAGAAGACATCCATGAACTTGAGACCAAACTCAAGGTGGAGGAGCCCGACTACCTACCTTCACCTTCCGCCAAAATAATCCAAGAGGAACTTAGCACTGAGGCAGAGATTGAAGATGAACCAACTCAGGGAGTGGAACCTTTCTTCAAGCACATCTCTTCTGATTTTATTGAAAAAAAATTTTATATCACTCCATCTTGTTTTGATTATACAAAATCAAACATTATTTGAAATGCCTTGGAGGAAGTTGGAGAATACAGTGGACATGCACCTGTTGAGGAACACATGGAGCTCCCTTATTTCAATGAACACACATTGGAGGATCCCTATCAAGAGATCTAGATAGCTGAGCCAAAGAAAATCAGATAAGAGGCTTCTCTTCAAGCAATACCCATGAAGCCAGCACTGGAAGATAAGAAGGTGGCACAAGTAGCAACCAAAAAAGAGGATGTACCATACTTCATCCTACCCCCACCATTCAAGCTATACATAATTGTGAAGGGGGAGGATATAGTTTACTCTATCCATGGATCATTACTCACCCATAATGATGAAGCACAAGCTGGGAAAAGCTATATGTGGTGGTTCAAATCAAAGAAGCTTCATCCACCATCTGACTTTGGATAATAGTCGGTACTGCCCTCTGGAGGCAGTAAAAATTTAGGGCCCACTTGGGGGATCATACCAAGATTTATCTTTAAATGCATTCTAGGAATTTAGATTTCAATTTCTTTTCTTTTTCTAGATGTAGTGAAACATTCAGCCCCTCTCTTCTATATTTTTTTGAGATTAAATGACTTGATCCTTATGTTAAATTGGTTTGTTTTCTTTTATACTATCACGATGGAAGAAGGAAGCCCTAGAATGTGAAGAGGAAGGACTAGACTATGTTTCATGGGAAAAGAGAGTTCAATTTTAGTGTTTAATATTTTAAACTCTCCACATTTTAGTCCACAACAATTTTTGAGCTTTAAAGATAAAATTGCATGCCCACACTTGAATTAATGTTTTACTCAACTTATCTAGGAGACATGAGTTTCTTAGGAACCTAGTGATTCTAGGTTTTATATTTCCATTTTTATATTATTAAATGATTGAAATACATAATTGAATTTTTAAATATGAAGCATAGATATTGAAATGATGACTCGTGATTTGAAGGAATTAATTAATTCAAATAAATGAAATTTCTCAACCATCTTTCATGCTTTGAATTTATGAAATTTATATGAATTGATTTATTATTTTTATTCATGCCATGAGTGATTTTCCAATGTTATATTTCTCATTCTTGAGAGGATTTCTAGACCAAGTACTTCCTATTTATTCTTGATCATATTTCATGAGTGATCTTGGGACATGTAACTGACCAAAACTTGTATAGAAACTTGTCAATGCTATGACTGTGAAAAAACACATTTAAAATGATTAAGGCATCCTTTGAAAAGCTAAATTTCCTTAAAATACCACCTTTACATAAATCCTCTGTTTAGCCCATAGAGACCATGAATGACCTTTAGAGTGATGAGCCATGTTTCTATCCATTTTTATCTATTTTTACCCTACTCATGGTATTTGCATGATATTTTAAAGTTGAAGTGTGGGGGTAAATGGAATCATGGTGGATAGGATGATACACATTGTGAGGAAGAAGTGTGGGGGTATTATTGTAGGAATTGTAAAAGGTTGTGAAATCATTCATTATACTCTATTTTTCCCCTCTTGAATTAAAAAATGACAAAATTGACAAAAAGAAAAAAAATAAAAAAATGTGTTTTGATTTGGGAGAACCAAAAATCAATATTTTCCAGACCGACGATCATATGATTGTATGTGGTTAGGTGATGGATATGAGGTTTGATCTAATCATAACTTTCGAAAAAATAAAAAAAAAGTACAAAATTAAAAAAATCAAGAGGGTGCACAAATCATCCATTATGCTTACTTGATCATAACCTTTTCTTTGAGATTTGGGAAGTGGGTGTTTCTATTTTTGAAGGGGATGATTTCATTACACTTTTACTTTTAATATCATGCATTGTACTTCAGAGATTAGCCTCCGCCTTGAGCCTTAATTTTTTAAGCATCAAATCCTATCAACCTTATGCCTTAGAGTCATTTGATCCTTTATTTTAAGTCCTCATGATTTTATGTGTCTTTTGTCTTTACAAAGTGGAGAAAGTAGTTCATTTACAAGCCTATGGATAAGGAGCATGTTCTCATGATATGAGCATAAATCTACTTGAATTGTATCATGAGTGATGAGAGGAAAAAAAGTGAGATAAATCATGACATGGCATGTTTAATAATGATGAATCAAGGAGCTTGAATGAATGAAAATATGAGTTCCATCAATTTTCAAATTGGAAAAGTAAAATATGTGAATTATTGGTTTCTTTGAAAAATGGGAACTTAAATTGATATTTTATGCAGATTTTTTAAATTTTGATTTTATATTGAAAATTGTTTGATTTTATTGCATTGAAATTTGAATATTGGTAACATTGGTATCCTCTGATTTCCATGTTAAGATTTAATTCTTGAGGACAAGCATAGTTTAAGTGTGGGGGTATTTGACAGAGCAAATTTGCGTGAATATTTTTTATCAAATAATGAGTATTTATTACTTTTTTCAATGATAAAACTCATGTATTTCATTGTTTTATAAAAATAATGGGTAATTTGAGTTTTAGAATGAAAAGGAGCAAAATTGTGAAAAATGACTAATTCTGGATTTTTGATAGATTTTTACATCAAGGGTATTTTGGTCATTTCCTGAAAAATATAATTCAAAATTTTCTTATTAAAATTTTTGTATAATCCTTATTTTATTTCCTTCATTTTTGTCTTCTGGACTAGGATCTGATTCAGCCATCTAAAGCGCCTAAAAATTCATTGCATTTGGACATTTTACCAGGCGGACAGCATGGACACCACCAATGTAACGGAACCCAAACGTGGTCTACACAAATCAAAATGAGGGTTTTCTACCTGGGATATAACAAAGACATATAGGAACGATGCTACACAAAATTTGGTGGAGTTGTGAAGTCATTAAGGTGGCCATTGAACAACATACCTGTGGAAGAACCTTCCTGGAAGCTTCATCCAGAAAAAGAATCCTTCAATGAAAAATTCAGACCTCATTTATCCGGGGTCCAAATGCACTGAACTTTGGACGGTGAATGTAAAACACAGTAATTAACAATATTGAAGAAGGGGTAAATGCGTGAATCTGCCATATATAGGTCTAAAAACATGAAAAATTTTGGGGGACTGAAATCTGCCTATAAAAGGAGGCCCTCTCCTCCTTCCAAAACATCAGCTTGACACCCAAAGCCAAGGAGGGATCCCACCGGGGCATGGGCCGCTGCTTCTCCTCTCCTCCCCCCTCATTTCTTCTTTTTCTTTGATTTTCATTTTTGTTTTATTTTAGCTTTATTTTCATTTTTAATTTAAATTCTAGTTTAATCAATCTATGCTTTTGTGTTTCTCCATCCACTTTTCTTCTTTTCTTTCTTTCTATCTCTCTCAATCTCTCTATCTTCTTCCACTGACTCCACTAAGTAATCTCAAACTCTCGGAAATGAGAGACTAAACCCGAGGCTTGGCTCGAGGGGAGGTTAAGAAGTTCATGAGTTTTATTTAATGTTTATTCTAAATTTTTGATAGACTTGCGTTGTATTCTTAGGCGAGGCGAATGTCCCCGATTGGGTGAATGTCCCCAATGACATGCAACTCAAGATACTTCTATTCTGGAAAATAATAGTAATTCAAACATGATATTTCATGTTTTTATTTATCAAAATAGAATCAAACATATAAAGGAGAATAATGATTGAATCCTTGGATGAACCCCAAACTAAGTACTTTCTTCCTAACTTCATTCTGTTTAGACTTGCATCTAAGTATAAATTTAGAATTCTTACTTTTCATTTCAATGTTTTAAGTAATTAAAAAACCACAAAAAGAGATAGATTAGGTGATATATAATAATGTAAGTGATCTAAATTGAAAGGCTCCTCAAGAGAGACGACCCTGGTCAGCCACTATGTTGCACTAGGAAAAAAATATAATTGTTTTTTGTCCACGCCCTGTGATAGGAGTGCGTCAAACCTTGAGGCTCGGGATAAGGAAGAGAAATCTAGACTATCCCCACCTTTACCTCTCAAGATTTTATAACTTTAGTCACTTATTTACAAATACATCACCAAATAATAATGGAAAATCAATAATATTAGTCAAATTATTTTGGAAATCCATAAGCTTCTTATATAACATTTTTGTAACGAATCAAATAGAGCTTCCATCCAAACCAACACCCAAATTGGCCCGCCATAAGGCTTGAAAGGAATTCCTAATCCCCATATGTTGGAAACTAGTTCCTAGGAATCATGGTAGTCCCTTTGGAAATTATTTTCACCAAACTAGATATAAAAGAGTGTGGAATAAATAAAGATACAAAATAAGGAAGCATGCCAAATCGATTATAATGAACTAAACTTATCCAAAAAATTTGTATAAATGTACAAAAAAACACTATCCATAAACTAGAGGATACTCTATTGAATAATAAATACAAAATTATCCAAAAATAATAAAAAACAACAAACCAACTCAAGCCAAGCCTGAGAAAATCTATATGAAACAACCATATGATCATTATTATCCAACTCACCCCGCATTGGAATCATAGAATGATGAACAGATAAAACTAAGAAGCTATAATTTGAAATATATAATTGTGAGAAAAAAATCTCAATAAGTCACCAAAACCCAATGAATCTATGAAATGTGTTTTATATGGAAATTAAAAAAAATCTAGTATGAAAAAAATCTAGAATTTAAATTTTTCATATATAACTCTTATGGAAACAAAAACAATTCTATAATTTTATTTCAAAGAATTTCTCCTGGTTTCCTAGAACTGAATACACCTCATTGGAAATTTTCTCACTAGCCTAATACATTTCAAATCCAAAAACTCATTCACATTTCTCAAGAAAATGAATAATTTTAATTATTTAAATGAAAATTGTTAATTTAAAACATCAAACTTGTCAATTCCATCTCAAAAACAAAACACCCAATTTGAAATCAGGTTTAAGAACTAAACAATAGTCTTTAATTTTGAAACGAGTTTTCTAATGATCCTTCTAATTTCATTTTTCCAAAGGAAATGACCAAACACACAAATGGGTCAATCATAATGAAATTGGTACCATCCATGGAACCAATCACATATCAATTATAAATAATAATAGTTTCTATATTAATTAATGTAGGTGAAATGATACACATAAACACTAGATCAAAATTTCCTTAATTAGTAACCAAGTAATTGAGTATTCCATGGGATCTACCATTTGGATTCATAGCACATGAAACACTAAACCATATAAAAGAATACCAACTCACTAACTAGAAACCATCATGTACTAATTTTCCAACCATAAGTCTTATAACTAGACCACGTGAACCTCATTGCGATGAAAAACCCCACCTATCCCTTGTACCTAGAATGACTAGATGTACACTAGTGTTTTGTGAACCAACTAGCATAATAGACTAGATTTCCCACTTAGTTCCCATGTTCCCCTGACCAGAAAGGAATTGAGGTTCAAGAAAATGAAATCCATGTCTAACACAAAAGAAATAACGATATATAACCTCCACCCCTAATAGCCAATAATGAATAACCCTATATAAAAAATGGAACAATGGTATAATCGATAACATTCCCACAAAATGGGAGTAACAATAACCTCATAGATATTAGTAACCCAAAAAAGGGAAACAAAAAGCCTCACACAGGGATAAAGAACCCACACAAGGTGTAATCATGTCTAGGGGAAATAAAGGGTTTTCTTTAGCATTAAATTTTTTAAAATATAAAGTAAAAACGGGTCCTTTTACACCAAAACATGTCTTAGGATGCCAAGTACTTTCACATTTCATATAATGACATTCTAAACACTCATTATAAAATTACAGAAATCACAGGCCATTAAAAAACATTTAAAATCATCCCTCTAAAATGGTTCTTCTTCTTTAAAATACAAAATGTGGAATAAAATATTAATTTATATCAAACACATTTCAAAAGAACTATTAATTCATTTTTAATAGGGGTTAAAAAGAACATGTATTTCAAATCACAACTTGAAATCTATTAAAGAACACCTTTATAAATCACATTGAGGTATGCCAAACCCCACATTAAAATATATCTATCACTCATTAAAAACCAAAATTGGATCAATATCTAACTCACATCATAAAAAAATTCAAAATACCCCTCAGGGACTTCATAGAATCTAAATATAGAGAAATATTCCATTTCAAACATGGAAAAAATAGAATTTAAAAGGAGAAACCAATTATTCCAAGCTCAAAACACAACAAAATGGTTTTTAAAACATATTAAGGGTATCAAATATAATCATAAATTCAATAAAAATTCATTTACAAAGAACAATAACAAATTGAATTCTAAAATGAAACAATTCTATGGAAACACCTACTAAGAAGAAGTGAAACCTAAACCAAAAACATGTCACATTAAAAAAAGAGCACACCCACAGGGATAAGAATAAAGTCTTTAAACCTAAGACACCAAAAACCACAACATTATATCCCCTGAAAATAACGAAATAATCCACCAAATGTCTATAATTCATATGTTAAACAAAAGAAAATAGAGGAGAGAGAGGGAAGAGAAGATGATAGAATTATAGGAAGAAATAACATAAAATCTCATCAAAATCATCCAAAATAAGGAAAATATTAAAGGTGGAGTATGTTGGAGCTCCTAGAAGGGATCCCAAAAATCGAATGATAGGAATAGAATAGAATAAGGGTGAAATGTATATTAAATAAAAGAGGTAAAATGGAAAATTCCAAAAAAAATTAAACACCTAGTCATGTAGTATATTTTGTCCACACAGATTTCAAAACTGTGCACTAACTATTTGCTAGACACTACCTAGGATAGACACCCCTCCCATGGTCCAACTTTGGTACTGAAAAGTTGGGAAAAAAGATCCAACCATTCAATTTAGAACCATCTAAAACTAAATCCACTTTTCATGATTTCCACACAATTTACCAAAATAAACAAAAGTTGTGCAACACATGCCAGAGACACCAAGTAACTTGCATGGTTTCTCTTTGTTGACTACGCATTTTAGACGTAACCATGCATAAACATACTAAAAATTCTTCCATAGTTCAAAATTAACTGAGGAGGATTCTCATGAATGGATGCCGCATAGTTTCCCTCTAATCATTCACATTTACTGTGCATAGAAGTTAACATCTGAGAATTTCCATGTTTCAAGGAAACCCCCCTTGGAATGTACTATCAAAACTCAATCACATAAAATAATACAAAAAAAACCAACACAATGAAATAGATGATATCAAAAAATTAATCTAATATCGTAGATATTCTAAGGTAATGAGAAATAGAAGATCATTCAAGCAAGTGGTATCCAAATCTAAAAATCTCAAGTATGTTTCAACTTCTGATGTAGCTGAAGAAGTACATGATATTTAATGATTTCTTCCAGTTCATGGAATTGTACATTTAAAACTAACTAAGATGTCAAGATTACAATAGAGAATAAAAAGTTAATACTCTATGATATCAACTCATGTGATGATCCACTTAAGGACATTAATTCAAAGATAATAGAGTAACTATGTAGGAAAACATAATGGGCCCAATGACTGAAGCTAGAAGTCAGCATATTCATGATCTTATCATGTGAGAACTAACAATTTGACCATTAATAAGGGGTATCTAGTCAAATTGGGAGTGTTTTCAAAGTTGGTTCCTTGGACCAAACATGAAAATTAATGTTTAAATACCGAATAATGTATATAGAGTTATAATTGATGAATAATTTCCATAACAGTGTCAAAAATATTGCATCCACAATTTACATTACAACATCCTTAGATTATTTATCATATCAATAGGTTTTAGAATTTACCAGCTATAATGATAACCTAGAGAAACTATGAATAGTAACTAATGTCCAACATATCCATACCATGATCTCCACCACATCCATAAACCTCTATATCCATGACCATCATAGGAAAAACTTACCACAATAGTTTATCAATTGAAACAACAAAACAAAAATCAGGACTGAACATAATAAATCTAAATTATAGTATAATCATTGATAATATTTAACCATACCATAGAAACAAAGAACAATAATGAATTCCTTATAAATGAAGATGTGGATCAAAATGGTAAATCTCTTTCCTACTACTAGAATCTGTCACCTACAATACAAACAGAACATTTAAGAAAAGAAATATGAATGATAACATACACAAAATCTATTTAGAATTTTTCACATAATAGTTCATATTTTTTAAATAAAACATAATAAATTTAAACAAAAATATATATATCATTAATAACACTTTGAAAACATAAACATACCTATTTAATATATGATTTAGCATTTGGAACTAAAAAAGTATAAATATATAAAACTATAATCAATTTTTTAAACTTACTTGCGATGTACCTAAAATTAATCAAAAATAAAATTTTAAATTATTTTATATGAAAACATTTATAATATTACAAAAATAATTCAATGCTATTTTTCAAATGATTTCACATCAATCTGATGATGGTTTCTTTTTTTTTGACCGTTACACACACGTTTTGGTGTATTAAAACGCTAAAAATATATTTACAGGTAACCCAAAAAAACTATAACTTGGATTAACATGGAGTTGGTTCCTACAGTTCAAAAATTATTCTACATTCATTTTATTATGATTTCACGATAATAAGATGTAGTTTATTTGGTTTTGACCCCCTCACACTAGTTTTTAAAACATTTGGTATCTTTTAAAACAATATATTGAGTCTATTCAAGCACACCACACATTGAATTGACATATTGTATCTTCGTACATGTAAAAAATAATTAATTGTTTGTTTTACCCTGATTTCACATCAACCTGAGCTCATTTTATTTGGAATTTACCATTACACTCATGTTTTAGTTTTTCAAAACACAAAAAACATGTTTATGGGAATCTTGTCCAAACCGTAACATAGAATGATATAGAGATAGTTAGTACATTACAAAAATAAATCTACAATAATTCACCAATGATTTAAGGACTTCAGATGTCGTTTCCTTCATTTTGGCCCCATGAAACATGTTTTTAAGGGATTTTTTATCTTTAAAAGTTTTTATTAAGTCATTTTGAGCACACCACACATCAAATGATTTTTTTTTCTATCCATACACATCATAAATAATTAAATAGTTTTTTACCATGACTTTATGTCAATGTGAGCTTGTTTTCTATGGATCTAACTATTACACCCATGTTTTAGAGTTTTAAAACATTAAAAACACGTTTATGGGAATATCAACCAAACCATTACTCAGATTGACATGGTGTTGGTTCCTATATTTCAAAAATCAATATAAATTTTTTTCTAGTTATTTCGTTGTCCTCTTTTTTTTTCTTTTTTTTCCCACTAGCACTTGTTTTTAAAGAATTTAGTACCATTTAAAATAGCTTATTGATTCATTTAGAGTACACCACATGATTGATGGATGTGTTGTCATCTTATACATGTAAAAATAATAATTCAAAAATGTTTCTCCCATGATTTCACATCAATTCATGGTCATTTAATATGGGTTTGATTGTTACGCAAACATTTTAGTGTTTTATAACACTAAAAACATGTTTACGAGCATCCCATCCAAAATGTAACACAAATTGACAGGATGTTAGATCCTACATTTTACAATTAAATATATTATTGTTTTACAATGATTTCACAACCATATAATACTATTTGTATGGTTTTTACCCCCTGATGCATGTTTTACAAGTCATTAATAACTTTTAAAAATTCTTCTTGAGTCATTTCAAGCACACCACACATTTTAAGAACATTTTTTATACTCCCAAACATAAAAATTAATTAATTAGTGGTTTTACCAAGATTTCATATCCATCCTAGGATGATATCTATGTTTTTCACCATTACATGCATGTTCTACTGTTTAAAACACTAAAAACACATTTATAAGAATCTTTGGAAAAAAGTAACTCAGATTGAGATGGAATCGGTTTCTAGATTTCAAAAATAAATCAATAGTTATTGTCCTATAATTTGACATCCATATAAACATTTTACATGGTTTTACCCCCTAAAAAATGTTTGTAAAGGCTTTTTATCATTTAAAACTACTTATTGAGACAATAAATACACACATCATGTCATATAGTTGTGTTATGTGATCTTACACATCAAAAATAATTCAATGGTGGTCTCCCCATGGTTTCATGTTAATTTGAGGATTTTTTATGGTTTTCATAATTAAACATACATTTTTTTCTTTTAAAACACTAAAAACACATTTATGGACATCCTAGTAAAATAGTATCTCAAATTCATGTGGCACTGGTTCTACATTACACAAATAAACTTACAACTAATTTTCTATGATTTTATAGCCATCCGATGTTATTTCTTTTGTTTTACCCCCCTCCCCCCCCTGACATATGTTTTTAAAGGATTTGGTGTCTTTTAAAACTACTTATTGAGTCATTCTGAGCACACCACACATTAGATGGATGTTTCTTATACTATTAAACATCAAAAACAATTCAAAAGTTGTTTTACCATGATTTAATATTAATATGATTTCATTTGTTATGGTTTTGACCATTTCACCTGTGTTTTAGAGTATTAAAACACTAAAAACACGTTTATGGGAATATCATCCAACCCATAACTTGAATTGATAGGGATTTGGTACCTACATTTCAAAAATAAATATATATCCATTTTCATAGGATTTAATAGCCATTTGACACTGTTTGGTTGGTTTTAACCCCCTAAAACATGTTTTTAAAGGCTTTAGTATCTTTTAAAACTGCTTATTGAGTCCTTACAAGCACATCCCATGTCAGCTGGACCTGTTGTATACTCTTACACATCCAAGAAACTTCTATGGTAATTTTCCCCTGATTCAAAATCAATCAAATGTAGTTTTATATGATTTGTACCATTACACACGCATTTTACTATTTTAAAACACTAAAAATGTGTTCATGAGTATCACAACAAAATAATTAATTGGATTAGTGTGGAGAAGGTTACCAAATTTAAAAAATAAATATACAATCAATGTCTGTTGATTTCAAGGTGATCTACATCATTTTCTTGGTTTTGACACTCTAACACATATTTTCAAATGATTTGGTATCTTTTAAAACTATATATTGAGTGATTCCAAGAACACCACCTATCAGATGGATAAGGTGTCTACTCATACACATCAAAAATAATTCAAAATTTATTTTTCCATGATTTCACACCAATATGAGATCTTTTTTTTTGTTTTTGACCATTACATGCACATTTTAGTGTTTTAAATCATTAAAAACGTGTTTATAGGCATCATTAGATAGTTGTATCTCATACTGACTTGGTGTCAGTTCCTAAATTTCAAAAATCAATATATATTTGTTTTACTATGATTTGAAAGCCATTCGACCCTATTTCCTTGACTTTGAACCACTATCAGATGTTTTTAAAGGCTTTGGTATATTTTAAAACCTTTTATTCAGTCATTTTGGGCACACCTCATGTTGGATCACTAATAAAAAAATATCGTATACCAACAATTTAGAACCATTGGTATAGGTCTCAAAACTGTTGGTATAGAATATACCAATAATTTAGGGGAATGTTGGCTGGATTAGTGTTGGGATAGGCCTATACCAACGGTTTTGGTAAAACCATTGGTAAAATTCATATAAAAAACCTATATAAAAATGTTCATAAAACTATTAGTATAAGTAATTCAAAAAAAAACATGGCTCAGTTTTGATCCCAACACATAACGTTTATAATCCAACGACCTAACCACTATCCTAATATGACTTTTGTTAACATAATTTCATAAATATATATATGTATATTCCAATTAATTTTAACTTTTTATTTATTTAATGTTATTTGAAAAAAGATTCTATAAAAAATATGTGTACTTATACCAATGGTTCTCAAAACCATTGGTATAGACCTATACCAATAGTTTTGAGAAATGTTGGTATAGGTTCTTTGATTTTTTGAGCTATATAAATGGTTTTGTGAAACTATTGGTATAGGTCCATATAAGTGACCTATACCAACAATTTTGACCAAAATGTTGGTATGGGTCCAAATTAGTGACCTATACAAATGGTTTTGGCCAAACCGTTGGTATATTTCATATTTCTAGTAGTGGATGGAAAACTCCTACAGTTTCTATCAATATAAATATAAATATTTGATTTTATTAATATAATCCTTGAATTTATAAATATTCTTGACTGAAGTACCCCGTCAAGATTATTTTTAGGGGAAAATCCTTTATGTGGGAACTAAAATAAATAAGCATTGAGAGTTCAGGGCTACTGTATGTTTTTTTTTCAAATGTGTTAATGATCTATAGATTTTAGAATTCACATGGAAGGATGATCTATATGACTAGAAATTTCCTCAGGAATCATTCTTATCCTCCTTCGAAATATTGAAAATAAATAATTTTCAAATGTTGACATCCACTGAACTTGTGTTTTCCTATAAGAGTCATGTTATTTAAATTTTACTTTCTTCCTAAAAATTTCTCTTTGTGCTTCTCGGTCAATGGAATTGTTGAAACCCACATTGGGTGTATTAACAAATAATGACAATTCCATACCAAATAAAACTGATAGAGTAATCCCAGAACCAATCCCCCATACACTCTCTGGATTTTCCTTCCCTAAAATGATTGATACTGCATCATTATGGTAAACTGATAATGATTGTGAAGGGATCGCATCCCATGATTGTTGAATTTTAACCTATTAGTACAATAATATTAACTATGATTCCTGAAATTACCTAAACATCAGGATATTTTCTATTTAACAATTTTCCATTACTATTTAAGGTTATTTCATTACAATAAATACATAAAAATGACTAACAATTTATAACTCATAACAGGACATAAACCCAATTAATTATAGCCGACTATATAGATCAAATGACACAAATAGAGGTAATTGGGACTATTTGATCTATGTATTCTACCCCATTTAACCAGGTTTTATTATTTAATTTTTTAAAAAACTCATTATTATGTTTTTATAACAATGAAATAATAGTAAATAGTGTTGAAAAACATTTACTCCAAACTCTCTTATAGGTTTATTCACAAAAAATGTTTTCCAATTTTCTATGAATGATAATGAACTTCTCTATCTGACCAATATAGTGACCTAATTCATTAAATTCTATTAAAAATATATTTATATGTTAGAAAAAACATTAACTTATAATAACATAGTCTAAATAATAATAGATAAAATATGACCAAGATTGTTATTTTTCTCGAAAAACTCTAAGCCCCATTTGTATGAAGATTGAATTGTTTCTCATAATTCATAGTATCTTTTTAGATAATCCTTAAAAGAAAATATGAACACTAATAAAAAATATAATTTTATTGGGTTTATATTATTAAGATACAATAATATATAAAATTACCTCATGATATGAGTTGATGTTAATATTAATAAAAATGTTCAACTGTTCATGAGAATCGCCTTCATGATCGTTCTCCTAAAATTTTCAAGAGATTAGAGATATTATAATAAACTAATGTCATAATCTTTATCAACAATTTTTCCTTTATCATATGGCTGATAGTTAATATTCCCGACAGATGAAGCAAATAAATCAATTTTTGATTCATTTTCTTGGAACCCTTTATCTGTGGGAATTTCAAATGTTCATAAAATGGAATCACAACATTTTATATGCCTGGTGAACTCACTCTAAAACCTATGTCTGATCCCTCTATTCACATTCTTCATCCAGTGAACTTTATATGAAAAAAGCATATGTTTGGTGAACATTAAAATTTTCCTCTATCCAAGGAACCCACAACTGTTATTTGTCAAGTGGAATATATCTAAAGGCCATAAACTGATTTAATTTGTTAGGAAATACTCAATCCAATGAAAAAAATAAATTCTTAAAAACAAACATTTGGTTCTCTCCTTTGTATGATCTTCTCAGTTAGATCTACTTCCTCAGACCACCTTAGTCCATTCATCCCATATTTCCTAATCTGGTATACTTTGTTTAAAAAAACTCTATAAATAAAACTCAATATTGTCAATGGATTTATATATTGATAAAAAAATACAACACAAATCAATTTTCCTTTATCGTTAAATTATATAACAAAACCTCTTGGTCTCGATAGGAGGAAAGTGAAAAACTATAGAATTACAATTTATAAGCCGTAGAAAATAAATTTACCAATTCAAAAAAATAAATTATGTTCAAATAACTGATAAAAGGGGGTCACATATAGAGGCACTCAGAATGTGATGAAAATGTACCCCTTTATCAATACTAGACAAAGAATTGATAAAGGAACCCTTTTATTAATTATTTTTCTAGTGTTGATAAAGGAATCCTTTTGTCAGTTATTTTTACATTTTTGATAAAGAGATCATGTATTATCCCTTTTTATCACTAAAAACTAAATAAAATAAAAAATTTCTTTTTTCTTTACTCACACCCCCTTTTATCAGGGATCGAGCCCCGCTTTTATTAGTGTTCATGCCCCACAACCCATCCTTCTATTCACATGTGATTTCCACCCATTCCCACTTTTATCAATGCTTGACCCCCCACCTATCATCATGCCTCCCAACCCCTACTTAACCACACACACCTACATTTTATCATGGAACCCACTCCTTTAAAGAGAAGGACCTTGAAATTTCTCTATCTTTTTTTATTGAAAAAACCATTATGTTTTTGTGTGTGTGTGTATATATTTATATGTGTGTATGTGTGATTGTGTTTTCGTGTGTATTTTTACATGTGTGTGTGTACAAATATATGATTTTGTATTTATTTTAATATATATTTTTTAAATTTATAAATATAAATACATTTATAGAAACACCAACAATCACAGTTTACACTAGAATAAATTATTTTACTTTCCATATATTGATATATTTATATATCTGTATGTATATTTTTCAATATATATTCTTCTTTTAATGTATATATATATATATATTAAAATTTATTTATATATATCAAAATATATACATAAATATATATATGTTTTATTATCACATGACACACCAGTCATAGGGTGTCAAAAAAGCAACAATTATTTTCCAAGTCTAGCATAGTGGCTGACTAGGGTTTTCTCACTTGTGGATATTCATAGTCGATCCCTCACCAATTCCTATTTCACTTATTTCATTTTTTATATTTTTCATATTGTATTAAAAAAAATTAAAATGGGGGGAATGATAATACAATGAAAAACTAAAAATAACACTATATGTCCATAGAAAATATAATGAATGATGCTAGAGTAGAAAGTAAATTCTTCCAAGAGATACATCCATGTATAACCTTCATAATCTTGAGTTATATAAACATAATTAACACACTATGTCATATTTGTGAACACCTTCTACCATAGTTTTGAATTTATAGTGCACAAAATAATCAACATGCACATCATAAATCCACATGCTCAATTGATGTAAAATGGGTGTAGAATACAAATAAAATCTTTAAATGACCTATGTGAGGATTACATACCCCAAAAATTATCCTTTTATTATCATAAAGATAATATAAATTATCGACCTAAGTTCAACACTGGATTACTCCCCTTAGATATTCTTCATGCCACTTAATAATAATCAAGAGTATAAGAGTTCATAGTGGATAATAGAAGAGAGAGAGAGAGAGAGATAATAGAGGAACACATTATTTAAATATGCACATGAGGTTTCATGAAAAATAATAAATACTAAAAACTTTAGTATAAAAGTAAATAACACCTTCATCCTAATTTCATAGTGAAGTTGTTGATCCACATTCAACTACATGGTACTACTATATTTATAGTCATCAAAACCTCAACGATCTGGTATTTGAATATCAAATTCCCCTCTTCAAATTCCCAAACATTGTTTCTCTTTGATTTTCTAAATTTTTTCTCTTTTAATTTAATGAAAATGTCATGATTAAATGGTCCTTCAATTATCCATGATAGAGAAAACACGGATTTGACTTTCCCATATTTCTTTATCTTCACCCATGTACATATTAAGATTTAATTGAACATCATCCTCCATTTTAGATAAATTCATTTTACCATATGGAATTTGACTCATCACTGTCCTCAGATAACATGTTCATGGAATGAGGTTTCCTGACCAAAGTAAACTCTATTTTTAAACCCTATATCACATGTGAAAGGGATAAGGTACTCAAAACAAAACAAATTCCTATGTTGGGGCATAAACATGGTATAAAATTTATTTTGGTGGGTTATTTGATCTTGGGCTTCCACAGTAGACTAAAAGGCAAGGCATGCGTGGTTATAATTATTCTTCCACTGATGGCCTTAGTAGGCCTCACAAAGGGTGGAGAGAACCCTTGTGTTTTTCTTCTAAATGCATGTATGTGCAACATGATCATTACCACAAATAGTGATTGGTAGTTTCTCATTTTATCTCCTCTTTGTTCAGGTATTCATGTCGGCCATAGGATATCAACATAGGGTTCGTGATTATTTGATTTAATCTCATTTTTTCATGGTGTTTTATTAGGTTTTGTAGGACCATCACATGACTATGTGCAATGTAATACAACCCAATCAATGGTAGATATATCTTTGAGAATCATCATGTAAATAAATTATATAAAAATTATACCTAGAAATCACTAACGATAATAGTTTTATTCTTTCTTAGTGAAGAATAATTCTTGATGAAGATCATGTAGAAGTGAAAAAAAATATCCCTACCTACAAGGGGGTACACCGACCAATGGATTAACAATCGTATCATGAGGATACTTGAATGATGAAGGGGTTGTAACACCTTCATATCAGTTGATGAAAAGTTATGTAGTAAGAATAGAGAAATGATTGGCTTACTGATAATTGATTATATTTACATGAGGGATAACATCCCTTTATATATCCATCTAGGAAATATTTCTTTAAATGAAAACGTTTCAGACATATCATTGTGTCCATATAAATTTATTCATATAATTTATTTAATATTATTCAATGAGCAGTCAATCCAATTAATATGTTTATAACAAATTGTAATAGTTAATTAAAAATTTTGGAGAAATAAATATATATCTAATAAATAAATAAATAAATATTATCTCAAGTATTTAATACATGCATTATATGCATCAAATTCAAGTAATTAAATATAAACTATATATAGATAATATCATATATTATATTTTTTTCATTCATATCCAACAATGTCACACTTGAACTAAAATCTCATAATGAATTTATTCATAACATTAAAACTTTTTGTAAATCCATCCAAACTCTTTGGGAAACAGGTTTTCATCAAAGTATCTTCATTTTGAAAAAACACTCTTTCCAAAAATTTAACCTTCTCCAAGGGCCTAATTCTACGACCCTTCTGGCCTTAGCATCACTAACAACAACTATGAAATATCTATTTGATAGATGTAATAAAAGATAGACCCCTTGAAAAGCATCAGTTTTATTCAAGATATTAAGGGGTTGGGTGAGTTTTCCATCAAACATAATCATATCTCTATATGAACATCCCCCCCCCACAAGATGAATCATATACACCATATGTATATTATGTAATCCCTTTGTCTACAACATCAAGCGACCACTAAGCATGGAACATTCCAATCCAGTAAAGGCCTCTCATCATTTTCATAATTATATGAAAATTATTGACCAAGGGGATGAATATATCACATGTTATTCATCTATCTAATAAGAATATCACATTTCACTTACCTAAGTAGATTATCACATCATATGTGAAATAAATAGCATGGCCAATAATTTCTTCATACTAATTCAATCAAGTGATACATTCCATTACTTTTTATACAAGTGGATAAATCCCTAATTGGTTTCACTCCATCTGGCGACATGATCAACAACATACCCAAACACCCCTGAATAGCTATGTTCATGTGGTGACATTCATAAGTTGAGAATCAAAGTATGAATGTTCTCAAGATAAGTATCTCTCCAACCTCAGGTGAGAAGGATTGATAATAATTATACACCCCTAAGTACATCTATAACTGTATGACATTCCATGATTTATAATTTAGTAGATCAGTCCAAGTTATAAGTCTATTTTTGTTACATTAAGAATATTTTCTTCAATAAATCATATACAATCCTTTCTAATAAAAATAAGAATCTGTTCATTCTAAACATTAAATTTCATCACAACACATTAAAATATGTAACGACAATCAGTTAGGGACAACTCAAAGTTTGTACATTGAGTGGATATCTATCATTTGACCATTCATGTTAAATAAATTGAAGCACACATGAATAAATTATAAATGGAGATTTATTTTATTATAATAACATGATACATTTATAACCATTAAAACCAATATCTTACATTTTGAACACATAGAGATATAACATGACCCTCATTCATTTTTTGTAGTAAGGACTTTAAAACATTTCATCCAAATTGAATTCATTTACCATCCTTTTGTGACCATCTGATAAAGTAAGCCCACTAACCTCTTAGTGCGAAACGTTTTTGAAGTAATTCAGTTTGAATAATGATGATATATACGTATTATATTCCATAATTTCAACTCTTTTTAACATTAATTGAAACATCCTTTGTTCAAAACAAAAAATTTTATAATGTTATATTTTATTTTCTATGTATAAATATATCTAAGTACACCAACATCATCCTAGGAGCCATTTCATTCAAACTTTTTCCTTGAAATCTTTTATAAATAATGTAATTGTTTACCTTTTCTCTTTACGATCACATATTAAAAACTTTTATGATAAAGTGATATAAACAATTTTATGGTAACTAATATAACTGTTTATATTTTTGATAAAATTTATACCCTAAAACCTTTTGGGATATAATGGGTAATACTTAGAGTATTATCAGGTATAATTATTTATGGAATATTGATGTTCACTTGTTATGGTAACTAAATGTAACTCTTTAAATTTCTTTATTTTCATATATCCTAAACCCTTTAGTACATTTTTTGAAGAATCGCTATAATATTAGACTGGTATAATCTTTTATTTAACAGTAATATTCATATTCTCATAGTAACTAAATGTTTCAATTTAAAATTTTACTTATTTTCAAATATCCTAACTCTTTAGGATATAATGTAAATAATCACTTAAAATAAATGTAGTGTAATATTTTATTTGAAAATTTTTAAATTATCTAAGTTCAAACATATTCCCACTAGCTTCATAAATGCTATAATCTTATAATAATATCTTTCTAATACAACACAAACTACTATGTGTTTTTAGAA
The DNA here is from genome assembly GCA_963277665.1 of Viscum album. Classification (NCBI taxonomy): domain Eukaryota; kingdom Viridiplantae; phylum Streptophyta; class Magnoliopsida; order Santalales; family Viscaceae; genus Viscum; species Viscum album. The sequence goes on from OY728128.1 coordinate 331,433,327, forward strand.
ATAAATTTTTTCCCTTTTAGTAGGAATATTAAAGAAATAAATTATTGATTCCATATCATATATGGTATTTTATGTGTTTGGAAAATTATTTTCTGAAAAGTGGACTTTATTAAAATATCCATCTAATGACTGGAAGGAACATATTTCCATATATTTTAACAAATATTTAGACAGCCATTTTATCCTGGATAAAACATTTTATCCAAATCTTCTTCTCAATTGTTTTATATAAATTATGGAATAATAAACCATGTTCATACATTTAATCATATCATACCAACTATTTGTTATTGAACATCCTCTATTATCCTATATGTAATGTGAGATGAAGATACATGTCTATTATTTAGATTCATAAAAGTTTTATAAATTCTTTTAAATTCATATTCTTGATGGAGTAACTATTTACTTCATCATTTGAATGCAATCTACATGCTCAATCAATTAATCCTTTGATTTTGAACACCTATATATTTACAACACTTTTGAAACATATACTCAAAAACAAAAACTATTCAAAATCAAATAATTAATTAATATAACATTTATACCTATCATGGAAAATCAATGGACTTCCCATTCTTGTTCAGTTATATTTTTGATTGAATAATCATATTGATTTATAACTATTCCTTTATGAAATCCCTAGGTTTCAGTGACCTAGATTTTCTTCTTGAAGAAACATTGCTGAACTTTTCAACTAACTTTTCTTCTTCTGGTTTGATCTTTTACCCGATTATACTATCCATATAGTACAAAAATTCCAGAAAGCATATGACCAGTTAATCTATTCTAAACACATTGATAATATTAGGTAAATTTCTCTTGAATTCATTCATATTGTAAGAAAATTTCCATAAATGAAAATATAATGAATTCCATAACCAAAAAAATCTATTTTTGTAATTCTTCATTCATTTCAAACATATTGTATCTTATTGAATATCATGGACATACCAAATAATATTGAGTTTAGGATACTAGAATTACTTAGGTCAATTATGCATTAAATTCTTTTGAAAACATAAATGAATTATTTCATGATTAGATAAGAAACTAAATTCATTAATTGAACAACTTCAACATTTGGTTACTGAAGAATGATTTTTTTTAGACACACAGATTATCTATCTTGCTCATGAACTTTTCTTAAGCTACCAAAATTACAAGTTTATTACTTTATGATCCTTATTTAAATGACTAATATGAAGTTTATTTTGATGATGATGATGCATTTATCTGTAATATAACTTTTAATTAGATGTAAATAATGTCTTTTATCTTTTCATTAAGGTATTTTAATGATATTTTTTCCACTAATATTGATAAATACATACATCATATCCATTTAGTGATCCAATATCCATATTTCACTAAACTCTAGGTCGATTTATTATTTCTCCCAGTATATAGCTATTTAGGGTCGTCATCATCCCAATCACAACAGTTGTGAATCTTAGATAGTTGAGTGGATAACCCTTTATACAAATAAATCCATGGATTCACTTTATTCCTCTGGTAACCTGATCCTATTAGGGTCTCCTAACTAGTATAACCCAAAGAAAATTCCAAAACATGCTAACAAAGGATGATCCAAGGGCACCCAACTTTAGAATAACCCATAGATAGAATAATACATAGTCATGCATTAATTTATTTCCTTAATCTTGATAACCCAAAGTCCTTTAGCTTTAGAATGTTCTACATATTTGGATTATTGAGATCTTGAAAAGTTTCTCTTTGGAAGGAGTCTAATTCTTAGTATTTGTGGGGTTTTATCTTTTAAGGTATCACCAATTTATTATACATCATCTGCATATTAAATTCATAACTATTACATCATATATAAATCATTATGTTCTCATGTCTTCTTCTATTTCTTTTTATGCATGCTTTAAGTGATTTTGTTTTGGAATCTCTACTCCAATAACCACGCTAATTTTTTCACACCACATTAATGTGTAACTCTTTATAGAACCCACATGTTTGTGTTAATCCCACAAAAATAGAAGTCAAGTATATTCATAAATATAAATATTCATCATATTCATAAGGTACCTAAACACTTCATGTAAATGTATAAAGTTATATGAAATTGGAAAACTCCACATGAGTAATCCCAGAGCGATAGGTAGCAAACCCTATTCAATTTTCTAAGTAATGTGAACCTCTAGGAAAGCACGTAGTCTGACCTCAAGTCCCTCAACCTGGGGATACTTTACTCTAGATATAATTTAATTCTTAAAAACTCTAACACCTAATATGCACAAACTATTCCCAATAACAACTCTCAAGACCATAAAAAAAATTATAAACTAAATTAAAGGTATATGGAAACTAAATTTTATTGTATCAATCCTATAATGATATGAAAGGCTCTATCTTAGAAGTAATTCATTGTATAAATTTTTTCAAAAATTTATTCATAATATAATTTTTTTTGTAACTATAAATAATACATGGTATAATATTTAAATAAATGAACAATTCAAATATTTAATCCCGAGCTTAACATTGTATGAACTATTTCATAAATAAATTCTAATTATAAGCTCTTTTTTAATTTCACCTTTAAAATTATGGAAATTCCATAATTTTGAATATAAAAACTTTATATTCATTCCAATATAAATTTCTTCATATTTTTATAATAAGGAATTTAGTTTTTAAATATATAATATTATATTAATTATAAATTACTTTTAATTCAATTTCTTTTATGTAAACTTTTTATATAACCTTAATATCATATACTTAATTATTATTTAAGCATTGATCCTATCAATTATCTAAACACATTTTGATGTGGAAGAAAATAATATCCAAATAAAGGCCCTTTAATTAGAATAATTTCAAATTAATTAATTATGAAATAAACCTTAATATTAAACAAATTTAATAAATGAACAAATTATTTATTTTTTAAAATATTATACATTTATTAACTACTCAAAAATAGATGGTAATTACAATAATTTTGATAAATTATCAAGAATATAAACATTTTATATTCTTATCAATATGATCCATTCACATTTTATATTAAATGTAATTTATACAATATTTCAAGAATTATTAACATTTTATAATTTATTGTCTATTATAAAGTCATTTTTATATAATCGAAATGTCATATATGTTAGAATTTATAAAACTGTTAAAAATTTTGTTTTATGATTTCTAAATATACCATTTATTTATATATCATAAATAATTCCATTTATTATTTCAAAAGGTAATTTTATAAAAAAAATATTTAATAATTTACCATAAACCTTTTGTAGTTAATTAATGTATAAAACACTTTTATAAATTTATGTATAAATATTTCATGATATCTTTTTCATTATTTATAAACTATTTATAAATAACATAAAAAAATTAGAAATTGAATCATCTTGATAAAAATATATATTTCATCTATTTTCATATAAATAAGAGTAATATATATGAACATTTCAAATTAAAATCTAGGCTTGAGAAAAATCTGGTTTTACTATTAAAACTTATTTTTTATTAATTAATAAACTTGTTGATTTTTTTAAATATGCCTTCACCTCTGATAATACTATTTGGGTTTTGTATGATCATCACATGAACATGTTTAGCACAAGAAAAACCAAACAAAGGAAGATCTATCTTTGAGAATCAACATGTAAATGAACTATATAAATAGTGTACCTGGAAATCATTAATGACTGCAGTTTTCTCTTTTATCCATGAAAGAGAATACTTGATGAAGATCATGTGGTACTAAACAAAATAACCCTTACTCCAAGGGGGTACATTGACTAATGGATTAGTGATCATATCATGAGAATACCCAAATGTTGAAGAGTTTTTAGCACCTTTGTTTGAGAAAATGAACATCATTGTGTGAAGAATATATAAATGAGATACTTACTCACAATTGTTTATATTTACATGAGGGATAACATCCATTTATATAGACATCCATGTAACATTTCATTAAATGAAATTTATTTGGCCATATTAATGTATCCATATACATTTATTCTGGTAATTCATTGAATTGTATTCAATGATCAGTCAATCCAATTAATTTGTTCATAATGGATTATAACTGGTTACTAAACCATTTGGGAGAAATAAACACATATCACATATATATATATATATATATATATATATTATCTCATGCACTTAATACATGAATTACATGCACCAAATGCATGTAATTAAATATACACTTTAAATATAATATATATATATATATATATTGCATATCTAAAAATGACACCCAACATTAGAATAGCCTAACTGAATAATAATTGAGAGTCACTCATTACTTTCTTTCCATACACAAGATAACCAAGATTCACCCATCTTTAGCATGACCTACCCAGTTGGATGATTGAGGTCTTGAAAGGTGTCTCTTTGGAAGGAATCTCACATGTAGTTTTTTGGGGATTTCTTTTAAGGTTACAACAATTTAATATACATAATATGAATATTAAATTCATAACTATTACATCCTATGTACTAATTACCATCTCATGTTTTATTCCCCTTTTTTGTATGAATTCTTATAATGATTTAGGTTTTGGAATCCTTATTCCAACCACGCATAGGGATTAGTAGTTTCACAATTCATCTCTTCCTTGTTCATGCATTCATTTCATCTATGGTATTTAAACATGGGGTTATAGATGGTTTGATTTCAAATTATTTTTCCATGGTGGTTTCAGTGGTGGTTTCCATTATCATCATCATCAAATCTTCACAGCGGTATGATCAAGCCACATCAATGGAGAGTATAGAGTTTTATAGGTCCAGGAGATACAGTGAAGATTCATACATTCCATGAACGTTTCAAGTGGTGGTAAGGGTGACGGTGATGGTAGAAAGGTTCCACATAGAAGTAGATATATACATGGTAGAATGACATAATTTTCCCAACTGGTGGTAGAAGGTGAGAGTTGTGTTTGACAGTATTGACTCCAACAGTAGCTCAGAATGGATACTAGCCATAATAGAGGCATGAAGTGGTAGTGGGAATTAGCAATGGAAAGTGTTACCATGGCACGATGATGCGACCCAAGCGGTGGCATGCGACGGTGGGAGGGATAGACGGTCACAGGTGATGGTGGAACACGATGGTATGACTTGGTTTTAGCTGATGATAGCAGTGCACCCCTGGGCATAGAAATAACGATAGCACTCAACGGTAAGAGACAACAGTCAGAGGTGATATTGGCGGTCGGTAGTGGAAGAGATTGATGGTAGCACACCACCTATGTAAGTTCTTGGACTTCAGGGGGTCTTGTCCCTGCAAAACTTCACAGTGACGTGTCATGGAGGCATGCACGTTGATACAGTCTTCTATTCCCTCCCCATGCACTATGTGTGGGATTTTCCTCTTATTCCCTTCCCAAGATGGCTCTCCTCTCTCATCACTCGAGAATGCTAGGTGACTTTTTTTGGGGTTGAGGACAATCCAAAGGCTCGCCATATAATAAATTTTCAACCAAAAAATCATAAACAAAATCAAACGTTTAAATTTTACATTTTCATCTATTTTTATCAATATTAAATCTCTAAAAGTAAATTTACCAAAATTTGATAAAACCATTCATCATTTGGTCATATAAATCAAAAATAATTAAAATAATTATTTGAATTTACTTTTTCATGAAAATTTTATGAGCATCATTACTTAAACACACATAGATACATTTTTGTAGGTATATACATATTCATATTTTTTTAAATGGAAAATATAATGGATAAATTTTTATTTTAAATAAAATGGATAATTAATATTCATTTACATATAATATATTTATTTATTTATTTATTTGAAAACTTATATAAAAATATAGTTAAATGATTATTTATAAAATTAAATATATATATATATATATAATTATATATAATTGTATATATATATATATATATGAATATATATACATGAATATATATATATATATTAATGAAAGGTATGCCTTATATTAAAATATTTTCCAAAGAAACATTACACAAGTCAGGAGGAAAAATAAGCAAACCAATAAAAGTGACCCCAACTCGGATTTTATCATCTCCATTTCCCTAAAATAATGGATCATCCATTCACAGTCTGAGATGTTGACACCTGGATTGTTTTCCACACATTGAAGTCATGTAATGGAATGTAGTCAGGGGTATATTGGTCTTTATGTAAAAAATGTTGCGGCAGATTCTCCCTCTCACCAATTAACAAAATCTCTTCTCCCCAATTTATAATATTATATTATATATTTAAAAAATAATAAATATTTTGAAAAATTTTGAAATTGAATATATATTTAAATGAAAATATATTTGTCTTATATAAAAAAATTAATTACACTTTACTAAAAAATGACCAAACAATACCTGTTCAATTATTTGATTATTTGAATAAAATAAATATATTTTTGTTAAAATTTTTAATTGTGAACATTTTTTTGAAACATTTTAAATATTAATGAGTTGAATTTATTTTAAAAGTGATTATATTTGTAATTGAAATATATTTTGTTTGTTTAAAAAAATTGTGTTACATCGTTCAAAAAGAATTAAAAATAAATATATGATAAAAATTTACTTTTAAATCATTTAGGCAAAAATTAATAGATTTTATTTGATATCTTTAATGTCATAAAAAATTTTAATGCATGAAATAATATTGATTTTAATGTATTGTAAATATAATTATTACTATAAAGGAAAGGAAATATTTTTGTAAAAATGGTTTATGGCATTTAAAAAAGACAAAATAATATATCTTTGAAAAAATACTTTTTTAATTATTTGACTAAATCTAATAAATTTTCATCAATATTTTTAAATAAATGAAGTATTTTTAAACATATAATAAATATATGTTTTTTAGATTAATTAAACTACTAAAATTTTACTTTTTATCTTAAAAAAATATGATTTATTTAGAACTATAAAATTTAATGTTTTATGAACAAATTATTAATTATTTTATAAACATAAAATATTATTATTTCTTAAAATATTGTTAAATTTTCTTTTTAAATTTATAATTCTATTAATAATCATAATAAATACAATTTGTATAAACTTATTAAAAGAAACATGTCTCTGAAATGTTAAAAAATTTCATTTTAAGTAATAAAAATTCATAGATTATTATCTCTAGAACCTCCACTAGAACCCCCTCTGGAACATCCACTGAACCCTTGATTGGATCCTCCACTAGAACCTACAATGGAACCACCACTTGATGATCTATTGAAAACTCCACTAAAACATCCATTGGAACCTCCACTATAACCTCCACTAAAACCTCCACTATAACCCTCATTGGGACCTCCACTTGAACATCCTCTTAATAGATTTATAATTGTTATTAGTATATATGTTGAATAAAATATATTTCATATATTATATACAATTACATTTAATATAAATATATTTACTAAAATTTAATTTTTATTAATTTATTCTATTGCTTTATAAATATATATATATATATATATATGTATTGTGGAACATTCATTGGAACATAAATTGAAAATTCCACTAGAACATTCACTCAAACTTACTCTAGAACGTTCAATGGAACTTACTCTTAATAGATTAATAATTGTTATTAGTATAGATATTGAATAAAATATATTACATATATTATATAATTTCATTTAATATATATATATATATATATTTATTAAAATTTAATTTTTATTAATATATTCTATAGTTTCATAAATATATACTTTTGTTGTATTTTGAAACATCAATTGGATCTTCAATTGAAAATTCCACTGGAATAGACATTGGAACTTCCACTAGAATTTCCTTTTAATAGATTTATAATTTTTATTAGTATAGATGTTGAATAAAATATAATACATATTATATATAATTCAATTTAATATAAATATATTTATTAAATTTTAATTTTTATTAATATATTCTATATTTTTATAAATATATAATTTTTTTGTATTGTGGAACATCCATTTGAACTTCAATTAAAAATTCTACTAGAATTTCATCCTAATATATTTATAATTGTTATTAGTATTGATGTTGTATAAAATATATTACATATATTATATATAATTTTATTTAATCTAAATATATTTATTAAATTTAAATTTTTATTAATATATTCTATAGTTTGATAAATATATACTTTTGTTGTATTGTGGAACATCTATTGTAACTTAAATTGGAAATTTTAGTGGAACTTCTACTAGAACTTCCTCTTAATAGATTTATAATTGTTATTAGTATCGATGATGTAAAAAATATATTACATATATTATATATCATTTTATTTAATATAAATATATTTATAAAAATTTAATTTTTATTAATATATTCTATAGTTTAATAAATATTTTTTTTTGTTAGTATATTAGAATATCCATTAGAACTTCAATTGGAAATTCCAATGGAACAACCACTGGAATATCCACCAAAACATCCTCTTAATAGATTTATAATTTTTATTAGTATAGATGTGGAATAAAATATATAACATATATTATATATAATTTCATTTAATATATTTTTTGAAATGGTTGGTGGTCAAGCCCCCTTCATTTATCATTAAACAAAGAGACCTCTTTTAGCACTGGTAAAGAGAAACCCCATTATAATAAGGGAAAAAAGCCTTAAAGCACCGGCCAAGTGGATCCAACAAGTCCAAAAGAAACCAATATCCAAGCACCAGACAGTTCACCAGTGAGATCATTTAATATAAATATATTAATTAAAATTTAATTTTTTTAATATATTATATTGTTTTATAAATATATAATTTTTGGTATTGTTGAACATCCATTAGAACATCAATTGGAAATTCTTCTGGAACTTCCACTAGAATTATTAAGGGATTTATAATTGTTATTTATAAAGATTTTGTAAAAAATATGTCATTAATATATCTTATAATTGAATTTATTATAAAATTTCCTAAAAATATACATTTTTGGCATTTTTATTCATGTATTACATACATTTTTAAATGGTAAATTTTATTGTTTTTATAAAATTTATTTAATAAAATGCAATGAATATTTTATATAATTTAATTTAATATAAATATATTTTTTACAATTTATTTTTTATTAATATATTTTGTAGTTTTATAAATATATACTTTGGTTGTATTTTGCAACTTCAACTGAAACATCCATTGGAACTTCCACTAGAACATTCATTGGAACATCCACTGGAACCTTTACACGAACTCATAATGGATTTATAATTGTTATTTATATATATATTGTAAAATAATATTTGTAATATAACTTATAAGTGCATTTATTATGAATTTTCCCAAACATATACATTTATTTACATTTTTATTCATGTATTAAATATATTTTTAAATGGTAATTATTATTATTTTTATAAAATTTATGTAAAAAATAAAATACATATTATATAAAGTTTCATTTAATATAAATACATTTATTAAAATTTAATTTAAATTTTACCTCTTTTTTTAATTGTTTTATTTGTTATAATGGAAATTCCTCATTGACATTTTCCTATTTGAAGAAAAAGGTATTTTTCATTTTCAGTTCCATTATAATGTATATTATTTTTATGCCATTAGAAAATTATATCATAAAATTATTATACATTTATAAAATAATGTGTTTCTCTTTATTTTAGAAAATTTTATTATTTTCAAAAAAAATTAGAAAACTTTTTAATTTCATAATATTTTGTTATATTTTTCTAATTACATATTTCTAATTTATTTCATATAATTTATTTTTTAAACTTGCAATGATTAATAGTTGTTTACAACATTATTTATGAAATAAAAAATTAAAACGTTTTAAACAAAGAGTAAATTATAGGAAAATTATATTTTTTTAATTGTTATTGTTTTTTATAAGTTGATATGTTTTAATTAGTAATTTATATCACCATTTTTTGTATCTATTTTTTTTGATATGTTTATGTTTTTATAACATTTTTAGGTTTTTTATATCAGGGTTTCATATATGTTTTTTAATATGTTATTGTTATTTTGTAAATTAAATCGTTTTTATAGAATTTTAAATAGAATTCTATTATTTAGCATTTTTACTTCATGATATGTTTTTTAATATGGATACAAATATTATTGATTTGGGCCTCTATCAAGCAGGAATATGTAAGAATTATGCAAGATACCAGATGACTGGTCTGCAGGGACTCCACATTGAATTGCTGGAACACATAGTGGCTCACACAACCCATTTTTGATTGAAATGTGACACCTGAAGTAGCCCCTTTTTCTATTTTAGGTTTAATCTCACAGATGTACTCTTCTGGTTTTACTGTTCCTGTGCAGGTGGAGACTGAAATCAATAATTATGTCTTTATGGAGCATGACACTTTGATCTGGATCCAAAGCAGAATTAGGCAATTCAATTGTAGGGATTACTATTAGAACCTATATTGGGGTCAATCTCCTCCAACTTCTTAGATTATGAAATTCAGAGCTCAGTTTATTAGAACTTACATATTCTCTCTAATCTGGAGGATCTGGAAGAATCAACTTCCCACAACTAATGTTATTAAGAGGGCCGGTATTCATATGGCTTTTATGTGATCCATCTGTAAAACTGATGAGGATTCTGTTCATCACATTTTGATGGGTTGTTTTCATGCCAAACAATTATGGGCATATATTTGCTCCTTGTTTGGAGTTGTTTTTGACACCTGTGGGTCGATTCTGCAACTGTTGTCCGATTTGTCTCATGGCCATTTCAGTGAGCATATTTCTAACCTATTTTTGGCTACTATTGTTGCTGCTATTACAACCATTTTGGAGGGCTGGAATTTTGCAGTGTTCACTGGTGTTCACTCTACGGTTCAGAAAGTAATGTTAGCGGTTCATAAAGATGTTTATGATGCATCCCTTGTATAGGATGACGCCATGTCTAACACAGTTTCTGATCTTCAAATTCCAAGAGCGCTTGGTGTTTCGGGTCGGTCACGCAATTCTCAAATGCTAAAGTATATTCAATGGATACCACCCATTGGGCCTTGCCTCAAGGTAAATGTTGATATGGAAGCATTGGGTGCACTAGGCCCGTTGGGTTATGGGGGAGTGTTCCACACCTATCGTGGGTTTTGAAAAAGGATGTTTCCACAATGCCTTTGTAATTGGCACTACCTTTGAAGTTGAACTTTGGGCAATGATTTATTTCATCAGGTACGTTGTCCAATTTAATTGGAAATAGATATGGATTGAATCTGACTCTCAGATTGAGGTTCATGACTTGACCACCAAGATGTTCCAGGTCCCTTGATGTATGTTGCCTCAGTGACTTGGTTGCCTTAGTGATATTGTTCATATGCGAGTGGACGTTTCACATGTCTACCGGGAGGCTAATCAGGTGGCGGATGCAATGGCAAAGCAGGAGCTCATTGATCCTGTAGAGATGTGGTCTTTCACGGCCCCGGACTACTGTGCCCCACTGGTGCAGGTAAATAGGTGTGGTGTGATGCACACTCGTTTATGTAATAACCCCTTATATGCTTGACTCGTTTTCGTTTTTATTTAATTCTATTAAGACCGAGTTCCACTGGCTCCTGGATTTTTGGGCATGTATTTTTATAGGTTTTTGATATGTTTTTTTAATGGGTTAATTTTTTTTATGTTGTATCATAGCTGTATGGAATTGATTAAGAATAGGGTAAAAATATGTTTTTTTTTAAATTCTGACAATCCATTTTTTTAATTTACACGTAGATGACTGTCATTTTTTTTGAACGTGCATCAAAATCTAAGGTGTATTGGAATTTCTAGTAAACCCCATAATAGGAGACGATGTTAGTCTTTCCCAACCACCCCATAAAGTGGTAATAAAATGGGTAATGTCATTAACTTCATTAAAAATTGAGGGAAACTTAGAATATTATTGCTTATATGCCATGTATCAGGGATTTCCATAGTAGATCAAAAAACATAAAGAGCCCCTTCACCTCGATCTAAGGCATTAACAATAATTTTTCAATCATATGTTTTCCACAATATATATGTATATGTTTAATTTTAAATAACAAAACAACACTACCACAAGAATGAATTTTTACAGCGCCACCCAATAATAGTACTAAAAAAATATTGTTAAATCTACCCCTTTATCAGTTCTTTTTTTAGCACTAATAAATACAACCCTTTTATCAACACTATTTTTAGCACCGTTAAAGGGACCCTCTTTATTAGTGCTTTTTTAGTGGTGCTAATAAGGGGGGGGTAGCACTCTTGTTAATATAATTGATAAATGGAATATTTTAAAAAATCATTAAAAATAATACATTAATATGTAAATAAATTTATATTGATATAAATATAATATATATTTTTAAAATATGTTTTAGATAAGTATAAACATACATTTATACCTAATATGTAAGATATTTAGTGAAAATAAATTATAAAATATTTTAAGAAATATTATTAATTGATAATGTGATAATTATTATCGATTAATAATCATTAACTAACAATTTGAAGACACAAAAAATCAAAAAATTAATAAAAGATCTAAAATAAGTTGAAAATGTAACTGAAACTTTAAATGACCATAAATTTTGATCTGGTTGTCTGTTTGAGCTCTACAACATATCAAATCAAAGACTACAAATAGCTATATACCATAATAATAGAGGGGGTCCCTCTATCCTATTTTTTAGGCCAGAAAAGGCCCAGAAGGCCTCCAAAACTATGTTTTTTGTTGGGATTCCAATTTTTTAAACATTTGATGGAATTTCAACTTCATTTAAGGGGGTATTTTTGCTATTTTTTAGTGGATACTAAATTTATTCCCAAAAATTAAATTCATATTGATATTATTGATTTGAAATTTATGATTTTTCACAATGTACTATTATTTATAATCAAATATATAACAGTATATACATATTTTTTATATATTCACATCAAAAAATTTAATTTTATAGATAAATAATTAATCATATTTAAATATAAGATGTATTTCTCAATATATAATCCTTATCTAAATAAATACTCATATTTATTTTATTTAAAATAAACAAATATGAATATTTATATACCTGTATAATGTGTGTGTGTGTGTGTGTCGGTATATATATATTAGAGTATGTCTGTATTAACAAAATGATATATATTATCTGTATATTCTAACATATGAATATATATATTAATATATAATCTATTTAAATATATATAAATATCAATAAATATGTATAATTATACTTACAGATGCACACATATATAATATATATACATGTGTATGTATGTTATATATATGTATTTATTTATTTATTTATAAACACCCAAAAAACATATTTTCTAAATGTCTTTAAAACTAATATTATAAATATATACTAATATATGAATAAATATACAGATATTAAAATATAACTATATATATATAAATAAATAGACATAAATATATCTAACTATATATATATACATATAAATATATATATATATTAATAATTCTAAATATATTTATATTAATATAAATATATATAAATATAAGAATTAATATACCTATATATATAAATTAATAGATATATCATTAAAGGGAGAATGAAATAGGACAGACAAGTGGTAAAGGTGCAGGCGCCTAAGGGGGAGGTCTCAGGTTCAAATCCAACACTATTGGAAAAATGCCCTATAGTCCCCAAAACACTGTTTATAGCCTATACCCACGGTTTTGGGAATCGTGGGCTGGAAAGGCATCGGTATAGGTCCCCAGCCTATACCCACGGTTTTCCAAAACTGTGGGTATAGCTGTTTTTCCACCATGTCAAAGCATCATACCCAATTGCCATGGTGTCAAAGTCTTTTACCCACGGTTTCAAAACGTGGGTATAAATCCTAAAATAATGCAGGTGGCGGGTTTTGATCCTGTAACCTCTTCGCTGCAAACATCGCATCTAACCACTAACCTAACATCACCTATGTGTGTGTGTGTGTGTATATATATATATATATATTTAGTTAAATATAGTTATATAAACCGTGGGTATAGAGGGAAGAACCGTGGGTATAGGACTCCCCCAAAAAAAATTCCCTTCTCGCGGGGAAACAAATTTTTTGCGCACAGACTGGAAACCTATACCCATGGTTTTTCATAACCATGGGTATATGTATTTTAGCCCATTCTTATCCCCACGGTTTACCCAAAAACTATGGGCATAGGTAACTTTCTAGGATCTATACCCACAGTTTTGGAAAGCTGTGGGGATAGACCCCCTATACCTGTGGTTTTCCAAAACCAAGGGTATAGGTCCTGAAAATTTACCTATGCCCACGGTTTTTGGAAACCGTGGGAATAGGGGTACATATAGCCAAGGTTTTGGGGGAAACTGTGGGGATAGGTCCATTTTCCAGTAGTGCAAGAATAGGTAGGGGTGCACAGGTTGGTGTGGGGGGTTTGTTTGGGGCCTCAATGATCCATGCTTTAGAACCCAATTTTGTAGTAGTCAAATATGAAAAATCATAATATTTGAACTCCATAATATCTATATGAAACTAATCCCTCGATATAAATTACGTATCTATAGAAAAAGGATAAGAATACCCTCTTAGAAAAGAATAAATGTCATAAAATGTTGAAAAATCTTTGGTATCCCAACTAAAAACTCAGTTTTGGAGGTCTTCCAGACATTTTTTAGTTAGAAAATATAAAGATTGGGGTTCTCTTGGGTCTTGAAAATGAAGAGATATTTCATAGATTTGATTTAATATATCATGGGTCCTAAATAGATATATATATTAATAAATTAATTAATATTTTAAGATAAGTAGAGAATGCCACTTGAACTTCAAATGGTCATAACTTTTGATCCAGATGTCCGTTAAGGATTCATAAGAGGCGTTCCATGCCTTGTGTCAGCGCTTTTTTAGCTCTCATAAAATGCCCCTTTTATCACCCATTTTTTATCATTAATAAAAGGGGAATTTATCTGTTCTATTTTGAGCATTGATAAAAGGGATCCTTTTTTAATAGTGCTTCAATTATTAGTGCTTTCTTAGCATTGATAAAATATTTTTTTCGCACTGATAAAACCTTATTTTATAGTAGTGAATTTTGAAAAATATTAATATTTGAACACCATAATATCTATATGAAACTAATCCCTAGATATATATTATGTATCCATAGAAAAAGGACAAGAATACCCTCTTAAAAAAAGTAAAATTTTATCAAATTTTGAAAAATATGGGTATCCCAACAAAAAACTCAGTTTTGGAGGCCTTTCATGCCCTTTTTTACTTATAAAATACATAGATTGGGGTTCCCCTGGGTCTTTAAAATGAATAGATCTTCCCTAGATTTAATTTCATATATCATGGATCCTAAGAGGACATCTGGATCAAAAGTTATTGTCATTTGAAGTTCAATTCATTTTTTCAATTTATCTGATAATATAAATTAATTCATTAATTTTTTCTATCACCAAATTGTTATTAAATGACTGTAACTAAATTATAATTTACAAATTAAAAACTCATATTAATTTATAATTATTTTTAAACCCTTTGCACTAAATAAATTATATATTAATTTTTAATATATATTTAGTATCATATAAATCATATTAAGGAAATATATTTCATATATATCCATAAAAATATATTTATATACTAATATGTGATTATTTATAATTTCTATTTTTTATAAAGTTCACATTTTAATAGTGTAATGATAAATTTTGATAAAGGGATCCTTTATTAGTGCTAAAAAAATCACAGATAAAGGCTAAGAAAACACTTATAAAGTTGGTATTTATCAATGCTAAAAGAACATTAATAAAAACTAGCCTCTATCAGTGCTTTTTTATTATTCATAAAGACCTCATTTATCAGTTCATTTAGTTAGTGCTGATAAAAGTACAGCCTTTATCAGTGCTTTTATTTTAGCACATATTAAAGGTAGTGCTTAATGATCTTGAATATGTTGTAATGATGTGGGTATACTTCCTGAAACACGAGTTAGAAGTGTTTAGAGTTTTTATTCTAGAAAATGATTGGGTGGTCAGGGAAATACGCTATAAGGTGAAGTGTAAGAGATCAGAAATGGTGGTGAGAATACTAGAAGTACACTGCAACAAGAAATGGTGTTTAGCAGCCTTCTATTTAGGAGCGGTTTTCCTAACCAATTCTAAATGTATATTTGTTATTTTTTTTGCAGCAATTTTAGAAAACCATAGCTTATTCATGATGGTTTTTTATTTAGTGGTTGTTCATTTACAAGTGATTTAAACCACCACTTAATAATATGTGCCAACATTTAATTTAATTCTTTATGTTTTTTTGTTTTTAAATTTACAATTATATATTGTTTATTGTTTAATTTTTGTTATTATTATTATTATTATTGATATTATTATGTTCTGATTGTTATTATAATGCATTATGTAGTATTTCTTATTATTCATTATTTAATAAGAACTTATTATTATTTAATTAAAATTTTATATAATTTTGAATGATTAATTAATATTCTTTTATTTTTAAAATTTTAAAATTTATTTATTTTCTAATTATTTCATATTAATTTTTAATTTTAAATCATTATTAAAAATATTTATTTATATATTTTTAATATTTATATATATTTATATCTGTTATGCGAATATATATATATATATAATTATATGTATATATATGTGTGTGCGCATATATATATATTATATATTAATTATCAATTATTATTTATTCGTATATAATTATATATATTATGTGGGAATACATATATACTGTTATGAGTGTGTATTTATGTATCTTTGTATGAGTTTTTATTCATATTTATTTTTATGTTTATATATATTTATATTTATTTATATTTATTTATTTATTTATTTATGTATATGTGTGTATTTATATATATTTATTTATATTTATTTTTCATTATTTATATATATATGTGTGTGTTTTTATATAATTATGGAAATGTTTTTATATTTTTATATATTTATAGATAATTATACATATTTATTTATGTTAATATCTATTTTTATATATTTATATTTATTTATAGATATTTATAGATATTTATATATATATTATGTTTGTGTTTATATATATTGTGATATTTAATCATATATATATATATATATTATTTAATCAAAATTTAATTATATAAATATATATTTATATATATTTATATTTATATTTATATATATTTATATATTTATGAATATTGATATACATTAATATATATATATATATTTGTAAATATTTATTAATATATAATTTAGGGAAAAAATAAAAAAAACGGTCACTGAATATTTTGCAGTGGTTTAAACTATTGTTAAATACCATTTGAGAAAATATTTGGAACACCCTAATAAATAACACTTTTATAAATCATCACACAACATTCATCAGTGGTTTAAATAACCACTAATTGCTAAAAAAGCCAATGTTAAAACTATTTTTTCTTGTAGTTGGAATTTTGGTTACTACGGGAGACACAAATGACTATGATATGAAAATTTAGATCCTGGAAGGCATGACATGGTTGAAATGACAAATTAGACATTGATGGAAAGAACACATAGTTTGCAACTATATTAACAATATAACATTTATTTTTATTATTTATAAATTCAATTTATTTTATAATTTTAATTATCCTAATATCTAAACATTTTTATTTATTTAATTATCACTTATATATATATAAATGTATACAATATATTTCTTTTGAAAGGGTTTTCTTCTTTATAATATTTACCAATTCCCATCATTTCTTTCTTCCCCAAATATTTTCATATAAACCATATTTTCATTTTTTTTCTTTTTGTTGCATTCACATCACATTTTTTTCATTTTATGTCTTTTTAAGGTGAATATTAAATACACTCAAATGCCATTCATTTTTATGGTTTTACACTTTTTTAATATGTGTAACACCCCTAAAGACCACTATAAATAACACTGCTATTGTTGTATGTATTATTTTTCAAATAAATGTTTTTTTCATCCGAATTATTTTTATTGAATTATTCTATGTATTTATGGTGTATATTAAATACACACAAACAAACCATTCATAATAATGGATTTAAGTTTTTTTAATACCAGTGTATCTCCCCAAAATGCCACTATAAATAGCACTGTGAATGTGAAATAAAAGGAAGCGGATTAAATTTGATAGCAGTGGAGTGGGTCACACCCCCATCGATCTTCCCAACCTAGCATCCCTCCTCCCCCACCTTATATTCATTTCCTCCCCCTATTACTTTTGGATGTGCAATCACCTCGCCTAACCGCCTTCCAACACCCTGTTTCACCCCTAGATCTCCTGGCGCCGCCACTAGGGTGTCTCATCCTCTCCTCAGTCCTACTACTCCACTCCACTCGCAGCGGCGGGTAGTACTGGAAGAACCAGTGAAAATGCATGGATACAAAGGGTTCGAAGGTGGCCATAGATCGCGTGGAACACTGTGTTGAGGGATAGGACCAACATGAGGACAGAGATGAGAAAGGAAAGCATTGCAGCCATGAGCTCCGGTGTGAATAAAACTGTGATAACTCCAATCAAAATGGCCTTCAAGGATCTGGTGGAAATGGAGGACAATCTCACAATGGGATACTATAGACGATATAGCTTTATGTTCATTCTAAATGGTAATAAATTTAATTTTTCAAATACCACCACATCATCCCCGAATTCATTTCTATCTCATCTAGATGATTTGAAATTCCAATTCCATTTTAAATGAATATATGAGATCAATGATTATGAACCAAAAAAATTGATTGGATGACATAAAAATGAATTAGGGGTGGACATGGTGGTATTCTAAAAAATAAATGTATTACCATTTTAAAAAAATATAAAGCTAGATCATCTATAAGAGATCCATGCTGCACATACCGCATGCAGTATTTTTTATTTTTTGGAGTAGGATGCCCAAGATTATAGCCATCTCATTATTATTATTATTATTACAACAGTCGGAGTTGGTAAAAAATCAAAAATCTATTAATTGCGAGGCTTGAAACCAAGACCTTCCAAACATCACACATGACACTTATAGCCTTCTCATTCTTTGTATATTTTCTCATTGTTCCTTGGTGGACAATGGATTTATTGAACCTTCTCGAGGTTACACTATAAAAAAGTGATCTTTATTAACAGAAAATCATGGACAGATAATATATCTGTTGTTAAAAATGATTAATTTCAACTGATATTAAATTATGTTGATATTGAATATTGGTACCAAAAATTATCTTTACAAACAGATATGACTGTTTAAATTAACATTTCAATACCAAGAAATCTTTTACTAACATTTAAATATGTTTTCTTATCATAATAATACTAATATTTGATTTTTCAATAAATGAGTCTTTTGTTATTAGTTATTGTTACCAATATATATATATATAACCCATTTCATGCATATCATTTAGATAAAAAATATATATGATATATTAAAATATCATTAATTTTGTAATATTTCTTGGTAATATATATATTTATATATACATACATAATACATATACAATATAATTTTTATATAAATTCATAGAATTTAACTTTATATATACATATATGAAAAAAACAAATATGACCCAAAAGGACCCCCCCCCCCCCCACAGTCGTTCCCATGAACTCCCTCCCCAAACCCTAACTCATCATGGCCGGTATTCACTGCAGACGTCATTCCCTATGACCACTATTCCCCATGGACGGTGTTCCTCACTGACCTCTTATAGGAACCCCTTCACTATTCCTGACCGGCATTCATCATTGACATATTCTCAAGAAAACCCCTCTATGTTCCCAACCAGCTTTACCCACGAACATCATCGCACGAACCCCCTCCCTATTTCCGATCAGATTTCTCACACAAAACACCCTTTTCAAAATCACCCAAAAATAGGATACCCAATATCCCAATGTCAACATCGGTTGTTCAATGATTCTCTCATGCATCTCACTTCTCTACTTCGGTTCCCCAATCACCCTCCAGTAGCCTTTCCTACAACGAACCAATGTATTATAAATGGAAATTTCCCTCTTATAAATATTTCATATAATCACATGAAATGTCAACATAACGAACTACTAAGTGCTACGTGATATTTAAACTTAATTTTTTCACTTCAGTTTTTAGAATTTCAAAAATCTGACATACATGGTTGCAATCAGTTAGTTATTGGGAGTCCAATAAGAAAAAATTAATTTTTGGGGATTAGTAACCTACTCTTATGAATAGTAACATACCCTTATGAATAGTTTTATACCCTAATGAATAGTAACCTTACCTATGATAGTATATACATAAAATTCAAGTGAAAGTAAGATATAATTATATTTTATAATATGTAAATGAATGTTTTAAAACATGTTTTTTAATAACCAAATATGATTTTAATTAAATATTAAATTAGTAATATTTATAAAATTATTTTTTGAATAATGGATTTCATTTTTGGATTCCACATGTTGAAAAATTGTTAGGGTGATTTTTTGAGATTTTTCTGAAATACCTGAATTTTTAATGAATTGTAAAATACGAAAATTTACCGTATATATAATTTATAAGCTAAATAGATTATTCATAGCATCATGGATGATGTCACCACCCTTGGATCGAACTCGCATGCATTTATTAATATTATTGGTCATAGAATCATCACTATTTTTGGTTTTGAGGGAAATTAATAACGTAATGATTATAATATTATGAAAACCCTCTCCCCTCCACTATAAATACCCCCATTCTTACCTCTTCGCTTCACCACTCTAAAGCCTTGTTCCAGGACAATATTTTGCCCAAATATCGCCCCAAGATCCATACCATGTCCAACAGTCCCTAGGATATTTAAAATACCAAAACCTCTCCACTTAAATGGTTCTCAATGGAGGAAGACTCAAGAGGTAAATTCTTCTTTCCAATTCTTTCTTTTCTTTTAAGTTCTTTTCTTTTGGTTTCATTCCTCACATCTCTTCGCCCAAATGGTATGATATCTCAAGTAACATACATGTAATGGAATGCTATTTTTCTAATGGGATACTTCATTATCTTCTCTCATTTCCCTACCTTTAATTTGAATGAAATTAAAGCACTGTTTGAGATGTTCTAATTTAGCACATTCAAGGACAACAATTTATCAATTTCTATTAACATCATAATTTATGGTCATGAAACCATTTGTGTTATGGTTGAATCAGATTATTATATATGTAATATATCCTCGTTATGGTTCTTTAATACATTTGTACTAATGGTATTAAATTATAATGAAAAACATCTTCGTTGTAATCAAAACGCACTGATTAACAAAAACGGTTGTCATTGTGGTTTTATATAATAATTAAACTTCACTATAAGTAAACAAATTAAATTTAAAACCACTTAATCAACTGGGTGTTCAATAATATCATATAGCTTCAATTCTGGAAAACTGATTTCATCTTACATGTTTATCCAGACATTAATATAAGCGAACTGGTCATTAAAACCTAGTAAACAAACAAGCCCAAACAATGAAATTGAACCTTATAACCAATCAAAAATGCCTTGAATAAACAAAAAAGGGTTATAAAAAATAAATTACTAATAGAAGAGGTTCTGTATTTATTAATTAGTAAACCTAATTTGTTAATTCATTCCATTAATAAAAAGTGGAGAAGAGCACCGGGTTTAAGGTAATGGATTCTCTCATTTCTACTCTTAATTAAGATTGTCCTTTATGTTATTCCAATTATTATGTGTAATACCTATTGATGGGGTATGATTACGCACCTCCCCCAAACTTACCTCATGATGTATAAGTGATGATAAACTCATTTTCTCTCTCATCAAGCCCTGTTAGGTAAACCTGATACCATGCTGATAACCCGTAACGAATTCTACTCGAACCTTATTTGTTCTTCCGGGTTTCATTATCTTTCGTTATATCAAAATGGAGTTATCTCTTCTATTTATGTACATATTATAAATGCTATGAAGTTTCTCAAATTTTATTTTTGGAGACCCTTTCATCACTCTCATTTGGGTATATACATGTTTTTAAAAGATTCCATCCTTAGAAATCTCCGATAACTAAGCCTGTTTTAAGGGAACTTCCCGATTTTTCCCCAATTTCAAGTGAACTATATATTATGTTCTAAGACACCATTGTCTTTATAAAATCAGTATTTATATTATGAAAACCTTATTTATTCACATCTATATTTATATAAAAGATTTTTCTCTTATTTTTTAAAAGCACTAGAGTATTTTCCTTAAAACAACATAAAAAATGTTGTAATGCTATGGTTTCTCAAATACATTTATTATAAGTTTTCACTTCTGTTTGACATCAGTTAACTTGTTATAGGAATATTTTTCCTTATTAATGTACATGTATCTTATAATCTCTTTCATTCATGGACACTTTCATGATATTCCCATTGGTTATGCTTTATGTCATGATTATGGTGACCAATTCATTCCATGGGTACCCATATGTTTATGTATGTTTGATTATGTATGATTATTTATGTGGAAAGAATATTCATGAAAATGTTTAGATGGGTTCACCCAGATAGGGGTCCAATGCATTTGGTAAAGTTAAGTCTCTTGAGATGCGATGTGAAACAGGATTGGTGGTTATCCTTGACTCATACTAAAATGGAAAATGGTATTGGAAGTTAGCTTTTACTCATACTAAAGACATGTTATATGATTCTGATACATATATATGATTCCATATTTATATGATCCCATGCTTATATGATATGATTTCATATGTTCCATGATTTCGATATCATTATGACATTCCTCCGAACTCATATACTTAAGATGTATCCCTATGTTCATTCCTTTACTGGGCTTTTTAGCTCATCCCTTTGCTCATGTGTTCACCAGGGTACCCTATAAAGATGTATGGGCTCAAAGAGAGTTAGGCAATATTTATAGAGATTAAATAAAGAAGTGTTTTTTTATCCCTAGGTTTTATTTTTTAGGTACCTAGTCTTCCAAGACAGTAGAAATAAATATCCTTGGCTTGTACTCTAATGTATAATTATGCTTAAGATCATATAATGTTATATGTAAAAGGTATGGGTCGCTATAATTGGAATCAGAGGATGGCCTAGTTATTTTTCGATATTAGGAATAGATAACCTTAGTGAGAACTATAACATCCCCGAATGATAATGGGTTAAATGACTAAATGATATGACTCATGTCAACAAGGTGCACCTTCCTTTTCGGGAGCTTACCTGATTAGAACTCCACAGTTAAGCATGCTTGGCCTGGAGTAGTGATCAGGATGGGTGACCTCCTGGGATGTTTCCCAAGGTGTGTGTGAGTGAGGACAAAGCACACTGGAAAGGACATGTGTTGGCCTGTGGGGACTATCATTAGTCAGATGACTCGTTCAGGCATGTGGGTGGACCCTGGGGTGGGCCCCACATGTCTGTGGGGGCAACTGGTGGTACCTGGTGGGCCAGGATCTGATGGACATGTTAAGGTGGAGTCTCTGTGCTGTCACCAGGACCCGGTTATCACATTTGGTATCAGAGCAGGAACCCAGCCTTAAGTGCGTGGTGCATTGCCTGAGTTGATATGTAGGGCTCACAACGAGGGCGTTGTGCTCTAAAGGGGGGGTGATTGTAATATTTCCAAATGATAAAGGGTTAAATGACTAAATGATAATACTCATGTCAACAAGGTGCACATTCCATTTCGGGAGCCTACCTGATTAGAACTCCACAGTTAAGCGTGTTTGGCCTGGAGTTGTGATCAGGATGAGTGAACTCCTGGGATGTTTCCCAAGGTGTGTGTGAGTGAGGACAAAGCACACTGGAAAGGACATGTGTTAGCCTGTGGGGACTATCATTAGTCAGATGACCCGTTCAGGCATGTGGGTGGACCCTGGGGTGGGCCTCACGTGTCTGTGGGGGCAGCTGTTGTGCTCTAAAGGGGGGGTGATTGTAACATCCCCAAATGATAAAAGGTTAAATGACTAAATGATAATACTCATGTCAACAAGGTGCACCTTCCTTTTCGGGAGCTTACCTGATTAGAACTCCACAATTAAGCGTGTTTGGCCTGGAGTAGTGATCAGGATGGGTGACCTCCTGGGAAGTTTCCCAAGGTGTGTGTGAGTGAGGAAAAAGCACACTGGAAAGGACATGTGTTGGCCTGTGGGGACTGTCATTATTCAGATGACCCGTTCAGGCATGTGGGTGGACCCTGGGGTGGGCCCCATGTGTCTGTGGGGGCAACTGGTGGTACTTGGTGGGCCAGGACCCGATGACCATGTTAAGGCGGGGTGTTTGTGCTGTCACCAGGACCCAGTTGCCACAAGAACCTTAAGAATGACACTATGTATAAGAAAACATTCCTAAATTCTGGTGAGTACTGTGTAAGTGGTTTATTAAGAAAATACATCCCTGTCTGGATAGGAGTAGGTAGAGGTAGCTCTGGCATAGATGTAACTAGGGGTAAAATTCGAAAACACCGCTTTGAGCTAGACTCGAACAGAAACTGGTGCACGACAACAGGCCTTATTTCACTCTTATTTATGACACTCCCAGGGGATATGCTTTGAAATATTCATGAGCTTAGTACAAACAATTATTAAGGGAAAAAAGACCATATGAATATAAGATTAGAAATAGATCAAGGATAACCCAATTTGAAACACAGTGAATCACAAGATAGTACATACTTCTCCTTTACAAGTTTATCCATTTATGTTCAAAGTTTTGTTTTCTATGCTCAATAGCTATGTATTCAACCCCTCTAATTATATGTTCTTTTTTATAGTTAATTGTGGGAAATATAAAAACACATTCCAACAACCAATGTGATAGGAAATGTAATTATATCTCTAATGATATGCCTGATATGATGGGAGAGGGTGCTCAAAACATCATGACAGTACATGCTTAGTTAGCTCGAGTTATGAATAATAACTTCAATCATGTGGAACACCCTCCTCAACCAAGTAAAGAGAAAGTTGATGTAGAATCCTTTACAAGGAAAAGGCCTCCCAAGTTTAGCAGATCTTCTGATCCCCTCCTCACATAATAGTGAATTAACTCCATTAAAAATATATTCTCCATCCTCCAGTCTTGGAGGAAGAGAAAGTTGTAATGGAGGACTATCATTTTGAGGGGGAAGCTGATCAGTGGTGGAAACTGATCAAGAATAAAAATTCCAATAGTAAATTGATTCCATGGATTGAGAGGAATTCAAGAGGATGTTTTTCAATAAATATTTTCCATGAACCATCCATTTAATGATAGAAAGAGTGTTCCTCAGTGTCAAGTAGAAGGAAGATGAGTCCATCAGGGCGTATGAAGAAAAATTAACAAGGCTTGTAGGGTACGCCTTTGGATTTTTCATGAACACTGAAAAAAGGTGGATCGCCTCTTTACAGGACTAAGGGTGAGTCTATTAAAATCATTGGTGATTCAAGACTTCAACAGTTATTAGAAGATTCTATGTTGTGCCCTCAATGTTGAAATGGAGATTGAAAACTCTGAAGGGTATCATGGGCCCGGTGACAAGAATAAAAAAATGGAAGACAAAATGTGTGGTTCAACAAACAAAACCCATGATGGAAATAAGTCGGACTCTTACACTTGTAAATGTTTTGGGAAGAAACATCCTGGTAACTATCTTAATTGAACCAAGAATTGCTTCAAATGTGGAAATTTCGGTCATCTGATAAAAACTGCCGATGAGATATAAAGAATCCCACAAATATAGAATATGAAAGCAAGGTTCAGATCAACGCCTAGTTATTGGTGTATTGTTACCACTTCAAGGAGCATGGTAATTATGCAAATAATTTTTCTAAGCCATGTTTTGGCGGAGAAAATCAGCAACATCCTATAAGGCAATAAGAAAGGGATTATTCTACCACTACTACTGAGGTGGAGCTGAAAATTGATGTGGTGACAGGTACACTAGTTATTCATTCAAGAATAATGAACTCACTATTTGATTCTAGTTCTACAAATTCTTTCATATATTTCATGTTTAGTATAACTATTCAAATACCACCTCAATGTTTTGGGGAAAAGTTATCTGTGAGAACAAAGAATGGGGAAATTATTGCATCCATGGTTTATAACGCCTCCCCAGTAAATGTTTGTGGATTGAACCTCCCAGCAAATCTCATCATAATTCATTTAGTGGAGTTCGACACTATCTTAGGTATGGATTGGCTATCATTATACAAATCCAACATCAGCTGTCAGGAAAGGGATATCAATATTGAAATCCCAAAGAATGCTCTGATTATTTACAAGTGTATGGAGGAAAATGAATCTTCTTTATAATAATCATATCATGTGTGGATATTTCTACCTTATGAGCAAACATATCTAGACCAAATGATTGATAAAAAGGATAGAATCATGCTTGAATACATGCCCATCATGAGGGATTACACTGATGTATTCCGTGAAGAGTTTCCTAATCTTTCCCCTGGCCGAGAGGTTGAGTTCTCAGTTGAACTTATTCCTAGATCTTTTCCTCTATCAAAGAAACCTTATAGAATGTCTTCTGTAGAGAAGGAAGAGCTGAAGAAGCAGTTACATGAGAATCTGGAGAAGGGTTTTATATGCCCGAGTGCCTCACCATGGGGTGTGCCAGTCCTCTTCATCAAAAAGAAGGATGGACCAATGCAACTCTACATTGATTATTGTGATCTCAATAAAATCATGATAAAGAACAAGTATCCCCTTCCACAGATAGATGAATTGTTTGATCAGCGTTGTGGGGCCAATTATTTCTCTAAGGTGGACCTACAGTCAGGATATCACCAATTAAAGGTGACGAATGAAGATATTCCCAAGACTACCTTTCGAAAGAGGTATGGAAACTATGAGTTCATAGTTATTCCCTTCAAAATCACTAATGCACCAGGAATTTTCATGGATTTAATGAATAGAGTATTTAGATATTACCTATAAAAATTTGTGGTAATCTTTATTGATGAAATTCTGATATATTCCATGAGAAAGGAGAAACATAAAGAGTATTTTAATACTATGTTAAATACTTTGTGAAGGGAGAATTTGTATGAAAAGTACAGTAAATGTGAGTTATAGGTAGAGGAAGTATCATTCTTGGGGCATGTTCTCTCCAGCAAAGGGTTATCTGTAGACCCTTCCAAGACAAAGCCAATTGAAGAGTGGACCAGCCAACATCTATAATGGAGATCCGCAACTTTTTGGGATTCGATGGGTATTATGGAGAATTTGTGAAGAAAGTTTCCCGATTGTCGAACCCAATGACCAAATTAACATAGAAGGTAGTAATGTTTTCCTAGACTCTAGAATGTGAATACTATTTTAAGAGTTGAAAAGGAGGCTTATCACTGCACTAATACTCACACTTCTAATAAATGAAGAACTCTTTGTGGTGTACAATGATGTTTCAAAGAAGGGATTAGGTTTTGTGCTAATGAAAAATGATAAAGTGATAGTGGATGCCTTGTGGCAGTTGGAAATCCATGAGCGAAACAATCCCACACATGATCTGGAGCTGGCGGCTGTGATATTTTCATTGAAAATCTTGTAGAATTATCTCTATGGGGAGAAGTGTGAGGTATATACAGACCACAAGAGTCTCAAATATATATTCACATATAAAGAGATGAATATGATCTAATGAACATGGATAGAGCTAATCAAGGATTATGACTTCTCAATCTACTACTATCCTGGTAAGGAAAATAAGGTGGAAGATGGTCTAAATAGAATTTATATTGTATATTTATCAATGATGAGAATTAAAAAGGATCAAATATTCTTAGATTTGCAATGGATGCAAATGGGAATCATTAAGGTAGGAACATCATCAATCCTTTTTCAAATGATTTCTCAACTATCCCTCTTGGAGAAAATAATGGATTCTCAAATAATGGATGTAAAAATTATAAAAAGGGTGGAAGCTATCAGAAATGGGAAATCATTGACATTCAAGATTGATGAGGTAGGAGTTGTAAGATTTGGGTCACAACTATTTGTACCATCTAATCAAGAGATAAAGAAGGATATATTGAATGATAGACGTAGATCAACCTTCTCTATTCACCGTGGGAGAACAAAAATGTATCAAGATATCTGAGAAAACTTTTGGTGGGACAATATGAAGAGGGATATTGTTGAATATACATCAAAGTGCCTGGTATTTCAACAAGTGAAGGCTGAGAGGGAAAATTCTTAGGGGATGATGAAACCCCTGCCCATACCAACATGGAAGTGGGAGAACATTACCATGGACTTTTTCACTGGACTTACAAGGACATCCAAAGGAAAACAATGTTATATAGGTCGTTGTGGATAGTCTTACAAAGATAAATCACTTTATTGTGATTCGAGAGGACATACCACTGGATTAACTGACACAGATTTACATCAAATAAGTGGTAAGGCTGCATGTATTACCACCATATATTGTGTCTGATCGTGATCCTATATTTACCTTGATGTTCTTGAAAAGTCACCAACATGCTCTAAGTACTGAACTAAACATCAGTATGACCTATTATCCTCAAACTGATAGCCAATATGAGCGGACTCTTCAGACACTAGAAGACATGTTGAGAGTAGGTTCAATTGAATTAAAAGAGGATGGGACCAACATCTTTCACTAGTTGAATTCTCTTATAAAAACAGTTTCCACTCAAGCATCTGAATGGCACCATATGAATCCCTTTATGGGAAAAGGTGCAGAGCACTGGCGTGTTGGGATGAAATCGTGGAGTGTAAGATGCTAGGACCTGAAATGGTTGAATAAATAGCGGAGAAGATGAAAACCATTTAGAAGATATCAAGGCAACCCAAAGATTACATAAAAGTTATGCAGACAATCGTCAATGATACCTTGAGTTTAAAGTTGTATACATGGTATTTCTATGCATATCTCCATGGAATAAGGTCATAAGGTTTGGAATGAAGGGGAAGTTAAGTCCCAGGTACATCGGCACCTTCGGGATTCTTGATCGTGTCGGGGTTGTGTCCTATCAACTGGAACTTCCACCTACTATGTCAAATGTACATGATGTCTTTCATGTATCCCTCTTAAGGAAGTAAATACTATACCCTTAACATGTTCTCTCTTCAGTGGCGGTACAGTTGGAGGATGATATTTCTTGTGAGGAGTATCCAGTGAAGATCATGGATTGTAGAGACAAAGTTCTATGCAACAAGACTACTCATTTGGTCATGGTACTAAAGAGAAACCAAATTTATGAAGAAGAAACATGGTAACTAGAGGATGAAATTATGGAAAAGTACCGCCACCTATTGATTGCTTAGAATGTAGAAAAAAAATTGAGGGAGAAATTTCATAAGGGGGAGAAAATGTAAAGAACCAATGTTTTATAAATGGAAATTCCTCTCTTATAAATATTTCATATAATCACATGAAATAACAACATAATGAACTACTAAGTTCAATGTGGCATTTAAACATAATTTTGTCACTTCTGTGTTTTGAATTTCGAAAATCTGACATACATGGTTGCGATTAGTTAGATATTTGGATTCTGATAAGGAAAACATAATTTTTGGTTAATAGTAACCTACCCTTATGAATAGAAACAAAATCTTATGAATAGAGATATACCCTAATGAATAGAAATATTACCTATTATAGTATATAAATAAGATTCAAATGAAAGTATAATGTACTTATATTTTAGAATAAAAAAAGGAATTTTTTAAAACTAGTTTTTTAATAATAAAATATGATTTTAATTAAATATTAAATTAATCATAATTATAAAATTATTTTTTAAAAATGGATTTTATTTTTGGATTCTACGCGTAAAAAAATGGTTAAGCTGATTTTTTGTGATTTTTTTGAAATACTAGAATTTTTTATGAATAGTAAAATATGGTAATTTAACGTATATATACTTTATAAGATAAATAGACTATTCCTATCATAATGGATGATGTCACCACCCTTGGTCCGAACTCACATGCATTTTTTACTATTTTTTGTCATGGAATCATCGCTATTTTTGTTCTTTAAGGAAATTAATAAATTAATGATTATAATATTATGAAAACAACTCTCCCCTCCACTATAAATACCCCCCATTCTTACCTATTCCCTTCACCACTCTCAAGTATTTTTACATTACAATATTCTTCCAAAATATATCCCCAATCTTGTTTCCCACTTCCAAAATCCCCTAGGTTCTTCAAAATACCGAAACCTCTCCCCTTATGAGGATCTAAAATAAGGAATACTCAAGAGGTAAATTCCTCTTTCCAATTATTTCTTCTCTTTTATGTTCTTTTCTTTTGGTTTCTTACCTCACATATCTTCACCCAAATGGTATGATAAATCCATTAACATACATATATTGGAATTATATTATGCTAACAGGATACTTCATTATCCTCTCTCCTTTCCCCACCTTTCATTTGAATATGAAAGGACCTTTTGAGATGTGCTAATTTAGCACCTTCAAGGACAACAGTTTATCAATTTCTATTATCAAATTTATTTTTGGTAATGAAACCATTTTTTTTATGGTTGAACCAGATTAATATATATGTAATATATCCTTGTTATGGTTCTGTAATCATTTTGTACTAATGGTATTCTGTTATAAATAAAAACATGTTTGTTGTAATCAAAACCCATCGATTAACAAAAACGGTTGTCACTATGGTTTTATATAATAATTCAACATCAATATAAGCAAAAAAATTAAATTTAAAACCATGTAATCTCATTTATGTTCACTAATATCACATAACTTCAAGTATGGACAACCACTTTCATCTTACTTGTTTATCCAAACATGAATATAAGCGAACCGGTCATTAAAACCAAGTAAACAAAAGAGCCCGAACGATGAAATTGAGCCTTATAACCAATCAAAATAGTCATGAATGAACAAAAAATTGTTATAATAAATCACGTAAATATAGAAGTGGTTCTTTATTAATTAATTAATAAACCTATTTTTTCATTCATCTCATTAATAACAAGTGGAGAACACCACTAGATTTAATGTAAGATATCCTCTCCTTTCCTCTCTTAATCAAGATTGGCCTCTATGTTATTACTTTTTATGTGTAATCCCTAATGATGGTATATGATTAAAATTATCCCCCATATTTCCCTCATGATTTTTAAGTGATTAGAAACTCTTTTTAACTCTCATCAATCCCTCTTAGGTACACCCAATACCATGCAGATAAACCGTAACAAATTCTACCTGAACCTTCTTTGTTCTTTCAGGTTTCCTTATCTGTATTTATATCAAAATGGAGTTATCTTATCTATTTATGTACATATTATAAATTATCTTTAGTTTCACAAAATTAATTTTTGGAGACCCTTTTATCAACCTCTTTTGTGGATATTTCTGATTTTAAAATATTCCCTTCATAGAACTCTCTGATAAGCAAGCCTGTTTTAAGGGAACATCCCAAATTTCTTAGCCAATTTCACGTACATTATATCCCCAATTTTAAGACAAAATTGTCTTTATAAAATCAGTATTTATATTATTAAAACCTTCTTGATTCACTTTTGGTTTTATATAAATGATTTTCCTCTTTTCTATTTCAAAAGTTTTATAGTATTTTCCTTAAAACTGCACAAAAAATGTTTTAATAATAAGGTTTCTCAAATACATTTTTAATAAGTTGTCACTTATGTTTGACATAACTTACCATGTTATATGAATATTTTACCCTATTAATGTTCGTGTATTTTCTAATCCATTTCTTTCATGGGCACTTTCTTGATATGTCCATTTGTTATGCTTTATGTCATGATTATGGTGCCCAATTATTTCCATGGGTACCCTTATGTTTATGTATGGTTGATTATATATAATTATTTATGTGGAAATAATATTCATGAAAATTTTGAGATGGGTTTTCATAGATAGAGATCTAATTCATTGGTTAATGTTAAGTATCATGAGATGCAATGTGAAATGGGATTGTCTATTAGCCATGACCTGTACTAAAGACATGTTATAAGATTCTACCACAGTTATATGATTCCCTGTTTATATGATCCCTGGCTTCTATGATATGATTTCATATGTTCTATTATTTATATATCATTATTTCATGTATCCTATGTCATATCCTTAAGATGTATCCCTATGTTCATTCCCTTACTGGGATTTTTTTATCATCCCATTGTTCATGTGTTCCCCAGGGTACCCTATGCAGATGTAAGGGATCAGAGGAAGTTAGGATACCTTTAGGGAGATAAAATAAAGAAGTGTTTTTTAGCCCCATGTTTTATGTTTTATGTACCTAGTCTTCCAAGGCACTAGACTTAACGATTCTTGGCATGTACTTTGATGTATAATTATGCTTAAAATCATGTAATGTTATATGTAAAAGGCTTGGGTCTCTATATTTTCAGTATCTTATTTTATTTTGGTTAATCATGTTTATAAACTTGTATTGTGTTCGTGTGAGTAATAAAATCTATATTGATCAGGTATTTTCCATCCTTTCCATGTTTTTTTCTCGATTTTGTTATCCTGTGCGGGGAATGATTGCTTATGTTTATTTATCTTGATGCTTCGATTTTTCATAGATTCACATTAGGTGTTTTTTATACTTCCTCGGGTATGGGATAACTGAAATGAAATTGGGCCAATGTCCAAAAACTTTTGTGGCTCATGAGGATTGTACTATGTATGAAACTATAAGGTGGGGATTTTTGGATTTGGGATCGTTTCTTGAGGGCCTTAGCATGCATGTTATGAGAGGTTAGAATATTTATTCCACAAGGCCAACTAAAAATATTCAACATTCTTGGGGGACTGATTATTTTGTATTTTATACTGATACTCTAGTAACTATGAGAATTCAAGCTGGAGAGTATTGTATTCAGGTTCAAGGGATCCTACTTGGTTCTGTTTTTCATCTATAGAAGGTTGATGATGCTAACTATCATCCTGAAGATTTTGGGTATCAAGTGGTCTCATGTATGTCTCATTCTAAATCTCAAGGTATTGTTACTTCTAATTCAATGTAGGTTTCCTGTGTCTAGAATGATATAAAATAGAAGGTGCAGTTGTAATAGGTATTTGTTTCTCAATAGGAAGTTGGTGTCATGGATGTTTTTACTCAATTGAAAATTATTTTCTCTTATCTTGATGAGGGTAAAGGATGGTGATGCTCAGAGGAGTGGTTATGCTTATAGTGATGCAGATGCTAAAGGAAAGAGGCGGGATGATGATGAATTCATTGCTTTTACAAAAATCTAGGATTGATTATTCATACCTAAAATCCACTCTAAGGGATATATCCCTCTATATCTAAAGGTAGGACGACTCAACCTAACTAGTTCATATTTTTTAATAACTAGTACCTCACATGTGCATTCACACGATGCTATAAATGAAGTCTTAATTACAAAATTAAATCATAGTTTGAAAAGTTAAGAATGAAAATTAATTTAAAATATGTTAAAATTACAAGTTAGTGATAGATAATATTGGAATATTTCTAGAACTTTCTGTGAAATCTTTATAATAGTAGAAAATAGAAATGAGATATGAAAAGGATTGAAAATTTATTTTGACCATGGAGAAGTCATATACATAAAGCAATATATATTTATGATAAGAAATAAAAATAATGAATATTAAATTATGTACATTTCATTGATAATGGAAACATAATGGTAATAGTTTGAAATGATGAAAACATTACAAAATGTTCTCACAGAATCTGTTTTTTAATAGTATTTTGTTAAGGTTTCCAGTAGCAGTGTGAGTCATTACTACAATGGAGCCCCAATTATGGATGTTGGGTTCACAATGTTATGGATCTCTATAACAGTTAGTATCAGTGAGTAAAAAAATTGAGAAATTTGTTGTGTATAAGGGAAATTTATTAGAATAAGAAAAATTGTGACAAAATCATAGTTAAGAAATACATTTATGAACTCTTATAAAAGTAGATTTTATAGTGTGTGTATAAATTTAAAAGGTAATTTTAATAGATAATATATTTGAATAAATAAATTTTATTATAGTATTGAACATATTTATAACTTCGAAAGAAATGGGATTCTATTGAAATGAATGGAGAAGCAAATCTTGAAATCAAGATTACATTTATAGCCCATTAGAGGATCAATGGGATGAATGGTTTATGAAAAGTGCAATTATTTGATTGAATTATTTTATGAATGGTCAACAAATACGAACTAAACTGTGATGTAGTATAAATAAAAATGTTTCAATCTTCATAAATGAGTTAAATTTATAACTCATGTTTTAATTGATGTTTTTTATATGAAAATGATTATAATAAGATTTGAAATTTCATAGAAATTAGAAATTTTAACTAATAGTATTTTTGAAAACATAAAGTTCATTGTAGTATGGAACATATTTATGAAATTGAAAGAAACCACAAAACTCATAAAAAAATTTGATGAGTTGGAAAAAGCATGAATTAGAAAAAATATCATTATTGAGGAATATAATCATTTTAGAAGAGCCAAAAGATATGATTCATGTCATTGAATGAAAAATTACATTAGTAACATTGAAATACAATAAGAAACATGTAAAAATTCAAAAATATATAAATTAAAATCAGAATAATTGATCAAATACTACACTTCCTGAAAAATAATTGATGAGACATGCAATAAGTTTATGCATGCATGCATTATTTGAAATAATATAGTTGTAACTAATTCTGTAAAAAGAAAATATTAATAAAAAAATTAATAACCAAATTTGGAAAATAAAAAGTTTAGTGGAATAAATGTTTTGATGAAAATGCATATAACAGAAAAATAAACTTATACTGGTGGTACACTTCACCCACTTTCATGGCCTATTGGTAACCTACAAATTGAAATATAATGTCATGTTTAAAAACTGGATATGGTGATAAAGATAACTGAATCAAAGAAGACATAAAAGTTCACCGAGAACTATTTTAAAGTTCATGTTCTATATATTCAATGTAGAGATCATGATTAAGATCACTTTTGGAAGATAATGCATCAAGTAATGAAACTAAAACATTGAGATACAAATCTAAAATTGGATGAGGGGTAATTATAATAGAACATTATGGATATAAAAAACACATGAAGAAAAATACACAAACATATATTGAAATTCCATACAATATTGGATATCTATACAAAGAATCCACCATAAATAGAACTTGTTATCAATATTCAACGAATGTTATTATTTTAAGTTCAAAAATTTATGAAAATTCATTATAACCATAATAATTTAATGGGAAATAATAAATGACATATAAAAATTAAAGCACAATGCCTAATAATGCAAGAAGAATTATTAAAAATTATAATGGTAATAAAAAAATAGTTTTAAAAAATATACATTACAAAAACTACATGACACTACAATTTCCTAGAAGCTGCAACAATAGTTAGAAAGTTATAGTAAACACTGTTGAGAAAAAATATTATGAAATTGATGATAAAAAGAAAATTTTGTGATACAGAATTTGATAGAAAATGTTGGGTCATGTACTTGTTGTAATGTATATTTTTTACAACTATTATAGGTGAAGATGAATGATTTCATTTGCAGCGATAAACTAAGAGTGTTGGTAGAAAAAGTAAAATAAAGTGGTTGAAGATGAAATGAAAGTCAGATTAAAATAATAATAATGATAAAAACTGTAATTGTAACACATATACATTACAGAAATTATAGGACAGAATAATTTCCTTGAAGATGCAACAATAGTGATAAAATTACCATAAATAGTATTGAGAAAAAATATTAAAAAAATAATTTATAAGAAAAAAATAACAATGTTTAATAATATTGTAACATCTTGGATCTAGGTTCCACTAAAATGATTCCCCATACCTAGTTTTCCACATGGCCTCAATCGCATTTCACTAAATACTTGTGGGTACCGACTAGCAGTGAGGTCTTATGGTGTGATAGTGGGAAAACTATTCCCTCATTAGTATAGTGTAACAAAATGGAATAATAATATACAATAGCAGAATTAGTAAACAACATACAATTGAATAAACAGCGGAAGACTGATGAGACAAATAACCAAACATCATTCCATACAAAAGATGATGCAGTATGTCAAATGTTATTGGAAAGCAACCAAACAAGTACACTGTAGTAATACACAATAGATGTCTCACAATCACAAAAGTAAAAAAAGAGACTAGAAAGAATCGCAAGCCTCTTCTCAGTCCCATTCTCTTCGAATCCTAAGTTGCACATCATGTACCTATAGCAAGGCACTTTCCTTGATCAACACCTGCAATCACATATTCTATTTTCACCCTAAATCATAACTCAAAAAAAGTTTGAGACTAAATCCTAGTAGGTAACCACCAAAAGTCATTACCTATTTTTCATTGAATATATATAATAAGAAGTGTACGATAGTGAAAGAATTAAATAGTAGGTACTTAAAAGTAATCATAATTTATGTCTTAGAAAATAATGTAAATAGGTATATTTGAAGACCAAATCCATAA
This sequence comes from Viscum album, assembly GCA_963277665.1. Classification (NCBI taxonomy): domain Eukaryota; kingdom Viridiplantae; phylum Streptophyta; class Magnoliopsida; order Santalales; family Viscaceae; genus Viscum; species Viscum album. Next base: position 331,469,786 of record OY728128.1, read on the forward strand.
TTTTTCTTTGTCTTTGTAGAAGCCTCATAAATCAATCATTTCATTATTCAAGTTCTTTGAATTATATAAAGTCTCAAGGTCTAGCCTAGGCCCGAAAACCCCCTGTATAAATGTAACCATCAACTCGTGACATAATAAATCATTTAAATATTTTTCCAATGAAGCCCATACTGGGTAACCCTTAATGGATCTTAGGTTCTCTATGCATTTTAAAGAAGACTCAATGATCCTGACCACCATATATGTGGATCACTCACAACCTTTACATAATTAACCTCTAGAGTCCATCCATTGTCTTTTATCTGAGATAATGGTTCTCCCATGTACTATAAGGTGAAATTAGTCACATGAGCCCGACCATGCCTTTTTACCAAGACTGCTGCTCACCCATTCCTAATTACCACTTTTTAACATTTAATTCAATTACACATTCCATCTAAAAATCAGCACAAGATAATTAATCTATCACATGTATTTAACATAATCAACTCACATAGGCTCAATTTACATAATAACTTACACATGTAAATTAAACTATTACATGGTCAAACAAGGATAACTGACATGGTCAAAACATATAACAAGACAATTATTCAATTGAAATAATGATAAGGCTTAACACAACAAGTATCTCATATGGGAAATTCATATAATGATAAATAAAATTTTAACAATCCAAAAATGGAAATTCAAGTCAAGCCTCATAGGCATTCTTGGAAAAACGACCATCCAAGGGAAACACACCCATAGGGTGGCCCTAAATCAGTGTTCCCAACCCTAAATATGCTTTAAAATTAAAGAATTAATTACCTAATAATCAATATAAAATAACAGGGTTCATTATTCAATCATGTGACACCCTAAAAGTGGGCACACAACAGTACGAAATATATAAGCATCATGAAAATTTGTTAAAGGCACCACACCACCTACCTCATCGTAGTATGACTCTATTCATCTAGACATAACCTAAAATTCATTATATAATGACGTAGATCTACAAAATGACGATAAACTCTCAACCTTAAATAACTTCATTGAGAGAAAAAATCATTAAGAACATCTCAAGAGGAATCAAGAGCTTGCCGATTAGGATTAAAGGCAACCAACAACGAATGAAATGGGGTTTAGATGATCAACTGAGACGGGATTGAAGGTCCATAATTTCTTTTTCATAAACCCGGGAGATCACCAATCCATTTTCACAAAAACGACACTACTACCTGTTTTAATCAATAAAAAAATTACACAGCATGTACTTGAGATTACAAACCATGTTCGAACAATTTCTAGCGAGACCATTACATGGTTGTGTACTGGGATTACATGGATTGTATCCCAATATACACAGCATGTTTCTATAAGTTCACAACATGTAGTTCCCAGGCACATCATGTAATAGGCTTGTAGCTATCCCTTGACCTCTTTTCCCCTTTTTTTAAGTATAAACTTCAAAATAAAGATCCATAGATCAAAGGAAGAATCGGGTTCTTAAAAACATCTCCCCTTAAAGTAATGAATCCCTAAATATCCCTTGCATGTGTGGTGAAGGAACATCAGAGAATAAATTTGGTCATTACGATTGAACGTCGACCACCCTCTCTTAGGTCATGTCCTGCACTCGGTTCTGCTTCCATATCACCAATACCAAAGGAACAGACCGACCATGGAGAACCTTCATACTATGATACACAATATAAATGAGATGCACCTCAATGGATGCATCTTATTGAAACTCCACTTCCTCTGGATGAAAGGTGTGAGATGGGTATAAAAAGTGATGTCACAACTAATAAATTTAGAACATGTGGTGCATAGCCCCGTACCTCTATGGTAACTACAATAGGTAGGCAACCGGACCAACCCTGTCCAGAATCTCAAATGGACCAATGTATCTTGGAAAAATCTTACCCTGTCTCTTGATCCTCTTATGTCCCATCTTCAATGCAACATGTTGGAAAACTAAATTCCTAAACTAAAACTACAAAGTTTATATACAAAAATTAGTGTAATATTTCTAATGAGATTGTGTAGTATCAATCCACTTTCGAATCAACTAAACCTGCTAAATTGTCTCTTGGACAAGATGATGTCCCAACATCGCTGCCTCTCTTGCCTCCAGCCAACACATGGGTGATTAGCATGGCCTACCATAAAAATCCTCATATGGAACTATTTTAATAGTATTTTGGAAGAAATTTTGGTAGGAAAACTCATCAAGGGGTATGTGTGACTCTCAAGAACCCCTAAAATCCAAGATGCATGCTCGAAGCATGTCTTCCAACACCTGAATCATTGCTCTCTAACTGGCCATCTGTCTAGGGGTGGTAATCTATGCTCAAAAGAAATTATGTACCCAAATTAATCTACATCCTTTTCTAAAAATTAGAAGTAAAATAGGCGTCTCTATCGGAAATGATAGAATGAGTAACCCCATGTAGTTATACAATCTCTTAGATGTACAACCTCCAAAGCTCATCAACATTGAAGGTTTCTTTGATCGAAGAGAAATGTGAAGCCTTTATAAGCATGTCAACCACAACCCATACTATAGCATTACCTCAGAGTGACCTTGGTAAACCCATCATAAAATCCATCAAAACTACATTACATTTCCACTCTGGAAATGGTAGATGCTGTAAAAGATCTAATGGTATTTGGGGTTCAACATTCACCTACAGATAAGTGGAATATCTCATGACAAAAACAACTACATCTCCCTTCATACCTGGCCACCCATACTAATGATGTAAATTTTGATAAATCATGGTGACACTAGGATGCAATTCCCAAACTAAATCATGAAAATCCTGCATCACCTCCTCACACATGTCTGCCAAAACCCATACGTGACCCTATAACCATAGAACCTCATCCTTCCCAATGGTCCAACCAAGAATAGGGTCCTCTCCTGCCATACTCTCCCATAGAAATATGCATTTGGAATCTGATACTTCTTCATCTTCACTCCTTCATGTATGGTAGAGGTAAAAACTAAGGATGTAAGAAAAGTCAACTTCTGCCTATCAGGCACCTCTAGATTCATATTATAGAACAACTCCATCATCTTCCACTTGCTACTGGTCTATTGAATTACCAGCATCTAAGTCCTACTTATCAGTGCATTAGCCACCTCATTGCTTTTCCCATGCGTATAGGCAAGCTCTAAGTCAAAGGACTGAAGGTATTCCACCCACCTTCACTACCTCATATTCAGATTACACAGTTTAAAAATGTATTTGAGACATTTATGGTATGTGTACACCAAAAAACGCTCTCCCAATAAATATTGTCTCTAACAACATAAGGTATGAAAAACCATGGCTAACTCGAGATCGTGTGTCGGGTAGTTTCTCTCATGTGGCCCCAACTACCGAGACTCATATGCAATGAATCAATCCCCCTGTATAAGCACTACTACCACCTTGATAACTGATGCACTACAGTACACAATATAACTCCTTCCTGACTCTGGAAAAATCAGTATCAGTATTGATGTTAATCTTCCTTTCAGCTCCTAAAAGGCCATCTCACAAGAATCTGACCATACGTTCTTTACACCCATCTTTGTGAATCCCATCATCAGCACAGCTAAGCATGAGAAGTCCTGTATGAAACAAATGTAGTAACCAACCATCCCTAGAAAACCCTTAACCTCATAGATGTTTGTGGTTAACCCCCATGTAACTACTACTCTCACCTTCTTTGGGTTCACTGATACTCCAATCTCTGAGATGAAGTGACCTATGAAGTGAATATGATCCATCCATAAGTGGTACTTCTAGAGCATAGCATATAACTGATGATCTCTCAGTGTACTCAAAATGATATCAATATGGGTGGCATGGTCATGTCGAGTATGAAAATACACAAAGATATCATCCATGAAAACCACAATGAATGAGTCAAGATAAGGATAAAACACTTGGTTCATTTGTTCCAAATAGAATATAGGAGTGTTTGTGAAACCAAAAGGCATAAACAAACACTCATATAACCCATACCTGCAACAAAAGGATCTGTGGGGTAGGTCTGATGATCTAACATGCACTTCATGATAACCAGATTTCAAATAAATCTTAGAGAATACTCGTGCTCCTTGCAGCCAATTATAGAGATCATCTATTTGTGGTAGATGATTCTGATTCTTAACCATCAAGTGGTTTAATTTCTGATAATCCATATATATCCTAAGGGTACCATTCACCTTTTTCATAAAAATGACCTGCAAACCCTAAGGAGAAGTAGTTGTTCAGATGAAACCCTTATCCTCCAAATCTTCTAGATGATTCGTGAGCTCTTAAATCTCCATCTTTGCTATCCTATAAGTGGGAATGGATACTAGTGTATCTCCTGGTACTAGTTTGATAAGGAACAATACCACTCTTACTGGAGGTAAACATAAATATTCCTCTAGTTTAAAACAATCAACCACTGAAAGAAAATCCATCTGACGTGTACCCTAGTCATCCCAATATAAACTAAAAATTTGGGTTTTCATCCCACTCAAACCAAGATGATAGGGTCTAGCCTGGCTTTCTTGGACATTCCACTCACCCTTGTATAAGAACGATCTACCCTCTGGTGACGTGAAACTAACCCTACGATGATATAAATCAATGAAGGCCTGAAAGGATAATAGATTGTCCATTCTAAGGATGACATAAAAACCTATAATCTCTATGACATAGAGATCTTAAATGAAGTGACACCTACCAATTTCAAGGGGGAACTCCTTCACGTCGCACACCTACTGTTATAATCCCAAACATAGTGTCTAGTTTCATAATATCATCAGAAGTAAAAACACGAAGCCTTATGCTCTCCACAATGGGTACAAATATGAAACTATGGGAATCCCATATATCAAAGAGTGCATAAGATAAAATGGAGGTGACTAAAATAGTACCTATGACAGTAGAAGGTCTGAGATCCTACTCTTACTGGGTGTTGTTGAACTGCAAGTCTGACCTATATTGTAGCCCGGAGACACTTCCTGGATACCCTAATCTAACCCACCCTACAATCACTAAAATCCAGGGGTATGTCTAGCATAGACACAACCACCAACATGGCTTGATCAGATTGATGTATTCAGTTACCTATATGGTGAGATGCTACTGACCCTACTCCTGAATGAGGAGTTGGTGTAGACCATATCTCACTAGATGATGGTGTGAACATCCTATAGAAACTCTTCAAATGGCCCATCTTGCTGAAATCATGGCACTCAATTGGGTTCATCAGGCACTGAGGTCTAGTATGCCCAATTATTCAACATTGGAAGCACCTCACCTAGCTACTAGAAGATATGTTCTAAGTACTAGATTCACCATATGTAATCTCCAGATGACTCTTCCTCCTACTGATTGAAAAAGTACCATATCATGGTGCCAAACCACCTAGGCTCGCACCTCCATATTCCCACTGATTCCACTCAGTAATAAGAACCTATTTCACTATAGTAGATACATTTTCCAGTCAAAATATATTCACCTATGAGTGGATTTTGTACCTAAGACCATCCTCGAATCGCCTTTCCTTTGAAAGATTGTCACCCATCAGAATAGGTGTGAAGCACTGGAGATCAGTAAAGAGGGAAGAGTAATCCATAACTGATAGAGTGTCCTGCTCCAAATGCATAAACTCACAGGCTTTTTTGGACCTCAACGTCTCGGGACTGAATTTGTCCTAGAAGACTGTCTGAAAATCTTATCATGCCATGTCTCATTGATGCTATTTCTGGGTGGTAACATCCCAACTTCTCTTGGTGGAATCACGCAGCATATAAGTCACAATATTTAACCTCCTTTTATGATGTGTCTCAAGATGATCTAAGATCTAAAAATGGACTTTATCCATGACTATGCTACCTATGGCCCACCTTATATAGAAAACGTGGGAGGTTGCGGCAGCTGGAACACTCATATCAGTTATTCCATTGACTTGGCAGGCTGTGGTGATCCCTAAAGGGTTGTAATGAACCTCATAAAACCATCACGGAAAAGAGAGTAAGTACCTACGTCTGGTATAATAGTTGGTGCTGCAACTGGAAAATCTGGATGATCCAATGGTAACCCATGGCCAACCACCTCTGGGGTATGATCATCGCTACCCTCCTGGCATACTACTATAGGTCTTTATGTTCGCAATTCTATGTATAGTCCAGCACACACACCTTAGTATAACCTTATTCATCAAGGTATGTAGTTAAAATAACAATAACTAAATTGGAGATTAAAATTCTCAAAAAAAAATCAAAGTAAGATTACACACTATGTAGAAAAACTACACTGTGTATACAGTAAAAATACTACCCAGGTGTGTACTTCCACTGACTTGGGCATGTAAGAATTCTAGGTACATGGCTTGTCGAACCTAAACACATCGTGTCCCCTTAAATTCTTACATGGGAAAGTAACTCCACCTGCATTTTTCATGTAAATGTCCTAGGTATGAAACATGTTAGGATGACACAAGGCATGTACTCAGGTCTTCCCTCTTAGCCATGTACGTTTACATGACTAGAGCCACATAGGTCATCCTAAGTAAAACTATATGGGGTGTACATAAGGTACATGGTTTGTTCTGATTAAAAATCAACAACTCGTGTTTTCTTTCACAAGGCCAGTGACATGGTCATTTACCATATGACGTGTACTCAGAGTACATAGTGTGTAGTTGAAAAAGTTATTTTCTTCTTGAGTATAAGAACACATGGTGTGTGTTCATATCATCACATGCCATGTTGTGTGGGTTTCCATACATTAAGCCTCATAAGCATCCCCAAAACCCCTTTTTTGAAAAATAAAGCATTGGTTTTCCAAATTATGATCTGTTGGGGACCATACTACATGGGAATCAAAACATGGAATCCACATATAGTAAATAACAATACAATCCATATCCCATGGCTAAAACATGATCAACCAAATTCTGATCCAAGAGGGACCGTACTCCTCAGGGAAAAAAGTTTGGCGTCTATCCAATTAAACTATTACACATATCAATAAACCTAACAGAATAGTAGGCATATCTATCATGGTAACTATCACAATATAATTCTTATATAGAATGACCTTTATCACAACAAAATGCAATCATTAATGATCCTAAATGACATGGCAAGAATGCTTGTCTTTTGATTTCTAATAAGTTCATATATGATTCATGAGATGGAATACCCTCATCTCATCAGGTTGCAAAAAAATAGAACCACAATTATAAAAATTATAACAACACAAAAAAACTGTGTCACCCAATGGTAAAATCAAATCAACTGTAAATGCTCAAAATCCAAAAAATTAAAATTTCATTCGAGGTAATTTGGCTTTGCCCTTTACGCAAGGTAGCTACTCCTACGCACAGATTAGTACTAAATCCATTTCATTTCCATCTCTGTCTATTATCACCAAACAATAATGTAAACTAGAAAATAAAAATCCTCTGATACCACATTATAATGTCCCATAACTGGGTGCCACTCAACTGGCGCCCCATACCAGTTTGACCACATGGCCTCAAGCGCATTTCTCTAAGCACCAGAGGATACTGACTAGTAGCAAGGGCCTAGGGTGTAATAGTGGGGAAAATATACCTTCATTTTCAAAGTGTAACATAATAGAATAATAATATACAATAACAGAATCATTTAATAATATACAACTTAATAAACAGTGGAAGACTGATAAGATAAATAACCAAACATCATTCCATACAAAATATGATGCAGCATGTCACATGTTCTAGTAAAAAAATCCAAACAAGTACACTGCATTAATACACAACATATGTCTCAAAATAAAAAAAAGAAAAAAAAGAGACTAGGAAGCATCCTAAGACATGGCTCGGTCCCATTCTCTCTGAATCCTAAGCAGCACATCAAGTACCTATAGCGGGGCGCTTGCCTTGATCAACACCTGTAATCATATAATCTGTTTGGCCCCAAAAGTATGACCCAAATAGGGTGTGAGACTAGATTCTAGTAGGAAACCACCTAAAGGTTTATGCCAATCTATAAGTGAATATATATAATAGGAAGTGTACAATAGTGAAAGAAGTAAATAGTAGGTACTCAAAAGTAATCACAATCGATGTCTCAGAAAACAATGTAAACTAGTATATGTGAAGACCAAATTCAAGCTTGCACTTTGGCTTGGTATATACATTATAATTCATCCATTTATTTATTCATGTTCTGTGATTTATATAAAGTCTCGAGATCTAGCCTAGCCCCGATGAACCACCGTATAAACGTAACCTTCAACTCATGAGACAATAAATCATTTAAATAATTTTCTAATAGAACCCAACATGGGTATCCGTTAATGGATCAGTGAGCCCGACCACCATATATATGGCTTAGTCACAACCTTTACATAATTAACCTCTTGAGAATGTTTATTTTCTTTTAACCAAGACAATGGTTCACCCAAGGTCTATAAGGTGATATTAGTCACATGAGCCCGACATTGTCTTTTTATCGAGGCTCTGGCTTGCCCATTGTTAATTACCTTTTTTATCATTCAATTAATTTACACATTCCATATCAAAAGAATCACATGTGAGTTAAGCGATCACATGGCTTTAACATAATCAACCCACGTGGACTCAGTTTACATAATAATCAACACATGTAAATTAAAATATTACATAGTCAAATAGGGATAACTCACATTGTAAAAACATATAACAACCCTATTATGCAATTTAATAATGACAAGTCTTAACATAACAAGAATCTCACAAGGGAAATTCATATAAGGAGTAATACATTTTTAATAATAAAAGAATAGAAATCCAAGTCAAGACTCATAGGCATTCTCGGCCAAATGATCATCCAAGGGAAACACACTCATGGGACGACCCTAAATCATGGTTCCCAACCCTAAACATACTTTCAAATTATCTAATTAATTTCTTAATCATCAATAGGAAATAACATGGTTCATTATTCAATCATGTGACTCCCTAAATGTTGTCACACAACACTTCAACATATATAAACATCATGAAAATTTGCTAAATGCACCAGAACACCTACCACATTCGTAGTATGACTCTCCTCATCCAGTCTTAACCTCTAATTAAATCTAGAAAAACATAAATAAAAAAATGATGACAAAAAATCAAACTTAAATAACTTCTTTGAGAGAAAAAATCACAAATAATGGCTCAAGAGTAATTGAGAGCCTACCGATTGGGTTCATCTGTAATCGAAGATGAAGGAAATGATCTTTGGATGATTAATCAGGAAGGGATTGAAGGATCAGTTCTTCTTGTTCGTCACCCCAAAAGAGCCCCTATCTATTTTCACAGAAAACTATGCTACTACCAATTTTAATAAATAAAAAATTATATGGCATGTACTTGAGACTACAAACTGTGTCCATACAGTTTTTGTCCATGTAATTACATGCCCGTGTACCGAGATTACATGGCATGTATCCTAACATACACGACGTGCACCTATCAGTACACGACATGTAGATTCTAGTCACATCCTGTAATAGGTCTAAATCCATCACATGACCTCTTTTCCCCTATTTTCTTAAGTATAAACTAGAAAGGAAAGATCCATACCATAAAGGAAGAACCATGTTCTTAAAAATATTATATAAATAAATATTGATAATGAACAACAATAGTAAATGATTTATTACGATAATGGAAAATGAAATAATTGTGAGAAACAATTACCTTGAATCATTGTTACCATTTCATTTAAAAAACTGGATATGGTGATAAAGGATCCCGAATCAAAGAAATGAGTGATAATTAAAAATATGTAAAAATGCATAAAAACAAAAATAACTTTCATGTGGTGGTACACCTCACCCATTTTCATTGCATTTCTATATAATGTAGATCCCATGGAAACAGATTTAATTCTGGTAAATATATATCAAATAAAAAATGAAATAGTAAGTGGATAGTAGTAATAAAATAGAATATGGGATAATAATATTACTGAAAAATCATCATTGATTAGGTACTCTGTATAATGGAGCTCCCATAGAAGCAGATGTAATGTTGGTTACTATAACTGAGTAGGAAAGAGTACTATGTCCTCCCTAATAATAGAGACACTTATGACCACCACTGGCATATACAACATCATAATAACAGTGGGGACAAATATTCAGGGATTCGATCGGCGCAAGATTTACCTCAATCAGGGCTCTCATCAGTGACTTTTGATGGAAATCATTCATTACTTTCATCATTCTCTATCAACTGCACATATTATTTGAGATCAATAAAATTGAAACTCAACATTCATATAGCATTATTGATTTGAAATCAAACACTAGTATTATTTCCTCCCTAATAATAGAGACACCTATGACCACCGCTGGCATATACAACATCATAATAACAGTAGGGACAAATATTCAGGGATCTGATCGGTGCAAGATTTACCTCAATCAGGGCTTTGATCAGTGAGTTTTTATGGAAATCATTCATTACTTTCATCATTATCTATCAACTGCACATATTATTTGAGATCAATAAAATTGAAACTCAACATTCATATAGCATTATAGATTTGAAATCAAACACTAGAGACTCATCATTCCAGGAAAAATACTTTAAATTAAGTTTAACCATGTGAAAAAATAACAAAATGAAAAGAGAAATCTCGGTTTAAGGCAATATACCAAAGGGGGAACTGAAATTATGAGCATGATGTGGTTATGATTGTGTAAATTAAGACTTACCATAGGATATGAAAAAGGTAGGGAAGGTGTTGGTGGAGGATGAAGAGGAGGTAAAGGTGTCAGATGCAAATCGTTCAGAGGTGGATCAGTTGTAGGCGGAGCGGCCGTATGTGAAGATTCCCTAAATGTAGGCTGGCCGGAGGCAGACCTATCATAGGTGTAGAAGACGAATGAGGAGGTTTTGAAAGTGGAGTCGGAGTAATAGGATGCATACCATGTGGTTTTATGCGGGAACCCTGTGTAGAGTGGAGGATCCAAAGGTGGAGGAGCGGATGGTGGAGCACGCAGAAGAGGAGACACTGCTAGAGAGGAGATTCAGGAAGGGGAGCAGGAGAGGGGAGTCACGGAGGGGAGAAGGAGAGTGGAGTCAAGGAGTGGAGTAGAAAACCAAGGAAAACTAAATTAAATCCTGATCAGGGGTAGGACTACGTGATGGGTTTTAGGGTTTGGATAGAAGAAATATTGGTTTTGGGTGACGGGGAACATTATAGAGGTGGCACATGTAGCTGGTGGTACCCAGCTTTAGAATATATAATAGAAGAAGTCTTTGATCTCAGCCTATTTAAATTATTATTATTTTATATCTATAATTTTTTTATGAACTCCAGAACAATTACCATAATTTTTTCAATTCACTGTGCTATAATGTTTGGGGTGGTTTTATTGTTCTTTGTTAAAAGTTATCTTTCCTCCTTATATCATGTTCATGTTATGAATAAATTCTATAAACCTATTTTGCATGCCTCTACCAGTATGGATATATTTTGGATACATTATATAATGTTCTATAATTATATTATACATAAAATCTTAATAGATTTAAACAACAACAAATTTAAAAACACCGGTACAACTTGCAGATGCTATATAGGAAGACCGCTAAGTAATGCACTTCATTCTTTACATTGCTAATTATATGGCATGTCCTTATTGAAGATATGTTATTATTTTTTACCTACACTAGTATAATTTGTTTTTGACCATTCATTGGATGCTAGAAAGAAATTCTTATAGAACTCATGTGTTTTATATTGATAGCTGATGATTATTGTAGATGCAAGGAATAGGATTTGTTGATCTGATATGTCACTAAAGATTGTTTTTTATAAGGAGTTTTGGATATCAAATAGATTTTTGGATTCATTAGATTCTGGAAATTATTTCCTGATAACCTTTTTTTAGTTTCTTTTGTTAAATATGCAATCACAGGGGTCCAATGTTGATGCACTTTGATCAGAAGATCTTTTCGTCAATGCATTTTAGCATGTTTTTTCTAAACTGAGGTTTTTTACTTGATGGGTGTTGGATTTTTTGCATGAATTTTAGCATTTAGAGTTTTTTCTTGGTAGTGTTCTCACTTTTTATGATTTCTATCCATATTAAATATGATATAAAATGCATAGATTCGATGATATCTTTGTTGATCAGGTTGATGTATCTCATCAAGTTGGGTTTTTAGCGAAATAGATATACAAGCAGCCTGAGTTTTTGTGCATGGTCAGTTGATGTGAAATAGGATAATCTTGAAATCCCTCCCAACTATGGTTAAATCATATGTTGAATCTGTTTATGGTGTATCATAACACAACTACTTTTACAACATGATCGGTAATGATTTTGGGTAGGTTTGATGCAATGTTAGCTTTAATATGTTTTTTTGTAATCTCAAATTGTGTCTCCCTCAATTACTTGATGGTTTATGGTCGTTACTCCTCATGCATGTATTGTAAAAAAATTATGGGAGAAGGTGATTTTTTGTGTTTTAATATTAGTTTTAATGTGCTTCCACTTGTTGGGTTTTTCATTTCATTGAACACGCACTCGATCTACCTAATTAACTATTTTAATACCATTTTCATAAGTTCTATCCTTTTCTAAAATCCTTGATATTTCAACTGATATGTCAATGTGGATTATGAAAAATTCTCACTATGCACGTAATTTTTTTGTACATTTATTTTTTTCTATTATGGTTTCAATTTATGTTGATATTTTGCACAGATTTGTGGGTATGATTTTTGGTTGTTTGTGGTCTAGATATTGTAGTTGAAGGGTGTGGCATAACACTGAAATGTGGTTCCATGATGGTATTAGAGATGACTTGATTTTTTTTCTCATTAATACTAGAGATGACTCAATTTTTGTATGCTCTTTGGTTGTGTGTGGTAGATATCTTGGAGCTGAAGGTTGTGTTGTAACAGTTACTTAAGGTTTCTCGTGGGTGCTGGAGATGGCTCACTGGTCTTGGAGCATGGATGAGTCACTGGTGCTGATGCATTGGTGCTGGTTCACTGAAGGTTGTGGTATAGCTGGAGTTGGAACGCTTGTCCTAGGGAATCTATGGGTCATTGATGTTGGAGTTGGCTCGTTGGTATTGGATCATGGATGGGTCTTGGGAATGGATAGGACACCGGTAGTTGGGGGGTGGAACCTTTTGGGTGATGAATCGTATTCGTTTCTGTATTAAATTTCATTATTAATATAATTACTTTTTTTCTAAGTTTTAATATTTTTTTAAATCATCATAGGTTTAATAATTAAAATAGGTTAATTATATATGATAAATTAATAGATATAATATGATATTTTTCTAATAAAAAAATTATAATTTTTATTTAAATCTAATTTATATATAGATGTTATAAGTGGGTAATATTATTACTAACAGAAAAAATTTTCCTAAGAATTTTCTACTAACGACATGTTTCCACTCTGTTGTCCATATAAGAGGACTGAAATTTTGATGGATACTTCTAAAAGGAGGGATGGCGTTTTGGTAACGGATTTTACCAGCAGCAAGGGCGATGGGTCTATCCCTGGTTCTGTGTGGGAGGTCTCTCCATTTAAGGGGGATGGGTACAAAAAGTTGGATTTCGGTGGAAAGAGGAAGGAGAAGGTGAAGTCGTTCAAGATATTTCAGGAGGCCTCATCAATTGATGGCGGTGAAAGTGAGATTCGAGGAAGTCGACGATGCGAAGGTGGGGATGGTGTCCGGGTGAAGTGAGCATGCCATCGATGTTGGGTGGAGGATGATAGGTGGAAGATGTTGGAGCGTGGGAAGGGTGTCACTTTTCCAGTTTGGGATCCCAGCGGCGGTGAGGTCTATTTGGATCTAAAGCTTCTGGGAGCTTTCAATGGGTGTGTAAGGTGGCAACAAGCATGGGATGTGGGTTCAGGCCGGTGACGACCGTGATGTGCAAGCTGACGACAAGGGCTGGCTGAGGATGTGGTTGTGGTGGACAGACCGATGGTGATGAGGTGTCGGCGATATTGGAAGTAACGTGGCCTTGGGATGCAGCGGACTGGGTGACTTTTGGGAGATTGCAGACAGCAAGTTCTGCGTGACTCGGGTGGGACGATCTCTGGTCCAATAACATGATGGGGCGGTCTTGGGATCCCAGAGGATCTGGTGCTGGATGGGGTGTCGCGTGGGGGCTTCGGCCTAGTCTGAAATGGGAATCAGGGATGTGGTACTGTCGCACGATGATGGACCGACGAGGTGGTTGTCCGACATGGACACCGGATTGTGGGATGGCAGGGAGGAGACCTCAGTGTCTGATGGCTGTTTTTACGGCGTACTTTCTCAGGTCAGCGATACGGATGGTCGCTGAAGCCGACGACGACAGGATGGTGGGGTTCCGGGTCAATGATGACCTCGGGATGAGGGTTTATAATGACCTCGGGATGCGGGTATGCATTGACATTAGACAAAACATGCCCGATAGCAAAGACTATGGGTATGCGGGTGATGACTGGCGCTGGACCTGGGCTGCGGGTATGGGTACGTGGGTATGTCCATTTTGGATGGTGGAGCTGGACAACATTGCTGGTGTTAAGAGTGACTGGCACATAAATGATGGGATTTTATGGTTATTTTCAAGTTATGTGACCGAGATTTGGGATTTTATGTCTTTTATTTTGTGTGGGTCTTTGGATCCTGTTTTGTTTGGATGCCAATGATTTGTCATTTTTCTTTTTGGTGGTAATTTTTTACCACACTTCTAATTGTATCTTATGCATTTTTATTTTTAATAAAAATTTTAGGATCAAGTATGCTTGGTCCTAAACTTTTTCAGTAACTTAACTATTTTATCTGTCACAAAACATTTAGCAATAGAGTTTTTACTGAAAGTATAGTGAAAATAAAATATGTTTTATAAAAACATTGTACCAACAGAAAATGTACTTCTACCAACAGATATATCCATGTTGGAAGAAGCTAAATATTTTTTAGTGTTATCTTCAGGCATCATCAGATAAAATACCAAGGCAATACTGTGTCCCCTTTCATCTCCCACTCGGCTACCATGAACCTCCTCCTCCTCCCTTTTTCTTCCACACCATGATTTTTATCCTTCCCAATTTACCATGCCCCTCCCTCTACACCAGAGAATTGAAATCTATTTTGGTCAAAGTCCTAGTGGTTTTATTCATACCAGAGCTCATGGCCGAACCGCTCGTGTTTCTCCTCTATATCCTCCTACTGCTCCTGTCCCTCAACATGGTCTTCCAAACGATCAATCGTAGATTAATGGCCACCATCAGACCCTCTATATCCATGCTCTTTCACTGATTCTTCTAGGACTATCAACCGCCACTGGGACATCATCTACTGGTGTGATCACACACAACTCACTCCATCCAATCAGGGATTTACATCATCTTACCCAACACTAATCTATTTTTCCTTTTTTACTGCACTATATGATTCCAAGTGTGATGACCCATGCATATGCACTCTTTATTTTAATTAAAACCCCATTTTCCTTTCATATTTCAATATTTATGAAAATCACCTAATATTTTAGGTACATAAAAATATTTGTTATTTTTATGATCCAAATATTAGAATGTGTTTGGTTAAAACTAGTAAAAAAAGAGACCATTTGATTAATTATAGGTGTGTTGACCCATGCATATTGTCACGACTAATCATAGGGGTCCTGTCCCACACCAAAAAGAACATCAATGTTGTGGTTTGTGTGGTTTGCCTCTATCAAAGAGATGGGAGTCACCCCAACAATGTGGAGGATGGTGTGTGTTAGCCCTGACACCACTAGTTGGGAATTGGGGCCACTCTCCTGAAGGGTTCATGGACGGATGAAACCAATGAACTTCACATCATATGAACAGATGGATGACTGAACCCCACTAGCATAGGAGGGTGATGGGGTGCCACACAGGCAAACCGATGTGCGGAGATTCTCATCCCGTGATAAGTGGTATTAAAGGGAATGTGCCTCATGATGATTGTAGAATGCTGTCAGTTGGACCTTGATGGTGGGAGCAGAGTCTCGGGGTGTCATTATGGAGGTGACCTGAAAGAGAAGGTTGTGCTCGAGATATGTTAGAGGCAGAGATGCCACTATAAAGGGTGGGTTTCTTGGAGGTGTTTTTCAAACCCAAGATAGAGCGTTGACCATGGTGGTTTGGGACCCAGAGTGTGGGTGGACCATTGATGTCATAGACAAGGAAGGAGCATCCCTGAGGCCATGCTTGGTATCCAGTTAGTTGGAAGAAGACCATTTCATGGACACACAGAAGGCCACGATCCTCCATGCATGAGGGCGTGCATGGAATGGTGGTGGGAGAACATCATGGCCCAATTATGGGGGTCCTGTCCCACACCAACAAGAACATAATGGTTGTGGTTCATATGGTTTGTCCCCATCGAAGAGATGAGAGTTTCCCCAACAATGTGTAGGATGATGTATGTCTATCCCGAAACCACTGGTTGGGAGTTGGGGACACACCCCTGATGAATCCATGGTAGAATGAAACTAGTAAACTTCACATCATATGAAGAGCTGGATAGCAGAAACCTGCCCGCCTAGAAGGGGGATGGGGTGACACACGGGAGAACCATTGTCATGAGATGTTCATCCCATGACAATTTACACCATTTTTTTCACATTTTATGTGTACGCAATCGCCCTCCATCTCAAAATCTAACACACCACATTTTTCTGGAAAAGGTCATCTGTATAAGTCGGTGTTTTGGGGTGTTGGATTTCGGTTAGGGTTTCATCCAATTCTAACTGACTTGGAATTTCTCAGTAGTGTCCCACATTGGATTACAGTCGAAAAATGCAGCTACATATTATTCTGACTATAAATACATACTTAAAAAACTAAATTTATGTATGGGTTGATAAAACATTTAATGTTTTCATTTTTTAAAAATGTATTTCAAATGTGTTGAATTATATAAATGGAAAACATTTTACAAATGATAAAAATGAACTTGATAGATTTTTTTTGGAAAAAAACTTCTTTTATATATATACATATTTTAAAATTAATATATTGGGATATATATTTTGTATAATTTATTGTTTTCCCTCAACATTTTAAAACATTTCTAACATACTTTCTATTGCATATTTGAAAAATGAAAGTATAAAATATTTTACAATATCAAATGCAACCTAACTTATTGATGCTAAATATGTGAGGACGTGTTTATTTTATCCTACCAATAAAATGTATACATCACCATACATCCCATATAATTTACTCCCCTCAAATGGAGATGGTGGTACATAAGATAAAATAAGAATATATTGATAATGAAGTATACATTCTTCTCAAATGTAGCTTATTTTAGAGAGTTTATTCTCGAAACATGTGTCAAACAATGGTTCGATCTCAATTCCCATTTTAAGCGATATAAAAAAGATTATTTACATTATAAAATTCATATTTACGTATACATATATTTATATAAATATATACTAAATATTTAAACTACACATATAGATGGGTGTCTATTATTTATATTAATATTAAGATATTAATAATTATCATATGAAAGTGTGTGAATATATATGTGCAGGTATTCTACATTATATATTTATATATTGAAATGAAATTTAAGGAATTACACATTCACACATGCAACAATATATATTTAGCTGGGGGCGGATGGTACCCAGGGTGTAAGGTAAAGATGATGAAAGATGTTGTGTGGCATCTACCAATAGCCACATTACCCATACTCAATTTGTTGTTGAAGGCTTGCATGAGTTATAAAGTCATCCCATAATTCTAGATTTAACCAGAGTTCAAATCGCAAAAGTCTCCTTTAGGGGGGATTGATGGGCCATTTAGGGAAAGAATTTGAGGGGGCTAGTAGGTATAGGGAAACATTGCAGCACAACTCGAGCAGTATGGTAGGCACAAAATAGGTTCCTTTAGGTCATCAAATGTGGGTCATTTGGGGTAAAAAATTTGTAATGAGTCTACTATGGAGTGATTCAACCATTAGAAGGGGTGCAATCTGTCATTATAGGTCCATGAGTGTGTTCATTGTTTCCTTTACTTGAAATCTTTAGGATATGAATAAACTATTTATATGTATCAAATTTATAATATATTTAGTTTTTACATATATAAAAATAATGTATGTATATAAATAAAATTTATATATATATATCAATATTAAAATTTAAATGGAATATTAAATAATTTTTTTATGAAAATGAAATATAAAATGATAATTAAATTCGAAAAAAATATAAAATATAAAATTAAAAAAATATATATAAAATGTACATATTGAACTAAAATTATAAAAAATATATATATACAATTTAATAAAAATAATTATTTAGTAAAAAAATTTATATAAATGGAAATGATATTATATTTGAATTTTAAACATTTATAATTTATAATTTATATATTTATATATAAATTGTTTTTATATTTAATTATATTATAAATTATATTTATATAAGTAAATATTTTTTTTAATTTTTATTTATGTTAATATATTTTATATTTGTCTAATTTATAATATATTTAATATATATATATATATAGTATTTAAATATGTAAATACAATATATATCTTTTTTTAAATAAAATAAAATAACGTAAAATTGTGTGTATATATATATATTATAATATAATTTGAAATCAAAATATATATATATTAAGGAAAATAAAATTTATAATGATAAGGAAAATTGAAAAAATAATTGATTGTATATATATATATAATGAAATAAATATATAAAATATATAAACATAATTAAGGAAAAAATATCTTTTTTATAATATAATTATTATTTTTGGAATAATATTATACACACACATACATACATATGTGTGTGTCCATATTAATATAAGTATAAATAAATAGTTAAATTCAAAAGTAAATTGATTTATATAAATATATATGACTCTAGGCACATGCGCACAAACAAAAACGTATTATATATCCAATGAGTTTTCTAGGATAAGTGGTTTTATAATCATTTCTAGGGTTGCACAATGTAAGTTTGACCATAAATGGCCTAAATGTCTTTTTTTAGTAGTAATTGTTAGGTTCGGTTTTGAAAACTATTTTCTAGATAATGAATTTGATCTTTCAAAGGATGTGATTCTAGAAGTTTTACTTATATTTCTCAGATAGAAATGACTAAGTGGCAGCATGTGACGCCCTCCATGTTTCAGTACCCCCCTACTTTTAATTTTTTTGGAGTGTTATTTCGAGTTCTGGGATTTTTGGAAGGGATATGGAGTTCTTTGGGAATTATGCTAGGGTCTCCCACTACCACAGACCACACCTTAGCTAGCATTGAGTTTTAATAGTGCTAAACAGAAAGCACTGATAAAAGGATAGCATTTATTAGTGATAGCTAAAAGTGCCTATAAATGTGGATCTTCTCAGCACTATTCATAGCAGTGGTAAATTTTTATAATAAAAAATATTATTAAAATATAAAAATTTATCATATTTATATTAAAAAATTATTGTTTATTTATATACATTATTCAAAAATGCATGTATATACCATGAATGTTCAGGTACTGAGCATGCCCGACCCTAAAAATTATTAAATAAAATAAAATTATTGAAAATACACGGAACGTGACACATAAAATGTAAAAAAATTAATGTGAGATGCTCACCACTAAAAATAAGAAAGTAAGTCTCAAGAACCACATCAAATGGACCAAAGGTCCAGAAACACCATCACTGTCAGAAGAAACCATGATCCGACCAATAGTTGCTAACCCTGAAATTATCGCACACCCTACCAAATCAATGAGGATCAAAAACCACACACCACTTGAGGTCATCATCATGGATGCAGATCGTTCACACCAAGTATTTTTTCATTTCCATTAGCATCATTTCTCACTCGATCAAGGTCTTACCCGATGTCCATTGTTGGAGGTGTCAATGTTTGCACATCATTACCGAGAGAAGATCACTATCGGCATCCCATACCATCAACAACTCACGGTACCTAATATAATCACCCCAACAGTGTCCCAAACCACTACAGTTCCCCCTGAAACTACATGATGATCCGCGTGTGTGGAAAAACACACCAACAGAAAAAGAAACATTAGAAAAATTCCCAAAAATGGCCTACAGAAAATAGGCCCAAAACTGTCATGAATCGGCCCATGCCGATAACTGCCTCCATCAAGCAGTGACCCTCCCTAAAACCCATCATCTCAGTGACTATCATACGAGGAGTGTGAATTTCCATTCTTACAATTATATTTCTCATGGTAGACATCAAAAGTATGCCTTTTATTGAGAATAATCCAAGGATTGATGCTATGTTCATCACAGGGGTGAGATTCAAAGAATTAGGGATCTTATGGATGAAAGGTTATTCACATGCCTTCATGATGTGGGTTATGGTAAGATTATCTAAAAAGGATCCATCTATCAGGTATATGAGAGACCCAATGCAATTTAATAAAGGTTAGTTCGATGTATGTTTTCAATTAATTATCAACTCTTTCTTCTGAGAAGTTAGAATCCATTGAAATTTGATGATCTTATTTTTCGTTTATCCTCAATCTGGGGATTTTCTAACACGATATGTATTCCAGTGGGATGTGGCTTGTTTCACAACCTATTTCCTTCTATGGAACTCAAGATAGGAGTATGGCACCATGTATTAGTGTAACTTAAACCAGGTATTCTATTTATTTAGGAATGGAGTTTTAGTTTCAATCCATTTGTAATCAAAAACTCCTTTTCTCGTGTTTGGGTAAAAATCTATGGATTAAATTGGATATTCTAGAATTATAACATATAATAAAACATTTCTTATTCAACAGGTGTCCCTAGAAAAATGGATAGGGAGACCAAACAATCTAGGTATGGGTATTTCTCCCAGGTGATAGTTGAGGTGGATCTGAATTCATTACTTACTGAAACTTTTTTTTGGACACTCATGATGATGAATTAATTCTACATCTTGTTTATGAGAAGCTACATGAATTTTGTTCTATTTGAAAGAATATTGATCATTATAATTCTCACCGTCAGGGGGAATTTTTTCCCTTTTTGTTCATTATCTGAGAAAGATTTGGCTCAATGTAAGAAGAAAACTAAAAGTGGACCCAATTCTACCCTTACTAGAGATTTTGGACATCGTCAATCAAATATTGGTCGGGCTGATTATTATGGTATCGGTATAATTTAAAATGATTTATTATAATTTAAAACAATAGGATATAGGACATTTTATTTAAAAATTTTGAAGAACAGAAAATGAAATTGCTGGAAAGTAAAAAGAACACATGTATTTACGTGGTTTCGACCTTTTGGTCCTACTCCACAGCAAGAAAAGCACCACAATGTTTCTTATTATTTTGAAAAATAGAATAAATTGAACACATTCAAACAAAGAAGAGAAATAAAATCAAACCACACACGCCTACAAAAGTAACTATATGAGAATAGAGACCTCTTCACCCCAAGAGCCAATGATGAACTCTGGATCGGAGTTAATGAAATACTCCCCTGAACTGGATGGACTCACACATGCAATCCTAGACTCTGAGAACTAGACACAAAAAAACCATGAACATACAATAAAAATACTAAATAAAGAAATAAAAAAGTGTTTAAAAATATAGAATCCACAAAGAACATAAATGTCTACTAGGGTTGATGGTTATAGTTTCTGAGGTGGCCTCTTCAGAACTCGTGAGAGCCTTATTCTCCACCAGGGATCACCAGAATGGGGTCTGGATGTCAATGTGCAAGTGTAGGTTCTTAGAAAAGCGAAGGAATTCTCTCAGTACTCTCAAATTCATGGGTTAAATATGATGAACTAACTCTTTTAAATGAAAAAAAACCACCACACACTGTAGTAATGCGAAAAAGACCTGATGTGATGCCTTGATAGGCGTAATAGATTAGTTAGACACATGACAGTTAGAGGATGAGACGAAGGGTCGAGAAACAGCATGGTTGAAACAAATCCCACATAAATCAGGACACATGGTTGGTGCAAAACAAATGGGTGGAAACATATAAGAACATTGAGAAACAAAAATAAAAAAACCACAACCATCAAATCACAAAGCATCAATGACCAGTAGGGATCATCAAGGGATGATTTCCACGGTGGAAATGAGATGGAAAGGTAGGCCAACAATATAGGTATCCCAAGTAGGCCCGAGACAGAGTCCAGAACAAGACCAACAAATAGAATTATCACACGGAGGCTTAAGAACAGAAAAAACCACAAAATATATTTTCATAAAAATACTAAGAAAAGAACATGATTTATTTTCATGAAAAATAAAACACATTTTTTCATGGAATTCGTACATTTTAATTAAAAAAATCACAAATCTCTACCTTTTCAATATTAAAATAAAACTGCACTGATGGTGTTCTTGAAAAAACACTAACTACCATTATCCAAAGTAGTGTGGGCAGATTCTCTTAAAACCAAAAAATTCTAGGTCTACAATTATTAACCAATTATGAATATCACCTAGCATGTACTAGTAGTGGCACTTTTTATACCCATACAACACATCTACCTATAACATACTATTACATGCTTATAAATCACATTAAAATAGAGCTTACCTCACATTACCTTTATTTTATCCAAGATCTGCAACTCATTTAAAAAAAATGAAAACTCAAGAAATTTAAATAGCCTTTCCCGTGGGTAAAATTCCATGAACAAAAAAATTAGTGCTCAAAAATGAAATAGTAATCAAAAGAAGTACAAAAAATTCCTAGATATCACAAAACATGACGCAGACAAGAAAATAAAACTTCTCCACCTCAGCCTGAACAGTTTAGACCAGACCTCACAAATATTTTTCTCAACCAAGATTCCCCCACAAAGACATGTGGTTACAATCCTAAAAGTTCATGAAAAATACAAAACCGAACCTTTGTCAAGTTCTAATGAAGAGTTTGCAAACTAGAGGACTTCGATAGTGTCATAATCAGGATATACCACATTTTTATGGGCCATAGTATCTTTATCATTTATATTTGTATAGTAATTTTTTATGTGGATATTATTACTGCACTCAAAACACCTAAAACCCTTAAACCAATTCTTGTCTTTCCAACCTTTGTTTTGCACAGTAGCCTTGAATACAAATTTGATGATCACTCTTAACATTACCCATCTCTTCCTTCAAACCATGTGTTGGAAGGTCACGAGACATAACAAATGACTTAACATTCTCTAATGTAATGGAATTACTACCATATATCATGGATTATTTTAACGAATTAAAAGAGTTGTCAAGAGAAGTTAACAAAATTAAAGCTTGATCATCATCTTTAACCTCAATGTCAATATTATCTAAATCTAACAATACATTGTTAAACTCATCAATATGTACTCAGACAGATGAACTAGGGGACATTATAAAATTGTTCAATCTCATCTTCTTATACAGACACATGAGCAGAGACATAGTCATATACAAGTGTTCGAGTTTAATCCATATAGATTTAGTAGTGGTTTCATGTGCAACTTCATAAAAAACCTTTCCACATAGGGTTAACATAAGAGTACAATGAACCTTTTCAAGTATACTAGGATCTACATATACAAAGGAACTGGTGGACCGATCATTGGTAGTGATTTTCACTAGAAGTTTTTTTCTACCTTGTAAATCATTAGCAATACCATTAGGAACTAATAAAGAAAACATTTTAACTCTCAAAAAAATATGACCATTTTCACCGTAAAAATTTTAAATTTAAATTTTGATAATAACTGTAAAATAAAAAATGAATAACATGCCATCATACCCCTTATTGTGGAATCAGTACAGTTTACCAAGATTTTATCATAGTAAACACAATTGGATATAATAAGTTTTATTTATAATGTCAGAAGAATAGAAAATGAAATTGTTGGAATGTAAACAAAACCCATGTATTTATGTGGTTTGGAACTTTTGGTACTAGTACATGGAAAGAACACCATCACATTATTTATTATTATTTTGAAAAATGGAGGAAACAGAGCAGAAAAAAACAGAGAAAAGAAATAAAAGTAGAACACACACGCTGAAAATATAAACTATTTGAGAATAGAGTCTGTTTCCACATAAGAGCCAGTGATGAACACTGTGTCAGAGTTAGAAATGTTCTCTTCCAAACTGGACAGACTCACACACGTAATCCCAAACTCCATGAACCAAACCAACAAAGTAATGAAGAACATACAATGCAAAGACTAAATAAAGAAAGGAAAGAATATGCTCAAAAATACAGAAGCACCAAAGAACATAAATATCTACCAAGGTTGAAGGTTATGAATTCTGAAGTGTCCTCTTCATAACTAATGAGATTTTAGTTCTCCATCAAATATTATTGGAATGGGGTTTGGATGATAATGTGTAGGTGGTGGAACTCTAAACAACTACGGACTTCTCTTGATTCATTCAGGTTCACGGGTTAAAGACGACAAACCAACTATGTTGGATGAAAAAAACTCCACACACTATAATAATGGAAACACAGAATGGAGGTGATTCCTTGATTGATGTAACAAAAGAAGAATACACAAGAACCTAGTGAAAGAGTGGAAGGTTCAAGAAGCAGCACGATTGAAATAAATCTCGCAGAAATCGGGACATGGAAAACGTGCCAATCAAATGGGTGACAACAGATAAGCACACTGAGAATCAAAAATAGAGGAACCACAGTCATTGGATCATAAAGAATCAATAGCCACCAGGGAGAAGTAAGGGTGGATTACCATGGTTGAAATGGGGTGGAAAGGCAGTACAGTGAAACAGGTTTCCCAAGAAGTCACAAGCAAGAGTCCAGAACAAGCCCAATGAATAGAAGGCCCACACAGAGGATTGGGAACAGAACAACCCACAAAGTCTATTTGCATAGAAATAATAAGAAAACACATTGAAATTTTTTATGAAAAATAAAACACATTTTTCATGAAAAATAAAAAATTTAATTTTGAAAACACAATTTTGTACTGATGTCCAAGTGATTCATGCTATCACAATGAACTCACCAGGTGAAGATGCTGGAGCTCAATATAAAACCACATTTCCATATAAGTCTTGTAATGTGGAAGTTCACTAAACAGATTATGTAGGTTCTGCTAGTGTGTTCTATGGACTTTTATCCTCCATTTAGAAATAGGCACAAGAGTTAGAGAGTGAGAAGGTTGGGCTTGGGAAGTCTCTAGTGGAGAGTAATTTGTTTCATTTATGGGTGGCCCTTACCTAGGAAGAGGAGACTTTCAATTTTTTGAAAATGTTGGACCTCCTATATAGATTAAATGAGTCTCTTCTAAGTCTTTAGATAAAAATACTAGAAGAAAAGCCCCCGTGGTAGATTGCAGTCCTTTTAAGTAGGGAGAGTCTGGTAAAGGGCCTGGCTTAGGGCATCATCGTTATGATTGAAATCTAAGTGTTCAACAAACCTCTATTTTGTATTTTTTGACATGTAAAATACTTTATGCTGGGTCTATCTTTATTGATCTCTTTGGGTCATATTAGACAAGAAGGACTAAACATTCAACCTATGGATGTAGATTTTAATGACTCATCCTATATAGGTTCTTAATGCATGAAATAACTTAAAGAGTATTGGAAACTTAACAATATTGAGGGAAAATAAAAGGATATGGAGGAAGATGTCCCATCTTCGAAGAGTTCCTTTAGACGCATTATTGTTAAAGGTATGGTGAAGGATGATAAAGGATTCTCGTCAGCCCCAATGAAGAAATCAAGACCATGAAACAATTACTCCCATCCTAATCCCACTATGAGAACCAGATCGACATCTCTTAAGATGGGTTGAATCCTCAGGCTTGCTACTTTAGTTCATTGGCAGATGACTCTAATCGGGATGAGAAATTTGGATATTGTAATCATTTGGAATATGATCATTGATGTTTTCACGATCTTTTTTGTGTTTGAATGATGGAAGAGTTCTCATGTCTATCTCTTCCTCGCATAATTTGTGATACTATTTTTTTCTTCTCTTTTAATAAAGATACTTTGACCTCATCCTTCTAGAAACAAATATAAATATTTATAAATATATATTTATATATATATTTATAATTATGATTATAAATACATATACATATTAAGATAATTATAAATCATAATAAATGTATTTAATAATAAATATATAAAAATGGTCTAGGTAGAAGAAAATCTCTTACCCTTTTATTAAAATATGAAAGAAAAACATAACAAGAAAATAGATGAGGTCAAATAAAGATACTTTCCCTCATTCAGAAAAACAATTTAATGAACCTATGATAAAGGATAAATTTTATAGTGATATTCAAATTCATTCATAGTTTCTGACTCCAACTATGAATTACCTTGGTTGAGAATACTAAAGAGCACTACAATAGACCTTTCATAATCTGGTGTGATCTCGATATTTGATTCCTTGGAAGATTTTCTCATAGAAAAATTCTGTGGGGAATGGAATAATACTTTGGCGGCCATATTTTTGGTGGTACCAGAGTTAAACCATCATTATTGATCATCTTTCCATTTCCATTTATGAAAAATCCTTAAAAGAATCATTGGAACCACTTCCTGGAGGTCTGATATAAGTGGTGTCCAATAAAACCATATGTTTCTCATTATCACTTCTATCATCTGATATGTTTCCACATTTACCTAATATTCTTAAATAATTTAAATAATTATAAATCTCTTGATAATAATTCATTTTATATTTATCATCATATTTCCTAGACCAATACTCATGTGGAACATGTCTTGAGAAGCCCGATGTTAGTGGTTTCACAATGAAAACCTTCCCTTTAGGCTAATAAGTAGAGTCCTCTAGTAAAACACATCGAACAAGAACCTCATTTGACGACTCATGAAATACTTCATCAGGTTGCTGATTATTACCCATTGTATGCTCCCCATCTTATCTAGGGTATTGACTAATAATCAAAATAGATTTATAATTATCAAAAAAATAATAAATAAATTTATTATATTTATAATTATATCAATATATATTTTTATATGAAATTATTTATAATTATATAATTTTTTTTAAAATATATATTAATATAATTTTAAAATTATAATAATTATATTTATAATTATATAATTATATATATATATATGTATAATTATATTCAAATATTTTTAAATATATTTATTTAATATTATATATACCAAGACGGCTCAGTCATGGATTTCGAAACCAAACACATGACCCAAAATTTATTATTAAAAGGAAAATGTATAAGGAAGGAATCTGGTCTAACAAGGAATTAAATAGCCACACACTACAACAAAACTAGTTTTATCCAGCACTAGGGATTTAAAAGTGTTTTTATAAACCCCCTTTGTTAGCGCTAGAAAATCGCTTTTTAAGGGGATCTTTAACAATGTTTTTTAATACAGTTAAAGGGGATCTTTAATAGTACTAAAAAGCATGATTAAATGGGGCCCTTTATTTGGGATTGTAAAAAAGCACTAATAAAATCCCCCCCCCCTTTATCAGTGCTATTAAAAAAGAACTGATAAGGGGGCCCTTTATCATCGTTAATAAATAAACATTGATAAAAGAAATATTTCAAAGAAATATATTTAATGAAAAAAAATATATATATATATTTATATTGATATAAAAATAATTTATATATATTTTTAAATTTGTTTTAGATAAGGCTAAATTGGAATTTATCCTTAATATATAAGATATTTAGTGAATATGGATTATAAATTAATTAAAAAAATATTAAAAAATAATAATTTTATAATTATTAATGAGTAATAGTCATTTAAAAAAATATAAGATAAAAATATTCAAAAAATTATTGAATGATCTAAAATAAGTTTGAAACGTTACTGGAACTTCAAATGACTAAAACTTTTTATCTGAGTATTCATTTTGGTTCTACCACATATCAAATTGAATATTGCAATGAGATCTATGCCCATTTAATGCAAGGGGACCCAGTTCACACTTTTCATGGCCAAAAAGGCCCATAAGGCCTTAAAAACTGAGGTTTTAGTCGGGCACCCAAATTATTTAACATTTGATGGATTTTCAACGCCCAAAAAGGCTTTTAACAGCAATAAAACAGCACTGTTAATCATAGATATGATAAGGGGGTTACCTTTATCGATGAAAAAAAACTATTTAATGGATTCCTTTATCCATGATAAAAAATTTATTGATAAAGGACCCCCTTTATCAGTGTTTTAAACAACACTAATAAAGGGGGGCCTTTATCGGTGCTCAAAATAGCACTGATAAAGGGATATCTGGCTACAAATTGTTGTTAATATAACATCAATTCCAAAAAATAATGCTGTATAAATTTAATTTAAATAATTATTACAAAAATATCCCCCATTGCATATACAAGAAAACACATATATATACATTTCAATCAATGTTTTATATAATTACATTTAAAACTATCCAACAAATAGTGAAAAACATTAATGTTTTATTTTTTAACACCTCTGATCCCATCTCAAAAATATCTAACCATAATATTAGTCACCAGAATAATCATCCCAAGTCAAGGAAAATATTTCACCTATATAATAAAATAAATTTTATTTTAGAAACACTATAATGAATTAAATTAAACATTAATACAAAAAAACAATAATAAAATGCCATTTTTTATAAAGAAAAATACACATTTGGAGTGATACTAGTCACACCATACATCTTATTGAGGTGGTTTGAAACCTACACATTAAAAATGAGTTTATAAAATATTAAAACAATTCGAATGTGTTTTCCTAGTTTTGAGTATGCCACTTTTTCTTCTACTAAAATTAATATCAAATTTAAATAAGGACACATTTGGATTTATACCAGTCACACCATATGTCATATTAAAGTGCAGTTGATTCATACCAACCAAAAATTATAGATGGATCATTTTCTTAAAGCATAAAAAGAATCTGAATCCATTTATTTGGTTTTCAGTATGTTAGTTTTTTTTACTAAAATTTCATTTCAAACTGAAAATGTGCATTTTGAGTCATACCGATCTCATCATATATTTTTTTAACATTACAGTTCTTCATACACATCGCAAATGAATTATGAACCACTATCATTAATTATAAATTCATTCAAACTGTTTTTTCTTGGTTTTCATTGAGTGACACATTTTGTGCTAAAATGTTAATTTTAAACTAATAACAAACACATTTAGTCATACCATTCACTCCATGCATCGTATTAAGATGTGGTTGATTCTTATACATCACAAATGACTCATGGATTGTTTTCCTAAAGTATCAAAACAATCTGAATGTGTTTGATCATTTTTTAGTATGTCACATGTTCTTTTTACTAAAATTTTTGTCAATTTTAAATACAAAGAAAAAAATTTGAGTTACACTGGACACACCATACATCATAGAGATTATTATTTAATTCCTACACATCAAAAATTACTTAAAGATCTTTTTACTAAATTATCAAAATAATCCAAATGCATTTTCACAATTTTCAGTATGCTAGTTGTATTATTTTACTAAAATTTCATTTCAAATTGAAAAAATACATTTTGAGTAATAATAGTTGCATCGTGTGTTGGTTTCATGCAAGAGTATTTCATACATGGAACAAAGGACATATGAATTTATTTCCTAAAATATTAAGACAATTAGAGAATGTTTACTTAGTTTTTAGTGAGTGATGTGTTTTGAGTTAAAATGGAAATTTTAAAGTAATAAGAGAAACTTTTAGTCATAATGGTCACACCGTGCATCGTATTAAAATTTGGTTGATTCCTACACCTCACAAATGACTCATGGATCATTTTCCTAAAGTATTAAAACAATCCAAATGCTTTTTCTTGGTTTTTAGTATGTCACTGGTTCTTTTATCTAAAATTAATGTTAATTTAAAATAAAAAGATACATTTGGAGGTATAACATTCACACCATGAATTGTATTGAGGTGTGTTTATTCATATATGAAAAAAATGACACATGGATCATTTTTATAAATAATCACAACAATAAGAATCTATTTACTCGGTTTTATGTATGGCATTTTGTTTACTAAAATGTCATTTCAAACTGGAAACACGTATTTTCAGTTATACCAGTCACATCATGTGTCTGTTTGATGTGAGAATACTTTGGAAACATAAAAAATGACTTATGAATAACTATCCTAAATTATCAAGACAATTAGAGAATGTTTTATTTGTTTTTAGTGAGTGACACATTTTGAAATAAAATGTCAATTTTAAACTCGTAACAGACACTTTTAGTCATGCCCGTCAGACCGTGCATCGGACTAAGGTGTGGTTGATTATTACACATTAAAAATGAATGATGGATCATTATCTTAATGTATCAAAAAAATATAAATGTGTTTTCTTGGTTTTTAGTGTGCCTCTTGTTCTTTTTTACTTGAATTAATGTCCAGTTCAAATAAAAAAGATGCATCTGGAGGGATACCGGTCACACCATATGTTGTATTAAGATGTAGTTGACTCATACACATAATAAATGTCTCATAAATAGTTTTTTTAAAATTATTATTACAATCAAAAAGCATTTTATCATTTTTAGTATGTAATGTGTTCTTCTTTACTTAAATTAATGTCAATTTTAATTAAAAAGATGCATTTTGAGTTGTACCGGTCACACCACAAATCATATTGATGTGGGGTTGATTCCTATACATCAAAAATTAATCATGGATCATTGTCCTAAATTATCAAAACAATACAAAATTGTTTAGTAATTTTTTACTATGTCAGTTTTTTTTTAATAAAATATCATTTCAAATTGGAAACACGCATTTGGAGTCATTCTGGTCGCATTGTGTGCTAGTTTTATATTAGACTGCTTCAGACATATCACAAATTTCTTATTAATCATTGTCCTAAATTATCAAAAAAATCAGAGTGTGTTTTCTTGGTTTTCAGTGAGTGGCACATTTTGAACTAAAATGTAAATTTTAAACTAAAAATGAAGACTTTTAGTCATACCGATCACATCATGTATCAGATTGAGATGTGGTAGATTCATACATGTCACAAATTACTTGTGGATTGTTTTCCTAAAGTATGAAAACAATTATAATGTGTTTTCTCAATTTTATGTATGTCACTAGTCTTTTTTACTTAATTTAAAGTAAATTTTAAATAAAAAGATACATTTAGAGGGATAAAAGGTTTCTTAATAGCTCCTAGATTATTGGTTTTTATAACGTTGATATAACGATGTTTTGTATTATTGAAATATAAAAAATGTTAAGATTTAAACACCATAATATCTATATGAAAATAATACCTAGGAATAAATTATATCTATATAAAAAACGACAAGAAGTACCTCTTAATAAAAGAATACATTTCATCATGTGTTGATAAGTTTGGGTATCCCAACTAAAAACTCAGTTTTAGAGGCCTTTTGGGCCTTTTTTTAGTATAAAAACTCATATATAGGGGTTCCTTTGGGTCTTGAAAATGAGGATATCTTTCCAAGATTCGATTTTACATCTCATGGACCCTAAATAGACACCTGGATCAAACGTTATGGTCGTTTGAAGTTCAAGTCACATTTTGATCTTATCTTAAAATATTAATTAATTCATTAATTTTTTCTATCACCAAATTGTTATTAAATGAATATTGCTTAATTATAATTTAAAAATAAAAAATGTATATTAATTTCTAATTATTTTTTTAAACAATTTTCACTAAATAAATTATATATTAAGCCTAAATACATATTTATTATCATATTAATCATATTTAGGAATATATATTTCATATATATCAATAAAAATATATCTATATACTAATATGTGATTTTTTATAATTTATATTTTTTATAAAGGTCACATTTTAATAGTGCAATGAAAAATTATGGTAAAGAGCTCCTTAATAAATGCTAAAAAGGACCTGATAAAGGCTAAGAAAAAACTTATAAATTCGGTCATTATCAACAATAAAAAAATATAATAAAAATCCACATTTATTAGTGCTTTTGTAGCATTCATGAAGACCTAGTTTGTCAGTTATTTTTTTAGTGCTAATAAAAGTAACCCATTTATCAATGTTTTTATTTTATCATTGATAAAATTTAATGCTTAATGTGCATGAATATGTTGTAACGATGTGGGTATACTTCCTCAAACACAAGTTTGAAGTGTTTGGAGTTTTCATTCAAGGAAAATATTTGGTGGTCAGGAAATAGGGTATAAGGAGAAGTGTATGAGATCAAAAATGGTGGTGAGTATGATGGAAGGATGCTACAAAAAGAAACAGTGTTTGGCGGCATTTTATTTTTCTGTGGTTTTCAAAATAGAGGCAAATTGTTTGGTTGTTATTTGTTTTGCAGAAGTTTTAGAAAACCATAGCTAATTAACTATGGTTTATAGTGGTTGTTAATTTCGTAGAAATTTAAAAATCCACTCAATAATAAGTGGCATCATTTAATTTTTTTAAATGTTTTTACTTTTTAAATTTATAATTATGAATTTTTTATTGTTTTATTATTATTATTATTATTATTATTATTATTATTATTATTATGTTCTGATTATTATTATTATGCATTATGTACTATTTGTTATTATTAATTATCTAATAAGAATTTAATATTATTTATTTAATGTTTTAAATAATTAATAATGATTAATTAATAATTTAATATTTTAAATTTTTATTATTTTCTATTTATTGCTTATTAATTATTAATTTTAAATTGTTTTAAAATATATTTGTATATATTTTTCTATATTATTGTATATTTATATATGTTATGTGGTTATATATATAATTATATGTATATATATGTGTGTGCATATTTATATATTATATGTTATATATTATATACCATATATTATTTATTATTTATTAGTATATATTTATATATATTATGTGGGAATACATATATATCTTTATGTGTGTGTGAATTTTTGTATCGTTATATGGGTTTGTATTTATGTTAATTTTTATATTTATATTTAATTATATTTAATTAAATATATGTATATATATATATATTGTGTTTTGTGTATATATGTATATTTATATATATTTATTTTTAATTATTAATATATATATGTCTTTATATATATTTATGTAAATGTATTTTTATTTTTATATATTTATAGAAAATTATACGTATTTAATTTTGTTAATATATATATATATATATATATATTATGTAGGTATATATAGACTATTATATTTAATAATATATATATGTTACATTTAATGAAAATTTCTTTATGTAAATATATATTTATAGACATTGATATATATTTATGGATATTTATATATGTTAATATATATTTACAGATATTTATTTGTAAATATATAATAAATAATAAATTTAGGAAAATAAGTATAATATAAAAAAATTGTCGCTAGATATTTTTGTGGTGGTTTAAACTGTTGTTAAATACCATTTTCAAAAAGATTCCCAAAACCCAAATACATGACACTATTAGAAATCATCACACAACATTTATCATTGGTTTAAATCGCCACTAAATGCTAAAAAAGCAACTAAATTTGTTTTTTATTATAGTGGAGATTTCAGGTACTATGTAGGGGTGTCCATGGGTCGGGTTGGGTCGAGCTGGGGGGGTTTGGGACCCAAACCAAGAACAATTGGTTGGGACGGGTTGGGTCTGGTCAAATTTAATTTTTAATTAGGACCTGACTCGACCAAACCTGTCTCAGATCGGGTTAGGTCAGGTCAAGATGATTGGGTTACATAAAAAAATGTTCGGTGCTTAATATTTATTATCTCACCCCATGGGTTGATCATGTTAGGTATTCAACTGTGTATCTTACTCACCATACTATGGAATGCCCTCAACCACTGCCCTGTGATGAATCGACCCCAAAAAAACCATTGGTTGGTGGTGTGATCAGCTCGTCGGCCTTTGAGTAGTCGTTGATGTCTGAGGAGGTTGAAGGTGATTCCAGCAGGGTGATGATGATGCGGTAATGTCAGACATAGGTAGATATCTGGGGTTACAGTCATGGTGTAGATGGAGGCGGTGGTAGAGGCACATGTGGTAGATGCATGTGTTGTGCGATGGAGACATTGGAGGAACATGACACCGATGAGGGGGTAAGGGCAATGTGGAATGATAGTTTTCTTGGATGATACTCCACTATCCGATCTTCAAATCTTTAATCGACCACCAATATTCCTATGTTTTTTTCTTGTTCTTTAGTTATCGTAGAAAAATCAAATGAAATCCAATTATCTTTATATAGTTTGTTGATCTGGAAATGGAATCATTTTTCACTTCCATCACATGTCTCAATTCATCTAAATTTGTTTTATGTTTGGCTAAGGAAAGCCATGGAAGATGGAAGATTCAATCTTCTTCACGATTAATCAAGTATTCAAGTAATGTTGGGTGATGGCATGAAATCCATGGACATCGTAGGTAAGGGGGATGACATCATCATGGGAGAGGTTTGAGGGCATCAGCTCGAGAGGCAGGAGGGGGAGGCAGTAGTAGGCAGCGATGTCTAAAGAGGGGTGGGTGACTCACAATAGTCGGGTTGGGTAGGTCAGGTTGGGTCAATTTTTCCCAACCCATGACCCGGCCCAACCTAACCATGTTATGATCCAACCCAACCCGACCCGACCCGGTTGGTTGAGTCGGGTCGGTTGGGTTGGGTTGGGTCGGGTATGGACATCCCTTATACTACAGGAGACACAAATGACAACGATATGAAAAAACAGTTCCCAGAATGTCTAACATGGTTGAAATGATGAATCAAATAGTGATGGAAAGAACGTGGAGATTGCAACTGTATTAACTATATAACATTTTATTATTATTATTATTTATAAATTTAATTTATTTTATAATTTTAATTATCCTAATATCTAAACATATTTATTAATTTAATTATCCCTTATATATATTTTTTTCAATTGTATAATGTATATTTATTTTTAAAGGAATTTCATTCTATAAAATTTTTACCTATTCCAATAAATGTTTTCTTCCCCAATTTTTTTTATATAAAACTTTTTTTTCTTTTTTTCTTTTTGTTTCATTCACATCTCTTTTGTTTAATTTTTTATGTCTTCTTAATTTTAATATTAAATACACACAAACACCATTCATATTTAGGGTTTTTCACTTTTTTAAATATGTGTAACACCCCCAAAGGCCACAATAAATAGCACCACCACGTGTTATGTCATAGTTTCAAATAAATGTTTTTTTTTTCACTCCCTCCTATCATAGATTCACTCTAGGTTCCCCATTGTAATTCTGTTTTTCTTTTTCTACTGCACAATATGATTCCAAGTGTGCTGACCCACGCATATGCAATCTTTATTTTAATTAAAAAACATGTTTTCCTTTCATATTCCATTATTTAAGAAAATTATATAATATTTCATGTACGTAAAAATATTTTTAATTTTTTTGTGATCCAGACTGTGTTTGGTGAAAAACTAAAAAAAGAAACCATTGGATTAATTATAAAAGAAAAAAAATGAAAAGAAATTATTTTTATTTCCTTATTTTTGTTTTGATCCAATAATTTAGTGAAATAGAAGTATAAAGGTTTAAATTTATCTTCCATCTTGTTGTTAACACTTTTAAAATAAATAAAAATTAATTATTTTATAATATAGTTCTCCACCATCATTTCTATCCAAATAATTCCAATTTTAAGATGATTTAAAATCTGTATCCAATTTATTATTTCTTCACATATAATTTCTTATGATTTAATTTTTGATTTCAAAACTGATAAATCGATTCATCCCATCATATCTGTTATTTCTCCCCCAAATCCCTTGTGGCAAACCAATTGTGGTAATGGTGATCTCCAATTGCAGAGAGTGCAGCGACTTTCCAGATTGGCCAATTCCCCTCTCTCTAGTGCACAACGCACAAAAGCTCTCCACCGTTCGGGGAGTGGTGTTAGTGAAGAGATCCATCATTTATCTTCTATCTTTTTTTATAATTTTTAAAAAAAATGAAAATAAATTACTTAATAAAATACTTATCCACCATAATTTCTATCCAAATCATCCCAATTTTGAGATGATTAAAAATCTATACACAATTTCTCATTCCTACACATATCATTTCTTCAAATTTAATAATGCAGTACCACAAAATAGGGAAAGGTAAGCACCTCATTTTATCAACGCAAAACAGAAATCATTGCTAAAGGGGTGACCTTTATCAGTGCTATCTAAGAGCACTTATAAATGTCCACTTTATCAGTGATTTTCACAGCGCTAATAAACGGGTCAATTATCAGTGATATTTTTAGCACTGATAAATATTTTTAATAAATTATATTATGAATTTATATAAAATTATTATATTTATATTCAAAATTAATGTTTATTTGTATAAATTAATTAAAAAAATGCTTGTTTATAATTAATATATTTTTTTTAATAGTTCAAATACACACACACACATGTATATATATATAATGTTTAAAAAATTACTTCTAAGATTATAATAAAAATATATATATATATTTAAATAATTATAAGATTAAAATAAATTTTATTAAATAATAAATATATTTTTTATATTTTTTAGATTTATAGTTATTATTTTTATTAGATTTTTATTAGATTTATTAGAATAATTGGATTTATTGGATTTATTAGATTCAATATATTTATTATATTTATTATATTTTCTATATTTAATATATTGAATATATTTTTTTATTTTTAACTAATATATATAAATACTTTTTAAATATATATATTTATGATTATATTTATTAAATATATATGTGTTTCTATTTAATTTGGTGAATAAATATATTGATCATGCTTTCATATATGTTATGTGTCATCATAAATGTTCATTTTTACATTACACCCTTCTTATTATTCATGTTGTCCATGTCTGTGATGTCTTGTTTTTTATTATGTTTGTATATGAGTAATTAATTTTACCCATATGAATATTATGTTCTCAAAAATACTTATAAAATTACATTAAATATATTTAAATAATAAATATATTTAATATATTTATAATTATTATATTTTAATTATATATAAATACATCTTAAATATATGTATTTTTAATTATAATTATAACTATATATATATATATTTAAATAATTATAAAATTACAATAAATATATATATTATAATTATATATATATATAATTATAAACAAATATTTATAAATATTTTTATTTATAGTTAATTATAACTATAAATAAATATATATATTATAAAATTATAATACAAATATTTATTATACTACTTATAAAGTTATAAATATATAATAAAATAAATATATTTATAAATTTAATAAAAAAAATATAAATAAATACAAATAGTTATATTTTTAATTCCTAAATATGTATATAGATATATTAAAATAATTAAAAAATTATAATAAATATATTAATTATATATAATTATTTATAAATATTTATAATAAATACAATTAGTTATAAATATAATCTAAATAAATGTAGATATATTTCAATAATTTAAAAATTATAATAAATATATTAATTATAAATATTTCAAAAATAATAAATATATTTGTTATAATTTTTTAATTATGAAAAAAATATATTAACAATTACAACTATAAATAAATATTTTTTTATTATAATTTTTAATTATAAATAAATATTTATTTTTGAAATAGTTATTAATTTATAAAAAATATATTTATTATTTAAAAATATAATGTTATATATATTTAAATACATATATTTATAAATAAATTCAATTATTGATAAATAAATACAAATATGTATATTTATAGTTATAAATAAATATATTTGTATATTTATAATTAATATTAGAAATATGTGTAATTATAAATATAATAAATTTATTTATTATATATTTATAATTATAAATAAATATATAAATATTTATATATATATATATTTATTTATAGATATTATTATAAATACATATATATATATATATATTGTAGATATAATTTTATTAATATATATATATAAATAAATAATTTATTATCATTATAGTATTATCAGTGCTCATTTAGCACTGATAAAGATATGCCTTTATAAGCACTAAAAAGCGATGATAAAAGGTGTATTTATACATGCTAAAATTTTATCATTGATAAAGAGACCATTTATCAACATTTTTTGAGCGAAGATAAAGGCCTATCGTTATTAGTGCTAAAAAGCGCAGATAGAAGTATGTTTTATCACTGCTTTCTAATTTTGTGTTGATAAAACATACCTTCATCAGTTCTTTTTATCTAGCGCTAATAAATCATTATGAAAGTTTTATTAGTGATCCCTAACAGTCTCTTATTTTCTTCACACCACTCAAGCTCTCGCGGAAGCCTTACCCTGTCACTGCCTCCTCCTCTCCCTCCCCCTCGGCCACCACCTCCTCTTCCTCCACCACCACCATAGAGATCTCCTTCACCGCCTCTACCACGTATTTTTCCTTAGCTACCAACTCATCCTCCTACTCCACCACCACCACGAAGCCCCCCTCCAATGCCACAAACCCTCCTCCTCCTCCTCTTCCACTGAATCCTACCACTGGGAAGCCCTCCACATGTGTGCTTTGTAACCCAATTCTTTACTTATAAAAAATAAATATATTACATGGATCATTTGGATTTTTTTTTCAGTTTTGATCACTCGTGTATGATGGGCTCATTTAGGATATTTCAATCCTAGAGTTTTGGAACTTTAGGGCATGTGATGGAGGTCTTCTTTCTTATTTACTTAGTTTCCATTGAAGGTGGCATGTTTCAACTCGGTTTATTCTACTTCAAAGTGTATTTTTCAATAAAATTGTTTCAATTTGTATTTAAGAGTATTACAGTTATTTATAAATTAATTTTTTCTGAAATTTTGAATATATTTGATATCCATGTGATAATTTAAACAATTTTATTGTGTCTTGGTATTGGAATAAATTGGTTCACTTTTAAATTTCAATTTTCCATGTTTGAAACAGAATGTTTTCATGTATTATGATTTTGTGAAATGACCATGGAGATTTTTGAAATGGTTTTAATGGTGTGTGTTGTATTATAATATAATTTTGATTTTTAAGGAAATAAAACAATTTATTGTTGTGGATATTTTATTAGAGTGAGGTTTTGATTTTAAAATGATTTAAAAAGGTGGTTGTTTTATAAATTTCGAAGGTTTATTTTTAAATGAGCTTTTGCTTTATCCATTTTTACAAATTACTTAATGGATTCTTTGAAATGTTTTTAATGGAAATGGTTTGATTTTGGATTTTATTATGATTTAAATGAATTAGACCCACGTTTTTAAGGGCATCATCAAAATGTTTTTATAATATACGAAATTCTCATTCAACAGGTCCACATAATTCATTATTTAATACACCGCTTCCTATCACATAGAGCCCATCACCTAGAGGCCTTCACATATTATTGATTTGGGAAAATTTTACTATATTATATTTGAGTTTTGATGGTTATATAAAGTGGGTTTATTTTATTTTGGAATGTGTTATACATGTGTGAAAAGGGGTTGTTTCAGTGAAGGGTGTTTATAGGTGAGATGAATAATTTTTTATGGCATTCAGAATTTATTTGACTGACTTCATGATTGATTTTGATCTCCTCCATTTAATTTATCATGATAACCCCCATTACATAAGAGGGACCTAGGATATGTACTTGATAGATATTGATAATATCTCACTAGTATGGGATTACATCCTGACCCTTACTAGGAATCAATATTTTCTCCCTATATATGGATCAAAACACTTCACTTTATAGGCATTGATACATTCTCACTGAGAACCACTGTTTCTCAAAAACCTCAACCAATAATACTCCTTGATCCCTCACTATACTAGACATCCACCTTTAATTCTCAACATCATTGAGGCATTTACTTCTTCCCTTTTTGATCTAGATTCTCTTGGACACACCTTTTAAAAAAATTCTAATGATTTCATCTCATGGTTTCCCATTATACTGAACACCTCGCTTCTGAAGAATTCAAAATAAATGTAGCTTTTTAACTCTCCTAGAGTAGGAAGGTTATTTCCCCCCAGTGTATGAATCCTCCTCCATTGAATATCAATCCAAACCTTACACATTTCAATGAAACCACCACTTTGTTACTATTGAAATTCCACTAAATCATAGAAAACACTTCAGTAGAAGAAACCTAGTAGTCATGAAACCATGACTTTCTATAAAGTGATGATAAAATAATCACCATATGTTATGTAACCAAGATTTAATACCACTTTTTGGTAACTAATTGTACAATAAGAAAAAGAGACAAAACCACTAGTTGGATTTGGTACAAATCTAAAATACTAATGTTAAACCACTAATACATAAATTAAACCCCCAAAACATGCAGATAGTGAGAGAAATTACAGAACATACCTAAATTGAAACAAATCTCCAAAACTAATGTACCATAACATAGAAGTAAAGATACAGCTTAGTCACTACATCAGATCTCTAAATTCAGGTTCTAGTAACCTCAAGGTTTTGAAAATGCCTCCCCTAGAGTAAAATGAGAAATAAAGGATAAACACATGTCATAAATGGAATAAGCACAGCACATGAAATTTATGTGATATGGGTGAAAATCCTACTTCATAGGGGAATACATTTACATTTATATCAAGTGATAAATTGATATATAAGGGAAACATATATTTTCTTATCCCTACCTATCCAAAGATACATGCAACGCTTTCTGGGCACCATAGTCAAATAACAATAACAACACATTTAATGAATCCATCCACCCAAAATCACTTTATGGTGAATCCCCTCAAAGGGGAAAATGATATAATTCATGTAATTATAAAATCATATTTTATTATAATAATTTTATATCTGAATATATAAATAATTATTTTATTACAACTTTATCAAATTATACGAATGAATTATTAACTATTGATATTTATTGTAAATAATTGGTCATGAAATTTAGGTTGATGCCTCCATCAAAGGTACAAAACCTAGATTTTCTTTATGAAATTTTCTTTAAAAGGTTCTAGAGAATTTGGGGACATGATGTTGTTAACCACATAAATTGTTTTTGGAGAGGTAAGAACTATCTTGAGTCTTATGATGATACTCTTAGGAATTTGATTCTAGAGGTTACTGATATGAGTTCAGTTAATAATTTTAGAATGACTAGTTCTTGTAATTTAATTTATAATGTTTTTGAAGATATTATAAAATAGACAATGGA
The DNA here is from genome assembly GCA_963277665.1 of Viscum album. Lineage (NCBI taxonomy): Eukaryota > Viridiplantae > Streptophyta > Magnoliopsida > Santalales > Viscaceae > Viscum > Viscum album. The sequence goes on from OY728128.1 coordinate 331,510,971, forward strand.
AAATCATACCATCTATTAGTTTAGTACCATAGTTCTTTTCTTATTTTTATTTGAGATATGATGTAATTAAAAGGATCAGGAAAACAATATAGTTTCTTCTAGTCATGAGTGATATTGGGAAAATCTTTTTATGAAAGGAATGACACTTCAGAAATTTGTGATTATGTAATGGGTTCATACACATATATTTTTGTTGGTTTTTTTATAAAGGAATAAACCAATAGTACTTCATGGGAGAGAAATATACATTGTTCTTGGGGTGTATAACCAATTGACTTGGGGTGAGACACAAATCATTGGGATAATGTAGTGTTTGTAGTAAACTGGAACATGATTGTTTCATGGTTGTGAGTGTGGTCACTGACTATGGAATATATTCATTAAGACTCTGGTGTTGTAGTGGAGAATAATTAATATAACTGGATAGTGGAACCATAGATAAGGGATATCCAATGTTGGGGAGCACAATATCAAATTATTCTGGAAATTATTATTATTACACCTACCTTTGGAATAATATGATGAAATCATACAACACTAATTGATTTGGGATGAATTGGGGTGTTTTATATGTATCGTTTAAAAAGTGTCTCTATTGGGTTCTATGACTTTATAAGAATGACTATGTGGGTCTTTTAAAATGATTCAACTATGTTTAAAATTTTCTTAAATGGATGTAGCTCATTTAAAATGATTATGATTTTTGGATCATGAAGATGTCTTGAATGATTTTAAAAAAATAATTTGTGGTTTTTTAAAGTGTGTTTGAAACTGATAGATTTTTATTAAAAAGGGAGTGTTATTTTAAAGAGGAATTTGTCTAATTTTTTGGATTTTTTAATGGGATTTCAAGTGTGATTTTTTAGATATTTTTCATAGGAAATTTGAATTTTATTTTTTTCATAATATTCTAAGTTTATATTTTTATAGAGATAGGAAAACCATTACATTATATCAATATTTAGTGTAGTTATTTTGTTAAATACTAATATTAAAAAATCAAATAGGATGGATATGAATAAATAATTATTGGATTCCAATTATTTGACAAGAGAGTATTAGGATGGAGTGAAAGAGTTCATCAAGTTTGAAAAATATCATCCATATGACCCTTCTCAAATCGTTTGTTCGTGTTTATTCTATTTTAATTCATGACAACTTAGTCTAGAGGATTTGTAAGAACACTGGATCTATCACAGAATAAATATAAGTTATAAATGTTGGAATAAACATGGATAAAAAGTGAATATAGCTAGTTTCTTGGATAATAGTGCATTTTATGGATCATCAGATATGATTACAAGTGTGTACAATAAATAATACCATACCTAGGACATGATTACATATATGAGTGATGATAAGGATTATATTGAGGGAATGACAAGGACAATTGAATATGAACATCATGATTGCCCAAAATTGTTTGAGCAATTAAAGTGTTGTGAAAATACACCTTTGTATGGTTGTTGCACTAAATATAAAATATTTTCTATCATACTAAAGCAGTATAATTTGAAATTAGGGAACAGATGGAGTGGAGCCAGTTTTACAGAATTAATTTCCCTCATGAAATACATGATCCTAGAAGATAACAAGCTCCCAATATGAACATAAGACACAAAAAGAATGCTATGTTCAATGAGTGTGATATCTGAATGAATACACACCTTCATGAATGACTATACACAATTTCATAAGGACCATAAATCACTTAGAGAATGCCCAAAGTATAGTGATTTTTGATACAAGAAAGATGAATCTGGTATTACAAAAGTTTAATGGTACTTTCCAATCATTCCATGTTTTAGGTGCCTATGTGGAACTGAGGAGACCCCAAGGAAATTGATGTGGCATGGAGATAGAGGAAATAAACATGGTATAATATGTCACCCAATAGACTCACCTCGGTGGAATAGAATCGATCATGGGTATCTTGATTTTGGAAATGAGAAGAGAAACCTTCCTCTTATTTTATGTACATATGGAGTGAATCCTTTTGGTTTTCAAAGTAGAACTCATATTACATGGCTGGTTATGTGGGTAAATTATAAATTTCCAATGTGGTTATGCAGGAAATAATAATACATCATACTATCTATGAATACCTTAGTAACAAAACAACTGGGTAATGATATTGATGTATATTTGGCTTCATTGGTTGAGGATTTGAAATTATTGTGGGATTTAAGTGTTACATTGAATGATGCTTATAAAATTAAAGATTTAACATTGAGATCCATGTTGTATGGGATACTAAATTTATTTCTTGATTATGGAAATTTTTCAGAATATTTCATTAAAGTAAGTCATGGGTGTCCCATCTACGAACAAGGTACATAGTCAATTAGGTTGAAACATTCATAAAAAACAAGGTTTATAAAACATTATTGATTTCTTCCCCAAAAACATATGTACCTTTCATTGAAGATATCATTCTATGGAAGTTCAGAAGAATGTACATCACCATCTCTACTAATTGGTGATCAAATGTTTGAGAAAGTAAAAGATGTGGACATTGATTTTGGAAAACTATTTTCAAAAAACCTTATAAAAACCACTTGGAAGAAGAGAATATTTTTTTATTTACTATACTCGAATTGTCTATATGTTAGTTACTTTCTTTATGTTATGCATGTTGGAAAAAATGTATGTGATAGTGTCATTGACACATTTCTAAACGGACCCAACGAAATAAAGGATTGAATTTGGGATAGGATTGGCTTGGTTAACATGGGAATATGAGAAGAGTTGGTGCTAGTGGAGGTTAAAAAAACATTTATTCCTCTAGATACTTACACTCTTTCTAAGTGGAATAGGTATCAGTTTTTCAACTCTTGAATGACATAAAGTTTCCATAGGGGTATTCATCGAATAATGAGAACATTGTGTTAATTACCAATTTAAAATTAAAGGGTCTAAAATCACATGACTGTCACATTTTGATTCAAGATCAAATTCCTATAGCTTTACATTGCATTTTTTCCAAGAATTTCCATTATAAATTAACAAATCCCTATTTCTTCTTCAAAGATATATGAAGAAATGTTATAGACCTAATGAAATTTCAGAGTATAGAAAGAGAAATTTCCATCATATTATGTGTATTGAAAATGTTATTCCCTTCGACTATCTTTGATATGATGGTTCATTTTATGAATCATTTGGTGAAAGAGATTCAGCTATGTGGTTCTGTACACTATATATGGATGTACCCCATTGAATGGTATATGAAAATTTTGATAGGGTTTGTCAAAAATCAAATTTGGCTAGAGGGTTGTATTGTGTATTGATATATTGTTGAGGAAGCCATTGAATCCTATACTGAATACCTATCAAATGTGGAAGAATTGGCCTACAGAAATCTCAGCACACTGAGTGGCTTGCAGGTGATGGAATTTCTGGTAGAGATATGGTCACAATCAATATTACACACTAGGAGTAGGCCCACCATTACATTTTTCATAATAGTTTGGAGGTTGAACCATATGTAAAAACCCACAAAGAAATTATTAGACAATTGAATCCATCAAGTGATGAAAAATAGATATCAAATACATAAAATTTACGGTTTATAAGATGGTTTCAGGATTATATATTTAAAGAGTCAGATGAAAATCCAGACACAATTGTAGAACATCTTCAATGTCCACCTAGAGGACCAAGTGTTCATTTATTATCATATAATTCTTATATAATTAATGGATATACATTCTATTCTAATAACCATGATGAATATAGAACCATGTATAATAGTGGAGTTACACTTACAGATGAAGCAATTCATGTTTACATTACTAAGGAAATATTTCCAATTTATGTGAATATGTCATACTTTGGAATCATCAAACAAATATGAGAGTTAGATTATAAAAACATTCATGTGCCGATTTTTTAGTGAAAGTGGGTTGATAATAGGATTGTTGTTAAAATAGATGAGTTAGGATTCAATAAATATGATTTCAGTAAGGAAGGGTACAAAGATAAACCGTTTATAATGGAATCACAAGAATTATATGTATTTTATGTTCTAGTTCCCACAAACCCATACTAGTCAATTGCTTTGTTTTTGACCAAAACCTCAGAAGGTTCAGATAAAAATTAAATAGTGGATGACCCTTTAATTGGGATAATGCAATCATTTCACAACAGTCCCAAAGTATATGGTGTTTATTATGTCATAGGAGACCATAATTAAGGTATTTTGATAGTTGATAGAGAAGTCAAATCACTTCATCCTTTTAAAAATGTGATTTTGATAATCAGGTTATATTTTTTTAATATACATCCTGTTGCCTTATGTTATTATATGTTCCCTACTTATTTTAAGTAATCTAAATTAAATGTTAAACCTCTTTAGAAGATAATGACATCTGCATGTGTTGATGCTCTTAATCACGAGGCACAATAGGTCTCTCAACCTGTTGCTGCTCATAGTGAAGGGAAATAATATGTCTTGCAATCTGCTTCCGCTCGTAGTGCAGAGGACCAATAGGTTTCTCAACCTATTTCTGCTACTACTCCCAGTGCAGAGGTACAACCTCCATTTGCACATGTCTATGCTAGCACTTCGAAGGAATATATTGATTATTTTTAAACTGGGGAAATGGTAGGCAATGAAACACTGGTAGTGATGAAAAAATAGGATCATCATAGATTGACTATGTTAGAACAAATACTTAAGGGAAAAACTATAGGCATCAAATATGAGGTTGTATGGTATAATCAGGGCCAGCATATTAACCCCATCAAGGATATGATCAGTAGTTACATTGGAATCTTCACCTAGTAATGCATTTCAATTGATTTATAGTCATGGAACCATGTTGTCACCAGTATTAAGACATCGATGTGGGGAGATATTACGATAACATTATGATATCAATTTTTTAATTTACTGTAAAAAAATTAATGAACATTGACTTACTCTTCATAATCCCTTGTAGAGTGCATTTATAGTGGATGACTCGAACAAGGACTATGTATTAAGGGTTTATGGAAGGATTTATAGAGGCTCTTACGCAATTTTAATGAGATGTTATCTTAAAGATATTTAAGGGAAAATAAATCCTCACCCATATCCTTTATATGCACACCAGATAAACCAAGGAGCGTCGGATGCATGTTTTCATGAGAAATAGTCTTTTTAGATACATTGTGTTTAATAATATGTCGTTTGATGATACGTGTATTCATCACATTTATTGATAGTTTTTTATTTATAAAATAGCAACTGAGTGCTGAAAATAAATAACAAGTAGCAAAACCAGCGTACCCCTACCGTAAAGCACCAATAGGGTATGCTTCACTTGAAACAAAATCAGTGTGTGTTTTAAATCTATCATAACACATTTACGTGACAAAAAATAACACCATAACTATGTTCCCATGTTTATATATAGATAGTTGAATCCAAATCCAAATTCTATTCCATCTCATGCCATGTGCTATGGAAGGGGGTGTGTGTAAACACAGATAGGATACTAATAGATGAAAACACACAAAAAGTATGGGAAATATGTGTCAGTATGAAATAATAAATATATGTTTTTATTTAAGTATATATTAAATAAAAATAATTACTTATTTTCTAATATTTTATATCTGACATAGTCACGGGAATCAACAATATCCAAACTAGATAGAGACATACTTTTAGTGTCCTCGAAGTAGTCATAAAAGTATGGACACTTTAGAGGTATGAGTTTTTGGGTGACAAACCGAACATTTTATTAGAAAAAAAAGAGGAGGATCAATGTGAAGAAATCAAAATTATAAGAGAAATAATATCTATCCTTGAAGAACATGTGAAATTATAGAGAGAGTTCATGGAAAATTTAATGGGGGTGGGGAAGAGAAGAAACAACTCAAGAACAACCAGTGTCTGAAGATCCCACCCCACCCTTACTAGATTTAAGGTGAGTTATTCCACTCAAAAACTTGTCTCATCTGGGGTAACAAATAATCGAATAATTTTTTCTTTGAATTTTGAACCAGATATACACTGATAAATTTCCTATACTGATATTTTATAGGTTAAAAATGATTTTATTTTATATCAATCAACACCCACAAATCTCTTTATAGTGAGAGATATAGTGTTCAATATCTAGAGTTCCATGAAACACATCAAACAACTTCCAGCTGGTCATGTCAAAGTGTTGATTAATGTTTCCCATGAGTCGATAACTGATATAACATTTCCAATTGATGATGAAGATATTCATAAGGTCTAACAAGCTCTGGGAACATTCATCATATGGCTATCACATATTTTAAAAAACATGTTGACAAGAAGGTATTCATTTACAATTTTTTTCTCAGGATAAACCTTTAACATTTAATGAAAAAAGGTCTAAAACGATGAATTTTATTATAGACGGACTTAGAGAAGGGGGTGAAAATAAAGAATGGATCAAATTCTTCTCAATGATCAATTGATCAATCAAAACGATCTTTGAAAAGCACCTTAAACTCAACCTTTCTATATCTGTATTTATTATCATTACGGGATCATGTGAATAAGAAGTTGAAAGAAGATGGTACTCACAAAATTATTTTTTATGAAAATATGTAGAATGAGGGAGATCCATATTTTATTAGTGTTAACAATGGAAGTGAAATCCTAGAGTATGATCAGTTAGGAGGCTTAGTTGTAAATGTATACATGAGGTATGTTTTCATGATTTGATTTTCCAAAAGCTAATATACTATAATAATTATAACTAAATACATTTAAAGTTTTTGTCAGGAATATATATGAAAAATAATTGATGGTATTTCCACATGAATAGTTTTGGACTCGTTAGTCCTCAAGTCACCTCTACAGAAGAAACACTAATAGAATCCAAAAAAGGGTGAAATAGTGGCAGGCCTGCTCAAATTGTTTAACAACAAAATTATGGATGACAGACTCTTCTTAATACCAATGATACAGGGGTAAAACTCTATAATTTAATCATATTAAATATATTTTTATTTATTTCATTTCATATTCGTTTTTGTGTTCTTAGGAAACATTGGATGCTCATTGTGGTAAATTTTTATACTCCAAAGATTTATTTCCTAGATTCACTATATGGAAATACAAAAAACCAACCTGACATGATGGAATTTTTCAATTTGTAATACACTACATCCAATATTTTAGAACTAAACAACTAGTTATATAATCTATATTATCTTTTAATGAGGATTATATTATGATAGGGTGGTGTGTTAATATCATCTACATCATGGAATGTGGCCAGGGAAAAAGGAAAAGGAACATCAAAATTACTACAACTAGATACAAATTGGGATATATATAATAAGATTTCACTATCCAAACACATATAAAAAATTACTTATTTTTCTAAATTTTTCAGCTGTGTCCGAAACAAACAAACAATAAAGACCGTGGTTATTATGTTTGTAAATTTATGAAAGATATCATATTTCATAAACAAACTAGCATCCCTGAAGAGGTATTTTTTTAAGATAATTACTATTTTAGTTGAAATATTTATTAATACTTTTTGTATTTATATTTTTTGGTACTAACATGATTTTTTTTAAAAATCATCTTTACAAGACGATATAAATTTTTTAAGAAACTAATGGGCAGCATACCTAATGGAATAATTTATAGAAATAGAATTAATATGTGACCAGTATGACTCATAATGTCTAATTTTATTTAAAAATCAATGTATTTTTAGTAAAAAGAACAAGTGACACACTGAAAACATGGAAAATGAATTAGTATTGATTTGATAGTTTATAGAAACAATTCATAATTCATTTGTGATGTGTAGGAATCAACCATACCTAAATCTGATTCATGGTGTGACCGTTATTACATTAAGTGTGTATTTTTAAATTTAATTAACAATATATATAGAAAAAAGAAGAAGTGAAATACTAAAAACCAAGAAAAAAGCTTAGGAATGTTCTGATAGATTAGTACAATGATCCATTAGTCATTTTTCACATGTAGGAATAAACCACACCTCAGTCCAACAAATAGTGTGACCAATATGACTAAAAGTGTCCGTTATCAGTTTAAAATTGATATTTTTGATCAAAATGAATCACCACAAAAAACCATGAAAACTAACTCTGATTGTATTAAAAAATTTGGACAATGATTCATAAGTTCTTTATGACGCGTATAAGGTTGTCTTATATCAAACTAACACACGATGCGACTGGTATGACTCAAAATTCATGTTTCTTGTTTGAAATGATATTTTAGTAAAAAAACACAAATGACTTACGTATAACTGATAAAACACATTCTCATTGTTTTAATACTTCAATAAAATGATCTATAAGTCATTTTTGATGTGTAGGAATCAAAACAACCTTAATCTGATGCACAATATGACTAATATGACTCAAAGTGTATTTTTTATTTAAAATTGAAGTTAATTTTATTAAAAAAACACACTTTCCAAACTAAAAACTAAGAAAATTCATTCATATTGTCTTGATAATTTATTAAAATGATCTATGAGTTGTTTGTGAGGTGTTAGAATTAACTCCATCTCAATAAAATGCATGATGAGACCTATATAAATCCAAAAGTTTCTTTTTATTTGAAATTGACATTAAATTAAGTAAAAAGAACAACTGACATACTTAAAACCAAGAATACACGTTGGGATTTTTTGATACTTTAGGAAAAAAAGACATGAGTCATTTTTGATGTGTAGGAATTGAACACACCTTAATCTGATTCATGGTGGGACTGTTGTGACTAAAATTATCTGTTATGAGTTTAAAATTTACATTTTTAGCTCAAAACACGTCACTCACCAAAAACCAAGAAAACACTTTCTGATTGTATTCATAATTTAGGACTATTTTTATTAAGTCCATCCTGATGTGTATGAAGTAGTCTAACATAAAATAAACACATGATCTGACTGATATAACTCAAAAAACGTGTTTTCGATTTGAAATGATATTTTAGTAAAAAACAAAATTGACATACTGAAAACTAAGAAAACACATTTTGATGGTTTTGATACCATGTAATAATGTTTCAAGAGTAATTTTTGACCTTTTTGGATTTACCACACATCAATATGACTAACGATGTGACTGGTATAAATCCAAATGTGTTCTTATTTAAAATTAACATTAATTTTAGTAAAAAGAACAAGTGAAAAACATAAAACCAATCAAACAGTTTCAGGTTATTTTGATACATTAAGAAAATGATCCATGATTCATTTCTTATGTGTAGGAATCAATCACACCTCAATCCAACACATGGTGTGACCTGTATGAAAAAAAGTGTCTGTTACCAGTTTAAAATTAACATTTTAGCTCAAAACATTTCACTCACTAAAAACCAAGAAAAAAACCTCCAATTGAATACATAATTTAGGAGAGAAACTCATAAGTCATTTATGATGTGTATGAAGTATTCTCACCTAAAACTAATGCATGATGTGACTGGTATGACTCAAAATGGGTGTTTCTGGTTTGAAATGATATTTTACTAAAAAAACACAACTTTCATACTAAAAAACTGAGAAAAACAATTCAGATTGTTTTGATATTTTATAAAAATGATCCATGGGTCATTTTTGATGTGATGGAATCAAAAACACCTTAATCTGATTAATGACGTGACTAGTATAAATCTAAATATTTCATTTAAATTTGATATTAAATTTATTAAAAAAACAATGGTTATAATCCAAACTATGGAAAACCATTCCAATTGTTTTGAAATTTTAGGAAAATGATCCTTACCTAATTTTTGACTTGTAGGAATCAATCCCACCATAGTAAAATGCATGGAGTGACCTGTATAACACCAAATGTGCATTTTTTATTAAAAAATTACATATTATTAATGTATTCTTTTATATAAATGTTTAATTTATTTCTTTATAGTAATACTAACATAATATTTGTTTTCTTAAATAGGGGGAACCTTTTGATTGAGTTGGGATGATTTTTTCATAAACTAATGCCATGGGCAGACATTTTTGAGAGGGGATCACTTATTTCAATGAATGAAACATTAATTTTTTTAACTTTTTATTGAATAATTATAAACGTAATTATATAAAACATTGTTTGAAATGTATATAACAATGTTTTTCAAACCCTGTTCCCACTACTTTGTTCTTGTGTGCGCTACATTGTTCTTGAATGTGCAGTGCATGTGGTGTTTTTATTGGTTGTCTAGGTGCTGGTGGGTGTGCTTTTATATAAAAATAACATCATAGGCATCTAGGCCTTTATCAATGCTATTTAGAGTGCTGAAAAAGTGGTCCTTTATCAACACTAAAAATAGCGCTGATAAAAATTATCCATTATCCATAATAAAATAGAATTGATAAGGGTGGGGGGGCTTTATTAGAATTTTTTTAGAACTATTAAAGGGGACTCTATTTTATCTTTTCTAAGATTAACAATGCATCTCTAGGGCTTTTAAAATCATTCTCTGGCACTTTTTAACGCACTTTTTATAGTAGTGACGCCAAAAAGATAAATCAATTCATCCCCTCATATCTCTTCTTTCTTGAATGTTCTACACCATCTGGGGAGTGGTGTCGGTGAAGATCCCTATCATGATCTAGATGACAGGAGGTCCGCTAATCTTTATGTAAATAAACACACTATTGGTATCCAATTCCTCTAACCCTATGACTTCCAGGCCCAACACATAAGACTTTATGGGGTTCCATATTAAAAACCAAACTTATATGTGAACCACCATCCTTTTTAGAAATGAATTTGGGATTGAGGTTTCATCAACAATCCTTCCCACAAACAAAATACCACACAATTAGATACATCTAATTCAAATCCTTTGGCACTTTCACCATAGTTTCTATCTCCACTGGGACACGCCTTCTGCCCACTATTATTATGTTGTCTTTTGATACATGAAATCAAGTTGTGTTACTCTCTATTATTCTTATGTTATTTCATATAGCTAGGTTTTAACCTATCTTTGTTGTTAAAATAATATCATGTGTTTCTCATCTGATTTATTTTTATTTCTCATTGATAAGGGTAGACTTTCGTTTGGATTTTTTGTTTCCAAATTCGCCCGCCATATTCGATGTATATGTTAGGAAGGTGGTATCGTGTGGGGAATATAGGAAAAAATCAAAATCCAACACACCACACATTTCTGGAAAAGATCATCAGTATGAGTGGGCGATTTTGGGTTATTGGATTTTTTTTAGGGTGTTATCCTTTTCCGAATCATACGATGTTTCTCATTGGTGTCCAGCACTTAATTAAAGTCTCAAAGTGCAGGTACATATTTTTCTAACTATAAATTCATACTTAAAAAATTAAATTTATATATGGTTTGTTAAAATATTTTATTTTTTCATTTGTAAAAAATGTGTTTAAAATGTGTTCAATTATATAAATGGAAAACATTTTACAATTGATAAAAATAGAATTGATAGATTTTATGGGAAAAAACATCATTTAAATTACTTTTTAAATTGAATATATTTAAATAAATAATTTTTATAATTTATTATTTTCCCTCAAATTTATAAAACATTTTATAACATACTTTCTAATGCATATTTGAAAAATAAAAATTTAAAATATATTAGAATATCAAATGCAACCTAACTTTTTAATGCTAAATATGTGAGTACGTGTTTTTTATCCTACCTCTAAAATTTATATTTCACCTGGAATCCCATATCATTTACTCCTCTGAAATGGAGATGGTGGTAAATAATATAAAATAAGAATATATTGATAATGAATATAACCTTCTTCTCACATGTGGCTTATATTATACAGTTTCTTCTGGAAACATATGTGTTAAACAATATTTCCATCTTAATGCCAATTTTTAGTGATATAAAAAGTTAATTTACATTAAAAAAATAATATTTATTAATACATCTATTTATATAAATATATATTGAATATTTAAACAACTACACATATAGATGGGTGTCAATTATTTTTTAGAGATAAAAATTGAATATATTACTAATCAAAAACATCAGGCTGAAAAATCCAATCAGGAAAAGAGTCGGCCCAACAATGATCACCACAATATTTTTATAGCATGTTAATCGATGAGGTTTCATATTACCCCCTCATTTGATAAAGGAAAAATTTCATCTAGTGAAGCTTTCAATCAGAGACAAAATCTTCCTTAGGATGATTCTAAATGGCTTCAAATATTTATAAAAATGCATTCAAGAAAAATTGCATTCAGTGAATATATATTAGAATTCACTACAACACATATACTCTTTAACAGTGCATAAAAATCCTTTTGACAGTGTTAAAAAAGCAATGTTAATTTTAGTGCTAATAAAGGGGGTCCTTTATCCACCCTAAGAAAACCCTGATAAAGTCCCCCCATTATCAGCACAATTTTAGCATGGATAAAGGTCACCATTTATCAGTGCTCAAAATAGCGCTGATAAAGGCCTTGATGGCTGCAACGTGTTATTAATATAACAGGAAACCAAACAAAAACCTGTAATTTCAAACAATTATATACAAATTTAATTGACATCATGAATACATAAATATACACCCATGGTGTATATAAAAAAATAACACTACTATATACATTTCAAATAATGTTTTATATAATTATATTTACTATTATCCAACAAACAGTTAAAAACATTCATGTTTCATATTTTAACACCCAAGATCCCCTCTCAAAAATGTCTTCTCATGGTATCAATTTCAATAAAAAATCAACCCAACTCGAGAACAAGATTCTTCCTATATATGAAAATAAATATTATGTTAGTAATACAATATAGATATAAATTAAAGATTAAAATGAAATAATACATTAATAAAATGTAACTTTTTAACAAATAAGACACTTTTGTAGTTATACTAGTCACAAAATGCATTGTATTGAGGTGGAGTGGATTCCCACACATCATAAATGAGTTATGGACTGTTGTGCTAAAATATCAAAACAATACGAATGTGTTTTCTTGGTTTTGAATATGTCACTTGTTCTATTACTAAAGTTAATATCAACTTCAAATAATGAAACATTTGTATTTATAATGGTAACACTTTGGGTCATATTGATTTATGGTTGATTCTTACCTATCAAAAATTATAGATAAATCATTTTCCTAAATTATCAAAACAATTTGAATGAGTTTTCTTGGTTTTTAGTATGTCTGTTTGTTTTTTCTTAAATTTAATTTAAAATTAGAAACATTTATTTTCAGTCATATCGGTCACATAGTGTATTGGTATGATGTGAGACTACTTTAAACACATCCACAAATTACTAATAAATCAATGTCATAGATTATCATGTCAATTGGAGTGTGTTTTCTGGGTTTTCAGTGAGTGACATGTTTTGAGCTAAAATGTGAATTTTAAACTGATAACGAACAGTTTTTGTCATACTAGTCATACCATGCATCGGATTGAGGTGTGGTTGATTATTACATGTCCCAAATTACATATGGATCATTTTAATATTTTATCAAAATAATACTAATGCGTTTACTTTCTTTTTAGTATGTCATGTGTTCTTTTTTACTTAAATTAATATCAATTTTAAATAAAATGATACATTTGGAGTTATAACAGTCACATCGTATGATGTATTAATGTGGGTTTGATTACTATATGTTACAAATAACTCATATATCATTGTCCTAAATTTTAAAAACAAACTAAATGTGTTTCCTTGGTTTTTAGTATACTGGTTGTTCTTTTTACAACAATAAATTTCAATATTAAATAAAAATAGATATTTTGAGTCATACTAGACACACTTTGTATCATAATGAGGGGAGACTAGTTCTTAAATGTCAAAAATGACTCATAGATCATTTTACTAAAGTATCAAAACAATCTAAATGTGTTTTCTTAGTTTTTAGTATGCCAGTTTTGTTTTTTTGACTAATATGTCATTTCAAACTGAAAACACACATAGTTTGACATACTGGTCAGATCGTGCATCAGGTTGACATGAAACTGATTCATACACAAAAAAATGTCTTATGAATCTTTGTCTTATACTATCAAGATAATAATAGTGTGTTTTATTGGTTTTTAGTGACTGACATTTTTTGGAAAAAAATGTCAATTTAAAACTGATAACAAACACTTTTAGTTATACTGGTTACACCATGTGTCAAATTGAGGTGTGGTTGATTCTTATGCATAAAAAATTACTCATGGATCATTTTACTAAATTATCAAAATAACACAAATTCATTTTCTCAGTTTTCAGTATGTCACTTGTTCTTTTTACTTAAATTAATGTCAATTTAAAATAAAAAGAGACACTTTGAGTCATACCAGCCACATCGTGCATTGTATTGAGGCTTGGTTGACTCCTACACATGAAAAATGATTCATGGATCATTTTACTAATTTAACAAAACTATATTAATTCATTTTCATGGTTTTCAGTTTGTAACTTTTTCCTTTTACTAAAATTAATGTCAATTTTAAATAAAAAGAGCCACTATGAGTTATATTGGCCACACCATGCATTATATTGAGGTGTGGTTGACTCCTCCATGACAAAAAATGGCTTATAGATCACTATCATAATGTATCAAAGCAATATGTATGTTTTATCACAGTTTTCATTATGTCGCATATGGGTTTTACTAAAGTGTAATTTCAAACTATAAACAAGTATTTGGAGTCATACCGGTCACATCGTGTTGCGGTTTTATATAAGACTACTTTATACACTTCCCAAATGAATTCTAAATTATTGTCCTAAATTATCTAGACAATCAATGCTTTTTTTCTATATTTTTAGTGAGTGACACGTTTTGAACTAAAATGTAAATTTTAAACTGATAACAGACACATTTAGTCATACTTTTAAATTCGTGCAACAAATTGACGTGTGGTTGATTCTTACATGTCATAAATGACTCATGGATCATTTTCCTAAAGTTTCAAAAAAAATATGAATGTGTTGGATCAGTTTTCAGAATGTCACTTGTTCTATTTTACTTAAATTAATTTCAATTTTAAATAAAAATAGAAACTTTGATTTATTCCAGTCACACCGTGCATCATATTGAGGTGCAATTGATTTCTACATGTCACAAATGAATTATAGATTGTTGTCCTAAAGTATCAAAGCAATATAAATATTTTTTTGGTTTTCAGTGTGTCACTTGTTCTTTTTACTTAAATTAATGTCAAATTTTATATTAAAAGAGACGTTTTGAGTCATAATGGTCACATCGTGTATCATTTTGAAACGAGACTAATTCCTACATGTCATAAATGATTATGGTGAGGCTGATTCCTACACATCCTAAAGTCTCAAAAAATCCCAAATTCCAATGTTACCACAAAATCCATAAAATTTCTTTATCAAACAGAAAACACTACAGTGTAGGAATTTATCAATTTCCTTTATGTTCGCTCCACTACCTTTGAAGGAAAGTGATAAATGATAACACTATAGGGGTTACATGGTTTTGAGGGTGAAGAATTATATTGAAGACATTGTCTTCATGAGTAGTCAAACATTTAATTTATATTATGTTGATAAAGTATAGAATATATAATATTATGAGGAAAAAAGTATATTAAAAAAACTTACCTTCTCATTGAATTATGAGTTGCAGCCTTAATGTCCAATCTCTCACGAGCATGATCATCTTCGAAAAAACCAACCCAATTCAAACAAATGAATCCCCCTATATAATAAAACAATTATTATGTGAGTAATACTAAAAATTATTAAATTAAACATAATTATGAAATAATCCACTACTTCTATAGAAGTCACATTTTATGTTATTTGTGTACATTCTTCCATCAGGTATGTTGTCCATTCGTTTATAAACAAATCTATATCATCTGCTGAATATGATTATTTTCAATAGTAATAGTAGTAATGGAAAAATATTTATACACAAAGGATTAATAAATATTTTAATTGAAATAGTAATTATCTTTTAAAATACCTCATCAGGGATGCTAGTTTGTTCATGGAATATAATCTCTCTCATAAACATACAAACATAATAACCACAATTTTTTTCATTTGTTTTTTTGGGACACTGTAGAAACATTGAGAAAAATAATTAATTTGTTTTGATATGTTTTTTGATAGTGAAATTTTATTATATATACCATGATACTATTTGAGTCATAGAACGAATTATGGCTCCTGTGCTTATCCCCTAGCCTCATTCCATGTTTTCGATGATATTGATGCACCGCTCTATCATAATATAATCCTCATTAAAAGATAATATAAATTATATAACATGATGATTAGTTCTAAAATTATCAATGAAGTGTATTAAAAATTGACAAACTCCATCATGTGTGGTCCATTTATTAGGTATCTGTGAATTGAATATGGGAAATAAATCTTTAGAGTATCCAAATTGACCACAATGAGCATCTAATTCATCCTAAAAACAAAAAAATGTAATAAGTAATGAATGAAATGAAAATAAATTTTATATGATTAAATTGTAGAGTTTTACCCCTGTATCATTGGTATTAATAAGATTCTTGTCTTTTATAAGTTTGCTTTCAAACGATTTGAGAAGATCTGTAACTATTTCATCCTCTCTTTTTTATTATTTTTCTGGTTGATCGGTAGAGGTGGTGTGAAGAATAATGAGTCCAAATTTTTTTTCTATGGGGAAAATCCCTTAAATTTTTATTGATATATACATGTTCCCAAAATATGAAATTTATTTAGTCATGATTAATATAGTATATCAAATTTTGGAAAATCAAATCATGAAAACATGCCTCATATATACATTTACAACTGAGGCGCCTAGCTAATTAGAGTTGTGTATTTAACTTACATTATCAAAATCAATGAAGTCTTGAACTTACTCTCCATACATATTTTCTCCAAAATCAACTATGTGACTACAACCATTTTTTTTAAATTTTATCCACACAAACTTTCAATGATAGTAAATGAAAATATAGAACATATGGGGTAATGGTTCATTTGGTAGATCTTTTTGATCAGATAGTCAATCCTTTAGAAGGTTTTGAGTTGGACTTTAGTTTCAACCCTTCCCTTTGTCCATAAGTAATGGCATTCATCAGTTTAGAAATTTTTACATGATGTTACATCCATGTGATCAATGTTCAAATAGATTGTTCAACCATATTAATATCATCCTCATCAATTGAAACATGTAGCATTATGATCGGATCATGGGATATGATAATTGACACTCTCACATGACCTATTAGATGTGGCCTATTGTGTATTATGTTTTTTGGATATTGAACACTATATCCCACTCTATAAAGCGATGGGTGGGTGTTGATAGGTATAAATCACATTCAATATCACCCTATAGAATATCAGTACAAGAAAGGGATTAGTGTCTGTCTGATTCAAATTGCACAGAAACAATTATTAGAAAATTCATTTCCTCATCCAGGATAGATCTTTGGGGGGAATGGATCACTTCAAAACAAGTGGGGGGGATCATCAGGAATTTTTTGTTCTTGAGTTATTTATTTTCTTTTCGTACCCCCTCCATAAATGATTCAAGCATCTATCTCTTTCATTGAAATTATTCTTCAAGGGTAGCTAGTCTTTCTCTCAACTATTTCATTTCATCACCTTGATCTTCTTGTTTTTTTCTCAAAATATGATCGAGGTGTCACCCCAAAACCTGCACCTCTAAAACATACATACTTTTCTTGTCGCTTCAAGGCCACCGATGGTACATGTTCATCCAATGTAGGTGTTTCTAATTCTTATGACAATTTCAGATAGAAAATATAGAAAAATAAGTAATCATTGTTATGTAATAGTGATTTTGAGAAAACAAATTTCTATTTTGTCATACATACACATATTTCCTACACATTATGTTTGTTTTCATATATTAGTAACTCAATATTTATTCAAACGTGACTCCTTCCATAGAACATGGCGGGGGATGGAAGTGGCTTTTGATTTGGAGTCATCAATATCTATATAAAGAGAAAAAGATGATTATGTTGTTATTTCATATCACATTAAATTATTATGGTATATTTAAAATGTGTACCATTTTTTCAAGATAAGAGTAACCCATCCTTGCTTTATGGTTGGAGTACATTTGTTTTTCTTCACATTCCGTATTTTCAGCACTTTTTTGTTGTTTCATAAATAAAAAATTATCAATCCATTTGATGAATACACATATCATCAAACAGTGTATTACAAGCCGCAATGTACATAAAAATACACATCCACATGACAACTAATAAACACATCCCATGATTCTTGGGTTATCTTGTGTGCATAGATAAGAGGTGGGTGCGAGATTATTTTCCCATCGACATATTTATGATGATGTCTCATTAGAATTGTGTGAAAGCATCTCTAAATCCTTCCAGCGATAATTAATACATATTTATTATGGGATTATTCTAATATAAATTCCCTCTACATGGGATGATGATGATTAATTGAATGTTTCATTATTTTATTTTTAGTTAAATAAAGAAATAATATCATAATGTTACCATAATATATTCCCACATTATTTTCTTAAGCTCGAACACAAAATGTTGACACCAACCTACCTCAATCAGCATGTGTTTCTGAGGGATGATTCCAATGTAACTACTAAACATGGCCTTGTTGGGTTTACATATTGGTCCTGTGAATTCCATCAAACCTTGTATTTGATGCCTTTTATTTTCCCCTTAATGATTTTTTCTAACATAGTCAACCAATGGAGCTCTTGTATTTTTTGTGTCAAAGGTCCTTTATTGCCATCCATTTCCTCGGAGTCAACATCATAAATATATTGTTCCTCTGGAGCGGTAGTATCGACATGTGAAGATGGTCATCATACCTATATGATGGGAAAAATGATAGGTTGAGAATCATATTGTTCCTCAGGATTAGGAGTACTAACACATGTGTATGGTCATTGTTTCTCTGCACTGCGATTAGCAGCAGGTTGGGAGACCTATTGTTCCTTAGGATTGGTTACACCAGCACATGTAGAAGTCATTGTCTATAGAAGTGGTTTAACATTTAATTTAGTGAACATAAATGCAGTAGAGAATGGATAATAACATTAGGTAACATGATTTATATTACAAAAAATATATAATCTGATTATTGAACTAGGTTTTTAAAGGATTAGGAATTTTATCCCACTATAGACTATCCAAATCCTTTCATTTTGGTCTCCTCTAACATAAGAAACAATGTCTACATTGGAACCACTGTGAAATGATAGAAAAATCCCAATGAAAGGGTCTTTCTGAGTTTAATTTTCATCTAAAACATTAGTGGTTTTGTTTGATAAAGAAACAATTGACCACTTTTGGTTTGTGAGATTTGGAAAATAACATACTTGCATTGCCTATGATGCCACTATATATGGTTCATATATGTACCATTATTTACTGAAATCCACTTTCACAAATACCAATTCATCTATTCTAATAGAACTCTTGTTATCAATCCTCTTGAATTGAAAAAAAGACACTTAAAATATTTTATAATCCAACTCTAATATTTTTTTGATGATGCCAAAGTAAGACATATTCATGTAAATTGGATTTTTAACCTTAGTATAGGAAACATGAATTGCTTTATCCACAAGTGTAGCTCCACTATTTTTCACGGTACCATCTTCATCATGTTCATTTATATTGAACAAATAATAATTAATTACATAACATTTGTAAGATAATACATACTCACATGGTCCTTCAGTTATCCATCAAAGTTGTTTTGAAATTGAATCTGGATTTTCATCTGAAATCTTAAAAATATGGTCCTAAAACCATCCTATAAGTTGTTGATTATGTGTATTTCATTTCCATATTTCTTCCCTTGATGGATTCAAATGACTAATAATTTCTTTGTGGGTTTCAACATATGGGGAAACCTCCAAACATTTATACAAAATGTAAAGGTGTTCCTACCCCCGATCTATAATATTAATTGTGACAACATCCCTTCCAAAAATTCCTTCACTTGAAATCCACCCAGTGTGACATGATTTTTGGTATATCAACACTTTCCACACCAAACATGTATTTGGTACATATTTGAATATATTCCTCAATAGTATATTTCTCTATAATACAACCCTCTAGACAAATTTGATTTTTGATATACCCTTTCAACATCTTTATATACTATTTAATAAGTTATATCCATATATAGTTTATAGGGAATAATAGTTTAATCTCTATCACAAATTAATCCATCAAATGAACAATCATATAAAATAATATTGTCGGGAAGAACAATTCTAATTAAAATAATATGATAAAAATTTCTCTTTCCATAGTCGGTAATTTCATCAGGTCTATAGCTTTGCTTCATATAGATTTGAATATTAAACAATTCATGGTTAATGTATGACCAGGATTTTTGGAAAAAATGAAATGTAATGATATAGGAATTATATTTGGCCTCAAAACATGATAGTCATGTTATTTTAGAACCATTAACTTTAAATAAATAATTTTCATGATGTTCTTTATATTTGAGAAATACCTATTTGAAACCTTTACAACATTCAAGAAGTTACAAAAATAATATCTCTCATTCCTAGAAAGAGTGTCAGTAGCTGGAGGAAGAAAATTTCATTTTTCACCATTCACTAGTGCAAACTCTTCTCATATTCCCATGTCAACCATGTCCAACCTAGCCATAATTCTATCCTTTGTTTTGTCGGGTTCATTTATAAATGGGCCAATAACACTATCACATACATTTATTTCAATATTAATAACATCAAGAAATTTTTTGATCAACAGACAATTCTACTAAGGTAATTTAAAAATATGATTGCTTTTTCTGATCGGTTTTGATAATGTTTTTCAAAAATGGTTTTCTAAAAGCAGTGTCTACATATTCTACTTTCACAAATAGTCGATCCCCTATCAGTGTAGACCATGTTGTAAATTTTTCTAAACATCCATTGAATAATGTCACCAAATATTGGTACTTATTCCATAATGGTATAAATCTGTGATGTCTAGTAAACACATGTTTTTATTAATGTTTCAACATAACTAATTGTGTACCTTTTTTGAAAATGGGACACCCTTGAGTTACTTTAATTTTATATCATAAAACAATTCCTTAAGAAAAAAAGTCACTTATCATATCGTACAACATGGTTCTCAATGTGAAATATTCATTTCTACAAGCATTATACAACGTAGAACCTGACTCTCGCAATAATTTTAAATCCTCAACCAATAGTGCTGAATAAACATCAATATCATCACCAGGTTTTTTTGTCCTAATATAAGCATTGATAACTTGAGGTATTTTTGTTTCATGCATAACCATGGTGGTAAGTTATAATTTGACAACATAACTATTCATTTACTATGATGAATGATTTGAAAACCAAAAGGATTCACTCTATCTGTACATAACGCAAGGTGAAGGTTTCTCAGCTCACTTCCAAATTTAGGATACTCATGATAAATTCTCTTCCACTGGGGAGATTCTACTAGGATACATGGTTTCCCATCTTTAATTTTTGTTTCTACTTGCCTCATCAATTTCCTTAAAGTCTCCTCACTTTCATATAGGTTCCTAAACCATGGAATGATAGAAAAGTACCATAAAAATTTCATAGGACCATATTCATCTTTCTTTTATTAAGAAGCACAACAATTTGGATATTCTACAAGTGATTAGAAGTCATTGAGGAATAGTATACAGTCATTTCAGCTATTGTGTATTCTTTAAGAGATCATGCTCATCGAGAAAAGTATTATATTGGTGTTGTATTTTTTTCTATAGACCTCAATATATTCTTCGAGCTTGCCATTCAAGAGATCAAGTAGTTATATAAAACTAGCATCACTCTCTCTCTTTCCTACTTTCAACTTTTATAGCTTTACTATACATGGAATTGTTGTTTATTTAGTGAAACCAGCATGCAATGACTTATTTTCACAACCCATTAAATTCTTAAACATTTTTGGGAAATCAAAAATTTCATCATCAATATTCTTTTTCATTTCCTCAATATTATCTTCACCATCATTCACATATGTAATCATATCCTTGATGTAGTCTTCTTCATTGTCCACAATTATAAGCATATTAGATGATCCAAAAAACATAGTTCTATCCCAGCCACTAGTTACATTCACTTTAACCCATATTTATTTTAACATTTATAACTTTGAACTATTCTATGATAGATCCAATGTTCTTCCAACTACACTAGACTAATTAGTCTTGAATAACAACAATGTAAATAGGGGAAAATGATTTGAGAAGGGTCATATGCATGATCATTTTCAAACATTATGAACTCTTTCACTCCATGTTCATACTCTTTTGATAGATGATTTACATCCATCCATTATTTATTCATTTCCATCCTATTTGATTATATTATATTAATATTTTAAAAAATAAATACAAAAAAGGGTCCTTTCAAATAATGGGAACTCAACATTTGAATGATTTTTATTATTTCATTTTTTTTCCTAAGACTCATCCCATTAGAAGGTAACAACAAACTAGAAAGAAGATGTAATTATAATGTACTCCCCTAATTTAAACCATGGAGGTGATGTTATATGGAATATATGTTTTAGAGTTGTAATGGGGTCAAACATTAATTCACCTTTTTCGAGAGTTAGTTCATGATGGATATCCTATGGGTTGGGTAGAGTTAGTTACATGACCTTTCCATGGTTTTATTATCAATATACTTGTCTTCACTCTAAAATTTAATGGTTATTATAATTCTATAAAAATAAAAACCTAAAATATTGTGGGAAAACTACTTTTCATGATTCCTTTGTAAACTAATTATAAAATCACAATTGAAATCCCATTAAAAAACAAACCATTTACATAAATTCCTCTTTAAAATAGTGAACTCTTTTTAAAATGAACCAATCAGTTCATAACACTATTTCAAAAATACATGAAAACTTTGAAAACAATACAATTTATTAAAAATGAAATCCATATTTTTCAAGTTAAATCATTTCCACATATTCCAAAAATGTTCTCAAACTTTTCATAATTAAATCAAGCACATCTCAAAAATTTTAAATTCAATAAATTCCTTATTCTAAGGAAATATTCACATAGTTTCAAAAATTAATGCATTTCTCAAAATCCCCTTTTAATTTCAATATAAAAAATTCCATGTAAAAATTAAAAGGGAAGAGAAACAATATATAAAACATTTCAGAACCATTAAAATACATTTCATTCCCACAAAAATTTCGTTTTAAAATCAACTCACTCAATAAAATCTCATTTTATATTCAAAAATATTATTTTCTAAACATAAAACAATATTTTAAGTAGTAAAATAGAATATTATAGAAAAACATATATGAATTGGTAGATAATTCATTATTACTGTTTAAATGATTGGGGAAAATAGTATAAAAGTGAAATTTAATGTCATGCCAAAGATAGGAAATCAAAGAATCAATATATATACCATATGAACATGAATATGTCCATATATAGTTCTAAGAAATAGATCTCACACATAGATTGGGATCATACACAAGGGGAATATAATTGTTCAAGTTCACATTATGGCCAATTATTTTAAAGATCATATCAAGTATGATTCGAATACGCAGGTAATCACACTTTATTATGAGTTATATAGGGTTTTTAAATCCTCCATGATATGTAGATCACTATTGTGTTTCATAGAAATATCCAACCCATTCTAAAACCACTTCAACTCTTTAAAAAAACAAATCACAAAAAAATATAGAAACAACATTGAAACATTTTCATTGACAAGAATCCTCATTGAATAAATAAATTTCTTTACATAAATCATTTGGTATCCAATAAAATCATTTGTCATCAAATATTCTTCAACATATTTCAATAATATCAAACATCATCAGTGATTGTCAACAAATGTCAAGTGCAACACAATAGAAAAATAATTTTCTCCAATTGGATTTTTTCACAATGCCTACATTCATAAAAATAAACAACGATAAGGGATAGATAAAATTTATCCCCCATTCATTCATAATATTTGGTCCTAAAAATATTACATTTTTTTACCATCCTACAGATTTTGATGTAAAATTTTAAAGGGTCCAATCATATGACCACGTAGAATCTTCTTCTAGTTAAAAATTGAACACCACCATAAATCATAGTGAGGAGTATTTAATTAACTAGTAATAATATATTGGACAATTATAAGTTTAAGAAAAAAGTGAATTATTCAATATTGCAATGTCAACCTAAAATCTCGATCAAATACCTCTATTTTGCTAAAAACAGTGGATTATATCTCACTTGATCTCACTACTTCCAATAATAATATAAATCTATATGCACAAATAATAACTTTATATACACCTAATTATGATCATTTAAAACTTATGATATGGTGGTAGGGATGGCTTGCAATGCCCAAACCCATATTTCTAAGAGTTGGAGCATTATTTTATTACATTGGCATGATCATAAGAAATAAAATACTGAAAGACTAATCAGTTTATTATCCTTTGAAAAACTAGATACAAACTTATGTTTTACATTACATTTTAAAATAAAAAACAACATATTATCTTCTCTTAAAAACAATCATATTCCTCATATTAACCCTACAGGTTAGTCATAATATTCTTCTTCAAATCCTGGGGTAAAATGAAATATAAGAAAGGGGTGAGCTCAGATGTCGAGTAAGGATAAAGAATTGGTCTCGCCCAAAATTACCCAAGATTTAAGGGTTATGCGGTCTCTTGTAGTTTAGATTGGGTTGTCGAATCCTCAAAGAATGAAAAAGAACCTATAGACACACAATATAAAAAGATGGATTTTTGGCTATGAAGTGGACAACTTATGTTGATTTTAGATGGTTTAAAAATAGCACTCTGTGATCTATGTGAATTCAAATTATGAGAAAATGAGTTGATCCTAGGTTATTGCTCAGGGTGGATTAGTTGAATTCCTTTTTTAACGATTTCAATTTCATTAACCTGAGAAGGATTCGTGTAATGAATTCAAAATAACCTCATTACATGCTAGTTAAAAACATTCAAAAACACATTCTAATCACCAATACACTTTTAGAATCATTTTCATGATCACTATAAGGTAAAGGGTCTAATTAGAAAATAATTGACGGGAGAATAAATTCAATAATGAAGAGGAATATAGAAAATAAATGAAGAGAGAAAATCAAATAAAATAAACTCATAACATTTACAGGGTGATAAATAACATTCAATCCATCCCCTTGTAACTTCCATGGATAAACCCCTAAAAGAGTTATCCCTCCATTGATGACATGTTTTCAATGGAAGTGGGAAGTAGACAGATAAGGGCGGAATTGAAAAGTAAAATCAACAAAATAAATATCAATTCACTATTGTGTGAAGAATATCATATGTTTTGGTGTGAATATGTTTACCCCTCAGAATAAGAGTAGAATAAGAACTTTTATTAAAAACTAAGGTGATTAGAACAACTTACATGATAAAGAAGAACATTACAGTGAAAAATTGGCATAATAACATTACAATGAAAACAAAGCTTCAAGATCCATAAATCCTCCACCACTACTTCCTTTAATAGGAAATTAGAAAGCCTTTGGTCAATCCCCCATCTTTCCAAGTCACATCAATTAATTATGGTGGGTCTAGGTAGGTGAAAAATTAAGGGAGATAAGACTTTTCCACTCTTTCCCTGAAGTGGCTACCAGCTTGCATCCACCGAACATAACCACCAAAATGACCTTCTAGATAGAAGAATTAGAGTGGAAAATTGAATGATAAAATGTATCCCTAGATGTCTTCTAATATCCTGTAAAATTTCAGTGGAACATATATCGTGGGATATGAGATTTTATTTAAATAATGGGATATTTTTCTGGGCCATAGAATCTGGCACAGAATTTCTTCTTCAACTAAGGCCACCTATAAATCCATTAAAATATAAAAATTAGATTGGTAAAATGTTGAATTAAATGTTTCCCATGATATCATCTATCATCAGTTAAATATTTATGGTCATTGGGCTTTAATCTTTTCTCCTATAGAACTTTTATTGGGATGATGTTCAGTTCAATTCACCCAAAATGTTGTTGGTTCAAGGCCCACATTGGTAGTCTTCCAATGTAAATATTCAAGTACTCTAAAATAATGAATGGTTCCTTATTGCATGGTAGACCTGAAAATAAAATATTAAAATAAAATCAATATCATTTTGTGTTTTATGATATGTTCAATAATGTACCCTATAATAGTTCATTTTAAGATGGAATTACAATCATAATGTGAAATAATGTTAATGAAAATGGTGTTTATAATTAATAAATAACATGAATATTATATTATAAACAATTAATATTAGATTCTTTTAGGGGTTAATCAACAATATAGAAAAATCTACCATAAATAAGTATAAACATTAAATTCAAGGTATAAAACTGAAACACAAGACTTTTAAACTTAATATTTAGTATAATATGGAAATAATAAATAAAATAATTCCATTTAAACATTTGGATGGATATTCTAATATTATAATAATCACATGAAATATCAATAACTAAACTCAAAATGAGGTAATGCATAATCCCAGAAATCATATCATCAAGGCCCCATGTTAAAACCATAAATAACCATACCATCCAGGCCTCATACCAAGACACTAGTTTGTCTCATGAGACCTACTGATGCATTGGGGGCCCCAGAATCACTTACTAAGTCCAATGAATCACTCTTATGAAAGTGGTAAAACATAACATAAACATTCATATTAAATATAGCATATGAAATGTCAATACTTTAACCATAAACCATTAATGTAATCAAAATAGCACATTGACAGTCAAATATATCATAAAACCTTCTATAAAATATGGAAATTGTTTCATAATAAATCAACCTCAATTAAGTATAAATTACAACATAGGATATTGATATAGAGGAAAATAATCTAATTAAATCATAAAAACTCATTAATAGAAATATCCATTTCTTACTTCAAAAACATTTTAAATCTAAAAAATTATAAAAGAAAATTTTCATATGAAAATAACCTAGTAATCTTGTAGGGGAAGCTTCAAAATTGTAAGGCGTTATAATGGAAGAAAATAGCCCCTCACACCGTATAAGTTAAAAAAACATTCATAACTTAAATTGTCTAAAAGGTCGTAAAGTACCTCATTTGGAAAAAGATAGAAATATTTCTTTCAAAACATTTTATAAAAAGTCAAACATGGGAAAAATGACTTTAATCAATTAATGATAATTTTTTGAAATACATTTTATGAAATACAGACATGGATGATAAAGATGTCCCAGAAGATACTTACTTATAAACAACCTCAGATAATAATGATACTATGAAATTAACCCTTACATATTAAATTATTTTATTTAATGGTGTTTTAACATCCAATATATTGGTTAAAACATTTAATTAAATTATACCAGGACCATATCTATATTTATGATATCATATATGATCCTCTTATATCATTTTTAATAATATTTCATCGTTACCATTGATTCGGTTGTTAATTGCATCATTTTCCTATGCATGTTTTGTTGTGTAAGTAATATTTTGTATGACTATGATGTATATTATAATTATATATAATGATATTAAGTTCATAATTATTTTTTTTACTCATCGTATACATTTTATAAATGTGGAGAATGAATCTCACCACGCCGCGGAGAGGGTAGGTCATACATACGCACATGCGAAAATATCATTCCCTTGATGGTTAAATGGAATGTAATTGTATTTTATATTATGTATAAATAATAATTATAATATTATATTTATTTTTTATAACCATTATACAAATATTTATACACATCCAAATAAAGTAGTGTTGAATAAAAAATTACACCATGATGTGGAGGCAGTAAGCCGTACGTACGCACGCATGATGATATTTTTATCCGTATGATGGATAAAATGTTAAAAATAGATGTACCATGATTATAATAAAATCTCATATATGGATGATACTATATTTATTAATTTATTATTTAAACAACATATAAATAGGATATAGAAGAAGAAACAAACTTTGATAAGGTAATGAAAACATTTGCCTCTTTTTCAGGTATCTCCATTTCATTTTCACAAAATTACACTTTATGATGGATTTATTCCAAAATTATAGACTCTAGGATGTAGTGAGGAAATTTGGGAGTGGAAATGGGTAGGGTTTGGCATAAATAAATGGATTTAGAGGTGTTAATTAAAGAGAAGAAGAAGTGACCATTTATAAGAGATGGGAGGGGCACTTTAGGAAAATCTTAAAATATTAAATTAATATAAATTACTTTTCAATTAAAAATGAATCCAAAGTGAGTATACTCGAGTATATGATAATTATGGGTCTAAATATAATCAACCAATGAATTTTATACATGTTTAGGCCATAAAAATAACCTTATCTTTTGGCTTCAACCCTTAAATAATTTAACCTTTACCTTGACAACTTGTCTTTTTACACTATTGGGTTAATATAGTTAATATAAAATACCAATAGGACCCCAATTGTATAATTTATGAAATATTTAACACTATAAAATTTAGTTTCCTTGACCGGGTATTTTTATTAATTTTATAACATTTAATAAAATATTATTTATTTTAAAGTATCATTTTTATCAATTTTAATTATATTTAATATTTTTATTTAAAAAAACCTACATGATTACTACAAAACAACACTTAAAATATGTTACTAACATGTATATTTTATTTAAAAAAAATTTACATGTCATTAATTAAGTTGAATTATATTTATTTTAATACTTTTAATATCATTTATTTGATAATTTATTTAGAAAATAATATCTACTTCACTATTATGTCCACATTACTGGTAATTATTTAATATATAAAAGTTATAAATAAATTTATATGAGGTAGGTTATACTTTATATATCTATATAATTTTTATAGTCGATGTTATCTTCAGGAAATATCTATATTAAAATTATTATACTTATAATAAAAGAGAGTGTGACATTTTGTCACATTCATTAAATTAATAAAATTTATGTCATATTCATGGAAAAGGGTCCATTAAGTGAATAAATTTCAGAAACTAGGTGATATGTTTAGAATGTAATCATCCAATTGGGTTTTTACATGTGTTAGGGTAATTTTATAATATTAATTTTACCTTTCATTACCTGATTTACCCTTAACTGCGGTAATATTTTTTTACTAATGTTACTATTCATAAGATAAAATGAAATACAAGTAACCAATTAACATAATTTGAACCCATTGATTCCAAAAATGGAATCCATTTTTCAAAAGTTAAAACATATAAGTTTCCATAATTAATTTAAAATTAATCGTTGATGGGAAAATGAGAGAATGTGTTTTTCAAAAGTAAAAAACCATCAAAATATTGGCATGTGTTTATATCTAATTTTAATGTGAAATTAATTCCATTGAACTAAATTATGTAAAATTATAAAAACATAATCTAATTATACTTTAAAAATAATTAAAAGTATAATCTAACAATATAAATAAATTTGATGAAAAAATAGTTTTGAATTCAAATGCAATATTTTTCAATATCCATTAAAATATGAAAGTTTTCAGAAATACACCAAACATTTGTCAAAACTAAATATTTGTGTCCATTTTCTAAATAATAAATTTATTTTTGTAAAATTTAATATATAAAAGTGTCAAATATTGGAATTTAAAAGGGTTCTCCAGTAAAAGATGATAGAAATACATTTTTTGAAAAATACTTCTTTTATTCAAAAAATTAAATTTGTTATTCTATCATGTCTAAGAAACAAATGAGATGAATAGTAAAATAATATGGAATATATAAATGTGAAAATGTGGTTAATACTATTCATAATAGTTTTTTAAACAACTAGTCATGGTGTGATCGAACTTAGTGTTGCATGCACTGCAAGCTATTGAATTATTTAAAAAGAAGCATACTGTGGAAGCTTGGGGTGTCACATTATTCCATCCTTAAAATAATTTCGACCTTGAAATTTCTAGAATATCACTTCAAAAAGATATTCATGTGGTTCTTCATTATATGTTCTTCAGGTTCCCATGTTGCCTCATCCATTTTATGGTTTCTCCAAAGAACTATTACCAGATGAGTCATCCGATTTCTCAACCCCTGTTCTCTAGGGTGAAGAATCTAGACAGATTATTCACAATAAGACAGATCAGGTTCAAGTTCTATATATTTTTTGTGAGTAGATGCATTTTTTCTAGAATTTATTTCCTTAACATTGATACATGAAACACATCATGAACTTTGGAGAGACTTGGAGGCATATCCAAATGGTATGTTACAACTCTAATTTGTTCCAGAATCTCAAAAGATTTGATGTACCTGGGACTTAGTTCCCCCTTCCTACCAAATCATAAAACATCATTCAATAGATATAACTTCAAGAAAACATGATCTCACACTTGAAATTTCCAAATAATTCATCTGGTTATCAGTATATCTCTTTGCCTACTTTGAGATGTTTTTATATGGGTCTGAATAGTATTTACCTTTTCCATTGTTTCTTCAACAAGTTCTACACCTACAAATTTTCTTTCACCAACATCATCCAAACAAGTTGGTTTATGTAATTTCTTTCCATATAACACTTCATATGGTTCCATATAAATACTTTAATGGAATCTATTATTATAGGAAAATTCTACTATAGGTAAATATCTATCCTACATACCTTGAAAGTCAGTTGAGTAGGATCTCAAAATGTATTCTAAATCTTGAATGGTCCTTTATGACTGTCCATCAGTTTGAGGGTGATAGGCAGTGCTCAAATAAAGCTGAGTATCAAGGGCCTTCTGAATACCTTCCTAGAATTATGAGGTAAAATGAGGACCAAGGTCAGAAACAATTGATAGGGGTACACCATGAAGTCTTACCACTTCATTAATATATCGTCTTGACAAATCATCAAGTTATATATCTTCTCTTATATAATGAAAATGAGATGATTTGGTAATACGATTGATAATAATACATATCACATCATTTATTCTATGTGTCTTTGGTAGCCCCATGGAAAAGTCCATCATAATATCATTCCATTTTCACACAGGTATAGGAAGAGGTTGCATGACTCCTCTAGGGTGTTGTCTTCCAGCCTTCACTTATTGACAAACCAAACATCTTGTCACATAATCAAAAATCTCTCTATTCATGTTGTCCCATCAAAATTTTATTTCAAATCCCTATACATATTACTACTACCAGGGTATATAGAGAAATTGGAGCTATGAGCATCATCAAATAATTCTATTTTTAGCTCAGATATAGCAGGAACACAAAGCCTCTTCCCAAATTTCAAAATGCCATCTTCAAATAAGAAGTCAATCAATCTCCCCTCATTCACAGCTTTATTTTTCACTTTGAAACTCCTCACTATCAAACTGAGAATTTTTTATCCTTTCCAGTAAATATGGTTTTGGAAACTATTTTAAAAAGTTTTTATGTTTCACATTCCATGATAATTATGATATCCATATTTACTGGATCCATAAACTTAGGATCCCTTTCAACTATCATTTTGTTTATAATCCCGTGGTCCTTTATACTCAAAGCATTTGTACCATTATTTTCCTTCCTTGGGTGGTAGTGTATTGTGAAATCATAATCCTTGAATAGCTCAAGAAATATCCTTTGTCTCATATTGAGTTTTATCTGTGAGAAAATATATTTCAAATTCTTTTGATCTGTATATATCTCACATATTTCAACGAATAGATAGTGTCTCTATATATTTATATTAATGATTTCTAATGCTTACTCAAGATCAAGAGTTGGGTGGTTTTTTCCTGATTTTTTAATTTCCTTGATCTATATTTAATAACCCTATCATTCTACATAAAGACACAACCATGTCCTTTCCTTGAGGCATTGCTATAAATCACAAACCCATCATTCCATGTGGTAAAGTTTGGATAGAAGCATCAGTAATATTCTCTTCAATTATTCAAAAATTATTCACACTCTTTTGTCAAAACGAATTTGACCCCTTTACATGTGAGCTTTGTTAATGGGTTTTCCGATCTGGAAAAAGTATGGATGAAACACCTAAAGTAACCTGCTAAACCAATAAAACAATGTACCTCGATTATACTCATCAGTTCTGGTCATTCTTGGATATTTTTTGTCTTTCCATGATCAACAGAGATTCCATCCTTGGAGACAATATGGCCAAGAAAAGAAATTTCATGATGCCAAAATTCACTCTTTCTAAACATCCCATGTAGTTCATTTCTTCTAAGAGTCTTTAGAACAATCCTCAAGTGGTTCTCATGACTTTTTATCTCTTGGAGTATACCATGATATCATCAATAAATAATATGAAGAAATAATATTGATATTCCTTGAACACTCTGTTCATTAGATCTATGAAAACAGAGGGTGCATTAGTTAATCCAAATGGCATTACTATAAATTATAAATGACCATACCTTGTTAGGAATAATGTATTTGGAATATATTCCTTTTTTACACACAATTTATGATATCCATAACAAAGGTCAATATTTGAAAAATATTGAGCTTCATGAATTTGATCAAACAAATCATCAATGTGAGGTAGATGATTGTTGTTCCTTATTATAACAGTATTTATTTATCTATAGTCAATTTATGACATCATTAGTCTTTCTTTATTCTTAACAAAAATAACTGGGGCTCCCCAGAGTGAAACACTAGGGGTGAATAAATCCATTTTACTCAACTCTTCCAGTTGTTTCTTCAACTCTACTAATTTCACAGTGGCCATTCTATAGGTAGGTTTTGATATTGGTGTTGCATTAGGGATTAAATCAATAATAAACTCAACTTCCCACTCTAGAGTATATCCAGATAAATCATTTGAAAATATATCAACATATTATCCTATAATAGGAATATCCTCAATTTTAATATTTCTTTCTTCATACATAGATTTTATTTTTTCCTCCTCCCCAATAATCTCATTCAATAAAGATAATGGGGGTGGATTTTAATAAGAATCAGGTGATGAAGTTTCTACTATAAAGATAATAGATTCTATATCTTCCTCACAAATCACAACATTGATCTTATTAAAATAAATTTTCACATCATATTTTGATATCGAGTCTATACCCAGGATTATATCACGGTTAACCATATGTATGATGGTGAAGTCAATATATAATGCACATTTATGTGCCTTAATTAGAACTTCCTAACACAACATTCTTTCAATGAGACTTCCCTTAAGGGTTTTGACTGACAACTCCCTTGATAATGTGAATTGGAAATGTTTAATTTTATAAAGAATACTGGGAAGAAATAATAGAATTGGAGGATCTGAAATCAAATAAATCTTGGGATAAATTTTGGAATATGATTAAAGTACCTTCCACCACATCATTATGAAATTCATCCTTAGTAGTTTTGATTGAAAAATATTGTCCATTCCCCCTTGTCCTTTTTTGGGTCATGTTTGCTTTATGTTTAGGAAAATCATTTGCATAATTTCCCATATCTTTACAGTTGTAGCACTAAACACTGATAACTTCTTTATTCTCCATGCAATAACAATCTTGATGTCCTTTTTATCCACACTTATGACAAACTACCATCACCATTCAGAACGTACTTGGGTGTTTCTTCCCACAACTAATGTAGGGTTGAAAGTCAAATTTTCTGTTATTCCCCTTATTTCCTTTTCCAGAGTGTTCAGTGGCCCTCTTCTTCTCTTGATTTACTTTAATGTCATAAGAATTAGAGAATTAATTTTCCATTGTAATATCACATGTGAATATATGTTCATATTATAAGAAAAATTGGGAGACCAATTCTCATCAGATGAATAGTTTTAACCCATCAAAAAATCAATAAATCTTACTTCTTGGATCACATATGTCATCTGCAATATTCCTTTCTAACCTTATGAAGTTAGATTTATACATTACAAAATTTTCATCCCCCTTTTTCCTCAGACTCAAAAATTTCCTCTTCATAACTTCTTTTGGAAAATGAGGAAGGTATTTTTTCTAGGAAGAGTTCTTAAAATTCCCTCTATTCCATATTTTCTACCTCTTCAACATCCTTCATGTTTTGAATTAATGACCACCATTGATCTGCATCTCTTAACACACAATAGTCTACAAAAAAAACTTTTTCCCTCTCGTTACTCAACAAAGTAAGATATATTTTACCTAAGGAACTTATCCAATGCTCTCCTACAAAAGGATTTATAGTCCCATTGAATGTTGGGGTCTATTGCCTTATGAAGAAGTATAACATTGATCCTCCATGTTGTGGATCAAGCTACTCTATATGGGTAAGGTTTTTATTCATAACCTAAGTCAGTTGTCCAAGTATGGTTATATATTGTTTAACACCAGTTGTATCACCAGCTTCAATATCATTATCTTGTGTAGGGGGGATCCCTACATGGATTTCGTGTGTTGATATGGTTTCCATTCCTTTCACTAGGTTCCATTTCTAAACAACAAAATTCACTATATTTGGTTATGAATCATAATGCATAATTTCAAAATACATAATATAAACTGAAAAGTTTATGCATATATAATCTCAGAATCATAAAATGGTTTCATTGGGGATATATTTGCTTTCAAATCATTTATAATGGTTTGTAAAGAAAATGTGAATTATCCTAAACATATATCCCAAGAGTGTCAAACCAGGTGAACAGTAAGGCTCGTTATTGGGTACCAGGTTACCCTGAGTCAAGTTTGGAACACCTTGTTGGAGTTATTACTCCTAGGTACATCTGTTCCATAACTACCCCAACTAAAAGTATCCAAATAGGTATTTATATTCTAGGAATACCTATATAGTCTTTACATTTCCAAAATTTCTAGATGTTCTTATATATTTTTCCTCCAAGTGTATATTACGGTTAATGTTCCCTAATCATCGTTTTTCTAAATCTAGTTCCAGGTTTTATACTAAAAATCATCTGATATCAACTATGATTCCTTGAACCTAGTTTCCCAAATTCAGTACTTTATTTTATTAAATTGGCATGATCACAATCAAATCCTGAATGACTGACCAGTTTAGTAGCCTTGAAAAAACTAGATACAAACATAAGTTTTTCATTACATCTTGAAATGAAAAACAACATATTATCTCCATTTTAAAACACTCATATCCCTTAGATAATACCTACAAGTCAATCATAATAAACCTCTACGCATTCGGGGAAAATATAAAACATAAGAAAGGATTGATATTAGATGCTTAGTAAGGATAAACAATATATATAATGTTATCATAAATAAGAAAAAAATTGAAGGCATGTTATAAAACTAAAAGAAAAATATTTTTAAACATATTATTTAATATAATATGGAAATAATAAATCAAATAATTCTATTTAAACATTAACACAGATTTTCTACTAGTCTAATAATCACATGAAATTTCAATAACTAAACTAATAATGAAGGAATGCATAATTTCAAACATCATACCCTCAAGGCCTCATGCCAAGACTGTAAAAAACTATATTTTAAAGGCCCCAAGCCATGAAACTTGTTGGTATCATGAGATGTACTAATGAATCGAGGGGTTATATCAGGACACACCATTCACTTACTAAGTCTAATGCATTCCTCTTATGAAAGGGGTAAAACATAACATAAACATTCGCATTAAAAATAGCATTTGAAATGTTAGTAAATTAACCATAAACTATGAATGGTATCAAAATAGCACATCCACATTCAAATAAATCATAAACCCATTAATACAATATGGTAGATTGTATCATAATAAATAAATTTAAATTTTGCATAAAATCTAACAAAGGATGTTGAAATAGATGAAAATAATCTAATTAAATCATAAAAACTCTTCAAGAGACATATCACTTTTTTACATTGAAATCATTTAAAAGGAAAACAATTATAGGAGTTCTTATGAAAATAACCTTGTAATATTATAAGGTAAGCTTCAAAATGGTAAGTCATTATAACATCATAAAATAGTCATTCACGCTGTATATTTTAAAAAAATTCTTTCCTTAATTTGTCTAAAGGTCATAAAGCACCTCATTTGGAAAACGATAGAAAGATTAATTTCAAAACAATTTATAAAATTAAAACATGGGTAAAAAAGAATTTATTCAATTTTTTATAATATTTTGAAATATATTTTTTCGAAACATGGACATGGAAGATAAATATTTATCAGTAGATACTTATGTATAACTAACCTTAGATAATAATGAGATTTTGAAATTAACCCTTACCACGAACATTCCTTTAGTCGAGGGTGTTTTAACCTCTTTTATAATGTTTAAATCATGTAATTAAATTATACTAGGACCATATCTAGATTTATGATTTCATATATGATCATGTTATATCATTTTGTTAATAATATTTTAGTATAACCATTATTTCAGGTGTTAAAAACATCATTTTCCAATGCATGTTTTGTTTTTTAAGTATGTTTTTTATGCATATGATATATTTTATTCATATAAAAAATTATATTAAGTTCATAATTATTTTTTTTAATCATCAGATAAATTTTATAATTGTGGAGAATGAATCTCATCGCGTCATAGAGATTGTAGACCGTACATACATATGAGCGATGATATCATTCCCTTGATGGTTAAATGGTATGGAAGTGGATGTTATATTATTTATAAAGAATAATTATCTTATTATATAAATTATTTATATCCATTATACTCATCATTATACCCATCCAAATAAAATATTTTCGAATAAAAAATTACACCACGGTGTGGAGACAGTAAGCCATATGTACGGACACATGGTGATATTATTATTTATATGATGGATTAAATGAGGAATATGATTGTCCCATGATTAAAGTAACATCTCAGTATATGTATGATACTATATTAATTACTTTATTATGTAAACAATATAAAAAGGGGAAGTAGAAGAAGAAAATAACTTTGAAATAAGTGATAAAACAATTACCTCATTTTTAAGTTTCTCCTTTTGATTTACACAAAAGAACTTCTTTGAATGGATTTATGATGAATGTAAGGCCTCTAGGATGTAGTGTGGGATTTTTGGGAGATTAAATGGGAAATATTTGGATGAAATAAAGGGATTTAGATGTGTGAATTTAAGATAAGGAGAAGTGCCTTTTTCTAAGATAGGGGATGTGAACTTTAGGAATCTCATAAAATACTAAATTAATATAAAATAATTTTGAATTATAAATGGATCCAAAGAGAGTTAATTTGAGTATAATATGAGTATGTGTATAAATATCATCATCCAATGAACTTTATACATGTTATGGTCATAAAATTAACCTTATCTTTTGTCTTTAACCCTTAAATAATTTAACCTTTACAATGACAAATTATCATTTTTACACTATAGGGTTAATATAGTTACAATAAAATTCCAAAAGGACCCAAATTGGATCATTTATGAAATTTATAACACTATAGAAGTTATTTGGATGAACCTATTATTTTTATGAATTTTATAAAATTTGATATAATACTATTCATTTTAAAGTATCATTTATGTCAACTTTGATACTAATTAATATTTTCATAATAAAAAAATCCAACAAGATATGTAACGCCTTGACCCTAGTTACCCAGATATGGTGCATTATTACGTAACATTTTCATTATCACAAAACATCAATTCTTGAAAGACCAATTTGATTAGTAGCCTTGGAAACACTAGATACATTCATAAGTGTAACATTACATCATAAGGTGAAAAACTACAATAACATAGTCTCCATAGTCCACACCCATATCCCATTCAGACTATCCCTGTAGGTCAGTCATAAAATATTTCTTCACATCCTGGGAAAAATAAAACATAGAAAGGGGTGAGCTCAGATGGTCAGTAAGGATAACAATATAGCGGAAGCTGTCATAAATAAACATTAACATTTAAGGCAATGTATAACTAAAACAAAAGCCTTTTCAACTTGAAATTCAGCATAATATGGAAAAAGTAAAATGAAATAAGGCCATTTACTTGTTCATATAGAAAATATACTGGTCAAATAATCACATGCAATATTAATAACCACTTTCATAATGATGGAATGCATAATGCCAGACTACCATAACCACATAGCCAAGGCCTCGTGCCAAGACTACAAATATGATTTTGTCAAGGCCTCATACCAAGACACTAGTTTGTCTCATGAGACCTGCCAATGCATTGAGGAGCTATAGTGGGCTCCACCTGTCACTTATTAAGTCCAATGCATTCCTCATATGAACAGGTTTAAACATATCATAAATCATAACATAATCATATCACATAAAACATGCATAAAGGAAACATAACATTTCCACATTTCAATCACAAGATATTAATACAACACATTTATATAATAAATACACTTTCAAAACCATTTTCAATAAGAAAATAAAATAAAATTAAAACTTGGTATTTATTTTTCATTTAAAAAAAGTTAAGGCTTGTAGAGGAAGCCGAAACTCAAATAATGGTCACGGCGGCGGAGAATTCGTTGTCGCCGCATACGTACAATAAAAAAACATTACCTTTTATCATTTAGTAAAATGCTTCTTATAAAAAAAGATTCCTTTTTAACAAAATTAAAAGTTAAAGGGGTTTATACACCATATAAAATAAAGTTGTGAATAAAACCAAATATGCCTCACTAAAAGGAGATTGAGACGAAGTCCCTTACAAAGATCATTTTTTTAAATAAAATAGATCTATTATGTATATTCACTACAAGTACACATAAATAAAGTACAAATAAAATATAATATCATGACATAATTTGAAAGTTGGAGATTAACCCAAAGAACGGAAATCGGGTTAAGAATTTCCCTTACAAAGATCATTTTTTTAAAAATAAAATAGATCTATTATGTTTATTCACTATAA
The DNA here is from genome assembly GCA_963277665.1 of Viscum album. Lineage (NCBI taxonomy): Eukaryota > Viridiplantae > Streptophyta > Magnoliopsida > Santalales > Viscaceae > Viscum > Viscum album. The sequence continues at coordinate 331,549,810 of OY728128.1, forward strand.
TTAAAAATAAAGAAAGTAAAAATACCAGATAAGACATAATAATATCATTAAATAATTTTAAAGTAGGAGATTAACCCAAAGAACGGAAATCGGGTTAAGAAGTTCCCTTACCTCGTGTCCGACTTGACTCGGCCATTCTTTAACCTCCTTTAAATCGGGTAACTCTTTTTGATTTGATCCAAAGGATTCCTTGGGAAGACTTTTGCCCAAAGTGAGGCTTCTAGGAGTAAGAGAGGGAAGTTGAGAGAGTATTTGGGCAGAGGTTGGCCAAGCCAAATGGCTTTGAATGTGTGAATAAGGTGGTAGAGCTGGGGGCCTTTTATAAGAGGAGAGGAGGGGCACTCTTGGAAAGTCAAGAAATGGTACTTTATTATATAATGAGTTTTGGATTTTAAAGGTCCCAAGATGATATATTTAGAGGATAAGGTGATAAGGGTTCTAAATATACTCATCCAATAGGTTTTTTAACGTTTAAGTTTCATATTTTACATTATGTTTTCATTTTATTTAAATCATTAATTAATGAGGTAATCGCTGCATCATCATGGTGTCATAAAAATATTAATTTATTTAATGTCTAAAAATTATAAAAAATATATCATGATGTAGAAAATCTTTTTAGCTTTCCAATTACTTTTTATAGTCTAAGAGACCATTTATACAGACAAAACTAAAATTTTTTTACTTGGGGGATACATACTTTTATTGTACATTCCCTTTAAAAAATATTATAATAAAATGTCACTATCACCAAAAGGTGATTCCATGGGGTCCCAAAGTTTGGCACAAGAAATACCATGGTTTTCCATGTCACAACCAGTATCATTTGGACACATTTTGGGGTCATTTATTATTATTATTATTTTATTTTATTACCCTTAACTACCTGATTACTAATTAATCACGATAATTAAAGATAATTACTGTCGTTACTATTCATAATTTCAAAAAACAAAAGTGTCTTAATCACATAATTTGGACCATCTGATTCCAAATATTTAATCCATTTTACCAAATTCCAAACACCGAAATTTTAGTAATTAATTTAAAAATTATTCCCGTTGTCAAAATAAATAGTGTGTTTTTAAGAAACAATATTTAACAAAAGATTGACAATTTTTTATATCCAATTTCAAAGTGAAATTAATTCTAATGTACACCATTGGATAAAATGGTAAAAAAATATTATAATTATAATTTAAAACCACTCAATAGTATAATTTATCACTATAATTTATTTTGATTAAAAAAGTTTTTTTAAGTATTTTCACTATTCATCGAAAAATGGAAGTTCTCAGAAAAATACAAAAAATTCAACATATGCTAATTTCGATATTCCGAATCCAAAAATGAAGTCTATTTTGAAATATAAAATTTATATAATTTTAAAAATTGGGTATTACTATTTATAACGGCTACTTTTATTGGTCGCGTTGTGTTAGAACTCGAAGTTGCGTAGAATGCAAGGTACTGTATTATTGAAGGAGAAGCGTACCGTGGAAGCTTGGGGTGTTACATTCTACCCTCCTTCAAATAATTTCATCCTCTAAATTCCAAGAAAACTACTGCATGAAAAGACTCGGGTGATTTATTCATCATATGTTCCTCTGGTTCCCACGTTGCCTCTTCCATCTTATGGTTTCTCCATAGAACTTTTACCAGATGAGTCATCCGGTTTCTCAGCACTAGTTCTCTTGTATCAAGAATTCTGATGGGCTCTTCGCAGTAAGACATATCAGGTTCTAGTTCTAATTCTTCATAGGTGAGTACATGCATTGGGTCATACATGTAGTTTCTCAACAGTGATACGTGGAACACATCATGATCTTTGGATAGACTTGGCGGCATTTCCAAATGGTAAGCTACAGCCCCAATTCGTTCTAGAATTTTGAAGGGTCCGATGTACCTGGGACTCAATTTACCCTTCTTACTGAAATGTATAACTCCCTTCCATGGAGATACCTTTAAGAAAACATAATCTCCTACCTGAAATTCCAAGTCCTTCCTTCGGTTGTCAGCATAGCTATTCTGCCTACTTTGATCTGCTTTGATGTGGTTTTGGATTACCTTCACCTTTTCCATCGTTTCCTCCACCAGTTCTGGCCCTACAAGTTTTCTTTCACCAACGTCATCACAACAAGTTGGTGTGCGACATCTCTTTTTGTATAACGCTCCATATGGTGTCATCTGAATACTTTAATAGAAGCTATTGTTATAGGAAAATTCTACCAGAGTTAAATATTTATCCCACATACCCTGAAAGTCAAGTGAGCATGATCTCAACATGTCTTCTAAAGTTTGAATAGTTCGTTCTGATTGTCCATTTGTTTGAGGGCGGTAAGCAGTGCTCAAAAGAAGTTCAGTATCCAAGGCCTTCTGAATACTTCTCTATAATCTTGATGTAAAGTGGGGACCATGATCCGAGACAATCAATAGGGGTATTCCATGATGTCGCACAACTTCATTAATATATAGTCTTGCTAGATGTTCAAGTGGTAGATCCTCTCTTATAGAAATAAAATGTGCTGACTTGGGGAGACGATCAACAATGACCCATATTGTTCCATTCCTTCTAGGAGTCTTTGGTAGTCCCATGACAAAGTCCATCGTAATATTATCCCATTACCACTCAGGTATGGGAAGAGGTTTCAATACTCCACCAAGTTGTTGCCTTCCATCTTTCACTTGTTGACAAACCATACATCTTGACACAAAATCAGAAATCTCCCTCTTCATGTTGTCCCACCAAAAATGTTCCTTTAAATCTCTATACATTTTGGTGCTCCTAGGGTGTATAGAGAAATTGGAGCTATGAGCATCATCCAACAATTCCCCCTTTAAATCAGGTATATCGGGAACACAAAGTCTCCTCCCAAATTTCAAAATTCCATCTTCATACACAAAGTCACGCAATCGCCCATCATTCACAGCTTTAATCTTTTTTTCAACTCTTCATCATCGGCCTGAGAACTCTTTATCCTTTCTAGTAAAGATGGTTTGGAAACAATTTGAAAAAGTTTTGATGTTTCACCTTCCATGGTGATTTCCATATCTATCTTTACTGGATCCATGAAAATAGGATCCCTTTCTACTCTCATCATGTTCAAAAATCCATGATCTTTTCTACTCAAAGCATCTACAACCTTATTTGCCTTCCCCGGGTGGTAGTGTATCGTGCAATCATAATCCTTGAGTAGTTCAAGCCATCGCCTTTTCCTCATGTTGAGTTCTTTTTGTGAGAAAATATACTTCAAACTCTTGTGATCGGTATATATCTCCCATTTTTCAACATAGAGATAATGTCTCCATATCTTCAAAGAAAAGATTATAGCAGCTAACTCAAGATCATGAGTATGATAGTTCTGCTCATTAATTTTTAGCTGTCGTGATGCATAGGCAATAACCCTATCATTCTGCATAAGGAGACAACCAAGTCCTTTCATTGATGCATCACTATAAATAATGAACCCATCATTCCCTGATGGTAGAGTCAATATAGGGGCATTGACTAATCTTATCTTCAGTTCTTCAAAACACCTTTCACACTCTTTTGTCTAGACAAATTTAACCCCTTTACGTGTGAGCTTCGTTAATGGTTAGCCAATCGGGCAAAATTCTGGACAAAATGTCGATAATAACCTGACCAATAAAATAGTGTACCTCAGTTATACTCTTCAGTGCTGGCCATTCTTAGATTACCTTGGTCTTAGAAGGATCAATGGAAATTCCATCCTTAGAGACAGTATGGCCAAGAAAAGAAATCTCATGAAGATAGAATTCACACTTGCTAAACATCCCATATAATTCATGTCTTCTAAGAGCCTTTAGGATAATGCACAAGTGATTTTCATGATCTTTGTAGCTTTTAGAGTATACTAAGATATCATCAATAAAAATATCACCACAAAATCATCAAGATATTCCTTGAAAACTCTATTAATTAGATCCATGAATACAGAGGGTGCATTAGTCAATCCAAAAGGCATTACTGTAAACTCGTAATGCCCGTACCTTATTTGAAATGTTGTCTTTAGAATGTCTTCCTTCTTCACACATAATTGATGGTATCCAGATCGAAGGTCAATCTTTGAAAAGTATTGAGCTCCATGCAGTTGGTCAAATAAATCATCAATGCGAGGTAGGGGATACTTGTTATTTATTGTTATAGCATTGATCTCCCTGTAGTCAATGCACAACCTCATAGATCCATCTTTCTTCATAAAAAAAGGACAGGGGCTCCCCATGGAGAAACACTAGGGTGAATAAATCCCTTATTACTCAATTCCTCTAGTTGTTTCTTTAGTACAACTAATTCCACAGTGGTCATTCTATAAGGGGTCTTCGATATAGGCCTTGATCCAGGAATTAAATCAATGGAAAACTCAAATTCTCATTCTCGAGGATGTCCAGGTAAAATCTTCCGAAAACACATCTACATATTCTCTCACAATAGGTACATCCTCTATTTGAGCATTTCTTTACTCACCCATAGTTATTTCATTCTCTTCCTCCCCAATTATTGAATTTAGTAGAGCCACTGGGGGTGAATCTAGATAATAATTAGGTGGTGCTGATTCTACTCTAAAGATAAGGTGTTCTTTGTCATCATCATCAAAAATCGTAACCTCCTTCTTCTTACAATAAATCTTCACATCGTGGTCCTAAAGACAATCCTTTCTGAGGATTATATAAAATTCAATCATGGGTATGACAATGAGATCAGTAGATAAAGAACGTTTATATGCCTTAATGGGGACTGATTGACAAAACTTTGTAGCAATGATACTTTCCTTAGGAGTTTTGACTGACAATTCTCTTGTTAAATCAAATTGGAAATATCTAATTTTCTTAGCAAACTGGGAAGTTATGAAACAATGTGATGATCTAGAATCAAATAATGCATTTTCTAAACTTGAGGAAACTATTAAATTACCTTCCACCACGTCTTTCGGAGCTTCAACCTCAGCAGTAGTGATAGCATAAGCTTGGCCTTGATCCCTTGGCCTCTTTTGAGGTAAGTTCCCCTGATGCTTAGGACATTCATTTGCATAATGTCCCATCTCTCTACAATTATAACATTCCACATTGACAGAAACTCTCTTTCCCTTAAAATCATGAGCTTGGTGGACTTTTTCACCACACTTGTAACAGACTCCCATTCCCGTCAAGTAAGTACCAGGGTGTTTCTTCCCACATTTACTGTAGGACTGATATTCAACTTTTCCCTTATTCCCCTTATTTCCATTTCCATATTGATCAGAATATCTCTTCTTCTCTTCCTTTTCTTTAAAGTCATAAGACTTAGAGAATTCCATTTCCATATTGATAGCACACGAGACAATATCTTCGTACGGCGAGAAGGTTTGTGAGACTAATGCTCGACGGAGAAATGGTTTCAACCCATCAAAGAAATGATCAATATTACTTCTTGGGTTACTTATATAATCCACAGCATGCCTCTCTAACCTTGTAAAGTTATCCTCATACATTGCGACGTTCTCATCCTCCTTCCGCCTCAGACTCAGAAATTGCCTTTCCATATCTGCTCGATGGTCATGTGGAAAGTATTTTTCTAAGAAAATTTCCTTAAACTCCCTCCATTACATACTTGATACTTCTTCATATTCCTTTGTGTTTTGAATTATTGACTACCATTGATCGGCATCTCCAGTGAGGCGGTAAACTACCATGACAACTTTCTCCCTTTCGCTACTCTGCAAGGCATGGAATATTTTCTCTAAAGAGTTTATCCATTGCTCAGCTACTAATAGATTTGTACCCCCATTAAATGATGGTGTTTGTTGCCTCATGAAATTATTCAACATTGATCCTCCACGTTGTGGTTCAGGGTGCTCCATACAAGTAAGGTTATTATTCATAACCTGAGTGAGTTGTCCCGGTATGGTGATAAGTTGATCAGCACCAGTTGTATCCCCAGCTCCACTATAATCATCTTGAGTAGGAGGGAAATCCCTACATGGAGGTCGTGCATTGATATGGTTTCCATTCCTTCCACTAGGAACCATTTCTAAACAATGGCATAAAATAGATTACTTTATGAATAAAAATACATAATTCTATACTTGTAAAACTCTTAACATAAATTGAACATTTTATGGATATAATCCATAATCATAAAAATGTTTTCTTTGAGGAAGTATATACTCATAAACCCTTCATAATAGTTTGTAAAGAAAATGAGAATAATCCTAATCATATCCCCCAGGGGTTTCATAACCAAGAGTGCAGCAAGGCCCGTTGTCGTGCACCAGTTCCCGTTCGTGTCTAGCTCAAAGCAGTGTTTTCGGGTTTTACCTCTAGGTACATCTATGCTAGAGCCGTCTCTACCTGCTCGTATCCAGACATGGATGTATTTCTCAGAAAACTCACAAAAATATTTATAATACCAAAATTCTAGGAAGTTATTCTATACTAATCCTCAATTTCTATTTTAGGGCCATGTGCTCTAATCAGAGTTTATCTAAATCTAGATTCCAATGTTAGTACTAAACTGCCTCTGATACCAACTGTAACGCCCCAACCCCAGTTACCCAGAGTGGGTGCATTATTACGTAACATTGGCATGATCACAAAAGATCAAGTCTCGAAAGACCGATTAGTTTATCAGCCTTGGAAACACTAGATACATTCATAAGTGTAACATTACATCATAAGGTGAAAAACTACAATAACATAGTCTCCATAGTCCACACCCATATCCCCTTCAGACTATCCCTGTAGGTCAGTCATAAAATATTTCTTCACATCATGGAAAAAAATAAAACCTAGAAAGGGGTGAGCTCAGATGCTCAGTAAGGATAACAATATAGCGGAAGCTTTTATAAATAAACATAAACATTTAAGGCAATGTATAATTAAAACAAAAGACTTTTAAACTTGAACTTCAGCATAATATACAAAAAGTAAAATGAAATAATGTCATTTACTTATTCACATAGACATTCTACTGGTCAAATAATCACATGCAATATCAATAACAACTTTCATAATGATGGAATTCATAATGCCAAACTATCATAACCATGTATCCAAGGCCTCGTGCCAAGACTACAAATAAGATTTTGTCAAGGCCTCGTGCCAAGACACTAGTTTTTCTCATGAGACCTGCCGATGCATCTAGGAGCTATAGTGGGCTCCATCCGTCACTTATTAAGTCCAATGCATTCCTCATATGAACAGGTTTAAACATATCATAAACCATAACATAATCGTATCACATAAAACATGCATAAAGGAAACATAACATTTCCTCATTTCAATCACAAGATATCAATACAACACATTGATATAATAAAAACACTTTCAAAACCATTTTAAATACCAAAATAAAAGAAAATTAAAACTTGGTATTTATTTTTCATTTAAAAAAAGTTATGGCTTGTAGGGGAAGCCAAAACTCAAATAATGGTCACAACGGCGGAGAAGTCATTGTCGCCGCATACGTATGACAAAAAAACATCCCCTTTTTTCATTTAGTAAAACGCTTCGTATAAAAAATATTCTTTTTTAATAAAAGTAAAATTCAAAGGGTTTTATACACTGTATAAAAGAAAGTTGTATATAAAACCAAATATGTCTCAATGAAAGGAGATTGAGACGAAGTCCCTTACAAGGATCATTTTTTTAAATAAAATAGATCTATTATGTATATTCACTATAAGTACACATAAAGAAATTTCAAATACAAGATAGGATATAATAATATTAGGACATAATTTTAAAGTAGGAGATTAACAAAAAGAACGGAAATCAGGTTAAGAAGTTCCCTTACAAATATCATTTTTTTTAAATAAAATAGATCTATTATGTGTATTCACTATAATTACACATAAAGAAATTACAAATACAAGATAATACATAATAATATAATGACATAATTTGAAATTAGGAGATTAACCCAATGAACGGAAATCAGGTTAAGAAGTTCTCTTACTTCATGTCTGACTTGACTCAACCGTTCTTTAACCTCCTTTAAATCAGGTAACTCTTTTTTATTTGAGACAAAGGTTTCCTTGGGAAGAATTATGCCCAAATTAAGGCTTCTAGGATTAATAGAGGGAAGTTGATAGAGTATTTGGGCAGAGGTTGGCCAAGCCAAATGGATTTGAATGTGTGAATAAGGTGGTAGAGGTGGGGGCCTTTTATAAGAGGAGAGGAGGGGTACTCTTGGAAAGTCAAGAAATGTTACTTTATTATATAATGAGTTTCGAATTTTAAAGGTCCCAAAATGATATATTTCAAGGATAAGGTGATAAGGGTTCTAAATATACTCATCCAAATGGTTTTTGACAAGTGTAAGTCTCATATTTTACATTATTTTTTCATTTTATTTAAATCGTTAATTAATGAGGTAATCACTGCATCATCATGGTGTCATAAAAATTTTAATTTATTTAATGTCTAAAAATTATAAAAAATATATAATGATGTTGGAAATCCTTTTAGATTTCCAATGACTATTTATAGTCTAAGAGACCATTTACACAGACAAAACTTAAATTGTTTTACTTGGGTGATACATACTTTGGTTATACATTCCCTTTAAAAAAATAATATAATAAAATGTCACTATCACCCAATGGTGACTCCGTGGGGTCCCAAATTTTGGAACAAGGAATCCCATGGTCGTCCATGTCAAAACTAGTAGCATTTGGACACATTTTGGGGTCATTTGTTTTATTATGATATTATTTTATTACCCTTAACTACCTGATTACTAATTAATCACAATAATTAAAGATAATTATCATCGTTACTATTCATCATGTCAGAAAAAAGTGTCTTAATTACATAATTTGGACCTTATGATTCCAAATATTGAATCCATTTTACCAAATTTTATACACGGAAATTGTAGTAATTAATTTAAAAATTATTCCTGCCGTCAAAACAAATAGCGTGTTTTTAAGAAACAATATTTATCAAAAGATTGACAATTGTTTATGTCCAATTTCAAAGTGAAATTAATTATAATGACAACCATTGGATAAAATGGTAAAAATATATTCTAATTATACTTTAAAACCACCCAATAGTATAACTTATAACTATAATTTATTTTCATTAAAAATGTTTTTTTAAGTATTTTTCACTTTTCATCGAAAATTTGAAGTTCTCAAAAAAATACCAAAAATTCAACGTAGACTAATTTTGATATTCCGAATCCGAAAATGAAGTCCATTTTGAAATATGAAATTTATATAATTTTTAAAAGTGGGTATTACTATTCATAATGGCTACTTTGATTAGTCGTGGTGTGTTAGAACTCGAAGTTGCGTACAATGCAAGCTATTATATTATCGAAGGAGAAGCATAGCGTGGAAGCTTGAGGTGTTACAAGATAAATTTGAACTAATATTTAAAATATAATACTAACATGTATATGTTATTTAAAATAAATTGGATGTCATTAATTAAGTCGAATTATATTTTTTCATATTTTTAATATCATTTATTTGGTATTTCTGTTTATAAAATAATTTCAACTTCACTATTGGGTCATCATTATTAGTAATTATTTAATGTCTAAAATTTATAAATAAATTTATATGAGGTAGGTAATTATTTTTTATCTCTAGATACTATTTATAATTGATGTTATATCCTATATATCTATATATTAAAATTATTATACTTACAAAAAATGAGAGTGTGACATTTTGTCACATTCACTAATTTAATGATATTCTTGTCATATTCATGGACAAGGGTCCATTAAATGATTAAATTTAAAAAATATGTGATAAGGGATGAAATTAGTCTCACAATAAGATTTTGATAGGTTTTAGGATAATTTTATAATATTATTTTTACCTTTAATTACATGATTTACCCTTAAACGAGATAATAAAAAAAATAATGTTATTCATAATATAGAAAAAATTAAAAGTAACCTACTAACATAATTTGGAACCAATAGTTAAAAATATGGAATACATTTTTAAAAAATTTAAAATGCAGAAGTTGCAGCAATTAATTTAAATTAGTCACTGTTGAAAAAATGAGAAAATTGGTTTTTCAAAAGTAAAAACCATCAAAAGATTGAAATGTGTTTATATCAATTTTTTTTGTGAAGATAATTCCAATGACATGAATTATTTAAAATTATAAAAAAATAATGTAATAATACTTTAAATCCAATTTAAATGAAAATCTAACAATATAAATAAATTAGACGAAAAGGCGGTTTTGTATTAAAATGCAGTATTTTTCAATATTCATTAAAATTTGAAAGTTGTCAGAAAAAATCAAAAATTTATCCAAACTAAATTTTTATTTCCCAATTTTAAAGAAAAAGTTTATTTTGTATAATTGAATATATAAAAGTGTCAAATATATAATTTAACAATGGTTCTCTATTAAAAGGTGGTAAAAATGCATTTTTTGAAAAATAATTCTTTTATTCGAAAAATTGAATTTTTTTTCTTATATCGTGTCTATGAAACACATGAGATGAATATTAAAATTATATGGAATAAATAAATGTAATAATTTGGTTAATACTATACATAATTTCTTTTTAAATGGCTAGTCATGGTGTGCTCAAAGTTGGTATTGTGTGCAACGCAAGCTATTGAATTATTTAAAAAGAAGCATATCGTGGAAGCTTGCGGTGTTACAAAATGGGGGTTGCAAAGGTGGTAGTGACAGTGATGGGGAGGGGGTATAAGGGATAGAGGAGGCGAATGCGGGGGTAGTGGAGGCGGGGTCGGAGGTATTAGAGGGGGAGGTGTGTTGTACCCCTCTCTCTTGGATTTTAATGATCACAATCACTCTCATCGTGTTCTAACTTGTTTTCAAGTGTTTTGATGCTAAGAAAAAGGTTGCCCAGGAGTTGGCCCAAGAAGGATGAAAGTGGACTCTCTGAGTCCACCGGCCAACCGGTGGATTCCCACCGGCCAGCCGGTATGGGCACCGGCCAACCGGTTCTTGCCCACCGGCCAGCCGAAGGATCCAGGCAGTAGGCTTGCCCACTGCCTGGTGCCACCGGCCAACCAGTGGATAACCACCGGCCAGCCGGTGGAACCCAGACAGAAAGCCTGCTCTGTCTGGACCACCGGCCAGCCGGGAGCTCAGCACCGGCCAGCCGGTGGACCACCGGCCAGCTAGTGAGACACCACCGGCCAGCCGGTGTGCCCAGTCAAACTAGCCGTTGGGCTTTGACCAGACTTGTACTTTTGACCCCCAACGGCTCCGGAAGCCCTCCAATGGCCATATTGAAGTGTTTATGGGTATTTCTCCTATAAATAAGAAACCATGGATGCCGGGAACATAACCGAATGATATTTTGATGTCTTGACGCTCTAACGACAAATATCCAAGGCCTCTTGTGATCCATTGCCATCCTTGAAGCTTGAGCTCCCTCTCCATCAGCTGCTCTCACACTTTTGGCGCTCAAGGCTTCCGTGTGTTTGTATTATTTTACGAAGGTGTTCTAGCCTACCTTAAAACGGCTAGTGGGTTTCTTGCTACAACCATTAAAAAGCAAGCTGACGTATAAATCTCTCAACGGTTCTTGTTGGGAGCGGAGACGTAGGCTTGGGAATTAAGCCGAACTTCGTTATCAAATTGTGTCTTGCCTTTTTTATTTCCACTGCATTGATAATTGTTTTAAATTGTTAATTATTTTTGAAAAGGCAATTCACCCCCCCCCCCCCCCTCTTGCCATCCTCTACGACCCAACATTTGGTATCAGAGGAAGCGTTTGTGTAATACCTTAACCGGTTACAAACTTAAGATCCTTAGTGATGGCTAATTCCTCGCATGCTCCCGAAGGGTATTCTATGACTCGGGCTCCATTCTTTGATGGAACCGATTACACTTATTGGAAAACTTTCATGATTACTTTTATTAGAAGCATTGGTTATCCTATCTATAGAATTGTAATGCAAGGCTTTACTTTATCTAACAAGGATGAGTCCAAATGGACCCCCGAAGACATTGCCAATTTCGAGCTTGATGGCAAAGCCATGAATTCTCTTCATTGTGGGCTAGACCGTAATGAATTCAACCATGTTTCTACTTGCTCCTCTTCTTATGAAATTTGGAAACTTTTAGAAGTGACCCATGAGGGCACTAACAAAGTCAAAGACACTAGGTTAGACATGTATCGCCAAGATTTTGAAAGTTTCACCATGCACCCACACAAATCAATTACTGAAATTTTTACTCGTTTTATTGACGTTTTCAATGGAAGAAAATCTCTTGGTGAGGATGTTTCTACAGAAATGATGGTCAAGAAGATTCTTTGGGTCCTACCAAGCTCATGGGCACCAAAGGTGACCGCAATTCAAGAAGCAAAAGATGTCAAGAAAATGCCGGTTGAAGAGCTCATTGGATCACTCATGACCTACGAGATCACCATGAAGAGGCAAGCCAATAAAGAAGGTAAAACCTTCAAGGAGAAAAAGAACATTGCTTTCAAAGAAAAGGAAGAAAGCTCCTCTGCTGATAGCGAATCCTAGATTGCTCAACTAGTAAGAAAAATGAGAAAATTCATAAAGAAAAAGAAGAACTTTCGAAGGGCACGAAAGGAAGAGCCCAAAGCGGAGAATGAAGTTACATGCTTTGAATGTGGAAAGAAAGGCCACATCAAACCGGAGTGCTCCATTTTCAAGAAAAGGGTAAATGAAAAGAAAAACAAGAAGGCTTTCAAAGCATCCACATGGAGTGCAAGTGATGACTCCATGTCTTCAAGCGACTCAAGCGATGAAGGTGGAAAATGCCTAATGGCATTTGATGAGGTATCTTCTTCCGACTCCTCTTCCTCATCTTCCTCTTTCAATAATGACATGTCCTATGAAGATCTCCAAAATGAGAGAGATCAATTAGAGGAAGGTTTTCAAGAACTTACCTCTAAATTTATGGCTTTGAAAAGGAAAAATAAAATTCTCATTTCTGAAAAAGAACAACTTCTCAAAAAGAATGAGGAACTTACCCTTAAGATCCAAGATATTCCAAATGTTGATTCTTTGAATTCAACCATTAAAGATCTAAGGGAGTCTCTTGCCAAGTTCACCCAAGGTGAACAAAATTTGACCAAATTACTAGGTTCTCAGCGTTCGGCTAGAACAACACATGGACTTGGCTTTAACAAACAAGCCACTTCTTCTAGAGCACCCACTACTTTTGTAAGGGGGAGCTCTCAATATAAATTTTGTAATTATTGTAAAAAGACCGGGCACATGATTTATGAATGTGATTGTAAAAATGCAAGGTATGGAAGCCCCAAAACCATTACCTACTCGGATGAGTATTTTAGATGGCAACCCTCTAGAAAAATATGGGTTCAAAAGTCTCTTTTAGCTAATCTTTCTGGACCCAAACTTATATGGGTACCAAAATCTATTCTCTCTTGATTTTGTAGGATAAATGCCAAAGAAGTAGGAATTCTAAAGTCTCGTGGTATCTCGATAGTGGATGCTCGAGGCACATGTGTGGCGATCCCTCCGAGTTCAACTCCCTTGAAGAATTCGATGGAGGATACGTCACCTTCGGTGACAATTCAAAAAGCAAGATCGTCGGAATAGGTACCATTGGATTTGGTAGCACCTCTTTAATTAAAGATGTTTTATTTGTTAAAGGTTTAAAACATAATCTAATTAGCATTAGTCAACTTTGTGATAGTGGTTTTTCGGTGAATTTTCAAAATGATTTATGCAATGTGTTTGATTTTCAAAATAAATTGATATTTTCTGCTTCCCGTTTTCAAAATGTTTACATTATTGATTTAAAATATTTAGCTAGCCAAAATGTTAAATGTTTAAGTGCTCTTGACAATGAGTCTTGGCTTTGGCGTAGAAGGTTGGGGCATTGTAGCTCTCATTCACTTATAAAGCTTAATAAGAACAAGCTCATCTGTGACCTTCCTAAACTTAAGTTTAAGAAATATTTTATTTGTGAGCCATGCCAACTTGGCAAGCAACACAAGTCTTCTTTCAAATCTAAGAAGGACGTGTCCACTTCAAAATCTCTTGAGCTCCTACATCTTGATCTTTTTGGTCCTACCCCTGTAGCAAGTCTAGGTGGAAAATCCTATACCTTTGTCCTAGTAGATGACTTTTCTCGCTTCAATTGGGTTTTCTTTTTAGCTCATAAAAATGATGCTTGTAGAACCTTTTTGAAATTCTCTAGGAAAGTAGAAAACGAAAAAGGATATAAAATTATATCGCTCCGTAGTGACCGTGGAGGTGAATTCGAGAACAAAGAATTCGATGAATTGTCTTCCTCTCAAGGATACAATCACACTTTCTCTGCCCCTAGGACTCCACAACAAAATGGAGTGGTTGAAAGGAGAAACTGAACTCTCCAAGAAATTGCTCGAACCCTCCTTAGTGAATTCAACCTCCCCCAATATTTTTGGGCCGAGGAAGTTAACACTGATTGTTATACTATCAATAGAGTCCTTGTAAGACCCCTTCTTAAGAAAACCCCCTATGAACTTTGGAAAGGCAAATTGCCCAAAGTTGGTTATTTTAAAGTGTTTGGTTGTAAATGCTTTATCCTTAACACAAAAGATAACCTAGGGAAATTTGATGTCAAATCCGATGAAGGTATTTTTCTTGGGTACTCCAACTCAAGCAAAGCCTATTGTGTCTTCAACAAACGTTCAAAAACCATCGAAGAATCATCGCATGTCAAGTTTGATGAAAATCTTCCAAAACCCCATCCGGTCATTGAAGATGTTGAAGATAAGCTTGATAAACTTGAATTAAATGATTCCTCTTCTCCTCTCAAGAAGGATGATGATCATGAACCTTCTTCACCTTCTTCTCCTTCCACCTTGCCTAAGGTTTGGAAACCTTCTAGAGACCATCCTTTAGAAAATGTTATAGGTGATCTTCAAGCCAGTACTCAAACTAGAAGATCAATCCTCAACGAGGTTGAACATCAAGCCTTCATTTCTCACCTAGAGCCTCAAACCATTAATGATGCCATTAATGATGAGAATTGGGTTCTTGCAATGCAAGATGAACTAAATCAATTCTCTAGAAATGATGTTTGGACTCTTGTTGAAAGACCCAATGATCATCCAATTATTGGCACTAAATGGGTTTTTAGGAACAAACTTGATGATCAAGGAAATATAACCCGGAACAAGGCTCGCCTAGTAGCTAAGGGTTGTAATCAAGAAGAAGGAATTGATTATGGTGAAACATTTGCGCCCGTTGCTAGATTGGAATCCATTAGGATCTTGTTGGCTTTCGCCGCCCACTTAAATTTCAAACTTTTTCAAATGGATGTTAAAAGCTCCTTTTTAAATGGTTTTATTTCAGAAAAAAATCTTTGTTGAAAAACCTCCCGGTTTTGAAGATCCAAAATTTCCAAATCATGTTTTTAAATTAACCAAGGCTCTATATGGCTTAAAGCAAGCCCCTCGGGCTTGGTATGAGCGGTTAACAAAATTCCTTTTAGAAAATGATTTTAAAATGGGTCAAGCTGATTGTACCCTCTTTTTAAAACACTCTTCAAAAGATCTTTTAATCATCCAAATCTACGTCGATGACGTTATCTTTGGTTCTACCAAAGAATCACTTTGTACTGATTTTTCAGATTTAATGAGAAAAGAATTTGAAATGAGCTTTATGGGGGAATTGAAATTTTTTCTCGGTTTTCAAATCTTTCAAAATTCAAAAGGTATTTTTCTAAGCCAATACAAATACACAAACGAGCTCTTAAGTCGTTTTGGTATGGATCAAGTAAAGGAAATTAGTACCCCCATGAGTACTTCCTGTAAGCTTACGTTAGATGAAGTCGGGAAACCGGTTGATAACAAGCTTTATAGGAGTATGATCGGGAGTCTACTTTACCTAACTGCGACCCGTCCTGACATCATGTTCAGTGTTTGCCTTTGTGCTCATTTTCAAGCCAATCCCAAAGAATCTCATTTTAAATCGGTAAAAATGATTTTTAGGTATTTAAGAGGATCCAAAAACATTGGTTTATTTTATCCTTCTAATACTTCTTTCGAACTTTCTTCATATTCAGATGCTGATTTTGGCGGATGTCAATTAGATCGAAAGAGTACTAGTGGAACCTGTCATCTGCTAGGCAAGTCCCTTGTATCGTGGAGTAGCAAGAAGCAAAACCGTGTTGCTCTCTCTACTACAGAGGCCGAGTACGTAGCCACTGGGAATTGTTGTGCCCAAATTATTTGGATGCAGCACACTCTCTTGGATTATGGCCTTTCCTATGATCATGTCCCTATTCGGTGTGACAACACTAGTGCCATTAGTATTTCTAAGAATCCAATACAACATTATAGAACAAAGCATATATACTTAAGGCATCATTTCCTTCGTGACCATTTTCAAAAAGGGGATATCACTTTGGACTTCATTTCTACTGATTTCCAATTAGCTGATATTTTTACCAAACCGCTCCCGGTTGAACGTTTTGATTTTATTAAGGGGGAGTTAGGAATGATTCGTTAATGAGAACTATTAAATATTTGACTCTTTTGACTTGTCTTTGTATTTGTGTTTTGAACTCTCTATGTAACGTTTCATCTTTTATAAATTTCAAGTTGTCTTATCTATCATTTTTTTCTCATTGCTTACCTCCTTTTTTTGTTTATCTAATTTCTTCTCATTTTTTTCTTTTTCCCTCCTATTTTGATAATCCCAAAGGGGGAGAAATTTCTCTATTTACTAGCTTCATATTTCAATTGATTAAAGTGCTCTTTTTAAAAGTTCAAAATCTTTTTTTAAACCGGTAAGTTATTGATTTCATTTGTTTCTTTTAAAAATTGACCTATGGTTACAATTTCAAAATGACTCATTCTCTTTAGATTAAGATCATTTTCAATACATGGTACATCTCTTCAATTCATTTTTTTGAAATGATCTCTAATAAATTTTCATGTCCAAAATTGTTTATTTAAGTTTTCAATTGGCATACCCTTTTTAAAGCTTTCTCTTTTGTGATTGTGATCATCAAAATAAAGAGAGATTGTTGTACCCCTCTCTCTTGGATTTTAATGATCACAATCACTCTCATCGTGTTCTAACTTGTTTTCAAGTGTTTTGATGCTAGGAAAAAGGTTGCCCGGGAGTTGGCCCAACAAGACTGAAAGTGGACTCTCTGAGTCCACCGGCCAACCGGTGGATTCCCACCGGCCAGCCGGGGGTCTCTGGCAGAAGCATTGCTTTCTGCCAGAGCCACCGGTCAGCCGGTGTTAGCTCACCGGCCCGCCGGTATGGGCACCGGCCAACCGGTTCTTTCCCACCGACCAGCCAGAGGATCCAGGCAATAGGCTTGCCCACTGCCTGGTGCCACCGGCCAACCGGTGGATAACCACCGGCCAGCCGGTGGAACCCAGACAGAAAGCCTGCTCTGTCTGGACCACCGGCCAGCTGGGAGCTCAGCACCGGCCAGCTGGTGAGACACCACCGGCCAGCCGGTGTGCCCAGTCAAACTAGCCGTTGGGCTTTGACCAGATTTGTACTTTTGACCCCCAACGGCTCCGAAAGCCCTCCAACGGCCATATTGAAGTGTTTATGGGTATTTCTCCTATAAATAAGAAACTATGGATGCCGGGAACATAACTGAATGATACTTTGATGTCTTGACGCTCTAACGACAAATCTCCAAGGCCTATTGTGATCCATTGCCATCCTTGAAGATTGAGCTCCCTCTCCATCAGCTGCTCTCACACTTTTGGCGCTCAAGGCTTCCGTGTGTTTGTATTATTTTATTTGTTTAGTTTTTCATTGGGTTTGGATTAAAACAAACCTATCATTTCCATTCTTTCTTTCAATTGGGTTTCTTGCTACAACCATAATAAAAAAGCATGTTGTACGAAGGTGTTCTAGCCTACCTTAAAACGGCTAGTGGGTTTCTTGCTACAACCATTAAAAAGCAAGCTGATGTATAAATCTCTCAATGGTTCTTGTTGGGAGCAGAGACGTAGGCTTGGGAATTAAGCCGAACTTCGTTATCAAATTGTGTCTTGCCTTTTTTATTTCCGCTGCATTGATAATTGTTTTAAATTGTTAATTATTTTTGAAAAGGCAATTCACCCCCCCTCTTGCCATCCTCTACGACCCAACAAGGTGGAGGGGGACGTGGAGGTGGAGGAGGAGGTGGGGTAGTGGATGTGGGGGCATTAGAGAATGGGGAATTAGAGGCAGAGGTGGGGGTAGTGGAGGAAGGTTTGGGAGATATGGAGGCAGAGGTGGTGGTAGAGGTGTAGGAGGTGGAGGCGACAACAATGATAGAGGCAGATCTTGACTTCCGCAAAAGCTTGAGTGTAACGCCCCGAACCCAGCTACCCAGAGTCAGTGCATTAATTCGTAACATTGGCTTGATCACAAAAGATCAAGTCTCGAAAGACTGATTAGTTTAGTAGCCTTGGAAACACTAGATACATTCATAAGTCTTACATTACATCATAAAGTGAAAAACTAATAACAAAGTATTCATTGTCCACACTCATACCCTCTTCTGACTATCCCTAAAGGTCATTCATAAAATACTTCTTCACATCCTGGAAAATATTAAAACATTGAAAGGGGTGAGCTCAGATGCTCAGTAAGGATAACAATATTGCGGAAGCTTTCATAAATAAACATTAACATTTAAGGCAATGTATAACTAAAACAAAAGCCTTTTAAACTTGAACATAAACATAATATGGCAAAAGTAAAATGAGATAATGCCATTCGCTTCTTCACATGGATATTCTACTGGTCGAATAATCACATGAAATAACAATAACCACTTTCATAATGAGGGAATGTATAATGCCAGACATTCTGAAACATTTTGTCAAGGCCTCGGCCAAGACGTCTAAAATGATTAAGGCCTCGGCCAAAACCATAAATCAAATTGGGAAAGGGCCTCGGCCAATTCCACGTCTAGTTGTCTCATGAGACCTACCGATGCATCGAGGAGCTATAGCGGGCTCCACCCGTCACTTATTAAGTCCAATACATTCCTCATATTAATAGGTTTAAACATCTCATAAACCACAACATAATCGTATCACATAAAACATGCATAAAGGAAACATAACATTTCCACATTTCAATCACAAGATATCAATACAACACATTGATATAATAAAAACGCTTTCAAAACCATTTTCAATACCAAAATAAAAGAAAAGTATAACATGGTATTTATTTTTCATTAAAAAAAAGGGTATGGCTTGTAGAGGAAGCCGAAACTCAAATAATGGTCACGGCGGCGGAGAAGTCGTTGTCGCCGCATAAGTACGGAAAGGAAAACATTCCCTTTTTGTCGTTTAGTAAAACGCTTCATATAAAAAAGATTCCTTTTGAATAAATGTAAAAGTCAAAGGGGTTTATACACCGTATAAAAGAAAGTTGTGTATAAAACCAAATATGCCTCAATGAAAGGAGATTGAGACAAAGTCCTTAAAAAGATCATTTTTAAAATAAAATAGATCTATTATGTGTATGAACTATAGGTACACATAAATAAAGTAAAAATACAAAATAATACATAATAATATCATGACATAATTTTAAAGTAGGAGATTAACCCAAAGAATGGAAGTTTGGTTAAGAAATTCCCTTACCTTTTGTCCGACTTGACTCAACCATTCTTTAACCTCATGAATAATAAACTAGAGTTAATATCTACCTTATTAAGAACCATTTTCAATTTCATTATCCTTTTTATATCACTTATTACAATGTTATGAACATTATGTAATTATTTAAGTTAATAACGGTCGTTTTGTCGATCTTTGGTACTTGAGTCAAAAATAAACTTCATATAATTACAAGTTGTTAATGTGGTAGAATATCCATTATCTCCAGAATTATATTAATGATTTATATGTCATATATATCTTATATATCCAGTATATACATTCATTTATAATATTACGTAACATTTAGAGGTAAGAAATGAAATGCACCGTTCATGGAGACGGTAAGCCGTACGTACGCATGAACGCTGCTTTCATTTCAATTTCATATTTAATGGAACGAAATAAAAATTATATAAATGTATAATATAGTTCCAGTATAATATCATATATAATATCATTTACTCCATCCTTTATACATCCCACATATGGCATTAACGATTCACATCACTTTGAGGGGGCGGTAGTCCGCACTTCCTAAAATGAAATTATCACGTTTACCCATAATGGAAATCATAAAGTATGCCATAAATGAGAAATACAGAAGCATAAGGAAAACATAAACATAATATATATATCATATATGAAAATAGTGTCATCAAAATGGCCACCATTATATGTGTTAAAAGAATTTGAACAATCATCGTTTCGGGAGGCAGAATTTCGCCATCCACGGAAACCGTATGTTCTTTAACCATTTGATGTAGTTTTGTGAGAGTGTAGCTCAAATAAATCTTATAACAACATCCTAGTATATTGAAGATACTGTTGTTGTTACAAAATAAGTAAATAAAAAGAGTTTAGGGGGTTGGAGAAACAAAATAAAACAAATGAACATGAGAGAATGAATTACCTTTAAAAGTGTAACTCTTTTTGGTTTGAGCCTAAAGGCTTCCTTTGAAAGGATTCTGCCCAAAGGGAATCCTCTAGGATGAGGAGAGGGATGTGTAGAGAGTAAATGGGCAGGGGTTGGCCGAGCCAATGTCTTTAGAAGTGTGTGAAATGAGGTAGAGGTGGGGGCCTTTTATAAGAGGAGAGGAAGGGCACTTTTGGAAAGTAAAGAGATATTACTTTATTTGAAAATGTGTTTCGGTTTTAAAAGGTCTCACATTGATATAATTCGTGGATAAGGTGATTAGGCTTCGAAATCCACTCATCCAATTGGTTTTGGCCATGTGTAGGTTTTAGATTTTTCATTATCTTTCCATTTTATTTAAATCGTCAAATAATGATGTCATCGCTGCATCATTATTATGTCATAAATACTTTAATTTATTTAATGTCTAAAAATTATAAACAAAATACTATGATGTAGGAAATCTTTTTATCTTTCCAATGACTATTTATAATCAAAATTTGGACTTGTATAACCCCACTTAAAAATTGTTTTAGTAAAACAATTTTTGTTAGTATCATTTTCACTTTAACATTAAATAAAAAGTAATTTATGTCATTTCCCAACAAAAGTGGATCCATGGGGTCCCCAAGTTGACCCATGGCTTTTCTTGGTCGGCCATGACACAAACAATGAGGTTGGGACATGTGTCTAGGTCATTTAATATTATTAAAGTATTATTTATATCTTAAACTACCCTAATTACCACTAATCGCGATTAAGAACTTAATAAGTTACTATTCACCAAAAAATTATTATAATCTCATTGAACCACATTTTACTTCTTAATGACAACCATGTATGTCGGATTTTTGAAAATCAAATCACAGAAGTGGTAATATTTCATTTAAATGAAAAATCAGTTATTTAACTACCACTTAGTGGTTTCACTATTCATCAAAAATTGAAGTTTTTCAGAACAATGCCAAAATTTCACCCTAAGCTATAATTGATATTCCGAATTCAAAAATAATGTCTATTTTACAAAATTCCAAACATATAAGTTGCATTAATTAATTTTATAATTAATTCCCGATGTTACAACAAATAGCGTGTTTTTAAGAAACAATTTATATTAAAAGATTGGCAATTGTTTATGCCCAATTTCAATGTTAAATTAATTCTAATGACCACCATTGGACAAAATGGTAAAAATATATTCTAATTATACTTTAAAACCACTAAATAGTATAACTTATCACTATAAATTATTTTGATTAAAAAAGTTGTTTTAAGTATTTTCACTATTCATAAAAATTTGGAAGTTCTCGGAAAATTACAAAAAATTCAACATAGGCTAATTTCAATATTAGGAATACAAAAATGAAGTCCATTTTGAAATATAAAATTTCTATAAATTTAAAAGGTGGTTATTACTATTCATAATGGCTACTTTGATTAGTTGCGGTGTGTTAGAACTCGAACTTGCGTACAATGCAAGCTATTGCATTATTGAAAGAGAGGCGTATCGTGGAAGCTCGGGGTGTTACATTCTCCCCTCCTTAAATAAATTGCGTCCTCGCAATTTGAAATTTTTCTTTGAAAATAAAAGGTTGAAAAGAGAAAATACCTTTGAGGAAAACCCACATCGGAAATAAGGTTAATAAATATATAACATTAAAAGAAAGCAAGATAAGTACAAAGGTCACCCGATATAGCCCATTCTAGGATTATATGAAAATATGGATATGGAGGAGAAACAAACCATCAAGGTCTGATGGAGAGTTATAGAAAACAGGATTAGGAGAAAGTTTAACCACAAGAAAATCACAAACTTGTGATTGGTTAAACGGTCATTGAATCCCCAGTTGGAAAAGTTAACCGACAACATTTTTGTTTTAAGTTACCTTTTATAATGTTGAGGAATTTATTTAGGAGATTTACTAAGAACGTAAGGGAATATACATACTTGTTATGTATACTATCATTCGTTAATAAATTTTTACCACAAACCCAACTTTTACTCCAAATGGTAACGGAACTCAAAAATATTCTATTTATCCTAATTGTATAAGGTTCAAAATGTTAAAACATACCATTTAGATTAGTAAAACTATTTTGTAATAACCAGGGACTTCCTGTAGGCTAGTGGTAGGAAATAAAGGCTTGTTGCACTATGGTTGTGGGTTCGATTCCTACATCTTTGTCCGACGCGACGGGTTATTCCACACCCTGCAGGTTGTCCTTTTCCTAAAACTATAGTATTATAATATTCCAAAAATAATCTTCAGAAATTCTTTAATTTTAAACAATACTTTCCATGGTTCAACTTAATCCATTCCAACCTTAATAGTTATCCAAAATACCTCCGTCCAGACTTTCTCTAAAAGGTCTCTAAATTCCAAAATCAATTGTAACATCAGATTCCCCAAACAAAGAAAAGTTTCTCTTATTGTCACATACTAAAAATATGATTACCTTAATCATATTAAAACCTTACTGAAATCAACAAGAACTGCAGTACAATCCTTATATATATATCACATTATTCTAATAACCAGAATATAATCCATGAGTCCAAAAGCACCAATACATTAATTATTCCGCTTCAACTGTAGTCACAGCATAAGATTGGCCTTGATCCCTTGGTCTTTTCTGAGGTAAGTTTCCTTGACGCTTAGGACATTCATTTGCATAATGCCCTGTTTCCCTACAATTATAGCATTCAACTTTGACAGCCTCTTTCTTTCCCTTGCAATCACGAGCCTGGTGACCCTTTTCTCCACATTTATAACAAACTCCCATTCCTTTTAGGCAAGTACCAGGGTGATTCTTCCCACAATTATCACATAATGGAAAATACTTCTTTCCCTTTTTCCCTTTATCTGTCTCTTGTTCCACCGTTCTCTTCTTCTCTTGCTTTACTTTGTTGTCATAAGACTTAGAGAATTCCTTTTCTGTCTTGATAGCACACGAGACAATATCTTCGTATGATGAGAAGGATTGTGATACCAAAGCTCGACGGAGAAATGGTTTTAACCCATCAAAGAAACGATCAATCTTACTCCTTGGGTTACGTATATAATCGGCAGCATGCCTCGCTAACCTTGTAAAGTTAGCCTCATACTTTGCGACATTCTCATCGTCCTTCTGCCTCAGACTCAGAAATTGCCTTTCCATATCTGCTCGATGGTCACGAGGAAAGTATTTTTCTAAGAAAAGATCTTTGAACTCCCTCCATTCCATATTCGATACGTCATCATCTTCCTTTGTGTTTTGAATCAGCGACCACCACTGATCGGCATCTCCAGTGAGGCGGTAAACTGCCATGACAACCTTCTCCCTTTCACTACTCCCCAAGGCATGGAATATTTTCTCTAAGTAATTTATCCATTGCTCAGCTACTATAGGATTTTTACTCCCATTGAAGTTTGGTGGTTGTTGCCTCATGAAGCGGTCTAACATTGATCCTCCACGTTGCGGATCAGGGTGCTCCATACGAGTAAGGTTATTATTCATAACCTGAGTGAGTTGTCCCAGTATGGTAATAAGTTGATCAGCACCAGTTGTATCTTCAGATCCACAATAATTATCTTGAGCAGGAGGGAAATCCCTACACGGAGTTCGTGCATTGATACGGTTTCCATTCCTTCCACTAGGCGCCATTTCTAAACAATGGCATAAACTAGATTAGTTTATGAATCAAAATACATAATTCCATACTTGTTAAACACTTTACATAAATTGAACTATTTATGGATATAATCCATAATCATAAAAAGAATTGTTTTCTTTGAGGAAGTATGTACTCATAACCCTTCATAGTGGTTTGTAAATAAAATGAGAATTATCCTAAGCATATCCCCCGGGAGTTTCGTAACCAAGAGTGCAGCAAGGCCCATTGTCGTGCACCAGTTCCCGTTCGAGTCTAGCTCAAAGCAGTGTTTTCAGGTTTTACCCCTAGGTACATCTGTGCCAGAGCCGCCTCTACCTGCTCGTATCCAGACAGGGATGTATTGCTCGGAAAACACACAAAATCTCTACAATAACAAAATTCTAGGAAGTTCTTCTATACTAATCCTCAAAGTCTATCTTTGGGCTATGTGCTCTAATCAGAGTTTATCAAAATATAGCTTCCAAGGTTAGTACTAAACTGCCTCTGATACCAACTGTAACGCCCCGAACCCAGCTACCCAGAGTCGTTGCATTACTTCGTAACATTGGAATGATCACAAAAGATCAAGTCTCGAAAGACCGATTAGTTTAGTAGCCTTGGAAACACTAGATATATTCATAAGTCTTACATTACATCATAAAGTGAAAAACTAATAACAAAGTCTTCATTGTCCACACTCATACCCTCTTCTGACTATCCCTGCAGGTCATTCATAAAATAATTCTTCACATCCTGGAAAATATTAAAACATTGAAAGGGGTGAGCTCAGATGCTCAGTAAGGATAACAATATTGCGGAAGCTTTCATAAATAAACATTAACATTTAAGGCAATGTATAACTAAAACAAAAGCATTTTAAACTTGAACATCAACATAATATGGCAAAAGTAAAATGAGATAATGTCATTCGCTTCTTCACATGGATATTCTACTGGTCGAATAATCACATGAAATAACAATAACCACTTTCATAATGAGGGAATGTATAATTCCAGACATTCTGAAACATTTTGTCAAGGCCTCGGCCAAGACGTCTAAAATGATTAAGGCCTCGGCCAAAACCATAAATCAAATTGGGAAAGGGCCTCGGCCAATTCCATGTCTAGTTGTCTCATGAGACCTACCGATGCATCGAGGAGCTATAGCGGGCTCCACCCGTCACTTATTAAGTCCAATACATTCCTCATATGAATAGGTTTAAACATCTCATAAACCACAACATAATCGTATCACATAAAACATGCATAAAGGAAACATAAAATTTCCACATTTCAATCACAAGATATCAATAAAACACATTGATATAATAAAAACGCTTTCAAAACCATTTTCAATACCAAAATAAAAGAAAAGTATAACATGGTATTTATTTTTCATTAAAAAAAGGGTATGGCTTGTAGAGGAAGCCGAAACTCAAATATTGGTCACGGCGGCGGAGAAGTCGTTGTCGCCGCATAAGTACGGAAAGGAAAACATTCCCTTTTTGTCGTTTAGTAAAACGCTTCGTATAAAAAAGATTCATTTTGAATAAATGTAAAAGTCAAAGGGGTTTATACACCGTATAAAAGAAAGTTGTGTATAAAACCAAATATGCCTCAATGAAAGGAGATTGAGACAAAGTCCTTAAAAAGATCATTTTTAAAATAAAATAGATCTATTATGTGTATGCACTATAGGTACACATAAAGAAAGTAAAAATACAAAATAATACATAATAATATCATGACATAATTTTAAAGTAGGAGATTAACCCAAAGAATGGAAGTTTGGTTAAGAAATTTCTCTTACCTTGTGTCCGACTTGACTCAACCGTTCTTTAATATCTACCTTATTAAGAACCATTTTCAATTTCATTATCCTTTTTATATCACTTATTACAATGTTATGAACATTATGTAATTATTTAAGTTAATAACGGTCGTTTTGTCGATCTTTGGTACTTGAGTCAAAAATAAACTTCATATAATTACAAGTTGTTAATGTGGTAGAATATCCATTATCTCCAGAATTATATTAATGATTTAGATGTCATATATATCTTATATATCCAGTATATACATTCATTTATAATATTACGTAACATTTAGAGGTAAGAAATGAAATGCACCGTTCATGGAGACGGTAAGCCGTACGTACGCATGAACGCTACTTTCATTTCAATTTCATATTTAATGGAACGAAATAATAATTATATAAAGGTATAATATAGTTCCAGTATAATATCATATATAATATCATTTACTCCATCCTTTATACATCCCACATATGGCATTAACGATTCACATCACTTTGAGGGGGCGGTAGTCCGCACTTCCTAAAATGAAATTATCGCGTTTACCCATAATGGAAATCATAAAGTATGCCATAAATGAGAAATAAATAAGCATAAGGAAAACATAAACATAATATTTATATCATATATGAAAATAGTGTCATCAAAATGGCCACCATTATAGGTGTTAAAAGAATTTGAACAATCATCGTTTCGGGAGGCAGAATTTCGCCATCCACGGAAACCGTATGTTCTTTAACCATTTGATGTAGTTGTGTGAGAGTGTAGCTCAAATAAATCTTATAAAAAAATCCTAGTATATTGAAGATATTGTTGTTGTTACAAAATAAGTAAATAAAAAGAGTTTAGGGGGTTGGAGAAACAAAATAAAACAAATGAACATGAGAGAATGAATTACCTTTAAAAGTGTAACTCTTTTTGGTTTGAGCCTAAAGGCTTCCTTTGAAATGATTCTGCCCAAAGGGAATCCTCTAGGATGAGGAGAGGGATGTGGAGAGAGTAAATTTGCAGGGGTTGGCCGATCCAATGTCTTTAGATGTGTGTGAAATGAGGTAGAGGTGGGGGCCTTTTATAAGAGGAGAGGAGGGGCACTTTTGGAAAGTAAAGAGATATTACTTTATTTGAAAATGTGTTTCGGTTTTAAAAGGTCTCACATTGATATAATTCGTGGATAAGGTGATTAGGCTTCGAAATCCACTCATCCAATTGGTTTTGGCCATGTGTAGGTTTTAGATTTTTCATTATCTTTCCATTTTATTTAAATCGTCAAATAATGATGTCATCGCTGCATCATTATTATGTCATAAATACTTTAATTTATTTAATGTCTAAAAATTATAAACAAAATACTATGATATAGGAAATCTTTTTATATTTCCAATGACTATTTATAATCAAAATTTGGACTTGTATAACCCCACTTAAAAATTGTTTTAGTAAAACAAGTTATGTTAGTATCATTTTCACTTTAACATTAAATAAAAAGTAATTTATGTCATTTCCCAACAAAAGTGGATCCATGGGGTCCCCAAGTTGACCCATGGCTTTTCTTGGTCGGCCATGACACAACCAATGAGGTTGGGACATGTGTCTAGGTCATTTAATATTATTAAAGTATTATTTATACCTTAAACTACCCTAATTACCACTAATCGCGATTAAGAACTTAATAAGTTACTATTCACCAAAAAATTATTATAATCTCATTGAACCATATTTTACTTCTTAATGACAACCATGTATGTCGTATTTTTGAAAATAAAATCACAGAAGTGGTAATATTTCATTTAAATGAAAAATCAGTTATTTAACTACCACTTAGTGGTTTCACTATTCATCAAAATTGAAGTTTTTCAGAACAATGCCAAAATTTCACCCTAAGCTATAATTGATATTCCAAATTCAAAAATAATGTCTATTTTACAAAATTCCAAACATATAAGTTTCATTAATTAATTTTATAATTAATTCCCGCTGTTACAACAAATAGCGTGTTTTTAAGAAACAATTTATATTAAAAGATTGGCAATTGTTTATGCCCAATTTCAATGTTAAATTAATTCTAATGACCACCATTGGACAAAATGGTAAAAATATATTCTAATTATACTTTAAAACCACTAAATAGTATAACTTATCACTATAAATTATTTTGATTAAAAAAGTTGTTTTAAGTATTTTCACTATTCATAAAAATTTGGAAGTTCTCGGAAAATTACAAAAAATTCAACATAGGCTAATTTCAATATTAGGAATACAAAAATGAAGTCCATTTTGAAATATAAAATTTCTATAAATTTAAAAGGTGGTTATTACTATTCATAATGGCTACTTTGATTAGTTGCGGTGTGTTAGAACTCGAACTTGCGTACAATGCAAGCTATTTCATTATTGAAATAGAGGCGTATCGTGGAAGCTCGGGGTGTTACATTCTCCCCTCCTTCAATAAATTGCGTACTCGCAATTTGAAATTTTTCTTTGAAAATAAAAGGTTGAAAAGAGAAAATACCTTTGAGGAAAACCCACATCGGAAATAAGGTTAATAAATATATAACATTAAAAGAAAGCAAGATAAGTACAAAGGTCACCCGATATAGCCCATTCTAGGATTATATGAAAATATGGATATGGAGGAGAAACAAACCATCAAGGTCTGATGGAGAGTTATAGAAAACAGGATTAGGAGAAAGTTTAACCACAAGAAAATCACAAACTTGTGATTGGTTAAACGGTCATTGAATCCCCAGTTGGAAAAGTTAACCAACAACATTTTTGTTTTAAGTTACCTTTTATAATGTTGAGGAATTTATTTAGGAGATTTACTAAGAACTTAAGGGAATATACATACTTGTTATGTATACTTTCATTCGTTAATAAATTTTTACCACAAACCCAACTTTTACTCCAAATGGTAACGGAACTCAAAAATATTCAATTTATCCTAATTGTATAAGGTTCAAAATGTTAACACATACCATTTAGATTAGTAAAACTATTTTGTAATAACCAGGGACTTCCTGTAGGCTAGTGGTAGGAAATAAAGGCTTGTCGCACTATGGTTGTGGGTTCGATTCCTGCAGCTTTGTCCGACGCGACGGGTTATTCCACACCCTGCAGGTTGTCCTTTTCCTAAAACTATAGTATTATAATATTCCAAAAATAATCTTCAGAAATTCTTTAATTTTAAACAATACTTTCCATGGTTCAACTTAATCCATTCCAACCTTAATAGTTATCCAAAATACCTCCGTCCAGACTTTCTCTAAAAGGTCTCTAAATTCCAAAATCAATTCTAACATCAGATTCCCCAAACAAAGAAAAGTTTCACTTATTGTCACATACTAAAAATATGATTACCTTAATCATATTAAAACCTTACTGAAATGAACAAGTACTGCAGTACAATCCTTATATATATATCACATTATTCTAATAACCAGAATATAATCCATGAGTCCAAAAGCACCAATACATTAATTATTCCGCTTCAACTGTAGTCACAGCATAAGATTGGCCTTGATCCCTTGGTCTTTTCTGAGATAAGTTTCCTTGACGCTTAGGACATTCATTTGCATAATGCCCTGTTTCCCTACAATTGTAGCATTCAACTTTGACAGCCTCTTTCTTTCCCTTGCAATCACGAGCCTGGTGACCCTTTTCTCCACATTTATAACAAACTCCCATTCCTTTTAGGCAAGTACCAGGGTGATTCTTCCCACAATTATCACATAATGGAAAATCCTTCTTTCCCTTTTTCCCTTTATCTGTCTCTTGTTCCACCGTTCTCTTCTTCTCTTGCTTTACTTTGTTGTCATAAGACTTAGAGAATTCCTTTTCTGTCTTGATAGCACACGAGACAATATCTTCGTATGATGAGAAGGATTGTGATACCAAAGCTCGACGGAGAAATGGTTTTAACCCATCAAAGAAACGATCAATCTTACTCCTTGGGTTACGTATATAATCGGCAGCATGCCTCGCTAACCTTGTAAATTTAGCCTCATACTTTGCGACATTCTCATCGTCCTTCTGCCTCAGACTCAGAAATTGCCTTTCCATATCTGCTCGATGGTCACGAGGAAAGTATTTTTCTAAGAAAAGCTCTTTGAACTCCCTCCATTCCATATTCGATACGTCATCATCTTCCTTTGTGTTTTGAATCAGCGACCACCACTGATCGGCATCTCCAGTGAGGCGGTAAACTTCCATGACAACCTTCTCCCTTTCACTACTCCCCAAGGCATGGAATATTTTCTCTAAGTAATTTATCCATTGCTCAGCTACTATAGGATTTGTACTCCCATTGATGTTTGGTGGTTGTTGCCTCATGAAGCGGTCTAACATTGATCCTCCACGTTGCGGATCAGGGTGCTCCATACGAGTAAGGTTATTATTCATAACCTGAGTGAGTTGTCCCAGTATGGTAATAAGTTGATCAGCACCAGTTGTATCTTCAGATCCACAATAATTATCTTGAGCAGGAGGGCAATCCCTACACGGAGTTCGTGCATTGATACGGTTTCCATTCCTTCCACTAGGCGCCATTTCTAAACAATGGCATAAACTATATTAGTTTATGAATCAAAATACATAATTCCATACTTGTTAAACACTTTACATAAATTGAACTATTTATGGATATAATCCATAATCATAAAAAGAAATGTTTTCTTTGAGGAAGTATGTACTCATAACCCTTCATAGTGGTTTGTAAATAAAATGAGAATTATCCTAAGCATATCCCCCGGGAGTGTCGTAACCAAGAGTGCAGCAAGGCCCGTTGTCGTGCACCAGTTCCCGTTCGAGTCTAGCTCAAAGCGGTGTTTTCAGGTTTTACCCATAGGTACATCTGTGCCAGAGCCGCCTCTACCTGCTCGTATCCAGACAGGGATGTATTGCTCGGAAAACTCACAAAATCTCTACAATAACAAAATTCTAGGAAGTTCTTCTATACTAATCCTCAAAGTCTATCTTTGGGCTATGTTCTCTAATCAGAGTTTATCTAAATATAGCTTCCAAGGTTAGTACTAAACTGCCTCTGATACCAACTGTAACGCCCCGAACCCAGCTACCCAGAGTCGGTGCATTACTTCGTAACATTGGCATGATCACAAAAGATCAAGTCTCGAAAGACCGATTAGTTTAGTAGCCTTGGAAACACTAGATATATTTATAAGTCTTACATTACATCATAAAGTGAAAAACTAATAACAAAGTCTTCATTGTCCACACTCATACCCTCTTCTGACTATCCCTGCAGGTCATTCATAAAATACTTCTTCACATCCTGGAAAATATTAAAACATTGAAAGGGGTGAGCTCAGATGCTCAGTAAGGATAACAATATTGCGGAAGCTTTCATAAATAAACATTAACATTTAAGGCAATGTATAACTAAAACAAAATCCTTTTAAACTTGAACATCAACATAATATGGCAAAAGTAAAATGAGATAATGTCATTCGCTTCTTCACATGGATATTCTATTGGTCGAATAATCACATGAAATAACAATAACCACTTTCATAATGAGGGAATGTATAATTCCAGACATTCTGAAACATTTTGTCAAGGCCTCGGCCAAGACGTCTAAAATGATTAAGGCCTCGGCCAAAACCATAAATCAAATTGGGAAAGGGCCTCGACCAATTCCACGTCTAGTTGTCTCATGAGACCTACCGATGCATCGAGGAGCTATAGCGGGCTCCACCCGTCACTTATTAAGTCCAATACATTCCTCATATGAATAGGTTTAAACATCTCATAAACCACAACATAACTGTATCACATAAAACATGCATAAAGGAAACATAACATTTCCACATTTCAATCACAAGATATCAATACAACACATTGATATAATAAAAACGCTTTCAAAACCATTTTCAATACCAAAATAAAAGAAAAGTATAACATGGTATTTATTTTTCATTAAAAAAAGGGTATGGCTTGTAGAGGAAGCCGAAACTCAAATAATGGTCACGGCGGTGGAGAAGTCGTTGTCGCCGCATAAGTACGGAAAGGAAAATATTCCCTTTTTGTCGTTTAGTAAAACACTTCGTATAAAAAAGATTCCTTTTGAATAAATGTAAAAGTCAAAGGGGTTTATACACCGTATAAAAGAAAGTTGTGTATAAAACCAAATATGCCTCAATGAAAGGAGATTGAGACAAAGTCCTTAAAAAGATCATTTTTAAAATAAAATAGATCTATTATGTTTATGCACTATAGGTACACATAAAGAAAGTAAAACTACAAAATAATACATAATAATATCATGACATAATATTAAAGTAGGAGATTAACCCAAAGAATGGAAGTTTGGTTAAGAAATTCCCTTACCTTGTGTCCGACTTGACTCAACCGTTCTTTAACCTCCTGAATAATAAACTAGAGTTAATATCTACCTTATTAAGAACCATTTTCAATTTCATTATCCTTTTTATATCACTTATTACAATGTTATGAACATTATGTAATTATTTAAGTTAATAACGGTCGTTTGGTCGATCTTTGGTACTTGAGTCAAAAATAAACTTCATATAATTACAAGTTGTTAATGTGGTAGAATATCCATTATCTCCAGAATTATATTAATGATTTAGATGTCATATATATCTTATATATCCAGTATATACATTCATTTATAATATTACGTAACATTTAGAGGTAAGAAATGAAATGCACCGTTCATGGAGACGGTAAGCCGTACGTACGCATGAACGCTACTTTCATTTCAATTTCATATTTAATGGAACGAAATAATAATTATATAAAGGTATAATATAGTTCCAGTATAATATCATATATAATATCATTTACTCCATCCTTTATACATCCCACATATGGCATTAACGATTCACATCACTTTGAGGGGGCGGTAGTCCGCACTTCCTAAAATGAAATTATCGCGTTTACCCATAATGGAAATCATAATGTATGCCATAAATGAGAAATACAGAAGCATAAGGAAAACATAAACATAATATATATATCATATATGAAAATAGTGTCATCAATATGGCCACCATTATAGGTGTTAAAAGAATTTGAACAATCATCGTTTCGGGAGGCAGAATTTCGCCATCCACGGAAACCGTATGTTCTTTAACCATTTGATGTAGTTGTGTGAGAGTGTAGCTCAAATAAATCTTATAACAAAATCCTAGTACATTGAAGATACTGTTGTTGTTACAAAAGAAGTAAATAAAAAGAGTTTAGGGGGTTGGAGAAACAAAATAAAACAAATGAACATGAGAGAATGAATTACCTTTAAAAGTGTAACTCTTTTTGGTTTGAGCCTAAAGGCTTCCTTTGAAAGGATTCTGCCCAAAGGGAATCCTCTAGGATGAGGAGAGGGATGTGGATAGAGTAAATGGGCAGGGGTTGGCCGATCCGATGTCTTTAGAAGTGTGTGAAATGAGGTAGAGGTGGGGGCCTTTTATAAGAGGAGAGGAGGGGCACTTTTGGAAAGTAAAGAGATATTACTTTATTTGAAAATGTGTTTCGGTTTTAAAAGGTCTCACGTTGATATAATTCGTGGATAAGGTGATTAGGATTCGAAATCCACTCATCCAATTGGTTTTGGCCATGTGTAGGTTTTAGATTTTTCATTATCTTTCCATTTTATTTAAATCGTCAAATAATGATGTCATCGCTGCATCATTATTATGTCATAAATACTTTAATTTATTTAATGTCTAAAAATTATAAACAAAATACTATGATGTAGGAAATCTTTTTATCTTTCCAATGACTATTTATAATCAAAATTTGGACTTGTATAACGCCACTTAAAAATTGTTTTAGTAAAACAATTTATGTTAGTATCATTTTCACTTTAACATTAAATAAAAAGTAATTTATATCATTTCCCAACAAAAGTGGATCCATGGGGTCCCCAAGTTGACCCATGGCTTGTCTTGGTCGGCCATGACACAACCAATGAGGTTGGGACATGTGTCTAGGTCATTTAATATTATTAAAGTATTATTTATACCTTAAACTACCCTAATTACCACTAATCGCGATTAAGAACTTAATAAGTTACTATTCACCAAAAAATTATTATAATCTCATTGAACCACATTTTACTTCTTAATGACAACCATGTATGTCGGATTTTTGAAAATCAAATCACAGAAGTGGTAATATTTCATTTAAATGAAAAATCAGTTATTTAACTACCACTTAGTGGTTTCACTATTCATCAAAATTGAAGTTTTTCAGAACAATGCCAAAATTTCACCCAAAGCTATAATTGATATTCCGAATTCAAAAATAATGTCTATTTTAAAAAATTCCAAACATATAAGTTGCATTAATTAATTTTATAATTAATTCCCGCTGTTACAACAAATAGCGTGTTTTTAAGAAACAATTTATATTAAAAGATTGGCAATTGTTTATGCCCAATTTCAATGTTAAATTAATTATAATGACCACCATTGGACAAAATGGTAAAAATATATTCTAATTATACTTTAAAACCACTAAATAGTATAACTTATCACTATAAATTATTTTGATTAAAAAAGTTGTTTTAAGTATTTTCACTATTCATAAAAATTTGGAAGTTCTCGGAAAATTACAAAAAATTCAACATAGGCTAATTTCAATATTAGGAATACAAAAATGAAGTCCATTTTGAAATATAAAATTTCTATAAATTTAAAAGGTGGTTATTACTATTCATAATGGCTACTTTGATTAGTTGCGGTGTGTTAGAACTCGAACTTGCGTACAATGCAAGCTATTGCATTATTGAAAGAGAGGCGTATCGTGGAAGCTCGGGGTGTTACATTCTCCCCTCCTTCAATAAATTGCGTCCTCGCAATTTGAAATTTTTCTTTGAAAATAAAAGGTTGAAAAGAGAAAATACCTTTTAGGAAAACCCACATCGGAAATAAGGTTAATAAATATATAACATTAAAAGAAAGCAAGATAAGTACAAAGGTCACCCGATATAGCCCATTCTAGGATTATATGAAAATATGGATATGGAGGAGAAACAAACCATCAAGGTCTGATGGAGAGTTATAGAAAACAGGATTAGGAGAAAGTTTAACCACAAGAAAATCACAAACTTGTGATTGGTTAAACGGTCATTGAATCCCCAGTTGGAAAAGTTAACCAACAACATTTTTGTTTTAAGTTACCTTTTATAATGTTGAGGAAAGTATTTAGGAGATTTACTAAGAACGTAAGGGAATATACATACTTGTTATGTATACTTTCATTCGTTAATAAATTTTTACCACAAACCCAACTTTTACTCCAAATGGTAACGGAACTCAAAAATATTCTATTTATCCTAATTGTATAAGGTTCAAAATGTTAACACATACCATTTAGATTAGTAAAACTATTTTGTAATAACC
The DNA here is from genome assembly GCA_963277665.1 of Viscum album. Lineage (NCBI taxonomy): Eukaryota > Viridiplantae > Streptophyta > Magnoliopsida > Santalales > Viscaceae > Viscum > Viscum album. Next base: position 331,585,132 of record OY728128.1, read on the forward strand.
AGGGACTTCCTGTAGGCTAGTGGTAGGAAATAAAGGCTTGTCGCACTATGGTTGTGGGTTCGATTCCTGCAGCTTTGTCCGACGCGACGGGTTATTCCACACCCTGCAGGTTGTCCTTTTCCTAAAACTATAGTATTATAATATTCCAAAAATAATCTTCAGAAATTCTTTAATTTTAAACAATACTTTCCATGGTTCAACTTAATCCATTCCAACCTTAATAGTTATCCAAAATACCTCCGTCCAGACTTTCTCTAAAAGGTCTCTAAATTCCAAAATCAATTGTAACATCAGATTCCCCAAACAAAGAAAAGTTTCTCTTATTGTCACATACTAAAAATATGATTACCTTAATCATATTAAAACCTTACTGAAATCAACAAGTACTGCAGTACAATCCTTATATATATATCACATTATTCTAATAACCAGAATATAATCCATGAGTCCAAAAGCACCAATACATTAATTATTCCGCTTCAACTGTAGTCACAGCATAAGATTGGCCTTGATCCCTTGGTCTTTTCTGAGGTAAGTTTCCTTGACGCTTAGGACATTCATTTGCATAATGCCCTGTTTCCCTACAATTGTAGCATTCAACTTTGACAGCCTCTTTCTTTCCCTTGCAATCACGAGCCTGGTGACCATTTTCTCCACATTTATAACAAACTCCCATTCCTTTTAGGCAAGTACCAGTGTGATTCTTCCCACAATTATCACATAATGGAAAATCCTTCTTTCCCTTTTTCCCTTTATCTGTCTCTTGTTCCACCGTTCTCTTCTTCTCTTGCTTTACTTTGTTGTCATAAGCCTTAGAGAATTCCTTTTCTGTCTTGATAGCACACGAGACAATATCTTCGTATGATGAGAAGGATTGTGATACCAAAGCTAGACGGAGAAATGGTTTTAACCCATCAAAGAAACGATCAATCTTACTCCATGGGTTACGTATATAATCGGCAGCATGCCTCGCTAACCTTGTAAAGTTAGCCTCATACTTTGCGACATTCTCATCATCCTTCTGCCTCAGACTCAGAAATTGCCTTTCCATATCTGCTCGATGGTCACGAGGAAAGTATTTTTCTAAGAAAAGCTCTTTGAACTCCCTTCATTCCATATTCGATACGTCATCATCTTCCTTTGTGTTTTGAATCAGCGACCACCACTGATCGGCATCTCCAGTGAGGCGGTAAACTGCCATGACAACCTTCTCCCTTTCACTACTCCCCAAGGCATGGAATATTTTCTCTAAGTAATTTATCCATTGCTCAGCTACTATAGGATTTGTACTCCCATTGAAGTTTGGTGGTTGTTGCCTCATGAAGCGGTCTAACATTGATCCTCCACGTTGCGGATCAGGGTGCTCCATACGAGTAAGGTTATTATTCATAACCTGAGTGAGTTGTCCCAGTATGGTAATAAGTTGATCAGCACCAGTTGTATCTTCATATCCACAATAATTATCTTGAGCAGGAGGGAAATCCCTACACGGAGTTCGTGCATTGATACGGTTTCCATTCCTTCCACTATGCGCCATTTCTAAACAATGGCATAAACTATATTAGTTTATGAATCAAAATACATAACTCCATACTTGTTAAACACTTTACATAAATTGAACTATTTATGGATATAATCCATAATCATAAAAAGAAATGTTTTCTTTGAGGAAGTATGTACTCATAACCCTTCATAGTGGTTTGTAAATAAAATGAGAATTATCCTAAGAATATCCCCCGGGAGTGTCGTAACCAAGAGTGCAGCAAGGCCCGTTGTCGTGCACCAGTTCCCGTTCGAGTCTAGCTCAAAGCGGTGTTTTCAGGTTTTACCCCTAGGTACGTCTGTGCCAGAGCCGCCTCTACCTGCTCGTATCCAGACAGGGATGTATTGCTCGGAAAACTCACAAAATCTCTACAATAACAAAATTCTAGGAAGTTCTTCTATACTAATCCTCAAAGTCTATCATTGGGCTATGTGCTCTAATCAGAGTTTATCTAAATATAGCTTCCAAGGTTAGTACTAAACTGCCTCTGATACCAACTGTAATGCCCCGAACCCAGCTACCCAGAGTCGGTGCATTACTTCGTAACATTGGCATGATCACAAAAGATCAAGTCTCGAAAGACCGATTAGTTTAGTAGCCTTGGAAACACTAGATACATTCATAAGTCTTACATTACATCATAAAGTGAAAAACTAATAACAAAGTCTTCATTGTCCACACTCATACCCTCTTCTGACTATCCCTGCAGGTCATTCATAAAATACTTCTTCACATCCCAGAAAATATTAAAACATTGAAAGGGGTGAGCTCAGATGCTCAGTAAGGATAACAATATTGCGGAAGCTTTCATAAATAAACATTAACATTTAAGGCAATGTATAACTAAAACAAAAGCCTTTTAAACTTGAACATCAACATAATATGGAAAAAGTAAAATGAGACAATGTCATTCGCTTCTTCACATGGATATTCTACTGGTCGAATAATCACATGAAATAACAATAACCACTTTCATAATGAGGGAATGTATAATGCCAGACATTCTGAAACATTTTGTCAAGGCCTCGGCCAAGACGTCTAAAATGATTAAGGCCTCGGCCAAAACCATAAATCAAATTGGGAAAGGGCCTCAGCCAATTCCACGTCTAGTTGTCTCATGAGACCTACCGATGCATCGAGGAGCTATAGTGGGCTCCACCCGTCACTTATTAAGTCCAATACATTCCTCATATGAATAGGTTTAAACATCTCATAAACCACAACATAATCGTATCACATAAAACATGCATAAAGGAAACATAACATTTCCACATTTCAATCACAAGATATCAATACAACACATTGATATAATAAAAACGCTTTCAAAACCATTTTCAATACCAAAATAAAAGAAAAGTATAACATGGTATTTATTTTTCATTAAAAAAAGGGTATGGCTTGTAGAGGAAGCCGAAACTCAAATAATGGTCACGGCGGCGGAGAAGTCGTTGTCGCCGCATAAGTACGGAAAGGAAAACATTCCCTTTTTGTCGTTTAGTAAAACGCTTCGTATAAAAAAGATTCCTTTTGAATAAATGTAAAAGTCAAAGGGGTTTATACACCGTATAAAAGAAAGTTGTGTATAAAACCAAATATGCCTCAATGAAAGGAGATTGAGACAAAGTCCTTAAAAAGATCATTTTTAAAATAAAATAGATCTATTATGTGTATGCACTATAGGTACACATAAAGAAAGTAAAAATACAAAATAATACATAATAATATCATGACATAATTTTAAAGTAGGAGATTAACCCAAAGAATGGAAGTTTGGTTAAGAAATTCTCTTACCTTGTGTCCGACTTGACTCAACCGTTCTTTAACCTCCTGAATAATAAAATAGAGTTAATATATACCTTATTAAGAACCATTTTCAATTTCATTATCCTTTTTATATCACTTATTACAATGTTATGAACATTATGTAATTATTTAAGTTAATAACGGTCGTTTTGTCGATCTTTGGTACTTGAGTCAAAAATAAACTTCATATAATTACAAGTTGTTAATGTGGTAGAATATCCATTATCTCCAGAATTATATTAATGATTTAGATGTCATATATATCTTATATATCCAGTATATACATTCATTTATAATATTACGTAACATTTAGAGGTAAGAAATGAAATGCACCGTTCATGAAGACGGTAAGCCGTACGTACGCATGAACGCTACTTTCATTTCAATTTCATATTCAATGGAACGAAATAATAATTATATAAAGGTATAATATAGTTCCAGTATAATATAATATATAATATCATTTACTCCATCCTTTATACATCCCACATATGGCATTAACGATTCACATCACTTTGAGGGGGTGGTAGTCCGCACTTCCTAAAATGAAATTATCACGTTTACCCATAATGGAAATCATAAAGTATGCCATAAAAGAGAAATACAGAAGCATAAGGAAAACATAAACATAATATATATATCATATATGAAAATAGTGTCATCAAAATGGCCACCATTATAGGTGTTAAAAGAATTTGAACAATCATCATTTCGGGAGGCAGAATTTCGCCATCCACGGAAACCGTATGTTCTTTAACCATTTGATGTAGTTGTGTGAGAGTATAGCTCAAATAAATCTTATAAAAACATCCTAGTATATTGAAGATACTGTTGTTGTTACAAAAGAAGTAAATAAAAAGAGTTTAGGGGGTTGGAGAAACAAAATAAAACAAATGAACATGAGAGAATGAATTGCCTTTAAAAGTGTCACTCTTTTTGGTTTGAGCCTAAAGGCTTCCTTTGAAAGGATTCTGCCCAAAGGGAATCCTCTAGGATGAGGAGAGGGATGTGGAGAGAGTAAATGGGCAGGGGTTGGCCGAGCCAATGTCTTTAGAAGTGTGTGAAATGAGGTAGAGGTGGGGGCCTTTTATAAGAGGAGAGGAGGGGCACTTTTGGAAAGTAAAGAGATATTACTTTATTTGAAAATGTGTTTCGGTTTTAAAAGGTCTCACATTGATATAATTCGTGGATAAGGTGATTAGGCTTCGAAATCCACTCATCCAATTGGTTTTGGCCATGTGTAGGTTTTAGATTTTTCATTATCTTTCCATTTTATTTAAATCGTCAAATAATGATGTCATCGCTGCATCATTATTATGTCATAAATACTTTAATTTAATTAATGTCTAAAAATTATAAACAAAATACTATGATGTAGGAAATCTTTTTATCTTTCCAATGACTATTTATAATCAAAATTTGGACTTGTATAACCCCACTTAAAAATTGTTTTAGTAAAACAATTTGTGTTAGTATCATTTTCACTTTAACATTAAATAAAAAGTAATTTATGTCATTTCCCAACAAAAGTGGATCCATGGGGTCCCCAAGTTGACCCATGGCTTGTCTTGGTCGGCCATGACACAACCAATGAGGTTGGGACATGTGTCTAGGTCATTTAATATTATTAAAGTATTATTTATACCTTAAACTACCCTAATTACCACTAATCGCGATTAAGAACTTAATAAGTTACTATTCACCAAAAAATTATTATAATCTCATTGAACCACATTTTACTTCTTAATGAGTCACAGAAGTGGTAATATTTCATTTAAATGAAAAATCAGTTATTTAACTACCACTTAGTGGTTTCACTATTCATCAAAAATTGAAGTTTTTCAGAACAATGCCAAAATTTCACCCTACGCTATAATTGATATTCCGAATTCAAAAATAATGTCTATTTTACAAAATTCCAAACATATAAGTTGCATTAATTAATTTTATAATTAATTCCTGCTGTTACAACAAATAGCGTGTTTTTAAGAAACAATTTATATTAAAAGATTGGCAATTGTTTATGCCCAATCACTACGGGAAAATGGGTATTTGCGACGGGTTATTTGCGACGGGAATAAATCCCGTCGCAAATAGTCCCGTTAAAAACTTATTTGCGACGGGGGTCTTTACCCGTCGCAAATAAGTAGTCTTTTGCGACGGGGAAGCCTATCCCGTCGCAAATAGTTTTCCCGGGCTTTGGCGCCAAATCCGGGAAAAACTATTTGCGACGGGGATGCCTTTCCCCGTCGCAAATAACCGGCGGCGGTAAAAGGTATTTGCGACGGGAAAGTATTCCCGTCGCAAATAGTATGTTATTTGCGACGGGTCCCGTCGCAAATAACTATTTACCGGTTGACCGTAATAAATGCGGGCGAAGGTATTTGCGACGGTGCCCGTCGCAAATAATACTATTTGCGACGGGAATCCCGTCGCAAATGGACCCGTCGCTAATAATCTAACCTATAAATACCCCCATCCGTTTTTCTCAAATCATTCTCATTCTCCACCTTCTGCTCTAAAATTTCTATTTCTAAATTTGAGTTTTTGTTCAGTTTAATTTTTTTCTTCGGAGCTGTTATTAAAGTTTTGAAGAACGATCAGAGCTCATCAATTTTCAAGGTATTTATGTTCATTTTAATTTAATATTTATTTTTAATTTTGTATTAATTTCAATTATTTTTTATTAGTTGTAATTTAATTATGTTTATATTGTTTTCTTACTTAATAAATTTAAATTATTAGTATTGTTCATAGTTAATGGTAATTAGGAATAATTTGTAATAATTTTTAATAATTAAGAATAAATATTAATAATTAGTAATAATTACCAATAATTAGTAATAATTAGTAATAATTAGTAATAATTAGTAATAATTACCAATAATTAGTAATAATTACCAATAATTAGTAATAGTTACCAATAATTAGTAATAATTAGGAATAATTAGTAATAATTAGTAATAATTAACAATAAATAGTAATAATTAGTAATAATTAACAATAAATAATAATAATTACCTATAATTTGGAATAATTACCAATAATTAACAATAATTAGTAATAATTAGTAATAATTGCCAATAATTGCCAATAATTACCAATAATTGCAAATAATTAGGAATAATTAGGAATAATTAGGAATAATTAGGAATAATTAGGAATAATTAGTAATAATTAGTAATAATTAGGAATAATTAGGAATAATTAGGAATAATTAGGAATAATTAGTAATAATTAGTAATAATTAGGAATAATTAGGAATAATTACCAATAATTACCAATAATTACCAATAATTGGTAATAATTACCAATAATTGGTAATAATTACCAATAATTGCAAATAATTGCAAATAATTAGGAATAATTAGTAATAATTAGTAATAATTAGTAATAATTAGGAATAATTAGTAATAATTAGGAATAATTAGTAATAATTAGGAATAATTAGGAATAATTAGGATTAATTAGTAATAATTAGGAATAATTAGGAATAATGAGGAATAATTACCAATAATTACCAATAATTGCCAATAATTTGTAATAATTAGTAATAATTACCAATAATTGCCAATAATTACCAATAATTGCAAATAATTAGGAATAATTAGGAATAATTAGGAATAATTAGTAATAATTAGTAATAATTAGTAATAATTAGGAATAATTAGTAATAATTAGGAATAATTAGGAATAATTAGTAATAATTAGGAATAATTAGTAATAATTAGGAATAATTACCAATAATTAGTAATAATTACCAATAATTTGTAATAATTAGTAATAATGACCAATAATTTCCAATAATTACCAATAATTGCAAATAATTAGGAATAATTAGGAATAATTAGGAATAATTAGTAATAATTAGGAATACTCACGAATACTCACGAATACTCACGAATACTCATGAATACTCACGAATACTCATGAATAATCACGAATACTCAGGAATACTCAGGAATACTCAAGAATACTTAGCAAAAAAAATTATATTATCAATATTTATGAAAAAAATATTAATATTATTAAAATAATAAAAATTTATAAAATATTAAAATTATCAATATTCACAACAGATTTTGCTCTATTCTTAACATGCTCAAATCTTAAAGGGTCGCTAATTGTCAGGTCATGCGCAATAAAAAGTTTGTGTCAGCCATGTCCAATGTAAACTCTATAATTGTCCTTGCATGGTCGATCACCTCAAAAGTAATGTTGCAATCAGACAAACCAAGTCATTCCCTTCTTATCTATAAGAATCATCTCACATGAACCTTTACATAGACCATTCTTCCTTGAAAATTTAAGGGAAAAATAATGATATCCCCTCAAATTTTTAAGGAAGAATGATCTATGTAAAGGTTCATGTGAGATAATTCTTATAGATAAGAAGGGAATGACTTGGTTTGTCTGATTGCAACATTACTTGCGAAGTGATCAACCATGCAAGGACAATTATAGAGTTTACATTAGACATGGCTGACACAAACTTTTTATTGCGCATGACCTGACAATTGGCGACCCTTTAAGATTTGAACATGTTAATAATAGAACAAAGTCTGTTATGAATATTGATAATTTTAATATTTTTTAATTTTTGTTATTATTTTAATAATATTAATATTGTTTTTTCGTAAATATTGATAATATTTTTTTTATTACTAATAATTAGTAAACGAAATCTGCTTGGATAATGAAGGGAAAATTTATAATCATCTCCACAACGATGATTACCAAATTTCCTTTCATTATTCAAGCAGTTTTCCTTTTGCTAAGTATTGCTAAGTATTGCTAAATTAGTAATAAATAGTAATAATTAGCAATAAATTGTAATAATTAGTAATAAATTGTAATAATTAGTAACAATTAGTAATAAATTGTAATAGATTGTAATAATTAGGAATAATTAGGAATAATTAGGAACAATTACCTTATTACATGTGGAGACAGAATGTGAAACACACAGATGAAAGGAGAATTGTATATAATATAAAAAATTATATTATTTTAATATTAATAATAAAATATACTAATAATGTAATGATGTTATTATTATATAATTAATATTTATAAAAAAAATTATATTAGTATTATTAAAAAAAATAAAAAATCAATATAATATTAAAATTATCAATATTTGTAACAGGTTTTGCTTTATTCTCAATATATTCAATCCTTGCTTGAGTGTTTTTTCTAACAAATTATTCAAAACCAGTAATGCTTTTATATTTTATAGAAAAATATGGAACAACGAGGTCGTCAACAGTCATTATTAGATGACCGCATATGGATAAATCAACGTAGAAATCCAAATGGTTCTGGTTTAAATCCAGTATATATAGAGGGTGTGGAGATTTTTTTATCATTTGCGGCATCAAATTCAGAATTTGTTTCAGAAGGAAAGATAAAATGCCCTTGTAGAAAATGTGCATTGAGAACGTTTGACACGTTTGACAAAGTGGGGGAATATCTCTTGCGTTTTGGTTTTCAAGCAGATTATGTTTTTTGGTATCAACATGGTGAACGCAGTTCCAGAGCAGGTGATACCAACTTGATTCCAGATCCATCCCGGTTTCAAGATTTAGTACATGATGTTGCAGGTTCATCTGTTCAACATACAGAAACTCCGGCTGATATAGCTTCAAATCCTGAGTTGGGACCGTCTGAATTTTATGAGTTGTTGAAGTCTGCTGAGGATGCATTATATCCTGGCTGCAAGATGAGCAAATTAGAAGAAGTTGCAAAATTTATGGCTATCAAATCAGATAACGGAATGTCAAACACATGTTTTGACCAGATATTTTCATTGCTGAAAACACGGTTACCCGAAGGAAATGTTTTACCTGCAAATTACTATGAAAGTAAGAGGTTGGTTCGAAATTTGGGACTTACTTGTCAGAAGATTCATGCATGTTCAAATGACTGCATTTTATATTCAGGGGAAAATGAGTCGTTGGATAGTTGTCCCACATGTGGGCAACTGAGATATAAAGAAGGACAACACGGGAAGTCTGGTTTGATTCCTGTAAAACAGTTGAGATATTTTCCGCTTACATCCAGACTTCAGCGTTTATTCATGTCTAAGAATACAGCGACAATGATGTCATGGCATAAAGAGAATATTTCAACCGATAAAAGCTTGAATCATCCAGCCGATGGTGATTCATGGAAACATTTTGATAGAGTGCATCCATCATTTGCTTTAGAAGCTAGAAATGTTCGACTGGGCCTTTCCACTGATGGTTTCTGTCCGTTTGGATCTTATGGTAGTCAATATTCATGTTGGCCTGTTTTTTTAACTCCGTATAATTTACCTCCATGGATGTTGATGAAGGAGCCATATATCTTTTTGACTTTACTAATTCCAGGACATACGAAGAAAAATATTGATGTTTATTTGAAGCCATTGATTGATGAATTAAATTTATTGTGGAGTACTGGTGTCAGTACATATGATGTTGCAACGAAACAGAATTTCATACTGAGAGCAGCATTGATGTGGACAATAAGTGACTTCCCGGCTTATGGGATGTTATCTGGCTGGAGTACACATGGTCAGAAATCATGTCCTTACTGTATGGGAGAGAACAAAGCATTTATGCTCATTCATGGAAAGAAACCTTGTTATTTTGACTGTCATCGCAGATTTCTTCCAGCTGATCATCCTTTTCGCAGAAACAGATCTCATTTCAGAAAAGGAACAGCTGAAAGGGATGGACCTCCAAAAATGCTATCAGGTTCGGAGTTAAAATCGGTTGTATTTTCATTACCTCCCATCACTTTTGGTCCCACAATAATCCAACAGAAAATTTCTGGTTTTGGGAAAGAAGACAATTGGATTAAACGTAGCATATTTTGGGATTTGCCATATTGGTCTGATTTGTTGGTCCGACACATGTTAGATGTCATGCATATTGAGAAGAACTGTTTTGATAATTTGTTTCATACAGTTTTGGATACGCCAGGAAAGAGCAAAGACAATGTAAATGCACGTTTAGATCTTGCCCAAATTTGCAGGCGTCCAGAATTGGAACTATTTGAGAATGTCAGAACAGAAAGGTTACTGAAACCAAAAGCAGCTTATACACTGTCTAAAGAAAACCGTTTATTATTTTGTCAGTGGATTGCAGATTTGAGACTTCCAGATGGCTGTGCTTCCAATTTGGGTAGATGTGTAAAGAATGGTCATATTACTGGATTGGAAAGTCATGATTGTCATGTTATAATGGAGATACTTCTACCCATTGGATTAAGAGGTCTGTTGAATTCTGTGATTTGGGATTCCATAACAGACATGTCTCATTTTTTTCGGGAAATTTGTGCGGCTACGGCAGATTATGATGCTCTAGGCAAACTTGAAAAAGATGTTGTTGTAATTATATGTAAACTGGAAAAAATATTTCCGCCGTCTTTCTTCGACTCAATGGAACATTTGATGTTACATTTGCCATATGAAGCCAAATGTGGAGGTCCGGTACAGTTTCGATGGATGTACCCATTTGAAAGATGCATGCAAAAATTGAAAAGAAAAGTACGCAACAAAGCATCTGTTGAAGGATCTATTGCAGAAGCTTATTTGCAAGAGGAAATATCTTTTTTCTTCTCCCATTATTTTGAATCTGAGTATCCTTCAAAACACAACCGAATGGGACGGAATGAGAGGAATATTGATGAAATCGACAATCAATTATCTGTTTTCAACCAGTCAGAGCTTGGTTTTGGTGGAGTTTCTGAACGCTGGCTTTCAGATGATGAACATCATAGAGCTCATACGTATGTTCTGCTCAACTGTGAAGAGATGACATCTGTTGTACTGTAAGTGTTTATATCACTTATTCTATCATTTATGTTACAGTAAATAACTTTGGTTTTTATAGGTTGTATGATAATCATATCAAGAAACAAATTCCACAAATTACAGCAGCTGTTCTCGAAGAACGTCGACTGAAAAATTTCTCTCAGTGGTTTCAAAAACTGGTAACATAAATTCTTTATCATTTAGCAACTCATTCAATGTATAGTTTACTATATTGATAATTATTTCACAAATCTTCAGGTGTCTCGACATGCTGATAAAATTGACAAACGGCTGTGTGTATTGAGTAACCCACCTTCCAAACTTGTTAAAACTTATAATGCATATGTGGTGAATGGATTTCGATTCCACACACATGCATATGGGGAATCGAAAAAAACAATGAACAGTGGAGTTAGCTTGAGAGGATCTCATCATCGAGAAAATGAAGTTGACTTTTATGGCATACTTGATGAAATCATTGAACTCTGTTATCTTGGACAACATTACATAACCATGTTCAAATGTCGGTGGTTGGATACAGAGAGAGGCATGCGTGTTCATCCGACTCATGGAATCATCGATATTAAATGTAAAAGTGTTCTCGCAGTAAATGAACCATTCTTATTGGCTCAACAGGCATATCAAGTTTATTATGCAAATTACTGTGCAACATCAAGAGACTTGACTGATTGGTGGAGTGTAATAAAAATCAAAATTCGAGACAATCAGTTTAGTCAAAGTGAATGTGCTTTCACTGATGTGCAAAGAATTGAAGTTTTTCAAGAGAGTACTCAAAATCAATCTTTTTTACAAAGAGATATGAGTATCAATGACGACACCCCACATTTAAGAGTCGGTGATGACGATGATGTTAATGATGTCACACAAGAATTTGAAATGGTAAGAGATGAAACAACTGCAACTCGAATGGATATCGATGATGTTGAGGAGGAATATGAAGATGACATTGACATATATGAAGATGATGATGAAGATGAACACTTATAGAATTCCATGGTATTTATATACAATCATAATATGTATATATGTATATATAATAGTAATTATCAATTATTTGCTAATATTAACATTTTCTGTTTCAGATGGACGAGGCCACATTTCGTGAGTTGGCGGAGGCTGACCTGCCTTTCGATGCGGATGAGTTGCTGGCAGATGACCCTCAGCCTGCAGGCGCTCCAGGGAGTACGCGGAGGGGGCGCGGTCTTGCACGATTGATGATTCCTGACCCCGTCCCCGAGCGACGTCCACGTCTTGGGTTTGATCCGTGCACCCGGAGGTGTGATAACCTATGTAATAACCTGTGAATTTGACTAAGATTTCATTAATCTATTCACATAATAAATGTTTATTATTTTTTCAGTTTTTCACATATAGCAGTCGGACAGGGCAGCGCTATTTTGCGCAACTATTTCTCTCAGCCGTGGACCACATGGGAGCAGATTCTCATTGATGTGCAGCAGGCCATGTTCGGCCATTGGTTGGTACGTACGTAAATAAATAATTTTTATTTTGAAAATTATTTCATTTATAACTTGATATTTTGATTTATTTGTAGGGTTTATGGTATCCGATCGAGGATACCATGCGTGACGCCATCCACGAGGCATGGGAGGTGGCCATGCGTGATCGCCTTCGTCAGTTTTTGCACAATTTAAGAAAAGCTGTGATGAAGAAAGCAGGAGTGTCAGATTTTGATGAGTCATGTAGAGCACACCGACCAGAGTACATTTCATCCCATGTATGGGATGGATTATGTGCGCACTGGTTGAGTGGTGCCTTTCAGAGGAGATCATCGGTGGGGAGGCAGAATCGGGGGAGGCAGGAGGTGACTCATCGAGCTGGGAGTCGTTCTTTCAGTACTCATAGACAGCATCTGGTATGTACATTATTTATAAATATTTTATATAAATATAAATATTAACAGTTTATTTTTTATTCTTATAGGCTGTCGAGCACCCCGATATTACAGAGTACGACGTATATCGGAGGATGTATAGTGATCCTGCTACTGGGGAGCTCAGAGGTGATCGTCAGCATCACATCGTGGTCAGTATTATTTGTTTTCAAGTTTAAAAATTAACTGCATATAATATATTCAAAATTTTAATTTTAAATTGCAACTATAGGAGTCATATGAGGCTGCAGCGGCACAGGCCCAGCCTGAGAGTCAGGCCGAGGCATCAGATCAGACCACTGCCCGTCAGTTTGATGAGGCGGCATGGATGCAGGCCACCCAGTATGCCTTCGAGAAGGGCCGGGTAGTTGGTATCGGCTCTCGACTGACTCCCGGAGATTATTATGGCAGTGCTGCGATGTCGGCGTCCAGCTCGAGAGGAGCTCGTGCATCTTCTTCTACACAGTATGAGGAGCAGTTGCGATCTCAGACTGCACAGATAGAGAGTCTCCGACAGGAGCAGGAGCAGATGCGTCAGCAGCATGAGGAGCGTCGACGCCAGCAGCAGCTGTACGAGGAGCAGACGAGTCGGTGGCAGCAGCAGCATCAGGAGCAGATGGAGTACATGCGCCGACTCACTCATGCTTTAGGGATGGAGTTTCCTCCACCACCATCTGCAGATCCCCCACCTCCCCCCCTCCCCCCCCCCCCTCCTACAGATTAGATTTGTATTTCTGTTATAAAATTTGTGAAATCAAAATATTTTTTTTTTCTATTCGTAGTTTCTGTCTCATTATAAAATATTAATAATATTATATTTTTAAATAACAATATTAATATGAATAATAATAATATTTATATTTTATAATATTAAATTTTATATATATATTAAAATTTTATTTATATAATAAAATTTTATATATATATTAAAATTTTATAATATTATAATTTAATTATTTTTTTGTAATACTTGAATTATTTTAATATTTGAATGTAAAATAATTCTATTATTTTTATATTAATTAAAATAACTTATTAATATTTTTTTTATTTATGAATTATAATTATAATATTATTATATTAATTAAATTATTTATTAATATTCTATTATTTTTATTTTTGAATTATAATTCTACTATTATTATAGTAATTAAAATAATTTATTATTTTCATTTGTAAATTATAATTCTATTATTATATTAATTAAAATAATTTATTAATAATTTTTTTTTTTATTTTTTTTATAGTATTTGCGACGGGATACTATGCCCGTCGCAAATACTAGTATTATTAATAGTTTTTTATTTTTTTTTTAAAAAGTATTTGCGACGGGTCCCGGTTCCCGTCGCAAATACTAGTATTATTAATTTTTTTTATTTTTTTAAAAAAGAGTTTTTGCGACGGGACCCGTCGCAATAACTGTTTAAAAAGTTTTTTACAAAAATACGGAATACTATTTGCGACGGGGAGAATGCCCGTCGCAAAAAAAGGCTTTAGCGACGGTCCCGTCGCAAATAAGTTTAGTTGCGACGGCGTTTTCAGCAACGGGCTATTTGCGACGGGACCCCGTCGCAAATACCTGCTTTTCTAGTAGTGAATTTCAATGTTAAATTAATTCTAATGACCACCATTGGACAAAATGGTAAAAATATATTCTAATTATACTTTAAAACCACTAAATAGTATAACTTATCACTATAAATTATTTTGATTAAAAAAGTTGTTTTAAGTATTTTCACTATTCATAAAAATTTGGAAGTTCTCGGAAAATTACAAAAAATTCAACATAGGCTAATTTCAATATTAGGAATACAAAAATGAAGTTCATTTTGAAATATAAAATTTCTATAAATTTAAAAGGTGGTTATTACTATTCATAACGGCTACTTTGATTAGTTGTGGTGTGTTAGAACTCGAACATGCGTACAATGCAAGCTATTGCATTATTGAAAGAGAGGCGTATCGTGGAAGCTCGGGGTGTTACATTGAGGCTCGAGCACCAAGTGGATTTCATAGGGTTCATTTTATAAAAATGTAAAAGACTTTTATCAACGCTTTTTAGAAAGTGTTGATAAATAATTTTTTTATCAGTGCTAAAATATAAAGCGTTGATAAAATAGATCTTTATATGCGCTCTTTTTAGCATTGATAAAGACATGACATTAATAAATTATTTAAAATTATAAAATAATAATAAATATATTTATTATAATTTTATAATTATTTACATATATATATATATATATTATTTAAAATCGCAATTATAAATATTTGTATATATGTATAAATATTTTTATATATTTGAAATAATATTTCAAAAAATTTATATATTTATAAAATTATAATTATTATAAATATATTTATTATAATTTTATAATTATTTAAATAAATAAATATTTATTTATAATTATAATTATAAATAAATATATTTATAAATATTTATATATAAATATAAATATATTTATATGTGTGTGTATTAATATATAAATATAAATTTATTTATTTATTTATTTTTAAAATTATAATAAATGTATTTATTATAATTTGTTAACTATTTAAATACAAAAACATATATATAGTTATAATAATAATTATAAAAAAATAAATTTAAAAATATATTCTATTTAATAACAAATTATCCTGAAAGGTTCATCCATGGATTTGGGAACCCAAATCCATGACTCCAAAATTTATTAAAAAAGAGTAGGAAAACAAGAGAAAGAAGGGGGAAATGTTTACTGTGAAACCACCACACAAAAGAAAAATAAATAGAAATCACATGAGCATCATTTCTTATGTCGACCCCGACCTCAAGACCCGCCCCGAGAAGCATGATGACGACATCTTCTCCATTGCATGGTCTTTAAAGGCGATTCCATAGCTGATCTCTCCTCCACCTGAACTGCATCCTGCAAGGCAAGACCACCCACACCTGCAGCACCTTGATCTGCATGGATAGCTCCAACAACCAGGGCCACTTCATCCTTCATAGCCACAGTCTGGGTCACCACCACCTGCATAGCTTCATCTTGGGTCACCACC
Source organism: Viscum album (assembly GCA_963277665.1). Lineage (NCBI taxonomy): Eukaryota > Viridiplantae > Streptophyta > Magnoliopsida > Santalales > Viscaceae > Viscum > Viscum album. The sequence continues at coordinate 331,601,236 of OY728128.1, forward strand.
GCCTGCACAGCAGGAGGCTCCACCCAAAATTGGTCCTGCAGTTCAGAACCATCATCTGCGCCAGCCTCCTGTGTTTCAGCACCATGGTCCGCCTGGACAGCCCCAATAGCTAGGGCCACCTCATCCTGCCCAGCCATAATCCTGGTCGCCACAACCAGTACAACTACATCCTGGGTCACCACCGCCTGCACAGTAGGAGGCTCCAACTGAATTTGGTCCTGGAAAGCAGAACCATCATCTGCGCCAGCCTCCGCAGGTCCAAGAGAGATTGAATTCTCACCCTCCACCCATATGGACAAATCCATTGAGGATTCTGCAACTATTTTAGCATGAGATTCAGTCAACATGGGGGATGTACGGCGGTTACGACAACCTGCACTCTCATGTCCTTCAAGGATAAGCAAATCAAAATCACGATTGTTAATGGAATCTAACATAGAGAAAAAAATTTATTCCGGCTTGATCATGCCCTATAAAATTCACATGTCCAGGGGTCTTCCTTGAAGAAGAATCGTCCCTAGGGAAATATGGCTGAGTCTCAACTAGATGGGTTGGCTGCTTGGAACCTTGACCAACCCCAAGGCAAATAGAAGCATCACCACACACAAAATCCTGCTGTAAAGCATCACCAGATCCAGAATCAGTGGCAACCCCTTCCAAACATCCCTTCAAGGAGACATGTGACTCACATAGCTGATGAACAGACCAATTCTCATTCATATCACACTGTATCGGATGCTCGACATAAGCACCCACCTTTTCCACAAGTCCCACTTCACTCTGAATAGTGAAGGGCCTCGGTTTTTTTGGGAGAACTATTTGAAACCCATCAGCATCAATCACGTTCCCTTTCCCCTTACTTCGACTAGAAGCCACTGCAACCTGAGTCATCTCAAGTTTTACTTCTTCTTGGATGGCCGCCTCACGATCAGATTGAATCGCCTCATCTTCATCAGCCAAATCAGCCAATGCTTCCTTTACACCACCTAAGCCCCCAACTAACTTGGGGACTAGAAGTCCATCATCATTGACCACATCAGTAGTTGCCTCATTCAATGTGGGAGCATCAACTATGATAACTTTTTTAAGAACCTCAGCAAAGGAGGATCCTCCGACATCATTTCCATCCTTCTTCTTGAACACCTGCCCATTCCCTCCACGGACATTCTTACATTTCCTTTTACACTTCTCAGAGGAGTGCCCTAAATATTTACAGAGAGATCATTTAATATTCCTTCAGCATTGACCAAAATAATGACCAATGCAATGACAGGAATCACAAAAGGCAGGCAACCACTCATACTGGATAGATATTTCTAGTTTAAAATCGGCAACGACTAGAAAAATAGTTTTAACTAACTCATTAGCCAAATCAACCTCAAACAACACATGAGTGAAATGACCATATTTGGATCACTCAGTTTCTTTATCAACCTTTATTGGAGCCCCTATAGCAGAAGCAACTTCCCATAGAACCGTTGGATGCCAAGAAAAACAACTAAGGCCCCTAATTCCAATCCATGTTTGTGTGGACGAACTCCTCATTGCGAAGGGATTTGAAAGCGAATCCCAATGTTTCAATACAATGAAACCAAGTTTTAGAGGAATAGTTCCAAAACCCCAAGAAAAATTCTGCAAATCCTTTAAAGGAAACACAATGTGAAAAATACCTTTCCCGATTGAAATCAGGCGCTAGTCACTAAATGTCCAATAATGAATCAATCGTTCCCGCAATATCTCAAGCGTCAAGGGGGTAGCCCTCCTCAAACCCATGATCCTCGCAAGAAGGGAAAATCGGAATTCCGCAAGGCGGTCTTCAAGCATTTTAGGGCTTGCTTCCACAAAAGCAATGGACCCATTTTTGGTGATACGCTTCCGTAGGGATTCCAAATCACGATTAAGATCAGAAAAAAACCTTGTCTGAGAGGAAAGGAATTTCGAACGATCAAGATGCATCCTAGGGTACTGATCAACACGCCCTTCCACATCAACCAGAGTTGACGAAGCCACAACACCCTTATCCACCTTCGGGGGAGGAATAAAGACCTCCCTGGGATCAAAATTGCAATCCAACAAATCAGCCATCGATCAGTTCACCGTCGAGCATCAGTGAAGCACAAGAGAATCGCCAAGCGCGAGAGAAGAAGCATTTCCCCCCTCATTAATAAAAAATTATAATTAATAATTAAATTAATATATTTGTTATTTAAATATATTCATTGTAATTTTATAAGTATTTATAAACATCATAAGTTCATGTGTATAACATGAATGAATCATACGGGTGTCAATTTATAAATGAACCTTCCTAATGAGGAATACATTATATATGCCCGTGTGCATCATCATTATACAAGTAATCTTGAAATTTAGAACATAAGACATAAACACGTCCACAAATAAACATTATGATCAGATATGATCAATTATAATCAAATATAAATATATAAAAATAAATAACGACATTTAATATCATCATTATCTAATGATATATATATATATTCATTAAAGGCATATATATATATATATATAATTATAAATATAATAAATATATTTATAATTTTAAAAAATTATTATAATTTTATAATTAATTAAATATATATCTATTTATTTATAAAATAATAAATACTTTTTTTAAAACTATATATATATATATATATGAATTATTTAAATATATATATTATAATATATCATATTTATATTAATTATAACAATCTTTTTTAATTAATGTATATAAATAAACATTATTTTTGAATAAATATATAATCATTTTATATAAATTAATAATTTTTTATCTTTTATCATCACTAAAATTAGCGCTAATAAATCCATCCTTTAACAGTGCTAAAAAAATCTGATAAAAGAATCTTTTCTCAGTTCTTTTCATTAGCATTGATAAAGGTGTGACTTTTATCTGCGTTTTCTACATAGCACTGAAAAAAGCTGGTGCATCCCTTGCCCGGATCTGTGGCAGTGATATATCTATCTATATTATATCCCTATATATTGAAATAAAATTTAATTAATTACACATTCACACACACAACAATATAAATTTAGCTGGCGACGAATAGTACCCATGGTGTAAGGTAAGGACTAGGAACGATGTGGTATGGCATATGCTAATACCCACATAAACAAGACTCCATTGGCATTCAGTGTCTTTCATGAGTGGTAAATTCATCCCTTAATTATAGATTCAAACAGAGTTCAAATCCGAGAATCCCCCTTTAGGGGGATTTATGGGCCATTTATGGAAAGAATATGAGGGCCCTAGTAGGGATTGGGAAACATTACCTTGTAATACATGTGGTATGGAAGGCATGCACCAGGCTCTTTTAGTCCATCAAATGTGGGTGCTTCAGGTTATAAAAATTGTAATGAGTCAGCTACGAAGTGAGTCATCCATTGGAAGGGGCACAACCTATAATTACTGGTCTGTGAGTGTGTGCGTTGTTTTCATTACTTATAATATTCAGGACAATAATGAATTATTTATATTTATCAAATTTATAATATATTATGTATCTACATATATAAAAATAATGTACGTATATAAATAAATTGTACATATATATATATCAATATTAAAATATAATTTCAATATTAAATAAATATTTTTATGAAAATGAAATATAAAATTATAGTTAAATATGAAAGAAATTACAAAATATATATATAAATAAAAATAAATATATTAAATGTACATATTAAACTAACATTATAAAAGATATATATATGATTTAAGAAAATAAAATATTTAGTAGAAAAAATTTAAATTAACAGAAATGATATTATATAAAAAATTATCAAAATTAAAATTTATAATTTATATATTTATGTATAAATAGTGTATATATTTTAATATAATTTATAATATATTTATATGAGTAATTTTTTTTTGATTTTTTTATTTATGTAAATATAATATATATTTATCAAATTTATAATATATTTACTATATATATAGGGAGAGAGTATTTTAATATATAATCATAATGTGTTTCTATTTTAAAAAAATAAAAAAATAAATTTATGTATATATATATTATAATATATTTTGAAATCAAATAAATATATATTAAGGAAAATGGAATTTATAATGATAATTAAAATTGAATAAATAATTGAATATATATATATCAAAAAAAAATATAAAAAAATATATAAAGAAAAATAAATATATAAAATATATAAATATAATTTAGGAAAATAATATATTTATTAGAATATAAATATTATTTTTGAATAATATTACACACACACATGTGTGTGTGTTAATATAAGTGTAAATAAATAACTAAATTGAAAAGTAAATTGATTTATATAGATATATATGTCTATGGGTGCACAAGCACACACAAAAATATATTATATAACAAATGCGTTTTCTAGGATAAGTGGTTCTATAATTGTTTTTAGGGTTGAGAAATGTAAGTTTTATTATAAATGGCCTAAATTTCCTTTTTTTTCTAGTAGTAATTGTTTGGTTTGGATGTGAAAAAAATTTTCCAACTAAGGAATTGGATCTTTCAAAAGGAGTGATTCTAGAAGCATAACTTACATTGCTCGGATGTAGATGACTATGTGGGAGCATGTGACAACTTCCAGGTTTCGGTACACTCAACTTTTAAATGGTTTGGAGTGGTGTTTCATGTTCTGGGGTTTTGGATGGGATATGGAGTTCTCTGGTAATTATACAAGGGTTTTCCTCTACCATAGATCACGCCTTAACCAGCATTGAGTTTTATTATCATTAAACATAAAGCGCTAATAAAAGGTTAAAATTTATTATCACTAGTTACATGTGATGATAAATGTGGATATTTATGAGATCTATTGATAGTGGTGATAAAAATTTGTAATAAAAAATATTATTAATATATATATATATATAATTATAAAACTTATATTAAAAAATTAATGTTTATTTATATGCATTAATCAAAGAATTTATTTATATACCAAGAAAGTTCAGGTGCCAAGCATGTACGACCCTAAAAATTATTAAATAAAATAAAAGTACATCAAATTCACAGAATGCGACACATAAAATTTCACCAAAACATGAATGTGACAAACTCACCACTCAAAAAAAATTATCAAGACCCATATAAAATCCATAAAGGCCCACATAAAGTGGAAAAAAGGCCCATAAACACCATCATTATCAGAACAAGGCATGATCTGGATAATAGTTTCCAACCTCAAAAATATCATGCACCCAACTGCATCCATGAGGATCACAAAAAACTCACCAGCTAAGGTCATTTTTGTCGCCAGATCGTTCGTGTCGAAGATGTTTTCATGCCCATCAACATCATCGCTCACACCATCGAGGTTGTCCTTGATGCCCATCACTAAAGGTTTCAGTGTTTGCATGTCATTAGAGGGAGACACTCACTGTATGAATCCCATACCATTGACAACTCATGGTACTCGAGATCATCGCACCAACAATGTCTCATACTACCACAGGTCCCCCCGCAACTACATTCCCATCCACATGCGGGAAAAAACCCACCAAAAGAAAAGGAAACACCTAAAAAATTCCCAAAAATGTCCCATAAAAATTAATCCAAAAGGTGCAAAAGTGTCATGAGTCACCCCATGCTGATAATAGCCCCAATCAAAGCGACCCACTCTACAACCTATTGTCTCAGCGATTTTCATACAAGGAGTGAAAATCTCCATCATTACTTTCAAATCTCTCATGGAAGACATCAAAGTATGTGTTTTCTTGATAATTTATCCAAGTATCTAGGCTATATTTATCCTAGGGGTGCGATTCAAGGCATTACGGATCCAATGAATCAAAGGTTCTTCACATCCCTTCATGATGCGGGTTCTATTAAGGTTCTCAAAAAAGTATCCATCGAACATGTATATGTGAGATGAGATGTGATTTCTGAAATCCTAGTAAGTGTAACCTTTCCATTATTGGTCGATTCATTCTTTTGAAAGATGAGAATCTAGGGAAATTAGATGATCTTGTTCACCATCTCTCCTTAATCTGTGGATTTTATAATTCAAGATGTGTTCTCGTGGACCGTGTCAATTTTCACTTTCTGTATCCTTTTGAGGAACTCAAGAGAAGATCATGGGGCCATGTATTGGTGTCTCTTAAAACTATGTATGCTATGTATTCAGAAGTGGAGTTTTAGTTTCAATCCATTTAAAATCAAAAACTCTTTTCCTTATGTTTTGGTAAAAAAATATGGATTAAATTGGATCTTGTGGCATCCCCAAATCATATAAGGCATATCTTCTTCAATTATTGTCCCTATAAAAATGGATAGGGAGACCAAACAGGCTAGGTATGCATATTTCTCCCAGGTGTTATTTGAGGTGGATCTGAATTAGTTGCTTACTGAAAAAGTTGTTTTGGCCACTCATGATAACAAATTAATTCTCAGGCATGTTTATGAGAAGATACCTAATTTTTTCTCTTATCATGAATATTGATCATTCTATTTCTAACTAGGGGGGGGAAATTTATTGCTCTTTTTCTCATTATCTAGACATGATGAGGCTCATTGTAAGAAGAAAACTAAAAGAGGACCTAGTGGTACTCTTATTGGAGAGTCTGGATATCCTTAGTCGAATATTAGCTAGGATTATTTCCACGAGAATCAAGATCTCATAGTGAAATTGCATGGTGAGTATGCTAGACCTCAATCTAATACCTTAGTTCCACAAAAGACTTCTAATGCGGAAGTTCACTCAACCCAATAAGAGAGTGAAAGTAAACTCATCCGAACACAAGGAGCTCGACACGGTGAGAATATAAACTTCTTGTAGAGTATTTTATACCTATTATATGACAGTAGACTCATCCTACCATGAGAATCTAGACACTAAATGAATGGGACAAACCCAACACGTATTCACCTCTCCTGGAATTAGAGTAACCCAAACCCAAGCAGGCGGTATCGAAGAAGGATATATATATATATATATATATATATATATATATTCTAAGTCAAAGAAGCCCAGACTATAGAGTAAGGGGATCTCCATCTCACAACATTGAAGAAGATAAAGATTATATAATAGTTCCAAAAGAAGTCCATAAACAATGACCAACATCTCACACATTTTCCTTGGAAACAAAAGTCTAAGGAACTCAATCATCACACCTTGATACTATTATCATTGGTCGACACTAACTCATCTTCATAGTCTTATGTCGCGTCAAAAGAAATCCATCATGGTGTGGGAAAGCATTCCTCTAACTCAGGAATCCAAGTTTACATCAAACCACATCTCTTCACTATGTCACATATTTAAGGGGCCACAAATTCAAGGTAAGGATCTAATGCTTTGGTATTACAGGAGTTTCCTACTCTGATAGTCACTAAGGAACTGCTTTCTGCAGTCCATCTGGAGGGTTACACTCAAAAATTTCATCATGTGACACCATTACACAATCCTACTAGATGGTAATCCCTGTAAGTTCGTTAGGGAACTCCACATTCCTACCTTGCTGGAGGGTTATGCCTACAAGATGTCATTGGAGAACTCCACTAGACAACCCTATTGGAGGGTAAGACTAGTAAGGTTGTCAGAGAACATCACTTCCCAACCATACTGGATGGTAAGCCAAGTACTGTTATAAGAGAACTCCACTACCCAGCCCTGCTGAAGAGTAAACCCAAAACATCAAGGAACTCCACTTACTAGTCCTATTAGATGGAAAAACAGAAATATCATTGAAGAACACCACTACCCAGACCTACTCGAGGGTAAACCTGATACTGTCATTAGGGAACTCCACTGCCCTTCCCTACTAGTGGGTTACAGCTAGAAAGCTCTCTTGATTCTATATAATCGATGTTATCAATGTGGACACATAGGTATCTTCCTCCCTTTCATGCATGGGTTCAAAATTTAATTAAATTTAATTAAATGAAAAAAATTGTTTAATATAAGTTACATATTCAACTCTTTTACATTTATATTACTCAAAAACATTCTCTCTCTAATAAAATTATTATGATCAATAATAATTATGATAATTAAACATAACTCCCACTCCAATTTAATTTAATTAACCAAAAAACTTTTAGGGCACCATTACTATTATTATTTAATATAATAATAATAATAACAAATCCATTTTTAATTTTATTAACTCATCACCAATAATAATAATAATAATAATTACACTTGCTATATTTAACATGCCCAACCACCTCGTCGGAGGTCTGAGTCCAGCCACCATCACATCCATTCCAAAAAACCTCCATCATGAGATCCCATGCATGACCTCCACTTGAAACTGACCCCATCACATCACACATCGTCACTACATGCCAACCAAGAAAATGGGGATTATTGACCTAGTCCCAAACCACATTCGATCACAAACATGCACTCGTGGTACCGATCTGATCCATTCACCAAATATCATCCTTCTCATTTATTAATTTTTCCCCAAACCATCAATACACATGTCTTTCTTGCTACAGTAATGAATTCGAGGGGTCCATCGCACTCAAACCCGCCACATAAATGTCGAGTCATGACCCCATGGTCTAACAATGAATAAAAAAAAGAACATTGGTGGGGAAAACACCAATAACAAAGGTGATAAGCAGCATTTTCCAAACATCATTTACCAATGATTTCATAGTGTGGAAATAGAGGTGAGAAGCATGACATAAAAAAATTAAACTATAATTTATTTTGATACATGGGCTCATGAAAAGGGTCCAACTAACGACAATCAAAGAGAGACAATTGATCATGCTCAATATTTTAATTATAAGGGTGAAAAACCAAATATAACGAGTCCTACCTTAGTTTTAGATTGATCATATATGAAGAACATGTTTGAAAATGATTTGGGAGGAGCGGTTTCATTTGCTAGGTCTTCATCCCCTTGATCCTATAGTTTCGTTTTCATTCAATTTGATTCTCCAATGGAAGGGAGGAGGGGGCTTCACCGGTGATGGGAGAATTGTGAGCCCACCCTATAAAAATATCCCTAATGAAATATTTATTGACATTTGGTTTAGGATAAATGAATTTAATTAATTAATTAATTAATTAATTAATCCACTTAAACACATCGCTATCGAGCGAGGGGTTTGAATGTCCTGCACCGACTCATTTTATGTTGTATTTATGGTAAACACCGTGTTTTGAACACAACTATGGTGTCATATTTGTTATTCAATCAACTATTTAAGAGTTATCCTATTTTCTTTAATTAACCATGAAAACAAAATATGAAATTTATTCAATATTTTTTATAAAATTAATTTCGGGCACATCTAACCTTAGAATCACAAGTGGGTCAGTGCCTAGCTCCGAAAATATATATAGAAATATTTCAAAGAATTACAAGGAAAAAAATGAGTTTCTAATTCATTCCCACATTAAATATTTTTAACCAAGAAAGGAAAAACTAGGAAAACAACTTGGGATACTGATCCCACATCTAGCTCTCCCACTCAAAGGAACTCTCTTGCATGTTTTCGTGTTGCCACAACACGTGAACCAAAGGGATGGTCCGGCCATGCTAGGTCTTCTCCTATCGGTCCTCGATCACCACTGGGTTCTCTAAAAATGTGGTACTATCCCCAATGTCTAGATAATCTCAGTCGATGATGTGCATATAATTAGGCACATATCTTCTTACCTATAATAAATGGAAGACGTCGTACACTTGCTCTAGTTGTGTGTAAAGGGTGAGGCAGTAGGAAACCTCACCAAAACTCTGCCTAATCTTAAATAACCCAATGAACATTGGGGATAGCTTTCCTCCCTGGATGAACCTTCAAATTAATCATCGTGGGGAGAATCATAAAAAAATGTGGTCTCCCTTCTCAAAATCCATGTGCCTATGATGATAATCTTTCTAGGATTTATGTTTGCTCTGGGCCATCTTTATCTGCTCATGGATGACCTGCACTTTCTCTATTGTCACCCACACCAACTATGGTCACACAAGATCTAACTCGCCAATATCTTTCTAGCACAAGGGTGACCTATTGGGTGTCCCTTATATGGACTCAAAAGGTGTCATGCTGATTGTAGAGGTGTAGTTGTTGTTGTATGCAAACTCTACCAAGTTTAGGTGATCCTCCCAGCCTCAGCCAAAACCCAACACACAATCCTTCAACATATCCTTCAACACCATGATAGTGCGCTAGGTTTACCCATTATTCTAGGGGTTAAAGGATGTACTCATTCGTATATATCCCCCTGAATGGATCTTACATGACTCTTCACAATAATTATGTAAACTACGTTTCACGGTTGGAGATAATCATCAAGGGTACCCCATGAAGGAGGATGATATCCAGTATATATAGTTGCCCTAAAATCTCCAGCGAACACTGCTCCCTGATTGTAAAAAAGTGAAATAACTTCTCGATTTGGTCTACTATCACCTAGATGGAATCATGGACCTTCATTGTGTGTAAAAGCCATGTGGTGAAGTCTATGGATATGTTGTCCCATTTTTACTACAAGATCTCAAGAGGTTGTAACAAACTTGTTGAAACTTGGTTCTCATCTTTCACCTGTTGACAAGTGAGGCATCATGAGATGAAATCATCTATGATTCATCTCATAATGGACCCCCAAAAATACCATTGTTGTTATCTAACATGTTTTCTACGTCAGGATGTACATTTAGAGGATAAGTGTGAAAATCCCGCATCACCTCCTACGACATCATGACTGGAGCCACTCTTCGCCCATAGAAAATGATATTGTGAATACCCCATTCATCATATACATATGATGCATCATTTATAGATATATTATCATGAAAAACCTCACATTCGATGTCTCTAAGCTGGTATTCTCTCACACATTGGAGAAGAGAAGGAGACAACACCATCATCTGGATAAAAGTTGTACCCTCCTACTCTGCCAGGGTCAACTGTAGAGAATCTAACTACTATAAATATTTCTACAGTAGGTGATCTGGAGACTTCATTCCAAGGAAATCTACTAAAACATTTCCCTTCCCTAGAGTATAGACTATCTTGATGTTTTTGTCTGGTAGGAACTCCTATCATTGCCACTATCTCAAGTTTAGGTCTCTCCACAGAGTCCTTGATCAATCTTTTATCCTTAAAAGTATACATCCAGAATCATGTCAAGAGTGTTCCGAATAAGGTCTGTGAACCTAGATTCATACTCTATCATCATCATCATCCATCTCTAATAAATCATCAGATGCTCTTGCATTAGGACTGAGCGTAAGCAGAGGGGTAGTACTTTTCATAGAACATTCATTAGAAGTCGTCCCATGCGAGTGTTAATTCATTATGAATTTGTGGAATGGGGCTCCAACAACACCCAAATGCTTCATGTAAATGGTTAGATTATAGTGCCAAAACTTTATCCATTGAATTCCAAATAAGTCTATAGATACATACCACTAACTCAAGCCAATCCTCTGATACTAGAGGATCTAGCTTGCCACAAAACCGCAACGATATCTGACATTATAACTCATAGAGAACGCTAAGAATGTGTGTGTCCTCAGCCAACTCTAATGGAATAATCTTTTTTTTGATATGGGTGGTGATCTTACCTTCCCACCTAGAGGTAGGGGTTACATGATGAACCCTAAACTGAGGCCTCATCATTCATAGGGTTATCGTCATGAACTGGAGCTTGCATCCTGATTGGCTGTCATCATAGTGGCATCCTGAATGTTATCAAGGAGTAACATGGTCAGATGAGAATATATATATATATATATATATATATTTTACAAAAATAATGGGGATATGAATCAAGAATTAATGTAAAAGACTCGATTCTATATAATGTGTATACCCTTAATCACTGCAACAAATCTCTCAACACAACTATTCAATTAGTAGGTAGTAAACGTCTCAGTGAATGGATATATTGGTCATTCGTACCATCATTTGTCTCCCTCGCCTGAGAGCCACACTCGATACACTTTGACCCTATTTCACTAAACCTAACCAATCTTGTTTAATGGGAAATGCCCGAACAACATTCAATGGAATGAACTTTCTCTGATACCAATTTGTCAAGACCTAACCCAAGCTGGGGCTTGAGCAGCAACTACCCCAAGCTTGCCTCCATAGGCCAGGGGTAGTGACTAGTGTCAAAGTCATAACTAAACACGGGGATGACTTTTCAAATATACCTTTATGCACACACAATCGACTCAATGAAAAAGTGAATTAAGAAAGAAAAAAGATGAAACACTGAAATAAATAAACAAAACATGTATGAACCTCTAAATAGTATGAGGCGTGTTAGTGTAAACTGAAAATAAATGAGGAAAAATACACTCCCAACCAGAAATGTTTCCCAACCATATTGAAAACTAGAAACATGAAATAGTTGAGAGGGCTCAGCTCTTGGATCCCAAGAAATGACCGCCATAGGTGGTCGAAGCACCCCATATCCCTAAGATACTCTAAATTCACGATAAAACTGTATGTCAACTACATAAAACACGAAACTTGTGGAAAAATAACATGCATGGGTGAGTATAAAAGTACCCAGAAGAATGCCCTAAAATACTGAAGGGGGAGTAGTAAGAGATACACCTTATGAGGAAAAAGTAGATGTAATAAGGTATAATGAAATATTATAGATCAACCCAGTAAGAGAGGGAAGTAAACTCTTCCAAACATAATGATCTCAACATGGTGAGAATATGAACTTCTATTTAAGTCTTCACTTACTATAGAAGGATAATAGACTCATCCAACCATTAGATGCTAGACATAGAAATCACATGACATACCCCGTTCACCTTCACCGTTCCTAGAAGGAGAGTAACCAAAACACAAGTAGTGGGTATCGAAGAAGGATATATATATATATATATATATATATATATATATATATATATATATTTAGTCAGAGAATCCCAAACTAGAGAGTAAATGGATCTCCCCATCACATCATATCCCAAGAAGAAGAGTTTCCAACAGTTCCAAAAGAATTTCATCAATGATGCCCAACATATCATGTATCTTCCATGAACACAGAAGTTTAAGGAACTCAATCACCACACCTTGAAAATATCTTCTTTGGGAGTCACTAACTCACCTGCATGGTTTTAAGTTGCATAACAAAAACATGTCTCATTGGGTAAAGCGTTCCTCATCCCCAAGAATCAAAGGCCATGTCAAACCATGTCCTATAACTATGCCACATAATCAAGTGACCACAAATTCTAAGGATCAATTACCCTAGTATGATAGGAGGTTCTAAATTTGATAGTCACTAAGGAACTCCATTGCCTAGACCGTCTAGAGGGGTATGCTTAGAAATGTCATCGAAGAATGCCACTACCCTGTCATACTGGAGGATAAGCCCAACAAGGTCATTAGGGAACTCCACTGCCTAGCCCTATTGAAGGGTTATGCTAAGAAGATGTCATCAAAGAACTCTATTGTCCTTCCCTACTAGTGTATAAGCTTGATAAGGTCTTCAGGGAACTCCACTAGCTATCCCTACTGAAGGGTAAGCCCTGTACTATTAGTGGGTAAATCCACTGCCCTATCATACTATATTTTAACTCAGAAAGATCATTGGGGAATTCCACTACCCATACCTGCTAAAGGGTAAGCCCAATTCTATCATCAGGGAACTCTATTGCCCAGCCTACTAGAGGGTTATGTATGGAAAGCTCTTGTGATTATTGATAATCGATGCCATCAACTAGTTTAACCTTATTGAACCTTTCCTAAAACATTACTCATTGTATCGTAAAATCCACAACCTAGGGAGCCATCATGTTCTACATAGAAAAGCAATATGTATAGGCTAATCGTTGGCCAAAATCTGAATTCAAACGAAGGAGATACTGAACTTTGATGTTTCCTCATGAAGAGGTACAAGACATGTCAGGGAACCACATGATGTGTGGATCCACTCTAATGTCTATCGATGACCTCACTAGAGCACGACTTGTTGGCCATGTAGTAAAACACGATGGCTAAGTGTACTACACGATGTGTCTCGGTCAATGACCTGATAAACACATGAGGATCATCATCGATCTAAGGAAAAAACTGTAATTTCACTGATATTCTTCTCTAAATGGCCCAAAAATGAAAAATAGATCACATTTTTGTGATCCACATGAAAAAATTCTTAGGATAGACTATTACCTTGCCTCAATTGGACACCCAGTGAAAATTTCAAATTTCACCGCATCACACACAAACAATGCTTTATGGGCCCGAGCCACAGTTCCAAATTTAATACCATAAATTGATCTTGAAATGTCCACCTTAATTTTTGGATCACAACATCGTATACAGTTCGTCATTCCAACATCACATGAGTGAGATATGTTAGATACAAGATCCCTTAATAATAACAATTTTATTATTGTTGGGTGTTTCGTTTACCCGAGGCACAAGTCCAAAAAAGTATCCAAAACTAGTCTTAAAATGATCGTCTCAATTCCAGGATCACATTGTCATTGACAATTCATCAATTTAATTCCATATAAAGAAGTTACTGGCAGATTTAGGGTTTTACAACCATAAATAATAATAATATTTTTATTTTTATATTTATTTTTTAAAACCCTTTTTTTCTTCAAAGTAAACATTCAAAGGATTTTCCTCCTTTGAATCTGGGGCATGTGGCTGGGGCCTCACCTTCACCACTACTCATCAAGATATACTATTATTATAATAATAATATATAATGGGATAAAAGGAGTGCATAAAATTCTTATTTCCATTTCTAGACATGTAGAATCCTCCCTCCATTTTTCGCGCATGGATTAATCATTAAATTAAATTAAATTAAATGAAAATACAAATTTTGATTTAATTTACATATTCAACTCCTTTTAATTTATTTCTCAAAAAAATTCCTTCTCTAATAAACATATTATTGTTGTGAAATCTCTGGAACGCCGATTGAAACCGCAAAGAATTTTGAAACCAGAAATGTAAGACCGATCATTGGCGAAGCACATCGTTGATGAAGCGAGCATCAAATTTGTGTATGATGATGAAAAAAAATGGAAATACAAATACAAGAGAAATAGAAGAATTAGATAACAAAATTTAGATCTAAAAGTCCACAAATGTTCATTACCATGTCACCATATTTATAAAGAACGTGAGATATAATCATACAGTGAGAATATAAAAGTTATTCCATTAAGAGGGAAATTAATTTTGCATTGAGGAGTCATTATTATTTTCATAATTATGACATCAATTAATAATGTTTCATAACACCCCCCTTGTATGTCATAATTTCATGGCATGTTATATAATTTTCTCTTTAAAAAACCCTGTGGGGAAAATAAGTGAATCCAACATAATTGAATTCCATGACATGCTACCTCATTAAAAACCTTATCAGGAAAACCATGTGTGAAAACTTGATGAAGGAAAAAAGTGTGAAACATTCCCAAATACCCCTAATTATATCATTTAATTTTGTGTCCATGACATCAATTAATATTAATATTTAATTAAGTATTCAAGACATGGGAGAAATACTATAGGTAATAATGAATGGTTTCATTAAAAAATAGAACTCATGGAGAAGACCAACAATTTACATTAATTATATATATCCATAATAATTTATAACATTCTCATGGATATCTTTCATGATGTATGACCGCCTCATAAAAACCCTCATCAAGGAAAAACCCTTTACTAGAAAACTTTTTATTATGTAAAAGGAGTACAATATCATCAAGTCCTCAGAGTTTTGCCTCAATAAAAACCTTATCAAGAAAACACAGTGTAAAAAAACATGAATAAGGGAAAAAGAGTACAAAAGTTACATATATTATTAAAAATGATCATCATTTAACTAATATAACTCTTATGATCAATTCATAACAAAAACATTTAGTTTTTAATTTTGGAATAAGAATAGTCCATATCATTTAGATTTCAAATAATACGGAAGAACATTACCTTGCATCAGAATATGATTTATTATTATTTTCATGGTAGATATGAACATGTACATCTATATCCTTAAGGGATAAATAAAATGTTCATTTACATATAATCTTTCTAGTATGATGATTTTCTTCATCAACCCCATATATATAACTCTTGGAAACAAGTGATTTAATTGATTATTAAGGGTAAAGCCATTCCAAATTTTAATATTCTATCTTTAGGATGATTAATTCAAAATACAAGGACATTCCATGTAAGTAATTGATTTCAAAAAACTCTTCAAGAGTTTAGATGTTTTCATAACATTTTAATAATATGATGAATATAGTGATGCACACAAATCATGGGCTGATAAATTATAATTATATTCTCCCTTTACTTAATATGGATACATGAAATACATCTTATTCAGTTCACCACATAATTAATCATATTAGGTGAAACTTTAATAATTATTAATATGATTTAGGATTTTTGAACCCTTATATGATTCTTATAAATATCCAAATATAAAATGAATAATATTTATTATAATAAGATCACCAGTATTCAATAGTCTTGGTAGTTTTTATAATCAATCCAAAATGTTATATGTCGAACATATCATAAATTCCTTTAATAAATTTTCCCAATTATTATGATGTTTATATCTATCATAATTCTATTGTCATCAGTGAGTTTTAAAATTTGTAACTTCTCGGTTCCGGAATCCACCCAGAGGCGCCCCATACCCAGTTGGTCACATGGCCTCAAGCGCATTTCCCCAAATGCTAAAGGTTTCCAACTAGCAGCGAGGGCCTTGGGTGTGATAGTGGGGAAACTATGCCCTTATTGGCAGAGTACACAGTGGAAGTAAATAAGGAAAACAAATAGAAGAAGCAGTAAATATCCAAGAACAATAAACAACGGAATATTAAAACAATAAACAGCTGAAACACACATGTATATATGAAATGATGCACGATACATATGTCTAGGAAAGCCGCCAAACAAGTCACAATGCTTAATACAATACTAAACCAAAGTATAAATAAAAGTAAAAAGATAAGAAACTCCTCCACATCGCAAGCCTCGGCTTGGTCCCATGCTCTCCTACTCCAAAGCAATCAAGTACCAAAAGTCGAAGGGTGATTGGCCTTTCCAATACCTGTAACAACATAGTCTGCTTGGGCCCAAAAGCATGGACCAAATAGGGTGTGAGACTAAATCCTAGTAGGCAATCACCTGAAGATATGTTCCTAACAGTCAGTGAGCATATGGCGGGTAATAGTACAATAATAAGTAAACAGTAACAGTAAACAGCAGGCAGTAAACAGTAATTAGTAACAAGATGATATACAACAGTAATAAATCCACATAATAACAAGTAGTAGTGAAGAAAATAGCTAAACACAACAGGAACCCCTCTAGGAAGTACTCACAGCCAACTCCTCTGGTCCCATCCAAGAAGTACCAACAACCATCTAGGTAGTGCACTCAGCTTAACCCCTCTGGTTTTGTCATACAAAATTATAAGACTCTCTGGGGAAGCTCGCTCAGTCAATTCCCATTATAGTCTAGGGTAGTCAGGGAATCTCTGAGGAAGATCATGCAGTCTAACCCTCTTATAGCCCCAAGGTCTATAAAATTTTTAAGGAAGCTCACATGGTCAATTCCTCCTATAGTCTTAGGTATATCATAGACTCTCTATGGAAGCTCGCTCAGTCAATTCCTTCTCTATCCTGGAAAAAGGTTTTAAAGAAAATCAAACAAGTAAAGACTCTCTGAGGAAGCTCACTCGGTCTGCCCTCCTGTAGTATATAATATCCAAGACTCTCGAGAAATCTCACTTGGTCTATCCCTGTAGTCTATAATGTCTAAGAATCGTTGAGGAAGCTCACTCGGTCTATCCCTGTATAGCCTATAATATCCAAGACTCTCTGGGAAGCTCACTCGGTCTATCCCTTACAGTCTATAGAACCAGGTTCTCATAGTCTCACGCCAATCAGTGCATAATAATTTTATAAGGCCAAATTACACCTATAGAGCTACTTGGCTATCCATTCTATAGCATAATAAGCATGTCCAGAAATATCATTCAATCCTACAGTCACAAGGCTTGGAAAATAGGTATATCGACCGAAGGCTAACAAGACCCAAAGGTCATAACAAGAACAAGGCATGCTAAAAACATCCAAGCACATCAATTATCCACAAAAATGATCAAATTACCTCTATGCAAGTATACAAGCAAGGCAGGTAAACAATAGGGGAAAAAAGGTAAACACGCAATACCCCGTTCATGGGTATTGGTGGAATTTGAACATAAAACTCAAATACCTTTAAAGGTAAGGCACAAAACACCTACCTTGATGTTAGGAGATCACTATAATAGACCCATGAGGCTTTATTCTCTTTATAATGGCACAGATCTAAGAAAACACACAAAACATTCAACCCACGATAACTTGAGAAAGAGGGAAAATCATGGAAAGAAACTCAATGAGAAGGAAGAGCTCACCGTCGTGGTTCCAATGCAATTGACGATGAAAATTTGGAAAATAGTCGAAGGATCGGGGTCTTGGAGGATGTTTGCGGCCGTACGGGTCACTCTCGGTCTAAGAACCTTGAGAAGAAGACGTTTTCATCGATTAGGCACGACCCCGATCTATTTAATGAAAAAAGTACACAACGTGTACTTCTCGGGTACACGACATGTACTCGGCCATTCCGTACTCCACTTTAAGTAGCCTCCACATCGCCCCTACACACTGTGTGTGTGGCCCGGACATGGAAAGCACATGGCATGGAGCTGCATCAAAGTACACAACGTGTACTCATAAAGTACACGGTGTGTACTCTGAAAATTTCCATATTTTCCTCTTTTTCTAAAAAACAACCAGAAAAGGAAAAAAATACCAGAAATGAAGATCTGGGTTCTTACAAACTTCCTCCCTTAATGAAATTTGTCCCCAAAATTCCCTAGTTTGGTGTAGAAGAAAAAAACCCGAATAGCTTTGGCCACTGCGATCGTACATCGACCTCCCTATCCCAGGTATCATCCTATACTCGCCCATGCTGCCATAGCACCCGTACCAGAGGAATAGACTGTACATGAAGAACCTTCATACTGAAATCGACAATCTAGATAGGATGCTCCACAAATGATGCATCCGATTCAAGCTCGACCTCCTCGGGTTGAAAGATATGAGACGAGTCTGAAAAGTATCATCGGAGTTGAGAGATGTGGAAGATGTCATGCATAGCCTAGTACCTCTGAGGTAACTGCAACTGATAGGCAACCGGACATCTCTCTCCAACACCTCAAATGGCCCGACGTACCATGGTGAAAGCTTACCCTATCTCTAAATCCTCTTGTGTCCCATCCTCGGTGTGACACACAGGAAAACCTGATCCCCAACCTCAAACTCCAGAGGTTGTATCCGCTGATCAACATAAGAATTTTGTCGATACTGTGTTGTAGACATACTCTTTTGAATCAACTCTATCTTCTCTGAGGCCTCCTGAACAATACAAGGTCCCAGCAAAGCTACATCTCCTACCTCTAGCCAGCACGGCATGACCTACCTTTCAAAGCCTCGTAAGGTGCCATATGAATAGTCACCTGAAAACTGTTGTTATAGGCAAACTCCATAAGAGGAATATGCTTCTAAAAAGAACCGCCAAAGTCTATAATGAAATCTTGATGCATATCCTCAAACACCAGAATTGTATGCTCGGACTGGCCATCTGTCTGGGGATGGTATGATGTACTCAAAAGTACCTATGTACCCAAAGCCTTCTGAAGACCCTACTAGAACAGAGAAGTAAAACGTGCATCCCTGTCTGAAACAATGGAGTGTGGAACTCCATGCAGATGTACAATCTCTCGGATGTACAACTGTCCTAGCTCATCGACGCTGAAGGTCTCCTTGATCGACAAGAATTGAGCAACCTTTATAAGCCTGTCGATGACAACCCAAACAACATCACTCCCTCGAGGTGACCTCGGTAACCCAGTCACAAAATCTATCATGACATAGTTCCAATCCCACTAAGAGATGGGTAACTACTGTAAAATCCATGCTATTCACTAATACTCCGCTTTCACCTGATGACAAGTAGAACATCTCATGATGAACCTAGCAACATCTCTCTTTATACCTGGCCACTAGTACTGGTGGTGTAGATCATGATACATCTTGGTGATGCCAGGATGAACTGACCAAACTGAAGAATGAAAATCCCACATCAGTTCCTCACGTATGTCTACTGGCACCCATACGCGTCATTGGAAATGAAAGATCTCATCCTTTCCCACTGTCTATCCAGGAAGAGGGTCCTCTCCTAACACACCCTCCTACAAGACTAGGCCTTCTGAGTCTGATAGCTACCTCATCCGTACCCGATCAATAATTGTAGATGTAACAGATACAAAAGAAAGAAGAGTCTGCCCCTATTTGTCTTGCACCTCCAAATGCATCTCAAAGAACAAAGCCATAAGCTGCCACTCACTGCTGGCCTTCTAAAATGCCTGAATCTGTGTTCTCCTGCTCAACGCATCAGCCACTGCGTTTCCCTTTCCCGGTGTATAGGCAAGCTCAAAGTCGAAGGACTGAAGATACTCGACCCACCAAAGTTGTCTCAGATTCAGATCATGATGAGTGAAGATGTATTTGAGACTCTTGGGGTCGATTAAAACCACAAAGTACTCTCTCAGAAGGAAATGTCTCCAATAACGCAAGGCATGAACAACAGCTACCAACTCTAGATCATGCGTCGGGTAGTTCCTCTCGTGTGGCCTCAACTTCCAAGACCCGTACGCAATGACTCCGTCTCCCTATATTAGCACATCTCCCAATCCGACACCTGAAGCATCATAGTAGACTGTATATCTCTTTCCCGGCTCTGGTAAGACTAGTATCGGTGCTGATGTCAATCTCCCTTTCATCTCCTGAAAGGCTGACTCACAGGAATATGACTATTATAACTTAACACCTTTCATGGACAGACCTGTTAGCGGTGCTGTAAGGAGTGAAAAGTCATGTAAGAAATACCTGTAGTATCCAGAAATCCTTAGAAAACTCTGCACCGCAATGAATTTCTTCGGCTGCTCCCAGGAAACTACAGCTCTAACTTTCTCTGGGTCTACTGATACTCATGTCTCTGAGATAACATGACCGAAGAAGTGAATCTGATCCATCCAAAAGTGGCATTTCGAGAGCTTAGCATATAACTAATGCTCTCTCAGTGTACTCAGAATGATCTCAAGATGGGTATCATGGTCATGTCGAGTGTTAGAGTACACCAAGATGTCATCCACAAAAACCACAATGAAGGAATCCAAGTATGGATAGAACACTCGTTTCATCAGTTCCATAAAAACTACTTGCGCATTCGTGAGACCGAATGGCATGACCGCATACTCGTATAGACCATACCTCCTCCTAAAGGCTATAAGAGGTATATCCAATGGTCTAACGTACAACTGATGATAACCGGACCTTAAATCGATCTTTGAGAACACCCGGGCTCCTCAAAGCTGATCAAAAAGGTCCTCGATCCTCGGTAATGGATATCGGTTCTTGACCGTCAACTGGTTCAGCTTTCGATAATCCACGCAAAGCCTAAGGGCATCATCTAACTTCTTCGCAAATAAGACAGGTGAACCCCAAGGAGTAGTACTTGGTCAGATGAAACCCTTTGCTTGAAACTTCTCCAACTACTTCTTGAGCTCCTGCAACTCAGGTGTATCCATCCTATAAGGAGGAATGAACACCGGTGCCACTCCTGGCACGACCTCAATAGAAAAGTCTGCCTTATGCTCTGGAGGAAAACCTGAAAAGTCCTTTGGAATGAAATCCCTAAAATGATCCAACACTGGAGGAAAGTCTAACTGTGAGGTACCTTAGTCATCCAGATAAAGACTGGTAATGTGGGCGGTAACTCCCCCTAGCCCATGATGCTCTAGTCTAGCTCTACTTACCTGGACATCCCACTCACCTATATGAAGAAAAGATCTTCCCTCTGGTGATATGAAACTCACCCTGTGGTGATAGAAATCTACAACTGCCTGGAAGGGAACTAACCAGTTCATACTGAGAATGACATCATAGCCTGTCATCTCTAGGACATAGAGGTCCCATAAGAAGTGACACCCTGCAACCTCAAGAGGTCACTCTCTGCACTGACGTACGCTAGATTCCCTTATTCCCAATGGTGTTTCGAGAGTCAACATGTCGGTAGACAGAAAGATACAGATCTCAAGGCACTCTATAATAGCAAAAAAGTTAAAACTATGTGAGGAACCAATATCAAAAAGAGCTAAAGATAAAACTAAGGATACTAAGATATTACATCAAACTGTAGAAGGGATGGGATCCTGATCCCAATAGGTCTTATCTATGGTGAAAGTATAGCCTGTACCGCGGCTCGGTGCCCTTGGCTGACCACTCTAAGATGATTTGCTCTTCTTTCGCTGGTAACTTGGTAACTGGCTACCGCGGCCGTGACCTCCACCTCAGCCCGAACGGCCGAAGAACTCCAGTTCCCAGACTGGTGAGAAAATGGCGATATGACTCTAGTACACGGGGTCATAGAAGAACCCCCACACCAACTGTAGTCAAGAAGATCTGAAAAAAACGCTGAAGATGGCCCATCTTGCCGCAATATTGGCACTCCATCGGGTCTCTCTGACACTGAGGCCTAGTATGCCCACTCCTACCGCACTAGTAACATATGACCTGGCTGCCTGAAGATACATTCTGCCTACCCTACTCTCCTCGAGCAGACTCCCTGCGGCACTTCCTGCTATCTGTAGGAGGATCACTAACTCTGGATATCAAACCACCCAGGCTCACTGCTCCAGAATCTCTCAGATTGCACTTAGTGATCAGCACCTAGTTGATGATAGAGGAAATCGAAGTCAACCTAAAGATATTCACCTGGAAATAGATCTCCTATATGAGATTGTCTTCAAACTTTCTAGCAAGGAACAACTCATCACCTGCTAGAATCGGAGTTAAGCACTACAGCTCGGTAAAGAGAGACGAGTACTCCATAATAGAAAGAGTACCTTGCTTGAGACTCATAAACTATTGGGCTTGGTCGACCCTAAAGGTATCTGGATAAAAGTAATCGTAGAAGATGCACCGAAACTCATCCCAAGCCATACTCTTCTGGCATCCTGACTGTGAGATCACCTCCCACCACCTCTTGGCAGTGTCTCGAGCATATAAGTGGAAAGATTTACCCTTTTCTCTGGAGGTATCTCCAGGTGCTAGAAGATCATCAGTGTGGCCTCTATCCATGAATCTACAGCCTGGGGTCCTCCATACCCTAAAAATGTAGGAGGATGCTGCTGCTGGAATACCCGCGTCAACTCAGCCATCGACGGGGCAGGAGGCGGCACTCCCTGAACGGTATGCATCATCCTCAGGAATTCCTCCCTGAACTGCACATCGGTGCCTGAAACGGGTATAACTGCTAGTTCCAAGGCTGGCACAACAGGAGGATCTGCAGAAGGATCTGTAAGAGATCCCTGATCGGCCATATCCGGTGTCTGATCTCTGTCTCGCAGTTGACGTACAACTGGAGGATGTCTCAGAGGCATAGATCTAAAAGATCAAAAGCACACCTTAGATCAGGATAATCAAGGACAAAGAACAAAAGATCACAAAACAGGAACATGGTAAAAGAACAAACATGGTCTACAAAACATGACTACACGGAATGTGTAAAACTACATGATGTGTCCTCTTAAGTAAGACACATGGGCGTGTACCTCTGCCACCTCTGGTCATGTAACACCCCCAACTACACAACATGTTGTCCCTACACATGGTGTGTACTTGATCTCCATTCCCTTTCCCGAGTCTACTTACACGGCTAGAACACATAGACCTCTTAACCCTAGACTACATGGTGTGTTCACTAAGGACACGACGTGTACCAAACAAGGTTTCGGTAGCCTGTGTTTTTAGTTACACGGTTGGCTACATGGATGACTCTTACACGGCATGTTCTGAACAAACACAATGTGTATAAGAGAGATAACACCATCCCGTGTTGTTTGTGACACGACTGAGTACCTAGAATGAGGCTACATAGTGTGTTTACACCCAACACAGTGTGTACTACGTGAGCTTCCCCGACCCGTGTTTTTAGTTACACGGCTGGGTACACGGCTCACTATTACATAGCGTGCAACTAAAGTACACAGAGTGTTTCTGAAAACTTCTTCACCACCCCGTGTTTCTGCTGACACAGTTAGTGACATGGTTTAACAATACATGGTGTGTAGTCAAGTACATGCCGTGTATTCTGAGTTTTTCCGGGCAGTAGCTCAGAAACTACACCGAAACCCAGAAAACACTGAAATACAAGCATGGGGGGGGCAAATTCTGATCCTTGGGGGCCCATACTCCCCACGAATCAAAGCTTGGAATCTCCTACATATAAAATACAAGGGAAAAAAGTCAATGATCCACCAAACTCTGATCCATGAGGGCCCATAACACCCCAAGAATAACAATTTGGTGTTCATTTAAGTAAAGGTACAATACAAACAATTTCTATATCAAACTGCAGGGATTCTATCAAAGCTTCTAGTACAACAACATGCATAATCTACACAACTTCTATCACAACAACATGTAATTTCTAATGCACCCTTGATGGCATGGCAAGAATTCATGGCATGTGATTTATAACAAGTTCATATCTGATGCCTGAGATGACATACCCTCATCTCATTGGGTTGCGAGACAAATATAACCGCAATAGAAACAATAATAACAACAGAAATCATGTGAGTTACTCAAGGTGATGTCATATCAACCGTAAAATCTCAAAACTAGAAAACTGCAATAAATGGGGTAGTTGGCCTTTCCCTGTACATGGGTTAGCTACTCCCGGCCACAACTTATTACCAAATACTGAATCCATCCTATCCCTGGCTAAAGGCTCCAAACATTAATCAAGAGAAAAGAACCCCTTTGATACCACTTTGTAACGTCCCGATTCCGGAATCCACCCAGAGGCGCCCCGTACCCGGTTGGTCACATGGACTCAAGCGCATTTCCCCAAACGCCAGAGGCTATCGACTAGCAGCGAGGGACTTGGTTGTGATAGTGGAGAAACTATGCCCTCATTGGAAGAGTATGCAGTGAAAGTAAACAAAGCAAAAAATAGCATAAGTAGAAAATATCGAAGAACAATAAACATCAGAATACTAAAACAATAAACAGCTGGAGCACACATGTATATATGAAATGATGCACGATACATATGTCTAGGAAAGCAGCCAAACAAGTGACAATGCTGAATACAATACTAAAACAATTTACAAATAAAAGTAAATATATAAGCAACTCTTCAGCATCACAAGCCTCAGCTTGGTCCCATGCTCTCCTGCTCCAAAGCAATCAAGTACCAGAAGTAAAAGGGTGCTTGCCAATGTCTATACCTACAAAAAAATAGTCTGCTTGGGCCCAAAAGCAAGGCCCAAAAAGGGTGTGAGACTAAATCCCAGTAGGTAACCACCTGAAGATCTGTGCCTAACAGTCAGTGAGCATATGGTAGGTAATAGTACATTACGAATTAAGTAGTAACAGTAAAAAGTAGAAAGTAAATAGTAAGCAGTAACAGGATGATATACAACAGTAATCAATCCAAAGAACAACAAGCAGTAGTGAAGCAAACAACTAAACACAATAGGAACCCCTTTGGGAAGTGTTCACAGTTAACCCCTCTGGTCCTATCAACAACCCTCTGGGCAGTGCACTTAGCCTAACCCCTCTGGTTTGGTCATATGAAATTATAAGACTCTTTGGGAAAGCTCCCTCAGTCAATTACCCTTATAGTCTATGGTAGTTAGGGAATCTCTGAGGAAGATCACACAGTCTAAACGTATTATAGCCCCAAGGTCTAGAAACTCTCTGAGGAAGTTCACTCGGTCAATTCCTCCTATAGTCTCATGTCTATCACAGACTCTCTAAGGAAGCTCGCTCAGTCAATTCCTTCTCTAGCCTGGAAAAAGGTTTTAATGAAAACCAAACTTGTAAAGACTCTCTGAAGAAGCTCACTCGGTCAACCTTCCTGTAGTCTATAATATACAAGACTCTTTGGAAAGCTCACTCGGTCTATCCCCTGTAATCTATAATGTCTAAGACTCTCTGAAGAAGCTCACTCAGTCTATCCCGATATACCCTATATTATCCAAGACTCTCTGGGAAGCTCACTCGGTCTATTCCTTACAGTCTATAGCGCCAAGTTCTCACGGTCCCGTGCCAGTCAGTGCATAATAATGCTATAAGGACAAAGTACACATATAGAGCTACTTGGCTATCCAGTCTATAGCATAATAAGCATGTATAGAAATATCATTCCATCCTACAGTCACAAGGCATGGAAAACAGGTATAACAGCCGAAGGCTAATAAGACCCAAAGGTCGTAACAAGAACAAGGCATGGACAAAACATCCAAGCACCAAAATTATCCACAAACATGATCAAATTACCTCTATGCAAGAATACAAGAAAGGCAGGTAAACAAAAAGGGCAAAAATGTAAACACATAATACCCCGTTCATGGGTATTGGTGGAATTTTCACATAAAACTCAAAGACTTCTAAAGGTAAGGAACAAACCACCTACCTTGATGCTAGGAGATCAATATACTAGACCCACAAGGCTTGATTCTACTTATAATGGCGTATATCTATGATAACACACAAAATGTTCAACACACAATAACTTGAGAAAGAGGGAAAATCATTGAATGAAACTCAAGGAGAAGGAAGATCTCACCACTATGGTTCCAATGTAATCAATGGTGTTCGATTCGGCAAATAGACAGAGGCTTGGGGGATCGGAGGATGTTTGCAGCCGTACGGGTTGCTCTCGATCGAAGAACCTAGAGAAGAAGATGTTTTTGTTGATTAGGTGCGACCCCTGTCCATTTAATGAAAAGAAAGAAAGTACACAACGTGTACTTCTCGGGTACACGAAGTGTACTTGGCCTTTCCATACTCCACTTTAAGCGGCCTCAACATTTCCCCTACACACCGTGTGTGTGGCTCGGACACGACCTCATGCTACATCAAAGTACATGGCGTGTACTTTGAAAATTTTCATATTTTCAAATTTTTATCAAAAACAACCAAAAAAGGAAAAACATACCTAAAATGAAGATCTGGGTTCTTACAAAATCATTCAAAGAAAATATATCACCAATATCATTTGATTGTGATCTCATATTTTTTTTGGTACCTTGGTAACTTTAGGGACAATATCTAAAAATATTTTATGTTGTCAATATATTCATTTTCCTCATCATGGGAAAATATATTTACTACTTTCAACTCATTATGAACAATGATTTTAAATAATTAGTTTAACCACACTTTGGTTGTGTATAATCAAACTATTGATTTCCAACACTTTACATTAATGTAATTGTTGTAAGGATGTTGTAAATGGTTCTACATGACCATATTGTATATTTCATGTGATGACTAATATATATTTTAATCAACATGCATAGAATGTATTTTATACTCACCAACAATAAAAAACACAAGTGATAATTTAGTGGATGCATATTTTATATAGATGGATCACATGGTAGGTGGGCTCACCCATATATACCGGTTCATAATTATATGGGAAATTTATTTCCATAATAGTTGATAATGATATAAATATTTTACGAAAAAAATGGGTACCTGAGGGAAAATTATTATACATGGGCATTCTTAATAACTCATAGAGAATGAATTCATTGATTATTTAGTATCCATGCATCCATTAAATAAATTCATCATTCTCCCCCAGATGGATTTCTACTATGTTATCAAAAAATAGATGCTCATGTATACATGAATCAATATATTTCAATATAATTGATCCTAGAGAGACTAAATCATCATGTCATACATTTAAAGTGCAAGGATTGGTAAAATTCAGGTTTACCATTATTGATTCGATTGAACGTCAAAAATTCTTTATAATCACTTTTCATGAATTCTTGTTACATATCAAGGTACCTCTTTTATATATTTTCTCTATATGATATTAATTTTCAAGAATACCATTCATATATATCATTGATAATTCTGATATAAAAAAGCATTAATAATTTGTAATCTCATGTAGGAATATTTTCGCTCCTATTGAGTCATTAATTAATTTTCTCTTCCAGTAAATTTACTTATAAGAGTATATAATAACTCATATATGAGTTCTTTTTAAGAATTTAATCAAAATAATATTTCTAATTATTATTCTTCAGGATCAATGCATATAAGATCTCCAAGATCTTTCATTGTGAGAACTCATATTTTTCATTATAATATCTACTTTTTGGGGTTTACAAATTCAAAATATAATCATAATTAGTTATTCCCATCGCCAAGAGGATTATTCCATATTTTAGAACATCCCAAAAAATTTGAACCTTTAGGCCCAAATATTATATGAAAATACATCTACCTTGGATAGGATCCCCATTATATTTTGAAACTGGTGAATATAGTATCAAGAATTAATGTGGAATAATCTTCTAGATTCAGAACACACACCTTATCGCCATCCAAAATTATAATTTATAAACAACATTCACTTTATCAAATAAAGGAGAAATAGTTTGATCAAACTTCATCAATTCAAAAATATTCATGACAACACAACTCATATCAAAATTTTCATGAATAATTTTTTTCACTTTAAGGAATGAGATATAGTAATTACAAATACATTAACATTGGGGAATTCATTCATTCATTTGATTTCATGATCCATGAATGATAATTCATTATGTTTCAATAATGATCATCTTTCATAAAATAGAAATTTTATTGATTATGATGATAATTCTTTAAACAACATCAGGTTGTAAAATAATTTTCATAAAATATATTGTATTATCCAAACTATCTAATTCAATAATTTTGTTTATTAACTATACAAATAGAAACATCAACTTTGGGGATAAATGAATCAAATGATAAGATATTGATATTCCATAAGAATATGATAAATTATAAATTTTCCATAGATATTACTATTGTAGGAATAATAATTGATAAATGATGATATTCATTAATATATTGTCGAAGGACAATATTTTAATATTATCCTTCAGGGATGCATTAGTTTATAAATATTAATAAAATTCATTGTGCTATGTAAATATTTACTATCACAAAACCACCTATGGTGGTTATCTTATTATTATTTGTTAAAAACAAATACAACTCAATGATCATTCACAAAACATAATATTCAGCTCAAACATGATTTATAATAAAATCATGTATACTTTGATTCACATCAAGGAATGAAATAAATCATTTTCAAAAAGTATTCTCATTTGACTGTAGAAAAAAAATAAAATTATTTTTTCATATTTTATAGTGCATTGAAGACAATTGCATAAATATTTAATTCAACAGTTTCATCAACTTTATCCACTTCAGAAGATTTTTATATATATATATATATAATATATTTACACTTTTTCATTATTAACATTTGATTTCTCTAAAAAAATTTATAAGAAATAAATGAAATAGAAATGAAATAAAATAATATATTTTTTACAAATATTCAAATTAAATGTTATCTTCATTAGGAGACTTTATATATCATAATAAAACTTGACTCCTTCAGGGTGAAAAAAGGAATAATTGAGATAAAATTTCATGGTTCATGACAAGATTAGAAAACTTTGGATCAACATACTATAAGTACACGATGTAAATCACTAATCACCAAAATTTGCATTGAAGTACGACATGTAAGTGATGTTCATAATTTGACCACTTCTAGTGGTATTATTTCATTATATTATTTTATGAATGATTTTTGTCACGAAATCAACCATATTGGTTATTAATCACATTTTATTTAGGTAATAGATTCAAATTTTCCATTAGTGAGTCATTATAGCTCTTTAGAATCACATTATTTTTTCCATAATAAAATATTTAAAAAATCATATATTGTTTTTATATTTATGAGGTGTGGTAAAATAAATGTAAAAATATCTTGCATACAAAATAAGGCTCACCTTTTGATGGATCACATTGAATGAGTGGAGTCGATGCACATGTGAAAGTATTAAAAGAAGAATTTTTATAAAAAAACATGTGACATACCTTTTCCCCTTGATACTTATCTAATTTGGATGATGAAATCCTCGTCATGATGTGTAATTAGAAAAATAAAATTGTGCTGATAACATGTTGTGAAATCTATCATGTGCTGATTGAAACAACAAATAATTTTGAAACTGAAAATTTAAGACCAGTTATTAGAGAAGCACATCATTAGTAAAGAAAGAAATGAATTTGTTTATGACAATGACAATGAAAAATGGAAATAAAAATAGAAGATAAATACAAGAAGTAGATAACACAATATAGATCTAATAGTCTACAAAATCTCATTAACATATCACTCTATTTATAGAGTACGTGAGATCTGGCCCAATGGTGAGAATATGGAAGGTTGGACATTAAGAGGGAAATTAATTAGCAAATTAGGAGTCATTATTATTTTCATAATTATAACCTCCATTAATAATGTTTCATAATAATTATTATCAATAATAATTATGATAAGTAAACATAACTCCCAATACAATTTAATTTAATCAACCACAAACATCTTATGCCACCATTATTATTATTTAATATAATAGTAATAACAAATTTTCCTGTATTTTTTTAACTCATCCCCATTATTATTATTATTATTATTATTATTATTATTATTTAAAATCTCCACATTGACCATTCCTGACCACATCGTTGGTGGTCTGATTCTGACCATCATCACATCCACGCCAAACAGCCTTCGCCATGAGATCTTGTGCTTGACCTCATTTTGAGACTTACCCTATCATAGTACATGTTGTTGTTGTGCACCAACTAGGAAAACAAGGGCTATCTAACCGATCCCGAATGACCTTTGATCACAAACATGGATGTGTGGTGCCGATCCAATCCGTTTTCCAATCACCATCCCACTCGTTTATCAATTTTCCCCAAAATACCTATCCATATGTTGTTCTTGTTACCGCAATGAATCTGGGGGTTCGATCGCACTCAAACCCACCCCCATCAATGTTGAATTGGGACCCTAGGGTCTATCAATGAAGAACGTGAAGAAAAGTGGGGGAAAGACAACAATAAAAAAAGGCAATAAGAATTGTTAGCCACGCATTCTTGACCAATGGATTCATAACATGAAAATCAGGGTGAGACACATGAAATAACAAGAAATAAATTGAAAGGATGATTTATTTCGATACATTAGATCAAGAAATGGCACAAATAAATGCATATCAAAGAGAGGGAATTGATCATAATCAATCATCTCATTATAATGGATTAAAATTACATATAATGAGTCCTACCTCTATTTTTATTGATTGTTGATAAAGAATGCATTCTCCAATGATTTGGGAGGATCCATTGCATTTTCTATTTCCTGATCCGCTCGATCCTAGAGTTTTGTCATTGTTCAATTTTATTTGCCAACAAAACAGAGGAGGGGAGATTCACAGATTGTGGGATAATTATAAGAAAATCCTATATAATTCTCCCTAATGAAATATTTATAGACATTTGGTTTATGTAAAATAATTTAAATTATTTATTTATTAATTAATTAGCCCTGTGAACACACTACCAATGAGTGAGGGATCCAAACATTCTGCACTAGGTCATTTTATATTGTGCTTAGGGTAAATATTGTGTTCCGGAACCAACTATGGCCTCAAATTTATGATCTTGTAAACCATTTTAGAGTTAAAGTATTTTCATTAATTAACAATGCATGAAATATGAAATATATTTAAATTTTTTAAAAAAATTAATTTCGGGAACATGGGGCCTGAGAATCGCAGGCGTCATAGCCCCTAACTTTGGAAATGTATATATAAATATTTCAAAGTATTACAAGGAAAATACCAGATATCTACAATGTCAACCAATCTATGAAGAGATCCTTTAGAGACATTATTTTTAAATGTATGGTGAAGGATGATGAAGGTTTCTCATCAGCCTCAATAAAGATATCAAGACCGTGGAAGAATTACTATCATATTATTCCCACCATGAGAACCAGATTGACATCTCTTGAAGATGGGTGGAACCCTCAGGCTAGCTACATTAGTTCATTGGTAGATAAATTTTACTAGGATGTGGAATTTGGAGATTTTAATTATTTGGAATATGATTTTTGTTGTTTCCTCTATATTTTTGCTCTTTGAATGAGGGAAGAGTTTTCATGTCGGACACTTCCTCATCTGCTTTGTACTACTATTTTTTTCTTCTATTTTAATAAAGAGTGTTTTACCTTAACCATTGTGTAAATAAAATACAAATATTTAGAAATATATTTATATATAATTATTATTATATATATATATATATTTATTTCTGTAATTATAAAATTATTATAAATATATTTTAATAATAAATGTACAAAAAAGGTCTAGATAGAAGTAAAGCTCTTGACCTTTTATTAAATGTTAAAAGAAAAAGGATAACAAGAGAACAAATGAGGTCAAACAAAGATAATTTACCTCATCCAGAAAATCAATTTAATGAATATAAAATGAAGGATTGTTTTCAGAGACATAGTCAAATTCATTCATAGTTTCCCACTCTGACTGTGAATTACCTTTGTTGAGAATACTATGGATCGCTGCATTGGATCTTTCCTACTTTGAAGTGAGCATGATCTTTTATACCTTGAAGATGTTTTGGTAGACACATTCATTATGTTATTGTAATAATCCTTCCATAACCTTCTTTTAGGAGGGATCATAGTTAGACCTTCACTATTAATCGTCATTCCCTTGCCAATTATGAAAGCATCCTTAAAAGAAACATCACCACCACTGCCTGGAGGCCTAAGATGAGTGGTGTCCTATAAAAACATTCGTTTCCCATTATTACTTAAATCATTTAGGATATTAACCCATTTACCAAAAACTACCAATGACCTGGAAGAATTCTAAATTTCTTGATAATAATTCATCTTCTGTTGATCATAAGATTGGTTACACCTATCCTCTTATGGAACAAGTATTTAGAAGTCTGCTATTAGTGGCTGCACAATGCAACCTTTCCATTAAGGTTGTGAAACAGAGTCCTGTAGTACAACACACTGGAAAATAACCTCATCTGTAGACTCATTCATTGCCTCATTAGGTTTCTGATTATCATCCCTTGAATGCTTCCCATCCTATTTAGGTAATTCATTAACAATCAAAATAGATTTACAATTATCATCTTAATAATAAATAATTTTATTATATAAATATATATTATTATATAAATATATATAATTACTTATAATTATTTATAATTATATAAAAATATTTGTAATTATATATTAAAATAATTATAAAATTATAATAAATATATTTATTATATATATAATTATCTAAATATACATTATTATATAAAAATGTTTATAACTATATTCAAATATTTTTTAAAATTATTTATTTAAAATTATATATGAAATGATAGATCAATCGCAGATTTGGAAACCAAACCCCTAACGACAAATTTAATTATAAAAGGAAAATTTATACCGAAGGAAGTGGGTCATGCATGGTATAAAATGCCCACACACTACAACAAAACTGGTTTTATCTAGCACTAGAGCTTTAAATCACTGTTGAAGACGCCCTTTTTTAGTGTAAGAAAAAGCACTATTAAAGGGTGTCTTTAACAATTCTTTCTTTACCAAAGTTAAAGGTGGTCTTTTATTGTTCTAAAAAAAGTGATGTTAAATGGGGACCTTTATCAGCACTTGTAAAAAGTGCTCTTAAAGGCCCCCTTTATCAATGCTATTAAAAAATGCTAATAATGGGGGGCCCTTTATTATCATTAGTAAAAAAAATCATTGATAAAGGGGACATTTAAAAAAATTATATTTCATTGAAAATAATATAAATATATAAAAATATATTTATATTGATATAAATATAATTTTTTTAATATGTTTTAGATTCGGATAAATGGTCATTTACACTTAATTTATAAGATATTTAGCAAAAATTTATGATAAATTAATTAAAAAATATTATTAATTGATAATTTTATAATTATTATTGAGTAATAATCATTTAATAACAATTTCAAGAAAAAGAAATCAAAAAATCAATAAAAGATCTAAAATAACACCCATCAAATCGAATCTTGCAATATACTTTATTCCCTATTAAATAGGGGGAACCCCAGTTACACTTTTTGAGGCCAAAAAAGGCCCAGAAGGCCTTTAAAACTGAGTTTTTAGTCGGGGTACCCTAATTTTTTAACCTTTTATGGATTTTCAGCCTCATTTAAGGGGGAATTACTATCTTTTTTTTATTGAAAACAAAATTTAATTTTAGGTATTAAATTCATATTTATATTATGGTTTTTATCTTTTATCTCTTTTCATATTATACTGTTATTTATAATCAAATATATAAAAAATATGCATATTTTTTATATATTCACATATAAAAATTTAATTTTATAAAAAATATTTAAACTTATTTATATATAAAATATATTTATTAATATGTAAACCTTATCTAAATAAAAACTATTGGAGTCAGTACCCTAGAAACTACTTCTTTATACTTTATGATAAACACGTATTCATTATTTTGAATATTAATGAACTACTTATCATGTCATGACTGTTCTTCTGTATGAAATAGAATGTGATAATGTTCTAAGAGTAGTTGTCACACTAAAAGGTAATTGAAGTTCCCCACTATGATGAGAACTTATAAGTGCTATGACACTATTCTGGAATAAATGTTCTATAGCCTGATGATATCATTTTCGGGACACAAATGATAAAGGCTATCATGGACGGAGACTCATATGACTTTGAGGAACCTTCTTATGGTGTTCTCCCTTGGTAATATCTAGTATGATATTATGATAATGAGACCCTCTAGTAAGAAATCCACATTTTTACATGTCATTGAATGTTAATATCTGATCACATCTGTATTGGTCTTTAGACTATAAGATTATTATTAATGAATATTATGAGTCATGTACTTTGATGTATTAATGAAAACTGTGACAATAGAGGTTCATGTTGAGATAGGATATGCTGGGTGTCTCTTGAGTAATAATGCATTAATGAATAATGAGATAAAAGATTTAATCCTTATTTTAGTTAACGGATGTTAATATCTTAGGATTTTTTGATGGAAATTATATAGAATAAAAAAATCCATGCCCATGGTGTTCTATAGGAATGTTCGATTTGTAGAAAGTCAAGGAAAGAGACATTGATCATATAGGTTGATGGAACTGGCATGCATCCTTCTTTATTAAAGATATTGTGATAAAGGGATTATATTACATAGTAATTGTCTGTATGAGGTGACATGTTGTTTCAACATTAACTTCTTTCTCTATAGGTGCTTTGGTAGGTTGCTAGATTATAACCTTGGACTTTAGGCTGGTTCACCTAATGCCACTAACAAAGTGTCCTTGAAGGTCACACAATAAGTGTCTCCATTATCCAAGTTAAATAATATTCTTTTATTTATTATATACTAGGTTGAATAAATATTATTACCACACATGGATTAATAATTATTCATGTATACTAGTTCACATTTATTCTAACACTAGTTATTCGGGGTAATATATTGTGAGATGAATATTTAATAAATATTTATTTTCTATTTAGTGAATATTTGATTTATTTATTTGTTGGTCAATAATGAAGTTATATTTTTTTAATAAATAAATATACATTATTCAAGGCCCAAAAAATATGGTTGGGGAAAGTAAGACTGAGTTTAATGGTCTGGTGAGAAATAAAAAATATTGAATATTATTTAATTTTAGTTCTCAAGTTAAGCACATTTCGAGAAATAATAATAATATTATTATTATTTGAAATGGTTTTTTCTCTAATTAAATAAATAATTACGGGAACTTGTGTAATTATATTATTTTAACCCTAGAAGTATAAATACCCAATTATGTTATTTTCCTCATCAGCCAATTTAGTTGTGTAAAACAATCATAGATAATCCTCTCAATCCTAGAGACATCTCATCTATAAGAATTCTCTAAAGAACGTCGAGCGATCCTCCTCTGCCAGTTCATGGAGAATGCTTTTGATGTGGTTCTCGAGGTGATGAAAGGTGGATGATGAAATCACAGTAATCTTATATGCTAGCACTCGAAGACACTTTTTGGTGACATCTAGAGATTCCTGTAACATGTGTGGACCATTGCTAGAGGAATTCTACACTTGGATTGTATAACGCAACAATGGTGCAATTTGGATCAATCACTAGAATCACTAAAAAAGAAAGAATTTCTTATAGGTAATTCATTACCAAATTAAAATAATTATAAAAAATATGTGTTGATCTCATCTCTCTCAATTCCGGTGTTATTATCCATTTTCAATTTCTTTGATTCAATTCCATGGATCACATTGTTCATCATCATATAGATCTTAGATAGATCATTGAATATGAAAAAAAACAAAGTTGGATACCACCCAATGCATGCTTCTACTGCGTCTGGAACCTTAAAGTGGTATCAAAGTATGCACATAATTTTTTATAATTTATTTTAAAAATGTTGGTGATTTAGGCATTTGTAATTTTGTTTTTCAATTCATGTTTGATTGTTATTTTAATTTGAATTTCTAGATAAATTTCTTCCTCCTTATTTTCTCATAGATCTAATTGAGACATTTAATTTTATGATTAAAATTAAATAGAGGAACCCATCCAAAGGTTTCAAGGATTCTGGTCGAACAACACAGGACTACACTTCTTGTAATCAGAGTTATATTCCATGTAGTCATGTCAAATTCATCAAGATTTAGTTTTGAAATTAATTTTGGTAGTATGAATTGAAGAAACACATTAAATTTGACCACATGTTGACAATAATTTAATAGAACACAATTAGCCTAACTATATAGAGTGTAGCACATGTACATGGTGAGTAGTCCCTTTGATTCCTAGACCGGCTATATATTCCAAACATGGCCAACGTGACTAGTGATAGTGTAACCCAAAGTTCACAGAGCATGTGGCCTATTCGATACATTGTGTACTCCGTAGTTTCCAAGGTATAATTCACATGCTGTGTCCATAGGATTGTACCTCAGATAGACAGTAAGAGATGTACAAGCCATGTATATTGGATCTACATGTCATGTACTTATATGAGTTATGAAGATTCAAAATTTATTTATAAATTTATTTAAACCTTGAGACATGTTTCGGAATGTTGTAATTATGTTGATAGGACATTACATGTGATAGGTTTTAATATTTTTATATATAAATATTTGATTAATATCTTTGTAATGTTAAAGATATTCATATCATATATGAGTTGTATTATAGTTTCTTCTCTACGTGTATTAAAGCATGACACGTTATATAAAATTCATGTAATTCATGTAATCATTAAGTTGATACTACACATCATGAAATTACATGATAATTCATGTATTATAAATTTCATAGAGAATAAATTTTATACATGTATAACACATGTTGGGTAGATTTGGAGGGGCATTCATTGTGTTTCCTCCAATTTACATTTATGTACAAGAGTAATTTTAAATGAAATTATTTAATTTGTTTAAAATTATAACAAATAAGAATATCAATGAAATTAAAATAAGGATTAGGATAAGAGGAATGATTAAATAAAGATAATAATTAATCAATTCAATCATGATTTATCTTAAATAGAATGATTAATAATTGAATATTCATATTTTTAAATGTGTAATTTGTTTCATGCATGTGGATGATCATGAGCTAGAATAGACATTTTTTATGTGAGTGGTTTCATTTAAGTTATTATTAAATTAAATTGTTGGATTTCATGCCTTCCCTCCTTTAATTATGTAGGACTTACATGTCCATGGTTTCTTTTATGTAAACCCCCTTTTCCCCTCACCTATGTGTGAGTAAAAGGAATTTGTAATGGATAGAGCTCCCAAGCTAGTGGAGGTGGTTCATGTTCAGAGCTGAGGCAAAACCAATACGAGGAGATACATAGTTAGTTAAGTAGAATGATGAAACATGAACATTAATTGGTTTAAGGTGTTTTCCCCTAGGTCAACGGTTAGTTTATCAACTGGTAAAATAAAATAGATTTTGTTTAAATATTATCCATGACATGGTTAACCACTTATGTAAATACCACTTAATATAAAAAATAATGTGATAAATATAATAATTGGAAATTTATTTATAAAAGGGTAAAATCCCTTAATAAAATATTATTTTAGTATATCCTTCCATTACATCGGTTAGAATAGAACCATAGTTCAATGTTCTTGACCATCCAAAGTTGGGGTGCTTTCAATTATCGGGGAATTATAACAAGAGATTTTGGGTTTACATAACTATGTTGACATCAATTTTTGACTTACAATGTATGACTTGGCATAATTGAGAGGCAAAGATTGGGGAAATCCAATTAAAGGATTTCAGGATTGGAGATTCCACATAATAGATTAAGGAATAGTGTGTTATTGCAGTTGGATTTTCAAATTCCTACATAAAACCATTCATGTTTCTTGACCAACGAAAGTAATGGTAATAAGGTTGGGAATGTGGATCCTTACCACTAGAATTCCCAATCAATAGGATATTCTGAAGCCAATAGTAAGGGATAATGGTTTTCGATAAAATAGTGCGAGACTAATAAATATAAAATTTATTTATTTGTATAAAATTATTAGATAATATACTAAAATTATGTTCATCTTATTTTTTAGAAACAATAATAAAATGAAATCAAACATATCATTGCGATCCATTCTTGATAAGGAAAACCATATCACTAGCCCAAATTTCCAAGATTTGAAAAGGTGAATACATGTTATCCTTCAACGTGAAAGAGAATTGTATGTGCTGGAAGAACCATTAGAAGTTGTCCCTGGTAAAAAGAAAAGTGATGAAGATCTATCTATCTATAAGAAACATCTAAATGATTCTATAGATGTTCAGTGATTCGTGCTATCATCAATGTCTAATGAGATTTTATAGCAATATGAGGATATGGATGCCTATATAATGATGTCTCACCTTCAGGATATCTCTCAAGAGAAGGTGATACAAGAGTGTTATGATATCTCCAATGCCATTTTCACAACTAATCTAGTATATTATACACTAGATGGGAATCATGTAGTCGATCTTATTAGTAACATTGAAAACTTGGAAAAAATAGGGATTAAATTCCCATATGAGTTGTGTATTGATATCATACTTTCATCACTGCCCAAGTTATTCTACAACATTATTGTTTATTAAAATATGAGAAATAGTGATATTATTCTTCTAGAACATCTTAAAATAATTTCAAAGTAGATAAGGACATGGGGAGTGAAAAAACTATATTCCTTATGGTGAATAAGAAGAGGAAAGATAAGGAAAAGGTCCCCATGACTTATTAATAGTCTAAAGTGTCTAATCACCATCATACCAAGAAGAAGAAGATCCAGAGGAAAGGAAAGGAAAATTAGATAGGATCTTTTTCATGTGGAAAGTCAGAGCACTGGAAGAGGAATTTCACCCAAATGTAATGGGATTATAAATATGTGTTCGTTATAAAGTGAAATATTTCCATTTCTACACATTGAGTTTTAGATACAATTTGTGGTGCTCACATTTTTATCCAAATACAAGAACCAATTAGATTTAAAAAGATTTATAGAGGAGTGATGGATCGGAGAGATGACAATGGAGTGAGGCTAGATAACCTATCCATTGATGAATACAACCTTTCATTACCTATATGAATGATTTTGGTTTTAAGAGAATTTTATTATGTACCTACAGTTACCAAAAACATAATTTCTATATCATGACTAGATATAGATTTTTTTTATTTTAAAATTTAGAAATAAAAGTTGTTTCTTTTATAAGTAAAACATATGTTATGGTATAACGCATTTAAATCATAGTCTTTATGTATTAAATTACGATAACCAATTATTGGAAATCGATAATGAATCATGTTCACACGACTCATATAACAACAGTGGAATCACCGCCTTGGTCATGTAAACAAGTAGAAGATGACAATATTTATTAAGATGGATATTTAGACTTTTCTGAGCTAAAAACTCTTGATATATGTCATCCTGGTTTATACATGAAAATGAACAAGCAACCATTTTGTGGATAGGTTTAAAGGTACAAAGAGATTCTTTTATTGGTATACACTAATGTGTGTGGACCATTTCTAGTAGAAGCTAGAAGTGGATATTTTTACTTTATAACTTTTACTAAAGACTTGAGTAGATAGGGTTATATTTAATTGATCGTATTTAAGTTGGATTCCTTTGGTAAATTCAATTAATTCAAGAATTAAGTAGAGAACCATCTTGGTAAGAAGATAAAGAAGCTTTGATCATATTGAGGTGTTGAATATCTTAACCAAGAGTTCATCAACGCTCTATGGTAGTTTTGGGAATCTATCACAACTCACCCTACCTTATACACCATAGTGTAATGGTGTTAGTGAAATGGGTAACCTATCCTTGTTATACATGGTAAGATTGATGATGAGTCATGCCAATATTCCATTATCCTTTTAGGGATATGCATTACAAAATATGGAATACACATTAAACTGAGTACCAAATAATGTGAAAAATGTAATTCACCTCGAGTTATGGAGTTGAAATAAGCCAATTTTATAACATACATCTATATGAGGTTGTGAGGCATTCATTAAGGCCTTATTAGGAAACATACTAGAACCCTAGGGCACATAGTGTGTATTTATAGGGTATTGAAAGTAAACAAAGGGATACTACCAATACAACCCCTCAGATAAGAAAGTGACTATTAATAAAAAATCTATATTTATGGAGAGGGGGAACATCCTAAAAAAGGATAGTTGGAGAAAGATTTTCTTTGATGAAGTTGATGCTCAAGATACATAAGAGTTGGCAATGGAAAGGATTCATCAAACCCCATGGAAGAAGTAGTTCCTAAAACACAAGTACTGTGTAGGATCTTAAGATAGTTAAGAGAACTAGAGAGATATGGTTTTCTAGTCCTTGAGGAATGTGACTCAATATTGGTTGATGATAATGAACCTCTATCCAATAAGGAGGTAGTAGAGAGATTAGAAGCTTCAATATGGAAAGAAGCCATGAGTTCTGAAATAGATTCCATGTATCATAACCAAGTTTGGGTTTTGGTCGATGTGCCAATTGATGTAAAGCCTATTGGACACAAATGGGTATTCAATAGGAAACTAGACATGGAAGATAATGTAAGTACCTATAAATTAATGATACTAAGATAAGGGTTTAAACTACATCATGTAACTGACTACGATAAAACCTTTTCAGTAGTTTCCTTTTTTAAATCCATCAAAATTCAACTTGCTATAGCAGATTACCATGATTATGACATTTGATAGATGGATGTCAAAATGGTATTAATTAATAGTTTCCTTTGGTAATATGTCTATATGACAGTACCAAAAGGGTTTGTGACTCTAGGTGACTCAAAAATTATTTGAAAGTTGCAAAGATACATTTTTGGATTGGAGAAAGCATTTACGTCATGGAACAGTTGATTCAAAGAATCCATAAATGAATTTGGTTCCTTTAAGAATGAATGTGAGTCTTATGTTTACCATAGGTTTAGTGGAAATGAAGTCGTTATCCTAGTAGGATATTTTGACGAAATATTACTTTTTGAAAGTGATATACCAGTCCTAAACTCGATTAAGGACTGTTTAAACAAGTGCTTCTCCATGATGGACTTAGGCAAGGAAACCTATATTCCAGGGATCAAGATCATTCGTGATTGATCCAAGAGGATCCTTGGACTAAGTCAAAGTATATATATTTACTAGATACTAAATATATTTAGAATAGAGTAATCAAAAAGGGGATTGGTTCTTGTGTCACATATTTTTATTCTTTCTATGAAAATGTGTCTCAAGATACAAAAATAGAAAGATAAAATGAGTAAGATGCCATACGCTTCAATGAAAGGATCAATCATGTATGCCATGTTATGTAATAGAATTGACATTTCTTATGCATTGATCATGTTAGGAAGATATCATGTAGATCTAGTAGAATAACATTGGACTGATATTAAGGCAATCCTTATGTATCTGAGAAGATCTAAGTATATATTCCTGGTGTATGTAGGAGATGAGGAGTTAGTCATCAGTGGTTATAATAATTATAGTTTTCAGTCATATTAGAATGAATTGAAGGGGAAATTAGGATATGTTTTATGTCTCAATGGAGGAGATGTGAGCTGGAAGAGTTTAAAGTAGCTCGTTGTCATTGATTCCACTGTAGATCCTGAGTATATAGAAGATTTTGATGAAGCCAAGAAAGCCGCTTAAATTCTGAATTTTTTCTAGGAGGTTTATGTGGGACTTAGTAGTAAGGAACCTGTCACATTGTATTGTGATAATACTATAGTGGTGGCTCTTGCAAAAAATTCAAATTTACACCGACGAAAAAAATACATACTCTGGATGTATCACCTCTTGAGGGATTTTTAACAACGGGATGAAGTTGCAGTGAGAAAAGTACCCATGGAAGAGAATGTAGAAGACACCAGGAATAAAGGATTATCTTAGTAGAAACATGAGTCTCTTGTGATCGCTAGAAAACTGAAGGTTGTTAGCAGTTGGGTCTAGTGCAAGTGAGAGACTATTGTAGCTGGTTCCCTATAAACAACTTCTTTATACATTATGATAAACATGTATTAATTTTTTTTGAATTTTCGTAAACTACTTATTACATAATGATTGTTTTTAGGCATGACATAATATGTGATAATGTCCTAAGATTAGTTGTCACACTAAAAGGACCTAGCAGTTCCCCACTATGATGAGAACCTGGAAGTGTTACGACAATATTCTTGAATAATTGTTCTATAGCTGGATGATATCTTTTTTGGGACAAAAGTGATATAGGATATCATAGGTGGATACTCATAAGACTTTGGGGGACCTTATCATGGTGTATACGCTTAGTAATATCTAGTAGGATATTATGAGAACAAGACCCTCTAGACGGAAATCCACATTTATACGTGTCATTGGATATTCCTATCAATGGAAGTGTGTATTAGTCCTTAGACATTAATATTCTTATTAATGAATATTATGAGTCACATACTTTTATGTATTGATGAAAATTGTGATGAAAGATGTTCACAGTTAGGTTGGATACGTTGAGTGTGTCAGGAGGAATATTTCATTATTAAATAACACGAGAAAGGATTTATCCCTTATGTTCATTAATGGCACTAAATATCTTAGGCCCTTTGATGGAAATGATATAGATTCAATAAATCCATGTCCATGGTGATCTATAGGCAAGTTATTTTTCTAAAAAGTCAAAGAAAAAGAAATTGATAATATATGCTGATGGCACTAGAAAGCAACCTACTTGATTAGAGATATTATGATAAAGGGATTATATTACATATTAAGCATCCATATGAGGTGACATGTTTTTATGGAATTAAATTCTTTCTCTATAGGTGCCTTGTCATGTTGCTAAATGATAACATTGGACTTTAGGATGCTTCACCTAATTCCACTGAGAAATAGGACTAGAGGGTCATACAATAAGTGTATCTATAATCTCAGTTAAATAATATATTATTATTTCTTATTTAATATGTTGAGTAAATATTTTTCCTGCCCAAGGTTTAATAATTATTCATGTATGCTTGATTGAATTTATTCCATCACTAGTTATTAGAGAGAATATATTTCTAGTGGAATATTTAATAAATATTTATTTTCTATTTAGTGAATATAATATTTATTTATTTATCAGAGAATAATGCAGTGATATTTATTTAATAATTAAATAGACATTTTTCAAGCCCTAATAAATATTGTGTAGGAAAGACGAATCAAGTTTAATGTTATGGTGAGAAATAAAAAATATTGAATATTATTTAATTAAATAATATTCAATTTTAATTCTCATGTTAAGCCCATGTCGAGAAAAAAATATATTATTATTTGATATGGGGGTTTTCTAGGATTATATAAATAATTAATTAAAATGGTAAAATTATTTTATTTTAACCATAGTAATATAAATACTCAATTATGTTATTTTCTACATTAGTCCATTTAGTTGTGCACAAAAATCTTGGAAAATACTCTCAAGATTAAGGAGATATGATCTCCAAGAACTCTCTCAAGAACAGAGAGCAATCCTCCACCACCGGATCAAGGAGAATTCTTTGGAAGCGTTTCTTGAGGTGATCAAAGGCGGGCAACACAAGTTCAAGGATCTTCTATTCTAGAACACATGGACTCCTTTGGATATGTCTAGAGATTCCTAAAACATGTGTGGATCATCGCTAAAGGAAATATATACATGTTGTCTATAATGTAACGATGGTGCACCGCATATTCGTCACTAGATTCATCAATGAAGAAAGAATTCCATAAAAGTAATTCATTATCTAATTAAATTAATTTTATACAATATTTGTTGATCTCCCCTCACTTGGTTTTGGTATTATTATCCATTGTATATTTCTTTGATTCAATTCTAATGATCTCGGTGTTCATCATGGTACAGATCTCATATTGTTCATCAATTATGACAAAAATAAAGGTTGGGCACCGTCAAACTCATGCTTCCGTTGTGCCCAGATCCTTTAGAAAAAATACAATTTATTAAAAATAAAATTGTATGAATATTTATATACTTATAAAATTAATGTATATATAATTTATATATATATATATTATAATATATGTATATTAATATTAATGTATAAAATATATAAATAAATATAAATATGTATAATTATATTTATTGATGCACATACATACATATATATATCTATATGTATTTATAAAGAAAACATATTATATATATATGT
This sequence comes from Viscum album, assembly GCA_963277665.1. Taxonomy (NCBI): domain Eukaryota; kingdom Viridiplantae; phylum Streptophyta; class Magnoliopsida; order Santalales; family Viscaceae; genus Viscum; species Viscum album. Next base: position 331,646,068 of record OY728128.1, read on the forward strand.
ATTTGAAAATATATATAAATAAATAAATTTTTAAATAAATAAATAAATAAAATATAAATTTATATATAAATATATGTATAAAAATGTAACGATATATATATATATAGATATATCATAAAATAGAAAAAACCAATATTGGGGAGGGGAAAAGTTATGAGAGTAGGATCAGGAGGTCTCAGGTTCAAAACTCATCGTAGGCAGGGGCACATGTGGGAGATTGGGATTATCAGAAGTCCTGATGGGGGGGGAGTTCCCACAAGAAATGATAAAAGGGGGTGGGAGTGCTGATAAAAGGTACTGAGGGTTCAAACAAAAAAAATTTATCCCCCTTTATCAATGATTTTTTAGAACTATTAAATTCTACCTTTGAAAGCACTAAAAAAGCACTAATAAAGGCTCCCTTTATCAATGCTAAGAAAAAATGTGTATTAAGGTTCCCTTTATCTATGCTTTTTAGTGCTATTAAAGGGTTCCTTTATCATCCCCTTTTTATAGCACTGTTAAAGCCAACCCTTTAACATTGCTCTTATTATCAGAGCATCTATAACACCAATAAATCCCTTTTACAAGTGTTGTTAAATGCCATATTTGTACTAGTGACATTAGAAGTAAAGAAGAATAATATAGTATTTCAATCCTTTCTATTCACTCTAGATCCCAAATTTCTAGGATATCTTTCTTTGCACATTGGATGTCATCCTCTCCACCATGACTTCACCCTTTGTGGGGCCTCATATCTTCATCTGGTAATGATTAAGAGAAGTCCTCCAGAGTAGATAGAATATTGAATTTCCAAGATTGTTCTCAAAATTTTATATCTACATTGGATCTGAATCCATATTCAATGTTTACTGATAACAACAGCAAAACTAATAAATAGTCCTTGAAACTGAATACATCTGGTTCTATCATAGAAACAATGACATCAAGTTGTGAAACAAAACAATTCTTCCACTTCATTGATGAGGTCTTCAGTTTTCCCTTCACCTTCCCGGTCCTTTATTTGTAAGATACTAGAGTTTTTTCTTATGAAATATCACATTCCTCATATGATGCCTTTCCAAATTTTACTTATGATTTTTTCATTAGGTCAATAAAATGGGGTAAATAAGACCACTCCACATTCTCAAAACTATTAGAACTCTTGTTTAAGGTATTGGTAGTTGGATTCTCATCCTTTTTGTGGCCTTGGATCAAGGAAGACTCACCCTTTATAGATTGGGGGGGTCAGAAGATTCCATTCTAGATGCACCCACAACTTCACCCGATTGCACCCCTAAGCATTCACCTTTTTTCATAGTCACATTAGTCAAAAATTATTATGATAATTCCTAAAAAGAAATGGACATGATCCCACCTCCCTTTTTTTATATGCGGAGAAGATATTACCCCATAATCTCCCTTTTCCCCCCTTACTACCACCCTCATTGAAGTATGAAACTTCTAACAAATCAGCTTCATACAGATCATCATTAGAGGACTACCCAAAGTTTGAGATATCCACATGTGGTTTCTCCAGGGCACACTCAAAAACCTATAGGTTATATTCATCACTGCCTACAATAAGAATCAGGCCTTCATTTAAAGAGGTTTCTCCCCTAGCATTGGACATTTTCTTGAATAGTAATTCTCTTTTAGGTTGCAACATGTTCCCCGTAAACTATCTCACTTACTCATCAATAATACCTTCTCAAGATCCATCATGGTCCTACTAAAGAGGAATCAATCAAAAATTGAACAATACATGATGTTAAAAAGGACTCAAACCCACACCTTGGTTATCAAAGGGAGAATCACCCCTATACTGGAGAGAACCGGCCTCTTTACACAATTGTACATGGACTGAAACCATGTATAGGACTATGGTCAGTGTGGGCAGCCACAAGATCAAAAAAACCACCAGCTACAATATGATTATATGTGTAGAAAATGAAGATGATCACATAAATAATGTGATTATAGGTGTTAATGATGACACATATCATACTGAGGAAATTATAATGATAATTGAAGATGAACTTCATGATTTTACATGAAAATTCGAGAAGTTAACTATTTTTTAAAGGACCCATTTTATGTTGGTTGCACTAAATACACCACATTGTTAGATTTAATAAATCTATATAATTTAAAATCTATCAACAGATGGAGTGAATCCAGTTTTATTAATCTATTTGATCTCTTAAATGATATTATTCTAGAAGATAATGAGCTCTCATTCCAAAAAATTACTCTAAAATAATGATATGTTCTATGGGTATGATCTTTGAAATAATACAAGTCTATCGAAACTACTGTATACTATATTACAAGGATAAAAAATTACTTAATGAAAGACCAAAATGTGGTGATTCCTGATACAAGAGAGGTGAATCAGGTACTAAGAAAGTTGTATGATAATTTCCATTAATCCTATGTTTTAGGTCTCTATATAGAAATGAGGAGACTGCAAGCCAATTTACATAGAACACAAATATAAGAAATAACTCTAGAAACTTTTTCACCCAGAAGATTCTCCTTAGTGGAAGAGAATTAATCATGAGTATCCTAAAATTAGAAATGATATGAGTAACCATCGTCTTGCATTATAAACAAATGGAGTCAATCCTTTTGGTTTTCAAGGAATAACTCACTATAGATGGATGATTATGTTGGTAAATTATAACTTTCCACCATTTTTATACATGAACTGGAAATAAATTATGTAATCTATGCTTATATCAGGACCAATATAATCAGGTAATAAAATTGATATATTTTTTGGCTCTATTGATTAAAGATTTGAAATTATTGTGGGATTCAGGTGTTATGTTGTATGATGCTTATATAAAGGACTATTTCACATTGAGAGCTATGTTTTATAGGACAATAAATGACTTACATGATTATGTAATTTTTTAGGATATAGCATTAAAGTACCTCAAGGAATTTCTATTTGTGACCAAGGTACATAGTCAGTTAGGTTGAAACATTCATCCATGACTATGTTTATAGGCCATCACATATTTCTACCGTGATGATATAAGTGTTGATATTAGACAACATTATTTGATGAAAGTTTAGAAGAACATACATCACCATCTCTAATAACAGGTGATATACTTTTTGAAAAATTATAATATTAGGAAATTTCTTTTGGTAAACCTTTTTTGAAAAACCTTATGACAATTGGTTGGAAAATGAGATCCGTATTTTTTTAATTACCACACTAGGATTTTCTGTATGTCAAAAATGTTCTTGATGTTATTCAGGTTGAAAAAATGTGTGTGATGGTGTCATCAGTACATTACTAAATGATCCCACATAAAAATAATGGAATTAAGGATAGGATGGATATGATTGACATGGGAATACAGGAATATTTCGAACCAGTGAATGGTGAAAAACATATTTTCTTCCTCCGACTGATTTATCTCTTTCCAAGTAGGAGAGATATCAATTTTTTTACATATTGAATGATGTAAAGGTTCCAAATGGGTATTCAATTAATATCATAAATATAATTTTAATGAATGATTAAAAGATAAAGGGTTTAAAATCAAACGATTGTCATGTTTATATGCGAGATCTAATTCTTATACCTTTACGTTAAATTTTTTCTAAGAATTCTTATCATTCATTTACCAAGATATATTTCATTTTAGAAGATTTATACAGAAAAGTTATAGACTCAGATAAATTACTAAATATGGAAAATGAAATTTTGATCATTTAATGTGAAATGGTAATGTTCTTCCCACCTGCATTATTTGATATGATTGTTCACATGATGGTTCACTTGATGAAAGTGATTTGAATATGTGGTATTGTTGATTACATATGAATGTACCCCATTGAATGGTATATGAATAATTTAAAAGGGTATGTCAATAATCAAATTCATATAGAGGGTTTTATTAGAGAATGATATATTGTTGAGGAAGCCATTGAATTCTATACTAACTACCTATCTGTTGTGGCAAGAATTGGTCTGATGAAATCTCATCACCCTGGGAGACTTGTGGTTGAAGGAATTTCTGGAAGACATGATGTCACAGTCAATATTATATATCTGGAGCATGCCCACATTTATGTTTTTTATAATAGTTTATTGGTTGTCCCATATTTTGAAGCCCACAAAGAAATTATTAGGCTTTTTAATATATCAAGGGCTAAATGATGGATTTCAAATACACATAATCAATGGTTTATATAATGGTTTTGAAACCATGTTTTTAAGGAGAAAGATGAAAATTTGAATTCAATTTTTGAATGACGTTGATGGATAGCTGAAGAACCAAGTGTTAATTTATTATCCTACAATGGTTATATAATTAATAGTTATACATTATATACAAATGAATATAATAGAGATATTACTATAAAAATAGTAGAGTTACACTTGTGGCTGAAGTGATGAATGTTTTTAGTACTAAAGATAGAAATACAAATTATAGGAATATTTAATACTTTGGAATCATAAAATAAATATAGGATTTGGATTATACAACATTTCATGTGTCATTATATAAATTCAAGTGGGTTTATAAAAAGAGTAATATTAAAATAGATGAATTGGGATTCATGAAAGTGGATTTTTGTAAAGAAGGGTACAAAGATGAACAATTTATAATGGTATCATAGGATGAAAAAGTATTTTATATTACAGATCCCAAAAAACAAAAGTGGTCAATTCTCCTATTATTACCCAAAACCACTAATGTGTCATATGAAAATTCAACTGAGGATAAGTGTTTCATTTGGATGCCACATTAATTTCATAGTGGTCCCAAAGCAGATGGGGGTTTTCTGTCAGAGGAGACCATAATAATTGGATTTTGATACATGATAGAGGGGTCAAATCCCTTTAACATTTTAAAAAAGAGATCAATAATCAGGTTATATTTTTTGTAATATACATTGTGTTGCCTCATGTTATTACTTATTTGCTACTGCATTTATATAATCTAAATTAAATGTTAAACCACTTCTACAAATAATGACTTCATCATGTGTTGATGCTCCAAATCCCTAAAAACAATAGGTTTCTCTACCTTCTGCTCCTCCTCATGGTGAGTAACAACAACCTTTTGCACATGATAATGACACCAATATAGTAGAAGAACAATTTGAGGATATTGAACTTGAGAAAAAGGTAGAATATGAAGAACTAATGTCATAGAAAAAACAGGAGTGTCATAGAATTACGATGTTAGAAAAAAATTTATGATGAAAAGAAAAGGCATAAAATTTGTGCTCGGATTGAATGAATAAGGCTAGCCTATTAAACCCAACAAATCCATGTTTAGTAGTTACATTGGGCTCATCACTCAATAGTTCATGATGATTGGGAAATATTCATAGCATTGTGTTGTGCCTATACTTGAGACACTAATTTGGGAAGAGATTACCGTAACATTATGATATCATTTCTTGATTTACTAAAAATAAAATAATGAAACATTGACTTACTATTAATCATCCTTCAATAATTCATTTATAGTAGATGAATCCTATAACAAATTTGTATTAACACTTACTAAAATTATTCACATATGATTTTATATAATTCTAATGAGATTTCATATTAAAGTCTTTGAAAGGAAAAATAAGCATGCACCCACCACTTATGTATGCACACCTAATAATCCAAACAGTATTGGAAGCTTTTATTGGCTGTCATGGAGAGATATATTTTCACATACATTATGGATGGTATTACATTATTTGAAAATATGGGTATTCATCACTTTTATTGATTTTTTTATGAAACAAAAACCAAGTGTTGAAAATATGGAACGCGTACAAAAACCAATATACCTCTACCGTAAATCATGGATGGGGTACAATCCTTTGAAAAAAAGGTATGTATTTTAAATCACAACAATAATTTATGTGTCATGAAACAACAACATAATTTTGTTCCTATATTTATGTGATGATTGATGAATCCAAATCCAAATCCACTTCCATCCCACATCATGTACTATAAATAGAGGCATGTGTTAATAAATATGGGATACTAATAGAAGAAAACAGACACAAAATATGGGATTCATGTGTAACTATGACATAATAAAAAAATTATTTAAATACCTATTACATAACAATGATAACTTATTTATTTATGTTTTCTATCTAACTTTTTCATAAGAATCATCAACACTTGTATTATATGAACACCTGCTATCTATAGCCTTGAAGTGTCCATAATAGTGTGGTTGTGTCAGAGGTGCGGGTTTTGGGGTGACAACCCAAACATATTTTGAAAAAATAAAAGAATATGAAGATAAATATAAATAAATGAAATATATGAAATAAATATTATCTACCCTTCAAGAAAAAAAATCTTTGGCAGATTGAGTTTCTAGAAAATGATGTGGGGGAATGAAAAGAAAAGAAAAAAAATCAAGAACAACCACTGCATGAAGATCCCACCCCACCCCCACCAGCTTTTAGGTGATCTATTCCCCTCAAATAGATATCTTAGATGAGATAAAAAATATTCTCATAATTTTGTATATGAAATGTGAATCAGGAAGACACTAATAAATTTCCTATATTGATATTCTACAGGGTAAAAATTATTGTGATTTGTTTCTATCAAAATCCACCCATCACCTTTTAGGGAGGGATACTAGGTTCAATATCAAAGAAGACACTCTACATAAGAGACAAATTTTAACAGGTTATGTGAGAGTGGCTATTATTATAGCTCATTAGCCAAACACTGAGCTAACTATTCTACTTGATGAAATAGATATTCATATAGTCAACCAAGTTGTTGGAACATTCAAAGAATATCCTTCAGCTCTTGTAAAAAATAGGTCGATAAGGAGATATTCATGTCCAATTTATTTTTCTTGCTAAAAATTTAAAAATTAATGAAAAATGGTATGAATTGATGAATGTTATTACAGATAGACAAAGGGAAGGGGTAAAATTAAAGGTCAAATCAAAACCACCTAAAGGATCAACCAACTAATCAAAAATATCTTTACAAATAACCTTTAACTTGACCATTAAATATATGTATTTTCTAAAATCTATGGTTAATGATAATATAATGATACAAAGTTGTAGTAATCACATAGTTGATTTTAAAGAAAAATGTATAAAGATGATTTTAGAGACTACATTTCTCTTGAGAATTGATCGTACCACGATTCACTGATTTATTCACTACTAAAAAATCGGAAATTAGCGACCGCCATTGGTGGTCGCTATAAGCCTATAGAGACCGCCCAGCGACCGCCATTGGCGGTCGCTTTAGCTTCGTCGTTGTAGGCCAATAGCGACCGCCAATGGCGGTCACTATAGGTGGCCAAAATGTCGGCCTTAAGTGACCGCCTTTGGCGGTCGCTGCACTGGGAATTTTTTTTTAAAAAAAAATTCATACTGAAAGAAATATATATATGTTTATTAAATAAAATATATATATATATATATATATATATTAAAGAAAATGTTTATATATATAATATTAAATAAAATATTTTAAATATATATATATATATATAATATGATTTAAATATTTTAATATATATATATATATTAAAGAAATATATATATATATATATATAATATTAAATAAAATATTTTTCATTTTTTTTAATGAAATGTACGAATTGTGTTTTTTTTCTTCATGGTGCAAAATCAGAGATAAAATAAGGTAACAATCATAAAAAATAGAAAACAATTTCAAACAGCATAAAGATCAAGATCATCATAAATGATAAACGTGCTTCAACGATCTGAGTAGGTCCATCTATTTCAATCTTCTGCTTCAATAAACCTACAATAAAATAAAAAAACAACAAAACAAAACAAACGTAAATTGAACATAATTATTCAATTATTATATACATATAATAAAATTAAATCTGACATCAAATCATGGTGCTATAATAATTTAAAACCCCCAATTTAAGAAATGCTATCATTTCAGGTCATTCGGAGCACGTTTGCTCCAAATTCGACCGTCTCACGCCGTTTTTGGTGTTTTATGACACTGGAAACGCATTTCCGGTCACTGCAGTCAAACGACACCTCTGATTGACGTGCCGTCTACCTGACCATTTCAAAAATCACACACCGGTTGATGTCGTACGATTTCATGGCATTCTGAGGTCATTCGGGTTGTTTTGACCCCCCAACGCACTGTTTTAGCACACGCCGAACTGCTAAAAACGACACAATCTGTCTTACCGTGCGCACCGCAGGTACGATGGGCGGACCGTCCCCTGCTACACGTCACGAATAATATTACTAATGTTTTTGTGTGGTTTCAGGTTATTCGGATCACGTTTTCTCCGAATTCGACCGTCTCATGCCGTTTTTGGTGTTTTATGACACCGGAAACGCATTTCCGGTCACTGCGGTCAAACGACACCTCCGATTGACGTGCTGTCTGCCCGACCATTTCAAAAATCACATAACAGCTGATGTCGTATGGTTTCATGGCATTCTGAGGTCGTTCGGGTGGTTTTGACCCCCCAACGCGTCGTTTTAGCGCGTGTCGAGCTGCTGAAAACAACACAATCGGCCGTACCGCATGCACCGCATGTCCGATGGGCATTCCGTCTCCTCCTATACATCACGAATAATATTCCTAATGTTTTCGTGTGGTTTCAGGTCATTCGGATCACGTTTTCTCCGAATTCGACCGTCTCACACCGTTTTTGGTGTTTTATGACACCGAAAACACGTTTCCGGTCACCGCGGTCAAACGACACCTCCGATTGATGTGCCTTCTACCCGAACACTTCAAAAATCACACAATGGATGATGTAGTACGGTTTCATGGCATTCCGAGGTCGTCTGGGTGGTTTTGACCCCCCAACGCGACGTTTTAGCGCGCGCTGAGCTACTGAAAACGACACAATCGGTTGTACCGTGCACACTGCACGTCCGATGGGCCTTCCGTCTCCTCCTACACGTCATGACTAATATTCCTAATGTTTTTGTGTGGTTTCAGATCATTCGGAGCACATTTTCTCTGAATTCGACCGTCTCACGCCGTTTTTGGTGTTTTATGACACCGAAAACGCGTTTCCGATCACCGCGGTCAAACGACACCTCCGATTGACATGCCGTCTGCCTGACCATTTCAAAAATCACACAATGGATGATTTCGTATGGTTTCATGGCATTCCAATGTCATTCGGGTGGTTTTCACCCCCCAACGCGCTGTTTTAGCGCTCGCCAAGCTGCTGAAAATGACACAATTGGTCGTACCACGCGCACCGCACGTCTGATGGGAGTTTAGTCTCCTCCTACAAGTCAAAAATAATATTCATAATGTTTTAATGTGGTTTCAGGTCATTCGGAGCATGTTTTCTTCAAATTCGACCGTCTCACGCCGTTTTTGGTGTTTTATGACACCGAAAACGCATTTCCGGTCACCGCGGTCAAACGACACATCCGATTGACGTGTAGTCTACCCGAACATTTCAAAAATCACACAATGGATGATGTAGTACGGTTTCATGGAATTATGAGGTCGTTCGGGTGGTTTTGAACCCCCAACGCGCCGTTTTAGCGCGCGCCGAGTTGCTGAAAATGACACAATCAACCGTACCGCGCGCACCGCATATCCTATGGGTGCGTCGTCTCCTCTTAAACATCAAAAATAGTATTCCTAATGTTTTTGTGTGGTTTCAGGTCATTCGGAGCACGTTTGCTCCGAATTCGACCGTCTCACGCCGTTTTTGGTGTTTTATGACACCGAAAATGCGTTTCTGGTCACCGCGGTCAAACGACACCTCTGATTGACATGTCTTCTGCATGAACATTTCAAAAATAACACAACGGCTGATGCTGTATGGTTTCATGGCATTCTAAGGTCGTTCGGGTGGTTTTGACCCCCCAACGCGCCATTTTAGCGCGCGCTGAGCTGCTGAAAACGACACAATCGGCCGTAGCGCGCGCACTGCACGTCCGATGGGTGCCCCGTCTCCTTCTACACATCACGAATAATATTAATAATGTTTTCGTCTGGTTTCAGGTCATTTGGAGCACGTTTTCTCTGAATTCGATCGTCTCACGCCGTTTTTGGTGTTTTATGACACTGGAAACGCATTTCCGGTCACCGCGGTCAAACGAAACCTCTGATTGATGTGTCGTCTGCCCGAACATTTTACAAATCACACAACGGCTGATGTCGTACGGTTTCATGGCATTCTGAGGTCGTTTGGGTGATTTTGACCCCCCCAACGCGCCATTTTAGCGCGTGCCGAGCTGCTGAAAATGACACAATCGGTCGTACCGTGCGCACCGCATGTCCGATGGGCGTGTCATCTCCTCCTACACATCACAACTAACATTCCTAATGTTTTCATGTGGTTTCAGGTCATTCGGAGCACTTTTTATCTGAATTCGACCGTCTCACGCCGTTTTTGGTGTTTTATGACACCGAAAAAGCATTTCTAGTCATCGCGGTCAAACAACACCTCCTATTGACGTGCAGTCTGACCGACTGTTTCAAAAATCATACAATGGCTGATGTCGTACAATTTTAGGGAATTCCGAGGTCGTTCGGGTGGTTTTCACCCCCAACGTGCCGTTTTAGCGCGCGCCAAGCTGCTGAAAACGACACAATCAGCCGTACCGCGCACACCGCATGTCCGATGGGAGCGTCGTCTCCTCCTACATGTCACGAATAATATTCCTAATGTTTTTGTTTGGTTTCAGGTCATTCAGAGCACGTTTTCTACGAATTCGACCGTCTCACGCCATTTTTGGTGTTTTATGACACCGGAAACTCGTTTTTGGTCACCGTAGTCAAAATACACCTCCGATTGAAGTGATGTCTACCCGAACATTTCACAAATCACACAACGGATTATGTCGTATGGTTTAATGGCATTACGAGGTCATTCAGGTGGTTTTGACCCCCCAACACGCCGTTTTAGCACGCGCCGAGCTGCTGAAAGTGACACAATCAGTCGTACCATGCGCAACGCACGTCTGATGGGTGCGCTGTCTCCTCATACACATCACGAATAATATTCCTAATGTTTTCGTGTGGTTTCAGATCATTCGGAGCACGTTTTCTCTGAATTCGACCGTCTCACACCGTTTTTGGTGTTTTGTGACACCAGAAACGCGTTTCCGGTCACCGCAGTCAAACGAAACATCTGATTGACGTGTCGTCTGCTCGAACATTTCAAAAATCACACAAAGGATGATTTCGTACGATTTCATGACATTATGAGGTCTTTTGGGTGGTTTTGACCCCCCAACGCGCCGTTTTAGCGCGCGCCGAGCTGCTGAAAATGACACAATCGGCCGTACCGCACACCCCACATGTCTGATGGGCATGTTGCCTCCTACTACACATCACGAATAATATTCCTAATGATTTCGTGTGGTTTCAGGTCATTCGGATCATGTTTGATTCAAATTCGACCATCTCACGCCGTTTTTGGTGTTTTATGACACCTGAAACGCGTTTCCGGTCACCGTGGCCAAACGACACCACCGATTGACGTGCCATCTATCCAACAATTTTACAAATCACACAACGGCTGATTTTGTACGGTTTCAGGGAATTACAAGGTCGTTTGGGTGGTTTTGACCCCCAACGTGCCGTTTTAGCGCACGCTGAGCTGCTGAAAATGACACAATCGGCCGTACCGCGCACACCACACATCCAAAGGGTCCTTCTTCTCCTCCTACACGTCACAAATAATATTCCTAATTTTTTTCGTGTGGTTTCAGGTCATTCGGAGCATGTTTTCTCTGAATTCGACCGTCTCACGCCGTTTTTGGTGTTTTATGACACCGAAAACGCGTTTCCGGTCACCGCGGTCAAATGACACCTTCGATTGATGTGTCTTCTACCCAACCATTTCACAAATCACAAAACGGCTGATGTCGTACGGTTTCATGGCATTCTGAGGTCATTCAGGTGGTTTTGACCCCCCAACGTGTCGTTTTAGCACGCGTCGAGCGGGTGAAAACGACACAATCGGCCGTACTGTGCGCACCACACGTCCTATGGGCACGCTGTCTCCTCCTACACGTCAAGAATAATATTCCTAATGTTTTTGTGTGGTTTCAGGTCATTCGGAGTACGTTTTCTCCGAATTCGACCGTCTCACACCGTTTTTGGTGTTTTATGACACAGGAAACGTGTTTCCGGTCACCGCGGTCAAACTATACCTCCGATTGATGTTCCGTCTGCCCGACCATTTCAAAAATCACACAAAGGATGATGTCGTACGGTTTCATGTTATTCCAAGGTCATTCGAGTGGTTTTGACCCCCCAACGCGCCGTTTTAGCACGCGCCGAGCTGCTGAAAATAACACAATCGGCCGTACCGCGTGCACCACATGTCCGATGGGTGCGATGTATCCTCCTACACTTCAAGAATAATATTCCTAATGTTTTCGTGCGGTTTCAGGTCATTCGAAGCACGTTTTCTCCGAATTCGACCGTCTCATGCCGTTTTTGGTGTTTTATGACACCGAAAATGCGTTTGCAGTCACCACGGTCAAAAGACACCTCCGATTGACGTGACTTCTACCTGACCACTTCACAAATCACACAACGGCTGATGTCGTACAGTTTCATGGCATTCTGAGGTCGTTCGGAGGGTTTTGACCCCCCAACGCGCCGTTATAGCGCGCGCCGAGCTGCTGAAAACGACACAATCGGCCGTACCGCGCGCACTACACGTCCGATGGGCGCGGTGTCTCCTCTTACATGTCACGAATAATATTCATAATGTTTTTGTGTAGTTTCAGGTCATTCGTAGCACTCTAGCTCTGAATTCGACCATCTTGCTCCGTTTTTGGTGTTTTATGACACCAGAAACGCGTTTCCGATCACCGCGGTCAAACGACACCTCTGCTTGACGTGTCGTCTGCCCGACCATTTCACAAATCACACAACGGCTGATGTCGTACAGTTTAATGGTATTCTGAGGTCGTTCATATGGTTTTGACCCCCCAATGTGCCGTTTTAGCGCGCCTCGAGCTGCTGAAAACGACACAATCGGTCGTACCGCGCGCACCACATGTCTGATGGGAACGTCGTCTCCTCCTACACTTTAAGAATAATATTCCTAATATTTTTGTGTGGTTTCAGGTCATTTGGAGCACGTTTTCTCTGAATTCGACCGTCTCACGTCGTTTTTGGTATTTTATGACACCGGAAACGCATTTCCAGTCACCGTGGTTAAACGACACCTCCGATTGATGTGCTATCTGCCTGACCATTTTAAAAATCACACAACGGCTTCTGTCGTATGGTTTCATGGCATTCCGAGGTCGTTCGGGTGGTTTTGACCCCCCAACGTGCCGGTTTAGCGCGCGTCGAGCTGCTGAAAACGACACAATCAGCCGTATCGCGCGCACCGTACGTATGATGGGCACTCCGTCTCATTCTACATGTTAAAAATAATATTACTAATGTTTTTGTGTGATTTAAGGTCATTCGGAGCACGTTTGCTCCAAATTCGACCGTCTCACGCCGTTTTTTGGTGTTTTATGACACCGAAAACGCGTTTCCAATCACCGTGGTCAAATGACACCTCTGATTGATGTGCCGTCTACCCAAACATTTCAAAAATCACACAACGGCTGATGTCGTACGGTTTCATGGAATTCTGAGGTCGTTCGGGTGGTTTTGACTCCCCAACGCGCCGTTTTAGCGCGCGTCGAGCTGATGAAAACGACACAATCGGTCGTACCGCGTGCACCGCACGTCTGATGGGTGTTCCATCTCTTCCTACACATCATGACTAATATTACTAATGTTTTAGTTTGGTTTCAGGTCATTCGGAGCACGTTTTCTCTGAATTCGACCATCTCACGCCATTTTTTGTGTTTTATGATACCAGAAACTCGTTTTCGGTCACCGCGGTCAAACGACACCTCTGATTGACGTACCATCTACCCGAACATTTCACAAATCACACAATGGATGATGTCGTATGGTTTCATGGCATTTTGAGGTCGTTCGGGTGGTCTTAACCCCCCAACGAGCCATTTTAGAGCGCACCGAGCTGCTGAAAACGACACAATCAGCCATACCGTGCGCACCGCACGTCCGATGGGTGCGTCGTCTCCTCCTACACGTCACGACTAATATTCCTAATGTTTTCATGTGGTTTCAGGTCATTTAGAGCATGTTTGCTCTGAATTCGACCGCCTCACGCCGTTTTTGGTGTTTTATGACACCAAAAACGCGTTTCCGGTCACCGCGGTCAAACGACACCTCCGTGGTGCGGGGAGGGCTGTCCGGAGTGCGTGAGGGCTTTCCGGGGTGCGAGAGTGCTGTCTGGGGTGAGGGAGGGTTGTCCAGGGTGCGGGGAGGGCTGTCCGGGGTGCGGGGGGGGGGGGGGCTGTGCGGGGTGCGGGGGGGCTGTCCGAGGTGGGGGCGGGGGCTTGTCCGGGGTGTGGGGAGGGCTGTCCAGAGTCTGGGGAGGGCTGTCCGGAGTGGGGGGAGGGCTGTCCGGGGTGCAGGAGGGCTGTACGGGGTGTGGGGAGGGCTGTTCGGAGTGCGGGGACGGCTGTCCAGGGTGCGGGAGGGCTGTCTGGGGTTGGGGGAGGGCTGTCCGAAGTGCGGGGAAGGCTGTCCGGGGTGCGGGAGGGCTGTCTGGGGTGCAGGGAGGGCTTTCCGGAGTGCGGGGATGGATGTTTGGGGTGCGAGAGGGCTGTACGGGGTGCGGGGAGGGCTGTTTGGAGTGTGGGGATGGCTGTCCAGGGTGCGGGAGGGCTGTCCGGGGTGCGGGAGGGCTGTCCGGGGTGCGGGGAGGGTTGTCCGGGGTGCGGGGGGGGGGGAGGGGGATGTCCGGGGTGCGGGGGGGATGTCCGGGCTGGGGGGGCTTGTCCGGGGTGCAGGGAGGGCTGTCCGGAGTGCGGGGACGGCTGTCCGGGGTGCGGGGGGGGGGGGGGGGACTGTCCGAGGTGCAGGGCGGGCTGTCTGGAGTGCGGGGAGGGCTGTCCGCGGTAGGCCGAGGACTAAAAATAGTGAACTTATCTCATTAATCACAAACAAGTTTAATGATTTATATTAGGAATCACGTGTTTTTTTCAAAAATATTACAGAACATGCAATTCTAGACATTGAAAATTAAATGAACAAAAAATATCCAAATCAATAATCAGTTTCAGGGTTACTTCTCAATTCGTGCACACAAACATTTCATGAGGCCAAAACACACATGATACTTCCAAATAAAAAAAAACTCACTAGAAACCCAACATATATATCAATAACAACCCCACCATTAAAAGCAGAAACACACCTCGTGAATATGATGCGTCATGCATGTTCATCACTGACCTCCATCCGGTGGGCCAGGGGCCTTCAACAAATAAACATTATGAATATTTTCATAACAAAAATAATTTAAATTAAATAAATAAATACAGTATAAACCTACGTCGTGTGATCCCCTACACCATCACCTGGATGCACATATTCCCGTAGTGCTCTAACCTCAGTAGCCAATTGCACATTTGCCTCCTCGGAAGCCTGCAGTCGTGCCTCGAAATCAGACAACTGCTGTGTCATCTGAGCAACAGCAGGACCGACAACCGCAGCGCGTGACACTACAGAATGAGGAATCTATGTTCCATAGGTCAAACTATATCCATGCCCATCCCGACGAATGATGCGATTAAAGATCACATCCCTTCGCATGGGAAGCTATCGCTGGTCCTCTGGCAGATATTCTAATTTAGCTTCAAATTCAGCCTGTGAAATATTTAAATATTTATACATATATTAATATACAGATTTTATGTAAGTATTGGTAATGAGTACAAGCACTTACTATCAATGCTGCAGCCTCTGGATCATTGCGATCACGAGTCCTCATCCACACCGACATTTTATCAGTTGGTGCACCTTACTCCCGCAACTATATATGAATAGAATATAAACACAAAACCGTATTAATTAAAAAAATTAAAAAAATTAAAAAAATTAAAAAATAAATAATAAATACCTCATGTCAGATCTGAGACACGTGACGAGTCCCGAGCCTGTGAGGTGGTCCCTGCAACGCTCGATTCTCATAATGGCGTGTAGACACCTCCTACATTCAATTCATTCAAATATCAAACAAATCACACATTCTTGAACAGATATATACCAAAATAAATATACAAACCGGAACACCCTCAGTAGACCAATATGAAACTAAATCACGCCACTGAGCTGGGAGGACACCTCTCAGGACTTTTTCCAGAATGTATGGGGCACCCACATTTGGTACCCAATGGTCCCTCTTGACATTGCATTTATAGTCTTTCCACATCTTACGGCATTTGCTCATACACACTGGCCGAAACTCATCGGGACATACTTTCAAATTTTTCTATTAAATAAAAAAATCACCTATGTTATTGTTGTTTATACATAGGTAATAAAGCAAAATGGCCTTCTTACCTGAACCTCCCTCCAAAGATGATCTAATGTGTCCTGAGGGATAGAAGCCCAGTCACGCGTGGTCAATGGAAATCGATGTGGATCACTTATGATATGACCCAACTGATGAATAAATGCAGGGGCATTCTGTCCCACAGGATGAAATACCTCATCAAATGAAACATCAAAATTCGTGTCGAAATTCCATGATAATATGCCACGACCAGGGCCTCTCCTGCGAGAGGAAGAAGAGGTCGAGTCTGATCCTTTTGAAAACAATTTTATATAAAAATTGACAGATTTTATAAATATATATATATATATATATATGTTTATTAATTACATAAAAAATAGAGACAATGACATTCCAACATACCTCGACCGTGAGACATAGATGCCTCAGATGGATGATGTGGATCTTCTGCCTCTTCCCCTGACATGCCTGCAGTCATGGAAAACATTTGTAAGAGGACTATCCAAAGTGTCCAAATGATAAATTGGATTTTTTTTAAAAAAATCAAACTTGTACAGTTGTTAATCAAACAAAAAGAGATTGAATAATTAGTTGTGAATGAATTTTAAAAAATCAGAAAGTTCACAAAACAGATATAAAAATTATGTACAAAACTAATCAATGCATAGCCAAATTTCAAATTGAATTAATAAAAATCCAAGCAGCACATGAACCGAATGAAGAATAACTCAATGGGAAGATACACCAACAAAAAAATCAATATAACATGAGTTAAATCACCCTAAATATTTATAACTGAATAAACTTCAAAAAGTGAGGATTAAAACTTACAAGGATTTATAAAATGTTTAGATAATTTATGATATCTTAGGCTGAATAGCGGGAAAACAATTATACCTTTCATTAAGCATGCAAATCGACCGTTTCTCTTTCAACAACCTCTCTGGCCCAATAAATATATTCTTCACGTTGAACTACGGTATGTTGATCAAGTTGTTGGGAAACAAAAGGAAAAGTCTTGGGTTCATCTTGTTCAAATACAAACACTCCTCGCTGAGACATTTTGACAACAACTTGCCAACTTGGATTCGAAGGCAAAGTAACGAAGAATACTTGTTTCGCTTGTGATGTCAAAATGAAAGGATCATTATCAACTCGTTCATTTTTGTATAACATATAGTTAAAATTCACCAATGAAAACATATATTGATCGACTTTACATCCACGCACTGGATCAACCCAATTACACTTTAACAATATGTACTTCAACCCGTGTGTGTATACAACTTCAATGATGTCTATCAATTGACCATAGTAATAACCAGAATCAACAAATGGACAACCTATGCCACTGTTTTGTGTTGCTCGTTTGTCGTCAACATCTTTAATGCGAAATAGAAAACCATTAGCATCTATAGATTTATAACAACGAGCCGTTATAGATGGACCCTCATCCAGTTGGATAAATTCTTCAGTTAGCATGGGGTCCCCTAACTCCCTCAGCTTATGAACCTACATAATTCATAGAATTCAATAATGATATATGAAGAATGAAATTAGTATAATACTTCACTAATAATGAAAATCAATTTATACGTACATAATCCTTGAACCAATCATGAAATGACGCATAATGAGACTGTTGAATTTGAAACTCAGTCGCATGATACATCTCTTATTTTATCTCATTAATGTGTTTTCTGCAAATGATAACACAATGATTAAATGATCAACTTATGAAAACAAAACATGTAAAAGTTAAACAATAAAAGTGATAAGATACTTACTATATTAATGGTGGAACTGATGGAGTATTGAACAAGATATATCGATGCGCTTGTATCCCCTCGATGTTGTCCATATAATATGTGGTTCCTTCTCCAACTGGACCATCCTGAATCTGAGAGGGATTATCTAATTTTGTTTCAACATCTATAAGATATTCTACACAAAAAGTAGTACACTCATCAATCAAATAACCATTGGATATTGATGCCTCCGGACGAGCTCTGTTGTGTACAAATCGTTTCAATGTACTCAAATACCGCTCAATAGGATACATCCACCTGAATTTCACTAGACCAGTAGCCATTACTTCATTAGTTAGGTTCACTATCAAGTGGACCATAACATCAAAAAATGAGGGGGGAAATAGTTTCTCAAAGTGACAAAGCGTAAGTACAATTCGGTCCTGTAAACTTTTTAAATCACTCATTAATTGATTTCTTAAACAAATCTGTCTAAAAAAATTACTCATCTCAATCAACGACTAAACAACATTGGGGGATAAACAATCACAAATTGCGATTGGAATCAACTGATAAAGTAGTATGTGATTGTCATGACTTTTCAACCCTTGAAATGTCTTGATCGTCATATTCACACACTTTGAAATATTAGAAGAGTAACCATCAGGCACCTTGACCATCTTCAAAATGGAAAGAAATGTCTCTTTCTCATTTGTAGTCATCGTATACTGTACAACAGACATATATTCCTTGTTTCCCTCAGCAAACTATAAATGCAACTGTTTCCTCAAACCCATTTCTTCCAAATCACGACGTGCATTAACATGGTCCTTTGATTTCCCACTGACACCTAAAATGGTCCACAATATGTTATCACAAACATTTTTTTTCAATTTTCATGACATCCAAATTATGCCTCAGCATGTAAGTTTTCCAATACGGAAAACTATACAAAATACTTTTCTTTTTCCAATTGTGACTGCACTGCCTACCCGCAGCTCAAATATTACATACCGGAGGAGCAACCAAATCCTGAATTTCATATACCATGTGGATGTTTTCTTCCTCAATCTGCAATAACATTTCAACTCCTGTCATGATCTTTGGTGCTGGGCTGAACTCTCTAGAACCATAAAATTCCACTCTATCATTTCTGAACCTATGCTGAGGGGGGAGAAAACATATGTGACCCATGTATGCCCATTTTTTGGAATGATTAAGCCATACAGATTTTTTACTTTTGTTGCAACAAGGGAAAGAAAATTATCTTTTCGTACTTCAGCCTGATAAATTTGCATAAGCTGGGAAGTCATTGATTTTCCACAATAAAGCAACTTGTAGTTTGAACATTTCATTCGTTTCACAGTCATAAGTCATCACACCATTGCCCCAAAATTCATTCAACTCATCAATCAATGGCTGAAGGTAAACATCAATCTTATCCCCAGGACTTTTAGGTCTATCAATAAGAGTGAAAAGTAATATAAATTATTGCTTCATACGAAGCCATAGAGAAAGATTATACGAAACCAACACCACAGGCCATGTGCTATGAGTTTCACTAACCATAGACTTGAATGGATTGAAACCATCTGCTGCCAATCCCAATCAGACATTATGAACATCTTTGGAAAAGTCAGGATGTCTCTTATCAAAATCCTTCCATGCATGAGAGTCTACCGGGTGGGTTAACATATCACTTTCATGAACTCTTTCTGTATGCCATTTCATTAAATTAGAAACTTTAGATGACATAAAAAATCTTTTCAACCTTTGTTTAAGGGGAAAGTAACACATTTTCTTTACAGCAATCGGTTTCCCCTGTATCACAATCTGACTTTGATGAGTCTGAATTCCCCTGTTCTCTTTTCACCTGGATGCACCACAAACCATACAAATATCCAAATGGGCAGTTTCCTTTCTAAACAACATACAGTTGTTTGCACATGCATCTATGGTCTCATATGTAAAACCTAAGTTCTCTGTCAGCTTATGAGCATGGTAATATGACTCGGGAATCTTAGCATCAACAAGAAGAACCTTTTTCAATAACACCAATAGCATGTCGAATGATGTGTCTGACCAATGATTCAAAGTCTTCAAATGCAACAACTCCATGATAAATGACAATTTATTGAAATAAGTACATCCAGGATATAATTCTGTTTTTGCATCATCAATTGCTTCATAAAACCTCCTCGAACCATGATCTGCACTAGAGCGAATATTTATCTCACCGGTCTCAAGATTCTGGATGTCAATTCCTTCAGGATCCAACCCACGTACCATTTAAGTAAGCATTTCATGCATTGGATCATTCATCCTTGCATCAACATCCATCTGAACTGTATCCGTATTTTCACAACAAACATATTCTTCTCCATGACGAGTCCAACTCTTATAATTTCTTAGAAATCCATTAAATAATAGGTTCTCCCTCACAGTATCTCGTGTGAATTGATATCTGTTAGCACATTTTCTACATGGACAACTAATATAGTCACTTTTAAATACTCTGGTGAAGTCAATAAACTACATAATGCCATTGAAATACTCTCTAGACGTTCGATTTGGAAGATCAATCCAACTCTTATCAATAATAAGATCCCTATAACAAACATTTACACAAGACTTATTATAATTTCATTTTTTATATCAAATATATTTAAAATAAATGCTAATTAATTGTTTGTGAACCATTTATAAAATAATAATGTAAGTGAAAGCCCATGTCATACCTGATTGCGCTATAAACCTGGAAGGGAGGGGAGCCGAAGGTGGTGCTGCGAGGGAGAGGAGAGGTAGTGGTGGGGAGACGGAGCCGGAGCTGGTGCGGCGAGGGAGGGGATGATGAAGGAGGGGATGGGTGGTGGTGGTTCAGTGAGGGAGGGGACGAAGACGAAGAGGACGAGGGTTGGCGGGGTGCGGGGGGGGGGAGTTCGGGGTGCTGGGGGGAGGGACAAGGGGGCAGAGGGCTGAGGGTGGAGGTTGAAGGCTAGAGGGGCTGGAGGCTGAATGTCAGAGGGCGGTCGGAGGGCTTCCGGAGGGCTGCTGGGCTGCCAGAGGCGGGTGGCAGGAGGCCCGAGGGCAGAGGGAGGCCGTAGGGCAGAGGGCGGCTGGGGATGGAGGGCGGAGGGCGGCCGGAGGAGGGCGGGGCCAGCGGAGGGCTTCCAGAGGGCAGCCGAAGGGTGTCCGGAGGGCGGAGGGCGGCCGGAGGGTGGCCGGCGGAGGGTGGGGCCGGCGGAGGGCGGGGCCGGTGGAGGGCGACCGACCGGAGGGCGGGGCGGCGGAGGGCGGGGCGACGGAGGGTGGGGCGGCGGGGGGTGGGCCGACGGAGGGCGGGGCGGAGGAGGGCGGGGTGGCGAAGGGTGGGGCGGCGGAGGGCGGGGCGACGGGGAGGGTGGTGCGACGGGGAGGGCGCACGGCGATGGGGAGGGCGCGGGCGACGGGGAGGGGGGAAGGGATCGGGGGGGGGGGGGGGGCGCTTCGCGAGAGGAGGGAGGGTTCAAGGGGTGCGAAAGCCCTTTTTTAAGGGAAACGTAGCAACCACCATTGGCGGTCTCTATTGGTTACCTATAGCGACTGTCAGTGGCGGTCGCTATAGGTAAAGGGGCTCAAAAGCCCATATTTCTAGTAGTGATTCTACCCTTACACTGCAGTTTTAAACTCGTTTTGTAATGAATATTCCAAATATAATAATAAATTTCACTTTATTTTTGAATCAATTAATTAATTTTAATCAATATTAGAATGGGAAATGTTACTTGTTTTTATTGCTTCAATGTAGGTGGGGGTGATTTGGAGATCCCTTGATGAAGTGGAAGAAAAATGGGCCAAAATTGCTTGGATCCATGGACATCTGTCCACTGATTTGCATTTACCCAAAATCCGTGCATCCAAATGGGATTAAATTTTTTGTTCCTGTCTGAAATTTAATAGGATACATTTCATATTAAGGAACCCAATCCTGATTCTGCTTCTATGGGGCCCATTCGAACTGATCTGTCCAAGCCATCAAATTTGAACCAAGTCAAATGAGGTGTTCTGTATTTTATCAATATCGTGAGCTGTATTTGTCCAAATGGTGCCAAAAATTCTATGGAGACAGTCAAGATGTAGGGATACAACTTTTCTATTTTCTCCAAAGCAATATAATACTGTATAAATGCCGAAACGCGTCGTGGAAGTGGATTGATGAAATCTGGGTGCCTAAAACCACCTTCTAATTTTCCTATAAAAGGGCACCAAGGGAACCTCATTTTCAAGTTCGGCCAAGGAGTGAAGTGCTGCCAATTTGGAGTCCTATAGGAGTCTCCTAATCACCTTGGAGGTTCTGGAGGCCCCTATCCTTATAGGGGAATCAAGGATTAAAAAGGAGTTCCACCGGAGCTTCCTCCTCCGATGTCGAGCTAAAAGTTGGGTGTTCGTTGTGAGGGAGATACACACATGTTAAGGGAGTTCCAATGCATAAAATAACTACTGGTTTGGGGTAATTTGGGTGTTTAAACATTTCATTCCATGTATCTTATTTTATTTCAGGTTTGAATGCTTGATTTGATGCATGTGAGTGTTATGCTCTTAATTTCTAACCGATCGGTGTGAGGTTTTGAGTGCGTGACTTGTGTTGTTCTGATTGGACATCACAAGAATAATTTTCATACCCACCTTATTGAGATTTCAATCTTATTTGGATTCTATTATTCCATGCATAAGTACTAGACCTTAACAATATGATTGTTACGTCAAGGTTTGGTCCTTAAAGCATTGAAATAAAAGCTTAGGAATTAATCGGGATTCCAACTAACTCCAACCAAAGAATTACTCTAAACCTAAGATGAATCTATATGAACAATGAACTTGATATGTGTGTAGTGAAATCACATCAACCCTTTTATCTCATATTTTTCAAAATCCACTAGGTCACTCAACTTTTAAGCTATTTCAACCAAGTCATTGTTTTAAACTCTTTTCAAAACCACCCCTTCTCTTAGTCATTTTTATTAAAAATACACACTCTAAACCTACACCCGCTCCTTGAGAGACAACCTAGGGTCTACCCTAGACTATAAATAAACCATAAAAACATAATCAATTTTACGTGTCACAAAAACATGGTCAAGAATCTAAATGAAATATAAAACTATGAATCACTTGGAGCCTCAATTGTAAATGCATACATGAGGTGTGTTTTCATGATTTGTTTCCCAATAACTGATATACTATGTTAATTATGACTAAAAACATTTCATATTTTTTGTAGGAATTTATATGAATACCAATTGAAGGGATTAAACCATGAACATAAATTTGGACTCATTTTTCATCATGTCACTTCTACAATACAAACAGAAATAGAATAAAAAAATGAATTAAATCATGTCAAAATGGGACAGATTGTTTGAAATAAAACTTACAAATGAAAAACTCTTCTTAATACAAATGATGAAAGGGTAAAACTCTACAGTTTAATCATATCAAAAATATTTTTATTTATTTCATTATTTATTCCTTTTTTTTTGTTTTTAGTCAATATTGGATTATCATCACGGTCAGTTTGGATACTCCAAAGATTTATTTCCTGGATTCACTACATGGATACCCAAAAAATGGACTACACATGATGATGTTTTTCCATTTTTAATAAACTACATCAAAAATTTTATAACTAAACCTAATGTTATATATCTTATATTATGTTTTAAGGATAATATTTTTATAATAGGGTAGTGTATAAAAATCATGAAAATCATGGAATAAGGACAACCCATTCTCACAGAGAGCCTGATAAGTTCTAATTACAGACAATTATTA
The DNA here is from genome assembly GCA_963277665.1 of Viscum album. NCBI lineage: Eukaryota > Viridiplantae > Streptophyta > Magnoliopsida > Santalales > Viscaceae > Viscum > Viscum album. The sequence goes on from OY728128.1 coordinate 331,669,964, forward strand.
GGGTATATAAAATAATATTTCACTATAGAAAGACATATAAAAACAAATTAATTATTATTCTCAATATTTTTATAGTGTCTAAAACAAACAAATAGAAAATATTTTGTTTATTATGTCTCTAAATTTACTAGATAGATTATATTCCATAAAAAAATTAGTACCCTCAAAGTGGTATTTTCAAAGATAATTATATTTAATTTAAAATATTTATTAATATTTTTTTAACAATAGTTTTTTAGTACTACTAAGGCAATAAAAAATTATCATATTCACAAGATGACATAGATTCATTTATAAATGAATGGGAAGCATACTTGATGAAAAAATGTGCACACGTATCATGAATATTTGACTTCAATAGAAGTAATGGGTTGTTTAATATTTATGTTTAATTTATTTCTTTTTAGTATTACTCACATAAGAATTTTTTTTTATATAGGTGGATTTCTTTTCATTAGTTGGGGTAGTATGTTCAAATATGCTTGTGATCATTAGATATTGGACTCCGAGGATACAACTGAGATAATGAAAATAAAGAAATAGTTCAAGAATTTAAAAAATCAACCTGAAAATTTGAATTTCTATTATTTATTTAATTAATTTTTTCATCATTTTACCTACTATTTGTAAGTTAGTTTCCTTATCATTTTTATCTAATACTTATTTACTTTTTTTCACAGATCTTTTGGGAAGTCATATTTTTATTTAATCTATCTCCAACAAGACACAAATGAGATAACATGTTCCTTTATGTCAATGTTACCATGTTTTCCATTGCCTTTCTTCATCGAACTTCCAATATAGCTTATTGAGTCGGTGTTCTTATCCAAAAAACATTTCTTGTTGTTTAAAATCATAACAGTATAAGAATTTTTTTCAGCTAAGAAAATCAAAAAAATATGTTGTGTTAGTAGCGAGAAAAAGAATATAAATGGGAGGGTTTTATAGGTATGACTCCAGGTGCTTCTTATTATTTAAAATTGACATTAAGTTTAGTAAAAAACACAACTGACATTTTCAAAACTGAGAAAATGCATTCATATTGTTTTGATATTTTTTTAAATGATCCATATGTCATTTTAACATGTAATAATCAACCACACCACAATATTATGCACGGTGTGACTGGTGTGACTCGAAGTGTGTCTTTTTATTTAAAATTGACATTAATTTTAGTAAAAATGGAAAATTACATACACAAAATTGATCAAATGCATTCATATTGAATATTTAGTACAGAACAATGATCTATAATTCATTTGTGACATGTAAAAATCAACAACACCTCAATCTGATGCACGGTGTGACCGGTATGACTCCCAGTGTGTCTTTTTATTTTGAAATGACATTAATTTTAGTAAAAAGAACCAGTGACATATTGAGAACCAATAAAAAGTATTTAGATTATTTTGATACTTCAGGAAAATTAAATATAAGTCATTTTTGATGTGTATGAATCAACCACACCTCAATATAATGCATAGTGTGACCGGTATGATTCAAAGTGTATCTTTTTATTTAAAATTGACATTAATTTTAGTAAAATGAACAAGTGACATACCAAAAACTAAGAAAACAAATTCATATTTTTTAATAATTTAGTAAAATGATACATAAGTCGTTTTAAATGAGTATTAATCAATCGCATCTCAATTTGATTCACAGTGTGAATGGTATGACTCAAATTGTCTATTATCAATTTAAAATTGTCATTTTAGTTCAAAATGTGTGTCACTCAATGAAAACTAACCAAATGTTCTCTGATTGTCATGATAATATATCACAAATATTCACAAGTAATTTTAGGCTTGTAGGATGTAGTCTCATATCAAACCAATATGCGATGTGACTGATATGAATCAAAGTGCGTGATTCTAATTTAAAATGAAATTTTAGTAAAAAGAAAAAGTGACATACTAAAAATTGAGCAAACAAATTCGGATTGTTTAGATACTATAGTAAAATGATTCTTAATTTATTTTTGACTTGTATGAATCAAGTCCACCTCAATCCAATGTATGGTGTGACTAGTATAACTCTATGTGTGTATTTTTTTTTAAATGACATTAATTTTAGTAAAAAGAACACATGTCATACTAAAAATCCACCAAATGAATTTTCATTATTTTGATAATTTAGTAAAATGATCCATAAATCATCAAGGACATGTTGGAATCAACTTCACATCAATTTGACGCATGGTGTGACCGGTATAACTCAAAATGTCTACTATCAGTATAAAATTGAAATTTGAGTTCAAAATGAGTCACTCACTGAAATCCAAACAAACGTGATGCAGTTATTTTGATAATGTAGGAAAATGATTCATAAATCTATTGTGACATTTAGGAAGTAGTCACATATCATACTGACACTCAATGTGACCAATAAAACTCAAAGTTCATGTTTCTAGTTTCAAATGACATTTTAATAAAAACACAAGTGATATACTCAAAATTGAGAAAATACATTGTAATTTTTATATACTTTAGTAAAATGATCCATAAGTCATTTTTATGTGTAGGAATCATCCACACCTCAATCTGACATACAATATGACTGGTATAATTCCAAGTGTTCCTATTAAAAAATGACATTAATTTTACTAAAAATATCAAGTGACATAATGAAAACTGAAAAAACACATTCTGATTTTTTTACTTTAGGAAAACAATTCATAAGTCATTTATAACATATAGGAATAAACCACCAATTAATTTTGATGAATGGTGTGACCAATATCATTATAAGTGTGACATTTTATTTAGAATTGAAATTATTTTTAGTAAAAAGGAACAAGTGATATACATAAAAATAGGAAAACAAATTATGATTGTTTTGATACATTAGGAAAACAATCCATAAGTTATTTCTGACATTTAAAAATCAGTTGCGACTCAATTTGACAAATGATGTGATCAGTATGACTCAAAATTTCTGTTATCTATTTAAAATTTATATTTTAATTCAAAACACGTCACTCCCTAAAAACCAAGGAAACATACTCCAATTGTATTAATAATTTAGGGAAAAAATCATAAGTCAGTTGTGATACATAGGAATCAGTTTCATGTCTAACCAACACATGATGTGAATGATATGACTCAAAGATGATGTTTCTAGTTTCAAATGAAATTTGTATAGAAAACACAAGTGACATTCTAAAAAACCAGAAAATTCATTCATATTTTTTTTGATACTTTATGAAAATGGTCTATAAGTCATTTGTGATCTGTAGGAAGTATTAACACCTTAATACGATACACAGTGTGACTACTATAATTCCATGTCTGACTATTTATTTAAAATTAGCAATAATTTTATTCAAAAGAATAAGTGACATACTAAAAACTGAGAAACACATTTGGATTATTTTGATAATTTTGGAAAATTATCCATAAGTCATTTGAAACATGTAGAAATCAACCGCACCTCAATATGATGCATTATGAGACCAGTATAACTCCAAGTGTGTCATTTTATTTAAAATTGACTTTAATTTTATTAAAAAGGACATGTGACATACTGAAAAGAAAAAAATTGTATTCATATTATTTTGATAATTTAGAAAAAATGATCCATAAGTGATTATTGACATTTGGGAATAAACACTACCTCAATATGATGCATAGTGTGACTGATATGACTCAAAGAGTGTCTTTTTTTTAAAAAATTGACATTAATTCAAAAAAAGAATAAGTGAAATACTGAAATACAAGCTAACACATTCATATTATTTTGATACTTTAGCTCAATAAACCATGAGTTATTTTGGATGTATAGGAATAAACCACACCTCAATCCGAAGCACGGTGTGATCAATATTACTCAAAGAGCCCGTTATCAGTTTACAATTGTCATTTTAGTTCAAAAAACATACCACTCACTGAAAATCGATTAAATGTGGTCAAATTATATTGAAAATGTAGGATAGTGATTCATAATTCATTTGTGACATGTAGTAAGCAGTATCATATGAAATGGACACATTATGTTACCAGTATGGATTAAAGTGCGTTTTTCCTATTTGAAATGACATTTTAGTAAAAAAATACAAGTAAAATAGTGAAAACTAAGAAAATGAGTTTCAATTTTTTTGATTCATTAGGAAGATTTTCTATATGTAATTTTTGACATATAGGAATTATCCAAACCTCAATATGATACACAGTGTGATTGGTATAACTCCATGTGTGTCTTTATTTAAAATTGACATTAATTTCATTAAAAAGAATAAGTGACATAATCAAAACCAAGAAAACACATTCACATTAATTTGATATATTAGGAAAATTATCCATAACTAGTTTTAGATGTGTAGAAATAAACCACACTTTAATACGAGGTACAATGTGACTAGTATAACTGTAATTGGGTCTTTTTATTTAAAAATAACATTTTATTAATGTACTCTATCATATTAATGATTAATTTATTTATTTATAGTATTAATAAATTTTGGGGTTAAAACTTTAAACCCTAAAACATCATAGATAAACTATCATGTATTATCAAGTAGATTATTTGATATGTTCAATTGATCAATTGGATACAAAGAACCAGAACAATATTCTGTACTAATTAAGCTACTGGAAGAATGAAAATAAAAATTACAAAAAAATAAATAACATAGGATATAAAGTGATTTAGATTAGCATGATATGATGTGCCCAGTGAGAACACTAACCAGGAAAGCCTTTTATTACATATCATGAAAGTAAGAAAATCAAATACAAACTCAAATAAAAGAAAAGAAGAACCAGAGAAAATATCTGAGGAGGCTAGGCTTGTGGAACTAGGTGGCAGTGGTGAAGCCTATCACCTAAAGTCAACATCATCCACTCCTAGACAGAATCATGCACACATCCAAAAAGGACATATATCTATACATGATAGAAAATAATATATTTCTGTAGATCTGAGAAACTAAATAGAAACCTGGTTACGATCAAAAAGGAAGTCAAGATTGGGAACCTTCTTGATGTGCAGTCATCCTAATGAGCTGATCTCTAGTGAGTATCCACTGAAGAATTACTCTAGTTCTAGGAGGCAGAATGAAGTCAAAGATAGGGTGTGTAAGAGGCTAGATAACCTCGGTATACTTTTTCTTCTCTATGAACCCATTTAGACAGCAAAACATCTACTCACTGGGAACTCATCGGCCAAACCATATGAAAGGGGATGATTTGAGAGAATGGATCAATCAAATCCAAGAAACTAGTGAGGAAATCATGGAATTCTAGAGAGTATCAAGATTAATAGATATAAACCTGGGATCACAGTTGCACGGATGACCCAGATCAGGACAACAGTTCACATAATTGAAGGTCCGACAACACACGGGACAAGTGGCGCCACAGGATTGGTATAGCAGTGGAACCCCAGATCAAAGTCAAGCACAAAAACACACCCATGATGAAGCTAGAATATTGGATGTCAAACAATCAATGGTCCTATTAAACAATCGATATAAGTAAGGAAAACAAATATTTTAGCGAACAAATAATCAGATTAAAGAAAACTAGAACCGATTTTACTAGTTCAGTGAATGCATATACCCCATGAAAATTGAACACCCTTAATGCATTATAAATAAATCATAAATAACTATATTAAAGGAATTTAAATTCAATATTATATGGGAAGAATACAAAAAAACTCTACCTTGTAATTAAATGGAATTTAAGGATGATGTTCTCATAAACTATGTTATATAATTGGGACTAAATTAATTAATTTAAGGTAATACATAAATTTGGACAATGTCATGACCTTAGTCAAACTGTCCATAAGATTTTCCCCAATGGGTATCTTAGTGACACTCACCATCCCAGATTCTATTATATCCCTAAAAAAATGAAGTCTAATGTAAATTTTCTTTTATCTAACAAGGAATATAAAGTTCTTAGATAAATGCAATGTTGATAGCTTGTCACAGTGGACTAATATGATATCATCAGATAAAGACAACTCCAAAAGAAAAAATTTCAACCATATATTCTCTTTTATGTCTTCTGTCAAGGGAATATACTCTTCCTTAGTAGTAGAGAGCGAAACCACTTACTGCATATTGCACTTTCAGGAGACCAGTCCCGAGTAGCCATTTCAATGCATTCTAATGAGGCTTTCCAAGTTTCCACATAAATTTTCTAAAAGTACAAATATAAAATGAAATGTGCAGCCTATAAAAAACATAGAATATATAAGAGTTCCTACTACATTAGTATATGGAATATTTTTCATGATGGAAGCCTAAAAATCATTTCTAGGTGATTGATCCAAAGATAATTTAATATGTTTTAATAGAGGAATACTAATAGGTATAACATGCTCAAATAAAAATATTTTTAATACGTTTTTTAACGTAATTATTTTGGGATAAGTACAAGGTTCTGACCTTTATATCACTTATTATTTCATTACCTATGATTTTATTTCATGTCATAAGTCTTTCATTTCAAAGACATAGTCTAATTGATTCTTGACAAAATTTATAATCCTCATGTTTTTATAGATTAAAATCATGTCATCAAAATATAATAATAGGTAAATAAATTGATGTTTAATAGTCTTATAGTATACACATGCCTAAAATTTACTTCTATAACACTAATTTTCACCCATAAAAGAATCAAACATTTGATACCATTTCCATAAAGATTACATAAGACCATAAAAATACTTATTAAAAAGAAAAACTTTATTAGGTTTGAATAGTTTTGAAAATCGATCAGGAGGGGTCATATAAATTGTTCATAAAGGGTAAAATATAAAAAAGAAGTTTTTACATCAAATTATTCAATATGAAAATAAAAAATGCAACCCCAAAAAGAATTTTTATAATAGATTAGTGTTTAAAAATTGGGGAAAATTCCTCACTATAATAAATTACCTGACATTGAATAAAGTCTTTATAAACCATTCGAGCATTGAATTTGATTTTTAGATTCTCCAACATTATTCTCTTTCATCTTATATATCCATTTAAAACTTTTGACATACTAGTTATTAGGTCTATAAACAACAACCCAAGTGTTGTTCTTGGGAAGTGAATTCATATCTTATTGTATTTCACCTAACCATTTGGTGGAATCTTTATACTTAAGGGACTTCTTATAAGTTTTAGGTTCATTAATGAACAAATCATGTTATACATTAAATTCATAGGCAACAATTCCATCCTGATTGAAATAGACTAGAGGCCTAATAACTTTTCTCTCTCTATACCATGTAAGTTGATAATCTCACAGATAATCTTGTTCCTATTTTTTATATTTATAACAAAAATTAGAATCATATTCCAATTTGTTCTAGACAATTGGGGTGTAGGAAATTTCTTGAACTGGGAGTGGTTACTGGATTCAAAATGGACTTCAACACCTAAGGTTGTTGCAACTATAGCGGGTTTTACAATGCCATCGGAGGACTATAGAGGTTTATATCCCTTATCATTAGAGAGATCGAACTCATCAAAATTGATATCTTGTCTAACTATACATATTTGATAACCTAGTTTGTCTACCCCCAGACAATACCCCTTAACACCCACTGCATATCCCATGAATATGCACTTCACATCCCAAGGAGCTATCTTATCATTACGTGTATGAGCATAAGATTTGGATCCAAATGTCCCAAGGTGTGAATTTCTTGGGGGTGAACCCTTCCAAAGTTCTTCAAGTGTCTTAAAAGAATTACCAGAAGATAGTAAACAGTTAATATGATATACTAATATTGATGTAGCCTCATCCCAACAATACCTAGGGAGTTTTTAATGGGATAGCATGCAGATCAACCTCTCATGGAAAGTCCTATTCATCCTCTCTACTATCCCATTTTTCTCTAGAGTTTACACAATAGTGTGGTATCTATTTATTCCCTTAGATTCATAGAATTAAATTCATTCTATGGATAAATACTCTAAATTTTTATCAGTTCTTAAGGATTTAAGTTTCCAATTAGATTCAATTTCTACCCCAACTTTTCATTTCATAATGGTGTGAAAGGTTTCATAATTATTTTTGAGTGTATGAATATAGAATTTCCTTGAAAAGTCATTAAAGAATGTCACATAGTATAAACCTCCACCATGAGAGGTGACCCTAGAAGGGCCCCACATATCTGAATGAACACACCCAAGGGGTTCTTTAGCCTTATACAATGATATACTTAAGATGAATCTTCTGGATTTCCCATATACACAACACTCTAGAAATGGGAGACTACTAGGAGTGACATTACTCAAAAGCACTGATTTTTTGAGTTCACTAAGGCCCTTGGTACTAACATGACCTAAACTTCTATGCCAATGGGTGGTGGAATCATGTTTTGAACTATAATAGTTTTTCTATTGACTTATATGAACCTTAATATCTAACACATAAACACCATTATGAAGGATTAGTTTCATAACTATGAGGGGTCCTCAGGAAACTCCAAGCCTTCCAAAGTCTCATCTAATTCTATACACCATTTTTCAAAGAATTCCAAGTGAAATTAGATTTTTTTAATTGAGGTGCCCACCTAAATTCCTTAATATCCTTAAAAATATCATCATCAAGCTCTAATGAAACTGAGCCTATTTCCATAATGTGACATTTCCTGTTGTTCCCTATTAATACCTCACAAGATTCAATTTCCCTCAACTTTGTAAACAATTTCCTCCAAGGACACATGTGGAATGAACATCCTAAATATAGGATCCATTCATCAATGATGGAAGTGTCAGAGACATTCAACACATCACCAATGTAAAAGTCATCCTCAAATAATAAGGAATAATCATTACTATTTTCTCTATAGTCACCTTTCTTATTAGGAAAATTCCTCTTAATGTTGGGAGATTTTGTACCCTTGAACTAATTTTTTCTACTTTATGATAAAAATATATTCATTGGAAAAATATTAATAAACTCCTTATCACATCATGATTGTTATTATACATGAAATTGTATGTGATAATGCCTTAAGAGTAGCTATCACACTAAAAGGTCATAGTAGATCACTACTATGATGAGAACCCAGTAGTACCATGCCATTTTTATTGAATATATTTTATATAACCAGATGAATTTGAGAAAATCTCTCATGCCTTGATAGCTCTTTCTTTACCAAGAAAGCTCTCAATAAAGGGAGAGTCCTCATCCACAGGGTCAAGGAGAATGCTTTGGAAGTAGTTCTCAAGCCGATCGAAGAAGGACATCGCAAGCGCAAGGATCTTTCATGATAGAACCCAGAGACTCCTTCAGTGATGTTCAGAGGTACATGGAACACATGTGGTTCATGGCTAGAGGATATCTACCCTTGATATCTTCAAAGCAATGATTGTACACCTCTAGATCTATAGACGAACAAATCAATGATGAAATAATCACCTTGGAGGTAATTTATTTAAAATTAAATTAATTATAAAAAAAATTTGTTGATCCTCTATTGATTTTGAGTTTATATTTCTTTATCTAAATCCTTGATTTAATTATTTTGATACTAGAATTAATCATCGTATTTATATTGGATTGTTCATTGAATATGGAAAAAAATTGGGCACTGTCCCCCCCCACGCATTCGCTGTGCTCAGAACCTACAAGTGGTATGAGAGTGGGAGTATAATTGTTTATATTTATTTAAATAATTAATTGATGATTTACGATTTAATAATTTATCTTTTCAATTTAATTTTATTAATTTTTTAATCTAAATAATGGGATATATTCTTCGTCTATAATTTCTTATAGATCTAAAAAAATGATTAATTTTTTTATTAAAATTAAATCAAGGAACTCATCTGGAGGTATCAGGTGTTATGTCTAGGTAACACAATAGTACATGGCATGTAGTCCAATATATATTTCATATAGTTGTGTTCAATTCATCAGGATTTGTTCAGTAAATACCAACTCGTGTACATTAATGACATGTGGTGTAGTTAATTCGTACACAGCGTGTTGATGAGGATAGAATGGTGCACGGTCAGCTAGAGTACACACAAAGTGGCCCAATAGACATGAAATGTAGCCCATTTTGGGTCAAGGCTAGGCCATGTATCCCATACACGACTTAGCTAACCAAGGACCACGTAACACAGATTCAACAATGCTTGTGTCCCACTAGAAACATTGTGTACACTGAATATTTCCTAAGTACACCTCACATATTGTTTCCCTCTGCATGAACATCAGATAGATGGTGAGGAGGGTATACACCATGTAGTCAAATTTTCACACTGCAAACCTTTTCTAGATTACATCGATTTAAAATTTATTATTATCTTATGTTACCCTTGATACATGTACCTTTGTGTGGGAATTAATCTGGGACACAAAATGTGAAATGAGTTTGATATATATATACATGTTTAATTAACTTTTGTGTAGTATTCAAAATCTGCACATCATGTATGTGTTTTATTACATTTATTATTCTATGTTCTTGCTAAATTTCACAAAGAATAAATTTTATACACATATAATACATTTTGGGTAGCTTTGGATGGGTATTCACCGGATTAACTCCAAGGTACAAGTTATGCACACAGTTAATTTTGAATGAATTTATTAATTTGTTTAAAATTTTAATGGATGGAAATCTCAAAGAAAATTCAGAAAAGGTTTAAGATAAAAGGATTGATTAATTAAAGATAATAACTAATATATTCGAGTGTGATTTATATTAAATAATAATGATTATATAATTGATTGATAGTTTTATTAAATTTTTAAATCTTTTCATGCATTTGGATGATCATGAGCTAGATTAAACCATTATTTGTGATTGGTTTTCCATTTAATTTATTATTAAATTAAATTATTTGTCTGTGTGCCTTCTCTCCTCCTTAATATATTGGGCTTACATGCCCATGGTCCCTTTTATATAAACCCCCTTTTACTCCTCACATATGTGTGAGTAAAATTATATATAATGGATAGAGCTCCCAAGATAGGGGAGGCAATTCAAGTTATGAGGTGAGGCAAAAAAAATCAAAGGAGATAAAATGGTAGATAGGTGGAAAGCTTTAAACATGAACCTAATTGGTTCAAGGTGTTTCTCCCCTAGGCCAGCGGCTAGTTTATCAACTACTGGATAAACTGGCCATTAGAAAAAGTTTGTGATCATACCCTTTAATTTATTTTTTTCAGCTGTATGATTATTCATTATGGATGTTTTGTCATGATCACATAATTAATGATTTAACAAACATGCAATATAGAACTAATATAAAATGGATTATGCATAAATATTATCTAATACATGGTTAATCAATTAAGCTTATCTCAATTAATATTAACAAGAATTTGAAAAGATAATAAATGGTAATTTATGAATAATGGATAAAATTCCAAATTAAATTATTAAGTCAGTATACCCTTTCATTTCTTTAGTTATAATCAAACCATAGTTCAAAGTGTTTGACCAACCAATGTTGTGGTGCTTTCAATTATCAGGGAATTATAATTTTAGTTTTTGGGTTGACTTGACATAGTTTACATCTGTAAGAACCTGGATCTTCGTTCTAGGTATGTCCTTACTTTTTCTGGAGTTTTTGAGAAAAATGAAGTTCTAGAAATTTTTGAAGTACACGCCATGTACTTTATGAGTACACGCTGTGTACTCTTTTCTCACTCGAAGCCGTGTTCTGGACGTGTCCGGGCCACACACACGGTGTGTAAGGGTGATGTGGAGGCTGATTTTGGCAGAGTACGGAAAGACCTAGTACACGTCGTGTACTCTAAAACTATATGCCGTGTACTTTTTTTTTCATTAAACGGACCGGGGTCACGCCTGATCACGATAAACGTCCTCTTCTAGGTCTCGTTCGTCCGAGAGTGTCGGGAATCCGTGGATCATCGACAAGCCACCGTTCCTCTGTCCGTTCTCCGATTTGAGCACTATCAATTGCATTTTAATCATAGGGGTGAGTTCTACCTTCTGCTTGAGACTTGTTTTCCAATTTCTCCTCCTTCTCAAGATATCTTGGGTTGAGCATTTTGGGTGTTTTCTTAGATCTATGATGTTCAAGGGAGAATCAGTCCACTTGGTTCAAGTATATCAATCTCCTAGGATCGAGGTAGGTGGTTTGTCCCTTTCTGTAGGAAGTATATGAATATTTTGTGCAAATTCCACCAATTCCCTTGAACAGGGAATTGTGGGTTTCTTGTTTTTCCCTGTTGTTTGTCTACTTTTATTGATTGCTTGGTTAGAGATCATTGTTTGTAAATTTGGATAATTCATACTGTGTTCTTGTGCTTTTCCTTGCATGTTTTTCTTATTAGGCGTTTTTCCAGTTTCCATGCCTAGTTGTAGGATAATGGGGCTTTTATACTGATATGTTGTGGTGGATTAGAATGATAGCCAAGTAGTTCTTGAGGTTTACTTGGGATGATACGCGCACGCTGAGCATGTTTATTTCGCACAGGACTGTGAGAACCTAGTGTAGTAGACCATATGAAGAATGGACGTAAGGGCTTCTCCAGAGTGTCTTTTAATACGATGTGAGACCATAGGGGGAATTGACGATGAGTGCATCCTTAGAGAGTCTGTAGTTCCTTGACATGGGCCATAAGGGGAATAAGACATTGAGTGCTTCCCTATAGATCCTTTAGTATGATACGAGACTATAGGGGGAGTTGACGGTGAGTGCTTCCTTAGAAAGTCTACTCTTAGCTTAACCAGAGGGGTGAGACTGAGTGTTCCTCCTAGAGGGTTTCTAGTACTTGTAGGTTGAACCATAGGGGTTAGGATATGAGAGCTACCCAAAGGGTTACCTATTTTCTACTTGTTGATGGTTGTTCACTTGTGTACTTTATATGCTAGAACTGTGGATTGTAGCAGCTGTGTGATTTTCTGTCTTCTGCTTCCTGCAATTTTACTTTACTTGTATTCATTGACTGTTAGGAATAGATCTTTTGGTGATTGTCTACTGGGATTGTATATCACACCCTGTTTGGGCCATGCTTTTGGGCCCAAGAATATTATATTGTTGCAGGTATAGATAATGGAAAGCGCCCTTCTACTTAAGGTTATTGATTGCTGTGGAGCTGGAGAGCATGGAACCAAGACAAGGCTTGCAATATTGAGGAGTCGCTCATCTGTTTGTCTTTTTTACTTTGTCTTAGTACTGTATTCAGCATTGTGATTTTTTTGTCTATTTTTTTAGATATATATGTATCATGCATCATTTATATATATTCCCGCTCCAGTTGTTTATTTATTAGTCTTCCGTTGTTTATCATTTACTCATGTATGTATGTCTATTGCTTCTGCTATTGTTGTTATTTGTTTTCTTTTCTGCTATGTACTCTGCCAATGAGGGCATAGTTTCCCCACTATCACACCTAAGGCCCTCGCTGCTAGTCAACAACCTCTAGAATTTGGGTAAATTCACTTGAGGCCATCTAACCAACCGGGTACGAGGTGCCTCTGGGTGGCTTCCAGAATCGGGACATTACAAAGTGGTATCAAAGGGTGTTATTTTCTCTTGACTTTCTATTTGGAGCCTTTTTCCAGGGATACGATAGATTTGGAAATTGGTGTTAAGCTGTGCCCGAGAGTAGCTAACCCATGTATAGGGAAAATCCATACTACCTCGTTTATTGCAGTTTTCTGGTTTTGAGATTTACGATTGATATTATTTCACCTAGAGTGATTCAGATGTCATGTGTTGTTGTTGTTTTGCTATTGCGGTTCTATTTCTGTCTCAACCCGATGAGATGAGGGTATTCCATCTCATGCATCATATAGACAGTTATTGGAAATCACATGACATGAATTCTTTCCATGCCATCTAGGGTGCATTAGCGATTGCATGTTGTTGTGATAGAATTGTGTAGATTTTCCATGATGTTGTGATAGATTCTTTGATAGAATCTCTTCTACTTGATAGAGGACTGTTTGCAATGTACTTTGCTTGAATAAATGCCAAATTTTGGTTCTTGAGGTGTTATGGGCCCTCTTGAATCAGAAATTGGTGGATTATTGACTTGTTTTCCTTGTATATGACTGTATTGGATGCCAAACTTTGATTCGCGGGGAGTATGGGCCCTCATGGATCAGAATTTGGCACCATCATGCCTTTTTTCCAGTGTTTTCTGGGCTTCGGTGCAGTTTTAGAGCTATTTCCCGGAAAAACCCAGAATACACGGCGTGCACTTTATACATACATGTTGTATAGTTTTAAACCATGTCTTTGACTGTGTGAGCAAAAACAAGGGTTGTGAAAATCCCCAGGAACACGCCGTGTACGGTAGGTACACGCTGTGTAGTAGTGAGCATGTACCCGTCCATGTAACTAACAACACGGGCCAAGGAAGCTCGAGTAGAACATGCCATTTTGGATAGCAACACGCCATGTAGTCTTGTTCCAGGTACTTGGCCATGTCATGAGAAACACGTTTCAGTGTTATCTTCTTCCATACATGCCATGTTTGTTAGGAACACACCGTGTAAGGGTCAGCTGTGTACTTAGCCGTGTCTCCAACAACACGGGTTGGGAAAAGTCTTCAAGTACACACTGTGTTGGTTCAGAACACTCCATGTAGTCTCAGCCGTATATCCAACAACACAGGTCATTGAAACCTTGTCTCCTACATACCGTGTCCACCAGGAACTTGCCGTGTAGTCTCAGTTTAAGAAGACCATGGGGGTTAGTCATGTAAGGAGACACAGGCAGGGAAACAGAGTTAAGTACATGCCATGTAGATTTTATACACGCCGTGTAGTCTTGTTTTGTAAATATTGTGTGTTTCCTTCTCCTATTTTCTTTTTGTACTCCTTGGTTCTCTGTCCTTGTTTTCCTAATATAAGGTATGTTTTGATCTTTCAGAGCTATGCCTCCAAGACGTCCTCCTTTTATATGTCAGTTGTTAGGCAATGATTAGACACTATATATGGATGATCAGGGACTTCCTTCCGATCCTCCAGTTGGGCCAGCCTTGGCAATGGATGTCATACCATTTGCAGGTGCTGATGCGGAGTTCAGGGAAGGTTTCATGAGGATCACACAGACCTTTTAGGGAGCACCGCCTCCTGCCACGACTATGACAGACTTGACATGGGATTTCCAGCAGCAGCAGCATCCCACTTTCTTAGGGGAAGGAGGACCTCAAGCTGCAGAGTCATGGATGAAAGCCATGTTGACCATATTTGAACATCTGGAGATGCCTCCAGAGAGGCAGGTCAAGCTCGCTACCTATATGATATGAGACTCCACCAATAGGTGGTGGGATGTGATCTCACAGGTGGTTCATCAGCAGGTTATGTCTTGGGAGGAGTTTCAGTGCATCTTTTATTACTACTTCTTCCCAGAGACCCTAAAGGCTGGCCGAGATTGGGAGTTCATGAGCTTAGAGCAGGGTACTCTTTCTGTTATGGATTACTCCTCTCGTTTCACTGATTTGTAGTTTTTCACACCCCTCCGGGGTGGGAATGGGATGTTCTTAGTGAGGAAGTTTGAGGATGGTATCAGGTAAGAGATCCTATCGTAGGTGAATCTCTTCCAGTTGACTTCCATCACTTCCATCATCGACGAGACAATGATTGCAGAGTGAAATGTGAGAGACTTAAGAGCTGTGGGCCAGGGCGGTTCTACTACCAGAGCTAGTATTCCTTCATATGACAACAAGAAGCACCGTATGAAGTCTATGTGTTGTGATATGTGGAAGTGAGATGCATCTTCAGGCAGCCAGGTGATATGCTACCAGTGTGGCTGGTCAGGGCACATGAGGCCAAAGTGCCAGAGAGACCCAATGGAGTGTCGATCCTGCAGTAAGATGGGTCACCTTCAGTGTTTCTTCCAGGTTTTCTCACCAGCAGCTAGTGATGGGAGTTATTATATTACTCCTCGTTCAAGAGTAGCACCACAAGTTTCTCACCAGTCGGGGAACTAGAGTTCATTCGGTCATTCGGGCCGAGGTGGAGGCCAAGGCCGTGGCGGTCAGCCACCAGTATTTCAGTGTTAGAAGGGTGGATCAGGTCATTGTGGTCAGGAAGGGTCATAGGGCCGCGGTGCAGGCCAGTCTTTTGCTGTGAAATAGACCCATCCGAAGCAGGATCCTGGACCTTTTACAGTTCGAGGTACGATTTTAGTAGCCTTAGTTTTATCTTCATATCTTTTCAATACTGATGCTATGCATAGATTTATCTCTGTTGCTATCGTGGAGAGCCTTGGGCTATGTATCTTTTCTTCTACCGACTCGTTGACACTAGAAACACCTTTGGAGACAAGGAAATATAGTGTACGTTAGTGTAGAGAGTGCCCTCTCAAGGTTGCAGGGTATCATTTCTTATGGGATCTCTATGTCCTAGAGATGACAGGCTATGATTTCATTCTTGGGATGTACTGGTTGGTTCTCTTCCAGGAAGTCATCGACTGTTATTGCCGCAAGGTGGGTCTCATCTCACTAGAGGGTGAATCTTTTCTTCATAGAGTCGAATGGGATGTCCGGGAGAGTCGGGAAGGACTTAAGCATCATGGGATAGGAAGGGTGATGGCCCAGATTGCTAGTCTTTATCTAGATGATCAGGGGACTTCACAGTTGGAATTTCCTTCAGTGGTGGATCGTTTTAGAGATGTCTTTACAGAGGACTTTTCAAGTTTTCCTCTAGAGAATGAGGTAGACTTATCGATTGAGATCATTCCACGAGCGGCACCGGTGTCCATTCCTCCCTATAGGATGGCTACACCTGAGTTGCAGGAGCTCAAGAAGTAGTTGGAGGAGTTGCAGGCAAAGGGTTTCATCTGACCCATTACTTCTCCTTGGGGTTCTCCTGTCCTGTTTGCAAAGAAGGCAGATGGTACCCTTAGGCTCTGTGTGGATTATTGAAAGTAAAACCAGTTGACGGTCAAGAACTGGTATCCCTTACCTAGGATTGATGACCTTTTCGATCAGCTTCGAGGAGCACGGGTGTTCTCAAAGATCTATTTGAGGTTTGGTTATAATCAGTTGCGTGTTAGACCATCTTATATTCCTCTAATAGCCTTCAGGAGTAGGTATGATCTCTACGAGTATACAGTAATTCCGTTCGGTCTCACGAATGCGCCAACAGTTTTCATGGCACTGATGAACTGAGTGTTCCATCCTTACTTGGACTCCTTTGTCATGGTCTTCGTGGATGATATCTTGGTGTACTCTCACACTCGGCACAACCATGATACCCATCTTGAGATCGTTCTGAGTACACTGAGAGAGCATCATCCTTATTCTAAACTCTCGAAGTGACACTTTTGGATGGATCATATTCACTTCTTGGATCATGTCATCTCAAAGGCAGGAGTATCTGTGGACCCAGAGAAAATGAGATCTGTAGTTTCCTGGGAGAAACCGAAGAATGTTTTTGAGGTACGAAGTTTCCTAGGGCTGGATGGATACTACATATACTTTTTCAAGACTTTTCATTCCTAGCAGCACCTTTGACAGGACTGACCAAGAAGGGGGTGAAGTTCTCATGGTCAGATTCTTGCGAATCATCCTTTTAGGAGCTGAAGGGAAGGTTGATGTCAGCACCAATACTAGTTTTTCCAGAGCCAGGAAAGAGCTACACTGTTTATTGTGATTCTTTAGGTATTGGGCTGGGCACTGTGCTTATGTAGGGAGATGGAGTTGTTGCGTACAGGTCTTGGCAGTTGAGGCCACATGAGAGGAAATACTCGACGTAGGGTCTGGAGTTGGCCGCTATTTTTCATGCCTTACGCTATTGGAGACATTACCTTCTGGGAGAGCACTTTGTGGTTTTCACCAACCATAAGAGTCTCAAGTAAATCTTCACTCAGTGTGATATGAATCTGAGACAGCGTAGGTGGGTCGAGTATCATCAGTCTTTTGATTTCAAGCATGCCTATATGCCGGGAATGGGCAACGCAGTGGCAGATGCGTTGAGAAAGAGAACTCAGTTTCAGGCAGTTCAAGAGGCCAACAGTGAGGGGCAGCTTATGGCTCTGTTCTCTGAGATGTATCTGAAGGTGCACAATAGATAGGGACACAATTTTCTATCTTCTGTAGTTGTTAACTCTACACTACTTGATCGGTTACGGATGAGGCAGCTATCAGACTCAGAAGGCTTAGTCCTACAGGAGAGTGTGTCAGGAGAGGACCCTCTTCCTGGATGGACAATGGGAGAGGTTGAAATCTTGAGTTTCCAGGGACCTGTATGGGTTCCAGCAGACATACGCGAGGAGATGATGTGGGATTTTCATTCCTCAGTTTGGGCAGTTCATCCTGGCATCACCAAGATGTACTGGGATCTACACCGCCAGTACTGGTGGCCAGGTATGAAGAAAGATGTTGCTGGTTTTTTCATGAGATGTTCTACTTGTCAACAGGTGAAGGCAGAGAATCAGTGACTAGAAGGTCTTTTACAGCAGTTACCCATTCCTGAGTGGAAGAGGAATGATTTTTCGATGTACTTCGTGACCAGGTTGCTGAGGTCGCCTCGGGGGAACGATTTTGTTTGGGTAGTCGTCGACAGACTCACGAAGGTCACACACTTCTTTTCGATCAAGGATACCTTCAGTGTTGATGATCTGGGATGGTTGTACATCTGGGATATTGTATGTCTACATGGAGTTACACACTCCTTTGTTTTAGACAGGGATGGATGCTTTACTTCTCGTTTCTGGTAGGGACTTTAGAAGGCTTTAAGTACACAGGTACTTTTGAGTACAACATACCATCCCCAGACTGATGGCCAGTCCGAGCGCATGATCCAGGTGCTTGAGGATATGCTCCGAGCTTGCATTCTAGTCTTCGACGGTTCTTGGGAGAAGCATATACCTCTTTTGGAGTTTTCCTACAATAACATCTTTTAGGCGACCATTCCAGATGACACCATATGAGGGTCTGTACGGTAGGTCATGCCGATCACCCTTATGTTGGCTGGTGGCAAGAGAGGAAGCTTTGTTGGGACCTCATCTTGTTCAGGAGACCTCTGAGTAGATGGAGTTGATTCGAAAGAGGATGGCTACAGAATAGTCTCGATAGAAGTCTGATGCTGATTAGAGGAGACGAACTTTAGAGTTCGAGGTCGGTGATCAGGTTTTCCTGCGTGTTTCACTGAGGTTGGGACATAAGAGGATTCAGAGATAAGGTAATCTTTCACCGTGGTACGTCAGCCCATTTGAGGTTTTGGAGAGAGTTTGGACGGTTGCATATCGGTTGTAGCTTCCTCAGAGGTACCGGGCCATGCACGATGTCTTCCATGTCTCTCATCTCTGACGTTACTTTTCAGACCCATCTCATGTCTTTCAGCCTGAGGAGGTTGAGCTCGAAGTGGATGCATTGTTTGAGGAGCATCCTATCCAGATTTTCGATCATAGTACGAAGGTTCTCCATGAAAGGTTTGTTCCTTTAGTACGGGTGCTTTGGCAGCATGGGCGAGTAGAGGACGAGAACTGGGAGAGGGAGGCCGATGTATGATCGTAGTGGCTGGAACTGTTCTGGCTTTTATCTTCTATGCCTCACTAGGTAAATTTAGGGACGAATTTCTTTAAGGGGAGAAGTTTGTAAGAATCCAGATCTTCGTTTCAGGTATGTCCTTCATTTTTCTGGAGTTTTTGAGAAAAATGAAGTTCGGCAAATTTTTGAAGTACACGTCGTGTACTCTTTTCCCGCTCGAAGTCGTGTTCTGGCCGTGTCTGGACCACACACACGGTGTGTCAGGGTGATGTGGAGACTGATTTTGGCAGAGTATGGAAAGACCTAGTACATGCCATGTACTCTAAAATTACAAGTCGTGTACTTTATTTTTTTCATTAAATGAACCAGGGTCATTCATGATCACAATTAACGTCTTCTTCTAGGTCCCATTCATCTGAGAGTGTTGGGAATCCATGGATCTTCAACGAGCCACTGTTCCTCCGTCTGTTCTCCGATTCGAGCACTGTCGGTTGCATTGGAATCGCAGCGGTGATTTCTCCCTTCTGCTTGATCCTTGTTTTCCAATTTCTCCTCCTTCTCAAGATATCTTGGGTTGAGCATTTTGGGTTTTTTTTCAGATATATGACATTCAAGGGAGAATCAGTCGACGTGGTTCAAGTATATCGATCTCCTAGGATCGAGGTAGGGGGTTTGTGCCTTTTCATAAAAAGTCTATGAATATTTTGTGCAAATTCCACCAATTCCCTTGAACGGGGAATTGTGGGTTTCGTTTTTTTCCCTGTTGACTGTCTTCCTTGCTTGATTGATTGGGTAAAGATCATTATTTGTAAATTTGGATAATTTATATTGTGTTCTTGTGCTTCCCCTTGCATGTTTTGCTTATTAGGCATTTTGCCAGTTTCCATGCCTAGTTGTAGGATAGTGGGGCTATTATAATGATATGCTATTGTGCCTTATAATGATAGCAAAGTAGTTATCGAGGTTTACTTGGGATGATACATGCACGCTGAGCATGTTTATTTTACACAACACTGTGAGAACCTAGTGTAGTAGACCATAGGGAGAATGGATGTAAGGGATTCTCCAGAGTGTCTTTTAATACGATGTGAGACCACATGGGGAATTGACGATGAGTGGTTCTTCAAAGAGTCTGTAGTTCCTCGATGTGGGCCACATGGGGAATAAGACGTTGAGTTCTTCCCTAGAGATCCTTTAGTATGATACGAGACTATAGGGGGAATCGTCGGTGAGTGCTTCCTCAGAAAGTCTACTCTTAGCTGAACCAGAGGGGTGAGACTGAGTGTGCCTCCTAGAGGGTTTCTAGTACTTGTAGGTTGATCCATAGGGGTTAGGCTGTGAGATCTACCCATTGGGTTACCTGTTTTCTACTTGTTATTAGTTGTTCACTTGTGTACTTTATATGCTAGAACTGTGGATTGTAGCTGTTGTGTGCTTTTCGGTCTACTTCTTCCTGCACTTTTACTTGCCTTGTATTCATTGACTGTTAGGCACAGATCTTTGGGTGATTGCCTACTGGGATTGTATCTCACACCCTGTTTGGTCCATGCTTTTGGGCCCAAGCAGATTATATTGTTGCAGGTATAGATGAGGGAAAGCTCCCTTCTACTTCAGTTTCTTGATTGCTGTGGAGCCGGAGAGCATGGGACCATGCTGAGGCTTGCGATGCTGAGGAGTCTCTCATCTGTTTTTCTTTTGTACTTTGGCTTAGTACAGTATTCAGAATTGTGACTTGTCTGGCTGTTTTCCTAGAAAAATATTTATCATGCATCATTTACATATATTCCTTCTCTAGTTGTTTATTTATTAGTCTTCTGTTGTTTATCGTTTACTAGTGTATGTATGTTTACTGCTTCTGCTATTGTTATTATTTGTTTTCTTTTCCATTGTGTACTCTGCCAATGAGGGCATAGTTTTCCCACTATCACACCCAAGGCCCTCGCTTCTAGTTGGAAGCCTCTGGAATTTGGGGAAATGTGATTGAGGCCATGTAACCAACCGGGTACGGGGCGCCTTTGGGTGGCTTATGGAACCGGGACATTACAACATCAATGGTTGATTTCCAAAATAGGACTTGGTTTAACTGATAGGAAAAGGTTGAGGAAATCCAAAATCATGTATATCAAGATTGGAAAGTCCACTCAACAGATAAAGGAGCTACAAGTTAATGTAGTTGGCATTTGAAATGCCTACCTAAAACCTTTATAATTTCTTGACATGACAAAGTTGAGGTAATATAAAGGGAAATATGGATCCTTACCACTAGAATGTCCCAGAAATAGGTTATTGCAAATCCAATGGTGAGGGATATTAGGTTTCGATAAAATAGTGGGAGACTAATGAATATTTATTTATTTATATTTATTAATTTTATCCAATAAATTAATATTCATATTATTTATAAAAATGTAATTAAAAAATGACATTAAACATATCATTTTGATCCATAATGGTGAAGGAAAACCTTCTCACCAACACTATTTTCCAGTAGTAGAAAAGGCTCCTTCGGGGCATCATTCTCCATGAAAGGAAACTATATGTGATGGAAGAACCTTTACCAGTTGCACCTAGAAATGAGGTGATCAATGAAGAGACCTTTGTGTATGAGAATCATCTGAATGATGCTATGGATGTTCATTACCTCATTCTATCATCCATGACCAACAACATCTTGATGCAATGATTATTGCATGATGTATCACCTTCAAGGTCTCTATCATGACAAGGAGAGACATGAGAGGTATGAGATCTCCAAGGCTTTTTCACCACTAATCTTGGAGAGTCTGCACCAGCTGGGACATATGTAATCAATCTTATTGGCTACATTGACTATCTAGACATCTTAGGAGTAAAATTCTTGGATGAGTTACATACAAATCTCAAACTATCATCACTGCCCAAGAACTTATCTACTTTTATTGTGAATTATAATATGAGTAATAATGAGAAGATTCTATCAAATATTTTTAATATAATTATTCAATTGGATAAGAACACGGGGTGTGAAAAATCGTAGTCCTTATGGTGAATAGGAAGAGTAAGGACAATGAAATGGGGACTATGACTAATAAATAGTCTAAATCCCCCCAAGTACCATATGACCAAGAATAATATCCAAAGGTAGGGAAAGGAATAGGAGGTAGTGTGTTTTTCATGTGGCAAGTGAAGCCACTAGAAGAGGAACTACACCCAGAGGTAAGGGTAATCCAATGGTGTGTTCATTATCGAGTGAAATATTTCAATTTCTAAACAGTGGGTATTAGATACATATTTTGGTGCTCGCATCGATATTAAAATAAAAGAACCCATTAGATTTTAGAAAATTTTCAGAGTAGAGGTGGATTAATGAGCTTCGAATGGATTGATACTAACTACTCTTTACATTGGTGACTTTCACCATTCATTGTTGACCATGATGATTTTGGTTTTACATGACTGTTATTATGTACTAAGTGTTACAAAGAACATAAATTTTTTATTCTATTTATATTCATGAGTCTATTTTCAATTTTAGAAATAAATTTTTTTTCTTTTATTAGGAAAACATATGTTATGGTATGTCATATTTAAAGAATGGTCTATATGTATTAAATTTTGAAAACCATGTCTTGGAAAATGAAGATGAATCAAGTTCACATGAATCATATGACACCAGGTTTTGGAATCAACATCTAGGTCATATAAACAGGAAGTAGTTGAAAAATATCTATTAGAATGGTTATTTAGAATATTCTAATCTAAACCCACATAATAGATGTTACACTTGTCTATAAGGGAAAATGACCAAACAACAATTTTACAGAGAGAGTGAAAGGGCCACAGATCTTCTAGGATTTGTATACACTGATGTGTGTGGACAATATGTAGTAGAAGCTAAAGGTGGATGTTCTTACTTCATAACTTTTTCTAATGACTTGAGTGGATATTGATATATTTACTTGATGAGGTATAATTCTGATTCCTTTGAGAAATTCAAGCAATTCAAGAATGAATTAGAGAATCAACTTGGTATGAAGATAAAGTATCTTTGATCAGGCCAAGGTAGATAATATGTTAATCAATAGTTCATCGAATTTTTATGAGAGTTTGGGATTCTATCTCAACTCACTCCACTTTATGCGGCACAGTAGAATGGTATCAGTTAAAGGAGGAACAATACCTTATTGGACATGGTAAGTTTGATGATTAGTCATGTAGACCATCTATTATAATTTTAGGGATATGCATTACAAATTGCGACATACACATTAAACCGAGTACCAATTAAGGTGTAAAATAGAATTATATTCAATTTATGAAGTGGAAAGATACCCATTTTGTCACAAACGCGTGTATGGGGATATGGGTCATTTGTTAAGGCTTTCCCTGGAAACAAACTAGCACCATAAGGCATGACATGTATCTTTATAGGGTATCCCAATGAAATAATGAGATACTACCTATAAAACCCCTCAGACAAGAAAGTAACTACCACCAGACTATCTGTCTTTATTGAGAGGGAGAACATCCTAAAGAAATATAGTGAGTGAAAGATTGACTTCAATGAAGTTGATGCTCAAGATATATAGGTGTTGGAACAAGAACAAGTTCTACAGGTCCCCACGGAAGAAGTGGTTCCTGAAACATAATTACTGTATAAGACTGTAAGAGAGGTAAGGGAACCAAAGAGATATGGTTTTCTAGTCTATGAGAATGGTGACTCATTATTGGTGGATAATGATGAACCTCTCTCTTACAAGGAGGTAGTAGAGAGCTTAGAAGCTACAAGACGACTAGAACCTATGAATTTTGAGATGGATTTCATGTATCAGAACCAATTTTGGGTTTTGTTCAATGTGCTAGTTGATGTAATGCCTATTGGGTGTAAATGTGTATTTAATAGGAAACAAGAAATAGAAAGAAAAGTAAGTAAATATAAAGCAAGGCTAGTAGTTAAAGGGTTTAAACAACATCATGAAATTGACTATGATGGATCCTTTTTTCAATTTTCCATGCTTAAATCCATACGAATTGAATTTTCCATAGCATCTTACCATGAATATGATAATTGGAGGATGGATATAAAAAACTACATTCTTTAATGAGATCATTTTGGTAGATGTCTATTTGACACAACTAAAAGGGTTTATGACACCAGTTGATGCGAAAATAATTTCCAAGTTTTAGAGATCCATTTATGGATTGAAGAAAGCATCTAGGTCATTGGAAATTTGATTGGATGAATCCATAAAATAATCTGGTTTCATTAACAATGAATGTAAAACATTAATTTACAAAATGTTTAATGGGAATGCAGTCATTATCCTAGTATTATATGTTGATGACATTATAGTTATTGGAAACGACGTACTAGTCTTATAGTCAATTAAATACTAGTTGAACATGTGCTTCTCTGTTAAGGACATAAGTGAATCAACCCACATTCTAGGGATCAAGACCATTCTTGATAGATCCAAGAAAAAACTTAGACTAATTCAACATACATATATTAATCATATAGTAATTTTATTTAGTATGTAACAATAAAAGTGGGGATTGGTTCCAGTATCATATAGTCTACATATTTCTACGAAAATGTGTCCACAAACCCAACAGGAGAATGATATAATGAGTAAGATCCTATACACTTTAGGGATACGACCTATCATGTATTCCATGTAATGTACTAGACTTAATGTTTCCTATGAACTAAGAATTGTAGGAAAATATCAAGAAGATCCAAGAGAATAGCATTGGAATACTATTAAAACTATCATTAATTATCTGAGAAGAACTAAGGATATGTTCCTAGTGTATGGAGGAGATGAGGAGATTGTCATCAGAGGTTATGATGATGCTGGTTTTCAGACAGATTAGATTGATTTGCAGTTGAAATCAAGATATGTTTTTTTGTCTCAACGAAGTAGTTGTGAGCTAAAAGAGTTCAATGAAACAAGTTGTAGATGATTCTATACTGGAGTCTGAGTATATAGTGTCTTCTGATGCAGCCAAAGACACCATCTAGATTCATAACATTTTCTAGGAGCTTCATGTAGTACATATAAATAAAGACCCTATCACATAGTATTGTGATAATACTATAGTGGTGCCTCTTACAAAATATCCAAGATCACATCAACGAACAAATCACATACTCCACAAGTATCAACTCTTGAGGGATTTTTATCAAAGGGGTGAAGTTGAAGTGAGTAGAGTATCCATAGAAGAGAACGTGATATACCCCTTGAATAAAGGCCTATATCATCAAAAGCATAAATGTCACATGAGAGATAGCAGACTGATGATTTTTAGTAGTTTTCTCTAGTGAAAGTTTGAGTCTGTTGGAGTTGGTTCCCTAGAACCAACATATTTTTACTTTATCATACTCATATATACATTGGATGGATATTAATAAACTCTGTATCACACCATGATTGTTCTTATGTATGAAATTCTATTTTATAATATCCTAAGAGTAGTTGTTGCACTAATAGGTCATAGGGGATCCCTGCTACGATGATAACCTGGAAGTTCCATGACACTATTCTTGAACATATGTTCTATAGCCAGATGATATCCTTTTATGGGACAAAACTAATACATGCTATCCTGGAAAGAGACTCAAAGGACTTTGAAGAACCTTCTGATGGTGTACATCATTGGTAATGTCCAAGAGGATTTTATGAGAACGATACCTGCCAGTAGGAAATCCCCATTTATAAGTTTTAATGTATGTTTCTATCTATAGAAGTGTGTGTTGGTCCATATACATTAATATTATTATTAATGGGCATTATGAATCACACACTTAGATGTATTGGTGAAAATGATGATGAAATATGTTCGTGCTGAGGTAGGATATTTAGGGTGTGTCAAAATTAACTCTGTATAAAAAATAATTCAAGAAAGAATTTTTACCTTATATTCCATAACAGAAGTTGATATCTAAGTCCCTTTGTTGGAAATGATATAGCCTAAATAAATACATGAACATTGTGTTCTGTAGGACCATTTAATTTCTGGGGGAAGTCAACAAATAAGAAATCAAGTACATGGGTTGATGGCACTTGCATGTATCCTACTTGATTTGAGATATTGAGACAATGTATTATATTACACGGTAAGAGTTTGTATGAGGCGAAATGTTGTTGTGGCATTAACTTATTTCTCTATTGGTGCCTTGACGTGTTGTTAGATGCTAACCTTGGACTTTAGCCCGCTCAACCTAATGCCACTGAGAAAGAGGCATAGAGGGCCACATAATAAGTTTATCTAGTATCTTGGTTAAATAATATATTATTTATTATTTAAAAATTTCAATAAATATTATTCCTAGTTGTGGTTTAATAATTATTCATGGATGTCTAATTTCATTTATTTCAGCACTAGTTATTTGAGAGAATATAATGTGGGTGCAATAATTAATAAATATTTATTTTATATTTAGTGAATATAATATTTATATATTTATTGGAAAATAATGTAGTGAAAATTATTTAATAAATTAATATTCATTATTCAGGTATCAATAAATATAGTGGAGGATTGGCAGACCAAGTAAATGGTCTTAGGAGAAATAATAATATTTAATATTATTTGATTAAATAATAATTTAATTATAACTTGAAAGATAAATGCATGTGAGGAAATAATAATGTTTTCATTATTATTTGACATGGGAGTTTCTCTTAAACTAATAATATAATGAAGGAACTTGTGAAAATTATTTATTAATACCCTAGTGAATTAAATGCCTGGTTATATTATTATATTTTTTTCAAAGCGCTATCAAAGAAATTATTATTGTTTGTGTGTACAAAGAATTGGAGAAAATCTATCAAGACTAGAGAGTTCTTTCTTCTCCAATGACTTTATCCAGAATGAGAGAGAAATTCCTCCAATAAATCAAGGAGCACACTTTGGAAGTAGTTATCAAGGCGATCGAAGGAAAACATCGCAAGAGTAAAGATCTTCTATGATTGCACCCGGAGACTCCTTCGATGATGTCTGGAGAAATGTGGAACACTTGTGAATCCCTACTAGACGATATCTACCCTTGATCTCTATAATGAGACAATGGTACACCTACAGATCTATGGATGAATACACCATTAAATAAATAATCACCTTGGAGGTGATTATTATTTAAATAAATTAATTATAAACATAATATGTTGATCCTCTTTCTTGGTTCTAGGTTTCTATTACTTTTCCAAAATCCTTGATTAAATTCTATGGATACTTGGATTCATCATCATAGTGATCCTATATTTTTCATTGAATATTGAAAAATAAAAGTTGGGCACCATCCCTCCTGCACTTCTGCTACACCTGGAACCTGAAAATTTTTCTAGGATATTTACATTAAAAACAATTGTATACTTTTCTCTTAGACTTATATATTTCATTATTAGAATGATCCCTTTCATTTCTCCTACTAATGTACTCACTTATTCCTATAAACTCACTTCTTTCCCTAATACTTAAACCCTGAACCTAAATATTAACACTACTCTTCCATTGAAGGACTTTGGAGAGTAAATAAAATTTACCGTCTTCAAGAATAAGTGTATCTTTATCAAAGATCATAGAGTCTTTAAAAAAATTAAATGAATCATCTAATGAAGTTAACAGTATAATGGTTTGGTCTTCATGATCAAATTTAATTTCTATGTTGGCTAGATCTAAAAAGATATTAATAAATTCATCAATGTGCATGTTGACTACAGTTCCTGGGTGCATTTTGAAGGTATAAAATCTCATTTTTTGTATAATTTACCAGTAAGAGGATTATTCATATAATGGGATTCAAACCATGACCATATACCAATATTAGAATATTCATACACAACTTCTCTAAGGACTTTATCTCCTAAATATAAAAGGATCAAACTATATGCTTTCCTAAGATTTTCTTCAGGGACATCAATGTATGTGGTGGTAGTCTACCCATTTTGGGCAGGGGTTGTGATTTTCTATTTAAAACAAGCAAGGGAATCTATTGAATCACTATAGTCCTGTAAGACTGTCATTCTAATTCTCCAGCGATTAAAATCATTTTCACATAAAATTTATCAATATCCAATTTAGTGGAACCCATTATTAATGTTACAATAGGCTCTAATACCACTTGTTGGGGGTTAAAACGTTAAACACTAAAACATCCATGATCCACTTTCCCATATTACTTGGTTGATTATTTGATATGTTCAATTGATCATTAGCAGACAGAGAACTAGAACAAGTTTCTTAACTAATCAAGCTACTTGAAGAATGAAAAAGGAAAGTACAGAAAGTAAATAACCTAGAATATAATGTGCTTCAGATCAGCGCGATCCTACTTTCATGGCGAGAACACCACCCATGTAATCAATTTATTATGAAGAAAAATTCATCAAAATAAAATAAAGACTCAAAGAAAAGAAAATAAGATTTAGAGAAACTATATGAGGTGGCTAGCTTGGTTGAACTAGGTGGCAGTAGTGAACCCTTCCATGTAGAGTCAATGTCGTCCACTCCTAGATATACTCAAATACACACCCAAAAATGATACATATATGTACATGATGAAAAAATAGATCAATAAATAGCCAAGAAAATAAACAAAAACCAAGTTACGATAAAAAATGAAGTCAACATTGGGATCCTTCTTGATGCGCAGTCATGGTAGACCTAGGAATGAGTTGATCTCCACTGAGTCTCTATAAGAGAAGCACTCTAGTTCCAGGAGGAAAAATGAACTTAATGATAGGGAGTGTGGGTGTCTAGATAACCTCGGCATCTTTATTCTTCGATGATGACTCCTCTGCCCAGTGAAAAAGATACTCTTTGGGAACTCACTAACTAAAATAGATGAAAGGTGCTACTTTGAGAGAATGGATCGATCGAATCGAAGTGACTAGAGGGGAAATAACGACTTGCCAAGGAGCATCATGGGACATAGGTAGAAACCCGAGATAAAACCTGACTGTTGAAAGTTTTCCAATCAATGGTCCATGTAAAAAACCGATATAAGTAAGGAAAATTAATATTCCAGCAAACAAATAATTGAATGAAAGCAAAATAAAACCCATGTGACCGGTGCTATGCATGTATATACCCCATGAAAATTTAACAACCTTAATGAATTATGAATAAATCATATAAAAATATATTTAAATATTTTAAATGCATCATGTTGGGTCATAATACAACACTAAAATATAATTATTTTTCTTATATAGATGGTTACTTTTTCTTAGGTTCAGGTGATTTGTTCGACAGTTGATACCATGGGTGGACTTTTTTTTGGAAGGGACCACATGTGTTAAAGATGATGATACATTAATGTTTTTTTTTGTAGAGTAATTTTAAATATAATTATACAAAAGATTGTTTTAAATGTATATATTAGTGTTTTGTATTGTATTCATGAAGTAAAATTTAATTCAATTAAATTATATATTTTGCATACAGGTTATAGGTATTTGCTACAGTGTGCTATTAATAAGCTCCACAATGCCCTAGGTTGGGCCTTTATTAGTGATATTTGAAACTCAGATAAAGGCCACTCTTTATCAATACTAATAAAGGATACCCCCTTTTAATGGTGTCGAGGACAACAACACTTTTTTGGTGTTATTAAAGTCCTTTTTGTGTGGTGTTAAAAGACATATCTATAGTAGTGCACATACATACATGCTCATAGATATAAACATTCATAAATAAAAATATACTTGTGTAATTATTTTCAATTATAAATTTATGTATGTATATAAAAATATTATAAGTTTATTTTAAAGTGTGTTTTTTGTATATGATACATATACCACTTAATTTGTACATATATTTATTTATATGTGTGTACATAATTATATAAGAATACATTATATATATATATATATATGTATTCATTGATTTATATATATGTTCATGTAGGTGATCATTAATTTTTAGATATATTTATTGATATGATGGTATAAAAAATATAATTAATATACAAAGTGTATAAACAAAATATACATTCTATATTTTATACAATAAGATTTATGTTGTATTTACAATTATATATATGTTAATTTATATTTTTAAATACTTAAATATTTTCATGGTTCATGCATGTACATATATATAGTTACATGTACAAATAGATATGTATATTTTTAAATAATTATAGCAATATATATGTATGTAATTAAAATATACATGTGGGTGTGTAAGATAAAAACTTAAATCTATTATGTAATTTGGTTTTGATGTGTTGGTATTCTAAAAATTAAATCTATTAGCTTTTATAATAAACGTAAAGCTAGATAATCTTCCAGAGTCCCACACTGCACATAACCCAATGAGTATTTTTTATTTTTTTGGATTAGGACACCCAAGACTATAGCCTTGTCATTATTATTATTATTACATCCGTCTAAGTTGATAAGAAAAAAATGGAATTATATTAATTGTGAGGCTTGAGACCAAGACCACACATGAAACTTATATAGCCTTCTCATTTTTTTGTATTTTCCCATTATTCATAGACAGAAGATGGATTCCCTAAGCCTTCCCCATGTAATCATCCTTCTTCTTTAGTTAAAGTAAAAAGACGAGACGTTGTCCCCTATGGTCTCCCACCCCACTGCCATGAACCTCCTCCTCCTGGTCATTTTCATCCATTCCATGCTCTTCATCCTTCATTTACTATACTCCTCCCTATGTACCGGAGCTTTGAAGTCCATTTCTGTCAGAGTCCTGGCGGTTTTATTCTTACTGGATCTCATGGCCGCACCACTCGCCTTTCTCTTCTATGTCCTCCAACTGCTCCTATACATGGTGTTTCATAGGATCAATCATAGATTAGTGGACACTTCCAGACCTACCCTAACCATGATCTTTCATTGGTTCATATGGGACTACCCAGCTCCATGAGGACGTCGACCACTGGTGTGATCACATGCACCTCACTCCCTCCTGTCATGGATCTGATCTCCCTTCCCCAATATTATGGCTAGGGTTTAACCTAGTTTTTATGTTAAAAAAATTTAATGTGTGTTTCCATCCGATTTATTTTGCTTTCAGGTTGAAAGGGAGAAACTTTCTTTTGCGTTTTGTGTTTGCACATTCATTCGCCATCTCCGATGTATACGTACGGAGGGTGGGATCATGTGGGGAATATAAGAAAAACTCAAAATCCAACGCACCACTTTAAATTTTTTTTTTCACATAAAATATATGAGCATCCATACTCACACACATATATACATTATTATAGGTATAGACATATTAATATATTTTAATATGAAAAATAAAATAGAGATATTTATATTTTAAATAAAATTGAAGAATAATTTTTCTATACAAATGAGTTATATATTTAAAAAAAATTATATATAAATATGATTAAATATTTATTTATACAATTAAATTTTTATATCTATGTATATAAATATATATATATATATATATTGAAAGGAAATGTATTCCTTATATTAAAATATTAGCCAATGTAACATTACACAACATTGGAAGAAATAAAACAAACCTGCAAAAGGGGTCCCAACCACCCCGTAAAGTTGTAAGAAAATGGGAAATACGATTACCTTCATTCCCAACTAAAGAAAACTCACATGGTGATATCTAAAATTCCATCAGATAGATTTTATCCACAATAGATCCAAGAACATGAATATCCCCTTCACCTTGATCAAAAGCTTTAAAAATAATTTGGAAATCAGATGTCCACAAAAGTATACGTATATATTTAATGATAATAACCATATAATATGGAAAATGATAATATTTGAACACTGTAATATATATATATATATAAATGAAAGTCATCCCTCAGAACAAATTAACCCTTCATAGAAAATGGACAAGAAGATCCTCTTAAAATGTATAGATCTTCATAAGATTTAGTTTGATATCTAATAGATCCCAAACAGATAGTTATATCAAAATTTATGGCAATTTAATGTTCAGGTCATGTTTTCAACTTATCTTAAGATATTAATTAATTCATTAATTTTTTT
Organism: Viscum album; assembly: GCA_963277665.1. NCBI lineage: Eukaryota > Viridiplantae > Streptophyta > Magnoliopsida > Santalales > Viscaceae > Viscum > Viscum album. The sequence goes on from OY728128.1 coordinate 331,702,332, forward strand.
CTATCTACAAATTGTAATGAAATAAATATTACATAATACAAAATTACAAATTAATAATTTGTATTAGTTTTTATTTATTATTTAAAAAAATTACAAAATATTTTACATGTTATGTGTAAATGAATATTTAGTATTATATAATTCATATTTAGGAAAATATTATATATATATATATATATATCAATAAAAATATATTTATATATTCAAATAATATTTTTAATAATTTATATTTTTTATGATGGATACCTTTTATCACCATAAAGAAAGTCCCTAATAAAGAGCTCCTTTGTCTGTATAAAAAAAAGCACAGATAAAAGCTATGTATAAAATTTATAAAGGAGGTCTTTCTCAATGCTAAAAAAATTAATAAAATCCATCCTTTATCACCTCTTTTGTACCGCTCATGGATACCCCTTTTACCGGTTCTTTTATTTATTGTTATTATAAGTACGTCCTTTATCAGTGGATTTATTTTAACATTGATAAAATATAGCACATGATGTGCATGAACCACAAGTTAGAAGTGTTTCGTATTTTTTTCAGGTAAAAACTATGGTGGAGAGAGAAATAATATATAATGTTACGTGTCTGAGATCAGAAAAAATGGTGAGTATGCTAGAAGGAAAATGCATAAAAAACAGTGTTTAGCGACATTTTATTTACCGACAGCCTTCAAAACGAATGATAATTTTTTTAATTTTTATTTATTTAACGGTGTTTAGTGATGGTTTAGCAGTGGTTTAACGATGTTTAGAGGTGATTTTTTTTATTTATTGGTAGATTAAACTATCAATAAATACAAAAATATTGAAAAAACCACTACGAAATGATTATCAACATGCAAATATGTGACTCTATTAGAAAGCATCAATCATCATTTATCGATCATTTAAATCATAACTAAATGCTAAAAACTCTTCGTTAAACATGTAGATCATTCTTAAAGTGGGAATTTCGAGTACTATTATAGAAAAAAATGATTATGATAGGGAAAAAAGGTCCTTGAAATGCATGTCATGGTTAGAAGGATGAATTGGACATTGATGAAAAGAATGTGGAGCATGCAACTAAATTAACTCTATAATGATTTTTTATTATATTTTATGAATTACAATTATTTTATAATTTTAATTATCCTAATATCTAAAATTATTTATTTATTTTTTATCCCATTTATATATAATTACTAATGTATACAATATATTCTTTCAAATCGTTTTTCTTTAATTATATTTTTATCCTATTCCCATCAATGTTTTGTCCCAAATTATTTTCATTTAAGAGTTTTTATTTTTTTATTTACTTATTTTGGTTTCATTAATATCAAATTTTTTTCATTGTTTTATTGATTTTGAATGTATATATTAAATACACTGAAACACCATTCAAGAGGCCATTAATATTAATGGTTTTACATTTTTATAATATGAGGGAAATTTACCATGCCCTTCCTCCTTCAATGGATTAAATTGAAACTAATACATGCTCTTCATTCTTCACAATTTACCATGCTCCTCACAATGTTGATCTGTTTTCCCTATTTTTTCTGCAAAATATGATTCCAACTGTGCAGACTCATGCATTTTCATTATCTATTTTAATTAAAAACCCATTTTTTCATTCCTATTCTATTATTTAAGAAAATAAATTAACATTTCATGTACATAAATATATTTTTTTGTGATCCAAATATTAGAATGTGTTTAGTAAAAAACATGTACTCTAGTTTTGTTCAGATCCAATAATTTAGTAAATTAAAAGGAATGATCTTAATTTATCTTCCGTCTTGTTGTTAACTTTTTTAAAATAAAAGAAAATTAATTACTTTATAATATACTTCAAAACCATAATTTCTATCAAATAGTTCCAATTTTGAGATGATTAAAAATCTACATAATATTTTTCATTTTCTGCATATCATTTCTTATGATTTAATTTAATATCACCAAACAGATGAAATTGGTTCATCCCATCATATCTTTTATTTTCTCCCCCAAATCCCCCATGCCAAACGAGCTGTTATTCTATTCATTCCAAGACTTATTTCACAGAAATAGAAGTATACATAAATTATTTAGTGATCGATGGCGATGGTAATTGATGACGGTGGTGTTAAAAATTGGCTCGATATATGGATTTATTGCCAATAGCGGTGGTGATCATCCTTTGCAAATATTGAAACAAATTGTCGGATTGTCCCACACCCCTCTCACTAGTCCACAACAAAGAAAAGTTATCCACTATATGGGGAGTGGTGTTAGTGAAAGATCCATTATAATCAAGTTAACAGGAGGTCCACCAATCGTCATGTTGATGAACACCCTATTGGGATCCAATTCCTCCAACCCCATTCCATCTAGACCAAACACATAAGAATTTCATGGAATCTATCCTAAAAACCACGAGTGATAGTAGAAATTCCTCATCTAAACTTATATGTGAACCACTATCCTTTATGGAAATTGATGTGGGAAACCAAATACCACATAATTAGATCCATCTAATTCAAATTATATTGCACCTAAACCTCAATTTATCTCTCCACTAGGACAAACTCTCTACCCACTATTTTTAGAAAGACTTTAGATACACATATTCATGTTTTGGTCTCTCCCTTGTTCCAACGTTAGTTCTTACGGCTAGGGTTTAACCAATTTTTGCTGTGAAAAAATATCATGAGCTCACAGTTTTTTTGCGTATTCACCCGCCATCTTCAATGTATATGTACAAAGGGTGGGATCATTTGGGTAAAATAGGAAAAACTAAAAATCCAAAGCACCACATTTTTTAGGAAAAGATTATTAGTATAAGTGGGAGATTTTGGGGTGTTGGATTTGGGTTAGGGATTCATCCTTTTCCAACTCACACGACATTTCTCGACGGTGTCTCATGCTAGATTAATGTTGAAAAATGTGTTTACATATTATTCTAACTGAAAATACATACATAAAAACAAAATTTATAAATTGTTTGACAAAATAAATAATGTTTTCATTTTTTAAAAAAATTAATTTATAATGTGTTTAATTATATAAATGGGAAACATTTTTCAAATGACAAAAATGAAATTAATAGATTTTTCGGAAAAAAAATTATTTCTATATTATTTTTTAAAAATGAATATATTAGGATATATATTTAAAATAATTTATTTTTTTCCCTAAAAATTGTAAAAAAAATTCTAACGTACATTCTAATTCATTTTTGAAAAATTAAAATATAAAATATTTTACAACATCAAATGAAACCTCACATTTGGATGCTAAACACGTGAGGACGTGTTTATTTTATCCTATTGCTAAAATATATACTTCGCCATTCCTACCATATCATTTATTCCTCTCTAATGGAGATAGTAGTACATAATATTAAATAAGAATATATTGATAATAAAGATATGTTTCTTCTCAAATGTTGCATATTTTAGAGAGTTTCTTATAGAAAAATACGTATCAAACAATTTTTCCATTTCAACATCCATTTTTAGTAATATAAAAAGTTTATTTACATTAAATTAATCAGATTTAGGTATAAAAATATTTATATAAATATATAGAGAATATTTAAACAACTACACATATAGACGGGTGTCTATTATTTATACTAATAATAATATATTAATAATAATCATACGAAAGTGTATGAATATATATATATATATATGTTCATGTATCTATGAACATTGTATATTTATATATTGAAATGACATTTAATTAATTACACATTCACACACACAACAATATAAATTTAGCTAGGGGCGGATGGTACCTTGGGTGTAATGTAAGGACTAGGAATGGTATGGTGTGACATCTACCAATACCCTCATAACCCATACTCTATTGGAGGTATGCATGAGTGGTAAAGTCATCCCATAATTCCAGATTCAATGAGATTTGAAATCCCATAAGTCACCTTTTCTTAGCTACAGAGTGATTTAACCCTTGGAAGGAGTGTGACATGTCCTTACTGGTTCGGGTGTGTGTGCATTATTTCCATTACATACAATCTACAGGACATTAATATATTATTTATATGTATAAAATTTATAACATATTTAGTATTTACATTTATAAAAATAATGTATGTTTATAAATAATATATATATATATATATATTAAAATATATTTTAAATATGAAATAAATATTTTTATGAAAATTAAATATAAAAATATAATAAAATTTTAAAAAAAATTTGAAATATATAAATATATTAAATGTACATATTGAACTAAAATTATAGAATATATAAATAATATTTAAAAAAATATTACATTTAGAAGAAAAAAATTTTATGAAAGGAAATTATACTATATGTAAATTTTATACAATTAAAATTTATAATTTATATATTTGTGTATAAATAGTTTTATATTTAAATATAATTTATAATACATTTATATGAGTAAATATATTTTTTTATTTTTTTACTTATGTAAATATAATTTATATTTAGTTTATTTATAATTTATTAAGTATATATATATAGAGTATTTAAATATATAAATATAATGTGTACATACTTTAAGAAAATGAAAAAATAAATTTATGTATATATATGTTATAATATAATTTGAAATAAAAATTTGTGTATTTAAAAAAAATGATATTTATAATGATAATTAAAATTACAAAATAATTGAATATATATATATATAATATAAGTAAAAATAAATATCTAAAATATATAAATATAATTTACGAAAATAATTTATTTTTTAGAATATAAATATTATTCTTTGAATAATATTATACACACACAAATATATATGTTCATGTGTGCATGTGTGTTAATATAAGTATAAAAAAATAACAAAATTGAAATGTAAAATGATTTATATAAATATATATGACTATGGGCGCGTGTGCACACACAAAAAAATATTACATATTAAGTGAGTTTTCTAGGTTATGTGGTTCAACAATAATTTTAAGGGTTGAACAATGTATGTTCGACCATAAATGTCCTAATGTTCTTTTTTTTCTAGTTGTAATTGTTAGGTTTAGTTTTGATAATAATTTTCTAGCAAAATAATTTGATCTTTAAAGATAAGTTATTTTAGAAGTCTAACATTCATTTCTCAGATGGAGATGGATAAGGGGAAATGTGTGATGGCCTCCAGGTTTTAGTATAATCTACTTTTAAATGTTTTGGAGTGGTGTTTCAAGATCTAGTGTTTTCAGATGGGATATAGAGTTCTAAAAGAATTATAAAAGGGTATTCAACTACCATAGATCACCCCTTAGCCAGCCATGAGTTTTATAAAACTACCAAAAAATAAGATTTTATTAGCACTAAAATGGCCTTTATCAGCACTAAAAAAGCACAGATAATAGAACCACTATTAGGGGGTCCCTTTTATCAACACTTCCAAAAGAAATAATAGAGGTTCCACTATATCAGTGTTATTCAAAGCGCTCATAAAGACCACATTTTTCAGCACTTCAAAGGGCACTGATAAAGTCCCCATTTATTAGTGCTTCAAAATAGGGCCGATAAAGTGTCTATTTATCAACTCCTCAATTAGAATTGATAAATTGTTCCTTTATCATCACAATTTGAAGTGCTCATAAAGACTTCCCTGCCAGAGTGTGCTGTTTATATAACAGCACTCCCAGCCAACCAGCAAAAAAACATAACCAAACCAGCAAAAATAACCCATACAATCTAGAAAAAACCTGCAAAAAAATAACCACCCATAGTATATACAAAATATCCACATACACGATGAAACTGATGAAAAACAAAACAGTGCGCACAAAGGTTTGGAAAACAATGCTATATACATTTAATTGAAATTAATTATATAAAAATATTCAGTCATGGTATATACCAAAATAGGACTTCAATATACATTTTAAAAAATGTTTTATAAAATTACATTTACAATTATCCAATAAACAGGTAAAAACATTAATGTTTTCACTTTTGACATATGTGGTCCCCTTTAAATATTTCCTCTAATGGTAATAGTTTCCAAATAAATCATACAAATTCATGAAAAAGGTTCCACCTATATAATAAAACAAATATTATTTTAGTAATACTATAATCAGATAAATTAAACATTAATATGAAGAATACATTAAAAAAATGTAAATTTTTAATAAAAGTGACACATTTAAAGTTATACTAGTCACACATTGCATCATATTTAGGTGAGGTTGATTTCTACACATCACATATTATTGAGGGATCATTTTCATAATGTATCAAAATAATCGGAATGCATTTCCTTGGTTTTTAGTATGACAGATGTGTTTTTTACTAAAAAGTCATTTCAAACTAAAAACATGCAATTTGAGTCATACCAGTTGCATCATGCATTGGTTTTATATGAAACTACTTAATTCATGTCACAAGGTACATAAAAATCGTTGTCATTAATTTTGAAGACTATCATAGTGTGTTTCTATGTTTTCAGTGAGTGACATGTTTTTGAGTTAAACTGTCAATTTTAACTAATAGCGGAAATGTTTAATCATACTTATCACACCATTCATCAGATTGAGGTGGGGTTTATTCCTACAAGTCACAACTGAATCATGGATGTTTTCCTAAAATATAAAAATAATATGAATGTGTTTTCTCTATTTTTAGTATGTGAGTTGGGTTTTTTTATTTGAATTGATGTCAATTTTAAATAACAAGACACATTTGGAGTTATATCAGTGACACCATGCATCTTATTGAGGTGTGGTTGATTCTAACACATGAAAAATTACTGATATATTGTAGTTATAATGTATTAAAACAATGATAATTAATATGGTCAGTTTTTAGTATGTTAGTTGAGTTTTTTTCTAAAATATCATTTCAAACTGAAAATATGTAATTTGAGTCATAACGGCCACATCGTGCATCGGTTTGATGTGAGAATACTTCATATATGTCAAAAAGGACTTAAGAATCACTATCCTTAATATGGAAGACAATCAGAGTGTGTTTTCTTGGTTTCCAGGGGTGAAATTTTTTGAGTTAATATATTAATTTTAAACTGATAGAAGATACTTTTATTCATACTCGTCACACCATTTTTTGGATTGAGATGGGGTTGATTCCTACATGTCACAACTGACTCATGGATCCTTGTCCTAAAATATCAAAAACAATCTGAATGCATTTCTTTTGGGTCACTACAAAAAAATTAGAAAAATAAGTAAATTTTTTATATGTATTTGGATAGTGAAATATATTTATATATACCATGATACTTATTCAGTTGTAGTACTTTTCAGGTTTCTTTTCCTTTCCCCTGGACTCATTCCGTGATGTAGACAACATTCTCACACCACCCTATCATAATATAATCCTCATTAAAACATAATATAAATTATACAACTGGATGTTTAGTTCTAAAATGTTGAATGTAGTGGATTAAAAATTAACACACTCCATGATGTGTGGCTAGTTTTTGGGATTTCCATTCATTGAATCTAGAAAATAATTATTTGGAGTGTCCAACTTGAATGTAATGAGAATAAAATGCTGCCTAAGAACAAAAAAATAATATGTAATGAAAGAAATTAAAATATATTTGATACGATTAAATTATAGAGTTTTACCCCTGCATCATTAGTATTAAGTAGAGTCTGTCATCTGTAATTTCTTTGTTAAAAATTTGAGCAGTCCAACCACTATTTAACCCTCTTTTTTGTAAATTATGTCTTCTTATTCTGTAGAGGTGACATAATGACTAATGAGTCAAAAAAAATTACATGGGGAAATAACTTCAATTGCTTTTATTGTATATGTCTGTGAAAAATATGAAATGTATTTAGTCATAATTATAATAGTATACCATCTTTTAGAAAATAAAATCATGAAAACATACCTCATGTAAACATTTACAACTGAGTTGTCTTACCCATCATAGTCTAGGATTTCAGTTTCACTCTCAACACTAATGAATTATGGATCTTACCCCATGTAAATAGTTTCTTTGAAATCAGTTATGTGATTACCACCATCTTTCAACTTTGTATCCACATGAGCCTTAAATAATAATAAATGTGGATATAGAACAGGGGGTTAAGGTTCTTTGGGTAGATCATTTTGATTGGTTGGTTGATCCTTGAGGTGGGTTTGAACTGGTCTTTCATTTCACCCCTTAACTTTTCCCATCTATAATAACATGCATCTTTTCAGAACATTTTTTATTAAATTTTTATGGTTCAAATTGAAAATTAAATTAGAAATGAATACCACACAGTCGAAATGTTTTTACAAGATGTGAATGTTATACGATGAATGTTCCAAGAGCTTGTTCGACCATATAAATATCTGCAACATCAATTAAAGCATGTAGCTCAACACTCATCTCTTGGGATACTATAATTGACAGTCTGATATGATATGTCAAAAGTGGTATATTGTGTAGCATGTCATTCTGGATATTGAACATTGTATCCCTCACTACAAGTTGATGGGTGGGTGTTGATAGATATAAATCATTTTAATTTTCATCATATAGAATATCAATATAGGAAATGTATCAGTATCTAGTTTCCATCGGATTTACACTTCAAAGAAATATTTATTTGAAAATTGAATACCTAAGTTAATAATTGTTTTTTTGGGAATGGATCACCTCAAAATTGGTGGGGTGGGGCGGGATCATCACGCGTGGGTTGTTCTTTAGTTGTTTCTTCTCTTTTCCTCCTCCCATCAAACTTTCTATCATCTATCTTTGGTATTGTAATTCTTCTTGAAACATAGATAATGTTTTTCTCATCTTTATTATTTCCTCAGTTTGATCCTCTTCTTGGTGTTTTCTCAAAATATGTTTAGGGTGTTACCCCAATACACACACCTCTAATGCGACCATACTTATCTCGCTTCTTCAAGGCAACTAAACGTTTGTCTAGATCCGGTGTTTGTGTTTTTGATTCTTATGACTATGTGAGATAGAAAATATAGATAAATAAGTAATCATTATTATGTAATAAGGATTTAAATAAAAACAAATTTCTATTATTTCATTCTTACAAATGTTTCCAACACTTTTTGTGTGTTTTTATATATTATTTTTTCCATCTTTAGTTACACGCATCTCCTTTTATAGCACATGGCATGGGATGGAAGTGGCTATTGATTTGGACTCTTCAAGCTACATATAAACAAAATAACATAGTTATTTTTTTGTTTTATATAACCTAATATAATTATGATAGATTTAAAATATTTACCAAATTTTTTCATGTTATGCATACCCCATCCTTGCTTTATGGTAGGGGTATGCTGGTTTTGATGCCTGTTGTTTATTTTCAGCACACAGGTGTTGATTCATAATTAAAACATTGTCAATCAATGTGATGAATAAACGTACCATCAATCGACATATTACCGAACATAATGTTCCTAATAACATTGCTTCAAACGATGACTTGTAAAAGCATCCCATGATTCTTCGATTATTAGGTGTGCATAAATAAGAGGTGGGTGCAGTTTTATTTTCTCTTTAGCATCATAAAGATGTTATTTAATTAAAAGTGTTCGAAAACCCCTATTAATCCTTCCACAAACCTTTAATACATAGTCTTTGTGTGAGTCATCTACTATAAATTCACTTTGCAAGAGATGATGAAGTGTAAGTCAATGTTTCATTATTTAATTTTTAGTAAATTAAAAAAATCATATTATAATGTTACCATAATATCTCCCCACATCACTATCTTAATCTCAGCCACAACATGGTTCCATGAAGTTACATCAATATCCACATGTTACTGAGTGATGATTCCAATGTAAATACTAAACATGGCCTTGTTGGGTTTAACATATTTTCCTCGTTTATTCCATCCAATCTCATATGTGATTCTGTTCTCTTTAGCCATAAATATTTTTTTTCTAATACCTTCAAAATACGGTGATTCTATTTTTTATGTGTCTTCAGTGTTTCGTCACCTTTAATTTCCTTGGATCCACCATCATCAATATGTTACTTTGGAATTGGATGGCTAACATCGACATCTAGAGATGGTTGTTGTACCTATACATTGGGAGCAACAACAAGTTGAGAAACCTATTGTTCATCTTCACTGAAAGTATCAGCATGTTGAGAAACCTATTGTGCCTAGGGATTGGGAGCGTCATCACTTGAAAAAGTCATTATGTTAAAAATTGGTTTAACATTTAATTTTGATAACTTAATATAAGCAATGATTAGAAATTAACATAAGGAAACAGATTGAGAAACCTATTATTTGTATGCATTGCGAGCAGCAGCAGGTTGAGAAACCTTTTGTTCCTAGGGATTGGGAGAAATACCATGTACATAAGTCATTATCTACAAAAGTGGTTTAACATTTATTTTAGATAACATAAATGAATCAGTGAACAGATATTTTCATAACAAAACATGATGTATATTACAAAAAAAAATATAACATGATTATTGAACTCTCCTTTTTTTAAAGGTTGAATGGATTTGACCCCTCTATCGACTATCCAAATTCATTTATTATGGTCTCCTCAAACATAAAAAATACCATCTACCCTTGGACCACTATGAAATGATTGTGATATCCCAATGAAAGGGTCATCCTTTGTTGAATTTTAGTCAGTCTCTTTAGTGGTTTTGGTTGATTACAAAATAATTGAACAGTTTTGGTTTGCAAGATCGATAAAATAAAATACTTGTATTGCATGTGATTCCATTATAAACAGTTCATCTTTGTACCCTTCCTTACTGAAATAAACTTTAAAAAATAAAAACTCATCAATATTAACATCACATCTTTTATCAACTCACTTTAATTAAAAAATAAGCACTCGTAATGTCATATGATCCAACTCACACATTTTTTTGATGATGCCAAAATATGACATATTCGCGTAAATTGGATTTATGTCCTTAGCACTAGAAACATGCATCGCTTCAACCTCAAGTGTAACCCCACTATTCTGTTGGGTACTCTCTTCATCATGTTCATTAGTATAGACTGTATAACCATTAATTACATAATCATTGTAAGATAATATGTACACACTTGGTCCTCCAACTATCCATCGAAGTCGTTCTGAAATTGAGTCTTGGTTTTCTTTTGAATCTTGAAAAATATGGTTTTGAAAACATCCTATAAACTGTTGATTATGTTTATTTGATATCCAATTTTCATCCCTTTATGAATTTGAATACCTAATAATTTCTTTTTGGGTTTCAACATATGGTTCAACATCTAAACTATTATGAACAACATAAACATGGTCCTACTCTGGATCTGTAATATTGATTGTGATGAAATCCTTTCCAGAAATTCGTTCACACACAATTATCCCAATTTGACAAGATTCTGTTAGAACAATTCATTGCACACCATATAGGTATTCAGTACAAAATTCAATGGATTTCTCAACAATATATCATACTGCAATAGAACCCTCTGGCTGAATTCAATTTTTGACATTCCCTTTCAAAACCATCATATACTGTTCAATGGGGTAAATCCATCTATTGTACACAAAACCACATAGATGAATCTCTCTCACCAAGTGAACCATCAAATAAAGTATTATATCAAAAAATGTTGGCGGGTGAAACATTTATAATTCACATAATGTGACGACAATTTATTTTCAATAGTCGACAATTTGGTCGGGTCAATAACTTTTCTATATATAGCTTTGAAGAATAAAAATGCATTCATTAATGTATGTAGAAATTCTTGGGAAAAATAAAACTTAATGCTATATAAATTAGATCATTCATCAAAACATGGAAGTCATGTGATTTTAGACCATTTAACATTAAATTGTGCATTGACACAATGATCTTGATATTCGATGAATATCCCTCTAGAAACTTTACATCATTAAAGACTATGAAAACTAATATCTCTCCTACCTTGAACAATTATAAGAAGTAAGAGAAAGAAATGTTCATTTTTCACCCATTACTGGTGCTAACTCTTCTTGTATTCCCATGTCAGTCATGTACAACAAAGCCTTAATTCCATCCTTTGTTTTGCTGGGGTCATTTAGCATCGTGTCAATGACACTATCACATTCATTTTTTTCAACATGCATAACATCAATAAAATTCCTGACGTACACATAATTCTTTAATAATAATTCAAAAAAATGATTTCTTTTTCCAACTGTATTTCGTAAGGTTTTTTCAAAATGGTTTAGCAAAAGCAGTTTCCACATCATTTTCTTTCTCAAACAGTTGATCACCTGTTAGTGGAGACATTGGTTTACATTCATCTGAACTTCCCTCAACTGATTTCGTCCAAGATCGGTACTTATTTCTTCAGGGTACAAATCTGTGATGTCCTAGAAACACAGTTTTTGATGAATGTTTCAAGCTAATTGATTTTGTACTTTGTTTGCAGATGGGACACCCAAGAGTTCCTTTAATGTTATATCCTGAAAATTTTCTATAAGCGATAAAGTCATTTATCATCCTATAAAACATGCATCTCAATGTGAAATACTCATTTTTGTATGCATCATACATCATAACACCTGAATTCCACAATAATTTCATATCATTGATCAATGGAGCCAAATAAACATCAATATCATTACTTGCTTGTTTTAGTCCTGATATAACCATAAGTAACATGATGTGTTTTCATATCATGTATAACCATGGTGTAAAGTTATAATTTACCAACATAACTGTCAATGTACTGTGAGTGATGGTTTGAAAATAAAAAATATTCACTCCATCTGTAGATAACGTAAGATGAATGTTTCTCGGCTCATTTCCAAAGTCAAGATACTCTTGATCAATTATCTTCCACTAAGGAGAGTATTCCAGATTTCATAGTTTTCCATATTTATTTCTTCTATCTGTGTGCCATGTCAATTTTTCTGTAGTCTCCTCACTTCTATATAGGCACATAATCCTTGGAATGATTATAAAGAACCCTGAAACATTTGTAGGACTAGATTCATCATTCTTATATTAAGAATAACCACACTTTGGGAATTCCCTAAGTGATTTGTGGCCCTTTCAGAATAGTGTATAGTCATTCAGGAAGGTGTATATTCTCTCAGAGATCATACCCATCAAGTGTATCATTTTTTTGGAAACATATGTTCTTCTCGGAAAATAGTTGTCCTTTGGGATCATTTCATTAAAGATATCAAGTAATTCTGTAAAACTGGTGTCACTCCATCCATTTCTTACTTTCAAATTATATAGCCTCACTATGGATAATATTGTTGTATATTTAGAGCAACCATCATATAGTGGAATCTTTACACAGCTCTTTAACTGCTAATTTTTTTTGGTAAATCATAAAGTTCAGCTTAAACTATCCTTGTGATTTACTTAATATGATCTTCATCACCAAGAACATCTATAATCACATCCTCAATAAATTCTTCTTCATTTTCCATACATGTAATCATATCAAATGATCCATAAAATGCAGTGTTATCCCATTCACTAGCTACATTCTCTTTTTCCTAGTGTTTATTCCAACATTTATAACATTGATATATTCTGTGACAGATCAAGTGTTCTTCCAAATCCACTAGACTAACTTGTCTTGAATAATAACTGCCCAAACACAAACTAAGGATTTGAGAAGGATCATATGAATGATCTTTTTCAAACTTGATTAACTCTTTCACTCTATCTTCATACGCATTTTTCAAATGATTGGAATCCATCCAATCTTTATTCATATCCATCCAACTTGATTTGTTCATATTAACATTTAACAAAATGAATACTAAAAATGTTGATATAAAAATTAACCAAGGCTAAAAATGTTATAGACTTTAAATCTCCTATGAAAAATATTTATAAAATCATAGTTAAAAACCCATAAAAAACCAACAATTTACACAAATTCCTCATTAAAATAACAAATTATTTTTAAAATAAACCATTTATTTCCTAAAATAATTTCTCAAAACCCCATTTTAATACAATTTTAAATAAAGTTAATACCAAAAAGGGTATGTTGAACACACATATTTTTTTAAGAAACATTTAAAAACACTTGAAATAATTTTAAAAGTAAACCCCTAAAAAAATCACTAGATGTCATTGTCACTTCCCTCTATCTAGAAAATGAAAATAATTGTTGGGCGCACACCTTATATGTCTCATGGCACCACTATCTAGCTCTAATCACTACTTTTTAGTGTTCCTATGATCAAACTTATGGATTGGACAACCCATCATTGGTGGGTGATCTCCTTTTCTTGTGTTCTAACCCCCTCCCCCCCTCTAGCTACTCAAAACCATATTCACATTTAAATTTATGATTAGTGATTAACACTATCACACTCACCCGTGAACATTGAAACTTGTTAACTTATTCACATGTATTATTATGAGTAGAGCTTGACACAATAAAACTCACCATTTTGTGAACCTATAGACCAACATCTGATATATATTTCATCAAACAATAACATTATCCAACCAATTAAACCATACTTAACTAATCATAAGGGAACCTTCCCACTAGCATTGTCTAAAACAAACTAGGGGGACCATAGAAGTGTGTGTACCAACTAGGGTAGCGTGAATCAAGACCTCCCACCAAGACACCTAAGTTACCATAAACAAAAAACCATGTAAGTGAGATGGAAATCAATTTAATTACTAAATATTTCTCACACCTCACCTCCAACACGATCACAAATAAATTCCCCTTTTCACATCTTACATCCACCATATAAATAATTAATAACCCGTAACTGGTGAAATAAGTTTAAGGGAAATTATTGAGGGTCACATGAGAAATAAACCATTTAATTTTTAAAGTGAAAAATGGGTCTTCACATGAAAACCAAATTTGTATGTAGAGTCTCACTCCCCTTATTTAAAGTCTCATTATTTTAATGATTCTGGAAGAACTTGAAAAAAAATCCATTTTTCTTTCAAAAACATTTTCCAACCACATGGAAAATTACTTTGAAAAACCAAAAATGGAATAAGGCATAAATTTACTATAAAACATTTAAATGACCCTGTGAACATTTTCAAATATTATTTCCATGAGAAATAATCTAATTTAAAAATAATACGTGAAATTCTTATGAAAAACCCCTTATGAAAAGCATAGAATTTAGGAATGAAATTTATAATTTCACCCAAGAACCCATACATTTCTATACTTTAATTGAAAAAAAATTATAAAGTATACACATTCTATGAATTTTAAAAAAAGTAAAGTGAAAAGAAACACCTACTTTAAACCAAATGGTAACCAATACACAACATTTCACCTTCCTTGGAAAGAACTAAAAAACCGCAAGCTTTAAATATACATGAAAAATAAATTGAAGTTCCTAGGAGAAGGAGAAACCTATGGAAAATATGGAAGAGAAGAGGGATGGGGGATATAAATGAGAAAGAGTGGGAATAATTCTTAAAATGTAAAAATAATTGTTTTCATAAATAATTCAAAAAAAATCACATAAATCTGACATAAGAAATCGTAGAATATTATAATTCTCATTTTCCAAAATAAATCACATCATAATAATGTAATAATTGTAGCTAAAATATCATTACATGGAAAACAATCAAAAGATGATAAATATAAGTGTAAATACAAAACTTTTCACAACATACTTTTAGAACATTGATATGAAAATTATATTTAATTTTTTATAGGGAAATAGATTATAATTGAAAATATTTTTCTAAATAGTTCCTAATAAAAAATTATTAAATAGACACAAAGGATTTAAAAATTAGAAGTAAAAATAATTTTAGAATGTTTACTTTTAATAAAATACTTAATAATTTTTACTCAAAAAATGCATAAGGTATTATTTGAGAAAAGACTTTACAATGTGGTAAATAAAAGACCCATACGTCATGGTGTTGTAGATGTTTGATACAATCAGTTTTATTGGGAAAAAATCTATGACCTACCAAGGGATGAGTAGTGTGGTGATGAATTTCATGTTTAGAAATTCATTTTGGGTGTTATATCATCATGATAGTTTGTCATTTGAGTAATTATTAGTTTTGGTTCATGAAAATTATATATATTTTTTGATAACTAACAAGCCTATTTGAGGATGTGGAGAGTCAAAGTGTAAGAGTCATGTTTATGTAGGGGAATTTGGAACTGCAGTTTGTGGGGCCATTCAGGATAGTGTAATAGATTAGGACGATGTATTTCCAATTTGATCCTCCTCTATGACATCGAGGTGTGCATGATGTGTTCCATGTATCTCAATATAGAAAATATGATTTGGATCCTTCATAAGTAAATGATAATGATGAATTTGATTTGGATATAAAATCATCATTTGAGAAACATATACTATGAATTATTGACTGTATTGAAAAGGTAATGAGAAGGAAGACGGTACCTAAAATTTGAGTTTTTTGAATCATGGGAGTATTCAAGAATAATATTGGAATCAAGAGTATGATGTTCATGCTCAGTGGCCCATGATGGTTGACAAATACTTCTAGAGACACTTCTCAGGGCTTATTTTTCCTTATAGGAGAGATTGTAATTGAATTTGCCTTTCTAGGTGTGTTATTACTTATTTTCAGCTGTTCTTTTAAGTGATTTTAGTTATTATTTGTTTGGGTGAAGTCTCATGTATTTTATAAGTGTTTTTAGAGACTTTTAAAATCCTTTAAGGGGATTATGGCTAAGGTAAACCATGTGATTTTATCAAGGATATTATATAGCCTATTAGGGAGGAATGGAGGGTGGAACATGATTGGAACACAGCTAGATCTAACCATGTAACATTCTTTACATAACAATGTAACTAGAAACAAAAAAAAAGTGCGATTAGAACATGGAAAACCAAACCATGTAGCTAAACCATGATTTTACCCTAAAGAGGCAATGATCCTTGCATGGTGGGCACATAGTTTGATAAATTGTGAGACCAAACCATTCATGTGGGATTAATTAATCCAAAAAAATTGGATTTTTTAACTGAAAACCTCCCTAAAACCATTAATCATTTCTCTTATACCTATGGATCTCAATCTTAGGGACTCTAGTGGTTGTTCTTGGTGAATTACTTCCCTATATAGAGAATTTATTTTAGACTTATAGAAGTCAGATCTAGGGATTTCATGTTAAGCGATTGCTTTTCCCTCAATTCTTCTTGTTTATATAATAACTTCTCTATTATCCTTAGGAAATACCCAAGATCGTGACTTTCATGGTCATTTTTAGAAATTTCGACATGATATAATGTGATTCCTTCAATATTCGAAGAAAAAAGGTAGAAATACATTTTTTCTATATTTTTATTAGATTTATCTAGATCTGATCATTATGTTGAATCTTTTTGGGTAAGTATAAACCGATATTATCCATTGACATGTTCTTCTTCTTGTATCTTCACTCCAATCTTTATGTGGTTATTTGGGGTCATTTATTGGGATCATTGATTTTTTATCTTGTTTTAGTTGGATAACCATGATGTTAGGATTTGATACTCTTAATGTAGGAAATCCCTTACCTTGTTATAGAAATTATATATAATTTTATGATAACAAATTCTTGTGTGTTTGTGTGTGTTACCATAATACATTTCATAGTATGACATTTTTGTGTGTGTGTGTGTGACCCAAGAGAACTCCCTTAATAAGTCATGCTTTTGTGTGTTTGTGTGACCCATGATACCTCTCTTATTTTGGCATGTTTATTTATGTTTATAGCTCAATAATTTCCTTTTTAGGGCTTGAATTTGTATATATGTGTATAGATGTAGACTTATATTATCTGGTATCATAGTGACCTATAGACCCTTTATGGATTGGTTAATCCCTTAGAGTGGCAGAATGTGCAATGTGATGCATGATGACTATGGTGGGGTATTGAATGAAAAATACAAGGACATATAGCCTTGTGGCCTGACCTGATACTAGAAGCAAGGTATGATGGTCTTGTGGCTTGACCAGAGATAGTTGGTGGGGCATTATAGATTGATGGCTTGACTTGCTATAATTGGTGATTCATGAAGGAATTATGAATTAACCTAATTCGTTATTGAATTATGACCTATTATAAGAAATAAATTATCTATATGTCCTATTATGAGATTCATGGAAACTAGATATTGATTTTCTTCTGATATGTAGTTGAAGCTAGTAGGGTTGGGGTTCATGGAAGCCTGGTTAGCACATGATGACCCAACATGAGATATTTTTTTACTTGTGAATTTACTTTATTATCATAATATACACTTATATATAACTATTTCTTTTGTGTTAAGAACATATAAGTGGTTTACTACTAATTTTTATACTCACACCCTACACGGGCATCTTAGTGTGTGTGCAAACTTCTTTAACTTGGATTTCAGATGAGGGTAGTGGCCATGATAGGGAAATTATAATGGAGGAGTATATTAATCAAGGTGATATCAAGATAAACTCCAGATTCCTTGTAGAGATACCTTTTTATTTATTTATTTTTCCTTATTTATTTATTATGGTTCTACCACATATTGGGACCTCTTGACTTGTTGCGCTGGATATTTTAAGTCATATTTGTATAGCATGGGTTTAAGTTTTTTTATATGATCTTATTTTTCAGTTTAGGTTCTAATTTTTAATTTGATTATTAATTATACTATTCTGAACTATAATTATTATTATTTACTAATGGAATAGTATAATGATGATGCCACTTATTCCCTCACCACTAGTTGGGAACATATTTTGTACAGGGAAACATGCATGATGTCATGTGACACTTCGGATCTGTCCAGGTGATTTAGTGTGGGGTGTTATAGTTGGGACATAACAAGTAGAAGTTTTTAGATGAGGAATGAGACATAGTTGGTGGTTTAGGTTCCCAAAAAATCTTTGGAGTAGGATCATGAAGTTAAATTTCTAAAAACATTCATCTATAATGGGAACATGAGAAATATATAACGTTTTTGGTAAATGAAGTTGAAATACTTTGAAGACTTTTACTTTTAAAAATAATTTTTATAATAGAAACATAAAAAAGTAGATAATGTTTTATATAAAATAAGTGGAAAAATTGTGGATACATTTCATTATAAATTGAATATTTAATAATATAATCATTAAAAATACATAAGAATAATAAAAAAATTGGAGTGATTGATAAAAAATTTATTTTTGAATGGATGGAGAAACATTTTGAATTTTTGGAAATAACCATGATGAAAAACCACATTGATTTGAAAATTTTTAAATCAACCAATATAAAATATGGTATAGGCAATTTGAATTTTATCAAATATAACTAGTGTGAAAGAAGGACCCCTAAAAACCACAATTTCTAGTGGGGGTGAGTGTTTAGCCTGTGCAATTCACAACATCACTATCAATATCAAACTATAATAAGTGAACCCAATGGGAAAGAGGAGAAAACTAACCACAGAGGTGTGGTTCATTACGTGGTAGAGGTGAGTTCACAGTGTTAGATAGGCACGATTAAGGAGAGGCGCGATTTTGGAGATGCAATAGCAGAGGAGAGGCAATAGTGAAGGAGAGGCACGACGAAGGAGAGGTTAGGCAGAGGAGATGCAATTGCAGAGGAGAGACGTAGTGAAAGAGAGGCACGGTGGAGGAGATCCACAGGTGGAGGATAGGAATGGAGAAGGAGAGCCATGTGGTAATGCTCAGTCCATGGTGGTGGAGGAGGAGGCACAAGAAGAGAAGAGGCAGAGGTGACGATAGCAGTAGGGATCAGCTTCCACGAGAGCTTGTGGGGTGTGAGGAATGAGGAGAAACATAGGGTTTATTTATTAAACCTAACAACACTTTTATCAGTTCTAGATAAAAAACGATGATTAAAGTATGTTTTGTCAATGCCACATTTGAAAGCGCTGATAAAACATGACTTTATTAGCGCTTTTTAGTGCCAGTAAAAGTATGTTTTATCAGGTCTTCTTAATTAGTGCTGATAAAACATACCATTTATTCATAATTATAAATTTATATCCAATATATTTATTACATTTATAATTTTATAAATAAATATAATAAATATAATTATTATAATTTAATAATTTAAATAATAATTATATATATATATATATATAATTTTATAATTTAAATTATAATTAAATATATATAAATATAAATTGATATTTTATTTTTTATTTTAATTCCACAAGTGTTTATATATATATATATATGTCTGCATTTGTGTATATATTAATTAAAGACATATATTTATAAATAAATATATTCAAAAGGTATTCATTAATATATATTTATCATTTTAAAAAAAATATTTTGTAATTTTATAATTATTTAAAAAAAATTATATTTAATTAGTTGTATATAATTGTAATTAAATATATTATATTTAAAAAGTATATACTTATATATAACTAAATATTTATATTTTTAAATATAATAAATATATTTATCATGATTTTATGTATTTATGAGAACATAAAGCTTTATATATATAGGGAATGTAATGACCTGACCCCAAAAGCGCAGATATGGTGCATTATTTTTATACATTGGCATGATTACAAGGAATCATGTCCTGAAAGACCGATCACTATAATAGTCTTGGAAAATAGAAAACATACATGAACATTACATTACAATTTCTAACATAAAACACAACATAAATAATCTTTTGGAGATGCCATTATTCTCTTAGCTTAAACCAGTATATAAATCATAATACACTTCTTGGCATCCTGAGAAAATAAAACCTAAGAAAAGGGTGATCTCAAATGCTCAGTATGGATAAAAAATATAGTGGAAGCTATTATAAATAATCATAAGCATTTTTTGCATGAAATAAAATTGAAACACAATCCCTTTAATCATAAACTTCAGCATAATATGGAAAAGATAAATCAAATAATTCCATTTACTTATTCACATGGATATTCTACTAGTCGAATAATCACATGTAACATTAATTACCAATCTCATAATGATGGAATGAATAATGTCAGTCATCTTAACCACAATGTCAAGGCCTCGTTCCAAGACCCAAAATATAAATTTTTTTATAGCCTAGTACCAAGACACTAGTTTGTCTAATGAGACCTACCGATGTATCTAGGGGATATAACGAGCCTTTCCCGTCACTTACTAAGTCCAATGCATTATTTATATGAAAATTTTGAAACACAACATTAACATTTCTTTTAAAACTAGCATATAAATTGTCAATAATTTAATAATAAACCTTGAATTGTATAAAAATAGCACATCCATAATCAAACATACAATAACCCATTCAATAAAATATGGAAGATTTTTTTATAATAAATCAACCTCAATAAAAAATAATATCTAGTAAAGGATGTTGACTTAGTTAAAAATTATCAGTAAATCTCATTGAGAGAAATATCTATTTTTTGTGAAATAATTTATAAGTAAACCATTTATTAAGGAAGTCATTTAAAATTGAATTTTTAATCAATGTATCCCATACCACTTTTAAACTTTTGAAAGGTAATAAAAATTTAAAACAATCATTTCCATATAAATAAATACTTAAAATCATTTTGAAACCATGGACATTAATTAAAAAGATTTAGAAAAATAAATCATTAAAAATTTTAAATTGCAGATCTTACTAAATAATCCCTTCCACACAACCTTAAAATATTACTTTTGAAAAAGTTTCTATGAAACAAGGACATAGATGATAAATATGTCCCAGTAAATACATACACATAAACAATCTCGGATAATAATTAGATTGAGGAATTAACCCTTAACTCATACTTTCCTTTAGTCGAGGGTACATTTGACCTCCTCTATAAAGACCATAGTATGTTATTAAATTATACCATAACCATATTAAAACTTATTATATCATATATTATTCATTTATGAATTTATTCTACCCATTTAATAATAATTTCCATGTTAACATAACATTTCTGGTAATCATCATTTTCTTTATCATACATGTTTTAATTTATTATTATTGATATTATCACATAGATCATGGTTTAAATACTTCTAGAATATAAAACATGATTTATATATCATATATATTTAGAATATAAATATGTATAATAGATAGATATACGAAATGGAAACACCGTTCATGGAGATAGTAGTATGTACGTACACATGAACGTTGTTTCCGTTTTCTTATTATATAGTATGGAAGTAAGTAAATCACATATATTTATCTACATAAATATATATTATTATAGTAGAAATATTATTTCATATACCTCATAATTAATCAATATATATATATTTACAAATATTCTTGAAGGGTGATCATTGAAGATAGATCACAATGTGTCGTGGAGACGGTAAGTGGTACGTACGCACAAGCGACAATATCATTCTATTGATAGTGAAATAGTTTTTAATTGGATAATATATTATATATACAGAATAACTATGATGTTATATTAATTATTTAAATTAGTTATACTCATTATTATACCCATCCAAATAATGTAGTGTTGAATATCAAACTACACCACGACTTGGAGACGGTAAGTCATATGTACGCACATGTGGTGAATTTGTCCTTAATAAGATGGATTTAATGATGACTATGGTTATAACATATTTATAATAACATATAATTATGTATAATGTAATGAATTTATAATTTTAGTAAGTAATAAACCAGGAAAGAGGAAGTAGAAGAAGAAAAGAACTTTGAAAGAGGTGATAAAATAATTACCTCTTCTTTGGATGCTTCTTTTTTATACGATCAAAAGGAATCCATAGGTTGGATTTATGATCAATTAAATACCTCTAGGGTGAATTTAGGGTAGTTTGTATGAGATTTGAGTAGGGTTTGGCCGATCCAAATGGCATTGGATGTGTGAATTTAAGAGAATGGGAAGTACCCTTTTATAAGATTGGTGAGGGGTAGTTTAGGGAAAGCTAGAAATATTATTTTATTGTAAGATTATTTTCAGTTTCTAAATTCTCAAAATATATTTATTTCATTGATATGGTGGGTATGGGTCTAAATCCTCTCAACCAATAGGTTTTATACAAGTTTAGGTCACCATATTAAAATTATCTTTTATATTTAACTCGTAGATAAATAGTTTAACATTTACCATGTCTTCTTGTATTTTTGAATTACATGGTTAATAAAATTATTATAAAATGACAAGAGAACCTCAAGTGTATAATTATTTATATATACATCCTTATCTAAGTCCTTTGGTCCAATCATAGATTTTTTTGAATATTGTATCATTTAATAAAATAGTATTGTTTTTTTAAAACTCATTTATGACAATTTTGACACTATTTATTAACTAATTTTTTAGAAGTCATAACAATTTCATTTATTCAAAAAACAAAATACATTGAATCATCCCCAACATTTCATATTAACCTGTAAAATTCTTGGATGGAATCAAAAGTTTCAATTTTTAGTTCTTTTAATATTTATAATATCAATTATTTTAATCCTTCCTTCAGAAGGTAATTACTACATCCTCATTGTGTTATAAATCAATTTAATTATTTAATTTCTAAAAATTATTAATAAAATAACATGTGGTAAGAAATATTTTTTATATTTATAATTAATATTTATAGTCTAATTTATCTTATGTATAACTCTATATTAAAATTTTTTTAGTTAATAAAATTTGAATTTGACACTTCGAACACTTCTTTAAATAAAATATAATAAATGTCCTAATCCTACCCAAATGGATAAAAAGGGATATTATTTTTTTCCAAAGGTTGATTTTGGACGAAATAAACTTGTCCAATAAAATTAGGACTTTTTTTGATAATTTTAAATTATTATAATATTATTTTTACCTCTAATTACCATATTTTCCTTCAATCATGGAAAATAAAATTCAAAAGTTACTATTCAGAAAAAATGATTTTCATCCTATTGAACCACATATTACTTAATGATGAAAACCACCTCTATTGGATTTTTGAAATAAAATTCACATATTTGGTAAAATTACATTTTATACAAATTTGCAAATGTACCTAGAAGGTTGGTAAATGTGCCTAGAAGGTGGGTGAAAATATGTTAATAAAGTTCAAGGAATTTTTATATCTAATTCTATTATAAAATTACTCAAATTAATTAAATTGGGATAATATATGTGTTATGTATATATTTTGAATTTAAGATAGATTTTAATTAAAAATAATTATTTAAATGAAAAGTCAGTTTTTTGTACTATATAGTATTTTTCACTATTCATCAAAAAGTGAATGTTTTCAGAATAATACAAAAAATTCACCCTAAGATAATTTTGATATTATGAATACAGAAATTAAGTCTATTTTACCTAATTAAATTTTTAGGAGTGTATATAATTAATTTTATTATTTTTCACAAAAGGACATAAAAAGTAGTTCTTTTAAAAAAATAGTTTTTCTAAATATATAAGTATTTTAACAAAACATATACATTTCATTATAAATATGTTTTATTTTTGTGAAAAAATTTTAAATAGAACATGAAATTTATTTTTTACTATTCATATTAAAATATTTAATTGATAAATAAATATATTGTTTAAAAAATTATAATACTAATTTTTTGTTTCACAGAAACTCAATCTAGCCTTTAATGCAAGCCAAGTCGGGGTTGCATGAAATATAAGATATTAAATTTCTTTAAAGAGACAACATTATATGAAATCTTTGGGAGTTACATTCTTTCGTCCTTCTATAAATTCAATCCTCGCGATTTAAAATTGTTCATCGAAAATAAATGGTTAAAAATAGAAAATACCTATTTGGAAGACCCACATCAGAAATAGGGATCATAAAATTTAGTCTTAATAAGAGGGAAAGGAAAATTAAAAAAATCACCACCAAATTATGATTTTTAATAGAATAACATTTGTGGAAATTTGATACACATAATTGGAGGAAAATGTAAATATTTATAGGAGGTGATTGAGGTCATCAATCACAATCAAGTAAGCAATAAATAGAAAATTGAGGACCCCAAATCCATAAATATATGATGATTTAAAATATCATCGATTCAACTCAAAATATGGTATTAAGATAACAAATTTTTGGTTTTATGATTTTTTCCCAAAAGGTTAAGAATTAATTTCTTATAGAATAAGTGAAAAAACAATGCATGACAAGTAGAGTTCCATCCTTTAACTAATTTTTTCCACAAACTCATCATTCACTCCAAAAGATAATAGAACTGAAAAATATTCTATTTATCCTAATAGTATAGAGTTCCAAAAAAATTGAATTTATAATTAATCTTTCAGAACAATTAAAAATACTACACTATACAAATGAGGACATCACGCAGGCTAGTGGTAGGTGATGCAGCCATGTCACCCTTCGGTTGTGGATTCAGGTCTTGTAGCCTTATTGGACACGATGGGTTTTCACCCGACCTCTGGGTTGTCCTTTTTTTAACAATCCAAAAATAATCTAAATAAATGTTTTAACATTAAATAATAGTATCCAATTTCAAAATTAATCTATTCCATCCTTTAGACTTATCCAAAATACTTCTATCCAAACTCACAGTCCAAAATTTATAAGCAAGGTAAACATAATGAAGATCTCTTTTTTCCATGTAATAACAGGTGAATACCTTCATCATTTATTATCTTAAAACATAATAACACCTTGAATTACCATAAAACCTTATTGATTACACTCATGATCTCTTATTCGGTATATAAAGCTCAATATTCTTCTTATATCCAAAAATGTTGTAAACTCCAACCATGATAGAATAAACAAACAATTAATTAGTTTCAAGGTAGTTATGAATATCCGATATAATTTATCGAAATCAATCTTATCTTAATCCAAAATCACTATCACAATTTCAGAAACATATTAAGGGTTATATTTCCCCCAACCATATATTTTCCAAACTTTTGACATGAAACTGTGTCACTTTACTTGGTATCATACAATCTCAAATCCTTAATGAAATAATACTGTAGTACAATCCTTATTTATATACACAATTCATATAACCAATAAATCATTGATACAACACTCAAATGAAGATATACACTAGGTTAGATCATATCACAATGTATAATCCAAAAACTAGAGAAATTATCAACATTAATTCAAGTTTTCACACATATAGTTTCACAATCCTAAAAATGGTTTCTTTTCTAAAATATTTACTCATAATTCCTTCATACTGGTTTGTAAATAAAGTGTTAATTATCCTCAGCATATCCCCCAGGAGTGTCAAACCAGGTGCACATTAAGGCCCATTTTCTTGTACCAAGATACCCCGGGTAAAGCCCAAAACTCTTTGTCAGTGTTTCACTCCTAGGCACATATGTGCTAGAACCATGTCCACTTATACTATCCATATAGGGATGTATTTCTTGAAAATACCACACAATATCTACATTACAATAATTTTTGTATGTTCTTCCATAGTAATCATCAAAGTGTATCTTTGGATATTGTTTCATAATAAGAGTTCATCTAAATCTAGTTTCTATGGTTATTGCTAAAATTCCTTTGATACTAAATGTAATGCCCTGACCCCAAAAGCCTAAAGTTGGTGCATTATTTTAATACATTGGAAGGATTGCAATGAATCATGTCCCAAAGGACCAATATGGTTAAAAGTCATGGAAAATAGATTTCATAAATGATATTTACATTATAATTTCAAAAATAAAACAAAGCATAAATAACCCTTACAGGACAACATTATTCAATTATATTAAACCTATATATAAATCATGATACATGTCTTGGAATCTTGGAAAAATAAAACATAAGAAAAGGGTGATCTCATATTCTCAGTAAAGAAAAAAAACATACCAGAACCTTTCAAAAATAATCATAAACTTTTATGGAAACACATAAAATCGAAACATAATCTTTTTTGTAACACCCCGACTCCAGAATCCCAGAGTCAGTGCATTATTACATAGCATTGGCATAATAACAAGGGATAAAATCTAGAAAAACCGATCAGTTTAGTAGCTTTGGAAGTACTAGATACATTCATAAGTTTTATATTACATTATAAAATGAAAAACAACATCAACATTGTCTCTATTTACCACATTAATATCTCTTTTACTATCCCAGTAGGTTAATCATATTATACATCTTCACATCCTATGAAAAATAAAACAAAGAAAGAGGTTAGCTCTGATGCTCAGTAAGGATAAAAATATAGCATATACATTCATAAATAATCATAAACATTTAAGGTATTGTATAAGACTAAAAAAAGCCTTTTAAACTTAAAATTATTCCTAATATGTCCAATATAAATCAAATAATTCCATTTCTTGTTCACATGGATATTCTTCTAGTTGAATAATCACATGCAATATCAATAGCCACTTTCATAATGATGGAATGCATAATGTCATACTTTATAACCACATAGACAAGGCCTTGTTCCAAAACTACAAATAAGATTTTATCAAATCCTTCTGCCAAGACACTAACTTGTCTCATGAGACCTACCGATGAATAGAGAAGCTATTGAAGGCTCCACCTGTCACTTACTATATAAAATTCATTCCTCATATGAATAGGTTTAAACATAACAAAAACATTCATTTTAAAACTATCATTTAAAATGTAAATAAATTATACATAAACCACGAATGATGTAAAAATAACACATCTATAGTCAACCATATCATAACTCATTCAATACAATGTGTAATATTTTATTATAGTAAATCAACCTCAATCAAGAATAATATCCCGTAAAGGATTTTGACATAGTTGAAAATGATCATTAAAAATATTTGAGAGAAATATCCCTTTTTCATGAAATCATAAAGTCACAAAATTTATAAAGGAAGACATATAAAGGATAGTTTTAAATTAAAGTGTCACATACCACTTTGAAACTTTTGAACAGAATTAACATTTTAAAACATTCATGTCCATATAAATAAATACTAAAAACAATTTTGAAAACATGGACATTAATGAGAAAGGTTTTGAAGAATAAATATTTGAAACATTTAAAATAGTCTTTTAGTAAAAGAGTCCCATCAAAATTATTCCTTTAAAAATAGTTTTATGAAGCATGGACATGGATAATAAATATATCCCAGTAAAAACTTACACATAAACAATCTCGAATAATAATGAGATTGAAGAATTAACCCTTACCTTGTACTTTTCCTTAGTCGATGGTATGTTAACCTCCTGTATAATAGTTAAATCATTGTTATGATATTATAAAAGAATAATATACATAAATATGATATCATATATGATATCCCCATATTGATTTTTTAATAATATTTTAGTAGTATAATCGTTTTAGGTTTTAACTGATTTGTTTTCCTTTGTAAGATTCATTACATATGCCAGGTTTGTTATGGATTGGATGTATTTGATTCACATCCCAAATTATATTATGTTCTTAAAAATTATATTTAATAATAAAATGAAAATTATTCTTGAATGATTATGACGGGGAAATAATCTAATCACGTTCGTGGAGACGGTAATTCGTACGTATACACGAGCGAAAATATCATTATATTAATGGTGAAATCGTATATAATTGGATGGAATATCATATATAAAGAATAGTTAACATGTTATAATTATTATTTAAATCAGTTACACTCATTATTATACCCATCCAAATAATGAAGTGTTTGAATCACTAAAATGCGTTTATAGGTATATCATCCAACCCATAACATGAATTGACATGGATTTGGTACCTACAATTCAAAAATAAATACACAGTCATTTTTATAGGATTTCATAGCCATTTGATACTGTTCAGTTGGTTTTGACCCCCAAAAACATGTTTCTAAAGGCTTTGGCATCATTTAAAACTACTTATTAAGTCCTTCCAAGCACACCGCATGTCGGTTGGACAAGTTGTCTACTCTTACAAATCCTAGATAATTCAACATTCATTTTCTCATGATTTAAAATCAATTTTATGTTGTTTTATATGGTTTGGACCATTACTGCAACATTTTAGTGATTCAAAACACATAAAATTCATTTATGGGTATCACAAACAAATCATTACATGGATTTATGGGGAGATATATTCCACATTTAAAAAATAAATATACAATCATTTATTATGATTTCATGGTCATCTGACAATTTTACTTGGTTGTGACCCTCTGAAACATATTTTTAAATGCTTGAGTATCTTTTAAAATTGCATATTGGGTCACTCCAAGCACACCACATGTCGAATGGATATGTTGTCTACTCACACACATAAAAAATAATTCAAAAGTTCTTTTCACATGATTTCACACCAGTATGAGATCATTTTCTTTTGTTCTAACTATTACATGCACGTTTTAGTGTTTTCAAACACTAAAATTGTGTTTACGGGCATCTTTAGAAAAATTTATATCAGATTAAATTGGTGTTAGTTCCTACATTTCAAAAATCAATATATATTTTTTCATTATGATTTCAATTCTATTATACCCTTTTTATTTGAATTTTCCCCCTAAAATGTGTTTTAAAAGGCTTTGGTATATTTTAAAACTATTTATTTATTCATTCTCAGCACACCACATGTCGGATGGAAAAATCATACAGTTTCTATCCAAATTATTCTAAATGTCTTATTTTATTAATATAATCCTTCCATTTATAAATATTCTTAACCTAAGTACCCTTTCAAGATTATTATTAGGGGATGAACTTTGAGATGATAACTGAAATAAATAAGCATCAAGGGTTATAAGCTACTGTATATGTTCTTTGAAAATTTGTTAATGATCTATAGAGTTCAAAATTTATTTGGAAGGATAATATTTAAGACTAGAAATTTCCTTTGTGATCATGCTTGTCATCCTATGAAATATAAAAACATAATAATTTTCCAATGTAGACTACCATTGATCCTATGTTTTCCTATAAGATTCATGTTCTTGCAATTTTACTTTCTACCTTGAAATTTATCTTTGTGCTTCCAAATAAATGGCATTACTGAAACCCCCATTGGGTGTATCAACTAATAATGACAACTCCCTATATAATAAAACTGATGGAGTAATCCCAAAACCCATCCCCAAACACCCCTTGGATTCTTCTTCCCTAAATCGATTTCAAATGCATCATTTTGGGACATCGATGTTGATTTTGAAGGGTTCACATCCAAAGCTTCTGGAATTTTAATCTATTAGTACAATAATATTTACTATAATTCTTAAAATTAACTAAAATTCATGATATTTTCTATTTAAAAAATTTACATTACTATTTAATGTTATTTCATTACAATAAATACATAAAAATGAAAATAATTTATAAAAAAACATGGCATAAACCCAATTAATTATGGCTAACTACATTGATCAAATTACACTAATAGAGGTAATTGACACTATTTGATCCATGTATTCAACCCCATTTAACTAGATTTAATTATTTTTTTAAATCATTATTATGTTTTATTGAAATGAAATAACAGTAAATATTAATGAAAATCACTTACTCTAATTTCTCTGTTTGGTTTATTCACAAAAATGTTGTTGGGTTTTCTATGAATGTTATGACACTTATCTATCTGACCAACAGAGTGACCTAATTCATTATATTTTATAAAAATATATTTAAAAGTTAGAAAAAAAACCTTAACTTATAATAAAATAATATAAATAATAATAGATAAAATATGACCAAGGTTTTAATTTATATTGAAAAAATATAAGGCCCATTAGTACGGGGAATGACTTGTTTCTCATGATTCACAATATTTTTTAAGATAATCCCTAAAGAAATAAAAACACTAATAAAAATTATAATCTTATTGTGTTTATATTATTAATATACTATAAAATATGAAATTACCTCCTGATATGAATCTATGTTAATATAAAT
Source organism: Viscum album (assembly GCA_963277665.1). Taxonomy (NCBI): domain Eukaryota; kingdom Viridiplantae; phylum Streptophyta; class Magnoliopsida; order Santalales; family Viscaceae; genus Viscum; species Viscum album. The sequence continues at coordinate 331,733,030 of OY728128.1, forward strand.
AAACATATTCAATTGTTTATGAGAAACACCTTCAGGAACATTATCTTACATTTTTCACGAGCAAAGAGATGTTTCAATAAACTCATGTCATAATATTTATTTCACATCTCTCTATTTCATGCAAAACCAATTCATAAGAGAATATATTCCATTAATATAGGAATTTTTTCAGTCTACCCAAGGGGTTTCTTGAATGTTTATAAATATTCTTGAATGTTGTGAGTTTCATGAAAGACTTTTATTTTTGTGAAAGTGGAAAGATTCATGAACAAGAATAATGTTTCGTAAAATTGTCGCAAAAGTTTTATGAATGAATTATGTTTCATAATATAAAAAAGCTATTGGAACTCATTGAAAACCTTAAAAAAGAGATATTTCATGAATACTAGTTCAACAAGGAAGTGGAAGCTATTTCATTGTTATTGTTGACAACCATTTTTTATAGAGAAGAGTGAAGTTCAATGTGAACTAATTAGTGCGTCAACTATCTAACATTGAATTCATGTATTTTTCTATGATCCAAAAATCATTCTCAACTAAATTAGTGATAAAATGTAGAGGACAAAGGGAATGACCCATGGGAGGTAGTAAACCAAATTTGAAATCGTTTAAAGGTAGCGAGCCTTAGGTGGAGTGATGATAGTCAACAAATTATATCCCATATACTAGTAAAGATTTATAGATTTTAGCACTTAAACACAAAGTTAGTGTGTGATCCTTAGACATAGTTCACTATGGGTAAACCAGGTAAAATTCAACTATATTATGCTCATTATTTTCTTATATTTTACCAAATGACAATTAGTGAATCTGGATTGAGTGTTATTCAATATTATTTAAATAAGGATTTAATAAGTGCTAAAGTTAATTAGATCATCACTTAATAGGGGAACAAAAGTGTGAACTTATAATAAGTGAGCCTAATATTGGTTTGGACCATGAGAGTTTTATGTATACGTGAGGAAATGAGAATGGGTTTTATACCCTGATTCACCCCCTCTTAGGTAATATATCTCAAAAGTCCATTGTGGGTTTAACACATGCGTAAATATTAATCTTAATAATTAAGGACCATTACACATGCTTATAGACAATAATATCCAATGACACATAAACATGTGGATTCCTATTGGAAGATATATTTTCAAAATCTCCCATCTTAGAGACTACTATTTATGAACTTCATGAGATAAATCCTCATATTATAAAGAGTTCTTAGAATTGATTTTCAATATACTATGTGCCCTGTCCTTGAATTTTATCCAACCATATAATAATGTTTTAAAAACATCATCATGGAATTTCAAGGTTATCATCATAGAAGGGAACTGTTATTCCCTTTTAATGTGACATATACTCTAGAACATTATTACATTAAATTCATGAAGAAATATTAATGATATTTAAGAATATATTTAAATTAATAATCACGTATTTCATTATAAATTTAATATAGAGAAAAAATAATTAGTTCTATAACACCAAATATAATAACAAGTTCTTCTTCTTCCTCATATATTACTTACACAACACTGAGTGAGAAATAACTGATTGAACTTCTTTTATTGAACCTATATGTCTGATACATTCTCTATCTAGTAACCATAATTTCTTACCCTCTATATATTACTGTATTATTAAGATATATTCTTTATTATGATTCCTCAAAATAGTACCAGTTTTTTGGTATCTTCAATTTCATACCACTTTATCTAATAGGTTATTCATCTAGTATCCTCAGTCTAGTAACACTTTTTATGGTATCATATTTCTGATACCACATCATCTATTTCTATTATATCTGATGCTTTTATAAAATATGTCTATCATGGTCTTCTTTCAACACCTCGCATATTCAAAAATTAACATGGATGAAACAACTTAAGAAACTTATTAAAAGTTTACCTTCTCCCCTTTACATCTCAAAATATGTATAAGAATTAATGGTGGAACGTGAACTTCAAACTATGAATTCTTACTCACACTTTGAATATCATTCTGAAAAATTATTCATTTTAATTCATTCAAAATTACAAAAATATTGCGGTCAACAATCTTCATCAAGACATTCCTCAAATATAGACTTCAAACATTCTTGAAACCTCCTTGAATCATGGAATGAATCCATATCTTTCTTTCATGATTATTAAGTCACCGAACATCCATATCATCATCATCCCTAATAATTTATTTACAAAAACTCTGTAAATACCCTTAATACTCTATCCAAAACACCTTTGTAGGACCTGCTCCATCTAGTAATGTTCTATTTGACAGACCGCTTTATGAACTTCACCGTCATGTGGTGCTCTATCTGTTTCCTTTATCAGATGACTACCAGTCAATATTCCCAATAGACATAGCTTAGAAATATATTTTTGATTCCTTTTCTTGGAACACTCTATCTGAGGTCATTTTAAATGTTTATACTATGGAATCATGTCATTTTATATTCTTGGTGAACTCACTATAAAACCTATGTATGATCTTTCTATTCTTATTCTTCATTCAGTACACTTTTTATAAAAAACTAATATGTTTAGTGAACATACAAACATTCCTCAGTCTGAGGAACCCACAACTATTCTTTATCAAGTGGAATATATATAAAGTCCATAAACTGATTTAGTTTGTCTGGAAGTAATCAATCTAATGAAAACAGTGAATTTTTGCAACAAACATTTGGTTCTCTCCTCTGTATGATATTCTCAGTTTGATCTACTTCCTCAGACCAGCTTATTCCATTCATCCCAGTTTTCTCAATCTGGTATAAATTTTCTAAAACTTTATCAATAATACTCAACATTGTCAATGGATTTATATAATGAAAAAAATACAACACAAATCTATATTACTTTATTGTTAAAATATATAAAAAACATCTTGGTCTCAATATGAGTAAAGTGAACAACTATAGAATTATAATTTATCAGCATTAGAAAATAAATTTATGAATTCTAAAAAACAATTTATCTTCCAAACACTGATAAAAGGGGGTCACCTTTAGAAGTACCAAAAAAAATGATGAAAAGGGAACCCTTTACCAGTGCTAAAAAAATCATTGATAAAGGAACCATTTTATCAGTTCTTATTCTAGTGTTGATAAAGGAATCTTTTTATCAGTTATTTTTTTAGCGTTGATAAAGGGTTCATTTATCAGCCTATTTTTAGAACTGAAAAAACAAAATGAAATAAAAAAATTCTTATTTCACTGCTCAAACCCCACTTTTATTAGATCTTGAGCCCCACTTTTATCAATGGCCTATCCCCCAATCCTAGACTTCTATTTACAAGTGATTTCAACACATTTCCCATTTTATCAGTGTTTGATCCCACCAACCTATCAGCATGCCTCTCAACCCCTACCCAACCACACACACCTATATTCAATCATGGAACCCACTCCTTCAAAGAGTAATCCCTTATAACTTCTCTATATTTTTTATTGAAAAAACATTAATGTTCGTGGGTGTATATATTTATATGAGTGTGTGTGGGAATGATTTTTCTAGTGTATTTTTACATGTGTGTGTTTGTCCACATATATGATTGTATATTTATTTTAATATAATTTTTTTTCAATTTATAAAGAAAAATAAATTTATAGAAACACTAACAATCATTGTTAACAATAGAATAAGTTATTTTACTTTCCACATATTTATATATTTATATATATGTTTGTATATTTTACAATATATATACTAGTTTTCATATATATATATATTAATATTTATCTATATATATTAAAATATATACATATATATATGTTTTATTATTACATGACATACCTATCATAGGGTGTCCAAAAGCTACAATTATTTTTCAAGTGTGGCATAGTGGTTGACTAGGGTTTTCCCACATTAGGAGCTTCACAGTCGATCAATCACTAATTCCTAGTTCACTTATTATCTCCTTTTTGTTGTTCATATTTTATGAAAAAAATTGATAAAATGGGGGTAAGGATAATATAATGAAAAACTAAAAATAACCTGAAAAATCCAGGGAAAATAGAAGGAATGATGTTAGAGTAGAAGGGGAATTCTCCTAAGAGATTCATCCATGTAGAACCTTCAACATCTTGATTTATATATACTTAATTGACACACTATTTCATATGTGTGAACACCTTATACCCTAGTTTTGAATGTACAATGCACACAATAATCACCATGCACATCATACATCAACCTCCTCAATCAATGGAGAATGGGTGTAGAATACAAAGATAAAATTTATATGACCACAGTGAGGACTACACCCACAAAAAATTATCCACAGATTATCATAAAGAGAATATAAATCATAGACATGAGTTCAAAACTGTATTACTCCACTAGGATATTCCTTAAGCCACTTAATCATAATCATGAGTATGAGAGTTCATAGTGGATAATATAAGAGAGAGATATATATTTATATATAATAGAGGAATACTTTATCTGAATATGCACATGTGATTTCATGAAAAATAATTAAAACCAAAAACTACATTATAAAATAAAACAATAGCTTAATCCGAATTTATTAGTGAAGTTTTTTTTATTTACCTTCAACTGTATATAACCACTGTATTCATAGAAATCAAAACCTAAATGATATGGTCTTACAATCTCAAAATATCCTCTTCAAATTCCCAAACATTTTTTATATTTTTGTTTGGTAAATTTTTCCTCTTTTAATTCATTAAAAATATTACTATTTAATGATCCTTTAATTATCCATGATAGAGATAACACTTCCTTTACTTTCCCATATTTCCTTGTCTTCACCCATTTTCATATCAAAATTAAGTTCGACTCCATCCTTCATTTAAGATAAATTCATTTTCCCATGTGGCATTTGACTCATTACTATCCTTAGATTTCATGTGAATGGAATGAGGTGTCCTAAACAAAGTATACTCTATTTGTAAAACCTATATCACATGTTAAATGGATAACGTTCCCTGAAAAAAGTTTTTCCTCTATTGGGGCTTCAACATGGCATTAAAAGTTATTTCAGTGGGTGTTTTGATGTTGGTCTTCCACATCTGACTACAAGTAAAAGAATGCATGTTTCTAATTATTGTTCCACTGATGGACTTAGTATTCCTAGAAAAGGGTGGATTCAACCCTTGTGTTTTCTTCCTGATTCATGTTTGTACAACATGATCATTACCACATAGATTTATTAGTAGTTTCTCATTTTATCTTCTCATTATTTATGCATTCATGTCAGCCATGGGATATCGAAATAGGGTTCCTGATGATTTTATTTAATCTCATTTTTCCATGGTGGTTTTTGTTGGGTTTTGTATGACAATCACATGACCATTTGCAGTGGAAGGCAACCCAAACACAAGAAAATCTATCTTTTAGAATCATAATGTAAATAAATTGTATAAATAGTGTACCTAGAAATCATTAACGACATCAGTTTTCTTCTTTCTCAGTGAAGGATAATGCTTGATGAAGATCACGTAACAGCGAAAAAATCACCCTACCTCCTAGGGGGTACACCGACTGATGGATCAGTGATCATAGCATGATGTTACTCGAATGATGAAGGGGTGATAATGCCTTCATATCAGACAATGAAAACTAGTGTCGGAAGAATAGATAAATAAGAGTCTTACTCATGATTTATTATATTTAAAGGAGGAATTGCATCCCTTTATATATCCATCCATGAGAATTTCCTTAAATGAAAACATGTAGTCCATATTATTGTATCCATATAAATTTATTCATATAATTTATTTAATCATATTTAATGAGTATTCAATCTAATTAATATGTTTATAATGGATTGTAACAGGAAATTTAACCATTTTGGAGAAATAAATATATATCAAATAAATATATATTAACACATGTATTTAATACATGAATTACATGCATAAATAGCATGTAATTAAATATACAATGTATATATAAATATAATATCATATATTATATATATGTTTAGTGTATATATTAATACTCTCCCACTTGAAATAAAATCTCGTAAGTAATTTATGAATAACATCACAAATATTTGTTAATCCATCCAAACTCATATGGATATATTTTTTCATCAAAGTTCCTTCATTTTGAAAAAATAATTGTTCCAAAATTTTAACCTTATCTAAGGGACTAATTTTGTAACCTTTTTGGCCTTAACAACAATGATAACAGCTATGAAATCTCTATTTTATAGATGTAAGAAAAGTATCACCTCTAGAAAAGCATCAGTGCTACTCAAGCGATAAAGAGGTTGGGTGTGATCTCCTTCAAACATAATCATATATCTATTTGAATATTACCCTCACAAGATAAATTATATACACCATATATATCTTATATAATCCCTTTTTCTATGACATCGAGTGACCACTAGACATGGAACGTGCAAATCTAGTTAAGGCATCTCATAATTTTCACGATTCTATGAAAAAGACTTACCAAGTAGATGAATATATCACATGTTATTCATCTATATGATAAGCATATGACATGTCACTTATCCAAGTAGATGATCACATCATATGTGAACCAACTAAGCATGGCCAGCAATTTCCTTAGACTAATTCAATCAAGGGCTACATTCCATTCCTTATCATACAAGTGGATAAATCCCTTATTGGTTTCACTCCATGGAATGACATGATAAACAACATACCCGAACACCCACTGATTAGCTAAGTTCATTTGGTGACTTTCATAAGTAGGGAATCAAAGTGTGAATGTTCTTATGATAAGTATCTCACCAAACTCAGGTAATAATTATTGATAATTAATATACACCCCTATGTATATCTATGACCGTATGATATTCCATGAGATATAATTTAGTGGATCAGTCCAAGTAATAAGTCTCTACTTATTACATCAAAAATTTATTCTTCAATATCTCATATATAAACCTTTCTAATATAAATAAGAATCCAGTCACGCTGAACATTAAATTTCATCACAACACATTAAGCTACATGATGACCATCAATTAGGGACAACTCAATGTTTGTACTTTGAGGGGATATCTATCATTCAACCATTCATGTAAAATTAATTTAATCACACATGATTGAATGATAAATAGATTTTCCATTATTATAATAACATGATACATTTACAATCATTACAAACAATCTCTTAAGTTTTGAACATGTAGAGATATAACATGACCATCATGCAATTATTGCAGTCATGAATTTTAAATATTACATCCAAATATAATTCATGTCCCATCCTTATGTGACCATGTAATAAAGTAATCCCACTAACCTCTCAGTGAGAAACATTTACAAAGAGAGTGTGTTTGAATAATGGTGATATGTAATAATTATATTCCACAATTTTATCTCTTTTAACATTAATTGAGACATCCTAAATTCATAACATAAAATTTTATAATGGTAAATTTCATTTTATACATAGAAATATATCTAAGTACAACATCCTCATCCTAGGAACACTTTCCATCAAACTTTTTCCTTGAAATCATTTATAAATAATGTAATTTTGTACTTTATCACTTCACCAGGACATCTTGAACTCTTTTAGGATAAATTGATATCAAATTTTTTATGGTAACTAATATAATGGTTTATATTTTTGTTTAACTTTATACCCTAAACTCTTTTAGGATATAATGTGTAATACTTTGATTATTATCTTGTATAATCCTTTATGGAATATTGATGTTCACTTTTTAAGGTAACTAAAGGAAACAGTCTACAATTTTTATTTTCCTATATCCTAAACTTTTTAGTACATTCAGTTAAGAATCACTATAATCTTAGACTGGTAAAATATTTTAATTAACAGTAATATTCGCTTTATCACAGTAGCTAAATGTAACAATTTATATTTTTCTTTATTGAAAAATATCCTAAACATTTAGGATATAATGTAAATAATCACATAAACTAAATGTGGTTTAATCTTTTATTTTTTAATTTTGAAGTTTTCTATGTTCAAACATACTCCCACTAGCTTCTTAGATATTATATTCTTCTAATAATATTTTTCTAATACCACATAAACTACATTTTGTTTTAGGGAATAAAATTTATTTCCTTTTAGTATCAATATTAAACAAATAAATTATTATTTCTATATCATAAATGGTATTTTATGTGTTTAAAAAATTATTTTTTGAAAAGATGACTTTATTAAAATATCCTTCCAATGAGTAGAAGGAGAACATTCCCATATATTTTAAAAAATATATGGATAAAAATTTTATCCTAGATAAACTCTTTTATACAAATCTTCTTCTCAAAAAAAAAATTTATAAATTGATGAATAATAAACCATGTGCATACATTTAATCATCTCATAAAAAACTATTTTTTATTAATCATCATCTCTTATCCTATAGGTGAACCGATATAAAGATAGACGTTTATTATTTAGATTCATCAAAGTTTGATGCATTCCTTTACATTAAAATTCTCTATGTAGTTTCTATTTACTTCACTGTTTTAATGCAATCTACTCGCTCAATCTATACTTCCATTTCTTTTGAATGTGTGTATATTTACAACACTTATAAAACATGTACTCAGTATAAAAAATATCTCAAAATAATAGAATTAATTTATATAACATTCGTACCTATCATGGAAATTCCATGGAGTTCCCATACTTCTTCAAGTATATTTTGGATAATCAAATATTATTAAATTATAACTATTCCTTAATGGAAGCCCTATGTTTCAATAAACATTATTTTCTACTTGAAAAAACATTGCTTAAATTTTCAACTAACTTTTCTTCTTCGGGTTTGAACTTTTACCCAATAATATTATCTATATAGTGCAAGAATCTAGACATTATATGCCCTATCCATCCATTATCAACACTTTTATAATATTAGGAAAATTATTATTTAACTAATTCACATTTCCAGAACATTTCCATAAATTAAAATATTATGAATTCCATAACCAAAAAATTATATTTTAGGAATTCTTCATTCAGTCCAAACATATTCTATCTTATTGAATATCATGGGTATACCAAATCATATTGTGTCACGACCCGTCCTCGGGAACCGTGCCGTGACTACCCCAAGCCCACCTTCCATAGGCCAGGGGTTGGTGACTAGCGCCAAAGGCGTAAATCCCGATAACTAGGAAGGCATTGCCTTTATAAAAGTAACAAAACACCACAGAGTACAAGCGGAAGTAAAACACTAAGTACAAAGAGAAGTGCTGAAAGGTAAATGGGCCAGAATACAAACCCAAATGAAAGTACAACTACAACTAAACAAAGTACAACAGGAAAAGACAATAGCTGGAAGAACTAAAGCGGCTCCTGGGTCGTCCTCCTTGGATCCTACCTGAAGGGTAGGTACAGATGGCGCAGCTCCTAGATCGTCCACCACGGATCCTACCTGAAGGGTAGGTACAGATAACCTCCACAACTCTCTCGCCCGTCAACCTCCTCCGAGTGTCATCTCACTGTGAAGTCCACCTCCAGATACTAACTCGTCTTGTAGTCCACCTCCGGGTACTGGCTCGTCGTGTAGTCCACCTCCGGGTACCATCTAGTACTCGAACACTCGGCCTCCGTCAGCAATGCTCGTCGTCTGCAACCAACACAACTTGGTGCGGGCATAGCCCGTGTAGGGGTGAGTATAACGATACTCAGTAGGGACCCCGAGACCCTCAAGGTCTCACTAAAACCAACAATGATAACCACAAAGAAGATCTCAACAGATAACCTCTACTTAGGTATATGCCCATACATATACCTAAGTTATCAAGTAACTCATCTCAATCATGAGGAAACACAAGGATTGTGAAATCAACGGATAACCACTACCCAGGTATATGCCCATACATATACCTAAGTTATCAAATAACCCATCTCAATCATGAGGAAACACAATGGTCATAGACTCAGCTCAAACCAGGATTTTCATTATCGAAACCATAACTGCTGAACAGCTCCGTCTCTGGAGTGTACAGTAGTCCTGTCACGACTCCGAGGTACTGCTCACTAACCTAAGACTGCTGAGGTACTCCTCCTGTCGAGTACCGTGGGCCAGCCACCCAAACACAGTAGTGCTTCCCGCCGGGGTATGCCACCCAAACACAGTAGCGCACACCCCCTAGTATCCTGCTGAGGTACTCTCCGGACAAGTACCGTGGGTCTGCACTGTCACATAGTTAGTGCTCCGTTCGCCATGGGTCTGCACCTCACAAAGTAGTGCTCCGTCCACTGGGCTATTCGACTCACTCCAAGTCGAGTCGGTCAAGAAGTCATCAGGTCTCAGTCGGCTACACAGTCTCCGTACTCCGCACGCTCGTCTCTGGGAGGGTCCTCTCCACGAGCAACAATTCGATACTCCAAGTATCTCAAACTCCCACGAAGAAGTACCTCAAAGGACCGCCTCGTCATAGGGGTCTCAACGCAACAGACGGCGCATCAATCGGACGCCTGGTCTGTGAGTTACTAGCCTTTTCGTCCCAGGGGCCCGGTTGGTTTCGTGAGCAAACCAATCCCAGTTGTATCTCAAATGTACCCCGAATTCTCATAGGGTATACTCATAGGGACCGTTTCTCAATGTAATCATCAACGCCGTTGATGGTTCGTCAAACGGACGTCCTGTCTGAAAGATATCATCTTTCCCGATCCAGGGGCCCGGTTGGATTTCGGGTACAATCCAACCCGGCCACTATCCAACTGTATCCAAAACTCAGGCGAAGTATGCCAAAAGTTCCGTCTCATCAAGAGGAAATCAACGAGATAGACGGCGCGTCAATCGGACGCCCGGTCTGTGAGTTATTGGCTTTTTCGTTCCAGGAGCCCGGTTGGTTTCGTGAACGAACCAACCCGGCCGCACTCTGACGACATCCAAACCTCGAGCGGAGTTAGCCAAAAGATTCGTCTCACTTAGAGGAATCCATCAAAGTTGACGACACATCAACCGGACATCCGGATCTCAAGATATAAGTGTTTCCGATCCGAGGGCCCAGTTGGTTTCGTGTACGAACCAACCCAGCTGAACCCAAAGTTCTCCGAAACCTTGAGTGTAATATGCCGAAACGACCGTCTCATTCCAAGGATCGTTACACAACTGACGGTGCGTCGATCAGAGGTCCTTAGCCCAAGATATAGGCATTTAACCGAAAGTGGTCCGAAAATGGGGGGTCTGGGCCCGGACCGACCCGGCTCGACCCCCCCTGGGTCGGCCCGACCCGGGTCGACCCAACCTGGGTCTGACCCGACTGGACCCAGCCTGGCCCGGCCCGACCGGCCAGCCGCGGCTCGACGTGGCCGAGCCAAAGTCGGGGAGCGGGGGGTGTGTGCGGCCCGCCCCTCACCGTTAATTGAGGGCGGCGGCGCAACCGCCACCACCACTTCTTCTGGCGGCGCGCTCAAGCGCCGCCGCCGCCTGGCGGCCGGACGGCTCCGGTCGCCGCCTCCAGTCGATGGCGGCGCCACGCCGGCGACCCGTGCCTCCGGGTGTTTCCGCGGGCCACCGGAGTTGCTCCGGTGGTCCGTTTTCAAAATCGTCTGAGCCGGTGTTCATCTCGGGTCTCATACTTTACTACGCAAGCTTCAAAAATACTTTGCAGCCTCATTTTTTCGTCGCTCGTCAATCCGAACGTCAATTAACAAAATGCACCGTCTTCGTGGTTCTCTGGCGCGACGCGTTGGCGCCGCACCCCTTCGTCGTGGCCCGACTCCGTCCGCGGATGTCTTCAGGTATCTCCGACGCGGCGCGACGGTGTCGCGCCCTTGTTTGTTTTTCACGACGCGGCACGACGGCGCCACACATTTCCTTGTCGCATGATTCCACATGGTGCGACAACACCATGCCTTCCCGTACCAAACCACAAAGAAATCCAACATGGAAAAAGGAGGTGGGTCGGCCGTGTTTGTGCGGTCCGGCCCCTTCTCGTTAAACGATAGCAGTTGGAAATATTCACGAGGAATAAAATCAAGGGAGTAATATCGAACAAAATAAAGTAAAGACAATCCCCTAGAACCTCTTAAATAAAAAGAATCATAACAATAATCCCAACCCGCAAAATAATCTTCGCGGATCAACTTAATATTTAGTTGAACCGCGTTCTTAGATTTAGAAGGGAGTAAATGAGGGTCACCAACAATCACAATCTTAAATTCCCTACCTCGTAATTGTCGTTTGTTGACGATCTCGGAAAAAGGGCGGATATCGATTCGTCGATTTTCGTGTTCATCACACACTCCCAATTCTCATTTTCATGCATCGGAAAGGAAGAAGGGTACTCGTCGTTGGAGATATCGTGGGTGTCGCTTCCCTTTCCTTGCCTCGGTTGAAGAACGATGAAGAAGGTGGTGTTGTCGTGCTTCAGTGGCGGAAGAGACGTTCTTCGTGTTCTTCATCTTAGAGAAAGAAGAAACTCAAGACTTCCTAAGATTTTTCTCCAAAGGCTCCCAATCAACTAAACTCCAACCCAAATAAAATAAGTTCTTAACTTGTTTTATTAACACAACAAAGCTTATGAATTTCAAGAGTTTGAAATTAAATTAACTCACATAATTAAATATCTCAAGTTGTCAAATTTAATGAGAGGGAGGTGGAGAGACTCATTTAATGAGAGAGAGTTTCATCCACATAAATGTAGAGTTCAAGAGTTAAGGGGGTTAACGGGGTTTGATACTCATGTGGGCCCCACCTTATAACATCCACCCAAGGGAGGTTATGTGTGGGTGGGCCCCTCCACTAACCTCCCCTTGGAGGTTCTAACTACCACCTCAAATAAAAATATGGAAAACACATATTTTTATTCAGTTTAATTAAAAACCCCTGAAAACTAACTTCCAAACTCGATAAAACGCAACTGCGGAATAGGTGTTCCTAAGAAAATACCGGCGCCTGAATCCGAGGCCCGGTGTGCCCAGAATATTTTTCCGAAGTTTGGCTCGGGTACGTTCAGTGAACGAACGAGCAGGAATTTTCTAACATTTGAACCGGTGCTCGGAATCAAATTCTGAGGGCACCGATGGAACCGCAACGCCGGTATTTTCTTAGGAACACCTATTCCGCAGTTGCGTTTTATTGAGTTTGGAAGTTAGTTTTCGGGGGTTTTTAATTAAACTAAATAAAAATATGTGTTTGCCATATTTTTATTTGAGGTGGTAGTTAGAACCTCCAAGGGGAGGTTAGTGGAGGGGCCCACCCGCACATAACTTCCCTTGGGTGGATGTTATAAGGTGGGGCCCACATGAGTATCAAACCCCCTTAACCCCCTTAACTCTTGAACTCTCCATTTATGTGGATGAAACTCTCTCTCATTAAATGAGTCTCTCCACCTCCCTCTCATTAAATTTGACAACTTGAGATATTTAATTATGTGAGTTAATTTAATTTCAAACTCTTGAAATTCATAAGCTTTGTTGTGTTAATAAAACAAGTTAAGAACTTATTTTATTTGGGTTGGAGTTTAGTTGATTGGGAGCCTTTGGAGAAAAAGCTTAGGAAGTCTTGAGTTTCTTCTTTCTCTAAGACGAAGAACACGAAGAACGTCTCTTCTGCCACTGAAGCACGACAACGCCATCTTCTTCATTGTTCTTCAACCGAGGCAAGGAAAGGGAAGCGACGCCCACGACATCTCCAACGACGAGTACCATTTTTCCTTTCCGACGCATGAGCATGAGAATTGGGAGTGTGTGACGAACATGACAATAGAGGAATCGATATCCGCCCTTTTTCCGAGATCGTCAACGAACGACAATTACGAGGTAGGGAATTTAAAATTTTGATTGTTGGTGAACCCTCGTTTACTCCCTTCTAAATCTAAGAACATGGTTCAACTAAATATTAAGTTGATCCGCGAAGATTATTTTGTGGGTTGGGATTATTGTTATGATTCTTTTTATTTAAGAGGTTGTAGGGGATTGTCTTTACTTTATTTTGTTCGAGATTACTCTCTTCATTTTATTCTTCGTGAATATGTCCAACTACTATCGTTTAACAAGAAGAGGCCGGACTGCACAAACACGGCCGACCCACCTCCTTTTTCCATGTTGGATTTCTTTGCGGTTTGGTACGGGAAGGCGTGGTGCCGTCGCACCACGCGGAATCATGCGACAAGGAAATGCGCGGTGCCGTCGCACCGCTTCGTGAAAAACAAACAAGGGCGCGACACTGTTGCGCCGCATCGGAGAAACCCGAAGACATCCGCGGACGGAGTCGGGCCACGGCGAAGGGGCGCAGCGCCAACGCGTCGTGCCGGAGAACCACGAAGATGGCGCGTTTTGTTAATTGACGTACAGATTGACGAGCGTCAACAAAACGGGGCCGTAAAGTATTTTTGAAGATTGCGCAGTAAAGTACAAGACCCGAGATGAACACTAGCTCAGACGGTTTTGAAAACGGACCACCGGAGCAACTTCGGTGGCCCGCAGAAACACCCGGAGGTGCGGGTCGCCAGCGCGGTGCCGCCGGCGACCGGAGCCATCCGGCTGCCAGGCGGCGGCGCTGCCCGAGTGCGCCGCTGGAAGAATTGGCGGTGGCGGTTGCACCGCCGCCCTCAATTAACGGCGAGGGGCGGGCCGCGCACACCCCCCGCTCCCCGACTTCGGCTCGGCCACGCCGAGCCGCGGCTGGCCGGTCGGGCCAGGCCGTGCCAGCCGGGCCGGGCCGGGTCCAGTCAGGTCGGACCCGGGTCAGGTCGACCCGGTTCGGGCCGACCCAGGGGGGGGTCGGGGCGGGTCGGTCCGGGCCCAGACCCCCCGTTTTCGGACCACTTTCGATCAAATGCTCATATATTGGGATACGGACCTCCGATCGATGCACCGTTAGTTGCGTAGAGATCCTTGGAACGAGACGTTCGTTTCCATATATTACACTCAAGGTTTCGAAGAACTTTGGGTTCGGCCGGGTTGGTTCGTACACGAAACCAACCGGGCCCTCGGAGCGGAAACACTTATATCTTGAGCTCCAGACGTCCGATTGACGTGTTGTCAACTTTGATGGATTCCTCTAAGTGAGACGGATCTTTTGGATAACTCCAATCGAGGTTTGGATTCCATCGGAGTGCGGTCGGGTTGGTTCGCTCACGAAACCAACTGGGCCCCTGGAACGAAAAAGCCAATAACTCACAGACCGGGCGTCCGATTGACGCGTCGTCTGTCTCGTTGATTTCCTCTTGATGAGACGGATCTTTTGGCATAATTCACCCGAGTTTTGGATATAGTTGGATAGTGGCCGGGTTGGATTGTACCTGAAATCCAACCGGGCCCCGGGATCGGGAAAGATGATATCTTTCAGACAGGACGTCTGTTTGACGAACCATCAGCGGCGTTGATGATCACGTTGAGAAACGGTCCCTATGAGTATACTCTATGAGAATTCGGGGTACATTTGAGATACGACTGGGATTGGTTCGCTCACGAAACCAACTGGGCCCCTGGGACGAAAAGGCTAGTAACTCACAGACCGGGCGTCCGATTGATGCGTCTTCTGTTGCGTTGAGACCCCTATGACGTGGCAGTCCTTTGAGATTCTTCTTCGTGGGACTTTGAGATATTTGGAGTATCGACTTGTAGCTCGTGGAGTGGACCCTTCCAGAGACAAGCATGCGGAGTACGGAGACCGTTTAGCCGACTGAGACCTGACGACTGCTTGACCAACTCAACTTGGAGTGAGTCGACTAGCCCAGTGGACGAAGCACTACTTTTTGAGGTGCAAAACCATGGCAGATGGAGAACTACCTGTGTGACAGTGCAGACCCGCGGTACTCGTCTGGAGAGTACCTCAGCAGGCTACTAGGGGGTGTGCACTACTGTGTTTGGGTGGCATACCCCAGCGGGAAGCACTATTGTGTTTGGGTGGCTGGCCCATGGTGCTTGACAGGAGGAGTACCTCAACAGTCTTAGGTTAGTGAGCAGTACCTCAGAGTTGTGACAGGACCACTGTACACTCCAGAGACGGAGCTCTTCAGCAGTTACGGTTTCGATAATGAAAATTCTGGTTTGAGCTGAGTCTATGACCTTTGTGTTTCCTTATGATTGAGATGGGTTACTTGATAACTTAGGTATATGTATGGGCATATACCTGGGTAGTGGTTATCCGTTGATTTCACAATCCTTGTGTTTCCTCATGATTGAGATGGGTTACTTGATAACTTAGGTATATGTATGGGTATATACCTAAGTAGAGGTTATCTGTTGAGATCTTTTTTGTGGTTATCCTTGTTGGTTTTAGTGAGACCTTGAGGGTCTCGGGGTCCCTAATGAGTATCATTTTACTCACCCCTTCACAGGCTATGCCCGCACCTCGTTGTGTTGGTTGGAGACGACGGGCAGTGCTGACGGAGGCCGAGTGTTCGAGGACTGGACGGTACCCGGAGGTGGACTACACGACGAGTCAGTACCCGGAGGTGGACTACATGACGAGTCAGTATCTGGAGGCGGACTTCACCGTGAGACGACACTCGGAGGAGGTTGACGGGCGAGAGCGTTGTGGAGGCTATCTGTACCTACCCTTTAGGTAGGATCCTTGGTGGACGATCTAGGAGTTGCGCCATCTGTACCTACCCTTTAGGTAGGATCCAAGGAGGACGACCCTGGAGCCGCTTTCTTTCTTCTAGCTATTGTCTTTTCCTGTTGTACTTTGTTTAGTTGTAGTTGTACTTTCATTTGGGTTTGTATTTTGGCCCATTTACCTTTCAGCACTTCTCTTTGTACTTAGTGTTTTACTTCTGCTTGTACACTATGTTGTTTTGTTACTTTTATAAAGGAAATGCCTTCCCAGTTATTGGGATTTACGCCTTTAGCGCTAGTCGCCAGCCCCTGGCCTATGGGAGGCGGGCTTGGGGTAGTCACGGCACGGTTCCCGAGGACGGGTTGTGACATGTTGAGTGTAGGAGACTAGAATTCCTTAGGTAAATTATGAATTAAATTCCTTTGTAACCATAAATAAATTATTTCCTAATTCCATTAAAAACTAAATTCAGTTATTGGACAACTTCAACACTTGGTTACTCAAGAATGAATTGTTTGGGCACATAGAATATCTCTCTTTCTCAAAAAAATTTCTTAAGATACCTGTCATAGTTGTTTCTTACATTAAGCTCTTTATTTAAAGGATTAATATAAATTTTCATTTGATGATGATGATGCATTTATCTATAATAGAAGTTTTAATCAGATGTAAATCATGTCTTCTATATTTTCATTAAGGACTTTTAATGATTATTTTTCCACTAAAATTGATGACTCCATACATTATATCCATTTAGTGATCTGAATCCATATTTCACTAAACTCAAGGTTGATTTAGAATTTCTCCCTTTACATAGCTATTTAGGTTAGTCATCATACCAATTACAATAGTTGTGAATATTAGATAGTTGAGTGGATAACCCTTTATCCAAATACATCCATGGATTCACTTAAATCTATTCATCTTTTAACCTAATCCTATTAGGGTCTCCTAGGTTTTGTAACCCAATGAAAATGCCAGAAACATGCTAAAAAAGGCAGATCTAAGGGCATCCAGCTTTAGAATGACCCACAGACAGAATTATTCAGAGTCATGAATTATGTGATTTCCTTAAACAATATATCCCAAAGGAACTCAACTTTAGCATGACCTACCCAGTTGGATGATTGATGTCCTAACAACCGTTTCTTTGGAAGGAATCTAACACTTAGTATTTGTGGGATTTTCTCTTTTAAGGTCTAGCCAAATTATTCTAAATTATATGAATACTAAATTCATAACAAATACATCATATTTAATCATTATGTTCTCATGTCTTATTCCCTATCATTTTATGCATTCCTTTAGTGATTTAGTTTTAGAATCTCTACTCTAATAACCAAATTAATTTTTTCTCACCACATTAATGTGTAAATATTTACACAACCTATAAGTTTTTGTTAATCACACAAAAATTGATGTTAAGTATCTTCATACATATACATATTTATCATATGAATAAGTTTCCGGGACACTTTATGTAGAGGAATAAAGTTATATGAGATTGGAAAACTCCACATGAGTAAGACCAGACCGACAGATAGCCAACCTCATTCACTTTCCTAACAAAGGAAAACCACCAGGAAAGTACGCAGTCTGACCCCAAGTCCCTCTACCTAGGGATACATTACTCTAGAGAGAATCCAATTAATGAAAACTCTAACACCTAATATGCACAAAATATTCCCAACAAAAACACTCAATATGATCCATTCACATTTTATATTAAGTTGAATTTATATGATATTTCATGAATTATAAAAATTTTAGAATTCAATATCTGCTTTATAAACATTTTTATATAATCAAAATATCATATTTTTTGGAATTTATAAACTCTTTGTAAATTTTATTTTATGATTTCTAAATAAACCATTTATTTTGATAACATAAATCATGCCATTTATTTTTTTCAAAATGTAATTTTATAGAAAAAATATTTAAAAATTATCCATAAGCATTTTATAGTTAACTAATGTATAAAACTTTTGTATAAATTTATATATAAATATTTAATGATACCTTTTTAATTATTTATAAACTATTTATAAATATCATAATTCAATCAAAAATTTAATCCTCTTGATTAAAATATATATTTAATTTATTTTCATATAAAAAAGAGTAATATATATGAACATTACAAATTAATTTCCAGGATTGAGAAAAATAATTTTTTACTATTAAAAAGTTTTTTTCATAAATTAAGAAATATAATGATTTGTAAAAGAATTATTCACCTTTGATACTAGTATTGGGGTTTTTTATGATCATCACATGACCATGTTCAGCAAAAGAAAACCCAAACACATGGAGATCTATCTTTGTGAACCAACACTTAAATAAACAGTATAAATAGTTTACTTGGAAATAATCAATGACTATAGTTTTATTCATTATCGGTGAAGGAGAATGCTTGATGAAGATCATGTAGTAGTAAAAAAGGAACCCTGCCTCCATGGGTTGGTATATCAACCAATGGATTCATGATTATATAGCAAGAATACCCAAATGTTAAAGGAGTTTTAGAACCTTCATTTGAGATGATGAACAATATAGTGTGAAGAAGAGATAAATGAGGGGCTTACTCGTAATTGTTTATATTTATAGGAGGGATCACATCCCTTTATATATCCATCCATGAAAAAATTTCATTAAATGAAAACATTTTGGACATATAAATGTATCCATATATATTTATTTTCATAATTCAATGAATCCTATTCAATGATTAGTCATGTCAATTAATCAGTTCATAATGGATTATAACTGATAATTAAAAAATTTGGGAGAAATAAACATATATCACACACACACACACACAGATATATATATATATATATATATATATATATATATATATATATTACCACATATACTTAATACATGCAATAAACGCATCAAATACATGTAATGAAATATAAACTTTATATATAGTATCATATTATATATATATATATATATTTAATATCTAACAATGACACAAAAATTTTGCATGACCCACCCACGGAATAATTGAGAGTCACTCATTACTTTCGTGTCTTACACAAGATAACCCAGAGTCAACCAGCTTTAGCATGACCTACCTAGTTGGATGATCGAGGTCTTGAAAGGTGTCTCTTTGGAAGGAATCACACATGTATTGTGGGGATTTCATTTAAGGTTCCACCAATTTAATATACATTATATGAATAATAAATTAATAAATATTATATCATATGTAATAATTGTCATCTCATGTTTTATTCCCTTTTTTTGTATGAATTCTTCTAATGTTTTAGGTTTTGGATTCTGTATTCCCACAACACATAGGGATTGGTAGTTTCTCATTTGATATTTCACTTGTTCATTCATTCATTTCATCTATGGGATGTCAACATGGGGTTCAATATGTTTCAATTTCAACTCTATTTTCCTGGGTGGTTTCAGTGGTGGTTTCCATTATCATCATTATGAGGTCTCCAAAGTGGTCTGATCGAGCCCCATCAGTGGAGTGTATAGAGTTTTAGAAGATACTAATCTACCATGATAATTCATATATTCCTTGATCCTTTAAAGTGGAGGTAAGGGTGAAAGTGGAGGTAGAAAGGTGTCACAAAGTATTATATATATAATTTTTGGTATGAGAGAATGGTCACAACTGGAAGTACAAGGAAACAATTGTGGTTGTCGGTGCTGACTCTAAAAGTAATAGGGATCAAAGACTGTCTATAATAGAGGCATGCAATGGTAGCAGGAATCAGTAGTGTCTGGTGTTACCAAGAGTAGTGAGTCACCCCAAATATTAGCATGTGATGGTGGTAGGGATCGATGGTTGTATGTGATGGTGGAACACTATGGTACGACTTGGTTTTAGCTAGAGAAAACAGCGCACCCCTGGACATAGAAAGACTGATAGCATGTTGTGGTTATCTGACCACTAAGAGAGACGAATGGAAGGATAAAACATGCCTTTTATTGCACAAAAACAATGGTTACAATCTAACCATTCCACACCTTCCTTTCATACTCATACATGGAGATCTCAAGGCTCTCTTGAATAGAAGATATCTCTTGGCTGAACTGATGATGAAGGATGCTCCCGTGTCCCTCCTTAAATAGGTATGGAGTTAGGTGTAAAGTTTGCTACAACTCCCACAAATCCCCCACCTACAAAAGGACTTATCCAATGGCTTCCACCTACCATGGACATCTCCCATGGATTTCACCTACCATGATATAAGGTGGGGTTGGTGCACCATCCACCTTTGACAATAATGGTGGGAAACAGCTGTAAAAAAAATTTCTATCAATTCTCCCCCTCCAGCTACAATCTACTAGAGAATCTATAATGGTCTAGATTCTCTCGAGCATCCACATTTTTCAACATATCCTTCAGGTTATCCTTTGTGTTGACATTCAGAAGTCGTACCAGCTGTCAATCCATCACTTCATGTATCCAATGATCGTGAATGTCGATATGATTCATTCAGGAATGGTACCTAGAGTTCTTGATCAAGTCCAAAGCACTTTGAATATCCATTGAACCATGTACTCCTTATATATGAATCCAATATCTTGGATAAAATGCTTCAACCACAACATATCCTTTCCAACTTTCGAAGAAATAATTTACTCTACTTCTGTTGTGGATAAAGCAACGCAGTTCTGCAACCTTGACTGCTATGATACAACTCATCCTGGAAAATTATAGATGTATCCTGATGTTGAATTCCTACTATTAGGATATCCAGCCATATCGGCATCTTTATATTCCTCCAAGAGATGTTCCGATCCCCTATAGAACAATCATAGCTTTAAAGTACCTTTATGATACCTCGGAATCCACTTGACCGCATCCCAGTGCTGCTTCTTGGGATTGGAGAAAAACCTGCACATGATTTCTACTATATGAGAAATTTCAATTTTCTTACTCACCATAATGTACATCAAGCTTCCAACTACTGAGGAGTATTGTATCATCTCCATCGGCTTGATTTCTTCCTTGGAAGACGAGCATGAACTCATACTCAAATTCAAATGGCCAGGAAGAGGAATGATCACAGTTTGGCTTTGGCCATATATAAACGTTTCAGAACATGTTCAACATACTTCTCCTGAGATATCCAAAAGAAATTCATCTTTATGTAATGACTTATTTGCACCCCCAAAATATGTTGAGCTTCTCCCATGTCCTTCATATCAAAAGACTTGGATAAATCCTTCAATAAATCATTGATCATCACTGCATCCTTCCTAATGATCAACATGTAATCAACATAAAGTAGAAGACCAGAAAAGTTACCATATTGAAATCTCTGGATATAAACACATAGGTCATTCTATGTCCTCTTGTATCCATGAATCTCTATGAATGATTCAAACTTTTTTTACCACTTTCGGGGAGACTATTTTAGTTCGTACAAGCTTTTCTTCAATTTTCAGATGAGTTTTCCTTGTCCATAATCCTTGAAGCCTTTAGGATGCTTCATATAGTTCTCCTTGGAGTGGTCACTATGTATAAAATTTGTCTTTACATCCATCTATTCAAGCTTAAAGTCCAAGATAGCTACCAATCCAAAAATAACTCAGATTGAAGCCATCTTCACGAAGGGTGAAAGCATATAGTCAAAGTCAACTCCTTTTATCCTGAAGGAATATTTTAACAACTAATTGAGCTTTGTGATTGAACTCCATTTTTCTACCATCCTTCCTCAGCATGAAAACCCATTTTTTCATAAGTGTCGTCTTACCTTTGGGTAATTCAACCAAATCATATGATTGGTTATTCATCAAAGAATCCATCTCATCATCCATTTCAAGCACCCACTTATGTTTTTTTGGATGAGATACTACTTCCTGGTATCCTTAAGGCCCCCCCTCATCAGTCATAAATAGGTAATATAACTCTGAATATTTTTTTGATGGAATCCTTCCTTGTGAAGATCTTCAATCATATAAAATGTTGGGTTTGGGAGGCACAACATCACTAAGATCTGGTGATGGTTTTTCAACTTCTTATAGAGATGATTGAGTCTCCCCCTACTCAATATCCTATTCCACTACCTTATGGTCCACTATCGATGATACTTCTTACACCTCATCCCCTTTATTGATACGTGGTGCTAGTACAGGTGTTGGATTATATTGAGTCCTCAACAATTTCTCTTTGAAACATTCTAGGATTTTGAATGTCCTCAATCATCTTGTTCTCATGGATCATGAAATATTTTCTTATGATCATGTTCTTCTCCTTCAGGTCCCAATGCATTTATCCGAACTCATCATCTCCATAGTCGATAAAGAAGCATGGAGTAGATCTCGTGTCTAGCTTCTTCCTGAGCTCCTTGGATATATGTGAAAATGTCAAACATCCAAATACTCATAAATGAAAGTAAGTGTGATGTTTACTAGACCATCTCTTCTATGTAATATCAAAATTCAGTGGCACCAATGGTGATATGTTCATGACATATCATGCAACCTGAACAGCTTGTCTCTAGAATGTATTAGGGATATTAGCCAAACTCATCATTCTTCTGACATTATCCATGATGGTACTGTTCATCCTTTCTGCAACTCTTTTGTTTTGTGGGGTGTGTGGGATCATCCTCTCATGTTGGATGCCATGACTCCTCTAATAGGAATATAATTCCATGGATGTGTTCTCTCCTTCATTGTATGAACGAATACACTTCAGATTCCTTCTATTTTCACTCTCCATCAGGGCATGGAACATCTTGAAGTTGTCCTGTACTTGGTCCTTTGTCCACATTAAGAATACCCACACCCTTCAAGATGCATCATAAATAAAGGATAGAAAATATTTGTTACCTCCCAGTGAATCTACATCCTTGGATCTTCATACATCATAGTTCTTGAGAACCAACAACACTGATTTCCTTGACAAAGCAGTATTGAATGAGACTCTATACTCCCTCCCATACAAGCTATATTTACAGGGATCAAGAGATGAATCTTTTTCAATACTGATGTACTTCTTCTTCATCAAGCTAGATAACCCTCTTTCACTCATGTTGTTGAGTCTCATATACCAAATATTGGATGACGTCTCTCCTTCCATGGAGTTGAGGTTGTCTACACATATCTTCACATGAGTTTTGTACAACGTACTGAAAATGTGTCCTTGAGCAATGATGATGGATCCTTTTAACATCTTTCATGCTCTATTATTGAAGAAGTTGTCATGCCCTTGTCCACCAAAGGCTATACATGATAACAGGTTGATTCAATGTCTTGGAACATACTGAACATCCTTTAGAGTGATTGTGTATACAATATTCTTGTTGATTGAGATATCACTCATGCCAACAATCTCTACCAAAATGGTATTTCCCATATTGAATGCACCAAAGCCACCAGCTTGATAAGTCAGGAAATACTCACAATTTGAAGTGACGTGGTACGATGTTGTAGTATCGACCACCCATTTTGTGTCTTATCTTGATGTATGAAGGCATGTGTCTTCTTCATCTATGGAGAAAAGCATGATTTCTCTAGAGACTATCACGTGCATGTCTCCATTTCCTTTTTTTCAGTTGATAATTTGACCCTTTTCTTGTGGAAACCTTCAACAGTTCTTCTTCATTTGACCCATCATGCCAAAATTATAGCATTTTTATGATGGTCTCCTTCCATCTATAGACCTACTTTGGATTCGTCATCCATTTCTAGACCCTCGAACACCTCTAGTGAATGGTCCCTACATGATATTTCAATTCTGAAACAATTAGTGCAAAATCTGAAAATATGGAGCTCACCGTTGAGTCCTGAATAGTAAAAATCGGTGGAATTGACTCCTAGATCATTGAAATCAGACACTGATTGATCAAAATATGATAAAAAAAGTATCAATAGTTGAGATCGCCCGATGATGTGGCGATGACATGGCACTGGCATGGCATGATGGAGTAGCTACCAGAATTTTGCAAGAAATTTTGTTGGCCCCAAAATAATAACTTCTTCTCTAGCAAGGGGGTATTGTAGCACTCGAATTTTGACCGAAGTTTTACCTAGCCTAGGAAACTTGTTTTAGCTCTGTTTGTGACACCATTTTTAATGTTAAAATTGGATCACCATGAACATTCAAAATCTTCTTTCAAAACAGGATTCCGAGCAACATGAATTTTCTTATCACTGGAAAAACTCAACTGATCATTGTCGTTGCACTGGAAATCCCTTTCATACCAGTTGTGGTGGTTTACTAACAACTTTGAGAGATGAATAGAGGGATAAAACATTAATTTTATTACCCAAAAAAAGGATACAATGTACCCCTCCCACACCTCCCTTTCTTCCTCACACATGGAGCTCTCAAGCCTCTCCTATATGGAAGAGCTCTCTTTGCTCAATTTTTGACAAAGGAAGCTCCCTTGACCCTCCTAAAATAGGCATGGTGGGATGTTTCACGTTTGACACACCTCCCACCAATCCCCCACCAACCTAAGGACTTCACTCGTGGATACCACCAACCATGGACTTCTTATATGGGTTCCACCTACCATGCTATTAGGTGGGTTTGGTGCACTATCCACATTTGACGTCAATGGTGGGCAACAGCTGAAAAAAAACATTGTCATAACACTTGATGGTAAGAGATAATAGTCAGAGGTGACTGTGGCGGTCCGTGGTGGAAGATATTGACGGTAGCACACCACCCATGGAAATTCCATAACATCATGGTGTCTTGTCCGTGCAACACTTCACAGTGATGTGTCATGGTAGAATGCACACTGAAGCGGTCTTTTATTCCCTCCCCACGCTCTGGGTGCGGGATTTCCCCCCTATTCAGTTCTCAAGATGGCTCTCCTCTATTGGCACTCAGGATTTCTAGGTGACATTTTTCAGGTATGTACATATTCATAATTTTTTATATGGTAAATAAAATGGATAAATTTTTATTTAAAATAAAATGGATAATTAATATTCATTTAAATATATATATATATTTAAAAAGAAATTTTATATAAATACATGTTTATATTTTTATTTATACAATTATATTTATATATTAAATTATATAATTATATATATATATTTGAATATATATATATATATATATATATATCATTGAAAGGTAGGCCTTTTATTAAAATATTATCCAAAGAAACATTACACAAGTTAGGAGGAAAAAACGAGCAAACCAGTAAAAGGGATCCTAACCACCCCATAAAGAGGTAGGAAAATCACTACTAAAAATACGGCCTTTATCAACGCTAAAAATGGTCTTTATCAGTACTAGAAAAAGCGCTGATAAAGCTGGCGAGGATAAGGGGGGGGGGGTCCCCTTTATCAGCGCTCTGAAAAGCGCTGATAAAGACATCTTTTTTCAGCGCTGATAAAAGGGTCCTTTATCAGCGCTTTGTTTTAGTGCTGATAAAAGACCCCTATATTAGCGTTTCCTTTATCAGTGATTTCGTTTTAGCGATGATAAATGACCCATTTTATCAGTTCTTTTTTAAAAGCGCTGATAAAAGGTAAAAAAATTAAAAAAAATAAAATAATTAAAAAAATTAAAAAAAATATATAAAAAAATACTACCAATCGAGGGGGCTTTTATAGCGCTTAAGCCCACCCTTTTACAGTGCTTTTATGCCCCTGTTCAGCACCCCATGCGCGCGCGCCCCTGCCTCCACCATGATTTGAACTCGAGACCTCCCCCCTGCACGCCTAAGCCTTTACCACTACTCTATTTTGATTTTTCTTCCAATTCATGATATCTATATATATATATATAGTTATATTTATTCATATAGTAATATATATTTATATTAATATATATATAGTTATATTATAATATATATATATAGTTATATTAATATATATATATAGTTATATTAATATATATATAGTTATATTAATATATATCTATATCTATATATATATATAGTTATATTTATTAGTATAGTAATATATATTTATATTAATATATATATATATATAGTTATATTAACATATATATAGTTATATTAACATATATATAGTTATATTAATATATAAATAGTTATATTAATATATATATAGTGATATTAATATCTATATTTATAGTGATATTAATATATATATTTATAGTAATACTAATATATATATGTAGTTATATTAATATATATATAGTTATTAGATTAAAATATATAGTTAGATTAATATATATATATATATAGTTAGATTAATATATATGTATATAAATATTCATATATTTGTATTTTAAATAAAATGGATGTTAGTTATTATTTATATAAAGCTAATATATTTTATATGTAAATATATTTTATTATTTATATTTATAATTAAATTTTTAGGTGTGAATATATAAAAAATATGAATATATTGTTATATATTTGATTATAAATAGCAGTGAATTATAAAAAATGATGAAATTTCAAAGACATAATATCAATATTAATGTAATACCTTGGAATAAATTCAGACCCCGCCAAAAAAAATCCAATAATACCCCCTTAAACGAGGCTGAAAATCCATAAAATGTTAAAAAATCGGGGTACCCCGACTAAAAACTCGATTTTAGAGGCATTATGGGACTCTTTTGGCCTTGAAAATCCCTTGACCTGGGTTCTCCCAGGTCACATCGATTTAGAGATCATCGCATGCTTCGATTTGATATGTGGTAGAGCTCAAACGGACACCTGGATCAAAAGTTATGGCCGTTTGAAGTTTGAGTTGCGTTTTCAACATATTTTGGATCTTTTTTTAATTTTTTTAAATTTTTTTAGTCTTCAAATTGTTATTAAATGACTATTACTCTATAATAATTAGCAAATTATTAATTAAAAATATTTTTTTAATTTTTTAATAAGCCATTTTCACTAAATATCTTATATATTAAGTATATTAAGTGTAAATGTACATTTATACTAATCTAAAATATATTTAAAAATTATATATTATATTTATATATCAATAAAACTATATTTATATATTAATATATTAAAATATTTTAAAAAAAAATTAAGTCGACCCTTTACCAGTGCTTTTAAAAAAAAGCGCTGATAAAGACCCCCCCCCCTTTATCAGCGCTACTAAACAAGCGCAGATAAAGGGGGTCCCTTTATCAGTGAAAAAATAAGCGATGATAAAGGGGGGTCCCTTTATCAGTGCTAAAAAAGCACTGATAAATGGGTGCTTTTATCAACGCTTTTTTTAGCGCTGATAAAGGCACCCTTTATCAGCGCTTTTTTGAGCGATGATAAAGGCACCCCCCTTTATCAGTGTTTTTAAGTTAGCGCTGATAAAGAGGGGGCGCTGCGAAAAACTGTTTTTGGGGAAGTGAATGCGTAACGTGATTACCTTCATTACCAATAGAGGGAAACACACAATATTATAACATAGATGACATGTGTCAGGGTTTTTCATAGTAGATAAAAAAACGCAAAGATCCCCTTTACCTCGATCTAAAGCATTAATGATAATTTGGCTATCATATGTTTTCTACAATAAATACGTATATATTTTAAATTTACATAACTAAAAAACACTACCAAAAAATGGGTTTTCATATCGCCACCCTTTAACAGTGTTAAAAAGCATTGTTAAACGTATTCCTTTATCAGTGCTTTTTTAGCACTAATAAAGGCATCACCTTTATCAACGCTTTTGTTAGCGTTGTAAAAGGGACTCCCTTTATCGGCCCTTTTTTAGTAGGGCTGATAAATGAGGTCTTTTCAGCACTTTTTTTACTAGTGATGATAAATGGTATATTTCAGAAAAAATCATTAAAAAATATATTAATATATAAATATACAAATATATTTTTAAATATGTTTTAGATATGTATAAATAGACATTTACACCTAATATATAATATATTTAGTTAAAATGGATTTTAAAATATTTTAAAAAATATTATTAATTTATAATGTGCTAATTATTATAGATTAATAATAATTTAATAACAATTTGAAGGCACAAGAAATCAGAAAACTAATTAAAGAACTAAAATAAGTTGAAAACACAACTTAAACATTAAACAACCATAACTTTTGATCTGGTTTTCCGTTTAAGCTCTACCACATATCAAATTGAATCCTGTGATGATCTCTAGAAAATAATGACAAAGGAAATCCATCTATTGCATTTTTTGAGGCAAAAAAGGCTCAAAATACCTCCAAAACTGAGTTTTTATTCGGGATATCCAAATTTTTTTATCATTAAATGGAATTTCAGCATCGTTTAAGGGGGTATTTTGCCCTTTTTCAGTGGAGACTAAATTTTTCCCTTTGTATTACAATCATATTGATATTATGACTTCGAAATATTATCATTTTTCATAATGTACTGTTTTTTATAATTAAATATATAACAATATAAAAATATATTTTATATATTCACACATAAATATTAAATTTTATAGATAAATAACTAATAATATTTACATATAAAATGAATTTCTCAATATATAAGCCATATCTATATAAAAATTAATATTTATTTTATTTAAAATACAAATATATGAATATTTATATTCCTATATAATGTGTGTGTGTGTCTATATATATCTATATTAGTGCGTGTTTGTATTAAAAAATTGATATATATTATCTATATATTCTAACATATAAATATACATATGAATATATAATACATACATGTATATATATGTTTTATTTATTTATTTATTTATTTATAAACACACACAAGAAAAAATATTTTATAAATTTATTGGATACTAATCTTATAAATATATTTTAATATATGAATAAATATATGGATAAAAAATATAACTATATATATATAAATAATTATGAATATAAATATAACTAACTATATATATATATTAATATAACTAAATATATTTATTTTAATATAAATCTATATTAATATACGAATAAATATAACTATATATATATATATATCAATAAAGGGAGAACGAAAAAAGATAGACAAGTGGAGAAGGTGCAGTCGTGCAAGGGAGAGGTCTCGGGTCCAAATCTAAGTGGAGGTAGGGGTGTGTGGGCAAGTAATGTGGGTGCTAGTGTTGTTATAGGGTGGGTGGGGGTTGTGCGCCTAGGGATGTTAAAGGGGTGGCGGTGGCGCGTGGGGGTGGGGCTTTCTACCATTTTTTAAAGGGGGTCAAGTATTATTTAAAGGGGGTGGGTCTACCCACCGATTAACAGATTTGTTTTTGACTTTTTTCACCGTTATTTTGAGTGCTAATAAAAGGGATCCCCTTTTAATAGTGCCTTGATTATCAGTGCTTTTTAGGGCTGATAAAATCTTTTTTCGCGCTGATAAAACCATGTTTTGTAGTAGTAAATATGAAAATATTAATATTTGAACACCATAATATCTATGTGAAACTAATAAATGGATATAAATTATGTCTCCATTGAAAAAGTACAAGAATAAACTCTTAAAAAGGGGAGAAATTTCATTGAATGTTGAAAAATATGGGTATCCCAACTAAAAACTTAGTTTTGGAGGCCTTCCAATCCTTTTTTAACTTACAAAATATAGAGATCGGGGTTCCCTTAGGTCTTGAAAATGAAGAGATCTTCCATAGATTCAATTTCATATCTCATGGATCCTAAGCAGACATATGGATCAAAGAATTAATTAATATTTTAAGATAAGTGGAAAATGTGGCTTAAACTTCAAACAAGCATAACTTTTGATCAAGATGTCCATTTAGGATCCCTAAGAGGCCTTCTAGGCCTTTTATCAGTTCTTTTTTTAATGTTGATAAAATGGCCCTTTTATCAGCCCTTTATCTATCTCTGATAAAAGGGGCATTTATTAGTGCTTTTTTGAGAACTGGAAAAAGCGAAACCCTTTTAATATCACCTCGACTATCAGTGCTTTTTTAACGCTGAGAAATGCTTTTTTTAGAATTGATAAAATCCTATTTTATAGTACTGAAATATGAAAAATGTTAATATTTGAAAAATATAATATCTATATAAAACTAATACCTAGGTAAAAATTATGTCTCGATATAAAAAGGAAAAGAATAACATCATAAAAAAAGAAGAAATTTCATCGAATGTTGAAAAATATGGGTATCCCAACTAAAAACTCAGTTTTGGAGGCCTTTTATGTTGTTTTTTACTTAGAAAATACATAGATTGGGGTTTCCTTGGGTCTTGAAAATGAAGATATCATCCATATATTTGATTTCATATCTCATGGATCCTAAGAGGACATCTAGATCAAAAGTTATTTTTGTTTGATGTTCAATTCATGTTTTCAAATTATCTTATAATATTAATTAATTCATTAATTTTTTATGTCACCAAATTATTATTAAATAACTATTAATTAATTCTAATTTGCAAATTAATAGTTAATATTAATTTCTAATTTATTTTAAACCATTTTCACTAAGTAAATTATATTTGAAGTGTCAATAAAAATTTAGTATCATGTAAATCATATTTAGGAAAATATATTTCACATATATCAATAAAAATATATTTATATACTAATATGTGATTTTTTAAAATTTATATTTTCTATGATGGTCACATTTTAATAGTGAAGTAAAAAATTATGATAAAGGGTTCCTTTATCAGCACTAAAAAAGCATAGATAAAGTCTAAGAAAACACTTATAAAGCTGGTCTTTATCAACGCTAAAAAAATACTAACAAAAACCAGCATTTATCAGTGCTTTGGTAGCATTCATATGAACCTCGTTTATTAGTTAGTGTTGATGAAAATACCACCTTTATCAATGATTTTCTTTTAGCACTGATAAAAGTTCATGCTTAATGTGCATGAATATGTTGTAATGATGTGGGTATACTTCTTGAAACACAAGTTAGAAGTGTTTCGAGTTTTCATTCGAAGAAAGTATTTGGTGGTAAGGGAAACATGGTATATGGTGAAGTGTCTGAGATTAGAAATGGTGGTGAGTATGCTGGAAGGACACTACAAAAAGAGACTGTGTTTAGAAACATTTTATTTAGTAGCAGTTTTCAAAACCAATGCTAAATTTATTGTTGTTATTTATTTACCAAAAGTTTTAGAAAACCATAGCAAATTCACGATGGTTTTTTATTTAGTGGTTGTTAATTTCACAACGATTTTTGGTGGGGCTCCCATGAGGGAAAACATAATTCTCATTGGATGTCTTGGGAGAAACTGTGTGTTTCAAAATTCTGTGGCAGCATCGGCTTTCGAAATCTTAAATGGTTTAACGAGGCTCTTTTGGCGAAGCAAGGATGGCGCCTTCTTTCCCACCCAAATACCATGTTCTCAAAGGTGATGCGAGCAAAGTACTTACCTCATTCTGACTTCTTGCATGCCCAGTTGGGGCCACGACCGAGTTTTTTTGTGGAGGAGCATTTGGGGAGCAAAATCGCTCATTGATTTGGGATGTGTGTGGAGAATTACTGATGGGCATAATATTAACATTTGGAATGATCCATGGCTGGAAGATGGCGCCAACCATAAGGTTTTCTCACCGGTTGTTCCTGGATTCGCAGATGTAAGGTTACGTGACCTGCTCGATGACTCGCTTGAGGAGTGGGATCGGGAGAAGCTTTGTTGATAGTTTAACGAGGTGGATCGTCAGCTCATCCTGGGTATCCCTCTCACACCAAAAATGGGTAGTGACCAGATTTGCTGGACTGGGGAACCTCATGGGAGATATTCTGTTCGTTCAGGTTACAAAATTAGGGTTCAAGGTTTTGCCCCGGTCTTTATCGATAATCGGCGTAAGTGCCTCTGGTCCCCCACCGCTCCCCCTAAGGTGAAATTTGTTTGGTGGCAGGTCTGTGTTGGGGTTCTTCCAACCCGTGACATTCTAGTGCAGCAACATTTGGTGGAGGACGACACTTGTTCTTTGTGCCTCCATGATGTGGAATCCCCTCTGCATGCAATTCTTTCCTGTAAGGGGGTGGAAGGGGTGTGGAAGGTTTGGAGGATGGATTTTGGTATTTTCTTTGATCCTTCATTTAGGTTGGTCCCAAACCTTACTAAATGGGTGTCTTCTCTAGAACCGAGAGTGGTAGGGCTGATATGCACAATTTCTTGGTTGGTTTGGACTCGACGGAATGAATACATTTTCCAGATGAAGGTGACCCCTGATCACCTATCGGTGGATCGAGCTATGGAGTGGATTAATGGTTGGAAGAAAAGTGATGCGGAGCATTCTTTGAGCCACACTAGACGAGCGAATCCTTTTTGGTCTCCCCCCCCCCTTGAGGGTTCCATCAAGATTAATACTGATGCTGCTGTATTTTCTAATTCAAGGTTCGGTATTAGGCTCATTGCTCATAACAGTTTTGGCCAGATTGTGGATGCTCAGTGTAGGGCAGTGCCTAACTCATGGAGCCCTGTGGTGGCAGAGGCCTCAGCCATCCTCGAGGGGCTTCTTTTTGCCCGTTCAAAATTTTGGCCTAAGATTTTGGTGGAATCTGACTCCCTCGAAGTGGTAAACACTCTCTCAACAAAAGATGAAGATTCCCAGACTTATAGCCTCATCATGAAGAAGATCTGGTCCTTGACTGGTGGATTCGATGCATGCAAATTTTCATTCATCAAAAGAGATGGTAATTCGAAAGCCCATCATTTGGCTCGTTTTGGGAAACATTGGGGTGATCATTATTGGGTGAACTCGTTCCCTGATTAGCTTTGTAATCCTGGTTTCATTGATCAATAATTTATCTTTTCCTTCAAAAAAAAGTGGCGGCATTTAATTTTTTTTGAAAGAAATGTTTGTACTTTTTAAATTTATAATTATGTATTGTTTATTGTTAATTTGTTAATTTGTTAATTTTCATTTTATTGTTATTGTTATTATTATCTTCTTATTATAGTTATTATGCATTATGTATTATTTGTTATTAATCATTATTTAACCAGAACTTATTATTATTTATTTAAAATTTCAAATAAATAAGAATGATTACTTAATATTTTTATTTTTAAAATTTTTGAATTTTAATTATTTCCTCATCATTGCTTATTAATTATTAATTTTAAATATTTTTTAAATATATTTAGTTATATATTTTTATATTTATATATTTTTACCTATGTAATGCAGGTATATATATATATAATTATATATATACATGTGTGTGTGCATATTTATATATTATATAATATATATCATATATCATATAATATTTATTATTTATTTGTACATATTTATATATATTATGTGGGAATACATATATATCTTTATGTGTGTGTGTATTTATGTATATTTATATGGGTTTTTATTTATATTTATATTAATATTTATATATAATAATCTTTAGTTATATATATATATATATATATATATATATTTGTGTGTGTGTGTGTGTGTGTGTCTATATATATATTCATTATTAATATATATGTCTTTATATATATTTATGTAAATGTATTTATATTTTTATACATTTATAGATAATTATACTTATTTATTTGTGTTAATATATATTTATATATATTATGAAGGTATATATATACTGTTATATTTAATAATATATATAGATATTTATGTATATATTATATATTTAATGAAAATTTATTTATGTAAACATTTTTTTTCATTCGCATCAGTTTTATTGCATTATTCTATGTATTTAGGGTGTATATTAAATACACTCAAACCAACCATTCATATTAATGTTTTTAGGTTTTTTTAATACAATTATAACACCCCAAAACGGTGAAAGAAAAGGAAGATCATTATACGTATTCATTTATGTTAATATATATATTATGTAGGTATATATATACACTGTTATATTTAATAATATATATAGAGATATATGTGTATATTGTATATTTAATGAAAATTTATTTATGTAAACGTTTGTTTCCATTCGCATCAACTTTATTGTATTATTATATGTATTTATGGTGTATACACTAAAACCAACCATTCATATTAATGTTTTTAGGTTTTTTAAATACAGATGTAACACCCCAAAACAGTGAAAGAAAAGGAAGATCATTATACGTATTTATTTAGGCTAATATATATATATATATATATATATATATATATATATATATATATATTATGTAGGTATATATATATACTGTTATAATCAATAATATATATAGAGATATATGTATATATTATATATTTAATGAAAATTTATTTATGTAAATGTTTTTTTTTGTTCGCCTCTGTTTTATTGCATTATTCTATGTATTTATGGTGTATATTAAATACACTCAAACCAACCATTCATATTAATGTTTTTAGGTTTTTTAAATACAATTGTAACACCCCAAAACGGTGAAAGAAAACGAAGATCATTATATGCATTTATTTATGTTAATATATATTTATATATATTATTTAGGTATATATATATATACTGTTATATTTAATAATATATATAGAGATATATGCCTATATTATATATTTAATGAATATTTATTTATGTAAACGTTTTTTTCATTCGCATCAGTTTTATGGCATTATTCTATGTATTTATGGTGTATATTAAATACACTCAAACCAACCATTCAAATTAAGGTTTTTAGGTGTTTTTTAATACAATTGTAACACCCCAAAACGTTGAAAGAAAAGGAAGATCATTATACGTATTTATTTATGTTAATATATATTTATATATATTATGTAGGTATATATATAATGTTATATTTAATAATATATATAGAGATATATGTGTATATTTTATATTTAATGAAAATTTATTTATGTAAACGTTTTTTTTTTCATTGCATCAGTTTTAGTGCATTATTCTATGTATTTATGGTGTATATTAAATACACTCAAACCAACCATTCATATTATTGTTTTTAGGTTTTTTTAATAAATTTGTAACACCCCAAAAGGGTGTAAGAAAATGAAGATCATTATACGTATTTATTTATGTTAATATATATTTATATATGTTATGTAGGTATATATATATACTGTTATATTTAATAATATATATAGAGATATATGAAAATATTATATATTTAATGAAAGTTTATTTATGTAAACGTTTTTTCATTCGCATCAGTTTTACTGCATTATTCTTTGTATTTATGGTGTATATTAAATACACTCAAACCCACCATTCATATTAATGCTTTTAGGTTTTCTTAATACAATTGTAAAATCCCAAAACGGTGAAAGAAACGGAAGATCAATAATGTTAAGGGCTCACGAGTGGGGAGCGTGGTAATAATTTCTGAAAGATGTATAGCATTGAGCGCAATAAAATGGTGTGGAGGAGATTCATGGTAGTGGGGAGGGAGTCCCAAGTGGACACCGTCTGCCCCACATAAAGCTCTACGCGAACCTGGAGAAGGTTCCGAAAAGACAACTTCAGCCTGAGAACAATGAGCCGATACATATAGATTGATAAGGCTGTATAAGTGTGTTGGGAACACCGTTTACAGGAGTAGCTGGGGAGAAAGGTGATTGGTGCGGCGATGACCTCTGGTATCAAAAACACCACCACGTCTCTAACGGATATTGCCTTCAATGCTAAGGTGCAGAGTGAGCGTGGTAATAAGTCGGGAAATACGTATACCATGCACCACAATAAAATCGCCACGAGGAGGAGGTTCATGGCTGTTGGGTGGGTGTCAAATGGGGACACCGTCTACCCCTAAATCTTAACTTGAATAACACCTAGAAGAACCTGGAGAAGGTTCAGGAAAGACATCGGAACAATGAGCAAATACGTATAGAATGACAAGGCTATATGTGTGTGTTTGGAAGCCCCACAATTAATGGATTTGCTGAACCTTCTCCGGGTTCTCATAGGGCTTCTTCAGGTAAAGTACCAAGGGGAGACGATGTCCCCATTCCTCTCTCGTCCTCGTCCTCACCCTTTTTTTCCCCCACATTATCTTCAACCTTCCCTCCCTCTGCATCGGAGTCTTAAAGGCAATTTCCGTCGGAGTCCTTGCGTTTTTATTCATACCGGAGCTCATGGTGGCACGGCTCGCCTTTCCCATCTCGGTCCTCCTCCGGCTCCTGTACATGGTGTTCCTGGACTACCCAGCACCCTACGTCGGCTACCGGTGTTGTCACGCGCAGCTCACTCCTTCCTGTCATGGATTCGCTTCCTCATCCCCAACGCCCATCAGTTTTTCCTTTTC
The DNA here is from genome assembly GCA_963277665.1 of Viscum album. Lineage (NCBI taxonomy): Eukaryota > Viridiplantae > Streptophyta > Magnoliopsida > Santalales > Viscaceae > Viscum > Viscum album. The sequence goes on from OY728128.1 coordinate 331,769,509, forward strand.
TTACTGCACAATATGATTCCATGTCTGCTGACCCATGCATATCCACTATTTATTTTAATTTAAATACACGTTTTGCATCGCATATTCCATTATTTTGATTTGTCTAGTATTGCTTGGAAACAATAATTTAGTAAAATAAAAGGAATGATTTTAATTTATCTTCCATCTTTTTGTTGACATTTTTAAAATAAAATAAAATTAATTACTTTATAATATACTTCTCCACCATCATTTCTATCAAAATCAGCCTAATTATCAGATGATTCAAAATCTATAAACGATTTTTGATTTCTCCACCATCATCTCTTTTGATTTAATTTAATATTGACAAACTCAAAATCCAACACCGCATTTTTCTCGAAATGATCATCAGTATAAGTGGGTGATTTTGGGGTGTTGGATTTGGGTTACGGTTTCAGCCTTTTCCGGCTCACATGACATTTCTTTGTGGTGCCCCGCGCTGGATTAAAGTTAGAAAACGCGGCTGCATATTTTTTTAACTATAAATACATATTTTAAAAACTAAATTTACATATGATTTTTTAAAATATTTCATGTTTTCATTTTTTAAAAATATATTTTAAATGGGTTGAATTATATAAATGGAAAACATTTTTCATATGATAAAAGATGAAATTGATAGATTTGTTTGGTAAAAAACCTTCTTTTATTTTTTTAAATGAATTGATTGGTACATATATTTTGTATAATTTATTGTCTTCCCTCAACTTTGTAAAACGTTTTTAACATACTTTCTAATGCATAGTTGAAAAATAAAAATATAAAATATTTTACAATATCAAATGCAACCTAACTTTTGGATGCTAAATATGCAGGGATGTGTTTTTTTATCCAACCACTAAAATGTATCTTTCACCATGCATCCCATATAATTTACTCCCCTCAAATGAAGATGGTGGTAAATAAGATAAAATAATAAAATATTGATAATGAAGATGATCATCTTCTTCTCATAGGTAGTTTATATTAGATAGTTTCTTCTGGATACATATGTGTCAAACAATGGTTCTCAACGCACATTTTTAGCTATATAAAAATTTATTGACATTAAAAAAATCATATTAAAGTATACATCTATTTATATAATTATATATTGAATATTTAAACAACTACATATAGATGGGAGTGTGTTATATATTTTAATTTTAAGATATTAATAATAATCATATGAAAGTGTATGAATATATATTTTCATGCACTACTACACATAAAAAAGCGCTGATAAATACCCCCCTTTATCATCATTATGTTAGTGCCGATAAAGGCCATCCTTTATCCGCACTCGAAATAGCTAGTTGCAATGTGCTGTTAATATAACAACACACCCAACAAAAACATATAATTTCAAACAATGCTATATATATTTAATTGACATCATGAATACAAAAGTATTCGTCCATGGTATATAAAAAAACACTGCTATAGACATTTCAAACAATGATTTATATAATTATCTTTACAATTATTCAGCAAATAGTTAAAAACATTAAAGTTTTATCTTTTGACGCATGTGACCCCCTCTCAAAAATGTTTGCTCATGGTATCATTTGGCGAACAAATCATCCCTGCTCTAGCAAAAGATTCCTCATATATAATAAAATAAATATTATGTTAGTAATACTATAAAGAAATAAATTAATTATTAATATTAAACAATACAATAATAAAATGTCAATTTTTAATAAAAAAGACATATTTTGAGTTATATCGGCCACACCATGCATTTTATTTAGGTGAAGTTGATTCCTACACGTCATAAATGAGTTATGGATCATTCTCCTAAAATATCAAAACAATCTGGATCTGTTTGCTTGGTTTTGAGTATGTCACTTGTTCTATTACTAAAATTAATATCAATTTTAAATAATGACATATTTGGAGTTATACTGATCACACCATGCGTCAGATTGAGCTTTGGTTGATTCTTACCTGTTACAAATTACCGATGGATCATTTTCCTAAAGTATCAAAAAAATATGAATATGTTTTATTGGTTTTCAGTATGACAGTTTGGTTTTTTTCTAAAATGTCATTTCAAACTAGAAACATGCATTTTGAGTCATGTCGGTCGCATCGTGCTTCAGTTTGACATGAGACTGCTTCATACATATCACAAATGACTTATGAATTGATGCCCTAAATTATCAGTACAATCAATGTTTGTTTTCATGGTTTTTAATGAATGACATATTTTGAGCTAAAATGTCAATTTTAAATTGATAATGGACACCTTTAGTCATACCAAGCACACTGTGCGTCAGATTGAGGTGTGGTTGATTCCTTCAAATCACAAATGGCTTATGAACCATTTTCTTAAGGTATCAAAACAATCCAAATGTATTTGTTTTGTTTTTAGTATGTCACCTATTATTTTTTCTTAAATTAATGTCAATTTAAAAAAAAGACACATTTGGAGATATATCAGCCGCACCGTGCGTTGTATTAAGGTGGCGTTGATTCTTACATGTAAAAAATGACTCATATATTGTTTTCCTAATTTATCAAAACAAACTTAATGCATTTTCTTGGTTTTTAGTATGTCACTTGTTCTTTTTACTAAAATTAATTTCAATTTTAAATAAAAAGAGACACTTTGAGTTATACCGGCCACACCATTCATCATAATGAGGTGTGGCTGATTCCTAAACTTCAAAAATGACTTATAGATAATTTTTTGAAGTATCAAAACAATCAAAATGTGTTTGCTTATATAATAGGATGTGAGTTTTGTTTTTTATACTATAATGTCATTTCAAACTGGAAACACGAATTTTGAGTCATACTGGTTGCATCGTGCATCGGGTTTATGTGGTTCTGCTTCATACGTGTCACAAATGACTTATGAATTTGTTTCCTAAATTATCATGACAATTGAAGCGTGTTTTATTGGTTTTTAGTGAGTGACATGTTTTGAGAAAAATTTCAATTTAAAACTAATTACGGTCACTTTTATTCATGTCGTTCACACCGTGTGTCGAATTGAGGTGTGGTTGATTCCTACACCACAAAAATGACTCATGGATCATTTTCCTAAAGTATAAAAATAATAAAAATGTGTTTTATTATTTTTTAGTATGTCACTTATTCTTTTTACTTAAATTAATGTAAGTTTTAAATAAAAAGAGACACTTTCAGTCATACCGGCCACATTGTGCATCGTATTGAGGTGTGGTTGAATCCTACACGTCAAAAATGACTCATGGATCATTTTTCTAAATTATCAAAACAATTTAAATGCATTTTCCTTTTTTCAATATGTCACATGTCCCTTTTACGAAAGTTAATGTCATTTTTAAATAAAAAGAGTCACTTTCAGTTATATCGGTCACACCTTACATCATATTGAGGTTTGGTTGATTCCTACACGTCAAAAATGACTTATAGATCATTGTCCTAAAGGTTCAAAACAATATTAATTTATTTTCTTAGTTTTCAGTATGTTACTTGTATTGTTTTTACTAAAGTGTCATTTCAAACTGGAAACATACATTTTGAGTCATACCAGTCACATCATGCATCTGTTTAATGTGAGACCACTTCTTACACGTCTGAAATTACTTTTGAATAATTGTCCTAAATTATCAAGAAAACCAGAGCATTTTTTCTTGGTTTTCAGTGAGTGACACATTTTGAACTAAAATGTCAATTTTAAATTAATAACAGACACTTCTAGTCATACTGGTCACACCGTGCGTCAGATTAAGGTGTGATTGTTTCCTACACGTTAAAAATGACTCATGGATCATTGTCCTAAAGTTTCAAAACATTCCGAATGAGTTTGCCCAGTTTTTAGTATGTCACCTGTTCTTTTTACATAAATTAATGTCAATTTTAAATAAAAAGAGACACTTTGAGTTTTACCGGTTATACCATGAATCAGATTGAGGTACAATTGATTCCTACACGTCAAAATTGACTTATAGATTATTTTCCTAAAGTATCAAAACAATATGAATTCTTTTGATCAGTTTTCAGTATGCCACTTGTCCTTTTTTAATTAAATTAATGTCAATTTTATATAAGAAGAGACACTTTGAGTCATACTTGTCACATTGTGTATCATTTTGAAATGAGGCTAATTCTTACTCATCACAAATGATTGAGGTACGATTGATTCTTACATGTACCAAAGATTCAAAACAATCCAAACTACCAATGTTACCACACTTTCCATTATATTTCTTTATCAAACTGAAAACATTGCAATGTTAGCATTTATCAATTTCCTTTAAGTTCACTCTACTAACTTTTAAGGAAAATGATAAATGACGACATTGTAGGGGTGAAAAGATTTTGAGGGTGAAGAAGTCTGTGGAAGACATTGTCTACACGAGTAGTCAAACATTTAATTTATATTATGTAAATACAGTAGAGAATATATAATATTCTGAGAAAAGCATAGTATAATAAAAAATAACTTTACCCCCTCATTGAATTCTAAGTTGGAGCCTTAAAGTCCAATCTCTCACGAGCATGAATGTCTTTGGACAAACCACCCCAACTCAAATAAAGGAATCCATCTGTATAAAAAAACAATTATTATGTGATTAATACTAAAAAGAATTAAATTAAACACAAATATGAAAAAATCCACTACTTCTATGGAAGTCATATCTTTATACAATTATTGTACATTATTCCATCAGGTATGTTGTCCATTCATTTATAAATAAATCTATATCGTCTTGTGAATATGAGTCTTTTTACAGTCATATTTTACTGAAAAAATCTATATACAAAAAAGATTAATAAATATTTTAAATGAAATAGTAATTATCTTTGAAAATACCTTTTCAGGGATGCTAGTTTGTTCATAGAATATGATCTCTCTCATAAATTTACAAACATAATAACCACAACCTTTTCCATTTATTTATTTTAGACACTACAGAAACATTGAGAAAAATAAGTAATTTGTTTTGATATGTGTTTGGATAGTAAATCTTATTATATATACCCTGATACTTTTCGAGTTTTAGAACTTTTCATAAAGCACCCCTATAATTTACATATAACATTACATGATTTTAAGCATAATTATACATCAGAGTATGAGCCAAGGATCGTAAAGTCTAGTGTCTTAGAGGACTAGGTATATTAAAATTAAAACATGGAACTAAATAAAACATTTCTTTATTTTATCTTCAAATTGAGCTCCAAACATCCATTGTACTCAAACATATACATAGGGTACCCTAGGGAATACATGAAAAAAGGGATGATTTAGTGTATTACAAATTGAAAAATGCCATCATGTTTGGTAAGTTTATTGGGTATCCATGCATTGAATCTATGAAATAAATCTTTGGACTATACAAATTGACCACAATGAGCATCAATTGTTGCTTAAAAAAAGTAATAATTAATGTATGAAATGAAAACATATTTTTTATGATTAAATTGTAGGGTTTTACCCCCACGCCATTGGTATTAAGAAGAGTCTGGCATCTGTATATTTGCTTTCAAATTATTAATCCAAGTTTGCACTATTTCATCCTCTTTTTATATTCTATTTTTGGTTGTTCTGTAGAGGTGGTGTGAGAACTAATGAGTCCAAAACAAATCATTGAGAAATCCCTTAAATTTTTTTATATATATGCCTGCCAAAAATATGAAATATATTTAGTCATAATTAACATAGTATATCATCTTTTGGAAAATAAAATCATGACAACATACCTCATGTATACATATAAAAATAAGGCACCTAGAAAATTATAGTTGAGGATTTCACTTACATTCTCAACACCAATGAAGTCTTGAACTTCCTCTCTATGCATATTTTATTCAAAATCAACTATGTGACTACCACCATTTTTTAACTTTGTATCCACATGAACCATCAATGATATTAGATGAATATATAGAAGGGGAGGGGGATAAATGTAATTTTTGTAGATCTTTTCGATTGGTTGGTCGATACTTTATATAGTTTTGAGTGGGTCTTTCATTTCACCCCTTCCCTTTGTCCGTCTGTAATAACATTCATCGGTTTAGACCCTTTTTCATTAATTGTTTAAGGTTTAGCTTGAAAAATAAATTGGAAATGAATACCGACATGTTTTTACCAGTTATTACAGCCATGTGATAAATGTTCCAACAGCTTGTTTGACCTTATGAATATCTTCCTCGTCAATTGGCACAGGTATCTCGGTGATTGGCTCATGGGATATTTTAATTGACACTCTCACATGACCTATTATAATTGGTTTGTTGTGTAACATGTCATTTTGGATATTGAACATTGTAGCCCTCTCTACAAGTCGATGGGTGGGTGTTGATAGATATAAATCATAGTCATTATCACCCTGTAGAATATCAGTATAGGAAAGGTTTCAGTGTACTGATTCACATTTCATAGAATCAATTATTAGAACATTGATTACCTTGGCCAAGATAAGTCTTTGAGGGGAGTAGCTCATCTAAAAGCATATGGGAGAGGGGGGGATCATTAAGAAATGGTTTTTCTTGAGTTGTTTCATATATTTTCTTCCCCCCATAAAATTTTCTCGCATCTCTCTCCATTGGAATTGTTCTTCAAGGGTATCTAGTCTTTCTCTTATCTATTTCATTTCTTCACCTTGATCCTCTTGTTTTTTCTCAAAATATGTTTGGGGTGTCACCCCAAAACTCACACCTCTGACATGACCATACTGTTCAGGAATCTTCAAGGACACTAATAGTATGTGTTCATCTTGTATAGGTGTTTCTAATTCTTATGACTACATCAGTAAGAAAATATAGGAAAATAAGTAGTCATTGTTATGTAATAGTTTTAGAGATTTTTTTTTATTATATCATACTTAAACATGTTTGTTTCCGACGCTTTCACCGGGGCGCGCGCGCGCAATGTCTATCATGCATGGGAGGACGCGCGGATTGTTTCCTTGCATTCCCACTCTCTAAAGGAGGGCGACATCCGTTCCTTGTTTAGGGATGTCTACTCCTTGATCGAAACCGGGATGGTGGGATGTTGGTTCTTCCTTCGGTGGATTCCTCCTCGGAACTCGTCACCTAGTCTGGGTCTCCTTCGTAGATTTAAGATGGGTTTGTGAAGCTCGTTCCCGGCGCCACATCTACATGGAAACCAGTTAATTACGCTGCTTCCGTCGAGACACTCCAAGGGGTCTTGTCGGGGCAGCAACATTCAGTGAGGAGAATGGTCACGTTGGGGTGTCGTTGGCATGTCTTGACGCTGGGGGTCGGCATGTCTGTCTTCTGTCCCTTACCACAGGGCTTCTCGAGGGCACAGAAGCCCGAGGCATCCAACATCGAACGCGGGGATTGTGTACCATCTGAAGTTTTCCTCAGCTTCCCATGTTTAACATGGGGTATGCCGCGAGTTTAACGTCTTGCAGAGACGGATCGGGATGAAGGACCCCCTAGGGGGAGAACCGATGTTGGGGCCAGCACGTGGGCGGCTTCCCGAATACCATGGAGTGGGATGGGGTGGCATGATGTCACCGGGATGTGGCAGCCCGGGTAAGAATCAGGATGGATGGTGGAGTGATGGGCTTGAACCTCGTGAAGGCTTCCTACGTATCCCTATGGTAGGGAATCAAAGTCTGCATAGTTCGGTGACGTAGTGGGACACCTGAAGAGGCGACCCGTGAGAATGAACATATGGATTGGAACCTGGAGGAAGTAAGATCTCTGGGCTAGGGCATGATCTTCCCAAGGCACGTGGGCTCGAGGGGGAAATCAGGATGAGATGTGGGTGTGAGGCATGGGGCTTACGCTCTGAGACGACCCAAGAGGGGGAATACAGTTTAACGTCATGCGGGAAGAGATACAGTTTAACGTCATGCGGGACGAGATACAGTTTAACGTCATGCGGGATGAGGAATTTGGGGCTTACGCTCTAAGGAGGCCCATAGTGGGTATAGGGATTACACTCTGAGGCGGCCCATAGTGGTCGGGGAACCGACGTAGAGAGGTCGGAACAACCGGGTGGTGGGCTTGAACCTCATGGAGGCTTCCTATGTACAGTGTGTTAGCACAGATCAAAGTCCACGTAGTTCGTTGGGATGGGGCTTACGCTCTGAGGCAGCCCATAGTGGATGTCATGGTAGATGCATGCTCTAAGCCCATGTGAGTCATGCTCTATGTGAGAAACAAGAGGCAGTAGGGACCAGACGATCACGTCGCAAAGGGTGCGTCCGTGAGAAGCGGAAAGGGGCTTACGGGTTGAGTGGCCCAAAGAGGAAACAGGGGCTTACACATGGTTAGCGACCTTTGGTGTCAGGGATTACTCCAGGGTGGAGGCCCATGGTGCGACAAAGCGCAGTGGGAAAGGGACTCCACTGGCCTTGGCAGGGGGAAGTACGGAGATGCAGGGGTGCAACCTTCTGCAAGAGGCTAGGGGCTTACGCTCTGAAGCAGCCCTTCCCCCATGGAAAAAAACCACTCCGAAAAGGAGGATCTCATTCCATATGAGGAAGATTCCATTCCCATGGAGACGAGTGGGCGTATAGAATGCCCGAGCTGGGGGGAACCTGCTTGCGAAGCATGGGGTCGGACCACAGTTTAACATCATTCGTTAGGGACTAGGTTCTTAGCAATTTAACGTTCTGCAGCTTAGATGAGGTGGGTTCACTCCACACACCTAGGGATTACATGCCCAATGCCCTCTACCCCTTGTGGGAGGGAAGACATCGGCATGGCCGTAGTGAAGGGGGTCCGCAGGGTGAACCATTGAGGGTTCCACGTTAGCGTGACTATGCGAAGAAGCAATAGCCGTTAGCGTGCCTATGAGGAGAAGCATAAGGCAAAGCAACACAATGGGAAAAACCACCCAAGGGACCTTGAGGTTACTTCGTACGAGCCTGGAAGGCTGTATGGGAAAACAACATGTTGCGCGCATTCCCAGCAGTGAATGTAACACCCCGAGCTTCCATGATACGCTTCTCTTTCAATTATGCAATAGCTTCCGTTGTACGCAAGTTCGAGATTCTAACACACCGCGACCAATCAAAATAGCCATTATGAATAGTAATACCCACTTTTTGAAATTATATATATTTTATATTTCAAAATGGACTTCATTTTTGGATTCTGAATATCGAAATTATCCTAAGTTGAATTTTTGGTATTTTTCTGAGAACTTCCAATTTTTTATGAATAGTGAAAAATACTTAAAAAAGACCTTTTTAATCAAATTAATTTATAGTGATAAATTGTACTATTTAATGGTTTTAATGTATAATTAGAATATATTTTTACCATTTTATCCAATGGTATTCATTATAATTAATTTCACTTTGAAATTGGACATAAACAATTGTTAATCTTTTGATATATATTATTTCTTAAAAACACGCTATTTTTTGTGACATCGGGAATTAATTATAAAATGCAACTTATATGTTTGGAATTTTGTAAAATAGACATCATTTTTGAATTCGGAATATCAATTATATCTTAGGGTGAAATTTTGGCATTGTTCTGAAAAACTTCAATTTTTGATGAATAGTGAAACCACTAAGTGGTAGTTAAAAAACTGATTTTTCGTTTAAATGAAACATTACCACTTCTGTGATTTGATTTTCAAAAATCCGACATACATGGTTTTCATTAGGAAGTAAAATGTGGTTCAATGGGATTAAAATAATTTTTTGATGAATAGTAACTTTTAAGTTTAATTAATCACGATTAAAGGTAATTGGTGAAATTTAAGGTAAAAATGATATTATAAAAATATGAAAATACCCTTACACTTGTCCTACCCTTATTGTATGAGTCATGGCCGACCAAGAAAATCCATGGGTCAACTTGGGGACCCCATGGAGCCACTTGGGTAAGAAAATGACAATAATAACTTCTTATTTAAAGTAAAAATCAAATTGTCACAAACATGTGTTGTTTTACTAAAACAATTATTACATGGGGTTATATAAGTTAAATTTTTGAACATAAATATTCATTGGAAATATAAAAATATTTCCTAAATCATGGTTATTTTTTATAACTTTTATACATTAAATAAATTAAATTTGTAATGACACCATGATGATGCAGCGATTACTTCATTAATTAACGGTTTTAATAAAATAGAAGGATAATGTAAAATCTAAGAATTACACTTGTCAAAATCATATTGGATGAGTAGATTTCGAACCCTTTTCACCTTATCCTCGAAATATATAAGTGTGGGACCTTTAAAATCCGAAACTCATTATATAATAAAGTAACATTTCATTACTTTCCAAGAGTGCCCCTCCTCTCCTCTTATAAAAGGCCCCCACCACTACCACCTTATTCACACCTTCCAAGCCATTTGGCTCGGACAACCTCTGCCCAAATAATCTCTCCACTTCCCTCTCTTACTCCTAGAAGCCTCACTTTGGGCAGAAGTCTTCCCAAGGAAGCCTTTGGGTCAAATCAAAAAGAGTTACCCGATTTTAAGGTAATGTCTTCCCTTATGTTATTTTGTTTTATTTTGCTTCTCCAACCCCTTAAAATCTTTTTATTATTTTCTTTTGTAAAAACACAAGTATATTCAATATACTAGGATGTTGTTATGAGAAGTATTTTATTTACACTTACACACACCTTCGTCTAATGGTTAAAGAACATACTATTTTTGTGGGTGGCGAATGACTGCCTCACGAAATGATGATTGTTCAATATTCTTTTAACACCTCTCATGGTGGCCATTATGATGACACTATTTTTATATATGATTTATGCTATATTTATGTTTTCCTTATGCTTCTGTATTTCTCATTTATGGAATACCTTTATGATTTCTATTATGGGTAAATGCGATAATTTCATTTTAGGAAGTGCAGACTACGACCCCCTCAAAGTGATTTGAATCGTTAATGCCATATGTGGGATGTGTAAAGGATGGAGTAAATGATATTATATATAATATTATACTGGAATTATAATACACCTTTATATCATTATTACTTCATTCCATTAAATAAAAAATACAAATGAAAGTAGCATTCATGCGTACGTACGGCTTACCGTCTCCATGAACGGTGCATTTCATTTCTTACGTCTAAATGTTACATAATATTGTGAATGAATGTATATACTGGATATATATGATATATATGATATCTACATCATGAATATAATTCTGTAGATAATGGATATTCTACCACATAAACAACTTGTAATTATAAGAAGTTTATTGTTGACTCAAGAACCAAAGATCGACAAAACGACCATTATTAACTTAAATGATTACATAATTTTAGTAACATTGTAATAAGTGATATAAAAGAGATAATGAACTTGAAAAAGGTTCTTAATCAAGTATAGATTAACTCTAGTTTATTATTCAGGAGGTTAAAGAGTGGTCGACTCAAGTCGGACACGAGGTAAGGGAACTTCTTAACCCAATTTCCGTTCTTTGGGTTAATCTCCTACTTTCAAATTATGTCATGATATTATTATGTCATATCTTGTATTTGTAATTTATTTATGTGTACTTATAGTGAATACATATAATAGATCTATTTTATTTAAAAAATGATCTTTGTAAGGGACTTCGTCTCAATCTCCATTCATTGAGGCATATTTTGTTTTATACACAAATTTATTTTATACAGTGTATAAACCCCTTTGACTTTTATGTTTATTCAAAAGGAATCTTTTTATACAAATCATTTTTACTAAACTACAAAATGAATTTTTTTTCTTACATATGCGGCGACAATGACTTCTCCGCTACCGTGACTATTATTTGAGTTTCAGCTTCCTCTATAAGCCATAACTTTTTTTTTTAAAATGAAAAATAATATCCATGTTTTACTTTTCTTCTATTTTGGTATTGAAAATGATTTTGATAATGTTTTTATTATATCAATGTGTTGTATTGATATCTTGTGATTGAAATTTGGAAATTCTATGTTTCCTTTATGCATGTTTTATGTGATACGATTATGTTATGGTTTGTGATATGTTTAAACCTGTTCATATGAGGAATGCATTGGACTTATTAAGTGACGGGTGGAGCCCGCTATAGCTCCTCGATGCATCGGTAGGTCTCATGAGACAAACTAGTCTCTTGGCACAAGGCCTTAATAAAATCTTATTTGTAGCTTTGGCACGAGGCATTGGATATGTGGTTATGATAGTCTGTAATTATGCATTACATCATTATGAAAGTGGTTATTGATATTGCATGTGATTATTCGACCAATAGAATATCCATGTGAATAAGTAAATGGAATTATTTCATTTTACTTTTGCCATATTATGCTGAAGTTCAAGTTTAAAAAGGATTTTGTTTTAGTTATACATTGCCTTAAATGTCTATATTTATTTATGAATGCTTCTGCTATATTGTTATCCTTACTGAGCATTTGAGCTCACCCCTCCCAATGTTTTAATTTTTCCAGGATATGAAGAAATATTTTATGACTGACCTACAAGGATAGTCTGAAGGGGATAGAAGTGTGGACTATGGAGACTATGTTATTGTGATTTTTCGCTTTATGATGTAATGTAACATTTATGAATGTATCTAGTGTTTCCAAGGTTACTAAACTAATCGGTCTTTCGAGACTTGATCTTTTTGGATCATGCCAGTGTTACGCAATAATGCACCAACGCTGGGTAACTAGGGTCGTGGCGTTACAGTGAAGACATCGGGTGCCGGTGCGGGCAGACAGCCGAGGGGCATCAAGGTGAGGGGTCCTAGGTTTTTCTCACAAAGAGAAGGCTTGGTGCACAAAACACCGGGATGGCACGCAATAGGTGTGGCGGTCGGGCAATACGGGATGCGGGCACCCAATAGAAGGTGGCGTGCGCAATACCGAGCACGGTGGGTGCACAAAAGGGGATTGCGCGTGGAAAGAGGATTACGCGCAAGGGGTTCGGATTGCGCGCAAGGGTGGAATCCGCAGGAAGGGGCCAAGTCACTTAAGCCAGTGGGGTTGCGCACAAAGGCGAACCCCAGGGCAAGGTTGCGCGAAAAAGAGGGATTACCTGGAAGTCATCTTGCGTGTGGGGGGAGTCGAATTGCATGCACAGGAGCCGTTCTGAATTCCACAACCCCAAACCGTTTGGGGTCGCCTTCTATTTATAGGCACCGGTCGGTGCGGAATCCATGGAGGAGCGAAATATTCCGCACCGGGAAACATCGGTGCGCAAAACCTCACCGCGCGGAATCGGGGCGTGCAAAATTGCGCGCCTCACCGACATGATTACTCGAATCCTGGGGATGCTTCGCGATCACAACAATATTTCACATGGATCCTTATTTATTTCACGCACCACTTCCCAGGCCTCCGGATCGGGCCTCTGATTCCGAATATGACTTTGCTTTGTCATTTCGAAACTTCCTCCGGGAGTTACGAACATTTTCAGAATCTAAAAATGCTCTCCCTCGGAATTGGGTCAGTGAGAGGTCGCAACGATTGGATTCTGAGGGAAACACCGAAACGCCGAAGCAGGGACCCTCTCGGGCACGTAGCGCGCAAACAACTGACGCAGAATGAAAAAGGAAGGATCTTCGCAGATTTTTCTCTTTCGCGCGGTGTGGAACCCTAGCCTCACCTATAAAAAGGGGCGTGGGGTCGCAAATCCGTACCGAAGATTTTCCGCACGACAGGCTAAATGCTCTCTTGTGCGAAATTTCTCCCGCTGCTGCGCGTAAAAATGCTCTGGAAGCGCAGAATTCCTTCCAAATTTTGGCCGTCTTTGAGCACCTACTCGGGATATTCCGCACTTAGCATGCCGATTGCATGCAATACATCCTGATTTCGTGTAACTCCTTCAGATTTCACGCAACACTCTCCGATTCCGCGCACTGCATCCTGATTTCACGCAACTCCCGAGAAATTTGAGATGGCCTCAAACCAAGTTGATGAGGGAGAAGCCGCCACTCGTAAGAGCGAAATGGCGGCGAACGAGGAGGTTTATGGTGAAAAGGTGATTGTATCCAACAACCTAACCTTGTTCAACCTGCTGAATCCAGCCCAAAAGACGTATCCCCTGTCTGACAACCTCCCGCTCTGGAACATTGGCATCCTGGAGGAGGTGCCCCTACCGGGATTTGAGGTAGACACACCGCGGTCATGGGTGACCTGGGAGGACGAGCTTCCTCACTCCAACATCACCAACAACGGTCATCTTGCCAGGGAAACCAAACATATGGACGTATACGTCCGTAACCTGAGGAACCAGACCATTATCAGGGAAGAGCATGTCATAGAGAATTCTCCGGCCCTCTACGCGAGTACGTTCCATCAGAGCGTCACAGATGACATGAAGGACTGGGTGAAGGATTGGGACCTGCGGTCCGGGAGCAACTTTACCAGCGAGTGGGCCTGGGCGTTCTGGGTTCGCCATACCTACGACCAGTTCGGAGATGAACTGCGGTATATCGGCCTGTTCGAGGCGGTATGGACGTCGCAGTTCCACTTCCACCATTAAACTGAGCTCGGACCAGAGCTATTCACCCAGTGGTCTCCTGATACCAATACATTCCACCTTCACCATGGGGAAGTTGGCATCAGTCTCTGGGACGTTCACTACATCGAAGGTATCCCATTTGAGGGCTACCAATATGATGAGTTCGTTCTTCCAAAGAATACCTGGGGAGACAGGTCGTGGACACCTATGCTGACGTGGCACCTATTGGAGCTGGACAAAGAAAGGCTGGGGGTCAAGGAGTTCTTGAGGGACATTGCCTATAAGGGCTGGTTCAGCCTGTTCCTTGAGAAGGACCCGACCATCAAGATGTCGGGACAGGGTAAACGGTGCCCAACCGCGGTTCAGAGGAGCAGGGATGGGTCATACTGGAGGACCCTGGAGGTGGGGAAATACCAATCATGAGGATACTGCGTCATCTAGGCCCAGGACCTGAACGTCCAGTATGCCAGGTTTCTTGCCGCCTTCCTAAGTGGGTGGCTCCTGCCCGTGCAGGACACGAGGATGGGCGTCCATCTAGCAACACTGGTGATGGTGGGTACCATGGCCACCAACAAACGGTACAACTTGGGCGTCCTCATACTGGCCAAGATGTATTCCATCCTGGGACGCATCTCACGAGGGGGGTCGCCTCAGAGAGTATGTGGCCCCTTCTAGATCTTCCATGGATGGGTGGTGGATCATCTCGGTGGGTACACTTTCCCAAATGCCATCCATCCTCCGGGAAATGGCCTGCGACCGTCCCTACTAAACATCGCTGGAGTGGCGCTGATGACGCTCAATGAGGAGGGCGTGAGATTTCACATCGGTAACCATACCAACTTCAACTTCAGCCCATTCCCCACCCCAGTCGGCCAGATGGTGGACAACGGGCGAGGCCCTCTGGAACAGCAGGAGTATTTCCAGAGCATTCGGGGTGGGGTGCTTGTGGCTCAGATCGATGGGAAGGTGATCTGTGAGCCTTACGTGCCATCCTGATTCGCCAGGATGTTCAGGTGCCTCCAACGAATGCTGAAGAAGGTATTGACGACTGTCTGGTAGGAGAAGAATCCCTGCGTCCGGTGCCAAATGTGGATGATGTTTACCACTTTTGGCTCTGACGACGTCATAACCTTCCCTCTTACTGGGGTTGACGCTGGCCTAGCGACCGAGTATGCCGAACACTGGACCATCGCGTACCCTGAGGGGCTTTTACTCAAGCGTGTCCAGCAACTTGAGGTTAATCGCGCAGAAACCGGGTGGCGGGAAAGAAGGCAAGGTGCTGCCGGAAGTGGGAAACCAAGGGTGGGATAGGCAGCGAGGCCCGCACAGGCCAAGACCTCAACAGCGGGAACATCTTGTAGTGCCATCGCGACCTCGTTGCCCGTAGGGGGGTCACATGAGGCGGCCAGGGAGCTGCCCGAGAAGCATATAAGATACCTGCTCGAACCTTCCCAAGATGCAATTCCCCCGGCATTGTGGTCGGCCTGGACGAACATGCGGCAATCTCTAAGCGTTGAATCCATCTGGCAGAAGATAGTGTAAAATGGGATCCACCTGCCAGAGGTCGGGCTCGTTTGAATTACCGACCGGGTAAACTTCCATCGGCGGCATGCTTATCTAACGACCATGGACACATACGTGCGCCAAAGGGGCCGGTGTGTAGAGCCACCTTTCCTAGTGAAAGTGATGCTTGGCCAAGAGCATGACCCGGAAGCAATGCCGCCAGGAGAAGGCGACAGTGATGAGGAGTCAAAGGGGGAGGAGGAAACCGGAGAAGATGAAGGCGAAGGAGAAGATGAAGAAGAGGGATAACCCGAGGATGAGAGGTCACAAGGGATGACCTACCAGGGGAGTCTCTGAGAGAGCGGTGAGATTATCGGCTCTGATCTCGACATAACCGAGATACTTGAGGTTTGTCTCTATCTTAATTCCTTTTCCTTATTCATTCATTCTCCTTTTCAACTTCTAAACCATTTCTCTACCTCACTCAGGGGTGCCGAAGTGTTAGTCGGGCCTCCTCACTAGAGGAGGGAGGAGAGGAACCGGTGGGACGAGATGGGGATCCAACACCCATCATCAAATTAGAAAGTGCAGAGGGGTCTCCCATCATGGCGGCTCCTACAGCGGCCAAAACATTGGAGGCCGACACTCTGGGTTCCTGTAAGCCCCACGCTTCACAACTGGTGCTTGTTATCCAAAGATCCCAACTAACCAGCGTATGCCTTGCACAATGATCTCATCATTGGAGGCTTGTCAGGCTGCGGATCCTGGGACGTCCGTGAGCAGACCAGTGGTGGACATACCACCTCATTCAGAACGTGCTCCCTACACTGAGTCGGCCCCAACAAATGGTGAGAAGGGGGCAGCGGACATCAACGACGCTGTTCTTGAGGCGAGGCCGGAAGTTGATGGAGGCGCCGTCGCTGATGCGGCGAGAGAGGAAGGTTACCCGGATGTCAAGGATCTCATTCCTCATGAAGACATCCCTGATGCAGATCCTGCTGCTGATCTGCTGGCTGCCTTTCCTACGTATCGACCCACTTAACCTGAGGAGATAGATGACACAGACTCAGAGGCAGCCGAGGAGAGCCGGATGACACGGCGCAAAGGGTGGAAGTGTATCCAGCGCTTTCTCAAACAGCCCCAGTCGGATTGGCTAAGGTGGATGGGATCATTCCAAACCTGACTGTGTTTCCTATGCGCCAGAGGGGCTGACGCTCAGCGCCTTCATCTGATGGTCTGTGATTACATGGCTGAGAAGATACGTGAGAGCAGCCGGCGCACCGACGTTGCCCAATGTTGGTAAATATCGGTGAGCACCCAAGCGTTGCTGAGGGTGGAGCGGGATGTCCGACACCTCGAAGGGAAGGCGGAAGATAAGGAGGCCTTCATTGAAACATGCTCCGAGCTTGTGGATCAATTGATGGCCCAGCTAGCTGACTCATAGGAACAACTGATAGAGGTGAGTCAACAGATGACCGTACTTCGAACCGAGAGGGTGCAGGCACAAGCTTGGGTTAGCGAGCTGTGCTTTGCGGTGACTGATGAGGAGAGAGTCTTCAAGGAGTGAGAAGCGATCCTGGAGGCTACCAACCAAAGGGTAGCAATGCTAGAAAGACCGATTCAACATGTTGACCCCTAAGGGATTTGTTTTGGCAATCTCATGAACTTCTTGCTTGTACTGCTCATCATCTCAATCCAATACATGGCCAAATTCATTAATTTGTAGCCTTGGTTTAATATACTCAACCATAATTTTGAAACGAATAACAACTCATCCCTAAGCTCCTGTGGGTCACACCCAACGCGAGAAGCAAAGGATACTCGTGCTGTCATTTCGTCCAACTGTGGGGCATTGACCAAGATTCAGGCATCCGAAATTGGGCCTGGATTTCTGAGGAGACCTCAGACCGGTCTATATATCACCTTCTCAATGTGCTCTAACACACGAGCGGGGCAATGCCGAGGGCATTGAAATCCATCCGAACATAGGGAGATGGAGTGGGAAGGTGAATCACGCTACCCGAATTTGGAACACTATGGGGCGTGACGATGGAGGATAACTGTTAACCTTGCGGAAATGCAGCATCCATATCGTGTTGGCCTGGAATGGGGACAATAAATGAGGGCTGACTGCTGAATATGTTCGCAACATAGGGCCTAACTCAAATATCATCGGTCAGTTTTCCAGAACGTTGGCCCAGGACAGCAGGCAGACCATAGGTCTATCGTCCATACTGTTAGGGGGTCCCGTTAAACATGAACAGTCCTCTGAAACGTTGGCCCAGGAGATTAGGCGGACCATAGGTCTATCATCCATACTGTTAGGGTGTCCCATCGAACATGACCAGTCCTCTAGAATGTTGGCCCATGACAGTAGGCGGACCATAGGTCTATCATCCATACTATTAGGGGGTCCCATCAAACATGAAAGGGAATGAGGATCCGAATAAAGGGGAACGAAAAGTGTGGAAGGTGGAGTGGTGGTTTGTTCGAACAGAGTCCAACACTCCCGAAATTACATCATTGTGGCAGAGGCGCATTAGGCGGACGTACCGACCTGATCACGGGTCGTCCCAATTTTCAGGAAGGACCTCTCTGGCGAGAGAACTACCGCTTCCCATTATTACTATGGGAAATCCCGAACTTATTCGGGGTAGATGTACCAATTACACCACTTCCCAAGAAGTCAGGCCGAGGGGCCGACAATAAGGAGGGATGGGGTTTGGTAATCCCTGGGGGTGGACCCAAAACAAAATGTTCGGGTGTTCCTGCGTATCTCATTAGGATGAGAATCAAGCCACACGTAGTTCTTGAAGCATAGTTTAACATCATGTTGGATGAAATACAGTTTAACGTCATAAGGGACGAGGGAAACATCTCATCTGGGGATAGGCATGACATGACGAGTAACCTGACATGAATGAGGACATAATCCAGCACCACACTGTACAATCTGACAAGAAAGAGCGAGTCGTAGAAAGCCAAATAAAGGATCTTAGTTTTAGGTCTTAGAACTCGGACCAAAGGAGAAGGGGAATGGGAGACGCATGGTAAAGCGACTGCAAAACCCAACGTGAATGGGGCAAAGCCCTTCTTACTATATGCTCCCAGGGACGCGTTTAGGCCGAGGGACCAAGCGCGAAAGGTTAGGCTAGGCCTTTGGGGAAGTTCCCAGGCACTCTTATGTATCTCATAAGGATGAGAATCAAGCCATACGTAGTTCTTAAAAGGCATCATGGCGCGAGGTGGCGCCTGTTCCAAGGACGAAGGAGTCGTGCGGGTCTAACCCTCACACCAGAAGAAGTGGCATTTGATATATCTTGTTTGTTCTTGAAGGTAAATGGTTTTTCTTTTGTGGGGCGACTGGACTAGGGTAGAAATTCCTGGCGTCTCCACAATAATCAAGCCATAACAGGCATTGACAAACGACATGGTAATCGACCAATACCTGGCATGATGTCCCCCATGGGGAGGTCATCACAATGCAGTGCCATTTTTCGTCATGCGGCCAGGACGATATCATCAGAGTTTAAGGTCGTATGGTTTGGACCAACAACACAGTTTAAGGTCGTATGGTTTGGACCGACAACATAGTTTAAGGTCTTATGGTTTGGACCGACAACATAGTTTAAGGTCGTATGGCTTGGACCTGGGGGAACACGCATGATGTGATAAAGCATACCTGATGCAGGTGAGGGTGTAATCCCATACAATCATTGCACGTGATTCCAAGAGAGGGGTCTCGGGCCAAGGGGACGGAAAGGGTCCAACCATCAGGAGGGGGACAAGAGATGCTAGCTCCCAACTGTGCTGGGCCCAAAACGCAATGCCCGGGTGACTCCTCGTTTCCCATGGGGATGAGGGTCAAGCTGCACACAACCTGTAAGGAAAAAACCCAAGCACATACTCTAGCACTCAGATTGCGGGATCCCCAAGAGACACCATTATGTAGCTTAGTCTGTCTGACGTGTGGTGGTTTACCGAGGGTTAGTACAAGGAGTGTCGAGATTCCACCTTGACACGGTGGGGCAGAACATAATGTGAATCATGCAACCAACATTCAGGTCCTGGGGAAGCCGACATGACGACTGAGGATTACTGGTGACTATGTTCGCAGCACAGCATCCTGTCACGTTAGCCATGGGGACAAACAAATGAGCATCAACCACTGACCATATTCACAACGCGGGATTTGTATCAATTTTTTGTCTGAAACCATCGGGGGTGTTGGCCCGTGACGGTAGGAGAGCCCTTAGGCATTGTATCCAGGCCGTTCTTTGGGGTCCCTCCGGGTGTGAAGGATGATGGGGGCCCAAATGAAAGGGAACATGAAGATTGGCAAGTAGATGGAACTTGCCTAAGTCGAATATGACACTCTCAGTCCTAGACCAGAGTACTCTGAACACATTAGCAGATCACTGGAAAGGGTCAAAGAGCTCAGTCTGAGAGCGGCCAGAAGATGGCGGATCCCCGGGAAAAGGGGGGCGTAATGCCAAACGCCCTGGAAACCGGGAGATCGCGGGATCTACTAAGATATGGGGATGGGCCTGACATCGAGGTGTTCAGGCGGTCCTACGTATCTCATTAGGATGAGAATCAATCCGCACGTAGTTCTAGACAGTGCCTTTTAATGTCATGGGGAACATGACATAGGAGGGATAATCCTGAGTACAGGGTGCGCGTGGTGAAGCTATTGCAAACCCGACGTGAATGAGGACATAATCCCATACCACACCACACGATCCTATGGTCAAGGTCCCAAAGGCGAGACAAACATGATAGCGGACCTCAAGCTGGACCCAAAGACGAATGGTCTGGGTGTTCCTACGTATCCCATTAGGATGGTAATCAAGCCAAACGTAGTTCTAGAAACACATTTTAACATCATGTAGGACGAAATACGGATCTTAGGTTTAGGTCTTAGAACTCAGACCAAGGTGCAGTTTAGGGTCGTGCGGGACCGCACAGTTTAAGGTCATGCAGGGCCAATTGGATCTTAGGCGAAGTACTACTTGCGGAACCTAGCGTTGGTGGGAGGAGTTATGTGCTCACCATCCATAGTTACCAGGGAATACATACCATTTTGATAGACCTTATGGACAATAAAAGGCCCCTCCCATTTGGGCTCCAACTTGGGTGGTTTCTTTCCGGGAATCATTGGCGCTCTGAGAGCCAGCACCAGGTCACCTTGTAGGAAGGAGCGGAGGTGAACCTTCTTATTGAAAGCTCGATCCATCATGCTCTGATGCCTTTCCAAGATATGTAAAGCACGAAGCCTACATCGGTCCAGCGCTTCCAATTTGGCTAGATGGATTTCGACAAATCTCTCCGGCGCTTGCTGGTCATAGACCGCCATGCGCAATGAGGGAAATTGGATCTCGATGGGCAGGACAGACTCAGCTCCGTATACCAGGGAATACGGAGTCACCTGGGTGGTGTTACTAGTCGTCGTCCGATAAGCCCAGAGGGTGTTGGGGAGCTTGTCCGGCCAACTTTTCTTCTTCTGAACAACCACATTTTGTAGAATGTTAGAGAGGGTTTTTTTGAACGCCTCAATCCGTTCGTTCACCTGCGCATGGTAGCAGGAGGTGTAGTTAGAGCGAATGTTGTACTTAGCGTACAATTTCTTCAGCTCAGCTACTTGGAAATTGGTTCCGTTATCTGTGAGGATAGCGTGAGGTACTCCAAACCGATAGATGATATTGGATCTCATGAAGTCAGCGATAGAACAGGCCTTGACTTTCCTGAGCGGGATTACCTCTGCCCACTTCGAGAAGAAATCCGTAGCGGTTAAGATGAACCAGCACTGGCGGGCTGTCACTGGTGGGTAAGGACCTATGACATCCAACCCCTAGACTATAAAGGGCTAATAATACTTGGTAGTATGGAGAGGATCCGGTGGCCGATTCACAAAATTAGCATGCACTTGGCACGCATGACACCTCTTGGCATACTCAATGCAGTCATATATCATGGAGGGCCAGAAGTATCCAAGCCTTCGAATTTGCTGAGACAACTGCGACCCGGCCTGGTGGGCGCCACAGGAACCAGCGTGCACTTCCAGCATGACCAGTGGAATCTCGACTCCTTGAAGACAACGGAGGAGAACACCGTCAAACCCGCGCCTGCAAAGGAGCTACTCAAGGCTGGGACCGCTTTGAAGGGTGAACTGCAATGCACGACGCCAGATTCGTTCTCGCTCGGCTTGGTCCAGCGGAAGATTGTCGTGCTGGAGATATTCAACCAAGGGCGTCCTCCAGTCAGGAACTGTCTCGATCACCACTCCTGAAGCCCCTGAGGATCCTGACATAGGGGAGCCAGCGGTGAGATGGTTCACTCGCGGGCCACGATCTCCCTCCAGAACAACAGGAGAAATGACTCTCCGGTGCGCCACGTGGATGATTAGGTCATCCTGTTCGGGATCCGCAAGTGATGCGGCCAGACTGGCTGAAGCATCCGCTCGACTGTTCTGCTACCGGGGAATGTGAATGACCTCTGGCTGGGAGGGGAACTTAGCAATTAGATGGAGGGTGCACTCCAGCAATGGAACAAGTTCTGGCTTTCTAACAGCATAGTCACCATTGACTTGCTTGATGACTAGCTCAGAGTCCCCTTTTACATACAAATGGGGTACGTCAACCTCAAGAGCCAATTCGAGGCTAGTGATGAGGGCATGATATTTTGCCTCATTGTTGGTGCAGCCTTTTGATAATAGGAATGAATATGGCAGAACGACTTGCTCCGGGGTGATGAAGACGATACCCAGGCCCACTATTTTAAGCCTTGGATCGTTGAGCCTTCTACCGGTGGGGCTCCGGGAGGCACAGTCAAAGTGCATCTGCCAGCATGGGATGGCGTGATCGACTGAAAGGATTTCCTCAGCAGGAAAGCCTAGATCCAGTGGCTGGTCCGCGGAGGTTGGGTGGGCAGCTAAGAAGTCTGCCAATGCTTGTCCTTTGACAGCCTTCTGAGGTACGAAACTGATGTCGAACTGCTGGAGGATCACCGCCCAGTGCACCGATCGACCAGTCAACATAGGTCGGTTCAGGATGTATTTCAATGGGTCTACCCAAGAGACCACCTATACCTCATGGTGCTTCAAGTAGTGCCGAAATTTCTACATGGAAAATACGAGCACCAAGAAGCTCTTATCGATGGGAGAATATCTAATTTCCGTGTCGAGGAGCATGTGGTTAAGGTAGTAGAGGCTATTCTCTGTTCTCTCGTTGTTCTTCTGGGTGAGAAGTGCACCGAGGGATCGCTCTAGGGAAGTCATGTAAAGGACCAGTGGCTTTCTGGAAATGGGTGGCATCAGGACTGGAGGTTGAAGCAGATACTGCTTGATTTCCTCAAAAGCGATCTTACACTCTTCGTCCCATCCATAGGTGACACCTGATGTTATTAATATTTTCATGACTTATTATATTCCCAATTTACTTATTTTTTATGAAATGTGCATAATTTGTGTGAAATATTAATGTTTTAATATTAAGTATAATATTTGAGCATTTTTAGAAGTAGTCAAATTGAGTCAGTTAAATGTTTTAATTATAACTATCACTATACTGATCCAAATTGTGTGGTTCTTGTTTTTTAGGATTCTCCTTTCAATATAAAACATTTCATTAGAAGGAACCATGATCCAATTCTGCCATTTGAAGGGTCATATGGTCCTCACAAACAAGACCAAAGAATCTGTGAAGAAACTGGACTATTCATGAAGATTGATTTACTGGGCTCAATACAGAAGTTCAAAAACCTTAAATCTACACCATAATTCGTGGGACACTACATTTAATCTTGGATAAAAATTTCATGGCCCAAATCCAAGTACAAGGGGCCCAAATGAATCTTTGAAGTCCAGCCCACCATTCTGGCCGAGAATGAAAATCAGTATAGTATGCATGACCTATCTCCTGATGTAATGATCCAAGAGATCTGAGATTTTGCAGTGTGAAATAGGGGATGTAGGTGGCCGACTTTGTTGAAGAAACCATTCGGATTTGAAGGCATCTTAATATTCAAAAACCCTTTCACATTATGGACTTCAAAAAGACTGGATTAAAATGGACAGTTTAAGTTTGTTTATTCAACCGGCCATAACTTTTTATCCTTACGTCCAAATGACTCCAAATTTTGAGAGTAGTCGGC
Source organism: Viscum album (assembly GCA_963277665.1). Taxonomy (NCBI): domain Eukaryota; kingdom Viridiplantae; phylum Streptophyta; class Magnoliopsida; order Santalales; family Viscaceae; genus Viscum; species Viscum album. The sequence goes on from OY728128.1 coordinate 331,793,557, forward strand.
CAACATTATTGTATACAACTTTAAAGAAGGAGATATTTGAAGATTAGGCTGTCTGAATTGCCAAATTGGCGATTCAAGTGGAGGGACAGATTGGGAATGCAAACAGTCCACTCCTTGGGATATAAATACTCTTCTCTTCTCTCCTTGAGAGGGGTTGGCATTTCAGAAGAGAGGAGATCATATTGGCACGACCAAAGCTTTTCCAAAGGCTTGGGAGGACCTTACAAACTCAAGTTTTTACTTGAGATACCTTTCCTCTTCTCTTTCTTTTCACTTACTTTTGTGTTCTTCATTTTTGTAATCTTGTAATTCTCTTTCTTTGTAATTCTATTTTAATGCAAGTTACTTCTTCAATATCTCTTATTATCTTCCACCTTCTGTATTTTAATATTAATGTTCTTAAAATAGTTTAAATTCAGTTCAATCCCCTTCCCTTCTTTAGCTTCCTCATTCAATCGAAAGTTCGTTTTTAATTATCATCATTGTTCGTGTGTGTGTGTCGACGTACCACTCTTTTCTTATCCCTTTCTTTTTCTTCTCTTATTAATTTATAATCATAATAATTATAACCAGATTATTAATCACCCAAATGGATGAGTAAATCTCTCATTGGGGTGAGTTATAATTTAGGTATGTTAAGTGATTGAGAGCTTTTGCTCGATGAATATTCTTTGAATTAACATTGTGTATGTTGGACTTAACATGTCATGGATTAATGACTTGTTTTGTTTAACATGTGGTTTCCATGGATTATTGGAACCATAAATACACAACCATAAATAAGATCTGATTGAGATTATAACCTTAAGTTAAGTTAAGTCTTGGTTTAAAGCCTTAACACTTAAGAATTCTAATCAACATCATCTTGTGACATGGGTGTTAATTTAAATGCAATATAAAGCAAAGCTCGAGGATATCACAAGCTTAACTAACCTAATGATGAACTCACCCCAATCTTTATCAATTTGGTAAATCAAACATCATCCATAAATCATTTCAATTAAGCTCTGCAAACAAACCCCCCTAATCAAAATACAATCAACTACAAACAAACGACTACTACAAAGTATCATCGCCGAGGATTCGACCCGAGTGCTGCTATACACATTAGCAGAGCACCGGAACCTTGAACGGTCGATAGGCGACAATCGGCCGTGCGTTTCAAATGGCGCCGTTGCCGCGGATGGTGCTTTAAGTATTCATTAGTTTCTGGTTATCGTCAAAAAAAAACCAAAAAAAAAACAAAAATTTAAAAAAAAATTGAAAAAAAACACAAAGAAAAACCCGTCTTCCTCTTAAAAATAATAAACTGAAAAAATACAAAGAAAAACCCGTCGTCCTCTTTCTTCCAAAATCTCTCTGAATGCCCCGTAGCCTTCCAAACAATCCCTCGGATTTGTTTGACCCTGAAATTGAGCGAACACTTCGCCAACTTAGGAGGAACATAAGAGATACTCAAATAATTCAAGAACCAGTCCTCATCCAACCAATTGAAATTGAAATGGCCAATCCTAGGGAACAAACCCTAAAAGAACTTGCTTCCCCTGATATGAATTACCAACCTCTTGCTATTCAATATCCAAACATAGATGCTGACTTCGAACTCAAGTCGGGTTTGATTCATCTTCTTCCTCATTTCCATGGTCTAGCTGGTGAGGATCCTCATCTTCACCTCAAAGAGTTCCAAGTGGTCTGCTCAACCATGAAACCTCAAGGGGTTTCTGAAGAACAAATCAAGCTTAGAGCTTTCCCCTTTTCCCTAGCGGATTCTGCCAAGTCTTGGCTCTACTACCTCCCACCTGGTTCCATAAACTCATGGGTTGACATGAAGAGACTTTTCCTTGAGAAGTTCTTTCCCGCTTCCCGAACAGCTTCTATCCGAAAGGAAATAAGCGGCATCCGTCAATTCCCTAATGAATCACTCCATGAGTATTGGGAGAGGTTCAAAAAGCTTGTGGCAACTTGTCCACACCATCAAATCCCTGAGCAACTCCTGATCCAATACTTCTATGAGGGGTTATTGGCTATGGAGCGAACTCTCATTGATGCTGCAAGTGGAGGTGCTCTTGTTGACAAAACTCCTGCAGCTGCAAGAGATCTCATAAGTAACATGGCTGCAAACACGCAACAATTCCATACTCGAGCACATGCTCAAGTGAAACAAGCCCAAGAGAATCAATCCATAGAGCCCAACAAGATGACTGAGTGGATGAGTGAACTTACAGGTCTTGTGTGTCAACTAGCGGTGGCTACCAAAGCCCCAACCTCATCTTCTCCACAGTCACTATTCCCTGGACCTATCAAGAATTGTGGAATCTGCAACTCTCCATCTCATCCGACTGACACATGTCCACAACTTCAAGATGATCTATCTGATTCATCTAGTCCAATGGAGCTCAATGCGGCATATGCTCAGCGAAACTTCAACCCTCAACAATCAGGTCAGTTTGTTAGAAACTTCAACCAAACCCACTCTGAGCCCTTCTCTTCTACCTTTAACCCACCTCTGAGGTATGGTAATCCCATTTCTCATCCTCCTCAATTCCCTCCTCAAAACCCAAACCAATTCCAATATGGTCAAGGTGGTGGTAACTTCCATCAACCTTATCCTTTTGTTCCTCAACCTCAAAGGAACAATCCTCCTCCTGGATTCCACTATCCTAACGAGCCTTCCCAATTCCCCACCCAATACAATCGCTTTCCCAAGAACCAAAATCAAGGCCAACCCAATTTGGGACAAGCCTCTTCTTCCAAGCAACCATGAGAAAGTGCTGTAGAGGATCTTGCTTCCTTCACCCGTTCTAGCCTCAAGAACATTGAAACCCAAATAGGTCAACTTGCATCCCACCTGAGCCAGCAACAACCATCCAATTCATCCCAACTCCCAGCTCAACCATTACCCAACCCTAAGGGTAATGTAAGTGCGATTGCACTTAGATCGGGAAAACAAATTGCTATGCCCCATGCTGATTGCTCTACCTCCCCTTTAGATGTTGATCTAGAAAATAAAAAGAACAAAAAGCTAGAAAAGGAACTTCAACCCACTCCTTCACCTCCTTCCATTCCTCTAAGAAACCCAATTCCTTTTCCTCAAGCCATCTCCAAGCCTAAGAAGTCCTTTGAACCTGATCCTGAAATGCTTGAAATGTTTAGACGTGTTGAAGTGAACATCCCCCTCTTAGATGCCATCAAACAAATCCCTAAGTATGCCAAGTTTCTTAAGGAATTGTGCACCCATAAGAGGCAACTTAGGAACATTGAAAATGTTTCAACCCAACAGTCCATTCCCATGAAGTGCAAAGATCCAGGGACCTTCACGGTTCCATGTCAAATAGGGAGTTCCAACTTTGATGATGCACTCATAGACCTTGGAGCCTCAATAAATGTCATGCCCAAATCCATTTTCTCCAACCTTGGTCTAGGTCCCTTTCACCCAACGGGTATTGTCATTCAATTAGCCAATCGAAGCACTGCCAGTCCTGAGGGGATAATTGAGGATGTTCTTGTTCGGGTCAATGATCTTATCTTCCCAGCTGATTTCTATGTCCTTGACATGGAAGGTGAGACGACCTCTTCTCGATCTCCCCTAATTCTAGGAAGACCATTCCTCATGACTGCGAGAACCAAGATTGATGTCCACTCAGGCATCTTATCCATGGAATTCGGTGACCAACTGGTCAAGTTCAACATTTTCCAAGCCATGCGATAACCATCTGAGGATCACTCTGCATTCTCAATCCATGCTTTTGGGGACACTTCTAAGATTCAATCAAACCCCAATCCACCATGTTCTTCATGTTCTAATGATAAAGGATCTTGTGAAATCTGCACCATGATTAACAAAGTCATAAATGGTGAAATTGATGTTGACATTACAAATGCAAACTCCATTGATCTAAAGGATCTTGAAAACTCTTTGGAATCTCATCTCACCTCTCACCTCCAATGCTCCAACATGGATGGTATTGAGGAAAATGAACTAGAATGCTCATTTGTTGATTCAGATCAGATTATTCCATATTCATCATTTCCTATCAATGATTCTGAAAATTATGTTATATGTGAAGTGAACCTTGAACCAAAGTGTTTATATTGTCCTGATGGTAGTGATGTTTGTGATATTTGTACCCTAATTAATAAAGTGATCACTGGTGAGGTTGAAATTGACCATTCTTTGGCGAACAACATTGAAGTAAAGGATATTGAAAATTTTATTCAGTCTTATGACTCCACTAATCCTCATTACTCTACATCAGTAAGTGATGAAATAAATGAGTCAAAAACAATTGGGATCTCATACTCTACTTTTGTGTTATCCGAACCTTACATAAATGAACCATCAGAATTGAGACATCTTCCTGAATTTCCAAGAATATAAAATCATCACTTTGTGGATAAAATTATTCCTCACATTGAAGACCAAAGGGAGGATAGTCATATTATCTTTCCACCCCCATTGAATTGCGATCACACCAACAAGGATGGGAAGAAATTATCCAATGAATCATCAGGCCTCCCAAAGAAAAAGTTTTTCTGGAAGCACACTGGAGTTGAGAAAATACGATGGCCACCGTCAGACTATGGGTAGTCCACTGCAATTGTCCAGCTGTAGACAAATAAATGCAGCGCTTCTTGGGAGGCAACACATGTTTTCTTTTACTTTTATGAAATTTCAATTTCTTTTTAGATTTTCATTAGATGAATAATGAATTTTATTTTTCAGGTAACTTCCCACTGTCCTGGAACCACCTCGACTTCCACCGAATCCCCAAATTCTCTAGCCGACCCACCACTAGATGGAGATGGCAACCCACCAAATCCAAACCAGGGGGCACCTCTTTCCCTTTAACTCTCTCTCTCCTCAATCTCTCTTCCCTCTCTTCTTCTCTCTATTTCTTATTCTTCCTCTCCCCCTCTCATTTTTTTTACAACATTCTTCCACAACCTTTTTTCTATTTTCTCTTTTGTGTGGATGTGTCATTAAAAATAAAAAAAAAATAAAAAAATTAGTTAAAAAAAAATGAAAATTAAAAAAACAAAAGGGGTGTCATAATTACTCATCATCCAATATTGAAATTCTGTCCAACCATTTTGGGGAGTCAAAAGGATTGTTTTAAACTCAAATATATTGAATTTTTATCTCAAACTTGGGTAAACAATTTTGTGTCAATAACAAACATTTTGAATGAACAATTTTTGGTGGAAAATGATTCTCCCCTACCGTGAGGAATAACATTAGCCTTCATGCCAAGGTCATCTATGGCCATCTTTTTCATTGTGTGTCTTCACCACTGATTGTGAGTCTTGAGTTTGTGGACCTTCGAGCTGAATTTCCATCTTTTGTGTGCATTAATATGATAGAGGCATTTTCTAAGCCACATGAGAATCAGAATAGCCAAATAGCCTCCCATTACCCTTACATTGATCCTACTTTTGAAAGCCCCTTTGAGCCTATGAAAAACTTTCTTTTGATAGCCACATTACAAGCCTAATACCTTGTCCCACCCAACATCTTCATGGATTTTCATTGTACAATTTATTGAAATTTAAGTGTGGGGGGAATGGACTTCATTTTTGGGCGTATTTTCATTGATTTCCAATGTGTCATCATATGCTTGAGGGAAAGCATCCATTCAAGTGTGGGGGAGAGGTTGTAATTCTGTGAGCTTTGGGGTGTATATGTGTAATTTTCATTTGTACAAAAGTCATTGAAAAGTGTTCAAAAAAAATGAAAAAAAATATATTAAAAAAAATGAAAAAAATGAATGGGTTGTGTCTTGGGTGGGTCAAAAATCATTCATCATCAACCTTTGATCATGTTATAACTACTAAAATTAGTTCTATGAGGAGATCAAGCATGGGTTGGGAGATGACTGTGAGACTTGTTTCAAGCACAACTTTCGAAAAAAAAGAGCAAAAAAAAAAAGAGAAAAAGAACACTTGAATCATCTTGTATTGTGTCATTATTGGAAGTCTTCCATGTTGTACATATTCCATCATCTCACCCTATTCCATTTTCTATCTCCCTCACTTTTCATTCATCACACATTCATGCCCTTGTAAATATGTGTTTCTATTTCCTTTCAAATCAAATTTCAAAAAAAATGTGCATTGATTTTTCCATGTTGGTGTTTTTTAACCCATCTTTTCCTTGGGACATTATATACCTACCGTCCCATAGCCACTGAAAAACCCCTTAAAAGACCTCTTGATTCTTGTACACATTAGATTTGGGAATGGAAGCTGAGAGCTCTTACAAACTCTTGATTTTCACTTTTTGTTGGTGAATGAGTGAACCTCCTAAAATACATTTTTATCATCTTGAGAGGAGTAAGTTTTGAGTGCCTACATTTTCTAATTCAAACCTTGAACATGAAAAAATGAATTGTTTCTGATGCATTATTGTGAACCAAATTTGTGATGGAATTCAATATGGATGAGTGAAATAGTCTAAACCTCCCCTGATTGGAGAAAACAAAATTTTAATATTTGTTGGTGAGTGAAAATGATTTTGTCATGTTTTTATATTTGTTGCACATGAGGACACGCGCAAATCTAAGTGTGGGGGAGTTGATGTTATTAATATTTTCATGACTTATTATATTCCCCCTTTACTTATTTTATATGAAATGTGCATAATTTGTGTGAAATATTAATGTTTTAATATTAAGTATAATATTTGAGCATTTTTAGAAGTAGTCAAATTGAGTCAGTTTAATGTTTTAATTATAACTATCACTATACTGATCCAAATTGTGTGGTTCTTGTTTTTTAGGATTCTCCTTTAAATATACAATATTTCATTAGAAGGAACCATGATCCAATTCTGCCATTTGAAGGGTCATATGGTCCTCACAAACAAGACCAAAGAATCTGTGAAGAAACTGGACTATTCATGAAGATTGATTTACTGGGCTCAATACAGAAGTTCAAAAACCTTAAATCTCCACCATAATTCGGGGGACACTACATTTCATCTTGGATAAAAATTTCATGGCCCAAATCCAAGTACAAGGGGCCCAAATGAATCTTTGAAGTCCAGCCCACCATTCTGGCCGAGAATGAAAATCAGTATAGTATGCATGACATATCTCCTGATGTAATCATCCAAGAGATCTGAGATTTTGCAGTGTGAAATAGGGGATGTAGTTGGCCGACTTTGTTGAAGAAACCATTTGGATTTGAAGGCATATTAATATTCAAAAACCCTTTCACATTATGGACTTCAAAAATACTGGATTAAAATGGACAGTTTAAGTTTGTTTATTCAACCGGACATAACTTTTTATCCGTACGTCCAAATGACTCCAAATTTTGAGAGTAGTCGGCCAACATTATTGTATACAACTTTGAAGAAGGAGATATTTGAATATTAGGCTGTATGAATTGCCAAATTGGAGATGCAAGTGGAGGGACAGATTGGGAATGCAAACAGTCCACTCCTTGGGATATAAATACTCTTCTCTTCTCTCCTTGAGAGGGGTTGGCATTTCAGAAGAGAGGAGATCATATTGGCACGACCAAAGCTTTGCCAAAGGCTTGGGAGGACCTGCCAAACTCAAGTTTTCACTTGAGAGACCTTTCCTCCTCTCTTTCTTTTCACTTACTTTTGTGTTCTTCATTTTTGTAATCTTGTAATTCTCTTTCTTTGTAATTCTGTTTTAATGCAAGTTACTTCTTCAATATCTCTTATTATCTTCCACCTTCTGTATTTTAATATTAATGTTCTTAAAATAGTTTAAATTCAGTTCAATCCCCTTCCCTTCTTTAGCTTCCTCATTCAATCGAAAGTTCGTTTTTAATTATCATCATTGTTCGTGTGTGTGTGTCGACGTACCACTCTTTTCTTATCCCTTTCTTTTTCTTCTCTTATTAATTTATAATCATAATAATTATAACCAGATTATTAATCACCCAAATGGCTGAGTAAATCTCTCATTGGGGTGAGTTATAATTTAGGTATGTTAAGTGATTGAGAGCTTTTGCTCGATGAATATTCTTTGAATTAACATTGTGTATGTTGGACTTAACATGTCATGGATTAATGACTTGTTTTGTTTAACATGTGGTTTCCATGGATTATTGGAACCATAAATACACAACCATAAATAAGATCTGATTGAGATTATAACCTTAAGTTAAGTTAAGTCTTGGTTTAAAGCCTTAACACTTAAGAATTCTAATCAACATCATCTTGTGACATGGGTGTTAATTTAAATGCAATATAAAGCAAAGCTCGAGGATATCACAAGCTTAACTAACCTAATGATGAACTCACCCCAATCTTTATCAATTTGGTAAATCAAACATCATCCATAAATCATTTCAATTAAGCTCTGCAAACAAACCCCCCTAATCAAAATACAATCAACTACAAACAAACGACTACTACAAAGTATCATCGCCGAGGATTCGACCCGAGTGCTGCTATACACATTAGCAGAGCACCGGAACCTTGAACGGTCGATAGGCGACAATCGGCCGTGCGTTTCAAATGGCGCCGTTGCCGCGGATGGTGCTTTAAGTAGTCATTAGTTTCTGGTTATCGTCAAAAAAAAACCAAAAAAAAAACAAAAATTTGAAAAAAAATTGAAAAAAAACACAAAGAAAAACCCGTCTTCCTCTTAAAAATAATAAACTGAAAAAATACAAAGAAAAACCCGTCGTCCTCTTTCTTCCAAAATCTCTCTGAATGCCCCGTAGCCTTCCAAACAATCCCTCGGATTTGTTTGACCTTGAAATTGAGCGAACACTTCGCCAACTTAGGAGGAACATAAGAGATACTCAAATAATTCAAGAACCAGTCCTCATCCAACCAATTGAAATTGAAATGGCCAATCCTAGGGAACAAACCCTAAAAGAACTTGCTTCCCCTGATATGAATTACCAACCTCTTGCTATTCAATATCCAAACATAGATGCTGACTTCGAACTCAAGTCGGGTTTGATTCATCTTCTTCCTCATTTCCGTGGTCTAGCTGGTGAGGATCCTCATCTTCACCTCAAAGAGTTCCAAGTGGTCTGCTCAACCATGAAAACTCAAGGGGTTTCTGAAGAACAAATCAAGCTTAGAGATTTCCCCTTTTCCCTAGCGGATTCTGCCAAGTCTTTGCTCTACTACCTCCCACCTGGTTCCATAAACTCATGGGTTGACATGAAGAGACTTTTCCTTGAGAAGTTCTTTCCCGCTTCCTGAACAGCTTCTATCCGAAAGGAAATAAGCGGCATCCGTCAATTCCCTAATGAATCACTCCATGAGTATTGGGAGAGGTTCAAAAAGCTTGTGGCAACTTGTCCACACCATCAAATCCCTGAGCAACTCCTGATCCAATACTTCTATGAGGGGTTATTGGCTATGGAGCGAACTCTCATTGATGCTGCAAGTGGCGGTGCTCTTGTTGACAAAACTCCTGCAGCTGCAAGAGATCTCATAAGTAACATGGCTGCAAACACGCAACAATTCCATACTCGAGCACATGCTCAAGTGAAACAAGCCCAAGAGAATCAATCCATAGAGCCCAACAAGATGACTGAGTGGATGAGTGAACTTACAGGTCTTGTGTGTCAACTAGCAGTGGCTACCAAAGCCCCAACCTCATCTTCTCCACAGTCACTATTCCCTGGACCTATCAAGAATTATGGAATCTGCAACTCTCCATCTCATCCGACTGACACATGTCCACAACTTCAAGATGATCTATCTGATTCATCTAGTCCAATGGAGCTCAATGCGGCATATGCTCAGCGAAACTTCAACCCTCAACAATCAGGTTAGTTTGTTAGAAACTTCAACCAAACCCACTCTGAGCCCTTCTCTTCTACCTTTAACCCACCTCTGAGGTATGGTAATCCCATTTCTCATCCTCCTCAATTCCCTCCTCAAAACCCAAACCAATTCCAATATGATCAAGGTGGTGGTAACTTCCATCAACCTTATCCTTTTGTTCCTCAACCTCAAAGGAACAATCCTCCTCCTGGATTCCACTATCCTAACGAGCCTTCCCAATTCCCCACCCAATACAATCGCTTTCCCAAGAACCAAAATCAAGGCCAACCCAATTTGGGACAAGCCTCTTCTTCCAAGCAACCATGAGAAAGTGCTGTAGAGGATCTTGCTTCCTTCACCCGTTCTAGCCTCAAGAACATTGAAACCCAAATAGGTCAACTTGCATCCCACCTGAGCCAGCAACAACCATCCAATTCATCCCAACTCCCAGCTCAACCATTACCCAACCCTAAGGGTAATGTAAGTGCGATTGCACTTAGATCGGGAAAACAAATTGCTATGCCCCATGCTGATTGCTCTACCTCCCCTTTAGATGTTGATCTAGAAAATAAAAAGAACAAAAAGCTAGAAAAGGAACTTCAACCCACTCCTTCACCTCCTTCCATTCCTCTAAGAAACCCAATTCCTTTTCCTCAAGCCATCTCCAAGCCTAAGAAGTCCTTTGAACCTGATCCTGAAATGCTTGACATGTTTAGACGTGTTGAAGTGAACATCCCCCTCTGAGATGCCATCAAACAAATCCCTAAGTATGCCAAGTTTCTTAAGGAATTGTGCACCCATAAGAGGCAACTTAGGAACATTGAAAATGTTTCAACCCAACAGTCCATTCCCATGAAGTGCAAAGATCCAGGGACCTTCACGGTTCCATGTCAAATAGGGAGTTCCAACTTTGATGATGCACTCATAGACCTTGGAGCCTCAATAAATGTCATGCCCAAATCCATTTTCTCCAACCTTGGTCTAGGTCCCTTTCACCCAACGGGTATTGTCATTCAATTAGCCAATCGAAGCACTGCCAGTCCTGAGGGGATAATTGAGGATGTTCTTGTTCGGGTCAATGATCTTATCTTCCCAGCTGATTTCTATGTCCTTGACATGGAAGGTGAGACGACCTCTTCTCGATCTCCCCTAATTCTAGGAAGACCATTCCTCATGACTGCGAGAACCAAGATTGATGTCCACTCAGGCATCTTATCCATGGAATTCGGTGACCAACTGGTCAAGTTCAACATTTTCCAAGCCATGCGATAACCATCTGAGGATCACTCTGCATTCTCAATCCATGCTTTTGGGGACACTTCTAAGATTCAATCAAACCCCAATCCACCATGTTCTTCATGTTCTAATGATAAAGGATCTTGTGAAATCTGCACCATGATTAACAAAGTCATAAATGGTGAAATTGATGTTGACATTACAAATGCAAACTCCATTGATCTAAAGGATCTTGAAAACTCTTTGGAATCTCATATCACCTCTCACCTCCAATGCTCCAACATGGATGGTATTGAGGAAAATGAACTAGAATGCTCATTTGTTGATTCAGATCAGATTATTCCATATTCATCATTTCCTATCAATGATTCTGAAAATTATGTTATATGTGAAGTGAACCTTGAACCAAAGTGTTTATATTGTCCTGATGGTAGTGATGTTTGTGATATTTGTACCCTAATTAATAAAGTGATCACTGGTGAGGTTGAAATTGACCATTCTTTGGCGAACAACATTGAAGTAAAGGATATTGAAAATTTTATTCAGTCTTATGACTCCACTAATCCTCATTACTCTACATCGGTAAGTGATGAAATAAATGAGTCAAAAACAATTGGGATCTCATACTCTACTTTTGTGTTATCCGAACCTTACATAAATGAACCATCAGAATTGAGACATCTTCCTGAATTTCCAAGAATATAAAATCATCACTTTGTGGATAAAATTATTCCTCACATTGAAGACCAAAGGGAGGATAGTCATATTATCTTTCCACCCCCATTGAATTGCGATCACACCAACAAGGATGGGAAGAAATTATCCAATGAATCATCAGGCCTCCCAAAGAAAAAGTTTTTCTGGAAGCACACTGGAGTTGAGAAAATACGATGGCCACCGTCAGACTATGGGTAGTCCACTGCAATTGTCCAGCTGTAGACAAATAAATGCAGCGCTTCTTGGGAGGCAACACATGTTTTCTTTTACTTTTATAAAATTTCAATTTCTTTTTAGATTTTCATTAGATGAATAATGAATTTTATTTTTCAGGTAACTTCCCACTGTCCTGGAACCACCTCGACTTCCACCGAATCCCCAAATTCTCTAGCCGACCCACCACTAGATGGAGATGGCAACCCACCAAATCCAAACCAGGGGGCACCTCTTTCCCTTTAACTCTCTCTCTCCTCAATCTCTCTTCCCTCTCTTCTTCTCTCTATTTCTTATTCTTCCTCTCCCCCTCTCATTTTTTTTACAACATTCTTCCACAACCTTTTTTCTATTTTCTCTTTTGTGTGGATGTGTCATTAAAAATAAAAAAAAAATAAAAAAATTAGTTAAAAAAAAATGAAAATTAAAAAAACAAAAGGGGTGTCATAATTACTCATCATCCAATATTGAAATTCTGTCCAACCATTTTGGGGAGTCAAAAGGATTGTTTTAAACTCAAATATATTGAATTTTTATCTCAAACTTGGGTAAACAATTTTGTGTCAATAACAAACATTTTGAATGAACAATTTTTGGTGGAAAATGATTCTCCCCTACCGTGAGGAATAACATTAGCCTTCATGCCAAGGTCATCTATGGCCATCTTTTTCATTGTGTGTCTTCACCACTGATTGTGAGTCTTGAGTTTGTGGACCTTCAAGCTGAATTTCCATCTTTTGTGTGCATTAATATGATAGAGGCATTTTCTAAGCCACATGAGAATCAGAATAGCCAAATAGCCTCCCATTACCCTTACATTGATCCTACTTTTGAAAGCCCCTTTGAGCCTATGAAAACCTTTCTTTTGATAGCCACATTACAAGCCTAATACCTTGTCCCACCCAACATCTTCATGGATTTTCATTGTACAATTTATTGAAATTTAAGTGTGGGGGGAATGGACTTCATTTTTGGGCGTATTTTCATTGATTTCCAATGTGTCATCATATGCTTGAGGGAAAGCATCCATTCAAGTGTGGGGGAGAGGTTGTAATTCTGTGAGCTTTGGGGTGTATATGTGTAATTTTCATTTGTACAAAAGTCATTGAAAAGTGTTCAAAAAAAATGAAAAAAAATATATTAAAAAAAATGAAAAAAATGAATGGGTTGTGTCTTGGGTGGGTCAAAAATCATTCATCATCAACCTTTGATCATGTTATAACTACTAAAATTAGTTCTATGAGGAGATCAAGCATGGGTTGGGAGATGACTGTGAGACTTGTTTCAAGCACAACTTTCGAAAAAAAGAGCAAAAAAAAAAAGAGAAAAAGAACACTTGAATCATCTTGTATTGTGTCATTATTGGAAGTCTTCCATGTTGTACATATTCCATCATCTCACCCTATTCCATTTTCTATCTCCCTCACTTTTCATTCATCACACATTCATGCCCTTGTAAATATGTGTTTCTATTTCCTTTCAAATCAAATTTCAAAAAAAATGTGCATTGATTTTTCCATGTTGGTGTTTTTTAACCCATCTTTTCCTTGGGACATTATATACCTACCGTCCCATAGCCACTGAAAAACCCCTTAAAAGACCTCTTGATTCTTGTACACATTAGATTTGGGAATGGAAGCTGAGAGCTCTTACAAACTCTTGATTTTCACTTTTTGTTGGTGAATGAGTGAACCTCCTAAAATACATTTTTATCATCTTGAGAGGAGTAAGTTTTGAGTGCCTACATTTTCTAATTCAAACCTTGAACATGAAAAAATGAATTGTTTCTGATGCATTATTGTGAACCAAATTTGTGATGGAATTCAATATGGATGAGTGAAATAGTCTAAACCTCCCCTGATTGGAGAAAACAAAATTTTAATATTTGTTGGTGAGTGAAAATGATTTTGTCATGTTTTTATATTTGTTGCACATGAGGACACGCGCAAATCTAAGTGTGGGGGAGTTGATGTTATTAATATTTTCATGACTTATTATATTCCCCCTTTACTTATTTTATATGAAATGTGCATAATTTGTGTGAAATATTAATGTTTTAATATTAAGTATAATATTTGAGCATTTTTAGAAGTAGTCAAATTGAGTCAGTTTAATGTTTTAATTATAACTATCACTATACTGATCCAAATTGTGTGGTTCTTGTTTTTTAGGATTCTCCTTTAAATATACAATATTTCATTAGAAGGAACCATGATCCAATTCTGCCATTTGAAGGGTCATATGGTCCTCACAAACAAGACCAAAGAATCTGTGAAGAAACTGGACTATTCATGAAGATTGATTTACTGGGCTCAATACAGAAGTTCAAAAACCTTAAATCTCCACCATAATTCGGGGGACACTACATTTCATCTTGGATAAAAATTTCATGGCCCAAATCCAAGTACAAGGGGCCCAAATGAATCTTTGAAGTCCAGCCCACCATTCTGGCCGAGAATGAAAATCAGTATAGTATGCATGACATATCTCCTGATGTAATCATCCAAGAGATCTGAGATTTTGCAGTGTGAAATAGGGGATGTAGTTGGCCGACTTTGTTGAAGAAACCATTTGGATTTGAAGGCATATTAATATTCAAAAACCCTTTCACATTATGGACTTCAAAAATACTGGATTAAAATGGACAGTTTAAGTTTGTTTATTCAACCGGCCATAACTTTTTATCCTTACGTCCAAATGACTCCAAATTTTGAGAGTAGTCTGACAACATTATTGTATACAACTTTGAAGAAGGAGATATTTGAATATTAGGCTGTATGAATTGCCAAATTGGAGATGCAAGGGGAGGGACAGATTGGGAATGCAAACAGTCCACTCCTTGGGATATAAATACTCTTCTCTTCTCTCCTTGAGAGGGGTTGGCATTTCAGAAGAGAGGAGATCATATTGGCACGACAAAAGCTTTGCCAAAGGCTTGGGAGGACCTGGCAAACTCAAGTTTTCACTTGAGAGACCTTTCCTCCTCTCTTTCTTTTCACTTACTTTTGTGTTCTTCATTTTTGTAATCTTGTAATTCTCTTTCTTTGTAATTCTGTTTTAATGCAAGTTACTTCTTCAATATCTCTTATTCTCTTCCACCTTCTGTATTTTAATATTAATGTTCTTAAAATAGTTTAAATTCAGTTCAATCCCCTTCCCTTCTTTAGCTTCCTCATTCAATTGAATGTTCGTTTTTAATTATCATCATTGTTCGTGTGTGTGTGTCGACGTACCACTCTTTTCTTATCCCTTTCTTTTTCTTCTCTTATTAATTTATAATCATAATCATTATAACCAGATTATTAATCACCCAAATGGCTGAGTAAATCTCTCATTGGGGTGAGTTATAATTTAGGTATGTTAAGTGATTGAGAGCTTTTGCTCGATGAATATTCTTTGAATTAACATTGTGTATGTTGGACTTAACATGTCATGGATTAATGACTTGTTTTGTTTAACATGTGGTTTCCATGGATTATTGGAACCATAAATACACAACCATAAATAAGATCTGATTGATATTATAACCTTAAGTTAAGTTAAGTCTTGGTTTAAATCCTTAACACTTAAGAATTCTAATCAACATCATCTTGTGACATGGGTGTTAATTTAAATGAAATATAAAAGCAAAGCTCGAGGATATCACAAGCTTAACTAACCTAATGATGAACTCACCCCAATCTTTATCAATTTGGTAAATTAAACATCATCCAAAAATCATTTCAATTAAGCTCTACAAATAAACCCCCCTAATCAAAATACAATCAACTACAAACAAACGACTACTACAAAGTATCATCGCCGAGGATTCGACCCGAGTGCTGCTATACACATTAGCAGAGCACCGGAACCTTGAACGGTCGATAGGCGACAATCGGCCGTGCGTTTCAACACCTTTCTTCATGAGCTGAGAAAAGGGATTACACTTGCTGGCCAGATTCGCAATGAATCGGCGTATATAGGCTACATGTCCTTGGAGGCATCGAAGCTCCCAAATATTATTCTGGGGAGGCATCTGGCTGATGGCCTTGATCTTCTCTGGGTCGATCTCGATGCCTCGATACCTAACAATGAAGCCATGAAACTTTCTGGAGGTGACCCTGAAGGCACACTTCAACAGGTTCATCTTCAAGTGGCAAGAACGGAGGAAGACGAACACTTTCTCAAGGTCTTTGAGGTGGTCCTAGTGCTAACAAGATTTAACCACCAGATCATCCACGTAACACTCCACCAGAATCCCGAGGATCGGCTTGAATATGCGGTGCATAGCCCGTTGATAGGTGGCACCCGCATTCTTCAGGCCCAAGGGCATAACCTGGAAACAGAAAGTACCCTAGGGGGCCATGAAGGCAGTGAAATCCTCATCCTCGGGGCCATCCAGATCTGGTTGTACCCGGAGTACCCATCCATGAAGGAGAGGGCTTGGAACTCGGTTGTTGCATTGATCAACAACTCTATCACGGGAAGGGGAAAATCATCCTTCGGACAGTGGCGATTGAGATCACGAAAGTCAATGCAGACCCTGATCTACCCGTTCTTCTTTCTGACTGGCACAATGTTGGCTATCCACCTGGGGTACTGGAATTCCTTGACGAAGTTGGCCTTGATGAGCTTATCAACTTCGGCCTCAACCATGGCACCATGAGAGGGGTGCATCTTTCTGGGAGGCTGCTTGAACCCGCGATGGTTCGCTGGGAGGCCAAGGCGGTGGATGGCTACCTGGGGATCTAGTCCCAGCATCTCGTCATAACTCCAGGAAAACACATCACGGTACTGTCTGAGGAAGTCTATGTAACGTTTCCGTTCCTCGGGGGGCATAGCGGCACTGACCAATGTGGGTCTCGGGTCCGCCTCGCTACCGAGGTTCACCTGCACTAACTCGTCGACCGTGGTGGAGACACCCTCCTCAAAGGCAGGAGGTGCATCTTCCATGTCCTCCACTCCACTTGTGGAAGGATCGTCCATGGTGGGAGCCGTTTCGGGGCTGCTAGACCCTGATGGGAAGCTGGCACTGGCTTGGGCAGCAGATGTCGTCATGTCAGGAGACTCATGCACCACAGAGACCATGGCGACGAAGGTAATTGATCCAATCCCATCTGGCTTTCGGCCCAAGGGGCGACGCTTTACGATATCAAAGCAGTAGTGGCGCGTTGGATTGAGACAGTCGATTCTGGCCCGGAGAAATAGACACGTATGACATACTGCCATTTCCATGAGCCCAATGTCCCGATATCGTACAGGGGTAGGAGGATCGGGGATCACCTGAGCCTGGTTGGTGTAAGAGTACGAGGTGATTTCCCGCCGTCGCTCAGACCCGGAAATATGCATTCCTATGGTACCTGAGACAACAAAGAACTGCCCTATGTCAGGGGTCGTGGACTCCAAATGATGGATTCGGAAGACATATGCATCATCCAAACCTGCCCAGGGATCACTCGTAACAGTGGCGGTCTCGACCTCACCTGCCAAGATCTGCTTGCCCTTGCTCTTGTAATAATCAGCATCCAGGTAACGGGCTTCACAAGAGGCAAACAGAGACATATCTCCTTGGAGAACTCCCACTCGAACCTTAAGGGAGTATTTGAGGAACTGGTGATACAATGAGGGGACCGCTGCATGAAGGTGGAGCCACGACCTGCCCATCAACGCGTTGTAGGTGGTGTCCTGAGAGACAACCATGAATTCGGTATCGGAAATTAGGCCACCGAACTGGGTCTTCAGACAAATATTTCCAAGTGGAGTTTGCTTGGTCCTGTCATACCCTTGGATCCTGAGGTTGGAGGGAGTTAAATCATCCTCAGACAACCCCAGTTTCCGCAGTGTCCGAGTTGGGATTTGGTTAATCCCGGAACCCATTCCAAAAAGACAGCGGCAGACTTCCACGCCATTGAACTGGCCAGTGATGTACAGCGGGAAGATATGACCCTGTATGGGAAGGTCTTCATCTTCACCAGAAAACGAGATAACCGACTGACATTCGGCGTCTTGAATCACCTCGATGTGGAAGGCTTCTACGGCCGCTACCTCTGTTTCAAACTGGAGGGGGCTCCTTAGAGCCTCGGAGAGCGCCCCACGCATTTCAGACGACAGGAGAAGGGCCTCAATGATAGAAAGCCTTGCCGGAATGCCGGCCAGGTGCTTCAAAACATCATACTTTCCAGAAAAATGCGAGATTCTGCTTACAGGAGGCCGATCTGCGATTGGAGGCATGACGGGCCCCACCGGTGGGACCAGTGACTAACTAGTACTAGGCACGTCTCGCTGTTCACTAGCTGAAGCCTGGGCGGTGGCTACCGTGTTAGGACCGAAAGGCTGTAGTCAGTCGGTGGTAGGGCAGGGCTGGTTGCGACACGGACGAGGTGGTTCCGCCTGATCCAGCAACACAAATGGCGGTGGAGGCGAACATGTTGACACTGGGTGAGGGAGCTGCGTGTGCTACTCTCTATACCGGGCCTACCGCCTGGTCTCAGTAGCATGCACGACCTGACTGGAGGTGATGACTGCCGTTCCCCGGCGATTCACATAGCCACGGCTCCGCCAACATTGGTGACGACCGGGGACATTGGGGAAGTCCACCTGGCATTCCTCATCATCGGGAATCAAAAAGGGATTTACCAACTCTATGGCATTAACCGAAGCGTACCCCAGGCTTTCACTCGATGAATCATCCACTACCAGATGGAGTCTCGGAGGGATCCCTATCTCTGGGGGCATAAAATCGCCAAGCGTGCGGGAAGATGACGACACTGACAGAGTGCGTTCTTTCTTCTTGTGCCGCCGCTTGCTCTTCTGGGAAGAGGTAGGCTGGGACGACGATGCTAAAGCGGTGCTCGCAGACTCTGAGGGATCTGGCTGACTCAAGAAGGCACGAATGATGCCATGGGCATGGGAGACCATCCTACGGGCCATCCAGTCGTTATACTTCCGAGACCCACGATCGGAAACTTGTTCCCACTCATCCCCGTTGTCACTGCTTCCATCTGATCACACGAAGACACCTGCCACCTGTGCCGGGGCTGGGCCTAAACTGACTATGTTGTTGTCAATCTGGCCTTGGAGCCAGTATTTGAACACATAGCATTGTTGGATGGTGTGTCCCAGGATCCAGTGATAAGGGAAGTAGTTATGGTGGTCAGTGAGACATGCCTCTTCTGGCTTCCGGCACTCTGGCCACCGCACGATCCTCTGCTCCAAGGCGCTACAGAAATAACCAAGGACCTGGGCCTCACCAAACGAGTAAGTACGACTCCTTCTATTCGGAAATGGGGATCTTGGATGCTGACCCTGACCAGGGGCCGGAGGAGAAGGCTGAGGAGGCGGAGCCTGATTATCTCACCTAGGTGGTGGCGGTGCGTTACGCGGAGGCGCTTGCCGATTTTTTGGTGATCGCTGCCGGGCCGGAGGCTGTGCCCGTGGGGGTGGACCCCTATGAGGCAGCTGAGCTGGCCTTACTGGTAGAAACTCTAGCTATCTGGGGGCCTCTATCTGGGCTACATCAGTGGGCTTGGCTCTGGCGGCTCTCCTTGCAGAGATTACAGGAGGCAGCGGGCGTGCCTGACTGGCCTGTTGTAGGGCTTCTTTGAGGCGCTGAGCCTTGTCTGAGAAGTCCCGGAACCCTCCAGGGTAATTCTGAGTGATCAGAGAAGGAACCAACTCTTCCTTGACATTATCTACACACATTTTAATTAATTTCTCCTGAGTTAGTGGCATTTCAAGGGAGTACGTGAGCCCCTTACACCAGGCGACGAAGTCCGCGACTCGCTCATCGGGCCTTTGTTTTCACTTGAAGAGTTCTGCGATGTTCGTCTTCCAGGTTGTGGAACAGAACTGGTAGAGGAATTTCCGGAAAAGGTCCTCCCAGCTAGTCACAGATCCAACAGGGAGCTGGCTGTACCAGACGAATGTTGGTCCTTCCAGTGTCTGAACGAAGCAATGGAGCTTGGCAGCCTCTTGATGCGCCGGAGTCCCTAACATAGGCCCGCACCTCTAGTTGAAGTGGGCCAGGTGTTATGGTGGGTCTCCGGTCCCATTAAAGGGGGAAAAAGTGGGGTTCCCAAATCCTGGCGGGGCCAGCATATCATCCACCCATGCTGGGTATGGCTTGCTGTCCGTTGGGATTGCCACCTACCGAGTTTCCAGGGCCTCCAAGCGGGCGATGAGTATTTACATCAGATCTTCCGGACATGGATTCCTGTCCTGATGGGGATCTCTAAGCACAAGCGCATTTCTAGGATCTTCAATATGGTAGTCAAGCTCAGCAGCTCACGGGGCGGTTGGCGGAGCAACTCTCGGGGCGGCGGGATGAAACCGAGCAGGGTCCCCCAGGTGATCCCGCCGCTCGGGAGGGTTCAACGAAACATATCGCACTCTCTTTCCATGGGCTTCGACCTCTCCCCTGTCGGTGAACGCAACATGGTCATTTGTTTCCCGGGGGAATCTCGGCAAGGGGTGGGTGCTCCTTCCCCTGCTGTCCTGGTCTAGGGTTACCGTAGTCAGGCCGCCGCTCTGCAATGCGTTCGGCCAATAGCTCATCAACCAGCCTCTTTTGCTCAGCAAGATGTTGGCGTAGCATGGCCTTCTCGGGATCTTCCTATTCCTTCTGCACCGAGGCAGATGGGTCGGCGAGTTTGACAGACCCGACGGGATCTTTACCCTTTCCGATGTTTCAGCTCAATGTTAGTGCCTCCTTGGGTACAGGGAGACCTAGGAGGTTTCTCTATTGGCGAGTAATCCTCCCAGATTGGTCCAGTAGCAGCTTTTCCTCAGGTGGTGAGTCCCCGTCGAGGGGCTCCACACTGTTTCCCTCATCTAAAAGGTCAGCCATGTTGACTGCCACAACCCTTGGCGACGTTCCCTCAGGGCTACCCAGTGAATCGGGTTGTCAGCGGATCGTACATAAAAGAAGGGCAGCGTACTGCCCCCATCCGAAGATGTGCGCGTGGGGGGTGGCTTCCTCAAAAACATTGAGGATTACTTGAAAACTCTGGACGTATTGTTGCTGGAGGGCCCCGTGGTGGCCTAGTGACTCAGGGTGCCGAACCGCAGGGAGCGCTGCCAGGTCGACCTGACGACATTGCTCACCGATATCCTCGAGATGTGTTTGGATCCCGGGATAAGGTGCTAGCTGATGGCGAAGACGGGAGTGAGTCACTTGAAAAGTCTGGAGGAAGCATTCAAACTCTCCTGGGGTGAGTAACTCTGGCATATCAAAATCCGATCCTGCGACCGGCCAAAACTTCTCGGGGAAGTGGCCTGCTGCGAGGACGGTCCAGAAGCTCCATGACTCCGGTTCGGGGTCCTAACTTTGCTGCCCCTGCTTGTCAACCGAGAATAGTCGGGGAACTGTAAATGGCACCGAGGCAGGCCGCCGGGCCGGTGGGATGGCCAGCGGGGAATACGGCGAACAGGCCAATTGGCCACCAATCCCCGAGTCATCCTCCAGGGGATATAGTGCCCTAGTTGCCACATCGTGATTGGATGGGCCGACGAATTGGCCTCCTGTCACAGTGTCGGTGGTTTCCGAGGGTGCATCACCCTGCGACTCTTCCATCGGTCCCTAGAAAAGTTCCCTACCCTCCATAACTGAGGTGGAAGCTGCTTCTGAGGAGGCCAGTGGTAACTGCGGGTTTGACCCCTGGGGTACGCCAAGTACTCGTCCTCCTGGATATACCGTAGGAGGGAGGAGGGAATCGTACGGATCTCGCATTTGGGGAGTACAAGACTGAAGCACCGCGTACCCATACTTGCCCTCCACTCAAAGGGTTGGGGGGGAGGTTCTATCATCGATTCGTATTCAGCCTCAGAGTCTGAGAAACGGACTGGTCTGATTTCGGTCCGGACTCCCCTAAAATTCCTCTTACGGCGATGACTCCCCGCCTTCCTGCCCCTGGGTGGCTCCTCAGGGTAAGGATGATTTCCATCAAAGATTCCCCTGGCCGCAATAGCACTGGGGCAGAGGGGACTAAAGGCCGGGGTGCGGGAAGCACCGAGACAGATGTCGAAAGGGACATGGGGATGACCTCCATGTGAGTGGGTGACCAGATATGCAACGACTCCATACTCGCGGCCAACAGTAGGGGGAGTGACCTCATACCCAGTGTAGTGGGCACTAGAAAGAGTTATACCCAGAGCGTAGCCTTCGCAAAGAAGCCTTCGACTTTCCATATCAATGGCACGTAATGAGCCTTCATGGTGGGTGGCACTACCGCGGATTTGTTCGCGGTGGCCATTTCCTGTGCCCGCGACCGGGAGAGTCAACCCAACTTTCCTACAGGGCGTTCGGGGCATCGATCCTAGTCGGGCATGTGACTGCCCCTGCTCAATGTGTGTGGGGGTCTGGTAACAAGAGTTAGCAGTGGCTCGAGCCATAGTGGTTGCTGACGTTGGTGCCCCAGGATGGGCATTCTATTCTGCTCACACCAGACGCTGGCATCGGGTCAGATGGATCGGATCCGATGGTGCGGGCATGAAGATCACTTTCTCCTCAGCCCGGGGATTCGGGCGATGGCATTGACGCAGCCTGGCGGGTGTTCTTATCATTAACCCCTGGGACGGGTCTCTGATTGGGCAGACCCGGACATCCCCCACCTCATTGGCATAGGGGAGGGATGTGTCAAGGCACTCCAAGGATAGACTCCCGAAGCGGTTGAACGTCGGAGTGGGGAGCGGTGGCTCCCTGCGTAGCCCTCAGGGGCGGTGATGGTGGTGAGGCGCAGCCGCCTCTAGATCCAAATGGGCTATGCCCCTGGTAGGGATAATCCCTTCCTTGTCATACCTACGAACCAAGTCGTTGATCACCCTTCGCTGGATGATCTCTGATGGGTAGAGGGGGCGTGAGCACCCGACAACTACAACGGTCGGAGTTGGAGCAACCGTGGAAAAGGTGGGACCGCGCGGGGTGGTCGTGTCGGTACTACCCCTGCCCCTACGCCGGTGGTAAGGTGGCGATCGAGCTCCAGATGCAGTGATCTGATTCCTAGAAGCAGGGAGATGAACCCATTAGTACTAATTGGAAAAGAAATCGACAACCATAGCCCAGCGTCATTTCATCTTCCGTGGTCGGCAAGAGGGATCCACACTGATGACGTCGCAGAACGGAGTGGTCAACCTCCTGACAGCCTCGACCCCTGGTGGGTTCCATGTCCTGGTGGTGGGTACCCAGACTTGGTGACATGCTAATAATCCGACACCCCGACCTCTACCATTCTCCGTATTGAGGAGAATAGATTCACGTCGGGTTCACCATTTTCTATTTCCGACGCTTTCACCAGGGTGCGCATGCGTAATGTCCATCACGCATGGGAGGATGTGTGGCTTGTTGCCCCGCATTCCCACTTTCCAAAGGTGGGCGGCATCCGTTCCTTGTTTAGGGACGTCTGCTTTATGATCGAAACCGGGATGATGGGATGTTGGTTATTCCTTCCGTGGATTCCTCCTCAGAACTCGTCACCTAGTCCGGGTCTCCCTCATAGATTTAAGATGGGTTCGTGAAGCTCGTTCCTGGTGCCATATCTACATGGATGCCAGTTAATTACACTGCTTCCATCGAGATGCTCCAAGGGGTCCTTTCGGGGCATCAACCTTCGGTGAAGAGAATGGTCACGTTGGGGTGTCGTTGGCATGTCTTGACGCTAGGGGTCGACATGTCTGTCTTCTGTACCTTACCATAGGGCTTCTTGATGGCACAGAAGCCCAAGGAATCCCACATCGAATGCGGGGATTGTGTACCATATGTGGTTTTCCTCAGCTTCCCATGTTTAACACAGGGTATAACGCGAGTTTAACATCTTGCGGAGATGGATCGGGCTGAAGGACCCCCTAGGGGGAGCACTGATGTTGGGGCCATCACATGGGCGGCTTCCCGAATACCATGGAGTGGGACGGGGTGGCATGATCTCACCGGGATGTGGCAGCATGGGTAAGGATCAGGATGGATGGTGGAGTGACGGGCTTGAACCTCATGGAGGCTTCTACGTATCCCTATGGTAGGGAATCAAAGTCTGCATAGTTCGGTGACACGGTGGGACACCTGAAGAGGTGACCCATGAGAATGAATGCATGGATTGGAGCCTGGAAGAAGTAAGATCTACGGGCTAGGGCATGAGCTTCCCAAGGCACGTGGGCTCGAGGGGGAAGTCAGGATGAGACGTGGGTGTGAGGCATGGGGTTTACACTCTGAGACGGCCCAAGAGGGGGAATACAGTTTAACGTTATGCGGGACGAGATATAATTTAACATCATACGGGATGAGATACAATTTAACATCATGCGGGATGAGGAATTTGGGGCTTACGCTCTGAGGAAGCCCAGAGTGGGTATGGGGATTACGCTCTGAGGCGGCCCATAGTGGTTGGGGAACCGATGTGGAGAGGTCAGAACAACCGGGTGGTGGGCTTGAACCTCATGGAGGATTCCTACGTACCGTACGTTAGCATGGATCAAAGTCCACATAGTTTGCTGGGATGGGTATTATGCTCTGAAGCATCCCATAGTAGATGTCATGGTCGATGCGTACTCTAATCCCACGTGACTCATGCTCGATGTGAGAAACAAGAGGCCGCAAGGACCAGACGATCACGTCGCAAAGGGTGTGTCCGTGAGAAGTGGAAAGGGGCTTATGCGTTGAGCGGCCCAAAGAGGAAACAAGGGCTTACACGTGGTTAGCGAACCTTGGTGTTGGGGCTTACTCCAGGGTGGAGGCCCGTGGTGCGACAAAGCGCCGTGGGAAAGGGACTCCACTGGCCTTGGCAGGGGGAAGTACAGAGATGCAGGGGTGCAACCTTCCGCAAGAGGCTAGGGGCTTACGCTCTGAAGCAACCCTTCCCTCGTGGACAAATGCCACTCTGACAAGGAGGATCTCATTCCATGAAAGGAAGAGTCCATTACCATGGAGACGATTGGGCGTATAGAATGCCCAAGCCGGGGGGACCCTGCATGCGAAGCACGGGGCCAGACCATAGTTTAACGTCATGTGTTAAGGACAAGGTGCTTAGCAGTTTAACGTCCTACAGCTTGGACGAGGTGGGTTCGCTCTACACCCCTAGGGCTTACGTGACGAATTCCCTCTACCCCTTATGGGAGGGAAGGAATCAGTATGTCCGTAGTGAAGGGGGGCCAGAGGGAGAACTATTGAGGGGTCCACGTTAGCGTGGCTATACGAAGAAGCAATAGCCGTTAGCGTGCCTATGTGGAGAAGCATAAGGCAAAGCAATGCAACGGGAAACACTACCCAAGGGACCTTGAGGTTACTTCGTATGAGCCTGGAAGGTTGTACGGGAAAACAATGCGTGGCGCGCATGCCCAGCAGTGAAAACATTGGGTGCCGGTGCGGGTAGACATCCAAGGGGAATCAAGGTGAGGGGTCCTGGGTTTTACGCGCAAAGAGAAGGCTTGGCGCGCAAAACACCATGATGGCGCACAATAGGTGCGGCGGGCGCGCAATACAGGATGCAGGCGCTCAATAGATAGTGGCACGCACAACACCAAGCACGGAAGGCACACAAAAGGGGATTGCACGCGGAAAGGGGATTGCGCACAAGGGGTTCGGATTGCGCGCAAGGGTGGAATCCGGAGGAAGGGGCCAAGTCACTTAAGCCAGTGGGGTTGTGCGCAAAGGCAAACCCTGGGGCAAGGTTGCGTGAAAAAGAGGGATTACCTGGAAGTCATCTTACACGCGGGGGGAGTCAAATTGTGCACACGAGAGCCGTTCGGAATTCCGAAACCCCAAACCGTTTGGGGTCGCCTTCTATTTACAGGCACCGGTCAGCACGGAATCCATGGCGGCATGAAATATTCCGCACCGGGAAACGTCAGTGCCCAAAACCTCACCACGCAGAACCGGGGTGTGAAAAATTGCGCTCCTCACCGAATCAATTACATGAATCCTGGGGATGCTTCACGCACACAACAATATTTCGCGTGGATCCTCTACTTCATGCACCACTTCCCAGGCCTCCGGATCGGGCCTTTGATTCCGAATATGACTTCTCTTTGTCATTTCGAAACTTCCTCCGGGAGTTACGGACTTTTTCAGCATCTACAATGTTTCCCAAACATTTTTTTTTGTGTTTTCATTTATTAGTATCCCATATTTATTTACACTTACCTCCTTCCATAGTACATGGTGGGGGATGGATGCATCTTTGGATTTGGAGTCATCAATCTACATAAAAAAACAAGACCATAATTATGCTGTTATTTCATGTCACATAAAAATATTATTGTAGATTTAAAATGTGTACCATTTTCTCAAGTGAAGAGTACCCCATCCTTTCTTTATAGTAGGGGTAGGTTGGTTTTTCTTCGAGTTCCTTATTTTCAGTACTCAATTGTTTTTTCATAAATAAATTCTTTAATCAAAGTGATGAATACATGTATCATCAAACTACGTATTACTAGCTACAGTGTACCTAGTAAGACAAATCCACACGAGGGATAGTAAATGCACCCCAAGCTTCTTGGATTATCAAGTGTTCATAGATAAGCGGTGGGTGTGGGATTATTTTCCCTTTAACATCTTTAAGATGATGTCTTGTTAGAATTGTGTGAAAGCCTCTCTAAATCCTTCCAAAAAACATTAATACATATTTCTTATGGGAGTCATCTACTATAAATGCACTCTTCAAGGGATGATGAAGAGTATGTCAACATTTCATTATTTATTTTTTCGTGAAATAAATAAATAATATCATAATGTTACCAATATCACGTCACACATCAGTGTCTTAAGCCCATACATAGAAAGGTTCCACAAATCTACATCAATCGGTACGCATTGTTGAGTGATGATTCCAATGTAACTACTGAAAATGGCCCTGTTGGGGTTAACATTGCAACCTAACACATTCCATACAACCTCAAATTTTATGCCTTTGATTTTCCCCTTAATGATTTTTGTAACTCTCTCAAACTAAGGAGATTCTGTTTTTTTGGGTCATCGGTCCTTTATCACCTACCATTTACTCAGATTCAACAACATCAATATGTTGTTCCACTAGATTAGTAGCATTAGCATGTGAATATGGTCATTATAACTCTATACTGGGAGCAGTAACAGGTTGAGAAACCTGTGGTTCCTCGGGATTGGGAGCACCATCACGTGCAGAAGGTCATTGTTCCTCGTCACTGTGAGTGGTAGCAGGTTGAGAGACCAATTATTCCTTAGGATTGGGAGCACCAGCACATGCATAATTCATTATCTAAAGAAGTGGTTTAAAATTTAATTTAGAGTACATAAATGCAGTAGTAAATGGATAATAACATAAGGTAACACGATACATATTAAAAAAATATATAACATGATTATTGAACTCTTCTTTTAAAAGGGTGAAGAGATTTGGCCCCTCAATCGACTATCCAAATCCCCTCATTGTGGTCTCCCCTGACATAAAAACACCATCTACATTGGTACCACTAAGAAATAATAGAAAAATTCCAATGAAAGGGTTATCCTCAGTTGAATTTTCCTCTGACCCTTCAATGGTTTTGGTTGATTACAGAACAATTGACCACTTTTGGTTTGTGGGATCTAAAACAAAAAATATTTGCATTGCCTATGAATCCACTATAAATGGTTCATCTTTGTACCCTTACTTACTAAAATAAACTTTCACAAATCATAATTCATCTATTTTAGCATCACTCATGTTATTAATCCACTTGTATTTAAAAAATAGGCACAAAGAATATTGTATAATCCAACTCCCATATTTTTTTGATGATTCTGAAGTATAAAATATTCACATAAATTGGATTTCTTTCCATAGTACCAGAAATATGTATCACTTCATCCACAAGTGTAACTCCACTATTTTTCATGATACTGTCTACATCATGTTCATTTGTATAGAAAGTATAACCATTAATTACATAACCACTATAAGATAATACATACATGTCACAACACGCCTTCTTCAAGAGAATGGAAGGGACAATAAACTGCTAGGCCCACCCTTCTTCAAGATGAAGGATAGGTAATGACCCCCTGAGTCCCACCTTCAATAGGCCCCAGAGTAGTGACTTGCACCAATGGTATAGAATCCCACCCAAAACATTGAAGGTATTACTTATTTTATTGAACAATATCAGGATAAAAGATAGTAAATACCAAACAACTCAAAATACAAAAAACAAAAGTAAAGCCCAAATCCATTCCCACATGCATGTTAAAAAGTGAAACTGATAAAAGGTAAAATGAAAAATCCAAAGTAAATTACCAAAAGAAAAGTGTCAAAGCTACAACAAAAATAAATCATGGTACCCAAGATATTAAGGTCCAACATGGTACTCAAAGTCCTCTCGGAAACCTAAAAACAGTTTATATACGATGGGTGAGCATACAAGTATACACAGTAGGAAAAGTAAAGATACCCATGAACAAATGGGGGAAAATACTAATGCCCCAATGGGAAAATAGTAGAGGTACAAGCACCTACCAAGGAATACTAACCATCCCAGCCTCACCAAGGCACACTTTCTAAATAGTGCAAGTTAAGTAAAGTATTAGTATATTCACGTCAATATTTGGGTACCCACACCAATTTCCCACTGATTGAATGATTTTCCCTAATAACTAACATCTTAATGATACCACTCTTCCCATACATAGTCCCACTCCCACAACCCACTCGTACACACCTGGGCCTCAACAACAAAACATCCCACCTGCATACACCTTGGCCACAACAACCACACCACTCCCTTATCATGAAACCAACACCTCGACCCAAACTTGTACCTACAACCATGATCCCAACAGAAGCACCACACACCTCACCAAAGGTTGCAAAAATCCACAGAACACAACACTCAGCCACACCTATCAATAGGATGTGTATACATTCAGATTTAACCAATAGGGGCTCTTTAATTACACTTAATTATAACCAGGGCGATCATAGAACATGATTGATCCTAGTTAATTTCTTTATTTAACCAAGTATACACGATTAAGTAGAATCAATGTTACCGTCATTTTTCAAGTATCTCAACAAAAAATAATATCACCTGTGGGAAAACAAAGGCCACTAATGGCCATGATTTTCAAAAGGCATATAGCCATGACGACCATAACAGAATCAAAGATAACAAATAAAACATGCGATCAACATCAACTACTCCCTGCCTGTTATATCATTTACCCATGTTACCTTTTTATCAAATCTAATTCCTATCTATTTCTTGTATTTAAGAATGTTATTTACCGTTCCTCACAAGGGTTCATTAGAATACCCAAACTGCTTGAGGCATAATTAAAGATAAGTAAAAGAAATCCCAACATGGATTATCAAAGGATCAAAGTTCTTCTTGGCACCAAGAATAAGGGATCATGAAAGTCATAGGAAATATCTTCAAGAAAACCGAGAAGAACTCTAGTATAGGCACACAACTTTTCTAGGGAGGAAGGCTCTTGGAACACCATGGGAAATGAAAAGGAAGAAGGAAAGAAGATATTTTTCTTTATGAATTGGAGTGATCCTAAAAATATGGGAGAGGATTTCAAAGTACATGGAAATCATATCTTTGTTTGAGAATGTTGTTTGGCAGTTACAAGGCTGGTGGGATGTTACAAGATACAAGGAAATTAATAATTCTCTTTGGAAATGGTGGGTATAGACCAAAGAATGACTATGAGTTGATAAGTTTCCATTTCACAGAGAAAAACGCCTAACAGTTGTGAAACTATAAAAACTGGAAATGAGTCACTAATGGGCGAGTCACTAACATTGAGCCACAAATGAGTGAGCTACCGATGAAACCTACCAATTTTGAGCTACCGACACAATTACCCACCAACGCCATGACCTAATGAAACCCTATCCTACCAACACTAACACCTTTGAATCACTTACAATGATTCCCTCAATCTACTAATGTCTACGCCCTTTGAATCACTGATGCCGATGCACTGACTCACTGATGTCGATGCCTCAGAATCACTAATGCTGATGCCCCTGACTCACCGATGCCGACACACTGACTCACCAATGCTAATGCCCCTAACTCACCATTGTCGATGCCCCTGAATCACTGATACCAATGCACTGACATGCTAACGCACTATCATGTCGACGCACAGATTTACCGACGCACTGACATGTCAACCCAATAACTGGAAATTTGGAAAACTCTTGAAATGATCCACTGTTGACTTCAAGAACACACTAAACAAGGATTTTCACAAGGGAATGGTCCGGGTAAAATATAGGTTATTACATTAGGTACCTCTCAAGTTATTTTTATCCTTGAGAATTTAAACTAACCCTAAAAAAAAGAGGTCCAAACAACCATCCCTTAAGATACCTCTCAGAAGTAAACCACGTTGTGTTGTTCTAAAGATAGAGCGAAGACCTTGACATCCAAGGACACCTCTTTGACATATATTTCCTGAACAAATACACAATGCTATGGTAATGCACTACCCCAAAAAATCACACATACACCAAGATCATAGTTTCTCGACATATGGATTAGGGAGATACTTCTCTATATATCAAGATATTATCAGCTTTGAGCAGAAATGACTTACCCGCATGGGTTTAATCACATCCACATTAATACATATTGATTAGGGACCAGGTTCTCCCCTCCCCATAGTTAGGAATTTTACACAAAAATTTTATAATAGGGAAATAAATTATCATACATCAACTAGGGTCAAACATTTTATCATAAGAAAGTCACACAACAAAACAAGAGAAAAAATCAAAACAACTCTGGGTACTGGGCATGAATATGTGGTTCTTGTTCATAGGTACTCTCCTCAAGGCCACCATGCCTCCATAATACACGAACTAAATGAATGATTCACCCACACAACACATTCTCCTCACGAACCTCGATTCTTATAGATCTCTCCATGAACGTCGCATCGTCCTCGATATCCAACTCTCCCCTATCAAGAATGTGGGAGTCATCATGTAGATACTGAAGGAGTTGAGAGACATGAAAGATTTCGTAGATCTTCTCCAACCGCGGTGGCAATGCTAGCTGATATTCCCCCTCTTCAACTCATCCCAACATTTCCAAAGTTCCAATGAAACTAGGATAATTCTTAATCTCTCTACCAAACCTACACTTTTCATGCAGAGAGGAGACCTTTAAGAACACATGATCCCCAAACTCAAACTCCAAAGGCCTACTCCAATGATCAACATGAAACTTCTACCGATCCTAAGCTTCCTTCATCCTCTCACACACAAGATTAACCTTCTTCATTGTTCTATGCACAACATTTGGCCTGAGAGGGGATGATTCCCCAACCTCTATCCAGCATACTAGTGAACAACATGACCTTACATAAAAGGATTCAAATGACATCATGATAATGGTAGAGTGATAGCTATTATTGTAGGAAAACCCCATCAGATGCATGTTTCATACCCACGATCCTTCGAGGTCCAAGACACATGCACGTAGCATATCCTCCAATGTATGGATGGTCCTCTCTGCCTACCCACCCATCTAAGGGTGAAAACGGTGCTAAGGTGTAACTGGGTGCCAAAAGCATGTTGCAATCCCCTCTAGAATCATGAGGTAAATCTTGCATCTCAATCTGAGATGATGGATCTTGGAACTCCATGAAGCTGCACTACCTCATCCACATAACTCTTTTCCAAGGCATCCACTACACTTTAATCTTTGATTGCTAGGAAGGGAGCCAATTTTTTCAATTGATCCACAACTACCCAAATAGCATCACATCCTCTCTGAGATTTGTGTAAACTTGTGTCAAAATCCATTAAGATGTCATCCCACTTCTACTCAAGAATATCTAAAGGATACAATAGAAAACTGGGAACATGGTGATCAACCTTATCCTCTTTAAACCCTAGGAATCTTTCCACAAACTCGGCCTTTGGACGCTTCACCCCGGGCCACCAAAACTTTTCCCTCAAGCCCTGATACATCTTAGAAACTCCTGGATGTACTGCTAGGGGTGAACTATGGAACTCATAGAGAACACCCACCCATATTTCCACTGGAAAAAATAGCTTCCCATAGAACAACATCTGATTCTGGATATCCTCCAACCATCCATCCTGAGCAACACTGTGGACAACGTGATCATGCATCACTTCAGCCTCTAAGTCTCTCCACTGAGACTTCTCCACCTACCGCACCTAGGAAGACTACACTTTCATCGAAAATAGATATCCTATGCTGTTATCCCCCTCAATTCCCAGGTGAAAAGTAGATAAATCCTCCATTTCCTTCCAATAATTCGTAGATTCATGAACTTCCTCTCTTTGTGACATCATACTCAAGGCATCGACCACCATGTTCCCATTTTCTAGGGTGTAGGAGATCTTTAAGTTGAAATCCTAGAGAAAATCCATCCACATTTGTTGTTGTAAGTTCATGTCACACTGGGAGAATAATATATACCTCAGGCTCTTACGATTCATGAAAACCACAAAGAGCTCCCTGATGAGGTAATGCCACCATAACTTTAGTGTGAACATGACTGTTACAAGATTTAGATCATGGGTGGAATAATTACATACATGATGACATAACTACCTAGACCCATAAGAGATTAATCCTCGCTAATGAATTAGTTCACATCCCAAACCTAGGCTAAAATCATCACATAACACCTTGAACAACACCCCTTCCTCTAGCAACTTAAGCACTAGGGCACTGACCAGTCTCCCTTTTAGATAGATGAAAGCTACCTGAAACTGCTCACTCTATACGATAGCCTGGTATTTTCTATTCAAAGCTGTCAAAGGAGATGAATCTCGAGAGAAGTTGGGTAAAAAACTCATGTAATAGACTATCAGACATAAGAAACTACAAACCTCTACCACATTATTGGGTTCTACCCATGAAAAAACTTCTTTGGTCATTGATAGGTCCACTACTATCCCTTTTTGAGACACTACATGTCCAAGGAAGTTCACCCCTCATGTCCAGAAATTGCACTTTGACAAATTTCTTTAGAGATGGTGGTGTCAGAGGACCTCCAAGATAGTCCTCATATCCCCAATGTGCTCCTCCTATGACCCTGAGTAGATCATGATTTAATTGATTAACACAACGACAAACTGGTTCAGATACTCATGGAAAACAAAGTTCAGGAGTCCCATGAAAACGGTTGGTGAATTTATGACACCAATGAGAATGACCAAGAAATCAAAGTTCCCATACCTGTACCTAAAAGATTTATTTGAGATTTCACCCTCCTTTACCCTCACTTGGTGATATCCAGACTATAGATCAATCTTAGGGAACCAAATTTCTCCCTTTAACTAGTTGATAATATCATCGATCCTCAGAAGGGGGTAATGGTTATTGGCCATCACCTGATTCAGTCTCTGGTAGTCTATGCATAGTCTTAGGCCACCATCCACATTCTTTGTGAATAGGACTGGAGCACCTCATGGAAACACACTTGGATGGATATAACCCCTTTTCCTTAGGGCGTCAACCTGAATCCACAACTCCCACAACTCAGAAGGTTCCATATGATTAGGAGCTATAGAAATTAGATTGGAACAAGGTTGCAAGTCTATCCCAAACTCAACATCATGTCAGGGTGGTAGAGTTACAATATCTCTAGGGAAGAAATCTAGGAACTCACTGGAAACTCATGTAACTTCCACCATATCTGTATCTACTGATTCTACTAAGTGATCTGCTAATATGGAAAGAAGAGGCTCCACACGCTGGCTGATCTCTTGACAACTCCACTCACCAATGAATGCTATGCACCGACCGCCCATAACTGAGAAAAAAACCTTCCTCCAGAGGCATTTGATAACAGCGTGTATAGAAAACAACTAATCAATGCCTTGGATGGCATAGTATGGCTACATATGTTGAAGAAGAAGGTCCCCATTGGACTGATGCGGCCCCAACATCAGTCCACACCCTTGAAAAACATCTAACAGACTGATCTGGCCTCCAACTGGTGTACTCAACACTAGGGTAATCTGACTTCTCTCTACATATATTTCGAGATCATGGGATAGACCGGGTGCTAAAAAAGGAGTGAAAGCCTCTTAAATCAAACAAAGCACACAAAAGAGTACTAAATAGGCTAATCGTACATCGAACAACCTCTGGCCTTACTAGACCTGCTACCTCTGTGGCATGCAACTACCCATCCCCAACTCTTCTTTATTTATACTATCAACTGCCTCCCAGAGAACACCTTGGTAAAGGTACCTAAGGAGCACCCTGAGGCCGACC
The DNA here is from genome assembly GCA_963277665.1 of Viscum album. NCBI lineage: Eukaryota > Viridiplantae > Streptophyta > Magnoliopsida > Santalales > Viscaceae > Viscum > Viscum album. Next base: position 331,827,683 of record OY728128.1, read on the forward strand.
TCCCCCAGCACCATCTACCTTCGGTGGAGCGGGATCTCGCTGCTCCTACTATTGGAAGGGTGTGACTGGAAACTGTTGCCGCTGAGGTGGGTCTGAGCCTACCCACCCACACGGTATGGTTCTTAAACTGGGAACTGGTTCTGAATACTCCTGCAATCTCCACAGATAAATCACCTCAGTCATGGTCCCATAAGGAAAGGGTGAGGACAAGAGATCAGAATTGGAATTTTTGAGGCCTACTCCCTACTGGCAGAAACCTGGAAGGCCCTGATATTGGAGTCCTATATCTGATGGAATTTCACTTTGAAGAACATGGCTAGATCCCCTCTCATGGAACACCTCCTAGAATGGTCATCCTTTTCACTACTTCATATTTCTTCTGAATCTCTACGTATTTTGGTAGAGTGAAGGGAGTAATAACATACTGGAGAGAAGGTCCGAGTGTCTCCTCTAAGTGTCCTGATTGGGACTCCTCATCTAGGAAGAGATCCAGTGTAAAGAATTAGATATCCTTAAACTATATCCTAGGTTCCCTCACTGACATACTCTACTGCTAGTGAGGGAGTAGTTCTTTCCTCTTCTGAGCCTTCATCATTGAAAAAAGGAATTCCTCCCAAAACTCCCTCTCAAAGTCAGCCCATGAAATATTAGTTTCCTTCCTCTCTTTGAGGTAAAGTGTCCACCACAGACATGATTCTCCTCATATCTGGCTCACTACTAGATGAACCCAGTACTCCATCAGAGCCCGTATCAAGCAGAAAGTGATCCCCAGCTCCTCGAGCCAACTCTCCATCTCCATGTCTAAGATGTTACCCTTGTACTTTCCCTGAGTATACCACTGGAAGGAACAAAGTGTCTTCTTCCACTGGTCATACTCCTCTTCTCAATTGGCACTCTGCTGATCAATCGAGTCGACCTATTGGGCCTCAACTCCTCGTACCACAAGGGGATGAAATCCATGTGTCATAGTTGAAAAATGGGAAACAAGGAACTCATAAGCCCAAGTAGTGTGTAAAATTTACTTTAAATTTTGTTTTAGCTCTTTATTTATTTTAAATTCTCAAAACACACAAGAAAAATAAGAACACAAGTGATTATGATGAATGTAACTTTCCTAGGGTCTCTACCTTGCAATCGACATAGATTTACTTGGTCGTTCAGGAGGTCTGGAGTCCTTGCATCAGATAACAGGGGCCCTAAAATCCCATGTTCTATCCTATCCTACTTGGCCTATCTCAAACACCACAGTTTCCTAACACCGTTTCCCAACCATCCCATGCATTCTTTAATATTCCTATCATTGAAATCCATCCTATCTCTCAACTCCCAAACCCTTCCTCTGATACCATTTGGTCATGACCTTCCTTCTTGAAGAGGGTGGAAGGGACGAAAAACTGCCAGACCCTCCCTACTTCATGATGGAGGAGCGATAATGACCCCCGAGTGCCGCCTTCAATAGGCCCCAGAGTGGAGACTAGAACCAAGGGTATAAAATCTCACACAAAACATGGAAGGCATTACCCTTCTTATTAATCAAGATCAAGAGAGAATATGGTAAATCTCAAACAACTCCAAATACTAAAAACAAAAGAAAATCCAAAATACATTCTCACATGCTTGTTCAAAAGAGAAAATGATAAAAGGGTACAACAAAAACTCCAATGTAAAGTACTTAAAGAAGAGATTCTAAGAAGCAACAATAAAAAATCATAGTGCCCAAGCTAGTAAGGTCCAGCATGGTTCTCAAATTCCACCCAGAAAACTGAAAATAGTTTATATACATAGGGTGAGATTAAAATTATAATCATATGGAAAAATAAAGCTACTCATGCACAAGTGGGGGAACATACTAATACCCTGTGTGAAAATAGTAGAGACACAATCACCTACCAAGGAATACTAACCATCCCATCCTCAACAAGGCACACTCACCAAATAGAACAATTCAAGTAAAGTAATAGTATAAGCACATCGTTATTTGGGTACCCCGAACCAATTTCCCATTTGTTGACTGCTTGTCCCTAATGGCTAACGTCTTGACGCTACCACTCTTCCCATACGCATTCCCACTACCACAACCCGCCCGCCCATACCTGGGCCTCAACCACACAAAATCTTTCACGCATACACCTGGGCCACAAAAACCTCACCACTCGCCCAAAGACACATTGGCCTCATTCTGAAGATAGTTTAGAAAAAAAACTCTACATGCAAACACCTATGCCCCTCATCCACAACAAACCCTTTCACAAAGAATCCTAGACTTTGGTAAGCCTCAATCCTTTACAGCCTACCCAGATACACCCGAGCGGTACGATCTAGAAGAGGGTGCGAGGAAAAAGGTTAGTAACGAGCCATCCATCATCCCACTAGGATGTTGGGAAAGACACCCTCCACCATGAAATAGAGGTGTTTGGCACAAAGTTTTCAATAAGGATGGGGTGCATATAAAAATCACAATAAACTACATGTGTGTATATATATATATATATATATATGTAAGAAAACACTAATCCAAACCAATGGGTTTCTAAAAAGACAAATTGACACAATATATCTTTTCTTCCACCCCTAAATACAAAACTAACCACAAAAGAACATGAGCTCGACCCCTTTTTAATTAAACAAATTTCCATTTACTATGTGGGGGGGGGGGGTTTAATGTAATATATTCCAGCACTACTGAGAAACTAACAACTATAACCATATCAAAATAGAGATCAAAACTAGACCTATAGTCCCACTGCACAAACCCTCTAATATTCCTAGATACTTATTCAGAAATTTCAAACAATCATTCTTTTATACTGCACAGAACTATTCTCACAAACCAACCTCATAGCCCCGATATCGAAAAAATTCCCCAATGTAGTCCCACTACATAACGAGTCCATAACCACACAACAGTCCCATTTCCCAATGTCTCTTAGCAACTAAAACACAAGGAAAAGGCAGTTCAGCTACCTACAACTTCATCCATTCCACAATCAATCAATCTCTCAGACTAAGATACCAAAACACCCCCTATACTGGCCTACTCAAAAATTAGAGGTAAAATACTATCATTTTAACCACATCCCAACTATATACCCATACCACTCCCTTCTTATGAAACCAACTCCTCTTCCCAACCTTGTACCTACAACCATGCTCCAACAGCAGAACCACAAAACTCGCCCATGGGTGAAAAAATCCACAAAACACAACACTCAACCACACATATCATCAAGATGTGTATACATTCAGGTTTAAATAGAAGGGGTTATTTAATTAAACTTAATTATAACCGAGGTGATCATAGAACATGCTTGATCCTAGGGTATTCATTTATTTAACCAAGTATATGTGATTAAACAGAATTAATGTTACTATCATTGTTCAAGCATCTCAACAAAACAGAACATCACTTGTGGGAAAACAAAGGCAACTAATGAAAATTATTTTTAGAAGGAATATAGCCATGACAACCATAAAAAAATCAATGATAAAAAATAAAATAGGTGATAAACATCAAATACTCCCTGCCTGTTATATCATTTACCCATGTTACCTTTTTATCAAATCAAATTCTTACCTAATTCTTGTTTTTAAGAAAGTTATCAACCATTCCTCACAAGGGATCATTAACATACCCACCCTACATGAGGAAAAATTAATGAGAAGAAAAATAAATCCCTAATTAGATGATAAAAGGATCAATGTTCTTCCTTGCGCCAAGAACAATGGATCATGCGAGTCACAGAAAATATCTTAAAGAAAACCAAGCAGAAGAGATCTGGTATAGGCACACCACTCGTCTAGGGAGGAAGTCTCTAGGAACACCATGAGAGATAAAAAAAAGAAGTAAATAAGATATATTAGTTTATGAAAGGGAGAGATCCTAAAAATCAGGGAGATGATTTCAAAGTAATTGAAAATCAGATTGTGGTTTGACCACGCTGTTTGGTAGTTACAAAGCTGGTAGGATGTTACAAAATATTGTAAAATTAATAATTCCCTTTGTAAATATGGATAAATACCAGTTCATGGTTGTGATTTGATAAGTAACCATTTCACGATGACAAACAAGTAAAAGAGGAGAAACTGGAAAAACTAGGAAAAAATGGAATTGAGTCACCGATGGGTGAGTCATCGACACTGAGCCACTAATGGGTGAGCTACCAGTGTGACCTACCGAATCTGAGCAACCGACACAATTACCCACTGATTCCATGACCTACAGATACTTACTTACTGATACTAATACCTTTGACTCACCTAAACTGACGCCCTCGATCTACCGATGCAGACTCCATTTGAATCACCATTGCTGATGCAATGAATCACTGATACAAATGCCCCTGAATAACTGATGACAACATCCCTAACTCACTAATGCTAAGACACTGACATACTGATGCTGATGACCTTTACTCACAGATGATAACACCCCTGACGCACCGATGTTGACACATTAACATGCCGAAACACTGACATGCTGACCCAAAAACTGAAAATTTTAAAAACTCTTGAAATGAGCCGATGTTTCCTCCTAGAACACTCTAAACATGGATTTTCACAAGGGAAAGGTCTTGGGAAAATCTGGTTTATTATAATACAAACGTGGTCCTTCATCTATCCATCAAATTCATTCTGAAATCGAATCCTTATTTTCATCTGACTCCTAAAAAATATGATCCTTAAACCATCCTATAAACTATTGATTATGTGTATTTGATATCCATATTTCATCCCTTGATGGATTCAAACACCTAAGAATTTCATTGTGGGTTTTAAAATATGGGGAGACCTCCAAATTGTTATAAAGAACATAAAGGTGGGCCTTCCCCTGATCTATAATATTGATTGCAACAACATCTCTTCTAGAAATTCCTTCACCCTCAAGCCACCCAGTGTGACGTTATTTTTGTAGACCAACATTTTCCACACTAGACATGTATTCGATAAATAATTAAATGGATTTATCAACAATATATCGCTTCTCAATACAACCCTTTGGCCAAATTCAGTTTTTTACATACCCTTTCAAAATATTCATATACTATTCAATGAGGTACATCCATCTATAGTATATAGGACAAAATAGTCGAATCTCTCTCACCAAGTGAACCATCAAATGAACCATCATATCAAAGAATTTTGGTGGGATGATCATTTCTAATTCACATAATATGACATCAATTTCTCTTTCCATAGTTATTAATTTCTTCATTTCTATAACTTTTCTTCATCTAGCTTTAAAGAAGAATCGGTTCTTGGTTAATGAATGATGGTAATTATTAGAAAAAATGCAATGTAAAACTATATGAATTAGATCTTGCATCAAAACATGGCAGTCAAGTTATTTTGGACACTTTAACTTTAAAGTGGTCATTGAAATAATGTTCTTGATATTCGATGGATACCCCTTTGTAACCTCCACATCATTTAAGAAGTTACAAAACTGATATATCTCCTTCTTGGAAAGAGTGTAAACAGCTGAAGGAAGAGAAGTTCATTTTTCACCCCTCTCTAGCACCAAATCTTCTCATATTTATATGTCAACCATGTCTAACCTAGACGTATTTCTATTCTTTGTTTTTTTGGGTTTATTTAGAAACGTGTTGATGACACTATTACATACATTTTCTTATCATATATAACATCAATAAAATTTCTAACATATAGAAAAATCTAGTATTGTAATTCAAAAAAAATATCATCACTTTTCCAATCGTTTTCCCAAGGGTTTTCAAAAATGGTTTACCAAAAGTAGTGTGCACATCTTTTATATTCACAGAAGATTGATCACCTATTAGTGGAGACTGGGTTGTACATTATTCTAAACATCCATAGAATGATTTTGTCCAAGATCAATACTTATTCCATATGGGTATAAATATATGATTTCTAATAAACATGATTTTAATGAATGTTTCAACCTAATTGACTGTTTACCTTGTTCCAAAATAGGACACCATTGAGTTCCTTTAACGATAAATCCTAACAATTTTACTTAAGTTCGAAATTCATTTATCATCATGTACAACATGGCTATCAATTTGAAATCATCATTTCTATAAGCATCATACAATATAACAGCTAAATCCCAAAATAATTTCAAATCCTCGATCAATGGAGCCAAATAAACATCAAAATCCTTACCTAGTTTTTTTGGTCCAGATATAAGCATAGATAACATGATGTATCTTTTTTCATGGATAACCATGATGGTAAGTTATAATTTACCAACATAAATGGCCACGTACTATGAGTGATTCTTTAAAAACCAAAAAGATTCACTCTATCCGTATTTAACGCAAGGAGATGGTTTCTCTGCTCATTTCAAAATTCAGAATACTCATAATCAATTCTAGTCCACTGATAAGAGTCTGTCGAGTGACATAGTTTCTCATATTTAATTCTTGTATCTATGTTCCATGTCAATTACCCTGCAGTCTCCTCACTTCTATATAGGTTCCTAAACCATATAATGATTGGAAAGTATTATACAACTTTCATAGGACCAGATTCATATTTCTTGTATTGAGAATCACCACACATTGGGAATTCTGTAAGTGAATTGAAGTCCTGGTAAATTGTATACAGTCATTTGAGCTGGTGTGTATTCTTTCAGAGATCATAATCATTGAGTGTAGTATTTTTTTGGCATCATATCTTTGTCTTGGGAGCTCATTATCTTCTTGGAGCATGTCATTCAAGAGAGAAATCAGTTCCGTAAAACTAGCATCACTCCATCTGTTCACTTCTTTCAAATTATATAGCTTTAGTACAGCTGAGAATGCTATATATTTATTGTAACCAGTATGAAATGGAGTCTTTTCCCAAATCTTTAACTTCTCAAACAATTTTGGGCAATAAAAAAGTTCATCTTCAACTATCCTTTTCATTTCTTCAATATGATCTTCATCATCATTCACATTTGTAATCACATCCTCGATACGATATTCTTCATTGTCCACAGTTGTAATCATATTAGATGATCCATAAAATGTAGTGTTATCCCAGCCACCAGCTACATTCGATTTTCCCTGCATTAATTCTATCATATATAACATTGATCAATTTTGTGATAGATAAAGAATTAAACCAACTCCTTTGGACTAATTAGTCCAGAATAATGATATCTTAAACAAGGAAAAATGATTTGATAAGGGTCATATGAATGATCTTTTACAAACTTGATGAAATCTTTCACTACATATTCATACTCTTTTGTCCGGTTATTAACACCCATCAATTATTTATTCCTATACATTCTATTTGATTAAATAATATTAATATTTAAACAAATAAATACACAAAAGGGGATATCAAATAAGGGGAACTAAACATTTGAATGATATTTATTATGGATCTTTTTCCTGAGACTCATCCCCTTAGAAGCTAACACCAAACCAGAAAGAAGATGTAATTGTAGAGGACTCCCCTAATTTATAGCATTTAGGTGATGTTGGATGCAATGTAGGTTTCATATTTGGACAGGGTTAAACATTAATTCACATTTTGCAGCAGTGAGTTCATGATGGTTATCCTATGGGTTGGACAGAGTTAGTTACATTACCTTTACATGGGGTTATTATCAATCTTCTTGTCTTCCCTTTATAATGTAATGGTTTTCCTAATTTAATAAAAATATAAACATAAAAGATTATGGAAAAACTACATTTTAGATGTCCTTTGAAAACTATTTATAAAATCACACTTGAAATCTCGTTAAAAAAACTATTTATACAAATTGCTATTTAAAATAATACACCCTTTTTAAAATAAACCAATCAGTTCAAAACTCTATTTTACAAATACATGAAAACTTTGAAAACAATCCAAATTATTAAAAATAAAATCCAGATTTTTCATGTTAAATTGTTTCCAAAAATTCCAAAAATGTCCTCTAATTTGTCAAAATTTAATCAAACACATCTCAAACATTTAAAATTAATTAAATTCATTCTTATAAAGAAATATTCACACATGGTTTCAAAAATTAATGCATTTCTCAAAATCCATTTTAATTTTAATACTAAAAATTCCATGTAAAAATGAAAAAAGAAGAGAAACCATATAAAAAACATTTCATAGCCATTAAACTGTTTTCATTCCCTCATAAATTTGGTTTTAAAATCAACTCACTCAATAAAATTTCATTTTATATTCAAAAATATTCTTTTCCAAACACAAAACAATATTTTAATTACTAAAATAGGATATTATAGAAAAACTAATATGAATTGGTATATAATTCACTATTAAAGTTTAAATGATTTGGAAAAATAGTATGAAAGTGAAATTTAAGGTCATTTCAAAGATAGGAAATCAAAGAATCAATTTATATCCCTTATGAACATGAATCTGGCCACATATAGTTCTATGAAATGGAACACATACATAGATTGGGATCATACACAAGGGGAATATAATAGTTCAAGTTAACAAGATGACCAATTATTTCGAAGATCTTATCAAGGATGATCCAAATACATAGGTAATATTCCTCCATTGATATTTATATAGGGTGTTGAAATCCACCACGATATGGAGATAACTATTGTGTTTCTCAAAAATCTCCAACTCATTCTAAAACCGCTTCAACTCATTAAAAAACCAAATCAGAGCAAAAAATACAAAAACCTCTAGGAATCATTGATATTGAAAATAATACTCTTTCAATGAATAAATATCTTTTCATAAATCATTTGTTATCCAATAAAATCATTTATCATCAATTTTTATTCAACAACACTCAATAATATCTAACATCATCAATGATTTCCAACAACCGTCATATACAACCCAATAGAAAAATAATTCTCTCCAATTGGACTTTTTCCACAATTCTTACATCCATAAAAATCAACAACCATAAGAGATAGATATAGTTTATCCCCCTTTCATTAATAATCTATGATCCTAAAAATAATAATATTTTTTTTCACCTTCCAACATATTTGGATGTAAAATTTTAAAGGGTCCAATCATATGACCACATAGAATCTTCTTCTAGTTAAAAATTGAAAACTACCATAAATTGTAGCATGGAGTATTTAATTAACCACAAATTATATATGAGAAAATTACACATCTAGGAAACAAGGGAATTAATCAATATTGTAATGTCAACCTAAATTCTAGATCAAATACCTCCATTTTTCTGAAAACCATGGATTATATCTCTCCCAATATAAGTGCTTCCAACAATAATATAAATCTATATGCCCAAATAATATATATATGGGCAAATAATTTAGACAGTTTGAAACTTACGAATCAGTGGAAAGGACGGAGGGGGCGGTGGAGGCAGCTGCGGCGATGGGGGCGGGGGTAGATGGGATATTAGAGGTTGAAGTGGGGGTAGTGGAGGTAGAGGCGGGGGCATCAAAGTCGAGGGAGGAGGTGGTAGCGGTGGAAGAGGTGGAGGTGGAGGCGGGGATAGTGGAGGTGGGGGAAGTGGAGGCTGGGGAAATGGAGAAGGGGGTAGTAGAGGTGGAGGCGAGGGGGGGGGGTGGTGGAGGAGGCGGAGGCGGCGAAAGATGAGGCGAAGGCAGCGATAGCGAAGGCGAAAATAGTGGAGGCGATGGCGGTGACCGATGCAGTGCTCAAATTCTGCGAAACCTTGAGGCTCGAGTGGCAAGTGGATCTGCTAGGGTTCCATTTATAAAAACACGAAAGGCTTTTGTCAACATTTTTTGGAAGGTGTAGATAAATGATGTTTTCATGAGTGATAAAATATAAAGCGATGATAAAAAAGACTTTTATCATTGATTTTTTTAGCACTAATAAATGCCCAATATTAATAAATTATTTATAATTATAAAATTATAATAAATATATTTATCATAATTTTATAATTATTTACACACACACACACACATATATATTTTATAATTGTAATTATAAATAGTTGTATATATGTATAAGTATTTTTATATGTTTATAAATATATTTTTATAACTATATATATTTATAAAATTATAATTATTATAAATATATGTATTATAATTTTACAATTATATAAATACATACATACATTTATATATATATTTATAATTATAATTATAAATAAATATAATTAAAAATATTTTTATATAATTATAAAAATATTTAAATATATATGTGTGTCTGTGTATATTAATATATATATATATTTATAAAATTATAATAAATGTATTTATTATAACTTTATAATTATTTAAATACACACACACACACACACACATATATATAGTTATAATAATATTTATAAATAAATAAATTTAAATAGTATTTCTATTTAATTAAAAACTATAATTAAAAATTTAATAAATAAATATATTATTTGAATATATTTATTGTAATATTATAAGTATTTATGAACATCATAAGCTCATGGGTATAACATGAATGAATCATACGAGTGTCAATTTATAAATTAACATACATAATGATGAATACAAAACATATGCATGTATGCATCATCAAAATATATGTAATCTTAACATTTAGAACCTAAGTTACAATAACATCAACAAATAAACTTTATGTTCATATATGATCAGTTGTACTCACACATCAATATATAAACATAAATAACGAAAATTAATATCATTATTATCTAATGATATATATATATATATATATTCATTATACATGTATTTATTTGTAATTATAAATATAAATAAATATATTTAAAATGTATTTATATATAATTATAAATATAATAAATAAATTATCATTTAGAAAAATTAAGATATTTTTATAATTATTTAAATATATATCTATTTATTTATAAACATATAAATACTTTTTTTAACACATTATATATATATATATATGTGAATTATTAAAATATATATTAAAATATATCATATTTATAATAATTATAAAAATTTGTTTTAATTAATGTATATCATCATCATTATTAAATTTATTCCAAAGAACCAAGTACAAAGTAAGGGGTAAGGAGGCGAGGAGGCAAGGGCCCCCTCCATATGGGGGCCTAAAATAGTGAAGGCCAAGATCATCACATCGGATCAAATTGACGCCATCTAGTTTAAGAGAGATAATGTTAGGGAGACATCTGACGCTGGAGCCGTGCTTTGCCATCGTAGCCATGTGATCCATGACCTTGTTACCCTCCCGCCATGTATAGGTAACATGGATGTTATGGTTGAGAAACGCTTTGCATCTTCTGATGGTATACTCAATCGACCAAGGGATGGATCTAGTGCCATGAAGGGAGTCATGTAGAATCATCGAGTCTGTTTCCACCTGCGTGAGCACCAGGTTTCTCAGTTTGCGCAGGGTTAGGCCAATAAGAACTAAATTCGCCTCTGCCTGTATTGGGGTGCCACTATGTAACACCCAAAGCTTTCGTGATATGCTTCTCATTCAATAATGCAATAGCTTGCATTGTACGCAAGTTCGAGATTCTAACACACCGCAACCAATCAAAGTAGCCGTTATGAATAGTAATACCCACCTTTTGAAATTATATAAACTTTATATTTCAAAATGGAATTCATTTTTGTATTCTAAATATCAAAATTATCCTAAGTTTAATTTTTTATAATTTTCTGAGAACTTCCAATTTTCTATGAATAGAAAAAAAATACTTAAAAACAAATTTTTTAATCAAAATAATTTATAGTGATAAATTATAATATTGAGTGGTTTTAAAGTATAATTAGAATATATTTTTACCATTTTATCCAATGTTGCTCATTATAATTAATTTCACTTTGAAATTGGACATAAACAATTGTCAATCTTTTGATTGATATTGTTTCTTAAAAACATGCTATTTATTTTGACAGCGGGAATTAATTATAACATTAATTAATGAAACTTATATGTTTGGAGTTTTGTAAAATAGACATAATTTTTGAATACAGAATATCAATTATATCTTAGAGTGAATTTTTGGTATTTTTCTGAAAAACTTCAATTTTTGATGAATAGTGAAACCACTAAGTGGTAGCTAAAAAACTGATTTTTCATTTAAATGAAACTTTACCGCTTCTATGAATTGAATTTAAAAAATCTGACATACATCATTTTCATTAGGAAGTAAAATGTGGTTCAATGGGATTAAAATAATTTTTGGTGAATAGTAACTTTTAAGTTCTATTAATTGCGATTAAAGGTAACTAGTGTAATTTCAGGTAAATATAATGTTATAATAATATAAAATTACATTTAAACTTGTCCTACCCTTATTTTATGAGTCATGGATGACCATGAAAATCCATGGGTCAACTTGGGGACCCCATGTAGCCACTTGGGTAAGAAAAGGACATTAATAACGTTTTATTTAAAGTAAAAATGAAATTATCACAAACATGTATTGTTTTACTAAAACAATTTTTAGAAGGGGTTATATAAGTCATAATTTTGACTATAAATATTTATTGGAAATCTAAAAATATTTCCTACATCATGGTAATTGTTTTATAATTTTTAAAGATTAAATAAATTAAATTTTTTATGACACCATGATGATACATCGATTACCTCATTAATTAACGATTTAAATAAAATGAAAAGATAATGTAAAATATAAGACTTACACTTTTTAAAAACCTATTGGATGAGTATATTTATAACCCTTATCACCTTATCCTAGAAATATATAATTTCGGGATCTTTAAAATCTGAAACTCATTATATAATAATGTAACATTTCATGACTTTCCAAGAGTGCCCCTCCTCTCCTCTTATAAAAGGCCCCCACCTCTACCACCTTATTCACACCTTAAAAGCCATTTTGATCGGCCAACCTCTGACCAAATACTCTCTAAACTTCCCTATATTACTCCTAGAAGCCTCACTTTGGGCACAAGTCTTCCCAAGGAAGCCTTTGGCTCAAATCAAAAAAGAGTTACCCGATTTTAAGGTAATGTCTTCTCTTATGTTCTTTTGTTTTATTTTGCTTCTCCAACCCATTAAAATCTTTTTATTACTTTATTTTGTAACAAAAATAGTATCTTCAATATACTAGGATGTTTTTATTAAAAGGATTTGATTTAAACTTACACACACCTTTGTCTAATGGTTAAAGAACATACTATTTCTGTGGGTGGAAAATTACTGCCACACAAAACAATGATTGTTCAATATTCTTTTAACACTTCTCATGGTGGCCATTATGATGAAAATATTTCTATATATGATATATATTGTGTTTATGTTTTCTTTATGCTTATTTATTTTTCATTTATGGCATTCCTTTATGATTTCCATTATGGGTAAACGCGATAATTTCATTTTAGGAAGTGCGGACTACCGCCCCCTCAAAGTGATTTGAATCGTTAATGCCATATGTGGGACATGTAAAGGATGGAGTAAATGATATTATATATTATATTATACTGTAATTATAATATAACTTTATATAATTATGATTTCATTCCATTAAATATGTAATAGAAATGAAAGTAGCGTTCATGCGTACGTACGGCTTACCGTCTCCATGAACGGTGCATTTCATTTCTTACCTCTAAATGTTATGTAATATTATAAATGAATATATATACTGGATATGTTTGATATATATGATATCTAAATCATGAATATAATTCTTGATATAATAGATATTTTACCACATGAACAACTTGTAATTATAAGAAGTTTATTTTTGACTCAAGTGCCAAAGATCGACAAAACGACCGTTATTAAATTAAATAATTACATAATGTTTATAACATGGTAATAAGTGATACAAAAGGAATAATTAACTTGAAAAATGTTCTTAAGCAAGTATAAATTAACTCTAGTTTATTATTCAGTAGGTTAAATAATGATCGATTCAAGTCGAACACGAGGTAAGGGAACTTCTTAACCCAATTTCTGTTATTTGGGTTGATATTCTATTTCTTGTTTATGTTATTCCTTGATTATGTGAGAAATTATTTTTTATGTATTTATACTTTCTTTATGTGTGTTTATATTGAATACACATAATAGATCAATTTTATTTACCAAATTATCTATGTAAGGGACTTCATCTCAATCTCCTTTCATTGAGGCATATTTTGTTTTAAACAAATATTTCCTTTATACAGTGTATAAAACCCTTTGAATTTTACTTTCATTCAAAATTAATCTTTTTATATGAATCATTTTTACTAAATGACAAACGGAATGTTTTGTCTTACGTATGCGGTGACAATAGCTTCTCCGCTGTCGTGACCATTATTTGAGTTTCGGCTTCCTCTACAAGCCATAACTTTTTTAAAATGAAAAATAAATACCAAGTTTTACTTTTATTTTATTTTGGTATTGAAAATGGTTTTATCATATCAATGTGTTGTATTGATATCTTGTGATTGAAATGTGCAAATGTTATGTTTCCATTATGCATGTTTTATGTGATGTGATTATGTTATGGTTTATGATATGTTTAAACCTTTTTATATAAGGAATGCATTGGACTTAATAAGTGATGAGTGGAGCCCGCTATAGCTCCTCGATGCATCGGTAGGTCTCATGAGACAAAACAGTGTCTTGACATGAGGACTTGACAAAATCTTATTTGTAGTCTTAGCACGAGTCCATGGCTATGTGGTTATGATAGTCTGACATTATGTATTCCATCATTATGAAAGTGGTTATTGATATTTCATGTGATTATTAGACCAGTAGAATATCCATGTGAATAAGTAAATGGCATTATTTCATTTTACTTTTTCCATATTATGCTGAAGTTCATGTTTAAAAGGCTTTTGCTTTAGTTATATATTGCCTTAAATGTTTATGTTTATTTATGAAAGCTTCCGCTATATTGTTATCCTTACTGAGCATCTGAGATCACCCCTTTCTATGTTTTAATTTTTCCAGGATGTGAAGAAATATTTTATAACTGACCTGCAGGGATTTTCTGAAGGGGATATGAGTGTGGACTATGGAGACCATGTTATTGAATTTTTTCACTTTATGATGTGATGTAACATTTATGAATGTATCTATTGTTTCCAAGGGTACTAAACTAACCAGTCTTTCGAGGCTTGATCTTTTGTGATCATGCCAATGTTACGAAATAATGCAACGACTCTGGGTAACTGGGGTTGGGGCATTACAGTTGGTATCAGAGGCAGTTTAGTACTAACCTTGGAAGCTAGATTTAGATAAACTCTGATTAGACGACATAGCCCTAAGATAGACTTTGAGGTTTAGTATAGAATAACTTCCTAGAATTTTGGTATTATAGGGATTTTGTTAGTTTTCCATGCAATACATCCCTGTCTGGATACGAGCAGGTAGAGGCAGCTCTGGCACAGTTGTACATAGGGGTAAAACCCGAAAACACCGCTTTGAGCTAGAATCGAACGGGAACTGGTGCACGACAACGTGCCTTGCTACACTCTTGGTTACAACACTCCCGGGGGATATGCTTAGGATAATTCCCATTTTCATTACAAACCATTATGTAGGGTTTATGAGTATATAATTCCTCAATGAAAACATTTTTATGATTATGGATTGTATCCATAAACTGTTCAATTTCTGTTAAGTGTTTTACAAGTATGGAATTATGTATTTTGATTCATAAACAGATCTAGTTTATGCCATTGTCTAGAAATGACGCCTAGTGGAAGGAATGGAAACCATATCAATGCACGTACTCTATGTAGGGATTGCCCTCCTACTCAAGATAATTATAGTGGAGCTGGTGATATAACTGGTGCTGATCAGCTTATCACCATACTGGGACAACTCACTCAGGTTATGAATAATAACCTTACTCCTATAGTGCACCCTGATCCGCAACATGAAGGATCAATGTTAGACCGCTTCATGAGGTAACAACCACCAATATTAAATGGGAGTACAAATCACTTAGTATCTAAGCAATGGATAAATTCCTTAGAGAAAATATTCCATGGCTTGGGGAGTAGTGAAAGGGAAAAGGTTATCATGGTAGTTTACTGCCTCACTGAAGATGTTGATCAATGGTGGTCATTAATTCAAAACACAAAGGAAGATGATGAACTATAAAATATGGAATAGAGGGAGTTCAAAGGGATTTTCTTAGACAAATAATATCCTCATGACCATCAAGCAGATATGTAAAGGCAATTTCTGATTCTAAGACAAAAGGAGGATGAGAATGTCGCAAAGTATGAGGCCAACTTTACAAGGTTAGCAAGACATGCTACAGATTATATACGTAACCCAAGAAGTAAGATTGATCGTTTCTTTTATGGGTTAAAACCATTTCTCCATCAAGCATTAGTATCAAAATCTTTATCAACATACGAAGATATAGTCTCATGTGCTATCAAGATAGAAAAGGAATTCAATAAATCTTATGATAATAAAGTAAAACAAGAGAAGAAGAGAATGGTGGAACAAGAGACAGATAAAGGGAAAAATGGAAAGAAGGATTTTCCATTATGTGATAATTTTGGAAAGAATCACCCTGGCACTTACCTAAAAGGAATGGGAGTTTGCTATAAATGTGGAGAAAAAGGTCACCAGGCTTGTTATTGCAAGAGAAAGAAAGAGGATATCAATGTTGAATGCTATAATTGTAGGGAAATGGGGCATTATGAAAATTAATGTCCTAAGCGCCAGGGAAACTTACCTCAGAAAAGGCCAAGGGATCAAGGCCAAGCTTATGCTGTTACTACAGATGAATTTGAATAATTATTGTATTTGTGTTTTTGGACTTAAGAACTATATTATGGTTATAAGAATAATGTGATATATATATGTATTGTACTGCAGTAAATGTTATTTTCATTAAGGTTTTAATATGATTAAGGTAATCATATTTTTATTATTTGACAATAAGAGAAACTTTACTTTGTTTGGGGAATCAGATGTTACAATTGATTTTGGAATTTAGAGACCTTTTAGAGAAAGACTGGACAGAGGTATTTTGGATAACTATAAAGGTTGGAATGGATTATGTTTAACTTTGGATAGAATTTTTTAAGGTTAAAACATTTCTGAAGATTATTTTTGTAATATTATAATACTATAGTTTTAGGAAAAGGAAAACCTGCAGGTTGGGGGATAACCCATCGCGTCAGACAAAGATGCATGAATCAAACCCACAACCATAGTGCGACAGGCCATTATTACCTACCACTAGCCTACAAGAAGTCCATGGTTATTAAAAAAGAGTTTTCCTAATGTAAATGGTATGTGTTAATATTTGGAACTCTGTACGATTAGGATAAATATAATATTTTTGAGTTATATTATCTTTTTGAGTGAAATATGGGTTTGTGGTAAAAATTTATTAAAAAAATGAAATTCTACATGATAAGTATGTATATTTATTTACGTTCTTAGTAAATCTCCTAAATAAATTCCTCAACTTTATGAAATGTAACTTAAAACAAAAACGTTGTCGGTTAACTTTTCCTACTAGGGAATCAATGATCGTTTAACCAATCACAAGTTTGTGATTTTCTTATAGTTAACTTTCTCCTAATATTGTTTTCTACAACTCTCTATCAGACCTTGATGGTTTTTTTCTCCTCCATATCCATGTTTTCATAGAATCCTAGTATGGGCTATCTCGGGTGACCTCTGTACTTCTCTTTCTTTCTTCTAAAGTTATATTTTTATTAACCCTATTTCCGATATGGGTTTTCCACAAAGGTATTTTCTACTTCAAACCTTTTGTTTTAGAAGAACATTTTCAAATTGCGAGGATGCAATTTATTGAAGGAGGGGAGAATGTAACACCCCATGCTTTCACGATACGCTTCTCTTTCAATAATGAAATAACTTGCATTGTACACAAGTTCGAGATTCCAACACACCGCGACCAATCAAAGTAGCCATTATGAATAGTAATACCCACCTTTTGAAATTATATAAATTTCATATTTCAAAATGGACTTCATTTTTGTATTCAAAATATCTAAATTATCCTAAGTTGATTTTTTTTTGTAATTTTCTGAGAACTTCAAATTTTCTATGAATAGAAAAAAAATACTTAAAAACAACTTTTTTAGTCAAAATAATTTATAGTGATAAATTACACTACTGTGTGGTTTTAAAGTATAATTAGAATATATTTTTACCATTTTTTCCAATGGTGGTCATTATAATTAATTTCACTTTGAAATTGGACATAAACAATTGTCAATATTTTGATTGATATTGTTTCTTAAAAACACGCTATTTGTTTTGACAGCGAGAATTAATTATAAAATAAATTAATTCAACTTATATGTTTGGAGTTTTTTAAAATATAAATCATTTTTTAATTCATAATATCAATTATATCTTAGGGTGAAGTTTTGGAATTTTTCTGAAAAACATCAATTTTTGATGAATAGTGAAACCACTAAGTGGTAGTTAAAAAACTGATTTTTCATTTAAATGAAACTTTACCGATTCTATGAATTGAATTTCAAAAATATGAAATACATCATTGTCATTAGGAAGTAAAATGTGGTTCAATGGGATTAAAATAATTTTTGGTGAATAGTAACTTTTAAGTTCTATTAATCGCGATTAAAGGTAATTAGTGTAATTTAAGGAAAATATAATGTTATAATAATATGAAATTACCTTTACACTTGTCCTACCCTTATTTTATGAGTCATGGACGACCAAGAAAATCCATGGGTCAACTTCGGGACCCCATGGAGCCACATGGGTAAGAAAATGACATTAATAACTTTTTATTTAAAGTAAAAATAAAATTGTCACAAACATGTATTGTTTTACAAAAACAATTTTTATAAGGGGTTATACAAGAAATATTTTTGAAAATAAATATTCATTGGAAACTAAAAATATTTCCTACATCATGGTAATTTTTTCATAATTTTTAGACATTAAATAAATTAAATTTCTTGTGACACCATGATGATGTAGCGATTACCTCATTAATTAACGATTTAAATAAAATGAAAATATAATGTAAAATCTAAGACTTAAACTTGTAAAAAACCTATTGGATGAGTATATTTAGAACCCTTATCACCTTATCCTTGACATATATAATTTTGGTACCTTTAAAATCCGAAACTCATTATATAATAATGTAACATTTCATGACTTTCCAAGAGTGCCCCTCCTCTCCTCTTATAAAAGGCCCCAAACTCTACCACCTTATTCACACCATCAAAGCCATTTGGATGGGTCAATATCTGCCCAAATAATCTCTAAAATTCTCTCTCTTACTCCTAGAATCCTCAATTTGGACATAAGTCTTCCCAAGTAAGCCTTTGGCTCAAATCAAAAAAAGAGTTACCTGATTTTAAGGTAATGTCTTCTCTTATGTTCTTTTGTTTTATTTTGCTTCTCCAACCCCTTAAAATCTTTTTATTTCTTTATTTTGTAACAAAAACAGTATCTTCAATATACTAGGATGTTTTTATGAGAAGGATTTGATTTAAACTTACACACACCTTCGTCTAATGGTTAAAGAACATTCTGTTTCTGTGGGTGGTGAATTACTGCCTCACGAAACGATGATTGTTCAATATTCTTTTAACAC
Source organism: Viscum album (assembly GCA_963277665.1). Taxonomy (NCBI): domain Eukaryota; kingdom Viridiplantae; phylum Streptophyta; class Magnoliopsida; order Santalales; family Viscaceae; genus Viscum; species Viscum album. The sequence continues at coordinate 331,847,127 of OY728128.1, forward strand.
CTCTAATGGTGGCCATTATGATTAAAATATTTAAATATATGATATATATTATGATTATATTTTCATTATTCTTCTGTATTTTTCATTTATGGAATTCCTTTATGATTTCCATTATGGGTAAATGCAATAATTTCATTTTAGGAAGTGCGGACTACTGCCCCCTCAAAGTGATTTGAATCGTTAATGCCATATGTGGGACGTGTAACAGATGGAGTAAATGATATTATATATGATATTATACTGGAATTATAATATAACTTTATATCATTATGATTTCATTCCATTAAATATGAAGTAGAAATGAAAGTAGCATCCATACGTACGTACGGCTTACCGTCTCCATGAACGGTGAATTTCAATTCATACCTCTAAATGTTATGTAATATTATAAATGAATGTATATAATGGATATGTTTGATATATGTTATATCTACATCATGAATATAATTCTGGATATAATGGATATTTTACCACATGAACAACTTGTAATTATAAGAAGTTTATTTTTGACTCAAGTACCAATGATCGACAAAACGACCGTTATTAAATTAAATAATTACATAATGTTCATAACATGGTAATAAGTGATATAAAAGGAATAATGAACCTGAAAAAGGTTCTTAATCAAGTAAAAATTTACTCTAGTTTATTATTCAGGAGGTTAAAGAATGATCGAGTCAAGTCGGACACGAGGTAAGGGAACTTCTTAACCCAATTTATGTTCTTTGGGTTGATCTTCTCTTTCTTGTTTACGTTATTCCTTGATTATGTTATTCCTTGATTATGTGAGAAATGAATTTTTATGTATTTATTCTTGCTTTATGTGTGTTTATATTGAATATACATAATAGATCAATTGTATTTACAAAATGATATTTGTAAGGGACTTAGTCTCAATATCCTTTAATTGAGGCATATTTTGTTATAAACACAACTTTCCTTTATACGGTGTATAAACCCCTTTGACCTTTACTTTTATTCAAAATGAATCTTTTTATCCGAAGCGTTTTTACTAAACAAAAAAGGAATGTTTTGTCTTACGTATTCGGCGACAACGACTTCTCCTCTGCGACGACCATTATTTGAGTTTCAGCTTCCTCTACAAGCCATAGCTTTTTTAAAATTAAAGATAAATACCAAGTTTTATTTTTATTTTATTTTGGTATTGAAAATGGTTTTATCATATCAATGTGTTGTATTGATATCTTGTGATTGAAATGTGAAAAAGTTATGTTTCCATTATGCATGTTTTATGTGATACGATTGGTTTATGATATGTTTAAACCTTTTCATATAAGGAATGCATTGGACTTAATAAGTGACGGGTGGAGCCCGCTATAGCTCCTCGATGCATCGGTAGGTCTCATAAGACAAACCAGTGTCTTGGCATGAGGCCTTGACAAAATCTTATTTTTAGTGTTGACACGAGGCCTTGGCTATGTGGTTATGATAGTCTAGCATTATGCATTCCATTATTATGAAAGTGGTTATTGATATTGCATGTGATTATTCGACCAGTAGAATATCCATGTGAATAAGTAAATGACATTATTTAATTTTACTTTTTCCATATTATGATGAAGTTCAAGTTTAAAGGATTTTTTATTAGTTATACATTGCCTTAAAGGTTTTTGTTTATTTATGAAAGCTTCTGCTATATTTTTATCCTTACTGAGCATCTGAGCTCACCCCTTTCTATGTTTTAATTTTTCCAGGATGTGAAGAAATATATTATAACTGACCTACAAGGATAGTCTGAAGGGGATATTAGTGTGGAATATGGAGACCATGTTATTGTAGTTTTTCACTTTATGATGTGATGTAACATTTATGAATGTATCTAGTGTTTCCAAGGATACTAAACTAATCAGTATTTCGAGACTTGATCTTTTGTGATCATGTCAATGTGACAAAATAATGCACCGAGTCTGGGTAACTGGGGTCGGGGCATTACACGCTACCATAATATGCAGTGAAAGCAAGGAAGACACTTCCCCCTGCGACCCGAACAACTCCTCCTCCCCGTGTGTCACCCAAGATACAAGAACCATCCGTATTCAATTTGAGGCCATTGATGGGGGGGGGCAACTGATCCATCTTCCCCAATCAAGCGGTCCTAAAGCGCCAGAATGGAGAAACCTTAGGGACGGGGCTTCCCACCAGTTTCTTAAGAACATATACAAGTCCACCAGGAGACTCTTCGTCCTCATAATGATGGCCCTGTCAGTGGATGGAATCCCCTCATACCTAGCCTGGTTTCTGGCCTGCCATAAACACCAACAGCTGGCATTAAGGATCACCGCCCGAGCTGACCGCTCCAGTCCCGGGTTCGTCACCCCCTTGAACCAGTTGTCCAGGAATGACGCTGCACTCGTGCCCACGATAGGGATGGTGGTAAGAGATCCAAATAACTTTCACACACTCTGACCCCATTCACCTTCAAAAAAAGTGTGGTCCGTGATATCTTTATGTTTGCCCTTGCAGCAATGACAGTAGGAGGCCAAGTTGATCCCCACTTTCTTGATGTTGTCATCAGTAGGAAGCGCTCTGTTCCGGAGCCCCAAACGAGGAAGCCGTACTTCCCTGGGATCCCTTTAACCCATGTTATCACGTTCCATTTGTCATTGGACTCCGAACTGGGGGAGAGATTTCGAAATTCCTTCAGCGTGAAGTTCCCCGACCTCGACGGGGTGAACACACATCTGTCAGGCTCTGCATTGAGGGTGATCGCCTCAAAAATAGCATGTTGATCCTTATCCAGCACTGCATTAGTGAAAGGTTGATACAGACTCACCTCATGAAAGGAGATAAGAGGGGTTGGGCACCCTGGATATCCAATCACTGATCCATCCTAATTATTGGACCAAAACAGGATATTCCCCTCCCCCACCATCCACCGAGCATGCTGATGAAGCTTCTGGATGAGAGGGAAAATCCTTTCCCAAAAGGGAGATCTACAGGTGATAGTTCCATCCATATTACTGCTGTAGTTTTGAGCTATAGTGCTACCCCACAAGGTAAGTTCCTCAATGACTTCCCATGCGAGTTTCTCATTCATGCAGGTGACCATGCCACCCATGCTTCGCACATTGATCCCTCCATCATGGAAAGGGTGGGCCATCCTCTCCCAAGAGACCCAATGCCTCTTGCTTTCAGACAGGGCATCCCAAATGAAACTAGCCAGCACCTTGTCAATAGTTTTGATCACTCCTTTCAGCACGGAGGTGGCAGCCAGAGCATGCACCGGGACAGTAGATAGGACACTGTTAACCAAGGCGATGCGCCCCAAAGGAAAAGAGGTGGTTCTTCCAGTTGAGAACTCATCCCATGAATTTACTCACCACGAGGTCGAAGTCCCATATATGCAAGTGGCCTGGAGAAATGGGGGTGATGAGATAGACGAGGGGAAACATTCCCTGTTTCATGTCCATTTTGTTGCAGACTTGGTTGGCCTGGGTGGAAGCACACTTGTTAGAGATGTAAAGATTACTTTTGGAGTTGTTGATAAGCTGCCCGCTCCAAAAACAGTACTCCTAAAGGATCCTCTTGATTCCCTACGCTGAACTCTTGCTCGCATTAGAGAAGATTATGGTGTCGTCCGCAAACATCAAATGGGATATGGGCTGCATACTCTATTTTCTCCTAAAAGGCACGATCCTACCGCTCGTGATCCCTCTATTGAGCAGTCGACTTAAAGTATCTTGCATGATGATGAATAGGCTAGGTGAAATAGGATCTCCCTGATGGAGACCACATACCACCTTAAAGAATCAGTGTGATTTCCCTAAGAAGGTGACATTTATCCATGCAGAGCTGAAGCACCTAAACAGGATATCCACAATCCTTGGAGACTTTCCCATGCTAGCCAGGACCCTGTTTATGAACCCCCATTCGACCGTGTCGTACGACTTACTCATGTCGAGCTTCACCACCATGTTTTAACCATGGGTTTCACAGTTGAGGTCCCTCATCATTTCCTGAGCAAGCGCCATCGCACCATAGATAGACCGTCCCCTCAAAAAGACATGTTGTTTGATGGAGATCCATCGTGCCAGCCGCCTGGACAGCCTCGCATTAATAGTGCCTGCCAGGATCTTGTATAAAAAATTTCACATGCTAATAGGCCTATATTGAGATAGAGACGAGGGATCTTTAACCTTCGGAATGAGAACGAGGGTCGTGGAAGTCGCCACCCTCGACAAGTAGCCCCCTCGGAAGAAGTCCTAAATGGCAGAGACAATATTACCTTTGATCGCCCCCATGCCTCTCTGTAGAAAGAACCTGAGAAACAATCCGGACCTGGCGCGCTATCTGCATTCAGCCTGAGCATGGTTGCATGGACTTCCTCCTTGTCGGGAATCATCCCCAGCACCCCATTATCCTCCTGAGATACACAGGAGGGAATCGTCTCCCACAACTCAGCATTTCCACTGGGGTACCCAGCATTCATCCTCGCATTTGGGCCCACAAGTAAGTCCTCGAGGAAGGATAAATCCACACCTCCCACCTCCTCTCTGTCATCCATGTAGGATCCACACTCACGGATGATGTTGGGAGTGATAGGATGTCTTTTATCCTTGATACATGCATGAAAATAAGCCGTATTCCTATCCCCTGCTTCAACCATTTGATCCTTGCACACTCCTAAGCCCTTCATTCTTGACCCAGGATCATCTCTGCTAACTGTCTCTTTTTTATCCGCAAGGTCGGTGAAAACTGAATCATCCCACCGGTCCTATAAGCTACCTTCCATGTTATCGATATCCTTCTTGAGCTCGTCGAGATCCTAATCAGCAGGGGGAGATCACCAGCCCATGCCTGGAGCTTTTTCTTTAATCTTCTGAGCTTGTTATGAATCGCCACCCACTAGTGCCCTTGAATTGGTTCCATCCAGGACGAGCGGATCAGGTTAGGAATGTCTGGGTTGTCGAACCAATGGGCGTGGAACCTGAAACTTTCATGTGTCCCCTACCTGGACGACAGTTGCACCAGTAGCGGAGAGTGGTTGGAGATGCCTTGCACCATATGTTTAACCTGCGCAACAAGAAATGTCGAGGTAGCCTTTAGATTCACCAAGCTACAGTCAAGGCGGCTCCAGCATCTGCGGTCCCCTTTCTGATTATTACACCATGTGAAGAGATCCCCCATGTACCCCAAATCCAACAAGACTTTTCTTGCCATGAACTGCAAGAAATCCATGCTAGCTCTGTGTGGGAAGGAGCCTCTTCCTTTTTTCTCAGCCAGCTCCGCCATAATGTTAAAGTCCCCACCGATGATCCAGGGTACCTCCCCTGGGTCAAACACACTGAGATCCTGCCACAAGGCTTCCCTCATTTGGTTATCGAAACTACTATAAACAAAGGTCACGATGACAGAAATAGTACCCAACTTCACCATCATGGTCATGTATTGGTCACTCGCCTGAAGCAGGACTACCGCGAATTCCCTCTTCTAGAAAACCCAGATGTGTCGGTTGGCTGGGTCTGCATGCATGGATGCGTGCATGCCGATTTTGCTGGTAAACTGGTTGAGTCTGGATTGAGCCCGTTTGTGTTCGAGAACTGCAGTGATCAAGACCCTGTTCTTTTTTATTTTCGACGCCAGGAAGTCTGTTTTAACGCGGGCTTCGAGACCACAAGCTTTCCATATTATCAAGGGATACATTAAGCATAGGGGGACCTGAAATTGACCCCAGGTTCCTTGGTCATCAGCTGGCAGGAGGCAGAATACTCCTTGGTTCCATATAGGTCCTGTTTCGACTGCGAACGAGTAGGCACCACCGGGCTCAAGTCCAGGGAGGGAGAGGACGAGGGCCTCCAGGGAAGCGCGGGAAGCCACTTCCTGAGAACGCCGCTAGTGGGAGAGCAGACCTGGGATTGATTCGGACTCCGAGCTTCGGGGGCAGGAGGTTCCCCACACCGGGTAACCACCCCATCATCCATAACAACAACTTACGCCTGTAAGGGAAGAGGGAGAGCCCCCAGACTGCCCCCCTCAACCGGTCCCGAAGGTAGAAGAAGCTGTTTCTCCCTCGGCTCGATAGAGAATAACTGGCTGGGGGGCCTCAGAATGAACTCCAGTAGGTAGCCTTCGGACAGAAACAGGTGAGGACCGCGACCCGGGTCAAAGAGATTCGCCAGCCATTGGGGGGAGGCCAGCCTGACGCTAGGAGGCCGTGCTAGCCCTAGGGAAGCAGAGTCCACACCGATCCAAGGGTGAACCAGTCTCTGATCATCAGCAGGAGAGGGGTCCTCACGGGAGACCACCGCTGATGCCAAAGTGACCCCTTCTCCACCCTCAGGGAAAGGAGAAGAGTTCCTCTGGACGCCTCTGGGCGCTCTGCGACAGACACCTGGAAATCGGGACCTGCACACTTGCAAGGAGTGCCCCTGGAGAAGGCACTAGGGGAAAAACCTGGGGAACACTAGGAAAACCACATCCTGGGACCACTCAAAGAGGCCCTGGACCTTCAAGCATAGGCTGTCCGACGTAGGGGAAGATAGGTCAAGCTCGACACAGATCCATGCCATAGCCAAGTCCTCACCATTGAAAGTGCGGGAATCCATACATAGGAATCCACCTAGGGAATCCCCAATATCCTGGAGGAGAGCCACATTCTGAAAGGCAAGGGGGATACCTGGGAGATGGATCCACACTGCGGCCTTGGGACCCTCCTTTCCTCTGTGGGCGTCCATGGACCAACGCGAAAGGTTGAAACACCAACGTCCAATGCCTCGGGGGGCCCAACACCAGGCATGGATGAAGTCAACTTCCGATTGAAACACCAAGCAAAAAGAGAGGCGATGGACGTCCAAAATGCGAGCCGGTGCCTGCAGACCCAGGACTCCACAACCCTCATAATGACCTGGATGGGAGGCTTCACAACACCGAAACAAGCCACAAGCATCCATTTCATCTCCTCCACAGCCGCTTTGAAGGACGCCATAGGAAACTCTAGGGACAGGAAGGAAACCACTCGCGACGCCTTTGGAGCCACCCGGGGAACCGCCGGGAAACAGGGCCGCATGGGTTCTCGCGACAGACCAACCAGGGCATCTTTGAAAGAGATCGGGGTGTTAAGGCGACCGGGAGGAGATCCAGAGGACCTCGGTGGCCGAGAAGGGCCAGCATTCTTAGAGAATAGGATGAGGACAGCAGGCGCCACTGCCGCCGAAGGCACCAGGGGACGCCCCAGCGCAGGAGCAATGGGCAAAAAATTTGAAAAAACCGGGGGCGCGTGAGGCGTGTACTCTTGATCTCACATCTTCCTTATACCCTTAATTAATTAATGTATATAAATAAACATTTTTTTGAATAAAAAATATAATCATTTTATATAAATTAATAAAATTTTTTCTTAAAAACTATTATCACCGCTAAAATTAGAGGTGATAAATATATCATTTATCAATGCTAAAAAAGATGTTAAAAGATGCACCCTTCATATCGCTTTTAAAAAAATTGGGTACAACCACGAAAGCAGCACACATGCAAGGAAGAAAATTACAAGTAAATCGCCAGCCTGGGGACTTGACCCCGCGACCTGCCCCTCACCCCCCAAGCCCTTACCACCCCACCACCAATGGTGGGGCCTTTTCACATTGCTTTTAGCTATCACTGATAATGATGTGACTTTTAGTAGCATTTTTTTCTTAGCGCTGGTAAAAGCCGGCACAACCCTTGCCTGGATCTGTGGCAGTGATGTATTTATATACATTATATATTTATATATTGAAATGACATTTAATTAATTACACATTCACACACACAAAAATATAAATTTAGCTAGGGGTGAAGGTACCCAGAGTGTAAAGTAAGGACTAGGAAAGGTGTGGCGTGTCATCTATCAAAACCCTCGTAACCCATACTCCATTGGCAGTCATAGGCTTGCATGAGTGGTATAGTTGTCCCATAATTCTAGATTCAACTACAGTTTAAATCCAAGATGCCCTTTTAGTGGGGATTTTATGGTCCATTTATGGTAAGAATTTGTGGGCCCAAATAGGGATAGGGAATGATTGCAGCGCAACATGAGCGGTATGGCGGGCACGTAGCAGGTGCCTTTAGGCTATAAAATGTGGGTCCTTTGGGTTATAAAAATTGTAATGTGTCGACTACGGAGTGAGTCAACCCTTAGAAGGGTTCCGACCTATCATTACTGGTCTATTAGTGTGTGTGTTGTTTCCTTTACTTATAATCATCATGACATTAATAATATATTTATATGTATGAAATATATAATATATTTAGTATTTACATATATAAAAATAACGTATGTATATAAATAAAATGTGTATATATATATCTATATTAAAATATAATTTGAGAATTAAATAATTTTTTTTATGAAAATGAAATATAAAATGATAATTACATGTGAACAAATTATGAAATATATAAATAAATAAAAATAAGTACATTAAATGTACATATTGAATTAAAACTATAAAATATATAAATACAATTTAATAAAATAATATATTTAGTAGAAAAAATTCATATAAACGAAAATGATATTATATAAAAATTTTATAAAAATAAAATTTATAATTTATATATTTATATATAAATTGTTTTTATATTTAAATATAATTAATAATATATTTATCTGAGTAAATAATTTTTTAATTTTTTTTATTTATGTAAATATAATTTATATTTATCTAATTTATTATATATTTACTATATATATTTAGAGAGAGTTTTTAAACATATAAATATAATGTGTATTTATTTTAAGAAAAAAATTATGTGTATATATATTATAATATAATTTGAAATATGTAAATAAATAAATAAATATATATATATATATATTAAGGAAAATTAAATTTATAATGATAATTAAAATTGAAAAATAATTGAATATATATATAAATAGAAATAAATATATAAAATATATAAATAGAAATAAATTTATAAAATTTATAAATATAATTTAGGAAAATAATATATTTATTAGAATATAAATATTATTTTTGGAATAATATTACACACACACAGATGTGTGTGTGTTAATATAAGTGTAAATAAATTACTAAATTCAAAAGTAAATTGATTTATATAAATATATATAACTATAGGCGCACACACACACATAATAATATATTACATATCAAATGTGTTTGCTAGGATAAGTTGTTCTATAATCATTTTTATGGTTTTGAAATGTAAGTTTGAACATAAATGGATGAAATGACTTTTTTTATAGTAGTAATTGTTATGTTCGACTATGAAAACAATTTTCCAACTAAGGGATTTGATCATTCAAAGAGAGTAATTCTAGAAGTCTTACATACATTGCTCAGATAGAAATGACTAAGTGGCAGCATGTGATGCCCTCTAGGTTTCAGTACACACTACTTTTAAAAGTTTTGGAGTGGTGTTTTGAGTTCTTGGGTTTTTGGATGGGATATGGAGTTCTCCAGGAATTATACAAGGGTATGCCCCTACCACAGATCACGCCTTAGCCAGCATTGAGTTTTATTAGCACTAAACATAAAGCGCTCATAAAAGGTTAACATTTATTACTTCTAGTTAAAATCACTGATAAATGTGGATCTTTATGAGCACTGTTCATAGTGGTGCTAAAAATTTGTAATAAAAACATTTTTAATATATATAAAACTATCGTATTTATTTTAAAAAATTAATGGTTATTTATATACATTAATCAAGAAATGCATGTATATACCAAGAATGATCATGTAAAGATCATGCACGACCCTAAAAAATTATTAAATTAAATAAATGTACATCAAATACACAGAATGTGACACATAAAACATCACCAAAATAGGAAAGTGACCAATGCACCACTCAAAACAAAATATAAAGTCTCAAGACCCATATAAAAGCCACAAAGACCCACATCAAATGGCCCAAATGGCCCAAAAACACCATAACTGTCAAAAATAGCCATGATCTAACAAATAGTTACCAACCTCGAAAATATCTTGCACCCAACCGTATCTTTGAGATTCACCAATATCACACCACCTAAGGTCATTTTCTTGGACGCTAGATCATTCACCCTAAAGGTATTGTTGTGCCCATCAACATTATCTCTCACACGATCAAGGTCGTCCTTGATGCCCATCACCAGAGGTGTTAGTGTTAGCACGCCATTATTGGGAGACACTCACTATTGGTGTCCCATACCATCGAAAACTCATGGTTCCTCAGATCATTGCTCCAACAATGTCTCATACAACCGCAGGTCCCCCCCACAACTGTATGTCCATCCACTTATGGAAAAAAACCCACCAACATAAAATGAAACACCTGAAAAATTCCCAAACATTTCACAAAAAAATAAGCCTAAATTCCCAAAAGTATCATGAATCGGCCCATGCCAACAAAAACCTTAATCAAGCAGTGACACTCCCTACAACAAATTGTCTCAGTTATTGTCATACGAGGAGTGTGAATCTCTATTCTTATGATCAAATCTCACTTGGAAGACATGAAAGTATGTATTTTCTTGAGAATCAATCAAAGGCTCAAGGATCTGTTCATTCTGGGGGTGCGATTCAAGGCATTGGAGATCTAGTAAATCAAAGGTTATTCACATCCCTTCAAGATGCATGTTCTACTAAGGTTCACAAAAAAGGATCCACCAGCCTGGTATATACGAGACAAGATGCAATTTCCGAAAGGATAGTTTGGTGTACGTTTTCCATTATTGGTCGATTCATACCTCTTAGAGGTGAGAATCCAAGGAAATTTGATGATCTTGTCCACTGTTTGTCCTCAATTTGGGGATTTTATAGTTGGTAATGTGTTCCCATGGGTCGTGGCTTTTTTCACTTTCTGTATCCTTATTAGGAACTCATGAGAAGAGAAAGGGCCCATGGATTGGTGTCTCCTAAACCATTTATGATATGTATTCATGAGAGGAGTTTTAGTTTCAATTTGTTTTAAATCAAAAACTCATTTTCTTATGTTTGGGAAAAAATATATGGATTGAATTAGATCTTGTAGAATCCTCAAATATTATATAACATAGTTTCTTTATTTTTTCCTATAATAATGGATATGGAGACAAAAAATTCTTGGTGTGGATATTTCCCCTAGGATTTATTTTAGGCGGATCTAAATTCGCTGCTTACTAAATTTTTTTTGGCCACTCATCATGATGAATTAATTCTCAAGCTTGTTAATGAAAATATACCTATTTTTTTTGGTTTTCAATAATATTGGTCATTTTATTTGTAACTATAGGAGGGGAATTTATTTATCTTTTTTTAATTATTTTGGATTGATGAGGCTCACTATAAGAAGAAAATTAAAAGAGGACCTGGTTTTACTCTTGCTAGAGAGTCTAGAAATCCTCAATCAAATATTAGATAGGATGATGTCCATGTGAGTCAATCTCTCATAGTGAACTTAAAAGGTGAGTATATTGGTGCTCCAGCTAAAGCCTTAGTTCCACAGTATTCTTCTGATGTGGAAATTCACTCAACCAATGATTCAGCTACGATTGGTGTGCAATCTGGGCTTGTCTCCTCCATTAAAAAAATAGGTTCAAGAGTTAGAAAATGATAAGTTTAGGCTTGAGAAGTCTCTAGTGGAATGAAATTTAGTTTCATTTATGGGTGGATCTTCCCTTGTAAGAGTAGGATTTCAATTTCCTCAAAATATTGGACCTCCTATTCAGATTTAATGAGTACCTTCTGAGTATTCAGATAGCTAGACTGGAAGGAAAGCCTCAGTGGTGGACTGTAGTCTTTGTAAATAGGGAGAGTCTGGTATAGGGCATAGCATGGGGAAGCTTCATTATGAGGTAAATAAAAGTGTTCAAATAACCTTTATATTTTATTTTAGACAGGAAAAAGGACTTTGTGTTGGCTCTGATTTATGGAGCACTTTGGGTCATATTATACAAAAAGGATGTAATGTTCACCCTCTGGACGTAGATTTTAATGGATCATCATTTGCAGGTTCTCCATTCTTGGAAGAACATAAAGAGAAATGGAAACATAAAAATATTGAGGGGAAATGGAATGATATGGAAGAATTGTGTCATGACCCAACCCAAGCTGGGCTCCAGCTGCAACTACCCCAAGGCCACCTTCATAGACCAAGGGGTGAAAACTAGCATAGAAGATATAACTAAACTTGAGGAGGACTTTGCCTAAGTACTTGTACGTACACACAACCAACTCAATGAAAAAGGTCATATGGAATGAAATAAAAGATGAAACACTACTATAAATAAACAAAAAATGCACGTACCTATAAACCGTATGAAGTACGATTGTGTAAACTAAAAAAGGGAAAAAATACATGCCCAACCATAAATGTGTCCTAACCCGAATAGAAAACTAGAAAATTAAAACAGTTGAGAGAGCTCATCTCTTGGATACCATGCTACAACCACCATACACGGTCGAAGTACCCTATATCTTTAAGCTCTTCTAAAGTCTTGATCAACATGTCTGTCATCAGAATAAGACATGACACATGTAGACAATGATCATGTAGGGGTGAGTATAAACATACCTAGTGGAACACCTCGAAAGCATGAAGGGAGAGCAGTAAGTGATAAAACTGGAGAGGAAAAAATTAGATATAATAAGTTAAAGTGAAAGAGTATATCTCAAACAAACAAGAGAGTGATAGTAAAGTCATACAAACACAATGAGATCAGCATAGTGAGAGGATGAACTTCTTATCGAGTCTTCACTACCTATTGTAGGAGAGTTTACTCATACAACCATGAGAAGCTAGACATGGAATGCATGTGGTATACCCCACATGTCTTCATCTCTCTTGGAAGTAGAGTAACCAAAACCCATGGAGTGGGTACCGAAAAAGGATATATATATATATATATATTCTTAGCTGAAGAAGCTCAAAATGAGAGAGTAAGGGGATTTCCATCTCACAGCTCAACCCAAAAAAAAGTGTATCCAATAGTTCCAATAGAAGTCCATCAATGTTGTACAACATCTCACACATTTTACCTAAATAAAAAGGCATAAGGAACTGAATCCTAACACCTTGATATTATCCCCTTTGGGAGGCATTGACTTGTCTGCACGGTTTTAAGTCACGTCACAAAAACACATCTCAGTGGGGGAAATCCTTCCTCTTCCAAATGAATCCAAAGTTACATCAAACCACATATTTTAACTATCTCACACAGTCCAAGAACCAAATATTATAGGTAAAGATCTCATTCCTTGTCAAGACAGGAGGGTCCTACTTAGATAGTCATTGAGGAACTCCACTGCCCATCCCGACTAGAGGGTTACACTCAGAAATGTCAATGGGGAACACCAATGCCCACTCCTACTTGAGGGTAATCCTGGTAAGGTTGTTGGGGAAATACACTTCCTCACCATACTGGAGGGTTACACATGAAATATTTCATTAAGGAACTCCATTACCCAGCCCTATTAAAGGGTAGTCCTAGTACGGTCATCAGATGACTCCATTGCCCAACCCTACAAGAGGGTAATCCTGGTACTATCATTGGGAATTTCCACTACCTAGCCCTGCTTGAGGATAAACCCAGAACATTGAGGAACTTCAATTCCCAATCCTACTAGATGGTAACTCAGAAATATTATCAAGGATTACCACTTACCAGGAATATTAGAGGGTAAAATCGATACAATCATCAAGGAAATCCACTACCCAATCCTGCTGGAGGGTTATGCATGAAAAGCTCTCATGATTCTCTATAATTTCTAATGTCATCTGGTGTCACCTCAGTGTGTCGGGCCCAGAACATTTCAATTCATATCTCAAAATCCAAAACCATTAGAAAGCACTATAGATAGCCTATTCACATGCCAAAATTTGAGTTCAAATGACAGAGATATGAAACTATGATGTTTCCTTAAAAAGATGTACAAGGCATGTTGGGGACCCACATAGTTTGTGGTTTCACTTTGCTGTATGGATGTGTCCTCATCATAACCTAACTTGTTGGCTATGTTGCAATACATAGTGGGTAAGCGTACTAGACAATGTGTCTCAACCAAAGTCCAGACGAATGCATGAGGCTTATCAATAGTCCAAGGGAAAATATTAAATTTCACAAATATGCCTCTTCAAATAGCCTAGGATGGCCAAACAGATCACACCATTGCGATCCTAATGAAAAAATATCAAGGTAGAATGTTCAATTATCTCAATCATATGCCCAGTGAAAAAGTCAAATTTCACCGAATCACACTCGAATGGTGCTTCATGGTCCTGATCCATGATTCCGAATTAAATTCTCAAAATTATTCTTGAGACATATGATTTAATTTCACGATCTCAACATTACAAATAGTTCATCATTCCGACCCAACATGAGGAAGATATGTTGTATACAAGATCCCACGATAATAATAATTTTATTATTACTGGGTGTTTGGTTTACTCAAGACACAAGTTCCAAAAAAATTATCCAACATCTATCTTAAAATTACTATCTCAATTCTATGATCACGATGTTAGTGAAGGTTCATCAATCTGATGCCTTATGAAGAAGTTGCAGGAACATTTATGGTTTGACAAGGAATAATAATAATTATATATATATATATATTTTAAACCCTTTATTTTTCCTTCAAAAGAAACACTCAAAGGATTTTCCTCTTTTGAATTTGGTGTAGGTGGCCTCACCTCCACTACCTCTCTTCAAGATATACAATTATTATTATAATAATATATAAAGGGATAAATGGAGTGCATGGAATTCCTATTTCCACACTGGACACATAGGTTCCTTCCTCCCTTTTCATGCATGGCTTTAACATTTAATTTAATTTAATTAAGTGAAAAATTTTGTTTCATTTAATTTACATATTCTACTCTTTTTCATTTATATTACTCAAAACCCTTCTATCTCTAATCAAAATATTATTTTCAACAATAATTAGGATAATTAAACAAAACCCCCTCTCGAATTTAATTTTCTTAACCACAAAAATTTTATGGCACCATTGCTATTATTATTTAATATAATCATAATAAAAAACATTCCTTCAATTTTATTAACCCGTCATCATTATTATATTTAATAATAATAATATTTTTTCTCGCTGCATTGACCACAACCATCCACCTTGCTGGAGGTCTGAGTCCAGCCATCATCTCGTCCACACCAAAAAACCTCCATCATGAGATCCCACACACAACCTTTGTTTGAAATTGACCCCGTTACAATGCACGCTGCCGCTGCGTGCTAACTGGGAAAAAAAGAGTTATCAACCCATTCCCAAACCACCTCTGATCGCAAACATGCACCCGTAGTGTCGATCTGATCTATTCACCAAATATCATCCTGCTCATTTATCAATCTGTCCCCAAACCATCGATCTGCATGTCATTCATGATATCACAATGAATCTGGGGGTTTGATCTCATTCAAACCCTCCCCTCTAATGTCGAATCATGACCCCATGGTTTAACGATGAAGAACGTGAAGAATAGTGGGTGAAAAGCATGAATAACAAAGGGGATAAGCATTATTGACCAAACATCATTGACCGACAATTTCACAGCGGGGGGATCAAGGTGAGAAGCATGTCATAACAAAAAATAAACTAAAAGGATAATTTATTTCAATACATGATCTCTTGGAAAGTCTCAAATTAACGCAGATCAAAGAGAGAGAATTGATCATTCTCAATATTTTAATTATTAGGTCAGGAAACCACACATAACGAGTCTTACCTTAGTTTTTCATCGATCACAGATGAACAAAATGTTCTCCAATGATTTGGAAGGAGACATTGCATTCACTACATCTTGATTCTCTCAATCTTGAGGTTTCATTGTTATTCGATTTGATTCACCAACGGAAAGGAGGATGGGAGATTCGTTAGTGGTGAGAGAATTATGAACCAACCCGGGTGAATTATCCCTAATGAAATATTAATAGGAATTTGGTTTATGTTAAATTAATTTAATCAATTAATTAACTAATTAATTAATCAAATTAAACACACCACTAAGGCACGAGGGGTCTGAACGTCCTGTACTGACTCATTTTATATCTCACTTAAGGTAAAAACCGCCTTATGAACCCAAATGTGGTCTCTGATTTTTGATTCAATCAACCATTTAAGTGTTATACTATTTTATTTAATTAACCCCACACAAAAAATATAAAATTTATTTTATATTTTTTATAAAATTAATTCTCGGTACATCATTATTCAGAATCACACATCGTCTTAGTGCTTAGCTCTGGAAATATATATAGAAATATTTCAAAATCTTACCAGGAAAAAAATGAGTGTATACATCATTAACTCATTCAATATTTTCCTCCCCGAAAAGAAAAACAAGGAAAATGACTCAGGGTACTGATCTCTAATCCAGCTCTCCCACTCACAAGAACTCTCCTACACATTTTTGGGTGACCACAACATGTGAACCAAAGGAATGATCTAGCCATGCAAGTTACGATCCTTTATATCCTCGATCGCCACCGAGTGCTATGAAAATGTGATTGCATCATCGATGTCCCACTTGCCTTAGTCGATGAAATGTGTAGGTTCATGAACCTAACATCTCAACTACGACACATGGAAGACGTGGTGCACCTGCTCCAGCTATGGGGGTAGGGCGAGGTGGCAGGCAAGCTCAACAACACTCTACACAATCTCAAACATCGAATCAACCATGGGGATAGATTTCAACCCTAATAGAACCTTCACATTCCTCATTGTGGGGATACTCATAATAAATCATGGTCTCCCTGCTCAAACTCCAATGGCCTATGATGGCAATCTGCATAGGATTTCTATCCATTCTAGGCCATCTTCATCCGCTCATAGATGAAAAACACTTTTTCTGTTGTTACCTTCTCTAGCTCTGGTCCCACAATATATGACTCTTCAATCTCTATCCAGCACAAGGGTGACCTTTAGGGTCTCCCATATCGGGACTCAAAAGGTTCCAT
Organism: Viscum album; assembly: GCA_963277665.1. NCBI lineage: Eukaryota > Viridiplantae > Streptophyta > Magnoliopsida > Santalales > Viscaceae > Viscum > Viscum album. The sequence goes on from OY728128.1 coordinate 331,864,039, forward strand.
ACTGATTGTGGAGTGATAGCTATTGTTGTATGCAAACTCTACAAAGGGCAGGTGATCCTACCAAATCTTTCTAGAATCCAACACACAAGCCCTCAACATATCCTCCAACACCTAGATAGTACGCTTTGTATGACCATTAGTATGAGGGTGAAGGGGTGTACACATCCGTATATGGTTGCCTAAATACTCCTGCATGACTCTCATCAATTATGACATAAATCGTGCATCATGATCGAAGACACCAATCGCGGGTACCCTCTGAAGTAGGATGATCTCTAGTATAGACAACTTCCCTAAACTCTCCACCGAACTCTGATCCTAGATATTATGGAAGTGAAATGAATTCATGAGTCAGTCTACTATCACCCAGATAGAATCATGGCCCTTCTCAGTGCGCAAAATCCCTATGAAGAAGTATATGGATATGCTGTCTGATTTTTTTACTTCGGGATCTCAAGAGGCTGTAATAAACTCATCTAAACTTTGTTCTCATCTTTCACCTGCTGACAGGTACGACATCATGAGATGAACTCAGTTATGATTCATCTCATACCAAACACCCAAAATTACCTTTTTATGTCTCTGTACATGTTTTCCACATAGGGATGTACGTTTAGGGGACAACTGTGGAAATCCTGCATCACCTCCTCCTGCATCATCATTGGAACCACTATTCGCCCCCTGAACATGATATTGTGATTCCATCATTCATAATATCCATCTTGTGCATTACTTGTGGATATATGATCATGAAAAACCTCATAGTTTATGTATCTTATTTGGGACTCTATCACACGCTTGAGAAGAGAAGGATTCAACACCATCAACTGAAGAAAAGTTGTACCCTCCTACTCTACCAGGGTTAGCTACATGGAAGATAACTACTCTAAAGTTTTCTACACTAGGAGAACCTAATAATTATTTATAAGGGAATCTACTACAATATTTCCCTTCCTTAGAGTATATACTATCATGAAGTTGTAATCCAACATGAATTCCAATCAGTGTTGTTGTCTCAGGTTTATGTCTCTCTACGGAGTCCTTGCTCAAACTTACCTACTTGAAAGTTTCCATCCCAGATCATGTCAAGAGAGTACCACGTAAGGTTTTTTAACCAAGCTGCATAGTCTTCCACCATTATCCCTCCCCGTTAAAGCTTCATAAGATCCTGTATTAGGACTGAGCATAAGAAGGAGGGGTAGTACTTCTCATAGAACAATCGTTAGAAGTCGTCCCACAAGAGTGTCAAATCATTGTACATCTGCATAACTAGGATCCAACCAACTCCTAGCTACTCTATGGAAAAGGTTGGGTGCCAATGCCACCACTTGATCCATCGAGGTCTGAATATTTCTGAAGATACAGAACACTAACTCTAGCCAATACTCCGCTTCTTGAGGATCTAGATTTCCATATAATCTCAGTGGTCTCTGATGTTAGAACTCAAAGAGCATGCTAAGCATGTGTGTGTCCTCAAAATAATCTGCTAGAATGGGTTTTTGATTGACAGAGGGTGGTACTACTACCTACCCACCTGGAGGTAGGGGATCAGATGATGAATCTTAAATTGATGCCTCACCGATCATAGGGTTGTCGTCATGAACAAGAAATTTTATATTGGTTGGTTGTCATTGTAAAGGCATCCTGGATGTTATCAAGGAGTACTATAGTCATATGAGAACACACACACACACACACACACACATATATATATATAGATATTGCAAAAACAATCGGGAGCTAACTCAATAAGGACAGTTAATGTATCAATCCTATATAATGTATGTACCATTAATCCCTACACCAAATGCCTCGACATACCTAGTTGACAATTAGGTAGTAAAGGTATTAGTGAATGGATATGTTGGTCTCCAATATAATCACTAGACTACCTGGCCTAAGAGTCACACTTGAGAAACTTTGAAACTATTTCCTTAAACCCAACCAATCCTCTTTAATGGGAAATGTCTGAACAACATCACAAGGAATAAAATTTCTCATATACAAATTTTTCACGACCTGACCCAAGATGGGGATCGATCGACAACTACCCCAAATCTGCCTCTATAGGCCTGGGGGTGGTGAATAGTGTCAAAGGAACAACTAAAATTAGGGAGGCCTTTGCCTATGTACATGTATGTACACACAATCAACTTAATGAAAAGGTGAAGAGGGATGAAATAAAAGACACAACACTAATATAAATAAACCAAACATGCATGGACCTCTAAATAGTATGAATTACAGTAGTGTAAACTAAAAAATGGGGCAAAATATCCACCCAACCAAAAATGTGTTGCAACCTGATAGAAAACTAGAAAAGTGAAATAGATGAGAGGGACTAGATCCTAGATCCCAAGCTACAACCACCATACATGGTCCAATCACCCTATATCCCTAAGCTCCTCTAATGTCATGATCAACCTATATGTCATCTGTATAAAACATGAAACTTGTGGGAACATCCCATTTAGGTGTGAGTATAAACATACAAAGTAGAATGCCCCAAAATCCTAAATGGGGAGTATTAATAGGTACATCTGAAGAAGAAAACATGAGATAGAATAAGGTATAATGAAAAAATATAGATCAACCCAACAAGAGAGTGGAATTAAACTTTTACAAACACAAGGAGCTCGACATGGGAAGAAGATAAACTTCGTGTTGAGTCATCACTAAATATAGAAGAAGAGTATACTCATCCAACCACGAGAAGCTAGACACAGAAATCATGTGACATACCCCACATGTCTTTTCCTTTCTTGGAAAGAGAGTGACCAAAACCCAAGGAGTGGGTACTGAAGAATGATATATATATATGCTCAGTCAAAGAAGCACAAAAAATAGATTAAAGGGATATCCATCTCACAACTCAAGTCAATAAGAAGAGTATCCAAAAGTTATAGAATAATTCCATCAACGGTGCCCAGTATCTCACTCATATGTCCTAAACACAGAATTATAAGGAACTAAATCAACACACCTTGATACTATCCACTTTGGGAGGCACGAACTCGACCACATGGTTTTACTTCATGTAAAGGAAACATGTCTCTTTGGGAAAATCGTTTCACTTCCTCATGAATCTATGGCTTCATCAAACAACATCTCGTTATTATACCACGTAGTCAAGGGGTCACAAATTCTAGGTAAGGATCCCATGCCATAGTATGATAGGAGGGTCCTACTCTAATAATCACTAAGGAACTCCACTGCCCAGCCCCTCTGGAGGGGTATGTTCAGGAATGTCGTCGGAGAATGCCACTACACAGTAATACTAAAGGGTAAACTAATTATGGTCATCAGGGAAATCTAATGGCCGACCTTGCTGGAGGGTTATGCCTGGAATTTGTCGTCATGGAATTCCAATCCTCATCCCTACTAAGGGGTAAGATTGGTAAGGTTGTCAAGGAATTCCACTATCGAGCATTTATGGAGGGTAATCCCGATACTATCATTGGGGAAATCCACTACCTAGCCCTACTTGAGGGTAATCCTGGAATGTTGAAGAAATCCACTACCTTCCTACTAGAGGGTAACTCAAAAAGATCATTTCGGAATTTCACTACCCAACCCTACTAGAGGGTAAGCCCAATACTGCCATCGAGGAACTCCACTACCCCTCCCTACTAGAGGGTTATAACTGGAAGGATTTGGTGATTCTGTATAATCAATGACATCATCAGGTGTCACCTCAGTGTGCCTTTCCAGGAATATTCCACATTGTTTCTTGAAATCCACAAATGATGGTGAAATCTCATTCTACATGGAAAATCACTATGGATATGACACTCTTTGGCAAAAATATGATTTCAAATGAAGGATATGAAAAACTTTGATGTTTTCTCAAAAAGAGGAACAAGAAAGGTCAGGGACCCATATGACATGTGGTCCCGCTCTGCTTTCAGGTTGTGACCTCACCAGAAAATGTATTTTTGTCCATGTATCACTATATGGTGGGTAAGCATACTACATGAAATGTCTTGGTCAAATTCCTGATGAACGCATGAGGCTCATCGCTGATCCGAAGGAAAAACCATAATTTTACTAATATGCCTATTTAAACGGCCCCATATGGACAAACATATTACATTGTTGCGATCCTCATGGGAAAACACATTAGATAGACTATTCACTTTCCCCAACCAGACATCGGATGAAAAGGTAAAATTTCATCGCATCACAAATGAACAATACTTCGTGGCCTGAGCCAGGAGTCCAAATTCATTACTAGAAATTGATCTTAAAAAGTCCACTTTAATTTTTTGCATCACCGAATCGCATAGAGTTCATCATTCCGACACTGCATGAGGGAGATATATTGGATACAAGATCCCCCAATAATAATAATTTTATAATTAGTGGGTGTTTCGTGGACCCGAGGCACAAGTCCAAAAAAATTATCCAACACTAGTCTTAAAATGACCATCTCAATTCTGAGATCATGTTGTCACTGACAGTTCATCAATCTGATGCCGTATAAAGAAATTATCATTGGATTTAGGGTTTAAAAACCCAAATTTTAATTATAATATAATATTATTATTATTTTTAAAACGTTTTTTTCTTCAAAGTCAATGCTCAAAGGATTTCCCTCCTTTGAATTTGGTGGACGCGGCTACGACCTCACCCCCATCACCTCTCTTCAAGATATACTACTAATATTATTATTATAATATATAACGGGATAAAAGGAGTGCATACAATTATTATTCCCATGCTGGAAATGTAGGTTCCTTCCTCCCTTTTCATGCATGGCTTCAAAATTAAATTAAATTAAATTAAATGTGAAAACAAAATTGGGTTCAATTTACATATTTAACTCATTTTAATTTATTACTCAAAAACTGTCTCCCTATATTAAACTTATTATTGTTGTGAAATCGATCGAACTCTAATTGAAACCGTGAAGAATTTTGAAACCGGTAACATAAAAATGGTCATTAGAGAAGCACATCTTTTATGAATAAAGCATTGGATTTTTGTATGATGATGATGAAAACAAATGAAAATACAAATAGAAGAGAAATAAAAGAAGTATATAACATAGTGAAGATCCAAAATTCCAAAAAATTTCATTAACATATCACCATATTTATAGAGTATATGATATTTGATCAAAGGATGAGAATATGTAAGGTTGGGTATTAAGAGGGACATTAATTGGGAATTGAGGATTCATTATTATTGTCATAATTATGAAATTAATTTTTAATGTTTCATAACACCCCCTGGATGTCATAATTTCTTGTAATCTTATATAATCTTTACTTAAAAAAACCCTATGGGAAAAATAAGTAAATCCAAAGTAATTTAATTCCAGGTCATGCTACCTCATTAAAAACCTTATTAGGAAAACCCAGGGGGGAAACCATGATGATGGGAAAAAGAGTATAGTGTTCCCAACACCCCCTAATTATATCATTTAATTGTTTATCTAGGACATAAATTAATAATATTATTTAATTATGTTTTTAAGACATGGGTGGAAAACCATAGGTAATAATGATTGGCTTCATTAAAAATTAAAACTCATAGGGAAGACCAAAAATTCCCATTAATAATAGATGTCCACAATAATTTATAACATTCCCTTGGATATCTGTTATGATGTATGATTACCTCATTAAAAACTTCATCAAGGAAAACCCTTTTAGGGGAAAACTCTTGATTAGTGAAAAATAGTACAATAACGTCAAGTCCCCAGAGTGTTGCCTTGTTAAAATCCTTATCAAGAAAACCCAGTGGAAAAAACTTGACTAAGGGAAATAGAGTAAAATAGTTACATCTACCATTAATAATGATCAAAATTTAACTCATAGAACTTCCAGGATCAATTCATAACAAAAACATTTAGTTTTGAATTTTGGAATAAGAATAACCTATACCCTTTATATTTCAATGAATAGGTAAGAACATTACCTTTCACCATAAAATGATTTATTTTTATTTTCAAGGTACATATGAACATGTACGTGTACTGATGGAAAATGTGTATTTATATTTAATCCTTCAGGCCAGCCAAGGCCTTCGGGTCACTAAGGCTTTCGGGCCACCTTAAGGCCCTCAGGGCTACCTGATTTGCAGTTGCACAGACAGATTCTACAAGGAACCACTCTAGAAGAGGAAAGAGCATGGAACATCCACTAGAGCAGGGCTAAAAAAACTTTGGAAGAATGAGAGGGTATGGAATTTTCCATCATTACCACGCCTGTGCACCCCGGCACATGGACATGCTAGCCGAACTGTCATGCAAAGGTGGAGAGTTGATCACGATGCAGATGCTGGGGGGGAGCAGCTCCATGTAGTCATAGTCTGTATGATTTCCTTAAGAACTACGGGTCATGTAATGTCTCCAAGCCTATGAGAAATGTAATTCTCTAAGCCTATGGTCCTTGTAAGGGTTCCCCCTCATCCCTTGAAAGGGGTGTTATCAGAAAATCAATAAAAAAGAAGGCCTTTGGGCCATTCAGTCATTTCACCCCATAATTTATCATGTAGGGTGAAACTTTCATAATTTTTAATATGCATCAAGAATTTTTAACCCTTATGGGATTCATATAAATATCCAAATATAAAAGAAAGAATATTTCTTATAATAATATCATCTGTATTCAATAGTCTTGGTAGTTTGGTTTTGCAATCCAAAACATTATATGTTGAACATATCATAAATTTATTTAATAAATTTATTTAATTATTATGATTTTGACATCTGTAAAAATCCATTATCATCAATGAGTTTTAAAAGCATTCAAAGAAAATATATCATCAACAACATTTGATTGAGATCTCATAATTTTTCTGGTACTAGTGTCACTTTAGGGAAAATATCTAAAAAGACATAATATTTTCGACATATTCATTTTTCTAATAAAGGGAAAATATTTTAATTTTTTTCTTATCATGATGAAAAATGATTTTATATAATCATTTAAACTATAATTTGATTGTATATAATCAGACTATTGATTTTCAACACTTTAAATTCATGTAAGTGTTGTGAGATTGTTGTGAATGGTTCTACAAGACCACATTGTATATTACATGTAATACTTAATATATATTGTAATCAACATGCATAGATTTTCATGTGTACTCACCATTAGTAAAAAACACAAATGATCATTTAGTGTATGCATGTTTCATATAGATAGATCATATGGTAGGTGGGAGTACCCATATATACTTCTTCCAAAGTATATGGAAAATTTATTTCCATAATATTTACTAATGATATAAACAATTTACCTCAAAAATGGGTTCCTCAGGGTAAATTATTATATGGGGGGAATTCAAAATAAATTACTGAGAATGAATTCCATGATAATTTAGACATGAATCCATTAAATAAATTAATCATTCTCCCCCTGATAGATGTATACTATGTTATCAAAAAATAGATGCTTGTGTATACATGAATCAATATTTTTCATTATAATTGATCCTAGAAGACTAAATAATCGTTTCATATATTTTAAGTGCCAGGATTTGTAAAATTATGGTTTACCATTATTTTAATGTCCTAGAAATTCCGTATAATTTTTTTAATTATATGGAATTATTTCGAGACCACGAAATCTGACAGTGCGTGATTCCAAGGCCCAAAGTGCCTGGAATGATCCATCAAAGTCTTGTTAAGCTTTAATTAGCGCGCATAAGCAGTTTTTTCTGAAAAAGTGGAATAATTCTTAAATGGATACTTAGATTAGAAATCCAACGACACTGTTTCTCTCAGATGGCGGGTTTACCCTAGGTGTGACTTAAGTTTAGTCGACACGAGCCTCCTGTGAGAAAATATGAAAAACTAACACCAACACTCGACCTACTGATGTTGAGATAAAGGTCTTATTAAGAGAATATTAGCGCTGTGAGATCAATAGTGGCCTCAGATTTGAATTCCAAGCAACGGTTCCACTGTTACGAAACGTCGCTCAAACCCATCGACCGCGATGGGGTAGGGTGGTGGCTAGAATCCGTTCAGCTGTGTTATAGAGCGGCGGTGCACGTCTATGCTGTCGAAGGAGCAGGAGGCCATGACTGCTTGGCTGCAGCGGAGGTCGAAGATTGGCTGTCTGTGCTGGCCATGAAGGAGCAACAACAGGAAACCGCACCACTGGGAGGAGGACCGGTCGGAACACAAGCTGGTCGTTGCAGTTTGGTGGGACCCGCTTTGGTCCCTTAGTGACTTGGCAGCACCTAAAGGCACTACCCATTGCCATTACGAATGGAAGGGGGATGCTCCCCCTACGGTGCCAGATCGGGCGGACCATGCCAATGGGCCGTGCCACCGGGCCGTACCACCGGGCTGCACCCAGCGGGTTGGGCTGGGCCAGACCATGGCCCAGCATGCCGGGCCGGACCATGGCCCAGTGGGCCGAGCCCACTGTAGCCCTTGCCAATTAGACCGGACCTAAATTGGGATGGGGCGACCTGAACCAGTTCGAGTTAGCCCAGGTCGGGTCGGGCAGGGTTGGACCGGACCCGAGCCCATCTAGACCAAGATATGCCTTTGTGGCCATAACTTTAGAATCAAGTGTCCGTTTGATGGAGCATTTATGACACCTGAGTCCTTGGATCGAGAAAGTAATTTTGGTATACTCCACATGAGTTTGGATAAAGTTGGAGTATGGCTAGGTTGGATCGAACCTCAAATTTAACTGGGCCCTCAGAGCGTAAACGCTAATAACTTAAAGACCGGGCATCCAATTGACACGTTGTTTATTGCGTTGGGTCCCTTATGAAATAACAGACCTTTGGGATACTTCTTCGTGGGACTTTATGGAATTTTAGGTATGAAATAAGGCTTGGGGAGTATTTCTCCCAATCACGCAAAGTACGGAACCCTACGACTGGCTAAGACTTGATGATTGCTGATCATTTCGACTTGGAGTGACTAGAATGGCCCAGTAGGGAGAACCTCTGTGTGACATGGTAGACCCATGATGGGGAGCGCCTCTGTGTGATGTGGCAGAACCATGGTACTCAATAGAAGGAGTACCTCAACATGCCATGAGGGGGATCACCTTTGTGTGACACGATAGACCCACGGGGGGGGGGGGGAGTGCCACTGTGTGACGTGGAAGACCCATGATACTTGACAGGAGGAGTACCTCAGAAGTCGATGGTTAGTGGGAAGCACCACTATTTTACACAGCAGGCCCACTGTTCTCGTTAGAGGATGTGTTCTCTAACAGTCGAGGTGTTCGACATTGTGTCTATGAATGTTACTTGTTCCTAGGCATAGGGAATTTGTGGCTGGCTATCAGCATTCCTAGAGATATTGTGTGGGTTAGGTCCTATGTGGGTCAGTGCTCAGTGATTTTGTGTGGGTCAGTGCATATCGATCCTGGGTGGGTCAGATATTGTGTGGGTCAGCACTCAACCATCTAGTGTGGGTCAACGCATACCGATCCTGTGTGGGTCAGATCATATGTGGGTCATTGTTTGGGGAGGGGGGTTAGTACCTATCAATCCTGTGTGGGTCAGACTACATATAATCAGCAGTAGTGCCTCTTGACAGAATACGATGATCTAGCTTTGTGACTAATCATCTGCAGTTCTATACTTCATTGAAACCCTGGTTTGAACTGAGACTATGTTTGAACTATGTCTTTTACCTGTATGGTACTTTTACCATCGTGGTACTATCTTTGTGGAGATACCTGTGTGGTACTTTTACATTCGTGGTACTATCTTTGTGGTGATACCTATGTAATACATCTATCTTTGTGCTGTTACTTATGCGGTACTTCTACATTCATGGTGTTACCTTTGTGGTATACTTCCCTCATGTATGAGATGATTATATCTCAATAACTTTGGTATATGTATGGAAATATACCAAAGTAGAGTTGATAGCTTTCTTTGTGGTTTTTCCTTTGTGGAAATTTAGGAGACCTACAGGGTCTTGGGGTCCCTACTGAGTATTGTTATACTCACCCCTTCCTAGGCTTCGCCCGCACCTTGTTGTATCTTGTGCATACGACGTACAACATTGATAAAGGCCGAGGGAGCTAGGAATGGATGGTGCTCAGAGGCAAACCATTTGGTTTGACGTGACGTAGGGACTACTTATCGTGAGCTGTACCTACCCTTTAAGTAGGATCCAGGGTGGACCGTTTGGTGTGACGCGACATAGGGACTAATGATCGCGATTTGTACTTAAACTTTTAGGTAGGATATGTGGGGGATGATAAAAATGATTCTTTTCACCTTTTCAGCTATTTTTTACCTTTCAATTGTAGTTTTACTTTTGCAGTCGGGCTTGTATTCTAGCACCTTTACTTTCATTACACTTTTGCTACAGCTGTTTACTTCACAGTTTCTTGTTGTTGTGTTCTTGGACTATGTGTTTGTACAAGTTTAAAGGTAATGCCTTCCCATTTTAGGGAATATGCCTTTTGGAGCTAGTCGCCAACCCCTGGCCCATGGAAGGAGGGCTTGGGGTAGTCATGGCACAAGCCCCGGGGGACATGTCGTGACAAATTGGTATGAGAGGAGTTCAGTCCTACTAAAGAAATAGGACTCTGATCTTTTCTGTGTGGTAATAGTGTTAAGTGTTATGAGTGTGGTTTTCAGTTTGGGGAATCCTGTGTTGGTGCGGTGGCCGACGTATCCATACACCAGGACCTTGAATTTTGATTTCTAACTCAGTGCAAAAAAACACTGATTGTGTGTGTTTTTGAAAATTTCATCTTTTAAATTCTTTGGAGTCAGCTCACTAGGTACATATTAATTTCTATGGAACTGCTGTTCCTTATCATGAATCTGCAACACAGACAGCTGTCTAAGACTCTTGAGAGAGTACACGAGTGGCTCACTAAGTGACAAGGCTCTAGTGCAGGACCCTCATACTATGTTGGCACCTTCAGGTGGTGTACCAGCAACACCACCTCCCATTGGGAAGAAGTTACCACCAACCGCATTGGTGGAAGATTCACACCGACAGAGAACATTTCATGAGTTCTAGCGGTAGAGGCCTCTAAGGTTTTGAGGTGAGACAGATTCCCAGGCATCTGAGGACTGGCTGGAGGCTGTGGCCAGAGTTTTCCACCTAGTTGAGACTCCAGTAGAGAAAATAGTGTTGAGGCTTCAATATGTGGACCATTGCCCGAGATGGTACCTTCGGGTAGTGTTCCCACAATATCACTGCTCGTTGGTCAACAATTACAATTGGCGGTATCGGTAGAGGAAAAATGTAGGCTTAGTGCCATACACGTGTTTCAGAATCAGATACCCTTCAGGTTCTGAGGCGAGCCTGACTCGCATATGGCTAAGGACTGGCTTGAGGAGTTGGCTGAGTTTCCATCTAACTAGGGAACCATTCGATCAGATGGTGGTCCTGGTTGAGATCCTTCTACGTGGCCTAGCAGGACGATGATAGGGTTTAGGTTACCCTGATCTTGCGAAGAGGTGAATTTTCTATGGACAATCTTGAGAACATTTCATAGAGAATGGGGTCTTGTTCCATAAAGGGTTAAGGGATGAATGTTCCCTAGATCTTCTACAGCTTCTGTAGGACGACATGTCAATAGCTGAGTATTCATCAAGGTGTACTGACCATTCCTGGCACTCGATGAATACAATATGATCTGTGCTTCTAGGTTCGGACTTTAAAGAAAGGTATGTTTAAGGACATCCAAGCCAAAAAATTCCTCTATGCATTCTTACCTTTGTTAGGGTTCTAGAGAGAACCATTGTGGTTGGATATTCTTTGGCTGAGCGAATATAGCCAGTGAATGTTAGTAGTGGGAAAGTAGGAAAATGGTGCCAGTCTCAGAGACTTGGGTGTGTAAAATGTTTCAAGAAAAGGATGTGATAGGGATAGAAGAATCTGTAGGGCTGTAGATGTGTAAGCAGATATAGTAGAGAAGTATGAGGTGGTGTACATTTTGACATGTTACACCCCCCCAATTTGTGGACCCCACCAGGCTTAGGGAGCTTGAGGATAGGGGAAGGGAGTAGCTACCGGCGGTCAAGGAGTGTGATCCAAGGAATATAGGAATGATTCAAGGTATGGTCTGTGACTACTACAAGCTATCTTATTAATAAACATAGGTACCAATCATTCCTTCATTCCACAAATCTTTTCTAAAACCATGATTTTCCCATTAAGATGTTGAACTGACCGTCATGTATGGAGGTACCTTTCCAAGGAGACTTGATAATCACACTTACGCCGACGATGTGATCTAAACATTGATGTAAGAGTTCTGGTTGGAACCTCTTGGTGGTAGTGTCGAGGCCTTACGATGTTCATTTGGGTATGAACTGGACATCTATAGTTCATAATCCAATTCAATGTATTAGACAAAAAGTTTGTGGTTTACATACTATGTTGGAATGAGTTTTTCCTTGGTCTGTGAAAAAGGAAACTCAGGAAGCACATGAAAAACTCATGCAAAGGAGGGTACATCTGATCACTCTTGATTCAGATAGCCTTACCCTCGAGGCAGCAGCATTATTGAGTTTTCAGTTTCCAACATAGCAGCTATCTGCATTGCATATATCCTTTGTGGAAAGATATAGAGTAGCTTACGTCTAGTCTATGATTGTCACTCCCCCAATTATTCAAATAATTTGGGAGTCACAACTTGTGATGTTGAATGTGAGTCATGACGTGCTCATATATCCTCAGGATGGTCTCATGAAGTTTTTCCTAAAGGTGGTGAGCACGTCATCCTTTTCAGAGGATGCACAATGGTACCAGTGACACTTTAGGAGGAGGTGTTGAGGGAGATTCATACACCCCATTTAATGGAATATCCTGGAGTGGCGAAGATGTACGAGGACCTCCGATGTGAGTACTGATGACCAGGGATGAAGGAAGAATTTGAATAGTTTGTATCATAATGCCCACTTGTTAGCAAGTGAAAAATACTCAGAGCCAGTAGAAGTCTTATGCCAACCAGAGGAGGGAGATCATGTCTTTCTACGGGTCTCAACTTGATGAGGTTTGCAAAGATTTGGCTGGGGAAACATGTTATCTCCAAGGTCCATCATACCTTTATAGATTTTAAGCAGGGTGGGAAAGGTGGCATACTCTCTATCTCTTCCCCACAGATGCATCAGGTGCATAATGTTTTCCATGTGTTACAGCTAAGGAGAAGCGTGCATGATCCATTGCACGTTATCAACCATGGAGAGATGGACTTGGATGATGGGGTGACATTTATGGAGGTTTCAGTAGAGATTGAGGATTTATAGGAGTGAGTCCTTCATGGGCGATCGATACCTATGGTGCGCATTCTCTAGAAGCACGAGAACCTCCAGGAGAGCACATGGGAGTGGGAGGCTCAGATCTGTGATTAGTACCACCATTTGTTTCTTTAGTCCATAATGTGGCTTTTGGGGATGTAAATCCCCAATATGGGGAGAATTTAATGTCCCATAAATTCCTTATATTGTTTTATAATTATATGGAATTATTTTGAGACCGCGAAATCTAACGACACACAATTCTGAGGCCCGGAGTACATCAGTAGTCTAAGGTTTGTGGGAAGTGCCTCTGTGTGATACGGCATGCCCACTGTACTCATTAGAGTAGGTGTTCTCCATTAGTTGAGGTGTTTGACGTTGTGACTGGGAATGTTACATGTTTTTAGACCTAGAGAATCTGTGAATGGCTATCAACATTCATAACGATCATATGTTGGTCAGATCTTGTGTTGGTCAGCGCTCAGTGATCCTGTGTGGGTCAGCACATACCTATCCTGTGTGGGTCAGATCTTGTGTGGGTCATCGTAGGGGGGTTAGTACCTATCGATAATGTGTGGGTCATACTCCATATAATCAACAGCAGTGCCTCTTGATAGAATAAAATGATCCATCTTCGTGACTAATCATCTGTAGTTCTATACTTCACTAAAAACCTGGTTTGAGCTGAGACTCTGTTTGAACTAAGTCTTTAACCTATGTGGTACTTTTACCTTCATGGTACTATAGTCGTGGTGATACCTCTGTTTTAATTTTACCTTTGTGGTACTATCTTCGTGGTGATACATGTGTGGTACTTTTATCTTCATGGTGTTACCTATGTGGTACTTAAACCTTCATGGTGTTACCTTTGTGGTTTACTTCCCTCATGTATGAGATGAGTATATCTTGATAACTTAGGTATATGTATGGGAATATACCTAAGTATAGATGATATATTGCTTTTTAGTTTTTACTTTATGGAACATTAGGAGACCTACAGGGTCTCAGGGTTCCTACTGAGTATTGTTATACTCACCCCTGCACGGGCTTCACCCACACCTTGTTGTGTCTTGTGTATACGACGTACTACATTGATCGAGGATGAGGGAGCCATGACTGGACGGTGCTCAGAGGCGGACCATTTGGTGTGACACGACACATGGACTACTGATTGGGAACTGTACCCACCCTTCAGGTAGGATCTGGGGGGGGACCGTTTGGTGTGACGTGATACAGGGACTACTAATCATGAGGTGTACCTACCCTTCAGGTAGGATATGTGGTGGATGATCCAGGAGCTTCTTTTTACCTTTTCAGCATTTTTTAACTTTCATTTGTACTTGTACTTTTCCAGTTGGGCTTGTATTTCAGACCCTTTACATTCAAAACACTTTTTCTACAGTAGTTTACTTCATAGTTTCTTGTTTTTGTGTTCTCATACCATGTGTTTGTACAGGTTTAAAGGAAATTCCATCCCGTTTTATGGAATATGCCTTTCAGTGCTAGTCGCTAGACCCTGGACTATGGAAGTATTGATTGTGGTAGTCACGACACGGGCCCTGGGGGATGGGTCGTGAAAATTATTAATTCAATTATGCATGAAAAATTCTTTATAATATTTTTTAAGAATGTTAGTTACTTATCAAGGTACCTCCTTTATCTCGTGTATCCATATGATATTCATTTTCAAGAATACCATTCATATATCTCATCAAGGCTTTAGATATAACTAAGCATTAAGAATTTGTACTAATAGGTTGGAATATATTCACTCTTCTTGAGTCATTAATTAAATTTCTCAACTGGTAAATGTACTTATATGGGCATATACTAACTCATATGTGAGTTCTTTTGAATCAGTTAACCAAAATAATATTTATTTTTATTTTTCTTCAAGATCAATGCATATAAGATGTCTAGGATGATTCATTTTTAAAACTCATATTTGTTATTATAATATCCACTAACAGAAGTTGATGAATTCATAATATAATCATAACAGTTCAGGCCCATCACTAAGCGGATTATTGAATATTTTAGAACATACAAAATATTTTGGAACATCGAGCCCAAATATTATTTTACAATACATCTACCTGGTGTTGGATCCCCAAAATCTTTTAAAGATGGTGAATGTGGTAGAAAGAATCAATGTGTAAGAACCTTATGGATTCAAAACAAACACCTTATCACTATCCAAAATTATAATTCATAAACTACATTCACATTATCAAATAATGGAGAAATCATTCGATCAAACTTCATCAACTCTCAAATTTTTATGGTAGCACAAATTGTATCAAAATTTTCATGAATAATTTAATTTTTTTCATGGAATGAGATATAGTAATTAAATCTACATTCAAATTGGAGAATTCATTCATTCATCAGATTTCATGATACAAGAATGATAATTCATTATTTTTCAATAATGATCATATTGCATAAAATATAAATTTTATTGATTATGATGATCATTTTTTAAACACTTAAGGTGGTAAAATCATTTTCATAAAATATATCAGAGTATCAAAACTATGTAATTCAATCATTTCACTTATTAACCATATGAATAGAAACATCCACTTCAAGAGATAAATGAATTACATGAGATGATATTGATAATCCATAAGAATATGATAAATAATAATTTTCCCTTGATATTACTATTACAGGAACAATAATTGATAAATAAAGGTATTCTTCTATATAGTTTCAAAGGAAATTATGTTAATATCATCCTTCGAGGATGCATTATTTTATATATATTAATAAAATTCACTGTTCTCTGTAAATATTTACTATCATCAAACCGCTTCTCATGGTTATATTATTATTATTTTTTGTAAACAATCACAACACAATGATCATTTGAAAAACATCATATTCACCTTGAACATGATTTATTATAAAATCATGTATGTTTTTATTTAGTTCATGGAATGAAATCAAGAATTTTCAATAAATATTCTCATTCACTCTAGGGAATAAATTAAAATTATTTTTTCAAGTTTTATAGTGTCTCCAAGACAATTGCATGAATATTTAATTTATAAATTTTATCAATTTTATCCATTTTTGGGGATTAATATGTATATAATACATTTATTATTATTCATCAAATAACATTTAATTTCACTAAAATTTTTTATAATAAATAAAATAAAGATAAATGAAATAAAAAAGACATTATTTATAAATATTCAAATAAAATATCATCTTCATTATGAGCCTTTATAGATCATAATAAAATATGAAACCTTCATGGTGAAAAAAGGAATAAGTGAGATGAAATTTCATGGTTCATGACATTATTATAGAAATTCTTCTCAATGTACGACATGTAAGAGATGTCAATCACTGATCATCAAACTTCAGTTTGATGTATGGTGGGTATGCATTGTTCATTACTCAATAACTTCTGGTAGTGTTGTTTTATTATTTTATTTTATAAATGATGTTTGTCACAAAATTGACCACATTGGTTATTCATCACATTCTCTTCAAGGAATAGAGTAAACAATTCCATTCAAGAGTCATTACAACTCTTCAAAAGATCATTATTTTTCCTACAAAAAAAGATTTAGAAAATCTTAGATTATTTTCAAATTTACTATGTGTGGAAAAATAAATGTAACAATATCTTGCATATAAAATAAGACTCTCAGTTTGATGTAGCAGTGGAGTCGATGCATACGTAAAAGATTATGTCAAAAGAAGAATGTTTATAAAAAACATGTAACATACCTTTTTACCATGAAACTTATCATATTTGGATGATGACATCATTGTCATGATGCACAATGTTAAGAAGACGATCATGATGATAACGTGTTGTGAAATTGATCGAACACCGATTGAAAATGTGAATAATTTCGAAACAATAAATGTAAGAACGATCATTGGCGTAGCACATTATTGATGAAGAGAGCACTGAATTTGTGTATGATGTTGACGATGACAACTGGAAATACAAATAACAGATCAATAAAAGAAGTAGAGAACATAGTATTGATCCAAAATAACCCAAAATTTCATTAACATAGCACTATATTTATCTAGTACATGAGATATGATCCAATACTGTGAATATGGAAGGTTGGCCATTAAGAGGTTAATTAATTGGGAATTGAGGAGTCATTATTATTGTCATAATTATGACATCCATTAATAATGTTTCATAATAATTATTATCAATAATAATTATGATAATTAAACATAACTCCCAATCAAATTTAATTTAATTAACCATAAACATTTTACACCACCATTATTCTTATTATATAATATAATAATAACAACAAATATTCCTTAAATTTTATTAACTCATCACCATTATTATTATTATTATTATTATTTACGCTTGCCACATTGACCACGCCGACCACCTCATTGGATGTATTAGTTCGACCATCATCAAGTCCTCTCCAAATAGACTCCACCATAAGATCCCATGCACGACCTCCTTTTGAAGCCATCCCTATCATATCACACATCCTTGCCCCACACCAACTGAGAAAATGAGGGTTATCAAACTAATCACGAACCACCTCTGATTACAAACACTGGCCCGTTCACCAAACACCATCCTGCTCATTTACCAAAATTTCCCCCAAATTGTTGATCCACATGTCATTCATGATACTCCACTGAATCTGCAGGTTTGATCCCACTTGAACCCACCCCATCAATGTCGAATTGTGACCCTGTGGTATAATGATGAAGAATGTAAATAATGGTGGTGGAAAGTCACCAATAACAAATGTGATAAGCATCGTTGGCCAAGCATTCTTGAAAAACGATTTCATAGCATGGAAATATGGGTGGGAAACATGAAATAACAAGAAATAAATTTAAAGGATAATTTATTTCGATACAAGAGCTCATGTAAAGGCTCAAATTTACACAGATCAAAGAGAGGTAATTGATCATGATCAATATTTTAATTATAAGGGTGAAAACCCACATATAATGAGTCGAACCTCTATTTTATATTGATCACCAATAAATAACACATTCTCCATTGATTTTGGAGGAGAATTTGTGTTTTATACATCCTAATCCTCTTGATCCTAGAGTTTCATCAACATTCTATTTGATTCACCAACAAGAAAGAGGGGAGCCTTGCTGGTGGTGGGAGAATTATGAGCCAATCATGCTGAATTATCCATAATGAAATATTTATAGACACTTGGTTTAATTTAATTTAAATTAATTAATTAATTTATTTATTTTTTAATCCACTTAAACACACAGCCATCGGGTGAGGGGTCCAAACATCCCACACCGACTCATTTTGTATCATGCTTAGGGTAAACACCATGTTCCAAACCCAACTGTGGTCTCAAATTTCTGAACCAATCAAATATTTAAGAGTTATCATGTTTTATTTAATTAACCACACACACAATATAAAATATAATTAATATTTTTTTATAAAATTAATTTTGGGCACATCGGGCCTTAGAATCGCAGTCATCTCAGTACCTAGCTCTGAAAAGGTATATAGAAAAATTTTAAAGTCTTACAAGGAAAAAATCATGTCATTGCAAAGACAACCCATCTCTAAATAGATAGTTTAGAGACATTATTATTAAAGATATATTGAATGAGGATGAAGGTTTCTCATCAACCGAAACAAAAAATCCAGACCATGGAAGGATTAATCCCATATTAAGCCCACTATGAGAACCAGTTCAACATATCTTATAGATGGGTAGAATCCTCATGCTAGCTACATCAGTTCATTGGTATATGACTATGATTGGGATGAGTAATTTGAATATTATAATAGTTTGTAAAATGATCTTTTATGTTTTCTCTATCTTTTTTCTATTTGAATAAGGGAAGAGTTTTCATGTATAACTCTTCCTCATCTTCTTTTTGCAACTACTTTTTCGTATATTTTAATAAATAGTCTTTTACATTGACCTTCCAGTAAAAAAATATAAATATTTGTAAATATATTTATTTATAATTATAATAATAAATATATATATATTAAAATAATTACAAAATTATAATAAATATATGTAAATAATAAATATATCAAAAGTTATAGCTAGAAGTAAAGGTCTAGACCTTTTACTTAAATATGAAAGAAGAATATTACAAGAGAATTGATGAGGTAAAACAAAGAGACTTTCCATCATTTAAGAAAGAAGTTTATTGACCATTATATGAAGGATCATTTTCATAATCATAGTTATATTCATTCACAGTTTCCCAATCCGATTGTGAATTACCTTTTTTGAGAATACTAAGGATGACTACATTGGAACATTCCTTCTTTATAGTGAGCTTTATCTTTGATTATATTAAGATGTTCTAGTTGAAACATTCCTTGGTATAGTAGAATAATCCTTCTATGACCTTATTTTGGGTGGGACCTGAGTTATATCTTCATTGTTGATTGTCTTTCCATTTCCATTTATGAGAATATCCTTAAATGAAACATCTCCACCACTACCTGGTGGCCTGATATGAGTAGTGTCCAATAAAACTATTCGTTGCTCATTGTCACTAATAACATAAGAGATATTACCCCATTTACCAGAAACTCTTAACGATCTAAAAGAAATATAAATATCATGATAATAATACAGTTTCTAATGATCATCGGATTGCATACACCCATACTCTTGTGAAACATGTCTTGAGAAGTTTGTTGTTAGTGGCTTCGAAATGAAACCATGTCCTTCAGGTGATGATAGAGAGTCCTTTAGTGAAACACACTAGACAAGAACCTCATTTGCAGGCTCATTCAGTGCCTCATCAGGTTCCTGATTATCATCCCCTGTATGCTTCCCATCATGTCGAGGGAATTGATTAAAAATCAAAATACATTTATAATTATCAGCAAAATAATAAATAAATTTATTGTATAAATATATATTATTATATAAATATATATAATTACATGAAATTATTTATAATTATATACAAATATTTTTAAATATATATTAAAATAATTATAAAATTATAATAAATATATTTATTATAATTATAATTATATAATTATATATAAATATATTTAATTATATAAAAGTATTTATAATTATATTCAAATAATTTTAAATTTTGTTTATTTAAAATTATATAAACTAAGACAGATCAGTCATGGATTTGTAAACCAAAACCATGACCCCAAATTTATTAATAAAAGAAAAATGTATAAGGAAGGAATCAAGTCAATAAAGGAAAAAAATTCCCACATACTACTACAAACTTGGTTTATCCTATGTTAGGGCTTTAAAAGAACTGTTAAATACCCCCTTGTTAGTGTAAGAAAAAGCACTATTAATGGGGGTATTTAATGACACTTTTTAGCAAAATTAAAGGGGGTCTTTAGTAGTTCTAAAAAAGTGATGTTAAATGTGGACCTTTATCAGTGTTTGTAAAAATCACTAATAAAAGCCCCCCCTTTATCAGAACTATTAAAAAAGTGATGATAAAGGGGGGCCCTTTATCATCATCAGTAAAAAAGCATTGATAAAGGGAATATTTCAAAAAGTATTATATTTCATTAAAAATAATATATAAATATATTTATATCAATAAAAATATATTATTTTTGTTAATATGTTTTACATAAGGATAAATAGGAATTTACACTTAATATATAAGTTATTTATTGAAAATAGATTAATAATAAATAAAAAATAATATTAATTAATAATTTTATAAATATTTTCGAGTGATAATCAGTTAATATAAATTTTAAGATAAAAAAGTCAAAAAAACCATAAATTATGTAAAATAAGTTGAAGATGTAACTCAAATTTCAAACGACCATAACTTTTGATCTGAGTGTTTTTTTGGGCTCTACCACATATCAAATCGAATATTGCAATTAGATCTATTCCGTATTAACTTAGAGGAACCCCATTACCACTTTTTGAGGCCAAAAAGGCCTAGAAGGCCTTCAAAACTATGTTTTTACTTGGGGTACCGTAATTTTTTTACATTCAATGGATTTTCATTCCCATTTAAGAAGGATTAATGGTATTTTTTAGTGAAAACTGAATTTATTCGTAGGTATAACATTCATATTGATATTATGGTCTTGTTTTTTATTTCAAATCATATTATACTATTATTTATAATCCAATATATAAACAAATATTCTTATTTGTTTATATATTTAGACATAAAAAATTAATTTTATAAATAAATTTATAAACATATTTACATATAAAATATACTTATCAATATATAATCCTTATCTAAATAAAAACAGTTGGAGTTGGTGCCCTAGAACCAACTTCTTTGTACTTTATGATAAACATGTAATCATTTTTTGAATATTAATAAACTACTTATCACATCATGATTATTCTTCTGTGTGACATAGTATGTGATAATGTCGAAAGTGTTGCTGTCACACTAAAAGGTTATAGTAGTTCCCTGCTATGACGATAACTCAGTAGTAGTAAAACTCTATTCTTGAATAAATGTTCTATAGCTGAATGTTATAATTTGAGGGACAAAAATGATACAAGCTATCATGGGTGGAGACTCATAGGACTCTGAGTTACCTTTTTATGGTGTATGCCCTTGGTAATATCTATTAGGATATTATGAGAACATGACCCGCCAGTAGGAAATCCACATTTATACGTGTCATTGAATGTTCCAATCCTTGGATGTGTGTATTGGTCCTTAGACTTTAATATTATTATTAATGAATATTATGAGTCATATACTTTGATTAATTGACAAAAATCATGATGAAAAATTTTCACAGTGTGGTAAGACATGTTGGATGTTTCATGAGTAATATTGCATTAAAAAATAATGTGAGAAAGGATTTATCCCTTCTTGTACATTAATGGAAGTCAATATCTTAGGCCCTTTGCTAGAAATGATATAGGCTAAATAAATCCACGACCATGGAAATCTATAGGCAAGTTCTATTTCCTGAAAGTCAAAGATAGAGACATTGATCATATAGGTTGATGGCACTAGTATGTAATATACTAAATTAGAGATATTGTGATAATGAAATTATATTACACAGTAAGTATCTATATAAGGTGGCATGTCATTGCAGTATTAACTTCTTTCTCTGTGAGTTCCTTGGTGTGTTGCTAGACACTGACCTTGGACTTTATGCTGCTTCACCTAATGCCACTAAGAAAGAGGCCTAGAGGGTCACACACAAAGTGTATCTAGAATTCGAGATAAATAATATATTATTATTTATTATATAATAGGTTGAATAAATATTATTATATCACATGGTTTAATAATTATTCATGTATGTTTGTTGACATTTATTCTGAATCTAGTTATTTGAGACTTTATATTGTGAGATAAATATTTAATAAATATTTATTTTCAGTTTAGGGAATATAATATTTATATATTTATTAGAGAATAATGTAGTGATATTTATTTAATAAATAAATAGAGATTACTCAAGGCCCAATAAATAATGTGGAGGAAAGGCATACCAAGTTCAATTGTCTGATGATAAATAACAAATATTAGAATATTATTTAATAAAATAAAATTTAATTTTAATTCATAAGTTAAGTGAATTTGAGAAATAATAATAATATTATTAGTATTTTTCATTCGGTTTTTCTTCGATTAAATAAATAATTAAGGGCACTTGTGAAATTATTTTATTTTAATCCTAGAAATATAAATACACAATTATGTTATTTTCCTCATTATCCAATTTAGTAGTGCACAAAAATCTTAGAGAATCCTCTCAATCCTTGAGATCCCTCATCTCTAAGAATGATCTCATGAACGAAGAGCAATAATCCTCCACTAGACCAAGGAGAATACTTTAGAAGTGGTTCTCAAGGTGATCATAGGAGGACGATGCAAGTGCAAAGATCTTCCATTCTAGCACCCAAAGACTCCTTTGGTGACATCTGTATATTATTAGAACATGTGTGGGCCACATTGATAGGAAATATACACTTGGTTTCTATAACACCTTCATGGTTTAATGAAGATCTGTCACCAAAATCATCAATAAAGAAAGAATTATTTAGATGTAATTCATTATCTAATTAAATTAATTATTAAAAATATGTGTTGATATTTATTATCTCAATTTTTTTGTTATTATCCATTTTCGATTTCTTTGATTCAATTCCATGGATCGTGACATTAATCATCGTATAGTTATCAGATTGATCATCGATTATAATGAAAAAACAACGTTAGGAACCACCCAATGCATGCTTTCGCTGCGCCCGAATCATTCAAGTGGTGTCAGAGCGGACACATAATTTTTTATAATTTTTTAAAAATATTTGGTGATTTAATTATTTGAAATTTAGTTTTTCAATTCATGTTTTATTGTTCTATTAATATGAATTTCTAGATCTATTTTTTCCTCCTGTATTTCTCACATATCTAATCATGATGTTTAATTTTATGATTAAAATAAAATTGAGGAACTCATCTAGAGGTGACAAGGTTTCTTGGCTGGATAACATAGGACTAAACACCTTGTAATTAGAGTTACAAGTTGTGTAGTCATGTTCAATGCATTAGTAATTATTTTGGAAATTAATTTTAGTAGTATGCATTGAATACATGCATTAAATTGCACTGCATATTGACCAGAATTTTATGGCGCATGGTCAAATAGACTACATACTTTGTAGAACATGTACACGACATATAATCCCTTTGAGTCATAGATGACCTATGTATTCCATACACGACATACCTGACTAGTGATAATGTAACTCAAAGTCCACATAACCTATGGCCTATGGGATACACTATGTACTCCAAATTTTCCAAGGTATGATTAAAAAGTCGAGTCCCTAAGCATGTACCTCAGATAGATGGTAAGAGATGTACGTGCCATGTAGATCAGATCTACTCACCATGTACTTATACTCGTTATAAAGATTTAAAATTTATTTTTTATATTATGTAAACCTTGAGACATGTTTTTGTGTGTGATCATTAAGTTTATAAGACATGCCATGGGATAGGTTTTAAAATTTATATATAAAAATGTTTAATTAATATCTTTGTAATGTTGAAGATCTTCATATCATGTATGAGTTGTATTAAATTTGTTTCTCTGTGTGTATTAAATCATGGAAGGTTATATAAAATTCATGTAATCATTAATTTGATACTACACGTCATGAAATAATACGATAGGTCATGTGTGCTAAATGTCACATAGAATAAATTGTATATGATTATAATACTAGTTTGTTAGATTTGGATGGGTATTCACCAAGTTTCCTCCAAGGTACATTTATTTACAAGGTTGATTTTAAATGAAATTATTTTATTTGTTTTAAATTATAATAGATGATAATATCTATGAAATTCAGATAAGGATTAACAAAAAAGGATTGACTAATCAAAGATAATAATTAATCAATTGGAGCATGATTTATCTTAATAAGAACAATTAATAATTGAATGATAGTTTTATTAAATGCATAACTAGTTGCATTCATGTGGATGATCATGATATGAACAAAACATTTTTATGTGATTGTTTTCATTTTATTTATTATTAAATAAAATTATTGGCCTACGTTCCATATCTTCTTTCATTATATAGGGCATGCGTGCCCATGGTTCCTTTTATGTAAACCCCTTTTCCACCTCACTTGCGTGTGAGTAAAATGAATATGCAATGGATAGAGCTACCAAGTTAGTGGATGCAATTCAAGTTTGGAGCTGAGGAAAAACCAATATATGGAGATAAATAGGTGGTTTAGTGGGAAGCTCCAACAAGAACATTAATTGGTTCAATGTGTTTTTCCCCTAGGTCAACGATTAATTTATCAAACGCTAGACAAACTAAGAACTTGTAAGTGCTCATGATCATACCACATCATTATTTTATTTCTATCAGGTACCTAGTTATTTTAGTAGGGATTTTATTTCATGATCACATAATTAATGAATTAAAAACCACACAAGATAAAACTAAAATAAACCATATTATGTGTAAATATTATCTAATACAAGATTACTTAATCAATTAAATCCCACATAATATTTAAAAGAATGTGATAAATAATATAATAGTAAATTTATGCATAAAAGGAAAAAATCCCTCAATTAAATATTAGTTCAGTATAGCCTTCCATTACTTAGGTTAGAATAGAACCATAGTTCAAAGTGCATGACCAACCAAAGTTGGGATGATTTCAATTATCGGGGAATTATACCTTGGTATTTTGGGTTAAATTAACATAGTTGACATTAGAGGTTGACTGAAAAAGTAGGAATTAGTGTAACTAATAGGAAAAGGTTGAGGAAATCCAATTAAAGGATTTTTTTATTGGGGAGTCCACTCAACATATCAAGGAATAGTGAGTTAGAGAAGTTGGAATTTTTAATTTCTACCTAAAACCATTCAACTTGTCCAACAAAATTTGGGGTAATGAGAATGGGAATATGGATCCTTACCACTAGAATGTCCAAGAAATATGATATTCCAAATTCAATGGTAAGGGATATTGGGTTTTGATAAAATAGTGGGAGACTAAAAAATATTAAATTTATTTATTTGTCTAAATTTATCATATAAATTAATTAAATTATGATCATCCTATTTTGTAGAAAAAAATAAAATGACATCAAACATATCATTGAAATCCATTATCGAGAAGGAAAAAATTCCCACAAGAACAAATTTATAAGAGTGGAAAAGGTTCATACATGTCATCCTTCAACACGAAATGAAATGGTATGTGATAGAAGAACTTTACTAGTTTTTCTTGGAAATAAGGAAATTGATAAAGATCTATCTCTCTATGAGAAATATATAAATTATTCTACAGATATTCAGTGCTTTAGGCTATCATCCATATCCAATGAGATTTTAAAGGAACATGAGGATATGGATTCATATAGCATGATATCTCACCATAGGTATATCTATCAAGAGAAGGTGAGATAATAGAGGTATGAGATCTACAATGATTTTTTCACAACTAATATTGGATATTTTGTTCCAGATGGGACTCATGTACTCAATATTATTAGCTACATTGAATGCCTCGACAAATTTAGGGATTAAATTCCCAGTTGAGTTTCATAAAGATCTCATACTTTCATCACTACCCAATACCTTATCCAAATTTATTATTAATTAAAATATGAGCAATAGTGAGAAGATTCTTCTAGAACATCTTATTTTAATTTTCCATGTGGATGAGGATATGGGGCATGATAAACCCAAAGTCCTTATGGTGAAAAAGAAAAGGATGGACAATGAAAAGGGGCCGATGACTTATAAATAATCTAAAGCTCCTGAGAACTATCTTAACAAGAATAAGAAGTTATAGAGGAAGGGTAAGGAAAAGTAGGTAGTATTTTTTCATATGGAAAGTCAGGCCACTAGAAGATGAACTGTCCCTAAAAGAAAGGAGAATCTAAAGGTGAATTCATTATCGAGTGCAGTATTTCAATTTATACACATTGGGTATTAGATAACACTTGTGGTGCTCACATTTTTATCTAAATATTGAAACCAAATATATTTAGAAATATTTATAGAGGAGAGGTGGATTTG
Organism: Viscum album; assembly: GCA_963277665.1. Classification (NCBI taxonomy): domain Eukaryota; kingdom Viridiplantae; phylum Streptophyta; class Magnoliopsida; order Santalales; family Viscaceae; genus Viscum; species Viscum album. The sequence continues at coordinate 331,890,764 of OY728128.1, forward strand.
AGAGCTACTAATGGAGTGAGGTTGGTTACTATAGCCCTTGGTGACTTCCACCATTCATTTAAAAAAAATGATTTTGGTTTTAAGAGATATTTATTATGTACCTATAGTTACCAAGAACATAATTTCTAAATCATTCATAGATATAGATGGGTTTGATTTAAATTTGTAAAATAAAAGTTTTTTCTTTTATAAGGACAACATATGTTATGGTATATAACATTTAAATAATGGTCTTTATATATTAAATAACTAAAACCAAGTGTTAAAAATCAATAACTAATTAAGTTTACATGACTCATATAATACCAAGATCTGGAATCACCACCTTGTTAAGGTAAATAAGAATCACTTGACAAAGATTTTTCAAGATGGGTTTTTAGACTCTTCTGAGATAAAAACACTTGATAGAGATCATGCATGTTTATAAGGGAAAATGCACAAACCACCATTTGGTGGATAGGGTGAAAGGGCCAAAAAGCTTCTAGGATTCGTATATACAAATTTGTGTGGACCATTTCTAGTAGGATCTAGAGGTGGATACTCATACTTCATATATTTTACTGATGACTTGAGTGTAGAGGGATATATTTACTTGATTTGGTATAATTCAGAGTCCTTTAATAAATTCATGGAATTTAAGAATGATGTAGAGAATCATCTTGAAATAAAATAAAGAAGCTATGATTATATGGAGGTGGTAAATATCATAACCAAGTGTTCACTAAATTTCTATAGGAGTTTGGGAGTCAATCACAATACAATCCACCATATACTCCATATTGGAATGGTGTTAGTGATAGAAGGAACCTTACCTTGTTGGATATGTTAAGGTCGATGATGATTCATGAAAATATTCCATTATAATTTTATGAATATGAATTAAAAACTCCAACATATAGATTAAATCAAATACCAACTAAAGCATCAAATGGAATTCCCTTTGAGTTGTGGAGTTGATAGAATACCATTTTATCGCATACATGTGTATGGGGTTGTGACGTGTTTGTTAAGGACTTATTAGGAAACAAATTATCACCCTGTGGAACAAGATGTTTCTATATAGGGTATCCCAAGGAAGAAAATGGATACCACCTATACAACCCCTCAGATAAGAAAGTGACTCTCACTAGACAAACTTTATTTCACGGGAGGGAGAAGATCCTAAAAAAGGGGAGTAGCAGAAATATTGACTTCAATGAAGTTGATGCTAAAGATATACGTGAGTTGGTATAGGAAAATATTCTATAGGTCCCTGTGGAATATGTAGTTCCTGAAACATAAGTACTACATAGGATCTCAAGGGAGGTAAGAGAGCCAAAGAGATATGGTTTTCTAGTCATCAAGGACGGTGACTCAATATTGGTTGATGATAATGCATCTCTCTCCTATAAATAGGTAGTAGAGAGTTCAAAATATATGAGATGGCAATAAAACATGAATTTTAAATGGATTCCATGTATCATAACCAAGTTTGGGTTCTAGTCGATGCACCAGTTGATGTAAAGCCTATCAGATGAAAATGGGCATTCAAGAGGAAACTGGACATAGAAGGTAAAGTAAGTACCTATAAAGCAAGGCTTCTGGATAATGGGTTTAAATGAATTAAGGAATTAAATACGATGAAACCATTTCACTAGTGTCCATGTTTAAATCCATTAGTATTCTACTGGACATAGAATCTTACCATTACTATGAGATTTGGTAGATGGATGTCAAAACTGCATTCCTTAACGGGAACCTTCAGGAAGATGTCTATATGACACAACCAAAAGGATTTTTGACTCTCGGTGATGCCAAAAATATTTGAAATTTACAAAGATCCATTTCTGTACTAAAGCAAGCATCTAGGTCATGGAACATTCAATTCGATGAATCCATAAATGAATTTAGTTTCATTAAGAATGAATATGTGTCTTGTGTTTACTTGAGGTTTATTGGAACTGAGGTTTTCATCCTAGTAGAATATGTTTATGACATATTACTTATAGGAAGAAACATACCAGTCTTATAGTTAGTTAAGGATTGGTTAAACATGTTCTTCTATGTGAAGGAATTAGGTGAAGTAGTCTACATTCTAGGGATAAATATCATTCATTATAGATCCAAGAGGCTCCTTAGAATAATTCAAAGTACATATATTTACTAGATACTAAAGAGATTTGGTATGGAATAATCCAAGAGGGGATTGGTTCCTATGTAACATGGTTTACATATTTATAAGAAAATGTGTCCCAGGAGAAAACAACAGAATTAAAGAATGAGTAAGATCCCATACGCTTCAATGATAGGATCAAAAATGTACTCCATTTTATGTACTAAAATTGATGTTACGTATGCATTGAGCACAATAGGTAGATATTAAGAAGATCTAGGAGAACAAAATTTGATTGCTATTAAAGAAATTCTTAAGTATCTGAGAATATATAAGGATAGGTTGCTAGTGTATGTAGGAGACAAGGAGTTAGTCATCAGATGTTATACTGATGCTATTTTTTAGAAAAATCAGAATGATCTGAAGTGGTGATTAGGATGTTTTTTCTATCTTAACTAATGAGCTGTGAGCTGGAAGAGTTCAAAGAAGCTATTTGTCATTGATTCTACAGTAGATCCTGAGTATATAGCAGCTTCTAATGCATCCAAGGAAGCCATTTGGATTCAGAAATTTTAAAGAAGGTTGATGTGTTACTCAAAAGTAAATACCCTTTCACATTGTATTGTGATAATACTATAGTAGTGGCTGTTGAAAAAGAGCCAAGTTCACACCAATAGACAAAGAACATAATTTAGAAGTATCACCTCTTGAGAGATTTTTATAAAAGGGATGAAGTTGTTTTGAGAAAATTACCCACATAAGAAAATATGGAAGGCCCCATGTATAAAGATCTATCTCAGCAAAAGCATGAGTTTCATATGAGATCTTGCAAACTAAATGTTGCTAGTAGTTGGATTTAGTGCAAGTGGGATACTATTGGAGTTGGTTCCCTAGAACCAAATTCATTATACATTATGATAAACATGTATTCATTTTTTTGAATATTAATAAACTACTTATCACATAATGGTTGTTCTTATGTGTGATATAGTAAGTTATATTGTCCTAAGAGTATTTGCCGCACTAAAAGGTCATTGTAGTTCCCCAATATGATGAGAACCCAGAAGTGCTACAACACTATTCTTGAATAAATTTTCTATAGTTGGATGAAATCATTTGAGGGATACAAATGATACAGGCTATCAGGGGTGGATACATATAGGGATTTGAGGTATCTTCTCATGGTGTATACCCTTTGTAATATCAAGTAGGATATTATGAGAATGGGACCCACCAGAAGGAAATTCACATTTATACATGTCATTAGATGTTCCTATATATATACATCTGTATTGGTCCTCAGACTTTACGATTATTATTAATGCATATTATGAGTCATGTAGTTTAATGTATTGATGATAATTGTGATGACAGATGTTCACAGCGAGGTAGGATATATTGGGTGCGTCACGAGTAATATTGGAATAGTGAATAACATGAGAGATGATTAATCCTTTCTATTCATTAATAGAAGTTTATATCTTATGCACTTTGATGGAAATGATATAGATTAAATAAATCCATGTACATGGTGATCTATAGGAATGTTTTATACAAGGAAATTCAAAGAAAAAGACATTGAGCATATAAGTTGATGGCACTGGCATGCAACCTACTCGATCAGAGATATTTTGATAAAGGGATTATATTACATAGTAAGAATCCGTATGGGGTGACATGTCCTTGTGGCATTAAATTCTTTCTCTATTTGTTCCTTGGGGTGTTTCTAGACACTAACTTTGGACTTTAGGCTGCTTCGCCTAATTCCACTGAGAAAAAGGCCTAGATGGTCACAAAAAAAGTGTATCAAAAATCACAGTAAAATAATATATTATTATTTATTATTTAATAGGTATAATAAATATTATTCTTGTACATGGTTTAATAATTATTCATGTATGATTGATCACATTTATTCCATCACTAGTTATTCAAGAGAACATATTTTGAGTGAAATATTTAAAAAATATTTATTTTATATTTAGTAAATATAATATTTATTTGTTTATTTTTTATAGAATAAAATAGTGATATTTATTTTATAAATAATTATACATTATTCATTCCACAATAAATATTGTGGAAAAATCCAAACCGAGTTTAATGATCCAGTGAGAAATAATAAATATTGAATATTATTTAATTGAATAATATTTAATTTTATTTTCAATTTAAGAACATGTAAATAAATAATAATAATAATATTATTATTTGACATGGGGTTTTTCAAGGATTAAATAAATAATTAAGGTCACTTATGCAAATTAATTTAACCCTAGCAATATAAATACTCAATTATGTTATTTTCCTCACCAGTCAATTCAGTGCTACATAATAATCATGGATAATACTCTCAATATTATAGAGATCTCACCTCCAAGAATGTTCTCAAGAATGGAGAGCAATCCTCCTCCACTAGATCAAGGAGAACCCTTGGAAGCGTTTCTCATGCCGATCAAAGGTGGGCGACAAAAGCATAAGGATCCTTCTTATTAGCACCCAGAGACACCTTCGGTGATATCTAGAGATTCTTGGAACATGTGTGGATCATCACTAGAGTAAATATACATTTGGTTTTTATAATGCAATGATGGTACATGACAGATCCATCACCGGATTCATCAATGAAGAAAAAATTCATTAATGTTAACTGTTTATCTAACTAAATTAATTAGAAACAATATGTATTCATCTCATCTCTCTTAGTTTCAGTGTTATTATCCATGATCTATTTCCTTGATTCAATTCTATGGATCATAACATTCATCATCATATAGATCTTGGATTGATCACTAATTATAGAAAAAAGAAAATTTGGGCACCGCCCGACACGCACTTCCATTGTGCCCGAAACCATCAAAAACTAATATAAATTTTATTTAAAATGAAAATGTATGAATATTTATAAAATTATACAATTAAAGTATATATAATTTGTATATATATATATATATATTAATATGTGTGTATTGAAAAAGAGAAATATATTCTAATATATGTATATAAATTTTAATACATATTATATGTAAATAAATATAAATATGTATAATTATATTTATAGATGCATATATATATGTACATATTTATTTATAAACACAAAAAAACATATTATTTATATGTATTTAAATATATATATATAAATAAATAAAGAAATAAAGAAATATATAAATATATATAAATATATGGATAAAAAATGTAACGATATATATATATACACATATATATAAATATATATATATATATCATAAAATGGAAAAAAATATAGGGGAGTGAAAAAGGTGAGTGCGTAGAAGCTGGAGGTCTCAGGTTCGAAACTCACCAGAGGTAGGGGCATGTGCGGGAGAGTGGAATTATCAAAAGTGCTGATAAGGGGGAGGGGGAGTACCCACTAGCACTGATAAAAGGGGGCGGGGTGTGCTGATTAAAGGATTGGCGAGTTTGAACAAAAAAAATTACCCCCCTTTATTAGGGCCTTTACCATTACTTTTTTAGCGCTATTAAAGGCTTCCTTTAATAGCACTAAAAAAACACTGATAAATTCTCCTTTATCAGTGCTAATAAAAAAAATTTATAAAGGCCTGTTTATCTGTTATTTTTAGTGATGTTAAAAGGGAAATTTATCAGGGCTTTTTTCAAGCACTATTAAATCCAACCCTTTAACATCGCTCTCATTATCAGTGCTTCTAAATCAATAACAAAGACCTTTTACTAGTTTTGTTAAAGGCCAGATTTGTACTAGTGACCTCAGAATTAAAGTAGCCTAATATAGTAAGTCAATCCATGCATGTGACTCTAGATCCAAAATTCCTCAGATATCTTCCTTTTCCCTTTGGTTATCGACCTCTCTTCCAAGATTTGGCCCTTTGTGGGGCCTCATATTCTACATCTGATTACCATTAAGAGAAGTCCTCCGGAGAGGAGAAAATCCTAAATTTACAAGGTAGATCCCTAAAGTCCTTACGGGGATTGAATCAGAACCCATGTTCAATGTTTATTGACAACAACTTCTAAACTGTTAAATAGTCATTGAAATAGAATACATCTGGCTCCATCATAGAAAAAATGACATCAAGTTGAAAAAGAAAAAACCATTCTACCACTTCTTTACTGAGGTCGTCAGTTGTCCTTTCACCTTTCTGGTCCTCTGGTGGTATGATACAAGAGTTTTTTTCCAATGCAATATCACATTCCTTACACGAGGCATTTCCAAATGATACATATGAATTTTTTTGTTTGGTAAAATATATGGGGTGGATAAAACCACTCCACATTCCCAAAACCATTAGCGATCCTACTTGAGGGATTTTAGTTGGATGTTCAACCTTTTTTTGGTCTTTGATCAAGGAAGACTCACCCTTTGCAGTTTGGGGGGGGGGGGGTCAGAGGCTTCCATTCTAGATGCACCCACAAATTCTCCTAATTTAACTCCTTGAAATTCATCTATCTTAATAGTATCATTAGTTTTAAATGACTCCAAAAATGAATAAAAAGAAGTGGACATGTTACGAACTACCATTTTGTTTTTTCTATGTAGAGAAGAGATCTCCCAAGCATCTCCCTTTCCAACTATTCTGTCACACTTACTGAAGTAAGAAACTTATAAAAAATCAAATTCATCTATATCATCATTAAAGGACAACCCATAATTTTATATATCCACATGTGGTTCTTCCATGGTATACTAAAAAACCCCTAGGTTCAGTTCATTACCACCTACAATAGTAATCAGTCCTTCATTGAATGTGGTTTCTCCCCTAGCATTGAACATCTTCTTGAAAAGTAAGTCTCATTTAGGCTAAATCATGTTCCTTTCCAAATTCCCCACTTACTTATAAATAATACCTTCTAAATATTAGGAATGGGCTACTAAAGGGGAATTAGTCAAGAAATCAACATGCTATGATGTTCAGAAGGACTCAAACCCACACCCTTGTCATCAGAGGCAGAATCACCCCTGTGTTGCAGAGAACTTGCCTTTTTTACATAGCAGTACTTGGATTGAAACCTTGTATAGGACTATGGTTAGCATGAGAAACCACAAGATTATAAAAACCACCAACTAAAATTTCAACAAATTAAGTCTGTATTACAACACTATGAGACATAGGGTCTAGACTAATTCCAGCAGGTGCACTCCTAGGATCCATAGCTCCCAAGTATGATTTACCATCCTTCAAAGAATTTTACACTAGATGGGGTGGTTTATTGAATTTATAGTGATCAATCAAGTGACCCATATTCTTAAAATTTTTGCACTTCATATTATTATGATTATTTACAACAACATTCCCAATGTTTTCACACCTAGAGGAAAATTCAGGAAGCTTCTATGGAGAAATTGATATTTCAATTTAAATTCACAGGCAACAAAATAAATTTTTCCTTAAGGGGAGCTAGAATATCAACCTCAACAAGTTCCCTAATAATGTGACCACACCATTAATTCTGAGTCTGTTTTTCAAACTTGATGTGGATTCCCACGACCGAGGCAATGTCCCAAAGGAACTTTGAGTGGCATAAGAACCAACTTAGACCCTTTATCCATAACCAGACATGATTAATTGTGTTCTTGATCTTTGAGGGTTTGAAGAATGGATCCTAGTCCTAGATCCTAAGAGTTCTAAGATTCAAGAAACATAATTACACACCCCCATGACATGGATTTTAGATTTTTTAAATGGAAAATTATATGAAAAAATACCTTACCTATGGAGGTCAGGCACCAATATTTGAAACTTCATATTTGAGAGAGATTACTATGAACCCCCTCAACCTTCCATGGAATTTAAGGAAGAAATGATGTAACTTGAGTGATGATCAACTGTTGAAATTTCCTTATTCAATCTTTCAAAATCACATGGCTAGGCTTGATGAAGGAGAGGGTGAAATTTTCGGTAACCTTTCTTGAAGAATTCCTAACCTCGTAGAAGAATCGCCCTTTCTCAGCTTTCCCATTCAAACTTTGGGATTCATCTCTTAGGTGAGTGAATTTCAAATCAAGTTTTCGAAAATTTTTATCCGCCATATTCAAATCAATTTCATATTCTTTCTTCATCATATTACAGACAAACACATCCCCCATTTCAAAATAGCATTCCCTAGAGAAGATCATTGCGATTCAGATCAGGACTCTATGAGGAGATTGAAAGGGAAGCTCGTGAATTTTACCGATCTCCTATTAAAAATTATTATATAGTTTTATTTATATATTTTTATTTTCATTAAATGTTTTTAATAATATTAACTATATTATTAAATATTTATTAGTGATTTTATAGCACTAATAAAGAGGGGTTTTATCAATTTTTTTTAAATTTAGTGTTGATAAATGACCCATTTATCAATTAATTTTTGGAAGAACTGATAACTACTATATGCCACTTTATAAATATAACCCAAACTTACAATTATTCAGCTATTGCTTCACTCTCTTGTAGAATTGAAACCTTTCTACCACTATCTCACTCCACTGCTCTCCCTCCTTTCCACCACGCTTCATTACCTCACTCCCTCCCTCTCTACTCTACCTTCCTCCATTTCCGATCTCCCTATATAAAGAACCACCTCTCTTCATCCTTACATTCATTACCACCACTTTCCCTCCTTGATTCCATGCACACTTCCACTCTCTATCACCGTCTCACACTCTCCCACACCCTCCTTTGCTATCTCTAAAACAAATTGACATTCGATCTTAATCGTTTTAAAATTTTTAAGTTTTATTTGGGTTTTTTCAATTTTTTACATATGGATTTTACGGCCATGTCAATTCCATCCTGCAATAGGAATGAGTATGAAAATTTAGGTGATTGACACTTTCCATATGTGATATTTCTCCACCAAAAATTGTTGGTCCCCCAAAATTTCTCATTCCTTCTATGACATTACTCGGAACATATGATGTGAACTATGTTTTTAATATATAATTATTTATATTTTTTAATTTTATTCTAGTAAATTTTGGTGCATCATCATATTTATGATTGTATTCTCCTTGAATTATACTTGTGCGTGTGAACCATACAAAAATCATTTTATTATGTTTGCCTCCTTTTTTTATCCCGCCTAACATAATTGGTGTGTGTGGGTTTAGTATCATTGAATCATTTATTAAATGGATAAAGACTATAGAATATTAATGATAAAATCATCACCATCTATAAAAATAACTGAAGGGTACTAATAATGAATTTATGATCATCTAGGACAGTGAAAGTTTAATAAAAAAGTGTTTAATTTAGAAATGTACCATTCATTAATTCACCCCCACTTATGGTATCATTTATTTAAATACCTTGTGGAGCCTAAAAATAATAAAATTAATTGATAATATTTTTTATATATTAGAAATTAATTTTAGTTTATTTTATATAGAAATTAGAATAAAATTAATATTATAGACATATATTGGTTGAGTTCACTTATTACACACATAGACATCCATGTCCTTTGGTTCTTTGGACTTACACACAGACATGTGAATTTTTTTATGTATAATACAACTAATATCATATATATTAATATATAATATGTAATTATTAATATTTATTTAACAATATTAATCAATATAATATTTTTTATATTTTAGTAATTTTTTCTGTTTATTTTATATAGAAATTTCAATAAAAATAAAATTACTTGCATTGTATGTAATTGGATATAGACATGTAAGGGTTGAATTCATTTAACACACACAAACACACACACACAAACACACACATGCCATTGGGTTCTTTATACACACACACACACATCTATATGTGAATAAAGATGATCATATATATAAATTAGTAATTGGAAAAATGAAAAATGATATATTTAAAAGTATCTATAAAATGAACTTATATTGAGAATTTTGTTAATTTAATTTTAATAATAATATATATTATTATAATACTAAAATTTTTAATCAATATTTATTAATTAAAGTATATATTAAATTTTTTTTACGTATACATATAATTATTTATCAATATAAATATAGATTAATATAATTAATGATATACTTTAAAAAATAATTATTAATTTACCTTAAAAACAATATTTTTAATTATACTTATTAATTAATAATGTTTTTTATTAAATCAATTCAATTTATACATCTATAACTATATATATATATATATATGTATATTTTAGAAATTATTAATCTATAAAAATTTAATTATAAAATATTTTTTTTAAAAATTTATAGTTTTATAATTTTTAATATATTGTGAAAAAATTTATACATTTATATTTTTAATTTAAATAATATATGGATCATGTAAACTATTTTAACAAATATGTGAAATCACTTTTGATTTAAAAATTTCTTAAATATTAAAATTTGTATGAAAATATTTTTCTTAGATTAAAGTTTATCTATTTATTTGTCTTGAGAATTTAATGATATTTTAAAATTGAGGTATGTGATCACTTATGATCGGTTTCTCTCCCTTGAAAATATTTGTTTTTAAAGGCCATTTGATGATCACCTCTATATTGGGTTTTTGTTGGGGATCGATCTCTCTTTGGACCTAAATCAATATAAGATATGTTATATTAGGTTCATGTAATATAGAAAATATTAATGATAACCCAAGTTAGTAAAATAATAACCATTAATAAACAAATTTATGTCTTTAAAATCACAACCATTAATAATCATACCTTACACAAATATTTTTATCATAAGATGAAATTTTTCTATGAAATGGGTTTTATGATTTATTTATTTTGTTAAATATTAATTTTACAGAATCAAATAGGATGGATTTGAATAAAAAAAGGATGTATGCCAATTGAATGACAAAAGAGTATGAGGATGGGGTGAAAGAGTTCATCATGTTTGGAAAAGATCATGCATACGACCCTGCTCAAATCCTTTTTATGTGTTACATTATTTTAATTCATGAAACATTTGTCTAGAGGAGTTGGAAGAACACTTAATATATCATAGAATAGATTAAAGTCAAAAATATTATACTAGACACGGGGAAAAACTGAATCTATATAGTGTCTTGGATAATATTTTGTTTTATAAATTAATTAATATGATTAAAAGTGTGGAAAATGATGAAGACCACATCAAGGATTTGATTATAGGCGTGAACAATGATGAATATCATATTGTGGAAATGACATTGATAGTTGAAGATGAATTTTTGATTATAAAAAATTATTTGGGTGGTAAAGGAGTTGTGAAAAGATGAAATTGTATGTTGGTCGTACTAAATATATATCATTGTCATCCATACTAAAGTTGTATAATTTCAAATATAGAAACATATAAAGTCACACCAGTTTTACTAAACTACTTTATCTCTTGAATGATATGATCCTAAAGGACAATGAGTTTACTTTTTGAACATATGGTGATAAAATAATTCTATTATCAATGGGTATGATCTCAAAAATAATACTTGTCTATCCAAATGTATGTATTCTATTTCATAAGACCACTAGTCACTTAAAATTTACCAAAGTGTCGTGCTTCTCGATACAAGAATGATGAATCATGTCCTACTAAAGTTGTATGATACTTCCAAATCATTCAAAGGTTTATAATCCTATATATTTAATATAATTAACTTGGTATGTAGATATAAGAAAAAAAATGAGAAAATTCATCACCCAAAAGACTCTCCTCAGTAGAAGAGAATTGATCACAAGTATCCTGAATTTGGAAACAAGCCGAGAAACCTCTATCATGCACTATCCATAGATGGAATGAATAATTTTGGTTTTCAAAGAAATAATCACATTATATGTCTGCCTATGTTTCTAAATTATTACTTTCCACCATGGTTATGCATGAAATGAAAATACATTATATTATCTCTTCTTATATCAGGACCAAAACAACCGAGTAATGATATTAATTCTTATTTTTCTCCATTGATAAAATATTTGAAACTATTATATGATTCAGGTGTTACATTTAATTATGATTAAAGAAATGAATATTTAATGTTGAGATCATTAATTTATAGAATGATAAATGACTTTACTTATTATTGAAATTTTTCAGGATATATCATAAATGGTACTCAAGCATGTACCATTTGTAAACCAGATACAGAGTCAATTCGGATGAAACATTTATTGAAGACCTTTTTTATAGAACATTGAAATAATCTACCCTGATGAAATAAGTACTAATATTGGATGAAATCATTCGATTAGAGTTCAGATGAATAAACTACACCATCTCCACTAATGGGCGATCAAATTTTTGAGAAAGTAAATTTTGTAGAAACTACTTTTGGTAATCCATTTTTTAGAAAAATCATTCAAAAGCTGGTTGAAAAAAGTGATCAGTTTTTTTGAATTACCGTACTAGAATTATTTTTATTTTAGACATTTTTTTGATTTCATGTTTGTGGGAAAATATATCTGTTATAGTGTCATTGGAACATTACTAAATGCACCTAGAAAAATGAAGGATGGAATTAAGGCTAGGTTAGACATTATTTACATGAAAATACGTGAAGAGTTGGCCCTAGTGAAGGGCTAAAAACAAACTTTTCTTTCTCTAAAAGCTTAGAATCTTTCCCAAAAGTTGAGATATCAATTTTTCAACTTCTTGAATGATTTAAAGGTTCTATAGGGGTGTTCTTCAAATACAAATAATATCATATCAATAACTGATTTAAATTTAAAGGGTTTTAAATCATATGAATGTATTATTTTGTTATAAGATCAAATGCCCATATCTTTATGTTTTATTTCTCCCAAGAATGTCTATCATACATTAAAACATCTATGTTTCTTTGTCAAAGCTATATGCAGAAATGTCAAAGACCCAACTAAATTTTAAACTATGGAAAATAAAATTGATGTCATAATATATGAATTGGAGATGATATTACTGCTATAATTAATTGATATGATGGTCACTTGATGGTTCAATTGGTAATAGAGATTCAAATATGTGGTACTATACATTATATATGGATTTACCCCATTGAGAGGTATAAGAATATTTTGAAAGGGTATTCCAAAAAATCAAATTCAGATAGATGGTTGTACTACAAAGTGATATGTTATTGAGTAAGCTATTGAATTATGTAACAACTACCTTTATGGTGTGAGAAGCATTGTTCTATTGAAATCTCTTCACTTTGGGAATGTTTTGGGTGAAGGAATTTCTGGAAGAGGTGTTGTCAAAATCACTATTATAGATTAGAAGTAGTCCCACCTTTATGTTTTTTTATAATTGTTTAGAGGTTTACCCATATGTTGAAACCCATAAAAAAATTATTAGGCATTTGAATTCATCAAGGGATGAAGTTTGGATATCAAATACGCATAATAAGTAATTTATAGGATGGTTTCAAGACTATATTTTTATGGATTCATCTAAAAATCCAGATTCAATTTTAGAAAGACATATATGGCTAGCTTGAGAACCAATTGTGCATGCATTATCTTATAATGGCTATATAATTAATGGTTTACATAAGGGTGTTATTTCACCCTGGCCTAGCCTAGATCGGGCTGGGCCATCCCATCAAAAAACTGGGCCCATGAACCATTATTATGGTTGGGTTGGGCTAGCCTAAATAGCTCCATGTGGCGGCCCGTGCCTAGCCTTAGGCTGGCCCAAAACCAACGGGTCGGGCCAGGCCACGACCCGAGTCGGGCCATGGGCCATCCCTTATAGACTTTTATTATTTTCAAAATAAAATAATATACAGTGTTATAAACATTTTTTTAACATTTCATTTAAACTTTTATTTTAAATTGTTTTTAAAATTTTTTTTAAAATGATATTAAAATGTTTATTTTAAAACATATTTCTAACATTTTTTTAAAATGTTTTTAATACATTAATTTTAAATGTATTTTTTTAAAATTGTTTCTTTAATTTTTCTTTACAATTTTTTTAGAAAATGATTTTTCTTTAAAAAAATTATCAAAAATTTTATTTTATTTTTTGAAAATGTTTTAAAAAAAATTGAAATGTTTTTTTAACATGTTTTTTTAAAAAAATAACTTTTTTAAATGTGTTTTTTATTTTTTTTAAATTCATTTTTATAAACGTTTACCTTTTTTTTTGTAAAAATGTTTATTTTATTTTTCCTTTTTATTTACATTTTGTAGTTGAACTGAAATGTTGTGAATTTAATTTTCAATCATTTTACATGTTTTAAATTTATAACTTCATGAATTTCAAAATAAACCCTCAACCTCAATGTCACATAACTATTAAAAATATAATATTTAATTTAATTTAATAAAAAACTAAAATATAGACCAATTCTGAAAATAATTAAAGGCCAAATGATTTATTGGGAAATGTTCAATTAAAAAAATTCTGTTGTCTTTTTCATGTCCAAATAAATATCAATTATTACTACAAATAACATTAACAATAATTTGTAAAATTTTTTAAAAAATTAATGAGGTGTTGGGGGTGAGAAAAAGTGGGTGGATATGCTAATTTTTTTCTAAATAGATTTATACATGGGAATCTATATATATTATATGCTAGTTGTAATAAAAATTAATGAGGGCTTGGGGGGTTCATAGTAGTGTGTGTGGTAATTTTTTACAAATATATTTATATATGTATATATGTATATATAATATATATAATATATGAAAACAGACTTAAAAAAATAATGAGGTTGGGGGACATGCATGAACATCAATGAATGAGTGTTATTTTTTTAATATATATATATATATATATATATAATGTTAAATCATTTATATTCTTTTTCTTTTTTTACTTAAATTTTTACATTTGAAACATTGTTCATTTAATTTTCAATCTTTTTACATGTTTTAAATTTCTTACTTCATGCATTTTATAATCACCCTCAACACCAACGTTATATGACTATTATAATTATTATATTTTATTTTTAGAATTAAAATAAAAAATATAGACCAATTTAGAAAAATATTAATGCCCAAATAATTTATTTGAAAACATTCGATTAAAAAAATGAATCTATAGCATTCTCCGTGTCTAAATAAATATCAATTATAATAATATGTGAAAGTTGTAAAAATAATTAATTAGGGGTTGGGGGTTGCGTAACAATGGGAGGATATATTAATTTTTTTCTAAATAGATTTATACATTTGAATCTATATATATTATGTGAAATTTGTAAAAAAATTAATACGTAGGATATTTTTTTTGTTTTATAAATATATTTATATATTTATATATAATATATACAAGTATACATAAAACACTAATGAGATTGGGGGGATACATAAAAAAATAATGAGGGTGGGGGGGGGGCATGTGCAAACATTTGTGAGTGAATGTTATTTCTTTGTTAACATATAATAGTTATTATATATATATAGTATGTTAAATCATTGATATATATATATAATGTTAAATAAATGATATATATATATATATATATATATATATAGTCTGGTAATTCTTAAATAAGAACACTGCCTGGACCAGTTGGTCTAGGCGCAGCCTTGGAAGCCTGTGGTAAGGGGTTCAAATATCCATACTAGCAATTTTCCAGTTATTTGTTTATAGAAGACTGGATTTTATGAGTTGGGATTCGTATGGGCTAGCAGGATGGGCTTTTTTGGGCCACCTCGGCCCTCAAGAATTCTTGAATAGGCCCAGGCCTGACTAGACAAACCTACGGCCCGAGCCTGGCCCGACTTCGGATTTGCTGGGTTGGGCCACTCGGGCCAAGCCACTCATGCCAAAACTACACCCTTAGTTATAATTTTTTATACAAAAGAACATGATGAACACAGTATCATGAAAAATAGTGGGGTTACACCTGTGGCTGAAGCGTTGCATGTATCTGGTACTAAGGAAGGAAATACAATTTATGTGAATATTTCATAATTTGGCATCGTCAAACAAATATGGGAGTTGTATTATACAATATTCAAAGGAAAAATTTCTCAATGCAAGTCGGTTGATAATAGGAGTGATATTAAAATAGTTGAATTGTGATTCATGAAATTGGATTTTAGTAAGGAAGGGTATAAAGAAGAACTATTTATAATGGAATTATAGGAAGTACACATATTTTATGTTCCAGATCCTACAACCTAAATGTGATCAATTGTTCTGTTATCGACCAAAACCAATGAAGGTTTAGAAATCAATTCAACCAATGATGACCCTTTAATTAGCACATCGTAATAATTTCCCATTGGTCCCAATGTAGATGAGGTACAGTATTTCATAGGAGACCACAATGAAGGGATTTGGATACTTGATAGAGGTGTCAAATCCCTTCAACCTTTAAAAAAAGAGTGTTCAATAATCTGGTTATTTTTTTAATATACATTGTGTCATATCATATTATTATTTTTTCACTTTCACATTTACATAATCTAAATTAAATTTTCAACCACTTTTGCAGATAATGACTTCTACAAATTCTGATGCTCCCAATCATAATGAATGACAAGTTTCTCAAAATGTTGGTGCTCCCAAAGAAAAGGAACAACAACCTTCTACACATATAGATGATACCAATCCATTAGAACAACATATTGATAATGTTGAAGTTGAGAAAATGGTAGAAGGTGAACAACCAATCTCACAAAAAAAGAGCATCCTATCATGATGGTGTTAGGAAAAATTATTAAGATGAGAAATAAAGGCATTAAATTAGAGGTAGCATGGAATGCATATGGAAAACCTATTGACTTGAAAATTTCCATGTTCAATAGTTACATTGGGGTCACAACTCGCATGCATGTTCTCATTGATATATATTTATGGCCCAATGTTTTTCCTGTACTTAAGACACTTATTTGGGATGATATTAGGGTGACATTATGAAATACTTTTTTGTTACACTAAAAAATAAAATATTGAAATGTTGAGTTATAATAAATTATCCCTTTCAAAGTCTATTTATAGTAGATGAACCCCAAATTAAATTTATTTTAATTCTTACTGTAATGACTCACATATTCTTTACCATAATTTTTGATTTTTTTATATCAAATATGTTGAAGGAAAAATAAACCCTCACCCACCAAAAATGTATAAACACTTGATTAAACCAACAAGCGTGTGATGCATTTATTGGTCATCATGAGAAGAAATATTTTCATGTACAATGTGATTGATAATACCTTTCATGAAAATACATGTATTAATTAATTTGATTAAGAATTGTTAATTTATGAAATAATAACTAAGTTATGATAATAAGCAATTGGAAACAAAACCAATATACCCATACTATAAATCAAGGATGGGGTACATTTCACTTGAAAATAAATGGAACATATTTAAAATCTAACATAATACTTTTATGTGATATGAAATAACAACATAATTATTTTCAATTTTTTTATATTGATTGATGAATCAAAATCAAAATCCACATCCATCCCACATCACATTTTATGGAAGGAGTCACATATAAATAAATAAGGTATACTAGTAGATGAAAAATTATAAAAATTGTGGGAAACATGTGTAAGTATGAAATAATATTTTTTTAATTTAAAACTATATTAAATAATAGTGATTCCTTATTTTATTATATTTTTACCTGACTTAGATCCAAGAATCATCATTAGCTATACCTAATGAAGAACTTCTATTAGTGGCCAAGAAATTTCTAGAATAGTATGGTCGTATCAGAGGTGTGGGTTTTGGGGTATTACCCAGAATACATTTTGATATAAAAATGAAGAGGGGTTAAATATAAGAAGAATATAGAAGAGTCTCATACATGAATAGATTCTATAGAATAAAAACTTAATTAGAAGATAAAGTTGTTAGAAAATGTTATGGGAAGGAATGTCACGACCCGACCCAAGATGGGGCTCGAGCCACAACTTCCCTAACCTCATCTCTATATGTCAGGGGCTGGTGACCAACGACGAAGGCATAACTAAAATAGGATGGCCTTTTCATAAATACCTGTATGCCAATACACAAACATCTCAATGCTATAGTGAAGAGGGAATAAAAGTAAAAGATGAAAAATACTATGGAAACCACCATTCATATAAAACCTCTAGACAATACAAGAGTATGGCAGTGTAAACTAAAAAGCGAAGGGGAAAAAATAAATTCCCAACCAAAAATATGTACAAACATGAAAAAATTGAAAGTAAAATGCATAGAGAGTCCATCTATTGAACTCCAAGATGAAACCATCATATGCAGTCTAAAGAACCAGGTATCCCTAAGGTCAAGTTACTATTTCTTCGGTATTGATTCCTTAACTTCTAGAAATACTTGTAATTTAATTAATTTTTCATTTATTAAGTTTTTTATTATGGGAAATAAGTAATTTTATGTAATTTATACTATATGAAATTATTATAAGAATTAATAAATTCCATCAATAAAATTTTAGGTCATTACATTCTTCCCCCCTTTTGAAATTTCACCCTCAAAATTTTGTTTTACATAAATAGATGAGGGTATTTCTCCTTCATCACCTCCTTGGGTTCCCAAATTTCATCTTCATACTTATGGTTCTTCCAAAAAACTTTGACAAGGTAGGTTGTGTTATTGCATAGAACCTTATCACCATCGCCTTGGGACCATTCTCTAAACTCCATCTCCACTTTGAGAGCACATAAAACAACTTATTCATAACTCCCAAAGTCTTGAATTGAAATAGCCTTTCATAGGTGTGGTTTTAAACCACTATATAATATATCAATTTTTCTATCACTGTTGATAAAAAATCTAGATGCATAACTTGCAAGCCTTGTGAAATATTCTTCATAGGCCGTGATAGATTCACCTTCCTTTTGATTCAGCTCTATGAATTCCATCTCAATATTTTTATGAAGAGATTGTGGTAAATACTTATTAAGAAACATTAGATTAAAGTATTCGCACTCCATATCTTCATCTTCATCCATTGGTTTGGTGTTCTTAATCAAATCCCAACATTGGTGAACCTCTAAATCTAAATGGTAAATACTTAGAGTCGCCTTATCCATCTCAGAATTATAAAGCACACAAATGATCTTCTCCATTGATTTGACCCACTGGTCCCTGACTAGTGGATTAGAATATCCACTAAACATCAGTGGTCATTGTCGCATAAAACACTTGATAGAAAGATTCTACCTCTTTGGTGAAGGTGAAAGTTCCACATTATTCAGGTTATTGTTCATAACTTGAGAAAGCTAGGTAGGAATCACCATGAAATTTTGAAATCCACCTCCCAAGGCATTGGGGATGTCGTTCAGGTAATCACTACATTGTCCTTCAAACAAATTTTTTCCAGGTTTCTCCTAGTTCACACCATTTTATAAAATAAAAATGGTTAGAACCAAACCTAAGTCAACAAGAAATGAATAAATATTTATTCCATTGGTAAATTATGTCTAAAATCATATCTTGTGGGATCCCTATGTTTATCAGTTTCTAAAAGAATACTTCTTGGGTGCTTTATTATACTTAGGGTCATATTAAGGGTTTTCACTATGGTTCCCTAATCCTAATTCCCAAATTAACTAAACAATGGTGTGATACTAACTATAGTGACCCTACATTAATTACATAATTGATTACATCATTTTAACGATAAATAACATAAAATTACTACATATATAGAATCCAATGTTTTCTAGTTTTTAGAAAGTTAGGACCACACATAAGTTTTAAAAAATAAAACATAAATATATGTTTAATTCCTTCTTCTCTATTTTCTTATTGTTCATCGTGTTCTCCTTAGAAAAAGTAATCACTCGATGATATGCATCATAGAAATGGGTGAGATAAAAGCCCAGTAATAGGATAGATAAGAACATGAATAAATATAACATGGGGTGAGGAAAATAATTATCATCATAATATAGTCAGAGTATCATAATCCTGAGAGGAATCATTAGATAAAGGCTTGGAATGTGGAAAAGCATAAAAATGAATCAACATCTCTTAGTGGTCAACTACCACACATACTTCAATTTTTCTAACAAGACAAATAACATTACCCAACACATTGGAGCACTATATAATTTTGGGTGAAAATGTCACATTATATCTTTTACAAGAGCTATATAATTCTAGGTGCACCCATCACATCATAACATATACATTATCATGCATGCCACATAGAAAGAATATCTATCCTAGACATAAAATAACCCATGAAAAGAAATGTGTTTCATTTCAAAAATAATACATTACTAAATAAACTTTGGGATTCCCAAAAGAGATAGGGAATAACATACTTGGTATAAGAAGCATCAATTTTGAGTGAAGAAGAATCAAGCTCATCATAAGTAAAAGATGTGTTTTTTAAAAGAAGAGTAATTTTGGAGAAATATTTTTAATTTTATTGTAAAACCTTATTGATAACATTTATATCCTTGAAAAGATAATATAATGATGAATAAATGATATAAATATAATATTCACAATGAAAATGGGGTGAAAGAGGGATAAACCAAAGAAAGAGAGTTGGGTTAGAGAATATCCCCTTACCTTATGTCCAATTGCTCTCTTCTCTTTAATAGACAATAAAATTAAATCTATTAAATAAAAAGTAAAAAACCTTTTATAAATTCATTTTTTTATAGTTTTATTAAGTTCATTTATGGGCTTTTAGATTAGTTATATAGTTTAACTTCATTGTTGAAGAGTGTTCATTTTCTTGGTTTTTATGATCAGTTTACTTGATTATGAGTATGAAAATTTATATATAATGGGTATAATTCTCTTGAATTAAAAATATACGTTATTAATTGAAATATATAGGTTTAAATGAATATATATATATATATATATATCATTTTATTAAATTTCTTTAGGATGAAGCATTAGATAAACAGATAATGATAATCATTTAGGTTAATTTTGGCCGTTTTTTTCACAACAAAGTCGATTTATTTTATCTTTTAGTATTATGTAAATATTATTTTTCCAAAACATAAAAAGAGTTTTAACATGTATTTTAAAGTATTTACTAACCATTATAATTTTTTATGAACATATTTGATGTTATTTAAGGAAAATGAAAACACAACTTCCATGTTATCGGTAAGTTGACACATCAAGGGTGATGATTTAATTTTTAGAATAGGAGAGAGAGAGAGAGGATTTTTATGATGGATAAACCATTAAAATGATAAAATTATTGTATATAAAAGATACCAGATGTAAAGACCCGTAAAATTCAAGGGAAATTTTTTTCTTAATTTTCTTTAGAATTTTACAAGAGCGCGGTTTCAGACGGCACCTGATTCCGAGGCCCGGAGTGCCCGGAATTAAGTTCCGAAGTTTGGCTCGGGTACGTTTAGTGAACGAACGAGCGAGAATTCCTAACTTTTGATCCGGTGCTTGGAATTGAAATCCGAGGGCACCGATGAACTCGCAGTGCCGATTTTCGCTTAAAGAGACCTTTTCGGGAGTTGCGTTTGTTACGGGTTGAAAGTTAATTTTTGGGGTTTTTAGTTGAGTTAAATAAAATTTGTGTAGAACAAATTTTATTATAACTTCTTAAAACCTATCAAAGGAGGTTGGAAGTGGGACCCACACCCACATAACCTCCCTTGGGAGGATTAAGTGTGGTGGGGCCCACACGAACCCCTAATTCTTTTCAAATTCCCTAACCCCTCTAAACCCCCTCTTAAATATGTAACTCTTCCCTACTTTAATTCTTGCCAACCTATCTCTTCACTTAATTTTGTCAACTCTAGATTTAATTAATGTATTGAATTCAACTTTTGAATTTTGAAAGGTTGGCAAAGTGAAAATAAAATAAGGTGTAGCTTATTTTATTTTGGGTTATTTGTTTGTCTTCTTGAGAGGTGGAGAGCTCTTCTTCTTCTTCAAACTCAACGAAGAACGCGAAGAACGTCGTTCTTCAACAAAGAACTTCTCCGCCGAAGAACACGGTCCATCCGCGACGCCGTATCCGCGACGCGACGTACTTCTTCCGCGTCATCTCTTCCGCGACGGTTTTCCGCGACGAACGCCATCGACAACGACTCTTCCTCCGACGTCAAAGGAATCGACACCGATATTCCACGACTACGTCAACGTGCGACTATCGAGGTAGAGGTTCTTGAGTTCGTTGTTTTCTTTATTATTTGACTTTCCTCAAGACTTGACGAGGAACGCTCAATTTCCGACGAAGAACGCCGCTCCGCTCTTCTTCGTTTACCGTGTCAACGAAAGGGGACGCCACTTCTTTCTCGGACAACCATCGTCGGCGTACAAGTTTCGCCAACGACGTGTCTCTTCGAACGCATCCCTTCGTCATCGGATTTGACGAACGGCTTCCGCGACGCCCGACCTCCGCGACGTCGTCTTCCGCGGAACCTTGACAATCTTCGAACCTTATACCCGAGGTAGGGGTTGTTGATTTCTTTTTGGTTTCCTCTTTTTATTCTTGATCGTGATTTTAGCAAGACTAACGAGTGGCTTGATTTATTTAAAGTTGCGTTATTATTTTAACGTGAGGGGGGCCGGACCGCACGAACACGGCCGAACCCCCTCCATCGTTCATGTTGTTTATCTGCGGGCGGAAGCAAGGTGGCGTGGTGCCGTCGCACCACGCGGATAATTGTACGTTAATCTTACATGACGCCGTCGCGCCACGCCGAGGAAGAATCTTCAAGAACGCGACGCCGTCGCGCCGCGTTGAAAGGAATCAAGGCACGGCGAAGGGGCGCGGTGCCGTCGCACCGCGCCGGACGACGAACACCGCGGCCGGTTCCGGGCCGCGGCGGGACGAGGAGACCGCGGCCGGTTCCGGGCCGCGGCGGGAAGAGAAGACCGGCGGCCGGGCCGCCGGCGTCGGAAGCCGAAGAGGGGACCGGAATTTCCGGTCCCGTTGGAGAAAACCGGCCGGCCAGCTGGCCGGCCGGATGCCGTTAAAACCGGGGGAATTAATCCCCCGGCCAACCCTCCAAACCCCCCCCCCTTAATGAGGGGGGCGGTTCTTTGAAGAGAGGGGGGGGGGGGGAAGCCGGCCCCCCGGTTCGATTCCAGCCGGCCCCCACGTGCGGGGGCCGTTTTTTGTAAATGGCGCGGCACAAAGGCCGCGCCGCTTCACAAATCAGCGGGGGCTTGCCCCCCGCGTGCCGACCGCATGCGGCCCCTCGCGGCACCCCGAGCCGCCGCGGCATCCCGCGCCGCCGCGCCGCCACGCCGCCAGGCCGCCGCGCCGCCGCCGGCCGCCGCGCCGCCGCCGCCCGCCGCCGCGCCGCCCAGGGGGGGGGGTCGGGCCGGGTCGGCCCGGACCCGGACCCCCCCGTTTCGAACCAGAATTGGTTTTTGGCCCATAACTTGAGCCTCGGACCTCCGATCGATGAACCGTCAGCGGCAACGCGATCCTTGGATCGAGACGGTCGTTTCAGTATATCGCACTCAAGGTTTCGGATTACTTTGAGTTCGGCCAGGTTGGTTCGTTCACGAAACCAACCGGGCCTTCGGAGCGGAAACGCTCATATCTTGAGCTATGAACGTCCGATTGACGTGCCGTCAGTCGCGTTGTGTTCCTCTTAGTGAGACGGATCTTTTGGCATACTCCGCCCGAGGTTTGGATGCAGGTGGAGTACGGTCGGGTTGGTTTAGCCTTAAAAACCAACCGGGCCTCGGAGACGAAAATGCCAATAACTCTCAGACCGGGCGTCCGATCGACGCGCCGTCTGTTGCGTTGAGTTCCTGTTGACGATACAGAACTTTTGGATACATCAACTCTGGTCTTTGTGACAGTTGATGTATCAGCCCCTCGGCTCGTGGAGCGGACCCTCCGAACGAGCTTGCTATGTGCGGGAACCCTAGTGCTGGCTGCGACTGCTACAACTGCTACGACTACTACTGCTACTGTGACTGCGACGACGACAGTACAGAGATCCTGTGTGGATTCGACGACGACGACTACAGCACTCAGCGATCCTACGTGGATCAGTGCTACAGGTCCAGTGTGGGCCCGATCCTGTGTGGGTCCTTGCGCTCAGCGGTTCTGTGTGAGCCAGCGCCTACAGGTCCTGTGTGGGCCCGATCCTGTGTGGGTCTTTGCGGGGGTTAGTTACCTATCGATCCTTCATGGGTTCGACGACTTCGATGGATCAGTGATCATCTTTATCGTCCTTGAAGAAGTATACCTGTGTGAGCTGAATCCTGTTGCTTTCCTGTGTGGATTGTTTTGTGCAATCCTGTGAGGATTATGTTTTGCTTTCCTATGTGGAATACGTATACTTTCCTGCGTGGACTGAGTTGTACTTAGGCTCGGAGGTTGGAGCGTATTTTAATTGATGACTTAGGTATATGTATGGGCATATACCTAAGCAGTGTCGGTTGTTACTTCGTGATTGTACTTTTCTTCGTGGTTTATCCTTTGTGGATTTGAGAGACCTTCAGGGGTCTCGGGGTCCCTAATGAGTAGCTTATACTCACCCCTGCACGGGCTTCGCCCGCACTACGTTGTGTTGGTTGCAGACGACGGACAGCGTTGACCTTAGCTGAGGCTTGTAGAGCGGGACGGTACCCGGAGGTGGACCACTGGGCGGGACGTGCACGGAGCAGACGGCGGGACCCGTGGAGCAGAGGAGCTATCTGTACCCACCCTTCAGGTGGGATTTCCAGTGGACAGCTCAGAGTAGCGGCTTTTACTTTTCAGTTGCTGTTTTCCCTTTCGAGTTGTACTTTACTTTCAGTTTGGGTTTGTATTCTGGCCCATTTACTTTTCCGCACTTTCAGTTGTACTCTACTTTTGTTTAGTGTTTACTTTCCGCTTGCTTACTCTGTGGTGTTTGTTTACTTTACAAAGGCAATGACTTCCCTTTTTACCGGGATTTACGCCTTGGTGCTAGTCGCCAGCCCCTGGCCTATGGAAGGCGGGCTTGGGGTAGTCACGGCACGGACCCCGAGGGCGGGTCGTGACAAATTGGTATCAGAGGAGTTCGGTTCTACCGCGAACTCTGATCTTTCTATGTGAAGCAATAATGTTTAGCGTATTGAGTGTGGTTATCAGTCCAGGGAGTCCAGTGTTGGTGCGGCGGCCGACGTATCCGTACACCAGGACCCTGACTTCTGATTTCCGACTTAATGCACGAAAACATTGATTGCGTGTGTGTTTCAAAGTTTTCTTTGTGATTTCTTTGTGTCAGCTCACCAGGTATACTGTTCGACCGTGGCGGTCCGCAGGGAGGAGGCGGACGAGGCAGAGGAGCTGGATGAGCAGCCGGTGGTGGGCGACGCTTTGAGGCTCTGCCACCACCACCACCAGGAGGTCCACCCCGACCACAGGGAGTAGGTGAACATGCGAGAGCTCAACTTCAGGCAGCCGAGGCCTTCGATCATGGAGCTCTGGGAGCCGATGGGCAGGAGCAGAACTAGTGGATAACATCCTTTGTACTTCTGGTTCCTTGTTGCTTTTGTGTAGCGTCTTGTATTATGAGCTGCAATAATAAAAGATGCATACCTTTGTGATATTTTCGTTCCTGTCCTCTTTCGTGATGTTACTAAGAGGTTCCAGTTTTGGCTGTTGACTTGACCCTCACTTGTGAGACATCTACTGGAGGAGACCCAGTTACCACACACTGATGCCGATAGTGTGACTCAACCCTTGGAGGCGAGAGTAACAGTTGAATCTCTTAGTAGTAGCGTCGAGGCCTTACGACGTCATCCTTAGTATGGATTAGTATCATCCATGTTAGGATTGACTGTTTTAGGCAAATAATGTGGTTCATCCAGGGGATGGGACCAGATTTCTCTTATCGGCAAAGAAGAAATCTTGCAGCTCTTGTGGGACCTGAGATGGTCCAGGTCATCCAGGGGCGGATGAGTGCAGCTCAGAGCCGGCAGAAACCTTATGCTGATAGGAGGCGGAGGCCACTGGAGTTCGAGGGTGGTGACCACGTCTTCTTACGGGTCTCACCTCGACGTGGTATTCGGAGATTTGGCCAAGGCGGCAAGTTATCTCCGCGCTTCATCGGACCCTTCCAGGTCCTCAGCAGGTTTAGCGTGGTGGCTTAACGCCTGGCTCCACCACCTCAGTTGCACCGGGTGCACGACGTCTTCCACGTGTCTCAGCTGAGGAGATACGTGCACGACCCGACACACATCATTGACCATGGGGAGCTTGACGTTGACGATGGGGCAACTTTTACGGAGGTCCCGGTGGAGATAGAGGATCGACAGGAGCGGGTCCTGCGTGGGCGATCGATTCCTCTTGTGCGCATCAGATGGCAGCACGTGAATCTCCAGGAGAGCACATGGGAGCGGGAGGCTCAGATGCGTGCTCAGTACCCTCATTTGTTTCCCTAGTTTTTGATGTATCTTTACGGGGACGTAAAGCCCTGAGGTGGGAGTAATGTAAAGACCCGTAAAATTCAAGGGAAATTTTTTTCTTAATTTTCTTTAAAATTTTACAAGAGCGCGGTTTCAGACGACACCTGATTCCGAGGCCCGGAGTGCCCGGAATTAAGTTCCGAAGTTTGGCTCGGGTACGTTCAGTGAACGAACGAGCGGGAATTCCTAACTTTTGATCCGGTGCTCGGAATTGAAATCCGAGGGCACCGATGAACTCACAGCACCGATTTTCGCTTAAAGAGACCTTTTCGGGAGTTGCGTTTGTTACGGGTTGAAAGTTAATTTTTGGGGTTTTTAGTTGAGTTAAATAAAATTTGTGTAGAACAAATTTTATTATAACTTCTTAAAACCTATCAAAGGAGGTTGGAAGTGGGACCCACACCCACTTAACCTCCCTTGGGAGGATTAAGTGTGGTGGGGCCCACACGAACCCCTAATTATTTTCAAATTCCCTAACCCCTCTAAACCCCCTCTTAAATATGTAACTCTTCCCTACTTTAATTCTTGCCAACCTATCTATTCACTTAATTTTGTCAACTCTAGATTTAATTAATGTATTGAATTCAACTTTTGAATTTTGAAAGGTTGGCAAAGTGAAAATAAAATAAGGTGTAGCTTATTTTATTTTGGGTTATTTGTTTGTCTTCTTGAGAGGTGGAGAGCTCTTCTTCTTCTTCAAACTCAACGAAGAACGCGAAGAACGTCGTTCTTCAACGAAGAACTTCTCCGCCGAAGAACACGGTCCATCCGCGATGCCGTATCCGCGACGCGACGTACTTCTTCCGCATCATCTCTTCCGCGACGGTTTTCCGCGACGAACGCCATCGACAACGACTCTTCCTCCGATGTCAAAGGAATCGACACCGATATTCCACGACTACGTCAACGTGCGACTATCGAGGTAGAGGTTCTTGAGTTCGTTGTTTTCTTTATTATTTGACTTTCCTCAAGACTTGACGAGGAACACTCAATTTCCGACCAAGAACGCCGCTCCGCTCTTCTTCGTTTACCGTGTCAACGAAAGGGGACGCCACTTCTTTCTCGGACAACCTTCGTCGGCGTACAAGTTTCGCCAATGACGTGTCTCTTCGAACGCATCCCTTCGTCATCGGATTTGACGAACGGCTTCCGCGACGCCCGACCTCCGCGACGTCGTCTTCCGCGGAACCTTGACAATCTTCGAACCTTATACCCGAGGTAGGGGTTGTTGATTTCTTTTTGGTTTCCTCTTTTTATTCTTGATAGTGATTTTAGCAAGACTAACGAGTGGCTTGATTTATTTAAAGTTGCGTTATTATTTTAACGTGAGGGGGGCCGGACCGCACGAACACGGCCGAACCCCCTCCATCGTTCATGTTGTTTATCTGCGGGCGGAAGCAAGGTGGCGTGGTGCCGTCGCACCACGCGGATAATTGTACGTTAATCTTACATGACGCCGTCGCGCCACGCCGAGGAAGAATCTTCAAGAACGCGACGCCGTCGCGCCGCGTTGAAAGGAATCAAGGCACGGCGAAGGGGCGCGGTGCCGTCGCACCGCGCCGGACGACGAACACCGCGGCCGGTTCCGGGCCACGGCGGGACGAGGAGACCGCGGCCGGTTCCGGGCCGCGGCGGGAAGAGAAGACCGGCGGCCGGGCCGCCGGCGTCGGAAGCCGAAGAGGGGACCGGAATTTCCGGTCCCGTTGGAGAAAACCGGCCAGCCAGCTGGCCGGCCGGATGCCGATAAAACCGGGGGAATTAATCCCCCGGCCAACCCTCCAACCCCCCCCCCCCCCCCTTAATGAGGGGGGCGGTTCTTTGAAGAGAGGGGGGGGGGGGGGGGCAGCCGGCCCCCCGGTTCGATTCCAGCCGGCCCCCACGTGCGGGGGCCGTTTTTTGTAAATGGCGCGGCACAAAGGCCGCGCCGCTTCACAAATCAGCGGGGGCTTGCCCCCCGCGTGCCGACCGCATGCGGCCCCTCGCGGCACCCCGAGCCGCCGCGGCATCCCGCGCCGCCGCGCCGCCGCGCCGCCAGGCCACCGCGCCGCCGCCGGCCGCCGCGCCGCCGCCGCCCGCCGCCGCCGGCCACCGCCACCGGCTGCCGCCGCTGGCCACCGCGCCGCCCAGGGGGGGGGGGGGGGGGTCGGGCCGGGTCGGCCCGGACCCGGACCCCCCGTTTCGAACCAGAATTGGTTTTTGGCCCATAACCTGAGCCTCAGACCTCCGATCGACGAACCGTCAGCGGCAACGCGATCCTTGGATCGAGACGGTCGTTTCGGTATATCGCACTCAAGGTTTCAGATTACTTTGAGTTCGGCCGGGTTGGTTCGTTCACGAAACCAACCGGGCTTTCGGAGAGGAAACACTCATATCTTGAGCTACGAACGTCCGATTGACGTGCCGTCAGTCGCGTTGTGTTCCTCTTAGTGAGACGGATCTTTTTGCATACTCCGCCCGAGGTTTGGACGCAGGTGGAGTACGGTCGGGTTGGTTTAGCCTTAAAAACCAACCGGGCCCCGGAGACGAAAATGCCAATAACTCTCAGACCGGGCGT
The DNA here is from genome assembly GCA_963277665.1 of Viscum album. NCBI lineage: Eukaryota > Viridiplantae > Streptophyta > Magnoliopsida > Santalales > Viscaceae > Viscum > Viscum album. The sequence goes on from OY728128.1 coordinate 331,919,633, forward strand.
CCGATCGACGCGCCGTCTGTTGCATTGAGTTCCTGTTGACGATACGGAACTTTTGGATACATCAACTCTGGTCTTTGTGACAGTTGATGTATCAGCCCCTCGGCTCGTGGAGCGGACCCTCCGAACGAGCTTGCTATGTGCGGGAACCCTAGTGCTGGCTGCGACTGCTACAACTGCTACGACTACTACTGCTACTGTGACTGCGACGACGACAGTACATAGATCCTGTGTGGATTCGACGACGACGACTACAACACTCAGCGATCCTACGTGGATCAGTGCTACAGGTCCTGTGTGGGACCAATCCTGTGTGGGTCCTTGCGCTCAGCGGTTCTGTGTGAGCCAGCGCCTACAGGTCCTGTGTGGGCCCGATCCTGTGTGGGTCTTTGCGGGGGTTAGTTACCTATCGATCCTTCGTGGGTCCGACGACTTAGATGGATCAGTGATCATCTTTATCGTCCTTGAAGAAGTATACCTGTGTGAGCTGAATCCTGTTGCTTTCCTGTGTGGATTGTGTTGTGCAATCCTGTGAGGATTATGTTTTGCTTTCCTATGTGGAATACGTATACTTTCCTGCGTGGACTGAGTTGTACTTAGGCTCGGAGGTTGGAGCGTATTTTAATTGATGACTTAGGTATATGTATGGGCATATACCTAAGCAGTGTCGGTTGTTACTTCGTGATTGTACTTTTCTTCGTGGTTTATCCTTTGTGGATTTGAGAGACCTTCAGGGGTCTCGGGGTCCCTACTGAGTAGCTTATACTCACCCCTGCACGGGCTTCGCCCGCACTACGTTGTGTTGGTTGCAGACGACGGACAGCGTTGACCTTAGCTGAGGCTTGTAGAGCGGGACGGTACCCGGAGGTGGACCACTGGGCGGGACGTGCACGGAGCAGACGGAGGGACCCGTGGAGCAGAGGAGCTATCTGTACCCACCCTTCAGGTGGGATTTCCAGTGGACAGCTCGGAGTAGCGGCTTTTACTTTTCAGTTGCTGTTTTCCCTTTCGAGTTGTACTTTACTTTCAGTTTGGGTTTGTATTCTGGCCCATTTACTTTTCCGCACTTTCAGTTGTACTCTGCTTTTGTTTAGTGTTTACTTTCCGCTTGCTTACTCTGTGGTGTTTGTTTACTTTACAAAGGCAATGCCTTCCCTTTTTACCGGGATTTACGCCTTGGTGCTAGTCGCCAGCCCCTGGCCTATGGAAGGCGGGCTTGGGGTAGTCACGGCATGGACCCCGAGGGCGGGTCGTGACACCAGAGTTCTTGTGAACATTTGGATAGAGGATGTGGGTAGAGGATAAGAAAAGAAAATTAAATTAAAAGAAATTAAAATAAAAAGGAAGAGGATTTTACCTATTAGACATATCCACCATGAGAACCTCCTTAGGAAAATGGTCATGGTCTTTTGATGAAACCAAGTGATCGTGGACATGGGAGAGGTGTTTAGAAATACACTTGAGCAGAATATCAAAATGTATCAATGCTTGAGAGGTGTGAGGAGAAGAGGTGGTGAGGGGTGGTATTTATAGGGGGAGAGAGGTGTTTTCTAATTATTATATTCGTTAGTTTATTATTTTGGATCAATAATATGAATAGTTTCATCCTTGTGACTAAATATATTAAAATAATGAAGGAATGTTCAAGAATTTGGTCTTATAACATCCATACAACATCTAGGTCTCCACAATTCATATATTTAGCTTTTATCATAAATTATCATATTTTATTATTCACCAAAAATTCATGTATTTTAGAAAAATCCCTAAAATTAACCCAAAACATTTTTAAATGTATATAATTAAAAAAATAAACTCCATTTTATGAAAATAATTTTCAAAATTATGAGAAATTTATTTTTTAATTAAAATCATCATTTAATTGGAAAACATAGATTTTAAAATTATAATCAATTTTATAACACTTTGAGAAATTACTTAATGTATAATAAATTTATCTATAAATCATAAGACATAAAAATATGAATTTATAAATATGTTTTATGAAAATACATTTTCTTTTAAATTATTAATTTATCTAAAAATTTAATTAAATATTTATGACTTACAAAAATATCACAAATTAATTAATAATTTTTTAAAAAAATATTTACTTATACTATGATATAATTATATCATATTTTAATTTATATGATGCATGAATTTTATTTATAATCTCACCTGTGATGTTACTATTCATTTAAGTAGTTTACTATAAACAAGGGTCATATTACTGTTTCTACGGTCAAGATACTATTTCATCAGTATTGGTTCATCAACTTCTAAAAATACTTCTTATTTCATTAATTATTTATTTGTAAATTTTTTATTACGGTCTCTAAGTGATTTTATGTGGTTTATACTATATGACATTACTATAATAAGGGAGAAATTCAATTGATAAAAGTTTGGGTCGTTACATTTTCAGTCTAGTAAGACCTCTTCTTTCTTATTCATCAATTCTCATTCCTCTACCTACCTTTTACACATGATTATATGTCTTACACAAACCCTAAAATGGATTTATGTATCTTTCTATGTTTTGGGGTTGGTTATAATGATAGGTTTTATTTGTTAGTGCTTACCTAGAGAATGTTTTTTCCTATTTTATCATTCATAGCCATAGGTGATTATTTTTCGTATTGTTTTGAAATGTTTTTTAAGTGGATCTACCTAATTTAATGTAGGTGTTTTCTTCCCTTTAAATTTCATATAATGAAATTAATTGTTGTTTAAATTCATTATTTTTTTTCTAAGACTATATGTAATAGTTATTTTGGATTTAGTAAATTTTAAAAGGTGGGATCACTTTTCATAATTGTTTTAAATAGTTTTACCTAGGTTATAAATGGAAATTTTAATGAAAAATGTTTTTAAATAACTAAGAGTAACACTGTTTAAGTGTAATGGGTATTTTAAGGTGATTTTCCCAATTTGGGTCATGGATCTGGTGAAAGTGTTGTTTTCCTTTTGAAATGTCTTAAGTCGATGGAATCATGTCAATTTTTTATTTAATTTTTATATTTTTTTATGTGGATTTTTTTAAAGAGGCATTTAAAATTTGATTTCAATATAAAATTGAGTGGAGTCTCTTATCATCCCAAGATAAATTTTTTAGAAGCCCAATTTGAAACCTTTTATGATTTTATGACTAGTGGGTGTGAGAGATCCTCAATATTCTCTTTTTATTGTTTCCCTTTATGGTTGGTGATTTATGTATGTGGTGATTAAGTGATGGATCTTATTAGGGGTATTTTTTTACAAGTGTATAAGAGGTGATATGATATTTATTCTTACTATTTTAACTTGGAAAATGATTATTTGTTATATTGGGTCTGTGGGAACTCCTTCTCCTAATCTGTAATCTCTTTCTCTTGTATTCCCCTTGGATAAAATATAGAGTGATGAAATTGTGTATTCTAAAAATGCGTTGTCATCTTAAAAAATAATTTTCAATTGGTTTTTAAATTTTACTTTGAATTTCAAGTAATACATGAAATTCAAAGTGTTGATAAAGTGATTGAATTTTAGTTTTGAATAAAAAATGCTTGGTATGAAAATGTATTTTGACATATTTAAAGTGTTTCAAGTTTATAATTTTAAATTTTAAAACAATTTAAAAGTTTTATTATACTTTTATAGTTTTATTCTTTTTAAAAATTTTATGCTTTTTCAAATTTTAAAATATTTCATACTTTCATATATAGTTTAAATATAAAATTCTATTAATTATTTATACTTTTATAGTTTTATAGATTTATAAATTGAAATATAATTATAGTTTTATTCCTTATAAATTATTATAATTTTATACTTTCATATATTTTACTTCAATATATTATAATTTTATACCTTTATAAAATTTTAAAACTATTTAATTATATAATTTATGTAAACTTTTATAACATATATGTACTTTTATATAGTTTTATAAAAAAGGAGAGAGTTCAATGAATGAATAAGATATTTAATTTCTTACCTCTAATATCATATAGATTTATGTCAATATATAATGAGCAGAAATCATTGAATAATGGTGGAAAACCCTAAATATTTCCCTATAAAAAATTTAAACTCGGGAAAAAATGTTTTAGGGTAATATTTTTATGTTTAAAGATAATATAGGTGGGATTAAATTGATAAAACATTACAAAAACAAATCAGTATAGTTTATAGGTATTAAATAAAAATAGGCTCTTATAGTTAACACACATGGATAAATAATCATGGTTTTGATTATGTGAAGTTACATTACCCATTCCTTATCCATACAACGTTTGAAAATCATGATCATATATTATTATTGAGGCAAATACTATTCCAAATTTCTATTCCATGGTAACCACCCTATTTCATGTTTTTTAGCATACTCAAAATTTTATTATGATATCATTATAATTTCAATCTTAAACAAGTAAAATTTTATTTATCGACAGGTCATTGGACTAAAAAAACATTTATTAATAGGTATACACCACACTCTTATAGTGATAGAGTAGTGTCAAACCTATGGGAGTGTGAGGAATGAGTTGGTGTCAGTCAGCCAACTCCTTATTATAAAGAAGCCCCCCAATCAAATCCACTTCATCAAATCCAATCAAATTTGAGAAATTCCACTATTACCATGTGCACTTTCATTGTATCAAAGAATAAATAAGGTGAACACACATGCAGTTTTAATTCAACCTTCAAGTGGATTCTTAGTTTCCTCCAACTAGCCTCTATTTTATTTTTCAGTAGCTTTTTTAAAAGTATTTGAATTGTATATTTCTAAAAGCCATGTGTCAGTCAGTTTCCTTTCTTTAACTCTTTTTAGTTTCAACATGTAGTTAAATTCCCTACATAATCATTATCAAAATATCATTTATATTATAATAAACCTTCTCAATTTTTGAAAAAAAGATAGTTTTACTTGATTATCCATCCTCCCTGAACTCCGAAACCATTCAAAAAAACACAAAGATTTATTTTTTCATTTCATATGATTCATTAGACTCAAGAAAATCCCTAATTGAAATAGTCTAGCTCAGGTGATCATAACCCAAATATAGAAACCTTAGCCTTCACATATAACTATCTTCACCACTTATAAAATATATATTTACAATAAAACCATGGAAAGGGAATCCCACTAAATATATCCAACCCGTAGGATATCCATCACAACCTCACTCCTGCAAAGGGTGAATTAATGTTTAACCCCATTGAAACTCATAAACCTACTTTTCATTCAATATCACATGTTTGGTTTAAATTAAGGTAGTCCTCAAAAACCACATCTTTTCTTTGATTTGGTGTCAGATTCTAAGGGGACAAGTCATAGGTAATAAAATGAAATAATAACTATCACCATCATCAAATTCATCTCTCAAATAGTTATTAATGTATTTTGTTACCTCAGACTCATCCCCCGTCTCTTGTAGATGAATTCATAGGATAACACCTACCACCTGTGGAGTAATTCATTTTTTAAATTCAATTTCAAATTTCCTTAAAAGAATCATGAAACTATTTGAATCATTAAAATGTTAGGATCCCCTTATTTGAAAGACCCCCTTTTGTGTATTTATTTTTTAAATTATTTATATTACAAAATCAAATAGAATGGATATGAATAGAGAGTGTATGGATGCCAATTGTATGAAAAAATAGTGAGAAGATGGGGTTAAATATTTTATCATGTTTTCAAAATATCATGCATACAACCCCTCTCAAATCCATTTTATATGTTTAAATTTTTTTTATTCAAGACCAGTTCATCCAAATAAGTTATAAGAACACTTTATCTATAGTGAAATAAATCTAAGTTATAAATGTTGTAATAAATATGGGTAAAAGCCAATTTATCTAGTGACTGGGATATCACTATGTTTTATGGATCATCTAATATGATTACAAGTATGAAAAATGAAGAAGTCCCCATCAAGGATGTGATTAAAGGTGTGAATAATGATATAGATCGTATTGAGGAAATTAATATGAAAATTTAATATGGACTTCATGATTTTAAAAAAATGTTTGAGAAGTTAAAGAGTTGTGAAAAGGAACCATTTTATATTGTTTGCACTAAATACACAACATTATTAGCCATAATGAAGCTGTATAATTTAAAGGCTAAAAATAGATGGAGTGACTCCAGATTTATCGAACTACTTGATCTCTTGAATGATATTCTTCCCAAAGATAATGAGATCCCTTTCCAAACATATGAATATAAAAAAATGATATGTTCCATGGTTAGGATCTCTGAAAGAATACAAGTCTATCCAAATTATTGTATACTATTTCACAAGGACCAAAAATCACTTAAATAATGACTTAAGTGTGGTGATTCTCGATAAAAGAAAGATTAATTGTGTCCTAAGAATGTTTTATGGTACTTTCCAATCATCCTAATGTTTAGGTGCCTATATGGAAATGAGGAGACTACAAAGCAATTGACATGGCACACAGATAAAAGAATTAAAGATGGGACACTATTTCTCCTGATATAATCTCCTCAGTGGAAGAGAATTGATCACAAGTATCCTAAATATAGAAATTATCCAAGTAACATTTTTCATTCATTATCTATACATGGAGTCAATCCTATTGGTTTTCAAAGAAGAACTCATGATATATGGCTGGTCATGTTGGTCAATTATTACTTTCCACCATGTATATGAATAAAATTTAAATAAATTATGCAATCTATGCTTATATCAAGACCAAAACAACTGAGTAATGATATTGATGTTTGTTTTTCTCCATTAATCAAAGATTTTCAATTATTTCAGGATTCATCTGTTACGTTGTATGATGCTTATAAAAATAAATATGTTTCATTGAGAGGCATATTGTCTGGGATGATAAATTACTTTCCTATTTATATAAATTTTCTAAGATATATCATTAAAGGAACTCAAGTTATTTCAATTTTTGAATAAGGTACATAGTCAATTAGGTTGAAATATTAATCGAAGACTGTGTTTTTAGGACATCATAGATTTCTACCCTGACGACATAAGTGCTGATATTGGATGATATAATTAGATGAGAGTATAGAAGAATGTACATCACCATATCCACTAACAGGTGATCAACTATTTGAGAAATTAAAATATATAGACACCGATTTTAGTAATCCTTTTTAGAAAAACCTTACGAAAACCGGTTGGAAAAGGAGGCCATTTGTTTTCATACTGGAATTGTTTGTACATAAAAAATTTATAGATGTAATTCATGTTGATAAAATGTGTGTGATGGTGTCACCGGTACATTACTAAATGCACCCACCAATAAAATGATGGAATTAAGGCTAGGTTGAACATGATTGACATGAAGAGTTAGCACTAGTGAAGGGTAGAACCAGATTTTCTTCTTCCAGATTCTTACACCATTTCTAGGTAGGAGAGATATCTATTTTGAAATATCTTGAATGATGTAAAGGCTCTAAAGGGATATTCATCAAATATCAATAATATCATTTCAATGAATGGTTTAATGTTAAAGGGTAAAAAATCAAATGATTTTCATGTTTTGATGAATGATCTAATTCCTTTATCTTTACATTGAATTTTTCCCATGAATGTCTATCATAAATTAACCAGGATTTATTTCTTTTTCAAAATTATATGCAGAAAAGTTATAGACCTAGAGAAATTTCTAAATTGGGACAAGGAAATTGTTATCATATTATGTGAATTGGACATGTTCTTCCCACCATTATTCTTTGATTTGATTCTTCACATAATGGTTCACTTGGTGAGAGAGATTTTACTATGTGGTATTGTACATTATAGATGGATATACACCATTAAATGGTATATGAATATTTTAAAAGGGTATATCAAAAATCAAAGTTGGCTAGAGGGTTGTATTACAAAACAATATATTTTTGAGGAAGCCGTTGAATTCTGTACTGACTACCTATCCGATGTGGAAAGAATTGGTCTAATGAAATCTTGTCACAATGGGCGACTTTTGGTTAATGGAATTTTTGGAAGATATGATGTCACAATCAATATTATAGATCATAAGTAGTCCCACCTTTTTGTTTTTCATAATAGTTTATTGGTTGTACCATATGTTGAAACCGACAAAGAAATTAATAGGAATATTAATCCATCAAGGGATGCAAGATTGATATTAGATACACATAATCAATAGTTTATAGTATGGTTTTGAGACCATGTTTTTAATGTGTTAGATGAAAGTATGAATTCTATTTCATAATGACTTTTATGGATAGTAAAAAAAACAAGTGTGTATGTATTATCATAGAATGGTTATGTAATTAATGGTTATAAGTTCTATAAAAATTAACATGATTGAGACAGTACCAAAAAAATAGTGGAGTTACACTTGTGGATGAAGCGATGCATTTTTTTTGTACTAAGGATAGAAATCCAATTTATATGAATATATCATACCTTGGAATCATAAAATAAATATGGGAGTTGTATTATAAAACATTACACGTTCCATTATTTCAATGTAAGTTGTTTTGATAACAATAGGACTATTAAAATATATGAATTAGGATTCATGAAATTGGATTTCAGTTAAGAAGGGTTCAAAGATGAACCATTTATAGTATAATCACAGGTAGTACACATATTTTTTGTTGTAAATCTCGTAAACCAAAAGTGTTCAATTATTCTATTATAAACCAAAACCACTAAAGTATCATATGAGAATTCAATTGAGAATGGCCATTTCATTGGGATGTCACATTAATCTCATATTGGTCCCAATGTAGTTGGGGTTTTGTATATCAGAGAAAACCACAAAGAATGGATTTGGATACTTGATAGAGGGATCAAGGCCCTTAAACATTAAACAAAGTTAAATAATAAGGTTATATATTTTTGTAATATAAATTGTGTAACATCATGTTATTATCCATTTTATGTTACATTTATATAATCTAAATTAAATGTTAAACCAATTCTAGAGATAATGACTTATGAACATGTTGATGCTCCCAGTCCTAAGGAACAACATGTTTCTCAACCTGCTGTTGCTTCTCATGGTGAGTAACATTAACCTTCTACACATTTTAATGATACCAATTTATATGAACAAAATTTTTATGATGTTGAACTTGAGAAATTGGTAGATGATTAAGAACCCACGTCATAGAAAAAACAGAAGCATCATTATGTTACAGGTTTTGAAAAAATTAGTAAGATGAAAAACAAAGGCATAAAATTCATTGTCATTTGGAATGAATGTGGCTAGCCTATTAGTCCTAACAAGATTATGTTTAGTAGTTACATTGGGATCATCACTCATCAGTGCATACTAATTGATTTAGATTCAAGGAACCCTTTTGTTTCTATGCTTAAGACACTCAATTGGGAATATATTACAGTAACATTATGATATCCTTTATTTATTTTACTAATTTTAAAATAATGAAAAATTGACATACTCTTAATCATACCTTGAATAGTGAATTTATAGTTGATGACTCCTACAAGAAATTTTTATTAATGATTGATGTAAGGATTTATAGAGGCATTCACACAATTCTAATGAGATTTCATTTTAATGTTTCTAAAGGAAAAAATAAGCATGCAACAGCCACTTATGTATGCACACCTAATAATCTAAGCAGCGTGGGATGCATTTAGTAGCCGTTATGGGGAGATAACTTTTTAGGTACACTATGGATGATAATAAATTATTTGTAAGTATGTGTATTAATAATTTTTATTTAGAATTTTTTATATATGAAAGAATAGATGAGTGTTGAAAATATTGAATGGGTATCAAAACCAATGTACCTCTATTATAAATCATGGGTGGGGTAAAATCATTTGAAAAAAATTGGTACGTATTTTAAATCTACCATAATAATTTTATGTTCCATGAAGAAAAAATTAATTATGTTCCTCTATTTACATATAGATTTATGAATCCAAATCCAAATACACTTCTATCCCACAACATGTGCTACAGAAGGAGGAAAATGTAAATAAAGATAGGATACTAACAGTAGAAAACGCACAAAATGTGTGTGATGCATGTGTAAGTATGACATAGTAAAAATTTATTTTATTTAAATACCTATTACATTAAAATGATTACTTATTTTTATATATTTTCTATTCAACATAGTCACAAGAATAATCAATAGTTGTTCTAGATGAACACTTACTATCTGCGGCCTTGAAGCGTCCTGAACAGTGTGGCTGCATTCAAGGTGTGGGTTTTGGGGTGACACCCCAAACATATTTTGAGAAAATAAATGAAAATGAGGATATAGATAAATAAATGGAAGATAAGAAAGAAATATTTGGTACCCTTGAAGAAAATATCTATTGGCATACTATGTTTCTTGAAAATTTTATGGGGGGAATCATAGAGAAGAAACAAATCAAGAAAAACTACTGCATGAAGATCCCACCCCACCCCCTCCAACTTTGAGGTGATCCATTACAGCCAAAGAGCCGTCTTTAATGAATTAAAAAAATATTATCATAATTGTTTTTATAAAATGTGAATCCATAAAACACTAATACCATTACTATACTGATATTATACAAGGTGAAAATTATTGTGATTTATATCTATCAACATCAACACATCTCATTTTAGTGAGGGATACTATGTTCAATATCCATGAAGAAAATCTACATAAGAGATAGATTTTAACAGGTCATGTGAGAGTGGCTATACGTTATTTTATGGTGCCTCATTTTCTTGGTGATTTTGAGCTCTCGGATCACCTTACGGCTTCCGCCTCTTAGGGTTTCGACCCCCTGGAGGTGACGACTCCTCTGCCCTGGTCCATTCATGTTACCTCTTCCCTCCCTCACCTACTCGGCTTTCTCTTGGTTCTTTCTTCTCACTCGCTTGTACTCTCAGGGTTTCCCCTTATCACGTCACCTCCATACTCCATGAAGGCATTTTGGTTTCCCCTCGACCACCTCTACTACACTCTAACCTTAATTTATTCTACTCTTATCTAGGTTATATTTGGAGAAAGGGAAACTCTGAGGTTTTGGGCAAGAGATTTGGTGGATGTTGGATTTCTAGGTGACTTCAGAGTCGGTTCTTAATGCTTGGGTTTCATTCCCAGTTTCATTCTTTTCATTTTGAGGTTTTCCCCCCGGGTTTCTATATCAGATTTTCTTCCTTGGATTCCCCACCATGCTCTGAACTAGTGTTCCACCTCTCCTCTCCAGTTTGGTTTTGGGGCGATGTATACACAGGGTTTGGGGTCTGTAGTTCGGCGGTCATGGAGCTTCCCTTATAGGGTTTCATCCCTAGATTACTTTAGGGATTCAACCCCAGCTATGCTTCCATTTGAGTATCAACTCCCAATCCACTTTTTTCGGTTTCTCTTGGGTTCTACCCAGGTTCTAAGTTATCTTATAGTTTTCTTCCTCACTGGTGGTCATTCTCTTCAATGTTGGATTTGTGTTCTAGTGTTGGTCGTTGGTGTCGAGATATTGAGATGGTGGAGATGGCCTTTAGTGTTCTGGTGGGATGTATTAATAGTGATGACGATGTGCTTATAGATTGAATATGGATATGATATTCAGTACTAGTGGCGATTGGTGATGAAGTGGCCGACATAGATGATGTTTTCAATGATAATGGATTGATGTGATGGTGGTTCAGTGGAGTTAGTATATGGTTTGTTGTGTGAGGATTGTGGAGTCTAAAGTGGTTGTTTTCTTTGATGGTGGTTATAACACCCCAAGCTTCCATGGTATGATTCTCTTTGAATAATACAATATCATGTGTTGTACGCAACTTCCAGATTCTAACACACCGCGACCAATCATAGAAGCCGTTATGAATAGTAATACACACATTTTGAAATTTTATATATTTTATCTCTCAAAATGGTCTTCATTTTTGGATTCATAATATTTAAATTAGCCTAGGGTGAAATTTTGGTACTTTTCGGATAACTTTTATATTTTGATGAATAATGAAAATTACTAAATTTTAATTAAAAACAACTTTTTTAATAAAAATAATTAATAGTGATAAATTATGAATTTGAGTGGTTTTAAAGTAAATTTAGAATATATTTTTACCATTTAATACAATTTTGTTTATTGGAATTAATTTCACAATTAAATCGGACATAAACAAGTGTCAATCTTTTGATAGTTATTATCTCTTAAAAACACGCTATTTGTTTTAACAATGGGAATTAATTTTAAATTGATTTTTGACACTTATATGTTTTGAATTTGGAAAAATGGATTCCATATTTGTAATCAGGATGTCCAAATTGTGTAAATAGGTAACTTTTAGTTTTAGACATTTTGAATAATTACTTCGGTAAATATTTTATTTACCATGGTTAAAGGGTAAATCCGGTAAATAAGGGTAAAAAATAATATTATAATAATACTAAATTACCCTAAAACGTGTCATAACCCTTATTGTTTGATACATGTCCGACCATGGGCATCTTTGAGTCAATTTTGGGACCCCATGGAGCCACTTGTAGGTGGTAAAGACACTTTATATTAATTAAGTTAAAGTAAATACAAAAATGACATAAGCATATATATTTTAGTAAAACAATTATTACATAAGGTTATACATGTTATATTTTCAACTATAAATATTCATTAGAAAGATAAAAATATTTTCTACATAATGGTATTTTATTTATAAATTTTAGACATTTAATAATTAAATTTATTTATGACACAATAATGATGCAGTATTTTCCTTAGTAATGAAAGAATCAAATAATTAGTATTATTAAAGTTAAAATAAATATAATTTGAGTTTTTATGCCATAAAAAATTTTAATGGTTAATATTACTTTTTAAGATTTCTTAGATTAATTTTATTCGAATTAATAAAGTTATTAAGACTGTAAAGAAAATCAATTATTGAATAGTGTCCAAATTGACATAAATGAGTTTTTAAAACAAATATTATATTATTAACTGATATTCTATTCTTAAAAATATAAGACTCAGCCAAAGAACATATATCATGATAGGAGTATAATTAATGGACCACTTGGGGGTGTCTTGTATGTATATAGTATGTTTATTAATAATATAATATAAAAATACATACTGACATGGTAAATGTCAAACTAATTAACTAAGTGTTAAAACTAAAAGATAAGGTTAATATAGTGATCCAAACCTATCTAAAATATATTCATTGAAATTATTTCAACCCATCCCCACGTTAGAATTTTAATAATCCACTTTGGAGCCATTTTAAACTGAATATGAATTTATTATAAATTAATACTTTATGTTTTTCATAAAGAGCCCCTCCTCCCCCTTATAAAAGGGCTCCACTTATATCCAATTATTCACACCTTCAAAGCCTTTTGGTTCGGCCAAACCAAGCACGAATATTCTCCCAACTTCCCTTAATTCAACCTAGATGCCTTAGTTTGATCAGAAAGCAAACCTAAGGTGCCATTGTGATCAAATCAAAAGGAAGAACCTAAAGAAGAGGTAATGTTTTCACCACCCTTTTTCAAGTTCCTTTATTCTTCAACTTCTTTATTTGTTATTTACTTTATAAAATAATAACTCCAGTATCTTCTATATACTGTGATGTTATTATAAATATGTTACAACCATATTCATTATTCTATCCATCCTTTTAATGACAAGTCCCCATACGTGTGTACGTATGACTTACCGTCTCCACATCGTGGTGTACTTGTTATTCAAAACATTATTATTTTGATGGGTATGATAATGATGTGTAATTGATGTAAATAATAAACATAACATGATAATTATTCTGTATAAATGATATACCATCAAATTATATATTATTTTAATATCAAAAGACTGATATTGTTGCTCGTGCGTACGTACGGACTACCGTCTCCACGAACGTGATGAGATTCATTCCCCATTATATCCATGCAATTATAATTCTCATTTGTTGATTAAAAATAATGTTTAAGGACTTGATATCATTCTAGATATGAATAAGATACAACCTATCCATAAAAAACACAGATTATGTAACAAAATATATAAAAGAAAACGAGTAAGTTAACTACCGAAACGATGATAATACTAAGATATTATTAACAAATAAATGTTAAAAGATAATTTGTGATATCATATTAGTGTATATGATTCTTGTATAATTTAATAAAAATTATTTCACCATTATACAGGAGGTTAACCAACCCCCAACCACAGAAAAGTACAAGGTAAGGGTTTATTTCACAATCTCTTCATTATCCTAGGTTGTTTATACATAATTATCTACTGGGACCTATTTATCATCCACATCCATGTTTCTTAAAAATGTTTTTAAAAAAATTCTTACTACTTTACAGAACATGGGTTAAATTCATTTATACCCTAGTTTGATTTTTTATAAGATGTTTATAAATTAATATTTCTGTCGTTTTCCAAACAAGGTCCTTTTTAACCTTTTCAACAAAATTAAGGTAAAAATGTATTTTTTAACTTATACGGCGGGTGTGGCTATTTTCTGCCATTATAAACTCATCAAAGCTTCCCTTACAAGTTTATAAGAATAATTTCAAAGTAAATGTTTCATTTTATAATTATTTTACTCTTAAATGATTTCAAAATAGAAAGAGATATTTCTCTAAAAAGAGTTGTGATTTCATCTATGTCAACATCCTTTGATGGATTTTAAGTTTATTTGGAGTTTATTTATTATGATACAAAAACTTCCATATTGTATTGAAGGTTTTGTGATATTTTTTACTGTGGATGTTCTATTTTTATACCAACCATGATTTATACTTAATGTATTGACATTTCATATGCTAGTTTTAATTCAAATGTTTATGATATATTTAAACCTTTTTATATGAGGAATGTACTGGACTTAGTAAGTGATGGGTGAAGCCCACTATAGCTCCTCGATGCATCGGTAGGTCTCATGAGACAACTAGATGTGGAATTGGCTGAGGCCCTTTCCCAATTTGATTTATGGTTTTGGCCGAGGCCTTAATCATTTTTATATTTCTTGGCCGAGGCCTTGACAAAATGTTTCAGAATGTCCGACATTATACATTCCCTCATTATTGAAATAATATTGATGGTTCATGTGGTCATTCGACTAGTAGAATACCCCTGATTATGTTTTATTATGGCATTATTTACTCAGCTCATATTCTTTCCATAAAAGTATTCATGTTTATTATTGGTAAAGGCATGTGGTTTCAATTATTTTCCATGCTTTATATTTATGTCATTTTCTGCTGTATTACTTACCCTTACTGAGCGTTTAAGGTCACCCCTTTATTATGTTTCATTTTCCTAGGATATGAATAAGTTAGTTATGATTGACCAACAAGCATAATCTAGGAGGCTTGGATGTTTTTAAAGAAATATATTTGTGCTATATTTCTTTTCAAGTTGTAAAGTTGATCTAATGTATGATTCTTGTTTCCAATATTACTAAACTTATCAGTCTTTTGAGACATTATTTCCTTAATATCATGAAAATGTTATGTAATAATTCACCGACTCTAAGTAACTGAGGTCGGGTTGTTACAGATGGTATCATAGGAAGTTTAGTACAAACCTTTGAAACTAGATTTAGATAAACTCTGATTAGAGCACATAGACCTAAGATGGACTTTGAGGATTAGTATAGAAGAACTTCCTAGAATTTTTGTATTGTAGAAATTTTGTGATTTTTCCGAGAAATACATCCCTGTCTGGATATGAGCAGGTGTAGGCAGCTCTGGCATAGATGTACCTAGGGGTAAAACCCAAAAACACCACTTTGAGCTAGACTCGAATGGGAGATGGTTCACGGAAACGGGCCTTGATGCACTCTTGGTTATGACACTCCTGGGGGATATGCTTAGGATAATTCCCATTTTCATTGCAAACAATTATGAAGGATTTATGAGTATGTACTTCCTCAAAGAAAACATTTTTATGATTATGGATTATATCCATAAACTGTTCAATTTATGTTAAGTGTTTTGAAAGTTTGGATTTATGAGTTGTGATTCATATACTATTCTAGTGTATGCCATTGTTTAGAAATGGTTCCTAGTGGAATAAATGGAAACTATATCAATGCACACACTCCATGTAGAGATTTCCCTCCTGCTCAAGATAATTATAGTGGAGCTGGTGATGAAACTGGTGCTGATCAGCTAATCACCATACTAGGACAACTCACTAATGTTATGAATAATAACCTTACCCATATGGAGCACCCTGTTCCACAACATGGAGGATCATTGTTAGATCACTTCATGAGGAAACAACCACCAACATTAAATAGGAGTACAAATCCCTTAGTAGCTGAGCAATGGATAAATTCTTTAGAGAAAATATTCCATGCCTTGGGGAGTAGTGAAAGGGAAAAAGTTATCATGCCAGTTTACCACCTCACTGGAGTTGCTGATCAATGGTGGTCATTGATTCAAAACACTAAGGAAGATGATAAAGTATCAAATATATAATGGAGGGAGTTCAAAGAGATTTTCTTAGAAAAATACTTTCCTCGTGACCATCGAGCAGACATGTAAATGCAATTTCTAAGTCTAAGACAAAAAGAGGATGAGAATGTCACAAAGTATGAGGCTATATTTACAAGGTTAGAAAGGTATGCCACAAATTATATACATAACCCAAGAAGTAAGATTGATCATTTTTTTATGGGTTAATATTTTTTCTCCGTTGAGCATTGGTCTCACAATCATTCTCCTCATACAAAGATATTGTCTCGTGTGCTATAAAGATAGAAAAAGAATTCTATAAGTCTTATGAATTTAAATCAAAGTAAGAGAAGAAGAGATCTGCTGAACACTTTAGTAAAGGAAATAATGAAACAAAGAAGAAGGGAAGAATTGAGTTTCCACCATGTGATAATTGCGGAAGGAAGCACCCTAGTGCCTGTCTAAAAGGAAAAGGAGTATGCTACAAGTGTGGACAAAAAGGCCATCTAGCTGGTGATTGTAAAGGAAAGAAAGATGCTACCAATGTTCAATTCTACAATTGCAGGGAGATGGGACATTATGCAAATGAATGTCCTAAGCATTAGGGAAACTTACCTCAGAAAAGGCCAAGGGATCAAGGCCAAGCTTATTAAATCACTACTGCTGAGGTTGAAGCCCCAAAAGATGTGGTGGCAGGTAATTTAATGGTTTCCTCAATTTTAAAAAATGCCTTATTTGATTCTGGATCATCGCATTGTTTCATATCTTCCTAGTTTGATAATAAAATTAGATATTTCCAATTTGATTTAATAAGGGAGTTTTCAGTTAAAACTCCTAAGGGAAGTATCATTACTACAAAGTTCGGTGGATCCATTCCCATTAAGGGATATAAATGTTCTTTATCTGCTGATCTAATCATCATACCCATGACTAAATTTGATATAATCCTCGGTATGGATTGGCTTTCAGACTATGATGCGAAAATTTATTGTAAAAAGAAGGAGGTTACGATTTTTGATGATGATGATAAATAACACCTTATCTTTAGAGCAGAATCATCATCACTTAATTCTTACCTAGATCCACCCCCAATAGCTTAACTTAATTCAATTATCACGGAGTAAGGGAATGAAATAACTATGGGTGAGGAACAGAATGTTAAAATAGAGGATGTACTTATTTTGAGAGAATATGTTGATGTTGGGTAACATAATCTACTAGGTCCTAAAATGGTCAAGGAAATGATCGAAATGGTTAAGACCATTCTACAACAAATGATGGATTCATTGGGTCGAAAAAGTATCTGTGGTGAAAATCAATATTGAGACCTCGAGATTAATGTTGTGGAAATTTAATTCCTACGAATATCTCCATAGAATAATGTGATTAGATTTTGGAAGAATTTAAATATTTTTTGAAGTTAAATCGGCCCATTTGAGATCCTGGAATATGTTGGAGTGGTAGCCTATAGACTACAAATCCCACCAAACCTATCACAAATACATGATATAATAAATGTATCCATATTGAGTATGTACATACTAGACCCCTCACATGCACTCAATCAATATGTGGTTCCATTGGAGAATGATATCTCCTATTAAGAGAATCCACTGAAGATATCTGATCATAGTGAAAATGTTATAAAAAATATATAAATTCACCTTGTCAAAGTGTTGTGGTGATACCAAAATTTTAAAGAAGCAATGTGGGTACTAATGGGGGTTATGAATCCGAGTTACCATCATCTGTTTTAGTGTGGGAAAAAAATATTTTGGGGGCTAGATTATGTAAGGGGGTAAGATTGTAATGATCTTAACTATTATAAATAAAATTCCCCTAAAATTTTATTTGAATATCTTATTATGTAATATGGTTATAGAAAAACATGCACTTATTTGGAATTATTTCATCTTATCATATTTAATTTACATTTAATAATCATTATCATTGATAATTTAATAGTTGAATAGTGATCACTTGATTAGTATAAATATAGGGTTGTAACAAATCAAATGGACATAGACAAAGGATGTGATGTACATAACTTGTAAGATCATTCCCTACGAAGCCCATTTAATATAGATTTCATGAGAGATTGTATTTATGGGCCTTTAACCTGATGAAGTCCAATATTATATATAAAATCTTATGAATGATAGAAACCATTTACAAGGGACATTATAGCTTATCGAGATCATGACCCAAACCATGTTTTTCGAACCTCCCCATGAAAATCCCACCACCACACACCTTACCCTTATGGAGTTTTCTATTATATTAAATGGGATATGTATTAAGACCCTATAAATATGTATATATAAAATATTTTTATAGAATAAAGAATATATTTTCATCTTATTATTGTTACTTTGTAAATGTTTTTTATTTTCATTCAATAAAACACACATATTAATTTTGGTCAATATTCAAATTCAATTATGTAATTTATTTGGATGAACTAATTGATTTTAAAATAAATAAAATTTTAATAAAATTTTATCATTTTATAATTTATATTAAATATAATTTATCATATACTTTTTATGAATTCAAATTTAATTTTTATATGGGTTCAAAAACTGTTATTGAAAAAAAACATCATTTTCAATAAATGTCAGTTAATATTTTAAAAGTGGAAATTCATATATTTAGAAAATTATATAGATAAAAGGAATATTATTTTTGAATTATAATTTAAATATTATCAAATAGTAAATTTTTAATAATTTTTTGAGATAGTCTAATTTTTGGGTGAAAATTAAATATCTTATAAATAAACATTGTGTTTTATGAAATCATAGTGACCAAAAAGTGATATAATAATTACTATAAATGAGATCCTTGAGAAAATAATATTGTTCCCTTTAAAATAAAATGACTTTATGTTTACTATATTTATTTTATATATCCATTATGAATCTTCCAACCCTATAATATATTTTAAGGATTAAAAATCATTTCATTAAGAGTGTGACTCATCTCCAAATAAGTAAAGGAATTATTTTAATAATTTGGACCTAGTATATAAAAATCAATGAAAGCCACTCTTATTTGTTAGAAACCATGGAAAAAAAGGGAATTTTTGTGCGTTTGGATATTTTATTTTGTGGAGTAAAAAACCTAAATAATAAAGAAATCCCCCTCATTTCCTATATAGTCCAACCCAGTATCCCATTTCATTTAACTTAAACACCATGGAGAATGTTCATTCCCTTATATCCACTCTATAGGATCCTCCCAATGTGCCCCCAATCTCTTAAGAATCACCTACCATGCAATTGGAGTCACACACTCAAGTAAGAGGTCATCGCCTTCCTCCCATTCTTTCAATTCAAGAACATTCTTTGAAATTTTTCTTCTTAATTGAAATTTATTATAAGGTCAATTATTAATAAAAATTGCATTATTATCCAGTCAATGTTTTTTAAATTAGAGATTATTTATCCACTATAGTTTTAAAAGACATGAAATTTTAGAACCATGTTAAGGAATCTTTAATTAAAGTTGTTGTATCTCATGTTCTTGATGTTATTTCATGTACCTAATTCCAAAACACACTAACATATTGATATTTTAGTTTGTATTAAATGTTATTTTATCAAATAAATTGTTTATTAATGTAAAATAAAGTGTAGGCTTTTTATAGTTATTACTCAGGAAGATTATGATCAAGACATGTTATGGATAGATTTTATGGATTCATTATATGACTATTTCTATTCAGAGATTCTATGAGGTAAAATAGCTAGGGAGTTTCTACATCTCGAGATATGATCTCTCTTAATTATGGATTATTCATCCCACTTTAGTGAGATTTAATGTTTTTCACCATCTATTATTACTAATGACATTTTGAGAGTAAAACACTTTAAAGAAGAACTCATGTATTCTATCAAATCATAGGTAAATGTTTTCATCTTGACTAGATTCGTAGGAATTATGAATCATGACCATATTATTGATCCTAATGCGTGATAAGATTATTGTATAGGGAATAATAGTTTATTGTTGATATAGTTCGATAATTCATCTATTGGAAATTAGCATAATCTAGAGGGTTCTCAATAGAGTAGTAGTAGCCATAGTGTCTATATCGGTAGTTATGTTATATGCCATAAATGTTGTATATATAGTCCCATAAATCCTAAGTGTGATCCGAAACCTGTTGAGTTCTAAGAATCTGGAAGAATGGGGAATCTTCATATGTTTTTCTATGACATTTAATATATTCCTAGTGGAAAGGATTTGCAGTAACTAGGACTTATGGAGCAGGATCAGTATCTCTTTGTCAAGATGGATGTTTGAATACCACTAGAAGTTTTGGTTGAGGAGGTGGATGTGGTCAAGGAGAGAAAACTCATGAACCATAGTCATATCTGATTAAAAACTCTCTATGTATTCAGGTTGCAACTCAATGCTATGGATCAAGATAGATGTTTGTAGTGCAACCTATACTTAAAGAGAATGGTGTAAGAACATCTACAATTAGTGGTAAAATTGTGGTAGCCTCTTGTTTAGTAGCATATATTTTTTTCTACAATATCTGTTCATTATTTTATCTATATTGATACTATGGCATGCCTTGGGTTTTATATTTAGTGTTTATCATACATGATAACACTTGATAATCAATTATTAATTAGATCAGGGAGAGTGTTATAGTGAAATGAAATCCTCTTTTAGGTAGGAAGTTATTGTTTCTTATGGTACCTCTTCATCCTAGAGATGACAGTATTAAGCATCATTCTTGGGATGGACTGACTGGCCCCCTATCATTGTTATGAGGAATTATATTATCATTGTGTTTGTTTACATCAATATAGGGTGGTATCAATGTTCAAATAGGTTAATGGGATTTTGTGGAAAGTAGATTCAGACCTGTTCATTGTGTGCTGGGTGGAGTGAAAATCCATATTTATAGCCTTTATATAGTGGATCAGGGAATATAATTTTCTTATTTCACTCCTAAAGTATATCAATTCATGGATTTATTCCCAAATGACTTTCCTAGATTTCCTCCTAAGAGAGTGGTGGAGTTCTGTGTTGTGCTAGTTTTAGGATCAGTGATGGTATCCATTCCCCCTTACAATATGGATACTACTGAGTTGCTGGATCTCAAGAGACAGCTAGAGGACATGGAAGATAAGTGTTTTAGAAATCCTAGTACTTTACCTTGGGGTTCACATGTCTTTTTCTCTATATTTTAGGATGGAAACCATTTTCATTTATGGGATTACAATCAGTTGCAATAGTTTATCATTATGATCCTATATCCACTACCTCATATGGATTTCCAATTTGACTATCTCCACGGATCAAGGGTTTTCTACAATATCAATTTGATTCTAAGCGACCATCAATTATGTGTTAATCCTTTATAAATACCTTGTAAACTATTTCATATAAGGTATGGGGTTTATTACTACCTAGATATGCCATAAATCCAATGAACAAGCCCTCCATTTGTATGGTTATTAATAATCTAGGTTTCCAAATATACGTGGATTCATTTGTTGTAGTCTCCATGGAATATATCTTGGTGTATTCTCAAACTTGGCACGACCATGTCAAAAATCTTGATATAATTCTAAATAAACTAAAAGATCACCATATGTAGTATAAGTTCACTAAATGAAACATTTGGATCAACAATGTTCTCTTTTTTTCATAATACTTTCTCAAAGGAAGTAGTTTAGTTTGACCCAGATAAGGATAGTACCCTAGTTTCTTTGGAGAACCTAAGAATTTCTTTGACATACAATGTTTCTTGGGAATAGATGGAAATTACATATAGTTTATTCCGAAATTTTCACATCTAAAATCACATCATGCGAGTTTCACCAAGAATGGTATGATGTTTATATGGTCAAAAGCTAGTGAGATAGACTTTTGGGAGCTGAAATAAAGTCTAAATTTTGCTTCTATTCGAATTCTTCTAGGGCTGGGAAGAACCTATACTATTAATTTTGATGCATTGGGAATATGTATAGGACATGCTCTGATATAGTAAGATCTAGTCTCATTGTATGAGTCTAATCTGTTAAGACCAAATGAGAGGAATTAACTAACACATGATCTCAGTCTGGTTTCTATAGTTCACTTTGTGCATTATTGGAAGTAATATTTAATTGAAGAGTGTTTGTGGTTTTTATAAACCAAAAGGCATAAGGTTTAACTTTAAATAAGGAATATTTACTCTCATATATAGGTGGTGGGTTACATACATAAATTATAAATATTTTGAGCTTTCATATATGACAAGGATAATTCTATATTGGATACTATGAGATGGAGGACTCAAACATAGTCAGTTTAGTAGGGAAGTAGCAGTGGTAGTTAATGGACCTACAATCTGAGATGTGCATTGTGGTCCAAGAGCATCCCAGGTAGCTTATCCTTACATATTTAGTAGTGTCATCATTACTTTTGGAGAGAGTGATGATGAGGTAGTTTTTTGATCCTGAGTGTCTAATCCTAAGGGATATTATTTTATAAGAGAAACCACTTTTAGGATGAATCATTAACGAGATGAGGTTCTACACATTCGTGGATGTATATGTGTTTCTATATTTATCCATGGAGAATTAATGAGAGAGTCTCATGCTTTTACTTGGGTATTACACCAACGGAATACAAATATTTACCATGATCTATGTCTCTAATACTAGTGGCTTTGTGACTAAGTCTTCAACATATCAGCATGTAAAGGAAGAACACAAATTATCAGTAGGGATTCTACCACCATTTACCATTCGTGAGTTGAAATGGGATACTTTCACATTTGACATTGTGATTTTTTTAACAATACCCCCTAATGAAAATGATGCTATATGGGAAATCATTGATAGGCTCATGATGGTCTCTCACTTTTTACCTATAAAGTTGATATTTTTGGTGGATGAACATGGTAGGATCTATATTTAGGAGATTATAAGAATTCATGTACCCTATGGACTATTGTATTAGACATGGATTCCCATTTCACTTCTTGGGTTTGGAAAGGGTTACAGAAGGCGTTAGTTACACATGTACTTTTGAGTACAACTTACGACCCACAAAACAATGACCAATCCAAACGACCAAAACATGTGTTGGAGGAAATTCATAGAGCATGCATCCTTTATAATGGAGGTTATTTGGGAAAAAATATACCAATAGATGAGTCTACTATAATAATAGTTTTTAGGAGATGATTCAAATTGATCATTAAGATACCTTATAGGATAGGATTTGCTGATCACCTCTAATATAGTTAAAGGTAATGGGGACAACACTTCTTGGACATCGCCCTGTTCAAGAGACAACAGAGCAACATCAAATGATTTAGAAATGAACATTTATGGAAAAGTATATAAATAATTCAAATATTGACTTATGTTAATGGCCTCTTGTGATTATTGTCAGGGATCATATATTGTTGTGTTTTTCAAAAAGATTGCGACATCGATAGTTTTAGTAGAGGGGTAAGATGTTTCCACATTTTGATAAATTTTTTTGGTTTTGTAGAGGGTTATATTAGTATCTTATTAGATAGAATTACTCTAGAGTAAAAAATCTATTAATTAAATGTTCCACATTTATTAGATTGATCATGGCTATTTAGACCCATATCACATAATTCATCCTAATGAGGTTGAGTTCGGGGTAGATTAATCCAATGAGGATCATCATATATGTATCATGGAATGAAGAAAAAAGGTTCTATAAGGAATGTTAGTTTCATTAGACTATGTTCTATAACATCAGAACCACCTAGAAGAGATGATTTGGGAGAGAGAGGCCAATGTACATTCCCAATGACCTGATTATTTCTCAGATAGTATCCAATTAACCTAATAAGGGAATCCCAGGGATGAGTTATCTTATGTGGGGGAGGTTGTAACCTCCCATTTTTTTGAGATATGATCCCTTAAATTTTTCTATTTTAATATTTAATTTAACTCTTATAAATTCACCAAAGGGTTTTAGGACTGGTTCAGGAGAATTTGGGTCTTGTTTGGAACCCATAGATCTGTATTCTGGAGAAGCTATATGAGTTGTATAGTTGGTGTATAGTTTGTAGTAACCATGTGGCTCAATAATGAGAACTATATATATGGGATAATTTTTTTAAATATCATGTGAGGGAGGCTACATGGCCATGTCATGAACTTCATACATGTGGTAGAGGGGATTCACATGATATGGGCACTGTTTGGAAATTGTATACCTAGCCTGCACCATTAGTTCCACTTATGTAGTGACCCCACAATATTTGAACACAATTTTTCCAAAACATGTGGGATAGTCATACGAGGTGTTCCCTTAGACACTGATTTCCATACATTTGGTGCATGGTTTGGCCAATCGTGTTGCTAAACCATGCATCCTATTAATGTTTGGTATGGTGACCATTTTACCATATTTCATTATAACTCACCCTCTTATTTTTAATTCCACTTCCTTGTACAACATTCATCTCCATTGAATCTACTCAAGGATTTGAAGCTAGGAATGGAAGTATCTCCATCATCCAAACTATTATTTGACCAATATTTTTTTCATTGGATTCCTATAATTGAGGGATTAATAATACGTCATTCAGTATTAATTTCTAAATCTTTGAAAGTATTTTTGTATGAGATAATATTCTTGATATTCTGAGCATTTATATATTTTTTCATTTTCTTATTATTCATTCCAAACCAAGGTCTTATATTAGATGAGTGTCTAAAAAACTCCATATGGTCAGTGGTCTATACCTTTTCCCTCAAGTATCATCAATTTATAATTTTCATCATTGTGTCGTGCATTGGTTTCACAAATGCTTTTCCCTAAAATAAATTTTCATAAAATTATTTGTTTAATTTAGAATATAAACTCCCAATTAGACACCTTTTACATTGTTAGAGGTCAATGACCAACACATGAGAACCCCTTTGGTGTTCTATTTTTATACCCATGTTCCCCAATATATTTTAATTGGAAAAACACCCATTGGTGTGTTGGGTTTGACCTTTTCATTTTCATTTATTAAATTGAAAGGAAAAGTAGACACATTATGATTGGGAATGAATGTTTATCTTGGGTATTAATAATTTGGAATTTAATAATTAATGGTACAACACCTTTTATAGTTTCCTTATTGTTGAATGAAATGGTATTGACTTGAATTATATAAAATTAATGAATTTTCATGTTTATTACATGAAATTTGTTATTTCATTAAACTAAAGGATCAGATTTCTTCTATTTACCATTTTTTTATTATTTGAATTTTTAGACCTGAGAAAACCATTGATTCTCAAGGTAATTCCTTGAGCACTCATAGGATGCCATTGTGATTTATTAATCCAATTTCCAAGGGAGACAGCCACCTTGAATTTTGTTTAATTTATTATTATATGTGAATGACATGGCATATTCCTGATGATTTATTTGAATCATTTCATGATATTAGAACACCTCAAATATAATCCATGGATTTAGATGATGTATTAGGACATGAGGGTCCATGGATTTTTCCCTTGGGAACTAGTCATGAATATATTGGTATTTACTATAGAAATTATCCATTAACTAAGTTTGAAATTATTTCAATGGAATGCCTAAGGCATACCCCTTAAATTACACTTTACTCACATAGATATACAACATGGTTTGTGTACTCTGATCTTGATCAACCGTATAAGGTCAAAGATTCCTTGATTCACCTTGGATCCTTTATTACTATCATTATGACTTGGACGTCCTAGTTTCACCTTGTGTCTTGTTTATGATTAAATATATTGGCATACTCTGGTTACCCAATCTATTTCCTAACCTCTTATAGGTTCCTTGTTTAGAAATTACCAGCATAAGTTGAATTATATATGGTCATACTAGTATCCTATGTGTAGTATGATCACAATAAGATTATAATTTCACACATTCTATTCCACTACATAGCTTTATATCTACACACTGGTTTATTAATGCTCATGGAATTGACTTGAATAGACTCTATTTTTGTTGACATTCAGAATATAAATAACACCTTGTTTGGGAATCCATTTGGTACCTGGAGAGAATTCTTCGATGCAGGCAGGGATAAGGGAAAGTGCATTCTCTTGAATGCTTGATTTATTATAGAATGGGATCTTGGGAGCATAGTACCAAGCCTTGGATTATGATTATTTTGGATATAATTTTTGGTCATTTATTCTTTTTTATATACCTATATGTACATATTAAATAATTTAATATAGATATATAGAATACTAATTATTTTATATATTGTTCCACTTTTGATTAATGTATTATTACTATCAAGATGATTTAACTTCATTTCTATGTTCACACTATTATGTTTCCTCTATTCATTCATTTGTTATACCATTGTGATACTCTAATTAGGGGGGTATAGTCTCCCACCATAAAATTATAAACCCACACTTCTATTTAGAAACATATGGTGCATGAGGAGGTGCACTTGAGGCCATGTGACCAGCCGATTTTGGTTAGTTATTAGTATATCAGTTCCAAGTCATAAGATATTCAATGATCTTGTTTTGAGATTCAATGAGAAAGTGTGGATATGATAATAGGGAATACTCTTTGTATCCCTCACCACAATGATGTTGTTACACAAATTTCAACTAACTCATTAATGAATAATGTATTACCACTCTAAGGAAATTATTTTCAACAAAATAATTGTAAATTATATATAAAAGATACAATCTATGAAAATTTTGTTTTGAATTATTCTAGTTATATAAAATTGAGAAAAAAATCAATGAGAGACATATTATTCAGGGAATCAATTACTTCCTCTATTCCCCAAAACCATGAAGTGTCATCAGAACGATCAAATATTAACATTTAATTATGTATTAATTTTTTATCAAATTTTTGTATCATTTAGAATATTTATCTTTCGATTTTTTGTTATTTATTATATAAGTATTGATAAAATGATCAATTTGTTTCATATGACCTGTAACATGTTAGAAATAGATGAAGCATAGTATAATATTTCATATGAAGTTACTGAATATTTTTGTCAACTGACATAGAAACACTACATCTCAGTGAATAATACACATCTTGTACCCCTGATCAACCACACTAGGATGATCTTGAACGAAATTACACATTGTTTTTGGGTCTTGTATGTGGCATCATTATAAAAAGTGTACTGAATTCTAGTTGTCATGTGGTATGATAGGGGTTCACAATGTGTACTTGTAATACAACCTTTGTAAGCCCACACAGTTTGACCCTATTGGAAGCACAAAATCTATGTGATCAAAGTTCACATCATGTAATTAATGCACACAACATATTGACTATCGATTAATTGAAACATTATTATATGTAGTATATTATGTGTATTTGAAAGTAGACAAAAAGTAATAAGTAAAAGCATGTGCAACATACAAATCAAGTCCCTTTGTGTTTTGTGCGGGTTACTGGTAACAAATATGACACTGTGTAGCCGATTGTATACTCTTGGAAATTTTAGAAAACTCATTCAGGGCACCTAAAAAGTCAAGAATGTATTGTGAGTCATAACATATAGAAAATTAATTAATAAAATCAAAATCAATCAAATGGGTGTTTAACTAGATATACATTCTCTGTGATTATGTTATCCCTAATATTTACACGCTATGAAATTTAGAAGGGTTGTGTAGGATATTAAATAATTTATTAATTATTCTACCAGATTTTTATTTGGATATAAGTTGTGTTAGTGTGTTTTACAACACATGTACTTCACAATAATTTCTAGAAATACAAATTATGTTGATTTAATTCATTCTATGTAGTCATACACATCATGTTGACTATACAAATTGACTCACATAAAAACTTGTCATGTATATTAAAACACATCATGTTGTAATACATGTCATGAAAGTACAATATGCACAATAATATCCATAAATTATGTTAGTGACATGTCGTTTCATGTGATGATACACATCATGTCATATTTAATCTTTAGAAATGGGTTTATGCATAATTATAATTTTAAACATTCTGTTAGCTCCATCCCACACCACATACATAATTAATATTAAATTAAATTAAATTATTATATTTATTTAAAATTAGAATTTATGGGAATCTCAAGGATTATACTGATTACTAAACAATATAAATGAATTAATTGAATAATTATAAAATAAATTTATTAATTTAATATGTTTATATTAATATAGAACAAATTTAAATGATTTGTAGCAGTAGTAATTGCATGTGTGGATGATCACGAGCTTCACCTACCTATGTATGGGTTGGGTTTGTGCTTGTTTTTTTATTTATTTAATGGGTTTTGTGATATTTTTTTAAATTAAATATAATGATTGATGTATCATCCGTTCATCTATTATTTATGTGATTTCATGTCCAATGTTTCATTTATATATCCCCAAAACCTATGTTCGTCTGACCTATGTCTGAGTAAAGGCATGTAAATGAAGGAGTTACCAATTGAGTGTAGAATATTTTAGACAGATATGTGGTGAAGCTAACAAAATAGATACATAGGTTAAAGGTAGAATGGTTGAATTAAAACCAAATATGGATCATGTCATTATTACCTTAGGATCATGGGTTGTATTGTTGTCCACTCATTAAGCTAACATGTAGTTAAAGATTCATGATCATGAAACATGTCAATTTTTTTATCTAGTGCATGGTTAGATATTTATTTATTTGATGCAATTTTTATTATATGCCTTAATGTGATCACATAAATTAATTTAATTAACAAGACACCAATATGGAATAAAATAAATTTAAGGTTAAATTGTTTTATCATATATAAATATTTAAATATGTAAAATTCACATAATATTACCTATAAAGTAAAAGAATAAAAAAAACTGTATAATACGAATAAAATACCATATGTAAATATTAATTTAGGAACATATTCCATTTTTTACTAAATATTCACCAATACTTATCATGTCAGTTTGGTTAATTTTGATGAAATATTTAAATTTTTTATGAATCATAATAAACATACCTGATTGAAATGTCCATATTGGAATTTGTACAATGATAAAAGTATATTTAATACGATTTTGATTTAATTGTTATTGAAATATGAGTCATGAATTTTACGATTCAGAGACTACTCAATAGATTGAGGAACTACAAGTTAATATAGCTAGAAAGACCACCTACCTAAATACCATCCAATAATTTACATGGTTGATGTATGGGTTATAAGAATGTAAATATTGATCATTTATACTAGAATATCATCATGATAGGATATCCCAAATCCAATGGTGAGGGATATTTGGATTTGAATATATAGTGGGAGAATGATAAAATAAAATTTATTACATCACACATGTTAATGAAGATAAAATACTAAAATACGATTTCAATAATTATTTAAATATTCAATGCACTTTTACCTCTTAATTATACATGTGATTGAAATTGGAGAAATAAAATCCCATAACCAGAATTAATATTCAATAGTGTTATATAAACATAAATTCCAATAGGGGATGTTTTACATAGTGTATTTTTTGTTTCTAAGGAGAATTCTATGGAGTCATGATAAAAGGATATTAATGTCTTCTGTAAACCTGTAGATGATGCATTGGATGTACTGTGTTTGATGTTTTAATTCTTGACTAGTGTGATCCAAAAGCATCGTGATGGTATTGATACATGCAATGTGGTATCTCAATTCCATGATATTAATCAGTAAAAGGAAAGACGCGAGAGGTTCTATATATTGTAGGAACTCTTTACTTGAAATTTTAAAGAAGGTGCAAAAATTGGACTTCATGTGGTCAAATTAATTTGATATATTGATAATTTAGATATTCTTAATTTCATGATACACAATGAATTATTTGAAGAACACAAACCCACCTCACCTCATCAAATATTATCTAGTTTTATAGTGAATTTTGATGTTAAAAATATTAATAAGAAACTACCAAATTTACTGATACTTACTCATATAAGGACCAATTGAATAAATAACCTTAATTCCTTAGGAAGGAAAAGAGGAAGGCCAAGGTAAAAATCCTTTATAGTAACTCCAAATGTAAGGCTTACTCATTTATATTGAAAAATTGGTGGAAGATCATGAGGATGGAAAAGGAACAAGATGCAAGGTGTTTTTCAGGTGGTATGAAGGGTGGATAGATGAAGACCGTTACCAAAGAGGAATAGAAAAGGGAAGGTTTGAGTGTGTTTTTTGTTGAATGTAACTGTTAAATATCATTAATTTGGTTAATAGATACAATTTTTTCTGTTTTCATTCATGTATAAATATAGGAAATGGGATGATTTAGAAAAACTTCTAGAGGTGATATGGATTTTCAGGGTACCGATGATTTAATAATGGAAACACTAGATATTAAACAATTCCACCATAATTTTTCCATAATATTGAATATATTATTAACTAATTTTTATTATGTTTCCAGTGTTATAAAAACATTATCTTCATTTCCACCTTAGATATGGATGGCTTCATTTTCATATTTTGAAATAATATTTTCTATGAAGAAAACAAAATACATAAATTATATAAAAACATAATAAATATTACAACACATCAACTATATGGGGTACTCACTTTCAATCAAAGTGATAAGAACGTACATTGGCCAGAATTTAGATATCGCTAATCAATAATCAATTAGAATTTTTGTTTAAAAAAACCTCAGAATACCTTAATCAACTTGATTGGTTTTAGTTATATCTTTCTTCTAGAAACCCTTAGTCAAACCTAATTAGATTGAATTTCTTTCCCCTATCCCTCGGATCCCTCAATATAACAGAATATAAGAAAAAATATAAATATAAATATCAACATATTTGTTAGAAAAAAATCTTAATGGTATACTATGAACAATGTTCTATAATGAAAAAATAAAAGTGATTTCAGCCAACAAAATATTGTAAAGATTAAACATTATATGTAATTATGTAGATTTAAAATTAATTATTCCCTTGATAGTGGGATACAATTTATAGGTAAAGATGAAAAAAACTAAAATATTAGGATTTGGTAAATATCAGGGTTGGTCAAAACTATATTAACATAATCATCAGTCCTTCTAATGGATCAACACTTGTACTGCTTACACTAATAATATTTTTTCATAAATTATGTAACTCTCTTTAATTAAATGAATAAAAACAATGAAAATCCTTCAAAAAAATTATGTAAAGGAAATTTTATAAATATATTAATAAATCATCCTTGTAGTAAACATACATACAACATCCTTTCAGAAAACTAGTCAGACCCTCCATCCTATAATTTGGTTATGGTAATGTAAAACTGAATGAAAAATTAAGATACTAAAAATAAAAATCATTTGGAATGAATACTATAAACAAAAAAAAAATATTGCTATATAAAGATAAAAAAATATTTATAAGATAAATAAAGGTGATAAGTATTTTTTTTTTCAAAATAAGTACTTGGAGAAGTATATAAGATCAATATTATTAGTGTAGAAACCAAAAATCATTTATCCCAGAGTTGGTGTATTATTTATCACATTGATATTTGATACAATTGATCACATTTTAAGGGACCAAATATTTTAGTATTATTGTTAAACTAGAAACATCGATTCATCCCATTTTACATTGGATATAAAATACAAAACATTTTGAAAGAAAATAATATGCATCGTTGAAATTATTATTGTCTATTTAAGAATAATGTTTATATATATATATGACTTACCATATTCATTTGGAATGAAAAATGTTTATTTATGAATGTATACTTTATAAAATATTTATAAAACCCATTCTATTCCTTGGGTTAATTTTATAACTATGATTGTTATATGATCTATGTGGAATGCATGATTATGAGCATTTATGATGTGATGAGTGGGACCAAAATTATAGAGCCTTCAAATGAATTGGTCAATGAGAAATATCTCATGAGATTATGTGAAATCTGTGTGAACATGATACTAGAATTTTTCAAAACGATGATGTTATGATTTATGCACATATGTTATGCATGAACATGAGGCAAGATTTTTTCACAACTATGTGGGGTATTTGAAAACTATGTCATGGTGTCTCTTTTTAAGAATATTCCACATTCCAGGCCTTTATCAAATGTTTCTCTCTTGATTATGATGCTTTTGATATGATTATAATCACCCATTTACTTTTAATACATGTCCTTTATTCAACTCATCTTATAGATCCCCTTATCAAGATTTCATCTCCCTCTTTAATTGATGTATAACCTCAGACGCTTACTTTTACTAAAAATAATGTGAGGGATACAATATGTATAACCTAAAAGGAATTAAACAATGTTTTATTTTCATTATGTAAAAGTTGTTTTGATCCTAATTTAACCAATAGGCTAAACCATTGAATCATGGATTGTATTGCTTTTATATTATTTGTTTTAAAATTGATTTAATAGTAATGCACTTAAAAATTTATATAACTATATTAACCCTTTCACACAACAACATCAGTAAACCAAATTTGTCCTTCTCAGTTTTTTACAAGCATTGCATCAACACTGAAAATGATTTTCATATTTTTTATGAAATAAACAATAAATTATAAGTTTTAAATTAATGTTTAATTTTTTTATATTATATTATCACACTAGATTTTTTCCATAATGTTAATAAATTTTCATATCAATTTTTTTATGTTAAATATATCATAAAATATATAGTATTTCATAAATAAATAAATTTTTTATTTTTCACCAAAAAATTAATTTGTCCAAAAAAATATTAAAAATTAATCCATGGATAAATTTGATATGTTTAATAAAAAAATAAAATCGATAACATAAAATTAAATTCTTATAGTTTTAATATTTCAATTTTAATATGAAATTGTAAAATTAAATGAAAAATAATATTTTTTAAAAAATACTTTTTACGTAGAAAAATTATTTTCTGTTAAAATGATGAATATTGATGATTAAAAATTGTAATAAAATTATTACAAGTATAATATATCATATTTCTAATTAATATAAAATCTAATATAGAATATAAATTTTAGATTACTTGATTTAATGAAAAAAATGAGAGTATTTTATAAATGGGTATGTTTATATATTCATTGTAAAATCAATCATTTATGAAAAATATCAATATTTCATTCAATTTAAATTTTGATGTGTTTATTTTATTTTATTTTCAATTTTTTAAATACAATTTCTAAAAGTGGTATAAATTGTATATAATTAACATAGTTAAAATACAATAAAATCTATTTTTTGAGAAAATGAATTTTTAAAAAATTGGGTATTTATATATTATTAATTAATACATTTTATAAAAACTTTATTCATATTTTTTATAATATGGTAAACCCTATTTAATCATTCTAATCGAATGGGTATGTGATAATAATCTCATTAAATAATAATATATCAATAGTATATCATGGTTCACTTAATGATTGGTGTTGCATACTAAGAATGCTACAGAGTGTTGTATTATAAATTCTAAAGGGTGACATTCTAACCCCCATGAATAAATTTTCCCCACAAAATTTTATCTCAGTAAAAAAATGTCCAATATTTAAAATACCTTTATTGAAAACCAATATTGAATAGGGGATAATAAGTCATATTTTTAAAAGGAGAAGTATGAAACATATAGGTTACAAAAAATAACAAATAATCAGGTCATAGAAATGTATATAATTATTGTGATGTTATATTATAGAAATGGAGTTGAAAAATAATGTCCAAAGACTAATTGAGAGTGATAGAGAACTTGGTACTTTGAATGTTAATGGCCACAAAACTCTAAACCAACAAGGGGTGAAGAGTATATGGACCTGGATTTAAAACATCACATAATCTTGAATTATGTCAAGAATTCACATTGAGGATATTTTCAGGTTTAATGATTTAGAGAAATAGGCCATACCTATTACAAAACAACTTGAATATTACACGTAGACACTACTACTCATTATCCATTTTTTTTCATAAAATTCAAACTCTTAAAAAGAAAAATGTCTAGTTCCATGATTTAGAGAGCCTGAATTTTCCATGATCCTATCCTTGACCCAATTCATCTTTAAGTCCTATGGAAGAAATTTAAAAAACATGGGATGGGAAAAAAATATCAGTAAGGTTTATAAAATAAGGAAAAAATTAGTAAATCAATAAATACAAATCAATGACACTATACTTTTCAATCATAACATACCTTACGAAATCATAAGATTTATGAATAGCACATAAAAAACATAAATCATAATTTTAACTTATGGGATTTATAACATATATACATTATACCTATAACAACTACATAGGGAGTAACATTTTTAATACCCATCACAATATATTCCTTAAATTTCATAGGAGAAACATTTATGTTTACCTCCGTCATGTTACCCAATGCATTGGAGAGCTATCTCAGGATCACTCACAATAGTTTTATCACGTAAACACCCATATACATAAAAAATTCCCCATAACCATAACATATTCACACCACATAAAAAAGAATAAAGGAAAGCTAAAATTTCAACAATGCAATCACAATATATCATTTCATGATATTGACATAATCAATGCTTTATCAAACCCTTTTCAAAACCTTTTAAAACATTTAAGAAATATATTTTTGAATCAATGTGTCCCATACGACTATGAAAAATTTAAATAAATTATAATTTGAAAAAATTAATTTCCATATAGATAAATACTTAACAATGTTTTTAAAACATGGAAATTAATGATATAGATTTATAAAAATAAATCATTAAAATAATTAAAACAATATTTTAGTTAATGATATTTTAACAGAATGAGAGACTATTGAAAATAAATAATTTAGAAATAACATTGAATTAGAACATTGTAATATCATGAGAATAAATGGATTCATTTTGTAATATTCCAAAAGATAGTATAAACCCCATATAAGTGTGAATAGGTGCATAACAACAATTAAGACTCAATGGAATGTAAATTGGGAAGAAATCCCTTAGAAAACCTGTATCCATAGATTATGGATAAATCAATTACATAGTAAATTATGAAAAATATAAAATCAGTAAATATGATTTTATATTCGGTGTAAATCAATTAGAGAACATCCACACATATTTCTTTAAAAACAACATCAATGACTTGGATGTTTAACTCAATTATGAGAAATTGAGTTAAAATTACTCTTATCAAGTTCATATCTATGACTTGGGAATTAATCAGTGGAATGATTATGTGTATGAAAATTATATCCATAAATAGGGGAGTGGAAATTAAAACATAAATGAATAAATTGTGAATCCACAGATAATCATAGCATGACATAATTATGAATTTAGAAATTAACCCAAGGAATAGAAATTGGGTTAAAAAGTTCCCTAACAAATTTGGTAACATATGCAACATACACCACATGAAAGAAAGGTCATACAATGAAGTTGTAAATATCCAGTAATTAAATTATATTACACAAGGAATACAATAATGGGAAGTACATTCACCACACAAAAATATATAGTGGCAATATAGCATGAATCTCTCAGGAATAAGAAGTGAGATGAAAACCCCTTACCATGTTATAATCTATCGATTTGTATGACCAAAATTTAATAACCACCAAATGAATCACATAAATACCATGAATATAAAGAAAAAAATTATAATATATATTAAATGGTAGCATACAATACACCACATTCAATAAATAAGCGACGAACAATGTGAATCTCACATAATTAAAAGATAGATAAGAAACCCCTTACCTCGTGTCTGACATGACATGTTTGTTCCATGTTCTTACTGAATAATTAACTAATTTTAATTTATAATTTAATAAGAACTTTTTTCATGTTTATTATTCATTTAATATCACTTGTTAACTTGTAAGAAACATTATGTAAACATATAATTTAATAACGGTCGTTTTGTCGATATTTGGTATTTGAGCCAAAAATAAACTTCTTATAATTACAAGTTGTTAATGTGGTAAAATATGCATTATCTACATAAATATATTCATCATTTAGATATCATATATATAATGTATATCTATTATATATATGTATTTATAATATAACATAACATTTATATGTATGAAAT
This sequence comes from Viscum album, assembly GCA_963277665.1. NCBI lineage: Eukaryota > Viridiplantae > Streptophyta > Magnoliopsida > Santalales > Viscaceae > Viscum > Viscum album. The sequence goes on from OY728128.1 coordinate 331,956,091, forward strand.
GAAATGCACCATTCATGGAGACGGTAAGTCGTACGTACGCATGAACCCTACATTCATTTCTATTTTATATTTAATGGAATGAAAATATAATTATATAAATATATATTATAATTATAGTATATTATCATATATAATATCATTGACTATATCCTTTATACATCCCACATAAGGCACTAACGAGTCATATAACTTTTAGGGGGTAGTAGTCCATACTTCCTAAAATGAAATTATCGCGTTTACCCAATATGGAAACAATAATGTTATGATATAAATGAAAAATAAAGAATCATAATGAAAAAATAAACAATAATACATCATATATTAATACAGTTCCATAATTATTACCACAATTAAAGGCGGTAGGAGATATTTGAACAATCATCATTTCATGAGGCGTTAGTTTTCCATCCACAGAAACGGTATTTTGTTTACCCATGTGATGGAGGTGCATGAAAGTGTAGTTCTAATAATTCTCATAACAACATCCTAGTATATTGTGGATACTGTTTTTGTTATAAAATAAAAGAATAAAAAGAGTTTTGGTGTTGGATAATTAATATTAAACAAAAGATGTTATGAGAAACTGTTACCTTTAATTAGGGTAACTCCCTTTGGTTTGAACCAAAACAGACAACTTAAATTTCCTTCTGCCTAAGGGAAGGCTTCTTGGAGTTGGATAAGGATGTATGGAGATTAATTGGGAAGATTTTGGATGATCCAAAAGGCTTGACAGGTGAGATTAATTGTTTCGAAGTGAGGGATTTTTATAAGCGAGAGGATGGGATCTTTAGGAAAGTTGGAAAAGAATATTTTATTATAAACATAACATCAGTTTCTAAAGGTCCAAAAAATATTAAAGTTGACGATAAGATGACTCTAATTCGAAATAAAATCATCCAATTGGTATTGGACAGGTTTTGGATTTTTTTTAATATTTATATTAATATTTATTTAAATCATTCATTAATGAGGTAAACACTGCATCATTATTGTGTCATAAATAATTTTATTTATTTGATGTATAAAAATTATTAAAAAATTACTTTGATGTAGAAAATAGTTTTTTCTTTGCAATTAATATTTATAGATGAAATTATAACTTATATAAGCCCATGAAAAAGTGATCTACTAAAATATATATGTTTTTTTCCTTTTTGTCTTTACTTTAAATTAATTAGTATAAAGTATCATTATCACTATTACGTGGCTCCAAGGGGTCCCAAAATCAACCCAAAGATGAAAATTATTGTATATGCATCGAAAAATATGATTAGAACTCATTTTAGGGTAATTTAATATTATTATAATATGATTTGTTACCCTTATATAACAGATTTACCCATTCACCATGGAAAATAAAATATTTACTGATGTAAATAGTCATAATATATAAATATTAAATTTATATATTTTTACAATTTGGACCTCCTGATTCAAAATATGAATTAAATTTTTCCAAATTTAAAATAAATAAGTGGTATAAATTAATATAAAATTAATTCCTGCGTTCAAAATAAAAATCCTATTTTTTATGAAATAATAACTATCAAAAGATTGACAGTTTTTTGTCCAATTTCGAAGTGAAATTGCTTCCACTGACCATCATTGGATTAAATGGTAAAAATAAAATCTAAATAAAATTTATAACCCTTTAAAATGTTAATCTATCCATATAAATAAATTATATTAAAAGGAATATTTGAATTCAAATACAGTATTTTCCACTATTCATCAAGAAAATGAATTTTATCATAAAAATACCAAAATTTTATCCAATGTAAATTTTGATATACCGATTCAAAATAAGAATTTTATTTTTTCAGGTGGAACAAGTTAAAGTGACTGAAAATATATTTAATGATACTTCTAACATTAATTGGATAAGTGTAGAAAAATTTAACAAACACGTATAATTATTTTTTAGTTAGTTCTGTTCATTCTCCCCATTTTAATGGCTAGGCGTTAACTTCTATTTAAAATAATATTATATTATTATTTATATTATGACCCAACATTGTATTCCCTGTAATATTTCAAAGAAACATGTTGTTTTGTTTTGGGTACACCATCGAACATATAATCCCCTTAACGTAAAATTAATAATTAATTTAAAAATATTAATAAATATCAAAATAAAATATTCTTTATTTACTTGGGATGTTACCTCCTTCCCCCATTTTGGGAATTGTGTCCTCGCAATTTTAAAATTGGGCTCGAAAACTTCCTTGAAAGCCCCACATCAAAAAAACTTATATTAAAACTATTCATTTAAAATAAAGGAAGATACGTAAAATGGTTAATAAATACAAAAGAAACTATGATTCCATTAAAAAATGGATATATAGGAGAAAAAAACCATCAAGTTCTGATGGAGGGTGATAGAAAACATGATTAGGAGAAAGTTAACCAAAAAAAATCACAAACCTGTGATGGGTTAAACGGAATTTGATTCCACCGTAGGAAAATTAAAAAGAAAATGTTTTTGTTTTATGTTTCCATTCATAATGTTGAGGAATTTATTTATGTGCCTGAGTAAGAACTAAAGGACACATACATACTTTTCAAGTAAACATTAATGATTTACTAAATTTCTACCTCAAACTCATCTTTTCTCCAAACAATGTGTATTCAAACTGACATGGTCACATTAAAAGTGTTGAATCATCTTCTAGAGTATCACATAATCCACAAAAGATGGAATGAAAATTTTTCATGTCTTTATACATCGAACAAAACCAAAATGATTAGTAGAATATCAGATAATCCCCAAATAGGATAATATTTTACAAAAAGAAAATCTACTCTTAATCCTCTAAATTTTTCATACAATACCCAGAGTTTAACAAAGACCAGTCAATACAAAATGGACATTAAAATCATTCAATGTAATTCAATCTTAATATTGAAACCCAAAATTCAAAAGGATATGATCAAATAGTCTTCCCAATAAATAGTAATATTTTTCTCCAAAAACATAGACTACTCTTAATGTATCATACTAATGTGTAATTAACCAAATCACATATTCTCTATGATAGGTTAATCATTTCATAGATAATCCAAAATAAACTTATTTCTTATTCATAAAATCATATAACTAATAATAATTAGTCAAACTAATAAGGTAATTATCGTAGTCCAGTGGTAGGAGATAAATCCCAATTGCACTTTGGTTGTGTGTTCGATTCCTGGAGCTTTGTCCGATAGGATGGGTTGTCACGTGGTATGTGTGTTGTTGTTTTTCAAAAACTATATAATTGTATAACATTCCCAAAAACGTGAAAAATTCATAAAAAATAACCATAACATATTTTAACCATAATGGTTATCTAATAACATTAATTTTTCATACCAAAATGTACTAAAATGTAATTGCCTCAAATTCAAGGATAAAATAAACCCAAATAGTTCATTATAAATATATCCAAAAAATAAAAGATAATTATTCTTTGAATAAAATTTTCATATATCAAACATCAAGGCTACACATACTATAAAATGTATTCTAAAGTAATCCCATCATCAAAAGAGCATTAATACTTTTAAGCATTTCACCATCCAAAAATATACCATAACTCTTGAATCAATTATATATTGAAATATTACTCATTCAAAATTATTCATGATCCATTAACCATTAATTACCAACTTATTCTGAAATAATTATTTTCTACATACTAAATCTCGAGTCATGTCCTATGATTCAATAATAACAAAACATATGTTATGAAATAATCCATACATTTCATTGGTTATTGTATGTTTCTTCATATTCAATCGGATTGAAATTAGGTATTGGTAAACATATATTTATAGGATCATGGGGATACCATTCCAGAAACATATTTTTAGTTCAACTATTTGTATAATAACCTTGCACACCACAATTAAAACGTTCAATTGATCCCACAGAAAGAACTTTTTTTCTTTCCAAAAGTCAACTGGATGCTTCCTTTTACCATGGAAGGTTCATGGTTTATGATCTTCACTTCAACATCTATAGAATCTTATCGACCCTTTGAAACATTTTACTATGTGTTTCTTTCCACATCCTTGACACATATATTTTTTAATATAAATACCTTATTGATTATTACCTGAATTTTCGCGGGGATTTATTTCTCCCATATATGATGCCTTATAAAATTCACCAAGGATATTGTGGTCAATCATGACTCCAGATAGTTGGTTGAGAAAAAACACTGGGGGTTCTAAATATAGATCCCATTTCATTCAGTTTATCATTTAGAAAACTGTTAGAGTTTTCTTCACATCCACTGTTACTTTTGTTCCTACAAGATCTAGCCATTTACTAAAACCAAAAAGTTCAGTCTGAGTATATCAACAAAATCATCATATAATATCTTCTGAGAAGGGTAAATAATAAGATATACTTATTCTGGTTATCTAAAACTCATTCACTATAACTAAAATAACTATTACTCTTTCTAAAATCCTTACCATTATGGTAATTTTTCTTATACATAAAGAACACCCTAACCTCTAAATTTCTCTAACAGACCTTTGATACAATCTACAAGGACACGACCTTAAAACATTACATAATCTTGATTTATGTCCACAATTCACTAATAGGATCATTTTAGTTTTATTGTTTTAGAGAATTAGTCCATAACTATTACATAACAACATTAATATTACATGTAGACACTACAAATCAGTATCCATTTATTCATAAAATAAAAACACTTAAAAAGAAACATGTCTAGTTCCATGTTTTAGACAGCATGACTTTTCCTTGATCCCATCCTTGACCCTATTGATATTTAAATCATGTTAAAAACATTTCATAAACATGGGATGAGCATAAAATTATCAGTAATGGTTATAAAATATAAGAAACATTAGTCCATCAATAAATACAATTCCATGAAACCATAATTTTCAATCATAACATACCTTACGAAATCATAAGATTTATGAATAACACATAGAAATCATAAATCATGAAGGTAACTTACGACATTCATAACATACTTACATTGTAGCTATCATAGCTACAAAGGGAGTCAAATTTGAAAAAACCATCATATTATATTCCCCAAATATCTTATGAGAAACATTAACATTTACCTCTGTCACGTTACCCAATGCATTGGAGAGCTATCTTTGACACACCCACTATAGGATTATCACGGAACCACCCGTATATATAAACAATGCCCAATAACCATAAAATATTAATGACACATAAAACAAGCGTAAATGAAAGCAATCATATCCACATTCAAGTCACGGTTTATCATTTCTAGATATTGACACAATCAAGGCTTTATCAAACCCTTTTCAAAACAATTTAAAATATTTAATAAAGAGATTTTTTAAAAAATGCGTCCCATACCACTTTCAAAATTATAAATTAATTATCATTGGAAAACATTAATATCCATATAAATAAATCCTTAAAAACATTTTTAAAACACTTATATTAATAATAAAGGTTTAGAAGAATAAATATTTAAAATAATAATGTTTGAAAAATATAAATTCACTCAATATGATTTTATATTTAGTTAAAATCAGTAATATAACACTCAAATGTATTTTTGTAAATACAACACCAATGACTAGGATGTTTAACCCAATGAATTTAAATTGAGTTAAAATTAATCATATCAAGTTCATATCGATAACTTGAGAATTTATTAATGAAGTGATTATGTGTATCAAAAGTATATACACGCAATGTGGAGGGGAAATTACAACATAATTAAATAAATAGAGATTCAACATGTCATCATAGCATGACATTATTAAGTATTATAAGATTAACCCAAGGAATTGAAATTGTGTTTAAAAGATCCCTCACCGATTTGGTAACATAAAAAACATAAAAAACATGAAAGAAGGATCATAAAATTATGTTTTAAATAACCATTATTAATGTATATTATATAATTAATACATTCATGGGCTGTACATTCAGCACACAAAAGGAAATGGGGGAATTATAGAATGAATCTCACGGGAATAAGAAGTGAGATAAAAACCCCTTACTATGTAGAAATCAATCGTGTCGTATGAAAAAAGTGAATAAACACCAAATTCATCACAGAATACCATGAATATAAAGGAAAACATGATAATATATATCAAATGGAAGTAACAAATACACCACATAAAATAAATAAGTGTCGAACAATGAAAATCTCACTGAATTAAAAATGAGATAAGAAAAGTCTAACCTCATGTCGGACGTGACTTGTTTTTTCCCTGTTTATCCTGAATAATAAACTAATGTTAATTTCTATTATCTTAAGAAAGTTTTTAATGTTTATTATTCCTTTTATATCAATTATTACTTGGATATAAACATTATGAAATCCTTTATGTTAATAACCTTCGTTTAGTCGATATTTGGTATTAGAGTCAAAAATAATCCTCTAATAATTAGATATTGTTCAGGTGGTCAAATATCCCTTATCTCCATTATTATATTCATGATTTAGATATCATATATATCATATATATCTGGTATATATGTGTATTTATAATATTACATTACATTTATAGGTATGAAATGAAAAGCATCGTTCATGGAGACGTTAAGTCGTACGTTCGCGTGAACACAAATTTCATTTACATTTCGAATTTAGTGGAATTAAAAAATAATTATATAAAGGTATATTATAACTCTAGTATAATGTCATATATAATATCATTAACTCCATCCTTTATACGCCCCACATGAGGCATTAATGAGTCATATCACATTGAGGGGGTGGTAGTTCGCACGACCTGAAATGAAATTATCATGTTTACCCATTATGGAATCCATAAAGGAATGCTATAAATGGAAAATAAATAATATGAATGAAAACATAAAATTGATATATATCATATAAAAATATAGTTCCATAATAATGTCCACCATGACAAGCATTAGAAGATTTTTAAATAATCATCGTTTCGTGAGGTGTTTGTTTTCCATCCACAGAAACAATATATTCTTTTCCCATTATATAGGGGTGTATGAATGTGTGGTTTTAATACATATCATAACAACATACTAGTATATTTATGATACTGGTTCCATTATAAAAGAAAGTAATAAAAATAGTTTAGCGGTTGGAGATGTAAAATAAAAGAGAAATAATTAAGAGAAATTGTTACCTTTAATTCGGGTAACTCCCTTGGGTTTGAACCAAAATGACTTCATGAAGTTCCTTTGGCCTAACGTAAGGATTCTAGGAAGAGTATAGTGATGTCAGGAGCTTAGTTGGGCAGATGTTGTACAATCCAAAAGGCTTGACATGTGTGAAGAATTGGATAGAAGTGATGTCTTTTTATGAGGGGGAGGAGGGGATCTTTTGGAATGTTTGAAGAATATATTTTCTTATAAACGTATATTTGGTTTCAAAAAGACAAAAAGACATTAAATTAGAAGATAAGATGAATCATATTTGAAATAAAATAATCCAATAATAATTGGAAATTTTTTGGATATTTTTTAATATTTATAATCATATTTATTTAAATAATTCATTAATTAGGTAAACAATGCAACATTATTGTGTCATTAAAAGATTTATATATTTTATGTTTAAAAATTATAAAAAAATTACCATGATGTTGAAAATATTTTTCCCTTTCCAATTAATATTTATAGTCGAGAGGATAACTTATATAACCCCATGGAATAATATATTTACTAAAAGATATATGTTTTTTCCATTTTTGTCATTACTTTAAATTTATTAATATAAAGTGTCATTATCACTATTAAGTGGTAGAATGGGGAACCCAAATAGACCCAAAGATGCCCACTATAGGATATGTTTCAACCAATTAGATTATAACACATGTTAGGGTAATTTTATATTATTATACTATTATAGTTTACATTTAGTTACCAGATTTAGCCTTTCACCGTGGTAAATAAAATATTTACTGAAGTAAATATTCATAATATCTAAAAATAAAAGTTACCAATTTACACAATTTGGAAATAATGATTCAAAATAAGAATTCAATTTTTCCAAATTCAAAACACATATGTGGCAGAAATTAATTTAAAATTAATTCATGTTGTAAAAAAAAGCGTGTTTTTTTATGAAATAATAATTTATCAAAAGAATGACACTTGTATTTGTCCAATTTCAAAGGAAAATTTCTTCTAATTACCATCATTGGATTAAATGGTAAAGATATAATCTAAATACACATTAAACCTATTTAATTAGATAATCTAACCAGATAAATTAATTATATTAAAAGGTAGTTTTGAATTAAAATATATTATTTTTCACTAGTCATCCAAAATAAATTTTATAGGAAAAATACCAAAATTTTACTCAAGGTATATTTTGATGTCCCAATTATAAAGAAAAAAATTATTTTTTGAAATTGAACAAATAAAAGTGACAAAAAATATATTTAATGAGGTTTTTCCATTAAAAGGCGTAAATCATCTTTTTAAAGTAAATTATGATTAAAATTAAATTAATTAACATTTTAAGCCTCTAACTTATATTGGATAAATATAAAAACATTTAATAAATATGTATAATCATATTTTTACTTAGTTCTGTTCATTCCTGCCATTACAACAGAAAGAATTTAACTACTATTTAAAATAATGTTATATTATTATGTTTTAGTATGACCCAGTGTTGTGTTCAATGTAAGATTTCCATGGAAACCATTATTTTGTATAGGGTACGCCATCAAACATATCATCCCATTAAAGTAAAATTAATAATTAATTTATAAATATTAATAAATTTCAAAATGTAATATTCATTATATACCTCAGATGGTACAAAGAGCCCATCAATTCATATGAAATGAAATTAAAAGGATAAGAATTATTTTTGAAGATCATGCTCCAAAAGGTGAGTGATTAATTTACTGTCACAGTATAGAAAACAAAAAAATGTATTGACATGATATTTTTACAACTCATAGGAATGATTAAATCCTCTGGTTTTGGTTCTATTAATCTTTATTTTTATCTTACTCTAACAAATAAATATCTCATATTTTTTGTTCGTGCCTAAAACACAAAAATTTTATTTTAATGGTTCATAAGATCTATAAAATAATAACATTTTATTAATTATTTATCAAAATATATATCAAGAAATTGTTATAATAAGTTTTCAAAATAAGGAAAAATATAATATAATTATCTCTAGAACATAAAAATAATTCTCCATGTTAAACACAATCTATTCCATTAATAGCTAACCATTACAATCATCCAAAATATATCTAAGAAATTTCAAACAGAAATTATGAAATAGTAAATTAAATATCTATCCCTAGACATCATTATGTCGCTCATAACGTAACATTACAAACATGTGAATACATTGATCATATATTCTCTCAGATCATTATAATAAACCAAATCACCATAAAATCAAAATGAAACATATATTCTTTAAAAGAAGTATCACAATCCTTTTTCCACAAAAAAATCATAAAAAATTTAATATATTTTATAAATCCACAAAAAATGTAAACTAGTTTTTCATTAAAAAACTAATAAATGAAAAATTCATAAATACAATCCAATTTACATTATTAATATCATTAATCTTTTTTATTCTAACTAAGAATTATTAAATTAACATTAAGAACATATTAAGGGATATCATTCCCTTATTCATTTTTTATCTACAAAAAAATAACCTTACCATTAATCCTATTATATTGTTTATCAGAAACATTAAAAATATAGTTTATTCTCCTTAAAAAAAGAAACTACTTTGTAATCCTTAAAGGATTCACGATTCTTAAAACCCTAATTTCACTGAATATCAATTCTAAGATATAATTCCCAAATCTGAATATATACGCCCATTGATCCTTCCACCTTAATTATTCAATTGTAATGGGACCTTCCATAGCCCAATAGTTAACCCTTGGATTAGGTAATTGACTTAGATAATGTAAATATCCACCAAAGATAATATATTGAACTATAAATGCTTCCATAAGATGAAATTTATTTCATGCCATCAAAATTTATATTTTTCTATGAAAATATGATGATATGTGTCATTCATTTCCACCCAATAAACATATTTATATTCCATTGATTTATTATATCGGGTTTCAATATCAATATTATTTACATGAAGTATGTCTAGCCTTATTTCTTAAATGGTTTCCACCACAAATGATCTCAGTGAACTCTATCATTATCTTCTTTGGTGAGTTATAGATCATGTATAGGAGGATGTTTTTTATCACATATAATTATAACTAATGAAGAATAATCACAATATCTATCACTCTGTCCACCATGAAATTTTGTTTTAATAATCACCAAACTATCCATCACATTCAATAATAACATAGTTCCATGTGTATTTAGCCATTGATTCACACCCAAAATCAATGTATGAGAAATGATAATCATAGTTGGAAACTACATAATGGTGAAAATCATTTATAGGATGTCAATATCATGGAACCATAATTTCAATCTATGAAACCTTTGGTTTAACCTAGTTTATTGATTGTCATAATAAATTAAAATCCTTTATAATTATTTATAATGTAAAAATGAGTTAACTGAAACATATCCATTAAGAGTGTCAAACCATCTTCCCTATAATGGAACGCTCACTGTGCACCAGATTGATGGCCATGATATACATAACCAAGGATTTTTAGGGTTATGACATCTAGATTAATCTATACCATAACAAAATCCACTTGTAGTATCTTGAAAAGTATATATATTTTTTAGAAAACCACAAAATCTCTACCTTACCAAAAACATTAAAATTTTATTCTACAGTTAGGCATGTCCTCCAATTTTTTAACAGTGTTATTTCCATAATCTATAATTTCTTAAATATAGTTCACATGGTTTTCACTAAAAATTATATGATACAAACTATAGAAACCCCAACTCATGTAGGCCAATGATGATGCATTCTTTATGAAATTGTCACTAGAATCAACCATTCACATTTGAAATGATTGAATAGTTTGTTAGTCTTCTTAAACTAGATATATATAGTCATTTCATTTTACATTGGAAATAAAATATAAAACATAGTGAAAGTAAATATTCTACATCCTTGAACACATTCAATGATTTATTAATCATATATTATATAATGGAAAACAAATAGAGGGTTATATTCGATGCTCTGTAAGAGTGATTTAAATTAAAATATATCATTAGTAAATATGGGATATTCATTATGGTAAGATAAATAACCGAAAAATCATTTCATATTCTTAATAACATGATCCAAAAATGCATCCACTGATAATATCAGAGAAATAATCTCACGGATAATAACTAATAAATTATCAATGAAGGAAATTATTAATGTTTGATATCATGATCTCAGATATCATGATTTCTATAACATCAATACCTTTAACCAAGATAGTTTAATCAATGGTTATGTATACCTTACATATCCATTTTGTATGCCTATCCAACTGGTTGTATAATGATACTTGTTGAAGAATCATGTTGATATCTACAATCAGTCCCCACCCATCACTACATGTCCAATTTATCCAACATATATTGAATACTTAATTTAATTCATAAAAAATAATCCTTATCATTAAATGATGTATTGATTAGGGAATACAAAATATTATTATTTATTCAGTTATTAAAATATCATTCAATGTAAAAAACCATATAAATAAATTTTAAATGGTTTTGGAAATAAAAATATCCATGATACATAGTATACAAATATTTAAAATAAATGTAATTTTATTTAAAATTTATCAAACTAAAGTCATTATATTTATAGAAATTAAATTATCAGAAAATTAATTAAATATGACATTTAGTTCATCAGGAATTTAGGTTCTGAAGTAAAATCTGATATTTTTTAAAATTTAAGAGAAATATGAAAAAAATCATTTATTATTTTTCTTTTCCACACCATGGTAATATTTCCGAATAAGATCAATAGAATAAAATTATTATAGCAATGAAAAACCCGTTTACGTCATATATGTTAAAAAATTTCTCACGCCATTTAAAAAGTGAATTGAAAATGACATTTTTAAAAATCATTAGAAATATTCCTTTCAAACCATGTAAAAAATAAAGGATAAAAATACATTTACTTTATAAATCATTTGAGTAAATTAAATGGAATTTTTTTAAAACAATTTTAAAATATATTTCCCAAAAATAAAAATATACTAGTTCGAATGATAAATAAGATTAGTTTTAATTTTATAAATTTTTTCCATATTCTAGTTAAAAAATAGTAATAGATGGATTAAAAAATGGAAACACTTTAAAATTTAGAGTATAACATAATATTTTTATTTTATGAATGATTATAAGATTTTTCAATGAACATATGGTAAATCGAAAAAAATGAGATTGTAAAATAAATTCCTACCTCTTTGGTGACATTTAAATTATAATCCCTTGAAGTAGTAAACTTGAAATAAAACATTAATTATCATTCATAAATATATGTTTACATAAAATATCTAAAAAGGGAATTATATACATCACATAATATTAAATAGGTACGTAATACCAAATATGACTCAATGGAGTGTATATCAATGATGTTAGAATTAATCAATGGTGTGATTATGTGTAAAAATATGAAAAACAAATAATTAGAAATACCACATAAAATAATAATAGGTTATTTTACACATAACCATGCCATAACAAAGTCAATTAAATTGAATAATAACCTAATCAATGGAAATTGAGTTATGAAACCCGTTATCTTATGCTTTAATTTCATCATATGTAATTTTAAAATAATTTATAAGAAATTTAGATTTATTATTATTATATAAAACAAACTTATAAATATCAATAATATCATATATAATCCATTTATAAAATTTTATATCATATTTGTTAACATTATTTTATTATTGTCATTTTTTTTAATTAAGTCATTTTTCATTAGAATTTGGGTTCCATTGTAGTGGTCCTTGTACATTGATTGTGGTTACATTATATAAACAGTTATTATAATGATATAAATATAATATATATTAATTATATTTATATTTAGAGTCATCCATGAAATACATATATATATATATATATATAGTTAAATAAATGACACTATTCAAGGAGACAGGGGCCATACGTGCATATGAACACTGTTTCACTTTTCAATTGATTAGACATTAGAAATATAAATAGAAAATACCCAATAAAAGATCATTATTACCATATATTTTTAATATATTAATAAAATATACCCTTATTACCATCCATGTAATGTATAAATTAAAAAAAGATTACATTGCTTTGTGAAGGTGGTACTCTACATGTACACACAAGTGACATTATAGTATTCCAATGGATTAGAAGGTAGGAAGGTAAATATGATATTATAATTTTTTAGGAATAATTATTTCATAAATATAATAAATATATATTAATTTGTTATAAATTTATTACCTTTTAAGTAATGTTGTGATGAAAACAATTTACATTGCTATATGGAGACAGAATGTCGTACTTAGAAGCGAGTAATGTTTTTGTTTCTCATAAGATCAAAAAGAGAATTAATATGGTTTTATAATAATGCAAATACATTATAAGTATATTTATGTTATTTTATTTATTATATTTTTATTGGTACAACCTATTTGGATGAGGTATAAGAAGAAATAAACTTTAAAGAGTCTGTAAAGACAATTATCGCTTCTTTGGTAGGCTTCCATTAGATAGTTCCATAAGGACAAATAGAATAGAATTTTAAGAATAGAATCACCTTAAATTAATGAATATGGAAGTTTATAATTGAATTTTATAGTAATTTTCTGATCTAGGGTTTTTAATGTGGATTATAGAATATAAATAAGTGTCATTCTTTTGTAATTGAAGGTAGTGGAATTATTAGAATTTCTTAAAATAATAAATTAATATATTTTTTTTGTGTCATAATGAAAAAAATTTATCTTATTAGAATATAAAACTTGGATTATTAAAAAATCTATAATGGATTAAACTTTAGTCATTTTTTGGTTATTATTTCACCCTTATCCTTTACCATTAACACCCTCACTATCCCTTTTGAAAATTATCAAAATATTAAATTTGTCTAACTTCTATTAGTCAAGAATGATACCATAAAAAGGGAAAAAGGTTAATAAATAGAATATGGTTAATAATACCAAAAAAATACCATTAAAAATTATAATTAATAAATTTCAATGAATTTTAAATCAATTAATTAATTATTATTTATCATAAAGTATCATTAATGTCTTTTTGGAACTTATAATTTAATTTGACTTTGAAAAAAAACATTATAGAAATGTTTTTATAATTTTAAAAATTAAAAAACTCATAAAATAATATATTTATATATAATTTTTTTAATTCCAAAATTAAAAAATAAGTATTTTATAGTTCATTAAATCAACTACTTGGTTTTTTTTCTACTTTCACAAGAACAATGTTAGCATTTCATAGGAATTTAAGGTTATATATTCATAAAAATATTAAAAAAAATTAAAATTATAAAAATAAATAAATTTACTTCCAAAATAAAATAAAATATTATTTTAAATTTAATATTTACTTCCATCAATGTATTGATTTATTATTTAATTTATTATTTTGACTTTTTATTCCTTGCAAAAGAATTGTGCATGAATTTTATTAATTCTCATGTTATAAAACAAAATAAATCATAACTATTCATAAAAATAATAAATAATACTTCATATTTAATAACTAAGTATAGAAAATAATTTTTCCCTCTCAAAAACTATATTTATCACATGAAAGATTAAATTTCCAGTGCAGCACAAACATAACATTGACACTGAAATTACTTTTCATATTTATCCTAAAATAAACACTAAATTATATGTATTGAATTATTTTTTTATTATATATATATATATATTATTATCATAAATTATTAATTCCTTATGTTTAATAAAATTTTAATTCATTTTTATATCACGAAGATATTATAAAGAATAATATATTTCATAAAAATTGTATTTTGTATTCCTAAAAATGATATTTTTTTTACAGAATTATTAAAAAAATCTTAGAAGAAATTTGAAATTATGAATCAAAAAATTTAATCCATTTTGTAAAAAAAATCGAATAAGTGGAAAGGAAAAATATTAATATTTATTTATAAAAAGAAACAAAAAATGTTATTTTATAAAAATTTGTTTTTGAGATTTAAATTTTACCTCTGTGAAAATCATGAGTATTGTTGATTGAGAAAAAATTATTTAGATTATTCCAAGTAAAACGAGTCATATTTCTATTTTATATATAACAATAAATATAATTATAATATTAAATAAAAAAGTATTTTGAGAATAAATAAGATCATTTGATATTTTTTTATTTTTAACTGTTCATAAAAAATCAACCATTTTTTAAAAATCCTAAGATTCCACACTAAGTTAATTTTAATTTGTTTATTTAAAAAATTTATTTTCATTTTATAATATCCAGTTTACCAAAAGTGGTATATGATAATGATAATTTTCACCTAAAACAAGCTATATACACCATTTTTTAAACAAATAATTTTTTGAAAAATTTAGTACTAGTTTATTATAAATAAATACATTATATAAAACCAATATAAATTTTTTCATAACATGGTTAACCCTATCCATTACAAACAATACAACAACCAATTGATAGATATTAAATTAAATAATAATATTTTAATAGTATATCATGGTTTCCTTTAATATTAGTAGTGCGTGTTAAATAAGCTATTAAGATTAGTATTCTTAATTTTTGGGGGTGTTACAAATAAATTTTTTGAAAATTGGATGGAAAATTCAGAAATAAAAAAATATAATTAATAAAAAAAATATTACAAAAGATAATTCCCTCTTAATACATATATTTTTTTCTCTACATATTTATTTATTTGTTTCTTTCGCTCTATGTTTTTTCATAAAAAACATATGAGTAAAAGAAAATGTAATTTAGAGAACTCCAAAATATTTCAGAACAGTTTTTACTGAAAATAATTATTTATCCAAAACTAAATATATAAAAACATTAGAATATACACACATGAGGGTCATATTATAGATAAATAAATTTGAATGAAAGGTTGCATCATTAAAATAATTGTTCATGAATATTTTATTGTTTATATTGGGTAATTAATTATTTAAATATTAATATTAAAATGAAAAATAAATAATAACATCCCTCCTGTTACGAACAAATTATTTTTATTCAGGATTTTTTAATATATGAACACCATGATTTACATATTTTAGGATAGTGATTACATTTAGGAATGACTGATCAATTTTTTCTTGCTTCTATTTTTTTAGACTATTTGATTTTCATCTCATTATATATTAAAATTTTAGTATTTTTTCATTAGGATCCATGTATTCTTCTTCATTAAGACTAAAATGATAGACTACTTCATTTTTGTCATTCTACTATTTCATATATTCTTCAAAGGCCTTATCTGAAATATCTTTAAATTTATTTCATTTGAGATCAAGATATTTATTTGATTCATTCCTTAGTTATTAAATTTCTTCCAGCATTTTTGTTTGATATTTGGAAATGTTCTTTACTGTTTTTTAATTAAATTATTTAGATTAAATATTATAAAGAATCCTAATTATCAAAAAATTCTCATCTCTAAAAAGAGATTATATTTCCCCTATAGGTAGAGTTAATTTTTTATTCATTACCTAAAGAAACATAATTATTACCTTTATAATATTCTTGAATTTTGAAGAAATTTCATCTTTATAGTGACATTAAATTTTCAAACATTGATATTTCATATAAGTAGATGAATATTCATTAAATAACATAATGATACATGATAGAGTCATATAAGAAAAACATAATTAGAAACATAAAAACATAAAATAATGGTCTATAATAGATCTACATCATCACTCACATAGTTCTTCAAAAATATTATCCTTGTTAGACATATCACACGTAAAATATTTCATGATAATATTTGAAATGAAACATAGTAAAAGGTGAACTCTAATTCTTAGTAAGGGTTACCATGGGAGATATCGATGATCATATATGCATAAAATGGGGAAAATAGTATGAGAACATGATCATAATATTTGAAAACCAAACCCTTTGCATCATAGATCAAATTTTTTAGTCATGGATGTTTATATGATAATAATAATAATGTAATCAAGGAACATGATCCATGACAGAATAATATTAGAAAAAGAACAGAAATTTTTTATTATAAGTAAGCATTGAAAATCAATATCTTATAAGTCAAGGATCTTTTCCAAGTCTATCACAATATAAATAGTTCACTCTCTAAATAATCATAGTATTTGTGGTTTACTACGTACACTACCATAGGGGTAATAGACCCTTAGTAAACTGGGTTCCACTAAAATTTTAGCCCGCTTTTTCTTTTGAGATATCAATATTTACCCCATTTATTGGATGAATATATAGGTCCCACATATCAACTAATGAAAATCATGCACACGTGTGCATAATATCCTAAACCATTCATCATATACGAATGAATGAAAAGAATTAGGTTTCATAAACATTTCATCATAGAATACCCCATGGAAAATGAATAGGTTTAATGAACATCACACCCTAATAAAAATAAATAATACTAAGAAAGAATAAATATGGTATCCATGGATCATATTCCTAGAAAAGTTGAAGAAACATTGTAGGTTGTTTTCATTGTCGAATCAATGTAAAATGAAAACTTTCTATTGAAAAATAACATTCCCATTTTGAAATATTTTTTTTTAAAATATAAAATTTGAATAATATTATGAAAAAATGTCATCAAAAATAAAAATGTAAAATTTTAATGTAATATTCATAAATTACATGGTTTTTTCAGAAAATTTCAAAGTACCACTTTTAAAAAACTATAAGAATATTACATTAAAACTATTTTTTATAAATTATACCATTGGTAAATATAAATTTAAAAACTCAGATGATAATAGTAATTAAATTTTATAAAAAAAATTTAGAAACCATATATATGAATGGAAATGTTATTTCGAATGAAGGGAGAAATGGTGTCAACTTTCTTTAGAATACTATATTTAGTATCATAAGGAAGGGGGGTGGGAATGAATGTAAATAATTTATTTTATGGAAATTAATATAGGATAAGAAAATTATTTATTATATTTATAGGTTTATCATAATTTTTCATCATCTTTACTTAATCATAAACCATCCTGATAAATGACGAGATTGTAACATAAAACCCCAAACCTCAGGTCTGACTTCCATTGTACATTTTTGAAAATACTATAGAGTAAAATTGGTTTGTTTTAAATATTATTACATAACCATAATCATATATATATATAACCATATATTATTTAATTTTAAGCATTTATCACATATTTATTAAAAATTATTTATTTAATTCAATATTTCAGGAGATAATTACCTTATTTTTCATATAGGTTTTGGTTTGTTAGTTTCGGTCCTTATTCATTGATCATAATTCCATAATCACCAGAATATTTATAATGGTATAAATATAATATATATTAGTTAATTACATACATATATATATATATTTATTTATTTTTAGTCATCAAATAATGTTATATATTGAAAAATGAGTTATACCATTCATGGAGATGATATACCATACGTACGAATTAATACTCATCTCATTACTCAATGAATGGAACAAAATAAATGTATACATATTAATTAAACATTTAAATATCATTAGTATTTAATATATAATCTATATATTCCTAAAATTTATCCCCATTACCTTCCATGTAAAATATATAAGAAAAATGAATCACAACGCTTCGTAGAGGTGGTAGTTTACATATATGCACGAGAGACAATATTATTTCCCAAAACATTGGATTATAAAATACTATAAAAGAAATTAAAATTCTATAACAATAATATTTTTATAAATATAATATATAAATTTTAAATCCATTATAATACCCTTCCATAAAAAACAGCGATGAAAAATGAATTATATCACTATGTGGAGATAACATGATGCGCGCACGAATGAGTTATACATTCAATTCCAATTTTATGGGAAATAAAATAATTATATTTTGATTTCATCATCATTATTTTATTAATATTTATAGAAATTAATTTATATTTTTATTACGAAATAAATATTTATAAGAGGTAATTTTTTAAAAGAAAATTATTTGTTAATGAGATTAACTATTATCTGAAACAACTCATTTAGATCACATCTAAAGAGATATTGGGTTACAATTTTTGGAATAATAAAACCTATAAAATGTGTATACTGAAGTTTATAAGAGAAATTTGATGTTTTATATAGATATAATAAGCACAATGTTGTGTAATAAGAGAAAAGTGGGGTGTCCTTTTATAATTGATGGGAAGATCACTTTTAAAATTTCAAATATTTTAGATAAATATAGATTAATTTTGATATAAAAATGGTTAAAAATTGATAATATTAAAACATAATATCATTATTAGTATTAATAGTATAATAATATAAAAATTATACAATTTTGGACCACATTCTTTCCATTAGCATTTAGTATTCCCCCCTGTTGAACATTTTGACAATTATTGTAATATTAAAGTTTTATATCATTTAAGGGTTAATAATGTTACTATAAAATGAAAAAATAACAATCTAATTTTTTTTTGATGTTTAGGACCGTATACCATTCATTTGGTTATATATTTTTTTAATGAATTTTATATCATTTAATAAAATAATAGTTTTTATAAAATATCATTAATGTCATTTTTAAAACCAATCATTTAAATAATATTAAAATAAATAAATCTAAAGGGGAATTATAATATAATGATTCAAAACCACCCTAATATTTCATATTTATCTTTAAAATTGATTGTATTTATTAAATAATTCCAATTATATATCATTATATATTTTTTAATATCTTTTATAATTTTTTTATTAATTGGAGAAGATTAGCATCAATGTTTAATTATAAATTATGGTAACACTATAATTAATAAAAATATAAAATAAAATTAAAATAGGAAAATAATTTCATTAATCTCAAAATATGTCCTTATGTTCATTTAAAACATGGTTTTGTAACTTTATTGAACACATAAGTGTTATTAAAAATAAAAAGAGTTATATTTTGTAACATTATTTGATATAAATATTATAAAGTTAAAGTGTCCAATAAAATAATAAATTGGACTAACATGTGTATAAGGGTATAAAAGAAATATTAAAATAATAATTTGATGAAAAATTATGGCCTTACCACTATGTGTTAACATAGATTAACAAGATTTTCCCATTACTATGGGGATAAATTTTACCAGGGTTACTATTTACTTTGACAGAAATTAAAAGGGGTCTACTTACCAAATTAAAAACTAATAATTTTAAATACATAATTCATTTTATATTATTCAATACCTATTTGTGTTATAAATTAATTTTGGATTATGTGTTCAAAATATGAAAAAAACTACTTTTTAGAATATTGATTTTTTTTACAGAGAACTATAGTTATAATTATACAAAACATATGAAAAAATTTTATATGAAAGTTAAATTTTTATTGAATATATAATATATAAATTTAATTAAAATAATTCACTAATATTGTTCAATTTAATTTATTATGATTAAAAACATTTCTCTAATAAAATAATTTTTTAAAAAAACATATGCTTTATTTTCAAAATGATTTTTCATTTATAATTGATTTATAACTAATTATTTAATATTATACATGTGAAAACAATAAATACTAATAAAGTTTTATTATTATTCATACTCTCCAATCCAAAAACTAGGATATCACAGTTTGTTTAAACCTGTTGTTGTATATAACACAATATATCAAATAAATAAAATTTATGTTAAGAAAATACTTCTTAAACATATCAGTCTGTTTCAAAACTTTTAACATAGGATTCAAAAAGATTAATGGAAATGATTTTGGTAAAATCCATTCATGTTGTAAATTTTGAAAATAAATATTCATTTTTTAATTTTTTAAAGATAGTAAGAAGATACCTATGCAGGAAAGATAATGAAATTAACTTTTCAAATACTATTAAAATAAGGAGATGTAAAATAATTTATTTTTATTAAATAACATTTTTATTAATTTAACCATGGAAATGGAAAATAAATATTCCCAATATAAAAGAAGATAAAAGATAAATATCACCTATAAACAACTTTCTTGATGTTTTTTAATAATGAATTATGAAATTGAAACTAAAAAAGATAAAAAAAATCATAAACATAGTATAAGAAAAGAAATTTGGTTCAATAAAATGATAAAATATTATTTTCCATAACGGAACATGGATTATAAATAATTTATAAGAGAAAAGAGATATGAACATAACACCATTAAAACTTTGGTAAATTTTAAATAAAAACTAATTGAAAGTAATAATATTATA
Source organism: Viscum album (assembly GCA_963277665.1). Taxonomy (NCBI): domain Eukaryota; kingdom Viridiplantae; phylum Streptophyta; class Magnoliopsida; order Santalales; family Viscaceae; genus Viscum; species Viscum album. The sequence goes on from OY728128.1 coordinate 331,977,473, forward strand.
TGGATCTATATTAACAATGAATTACATGGATTAAGATTTAAAAATTAATTCATGAGGCATTATGTACACCTCCAAGGAAATTAGGGTCCATGACATGAAACATGTGTAACAAAAATGAGATTGGGACAAAGAAAACCCTTACAATGATAATAAATTTTTATGTGATAATTAATCAATGAATTGATTATGTGAACATATGTAAATAAATATTTTTTTTTAAATATAAAAGAAAACAATTTAGAGGTAAAATTATACATAATCATGGCATAATGAGGCCAATGAAGATGTGTTATAACCCTATATAAAAAAGTGGAGTTAAGAAACCTCTTACAAGTTGGTAACATTCAAGTCAAATCGATTTGGATGAAATAAGTATGATTAAAACATAAAATTACATGATCTATGAATTATTCATTATATAATATGAAAAATAGTTAGTATAAACACTATATAAAATAAATTAGTTGTGCAATATTAAAATATGCCTCAATGAAAGGGAATTGAGGCGAAATCCCTAACATCAAATCCTAAATATCCATGTATATCCTTGATATCATGTACAATAAATATATATAATTTTTTTTGTTACATAAGAACATTTTTTTCTTCAATACATTCACCTAAAAACTTTTTTTTTATTTTAAAAGACATATTATATTATTTATTTAGTTAGGTCAACATTGAGTGTTTTGAGTAAATTTGGTTCATAATCACAAAATGGATTCGGTGTGATGACTCTGGTTAATGGAAAATTATTCCATAATACCCATAATAATAATCATGATATAATTATATTTTTTAATTATACTATTATTATCAACCATTATTGATGGTTATGAGAAAATAACTATGTTGCAATCATGAAGATGGTTGGTCATACGTACGCTTGAGCAACATTTCCATTTTTCAATGATAATGATGGAAATAATGTATATATTATTTAATAATTAAATAATGATAATTATATAACAAATATAATATTATCTCCTTACATAAATTTATATATATCATCCACATGATGTATAGAGAAAAAATGAATCACATCGCTTCGTTGAGGTTGTAGTCCATATATACACATGAACAACGTTACCATTTTCAATGAATTGAATGTTAATTAAATAGATTATATAGTATATTTAAATAATGACAAATATTTCATGATAATCATATAAATATAAATTACATCCATCCTTGAGAGGGGATGATAAAAACAATTACATCGATTCTTGAGGTTGTAGTTCACCACACACATGAACGATTGTTTTGTTTCTCATTTGATTGAAAAAGGATATGGATATAGGTTAACAAATTAAATTAATAACATATAAATATTTTTTATATAATAATTTTATTATTTCATCATTATTGAATAATTTTTTAAGGATTTAGAAGAATAAATAAAATGAAAACACTTGGTTATGAACTGTACTTATTCCTTGTAAAACCTCCTCATGATTATACATGATGCATTATTAAGAGGATTTATGATAAAAAATGACTATATTATTTTCATATGGATTTAGGGATGTGATTTTGGTCATTATTTTCCTATCTAAGAGTCTTTTTAATTTTGATGAATGAAAGGGGTAGGGATCCATTTATATGTGAGGGTAGGGGAACTCATGGAAGTAAAAAAAATTAAAATAGCATAAATAAAATATCATTGAAAAAAATTATCCAAAGTCAGATAATTTGAATATAGGATCAGTAATTCTTGATATAATTCTATATAATAAAATTTTTATATGTTTATTTTTGTTTTTTACCCTTATCTATTTATTTTAAATCACATTTACCATTTTTGAAAATTACCGTGTTAACAAATTTTGTACTATTTAAGGGTCAATATAGTTATTATATTAGGAAAATAAGACATTAAATGGACCATGGTTGAAATTTTAAACCATATCCCAATTTCTTGGTTGAATATATACTTTTTAGTAATTTTAAATCATCGAATAAAATAGTATTTGTTATAAAAAATTATTATTGTCAATTTTGTAAATTTTCTTTTAATTTGACATTAAAAAAAACCTAAAAATAAGGGAATTAAAATATAATCCATTATAAACTCTATAATATTCTATTTTTATCTACAAAATTTATGGAACATGGAAATTCACTAACATTAAAATAACATTAAACATTTTGAAATAAATTATATTTTTGTTAATTGTATAATTATAATGAAAATGTTGCATAAGAATTTAAGGTTAGTATTTAAACACTAATAATTATAAATATATTAACATGATAAAAATAATTTATATTTAATATTAAACTTTTATTACTAAAAATGGTTGTAATGTGTTAGTTTATTCCAGGTAAGACATTGGAATATTTCTAGGAATATTTTTAGAGTCAGGTGCTTAAATGATGTGAGATACTGAGGGCCAGTGAGTCTATAATTTATATTTTATAAATATCAAATATTTAAATATCGACATGCAAAAATCTCATAAAAATTCCGAAGAACTCAAAAAAGGAGTCTCGGATAAAAAATATGAGACTGTCATTGAGTTCAGAACAAGGGGTTTAACCTAGGTGCGACATAACATTGGTTAGCATCAAGTGTTTGGCTTGAGAAATATCATTGGAGGATCAATAAAATATATAAAAAATTATTTATTTAATTAATTCATTTAAATCAAAAACCTATTAAACATCTATAATATGTGGTTATTCGAAATCACTGAATTTAGCTGCATAATCCTAAAGATTTAAGTGGTGTTACTGGAGAGGATCCATTGGAGGATCATTGGAAGGCGACAAATGATCATGATCATATTGAGGATCGTGCACCAATGGAGCTTGTGGGTCTCATATATGATAATGATTCATGATATTTCATCAATAATGAGTGATCCAAATTGATATTGGATGTTTGTTTAGTGTATGTGTCCCAATTTTATTATCCTATAATGAAAAAAATAAATCAACTAATGCATTGATTCATGGGATAATCGTTTCATAGGTATGAGTTTGTTTATCATGGATTTTTCAACTAATTGGCATTCATTTGGGGATGTTCATTAATTATTCTAGTGATAATTTATAGAGAAAAATCAAAATAACAACCAAGTTTTTTCCTCATATTGTGTTTTTTGTTTTTCTTCCCCCATTCAATGTTCAATCATTATCGTCATTTCATTTTTCCGGAAGTTAGATGAACACATAATAAGGGATCATTGCACGTTTGATATTTGAGACAATAGATCATTTACATGGATCATGCTTTGGGATCAGTGGTTGAATCCTGGTGAGTGATGATGGTGGATGACCAGAGTTTGATAGGAGACACCCAGTTCATGTATGGCGGGTGACAATATAGAGGCATGGAGAATAATGATTCCTAAATGTTGAGATTTGCTAGAATTCAATCGACATTGATGGAAGGGAACACATACATTGAGGTCCATGATTTTTAATGAGTTTGGTGATTGTTTCAAAAGTATCAGTTGGTGTGGGTTATGTAGGGTGGAAATCCCATTAGATTCGTGAGAAACTCAACTACATGACATGTAGCCTCGAATAACAGTTGTTGTATAATACCATCTATTCAACGTTAGGGTTTCTATAAAGATATAAATATAACACTCCATGTGACAAGTGTAACATGATTTTTACCCCTAGCTAACTAGCTCGACATGTACATGGGGTATATGCCCAGGAGACTTGGTGGAATTACATATCGGGTGGTCCATGCCACATTTCGTGTACACCATAGAAGGAATATTAGTGTGTATGGAGTGTACACACCTAATAGATCATGTGTCTCTACACACCATGTGTGGTAGGATGCATGCCTTATATTTTGGATAGTACATGGGCACGATATGTACCCATGATAAGCGCCAACCCATACACATGCATGCTAGGTACCCTTGGAAGACATGTTGCGTACTTTTGGAAATGATTTTCTTGTGATTTAATGAAATGAGTTGTGATGATATTTTTAAGACACATCATGTACCCATAGGGACATGTTGTGTACTTCTTTGAGTATAGGTTGAATTCCTCTTTGTTATGTGCTCATTTTTATTGTGATATTTTGTGATCTTCCTTATACTAAAATTAGTTGAGTGTGTTTTCATGGTCTATTCCTAGGAGGTTTCTATGTAATACACCATTTTCATCATCGAGGGTGACCCCTTTTTAGCTTCAAAATGATCAGTGCTGTGTGGGTGAGTTCCCTTATTTTGGAGTGAGTATATTTAATCCTCATTGTTAGAAATTTAGCGGCTTGGAGTATGTTTCCCGCTGGCGGTCCTAAAGAGATCATTATTTCATTTATGTTTCATTGGACATGGTCTGTCGAATTATTGCGAGAAACACTAAATGGGAATCGATAACCTTTCTCATAGGTTATTTACAATACGGTGTCATGTCCCCTAGTGAGCCCTTTGTGTTGACCCCCTTGTCATGTATTGTGATTTGATCATTATGGTGATGGAATTAGTTTAACGGAGTGTCTATATTAGATAAACCATCTCAGTATTCTTTTTTTGTTTCTAATATGATAATCCTGATGAATTTGACCTCTTTGATTAGTTTCATCTGTGGTATTATAAATTGGGGATTGGTTCCTCCAAGATGACCATGACCTATGGGATAGTGGGGATGTTCTATTATCTTATTGGTACCAAATTGGTGATAACTCTCGGTTGATTTCCATGTGGGACCGAAGGGATCATGGAGTGTGATCTCTTAGATGAGCATTAGCTTGAAGCCTCACAGTATTCTAATGGCTGACATTGGTTGGGTCCTTTTGTGACTTTGAGTCTTTTATGAGTATATCTAGGATATACAAGGTTATCATTATGTATCATATATTTTACACATAACTATTTTTGATAAGCTGAATACACATGATTCTTTTTGCGTGGTGATTTCTTAGTGTCCTAGTAGGAATTTTTATACTCACCCCATTAGGGGATCTTCCCACGCATGTCATGTATTTATCAAATAATATAACTTTTTAAGGAGTTTTTAGAGGACTAGGAGTAGGTGTATCTTAGTTTGGGCTATATGTACTGAGTTTTATATCATTGCTACACAATTTTCCAGTTTTGGTTGGGCATGTATTTGGCCCTTTTGTATGCTTTCCAATACATTATGTAATATTTTGATTGTGGGATTATAGATGAATGAATGAATTCATAACAATTATTTGACATTTAAAATGGTATGTTCTTTGGCGATGCTGGTTTTTGTATAGTTATGTTAGGATAATGCCTCTCATGTGTGTGATATTTCTATTCAACATTTGTCTCAAGCCCCTAACCTATTGAAGTTAATATTGGGGTAGTTATGGCCTAGAACCCATTTGGTCCAGCTAGAAAGAGTGGTATTAGAAGGATGATACCTAGTTTGAAGTTTTATGACACTATCTTGGTTGAGATGTAGGGTACAAAAGGAGTTGCTTCTGGGGATTGGAGTTAGTGAGATTGGTTTGGGAATTTTTAAAACAAAGTTATGTGTTTTGAGTATCGATTTCAGGCAAGAGAATCTAGTCAATGTGTGGCAGATGACATATCCATTAACCATGGCTCTAATTACCTACTTCAGGAATTGGTACATGTGGGAAATAGTTTCAGGGGACATTTTATTACCTGCATAATTTAATAATGGGTTGTGGTTTCCTTGTCCATATTGAGTCATCTCACCAGATATACTCCTTGAATGTGGTACGTGTTGTCTTTTTTCATGATGTATTCATGATGAATTTCATCAAGGTGTCAATCATAGAGTTGAGGGTTTGACTCAATAAGTGATGAGTCCTCTATGAAGAGGATTAGTTATAAGACAGTCTTTATGTGGGATGGTGAATCAGTGGTGTTGTATCATACTGATCAATTCATAGACCCACCTACAGTGGTTCATGTGCCTGTAGAATGCCAGAATGGGTTATAGATGGTACTCATGTTGTTATATGATGTTTCACAAGGTTCAATCGTGAATCATGAGATTCAATGGTAGGGATCTCCTGGGATACCGAGTAAACAAGAACTACCAATATAGGTGTGTGACACAATTCCAGAAACACAAGGTTTCTTCGAATGTCGTAAGGATAGAACTGTTATTTGAGGCTGATATGTTTCTATGTTTTTTATGGGATAGAAAATATTGTGTGGGATTGTCTTTCCCGGAGTGTTGTAGTCATAGAGGTAGTCGATTAACTTCATTGGCAGAGGGTACAACTGGATCAAGGACCATGGGGTGGGAAACATGATAGACGAACTAGTAGACCATAAGGATGTGGAAGGAATGTTTTTTTATGCTACCACCACTACCACCAGGTGGAAAACTCCAGGTTTGGTATGTTTGTGGTCATAATACTAGGAAAATATTGGAACTATAGGCTCTTTATATAGTCTTCTATAGTTTTTCGAGGAATGATCTCTATTCCATTTAATTTTATTGCAGAACATTTATATATATGTATAAAACATTATTTTTTCTCTTTTTTGAGTATTTTCTGGGGAGATTTAGGGTATTAGTGGAGCCCTACATCAGTATTGTTTTATGTGAATTTTCAAATGAACATAAGCGGTAAAACTGCCCCATCGAGATGCGTTTTTAATACATGATAAAAAATAGTGTGGGAAAGGCAATGCCTCTCAAAGAGTAAAATATCAAGGTGTGGTGGATGTGTTACTTTGACTAGTGTGTTTGATGTCTTTATGATGTGCTTATTTGATGGATAAATATCTCATTTTTTAAACAAATTTGAATGGGAAAGGATGAGTTTCAAGTAGTTAGAGCTTATTGATTCTTGTTGTATGGTTTAAGGTATAACATGTTCATAAACTAAAACAATTATAGTTTTCATATAGATCATAATTCCACTTATACTTAAGAATATCCCTAGTTTGAGACCTAGTGATTCTTGTTGTGCCTTTTTGCTTGACCCATGTGTTTTAGGCTTCTATAGATAGGGTCAATGATTAAAAGATTATACTGAATGTGAGAACTAAATCTTGGGGGGGGGGGAGATACCCTTATGTGGAATATATTTTTAGAGGCTATGATACACTATTATGTTTTACATGGTATAGACTAGTTACCTATCATCCATGTTAAGTTGATTACTACTAGTGAGTGTAACTATAATTTTTAATTGTTGGGATAGATTTTTCCTCCATTGATTATTAGCTACCTTGGTATAGGTTATCACCAGATCTAGGTTTTGATAAAGATATACTAGGATTTTATTTCTATATCCACCATAGTTTTTTGGAACTTGGGTTGATAGCCATTTCTATGTTGTACACCAAAATGATAACTTTTGAGACATATATACTAGGACCTAATCCCTTACTAGATTAGTTATTTATAGTCTTCTTTGATGACCTCCATATGTGCTTAAATATTGATTTAGATCATTCAAGACACATGAGTATGGTTTGGTTTACATCTAGTTGATATTTGTGACACCTTCGATTATTAAGAGATCTAGAGACGTATGACTCATGAATATTGATTCTGAGATTTTGTGTGATGAGATATCAACTGGATATGTCACTTGTGGATATTAAAAAGGTTGGATGCTCATAATTCTTATTCAATGAAGTATTGTGAAGCTAGTCATGCTATGAGAGGAGGTGTTGAGGAGATTCTTTCACTTAATAGTACTTCTGGTGGAGTTAAGGATGCACATAGTTCTCTTCGCTTCATTTGGACATCCATGGGAGTTGAAATAAGTTTTCAGGTTAAACTCTTGTTATCTTTCAGTTCAATGGGTGATTAATAACAATGATTATTTGAGGCATTGGGACACTTATGCATTCCGTAGATAGTCTATATTCAAGAAATTTCCTTGGAGATAATTTTATACCATGATTATTACTTCATAACACAATTAGGAGTTGATTCATGAAGTCTTTTGGGACTCATTAATAGTTGAGCACAGTGTTTTACCATATTTAGTGGGATAAGTAAGGTAGACCATTCAGGTTCTGGAGAACATGCTTCAGGTACACATATTAGTTTTGGGCCTTAACATAGAGGACCCACTATAATTGGTAGAGTTTATTTATCATAGTGACTAGAACTAAACCATTGGTGTATCACCTATTTATGGTCATATATGAAATGAAATTAATGGTAACCGTTATTCTGGTCAGAGTTAGTGGGTGACATCACTTGGGTCCTAGATTTACTTCTACTGATGGTTGTAATGGTGCAGTTTATCTAGAAGTGAATAAGGACTACATAGAAATGGAATGTGTTGTTTTATGAATCAATTTTATAGTCCTTATTATTTTTATATTTTTTGGAGTTATATTCATGGTTTTTGACAATCTCCATAGTTCATAGGACCTTTCTTTTTCCTGATTTTGTGTCGAGTTAGTGAGACTGTGTACCGCTTAACCCCATGACCACAATAGTTATTTTTTTGGTGTTATCCACATGTTTAAATAGTTTAGGTATCATCGTCACTCGCGGCATGATATTGACTTGGGTAACCTTGGATGTGAGATTGGAGCATCCATTTTCAAGGAGATGTAAGTATTGAGAACCGGTAGGGAAATACCATTCATGGCAAAATGTTTTCCATGGATGAATTTTTTTCAACAGCACAAGAAACCATCAGAAGAATTCATTGGAGTAGGAGTCCAAGTTGAGTGTTCAATATCCCCACATTTTATTAGTTTTTGATTTTTGGGGATGAAAATCCCTCAAGAGAGGAAAAATGTAATGTCGTTGTTTTTGAAGTCCAATACTTTTTTATATTTATAGGAATATTTCTAGAGCCAGGTGTTGAAAAGACATGAGATTCTGAGGCCCAGTGTGCCTATAATTGATATTTTAAAAATATTAATAATATTAGTATCACACATGTGTATTTTTCCTAAAAAGGGGAATATATAACAAACAGAGTCTCGAATTAGAAAATTGAGTCTACCGTTGAGTTCATAACTTGAGGTTTACCCTAGAAATGATATAACCTTGTTATCATTGGGTGTTTGGATTGATCTCCATCGTGGGTGAAAGAATTAAATTAATAAACTGTTATTAATTTAATTGTTTTATTTAAACTAAAAACCTATTAAACCTCTTTAAATATGCAGTTGAACTAATTCCATATGGTTATTTTCATAAACCTAGAGATTTGAAATGAGTCCTTAGATAGTCATTAAATGATATAATCAAATAGAAATAAGATTGAGGATCATGCACCAATGAAGTTTGTGGATATGTTAAACAACAAATACTTATGAACAATATTCATGTGTGAGAGATCAAAAATTGAGTTAGGTTGTTTGTTTTATTGATTTATCCATGTTTTTTTCTCTTGCGATGAATGAAAATCAATTGACTAACATATAGATTAGTGGGTTGTTCATTATCTGGTATGAATTTTTTTATCTATGATTTAAGGGATTATTATTTTTTTGTTCATTTTAGAATATTAATTCATTATTGTAATGAAATTTTAAGAAGAAAAATATGAATAATGTCCAAGGTTCATTACTGATATTATATTTTGAGGTTTTCTTACCCCATTCGATGCTTCATTATCGTCTCAATTTCTATTCGACCGTAATTTAACAAATACCTAGAAAGAGATCACTTGAAGTTCAATCTCTAGTTCAATGGATCATTAATGTAGATCTAGTTTCTGGATTGGTGAAGGGATTGTGGTGTATGATGACGGTGGGAAATCAGATTCAGATTAGAGACCCAAAATCATGAATGGTGTAAATTAGTGGAGATGTGCAGTGATGGATGAATCTTGAGTTGTGGGAGATTGTGGAATTCAGCAGGAAGTGATGGAAGAGCCTGCACAGATCATGATCCATGATTTTAGGAGTCATTTGATACATATTTAGAGGAATCAAGAGGTTCAGGTTAAGAAACATTAGAATCCTTTGGGTTTGTGAATAACTCGACTACCCAACATGTAATATGGAATAACACATGTCATGTAGTCTATTATATTTGATCTAGTTTATGCACACAAATATAAGGATCACATGTCATGTGACATGTGTAACATTCAATGTGACCCTTAGCTAACCTGTTAGGAATGTATCAGTTTTACATCCCCCAGATGATAGGTTGTGTTACACAGTATGTGGGCCATTAACATGCCATGTACACCATGATATGTAGCTCAATGTGTATATAGAGTACACGTTGAGGATATTGTGTGGACCTAGATGCAGTTTGTTGTGGGATACATGCGTTGTACATTGGAAATTACATGGGAACATGCATGCTGCACATTATGTACAAGACGAGATTCCTATATGCCATGTACACTCTATAGACAAACAATTTACTATTTAACATTCATGACATGTGTGTGTGTGTGACATTGGAAATGATGGTCTTTTCAAGGCACATCTTGTACCCATAGGGATATAAAGAAAGATTAAGATTTCATATTTACTTATATAATTAAAAAGGATGAGTTCTTTTTAATAAATATGAATAAAAACGAATAGAAATTTCTTCCATGCTACTATCCACTTGGGTGAGGGATGCAGTAAATCACTATCACAATTTTTGACAATTTATGTTTCAAGGATAAAACATACTCTCTAGTATCTCATAGGTTGATCCTTGTATTTCATGGCATATTGCAGTAGTATATCTCACACCAAGAATTTTCCTTCTTTATTTGATAGGTGAACCTTGTTCATTGTATATGCTTCTTGGGTGGGTGTGTTTGAATGTGTTACATGATGGAAAAAAGGTTATAAGTGAGAATGTGGGATCCATTCACCTTAAAATCTGAAGAGGTAAAACAACAAAAGGGATATAAATTACAAATTGTATTTATTGTCATGATCACCGATTGAAATCACCCTATTAGTGTTGGATAAATCCTTATCTAATCACACCAAACATTCTAGAAAATATTGTTGCAAATTTTTATATATATAATATAGTGACAATTTATCTTTTGATGAACTACATAGAATATTTGTTGCATATTATATGAGAAATACTCTAGAATTCAGAAATATGATCAAGGAAGAGATTTCTTTTCAATCCATAAAGAAAATTAAAATCATAGAAAAGTAGGATATGTAACCTCATAACATAGAAGATGAGGGAGATTTTTATGAAGATTATAAGAGTATTATGTTTCTTACCTCAAGAAACTATTATAAAGGCATTGGTATTACGAATATAAACTCTAACTCAAAAGTTTTATGTGTGTGGGATTCATTTAGTTTGGAATGAACATTCCCAAGATAAAAGATTTAGTCTACGATGACAATGATCTGAAAGAATAACATTAATGAATGAAGTGGGTTAAATATTACTTGAATCTTGTGAGATAAGATAAACATATGTACAGGTTCACAAGAAATAAAAAAATATTTATTGGGAAAATAAGAGGAAAATTACTCTATATAAATTAATTCATCTGAAGATGTATTTCCTGAAATGTTTAAGAACAATATGTCTCATGATGAAAATAAATTATAAATGTCATGTGGGGGTGAAAAAGAAGGTGACGAGATGAACATATGGAATATTTTGAATGAAAACATGTTGTGTTTCTTGAGAATAAAACTAAACTCAAGAATTAATTTAGGATCATGATGGACATGTATAAAATAAATAATGAATGAAAATAAATGTTCATAAAAAAGTATGTAAGGAATATTGATAAAATACAAATCAATAAGTTAATGTTATAGAAAAATGGTAAAATTAGGAAATGATGTTTTGGATTTATTTTAGAAATAAAAAGATTCGTGTAATAAATAACCATGGTGTCCTAATGTAGGGAATACAATGAATAGAATTAATGAGTATTTAAATAAGGGTTTAGAAGCTAAATCTGTATAATCTAAGGATTCTTTGAATGTTAACCCAAATTTTTTTGAGAAATATTTTCCAATAAAATATGAATATAATATCAATTTTACTAATCATGCTACTTTAAAAAAATAATATGGAAAAGTGCGGGGTGAGAAGAAACATGAGAAATCATATAATTAAATTGATGATGATAGAATCTTTTGAAAAAATGTTACCCCGTGCTAGAGAAAATAAAAATCTATAATTACTAATCAACATGAATGATGTTAAACTTGAGAAAGATCATATCCAAATAAAATTTCAAGGTTTAGAGGATATTATCAGTTATATGGAATCTTAAAACACAATTCCAATGACTACTAGAACCATAATTCATTATTAGGAAGTAGGTAGGAATTAAGTGAGAGAAACACTAAGAGAAAACTAAGAAACAATCCAAAGACTAGAAATGATATTAGGGAAGTATAAAATATGAACACATATACTCAAATATAACTAAAAGAAAAATATTTGATTGAATGGGGGATATTTTCAAAGGATGTGACCAATAGGGTCCTGATACTGAACTATATATGAATACCCCTTCGGGGATGTTTTCTTACACTGAATGGGGAAATTCAGTTTGGAAGAGGGATAAAGGTGAAAAATCACTTTGTGTTGAATTTACTGTAATAGTTTTCAAGAAATTTAAAATGTTGATAATGGATAGTAGGAGTTCCTCTCATATTACTGGTGAAACAATTTTTTTGAACATCATTAATGAACATTTTTGTATCAATATATAGGACTTCACAATCAGAGGGGGGGGGGGGTAAATTTGTGAATAGAACATTCAATATATTCTTCCTTGAATAAAGTTATTATTCTATCACCTTTAGGAACAATTTAATTTCTCTCTACATATCCTCTCAAGGAGTGATTAAAGGGTTAAATGACCTGAGGTATTCTAATTGGTTCACCCAAATTGGGTTAGTGTAATGTAAATTCTTGAAAATATATATGTTCATCAAATTAAATTGATGCTCGCTACTGACAAGTGAATATTGGAGTGGTCTCACAAATCTTCCTTATTTATTATCATGAAATGTTGGGGAACTTAATTCCTTTAATTGACAAGGAACTCATAGATAATATTGTTGATATTTTTTTTCTCTAAACGAATATAATGCAGCCATACACACACAATGGTGTTTCCTTTCATCACATTAATTTTTGACATCTAGTTATAACGAAGTATTGAGAAAAAATGTTTTTTGACCTTGAATATTATCAAATATATCTAGAACACCCCATTCATCTAACCTTCAGTGTATTGAACATGATATGAATGATTTTAATTATTTTCCATTGGTTCACCATTTCATTCAAAAACACTTTATAATGTGTATATCTTTCACCTGACGAATAAAAATATTATCGTCCTTTATAATCATAATAGAAAATATCCACTAACTAGCCATCACAACTATAACCTATTCAAAATATTCATTCAAATTTGTTTTCAGATATCCAATTTTACAACATCAAAATTGGATACAACACATGGTTATATAAAACATTTGGCCATTTTTGTGTAACACACACAACCAAATTGGAATATCCTCCCACAGAAGCTGTTTCAAACAAGTAGCAATGCTCTAAGGCACAAAATCTGAAATGCTCATAGTGTGGAGTTTTGTGTAATATTGGATGAACTAATATCCACCACAATGTGTCAAACATCATCGTATCATCCATTTCCATTTCCTTTAAAATCATACCTTGAATATGATTTCTTATCTATGTACAATATCATATGTGATGTATATTTTGTGTTGTATGTCAACCAGATGACCAAAATACCCAAAAAATTGGTATTGTCACCTATATATCCCATTTAAACAAGGGAACTTTGATGAAACCATGGGGATGACCATGTATGTGGTCCCACTTTCTTTTCCTATTATTTTGAATATTCTTCAAAACACAACCAATTAAATGGGCATTGTCCTCCTAGGAAATCATCTACCTTTGTTGTGCCCACTGACTAGGGTGTGACTATGGAGGTGGTGAGGATTTTCGTTACCTAACATGGGAACCATCTTTATTTTACATTTTAAAATTCATCTTTCACCATCATTGTCAACAATAAAAATATAAAAAGGCTTATGATGGGTTTTTTTCAAAAAATCTACACCTTTGGGTTTGTTGATTATAATTAAAATGATCAAAGAATCAATTCATAATCCATTGGAAACACCACTTCTAATATGTGTATCAATAATCCACCAATCACTAATTCTAATCAGACACAATCTGTGCTCATCATGAGAAATAAGTATTTTTTGAGACTTTTTTATGATCACGATTAAATCATATCAACCACCTCCTTTCTCCTCCTAATTTATCATTGACATACTCACCCCCATTTTCTCAATTTGTATTATAATTTATGACACTTGGATAAATTTTCCCCTTGGGGAATGAACCAAAAGAGAATAGTTCTATGAGATCTTAAGAAGAGAGGATTTTAAATACAACACATATAGGTGAGAAAAAATTCTTTTCACATTAGAATAAAATGCAGAGAGTGGGGGTTTCAACTTGGATTTAATTAAGTGGATCGATATTGTTCGACACAAAGGGATGTATAGTTATTCTAAAACACCCTATTAGTTTGTAATTTTCATAACATATCGTCTACTTGATTTTGAGATTACATATTATAAAGACACCAAATTCCTTGCTCCACCATATCATTTATGAAATTTTATACGATCTAAATTTTCATTATCATCGAATTATGAATATGATTCTTCTAAGATTGATAAATCATTAATTTTTACACATTATTAGAAAATGAGAAATCACATCAACACCAACATCATTAAGGTTGTGTTAGAAATTGGTTGCATTATTGAGTGGGAGAAATGTATTTCACCACCATTATGCTAAATTATATAAAAACATGATTCGTTATTTTAAATGATATACATGATCTCCCGAGATAAAAAAACCACCTAATGGTTATTTTCTATCATTTACTATACTATCCAAATCAACATTAGTAAATACTAATTTTTTTTCTATGAATTTTTATGATGGAACAAACCACATTCCATCATATGATGAATATATTGAAGCATTATTTTCATAAAATTATTTTATTTTTCCATGGGTTCAATTTAATTTTTTTTGAAAGACATGTGGATAATAAAACCTTCAGTTGAGTGTTCCCCCATTAGAGTAAAATCCAAATGATTTGTCATTATGAAGTCACAATAACATTATTTCCATATTCAATTTTTTTAATTTTATTCATGTATCCACTAGAGTTTCAATGGGAAAAATACCCTCCATTTGAAATTTTCTCAAAACCTACATGGAATATTTATTTGACAGAAAAAGTATGATATAAATTCATTAAATTAACATCAATATAAACGGAAAATGTTAGATCATCTGTTAAATTAATATAACATTTTTACGTCATGAGTTTTCAAAAATACTAGAATTGGTTTTCATACAAGCCTTTATAAATTGTGTTTCCAATAATGATAAGCACCATGAATCACTATTAGTTCTCCTTTGTTATATAAGAGTTGTGATAAAATCCACCTCTATACAAACTAAGATTCATTCAAAATTATTCAATATTAAAATAACATGATCTTGGTTCTTATTTGATGCCATATAAATACTTATTCGGTCAAAACCCTTTTTTAATCTTTAACAACAAGAACCTCATTGGTTGTCTTAACACACACTTACTCTTCAAGGAAAATATTCATGAAATAAAATTTTATATCCATTTGATATACTTTGAAACACGTCTAAATCACAATCAAAACAAAAAAATATAATTATATTAGGTTGTGGTATGGTCTAAAACATATCGTTAATGACAATTTCATTAATTTTGGAATTACCCATGAAAATTATCCATGTTTTTACCAATTAAATTTTTGATATTTATCATGTTTATTTTAGAACACCCACTTTTTTTAGATGAAATTCTTTTTCAAGTAACCTTGGATAAATTTCCAACAAATAAATTTTCTCTATTTGGTTGAGATCTTCATTCACATTCTTAACCTATCTCACATAATTTAATGGGTCATTATGATATTTTGTTTCCACCAATGATAAAAAGATACATACTATCGAACTACACATCTTACGGTCTGAACTAGTGTAGCATGGGAAGGTACAAGGGTAGCAGAAGAATGTGGTGGGATGGTGATTTTTAAATTTTTTATCACTGGGATGATGAGAATTGCCTTCTCTGAGAATTCATTCCCTTGTACGGTTTGAGGATATCATGTAAACTAAACAATGAAAAAAATTAAATCCAAACAGAACTTTCTCGATCTGAATCCTTGTCTGATATCTGATTATTTCCATCATTCATAGATTGATGGATCCAAATAAAAATCTATATATATTATACACACATGTGTTAAAAATCGACTGGATCATCGATCATGAAATTCTACGTTCTATTGCGGAGATCTGATGGTGCCTTTAAAGCCTCGATGGTGACTGCATCGACGTATCATCAATGCATGATGATGACCATGATTTGATCACTATGATCAATATATTATCTCTCTCTAATGAAGTGTAGGAGAGAGAGGATATGGAAACATCATAGTGAATAGTCACTAGCTAGATCCTCTCATCTCATTTAAATAGTGGATGCTTAAAATACCCAAAAGGTTTCCTGACCCCCTTTCATTTAAAACCCCCTAAATAAATAATTATTATTACATAAAATATTTCATAAATATAATTTAAATTTTATCACATCCCTTTAAAATCAATTACCTGATAAATATGATTCATTAATTGGACTCAAAATTCCCTCTTAGTATTAAACAGACACGGAATATGAAAATAATATTCAATCAATTAATATTATTTCACATATTTACATTACTTTTTAATTTTTGTATAATTAAATTCAATTGATGTATTATGTACTTTATTAATAGTGAATTTATATAGTCATTGTTGATCAATGACTTAGACAACACCCAGACCCCATGGTGGTTCCCATTATGTCTAACAAATCTCTTCACCGTAATAAGATGGATTCTGGATTACACTATAGTGTGTGACACTCTAAAAACATATCTCGATAGTAGTGAATGATATTCATAGAACAAGATTAGAGTCTAGTAACCCATCAAGACCTCTAATGATATAAGGATAGTCATAGAAACAACAACTAACCTATGAACTTGTATTGTGAAATATAATCTCTTTGTCTTTAAATATCTTATAAAGTGGGACCTACACTTGTGTCGTTAACCTTATTTTATTTATTATTTGTTTATATAACTAAAAGGATTTACCTTCAAACTACCTTGGACAAGGATTTATAAAGGTAATACCATTAGGATCTACCATGATAGTTATATAACTTCTAAAAATATGAAGTGAAAAATCTAATCCTGAATCTTCAAGCAGTGCAATTCCACCAGTGGTGCACCCATCCCGGGCTACCTAACAACAATTTCACCATAATGGTTTTTAAATTCATTAATATATGTGATAAAATGGAACACATTATTAATGATCAAAATTCAGGACACCAATACAGTTGTATTTAGATAGGAATGACCAATGAAGCCCAAAATATGTGGTGTTCTTATTGTTGAGTCTGTCAACATGATCTCACTACTAGAGATCACCAAGTGAAAGTATAATGGGAATAAGTGACAATGCACATAGGCCCCTAGTACCTGGTTTTTAGAAATCACCTATGCTCAGTTAGTATGGAAGATCAAGACCAGATGACATATTTTTACGATTAATGTCATTGTGTCTTAAGGTACCCATTATTGACTGGTATCCTCTATAACCTTTTTATAGTACAACTAATCTATGGAAATTTCCATAAAATAGAGAATGTATAAATATCAAAATTATAATGGTAAGAAAACAACATTAATGATTAACTATATACATGATATGGTTACTAAAATTACTATTCATGTTCAGTCTTAGGAACCCACTATTACAACAATCCAAATTTCACAAGATCCAACATGCTAACAAAACTTGTTAGCACTCACATGTTAAAGATAATTTTTCTACTATGTAATAGAATTAGATGCAAGGTCGACCAAATTTTCACTAAAATAATATTCTATTATTTGCGACCAAATATCCTTGAGTAAAACTTCTCAAGAGATGGTATCCAAGATTATATAGTTTTTGTCCACTATTAAAACTTATCATCGTGGTTATTCATAGTAAAAGAATTATAATAATGATAAAACATTAAAAGATAGTTTATAAACCATGAACTGGATCAAATCATTGCATTTAATAAATACTTCTGAGCTGCCTAATAACCTACAATGTACTAGGAATTTTTAAATATGGATACCACTATCATATATGAGCATGTCTCTATTATAACCTCATATTATCTTTGAAATTACATCACATTAATCAAATGGAATAATAGTTTGTGTCCCACAATAACTAGTATCCTTTCCTCTCCAAATACCAAGAACATCTATATTTATATTCCCAATACATTTATATAGTTTGGACTACTTCCCTTATAGATCACATTGAAGAAAATGATATTTTCTAACAATAAAGTAAATGTTGGAAATAACATATATTATATATAAAATGGTTTATAGGATTGAGAAATCACAAATATGTATGGAAAATAAATCAAAACATAATATAATCATATGCCTTTGCATGTATATTTGATAGATTTATTCCATGTGACACTGGAAATAATTCTTCTCATGAATTTTTTCAATCATGTATTTTTTAATGCAATGTCAGTATATGTACGATTGATTAGGTATAGGCAACAGTTAGATCTACCTCAGTAGATCATGTCCCAAAAAACATTTTCTTCTACATTAATTCAATCTTTAGAGAGATTCTTTCATTCTAGTCTTAAAAAAAATTAAGTAAAAGAGTTTTTTTCATATATTACCAAACATATTATGCATGAAAAACCATGGTGCTCTCTCTTAACTATGGAAGACACATTGTGTCACGACCCGACCCTACTCGGCCTCGAGCCGCAACTACCCCAGGCCCGCCTCCATAGGCCAGGGGCTGGCGACCAGCGCCAAAGGCACAACAACTCGGGGAGGCCTTTGCCTAAGCACCTGTACATACACACGCAACAAACTCAATGCAACAGTGTAGAGTAAAAGTAAAGACATGCAAAGAAAAGGAAAGGTAAATTGCTATATATATACCACAAAGTGCATTGACCTCTACAAGTACAAAGAAAGCTGAAAGTAAACTGAAAAGAAAAGGGGCAAAACACGCGCCCAACCAACAAGTGCCACAACCTGAAAAAAGGTAAACAAAAAGAAACAACTAATGGGTCTCCCACATGGAACCTGACTATGACCACCGCACGTGGTATAATCTCCCAAGCCCCTACGCTCCACTGAAGTCACGCGCCACCTGTCCGTCATCTGCAAGGGCACACCAAGTGTGGGCAAAGCCCAAGCAGGTGTGAGTATAAAAATACTCAGTAGGATACCCCAAAGGCTAGAGGGGGCAACAAAGGAGGTACCAAAGGGTGAGTAGTAGAGCGAATAGAAAAAGTAGAGGAGTACAACAAGAAGTGCAGTAGAGTAACAATAAAGAGTCCAGCTCAACCCAAGAAGAGGAAATAAGGTAGACTCATCCAGACACAAGGAGCTGGAAACAGTGAGAAGATGAACTTGTAGTCGAGTCTTTGCTACCTATAGCAGGAGAGTATACTCGTCCAACCATGAGAAGCTAGACACGGAAAGCACGTGGTATATCCCGCACGTCTTCACCTCTCCTGGAAGGAGAGTAACCAAAACCCAAGGAGTGGGTACTCATACAAGGTATATACATATGTATGCTCTGTCAAGAAGCCCGAAAAAACTCATAAGGGGATCTCCGTCCCATAGCTCATCCCAATAAAGAGTAACCAACAGTCCCAGAAGTAACACCATCAATGCCCAACATCCCGCACGTCTGCCCCGAACCACAAGCCAAGGGGCTCAATCACCACACCTCAACACTATCCTCTTTGGGCGGAACTGACTCGCACACACGGTTTTAGGTTGCGTCACAAGGACGCGTCTCGGTGGGTGAAAGTGCTCCCCATACTTGAGAGTTCTGGGGGAATGTCAACCACAACTTGTCACTGCCCCGTAGTCGAGAGGTCTTCTCAAAGTCGATAGGCAACCCCCTACCTAGACCTGTTGTAGGATCCCTGGAAGTCAACGGGTTCCCACTATAGGGAGACCCGGAAAGTCAACGGGTGCCCCACTACCTAGTCCCGTAATAGGGTAGTCCACTGGAGGGCGACCCGGCTAAAGTCGGCGATGGGACCACTGCCCAGCCCAGCTGGAGGTAAACCGGTATTGGGGACCACTGCCCAGCCCAGCTGGAGGTAAACCGGTATTGGGGATCACTGCCCAGCCCATCTGGAGGTAAGCCCGACATCGGGGACAACTACCCAGCCCAGCTGGAGGTAAGCCCGACATCGTGGACAACTGCCCAGCCCAGCTGGAGGTAAGCCCGACACTGCTCTGGCCATCCCTGCTGGATGGTACTGCTCAGTGAACACCGCTGTACTGGCCATCCCTCTTGGATGGTAACACACTGACAAGCCCTGCTCAATACAACCTCAGCCCTGCTGGAAACAGCCTCAGCCCTGCTGGAAACAACCTCAGCCCTGCTAGAAAAACCTCAACCCTACTGGAACAACCTCAGCCCTGCTGGAAACAACTTCAGCCCTGCTGGAAAAACCTCAGCCCTGTTGGAACAACCTCAGCCCTGCTGGAAACAACCTCAGCCCTGCTGGAAAAACCTCAGCCCTATTGGAACAACCTTCTGGGTAGAGGATCAGTGCCTACGTAAAGTGTTGGTCACAATGAAACCACAAGCTCTACCAGGGAACACAGAGCAACGAGGGAAACTCCATAGGCCTCACAAGGCGATCCCGCTCCAATCCGCTGAGTCACTGTCGAAGCGGACTGAGACATATCATCCCAAAAAGTGGGGAAAACACCCACACTGCATGGACACCCGTAGTCGCAGACGGTGTCGCAGTCTGGTGAAAGGGCATAGTACTGAAACCCCTCACAGCCAAAGAAGCAGAGGAACCAAACCATCTCTACCGGCCAAACCATCGAGCACAAGACCAGGGGGAGACCGCTCAACCCTGCTAGTCAGACAAAAGAGCACCAGGCCAGGGGAAACTCCACCCTGCTGTTCAAACAAACGAGCGCAGAGCCAGGGGAAAACTCCTCCCTGCTGGCCAAGCAAACGAGCACAAATCCAGGGGAAAACTCCACCCTTCTGGTCAAACAAACGAGCGCAGAGGGACCCTCTACGTCACGGGATGTCAAGTACGCAAAGCAGATCACGGCACGCACATGGGGCCCACATGACGTGTGGCCCCAAGTCAACCCCAACTGATCACACAAACATCCTCAGGTACAAACAACCACACGTACCTCCAAGCGCTCCCGTATACTCCTAGAGTATACCTCATTCCAGCCCAAGGGCTATCGTGCACGGCACCCAGCGTCAACGCGAAGGCGTGACGTAACAACTCCACCTAAAAGGTCCAGACACGGCCAACCACATCTCGTCGACCAATTATATCACTCTCCCAAGAGTGCGCGATCACACGCCAAGGGTCTGCTACAACAAGGTTGGGAGAACCACCACTAGAGCACCTTCCATGCTTCCACATTTAACAAGATCACGCAAGAGGCTCCGTGCAACCAAACGGATTGCACCGTTGTAATTGTCGGGGAAAACACGCGAGATCGACTACTTACTCACCTCCAACGGATATCCGACGAAAAAGTCACCAACACCGCCTCACGCCCGAACGATGTCCCGTGATCCCGAGCCTCGGCCCCGAAAACAGTCGGGCACATCGCACCATTGCGATCCCCTTGGGAAAACACTTCAAAAGCACTACTCACTTGAGTGAAACGGATATCCGGAGAAAAAGGAGCATCCCGGCGCACCGCACACGAGCGGTGCCACGTGGGACCTGCATCCCGGTCCCAAAACTCAACGAACGGATTGCACCGTCGTGATCCTCTCGAAAAAGTACACGAAATGGACTACTCACTTGTCCAAAACGGTCACCCAGTGATAAAGCTGGAAATCACCGTCAACTCCCAAAATGGCCCTCGCGGGGCCCGCACCATCGTGCGGAATTACAGCGGGCAGACTGCGGCAATGCGTTGCCCTCGGAAAACACCCAACATCGACTGCTCGCACTCCCCGAACGGACGTCCGAGGAAAAAGTCGCTACTAGCTGCACGCAGCTCAAAAGACGGGCCATGGGGCCCATGCCTCAACTCTAGCTTCTACGCCCGGAACCACCTTGGAAACCTCCGCCTCGATGCCAGGGTCCCAACGCCACTGACGGTGCTCAAAACGGACGTTGGACACGTCCGCGCCGTCCAAAACAAGATCCACCGAAGAAACGGCTAACCCCTCGACGTACGTGTCGCACCACCGAGGCCCCTCGTTTCGGGAATTAAAAATTCCCAAAACTAGCTCAAAAGGGTCACCTCGATGCCAGGAAGGCTCTGCCGCAGACGACATGCAAATCGGACACCAGTAGTGTAAGATATGGGTGTCCGAACACAAAGGGGGCCACCCCTTGGGGCTAGACCGGCCTGGACCGGCCGGTCCGCCCGACCTGGCCCGGCCCGCTGCTCAGCCGTGCGGCCCGACACCGGTTCGCGGCCCGCCTACAGACCGACAATGAGGGCCGGTCGCCTCTCCGTGTGAAGACCCGCACAGCGTGGGTCTTAGTCGCCGCACAGGGGTCGCGCAACGCGACCCCGCGGTCGCCGCTCCCTGGCGACCGCCGCCTCCCCGGGAGCTCCGCCAGACGCCCCTACCGACGCCCGAGCGCCCTGATGTCGCGCTCAGTGCCTCCCCCGGACACCCGCTCCGACACAGTGAACACCCCGCTGCCGTGCCCAACGCCTCCACCAGACACCTGCGAACACCCGCTGTCGTGCCGTCCGACCTCGCCACGCCGCCGCTCGAACCCACCGGAAACCGAAAACCCACCAAATTCGGCGGATGATTGCGAATGCCTCCAAACTCCGATTTCAAATCCGAAACAAGCGCCAGAAAGAGAAAATTGTATACTACGCGTTCATGGGATTTTTTTGAAAATCCAACAACGAATCGACAGTATTAAACATGCTCGAATTAGGTATGAGAATAGAAAATGCAAACGCAACATCCTACCTCGTGGGGCTTCGCCCAAAGCTTCGCGACGATCCGCTGACACCACCACACCTCACCGGAGTTTCCTCACCGGCCTATCGCCAAAGATGGAGGCGGAGGAGCGGGAGAAGAGGGGCTGCCAGGGGGAAGGGGAAGGAGAGGAGGGAGGAGGGTGTGTTAAGCATTTAAATAGAAAACGCTTAACCACCCGCCAGTCGGCCCGGACCCGAACTCTCAGCAGGGTCGATGTTAAGCCTCACCTAGGGTAAACACAACCTCCCGAGCACAACAGAGGTCTCGTAATTTTAATCCGAGGTCCAGTTCAAAAGTTATTAAAAGTAGCGCCCGAGGCTGCCAAATTACAAAAACGCCCCTGGGGCCATTTTTCACAGACGGCCTGCGCCCACAAAACTTACACCCCAATTAGGGTAAACGGCATGCTCCGAACTCAACGGTGCCCTCAGTTTTTCAATCTGGTCCACCGTTTAAGAGATACCTACATTTCAACATTAAACGAATTAATTTAATTTATTTAATCCGTTTAACGTTCCAGAAGCGAGCGAGGGGTCCAAACATCCCACGCCGACAAGTTTTATGTTGTTACTAGGGTAAACACCCTATTCTGGACCCATCCATACACTCGGATCTCTGATCCGGAACTCCGTTTAGGAGTTATCCCATTTATTTAGTGTTTATTGTGTGAATGCACTGAAAATTTAATTCCGGCCACTCCGAGGCTCGGAATCGCACGTCGTCTGAAGGCGCTGCTCTGGAATATCATCAAGAATATTCAAAAGTCTTTCTCAGAAAAAACCGGGTTCTTACACATGGAAAAAATTCAGTGCAAATGAATATACTAAGATATCGATGATTAATTTAATCCTAAACTAGATTTTAGTAAATATCACCCTTATTGGTATTCTGTGAGGTCACCAACCCTTTTTGGTTGCATCATACAGACACCTTCCATGAATGTTTGTCTAGACATCTGTTGTAGAATAAAATGATCATAGATATTAGTTATGAAAATAAAAATTCTAATCGATTAATGCATAATTTCTTGTTATAAAAAATCATTCCTTATTATTACTATGTCTATACCACCCATGTGTCATCTCACATTAATACCCACTATAGTATTAAAAAAAAATCCAATTTTCACATCGATACATGGAATCCGTTATTAAGTTTTAATTTTACTTGTAAATATATGAATATTTCTATATACTACTTACTTTTTGGAATTATTATTCTCCATGAATAATGTATCAATGGTCGTAATCAATATAAATCCATTAATATTGTTTCAACCTTTCTATATAGTATGTGTCTCTAGAACATTTCTCTTACACACCTCTTGTATAACTTTTTATCATGCCAACTACATTTGCTTCTCTAAGAAATGACAAATCCCAAGTCAATATTGCTCAAATTATTTCAAATAGATTATTAAAACATATTATAGAAATTTATTATATTACATGAATACAAGTTTTATTTCAAAAGGATTTCCAAAATTTCCTATGTAATGTTTAGGATAATTACTTTAGGTAAACTTTTTCATTTTCATGATTCAATTTTATTTATATCCAAACCAAACAAATTGAATCCAAAACACATGTTCTTATGAACTTATATATTTCTATCATATTATTACTTATATGATATCCATTGGTAATTATAGTTGGAATATGGTAATTGGATATCATCATTATTTGAAAATCATGTCTTAAAATATAATGGAAGTGTCTTCATGTTGCAACACTAATACTACTTATATCCCGAATCTGATGTATAAAATATGAATTTAGTAATTCTTCCACACAAAATTTTATTCATCAATGTTATCATGTAATAATCATAATTTATTCTACCTATTAAAATCAATGCCTTGATGTAGTTAAGGTAATATGTTACTAGGAATTACTCCACACAAAATTATACTGATTAATTAATGCTTGGTCAACATATTCTTTGACATGCTGGTCTGAAGCAACTCATATATCATGATAATGAATATATCATATATTACATTATCATTCCTTATATAAATAAAGGAATTTTATAATGTATATTTACCACTTTCTTATATATGAAACATATATTTTATCTTCCAA
Organism: Viscum album; assembly: GCA_963277665.1. Classification (NCBI taxonomy): domain Eukaryota; kingdom Viridiplantae; phylum Streptophyta; class Magnoliopsida; order Santalales; family Viscaceae; genus Viscum; species Viscum album. The sequence goes on from OY728128.1 coordinate 332,002,603, forward strand.
TGAATTATTTCTTGATATGAGGAGAAACTAACCTCTTATTTATTAACTAACCACTTTTCATTGAAAGCCATTGTGAATTAACCTTTGTTTTCTCACAATCTATTAGCCTTATCGCCTTGTCCGGTAAATTTTTTTCCATAATATATAAAGAATAATATGTCATTAATATTCGTATTTACTTGGAATACCATACCTAAATGAAAATGAAACATTTTCTCCATCATTTATGTTATGTAAACATAACCAAAACTAAATGAAATGGGTGAAAAGATATAGGAGTTGTGTTTTATGAAAGATCATGGACCATCATTCATATTTACCCATAGCCAGTTTAATTATCACATTCATTTCATGCTTCAATTTCCCCTAGCTAGAATCTTATAGATGAGACAACATCTAAAATAATAAATGTATTGATGTATGTGTCCACAAAACACATCAAATGTAGATGATAACATTATGAAATAACTATCATGTGCATCATACGTTAGTCATCTATAAGAATCCAATACACCCTCACTTTCATAGATGGATTAACAGATATAGAGACACCAACAACATGAATTTCCTCTATCGTAGTATTATGTGAAAGAACATATAAAATAGTTGAAGAATTCATGATAGTTTGGACATATACGTTGTTCAATATTTTTAATTTATTTATTTTTGTTTTATATCCAATTTTCTACAGAAAGAAAATCTACTAGATTGTACTTTTTTATCATGGATATTGATTTAGACAATATGGAATATTTAATTAAATCAATAAATATCCCCCACTATTTTATCAAATTCTAGTAATACTCTATAATAGAATCAGAATAAATAGTAATATTGAGTATTCTAGTGGAACGTATCCTCCTACTTCCCATCATAGTCTACAAGATTTGACTATTCCACTACTCAGAGATTTCAAGGTATGCATTTGATAGGCCAACCACATTAAATCATAGTTCCTTGGTTTGTTAAGTGAATACTCATATTATAAAATCCTAAACATGATTCTCTCAAAACATGACTCTAAAATAAATAGAAGATAGATATGGAAATTTTTTAACTAAAACATTATTTAAGGAAACCAATCACTCTCCTAGGAACACCTTGGTAGTACGAGAAACACTCAACTTTTTCTGACGAGCACCAAAAATACTCAATTTTTTTAAAATTTGAATTATATAAGGCGGTTAACGAGTTAATATATCATTGTGGGTTTTTATATATTCTTGATGAATGTAATACCTTTCTATTAATATTATTCAATCTATATTATTCCACTCACAACTGAACATTAATTGAAAAAACATTCATCCCATATTTAAGAATTTTACTATTTATTATTTAATGTTTTGATACTATAATAAAATGCATATGATATTAAATAAAATCATAAAAGAAATTATCTACCCCAATGTTCTTGATCATATAAAATACTTTTATCCATTTAAACTCAATGGAGTAACCACAACCTAGGGGTAACAAACAGGATTCCTAGCTTGACTCATGTAGCAACTTGACCCTATCCATTCTGTCCCCCACTAATATGAATTTCACCTCGACATGGAGTTTCTTCATTGTACATCATCTTCATCCTGACGTACCACCACATCTTGGTGAGGTCCACAATGTATATATTCTTCATCTACTGTACAAGAGTTCTCACCTACTGGTGAGGGGAAATAGGGGTGAAAAGTAAAATAGATAAATATTCATACATATGACCTTAAATATGTTGAATGATAAATAAGACAATGTAGAGAAGAGTAAAATTAATTAATTATTTAAAATAATCACATGAGGTTTATTAAATAATTGAATGAAGTCAAACATACAAACCTAAGTTGGGTTAATTGGTGAAGACTGGTCGCTATAATTATAATCATGGTTAAAATTAAATTGAAAAAAATTATGTAAGAGGGGCATTACATAAATTAAATGAATTTAAATTTATTTTAAAAAAATTATTTAATTTTCATTTGTTCCGATTATTTATTTAATTATTAAAGAAAAAATTAATTTAATTTATAACTTCAATTAAATACCAAAATTAAATTAATTTTACTTGAATATTAAAACATATTTTATACCAATATTAATATTTTAATTAATTTAATTTAATTATGAAATTATATTTCTTTATTAAATTTATATTGATTATCCTAGGTCCTGAAACCCCATGATGGCAAAACACATGTCATTCCCAACCTATACATATCAATTTCTAGTCTTGAAAAGATGCAGAGATATTCTAAGCTAGGAAGCCATGTCATGACTTGTTATGGATGGGGTATAGTTGCGTAATACATTTTAGGGTAGATTAAAACATGAATAACCTCAAATAAGTCGGGAAAAGGTTACCTCCCCACTGTGGTTCTTACCCAAGGTATTGGTGTGGCCTGTTCGGTAGGCAACCATCTCGACCGCAGAGGGCGCGTCGACAGGGGTAACTTGGAGACAATGCCACTATCCAAAAAAGGGGACCAGATCTGGCCAGCGACTGGGATTTCTAGGAGGATCCACTAGGAGGTTCTGCAGCTATCGCGGGTGGAAAAGAGATAGGTTACACTAGGAAAAGGAGGTAGCATAGCTGGTATGAGCTGATGGTGAGTCTTTTGTCAGATGGTTTTTATGGGTTGTGGGGACACTCTCAATATGGGGTGGAGGATTTAGTGGGGAGAGTGTTTATCAGAAAGAGCATTCATCCAGTGGAAACCTAGCCAGGCTGCAATTGGAGGAAATCAACCATGGTGAGTAGCATGGTGGATGAGTATCCTGTGGAGGGAGGATAATTCTTCGGTAGATGAGCTACCCACCAATGAAATGTGAAATGTGAATTAACATATATTTATAATGGGATATAATCCGATGTTTCAGGTGGTGTAATCTTAGTGTATTTTATGTGATCCTTTGCTATGTTTGAGCTGGATAGAAGAAACATGAGGACACCCACTTCTTCTGTAGATGTAGTCATAGTGTCGAACAATATTAAAAATTCTGTGTTTCTTTCATTTTTCTATTTTTTGGTGGAATTTGTAGTGCCAAACTCCTCTGATTCACCCCAACAAGTGTTATCAAAGGGTGTTGGAGCGAGCAGAGTCAAAATAGACAGGCAATGATGATTTTCCCGCTAACCAAAAATTTTAAAGTGGTGGGGAAATTTTTCTGAGGCTATATCCATGAAGAGGATGATGAGACGATTCCAACTGGGCAAGTAGTGTTGAAGATATAGATGAAACGAAGAAGATAGGGTCATTCAATGTTTGGTCAAACCCGTAGGTGAATAGTACCCCCTGTGTCAGGGAGGATGGTACTGTTCACACCACCGATGGAAATTCCGGTGAGTATCTGGTTGGTTCTCTAGTGTGCCATGTAAGCACCACATTAGCAAGCGATTAGGACCATTGAACGTTTTTTATATCTCGACCAATCAGTGGCTGAATTCGGCAATCCAAGAGTTGATTTCATCTATTCCTAAAATGTTGGATGCATCCTTATGGTTAAATTTTCCATATTCTCAATCGATCAGGTGATTTCAGACAGGTGAGACCTCGACTGTTGTGATCATGTTTTGCAATGTCGATAATGGGTAGTAATAGAGAACTACCAAAATTCGAGATTGTGAAGTTTGATGGTCAGAACAATTATATATTCTAGAAAAGAACAATGAATGATATTTTGGTGCAGTAGGGCCTGATCAGACCCTTGATCTATGAAAAGCTCGAGACAACTAGTAAAGTTGATTGGGAAGGGCTGGAGATGTGGGTCACAACACAATTAAACTATGTGTGGAGAATGAGGTAAAATACTCAGTGTTAGACTAGACCTCAATAATGGACACATAGAAGAATTTGGAGAAGTGATATATTGAAATTTACCTAAAAAATTTATTTCTGAAAAATAAATTGTACCAATTGTGCATAGACGAGGGAATAAAATTGTTGGATCACACCAATGTATTCAACAAGATCCTGACATAGTTACTGGGGCTCTGTGTGATGGTTGGAGATGAAGACAAATCTCTTCTAATTTTTTCATCACTACCATGTTCATTTGAGGGAATTATGACTGCATTGATCTTGGGGAAGGAAACATTGATGTTGAATGTGGTGATGGAATCACATCAATATTTGGAGGCATTATGAAGACCAGTGATGCATTCAGGTAATAAAATCATGGTGATGTGAGACTATCAATGTGGGAGGTTCCAACATTTGAATTTAGGAGGTGTAGAACAGAATCCATAATCGAGGGGACATGATCCTCATGAAATCACATATTTTGGTTGCAAGTAAAAGGGTCACTATAAATGTTAATGTGGAGTGCACAAATGGTACATTACTGGGAAATAAAATGTTGAAGAGAAGGCTACAAACATCACAAAATTTTTAGCAGATGAGAATGTCTGTGTGACAATGGGAAGTATGCATTCAGATAGGAGAATTGAATGGGGAGAAGTGTAGTGTTGTTACTACAAATTTTTCGGGAACATGAAGCGTGAATGTCAAATTCTAAAGAGGAAGAATGAGTGTGCACAAAATCCAATGTTATACGAATGTGTTTTGGATTTGGGGAGCTCGACACACGTATGTACGATGATAGGTACATTTCACACCATTCATTAGGTGAAATATTTATTGAAACTTGGTGATGGTTCAACATGAGAGGTTTGAGGATTTATTATGGTGATATTGAAGACACCCAATGGAGTAGTACAGAAACAGGCTAACATTAAATTCATTCCAAGGATGAGATGGAACTTTTCATCATTATGAAGACTCAATTTGAAAGGGTTCAAGATTACCATAGCAGGTGTAATGTTGGAAGTCTCACATGGTGATGTATAAAAGACTACTAGGAATGTGTCCCAAGGGTTTTTTCATTTGATGGGGACCGCAGTCAGCTCTAGATCGAGTGAATATAGTGGATGTGTCGTGTCATCTAGCATGAAGAAGCATGTTTGATTTGCTGATGAAGTTCTCAACACCAACAAAAAGATTGCAGGTATGGTTTCTTTCCCAAATTGGTCATGAACGAGAGATTTTTATTGGCCACTCCCAATATGGTGTGGAGGATACAACGAGGGTCAAAGTGTTTTCAGAAGCATAGAACAATAGGTGGAAACCTACCCAAGTGGCTATGGAAGGAATCCAACCACAGTGAGTAGCATGGTGGACGAGCAGCAGGTGGTGGGATAATAATTCTTGGGTAGATAAGCTACCCTAATTGAAGGATAATGGTGGTTTTCCATCCCTTTATAATGGGATGTAACACATGTTTTAGGTGGTGTAATGTGAGTGTATTTTTTGTGATCCTCTGGCAAGTTTGAGCCAAAGATAATAAAGGTGAGGACCACCACTTCTTCTGTGGATGTAGGCATAGAGGCGAACAACATTAAAATGTTTGTGTTTCTCTATTTTCTCATATATTGGTGGATTTGTGGTGCCACACACATCAACTACGCCCAAACACGGGGTCCACTCACCGAGAGGATTTGGGGTTCCAGTTTGAGGGAGGCATCCATGGGTGGTCCTGAGTATGGATCCACAGGCAGATATATCCACGGGAGATGCTGCGTAGTGAGATGGCCATCAGGGTGGTGGTCCAGCGTTGTATGACCGAAGGCAAGCTGGTGCTACGATGGAGGCATGCCAGACTGAGGGTAGAGGAGGGAGTGTTGTGCCAGCAAGCTAAACTGTACGAGAGTACTAATGGGTCCTTGCATGAGCAGTCGAATAGTGGCATAGTACTACAGTGAGAAGAGAAGGGTGGAAATAGTCTAAAGTAGTGAACCAATGTTTGGGAGTGGGAGATGACCCCATTGTTTGGAGGGTCCCAAGGGGGGTCCAATCCCTTTTTTTAAATTTAAAAAATGGAGCATTTTTTTACCTAATGGAATAGATACCTATTATTGGAAACCTACAACCCAATTTTTCAAATCACGGTTTTTTTGTTTTCATGCTGAAAATATGTTATCATCAAAACATCAACTAGCTATATCAATAGACATTTAAAAAAATAATTATAAACAATATAATAATAAATAAACTAGAAAATGATTATAATTATTATATTATAAAATTATAATTATTTTATTATTATATTATAATTACAATGTGGAATTTACTCCAGCCGTAAAATATTGTTCAATCAACTGGAATATGGATCGTGTTCTATCTAGAAATTATAAGAAAGCTATTTAATACAAATTGTTCATCAATTTTTATTTCATTTTAATCACCATTGATCCATATAAATTTTAGTATCTAAAAAAATAAAATGATTATGGTCCATATATTAAATCTGAATAGTCCTAACATGTCCATCCAATCTCGGATAGATTCACAGTCAGAACTGTTGGGATCAATTTGATACCCTCTACTTAATAGTAATGAACCATCATTTCATATGGATTAAAAGTCACACACAACTAAATAAAATAAAAATTAAAGGAACCTAGGTATAAACCAAAGCTAGCAGGATAGAGAATTTTAAATATATTATCATTGAGATGAGGAAACTTTTAATCTTTGATGATTGGTGACCCAATTCATTTCGTGGATCTAACATAAATTAAAAAATGCACCAATATTAAATTGGAAACATACCATTTTCGATCTGAATCCATGATAGGCATCTTTTTGTCATTGAAGATCGATGCCTGATGGATACAAATTAGAATCCCTTTAGATCGTCCACACACAATTTAAAAATCATCTAGTGCACCAGTCATTGAATTCTGAGTGCTTGCATAGAGATCCGATGTCACCTTCAACACCCTACCGATCACTACATCAAGATACCTTCGATGCATGGATATGAAATCAATTCAATAGGATCGATTAATAGATTATTTCTCTAGAATGTAGTATCTTAGAGGGAGTCTCTCGAAAAATTGCAGTGAATAGTTGTTAGTGAGAGCCTCTATCCATTTTTAAATATTGGATCATCAAAATACCCGGAAGGGTTCCCCAACCGCTATTTGTTGAACAACCACAAAATATATAATTATGATGAATTAAATAATTTCATAAATATTATTTATACTTTATCATATTCCTATAATATATATTAAATATATTATATGATAAAACTGAGTCATTAACTCGACTTTTAATTATCGGTTAGTATTAAAAAAATCTTGAATATTAAAATAATATTCATTCGATTAATATTATTTTTCATATTTTCATATCCTTTAAATAATTTTAATAAATAAATACAACCCAACTATTCATTACATGAATAATAATAAATTTATTTATTATTATGTGATCGAGGACTTGGGAAACACTCTATCCCCGTGATGCATCCCACCACGTCTAATAAATCAATTTACCAGAATAAGGAAGATTATTGAACAAACTATCATGTGTGACTATCTAGTCCCTTATCTGAATAGTAGTGAATAATATTCAAAGAAAAATAGAAGATTGTTACAATCCATCAAGGCCCCTAAATAGATATGGAATGTCATAACAATGGAAGACGACCTTCGAACACATACTGTGAAACACAATCTCTTGGTATTTAAATATCCCACTATGTAGGATGCACACATGGGTCATCCTACTTCATTGCAATATTATTTTTTGTTATTAGTGGATGGATTTACCTTCCAACAACTATGGACAATTATTTATGAATGTACTACCATCATCATCAACTAGGCCTAAGATATAACTTCCTTAACCCTAAAGTGAGAAATCAAATCATGACCATTCAAAAGAGGCCATACAACCAATGGTTCACCAAAAACAAGCATCCTCACCATGATTTTATTATAATGTTTTTTCTTCCATCAATGTTTGAGATAAATTGGCACACATTGACAATGATCTCATGTCATAATTCCATTACAATTGTATGTATATTGGAACAACCAATGACACTCAAAACATGCAGTGCTCCTATTGGCGGTATTTCCCCCGTTATTTCACTACTAAAGAAGACCAAGTGAAAACATTAAGATAAGAAGTAAAACTTTTTATGATCCCACAACACCTAATTGTCAGAAATCAACAATGTCCAATCTGAATGATGTATCCATAACATATGACATATAATTATGATTAATGTCATGGTATCTCAATGTTCTCATTATAGCCTGGGATATGCTATAACCTTTTGATACAAAAATTAATCTATTGAAATTACCATTAAATAGTTGTTAGAAAAATTTATAAAATTTAAAGGTAAATAAACTTCATGCATATCTCAATATATATATATGATTTTGTAATCAAAATTATCGTTCACGATATGATTAAGACACCCACTATTACAATAATATTGTCTACAAAAATGTTCCACTCTATGATTTCATCATTCCAAATTTATATTTTTGCACCTAATATTTTTTTTCATTTTATTCAAATTTAATGTCTCCATCGAAATTTTATTCCATCATTTTGACTGCCCATAGACCTTGTGCTTCTTTATCTCTGTCAAAATCAAAAACTATTTGGTTGCCATGTGAAATATGGTTATGTACTGGTCGCAATTTCCTACATTAACCCACTATACCATTTTTTCACTCAATTATATTTTAATTTAACTTGTCTTAATAGTTTTAAGATTTACACTTTGATGAGTATCTATGAAATATTCATTCCTAACCCAAATCATTATATTTTCTACCGTTCACCATATTGAGAATAAAACATTTACCCTTAAATTCTTTGAAGTAGTTGAGTGTAGGTTTATTTCAATACCAAATATATTATAGAGTACTCCCATAATTTTCCTATAGAAAAAATCTCTTTGACATGTAAAATGTAAAAGAACTAATTATTTTTAATATATTTATGAAAGATAATTCTCAATCACTATTTTCTGGGTCATGTTATTGATAATGAGATTTATTCTTTCTATTTCCCCATATTCCAATAAAAAATTATCCCACTCTTGATAAATTGTTAATCAACATGGAAATACTATTTTTATATTATTGTTTCTTGGGGATGTACCTTCTATTAGGGAGTTAGTTCTTGTTGTTGTAATAGAACCATAAATCTCTTCTTATCTTCCACATGATTCACCATATATTTTCCTTTATCATTGAACTATTGAATATGGGGAATAAGTGTAATCTCATACACATTAATTCCATTATATTGACTTTATGATGATGGATTAAAATTTTCTATCCTCATACTAAGTGTTAATAATATTTTTCACAATTCTGATGTTAATTCATAACTTCTTCTTCTAACTCCATAATCCTTTTAACTCTATCAATAATAGTTTTAAAAAAACCATCAATGATTTAGGTTGTTATTCAGATTTATATTTCAATTAATCATCCATTATTGTATTAATTGAAATTAAAGTTTTGAGTTTCTCAATTTTAGACTCCAGTTCTGAATTTTCTTCTTATTGTTGTTTTTGTTATTGAGATTAGAAACATGCACCAATATATTATCTTTTATGGTATTTTCTCTCTAAACAACCTTTTCTTCAAGGGTTTCCTCAGTTTATACATGTAGATAAATCCTTCCTATAATCCATTCATTCCCATAATCACTATCATATTCTATTTTCTTATTTTATGTCTCTGTAAACACACCATCATCTATACATTTGTTTATGTTATTTTACTTTTCATTCTCTAAAATTTTCTTCATCCTTAGAAATAAAACATTTATTTTTGAACTAAATACATTGAAAATTCTTTATTACTTATTTTTTAATATTCATTAGATATATTTCTTCATCATAATATTTTTATATTTTTCGGGACATTTAACTAGAAGATGTCCCACAATTCAACATTTGAAAAAAGAATGTAGAAAAATTCCCACAATTTTTTCCTTTAATATCTTAATATTAGAATACATGAATGAAATAACCTCCTAAATATCATAATATTATAGATTTTCCATGATTTTGATGTTATTCATGGAATTAAATCCCACCCCATAAGTACATACCATAATTATTGATGTAGATTCTTCCTTTATCATCACATAATCCACAGTAGTACTATGAAAATTGTTGTGTGAAATCTCATTCAGATAACAATATTCAAGAATCAAAAGATTTTAATTTAAATGAGGATAATGTTTTAATATGATCTTATTCGGGATCTTATCATCTTTTAGATCTTAACTAAGGCCTTTTAAATATTTAATAAGAATATTTTTATTATCACCAAATTAATCAACCATCTAATTTGAATTCATCCTGAAATGATCAATTGTTTCCATAGAAACAATAAATTTTTCTCTAAAACCATATAACATCCTTTCTAATTATTCCCCAGTTTTCTAAAAATATAAGAGAATGTATTCATGATATTAACATTGGGATTACATCATTCTAAATTTCACTTCCCAAGGAAGTCAAGGATTTATAATCAACATCCAATTCTTAATGATCACTCTATATCAAGGATTCACTCTATATATCAGTAGTGATTCCATATATGGATACTATGAAAAATTTCATTACCAATGATATGAAATAGACATTCCCCAGGAATTTCCATAACATAAAATATATTCCTTTAAATTCATTGAAATCTTTGTGATCGAGAATCATTGTCCAGATTCTAAGAGTCAAGAAGTATAAAAACCTCATCGATGCGTTGAGTTAGATCCTCATAAAGTATTATAACATAAAGGGGGTGGAATACATATATGGAAGTGTCAAATATTTTTCATTTAAGTTGGATATTGTCCTACTACCTAGATAAACACTTTAATTTATCTTAATCTTTCTTCTTAATGAGCGATTAAAGTAGTAAATGCCTCAATGGAAATTTCATATTTTACCCACGCTAAGACAATCCTAGGAGCATGCATCAAAATGTGCCTATAACCTGAATTAAATAGAATATCTCTACATTAATAGTATAATTTAGAGCAGTCTCAATGATCTTCTTGGTACTCTACCATGAAAAATTTGTGATCTCACTGACCTCTTCAACAATAAATTCATTTCTTTGATTGATGACATTTTTATACACCACTCAACGATTATTCAAACAAACACCAACGATGGTGCTTCTTTTCCACACATTCAATGTCAAGTTCTTACTAAAAGGGAAATCCTAAAATGAAAAATCTTCAACCTTTAATATTATATATGTGACCTGTAAAAATCCACCATTCATAAGCTCTTTAGGGTCTTTAATATCATGTAGTAAAACATCCTTCATTTCTCATGGTCCTCATTTTCTATTAAAAATATCTCCTATGTGTATATCCTTCATCCCTTGAATACATGTATTATGTAATTTAGAAACCAACTTGACTTATTACAGTAAGTGGTGGTTAAAACTTCCATTATTGACCATAGATCAGATGACACATTTTTCAAATCTGGATATTTGAACAACGAAATTGATTACACAATATAGTGGTTCTAAATATATGGAAATTTTCTATAACAAGACTGCACCATGGGTATTGGCTGTCCATGATGTTTTTTATAGTTAGGTATGTTCTGAGTCATATACTCAGATATAGACTTAGTGTGGCTTCTTATGGCACACAGTATGAACAAATATCCACCACCCCTTGGGATATGACATGGTATTAACCATTTCCACCCCTTCAACAACATAACTCAGCCAAAAATTCCACTCTATATCATGGTGCATATGTGATGGATTTGTTAAACCGTAGTCAAACCAAACATCCAATACCACCTCTAAAATGGTTGTGGTCACCTACAAAGCCTATTTTAGACAGGTGCATAGAGATTCTACCATGGGGATGGTCATGGGTATGGTCTCTCCTAATTTTCATGTTTTTAGAAATTTACTTTACAACATACCCATAGAAATGGGAATGGTACTATTTTGAATTCATCCACCTTCTGCACTCCCACTAACCTGGGTGTGATCCTAGAAATGATAAAGCACTACCTCACAAAATAGAGAAACATCATTCATTTGACATTCCAATATACATCCATCACAATCATAGTCAAAAAAAATAACCCAAAAAGAAATAGTAGGTATTTTTTGGATAAGACACATGACAAGAAAACATTTACTTTTTGGAATGGTAGTTACTTTATAATTAAAGGCATAAATATAGATAAAATTTATTCTAAAAAAATAAATATCACGGATTACTTATTTGTTAATGAACTAAAGAAAAAATTAAAAAGTGATATATTACTTTCTGATTATGGGATTGAAGTCATTATCATGAAATGATCTTTTATCATGAATAACGAAATGAATGAAAATATTATAAATAAGGGAGAAATAACTAGTTGTATCTCATTCCAAATTTTTGATCCTATTAATTTGAGTTATCTATATATTAAAGAGGAAAATAATATTTTTCATAGGAGACATAGCTATCTATATTAACGGATCATGTGAATAATCTTAATAGAATATGATGTAAGATATATACCACAACCATAGAGAAATAAATATTTTTTCTACGATTCATTTCAAAAGAAGAAGATGACATTATTATGTTATAAAAGGATAGAAATTATTTCCACTATACCACTTTTACCTATACATTCTATTCTATGTGGAGTATTAAAACATAATATAATAAATTTCATATTTAATTTATCAATTTCATTCGACTTCACATGAATGAAAAATGTGAAATTCAGAAAACAAAAATATTAATCAATGTAGATATTAATGATTTTAAAATGGGAGGCTAATATATAACTATGTGTATATATTTAATTATTGGAAAACACCTCAAAAATAAGCTTAGTAGCAACTTTTCTGAACACTATATTTCAAATAATTAGATTAAAAATAAATATAATAGTAATTATACATCATTGAATATTAGTGATATAGAATGGAAAATAGATGTTTAGTTCATATGTAAAGAAAAATTCATACTATATAATAACTCTAAATATTATTATGGAGAGAAGATCTATGTACAATTGTCAATCTTATGAATAGATTCTTGTTGAGGCGTGAATAAAATTTTAATCACTATTACTTGTTGTATAATATGAATCCTATAATAAAATTGTTTATTATATTTTAGAGTCAGTTCTAAATTAAGATAAATAACCCTTATAAGGGGAAGGTTGATGAAAAAGATGAGGATTGTGTATTAATGTGGTGTTCATCTTACAGAAGATCAGATATGTGTTTGAAAAAATGGATACGTAATTCACATGATTCCTACGATTTTAAATTCATTTAAAATATGTTAAAATTAATATAATATAATAGAGAATATTTTGTTGAATTTAAATATGATAAAATTTACTCAAAGAGTTCAGAAAAATTAATAAGGTAGAATACTTAATGTTGTAAATACATATAAAAATAAGTATTGTGGTGAGGTAGGTTACATCGAAACTAAAAGTCTAAAGTTTCTGACATTAAAGAAATTGGTTAGATTTAAAAATATTACCAATAGTTTGGAAGCATTCATATAGTGAAAAATGATGTTTAAGCATCAGAATAAAATTAAACTTATCTCATATGATGATCCTCAGTTATATTTAATTGCAGTTTATAACAAAGAGTGTCTAAATTCCATGAATGAAGAGTTATATCTGATTGAAAAAACTAATATCTGGAATCATATTCTCTGGATGTAAGGAATTAAAATTATATGAATGAAGAGGGTGATTAGAATTAAACACAAAGGATAGACTTCAATGATAAAATATAAGTAAGTTGGTAAATCGTATTTAATGGTGGAATTTGTGGAATATGAAGGAACATTTTAACATGTTTGGAAAATTCAAGAGATGAAGATGGTTCTAGTTGTGGATGCTTACATGAAAAACAAAGACTACAATATAGATGTGGGTATATCATTTCTAAACAGAGATCTTGAGGAAACTATTTTTATTAATAAAATTAATATCTTTATAGTTGATATTGTTGGAACTATATTGTCTCATTTGCAGAACGTGCTAGTATAAATATGAAATATGACCACACACCTATAGACAAAGTGGGGCCTAGTCATGGCTGAAAGTTGACTATAGCCAGGATTAGGCCAATGACCATGGATATAGGTCCCTACATCCATGTTAAAGGCCCAACCATGGAAATAAGCTATCCTACACAAGTGTATGAAAATTATTTCCCAAAGAAAGGGCATGGAAAAGGACCAATGGAAATGGCTAGGCTTCCAACCATGGATAGAGGGTAATAGAGAAGGCCTATGGTAATGGATGGGAAATCAACCATGGCCACAAGCTATCTTGGAAGATATGTGTCCATATATAGTCCCTTTATTGTGTACATTGTATATATATTAAGGCATTTGTCCTTGGTTAGGCTCTCTATAATGTCTATATGCTATTTGAGATGATCTATGGACATAGTTGAGGCTCACTATGGCCATAGGCTAGTGAAATATTATTATTATAATTAATTATTAATTCAATTATAATATTAATATATATTTAAATTTTTTATATTAATATTATATATATAATTATGACATATATATATTTATAAGTGAAGTGTTAGATGAGTGGTCGAGTAGTTTAAATACCATGAAAGAGGTTTTGGCTTCAAATAAGACTATAAAATATTTCTTGGACACCCCATAGAAATGGTCACCAGACTATGGCTCTAGGGTGACCTCGAGAAATCCTACAACCATGAGGCTATGGACACAAGCTATAACCATGATCCCTATTGTAGATATATCATAGGAGGTTATTTCCAAGAGAAAACCCTCTACAGGATTTGTGATAATGAATATATCCTACGACTATAGTAACATGGGTTCTAACAAAGGACTATGATCATGGATAATTCATTTTCTCAACTATTGAATCATTATATGGGTTTTAGATTCCCCCATGAACCTAGTACCTTGAACATGAGAGTTTTTTGAAATTGATAAACTTTCATGATGGATAAGTTCATTTCAACTTATATATGAAATAATATAAAACAATTAAACTAATATTCATTGTATATATTGATGATATAATTTATAAATGTGATAAAGGAACTCTTTATAAAGAATTTTGCAAAAAATAAAGAACAATTATTGTATTCTAATTTTTGGAGAGTTTACTATATTTATATAGATACTAGTTATATATAAAATGAAAATAATACTTGATATCATAGGATAAATTATCCAAGGAACTATTGAAGAAGTTGGAAAAGGAAACCCCAATATAATTATCCATGGGCATTATAGATACTATGAAGCTATTTAAAGGTGATGTAGTCAAATGTGTTGATCTAAAATACTTTTAGACCTTTATTGGTAACTTTTTTTGCCATTGAGTTTCAAGAATGGATTTTGTGTACGTGGTAACTAGGTATACTCGAAATCAATGTGATTTTATTGAATCGTACATACTGACAACTAAAACAATTATTTCATAAATCAAAGAAATAATAAAGTCTTATTTTATGGAATAAATTAATTGGAAAAATAAAAATTATAAAGAAAATGATTATACCAGATATTGAAATGATCAAAAATCATCCTTATAAAGAAAACTATTTTTTGGATAAAGTTGTGTGAGATTTAAAGGTAATTAGTACAATTATATTAAATATGGTATATATGATGTTGAATTTGTTTCTACAATAAATTTTTATATATAGATTTTGTAAAAAATTGTTCAGATAAATTATTTATATATTAATATTTAGAAAAATATTAAAAATAATATTGATTAAAAGAGTTCATGTGATCTAAGAAAAACTATATTTCAATAATCAAGATATAAAAACATTGATATTATGAATCATTACATCAAGGAGAAATTTTATAATAGAGATGCGATGTTAGGGAAAATATCACAAAAAGATCAAATTATGGATTTGTTCACAAAATATATGCTAAGGGAAAGGATTTGGAGAATTTAGTATAAATAATCATTTCATACTTGCCCTCTCACTTAAGAAAGTTATGGGTTTACAAAAATTTCAATGGATTCTATTGAGAAAAGGAGAGATTAAGAAACAACAGTATACATTATATTTTGTGAATCTATATGTTCTGTTATTTTGAAAAGAGGGTGAGAAGTTAATTGTTTTTATTTATGGGGTATACACTAAATCGATGGAAATAAAATTTATTATCACTGGGGGATAAAATTATATAAAAAATATTACATTCTCCAGAAGGGTTCTTTCAATATAGTAATTACATATGAATTTATAATATTTATATTCTCTAAATTATTATTATTTTCAATTCCTTACTCCACAAAAACATTGAACCTAAATGATCCATATGAAAATTATTATTAAGAAAATTTAAGAATAGAAAACCCTCTTGTAAATAAAAAATATTGTAGTCAATTATAAAATGCATAAAAATATGATTAGGTATAAATATAGTTTTTAAAAGTTATATGTCAATAAAAGATGATTATATGTATAGAGATGCCCATTATATGGATTTTTCATTTAAAATATAAATTTAATATGTAATATTTTTAATTTTAGTAAATGAAATTCACATTATAAATCCATATGAAAAAATTATACTAAGGTGGGTTTTTGTTATTTTTCTAAAATAAATTATTTTTAGGTGAAAATTAAGAAAATACCGACTTCAAATTCCTAAAAGTATATTAATATAACAATGGATTAATATTTTTCAGACCTTATATATATATATAATTATTTATTAATTGATATAAATACGTTTAAAAAACTTTTTTTAAATTTTCATAAGCCATGTGTAAGGTTTTTGAAAACAAACAAATAAAAAACTCTAAAACTGTTTTTTTCATTTATTAAAAATTAATTTTAATACATGTTGAAATTTAATTTAAAATATAAAATTCATAATTTAGATCAAAATTTTCATATTATGTAATTTTATTATATTCATTCTAGGCATAAAATTATGTTTACTTTGATTAATGACAATAACCACGATAAGGGCAAAACTATTATTTTCAATGAATTGTTTTATTAATATTTGGTAATTATTATCTAAAAAATAAATTAATATCACCTAAGAACTGAATTTATTATAATTTTTAAACCAATATAAATATATATTGTCACTAATCTTATTGTCAATCAATACTAAAAAATATTAAGATCACTTAATGTTGATAAAATCATTTTTTCTACAAAACAACCACACAATATATTAAATTTTTTAATTAATAAGTTATTATTATCATATATATAAATTGAAATAATTTATATTGGGATTAAATTTGGTTTAAAACAACAAAATTTGGTAATATGTGTTAGGTTATATTTTTGAACAAAATATAAAATACTTGGGGAAAATGAGTTGTCATGGTTAAAACCAAAAAAATAAAATTTAAAAATAAAGTTATTAAAGGCCTGAAACATATTAAAAAATGGGTTAAAATGAGTTATAGACTACAGATCGACATTATGTTACACCAAAATTATTTAGTTTTCTATTTACCATTTACCCTCGATTAGTGTCAGGAAATTATTGAAAAATTATGGGTGTTCAAAAAAAGATCAATTTTGATCACTTATAGAAGTGGAAAAATTATACCACATCATGACAGACCTATACCATATAATATTTTTAAGAAATTCATAAAAATTTTTCCTCCTTTAATGTTATTTTAATTTATTAATCCTATGTTTTCAATTAGTTATCATAAGAACTCAATTTCAATGGATACTGTTAAGAGAATATTAAAGGTCCAACTATGTGTATTATTTAATACATAACTATTAATTATTATATATTAACTTTCTATAATATAATAAACATAATAATATAATAAAATAAGTATCATAAGTATACATACATTTTATTACATGTATGTATAAAATCATTACTTCATTCAAATCCACATTTAAAAATAAATGAACATTGATCGTGAGTGTGACAGACTACCACCTCCATGAAATAACGTCTTCCATTTTTCATCACTACCATATATGATTGGAATAAAGGATGTTTGTGATAAATTATTGTTATTAATATGTAAGGTTTATAATTATAAATTGATAATTTATCACATTCCTCAATTCCATCCTATTTGTTGATAAATGGAATCATTAGTCATGTGTACAGGGAACTATCACTTCCACAGATGATGAATTTCATTTGTCACCACCAGCATTCTTGAATGGTTCAAAGAATGAATTTTATAAATATATATAATATTTATGAAATTTTTTATACTTTTTAAAATTTTTATTAATATTATATAAAAACATATTTTTACTAATAAAAACATTATAACACACTCTCATTTTGGTCAGTTTTACCACCAACTGAACAATGTTAAAATGTTTCTATTATTAATTATTAAGGGATGTTATGTAAGGAGAATATCATATATTAATATTGTATTTACTGTATTTTAATTATTCTTTATTGGGTTTAATTATATTAAATATATTTATTAATATATACCCTTTTAGTCTTTAACCACAACTAAACTTCTTCTCCACAGTTTTGTTTTCTGAAACCATCTATTATCATTCATGTAATGAAAATAGGATACATTGTATCATTGAAACACCATGATTCTATAATATCATATAATCCTGTATTGATAATTTTTTTTAAATAAATTTGAATCAATAATTCCATTAAAAAAAGTACAAAACCAGTAATCATATTTTCTAGCATTTGATGTTAAAAATAAATAATAATTGACAAATATATTTGTAATGAATAGTTATAAAGTATTATTATAAATGGATATATATATATATATGAATAATGTTATATAATAAATTATTAAGACAGTTATGTCTATTTTATAGGATGTTAGAGTTTGTTTGAGAAAGTATGGAATAATTAATGGTTTTCTTTTTCTCATTTGTAAATCAAGGAGTCTTGTTTGATATTCAAACCCATAATTACTTTAATATAGGTTTATTAGGCCAATATGAATTTCTTTTTTCATATTAATGAATGTCATTGGGGTTAAAGAGCTTTATTCATTTTATTTCTTTAACTATATTTTGATTCAACAGATACCAAAATTGTTAGGATTTTTGTTATATTAACTCCATTTATTTAATTATTATGTGTTTTTTAAAAGTATTTCTTAAAATATTGGTAAACTAAAAGATTTTATTTCATGGTACTTTTAAAATCACTTTGGGAAAATACACTTTTGATTAAAAAATTACCCTTTGCTGATTTTTTCAAAAAAAAAGTCATTATTAAGAATAATTCTCATCCTTTTCAATGATAGGTCATTTTATTCCATTTTATTCATTAAATAGTTTTCAAATATGATTTTTAATCATGATGATTTTGAAAATAAAATGAAATATTCATATTTTTTAAAAGTAAAATATTATATTTTTAAAAGGAATTATTCACTTTAAAAGCATTTTAAAGGATTTTGATTTCAAAAATGATTTTTTCACATATTTTTATATGTAGTAAATGAATTATTTTAAAAATACAATTCAAATATAAAATTTGTTTTGAAAAAAACCAGTTTTGGTTTTAAATAATGATATTTCATTTTTTTATTAAGATCATTAATTTCATTTTAAGGAAATAAATTTTTATGATTTTTTTGCCTTTTAGAAAAGGGTATACCTACTAATTTTGTAATTGATTTATAAAAAATCATAATAAATTCTTTTTAATATATGAAAACATAATTAATGTTCCACATGTTACATTGGAAATATTTTTAAGCTACCATTCATCTTATTTATCTTAATTAATTATTGAATTTTATAAGAATGTATTTTCATGAAATGTATCTATTTATCATTTGTTAATTAAGTGGTATTTTAATTATGAATATTTTAATGTTTTAATGATGAATATATGTATGATTATTATTATAAAGGATGGGTCCATATATCACCTTTCAATGAATTGGAAATTTTTTTTATGATGAGCTCAAATGGGAACATAGGAGGACTTATCCTAAGAAAAAGTTTATAATGGTGGATTTATCCAAATCCATAGGGTACACAAGATGATTTATCTAAATCCATATGTCACAGTAGAGGATCTTTTAAAATCCCATGGTTACACAATAGGATTAATCCATAACCAAAGGCTACACTAAAGGATTTATACCAAGCCAAAGGGAACACAAGGGGATTTATCCCATTCCAAAGGGTATGATGGAGGATCTAAACAAATCCAAAAGGGTATATAAGAGGATTTATCCCAAGAAAAAGGATACAAAAGAGAATATATCCCATAAAAAATGATCAAGAGGGGATTTATCCGCATAAAAGGAAACCCAATAGTATTTACCCAATGAAAAAGGACACATGGGTGGATTTTTCCCAAGACAAAGGGTATACATAAGGATTTATCCCATGAAAATGGAAAAACATGGGGATTATTCCATGAATAATGGTACATGAGAGGATTGAACCAATATGAATAAGGAACATGGTGGTTTATCTTTAACCTAATATGTGATGTCAATCTTGGTGGGAAGCAATTCAAAATGATTTTGTGCTAATTTTTATACCTAACTCTTATTTCATATAATTTTTAATGTAATTATTATTCTTGAATATTTTTTAAAATATCATGTTTACAAACACTTTTTAAATGTTATATGTTTTTTATTTTGATATTACATGTCCTTAAATTATTAAATGTGTAAAATCTTTTTGATCAATTTTTTAATAAAATATTCCTACCATGATCATTTTTCCACATATAAATATGATCTATCCCTTGATTACATATTAACATTTTTTATCATATAAAAAATATTAGATTACCCCATTATTTTGTTTCCTTACACATATTATGAATAATTTTACAAGTTAGGAGAATTTTGTAAGGCATTCAACAATAGTTAAATTGTGGAGATATATTAAAAAGTAACATAAATTATGTTCCCTACATTGCTGATACATATTGAAACTGACACTCATGTTCATGGGATTGTTATATGATTTATGAGCTTTAAATATTTTCATACATTAATGTTGTAAAACAAATATTGGTTTATCTCACTTCGTATAAAAACCAATTAATAAAGAAATTTTTTAGCACCATACTTTTGAGTGTGGATATGGGGTGTCTCTATTGGTATCAGTTCATGGTTTAGTTATTTTCGAGGATATTTTACTTATTTATGTGTATTAGTATGGGAGAACATTAGTAAAACCCCTATACTTAATGTATAAGATAACATACAAATGTTTTTTTAAATTATATATTAAGTGGTGTCATTGAAGTTATATCACTATTTAGATACTAGAATAATATAACTTCAGATTAATAAGGAACTAAATATATAATTGATGAGGTTGAAAATGAAGTAATTTTAATAATGAAGATCATAATGAGATAAATATGACATTTAATATATTGTGGTCATGCACATCTTAATATATTGAGTTATAAATAACAACTTGTATCTTTGCAGACCTACGATAACACGAAATAATATAAGGATGGAGTTTAATAGAATATAATGCAATGGATGATCAAGGAAAGAGGATAAAATTTCTTAAATGTCCAAAATAGAGAAATAATAACCCAAGAAAATATCTTATTGTAAAAAAGAATTATTTCATGTGTGGAAGGATTGGTAATATAGCTCATGATTTTCAATCTGGGGTAAAAAGTTTGATCAAAGAAATAATGTGGAATAATGTTAAGTGTTTCAAATTTCAAAAGTCTGGGAATTATGATAAATTATTTCAATAACCTAATGAATATTGAGGACAATAAACATTAGTAGCCTCCTAATACATGGATACAAGGGAAATCTACTGTTATCCATACTACTAAAATTAGGTCCTGAAAAATAAGGGTAAATGGTTTACTAATCTTCTACTCCAGATTTGTGGATTTTTGATTGGGAAGTAGTTCTTTTCACCATTGTATTCCTTGGATGTTTTATTAGAGCATATAATAAATAACCCAATGATTTTATATTATTAAGGAAACAATTAAATTATTTTTATATCCCAAATTGAGGTTTACGTAATTTTCTTCATAAAAGTCTTATTATCCATCCTTTAGATGAGCTAGATGTGATTTTGGAAATGTATAATCTATATCAACATATAATACAGATTAAGAAAAATAATTGGTAAATATAATTTCAATTTTCATTCATATATAGCATCATCAAACAGTACATCTATGATTATTATATTTATTGGGAAACTAATTAAATTATTGGAGTTATGATACCTAATCATGATGTATGTTTAGCTCAAATAATTAAAAAAACCTAATGTTAGCAAAAATCCAATTATGAGGAAAAAGTGTTGTTCGATATGTTTGTAAGGTTAATATTTCTCTAGAAATTATACATTCATTCATGAATTTATTTTTATACCATTAAATATTTCATTAGTATGTGGTAGTCAAAATTTTGATGACATATTTTATTTAATGTTGGAAAAATTCAACGTCCCATGATTTTGGAATATATATATATATATATTCTCTAAATTAATAATATGTTTTTAACTTGATTCCCACACACCACTAAACCAAGATGATCCAAGAAATAATCATTATTAATAAAATTTAATAATAATAAATCCTATAGTAAATAATAAAATTCTTACGAAAATTTAAGAAATGAATTCAACAAATAATTAATAACACTTTAATATTTTTAAAGGAAATTCTCAATAAAAGAAATATATATATATATATATATATATATAAATAGAATTTTAAATTAAATGTAAAATTTATAATTTTTTTGAATTTTATATTAATAAAATGAACATAATTTTTAATTACACATGAATAAATTAGCATCGCATGAAATTTTTATATGTTTTTAAAATAATAGATTTGTAGTAGAATAGTGAAAATATTCCCTTTTTTCTAATACCTCCGCTTTTATGTCGTTATAATCATAAAATAGTGACTTTAAAGATATTGAAACCATTATAATTAAAAATATTTATTTATAATGTCTAATAAATCTTTTAAATGAAATTTTTCGAGTTTATTAAACTTAGAAGTAACATTTTAGAAAAATAACGAATAATATACTCTAAAAACACTTTTTATTCGCCTATATTAAGAATATTTTTTCATTAATTATATAAATGAAATGCTAAAAAATTGATTTTATATTTTATATCAAAATTTTTATCATATTTAATAATTCAAATTTCATTTTTAGTCCTAAAATTATGATTACTATGATTAAATTTAATGACCATGATATTGGGAAAATTGTTATTTTCAATGAATTGTTTTATTAATATGTGTCATTTTTATTTTATAAGATAATTAATAAATTCTTAAAATGTAAGAACCTATCCCATCATTTTAGGTTTGTGCTTTCATTCTGGTTGTTTTTCTGGAAAAAGGGAAAAAGGGAAAAAATATAGAAGTATATGCCGTCTAATTCATTGTACACACCCTGTAGACTGGCACCGCATCAGGCTATGTTTAGGCATGTCATAGCCCCGTACATGACCATGTGATGACGTGGCAGGGCCACATAAGGCAGGACCCGATAAGGGCCTATACACACCGTGTATCCTTAGGAAACACACCGTGTATTATTATTTATAATTTTAATATCGGACCCGAGACTTGTCAAATTGGTAGAACTGACTACTTCTTACATTGTCTCATCCATGATCGATGAAAATCACCAATTCTTCCCAGAGCCCTATATCAGACATCTGTTCTCCAAATCAAACTCCATCATTTGTTCTGGAATAAACTCAGTACATTATTCCTTCATCTAGAGCCTCTCTTATTGTTTTATACTCTTTTATGATTTATTATAGGTAAACTTTTTTTTTTCATTTTTGAAGATCTATGGCGTTGCGGGTTGATTCAATGGTTGAGGTTCAACTATATCTATACTAAAACATATATTTATGTGTTTTGTTATTTTTTTAGATTTCATGGTGTTATATATGAAATGAAAATGTTTCCAATACCCTAGTTTAGGGTATTTCTTGTTTTTGGAATTTATTCCTATGAATTATTGTTATTTATTTTTTGCTTGATTATGGGTTATTGAATGATAATTGGGTTTATTACATTAATATGGATGGGTTTTCCCATGTTTTTTTTGATATTGGAAGCTGGGTCTAGGATTTGTTGTGAGGCTTTTTTTCCATACCTAGTGATGTTAGGATGGAGGTGATTATTATATTACATACTAATATTGTCCTCTGGATATTATTTGTTCAAAATTTCATCACACATGGTTGTACAAACCTGGTGTAGTTAGACCATATGGAAAATGGATGCTGAGAGATTCCCAAGAGTGTCTGTTATACTTTCATGCTGTGATACCATAGGGGGGATTGATGTGAGTGCCCCCTCAGAGTGTTTGTACTTCCACATTGTGAGACAGTAGGGGGAATTAGATGTTTAGTGATTTCTGAGAGTGTCTGTAGTTTACTGTTATGAGAATACTAAAGGAATTGATGGTGAGTTATTCCTCGTAGAGTCTTTGTCTATGTTTAAACAGAGGGGTTAGACTGTGAGTACTTCCCAAAGAGTTGTTTGTGATTTTATTGTTGATTACAATATAAATATAAATGGATGTAGTTGAAACTGTAGGATTGTCTATATTTGAGTACTTCCTTGTGTATTACGTAATTTTGCATATTTCCTGCCATATATATTCACTAACTATTAGACACAGATCATTGGGTGGCTCCCTACTTGGATTTATCTCAAAACTAGTTTGGGTAATGCTTTTGAGCCCAAAAAGAATATATTGTGGAAGGTATCGATAAAGGAAAGTTCCCTTCTTCATCAGGTATATAACTATTGTTGAGATGGAGATCAAGTGACAAAGCTAAGGATTGTGATGTTTCTAGAGTTTATGTGTTTTATTTTTTTACTTTGGTTTCATTCTATATTTCCAGCACTGTGTCTTTTTTGGCTGCTTTCCTAGACAAATGTGACATGCATCATTTATATATGTGCTTTGGTTGTTTATTACTTTATGTCTTCCACTATTTTTTTATTGTATGGTATTACTACTTCTATTTTTATATATTATTATTATTCCACTATGTTACTTTTCTATTGGGGGCACATATTCCCTACTATCACACCCAAGGCCCTCGCTACTTGTCTAGAGCCTCTGGCGTTCAGGGAAATGTGCTTGAGACCATGTGACCAACATGGTATGAGGCATCATTAGGCGGCACCCAGAACTAGGATTATAAAAAGTGTTATTAGAGGAATTATTTTTTCTTGACATATTGTTTGAATCCAATAGGTAGGTATATAAAGGAATGGGAATTTGGTAATACGTTGTGCCCGGGAGTAGCTAACACATGTATAGGGAAAAGCTAATTTACCTCAATTATTGAATATTTTCCGATTTATTAAATTTATAGTGGATTTTATTTCACCAATGTGTGATTCACATGTTTTGTTCTATTATCATTGATATTATTGAAGTTTGATTCCGGTTAAAACCTGATGAGATGATGGTATTCCATCTCATGCATCATATTGGCACTTGATAGAGATCACATGTCATGCACTCTTGTCAAGCCATTTATGGTGCATTACATATTTCATTTTGAAGTGATAGATGTTGTGATAGATATGCATGATGTTGTGATAGAATCCTTGATAGAGTACCTTCTATTTGATTTGGTATTGGATTATCTAAGGATTCATTCAGGTGGATGCAATACATTGGTCCTGGAGATGTTATGGTCCCTCTTGGATCAGAATTTGGTCGGTAATTTCACTGTCGAACTTGTATATTACATGAATATGATGCCAATATTTGATTCACTGGGAGTATGGGTATCCAATGATCAGAAATTTTCACTTTAATGTTTGTTTCAGTGTTCTTATGGGATTGTGGAGTAGTTTTTGAGTCATACTGTCTGAATAACAAAAACCTAGAATACATGGTGTGTAATGATGAATAAACGCCAAGTATCCTTCAATTGAGGAAGAAAATATTTTTCTTAGGTGCATTCAAAGTACTATATTTACAAATTATGCATTCTTTGACTATGTGCCTGTCGGTGTGGGAAGATACACAAGTTTGATAAATATTTGATGCAACACGCCATTTAACAGATGTACACATCGTGTGGTAGAGACCATGTATCTGACCATGTGACTAAAGAAATAGGTTAGTGAAAGACTTTTAGTACCCTCCGTGTCAGGAATAAACATTTATTGAAGATTTGATTGTGTGCCCAACTGTGTGACCAATGACACATGTGGTTTGAAATTAAGTGGTACATGTCGTGTGTATATTGAAAACACAGTGTAGTGTTACCTAGGAGAGAACCTAGTGGTTTAGCCATGTAGACGAACATAGGGAGGGGGAAAGGATTCAATTATATGTCATGTCAATGGTTAATATTCTGTGTGAATGGGATATTACATAACCTGTTTTGGCATGAGTACACACCCATGTAAAGGATTAAGGTAACATGTCGTGTTGGGGTCATACACGCCATGTATCCTTGTTTTGAAAAACAAGACTGTTTTCTTTCTATTTTTCTATTCATTCAATTCCATGTTTCGGTACTTAATAATCTTGAACTATGGTGTGGGATGGACCTCGCGGAGTCATTCCACCAATACATCTTCCAGTTGTGCGCCACATAAATGGTAGTGATCAAACACCAGACATGGATGATCAGGGACTCCCCGAAGATCATCCAGTCTTGTCTTTCATGGAACCAACCATTATTCAAGATACATATGCATATGCATATTTTCTATAAGGCTTCATGAGATTTATGAAGACTATTAGGGGGGAACCACATACTGCTCCATCCATGGAAGAGTTGATGTGGGTTTTTCATTTGTAGAATCCTCCCATATTCTTAGGGAAAGGAGGACTTGAGGCTCCATATTCATGGTTAGAATCAATGTTATCTATCATTGAACATATGGATAGAAATCTAGAGTGGAGGGTGTAGATCGCTATATTCATGCTTCTGGATTACTCCTAGCATTGTTGGGATGTGATATAACTTGTGGGACACCATCAGGTTATGGATTGGGATGAGTTCTAGCATTCCATCTATGAATATGTATAACCAAATACTTTTTAGGTAGATCGAGCTCAAGAGATCAAGAGTTTGGAGTAGGGTACTCTCTCAATCATGCAGTATTCTTCTCACTTTTTATTGTTGTAGAGCTTCGTACCCATTATAGGGGTGATGTGTTATTTCTGGCGAGAATGTTTGAGGATGGTTATAGTAATGAAATCTGATATTAGGTGAACATATTCATGTTGAATTCCATAAATTCAATTTTCAACCATTCGTGAATCATTGAGCACACCATGAGAGATTCTGGGGTTGTGACCCAGGGTGCCTAGGAATCAGAATTTTTTACCCCTTCGACTGATAAAAGGAAGCACAATAGCGAGTATACAAACAAAGATCCTAGTAGGTGGAATATTTCTTATGGTAGTCATGTAGTGTGCTTCCAGTGTGGGAAGAGTGGTCGTAAAAGGACACAATGCCCGAGAGACCTAGTTAAGTTCCGATTTGGCAGATAGATGGGCCATCTTCGACATTTCTATCAGAATTTCTCCATAGCAGCTGGTGATATGGGTTCTGTTTTGACTCCTTATACTCGAGAAAGCCCAAAAATCCCACATCAATCTAGGGGATGGAGTTTTTTAGGCTATTCTGGCTGAGGTGGAAGTCGTGGATGTAGTGGTTAGACATAGGGTTTTCTAAAATCATTGGGTGAATCAGCGAAGGGACCTCAGATGTCTTCACAGGTCCACAGTGCAGATCATGCTTTTGCACTAGAGCAGACCCATCTGGATCAGAATCATAGACCCTCTATAGTTATAGGTGTGATTCTACTTGCCTCAATTTTATATTATGCACTTTTTGATACGAGGGTATCCCATAATTTCAAATCAGTTTCTATTTTGATGAGCCACGGGCTCTCTATCATTACCTATACTTATATCTTATTGGGGGATAATCTATTGGGGACTAGAATTCCTAGTGTACGTTAGTGCAAGGAGTTCCCTCTTGAAGATGGTGGGTATCACTTCATATGGGACCTTTATGTCATAGAGATTATGGGCTATGATTTAATTATTAGAATGGACTGGTTAGTCCCCTTCTAGGTTGTTGACGATTGCTATCATCGTAGGGTGAGTTTCACATCACCAGAAGATAGTTCGTTTCTACATAAGGAAGATTGGGATGTCTGGGTGAGCAGAGTGCGACCCAAGCATCATGGGTTGGGAGGAGTTACTGGACAGATTTCTAGTTCGTATCTGGTTTTCTAGGGGACTTCACAGATGGACATTCCTCCACTGGAGGATCGTTTTAGAAATGTTTTTCTAGAAGAATTTTCAGGATTGCCTCTAGAGTGAGAGGTATAATTTTCTATTGAGCTATTTCTAGGAGTGGTAATAGTGTCTATTACTCCTTATAGGATGGATACACCAATGTTATAGGATATCAATAAGTAGTTGGAGGAGATTAAAGAAAAGGGTTTCATCTAACCTTGTACTTCTTCTTTGGGTTTACCTGTCTTGTTTTTGAAGAAGGCAGATGATACCCTCAATGATTTTGCGGGTTTTTAAAAGATGAACCAGTTGATGGTCTAGAACTGATATCCCCTGCTATGTATTGATGATATCATAGGTCAGATTCGATGAACCCGAGTTTTCTAAAAATATTAATTGAGATCCATTTATCATCAGCTATATGTTAGCCCATCATATGTACCTCTTATAGCCTTTCAGAGAAGGTATGGCCCATATGAGTATGTGTTTATGCCATTCAGTCTCACGAATACGACTACAGTTTTTAGGGTACTGACGAATTGAGTGTTCCATCCTTTCTTGGATTATTTTATGTTAGTCTTTGTGGATGATATTTTGGTGCACTCACACACTCAACACGACCATGCCTCACAAATTTTGGTTGTTATTAATATACTAAGAGAGCATCAGTTATATGCTTAGATATCAAAATGCCACTTTTGGATGGACCAGATTCAATTCATGGATAATGTTTTCTCCGAAACAATAGTATCACTTAACCCAGAGAATGTGACAACTATAGTTTCCTAGGATCATCTGAATAACGTCTTTGCGGTATAGAGTTTTCTAGGACCAGATAGTTACTAAATTTGATTTATAGAGGAATTTTCATGCCTAGTAGTGCCACTAACAGGTTTGAGTAATAAGGGTGTGAAGTACCTGTGGATAAATTCAAGTGATTTAGCCTTTTAGGAGCAAAAAGGGAGGTTGAATTTAGCACCAATCCAGATCTTGCAAGATCCGGGTAGAAAGTACACCATTTACTGTGATGCATCAGGTATCGTGATAGGACCAGTGCTTATGTCGGGGGAAGGATTTGTTGCATACGGGTCTCAAAAGTTTAGGGAACATGAGAGGAATTACCCAACACACATTCTTGTGTTGGCATCAATTGTTCAAGCATTTCACTCTTGGAGAGACTACCTTCCATGAGATCATTTTAATGTCTACAATAACCACAAAATCCCCACTTATATCTTTACATAGCATGACATTCATTGGATACAATGAAGGTGGGTTGAGTACCTTCTGACTATTGACTTTGAAGTAGCGTATACACCTGGGGAAGGCAATGTAGTGACTGAGGCGTTGAGCAGGAGGACTCAAGTACAGGCGGTTTAGGAGGCTAGAAGTTAGTGGAATCTTATGGCTATGTTATCTTATATGCATTTGGAGGTGAAAAAAAGAAGGGGCATATGATTCATTCTTCTATAGCTATAAATTCTACTATAATTGATCAACGGTGAATGAAAAAGATGTCATATTCTAAAGGCCTATTTTTACGGGATTGTTTTTCAGGAGAGGAATCTATTCATGGATGGACCGTAGGTGAGGATGAAATAATTCATTTTCATGGTGGTGTTTTGGTGTTAGTAGACATATGTAAGAAGCTGATACATGATTCTCACTATTCAGTTAGGGTTGTTCATCTTGGAGTAACCAAGATGTATCAAGATATTCACCATTAGTATTGGTGTCCAGGTATGAAGAGAGGTGTTTCAGGTTTTGTGATGAGGTGTTCCACTTGTCAGCTGGTGAAGGCGGATCAGCAGTGACCTGTAGGGTTTTTGCAGCAGTTACCCACTCTCGTGTAAAAGAGGAATGTTTTCGTGATGAAATTTGTGACAAGGTTTCTGATGTATTCTTGGGGGAAAATGTTTTATGGGTTTTAATTAAAAGACTCGCGAAGGGTACACACTTCTTACCGATCAAGGAGACCTTCATTGTGGATGAGTTGTGAAGGTTGTTCATCAGAGAGATTTGTCCTTTACATTGGGTTCTGCACTCCGTCGTTTTAGATAGGGACAACCATTTTACATCACAGGTCTGGTAGGGACTACATAGGGATTTAGGTATATAGGTACTTATGAGTACATCTTACCATCCACATAAAGATGTTCAGTCTATGCATACGATTCAATTGTTGGAGGACAAGATTCAAGCATGCATCCTTGATTTTGGAGGATAATGGGGGAATCATATACCTCTAGTGATGTTTTCATACAATAATAGTTTTTAGGAAACTATTCAGATATCCCCTTAAGAGGAATTGTACAATAAGCCATGCTGATAACCCATATGTTGGCTGGAGGTAGTATAGGTAGCTATGCTATTACATATTCTTGTCAAGGAGATCATAGAGTAGGTTGGTTGATTTAGAAAATGATGGATACTGCACAATCACGAAAGATGTATTTTGCTGATCAATGGATATGAACTATGGAGTTTGAAGTTGGAGATCAGGTTTTCATACATGTCACACTGAGGTTGGGGCATATGAGGATTAAGGTATAGGTAATGATTTCATCGAGATATATCGTGCCGTTTGAGGTTTTGGAGTAATTCGAGTTAGTTGTCTATCATTTTCAGTTACACCAGAGGAACTAGGATATGTACAATGTCTTCAACGTTTCTCATCTATGATGTTACTTCTCAGACATGTCTCATGATTTTTAACCCCGGGAGGTTGAGATGGAAGTGGATGCATCATTAGAGGACCACCCTATCCCGATTGTTGATCACAACATGATGGTCATATATGGATGGTCTATTCCTCTAGTATGGATGTTGTGGCAGCACAGGAGAGTATAGGATGAGACATAAGAGAGAGAGATAGATGTGCCATCGTAGTGGCCCAAGATGTTCGAGGAATCTTTGACACTACCTTTTTAGGAAATTTGGGGAAAATTTTCTTTAAGAGGGTAAGTTTTAAAATACCAGATTTGTTTTTCAGGTATGAGTTTTAAATATTTTTGTTATTGAGGAAAATTAATGAAAAAAATAGGATTATACATTGTGTACTTACTTGTACACACTATGTAATCTGGACCACATCCTGGATGTGTTTGGATATGTCACGACCGCGTACACGACCAGGTAATTACGTGGAAGGTCTACTTAAGGCGAGACCAGGTAAGGGCATATACACGCTGTTTATTTTTATTTTTAATTCTTATATAGGATCGAGGTCTTGTCTAATTCACAGAACTGAAATATTCTAGCTTCATCTTTTCTTGGAGTGATGAATATAACTAATTCTTCTCGGATCCATCAATCTGCAATTTTTTCTCCAAATCAAACTCTTTCAATTTCATTGGAATCACATGGGTGTGTTTTTCCTTCTTCTAGAGCATCTCCTTTTGTTTTATCCACTTTCATGATATAAACTTGGGTGTACATTTTTGAGGTTTTTATAGGTCTACGGTGTTCCATGTTGATTGAAAGGTCTAGGTTCAACTATATCAATAGTACAACATCAAGGAAGGTGATTTTTGATTTTCTGTATATTTCTTTGAGTTATATGTGCAAAAAAGTGCCCAGTACCCTTGTTTAGGTTATTGCGTGTTTTGGGAATTTAATCCCTTGAATGGATTCTCAGATTTTTTTATTTGAGTAAGCATTCTTGAAGGTGAATATGGTTATTTACCTTACAATGGATTTGTTTTCCCATGTTTGATTGATATTGACCGTTGGGTGTTGGAATGCCTGTTAGGCTATTTTTCGTTCCATACCTTTTGTTGTAAGGATGGAGTTGATTATTTTCTAACATTCATGCGATATGAATTTTAGTTGTTTATCCATGTAAAATTTGATATTTACTTTGGCCACTGTATATCATTTGTTCACGATTGCATTAAACAGGGTTGTGGGAACCTGGGGTAGTTAGAGAATAGGGGGAATAGATGCTGAGGTTTTCCCTAGACTATCTGTTATTCTTTCTCGTTGCCAGACCATAAGTGGGATGGATTTCAACGCTCCCTCAAAGTATCTGTAGTTCCATGTTGCGAGACAACATTGGGAATTGGACGTTGAGTTCTTCCTCAGAGAGTGTATATTTTACCATTACAGGACTATAATAGGAATTGACGATGAGTGCTTTCTCAGAGAGTCATTGTCTATGTTGAACCAAATGAGTAAGACTGCGAGTTCATACCACAGGGTTTCTTATGATTGTTTGGTTGATTACTTAATAAATGCAAATAGATTTACTTGAAACTGTAGGATTGTTTACTTTTGAGTACCTCATTATTTATTACTTCATTTTTCATACTAGCTTCTATATATATTCACTGACAGTTAGGCTTTAATCATTGGCTGGTTTCCACTAGGATTCATCTCACACCCTATTTGGGTAATGCTTTTGGGCCAAAAAAAAATTATATTGTTACATGTATAGATAAGGGAAATATCCCTTCTATATTAGGTACTTGAATACTTTGGAGATGGAGAGCATGAGACCATGCTAAGGATTGTGATGCTGATGAAGTTTATTTGTTTTCTTTTTTACTAGGGTTTTGTATTGTATTACTAGTATTGTTACTTTTTTAGATTCTTTCCTAGACATATGTGACATGAATCATTAATAGATGTGCTCCAGTTGTTTATTACTTTCTATTTTCCTTCATTTTCTTATTGTATTGTATTGTAACTTCTATTGTTGTATACTATTGTTATTCAGCTATGTTAATATGCTAATGAGTTCTTAGTTTCCCCACTATCACACCCAAGGCCCTCACTTCAATTCAGTAGCTTCTGGAATTTGGGAAAATGTGATTGAGGCCATGTGACCAACCGGGTATAGGGCACATTTGGGTGGCACCCAGAACTAGGCTGTTACATAAAAATTACTTAAATAGAATTTTAAAACCTATATATAAATATATTATCACTCATTCAATTATTAATCAATACTAATATTATTAAGAATAATTAATACTTAAATAAAATAAATGAATCAATTTTTATATATATTAAATGATTTAACTTAAAAATTTATTTACATTAAAAATAATTTGAATTTTATAATATTGGAATTTAATCTACATTTATAAAATCAAAATTTTATTCTATGTACTACTTTATAATTTTTATAAAATATAAATTTCAGGGTGTAAAAACTAGTTACAGGGGTAAAAAAATGGAAAAACATAAAAAACAAGTATTAAAATGATTTAAGAATATTTAAAACATTTGGATAATTTATCTTTAAAATATGTATATAACTTTACTCACAACTAAGTACATTTTTATTCACATATGGAAGAATTTAACATTGAATAGTGTAATTACATTTCTGAAAAATATTGGGCATTTAAAAAAGTGTCCTTTTATTCAATTATAAAAGGGGAACACTTTCACCAAATCATGAAACACCAATAAATTTTAATTTAATCCATAATATATATCAAATTTATACTCATAGAAACTCTTATCATGATCATATGTCTTTGTTCTTAACTAATAAGTCAAATCCCTTCATTTCCAATGATACATTCAATAGAATGTTTAATGTACCAACATGAGTATTACCTAATCCTTTACATCTTCATCCATGTTTTTCACATCCAAAACTATTGAAACCATAGTAAAATAATTATCCACACTTAATTGTTATAATAATGTGTTGTTATAATTATTTTACAATATAATATTTTTCATTCCCATCAACTGTGAGAAGTAATGGAATGTTAATCATGCGTAGTATAAACTACCACCTCCCTGAAACAACATCTTATGTTGTTCATAAATTCCATTCATGGTAGGTGACAATGATGACTATTATTAATTAATATTACATAAATTCAATAATTATAATTATGAAACAATAATTTACCATATAACTCAATTCTATCCATTTTTTTGAAATGTAACTGTTAATCACGCTTATATTGGATTACCACATCAAATAATTATGATTATCATTTTCCATCACCACCAATAATGTTTGGTTAAAATAAGTAATCTAATTAACATATATGATACATATAAGATTTTCAATATTTTATAAAACTCAAATTAATAATATATAAAATTATATAATTACTTGTAAAATCATTATCATACACTTTCATTTGTTTTGGGTTTTCCACCTAAGTGAATGATGTTATAATTCTTATTTTATGAATGAATAAAGTGTCTCCAATAATAATTAAATCTTGTAATAAAAATTTCTTTAGTATTTTTTATTGATTGTATAATTTTGTTATTTATATTTAACAAAATTAATTAATATATTACCTTTTGATCTTTAAAAATGTCGAAACTCACTATTCATAATTATATATTCAAAAATTATAACATTATCATTAAATAAATGAAAATATGACATGTTCAATCATTAAAACTCCATGATTAATTTATCTGGGATAATTAGATAATGTTTACATTTTTAATAAAAAAATAATTTTCAATGTCATTACAAAACATTTACGGAATGATTAATCAGTGATTCTATCATTTTATTATTAAAATAAGCGATATCTGAATAATATATTTGTAATAAATTGTTATTAATAATATGTTTAAATGAAAATATATTTGAATACAGTACGGTAAAATGTGATTAATATAGTTATATCAATTATACATGAAGATAGAGTGAATTTGAGTAATTGGGAATCATGCTAAGGGTTTTGTTGTTACATTTTGAAATATTCGAGACATGTTTGATATTACAAAACATAATTTATTTAAAATGGTATGATTAATTCCTAATGAATTAAATTTTACTAATTCATTGTATTTATGGTAATTTAATACAGACTTATTTTTCTTTGTTTAAATGGTTTTTGATTCAAAAGATGACAATTTTGTTCTGGTTTTTGTTTAGTCAACTCCATTAATTGAGTTATAATGCATGTTCTTGACATTTTTCTTCAAATATTTGTTTCTCTTACAATAATAATTTATTTCATTGTGCAATATATTTATATCTAAATAAAGTAAACTATTTTTTTCAATCTACCTCTTTTATAAATTTCTTCCTCATCGAATTATGAAACTGTTAAGAATAATTATCATACTTTCCAATATAACCCTTTATACTCATTTAGTGTTTTAAATTAATTTTACAAATTATTTTTACTCTCTAATATATTGAGATCAAAGGAAATATTAATAATGTTTTATAATGTAATGGTTTTATTTATAAACTTAATTTTTTTATTTTAAAATTAATTTTGAAGTCATTTTATTTTATGAATGGATTTTTAAAAAATTATAATATCCTAAAAAATAATATTTACCTTATAAAATTTGTTATTTTAAGACCACTTTTAGTATAAAATGTTTTATTTAAATATTTTATCAAGCTCAAGTATTTCATTTTATATAAATAATTTTAAGGTGTTTTCAATCATTTAAAAAATCTTTATTCCTTCTTAATTTTGAAGTGATTTTTCTGATGATCTTAAAATATTATTTTTCACCAATGAAAATATCTTTAATTATTAATCTATTAAAATAGGGATATTTTATATCCTATATCTAAAATATTTCTATTGATGTATTGAGGAATGTTAATAGAAAGTATTTCAATGAAATTTATCACTTTTATGAAGGTTAATTAAGTGATGTTCAATGTATGAATGATTTAATGTTTGAATTAAAAACATTTGTATGATTATTATTATGAATGTTAAGGTCCAATATATCCCTAAATAATATTGATATTGTTTATATCTCATTATCTCAAAATAGTATATAGGAGTATTTATCCAAATATAAAGGGTGCATAGGGGGATTAATCCTAATAAAATGGGTGAGTGAACAGATTTATCCCATGCCCAAGGGTACAAAAGAAGAATTATACCAAGCCAAATGTAACAAAAAAGGATTTATCCAAATATAATGTGTTCATGAGAGGATTTATCCTAAGAAGAAGTGTCAAAATGGAGGATTTATCCCTAGACCAATGGCACATGATACGATTTTCCCATTCTGAAGGGTACATCGGTGGATTTATCCCCATCCAAAGAGTACGTGGGTAGATTTATCGAAAAAAAATAATGCAGTGGAGGAATAATGATAAAATATGGGTAAACTAGTGAATTAATCCCAATCTAATGGCTATATGGGAGGTTTATCCCTTTACAAAGGGTATATAATAGTATTAACTCCTTCCCTAGAAGGTACACTAGTGTTTATTCCATGCCAAATTTGTGATACATGTCATAGTGTGTAGTCTTGAAATATGATTTTTATTCTTAGGGTTGTGCCATAATATAATTTCATAATATTATGTCCGTGATTTTGCTCCTTGACTTGTGTTTAATATCTCAATATTTCTCAAAAACATTCTCGGGTATATGTTTCTTCATTTGAGATTACAAGTCCCTTTATCATGACTTTTGGACATCTCTTATTATTGAATGTTATTTTTAATATGAAATTTTTTCCTTGCCCTTGTTTCCACATATACTTACGATCTCACCCCTAATGTGGGGTTGATATTTTTTATGTCACAAAGTTCTTTTACTCACCCATTAATTATTATTCAGTTACCGATGTTTTAAATATGAGTATAACTAGTTACAATTATAAAAGGGAGTCTGTTGTGGTTTGATTTTGGATAATTTTTCCCATGTATCATAAATTATGCTTTTTTTTATCTGATACTCAAACACACTAAACCTTTCACTCTTGGTATTATTAGATGATTCATGAGTTTTAATGTCTATATTATGTTTATGTAATAAAATAACGAAAGGTTCATCTCATTTTTAATCAATTATAATGTTTAAGGAATGTGTTTTCAGCCCCAAAATTGGGTGTTTGGGTTCGAGAAATCTCAACGACACTCCTCTTAGATAAAGTTAGTTGTTTTATGAAGATTTGTAGTTATTGGTGTTGAAACAAATAACCAATTATGGAGATTTAAAAACCCATGATATGTAATTATTGATAAAAATGCATTTAATTTCAGCCATCTAGTCATGAATGTTTTTTATTATAGTTGTAGATGAAAGAAATTTTATAAATGTCTGAATATAAATGAAATTGTCTAAAATGAAATGATTGTTTTATAGAATTTATCATGTTCTAGATGATTAAACAATATACTCATATAGGTGATATATCTAAAACATAGAATCCTAAAAATAAGTGTTTCATGTTTTTTGGGTGCTGGTAAGTGTCCAAGATTGGATGATACGGTGTTGAGCTATTAGAAGAGATGAGGTATTTGTGATAAAAATTTATAAGAATAAAAAATATGTAATACTTATTATTAATATATAAATGTTAAAAAATAGATAATTTATAACATGTTGAAATATTCCCTGAGTAATATAAGAGTAATTATTAAATATATAAAAATTATTTGGAAGAAATGTAAGAGTCTTCCATTTATCTAAATTTATTTAGTTAGAGAGTTTATCAGTTATGATAACAGATGATTATTCACTGATACTATGTTCAAATATAATCAGGAGATGAGATAACTATGAGAACTATGATGATCAAACTAGTTAAATGATTTTGAATTTATGTATATAATGTTACAATTATATTTCAATTTGACAAAAATAATTAATTTTTAGGAAAAATACATGATTATAATGAAAAAACGTAATTAATAAATTAGTTGGAGATTAGGAATAAAAATATTTACAGTGTCCAGAAGATGTTTCCAGAAGATAATACAAAAAAAGTTACCTATGATAGTTTTGGTAACCGGATTCTATATCATTTGAAGCTGATAAAATTCAGATGCTAGTGTAAATAATGGTGTATTCTCTTATTAAATAACTACAGATATATGTTAGTGTTATTGATTATAACATTTCATCAAAACCTAAAATGATTCTGATGGTGGAAAATTTTCATAATCCTAGAAGTGTAGATGTTTTGAATCTCATGCTTGATGAATTTATTATGATAAAAATATATGTTTACATGATAATTTAAATAATCTCTTATATATTGAGATTTCATTAATCAATGTTTGAATATTATGTTAGTAATGAATAGAAAATTCCAAAATCATAGGAATTTCTTCAAAATTAGTTTCATGTTTGAATGGCTGTATGATCTAGATGACTTGATGACTTTAGTGGAAAAGGTAGAACTATAAGTACAGTCGAGTGAATTCCATGGATGATAAGTTATCGAAGTAGGGAAAAATATTTCACATACTATTTATGTAATATCGAGAAAGGTTGGTTATAAAGAGAACAAAGACCAATTTTATTAAACAAATGTGGTTTATAGAATTGTTGAGTTCATTCAAAGATTACTGCTGAGAATTTGAGGGAAAATTTTTGTATATAATTACCTAGGTGTTCTAGTAGATCTATTTGGTCAAATAAAAAGATATTATATCTTAGAATATTTTATAGTAGTGAATATAAAATATAAATTATAATGGATTGAAGTGTAGTGTAAGACTGTGGTTTTTATCAAGGTTAGAAAACGTAATATTTTTTGTGTTAGTAATTAATTTTGATCCTAAAGGATATTCATAAATATGTTATATAGGGTTTTAGAGAATTTTGGTTTTTTCTTGAGCCCAAATCCCAAATATTTTGAAATAATAGCTAAGGCATATTGTTAGCACACATTTAGTACTTACTGTGCACCACAACTGTGCAGGCCCTAAAATATGTTTCAAATTTCATCAAATCATGAACCCCAGTATGACCAACCATGAAATA
Source organism: Viscum album (assembly GCA_963277665.1). Lineage (NCBI taxonomy): Eukaryota > Viridiplantae > Streptophyta > Magnoliopsida > Santalales > Viscaceae > Viscum > Viscum album. The sequence goes on from OY728128.1 coordinate 332,041,392, forward strand.
AATTTTACACATATTGAAAAAGGATATTTCATGGTATTAACAAGGTTATCCTAACTGTGAACCTAACCATGTGAGGGGGTGTCTCCCATGGATAGTGTGGGCACATGGTTTCTGCACTATTTGGCCAACTGTTTTGACAAACCTTGAAACTCATTAAATATGGGTATATTATATTTTTTTCTTGTAGCCCCTTATATATTGTTACCCATGCGTCTTATTTTATCCATGAAAATCATTCCACCATAGAGAGATATCATCCATGCCTTCAAGCTAGGAACTTATATTTCGCTACCATCTAAAATCCATTTCACATTTTTTCCCACTCCTTGGATTTTCTTGGTAAGATATTTGATCAATTTCCTTCTATTATAAATTTATATTACTATAAATTTTATTAACTTAATGAAGTATATTTTTCCATATTTTTAGGGAATTCATCTTTTTAGTCAATTTCTCCCATTATAGTCCAAATACTAATAGAATTAGAACACCGCCACCATGGACCCACATAACCCGTACCAAAAGCTGCTAGGTCACATGGCCTCATGCATGACTCCATGTATATCATAGGCTTCCGAATAATAGGGAGGGTGTAATTGGTGGTATATTGGGGAGAATAAATGCTCAAATCAGAGTGGCATAGAGGATTTAATAATGAACATGAAATAATGTATGAATATATGAAAAAAGATAATACATAAGCTAGAGAAGAAATAATAAATGAACAAATGAATAACATTCATCATTTTCATGGTAGTGTCATATACATGGATGCATGGAACACTGATGTAAAAAAAGGGGAATAGTGGAAATTAATATACAATCATGATATATAAAAGTAAAAAATGGACCAAATTATACTGCACTATGATCCAGAACACATGCTTGTTCATCCTCTCCTATTCTCATACTATAGGTTAAACATATCGAAACTCATTAGTAGGGCACTAGCTCATATCTATACCTGCATGAATATAGTCTTCTTGGGAACCAAAAGACAATAAAGTAGGGCGTGTGATAAAATATCAGTAGGCCACCACCAATGGTGTCTCTGAGAAATCCAGGCGACGATCATAACTAAAACATGTGCATGTATATATAAAATAAGAAAAAAGTTATGAAACAAGCAACCAGTCCACTCAGGTTCCACAAGGACACTTGGAAGCTCTACATGCTTCCTATAATGTTCAAAAAGAGTGTCTGATGTATATCTATATATATAGTAATAATATATTTATTATAGTTATATATTGCATCAACGTATATGGCCTAATTACATGTGGATGAAAGTTTCAATATAACTAGAATAATATTTTCTAACTATATTGGGGTGTAACTCAGTTATCTATTGTAGATACCCGAAGCATGACATACATTGACATTAAATTACATTTGCGGAATACTTAGTACATAACAAAAACACACACACAAGGATCGTAATAGTTTAGTGTCTTTGAAAACTCGGAATATAATCTTCTAATCCTGGTGATAGATCTTCAACATCTCCCATAAAGATCTTCTTTTTTTATACCTAAAACCTTTCTTTATATCCTGGGGAAATGTAAACATAAAAGGGTGAGCTCAAATGCTCAGTAAGGGTAAACAAAAGAAATATCAATCACATCATATACATAAGCACATAACTTTTGGAAATCTTAACCTGTAAAAGAGATCATAATTTCATAACTTGGGATAACTCATGGCAGTGAAATATAATCACAATAATCATAACTTAAAACATTAAACTTTGTGGCATGCACACATAATCATAGAGAATCATTTCATGTTAGTCAAGACTCATTGCCAAGACTATCTTAGTGGACAAAGTCCCTTTCTGAACCGAGTCACCCTCGTTTCAGTCCTGTTTCACTGAACCAGTATAACTTACCATTCCATCCATGTCTATCTCATGAGATATAAAATCTTTATCCATTGCATTGGAGGGAGATATAGGTCCCACCCATCTCTTAATGATACCATTCTTATGTGTGCCACAAAATCATAAATCATACATCATTGCATAACCCATGTAATAAAAATGGGAATCTTAAACATCATGACATCATAAAACAATTAATATAGGATAAAGGAATTCATAAGAATATTTCCCTCACAACATAATCAAATCAATTTAATAATAGGTATAGAAACAGAACCCTATATTATCTTAGATGGAAAATAATTTTGATAAAACACTTGAACTCCATTCTTGAGGAAAATATCCTTTCTGCTTCAAAAACATTTTTCCTTTCTTAAAATCTCATACAATTTTAAACTAAAAGAATGTTATTAAAAATAAACATGAAAACTTTTAAATTAATCTTCTTGGAAATAATTTTTTAAAAATCCATTCATGTCGTATAAGTTAAAAAAACATTCTTCGTACTTTTTTCGGAAAAGTCAAAAAGTACCTCGTACGAAAAACGAAAAAAGATTCCTTTCATATTCTTTACTAAAAACTCACCGAAGGGTAAAATTAAATTTAAACTATTGTAAGTGGATGGAAAAAATATTACATATTGAGGGAACATGGATATGGATGAAAAAATACACCCCAGTAAATGCCAAAGTAAAAAAAATCTCGGATAAAAATGAGATTGTGATATTTTCCCTTACCTTAGGTCCGACTTACTTTGTACGTGTCCAAACCTCCTGTATAATGATTTAAATCATGTTATTGACTTATTCCAGAATCATATTCATTGTTATTATATCATATATGGTCCACTTATGACTTTATATTACCCGTTCTTTTGTAAATTCATGTTAAAGAAGCGTTTGGGTAAAAAATTTTCATTTATCGTAGGTGTTTGGACTTGTTGTTCTTGACATTATTATTACTTATATCATGATTTACTTACTTCCAGAATATAAAGTATGATTTATATATCATATATATTCAGTATATATATATATAATAGATAGATAAATGAAATGAAACACACCGTTCATGGAGACGGTAGTCCGTACGTACGCATGAACGCTGCTTTCCTTTCCTTATTGTCTTGAATGGAAGTAAGTAGATGACATATATATATATATATACATAAATACATTAGATTTAACATGTCATATATTCCATTATTATTCATTATATATACTTTATAATCATTCTGGAATGGTTAACATGGATAATGAATCTCATCGCGTCGTGGAGACGGTAGCCCGTACGTACGCACGAGCGATGATATCGTTCCCATGGTCGTGGAATTGTGTTGAAGTGTATGTCTAATATTCCAGTATCAATATCACTTTATAATAATCATATATAGTTACTCATTACACCATTATACCCATCCAATTAAGGTGGTGGCGGAAAATAGATTACACCGCGGCGTGGAGACGGTATTCCGTACGTACGCACGCGCGGTGATTTCATTTTTCCGTAGGATGGATAGAAGGTTAATTATAGTTGTTTAATATTTATAATAACATATCAGTATATAATAAATACTGATGTTATTACTTTATCATGAAACAACTAAAGAAGAAGAAGTTGAAGAAGAAAGAAATTGAAAAAGATCGGTAATGGATATTACCTCTTTTTGACGCGCCTTTTCTTAACCTCCACTTAAAGAACTAAGGATGGTCTTTGAAGATGACCAGGACCTCTAGGATGATACTAGGGAAGTGGAGAAGAGATTTTGGTAGGGGTTGGCCGATCTTGAAGGCTCAAAGTTGTGTGAGGAAGAGAGGGAGGAGGTGCCCTTTTATAAGGGAGGAGAGGGGCACCTTTGGAATAACTAAATATATTATTTTATTATAAAGTCAAGTTCGGTTTTAAATAGATCAAAATTGATTTATTTCAAGTCTAAGGTGGGGATGGGTCGAAATCCTCTCATACAATAGAATTTATACAAGTTTAGGATCCTATTTTAACCTTATCATTTAGATTTAACATTAAGTTAAATAATTTTACTTTTACCGTGTCTTCTTGTGTTCTTACATTATAAGGTTAATAAACTTACTATAAGAAGCCAAAAGAACCCCAAATTGTTTAGTATTATTATATATAACCTTATCTAAGTCATTTGGCCGAACCTTATATTTTTTAAGGAATAAAATAACAATTAATAATATAATATTTGTTTTAAAAACTATTTTATGTCAATTTTGATACTATTTAGTAATTGATTTTTGTGAAAATCATAACAGAAGGATAAGTTCTAAAAAAGTTAATTAAATCCATAATAACATGTCATATTAACCTATAAAATTAGTTTAATTCATAAAAAGTCTTAAATTTCATTTATTTTGGTATTTATAACATCAATTATGTCAATATTTCATTAATAAGATAATTACTGCATCATCTTTGTGTCATATATAAATTAAATTATTTGATGTCTAAAAATTACAAATAAAATACCATTATGTAAGAAATCTTTTTATCTTTCTGATGAATATTTATAGTCTAAATTATATTAAGTATAACCCTATATTAGAAATGTTTTAGTAAATAAACTTTGATTTTAACTCTTTTAACTCTTCTTTGAAATAAATAATAATAAATGTCCTAATCTAATCCAAGTGGGCATAAATGATAATATTTTACACTTAAGGTTGTTTTTGGTCGCGATACACTTGTCCAATAGGATTAGGACATGTGTTAGGGTAATAATAATATCATTTTCCCCTTAATTACCCTATTTACTTTTAACTGTGGTAAATAAAAGTAAAAAGTTACTATTCACCAAAAATTATTTTCATCTCATCGAACCACATTTTATTTACTCACATCAACCGTAACTCTATGAATTTTGAAATTCCATTCACATAAGCGGTAAAATTACGATTTATGAGAAAATTAATTTTTTTAACTACCACTTAGTAGTTTCACTATTCATCAAAAATTGAAGTTTTTCAGAAAAGTGCCAAAATTTCACCCTAAGATATAATTGATATTCCAAATTCAAAAATTATTTCTATTTTACAAAATTCCCAACATATTAGTTGCATTAATTAATTTTATAATTAATTTCCGCTGTCACAACAAATAGCGTGTTTTTAAGAGATAATAACTATCAAAAGATTGACACTTGTTTATATCTGGTGTAAATGTGAAATTACATCCAATGACCAACATTGTGTTGAATTGTAAAAATATATTCTAAATATAATTTAAAACCACTAAAATTAATAATTTATCACTATTAATTATTTCAATTGAAAAAGTTGTTTTTAACTAAAATTTAGTAATTTTCACTATTCATCAAAATATGAATGTTATCCGAAAATCACCAAAATTTCACCATAGGCTAAGTTCAATACTACGAATCCAAAAATGATGTCCATTTTGAGAGCTAAAATTTCTAAAATTTTAAAAGGTGGTTATTACTATTCTTAATGGCTAGTTATAATAATATTTTAATAGCATATCGTTGTTTAGTGAAACTCGGTATTGCGTACTACACACGCTATCGAGGAAGGTCGCGATTGCGTGCAAGGAAAGTCAAGGATGTGTGTTGTAAAAGCTCCTTTTGGTGTAGCGTACAACACAAGGCATTAATAAAATTAAAAAGAATATTTTTCATAAAATCTCAGGCTGTTACATTCTACCCCCCTTAAAATGAATTTTGCCCTCGAAATTCGTCGGGGTTATAAATGGTTTACTATTCGATATTTTCTTTAATAGAAACCCACATCGTAAAAAGGAATACCAAAACTTGGATTTAAAAACTAATGTATGAAATGTAACGATTACCCAAATAAACTATTCACTGGGTTTCCACATAGGTGAAAATATGGATATGGAAGAGAAATCTAACCATCATGTTCTGATGGAGAGTGGTAGTGAACATGGCTATGGAAAAGCCAGTAATCACAAATCCATAAATTTGTGACGATCTAAGGTACCATCTGATTAATCAGGTATAAGATCACTAGGACAACATTTTTGGTTTTCAAGATCATTTCCCTAAAGTTGAAAATTTGAATTAAAATAAATACTTACTTTATTTTGGTACAATCTCACTGTTGTTCATGCCTTGAACAATTTCCACTTCATCTCTTAAATAAATGAAGTTGAATTTGTTATTCGTGAAGTGTCAGAAAATCATGTGATAGAATTATGGGTCATTCCATCTGTCTCAAACAAAAGGTTAGCAAAAATTATATACATAAGTCGATCTATAGTGAGATTAATCATATATGGTTCCTAAAATGGACTTATACATCATATATCATACTGCTTAATATTATAAAACTAGTTTCTACTAAACAAGGACTTCCTGTAGGCCAGTGGTAGGCGATAAAGGCCATTCGCACTTCGGTTGTGGGTTCGATTTCCACAGCCTTGTCCGACGCGATGGGCTGTCGCCCGTCCCGCAGGTTGTCCTTTTTCTAAAACTATATTACTATAACATCCCATCAATAATATCAAAAATCTTCTATCATTAGACAATACTAACTTATTTCCAACATAATCCATTCTAATCTTTAGGCTTATCCATAATACTGCAGTCCACTCTCATAATATAGTGAAAATGATTACCAGTGATTTAATACTGTCGTTGATCCCCATATATCATAAGATATGTCTTTTTGGTCACATTCCAAACATTCAAAGGCCTTAATCATGTATTCTCTTGAATACCCATTGAACCTTAGTGAAAACATGAATGCAGTTAAAAGTCAAATCTTTCCACATAACAAATTACAAAAATTCTATATACTCAAACCATGATATAACCTTCTCCTTATATCAGTCATGAGCTCATGTATACAATCAAACACCTCATTATCTTATTATTCCTTCTTTATGCGCATATCATCTACTTTACAAAAAAATATCTGAATAACATTTCATGGTTACTAGTACCATTAATCATACACTTTAAAAACTTAGGAAAGACAATAGTGTAACAATCCTTAGATGTCTCTTTATTCCATAGTACCATGAGATTACTTATACAACATTACACTTGATAAACATGTAATCATTCCACTACCTTCTTAAACCATTGACCGAGCTTCAACAATTCTTTCATCTCACATATCATTTGTAGTCTCTTCATCATCATCATCATAAATACTTCCCATACGACCATACTGATTCTCTTCATGAGACTTTCCCTTAGGGAATTGGTTTGAATAATCCCCGTACATTACACATTTAAAACATTTAACCATTGTTGATGTCGTAGCAATACCATTATCCTCATCCATGGTGTTAACTGAACCTTTTCCTTTGCACTTACTTGCTTTGTGTCCTTCTTTTCCACACCCAAAGCATCTTCCAGTTCCTTTGAAACATTTTCCTTGATGCCTCTTCCCACATGATTTAAATAGGGGAACTTGAACTTTCTTTCCTCTATGATCATCATGAAACTCCATCTTTCTCTTATTAGCCGAGTCAGGAAACTTACCAAATTTTACATTATTGATCATATTATGAGATTGCTAATTCGGCATAATAATGATGTTTGGACTTCCAAATCCCATTTCATTATGAAGAATATGATTCCATTGTCCATCATATCCTCCATTATCGTGAATCATCTTGTTTCCAGCCATTTTCTAAAACCCAAAAAAGAATAGTGTGAGAGGAAAAAATCATGCTAGGGAAAACAACATAATAAGGTGGAGTATCCTCAATATGTAACATCTTAGGTTAAACTCTATGATCATTACCGTAGTTCTAGGACTGTATCCTATACGTATACTTATCCTTAGGGACATCCCTAGACATACCTTATAAATATCTCTAGGGATCTCACTAAAGTTCTCGCATCCTAGTTTCCAAAGGTTGACTAAACCGTTCCTCTGATACCAACTGTAGAGACCCGAAGCTTGATGTACATTGACATTAAATTACATTTGCGGAATACTTAGTACATAACAAAAAAACACACACAAGGATCATAATAGTTTAGTGTCTTTGGAAACTCGGAATATAATCTTATAATACTGGTGATAGATCTTCAACATCTCCCATAAAGATCTTCTTTTTTTTACACCTAAAACCTTTCTTTATATCCTGCGGAAAAGTAAACATAAAAGGGTGAGCTCAAATGCTCAGTAAGGGTAAACAAAAGAAATATCAATCACATCATATACATAAGCACATAACTTTTGGAAATCTTAACCTGTAAAAGAGATCATAATTTCATAACCTGGGATAACTCATGGTAGTGAAATGTAATCACAATAATCATAACTTAAAACATTAAACTTTGTTTCATGAACATATAATCATAGAGAATCATTTCATGTTAGTCAAGACTCATTGCCAAGACTATCTTAGTGGACAAAGTCCCTTTCTGAACCGAGTCACCCTCATTTCAGTCCTGTTTCACTGAACCGGTATAACCTACCATTCCAGCCATGTCTATCTCATGAGATATAAAATCTTTACCCAATGAATTGGAGGGAGATATAGGTCCCACCCATCTCTTAATGATACCATTCTTATGTGTGCCACAAAATCATAAATCATACATCATTGCATAACCCATGTAATAAAAATGGGAATCTTAAACATCATGACATCATAAAACAATTCATATAGGATAAAGGAATTAATAAGAATATTTCCTGCACAACATAATCAAATAAATTTAATAATAGGGATAGAAACAGAACCCTATATTATCTTATATGGAAAATAATTTTGATAAAACACTTGAACTCCATTCTTGAGGAAAATATCCTTTCTGCTTCAAAAACATTTTTCCTTTCCTAAAATCTCATACAATTTTAAACTAAAAGAATTTTATTAAAAATAAACATGAAAACTTGTAAAGTAATCTTCTTGGAAATAATGTTTTAAAAATCCATTCATGTCATATAAGTTAAAAAAACATTCTTCGTACTTTTGTCGGAAAAGTCAAAAAGTACCTCTTACGAAAAACGACAAAAGATTCCTTTCATATTCTTTACTAAAAACTCACCGAAGGGTAAAATTGGATTTAAACTATTTTAAGTGGATGGAAACAATATTACACATTGAGGTAACATGGATATGGATGATAAAATACACCCCAGTAAATGCCAAAGTAAAAACAATCTCGGATAAAAATGAGATTGTGATATTTTACCTTACCTTAGGTCCGACTTGATTTGTACGTGTCCGAACCTCCTGTATAATGATTTAAATAATGTTATTGACTTATTCCAGAATCATATTAATTGTTATTATATCATATATGGTCCAATTATGACTTTATATTACCCGTTCTTTCGTAAATTCATGTTAAAGAAGCGTTTTGGGTAAAATTGTTTCATTTATCGTAGGTGTTTGGACTTGTTGTTCATGAAATTATTATTACTTATATCATGATTTACTTACTTCCAGAATATAAAGTATCATTAATATATAATATATATTCAGTATATATATATATATAATAGATAGATAAATGAAATGAAACACACCGTTCATGGAGACGGTAGTCCGTACGTACGCATGAACGCTGCTTTCCTTTCCTTATTGTCTTGAATGGAAGTAAGTAGATGAAATATATATATATATATATACATAAATCCAGTAGATTTACCATGTCATATATTCCATTATTATTAATTATATATACTTTATAATCATTCTGGAATGGTTAACATGGATAATGAATCTCATCGCGTCGTGGAGACAGTAGTCCGTACGTACGCACGAGCGATGATATCGTTCCCATGGTCGTGGAATTGTGTTGAAGTGTATGTATACTATTTAAATATCAATATCACTTTATAATAATCATATATAGTTACTCATTACACCATTATACCCATCCAATTAAGGTGGTGGCAGAAAATAGATTACACCACGGCGTGGAGACGGTATTCCGTACGTACACACGCGCAGTGATTTCATTTTTCCGTAGGATGGATAGAAGGTTAATTAGAGTTGTTTCATATTTATAATAACATATAAGTATATAAGAAATAATTATGTTATTAAGTTATCATGAAACAACTAAATAAGAAGAATTTGAAGAAGAAAGAAATTGAAAAAGATCGGTAATGGATATTACCTCTTTTTGACGCGCCTTTTCTTAACCTCCACTTAAAGAACTATGGATGGTCTTTGAAGAAGACCAGGACCTCTAGGATGATACTAGGGAAGTGGAGAAGAGATTTTGGCAGGGGTTGGCCGATCTTGAAGGCCCAAAGTTGTGTGAGGAAGAGAGGGAGGAGGTGCCCTTTTATAAGGGAGGAGAGGGGCACCTTTGGAATAACTAAAAATATTATTTTATTATAAAGTCAAGTTCGGTTTTAAATAGATCCAAATTGATTTATTTCAAGGATAAGGTGGGGATGGGTCGAAAGCCTCTCATCTAATAGAATTTAGACAAGTTTAGGTTCCTATTTTAACCTTATCATTTAGATTTAACATTAAGTTAAATAATTTTACTTTTACCGTGTCTTCTTGTGTTCTGACACTATAAGGTTAATAAACATACTATAAGAAGACAAACGAACCCAAAATTGTTTATTATTAATATATATAACCTTATCTAAGTCATTTGGCCGAACCTTAGATTTTTAGGAATAAAATAACAATTAATAATATAATATTTGTTTTAAAAACTATTTTATGTCAATTTTTACACTATTTAGTAATTGATTTTTGTGAAAATCATAACAGAATGATATGTTCGAACAAAGTTAATTAAATCAATACTAACATGTCATATTAACCTAGAAAATTAGTGGAATTCATAAAAAGTCTTAAATTACATTTATTTTGGTATTTATAACATCAATTATGTCAATATTTCATTAATAAGATAATTACTGCATCATCATTGTGTCATAAATAAATTAACTTATTTGATGTCTAAAAATTAAAAATAAACTACCATTATGTAGGAAATATTTTTATCTTTTTGAGGAATATTTATAGTCGAAATTATATTATGTATAACCCTATATTAAAAATGTTTTAGTAAATAAACTTTGATTTTAACTCTTTTAACTCTTCTTTGAATTAAATAATAATAAATGTCCTAATCTAATCCAAGTGGGCCTAAATGATAATATTTTACACTTAAGGTTGTGTTTGGTCGAGATACACTTGTCCAATAGGATTAGGAAATGTGTTAGGGTAATAATAATATCATTTTTACCCTTAATTACCCTATTTACTTTTAACCGTGGTAAATAAAAGTAAAAAGTTACTATTCACCAAAAATTATTTTCATCTCATTGAACCACATTTTATTTACTAAAATCAGTGGTGTGTCTCGGATTTTTGAAATTCCATTCACAGAAGCGGTAAAATTAATATTTAGGAAAAAATTAATTTTTTTAACTACCACTTAGTAGTTTCACTATTCATCAAAAATTGAAGTTTTTTAGAAAAATGCCAAAATATCACCCTAAGATATAATTGATATTCCAAATTCAAAAATTATTTCTATTTTACAAAATTCCCAACATATCAGTTTCATTAATTAATTTTATAATTAATTTCCACTGTCACAACAAATAGCGTGTTTTTAAGAGATAATAACTATCAAAATATTAACACTTGTTTATGTCTGGTGTAAATGTGAAATTACATCCAATGACCAACATTGTATTGAATTGTAAAAATATATTCTAAATATAATTTAAAACCACTCAAATTAATAATTTATTACTATTAATTATTTCGATTGAAAAAATTGTTTTTAACTAAAATTTAGTAATTTTCACTATTCATCAAAATATGAAAGTTATCCGGAAGTCACCAAAATTTCACCTTAGGCTAAGTTCGGTACTACGAATCCAAAAATGAAGTCCATTTTGAGAGCTAAAATTTCTAAAATTTTAAAACGTGGTTATTACTATTCTTAACGGCTAGTTATAATAATAGTTTAATAGCATATCGTTGTTTAGTGAAACTCGGTATTGCGTACTACACACGCTATCGAGGAAGGTCGCGATTGCGTGGAAGGAAAGTCAAGGATGTGTGTTGTGCAAGCTCCTTTTGGTGCAGTGTACAACACAAGGCATTAATAAAATTAAAAAGAATATTTTTCATAAAATCTCGGGCTGTTACATCTATAACCAGTTTGAATGAGACTATAATCTCAAGAAATAAGGTACATTACCTACATCTCATAATTATTGGGAGAATCAATTCTCTTCACATGAGATAGTGAGTGTTCCATTATGTCAACACTCAAAACAAGGGATGTGGTCTGTCATGCCCACCGTTTGAATAGAGTCAGTGGTGTGAGATGTTTTGCTCAACACCAAATTTAAGGATGAATTAAACCATTATTCCCAATAGAAACCTTAAAATATTACTAATCTACATATTATTTGAATAATTTAATTTATTGTTAAATACATTAGGCATTACTTCCCATGTATCTTAAACGTCAAGATCAATTAAAATAGGGAATTAAAATTCACAATGAGAAATTTAAGAAATAATAAACAAATGTTATGGCCTTAAGACCCTTTATAATTAATTCCATTTTAGTTATTTCATTCATTTATGGAAAACGAAACCATCATGGATAATACATCACATATAATCAAAAGCAATTAACTATCTAAAACATGTAATTTCAATTTATAATGATCAGGAAGAATTTATGAGGTTCCCTGGTAATAGGTAAAATACCAAAATGGGTAAATCCATGTATAACAATGACAGAAGCACTTATGGGGTTCATTGGGTTCAATAAAGAATTATATTATAGTAGTAAACCCATTTATAATCTATACCAAATGAATAGAAGGTGTTCAATGCAATTAAAAATTTAACCTTAAAAGAAAAATTAAATGGGGCACTCCCAAAGGTTGTGCACAGCTAAGGTCAACATCCTCTAACACTCTGAACAAGGTTCAAGGGGAATATACCATGTTGTAGAGATAAATTTAATATGATGAACTCAATTAAACTGTGGCAAGTGGTGATGTCTAGTGTGTGTCAAATTGGAAATGTTACAAAGGAAAAAATTATTGTTGAAGAAGATTAGAACACATACCATAGGGCTGTTTATGAATCCCAATCCAATGTAGGACATAGATACAATGTAGGTTTGAAGAAATAAATGAAATGGTCCAAAACCATAAAAACTGGGAAACATTCATCGCACCAAAATAGAGGCTCGAATTTGAAGATAAACTATAATTGGAAGGGTGATTATTTTAGATATTACTATGACAGATATGATGATTCTAATGGATCTTGATTGGGATGAGATATTGTCTCAATAGCTTGATTGAGGAACATAAAAAAAGATCCACAAGAGAATGGGTGGAAACACATCCACTAGAATGAAGTGGGGAAAAATAAAAACTAGATTAAAATGTTAATTAAGGGAAAAAGAGACTTTTCACCCTCATAAAAGGGGGTGCATTGTATGGACACATGGGTGGAAAAAACCAAGCACAAACCATGCTCAAGCCACTTCGTAATGAATCATGATGCACAACTAAGGTATAAGTTTCACGATCCATGTAAAACCATGTGAAACCCCAATGTCAAATGGATGTACTATTTTTCATGGCCATGCACCTAGATTCACATGATTTAGATTAAAAGTGTGGCTCGTTCTACTCATCTATTTTTCACCAATAGGTTAGTAGATACATTGCAGGTGGGATAACACTGTTTCTAATAACCATGAAGACTGGTCATTTCTCCAAAATCTCAAGGTTCCAGTCTTTGAACACGCCTTAGAAACCCTCATGTCCTTCATTACTTCATTGATTAACATTATAATTTCCATTTAAAGTAATTTATTAAAAAAAATACAATTATCCATACCTTTAGGATAATATGGGTCATTACAACATACCCTCATTTAAGAAACTCATCCCTGAGTTATTCTTTGAGGGAAAATAGGTGCCATCGAAGAATAGATTTGGCCACTAAGCTATTATATCAGCTTATTTTTCTCATTTCTCCTCTTGTACTCATATTTGCTTTAATAAAACATATAAAAAAGGTAATGAACTACCTTACAGTGTCTTTACGCTCCAATAAACAATAATAATTGGGTACACCTCATATGAATCAACCACATCCAACTCCACCTCTTCAGGCTGAAAGACATGTGATTGGTCTGGATGATATAAAAAATGTTTAGATACATGAAATACATAATTAATAGACCTTTATCTAAAAGGAAGTTACAAAAACTAATCCATTGATCGGATATATTACACAACCTCAAGGTGTCTAAAAATAGCAGTGAGAGCTTAAACATTCTCTGGATATGTCTATGGCCTAACATGAGAGGGAACTACAAGAGAACCTGATCTCTGACATCAAAATTGAGATCCACCAACATCAAATTTTATATGAAATCTCTCTAGACCTAGGAAACATCATGCACTTTATGATCAACTAGACATACTCGATAATCACTGGTATGAGATGTTGTCTATGAATTACTGTATCCCAAAACTATAGAAACCATTGAGGTGAACATAATGGCGTAACATATAAGGCATCATTAGTATCTATGTCAATGGTATCCAAAAATATTTTATTATATGCAAACTCATTAAGGGGAATGTGTTTCTCCCATGAACTCCCAATGTTAAGGACACATGTACGAAGAATGTCCTCTAGAACATGACTCATATGTTTCATCTGTCCATATTTTCTAGGTTGATAGGTCATGCTCAGAAGCACCTATGTACCCAAGGCCTTATGTAACCCCTATTAGAAATATGATGTAAATAATGAATCTATCTTATAAGTGATAGAATATGGATCTCTATGAAGATGTAAAATCTACCTGACATAAAAACTCCCAATATTTTCTAATGATAAGGTCTCCCACACATGTAAGAAATGGGAATACTTAATCAAATTATCAATTAAAACCTATACATTATCATTTCTATGAGGTTATCTAGGTAATCTTGTCACAAAATCCATCGAAACGCCATTCCATTTTTACTTGGGAATAAACAATGGATGTAAAATCAATGTCAGTCACTAATGCATTGCCTTTACCTCAAGATAGGGGGAATACTGACTAATGAATCCAGAAATTTCACATTTCATACTAGGACACCAATAACAACACTTTAGATCTCATCACATTTTCTTGAAATTGAGGAGAACTACCCAAACCAAGGTGTGTAATTCCCACATAAATGTCTATTTTATGTCTACAGGGACCCATTCATTCCCATTAAATAGTATACTATCATACCCAACTATGGTCCAACTTGATTATGTATCATTACCTATGATGCATTCTGTTAGGACAAGGCCTTTAGAATTTGATAATAGCCTAATTCATACCCATTCAGAAAATTATGGGTCACTACTAAGGCTATTATGATAGTCTATCCATTATACTTCCAAAACTCAACATGCATCATTGAAAATTACTCTTTATGCTTCCATTGGAAATTGGACTATAGAAGCCCCTATGATTGAGTCTTCCATCTCAGAGAATCAGCTACAACATTACCTTTAATAGTAATATTTTCATGCTCATAATCCAACAACTATAAGTTCTCAACCCACCTGTGTTGACCGTGATTCATATCTGAAAATCAAAATATGTACATTATGCTTTTTGGACAATGAACACCTAAAAATTATCTCTATGTCGATAATGTGTCCAAAATCATAGAGTTGAACTACAATAATAAGTTTGAGGTCATGTGTTGGGTAATTTAAATCATGATTCCTCTATTGATAAGAAATATATGCGAATAATCTCTTATGCTGAATTAGAATTGGTCCCTGACAAATACTGATCTTTCAAAATATAATGTATAACTTCTTCCGAGCTCTAGAAGAACCATTATCAGTGCTGACGTCAAACGACCCTTCAACACCTAAAAGGATTCTCCCCAAGATTTTGATAATATGGATTTCAATCCTTTATATTCAAATCCCATATGTGGTGTTGTATGAATTGATAAATCTTTGATTAAGTGTCTACAATATCTAGATAGCCCCAAGAAACTCATTATGTAAAATACTTTCTTTGTATATTACTATTAAACTACAACTCTCACTTTCTATGGGTCAACCGAATATCCAATCATTGTGATAATGTGACAGATGAAGTGGAATTTGTTGTCCAGAAGTGGAATTTACTAATATTAGAATATAGATTATTATTTCATAATAAATTAGGAATAATCTCAAAATGGTGGGAAAGGTCATGTCTAGATCATAAATACACCATTATATCTTCAAAAATACTACAATTAATTCATCTTGATATGGGTATAAAACATTATTGATTAGTGAATTAAAAATAGTATGTATGTTCGTGATACTGAATGACATGTCATGCACATTTATAATACCTTCATACTCCAGAATGTTGTGCGAGGTATGTATGATGACCTGACATGCACATGATGATATCCTGATGTCATATATGTACTTGAAAACACACTCTCCTCATGGATATGATCAAAGAGGATATGAATTCATGGAAATGTATATTGATTCGTTAGCATAAGATGGTTCATTCGACAGTAATCTAGGTAAATATCAAGGGAACTGTATTCCTTCTTGTTGAAATCTATAGGTGAACCCTAAGGAGAAGTGTTGAGGCATATGAATCCTTTTTCCTCCAGATACATCAACTATTCCTGGACCTCCAGAATCTCCATTAGTCCCATCCTATAAGGTGGAATAATATCTAGTTCTACTCGTAATACATGATCAATGGTAAAATATACCACTCACACTAGAGGAGGACTAGAGAAATCATTAAGAAAGACATCCTGAAATGCTTCACTGTAGGAGGGAAAACAATGGACCGTATCCCCGAGTCATCTCGAAAAATAATAACAATATGAGCTATCACATTACTTAACCTTTTCTTCTCTGGTCATGATTTCATAGACTTCACATCCCATTCTCCCTCATGCATATGCCTACTACCCTCTGTTTATGTAAAAGTCACCCTATAATGGTAGCAATCAATGTGACCTTGTTAAGGAACTAATCAAACCATCTTGATGATTACATCGAATCTCATGATGTCAAGGAATAATATATTCTACTTGAAAAGGTTTCCTCCAATCTCAAGGGATAATTTATTAGAATAGAGAGCACCCTCATTTCAGATACCTAATGGGATATCTAGCATAATAAATTGAGAGTAGTGTTTAATATTGAAGCCCAGACTCTAAATAATTTCCTTAGATATAAATGGGCGAGACATGAATGTGTTAAATAAAGCATACACTAAAGTGGAGAGTACTGAAAAAGTAACTTGAACAGTTGAAGGTCTGACACTATACTCCTCTAACACAGGCTATATTGTATGTAATTGGCTTTTACAGCTGCCCTAAGCCACTACCTGACCGTATTGACCAATACTGCTCTACTAATAATAAAAATCATGAGTCTGACTACCATTTACTTTACTGATGCCTCGACCTGAGTAGTCGTAGTATCCAAAAACCTTCTGAGCATGATCCTATTATCCTCTCTTCGGAACAAGGGGTTGGAGTATATGGACACTCTATATTCACTGGTGGGGATGTTCTAAAAAATGATGAATATGGTCCATCATGTCATAACATCTCAATTCCACTGGATCTCGTATGCATTGAGGTTTCGTGTGTCTCGGCTTTCGGCATAAGTGACATATCAGAAAGATTTCAGCACAAGGATCCTGACTATTGCTACCATTACAAGAAACCTCATTTGAAAAATAATTTTTTTATAAGAACATTTTTTTGGGTAATGTGAGAAACCAATAATGTCCTACCTAGAAAACATCAAACTGGATAAGAGACTAGAATGTATTAAATTAAATAATTTACCAGTTATAATAAGTATCACTATAATTATTCCATAAAAAATAATTTAGATTTTTATCTAGATTATCTTTGATAATATCCTCGAAGGTTTAATGCATATTGTCCCTTGGTTGTAATAATCCATCCACTGATATCTTTTTTAATTATGTCATTTTACTAAGATTAATTATTTATTTTCTATCTAGTTTCTATTATCTTGATAGCTGTTCAGCTTTATTTTTGTATCTCCCATCGTAATTGCATCTTTGATAGAGGAACAAATAAACAATCCCTCCAAAATCTCTTCAGATGATTGAATTAGAAGTTCCATCTTTTCCACTACCTCCCCACCTTCTTCGCACATCATTCTAGTATTGAGGTCCAAATGATACATCATTATTTTCAACCACATTTCTAGGAATCCTCTATTTAATTATTGGTTCAATAATTAACACTAATTTTACATAGGGATTCATACCCATTATGTCACCATCCACTCAATTATATGGTACATGTATCCACTATCCTTTCCCATTTGATTTTAAATCATCACATTCAGGATGCACTCCTTTTCCTTATCCTACTGAAATGAAACATTACAAACCATCGTGGAAACATTTTTCATGGTTGATCGTGTATTAATTAGTTTGTGTAGATATCTATAATCTTTAATCCCTTTGGTTCTATTTATTTTAATTACAATGCATATCACCTAATCCATGAGTCCTCGCTACCCCTTATTCCATCCTGGAATGTGCAAGACTCTACTGAGATCTTTATTAGAACTATCTTCCCAGAATTGGATGTCACACTCCCATGTCTCTGATCCTGAAAAGGCTGATCTTTCATCCTGAACATATTCTCACGAGATTTCGAAACTAATTCTTAGATTCAAAATGTACATGATTCATCTAAATTTAGATTCCTTCTTAACCTCTACCCACTACTATGTCATTTTCCAGGGTTTTGTTCATATAATGTTTCTGCAATGGACTTCTTCATTTTATAATTTTACACCCTGAAATGGAGTAGAACCACTACCATGCTTCACCACCCCCACATTAGTTCTCTGTAATGAATTTTCAGGAGTTGGTATCAAGACACCATGAGTAAGAACCACCCTAATACCCACTGAATCCAATGAAATATTCAATATAGGATTAGGGTCATCCAAATGTGACCATAATCTTTTAAATATGTCTTACACCATTGGGTTTCCTACATAAAGTCTACTATAATAGGGTTCTTCGTGAATTTGATTCATTGGATCATCCATCTGAATTATCAAAACATCACCAAAAATAGTCCCCAAGCCTTGAACACTACCTCCTGCATCTTCATCCATTTTCTGATGTATGATCATCATCCCTATCCTAAAAATTCCATTGAATTACCAAATCTCTTACTTAATTTAAAATAATTCAACAACAATAAAAAGTTCATAGATTGATTGATGAAGAATTATTCTCCAACATTAATAAAAAAATTGTCCTTTGTGACACATCGACCTTGACAAAGATTGATAGAATAATCGGGTGAAAAACCTATTTTTTTTATATTGTCAGAGTATAAATATGTACCCACCAGTTTACCTAGCATATGGAAAATCGATTGAATTTGAATCTGTAATAGGAGATAAGATAATATTACCCATATCACCATGGTTGTAGTATCACGATTCATGTGAAAGTCTTAGGACCACATGAAAAGGAAGAACTGGAGGCCATTGATAGAGCAGGGGCATTAGGCCAAGATCAATCTAAGTCATACATGAATGTGAAATAAAGTAGGATGTGTCTGTTTTTCCAAAGGCCCACCATTGCATGATCTTGAAGAACCCAAAATCTGAAGATATGTCTTTTGTTGGAATCCTCAGATGGACAGTGCTATTAAATCCTAAAATTCAAAGTAAAATTCAAGAAATAAGAATCCGCCTTGAATTCTAAAGCTGAGATCTGATGGTGAGGCAATCTTTGAATAGATCTAGCAATTTAGGAAAAAAATTGGTGGGAAAGAGGGACAAAATTAGAGATTAGGGAGGTGAACAAAGGTTATTGGGGAAGAATCTTCATTAGATTGTGGAGGTCCCATCCTCAATGAGAGGGGAGGAACTGATATAGTGTCCTCGGATGTCATGCAGAGAGGGAGGCCCCATCACACTCAAGATCTTTACAAGAAATTCCAAATGTCTCTTTCACCAAAAGAAGGATCACTCATTGTTCTTGTTGTCTATCTACCCAGAATAGCACCATCAACCTCCCACAAATTTTGTTTTGTAATAAGAGCATGATTTAATGTCTATGATAGAGTTATGAACTAAAAGAATTTGACCTACTAACAGATAGAATATACCAACCCCTCCTCGAACCATCTTAGAGTCATAAGATCATCACCCGCTAGAGTAGGGGAGAACATCTATTGCTTAGTAAAACAAGCATAGAATTATATAATAGACATGATTTAATCCTCTTGGTTCATGAATTGTTTATATATGTCATCCCTCAAGGTATTGGGAAAACAAATCATAGAATATCTTCTTTAAATCCCCCAAAACAAATATCTATTCTGATCTACCTGGGTCGTTACATCCCACCGTCGTTTGGTAGAATCAAAAAGCATATACATAGAATATCTATCCATTTTCCATGGAGGCATATCCAGATTCTCAGATATAGAAATGATAGATTCATGACAAGACTCAACAGCGCATGGTCCGCCAACCCCAGAAAAGGTGGGAGGATTCAGCTATTGGACCTCATGAGTCAACCCTTCTGTACTCGAGGACAATAAAAAACATTCATAATATATAATATAATAAAATATTCCTTTCACAATAATGATTGAGTTCCCATATCTTGAAAATGAATAGGTTCCACATGTGGCACTGTTTGAAGAATCATCAGCTTCTCATGTCCTTCGTGTAGAGAACCGAAGCTTGACGTATATGGAAATTACATTACTTTTGCGGAATACATAATATATAACAAAAATAGACACACAAGGACCATAATAGTTTAGTTTCTTTGGAAAATCGGAATATAAACAACTAATCATGTTGAAAGATCTTCAACATCTCCCATAACGATCTTCCCCTCTTTGTTTCCTTACCTAAAACCATTCTTTATTTCCTAGGGAAAATAAAACATAAAAAGGGTGAGCTCAAATGCTCAGTAAGGGAAAACATAGAGAACATAAAACAATCCATAAACATTTGAAAGCAAAAACATAACATGAAATCTAAACATTAAAACCTTGAGGAAAGACATAAATCTTGGGAGTACGTAAGGAATATATCATAAAGGAACATCAATCATGATAAAATACCATGGGAATAAAACATGTAATCGTTGAAACCATTCAGCACTTGTTATGATTTCCATAGTATCCAAGGCATTGCTTCCAGGACCATCTTAGTGGAAAATGTCCATTTTTGAATCGAGTTCACTCCTCGTTTTAGTCTTGTAACACTGAACCGAATTAATTGACCATTCCAGCCATGTCTATCTCATGAGATATAAATATTTACCCAATTAATTGGAGGGAAATATAGTTCCCACCCATCTCATAATGAAATCATTCTTACATGTGCCAAAAAATAAACTTAAAACATTCATCATAACCCAAAGAATAAAATGGGTTTCATAAACATCATCCCATCATCACATAATCCATATAAAAGAAATGGATATCATTTCTTAATAAGAAATGTGAAACCATGTAAATCATAGGGATATTATACTTTAAGCATACACATATGAAATAATGTCATCTTAGATGGAAAATGGTTTTGATAAAACACTTGAAATGAATTTTCAAGGAAAATATCCTTTCTTCTTCAAAATAAATTTCTTTTCACAAAAAGTCATGAATTAAAAAAAAAAGATTTTGTTGAAAATATTCATGAAATATTTTGGATGAAGATTCATGAAAATAAGGCTTTATAAAACCGTAAAAATCCGTTCGTGCCGTATAAGTTAAAAAACATTCTTCTCGTACTTTTGCCGGAAAAGTCAAAAAAGTACCTCATAAGGTAAACAAAAGAAAGATTCCTTACATACCATGTAGTAAAATTAAAAAATGTGTAAAAAGGACTTTAAACATAAATTAAAACACTTTTATAAAACATGGACATGGATTATAGAAATAACCCCAGTAAATACTTACGAATAAGCAATCTCGGATAAAAATGAGATTTGCAAAATTATCCCTTACCTTATGTCCGATATGCTTCGTATGTATTCAAACCTCCTGTATAATGATTTAAATAACATCATTGAATTATTAATGAATCATATTCATTGTTATGATATCATATATGGGTCAATTATTACTTTATATTACCTGTTCTTTTGTAAATTCCATGTTAAAGAGTGTTTTGGGTAAAATCGTTTCGTTTGTTTTCCGTGTTTTGACATGTAATTATTCATATGGTTACTTAGATAATGATTACTTAATTCCAGAATATAAAACATGATTTATATATAATATATATTCAGAATATACATATATATAATAGATCGATAAATGAAATGAAATACACTGTTCATGGAGACGGTAGGCCGTACGTACGCGTGAACGCTGTTTTCGTTTCCTTATTGAGTTGAATGGAGTTAAGTAGATGAGATACACACACACACACATATATATACATAAATCCAGTAGCTTTATAATTTCATATATCTCATTATTATTGATTATATGTACTTTATAATCATTCCTAAATGGTTAACATGGAGAACAAATCTCATCGCGTTGTGGAGACGGTAGTCCGTACGTACGCATGAGCGATGATATTGTTTCCATAATTATTGAATTGAATTGGAGTGGATGATACAATATATCAGAATTAGTATGATTTTATAATAACTATGTGTAGTTATTCTTTACATCATTATACCCATCCAATTAAGGTGTTGGTGGAAAAACAGATTACGCCACGGCGTGGAGACGGTATTCCGTACGTAGGCATGCGCGGTGATATTGTTTTCCGTAGGATGGATAAAATGTGAAATGGGGTTGTTTCATATATATAATTAAATATCAGTATATTAGTGATACTGATGTTATTACTTTATAATGAATCAACTAAAGAAGAAGAATTTGAAGAAGAAAGAAGCTTGAAAGAATCGGTAGACGAAATTACATCTTCTTCGATACGCATCTTTGAAACCTCTTCTTAGGGAACTATGATTGGTCATTGAAGTAGACCAGGAACTCTATGATGTTTCTAGTGAAGTGGATAAGAGAATTTTGCCGGGGTTGGCTGAGGTTGAAGGCTCAATGTGGTTTGATAAATAGACGGAGGATGTGCCCTTTTATAAGGGAGGAGAAGGGCACCTTTGGAAATCTTAAAAATATTAATTTATAATAAATCTAACCCCAGTTAAAAACCTCCACAAATGAATCATATTCAAATAATAGATGATATAGAGTTTTAATATCATCAACCAATAAAATTTATACGTCATAGGAAATTATTTTAAACATTATCAACTTGATTTATCCATATTTAATCAATTTAATTTTATTTGTGGTAATAACATTCTAAATTTTAAATTACAACAAATAATTACTTATTTGTCGTGAATTATCCATAATTGGATACTTAATAACGTTTTAGACTATATAAATTTAAATTTATAATTTTTAAATATTTTTGTGATTTTTAATCAATTTTATAATATGATATTTTTATAAAATAAAAATAGTGTCAATTTTGACACTATTCATTTATTTGAATTTAAATAAAATATATACAGAAGATATGTTCGAACTAAAAGATTTAATAAATTCATAAAAGGTCATATGTATCTAAAAAATTAGTGGAGCACATTTAATAGTTCATATAATATTTATTTTATTATTTTTTTAAAACCATTTATTTTGTTTATCTCTTAATAAAATTACTACAACATTTTTGTATAATTATTTAATATATTTATTTGTTGCATAAAAACTAAAAATAAAATCCTATGATGAATATAAATCTATTAAAATTCACAATAATACATTTTCTCGAATTTAACGTCTTAAAATAACAATATTTAAATTTTTATATTTATAAAATTATGAAGGTGACCACTTTGGCATCATTTAAAATAAAATAATATAAGTGTCATTATAACTTTTATAAGTCACAAAACGGTTATATATTAAGTCATTAGATGATTATGGTATAGATATATACTACCAATAAGTTTTGGTCTGGTTTTTGGTCCTTTTAATGGGTATTATTATTTCAAAACAAACTATATTACTGATTTTTCACTTAATAAATAATTTCTGCATCATTAATATATCACCATTAATGAAAATTATTAAATCCCTAAAAATTCTAAATAAATTATAATGATGTAGATAATTTTACTAGATTTCTGGATACTATTCATGTTTGATGTTTTATGATGTTTATCACTAAATTAAAATTATTATACTTATAAGATTTAAGAGAGTGACTTGTTGTCACTTTCTTTGGTTTTAATAATAATTAAATTATTTTCATGCTCAAAAGTCCATAAAATGGATCTAATCCTACCCTTAGGTGTTATGGGTCTACTTTTAGCCATCCAATAGAATTTTTTCATGTGTTAGGGTAATTTTATAATATTATATTTACCCTTAATTACCTGATTTCCCTTTGACTATGGTAAATAAAATTTACCGTAGTTACTATTCATAATTCCCAAAAATAAAAAGTAGCCCATTAACATAATTTGGACCCACTGATTCCTAATATGGAATCAAATTTTTTCAAATTCAATACACATAAGTTGCCGAAATTAAATTAAAATTAATCCAGTTGTCGAATGAAAATGAGTTTTTGTTTAAAACATTGCAAAAGATTGAATTGATTTAACCTATGAATTCAATGTAAAATCAATTCTAATGACAAAAATTATATTAAATGGTAAAAATATATTCTATTTAAACTTTAAAACCATTCTATATTATAATTTAAGAATAT
The DNA here is from genome assembly GCA_963277665.1 of Viscum album. Taxonomy (NCBI): domain Eukaryota; kingdom Viridiplantae; phylum Streptophyta; class Magnoliopsida; order Santalales; family Viscaceae; genus Viscum; species Viscum album. The sequence continues at coordinate 332,066,035 of OY728128.1, forward strand.
AAATTATTGCGATGAAAAAAGTTGTTTTTAATTAAAATATAGCGTGTTTTTACTATTCATCAAAATATGAAAGTTATCAGAATAATTTGAAAAATTAACCCAAATTAAATTTTTATTTCTTGATTCCAAAGAAGAATTTTATTTTGTCAAATTTAACTTATAAACCTATCAAAAACTAGATTTAATGTGGGTGCGCCATCAAAAGGCGTCAAAACTGCATTTTTTTTAAAATACTTATTTTACCCGAAATATTTATTTTGTTCTTATACAATGTTCTAGAAAATGTGTAAGATGAATGATAATGTTATAAAATTCAAAATTTAGTTAATAATATTCATAACATATAGTTCATAATAATATTATAATAATGTATCATTGTTTAGTAAAACCCGATATTGCGTACAACACACGCTATCGAGGAAGGTCGCGATTGCGTGTAATGCAAGCCAAGTTAGGGTTTCCTATAGTGCACGACTCCTTTGTTGTTGCGTATAACAAAATAAATTGAATATATATATATATATATACTCAATGTTTCTTAGAATAACTGCTATCAAACAAACATGAAATTGTTTGTAACACGATCCAAGAATAGTGTTGCGTATACTGCATGCTAATACGGTGTTGCGTATATCGCAAGATAATCTTGGTGTAGCGTACAACAGATGATATGAAAGAATTTAAAACGAATATATCTTATAAAATTTTGGGTTGTTACATTCTACCCCCTTAAAATGAATTTCGCCCTCGAAATTCATCGGGGTTATAAATCGTTTACTATTCATAAAAACCCACATCGTAAAAAGGAATAATAAAACATAATTTTAAAAACTAAAGTATGAAACATAACGAATACCCAAAGTAACTCATCATTGGGTTTCCATATTGGAGAACATAGGTGAAAATATGGATATGCAAGAGAAATCTAACCATCATGTTCTGATGGATAGTGGTAGAGAACAGGGCTATGAAAAAGCCAACAATCACAAAGCCATATATTAGTGATGATATAAGGTACCATCAGATTCATCGGATATAAGAGAACTATGACAACATTTTTGGTTTTCAATATCATTTCCCTGAAGTTGAAAATTTTGAATTAGAAGAAATACTTACTTGATTTGGGTACGATCTCACTTTTGTTCGTGCTTTGAACAATTTCCACTTCATCCCTTAAAGAAATGAAGTTGAATTTGTTATTTGTGAAGTGTTAACAGATCATGTGATAGAATGATGGGTCATTCCATAAGTTTCAATCAAAATGTTAGAAAAAGTTATCAAATATACATAAGTCCATCTATGGTGAGGTTAATCGTATACGATTCTAAAAATGAACTTATACTTCATATATCATACCGCTTAATAAAATAAAACTAGTTTCTGCTAACCAGAGACATCCTGTAGGCCAGTGGTATGCGATAAAGGCCAGTCGCACTTCGGTTGTGGGTTCGATTCCCACAGCCTTGTCCGACATGATGGTTTTTCGCACGTCCTGCAGGTTGTCCTTTTTCTAAAACTACATCATTATAACATTCCATTAATAACATTGAAAAATGTTCTAGCCTTAAAAAATACTATCTCACGTCCAACATAAACCATTCCAATATTTAGGCTTATCCAAAATACATCTGTCCAAGCTCATAGTATAAAGAAAACAATTACTAGAATTGTTATCTACCAATAATGTGAATATAAGAATTTATCCCACATATATCATAAGATATAACTTGTTGGTTACATTCCAAACACATTAATAGCTTAGTCATGTATTCTCTTGAAAAATAAATTACCAAAGAACCTTAGTGAAAACATGAATGCTGTCAAAAGGTAACTTTTTCCACAAAACAAACATCCCAAATAAAATCTATATACTCAAATCATGATATCACTTTGTCCTTTTATCAGCCATGAGCTCATGAATACAATCAAACATCTCATTATCTTCTTAACCCATCATTATGCGCATATCATCTACTTTCCAAAAATATCTGAATAACCTTCCATGGTTACCGGTACCATTCAACATATACTTTCAAATACATCAAGAAAAAACAATAGTGTAACAATATTTAGATGAATCTTTATTCCATAGTACCATTAACTATACAACATAACTCTTGATAAACATACAATCATTCCACTACCTTCTTAAACAACTTACCAAGCTTCAAAAATTCTTTTATCTCACATATCATTTGTAGTCTCTTCATTATCATAAATATAAATACTACCCATATGGCCATGATAATTATTTTCATGAGACTTTACCTTAGGGCATTGGTTTGCATAATTCCCGTACATTCCACATTTAAAACATTTAACTGTTGTTGATGTATTATAAATACCATTATCCTTGTCCATGGTGTGAACTAAACCTTTTCATTTGCAATTACTAGATTTGTGTCATTTTTTCCCACACCCAAAGAATCTTCCAGTTCCTTTGAAACATTCCCCTTGATGCCTCTTCCCACATGACTTACATGAGGGAAATTGAAATTTCTTTCCTCTATGATCATCTTGAAACTCCATCTTTCTCTTATTAGCTGAGTTAGGAAACATACCAAAGTTGAGATTATTGATCATATTATGATATTCCTAATTATGCATAATAACGATTTTTGGACTTCCAAATCCCGTTTCCTTTGGTTGCTCATGAAGAATATCATTCTATTGTCCATCATATCCTCCATTATCATGAATCTTCCGGTTTCCAGCCATTTTCTAAAACACAACAAGAATAGTGTGAGAGGCAAAGATCATGCTAGGGAAAACAACATAATAAAGGGGGAGTACCATCAATATCTAACATCTTAGGTTAAATTCTAAGACCATTAACGTAGTTCTAAGACTATATCCTATACATATACTTATCATAAGGGACATCCCTAGAAATACTTTAGAAATATCTCTAGGGATCTCACTTACGTTTTTGCATCCTAGTTTCCAAAGGTTGACTAAACCTTTCCTCTGTTTCCAATTGTAGAGACCCGAAGTTAGACGTACATGGACATTACAATACTTTTGTGGAATACTTAATACATAACAAAAAAAGACACATAAGGACCGTAATAGTTTAGTGTCTTTGGAAACTTGGAATATAAAAAACTAATCATGTTGAAATATCTTCAACATATCCCATAACAATCATCCTCTTTTTGTTTCCTTACCTAAAACCTTTCTTTATTTCCTAGGAGAAATAAAACATAAAAAGGGTGAGCTCAAATGCTCAGTAAGGGGAAACATAGAGAACATAAAACAATCCATAAACATTTGAAAGCAAAAACATGAACATGAAATCTAAACATTAAAACCTTGAGAAAAGACATAAATCATGGAAGTACATAAGGAATATATCTTAAAGGAACATCAATCATGATAAAATAGAATGGGAATAAAAAATGTAATTGTGGAAAACATTCAGCACTTGTTATGATTTCTATAGTAGCCAAGGCATTGCTGCAAGGACCATCTTAGTGGAAAAAGTCCCTTTCTAAATCGAGTTCACTCCTCGTTTTAGTCCTGTAACATTGATGCAAATTAACTTACCGTTCCAGCCATGTCTATCTCATGAGATATAAATCTTTACCCAATGCATTGGAGGGAGATATTGGTCCCACCCATCTCATAATGAAATCATTCTTACTTGTGAAACAAAATAAACATAAAATATTCATCATAACCCAAAGAATAAAATGGGTTTCATAAACATCATCCCATCATCACATAATCCATATAAAATAAATGGATATCATTTCATAATAAGAAAAGTGAAACCATGTAAATGATAGGAACATTATACTTGAAATATACACATATGAAATAATGTCATCTTATATGGAAAATGGTTTTGATAAAACACTTGAAATGAGTTATTGAGGAAAATATCCTTTCTTCATCAAAATCAATTTCATTTCACAAAACATCATGAAATTTTTTAAAAAAATATTTTTCTAAAAATAGTCATGAAATCTTTTGGAGGAAGATTCATGAAAATAAGGCTTTATAAAACTGTGAAAATCTGTTCGTGCCATATAAGTTAAAAAACATTCTTCTCGTACTTTTGCCGGAAAAGTAAAAAAAGTACCTCGTAACATAGAAAAAAGAAAGATTCCTTACATACCATGTAGTAAAAGTAAAAAATGGGTAAAAAGGACATTAGAAATACATGAAAACACTTTTATAAAACATGGACATGGACGATAGAAATAACCCCAGTAAATACTTATGAATAAGCAATATTGGATAAAAATGAGATTTTCAAAATTATCCCTTACCTTATGTTTGATATGCTTCATATGTATTCAAACCACCGGTATAATCATTTAAATAATGTCATTGACTTATTACAGAATCATTTTCATTGTTATGATATCATATATGGTTCACTTATGACTTTATATTACCCGTTCTTTTGTAAATACCATGTTAAAGAGTGTTTTGGGTAAAATCGTTTCATTTGTCGTCTGTGTTTTGACTTGTAATTATTCATATGATTACTTATATAATGATTAATTAATTCCCATATAAAAAACATGATTTATATATAATATATATTCAGAATATACCTATATATAATAGATCGATAAATGGAAATAAATACACCATTCATGGAGACGGTAGGCCGTACGTACGCATGAAAGCTGTTTTTGTTTCCTTATTGAGTTGAATAGAATTAAGTAGATGAAATACATATATATATATATATATATACATAAATCCAGTAGCTTTATAGTGTCATATATTTCATTATTATTGCTTATATATATTTTATAATCATTCTTAAATGGTTAACATGGAGAATGAATCTCATCGCTTCGTGGAGACGGTAGTCCGTACGTACGCACGAGCGATGATATCATTTCCCTAATTATTCAATTGAATTGGAGTAGATGATACAATATATCAGAATTATTATGATGTTATAATAACTATGTATATTTATTCTTTACACCATTATACTCATCCATGTAAGGTGTTGGTGAAAAAACAGATTACACCACGGCGTGGAGACGGTATTCCGTACGTACGTACATGCGGTGATTTTGGTTTTTGTAGGATGGATAGAAGGTGAAATGGTGTTGTTTCATATTTATAATAACATATCAGTATATCAGTGATACTGATGTTATTACTTTATAATGAAACAACTAAAGAAGAATAAGTTGAAGAAGAAAGAATCTTGAAAGAATCAGTAGAAGAAATTACCTCTTCTTCGATACGCCTCTTTGAATCCTCCTCTTAGGTCACAATGATTAGTCTTTGATGTAGACCATGACCTCTACGATGTTTCTAGGGAAGTGTAGAATAGAATTTTTCATGGGATAGCGGAGCTTGAAGGCTCAATTTGGTGTGAGGAAGAGAGGGAGGAGGTTTCTTTTTATAAGGGAGGAGAGGGGAACCTTTGGAAGTCTTAAAATTATTAATATATAATAAATAAAAACCCACTTAAAAACCTCCAAAAATGACTCATATTATAATAAAAGATGCTATAGGGTTGTAATATCATCAACCAATAAAATTTAGTAATGTTAAGAAATTATTTTAAAAATTATCAACATGATTTATCCTTATTTAATCAGTATAACTTTATTTGTTGTAATAACATTCTAAATTTTAAATTATAACAAATAATTACATATTTGTTGTGAATTGTATATAATTGGATACTTTATAAAATTTTATACCATATAAATTTAAATTTATAATTTTAAATATTTTTGTGATTTTTAAACAATTTTATAATATGTTATTTTTATAAAATAACAATAGTGTCAATTTTGACACTATTCATTTATTTGAATTTAAATAAAATATATAAAAAATATATGTTCAAAATAAAAGCTTTAATAGATTCATAAAAGGTCATATGTATCTATAAAATTAGTGTATCAAATTAAATTGTTCAAATAATATTTATTTTATTATTTTTTTAAAATCATTTATTTGGTTTATCTCTTAATAAAATAACTACAACATTTTTGTATAATTATTTAATATATTTATTTGTTTCATAAAAATTAAAAATAAAATCCTATGATGAAGATAAATCTATTAAATTTCACCATAATACTATTACTATAATTTATAATCTTAAAATCACAATATTTAAATTGTTTTATATATTAAATTATGAAGGTGACAACTTTGGCATCATTTAAAATAAAATAATATAAGTGTCATAATCACTTTTATAAGACACCAAACGGTTATATATTAGGTCATTGGATGATTATGGTATAGATATATACTACCAATAAGTTTTGGTCAGGTTTGTGGGACTTTTAATTGGGATTATTATTTCAATAAAAACTATATTACTGATTTTTCACTTAATAAATAATTTCTGCATCATTAATGTATCACAATTAATTACAATTATTTAATCCCTAAAAATTATAAATAAATTATCATGATGTAGATAATTTTATTAGAGTTCTTTAGAATATTCATTTTTGATGTTTTATGATGATTATCACTAATTTAAAATTATTATACTTATAATATTTAAGAGAGTCACATGTTGCCACTTTCTTTGGTTTTAATAATAATTAAATTATTTTCATGGTCAAAAGTCCATAAAATGAATCTAATCTGACCCTTAGGTGATACGGGTCTACTTTTATCCATCCAATATAATTTTTTCATGTTTTAAGGTAATTTTATAATATTATATTTACCCTTAATTACCTGATTTACCTTTGACCATGGTAAACAAAATTTACCGTAGTTACTATTCATAATTCCCAAAAATAAAAAGTTGCAAATTAACATAATTTTGACCCACTGATTCCAAATATAGAATCAATTTTTTCAAATTCAATACACAGATGTTGCAAAAATAAAAATAAAATTAATCATATTGTCGAATGTAAACGGGTTTTTGTTTAAAACATTACAGAAGATTGAATTGATTTAACCTACGAATTCAACGTAAAATAAATGCCAATGAAATAAATTATATTAAATGGTAAAAATATATTCTATTTATAATTTAAAACAATTAAATATTATAATTTAACCATATAAATTATTGCGATGAAAAAAGTTGTTTTTAATTAAAATATAGCCTGTTTTTACTATTCATCAAAATATGAAAGTTACCCGAATAATATGAAAAATTAATCCAAAGTAAATGTTTATTTCTTGATTCCAAAGAAGAATTTTATTTTGTCAAATTGAACTTATAAAAATTTCAAAAACTTGATTTAATTTGGGTGCGCCATCACAAGGTGGAAAATTTTCATTTTTTTAAAAATACTTATTTTACCCGAAACATTTATTTTGTTCTTATACCATGTTCTAGAAAATGTGTAAGATGAATAATAATGTTATAAAATTCAAAATTTAATTAATACTATTCATAATGGATAGTTCATAATAATATTATAATAATATATTGTTGTTTAGTAAAACCCGGTATTGCGTACAACACACGCTATCGAGGAAGGTCGTGATTGCGTGTAATGAAAGCCAAGTTAGGGTTGCGTGTAGTGCACGACTCCTTTGTTGTTGCATATAACAAAATAGATTTAATATATATATATATATACTCAATGATTCATAGAATAACTACTATCAAACAAACATGAAATTGTGTGTAACACGATCCAAGAATAGTGTTTCGTATACTGGAAACTAATACGGTGTTGCGTATAGCGCATTATAATCTTGGTGTAGCATACAACAGAAGATATGAAAGAAATTAAAACTAATATATCTTATAAAATCTTGGGTTGTTACATTCTACCCCCCTTAAAATGAATTTCTCCCTCGAAATTCATCGGGGTTATAAATCGTTTACTATTCATAGAAACCCACATCGTAAAAAAGTATACTAAAACTTAATTTTAAAAACTAAAGTATGAAATTTAACGATTACCCAAAGTAACTCATCACTGGGTTTCCATATAGGAGAACATGAGTGAAAATATGTATATGGAAGAGAAATCTAACCATCAAGTTCTGATGGAGAGTGGTAGAGAACAGGGCTATGAAAAAGCCAACAATCACAAATCCATAGATTTGTGATGATATAAGCTACCATCTGATTCATCAGATATAAGAGAACTAGGACAACATTTTTGGTTTTCAATATCATTTCCCTAAATTTGAAAATTTTTAATTAGAAGAAATACTTACTTGATTTTGGTACAATCTCACTGTTGTTCGTGCTTTGAACAATTTCAACTTCATCTCTTAAAGAAATGTAGTTGAATTTTTTATTCATGAAGTGTTAACAGATCATGTGATAGAATTATGGGTCATTCCATCTTTTTCAATCAAATGGTTAGAAAAAGTTATAAAATATACATAAGTCCATATATAGTGAGGTTAATCGTATATGATTCCAATAATGAAATTATACCTCTTATATCATACCGCTTAATAAAATAAAACTATTTTCTACTAACCAGGGAATTCCTGTAGTCCAGTGGTATGTGATAAAGGCCAGTCACACTTCGGTTGTGGGTTCAATTCCCACAGCCTTGTCTGACGCGATGGGTTGCTGCACGTCCTGCAGGTTGTCCTTTTTTTAAAACTACATCATTATAACATTACATAAATAAAATTGAAAAAAGTTCTAGCCTTAAACAATAGTGTCTCACATCCAACATAAACCATTCCAATCTTTAGGCTTAACCAAAATACTTATGTCCAAGCTCATAGTATAAAGAAAACAATTACTAGAAAGGTTATCTACCAAGAATGTGAATACACGAATTTATCCAACATATATCATAAGATATAACTTGTTGGTTACATTCTAAACACATGAATAGCTTAGTCATGTATTCTATTGATAAATAAATTACCAAAGAACCTCAGTGAAAACATGAATGCTGTAAAAAGGTAACTCTTTCGACAAACCAAAAAATCCAAATAAAATCTATGTACTCAAGTCATGATATCAAGTTGTCCTTTTATCATCCATGAGCTCATGAATACAAGCAAACATCTCATTATCATCTTATTCCATCATTATGCGCATATCATCTACTTTCCAAAAATATCTGAATAACATTCCATGTTTACCGGTACCATTGAACATATACTTTCAAATACTTCATGAAAAACAATAGTGTAACAATCATTAGATGATTATTTATTCCATAGTACCATTAACTATACAACATAACTCTTGATAAACATACAATCATTCCACTACCTTCTTAAACCATTGATCAAGCTTCAAAAATTCTTTAATCTCACATATCATTTGTAGTCTATTCATCATCATCAATATAAATAATACTCATATGGCCATGATGATTCTTTTCATGAGACTTTCCCTTAGGGAATTGGTTTTCATAATGCCCGTACGTTCAACATTTAAAAAATTTAACCGTTGTTGATGGATTTGAAATACCATTATCCTTGTCCGTAGTGTGAACTAAACCTTTTCCTTTGCAATTACTAGATTTGTGTCCTTCTTTCCCACACCCAAATCATCTTCCAGTTCCTTTGAAACATTCCCATTGATGCCTCTTCCCACATAACATACATGAGGGAAATTGAAAATTTTTCCTCTATGATCATCATGAAACTCTATCTTTCTCTTATTAGATAAGCCAGGAAGCATACCAAAGTTGAGATTATTGATCATATTATGAGATTGCTAATTATTCAGAATAACGATTTTTTGACTTCGAAATCCTGTTTCATTTGGTTTCTAATGAATATTATCATTCCATTGCCCATCATATCCCCCAATATCGTGAATCTTCCTATTTCCAGTAATTTTTTAAAACCCAAAAAGAATAGTGTGAGAGGAAAAAATCATGCTATGGAAAACAACATAATAAAGGGGGAGTGACATCAATATCTAACATCTTAGGTGAAATTCTAAGATCGTTACCATAATTCTAAGACTATATCCTATACCTATACTTATCCTTAGGGACATCCCTAGACATACCATAGAAATATCTCTAGGGATCTCACTAACATTTTCGCGTCCTAGTTTCCAAGGGTTGACTAAACTGTTCCTCTATTACCAACTGTAGAGACCTGAAGCTTGACGTACATGGAAATTACATTACTTTTGAAGAATACATAATGTATAACAAAAAAAGACACACAAGGACCGTAATAGTTTAGTGTCTTCGGAAACTCGGAATATAAAAAACTAATCATGTTGAAAGATCTTCAACATCTCCCATACCGATCTTCCAATTTTGTTTCCTTACCTAATACCATTCTTTATTTCATAGGGAAAATAAAACATAAAAAGGGTGATCTCAAATGCTCAGTAAGGGAAAACATAGAGAACATAAAACAATCCATAAACATTTGAAAGAAAAAACATGTACATGAAATCTAAACATTAAAACCTTGAGCAAAGACATAAATCTTGGAAGTACGTAAGGAATATATCATAAAGGAACATCAATCAAGATAAAATATCATGGGAATAAAACATGTAATTCTGGCTACCATTCAACACTTGTTATGATTTCCATAGTAGTCAAGGCATTTCTTTCAGGACCATCTTAGTGGAAAATGTCCATTTCTGAATCGAGTTCACTCCTCGTTTCAGTCCTGTAACAAAAAACCAGATTAACTTACCATTCTAGCCATGTCTATATCATGAGATACAAATCTTTACCCAATTCATTGGAGGGAGATATAGTTACCGCCCATCTCATAATGAAATCATTCTTACTTATGCCACAAAATTAACTTAAAACATTCATCATAACCCAAAGAATAAAATGGGTTTCATAAACATCATCCCATCATCACATAATCTATATAAAAGAAATGGATATCATTTCATAATAAGAAAAGTGAATCCATTTAAATCATAGGTACATTATACTTGAAACATACACATATGAAATAATGTCATCTTAGATGGAAAATGGTTTTGATAAAACACTTGAAATGAATTCTTGAGGAAACTATCCTTTATTCTTCAAAATCAATTTCATTTCAAAAAACATAATGCAATTTTTTTAAAAACTATTTTGCTGAAAATAGTTATGAAATATTTTGGAGGAATATTCATGAAAATAAGGCTTTATAAAACAGTAAAAATCTGTTCGTGCCGTATAATTTAAAAAAACATTCTTCTCATACTTTTGCCGGAAAAGTCAAAAAGTACCTCGTAACGTAAACAAAAGAAAGATTCCATTCATACCATGTAGTAAAAGTCAAAAATAACTAAAAAGGACATTAAACATACATGAAAATACTTTTATAAAACATGAACATGGATTATAGAAATAACCTCTGTAAATACTTACGAATAAGCAATCTTGGATAAAAATGATATTTGCAAAATTATCCCTTATCTTATGTCCGATATGCTTATTATGTATTCAATCCTCTAGTATAATGATTTAAATAATGTAATTTACTTATTATAGAATCATATTCATTGTTATTATATCATATATGGTTCACATATGACTTTATATAACACGTTCTTTTGTAAATTCCATGTTAAAGAGTGTTTTGGGTAAAATTGTTTCATTTGTCGTCCGTATTTTGACTTGTAATTATTCATTTGATTACATAGATCATGAATACTTAATTTCGGAATATAAAACAATATTTATATATAATATATATTCAGAATATACATATATATAATAGATCGATAAATGGAATGAAATACACTGTTCATAGAGACGGTAGGCCGTACATACGCATGAACGTTGTTTTCATTTCCATGTTGAGTTGAATGGAATTATGTAGGTGACATAAATATATATATATATACATAAATACAATAGATTTATAATGTCATATATTTCATTATTATTGCTTATATATACTTTATAATCATTCTTAAATGGTTAACATGGAGAATGAATCTCATCGCGTCGTGGAGACGGTAGTCCGTACGTACGCACGAGCGATGATATCATTCCCATAATTATTGAATTGAATTGGAGTAGATGATACAATATATCAAAATAAGTATGATGTTATAATAACTATGTATAGTTATTCTTTACACTATTATACCCATCCATGTAAGGTGTTGGTGGAAAAATAGATTACACCACGTCATGGAGACGGTATTCCGTACGTACGTACGCGCGGTGATTTTGTTTTCCGTAGGATGGATATAAGGTTAAATGGGGTTGTTTCATATTTATAATAATATATAAATATATTTGTGATACTTATGTTATTAAGTTATAATGAAACAACTAATGTAGAAGAAGTTGAAGAAGAAAGAAGCTTGAAATAATCAGTAGAAGAAATTACCTCTTCTTCGATACGCCTCTTTGAAACCACCTCTTAGGGCACAATGATTGGTATTTGAAGTAGAACAGGACCTCTATGATGTTTATAGGGAGGTGGAGAAGAGAATTGTTCAGGGGTTGGCCGAGCATGAAGGCTCAATGTGGTGTGAGTAAGAGAGGGAGGAGGTGCCCATTTATAAGGGCAAAGAGGGGCACCTTTGGAAATATTAAAAATATTAATTTATAATAAATCAAACCTCACTTAAAAACCTCCAAAAAATGACCCATATTCAAATAAAAGATGATATAGGGTTGTAATCTCATAAAAAAATAAAATTTAGACATGTTAGGATGTTATTTTAAACATTATGAACTTGATTTATCCTTATTTAATCAATTTAATTTTATTTGTGGTAATAAAATTCTAAATTTTAAATTATAACAAATAATTACTTATTTGTTGTGAATTTTCCATAATTGGATACTTTATAACATTTTTGACCATATAAATTTAAATTTATAACCTGTAAATATTTTTGTGATTTTTAAACAATTTTATAATATGTTATTTTTATAAAATTACAATAGTTTCAATTCTGACACTATTTATTTATTTGAATTTAAATAAAATATATACAGAAGATATGTTCGAACTAAAAGCTTTAATAGAATCATAAAATGTCATATGTATCTATAAAATTAGTGGATCACATTAAATAGTTCATATAATATTTATTTTATTATTTTTTTAAAACCATTTATTTGGTTTATCTCTTAATAATATAACTACAACATGATTGTATAATTATTTAATATATTTATTTGTTGAATAATAATTAAAAATAAAATCGTATTATGAAGATAAATCTATTACCTTTCACAATAATACAATTACACTAATTTATCATCTTAAAATCACAATATTTAAATTGTTATATTTATTAAATTATGAAGGTGACAACTTTGGCATCATTTAAAATAAAAAATATAAGTGTCATAATCACTTTTATAAGACACCAAACGGTTATATATTAGGTCATTGGATGATTATGGTATAAATATATACAACCAATAAGTTTTGGTCAGGTTTTTGGGCCTTTTAATGGGTATTATTATTTCAATAAAAACTATATTACTAATTTTTCACTTAATAAATAATTTCTGCATCATTAATGTATCACCATTAATTACAATTATTTAATCCCTAAAAATTATAAATAAATCATCATGATGTAGATAATATTATTATATTTATATAGACTATTCATTTTTGAAGTTTTATTTTGTTTATCACTAATGTAAAATTATTATACTTATAATATTTAAGAGAGTCACATGATGTCACTTTGTTTAGTTTTAATAATAATTAAATTATTTTCATGGTCAAAAGTCCATAAAATTAATCTAATCTGACCCTTAGGTGATATGGGTCTACCTTTATCCATCCAATATAATTTTTTCATGTGTTAGGGTAATTTTATAATATTATATTTACCCTTAATTACCTGTTTTACCTTTGACTATGGTAAATAAAATTTACCGTAGTTAATATTCATAATTCCCAAAAAATAAAAAGTAGCCAATTAACATAATTTGGACCCACTGATTCCAAATATGGAATCCATTTTTTCAAATTCAATACACATAAGTTACATAAATTAAATTAAAATTAATCCCATTGTCGAATGAAAACGGGTTTTTGTTTAAAACATTGCAGAAGATTGAATTGATTTAACCTACGGATTCAATGTAAAATAAATGATAATGACATACATTATATTAAATTGTAAAAATATATTATATTTATACTTTAAAACAATTCAATATTATAATTTAACCATATAAATTATTGTGATGAAAAAAATTGTTTTTAATTAAAATATAGCGTGTTTTTACTATTCATCAAAATATGAAAGTTACCAGAATATTATGAAAAATTTATCCAATGTAATTTTTTATTTCTTAATTCTGAAGAAGAATTTGATTTTGTAAAATTTAACTTATTAACATGTCAAAAACTAGATTTAATGTGGGTGCCCCATCAAAAGGCGGCAAAACTGCATTTTTTGAAAAATACTTATTTTACACGAAAAATTTATTTTGTTCTTATACCATGTTCTAGAAAATGTGTAAGATGAATAATAATGTTATAAAATTAAAACTTTAGTAAATACTATTCATAACCGCGAGTTCATAAAAATATTACAATAATATATCGTTGTTTAGTAAAAGCCGGTATTGCGTACAACACACGCTTTCGAGGAAGGTAGGAATTGTGTGTAATGCAAGCCAAGTTAGGGTTGCGTGTAGTGCACAACTCCTTTGTTGTTGAGTATAACAAAACAAATTGAATATATATATATATACTCAATTTTTCGTACAATAACTACTATCTAACAAACATGAAATTGTGTGTAACACGATCTAAGAATAGTGTTGCGTATACTCCAAGCTAATACGATGTTGTATATAGTGCAAGATAATCATGGTGTAGCGTACAACAGAAGATATGAAAGAAATTAAAACGAATATATCTTATAAAATCTCATGTTGTTACACTTCTACCTCAGGTGCATGGTATTCCCCGCCATCAGGATTTATGACTGGAGGATTTTAAGGAAGAATGACGCTACAATTCCAAATGCACTACTCATAAGACATCTTATCAATTGAAAATATTTCATATAAAAAACTATGATAGGTATATATCATTTCTATTGAAATGATCACTTCTCTCTGACCACATCAAAATCTAGGTATAAGAGGTGGAGGATACCATAATGTGTATATGAATGTGACAGAAACTACCATGTCCCAATTTCGGCATCCACCTAGAGGTTCCCCATACCCTTTTGGTCACGTGGCCTCAATAACATTTCCCTTAATGCCAGAGTCTATTGACTAGAAGTGGGGTCCATGGGTGTGATTATGGGGAAACTATGCCCTCATTTGCAGAGTAACACATCAGATGTTAACGAGATAGTAATTGTTGAAGCAGAAAACCATTGAATAGGTAAACAACGGATGTTATAAACCACTAGAGCACCACATATATATGTTTCATGATACATATATCTAGTAATGAATCCAAACTATTCACAATGATGTAATACAATACTAAACCCATGTAAAATAGAATACAAATAAAATTCTCCACAACATCACAATCCTCTGCTTCGTTCTATGCTCCCAAGCTCCGCAGTATTCAAGTACCTGAAGTAGAAGGGTGCTTTACCTTATCTATACCTGCAGTAATATAATCTATTTGGGCGCTAAATCATGACCCAAATATGGTGTGAGACAAATACCAATAGATAACCAGTAAAAGTTCTACACCAAACAATCAATGAATATAAATGGTATTCTATAAACAGAATGAAGAAGTAAATAAGGATGTACACATAGTAACAATTGTACAATTCCAAATGCATTTATTTTAGTATATCAAGAAAGCATCTAATCTAAAGTAGGTTACTATATGGGAATTACTCACAACATAACCGATTTGGTTCAACCAAAACAAACTCAAGAAACCCTCTGGGATGTACACACAGTCTAACACTTCTGGTTCAGCTTTAGCAAATACATCCTGAAGAAGTAGTAACCATCAATTCCCTATGGGATACCATATCGGTAAATAATAGGAACTCTAACTATTCAATCAAATATCCTATTCATTCTATATACTGTATTGAGGAAACTCAAAACACTAAGAGGGAGCATTTTTGTCCACCCCC
Organism: Viscum album; assembly: GCA_963277665.1. Taxonomy (NCBI): domain Eukaryota; kingdom Viridiplantae; phylum Streptophyta; class Magnoliopsida; order Santalales; family Viscaceae; genus Viscum; species Viscum album. Next base: position 332,081,969 of record OY728128.1, read on the forward strand.
TCCTATGGTCTCGCAACAGAAAAGTCAACAGACACTCTAGAGCATCCCTAAACATCAATTCTCCATATGGTCTACTACAATAGGTTCTCAAAACCATGTGTAAGTCAATCAAGAATAAAGGATAAATGGTAGTCAAATTAAACCTAAATAACTACAAGGCTAAACAGTCTACAACTTATCATATCATGTCAGATAAAAATCACTCCATCTTAACAGTACTTGGCATGGATAGCAAAGCAGAAGCCTACCAGGCAAAGCTACACCAAACAATAAAAAATAAGAAAAAAAAGGAAAAAGATAAATAGCCTTGAAAAGATAACCATATACACTAAAATTAACCTCTATCCAAACAAACAATGCATATTAGGTAATAATAGGGCTAAAACCATAAAAACACAATACCATGTTCTTGAGTATTGGGAACTTTTTCATAGAAAATTCAAAGACTAACTATGAAAAAGAAAAAACCACCTATGTCGGGGTCGTGAGATCACTATATGTGATCATATGGCCTTCAATCACCCTTGAACGTTTTAGATCTACAATAACATTAAAAAAATTCAACTGAGGATAACTCGTGAGAGACACAAAATAAAGAGATTATGTTCAAGAAGAATGGAGAAATCACTGATGCAATTCCATCGAAATCGAAGGTTGTCGTTTTGGAGAACGAATGGTGAGTCAGGAGCTCAGATAACATATGTGGCTGTATGGACGATCATGGACAAAATGGTTTGAGAAAGAGTGGGTTTTTTTCCATCAGACGCGACCCCCGTCTGTTTAATGAAAAACAATTACATAGAGTGTTATTTAGAAGTACACAGTGTGTACTTTCCATTTCAAGACTCCACATTAGGTGGTCTCCAGGTCCCCACACATGACCATGTGCTCGGCCATTACACAGCCATCATATGGCCACCTGTGGCAACTGAGTACTCGTCATGTACATAAATGTACATGGTGTGTACTCCTAAAATTTCCAGAAACTCCACTTTTACTCCCAAACAACCAAAAAAGGAAAACATACATAAAAAGAAGATGTGGATTCTTAGAAACACCCCCTTAATGAAATTTGTTCCCGAATTTCCTGAGTAAGGAGGCGTAGATGAAGAAACCTTGAATAGCTTTGGCCACTGTGATTGAATGCTGACATCCATGTCCAACATCTCATCATGTACTCGCCCATTCTTCTATAGCACTCATACAAGATGAACAGACCAACCACAAAGATCCTTCACACTTGAATCAATAATCTAGAAAGGATGATACTTGAAGGATGTTTCCTCCTCTTACTCAACCTCCTTGCATTGGTAAACATGAGACGGGTCTGAGAAGTAACGTCGAAGCTAAGAAACATCAAAGACATCGTGCATAGCCTAGTACCTCTTAGTTAACTACAACCGATATGAAACTGGAACAACTCTCTCCAACACCTCAAATGGCCCGAAGTACCTCTAGGAAATCATACCTATAATCATAATCCTCGTGTTTCCCAGCCTCATTGTGACATACTGGAAAACAATATCTCCGACCCCAAACTCCAAAGGTTATCTATGTCCATCAACATAATACATCAATCCTGACTATACAATAGCATTCATCTTCTGAATAAACTCTATTTGCTATGTGGTCTGCTGGACAAGATGAGGTCCCATCATTGATACCTCTCCAATATCCAGGATACATAAAGTTGATCAGTATGACCTTCCGTACAATGCCTTATAATGTTCCATCTAAATAGTTGCATGAAAACTATTATTGTAGCCAAACTCTAAAAAAGGTATGTTATTCTCCCAAGAAACTCCAAAATCTATGATGCATGCTCGAAGCATGTCTGCAGGCATGTAACAGCCCGAGATTTTATGAAAAATATTCTTTTTAATGTCTTGTGTTGTACGCTACACCAAAAGGAGCTTGCACAACACGCATCCTTGACTTGCCTTGCATTACACGCAATCGCGACCTTCCTCGATAGCGTGTGTAGTACGCAATACCGAGTTTCACTAAACAACGATATGCTATTAAAATATTATTAAAACTAGCCGTTATGAATAGTAATAACCACTTTTTGAAATTTTGTTAATTTTATTTTTCAAAATGAAATTCATTTTTGGATTCATAATATCAAAATTATCTTAGGGTGAAATTTTTGTAATTTTCGGACAACTTTCATATTTTGATGAATAGTGAAAATTACTAAATTATAATTAAAAACAACTTTTTTAATCAAAATAATTAATAGTGATAAATTATTAATTTGAGTGGTTTTAAAGAATATTTAGAATATATTTTTACAATTTAATACAATGTTGGTCATTGGTTGTAATTTCACATTTAAACCAGACATAATCAAGTGTCAATCTTTTGATAGATATTGTTTCTTAAAAACGCGCTATTTGTTTTAACAGCGGGATTTAATTATAAAAATAATTAATGAAACTTCTATGTTATGAATTTGGTAAAATAGACTTTATTTTTGAATTAGGAATATAAAATATAGCTTAGGATGAAATTTTGGCATTGTTCTGAAAAACATCAATTTTTGATGAATAGTGAAACTACTATGTGGTAGTTAAAAAAACTGAATTTTTCATAAAACTTAATTTTACCGCTTCTGTGAATGGAATTTCAAAAATCCGAAAGACACGGTTGATGTCAGTAAGTAAAATGTGGTTCAATGAGATGAAAATAATTTTTTGGTGAATAGTAAATTTTTACTTTTTTACAGCGGTTAATAGTAAATAGGGTAACTAAGGGTAAATATGATATTACTATTACCCTAACACATGTCCTAATTCTATTGGATAAGTGTAATTCGACCAAAAACAACCTTATGAATAAAATATGACCATTTAGGCCCACTTGGATTAGATTAGGACATTTATTATTAATTTATTTAAAGAAGGGTTAAAATAGTTAAAATCAAAGTTTAATAAGTAAATCATTTTTAATATGGGGTTATACATAATATAAATTCGACTATAAATATTCCTTATAAAGATAAAAATATTTCCTACATAATGGTATTTTATTTGTAATTTTTAGACATCAAATAATTTAATTTATTTATGACACAAAGATGATGCAATAATTATCTTATTTATGAAATATTGACATAAGTGATGTTATAAACCCCAAAATAAATGTAATTTGAGACTTTTTATGAATTACACTAATTTTCTAGGTTACTATGCTATATTAGTGTTGATTTAATCAACTTGGTTCGAACATATAATTCTGTTTTGACTTTCACAAAAATCATATATCAAATAGTGTCAAAATTGACACAAAATAGTTTTTAAATCAAATATTATATTATTAATTGTTATTTTATTCCTAAAAATATAAGGTTCGGCCAAATGACTTAGATAAGGATATATATATTAATAATAAACAATTTGGGGTTCGTTTGGCATGTTATAGTAAGTGTATTAACCATATAGTGAAAGAAAACAAAAAGACACGGTAAAAGTTAAATTATTTAACTTAGAGTTAAATCTAATTGATAAGGTTAAAATAATACCCTAAACTTGTCTAAATCCTATTGGATTATAGGATTTCGACCCATCCCCACTTTAGCTTCGAAATAAGACCCTTTGGAACCATTATAAACCGATTTTGACCTTAATATAAAATAATATTTTGAGATATTCCTAAGGTGCCCCTCTCCTCCCTTATAAAAGGGCACCTCCTCCCCCTTCCTCCTCACACCAATTTGAGCACTCAAGCTCGTCCAACCTCTGCCAAAATCCCTTCTCCACTTCCCTAGAATAATCCTAGAGGTTCTGGTCTTCTTCAAAGACCAATCTTAGTTCCCTAAGTGAAGGATTCAAAGAGGCGTTTCAAAGAAGAGGTAATATCCATTACCGATCTTTTCAATTTCATTCTTCTTCAACTTCTTCTTCTTTAGTTGTTTCATGAAAAAGTAATAACATAAGTATTACTTACATACTGATATGTTATTATAAATATGAAACAACCCTATTTCACCATCTATCCATCCTACGGAAAAAGAAATCACCGCGCGTGCGTACGTACGGAATACCGTCTCCACGACGTGGTGTAATCTATTTTCCACCACCACTTTACATGGATGGGTATAATGGTGTCAAGAATAACTATAAATAGTTATTACAACATCATATTGATTCTGATATATTGTATAATCCACTCCAATTCAATTCAATATTTATGGAAATGATATCATCGCTCGTGCGTACGTACGGACTACCGTCTCCACGACGCGATGAGATTCATTCTCCATGTTAACCATTTAAGAATGATTATAAAGTATATATAAGAAATAATAATGAAATATATGACATTATAAAGCTACTGTATTTATGTATATATATATATATGTATGTCATCTACTTACTTCCATTCAAGACAATAAGGAAAGGAAAACAGCGTTCATGCGTACATACGGACTACCGTCTCCATGAACGGTGTTTTTCATTTCATTTATCTATCTATTATATATATATATATACTGAATATATATGATATATAAATCATATTTTATATTCTGGAAGTAAGTAAATTATGATATAAGTAATAATAATGTCAAGAACAACAAGTCAAAACACCTACGATAAATGAAACGATTTTAACCAAAACGCTTCTTTAACATGGAATTTACAAAAGAACGGGTAATATAAAGTCATAAGTGAACCATATATGATATAATAACAATGAATATGATTCTATAATAAGTCAATAACATGATTTAAATCATTATACAGGAGGTTCGGACACTTACAAAGAAAGTCGGACCTAAGGTAAGGGAAAATATCACAATCTCTTTTTTATCCGAGATTGTTTATTCGTAAGTATTTACTGGGGTGTATTTTATCATCCACATCCATGTTCCCTCAATATGTAATATTATTTCCATCCACCTACAATTTGTTAAATCCATTTTTACCCTTCGGCGAGTTTTTAGCAATATGTATGAAAGGAATCTTTTGTCGTTTTTCGTACGAGGTACTTTTTGACTTTTCTGACAAAAGTACGAAGAATGTTTTTTTAACTTATACGGAAAGAATGGATTTTTAAAACAGTATTTCCAAGAAGCTTCCTTTACAAGTTTTCAGGTTTATTTTTAATCATCTTCTTTTATTTTAAAGCTGTATGACATGTTAAGAAAGGAAAAGTGTTTTTGAAGTAGAAAGGATATTTTCCTCAAGAATGGAGTTCAAGTATTTTATCAAAATTATTTTCCATCTAAGATAATAAAAGGGTTCTGTTTTTATCCCTATTATTACATTGGTTTGATTATGTTGTGATGGAAATATTTTTATGAATTCCTTTATCTTATATGAATTGTTTTATGATGTCATGTTGTTTAAGAATTCCATTTTTATTACATGGGTTATGCGATGATGTATGATTTATGATTATGTGGAACACATAAGAAAGGATTCATTATAAGATGGGTGGGACCTATATCTCCCTCCAATGCATTGGGTAAATATTTTATATCTCATGAGATAGACATGGCTGAAATGGTAGGTTATACCGGTTCAGTGAAACAGGACTGAAACGAGGGTTACTCGATTCAGAAAGGGACTTTGTCCACTAAGATAGTCTTGGAAATGAGTCTTGACTAACAAGAAATGATTCTCTATGATTATGTGTGTATGCCACAAAGTTTCAAGTTTTATGTTATGTTTATTGGGATTTCATTTCACTACTATGATTTATCCCATGTTATGAAATTATGCTCTCTTTTGCAGGTTAAGATTTCCAAAAGTTATGTTCTTATGAATATTATGTGATTGATTTTTCTTTTGTATACCCTTACTGAGAATTTGAGCTCACCCTTTTATGTTTTCTTTTCCCCAGGATATAAAGAAAGGTTTTAGGTAAAAAAAGGGAAGATCTTTATGGGAGATATTGAAGATCTTTCACCACGATTAGAAGATTACGTTCCGAGTTTCCAAAGACACTAAACTATTACGATCCTTGTGTGTGTGTGTTTTTTTTATGTACTAAGTATTCCGCAAAAGTAATGTAAAGTCTATGTACGTCAGGCTTCGGGTCTCTACAGTTGGTATCAGAGGCAAAGGAGGTAGGAATGTATCCGATCCTTGGGAACTCTCACATGTGAGCGTTGGACGAAGCATGGCTCTCCGCCCAAGGGCTTCATGAGGAAATCGCTGCCACTTGGGATGGTGGTGTGTCCCGCCCAGGGGGTGTAGCCGCCCATGGAGTGCCCTGATAGGTATCAACTATAGTCCACTGGAAGTAATTCCAGACCGTTACAGTTGGTATTAGAGGAAAGGTTTAGTCAACCTTTGGAAACTAGGATGCGAAAACGTTAGTGAGATCCCTAGAGATATTTCTACGGTATGTCTAGGGATGTCCCTAAGGTTAAGTATACGTATAGGTTATAGTACTAGAACTACGCTAACGATCATAGAATAAAACCTAAGATGTTAGATATTGAAGGTACTACCCCTTTATTATGTTATTTTCCCTAGCATGATTTTTGCCTCTCACACTATTCTTTTTTGGGTTTTAGAAAATGGCTAGAAACAAGATGATTCACGATAATGGAGGATATGATGGACAATGGAATGATATTATTCATAGTGAAATGGGATTTGGAAGTCCAAACATCATTATTATTCCGAATCAGCAATCTCATAATATGATCAATAAAGTAAAATTTGGTAAGTTTCCTGACTCGGCTAATAAGATAAAGATGGAGTTTTATGATGATCATAGAGGAAAGAAAGTTCAATTTCCCCTATGTAAATTATGTGGGAAGAGGCATCAAGTAGAATGTTTCAAAGGAACTGGAAGATGCTTTGGGTGTGGAAAAGAAGGACACAAAGCAAGTAAATGCAAAGGAAAAGGTTCAGTTAACAACATGGATGAGGATAATGGTATTGCTACGACATCAACAATGGTTAAATGTTTTAAATGTGGAATGTATGGGCATTATGCAAACCAATGCCCTAAGGGAAAGTCTCATGAAGATAATCAGTATGGTCGTATGGGAAGTATTTATGTGGATGATGATGAAGAGACTACAAATGATATGTGAGATGAAAGAATTGTTGAAGCTCGGTCAATGGTTTAAGAATGTAGTGGAATGATTACATGTTTATCATGTGTAATGTTGTATAAGTAATCTCATGGTACTATGGAATAAAGAGACATGTAAGGATTGTTACACTGTTGTCTGATTAATGTTACCAGTATCCATGAAAGGTTATTCAGATATTTTTGGAATGTAGATGATATGCGCATAATGAAGGGAAAATGAGAAAATGAAATGTTTAATAGTATTCATGAGCTCCTGATTAATATAAGGACTAAGTGATATCATGGTTTGAGTATATACAATTTTGAGGATTTTGGTATGTGGAAGGTGTTAACTTTTAACTACATTCAATTTTTCACTATGGTTCAATGGGTATTCAAGAGAATACATGATCAAGGCCTTTGAATGTTTGGAATGTGACCAACAAGACATATATATGGGGATTAACGACAGTATTAAATCTCTGGTTATCGTTTTCACTATATTATGAGAGTGGACTGCAGTTTTATGGATAAGCCTAAAGATTAGAATGGATTATGTTGGACATAAGTTAGTATTGTTTAAGGATAGAAGATTTTCGATATTATTGATGGGATGTTATAGTATTATAGTTTTAGAAAAAGGACAACCTGCAGGACGGGCGACAACCCATCGCTTCGGACAAGGCTGTGGGAATCGAACCCACAACCGAAGTGCGACTGGCCTTTATCGCCTACCACTGGCCTACAGGAAGTCCCTGTTTAGTAGAAACTAGTTTTATTATATTAAGCAGTATGATATATGAAGTATAAGCCCATTTTAGGAACCATATATGATTAATCCCACTATAGATCGACTTATGTATATAAATTTTTCTAACCTTTTGAGACAAATGGAATGACCCGACATTCTATCACATGATCTGCTAACACTTCACGAATAACAAATTCAACTTCATTTATTTAAGAGATGAAGTGGAAATTGTTAAAGGCACGAACAGCAGTGAGGTTCTACCAACATAAAGTAAGTATTTATTCTAAATCAAATTCTTTAACTTTAGGGAAACGATCTTGAAAACCAAAAATGTTGTCCTAGTGATCTTATATCTGATGAATCAGATGGTAACTTAGATCGTCACAAATTTATGGATTTGTGATTGTTGGCTTTTCCATAGCCATGTTCTCTACCACTCTCCATCCGAACATGATGGTTAGATTTTTCTTCCATATCCATATTTTCACCTATGTGGAAACCCAGTGATTAGTTTATTTGGGTAACCGTTACGTTTCATACTTTTGTTTTTAAAGATTAGTTTTGATATTCCTTTTTTACGATGTGGGTTTATATCAAAGAAACTTTCAAATAGTAAACCATTTATAACCCCGACGAATTTCGAGGGCGAAATTCATTTTAAGGGGGGTAGAATGTAACAGCCTGAGATTTTATGAAAAATATTCTTTTTAATGTCTTGTGTTGTACGCTACACCAAAAGGAGCTTGCACAACACGCATCCTTGGCTTGCCTTGCATTACACGCAATCGCGACCTTCCTCGATAGCGTGTGTAGTACGCAATACCGAGTTTCACTAAACAACGATATGCTAATAAAATATTATTAAAACTAGCCGTTATGAATAGTAATAACCACTTTTTGAAATTTTGTAAATTTTATTTTTCAAAATGAAATTCATTTTTGGATTCATAATATCAAAATTACCTTAGGGTGAAATTTTGGTAATTTTCGGATAACTTTCATATTTTGATGAATAGTGAAAATTACTAAATTATAATTAAAAACAACTTTTTTAATCAAAATAATTAATTGTGATAAATTATTAATTTGAGTGGTTTTAAAGTATATTTAGAATATATTTTTACAATTTAATACAATGTTGGTCATTGGTTGTAATTTCACATTTAAACCAGACATAATCAAGTGTCAATCTTTTGATAGATATTGTTTCTTAAAAACACGCTATTTGTTTTAACAGCGGGATTTAATTATAAAAATAATTAATGAAACTTCTATGTTATGAATTTGGTAAAATAGAATTTATTTTTGAATTCGGAATATAAAATATAGCTTAGGATGAAATTTTGGCATTGTTCTGAAAAACATCAAATTTTGATGAATAGTGAAACTACTAAGTGGTAGTTAAAAAAACTGAATTTTTCATAAAACTTAATTTTACCGCTTCTGTGAATGGAATTTCAAAAATCCTAAAGAAACGGTTGATGTCAGTAAGTAACATGTGGTTCAATGAGATGAAAATAATTTTTTGGTGAATAGTAACTTTTTACTTTTTTACAGCGGTTAATAGTAAATAGGGTAACTAAGGGTAAATATGATATTACTATTACCCTAACACATGTCCTAATTCTATTGGATAAGTGTAATTCGACCAAAAACAACCTTATGAATAAAATATGACCATTTAGGCCCACTTGGATTAGATTAGGACATTTATTATTAATTTATTTAAAGAAGGGTTAAAATAGTTAAAATCAAAGTTTAATAAGTAAATCATTTTTAATATGGGGTTATACATAAGATAAATTCGACTATAAATATTAATTAGAAATCTAAAACGATTTCCTACATAATGGTATTTTATTTTTAATTTTTAGACATCAAATAATTTAATTTATTTATGACACAAAGATGATGCAGTAATTATCTTATTTATGAAATATTGACATAATTGATGTTATAAACACCAAAATAAATGTAATTTGAGAATTTTTATGAATTCCACTAATTTTCTAGGTTACTATGATATATTAGTGTTGATTTAATCAACTTGGTTCGAACATATAATTCTGTTATGACTTTCAAAAAAATCATATATCAAATAGTGTCAAAATTGACACAAAATAGTTTTTAAATCATATATTATATTATTAATTGTTATTTTATTCCTAAAAATCTAAGGTTCGGCCACATGAATTAGATAAGGATATATATATTAATAATAAACAATTTGGGGTTCGTTTGGCATGTTATAGTAAGTGTATTAACCATATAGTGAAAGAAAACAAAAAGACACGGTAAAAGTTAAATTATTTAACTTAGAGTTAAATCTAATTGATAAGGTTAAAATAATACCCTAAACTTGTCTAAATCCTATTGGATGATAGGATTTCGACCCATCCCCACTTTATCTTCTAAATAATACCCTTTGGAACCATTATAAACCGATTTTTACCTTAATATAAAATAATATTTTGAGATATTCCTAAGGTGCCCCTCTCCTCCCTTATAAAAGGGCACCTCCTCCCCCTTCCTCCTCACACCAATTTGAGCACTCAAGCTCGGCCAACCTCTGACAAAATCCCTTCTCCACTTCCCTAGAATAATCCTAGAGGTTCTGGTCTTCTTCAAAGACCAATCGTAGTTCCCTAAGTGAAGGATTCAAAGAGGCGTTTCAAAGAAGAGGTAATATCCATTACCGATCTTTTCAATTTCATTCTTCTTCAACATCTTCTTCTTTAGTTGTTTCATGAAAAAGTAATAACATCAGTATTAATTACATACTGATATGTTATTATAAATATTAAACAACCCTATTTCACCATCTATCCATCCTACGGAAAAAGAAATCACCGCGCTTGCGTACGTACGGAATACCGTCTCCACGCCGTGGTGTAATCTATTTTCCACCACCACTTTACATGGATGGGTATAATGGTGTAAATAATAACTATACATAGTTATTACAACATCATATTGATTCTGATATATTGTATAATCCACTCCAATTCAATTCAATATTTATGGAAATGATATCATCGCTCGTGCGTACGTACGGACTACCGTCTCCACGACGCGATGAGATTCATTCTCCATGTTAACCATTTAAGAATGATTATAAAGTATATATAAGAAATAATAATGAAATATATGACATTATAAAGCTACTGGATTTATGTATATATATATATATATGTATTTCATCTTCTTACATCCATTCAAGACAATAAGGAAAGGAAAACAGCGTTCATGCATACGTACGGACTACCGTCTCCATGAACGGTGTTTTTCATTTCATTTATCTATCTATTATATATATATATATATATATATACTGAATATATATGATATATAAATCATATTTTATATTCTGGAAGTAAGTAAATCATGATATAAGTAATAATAATGTCAAGAACAACAAGTCAAAACACCTACGATAAATGAAACGATTTTACCCAAAACGCTTCTTTAACATGGAATTTACAAAAGAACGGGTAATATAAAGTCATAAGTGAACCATATATGATATAATAACAATGAATATGATTCTAGAATAAGTCAATAACATTATTTAAATCATTATACAGGAGGTTCGGACACTTACAAAGAAAGTCGGACCTAAGGTAAGGGAAAATATCACAATCTCTTTTTTATCCGAGATTGTTTATTCGTAAGTATTTACTGGGGTGTATTTTATCATCCACATCCATGTTCCCTCAATATGTAAAATTATTTCCATCCACCTACAATTTGTTAAATCCATTTTTACCCTTCGGTGAGTTTTTAGTAATATGTATGAAAGGAATCTTTTGTCGTTTTTCGTACGAGGTATTTTTTGACTTTTCTGACAAAAGTACGAAGAATGTTTTTTTTAACTTATATGGAAAGAATGGATTTTTAAAACAGTATTTCCAAGAAGCTTCCTTTACAAGTTTTCAAGTTTATTTTTAATCATCTTCTTTTATTTTAAAGTTGTATGACATGTTAAGAAAGGAAAAGTGTTTTTGAAGTAGAAAGGATATTTTCCTCAAGAATGGAGTTCAAGTATTTTATCAAAATTATTTTCCATCTAAGATAATAAAAGGGTTCTGTTTTTATCCCTATTATTACATTGGTTTGATTATGTTGTGATGGAAATATTTTTATGAATTCCTTTATCTTATATGAATTGTTTTATGATGTCATGTTGTTTAAGAATTCCATTTTTATTACATGGGTTATGCGATGATGTATGATTTATGATTATGTGGCACACATAAGAAAGGATTCATTATAAGATGGGTGGGACCTATATCTCCCTCCAATGCATTGGGTAAAGATTTTATATCTCATGAGATAGACATGGCTGAAATGGTAGGTTATACCGGTTCAGCGAAACAGGACTGAAACGAGGGTTACTCGATTCAGAAAGGGACTTTGTCCACTAAGATAGTCTTGGCAATGAGTCTTGACTAACAAGAAATGATTCTCTATGATTATGTGTGTATGCCACAATGTTTCATGTTTTATGTTATGATTATTGGTATTTCATTTCACTACTATGATTTATCCCATGTTATGAAATTATGCTCTCTTTTGCAGGTTAAGATTTCCAAAAGTTATGTTCTTATGAATATTATGTGATTGATTTTTCTTTTGTATACCCTTACTGGGCATTTGAGCTCACCCTTTTATGTTTTCTTTTCCCCAGGATATAAAGAAAGGTTTTAGGTAAAAAAAAGGGAAGATCTTTATGGGAGATATTGAAGATCTTTCACCACGATTAGAAGATTACGTTCTGAGTTTCCAAATACACTAAACTATTACGATCCTTGTGTGTGTGTGTTTTTGTTATGTACTAAGTATTCTGAAAAAGTAATGTAAAGTCTATGTACGTCAGGCTTCGGGTCTCTACAAGGCAGGTGAATCTTATGCTTGAACTGGCCATCTGTCGGGGGATGCTATACTGAACTCAGAAGTACCTGTGTACCCAATACTCTCTGAAGTCCCTACTAGACCAGAGAAGTAAAACGTGCATCCCTATCTGAAACAATATAGTGTGGAAATCCATGTAAAAGGACAATATCTTAGATTTACAACCTTTCCAACTCATCAACAGTGAAGGCCTCCTTAATCACAAAGAAGTGAGAAACCTTCGTGAGACCATCAATTACAACCAAAACTATATCACTCCCGTGAGGAAACCTCAAAAAACCTATCACGAAGTCCATCGCGACATTATACCACTTCCACTCCAGAATGGGTACATGTTTTTAAATCCCTTCTAGTTGTTGATGCTCTGCCATAACCCGATAATAGGTGGAACACCTCCTAACAACACCAGCAACATCTCCTTTCATACCTATCCACCAAAATTGACAGTGTAGATCTCGATACATCTTGGTGACATCAAGATGAACATCCAAACTGAGGAATGAAAGTCCCTCATCATCTATTTGCGTATATCTACTAACAACCATATATTCCCATGAAAAAACAAGATTGCATCTTTATCTATGGTCCATATAGGAAGAGGGTCCTCTCCTGACACATTTTCTTGCAGGACTAGGCCTTCAGAATCAGATAGTTTCCTCATTAATACTCAATCAATAAGAGTAGAGGTAAAATATTTAGAATAAATAAATATTTTCCCATTTTTGTTATACACCACCTAATAAATCTCAAGGTATAGAGCCATAAGATTCCACTAAGTACTGGCCTCCTGGAATTCCTATAATTGAGTGCTTCAACTCAATGAATCCGCCATAGAGTTGCCTTTCCCATGCATGTGGGTACAACCAAAGTCAACGGACTAAAGGTACTCAAACATAATTCACAGTCTCAAAATTAGGTCATGTTGATTGAATATATACATGATAATTTTGTGTTCACTGAAAACCACTACATGCTCTCTGAGAAGATAATGTCTCCAAGAGTGTAAGGCATGAAAAACTGCAGCATGTTCGAGATTGTGTGTCAGGTAATTCATCTCATGGGTCCTCAACTACCAAGAACAATATGCAATAACCCCTTCCCTTTGTATAAGCACTTCTCCCAGCTCGATACCCGATGCATCAAATTATACAGTCGGTGATGAAGTCAATATCACTTTCAGCTAAAAAGAGGCTAACTCACATGATTTTGACCACAAGTACATCACACCCTTCTTAGTCAGGCCCGTCCGCAACACTGCTAAGTGTCAAAAGTTCTATATAAAAATCCTGTAGTAACCAGCCGACCCTAGAGAACTTCATACCTCAAAGATGTTATTTGGATGCTCCCAGGAAACTAATGCTCTCACATTCTATGGGTCTACTGACACTCTTGTCTATAAGATAACATGACCCAAGAGGTTAATCTGTTCCATACAAAAGTGGCATTTGGAGAGCATAGCATATAAATGATTCCCTCTTAGTGTATTCAAAATGATCTCAAGATGTGTGGCATGGTCGTGAAGATTGTGAGAGTACATGAAGAAATCATCTATGAAGGATTCCACGAAATAATTAAAGTGTGGATGGAACACATGGTTCATCAATGTCATGAAAACTATAGGCGCCTTTGTGAGACCGAACGTCATAACAACACACATGTATAAACCATACCTACACCGAAAGGAAATAATAGGTACATCTGATGGTCTATTGTGAAACTTATGGTATCCATACCTCATGATAATCTTCGAGAACACTCAGGCTCCTCAAAGCTGATCAATGTGGTCATAAATCCCCAGAAAGGGATATTGGTTCTGGACCTCCAACTGTTTGAAATTCTGATAATCCAGAAAAATTCTGAGGGTACCGCCCTCCTTCCTCACCAATATTACAATAGAACCCCAATGAGAAGTACTGGGTCAAATTAAACCCTTTTCCTGCAACTCCTCCAACTGCTTCTTGAGCTCCTACCTCCCTGGTGTATCCATAAAATAAGGATAATTAGACACTGGTGGCACTCCTAGCACATTCTCAATAGAAATGTCCATCTCTCACTCTAGAGGGAAACCTGAAAAGTCATCTGGAAAGTCATTCCTAAAATGATCCACTACTAGATGAATGTCCATCTGTGTAGTCACTGGTCGTACAGATATTGACTAGCAATCTAGGCTGTAAATCCACTCAAACCATGTTGCTCGGGTCCTGCTCTGCTCACCTGAATATCCCATTTTCCCTGATGAAGAAACAATATGCCCTCCGGTGATGTGAAACTAACCCTGTGGTGATATAATTCAACAACAACCAGGAAGGGAACTTACCAACCCGTATTGAGAATGCAAAATAGCCTATCATTTCGTGGACATAAAGGTCTAATAGGAAGTCACACCCACCAACCTCTAGAGGTAACTCCTTGCACTGACGTACACTAGCTGTTCTTTTCCTCGACGAAGTGTCTAGCATCAAGATATTAGTAAAAGAAAAGATAGAAATCCCAAGGCTCTCAACAACAACAACAAAAGATATAATGCTATGTGATGCCCTTGTATCCAAAAGCGTAGAATCTAGAACTGATGAAACTAGGATTGTTGCACGAACTGTAGAGGGTCCGAGATCCTGCTCTTAATGGCTATGCTCTACTACAAAATTCTGACAAGCACTATAGCCCTGCAACCCTGCCTGCCCACTGTGAGTTGATCCACCCTATTTTCAATGAAATCCTCTTGACTGGATACCATGTCCATGACCTCCACCAAGGCCTAAATGGCCCGAAGAGCTCCAATTACCTGACTGATTAGAAACTGGTGGTGCTTCTCTAGAATGCGATGTCATAAATGAACCCCTTTCACCAGTTGTAGGTGAGAAGAACTCAGAGAAGCCCCGAAGATTACCAATTTTTCCACACGATCGGCACAACAATAGGTCTCTCGGGGAATGTGGTCTCTTATTTCAACTCATCCCTCATTAGCAACACACCACGTGGCCAGAAAAAGATGTATTCCACATACTAAGATCTCCACATGTAGACTCACTCTGTCACTTCCTACTGTCGGTAGGAGGGATACAATATCCAGATGTCGAACCACTCTAGCTCACCACTCTAGACTCCCTCAGATTGCGCTATGCAATGAGCACCTAGATGACTATATATGCCATGGAAGTCAACCTAAAGATGTTCACCTGAGATTAGATGTCGTGCCTGAGACCATCGTTATTCATCTTGGCTATAAATAAAAAATCACCTCTTTGAATAGGCATGAAGTATTATAGCTCTATGGAGAATGACGGCTGAGTCCATCATCAAATGTCCTTGGAATAGTGAGTCAACACTTGTATCGAGAATGATGGCTGGTGCCAAGACTATCACAACTAGAGGATCTATCGGTAGTCCCTAATCAACCATGTCTATTGTCTGATCACTTCCTTATAACTAGCGGATAGCTGGAGGACTTCTTAGTGGCATGACAATTTATGGTCAAGTGCACACCATAGATCAAGATTAACAGAGACAGAAACATAGAAGTTTAAGACAAGAAGAGAGAAAGAAAACATTCTAGACTTTCAAAACATGGATACATGGCGTGTAAAATTCCTACACAGCGTGTTCCGTTAAACCTTCACAAAGGCATGTAATTTTTCCAACCCAATTCTTCTAACACCCCAAACACATGGCGTTTTGTCATAACACCCATCGTGTACTTGAATCCTCTTCCCCTACTAGAAGTCTTCTAAATGGTTAAGACACACGATTCCCCTAGAACAATACTACATGGTGTGTTAGTGCTAGACACAATGTGTACTAGATGAAATTCACCAACCCATGTTGTTAGTCACACATCTAGTTACACAACTCACTGTACATGGAGTTTTTATCTCAGACACGGTGTGTACAAGACGGTTTCTACATTCCCATGTCGGTCGTTACATGTTCAGATACATGGGTTACACTACACAACATGTTTACGCTTGAAACGACTAGTATAATGTATGTTTTATCCATCTGTGTCATTAGTCAAACAGGTGGACCCTTGGTCTATGCAACATGTCATGTACATACTATACACAGCGTATCCCACCAATGAATTCCCATCCCCATGTCTCTTCCCACTCAATGAGGGACACAGTTAGTCACTATACGACATGTACATAAAGTACAAGACATGTAATTAATAAAAACTGTTCCTTCCCAAACAAAAGGACACATGTCATGTATTCATAATTAAACACCATGTAGTGTATGATTTTACAGACAATAAGCCTCATAAATAACTATGTAATCTAGAAAAACCCTGAAATGAACAATAAAGTTCAAAATTCTGATATGTGAGGGCCCAAACTCCCCGCAAATCAAATATCGACATCTTATACATGTTATATATAAACATAAAAGAGACATGATCCACCAATTTATGGTCCATGAGGGCCCGTAACACCTTAAGAACCAATGTTTAGAGTTCATTTAAATAAAACCTTACACTATTCAATACCCTATCAAAAATAGGTATTCTATCAAGGCATATATCACAAAAACATGCATATCTAGCACAATATCTATCATAAAAACATGCATTAACTAATTCACCCTAAATGAAATGACAAGAATGCAGGACATGTTATATCTAGAAAGTTCCTATACAACACATGAGATGGAATAGACTCATCTCATTTGGTTTCAATAGAAATAGAACCTCAATAATATCATCAATAACAACACAAAACATGTGAAATGTCCAATAGTGAAATCAAATTAATTATAAAATTGAAAAACTGGAAAAATTTCAATAACAAGGTAAATTGGATTTTACTTGTACACAAGTTAGATACTCGCAAGAATAACTTAATTCCATGCACCTATTTCCTATTATCCTTGGATATAGGCTCCAAATAGTAAGTCAAGAAGAAAAGGAATCTTTTGTTTTGACTTTGTAACATCCTAGTTCCAAGATCCGCCTAGTGGTGTGACTTACATGAATGGTCACATGGCCTGAAGAGCATTTCCCCAAATTTCAGAGACTACCAACTAATAGCGAGTGCACTGGGTGTGATTGTGGGGAAACTATGCCCTTTATTTGAAGAGTAACACAGTGTAAGTAAAACATATTGCAATAGTGGAAGCAGTAAAACATGCAATAGGTAAACAGTGGAAGTAATAAAAAACTGGAGCACACACACACACACAAATATATATATATGATGCATGGAACACATGTCTAGGAAAGAATTCAAACATGTCACAATTATGGAGTACAATAATAAAACAAATTACCACAGAAAATAAATAAAATACTCAATATAATGTCCTACCTCAGCTTGGTACCATGTACCCCAGCTCCGCAACAATCAGGCACCTAAAGTAGACGATTGATTTCCCCTATATATACCTGCATCAATATAATCTGTTTGGGCCCAATGGAATGACCCGAACAGGGTGTGAGACCACCCTCTGTTGGAAACCACCCAAATTACTATTACAAATAGCGAGTGAATATATATGGAAGGTAATAAACCAAATGATGTGGTAAACAATGATGTACACATAATAACAATTCTATAATTTCAAATGAATTCATTTTCATATATCAGGTATGAAACTAATCAAAAGAAGGTATCCCTCTAATAAGTACTCATAGACTAACCCATATAGTTTATCCAAAAACAAACATGAGCATCCATTTGGGAAGTACACACAGTTTATCCCTTCTGGTTCAGCTTTGGCGAATACACTCAGAAGAAGCACTCACTGTCAATTCCCTCTTTGGTCTCATATTGGTAACTAATAAGCACTCTGAGGAAGCACTCAATGTCCAATTCCTCCTATGGCCCATATCGATGAAACTACAGACACTCTGAGGGAGAACATACGTCCACCCCCTTTTTTCTCGCAACGTAAAAGTAAATAGACACTCTAGAGAAGCCCTCAACGTCAATTCTTTCTATGGTATACTTCACCAGGTTCCCAAAGCCCTGTGTATATTAGTCTTGCACGAAAAATACATTGTAGCCAATGTAAAACTCAATAACTACATGACTAAATAATCTACACCTTATCATAGAATGTCAGATAATATTCACTCAATCCTAACTATACAAGGCATGGAAAAAAAAGAAGCAGCCAAACAGGAAAAGCTAGACCAAATGGTAAAAATAATGAAAACATGAGAAATACATTCATAGCCTGTAAAATTTTACTATATTCACAACAATTAATCAATATCCACACAAAAAGGGAATAATAGGTAATAACAGGGCTAAAACAATAAACACACCATACCCCATTCTAGTGTATTTGAAACCTTTTCACATAAAATTCAAAGACTAACTATAGAAAGGTACAAACCACCTACCTCAGTGTCGTGAGATTGATATACGGGAACTTCAAGACATAAATATTCGTATAACATCTTAGTTCTTCAAAAATGTTAAAAAATTTCATCCAAGGATAAATCTCAAGTGGGGAGAAATCGATATATGATGTTCAAGAAGAAAGGAGAGCTCTCCAATGCAACTCCTACGCAATCGGCGATGGTTGATTCAGTGAACGGACGACGAGTCAGGGGCTCAGTGAAGATATGATGTTTTATGGATTCTCCTGGATGAAATAGGTCGAGAAGAGTTGTGTTTTTTCTGTCAGATGTGACCTTGGTACATTTAATAAAAAATGCATATACCTGACATGTCCTTTAGAAGTACACGGTCTGTACTGTCCTTTTCCGGCCTTCGATTTAGGTGGTATCTAGGTCACCAAAAATTAAGATTTTCTTAATATTACATGGCCATCACATAGTTACCAGTGGAAACTAGGTACACGGTGTGTAATTTAATGTACACGGGGTGTACTCCTGAAATTTCCAGAAACTCATCTTTTTTCAAAAGAACAACCAGAAAAATAAAAACATACTTGAATAGATGATCTGGGTGCTTACAGAAACCCCACTATCCTCTACTAAGGTAGGGTTCAGTTCTAAGTCTCTGTGTCAAATATATATATATATATATATATATATATATATGATGGCCATTTTCACTTTAAATGTCATATTAATTTTAATTTTTTTGCTCATTCGGATATTTAAATCTCATTAAATGGTTGAATTAGACGGATTACCTTTTCTAATCCTTAATGTCTCATACTCCTTATAAAAACATGGAATATACTAATTAAACACCATAAAATGTTTCATCCAATGTGACAGATAGTCCCTGGCTCAAAATACCATAATTAACTACTGAATGTGTCTTCTTTAACCTATGATAGAAAACACTGTTCGGTTAAGAAAGTAATTTTATATTTCAATAATGTTTTTCGACCATGGAAAAATGATATACCGTTACACATATAATTAAGGAACTGATAATATATAATTTAAAAATTCACACTGAATGAATACGTGTCATAGAAAAATGTCTTGCATATTAGTCCTATTATGCCTATAATGATTCATGTAATAAAAATACCTCATTTCATCAAGCCATGGAAAATAAATATCATTTAAATAATACCAAAAATAATAACACTATAAAACAAGTTCATCACCCAATAGTGAATTCATATCAATCATAAAAATCATAATCAACAACTAAAATTTCCCATCCCAAGTAATTTTGTTTTACCCCGTACGTAGATTAACTTCTTCTTGGAACAAGGTCATTTACAAATTACTTTAACATCAAGTCTCTTGTAAAATTCCCAAATAGAATGAAAAAGGGAAATAAAAGATCAGATAGCATTTTTGATGTCCTGATTCGGGATCCACTTAACCAGTTCCGCGAGCCAATAGGTCACATGGCCTCATGCATGCCTCCTTGTATGCTAGAGGATGCCGAAAAGCAGTGAGTGTGTAATGGGTGATATAGTGGAAAAACTATACACTCATATTCGAGTGGTATAGAAGATGATACAATAAACATACAAAAATGGAAGCATGTATTCTCATACATAAAAAATAAGCAGTAGAGGTGTAAATAATTGAACCTATGAATAATAATTAAAGAACACTATGAAGATTCATATACCTAGATTGTTGGAATACTGAATTAGAAAACTATTAATAGAGGATAAGTGGATACAATCACACTATAAATAAGATCAAAAATGAAAAAAGGATTCTCCCCTTGAATCATGTTCATGAGATCAAACCTTTTCTCATATGCTCTAACAATCAATAAAGCATATCAAAACCCAGTAGTAAGAATCATTCCATTATTTGTACCTATTGGAACATAATATTCTCACATTCCAAAGACAACCCAAGATGTGTATGATATAAAATATCATTATCACACCATATATAGTGTCTATATGTAATATAAGAAGTGATAATAGCTAAACATTATTCATGTATAAACAGAATAAGAAACAAGAATTGAAATAAATAAACAACCCACTCAGGTTCCACAAGAATAGCAGGTGGCTCTACCTTCTTCAGATCATGTCTAGAAAAAGATTCCGATGAGTAACTATATATATAGTAACAATGTATAAATATTATAATTATTTATTTCATCCTCTAATATAGACCAATTATTTTTGGACGTAATGGGCCATATACATAGAATACTAGGTGCTGGAAAGATAAATGCATAACTCAGTCATCCATAACCATTCTGAACATGCATATAATATCTAGAAACATTGTATATTCCCTACATCACATAATTAGTGGTATATTCCATCATCATCATTTTATATGGTATGAAAATTCACAATGATCATTTAATAAATCATAAAAAAATGGCATGGTATTACTACACATTATAAGTTATTTCATTATTTTATTCAATTAGTTTATATAAAATAAAACCATCATGAATAATTCAACCTATATAATCAAAACCATTTAATTCACTAAAACATTGAATTTAAATTTACAATGTTCTAGAGGAAATTAGGAGGATCCATGGTAAAAGGAAAATTAAATATATGGGAAAATACATTTACAATGATGGTCCAAGAACATAGTAGGTGACATGGGTTCAATGAATTATAATATAACAGAGTAAAACAATTTATAATCTATGATGAATTATTATAAAACATTCAAGGAAATTAAACAATTAACCATAAATGGAAATTCAATGTGGAACACCCACGTGGTGTCCATAACTGAGGTCAACATCCTTAAAAATACTAAATAAGGATAAAAATGTGTATATAGTGGTGCTTAGATAAATTTAATATGAAGAACACAGTTAAACATGGACACGATGAAAATGACGACATGCCAAAAAATGATAAATCTTCAAATCACTCAAAATCATTGGAAAAAGGATGAGAGAAAATACCTTAGAGAAATTTCTAACTTCTCATTAGATGGAATCCTCATATTTGAATTTGGTTGGAACAAATTGATGAATTATTTCAAATCCCTAAAAATGGTGAAAAAAATAATAGACCTAAATAGTAAAATAGATCATAAGAAAAACTAAAATAGGAATGTAGAAGATTATAGATCATTTTGAGATGGATATGATGCTTCCGATGGATATTGATTCAGACAATGGATCATATAGATATCTGAATTCCTAGATTTAGGCAGAGAAGAAGAAGATCCATGAGAGAATTGGGGATTTACATCTACTATAATGAATAAGATAAAGTGATAAACTAGATTAAAAGGATCATTAAGGGGAAAAATACTTTTCATCCTAAAAATGGGGAACATGTTTGGCCAAATTGTCTGGACTAAAAGTGTGGCCAATCTATGATCAATCCACTACTTAAGGAATGTCCCCACCCAGTTAAGTCACTTATATCCACGGACTATGAAAAAATAGTATAAAACCCCATAGTCAAATGCCTTCATTTTTTAAGATGGTCATGCACCTAGAGTCAAACAGTTACAGAATCAAAATGCATCTTCTATTGACCCTCTGATTTTCCATGCACAAAATGTAGAGACCTCATGGGCTGGGATGCATGGTTTTTACTAATAATGTTACTGAGTCCTTTCCAAAAATTCTTATGGTTCTGGGCTCTGATAAATCCCCAAATACCCATGTTACCTCTGTGACTCCATTGAGTAACATTATAAGGGACATTTAAAGGAACATAAAAAAAATAAAATCCATACATTCTTTAAATAATGGTTCATTACAACAATATTGTATGAGTGTTATTCTAATTCCCTAAGGTAGGTGGTCTATAACATTTCCATAAATTCACAATATTCAATATTTATTCACCATCATTGCACTTGCTAAAACTTTTGGTAATTTCCCTTAAATTGAGTAGTGTATCAAATTAGTTATTAAACTAGTATTTTAGGCCCTTATAGCACCATTCCATTGTTTACGGTTCCAATGCCACAAAAATTACCTTCATGGATGGAATATTTATCTACACCTAAACTAAAACCACCCCCTAGGAGTTGATGTGAATGCCACCTTCTAGTAGAATCATTTTTAAATTAAATGTGATAGTTAAGGGATGATTAACTCAAGATCATTACCTCAATTGTGAGCAATGTGATTAAATGAATGGTTTAAATAAGGTGGTTGTAATCGGAAAAAAGTATCTATAGTGTTGTACATTTTTTTGGGTTGGTTGTAATTTTTTATGGACAATAACAATTCCTCATCTTTTTTTTATATTACATGTTTATAATTGATATAATGATATGGAAATGAATATGGAAAAGTCATTATGGAACTAAATTTTATTACTTATATAGAATCTAGAAGGTGGATCATGTTATGGAATGTACAAACCCAATATTTATTTCATTTTATATTAGGATTCCATGAAAATGACACTGGTTTCTTGGCCCATGTAGGTCCACACAATTTTGAGTTCACCAATGAAGAGTACCTTTTTCTTAAAGAGGATGTATTTCTCTTTTCCTTAGGTCTTGGCCCATGTAGGTCTAACACTTTTAATATATGTACTGATTGATGACACCAGTATTTACATTCATATATCAAAATTTATAACTTGATCTTAGTTTTACAATCTATTCATGGACTTTATTATATCTATAATTCATTTTATAGTATTACTTATTATAACTACATAGTGTGATAGTTTTTATACCCCACATTGATTAGTTATTAACAGCTATGGTGGTGACCTAACATGTTTATCTCACCCTCTATTTGGCCTATTATCTGGTAACTGAATAGACTTGATGGATTCATCTAGAGTTAATGGAAAGCACTCAGTCATGGATGCTTTATTGGACAATACCATGGAAGATTAGAAGCATAAGATCAAGACTTATTTCATGATTATTGGAGATAAATTTTTCATTTGTTATACTTGTTTTTATTGGATTCCTATTACCATATATTCTACTTTTTTTAGTATCATGAAATTATCATCATTGTATATATAGAAGACCTGGGCTACTGATTCTGCATGTTTATTATATCAATATTTTGAACTTCATTTCTTGATGTTTTATTATGTTTCCACTATTATTATTCATTATAATGTTGTGTTATACATTGGTAATGTGCGTATAGTCTCCCCATAATATACTCTTAAACCCTCTTTACTAGTTGGAATCCTCTAACATACAAGGCGGTAAACCTAAGGCCATGTGGCCAACCAGAGTCGGTTACTTATTAGTGAATCAGTTAATGGATGTTACATGAGGTGTATCCCGAAACAGATGGTCTAGATACAAATGTTTCAGATGGATGAGCATTTAAGATAAAGATCATTAGAATGTGTAGTTTCATATGGTTGAGTGTAAGATATCATATTTAATTAATAAATATTATTTATTTAAATTAATATTTTTTTCTATGCTTGTGTTACCATTGAATACTACGTGAGCTAGAACAAATACCCAATTAGAAGACAATATGCGATTTATAGGTGATATAGAACATGTATTATATTATATCATATAGTGAATATATATGTCATGGTGTGAAACCAAATATAGAATGGATTAATTATGCACATTGGAATAAAACCTTATAAAAAACCATTTGTTGTTTTTTTAATTTTATTACTACAACATATGGGTAAGGGGTTGAAATAATGTTCAGAGTACAACAATTTATAGAGGTTTATTTTATGATTAAAGAAATTATAAAAGAACACCAATGATTCAACACCCCCATATCAGTGGAATATTGTTTTCCTAGGAAAATTAATTAAATGGAATCTTCTATTATAGAATTTATTGTCACTTAAGTCGTTTATTTGAGTAATGTCCCATATCAATGTACCTGAAACATCTAACATTTATTGATTATCTCATTCCATTACACTCATGATCTTTATAACATTTCAATCAATATTTAATTTAATCCCTAAACCCCCTTAAGAAATCCCCTTGGTTTTTAACCCATTTTAATACATATATAGAACTCTAATCTTGGATTATTTTCTTTTATGGTAGTTCATTCAACTTAAAGATGATGAATTTTATTATTCTCTGATTTCCCACAAATAATTTTTATCAAAAACTACTTTTCTCTCTTGATAGTACTTTTAACTATCTATTTATATGTTTAAAAATGTTTGAGATACAAATGATCTTAGAATAATTGGATTTATAGAATAAAAAACATGATCAATCTATTGTTTTGGATTGAATATATTGTCCATAACAAACCATTCGTAACTTTTTAAGATACCCTCACAATCAACCACTACCTCTTATTCCTTTTATTAATAATTTAATAATTTTATTTCTATATCAACACAATTTTCCCGAGGATAATATTTTTCTAGAAAAAACACATTAAATTTCTTCATCTTTAGTTTTTTTTTCACCTCAAGATTTTTAATGATTTGAATCCAAGAACACCATTAATCAACATCACCTCATAAAATATATATATATAAGATAAATTTTTTCTTCTTAGTACTCTCCAATTCTCTAATGATCTTCTCTATATACTTTATAAATAAATTTGTCACTATTGGACGTGTGTTCCCACTGAATGAAGTAAACTTTTCTTCACAGATCGTTGAAAATATGTTGATATATATGAAGTGGAAAATTTATTTTTCTATGCATAAAGGGTTATTTTTTTATAAAATATTTTAATTTCTTTATAATAATAATATTTTTTCCATTACTAAGATTAACTCCAATATCCCGATTATATATCTAATCTTCAAATTGTCCTCAATTGTTGCCTTTGATTCTATTCCTTCTTCAAGGTTTCATTATCTAATAAATGGAATAACATAATTTGTAATATTATAAGATAATAAGGTATAAAAAATTACATCTATATCCCATTATCCTAAAAAACTATCCTATGTGGAGGATAACTATCAAACAAACTCTACAATAATATGTGGAGTTCCTTTGAAGGAAAAATCTATATATTCTATTTCTGATCAAATACATATTGTTATGAATTTTTTTACTGAACCATACTATGATACAAATTATCACACACATAAATGTAGTAATTGAGAGATGGTTGGATACTCATTACATGGTAATCCCATTATATGAGAAAAAATTTCTGATAATCAATTTTCAGTATTCCTTAAGATTTAGATAAATAAACCTTAATTACAACATGACATATTACATCTTTTGAGTACAAATTATAATTCATTAATGTTATCCATATATTTGATCATACAAATTAATATTATTCATGAATATGTAACTCAAAAACATAATGAATGTGTTATCTCAGATACTCAATAAGGGTTATCATATAGAAGAAGATAACATGTGATACTAATGAAATAAGAAATATAGCAAGAATAGATAACAAATCATTTATTATCAATTAATGGATATCTATAACATTTCCCATTGATAGAAAAAGATTTAAAAAATTCTATTAATAAAATGAAATAATATATTGATAAAATAGATAACAAGAATATATAATATATGTCCTAAAAAACATATCATTATTGACATGTTTCAATAAAAAATATATACAGGGTACATATGATATTGTTTCACTATCATAGTTGTCTCATGAGAAATATTAGTGCATAGAGGAGATAAATAATTCAGGTTCCATACCTTCATATAAAATTCCAATACATTCAATAATTTATTAAACGAGCATTTGAAATATTTGGAATAATGTTTAATGGAGAAAAATGTATCATATTTTCTCAATTAAGAGCATCATTAATGATTTTCATATATAGAACCAAGGATTATAAATTAATGTTAATATATTTCCATATTTAATGAATTTGTAATTACATATTAATTAATAACCAGGAATTATATAAAGAATAAAAATGTATTCATAATATTCAAATAAGAACACTTATCAAATGAGTGGTATAGAATTGTAGATATCAAGTACTTATAAAGATTAAGATTATCAATGATTTTTTATGAAATTGAACACAAATATTTAAATTGGTAAAATTAAAAATTAATTTGTTAAAAAATTATATTTAAAAGTTATGGGTATTTGAATATAGAGTTTTGATACTCATTAAAGATATAAAATTTCATTAAGGAAAGAATAAATTTTCAGCAAGTGTTGCAGAAAACTTTATCTTGTTCCCAAATCGAGTTTAATGCAATTAAGTCCCAATAGAGTCTCCAATATGTTTATATATTCCATTATTTCTAATAAAACACCCCTCTTAGAAACAATAGATACATAATCCCACAAATAAATGGAATACATGGTGAATTTTTTAATGATATCTATGTGTATGTGAATTTTTATGTATAATAACAACTTATGAATGTTTTTTAATATTATAGAAATAGGGTATAACATGAAAAGGATATCAAACATAGAGTATATAAAATTATATCAAAAAAATAATTCAATATGAAATCGGATATTGAGAGGGATACTATATTGAAAATGTATATATTAAAGAAAAAGGGAGATAAAAAGGACCCTTACCTCACTTTAGCTTCCCCGAATAGAGTCATGCCTATAATAAATAACCCTTAATTATTGAATAAAGAGATAAGAGATACTCCTTGTTAGATTAATGAAGTGAGAACATTAAATTTTTTGTGGGAGAAATGATATATTGAAGTGTAAATTTATAGGTTTTGTGAGTGGAATTTCATGGAATAATGTTTTAAATATTTTTTTCCATTATATAAGGTTGTCCCTACCTCACATAATCCTCCACTATAATTGGTAGATTGAAAATTATTCAAAGGTAAATACATAGAATTAATTTATTTATTATTACAAATATATGATAGCATATCTTCCATATTTCAACATTTACTACCAAATTCTAATACATTTATAAAAAAATACAAGATTTCACCCCTTAGAAAAATTTGACATCGTGATTCCAAATATAAAATTCTTTTTCAATTAAAACACGAATTATATAAATTTTATCTCTAAAATAAGTTTAATTTATTTAAAATATGTGGTGTTAGAGTAAACCCCATTTCATTTCTAAAAGAATTTTCACTTTAGTACATTTTTCACACCATGAAACAGAAACAAAAATCATACTAAAATAATCCATAACTGAATGCTATAAAATGTAAGAGCTTTTATGGTGTGTCTTGTACAATAATTAACCAACATTTATTTATACTAAAAATAAATTATCTAACATATTATATTGATCGAAGCTCAGTTTTTCATGTTTTTCTTTTTGTTGGTCAAATAAAAATTGTAGGGATACTAAATCCCTTATAAGATCTTATAAATGAGGTTTACATGGGATGTGTATATTGACTGAGGACATGGTTTATCCCTTATGAATTAATTATCAATCATCATTTACCTTAATACAAACGAATTCTAATTGTCCATTTTTAATGAATATATTTATAGAGAACATAATACTGAGTGGTTATAATGTGAACTGGTGATATAATGGTTACATTTACTCATTCTTGCACTAAAATTACTTAAACCAATATCCTAAATAAAACTCTATAGTATATTTAATTGAATATATAGATTATGTGGATAATAGTTTTTCACTTTTGTACCATTATTGTTGAAGTAATGATTTTTATTAGAAAATATGATCTAATGGACACCTACATTGTTCTTGAATTATTTTTATTTTTCTATTTTCAATTATTTATTATAATGGTATTAGTAAACAAATGACTGGGATTTATAGTACTAAATTTTTAATAATTTATGACAATTTATTACCAGAATTTTTTGTGATTTACATTCAAATACTTACACCAGTCAATTACATGTATATGCAGAGATATATTTGATGTTTATACCAAGACTTTATACTCACACCACGCATGTAAACCTTAATAGACATGAATTTTTTTTTTCAATTCATTTAAAGATAGGATAATATATAGATACTAGGATTTTAGTCACAATAACTACACATTGGTGTTTTATTAGTTGTATAAGTCTCCATGAGTAAATAAATCATGGGTTCTAGCATTGGTATGTTTTTGTTTATGAATATAACCATATTAATATAGAATTCAATATTTATAATTGTTATGTTATTCAATAATGTGTTTATTTTAACCTTTTAATATTTTTTTCATACATAAATATTTCTAAATTATATTATTATATAGATACAACATGTACTTTCAATATATTCCTTTTCATTATTTTTTGGGAATATTTGATACCCAAAAAGGCCATTCAGATCATTATAATATTTTATCATTGATCTATTTTGTAGAGGAAAGAGGTTAAATCATTACCTTAGTATTTCATTATAACTTATACACTATTCTCCATTTCATGTAAATTAGGTAACACACATTGTTTTTTTTGAATATTACTCTTGTCGATGAATAATATTGGATGATTTATTGAAATAGGGATTAATGATGTGTTTTGGTTTTTTTTGGAAATTATAGGTAGAAGATATGGTATTTGGATGTTAGGTTAAACTATGTATATCTATAGACCTCATGGATATTGGATAAAACTATGCAACAAAAGTTTTTTGGGTTTTTATATGAGTAACCTTATGTGTGACAGAGATATTGGTTTAAGTATCACATATATGGGTAACTCATGAAGGTTAATATTACCCAATAGGGAGATAATTTGTTCATTCTTCCATATAACATATATTTAGTTGTATATAGGGAATTCACATTTCATTAATTATGATTGTCATATTTTGAAGAAAAAACATATTTATAAGAAATTGATAATGTAATTAGTTTCTTCTCAAATATTTGGAGATTATGATTAGAAAAACATAAATTAAAAAACATGGTATAATCCTAGGAATAGGATAACATCCTATCATTTTTATAAGAAAGATATTTTGTTGTTTCCCAAAAAATAGATCCCTCTATTATTATTACATGTGGATATGGCTCTGGAACATTGGTACCGAAGTGTAATAACTCTAAAAATAGTGCATTAAAAAAACTCTATCATCTCCTAGTTCATGATATAGGGCCTTGATAGAGACATGGTATGACACTCTGAGGGGAAAAGATTTGGTTAATCAAAATTTCAATTAGGAACAATTATGAAGGATTTGAATAGTGTTTGAGCATGGATAAGTAAGGATAAACATGTGGTTTCATATATTGAAAAGAAGGTGTCATGATTTTAACAAAATATAAATTATTTTTTCATGACTAATAGGTTTTTCACTATGATTAGTGTTTCTTATCCTATCAATTATTGTTTTAGTCATTGGATAGAAACCAAAAAAACCATGTTAATACTGATTGTAATGTCAAATGAAATGATTTTGCTCTTGGTACACCAAACATTATGGGAGTTGGAATGAAGTATATTGTATCTATGCTCACACATATTTTTCAATATATGAATAATACTCAACTTATAATCATGAAATGTTGGTGACAACATTCTATTGATTCCTTTATGAGGAAATTTTCACCTTATTTTCATGGTTCTTGTGATATAATACTTTATGAGTAATGAATAATTACAACTAAAATGATATTATTCATTATTCATTTTTTTGAGAACAAATATTTCATTTTGTGTATTTATCATTTGAAATGTGAAGCAGATCAGTGGTGGACTCTTATTTAGAATAAGTGGGAATAAAACGAAATTGAATATCTGGAATGGGAAGAGTTTAAAAAGATATTTCTCATTTTGTACATACCTATTATGATATTAAAAATTATGAAAAATTGGTTACATGATCTTAAAAAAATCATCACGAAACTATTTGTACCTATAAAGGTAATTTTACAAGTATTTTAAGGTAAACATCTTGTTTAATCATCATCCATGAACGAAATATTGATCTATTCATTGGGATCATAAAACCAAGTCATAGAAAGGCCTTGTATATAAGAAATTTTATAGATTTTAATAGGTTATTATATGATAATTTATTATATAAATAGAAATTGGAGATTACAACCATTTCCATGGATTTGATAAGAAAAGTAAGATCAAGTCTCATGGAAACTCAAATTAATCACATAGTGGGAAGAACATTCTAGCTATATGTATGATAGAAACATGGGAAGAATAATCATGGAAATTGAGTGAATTGAACTTGGAGGAGATTAAAATGTAGAAATGAAGATCATAAATCCATTAAAAATTGAAATGAGATTAATGGTCCAATTAATGATATGGAGGAGAAGAGGATTAAAACTAATGCACCACCCACACTCCATTATTTCATGTACACATATTTTCTAAATTATGAAAATGAATTCCACAATCCAATGTATAATGAAAATGATATCCAAAACAGACATTAAATAAAATAGAAAAAGGGAAGGCCTCAAAAATAAAAATGGATGAAGTGAATCCCAATAATCTAGGAACACTCATCCTCCTCTATTTATTTGGAAATTTGAAGTTTGATTTCATTTTAATGAGACTAATGAATTTTTTTGTTCATCATTTAGTCAAATTTAATGTGATTATCTACCTCTTCATGGATTCTAGAAAAATGAATATATATATATATTCTATTAGTACAAGAATGAGCTGAGGATTAAAATTAAAATGTTTCTTATAAGATAATAGTTGTATAAGGAATAAATGGTCAATGGACTTTGGGAAGTGTATATGTTTACATGTAATATTTGCATAAGTGTTAAGGATACCATTATTAC
This sequence comes from Viscum album, assembly GCA_963277665.1. Taxonomy (NCBI): domain Eukaryota; kingdom Viridiplantae; phylum Streptophyta; class Magnoliopsida; order Santalales; family Viscaceae; genus Viscum; species Viscum album. The sequence goes on from OY728128.1 coordinate 332,113,618, forward strand.
TTTATGATTTAAGGATGATCATAAGTTCAATGTTATTTAAATAGGTTTTTTGGTTTTATGTGATATGAATTTACCAAGATAAATGATATTTTAAAATACATTTATGGAAATAAAAACCTTTTGTTATTTTTAGGATTTAGTGGAATATTTATTTGTGTTTGGATTCTTTTACAATTTTTTGACAAATTATTAATGGTTATCATAACATTTATGATTTGTCTTATGTTTTCCATTGAGGGAATTATGGGTTCTATTCGATCATCTTATGAATTCAGTACACTTTACAGCTACCAAATATGATTTCTCTTGGGATATTATTCCCAGAATATAAATTAGGGAATATGTAAATTTTCATGGAGTTCCACATTCAATTATATCTAATTAGGATAAGAATTTTACCTTGAATTTTTGGGGAATTTTTCCCAATAATCTTGATATAGAGTTGAGTTCATCACTTCATGTCATCCTCAGATAGATTTTAAGTCTAAGAGAACAATTAAAACATTAAAGGATATGATAATATTTTTTTATGGATTAAATAAGTGTTTTGGATGGACACCTTCCTCTAGTTTATTTTTCTTAAAACAATAGTTCTTAATCGATAATTCATATGGCTCCTTATGAATCCCTATATAGAAATACCTGTATAAATGTAACATACAATAATGAATTTGTAGAAATAAATATATTGGTACATAATCTCATTGTTGAAATAGAAGAGAAGGTTATAGTCATTTAGAAACATGTAAGGGTATAAAAAATTTGATAGAAATGTTTTTGTTATAAAAATCAATATGATATAGAATTTGAAGTTGGGAATAAGGTGTTTCTACCAATTTTCATTGAAGAATAAAGAAGGGATAACATAGCCAGAAGGTATAAGGATCCCTTTGTAATTCATAATCTTATAAGAGTATATTATTTTAACTTTGGACTTCCACCAAAACTCTATCATGTTCATAATTTTTTCCATTTATCTATCCTAAGGATTTATATACCTGATCAATCACATATACTGAAATAAGAGGTCATACCTATGGATAGTTCTATTTCTTATTTGGAACAACTAGTGTATATTTTCAATCATATTTAGAATGTTAAATGAAACAAAAAAACTCACCCGAGTTTTTTGTTTTGGTAAAACCACCTAATGGAAACCTAAGGATGCAATGAGAATAAGGCACAGTTAGTTGTTTATACTGAAGTGCATAATTTTAATAGAAATAATCATTTTAATGGGGGTAGAATAAAACTACCATATATTTTATGGAATAAATTTTTTCTAAGAATGTTAATTTATTCCATATATTTAATTACACACAACACCAAAGTTAACCTACATTACACACATCACCGTGTTTAGCTTATGTTATACACAACGTCGAGTTCTAACAAACCACATCATATTTTTAATTTTCTTATTTAAACGTTTCTATTTTAACCTAGCCATTAAAATTAGAGATATGAATAGTTAAAATATTAGTAAAATATTAATTTTAATGGTTTTATATAAGGAAAATATATTGTTAAAAAATTTCATGATTCATGATAAATTCATTATATGTTTTGAAAATGTTATTTTTTCAAAACATATTTTTATAATATTTTATGAAAAAATAATAAATGTACATTTTAAATATATTAAAGAATTTATTTGAAAAAATAAAATTCTATTTTGAAATATAAATGTAAAAATTATCTTGGATTTTATTTTTGAGTTTTTTTAAAAACTAATATTCAGTTAAGAGTGTAAAATACTAGTTTTTATTAAAAAAAATTATTTTTTGATGATTTAAAAAAAATAAATTTTGATTAATATGATTTAAAATGTAAAATTAGTTCAATTATATATCTATTAATCAAATTTATTTCATTATAATAAATTTCAAAATGAATTTTTCTTTAAAAAGTTTGTATAATATTGAATATTTTATCTTTGAAAACACACTTTTTCGTCATCATTGTGAGATTCTCTTTAAAATAAAATTTTCCACTAATGGGAATGGATTTTAAAAAAATGAATTCCATATTTTGAAAAATAATAATTTATCTTAAATTATATTTTCAAAATATTTTTCTACTATAATTAATAATAAAATAAAAAAAATTATTTACCATGGTTATGGTAAAAATTAGTTTAATAGGTGTTAAAATAAAAATATATGTGTTAGGAATTACCAAAAAAATTTACAATCCCTATTTAGGGAATTTTTTTACATATATCTTATAGGTTCTATATTTTCCATTTTCAGCCTCTTGGAATATGAAAAACATGGGTACAATTTTTTTTCCAAAATTTACTTATAAGGCCCCAACCTTAATCATTACATAATCTTGAGTTAAGTTAGTAATTTTTCGTTAATTAACAAAAAAATATTTTAATGTTAATAAATTTATTGAATTAGTCCATAATTAAAACAAAACAACTAAAATGTAATAATGTAGACCCTTTTACTCAGTAGCCATTTTTTTCACAATACGAAAACATTTAAAAATAAAGGTGGTTTTGTTTCGTGTTTAATAATTATAAATTTTAATTGATCACATACATGAATATATTCTATTTTAATACCATGAAAAACATTTCATGAAAATGGTATCAGTATAAAAATATCAGTATGCGATACACAAATAATGAAAATTGTTAGTCTTGTGAAAACCTGAAAACCTATGATTACATTATCATAAATTAATACATTTCACCCTTAATAATTAGTATATATTTTCTTTTGAATGTAATATCACTGCTTATATTTTATTTAAACATGATATTACCATAAAATCAATATAAATCATACATAATATATTATGGTAAATTTGGACACAATCATACTTACATGGAATAACAGTGCGGTTGACTTCCATGAATATCACTCTTACAAATGTAATAGTCATATTATTGACATCTATTCAAAATGAATTGGAGGTTATTATGTAACCAAAATTCAATGTTTTATCACATAACAACCCCTCCTTGGTTTATCACGTAACCACTATTCAATATTCCAAGTACCATTATATAATTATAACACATAAAAGATTTTACTGTTAACATTTCACTCATAAAATTTAATTTGACGTCACTAGAAATCATTTTATGATATAGAAATTATAAAACCATTTTATAAAAATATTTATTAAAATGTTACCCATTAAATGAAATAAGTGTTTTCTTTTTCATTTAAAAACTATATTGATTGTCTAGGAAGTCAACAATCAAATAACACTTATAGTGTTAAAGAAATAATTGTTGCCATATTCATTAAAAACATTAAATGTTGTTATTTTGTAAAGAAAATAAAAGTATTCATATAAAATTATACCTTTTAAAACCCATTTAATGATATTAAATGTTAATGGGGTTTTTCACACACCTCATAAAAGAAGGTGGTGTATAACATCTAAATGTGCCTTAATGAAGGAATTTCAGAGAAAGTCCTTTACCTCAAGTATTATTCATTAAGTAAGTTCTTTATATTCTTGTATAATATAGATGGGTTAATTGTTTTATTTCATTATATCCTTATTCATTTTTATTAATCATTTTATATGACTTATTACCATGCAATAATAATTAAAAAACAATTTATTTTCATATCGATCCTTTAGTCGATATTCATTACTTGAGTGAAAAATGAATATGGTATGATGCCAATAGTCCATATGATCATAAGTCCATATTATAGATAATAATATTCCAGAAAATGTAATAACTATTATAAATAAATTATTCTTTTAAATCAAACCATTATGTTTTTATGACAAATGAATAATCTTATAATTATGGAGATGGTTAGCTGTACATACACATGAGTAACATTTTCTATTTTTCATTGATCATTATGAAAAAAAGAAAGTGTTATTTTTTATTTACATGATTTCATAACATCATTAAAATCATATTTATCATTTATATAAACTAATATATATCATACAAGTGGTGTGGTCCTTAAAAATGAATAACATTGCTTTGTGGAGGTGGTAGTTCCCATATACGCACGAACGACATTATCATTTTTATGTGAAAAGAAAGTGAGAAAATAATAGAAATATTAGTCACTTATAATAAATAATATGTCATTAATATTAAATATGAACATTAATTTCGTCATTATAACCAGTATTTAGAGAATGTTATGGAAGAATAATTATAGTAGTTGATAGAGTTTATAGTTCACAGACACACAAAAATGAATAATTTTTTCCCATTTAATGTATGTGGGGATAGATTTAGGCGATGATATAAACATAATAACATCATATTCTATTTATGATAATGGATTTAAAATATCATTAATGTTAAAATAAATATTTAATGGAAGAGGAAGAAGAAAAAATGGAAACACCTAAATAAAAACATTACCTTTCCTTGATATGATCACCTTTCTCTACATCTAAAAAACCCTAAAAAGGGTTTTATTCCTAAATTAATGCTTCAATAATGTTTTTAGGGATTATGAGAAGGGTTTTGGGTAGATATACTCTAAGAAAATAGTATTGTATGTGTAAGGAATAATGATAAATTGATTAACTTTTATAGGATAATGATGGGGCACTTTTGGAATTATAAAAAAGTATTAAATTAATATAAAATATTTTATATTAAATTTTTTTGAAAATTTAATTATTAAATAATATAAGATTATTTTGGAACAAATAAAATTAATAAAATTAAAATTAGATAAATTTATATGATTTTTTATTCCTTGTTTTTTATAAACCTTATGTAACACATTTAAATCATACTATGATATCATGTTATTTACACATTCTGGATTAATATAACTACTATAACATGCCAAATGAAAAATTATAGAGTCATTAATAAAATATTTAGAGTTATCTATCTTTTTGGTAAAAGGATGTACTTTTGTGAATTTCATATCATTTAATAAAATTTTATTTATTTTAAAATCGCATAAATCTCAATTTTGACACTATTCAATAATTGACTTTTTTAAAAATATCTTTAAAACTATATTCCTTTACAAAAAAACATTAAATCATCAATAAAATGCCTATTTAATACATAAAATTATTTTATTGATTAAAAAATTTAAAATTATATTTATTTGAGTATCATTGATATCATTAATTTTATTCTTTATTTAATTAATCAATTACAACATCTTTATTTTGGCATAGTTAAATTTAATTATTTAATGTCAAAATTTATATATAAATTATCATGACATATATAAACATTTTATATTTAAAATTATTATTAATATATTATTATATCACTTAACAATCATCATATTATAAATATTTTAATTCTTAAAAACAAAAGGGTAACAAAATTGGAGTTTCATTTAATATAATATTATAAATGTATTAAAGTCATCCAAGTTGCTCCATTTTGTACCTATATTGATCCATGTATTATTTTGGTTGAGAAAAAGAAATATAATTTGATTAACATAATTTTGAGGTTAATTCTATAATTCTTAAAAAAATATTTTTGTCACTAATTACTTGATTTTCCCATAAACGTGGTAAAAAAAGAAAAAAGGTTACTATTCAAAAAAAATTATATTATTCATGTTAGACCCAAAATTTCATAATAATTAAAACCATGTATGTTTTTTTTAAAATTCAATTCACATAATAGGGAAAATTATGTTTAATGCTAATCTTAGAGATGTGACGACAAAGCAGAGTTTTAAAGTAGAAATGTCCTAATGCTTGCTACACTTATATATATAAATATAATGTGAAACTGTTTCAAATAACCTAAATTGGAATAAATTATAAAAAAAAAGATATAATTATACATTTATACCAATTAAAAACATAATATGATGATTTAAAATAAAAATAAAAATGCAGTGTTGAGATAAAATACAGTCTTTTTCAATATTCATAAAAAATTGAAAATGCTCATAAAAATACGAAATGTTCACCCAATATAAATATTTATACTCCAATTACAAATTAGATGTTTATTTTTTAAAATATTATTTTTAATTTTGACCAAAATTATATTTAAAATGGCTTCCCCATTAAAAGTAGGTAAAAATACCTTTTAAAAATATTAGGTTAATTTATGCTTAAAATTGTATTTGTTTTCATTTTTAGACTATACAATTATTTAGATGAATGTAAAAACATTTAATAAACATTTTTCAACATAATAATTTTGGTTCTTTTCATTCCATCTGATACAATATTCATGCGATAACTACCACTTAGAATAATAATATTACAATATATTATTTTTTGGGTATAACTCAGTCTTGCGTGCATCCTATAATCTCAGAGGTACCAATTATTGAATGTTATGTATACTATTGAAATAAAATTACATTATGGTAAAAGTAATATTGAATTTATAAATTTTAATAAATATGAAAAGGTATTACACAATAATTATCTGAGATATTACTTTCTCCCCCCTTGGTAAATTGCATAATCGCAATTTAAAATTTTCCCTCAGTAAAGAAGGTTTTACTTTTCAGAATAACTTTACTAATATCCCCATCGTAAAATGAGTATAAAAATACTCTACTTTAAAATAATGAAATTTAATTATACCATAGCCTGAGATATCATATACTATGGTTTCATGTATAGAAATATAGAAATAGAAGAAAAAGCTAACTAACCTATTTTCATAGAGAGTGATAAAGAACATGGTTAGGAGAAAGTCAACAGTCTCCAAACCATAAATTAGTGATTGGTTAAAAGGAATTTTATTTAATATAACAAAAAATAATTGGATATCATTTTTTCTCAGACCCTTTTTATCATGAGGTTGAATTCATTTACATCGTTGACTAAGAAAATAAACTCCAACTTTTCCTCAATCGATGAGTGTTTAAGATAAATTTTTCATGATTGAAGCACTATAATAAACTTCCGGAGAGTCACATTATGCATAAATTATTAAATATCTATTTCTAATATCATAAAATATTAACCAAAATCAAAATGGTTAGAAAAAGGGAAAATATTATTCAAAATGAATAAACCACAGTATGATGAAAAAATACATTTAATTCCAACAATTCATTTGTAGTACCCAAATATTATTATAGACCTTTAAAAAAATATCTATCCTTAGAATTCCTCAATAAAAAATTCTAGACATATTTTGAAACCCAAAAAATATAAGGATTTGATGACATAGTCATTCATGATTTTTTTTAAAAATTACCTCCATATAAAATCAATTACTCATGAAGTCTTATACAAAAATGTAATGGACATAATAATATTAATGTATTCTATACATTTCCCTAAATAAACATAATCACCATATACCTATAATAAAATTATAGATTCTTCCAAAATATAATTTAAATTTCACTCCTTAATTAAAATATCATATGATACAATTTAACATGATCTTATAAGATCCTTAAAACAGCGAATGTATTCGAAAATAACATTAATCAATTAATCAGGAAATAATTTTCCAATCCCATAGTAATCTATTCGATAAAATATTTTTTCCTAAAATCAACTGTTTCTTAATATATATATTCATTTACCTAAAATGAATAAATCATACTAACCAGGGCATCATGTTTTCTAGTGATTGGTGACACACACATATCGCCTTTGGGTCGGGGATTCGATTCCCCAACCTTGTCCGACACAATGGGTTTTCAACCATCCTATGGGTTGTACTTTTCCTAAAAATATATAATTTTATAACATTCCTAAAACGAGATAAAATCCAATAGATTTATTATAAAAAATATTAACCTCAATGTTTATCTCATGCATTTCATTTTGCATCCCAAAAATGTATTAACCCATAATTATCTCAAAAGAAAAGATCATATTAACCCTAATGGTTATTCATAACCTTATAATTATGTCCACAAAATTAAAGATAACTCATCCTTGAATAAAATTTTTACATAAAAACCTTTATGGTTACACATAATAAAAAAGACTTCCAATATAATCCCATCATCGGAAGATAATTGATAATTTTAAAAAATTATTCATCCATATATCTAAAATAACTCTTAAATTCCTAAAATAAAGACATATTAATCATCCATAATTTTTCATTCTCCCTTAATAATGAATTTCCATATTATTCCATAATACCTATTTACTATAATAAAAAACATGAATCCTTTCATAAGATTAAATATTGTCCAAACAAGAGTCAATAAGTAATCCATGCAATTCATATGTCATTTTAAATTTAGTCATTTTAACTATAGTAGAATTAATTATTGATAAAATTATATTTGTATTGTATTGATGATCCCATTCCCAAACCTTTTTCATAATGAATAAATTCCCCATATTTAAAACACTGAATTGATAACTCGGGAATAATCTATTTCCCTTTCATTTATTCAAGTGGACACTTTTTTCCATTGTAATGTTATTGATTTATGACGTTCATTACCAAATTTATGACATCTTCTCATCCAATTGAAACATTTTACTTGGTGTTTCTTTCCACATACTTGACTCATGTATCGCTGAATATGCTTTCCTTTTTCATCATTATTATGCTAACACCAAACTGGATTTGTTTCTCTCAAATATGAAGCTTCAGAAAAATCTCCACTGATCAAGTGGTCAATCATTACACTGGATAGTAGGTTTAGAATAATCACGAGATTTCTCACTACAAATCCATTTCATTTGGTTTACTGTTCATATAAGCACCAAATTTTCATTCACATCCATTGTTACATTGGTTCTTATTGGAACCAACCATTTAAAAAAACAAATAAAATATTAGTCTGTGTAAATAAAACAAAAGAAATATCATATAACATCTTGTGAGGAAGGTAAAAACTAAGTTAACATTATAAATTTTATCTCAAACTCATTAATTTTTTTTAAAATATATATAACTCTTCCTTCCAAGATAACCATTGTGGTTATATTCAACTTTTAAACTATACTTAAAACACACACTAATATCTAAATCTATCTAAATAGAACTTTGATACCATTTATAAGGCCCCAAAAATAAATAATACATAATCTTCAATTATTTCAGGAATTTTACATTAAATAAAATGAAATATTTTCAATTTTTGATATTTATATAATTATTACATAATTCATACATAACATATCAATTTTTAACAAAAAAAACATTAAAAAAATGGTTTTGTTTCATGTTTAATCAATATAAATTTTCACAGATCCCATTCTTTTCTCTACTCACATTTAATAATTATGAAAAAATTTCTAAACATATGATGAGAATAAAAATCTCAATAAGGGAAACACAAATAAGGGAAAATATTAGTTTTGTAAAAAAATGTAATCCTATGAATACTTTTACATAAAGTAATAATATTTACCCTTAATAAGAATGAATTACTTTAATTGGAATATAATTTCAATTTTTATCATTTCTATAAACAATATAGTACCATAAAAACTATATAAAAAAAAATATAAAGCTAACTTGGGATGTAATCATCCATTAATGGATTAACCATGAAGCCGAATTCCACACATATCACTCGTACAAATGGAATAGCCATATAGATGATTCCATAACCAATGAATATTAGGTTATAATGTAATAGACATTACTTGGTTTATTATATAACTTCCCTTCCTTGGTTTTTCATTTAACCACATTTCAAATGTCCACATACCATTATATAATCATTACACATGAAGGATTGAAATTATACACATTTCACTCAAAAAATTTCATTTGAAATCCCACAAAATAATTTCAAGATATTTAAGTAATAAATCTATTTAAAAACTATAATTAATAAAAAAATACTCCTAAAATGTAATAACATATTTCTTTTTAATTTAAAAATAATAAGGCATGTAGAGGAATCCAGATATCAAATAACTATTGTGGCGACAGAGAAGTCATTGAGGCCGTATAGGTAAAAAACATAAGTTTTACCATTTTTTATAGAAATTAAATTTCTTCATATATAAATATACATTTTCAAAACCTTTTAATGATATTAAAATTAAAAGTGTTTGTTTATAAAAATAATAAAATAATGTGGTGTATAATATCAAAATATGCCTTAATTAATGGAGACTGATATTAAGTCCCTTACCCTGACTCTAATTCATTGAGTATGTCTTTTTATCTTATTGGATAATAAATATAAGTTAATTAATGAATTTATTGAGATCCCTTTACATGTTTATTAACATTTTTATATCACTTATTACCATGTTATTACAATTACATTACTATTTAAATTAATATTATATGTATTGTCGATATTCGGTACTCGAGTCGAAAATGAACTTGGGTTGATGTAAATAGTCCATGTGTTCATAATTATATCATCACCAAAATAATATTAATGATATAATAATCAATTTTATTCATCAATTATAATTTTAAATTACACCATTATGTTTTTTATGTAATATAAATAATATTATAATCATGGAGATGGTAGGTTGTAAGTACCCATGAGTAGTGTTTTCAATTTTTCATTGATCATTATGGAAATATAGTGGGTATAATTTTATCATTAAATAATGAAATAACTTAATTAATATCATATTAATAATTTAAATATAATTATTTATATCATTCAAGTGGTTTAGAGATTTAAAATGAATCACATCTCTTCGTGGGGATGATAGTACACACTTACGCATGAACGACATTGTCATTTTTTTGTCCGTAGAATGTAAGAATGTAATTGATATTCTATTTTCTTATAATTATAAATATTTAATTAATACTATATATGAACATTTATTCCTTTATTATTACCAACCTTGAGAGTTGATTATTTAAAATGAATTATATTTGTTCGTGGAGGTGATAGTTCAAATGTACGAAGGAACGATTAAATCATTTCATATTTAATGAAACTTGAAGTTGATATAGGTGATGATTTTAACATAATGACATTTCAGTATAATGGGGATATAGGAATTATTATTTAATCACAGATGATAAAAATTTGAAGGATGGGAAAGAATAAAAAATGGAAACAATTAAAAATAATTCTATTTCCTTTGAATTATCACCATTATTAACACCCCTAAGAGGGTGCAATACATGAAATAAACCCTAAAGAATGTGGGGAGAGATTCTAGGATGGTTTTTGGGTAGATATTGGTTTAACCAAATGTTTTTTATGTTTAAATAAAAGTGATTAATTGGGTCCATTTTATATGAGGGGGAAGGTTCACTCTTGGAATTATTAAATCTACTAATTTAATATAAGTTCATTCTATATTAAAAATGGATAAAAGTTGATTTATTTTGAATATAGGATGATTTTGGGAAAAATAACCTTAATCTAATTAAATGTTTATATGTTTTGATTTTTGTAATCCTTATCTTTTTGTTTTAAGCCTTATTGAACCAATTTAACTCTTACCATGATATCATGTTTTTTACACTTTGTTCATTAATATTATTAAAATAAAATGACAAACCGAGAATTAACGAGTTATTAATAATTTTTTTTGACTTGTCTCATTTTATTTCTACTAGATAATTTTTTATTAATATAAATCATTTAATAAAATCTATTTTCAAGATATTATATATGTCTATTTTAACACAATTCACAAATTAAATTTTTTAAAAGTATCATTGAAACATGATTATTTTGATTTTTTTAAATAATTCCAAACATGTCAACTTAATCCATAAATTTCAATTACAAAATTAAATATTCTAAATTATATATATTTTTTATTATAATTGATATCATTTATTTGAATCTTCCTTTAATAAATCAATTACTACATCATCATTTTGTCACAATTAAATTATAGTATTTTTATTGTATAAAAATATAAATAAATTTCCAGGATGTATATGACTATTTTATATTTAAAATTAAAATTTATACCAAACCATTTCATTTATATGACCCCATATTAAAATTATTTTACTAGTTAAAAAAACGTAACAAATTTTAATTTTCATTAAATTTAACATTATAAAGGTATTGAAGTCATCCACGTGTCTCCATGTGTTACAAAAATGGATCCATGTATTATTTTGGTCAACATAAACTCATAAAAGTAAATTTGGAAATATTTTATGTTAATTTTATAATTCTTATCATATTATTTTTACCGTTTTTTACTTGATTTACCCTTAACTGTGGTAAAAAAGTTCTAAAATTATTGTTCACATAAAATTAAGTTGTTCCTATTATAAAAAATATTTAATTTTAATTATAAAAAAGTATTTAAATTTTTAAAAATTCAATTGAAATAAGGGGAAAATTTATGTTTAATGATAATCCTGCAGACATTATGACAAAGCGTGGTTTTAAAGTAAAAACACCTAAAAAACATGATATGTTTTTATATCCTAATATAATGTAAAATAGTTTCAATTTAATTAATAATGTATTAAATGATAGAAACATGATAAAATTATACTTTAATGTTTTTTAAAAATATTATCTACATATATAAGTAAATTAGATAGAAATGCATTTTTGAATTAAAATATAGTCTTTTTCATTATTCATGGAAAAATCATACTCTTAATAAAAATACCAAAAGTCCACCCAAAAAAATTATTATATCTTAAATTCATATAATATGATTTTTTTCCAAATATAATTTATAAAATTGCAAAATACAACATGTAATATGGGTTCACCATCAATAGGCAGTAAAACTACCATTAAAAAATATTAATGTATTTTATACTTAAAATTGGGATTATTCTCATTTTAAGAAAATAATAATAATTTGATTAATGTAAAAAAATTTCTTAAAAATGTGAAAAAATAATTAAACAAGTTCTATTTTTTCTCTCAGATAAAGCATCTCGACTATAATATCCACTTAATATAATAATATTACCGCATATTATTTGTTTGGTAGAACATAGTCTTGCATAAAACATAAGATCTCTAAGAAACTCATTATTGCGTGTCAGGTACAATATCAGTAATATAATCCCATTATGGTTAAATTACAATCTAATCCGTAAATATTAAAAAAAATATGAAAATTTATTTTTCTAAAATTACATGGGATGTTACATTATTGGTGTGCAACATACCTCACTAATAAAAGACCATCCACTCTCTCCTCCTCTTAAAACTAACAAAAACCATTATTATGAAAAATAAATACCCGGTTAAATTACATAATACCCTTATATTATCATAGAAGCCAATTTTTTTAATAAATTCAACCTATGAAGACCCTTGGTGCAAACCAAAAGAAGTTGTCTGAAGAAAAGGCAATGTATCTAATTGAGCATTTTAATTTATTTCTTCCTCTACCAAATAAAATTATTATTATACCATGATGATATAAAAACCACTATATCTTCCATATAATAATATTTTTTTTATTTTAAGGGTATGATCTATATCCATCTCATATCTGATCAATTGGGTTGTGAAATCATCATTTCTATGTGTGGGGAATTACCACCTCGTGAACAGATGTTATTAATTTTCCATCATCACATATAATGAATAGATAAAATTATGGATTTATTATATATATTTATATATGATATTTTTAATATTAATATTCTTTTAGAATCACAATATCATATATTAAATATTACTATCCATTCATTGAGAATACGATAATGATGTTAATGTGTATAGCGGACAACAGCCTTACGAAGCAATGTGATTTGTTCTTCATATAGACATTACATGGAATATAATAATTATAGTATTAAATAACGATATGTTATATATATGGCAAAAAATTATTCTTGTATGGTAATATATTATTTAACATCATTTCTTTAAACTGTTCAGGAAAATTCTAACTACATTCTTGCATACGTACTGTCTACCTTCTCCATTAACTATGTATATAACAATATATATCCATCATTAAAGGATTAAAAGAAATAAATATATAATGAATAAATATTTTTTATGTCATGTTTTTCATTTTTGAAATTTTTTAACCATTATAAAAGTAAGAGGACAAAAAATAACAGGTCAAAACATACATGGAAAAACATTTATTGCCTGAAAATGAATTTAACATGGAACAATGAATAAATCCGTAATAAAATATCAAAGGTAACTCATATTTGGTATTATACATATATATGTATTGTTATTTAATATGTTTATAATAATACTATATTTATTATACTATAGGTTTGAATATATACAAAGGAATTTGAGGCTAAAGGTAAGGGAACTTTTTCTCACTTTTTATTTATTTTGTGATATAGAAGCCATATTCACCAAATATATCATTTAGGTGGCGTATATACTGAAATTGAATTAATTTTATTACTCCTATATAAAAAATTATATAGATTTTAATATCCATTATGGGATCTCTCTTTCATGTGGTTTACTGCTCAAATATTAGGAAAGTAGTATTGGATTTTTGTCTTTATTTCCCTTATTCAAGTAATGTTTTATTATAAACTATCTTATTTATTAGAGGTTTATATAAATCCCCTTTGAAATTTTATATCATAAAATTATTTTATCCTATGAAGATTTAAGGGTTATAGAAAATTTTTTTCTGGGGTTTTACAATCTGATGTCACAAAAGTGTAAGCGTTTTGTGATACAATCTAACAATCTATAGAGATTATTAATGTTTATGATTTCAATGATGAAATATTATATTATTTATCTCAAAAAACTCATGAATTTTTTTCTCTTATGGTTATGTATCTATAATACATGTTTTACACTCATTTTACATTCTTTATAAACACTTGATTCCAAAATAATGTTACTAATAAAAGTTGATATTATCTCTCTGAACATTTGAGAATCCTTTTTCTTCCAAAACGATTTTTTAAAATATATCTCAAAAATATTTTTAATATTCTCCAAATGATTTATTAGAGAAATTTTTAAATATATTAATCATTTTAAAAATTATTTCCAATAGGAATCTTCATGTTGTTTTTAAAAACAATTTTTATTTGGATTTTAACAAAAATGAGAAAAAATGATTCTTTTAATGTGTATCAAATGTATAGAATTTTACCACCTCTATAGCCACTATATGTTATAAATGATTCATTATAACTTTTAATGGTTAGTTTAAAATAAAATTATTTCCATTTTTTAAAATTTTAGTTTTAATGTGTATTTTTTTAATATGGAAACATTATTTTCCTCCATAAATATTCCAAGGGTTATTTAAAATTAATTTTATATATATGTTGAATTATTTTGATGTTACTTATTATTCATGAGGGATAATATTGAATGACAATTTCCTTATTCTGTATCTATATGATGGACGTTTATATTGATGAAATTTTTATGAAACCCATTTATTTTTCAAGTGTTTTTCTATGGTTAATTGATGAAATAATTACGTATCTAATTTTCTTTACATGGCTTATGATGTAATGATATAATGAATGTTTTATGATATTGTTTGAAAAATAAATGTGGTTTTAATTATAATAAATGGGGGACATATATCTCTCTATAATTAATTGGAGTAATATTTATATCTCATGATAAAATGATGGAATAAAGTTAATGGGTTTGATCTGTAATGAAAAATAGGTGAGTCCTGATTTATATGGGGAAACAATTGTGTCCTGAACCAAAATGTTAAACAAGTGTATCCAAATAAAAATGGAAAATAAGTGATGATACATGATCCACTATGTTGAAGATCTTGTTAGTTGACCTTGATATATGAAATGGTTTTCTATATTTACAGTCAAGACACATTTTTATGAAATGATATTATGGTTCATGATTTATTAATTATATTATATTATACTTTAATATGATCATAGATTGATATCTATGATGTTTACCCTTTTATATCATATGATCTAATCCTTTTAATTTTTTTCCCTAGGTTATGAATAAAGGTTTAGGTAGGGTATTCTATAAGATAAGTTCAATGTGATCAGATTTTTTTGATATATGTTTAAGATATTTTATGGAATAAAAAGATTGTATTTACAGTATATAAAAATGGTAAAATATTCCTATCGTCAGGAGTGTGATTATTAAAAGTATTGAATATTCATCAAAAGAGATGTGATATTAATGTATGACAATCATGGGTTAATGTAAAACCGCCAATTAGGTTTTAAGGTATTTTATTTTGTGGTAATTAATGATATTTTTTGAGATGTTTTATTTGTAGTGGTATATGTAAGCCTTAGGGTTAACATGTTCAATTATTTTATATTAATAATATTGAATTTTTCTAGATGTATAAATAAATGTGTGCGATAGAAATTTAGGTTAAAATATTATTTTATGTTATGTTTATTTAGATTATTCGAAGATATATGGTTAGTTATTTATTAGAAGATCTAATTTGAGCCTTTGGTTCTATAGTTGAAATCCTAGAGTAAAATGTATTATTTCAATATATAATGTTTTATTCAATTTTATTATTATCTTATCTTGTAGTAACATATTTGGATTTGATTATTTTTCAATGATATGTGGAATATAATGTTAACTTTTTCACATTATGTGACCCATTATATATTGAATTTAGGGCCAAATTCATGAAAAGTTCATGTTTACTACTAATAATTTTGTGAAAAAGATGATATTGTGGGTGGAAATTGATTAAAGGATGAAATTATATGTCTTAAGTAATTATATTTACATACATTCTTAACCTATACGTTAATATAATAACTAAAATTTAGGATACAAATCCTAAAAAAATATCATAAAGTTAACATAATTTATAATGATTCAATTATATTTTCACACCACTTTGGTTCATGAATTTTTCGTCATTATTTTTCTAATGATCATTATCCATATTGTGAGCAATAATCAATATCAATCTCCATAATTCCATAGAAAATATTATTTTATTACATTTTTATATTTTCACTTCCCTCTATTGTTCTCATATTTAATAACATAATAAATCTTAATCTTGATAGCCTTTGTACACCCATTTCCCTTAACATAAGTTGATGTTGTATTAACCATTTCTATGATATGAGATTCAAAATAATGTATTTTAAATCATTAAAACTATGATTATTTATTATAATTTTTAATTTTTATGAATAATTTTTTTAAATGAGGTGATAATTCAACTCCCTAAGATTTTACAAAATAAAACTCTATTCAATATAGTATATGTCACGAGACACTGATCCTAAAAGAACCATAAAATATTATTATTTAAATATGAATTTTACGAACTAGGTGTTAAATTAAAGGGTATGAAAAGGTTTAAATTATTTATTAAATATATATAATGGTAATACTTGATACATACGTATTGATAAATGTTGAATAAAAAATCACTCAATTTTTTTGTGATGTTATTATATGCTTCAGAAATTCATTCTATTTAAAAAAGATATTTATTGCCTTTTTGAAATAAAATATTATAATTAATTTATGGAAAATTATAAAATTTAATTTTATAAAAATTATATCATTTTTGAAATAATCTTTTCAAAATAATCTCAGGATTCTTTTTTGAGAATAATAAGAAAATTTTGAGTTTTCTGTGAACAGGGAAAAATAAAAAATTTATTATTATTTTTATTTAAAAATATTTAAAAAGTAAAATTATATTTTTATTAGTTTTAAAAATTAATTAGTTAGTTTTTTAAAAAAATATACAATTATAGGCATTGGGATAATTTTTATACTTGAATATGGTATAATTACATTTTTATACATAAAATCCATTTTTTTTGAAAAACAACTTCTCATAACATTTTATGGGATTAATTTTAAATTAATTTCTTCCAATTCAAGGCATTTAATATTAAGAAATGGATTCCATATTTTAATTTATGAGATAAATATCTTTTAAATAAGTCCCCTTGATTTTTGTTCATTTGGAAAATTAACCTTTGAAATGTTTTGTCTACTATGTACGGGTAAATCATGTAATTTAGGTTAAAAACAGTATGATAATGACTTAAAAATTTCCATAACACTTAAATTTATCAAATTTCATTGTTTCTACTTAATTAATAATCATAATGTTTTGAAAATATGTTGACTTGGTCTCATATTTATTTTAATTTCACTTTTATATTATTTTATGTAAATAAAAGTTAAAACATTTATTCTCTTTTCTTTATTGTCTTGACTGTTTTTAAATTATGTCAAATAAATATTATTATGAGTTATAAGGAATTTTTTTAAAGATAAAATATATTTTTAATTTATTCATATTTTTAGGTATGAAATAATTACCGTAAATTCTTACACAACATTAACACAATAATTATTCAATTAACAAAAATATAAAATTAATGATTTTAAAATGTTAAAATTAATATTTATTGAATGAATTAATTTTCCTGTTTAATTTTATATATAAAATAACATATTAGATATCTTTTAATATATTAAATTATACTTAAATTGTTGTATTTTTGTTTTCAATGTGAAATTAATTATGAAGTACCAAGAATGAAAATAATTAATTTTATAATAAATAATATATTATTAAATTATTTAAAATTCCATAAAATTACATCCTTTTAAAATTGATTTTTTTATTTTTTTAAATATAAATTATTTTCTATTTATGATTCAATTTTCCTTTTATAATAATTATGTTTAAATTTAATGGGTAAAAACATCATTATCTTGGTAATTGTCAAAAAGAGTTAACACACGTCAACAAAATATATGGGTAAAAATATCCCCTAGAATATAATATTTTTTATTTTATGAGATTATTTTTAATTATCATTGTATTATATTTTAATAATAAAATTTTGATCCATTTTAGGAAAAAACTTAATTTATAGTAATGTTATACTTTTTTTTAAATTAAATGAATGCCCCTCCCTTCAATTTTAAAAGATATCCTCCTATCTTAATTTTTCCACACATCAAGAATTTTTTTCAGCCAATACCCCTACATATAAAGTACAATCATGTCACACCACATTATAGAAGTCTTAATTTTGGTAAAATTACACACTTTGATGTAATAAGGTAAAAACTAAAGGAGGTTTCTCAAAAAAAAGGAATAGATTTTAACTGAACGTTTTAGTTTAATTTCTACTTATAACTCCATAAAATATAAATAAAAAATTATAAAAAATATATTAAATATAATATGTTTTTTAATTATAAACCAATATCCATCTCCTCATCCATAAAATGGGAAATAAAACTATCATTCATGTGCACGGTAGACTATTGCCCCACAAAATGATGAATTTTTTTTCCATCACCTCCTCTCAAAGATGGTTATAATTTTAGATTTAATATTTTAATATTATATTCATGACATATTTATAATTATCTAAGGATAGAATATCACTTACTTTATTTCCATTCCATTCTCGAAAAAATGATAACATCATTCATGTGTTTGTGTGGACTACCATCTCCACGAAGCGATGTGATTCATTTTCAATCAGCACATCACATGGATTATACATTTAATAAATAATGTTTTATTTATGATATAATGATAATAATATAATTATAAGACAATACTTACCTCCATTCCATCATTATCGTTGAAGAATGGAATCATTAATCATTCATACAAACGACTTAGAGTCTCTATGATTGTAACATAATTGATATTTTATAATCATCATTTGATGATATATTCAAATGTGTAATAAATGTATAAAAATTATAATTATGGAATAATAATAAATATTTTATTATTTTTAAACAATTTCCCCTTTCACCATGGTCAACATAATAAAGTATTTTTAAAATTAGGAAATGAAGGTTCACAAAATACCCAATGTCGATTTAACTAATTAAATAATTAAATATGTCATTGAAATAAGTGAATAAATGGTTTAATGGTAGAATTTTAATACTTAAAATGTACTTAGACATGTAAATAATTGATATAAGTTTAATATGAGGTAGTGAATTTTCATACCTTGAATTTATGGACTCGATGTAAGGTATTTTTTCTCAATTTTCTTTTATTGAGGCATATTTTAATATTGTATACAAAATTTAATTTAAATAGATTATATGATGACCATTATACTTATTATATCAGGAATAATTCATACTTCCTGGTGTTTTATGTTTTAATTTAAATTATTTCATCCAATTTTATTTGACAAGAACATTATTAATTGGTAAGAGGTTTTTTAAATCAATTTCCTTTTATTGGGTTATAACTATTCCTCATTTACATTATTATTCCATGACTATATTTAAATTGATTTAAAAATTGATTTATTATGTATTATGAATTGTTTTATTTTGATTTAAATGTGTTCACATAATCATTTCATTGATTAATTATCACTTCAAAAATTGTGATCTTTACAAGGAATTTTCTTACCTCAATATGATTTTCTTGTCTCATGTTTCACATCCAGCACCAAGATTTACTTGTGTTGTGTAATTACGGAATCATGAATGAATTTTGAAATATAATTTCATCTAATTCATTTTATTTATAGTGAAATATCATATTCTAACATCAATAACTTTTTATTCGAATGTGTCCAAAGTGGAAGATGATTTATGATAGAATCTCCTTTCCTTTTGGGATTGTTTATATTTCATGTTCCTTTTAGTGAAATAATATGATTGTATTTCTTAAAGAACATTTATTTTAAACTCATATTGTTATGAATTTTATTTAGATTTTTAATATCCATTTATTCCCTATTTTTTAAAGAAAAATCAATAATGATGTTTGTAAGTGATATCGATCTTGTATCATTTTTTGGATCGAGAATGATTAACTTTCATATCCATATTTTCAAAAAATAAACAATAAATTTCGTTCCTATATATATATATTTCTAAATTTTAATTCACAATATCAATCAAATTATTATGAAATGTTCTAAAAATTTAATTTTTTAATGCTTTCCTCAATGGTCAATTTTGACCCTATTTACAATATTTTGGAATGAAATGTTTATTTTTAACATTTACACCATGAATAGATTTTAGTATTGGATTGGCCAATTTTTCATTAAATATTCCACTTTAGGTCTCCAATTTTATTTTAAAATAAATATATTTTAACATTAATTTTTTATTTTTTATTTTTAAAAAGTGTTTTTCAAAGTGGAACATATATATTCCTCAAGAATATTTTAAAGATCTTTTATTGTATTTTTATTTATAAAAAATAAAAACCCTTGATTTTAGATATGAAACATAAGGGATATTCTTTAATGATATCACCTTTATTCTTTATGTAAATATATTATGATTGTTTTAAAGATATTCTCATAGAAATTATATCATTTCCATGGGTAAATCATGTTGTGAGTGAACAATGGTTTTTCTTTTGTTGAAAACTACAAGATTATAATTTTTTCTCATTATATTATACCTAGAAATATGTATGTATTTCCAATTAGTGGTTTTAGAATAATCCAATCTTTGGTGGTTACATTATAATCCAAATATGGGTGGTTCTGTTGAAAATTATGTATTATTTAATAATTCATAAACCAAGGATAGGTGAGCCTGTTATAGCCCTCCAAAATGATAGGTAATGATATAGAGTTAACTAGATGAATGTGACTCCAAAGATCATATATATTTATGTTAATCCTATGATACAACACCATTTACTAGTTATAGGATACTACAAAGAGAGATGTGAATTATCTTGTTAGAAAATTAAATGATAATTGTTTGATGATCCATGTTTCCTTGATGTTTTATTTATTCTTTCATCATGTTATAATTGATCATTTTTCATGTATTGTTTTCACAAGGTTTTTTATTACTAAATTTGATTAATATTTCCTTCTATAAATATTTTTTCCATGTTATATGTTTTATGATCCATGTTTTTGGGGGTATAAATTATCTCATAGTATGACCATGCACATTGACATTGTCGTCCTACGTGTATAAAAACTATATTCTCATTAATGAAATTCATTAATTAAATAATTTTTTATAATGACAATGTTTTGAGCCCACCCTTATTATGTTTCATTTTCCATACTTTTTGAATAATGATTTTAAATATGTTATTCTTAAGAAGGTGACAATATGTGAATAAATTAAAGGGAGATTATGTATATTTTTATGAACTATTTTTTTTATCTATACAAGGTTCTATGAAACATTATTACATAATTAATAAAAACAAATAATCCTAAAATGTATATGGATATTAAAATAATCCAATATTTCATTTTAAGATTGTATTTTTTGGATGGTTGAAATTGGGTTATGTTTATCTATATCAAATCTAGTAATGTATAAATTATTATTTATCACGACATATTGGGGTGAGGTTATTAGTTCATTATATTCATATAAAAAACAATGAATTTGTTATAAAATCATTTATATAGGAGGAGTAACTAACCCATAAAAGAACATGATACTCTAATAAATGTGTAGAATTATAATTATATATAATAGTAATATAAGATTCCTAGAATCATAATGATGATAAAAAATTATTAATATGGTGAATTAGGATTATAAATATTGAATATGATATGGTAACAAAAAAATATGTTCAATTAATTGGTGCTAACATTGACAAGTTCTCACATTGTAACATTTGGTGTCCTCTTGGTCCACTACCTTGCGTGTTTTGGTTATTGGAAGTGCTCGGAGGAGTCTTGGAGTGTGTTCGGAGACCTTCATTGGAAAAGGCTATATATAGTCAGATTACACATCGTGTAATGGTATTACACTATGTAAACTAATGTATCATAGGTTTTCCAAGGAGTTCATAGTGTGAAACATTTCAGAGGTATAAAAATAAAATAAATTGTGTGGTGACACATTTTTCTACACAACTAGACTACGAGGAATTACACAACATGAAATGGGATTACTCGTCATAAAATACCCTAATGATTTGACGTTCTAATAAATTCCAACCACTTGTGTTTTCATAAAACATATGGTTATAGCTCTCCCTTTCATCTTAGGTTACCCGAAATTCCGTTCTTTGGCGTTTTGGAGATACCTTCATTGAGAATCAATCACCATGCTTCTGTCATTGATCCGTATCAATCCATCTTTGATGCAAGGTGTTTTCTTCATTTATTTCAATGATTTATTTGCGTTTTTCTCTCCATTCCTCCCACTATTATTTATATGTGATGTAGATTGTTCGTGCTATCTTTTAATGTGTTCTTCATTAGTCGTTTGTCGGTGTGGTTGTTCCAGTGCACCCCAAGGTGATTTAGATCTCTGGGGGAGAGGAATTAAAAGGACCGCTATAGGATCCATTTCCGCACAATGAATATTGACACCCCTTCGAGGTAGGTATTTTCATTCATTTATCTTATATTGGGCATCATATATTAGGAATCAAATTTTTCTTTCCTGAATATCATGATTATGCCACAATAATCAATGATAAGAATCTTGTAAATGAAATTAAAAGAGGTTGAGGGATTTTAATCACAAATTTTATGGATTTAATGTTTTTGTGATGTTGTAAATTGTACTAGCTAAACACCCCACTGAAAATCATGCTCGTTTTTGGTTCTTGTATGTGCACTAATGTATTGCATGTTGGTTGGTTCCTATTGAATTTTTCAATACGGAATTAGGAATTCACGTACACTTGGATAATAAATGGATTCCACAGTATTCTCCAATTTTCGAGATAACTCCCAAATTAATAGGTTAAATTAAATGAATAATACCTTTCAAAATATATAATTTTGTTATTATTTGGTATGATGGGTTATTTTTTATGTGATATAGTTGTGGTTGTGCGTGGGGGATAGACAAGATATAAATTGTATGTGTTGTGATGTGCAGGTTTTATCTTGTTTGTGTTTTGGTGTGATTTTAAAGAATGGGTACATTCTTTGGGTTGGTTGGGGTGGTGCTTTGGATGTACATTTATATGATACATCAACCTACCATTCAATGGAATCTTAGGATGAGATGTTGATTTATTATTGAATGGATGAAAAATGTGTATTAGCGAGGCTGGAAAGATGGTTGTGGGGTGGTGTGTTAACAAATGTGGTTATGAGTTACGTTTGGCTATTTTGGTACATGAGTATAGTGATATGTGTTTGAATAATGATATTAGTGGCTGTAATGGTTAATTCTCCTAGAATTTCTCTGTATATAGTTATGTTATGTTGTATGTTGCATGTTGTGCTTATAAGTTTCTCATATATTAGTGGAATAGATGAATAAATGATTGATTAACAAACATTAAAAATATATTGGGATGGTTTTGTTAGAGGAATTATTAAATTAATTTTTAATAAGAGTGGAATCATTTAAATGAATTGGTTGGTAATATGGTTTGTTTTTTTGGTTTGTTGTATGGTGTTTTAAATTAAGATGTAAAAACTATTTTGGCAGTGTTTTGGGATTGTTATTTTTTTAGAACCCAAAGGTTGGGTTGAGTGTTTGGTTTTTATTTGTACATAATTTTATTTTCTTGTGATTTTGATATGAACCCCACCATATTTCAGTACTATGTGCTGACCACCACCATCATTATGTGGTAGGGTGTCATTCCAAAACATCTTTCTAAGGGGATGGATGGTTTGATAACCACTCTTCCCTACTCAATCTTCTAGTTGTTGATAGCCTAAGATTCTTCGGGGAGGTTGTAGATTGTGTTTCCATAGTGTTTATAGTCGATTTTTTCTTCTCTGGGTGTCTTTGGGATCATATTTTTTTGTGATTTAACAAGTATCTTCGTGATGAGATGTGTTGTGATTTCCTAGGTGTCTTTGGGATGAGGTGTGGTTTGTGGCCTAGTTTTCTACTGGATGGATGCCATTTGGTTTAGGACATAGGAGTCTATGGGTGGGATGCGATGTTATTTTAGGCCCAGGTGTCTGCAAGAAGGAAGTGATGTGGCTCGAGGCCTAGGTGATGATAATATATTTGTTTAGTGGATCCCAGGTGTGTGCCGGTAGGTTGTTACGCCGTTCTTTCGGAAGAGGTGCGAGAGAGAGAATGTTTTCAATTTGTAAAGAGCAGCTAAACTGGTGGGATGTTCTAAGGGGTATCCAAATCCACAAAGTGATTATTATATTACATTAATTGAATTTCATTACTTGGATAGTGTTCCTTGGTCAAGATAGTATGCCTTGAATACCATGTTAGGTACTATTTGGATCTATTGCTATCTCACAGGGGAATTAGTATGCATCCTTTCATTTG
This sequence comes from Viscum album, assembly GCA_963277665.1. Classification (NCBI taxonomy): domain Eukaryota; kingdom Viridiplantae; phylum Streptophyta; class Magnoliopsida; order Santalales; family Viscaceae; genus Viscum; species Viscum album. The sequence continues at coordinate 332,138,589 of OY728128.1, forward strand.
TGCATTAGAGACATAGGTTTTTTTATATTGAGTTTACGTAAATTCTCACACTACATTAATAAAATTTTGTTCCAGTTTCTAGGAGCACTACCATGTCCGTGTTTGGTGTCACTAGTTCAGACATTGTGATAGTTGTTGTGTCACTGCTTCGATATACATTGTTACTTACACTGGAGTTATATTTCATATATAACAATTTCATTTTAAAAAAGCATGTGGGATGGAATTTTAGATTTTTTATATTTTCCTTTGTGATATGTTGAGGTTGATACGTCTTATATCATTATTTTGTTTCCTAAAAAAGGTTAATACCATGAATTTTGTGAGAATGTATTCCCATGGGTCTTATCTCCACCTAGAGGCCTACTAGAGGTGGTACTCGAGGGTTATAATCTTATATTCTTCATTATCAGCCCAGGGGGTATCATTGGAGGGTGGGGGTCAAGAAATAATGGTATCAGTGATGATGTTTGAGATATAGGATGGAGTTTGGATTTAGTCATTGTAATGGTTGCATGTTTTGGTACAGAAACAGTGTCAATTTTCCTTGGTGTGTGACATAGTCTTGGGGAGAATTAATAAAAAAAGGATTTTAGGGCCCCATGTGATCCAATGTAAGGAATCAAAGCCTACCTAATGTCCAAGTTTTTCTACTCTATTTTCCTTGTAGTTACCCTAATAAAGGTACATGGATCACAATAACTTTTGTTCTTGTTTGAATTTGGTGTTTTGGAAAATTTGATATTAATAATGAGTAATGTGAGTGAAAATGAATCAATAATAAAATTCCATTGTATTTGAGCATAGTAATTCCTTGTTAACCTTTCAGCTATATATCCCAGTAATCATCCACATGTGGAATGGGAAGTTGAGGCCTAGTGGGCTAATTCAGTTGATTGGAGGAGGGCTGAACCATTTGAAGAGGATTACCATTGGAATATAACATTATGTTAATTATAAGGGAAAACCATTGGAAAGTATGAGGGTAGTGTTACAGAAATGGAGATATAGAGTTGGACTAAAGAGTTTAAGATCACATTAAGTTTGATTTGGGCTCTGATAAAATATAGGGTTCCTTTAGTAGTGAATAAGATATAGGGAGTTGTGCTTCAGTGGTAGGAATGGTACGTACAGAAGAGGAATGAGGCTGATGTTCTGTGGGTTTACATTGAGAAGGAGTTTTGGGAGGAATTCTTTTCATCGACTATGAAAGATGAGAATATGCAAGAGCTACCCTCCCTCCAGAATTGGAGTATGTTGGTGTGGGATATAGGGGTCACGTTCAAGTCCCTCCTTCATTTTTCCTGGATCACATTGTGGATGGGGAGTCTAATGCGGGACATCTATAAGAGGTAGTTCATCCTTCTATCCAGTACCCCATTACTAACATTACATTGCTGATGTACATGGAAGTTTAGAAGAATCTGGAAGTGGTTTAACAGATTCACTCATGTGGAGGTCTACTACGAGAGGGGATCCAACATTGTTCATCAAGAGGAAAGGTTATTAGAATCAGGTTTCAATTACCAAGTTCTTCGAGTTTTCAACTGGAAAGGATTTGGCCTCAGCAGTATCATTTCAGAAAATCTTGTGCCAGTAGTTACCATGCCTTTCCCATGAATTTGGGACTGAGGTGTATTAGATTTTGGGACAATGGAAATATTCAGAATCAGTGCCCAACAACCATTCAACCTCAGTATAGATGAGTTTTGTAGGTTCAATGCTAACTTCAATAGTAGTTTCCAGCCATACCATTTCAGTAGTAGGGACATCATGTTCATAGTCGATCATGGGGAGATAAAGCAGCTAGTGGCTGACTTTAGGATGTTCTTCTGGGACCATTACCAAAGCATGGTCATAAAGTTGGTCATTCTAAAAGGAAATAGGTTCTAGGTGTGGTAAATTTTATTCAACATAAGAAACATTTCAAATAGGTCTATAGATCATTATAGGTACAATCATTTTGATTAGTACCCTATTTTGGGAATTGTTTGATTTAGGATCTTCACACTCCTTTGATACGCCCGGTTAATCCTATGCTCCGGGACTAGACATAGAGAGGATTCTAGTTAATGTAGTGTTGGGTATACCAGTGGGAGGGAAGACCAGCTTATTTTATGTGTGTTGGGGTGTATATTAATGATGGGATCACATCCATGATGTTGGTGTTTATTCTTTCCAAAAAATGTAGCCATATAATGTTATTATTGGCATCGATTGGTTGTATTATTTTCAGGCCGTTATAAAACGCTCTTGAAAAGGAGTCATGTTTTAATATATTGATAGATGTTCCATGGATTTTGTTTGTGAGTGGAGCTATCATCTAGGTAGTTGGTGTATGGATCCTCTTCATTCCTTTTTAGATAAGATGTCAGTAGAATACGCAGATGTTGGGATTGTGGTAGTTACCATATTTTTTGGGGTGTTTTGGGTTTTTTTCCTAAGGAAGTTTGTGACTCTACCTCCTCTATGTGATGTTGAGTTTGGGATAGAATTGAATCCTAGTCCTTCTCTGATTGTGATGGATATTTATCGAACATAACCATCTGATTTGTGGGAGTTATAGATTCTAGTTTGTGTTCCGATAAATAAGGGTTTGGTTTTTCCTAGTGTTTTGTTGTGGGGGTACACAAATAATATTTGAGAAGAAGATGAATGGTGTTCTTAGGTTGATAAAATACTACTATATGTTGAATCAGGTGATGGTCAGGAACTGTTATCCTTTCCTAAGGATTGATGAACTATTCGACTTGATGAGAGAGGAATGTTGGTTTTCTATGATCAATCTGTTGTCTAGATAACACCATTTGTGGTTCAAGGAGATAAATAACCTTAAAGATACATTCAAATGAATGTATGGGCAATTTGTGTTAACGGCCATCCCTTTGTTGGTTCAAACGGACCAGCTTAATTCAGGGGAATTATGAATTATGTGTTTCACGAGTTCTTGGATCAGTTCATCATTGTGTTTATCGACGACATCTTGGTCTACTCATGGTTGTGGGAGTTGTATACTGAGTATATCAGGACCATATTGCAGGTTCTCCAACACCACCAGATCTACAAAAAGTTGTCCATGTGCATGTTTTGAACATGGGAGGTGCACATCCATGGGTATGTGGTGTCTCATAAAGGCATAATAGTTGAACTTTCAAATGTTTAAGTTGTTTTTTCTTTGGAAACACCTTTGAATTAGGAATATGTTTGCTGTTTTATTAGTATATAAGGATATTATTGGAGTTATTTTCCTAATTCCCTCATGTTGAAGCCTCAATGAGATAATTTTATAGTAATGTCCAATATTTTGTGAAGAGTGAGCATTGTCGGGTAGGGTTTTGTTTTCTGAAGGGGATGCCGGTTAGTTCTCAAGTACTCTAGTTTTTTGATGATGGAGTGATGTTTGTAGTGTTCTCTTATAATTTTAATATGTGTTTTGAATGTATCTTGATTTAGCAAGGAACTGTGATTTATTATGGGTCTATGCATTTACATCCCTATGAACACAATTATTCCACCCTTGACCTGGAACTAGCAGCGATCGTGTTTGTGATGACATTGAAAAGAAATTAGCTCAATATAGAGGGCATCTTTGTCTTCATTAATCACATGAGTTTGAGGTATACATGTTCTAGGTGAGATTTGTACTTGCAAAAACAAATTTGTATGGGGATTATTCATGAATATGATTTTGAGATATCCTACACATCTAGAAAGGAAAATGTCAATGATGATTACTAGAGTATGAATTCCTAGAAGGAGGGGTTTCAAGAGTCTACAAATGCTTGGAAGGATATTGATGAGTTAATTTCCTTGCACTTATATGTATGAATAGATGGTGGTAGAGGATTTTTATTTCATATGATAGTGCAGTCTTCTCTAACGCAATAAAATGTGGAGTCTTTGTGAAGAGACATAGAGGTATAGGTTATTCATGATAGTTTTTTCCATGGTGATGCTCTAGAAGGATGGTCTAAAGATGGTTAGAACTGAATGTTTTTTTGAGGGAAGTTCTTTGTTATGGGGAAATGAGTTGTGTAGTTATTTTTGAGTTTGATAGCTCACCCTTTGCATTATAACCAGAAATTTCTACGATGTACCATGGGATGAGGATAAATTTTTAGGGGCCCAAATTGATGTAATACATAGTGCTGTTTGTGGAATATTTCTTGGTTTTACACTAGATAAAGGATGATCATCATGTTCCTAAAGGATTGTTTTATCCCTTGGATGTCCCTAAATGGAAATGCGATGACATATCAATGTATATTTTCATATGGTCACTCAGAGGTCTGGGAGGATATGATGTTATCTCAGTAGTAGTGGATTAGATGATGAAATATTATATCTTTATAGACACTAAGTAATTGATCGTTTTGGATTCCATAGCATAGAGGTATGTGGATGAGGTGTTATGGTTTCATGGAGTTCCAATATCCAATGTCTCGGATCGGGTTACACATTTCACCTAATGTGTATGGAGGGGATTACAACACGCTTTTAGCACCCAATTATAACTCCAATCTACCTTTGACCCTCAGATAGATGGGAAAACAAAATAAACTATCTTAACATTGAAGGATAATTTTTGGATGTGCATATTTAACTTTTATGCATCTTGGGAATGAGGCATACCATTGGTGTATTTTTCTCATAATTATCGCTACCACTAATCCATTATCAAGGATCCATTCAAATATTCGTATGGAAAACCATGTTTATCACCATTGTCACAGACATTTGTTGGGGAGACTAATATTATTGACCTTGAGGTAGTGCACAACATGATAGATAAGGTTCATGTTTTTTGTTAGATGATGAATGTGGAAAAGGATTGAAAGAAATCATATGACGATCATAAGGGGAGGCCCTTGGAGTTTGAGGTTAGGGACCACATGTTCTTGATGGATTCCCATGGATACTGCTAGTGGAGTTTTTGAATGGGGGAAAAGCTTTCTCTTGGGTTTTTTGGACTCTTAATGGTGTTTGGAGGATATAAAAAAGTGGAATACCAATTGGCATTGCCACCATGGTTGGAGAGGATCCATGAAATCATCAATATCTCTCAAATTGTTTGGTATATTCATTATGACTACCATATCCTTGAATGGGGAGAGTTAGATATCTAAGAAGACTCTATGTACTTGTAGTGGCATGTACAGACCTAGTATCTTTTAGAGAAGGTCTTGCATGGACATTACATTCCATTGCATCATGTGTTGTGGAGTCATGGTGGCTTGGAAGAGTGTACCCAGATGTGAGAGTCGTAAATGCATGCCTAATACCTTGAGTAGTTTGGAGTTTTACTATTTTCTGTTTTTCTTTGTAATATAATGTTTGAACCCTTTATTTATGAAATGAGTAATTTTTTTCCATTGGGTTGAGATGTGTGTGGTGAAATGTCTGATAATTCCCTGATGCTTGAAGAGAGTAGTACCCTATTCCTAATCAAGAAACATTAATTTTGATGAGATTAAACTAGTGTGGATGAGTCATTCCCACCCAAAGTGGATAATATCTTGAAATATAAGAAAATATTCCTTGATTCACGTGTTCCAGACATTGTGGTTGTTGTGCTTGTATAGTGCAATTTTTTGGTATTTTCAGTAATTAGATATCATAGGATCTGTTATTTAATGAATAGGTTTCAACTTCATCTTACAAACCAGACCAGGTGGATTATCGTTGAACATTTGTGTATCTAGATTTTAAGGGGTTTTAAGTGTAGTGATATCCTAGAGAATTAGCTTCTGGGGTGGTTGTTCGGACCCCTATTTCATTCAAGTATGGTTTTGGATTCTTAGGGTTAAGAATCATTTTGGAGGTATCTAATGTAATGTTCTTTTTCTTCTCAGTTAGTTATATTGCATGTTTTGTTTGATGGAAGTTTTCAGAGGAGTCTCATTGGGAGCATTGTGAACTTCTATTGGTAAAGGATGGAATTTGAGGGATTACACGTCGTGTAATGGGATTACATGATGGAAAATTGTATATCATGGGTTTTCCAAGGAGTTTCAAAGAATGTATCATTCTAGGGCCATAAAAATAAAATAAATTCAGAGGTGATATATTTTTTGGAAGAAGAAGACATCGAGGAATTACATGACGTGGATGGGGATTACACATTGTGTAACACCCTAATGCAGAAATGTCTTAAAAAATTATATCTACTCATGTATTCATATAACCTTCAACTGTAGTGATATCTCTCATTCTAGGTGTCCTGATTGTCCCTTTGAGTTTTGGGGATCCATTTTATAGGAATAAAAAACAAGGATACTGTTGTTGATATGTAGAGATCCATCTTTGATCTGAGGTATGTTCTTCATTCATGTCAATGATTTCATTTGGATGGTCTCTACCTTCCTCTTACTAATAATTCCATGTGATGGTGAACATTCATCATTTCTTCTAACATGTTCTTCTTAAGTTGTTGATTAGTGTGGTGCTGTCGTTGCATCCTCGAGTGGATACAGATCTCATGGGAAAGGAAATCTAGGGACTGTTGCATGATCCATTTCCATTCAATGAATGTTGAAACAACTTCAAGGTTGGAATTTTCCTTTTTTCACATTTTTTATGATTCATGTGGGCGGTATCTACTTTTTTGTTCCTGTGGATCATGTTTTCTCATCACTAATCAATGATATGAATTGGTTAAATGAAATTTAAAGGGGTAGTGGGATTTGAATCACATGTTCTATGGATTTGATGTTATTGTAATGCTTTGAATTGTATGGTCTAAATAACCTACTGGAAATCATGGGCATTGGTAGTCCTTGTTTCCACAGTAATGGATTGCATGTAATTTGGTTCTTGTTGAATATTTGTATATGGAATTAAGAATTTACGTACACTTGGATAATAAAATTATTTTCTAGGATTACTATGTTATTACGATAACCCTTGAATTAACAAGTGAAATAAAATATGGAATTCCTTATAAAATATATAATTGTGTTATCATTTGGTATGATGGGTGATGTGTTTTGAGAGATAGATGTGGTTATTTGTGAGGTATAGATGAGATATGAAGTGGATACATTATGACAAGGGGGTTCTCTAGTTTTTGATGTGGTGTGGTTTAGAAACATAGGTATGTAGAGTGAGTTGGTTTTATAAGTGTTGTGGATGAAGTTGAATGAGATACATCATCCTTAATATGTAATGTAATCTCAGGTTGAGAGATTGATTTATTGTTGTATGGATGAGAAATGTGTTGCAGTGGGGCTACAAAGATGGTTGTGTGGTTGTGTATTATCGAATGGGGTTACGAGATAGGGTTGGATACGTTGGTACATAACATGAGAAATTTGAGTTTAATGAATGAAATCAGTGGTTGTTAAGGGTAATTTTCCTAGAGTTTCTCCGTTTTTAGTTTTGTTGTGTTGTATATTGTGTGCAGTGCTTCGTAGTTTCCCAAACAGTAATATAATAAATGGATATATGACTGATTAATAATGTTTGGATCCTTCTTGGGTTGGTTTGTTATGTAGGATGATTAAATGAATTCTTAAATAAATATTGGAATATATTAAATTATTTTTTTTGGGATATGGTTTAGTCTATGGCTTGTTGTGCGATGTTGTACATTTAGAGTTTTCAGTAATGTTGGTAGTGTTGTAGGTTGGTTTTTTTGGAGCCCATATCATGGGTCGAGTGTTTAGTATCAATATGTATATACTTTTATTTTCTTATGATTTCTATATACACCACACAATAGTGGATCACTATGTGCTGCACCCCCTATGTTTTCACGAGGGAGAGTGGCTTTCCCAAACATCCTGGTGGGAGGATGGTTGGATAGCCACATGGCTTTCCCTATTACCTCTTCTAGGATGTTACATCCCCAAAATCATCAGGTAGGTTGGGGTTTTTGAGGACCAAGTGTGTGCAGGTGAGGTGTGATTTTTTAAATGTCTTCAAGATGAGATGTGTTGTTCTTTCCTAGAGGCCTTTGGGATGATATTTGTTTCCCTTTCCTATGTTTCTTTTGGATGATATGTTGTTTGTGGAGATGGTGTATGTAGGTGGTATGTGATGTGTTTTGTGGCCCAGTGTCTATGGATAGGATGTGTTGTGGGTTGAGGCCTAGGTGTCTTTGGGTGGGATGTGATGTAGCTTCGGGGCTAGGTGATGGGACAAGAAGTGGTTTCTAGGCCTAGATTTGTGTGGGATGTTTGTGATGTGGTAATTTCAGAAGATGTTGGAGAACAATGATGTTTTATTTTATGAATGAGGATATAAACTAGTGAGAATTGGTGCTGGTAACCAAATAATTTATGTGCTTACAATATTAGTTTACATGACTTGTGGTACTTGTTGTGCATGCCATAGAGAGGATGGGATGACTGGTATACCTTGTTAGGTGATGTTTGGTTCTGGTATTGTCTCGTAGGGGCATTAGTATTATTCCTTTCACATGTGCACCGGAGAATTATTTTTTTCATATTGTGTATACATTTATGCTCACCCAACATATATAAAAATACTTTTAGGTTTCTAGATGAACTATGTGGACCATGATGGGCCTGACTAGAATAGATTTTGGGATAGTTGTTATGTTGCTGCATAACCATACTTTGCTACTTACATAGGCGTTTTTATTAAATTTGTAACAGTTTTACTTTGAAAATAATATGGGATTAAAATTTGGATATCTTTTATATATTTCTGGGAGATGTTTTGAGGTTGATACATATTGTCTCCCGATCATGTTTCCAATAAAAAGGGAAATACCTCCCATTTTGTGAGATTGTATACCCTTGGTGCTCATCACCACCACAACGCCTACTAGAGGTGGGACTCGGGGTCATTATCTCTTTTTCTTCATTTCCATCTAATGAGATATCATTGGAAGGAGGTGTTTATAACACACATTCTCAAAAACGGTTTCATTTGTAACACCCCAAAATTTTAAATTATGATCACCATATTTGATAGTTTTTATGGCACACACCACAAGGTATTGAAATTAATATAACATCCCAAGAATTTAGGATATATTTATTATTTATAATAAATTCAATATATTCTATAGCTTTAAATTCACACATAACTATGTTATCTTGCATTATTCATAATATTAAATTTCTTCGATTGCTTGCATTGCATTCATGTTTATGTGTTACCGAATACTATTAATATTATTAATTTAAGTTAAATTATTCTCATAGATATTAAAATTTTGGTTATAAATAGGATTAAAAATATTATGAAAATATATGTTTAAATTAATTAGTCACCAATTAAATTGAAATGAATATAAAAACAAATTGAATACTATGGATGTTTTTTTTATAAAAATCAATTTTTATGCACTAAATGAATATTATCATAGAAAATAAAATTAATTAATAACAATGTATGATATTAAATAAATTAATATATTATATATTTAATTAAATTTTATGACATTCATCCAATAAATTTGATTAGTATAATATTTAACATCTAGTTACTATTTTCAGGTATTCCGAAACACATCTTCATGTCTTGCTATGGTTGGGTTTTTTGGTGTTTTTTGGGGGAATCTTTTGGAATAAATTAATGATTCTAGGCTATGCATGGTAGAAAGATGGTTTTCCAAAAATTTACGCCCTTATAGTACGAACCATGCAAACCTAGGCAGTGGGGTTTTTCACGATCAGTGCATGATTTGAAAAAATATGCACCCAATTAGAAGAGACCATGGACCTGGATAAAGGTGTCACACCACTAGGGGGAACAATTTTTCTAAACCATGTGGCTCTACCCAATTAACCATTTTTATGGGTTTTAATTAATCTAAAATTAATTTTTAATCACCTGAGACCCTCATTTAAGGTTTCTGATGGACCTAATTTGACCCCTATTATTCCTTCTTCCAAGGTGTTACCAAGAGGCAATCTTGGCCCCCAAAACCTCTCAGAAGTGTATCAAAACTATGAAAGTAGTTTCTAATATCTACCTAGTAGGTTTCCTCTTCTCTTTCTCTTTCTCCCACTGCCACTCTCTTTTCCTCATTATGGTTTCACGGATTTCAATGTTGTTAGATGATCTATTGACCCTATTGCTGGATTTGGAATCCAGTGACTGAATCTTGGATATCCCATATAAACATTCATTGTACTATTTTCCTAGATTGGGTTCCGTGTTTTGAGATACCGTGTTTCTAAGGTTGGTGGTTCCATTTTGATTGGGAAAATTAATTAACCCTAAATTCCTTGATCTAAATTCAACTTATTTTATTTAAATACAATTTCTTATATTAGATAAATTTATGTTGATTTGTCAATTAAAAACACAATTCCATTTAATTTGGGTTTTGAAATATGATTCGGAATCAATTTTGTAAAACACCAAATTCCCTTGAATTGGGGCATATTTCTTAAATTGATGTAATTTTGTGGAATCTTATTTTTTGAATTTAACTTTTGAAACTGAGGGAATTTTGTGAAATTAAAATTTTTGAATTGATATTGGAAAATTTTTATTATTAAATTTATTTCAATATTGTGTTTTATAAAAATAGAATAAAATGGTTTTCTTCGAAAAATTATGTTTAATCAAGAAAAATGTATGATTTTGATTGAAAACCCATGTGTTGGTTTTTAATAGAAATTTTAATATTTGAAATTGATAATGGGATGAATTTCATATTAAATGGGTTTTAAATGTATTAAAAACAATTAATTTTATAAGAGAATTTTGAATCCTATGTAGTTTGTTAGTTATTTGGGGAAACACTCTATGATTTTATAAAATCACTAACACATAAATGCAACATGTCACATCTAATACAACATTGTGAGGAACTCCTCTAGACAATTGTTGATGGGAGATGTGCATATATTTTTTTCTGTATCGCCATGAGTGTGAGGGACTCCCATAGCATGGTACTATTGTACCTTTTAGTAGATAACCATGTTGATCCTTTGTTTGGATATGAAATACATTCCAATGTTGTTGAGAACGAATTTTCAAGCCTTCTGAATTTATTTTAATTGATTATTAAATTTTTTTATTATTCTATTTGTTTAGTATATTTCCATAAATTTAAATGTAAATAATGATTACTTTATATATGATTTTGAAATTATAAATCTATTTTTTTTGAAATTTGTATCATTATTTGGTTAATTAAATGTGAAATCTTAATAGGGAATCCTTGGTGAGACCCTACTAAAATTTTAGGTCACACCTTATGTATGTGTTTGAGTTTATGTAGAATATCACCTTCTAGGTTTGATTAGGGGGAATGAACCACTTATAGGTGGTTATAATTATTTATCTTTTGGCTTGTGGTGTTGATTTTGTTGGGACAGGGGTTGTTATTTTATTATTAGGCTACTTTACAGTAGTACATTGGGGTTTTTACCTATTTTACTTATTGTACACCTATCCCTATAGAGTTTTTATATCGTAAATACTTTTTTATATTACATTCATATGTTTTGGGGAAAAATCATTTTCATTTTAATTTTTGTGTGATGGGAGGTTCAGTTCCAACCTATGGGAACCAGAAAAGTCCATTAAGCTATGTCAATGTTAGCTCAATTTTCAGGTTACGAGAGTACCCGAGCTGTGTAATGTCCTTGTTCTGGTAGCCACCCAAAGGCGCCCTGTACCTGGTTGGTCACATGGAATCAAGCACATTTTCTCGAACACTAGAGGCTGCCCACTAGCAGCGAGGTCCTTGACCATGATAGTGGGGAAACTATGCCCTCATTGGAAAAGTACACAACAGAAGTAAACAATACATACAATAACCGAAGTAGTAATAACAACAAAAAATAGTAATAGTGGAAGAAAGATATGGAAACCACTTAGAACACATATATATGAATAATTCATGATACATATAGTTCTAGGAAAATATCCAAACAAGTCACAATACAGAATACAACTAGTACTAAACCAAAGTACAAAAGAAGTAGATAAACAACTCCTCATCATCACAAGCCTAAACATGGTCCCATGCTCTCCAACTCCACAGCAAATCAGGTACCTATAGTAGAATGGATATTTCCCTTGTTTACACCTGAAAAAATATAATATCTTTGGGCACAAAATCATGGCCCAAACAGGGTGTGAGACAAATCCCAGTAGGAAACAACCATAAGAACTGTTCCCAATAGTTAGTGAATATTTGGCAGGTAAAAGTGCCTAAAACATTAAACAAGGAAGTAATCCATAGTAAAAATCCATAGTTTCAGATATCAAGCAACAACTAAAAAAAGTAGATAATCATTACAGATAACACTCTGGGAAGTACTGATAACATGACCCCTCTTGTCTAACATAACAAATACAAGCAAGCAGCTAATAAAGAAGAAACACTATGGGAAGTGCCCACATCTTATCCCCTCTGGTCCTACCTATCTAGTACATGCAACCCTCTAGGAAGCAAACTCAGTCTAACCTCCATGGTTTAGCTTATTCGTAGATTCTCTACAGAATCAATCGCTATCAATTTCCCCTATACTGTCGTATCATACTAAAGGTGCTCTGGGGAAGCACTCAACATCAATTCCAAATGTGGCTCACGTCGAAGGACTACAGACACATTAGGGAAGCACTCAACGTCAATTCACCTTGTGGTCTCACATTGTATAATTATAAAGACACTCTAGGAAATCCCTTAATGTCAATTCCCCTAATGGTCTATACACTAGGTTCTCACGACCCTGTGTAATCCAAGCAGTTGTAAAAGTGCGTAATGGCCAAGGTAAACCTCTTGAACTACATGGCTTGAATTCTACAACATATCAGCATGTCAAATAAGTACGATCACTCCATACTACCATACTAGGCATGGAAAACAATCAAAGTAGCCTAACGGGTTAAGAATAACCTAACGGTCATAAGAAGAACATACATGGGAAACACCTCCAAAGCATATCAATCAACCCTATTAACATATAAATAACCTCTACCCGCACACATAAGAAAAGAATGCAATTAACAGGGATAAAAATTGGTAAATTCACAATACCTCAATCACTGGTATTTGTAATTTAGGAAATACTTTTCAAAGAACTTAAACTGAAAAGCACAAACCACATACCTCTTAGGGTTTTGGAGAAAATTTTCTCCTCTCCCAAAACCGCTCAAGACCGAGTGAACGCCTCCTCGAAACCACCTCAAAAAGCCTTCCAAAATATAAAAAAGGTCAACCTTTAACAAAAAACAAAATAAAACCATAGATCTACCTGTTACCCTTGTAGATCTAGGAAAATAAGACAGATTGAGAGCTAACCCTAACAAAAAAAACCCAATGAACCAAAATCGGGACTTACTAAAGGTGAACCGCCTTCGATCTACCAATAAACCCCTTTGATTTGCCTCCAAAACAAGCCAAGGAGATCCCAATCCTATGAAAATCTCCACTCCCATTTGAACCATGAGTTTGAGGAAGAATGGTGGAGAAATGGGAAATCCTTTGTGGCCTAGGACTTAAAAACCCTATTTTTTAGTGGTCGCACGGTTTCCTCGCACGGTTTGGAAAACTATGCACCAATTGTGTGGTTGCTACTGTCTCATCCAGGGACATCACATGGATTTCCCAAATAGTTTAAAAAACCTTAATTAGCCAGAACATAGCCCATTGTAAGGGGTGCACGGTTTCATGGGGAGGCCGCACAGTTTTCTTAGACCACACGCCAATAGTGCACCACTGCACAACCTCCAAAAATCCCTTTTTTCTCAAAAATGACTAGAAAAGGAAAAAATACCTAAAAATAAGGACATGGTACTTAAAAAATTCCCCCCTTAGTTATTTTTGTCCTCGAATTTCTCTAGCAAGATGTAGAAGAAGAAACTCTAAACAACTTTGGCCACTGTGCTCGTACATTAGCCTCCCTCTCCCATGTCTCGTCCTGTACTCGCCCGTGCTGCCATTGCACTTATAGAGGAGGAACAACCTGGCCTTGAAGAACCTTTTTACTACAATAAAAAATCAATAGAGGATGCTCCACAAATGACACGTCCCCTTTGAGCTCAACTTCCTCAGGTTGAAAGACATGAGACAGGTCTGAAAAGTAACATTGATGTTGTGAAATGTGGAAGACGTCATGCATAGCCCGGTTGCTCTGAAGTAACTGCAAATGATAAGAAACCATCCCAACTCTCTCCAACACCTCAAAGGCCTGACATACCTTGGATAAATCTTATCCTGTCTCCTAATCCTCTTGTGTCCCAAACTCGGTGTGACGTGTAGGAAAACCTGATCCCTGACCTCAAACCCCAGAGGTCATCTCTCCTGATTATCATAAGACTTCTTTCGGGAGTGTGTAATAACCGTCCTACTCCGAATCAACTCTATATGTTGTGTGGTCTCCTGAACAAGATGAGGCCCCAGCAAGGTTGCCTCTCCTACCTCCATCCAACACAAGGTTGATTGGCATGGCCTACCATAAAAAGCCTTATAAGGTGCCATTTGTATAGTTGCTTGAAAATGATTATTGAAGGTAAATTTCACTACTGATAAAAGCTTTTCCCAACAACCTTCAAAATCTTGGATGCATGCTCAGAGCATGTTCTCAAGAACTTGAATTGTATGCTCGGACTGACCATCTGTCTGGGGATGGTGAGTTGTACTCAAAAGTACATACGTACCCAATGCCTTTTGTTGCCCCTGCCAGACCTTAGAAGTAAAAAGCGAATCCTAGTCTAAATCAATGGAGTGTGGAACTCCATGTATGTTCACAATCTCATGGATCTACAATAGTCCCAACTCATCTGCAATGAATGTATCCTTGATCAGTAAGAATTTAGCATCCTTCGTTTGTCTATCAATGAAAACCCATTTTGCCTCATTCCCTTAGGGAGACCACAGAAAACTAGTCTTGAAGTGAATCACGATGTCATTCCACTTCTACTGAAGAATGGGTAAATTCAGTAAAACCCTTGCTGGCTATTGATGCTCTACCTTCACATGAAGAAAGGTGGGACACATCATGAAAAACTATAAACATCTTTCTTCATACCTGGCCACCAATACTGATAGTGTGGATCATGATACATCATGGTGATTCCAGGATGAACTGCCCAAACTGAGGAATGAAAATCCCACATCAGCTCCTCGTGAATCTCTACTGGCACCCATACACACCCCTAGAAACTCAAGAACTCATCCTCACATATGGTCAATCTAGGAATAGGGTCCTCTCCTGAAACACTCTCCCTTAGGACTAGGAAATTAGAATCTGATAACTGCCTCATTCTTACATGATCCAGAAGAGTAGAGGTAACAACTACAGAAGAAAAAAGTATCTGCCCCTTATAGTCATGAACCCCAAAATTCATCTCAGCGAATAGAGTCATAAGCTTCCACTCACTTCTGGCCTCCTTAAATGTCTGTATATGAGTACACATGCTCAATGCATCAGCTACTGCATTGGCTTTCCCATGCGTATAAGAAATCTTGATGTCAAAGAACTGTAGTTTCTCAACCCCCCTATGCTAACTCAAATTCAGATCACACTGAGTGAAGAAGTACTTGAGACTCTTGTGTTTGGTGAAAACCACAAAATGTTCTCCCAGAAGAAAATGTCTCCAACAACATAAGGCATGAACAACAGCTGGAAACTCCAGATCGTGTGTTGGGTAATTCCTCTCATGTGGCCTCAACTACCAAGACCTGTAATCAATGACTCCATCACCCTTTATAAGAATAGATCCCAGCCTGATACCCGATGCATTACAATAAATATTATAGCTCTTTCCAGGCTCTGGAAAAACCAGTATCGGTGTTGAAGTCAACCTCCCTTTCAGCTCCGAAAAGGCTGACTCACAAGAATCTGACAAAAAGAACATCACCCCCTTCTTAGTAAGACCTGTCATCAGTGCTGCTAAGCATGAAAAATCCTGTATGAAATGTCGGTAGTATCCATACAACCCTATAAAACTGCACACCTAAAAGATGTTCTTCGTCTACTCCTAGGAAACTACTATGCTCTCATTCTCTAGGTCTACTGATACTCCTTCCTCTAAGATAACATGACCTATAAAGTGAATCTAATCCATACAAAAATGGCACTATGAGATCCTAGCATATAATTGATTAGTTATTGGTGTACTCAAAATTATCTCATGATTTGAAACTTCATCGTCTCAAGTGTGAGAGTACACCAAAATATCGTCCACGAAGACGACCAAGAAAGAGTCCAAGTATGGATGGAACACTCGGTTCATCATTTCCATGAAAACTACTGGCATGTTCGTTAAACCGAATAGAATAACCATGTACTCATATAGACCATACCTACTTCTGAAGGATGTAAGAAGTATATCTGATGGTCTAACATGCAAATGATGATAACCGAATCCCAGGTCAATGATTGAGAACACTCAGGCCCATCAAAACTGATCAAAGAGTTCATTGATCCATGGAAAGGTATATCGATTCATAACTATAAAATTGTTCTACATCTTATAATCCACACAATTTCTGAGAGTACCATCCGCCTTCATTGCAAACAAGACATGAAATCCCCCAGGAGAAGTATTGGTTTGGATGAAACCCTTTTCTTGTAACTCATCTACTTCTTTTTGAGATCCGGCAACTCTAGTGTAGCCACCCTATAAGGAGGAATGGACACTGGTGCCACTCCTGGAACAAACTCAATAGAAAAGTCTACATCATGCTTTTGAGGTAAAACTAAAAAGCCCTATGGAAAGAATTCCATGAAACAATCTACCACTAGAGGAATGTCTAACTGTGAAGTCCCATAGTCTTCCAGATATAGACTTCAATATGGGCTACAACTCTTCCAAACCCATGATGCTCTAGACCCTCTCTGCTTTCCTAGATATCCCATTTTCCCCTATGAAGAAACGATCCACCTTCTGGTGATATAAAACTAACCCTTTGGTGATAACATTCGATGACTGCTTGGAAAGGAACTAGCATGTCCTTTCAAAGAATGTCATCATAGCCTGTCATATCTTGGACATAGAGATCCCATAAAAAGTGACACCCACCATCCTATAAAGTGAAATACTTGCCATAATGTACACTAGCCGTCCTAGTCCCCAACGAAGTTTCTAACATCAAGATATCGGCAGAGGAAAAGATATAGAGCACGATGCTCTCCACAAAAGAAACAGATATAAATCTATCATAAGCCCTTGTATCGAAAAGATCAGAAGATAAAACTAAGTAAACTAGGATCGTACCACGAACTATAGAAGGTCTGAGATCCTACTCTTATTGTTTTTTCTCCACTACAAGGTCTTGCCTGCCCCACAACCCTATGACCCTGCCTGACCGCTCTGAGCTGATCCACCCTACTATTGCAAAAAGACTGTCCACTAACCACCGCGGCTGCGACCTCCACCTCACTATGAGAGGATGGAAGGACTCTAGTTCTTAGACTATTAAGAAACTAGTTGAGCTTCTCTTGTATGAGGAGTCATAGATGAACCCATGTCACCAATCGCTGGTGAAACGATCTGATAGAAACACTGATGGTGACCCATCATGTCGAAAGATTGACACTCCACAGGGTCTCCCTAGAATTGTGGCCTAGTATGCCCACCTTTCCCAGATTGGTAGCATTCCACCTGGCTATAAGAAGATATGTCATTCCTACTTGGATCACCGTGAGAAGGATCCATGTGGTGCTTCCAACTGTCAGCTGGCAAAGCACTAACTCTGGATGTCGAAGCACCCTAGCTCACAACTCTATAATTAGTCAGATTCCTCTACGTAATCAGTGCATGGTTGATGATGGATGTGATGTAAGTCAAACTGAAAATATTTACCGGAGAGCGGATGTCCTGTCTGAGGCCATATTTGAACTTACTTGCCATAAAAACCCATCTCCTCCAAGGAAGCGTGTGAAACACTGAAGATCAGTGAAATGAGAGGAATACTCCATAAAAGAAAGAGTACAATACTCTAGAATCGTAAAATCTTGGGCAATGGTCGGCCCTCAGGCTCTCTCGATAGAATAAGTCAAACCAGATGCATTTGAACACATCTCATGCCATAATATGCAGGTGTCCCACCTGTGAGATCCCATCCCACAACCTCATGGCTGAGTCCCGATGCATATAGGTAGCGATCATGAACCACCTCTCTAGTGGCATCTCCAGATGCTCGAAGATCGCCAACATGGCTTATAGCCATCACACTGCTGCCTGGGGTCCCCTATCCCCTAAGAATGTGAGAGGATGTTGCTGCTGAAAGACCCACATCAAATCTACCATCAACTAGATAGGAAGAGGTGCTCCCTGAAAGATCTACATAATCCTCCTAAATCTTTCCCTGAAATGTGGATCAGCACCTACGTAAGGTACAATTGCAGGTTCCATGACTGGCACAATAAGAGGATCTACAGGATGTCCCTGATCAACCATATCCGATGTCTGATCACCGACTTGTGGTAGGTGTTCAACCGGATGACGTCTTAGTGGAATGACTCTACAAGGTCCAATGCACACCTCATATATAGACTAATAGGGACTGATACATAGGAGTAAACAAAATGTGATTAAGAAAGATTGTTTCTTCCCGAACAGAAGAATAGACATCATGTAGTCAAAACTAAATGGCTTGTATTCTTGGTTTTTCTAGATAGTAAGCCTCATAAACTACTCCAGAACCCATAGAAATATTAAAAAAACATTGAAATAGCCAAATTCTAATCCTTGAGGGCCCATACTCCCCACGAATAAAATAATGGAATCTTAAACATGTAATAAACATGCATAGACAAGGTGATGGTCCACAAAGATAAAGTCCTTGAGAGCTTATAACACCTCAGGAAACAAAATTTGGTGTTCATCCTAAACAAAACCTTAATCAACAATACCATATCAAACAACAAATGTTTTCTTATCAATGCACTTATCACAACAGCATGCATATCCTACACGACATCTATCACAACAAAATCCAATTTCTTATGCTTCCTAGAAGGCATTGAAAAGATGCATGACATGTGATTTCTAGAAAGTGCCTATATGATAGATGGGATGACATACCCTCATCTCATTGGGATGAGATAGAAATAGAACCTCAGTAACATCAATAGTAACATCAAAAAACATGTCAGTCACTCGTCAGTGAAATCGAATAAACTGTAAAATTGCAAACCATAAAAAATTGCAATAATGAGGTAGATTGGATTTTCCCTGTACATGGGTTAGATAATCCTAGGCACAAATTTTTACCAAGTACCTATTCCTTCCTATCCCTAGATAAAGGATCCAAATAGTAAATAAAGAAGAAAATAATTCCTCTGATACCACTTTGTAACATCCTGGTTCCGGAAGCCACCCAAAGGCTCCCCATACAAGGCTGGTCACATGGCCTCTAGCGCATTTCCCCGAATACCAGAGGCTTCAAACTAGCAGCGAGGGACATGGTTATGATAGTATGGAAATTATGACCTCATTGGCAGAGTACATAGCGGATGTAAACAATACATACAATAGCAGAAGTAGTAATAACACCAAACAAATGTTATAGTGGAAGATAGATAAGGAAAAAACTCAGCAAACATTTATATGAATGATTAATTATAATTAAATGTCTAGGAAAATATAAAAACAAGTCACAATTCTGAATACCACTTGTACTAAATCACAGTACAAATGAAGCAGGTAAACAACTCCTCAGCATCGTAAGCCTAAGATGGTCCCATGCTCTCCTACTCCACAGTAAATCAGGTACCTGAAGTTGAAGGGCGCCTTCCCTTGTGTATACCATCAACAATATAATCTGTTGGGGCCCAAAAGCATGGCCCTGACAGGGTTTGAGACGAATCCCAGTAGGCAACCAGCACATGATATGTGCCCAATAGTCAGTGAATATATGACAGGTACAAGTGAAGAAAATAGTAATAAGGGAAGTACTCAGCTGTAAGAATCCACAGTTTTAGATATCAAGCAATAGTTAAACAATGTTGATAATCACAACTGGTGGGATGTACTAATAGCCTATCCCCTATGGTCCTACCTAACAGATACAAGCATGCTGCTAACAGATAGGTTAAACTCTGCAAAGTTCCCACACCCTATCCCATCTTGTCCTACCTATCAAGTACAAGAAACCCTCTGGGAAGACCACTCAGTCTAACCCCTCTAGTTTACCGTGAATATTGACTCTCTGGGAAGAACTCACTGTCAATTCCCCCTATAGTCTCATATCATACTAAAGGCACTCTGGGGATGCACCCAATGTAAATTCCCCCTGTGGCCTCTGTCGAGGAACTACAGACACTCTGAGGAAGCACTCAACATCAATTACACATGTGGTCTTGCATCGTATAATTATAAAGGCACTCTGGAGAAGCCCTCAATTTCAGTTCTCTCTATGGTCAATACACCAGGTTCTCACTGCCCTGTGTAATTCAAAGAAGTCATGTAGCGCGTAACGACCAAGGTAATCCTCATGAACTACTTGGATAGTTTTATACAACATATTAACATTTCATATAATCAATATCACTCCATCATACCATACTAGCCATGGGAAACAATCAAAGCAGCCTAACAGGTTAAGCAGAACCAAACGTTCATAAGCAGGACATGCATGGGAAACACCTCTAAATCATATCAATCAATCCTATGCACATACAAATAACCTCTACTCGCACACACATGCAATGTATACAATTAACAGGGCTAAAAAACTATAAACGCACAATACCCCATTCGTGGGTATTGGTGATTTTGCACATACAATTCAAAGAGCTTGAACAGGAAGGGACAAACCACCTACCTCTTAGGTATTGAAAAAAACAACATCTTTACCCAAACGTTATACAAACCAGGAGAACGGCTCCTCAAAACAACTTCAAAAACCCTATCCTAACATCAACAAGGTCTACCTTTAACACACAAAGGCAGTACAACCCTAGATCTACATATAACCCTTCTAGATCTTGGATAAAAAGAGAGAGAGAGAGAGAGCAAAGCCTAACCAAAAATTCATAGAACCAAAAGAGGGACTTACCCGTGGAGAACCGCCTTCAATCCACCATGAAACCCCTTCGATTTGCCTCCAATACGAGCCATGGATCTCCCCCAACTTCTGAAAATAAAAACTCCTATTTGAGCCATGAGTGAGAGGAAGAATGGAGAAGGAATGGGAAATCCCAAGTGGCCTGAGACATAAAAACCCTAACATTAAGTGGTCGCACAGTTACCTCGCACGGTTTGGAAAACTGTGCGCTAACTGTGATGTTGCTACTATCCTATCCAGGGACATCACACGACATGCCCACATGGTTTGAACAACCATGTGCAGCCCTTCCAAATACCACTTTCATGGGTGCACAATTTCCAAGGCTGACCGCATGGTTTGGTCAGACTGTGCGCCAATCGTGCTTCCCTTCAAAACCTCCCGAAAATCCGCATTTTCTAAAAAATGACTAGAAAATGAAAACATACCTGAAAAGAAGGTCAGGGTTCTTACAAGATGGTTCTTGATAATGTGGTATTATAGATCTAATATTATCATCATATATTGATGTTATTATGAATATATGTAATAATGTCACAACATCAGAGGTAGTTGCGATATAGTTCCTAGCCAACACTCACCGCAATGAGCCTTAAGTCCCCAGGGGTGGTTTGTGAATGATATCTCGGGGATTAATTCATGTTTATCACACCTTTGGATTTTCATATATTGAAAACCTACATTATATTTATCTATAAGATTGGATTAATTTTCCCACAATAATCTATTTGTGTTTATATTTGAGTTCTTCAATGATGTCTTTTGATGTTGTGTAACATCATGCCTATGAGAAATGTGAGAATCAGATCTTTGATGGAGATTTTTCTGATTAATATGAAGCAAATCCTCCCATGGTACCATGTGTGGTCAAGGTGATCACGCATACTATACAAGAAATGTTACAGTAAAAACCACCAGTTCTTGCTCAGGATCGAGCTGTAGAACCACAAAGGGATGATATTAGAATCGTTCTCAATAGTTCCTTCACAAAAAATTGAAAAACATTAAAAGGCTCCAATGATCCTCAATATTTTGAGTAATGGTTTATAATGATTAATATTCTGTTTGGTTTCTTCAAAATTCTTGATTAAATTAACGTGATGTGTTCCACCTTCATGTTTGTAGGACCAAGAAAGATATGGTAGGATAGAACAGTTATAATGAAGAATCATGAAGGCGTAGAGTGGGAAGAATCCAAAGATTGTTTCACTGAATAGTTCTATCTAGTGTTGATAGTGGTGGTCAAGGATACAAAGTTTTTTATACATAAGTAGGATAACATGACCATGAAAGCTTATGAAAATCCCTTTCCTATGATTATACAGTTTTCACATATTATATTATTGAATGAGAAGGTGTAGGCCTGATGGTTTTAGTTGGGACTTTGATCTGATATTTTTCATTAGTTTTTCATTCTATAGGTACCTTATTATAATAATGTGATGGATAGATCATTGATGTTCTAAATGGACCTGGTTGGAATGTTAGGGTTATGAGTTTTATTATCTCTTAATGGAAGTGTGAATTCTTATAAGGGGAAGAGGAAGCTTGATGATTCTCAGGGAAGTAATTGATAAAAGGTTTAATATAGACTACATGATGTTCCTGGAAGGGGCCCTATATTTTATTAACATTGTGGAAAACTAGGATATTAAACGAGTGTTTTCATAGAGGCACCCAATAATTTTAGTTCATATGGATGCTCGAGTCAGTTACCAATGTTCATCAATTCCTTTTACACTCCTCAAAGTAGAACGAGATCATCTACACCATTTAAAACTGTGGTGCAATCAGATGCTTCATGAACAAAGGGGTTCCATTAACAAGAATCCATATTGATGCTTCATCAATCATTTTAAGAGTCTCTAGAGGAATAAAATATATGTACAATGACATTGAGAGGTTCCATTACTAAATCATTTTCATTTTTAATTTATTTAAATTATATTGGTGCATCTCATATGTGTATTTCAACCCATATTTATAATCTACAAAATCATCCTACAAAGCATTGGTCTTATGTGGAGGATGTTACTACACCCCTTAAAATAAGAGAGAGAATGAGCTTTATAGTCCTGCTTGTGTTTTCTCTCTATCATATGTTAAGATTTCATGGAGTTTTCTAGTTATCAACATGAAACCACTTAGAAAAATATTCAGGATTGATTGGATAATTTCTAATAATGATCAGACTGATTGTTATCTATGATTGGTCTCATTTACTACACCTAATGGTTTATGTCATATCTTTCAAGGAGAAAGGGACTCAAGGGGAATCAGATACGGATCCTCCTATCTGTAGTTAATAGGGTAATACATTTGTTTCCTTTGATCTAGTGTGATAATATTTTATAGGTGATGTACCACTAGTTTTTGTTGAGTTTCTCAATGTTTTTCCTTATGACATATCTGGATTTCCATTGGTAAGGTAGGTGGAATTTTTTTTCTATTCAGTACCTGCTACTAAAAAAGTCTACATTCCTTCTTTCCACACAGAATAAAAAAAATGAAATTGTTGAAGTCGTATTTGGATGATCTTATATGAAAAAAATTATTTTCCCATGTGTTTCACCTTGGGAGGTGTTGGTTCTATTTTCTAAGAATGATTATGGGATTATTCACCTTTTTCTTTATTATTAGAAGATTAATTTAGAAAAAGTAATGAAAATGTATGTATTTCAATTTATTGATGATCTAATTGAATAGTTCAAAGGAGATAAGTTGTTCAAAAAGATTGATCTTTGATCTGGTTACCATCAGTCGAGAATAAGATAACATGGAATTTAGAAAACTGCAATTCCAAGAAGGTACAACCATTATGAGTACCTTTTAATGCCATTTGGTTTAACCAATGATCATTAATTATTTATATCTTTAATGAATTGTATTTTACATGAGTATCTAGATACCATTGTGGTAGTATTTGTGGATGAAATCCTCATTTACTCTATGACTGAGGAGGATCAAGTGTGTCATCTATGAATAGTTTTTTAATTGATGAGGAATCTATTATTTTATTCCAGCTATTGAAATGTGATTTTTGGATTTGGTAAGTGATGTTATTGGGACACTTGGTGTGAGAACATTATTTTTATTTTACCCTGAGAAGGTTAAATTTGTTATGAAATTAGAGAAACCATGAAGTATTTTCAATATTCGGTGCTTCATTGGTTTATATGGGTATTATATTTTGTTTGTTAAGGAATTATAAACAGTAGATTCTCTAATTTATTCACCTCCTCAAAATGGATTACTGTTTTATTAGGATGCTAATTTTCAGAATTATATTATTGAGTTAAAGCAACATTAGACTATTATGTAGGTGTTCACTCATCAGAAGGTTATGTAGGGGTAGTTGAAATTTTTTATTCATTGAGTTCATGTTTGGGATATATTCTTATATAGGGTGATAAGGGCGTCGCATAGGAATCTCATATGATTAGGCCACATGAGAAGAATTATCCAACCCAGGACCTTGAATAGGAATATGTGATGTACGCACTTATGTATTGGATACATTTCCCTTTCAGATAAATGTATACCATGTTTTCTAATAGCAAAATCTTGAGTTAAATATTCTCTCAAAAATATGTGACTCATCATTGGAGGCGTTGGATGGAATAACTAAAATCATTCTACATTGAAATAATCTATACCTCAGGGAAAGGAAATATTGGCACAAGTTCTTTGATTTGGAAATTTCTTACCCAGGCCTAGAAATAATCTTCTGAATATTGGTACTTAATGGATCTATTTTCCCAGTTTCATATAGGAGTTGGGGAATCAAAGTATGAGGATTCCATGGCCAGTGTTTAGTTTTCAACTGCTCTTATCAAGATAATTCTTCAGTAATAATAGCTTGATTAGGAGTTCTGTATCATTAGAAATTCTCTTAAATGTGGGGAGACAATACCTGACTAGAAATTCCTCACCATGGGCATTCTATACTATCCTAATAATCTCATTATACTATTAGAAGTATATAAATCTATGATATAGGATTTACATAATTCCCATTGGTTAGTGCTCTTAGGAACCGTGAATATTTTTTATTACACATGGCGAAAATTATGGTGTCCATGTATATGACAGAGCATTATTGTGTTTGTATTTTGATGTTATACATGCCTAGATGTCATGTTTGATCCCCATAAACCTTTGATTTTTCCTTAGCCACATCCAGTACCAACATTGATGTGGGATGAGATCTCTATATACTTTTTGTTTGGTTTCCCATGCAGCCATAGAAATAAGAATCTGATATGTATTGTGATTTATAGGTTGACCAAGTCGGCTAACTTTATACACATTCATGATATAAGAAAAGATGAGGAGTATGGAAATCTATATATGAAAGATATTTTTTTTCCTATATTTCCATCAGCTATAGTCTTTGATAGGGACCCTTAGATCACTTCTCATTTTTAGAGAGGCATCCAGGAGGAACGGGTATCTCAGGTCCATTTGAGTATGGCATACCATCTGCATTATAATGGATACATAGATGGATCTATACAGATTCATAAGTATATTCTCCATGATTATGTTCTCTACTTTGGTGAGTCTTGGGATGAACATCTAGGACTTGTTGAGTTTTTTTATAACAATATTTACCCGTCAGCGATCATATTGGATCCTTTTTAGACCTTTTTTTCTTTTGTGTAGGTCAAAGATTGGTGAAATTTTCATAGTTATACCGATCTTGGATCAGTAGATAGAGACAATTCTTCAATTGATTCTCTCGAGAATGCTGACGACATATATCTGATATAACTCTTATATTAATTGCCTCCATAAATTTGGTGCACTAATGTTCTTGAATGTTTCTCCTTGGTTGGGTTATTGATGGATTGAGAGGAATGTGAAGAATTCTCCTTTGTTGGGACATTTTTTGGTTATTGAACATGTGTGAAAATTTTCATACCATTTATCACTTACACTAGAGTTTATGCCGATACATAATATGTTCTAAGTATCTCATCTCCATAATTATTGATTAGTTCTATATCTTGTTTTGAGTTTGAGTGATCTTGAGGTTGAACTTGATTTAGCCATGACTGAATGTCCAATTAGTTCAGCTGAATATGAAACCAAGGTACTACATGGGAGGATAATAGCTTAGGTTCGAGCTATATGGTTGCACAATTCAGATTCTCATGAGACGTGGGAGAGGGAGGCATTGATGAGAGAGGAGTTGCATTATCTTTTTTGAATAAAAGTTTTTTATTATTATTTATGAGGACATAATGTTTCTATATTGGGGAGGCTGTAACATTCTGTTACTATTTTCTAGTATTCCTAACCCCTATTTTGACCATGTTATGGTTGGGTTGTTTGGAGTTATTTCTGGTTAATTTTTTTTTGAAATTTAGGATGTTTTGGGATTTACACGGTTGATGCACAGGTTTCCCAAAACCATGCACCCTACTAGTGGATACCGTACAAACCCAGGCAGTGGGGTTCTTCACAGTTGGAACATGGATTGATAAACCATGCACCCATTAAGTAGAAACCATGCACTGGAATTCAAGGGTTATAAAAATAGGGTTCCCATGTTGTCTAAAATGTGAGGATCATTCCAGCTAATAATACACACGTGTTTTAATTAATCTATAATTGATTTTAAAACACTTAAAAATAATGTATTATGGTTCCTAACAAAACTACTTCTCCCCCCTATGATTTTTGGATCAAGTGGATCTCCCAAGAGGTGATTTTTCACTGGGCAACCTCCTAGAAACATATCAATGATTGGTGAGTGTCATTCAATCTCAATCCAATAGGTTTTACCTTTTTTCTCTTTATCCCATTCTCACTCTATTCTACCCCTATGGTTTTTCAGATCACCATGTTGATATAAGATCTATTGAACATTATTTTTGATCTTGAATCTAGGGATTTCTTATTGGATCTCCATTTATATCACTCTTCGTTTGATTTTACTAGCTAGGGTTTTTTTGAGATCACGTGTTTCCATGGTAGGTGGTTTCGTTCTAATTGGAAAATTTAATTAATTCTAAATTACATTATTTAAAATAAATTATTTTTATTTAAATTTAATTTGTTGATATTAATGAAATTTCTATTGATTGATTGATTAAAAACCCAACTCCACTGAATTGGGGTTTTGAAATTTCATTTAACATGAATTTGGGAAAACCCCCTAATTCCAACGAATTGGGGCATATTTATTAAATTAGTGGAATTTTTTTGGGACATAATTTTTTGAATTTATATAGTGAAAATGAAGGAATTTTAGGAAATTTAAATTTTTTAATTTAATTAATGAAATTGATTTAGTGATATTAATTTCACGTCTGTATTTGAGAAAAATGGCCTTTAATGTTATTGATTGAAAACATTGTATTTTATCATTTAAAATGAATGTTTTTGATTGAAAACATCAGAGATGGTATATAAATGGAAATTAACATATTTGAAATGGTTAATGGGATCAATATCATATAAATTGGTATTTAAATATTTTTCCCAACATTGATTTTATTATAGAACATTAATGACTTGGTATTTAGTGAGTTATTCAAGAAAACACTCTACTATTTCAAAACATCACCAAATTAAAAATGAAACTTGTTACATCCCCGATGGGATGGTGATGAAGTAATCTTGACCGGTGTTGAATGAACATGTGTATACACATATTTTTGTGTCATCTTGATTGCGAGGTAGTCCAATAGCCTCGAACTATGGTACCTTTTGAATGATGACGATGTTGCACATTTTTATTATTTTAATGATATGACACTATTGTTGGAAATTAATTTTCATTCCATAAGAAAGTATCTAATATTCTTTATATAAAATATTTTTAAGCCGTTATTAATGTATTTCTATAATTTGAAATGTAAAAGAATGATTTTTAAAAATGATTTTGAAATTCCAAACCTATTTTTTTATAATTAAAATTATTTTTTTGTTAATTAAATATATAATCAGATTATTGAATCATTGGTGAGGCCCTACTAGAATATTATATTACACCCTACTTGTTCCTTAATGTGTTTTTATATTATCTCATTCTTGGCTGAAGCAGAAGAAATTAACCACATAGAGGTGGTTCTAACTATTGATCTTTTGGTTTAGATAGTTCACTCATTTGGGACATTGTTTTTTCATTCAGTTTCATGGTACTTTGCTATAGTAAATTGGAATTGTTTTCCTATTTTAATTTTGGAGAACCTCTCCTAATGGAGTTTTTCGGTTTTGTATATAGAATTTTTATCATGCTTCCCTAATGTTTGTGGAAAATTAGCCCCCACTTTATTTTTTATATGATTCTAGGTGCTAGTAACCAACCCATGGGGACATTGAGTTCCCTTAGATCAATGTTATTTTTAGCTTAGTTATGAGTTTACCATGGTTCTTGGGCTGGTTCATGACATATGATAACAACAAATCCAATTTCACACTTAAAAATCTGTATTTTTCTAATGGATGTTTTTCCACCATTTAATGAATAATTTGTTTTAAAACTAAATTTTGAAACATTTATAAATTATAAATGATACAATTGACATCATTTTTGAATTCCTATGGTAATTATTATCTTATGGATATTTTTTATGAGAATATACATTTGTGATGAATAGTTAAAAATACAGAATTTTAATTAAAAATTTAATTTTCTTTTAAATAATTTTTAATGTAAAATTGTATTTTTAATTGGTTTTAAAGTGACATTAGATAAAATTTATATACATTAATTATTATAAGATAAATGGAATCATTTTTATTTTAAAATTAGATAGAAAAAAATTTCAATATTTCGAAAATTTCTATTTTAAAACCGCACTTTCCTGCCACTCCTATTGGATTAATTTAAAATTGAATTAAGAAATTTATGTGTGTTGAATTTTGAATAAAGGATTCCATATTTGGAATAATGAAAATTAATAATAAATAATAAGGACAATATAATTTTTTACCAAAAGATATTATTGAAAACTGTTAAAATAAATTACAATGATTAATGAGAAAACAAGTTTATATAGTGGTTAAACATAGAATAAAAGTTCTAAAAATGACCAAAAACAAGTCCAAAACCCATTATATGGAAATATTTAGACTTGTAATGCCTAAGGATCAATTATTATGAGTAAACAGGATATTATTTCTTGAAAGGGTCCTATATAATAAGTTAAGGAAGGAAAAAAAGGCAAAAATGGAACCTTCCTCACCATTAATATTTATAAAGCATTTAGATATGGAGAAAAAAATATAATATTTTAGATTATAAAAATTATTTTGAATGGTATATTATTTTTTATATCATGATAATTTAATTTAATTTCATAGATATTATATAATTACATTAAATTCTTATCGAATAGAGACATAATTATTTTTTAGTAAACTACAAAAATATGATACTAAAAACATTAAAACTGTAGTAAATTGAATGAATTTTTGTATTAAATTAATTTTTAGAATAATATATCACTATAAAAATATGTAAAAAATATATTTTAACTACATCATTATATTTATATTTATTTTTTAAAAAATTGAATGAATAATGTTAATATAGATATTATTATTATTGTTTGATAAATATTAATTTATTAAATTATTTAAAATTACATAAAATTTATCCTCTAAATAGTGACTTGTAAAATTTGATAAATATAAATTATATTCAATTAATGGACCAATTTACCTTTTACAGTGACCATATTTTATACTAAATAGTGACAGACTTAGTTACATCGGTTAGGGTTAAATTGGTTCTTTTTCATGTAACATGCTATTGTGTTAAACATAATTTCCAAAATACATATTATTTTTATTCTAGAAATTATATATAATATTTAAAATTAGTGGGATTAAATTTTACAATTATTATCACACTAATATAGTCATAAAGGAAAAATTAATTTGGCTACAAAACTAGAAAAAATAATGGAAAAAACCAAAATGGTAAATATGAAAACTTAGAAGTTGTGTAATAATTTTGTTAGAAATGTGTTCTATTTTTTGGTGGATGTGTGTCTCGACAAACAAATCCTTAAATCCCATTAATTATCAATCTTGGAGCCACATATGGTAAGGGAGACCTCCTAGTAGATAATACCTTAGAGTAATTACAAGATTTCTACTCCACCTAGACTCTAAAAATGCACTCACTCTCCCCTTCATTTACTTCTCACAAGACATTTGGATATTCCAAACATAGTAAAAGTCTCTGAAAAACACCTCTATAATAATAATAGAATCATTTTTTTGGTTGTAATGATAACCATTGATGGATTTTGTGAATAACTAAGGAGGGTACCTGAAGAAGAGGTATTGTTCTCCTAAAAGTGTTTTATATTATTTCCTCCTCCACCTTCTTAAATTCCTATTATAACATGATTTTATTAAAAACATAATATATTTTAGATAATTTTTTTTAATGATATGGTTAAAACAAAAATCTGCCCACACTTCCATAAAATGGGTTATGAAGTGATCATTTATGTGTACAGTGGACTACCGACTCACAAACCGAAATCATTCATTCTTTCATTAACACTTTTAAATGATAGGAATAATGATTTATTTTTTGTTTATATATAATATATATGTCATATATGTTATTTATATCACATTAATACTTCTTGAATTAGTAAATTACACATAATTTTAAGTGTTCCATTTTGTGGGAATATGAAAATGTCACTCGTGTGTACGGTGGACCACAACATTGTGAAGTGATGTGATTCTTTCAATCATATCATGGAATGTATTAATGGTGTGTTTAGTAAACATATTTAATATATATGACACAAAAATATATTTAAATAGAGTTCAACCAAATAATTCATATGGTATGGGATTTCATTTGATTTTTCATTCCATCGAGTCTTACTTGTTATTATGAAAAAATTATGATATATTTTGTGTATACAATGTATCTATAACATTTATTATCATTAATTATTTATTATTAATGGTGTTTTAAGGTGTATTTTTAATCATTTCAAGAATATTGATTTTATTTGTAAATTTCCATGTAATAAAAGTTATTTAGAAGTCTAACATTTTTTGAAAGTTTTTTGATTAATTGAGAACAATTTGATAAATATGAATCATTTAATCAATATGGATATTTGATGATGAGTAATATTTTTCATGAGATAAATTTATTAATTTTTATATGAGTAATTATTAGGGATTTTTGGGATGGGTGTGGCTTAGACTTTATATACCCCCTCGATGCATCGACAAGCCTAATAAGACAAATCAACTGGCCAAATTAAACTAGTTTCTACCAATAGTTTTAAATTGTTGGGAGGATATATATTTATAGTATAGTTTTTCATGTGATTGATACATGATATCGAATAATTTACCATTATCATAATTTCGATAATCATAATTTCTAGGATATTTTCACTATTATAAAAAATAGTGAAACAGGTTTTTCTTATATGACTATGACATCATTTTAATAATAAAAATCATTTTACCATTAAAAAACTATGATCCAAAATGTTTAGTTTATTAGAAATTTTTTTAAAATACATGACTTGTGAATAATAAAACATAAAAATGTATTTAAAATATTCGTATTTATCATTCTAAACATAACATTCTTTTTGGTACATATAGTAAAATAAGGGTATACATCAATGAATGTGGGGAGATAAAAGCCTAGTAAGATGATGAATATGGTACATGAATCAATATTACATGAGTTATGATAATAATTATCATAATAACATACTCATGGGATCATTATCAAAATCATAAGGTAAACATTTTATAAAGACATGGAATGTGACAATGCATAAAAACAAAAAATAATATATTAGTGGTTAAATACCACAAATGATTATGAAAATAGATATCTTCATTTCTACTAAAAACATATGTGTGTAATCATAAATTAATCATTGTAAAATAATATTTCATAAGTTTCCACATAATACACCTTATCTCATTAGATAATCACATAATCCAATAAATTGGAGCGATATATAATTCTAGGACCACCCATCTCATCATTACATTTACATAATCATGCATGCCACATTGAACGTATAAAAATCATAGTCATAAAATAATCCATGGAAAATAATGGGTTCAAAATAATTTCTAAATCATATATTAATGAATAAATTTTTTTGTTCCCAAATAAAAATATAGAACATATTTGGTATAAGAATCATCATTCTTGAGTGAAAAATAAATAACCTCAAGAGTAGTCAAAATGTGTTTTGGAGGGAAGATTTATTCTATAAAATCATTATATCTGTCATAAAACCATGTTTAAAACATTTATATCATAGTAAGAAAAATTACTATCAGGGAATTTATATTTAAGGAACATTAAAAAAAATCCAAACTGAGATTTTTCATTAAAGAGGTATAACAATAGGAAAGGGAGTTGGGTTCGAGAATGCCCTTAACATATGTCCAAATACATTCGCGACTTGTACTTAATATCCTATATAATCTAGTTAGATTCAAAAATTAATTAATACAGAACCACTTATACATGTATTATTATTAATTTAATTTTATTAACTTCATTTATGGTCATTTTAATTAGAAATAGTGTTCATTTTATCTATTCAAGAGTATTCATTTTCCCAATATCATGGTATGATTACATGAATATACATGAGAAAGTCAATCTAAAATGAGTATAATTATCCAAAATAATAATTATGTGTTATTAATGATCATTAAAACTTTATATAGTGTCATATATAATTTTATTTTGTTATTATGATAATTATTTTGATAAAAAATAAATTATAAACTTTTATATTATTTTGTTATATTTTCAGTAAATCCCAAAATAATTTCATTTTATTAAATATTAAGTTCTTATATTAGTTAATGAAAATAATATAGATTTGAAAATAATAATGGTTTATGACCATCCATGAATGTGGTAATGGAATACAAAAACACGTCGTTCATGAGTACTGTGAATCAATATATTACATATGGTGTTTTATTTTTCAGAATAAAAGAAGAAGAGAAGAAATTTCTTGATAAATATTATATTAGGTAAACTAATATTAAATTATACATATGATATAGGATTTATAATTACTCTTTACATAGGGCAGGTGAGGAGATTTTAATAAAAGAATATAAATTTAAAGATAAGGATTGAGGATTTTACGACTTGAATATAGTCTAATTGAGAACCTCCTTAAAGAAAATGGATTTTGTTTTTGGTTAAGGAAAAAAGATTTTGGACGTGGGAAAGAGGATTGGGGATGGAATTGGGAGTAATTTTCACATTCTAAATGTGTTATAAGCTGTTAGGAGAAGAGGTTGTGAGGAGTGGAATTTATTGGGGTGGAGAGGGGTGTTCGTTTCATTGTTTTATTAATTGTTTTATTATTTTTTCATCATGATTGTAAATAATATTTATTCTCAATGTTAAATAAAATAAATAGGTACATAGATTAAAATAAAATGTGGTTTATATCATAAATATTTCATCCATGAATCATAAATTCACATATTTAGCTTATATCATAAATTTTCTTATTTCACTCTTCACAGAAATTTATCTATTTTAGAAAAATCCCTAAATTTAACTATTACCATTTTTTGCTGTGAAAATTTCAATAATGGACTCCAATTTAGGAAAATAATTTTCTAAATATGAGAAATGTAATTTTTATATAAAATAAAAATATATTAAAAAAATACCGATTTTAATATTGTAATCATTTTTTTACCATTTGAAAAAAATTTTAAGGTAACCTAAACATATCTTATAATTATAATAAATCCTAAAATTAAATAATGAATATATTTTATGAAAATAAATTTTCTTTTAAATCATTATATTAATTATAATATTATGAATAAACATTTATGTTTTACAAAAAAACAAACTCTTAATTTATTAATTTAAAAACATTTATTAACTTATACCATGATATAAATGTATCAAATTTTCATTTTTAATATTCCTAATTTTTTTATATATTCCGTGGTGATAATACTATTCTAATGGCCAAATTAATATTCTTAATTTTTATATTACTATTTTAATGGTTATGATTCTATTCCATTGGTATAGGTTCCATAATCTATATTAATATAACATTTGTTTCCATTATTTATAAGAATAACGTTTTTATAGAGATCTATATGTAATTATTTTTTTTATGACATAATTATAAGAAGAAAAATTCCATTGGTAACATTTTTGGTTATTATATTCTTCAACCATTTTGAAATTTTGTAATCAAAATTTCATTTCACGTACTTTGGTGAAAATAGGTGAGGGTACTTCTCCATCATAACATCCTTCAGTTCACATGTTGCCACTTCGAACTAATGGTTTCTCCGTAGTACCTTAAACTAGTGGATGGTCCTGTTATATAGAACCTTGTCCTTCTTGTCCAAATTTTTCATTGATTATTAATCATAAGAGAGATCATCTTTTAGTTGTACCACCTCTATGTTCATTACAAGTGAGGGATATGGTATGTACTTCCTCCGAAGGGATACATGGAATACATCATGAACAGGAGACATGGTTTGTGGAAGTTCAAGCCGGTATGCCACAGATCCTATAAAATAGAGTATTTCAGTGGGGACAATGTACCTTGGGATAAGAATCATTTTCTTTCCAAACTACTTTACTCACTACTATAGTGACATTCCAAGGAAAACAATGTCTCTAACTTCAAACTCCAAATCCCTTAAATGGTTTTCAACATAATTATTCTTCTAAATCTGAGAATCATTTAATAGTTTTCAGGTAACATTAACCTTTTTTGTCACATATTCACATGATCATGTCCATGATTATTTTGATCACACACTCCATACCAAAAATTTGGAGTTCAACATCACATTCTATATAGAGATTTATATAAATCCATCGAAATACTCAAGTGGAATCTATTATTGCATGAGAACTCTTCCAATGATATATAATGTTCCCATCCATTATATAATTTCATTTATCTCTATCTTATAATTCCCTTGAGCATCAAAATAGTCCTTCTAGATTGACCATCTTTTTGGTGGTGACATGCCATGTTGAAATTCAGTTTAGTAATCAAATATAATTGAAAACATCTCTATAATTCATAAGTGAACCATGGAGCATTATTAGAGATGATCGATGATGGAACCCCATGCATTCACACCACATCATTCACATATTACGTGGAAAATTATTCAAGCAATTAATCTTCCTAAATATAAATTTAGTGGGATGTCTTGGTGGGTTGATCCACTACATCCTATATTGCGTTGTTTCAATATGATAAGTTCGGGAGACCATTGAAAAAACTACATAATGATGTTTTATGGTTTCTAAATGGGTATTGTCAAAGCTTTGATCATACATTTAGAATTTAATTCATTTTTATTTACCTTTCTATCTTACCAATCCCCATTACATATACTATGCAATCTCTCTCATCATGTTTTCCCACCAGAAGTGTTCTTGAAGATCACACGACATCTTGGTACTTCTAGGATAGATGGATAATGATGAGATATGTAAATTATCCAATAGATCCTTCTTTATCATATGATCTTAAGTCACACGAAGCCTTGTTACAAAATTAATTACACCATAATCATCAATATATATCTTTTTTAGCTTTGTTTCCTTTACCTCTTTCACCATATTTTGTAGATCGAGAACATCCATTTGTACCAACATAGTCTTCTCATGGATAGATGGTTAGGAAACCATTTGGGAATGGTAGGATGTATTTTCTATGATTATGATTTTTTATTCCATCCTTTTCGAATATGGTGTATTTCTCAAATTACATCATGGATAGAGTAGGATGTTATTTTTCACTAATAATATCATCTAGCTTGTTTGCCTTTCCCAGATTGTAATGAATAGAGCAATCATGGTATTTAATTAGATTTAACCAAATCCATTAACATATTTTTATCTCATTTTCCAGAATATATATTTTATACTCTTTTGATTGGTATATATTTCACACTTATCACCATAGAGAAATTACATCAATTTTTTAAAGGAAATGATCCCAACTGCTTCCATTAGATCACCTATTAGGTAGTTTCTCTCCCAAATCATCAAATTTCATGTGTTATAGGCTATCACTTAATCATTATAAATGAGTACACAACCCAATAATTTCATTAATGCATCATAATATATTACAAAACCTTCTGCACTTGTTGGTAGTGAGAGAACATGTTCATTGATTAGCCACTTCATAATCTCCTTGAATAATTCCTCACATTCTTCCATTGAGAAATAATTTACCTCTATTTATGATATCTTGGTTACCAGGTTAGGTAATTGTGAGAAATATTATAAAAAACATTGGTTTTACCCAAATAATAAATGAAAAATAATTATATAAGGGATACTAGTGGGTATGGGCCCTTCCAAAATTGATTGTTTCTTTGAGGGGTCCACATAAATTCTCTCACTTATGATCACTTGTCCCAAGAACGTGCTTTCTACATAAAAGATTCACCCTTTCTAAAAAATGAATACAATTTCTCCTTCCTTAATATCACCAGTATAATCCAAATATTTTCATAATGTTTCTAATTACTAGTGGAGTAGATGAAATTATCATTAATAAATAATACAATGAATTTTTAAGGAATTATCTAAGGAATCTATTCATCAAATCCACGATGATTATCAGTGCATTGGTATGTCTAAAAAGAATCACTAGGAACTCATAGTAAACATAACTTATTCAAAAAGTAGTATTTTGGACATCCCCATACTCTACCTTTAGTCGATGATTTCCAATATGAGGATCCACCTGTGAGATGTAGTGTACTTCTCTTAGTTTATTGAACATGCCATTAATACGTGGAAGGGGATACTTGTTATTTATAGTGATCTTATTGAGATAACAGTAATAAAAATAGAGGAAAATTGATATATCATTTTTCATTATGAAGGGCATTGGTGCACCCCTAGGTGATGAACTAGGGAGTATGAACCCTTTATAAAAATTGTCTTATAGTTGATTCATTAACTCGTCCTATTCGATAGAGGCCATCTTGTAAGGTCACTTTGAGATATGAGTGGCTACGGTTATAAATTTTATTGTGAAATCTACCTCATGATCTAGGGAATGTTATGGCATCAAGTCAAAAAATACAACAATGTATTCCCTCACAATGGGTATTTCATCATGTTTGATACATTCTTTTGACACAAACACTTGGGATATATATGATTCTTCACAAGGTATCCCAAATGACACCACTAACGGATTTTAAAATGGATATTCATGACCATACATTCATTTTTATAGGAGCATAGGATGGATTGGAATATGGAAATATATTTCCACTTCCTTAAATTTGATGTGTTCTCTATATAATGATAGATAATACATGCCTAGTATAGTGTTGAATTAATCTAAGGGATGTATTATAAGATTAAATGGAAGAATAATCCCACATACACCAATGAGAGAAGAGTCCAACACTGGGGTTGCAATGATTTTACTACCTAGTGTTTAATAGGAATATCTCCACTTCATGGTATCTAGGATTAAATTTATTAGTTCAAGAGAACTTTTAGTAAATAAAGAAATGCATATAACTCCAATCAAATAATTATTTATAAATTATTGAGTTAATTGGAATTGTAACTTTGATGACTTTATTTTCTTCTCCACTTCATCAATATTGATCGCACAAGCTATCCAATACACCTTTCAATTTTTTGTTTGATAATATTTAATAACCTCAATGACTTGAGGTTTAGTGAAATATCTTGCATAGATCCATTTCTCTGCACAATTGATGAATTGAATCTTAGGTGGTATATTAAGAGGTTCCATAATATGATCCATCATATTGGCCAACTTATTTTACTTTCTTCGATATTCATGAGACAAATGACCTTATCTCCTCGCATTAATAATATTCATATCCCACTGAGACAACTCTAATTGTGCTTCATCCCACATTTTTGTCACATTTTTGGTTGGATCCTCTTTCCTCCTATTTTATATTACCCACAAACTAGAAATTAAATTCTTATATTCTTATCTCAATGACCAAGAAACCATTATCTATACTCCATCTCACCTTTGGATGCACATCGTACCACATCTTCATAACTCCCAATGTATCAGATAGGTAGACCTTTTTAAATGTGTGATTTTGAAACACTATAGAATCTATATATTTTTCTATCATTGTTGATTATGAAACTTGAGGCATATCGTGAAGGCATTTTAAAATTCTCTTCATTGGAAATGTAATATTTCCCTTCTTTTTTCCCCAGATCTATGGATTCTCGATACATATTTGTATAAAGAGTTCATGGGAAATACTTATAAATAAATATTTTATAAAAGTTTTCACACTCCATATATTCTATTTAAAAATTAAGTTTTCTATACTTTTTCAATGACCAAAATTGATAGAAATCTTTATCTAGACATGAAAATTTTAGATTCACCTTTTCAATATCAGAATAGCAGATAACATAAACTATATTATCTATTGAGATAACACACTGTTCCACAAAACGTTGATCTGAATATATAGTAAATGTCAGTGGATGTTTCTACATAAATGAATCAATTTCTTTTTTATCTTTCTTGGAAATGATAGCCACTCTACCCAGGTCAGTTTATTATTCATATCATAATATATGTGGCTATGAATTTCCATAATGTTTTGGACTCCACCTCCTAGAGAAATATGGATATCATTTGGGAAATCATGACATTGTCCCTCACATGAGTTGTTCGTCAGGTATCATCTAGTTCCCACCATTATATGAGATATAACAGGTTTGAACAAAAGTAAATTCAATGAATAATAAATAAATAATTTCTTATTTTACATAAATATGGCTAATGGAATATCATATGGGGTCTCTTTGTTAACAATTTTAAAAAGTATAATTGGATGTTTTAATATACAAATTCTTATCCTAAGAGTTTTCACTAATGTCCTCTAATCCCAATTCCCCAATTAAATAAACCATTATCTGATACAAACTATTGAAACCCTAATTTTCATAACTGACTATTACATCATTATAAATATAAACAACATATTAAAATTATGTAATTGGGATTCAAAGGTTTAGTGTCTATGGAAAATTGGGTACATACATAAATTTCACATAATAAGACCTATTTTTTTTTTTAAATCTTGTTCTCGATCCTTCTAAATATAATATTCTCCTTAGTATAGGTAGTCAGCAAATGATATACATTAATGAAAGGGGTGAGATAAAATTCCATTCAGTGGATAAATAAGGGACATTAAACAAAATAAAACGAGTTATCATAATCATCATCAACATAACATAATCAGGGGATGATTATAAAAATCATTTGTGAATGATTGTTTAAAGGCATGAAATGTGGAAATGAATTATTATGAAACATATTGTCTTTGTGGTATAATATCCCATATAGTTTTGAACAAATCTAGCATTAGGTTGATGCATAATATATGTTCATAATCATGACATATTCATTGTGAAAAAATATAGCATATACATAATACACATTATCTAATGAGATATATCACATTACCCAATGAATTTGAAGGATATATAGTTTTAGGGACCCCGTCGAATCATAAAAATTACATAATCATGAATAAAACATAGAATTTTGAACAATTGTAGTTATAAAATAACTGATGTAAAGGAATGGGTTTCATAATAATTTAATAAAGAATAAATTTGTTAATTAAATTTATTTTTCCCAATTGAGAATGGGAAAAACATAATTGTTAAACAAATCATCTTTCCGGAGTGAAGAAGAATCAATCTCAAGAGGATTCAATATGTGTTTTAAAAAGTAAAGTTCTTTTGGAAAATATTTATGTTTGACATAAAAACAATACAAAAACATGTATCTCCTAGGAATGAATATAAGAGAACAATTAAATGACATTTAAGGAACATTAAATGTATATCCATTCTGAGATTTAGTATAAATGAGGTATAACCCAAAGTATGGGAGTTGGGTTTGAGAATCCCCTTACCTTATGTTTTAATTCATTCTGAATTTGAACATAATATATTATATAATCAAAATAGATTCATTAATTTATGAGTCCAAAACCTATTTTACAAGAATTTTATTTATTATAATTTAATTAAGTTCATTTATGGAGATTCTGATGATTTACAGTGTTCAATTTCATCATTTTAGGAGGGTTCATTTTCATAGTTTCATGGTCTGTTTAATTTTATATGATTATGAATATTCTTGTAAAATATGTTTAGTTATCCAAAAGGGAAATTAATTTTTATTAATGAACATCCAAAATTTTGAATGGTCTCATATATATTTTATTTTTATATTTGAGGATGATTCATTTAATGAAATATTGATGATAAATATTTAATTTATTTTGTAGGTTTTTCTATCAAATATGAAATCATTTCGTTTTATTAAATATTATGTCTATAAATTAGTTAAAGAACATCAAATATGTTATTATATTAATATTATAATATTTTCAAACCACAACATTTCTTTCATGACTAGAGTTGATAATGGTAATTGAACATGAAAACTCTTTGTCCACGTATACTATGAATCGATATATCAGAGATGATGTTTCTAAAATTAGAATAAAAGTAAAAGAGAGGAAATTTGGGGATAGGTATTTCATTGAAAAAATTAAATAATAGTATTTATATGATTCTAGAGTTGTAATTTCTCATTGGATGTGGTATGTTAAGATAATATAACAAACAAAAATAAATTAAAATAGAAGGATTGAGGATATTACCTCTTGAATATCTTCTCCTTGAGAATATTTTTTCGCACATTGATTTGTTCTTTTTTTGGGACTACTGGATCACAATTTTGGGGAAGAGGATTGAGGATGTAATTGGGTATAATTTATATATGACAACTGTTTTTAAGGTGTGATAAGAAGGGGTGGTGAGGGGTGGTATTTATAGGGGAGGGTATGTGTTTTTTTATTATTTTATTCATTTGTTTAATATTTTTGATGAAGACTATAAATAGTGTTGAATATGAGGACTAAATAAACTAAATTTGGATTGAGAGTTTCATATAATGGTTCCTACATTATACATACATCATTAATGACTAAAAAAGTTCATGTATTTAGCTTATATAAAAAGTTTTCCTATTTCACTATTCGATAAAAACAACTTTCTTAGATAAATCAACAAAATTCACCCTTACAATTTTTTTGTTAGTTAGATTTAAAAAATGGAATCCATTTTTTTAAAGTAATTTTGTAAACATGGAAATTTAATTTTTTTTACAAAATCACCATTTATTCAATAAAATATTTATTTTAAAAATGTAATCAATTTTTTACCCTTTGAAAAATAAATTAATGTCTCATAAAATTCTCTAGAAATTATAAAAAAATTATATTAATTTATGAATATATTTTATGAAAATAAATTTTATTTTAAATCCTTATATTAATTATATAATTTTAATAAATATTTATGTTTTCAAAAAACACCAACACTTAATCTATCATATTTTAAAAAATAATTCAGTTATATGATGATATAATTTAACACCCCAAGAAGTCATAGAATGTTATTTTCATTAATATAATTCAATAACTAGCGTTAAATGCAACACTGAGTTCGAGCGCACCACGAATTACCAAACTAGCCATTCTAAAAAGCGGTTTTCAATTGAATTATCTAAATTTTTAATTTTATATACTCCATAAAATTTTAGAACCCATATCTTGCGTTTCTTATACATAATATAAGATCAAATCCATTTTTCGAATAAAATTAGTATTTTCCAAAAAATACTATTTTAGTAACTTTAATTGGAAACCCCTTTTTTAAACAAATATTTGACACTTTTTTATATTCAATTTAATGAAATTAAATTATTATTTAGAATAGGGACATCAAAATTTATTTTGGATAATTTTTTGTTACTTTTTTGATAAATTTCATATTTTGGTGAATACTAAAAAATACAGAATATTAATTGAAGACAATATTTTTAATCAAAATAATTTATTATGTTAAATTATGAATTTTAATAGTTTTTATTTATAAATAGATTATATTTTTATAATTTAATACCATTTAGGTCATTATAAGTAATTTCACACTTAAATTTGACAGAAACACTTGTCAATCTTTTGATAGTTTTTATTTTTAAAAAACCTATTTTTCAGTTTTAACAAGAGGAATTAATTTTAATTTATTTAATTAAACTTCTATATTTTTAATTTTATAAAATATAATTCATATTTTATTTCATAATATAAAAATTATCCTAGGGTAATGCTATGGTATTTTTTTGAAAACATTCAATTTTTAATGAATAGATAAAATCAATACATTATTGTTTAAACCAAATTTTAATTTAAATAAATAATTATTTTATATAAATATATTTTAAGTAAAAAGATATATATAATACCTATATAAGTTCAATGTATTTAATTGGAGTCATTTTATTACAAAATTAGGTGAATAATTTTTTTTTGAAATTTTTACCATCATTTCCCAATCTTCTAGGAGCATATTTAAATTTTCATAAAACATAATTTTACCACTTCTATTAATTGAATTTCAAAAATCCAATAGACACTATAGTTAACCAAGAATTTTAAATATAACATTACTTGATTTTAAGGATAATTAATTATTATTGTATAATCCAAGGATCGTTAAGTCTAGTGTCTTGGAAGACATGGTAAATAAATCATAAATCAAGGGGCTAAAAAACACTTCTTTATTTTATCTACATGAATAGCTCTTATCATTATTTGATCCCATACATATTCATTGGGAACCTTGGGGAAAAACATGAACAAAGGGATGAGTAGAAAATCCCAGTAAGGGAATGAACATATTGATACATATTCTGCACTTGAGTTAGGAGGCAAGACATAACGATAACAAAGAATAAAACATATGAAGTCATATCATATATGCATGGGATCAAATAATCATGTAATCATATAAATGAGGCATAATCATAAAAAATTTCTTTAGAATGGGTCAAGGCTAACCGCCAATCCATTTTCCCATTTTAGTATGGGTCAAGGGTAACCACCAATCTCGTTTGACATCGAATCTCATGAGACTTAACTTAACCCAATGCATTTGAGTGCAATCTGGGCACACCCAACTCATCATATTCATGAATATTCATGATACCTAAAAATTATTTCCACATAAATATTCAATCTACATAAATAATCATACAAAATCAATCGTTCATAAACATAAGGATACCCATTGAATGAATTGGGTACCACAATCCGGACATGAAGCAAAACCAATGAGTGTATCATGAAACATTCTATGAAATAATGTGATTAAAACATACATAGACATTCATAATGTAATATATGAATATAAAATGGTTGGTGGTGACAAATAAAATGGGCAACATATAAGAAATGTATCTGTGAAAAATTTGCATTAAAATATTTTTGTGCGGTTTTAAGGAAAATACTATAGAGCATTAAAAATAGTAAACATGACATCATTCTATATAATACCAGAATAGAAACAAGAAGGTTTTCATAATAAAAATACTGATTTTTTAAAGACATTTTTTTCTTTACATAGCATATAGTGTGAAAATGAAATTGGGTAAATATTCAAGAACTTACTTTATAACGAGTGTGGTTATTGGGAAGTATCGAGGATAGATTCACTTAAATGCATGTATATCCCAAAAAAGAGAATGATATATGTATCTAAAACATGATTTAGGATCATATAAACCAAATTTATATGTTTTACATAAAAAGAAAATAAAACTAAATTTTGGTAATATAAAGATAGAGAAACCCCAAGGAATAAAGGAAGTTTGGGTAGAATCTATTATGGTTTATCGGCATGGTATCAGGAGTAACTAAGAGGAGTTGATAGTGAGATAAGGGGTTTTTCATCACATATAAAAAAATAGTGCAGTATGGGTGAGGTGAGAAAACATACGATATCACTTTTTATAACATAAAAAAGGCATAACATAGAAAAAATATTGATTAAGAGTGAAAAGGGGAGGATCCCTTACATTTAATCCACTGGGGTTCTCAACATGTTATTAAGGACCTGAATAAACAAATTAGGCTTATTTATTAAGAATTAAATAACCTATTATAAATTTAATTTATTTATTATAACCCTTTTTAGTTCATTCAAGGCCTTCATGTTTAGATAGAATGTGTAATTTCATTGTTTGGGCTCGTTTGTTTACTTGGTTTTAAGAGATCGGTTCACTTACATTAATGTTTGGATAAACATGAAAGATGGAAGTTGTTGTCAAGACATTATGTTAAATGATATTAGTGAACATATATGAGATTAAATGGTTTTAAAATTAATTTTTTTACATATATTGAATTCAAACTATTATATAAAACCATAGTGATGACTGTTTTTGTTAATTTGTGGGTTTTATTACAAAGAACATGTTTGGATTATAACTTAATACCATTTGAAAAAATATTGCAGAATCAAATAGGATATATTAAAAATTTATAATATGGTTAAACCATAACTAAAATAGTTTACGACCATATATAAATATGATAATTTAAATTCATAAATCATTGTCCTTAAATGTGTTAAATTGGCACATCTCAAACAGTGTTGTCATTACATTCAAACAAAAGATGAGGAAGGGAGAGAAGATACTGAATTATCACATTATCATAATATAATTCTATTGAATTTATTATACTAGGGTTATCATACCATTTTGGTGAAGGGTGGTGAGGAAGGAAAAAAAAATAAAAGAAGTTAAAAGAAATGAAGGAATTTAAAAGAGGAATTTACTTCTTGATACTTCATCCGTTGAGAATCTCTTAAAGAGAGATATTTTGGTATTTTGACGAGGCTATGATCATTGGAACGTGGGTGGGGATCTTGGCGAAAGAT
This sequence comes from Viscum album, assembly GCA_963277665.1. Taxonomy (NCBI): domain Eukaryota; kingdom Viridiplantae; phylum Streptophyta; class Magnoliopsida; order Santalales; family Viscaceae; genus Viscum; species Viscum album. The sequence continues at coordinate 332,183,396 of OY728128.1, forward strand.
TTGGGTATAATATTTGTAAGGAACTGAAGGACCCCGAGACACCCTGAGAGGGGAGGGTGGATCAGAGTGTCAACTTTTTCTTTTGAACTGACGGATCTTGTTCCCACATTGTTAGAAACTAGTTTAACCTATATTATGTATATGAGAATAAATAAATCATTCAAATGCAAATAGATAACACATAACTTTTTTATTTGGTTCACCACTAAGGGCTACGTCCTAGGAGCATTCGCCGAAAGGATGTCGGTCGTACCAAATTCCACTATTCATCACTCATTGTGGGTTATAAAGGTTTGGGAATAGTCACTCTGTCAAAGGCTCACTACCTTCACAACTATTTAGGGAAAGCCTACTGCGTCCCTCAGGTCACTCCCGTTGATTCCACCTGGCTCACTGCCTTTGGTGAAGTACCACTCAGTTTATAGACATGAAGGTATCTTCATCATTTTAAATTTGTACATACTCTGTTGTATGTAGATGCTCTGTTGAAGACCAACATCCACCAGTAGACTAATCTCAATTTACACAAAGGTATCGGGAAAACGTCCAGATTTTATTCAGATCCAAAAATATAGGCATGCTTCAACCACACATAGCGCGCTTATCCAAGCCGGCGCACAAGTTTAAAAGATAGCGCAAAAGTTCACCTATACAACTTGCACGACACCTGCGTTTTCAACCTCAAACATGCACAACTCACATTCTTTTCTGCCCAAACTGGTTTTGACGCCAAAGGTCAACTATCGCGCTACTTCAAATACTAGTGTGCTAGTGTCACCAAACCACCTGTACGACACTTCCTTCCCCAACCCTATACATGGGTGACCAACACCCTTTCTTACCCAAACCACCTTGGACACACAACAAACAATAGTCATCCAACTTCTACGTGTGCGACAACACAACCACTTGCGCGACCACTACACCTGCACAACGAGAGCTCTGAATTTCTCTATGTCTCTAACTTTTTACCAAATTAGGAGGGGTTGACCATTATTTATAGGCATTTTGACACCCTGCGTGACGACTCAAAAGTCTTCCCTCGGCGTGCAAGTCTCTTCCATGGAAGTTACTTGTGCGACCAAACATAAAACTTGGGCACCCATCTCCCATTGCAATATTTTCGTGTTCTAATATTGAAAAACAAAAGGCACACAAGTTTCCTCTCCGTAATGTCAATGACACACATTTTTCTGGGAAACGGTGCCACCTTCAATACTGTTATCTTCTTGTTCTGTATGATCACTTTGCTAGCACAAATTCTGAACATCCACAGAGGATTGAAAACAAATAGCAACCATACACTAATTCATGCATAGAATGACCATGGTTCCAACAATCTCCCTCATTGGGTTTGTTGGAAATCAGTAAATAAATTCAATAGAGAACCAACCATAAGAAAAACACAAATGCATGAATCAACTCATCCACTACTCTAAGTCTACGAGAGAAATGATCGGTGTAGAAAACAAGATATGATGATTTAATTGGGTTCTCATCCAATGTATTCATTCCCATCTTATCACCGACACTGAATTCTAAATGTGTCACAAAAGCATTACATGCATGAATTTATTCCTTTCTCCCCCATTGACAATAAACCCAAAGATCAGTAATTTTTCATTATTCAACTCAAACCACACTCCCATGGATAGTATCTCCCAAAAAACCCTAAATCTCATCCATAAACAGATTAAGAACAATTATAATAACTGGGGAGAGGGGTATTGTGCAACCTCCATATTCACATGGAGGTGGATGAACACCGAGATTCAACCGATGCTTCCCAAAAACTACCGTTGATAGTGTCTTGGTCATGATATCAGCCACTTTATCATCAGTTCCCACATGATCCATTCTAATCACGCATTGCTCAAATTTTTCTTTGATAAAGTGACACCTGATTTCAATTTGTTTTGTACGAGAATGCTGAACAGGATTCTTCATAAGATCAATTACACTCTAGTTATCACAGTAAACTACCATTGGTTGCATTACCTCATCACCAATATATGTTAGTTGTTGATTCATCCATAGCAGTTGAGTGCATGCCTTTATGGAAGATAAATAGTCTGCTTTAGCTGTACTAAGAGAATTACATTCTTGTTTCATGCTCAATAGGACAAAAAAATTAATACAGATACAGAATGCTCCACCACTGGTGGACTTTCTATCCACTACATCTCCAGCCCAGTCAGTATCAGAAAATGCTGATAATTCACTATCTCTTCCTGAAGCAAAGTATAAGCAACAATTGTGAGTACCTTGAATATACATCATTATTCTTTTTACTGTTGTCATATGTTCCTCCTTTAGATTACTCTGAAAGTGGTCTGCCATATTGGTTGCAAAGACAATATTTGGTCATGTCACTGTTAGTTAAAGTAGGCTCCCAATTATCCTCTTGTACATAGCGGGGTCTACGGATGTCTCATCCTCATGAATTCCAAGATTGGTTCCAATAGCAATCGGAGTTTATATTGTGTTGGAGTCTTGAATATTATACTTCTTCACCGGCTCTCTTGCATCATTTTCTTGAGAAATGAAAGTGTAATTCTGCCTTTGAATCACCTCCATCCAAAATAAATGTGTGAGCTTCCCAATCATAGAAATTTCAAATTCTTATTTCATGTGATTGGAAAATTCATCCAATGATTTCTGTCTACTTCAAACAAATATAATGTCATCAACATAGACTAGAACCATGAAGTTATATTTTGTAGAATTCTTCACATATAGATTGTGGTATACTCCTCCTCTTATAAATTCCATCTTCTTGAGATACGAGTCCAACCTGGAATTCAAGCTCATGGTGCCTACTTGAAACCATATAGATCATTAATTAGTTTTCAGACCTTTGTTTAATTAGTACCAAGAAAAAAACCCATTGGTTGTTTGATGTAGACTTCTTCTTCGAGTACTCCATTCAAGAAGGTTGTCTTCACATCCATTTGATTAAATTTATATCCTCATTGCAATGCCATGTCAAGGAAAAGCCTGATTGACTCCAGTCTGTGCGGACCAGAATCTGGGGTCCTAGATTTATGATTTTCGGAAATCGACCTATTTTCTCACTCGGTGATGAGGGATGGAGTGCGGTGCGTGCAAACAGCCCGTTCGCCAGCTTTCGATCAAGCTATGTCAGTGCTCAAATGGTCATTGGTGGTGCATTTCGGGGAGGAGAAACCCTCAATCCCATCCTTGAAACACATCATGGGATCTTGGGGTTGTATGTTAGAGGCTCGTATCACTGTGATTCACTAGTGTTCTTTCTTTCTGGTGATGGTTTCGGAGGCTGATTTCATCAAGGTTTGGTGTATCACTCCCCGGTCCTTTGGGCGTCGGCGATTCAATCTGTCTCATTGGTCGATTAAGGCGTATAAGGGAAAGGAGGACTCTATTTCTACTGTCTAGGTAAGTTTTCCTGGCCTACCGCTTCAATTCCAAAATATTTCTTTTTTTAGGGGTATTGGAAATGCCTTGGAGGGTTTTCTCTGTGCAGAAGTGCGTACCTGTAGAGGTGTGGAGCTGTTGGTCCCACACATTTGCATTATTCTGGACCTCTCCTTTTCCCCTCAAGAGTTGATGTCCTTGAAGGTGTAGGATGAAGAGGTGTGGTCCTTGGTCATCGAATATCCGGTGTACCCCCACTTCTATGATGATTGTTCTCTCTAGAGGCATTTAGTGCAAAACGATAGGGTACTGTGTCCCGGAAAGCGGCCTGTTGCCGACAGTCCCAAGCATGGGTGCTCTTCCTTATCAAAAGCTATTATCTCTAGGCCTGCATCCAAGTGGTTGGCTCCTCTTGATGTGGGTGGTTCTCCCAGTCTCTACGCCTTTTCCTCTACTGTTGAAGATAGCTGTGAGCCTGATATCCCATGTGTTGTGGTTCCCTATGGTTTGAGTTTGACTGGTTTCGATCCGTGTGCTCTCTGTGAGATCCCACAGGCCTGCCCACCTAGGTTCCTCCCTTTCAACTATTTTCTTTTTTCAGGCGAGGGCTTGGTTAATTTTTTTAAGTCAGTCCCGGAGTTACAGAGCTTTTTCCCCTAGAGTGTTTTTGTTTGTTCAGAAAGGCAACACACGAGTGTCCCATTTCAGTCAAAGTTAGACCTTGGATAGGGGGATGGTCAGTCGGGGAGGGCTATTGCTTCAGGGGCCAGGAAGTCAGGCATCGGCTGCAGGGGATTCGGTGACCGGGTCACCCAACCCAGAGGCTTAGGGGAAGGTTTCAAAGTGTCCTTCCAGGATCCCCCCTTCCCCATATATGCCTGAGGGGCATGGTTCGGGAGTGCGCACAAGATATTCTTTGAGGAAACAACGAGAAAGGGATTCCACTGCCCTCCTTTCGTTAGTGACCAAGTTGCCGAGGGTCAGTTTGGGGCTGCCACTTTATCCATGAATCCCATCCTCATTTGAAATGATCTAGGGGTTGGAGAAAGGGTCAAAACTGACTACATAGCCTTAGAAGTTAGGAAACACAACATCAAAGTGGTTACGATACTTGAACACAAGCAGAACTCTGCTAAGATCAAAGACTTTTCCCATAAGGTTAAGCTTCACTCATATGTGCACGGGGAGCCGACTAATAGGTATATTTGGATCTTCTGGCATAGAGAGGTGTCAGTGTATTTGATTCAAGATGGGGAACATCATATCACAACGAGGGTGACCTATTAAGGATCCTCCCTTTTTGAGTCATTTGTGTATAAAAGCTGTGATGCTCAGTGGAGGGAGACATTATAGAGTGATCTGAACGCTTTTGTCCCAGGGGACCAACCCTGGATAGTGGGAGGAAACTTTAATTTTGTCGTAGACCATGAGGAGAAGAAGGGTAGAGTTTACGTACCATGGAGAGCTAGTAGGGCCTTTGGTCACTTTATGACAGGGAAAGGGTTGCTGGATTTGGGTTTTACAGGGGAACTGTTCACCTGGTGCAACAACCGGAAGGGCAATGGCTGCTGCTGAAGTAGGCTTGACCGTTGTATAGCTAATGTACATGTGGTGAATATGACCTCAGAAGTGAGGGTTTACACTTCACTCGCAGCATCTATGCCCATTCCCATCTCTTGTTGTCCCTGAAAAGGGGAGGGGTAGTGCAGTTTGGCTTCCGATACATGAGGTGCTGGTCTAGCGCTCCGGGTTATCAGCAAACGGGGAGAGGAAGCTGGGAGGAATCGATCCGGTGGCATTTCTGGGGTGCTTTGCATTGAAAGTTGAGGAGGATCAAGCATGATCTTCTTTAATGGGATAGAAGTATCACCCCTAGATCAGGAGTTGGAAGGGATCAAGAAGTAAGTTGAATGGATCGAGTTAAGAATTGAGGAGGTTTTGGACGATGATGTCTTTGGACAGCTATCGGCGAAGAAGAACGATCTGGAGGCCTTGCTACTATCGTAATAAAGTAAGGCTAGGGATTTCTCGAGGGTAAAATGGATCAAGGAGGGTGATGAAAATATGTATTTTTTCCATGATTACATCAAGGAGAGGAGATTCATCATCAAACCGAACTTGGCCCTTGATGACGGATCCTTCACTGATGACAGGGATGTGGTTGGGAAAATGGATTTCATGCATTTCAAGGACCTTCTAGTGGGACCTAACCCACACATGCCTCAAGGGTATCCAGAGGGGCAGGGGTGATGATTTCTGGGAGAGGATTGCTAAACTTATTAATACTCCAGATAATGAGCTGATGGAGGGTGTCCTGGAGGAGAAGGAGATCAGTGTAGCAATGGAAAACATTAATCATGAGAGTGCTGTAGGACCTGATGGATTTCCTGGATCTTTCAATAAAACATCCTTGTATGTGGTGAAGGGGGACATCATTATCGCTATTCAGGATTTCTTTAGAGGGGGAAGCCTCCCTAGAATTACTTTGGCCACGACTCTTGTCCTACTGCCATAAACTAAGGACCCATCATCCCTTCTTCATTATTGGCCTGTGAGTATGTGTAATTTCACATAAAAAATTCTGGCTACCATCATCAACAGGAGGATGTCAGGGAGCCTGACTCGGTGGACATCCAAGGAAAAACATGGCTTTGTGAAAGATATCTCTATTCATGGATCCATTGTGATGTCACAAGAGATGTTAAGAGACCTTCCTACCAAGTCCTGGGGTTGAAACATTTCCATCAAGATGGATATGAGCAACACATATGACAGGATTGAATGTGGATTCATCAATAGGGTCCTAAAGAAGTTGGTTTTCTCCAGCTATTCTTGTGACATCATGTTCATGAGTTTCATCTCGATTTGGAAGGCAGTGGCATTTATGGACAGAACACAAGGTTTCTTCAAGACGGTTAGAGGCATCAGGCAAGGTGACCTGCTACCCCTGAGCATTTTCATTCTCATGCAGGATACCTTGAGTAGGTCGATCAACAGGGGAATAGCCATAGGGGACGTTCTCCCTTACCGTAGGAGGCTGAACCTACCTCCCACATCTCATTTAATGTTTTCGTATGATACCCTTATATTAATGAATGAGAGAAGGAGATCCGTGCAGGTAATGGTCAATATTCTTGAGAAATACTATCACTGGAGTGGCCAACAAATTAACTAAGGCAAGAGTGGATTCTATATGGAAAACACTAGGAATCTAGATAGGGTGACTAATATGGGAATCGGCCTGGGTATGAGTTGTGGATCATTCCCATTGGAATAGCATGGCACACCGGTGTCTTCGGGCCATATGGGCATCAGTGATTTTGATCATGTTGTCAGTAAGATAATGAGGCACATACTCAATTGGAAGAATCACTTCTTATACTTTGGAGCTTGAATCACTCTCATCAATAGTGTACTCTCTTCAATCCTGGTGCATGCCCTTTCGGCCAGCAATGTGCCAAAGGGTTTCATCAGAACCATTGATAAAAATCCTGGCCCGGTTCATATGGGATGCATCCTCAGAATGTAAGAGGCATTGGTTCTCATGGAGTAAGATGGCACGGCCCATTGGGGAGGGAGGGATTAATGTCAAAATTCTACAGAACACAATCTTTTTCATTCACACAAATCTGGCATGGGAAGTGATTGATGAAAAACTTTTTGGGGATTGATGATGGCTCCCCGCTATGGGGCCAATGCTAATATCCCCTCGGGGAGAGGGTCCCCACTATGGAAATCGATGAGCTGTAGTATTCCAAGCCTATTTCAAACCTCGAGGTGGATTATTGGGGAGGGTAATGTACTTTTCTGGAACCAAAACTGGTCAGGTTTTGTCCTGGGATACCTTGGCTATCCAGCACCTCATATTTCTTTCAGGGAGGCGAGCCGATTTCCCTAGTTCTTTAGAGAAATCCTGGATGAGAACCGGTTGGATCTTTATGAGTCCATATTCATGATCCTACTACCGAATCAATGCATCTTTAACCCCGCCACCTTGAGGTGCTTTAATGTGAAGGATTTTCATAGGCTCGACCCCAATCAGGGACAATAAGGGGGGTGGTTTGGACAGGTCTAGTGCAAGAAGATCCCGACTAAGCTCAATTTCCTAACATGGTGAATATAGCACTAGTCCCTTCCAACTGATAAAATGTCAAAAGTCTTGGGATTAGAATGGCATCTGGCTGCCATTGCTATGCGATTAGAATCAAGGAGAGCATCAACCACATATTTTTCAAGGGGAGTGGTCACGGCAGGTGTGGGGATTCTTCGGGTCCATTACTGGGTACTCTATTGTAGAGCCAGGCGTGATTCTGGGCCAGGTTAACACGGATGGACCTGTTCCATACTTGGAGAGCTGGTTTCAGGGGGTGTAAGGGTCTACACGGGAAGTTTCTGCTCGCGCCTGTATCTTCAGTAAGGGGTGATGGAGCATGTGGTCTGCCCGGAACCTGGCCAGGTACGGGGGGAAACCTGCTTCTGGTAGATTCATCATCACCAGGGTGAGATGCAACCTACTGGACCTATGCAGTAGGAAGGGCTACTAGTCGGCATCCCCTTCCATGCGCAGACTGTATGCGTACTAGTTAACATCTCAACAAAGCATTGGGTAGCAGGGTTCCTGGGTACGATGGGACCCGCCTAGTGTCAGCCTCAAATTGAACACGGACGAGTCCTGTGTTTCAGGTGATATGCGCGGTGGCAGTGTGGTCTGAGAATTCAGGGGAATGTGTATGTGGCGTTCACAACGCATTACGGTGAAGGTAATTCTTTACTTGTAGAGGTGAAGGATGTCCTAATGAGTATCACAATATGCATGAAACGAGAGAATCAAATATCCCAATTGGAGACAGACTCGAAGATGATCTACGAGGCCTTGTGTGGAAGAGGGACTATACCATGGTCTATTATTTATACAATCCGAAAACTAAGGGTGATCCATACTAGGGAAGCTCGGGTCACTCACACGTGGAGGGAGGGGAACAAGGTGGCGGACCACCTGGCTTCAGTGGCGACCCCAGGTATCTTAGTCCAATGTATTTCTCATGTGTCTCTTTTTAAGCCTGAGGTGGAGAACTTGATCTGGGGGGGGGGGGGGAAGCCCTTGGCCTTAATTATTTCCCACCCCCTAGACCTATATGCTCTTTGTTATGTGCTTTTTTCCTTGAATAAATTTTTTAACATTGATGATGATGTTATTCCTCATCCTCCTTGTTTGAGTGGGTACACTCATGTCCCCAATTATGTTAGATGGATCAATCTCAGCTCTACCATTTCTCCTGTGTGGTTCAGTTGCATTCTCCCTAGCAACAGTTTATTCTTTAGATTCTTCTTCTGAGTCAACATCATGATGTGACTGCTTAGTGTTTTGTACAGCTTCCTCTATTTCTGTATTTTTATTTTATCCATGTTCACTTTCTTCCTCACATTATATCACATCAGCATATGACATCATTAAAGAATTTATGTGTTTTTATTCAATTCTGTTAACATCACTGCCTTCCACAATCCTTCATAATCGCTTGTTGAAACAATTTTAGTCTTTTCTGTTCATTGAGTATCCAAGGAAAATTCTTTCATCTTCATTTTCACCATACTTCCCTTGATTTCCATCTTTGTTCTTAATGAATAATTTACTTCCAAAAACACAAAATTATTTCAAAGAGAATTTCATTTCATTCCACAATTCATATGGTGTCTTCGTCTCACCCATATAAAGTCATGTTCGAATTTAAATATATACTGCTTCTTGAACAGCCTCTTTCTAGTAATGTCGTGGAATACAACTCACAATCAGCATAGATCATGCCTTGATGTTCACCTATCGATTCCATCATTCAACAACTCCATTTTTTTTGGATTTCTCACTACAGCTACCTATTGTTGTATCTCATGCTTCTCCGGGTAATTTTAAAATTCAATGGACATTTATTCCCCTCCATTGTCAGATCAAAACACTTTGATTGTTCGTCCATTATCATTCTCGGCAATTTTCCAATATGTTTTCATGTAGTCAAGCACTTGTCATTTACGGTGTATGACCATTACTCATTCCATTATACTATAATCATCTTTGAAAAGGACAAAGTACCATTCTCCATGAGTTCCGGCAACATTTATCTGTCTGCATACATCTATATGAATTAGATCAAGAAGACGGGATGCCCTTTTCTTCTTTGGGTGATATGAACTGCAGACCAGCTTCCCATGAATGCAACCATCAAAAGACATTTCACAGTCACTCTTCTGGTTCGGAATGTCCATGAAAATCCTCAATTCTGATATTTTCTCCATGTCTTGTTGATTGATCTATCCCAGTCTCCGATGCCAAAAATTGTTGTCTTTTTCAAGAGTCATGTAACAAAAATTTTCTTTACTATCAACCTGATACAAGTAGCCTTCTATTATGCATCACTTCATAAGTGATTTTCCTGTCTTTCCCTTAATAGTGATTCTGTTGTAATTAAAAGTAACTATATGTCTTTAGTCATAGAGTTGACTCATGCTAAGTAGATTGTGACGTAGGCCATCTACATAAAGGACTTCAGTCTTTTTTAGCTATCCATTAGTGAATTCAATACTTCTGCTGCCTTTGATTTTCAAAGCTCTATCATTAAAAAATAGTACTGTAACACCAACCTTACTTTTGATATCCGTTAACAGGCCATCATTAACTGTCATATGATATGAACAACCGCTATCCAAAATCTAGGTTTTGTTACTTTGTGTAGATTTGTGGGCCACCCCTGCAAGGTTGGATTTCTCAATTTTCTTCCATTAATTCCATGAGACATTGGATTGAGTATACAACACTGATGGCCTTTCAATTATCTCTTATGTGTACCTAGGGTATTCATAGTTGAAATCTTCATTGATAGGAGAAAACTTGTCTGAAAGCGCAACACTGTCTTGCTGATGAGACTTGACTTATCTCGAACTTCGGTATGAGGTGTCCATGTCCCTTATCTACCTATAATTGACAGCCTTATGACTACTGTTAGAAAAATAAAAACTATATCCATAGAAATTGTTTCTTCTAAAAGAATTAGGATATGAATTTTTTCTCCTCTTTTGAACTCATATATCTTCTCCATTCAGATAGCTTCATACCTCTTCCCAATAAGACATGGTATGGACGAAATATCCACAGAACTGACACTTCATGAGTGGAAATGTCTTCACACTTCTATTTATCCTCATTCCTTATTCTTTGGGATAAAATTATGAGGGCTCCTTTTACCCCTAGCCTCGAGGATAGTCTTATATTATTATTTCAGATTGTATTAGGGGTTTTTGTTTCATCACATCAGAAGAATTTCCCACATCACCCAATTTCATCCTGGCTTTATTTTGGTGACCTTTATTTGCAGCATTTGATGATTCTTCCTCACAACCAATTCCCCTATTTCTCATTCATGTAGGTCATTGATCATTTAAAATCTTTTCAGCTCCATTAGAGCCACATTTTTCTCTCTCCAACAACTCAGCATCTGAGAACCTTTCAAACTATATTATCTTTCTTGATTCATTTGAAACTAAATATTTTTTAAGTTTACTCTAAATAGTATCAACATTAACATTGATATGCTTAGCAGTCTTGGACTTTTCCTCTAGCCTGGAGGTGAGGCCATTGGAGACCTTTTTCTATTCATCAATTCTCAGCTTCAGATCAACTACATCATCATTTATTTCAAGTATTTTAGATTATAAATTCACTAATTCTTCCAGTTGTTCAATTTTAGCTTCATGTTGATCAACATATTCAGTTGATTCTTCTACATTTGATTTCCTCTTATTGCAACTCTTACATTTAATCTTAAGCTTACTAACAACATCCTTAAGTTGCAACTCTGGATCTGCACTAGTTTTCAACTGATTTTCTCCAACAGTATCTTCTGTTTTTTCTACAGTGGCTATCATGGAATCATGGTTCCCAGTATTAAATTCTGGTTCTTCATCATCACAAAATTCATTATCATCTTCTTCCACTTCACAGAAAAAACTATTATTTTGTAATTTATTTCTTTATTTTAATTCTCCCATTTTGAAAAACCTTTTCTGAGGCTTCTCAATGTTTTCAAAATAACTATTCTCATCATCGATAATTCTTGAACACTGAGAGGCAATGTGACCAAGTTTTCCACAATGAAAAAATTCTAGAGTTAACATCCCTTTGAATTTCCCTTTTACCTTCTTGAACATCATTGTATTGAGAGAAATAATTTCTTTTTCTCCATCATCATCAACACTCCTATCTTTTGGGATTCTCAGTTTCTCAATGGCTTTAAATGACATTTCCTTGCTCACTCAAGTCGTAGAATCTTCTAGTTTGACCCTAATTTAAAATTCCACCAGGTTGCTCAATAGATCATCTAGAGAATGTTTGGAAAGATCTATTTCCTCAAGGGATGAAACCTTTTCATTGAAAAGGGGTGGAAGTATTCTTAATATTTTCTTCACAATGTATACGCCTTTGATTTCTTCACCTAGTCCCTGAATTGCTCTAACCACTACAGTAATTCAATTGAAGAAGGAATTTGGATTCCCATCGGGATGCATCTTCAGATCATCGAACCTATTGTGAAGGACTTGTAGTTTCACCTCCTTAAGATTTCTATCTCCATCATAAATATTTTCATGTTTATCCCACATAGACATTTCTGAGGAGAAACTCATCACTTTTAGATGGATCTAATTAGAAAGTGCTGTGGTGAGATCATTCTGTGCTTTAACATCTACATCAAGAATTTTCCTATCTGCATCAGTTATAGCCGGCCCAATTGGATCAGTAACATGTATACCTTTCATAGTGGGAAATAGAACATCCATTATAAGGGATCTTAGATGATACCTCATTCTGTTCTTCCAAATATGAAAATTATTTCCATCAAAGATGGGAACTCCCCTAACACAGGCTGAATTTTCCATGGCGGTATAAAACAGATCAAACACCAGCAACCTCCCTCTGATACAACTTGAAGGACCCCGGGACAACCTGAGAGGGGAGGAGTGAATCAAGATGTCAACTATTTCTTTTGAACTAACGGATCTTGTTCCCATGTTTTTATAAACTAGTTGAACATGTATGATGGATATGAGAATGAATAAAACATTCACTTGCAAAGAGATAACAAAGTAAATTTTACTTGGTTCACCACTAAGGGGTATTTCCAAGGAGCATATGCCGATAGGTTTTAGGTCATACCAAATTACACTATTCTTCAGTAATTGTGGATTACAAAGGTTAGGGAACAATCACTCTGTCCCAGGCTCACTTCTTTTACAAATGTTCTGGGATAACCTATTGCATCCCTCGGGTCACTCCCGATGACTCCCCCTGGCTCACTTTCTTTGGTGAAGTCCCACTCAGTTTATAGACGTGAAGGTTACTTAATCATCTCTAATTATTACATCCTATATGGTATATAGATGCTCTGTTGAAGACCAACTTCAACTTGTAGGCTAATCTCACTTTACACAAATGGTATTGGGAAAACCTCTAGATTTATTGCAGCTCCAAAAAGTCCAGCATACTTCAACCGCACCAGTTTCACTTATCTAAGACAACACGCAGGTTTTAATGATGGTGCACAAGTTCACCTCTACTTCCTTTGCGGAAATTTATTTTTCAACCTCAAACTTGTGTGACTTAGATTCTTTTCCATGCAAAACAGTTTTGGCACACAAAGGTAAACTGTCACGCTTCATCAATTCCTAGCGCGCAAGTGTCACAAAACCTCATGCGCGATACTTCCTTCCCCAACTCCAAACATGGGAGACCAACACCCTTTCTTTCCCAAACCACCTTGGACACATAACAAACAACTGTCGCACAAATTCTACTTGCACAACCACACAACCACTTGCACGACCACTACACCTGCACGATGAGAGCTCTGAATTTCTCTAAGTCTCGAATATCATTTCGAATGATGAGGGTTCAACCTTTATTTATAGGCATTTGGATACCCTGCATGTTGACGTGCAAGTCTTCCCTCAGTGCGCAAGTCTCTGCGGCATGAGTCACTTGCGCACCCAAACATAAAACATCAGTGCCCTTCTCTCTTTTCCATATTTTCATGTTTTAATCTTGAAGAAAATGCGCACATGTTTCCTATCCATTATTTCAATGGCACACAAGTCTTTTAAAAAAACCACTTTTCTCTATTTGTCGACATTCTGGCCCAAAAATTTGTTAAACACTAGAAAACGGTGCCACCTTTAATACTGTTATATGCTTGTTCTATATGATCACTTTAATGGCACACATTCTGAACTTTCACTGAGAATTGAAAACAATCACAAACCATAATCCAATTCATGCATAGAATTACCATGGTTCCAATAGGAACAATTAACGAGAGGAGTGAAGAGACTGGGGAGTGAAATAGGGCCTTTATAGTGGAAGAGAGAGGGGATTTATCAACATAAAATTCATTAATTTATTATTTTCCCGCAAGGAAAGAAATAATAAGTCTTCCTTAACCCAGAGTAGTAATTTTATCATGTGATCCCGACCATGTGGGATTACATCAGTAGAACATCATCAATGACTCAAAAAATCTATTATTTAGCATTTATTGTTAATTATCATATTTTTATTATTCATCCCAAATTCAAGTATTTCAGAAAAATATAAAAAATTTAATCAAAACATTTTTCAAACTGTAGAATCCAAAAGTAACATCCATTTTTCAAAAATAATTTTCAAAATATGAATATTTAAATATTAATTAATATCATAATTTATTATAGAAACCAGTTTTAAAACATTCATTTACTAGTTAAAAAACTATAGTTATATCATACTTTAAAATTGAAAAATATATATATACTATCATAGGTATGATTAAAATTCATTAGAGCATATCACTATTCACAGGGGAATGATACTTTTCATTCGTGTATGTTACTATTCACCAAAAAATTATTTTTCCTTATCAGACTCTAAATAACATACTGATTACAACCGTGTGTGTATGATTTTCCAAATTCCAAACACATAAGTGACAAAATTATGTTTAAAAGTTACTTAGAACAAAGTAGTCCATTATGTTGTGTTTCCATGTGATTTTATGACATATTTATAAGAGAGGAATTTCCCTTTATAAAACATTTGGTCATTACAGTATTCCCCCCTTAAGAAATTTCTCCATAGATATTTCATTTTACATTCTAAGCCAAAAATAGGTGGGGGTAATTTGCCTTCACTGATTTCTTTAGTTCCCATGTTGCATATTCGTACTTATGATTTCACTATAATACTTTGACAAGATGAGTAGTCTTGTGGCATAGAACTTTGCCCCTATGATCCAAGATCTTCACTGGCTCCTCCTCTTAGGATATATCATCCTCCAACTGTACCACCTCTGAAGAGAGTACATGTGAAGGGTCTGGTATGTACTTTTCTAAGAGGGATACATGAAATACATCATGTAATTTTGATATGGTAGCATTATATGCCAGTCTGTAATGAGGCAAAATTTTTAATTAATTTTTTTTCTAACTTTGCGTGTTATATTACTTTATACTAAACAATACTATATTCTTTAATTTATAATGTGGGTATAATTAAAATGAGACTGTTGGGCTTCAACTATTATATGACTGTTGGTCAATATGACCGTTGGACAATATGACCATTGAAAACTATAATCTTAACATTGTGTTTCCTAAACAGGGTTATCTTGGTTCATTAATATAGAAAGTATATTGAATGGACTCATCTAGTAGACCCGATCCATATGAAGCCCAACTGTCGAAGCTTGGGTAGAAGGTATCATCACTGGGCATGGCTCTGGACCAAGCTGAAGTTGAACTTCAACGTATGAATCTTGAAAAGAATCACCTAAGGGAGAAGTTCAAGCTGATATAAATCACAACTCAGGAATTGTTGTCCAAGACACCCCACAATTCTATCACCATAGGACACCTTACACTTATCTTGTATTCTACTGTTATAAGGGTCTATGTAACGAGACCATATCATTTTTGTGTAATCCTTTTATATAAATAAATTTTTATTTCTTATTATGGCCAAGATTGTGAATTTCAAATATCCAGATAAATATAGGATGTGTATTATTGATGAATTTTGGAAAAAAGTATTTTAAACTATTTGGTTATTCATTAAATAATTAATAATGTGAAATGATTTTCATGAAATGGCCTTCTACAATTGTGTTCAGTAAGAAATATAGAGTCTAATATGATCAACATGGTTTTTATTGAATAGTAAGGTAAGAATAGTAACATACCCATATGAATAGTAATGAATAGTAATTTGACAAAATAATTTGAAACATCACCTATGAATTTATAAATACATTTTAGAAATCTTAAAATTGAAAAAAATGATCATAGTTTATGTTTTGGTATTTTTATATGTTATAAATATTTTATTTATAATTTTACAATTAATTAAATAATTTAATATAGAAATTTATTTTCATAATATTTAATGATAATTTGTTACTTTATTGTCTTATAGTTATACGATAATTTTATGGGACCTTGATTACTCTTTTATGGTGTTACAAAATGAGTTCTAGTTTTCATGTTGTATTTTTGGAATAAATAAATATTATTTTTTAAAAATAAAATAATAATATTTATAAAATTATTTTCATAAAATGGACTTCATTTTTGTATTCAGATATTTGATATTTGGTTAGGTTTAATTTTAGGGATTTTTCAGAAACTGTTGAATTTTCAGTGAATAGTAAAAATACAGTTTCAAGTTTCAGGTGTTTAATGACATCAGTAATGATGTAATAATTTTGTAAGCTTTCTATTCGACTTATGAATAGTGATATATTATATGAGGTGTCCCAAGTGGAAAATACCTTGGGCAAATACCTTGGTAAATACCATGGTTTTGCAAATACCACTGATGATGTTTCACTTGGAAATTAATAATTTATTCACTCACTTGTCCTATAAATACCAAGAACTCTCCGTCATTAATTTCATTCCAAAAATCATCATACACAATGTTATGGACTCCTTACATCCCAAGGGGTCCTCCCAAGGTTCCCCCTATCCTCCCAAGGTCCCAACCCTCGATCTTTCAATGTTACTCTTCAATGTAAGGGATCATTTCAGCCTCCTCTTTTAAGTCATTAATTCCTTTATGTTGTGTCTTATATTCTCCATCAATTTATATTTGGGGTATGTTCTTATATGTTCTCAATACTTTCCATTTCATGATTAATTTTTTAGAGATGGTTTCCACTCTCATCAATTTTTTTTCTAAATTTATAAGCGACGTCGTTAGGTTGCATAATTTTTCGTAAAAGGAATCACATCTTCTATTTTATTTCATGTTCCATTTTCTTGTGGTATGTCATTCAAATTACCATTACATGTTCTTATCTCTATGTTATTCTAAATTTATAATTTATTATGAATTATTTATGATTGTGTGACCCTTGTACCCTCTCTTTACACTGTCTTCTGAAACCATGTTATGTAGCGGTTATGCTGTAGAAATTTGATCTCAAATTTTCAATCTATTTATCTCATTAAATTATATTGTTTTATTTATGTGAATACCTAGAACTATTTAATTTCTATGGGATTAAATAAATATATAAATATGACATATTTTATTCTAGTTTTTACATAAATATAACCGTCACTCCCTTTCCCTGGGTTATAAATGATATAATGATCTTATTTTTAAGAAGTTTTAAAACATCACAATTTTGAAATGAAACCAATTTCATTTATTCTATATGGGTTATTTATGAAATGTTTGATTATGTTTTATCTAGATCACATGAAATTAAAGTCATATTAAGGGTGCGCCCTTATTGCGCTCCAATGCATTGGGTAATGAATTAATCCCTAGAGATGACAGGTTTCACGATAACTTGGTGAATAACCAAGGTAATTTTTATGACACCTAGAGGATAAACCTTGGTTATATGTTCATGAAGGTCTAAATAAAATGATGTTGCCACATATTCATGTTATGATTCAAGTTATTTTTTTATGATATTCTTATTCTTCCATTACTCATGCCTTTATGACTTTTATCATGTTCTTATTAATATTGATCAAGGTCACATTTCAATTATTTCCCTTTTTTTCATTACTGAGCCTTTGAATCACCCTTTCGTTCGATGTATGTCTTCAGGTTAAGATATGTAATAATTGTACAGAGTAAGAACTTATGATGAATCCTTAAAATAGGTTTAGATGAATGTTTCTTGTTGTATTCATGTTTTACTGTTCCTGATTTCCAAGAAACAAGACTTTAAAGATCCTCTGTTTGTAAAATATAATGTAATAAAAAGGAGGGATGCCACGGTATGAATAAAATGATAGTTTAGTTATTTATTGAAATTAGGAAATTAAAAAATTAGGAAGAATCCTATTGAAAATATTAAATATAGGAAAAATTCATGGAATTTTGGTGAGTATTATGTAAGTGGTTTATCAAGAAAATGCATCCTTGTTTGGATACGAGAAGGTAGAGGCGGCTCTTGAATAAAGGTACCTAATAGTGAAAACATTGACAAGTAGTTTCTGGCTTGACTCGGGGCATCCTGGTACATGACAATGGGCCTTGCTGCACTCTTGGTTATGACACTCTCAGGGGATATGTTGGGTTAATCATTAGCTTATTATGAATCATTGTGAAGGATTTATAGAGAAATGAAATTGTATAAAGACGTTTTAAGACATAAATCCTTAACAGTTAAATGATTTTTCAAAGAAATATGTTTGTCAGTAAGGTTTTATTCATTTAGATATGGTATGAAATACGAGGAACTGTGCAATTGGTGAATGAAATGGACCATTAAATGGTGGCCTTTCAATAGAAGACGGAATGGAAACATTCAAGCGAATAATGAACCAACTGACTCAAGTTTTGGAAAATAACTTGTATCAAGCTGAGAGACCGTTCTCATCATGAAGGTGTCAACATTACATTGAGTCCTTTATTCCTCAACTACCACAAACCATCAGTGGATCGACTGACCCACAGATTTTTGAGCAATGGATCGGGTATATCGAGAAGATCATTTATGTGCTCCGCTGTTCAGAGCAAGATAAGGTCACCCGGGATATCTATCGCTTAGAAGGTGTATATGATCAATTATTTGGGAAGATTAAATGCATGAGGCAAAGATTGGAAGTTGAAGATATTGGGTGGGAAGAGTTCAAAGGGATATTATTTAGTAATAATTTTCCCCGTTCTATGAGAACATGAATGGAGAAAGAGCTTCTCGAGCTGAAGCAGAAGGGGAATGAATCTGTGGGAAGATATAAGATTAAATTCACAAGGATTTCACATTACTCCTCTATCATTTTCATGGATCCAAATAGAAAGGTTTATAGATTCTTCGGTGGACTAAGACGTCATCTACAGAAGAATCTATCCATCTGTGGTTATGATAGCTATGAGGAGATAGTGCGATATGCATTGAAAGTTTTACTACAGTTTGGTGAGATGCAGTGGTCTCATAAATCCAACGACAATAAGAGATCAATGAAGCCAAGATTAGAGAGGATCTTTGATCAAGAATTACTAGGCATGTAACTGAATCATCCCATGTGTAATAAATGTTGAAGAAGCATTCGGGGAACTACCTGCTCAGGAGCGGGAAATTCTAAAAGTGTGGAGGAGATGGACATATTGAGTGGAATTTTCATAGTGAGGTGAAACCTCAACTTCTAAAAACTATTAACAATGGGAATACGGTGCTGTACCAACCGGATGTCCATTGATTTAAGTTTCTACAACTTTGTGACATTGCCAATCATTGTCCAAATCTGAGGGCAGGGGAGGGGAATCACCATCAGCCTCATCAAAGGCCAATGGAGCAGGGTCATGCATTTTCTATCACGACAACTAATGTTGAAGCTCAAAATGATGTGGTATCAGGAACTCTTGTTGTTCTTTAAAATCTATCAAGTACTTTGTTTTATTCTGGTTCTACGCATTCCATTATTTCATCCACGTTTGCAAAGAAGTTAGAATAAACTACTGATTTGCAAGAAGTAGAGTTACCAGTCAAGATCCTGGTGTAATTATTCAAACATCACCGGTGTTTAGATACTGTAGTATTTAATTTTATGAGCACAATCTTATCAAAAATCTAGTAGTCATTCACATGCTAGAAATAGACATTATACTAGGGATGGACTGGCTCTCAAAATATAATGCTAAGATCAAATGCAGAAGTAAGGGAATCTCTGTCGTCTTGAATGGAAAACCTATAGTTATCATCCAAGGAGAGATATCTCAACCTGATTATTTCCTAGAAGAACCTCCTATATCATTTTTATGGAATTTATCGGTGAAGAAGATGAAGTAAATGAGATATTGAATATAGTAAATGTCTCTATCTTCCAAGAATACATTGATGTATTTCTTGAGGAGTCTCCTGGACCTCCCCCAGAAATAGAGGTAGAGTTCTCTATTGAACTCATACCTGGATATCACCTGATATCAATGACCCTGTATAGGATAGAAAATGTGGAGCTTGATGAATTAAAGAAACAAATCCAAGATCTTTTGGAGAAGGGGTTTATCCGCCCAAGTTTGTCACCTTGGGGAGAACCTATTCTCTTTGTGAAGAAGAAGTATGGATCGATGCAGCTATGCATTTATTATAAAGAACTGAATGGGATCACAGTAAATAAATATACCACCTTAAAATAATTGATGACTTATTTTTCCAATGTCGTGGGGCCCAATACTTCTCTATGATTTATATTCGATCTGGTTATCATCAATTGAGGGTGAAGAAAGAAGATATTCCAAAAACTGACTTCCGATCAAGATATGAGCATTATGAGTTTGCTGTTATTCCCTTCAAACTGACTAATACACTGGAAATTTTAATGGATTTTATGAATAGAGCATTTATGTACTACTTTGATAACATTTTTGTAGTTTTTATTGAATATATTTTGATATATTCCAAAATTCGTGAGGAGCATGAGGATCATCTATGGGTTATTTTTCACACTCTACAGAAGGAAAGGATTTTTGGAATGTTCAGTAAATATGAATTCTGGTTACAAAAAGTTTCTTTCATGGTGTACATTGTAACCAATGAAGGAATCAGATTTAACCCTACAAATACAATAGTTGTAGAGGAGTGGCCTCATCCTATAACAATAACTGATATTCGTAGTTTTTGTGGATTAGCGTGATATTATAAGATCATTGTGAAAAAATATTTCACAAAATTCTAATCCATTATCAAAGTTAACTCGAAAAGGGGTCATGTTCATTTCGAAAAAGGAGTGTGAGGAAAGTTTCAAAGAGCTAAAGAAGTGATTGGGTACTACACCTGTGTTAACTCTGCCCCTCATGTGGAGAAGGATTCATTATTTTTAGCGATGCATCTCAGAAATGGATTGGGTGTGACTTCATGCAAAATGAAAATGTCATTGCTTATGTATCTCAACAGTTGTTGTCTCATGAGCAGAACTATCATACACCCGATCTGGAGCAGGCTGCAGTCATTTTTGCTTTGATGATATGGATGCACTATCTTTATGGGGACAAATGTTAAATATACACAAACCATCAATGGTTAAAGTATATTTTCACACAAAAAATTGGATATGAGATATAAGAGATGGTTGTAACTCTATAAGGATAGCGATTGTTCCGTTCATTGTCATCCCAGAAGAGAAGTCAAATTCACAGATGCATTAAGCAGGAAAGACCATGTTGTTCTTTCCATGTTGAGGATTCAAAGAGATTCTTTGATCAATGACCAAGTAATGCTGGACATGGGAATTATAACGGAAGGGACATCATCAACCCTAACCCAAATGATTTATCAACTTTCACTACTAGAGAAGATCAAAAATGTGTAGAAAAAAGATCATTTGTTACAGAAAAATTTTAAGGATGTGAAGGATGGGACATTTCTCGAGATCAATACTGATCAAGAAGGTGTAATAAAATATCATAAAAGACTATATGTTCCCTCTATTCCAGAAATAAAGAAGGAGCTAATGGATGAAGCTCGTATATCTACATTATCTATACATCTTGGTAGCACAAAAATGTATAGGGACATTCGTGATCATT
The DNA here is from genome assembly GCA_963277665.1 of Viscum album. Classification (NCBI taxonomy): domain Eukaryota; kingdom Viridiplantae; phylum Streptophyta; class Magnoliopsida; order Santalales; family Viscaceae; genus Viscum; species Viscum album. The sequence goes on from OY728128.1 coordinate 332,204,850, forward strand.
AGTGGTGGGATAATATGAAAAGGAAGATTTCTAACTACACGTCAAGGTTCTTGGTATGTCCGCAAGTGAAGGTGGAGCGACAAATTTCTAAAGGGGTATTTCAACTACTACCCATACCAGCATGGATGTGGGACAATATCACTACATGCTTCACCACTGGTCTCCCAAGAACGCCCAAATAATATAACGTGATATGGGTTATTATGGAAGGTCTCACCAAGACTACCCATTTTATCTCTATTTGGGAAGATTTCTCCCTTGATCAACTTGCCAGGATTTACATGAAGGAAGTGATAAGGATACATTTGGTTTCACTTTATATTGTATCTGATCGTGATCCAAGGTTCACATAAAAATTATTGATAAGTATTTAACAAGATCTGAGCATAGAATTGAAGTTCATTATGTCCTATCACCCCCAAACTGATGGCTAATCTGAAAGGACTATTCAAACACTAGAGGACATGTTGAGATATTGCTCAATGGAATTTAAGGAAGGATGGGATCAAAATCACTATTTAGTGAGTTCTCTTACAACAACAACTTACACTCGAGCATTCAAATGGAACCATATGAATCTATATATGGGAAGGGATGTAGAAATCATACTTGTTGGGATGCAACTGGTGAGAGAAAGCTTATTGGGCCCGATCTTGTGCAAGAGATGATAGAAAAGGTCCATGCCATCCAGCAATACATTAAGGCTGGTCAGAGTTGGTAAAAGTGCTATGCTGTCAACCATAGAAGGTAATTGGAATTTGATGTTGGTGAAAAATTATTTCTATGGATTTCACCTTGGAAGAGAGTCAAGAGGTTTGGGAAGAAAGGGAAGCTCAACCCTAGGTACTTTGGCCCCTATAAAATCCTTGATCATGTGGGAGCAGGGGCCTATCTTCTTTCAATTCCTCCAAATCTAGGACATGTTCATGATGTCTTCCATGTATCCCTCTTGAGGAATTACATACCTAAACCTTCACATGTACTATATCCAAAGTAGTTCAACTGGAGCATGACCACTCTTAAGAGGAGCAGTCGGTGTAGATCTTGGATCTTAGAGACAAAGTTCTACGCAATAAGACTACTAACCTTGTTAAGGTGTTGTGGAGGAACCAAAGATATGAAGAAGCCACTTGGGAACCAAAGGAGTCTATGAGGCAGAAGTACCCACACCTTTTCTCTTTTTATGGTACAACTTAAAAAATTCAAGGATGAAATTTCTTAAGGGGGGGAAATGTAATGACCCGAACTTTTTCATTAATTTTTTAATAATTTTGTGTGTTGTTTTACATTATACTCAACAAAACTATATCCTTTAATTAATAAAGTGGGTATAATTAAAATGAGACCATTGGGTTTTGAATATTATATGACCGTTGGTCAATATGACCATAGGAAACTATAATCTTAACGTTCCTGTTTTTTTAAATACGATTATCTTGGTTAATTAATACAGAAAAAAGATTGAATGGCCTCATTCTGTAGAGTCAAGCCATATGAATCCCATCAGTTGGAGCATGGGAAGGAGGTATCATCCCTGGTCATTACTTTAGACCAAGCCTAAGATGAACTTCAACGTATGATGCTTGAACATAATCACCAAAGGGAGAAGTTCAAGTTGATATTAATCACCACTTGGCAATGTTTTCTGAGCCACACAAATATTCTATCACCATAGCACACCTTTCACTTAGGTCCTATGATGGGGTTATAAGGGGCTATGTAACGAGACCTTAGCTAATTTGTGTAATCCTTTTATATAAATAAATTGTTATTTCTTATTATAGACATGTTTGTGAATTTAAAATATCCAGATAAATATAGGATGTGTTTTATTGATGAATTTTTGAAAAAAGTGTAATTTAAACTATTATAGTATTCATTAAATAAATAAAAAATTGAGTAGATTGTCAAGAAATGGTCTTCTATAGTTGTGTTCTGTATGAAATTTAGATTCTAATAAGATCAACTTGGATTTTAGTGAATAGTAATGTAGGAATTATAACATACCCATATGAATAGTAATGAATAGTAATGAATAGTAATGAATAGTTATGAATATTAATTTGAAAAAAATATAAACTTCACCCATGAATGTATAAATACAATTTAGACATCTTAAAAGTGAAAAACGATCATAGTTTATGTTTTGGTATTTTTGTATGTCATAAATATTTTATTTACAATTTTATAATTAATTTAAGAACATAAAATGGAAATTTATTTTCAAAATTTTTCATCATAAATTGTTACTTTATTGTATTATTGTTATACGATAATTTTATGGGACCTTGATTACTCTTTTAAGGTGTTACAAAATGAGTTATTGTTTTAATGTTTTATTTTAGGAATAAATAATTATTTAATTTAAATATTAAATTAAAAATACATATAAAATTATTTTAATAAAAAATAATTCATTTTTGAATTCAGAGCATCGATATTTGGTTAGGTTAAATTTTTGGGATTTTTCAGAAACAGTTGAATTTCCAGTGAATAGTAAAAATGCAGTTTTGAGTTTGAGGTGTTTATTGACATCATTAATGATATAATAATGATGTATTATTTCTGGAAGACTTATGAATAGTGTGATATTCTATGAGATGTCCCAAGTGGCCAATACCATGGAAAAATATAATGGTCAAGCCCATGGTTTTTCGAATACCACCAATGAGGTGTCCCTTGGAAATTAATAATTTATTCACTCACTTTTCCTATAAATAAAAAGACATTTACCTCATTCATTTAATTCCAAAAATCATCCTCAACTAATTTCTTTTGTCCTCACCTCCCAAGGAGTCCTCCTGAGATGACCTCTAGACTCCCAATGACCTGACCTTCATGCTTTCAAAGTTACTCTTCAAGGAAAGGTGTCCTTTCACCCTCCTCTTTTAAGACATGACTTAATTTATGTTGGGTCTTCTAAGTTCCATATCATTATGTTGAGGGTTTGTTCTTATAGGTTTTAATTACTTTCCATTTCATTTATAATTGTTTAAGGACCCTTTCCGCTCTCATCAATATGTTTTGTTAATTTTTAAGTGACACCGTTATGCTGCTGAATTTTTCGTAAAAGGAATCACATCTTCTCTTTTCTTCCATGTTTCATTTTCATGTTTTTTGTCATTGAAATTTTTATACCATGTTCATATCTCCATGTTATTCTTAATTTATAATGTATTATGAATTATTTATGAGTTTTTTACCCTTGTCACCTCTCTTTCCAATGTCTTCTAAAACCATGTTATATAGCCATTATGATGTAGAAATTTTGACTCAAAATTTCCATCTCTTTCACTCAAGAAATTATCTTGTTTTATTAATGTTAATACCCAGATCTATTTTGTTTCTAAGGGTGTTCATAAATATACAAAGAAGATATAATTGATTCTCTAGTGGACATACTTATAACCCTCACTCTTTTTCCAGGGGTTATAAATGATATAATGATCTTATTTTTAAGAACATTTAAAACCTTACGATTTTGAAATGAAACCCATTTATTTTATTCTCTATGGGTTATTTATGAATTGATTGATTATTTTCAGTGTGTATCACATGAAATTAAAGACATATTAAGGGTGTTCCCTATAGTGCTTCAATTCAATGGGTAATGAATTAATCTCTAGAGATGACAAGTTTCACGATACCTTGGTGAATAACCTTTGTAATTTTTATGACACCACAGGGATAAAACATGGTGATATGTTCATGAATGGCTAAAATAAATGTTTTTGTCACATATTCATGTTATGATTCAATTTATTTTTATTATGATATTCTTATTATTCCATTTCTTATGCCATTAGTACTTTTCTCATGTTCTTATTAATATTTCTCAAGATCACAAGTCATCAATTTCACTTGTTTTCCTTACTATGATTTTTTCTAACAGTTTCCATTGATGTATGTCTCTAGGTTATTAGATTTAGTAATTGTACATAGGAATAAATTATGTTGAAGACTTACAATTTTTTTAGAATAATTTTTCATTTTGTTTTCATGTTTTATTGTTCTGGATTTCCAAGACACTAGACATTAAAGATCCTCTGTTTGTAAAACGTAATGTAATAAGATGTCGGGATTCCATACAGTCTATAGGCCACTGCTTAAACTCAATCAAGGATCTCAAAGGGGCCAATGTACCTTGGACTTAACTATCCATTCCTTCTAAACCTCATGACCTTCTTCCAATGATATATGCATAGAAATACTATGTATCTGACTTTGAATTGAAGGTCTCATCAACGGTTATCCACATAACTCTTTTTTTTTTGACTTGGGATGCCTTAATATGCTGCTAAATGTTTATCACATTCTCAACCATTTATTTGACTATTTCTTGTCATAGAATCTTACTCTCATGACCATCATCCCAACACACCAGTGTTCCACACCTTTTACCATAAAGGGCATCATATGGTTCCATTCAGAAGATCGAGTGGAAAATATTGTTGTAGGAGAATTAAACTGGTTGAAGATGTTAGTCCCATTTTCTTTTGAATTCCCTAGAACATGCTCCAAAAAAGTATTCTAGTGTTTGAATAGTTCACTCAGATTGACCATTAGTTTGAGGATAATAGGCCATAATGATGTTCAGTTTGGTGCATAGAGCGTGCTTCAAACATTTCCAGAACATTGAGGGGAATCTCAAATCAGGATCAGATATAATACATAGAGGTACTCCATGCATCCTTACCACTTCTTTGATGTAAATCCATGAATATTGAACCAATGAGAAGTCATATCAAACCTCTATAAAGTGAGTTGTCTTTGTAAGATGATCCCCATTGACCAATATAACATTGTTCTGTCTTGATGTCCTTGGATGTCCCAGGACAAAGTCCGTGGTAATGTTCTCCCACTTCCATGCAGGTATGGGTAGTGGTTGAATCATCCCTTTATACATTTTCCTATCATCCTTCATGTGCTGTCATACCAGGGACATTGATGTATATTCACCAATCTCCCTTTTCAAATTGTCCCACCAAATGTTTCCCGGTGATCTCGATACATCATTGTGCTCCCCGGGTGGAATGAGAAGGTCATGCTATGTGCATCATTCAATATATCCCACTTTATCTCTAGATCAGTTGGTACACATAATTGTTTCTCAAATCATACAACTTATTCCTTATTAATTTTGAAATTGTAGGATTTCCCATTTCTGATAGCTTCCTCCCTTTTATGAATTTAAACACCTTTTCATTGAGCGTCATTTATCTTCTCCAAGAGGGATGGTTGAGCAATCATTTATGAAAGTATTGGTGAAATTCCTCCCTTAATGATTCCCATGAACATCTTTTTCAAATATAAGAAGATCACATCCTTTTTAATTCTCATCAATGATAAATATGTTAGATCCTTTCTATATAGAGCATCCACTACCTTTTTTTCCTTACTAGAAAGGTAGTGGATTGGGTAGTCATAATCATTGATGAGATCTATCCATCTTCACTGGCACATATAATTCTCTTTTTATGTAAATATATATTTGAGACTCTTTTGGTCAGTATATATCTCACATTCCCCCCCATAGAAATAATGCCTCCATATTTTCAACACTAAGATCACAGCTGCCAACTCAATATCTTGTGTGGGATTGTTTTTCTCCAGGATTTTAAGCTTCCTTGAAGTGTAGGATACAACTTTATCATTTTTAATTTTCACACAGCCTACGCCCTTATTCGATGCATCACTAAACAACAGAAATAGTTATCCACTTGTAGGGAGTGTGAGTACTAGCACTATGAGAAGCCTCTTTTTAAACTCTTCGAAATGGTCTTCACATTTTTGTTTCCAAACATAAAATACCAATCTTCCATGTTAGCCTTGTAAATGGGTCTTACAATTGTGAAAATTTCTTCATGAATCGTCGATAATACCCAGCTAGACCGAAAAAGAAAATGGATCTCCATTATAGTAGTTGTCCTTGGCCACTCTTCAATTTCCATTATCTTGGAAGGGTCCACAGATATCCCTTTGGTAGACTTAACATGCCCCCAAAACTATACTTCCTCTATCACGAACTCACATTTATTGTGCTTTGCATACGACTTCCCCATTTGAAATGTTCTTAACACAGTTTTCAAATTCTCCTCATGTTCCTCCTTGCACATGGAGTATATCAGAATATAATCAATAAAGGCTACCACAAATTTGGCGAGTTAATCCCTAAAGACTCTATTCATTAAATCCCTACAAATTTCTGGAGTATTAGTGAGTATGTAGGGCATCACTATGATCTCAGAGAGTCCATACCTCATTTGAAAGGTAGTCTTGGGAATATCTTTTTTCCTCACCCTTAATTGGTGATATCCCAACTGAAGGTCTACCTTAGGGAAATAACTGGCCCCAAGAAGCAGATCAAACATGTCATCTATCCACGGTAGGGGATACTTATTCTTTATCAGGATTTTATTGAGCTCCCGATAATCAATGCAGAGTCACATTGATCTATCCTTCTTCTTGACAAAGAGGACTAGCGCACCCCCTGGTGAAGCACTCATGTGTATAAAACCCTTCTCCATATTCTCTTGTAACTGCATCTTTATTTAATCCAGCTCTACGGTGGACATTCTGTAAGGTGTCTTTGAGATAGGTAGAGATACAGGGACAGTTCCATTGAGAACTCAACATCTTGGTTTGGAGGTAGACCATGAAAATATTCATGGAATACATCTGTGTAATCCCTCATGATGGGCATGATTTCAAGCATGATTCTATCCATTGTCTCATTCATTTTAACATGATATTTTTGCTCACAGGGTAGTAACAAAAACACATGATATCATGATTCAAAAGGAGATTAATATTCCCCTAAATAATTTTAAATAATCTAAGGATGCTTAGGGATATGAAAAGTGATCACCCTTTCCTAGCAGTTGATGTTGGATTTGTATAAAGATATCCAATCCGCACCAAAGATAGCGTAAAACTCCACTAAAAGAAGTATAAAGAGATTTTATCGGAGGTTCAGTCCCAAAACATTAACCAGGGTGGAGTTATAAACCATTGATGCAATAATTTCCCTATTCTCTATTCTCACAGAAAACATATCCTCTAAATTTTGAGGTGGTTTTTGAATAGTTCTACTAAACATTCAAGATATGATAGAATGTGTAGAACCAGAATCAAAAAGTATGTTCACTATTTATGAATGAATAACTAGCATACCTGTCACCACATCATTTTCCAGCTCCACCTCATCAATAGTGATATCATAAGCCATTACTTGTTTCCTTATATGTTGTTGTTGATTTCTTCTAACAACCCTCAATATAGAGATATTGCCCACATAATGGAAATGCTCTTTGCAGTTGTGACACTGTATTACAAGATATGTGTTGATCTGAACCTTCATTTATACTTCCACATTAGTGGGGTTTTTTATATCCCTTCAGCAGTTCTTGGCTAGATGACCATATTTTCCACATTTGAAGCAATTTTGGGTTACCATCAGATAGATACCAAAATGTTTCTTCCCACAATTTTAACAATGGAAAAAATAAGGCTTTTTTCCATCTTGGGATTTCATTGATGAACCCCCCAATTTGATCTACATTTTTTTCTTCTTTTCACTGGACCTATGAGACCTTTTAGAGTCTCCAATATCCATTTCAACCGTTAGGGAAGAGTGGAAAATATTTTCATAACATTAAATGTTTTTAATTCCCAACACATTTCATAGATTTGGCTTCAGTATACTAAAGAAATGATCCACCTAGATTTCGATGTTCATGACCAAGCCACATGAGTACATTGAAAACCATGTAATGTTTGCTTCATATGCCCCGATGGACTCATCTTCATTCAGCTTGAGTGTGAGGAACTCTCATTCCATCTTGAGATGGAGGGTTCATGGAAAAATAATTTTTTGAAAAAAATCCCCTTGAATTCCTCCCAATCCCTGCAATAAATTTCATATTGGGACTTTTTATTCTGGATCAGTGTCCACCACTGATCAGATTACCCATAAAGATGATACAATTATAGTAAAACCTTCTCTTCTTCTGAACACTGGAGGACGAAGAATATCTTTTCAATGGAGTTAATCCATTGTTCCACAAGGAGGGGATCCGAAGATCCGTAATACATTGGAGACCTTTTCCACATAAAGGATTCTATAAGAAATTTCTCTTTCCATAGAAGAGGAGGGTGTTCTGACTAATTAAAGTTATTATTCATAACTCTTTACAGTAGAGCAAGTACTTTTATAGAAGTTTTGAGAACCCTCTCTCATCATATCAGGTATATCATTAGAGAAATATTAACATTGCCAATCACATTGGTTGGTGGAACGTGTTATTCTATTTCACGCTATTAACTACAAAAAGAAACAAATAATTTGAGGTCATTAATACATTTTTATTGATAATAATAAAGAAGCTTTCATCATATAAGGATAAGCATATAAATGAGAAGTAGATCCTAACTTGTGATTCATCAGTTTAAATCTAGATTATCCTCAATATATTTCATAACATATATTCTTATGGTATTTTTCCAACTTAATAATGGTTTGCACTAAGCTCGTGAATATACCAAATAATATCCCCTGGGAGTGTCGTAACCAAGAGTGAAGCAAGGCCTATTTTCATTCAATATTTCTTATTCTTGTCTAGCTCAAAGCAATGTTTTCAGTTTTTACCCCTACATACATCTGTGCCAGAGCCACATCTACCTGCTCATATCCAGATAGGGATTTATTTTCATGATAAACCACTTACTCAATACACACCAAAATTTATGAATGTTTTCTAGTACATAGTGTCTTCACAAATGATCCCAATATGGTGCTCTATTCGTAATCCCCAAAAATTACTACACCATCCTATGATACAAACTATAGTGACACAAGAATTTTACATATAACATTACATGATTTTACGCATAACTAATCATCTGAGTACAAGAAATGGAAAATTAAGTCTAGTGTCTTGGAAGACTAGGTACAAAAAACATAAATCAAGGGGCTAAAAATACTTTATTATTTAATCTTCATAAATAGCTCCTATCTAGATTTTAGCACGAACATCTGCATAGGGTACCTTGGGGAATCACATGAACAATAGGATAAGCTAAAAATCCTAGTAGGAAAATGAACATAAGGATACAACTAAAGCACCTATGTTTTGAGTCATGAAATAATGGTAATAGGGAATGGAACATATAAAATCATATCATTTAAGAATGGGATCATATAAACATGGAATCATATAAATTTGGAATAATCAATAAACATTTATTTAGAACTGGTCATGGCTAACTACCAATACTGTTTCCTAATTTAGTATTGGTCAAGGCTAACTGCCAATCCCGTTTCACATCACATCTCATGAGACATATCTTTACCCAATGAAGTGGAGATCTATCTTGGTGCACCTATCTCAAAATTTTCATGAATGTTATTGAAACATAAATATTATTGAACATAAATAATTTTTTCACATAAATAATCATATATATCCAGTCGTTCATAAACATAAAGATACCCATGGAATGAATTGGATTCCAAAAATCATGACATGAAGCATTACCAATGATTGTATCATGAAAGTGTCCATGAAAGAAACTGGTTAGAACATACATGGATGTTAATAAGGTAATATAGGTATATAACATTGTAGGTGGTGACAAATAAATGCGACAACATATAAGAAATTTATTTGAGAAACATTAGAAATAAAACATTTTTGTGCGATTTTATGGAAAATACTATAGAACCATTAAAATAGTAAAGTGAAAATTCTTTTATATAAAACTATAATTGAACCTAGAAGGTTTTTATTATAAAAATAATGAATTTATAATGACTTTTTGTTCTTAAAATAGAGGATAGAGGGCACATGTAATTGGGTAAATGTTCGGAATGTTCCTTCCAAACGAGTGTGATTATTTGGATGTATAAAGAAGGGATCCACATTGAAGCATGTATATCCCCAAAAGATAATGAGATATGGATCTTGGAACACGATTTGGGAGCATAAAGACAAAATGTATTAGTTTTACATAAAATGAAAAGGAAACTACATTTATGTAAAAAGAAAGATAGAGTAACCCGAAGGAATAAAGGACGTTCGGGTAGAATCCATTTTAGTTTATTGGCACGGTATCAGGTGTAACTAAGAGGGATTGATTTATTATAACCCTTTTTAGCTCATTCAAATACTTCTACATTAGTTATGATGTTCAATTTTATTGTTTGGGCTTGTTTGTTTACTTGGTTTTAAAATATCAGTTCACTTATATTCAAGTTTGGATAAACATGAAAGATGGACGTGGTTGTCCAAAAACTAAATTTTTTGATATTAGTGAACATCCATGAGACTAAATGGTTTTAAAATTAATTTGGTTACTTATACTGAAGTATAACTATCATATAAGACCATATTAACAACAGTTTTTGTTAATTAGAGGGTTTGATTTAAAAGAACATGGATTGATTTATAACATAATATAATTTGTACAAAAATATTACTCAGTTAAAATAAGATATATTAATAATATATAATCTGGTTCAGCCATAAAAAATGGATTCATGACCAGATTAAAATATGATAATAAAAATTGATAAATCATTGACCTTGAATGTTCTAAATTGGCACATCTCAAACGGTGCATTCATTTATTTCAAAAAAAGGTGAATAATGGAGAGATGATAATGAAGTATCCCAATAGCATAATTGAATTTGATTACATGTATGCTACTAGATTTATAAAACCATTTGGGTGAAGGCATATGTGGAAATAATCAAGAAAATAAAATAACATAAAATAAATGAAGGAATTGGAAAGAGAAATTTACCTCTTGAGACTTCCTACTTTGAGAACCTCTTAAAGAGAGAGGTTTTTGTATTTTGAAAATTCTATGAGATTTTGGACGAGAGGGAGGATATTAGGGAGATATTTGGGAATAATATTGGAAAGGCACAAGTCTTGAGAGGAGTGAAGAGAAGAGGGAGTTAAGGGGGGCTATTTATAGTGGAAGAGAGAGGGGATTTCTCAATATAATATTCAATAATTTATTATTTCCCTACTAGAAAAGGATTAATAAGTCTTCTTTAACCATGAATAGTAATTTTATCATGTGATCCCAAACCAAGTGGGATTACATCAGCATAAGATCATCAATGACTCAATAAATTGATTATTTAGCATTTATTGTAAATTATCGTATTTTTTCTATTCATCCAAAATTCGAGTATTTCAGAAACATCTCATAAATTCTCCCTAACCATTTTTTGGATGTGTGGAATTACAAAATGATGTCCATTTTTCAAGAAAATTCTAAATATAGTTATTTTAATATTTAATTAATGTCAAAATTTATTATCAAAACCAGTTTTAAAAGATTCATTTACTCATTCTAAAATATAGGTATATCATACATTCAACTTGAATAATATTTATATACTATAATACGTAAGGTCTCTATTCATTAGGGTATATAAATATTCATAATGGTATGTAACTATTCATCAAGGTAGGATACTAATCACCTAAAATTATGTTTTTCTTATCAGACTTTAAATAACTTACTAAATACAACTGTGTATGTTGGATTTTTGAAATTCCAAACATAATAGTGACAAGATTATGAATAAAAGTAACATAAAACATTGTAGTCTATTATGTTGTTTTTTAATCAGATTTTATGGAATATATATAGGAGAAAAAATTCCATTTATAAAACATTGGGTCTTTATATACACGATTAATATTAGTAAGTAATATGTGCTTTAATAAGATGAAAACAATTTTTGTCGAATAGTAAATTTTCACTCTTGTTTACCACTTGTAAAAGTAAATAGGGTAATTAAAGATAAAAATGATATTATAATTACCCTATCACATGTAATAATTCTATTAGATATATTTAATTCGACTAAAAATAATCTTTTTAATAAAATATGATCCTTTAGGTCCACATGGATTAGATTTGGACATTTATTATTATTTTATTTAATAAAGATTTAAAAGTGTTAAATTCAACGTTTAGTAACTAAATAATTTTTAATATAGGTTTATAAATATAATGAATTCAATTATAAATATTAATTAGAGAGATAATAAATATTTCTTATATAATGGTATTTAATTTATAATTTTTAGAGATTAAATAATTAAATTTATTTATGACACAATGATGATGCAGTAATTACTTTCTCAATGAAATATTAAAATAGTTTATATAATGAATTTTAAAATAAATAGAATCTAGAAGTTATTATTCCATATATGATTTTTATAGGATTATATGACATGTTAGGGTTTATTAGACAAAATTTTTATTTCGAATTGATAATGTTATTATGACTTTCACTAAAACAAAATACCAAATTGTGTCAAATTAACATAAATTATTTTTTAAACCATATTTTATATTATTGGTTGATATAATTTTACAAAAAATAAATGGTTCATCCAAAGGGATTAAATAATATTATATATGTAATTAATGAACTACTTGAGGATCTTTTGGATGTTTAGTTTCAGTTTATTAACCTTATAGTGTAAGAATATAAGAAGACATGGTAAAAGTTGAACTATTTAACTAATAGTTAAATATAAATGTTAAGGATAAAATGGTAAACTAAATATGTCTAAAACTTATTGGTTGAAATTATTTCTACCCTTACCCACTTTATATTATAAATAAATCATTTTTTATCTACTATAAAATGACAATGATTTTTCTATAGAATAATATTTCACGCTTTTCCAAATGTGATCCTCTCCTCTCTTATAAAAGGGAACATTCCATTCTCTTAATTTCACACCTCTAAATCCATTTTTCATAGCCATACTCAAAACAAATATTCTTCCAAATTCTCTTCATCAAACCAAGATTCATTACATTGGTCTGAAAGCCAATCTACAGAGCCCTTTTGATCAACTCAATAGAAACACTTAAACAAAAGATAATTATTTAACCACCCCCTTTCAGGTTCTTTTCTTCTTCCACATCCTCTTTATTTTTTCTTTACATAACAAAATGATAAATCATGTACCTTATACATAATATTATTTTATTATAAATATGGTACAACCATATTATTTATTCTATCCATACAATAAATGAAAAAGTCACCATGTGTGCGTATGTACAGTTTACCATCTCCACGTCGCGGTGTAGTTTGTTATTAAAACACATCATTATTTGGATGTGTATAATAATGAGTATAACTAATGTAAATAATAAATATAAAATGATTATGATTCTGTATATATGATATACTATCCAATTACATACGATTTCACTATCAATATAATGATATTGTCACTCGTGCGTTCGTATGGATTACCGTCTCCATGAACGCGATGAGATTCATTCCACATCATAAAAATTCAAGAATAATTTTATTTTTATTGTTTAAAATAATTTTTTAATACTGAATATCATTCTGGATATTAATCAGATACATCTTATACATAACAAACATGAATTATGTAACAAAACATGTAAAGGAAAATGAATCAGTTAAGAACCAAAACAACGATACTACTAAAATATAATTAAAAAAACAATATTACAATATCATATGTGATTTAATATTTAGGTATTTGGTTATTGTATAATTTAATAAAAATTATTTCACCATTATAGAGGAGGTTAACAAACCCTATACTAAGGAAAAGTACAAGGTACGAGGTTTATTATCTCACTTTTAATTAAGTGAGATTACCATTGTTCGCCACTTATTTATTTCATGTGATATATTGTGTACTTCCATTTGGTATATATTATCATGATTCTATTTATATACATGGTATTCTATGATTCATTTTATGGTTATTAACTTATGGCCATATGACTCGATTGATTACAACATCGTAAATGGTTTTCATGTCACTTTTTATTCCCTTGACATTAATGTTATATTGGCCACTATTTTCTTTTGTGTGGTGTATGTACTACCCATGATTGTAATATTGGTATAATATACTAAAATTTATTGTAATTTACATCTTCATTTTTTGATCCTTCTTTCTTGTGGTGTATGTTTCGTAAGTTACCAAATAGGTAAGGGAATTTCAAATTTCAATTTCCACTCCTTGTGTTTTACATAAACATCATTGATTATTTTAATCCTTGATTATGTGTTAAATAACTATTTACTTAATTATGTAGTAATTTCCAAACCCCATTCTATTGGTATACTTTTTATACACATAAACACTACATTTATAAATTCATTAGTCATTGGTATGAACTTGAAAAATAAATTTTAACTCAATTTCTATTCATTGAGTAAAACATCCAAGTCATGTGTGTTGTTTTTCATGAATATGTGTGAATTTACTCTGATTGATTTACCATGAATATCCAATCATATTGAGTGTATTTATATTTTTCACGTATAATTATGTCATAGGATTATCCTTAACTGGACGACACTGTCTTTATAAGGGATTTCATCTCAATTTACATTCCATTGAGAATTCTTTGTTGTTATGCACTAATTTACTTTTATATATTGTACAAAGTGTACATTGTTATAATTTATAATTAATACAATTATTCAGATGATATTATAATGCTTTTATTACCTCAATTATTTGTATTCAATCATCTTTCATTTAGATAGGAACTCAAACTAAAATACCATTTTAAATGTTTTATAGATTTATTCTTCTAACTCTTTCTCCTTAATGTTCACGTTTTAAAAATGCTTTTAAGGATTCCTTTATATAGACATTAATATTATAAAAATAAAATTAAGTATAAATGTTACAAATTGGTATGGGAATTTTTGATTCAAAAATCTATTTTAAACTATTACACGATAAATAGTGTGACTTTCAAATGTTTTCAATAAAAGGGAGGATATTACTCTAATATTATTTTGAGGAATAATTTTATCAATGATAATATTATTTATTATTATAAATTGAGGTTAATTAATTATAATTAAATCTTCGATATTGTATTGAATGAGTTATTTTTTACTATGGATGTGTTATTTTGATACCATTCATGGTTTATGATTAATGTATTATCATATCATATTCTAGTTTTAATATGAATGTTTATATTATGTTTCAAAATTTTCATATGAAGAAGGAATTAGACATAGTAAGTGATGGGTGGATCCTACTATTTCTATTGGATGCATCGGTATGTCTCATGAGACAAACTAGTGTCCTGGAACAAGGCCTGGACAAAATCTTATTTGAAGTCTTGGAAGAAGGGCTTGACTATGTGGTTATGAAGTCTAGAATTAAGCATTAAATAATTATGAAATTGGAAATTGATATTACATGTGATTATTCGACTTGTAGAATATCCATGTTAATATATAAATGGAATTATCTGATTTATCGTAGCCATATCATGCTGACGTTTTAGTTTAAAAATCATTTGTTCTCATCTTATATGTTAAAATAAATTTTTATTCTAATTTATGACATATTTCTCTATATTTTTACCCTTAAATAGAATTTGACCTCCCCCTTCTCTTGTGTTTATATTTTTCCCAGGATTCAAAGAAGTTTATTATGATTAACCTTTAGGGAAAGGCTATGGGATATAATAGTGTTTAAAGGGGACACAATTATGTTTTTTTATTTCAGGATATAATGTAAAACATATGTATGTATCTAGTACTTTTAAAGATACTAAATTGATCGTTATTTCGGGACAACATTCCTTATATCATGCCATTGTTATGTAATAATGCACCGATTCTGAGTAACTGGGGTCAGAGTGTTAAAGTTTGTATTAGTGGATGTATAGTACAAACCATGGAAGCTATATTTATAAAGAAAATCTGATTTGAAAACACTACCATAAGATAGACACTGAGGATCAATATATGAGAAAATCAAAAAAAAGATTGTTATGTAAATATTATGTGGTTTTTCCAAGAAATGAATCATTATCTTTATACGAGAAGGTAGATGTGGCTCTGGCATAGATGTACCTAGGAGTAAAATCTCTGAAAAGGAGTTTGAGGCATGACCTAGGGTATCCTAGTACATGAAAACCGGCCTTACTGCACTATTGGTTACAACACCCTCGTGGGATATGCTAAAGACAATTTACAGTTTCCATAAAAACAGATTTAATGGATTAAAATATAAGATGAGAATAAATAACCTTGGTTAATACTAAGGTTTTTCAGATTGAATATAAGGTGATATGTTATTCTATAAATGGTTTTATGACTCACACTATGCTTTCTTCTGTTAGTGTATGCCTGTATTCCAAGGAAGTCATAGTAACATTGAACATGTTGTATAATGTGGGAATAATGGTGGAAATGAAAAACAAAATGGAATGTTGATAGATGTAAAAGAAATCATGTTCATGTAGAATCAATTTTCCTAAAATTTGATCAACAAAATTTATAGTAAAAAACTTCTGGACTCATAAATGAAAATAAAGGTGGTAAATGATAAGAGTTCCAGTAGTGGAGACCATGGAGAAAAGAGAGATCAATTTCTATAATTCATGAAATGTGTAAGAAGACACCTAGGAAGTTTTCTCAATGGAAAAAAGAAATGCTTTATTTGTGGGAAAAGGTCTTAAAGTAACGAATTATAGAGGAAAAATGAAGAGTACTATGGAAGAAAATAAAGATGATAACAAGAACCCATTTATTTTCATTTTCCATAAATGTAGTGAACCTGTGAATTACCTGAGTGAACGCCCTATTCTATAGGATAACCTCATGGTCAAAGAAGAACCTATGGGGAAATAAATTGATGGAGAAATGTTTAAAAGTTTTAGTTCTCTTTGTTGATGTGATTACATTGGACGACATTTCTCTTGTCTATATAATCCATCATTTTGTTATTTGAAATGCTATTTTTGGGAAAATTATCTTTTAGATTGTTGATATAATTATAAATAACCATTTGTGTCTATATGATCCTTGTATTTGATGAAATTACAAGTTATTAAATTTTGGGATGAAAATGTGAGGTATGAGATAAAAGATGTGGTGAAATAATGTTATGTTTATTTTGATGAATTTATCTCATTTGGGGAATGTTATAAAATATAGTTTTTGAAAAAGGACAATTTAAGAACCCAGTTCTTAGTTTTGTGGTACGGGTTCCTTCTTTTCTCTTTTCCTTAAGTATTTTCATAAAATAAGGAAATTGGAGAAAAATCCTAAATTTTTGAATGTACATGCCGTGTACTTTTCCACCCGCCATTTACTTTTGTCCACGAGGGATGAGTATATGGGGTGTGTGTCCATGTCTGTGAAAAAGTGTGTAGAAATCGACTACATTTCATATAGTGGTTCTTTACACGCCGTGTAGTCAGTCACTAGGCATATTGTATGGCAGTGGCCAGCTGTGCGATAGAGCATGCCGTGTTTTCAAGAAGACACATCGTGTGGTCATGTCGGCGGATGAACAGTGCCACGATGGCGGATGCCGCTAGAGGAACATTTACAAATATGGGAATTACACACCGTATCCATGGAAATACATACCGTGCACTTCATTTTTTTTCTCTTAAAATGGGCAGTAGCCTCCCTTGTTAACAGGGAATGCTTATAATGGGAAGATGGCTCAGGAGAGGAAGTCCAAAGATTTGGAGAACCGCCGAGCGCACGTCGTGAATCCGTTTCATCCTCGGACGACATCATGGGAAACGCATGGGAAACCCCTCCACTCTCCTTTAATCGTTCTCGCCAATTCTTACCCTAATGGGAATTATTTACATTTAATCTATAATTCTTTTACCTCAGATCTACAGCGTTCTTGTACGTTTTATAAGGCGTCATTCACGTATATCGTTCATTGGTGTTTAAGGTAGGTGGCTTGTTGTTTATATCCAACTATCATGCATTTATGTGTGTTTTGAGCTATGAACCCATTTTTGGGGTGTCATGTAGTTGACTCCAGGGATATTTTTAATACCTAGGATTCTATAGGTGATTAAAAAAAGATGTAAAATAGTTTTTTGGGATCATTACTTGGATCCAGGACCACCCTGGGGGTGCATTCCTCTGTTTAGCTGTTTGGAAAGGATAAAATAGGGTATGCCATGTTTATATTATGCATTACATTTTCCTTGCGAGGAATTGATTGTGAATGTTTATTTACATGTTGGGCATGCCCCAATTACTTTCTCCAGACGGCAATGTTTTACAGAGCCCGTGGGCATTGTTTTTCTTAGCCCGAGGGCAGTTGTTATGTTAGCCTGAGGGAAACTTCTTCCGTGCCTATTGGCAATAGACTCTGTGCCTGAGGGAGACACTACGTATGCCTGAGGAAAAAATCTATTATGCCTGTGGGAAAATACATGAAGGTTACATTTCTAATTACCTGAGGGTAAAGGTTTGCGTGTCTGAGGACACATACTATTTACTTAGAAATCCAATATTCTATTTTCTTATATTAAATGGATTAAATGAATAATTAAATGGAAATATAAATGTAAAGTTAGCGACTTTTGAGTACTGCTTAGTTTATTATATTTACTTTTGCACACTGTTGTTTCAAGTTTACACACAGTTGGGCACAGGAAATTGGTGGGTGCCTACTGGGATTCATTTCTCACATCCTGTTTGGGTCATGATTTTCGGCCAAAACAGATTACATTTTTGTAGGAGTGGATAAGGGCAAGGGTCCTTATATAGTTACTTGATTGTTGATGAGGAGTAGTGGAGCATGGGATTGGGCTTAGGCTCACGATACTACCGGTTGATTTTTTTTTGCTTTGCTATACTCTGTATTGTACTGCTGTGTAACATGATCTGGATGTTTTCCTAGAATTTGAGGCATATTGCACCATTATTTATATACTGGTTGGTTATACCTACTGAAGTTGTTTATTTTAGTTGTGTATGGTTTACTACTTCTGCTTTTGTTTTATGTTTTATTCCATTCCGCTGCGCTACACTTTGAAAAATGAGGGCACAATTTCCACACTATCAGACCTGGGCCCTCACTACTAGTCGGCAGCCTCTGGCATTTTGGGAAATGCACACGAGGACATGTGGCGAACCAGGTTCGGAGCACCCATTGAGAGGCACCTGGAACCGTGACGTTACAAAGTGGTAACCGAGGGGTTATTTTCATTGACTTACTATTTGGAGCTTTAGTTAGGTATAGGACGGGAAAGGTAGTTGGTAATAAGCTATGCCCATTTGTATCTAACCCGTGTACATGCAAAATCCAATTTACCACGTATAGAAATTTTACTAATTTTTCAATTAATGGTTGATATGATTTTAACCATTGGGTGACACACTTGGATTGTGTTGTTATATTTTATCCTTGGGTTCTATTTAGTTACAACCCGATGAGATGAGGGTATGCCATCTCATTCATCATTTAGGCACATGCTAGAAATCACATTCCATGCATAGTTCCATGCCATGTAGGTGCATTAGAAATTGAATGTTGTTGTGATAGTTGTTGTTATAGAAAAGAATGCTATTGTGATAGTTCCTTGAAAAATACCAGCTATGTGATAGGGTATTTCTGTATAAGACGTTGATATAATAGATGCCAAACTTCAGTTTTTTGGGAGTATGGGCCCTCATTGACCGGAAATTGGTGGATTGTTAATTGTTTATTTTGTTATAACACAGCTATGATTTCAAACATTGATTCGTGGGGAGTATGGGCCGTCACTTGTAAGAATTTGACACTTAGGTGTTTTTTCAGTATTTTCTGGGTTTCGGGGAAGTTCCTGAGGCATACTTCCCTGAAACCAAGTATACACGCCATGTAGTACCTTAAACATGGTGTCTATGTTCTTCTATTCGAGAAGAAAAATAAACTTTTTATGTACACGTCGTGTGTCCAGAGTACACTCCGTGTATGTAGAGTACACACCGTGTAGTTTATTTGTGTGTCATAAACCATGTGTGCAGTGACACGGGGAAGGGAAGATCTTGGGGTGAGAACACTGTGTATCGGACATACATGTCATGTAGTGTTGACCCTGAGTCTACCCATGTAACTAACAACATGGACAGGTGAGACCTTATGACATACACGTCATGTCTATTATGGAACATTTCGTGTAGTGTGGCCTAGGGACTCAGACGTGTGACTAACAACACGGGCCAGGAGAGCTCATTTTGTACACATCATGTACCTCTGGGACACGCCGTGTAGCATTGTCCGGGGATAGACTGGGTGGTTTTAGCCATGTGGCTGGGAAAATGGGGTGGTGTACACGCCGTGTTCGGGTGTCACACGCCGTGTAGTGTCAAGCCGAGTAGTCGGTCGTTCCACAAGCGACATGGTAAGTTGGAAATAACACCATACACGACGTATAGATGATATACATGCCGTGTAGTTCTGTTCAAATGGGAGTCGTGTGTCTTAGCTGGGTAAAAGGACCCGGGCATGGGAAGAGAAGTCAGGTACATGCCGTGTAGTCAGTATACACATCGTGTAGTCATGTTTTTCAATTTTTAATACCTTCATCCTCCTGTTCCCTTTTGGGTTTCTTCGTTTTTAGTCTTTAATAATCTTGTTCTAAAGTGTGCATCTGACCTTGTAGTGTCATACCTCTGAGACAACCACGCATTGTTCTCCTGGAGAGCGGTGATGACTATACTCTAGAGTTGGTGGGCCATGTGCTACCAGGTGATCCTCCTGAAGAACCAGATGTGGCAGCAGCCATTATACCGGACACTGGCACAGATGCACAGTTCCATGAAGTCTTCATGCGGTTCATGCAGACCATTCAGGGAGCACCACAGGCTACCACATCTATGTCCGAGCTGACTCGTATCATCTAGCAGCATCATATTCCTACGTTTTTTGGGAATGACAGACAACAAGATGCGGAGTCTTGGCTAGGATTGATGTAGACTATTTTCATGAATCTTGAGATGCCTCCAGAGCAGAGGGTCAAGATCATGACTTATATGCTATGTGATTCCGCACATAGGTTGTGGGATGTTACCACCCAGTTAGAGAATCACAGAGAAATGGTGTGGGAATATTTTCTGGTAGTCTTCTATGACTTTTTCTTTCTAGAGATGGTGCGGGAAGATAGAGCTCGAGAGTTCATGAATCTGTAGTAGGGCGCTATGTCGGTGATGGACTATTCTGCTCGTTTCACTGAGCTTCAACGTTTTTCACCCATACTGGTTGGTGATGAGAAGATGAGAGCCAAACGTTTTGAGGATGGTCTTCGTTATGACATCTGGGCGCTGGTGAATGTTTTTAGGTTTCCTTAGTTAGATGTTATTGTGAACTAGGAACTGATTTTAGAGAGGAACCTGCGAGAAGCTGGTGTTGTGGGACAGGGTAGTTCAAAACCAGTTACTGGTACTTTTTCAACTGGTAAGAGGGAGATACAGATTGACTTCTCTTAGGGTGGTGGTCCTAGCCAGGAAGATTCTTCAGGTGGCCCGATCAGGCGATACCAGTGTGGTATGGAGGGGCACAAGAGACCGCAAGGTCCACATGATCTAGTAGAGTGCCGAGATTGTGGAAAGATGGGTCATATACTGTGCTTTTGAAGGGCGTTTCTGCCAGTGGATAGATAGAGGGTTTCTACGTAGACTCTACATGTGGGAGCCAGACCAGTAGCTTCTTACTAGTCAGGGAAATGCAATACGTCCGGGAGTGCAGGCTGAGAGGGTGGCCGTGGCCATGGTATCCAGACACTGGGATCTAAGAGGCAGTAAGGCAGGAAAGCTCGGGGCAGCCAGGCTATGTCGCAGGGCTGCGGCCATGGGTAGGAATATACAGTTCAACAGACCCAACAGGAGCAGGATCCCGGGCCTTCTACCGTTAGAGGTACTATTCAAGTAGCTTCTGTCTTATCTTCAGTACTTTTCGATACATGTTCCACACATAGTTTCATATATTTACTCATTGTAGAGAGCCTTGGGCTATGCGTTTCTACTTTTTCTGATATCATGAAGCTAGACACTCTGTTGGGGATGAGAATTACTGGTGTGCGTCAGTGCTAGGAGTGCCCCTTGTGGTTGGTGGGTGTTACTTTCTTTGGGACGTCTATGTCTTAGAGATGACAAGCTATGAAATCATTCTCTAGATGGGCCGGATGGTTCTCTTTCAATACATTGTGGATTTTTATCTTCGCGGGGTGAGTTTCACATCACTATAGGGCGGAGAGTTTCTATACAAGGGCGGGTGAGAGGTTCGGCCGAATCGAGTTGGAGAAGAGCATCGTGGGCGAGGTGGAGTCACAACCCAGATTGTGAGTTTATATCTAGATGATCAGGGGACTTGTTAGAAGTATTTCCCTCCAATTGTTGATCATTTCAGGGATGTTTTCCCAGACGACCATTCAGGTCTACCTCTAGAACTAGATCTGAATTTCTCTATTGAGCTTGTGCCAGGAGCAGCACCAGTGTCCATTCCTCCTTATAGGATGGCCACGCCCGAGCTGTAGGAGTTCAATTGGCTATTTGTGGAGTTATAGTCAAAGGGTTTTATCCAACCCAGTACTTCTCCTTGAGGTTCTCTGGTCCTTTTTTCAAAGAAGGAGAATGGTACCCTCAGACTCTGTGTGGATTATCGGATGGTGAACCAGCTGACGGTCAAGAACTGATATCCCTTGCCATGGATTGATGATATTTTTGATCAACATCACGGAGCACGAGTTTTATCGAAAATTGAACTAAGCTCAAGATAACAACAGCTATGCGTGAGACCATCAGATATACCGGTTACAGCCTTTCGGAGCAGATAAGGTCTGTACAAGTACTTGGTTATGCCGTTTGGACTCACGAACGCGCCAACAATGTTCATGGCTCCGATGAATCATTTGTTGCATCCATATCTTGATTCTTTTGTGGTAGTATTCATGGATGAAATTATGTTGTACTCTCACACTTGACACAAATATGCCACCCATCATGAGATCATTTTGAGTACACTGAGAGAGAATAAGCAATATGCTAAACTCTCAAAGTTCTACTTTTTGATAGACTAGATCCACTTTTTAGGACATATCATCTCAGAGGCAGGAGTTTCAGTTGACCCAGAGAAGGTGAGAGAAGAAGTTTCCTAGGAGAATCCTAATAACGTATTTGAGATACGATGTTTCTTAGGAATGGTTGGTTACTACAGATTTATCATACATGACTTCTCCCACTTAGCAACGTTGTTGACAGGTTTGACTAAGAAGGGTGTGAAGTTCATTTGGTCGAAAGCTTGTGAGATAGATTTTCAGGACTTGAATGGAAGGTTGACATCACCACCAGTCCTGATACCTCTAGAGTTAGGGAAGAGCTATACAGTCTAATGTGATGCATCTGTTATTGGGTTGGGAGCAGTGTTGTTGCAGGGAAAACGAGTTGTTGCATACGGTTCTCGGTAGATGAGGCCACATGAGAGGAATTACTGACGCATGATCTCGACTTGGTTGTAGTTGTTCATGCGTTGCACTTTTGGAGACATTATATGTTGGGAGAACGTTTTGTGGTTTTCAAGGACCATAATAGTCTCAAGTATATCTTTACTCATCGTGACTTGAATATGAGGTCGAGAAGGTGGGTCCAGTACCTACAGTCTTTCGATTTTGAGATTGCATGTACACCTGGAAAAGGCATTGCAGTAGCTGATGCATTGAGACAGAGGACTCAGATACAGGCTATACAGGAGGCCAGTGGTGAGAGGTAGCTTATGTATTTGTTCTCTGAGATGCATTTGGAGGTGCACGACAGTCCGGGGGAAACATATCTTTCATCTTTAGCTATGAATTCTATCATCCTGGACATAGTAAGGATGAGACAGCTAATTGATTCAGAAGGCCAAGTTCTACAGAAGTCATTGGAAATTGAGGACCCTCATCCTAGTTGGATGATAGGTGATGATGAGGTTCTGTGTTTCCATAGATGTGTATGGGTTCCAGGGGATATATGCGAGGAGCTGATGCAATATTTTCATGCTTCAGCTTGGGCAGTTCATCCTGAGGTTACCAAGATGTACCATGACATGAGACGTTAGTACTAGTGGCTGGGAATGAAGAGAGTGATAGCAGGTTTTGTTATGAGGTGTTCCACCTATTCGTAGGTGAAGGCAGAGAACAAGAGAGAAGCCGAGCTATTACAGCAGTTACCCATCCTGGAGTGGAAATGGGATGATGTCATGATGGATTTCGTGACTAGGTTGATGAGGTCACATAGAGGCAATTATGTTGTGTGGGTTGTTGTGGATAGACTCATGAAGGAAGATCACTTTTTGCCGATCAAGGAGACCTTTAGTGTGGACGAGCTCAAAAAGTTGTATAACTTAGAGATCATACATCTTCATGGGGTCCCTCGTTCTATTGTTTCTGATAGGGACGCCCATTTAACATATTTTTTCTGGAAGATTTTTCATAGGGTACTTGGTACACATGTGCTTCTGAGCACAGCCTACCACCCTCAGATAGATGGCTAGTCAGAGCGTACGATACATGTGCTAGAGGACATGCTGCGTGCATGCGTCCTAGACTTTGGGTGCTCTTGGGAGAAGCATATACCCCTAGTCGAGTTTGTCTATAATAATAGCATTCAAGAAACTATTAAGAAGGCACCATAGGAGGCTTTATATGGTAGAACATACTGATAACCTTTGTGCTGGTTAGAGGCATGTGAGGAAGATTTACTGGGACCACGTCTCATGTAGGAGACTTCTAAGTAGGTACAGTTGATTCAGAAGTTGATGGCTACCATGCAGTCTCGTCAGAAATCTTATGTTGATCACTGCAGACGACCCTTGGAGTTCATGGTTAGGGATCAGGTTTTCTTGTGTGTTTTTCCGAGGCTGGGACACAGGCGGATCAGGAGATAGGGTAAAATTTCACTGAGGTATGTGTGGACATTTGAGATTCTAGAGAGATTTGGGCCAGTTGCCTATCGGTTACAGTTACCACAGAGGTATCGATCCATGCTCAATTTCTTCCATGTATCTCAGTTGTGCCGCTATCATTCAAACTTGTCTCACATCTTTCATCCATAGGAGGTTTGAGCTGGAAAAAGATGTGTCCTTTGAGAAGAATCATATCCGTATCATTGACAGGATCATGAAGGTCCTTCGAGGCTGGTCAGTTCCTCTCATACGGGTGATGTGGTAGCCTGGCCAAGTGCAGGACGATACTTGGGAGTGGGATACCGATGTACGTGCTTAGTGGCCGGAGTTATTCACAGCTATATCTTCACCACCCTTGGAAGGGAAATTCAGGGACAAATTTCTTTAAGGGGGGAAGTTTGTAAGAACCCAATTATTAGTTTTGTGTTATGGGTTCCTTCTTTTCTATTTTCCTTATGTGTTTTCAGAAAATAA
Source organism: Viscum album (assembly GCA_963277665.1). Classification (NCBI taxonomy): domain Eukaryota; kingdom Viridiplantae; phylum Streptophyta; class Magnoliopsida; order Santalales; family Viscaceae; genus Viscum; species Viscum album. The sequence goes on from OY728128.1 coordinate 332,230,077, forward strand.
TGAAAATGGAGAAAATCCTAAATCTTGGAAAGTACACGCCGTGTTCTTTTCCACACGCCGTGTACTTTTGGCCATGTGGGATGAGTGCACGGGGCATGAGGCCATGTAGGTGATATAGTGTGTAGAAACTGACGGCACGCCGTGTAGTAGTCCTTTACACGCTGTGTTTTTAGTTGGCAGGAATATAGTAAGGCAGTGGCCAGCTGTGTGATAGAGCAGACCATGTACTCAAGAAGACACACCGTGTAGTCATGTCGGCAGATGAACAGTGCCACACTGGCAAAAGCTGCTGGATAAACAGTTAAAAATGGAATGTACATGCCCTGTACTTGGAAATACACACCATGTACATGTTTTTCACATAAAATGATAAGTAGACTCCTCTATTCATAGGGAAGGCTTATAATGGGTAGAGGGCTCAGGAGAGGAAGTCCGGATATTTGGATATCCATCGAGCGCACATCGAGAATCCATTTACACCTCGGACGATCTCATTGGAACCGCACAGGTAAGCCCTCCACTCTCCTTTAATAATTATAACCAATTATTCCCCTAATGGAATTTAATTTCGTTTAATTGAGATTTATTTTACCTCATATCTACGGTGTTCTTGGACGTTTCAGAAGGCATTGTTCTCATATATCGTTCATTGGTGTTTAAAGTATGTGGCTTGGTGTTTATTTCCAACTGTCATCCGTTTTTGTGTGTTTTGATCTACAAACCCATATTTGGGGTGTCATGTGGCTGAGGTTGTGGCTATTTTTAATACCTAGGATTATATAGGTAATTAAATAAAGTTGTAAAACTGTATTTTGGGATCATTTCTTGGATCTAGGACCACCCCAGGGGTGTGTTCCTCTGTTTTTCCATTTGGCCAGGATACCTGAGGGTATGCCATATTTATATTATGCATTACTTTTTCCTTTAGAGGAATTGAATGTGAATGTTTATTTACATATTGGGCATGGAACGGTTACTTGCGCCTGAGGGCAGTGTTTTACTTAGCCCTTGGGATTTGTTTTTCTTATCCCGAGGGTAGTTGTTATCTTCTCCTAAGGGAAACTTCTTCTGTGCCTGTGGGAAATAGACTCTGTTATGCCTATGGGCAATTACCTTTGGGTTATATTTCTGATTACCTGTGGGTAAAGGTTTTCATGTCTGAGGACACTGACTGTTTACATAGAAATTCACTATGTTGTTTTCTTATATTAAATGGATTAAATGAATAATTAAATGGAAATATGACGGTAAAGTTAGTTACTTTTGAGTACTTATTAGTTTATGGAATTTACTTTTCACACTTCTGTTGCATGTTTACACACAGTTGGGCACGAGCCTATGGTGGGTGCCTACTGGGATTCATTTCTGACACCCTGTTTGGGTAATTCTTTTTGGCACAAACAGATTACATTTCTACATGTGTGGATATGTTAAAGGGTCTTTATACAGGTACTTGATTGATGCTGAGGAGTAGGGGAGCATGGGACCAGGCTGAGGCTCACGATGCTACTGGCTGATTTGTTTTTCTTTTCTATACAATGTATTGTACTGCTGTGTAACATGTTCTCGCTATTTTCCTAGAATTTGAGGCATGTTTCAACATTATTTATATATTGGTTGGTTATACATACATCAGTTGTTTATTTTATTTGTGTATTGTTTACATCTTCCAATTTTCTTTAATGTTTTATTTCATTCCACCGTGCTACACTGTGACAAAAGAGGGAATAGTTTCCCCACTATCCAACCTGAGCCCTCGCTGCTAGTCAGCAGCCTCTGGCATTTGGGGAAATGTGCTTGAGGTCATGTGGCGAACCGGGTTCAGGGCCCTTGTTAAAATTCACTTGGACCCAGGACGTTACAGACAACACATAGATCGTGTGAAAACCCCTCGAGTAAGACAAAGCTATGAGAATCAAACCCACAACCAGAGTGCATTTGAGATTTATGGCTTACCACTGAACTACGTGAAGTCCATGATTAGTGTGACTAATTATGTATAATTAAATGATTTTGTTGATCAATAATAAGTTTATTTTGGATCTTATGTCTTATCAAATGGATATCCTTAGTATAGAAAAATGATTTGGTGATTATGTGATAAATGTTATTTTGGAAGACATTCGATCTGTTGGGAACATTATATGCCTAATGAAAATATAATACTATGTGATTCTATTTGAGAAGTAATGGTGGATTTTTATCTATGTTTTATAGTGGTTTTATATATATTTTATTTTTTATGGAAATGATTAACATATCCTAAAGAATATGTGATTAGGTTAATTATATTTAAGTATGTGACTTTAAGAGTAGTCAATGTTATTTGGTGATACATTTTATTGAGTAAGACTATAAAATCAAATTATTATATGTTATGGCTTTCAAAATTAGTTCAATTATTTTGAAGGATTTTAAGGAAATTTTATTATTGAATTGTATTTAATGAACTTTGGGTGTTGTTGTTTTAATTTTATAAATTAAGATTATTAATTATTTATTTAATGAATTATCCTTTTTGGGGAACATCTGATATTTTAATAACCATTTTGGTTTTGGTTAGTCTCTGAATACAAGGTAAAGTCATAATTTATCCTTTTTGGATCATGTGGTTCTCTAAAAGATGATTCTTGCACTTCAAAAGTGAACTTGTCATCTTGATACTCATCATTTGAAAACAAAATGTGTTGGTGGTAAAAATTTATTAATGTATGAAACTATAATTAAAATTTTCACATGTTTCTTTATGTTTTTAGTCAATCTTCTAAATAAATTTCTCATCTTTATGAAATGGGGCATAAAAAAGGTGGTCCATGTACATTTCCTACTGGGAAACTAATAATCATTTATCCCATCGCAAGATTGTGGTTTTACTATTGTTAACTTCCTCCTGGTCATGTTTTCTTTCACAATCCATCAGAACATGAAACATATTTTATCTTCCATATCCACGATTTCCTATGTGGAATTCTATTTTGGGTTATCTCGGGTGACCTTTGTACTTCAGTTTCTTTTTTTTTAAACTGATATTTTTATAGATTAGTTTTCCGATGTGGGAATTGCAATGAAGTTCTCCAAGTCCAATTTTAAAATTGCAAGGATGCAATTTTCAAAAGGGGGATGAATGTAACACCCCTAGATTTCATAGAATGTTATTTTCTTTAATGTAATTCAAAAGCATTTTCTACATGGAACACCGAATTCGAGTGCACAACGACTTACAAAACAAGTCGTTCAAAAGTCAGTTATGAATAGTATTAACTAAAATTTGAGTTTTATATACTCCATATAATTTCAGAATCCATATTATGTGTTTCTAAGAATTAATATAAGAACAAATTCATTTTTTAGATAAAAGTAGTATTTAAAAAAAATGAAAATTTACAACCTTTTGATGGAAAACCCTTTTTAAAACAAATATTTGAGACATTTAAATATTGAATTTAATGAAATTAAATTCTTCATTAGAATAGGGACATAATAATATATTTTAGACAAATTTATGGTATTTTTTGGTAACTTTCATATTTGGATTAATATTGAAAAATACTAAATTTTTAATTAAAATAACTGTTTTAATAGAAATAATTTATAGTGATAAATTATGAATTTTAATGGTTTGGAAGTATAATTAGATTATATTTTTATCATTTAATATAATTTAGGTCATTATAAGTAATTCCCATTTTAAATTTGACATAAACACATGTAAATATTTTGATTGTTTTTAAATTTTAAAAACTCATTTTTTTAGTTTTGACTATGGTAATTAATTTTAAATTAATTAATGAAACATATATGTTTTTTATTTCATAATATACAATTCATTTCTTTATTCATAATATCAAAATTTTATTAGGATAATTTTTTGGTATTTTTCTGAAAACATTCAATTTTTTATGAATAGTGAAAAACACTACGTTATTGTTCAAAACCAACTTTTTATTGAAATAATTATTTATTTTATTTAATTTTATTTTAAGTGAAAATAGATATTTATTGTTTATATAAGATCAATTTAATTAATTGGAGTCATTTTATAATAAAATTATGTGAATAAAATTTTATTGATCTTTTTACCTTCTTTTACCCATCTTTTATGAGCATTTTCAAATTTGCATAAAACATATTTTTAATGCTTATTTGAATTGAATATAAAAAATCAAAGAGACATGGTTAATATCAGTATGTAATATTTGGTTCAATAAGTTGAAAATATTTTTTTTGAATTGTAACTTTTGTCTTTTATTTACCACGATTAAAAATAAATAGAGTAATTAAAGGTAAAAATGATATTATAATTACCCTAAATGACATCCTAATTCTATTGGATTTGTTTAATTAGACCAAAAACAATGATAGAAATAAAATCATATCATTTAGGTCCAGATAGATTAGATTATGAAATTTATTATTATTTTATTTAAACATGAGTTAAAATTGCTAAATTCAATGTTTTTTAACTAAAACATCATTAATATAGAGTTATACATAAGATAAATTCTACTATATATATTAATTAGAAGGATAAATATACTTCCTACATGATGGTATATTATTTATAACTTTAATATATTAAATAAATAAATTTATTTATGACACAATAATGATGCAGTAATTATCTTCATAATGAAATATTAAAATAGTTTATATTATTAAAAATAAATTAAATGTAATTTAATCGTTTTTATTCCATCCATGAGTTTTATCTATTAATATGAAATTTTAGGGTTTATAGATAATTTGTTTTTGAAGTGATATGTTTTTTATGACTTTCACCAAAATAAAATACCAAATATTGTCAAAATTGAGATAAATTAGTTTTTAAAACAAATACTATTTTATTGGTAGATTTAATTTTCCTAAAAATATAAAGATCAGCCATAGGGAATAAATATTATTATATATGTCATTAATGATCCACTTGAGGTTCTCTTGGAAGTACAGAGTATGTTTGTTAACCATATAGTGTAAGAATACAAGAATACGTAGTAAAAGTTATGTTATTTAACTAATAGTTAAAGCTACAAGATAAGGTTAAAATGGTAACCAACAAATTTATAAAACCTATTGTTTGAATTCTTTTGACCCATCCCCACTATAGCATTGAAATAAATAATTTTGGAGCCAATAAAAACCGAATTGTTTTATTATATAATAATATTTTATGTTTTTTCTAAACTGACCCGCACCTATCTTATAACAATGTACTTTACCTTCTCTTAATTTCAAACCTCCAAAAGCCATTTGGATCATCCAAACCCCACCCAAATATCTTACCAACTTCCCTAAAATCGACTAATAGTCCTTAAATTGATCAGAATCTATCCTAAAGGGCCCCTTTGATAAACTCAAAAGGAATCACCCGAAGAAGAGGTAATAATTTCACCACCTTATTCCAAGTTCTTTTATTCTTCGACTTCCTCATTATTTTTTTTCAATTCCAAAATAATAAAACCAATACCTTATACATATTGTGATGATATTATAAATATTTTACAACCATATTAGTAATTCTATCCATCCTTTAAATTACAATGTCTCTATACATGCGTATGTACGACTTACCATCTCCTCGTCATGGTGTAGTTTGTGATTCAAACACTTAATTATTTTTATGTGTATAATAATGAGTATAACTGATATAAATAATAAATATAACCTATTATTGATTATGTATATATGATATAACATCCAATAACATATTATTTGACCATCGATATAATGATATTGTCGCTCGTGCATATGTACGGATTACCATCTCCATGAATGTGATAAGATTCATTCCCTATTATAATCATTAAATAAAAATTTTCATTTTATGATTACAAATAATGTTTATAAATGTAATATCATTCTGGAAATTAATCAAATACATAATATCCATAAAAAATGACTTACGTAACCAAACATATTATGGAAAATGAATCAGTTAACAACCAAAACAATGATAATACTGAAATATCACTAACAATGAAATATTAGAAGATCATATAAGAAATTATAATTATGTATTTTGTTCCTTTAAAATTTAATAAAAATGATTTCACCATTATATAGTAGGATATACTACAATATAATATGGAAAAGTACAAGGTATGGGGTTTCTTATCTCACTTTTAATTTTGTGAGATTACCATTGTTCACCACTTATTTATTTCATATGGTGCATTGTGTATTGCCATTTGATATATATTATCATGATTTTATTTATATTTATGGTACATTGTTTTTAATTTTATGGTTATTCACTTTTGTTCATATGAATCGATTGGTTACAACATGGTAAGGGGATTTCATCTCACTTTTTATTACTGTGAGATTAATGGTATATTAGAAAATATTTACACTTGTGTGGTGTATGTACTTACCATGGTTGTATTGTTGGTGTAATATACATTAATATATGGATATATAAATCTTCATTGTTTGGTCCATATTTATTGGGGTTTATGTTTTCTAGGTTACCAAATCGATAAAGGGAATTTCAAATTTCGATTTCCACTCTCTTGGTATTACGCAAACATCATTGATTGTTTTACTCCATGATTATTTGTGTATATGCTATTTAATTACTTATGTAGTAATTTATACCCCCCTTTATGTTGATATACATTTGATACAAATAATTAGTTAATTTATAAATTTTCAAGTCATCGATATGAACTTGATAAGAGTAATTTCAAGTCAATTTCTATTCATTGAGTTAAACATCCAAGTCATTGGTATCGTTTTTACAAGAATATGTGTGAATGTCCTCTTATTGATTTACACTGATTATCCAATCATACTGACAGTATTTATATTTTTCACACATAATTATTTCATTGTATTATCCTTAACCTTAGGATATAGTCTTTATAAGGGATTTTATCTCAATTTACATTCCATTGAATCTTCTTTGTTGATATTCACTGATTCAGTTTTAATTGGATTACATACTGTACATTGACATAGTATATCACGAATCCATTTAATCACATGATATTATAATGTTTTTATTTCTTCAATTATTTGTGTTTAAGAATATCTCATTTGGTTAGGAACTCTAACTTAATATCCTTTTAAATTATTTAAATATTTATTATTTTAAATTACTCACATTATTGTATATGTTTTAAGATTGGTTTTATGGATTTAATTATATAAAAATTAATGTTTTAAATTTAAAATTAATTTTAAAGGTTTCAAAGTGGTATGGGACTATTTGATTCAAAAATCTATTTAAAACAACTTCTTGATAAATAATTAGTCTTCTAAATGTTTTCATGAAAAGGGGGATATTTCTCCCATATAGTTTTGATGATTGTTTTCATCTTTGTCAATATTCTTCATTATTCACGATTGATGTTAATTTATTATAATTAAATCATCCATATTGTATTGAATGAGTTATGTTTGACTTTGGATGTGATATTTTTATAACATTCAGGGTTTATGGTTAATGTATTATCATTTCATATACAAGTTTTAATACGAATGTTTAAGTCATGTTTCATACTTTTCATATGAGGAATTCATGGGACATAGAATGTGATGGGTGGAGTATGATATAAGTCCACGAGGCATCAGGAGGTCTAATGAGACAAAATAGTGTATTGGAACAAGGCATTGAAAAAATATTATTTTTAGTCTTGGCACAAGTCCTAGACTTTGTAGTTATGAAGTCAGGCATTATATATTCAATAATTATGAAATTGGCTATTTATAATACATGTGATTATTTGAATGGTAGAAAATCCATGTGAATATGTAAATGAAAATATCTGATTTATCTATTCCATATTATGATGATTATTAATTTAAAAATTCTAGTGTTCTATACTAATACATTTCCTTAAATGTTTATATTATTTATGATAATTTCCACTACATTTTTACCCTTACTGAGCTTCTAAGCTCACCCCTTTGTTATGGTTTATTTTTCCCAGGATGCAATGAAGTATATTATGGTTAACCTTCAAGAATTGGATAAGGTATATAAGAGTGTTAAATGGGGACACAATATTGTTTTTTAATTTCATAATTTAATGTAAAAAATATTGATCTATCTTGTACTTCCAAGGCTACTAAACTGATCAGTTTTTCGGTACATGATACCTGTATCATGCCAATGTAATGAAATAAAGGCCTGATTCTAGTTAACTGGGGTCAAAGAATTTTACATAAGTATATAATATTTTCATTTATAAGATACCTAAATTTTATTTATACTTCCATAGATGAGAGTACTATTCTAATCGAGGGATTGATATTCCCAAGGGTCGTATTTCTATTCAAATGGATAGGTTACTCTTCCATTGAAATAGGTTCATTAAATCTATAAATATAACTTATTTTATTGTTTATTTATGAAATTTATACTTTTATTGGTTTATCTATTTGATTCATGTGTTTTATGAAAAAAAATTAAGAAGGTAAATTCCATTGACAAAAATTTTGGGCATTACAAAAATCTATAAATCCATTTAATGATCACTTTATTGACTAAATGGAATGTGTTTTATGTCATTTAAGATTCCATAATGTTTATGAATATTGATTTATGATTAATTCTACTGTATTTTACCCTTAATGAGTATAATATATCACTATTATTTTGTTCATTTTACCAATTTATAAAGGTAAATTGTTTAAATTTGTTTAAAGGATGCAATGATTTTACTTGAGTTATGCTTTATTTTCATTTCCCAACGTAAAATGTGAATAAAATAGATAATATGTTGTTCCTAAATATAAAAACAGTCCATTCCTTTTGGATTATAATTTTATAAATATTGAATGTAATAAAGTAAGGTACTGGCTCTCAGATATTGGTTCAGAGTTATCATATGTATCATTAGAACAATTTTAGTAGCAACCATAAAAATTGGATTTAGGAAAACATAGATTAGTCAGTATAAACCAATGATAGACATTGAGGATAAATTATGAATAACTAATACTATATTTTGGTTAATACATAATGTTTCATAATGATATGATCTAATATAGTATATGGAATTATTTATAAATGAATCATATAGGAGGGTATAAGAACCACATCAATTCCCATAATCGATAGTGTAAGAATGATCATTCCTTTGATGGATTTAATTTAATCATTAAAAAGTATGTAGTCTATAAAAAATTATCGTCAAATGACGACACAATATCATGATTTAACAACATAGAGAAATATTTCTCTAGGTTTTATGGATTAAATGTAAAAAAAATTAAAGAATAGAACAATAGAGTAAAATATGGATAAAAGGAATAATGGAATGAAGGATTTTCTTGCATGTTATAATTATGGAAGGGAAAGAATAGATATATTCTTAAGATGAATTGGAGTTTTCCACATGTGTGAAAAATATGGTTACTATTCTCATGATTAGAAGGGAAATAAATTATTTTACAATGTTTGATGATTCAATTGTATAGATATTTGGAAATATTCAAATAAACTCATAATAATAAAAATGAATGCACCATTAAAGAAGATAATGGATCTTGGTCAAGCATATGCTATAACCTCAGATGAAGATTAATGATTGATTTTATTGTATTTGGATTAAATAATTTTTTTATTTGAGTATTTTATCAATGATATCATATGTACATGGTTTATGAAATATATAAGGATTTTACTGAAATAATTTTTCATTATTGTTTTGGAAGCATTTTTTGAACACTACCAATGACCAAGAGAAATGTTTTGGTGGAAGGTTGAACATCTTGTAAATCACCTTATTGAATAAATGATAACCCTTATTATTTACTAATGTTGTAACCTAAATTTAATATAAATAGATGATTGATATTGATAATGTAAATTGAAGTTTAATGAACACCTTAGAACAAATTAATGATTCATTGGAAAATATTTTATGCTATTATTGATGGAGTCTACAACTTTTTTGTATTTTTTTGGAATATACCTAATAACAGATGTTGTACACAAAGAATAATGAAGCATGAATGTTTACAATAAGTTTTATAGTAAATAAATTTATTAATATATATTAATACATCAAAATTTGAAGGTATTCACATGATTGGTATGTGATGAGTAAGATCCACTTTAATTTTTGAGGTGAATTTAATGTTAATTTTGTAACATTACTTCTAAATTTAGTCAAATATATTTTAGATGATCATTAAAATTAAGTATTTATGTAATGGATTAAGATGATGTTCATGTGTTATTTGATTAATTGTTTCCAATCATTTTGGTTTTATCAAACCATATGGAATATATTGTTACTCTTTTTTAGGTCATATGATATATTAAAGGGTAGTTTTTGTACATTATACATAAGAGTTCATTTTGGATATTACTTTAATAGAGTAATGATTGAAATGGAAATTGATCTATGAATAAAAAAAAGTTGATTTAAAAAAAATAGAAATATATTAAGTAAGTATATTTTCTAATATACTTAGAGATAAATAATACCTTAAATATAGGGAAAAGGGCCTCGTAACGAAATTTTTATCTTAAGGCCTTATTTTTTATTGAATTAATAGTATTTTAAATCATTCCAGATTTATGATTTTGAGCCCCTTGATATTCCATTTATCACTCACTTTATTAATGACCTCATTCATTATCTATAAATATTTATTCTTTTCACCCATTTTAGTATCTTTACTTTCCACCAACGTTATCCTACACTGAAACCTAGTTATCTGTTATTCTATATTACATCGTCACTTCCATTTATATATTATAAAGATGATATTTTATTAAAATATTTATGATTTCCTTTTTTAAATAATTTTTTTAAAATTCCATACCATTTTTAACCAACATCATGTTTAAATTCAATGGATTAAATTTATTGAATGTATGGGGAATATAACACCCCAAAAACTTTTAAATATAAATATCATATTTGATAGTGTATATGAAATAAAACACCATGAGTAGAATGGAATATAACACCCAGATATGTTATGATATATATTTTATTTTTAATAAATACAATATTATATATATATATCAATGTATGTGATACTGGGTTATCTGGAATTACATGAAATATTGATATTCTTCAATGGCTTGCATTACATTCTAGATTGTTTTATACCAAACACTATTGATATTTTTATTTAGAATTAAAATAATATCTTTATAATTAAATTTTGGGATATAAATAAGATTAAATACTTTATGAAAATATATGTTCAAATTCACCAGTTACCAATTAATTATAAATGAGTATAAAAATTTATTTAATATAAATGAAATGTTTTTTCAGTAAAACAGAATTTTTTTGTGATAACAAAATTTTATTTTAAACAATTAAATTAATTACTATTATTGGATGATATTAATGAAATTTATATAATATATATTCCATAAAATGTTTTAAAATTAATCAAATATAAATTATAAGAAATGGATAAAACCTAATCTAATTTTATCCATAAAAGGATGTTATTTATAAAGGATGTATTTTCTTCCATTAAATAGAGGAAATTTTTATAATAAATTTGTGAAATATATATATATATATATATTATATGAAAATGTAAAACATTTTTTATTGTGTAAAATTAAAATTATATTATGTTTATTTTTTGGTATTTTTTTGAGATGTTTAATTTGTTGATGAATATTAAAAATACTACATTTTAATTGAAAACTAGAATTTTATTTAAATAATTAATAATGTTAAATTATATTTTTAATTAGTTTTAATGTAATATTAGATAATATTTATATAAATTAATCAATTTGTTTTCAGTTTAATCTTTTTCGTATGGAAATTATAAAAAAAATCATTTTTATTATTTAATTATTTTCACATTGAAAATCCACATTCTTACCATGTTCGCAAGTTGAATTGAAAATTAAAAATTTCTATTCCTATGAGATGAATTTTGGAAAATTGATTATATATTTGGAATAAAATAATTATAATTTATAATAATGCCAATATAATTTTTTTACATGGTTATTAAGGAAAAATATTAAAATCATTGACCACAATTAATGAGAAAATATGTTTATAAGTTGTTAAACATATGATATAAGGTTTAAAAATGACCCAACACATTTCAAAAACCCATTTTATAGGAATAGTAAGAACCATAACACCTAAATATATATTTTTATTAGTTAGTGAGATACTATTCCTTGAATGTGACCTATTTAATATTTTATGTAAGGGAAAAGACAAAAAAGGAACATTCATTTTCATAATAATGTTATTAAAAAGGATGTAAATTGAATGAATTATGTTGAGAAAAGTATTATTTTCAAAAATACATAATAATGTTATTTAAAGGGGGAGATTATTGAAAATAATACTCTGTCTCTTTATGATAATTTTGATTCTCACAAATACCATTAATTATTTTCTAGTGATTTTATTTAGTATTTTGCAGGAATTTATCATTTTATTTAACTTTTGAAATTATGGGAATTTATTGTTACAATATTCGTATTTAGTGTGTTCTGGAAACACTGTTCATGGACTACTTAGTTGGAATCTACTTTAGCATGTCCTGGAATCACTTTTCATACCCTAGGTGGATAAACGTAGTGAAATGATAAAAATCGTGAATACTTTTTGAGATAAGAAAAAAGTATGGTTAAACAACCATACTTTATCGACAAAGTATGGAAGAAGAGCCTTACATTAGGAAGGAACCTTATGTTTAGTTATCAACAAAGTATGGATTGAGAATCGTACTTAAGTAATAAACGTGGCATTTTTTTCTCAAAAGAATGGTTCATCATCTTTACTTTTTTAAGCAAAATTACATTCTTGGAAAAGTATGGATCAAGTAAAATTATGGATCTCTTACCGTACATTTGAAAGTTGAAGAAAAATTATGGATGATCAATCCTACGTTTATGATCAACCTTACGTTTGATGAAAGTAACATGAAACCTACGTTTATGTTCAACCTTACATCAAAAACCCTACGTTTGGAGGCCACTTCATCAACATTTCATTTGGCGTCGAAAATATTGAAAGGTGATATTTTTATGCAACAGTCAGCAAACTGATTCTTAGGCAGATTCCAATCCGGATTTAAAGTAGATTTTAAATAAGACTTTGAATGATTCAAATCCATTTTATCAATGGATTAAATATTGGATTAAAAGGAGATTTTTATGCCGAGTCCTCATAGAAGTTACGACTACTCTGTAAATTCAAAATTTTGAATATTGTGAATCAAAAGGCGACATTTATAGATCTAAATATTCAAGGAATATGCTCTTCTTTATTATATATTTTTTATTTAAAACACCAGGAAAAGATGTTTGATGATCAATCTATTATTCAAAAAGGTGGAAAATAGAGACTGCAAAAATCACTCAGTTCTGTTGATTCAAAAGGATCGTCAAAGCTCTGTTTATTTAAGAAGATGGAACTCGATAGAAGATTCACTTGTTCTACATAAAATATCTACTGTGGATATAATATTGCTAAATTTTTGAATTATATCTCTATATCTACTGCAACCAGATCGAATCAGAACTATATCGACTTGAAAATCAATATTTCTAGAGATGACGATCCATCTGCTGTCAATTGCATTTTGTTGCAATAGAAAATATTTACTGGAAGAGTTATTTCTTAAATTATTTTTATCTGGAGTAACTAGCTTATCATAATAATATGAGTATGTTCATGTTTCAACTAGAAGGATTTGTTTTTCCATGGATTGTAAAGGTGTCCACTGCCTATACTCAGTTGTGAACTGGTCTGTTGAAACGAGGAACATATTGTGAAAATCACCATGCTCGTGGATCAGAGTGTTGGTGGAGTGGACTAGCGTCCTTCTGTTCCCCAAACCACTATACATCTATGTGTCCCTGATTTTACATATTCCGCTGCATGATCAAATCTGATCAAGCATATAGGATAGAACTCGTTCAATCGAAAAGTTAACAAATAATCTGAAAGACACAATTCAGCCCCCTCTTGTGTATAATCTTTATATTCATGACCCAACAATTGGTATCAGAGGAGGAGATTCTGATAGAGCCTTAGAAGGCTAGAAGCATTTAGAGATTATACTATAGAGCATCATGACTCATACAAGAGAGGGAATGTCTATGGTCAGAGCACCATAATCCAATGGAGAAAACTATGGATGCTGGATGTCTTGAATGATTATTTATCTGAAAAATCATGGATACGGTGTCTATTCTATGATTCGAACTCCATATGAAATTCCAGAAAAACCTGAAACATGGAGTGTAGCTACTGAAGCAGAATATGATATGACTTCGAATAAAATGAATGCAATTATATTGTGGTCTAGGAACTGATGAGTTTAACATAGTATCTTAATTCCCAACAGCATATTAAATGTGGGAAACTATTTCTGTTTCTTATGAAGGAACTAAAAATATCAGTGAAATGAGATATGCAACTTCTAAGCTCAAATATGATACATTCAGAATAGTTGAAGGTGATAGTATTACATAAATGAATGGAAGATTGACAAAGATTATCAATAACATAACTTCCATGGGAGATCCCATTAAGCAAGCTGATCAAAATTTAAAAGTATTGAGAGTACTGCCTACAAAATGGAATGGAATCTATACAACAATCAGACAGTCGACACCTGTCAAAGATTTATCCATGAGATAACTTATTGGAACATTAATGATGTATGATGCTGAGATTCAAGATGAAGCTAATAAACATAAAGTTCTTATCAAAAGAGAAGATTATAATCTGAAAGCATCATCACAGAGCAGAAGCAGAAAGGTGAATAGCAGAGAAGTCAACGCTATATCAGAGAGCTCTGTCTCATCAAACTTAGATGAAGAACTGGCTCTGCTAGATAGGAAATTTAGAAAATTCTACAGTAAGAAAAGAGGCTTCAAAAAATCCTTTAATAGAGATGATAAGGAAGTAATATGCTATGAATTTAAGAATATGGGGTGAATTAGACCAGATTTCCCACAATTGAAAGATTCAAAGAAGAAGAAATTCTTCAAAATAAATGACTATAAGTAGAAATACAAGAAAGATATGAATGCCACTTGGAGTGTATTTGAAGACTCCAGTAGCTCTCCTGAATCACGCTCAGAGAAAGAAGAAGTCAATCTAAAAGAAAACATGCGATTCACGACAGAAACTGATTAGATACACTCATATTACTCCTCTAACTCAAATAATGAATCATGTTTTGAATCAAGCTACACAAATGAATAACTTACAGCCTACTCCAATATGATTGAAGAAAGATATGACTCACTATTTAAGAAACATAAGTCACTAAAGAACATACATAAAGTTGTTTCAGATGAATCAGATACAATGCTAAAACAATATAAGGAATTAACCGATAAATAAAATTCTATTAAAAACAACCTTATTAATTTCGAATCAAGTATAAAAACACTATAGGATGAAGTAGAATCTTACAAATAGGTTTCATTGGTTTTTATAAAAGGAGAGAATTCATTAAATGAAATTTTTGAAAAAACTGTAATTAAAATTGAGAGATTTCCAATTGGCAGTAATGGAGAAAAACCTACGCTATATAAAAATTATTTTGTTCCTAGCTATAAAAGGGTTAATTGTAACTTTTTTGGAACAAAGGGACATATAGGTAAAAATTGTTTCATAATACAATCTCAAATTTGTGGTATTAGGAATGACTCTATTTCAAAAGACATATATGATTCAGATTATTTTAAAAGAACAATGAAAATCAAGATAAACATATTATTTCTAGCTAACACCCATGTACCCAACAGAATATGTGTACCAAAACAATTTGTTTGAATGTCTTTGCTGGTACCAGGCCACCTGAGTAAAAAAGATATACGGTACATGGACAGTGGCTGCTCAAGACATATGAGTGGAAACTCATTTAATTTTTCATTACTCATTCAAAGAGAAGGTGGACTTGTCACATTTGGTGACAATGCCAATGGAAAAATCATTGGCATCAGAACTGTTGGAGATCCAAAAATAGTCTCGGCCAAAAAAGTACTTTATGTACAAGGATAAAACACAACCTGCTTTGTATCTGTAAACATTGTGATGATGGATATACTGTTGATTCTACTTACAATTTTTTAATTTTTTTCTAAAGATAATCAGTTTAAATTTAAGGCCCCAAGAATTGATAATGTCTATACTTTGGATTCAAATTCCTTGTGTAAATAAAAATTAAACTGCTTGACTACTAATGTATGTGAATAATGGATCTGTCATAGGAGACTTGGACATTACAATGTATATGTTTTACATAAAGTATCTAAGAAACATCTAGTTTTTGATTTACCTAGTCTCAAATTTGAATGTGATAGATTATGTGATGCATGCCAAATTCGCAAGCTACAAAAATAATCATTCAAATCTGTTAATAATGTTGCTATAACTAAACCTCTTGAACTTATCCATATGGATTTGTTTGGAACTTCCAGAGTAGCAAACATAGGTATTAAATTATATGTTTATGTATTAGTTGATGATTATTCAAGATTTACATGGATTTTATTTTTGAAATTTAAAAAGGAATCTTTTAATTTATTTGAAAGTTTCTACAAATCTATTCAAAATTAAAAATATTTTAATATAATCTTAATGAGAAGTGATCATGGTGGAGAATTTTTGAATCAGGAATTTAATTCCTTTTGCTCAAACATGGGTATTAAACATACTTTCTCTTCACCAAGAACACCTAAACATAATGGGATTGTAGAAAGAAGAAGTAGAACAACTCTATAAATGGATAAAACTATTTTAAATGAATATAGCCTACCTTTATATTTTTGGGAAGAATTTGTAAATACATATTGCTATATAATTAATAGAGTTTTAATTAGACCTATATTACAAAAGACACACTATGAACCATGGAATAACAGAAAACCTAAAGTAAATTACATTAATGTTTTTGGATGATAGGTCTACATCTTGAACACCAAAGATAATCTTGGTATGTTCGATCCAAAATCTGATGAAGGTATTTTCTTAGGATATTATGCTACCTCCAAAGCTTATAGAGTCTATACTAAAATTCCAAGGATTGTTGAAGAATCAGTTCATGTTAAATTTGATGAATCTGATCCCTTTGAGAAAAGTACAGATCAAATAGATTAACATGACTCTAATGATAACATGAGACTTAAGAACTTATAAAATGAATTTTAAAATGATATAAAAGAAATTTAGTCCAGTTCAGAGGTACATGATACTGAAGAACCTAAAAGTGTGTTTCCTAGATAGATAGAACCCTAATGAATCTCTATTTAGAAACTATAATAGGTCACTTAGATACAGAAATAAAAACTATAAGAAACTGAGGAAACGTAGTAGAATTATCTGCATTTCTATCTCAATTAGAACCAAAAACTATAACAGAAGCTTTAGATGATGAATGTTGGATGATAGAAATGCAAGTAGAATTAAATCTTTACAAAAGAAATGAAGTCTGGGAATTAGTTGAAAGACCACATAACTATCTAATAATAGGAACCAAATGGGTCTTTAGAAATAAGCATAAGGATCATGGAATAATAACTAGAAACAAAGCAAGATTAGTAGCTAAAGAATATAATTAGGAAGAAGGAATAGATTATGATGAGACCATTGAACCTGTATCTAGACTAGAAGCCATTAGAATCCTTTTAGCCTATGCATCTTATATAAATTTTAAATAATTTCAGATGGATGTTCAATCTGCCTTTTTAAATGGTTATTTAATGGATGATGTTTATGTTTAGCAACCTCCTGGTTTTGAAAATTCTCAAAAATAAGATTTTGTTTTTAAACATACTAAAGAAATTTATGCCCTTAAACAAGAACCTAGAGATTGGTATAAAAGATTAAGCTCTTTTCTTTTAAAAAATCACTTTACTATTGGGTTTGAAGATCCAACACTGTTTAAGAAAACTGTGAAAAATAATGTTTTATTGGTTTAAATTTATGTTGATGATGTAATTTTTGGATCATCTAATAAAACTCATTATCATGAATATTCAAAATTAATGCAAGAAGAATTTGTAATGAGTATGATAGGAGAATTAAAATTCATTTTGGGTCTTCAAATATTTCAAAAATATTTTTTAAATGTTTTGAATCAAATAAAATACATTACTGATTTTTTGAAGAAATTTTGACATGAAAACAGTAATACATATACAATTCCCATGTGTACTAATATGAAACTTGATTTGGATGAAACTGGAAAATCAGTTGACAATAAGTTATATAGAGGTATGATTAGAAGTTTGTTATATCTTACTGCTAGCAGCCCAGATATAATGTATTCAGTATGTCTTTGTGTAAGATTTCAATCAAATCTTAAAGAATCTCATCTAAATTCTGTTTAAATAATATTTAGATATATAAAAGTAACTGTGTTTCAATCTCTTCTTTATCTCAGGACTTCTGATTTCAATTTGATTTCATATTCAAGTGCAGAATTTGGATGTTGAAGGTTAGATTGAAAAAGCGCATCAGGAACATGTCACTATTTAGTAAAGTCTTTAGAGTCATGGTCTAGTAAGAAACAACATTCAGATTCCTTGTCATCATCTGTGGCAGAATATGTTTTTTCTGGAAGTTGTTGTGCACAAGTGCTGTGGATGAAAAACAATATTATGTGCATTGGATTGAATTTTAATAATACACCTATATTTTGTGATAATACAAGTGCAATTAATATTTCAAAAAATCATATTAGTTATTCTAGAACTAAGCACATTGATATAAGGCATCACTTTTTAAGAGATCAAGTTATTAAAAAGGATATATCTTTAGAATTTAAATTTATAGATATTGAATTAACAGATATTTTTACTAATACACTTCCTAGTGCAAGGTTTGATTTTATTATGGGG
Organism: Viscum album; assembly: GCA_963277665.1. Taxonomy (NCBI): domain Eukaryota; kingdom Viridiplantae; phylum Streptophyta; class Magnoliopsida; order Santalales; family Viscaceae; genus Viscum; species Viscum album. The sequence goes on from OY728128.1 coordinate 332,248,894, forward strand.
GATATAGGATTATTTGTTTTTAAATAAAATTTTATTTTACAATGTTAGTTCATTATATTAATTCTGCTTAAAATAATATTTCTATTTTTTTTAACTGAATAAGATTCTTTTATCCATGTAATCTATTTTATTTAGTTTTAAATATATGTAATGATTATTAAAAACATGGGAATCAAGGTTTTCAGAAACCCTTTTAACTTCTAAACCGTTTCATTTCAATCGAATCCTTTTTGACCCCGCAAACCACACCTCTTCTCATGAACCAAAATATTCGATCTTCTGAAACCCTAAACTTAAAACCTTAATAGATTCTCTTAAAGATGGTAAGGAATTAAAGATCCAGTGATTCCGAGCCAAGAAATTCCAAGAGACAACACTCCGAAGGATGAGAAATCATATAAGACAAGGTAATCGATCACGACTGGTTATTTCAGACAAATCTACAGTTGAAAGAAGCGCTGCAATTTTCGAACCATGAACAGACATTCAATAGTGAAAATATGGAATTTCAATATGATGTAGAACATAGATACTTCTTCAGATCTGTATAGGTTAATCTAGGGGACACTGATGATAGTATGATGGCCAAGATAGAGGATAGGGATTTTTCAATCTCGTCATTATAAATTGGTCAGATTCTCAACTTCCCTCACGAGGGAGTTTTTCATTTTGATTTGAAAAACATAGAAGATGTTGTTCATAAATCCGAGGAAATTATGTCTTTTTTGTTTGGAACATCTACTATAAAGAAAATTATGGAGAAATATTTAGAGCATGATCAAAAAAATTTGGTCACAATTGTGCAAACTAGAATAGCTCCTAGAATGGAAGAAATGGAAAAGATTCTGTACCCTAATATGTACATAATGAATCTTCTGTTAAGAGATATTAAATTAAAAATCCCAAGGTACATGGTAAGGTACCTAAATTATTGTTGTCAATGTGAATCCTGAATGAACATTTACCCTTTCGACCGATTTATTTACAAGATGTTGCTTAGAAAGGACATGGTGAGATTAGTGGATGCCCGAGTACACTGTCATCACAGTAATATGTTTAGTTCTAGTACTCTAAGAAAAATTGGCTATTTCTGCAGCACCATTGAAGGAAAACATTTTCCAGTCAGAGATGTGGATGACTCAAAGAGTGGTCAGGCTCAACCAGCTAAGTCCAAGGAGGGACAAGCTGAATCAAGAGTTAGCAATGCAGCAATAAGGATCCAATTTGAAGTGGATGATACTGATGAAGAACGAATTTTGGAGGGACTTAAATCTCAAAGAACTAGACCTGTTAATGAGGAAATTACTTCCCCTCCATTGGAAACAACAAAAGCTTTATTTTCTAATAATTTTGTTAGAGAAGCTGCTATTGATAACACCATGGAAGATGTTAGTGAAAAGACAGCACTAATTGAGTGATCTGGAGTTTAAGAAGAAGCTCAAAGGGAAAATCAATAACAGATTGTAGCTGATATTGAAGTTACACTTCCATAGGAAGAAGATAAAAAGGCACAACCTGGTGAGGAAGTTGCCATACCTCAGGGTAATCCTGAAAATATTGTTCTCTAAATTCTAGTGGAATACAACTATGCTGATGTTCATGATGAGATTGCTTCTGAAGCTCACAAAAATGTACATCAAGAGGATTTTTCTATGGAGGAGTCTGCAGACTCTAAGGAAAAATTTGTGGACCAAACTACTCATGACAAAGAGAAAGAATAATATCATGCTGAATAATTACCATTGGTACTTCTGCATTATCCAGAGCCTGAGAATGAGAATCAAGAACCGGGTGCCTCTTATTCAAGAAAGAATGATGTTGAAGAATGGTACAAAAATGTGTCTTTGTTGGTATATGAGAATGTCATTCTGAGAAATTATTTAGATATAGAACAATTGAGATTTCAAAAGCTGAAGGAGAGTACAGTCTCAAGGCAAGAAGATGAAATGTTTAAAGAGGATATGTAGAATGCAGTTGTCAAGTTGAAATCTGAAATGGTTATGAAGACAGATTTATCAGATCTAAAATTGTTTAGGGAGAACCAATTTGCATCAGTTGTAAATAGTGTTATTAGCTGATCAGGTACTTCACCTGATTTAATCGAAAGATTTAAAGCTGTCACAGCTGCAATAAGCAACCTGAATGACAGGTTGCAAGATCTTCAATGTAACAGTGCTCCATTATCAGTATTGCTGGACAATCAGAAATTTTTAGTGTATCAACTGGCATTTAATGGGCCACTAATCATAACACTATTAAATCAGATGTTAGAGAAGCTGTCGGTGTTTATAGAAAAAGAGTAAAGGATGCATGAGTTTTTCAGAGTCAATTTAATCAAGGATATTCACATGACTCAAGAGACCAGAGATCTCATTATCAAACATGGAGATGGGATGATGAATAGACTCGAGGAACATTTTATAGAAATCAAGTCTACAATCCAGAGGAGATAGAACCTATTGACTATCTTACCCAAAAATTGATTCCTGTATATATCATTGTCATGTAAATACTGCTGTTTTTTAATTAAAATTTTCTCTATTTTCTATTTGTTTCATTCTATTTGTTTTACTGTCTTTATTTTGATATTCCAATAATCTAGATTTAATTATTGATAAATAGTTAATAATAGAATTTACATACAGTTTAGTGCTACATTAAATGTGTTCCAATCCATATTTTATCATTCTTTTTGATATCACAAAAAAGGGGAGAAATTTGGATAAACACAACATTTTATTTTAAAAACTATTTTATGTTATTAACGGGGAGACATTTGGATAAAACTAAAAACTTTTATTTTTGAAGAAAAATTATTTTATTTCTATGATGGGGGAGAAATTTATATTTATTTAAACGATCATGTTAAAATTATATATGTTTTTTCCCTATCAAAATTGTAAAACATTATGTAACTAATTTTGAATGTTAATTTCATTTAATTAATCTTATTATTCATTTGGTTTTGTGATAATCAAAAAGGGGTGTATTGCTAAGAAAAGTATTGTTTTCAACAATACAAAATAATGTTATTTAAAGGGGGATATTATTGAAAATAATAATGTGTCTTTTTATGATAATTTTGATGCTCACCAATACCCTTAATTATTTTATTATGATTTTATTTAATATTTTTCAGGAACTTATCATTTTACATTACTCTTGAAATTACGGGAATTTATTGTTACAATGTTTGTATTTAGCATGTTCTGGAAACACTGTTTATGCGCTACTTAATCAGAATCTACTTTAGTGTGTCTTGGAAGCACTGTTCATACCCTACGTGGATAAACGTTGCGAAAGGATGAAAAGCATGTATACATTTTGAGATAATAAAAAAGTATTTTTAAACAACCATACGTTATCAGAAAAGTATGGATGAAAAACCTTACGTTAGGAAGGAACCTTATGTTTGAGTTATCAAAAATGTATGGAAGGAGAACCATATGTAAGTACTAAATTTACTTTTGTTTCTCAAAAGTATGGTTCATCAACCTTACTTTTGTAAACAACCATACGTTCTTGGAAAAGTATGGATCCAGTAAAAGTATGGATCTTTTACCGTATATTTGAAAGTTAAAGAAAAAGTATGGATGATCAATCCTATGTTTATGATCAACCTTATGTTTGATGAAAGTAACATGAAACCTACGTTTATTTTCAATATTACGTGGTCAACCCTACATTTGGAGGCCACGTAATCCACCTTATATTTGGAGTCAGAAAGTTTGAAAGATGTTATTTTTATGCAACGGTAAGCAAGTTGATTTTTAGGCGGATTTCAATCCAAGTTTAATGTAAATTATAAAATATGAATTTTACCGATTCAACGCCGTTTTATCAATGGATTAAAGATTGAATTAAAAGAAGCTTTTTATGCTGAGTCATCAGGGAAGTTACGACTCCTCTATAAATTCAAATTTTTGAATATCTCGAAACAAAAGGCGACTTTTATGGATCTAAATTCGCAGGGAATATGCTATGCTTTATTATATATGTTTTCTCTAAAGAACCAGGCACAGATGTATGATGATCAATCTATTATTCAATGAGGTGGAAAAAAAAGACTGCAAAAAGCACTTAGTTATGTTGATTCAAAAGGAGCGCCAAAGCTCTGTTTATTTAAGAATATGTAACTTGATAGAATATTCACTTGTTCTACATCAAATATCTATGGTGAATCTACTATTGATGTTGTTGTGAATTATATCTCTATATCTACTTCAACCGGATCGACTCAGAACTACTTCAACTTGAAAATCAATATTTCTAGAGACGACGATCCATCAGCTGTCAACTGCATTCCGTTGCAATTGTAATGATAAACAAGAAATTTTTTTCTAAAATTAATTTTTTATAGAGTAAAATTCTTCTCATACTAAGATGCATAGGTTCATGTTTGAACCAAAATTCTTTGCTTTCCCTTGTATTGTAATGGTGTCAACCGCATGTACTCAGTTGGAAACCGGTCTGTTGAAAAGTGGACTAGATAGTGAAAATCTCAAAGATCATGGAGTAGAGCATTGGTGGATTGGACTAGGGGCCTTCTGTTCCTCGAACCACTATACATCTATGTGTCCTTTCTTTTACTTATTCCACTGCATGATCAAATCTGGTAAAGCATAGACGACAAATCTTGTTCAATCGAAAAGTTAACGAAAAATCTGAAAGACACAATTCACCCCCTCTTGTGTATAATCTGTATATTCAAGACCCAACAAATTATTATATTAAATTAACTATCTAGATTAATATAAATTATTAAAAACTATAAAAATAATATATTTAAACTCTATAATTGTTTTTATATTTATTTTATTTCAATTTAAATGAATCATTTTAAAATTGATATTTAAATTTTTATGATAAATTATATTTTATTAAATGATTTAAAATTACAAAAATATTATATCCCCTTAAAATTTATTTCTATATGTAATTAAATATAAAATATGGTCCATAAATGGAATAATTGATCTTATATAATGACCCTATTGACTGCTAAATATTAAAAAACTCAAACATGGTGGTTATAGTAGAAGTAATGTTTTTCCACGTCACATGCACTTGTGTTAAAATTAATTTTCAAAACAAACACATTATTTTCATCTTATAAATTATATATATTATTTTTAATCAGTGTTTATAAATTTTATAATAATTAAAACTCTAATTTATTCATAAATGATATATTAATTGGGTTATAAAACTACTTAACATAATGAAAAAATCCAAATGGTAAAATAATTAAACATAATAGCTAAGGTAAAATGTTTACAACAAAATTTATATTGTGTGGTGGAAATGTGTATTGAATATATCATCCATAAAATAAATAAGTATCAATATTTGATCCACATGTGGAAAGGTAAACCTCCCAATATTGAATAATTTTTAGTATTTATAAGAATGTCACTCCCCCTCAACTATAAAGGGGAAATCACATGCCCACTCCTTCACACTTACCAATCCATTTTTCGCATAAAAAACCTAACCAATTCACTATCCAAAATCCCTATAATAATCATATAATCCTTATTTGTCTCTGAAAGCAATCCTTTTGTAGTTTTATTGTAAACCTCGGGAGGATATATTGAAAAGAGGTAATGATCTTCTAAAAGAGTGTTTATTTTATTTATTCCCCCACCTCATTCAATTCCTATCAAAACATATCTATATATAATCCTCAAAATATTAAATATAAATATATTATTTAATGTTAAGGTTATAACCTATAAACCAATACACTTCAATCAAATGATTTATGAAATCATCATTTGTGTGTATGACGAACTAGTGCCTCACGAAGTGATGTGATTTGTTCCTTATTTACATGAAATTTATTAAGTATGGGATAAATAAAAATATGTCACATGAATTAAATAAAAGTTATAATTAAATAATATATATATATATATACATATATATAATTTTGTTTTTATCTTTTAATATGACAATAAAATGGATATAGTGTTTAGGCTTACGTACGACCTGCCGTCTCCAAGGGCAATGTAAATCATTTCCTCAACCAAAATTTTATGGATTATTTTAAATACATATATAATGAATTTATATGATATTTAAATCATGGTTTAAATATTGGATGTGTTTAAATCCTGATATAATTAAAAGGATCCAAATATTAATATGTTAACATGTACTTGAAAAAAAGGAAATTAACGCCCAAAACAAAGGAAATAATGTAATATTTTTAATTGATGGTGGATAAAATGTTAAAAAAGGACCATAATTGATATTTTAAATTTTTATATGGCTATTTATGAGTTAATAAGTTTATTTAAGACATTATAAAATAATTTTATGAGTGTATAACATAAAGAAAGCATAAGGTAATAGAGTTCGTCTCAATTTAAATTCCATTGAGTATTGTTTATTATTATACACCAATTCACCTATATGTGGTGTTTATACTACCCTTTGGAAATAATATCATGAATAATAAATTACTCATGGTATTTCATATTTCAATTTGAATAAATTTTTTCCAAGGTGATTTTATTTGAAAATTACCATGTGATAACTATTATTTTGTAATATCAATTTATTTTATTATTATTAACATTATCATAAGTAACCATTTATTATAATAATAATTCATATGAAATTAAAATTATATTAAGTATAATTATTATTTTCAAATGGATATTATTATTTCCTAAACATCATACCATTCTCACATATGGTGTTTATATTAAAAGTTGTTTTATTAACCAGGAAAATATTGATAAATATGTATCCATTAATCAATATAGATATTTGTTGAAAATAAATATTTCTCATGAATTGACTTTATTATTACATATATGATGAATTATTTTGAAATTTAGTGAAAATTGGGGCATGGAATTTGTACCCTCAATGCATCGACCAGTATTATGAGACAAATAATTTTTCCAATTTAAATGCGCTTCCACCTATAGTTTTAAAAAATATTATGGATGAAACATGGAAATAGATGTATTAATATTCTTGATACATGACATTAAATAATTATGAATTCAATTTCTTTTATTTATCATAATTATCTATGATATTTTCACAGGGTTAAAATATATGGATGCATTTCATTATTAATTTATTGATTAAATAGAATGAGTTTTCGTTATTTACAATGCTATACTATTTATACTTATTGATTAATGATTTGTTCCTTGATATTAGACCATTAATAAGAATTTTATATCACCTATATTTTCTTCATTTCTATAGGATATAAAGATGAATTAATATAATGAGTTTAATAGATGTTGAGCATTTACATTAGTTGTGGTTTATTTTATTGAGCCGATGTAAATTTGGTAGAATATATGTAATCTGGTTTTCAAGAACTGCTAAACAGTTTGATCCATTTAGATTTGAATTTTTTATGTATTCCTATGTAATAATGTAAGACACATCTCTTAGACACTGGGGTTGGGGCATTACCCCTTTAGAAATAAATATGTATGATTCATTCATCAAACAATAATCCACAAAAAGTATAACAAATACATGGGAGTGTTACATTGGGAATAAATAAATTAGGAAACGAAATTGTTTGAGTTTTTTTGTATGGGTAGGGTATGTTTCCTTTTATAAGTGATTTTTGAGTGCCATTTTAATAAATATCAATTACTTAATATAAACAATTTTCATTTTAAAAGGAATATTTATAGAAAGATAAAAAAATATAGGTGGAATATATTTTGGTCAAAAAATAATTCATCTAAATTTTTTTTCTATGGTTCTGTTATATTTTATGTTTTTACCTAGTTTCAACCATTTGAACCTCATTTTACGTTTACATTAGTAACTCATTTTTTACCTTGGTATCTTATATTTATGCCTCATACATAAAGATAACTACATAAATTAATTTGTCACCTTCATTATAAATTTATTCTCCAATTATATAATTCAATTTCGGAATAATATAATATTCACATTAAAAAATATATTAAATATATATAAAAATATTCTTTTATAGAAAATTCCACTGTTAAAGTTTGTTGAGTTTAATCATATTTCATATTTATTAATAATTTAAATTATGGTTTATATATTTTTTATAAATTAAATCATTAAATTATATTCATCATTTAAAAGTGATAAATATAATTTATTAAAATAAAAATTCAACAATAAAACAACCAGAATTAATTTAAGATTATTTCTTATTAAAAATTTATGTTATTTTTAATATATTTTTAAAAAATTAATTAATGTATAAAATCCAAATATAAAAAATTTATCTTTTTAACATATATAAAAAAATAAATGATTTTAAGTAATATATACAAGTTTGTCCATGAATTATTAGATATTTTTTTATTGTACCTTTATTAATTAATGTATATAATTAATATTTTTTCTTATTAATTCTGTATGTTTTTAAAATTCATTTCTTTTATATTATTCTTTAAAAGTAACAAAATTTACAAAATATATAATAAAAAATAAAATTTCTTTCAAATAAATGGTATCTTATTAAATTAATATTTATCGTTTAATTATATTAACAATAATTTATTTTATTTCAAAAAATATATATATCTATGTTTATATATTATTGAAATAATTAAATTTATCCCATTATAACTTTAAAAAAAAAACAATTTTCATTCTTTTGGAATTAATTTTCATTTTAAAACATAATTTATTCTTGGATGATGTTTTTTTCATTGTTTTCTTAGTTATTCAAGTGAATATTTATAAGGGTGAGTAAGATCCGGGATATTTCCTAGTTGCGGAAATATTAATATTTTTTTTATTAATTATCCCTTTTAATTTATTCATTTTTGAAGGATGTAATTGTCCATGTTATGAAATAATCTATTATAAATAATTCCCAATTTCATGCACTTATGTGGTAATGTACCATTATGAGTGAATAATGTGTTTTTAGTTTGATCCAAGTACTCTAATAAAATTAAAAAATTTAATTGTATAGAAAAATATTATTTCGAATGATACATATACAGTTTAAGAAAATAAAAATGTTTCCTTAGACATAGGTTGTTACATATAACATAATAATTTACTCAACAAAATCGGCCTATCGATAGTCTAGTCCATCCGAGTAGAAACTACCATTTTCTCTACTAGAAAAATCTACAATATGCCTAGAAGGGGATACAATCTTTTTTAGATAGTGGGGAAAACCATATTCCAATAAAATCTTGTAAAAAATTCATTATAACTTAATAATTAGATGCAAGAGGTCTAATTATAGGTATAATATCATCAGGACCCATGCTCCAAACACAAGCTAGACTTCTGTGGGTAGAACATTTCATTCAATTTGGTTAACATAGGATTAATAGAATATATCTGGATGATATGAAATAGGAAGGAAAAGAAAGATCATAATAACCAATATTTTTTGAATTTACAAACATTCTTGGACCTCTCAATTATGTCTTAGAGATCTAGGTCAACAAAATATGTAGTGAATGTCCTTATAAAATGATACATTGGTTGTCACACTAGTAATAGTATCCTTGGCCAAATGTACAAACTCATGGAACCATTAAAATATTATCCTTAATCCCACAAACCTCTTATTCCATAATGAAAAAAATAAAACCTCCATCTATAAAAAAACCAACTCTGATACCACTCCAACATGGCTGACCCACCTGGTCCATTTCTAGGCGCTTAGTATGTCATGAGTGCCCCCCTCGAGCATTCTTCCCAATCCATGATGAGTAACCTGCTCACTAATAAATCATGCTCATTGTTTAAGAGAACACCTCACCCTATGGTATATCAATACATTATCGGGATAAAATATATCAAATACCAATTTCAATCCACTCTGTAACCTCTTATGGTGGAGGATTCTTAACCCCTCATATATAATGGGGATACAAACTCCAATGAAGGATCATATTCCCTACCTATGATCCTTAGATTGGGTGATGCTAACTCAGTGATTTTAAGATCCTACAACCCAAGTAAGTTATGTTGATACCTACCCTATCTAGTCCACAGGTATAGAATCCCATTCCCTCTAGGATGATACAATATTAAAGGGAGATATATATCATACCTAATAATTATAGGGTTCATGTACCATGATAGAAGATACCTCAGACGAGGGAATATCGACCCCCAAAACACTTGAATCATCGCTCTAAAACAAAATCATTGGGTCTATATAGATAACGTCAAGATCTATCTATCCCACCATGAAAATAGAATGTGATGTCCAAATAAAACATGATATTAATATCAATGTTGAAGTATACATAATATATTATATTTAGTTGACTATATAATACACCCAATGATCATTTTACCCATCCCCCGTTGTGGGTTGGAGGGAATAACATAGAATGCCCCATTTGTGTTACATGGTCTGTTGAGGTCATTGTCTATGTGTCTCTGGAAAGTGTAATCCCATGTGGGCAATTGTGTAGGGATTTATAGTGACAAATAATGATGTAAAAGCACCCACATGTACCAAACACGCCCTAGTTTAAGTAATAGATTATTTATCTTAATTCCATTTCCCATTTAATGGTGGGTGTGGGTGTGTCTCCACCCATCATGTGGTGAACATATGTCCATAATATCATAGTTTATCAGAAAATCAAGGAACACTAGGGTACCTACACCACCTCCCACAACACATGCATCATTGTAGCCAATTTAACAACCAACTTCAGACTTGAGATGTGGCTATCATGTTCTCACCATCTTCTAGCCAGTGGCCACCACCTTGTACTACCTCATAAACCTTTATTCATCAATACTATGATACACCATTGATGTGACAAACCCACTTGATTTACCATAATACTATATTTCTCAAAATCATGGACCCTCAGCCTTATCTGAAACTAGTTTCACTTACAATATCCATGTAATTGTATAACCCAAGATCTATCAAACTAGAAATCCTCACACCAAGAACCTATTAGGACACCACTAATGGCCAATCCACGGTCGATTAACCCATGTAATTCTTACCTGAATATTAGTGGGATGAGAGGATATAATGTGGGATTATAGAAAGATTACGGGTGATGAAAATAATAATATTCTCATACCATTATTTATCAATCATCAACAATATTCCATGTTGATGAACAAGGTTAAGATTTAACATTATTTACCTATAATATCATGAATTTTGATAATGGAAATTAATATTGGTATTTTGTGATAAAAATAATTCTGATGAATTAATAATCTAATATGATCATGAATAGTTGTGTAAATACCATGTGTAAATACATTTCCATTGTAAATACCATGAGTAATGGATCATAATATGTTTTGAATCAATAAAAAGGGTTTGGACCATTCATTAACAAAGGCTTCGTATTTTTCAATTTATATTGGGGATTTCATTGAATAAATTTGTACCTCGATCTAATAAATTCCCCTTTCCATCAACCACAGTCTCCTATCCCACTAATTTCCATTCTATTGTTAATGTGGTTAACCCTAGAGATTTAAGTTAAATGAGTATTTAAATTGAAATATGTGTGATTATCTATAATATTTAATGTAATTATTTAAATTAATTAATTTCACCTGTGTTGGTCCAAACCTTAAGACCTCTATATAAACAATGTTTACACAAATCATAGGATAAATCCCCAATTCAAAATATAACTATGATCATGGATTTTTCATTAGAATATTTTTAAATAATATGCAGGAAATTCATTATAATTAAAAGTACACAATATAAAAGAACGTCGCGGATGAAGACTCCATAAGCATCAACGGCGTCCCGGAGATGAGAATCGTCGGCGTCGCGGTACACGACATCGTGTCATCGATCTCCAAGTATGGCGTCTCTCACCAGCTGCGGAGATGAAAGAAGATGGTACGTCGGTGTCCCCTTTGCAGTGACGGAGATCTTCGTCGAAGGCTCGGCGTTCTTCACATTCTTCGTCGAGGAAGAAGAACTTCAAGACTTAGAGATTTCTTCCCCTAATCCTCTCAAAACAAGCTAACCAAATTAAAATAACGTCACCCCTTATTTTAATTGTTTATTCCATGCTTTTTAAAAATTACAAAATTCAAAAATGGAACCACTTAATTAATTAAACTTATGTTTAAAAATTAAAAAGGGAGTTAAGGGAGTTAGAGAATATAAAGGGGTGGGGTTCATGTTTTCCCCATCTCAATAATATCCTACTAAGGAGTTAGGTTATCAGTGGGTCCCACTATAACTCCCTTTCATTGGATATAACCACATAGTAAAAAGAAAAAAAATTGTACCTCAATTTTATTTTAGTTTTCTTCTATTCCACAAATTTTTAACAACTCCTCCCGAGAAAACACAACCCCTATAATGGTCTTCTTAAGAAATTATCGGTGCTGCAGTTCCATCGGTGTCCTCATATTTCGATTCCGAGCACCGGTTCAAATGTTATGAAAACCCGCACGTTCGTTCACTGAACGTACCCAGCTAAACATCATTAAATTATTTCAAGCTCACTAGGCCTCAGAATCAGGTGCCGTCAGAAACTGTGTTCTTGTAAAATCTCAAAGAAAATTATGAAAAAATTTCCCTTGAATTTAATGTGTCTGTAAATTACTCTCACCTCAGGTATTTATGTCCCCTTAAAGATACATCATAATCTAGGGGAACAAATGTGGGTACAGAGCATGCATCTGAGCCTCTTTCTCCCATGTGCTCTCCTGGAGGTTCACATGCTGCAATTTGATTCGCACTAGAGGAAACGACTGTCCACGTAGGACCTGCTTTTATCGATCCTCGATCTCCACTGGGACCTCCGCAAAATTCGCCACATAATCAATGTACACCTCCCCGTGGTCAATGATATACGTTGGGTCGTGCACGTATCTCCTCAGCTGAGATACATGAAAGACGTCGTGCACTCGGTGCAGCTGAGGTGGTAGAGCCATGCGATAATCCACCTCACTGATCCTGCTGAGAACCTGAAATGGTCCGATGAATCATGGAGAACACTTCCTACCTCAACCAAATCTCCGTAATCCCCATCGAGGTGAGACCCACATAAAGACGTGATCGCCATCCTCGAACTCTAGTGGAATCCACCTTCTGTATTCATAAGACTTTTTCTGAATTTGAGCTATCCTCATCCCCATCTGGATGACCTGGACCTTCTCTGTCGTGGCCTAGACCATCTCCGGTCCCATAAGTGCTGACTCCCTAGGGTCTGTCCAGCACATCGGTGATCTGCAAGGTCGGCCGTAAAACACCTCGTATGGTGCCATCCCGATGGTGGAGTGGTAGCTGTTGTTGTATGCGAAATCCACCAAGGGAAGGTGATCCTCCCAGCTGCGACCAAAGTCAAGGACACATGCACAGAGCATGTCCTCGAGAGTCTAAATTGTCCTCTCCGTCTGACCATCTTTTTGAGGGTGAAAGGCGGTGCTTAGACGTAGTTTCATCTTGAATTCCTCCTGGAACCCCTTCCAAATCTAGGAAGTAAAGTGAGCATCTTGATCAGAGACGATAGATGATGGCACACCATGAAGTCATACAAGCGGCTGAACGTAGAGGCGTCCCACGCTCTCCACTAAGCCCTGCTCTCTGATGGGTAAGAAGTGGGTCGACTTGGTTAGTCAGTCGACAATCACCCAAATGGAGTCATGACCTCTGGAAGTACATGGAACTCTATACATGAAATCCATAGATATCTCATACCACAACCACTCCTGGAACTCCAAAGGATGTATCAAGCCTACTGGTACCTGGTGCTCTTCCTTCACCTACTGGCAGGTGAAACATGGAGAAACGAACTCTACTACAGCCTTCTTCATACCCGACCACCAGTGCTGTCGTCTGAGGTCCTAGTACATCATTGCCACTCCTGGATGTACTGCTAATGGGGATGTGGAGAACTCCCTCAGCACCTCCTCTTATATTGCAGCTGGTAACATGGTGCATCCTCCGAAAAGGATAACATGCTCTCCTCCAATAAAGAATCCATCAGGTGTCTGTCCAGAGGATATCTGCACACCTCGTTTCTTACAGTCAACATCCCCAAATTGTGCCTCTCTGACCCGCTGAAGAAGCGGGGGAGTGACTGTGAGTGTCTGAAAAAAGTATTCTCCATCAATATCCACGAAGGATATCTGCAAAGCCGCTAGCTGCTCTGTCGCCTCCCCAAGTAGCTGAATGCCTGTACTCCTGCTGAGAGCATCGGCTACTACGTTCCTCTTTCCAGGAGTATAGACTATCTCAAAGTCATAGTCCTGGAGGATCTCGAACCATCACCGCTATCCCAGGTTCAGGTCATTCTGTGTGAAGATGTACCTGAGACTCTTGTGGTCAGAGTAGACTGTAAAGCGCTCTCCCATCAGATAGTGTCACCACATCTTCAGAGTGAAGACAAATTCTGCTAACTCCGGGTCATGGGTAGCGTAGTTCTTCTCATGCTACCTCAACTGATGTGATCCATAGGTGATCAATGCCCGCTCCTGCATCAGTACACATCCGAGTTTGGTCCCTGATGCATCACAGTAGACTACATACCCTACTCCCTCCTCTCGTAGCCTCAAGATAGGCGCACTGGTCAATCTCTGTCTCAGCTTCTGGAAGCTCTGCAGACATCTGTCTGACCACCTGAAGGGTTTCCCCTTCATTGTAAAATCTAAGAGTGGTACCGCAAATCTAGAGAAGTCGGGCACGAATCTCCAGTAGTACCCAGCTAGACCCAAGAAACTTCACACCTTCGTCATGCTCCTGGGTGGCTCCCATGCTAGCACTGCCTCGATCGTCGCAGGATCTAACGCAACTCCCGCCTTAGAGATGACGTGTTCCAAGAAGTGGACCTCACATATCCATAACTGACACTTCGAGAGCTTACCATAGATCTGGTGCTCTCGGAGTGTGTCCAGTACAACCCATAAGTGGTAGGCGTGCTCCTCCTCAGTCGTTGAGTATATGTATATGTTGTCAATGAATACCATGAAAAATAGATCGAGGTAAGGCTAAAAGATCATGTTCATGAGGCCCAAGAACACTGCTGGAGCGTTGGTTACACCGAATGGCATAACCAAGAACACATAGTTGCCATACCGACACCTGAAGGTCGTCTTCTACACGTCCTCATCCTGAAATATGAGCTGATGATAGCCCGGACTTAGGTCTACCTTCGAGAACCATCGTGCACCCATTGATCTAATCGAAGAGGTAAATCCTCGGTAGTGGATACATGTTCCTCTCGGTCACCTGGTTCTGGCGACGGTAATCGACACACAGTCGAAAGCTCCTGTACGCCTTCTTGGCGAATAAAATCGGGGATGCCCTGGGTGAAACACTGGGTCGGATGAATCCCTTTCCCTGTAAGTCCTCCATATGTACCTGTATCTCTCAATGCTCGGCGCGAGCCATCCGATATTCTGGGGTGGATATCAGGGCTATCCCGGGGTACAAGTCAATATAAAAGTCTACCTCTCTGCGAGGAGTTAGTCCTGGAACATAGTCGGGAAAATGTCTGCATACTGATCCACCACTGCAGGTAAGCCCGTTCTCCACACGTTAACTGCTCCTAGGATGAGGCTATCCAACTGATGAGTGATGGGTTGTCCTCTACTCTGCGTGAGTCCATTCTGTGCTTCAAAGTTTCCCTTCTCACCGGTGAAGGTGAACTTGCTCCCATCGGTGCGAACACATCACACCTTGCTCCTAATGCAGTCGATATGAGCATGGACTGTAGATAACCAATCCATGCCCAAGATTACATCGTAAGGCCATGACACCGCTACAAGAAGATCCCAGCCGAAGCTCTCACCTCCTAGAGTAAGCTCACACTGCCGGCACCGCTATGTAATCGTCAAGTCTGCTCCCGTAAGAGTCTCTAGCCGTAAGGATCGAGCCAACAACTCAGTCAGAATCTCTGAGCTCCGAAAAAGGGCAGAAACAATGATAGAATGACTCGATCCTATCTCTATAAGAACTACAGTAAGGGTGGAGTAGACACAGATTGTACCTCGAATCATCTCGGGCGCGCCATGGTCGTAGGCCTCCACTGCCTGAAGTTGTGCCTGCCTCTTCCCGCCAGCTCCCTGTGGTCGGGGTGGACCTCCTAGTGGTGGTGGTAGTAGAGCCTCAAAGCGTCGCCCACCACCTGCTTCTCGTCCAACTCCTCTGCCCCATCCACCTTCTCCCTGCGGACCACCACGGTCGACCCTATCCCTTTGCCTGGGTGGTCACTCAACCGTCTGCTACTCCTCTCCATGGCTGGTCGGGCAGTCACGAGCCATGTGGCCCTACCCGCCGCATGCTTAGAACTGTCTGCCTCTCGAAAGACTGGCTCTGCGCTGTGTGCACCACACCTCTAAGCTAGTGTATTGAGGTCATCTGCCTCAGGGTCTAGTCCACCTAGACCCATGTGTCATCTGTCGACTGCCAGCTGTAGAAGACTCTGCTACTTTCCGCCCTGCGGTAGGTCTCGCTGCTGATGTAGGCTCAACAAGAATTCTCTCAATGAGAAGGGCTCGCTCCAATACCCCTACCTGTGTCGGAATGCTGAGGGAGATCAGTGATGCTCTGATCTCATGCCTCAGTCTCTGCTTGAAGGTTTGGGCCTAGAAGAATGGGTCTTGTACCATGTCAGTCGAATAGCGCGAGAGATCGGTAAATCTCGCTGAGTACTGGGCGACCGTCATGCTGCCCTGCCGCAGCTTTAGTAGCTCCTAGATGCGCACCGCATGAAGGATGGATGGGACGAACATCGAGCGGATGAAGCACTCAATGTCCGTCCAGATAAGTGATGCCTCTTCGTGCACCTGGAGCATCAAGCTCCACCATCTACCTGCTGCCGCGTGCAGGAGCCTCACTGCGAGGATCACCATGAGGTCTGCTGGTGTCCCTACCAATTGAAAAACTCGTACAACAGCCTCTAGCCAATACTCGACTGCCTGAGGGTCTATCTCCCCGCGAAACCAGGTCGGTCTATGACGCTGAAACTCATGCAGTGCACCAATGTGATGTGCACTCTTAGCGGCTGGGGCTGGTAGAATCGGTGGCTTGGTGGGTAGTGGTACCGCCGGTGCCTCCGTAGTAATAGGGCCCTGCACCGAGGCCTTGCCGCTCGATGGGCTCTCATCACATACAAACTCAGAACCCTAGATGGCTACCGTCGTGGGGCCATCCTGAAATGAAACATGTGCACCATGATTAATACAATATACCTGGTGAGCTGACACAAAGTAATCACAAAGGAAACTTGAAACACACATGAAATCAATGTTTTCATGCACTAAGTCAGAAATCAGAAGTCATGGTCCTGGTGTATGAATACGTCAGCTGCTGCTCCAACACTGGACTCCCTGTACTGATAACCACACACAACACTCTTAACACTATTGCTCCACATAGAAAAAGATCAGAGTTATGAGTTTTGCGGTAGAACCGAACTCCTCTGATACCAATTTGTCACGAACCGTCCTCGGGGCCTGTGCTGTGATTACACCAAGCCCGCCTTCCATAGTCCAGGGGATGGTGACTAGAACCAAGGCGTAATTCCCGATAAAAAGGGAAGGCATTGCCTTTATAAATTAAACAAACACACAGAGTAAGAAAGCATAGGTAAACACAAAGTAAAATTGGGTACAATAGTAAGTGTGGAAAAGTAAGTAGGCTAGAATACAAAACAAAACTGAAAGTAAAGTACAACTGGAAAAGGATGTACAACAACTGAAATGTAAAGCAGCAACGTCGAGCCGTCCACAGGTAGTCCCACCTGAAGGGTGGGTACAGTTAGCCACCTCAGCTCCTCGAGTCCAGCCTTCCGGTCCATGTACGTCCAACCTAGTGGTCCACCTCCAAGTACCGACTACGCCACTAGCCTCTACCACGATCAACACTGTTCGTCGCCTGCATCCATCAAAATGTAGTGCGGGCATAGACCATGCAGGGGTGGGTATAAGCTACTTAGTAGGGTCCCTGAGACCCCCGAAGGTCTCCTAGAATCCACAAAGGATAACCCACAAAATAAAGATACACTGACGAAGTAACAACCAACACTACTTAGGTATATGCCCATACATATACCTAAGTCATCATTCTTGTTCGGCTCCAGCATCCATGCCCATGTTCTATCACGTTCACAAAGGAGTACAACACAATCCACACAGGATAACACAACTCAATCCACATAGTAAATTATGTCAAACATATCAACGATATTATTTGAAGTCGAGATTCAGCTCACACAGGTATATTTCTTAGTATGATGATAGAGATGATCATATGTATCCACTGATTCATCTATGTCGTCAGACCCAGGAAAAATCGATAGGTACTAACCCCCGCAATGTCCCACACAGGATCATACCCATACATGATCGGTATGCGCTGGCCCACACAGGACCACTGAGCGCTAACCCACACAGGATCGGTAAGCACTTATCCACATAGGATCGCTGAGAGCTGTAGTCGTCACTGTCGAACCCACAAAGGATTTCTGTATAGTCGTCATCGTCGTCATAGTCACATCAAGCACTAGGGTTCCTGCACACAGCAAGATCGTTCGAGGAGGGTCCGCTCCATGAGCCGAGGGGCTGATAAATGAACTAAAATGATGTCTGGAGTTGATGTATCCCAAAGTTCTGTATCTTCAACAGAAACTCAACGTGACAGATAGCGCGTCATTCAGACGCTCGGTTAGAGAGTTATTGGCTTTTTCATTCCAGGGGCCCGGTTTGTTTTTAAGTCAAAACCAACTCAGCCATACTACAACTGCATCCAAACCTCGAGCGGAGTAATCCAAAAGGTCTTTCTCACTAAGAGTAATCCAACAAAGTCGACATCATGTCAATCGGACGTCGAGACGTTAAGTTATAAGCGTTTCCGCTCTGAGGGCCCCGTTGGTTTCGTGTTCAAACAAACCCAGTCAAACCCAAAATTCATTAAAACCTTGAGTGTAATATACAGAAATGACCATCTTGATCCAAAGATCACATCGCAACTGACAGTGCGTCAATCAGAGGTCTGTAGCCTATGTTATGGGCGTTTGACCGGTTCGGTCCAGAAATAGGGGGTTCAGGCCCGGTCCGACCCGCCCCGATACCCCCTGGGTTGGCTAGAATCGGGCCGACCCATCTCGGGTCTGGGTTTTCCCATTTGGGTACGGCCCTTCCCGTCCTGTGCGACCCGACTCGGCCTAGGTGCGACCTGGCATGGCGCGCTCGGGCAGCCCGCGTGGCCAGCTCGGCTGGCCGAGCTGAGCGGAACAGGGGGCGCGCTGCCCCCCTCTTTGTTTAAATGCACCCCCACACATGGGGGCCACTCTTAGATCTAGCCTGGGGTTTTGAAACCCCGGTCTCCCCATGAAATAGCTGGCCTGGTCCGGCCGACCGGTTGCTAACGCTGCGGGACCGCCACGGTCCCGCCCTCCTGCTCCGGCGGCCGGTGGTTCCGGCCCCGCTCCCCTCACCACCGCAGCCATTATACATGGTGTTGTCTGATCGGCGTGGCGCGATGGTGCCAAACCACTCTTCCGTGGCCCCGCTCCAGATGCGGCCTCTTCGAGGTTCTCTGGCACGCCACGACAGCGCCGCGCTTCTTCGCCCATTCTTCATTGTTTCCGCGCGGTGCAACGGCACCGCGCTGCCTTTGCTCGTGCCACAACAAGTTCAAACATCAAGGGGAAGGAGAGATGGCTATGTTCTTATGGTACTACAGCCTCTCGTTATTGTGATAATAGGCGGCCCAATTTAGAAAATGATGAATGGTGACAAAAGTATTCACGAATAAAAACAATTAATCCCCTACCTCAAGGTGTCGTTGAACGAAGGTTCATCGCGGAAAAGAATTTCACGTAGGAAGACTCTGTAAGCATCAAAGGCGTCCCTGAGAAGAGAATCGTCGGTGTCATGGTACACAGCGTCGCGTCGTCGATCTCCGAGGATGGCGTCTCTCATCGGCTGCGGGGAGGGAAGAAGTCGGTACGACGAACTCCCCTTTGCAGTGACAGAGTTCTTCATCGAAGGCTCGATGTTCTTCGCGTTCTTCGTCGAGGATGAAGAACATCAAGACTTAGATATTTCTTCCACCAATCCTCTCACAACAAGATAACCATATTAAAATAAGGTCACACCATATTTTAATTGTTTATGCCATGCTTTTTCAAAATTACAAAATTCAAAAACGAAACCACTTGATTAATTAATGTTATGTTGAGAAATTAAATGGAGAGTTAATGGAGTTAGGGAATATAAAGGGGTGGGGTTAGTGTGGGCCACACCTCACTAATATCTTACCCAGCTGTTAGGTTATCAGCGGGTCCCACTCCAGCTCCCTTTCATAGGATATAACCACATAGTAAAAAGAAATAAAATTGTAGCTCAATTTTATTTTACTTTTCATCTATTCCACAAATTTTTAACAACTCCTCCTGACCAAACAAAACCCCAATAAAGGTCTTATTAAGTAATTACCGGCAATGCGGTTCCATCAGTGTCTTTGGATTTCGATTCCGAGCACCGATTCAAAAGTTAGGAAAACCCGCTCGTTTGTTCACTGAATGTACCCAAACTAGAGTTTGTAAAATTATTCTGGGCACACCAGGCCTCATAATCAGGTGCTGTTAGAAACTAAGTTGTTATAAAATCCCAATGAAAATTAAGAAAAAATTTCCCTTGAATATTATGGGTCTTTACAAACATAGTATATGAATGTATGTAATTTATAAAATCTTGTAACAATTTTGATTTTATCTTTTTAATTTTGGCAGTATAACTAATGTTTATCAATGGTCCAAGTATTAATATCCCTAAAAATAGTGCAAAAAATTTTCTTGATGTAATACAAAAGTGTGATATTCATGATACTATTTCCACTTAAGAGCGTTGTGAATTCATACAAACTGGTAATTACCAGGTCTTACATAAATGGATAATTATGGAGCCAATATATTTATGATATACACATAAATAATCCAAATTGGATGTATATGGGTGTGTAAGTGTGTCATAAAAATAATTTATAGATACTAGTCTACGTTATTAATTGAGTGAAAAATTGTTAACCAAGAAAAAACAATATGATAAATATTTAAACAAATGAAAGTAGAGAGTATCAATATCTATGTAGTAATAAAACTCTATAAAAAAAATTCAATTAACCTATTGAATCATGTTAAAAATATCACATATTCCAATGATTATCCTCTATGTTTTATCCTAGAATCACTCCTAATATTATAGTCATCGATAACGTTTCTCGTATCCATATGTATTAGTGATTCAAAAAATGGTATGTGATTATGTTTTAATTGTGTTCTATGTATCTTTTTAGACATACATTTCATTTTATAACAATATAGTTCTTGATTTTGGTTTATAATTTCATTCCACCTTCAGCATATATCCATCAAAATATTAATATTATAATTATATCAATATGTTTGACTATTTTAATAACAAAAAACATGTATTAAAATAAGTGTAATACTCTATAAAGTTACATCCAATTTATCCTTATAATTAGTATATAGGCACCCATGCTAGATTATAGTGAATATAAATTATAATAATGATTAATTATGCATATAACTCAATTTTCCTATCTTTTCTTATATAATCTATGTTTCGTATGGTGATGAACTCCTACAGAAAATTTTAACCCCATATGTTTCATCCAACCAATTCATTTAAAATGCCTTCCTTTATTATTGAGTTTTCCCATCCTTGTGATTCTTCCAATTCTAATTACATTAGTGGGTTCCTTCCATGTATAAATAGATTCTTCTAAATTATTCTACATTCATCCTATCATAGTGAGTTATACTCTCAAGGCCCATGGAATGATATATCTCTTCCAATATAGTTTCCAATTAGATATTGTGTTTTGGTTTTATCAAGATTCACTAAATATTTCATATTGGGATGTCAATTATTATTTATATACACTATTTTTTGTACTTCTTCATCACCAAAATCAAAATCTTCCTCTTCCTCTCCCTCTCTTCTTTATAATTCTTACATATAATTATTAGGTGTTTTGGACATTATATAATCATTGGTCCATGATTTATTATTATTATCTGGTTATTATTTTTAGTTTTGAATGAAATGATAAATATTATAGTTTATCTTAGTAAATGATATCAGTTTATGTCCCTAGTTATGGAATAAAATTCCAATAACTGTAAGTGGTCATGTGTTCTTAGGTTTACCATGTCAATAATCATTGTGAGGAATATATAACTATTAACATACTAGACCCATTAATTTACCATTTCATACTTATGAATGTGTATATGATCCTCAGTGCATTTTTTAACTACAATCCACCTTTAAAGAGGCCTCTAGTCATTGGGATATGCTAATGAGACATAAAATTTCATGTTTAGGTCAAGTGGATGGGAGGACGTTTCATCTAATCAGTGTCTTTTTTTTAAATCCTAGGACTATTATAAAAAATTAATACATGTTTTTAAAACCTTCTTCATAAAAATATTAGTTACTTATATATTGAAATGATCAATTAATATCATAAATCATTATGAAAATCTATATATATGAGCAGTTCCCCATCTCCCACCCATAATTGGTCACACTATGGTTTGAACACAAACAACAAGGCACTCTATAATTTTTCACGATTCAAGGGTAGTAGATATTATGTAATATCGATGGTACCTTTAAAAAGGGTTTACAACATATATTAAAAAAGGAAACCATAACTCATATAGTTTGGTACCACATGATGAGAATATTTTTACATTTAAATAAATTCAACAATAGCCAATGTCAGCCCATTTAATACATTTTAACAACAACTAATGAAGTTCCTTTCAACGTCATACATTGATGGATGATGAATAGACTTTTAAGACCATTAAATACAAGGTCCATGGTGTTGTTTATTTCATTGGAAAAGAACTAAGTCATATTTTGAGTTGTTTAAATTCATAAAGAATTGATTATTAGATAATAAAGTCATAGAAAATCATGTTGTTGGACTTAGGCATTAACATCCCATTTCTAGATAATTATGTTGTTCAGTGACTATTTTCAATGTGTATTTTTTCTATGTGGTTTACTTGACCTATATAGTCCTAGTTTCCAATGTATGGTTTCCCCTGAGACATACTAGAGACTCCACAAATGCATTTTAAATAGAGGGAATGTGAGGTTTCGAACAATCACAACTTTTGGGGGGAATTATTTCTTACCTTGGGAATCTCTCAAATATTTATAACATTTCAATGAATCTTACACTATAATGTTAATAAACATAATGGTTACTGTCATGAAAGATAGATGAATAATTTCATATTTGAATGAGTGAGAAACCCATTTTTTATATTAACGGTTCTCTTTCTCATTAATTTTCTAGTGAAGGGATAATATTTTAGTTTGTATCCTTGTTATTGGGTAATATATAAATAGTGTGACACTATATGATTGAATAGTGGAATTATTAACAAAAATGATGAAATAAAAAATACTTAAGGATGATACTTATAATAACACTAATGATGTTCATGACGATGATGTGAATCTCTTGATTATATAGGAGAGGATATCAGAAATGGATTTACCTGACTCCCATAATGACCAAGAGACAATTACATTTAGTATATCCTTCAAACGTTTCATATTTTATATTATAATTACCTTAATAATAATTATTAAATATACGCATTGATATATTTTCATAGAATTATGATATTGAATAATTTATAAGTGATATTTAGTGTATGAACACCGTTGAATTTTTTTAGGAACAATAAGGAATAACATTAAGGAATGTTTTCTAAGAGAATATGTATGGATCAATCTATTTTATGAATTAGGGGTCGTGAGGGTGATTATACGCCTCTCCAAGTCAAGAAAAGTGATTGGAGAGGATACATTGGGGATGGTGGGTGTTACTATTGGTCCATCCAATGGAGTACTAGCAGTGGGGGGAATTGTTATTTTTTACTGTTGTGGAAAATAAAAATAATCTATATCATGTACAATTGTATTTAATAACCCATTAATGTATTTCCAATGCATTTAAATGTTTTATTTAATGAATACCTACTATACTAGGTGCTTATATAACAAAGTTAAATTGAGGATATTTTTTATTCTATTGACGTTTGATAAAATATGAAAATAATGTTTTTGAAGATAATTTATTATAATATACACCATTGAGGACAACACAAGAATGTTATTATTGATATCAAAATTACTTGTCGAAAACAATAGTATTCCCCCAAATGTCCAATAATATATTATCGATTTAAAAATTATTTGTTTTAAAAATGAAGTCACCAAATCCTCACTCTAGGGTTACCACATAAAGGAAAGTATTTTTTTACTCTTATAGGCGGCATCAATAATAGTGGGTGTTTAAGGTATTTCTTTAGATCAATTATTGGATTATGAAAGATCTCTACCCATTAGAAAGTGTTACCTTATATTATTAGTATTGTAAAGGAGAAGAACATTCAAAATATCTTTTCGGTAGAGCACCTGATGTATGTGAGTCATCATTATATTTATCTAATACCATGAGGTATTGATTATGAAGAATACTAACTATCTATTTGGTCTTCATGAAATCAATTATTTTTATATGGTTGTCTACTAGGAATGTTAAATGATTCCTCAATGCCACATAATGAAACATTTCAACATATACATCATTAGGTTGTTTTTTCATAGTCTTTTAAAAACGACTTCATGATTACTGAGGTGGTCAAAACACTGGTGTGATTAGGAAAACACATTCATAACTAATTAATTATATAGTTTTCCATAAAAATATATATTAAAAATACGGTGAATATAAAATTAGAATGTAGTGCCCATATTTTTCAAAAAAAAAAATAGAATTTGATAAAACTAGTACACCACTTCATGTTCCCTAATGATAGTGGATTCATCATCTGCATGAGCCATTTAAATATAGTTTTACAATGAATATCCATTCCTAAATTAATGGTATTGAAAAACAATTCATCATTGATCTGTATCCTTATAATTTATAATGGGAAGTAACTCTTTATAAAATTGTGATTCATATCTTTGAAATTAATACAAACCCTAATTTTCTCATTATTTTCTTCAAGGGAATGATGATGGTAAGACAAATTTGATATTGGACCTCTTAGATAAAGAAGGATTTAATAAATTTTTCAACCTCGTTTTCCACATATTCTACACGAGTCCTTGGAAATCTTCTCTTCACTTACTTATGCCTCTAGCGGTGTTCTGACATACCCAAATGATGGATATCCTCTTAGGGTTCTAACTCGAAAATTTCAATTTTATTTCATGGAAACAATTATAGGTTCTACCTAATGAAAGATATATGTTTATGATATTTCATAGAGGTCATGGAGGTAATTATTAATCGACTTCAAAGTTCCTTTTTCATAACCAAATTTACCTATGAATGTTAATCAACAATATTCATGAAATAATCCTTAGAATATGTCGGGGAATCAATTTTTTCAACCACTTATTTAACTTCTCCTATATTTTCATGAGAATATAACATTCTTACCTCTCTAATTTTGGGAGATGATATATTTTAATTATTATTTTCATAAAAAAATTATTTTTCAATGGGAGAACCCAACTCATCAAGTGAAACCAACATCATGAGAGTATAAGTTTATCTGTCTAAAACATATGTTATTCTTCTAAGGATTTTGTATATCCAATAAATGATCCTTATCTATTTATTATTCAATCCCAAATTCAAATAGTGATTCTCAAGTGTGAGATTTAGCCACATAGGATTCAAGGTGTTCTATTCATATACCAATTGTCATTTCTAGAATGAGATGTCAACTTGACTACCATAGGAAAAAATGTTGATTAAAGGGCATGTTTCCATAGATAGAATAACCTAGTTACATCCTACATATCAATTTAATTCATTAATGTTATTTATGGGTATAATCATATAATCATGGAGTTTACTCCATGGATTGATATGATTTATTTATAATCAATTAATAAAAATGATATTTATGGTGTTATTTACTAATTGCACTGTATCCTCCCTTCTACAGTTCCCGATATCAATATACTAAGATTTAAATAAGTCCAAAGGGTATTACTAACTATAGATTACCCAAATAAATCCTATTAAAAATTAATTTCAATAATGATTATTATGGTGAGGGAACCACTACATGAATTTTTTATAATAACCCTTCCAATAATAAATCAAAATATATCTCATTGAGAACAACCATGATTTCCCAAAACAAAATCTCTCTAAATTTTGTTCTTATATTATTTCATTCAATTTTCATTTGATCAATCCTGAAATACCACTAAATTTTTGGGTTGGAAGGGGATAAGTGAACATCACTATTTCCAAAACATAAAATCATCCATATAAGGTTGGTTAATATTCCAAAACCAGTTCAACTAAGTCTTTATGAACATTTATATCATCATGTTTTATATAAATTTAAATGGTCCTCATGTACCCTTGCATGAAATTTTCCAAGTTGTTTTTCAGGAAATATAAGATAGCATAGAATTCATGGGAACTAGTCTCTAAATGATATACATTAGAAATAGTTACATCTATAGAAAACTATTTAGGTCTTTAATTATCTTTAATAGGGGCCACCCAAATATATTTTTTAATGCAATGATCTTCTATGATTTAGGGTTAGAACATGATGACACGGTTATGCTTTATTATATAATTTTTTTAGATAAATAATTACTTTCTAATCTAGTTTGACTTCTCCGTTGTTTTAGGATTTTCTATAGAGATTAATGTATAAGATAATCATTCCCATA
This sequence comes from Viscum album, assembly GCA_963277665.1. NCBI lineage: Eukaryota > Viridiplantae > Streptophyta > Magnoliopsida > Santalales > Viscaceae > Viscum > Viscum album. Next base: position 332,275,627 of record OY728128.1, read on the forward strand.
ACAAAACTTAAGGGAGTTATACAGTTCAGGGGTTGGGTAAAGCCAACTCTTCCACATCCTGGCATTGTCCAATTGACTATTTTTCATCCAATTTGACTACATTTATTATCAAATCATAGTAAAACCTAGAGGTTTTCTGATCATAATAATGTTACTGATAACCACATTATGGTACATGTATTTTGGGTCATAACTAATTTTAAGTATTCAAAGGGATTCAGTCCCAAAAATTGGTGTCTACCATAATATCATCATTAGTGAATTCTATAGAAATATCTTCGCTTATTGATAGGTAACTATGGTAAAAAAATTGGCCTTCTCGTAAATATAGGGATATGTGAAGTGAATAAAATTAACTGATACAAAATGAGACTCTTTATCAGATAAAAAATCCATTTGGAAGAGAAATTTCCATCCACCTAATGATGAGGTTTGGATTTCTAGAAATATTTGACTTTGTTTAGGTTACCATGTTGGACCATATACATTTGTATCATCCCACCAGTGATAATTATTCCATCCATTTGATCATTATGTAATAGATTCCACTAAAATTTGATATTAATTTGTAATTGTGGTCATGATCGGATTATTCATCAATTCTCTAGTGATTTCATGGGCCAATATGAAAGAATTCCTAGTCACATCAATATCAAATATCTACATATGTGTAATTATAAGATATTTAGACTCTTATATTTCACCTATTCAAATGAAATATTCAGAATTTAACTACATCAAGGGTTTTCCCAACATAACAAGTTTTAATTCTATAATCTTCTTAATTAAATCCTTGAAAACAAAAAATTTATTGATATAAGGCCCCTCCATTTTAAGATAACAAAAATAATTGTATTGACCATTCAAAATGAATTCCTTAACTCTTATTGTCTCAAATAAATTTAACCGTGTTATTATTTAGGATAGCAATACCAAATCCCTAAACCAAATCACTTTGAAATTAATACTCTTTTTTATCTTATCAATGTAATCGAATTTTTTGATTCTTTCCCTCCCAACAATGGTTATACTTTGGATTTTGTTCTTTAGTAAGAGGTACTAAATTATAACGAGTGTGAAAAAGGCTAGAGTGAGCATCCCATAGGCTTAGTAATGATGGTACTAATATCTTTTTTACTATATTCCTCCCCGCATGTAGGTGATTCCAAGGAGGAAATTGATACGTTAAACAAAATGGAATCAACCACCTAATTTTCTAGGGATATGATTCCACAAAATGCACTAGGATACTATAAAATAATAAATGTCATTTAATATATATCCCATCAATTTTAAATTTATATTTATTAACTCCCATGTGGATGTTTATTTTTTAAGGAATAGGTTATAGAATTCTACAAGGATGTGAAATATGAAACTCATTTGTTTTCAAAATGTTATCAAATTTAAAGGTTTGAGATGATCATTATTAATATAGTTAATCCAAATTAATAGAGTAACAACCATTATAATATTATAATTTCTTTTGTGTTACATATAGAAAATTTAAATATTAGAAAACATTTGGTTATTATAAGGTTTTCATGAAGAAATGTTGTTTGTTATGTCCTACTACTATAGAATTGCCACCATATGGCCACATTGTGAAAAAATGATCATTAAATGATTTTCCTTTTATCTAGTTCTATTTAATGTTGGCAATATGGGATTTATAAAAATAGGTTGACGTATATTTAGATCCACTCATTCAGAATATGGTTTTATTTTATAAAATTTCCAATGTTCATCGATCTTATATTGCTTCAATCTGAGAAGAAATGGATTATATTGATTCAAAGATCTACAATGATAATTTATCCTATCAGTATGATCAAGTAAAGGTGGTTTGGAGAACTAAATATGTTCTCCCTATTTACACCTATGGTGGGTATCTAGATTGATTTAGGGTAGGAAATCATATCTGGTTTGGCAAATATCATTTATTCTATGCATGTAATTAAAGGTAATCAAGTTATGTTATAGTAACTTATACCTATTTCCTTAACACAATGTGGATAGAAAGTATAGATCATAACATTTTTTGTGACCTCTTTATGTTGTAGAAGATTTACTGGATGAGCTATAGTATCTTCATTATGAGTGTTACATTTAGTAGATATGTTACCTCTAAGTAGATCAACAACGACTTTTACCAAATTTACCAACATGACTTCATAATGAGAAATAACTTTCTTAGTGGAAAGTGGCACATATTATTTTGGTGGTGGGTAAAATTTGGATACATATTACCCTTCTGGTTAACAATTATATGATTCAATCTTATAGTTTGTTAAATTAATGTTTGGAGGATCTCCTATTTCTTGATCTTACCACATTTTCTGGGTGTGCATCCCCTCATCGTGTATATCAATGTTAGTACTATTTCATGTAACACCCCAAGCTTCTACGGTACGCTTCTCTTCAAATAATGCGATAGCGTGTGTTGTACGCAACCTCGAGTTCTAACGCACACCACAACTAATTAAACTAGCCGTTGTGAATAGTAATACCTACTTTTTGAAATCATATATATTTTATATTTCAAAATGGACTTCATTTTTGGATTCGGAATATTGAAATTAGCCTAGGGTGAAATTTTGGTACTTTTTGGATAACTTTTATATTTTGACGAATAGTGAAAATTACTAAATTTTAATTAAAAACAACTTTTTTAATCAAAATAATTAATATTTATAAATTATGAATTTGAGTGGTTTTAAAGTATATTTAGAATATATTTTTACTATTTAATTTAATATTTGTCATTGGACATAATTGCACAATTAAACCAGACATAAACAAGTGTCAATCTTTTGATAGTTATTATCTCTTAAAAACACGCTTTTTATTTTAACAACGAGAATTAATTTTAAATTAATTTATTCCACTTCTGTGTTTTGAATTTGGAAAAATGGATTACATATTTGGAATCAGGATGTCAAAATTATGTAAATAGGTAACTTTTAGTTTTACACATTTTGAATAATTATTGCGGTAAATATTTTATTTACCATGGTTAAAGGGTAAATCCGGTAAGTAAGGGTTAATAAATAATATTATAATAATACAGAATTACCCTAAAACGTGTCCTAACCTTATTGGTGGACACATAACCGACCATGGGCATCCTTGGGTCGATTTGGGGACCCCTTGGAGCCACTTGTATGTGGTAGGGACACATTATATTAATAATGTTAAAATAAAAATAAAAATGGCATAAGCTTACATATTTTAGAAGAACAATTTTTACATAGGGTTATACATGTTGTATTTTCGATTATAAATATTAATTAGAAACCTAAAAAGATTTCCTACATAATGATATTTTATTTATAATTTTTAGACATCATATAATTTAAATTATTAATGACACAATAATTATGCAATGTTTACCTCATTAATAAATCATTTAAATAAATAATATTATAATGATTAAAATATTATCTAAAACCTGTCCAATTCTTATTGGTTGATGTTATTTAGAATATGAGTCATCTTATCTTCGACCTCAATGATTTTTGGACCATTATAAACCGAATATAATTATATTATAAAGTAATACTTTCACTCTTTCCTAAAGAGCCCCTCCTCTCCCTTATAAAAGGAGACCACTTCTACTCATTACTCACACCTCTCAAACCACTTGGCTCGTCCAAACCCTGCCCAAATAAGCTCCCCACATCCCTCACTACAACCTAGAGGCCTTAGTTTGATCATAAAGCCAACTTAAGTAGCCCTTTTGATCAAATAAAAAGAAAGAACCCGAAGAAGAGGTAATGTTTTCACCACCCCTTTTCAAGTTCCTTTCTTCTTCTACTTCTTCTTGCTTTGTTCTTACCATTATAAAATAATAACTCCAGTATCTCACATATACTGTGATGTTATTATAAATATGGTACATCCATATTCAGTATTCTATCCACCCTTTGAATAACATGTCACCATACATGCGTACGTACGGCTTACCGTCTCCACGTCGTGGGGTAATTGTTATTCAATATATTATTATTTGGATGGGTATAATAATGATGTGTAACTCATGTAAATAATAAATATAACATGTTAATGATTCTGTATATATGATATACCATCCATTTATATATTATTTTAATATCAAAAGAATGATATTGTCGCTCGTGTGTACGTACGGACTACCGTCTCCACGAACGCGATGAGATTCATTCTCCATTGTATCCATTCAAGTATAATTATCATTTGATATTTTAAAAAGAATGTTTAAGGACTTGATATCATTCTGGATATGAATAATATATAACCTATCCTTTATAAACATGTCTTACGTAACAAAACATACAAAAGAAAGCAAGTAAGTTAACACCCGAAACAACGATAATTCTAAGATATTATTATCAAATCAATATTAAAAGATCATATATGATATCATATTAATGTATATGATTTCTATATAATTTAATAACAATTATTTCACCATTATACAAGAGTTTAACCTACCCCAACCAAGGAAAATTACAAGGTAAGGGATTTTCTTATCTCACATTCAATTCCGTGAGATTTCCATTGTTCGCCACTAAATTATTGAAAGTGGTGTATTGTGTACTGCCATTTGATATATATTATCATGATTCTCTTTATATTCATGTTATTCTGTAAATTATTTGGTGGTTATTAACTTTTTTTCATACGACTCAGTTGATTAACGTGGTATGGGGGTTTTTTCATCTCACTCCTTATTCCCGTGAGATTCATGCCATATTGCCACCATCACCATTTGTGTGGTGTATATACTGCCCATTATTATATTATTTGTGTAATACACTATAATTTATGTGTATTTACATATTCATTGTATGATACCTCTTTCATGGGTTGTATGTTTCATAAGTTACCAAATTGGTAAGGGTTATTTCACAATCTCTTCATTATCCGAGGTTGTTTATACGTAATAATCTACTGGGATCTCTTTATCATCCACATCCATGTTTCTTCAAAATGTATTTCAAAACATATTTATTATTTACAAGAATATGGGTTAAAGTCATTTATACCCTTGTTTGACTTTTTATAAGAGGATTATAAAGGAATCTTTCCGTCGTTTTCAAAATAAGGTCCTTTTTAACCTTTTCGACAGAATCAAGGTAAGAATGTTTTTTTAACTTATACGGCGGGTGCGGTTATTTTCCGCCATTATAAAATCTTCAAAGCTTTCCTTACAAGCTTATAAGAATATTTTTCAAGAAAATGTTTTATTTTATATAGATCTTAAATTATTTCAGAAATAGAAAGAGATATTTCTCTAAAAAGTGTTTTGATTTCATCTATGTCAACATCCTTTGATGGATTTTACGCTTATTTGAAGTTGACTTATTATGATACAAAACTTCTATATTGTATTGAAGGTTTTGTGATATGTTTGACTGTGGATGTGCTATTTTTATACCATTCATAGTTTATGGTGAAAGTCTTGAAATTTCGTATGCTAGTTTTAATACGAATGTTTATGTTATGTTTAAACCTTTTCATATGGGAATGCATTGGACTTAATATGTGACGGGTGGAGCCTGCTATAGCTCCTCGATGCATCGGTAGGTCTCATAAGACAAACTAGTGTCTTGGCACAAGGCCTTGACAAAATCTTATTTGTAGTCTTGGCACGAGGCCTTGGCTATGTGGTTATGATAGTCTGGCATTATGCATTCCATCATTATGAAAGTGGTTATTAATTTTGCATGTGATTATGCGATTAGTAGAATATCCTTGTGAATAAGTAAATGGAATTATTTCATTTTATTTATTCCATACTATGTTGTAAGTTCAAGTTTCAAAGGCTTTTGTTTTAGTAATGCATTGCCTTAAATGTTTATGCTTATTTTGAATGTTCCGCTATATTGTTATCCTTACTGGGAATTTGAGCTCACACCTTTTCTATGTTTTATTTTTCCCAGGAAGTGAAGAAGTAAGTTATGAATGACCTGCAGGGGTATTATGAGCGGATAATAGTGTGGACTGTGGAGACATTATGTTGTTGTAGTAGTTTTTTCATTTTATGATGTAACGTAAAACTTATGAATATATCTAGTGTTTCCAAGGCTACTAAACCAATCGGTATTTCGAGATTTGATCTTTCTTATGATCATGCCAATGTTATGTAATAATGCACCGACTCTGGGTAACTAGGGTCGGGGCGTTACAGTTGGTATCAGAGGAAGTTTAGTACAAACCTTGGAAGCTAGATTTAGATAAACTCTGATTAGAGCACGTAGACCTAAGATGAACATTGAGGATTAGTATAGAAGAACTTCCTAGAATTTTGGTATTGTAGAGATTTTGTGAGTTTTCCGAGCAATACATCCCTGTCTGGATACGAGCAGGTAGAGGCGGCTCTGGCACATATGTACCTAGGGGTAAAACCCGAAAACACCGCTTTGAGCTAGACTCGAACGGGAACTGGTGCACGACAACGGGCCTTGCTGCACTCTTGGTTACGACACTCCCGGGGGATATGCTTAGGATAACTCTCATTTTCTTTACAAATCATTATGATGGGTTTATGAGTATATACTTCCTCCAAGAAAACATTTTTTATGATTATGGATTATATCCATAAATAGTTCAATTTATGTTAAGTGTTTTATATGTATGGGATTATGTATTTTGATACATAAACTGATCTAGTTTATGCTATTGTTTAGAAATGGCGCCTAGTGGAAGAAATGGAAACTGTATCAATGCACGCACTCCATGTAGGGATTTCCCTCCTGCTCAAGATAATTATAGTGGGGCTGGTGATGCAACTGGTGCCGATCAGCTAATCACCATACTGGGACAACTTACTCAGGTTATGAATAATAACCTTACCCGTATGGAGCACCCTGATCCGCAGCGTGGAGGATCAATGTTAGATCGATTCATGAGGCAACAACCACCAAAGTTCAATGGGAGTACAAATCCCTTAGTAGCTGAGAAATGGATAAATTCCCTAGAGAAAATATTTCAGGCTTTGGGGAGCAGTGAAAGGGAGAAAGTTATCATGGCAGTTTACCGCCTCACTGGAGATGCGGATTAATGGTGGTAATTGATTCAAAACATGAAGGAAGATGATGAAGTATCAAATATGGAATGGAGGGAGTTCAAAGATCTGTTTTTAGAAAAATACTTCCCTCGCGACCATCGAGCAGATATGGAAAGACAATTTCTAAGTCTGAGACAAAAGGAGGATGAGAATGTCACAAAGTATGAGGCTAACTTTACAAGGATAGCAAGGTATGCTGGTGATTATATACGCAACCCAAGAAGTAATATTGATCATTTATTTTATGGGTTAAAACCATTTCTCCGTCGAGCATTAGTCTCACAATCCTTTTCATCGTACGAAGACATTGTCTCATGTGCTATCAAGTCCGAAAAGGAATTCTCTAAGTCCTACGACTTTAAAGCAAAGAAAGAGAAGAAGAGACCTGCTGATCAATCTGGGAATGGAAATAAGGGGAAGAAGGGAAATGTTGAATATCAATCTTGTGGTAAATGCGGGAAGAAACATCATGGTACTTGCTTGAAGGGAATGAGATTCTGTTACAAGTGTGGTGAAAAAGTCCACCAAGATCGTGATTGCAAGGGGAAAAAGGAAGCTACCAACGTTCAGTGCTACAATTGCAGGGAGATGGGGCATTATGCAAATGAATTTCCTAAGCGTCAAGAGAACTTACCTCAGAAAAGGCCAAGGGATCAAGGCCAGGCTTATGCTATCACTACTGCTGAGGTAGAAGCTCCAAAAGACGTGGTGGCTGGTAATTTAATGGTTTCCTCAAGTTTAGAAAATGCATTATTTGACTCTGGATCGTCACATTGTTTCATATCTTCCCAGTTTTCTAAGAAAATTAGATATTTCCAATTTGATTTAATAAGGGAGTTGTCAGTTAAAACTCCTAAGGGAAGTATCATTGCAACAAAGTTTTGTGAATCAGTCCCCATTAGAGCACATAAATTTTCTTTATCTGCTGATCTCATCGTCATACCTATGATTGAGTTTGATATAATCCTCGGTATGGAATGGATTTTGGACTATGATGCGAAGATTTATTGTAAGAAGAAAGAGGTTATGATTCTTGATGATAATGATAAGGAACACCTTATTTTTAGAGTAGAATTGTCACCACCTAATTCTTATTTAGATCCACCCCCAGTAGCTCAACAAAATTCAATTATAGGGGAGGAAGAGAATGAAATAACTGTCTGTGAGGAAAGGAATGTTCAAATTGAGGATGTACCTGTTGTGAAAGAATTTGTAGATGTATTTCCGGAAGATTTACCTGGACATCCTCCAGAACGAGAAGTTGAGTTTTCCATTGATTTGATTCCTGGATCAAGGCCTATATCGAAGACCCCTTATAGAATGTCCACTGTAGAATTAGTCGAACTAAAGAAACAACTAGAGGAATTGAGTAATAAGGGATTTATTTGCCCTAGTGTTTCTCCATGGAGAGCCCCTGTTCTTTTTGTTAAAAAGAAAGATGCATCTATGAGGTTATGTATCAACTACAGGGAGATCAATGCTATAACGATAAAGAACAAGTATCCCCTACCTCGTATTGATGATTTATTTGACCAACTGCATGGAGCTAAATACTTTTCAAAGATTGAACTTCGATCTGGATACCATCAGTTGTGTGTGAAGAAGGAAGACATTCCGAAAACAGTATTTCGAACCAGGTACGGGTATTACCAGTTTACTGTAATGCCGTTTGGATTGACTAATGCACCATCTGTATTCATGGATCTGATGAATAGAGTTTTCAAGGAGTATCTCGATGAATTTGTGGTGGTATTTATTGATGATATCTTGGTATACTCCAAAACCTACGAAGATCATGAAAATCACTTGCGCATTATCTTGAAGACTCTGAGGAGGAATGAATTATATGGGAAGTTTAGCAAGTGTGAATTCTGGCTATAGGAGATTTCTTTTCTTGGCCATATTGTCTCTAAAGATGGAATCTCTGTTGATCCTTCTAAGACCAAGGCAATCCAAGAATGGCCAGCACCTACGATTATAACTGAGGTACGTAGTTTTATTGGTTTGGCAGGTTATTATCGACGTTTCGTCTAGAATTTTGCCCAATTGGCTAACCCATTAACGAAGCTCACACGTAAAGGGGTTAAATTTGTTTGGACAAAAGAGTGTGAAGAATGTTTCGAAGAACTGAAGAGAAGATTAGTCAATGCTCCTATATTGACTCTACCATCGGGGAATGATGAGTTCGTTATTTATAGTGATGCATCAAAGAAAGGACTTGGCTGTGTCCTTATGCAGAATGATAGAGTTATTGCCTATGCATCATGACAGTTGAAAATTCATGAACAAAACTACCCTACTCATGATCTTGAGTTAGCAGCTGTGATCTTTGCTTTGAAGATATGGAGGCACTACCTCTATGGTGAAAAATGTGAGATTTATACTAATCACAAGAGTTTGAAGTATATTTTCTCACAAAAAGAACTCAACATGAGGCAAAGGAGATGGCTTGAATTACTCAAGGATTATGATTGCACGATACACTACCACCCGGGGAAAGAAAACAAGGTGGCAGATGCTTTGAGTAGAAAATACCATGGTGTTTTGAACATGATGAGAATTGAAAGGGATCTAATTTTCTTGGATCTAGTGATGATGGACATGGGAATAACCAGGGAATGTGAAACATCAATTATTTTTCAAATGGTTGCCAAACCATCTTTACTAGAAAAGATTAAGAGTTCTCAGACCAATGATGAAGAATTTCAGAAGAAGATTAAAGCTGTGAATGATGGGAGATTGAGAGACTTTGTGTATGAAGATCGAATTTTGAAATTTGGGAAGAGACTTTGTGTTCCCGATTTACATGATCTAAAAAGGGAATTGCTGGATGATGCACATAGTTCCAATTTCTCAATACACCCTAGGAGCACCAAAATGTATAGAGATTTGAAAGAACATTTTTGGTGGTACAACATGAAGAGGGAGATTTCTGATTTTGTGTCAAGATGTATGGTTTGTCAACAAGTGAAAGCTGGAAGGCAACAGCCTGGAGGAGTCATGCAACCTCTTCCCATACCGGAGTGGAAATGGGACAATATTACGATGGACTTTGTCATGGGGCTACCAAAGACTCCTAGAAGGAACGATGCAATATGGGTTATTGTTGATCGTCTTACCAAGTCAGCACATTTTCTTGCTATAAGAGAAGATCTACCCCTGGAATGTCTAGCAAGACTATATATTAATGAAGTTGTGAGACTTCATGGAGTACCCTTATCGATTGTTTCTGATCGTGATCCCCGTTTTACTTCAAGATTTTGGAAAAGTCTTCAGAAATCCCTGGATACGGAACTTCATTTGAGCACTGCTTACCACCCTCAGACAGATGGACAATCAGAACGGACTATTCAGACCTTAGAAGACATGTTGAGATCTTGCTCACATGATTTTCAGGGTATGTGGGATCAATATTTACCACTGGTAGAATTTTCCTATTACAATAGCTTCCATTCAAGTATTCAGATGGCACCATATGAAGCATTATACGGAAAGAGATGTCATACACCAAACTGTTGGGATGACATTGGTGAAAGAATACTTGTAGGCCCAGAACTGGTGGAGGAAACATTGGAAAAGGTGAAGGTAATCCAAAATCACCTCAAAGCAGCTCAAAGTAGGCAGAAGAGCTATGCCGATAATCGAAGGAAGGATTTGGAATTTCAAGTCGGTGATCATGTTTTCCTGAAGGTATCTCCGTGGAAGGGAGTCATACGTTTTGGTAAGAAAGGTAAATTGAGTCCTAGGTACATCGGACCTTTCGAAATTCTAGAACGAATTGGGGCTGTAACTTACCGATTGGTAATGCCGCCAAGTCTCTCCAAAGTTCACGATGTGTTCCACATATCTCTATTGAGAAAATACATGCCTGACCCAACGCATGTACTCACCTATGAGGAATTAGAGCTGGAACCCGATCTGTCTTATTGCGAAGAGCCCGTCAAGATTCTTGATACAAGAGAACAAGTACTGAGAAACCGGATGACACGTCTGGTAAACGTTTTGTGGAGAAACCATAAGATGGAAGAGGCAACGTGGGAACTAGAGGAACTTATGATGAAGAACCACCCGAGTCATTTCATGCGATAGTAGTCTAGAAATTTCGAGGATGAAATTATTTGAAGGAGGGGAGAATGTAACACCCCAAGCTTCTACGTTACGCTTCTCTTCGAATAATGCGATAGCGTGTGTTGTACGCAACCTCGAGTTCTAACACAAACCACAACTAATTAAACTAGCCATTGTGAATAGTAATACCTACTTTTTGAAATCATATATATTTTATATTTCAAAATGGACTTCATTTTTGGATTCGGAATATTGAAATTAGCCTAGGGTGAAATTTTGGTACTTTTCGGATAACTTTTATATTTTGATGAATAGCGAAAATTACTAAATTTTAATTAAAAACAACTTTTTTAATCAAAATAATTAATATTGATAAATTATGAATTTGAGTGGTTTTAAAGTATATTTAGAATATATTTTTACCATTTAATTTAATGTTTGTCATTGGACATAGTTGCACAATTAAACCAGACATAAACAAGTGTCAATCTTTTGATAGTTATTATCTCTTAAAAACACGTTTTTTATTTTAACAACGGGAATTAATTTTAAATTAATTTCAGCCACTTCTGTGTTTTGAATTTTGAAAAATGGATTACATATTTGGAATCAGGATGTCCAAATTATGTAAATAGGTAACTTTTATTTTTACACATTTTGAATAATTACTGCGGTAAATATTTTATTTACCATGGTTAAAGGGTAAATCCGGTAAATAAAGGTTAAAAAATAATATTATAATAATACAAAATTACCCTAAAACGTGTCCTAACCTTTTTGGTGGACACATAACCGACCATGGGCATCCTTGGGTCGATTTGGGGACCCCTTGGAGCCACTTGTATGTGGTAGGGACACATTATATTAATAAAGTTAAAATAAAAATAAAAAAGGCATAAGCTTACATCTTTTAGAAGAACAATTTTTACATAGGGTTATACATGTTGGATTTTCGATTATAAATATTCATTAGAAATATAAAATGATATCCTACATAATTATAATTTATTTATAATTTTTAGACATCAAATAATTTAAATTATTAATGACACAATAATGATGCAATGTTTACCTCATTAATAAATCATTTAAATAAATAAGATTATAATAATTAAAATATTATCTCAAACCTGTCCAATTCTTATTGTTTGATGTTATTTAGAATATGAGTCATCTTATCTTCGACCTCAATGATTTTTGGACCATTATAAACCGAATATAATTATATTATAAAGTAATACTTTCACTCTTTCCTAAAGAGCCCCTCCTCTCCCTTATAAAAGGAGACCACTTCTACTCATTCCTCACACCTATCAAGCCACTTGGCTCGTCCAAACCTTGCACAAATAATCTCCCCACATCCCTCACTACAACCTAGAGGCCTTAGTTTGATCAGAAAGACAACCTAAGGAGCCCTTTTGATCAAATCAAAAGGAAGAACCCGAAGAAGATGTAATGTTTTCACCACCCCTTTTCAAGTTCCTTTCTTCTTCCACATCTTCTTTCTTTGTTCTTACCATTCTAAAATAATAACTCAAGTATCTCACATATACTGTGATGTTATTATAAATATGGTACAACCATATTCAGTATTCTATCCACCCTTTGAATAACATGTCACCATACGTGCGTACGTACGGCTTACCGTCTCCACGTCGTGGGGTAATTGTTATTCAATATATTATTATTTGGATGGGTATAATAATGATGTGTAACTCATGTAAATAATAAATATAACATGTTAATGATTCTGTATATATGATATACCATCCATTTATATATTATTTTAATATCAAAAGAATGATATTGTCGCTCGTGTTTACGTACGGACTACCATCTCCACGAACGCGATTAGATTCATTCTCCATTGTATCCATTCAAGTATAATTATCCTTTGATGATTTAAAAAAGAATGTTTAAGGACTTTATATCATTCTGGATATGAATAATATACATCCTATCCTTTATAAACATGTCTTACGTAACAAAACATATAAAAGAAAACAAGTAAGTTAACACCCGAAACAATGATAATTATAAGATATTATTATCAAATCAATATTAAAAGATCATATATGATATCATATTAATGTATATGATTCCTGTATAATTTAATAACAATTATTTCACCATTATACAGGAGCTTAACCTACCCCAACCAAGGAAAAGTACAAGGTAAGGGATTTTCTTATCTCACATTCAATTCCGTGAGATTTCCATTGTTCGCCACTAAATTATTGAAAGTGGTGTTTTGTGTACTGCCATTTGATATATATTATCATGATTCTCTTTATATTAATGTTATTCTGTAAATTATTTGGTGGTTATTAACTTTTGTCCATACGACTCAGTTGATTAACGTGGTATGGGGGTTTTTCATCTCACTCCTTATTCCCGTGAGATTCATGCCATATTGCCACCATCACCTTTTGTGTGGTGTATATACTGCCCATATTTATATTCTTTGTCTAATACACTATAATTTATGTGTATTTACATATTCATTGTATGATACCTCTTTCATGGGTTGTATGTTTCATAAGTTACAAAATTGGTAAGGGTTATTTCACAATCTCTTCATTATCCGAGGTTGTTTATACGTAATAATCTACTGGTATCTCTTTATCATCCACATCCATGTTTCTTCAAAATGTATTTCAAAACATATTTATTATTTACAAGAATATGGGTTAAAGTCATTTATACCCTTGTTTGACTTTTTATAAGAGGTTTATAAAGGAATCCTTTCGTCGTTTTCAAAACAAGGTCCTTTTTATCTTTTTCGACAGAATTAAGGTAAGAATGTTTTTTTTAACTTATACGGCGGGTGCGGTTATTTTCCACCATTATAAAATCTTAAAAGCTTTCCTTACAAGCTTATAAGAATATTTTCAAGAAAATGTTTTATTTTATATGGATCATAAATGATTTAAAAAATAGAAAGAGATATTTCTTTAAAAAGTGTTTTGATTTCATCTATGTCAACATCCTTTGATGGATTTTACGCTTATTTGAAGTTGACTTATTATGATACAAAACTTCTATATTTTATTGAAGGTTTTGTGATATGTTTGACTGTGGATGTGCTATTTTTATACCATTCATAGTTTATGGTGAAAGTATTGACATTTCGTATGCTAGTTTTAATACGAATGTTTATGTTATGTTTAAACCTTTTCATATGGGAATGCATTGGACTTAATATGTGACGGGTGGAGCCCGCTATAGCTCCTCGATGCATCGATAGGTCTCATGAGACAAACTAGTGTCTTGGCACAAGGCCTTGACAAAATCTTATTTGTAGTCTTGGAACGAGGCCTTGGCTATGTGGTTATGATAGTCTGGCATTATGCATTCCATCATTATGAAAGTGGTTATTGATTTTGCATGTGATTATTCGATTAGTAGAATATCCATGTGAATAAGTAAATGGAATTATTTCATTTTATTTATTCCATACTATGTTGTAAGTTCAAGTTTGAAAGGATTTTTTTTAGTAATGCATTGCCTTAAATGTTTATGCTTATTTTGAATGTTCCGCTATATTGTTATCCTTACTGGGCATTTGAGCTCACCCCTTTTCTATGTTTTATTTTTCCCAGGAAGTGAAGAAGTAAGTTATGAATGACCTGCAGGGATATTATGAGGGGATAATAGTGTGGACTGTGGAGACATTATGTTGTTGTAGTAGTTTTTTCATTTTATGATGTAATGTAAAACATATGAATATATCTAGTGTTTCCAAGGCTACTAAACCAATCGGTCTTTTGAGATTTGATCTTTCTTATGATCATACCAATGTTATGTAATAATGCACCGACTCTGGGTAACTAGGGTCGGGGCGTTACATTTCAGGCTTATAATTCCTCATTATATACTTTTATTCCAACTTCATGTTCACTTTTATGTACAAAAATAATATAAAAACCATTTAATGATGTAAATAAATTCATAGTAATCATATATTCATTAGTTTCAGAATACTATAAATCCTCATCAATGACTAAGTTCCCTTTGAAAGATAAAATGTAATCCTTATATGAATTTCCATTTTCATAGGAATAATTTATCTTATAACAGAATATATATATATATATATTCCTTTTCATTTATATGGTCACCACACAATGTTTTTTGAATGGAAATCCTAATTTAGTACCCTATACCATACACCAAATGTGACACTAAAAAATGATATATTTCAAGAAACACAAGTAGTGTAAACTGTATGAGGACTTCTTTTATTGATACACCTTGTTTCAAAAAGGCCAAATTTCATGGAATAAGAAGAGATAAAGAAACACCCCAACACTATGATATGGGTTTGAAACTGTTCAATATCTGTCAATAATGTAACTTATGGTGAGTTTGATGGATTTGGGTGTACTGGTGGAGATAAAATTACATCCAACAATATAGGTGGTTGTTTCGCCAATGATAACATTGTAATTGTTATAACTATAATTTTGAAAATTTTAATTTTATTTATTCAAGATCTATGTCATGACTCGCCTTCACCAAAATGAGGAAAGGGACAGAAGATTTCCAGAATTTTCCTTCTTCAAGTTGAAGGAGAGATAATGACCCCCGAGATCCGCCTTCAATAGGTCCCGGAGTGGCGACTAGCACCAAGGGCACAAATTCACATGTTAAATAAAAGGCATTAACCTTTTTCTTTTTATAGGATCGGGAGATAAGATAGTAAATCCCAAAAAACTAAAACTGAATGTGCATGTCGACTGAAAGAAAACTGTTCCCATATGAAAGTTCAAAGGAAAAAAATACAAGTCACAAAACTCAAAATATAAAAATATAACAAGAAAAGGGAAAAAACAACAACTACTACCCCAAAGTTCCAAGATATTGTGGTTCCAAACAATCCCTGAAGTCCTCCTAGAATCCAAAAAGCAATTTATATACGTATGGTGATCCTAAAAATATACTCAGTAGGGGAACCCAAAGACTCTCGTGCACAAGTGAAGAGACAGTCTAATGTCTTGTTGAAAAAGAAGTAACCAAACCCCCTAACAAGGTAAACTATCCACCCAAGTCTCACCAAGGCACACTCCCAAAATAACGCAGGTAAAGTAAAGTATAGTATTATCACATCGATATTTGGGTACCCCACGCAACATTCCCACTAGTTCATGAAGACATCCTTTGCATCAAACCAATCCCACCATTCTCACCGTAGTCCTACTACCATAACCCTCACGTACACACCTGGGACATAACCACTATCCTACCCATAGACACCTAGGGCACAACCACCACACATAACCATACCCTCAAACACCTCAGTCTGAACAACTACTGCCATGCCTGAAGACACATGGGCCTCATCCTAAAGACACTTGGGAAAAAACAAGCCCGCAATCACCTGGGCCAACCACCATAACTACCTCGCTCGAAGATTTTTGGTCTAATAATGGACTTCAGGCAATCACAGCCTGCCCTAAGAGTCTTGGGCTATTCAGGAAAGGGAGCATAAAATGAGCTAATAAACAGCCACTCATAGGAGTGTCTGAAAAAACACCCTCCCCCATGAAATGGGAGTGTTCGTCACTTAAGTGGTCAACATGGGTAGGGCACGAATAAGAAACATAAAAACTACAAGTATATACATAAGTAAACAAGCACTCAAACCAACCTAGGGTTCCGAAACAAACCTAAGCACAAACACCACATAACTATTCATCCATAAAAGGTATACCACCCAAATCCAGGTCAAAATCCATCCCAGAAACAATTTCCCCATTTATATCATTCTTGTTCTCATGTTCAAGTGACCCATTTAGGTGAATTATTGAACTACCGGGAAACTAATAGGCATAAACGCAAGCCATGAAAAGTGAAACAACCAAACAACAGTTTAAGTATTCACACCCGGTTCTCTTGTTATGTCACAACAACAAACGGATAAGTCAGATCCCTCAAAGTACTGGAACCAAAGAAAACCCGAGACAGAGCCCCATGTCCCAAAAATCTAGGGCCCAACAGTTTCTCAACAACAGAGGATTCCACCCCAATTCATGATATAAGCAGAGTAATCACCCAGCATCATATTCACAACTAGAAAAAGTATAACAATAGGGGATCCCATCCCCACTCATATGACCCCAACAATCGGTTTGTGAAAGAAACAACCAAACCACTACCACCAACACAATGCAGGATCATGATTGTATTTTCAGATTTAAAAGATTTAACACACTCCATGTTTTCAATTACGCTTTACTTTAACCGGGGTTATCACAGAAACAGGTTGATCCTGGTGCTTTAATTTTATTTAACCGAGTGTACGTAATTAACCAATTCCACGTTATGGTTATTTAAACATCCAAAAGAACCCGGGTTCTTTTGTGTGCAAAGAGAGACCACCAAAGACCATGATTTTCAGTGAGCATAGGCACGTACATTTCACAACACACAACAACATAAGAGAGTAAAGAAGAACATTGATCGCTCCCCCTTTCATTCATTAAAGGTCCGTTAATTATCTTCATTATGTTTGGTTTCATCAATTTCCATAGAGAAAAAATCATGCCCACCCCTCTTGATACATAGACGGAGAGACAAAGGATAAAATACCTACTTGGACAATCAAAGATTGACATTTTTCTCCATGCGGCAAGAACAAGGGCTGAACGATTTACAAGAGAGGGACCTCAGGAACTCCAAGGACGAGTAGGCGACTTTATCCTGGGTACACCACAAGTCTCATGAAAGAGGGACTTCAAGAGCACTAGGGAGAAGAGAGAAGTAGGCCAAAAGGAAGAAGGGGAAGAAGAACTTCTTTTGAGATATATAGATAAAATCATGTTGTTACGGTATATGAGAAATTTGAATTCTTTGAATTCGAATCGTGACTCCCCATGCGGTTGGGTGGTTAAACACAATGGAATATCTTTTTATTTAATGATCCCCATTGGAAATGTGGTAACAGGTGTGATTTTGAAGAATCTAATAAAACAGAGGGGCATCATACAAGAAAACACTACTAGGATGGTTTGGGTGGGTTTCTCCACCATTAGGATTTTTAAAACATTGACTGAGGTCTTAAAAAAGGCCTTGAACCACTTCCAACAATTAGAAAGGGCCTAAAAGTTTTGTTGATGGGAGGCTGCAGAAGAAAATCCATCCAAGAATGGGTGACACTGATCGGTCATGCCGATTGGTCATGCCGATCGGTCTCTCTGAATTTTGGAAAAGGAAGGGGTCATGAGGGTCTGGGCCCTTACATGAGATACCTCTCAAACCATTCTCGCCGCCAAGAATCAAAACCAGACCTGGAGAAAAGAGGGGTGGTCTGAAAAACCAACCTGGAAAAAACCTCTCATGAGTGAACCTCTCTGACACAGGGGAACACCTTATCCCCTGAACAAACACAAATTCCCAACCGTTCCTTTCCCTGTGCAACAATGCAAAACAAGGGATAAACTGTCCAGTCCAGTGGGAGAGGGGTTTCCCTTCCTCCATGTTAAGATATTATCCGCTTTGGGCGGCACTGACTCGCCCTCACAGGTTTAGGCGCATCCACTTTAATGCGTCTTAACTAGGGATCAGGTCCCCCCTCACTATTCTTTAATACACTTCAAACACACATCCACAAAAAAGTAAACTGCACATCCCTAGTCAACAAGGTAAAACATTATATAGTAAACATGTACTGACCAAATAAGATACAACTCGAAATATCTCGGGGTATTGGGCACACATCTATTCTTCTCTCCCTCAGGTTCTCTCCTCAATTCCACCATGTCTCCATAACACATGAACCAAGGGAATGGTTTTCCCATGTAGCATTTATCCTCATGACCCATGATCATCCCTGGTCGCTCCACGAAGGTTCCATCATCTTTGATATCTTGCTCTCCCCAATCGAGGATGTGCGAAACATAGTGCATATATCATCAGATCTAGGACACATGGAATACATCGTGTATTCTCAGTAGCGGTGGTGGTAGTGCTAGATGATAAGACACTTCACCAACCCGCCATAACACCTCGAAGGATTCGATGAACCTGGGAGAAAACTTACTTCCCCTGCCAAACCTCTACTGTCTACGCCGAGGGGAGACCTTCAAGAACACGTGGTCCCTGACCTCGAACTCCAAGGGTCTCATCCAATCATCGACATATGACTTCTTCCAGTCCTGGGCCACCTTCATCCTCTTTCGTATAAGCTAAACCTTCTCTGTCGTGCTCTGTACCACCTCCGGGACAAGAACAACTACTTCCCCAACCTCAGTCCATCACACGTCTGAGCGACAAGACCTTCCATATAGGGCTTCGAATAGATCCATGCCAATGGAAGAGTGAAAGATACTATTGTAGGTGAACTATACTAGAGTCAAGTGTCGGACCCATGATCCCCTAAAGTTTAGGACGCTTGCTCGGAGCATATCTTCCAATGTATGGATGGTCCACTCTATCTGCCCAACTGTCTGGGGGTGGAAGGCAGTGCTAAGGCGCAGCTAGGTGCCAAAAGCATGTTGCAAACCCCTTCAGACTCGTGAGGTAAATCGTGCATCCCTATCTGATACTATGGACCTCATAACTCCAAGAAACCTCACTAACTCATCTACATACCTCCGTGCTAGAGCGTCCACTGCACTCGACTACTTGATCCCCAGAATGTGAGTCGATTTTGTCATCTGGTCTACTACTACCCAGTTGGCATCACAGTCTCCTTGCACCTTGGGTAGTCCTGTGATGAAATCCATTGAGATGTCTTCCCACTTCCACTCGGGGACATCTAAAGGATGCAACTACCCACCTAGAACACAGTGTTCATCCTTCACCTGCTGATACACTAGGCACTTGGCCACAAACTCTACCACTGCTCGCTTTACTCTAGGGCACAAAAACTATCTCCTCAGACCCTGGTACAACTTGGAAACTCCTGTGCATACTGCTAGAGGTGAGATGCAGAATTCACCATGAAACCTATCAATCATTTCCTTCAGAATGAAAAAATTATCACAGAGAAGCATCTAATTATGACCATCCTCTGAACACCCTTATGGGGCATCATCTTTGCTAACCCGGTCGCGCAACACTTCACTCTCCGAGTCTCCCCACTGAGACTCCTCCACCTGACGCAACAGAGAAGACTTTACTATCATCTAATATAGGTATCCTCTACCACTATCCATCTTCGCCTCAAGGTGAAAGGCAACCAACTCCTCCATCGCCTTCCAAGCGTCTGCCGACTTCTGGAACACATCCTTATGCAACCTCATACTCAAAGAATCAGCCCCAACGTTCCATTTTCCAAAATTGTAGGAAATATCAATCTCATAATCCTGGAGGAACTCCATACACCTTCACTGCCGTATGTTTAGGTTCTGCTGGGAGAAGATATACCTCATGCTTTTGTGATCCGTGAAGACTACAAAGCGTTCTCCGATGAGGTAATGCCACCACAACTTTAGTGAGAAAATGACTACTGTAAGCTCCAGATTGTGGGTCACATAATTACGATCATGAGGGCGTAGCTGCCCAGAACCATAAGAGATCACCCCTTGTCTCTGCATCAAAACTCATCTGAGTCCTTGCACTGAAGCATCAAAGAACACCTCATACACCACCCCTTCTTCTGGTAGTCTCGACAATGGGCCACTAACCAACATCTCTATTAGATAGATGAACGTTGCCTCGCACTGCTCGCTCCATGAGATAGCCTGGTCCTTCTTGGTCTATCCTGTAAAAGTGGCTGTAACTTGGGAGAAGTTGGGTATGAACCTCCAATAATAAACTGCCAGCCCAAGGTAACTACGAACCTCTGACACGTTCTTGGGTGCTGCCCAAGAAACAACCGCCTCAACCTTTGATGGGTCCACTGCTACCCCCTGCTCAGACACTATGTTCCCAAGGAAGTCCACTCCTCGCATCCAGAACATGCATTTCGACAACATCACATAGAGCCGGTGCTGTCAGAGGTCCCCCAAAACCATCCTCAGGTTCTCTACATGGTCCTCCTCTGATCTTGAATATATCAGGATGTCTTCGATGAACATGACTACGAACTAATCTAGATACTCCTGTAAGACAGAGTTAATAAGCCCCATGAACACGGCTGGAGCATTTGTAACGCAAAATGAAATGACTATGAACTTGAAGTGCCCATATCTGCATCTGAAGGCCGTCATCGATATTTCACCCTCCTTCACCCTCAACTGGTGATATCCAGACCGCAGGTCGATCTTCGAGAAGAATCTTTCCCCCTTCAGTTGGTCAAAGAGATCTCCTATCCTCGAAAGAAGGTATAGATTCTTGATTGTCACCTGATTCATCCTCCTGTAGTCTATGCAAAACCCGAGACCACCGTCTCCCTTCTTCGTGAACAATACTGGAGCACCCCACGGTGACGCACTTGGTCGGACATAACCCCTCTTCATCAGGTCGTCAATCTTAATCTTCTACTCTCGTATCTCCGAAGTTGCCATAGCTGTAAGGTAAACACGGATTGCCTAAGCCCAATTAGTACAGAATATTGTTCTTAAATTTTCTTTAAACTTATTTTAATTTTAATTTCCCAAACAACCCCGAAACACGAGATCATAAGTCATTATGATGGAAGTACCATTTCTAGGGCCTCTACCCTAGAATCAGTGTAGTCTCACTTGGTTGTTTGGTAGTTCTAGAGTCCTTGCATCAGATCACAGGGGGACCTGAAATCCCATGTCTTAGCTAGTCTTCCCTGGCCTAATTCACGCACCAGGGTCACCTTACAATGTTTCCCTACCGTCCCATGCAATCCTCACTATTCCTAACTTCAGACTCCATCCTAACTCTCAACCTCTAAACTGATACCATTCTGTCACAACCTGCCATCACCAAGATGAATGAAGGGACATCAGATTGCCAGACCCATCATTCTTCATGTTGAAGGAGAGATAAGGACCTCCGACACCCGCCTTCAATAGGTCATGTAGTGGTGACTAGCACCAAGGGCATAAATTCACATGTTAAATGGAAGGCATTACCTTTTTTATTTTAATAGGATCGGGAGATGAGATTGTAACAACCACAACACCAAAACTAAATGTGCAAGTACGGTTGAAAGTAAACCATTCCAATTTCCATGTTCAAAGGTAAAAGATACAAGTCACAAAACTCAAAAGGTAAAAAGATAACAAGAAAAGGAAAACAAAAATAGCAACTAAACCAAAGGTCCAAGCTAGTATGGTTCCGCACGATCCCTGAAGTCCTCTTAGAATCCTGAAAGCAGTTTATATACGTAGAGTGAGCATACAAATATACTTAGTAGGGGAACCGAAAGACTCTCATGCACAAGTGAGGAGACATTCTAATGTATCATGGAAAAAGAAGTAACCAAAACACCTAACATGGTAAACTATCCACCAATGTCTCACCAAGTCACACTCCCAAAATAACGCAAGGAAAATATAGTAATAGCACATCAATATTTGGGTACCATGCTCCACTTTCCCACTGGTTATGGAAGACATCTAACGCATCGAACCAATCCTGCCATTCTCACTGCAGTCCCACTGCCAAACCCCGCCCACACACACCTGGGCCACAACCTCACCGCAGTCCCACTGCCAAACCCCGCCTGCAAACACCTGTGCCATAAACATTATCCCGCATGCAGACACCTAGTCCCCAACCACCACACATAACCATACCCGCAAACACCTAGTTCAGAACAATTACTGCCACACCCAAAGACACATGGGCCTCATCCCGAATACACTTGGGAAACAACCTGCCCGCAAAAACCTGGGCCAACCACCACAACTACCCCGCCCAAATATTCTAGGCCTAGTAATGGACATCATGCCATCACATCCTACCTAAAGAGTCTTGGGATATTCGGGAAAGGGAGTAGAAAACGAGCTAATAACTAGCCACTCATAGGTGTTTTTGGAAAAACACCCTCCCCCATGAAATTGGAGTGTTCGACACATAAGTTATCATCTTGGGTGGGGCGCGAATAAGAAACATTAAAATTACAAGTATATACATAATTAAACAAGCACTCAACCCAAACTAGGGTTCCGAAACCAGCCTAAGCACAAACACTACATCACTATTCATTCATGAAAGGTATACCACCCACAACCAGGTCACAATCCATCCCAGAACCAATTTCCCCATTTATATCATTCTTGTTCTCATGTTCAAGTGATACCATTTAGGTGAATTTTTTCACTACCGAGAAACTAATAGGCATAAATGTAAGACAAGAAAAGAGAAACAACCCAAAAATAGTTTAAGCATTCACACTCGATTCTCTTGTAATATCCAAAAAACAAAGGGACAAGTGATATCCTTCAATGTAATAGACCCAAAGAAAACCTGAGACACAACACCGTGTCCCCAAAATCCAGGATCCAGTGTTTTCTCAACAAAAGAGGATTCCTCCCCAATTACTTATATAAGCAGAGTAATCACACATCCTTAGGTTCACAACCAGTGAAAGTATAACAACAAGGGATTATATCCATACACATATAACCCCAGCAATCGGTCCGTTAAATAAACAACCAAACAACTAAACCAACACAAGGAAGGCTCATGCAAGTATTTTATGTTTTAAAAGATTTAACACAATCCATGGTTTCAATTCCATTGTACATTAACCAGGGTTATCACAGAAAAGGGTTGATCTTGGTGCTTTATGTTTATTTAACCGAGTATACGTAGTTAACCAATTCAACGTTAAGGTCATTAAAAAATCCAGGAGCACCCAGGATCTTTAGTGTGCAAAGAGATACCACCAACGACCATGATTTTTAGTGATCATAGGCCTGTACAATTCACAACACACAACAACATAAGAGAGTAATGAATAACATCGATCACACCCCCTTTAATTCTTTAAAGGTCCATTCATTATCTTTGTTAAGTTCAGTTTCATAAATTTCCTCAGAGACAAAAGCATCCCCTCCCCGCTCGATACACAGAAGGAGAGACGAAGGATAAAATAAATACTTGGACGATCAAAGATCAACGTTTTTCTCCACGGACTAAGAACATGGGATGCATGATTTGTAGGGAGGGACCTTGGGAACTCCAAGGATGAGAGTAAAACTTCATCCTGGGCGCACCATAAGTCTCAGGAAGGAGGGACTTCAAGCACACTAGGGAGAACAGATAAGTCATCCAAAAGGAAGAAGGAAGAAGAAGAACATCTTCTATGATATATAGATAAAATCTCATTGTTATGGGATATGAGAAATTTGAATGATTTGAATTCGGATCGTGATTCCCCATGCGGTTGGGTGCTTACACACGATGGAATAAATCGTTATTTAATGATCCCCATTGAAAAGTTGGTAGCAACTGTGATTTTAATGAATCTAATAAAACATAGGGGCATCATATGAGAAATCACATCTAGGTTGGTTTAGGAGGGTCGCCCCACCCTCAGAATTTATAAAACATTTATTGATGGCTTAAAACGACCTTGAACCACTGAAAACGGTTAGAAAGGTCCTAAAAGCGTGGTTATGGGGGAGGCTGTAGAAGAAAAGCCCACCGAGGATGGGTGACACTGATTGGTCTCAACGATCGGTCGCACCGATCGGTTGTGCCGATTGGTCTCGCATATCGGTCATGCCGAAATTTGGCAAAGGAAGGGGTCATGAGTGTCTGGGCCATTAAAATTTGGTTCTAGAATGGCCTCCAAGATATTGGTACTCTCTATAAGGGATTATTTTTAACTAAGAATATTTTTTTCATTGAGTATCCATCTATTCAATATTCTTAGATTCCATGTATAGAATCCTATTAATGGATCACTCCCCTTGAAGTCATATTTTATAATATTTAGAGATGGAAGGATATCATTGTATAAACTATTTAGAATATCATAATTCGAGTCTATATTATATCTTGATGCAATAAAATTACATGTTGTACCACATAATGAACATTGTGGGGCAATTAGCTGAGTGAAATACATAGAACCATACATTTCAGATATGTTGATAAGAAAAAATGTGGGGTCTAACTAATTATTTAGTGGTTTTTATTATAAAACCGAGGAACACATGTTAGAGACACTCACTCATTTTTTTTGGAATTTGGATTTTGTGTTAGGAACCAAGATTTTACTATATAATTTTACATTTTAAATAACATTGTGACCAGTAAATGGTTTTAACTAAAATAGTATACTAAAATTATTTGTGACATATTAGTTAACTATTATTATAAGATTAAAAAAAATATATAATAAATATAATGATAATAATATATTATAATATATAACTTTTAAGATTGTAAATAATTTATTTTCAATGTATTTGGTAGAGTATAATTAATATAAATGTATAATATTTCAAAGAATTTTTTTAAAGAATCATTAATTTTATCCAGATAAGATGAATTGTCCAATTGTAATATATAAGGCATATATATATATATAATATAAAATTTAAAATAATATTAAATAGAATTAATAATACATAATGATAAAAAATTATTTTTTTGATAAAAAGTAGTTTTTCATTTATATTATTTATTTTTCATTTAATTTTTTTTAATTTTTATAATTTCAATTTAAGAAAATGAAAATCATTTCTAAACATATAATAACTATATTATATTAGGATAATTTATTTACTTTTTAGAAATAGTAAATTTTTGGAGAATAGTGAAAATAGAATTTTTACCAAAACTTTAACTTTAAAATTATATATGAATGTCATAAACGATTAAAAAAAATTCAATTTAACAATTATATTTTTAAGAAGTAAAATTTTCTACATTAATAACTAAATTTTCAATTTATAAAACCAATTATTATAATTTGTGAGGAATTATTAATATTTTCCAATAAAAACTATTTTAGTTACTTATTATAATTAAATTTTATTTTGGTAAAACTCAGATTTGTATTTCTATTAAAATAACATAAAATTTACTTGATTTTTAATAAACCAATTTATTTCATGTAAGTCAAATACATTTATAATTTTTCCTTTCACATATTATTTGAGGCTAAAAATAATCCATTTCTAAAAAAAAATTACGCATTAAATGAACTCGTTTTATAATTAATTTTTTATGTAATATATTTTTGTATGATAAAATGGATCTTATAATTGGATTAATTTTTACCATATTATTTAATAATGACGGTTTAGGATCATTAAATGGACATTACTTTGAACAAAACGAGTTTCCAAATTAAAACAATAAATGGTAAAAGTGAAATTTTTTATAAGTTATGTACATAAAAATAACCTTAAAACATTTATAAAGATAAATGTTTGATATATTATTGACCTTATATCATCCATAGACTCATTTATTTCAAATAGTTTTCTTCCATTTGACATGTTCATCAAGTGGCTCCTTTATGTGATGTTTTTATAATTGCAAAAAAATCATTCTTATGAATTATAAAAGGGTCCTATCACCACCCATTAATTGCCACTAAAATAATTTTTTTATTAAAAAAATTATTCTCATTTTAAATCCTTTATAATACTACTTTATATACATGAAAAATTGGTGAATATAAATTTTTTAATAACTATATTTCTGATGAATACACCAGTAAAACTCAAATATTTCATTGTGAGTACCCAATTATCCTAACATTTTATACTTTCTATATTAATTTTTGAATTATAAATTTAAAATTACTATATAATCAACTTTTTATTTCTTTTATATGTAAATTTATTATCTTATCGTAATAACTACTAACCACATTTCCACTTTTAAATTAGGAAATACGGAACAAGAATTTTTTTCTTGTGTAGACAACCGCGTCCACGAAGAGAGTACTTAAATATTTTGAACCACCACCACTCATTAGTGATTATTAGGGTTAAAGTGATGAATAAGTGTGAAATATTTAATTTAATTACAATTATTATGAGATAATGTATAATCCACAGTCTTTTTCTTCCACTCTTCAAAAAATGAAGACAATAACCATCTGTTGTGTGAACTACCACCTCCATGATTTAAGGTCATTAGTTTTTCATCTAGATTTATAAATTATTTATCAAAATATCCTAAAATATAATTCAAAACATTAAAATAATATAAATAAACTTATTAAAAATATATAATAATAATATTCATATAAAATGAAACAACTTTAAAAATTATTACCATCCTTTAATTATTGTATATTCAGGTTTGGGCCACTCAAAACACCTACATAAACAATAAAATTTAATAATATTATGGATTAATATAGGAAATCAATTTATATTAATTTATAATATATGTAAGTATTTAATAATTTTATTTCATTTCAAGGGCGATGATGTTAAAATTAAACTCATTAAATATGATACCAACATTCATTCCTTAAATATATCTAAAAAATGCTCATCGCCAATTAAATATTTATGGATCATAACCAAAAAATACAATAGAATCACAATGTAACATTATAAATAGTTATAAACATAAATTATAGTATCATGTATTATCTTAGAATGATAAGATTTGTAATATTAATGATGAACAATAATGTGATTATGAATGTAGTTCAAAATGATCAAGATTACGCCCACCCGATATAGAAAGTAGTTAATAAGTAAATATTATACATGTAGAGAATACATATACGTAAAAATTACAAAATATTATGTATATGAAAAATTATCAAAAATGTATTTTATGGTATTTATGTTTGTTATAAAAGATATTAGAGTTCATTTGACTTATTAGGGAAATAATATATGAGTTTCATTTTCTCATTTTCAAATCTATATGATATTTTTTATATTATGAACCTTAATTGATTTTATAATTTGTATAAACTAGGAAATTTATTTCTTCAATTAATGTCCTACATTTGATATGAATAAATAGGAAATCTGTGAGGGGGTAATCAATGATTCAATTTTTTTTAATTTTCCAGGATAAATAACCACCATCACCATTAATAGTGAATCTTGATGGATATCAAACAGACACACAAAGGGAATAGAATATTTACTAGGTTATCCTATAAAAACAAAGATAGTACTTGTAAGGATATATATTTCACAAATGTCATATGGCCAACTTTTTTAATTACATAGTTAAAATGAGCAGGGTTTACAATTGTTCTCATGTTATAAAAAGTATCCTACCTATGACAATGCTTCGCAGTCTAATAAAATTATAAATAATATAATATATTAAATAAAAAAGACATAAATAAATATCCTTTATTTTTTATGAAATTATATTCAACCTATACTTCTAAACATGTAGAAACTTATGTATGACCACTTCTCTCTACACTATTTTTTATAGAAATTAATTATTTAAATTTTCTTATTTTTCTAAGTTATAATTCCATTCAACAATCTCTAAAATGAATACATAACTTTAAATAGTTGCAATATATAAGTATATGATCCAATTATAATTTTCAATTTTGAATTCAAATAAATAACTACATTAAACCAAGTCATATACTCTTGTCACATCTTCATGAATTGGATCCTATTAGAGCTTTTAGATACCAATAATTTGAAAAACAATAAAATTATAGATTAGATTAGAGAGACCATGAATCTTATAAGATTATAAATAATCAAAACTACTCCTAATTTAATCAAAATCCCTGATTCGATGTTCACCGTAGTATGGTGATGAATGGTTGGTTGTTTCTCAATAAATAACAATGTACCACTAATGTTGTCCTTCTTCATCTAGATATTATTCAGGATATTCCACTTGTCAACAATATATTCATCTATTATGGGCGTGATATAATTTTATGGTCATTTTTCTCTAAATATATACAAGTTTAACATGGATTGCTTTTACCACAACACCATCCATAGTGTAATGCCCATTTTTCATAGGTATAATGGATTGTTACCAAGGGGACCACCATTACTATTTTTTCTTAGGAAATTCCACACTCGCATGTTGGAAGTCTTACATTGGTACAACCATAGGTGTGTCCCCATTTCATTTTCTAATTTTTTTCATCCACTTCTAAAAATCACAATCACATAGTCATGAACATTCTATCCTTCTTCTTCATCTCCATAACAAAAAACACTAGGGAATGACCATAATCATGTTGGGGAATACCTTAAAAAAATACTCCACCATTAGTATCACCTTAATCACATCATGATATTATACAATCATGATGAAAACATGATTATTTTAATAACCATGAATATTATATCACAAGGGATTTCCTAATATAACTTTGAATATGATTGATGTATTGAAAAAAATCCAACACAATCAATCATATCATCTTGACCAATTCTTCAACCCCACAAATCATAAAAACATTCATAGAACCTCTTCAGTTCCATAGATTTCAAATATGAAAATATCATCAATTTCATGAGATTTTTATTTGAAATTAATGATGTTTTTCTGGAGATATTTATATTATTAAATTACAAACTCTATAAGGGTCTCCAATTGAATGTTTTCTCCTCAAAGCGTATTTATATGTATACACTATATTTGCTATAAAAATTTTAAAAATACATATACATTAATAATTTGTATTATGATACTCCCATTTTACATGTTATTTAATGTTTAATTAAAAATAACATACCTCAATGTGGTTTGGAATGAAATTGTTTTATTGATATAATGGTAATTTGTCTCAAAATTCAATTTCTTGAGAAAAGACATTGATATACACCATGTTTTCTATTTTAAGGTTTACAGAAATATCATTTGATATTTTATATCAATATTATATCATTATTCATTTATTTAATTGTATCAATTGAAATTATATCTTATAAGGTCAGTCGATTTGATTGTTTCTAATGTAATCAGTTTTAGTTTCCTCTAATTTAAAATCATAGAGACATGTTTGATATTGGTCATCATATTTTATTTTATATTTACTATATAAATCCCTATTTAATTCATGTACAATTTTTAAATTTCAGTTAATTATATTTTAATGTAATGATATCCCTATCATGTTATTTTGATCCTTATGTTACCACAACCATAAGGTGTTTCAAATCTCTATTTTGATTCATTTAGTGATGATTCATATTCACACCATGATTCCATTTTCTCAACTATAAATATTGTGTGTTTATGGGTACACTTAATTTCAAACACACACACACAAACCACACACAGTGGTTGAAAATTCAATCCATAGCCCCTCAGGGGGATAACATGCCTATCTAGCCATATTTATGTAATAAATAGTCTATAGGCCTACTCGGCCTAATGAAATTTATATGGTCTAAAAGCCCAATGTATAATCACGTCTGAATCATTATATATACATCACCAGACAAGCATCATACCTATATCATCATCTACATCTCTTCCAACATCACCACCTGTATATTACTGAATAGTTCTAGTGCCCAATAGGGCATGATCCCAGGACCTCCTGGATTCCAAGCAGGTGCCTTTACCACTTGCGCATAGGGTCATAGGCTCTTTGGTTGTGTATATATTGGTCATGGATTGAGTTCATAGTCCCCTGATCCTCTCTTATTTTGGGTGTTCAAACTCATATAAAATAAATCACATCCTTGGTGTTTCCAAATACTCCAATGTTATATGCATAATTTTTGATAAAATACCCATACTTTGTTAACACACTATATAATCTTCCTTTTATTAAATGGTGTTGAGCTAGATTCCATACATTGATTTATTAAGGATTTTATTAACATAGTCATATATGAATATCTGTATATGGTGTTAGTGTGATGGATGTCTACATAGAATGCTACACAATTTTTTTTATTGGGGAAATATTTGAAAATGGTATATTTTTATTATAATTTTAATATTTACTAATTATTAATTAATATTGATTTATTATTATATATACTAATCATTCATCTACATGAGATATAAGATGTATTATATTAATGATGGGTGTATCCCACGATATCCTATCAATGAAGAAATTGGTATCCTGAGTAAAACTATCTTAGGAATTTTGTTGTTATCATTCCCAAAAAAACATACTAATGATATAGCCTTCATGATATAACTGTGATGACCATGATCCTGAATTCATGACTGATGACATGGAAATATATGTCTAACATTATAAATTTCGTCACTAAAAAACATGTTACTATTATCCTTATGACATTTTTATTTCCTTCGTTATCATTGGATATATTATGGTTTAAGCTTAATTCTATTAATGAATTATTTTTGGTTATATATTCAAAAAATATTATTTATTCTCATCTTATGCCCCCTTATGATAATTGATTGTAATCTCTTATGTTTACCCTTACCTAGTATTTATTCTCACTCTTTATTTTTAAATTTCAATATGTTATGATGAAATGTATTTCACATGATATGTCAAAATAAGTATCTTTACATAATTTCATTATGATGTTTAATAATAATTATTGATTTTTTACTTTCATTTATAGTGAAACAATTATCATTAGTTTATAAAGTCAAGGTAATTATTATTCATTGATTTTTCAAAATAAACTAAATCACTAAACATAAAAGTTATTGGTAATTTATAGAATGTATTCTTTTTCTTAGATCATTTAATTATGGGATAGTTATGTTTGTGTTATTATAGATAGTATGAAATATATTATGTAATGTATCTGTTTTTTACTCTGTATCTGCAAGTGTGGATCTGGTTCATCATAATTGGTATCATAGTACAGTTTATATAACATTTTAGTTTATGAGTTTATTAGTTGAGGATAATATAGGGGTTAAATATTTCATAGAATTTAGAAATGTTAAGATTGATCATTATTCCAATGTGAAAAATAACTCTTTATGTTAGTTGAGGCAATGATGAATATTTCTTGGACCAGGATAAGGGAATATTATAAAAAACTCTATGGATTAGTCTAAGGGATAAATAGAAGTATCAGATAATATAAATAGGTTATGTTAAAAAATTAATTTTTTCATAGAAATTAAACACTATCTATATTCTATCATGATGATGTGGGTTTTACATAGATGAACTGATGGGTAATCACCATGAAATATGCTATTTGGTTATAGACTCAAAATTCAATATGATGCATGATCAGTAGGCCGTAGATAAGACATTTATCCTGATACTCATAGTCAATTTGTTTTGGATAATATATATATCTTAATAATAAATTATACAGGATTGTTTATAATAAGGAATTAGGAAAATGAAAATCATAGAACCCAATAGAAAGAAACATAGATTAAATATGGAGTAATTTTGGTGGAACTAAAATCTAATGTAATAATGTTTTAATTGGAATTTTTATGTTATCTTGTGAAATTAATTATTTTATAACATCAACTCATGGTTTTCAACACAAATGTTAAATTTTTCTAGTTTTATTAATGGTCAAATCCCAGAGGAATCAAATTAATGATTAGCACCATATACAATAGAAATATTTTCCTAATAAGAAACGTATTAATATTAGAGTTGGAGTAGGATATCTTTTGATTCTTCCAATAAATATATCAAGAATTATGACAAAAATTTTAAAAAATCGTTTACTGCTTAAACTCAATAAAGAAAAAAATGGATTGTTATTGAAGTTTTGGTGACCATGATGCTTAAGGAATGAATTATCAATTTATTTCTTGTCAAAAATGTGGTAAGAATCCCCAAAAATGATGTCTTAATAGAAATGGGAGATATTATGTCTACGTTAAGGGAAATCCTATAAATCCCTAACTGTGAATGTGAGTTCAAAAAATGTTTAGAAGTTGGGAATATCAATTGCCAACTCAATAAATTTAAGGGTTTTATATTATTCAACCAACTCTTATATACCTGGAATGCTTACTGAATGAATAGAAACACCACCATAATATCCATATATTTAATTTTTAAAAATAACAATTTTCTAATTGAATTATTATTGTATCCCAAATATATTACTCTTCTCTAGAATATGTTTTTGGGAAGGTTCTTCCAATAATATATTTTCATCATTCCTTTAGTCAAATTTTCTTTGATATTTGGTATGGATTGGATAACATGATATAGAGGATATAATAAGAATCATGATAGGAAATTCATATCTAAAAATCAACCACTGATCATATATTAATACAAGGCTATCAGTTAACTCACTCTAAAATTTACTCCAATTATAAAGAGGCATTTAGCATAAATATTTAATTGGGAAAATCACAGCACTAGTTAAATTCCAATTATGAATGAAAAGAATAGTTCACAAGTCAAACCAAAGATCGTAAGGTTGAATCTTAATTGGAAATTAAATATTTATTCATGGAAAACCATAATTATTTCATCAATTAGGAATAATTAAAATTGTAAGAATGAAATACAATTAGGGGCGGCTGGATAATGTAATGACCCAAAAATGAATGATATAATTTTTCCTTTAAATTTAAATTATGATCGATAAATATTTTTTCACAAAACATTGAACTATAATGATTCACTAAAATTTGGAAAAATATCATTATAAGTATAATAATTCATATTGTATAAAATGATATTAATAGATTAGTAAAAATAATTATGTTTTTTACACATAATTAATTTTAATTGTATTTGGGCATCATTATTTATAATAAATGTTATATTTATCGTTAAATCACTTTTTTAAAAGTGTTTTATATTTTGTAACAATAAATTAAAATTAAAAATTTAATCATTTATGAACTATATAGTTAACATTAAAAAAAATAAATTAATATGAAATTATATTAAGAACACATTAAGTTTTAAAATGTCAATTGTCAATAAATGAATTTTTTTATAGTTTTTATGTTCAATTAAAAATTTAAATTATAAAGTTTAGAGTAAAAATTTAGATAAAAGAAAATTTTTTCTAGACATATAATAATAATATTATCTCAGGAAAATTTTTTGTGGATTTTCTAAAATAGATTATTTTTTAGGTGAATTGTGAAAATATTTTTTTTATGAAAACCACAAATTTATAATTATAACATCAATACATATTAGTTATAAATATTTTACTTAATAAAATATTCAATTAATATGTTACAATTTAAATTTAAAAAAATTATATTTTTAATTTATAAAATATTTTATTATCAATTTAATAATTTATGTAATATTTTCCAATAGAAAATATTTTTTTCGTTTATTTTAATAAATTATATCTTGTTTATATTTTTTGTTTTTTATTTCATCTATAGCCACATAACCATTATTTTTCTTATAATAAACGCATTTTTATCAAAAAATTCATTTATAATGTTAATTTTATACTATATATAAAATTTATAAACAAAAACACCATTTAAAAAAGGGTTTTACGCATTATATATGCTGATGTTAGAATAAATGTTTCCAACACACTGAAATTTTATGTAATAAAATGGATAAATTATTTTAATGTCACTCACTACAAATTTAATCAAGTTTTATTGTTATCTAAATGTGGTTTATATAATGTGGTTTCCCGCATTATTGAATGATTGGAATATTTATTCCTAATATAATTATAGATAAGTGGTATTTTTGTTCAATAAAAAAGTGGGGGATATATATATAAATTTAATGTGGTGAGATACAACATTATTTTCCTTATAATGTAATGGTGGAGAAGAACTCAGATGTTAAATTTCAACGAGGATTCATAAAAATAGTGTATTAATTTATCAAGATAAGGGGACTTAGGGATAATATTTAAATTCTCTACCAATTTAAAAAGTATGTGAATGTACCTTTTACCTTTTAAAAAATGAATATGTTCAGAGAATGGGTTTAGTGGTTAAATTGTATCCTAAAACATTTTGTTTCTCTCTTTTTTTTCATTATGATGACAAATATTGATATCTTGGGGTGAATAAATATAGATTCATTGAATGTATCATCCATTCTATCATCATGGTTATAGATATTTTTGCCAAGATTAATTTGAGATTTTAGATGATGTTTTATGGATTAGTGAGTTATAAGAAAACAAAATTTGGTAAATAGTTATAAAAAAATAAATGTCATAATACATGGTTAATTTTTTGGAATAGGTGGTAATGAATACTTTTAAAAAACACAAATAATTATATAGAATTTATGATCAATAGTTTTCTAATGTTTAGAAGAATTTATAGAGTTTTTTATTATAGAATTGAAAATGGAGCCATAATTACCTATAATTTATATTGTAATAAAGATTAACCATAGGTGTAGATAAGGTATTGATGATTATGTTATGGTTATAAATAGAATTTCATCCTCATTTTTTTGATGCATTATTTTTCAAATTCATCCTTATGTATCACACTGTAAATGATATTAATTATTCTTTCATTAGTCAAACATTGTTAATTAATTTAAGGAAGTTCATGGGGTTGGTCATTAACGATGGATAGTCACATGATCTTTTTACCACATGATCTATTGTTAGATAATTCTATAAATAATTGGGTGCGTAAATTATCCGTATGAATTGTGGATTTGTCCTTGGTTTTAGGCTATAATATGATAATTGGGGCATGATATTTGAAATTATTATGAAATGAAACTAAATTTTTTATATATTTGGTCACACAATATTTTTAGTATAGTATATATCAATTATGATAAGATATTATAAGGATAATAAAATTTTATTGAATTTCACAACAATACTTGTTTTATGAAATAATGGATGTTATATTTTTTAGCTATAGAATAAATTAAAAATATTTAAACATTCAGATTTTGTAATTAAATATAGAATTATGAAATTAGTTTTTTAAATATATTTTACTTTCTAATAATGGGAATGGGATGTTTCTTGATGAAATTTTATATAAATGAAATACCTAGGATTTTAATAATATAAATAAATTATTCATTACAATAAATATATCATAATGAATACTCTATTATTTCATCATAATTGTACATCATGAAAATATAAAATTTTATTAACTATAATGCCTATAACTAGTGTTATATATTATATAATTACAAATTAAATATCAATAGTTGTGAGTATTCGAGGATCTTATTGAATGAATAATAGTTTGAAAAAAACAATAACGAGGGAATAATATATAAATAATAGAAATTTTATAAAATAAGAGAAATATGGGGGTGATTGTACACATAGAAATTAGTTTTATTTATTGGTTGAGAAATATAACCACTATAATGTGACCTTTGGTAATTGGGTCATTTGAATTTTAAGGTAGATATTGTAATAGTTATGAGACCATTAAGATTAATGAAAATAGTTTCGAATAAAATAAATAACCTATGTTAAATTAATAATTAAAATTGATACATATTAATTGATCAATAAGAATGTAATTGAAAAAAAATATTTTAGAATAAAAAAAACATATTTTTTTTAAAATTTGAATCCCTAAACACATAATTTATTGGTACACCAAATGTTTTATTTAATGATTATATTTCTACAAAATAGAAAATTATTTATATTAAAAAATTTTCAAATCTATAATCATTGTGTCAAAATTAATTAATTGTAAACATATAAAACTTTTCTGAGATTATTATATTTTCATGTAAATAGTGAAATATAATAGGAATATATGGTATATATTAGAAATTTATTATGATTTTATAATCAAAATAAGTAATTCCTTGAAAAAAATATATTTATTTATTAAATAAATTTTATTTAATGTTTACAAATAAACTTCCACATTTATAATTCACATTCCAAAGTCTAAAAAGGAAATTGATGTTTTAAAATTAGTTCTTTGTTAATAAAAGTATTTATTACATTTGATGTAATATTACAACATCAGATATTGATTTTGAAATTAAAAAGTGTAAAACAATTCTATAAATGTCTGAAATGATGGGTTTATACTTTGGGAAAACCTATGGGATTTCGTTTTTGATAATCTAGAATTACAATTCCTTGGTCCAAATATTAATAGAAATGTTACAACATTTTATATTACTACCCACACATCCCCACATTCCTCTCAATTACCAAACCATTTATCATGGTTCACCTACCCAATTTCCTCTAATTAGTCCTACCAAGGATATTGTATGGATTTAATGAGTTCTTTCTTTAATACGTATCGAATATTTATATCATGATCTACATATTTTAGATTTGTTTTTTCGATCATTTTCTTCTTTCAAAACATTGGGAAATATTATATCCAATTTTAACTTCTTATTAATATCCTAATGCAATGAAATTTTATTACACCCTTACCCCATTATCCACATATTGATAATAATTAATCCCATTTATTTTTTAATATCCCATATGTTTTCATTTGAATGATATATATTCAGTTTGATAGATATTTTATTCCCCTAAAAACCTAAATATTTTAAATCCAAATATCAATTATTTTTACATTGTTATCTATTTATTACTTATAATTGATAATTTATGGGGTTTATTTCATAACAATTTGATATGTATTAATTTGATTTTTTTTGTATATTTGATGCATTGTACACATTAAGTTTATATGTGGGTCACTTAATTATATAGTCCCAAGATGTAGTATTTAGTCTCATTATACACACTACATTTAGAATATAGTGTATTCCTACACATTAATATTTATTTTATAGCTAATGTGTACGAAGTATGGGTAAGATGTAAAACATTATACAGTACGTCACTATTAGAAAAATTATTTTTATCCATGTGATTATTTATTTAATTTTTTCCCCGTGTTTTAAGATAATTATATCAGTTATATTTCATAATATTATTATTTATTATATTTATATTATGTATTCATTTTTTTATTTCATTCTAGTATCTACTATACATTAACCCATACTCAGCCTTTAAAAATAATAATTTACTCTATTTTTCATTTCATAGGGGAACCATGAATATTATGACATGAGCCCTATGGAAAAGAATGGATATTTAATGATTTATAATGTATTATTATAATGTATATTAAATATATCTTGTAATTACTTACTCATTTGTTCATTAAGTCTCTTATTTACACTAATCAAATTAATCCGATGTTTTGGGAACCATTGTATTAAAATAACTGCTAGATTTGGATTATTAAATTCAATATAGTTATGATTGGTATTAGAGAATGTTGAGTAAGAAAATTATTCACCTGACATATTAGGAAAAATCTAGGAAAAATAATTTTTATACTACCATAAGAGAATCTAGAATGTTTATTATAATACATGATTGAATTTAAGTAATTTCATTGGATTTATATACTATAATTCCTCATTCATAATTTCATTCCTGAAATAAATTTTTTTATTTCATTATTTACAAATGGAATCATATTGAATGAATAATAAACTTGACAACACCCATAATCAGTGTAGGGATTTACCTCATGAACAATGTAATGATGTTGGGTTTAGATCAGAGGATGGTTATATCTATATTGGGATTATTGACTCATGTTATAAAACAAACATGTATATTATTGAAAAAAACGTTTACCATAAATTTATTAAAACTAATTGAGCCATTTTTTCATATAATAATCTAAAACATTTATTAGAACCATAAATAACTTGTAGGTAGAGAAAAAGATAATGTATCTGTAGAATATATTACCCACATTCGAATTTTGATAAAGGAAACAAATATTTTTGATTTGTATAATGCAATGTGAAATATTGATCAATAGTGGTTATTTATTGAAAACACCAAGAAAGAAGAAGAGATATAAATCTTGGATTTGAAATAGTTAATGTGATCTTCCTTATTTTTTTTACATAATAGAAATGGAATGACATAGAAAATTAATTTTTATTTATAAGGAAAAAAGATGATAATTTTATTCCAAATTATGTGGGTACCGATACATGGATACTATTAAATTCTTCAGATTATTTTTGCAGTCATAAATAAGATTGATCACTAATTTTTTGGATTAAATCTAATCCTTTAAATGGAATTGGTCTCTAAAACATTACCATTATAACCAAAGATATTGAAAATTTATATCAATTTGGAGAATATGTTTTACAAGTCATTCATTTTCAATGGAAAATAAGGGATGACAATTATAATATGTTTCCCTTAATAAGGAAAATTTTAAATGTAGAAAATGTGTAGAGTTAGAATTTACAACATGTAATAATTTTGGAAGGACACTCTTTATAGATTTATTGATGTCCCTTTGATTTCATTACAAGTGAAGAAAGAAGAGACATAATGATCACGTGTGCAGAGTTATGGTCGTAGTTGTTATTGTCCTATTATTCAGTCATAAGAATATGTAATACTATCAAAATAAATTCCAAAAGTTTCAAGGGAATCCTAATTGGAATATTCTAATTAAGTAATAATTAGATTGAGATATTACTATATAGAATTTTGAAGATGTAAATGGTATGATAGTAGGTACATTGATCATGAACTCAATGATATCTAAGAAAACATATTATATATGGACTATAAGGTCATTAATATCTTGAATGTTTACTAATAATGTTGAATAATCACATGATACATTTAAGAAATTTTTTTCTTTTGAAACCCATAGTGGATATCTTATTACAATAATAATATATTATTATATATATATATATTAACTTATACAAGATTAATTTTAGTTTTAATCATAATTGTTATACTAATGGTTTACATTGAAATAATTCATTGTATGGATTCGAACTTCTAGTATAAGAAATAAATTTATATCCCACAGAGAGACATTATAATCTCCAATACTGAAAATGAATTCCGTTTTTCTAAACGCTTGATTTCATTACTATGATATTATTTGGATCAACCTCTTCTTATATATATTGTAAAAATTATTAAATAATAAAAAAATTTAATTCAATTAATGAATGAGAGGAATATCAAAATAATAAAAGATGTATCTATTATGCAAGATTATGTACATGTATATCCTAGGGTGTCACATGGATATCTATATAAACATGATTTGGAATTATCCATAAACTATATCAATAATTCAAAACAAATATATAAAACAACATATAGAATTGTTCTATCAGAAATTGTATAATTTAAAATCCAAATTATGATTACGGAGAAAACACAATAATATATGATGTACCCCTACATGTGGTTGTCACTGTTTCCATCACAGAGATAGATTTGGAGGTTCTCTAGAGATAGTTCATGGAAGATGATTTTCCAATCA
The DNA here is from genome assembly GCA_963277665.1 of Viscum album. Lineage (NCBI taxonomy): Eukaryota > Viridiplantae > Streptophyta > Magnoliopsida > Santalales > Viscaceae > Viscum > Viscum album. The sequence continues at coordinate 332,315,738 of OY728128.1, forward strand.
GTTAAAAATAACATATCTTACATGTTTTCAGAAATAGGTCAATGGTGGCTATTAATAACATGGTTTAGTTGAAAGGGAGCTTGGGTAGCTATATTCAATGGAGGAATCTAATTTTTCTTGTGAATATATAATCTATTCATTGATATATGATTTATTTACATTATAAAATGTTTTTATTTATCTTAGGGTCATCCTTTCTTTAATCACAACATATTTTTTTTAGTCTTTAATATTCTAATGAATATTTTATCCCAAGCCATTCGGCAAGAGTATCCTACTAGAGGTGGCCCCCAACTCACCCATGTATACCAATGATGTAATATATCTCCGATAATGGTGCAATAAAATCGAGACACCATTGTGGTAAATATGAGCCCTATTATATTATTAATAGGATTGGATAGATCACTATGACTCTTCCATTTGTGGATTGATTTCAGTGGAAAAAATTGTATTTTCTAGCCAATGGGTCAATGTTTGTGTTTAAAAGTGAGTCAGAATTATATGAATTACATAGAATAAGGGAGGTTCATCCAAAAAATATTAATTATAGGTATTATTAATCAGTATATTGTATTCTGTAGCTTACCAACATCCAAAAATGTTGTTGGAGTATTAAATGCCTTTCTTTAGTATACGATAGGGTTACTCTTGTGTCACGAGATTTTTTTCATCTAGATGCATCTTAGGACCACATAAATTTTTATATTTCTTTATTAGATATCTCCAATAGAGATCAGTGAGTGAATAATATAGTTTGATAATTTCATGTATACGTAATTCATGAATCTCGGTGTATCGACCATTGTGGATTTTTTTTTCAAAATGTTAGATGGTAGTTTGAGTATCTATATTGAATATCATATGAAAAAATAGATAACTATCAAGTAAAAATAACTTATTCTAAGGGTAGATGATATTTTTAACAAGATTATTGGAGTGTATTTTATCTGTAATACCAACTTATGATTTATATTTCAATACATTTTCAGAAGAGATAAATATATCACATTTATGGATTTTTTATGTCACTACAAGCATTATGAGGTTCTAAAGATAACATTTTGGGTCTATTTCTAATTCTTTTATCATGGATAAAAAAATTGAATCCTGCCACTATAACACCAAATGTGTTAGTGTGGAACTAATTTTTTTTCTCTAAATTAGTTCTTGGGCTATTAATTTTTTTTTTATATTTTGGTTTTTAGTTTATTTTTTTGTACATTTTAATTGGTTGTGAATTGTTATGATTGACCAAAATAGAACAATACAAGTTGGTCAATTTAGGGAAAAATTCAATGTAATGGGGTTTTCATGAATATTTCAACTTTGTGGGTTACAATGAGTAAGTGTGCGAGGCAATCTATGCTTGGTTTTACTGGCCACATGGTCACCGCACGAGTTGGTAAACCTTGTGGGTAAACTCGGTGTGATGCCTCATCATTTAAAAAATCAATTTTCATATTTTTTTCTTCTTATTTCTCATTTATTTAATTTATTCCAAACATTCTCTCTACTCTATTGAATTTATTCCCCTAGATAAACCCCCTCATTTCATTTCACCCCCACTTCCATGATCCCCTCTCCTCATAATTTCTATCGGGAAAATGTCCATGATTGATAAATGAATGTTTTCTTCATAGTCAGTATATCATGATATCAATAAATTTGATGTCTTATATATGTGGTTAAATATTTTTGGTGTGGTGATTCTAGGATAAGTGTTTTAGATGATGTGGCAATTCGTGGATAATTTAAAGGGATTATTATTATAGAAATTTATTTTACACTTATATAGTGCTTATTTTTGTGGAATTGGATTTCATGCATTGTCAATTCATCTTGGTATAAGTATAGAAATTTTTTGTGATTATACTCAATGTAAAATACATGTGGTAATAAAGACACAATATTTCCAACACTATTTGAAAGAATAAATAATACCTTACAATAAGAATATCACTTTTGAAGGATACTATTTGGAAGAGGAGTCTGATTCGATACTCGATGTATTTATGTGGAAAACTCATTATGAGTAATATATAAAAAATTGGAGCAAAACCATCATGATAGATTTTGGGACCCAAGGGTAGTCACCCTTTAGGTTGGACTAAGGGTATACCCGAAACAATTCCGAAGGGGAAATTGGTTTGTCTATATTCCCATAGAAGCGCCCCCATGTATAAGGGGATCAGATATGTTAGTGGGCCCATTAATTGTACATAAGGATAACATGCTTTTATTCTTGCATAGGTTGGTCCAATATCCCATAGGGATATTCATAAAGAACACATGTGTCACGACCCATGTGGGAATTTTGAGTAGTGGATTCTAGGTGCCAACCCCAGTGCCAGCTCGAATGTGAAGTGGCATGAGTTGAGTAATAAACCTAATAAAATCAGCCTTGAGTTTTGGATGTGGGAATGCACTATGTGGCTAATTTTCACACAAATTTTAAATTTACAAAAATAACACTAGATTCTCGATTTGTTATAAACATTAAATGTGGGAAATTTTATCTAGGTGGGAATTTTTCGTTAAACTTCCATATATGACCCCATCATAATTGAAACCCTGACTACCGTGCTTTTGTAGACTGAGCACTAGAAAACAATCTTAGATGCCATGCGATATCAATCAAATTTCATAATGAGAATAATATGTGCCTATAAACCATTTATTAAAAAGAGGATAAATTCTTTTTAAAGGTGCTGTGAAGATGAACCGTGCTTCATAAACAAAACAGTTTCACGTATGAAGATATGCAGAATGGAAAGCCAAAAACAATCCCATTTCCTTGATTTTTTCTTAAAGGAATTCAGATGTTTTTAAATGAGTTATAAATGGATTTCCAAAATGAATTAATAATGATTTTTAGTGATTCTTTGTGATTATTAATAAAGTACATTGCAAATGGTATATCACAAAGACATTAAGTACTAAATGAACCCAAACATTCTTTCTGAGGCATGTATACGGTACATGAGAATGGTTTTTAAAATACTATATAAATTTTGTGTATAATCTTGTTGAGTTAACAATGGAATTTTGGAATGGTAGTATGTGGAAGAGTAATTGGTCTCATGATCAACCAAAAATTAAATTCTTTGTGAGATGTTTCCTTGTAGTGTTTATTTGTATTAAGTGTTTATGGTGAAGAATTAAAATTCATTTTGTACTTGATTAAAAATTCTATGAAATTATTATATGTGACGACTATTGAAACACATTAAACTGATTTTCATATGACATAAATATCATTTGATAACTATTTTGGTAATTGGTGAATAATTTATTATAAATACCATGATGATTATAAAAAATGGAGTCATACATTTCTATATTTAGAGAATGTGATTTTATATATGTGAAAAGCCATTTGTCTGAGAAAATTATTTATCTCGTGCACTGTATACATCAGTTTGTGATCTATAAAAACAATTCCCAATGAATTTTATGTAGTATAAATGTATCATGAGATAATAATTTGATGAACCTAAATGAGTATAAGAAATAAATGATTAGCACATATTTTAGCATTTTTTAGTCACTTTTTGTGGAAGAACCAATTCACTACATGCTTCAAAAATTGAGGTTGAGACTTCATCATCAGAAGGAAGAACGACCCAAGAATTTGTTTCACTAATGAAACTGATAAAATATTAGTGACCATTATTTTTTGAGTAATTAAAAAATTCTTATCAAAGGGACATGAATTTATAGACAATAAATTTTGATAAATAAAATTTCTGGAGGAAGATAAATAAATCAACATTTAGTAGAAGAATCCTTAAAGAAAGGAGAAAGTATATCATATAGATTAGGAAGAAGAAGTATATTATGTGAATCAAGATCATATGTATATCTAAAGGATTTAGGAGAAGGTCAATTTGGATTCTAGTATCACAATGGGATTCAATATAAAAAACATTTTTTGTATATTAAGGAGAGATATTATGTGCCTTTATATCAACCATTGTAATTGATTACGAGGTTATAGTGCAGAATCCTTGTAAGGGTGAATGACATAGATAATGAGGATTTGGTTTCTGTATCGATCCTTAAAAATCACTAATCTATGAAATTTTATTTACAAATTTATTTTAGTTAATGCTGAGAGACACAAGAATATGGGATTGAGGAATTACCCAAATACCAAGGTTAAACAGAAAAGAAATAATTTTTCAATAGAAAAAGGGATCCCTGATTCACCACCTCAACCTCGTAGTGATGTCACAACAATATGGGAACTTCAATTGATATCAAATGGAAGGTCACCTATAAAAAATCCAACAAAATTTTGAGGATGGATAATAAAAATTTAGTGGACATGAGTTAAATTCCCATCATTAATGGTGATAGTTTTGATGAATGAAAAAAATAGTATGATATATTTCTCTTATCAGTTGGGGTATCAGAAAGAGGTAGCTATTGTTTGGAATCAACTATATATTGAGAATGCTACTAGGAATTAGGAATATATGGGGAACATGGGGATGGATGGACTGAATCAGAATGAATTCATGGTGGATTTTTCAGAAAGGTTTACACTAAACTGAGGGGACTCCAAACCACCAAGTAAATCTATGTTAAATATAGAAGTATTTATATTGTAAACCATAAAGTCAATAAAGCTAAGATGAAAATATAGATAATAATATTTGTAGTTATTAAAACGTATGATGATTAATGTGTTTATGACTAATTTATTAGAGTAACTGATATTTGAAGTTGTATCATAGGTTTTGGTGGGAAGATGGATTATTTAACCATAATGAAGAAGATAATGTGAAACATTCCTGATATATTTGATATAGTATATTAATAAATAAAATATAGAGAGTATCTGTCACTCAATAAACTCCCTAGAATTCTCACATCACATAAAATTAAAAAAATTCCCACTTTTAAGATGAAATAAAAAATATATGGCTTTTAAAACCCTTGAAATATATAAAAATAAAGTTCAAGAGAAACTATAATAAAGTGATTATGAGGTTGAGGAGGCTTAAGAGGAAAAATATCCAAAGAGGGAATAGGTTACTGAGATATATAATAAAAAAAGAAAAGGTAAAGAATCCACTATATTGATTCAAATGGCATAGGTTTGGAAAAATTTCATATGAATATCCAAAAAAGAAAGCCAATGTCACCGAATATGATAAAGAAGAAAAATAATTCAACAAACAGTCATTGAAATACCAAAAAATAGATTATGATTGGGAAAAATAAAAAGTACATAAATAAAAACAGAATATATCTAATGAGAAGGGAAATTTGTGAATCATCATCATCATAGCGATGGGATTGAATATGAACGACCTTCAGAAATTAAATATATGTTATGGTTAAAACCAAAAAATACTAAATAAACATTAAAATATGTATAAGGTGATGATAAAAATTAGTTATAATGGTATAAGAATTATGTTATAGAGGATACTATTTAGAATAACATGTATATCAAGAATTAGAAAAGAAAAATAGTCATGGAAAATAAAGATCTTGTAATGAAAGAGAAATATCTTAATCTGATAAAATAATATATTAATTAAGTATATTATGTTTAAAATAAACTAAAATCCATTTAATATAATTTATTTGGAAAAAACTAATTCAAAAAAGTTTAAATAGGGTCATTAATTAGAAAAAAATGGATTTAAGAAATAAAAACATTATAATATTGTGAATGATCTTGAAGAAAAACATTCCAATAAAGTGTTATAGTTTTTTAAGATGTAGTATATTTTCCATTCCATTAATGAATGTTTGTTAGAGAAGAAAAAAGAAGTGTTCACCAATGTTTTTGTGCATAATAGAGATTCTTCTATATTTGTTTATAAGAAGGGTCCCAAGGAATGGCATTCTTATAAATGTATTGATTCCAAATACACATTTTTTATTTCTCAAAATGAATATATGAGAGACAACATTGAATATGAATAGACCGAAAGAAAAAATAATAAAAAAATATATCACAAAGGAATTGTGGAATAATTCATTCAGAATAATTATTCTGAATAAGACAAGCCCATAATCTGTGAAAAATCCACCAAAAGTTTCAAAGATGAATTATTATCAGTATAGAAGATCATGGTTCTTAAGATACTGCTCGTGTTGTCGGGATTTTGATTACAAATCAAACTATACATAATATAACATATCACTAATAATAATGTGAAATTAATAACTGGGGAGAAATGATGAAAAATGAGATTAAATTATTAGAATGATAGTCTTATGATCATGTCATCAATCAAACTCTAAAAACATAAAATTTTTGAATTATTGAGGGATGTGTGTGGAAGATGTTGTCATGAAGGTCACAAAATTGAGAAAAAAATTTGATCTTGATGAATGTTTTGACATATTGTAAATATGAAGTGAAAATTGTTGGTGAAGGAATAACTACTCACTAGTGTATAATATGAGAGACCTAAACAATATAAGAACATCAAGAATGAATATTTAGTTATCCTAACTGAACAACAGGATATGTCTAAAAAATGGAAAAAGATAAAAAATGTACTAAGGAAAAATTTAGGAATGTGGTGATAGATGAAATTGTTAATGTTGATAATATATAATAAACATGTGATGACTTGAAAAATAATGCATATGATACAAAAAAGGAATGTAAATACACATTGGAAGTGAAAAATAATGAGAAATGATCAATGGCGTCATCTACAGAATCTATTAATAAGAAGCCTAGATTGAGTAGAAGATCTCAATATAAATATTATTTCTGAAAAAAACAATAGGTACACATTATTCCCTTATATATGAATTATGTTTTACAAACATATATTTAATTGAATAAGATGGGTGAATAACTTTAGGGTAGAATTTATGATATTAAGTTGTTAAATATTTACTACTTTATAAATGTGAAACTTTTAAATAGTATTATCAAATATAATCATGAGTAATATCAATAACGCATTAATAACTCTTTAAAAACTATATTAATTATATCAATTAAGAAGGATTTATCTATTATTAAAAAGATAAGAATAAGGGGTAAATATATAATTTTTAGTTGAAATTTTTAGTTTCTTTAAGAATGTATAGGATTTAACATCAAATTGATAAATCTGAATTTTTATAATCCTCTTAATGGGAATTGTGAATTTCAGGTTATGATTTCACAAGAATTGTACTTTATGGATTGATTATACATCATTTGTTGTGTTTATTTTTTTTACATTGGGTTATCCCACATATCCATAAAGTTGATTAACTAAAAGATCTTTTAAAATAGAACCATGTAAAATTATTATTTACAAAATTTTGATCATGAAAATTTTATGTAAAGGATAAAGAAAAATTCTGAGAAGAAATATGAAATCATAAGTCCCAAAAATAATTTTTTATTTATTTATAATATGGTGGAGAAATTTCTTGAAATAATAATTTAATGATGTTTCAGTAATATATAAAATGGGTCGGATTGAAGAAAAGAAGTTCCTAATTGATGAATTAATGTTTTCTTTATTGTCGCTGCATCATAATGTGAATATATGTTTAAGAGGGGTGTAACTCCTTTGTTAAAGGGGACACTCTTGGTTTGCATCACATCAATCCTCCTTAATGATGTTTTTCGGGGTGGTGTGTGATAACCCTCATTTTATTATAAAAAGAAAGTTTTAGTCAGTGAATATATGTTAAATAATTCTATATGAAGATGAGTTTTCTTGAAGTAGTTATTCCTAGAGAGTAGTTATAGCTGATATGGTGATGCATAGATAATTATTATAGATCCATCATAAAGCAATGGATGTCACAGTTAGACATATCATCTTTTTATAGCATTGAATTTCATGCTTGGAAAATTATATTTGGTAGCAATGTGACTACTGTTTGTGTTGATCTATATTGTCTTAGACTTGTCTTGAAAAAGATTTTCTTTAAAACATTATTTCAATTATTAATTACTACCATGAAATATGAATTCCATTTTTCATGAATACTCTTGACAAGATAAAGAAGAGTATTTGGTTATCCAATTATTTAATTGGTTAACTCTTCAAGAGTTTTTTATAATTTTTTTTGAGCCATCCCCTCAAGATAGCCTAAGGGACAAAATTGTAGCCACTTCATTGGTGGGAATAAGGGTCTACCCCATGCCAACCCGAAGGTAAATGGTGGTTGTGTATAGGCCCATATATGATCCCCTATCTATAAGGGGATAAAATATAGGGGTTGGCCAACGAATAGTGCTCATATAATGTGTTCCTGAAAGAGATCATTTGTTGGGACAAAAGCTCATAGGGAAGAGATCATGGATAGAATGTGTAAGATCCTATGTGGGAGTTCTTTGTAGTGTATTCCAAGTGGGAACCCATGTCATGGATCAAATGTGGAACAACAAGAGTTATGTAACAAACCAAAGGAAAGACAGATTGAATTTTTAATGTGGGACAATGCTATGCTGGTACTATTTACCCATTTTTAATGTTATATTAATAATACAATTCATCCAATATGATATGCCATGTAATTGAAAACCACTAGAACCATGAAGAAGTTAATAATTAACCTCCCTCTTACATCCCCTTCATGATCAAACACCTCAAGTTCGTCAGTTTGTATACAGAGCACCTCAAAATGATCTTGTCTACAATAAAATATCATCTAAGAATATCCAAGACAATACAATGTGACAATGTAAGCTTTACTGGAATGAAATTAAATTCATTACATATGTGGTATGTGGATTATTTGTTTGTTATGAACAAAACACTTCACGAATGAAGTGTTTCAGAAATTCAATTCATAAATGATCTAACTATCATGCAGGATCACCAATTGTCTTGAATTTTTTTAAATATGTTAATTATTGATTTATGAATGCAATTCAAATGGTTTTTGGTGATGCTTTGTGAGGATTATGAACCATCATGGTGGATGGTATATCATAGTTCCTCGATGTACATGATGAGGAAAAAAATGTTTTGTGATAATGTATTCAGTATGCACTATCCAACGTGGAGTTCATTGATGATCCAGTGGTGTTCGCAGTTGAGTTCATAAATATTGATTTGTGGAAGATTAAATGTTCCTATGATCAACTACAAATGAGATTATTGGTGAGATGCTTCTTTGTAGTTTTTCATTAAAGAGAGTATATTCATAGAATAATTACATTGATTTTTAGATATTATTTAAAATTTTATGAGGATATTCTATTCAGTGACCATTGAACTAATTTAAATTTCTTTACACCTTTCTGAGTAATCATGAGATAACCTATTCAATAACTAGTGAATAATATTTTATAAATACCTTATTGATTTATATAAAATAGATTCAAATGTGTGGATATTATCTAGATAAATTTATTCTGATGAGGTGGAGATCCATTTGTTTTGAGAAATTTATTTATCATTCATAGTGAAAATATAAGTTTGTGAAGTAGAGAAAAATTGTTCAAAGTTTATTTCAACATAAAATTATAATGTGATGCTTATTTTTCGAAGACAAATGAGCATAAAAAATAAAAGATCTAAACATATTTCATAATTTATAGGATAGATAATAAGGAATAACTACAACACTAATGTTTTCGAATGTGAGGCTGGGAATTCATCATTAGACGAAATCATATCCCATGTATTTTTTTCACAAATGAAATTGATAAAATACAGGTGATAAGAGATTTATGAGAAAGGAAATAATGTTTTAAAAATGTTTCCGAATAGGAACGAGATAATGTGTGATCCAGTATTCTTGTGGAAATTGATCAATAGATAAAACTAATATGTACAAATCCTTTAAGAAAGAAGATGAAGTGTCTCTTGTAGATTCCGGAGAAATTGTGTCTTGTGTGACTCATGAGAAGAAGTTTCTAGTGTTGATTCTAGAAAATGCTTGTGTAGATATTGGTAACATTATGGTATTATGCATAAAGAACATATGTTATGGATTTTGGAGAGATAAAGTGTTACATGGTATTGACCATTATAATGTTTATGATATAATAGTGGTGAATTTCTGTGGGGGATAATAACGAACATGTCAATGAGTAGGTAATTTTAGTATATCATATAAAATCACATTATATATACCATTGTATTTAACAAAATTATTATTAGAAAGGATGAGAGACACAAAAAGAGTGTATTTAGGCTTTATATAAACACAACTCTTTAACATAAAATAGAAAACATGAAAAAATAATAAGGGTTTAATGATTCACACCCTCCATCTCTTAGTGATCTCACACAGATCTGGGAACTATTGTTTCATTCCATGTCCTTTACTATTTAGTGATCATTCTCTATAGTGAGATCTCCTCTTCCATCCTTATTCATTTTCCCTCTGATTCAACTCTCTTCATTTCCCTACTCGTTAGTCCAAAACATATGAAAAATAGGTATGATTTTTTTTGGTTATTCTATTTTTATGTTTTCTGAGGGGTCTCTTGAGTTTCCTTCCTATGCATTCTCTCATCTTCGGCTGAAGGATATAAATGTTACTTTTTTTAGATAGACTTCTCCCATTTTGATATAGGCGACTCTATAAATCCCTTATAATACATGCAATAATATTCTTGTCTATTTTTAAATGCAGTTTCAGAAATTGAAATGTAATTAAATGTTGTTGAATGAATGAAAAGTTTATCACTGGGTTTTAAGGGAATTTCATGGGCCCTGGATCTGTGCAGAGGTCTTTTGAAACTATAATGTGGCTCGTTAGAGTTATTTTAATTATTTTTAAATTTATTTCCATGGAATTTAAGTTTGTGTAGAAAATGTTATTGTTTTATATTGGATATAAAAATTATTTGAATACTTCAAATGGGAATTGGTCATATTATAATTGTTGGGTTAAATAATAATATGTATTTTATAAATAGATTGAATTATTTAAAAAAGTAACTGATGGAAGATTTATATCCGTAAATGGGTGTGACTTATATTAAAAGATTATTTTATTTAAAAAAGCGAGATGAATATCTTTTGAAATTATTTTTATACCATGGGTATTGGGGTGTCTCAAATTTCTTTATAATAATAAAAGGGAGAATTTTAAAATGGGTTTTCATCATGTTTTGAATGATTTTTTACAGTGTCCTTTGAAATGACATTTACAATGACATTAATAATTGAGTGTGTGTATCAACATCATATGTGCTGATTTATAAAGGCCAATTTGGTATTTCTAAATAGTTTTATAAATTCATGAGACCCTCATCAATTTCATGGGCATTCATTAGACCAATATGGATTGTAACACAATGGTGTATGACCTATATTTAAATTCATCTTTTAATGATTATTATTGGTTATTTTTTTTTTATGATCCTTCAGAGGATAAAGGAGGTGAGGATTAGCTATTTATAAATTCTATACACTTGATGCATGTGTTTTATAATTTCAATCGTATTTGTTTGACTTTTCATGGGAGTCCTGGGTAGAAAATATATTAACTATATGAGGGAAAACCCCAGAATGATAGATGGTTCCATAGGGAATTGTATCTTGTAGACAATGAGATTTTTAAGCAAGAAGTCTTGCATACCTAAATTCTAGAGAATTATTTTTCACTATGATCCTAAGGGAATTGTGACGTAGGTACAATACCATCATTTTTCCAAGGTATGGAAGTGTTATAGTAATGTTACCATGGGTAGTTCAGTGGGACTCTCAGTGATATTACTAGGTTAAATGGTCTCATATAAGGTTTATTTTTCAGCAATTTAGGTATGTTTTTACAGGATCCATTGGTTGATTCCCGTGACATTTGGTTTTTTGGGAACATTATGGTATCTAGTTTTATGATTTTATTGAATTTACCTTGTTTGATTTATTCTATTGGAACTATTGAATTAATATGTTTCCTTGGTGATTGTTTTCCTTCATATGGTTTACTAATTAATATTTGATTGGATGTATTACACTGAAATGAATTATTTTTTAATGGTTTGAATGTAATTTTTGAAATTTAAAATGGTTTGTGTATTTCATAATCTGTTTTAATTAAATGGGTTTTCAATGAAATTTTATATGAAAATGATATTTTCATGGGATATTTTGAAAATAGAGAAAGATTTTTTTATTTTATAATCACTTATGATGTTAAATTGAAATTTTTTAACTATAATTATTTTTATTTAATATAAATTGAAATTATTTGAAAGTGTTTTTGTGATTTCATTATAAAAATCATTTAAAAGAAATTTTATTACTTATATTTCAAACTATGATTTTATAAACTATTTTACTAAGTATTTATATAGTTTTTGTTGGTTAGGGTGGAATATCTTATGCTTATGTGCTCATGACTATATTATCATAGTCATAGGTTATTTTTTCTCATTAGACATCTCAATTGGAATTGATTTATCTAAGGACTATTTTAGTTTTTTTGAATTTATCATGTAATTTCAAATACTTGTCTTTAGAATTTTGTACTTTTATTTTCCTAATATTTCTTAATTGGGGCCATTTAAATGATTTACACTGTCCAATAAGGATTTTAATTCAATCAATTGAGATGGGGTAGAAATAAATGCTACTGTTTTATGAAATAACATATCCTGGGGGGGGGGGGTATTCTCCATCCCATGAAGGGAGACTATTAAAAAGAGGGGATGTTATTTTATTGTATTTCTTTATACTTTTATTTTGTAATCATTTTATTATTTCATGCCTAGTTCTTTTTCCATGGATGCCAGATGTACGAACAAGTCCTACTGAAATTGTATATACATTCTAGTAGTCATTTAATTAAACCCTTGGGGTGAATATATTCCCAGTTGTGTTTTTTATTTTCCCGAGAACTAGTATCCAGTCCATGGGGAATGGGATATTCAATTCGAAATAGTGGTGCACCAGTTCGAGAATCCTTTGAATGGATAAACCTAGGTGTTGTTTTATAAATGATATCCCAGGTTTCATTTATTCTCTTCTATATTATCCAAGGTATTTTTAATTCCTTTTTCAATTTAGGGTTTCATAGTAATATCAAATTATAATTTTTCATCAGAACTAGGTTTGTAATTTAATGATGTGCTTAGCTACCTCCTATACTCCCTCAGTCTAGAGTTTCCTTAGTAAGTGGTATTTGAATCATGATTTCAGAATTTTATTAGATATAAAATTTATGATGTGTTGATCATCATTGAAATATTTTATATTAGTAATAGGTAGAATTTGATATGTATATATAAATAGAGAATGGGTCATTGGAGTGATGTTAGTTTTCATGGCTATGCCCACATGGCAATGATCTCAGGATCGATACAAAATTATTTAGAAATTGTTTCATGGTAGGCCCTAGGTCCATTAGGCCACGTGGTATAGTCATAAATTATTCCACATCTAGTTTTTATATATTTTTATATTACACTCTGAGAGATACCTAGTGGTGAGGGATCAGACACGGTGAGTATTTTGATTCACTTGTGACGTGGATTCATATTGGTCCTGTGAAATTTTTTCTTCTCAAAATGGATAATTTTTTTTAGAAATTGTTGATGGTTTAAAAATAAGATGATAGGCTTATTTATTAAATGGGTATGGATTTTACAATACTTGTGTTGGTTTGGGAATTTATAATTCATGTGACAACAAGATATATTAAATGAACACTATGTTTCCTAACATAGTCCTCAAGAAGCATTGATTTAATGGAACTTGGAAATAATACTAAAATATTATTATTTAATCATTGATGAAATAACATAGAAATTAAAATAGAGGCTATGAATATAATTAAATCCATTACTTAATATATATTAATATTTCACTCAGTTGATAAATTCTAAATAACTAAGTGAATAAATTTTAATAAAGGAATTTAATCATCAAAAAATATGTTTTCTTTGAAAATGTTTATATTTTTTTTTTGTAAGAAATATTTAATTTTTTTAGAAAATTTTTAATTTTTTTATAAAATGAATATAATTTTATATATCTTCATATAAATAATATTTTTTCGTAAATTTTATTATTTTATAAAAAATATAAATTTTTCTATGAATAGTTAGAATACTGATTTATGGTAAAACTATAAGTTATTATTAACTAATTATAAAATTTAAAACTACAATTGTTATTTAATATGAATAAAACGTAACATATGAATTTTTTATTTATATTTAATTAATGTAATTACATTTAAATAATCTTTATATTGTATTTTAATATATGTTTATTTTAAGGCTTTATTTCACATTTTTTTCAAAAAGAAATTGTAATGTAAATAATTTGTCCCCATTTTCATAATTTAAAATAACCCATAATGAGGATTGATAAGATATAATTATATACATTAAATATATATAATGTTAATATAAATTATTCTAATTATTATTACATTTCAAATAGTTATTATAATATCATCTTATGCTTGAAAAATGCATTTTTTTGAAAAACAATTTTTCGACACGCCTCTAAGTCTAATATGAAATTTAATTACAACGAATTTATGAATTGAATTTTATAAAATAGATTACATATTATGAATCAATATAATTTATATTATAAAAAAATTTCAACATTATTTTCTATCATAATGAATAATAAAAATTGTAATACGAGTAGCTAAACAAGTAAACAAAATTAAAAGTTTAAAAGTGAGTGACACTAGATGTAATGAGGATAAATTTTTCAAAAAAGAATTATTTTGAAAGTAAATTTTTTTCAACTCCCTTATCTATACTACACTTCATTATTTTTCTAATTTTTAGGAACTTTTCTTGTGAGTCAATAAACATTATTGAATATTTTTGTGTATTTATAAGAATTCCACTCCTCCTCCCTTATAAAAGGGAACCCCTCACCTAAAAAACTCACACATCCCAAGAAATATGTATCAACCAGACCCTATGACCGACACTCAATAAAATTCATATAAAAAGTATATATCATCATGTATTCCCCAAACATTGAACTAAGGGTCCATAAAAAGATATTAATATAAGCTCCTTCCAGGGAAAGGTAATCTTCTTCACTTAGATCCTTATTTTTTACTTCTTTTTTTACATCTTAGATTATGTCATAATTTTTCCAATATAATAACACTAATATGTTATATATAATTATATATTAAAATTTCTAATTTTATAATATTCAACTATATCATCTTCTATAAAATGGGAAACCGAACAACCATTTTTGTGTATGGTGGACTACAGTCTCAAAAACTGATGTAATGTTTTCCCTCATTGGCCTTGATAGATGTTAAATATTTAGGATTATTATTTATTCATTAAATTAATTAAATTATAACAATTTTTTAAATGTTACCTAACAAATACCTTCATACCATACCATATATTGAAAAATTATAATATTGTTAATACGTACAGAGAACTACCACTTCACGAAGTGATGTGGTTTATTTTTTGGCCACATCACAAGAATTGTATATGTTTGATTATTTAATGATAATATATTATATTTATGATATTATTATAATTATGTAAATTGAAAATAACACTTAACTTCTTTCCCTCATGATCGTTGAAAAATGGGAACATTACCCATTTGTACATATGACCAATCGTATCCTTGATTATAAAATAATTCTTTTTTATAAACATGATTCATGTTAAATTATAAAATAACAATTTATGAATAAAAATTATAAATATTTAATCAATATTATTCATTATATGATTGAACAATGACCCCTCTGACCAAAATCAACACACCGATTCCATTTTTAAATTATGGACTGATTGTCCTCAACGCAACATACATGGACATAGAAAATTGAGTTCTTAAATTAATCATTAAAAGAAATGGAGTAAATTATTTTATTTTAAGTAATTAAACATTGAAAATATTCTTAATATAATATGTAATTTGTGTTATTATATTATATATGATAAAAAATACATACTTGAAAATGTATGAACTTGAGGTAAGGGTTTCATATAAAAAACCATAATTAAGAAACATGTTCTCTTTTTGAACGTAATTTATTTTTAATAGTCTATATACTACTCCTTAAAATTTTATATCCTGAATAATTCAGGCTTCATTATATTTTATTTTGCATTTAATTAAATTTATTCATAAAATTATATTTTTTAAAACATCTCAAAGCGTTATGGATTTATCATTCCATATAATTTTAATTGGGATGGTTTATGAACTAAATTACTTTGAAGGAAATTATATTATCAATGTATAATAAATAAATTTATATTTATTCCCCTCTGGTTATTTATGAATTTTTCATGTAATATTATAATTTTTCTCGCTATGATATGTAATATTATTGGGAAAATGTTTCAAGAAATGATAAAATCATTTATCTATTCGATCAGAAATAATTTTTCATCCATATCCTTTTTTATAAATATATTTTCAAGAATATTTTTAAAATTACCCAAAATAATAATTAATGAAATTTTTAAGAATGATTGAATTTTTTAAAAATTTAATGAAATTGAATCTTGTTGTCATTTTATAAATGTGGAATTTTTAAATCATTTTAGAATTCCATTAAATGGTTTTTTATCCTATACGACAAATGAAGAACAAAGTCCCATCATAACCAATAAATTAATTGATTATTCCATTATAGTTTTCCATTTCCATTTTTAATGATTTTTTTAAATTAATATTTTTTGAGATATTTTAATTTTAAATAATTGATTTCAAAGTTAAAATGTTATTTTACTTAAGAAATATGAAATATTATTTTTAAAAGAAATTTTCACCACTAAATAAAACCATTGATGTGATGGATCTCTTCCAAATTGGGTATATATATATCTCACCAATATAACTTTCTTATTCACCAATATAATTATAGTGTAATAAATAACATATGTTCATATCTAAAATTTCTACATTAATAAATTTCCTTTTATTATGATATGAGAGAAGATTATCAAACCTATTTGTTTCTATTGGTAATTCTTATATTTTAAAATTATTACTGATTTTATTATTTGAAACACATATGCATATACTTGAAATTAATGATATGAGTTGGCCTAGATTTTTTATACAAACATTTCTTTGGGTAATGGATTAGTATCATGATATATCTTATATTATATTATGGAGTGATCCTAATTCATTATGAGTCTCAATCCACCATGTTATGTTGTCTCGATTGTTATAGAGGACTTATATTTATATCATGTCTAATATTACTACCACATTTATTGTGCTAATATTATCCTATAATACTATGTCTTTTATATTATTAATTAATGTGATTACTCATGTACCTTCAATGTTATGATATCATTTTTACATTTGAATCACATGTTATGCTTCCTTATCATGTTTATTTGCATACAAGGATTTTAAGCTAACCCCTTACCTTATGTGTTCCACATGTCCACCTATGAACTTTTAGTTGATAAAATGGAATTATCATATAATTAGGGTTAATAAAATAACAAATATTTAGTTCATAATCAATATGATGTATTATTAAGATAGTCATATAAATTTACTAGTCCTCGTGAACTTTGGGTTTTAATTAATGGATGCTTATGTTAAAAATCCTCTAATAATACTTGTAAATAGCATGGGTCACTATAGTTTATATCAAAGAAAATATTTAATTAACATAGATAAAATATTATTAGAAAACATTATTCATAACCATAGGGATATGTCTAAATATATGAATAAGGATTAGACTGAGTATATAAAAACATATGTCATAATTTTTGTGAATTATATAGTGATTGTGTTCCAAGAAATTAGATCCCTAAATGGATTCTACTACTGGGTGTAGATCCGGAACAATTTTACCAAGGTGTTGTAACTATGAAATGAGAACACATATATTGAATCGACCATCACATAGTTAATGAAATCATGGATTTCTATGAACCTTGTTTAACACTCTTATGGGATTTGATTTTGAAATTCAAAAACTATTTACAAACCATTATGAAGAACGTCAACAATATTTCAAGTAAGAAACATAAATATAAAAATACCACGGATAACCTTGATTAAAACTTATAGACTCATAAACCATGATGTACAAATAATTGATGATTTATTACTATAATTTTTTGGGTTCTATTTGTTATTATTATTAATTAATGGATTCCTATATTGTTTTTATTTTTTTATTTAATTTAGTGAAAGAAGATAAATCATTCCAATAAACAATGTGATGGGAAATGTAATTATTTTCATTATAAAATGCCTAAAATTATATGTATGGTTGTTAAACATCTTATTATCATGTCCAATGTTAAATCTATGACTATAATTAACAACTAGTACATAGATGAATTTCCCAATACATCAATGAAGAGAAGTACAAAATATCATGGATGTTCAAGTGTTAAAGATTATAGAAATTAGAAAATTCAATTTCCTACATGTAAAGAAAAGTGGCGAGGCACCATGTAATATTATTTATAAGAAATAGAATATTAATTATGTTTGGAAATATAGGGAAAATGTATCTAATTTCCAAATGAAAATGAAGAGTGTGGTTAACATGATGCATGGAAAAAGGGTCAACCTAGGGCACCACTAACAGATCAATTTCATAGATGTGGGGAACACAACTATTTCTTTGTTAATGACCTAATCAATGTTTTAATTCCTTATCAGCTATGTTATTAAAATTCATGAAAGTGAATTATTTTTGTGTATTGGTTTTGGAATTAAAGAAATATTTTTCTTACCTATTTCTATAAATTTTATCTTCAATCTTCTAAGGACCACGATGAAGTAGTTTTTCTTCAAGAATTTTCAAGAATATTCTGAATGGAAATAATTATCTAAAATTTTGATATAATGGTAAGGTGATATTTTATAGTGAGAACATATTATTTTGGAAAAGATAATATTTTATATGTGCTTGATGTTGAGGAAATTATATTCAATTTAGATTATTTTATTTTGTGCTAGAAAATAAATTATATAGAAGACATTAGTGATTAAAAACTAATTATATGATTAATGTTATGTTTAGTGCATTCATAATATTGTCTGAGAAACATTTTTTTTGTTAATATATATATATATATAAATATAAAAATAGTTTAATATAATGGAATATTTTGTAAGAATTCTATTGCAATTTCGGAGTTTTATGTTTTAGAGAATCGTGCATAGATTGAGGTTAAATCCTTAGTTTGTGTTAAGGGTATTTAATTTATTTCAAATAATGGGTTATTAATTTAAGGAATGATCTATTTTAAACCATCAGTTTTACTTTTGGATTTTGTATTTTAAAACATTCAATCACATTTTAGGAATTATCTTACATTTTTTCATCCAATTATAATTTTAGATAATGTCTAAAGTCAAAAATAATTTAATGATTTCTTGTTGTGGAGTCTACCGGTACATTAGAAGTTAATTTTAATTCTTCAGGAATAAAAATATAATATATAGTGCTCATAATTTTTAGAAATTTATTATATTGTAGTATAAAATAATTAAATGATGATATTATACTTTTCATGTTACCAAATTTCTTTATAGACATAGTCTAGATGGTAAAATGATCCTTCAACATAATGGAAATAAACTTTAAATTAATGTGTCATTTTATTGATAAATATATGGCGCCTTATTTCTTTTAATAAAACATTATAAAATATCCTCTTATGTGGATATTCTTTTTAAAAAATTTGTTTTCACTTCAAACCAATATTCCCCTATGTGGAAGACTAGTTATTTGATAAATTGTTTTCCCTTCCCCTCTTTTAAAAGAAAGATTTATAAACCATTTTTTGAGATGTGGTTTTTCAACAAATGAATTTTAAATTTTCAAAACATTTATTATGTTGAAAATTAATTAATTGGGAGGATGAAATTTATTTAAGGGGAATTGAATGTAACACCCTGAGATATTAAAAGAACACTATGTTGGATATCATCTTTAATATGAAATGCATAGTTTAAACAAACCAAAATATAATATAAAAATATTAATATTTATATGTAGTTTATATAACATAGACATTAAATTATATGGTATTAATAATATTAAATAATATATTAAATATATATAAATTTTCTAATAAATTTATAACCTCCTCAGGAATAAACATATAATTTTTAATTGAAATTTACTCTAAAAAATATATATTTTTTCATCCAAAATTATTTACATTTATTTTTATAAGAAAAAAATGTAATAAATTTCTTGAAAATTAAGAAATTTTATTTTATTAAATGAATAAAATTTTCTAAAACATAATATAGAAATTTTTATAGGGTTAATTGTTTTTTATTTTTCATAAAATACTGATTTTTAGTGAATTGTTAAAAATACATTTTTCTGGTAAAATTATCATTACATTTTAATAAATTATTTAATTAATAGACCAATTATTATTTAATTTTATTTAAAATTAACCTAATTATTATTTATTTTGATAAAATCCAATTAATTAATTTTGAATCATCTTTATACTAAATTTTAATATATGTTTATTTTTTGGATTTAAAACTCATTGTTTCTGAAAAACTATTTTATTGTGCATAATGTTTCTTCATTTTAAATATAAAAAATAACCCCTAATGGGGAATGATTTAAATTAAATTTATATATTATTTTTCTATAACTTTTAAGTAAACTTTGATTACTTGGTATGTATTTATTATATTTTAATCTTACACTTGACAAAATAATTTCTTGAAAAACCATTATTTCGACACATTGGAATGTTGAATTTTAAATTCAATTCTCTAAATTCGGTGAATGGAAATTGATTAAATGGATTTAGTTTATTTATAATAACTTATATTATTTATAATCTGTACTTAATTTTTAGTCATAATAATTATTAAAAATAGAAAAACATAGTTTTTTTGGTAAAAAAAATTACAATTGTAAAAGTGAGTAACATGAGAGATAAAAAGGATAAAATTTTTAAAACATATTTCAAAGGGAGTTGATTCTAGTAGAAGGTAATCGTTTTCTCCATGACCCTTCGTTTAACTTCTTCATTTCTATATTAAATTATTTACAAAAAATTTAAATACTATAAAAAATATAATACATAATTTTATGTTATAATGTTGGTTTCATAATATTCATCTATCATATCTTCCATCAAATGGGAAATGAAACCATCATTAATGTGTAAGCCAGACTACCACCTCACGAACTAATTTAATTAGTTTTCCACAATCACTTGAAATAGTTTTTCAAGATTATTATTTTTTTATTTTATTTTATATTCATGAAATATTAATCATTATATTAAATATAAATATTATATACCTTCTTACCATTCAATACATGGGTAAACGATAATTTCATTCATCTTTATGGTGGACTACTACCTCAACAAGAGATGCGGTTCATTTTTTATTTCTGAATAACATGGGTGGTTTATGTAAGTGTATATAAAGAAATAATATGATATTTATTATATTATTATAATTGTTTAAATATAAAATAACACTTAAATTCTTTTTTTCATTATCATTTAAAAGTATAATGGTTACAAATGTATGTGTATAGCCAACTACACTATGATTGTAATATAAATCATTTTTCTATGAACAAGGGTTCTAGGATATATTTAAAAGTATAATATATGAATAAAAATTATAATTTTTTAATTATTATTATTATGGATATGATCGAGCCATGGGCCCTTTTACTACATTTATCACACCAGTGAAATTTTGAAATTAAGAACCGAGCATCCTCAAAACATTCAACATGGACATAACTGATTAAGAAGATAAATAAACTATTAAATAAAATGAAATAAATAGTCAATGTATATGTTTTTAAATCTAAATACTTTTTTTATGAAAAAAAATAATTGGAATATTTTTATTATAAAGTAGATAAAATATATACATGACAACATCTGGACTCAAGGTAATGGTTTCATCTCAAAACATCTTTATTTGAGACACATGTTCTTTTATAAACCAAATTTTTTTAAAATTGTGTATATAATTAAAATTTACATATTATATCAAGAATATTAAACAATTCATGTTATTTTAAGTTATTATATATCAAATTCATTCATGTCATGTTATGATTCAAACATTAAAAAATAGTGAGGGTTTACTTTTAAATAAAATACTTAATCAGTAATTTTTATGAATGAATTAATTTTATAGGAAATTATTTGATCAGTATCAAATAAAAACCCTTATTCCTATTATCCTCTTGTTATTAATGAAATATTAATGTAAAAGTTCCATTTTATTTTAATTGATACTTAATATTATTGAGATCATTTTTTATGAAAATCTATCTTCATTTAACTCTTTGATTTAATATAATTATTCTTTTATATCAATGTATTTGAAAATTATATTGTATATTATTCTTAGCATTTCAAAAAATATTAATTAATTAAAAATATACCATGATTTTTTTTAAATTATTTGAAATTTAATATTTTTTTCATTTTCAAAATGATCCCCTTTTTACTTATTTCACAACAAGGTGAAATGAATGTTTTTTATCATTTAGATAAGAACAAAAACACCCACCATATTTATCAATAGTTTTTTTGAATATTAATTTATATATATCCATGGTTATTTTTATATAATTTTTTTATATAATACTTATGAAATTTTATATATTATTAAGAAGTTAAATCAAAGTGAAAAGGTATTTTCCACACAAAATATTCTATGCAATCTTTTGTAGACATTTTCATCAACTACGACAACCATTGATGTTATGAATCTCTTAAAAATTAGGTACATATGCCCCTAACATATATTCCTATCTTTTTATCCTATATATTTTGGGTATAATAAATTAATTATGACAATATATTAAATTCATTCATTACAATGTTTCTTTTTATTAGGACATGTGTCTAGATTATCTAACCAATTTATTTCCATGGTTATTTATTATTTTCATTACTTATGATTGATTAACATATGTGATTAACATATTAATGTACATAAAATAATTTAAATAGGTTTCCCAAGATTTATATATTGCTCCAATTCAATGGGTACTATTTTAGTCTCGTGAGACATAATGTATGGGATTAGAGAGTGAACATAATTCATTGTGGGAAACTATCAACCATGTGTTGTCGTCTTGGATGTTATCCTTGAATCATGTTTATGTCATTAATTGTGTTTCAACTACATTTACAAGCTACAATTGTCCTATGATACCATATCATTTATATTATGATTCAATTGGATTACTCATGTACCTTCACTTTTATGATATTACGTTATACCCATAAAACACATGTTATTCATCAATTTCATCTTTATTCCCCTAATATTATATTTATCTAACACATTTATATATACATTCCTAATGTTATTCTATGATGATTTAGTATCCCTAATAGACTTAGGATATTATTAAGTATAATAAAATAATTTTTTTTATTTTCATCTCACATTGATGTGTTATGAACCTAGTATTAAATAGAAACATTTCCTGATGACATTTGGTTTGTAATTAAGGGAATTTAATGTTAAAAATCATGGGTTTATATGTGTGAAAGTATTCGGTAACAATACTTGGGATATTTTTAAAACGAAATTATACTTCAGTAATATTTTTTGTATTTGTTTTTCAATATGTTTGTGTTTATTTAGATAGAATTTTGACTTTATTAATATATTGTGTGTTAATTGTAAAATAAATTTGAACCCTATGGGGTGATATTACCAAATATATTATTTTAATTATATGAAATTTATGTGAATATTTTTTGATATTTTTTAATTTACTTTCATTATAAATATCATATGGTTTTTAAAATCCTGGTGAAAATGTTTTTGAAATTATATAGGTAATTTGGTACTTTTAAAAGTGTGTATGATGATGGAAATTTTTTTATACGTATTAAATAATTTAATTGATTTTTAATGGATGGATTTTGGATTGTTAATTATGTTCTCAAATTTTTTTTTATTTTGTAGCATCAGCTGGATTGGGATAGTTGATTTGATTTAGGGAAAATGGACAGGATGAGTATATGTTTCATTGTGATTAAAGTTCGACTCCTTGACAAGGTCTTAGAAAAAGTTTAGTGTGTCCTTTTATGATATTTTATTTCCGTATTCTCTTTGATTTTTCATATACTCTTATTGGATTGAATAATTTTCTCCAATAATTTTTTGTAATGGGTAAATGTATTAGCTATCAATTTTTCTTAGGAATGTAGTCTAAGTGACCATTGGGAAGTTACTTGAGTAGCTTCATAAGGATCCATATGCTTGATATACTCAGTGTAGGTGTTATATTGAGATCATTTGAGGTTTCATTCTTGGTGTTTTTACATACTTTTATTCTTGATGTGTTTTTTTATGGTTGTTTTTAATAAGTTTTGGATCATTTATTAATGTTTTTTCTAAACGATTTTATTCCATTGTTGATTCATTTTAGTTTTTCAATTCCATGTTGTTAATTGTTTCCTTTTGTGTAGAGAATTTATGTGATATTTTCCATTTATATATGGAATTAATTTTACTTATATTAATTTCATGGACATGGGATGGTCATGAGTGATTGATTCAGGTTTTTTTTGTCTAGTGTAGAAATAGTTGAGATCATACAATTACTCATGTCATATTGGATCCCATTGGGTTCACTATGAGAGGGTTTCCCGAGTGTGAAGTATTATTTAATCCCATGCTATCCCTATTTATGATTTTTAGTGTCTTTTCTAATTATATGATTGGAGGATGTGTTTTAATCACACATTTATTTGGGTTCCATTGAGATGCAGTATCATGGGACTGGTTTACTAAGAGGTAACCAATCCACATGCCAAATAACCTCATACATGCCACCCCATATTAGAGAGACTTCTGATTTAAAGAAAGGGTGTATAATGGTATGATGAGGATATTATACCTCTTTAATCCATGCACATTATAGAGGTAAATTAAAATAATTTAGAAAAACATATAATGATATATCTAATGTAACTAATAAAAACACTGATAAAAGTCATAAACTAACAAACAGATTCATATTGATGATTTCATGTCTATATATAAAAGAAAACATGCATCCATGGTAGTATTCATACATACAATACAAGTATAAAAATTAAGACTATATAAAAACAACTATCTCCATGAGACTCCTAGGAAACAACATAGTCACCTACTCCAAAATCAATAAGAGATCAATCATCAATAGTTGGGTGTTGCACTTTATAATACATGCATCCATGAGGTCTATCCAGGTACCTAATGTAATCTTGAATAATGTTTCATTAAAAATCCATATTCCACCACCAAATGTGTCTAAAAGTATTATATATGAATATAAAATGTAACAATATGCATATTATATAAATAAAAACATTGAAATAAATAGTAACCACTTCAAACTCATCCTCCTAATGGGATACCTGGAGGATCGTACCTACTTCAGGGTAAGATAACTGTCTCTCAACATAAGGCCTTTTTATTCAGCTAGAGACAAAAAAATCATATCCAATATTTCCATGTATAATAATCAATTAGTATCCATGTAGAGACCATGGAATCATTGATAATTATATGTCAATGCAACTTATAGTTATTAACCTTGAAACATAGATAATAGGGGTTCAGTGTAATCCATATAGTGATCCCATGGAATTATCTCACTAACAGTTTTTAAATGATCATGGAAAACATGTCCAACATAATATTAGGATTTAATTTTTTAGGGAAAAAGGATATAATCCAAGCTATTCCATGTCGAAGGAAATCTAGACATATCCTAAGAGATAATCTATCGAATTCAGTACTATATAGTATCAAATTTAAGCATTGGCGATAAGTCTAGGAATTCATGAATATAATACACAGTTTAAGTCCATGATAGGTTTATAAATTTGTTTTAAAATTAATTATTCGGTTGGAATCCCATGAGATCCCCCGAGTCATTCCATGTTGGGAATATATGTATTTATCAAGGAAGACCACACTTTAAATAGTTCCATCAAGTTCCATAGTAATAGTAAATCATTATATTTATTAATGGGACCTAGACAATGTGATGTATCCATAAAATTTCACAATTCAATTATTTTCATTAGTCATTTAACTTATAAGTTATCAAGGGCCATGGTAGGGATATGTATAATATATTCATTCAATTTATTCATTTGGCCATTCCTTTTACCAAATCCATACTCAGATCATTTGAGGAGTGTTTTGTAAAAAAGTAAAAATTATAATTCAAGGGAATATAAAAAACAACCCCAAGGGGTTGTTCATGATGAGTTCACTAGACTCCCATAATTGAAAAGGGGTTACAAAAAACAAATTTCTTGGTTTAGGAGTCTAAATAATAGAGTTAGTTTTTTCAGAGGTAATGCACGGATGATACGATGTGCGAAAGAACATTGAAATTTTATAAAAATAATTAACATTAGGTAAAAGAATCACTCCACCTACCTTATCATATGTTGTTCTTGAATTACAATTTTGGTGTAAAATGAGTGGTTAAGACACCCCATAATCATGGATGAATCCCCATATCAAATCATAGTGGAGGGATATTTCATGTTAACTATAGCATTATTATAGTTGTTTCTATAGCAACATTGTAGAATCCATAACTATTAATCATATGGGTCTTCAGGCCACTGATTTGGGCTTATGGATCACAGGTAATTTAAGTCACTAATATCCTTTAGGACACATGGTCTCTATGCTACCTCATGGCTCTGGGACTTGGTCCCTCAAGAGACAAGGATCATGAAATAGCCCATCTGAAACACTTATTTGTAAGACCAATAAGAGGATCTAGAAAAAGTATCACCCACCAGTACAAATCCAAACATGTTATAAGAATTAGAGTGTTTTTTATTCACCCTTGGTTAGCGGAAACATGAATATATGTATGAGTAAATACTATTCAATTAATTGTGTGTTTGCGGGAGAAAAGAACCTTCAACAAATTAAATTCCAAGTTGGGGTAGTTATAGTGTGTCATGATTTTGGACTTTTAAAGTAATGTATTTGGGATTCTACCTCCAATCATTCGGGATGTGCATTATTCCTTGTGCCTCTGATGAAATAGATCATGTAAGTTTTCTCTCTTACCCTTGTTAAAAATGGTGTCATCCAAATATAAATATCAAATATTGGAGTCCTTCAGGCTTGGGAAACAACCACCTAACTTATCCTCTTAATAGACTACTCATCTAGTATCAACCTTATATTAGGTTTAAAATGAGATAAAGAAGAAAAATATAATTAAACATTTAAAATGGGAATATGAACTGACATTAATATCACCCCAAAGATAAGACTAGAAATTGATAATTGAAGAAAGATAAGTACTAGACATACCAATGATGGTCCAATGTGACTAATGGTGATCGGAGTATATTCTGTATGTAAAAGTTATAACAAATCCTAGGAAGCATGGATCATGAGATATGTAATGTGGCTGATGTGAGAATGGGGAGAAGAATAGGGGTGAATTATTTATAAAGGAAGAAGGGAAAAATATAGTTTTTATATTTTTAAAGTGTTTGATGGTTTTCCCCCATGATTTTCCTAACTTTTTACCAACCACGGTAACCCATAGTCCTAGGGCACACCCCTCACATGGATCAAAAAATGGTTAGAATAGCCTAAAATAACAATACGTGGTACACCATTGATAAATTAAAGTATTTTCATGGTCAGGTGTCCCATATTACACAATTTTAAAACCCATGATTTATCTACTCAAGACTCCATCGTTTAGTAGCACGATTTGTGATAACCATATGATAACATTACAGCTTATCCTTTTTTCCAAAAAACTAGAACTCGAGACCCTAAAACAATCATAAAAGATCATAAAACATCCCTGACCCCATTAGGATCTTCCATTATTGTAAAAATATTTGATATAAATTATAATGTTTCATACAGTAAAAACTGATATTTTATAACCTCTCCTCCCATAGAAAACTTTTCATTGAGTTTCCCATATAAGGTTAGTTAATTTGAATATATTAATAACTCTAGACACTTATAATATATATCATATTCTCATTCTATTTTTTGCCTTATACCAGTTCATGTTTCCACAACTTCCAATCCAATGAAATAACCCTACCATAGAGATTCTTCATGATATGATCGATGATAAATACTATATACTCTATAGAAGAAGCATAAACCCATAAGAAACCATCTTTATGATAAACAAAATGATATCGGTTGGAGTGTTGTTGGTGGAGTTCTGAAATGTGGAATATATTGTTTATGTCTCTATATCATCGAGGAAGAGCTATTAGATTTTCATCTGGCCCATCCCTCAGAAAAACGTCAAAAGACCTGATGAATCATGGAGACAACATTATTTCCCTATGAATAACATAGTGACCCAATGTAGGGGAGACTAACAATATGTCTTGATCCTCCACCTCAAAATTGATAGGTATATGCTGGAAATAAACATTTGACTTCTTCCTTGATTAAGACATTTCAATATGATTATTGCACATTTGTGCCTTCTACAATGTCTCCTGAATGAGACGTGCTCCTACTACAATGTCTCCTGAATGAGACGTGCTCCTACTACAATGCCTCTCCAATATCTAATTAGCCAAAAGGTGTATAGCATGGCCTAACATATAGATCCTTCTACAAAACCAGTGTCATAGTCACATGGAATATGTTATTATCAGAAAAATATGAAATAGGTTTGTAATTTTCCAAATATCCTCTAAAATCAAGGACCTATGGATAGATCAAGTCCTAGAGAACCTATATAGTACTCTTAAAATAACTTTCTAAATGAGGTTGGTAGGTTGTACTCACATTTACTAATAAATAAAGTGATTTATTCATGCCCTTCTAGTATGAATTTGTGAACCAAGAGTGTCGATCTAATAAAATAGTACACAGAACCCCATGAGTTCATATGATCCATTAGACATATATTCTCCCCATGATTGTTAACTGATAAGGTCTCTTATATATGACAACAAATGGTTGACAATTATCATCCATTCCATAATTACCCATACAGGGTCACTACCATAAGATGACCCTAGAAATCATATTTCCAAATCCATGTGGACATAATCACATTTATACACCTGAATGTCTAATGACTGTAAGATATCTTCATGTTGATTGTGTTCTTTCATCACCTTTTGAATTTTGGAACACCAATCCAAAAATCCTAGAAACACATTTTCCATTATGAGTCTCCAATTATAATGGTATACAACACATTACATATTAGTAATTCTGGTATGTAACACACATTTTTATTTATGAAATTCACATATCATCTAATCTCTTCTGTCTTTAGTTACACAGACATACCTATGATTACACATGATCACATCCTTATCAACAACCCCACTTGGTGGAGAGTCCTCACATGAAGCACATTCCTTTAGGAATAAACCTTTGAGATTTTAAAGTTGTATTCACTTTACTAAATTAATAATGGTTTATATCCCTTAAAATTCCTCAATAAATGGAATATCATCACTTTCTTAATCTTGCAGATGTATTTATAATGAATTTCAATAAAAATGCAGTCACAATTTGATTCCTGAATAGATAGCATATGAGTATTCCAACTTAAAGTATAAGCCAATGTTTTTCCCTTATCTATTTTTTATGTAAGCTCAAAGTCAAAGGATTGATGATATTATACCCATCTCTATTTTCAAACGTTTAAATCATGTTGAAATAATATATATAGATATGAGACTTTTATGGTCCCTGTATTTGATGAACCATTCCCCCAATAAGTATTATCTCAAGTAATTAAGTGAATAAACAACAACTATAAAATCAATGTCATGTGTGATGTAATTATGCTAATGAGGCTTAAAATGATGGAATTTATATATAATTACTTATTCCCATTGAATAAAAATTTCTCCCATCCTAATGATGGGTGCATCATATTAAAAATTGTGGTATTTACCAGGATCTGGTAAAATCATTATTTTTGTGTTGGTTAGCCATCCTTTCATCTTATGAAAGGTCTTCTCACAAGGATTAGACCTTGTATCCTTTACACATATCTTGATATATCTCATATGTGATACTTAAATAAAAATAATCTGAATGATTCACTTGTAGTAATCATATATTCCCTGAAATATTCGTATATAAAAAACATTATTAATATTCAACTAGAAAATGACAATGCTTACCATCTCTATAACAATAGATACTCCTAATTCTAATATAATGTCACATGAGAAGTGAACATTTTCAATATAGATGTATAATTTTGTGGGGTTTGAATAGAAACATTCCCTTTTAATGTACAAAGTGTGATATCAATATTTTTTCAATGATAATGTATAGTTTGTGAATATAGTATCAAATTATCCCAAAAAATTACAATATTTAAATCTTGGTATGAGTGGAAAACCTGATTCCTCAAGTCTATAAAGACTACAGGTGAGCTAGTTATATTGAATGACATAACCAGATATTCACATAGTCCATGACATATTTGAAAAGATATACATGGTATATTTGAGAGTCTTACCCATATCTGATCACAACATGATATCAAATAAATCATTGAGGAGATTCTAGATCTCTATATCTAATCAAAGAGATCATCAATATGAGTAATATCATATGGGATTTTAAGTGTAATATAATTCAATTATCAGTAATCCACACATATTCTTTGGGTATCATCCACATTCTTATAAATATATATGTGTGAACCCTAAGGAGGATTAATAAGTCATATAAACCCTTGGTCTTCCAAATACCACACCCTTCTCTTGAGTCCATAGAGCTCAATAACAACCATTATGTACCGATGAATTTTCTTCAATTCAACACCAAGAATTTTATTTATGGTGGAATATAAAACTCTCTCAGGATCTATTATAGATATTTTTAGTATCTTTTCATTCCCTCCACCACATCAGGAAAGACATCTTACCACACTCTTTGATCATTAAGAAATAATATTATCCATATTGGTCATAAAATAGCCCGTTGCATGATTCTCAGGTCCAAATAATCTTTTTTAGACATCTCATTCCCCCTTATGAATATATCTATCACCTATAGGTGATGAGAAAGAAACTGTTGTGTGATAATAATCAATATGTACTTGATATGGAACTATATAGTCCATCTTGAAAATAATGCCAAATCAAATCCTCTTGAGGTAGAAAAGGAGCCCTTTGAAATGGAAACAACTGATATTTATAAGAGAATTCATACATAAATTCTTCTTGTTAAATATATAAAAAATAGGGCATAACTAGATATTATCCCCCATAATTAATTAATTATGATACCATGAAATTTGATAATAAACACAAATATATATGCATGGGAAACACATGTATCAGTGAAAGATGATACTAGTGTTGAGGATGCAAATATCGTACCTCATACTTTAGATAGTCTAACAATCTACACCTAAGGTATAAGCTAAAATTCATTTAGTGGGCTAGATCCTCAGCCCTGATCTACAACCTAAACTCCCATAGTAGGGCTGCTCCATTTGATATTCGCATCATTGTTCTTGCTTCCAACACCAAATACACCTCCTCGACCTGTACAACTGATGGTACTCCATATTCGAGATTACCATGGATCCATAGATAATACTCTAGAACCTAGGGCTGGTGATAATCCTCTCACATTAGTAAAATTTTTGATGTGTATGAAAATATATAGATATATTCCATTCTTCTTCAAGATCAGAACACTACAAGATCATTAGTGCACGATTGTTTCATATGACCTGTCCATCTGCACAGATGGAATACCATATAACTATCATTTTCAATATTCTAACTTCTACTTCCCTCATGAGAAGCCTCAAATAGATACTTCCAGACAATAGATTTTTTTCATCCCAACATATCATTTGATCTTCCATTCGTTATACATTCAGTATTAATCACATTTTACACTGAGAAAAGGCATATTCTACTATCTTAATTATCGTAGAAAATCAATAGATGTACACCTAATATGAGATGTAATACCTAAGAACATCGTAATAGTGTGTCTGCCTTGAAAGATTATCATCATAAAGATTGCATGTATAATTATGGGGATCAGTGAAGAAATCTCATTAATTAATGAAATATATATCCACCTTATCTTTGTGGTTGAATTCTCAAAATCTATTCTCTCTTAGGATATCTGAAAAAAAAAATTTGTAGAAGGTTGTTTGTAAATCCCTTCATAACTGCCCCTTACATAGAAGCAAATTTATAATAACATCCCACAATCACTTTGAGTATCAATGAAACATATACACTACATGATTCATCCTCATTTACAGAGTCTTAATTAGTGACTCAATGATCGATATCACAAACTATATCCCAAAATAAATAACATGGGGAATGACATTCCTTGAAAAATTTGTTGGGTTCTTCCATTGAAAGCCCCTAGTAAAATATGACATAGTTAGTTTATGTCATAAAGCTCCCTCAACATGTTTCAAAATCCATATTAAACTCTATATGATTTGAGTTCTACTTCCATGTCCATGGATTATAGGTGGTACAATTATATGTTCTATAGGTGGTTATACATGAAGGTTAGGGCCCACCATCGAGAAAGCATGATCTTCCCCACTATTTGGGACCACCACCTAATACAATCACAGAATAATATATCAAAAATGATGGAACATACATTATACATGATACAAGGTGAAAAATATTACACATCAGAAATCAAGGATAGAAACAAGGCTTGAATACTATGGATACACTATCTAACTACCATTTTCTAGGATTACTTTATTAAATGATTCAATGTTTTAATCACAAATGTTGTATTGTATACATTTTTAACATGATGTTATAGTGGAAACACTCTATAATTTTAAACTATAACCCCCATTTATAGATATCCATTTCTAATATGAATTAGTATTTGGTAATCTTGTATATAAAATAATTGTTCAGTTTGATGAATATTCCATCCCCATGTTATAATGTCCAAATGTTTATTAGATAGAATTAAATTTTAATGTAACTGTAAGTGGACCTTTATATCTAGAATTGGTATGCATCATGTCCACAACTGATGGTTTGATTTTATAGGTCACCATATAAAAATTATTGAGGCATAAACCTTATAATTTAACATAATAGTCTATTTAAGAACAACAAACTAATATTATGGCCCATGAAACTAGAGTTACATGGTATAAAAAATCATAATTGGTTTTTTATAATGATACCATCATGCTGTGTAGGAAAAACTCATTTAGACTAATGTAGAAACATTAATTAATCAATTATATTCATCCATACATGAAACATAAGAAACATTACATGAATAAAATTCAATGCACACATGATATGGAACATGTATTAAAATAAATATGGTTTGGAATATTCATGACACATATATTCATATGTTTCAACAGTGATTCTTGGGAAAATACTTCTATTCCATACTGAGTTTTTGGAAATAATTCATAATCCTAAAAATTACATATATCGAGTTAAGCACACAATATTGAAAATACTATAATTGTAACATGTGAATTCCTTAACATACATGGTACCATATATGTTACTCTGAATGTAGGATATCTCTTCCTAAGAATTGATTATTACCATATTTTAACACATCGAAGTCACTTTTTTACCCAATTATATTAGTAAGACAATATAAAAGAAACCTATGATACCACTTAGTGACATCCACGAACTAATTTAATCATATGAAGTATAGACATAGGGCCAAGAGACCTCAAGCCTACCCCTATATATTAAATAGTCTTCCAACCAGCATTGAATGTGTGTGGAGGTATGGTGAGGATACTATACCCTATTTTGCAGAGTGATGTAAAGTGGTAAATAAAAATAATGTTGCATAACTAATATAATATAATTGTATATGTAAACCATAAAAATAATAATATACATAACGAAATAAACAAAATCATATACACATGATTTCATGTCTATAAAAAATATAACTTGTAAACCTTGAGGCATGGACATATAAAATACATGTATAAAAATGGAACAAAAACAAAAAAACAAAAATATCTATGAGAATCCCGAGCACTAACTGATTAATATTCTTTAAAACCCAGAAGAGATCAATCGCCCATTACTGTTCACTTCCCTTTATGCTTAAAAACATCCATGATGTCATTTCAGGTAACAAGTGGTCGACTGAAAAGGGTGTGTGTAAAACTCTGTAGGCCCCCAACAACAATGCCTAATAAAAATCCATTATTTGAATATAAATTTTAATAGTTTCATGGTAATCAAAATAATGGCAGGGAAATTAATAATAACCATGTTGTACTCAGGATCCTCATAAGATACCAAGATGACCATACATTCTTTGTCCTATGGATTAGAATCATTAAAATTGAATGTGGACCCAAATAACATATCAAAGAAGCTAATTTATAATTATCATATAGTATCCAAGTAGAATTAATGGCATCCTTGACCATTCAGGTTGAACCAACTCACAATGATCAACCATTATGATTGGATAATTAGCTTTGAGTATAATCTAATGTGGTCTATCCCTATGGAAATAAATCTAAATCCAATTATTTAATCCATTGAATTCTGAAATATAATTTACTGGAGTAAATTTTTGGTGATTACCTAAGTAATTTCCAAATATAAAACATTGATCAAGTCCATGATTTTTTATAAAATTATTATCACATCTATGAATTGGTTTTCACCCTATGAGTTTGCCTAAGGTCTTCTATGTCTGGAATCTATTTCATGCTCAAGGAATACCACACCATTAATAGTTACATCAAGGAATATAACTATAATTAGAAGATACATTTACTAATTAAACATAGTCTATGTGATGTACACATATCATCTCACAACATAATTGACTCTGTTATTCATTTCCCTTATATGTTATCAATGTCTGAGTGGTGTATCCATTCAATTTAAGCATTCAATTTATTTATTTTTCCATTCTAATTACACATTTTACACTAAACACACATAGGAGGTTTTTTTAAAATTTAACAATTGATTTTGAAGTGGATATAAATGAAACCCCCTTAATAATGGGTTCATGGTGATTTTTCCAACTTCTATCAATAAAATTGGTAATAGGAACACCAATTAGTTGATCTGAGAGACTATATAAATTAGTAACACATTTTATAAGAGTTGTGCAGAAATTATTCCTCGTGGAACAATGGTCTCAAATTATAAATAATATATGTTTTAGGTAAAATAATTACACCACATAATTTAGCCTTGTAATAGAATCCAAATCTAATATCAAGATTATTTTTGGATGGATCATTAAAAAATGGTAACCCCACGAAATTCTTTTAAAATATGGAATATTAGCTCAGATGAATAAAATCCAAAGTTTGTAATAGAAGGTAGTAAAAAATAGAATTGATAAAAATATTGTGGTGATGAAATGTTGATGAATGTGATTGAAATATATTCCTAATGTGGAATATCCAAAAAATAAAATTAAGATTGAAAGGATTGATATCCCTTGTGTCAAGTATAGGAATTGTGAGAAGGAAATGGTTGAATTAGACATAAGGGAATAATGGGAAAACATGTAATTTGCGGATTTTTTTAAGGGGACCATGGTTGTCCAACCAACATTCCAACCATGAGCACCTATTATTCTGGGACACACCCCCCACCAAATTCAAGCACAAAGTTTGACAAAAGATTCACAAACTGTGCATTCAACATTTTCTGGAAGCCCCAGTTTTCAATTATCATGGAGAATGATTAAAAATTCATTGAAAACACATGAATGGTGAACCAAAAATAAATTCTACGTTTTTCATGGTTATATTTCAACAATATCATGGATTCCTAAACCATGTTTCAATCTCCATGGGTTTCACATATGAGGTGTATAGTAAGTGATAACTATTCACATCACTCTTCATCTCCAAAAATAGATCTCCCAGACCCGATCCTTCTACGAATGATCCTGAATCGTCAATTATGGATTTAGGTACATCCATTAAGGTAATCAAATAGTTTTATGAAAAAATTAATAGGATCCATTTTACAAAACATATATCAAACATTATAAATTATTTTTGGTAACCTAGTGTTGTTCCTTTTGTTTCTTTTATATGATTTTTTGGGGTTCATTTTGGTGAACCCATCATACAAATATTAAATGACCCTTTCCTTTATGGTTCTTTGACTATATTATATACCATTTGACTATTTGTAGAAGATATTGTTATGGATTTTCATGGTTATTTTAATCCCTTAGCCACCTTTAGATCAGGAATAAATCCTCTTCGTCTTTTGTAATCTCCCATAGGTGGATTCTTTGTATGATGAATCATCATTTAGATTAATTATAAATGGTGGGGGTCTTCCACTTTTACCCCCATCATCTCTAAATCCTTATTGGATTCTTGTAGATGAATCTATTTTAAGGATCTTATTTTTATTATTATGTTTGGTATATCCTTGGAAGTCATAGATTTTTTAATTCTTCCTTGAAATATGTTCAAGTGGTTGATTCCTTTTCCATTACTCATCAAATTATTGGGGTAGGATATTGAACAGTGACATTTTTTCAAATATTTTATGACACTATTTCCCAAACAAATTGAAAAAATTAGATATCTTTGGGAAATATAATTCTTTAGATTCCTCAAGATTTAGTTTAAATATTATTTGGGATTATTTGTGGTATTCTTGGGTTGCACATGGTGTGGATTAACCATACCAAAACTATGTAATGGGGTCTATTTATGGGATAGTTCTAACTGAATGGATAGTTCATATTTATCTATATATTACATGGAAATTTTGATAAGGATGTGTGGGATATATGGTCAGTTAATGTTTTGGTGAACTTTATAGGTAAATTCTACTTGTTGGTGTGTCTTTATGAAAAAATTAATTTATTTATACCCTTTTTCTTATTTCCTCCTTTTTTTATTTCTCTCCCCTCATTCTCCCCTCTACCTTTTATTTCCTACTTGGCCGAACCCCCTAACCATATGCCACACCCCTATTCTTTGCTCCCATATTCTCATTATTTAAAAATGGACATTCATTTTTTTAATGAATAGTTTTAAATGTGGTATTTTATGTGAGACTTCAAATTAAAAGAATAATTGGGTGAATGGATCAAAATATTGAGTGGTGTGTTTTAAGTCACATTGAAAATTTTAAATTCTATTATAAATGGATGGGAGACTCATAGGACTGGTTTTTATACTTTGGACCATTGTTGCTTGTGGACACATGTCAAATGAATTTTGTTGACATTAATGTTCTCATTCTTAGGATTAGATGCTTGTTTGGAAAAGCTACATAGAAGGGTGAAGGAAGTGAGGTGTGGATTATTTAAAAATGTTATACAATGATTCAAGTGATTCCTAATTTCTCATATCATTCCTTGATTAGTCATGGGAGTCATTGGTAGATAGTATGTGACCTATGTTATGGAAACCCCTAATTTGATAGTGGGATTCCTTAGTAAGCAGAACCAATTGACAATGAGTTGGATAATCTGAATGATGTTTCTGACCCCAATGCCAGTGAATTATTTTTCAAAATTTCCCCAATGTTATGGTGGACTCAAAACAACAAAATCTTTTCTCCCACATACATAATCATTATAGGTATGTTATCAAGAGTTGTTCAGTGTGATGCCTGATTAAGTTGATAGGTTAAGAAGAGATTGAATAGGTTCGATGTCTATAGATCAGGTATATTATTACTATGGTCTAGGGATGATTCCAACAACACTCATTTCTTTTTGGATAAATTATGGGTTTTTTTAATTTTATTGTATTCTACTAGTTTGATTTATTATATTGGTACCATTACAATATTGTGTTTCCTTGAATTTTGGGTGACTTCATATGGTTTATGCATGTCCAGGTTTTTTTGGATTACATTAAAATGAATTGTATTAAAAAAATTTAAATGTATTTTTGAAATTTAAAATGGTTTTGGAATTTATTTAATATTTTAAATAGAAAAGGTTTTATATGAAATTGTTTATGAAAATGATATTTTCATGATATATTTGAAAAGGAGTTTCCATCAAACTAGAATTTTATAAACTATATTACTAAGGGTTTTAAAAAGAATTATTGGGTTGTGACGGCCAACTGAGTGATTTTTTGGACACACTAATTTTTTCTAAGATTCATGTTACTAGTTCCCTTTTACACATATATTTGAGAATTTATTCATCAGAAGTTATCTTTTATTCGATTTCATATGGAATGTTATACCTATTACATTATTTTAGTATTTAAAATATTTATTTCCCTATAATATTTGGAAAGAGGCCATTTAAATAATTTTATTATTTATTTATTATTTTAACACTTTCTATAGATGGGGGTAGAAATAAATATTGGTGTTTGAATAAAAGTCATATAGTGGGAATTTTTTCATTTATGGGGATGGAGACCATGTATAAGGGATGGTTTTTGCATCTCTTGTTATTTACTTATTGATTATTTAATTATTATTTTATTGTATCTAGCATCGTTAGATTGGAATGGATTCCCTATATATATATGGGTCATGGGAAAAAATTATTTACCTTCATTTATTCATTTAATTTTTTTATTGATGAAACTATTCCCAAGATTGTTAATATGATACACAAGCACTTGTTTCTAGACCGTGGGGATGACAACAATTATTTTATTACAAACATAAACATGATTTATTACATAAAATTTTCCCTTGATACAATATGGGTGATCGAGAGGTCCAGTGTCTTTGGGGATTAGGATCATTACATAACAACATAACAAATTAAATATAAAATCTTTATTGAAAATTTCCTTTACATGAGTACTACATTCCCTCGTACGTAGCATTGCATGGGATAACCTAATGACATGCATAAGAAAAGGGTGAGATTTAAATCCCAGTAAGGGAATAAACATGGAATAACAAGATTAATAAAATCCATGTTAGACAATAAGCATATAAATCGAACATAAGAGAAACATGAACATAAAGTCATGATAAATAATGATAATCATAACATGGAAATGTGGCAATAACACTTAACATTGAATTTACCATGAGCCAAAGATCATTTCACACAGAGAATGAGTAAACCCTCATTTCATAATATATATGAGTAAAACATCATTGCACTAAAATTATCATGAGTCAACACTCATTGAACACGACGTATAATGATACTATACTTCACCCAATGCATTGGAGCGTTATTATGGTGCACCATTCTTAAACATTTTATTTCATGCATAAGTGTGCCACATGGATCATATAACATGAAATTAATCTACATTATATGGTATTATCTGATTAACTAATGTGGAATAAATAAATTAAATTACAATTCAATATTTATATGTGAATAATTTTGAATACCCTTGATAGATACATGGGTATGGTATTCACTACATAATGATCATGGATTAGAAAAACATAGTGCAATTTCAACAGCATAACATCATGACAGAAGGATTCATGGAAATTGTTGATGAGAGAGAAATGGGTGTCTAATCATATGTACACTAAATGGTAAAGTAAAGGGTTCAAATATATACATGTCCCAATAAACTTAATATAATTTTGATGCACAATAACTAAGAATTACTTGGATGTAAAAGAAGAGAGCTAAATACCTCCCAGAATTTAGGCATGGTAACAGGTGTTCATGGGGGGACTTAATGAGATAGAAAGGAGTCTACCATCATAAAAACATAATGTGGGCAGTATGGTGGAGTTTATAAATCGTTCCCTAACATATTTAATTGAAAAAGGGTATAGGAACTTAAAAAAATAGGACAAAAATGAGAAACGATGAAATCCCTTACTTGGATGTGTGGTACCAATGGCTTTGGAGAGGCAAGAGAGTGGCTTCATGGGTGAACGGGGAACCTTGGGAAGATTCAAGAGAGTGGAGGGTAGGTTTTGGTCTAACTCTAAAGGCTCTGAGTGAAGAGGAATGTGGAGCTTGGGTGGGTTTATATAGGAAAGGAGAGGAAATTCTTTATTATTTAGGTTTGGGACATCTCACATTAAACAAATCAAAACCACAAACCAGCCCTTTATTTTTCCCATGTTTTTTTCCAAAGGGGAGAGGAATACAATATTTTATAACTCTAATGGCCTAACTTCTTAAAATAATAGGGTTTCTTTTTTGGAGGTGAGTCTCACTTTCAAGGAAAACAATTTAAAAACACAAAATGTTTTATAATCCTTGAAGGGTCCACAAAAGATTTGTAAATTAAAAAAACTCCAAGATCACATTAATTTAATATTAAACCATATATTGTCAGAAAATAATGTTTTTATTAAATTATTATATCACTATTGGGTCATTATTATGTCATAGAACACATTATATATTTAAACGATATCGAATTTTAACCATAAAATTTGACTGTCTTAGAATATTATGAAAAATTAAATGTTGGATAATTTTGACATCCTAATTCCGATAATAATAGACATTTTATCAGAATTATTTTATTAATATGTGAATTATTAATTTTTAAATAAAAATTGGCATTAACACAAAATTCATGGTTTTTGACTAAAAAAGCATTCAAAACCTTAATAAAAATTACAATTGGATTTATAAAATTATATGGTAATTTATTTTTAATAAAAATTAATTTAATGATAATAATAACAATATTTTATTAAATTATTATTTAATTAACAAATCCATTAATTCCTTAAAATTGATTTCTTAGTTGAATATTAACTAAAAATAGTATTCATGTTTTATAACTATTTACAAAGTAACAATGATAAATTGATTTCACATTCATTATATAGTAATAATGAACATAGTCACAGTTCTAGGGTCTTATTGGATAACCCCTTATAACACCCACATAATAATGAAGGGTACGGTGTGTGATGGTGATAGAATCATGGGGTGGCTTGGATAACATCGCTCGGGTGGTAATCTCTATTAACGACCACTTCTCCCATAGTCTATACTGCTCAAGCATAAATTGTTCAAGAGGGGAATTGTTTTTGTCAAGAGAGAAGGAAAATGATTCCACCTCCTTTCCGAGCTCTGACAAATAGGCTTAGTATGGGTCAAGACTACTACATGAGTCCATCACTCCATTTTTCTGAGTAAATTGGATTTGTTAAACATTGGTCAATGGCTATATTAGAAATGGTAAAAATCCATAATGGTATTTTAAAATATAGAAACATAAATCCAATGATGTTCACAATTTATATAACCATAATAATACATTTAATTAGATCAAGAGAAATTTTGATTAATGAATGTTTGGGTAGTTCCAATCTTCCCCCTTTATGAAATTTCGCACTCAAAATTTCCATTTCCCACACTAAAATATATTTGGGTAACTCTGCTTCATTACTTCCTCTGATTCCCACATCGCTTCTTCATACTTGTGGATTTTCCACAACACCTTACTGAGGGGAACTTCCATATTTCACAGAACTTTTTCTCTATGATCTAAGACCTTCACTGGTTGCTCCTCGTAAAAAATATCATCCTATAGCAGTAATACCTCTAAAGAGAGTACATGTGTAGGGTTCGGTATGTAATTTATTTATAGGGTTACCAGACAGACATCATGTACTTTGGACATAGTAGGTGGACATACTAGCCGATAGTCCACAACCCCAACATGATCAAGAATCTTGAAGGGGATGATGTACCTAAGATTTAACATCCCATTATTTCTAAACCTCATGAACTTCTTCCATTGAGATATGCATAGAAAAACAATGACTCCAACATTAAACTCATGGTTTCATCGATGTTTATCAGCATAAATCTTTGGTCGACTCTAGGATTCCTTGATATGCTGTGGAATGGTTTTCACCTTCTCCTCCATTTCATCGACCATTTCTGGTCCTAGCAGATTACGCTCACTGACATCATCCAAACATGTTGGTGTTATGCACCACTTCCCATTCAGGGATTCATAGGGTGCCATTTAGATTATCAAGTGCAACATGTTATTATTGGAGAATTCTTCCAGAGGAAGATATTGATCCCAACTTCCTTTAAATTCCATTGAACATAATATTAACATATATTTCAGTGTCTGAATAGTTCACTCAGATATTCCATCAGTTAGAGGATGATAGGACATACTAATATTCAGTTCTATATATAATTTCTGTTGAATAATCTTCAAAAACATAGTGGTAAATCTTAGATAACAATCGGATACAATAGATAGTTTCTCTCCCTGAAGCCTTACCGCTTCTCGGATATATATCTGCCCATGTTGATCCAATGAGAAATCCTCCTTGATTAAAATAAAGTTTGCATACTTTGTAAGATGATCTACAATAACCAAGATTTCATTGTTTCCTTTGGATGTAATTGGATGTACGGTGACAAAGTCCATGATTATGTTCTCCCATTTCCATGCTAGTAAGATCAATGGTTGCATCATCCCCTTATACTTATACATCTATTCCTTCACTTGTTGGCACACCAGACACTTTGATGTTTACTCAGCGGTCTCCTTCTTCATACAATCCCACTAATAATTCTCTCTGGGATCTCGATACATATTTTTGATTCTTGGGTGAAGAGAGAAATTTGAACTTTGTGAATCATCCGAAATTTCATTCGTCAGCTCTGGACATGATGGAACATACAGCTTTTCCCAAATCTCAAAATTCCTTCTTCATTATCACTGAACTCCAAGTATTTCCCTTTCCAAATAGCTTCTACTTTCTTCTGAATTCCCACATCATCATTTTGAGCATCCTTTAACCTTTACAAAAGAGATTGATGAGCAATCATTTGTCAAAGGATTTATGATGTTCCCTTCATTATGATTCCCATGTCCATCATTATTAAGTCTAACAAGATTACATCCTTCTCAATTCACATCAATGATATAATTGTAGGGTCCTTTCTGCTTAGATCACCCACCAACTTATTCGCTTTTTTTGGGTGGTAATGGATTGAGTAGTCATAGTCTTTGATCAGATCTAACCATTTTCGTTGGCGTATATTCAACAACTTCTGTGTGAAT
Source organism: Viscum album (assembly GCA_963277665.1). Taxonomy (NCBI): domain Eukaryota; kingdom Viridiplantae; phylum Streptophyta; class Magnoliopsida; order Santalales; family Viscaceae; genus Viscum; species Viscum album. The sequence goes on from OY728128.1 coordinate 332,358,590, forward strand.
ATATAATTGAGGTTTTTTAGTCCATATATATTTCACACTTCTCCCCAAAAACATAATGCGTAAATTTTTTTTAATCGAATATAACCATAGAAAACTAAAAAACATGTGTTGGAAATTATTCTCATGAAATTTCAATTTCCTTGAATCATAGTCAATGAATTTGACATTTTTTAACAACACACAACCCATTCCCTTCTTCAAAACAGCACTGAATACCACAAAAAGTTCTCCACTTTTGGGTAAAGTGAGAACATATGTAGTGATAGGCTTCCCTTTTCTATACTTGAAGATTTCTTCACATTCATCACTCTAAGAAAAATTTTCTCCCTTCGGAGTTATCTTGGTTTGAGGGTTGGTAAATCATGAAAAATTTATCACAAATTGTCGATAATATCTTGATAACCACAAGAATCTATGTATATCCATTACCGATGTTGGCCTCATCAATCCCTCAATTGCATATGATTTGGATGGATCCATAGATATCTCATTGCTTGTGATTATATGGCCCAAAGATGAGAACTGCCTCAACCAAAACTCATACTTTTTGTACATTGCATAGAGCTTCTCCTTTCGCAAGGTCTCTAGTACAATTCTTAGATGCTCTTCATGACCCTCCTTGGCTTCGGAGTATATAAAAATAGAATCTATAAATAATAACACAAATTTGTTGAGGTAATCACTAATGTCTCTATTCATCATGTCTATAATGATAGTTGGAACATTAGTGAGTCTAAAAGGAATTACTGTGAATTCATTGTGCCTATATATTATACGAAAATAAGTCTCGGGAATATATTTCTTCTTCACAATTATTGGATAAAATCCTAACAACAAATAATCTTTGGAAATGAATTCTGATCCATGAAACTGATCAATCAAGTAATCAATTAATGGGAGAGGATACTTTTTCATTATCATTATTTTTTTAAGCTCATGATAATCAATGCCTAGGGGCACTGAACCATCCTTATTCATGACAAATAGGACTGGTTCATCCCTCGGTGAATCACTTGGGCGTATAAACCCTTTATCAGGATTCTCCTTTAGTTGTTTCTTAAGATCCTCATACTCCACTATAGCCATTCTATACAGAGTCTTGGATATTGGAAACGCCCTAGGTAAAAGATCAATTGATAATTATAGATCTCATCTAGGAGGAAGGCCAGACGATTCCTCAAGAAACACTTCAGTGAATTCCCTCAAAATAGGCATGTCATCAATGATGGTTGCATCCTTACACTCAATCATCTGAGCCAATTACAGATGCTCATATATCTGTTATATCCACCATTGAAATTATGGAGCTAAAATGATTCATCTTACTCGTTGAAATTGTATAGAATCGGGAGTTTATTCTCTACAGGTAGATTGATTTCCCTCTAACGGGAATTTATTTTGGATTTATATAATAATTCCAATCCATGCCATCAATTGAATCAAGTAACACCAAATGGAGTATGATGACATTATATGGGAAATCCAATCCATAAATTATGACAGGGGAGGAGTTATATTAAGGGGATCAAATAATTTCCCCCTTTTCCGTACTCATTGACATCCTTACATCCATGATTTGTGGTGGTTTTGCGATTGTTATATTAAACATTTGGGATATAATATATTGAACCTAAATAAAAAATAATGTTTTCTATTCTAGAATGAATAACTTGTGTACCTGTCACCACTTCATTTTCAGGGTTCACTTCTATAGTAGTGATGGGAAAAGCTCTCCCTTTCTTCATTTGAGGTTGTTGGTTATCTCCAAAAACACTTGGAATAGGGAACTGATTTGAGATATTATTTTGTTTATTAAATCTATTGAAATTAACAATGCGTTGATATTTGACCAGAATGTTAATCTTCTCTGTTGCAGTCACATGTTTTTCATGTCGGCAGTTAACTGCTAGGTTCCCTTCTCTAACACACCAAAATAATTTTCTTGTCCCCTTGAGGCAATTTCCTGGGTTCTTCATTCTACATCATTAGAATGTGGGGTGCTAGATCTTCTTAGAACCATTTTATTTATCCATCAGACGGTTATAATTTATGTTCACCTTACGCTTCTTATCCTCATGATACCCTTGATATTCTTTGATCTCCATTTCAACCTAGAGGGCACATCAGACAATTTCGTCATAGCTGTCGAAGTCATGGATCACTAGAACATTCTATAGGCTAGGTTTCTGCCCACCAAAGAAGCAGTCAACCTTGCATTGTGGGGTAAAAAACATTGTAGAGGTTTATCATGCAAGCCTGGTAAAGTATGCCTCTTATACGCCGATATATTCGTCTTCTTTTTTCTTGAGGGAAAGGAAGTCCCTTTCTATATTCTTTCGGAGGGTGCGCATATAATATTTATACAAATACATCTACAAGAACTCCTTCCATTCCAACACATTGATCTCCTCCTCAGTGTTCATATTTTTTTATCAATGTCCACCATTTACAATCATCACCATCTCTATGATATGAAGCCAGGATAACCTTCTCTTCTTCGGAAAATTGAAGGATGGGGAAGATCTTTTCGACGGATTTGATCCAATGTTTGGTGATTGAAGGATCAAATGATCCATTAAATGTATAAGGCCTATTTCTCATTATGTTCTCGATAGTGACTTTTTCATTCCGAGGGGGTTGAACATTTCTCATGACCCATGTTTCTATTCAATGCTTGAGTTAACTGAGAAAGAAGCGTGAAAAAGTTCGTGATTCCCAATCCCATCAAATTTGGAATCTCATTTGCACAGTAATCACATTGATCTTTACATCGTTTGTTAGCCTAATTCCTCCTATTATCATCCATTGGGTGAAATAAAAATAATGTTAGGGGTAACACACAAAGGATAATCCTAGGTCAAAACTGTTGGCTTATATATTACATTTATTTCCTTAACTTATGAATCCATAGGCTTCAATATATTCTATTCATGACCTACTTTCAATAATATATTCTTTTTTAAATGTAAGAATTCCATTAATAAGGGTTTATACAAATTGTGTGAATTTATCAAAGAATATCCCCCGAGAGTGTCATAACCAATAGTGAAGCAAGGCCTGTTGTTGTGAACCAGTTCCTATTCAAGTCTAGCTCAAAGCAGAGTTTTCAGGTATTACCCCTATGATACATCTATGATAGAGCCTCCTTTTCCTACTCATATATGGATATGGGTGTATTTTCATGAGAAACCACTTAGTCATTACTCGCCAATACTTTGAGATTTTTTTATTATACTTATTTTTTTCTCTAATTCTACACTATGGTTTTCTAATCCTGATCCCAAAAATAACTAAACCTATCCTTTGACACAAACTATTACAACCCTTCTTTTATTACAAACATTATCCTTGTTTATTACATAAACTCTTCACTTTATACAACATGGATGATCGAGAGGTATAGTGTCTTTGGGGCTTAGGATTATTACATAACATCATAAAACATGAAAATACAACATCTTTATTGAAAAGTTCATTTACATGGCCACTATATTTCCTCATACTTAGCATATCATGGGATAACATGAGGACATGTATAAGAAAAGGGTGAGAAATAATGCATAGTATGGGAATAAATATTGAATAACATGAGGAATACAATACATTTTAGAAAATAGGCACATCAATGGAGCAGAAGAGAAACATGGAAATAAAGGCATGATAAAACTATATAATCATAGAATGTAAATGTGCCAACAACACTTAACATGGAATTTAGCATGAGACAAGGCACATTGCATAGGTAGCATGAGTAAACTATCATTGAACTTGAAGCACGAGTAAAACCTCACTGAACTTGAATTAGAATGAGTAAACACCCATTGCACTTGATATATTATGATACTATACTTTACCCAATGTATTAGTTCACTATTACGTAACACCATTCTTAAACATTTTATTTCATGCATTAGTGTGCCACATGGATCATATAACATGGAAGCAATCAACATCATAAATTAATCCTCATTCATGTAACATGGAATAAATAAATGAAATTACAATTCAATATGTATAAGTGTGTTGGTACCGGAATGTGCATCCGAAAAATATTCCAAATGCTTCCATACATGATCCAAGATCGTAGCCTGATTCTCAAGCTTTGGTTTTCTTGGTCGTAGGGCCCGAATGGTGTTTCAAAATAGGAGTTGTGGACATTTGTTGTAGGGGTGGAAAAATGGTTTGTGAAGCCCATTCGATATGTCCCCTTCACGATTGTGGAGTGCCACAGTGGATCAAGGAGGAAGGATGCCCCACGAACACCTTTTACGTTCACGAACCTTCCCCGAATCAAGGAGGCATGATGCTCTGTGGACCCCATTGACGTTCACGACCCACCACGAGGCAATCTCTTTCTTTACACCAAGAGGGCATTGCTTTTAAAATCCTCTCCAAAATAAATACTCATCTCACCCCCCTTCTCCAACGGTCACTCCTATCCTTGGGCATCCAATCTCCGATTTCATAGATCTCTTCTTTACTTCATGAAGCGACTCCGTGAGTCCATGCTCCACAAGTCACACCACGAACTTTTCCAGCTAGGATGTTGGAAATTTCCAGGGCCCCTTTATTCATAGATTCCCTACACCTATGGGATACCATTATTTTTTATACTCCTCCACACACCATGAAACACCTTGAGTCAACATTTTACTCTTAGTCTGTATCCTATTTCATGTGTTGAGATTCTCTTCATCAATTACCCTCGAGTAAATTATGTTGAACTATTCCTCATGCTACTGATCCGAACCCCATCACCTAACACCTATGCCAGGTTGAACCAGAGATGGTTTTCCTTACATAAGTACCAACCCCATCTATTTCTAGGCGCCTTATTCCTAACATTCCTCTCTACATGACTATGAACTGGAGTTCACACTATGATCCAAACATTTGATTCCTCTTGCTCGAAACCAGAGATTCCTCATGCTCTAAGCATGAGAGGCCAATAGTCCTATGTACATGACTATAAACTGTAGTACAACCTATGTGCTAAATATAGAATTCCTCTTGCTCTATACAAGAGATTCCTTATTCTCCAAGAATAAGATACATAATTCCATGATTACATTGGAGTAGTTTCAAGAGTCTTGGAATCAATTCAAACATTCCATCACTCCACCTCATGCATTTATGGTCCTTAATTTTGATTTTCATCCACTTCTATGTCTGAAGGGACCCCCGAACATCCAGGTCCCATGCTGCATCGGTTTACATACCATCCTGGGCCAACTCCCTAGAAGACATTGTAGGACACATTGAGTCAGGTCTAGTGTTTCGAATAAGGTCATCAATAGAACCTCAATTTTTTGAAACAATTTAAGTCTAACGCGATGTGGATGATGTGTTTCAAACATAGTAAATAGTTATCCTCCATCATCACACCACTCTCATTGCTTTCCGAATGTCAGGTATTTGATTCACAGTTTTTAACTGCCTTTGTTCGGATGGGTTCCAACACCCCTTGGTGTTATCCCACTTTTGCACTTGCGCTTGGGTTTTGAACCCAATTATATACCTCCACATACCAAGTAGTTGGGATGCCCTCATGGCCAGACATGAGGAAGACATTATAAGTAGCTTCCTTGCATAATCCCCATCCACAATTGTCGCTCCATAGCAGCTAACAAGTAGCTTCCTTGTGTAATCCCCATGAACAATTGTCCCTCTATAGTGGAACATGGTACACATCATTGCGTAATCCCCATCCACCATTGTCTCTCCATAGAGGCACCCGTACAACTTCCGTGCATAAGCCCCATGCACAACTGCCTCTCCATAGCGGCACACAGGCAGCTTCCTTACGTAATCCCCATGCACAATTGCTACACCATAGCGGCACACGGGCATCTTCATTGCGTAATCCCCATGAACAAGTTTCATTCCATAGAGGAACCTGTGCAACATCTTTGCGTAAGCCCCATCCACCGTTGCATCCCTTTAGTGGTACCCAGTCAGCTTCATTGTGTAAGCCCCATTCACAGTTTCTGCTTCATAACAGCACCCGAGCCTACCTCCAAAATTAAGTCACAATCTCCAATACCTTGGGCTACTAAACATGCTTAAGACCCTATTTCTTCATTGCGTTGTGGACCATGCGTACCCCTTGTTTCCTTTTTGGGCTGCCAAATATGTATAAGCCCCACCCCACTTCTCACGGATGCACCTTTCGTGACATGATCATCATGCCTTTGTTGTCTCCGGTGTCTCACACCGAGAATGACACACATGGGCTTAGATAATGCATCGACCATGAAATCCCCTCCTGGATTCCAAGAGGGTAAGACCCAAACACTCCTTCTGAACTACATGGTCTTGGATCCTCACAAAGCCAAGTAATGTAGGAAGCATCCCTAACATTCAATCCCAACACCCGGTCACTCCGACCCCCTTCCCTTCGGTCCACCCACTCCACCAAAACATCATGGTCTTTATTACTTACAAATGATAGGTATGTATGAAGTCTCCTTGAGGTTCATTCCTAACACATGGTCACTCCGACCCCCTTCAAGTCGGTTCACCCCACCCCTTAAAAAATATGTGGTCTTTGATCCTTGCCAAGGCAATGTATGTTGGAAACCTCCCTGAGGTTCAAGCACAACAATAATTGATCTCGACCATCTTCACGTCGGTTCACCAAACAACATGGCAGCCTAGAGTGTAAGCCCCATAGACACTCTACCTAAACTACATGGACTTTGATCTTTGCCTATGTAAGGTACGTTGGAAGCCTCCCTGAGGTTCTTTCCCAACACCCGGTCACTCTGACGCCCTTCATGTCAGTTCACCCACTCCGTAACTATGTGGTATTTGATCGTTTCCATGGAAAAGTATGTGTGAAGCCTCCCTGTGGTACAATCCCAACAACCATTTGTCCTAACCATCTTCACATCGGTTCACCAAACACCCGAGAATCCTAGTGTGTAAGCCCCAAACCCACCCCACCTAAACTACATTGAATTTGACCCTTGACAAGACAAGGTACATAAGAAGCCTCCCTGAGGTTGAATCGAAACACCTATTGGTCTCCAATACCTTCATGTCTGTGCACCAAACCATCAAAAACTATGTGGACTTTGATCCTCTCCAAGGAATGGTGTGTAAGAAGCCTCTCTGAGGTTCAATCCCACCATCCATTGGTCCCGATCATCTCCACATCGGTTCCCACTCCACACAAACTATGCAGACTTTGATCTACATGAAGGAAATGCACATAATATGCCTCCCTAAGGTTGATGACAAACAACCATTGGTCCCAACCATCTTTACATCAGATCTCCCTCCTAACGAACTATGTGGACATTGATCCTTATCAAGGAAAGGTACTTAAGAAGTCTTCCCGAGGTTTAAGCCCACCATCAATTGATCCCATCCATCATGACATTGGTCCCAAAACTCATCCCAAATTACATTTTAATTGATCCTTGTCTCCTGGATAAGGTTGGAAGGAAACCTCCCTGAGGATTAACCCCATCCATCAGTATGCCATTGTGACCCCATTCAGCAATAATCCATTTTCAACGCCATTCAGAAGCAAGTTGTTGTTAACCCATTAAGCGGTATGCCATTATCAGCCACATTCGATGGTAAGCTATTGAAGTCCCCAATCATTGGTCAGCCATCTCTAGATGAACAAAGAAAACATTTATTCCCTACCATGGGGATACGTAGGAAGCATCCCTGAGGTTTAGCCCATCTCTCATCTCTCATCCTGATCTCTCCATTGAGACTCTGTGTTTTGGTAAGGTTATACCCCAACCCAGAGGTTCCGCTTCCTCCAGTTCCCATCCATACGTCCATTCTCAAAGGTCGCCTCCTCAAGTGTCCCATCATCACACCGAACTACGCGGACATTGATTCCCAACCACTAGGATATTTAGGATGTCTCTTCATAGTTCAAGACCAACATCACTATCCTCCTCATGTGTAAACCCCAACATGTATTCGGGTTGTTGTCCTCGGTGTAGAAAATGATTCATCACCCCTTCAAACTAAGTGGGCTTTGATCCCTGTCTTCTAAACAGGGTACGTAAGAAGCCTCTATGAGGTACAATCCCAGCGAAAAGTAAATCTTGGTGTTCTCCCCATTCTGGCATGCGCACTCCCTAATCCACCCTCAGTGGTGTCCAAATCATCCTTAATAGTGTGAATTCTTCCCTTTATGGTGTAAACCATCCTTGTACTACTCTTACTGAGTATTCTGGTCCACCTACCTGGTAAAAACTCCAAGCGTTCCATCCTAGGGATGTACCAATAGGATCTATCACTACGGAACGTTCTTATCACCCTCATTCCATCTCTACAAGATGTTAAACTCACGACCTACCTTGTGTTAAACATGAGATGACTGAGGAAAAACTCAGAATACAAGCCACTAGCTTATCCTTCTCTGCTAGAAATTAATCTCGTGTCATACCACATGTTAAACATTGGATGCTGAGGAAAACCTCACAGATATGTCTCCGGCACAAGATACCCTACGTCTGATGTGGGATGCCTTAGGTTCTGCCACCATGAGATTCCATCCTATGAGGAAGAATATAGGTTCTCCAATGTCCACGCATGCTGCGATGCCCCGACATGTATGCTGATGTCATCTACTCTGACTGAAGGTTGATACGAGTTCAAGACCACATGGAATGTTCAGATGGAAGTAGTTTATTTATCCATCATCCACAATGAGATGGAACCTGGAATGAGATTCACGAAGAACAAATTAATCTTTAAGGGAGACCCAGAATAGGTAACAAGTTCTGAATAGGAATCAATAGAAGGAATAACCGACATCTCATCTTCCCATTCTGATCAAGGAACAAACGTCCTTGAACAAGGAACAAATTACACCCACCTTTGGAATACTGGAATGTGGGGCAACCAACAACGTTGCCGTCCTCAAACAAGAGGGACGTGGATGCCCCAAAGAAAGCATCTGAAAAAATTTTCATAATGATGAATACCCTTGATATAGATATGGGTATGCTAATCACTGCACAATGGTCTAGTCTTGGAAAGATGCACTACAACTTCGGCGGCATAACAACTTGACAAAAGTATTCATGAAAATGGATGATGAGAGTTAAATGGGTGTCTCATCATATTTAAATGAAATGGACTATAAGGGGGTCATATAGATACATGTCCAAACAACATAATAGAATTTTGATGCACAATACAAAATAATTACTTTGATGTAAAAGAGGAGAGTGAAATCCTTCACAGAATTTCGGCATGGTAACAGGTGTACATGGGAGGAATTAATGAGAGAGAAAGGGGTCTACCATCCTCTAAACAAAAATAGGGTAGTTTGGGGGAGGTTTGAAATCAAGACCAACATTTTTAATTTAATCCATAATGGCATAACATCATAAATAAAATTGGAGAAAAATGAGAAAGGAAGAAATCCCTTTCTATAATGTGTGATCTCAAAGGCTTTTGAGAGGATTGAGAGAGGCTTCTTGGGGGCATGGGGCACATTTGGAGGAATCTAGAGAGAGCAGTGTATGATTTGGTCTAACTCCAAAGGATTTTATGGAGGAAGAAGTGGGATCATGTGTGAGTTTAAATATTAATGGAGAGGTAATTCTTTATTTTTTAGGTTTGGGACACCTCACATTAAAAAAATCAAAACCACAAACCATCCTTTGGTTTTTCCCAAAAAGTTTTCCAAAGGGGAGTGGAAAAAATATTTTATAAGGAAAATGTCATAACATCTTAAAATAATAGGTTTGCTAATGTGGAGGTGAGTAACACTCTCAAGGAAGACAATTTAAAAAGACAAAATGTTTTATAAGCCCTGAAGGGTCCACTAATGAATTGTAAAATAAATCAAACAAACACAAAGTCACATTATATTAATGGTGTAACATATATTTTCCAAACATATTGATTATATTCTTTTATTATATAATTACTGTGTCATTATGATGTCATAAAACACATTATGTATTTATGAATTATTTAATTTTTACCCAAAACATCGAAAGCCTCATAAAATTATGAAAAATTCACCGTTGGTTAATTTCGACATCCTAATTAAAAAAAATATTCCTTTTATCTAAATAAATTTATATATATGTGAATTATTTCATTAAAATAAAAATATACATTTATCTAAAATGCATGGGGTTTGATAGAAACAGCTTTCAAACCATACTAAAAATTAAAATCGCATTCATAAAATTATTAAATAATTTATATATAATAAAAAGTAATTTAATAATAATACTATTAATTTATTAAATAATTATTTAATTAAAAATTCCCTTATTTCATAAAAATAGATTTCTTTGTTTAATATTAATATAAAATACTATTTGTGTTTTAAATACTACTTACTAAGTGACACTAATAAAATCAATGAAGATTATTTATAAAAAAATAATGTACATAGTTGTAGTGCTAGGGTTATATTACATAACCCCTTATAAAACACTCGTAAGACCAAAGTGTAAGGTGGGCGATGGTGACAGACTCTTGGGGTGGCTCAGATAACATCGCTCAGGTGGTAATATCTATTAACTTTAACTTCTACCATAGTCGGTTTCGGTCATGTTTAATATGTCCAAGTTCAGATTTGGATTGGTGAAGAGAGAATCCCAATGGTTCCACCTCCTTTCCATGTTTCGAAAAATGTGCTTCGAATGGGGATAGTGTACTAGATGAGGCCATCAGTTCAATTAAAACCCTATATTTTTACTAATCATGTGATCATTGTTCAACAACTAAATTAGATACGGTCACAATTCATAATGATTTTTTAAAATAAAAAATAATAAAACCAATGATGTTTATATTTTATATAAAAATAATTTTACATTTAATTATATCTGGAGGAATTTCCATTAATGAATGTTTGGGTCATTATAGTGATGATTGGGAATTCCCTTTAGACTTGTGGAAGAACAGTTTGAGTATCTATCTGATGGATGTATGAGGACTACTATTTTTATCAACTAAGGGTGATGATTTGGGTCTAACATTCCAATATTCCAAATGTTGGTATCGTATCACCACCTTTGTGATGGTGATGAAAACTATATCAAAAAAGGAGGATGGTAAGATAACAGATGTATTTGAATAAATAATTTCTTACTCTAAGACATCCATTGTGAACCAGAATCAAAAAATGATATTCCCAAAATTCAATGGTCGATACAAGAGTTTCTTGGGTTGTTTTAGAGATTATTATCAGACAAATGAGATGAAGAACAATATCATGATTAGGGGGTGTGTCCAAAGCATATCAGACTAGAAATCACTTCTTGGGATTCTGTAAGAGAATAAAAGGGAGTATCCTTTATGAATGAGGTTGATGTGGTATGGATTTTAACTGAGAATAGATGTCCTCATTTCTAAGGCAAGTAGGAATGAGATGGATTACTGGTTTAGAGGCATACCGAGGAAATATTTTGGGCATAGGTCCATTGTTTTCTACATTTAGAAAAGAAAAAAAATTCAATTTAGAGGAATGCCTCTAATACCACATCAAAAATGTTGATGGGGGACAATCTAGAGGAAGATCCATCCCACCAAAATATTTGATTATTATTAATGCTTTTTTAGGGGTTCCAGAGAAAGGATTGAATGATGTTTGGGATCTGTGCAATGACAAAAAATTTACAGATGAATGGGGATGGTCCTACTAGTAGTTCACATTATGTCGAGAGGTTGAGGCAGTGCTGATGTGAGTAGGATTTTATGAGGTGGCATGGTATTTGAAATTTTATGTTAACTGAACAGAGGATATCAGGAATAATATTTTGAGAATATTTGAACTGGAGACCAACACATTCTATTTGAATCGTAGGGAGGTCGACATAATCCATTGTGACCTTTGACAATTATGTGGGATCTTGATCTTAGAAGAGATATACAATGATTCTCACTTCATGGAGTATTTTTGGGGATACTAGGAAAAAAATTTGGCTCAGGAGAAAGTGACATTAGATCTTATGAATGGAACTGATAAATAAAAGATGCGGATTATGGATATCAAATTTATGCAATGGTTCAAAAATTTCTTGAACTTCCCAACAGAGGAACCAAATAATGGTGAGAAGCTTGTATGAAAATTTTTTAAGAGGTCATGCACATGTCCCAAGTGATACCATTGGGTAAGGGAGGGATCTTAATAATATATTTTGGATGCGATCTAGTGGAAGATATCAGGTTACATCATCATGAAAGAGAATCTACCCATAGTCAGGTTGGCATGATTAATTGCAGTGATCATTTTAATTCAGAAGATCATAGTTATGGATACACACATGGTGGTGAGGTCATTAACATTTATAATGGAGGTGATTTTTGTGATGGGGTAATATGTAGAAAGTGGAATCCTAGTGCTTGAGATGCAATACAAATTACATCAGCATGTTAATGATGAGAAGAAACTAATTTGTACTTGAAGGTGTTTTCACTTCCAATATAGTTGTGTGTCTTAAAACATGGGGGGATATGAGAATCCGAAAAAAAATTCACCTCCCATTAATAACATTTGATCGGCCAACCAGAATATTTTTAGGATTTAATCATTCATGTTGGACCTAAAGGATGTGTTGGACAAGGTTGGAATGGAGGATCAATTTATCATTCACATGTCCACCTCACTGACTAGGATAGTAACTAATCAGGGAATAGGGACGTTGGAGAATATGTTGTTTGTCTTGGCCTTCTAAGATGGTGTGTTGATGCAACGGATTGAATATGAACCATATAACTTGCATAGGTTTGAGATGAAGTTTAGGTTCCTCTAGGGGTTGACATAGAAGGTGTCCTCAGTGGTATGTCTGGACTTCCACCGTTCGGCGATGAGGTAACATTATCTCATGTCTATATATAAAGGTAGAAAGATGTGGTACATGATTTATCCACCCAATACTTCATATAGGTTGACCTATGAATATATGTTTTTTGGGAGATCACTAATATTTGGGTAATTCTGAGGTGGTTGTATATCAAAATTGGTGAAGGGTTAAGCCCTCCACCATGTGTCTGGAAAAAAATGGCAAATTATGTTTTCCATGGTGGTAGTGCTGGGCCGGTGGGTAGGATAGTAATATATATACCAATAGTTATTGTACCCACATATGTAAGAGACTAAGGGGGGGGGGGGAGAAGCATCATCTAGATCAATGCTCTTGGGAAGGAAGACTAAGGAGGAATATGTGACATATAAGGTGATTCTTAGGATGTTTTCTAAATCTTAGGGAATGTGATTATATAAAATGGATATTCTCAAAGATTCCATCATTCCCAAGGCTTGGGACAATAGGGAATTTTTTATGATCATCTATGGTGTTCACATGATGTGGTAGAATATCTAATGTCATTAGATGCATCTCACCAAGGATAGTTTCCATGTCCTTCAAGAAGAGGGGTAGTGGTACGTGACTGAACTGGATGACTTGGTGCATTATTGAATCACTGCATGCTGATTTAATAATTGGGAAATGGTTCTTTCAGAGTTGACCACTCTTCCACAACAGTTGGCAGTTGATTTGGATGTACATTCTCCCTCTCTCGAGGACACAGGTGAGTCTTGGGGAAATTATATTAATCAATTTTCAACTTTTAGGGGAAGCATTTCTTCTGAACATGTTAATATCAGAATTTGACATAACTTAGATACAACTAGCTCATCAGAAGTGTTGTATAACCATCCTTCCACTTGTATTGGGATCAAACACAGAGGTGGGGGATGTATATCATAGACCTTAAAAGGAAGGTGAAGGGATCTCAACCCATGAAGTGGAGAGTGTGGGTGTCATCTCAATGTCATAGATAAGAGTATTCAAACATCAAGACATAAAACCAAGGCACTATCTATTGAAGGAACCCTACAAGGGATGCTTTTAGGGAATCCTTATGAGCTCCTCACTATGGTATACAATTCACCAATTCTCATTTATCTTATATTTTTACGACTCATTGTTTCTCCATATTATGATTGGTTGAAATGTTTGTGAATGGTATTTTTGATGGTGTGTGGATGTAAGCCCCCAATTCCAACACTTACATTAGCTGCACCTGAAGCCATGGTGGTGGGGTCGGGTATTTCCCTACTAATGGAAAGGTCCAGAGTGGTCCTGGAAGTCGAACCAACTATAGACACACCTTGGGAGGGGACTACTGAGACCATGTGATCAATATAGGGGTTTGAGAAAAGAACCACAATAGGGATAACTAATAGAACTGTGGTGGTTAGAAATATTTAAGTTGCACTAACACAAGTGGATATTAAGGATGTAATTGTGATGGGGGAAACGACAATAGTGTTAGTAGATGGGATTATCACATTTGGTTTGCCTTCTTCAAAAGTTCCACCTATGGCAGTTATGGAATTTAATGATGTGATTGTTGTATAATCAAAAATATCCAAGGGAGCTATGATAATGGCATCAACCTCCGAAGTATGAAAAAGGGAAATTTAGGCCTCTTCTATAGGTAGATTGACAGATGATGAACTATTCTTAGGGATTGTTATTTTGTAGCAAATGTTTGAAGATCATGATATAGAGGAACAATCTTGAAATATCTTGGTAGTGTATCCTCCTTATGAGTATATGCCACACAATGATTATGGGGAATTTTACCAATAATTCATTGAGGATAACGGTGCCCTCATTTACAGGGTGTGGATGAATGTGTGGAACATCATTATACATATATAGAGGTCTAAACTACCACAATAGTTGGGATATCTCTTTAATTGGATGGTTATTGTAGAAATCAGTGGGATGGATTCCTGTGCAATTCATGCACTAGACCATGAAATCCTCATCTATTGAGAACATAACTAATGGAATGTGTTAAATACTCCATGGAAGAAACAAATGACAGAGGGATCCTTGGAACTAAAAAACGATGTGGAAGATATTGACCATATTGAGGGGTTGGAAGAAGATCTTGGGAAGACTGCTATAACTCAAGATAAGATCCAAAAAATTCGAAGGGTTTAACTAGTATAATATGAGGCCAAGGAATCTAAAATAAAGAAGACAGAAACCGAGTTTTGGGAGGAGTAGGATCATTTCAGAATCAGGTCCAACAAAGTAATCTCCATGGATTATGAAGAGATGTAAGACTTGTATGTATGAATATATTCCTTCAAGATCACTCAATAGAGATTGGCTAAGCTCAGTCACATGATCACTGAGGTGGAGTTGTAGTAGAATATTTTTCTAAGGGGATTCCCTAATACATGGATTACACCCTTAAACACTGTTATAGAATATATTAAATCCTTTATCATATTTTCTTTATTTATCATCTTACATCAATCATATTTCTGAGGAAACCATCAACCAATCCATAAACAAACAGGGGCCATTCCCTATCGAATAAACAGGGGATGAACCTGAGATTTTTTTCGTATGATAATACTAGATGATCACCAAACACTATGTTCATGAGAGGATATGTTTATAGAACAAGGTTCCTAGAACAAAAAACATACATTCCTAACATGTGCTTGTGCACTAATGGGATAATTCTAGTGGCACAGTACTCGATCTGCACAAATGGGAATGTAAAGTGTGAACCATGATTCCTAGAACCTAGAACATAAGGAGTGTGGCATGGAGATGCTGGATAGTTGATGACTATGTTCAGAACATAGAATTCACACCATTAACATGGAATGGGGATAAAAAAATTAGGATTGACACATGGCCATGTCTAACAAATGGAACCTATCTCAGAATGTCCGTTAATTTTTTTTTGATACGTTGTCCCAAAATTGTAGGAGAGACCAAATGGAATGAGATAAAAACCATTAAGGCGTCCCTTTATACATGAAAGAGGATGAATATCTAAAAAAGGGACAAACTAAGCATAGAAATGGAGTGATGAAATGTTATAAAGGGTTCCAACAATCTTGAAATTATTCGACTATGGTTCAGAAATCATTGGTCTAAGAATATTAGTCTAAAAAAAGATAAAAATATCTTATAGGGAAGTTCTATTTTAGATGATGGGTGATAATTGAGAACATGACCAATGCAGTACGTGATCATCATGTGGGATGAGGACCTCTCATTTGACAGCCTAAGAAGTTTTTCTATTTTACATCATGCAATTATGGTTGATAGGATTTATTTTTAATGTCGGATAGTGAGGATGTTGCATTGTAATGTTTTATGTCATCTGATCAGGATGTGTCCCAGAGTTTTACAACATGTTACTAGGATGTTGCACACAATTTATTGTATTATAAAACTGATCCTAGAAAACTATTTAATGTCGTGTTACATGGACTATAGAAATTTATATACCAGGTGTATTTATTTGAAATATAGGATATAAACCTGATGTGAATGAGCTCAGAGAGGCCCATGTACCATACAGGTAATAGGGGACACACGTTCTAAACATGAATGAGGACCCTGGAGGGCCATATTTGTCCAATCACCCTTATATGATTCACATGTATTTTAAATACATGCTTGGACATTGAATCCTTGTTTAAGGTCATAGAGATTGGAACCTGAGCCTCCTTTTGCAGCTAGACCACATTGGAATACACCCTACTCAAATTCCTACGACTCTATGATGAATACTTAGTGTGGGAAACAAGGAACGATATTGGGTGTGGGGGGTTCCCCTAAGATGTGTAAGCCAACATTAGGGGTACCAATAAGTGTTGGGAATTACATTGTGATACAAGGGAGTGGAAAGGAGGTAAGATGTGAAATTCAAGATCTGTATAAAGGAGTGACAAGTGTGTACGGATCAACAATTCACCATTTTACAAATAAAGAGGCCACAACAATACCGGTCATGAATGGGATGAGCATATGTAAGATCAACTATTGACCCAATGAGAAGAAGATCATCCACTATTTTCCTCAAAATATCCTTAAAGTTATTGTTCCAAGATGATAACTAATGAAAACTAGCCTGAGACCATCATCATTATGGGGGCCATCTGAATTTGAAATATGATGGGTATCCAAACTGATTAAAGATTGATATATGGAGTGTAATTCATCAGAAAGTGGGATTCAAACTCTGGATTTACGAATAGTTTAAAGTCCTATTACATGGGCCCTGGATTCTAGTTTATGGCCTCAGTGTATAGACCATGGATGAGTGTCTCAAGTTGATATAAGTACCATGATGTCTTGTAAACCATATTTGAATGAGGACAAATGGGTCCCACACACCACACATTACATTCCTATGGAGACTCAAGTATAGTTTAAAGCACTAATGATAGGAATTGAAGTGACTAACATGAGGTCATGTCCTCTAGACCGTTGTGGTGACCAGTTTAATGTGGGATTCTATATCAGGCTTTACAAATAGTATACAGTCCGATTACATGGGCCATAGATTCTAGTTTATGGTCTTGGACTTTAGACCTTGGGTAAGTGTCTCAAGTTGATATAAGTATCATGATTTCATGAAAACAAGATTTGAATGAGGACAAAGGGGTCCCCCACTCCACACATTACACTCCAATGGAGACTCAAGTACATTTTAAAGCATTGATGATTGGAATGGAAGTGATTACCATGAGGTCATGTCCCATTGAACATTGTGGTGATCAGTTTTAAGTCATGATTACTAGAATTGGGTAGGACAATTTATAGGGAATCTACATCATATAGAAGAGGTATAAACCAATGTGAATGAGGGATAATGTAGCTCACATATCCCAAAAATATGATGAAATCTATATAATTCAGTTTATTTTTTTAATTTATGGACCATAACTGAGGCTAGTGGACTGAAAGGATGACTAAATGATAGATGCAACTAAAGAAAAAATGTCTTTTTGTCACTACGTAACCCATATAGATAGGAATCGACACAAACATATTTTTAGAATCTAGTGTCGTGGGATACCACCAATGGTTGGTAGAACCCTCTTCGATGAGGGAACATAAGCCACCCATGACTATCATGAAACATACTGATCTTGTCGAGGGGAGGTTCATAGTTTAATGTAATGACTTAAGGATGTTAGATATTAGTTTATGGTCAAAGTGTTTATAATATTATAGGGAATGTCTCAAATGGGTATTCATAGCATTTTTACTTGAATGTGGACCAAGGATGCCAAATGTTTCACAATATATACAAGGGAAAGTTCATCCAACGATGAGGGGAGCATCTCAACAAAAAGGGATATGTGGAGTATGATAGGAGCAACCTGGAATGAATGAGGACCAAGGGTACCCATGTACAAATTTTGCATTCATGAGGAGGCTTGAAAAAAATTTATTATTGTGATTCTTGTAATCGGGGATAATAGTTTATGGTCATGATTCTTAGAACATATGGTTCTTAGTTTATGGTGAATGAATTTGGATCATAGAAATAATTAGTTAAGGTCCTAGAATTCATACCGTAGAATCCAAAAATGAATATATGTAGTATGGATGATTGAAAACCCTTACATTAATGAAGGAAAATAAGGGTCCCCACCACCCAAAATATTTCAGAAAATATTTTTGAGATTGGACCCATAGACACACAAATGGAAAATAGAAAATATACATGATTTAAATGGAGACCTAGGAGTACCAAGGTTCCATAAATGAGGCATGATAGAGAAAGATAGTCAATTATTTATTGGCAGGGCCCAAAGAAAAAGTGGCAAGGCATCACTACAATTCCATCAATGATAGAAATCAAGCCACATATAGTCCTTGGTGATGATTCCCATTCAAAGGTCTTAACCATAAACTGGGAGGGGGAATTTTTAGTGTTACTATTTTTTTTAGGGTGGCAGGACCAGTTAATAAAATATAGTGGTTTCTATGTATCATCTATGGACATGAATCAAGCTATACATAGGTCTGAAATATGACAAGGTAGATGACCAAAACATGGAGAAATTTCTTCTAGAGTGAGAAAATTATGGTTCTGTATAGTTTATCATCATATGAAAAAGATGATAGTTTTATGAAATTTATCATTTTGCGGCTAGGATGATGAATAATACAGAGTCTAATGTCATGTGGCTATGATGATGGGGGAAGGTGCTCCCAAATTTATATACATGGAATGGCTGCTATAAACTATCAATAATAAGGTCCAAGTGGTCTCAGGACACATGATACATTCTCAAGAAAGACATGCAAAATTTTTAATTTTGTGATTCATAAATTTGAAATTTTAGTTTTTGGTTATAGAGCATGGACCGAGTTCCCAGTTGGACACAATGTTTTTAGATGATGGTATTTACTATGTTTAATTTCAAGAAACTAGGGAATTGATATGTTCTTTTTATGGTCTTGAAAAGTGGAATTCTAATGATAGGGATATTAGTATCATGCTACTAAGACACTAATTTTATTCCATTTAAATTCATACATCTCTGAATGTAGGGGTTGCATGTAGTTTATGGTAATAATTCATGGAACTCTTGTGAACTGTTTAATGTCATGTCCTTAGGACCTTTGGCTTTTAATTTATGGTCATAGAGATTAGACTATATGAAAAGGGGGATACTCATAATGATAAAGGTGGTACTATGGAGGGACAAACACAAAATTAATTGAGGGCCTGGGAGGCCCAATCCTTTACCCACCTTCCAAATAATGCTTTAACAAATTATAGATTCATGATTCTTTGGCTGCGATTCTTAGTTTAATGTCATCGATTTTAGACCAAATGGTGTAATTTATTAATAGGGATGTGTGTTGGGTGAAAGATTAATGAATTTTAATGTGAATGAAGGCCTAGGAGGACTCATGACACACAACACATCCTAAAGAAAACCTGTATCGAGTTTTATGTACTTATTCAGGGACTATGGATATGTAGTTTAATTCCATACAACTGAAACTATAGATTCCTTGTGTGAAGTTCTTCATGTGGAACTTGGCATTGGTTGGAGGGATGATGCACTGCCTATCCATGGTGATCAAATAGTATAGTCCATTAGGATAAACATTGTGAAAAATGTATGGTCCTTCCTATTAGGGATCTAACATTGGTGGATTTATTAGACGTATCATCAGAATTCTAAGATCTAATGTTGTGTCATATTTATGGAAGGATAAGAGACTAGCCTTCCTTTTGAATACCCTTTCTATGTTATTTTGGGTAAAATCAAAATGTACCCAGCCTAGATCCAATTCTCTTGAAGGGAATAAAGCTCATATAGATAGACAACTTCCATTATTTCAATCATTTCTTGACATACACAACATTATGGAGCTATGGTAACTATATCTCAATGGGTAGGACTACCTATGATCTATACACAGGTAAATATTGAATCACCTAAGAGGAATTAAAAAACATCATTTTATAAGCCTAGAGAGTGTTGGGGATATTTTGATCAATTTTTTTTCAAGCCCACCATTCATCTACATGATTTTGGAGTTGGTTTTGTTAAACCCCTCAATCATTCCATTTCCCATTAAAATGGTAGTGAAAAGTATGGTTAGACCAGATTATGTACTTAACATACAACTTCTGAAGATAAACTACTTGAATGATTATACAATTTTCAATGATAATCATGTGAGGGACTCCAAATTTCTAGAATATGTGGGGACTCATGAAATACACCTCTGATCTGGTCTTGACGTCCTAGAGAGGAATCACTTTAGCTCTATTGGAAATGAAATATTTCCCAGTAATAATGAACATTCTTTGGTGAGTTGTTACTGGTGGATATAGTCCCCTGACATCAAGTACCCATACTGAAAATGGGGAAGAATACATGGTTGTATAAAGTGGATTGGGTAATCGATGCACAATGTTCTCCTGAATCTAACACACATTACAACTCTTGGAAAAATCGATAAAATCATGGACATCAGTTAGCCAAAAGTGTCCCAACTTATGAATCTCATGGCAGAGAATCATCTTTACCTGAAGAGAACCACATAAACTGGAATGAACATCCTGCATTACCTAGGGGATATCATTATCATTAATGAAAAATAGGATAATTCCATTAAATCATTGCATGTATAGTGTCTTCTCAAGGTTGGTCCCTCTCCAAAGGTTGAACTGTGATGCAAAACAAAAAAATTCTCAAGATTGGATATTTATGGAGGGAGAGAATCATGCTATATATGATTAGAGGACTCACCCAATCAGAGGCTCCTTTTAATGCTGGGGTATCTTGAAGTAATAATTTAGAATCATTGGGGGTCATATGGTTTACCTACAGGATATTTTAATCATCTAGGATCACATCAGAAATGAATGATCAGTTATCCATATGGATGAACAGATTTTCATGTCTAGGCAGTATAAGAGAGTTGACTATACTATTCAAGGTATTATCTCAACCAATATATGACTGAGTATTATGTGTCACTTATTGAAGAGATGGGAATTGGAGTTAACTATCCAGTTTTCTCTAGAAAATGTATGATCATTGTATTCTTGAATACCTAATTACAATTGATTTTCTTGTTGGAAAACTAAGAGTGTCCCTATACATGTAAGTAGGCGATGCCCATTTAGAGGGACAATATGATACTAGTAATGTGATCTTGATACTATACCACATTTTTTTGATGTATTCTAATAAAAGGAATAATTATGGAAGAAAACCTGGTGTGGTCTTAATGAAAACTATCTATTGGACTAATCTTTTGATCTTGGGATCATTGAGCCATCGACATGTTGGGATTTGGGAGGCACCATCGAAATGGTTTTTTCAGTATGAAATAGCATGATCAACTGAATGGAAAGGCTCATCTATGAAATCAAAATCTAGATATGATTCATCATGATCGAGATGGTCGGCCATAAATTCTACCAGCACTTGACCCTTGATGTATATCTATAGAATGAAAAAAATGTCAACGTGACAGAGGATCACTTCCCAGTACGCTTTCCATACTATCTACATTGGATGATCCTGAATATAATTTAGCTCTTCCACATAGGACATGAAATTTATATTATTATTATAAAAACAAATTTTCAACATCTGCAATAAGAAAAACAACATAATGCAACTTTTCTTGATGGGAGTGTATCTAGACACTATGTTGAGGAGAATACAACTAGGATATTATAAATGGTTACCTATGTTGTCAATGTTCTTATGGGAAATAATAGAATTAAAGGACTATTCCAAGGAGGTCACATAAAGGGAAAGAGGCTTCCATTAGATATGTGGAATTATAACAAGATGTTGTAGCAAGATACTTCTTTATTTCCACAATACCACCTGACAATATTCATCCCAATAGTAGATGGTACATATCTTCTTCAGACATGAAAATGGATTACACATAATGACCAGATTCACAATGAATAAGAATATGTAGTTTATGTGTCCTTGAAGGCCTCAAAGATCACATAGGTTTCTTAGACGAGGCGTCTACCTGATGACCTTAGTCATCTATTGGTCAATTTATATGCCTCTATATCTTAAAGAAACTAATAAACATTCCATAAGTAAACTCAAAAGCACACTTAAAGGGTTTCATTTTCAAATATTGAGATCAAATGAACAAGAACACTTTATCATGTTTTTTGTGATGGTACTGATACTGGTAGGATTTTACCACCAAACCATCTATGTAAAATTCTACTTGAGTTCTGATGATCAATTTGAAGATGTTGTGCATGGACCGTTGATAAGTATTTCCTTTATTATTCATGTTAAAGGGAATTACCTGATATTAGAAGGATCAATGAAGATCCCTGAAGAGGGTAGAATCCTCATATTCATGGGCCATCTAGGTCTGAATTATTTCTGGAGTATCTATCCAAGAAAGAGAGGGATCCTAGAACATGGTTGTGGCAATGATCAATAGCTCTTCAACTGAAAGTGTTAAATCATTCTTCAAATAGTGTTTGTTGATTTCAGAAAAGTCAATAAATACTTTGATCATCCCATTCTTCTTCCCAACTAAAATGATAATTTCTAGACCGTAGGGGTAGTGAACTTCCTTGCTGATGTTGGATTTTATTATCTTATCAAATTTGGCATAAACCATGGAACCATGAGAAAGATAAATTTTTTCTGGGAGGCTACTTGAAACTATGATGACCCACTATGAAACCAATATGGTGGATGAACACCTAATTTTATATTCATTTCAATTATTCTAAATCCAAAAAAAATATGCCACGATGTCACATTAAGAAATCCATGTATGCTATTTTTCCACTGTAGTAATGACTATACTGATCAAAATTGTCCTTAGATAATCCTTGGTACCATGATTCACCTGAACCATCTCTATAATGATGGTGAAAATTCTATTTTCAAATATACTTGGAGAATCTTCTAAATACACTTCATTATATAATGTTGGGTAATTAGTGGGATTAGATGTATCATCTAGGATGATTGATTCTGGGTGAACACTAGTGCCAGCTTGGGCGGCCATGGAATCATCTCTAGGGGAATTCATCTCTGTTGAAACAATGGGGATATAGGTTGTCATGCCAATTCCTTCTAGACATTGACTGTGGGGTCTATGATCCTTTTTAAAGTAATAGTGTTATGTCACCTTGAGTCAGTTTAACTGATCTTAGCAAAACAAGATTGTCTAATATATGATTGTAGCCATAATGTAAACATCTATGTACCTTAAATGATGTAAGGGATTCTTGTATAATCTATGTTTGGCCTGTGTAGGATTTCGAGGTAATGTTTTAGTATTATTTATACTCTAGGACATGATGCCCCTTCCTTCTATAAATTTTAATGAAATATACCATGCCTGGTGTAGTGGCTTCCAATTAATGAATCAAGAGGATGTATGTTTCATCCAGGTCTATCCATGGGATGGCTACAATGTTGGACTTATCCAAATTGTAGTTCCGTACTTTCCTTTCCATAATCTTGGATAACATCCATTTAGGAGGGTTACCATGAACCAATGGGAAATTAATCACCATGGATCACTCTTACATGACCATTGAGGGATTACATGAGGCATTGGGGATATGAGGAGGAGAGTATGACATGAAGGTGTAGCTAGGGTCATCCCATCAATGCATTGTAGTTGGTATCCTATGAGAAAAACTAGATCATTTTGTTTTCTATCAAGATACCAAAATGGGACTTCAATCGAGTTCATTAACATAGTATCTACTGAGTCCTATCATAACATTGTATCGTCATGTTAGAGAATCTCAAGTCTACATTAGTTAGACCCAATTTATGAAGTTTCCAGGTCAGGGTATGATTAATCCCCGAGTCTGTGTTGACTAGAAACCAATGAATCTTTATTCCATTTAAATGAATGATGATATAAATTTGATGAATGCAATCTTATACGATGGGAATTTCATCCTATCATGTGAAATAAATGATGACTTCGCATTCTAGTGGCTCAACATCCTTAGTATAGAGCGTATCAATGTGTTCTATCACTATTTCAATCTATAGAGGGCTCCTCAATTATTTTATGAGGGATTCAAAATTCTCATCTGATAGAAAGAGTTCATAGTGGATCTAGATCATTCCAAGAATGTCGGATAGGTGCTTAAGAAAATCATATGTCCATGCCAAACACATTATTCTTCCCCTAGGGGAATACTCTATGGCATGAGGCATGATGGGTGTGGTAGGATGAACCACTATATTTTGGCCAGTTCTAGAAATGTTTTACTACTATGTAGTTAGCTAAATATGAACTGTGATTGGATGACATGTTACTGGATGAGACCTGACCATAACTCAATGTGTCTTATCATGGTGTAGTCTTGGCTATTATGTTTGGTCAGTTACAATTGTCAGCGATGGTGGTGAGTCTGGAGGAGTGGGTAGGAAGGATTATGCATACTAATATCTACGTAGAACCTATTGTACGGTTTCAGTTTCATGCATTCATTTTCATGAAGCACCACTCTAGTTTTCATACCATTGACCACATCTTCGACAACATCGGCTAAAGAAACATGAAGAGCATGCCTGATATTCCTCATCATCAGGGGCCATGAAGGGATCTAATAACATGATTGTATTCACTAATGCATACAGATGATTATCATCAGAGGTGTATACCAATAATGGGTTGACCGTGGCCATGATTCCAAACTCTGGAGGCATTAAATCACTCAGAGTGTGGGAAGTATTCATCACCACCATGGGATTTTTATTTCCCTTATGATGTCATAACCCACTATTTTGATATATATAAATATCTAATGGTGATGCTGAAGAAATAACTAGGGTGGAAAATATGACTTATGTAGGTTCGAGCTAGATTAAGCGAGCACAGATGACGCTCGGGTTATGAGAAACTTATCTGCGAGCCAACCAATTTTCAATATTATGAGTCCTACGATTATAATATTATTTTCATTCACTGAAACCTTCACTGTCACTATCTTGATTGGTATATATATTTCCCACCTATGTCGGGACATCAGTCAACATGAACGTACTACTATCTACTTAGTCCTAAAGCTAATCCATGAATACATATCCATTTCTAACTATATGTCAAATGATCTTCTTGTAAGGGTCATGGTCAGGGAGATCCATGAGATTTTCCTCTTGCCAATTCATTCACATAGGTATCTTGAGAATCCCATGTTACATGTAATTATGGAAATATCATGAAAACCATGAATCCTGTAAGGAAGAAGTTTGGTTTCTCTTATCTAGAAAGGGAGATCTAGGAGATTGTCCTTAATTAGGGGATGGATACTCATAGGGGGATTGATCCTCATTCTCTCACCTATTCAGTGGTGCTTGAAGAGGAGGTTCCAACCAATTCATTTCTTGGTGAGTCTGGGTAGGATGATACTATTGTACTCACCCCGGCTACACTTGGTGAGGCTCTAATAGAAATAACGGTAGTGAAAATGGAGCCTCTGCCTATATTACAGTGGTTGTCTCTACCGTGGTAGATCTTCTCGCAAGATCCAGAAGAAGAAACAAACATGGCTTATTTTTTTATTGAATGGAATCATAAAAGATTTGTGGATTATTAAAAAAATTCAAAATCCACTAGGGAATTTTTGAGTTATAAGGGTACGGACAAGTTCTGTATTGATATTCACCTCCCACATCATCAATGTGTACTCCTATGCTGGTGGAATATTGAGTGAAAACATGAGGCCATTCCACTACACGACAAGGAATACATTGTAGTTATTAAGAAATTATATTCACATTAAGTGGTGGTTAATTCATTTCATGCATGTGCTGGAGAAAAAATAGTTGAGAAACATCCTGAATTGGTCTTACCAAGATAAGATATTCACTATGTTTAACCAGTTATACCATTACAACACAATCCATTTTAATTTATGCACAATACATTGGATCATGAAAGCCTCCTACTTCTATAGGGATCCCAACCTGGGACCACAAATTTAGATGAAGTTGTCAAGATACTTCTGCGGGTCAACCATTCAATTGAAATTAGTGAGGGAAGGCTTCCAAAAATCTGGGGTCGCACATATATGATCCACCATTGGAAGATATATCTTCCAATTATGTTTAATTTCAACTTGATACTTCTCTATAGCGTTGAGGTGAGTGGTGATAGAAGATATCTCATTATGGCAAGGATCGGGGACCTCTAGTGTTTTGATGTGATCATCAACCTAGTAGGCATGATGGACTGCTTATGGAGAGTCTTATGGAGTGACTTGTTTAGTGGATCAACCTGGGTCCAATGTAATGTTATCACATTACTCTGGTGGATTCATTAATAAAAATTGTTTCCACATATGAGAAACTACCACATTTACTATGTTAGGTTATGTGAAATCATCTAGATCAATTAATAGCATCATGAAAGTAATGATCCTTCGAAGCCCCTATTTCCCTAGAGGAGGAGTGGAAATATCCTTTTGAGTAGCCAAATAATCTTGCCATCACTCCTCAATGAGAACATCAATTGTCCACTACTGATATGGGACCTACTAGAGAAACACAGCAACTGTGGGATTAACCTTTATCATTTGCAAAAATTTAGACATATCATAGGGCTTGATGGGTCCCTTATTATTATTGGTCTTCCCACTAATAGGTAAATATGTTTAGGTTTCTCCATGTCCATGTTTCTACATAATTAGGAGAGTGCAGACATGTGTTTGAACGTTCACATGATATTTTTAATTTTTAGGGTTCATGTTATATCTATCGTAACATGCACCGATGTCTCCACAATTGGGTATTTCATGGACAACCATGATAACCATAACAATACAAGGAAGAATATCCTAAATACCACTATGCGTGTTAAGATTATGCAAGATAGAGATGAAATGGATATAATAATATTGCCCCCAGCCCCAGATATTCACATGTGGTGTTACTTCATTAATGATTCTAAGAAAAACTATGATGCTCTTGAGGCGTCTTTGTTAGAGGGTCTGATGGAAGCTTGGTTATGTATGGTGTTAGGAAATTGGTGGGGTTGAAAACTAAACCATGTGGCACTGCTGGGAAATTTCATGGAAATTCTCTCAATTTAATGGGTATACCAACTGATTATCTCAGAGGAGAAAACACATAATCCATATAACACAGTAGAATCACATGATATAGTCCTCTTTGAGATATTTTGGGGTGTCGATGTTGGACATCACATTTTTCTAGTAAATCACCAAAAATAGATCATCATCGAGATTGTACCCAATGATTTATTATTTAGAAGAAGGGCCATACAATTGGTTGGACCAATCATCAACCTGTGCCTTCCCGGATATTGGTGGCGGAATTGATATTTATTAGTGTGGTGGTTTGAGGTTTTGGGGAGGAAATGTTGCATGAGTTCATTTATCTCTATATGTTGGGATTTTTCTCAAGTGTGAATCCAAATGCATCACAACATCCCTATAGGTCTATTTGTTAAACACTGCCTCATGTATTAGGGAAACGATAGTCACTGGTAGTATTATTAGGTTCTCATCATCTATTAATCTCCGGAACAAATATCAGTGGTATTCAATAGAGGTAGAGAATTTAACTACAGATTATAGGGATGACTAAACCATGAGACCCTGTAAGGGAGGAAAATCATCCCACACCTGTGTTTAGTTATTAAGGAGTTGAATAATTTTTTGGATCTCACCTAATAAGATGGAAATCATCACCAATCGAGCTCATTCTCGATGTAAGTGGTTCAAACTTCATCCTCAAAATGGTTCTTCTGGATAGGTAAACTCATAGGCACGGGGAGGACCTCCATGATAGTGGGTGATGGCATAGGAAGGACCACTATATTAGTTGTTGTCAGAATAGGGAGTACCTCATATTTGACTGCTACCAAAGCCAGGATAACCTCTACATTGTTCAATGATAACATATGGAGGTCCCTCATATTGACTGTGAGAATGGGGAGGGCCTTCTATTTGGTGGGATGAAGTTTGTGAAGGTTCTTCACATTGTTGAAAATGGAAACAGGGAGTACCTCCTTGTTGAGTAGCTTAAATAAGTGGATGAACTCCATAGTGGCTTCGAAATATGTGCGGTGGGACACCACTTTGAAGGGTGGGATAATGGAGAGGACCTCTATATTGAGTGCTGATGAAGCAGGGATGAACTCCTATTTGATCGATGTTGTAGCAGGGAGGACCTCTGCGTGAGCTGATGATAATTTGAGGAGGCCATTTGATTTGATAGGGCGTGACATGGGGATGGCCTCCATGTTGACCAGAAATTGTTCCATGGGGAGGGCCTTTGTAGAAGGTGATGATGTTGGGAGGTCAAACAATTGAACTGGCAATCCCATGAAGACGGAATTCACAATAATTACAGGAGTGAGGAGGGATTTTGATTTAGTTTTGATGGTGTAAGGAGAACTTCCACATTGGAACACATCATCATAGCATGGCCCATAGTGGATGCAGTGGATATGGAGATTGGGAGTGTCAACCCATCCTACATGTGAGGCATCTAGGGTGTCGATATCGATTGATCATGTATGGATCCATGATCGACGATTGTAGGGATTTGGCGGGATATGCTTTGGGTGGTTGGAGGCAAAATATCTGTGGTAGATGATGCCCCTTTATGACCATCCTCTTGAGCCTTCACCTAACGTTTTCATCTGGTCATCCAAACCTAGTTTTTTAGAATAGTGGTATAGTCCTCCAATTCCATAGCCAGGGGGACCATTCACTGCTAGCATTGAAAGGGCCTTGACGGTTATCTCCTTGGAGGCTCCCATATTGTAATCAAAATTGGTGTGTATCGTGCATCCCCCACCACCTTGATTTAGTATGGGTCATTGAATTCTTACTGGGAGTGAATCCTTAAGAAGTTCATTGTTAGAGTCGGTGGAAGTGGCTCCCTACAAAGACCTTGGGGTGGCATTGTCGGTGATTCACATAAGAAACTAGGTCCTTTCTATCCATGTCTGTAATGGGAACTAACACCTCCTACTAATACTATCATATAAGTGAATCCATTACCCTCCAATAAATGATTTCCGATGGTGAGATGGGTTGAAAGATCCCAAAAGCTATGGTTGTTGCTAGAGTCATGGAGGATATGTATTTGTGTGAGATTATCGTGTTGACATTTATTCATCCCCTGCATCTATGTACATTAGGTGGATGGTTCCTGACAAATGGGGTACTATATTGTAGTAATATTAGGATATCATTATAGATACAGGGAAACCAATTCCCAATATCCTTGCATCATAAAATCGTCAATTGTAGTAAAGAGATATGCTCATAAATGATTTCTCATATTGGAATTCTCAAAGTATTACTACCCAAAATTATGGTGATTTCTGTACTATGCTCACTGTTTTAGTGATGGGTCTAGGCACCATAGATCTTTATCCAATGAAATTATAATATGATGATTTCCCCATTGATACTAGTCCACATGTTTAGGAGTACAGTTTCTTGTTGGGTTGTCCATTTCTGTTGGTGGCTGACCTTTTAAGAGTCTATGTAAAATCCCAAATCTAATGACCAACATGTCCAGTCTCCATTTTTGAAGAAGAAATCATTCACGTCAATTTATCCATTTCTATTTTACATGATTTTCTAGGGCCTAGCTGTCATGTGTTATCATGTGATGGTGGTCCATTTATTTTACCCAGCTTTACCCATTTCCAAAGGAGGGTAACATTCATCTCTTTAACTAGCGATGCATCCTCCTTGATCCAAAAGTGATGGTGAGATGTCAGTTCCTCTTTCTATGAATTAATACATGGATTTTTTTAAAAAAATTGGGTATCCCTAAAATAGTTATAGTCATGTTCATGGAAGTCATTCCCAATTCTATCTCATTGTGGATGATAGATAATTACAATTCTTTTTGTTGGGAAATCTAAATGGTATTGACTGGACATCGTCGGTTGGTCAGGAGAGTTGTCACATTAGCCATCAATGGCATGTATGGAAGCGAAGAAAATTGGTCACATGTATTCTTCCTCAATGGAGGAAATCCCATTGAGGCATCATTGGGTATGGAATGTATGTCACCTCGTGGTGATCATGAGGTTTTGGATGCCAAAGGAATTACATCCATGGAATTCACCTTAGTTATCCCTTGTTTAACATGAGGTAGCTATTGCGGTTGACATATATGATCCCAGGATTTTACCTTTGGTATCCCATGTTTTTCAAGAGGTCACAGTATGAGATAGATTTCGTGTTTAACATTTTGTAGAGGCAAAATGAGACTGATCAGAATGCCCCACAGAGGAAGACCAGGGAGGTTCATCCCGAGGAGGGAGAACCATATAGGTTTACTAAGGGAAGGGCTAGAATTCCTATTTAGGTAGACCATAGGGGTGTTTTCCATAAGGGGATGATTTCACTCCATGAATGAATATCTAAACACCCTATTGTGATCAGATTAGGGAGGTTCACCCTAAGAGGGGGAACCAAATTTAACCATTGATTATGATTAAACCTCAAAGAGGCATCCTACGTGCCATGCTTAGGAGTCAGGTATCGACAACCACATAGTTCAGTGACCTATTTTACATTAATACGATTGTATCGGTCTATATATATTACTGGCATGTGGTAAGGAAAATCATGCTGGTAATGAAGCATCAATGAAGAATTTTTTGGGTCTTATGTGAGGAATATTTTCATTGAAAGATGATTTTTATTGGTTAAATTGTGTGGGGATTAGGCATGGGATATTCCTAGGATATTTGGGATTCATAATGTTCTGTGTGGGTCATATCTGTGAATGTGGCCTAAGGGGGATGATCATACCCGAATAAGGAAACCCATGGAAAATCAGGTTGGAAATTGAATGAGTGGTTGATGTATGTGGAGTGGATGGAGTGGATGGAATGTATGGAATGTTGGGATGGATGGAGTGGATGATGTGTATGTAGTGGAAGGATTGGATTGTATGGATGGAATTTTGGGTCTGGACCTCGTGGAGGCTTCCTACGTATCCCAATTAATTGGGACTCAAATCCATCGTAGTTTTGAAAGGAGAATTGTGGATAACACATGATGCAGAGGCCCATCTGGTTATAGATTATTCTATAGAATCTTTTCCCTGTAGGTATATAATATGTCAGGGCCTCACTCTATAAGGGATTTCCATGATAGTTGATTTTGGGTTTCATAGAAATTGCTGCCCTCTAATGCCACAGGTGTCATGATCGGTGTGAGAAATAAGAGGACATCGTAAACATGGAGTTCATATCACGAAATATGTGCCAATGATAGATGGTGTGGGGATTGAACCCGGAATATGATGTTGGAGGAAGTCATTACATTTGAGGAGGATCTCATTCTATGTTAATAGGGTTTAATTCCGGGTGAGTCTTGCATGGTGCACCCTATGAATGTTGTGTGAGTGTTATGCATAGATGTTTCCCAATTAGTAAGGAATGCCAAGATTGATGGGAGGAGGTTGAATACCATGATTTTTGAACATGGGGAATCTAGGTATTAAAGAATTGGTTAAGGCTACAATTTAATGACATGTGTTGAGGAAAATGATGCTAGGAAGTTTTATGTGATATTTCTTAGATGTGGGGGATTCACTCCTTACCCCTTGTGCATACATAAGAGTAGCTAATTCACCCTTAGGAGAAGTATAGATTTAAAAATTCTTGTTTTAAATGGTTTCAAGGTGTGATCAATCATTAAGTCCACATTATCATTCCCATTATGATAAAATAAGTTGTTAGTGTACCCGTGCTTGTAACCAAAAGAAAAATTGGAGTCTGGATCCACTATTGGTATTGAGTGGGCCACACAAATGGTGGAACATGTCACATTGAGATATAAAGTGCATTTAGACTGATCCTCGTCATGATTGGGGGCCTCATGAACTCAAACATCATGAATAGGTGTTAGTAGAAGGGGGAAGTATGGAGAATCCCAGGAGATGGTCTTCTTGAAGCATAGGTACTCATGTAGATGTTCTTTGTGAAGCTCAAGTGCTTTAGGAATGTTAGGGGATTCATGATGGGATATTATTCACAAATCATGGCGATTGAGCCTTGATATGAGGTCCATAGTTTGAAAATGTGTGCTTCACAAAGGCTTAATGATTCGTGAAGCCTCAAGTAACCTTGAGGGACTTCCTCCTCTTTTCAGGGTGTAAGCCATCTCAAAAGGCTTCCCCACATAAGGAGAAAATATTCATGAACATATGGGAGGGGGTTTAATGAATCTTAGGTAACTTGAATGATCCATTATGGGTTTGTTTGTGAATCTTAGTTAATTTTTGAATTAGGATCAATTTGGATGTCGAAGGGTTGGGTAACTGTTTTAAAAAAGATTGAAGGAGCTCAGTATTTATTTGAAAAGGGTTTCATGAATCTGGGGAGATGATAATGAAGTAAATTTGGGATTAATAAATGAATATGGTTCCATTAGACTCGTGAATAGAACTGTAAGTCATTTTCATGGAATCAGAGTAACGTCAGAATCATAAAGCTTTCTATCTATGAATAGTTTTTTTCGGAGGGTGAGACTCATGGAAGGGCTTCATGAAGAGGACCCTTAGTAAGGTTTTGGGGTTGTTTTGGCTTGTATGTTATCAAAACAGATTATGAATTCATTGACTAACCCCATGGCACATATTTTTTCACCAATAATTTGGTAAAGATGCACCGATAAATATATGTTGGGATGGTGGAACATAAATTTATACTGTTGGAAAAGGAGTTATCCCAATAGGGGATGTCCAATCATGGGAAATCAATGTCTTAGGTCCTATAATAGGAATTGATTTACTAAAGGATAGGTAATATTCATTGGATGACTCTCCAAAATATTGTTTATATATAATATTTGTTATGATTTATTTTACTCCTTATCTTGAAATATTCATGTGTCTCAACCATGTTAATAAAATAACCTGCTAAAATATCTAATCCAATGTGAGTATTTTTTAGTCTGAGAAACACAATGTAATAGAAAATCATTAAATTAAAATGAGAGTGTGTGACATGGATAAATGGGTTGGGGTCAGAATAATGCCTCGATAAATATTTGGAAACCTATATAGAGATGATGAACATGGTTTGTATGTTTCCAAAATCATGATTTTACCTAATTACATAATGAATTTCATGGGGATGAAACACTAATGGTGTTGGAATTCCACATTAGAAAAGGGATATGGGAGAAAACTAATTTTCATTGATTTGTTGAATTAAGGGAAAATGACTAATATGATGAGTGTGACCACTGAATGACATTCCTAAGGTGGGATAAACTACCATACTTCAAAAAATTAGGGAAAAACAGTTGAGTATTACAACTAATCATGTATCTAGATATCAGATTCTTTGAAGTTATAACTTATTCCATGGGGACATGTTCCATAGATGAGGGGTGAGTGGATACATGGGCACCTAATCAGTTTCTATTGAATGAGAATTGTCTATTAGAACTAAATATATTACCTATGGGATGTGTTACATATATTGAAGGTGGGATGAGACTAGGACACATGATATTTGACCTAGGATTGAGGGGATTCATTTTGTTAGTGGAAGGATGATTGTGACAACCGGGCCCCTCCCACCAGTTTCCCCCGCAGACACGTGGGGCCCACCACAGGGTCCACCCACGTGCCCGAATAGGTCATCTGACTAATGATTTTCTCCACAGTCCAACACATGTCCTTTCTAGTGTGCTTTGTCCTCACTCACACACACCCATATCTAGTGTGCTTTTTCCTCACTCACACACACCCTTTCTAGTTTTCTTTGTCCTCACTCACTCACACACACCCTTTTCTAATGCATCGATAAATATTTGGAAACCTATACAGAGTTGATGTACATGGTTTGTATGTTTCCAAAATAATGATTTTACCTAATTACATAAAGAATTTCATGGGGAAGAAACACTACTAGTGTTGGAATTCCACATTAGAAATGGGATATGTGAGAAAAATAATTTTTTTAATTTGTTGAATTAAGGGATAATGACTAATATGATGAGTGTGACCACTGAGTGACATTCCTAAGGTGGGATAAACTACCATACTTCCAAAAAATAGGGAAAAAAATTTGAGGATTACAACTAATCATGTATCTAGATATCAGATTCATTCAAGTTATAACTTCTTCCATGGGGACATGTTCCCTAGATGAGGGGTGAGTGGATACATGAGCACATGATCGGTTTATATTGAATGAGAATTGTCTATTCAAACAAAATAAATTACCTATGGGATGTGTTACATATATAGAAGGTGGGATGAGACTAGGACACATGATATTTGACCTAGGATTGAGGGGATTCATTTTGTTAGTGGAAGGATGATTGTGACAACCGGGCCCCGCCCACCAGTTTCCCCCGCCCACCAGTTGCCCTCACCCACCAGTTGCCCCCGTAGACATGTGGGGCCCACCCCAGGGTCCACCCACGTGCCCGAATAGGTCATCTGACTAATGATTTTCTCCACAGGACAACACATGTCTTAACTATTGTGCTTTGTCCTCATTGACACACACCCTGGGAAACATCCCAAAAGGTCACACATCCTGATCACTACTCCAGGACAAGCACGCTTAACTATGGAGTACTAACAGGTAGTCTCCCGAAAAGGAAGGTGCACATTGTTGACATGATTCATATCATTTAGTCATATAACCCTTTATCATTTTGGGGTGTTACAATCACCCCCCCTTTTGTGCCCAACACCCTCATTGTGGGCCCTACATCTCAACCTAGGCAGTGCACCACACACTTAAGGCTGGGTTCCTCCTCTGATACCAAATGTGACAACGGGGCCTCGCCCACTAGTTTCCCCCGCCGACACGTGTGTCCCACCCCACCAACCAGGTACCAGTGGTTGCCTTGGAGATATGTGGGTCCCACCCCAGGGTGCACCCACGTGCCCGAATAGGTCATCTGACTAATGATTTCCCCACAGGCCAACACATGTCATTTCTAGTGTGCTTTGTCCTCACTCACACACACCCTGGGAAACATCCCAGAAGGTCACCCATCCTGATCACTACTCCAGGCCAAGCACGCATAACTGTGGAGTTCTAATCAGGTAGGCTCCCGAAAAAGAAGGTGCATCTTGTTGACATGAGTAATATCATTGAGTCATTTAACCCTTTATCATTTTGGGGTGTTATAATGATGGTGATTCATTGTTAACAGACACAAAGTGCATCTATGTAGTTGAAATATTCTCATGAATGTTTTAATCACTCCTTGATTAAGGTATTATATACTATGAATGTCTCTGGTGCAACCCAAATAGAAACAGGTAATGAAAGAATATGCGATTTTGAGACCATGTGAAAATTAATACATTTTGATTGAAAAGTAAATGAAGTTTTATTATGCTTGGGAGTTGTGGATTTATGCATTCCCTAAGACTATAATTTAAGGGAATAAAAGTAAGACCATATATAGGATACCAGTTTAAAAACATAATTACTACATAAATAAGACACTATTTTAAGAAAAAAATTCCTATTGCATAGGTTTCCAGTATTTAAGGTCATACAACTTCTAACATAAGGGTGTAGGAGTTTGGTGTTATACAACATGAACCACCGATTTCCAAAGTTGTTGCTCATATAGTACGAACCATGTGTTATTTTGTATTATAGTATAGTAAAGGGAATGAAAACTCGTCGTATATTGGGTTCAGAATGTTAATATAGAAATCAACAAAGTTGGATGTATATTAATTATGTACATTATTCATAGACCTTGATTCCATGTTTAGGTCAAGGAATCCAGAATAGGGTAATTTATACGTTTAATGTCCTTTGTCTTAGACCAATGATTTTCAATTTAATGTTATTATACTAGAACAAAAAATGTTCCATTTAAGGTCATGAATCCATGACCATAGTGGTAATTTTTATATTCTAATAATATAACAAAAATCATAGGGTTCTTAAGAATGTCTATATAAAAAAGGGGCGATGTAAAATAATGAATTGGGAGATTGATGATCATATAAATGATTTCATGGAAATTTACAAAATCATTATATTTGGGATGCCTTGAACAATGTGGCTTCAATATAATTAAAAATATATTTGACCAAATATGGGATTATGGTTTATAGTTCTATAACTTTTACTCTCTCCAAATAAGGAAACACTATAATGATGCTAAGAGGGAATATAAAAATCAATAAAAGGGGAAATAGGTAAGATGATGTGTGTTATTATATTTTCATTTATTTCTGGTAGAGAATATACACACATCAAAAAATATCCAATTAAATGGGAATCAATCCATATTCATTACTTACCTATCTAAATAGATCTAGTTCGTTTATTGGAAAGGGTAGAAAAAATTTTGTTCCCTTATGATAAGGGGATAAAAAATATTCAATGAATTTGTTATAGTATCATTGTCGATGGAGTTAGATTTTCTAGATATGGTATGGATAAGGAATCTAAGTGTCACATAATATCATCAAGAAAGGGAATTAAGACACACATAGTTAATA
The DNA here is from genome assembly GCA_963277665.1 of Viscum album. Taxonomy (NCBI): domain Eukaryota; kingdom Viridiplantae; phylum Streptophyta; class Magnoliopsida; order Santalales; family Viscaceae; genus Viscum; species Viscum album. Next base: position 332,395,380 of record OY728128.1, read on the forward strand.
ATGTAAAGAATCATCCATATTTATCTTTATTGTACATAGGAAAAGTGGGTGATCATCTATTCCATAGGTTGGGGAATCAATGTATGTTCATGAATAATCACTACCAAAATGACGGATGGTATTTAAAATTTTGTTTGGCACAAGTATATAGTATCTAGGAGTCACCATAAACACAATTAAATAAGAGTCAATACACTAGTTATTGTTATGTGTTAGTGTTATAGGATACTAAAACCAAATGTGTGGCTTGGTAAGAGGATAACAAAATAGAAGGGTGATTTTCATCTTACAATAAGACCAAGGTATCACATACTTCAGTGTCATTTAAGATGTATTATTCTAGGAATTTTAACACTTTACATAAATTATGTGGATCATGATGATGATTATTGTATTATGTGAATAAAAAACACAACAATAATCATCATGAAAGTACGAAAATGAAAAGTTATTTTTTTCATACATAATTGAAGATTCACTGTTAATTTTATTGTCATGTAATGAGGAATATATGTATTGTGAGACATTCTATGTTGTAAATGCTAAAAGTAAACCTAATGTGAATTGGAATCCCAATATTAAAAAATTGATGTTTGGGATGGTAAAAAATATTTTAAGGCCAATGTTCTTGGACTATTAAGGGATTTTAGGTTTAATGAAATGATTCACAGATGACATATTATATTGTTCAATGTAATAAAACATGTACATATGTTGTCTCCCTGTTTATAACCAACATTCTTATCTATTGTTCTAGTAAACAATCTACTAAAATCCTTAATCTCATTTGAGTCATGATTAAGTTGATAAATAAGGGGTAATGGATGATAACACATATTTTACACAACGTTATAAATTCAGCTTATGGTTTAAGCTCAAATATCACTTTTATCACTGATCATGAACCAATGAAAAAAGCAGATACCTATAAATTATGATTTAAAGACTACAATTCATCCAATTGTTTTATTAGGTATGAATGGGGGTAATTCTATAGTTATTACAACTCCATTAAATAAGGGGGAGTGTATTAAAAAAAATTATGATGTGGGTAATTTAAATCAAGAGGTAGGGGTTTGATTGTTGAGTGTCATCAATGGATTAATTTCCAAAGGTGTGACCCATTGTTATACTACATTGAATTGGAGAAGAAACATTGGTGATGAATTATGACCAATTTAGAACAGCATTTTCATTCATGTTGTTGTCAATCCATTTTGAATCTCTGACCTATATTGGGATTGAGTGGAGCATCAAGAACCCAATCCATCACCAAAGAAATATGGGAGCCCATTTTGAAAGTTGAAGTTAAAAAATTTGACTCAAAATCCAAAGGCACAATGTGTGATGGTAAATTAAAAGATAATTCTCAGGTAGAGTTTAATCACTATAATGATATACTATCTTTCATTGAATTCATCAATGTTTTGTGTTGGTATTATTTTTTTGGAAAACACATGATAGAATAAAGTGCGGGAATCGATCATGTCTTGATGGACTTACGTTTTCATGAGGGATATATTGTTTAAGGTCTAATTCCTCAGACCAAAGGGGGAAGAATTTTATTGTCATAGAGCTTATACCACCTCCATAGAGAACATCATTATTTCAATTTTGGGAGGGAAATTGTTTTCATATAAGGGATAAAAGAAACAAATTTGATATAGGTCCTTTGAGAATCATGTTCCATGGTATAAGACTACAATGTTAGGGTGTTACTATGTATCCAGAAGAAATATGAATCAAGACACATCCAGTACTTGTAAGTGGCCAGGTAAATTGCTGAAAAAATTGGTGTAAAATTTTAGTTGAGGAAAAAAAATAGTTTTTTTAGTTTAATAATTATATAAAAATATTCAATCCATATTATTTTGGGACATATAGCAATGTCCAATGTATCTGTAATTTAAATTCATATGAAAATGTTGTATGACACATAGTTTAACATCATAAAATAGGGGTGTAAGTGTAATGTAATTTAATTTCATGTGTCATGGGATTATTTCATGTAGTTTAATATAAAATAACAAATACTACTTCCAAGTTGTTTGTCATTATAGGAAAATGTCTAATTTTGAGTAGATGAGAATCATGTGACTCTGTTATTATGCATTGAAGATTAAACCCCAACAGAAATAACTTTTTTTGTGAATTTGTTCTTCATGAGATAATTACTAGTCATAATAAATTTAAATTCATGATTTATGGAATAATAAAAAGAATTTTAAAATCATGATATTACAAATGATGGTAGATGAATGTCCTATTTATGGTAATTCATGATGAATATTATATTGGATGGAGGTGTAACATTCTCCCCACCTATGATTATTAGTGAGTAAAACCCATTATAATAAACCAAATGAAAATGAAATGGAACATCCCATTAGGGATTCAACATTAAATGTTTTCTTAAAAGCATCAATTTAATTATCAATTACAGCAATATGTCACCATTTTTTGAAAAGAGGTGGAACTATTTCTTTAATGCTTATGATAGTTAATTCTGGGTTTCCTCAAGATTATGCAACCCATGCGGAGTACTTTCAACAAGGGATTCAAAAGTAGATAGATAAATTAATTATTGATCAACCAATTTACTTTTTTCATATTTGATTTTATAATGTAATGATATCTAAAATTAAATGTGTAGAAATACTTCTATTCAATACAAAGGGGAATAAGGAGTCATAGGGGTGGAAGTCCAATTTGTCGTTTTGTATGACCATTTTGAATTGGAGGTTTTTTTCCTGACATATATTATATTTATTATCAACAATAGTCATTAAAATGTTATATATAACATTGTTAAAAGACATGATCTATAAATTCTCTAATTTATGAAATCATAAAATAAAGAAGGAATAAATATAGTTCTTACCATAAACCGTATTTATCTTAATAGCTAGAAAATTGATTATATTATACATGAGAATAGTGTAAGTGATAAAAATTGTTATATGATGTGGGATTTCATGAAATATACCATGTATCTAGTCTTGAAACATAGCAGATTAACTGATATGTAGGTACCCAAAATATTAATTCACCATACAGTAAATAGCCATGGATACTCAGTGCTTTGGAGAACCTATAGAGTCTAATGATCAAAGGTTGGGTAAGCCTAGAAAGAGGACTAACTCATAATTAACTAGGATTAGTACCAAAAAATATCTTATATATTATCTTTATGACTAATTTATATGGAATTGAGTTTTCGAGGAATGAATTAGTCCCAATATCATATCCCCCTAATGAAAAATATATGTTAACCATAACTCATAAATTTTGGAACCACATCCAATATAGTACAACTCTCCCTCTCAGACAAACCATTCAACCATGGTGTTCCAGGAAGTGTGATTTGTGGAGAAATTCTACAATCTCAAAATTAATTAGTGAATTAATTTCTTATATATTCACAAACCCAACCCGATCAGATAATCATAATTCTATTTCATTGTTAAATCAATACATAATTCTAAAATTCAATTAAATTTTTAAAAGTCTCAACTATGTGTGTCATCAAAAACACATAACCACACCAAATAAACTAATCATTAAAGGTAAAAGTGTACTTAAAATCCCCAATTTATTGTGGTCTTACTGGTCTGTATAAATCACTATGTATGAGATATAAAATACAACTATTACATTAACCGTTTCCATTAAAATTTACATTTGTCATTTTTTCAAATAAGAATGATTTACATGATTCAAATGATTCATAATAAGATTGCTCCGAAAATTTAAATATGTGTAATATTTAGATATATTTTTAATACTTATGTCCATGTCTACATTACAATGGTTTATTGGAATAGAATCAACACAAACCTTCTTATTCTAAATGTTTTTGGTAGGGTTATCCCTATCTAGAGTGTATAATAATTGTAATATATTCCTAATATAATAAAACATTTCATTGGTATGTATAGAATAATTTTTCTTTTATAATGAATTAAAATTTGAAATTTTCTGAACAAGTAACAAAAAATTTCTATTTATAGAAGGATCATACTAATAGTCCTTCAATTATAGGATGAATAGGCTCGGTAGAACATGGACATAATAGTCCACTTCCAAAAAAAATCTTTCTCCTTTTCAACCATGATGACCAACATATTCCATAAAAAATATATAATATCTAAATATAAGCTTATCTGTATAAATGTGATATGTATACCTAATATATAATACCCATTATTTTGAGTTAGAGTAAATTATTTCAATAAAAGTCTCTTTCAAGAGATTAAAATTATTATATTTGGGATGTGTTTTTTACGCCAGATACAAATTATTAACTGTTTCCTAGGATATTCATATTAGATATCTTAAAATTATTATCATGATGTATTACATAATCTATAACAATTACATATATATTATTTATTATCATGTTTTATATATTTCTATAATGTAATATTAATGAAATTACTATTAATAAAAATGATAGTCCCTTACATCATATCCATTTATTAATCCTAGATACATATTTCATTAAGTTATGAGTCTAATTCAAAGTTTATTTTCGCACATAGTTTTTTAGGTAGGTAATTACCCAAAACATTATAGTTATAATTCTTAGATAGTTGAATGAAAAACTCTTTTCCCTAATCCATAAAATAGGCTGACTTAGATATATTCCTCAAGAAACATAATCATATTAGGATCACTTAGATAGTGAAACTGAAATAAAATTACACAAATGAGTTCCTAATCCAATTAGGACCACTCATTATTTTCTTTGATTATATTAGATAATCTTAAGGAACATAGTTATGGAATATCCAAACCAGTTTGATGGTTTAGGTATTAAAATGTTATTCCATAGATTCAATTTCACAATTATTATTTAAGGGTTTATTTATATCTTACTGTAATGAATTTACATTGTTCGACCTGAACCATCACCTAAGATACATCTTCATAGGGAATGATTCATTTTTTCAATCACTATGGGTTTGTAACAGACATTAAGGTATCATAACATAACATGTTTGGAATTGTTTCACCCGCATAATTTAAAAAAACAATGAATAGATCCCTCAAATAATATTGGCAAGGCCCATCTTGAGATTACATGTCCACACAGTTATTTAATTTTATTAAATATAAATGGATACAAATAGATTATTATCAATTGTAACAATAACTATAATAACTTCAATCCTCATAAAATAAATTTCAAAAAAGGGATACTTGTATCCATATACAAAATTCAATAATATAGGTCATAGATTGAGAAGTAAATATAAGGTATCCCAATACAATGAAACCCAAAAACATCACAGAATTCCAACCCTACCTATGACCCATAATTACCTATATGATTATAAAAAAGTGACAACTGTCATAGTACGAGCCAAGAATCCACATCATTCCCTTACCTTTAGATGTTTTTTTCAATGTCACATTTCCATTTTCCAAAGGAATATATAAGGTGTGAGGAAATTCCAAGTACAATATATCCATATATATATAATCCCTCCATACATGAATTTTTTATATTGTTTCAAAATTATCACTCTGAAAAGGCAATATTTTAAAACACTATCTAAATCCATGTGGATTTATTAATAAGATATTAATTTTAAAAAATGAGAAATAAATAAAATGTGATATAAATAGATGGAATAATGGAGTGGTAAATATGATATGTGAGATAATGTAAAGGGCATTAAGAAAAATGACCCAAATACCATGTTCTTGAATTTTGGATCTAAAGAAATAATTACTAACCCTCAAAATTATAGTTATCATAAAATAACATCATCGTATTTCTTTAAGAGCTCAATTATCATAATAAATAAATCATCCATCCCCTAATAATATCCAGTCTAATAGGGAATCTAACAATAGTTAGTAAAAAATCTATACTAGAGGATGAATTTTTCATAGTAACCTACTCACCCATTTCCACCATTATTATTGCAGTAATTTTTCATACATATAATAATCCATTTCAGTAATCAAAAAATCCAGAAGAAAGAATTCCATTGTAAAAACCATATGAAACACTCTTTATAAAATCACTCGAAACCATTTATTTAAAATTCATCAAACACATATAGGGATCATAACCTATTTTCCAAATATACCCCTTAAAGGCAATTTGTTTTCTTATGCATGGATAAAATTTAAATTATAACTTATAAAACATCCATAAATAAGTCATAATGATAATAATTAACCATTTAAAACTAATAGAAACCCAATATCTAAAAGTGAACCATGGGAGGGTCCCCTTAGGTAGACACACCTACCTAAAATAAGTATAAATCAGATTTCCTTCAATAGAAACCACTATAAATTGTAAATGTGGGTACTCATAAGAATACAATAAAATGAATAATAGTAAACCACTAATATGTTTCCCTAGGTTTTGCCGCCCATGGGAATTTAGGACCCTCAAATATAAGAATAAAAGAAAAAATAGTATAGATAATGAGAAGAGAGGAGAAAATCATGAGAAATGGAGCCTCGCCTTGACAAAATTAGCTAAAAAATAAGGGATTACACCATAGAATCCATGGATGAAGAGATTCATTGATTAGAATAGGTTTATTTAATTAACTAGGATTAATAGTGGAGTAAATAGAGTTCTAACTCATGAGGGGAAATATTTTATTTAATCATTTTTATGTTATTTGTGTAGGACACATGGGTTCTAAACCCCTACGACACAGGTGTGGGCCACCTCCCATTAAGAATATGGGGTCCAATATTTTTCTAGAGATCCCACATGAATAGACAAACCATGAAAAATAACACTAGTCCCCTAAACCCCCTATTTCATGGTTATAGGAAAGTTCACAACTGAATAAAAAATAACCGTTCAAAGTAGACCGATTTCCTAAAAGTTAATATTTTTTCCCCAATTATCCTAAATCTACATGGATATATTCAAGTGAATACAATCACCAATATAATACATTCTATTTACCTTTTTAGTTTCTCAATTCTCCACACCATGCCCCATTCTACCCTCTAAAATTATGCATGGTTCCAAATATATAAAAAGCTTAGGCCACCACTCCCCCAACAATGCTACACAATCCCATATTTCATGAATATTCCATACACAATATAATAGCAAATAAATTAATAGAATCACATTATCTAGAAAATCTATTTCTGATATTCCATTATATGAAAAATATTCTCAAAAAATGGCATCAGGTACCACGTCAAAATGATCAAACTCGGTCACATGTGATGGTTACACAAGATATTTTTTAATATGGGGACATGGAACACATAGTGAATAAAAATCAACCCTGATTGAAAGCTCAACATATATTCCACCTTCCTAATATGATCCATGATTTTTAATGACCCAACATAGAACAATGTCATATTACCCATTTTCTACTATTGACATTGTGAAAAACAGGGTTAAACATTAAAAAAACATGATCACTAACTATAATGTCAAATTGAAGTCATCAATGACTGGTATAAGATTTTTTATGATTCTATTATACCCCATTCTACTTTTAAAATGAACTACACTTTCCCTATCATCTCATTAATGATACACGACCCTATCATGTACTGTAGACCAATCGCTAAATAAGAGAGATGTGATCGATGTGATCATCTATATAGACCATCAAAGGTATCCTTAAGAAAATAGTCTTAATAACTATTTTTATAAGAAATATCAATCATTTATAGTTGAATTCCCCATGGAGCACCATTTTCAAGCCAGATCATTGATGAATATATTTTAGGGATTGGAAAGCTAGCTCAATTTGAATTTCTCTCAGAGGGTGATACACCATCAATAACATCACCTGATAACCAATCAACTCATAAGGACTTCAAAAAATCCATGAAGTAAATATAGGTTTTGGATAATAAACCATGGTGAAATCCACTCTATGATGATTATTGATTTCTCAAATTTATAATTTTTTATGATCCTATACTTTCACAAACACCATGATATTAAGGAATATGTTTTATTTATTTAACTGATCAATAGTATCCCAAATATAATCCATCCCATATGGATTCTAGGGAAATATTACCATTAAGTTCATTGAAATATTATCCAACATCCGTAAAATACTATAATGTGTTTTTAGAAGTCCATAAAGACTCTAATAATTAGAATCGATCATATGAATGGTGAGACAATGATTTTAAAAATTGATAACAAACCATCTCATCAAGTGTAATAAATTCCAATGGAATATATCATAAATATCATTGTAATACTTGGATCAATGGCCCAATTGAATCAGTTTCCACCCAAAATATTCTCCTACATAAATTCCAAAAAAAATGACAAGGCTCCCTAAAAAAAGATCATCACACTCAAGTGAATCAGACCAAACCATCAAGGTATCCCCATCATTTAAAATTCATCTAATTAATTGGAAATCAAAATCCACAACCTAACTAATTTAAATATGATTGTATATAGAAACCATGGCATTCACATAGGTAAAAAATTTATTCTCTTATTCCACTTCTACATTCAAATTCATCATTGTGGACAATCAATTTATGCAATTTTCATCATATAATTCCCTCAATATATGGGTTGGTAGTTTATATTCATGTTTTTGACTAGAACATTCAAATTTTTTCTTTATAAGACATTTTTAAATAAAAATTCTAGACATAATCAACGAAGTCTTTCTAATGAACATTGAAATACCTCTTTGTAAAAATATACTTCATATTCTTAGGGAATAAATACACATTAATCTTCTAGCCCAAAATATAGTAGTTATATTTTTCCAATTTATCTGTCACCATTGCTAACTAAAATTCTTGAGTGGGGTTTTTATTCACATGAGGGAATTATTAGTGACATCCATAACCCAACACATTATCATGTAACGCCACAACAATGATACTAAAGAATAAAAATACATATCATAATCATGACTTATCCTATGAATAATTGTAATAGGTTATTAATATAACCTCAATACTATATTTTCAAAAGTTATCTAAAACTTTTCAACAAATTCAAATTTCACTCTTTTTTGGGTAAAAACAAACTTTTTATAATCCATTGTGGGAAATTCATAAATTAAACACATAATGCATCTAGGTAATGCAAAGAAAATACTCATCATAAACTCATTCTTGTGAGGATCCCAAAACATCACTACCTATATCATCTTAGTATTTGTCGAGGCATAATTTCTAGATATCGCATGTCACAATAAAATTTTATAAAAGATATGATACTATAAATTAGATAAATCAAATCCCAAGAAATTATCTTTGTAGGTTTCAAATGTAATAACTAGATGTTATAAGGGATCATTTCCTAACATAGAGTATATCAATATTTCCTAAAAAAATATCACAATTAATGAATACAAAAAGTGATGAATGTTGTTATTCCTTAAGGCCATGAAAAAATATTATCACATGTAAGGGTAAGTCACATAACCATATATTTTGTGTGCTCGAACATTCTCTTGAAAGTGGTCATTGGAATAGAATACTCTTAAATCATCAACTATGATATATTAATGTAAAATAAATATGTGAAAACTCTCTAGTTACACTAAAATAACCTTAAAAAATCACAAACTATGGAAAATGGGTTTTGATTTTTGATTGTCACATATTACTAGTTTTAACTATTGATGGAAATACAATGACATAAATCCAAATTCTTTAAAAATAAAACCAGCGATGCTCATGATTATACCCTTGGTAAAATACATTCCTGGAAATTAAGATCCTATAAAGAGACATTAAATCCATTAGCTATGTATGATCCATCTGGTAAGATGAAAATAGGTTCAGACTCATCATATGAAGTCATGTGTTAGAAAAATCAACCATACACTTTGGAGAAAGTAAAAAAATGATCTCACAAGGAATTTTGTTTTATATCTTCCACCGCTATAAATTTAATAGATAAACACTACTCGACCACATAAAAGATAAAAATTGACAATTAGAAGGAGATAAATCCAATATCTTGAACAAAAGGTCGTACTACGCTAGGATTTGGATCCAAATCATCCTAGAAGACAAGTGTGTCCCCATAATGAGAGTGGAATTGAACCCTATGATGATAGAAATAAATCTACTCAAAAAATTTATTTTCCAATCCACTCTAATAATGAGATTAAAAATTTCAAGGTCAAGGACTAAGAAATACCATGAAATTCAAAAAAAATCAAATATTAGCACTCTATACTCTAGAAACTGAAGACCTTCTGCTTAATCTATTATAATTGGGTATTAAGATACATTCTAAATGGGATCAACATAGAACAAAAACCTAATGAAATCATCAATTATGATGCAATGAATGAATATGATGCTCCAATATTAAACAATATAAAAATATAGAAGTTTATAAATACACTATAAATCTAATAGTGTAAGGTCTATAATATAAATACTAAGGAATATGATAATATATTTATAAAAGTTATAATTCAGATCCACAAATTTTCTTCTTAGTTGATTTATATTCCCTAATAGTTTGATCATGTCTCCCAACACCCTTAGATGCGTCAGAATGAACCTGGGAGCCTCTAATAAATGAAGATGCAACTCATCTAAACTACTAAGGGATCATTGTAAAATACAAGAGTCGGTATATATTCCATGTCTAGTGGAATGTACGATGAGCTACATATAAATTTCTATAGGGGTATCCTACTTTACTAATCATGAGTTAAGTCACATCCCTACACCATAGAGAATCCATGGGTGAAAAATATGTTGAATACGGGGTTAGGGAAAAAAACATTAATAAAACCCCTCTCTCTTCCTTTTCTTGTCCAAATATGAACATTGACTAACCCTTCCAAATAAGAGGCACCACCGAGCCATGTCAATCCTGTTATATCTATATATTATATAAATACTTTTTTTAACACCACAAGATTAGATGTCAATGAATAGATAATAATATTTAACTAAATATCTATATTTTACCCCATATCTATGTTTCATTCATTACATTAGTCATTTATAAAGAGCTTGATAGAATGATAAAACAACTATACATTATGATTGGAACACTCCATTACAATGTAGATCCCTTTCATGAATGCCAAAAAACTCAAAATCCTTCAAAACCCTAATTATATTAGACTAGAATCACTGATTAAATATATTTTTTAATGTCTCTCCAGTGATATTCCTCTACCAAATGGATAAAAATATGGTATCCCACAACATTCAAATTGTCCATTTAAATATATAATTTGTGATGCTGAATTTAAAATCCCAAGGGGTATTATATAAGGAGAAGATATGATAAATCCATTCCATACATTCCACAGACTCTCGAGGTCCTTTATCACCAAGAAATACCAATAGATTTCTCTTCATGAAAAAATATCACCATACGAATCTACCCTCTACGAGAATCCTTTCCTAAGGATTTTAGAGTTTAGAATATAGAATGAATAGTGATAGGTTCTACTAGAGTGCTGGAATATGAGATATGATAAAAAAATCCATCTATTTGGTTCCTAGGGGCATTTCTAGGAGGCATGATATATAAAACATATGTTATAAAAAAATAAATAAAAAAAATAAATTTTAAAATCAACAATTTCATAATAAAAATTCATACATTTACTCATTAAAATACGATAGCATAAATCATTGGGGTTTTGAAATCCAATGTGGTGAAAATTTTGAACATTGAAAAATTTCATCACTGTTGGTGGTTTTGATGCACAGTTTTGTAGATAGACTACAATGCAATAGTAAAAATCTAATTATTGGCCCCACCAAATTATTTCCAAATAGTTTCTAATAATAATTCTCTAATGTTATCATCCCATTTTTCATCTCAAAACTCTAAATTTCTCAAAATGACCCATTTCTTTCCGAAACCAATAAATAGTGGTAATTAAAATAAATTATAATTAAAATGACTAAAAAATTGTTTATTCCAAAGTAAAAACCAAGAACATCAATTTTAACACAAGGTTTCTCATGAGGAACAGTTTTTTCAAAACTCCCATGCACCAATATCTCATTCTCGGATGGTCTTATATCCATACTAAATTAACTCCCTTAATAGCATGTGGGACTAGATACTATTTTTTAATAAACAAAATTTGTTCAAACAAACCCATTACTCAAGACACTTAACCATAAGTCCTTAAGATGATTCCCAATGTTTAAAATCTCACAAAGAAGACTAGGTATCACAATTAATCCATATAGGAACGGTGTCACCCTCAGATTCTTAATGAACTACAAACAGATTCCTCCCAAAATTCATATATGTCTCATGTACTGATTGGATTTCCATTCCATCACATAATAAATCTTAATATATGAATTATGAATAACATATTATATGAAATAGTAATTATAACTGTAATGACATACTTCATAAAAATGTAATCATAAAACAATGTAAATTTATATCTATATATAAAATAATATAAAACATGAAAATATTGGAGAGGATAATAAAAAAACCAAAAACTGAGCAACCCAAAATACCACACATGGGACAAAAACAACCCATGTATAAGAATCAAATAATATAAAACATTATTATTAGGTCATTTTTTAATGAATAACTTAACAATAATACATTATAGAATCAATATGTTTTGTATCATGGAAAAGGTTGTTTCATTTGACACCTATACATAGTTAAAAGAAAATATTTTTTAAATCATTATAAATTTTATTAATAAATAACATTAATTATTCCTACTACATGTAGTCACCTAAGGTTATACATTAACAATAAGGTGATCTAAAAACCAAGGGGAGGATTTACTTGAAAGGATTGAAAGATGTATGAAAATATAGTAAACAGTTGTGCATACTCATTAAATCAAAGTATTGGGATCAACATCATATGTATAACTATATAAATTTTAAAAGTAATCAAATGAATTATATTATCAATAAATAAACATCATATCATAGTGATCAAAATAATAATAAATTATCCTAGAATCATGATCTTTCATAACATGTGTGCACAAATAATAACATAATTAATGTGAAAAAAGTGATAATCATGTTAATGACTAATAAAAATAATCTCATGAGATATTTAACACCACCCATTACAAAAAAAATATTCGTAATCATTCCTTCCACATGAAAAAAAACATATAGCAATCGTAGTCATGAAATATACCCATGGAAAAGAATAGATAACATAAAAATTTCTATAAATAGTATGTTAATTAATAACATTTTATAAGAAATATTGAATAAGTTAAGTATATATTTAAAATTAAATATTTTTATAAAGACCATTTGTCATGATGAGAATGTGAAAGAACTCAATAAAAATCATTGAGATTTTTTAAAAATCATTATTTTTGGGAAATAATTATAATAATCATAGAAAATATATCCATTAGGTAGAAGAAAACATATCCATTGAAAATAAAGGTAAATATAATCATAAGGTTAATAGAATTTATTTTTGAATAATTATAACCACATGAATAAAAGTTAGTGTTAAAACCCAATGTAAAGAATCAGGTTCAAGAGTCCCCATACCATATGACACATTTTTTATCACATTTTACCATCCTATATATTAAAATTATATTAAATAGAAAGTGAAAACATGTTTTTATGTTAATATTTTTACTTGTGATCAATTATAATCAATAAATTATATTTACTAACATTCATTTTTAAAAGTTTCAATATTTTGATATTGTGTTTTCTTTAATATAACCTATCTTCTCTTGATTTTATAATTCAATTTTATATCAATTTATGCATTAGTAAAATAAATTATAAAATATTTAATTATTTAAAATTAATTATATCCCAAAATAATTTACTCTTACAATCCATAAGTATGGTTTTATATAGATAATTGGAAACGTAATCATTGTGTGTTAACTAACATTTAAAAAGGAACTATTAAAAATAACATATAGGGGATGAATAAAATCAATAAAATTCATAAATTGGGTTAATAAAATTAAAATAATTAAAATATTATTTTTCATTAATTTTATGTTTATTGGGTTAGAAATAATGATATATTTTGTGGCAGAGAAGTGTAAAAAATGGAAATAAGAGTCAATATTACCTCCTTCTATGAGTGGTCTCTTTCTAAAGACTCTTAACTCCTTTAAAATTGGATTTCTAAAATTATTGAACACACATAGAGATGCTAAGATTATTTGAGATGGTAAATTGGAAATATTTTGATTGAGTTAGTGGATGTGAACTAGTTTTCTATGGGTAGGGATAGAGTGTATTTATACTTTTGGAGAGGGGTATTTTAGTGTTAAAATGTTTAATATGAAATAATATTGAATGTAAGACTTGTAATAGTGATATTTAAAAATAATGATTCATTATTAATAAATGAACATGATTTAGGGATTTTAATTCCATTGACAACAAAATTTATTAATCTGGAAAAAGTAATGTGAAAAAATGAACCTTCTTTTCTCATTGAAATAAATTAAAAATTAGAATATTGAAAAAAACTTTCAGGATTTGAAAATAACCTAGTGGTTTCTAATTGATTAAATTAACATACTTATTTCTTTTTGTCAAGAAAAGAATAGTATATTTTTTATGTCAATATTACTACATGAATGACTTAATTAAAAATTACATAATATATAGAATATGTATTTTTAATATTCACGAAAAATGGAATATTTTTTAAAAATTACCAAAAAATTAACCGATTGAAAATTTTAATGTGTTGAAGTGAAAAATATTTTTTCAATCTCAAAAAGTTTATAACATCAGTAATTTTAATTTTCAACTGAAAAATAAGGGATTTTTAAATATAGTTCGTTAAAATTACATTTACACATTATTTAATTTCTAGTCTTTCTATTTATTTTATGTTATTACTATTATATATATATATACTATATTTTTCATGGTGAATATTATTTACATGATATTTTAATGTTTTAATGTTAATTTACCTTTCCAACTTTCATTTATCTATTTCATATTGTCTTATTAGTATTCCAATGGTTTATAATTATATTTCAATATTCATACTACCTCCAATAAATACCAATTAATTTATTTTTTCACCATTCATATTTATTTCATTGAAATTTATATATTATAATTTTTTGAAATATTTATTACATTACTAATGACTGGTTTCTTTTTTATAGTGTAGTTTGTTGGTCTGTTAATTCTAGGTGATTAAGAATATTTAAATTTTCCAATTCAAGTAATTATATTTGTTACGTTTCATTAAGCCATTGTAATTATTTCCATTTTATTGTTTTCATTTTTTTACTAAATTTTACATTTTATATTATTAAAATTAAGTGTTTTCATTATTGATTCATGTGTTTTAGACAATTATAGATTCCTTAATATTCCACACGTTGTTTATTAAGAAGGAAAATTAAACATATTAAAAAGATTTTGTAGTTACATTCATCCCACAATAGTAAATTTCATCCTCAATATTTTAACACATATCATTGGTTGAGAATATAGGTTTGTATATCATTTTTATTATGTCCTCGGGTTCTCATGTTTCATTCTAATACAGTTTATTTTGTCAAATCACTTTTAATATGTTATTTTTATTATTGCATAGAAAATTTTAGATATGGTCAAAGGTCCCCACTGACTACTCATTATAAAAGGATTCATGATACAATTATACCACCAATGGAATTAATATATGTGAGGGATCATGGATATGATTTTTTCGGAGAAAAATGGGCAACATATCCTGAACATATGAAATATTTTTGTTAGAGTACTAATTTATATTCCATAACTCCTATATTATCATCGTTATCAAAAGGGCCTATGTAAATAGGGTTTATATTTACCTTCATCACAAAACTTATGTATCACTTATAAGGAAATATTAGAAGCAACACTTAGTATCAAACCCGATACTCTAATTCCCCTTGGTGATTGTAAGAATATTACATTTATCCATTAATAGAATCTTCATTGTATTGGGATTGACTTGATCCTTATATATTATATCTTATACAAGATCAATTTCAAGAATCTTCTATTCAAAAACATTATCCCAACATGGAGAAGTTCTACAACAATTCCCATATTTATCTTCATATACAGATAATGAAATCATGAGTGGTGGTTTTTTTCATGGGAAATCAAATAATGGGATATCTTAATAACATCCTCCTTTAAATTTCATTGACCAAGCTCTCATTACTTCTTTGTGTTTCGAAATTTCCCTTTAAAATTTGCTATCAGGTTGTCGGTGACATGGTGTACTTATGTTCAATTTAGTGTTATAAGAATGTTTAAGACATATCTAGAATTTAGAGGTATACATTGAATCATTTCCTAACATGACTGGGAGTGGTTTCCCATGTCACCTAACCAAATTCATTATATATTTATTTATTTTTGTTTTTCATGTGATAAATCCTCCCGAATAGTGGTGAATTGGGAAGTATTGGTGAATATATCCACAAAACCATATTGTATTTCTTCCTTTGGATTTATTCAGGAAACTAATGACAATGTCCATAATAATGTTCGCTCATTTCATGGTTAGTATATCTAATGCTTTCATCATCACATTGGATGTTTTCCAACATACATTAACTTACTCAAATACCATGAACTATGAGGTATACCGAAAATCCCCTAGTCCATTTTTTCCCATTGGAAATGATCTTAATGATCATAGAAAATATAAGTACATATATGATTGATATAGAATGATGAGATCTTTACACTATCTATTATCAATTTCATAATATATAGTTGTGATATAACAAATATTACAGTTCCAACGTATATGAATCCATATTTCTCAGTATGGAATTCATTATTCTTCATTTCCTCTATCACATCCACTTTCTTTTTAAACATCAAAATTTTCATTAATCCATCCTTGTTCTTCTCTTGAACCGACAGTTGTGAAACAATTTGGGAATGTTTAGATGTATTTATTTCCATTATTATTTCTAGATCCATATTTTTTATATCTATGAAGATAAGGTCTTTATATGTCAATATAAATGATAGATTAGTCCGTTCCTTTTTACTAAGAGAATCAACCCCTTATTTTTCCTTCGTGGATGATATTGAATTTTGTTTCCATAGTAACAGATTTAATATACCAATCATCATTGATTCAATTTTACTCCATTGATCAAATAATATATTTTTTATAGTATATATGTCACACTTTTCACCCTAGAGATAGTTCATATAGATCTTTAATGAAAATATAAGAACTGCTTGCTCAAGATCATGTGTTTGGTAATTCAGCTCATTGATCTTCAACTATTGTGAGTCCTAGGATATAATATTACCATTGAATGATTACACAACCAAATTTTTTATTTGAAACATCATTTCATATCATAAATCCTACCCCACATGAGGTAATTTTGGATTTTTCAATAGGGATTAGTCTCCTATTGAGATCCTTAAATATTTCATCGCATTCATTTATCCACACATTCTTTTACCCTTTCTTGGTTATGAAAGTACATTGTCTGGACTGACATGAGATCTTTCAAAAAATCCCACAGTAGTTTCCAGTTAATCCTTATAATCAATGGATCATAATAATTCTTGATGGACTGATATGTTCCACACATTCCTTTATCTTTTAGGGGACTATGTAAATTACCTAAAATGAGATAATATTCTACAATAGGATGATATTTATCTCCTAAATTCACAGTTTTTAAACATATCATACATCTTCTCTTTAGATAATGTCCCTACCATAGTCCTTAGATTCTCTTTAGGTCCCTTCTCTATCCTAGAGTAAATTATTTTATCATCAAAAAATTCTACCAAATATTTATGATTGTAAACACTAAATGATAAACTAATCAAGACCATAATGATTTTAGCAGCATTGGTAAGTCTGAATTCCATAAATATCAATTCATAATTTCTATATCTTGTATGAAATACTATCTTTTAAATATTTACTCTATTTACCTTCATTGGATTTTATCCCTAATGAAGATATAACTTTGATAAGTTCTCATCTCCTTGAGGTTGATTGAAGCACTCATCGATCATTGGTTGAAGTAAATTTTTATTTAAAATGATCTTGTAGATATCTAGGTAATTGATGTAAATTAAAAAGTACATCCTTCCTCTTAATAATGTGATCTATTACACACCACATTGATTCCCTAGGTTTCATGAATTATTTTTCAAAATCCTATAAAAACAGCTTATTTAACTCGCAGAGTTATATCAAGGGCATACTATGGGGGATTTTTGATATAGATGTGCCTTAGAGTATTTGTTATTTTTATACCTCTAAAATAGGTTATGGGGTACTATCCAAGTAACTTTTTGGAATAAAACATCAGTATAAGCCCTCACAATGGTAAGGTCCACAATGTTGTTTCTTTTCTTATGATCAACCGTTTCATCAAGATATGTTTCTTTTATAGGTAAAACACCCATAAAATATTTAGGATTTTAAAAATAATATTCATTACTTTCCATATATTTTTGTGGGATTAGGGGATTTGTTACGATATTGAATGAGATATATTTTCCCAATATTTGATGTTACATATATATAGTGGGAGCCAATCCTTGCACATTATAATGTCAAATTAATCAATGAGATGGAATACATGATCACCTAGAATAATATTCCCACACACATTAAATGGAGAAGTGTCCAACATGTTGGTTTCAATGATAACACCACTATATTTTTTCAAATATTTCACTACTCAAGAGATTAGGGAGTCTACTAAATACTTATATAAAACATTCAAGATAAAAATTAATACATTGAATACTAATTTAATGAATCATTCACTTATTATGAGGGAATATTTATTTGTACCTTTGACTATGTCCTTTTATTAATTGATGTTCCCTCCCTTATCATAAGAATAAATGGTTTGAAAAAATGATAGTAAATAAACAATGAATAACTAATTTATTATCATTTGAAAATCCATTCCAAATAAATCTCATGTGGGATCCTAATGTTGAGACTAGGTTATCTTCCCCAACCTAATTACTATGATCCTTTTATTTAATATATTATAAATTTAAAATAAATAATTACGTTAGAAATATATTAATAATAATGGATGATAAAAAGAATGTGATTAACCTATGAATATCCTACATCAGTGTCTAAATTTGTGTGTAATTATGTCCATTTGTTGTGCACCGAGTGATGATTGTGATAATACCCAATCAAAAAATTTATGGGTTTTTACCCCAAGGGGATTTTGTTCCTAATATTTCATCCACCTGTTAGTATCCTGATAGGTGAGTAATTACTAGGAAACCAAAAACTCAAAAAATATAAAAACAATTAAGCTGGATTTTTATATTTAGATTCATCCATATGTTCTGTACTGTTTAATTCTTGTCGTAATTCCCAAATTAACTAAAATGGTATTTATTCTATCTATAGTGACATGATATTTACATACATTATTTGTTAATACTATTATGATAAATAACCATATAATAAAACATTCCAATATTGATAGTTTTAGTATCATTAGAAAATTTTGTTCATTAATCACTTAAATATATGATAACATAAACATTATTTAAATACAACATCATATACCCCTAAAATATGTCATGTTCTATTTAGTAAAAGTAATCACCAATATATATACATAAAAAATGATGGGAGATAAACTCCCAGAAAGGGAAGGAATAATAGGGAAGGAATAAGAGAAAAGGAAAAATATATTACATGGTTGAGAATAATCATGAGATAATAATAATATGAAAATAATAGAAACTATATGGGAATTATTTAAAAAATTATATGGGATGAGTCATATTCATAATAATGAAACATAATAACACAGTGGTTACTAACAGTTAATATGTTGTGAAAAATAGAAAACTCAATTTCAAACATAAAACACATAATACCATGATATATATCACATAACCTAATCAATTAGTGGTATATATAATTCGGATCCCATATGTTTCATAAAAAAGGTATCGTAATCACACGTTCAATATGAAAAATATCATATATGAATTGTAGTGATGAAATGAACCCATGGAATGGAATGTCATTCATAAATATTTAATACTGAGTAACTTAGTGAATAAACTATTGGGTCTAAAATAGAGTAATGGTTAAAATATTATTAACAGTAAATATTGTAATAAAGATTATAGATCCGGGTGATAAGTTGAAACAAGTCAAGATGAAGTATTGATATGATTTCAAAAATAACATCTCTAAAATAGCCTTTATGAACACAATCCATATTATTTTCATTTTCAAATAACACTTTTATTGGGTATGTGGGAACCTAAATAATGTTACAATGAGATAAAATCATTAATATTAAAACCACCAAATCCCACTTAGTTCAAAATGTAAAAAAAATTCTATAAAATACCAGTTGAAAAATTTTAAAAAAAGAAAACAATATGCAATCTTCCATGGTTCTCAACTCCACAATACCACCAACAAAATAAGGATTTAATGTTTTGAAAATAAAATAATATTCAAACCAAAATATTTTCAATGTTTCCTATAGATGCATGCTATGATACTCAAGACTCAGCCATCAGATCATTGTCTCCACTACAGACTCCCCCTGTCATCATCGTGATCGATGAATGTAACAACTAAAGCTTCAGACCATAAACATAAAATACCCCAACAACCAAATCCTTCATCTAGTTATTTTCATCTCACAGAAAATTATCACATTTATTCCATGACCAATAGAATGTTGGTGTGAATCCTTACCAAATTATGCGTTAAATTCTTCTCATGCAAGAACAATTTTTCATACACCTCATGCCTTTTACAATTTATGACATTTTGATCCTGAAACATGACTTCTGAACAAGTTTCCAATGCACCTACAATATTGTGCTCAACTTCCTTCCCCAAACAAAAATTTCTTATTTTCTAATTTTCAGGGAAACAAATTTAGCAAACACTAGGAAATGACGCCACCTTCAATAATGTTGTCTGATTGAACTATTTGATCCCTTTCCTAGAAAACATTCTGAACATCCAGTGAGGATTGACATAAAAAAATAAAAACAGATTTCTTGCATTGAATTGTTGTGGTTCCAACAATGATTGTCAAGAACTGTCCTCTTCATTACATCGATGATATATTTGATCATTTAAGATGCTATTAGATCATATCCATGATTTAATTCATATTAGTATGTCATCATTTAAGGGAGATACTACCAGAAATACCTTAGTCTACTTTTTGGATTAGGTATAGCATTTATGAATTCATAGTGATGTTGTCTGAGTATACTAATTTTATTGAGGTATTCATGAACATAATGAATAGTATCATTCATAATTTTCAATATATGTTTGTGTTTTTTTTCATCGATGACATCTTAGAGTACTACTAGTAAGAATATTATCACGCTAAACATCTTGAAATCATTCTAAGTACAGTAAAAGAGAAGTGGATTTATGCCAAGCTTACCTAATATAGTTTCTTGATAAATGATGTGCACTTCTTGGGCCATGTCATCTCTGAGGAAAGACTCTTAGTGGACCCAAATAAAATTAAATCCATCATATCATTTTATATAACTATGAACATGTACTAAAATTTGATCTTTTGGGGTTTATCATGTTATTATTGGCATCTTATCCAGGATATCTCATGTAAGGCTACCCCAATGTTTGGGATAACCCAGAAAGAGGTGATGTTTTTTGGAATGATACTTTTGAGAGATATTTTCAAGATATTAATGGAAGGATTTCATTAGAATCAATCCCCACTTAACTTGTTCTATGAAAATAATATACCATGTACTGTGATGCATATAGAGTAGGGCTCATAGCTGTTCTAATGTAGGAGGATAAAGTGGATGTTTGTGGATCCAAAAAACTATGATCCCAAGAGAAGAATTACCCAAATCACATTATTGAGTTAGGGTCTGTGGTAAATGACCTACATTTTTGGAGACACACTCTCATGGGTATGAGTTTTGTGGTATAAGAATATCAAAAGATCCTCAAGAACATATTTTCTCAATATGCCCTAATCCTTTAACATAGGATGTGGGTCAATTATCTACAGAATTTCGACATTGAAATAGCTTCTACACCAAGATAGTTAAATTACATTGATGAATAGTTGGTCCAAAATACAAAGAAAAAGTATGCATAAGATTTTTTTTAAAGAGTGGTAGATAATGGCCCAATTTGTAGGAATGCATCTGGATGTTCATGAATCGTCAGGTTGGGTAGCTCTAACTTCAACATTTTTTATCCCCATTCTTAGTGATGGGATTAAGACACAATATTTTTCTGATATGTAGTGTTCCTTTATGAGAGACAAAATATATTTTGTGGAGACACCATCAGGATTGTATCATGATAGTGGAAATTCAATTATTTCTCATGGATGAATTTGGGTTCCTATGGGCTTGTGCGAGGTGTTGATGACATTATTTCATTATTTTATTTGGGAAGTGCATTATGGATTTACAAAGATATATCATGATCTCTATAGAATGTACATGTAGTTATGAATTAATAATGTTCTGGAATATTTCATGTAAAATTCTTCTCTTATATACAGGTTAAAGCCAAACATCATATACTAGCTGGGATTTTTCTGCCTTTATCCATTCCTGAGTAAAAATGGGATGTTTCAATAATATATTTTGTGATAAGAATACCTAGAGCGAACGGTAAGAATGATGTTGTGTGGTTTTTTAGGGATGGATTTAATAAGGTATTCCACTTCATACATATTAAGTAATCCTTTACACTTGATGACCTGGAAATATTTACCTGCATAAAGTTTTTTAGTTTTATGGTGTTTCAAGGAGTATCATTTTAGGAATAGATCCACATTTCACATCATATTTCAGGAAGGGTCTTCATAAATCCCTGGTATCACATGTTCTTTTAAGCACAAATGATCATCAATAGATTGATAGTCAATCTAAGTAGACTATTTAGGTTCTAGATGATATGTTTCATGATGGTGTTTTGAATTTTGGTGGTTCATGGGAGAAACCTATGGAACTATTGGTGTTGGAATATAACAATAGATACTAGGAATCATTCAAAATGTAGAATTTTTAGGATTTTTATGGAATGAAATTCCATTATCATATTTTTTTTGGATGAAGGCTGGTGGGTCAGCACTTGTTGGGCATAGTCTCATGCAGGAGGTATCTGAGTAGGTTTATTTGATCAGACAATGATTGGTGACTATAAAGAGTAGGCACAAATCATATGCTGACCATTAGAGAAAAACATTTGTATTCACGGTTGGTCATCATGTTTACATATATTTGCTAATTATTTTGGGCAGTTTTGAAAATAGAGAAAGTTAGAACCTAGGTTTTTCTGGTTTGTCAGGCTTCTTGATATATTGATAAGGGTTAGTCCAATGGCGCACACTTTACCCCTTCCATAGAATTACAGTTCCTTGAACAATGTGTTCCACTTGCAATAATAATGATGATATCATATAGAACCTTACATTGTGATTTTCAAAAAATAAATCTAAATTTTTACTAATGCATCCTTTGATGAGCCTTCTATACAGGATATGGATCATAGTGAGGAATATATTCAAAGTAGGGCTATACTATTGGTTCAGGTGAAGTGGAAGAATGAGATAGTTTTGGTGGAGACTAATGGGAGAGATTATGATATGTGAACATAGAGGACCTAGTTATTCACTGAGACCATACAATGATTCATTGAACATATTGGGGAAAAGCTGTAATAAGGTGGGGATGTTTTAATAACCCAAATTCTTCTAGATATGTCTCTCTTTTAGTCTTTTATTTAAAACATGGTAGAAATGTATTGTTCATAATTGATGAAAAAATTTCTAGGGAAAATTACCTAATGTTTAGGGATATTTTTTTGAGTTAATAGAGTCAGTGTATAAATGGGTAACGTGTTTCAAGAGTTCAAGGTAAGTTAAGAATCATTATATGTTGTTCGGAGAGTAAAAGGGGAAATGGGCTGAAAAATTTAATGCCGAACATTTTCACATTATGTCATTTGATTTCACATTGTTTAATTGTTCATGGGGTTAATAAAATAAATCCATGGTGATG
The DNA here is from genome assembly GCA_963277665.1 of Viscum album. Classification (NCBI taxonomy): domain Eukaryota; kingdom Viridiplantae; phylum Streptophyta; class Magnoliopsida; order Santalales; family Viscaceae; genus Viscum; species Viscum album. The sequence continues at coordinate 332,419,377 of OY728128.1, forward strand.
AGGTTTTTGGTGTATTTCATTAAATATTTTAACATGATGTGTAATTTCCGACCCAATTATTTTAAGAATGTGGTGTGACTGAATTTCATTATAAGTGGATGTAGATACTCTCCTCTTGACCTTAGATAATTGAACACATTATTTTGGGGTTAAAACTTCTCATTTGGATGATTATATTGGGTGAGAAATCCCTTTTAAGTATTTTTTTAGTTTTATTTATTATCTTTAATATTCTATAATATTTTGTGTTGAAATCCTTTGACCAATTTCATTGTTAGTTTTGATCTTTATTAGTTATGATCTTGGAACCACCTTGAAATCATTCACGCCTTTCTCCTTGTGGTTTTGGACATAATAAGCATTGTTGGATCATCAGTTAATGGTAGGGGTATAAATATTAACCATATGGTTTGATAATTTCAATGTTTATGAAATATTGGGATAACATAGACATTTCATGCACTCAAATTAATTTAGAAAATGAATGGAATTATTTCATAAAGTCATTTGGTTTCAAATGGATTTCTTACTATTTATGGATTCCCATGTAGAGAACATACCATGATTATAATTTAATTGGAAAACTGATTAAAGTATATTTAGAATGACATGTGACCTTGGGTGATTTATTGTAATATAGTCCTTAAATTGTGGCATACTTATTGATGATATAATTTTTAATCAATTGTGAATTGAATTTTTAGTGACATATGAATGAAGAATTGTAATTCAAGTAATTATCCACTCATAATTGTGATGTGATATTGTGATACACATGTTGTATGATAGGGATTATGTTCTATGAAATAATGCTTATATATCGGGCTCTTCCCTAGAACTTTCACACTTATATACTGTAATAATGATATTGAGTAAGCTCCGCCTAGTCCCATGCTATAAAAATTATATAGAGTGGGATGTGCCCATTCCCATGTTATAATTTTTATAGGGATTTGATCTACATTGTTGTTATGATTGTAATGATTTAACACAGATTTTCGTGACAATTCCATAGATATATGGTTGTGGATGGAATGGTTGTATGACATGCTAATTGTGATTACATCATGACGCCAAACTAGGGTATTTTACCATAGTTATATGTTTTTGGTTGGCATGGTCATAAGAAATGATCAAAGCTATTCCAACATGGTTCCGAAGTAGGTTATTTATAATAGTTATATTTTTGTGGTTGTCATGATCATTCAATATGTTCAAATCTATACTATAATGGTTTTGAAGTTATTTATTTTATCATCATCATTTTAAATTTTATTCAAAAAAGAATGTACACCCAAGTCCCAAGAAAGAGAAGAAAAAAGAAGGACAAAGCACAACTACGGGGGTCTAAAATAGTGAAGACCAAGAGCGTCCCCTTTAATGATATTAATCACAATTGGATTAAAAGTCTCAAAATTATGGAAAACCATGATCTCCAAGGATGGATTGTCAAAGGAGGCTAGGTAATCGGCAACCCCATTCCCTCATGCCACGTATGAGACACTTTGATGTTATTACGCTAGCACCGAAAACATTTGTGAATGATGTATTCTATAGACCATGGTGTGACACCCATCCCCAGAATAGTGTTATAAACCAGCTTTGAGTCTGTTTCCACTTCCATGAGTTCTAATCTCCTCTGTTTACATGCATTAAGACCCTCCAGCATGGATTGCGCCTCCGCAACCAGCGATGAGCCCTGTCCTATCCAGATAGAGAAATCCATGAAGACAGATCCATGGCTGTCACGTACTATTCCCCCTCCTAGCATGACTCCATTAGAACACGAACCATCTGTATTCAATTTGAGGCCCTGAGTAGGAGGCTGCCAATAGACCCAATTACCAAATGAGGAGTGAATGCTCGACGAGGTACCTTGAATAGCCTAATTAAGTCATTGCAATGTGGGGGACTCCCGCCATGAAGAGAGGGTCCTGACCATATCGACTAGCAGAGTTCATGTTCTAAGAATAATCACGTGACCGGATGAGATCACCCCTTCATGCCGCCACTTATTTCACACCTTCCACAAGCACCAACATCGAGAATGCATGACTAATGTGCGTGCCCTGCGCTCAGGACCCTCCTTCCCCGCACCATGGAACCAGCGATCAAAAAAAGGCATCTCAGCCATACCAGGAACAGAAAAATCTGTGAAATCACAAAGGAAATGCCATACCTCCTTCACCCAGTCCCCTTTAAAGAACATGTGAGTCGAGATCTCCTCCTTATACCCCTTAGAGCAGATGCACCTGGACGCGATGCTCACCTCGCAACACTTAATATTCTCATCTATGGGGACTGCTTTATGCCAAAGCCACCAGGTAAGAAAATTAAATTTGGTGGGAATGCTCTTGAACCAAAAAACCTCGGTCCATTCATCCCCGATAGTTGGAGTGAAGAAAACCCGTTGGTAGTCCATTGTTGATAATGCACTAGAAGAGGACAGAGCAAAAAAAAAGATTATCTGGAACCGAGTTCATCTAAATGATGTGGAATTTCTCCAAATGATCGCTCTCCAGAACGGCTGTAATAAACGGCAGCTAAAGGCTTTCCTCTCTGAAGGAAATATTGGTAACTGGGAAGCTAGGAAATCCGAGAATCTTCCCACTCCAATTTTCATGCCAGAATGAGTGAGGAAGCAGGGAGGAAACAAATGGAGCGACCTCACCCCAAAGAGGCGAGGCATGTCCGGTCTGAAATTCCCCTTCCCCTGCTAGACTGGCCTGCATGATATTTCCCTATAAGGAGCGTCGTTCTAGCACCTCCCATGCCAGTTTGGCATGCATGTAGGCGATGGTATCGCTCAGACTCCATACATTTATTCCACCTTCACTGATAGGCTTCGCCATCTTCTCCCAAGAAGCCCGGTGCCTTCTACCCTCAGACATCAGATCCTGGATAAAACCCGCAAGAATACTATCCAGTTTACGTGTAACACCTTTAGGGTTAAATGTTTTTGGTTGGAATAGTAATAAGAAATGCTGAGAGCTATTATGGAATAGATGTAAATCATGTTTTTTATGTTGGTTATATGGTTATTGTTGGAATGGTCATAAGACATTCTCCAAGATATTACATTACAGATTCAAATAAGGTTGTTGATGTATTTTATAAATTGAGGAATTAATTAATACCCCCATATATCACGTTATTTCACACACTCCAATCAGAATGGTTTTATTTAGACATGGTCGTGTAGACCAGATGAGTAATACTGACACCCAATTCCAGTTGTGGTTTGGTAGTCGAGAATATTATATAGATGTAGGTTTGGACAAGGGAAAATGACATTGTTTTTGAATTCTTGTTTGTGGATGGGTTAATGTTTATATATGATACTGATTTAAGTCTTGGGACTCAAAACATTGATTATTTTATTTGAGTCAACTCGAATTTTGTTATATTTTTCTATCATGATATTTTGTTATATTTTATCATGTCATTACATCATTCCTTTATGATTTATTGGATTATTCATTTGGCATTCATTATTGTATTATTCTATGTATAATATTTGATTATTCATTGGATTATTTTGATTCATTTATATAGCTATGACACTTCACACTAGGTTGTATAGTCTCCCTAGTTAATAATTTTCACTACTATAGATAGTTAGGAGCCTCTAGCGTACAAGGAGGGACACAAGAGGTATCTTGACCAACACTTTCTAGCCACATGAGAGGGTTTTTGGTTTGGGGATCATTACATAAGATGTCCATATGAATAAACTAGAAAGAGATGATGACATCATAGAATGGAAATAAGGGTATAAGTTATTTACATCAAGTCTATGATTAATGTAAGAAAATAGATAATAGAATATTCATTTGTATTGAATATTTTCCTTGGTCATACAATTGGTTAGTTGGAGTTCTGTTATTTTCCATCTAAAACATGTTCGTTAACATAAATAATTTTTTTTGGTCTTATTGTTAGTTAAGACCAGGATAAAATTACCTCTCCAGAGATAGTACTAAAGTAGCAAAAAATATTCTAGGGAATGTTATTTATTGATTTAAATATATTTGTTTCTTAGACCTATTCAGTCATACATATACTAACATAGTATTACAAAAAAGATTGTACAATTCAGGAGAGTGTTGTCACCAGTGTAACATGGCATATACCTCTCAAGGTAGACATGTCTAGGACATAAGAGGATATTAACATTGTGATTTGAATTCCATAGTACTTATATATAGATTAATCGAATATTACATGAAATTTAAAAGAATTTATATGACAAAGATATACATTATAGTACGAAATTACAAGTAATAACTAGGATAAAATCATGGTTTTAATTTATAACTATCTAATTGAACTAAAATAAGTACAACAGATGGGAAACTAGTATATGGAGAAGAATTGACATTATTTTTTATGGGGGGAAATCGAATTCATTGGATTAGTGTGATCTAGTATCATAGTTATGCTAAGGTAATGATAATGAAAAGCTCATTCAATATAGTGGTACCCATATCTACAAATACCATGTATATTTTGAATTATGAGGCATATATGAAGTAGTATAAAATCTACAACATTTCTGTTCATTTTCATGGTATAGAACCTAGTCAGTTAGAATTATCCTAATGTAAATTATGACACTCTTAATATCCAAGATATCAAGTTTGGTCAGATGAAAAAAATGTATTCAATTGTGGATTACATCTCATGATGGGTTATACTCAAGGAGATAAAGTCACAAATAGTAGAATAGTTAGGAAGTGGAAATGTTGAAGGCCCCTGACTAAAGCCAAAACTCATAAAAAACATTATCTTAATCATTTGAGAGACAACATGTGTGGATAGAAATTCAGCTCTATCACAAATGGGAATGCTGTAATAGTGGGTTCCCTAGACCCACATTGAAGAATACTTTTGTTTACCCATATATGTATAGAATTTGATATATACATGTGTTTATTCTTATAATAAGATTACATATATTTCTATATCCACTATTTATATTTTAATGTCCATAGATTTCATGTTGTATCAAAAATTTATAGGAGTTATAGCTATAATGAGAAACTTGAGATACTATGATAGTAATCATAAATATATGCTCTATGGTGTAGACACATCATAGTGACAAGACACATATGATGTATGAATATTAGGTGATGGGGGATCCAGATCATTGACACATCTTCTAATTAAGGATTCACTTACTGATCTCCGATAGTGAGATCATGAGGACAAGTCTTCCAATATGAACACCACAAGTATTGAGTTTCATTGGTCATTCCTATCTATGAAAATGTGTATTTATCTACTAATTTGTGATAGTTATTTGTGAGTATCATTTTATTACATACATGGATGGAAGGTAAAAACCATGATAACGAAATCATGAATACATAGTTTGTATTGGGTTCTTCACTAGTTTAATGATGAAGATAGAATTTTTCACAACTGAGTTGAGGAAAATATATATAATGGACCCAGGAGGACAAAGATAGTAGTACCTTCATAAATCCTTGGCCATGGTATAAAATGGTAAGAATGATAATTATGGTTAGGAAATATACAAAGAAATAAAATTTTGATGACAAAATTGTGCTAGTTTCTTTATCAGATATCAAGAGACAAAGATATTATATTACAAAGAAAGTTTCCATATGAGGAAATCATAGATTTTAAATTCTTTATCTCCTTAGGGACAATGATGGGTAGCTATTATATTCTCTTGTTTTATTGGTGGGAGAGATAATTGTTTATATAAGGACCTATAGGGTCATGCACTATGTGTATCCAAAAGTTCCACCTATTCTGATGAATAAGAATTTAGGATGAAATGGGCCCCACATACTAGGGCTAGTGAGCATCTGAGTACGACTAATCAAAATTAAGAATAATTCAATTATATAATATACATTTATAATAATGATTATTTAATTTATTTCTCATCGTATTCACAATTACATTGATCATAACATTGAAATCGAGAAAATTATAAATTTTCCAATGAAAATAAGATGATCATGGTTTGTAAAATTATATGTTGAGCATATAGACTGAGTTATTGTTTTTTATTTTATCAATTAATAGTCAAAGGATTTACAGATGGTTGATAAAATATTTGTGATAGTTTTGAAATGTTCATTAATTCATACCTTCACATAGTGTTCTAAAATAACAGTTTTTAATTTCTTGGGACCAAAGTGACATTTTAGAAAGTATAACCTACGTATAAAATTCGATTTTAGCATCTTGAAATATAATATCAATAATTTTTACCAATTTAATAAGATAATATCTCATATCATCTCGTTTTATGTTTTTATAAGGATATATAGATGGAATAACAAGGATGGAATGATCATGTTTTCCTGGTCAAGTATGTGTTTTTCAGGACATCGATGTGATATTGTAAAACTATTAAATATCCTACACTATATCCTGGGAAATGTAGATTGAATATACCAGAATTATCGATCAAATGTGTATGATCTAGATGAAATTTGGGTTTTCATCTTAGAGCTACAATACATCGACAGAGAGTGAATCAATCCGGTGACTACAAACAAATGAGGTACCGTTTAATCATTTGTTTGATTTTATATTACATGCTTAAAGAGAATTACATGTGATTCTGTTAGATATACAAGAAAAGGATTTTTTGGATTTAGTGATTGTAACACTAATCCAAATCCATAATTTTAAATTTCATTTCATTCATGATTTCACTGAACCTCTTCTTTCTTCATATTATAACAAAAACAAATAAAAAAATATTTTAGTTTATTATTAAAGCGTAATATCATCATTTCAATCAATACCAAAAAATATGTAAGGTTGTAACATTATTATCCAGAATCAGATTAACATGTGGTCTATTCTATTGGAACTAATTTAAATCTCTCTACTAAATTTAATGAAATTGAATTTTTTATTTTCCAAGAAAATTCACTTGATCGCATTGATAAAAAATAAAGGAACCAATGTAGGAAACAGAATCCAAAGGGCCAAGTATTTTAAAATTTTCATCACCAGACTGATTTAACATCATAGTATTCATGATATGATCCATAATATTGTTCGAAGGATCTCATGTAAATTTTATAATTCCAAAATATATAAATAAACATGTACCTTTTTGGAATTGGTACTACAATGGACTGTAGCTCATCGTCGGTAATCGTTACTTGATGGATCTGAAGCCGAACACCTCGTGATTGTCCTAACATGCATCAATAATTTGGGTGAATGCCAATTTTTGAATTCTAAGTACTATTGTTGATCTTTAATAACTCCTTCAATGTCACGATGATCACCTCAACTCTATTTCTACGATTAATGAAGAAATCATTGAATGGATTTCTTGAATAATGTCATTCTATCTCAAGGGATATGGGAATAGAGGGTAGTTCTCAATAAATTTGAATGATTTTTTGCTGACCAAAAACGTGATGTACCTCAAATTACATATTGGATTTGTAAAAACACACAGTTTGGCTTCCCTAACAATGTATATCTGAAATATATAGAATAAGTAACAAATAAATAATTATAATGAAATTACTATGTCATAAATTTTATTTATATTTTGTCATATACTTGTAATATATATTAAATATATAATACGTGATAAACCATAGTCACTAACTCGAATCCTAACTAAGACTAATATTAAACGACCTGGAATATTAAAATAATATTCTTTCATTTAGTATTATTATATGTATTTACTTAAACACTCCTAAATACTTGAAATAAATAAATTCAACTCAATTATTCGATAGTCGAATAATAATGAATTTATATATATAACGGTGATCGAAAATAGACATCTCTCTTACCTCATGATGGTGTCCACATTGTACTATATAACTATTCAAAATAATCGAGTAGAATCTGGAAATAACTACTATGTGTAACTGACTAGGACCAAATCTCAATATCATCTAATGATAATCACTAAACAATAATCGAATCTAGCAACCCATCAAGGCCCCTAAAGGGATAAGGAATGTCAAATTAACCCCAACTGACCTAAGAACATGTAATGTGTAATATAATATATTCTTCACTTAATATATCATAAAAAAGGACACACACTTGTGTCATCATCCTATACTTGATTTATTATTTGTTGATACAACTGGACAAACATAACATTGACTACCATGTATTTGGATTTAATGAAGACACTACCATCCTGATCAACAAGGTTAGATATATAACTTGGTCAATGTTGATGTGAAAAATTCTATATTGGGAATTCAAGAAAATATCTACCACTAATGAATCTCCCAATAAAAACTATATCACCATGAATTCATTGTCATGGTATTCACATTTCCTAAAACTATATTTTCAAATAACACATATTTATAATTATCCCAAGTCATCATACCAATACACAAGTTGATATATTCAAATAAAGAATGAAACCCAAAACATATAGTGTCACTTTTTGCGGGTCTGTCATCATGATATCAATACTAGAGATCAACAAGTTTGAAATTCTAGGAAAGAAGTTTCATTTCTTATTATCCCTAAAGACCTAATAGTTAGACAACCATTGCGTCTAGTAATTATGATGTATCTAGACCATAGAAAATATATTTAGGATTAATGTCACGGTATATCAAGGTTATCATTATAACATTGGATATTCTATAAAATTTTAATACAATAATTAATTTATGGACATTACCATTTAAATAATTTATGAAGGATTGTCTACACTATAATGGTAATCATAAATCTTGAATATCTCATTATACACATGGTATGGTAATCAAAAGTCCTGATTTATTTCAGTCTACGGAAACAACTTTGACAAAAATGATTTCTATAATAAATGGAATGTATCATACAATCATACAGAATTTCAAATGATTCAAAACATACAACATCCAGTCACCCACTAGGCTGACCACATATAGAAAAAAAAGAAAACAAAAAATAAATAAAACCATATCTATGGGAAATGCTGAGCCACACTACATACTCGGTATCGCTAATGCTTGAATTTCATCAACCTAATCCTCAGACTCCATATTAGTAGTTCCACTCGATCCATAAATAATGGGCCTCATCACTAACTATCATACACACTGTCCTCCAAACCGAAAACATACATCTAGTTGTATTCATACCATGGTGCAGGTACTTTGGCTGAAAAATAAATCTTATCAAACCACCCCTAAGGGTGAAACTATATATATTATCTCACAAAAAGGTAACACACAAATGATATTTTTATGCCATCCAGAAACAAACAATAGCTAGCATCAAATAAACAACTACACAATAGGGGTAAAAAATACAACAAATCATCCAACCAGTGGATTCTTACCTAACACCCATTTTAAATCTACCATTGATATATCCCCATCATGTGGATTTAAAAACTGTGGGTTACCTTTCCCCTTGAAAACTGGCACGTATTCCTAATCAACATAGGATCATGAAGATTTCTAAATGCAACATGCACAAATGCCTACCCCCAAGACAAAACCACATGCGTTCATAGTGAATTTTTCATTCACCCATTTGAAAATCAAATTTAGATGATAATGAACCTATGGATCTTGTTAGATCAACACATTGAGAATTTAAGTACTCATCTCATTTGTTGGAGATAATTTTCATCAATTATGAATGGTCAAAATGTTGTAGGATTATGAAATTCATCGTTTATTCCCCAATTTTTTAAATTAATTTAGTAGGATCATTCTGATTTTTGATCTATGTTTAGACTACAAGACATTAAAGATTCCCTTTTACATATTTAATTAGTTTATTAAATTTTCTCACCCAAAATAACCCCCACTATGTTTGATGGATATGAATTCATGTCAAATTATCAATAAATTTTTTGGGTGTTTTTTCCTTTTATTGTTCACGGTCCTCTCTATTAGTCTATGGGGACATGGATTGAGGTTGATGAGTATTAACGAGCGCAACCATACCCCCATAAACAAGGAAGAATGAAATAAAAATAATGAATCAGCTATTATAGTGTAGACTGTAATGTATTGAGGGATACGAAGGATAAATCTCTTATATTTGGTTATATGAGACTGAATGGAAATCGTTGGATATCTGTGGTTTGAGAAACAAACAACTGTAGTTGACAGATAACAATATTCATCAACCAGAAGGCTAGAAACAATCAACTGAGGAGATATTTACTATTTTTGGGTATCATGTACGTATGATCCGATGAAATGGTGAATGATCTATGATTTTTGGAAAAGCTCTATCATTCATCAAAAAACATGAATACATGTCATGTAGTCCAACTAACACACATAATGAATAGAAATTCATGTGGTGGCTAGTTTTTTACATGATCATAAGTAACACATGCCATGTGAGGCCCCTTCATGCTATGTGACCATTTTTCTAGATAACTGGTTTGTACTTCGATAGTACATATGCATTCAGATGCCTAGGAACACGTTGCATTCCAAAGTACTAAATTTTTTTAACATGGATATGAATAGGAGGAAAAGAAGGATACCATTTTTCTTAGACATTCCATGTAGACCCTCTAACACATGCTTTAGTCCTACATTGGTAGAGAGTCATGTATAAGTAGGGACACGAATAGAAACTGGATTGTGACCCCATGTCGTGTGGGTCCCCTTACAAATCATGATCCCCTTCTTCCACTATTAAACATCAACCCATTTTATCTCTATCATTAGGATATTGATTATTTCCCATGTTTATCTTATCTGGGGTGTTTTTTTAGATATAAAATTATAGTGTATTTTCAGATATGAAAAATCATATTCTGGGATTGATGATTTTTAGGCAATTTACGATGTTAATCATTATTAGGCTTGATAATTAGATTTGTACCCCTTTGATACACTGGCCATGAGTCCACTATTTGCGTACATTGTAGTACCCTATATCAGGTAGTGTGTGGGTCCTCCTTACACTACGTGGTTCCCCCAATGTAATTAGAGTGGGTTCTTTTATCTATATACTATGTAATACTCCCGAATAACATTAGGGAATGGGTCCACCACTGATCTACTTAGTGGTACCATCTATGAAATTAGGGTGTGGGTCCTCCTTCCATTGAGTGGAACCACCACATGAAATTAGGGAATGAGTCCTCTATCTATCGAGTTGTACCCATATCAGATATGGCGTGGGTCCTTCTTAAACGGATAGGTTCCCTAGTAACAGATCCATCTGTGATTCCTATATCTAATTAGTAGTACGCCCCTATGGCATTAGGGTACATATCATCTATCAACAGAGTAATAACCATTATTCGATATGGTGCAAGTCCTATTTATTCTACATGGAACACCCATGAGGAACTAGGACATGGGTTTTTTGCTTAGAGAATATGTCCCCTTGACTAAGAGACATAATGGTGAGGCATGTGCCTTTCACATAGATACTTCTTTAGATAGACATGTGAGATGTTGAGTATCATTGATAGACTCTTTGAACATTTGGAACTCTTTCCCTATGCCCGTATTTGATATGGAGATCTCTTTATCTCTCTTTTTTGTTTCTATGGTTCAATAATATATATATATATATGAATGTATATATAGAGATATATATATATATATATGTAACCGTGTTGTTAGATTTTATACTCTCTTTCTTTTGATTGAGTAATCTACTTTCTATCTATTCCTATCATGTCTCATACAACTCCCCTTCAACTTTCAGGGTGTCCTACTAAGTATTTATATACCCAAACCTACATGAAATTTTCCCGTATGTTTCACTTCTTATATAGGCCATCGATAGGTCGATGGAGAATACAGAGGAACATTAGGATACCTAGTTCATTGTATCACATATGGTGGTAAGATCATGGAGATCATGAGATGGGATCTCTCATAACTTTACATTTCTAGATTTCTCATGTCAGGAAATCTATCTAGTTGGGTGTGTATTTTTCTCCTTACTTTTATTTTTCACAATCATACCCTTGTACATCCTGGTGGGGTTTTTATGCATGATTTATATTCTACATATTTCATCATTTTATTATCATTTCCATACAATTTTTCATGGATATTGTAGGGTGTGTGTGTGTGTGTGTATACTAATATATTAGGCAATGTAATTATAGACTATTTATGCACAATGGGGTGTGTCACCTACCCTTTCACTAAAGAGGTGGGCTAGGTGTAGTTCTAGCTTGAGCCACATTGGGTTGGGTCCTAATAGACTAGTACCCGAGCATTTAATTCATTGGGATGATGTTTGGAGTATTATCCTTATTAGGATTGTGTTTATAATTAAGTACACCATGTTAATGTGTTTCATGTGTATCTATTAGTCTAGGGAATCCAGTTTTCATTTCTACAAAACTATGTTTATACAGTTCTTGGGTTTAAATAGTGCTCGATAAAAATCCATGATAAAACCCCCCTTATCATTGTAAGAAAATGAGTTGTTAATGGGGGTCTTTTACAATTCCAAAAAAGTGATGTTAAAGGGGTCCATTTATGAGAGCTTATAAAAAGTTCTGATGAAGGCCCCTACATTTATCAGTGCTAGTAAAAGCCAATTGATAAAACAAGCATTTAACATAACTAAAAAAAGTGATGTTAAAGGGGTCCATTTATCTATTCATATAAAAATTAATTGATAAGTGAATCCCATTTATAAGTTCTAGTAAAAACCCACTGATAAAATGGGAATATAACAATACTTCTAAAAAATATCTCATTATGGGGTCCTTATATGTTTTTTTAATATTAGTGAAAGAAGGCATGTTTCAAGAAAATTATATTTTATTACTGAACACATGTAGCATAAGTTATGGCCATTTGGAGTCTGTTTGGGACTTTTTTTCCTCAATAGAGGTGATTAAGGGTTCTCATGGGTTAGCGGGTCATAGATATCAACACAAAATTTGATTTGATATGTGGTAGGGGAAAAAACCCCGGTTAAGAGGTTATGTCCATTTAAAGGGTTTCCGAATGTGAAAAACCATTTCAACCACTAAAACATAAAATACCCAAAATATGCTAAATAGATCATAACATTTGACCCAAGAGTCTATTTCATATAAAAAAAAGCCAAAAAAAGCCTATGAAATGATCTAAAACCACATGAGATTTAAATCATGAGATAATCTAAGGAATAAAATATTTTACTGTTTCAAATATATCAGAAAAAGAACTAGAACTTCAAACATACATAACTTTTGATTCGGTTGACAGTTTGGTCCCTATCACATATAAAATTGATGATTATGATGAGATTAATGTCTAATATGGTATCGGATCTAGGTTTAAGATCTCTATATTGGTATTAAAACCCATAAAGTCATTGAAGGCCTCTCAAACTGTGTTTTTTGTCACTCCACCTGATTTCATTAAATTCAAACGCATAAAACATTTGATCCACGTTTTTCTTTGGCATGTAGCACATATTATATCGATGAAAATTTCATGATCTTTGATTTTAATTATTTTTTAGCTATAATGGACTCTTGGATGAGATGTCATGGTTATTTCATGGTTTTTAGGGGTTTAGGGTTTTCATATTTTCTTAATATTTGTATGTTTTATAAGGGGGTTTATAGTTAATATAAATTTTAAAAAATATATATATGTATGTATTTCAAATAATATATAACTATATATATAATATATATATAAAAATATATAAAAATATATTATTTAAAAGAATATGATGAAATATATATTAATATATAGATATATCGTAAATTGTAAAGAAAAAAATTATATTTGTTTGGAAAAGGTGCTGGTGTATAAGATGGAGGTCTCAGGTTCGAAACTCTCAAGTGGTAGGGGTGCACACTATTGATGGGATTATATAAATCACTAATAAAGGGTTGGGGAAATTATAATAAAATGGGTGGAGAGTGATGGTATAGAAGTGGGGGTGGGCCATGAAAAATATAATTTATACCCCTTATTAGTGGGGCCTTTATCAGTTAGTTTTTAACACTGTTAAAGGCTTCCATTAACACACCAAAAATAGGAACTGAAAAAGTTACCATTTATTAACACTAAAAAAGGACGACAGAGGTCCTATTTATCAATGGTTTTTTATAGCATAGTTAATGGTCGAATTTGTCAATGCTTTTTATGAGCAATGTCAATGATAACCCTTTAAAATTGCATACATTTTCAAGACATCTATAGTGCTGATAAATTCTTGATACTAGCACTGACAAATGTCCAATTTTTAGTAGTTATTGGTGTGTTTGACGATTTATCACTTCACCATGACCTTGACTTCCTACATTTTGACCCAAATTATAGAGAAATTTCTTATAGGGATCAATGGTACATGCATCATATAATATATATTTATTGAAGATGATTCTTGATTCTTCTATATATGGGATATATTTATTCTTAGATTACCATGGAAGGATGTGATTAATTTTTCAGGATGCCTCTATGATGAAATCCATTCATGTTAACTATTTTGGAACATGATGTTGATTTTATGGGGTATTAGGCCTCAATTCAGGGTCCATCCTATAATATTCTACCTCTAGGTATATAGGTTGTATAACCCACATCTGTTGATTGTAAGATCACACCAGAAGGAAAAGTGGAGGGTGTGTGTAGGATTATCACACTCAAATAGTTCAAACAACATGGGTCATGGAGGTTATCTAGTGAGCCAGATCCCCATGTAACAAAGAGTTGGATAAATTTAGCGTTCTGTGTTTTCATTCTTAACTGGACACTTATTGATCCAGTGGTTGTTCAAGGACCTTTCCTTTTCCATTATGCAGCTGCATTCTAGTGGAGTCTTGATACCCAAATGTGTGACGATCCTACACACACATGGCCTAAGAGAAAAAATTTATTCCATGTGTCGTACCACCCATCTATCTTGTTATTAGTTTGGATTCAAGATGTTATGGGTATGTAGTAGAGAGGGATGAAAGTGGATTACTTTGTTGTGAGGTTCACATAGCTTACTCAATACACCCTTAACATGATATGGGATTGCTACTTCCTAGAATTGATGTTTGTGTAGGGGCTCTAGTGAGATAATCATGGAAGTGTGCTTCCCTAGTGTATCCCCAACTATGATGGGGTTTTGTAGATGGTTATATTGATTGGGAGTTTTTTTATAAGAGGTAAAATAGGTGGATACAATATTCATTGGGTGTCATAGAGAAGAGTCAACTGCTATAGATTTTGGATACTAGTAGAAAGGATCTCAGTATAGGAGGTCTTCCCATGATTAGGCTCAATCACATGGTCAGGGGTAGCATAGAATAACAGGGTATCCCAAAGAGGGTCGGTTATACTCTTTTAACTGGAATGGTAATATGGTGTATGATTTCAGGAATTGACATGCTGAGGAGAATATGAAAATAATTGATGGATGACCATGTAATATATAGGTTTAAGATCAGGGATCCCTAGGAGAGTGTTGGAAGGCCACCAAGGAGACAAATCCTGTATATGATCATGAAGCGATATAGTATGACAAGATGTATATTCTATATGGTGCATTTATATCCTTGTACCACCACCACCACCAGGTATCGCATATCAGGATTTCAGAGTTAGCAGTTGGGGCTGTAGACAGCAGCTGGCTGTAGCGGATTATGACTCATAGGAAACAAGATGATTAAAGGTATGATATATGTTCATTCTACTCCCTATTCAATATTAATATACAATGGTGTGAGTGATTCATTCATCTCTTCACTCATGGTGTGAGATATATAGCTCTTATTTGAGGCTTTATCCAAGTAGTTTGGTTTTGATGTTCTTACAAGGAATTGTTTGTATGTATCTTTTACTAGTAATCACATTGAGCTGTCCAATTTTGCAGGGAGGTTCATGTGGGACCTTTTGGTCATCACTATTTAAATAAATGAAGTAATATTGGGTATGGATTGGTTTTCCATGGTCTGATCCCAAATTTACTATCACAACAGATGAGTTAGATTCATTCACACTAATGGGATAATGTTTTATTTTATGGACGATTTGAACTTATGGAAGGAATAGTGGGTTTTGAAACAAGGAGGTTGAATCCCATCACCCATCAGTTGGTGAGTGTAGACCATGGTGCAGAAGGCTCATCAAAAATCTTGATTCCTTTAGTCATGGTGGATTTTATTGATGTATTAAATGAGAAAGTTCTGGGACTACTTCTCTAGTATGAGATGGTGTTTTAATTTAACTTTCTTTCTAGGACTACATTATTATATTCAAATTCATATCATATTGTCCCAAATGAGAACCAAAATCTACGATTTAAGATGGATTACCTTCGAGATAAGGTTTTCATCGGGACCAGTGTGTCCCCGCAAGAAAACTCTAGTGTTGTTCATAAAAAAAAGAGAATGAGAGTTTTCATCTTAATGTGGATTATTGTCTCTTGAACCCAGCCATGAAAAATTACATGTACCCATTTCCGTGGATGGAAGTCATCTTTGACCAGTTTCAAGGTGTGAGTTGGTTCTCAACGAATGATATTAGGTCTGGATACCACCCATTTAGAGTTCAAGAGAATAATATTGCAATGATGGTTTTATGATGTCACTATAGAGACAATTAATTCTTGGTTATTCCCTCTAGTTTGACGAATTAACCTACCATGTTTATGGATACAATGAACCAGATATCTCAGCTTTACATTGACCAATTTTTGGTTGTCTTCATCGATGAAAAACTCACATTCCTTGTGTCAAAGGATTAGTAAACAATACACATGAGGATGTCCTTAGATATTCTTTGAGAGATTTATATTTATGGGAAGAAATTGAAGTTCTAGTTCTAGATTCACTAGGTTAACTTTTTGAAGGATGTCATTTCAGAGAAAGGTATAGTTCTTGACCTAGGGAAGATTGATGTAGTTGATTCTTGATAGACACCCATGAGCATGTATAAGGTTTATAGTTTTATTTTATTGGAATTATACTAATTGAGGTTTCCAGAATAATTCACAAGGTATTTATCCCCTTTGACCCTCCTATTAGGGAAAAGGAAGTTATATACCTGGACTATGCAATTCTAGAGGGCCTCTAAGGAGTTGAATCTAAGGCTAACAAGTGATCCTATTTTGAGATTATAGGAGGAGGAGGGAGAGTACATAGTGTGTTTTGATTGCTCAGAGGCTAGGATAAACTATGTTTTGATGCAACATCAGGCAATTATCTCAGAATTTTCAAGGCAATTGACACCCCACGAGCATTACTACATGACTCATGACTCAGAGATAACAGTTTTAGTCTTCATTCTGAGGTTGAAAAGCCATTATATTCTATGAGAACTACATTGTAATTTTCTCAAAACATTAGAGTATCAGGTACATCATCACGAAGGTGGACTTGAACCTAGGACCTAGTATCTAGTTGGAGTTCCTTCTTGACTATTACATTGAGATAGATTATATTTCAGGGAACAGAAAAATGCTGGTAGATTCCCTTAGATATAATTCCTAGTCACATTTGGAGCAAGAGGCACCAAATTAATTGGATTCCATGTATTTGTCCCTGGTTGAGCTAGATGGTGAATCTTTTCATCGATCGATGAGGTTGAATCCTCCTCTCACTTCACACGTGAGAGATTATTAGTCAGAGGCAATGATTGTGAGGTATTTTGGGACTAGTTATCCTAAGGAAATTCATTCGAATGCTTTTTTGATGTATGGAATCGTGGAATAATTTTATTGGGATAGATTTTGGTTCTGGTAATGATGTTGGAGGATGTGTTGAGGGATTTTCACGCTTCTCCTTTTTATATAAATCCTTTTATGGGGAAGATATATTGAGACCATTAGTGGATGTTTTGGTGGGATAATATGATATTGATCATGAATGGGTTAGTTTCATAGTACCTCACTTGTCAGTAGGTGAAGTACGAGAACATTATTCTGGAAGGTTTGTTGAAGCCCCTCAAGATCCCAAATTTTAAATGGAACAACATATATATAAATATAGACTTTATGTCTAGTCTCCCACAGACAGTGAGAGTCCATGATTCTATCTGGGTGATAGTTGAATGACTCATGTTGTCATAAAACCTCCTTTCTATGAGAAGAGTTTAGTGTAGTGTTTGTGAGTATATGTACGTATAAAAGATTATTCACCTACATGGTGTTCATACAACTATTATATTCCATCATGATGTGTGGTTTACATCACAGTTGTGGGGTGGCATGTAGGTGGAATTCCCGTCCCCGATGAGAATGAGTACAACATTTCACCCAAAGATAGGTTGGAAGAATAAGCGCACTATCTTGGTATTTGTGTATATGTTGAGGTCTTGGTTGTTAGACTTTGACCCGAGTTTGGAGTATCACTTTCCACTGGTAGAGTTTGATTAAAATTATAGCTACTACTCTAATATTGGTATATGACCATTCCAGACCCTATAAAGAAGACAATGCCAGTAAACCCTGTGCAGGAAAGGGATTGGTGAGGTATATTTTTTGTTTCGAGAGATGTTTTATAAAACAACAGAGAATTTCAAGGTCATCCATTAGACGATGAAGAAATCCTCAAGTAGGTAGAAATATTACATAATTCAACTTCTCATGCCCTTATATTTTTAGCATCGAGAGCATGTTTTCCACAGAGTCTCCCTATAATGAGTATGTTAGAGGTTCGACTAGGGAGAAAATAAATCACCATGGTCCATTGGGTCATCCGAGATCTTATGGAGGGTTGGAGAGGTTTCCTACCACCTCACCCAACCCCCATAGATAGGGGTGCATGACATCTTCCACATGTCACAACATAATAGATACATCTATGATTATACATGAATTATTTACTGGGGAGAGTAGACATATAGGATGGATCAACTTTTTTGGAGAACTTAGTAGTGATCAAGGATCTTCAGGAGAGGACGATGCATGGATGGTTCATCCCTTTTTTTGTGTGGTGCGGCTGCACAGAAGCATGCATGGGACCTCTATGTAGTAGCAGATCTAGATTCATGATCTTTAACCCTTTCTATTTGGTTTCACTTTTGGGGAAGAAAATATTGGAGGATATAGTGATGTATAGAACCTACTTTTACCTTTCATTACATTCAAATATTAATTTTTTCTGCATCTAGGTATTGAGGCAACGTGTCATTCTGATGAATGGTGTGCACATAATTAATTTTATAACATTCAAAATTTATGTTATATTACAAGTGAAAAATTTCCTAAAGAAAACATGATTTCTCATAAATAGAATATTAGATTACAATTTTGAGACCATTATATAGTCTATAATGTTATGTTTACACATGGTTCACCCTAAAATGGATCGACGTAAGGCATTTATATAAAACAGGTACTGGAAGTATGCTTATTTGGATAATTAAATAATGAATTTATTTAAATTATATGTTGACCTAACATAAATAAATATTATAAAAAATATTAATGTAAGGTTATCTAGAGTTATCCACATATCCCTAAGACCATTACATGGAATATTTTTCTTCATCTCTTTGGAAGAATAGATTCAGAAGACGAAGAACCTATAGATCCTGAAAGATGGATGTTTAGAGAATGCTTCAACTCCTATAATTTGTTAGTGAGCGTTTTTTTTGATGATGAATGATCAAAAAAAAATTAAGACCCATCAGTTTTTGTATTCCCTTATTGATTATATTGATTGAGTAGGATCATATTTATTTTTGAACTATTATAGAATTGCATGACATTGCATGCAGCCATGTTCAAATTTAAATTTTTTATTTAGTTCACTCACTCGGGATATCACAAATTTTACTTATTGGATAGGAATTCTTGTACATAAATTTTTCACCTTTATTTTAGAGTTTTTCAAACTTTTATTCCTGACATTGTTCACTATTGGTATTGAGTCCATGGATCGACATTGTTGGGTGGTACTAAACATGATTTGACCCACCCGAATCATATTGGAGAATGTGAAACATATGAATTGGTTATGAAAAGGCCAATAATCATATGTTGTGATATATGAGTGATGAATCTCCTGGATTTAGAGATACATGAATGAAGTGATATGGATGGAGATACGTTGGGCAAGTGATAATCCACCATTGTTGATGGATACCAAATTCCGACAACCATATGGCCGATAACAAAAATAGAGGCAACGTCTATCATTTTTGGGTGTTGTGGAGGAAAGATTTTAAGAAATATCCATAGATATGAGAACCTCATAATGGATCTAACTTTCTCCCAGAAACCTGATTACACGTCACGCAGCTTGAAGAGCGCATAGAATTTAGGGACATGGCTAGGTTAGATATGGTTTCATGAGATTATAAGTGTCACATGACATTTGGGACCCCACACACTATGTGACCTATGTGATGGAAAACCGGCATGTACTCTGGGAGTACAAAAGATGAAAACATCCAGGCACATTCTGTGTTCCTGAGAACATAGACACAACTTTTTTTACACAAACATGACTAGGAGCACGGGCAAGAGTCCGAGTGGCTCAAACAAGCCATATAGATACTCAATAATGTTGTGTAGTCCATTATTGTTTGTGAATAGTGAATTGGAAGGGGAAAAACAAGTAAATGGTGTTATACCACATGTTGTGTGGGTCCCTTAACATGTTGTGTACCCAATCTTCCCTTATAATACAACTTATACCTCTCATATCTCTTTTGTTTGGAATCATATTTGGGCACGCAAGTAGCGTATGCTGAATTTGTTTGTAAATAAAATGTGATAGACGACTGCATTGTCGATTTTAATATATGACGTGAGATGTTTCAAGTGGGATATTTCTTTAGGCAGAGCACGATGATGGTAGTTATTGGGATGGATCCTAAGAGTGGTACCCCCTGATGCACCAGGGTGTAGGTCCTCTATTTACTTATAGAGTAGTACCCCCTTGGGTGTAGGGTACTGAACCTCTATACAATGAGTTTAATGCCCTTTGTAATTATGGAATGAATATTATATCTTTATACTATGTGGTACCTCCCAATTGTATTAGGTTATAAGTCCTCTATCTATCTACTTTTCTGTACTCCCCTATAGAATTAGGGTGCATTTATTATATCCATGAGTGGTAACAACCAATGAAATTAAGGTGTGGGTCCTCTATCTTCAATGGTATACCCTTACCAGTAAAGCATGAGTCCTACATACATTATGTGGTACCCCTCCCTCTAATGATGGTTTATGGAATGGGTCCACTATCTAACATCTTATATCCCCTATCAGAAAGGGAATAGATCATCCTTCATCCAAATTGAACTCTCAATATGAACTAGGACACATGACCTCTTCTTGGATATTATACCCTCGAACTATACATCAGAGTGGTGAGGCATGGGCCCTTCACCTGATTACATCATTGGAAAGACACACGATATGTTGGGCATCATTGATGGACACTTAAAACTATTAAAAATAATTTCCTAGTATGAGCTATGAGATAGACACCCCTTTTCTCCCATTTTGTTTTATTTGGATTGAGAATATATATATATATAGTTTGCGTTGGATATTGTACTCAGTTATACTAAGTTCATTTTCCTTGAGTTTATCTATTAATTTCATGTCTCATACTCTCCCCTATTCATATTTATGGGGATTCCAACTAGGTATGTATATACTCAAACCTCAATAAGATTTTCCCACACATTTCATGTCTTATGCAGACAACAGATTGGTCAATAGTGAATATAGAGGAGTTTGGCGATACCCAATGCATTGAACCACATATGGTGTTCAGATCATTGATAAAATGAGAAAGTCTCTCTAAACAATTTAATTTTCTAGTTTTGTAGGTAGGGAAATCTATTTGGCTATACATGTATTTTTCTTCTTACTTTCAGTATTCATGATTGTACCCATGTACATCCTAGTGGGATTGGCATGCCTGGTTTAAGTTCAAGATATTTTATCTATTTATAAATATTCACTTGTAGTTATACATTTAGATGGGTGGGTGTTTGTGAATATAGGTATATAAAGAAAATGAATCCCATAATAGTTATTTCATTCGAGGATTGACTCTAGCCCCTATCCTATAGAGAGGAGATAATGGTAGTTATGGTTGGAGCCTCAATGGGTCTGGTCATGAAAGAAAAACCCCCCGTCCACAGATCACAGATCATTCAATTCTTGAATTTACTTTAGAAAATATTGCACTCTACCACATGGTAAGGCCATATAAAATTCCTTACAAAAACCATCCACATGGACCTAACAGATTCACTACCATGTAGGCTCTATAGACATGGTTGGGAGCACAACAAAATGAAATGAAAATAATACCACCCATAAATAGTGCTCACACTAATTCTAGGAGTCGTTACCTCATATAGAGCACCCATTATTTTTCTAATACTATATTACCACAACCAAGAAACGAATGAGAGAAATAGATCACACATAGGAATAATATCTTATCTATGATATCCCAAGTGTCATCTCCTCAAACAATAGTATAGAAAAGAAGATGCGTCAAACATCATGGTGAACGACCAACCGAATGTGGGATGAACCAACCTAAAACCAACCATTCAAATAGATGAACTAGGAGTGCAGAACCAATCTATTATCATAATAGCAAGTCTCCCACAAAAACTGAGATCTTATCATCCAAAAATACATCCAACATTTGATATCCACTTCCCAAGTTAGGGTAAAAAAAAACTCAGGTGTCAAACAGTCTCAAGGGCCATAGAATAAAGAAACATTAACCAGATGAATTCCCTAATACAAATAAGACATTAATCCATGCCTATAAAAATAGAGTCAATCAGATGAAAATATACATTATGAGTGTGGAACCCTACAAGTGTTTCCTCGAGCTTATCCAAAATAACATCCATAAAAAGCATAAGAAACATCCATAAGTGTAGCTAAAAAGACTACAATTGATCCTCGATCGACACCACAATAAAAAGTCATCCAAAATCAGAAGCCTTTTATATAGTGGCATTTACAAATGTCATCTTGACCACCTCAACAAAAGTGGACCATCCACAAGGGTTTTTGAGAACATGCCAAAGAAATTCTTACACGCATTCTTAAAATCCCACATGGAAAATCAATAATCACTTGATAAGAAAATATCCCACAAGGTATCCTTGAGAGTCCCTTAGACTAATCTCAGAATCACAATGTTACCCACCTATAAACACCAAACAAGATATCAATGTATCCCAAAGTATCTAACAAATATAGTCCCCAAACCCAACAGCTAAACCTCAATTGCAATATCCTTGAGGTACTAATCTAGAAAAACTAGGAAAAACAATATATCCTTAGTGATATAACTTGATCATTTATTATTAAATCCATTATAAATATCCTCAATTATTACTGGCCATCATCCATAAGCCACAGCCAACTAACAAGCTCACTCCCTCAAACATGCCTCATAGCTTACAATACCTCCAGAATAAAAAAATTAGAACAACTAAAAGAAATCATCCTAGTTAACTATCATGGTCCAAAACACCACCCAAAAAACCTAAAACTTATAAAAGGATACTCCCAACATGATCTATAATAGAAAATCTCAAAATGGAAAACAGACAAGTCCAATTCCGATAATTGGGGAAAAATAAGAAAAACAATCCATGATAAGGAAAGTACAAAAAGTGCACTATGGGTAAAAGGTGTGTACTTGTAGTGGTCCACACATGCCATGTGCCTCAATACATTTAGCATGTAGCTTTCTAAAGTAGATTACATGTGTCTCTTGGTAGAAAAAGTGTACCCCTACCAGGGTATAATCCCATGTACCCATCCCCACTTAGCGTGAAAAACAACCGAGTACATGGTGTGTACCACCAGTACATGGGGTGTGAACTAACATGGGGTCACAAACCATATAACATTCTATATACCCCACCCGAACATTTAATTTTTCCAGGTTTTCAACCTACCCAACTTCTATCCATTTACCCAACATGGCCATGTACCCACACCCGACATGTCCGGTCAAGTACTCATCCATACACAAAAGTCGCCTGAATAGATTATACCCCTGATACATGGAGTGTAGTCTAAAATATTAGCTTCCATGAATATTAATAAACATGACATGTGTTATTTTAACTACACACCATGTACAAGGGAATCCCTGGATGGGAAACCCTCAAACCAGCACAATGTTCTCAGTTACTACCAAAAACTCCCTGATTGACCCACTAGGTGTCCCAAGACACCATGAAATGGGGATAAAACTTTTAGAAAAATATGATAAGGATTTTTAAGGTGAGAATATAAAAAATTAATACATATGGGTGGAGACCTCTGATGTTTATCACCAATCCTTGATCTGCAACTACCGCACGACGATCCGACGTGACTCGAGCTCCACACTCACACCTCATATTTCTCCTCTCTCACATTTTTCCTTGTAAATCTCTATCTACATCTTGAATAAGACCACAAAATAGGGGAATCCCCTCAATAATACACAAAAATCCAGGGTAATATAAATATTTAAGAAACTAAATTAAAAATGAAAATGAAAATGAAAAGAAAATGAAAATGTGACACCTGCTTGGCCTTAGTGCCCAATGTAGGGTTATGCCCTACTTAGGAAACCACCCCCACCTTTCTAGAATTGATTGAGGAGAAACAATAATAACAATATGATCTATTTAATAGATACAACTAAATATAATAACAAGAATAAATTAATATTTAATTAATTAAATATTAAATATTATGGAAATATTTGAATGACTTGGATTTCTACCCAATCATCTTTCCTAGGGTAAAAACCATATTCCAGGACGAACGTAGTGGTCAAAAAATTCATTTGTGATCATCTCAATGGAGAAATTACCATATTTCAACTAAGAATACATGGGAACCAAAAGATTCCAATTTCTCATGATTTTCATGGCTTGTGATGATGGAAATCATCATAAGATTTACGGCATAAACCAATCTTTTAGGGTGTAAACACCCTATAATACAAGAATAATGAATAACACATCACCGCTAGTTAAAATTATTTTGAAAAATGTTTTTAAGGATAAAAAGTAAGTCTTATTGAATAAATTGAATTCATGTCGTAAAAAAATGATTTTTTGTCTTGTGATATTCTTATGCCCTATACCATTTTATGGTCAGTGGGAAGTGAAGGTCTTACATCAAAGGCTAAAAATTTACAGCGTAAATGTATCTCATAGGTTGTACCCTCAAAATACCACTGTAGAAAACACCAATGTGATTATTATGCCCCTATGAGCTAGATGATGACTCTCATAAAAAAATAAATCATAAATGCATGTAGACATACACAAATAAATATATACAAACACCCACACAAACATATATGTAGATACCTACATACATAAATACATACATACATCTATACCAACATACGTACTTACAAACATACATACATAGGTAAATACATTCATACATATATACCTACATTCATGCATACATACATAGATACATACATACATACATACATACATACATACATACATACATAAATACATACATACATACATACATACATACATACATACATACATACATACATACATACATACATACATACATACATACATCCATACATACATACATACATCCATACATACATACATACATACATACATACATACATACGTACGTACGTACGTACATACATACATACATACATACATACATACATACATACATACATACGTACATACATACATACATACATACATACATACATACATACATACATACATACATACATACATACATACATACATACATACATACATACATACATACATGCATACATACATGCATACATACATACATACATCCATACATACATACATACATACATACATACATACTTACATACATACATACATACATACATACATACATACATACATACGTACGTACGTACATACATACATACATGCTTACATGCATACATACATGAATATATACATGCATACATACATACATACATATTCACACACATATATAGACACACACACACATAGATACATACATAAAAATATTTATAGATACATAAATAGATACATAGATACATAGATACACACATATATACATGCATTAATGAATGCATTCATATACACATACATACATACATATATATATGGAAAATAAGAACACTTAGTGGGAGACTAACAAACATAGATAGAGGGAGAGACACAAACAAGGCAAAGACATAGGAATACAGATGTAACACCCCGACCCCAGTTACCTAGAGTCGATGCATTATTACATAACATTGGTATGATCACAAGAAAGATCAATTCTTGAAAGACCGATTGGTTTAGTAGCCTTGGAAACACTAGATATATTCATAAGTCTTACATTACATCATAAAGTGAAATACTACTACAACAACATATTGTCTCCATATTCCACACTCATATCCCCACATAATATCCCTGCAGGTCATTCATAATTTACTTCTTCACTTCCTGGGAAAAATAAAACATAGAAAAGGGGTGAGCTCAAATTTCCAGTAAGGATAGCACTATAGCAGAAGCTTTCATAAATAAGAATAATCATTTAAGGAAATGTATAACTAAAACAAAAGCCTTTTAAACATGAACTTCAACATAGTATGGAAAAAGTAAAATGAAATAATTCCATTTACTTATTCACATGGATATTCTACTAATAGAATAGTCACATGCAATATCAATAACCACATTCATAATGATGAAATGCATAATGATAGACTATCATAACCACATAGCCATGGCCTCATGCCAAGACTACAAATAATATTTTTCCAAGGCCTTGTGACAAGACACTAGTTTGTATCATGAGACCTACCGATGCATCGAGGAGCTATAGCGGGCTCCACCTGTAACATATTAAGTCCAATGCATTCCCATATGAAAAGGTTTAAAAATAACATAAACATTCGTATTAAAACTAGCATACGAAATGTCAATACTTTCACCATAAACTATGAACGGTATAAAAATAGCACATCCACAGTCAAACGTATCACAAAACCTTGAATAAAATATAGATGTTCTTTATCATAATAAATCAACATCAAATAAGCGTAAAATCCATCAAAGGATGTTGACAAAGATGAAATCAAAACACTTTTTAGAGAAATATCTCTTTCTATTTTTGAAATCATTTAAGAGTCATATATTTATAAAATAAAACATTTTCTTTGAAAATATTCTTATAAGATTGTATGGGAAGATTCGACGATTTTATAACGGCGGAAAATAACTGCACCCACTGTATAAGTTAAAAAAAACATTCTTACCTAAATTCTGTCGAAAAGGATAAAAGCACCTTGTTTGGAAAATGACAGAAAGATTCCTTTATAAACCACTTATAAAAAGTCATAAAGATTATAAATGACATTAACCCATTTCTTTTAAATAGAAAAAATGTTTTGAAATACATTTTTAAGAAACATGGATGTGGATGATAAAGAGATCCCAGTAGATTATTACGTATAAAAAACCTCCGATAATAAAGAGATTGTGAAATAACCCTTACCTTGTACTTTTCCTTGGTTGGGGTAGGTTAACCTCCTGTATAATAGTGAAATAATTGTTATTAAATTATAAAAGAATCATATACATTCATATGATATCATATATGTTCTATTAACATTGCTTTGTTAATAATATCTTAGTATTATCGTCGTTTCGGGTGTTAACTTACTAGTTTTCTTTAATATGTTTTGTTACATAAGACATATTTTTCAAGGATAGGTTGTATATTATTCTATACAGAATGATATCAAGTACTTAAACATTATTTTTGAATCATAAAATGATAATTGTACTTGAATGGATACGATGAAGAATGAATCTCATCGCATTCGTGGAGACGGTAGTCCGTACGTACACACGAGCAACAATATCATTCTTTTGATATTAAAATAATATATAAATGGTTGGTATATCATATATACAGAATCATTAATAGGTTATATTTATTATTTATATGAGTTACACATCATTATTATACCCATCCAAATAATAATATATTGAATAACAATTACACCACGACGTGGAGACGGTAAGCCGTACGTACGCACGTATGGTGACATGTTATTCAAAGGGTTGATAGAATACTGAATATGGTTGTACCATATTTATAATAACATCACAGTATATATATTATACTTGAGTTATTATTTTAGAATGGTAAAAACAAAGGAAGAAGAAGTGGAGGAAGAAAGGAACTGGGAAAAGGGTGGTGAAATCATTACCTCTTCTTTGGGTTCTTCCTTTTGATTTGATCAAAAGGGCTCCGTAGATTGGCTTTCTCGTCAAACTAATGCCTGTAGTTTGTAGTGAGGGATGTTGGGAGAGTATTAGGGTAGAGTTTGTCTGATCTAAATGGCTTTGAAGTTGTGAAGAGATGTAAAGGAAGAGTTCCCTTTTACAAGAGGGGTGAGGGGCACCTTTGGAAAAGCTCAAAATATTAATTTATAATAAATTAATATTCGGTTTATAATGGCTCCAAACTAGATTATTTATATGTTAAGGTGATGATGGGTCTAAAACCACTCAAAAAATAGAATTTAAATAGGTTTGGGTACTTATATTAACCTTATCTTTAAGTATTAACTCTAAGTTAATTAGTGTCACTTTTACAATGTCTCTTTGTATTTTTATATTATATGGTTAATAAACATTCCATATACATCCAAGAGACCCCAAAGTGATCCATTAATGATACACCTATCCTGATATAAGTCTCTTTTCTGAACCTTAGATTTTAGGAATTTAATATCTATTAATAATTTATTATTTGTTTTAAAAACTTTTTTATGTCAATTTTGACACTATTCAATAGTTGATTTTTTTGAAACATATAACAGAATTATTACTTTGAAAAAATTAAATTAAACCAATCCTAATATGTCGTATTATCCTATAAAATTAGTGTAATTCATTAAAAGTCTCAAATTATATTTATTTGGGTATTTATAATATCAATTAGTTTAATTTTTCACTATTATGGTAATTACTGCATCATCATTGTGTCATAAATAAATTAAATTATTTAATGTCTAAAAACTATAAATAAAATATCATTATGTAGGAAATCTTTGTATCGTTATATTTATTATTTATAGTCGAAAATCCAACATATATAACCCTATGTAAAAATTTTTTTTCTAAAAGATATATGCTTGTGTCATTTTTGTATTCATTTTAACTTAATTAAAATAAAGTATCCCTATCACTTACAAGTGGCTCCATGAGGTCCCAAAATCGACCCGAAGATGACAATGGTTGAACATGTATCATACAATAATGCTAGGAAACGTTTTGGAGTAATTCAGTATTATTATAATATTATTTTTTATCCCTTATTTACCAGATTTACCCTTAACCATGGTAAATAAAATATTTACCGAAGTAATTATTCAAAATGTCTAAAAATAAAAGTTACCTATTTACACAATTTGAAAATCCTGATTGCAAATATGGATTTCATTTTTCCAAATTCAAAACAGAGAAGTGGCAGAAATTAATTTAAAATTAATCCCCGTTGTTAAAACAAAAAACGTGTTTTTTAGAAATAATAACTATCAAAAGATTGACACTTGTTTATGTCCGGTATAATTGTAAAATGATGTCCAATGACCAAAATTGTATTAAATGGTAAAAATATATTCTATATATAATTTATAACCACTAAAATTCATAATTTATCACTATTAATTATTTTGATTAAAAATGTTGTTTTTAATTAAAATTTAGTAATTTCACTATTTAACATAATATTAAATTATCCGAAAAGTTCCAAAATTTCACCTTAGGCTATATTCGATATTTTAAATCTAAAAATGAAGTCTATTTTGAAATATAAAATATATATAATTTCAAAAAGTAGGTATTACTATTCATAACGGAAAGTGTGATTGGTTATGGTGTGTTAGAAGTCGGTGTTGCGTACAACACACGCTATCATATTATTCAAAGAGAAGCGTACCGTAGATGTTTGGGGTGTTACATTCTACCCTCCGTCAAATAATTTCGTCCTCGAAATTTTTAGAATACTTATCACATGAAAAGACTCGGGTGGTTCTTCATCATAAGTTCCTCGGGTTCCCACGTTGCCTCTTCCATCTTATGGTTTCTCCACAAAACTTTTACCAGACGCGTCGTCCAGTTTCTCTGTACTTGTTCTCTCGTATCAAGAATCCTAACAAGATCTTCACAATAAGACAGATCGGGTTCCAGTTCTAACTCCTCATACGTGAGTACATGAATTGGGTCAGGCATGTATTTCCTCAACAGAGATATGTGGAACACATCGTGAACCTTGGAGAGACTTGGCGGCATTGCCAATCGGTAAGCTACAACCCCAATTCGATCCAGAATTTCGAAAGGTCCGATGTACCTGGGACTCAATTTACCTTCCATACCAAAACGTATGACTCCCTTCCACAGAGATACCTTCAACAAAACATTATCACCGACTTGAAATTCCAAATCCTTCCTTTAATTATCGGCATAGCTCTTCTACCTACTTTGAGCTGCTTTGATGTGATTTTGGATTACCTTCAACTTTTCCATCGTTTCCTCCACCAGTTCTAGACCTACAAGTTTTCTTTCACCAATGTCATCCCAACAGGTTGGTGTGTGACATCTATTTCCATATAATGCTTCATATGGTGCCATTTGAATACTCGAATCGAAGCAATTGTTATAGGAAAATTCTACCAGAGGTAAATACTGATCCCACATACCCTGAAAGTCAAGTGAGCAGGACCTCAAAATGTCTTCTAAGGTTTGAATAGTCCATTTTGATTGTCTGTCTGTCTGAGGGTGGTAGGTAGTGCTCAAAGAAGTTCAGTATCCAGAGATTTCTGAAGACTCTTCCAGAATCTTGAAGTAAAACAGGGATCACGATCAGAAACAATAGATAGGGGTACTCCATGAAGTCTCACAACTTCATTAATATATAGTCTTGCTAGACGTTCTAGTGGTAGATCTTCTCTTATAGAAATAAAATGTGCTCACTTGGTAAGACGATCAACAATAACCAATATTGCATCGTTCCTTCTAGGAGTCTTTGGTAGCCCCATGACAAAGTCCATCGTAATATTGTCCCATTTCCACTCAGGTATGGGAAGAGGTTGCATGTCTCCTCCAGGATATTGCCTTCCAGCTTTCACTTGTTGAAAAACCATACATATTGACATAAAATCAGCAATCTCCCTCTTTATGTTGTCCCAACAAAAATGTTCCTTCAAATCTCTAAACATTTTGGTGCTCCCAGGGTGTATAGAGAAATTGTAACTATGAGCATCATCCAACAATTCCCTTTTTATATCAGGTATATCGGGAACACAAATCCTCTTCCCGAATTTCAAAATTCCATTTTCATACACAAAATCTCTCAATTCCCATCATTCACCGCTTTAATCTTCTTTTAAAATTCTCCATCATTATTCTAATAACTCTTAATCCTTTCTAGTAAATATGGTTTGGAAACCACTTGAAAAAGCATTGTTGTTTCACCTTCCCTGGTTATTCCCATGTCCATCTTCACTAGATCTATGAAAATTGGATCCCTTTCAATTCTCATCATGTTCAAAACTCCATGCTATTTTTTGCTCAGAGCATCGGCCACCTTGTTTGCCTTCCCCGGGTGGTAGTGTATCGTACAATAATAATCCTTGAGATATTCAAGCCATCTCTTTTGCCTCATGTTGAGTTCTTTTTGTGAGAAAATATACTTCAAACTCTTGTGATCAGTATAAATCTCAAATTTTTCACCATAGAGGTAGTGCCTCCAAATCTTTAAAGCAACGATCAGAGCCGCTAACTCGAGATCATGAGTAGGATATTTTTGTTCATGAATTTTCAACTGTCGTGATGCATAGGCAATAACCCTATCATTCTTCATAAGGACACAACCAAGTCCTTTCTTCGATGCATCACTATAAATAACAAACCCGTTATTCCCCGATGGTAGAGTCAATATAGGAGCATTGAATAATCTTCTCTTCAGTTCTTTGAAACATTCTTCACACTGTTTTGTACAAAATTTTTTTACCCCTTTAAGTGTGAGATTCATTAATGGGTTAGCCAATCAGGAAAAATTCTGGATGAAACGTCGATAATAACCTGCTAAACCAATAAAACTATGTACCTCAGTTATACTCGTCGGTGATGGCCATTCTTGGATTTCATTGGTCTTAGAAGGATCAACAGAGATTCCATCTTTAGAGACAACATGGCCAAGAAAAGAAATCTCCTAAAGCCAGAATTCACACTTGCTAAACATCCCATATAATTCATGTCTTCTCAGAGTCTTCAAGATAATGCACAAGTGATTTTCATGATCTTCGTAAATTTTGGAGTATTCCAAGATATCATCAATAAATACCAACACAAATTCATTGATATACACCTTGAAAACTATATTCATTAGATCCATGAATACAGTGGGTGCATTTGTCAATCCAAAAGGCATTATAGTAAACTCGTAATGCCCGTACCTGGTTTGAAATGCTGTCTTCGGAATGTCTTCCTTCTTCACACACAACTGATGGTATCCATATTGAAGGTCAATCTTTGAAAAGTATTGAGCTCCATGCAGTTGGTCAAATAAATCATCAATGCGTGGTAGTGGATACTTGTTCTTTATTGTTATAGCATTGATCTCCCTGTAGTCGATACATAACCTCATAGATCCATCTTTCTTTTTAACAAAAAGAACATGGGATCTCCATGGAGAAACACTTGGGCGAATAAATCCCTTATTACTCAATTCCACAAGTTGTTTCATTAGTTAAACTAATTCTACAGTGGCCATTCTATAAGGGGTCTTTGATATAGGCCTTGATGTAGGAATTAAATCAATGGAAAACTCAACTTCTCATTCTGGAGGATGTCCAGGTAAATATTCCGAAAATACATCTACAAATTCTTTCACAATAGGTACATCCTCTATTTGAACATTACTTTCCACACCCACAGTTATTTCATTCTCTTCCTCCCCAATAATTGAATTTAGTTGAGCAAGTGGGGGTGGATCTAGATAAGAATTAGGTGGTGACGATTCTGCTCTAAACATAAGGTGTTCCCGATCATCATCATCAAGAATTGTAACCTCTTTCTTCTTACAAAAAATCTTCGCATCATAGTCTGAAAGCCAGTCCATACCGAGGATTATATCATACTGAATCATAGGTATGATGATGAGATCAGAAGATAAAGAACATTTATGTTCTCTAATGGGGACTGATTCACAGAACTTTGTTGCAATGATACTTCCCTTAGGAGTTTTAACTGACAACTCCCTTGTTAAATCAAATTGGAAATATCTAATTTTCTTAGAAAACTGGGCAGATATGAAATAATGTTATGAACCAGAATCAAATAATGTATTTTATAAACTTGAGGAAACCATTAAATTATCTGCCACCACGTCTTTCGGAGCTTCTACCTCAGCAGTAGTGATAACGTAATCTTGGCCTTGATCCCTTTGCCTTTTCTAAGGTAAGATCTCCAAACGCTTAGGACATTCATTTGCATAATGCCTCATCTCCCAGCAATTGTAGCACTGAACATTGGTAGCTTCCTTCTTCCCCTTGCAATCATGAGCTTTGTGGCCTTTTTCAACGCACTTGTAACAGACTCATGTTCCCTTCAAGAAAGTACCGGGGTGTTTCTTACCACATTTACCACAGGATGGATATTAAACCTTTCCCTTCTTCCCCTTATTTCCATTCCCATATTGATTAGCAGGTCTCTTCTTCTCTTTCTTTTCTTTAAAGTCATAAGACTTAGAGAATTCCTTTTCGGTCTTGATAGCACATGAGACAATGTCTTCGTACGACGAGAAGGATTGTGATACTAATGATCGATGGAGAAATGGTTTTAACCCATCAAAGAAATGATCAATCTTACTTCTTGGGTTACATATATAATCTCCAGCATACCTTCCAAACCTTGTAAAGTTAGCCTCATACTTTGTGACATTCTCATCCTCCTTTTGTCTAAGACTCAGAAATTGCCTTTCCATATCTGCTCGATGGTCGCAAGGAAAGTATTTTTCTAAAAACAGATCTTTGAACTCCCTCCATTCCATATTTGATACTTCATCATCTTCCTTCATGTTTTGAGTCAATGACCACCATTGATCAGCATCTCTAGTGAGGCGGTAAACTGCCATGATAACTTTTTCAATTTCACTACTCCCCAAAGCCTGAAATATTTTCTCTAGGGAATTTATTCATTGCTCAGCTACTAAGGGATTTGTACTCCCATTGAACATTGGTGGTTGTTTCCTCATGAATCAATCTAACATTGATCCTCCACACTGTGGATCAGGGTGCTCCATATGGGTAAGGTTATTATTCATAACATGAGTGAGTTATCCCAGTATGGTGATTAGCTGATCGGAACCAGTTGCATCACCAGCTCCACTATAATTATCTTGATCAGGAGGGAAATCCCTACATGGAGTGCTTGCATTGATACAGTTTCCATTTCATCCACTAGGCACCATTTCTAAACAATGGCATAAACTAGATTATTTTACGAATCAATATACATAATCCCATACTTATAAAACACTTAACATAAATTGAACTATTTATAGATATAATCCATAATAATAAGAATGTTTTCTTTGAAGAAGTATATACTCATAAACCCTTCATAATGATTTGTAAAGAAAATGAGAGTTATCCTAAGCATATCCCCCGGGAGTGTCATAACCAGGAGTGCAGCAAGGCCCGTTGTCGTGCACCAGTTCTCGTTCGTGTCTAGCTCAAAGCAGT
The DNA here is from genome assembly GCA_963277665.1 of Viscum album. NCBI lineage: Eukaryota > Viridiplantae > Streptophyta > Magnoliopsida > Santalales > Viscaceae > Viscum > Viscum album. The sequence goes on from OY728128.1 coordinate 332,454,052, forward strand.
GTTTTCAGGTTTTACCCCTAGGTACATCTGTTCCAGAGCCACTTCTACCTGCTCGTATCCAGACAGGGATGTATTGCTAATAAAACTCACAAAATCTCTACAATACCAAAATTCTAGGAAGTTATTCTATACTAATCCTCAAAGATCATCTTAGGTCTACATGATCTAATCAGAGTTTATCTAAATCTAGCTTCCAAGGTTTGTACTAATCTTCTTCTGATACTAACTGTAACGCCCCGACCCTAGTTACTTAGAGTCGGTGCATTATTACATAGCATTGGCATGATCACAAGAAAGATCAAATCTCGAAAGACCGATTGGTTTAGTAGCCCTGGAAACACTAGATATATTCATTAGTCTTACATTACATCATAAAGTAAAAATCTACTACAACAACATATTGTCTCCATATTCCACACTCATATCCCCACATAATATCCCTGCAGGTCATTATAATTTACATCATCACATCCTGGGAAAAACAAAACATAGAAAAGGGGTGAGCTCAAATTCCCAGTAAGGATAGAAATATAGCGGAAACATTCATAAATAAGAAAAAACATTTAAGGCAAAATATAACTAAAACAAAAGGCTTTTAAACTTGATCTTCAACATAGTATGGAAAAAGTAAAATGAAATAATTCCATTTACTTATTAACATGGATATTCTAATAATATAATAATCACATGAAATATCAATAACCACTTTCATAATGATGGAATGCATAATGCCAGACTATTATAACCACATAGCCAAGGCCTCGTGCCAAGACTACAAATAATATTTTGCCATGGCCTTGTGCCAAGACACTAGTTTGTCTCATGAGACCTACCGATGCATCAAGGAGCTATTTTGGGCTCCACCCTTCACATATTGAGTCCAATGCATTCCTATATGAAAAGGTTTAAAAATAACATAAACATTCGTATTAAAACTAGCATACAAAATGTCAATACTTTCACCATAAACTATGAATAGTATAAAAATATCACATCCACAGTCAAACGTATCACAAAACCTTCAATACAATATAGAAGTTTTTTATCATTATAAATCAACTTCAAATAAGCGTAAAATCCATCAAAGGATGTTGACATAGGTGAAATCAAAACTCTTTTTAGAGAAATATCTCTTTCTATTTTTGAAATCATTTAAGAGTCATATATTTATAAAATAAAACATTTTCTTTGAAAATATTCTTAGAATGTTGTAAGGGAAGCATCAAAGATTTTATAATGGTAGAAAATAACCGCACCCGCCGTATAAGTTAAAAAAACATTCTTACCTTAATTCTATCGAAAAGGTTAAAAGAACCTTGTTTGGATAATGATGGAAAGATTCCTTTATAAAACTCTTATAAAAAGTCAAAAAAGGGTATAAATGACTTTAACCCATTTCATTTAAATAGTAAAAATGTTTTGAAATACATTTTTAAGAAACATGGATGTGGATGATAAAGAGATCCCAATAGATAATTACGTATAAACAACCTCGGATAATGAAGAGATTGTGAAATAACCCTTACCTTGTACTTTTCCTTGGTTGGGGTAGGTTAACCTCCTGTATAATAGTGAAATAATTGTTATTAAATTATACAATAATCATATACATTCATATGATATCATATATGATCTTTTATCACTGATTTGTTAATAATATCTTAGTATTATCGTCATTTCAGTTGTTAACTTACTCGTTTTCTTTTATATGTTTTGTTACACAATCCATTTTTGTCATGGATAGGTTGTATATTATTAATATACATAATGACATCAAGTCCTTAAACATTATTTTTAAATCATCAAATGATAATTGTACTTGAATGGATACGATGGAGAATGAATCTCATCGCGTTCGTGGAGACGGTAGTCCGTACGTACGCACGAGCAACAATATCATTATTTTGATATTAAAATAATATATAAATGGATGGTATATCATATATAAAGAATCATTAACATGTTATATTTATTATTTACATGAGTTAGACATCATAATTATACCCATCCAAATAATAATATATTGAATAACAATTACACCACGACGCGGAGACGGTAAGCCGTACGTACGCAAGTATGGTGACATGTTATTCAAAGGGTGGATAGAATACTGAATATGGTTCTACCATATTTATAATAACATCATAGTATATATATGATACTGGAGTTAATATTTTAGAATGGTAAAAACAAAGGAAGAAGAAGTGGAAAAAGAAAGGAACTTGAAAAAGGGTGGTGAAATCATTACCTCTTTTTCGGGTTCTTCCTTTTGATTTGATCAAAAGGGCTCCATAGGTTGGCTTTCTGATCAAACTAAGGCCTCTAGGTTGTAGTGAGGGATGTTGGTAGAGTATTTGGGTAGATTTTGGACGATCCAAAAGGCTTTGAAGGTGTGATGAAATGAGAAGGAAGAGTACCCTTTTATAAGAGGGGTGAGGGGCACCTTTGGAAAAACTAGAAATATTAATTTATAATAAATTAATATTCGGTTTCCATTGGCTTCAATGTGTATTATTTAAATTTTAAGGTGGGTATGGGTTGAAAACCACTCATCCAATATAATTTATACAGGTTTGGGTACTTATATTAACCTTATCATTAAGTATTAACTCTATGTTAATTAGTATCACTTTTACAATGTCTTTTTGTATTTTTATATTATATGGTTAATAAACATACCATATACATCCAAGAGACCCCCAAGTGGTCCATTGATGAAACACCTATCATTATATAAGTCTCTTGGACGATCCTTAGATTTTTAGAAATTTAATATCTATTAATAATATAATATTTGTTTTAAAAACGTTTTTTATGTCAATTTTGACACTATTCAATAGTTGATTTTTGTGAAACTTATAACAGAATTATTACTTCTAACAAAGTCAATTAAATCAATCCTAATATGTTATATTATCCTCTAAAATTTGTTTAATTCATTAAAAGTCTCAAATTATATTTATTTGGGTATGTATAATATCAATTATTTTAATCTTTCACTATTATGGTAATTACTGCATCATTATTATGTCATAAATAAATTAAATTATATAATGTTTAAAAATTATAAATAAAATATCATTATTTATTAAATATTTTTATCTTTCTAAGGAATATGTATATTCGAAAATACAACATATATAACCCTATGTAAAAATTGGTTTGCTAAAAGGTATATGCTTGTGTCATTTTTGTATTCAATTAACCTTAATTAAAATAAAGTATCCCTATCACCTACAAGTGGCTCTATGAGGTCCCCAAATCGAACCAAAGATGCCTATGGTCGAAAATGTATCATCCAATAAGGCTAGGACACGTTTTAGGGTAATTTATTATTATTATAATATTATTTTTTAACCCTTATTTACCAGATTTACCCTTAACCATGGTAAATAAAATATTTACCGAAGTAATTATTCAAATAACTAAAAATAAAAGTTACCTATTTACACAATTTTAACATCCTGATTACAAATATGGAATCCATTTTTCCAAATTCAAAACACAGAAGTTGCCGAAATTAATTTAAAATTAATTTCCGTTGTTAAAACAAAAAGCGTGTTTTTAAGAGATAATAACTATCAAAAGATTAACACTTCTTTATGTCCGATTTAATTTTAAAATTATGTCCAATGACCAAAATTGTATTAAATGGTAAAAATATATTCTAAATATACTTTAAAACATCTCAAATTCATAATTTATCACTATTAATTATTTTGATTAAAAAAGTTGTTTTTAATTAAAATTTAGTAATTTTCACTATTCAACAAAATATTAAAGTAATCCAAAAGTACCAAAATTTCACCTTAGGCTAAAATAGATATTCTGAATCTATAAATGAAGTCCATTTTGAAATATAAAATATATATAATTTCAAAAATTAGGTATTACTATTCATAACGGTTAGTGTGATTGGTTATGGTGTGTTAGAACTCGGTGTTGCGTACAACACACGCTATCATATTATTCAAAAAGAAGGGTACCGTAGAAGCTTGGGTTGTTACAACACACACACACCTTTTTTTATTGGGGGTCCTTATAAAATACATATATATAATTTTTAATTACCTATATTCATTATATTGAATATTTAAAATGGTTTTATCATATCCTGATTGTTCTTCTGTGTGACAAAGTATGTAACATCCCAACACAAGAGCCCCTAAATCAGTACCCTGAGACAGATTGATATGAAAAGAATAAGCACGATATAACATTGAAAATGGAATCTGACCCGACATATCACAATCATGGAAAGGATTCTCAATCCCCATGGGTAAGAAAAATATCTTGGTCATCACAAGAACTCATTTGGGAATGGTTTTTTATAAATTTGAGATATAACAATGAACATAAATAAACGACATATAAATAAGTCATCACTAATAACTATGATCCAACCCATTTTCATATACCTAAAAGACATCCATATAAAAGATATTCATGAAAGCATGACAAGAAGGAACAAAACTAACCAAAAATAAAACTATGAAAATCAACCAGCTCGAGCCAAACCAGAATCCAACTCTGTAAAACCTTCATTTCCCCACCAGATCCCATCTTACCCCACACCAACCAATATAAACGAGAATTATCCAAATAATAACTTGGAACATATAATTATATAAGAGTGAGCGTAAAATCCCAGTAGGTCACCTCAACCCAAATAAACTATGTAATTAATTTAAAAAATATATTCCTTAATTATGGTTTAAAAATAATTATAGAAAGTATGATTTCCATATATATAACATATGGAAAACAAAACAACTCTTTAACGCACATTCATAAATTTGTATCTTATTTTATGAAACAAAAAACAAAAGTTTCAAACATAAATCCACGAACCTAATAAATTTCCAAATTCCTCACACACAAATTTCATTTGTAAAAACATATACCTTTTTTTATTTAAAATTAATTTGTCACCTAAATATACTCAACAAGTTAAAGCCATATTTTAACCCAAAACCCCATTTTGAACTCCACCATAAGGTACTCATAGTTGAGTCTTTAGAAATTCAAAATATATTCTAACAAACATTATTGAGAACTTATTTTCCTATAAAACAACACAAATTACACTGGGTATGTTCAGAAAGAAGTAACCAAATTTATATAACAAGGAATATGAAAAAGGAATCATAAGATAGGAAGGTTTCATATCAATGAAAGGCTAGAAAATAATATAATCATGAACCAGATAAAACTCCCCCAAACAAAATTTTCACTATGAAATTGAATGTTTCATGGTTATTTCCAAAGTCAATAACCTACAAAGAATCTTATGATACAATGTAATAACAAACATAAATTGAAATCATCATATTCCATGTCCATAGCATTATCCAGGTATCCTAGACATGCATTATAGTTTTGAAAACCTCCCACCAAGACGATGTTCCTCGCACGACTAGTGGGAAACTAGAACCATGCGACCTACTAGACAAACATGCTAGATCTTTCACTTAGTACCCAACATCCCATGACCCAAAAAGGATTTGAGGTATGGAGAAAACAAGAAAACTCTACCCATAATCCATAACCCTAACTACCCTCACCACTAACTGTAACGACCGAACAATTCATGTTTCGCGTAATGATATGTTTCCCTTTAACTGGACCATCTTTCTATAAAAAGAAAAGGAAAATAAATGAAAAAAAACATATCAACAAGCATGAATGAAATACTCCTTTATTAAGAAACACCTTGATGGTTACAACTCCCCACGATCAAAACATCACTAACCAAAGATCCCAACCAAGAACCCAATTACAATAATGGGAAGACTGCTTAAAACTACTAAGAGCCCGAGAATGCGGTAAGGGTTTCGAGCATCCATCATAAGGAACATATGGATTGCTGAAGCCACCGCAACCGTGCTCATCACCAAAGGAATCACACGAACCATCTTTGCTTCTCCTTCAGTCACCTGGGGTATGGGACACCCGAGACCAAACCCCTTTTTATAAGCATCCCGATATGACCGTTAAAACACCAATGGATAAAAATGTAGCCGTTGGTTCTCTCCTAACTTGTTATATTTTAAAGTTTTAATTTGCAAAACAATGTTATTTGATACTAAGTTTTCCCCTATTTGTTATATATATATATACATTTAACTTGAGCAAGTAATTATTTGTTTAATTTATTTTCTTTTATAAAAATGGTGGACTATACTGAATTTGGTGAGGTTTTACTTCTTTTACAAATATATATGTGCAAACTCTCGGTTTTTAGATGTACATGAATATAAATTTATGTTGTGACAAACTGTATGTAAAATCAATTATACCTATTTTCTAAATTATATATAAGTAATAATAATAAAAAATGTTTATAACTTTCTTTTATAATTCATATTTTGATATTATGTCGATGTTTCGGTTTCTTGATTTACAAATTTTGTGGTATAATGTTGAAATTTACTTTAATCCACATTAAATTTGCAATTTTGGAAATAACTAATAATGTTAAAATGTTAATATCAAATAGAATAATTAACTTTTCTTGCTTGCAACAATAATTGGTGATCTTGAATCTTTAAAACAATAATAATGTTTGTAATTATCACTTTGGAAATAATTTCAAAATTTTAGTTACTTTTGATGCTTAATATGAACATTTAATGGTATGGTTCATTTAATGTTTTTATAAATAATGTTAAAATAAAGTCTTTTTTTTGTGGGTTTAAGGTATTTAAAATAATGAAAATATCATGGGTAGAGATGAATTAATGCATAATTATATTAAACTAATCTTGACCCTTGTTAAAATAATAAAAGCTACAAATAATTGAAGTACAATTAATAATTAATGTTGTGAATAATTGAATGTTAAATAATTATAAAGTTTTTTTCTTTTTTGATAAATTAAAAAAAATGATAAAAAAACCGCGGACCAGGATGTGTAGGGGGAAGACCCGTGTTGTTTTTTTTTGTGTTTCTTCTATTGCGCCGCATCGCAGCCCAGCCACCGGATCGTTCCCCTTCGATCATTGTCGTCCAATGTTTTTTTAAATCCATGTCATCCTCAGCCGTCCGATCCACCGATTATGATCTGATCCACCGTTTTTTTATTTTATCCCTCCCCCGCCGCGTGTCTCTTCTTCCTCGCACCGAACCAGCAGTAAGTTGCTGTGTTTTTCTTCAACCCTTCTACCCTTAGTCCAGCGGGTGGACCCGGCGGCGTCCTTATTTTCCACGGGGTTGGCACCGCCGATCTCGGCCTCATGATTCTGTCGTCTCCCTCACGCAAAGAAACCCCGAAGTCTTCTCTTAAGGCGCAAACTTCACCAAAGGAGATGATTGGCTCTGCACTGTTGAGGAGTGCGCTGCAGCGAGCTCTCCTAGTTGCCGACCTCCGACCCGGCGTCACCCGGCCTTGTCACCAATTTCCTCCTCCTCTCCGAGTTAAGATAAGAGAGGAGTTTTTTTGAGGTTCCGGAGTTTTGGTATATATATATATGTGCTATATATATATGTATTCATACGGTGTTTGTACAACTGAAGTCGCTGGATCCACTTGCCTCATTTATCATTTCCTTTCCTCCTCTCCGAGCCAAAGTAAGGGTGTGGATCTTGTTGGGTTCTTGGGTGATATAAAACTTATGGTTAATATATAATTTCCCTATATATACATATACATGAGACATATTAAACCCCTCATACACAAATATATAAATATAAGAATGAATCAAACAATTCTAGTCCGAAGTGTGGATTCTTAAGAAACTCTTTTAATAATGGGCTATTGTTATGTAACCCACGATGTCACCAAACTATCGCCAACTAGGTTGTAAATATGTGTAAATATGTTTTTATGAAACATCTTCTAGATTAGAACTGTTTTTGAATAAACAAATTTAAAACAGGATTTATGGATGCCCAAAATATGCATACTGCAGAATCCCTTTTTATGTGTTATGTAGATCCCCTTATGCATTTATAAAACCCTAACTACCATTTTGCTAGAACATTTATGTCCTTAAGAACATGTGAATCATGTAATTAATCAATTGAGTTTTATTTAATTAACTAAACCACTGAGACACATATACATAATACACGGCTTCGTGCAATTACATATGTATATAATTGTGTAATGATTGTCAGTATTTTAGCAAAAGATAGTTTACATCATTTGGTGTTTATTTTAATCCATTTCTAGAACTACGAATAATTACAATAAATGACTCATGCCTTGTTTAATGATTTTAATATCTAACATATTATGGTTCCAAAAGGAGATGTTTTAAAGATATCCTTAAGCACGGAAGTGGCTCTTAGTAATAATGTAATTTTACCTGACGAACCATTATATTGAGTGTTTAAGTTATTATTTCTTGTGAAATAAGCTTGCTGTTTCCAGTTCTGGTTCTTTATTTATGTTCATGACATGATCTGCTTCAAATGGTGAATATGTATGTTAGATAGGTTTTGACTATGAATATATTAATGAAACCTAATGAATGTATGACCATGTCTAAATATGAGATGGAAGTATTGGACTTACATGTTATGGACGGGTGCGCCCGGAATTATACAGCGCTCCAATGCATTGGGTAAAGGAGGAGTCTCATGAGACGTTATGTGCAACAATCTTGGTGGTTAGCCTCGGCTTGTGGTGCTATGGAAACGGGATTGGTGGTTAGACTTGACCCGTATTAAGTTATGTTTTTATAGTCTTGACGCAAGGTCTTGACAAAGTCTGGCATTATACTTTCTCTCCAAATATGAAGATTAATGGTGAACGAGGGGATAGTTCAACTTACAAGACATCCCTAAGTGGGTAAATTCCCTTTGACTATGAGAACGAAAACATTTGATAAGAACTGAAAAACATGTGTTTAATATCGTAAGAACTTTACGTGCCCTTGTCTAATGTTATGAATGAATTCTCTGCTTACAGACTTTTAGAACTGCTTCAATTTGGTTGTGAAATTATGCACATGCTTACGCCACTGATTTATGTCTGTCCTTAATGTTTATCTAAAGTACTTACTCTTTTGCAGTGAAAATGTTTTTTTAGAATGTAGAATATTGCTGGTTCTAAAGAAAATTCAATGCCTTGTTTGACATAATGTTTTATCATTTTCTAAAATGTCTGCCTTGAAAGTAAATTTGTTTTTGAATGTTTTTAAAAACCCCTTACTGGGCATTTTCGCTCACCCTATGTTTCGTTTTAAAATTTTCAGGTGAGTTAGTGCTTAAGAATGTTCAGAGCAGCTGGTTTCCCAGAACCCTGAGCCTCATGATCTTCTGTATTGTAAGACATGACAGAATGATTGTAAAATAAATGTTTTGTAATTTGGTTGCATCATGTCTCATAAGGCTCCCGAGAATCGGGGTCGTTACAGTTGGTATCAAAGGATAGGTTCAGGCAACTCTGGAAAACCAGGTGATATAAATATATTGCTAAGACTAACTAAGTAAAAATGTTATAACTTTCAGATGGCCAAAGTACCTACCGACCTTTTGTCACTCCCCACTGAGGCTCTAGAGAACATCATATCTCTAGCTAGCCGTGATAACATCCTGAATTATGCCCAAATTAGCATGACGTGTAAGCACTTGTACGATGTGTCAAACTCATCTAGGGTGCTTAGTCTCCACCGGGGAATGGGGATGGATTATCTCCTAATGATGATGACCTAGTTTCCTTCCTATGCACGTCGGGGATGGTATCACGGAGGACTCTTCCGAGTGTTTACAACTGGTGAGGAATTCAACACAATGCTTGATAACCCTTTTCAAGAAGCTGCTGCTGCCGGAGACCTCCGAGCAGCTTATCTATGCCAGGTCCTGCACTATGGCTTCTGGGGCCAGTTAATGGACTTCGGAGCATTGGAAAATGAGTCCACTCGTGTTTCTCTTAGGAAAGAAGTGTACACCGACGTTTCCCAAATCCAAACCCCTCATGCTAAACTCAGGAGGCGTTATAAATGTTCCCATGAGTTTAGTCATGTATGTTCATCTTGTGTGTGGTTTGTGGAGTTAGAGAGTTTCGCCTCTCTTTGTGGTGTCCATCTGGAAAACTCGGACTGTAATGTATAAACTTTCATAATTAAAAAGTTTATGATCCCATTCTTCTTAGTGTTGTTATGTGACCACTCTTGTTTACCTTTTCTTCTAGATGGTAGGTCAGATGAACCTCTCGTCTCTACCTGACGAGTTAGTAGAGGTTATCTTGATCAGAACTTGTATGGTGGACTTTCCCTCTTTTCTCCACCTACGAGGGTCCTATCAACGTCTTATGGACATAGCGAATAGTCCGAAAATTCTCCGTGCATTTCAGGAGAATGAACATGTGATTCACCTCCTTGCCACCACCCAGCTCCCCTACTATAGGCAAAGGGGGAGATACCATGAAGGGATTTTTCAGTGTTTCTCTATGACACAAAACTTCTCTTCCAGAGCCTGCTTTCTCATAGCAGCTCAGGATGGCCACCTCAGTGCCGCCTACATGTTCCAAATCCTAAACGTCAGCCTTCTCAATCGCGTCGTTCACCTCGACTAACTCGAGCGGGATGAAGTTCGAAGGGTTACTAGGGGATTCGTCCGCTCGGACGTCTCAGAGCTGTTTATTGCACGAGCCTCTCTGTGGAAGCCTGTGTGTAGTGCCCATGAGCAGGAGTACAAGTCTTATTGCTCAAAGTGTATCTGGGTCAGGGAAACAGCAGAGCTGTGTACCAGTTTAGGGGTTCCGTTAACCGAGCCAGGCCTTCAGTTTTGGTAACGTTGTGCGACCAAGGTCTTTTCCTTGTCTTTTATGAATAGAATTGCGAGGATGAAATTCTTTGAAGGGGGAGATGATGTAACGACCCAAGAATTCATGTTTCACGTAATGATATGTTTTCCTTTAACTGGACCATCTTTCTATAATAATATAATGAAAACAAATGAAAAAAAAAACCGTAGCAACAAGCATCAATGAAATACTCCTTTATTAAGAAACACCTTGACGGTTACAACTCCCCACGATCAAAACATCACTAACCAAAGATCCCAACCAATAACCCAATTACAATAATGGGATGACTGCTTAAAACTACTAAGAGCCCGAGAATGCGGTATGGGTTTCGAGCATCCATCATAAGAAACATAAGGATTACTGAAGCCACCGCAACCGTGCTCAGCACCAAAGGAATCACACGAACCATCTTTGCTTCTCCTTCAGTCACCTGGGGTAAGGGACAACCGATTCCAAACCCCTTTTTGTAAGAATCCCGATATGACCGTTAAAACACCAACAGATAAAAATTTAGCCGTTGGATCTCTCCTAACTTGTTATATTTTAGAGTTTTAATGTGCAAAACAATGATATTTGACAATAAGTTTTCCACTATTTGTTATATATATATACATTTAACTTGAGCAAGTAATTATTTGTTTAATTTATTTTCTTTTACAAAAATGGTGGACTATACTGAATTTGGTGAGGTTTCACTTCTTTTACAAATATATATGTGCAAACTCTCGGTTTGTAGATGTACATGTATATATATTTATGTTGTGACAAACTATATGTAAAATGAATTATACCTATTTTCTAAATTATATATAATTAATAATAATAATACATTTTTATAACTTTCTTTTATAATTCATATTTTGAAATTATGTCGATGTTTCTGTTTCTTGCTTTACAAATTTTGTGGTATAATGTTGAAATTTACTTTAATGCACATTAAATTTGCAATTTTGGAAATAACTAATAATGTTAAAATGTTAATATCTAATAGAATAATTAACTTTTCTTGCTTTCAACAATAATTTGTGATCTTGAATCTTTAAAACAATAATAATGTTTGTAATTATCACTTTGGAAATAATTTCAAAATTTTAGTTTCTTCTGCTGCTTAATATGAACATTTAATGGTATGGTTCATGTAATGTTTTTATAAACAATGTTAAAATAAAATCTTTTATTTTGAGGGTTTAAGTTATTTAAAATAAATAAAATATCATGGGTAGAGATGAATTAATGCATAATTATATTAAACTAATCTTGACCCTTGTTAAAATAATAAAAGCTACAAATAATTGAAGTATAATTAATAATTAATGTTGTGAATAATTGAATGTAAAATAATTATAAAGTTTTTTTTCTTTTTTGATAAATTAAAAAAAATGATAAAAAAACCGCGGACCAGGAAGGGTAGGGGGAAGACCGGTGTTGTTTTTTTTTGTGTTTCTTCTTTTGCGCCGCATCACACCACAACCACCGGACCGTTCCCCTTCGATCATAGCCGTCCAATGTTTTTTTGAATCCACATCAACCTCAGTCGTCCGATCCACCGGTTGTGATCTCAGCCACCGTTTTTTTATTTTATCCCTCCCCCGCCATGCGTCTCTTCTTCCTCGCGCCGAACCAGCAGCATGTTGCTGCGTTTTTCTTCAACCCTTCTACCCTTAGTCTAGCGGGTGGACCCGACGGCGTCCTTATTTTCCACGCGGTTGGAACCGCCGATCTCGGCCTCAATATTCTGTCGTCTCCCTCACGCAAGGAAACCCCGACGTCTTCTCTTAAGTCGCGGACTTCACCAAAGGAGATGAGTGGATCTGCACCATTGAGGAGTGCGCTGCAGCGAGCTCTCCTGGTTGCCGACCTCCAACCCAGCGTCACACGGCCTTGTCACCAATATCCTCCTCCTCTCCGAGTTAAGGTAAGGGAGGAGTTTTTTTGAGGTTCCTGAGTTTCGGTATATATATATATGTGCTATATATATATATGTATTCATACGGTGTTTGTACAACTGAATCTGCTGGATCCACTTGCCTCATTTATCATTTCCTTTACTCCTCTCCGAGCCAAAGTAAGGGTGTGGATCTTGTTGTGTTCTTGGGTGATATAAAACTTATGGTTAATATATTCTTTCCCTATATATACATATACATGAGACATATTAAAACCCTCATACACAAATATATAAATATAAGAATGAATCAAACAATTCTAGTCCGATGTGTGGATTCTTAAGAAACTCTTTTAATAATGGGCGATTGTTATGTAACCTGCGATGTCACCAACCTATCGCCAACTAGGTTGTAAATATGTGTAAATATGTTTTTATGAAACATCTTCTAGATCAGAACTATTTTTGAATACACAAATTTAAAACAGGATTTATGGATGCCCAAAATATGCATACTGCAGAATCCCTTTTTATGTGTTATGTATATCCCCTTATGAATTTATAAAACCCTAACTACCCTTTTGCTAGAACATTTAAGTCCTTAAGAACATGTGAATCATGTAATTAATCAATTGAGTTTTATTTAATTAACTAAACCACTGATACACATATACATAATACACGGCTTCGTGCAATTACATATGTACATAATTGTGGAATGATTGTCAGTATTTTAGCAAAAGACAGTTAACATCGTTTGGTGTTTATTTTAATCCATTTCTAGAACTCCGAATAATTACAATAAATGACTCTTGCCTTGTTTAATGATTTTAATTTCTAGCATATTATGGTTCCAAAAGGAGATGTTTTAAAGATATCCTTAAGTGGCTCTTAATAATAATGTAATTTTACCTGACGAACCATTATATTGAGTGTTTAAGTTATTATTTCTTGTGCAATAATCTTGTTGTTTCCAGTTCTAGTTCTTTATTTATGTTCATGACATGATCTGCTTCAAATAGTGAATATGTATGTTAGAGAGGTTTTGACTATGAATATATGAATGAAACCTAATGAATATATGACCATGTCTAAATATGAGAGGGAAGTATTGGACTTACATGTTATGGATGGGTGCGCCCAGAATTATACAGCGCTCCAATGCATTGGGTAAAGGATGAGTCTCATGAGACGTTATGTGCTACAGTATTGGGGGTTAGCCTCGGCTTGTGTAGCTATGGAAACGGGATTGGAGGTTATCCTTGACCCATATTAAGTTATGTTTTTACAGTCTTGACGCAAGGTCATGACAAAGTCTAGCATTATACTTTCCCTCCACATATGAAGATTAATGGTGAACTAGGGGATAGTTCAAATAACAGGACATCCCTAAGTGGGTAAATTCCCCTTGACTATGAGAACGAAAACATGTGATAAGAACTGAAAAACATGTGTTTAATATCATGAGAACTTTACGTGCCCTAGTCTAATGTTATGAATGAATTCTCTGCTTACAGACTTTTAGAACTGCTGTAATTTGGTTGTGAAATTATGCAGATGCTTACACCACTGATTTATGTCCGTCCTTAATGTTTATCTAAAGTACTTACTCCTTTGCAGTGCAAATGTTTTTTTAGAATGTAGAATATTGCTGGTTCTAAATAAAATTCAATGCCTTGTATGATATAATGTTTTATCATTTTCTAAAATGTCTGCCTTGAAAGTAAAATTGTTTTTGAATGTTTTTAAAAACCCCTTACTGGGCATTTTCGCTCACCCTACTTTTCGTTTTAAAATTTTCAAGTGAGTCAGTGCTTAAGAATGTTCAGAGCAGCTGGTTTCCCAGAACCCTGAGCCTCACGATCTTCTGTATTGTGAGACATGATATAATGATTGTAAAATAAATGTTTTGTAATGTGGTTGCATCATGTCTCATAAGGCTCCCGGGAATCGGGGTCGTTACACTAACAACCAATTATAAAATTCCCATAATCATAACATGATATCAAGTCATAATATTGACATTCCCAATAAAGGGTAGTTTCTAGAACAACATTGTGAACATAAACCCACACAATTGGTTCCTAAGAAAGTGGAAGTCAAGGGTTCCATACAGATATGCCATTAAAAAAAAGGTGAAAAATGATCATTTCAAACCATAACATTGCTCAAAATGCCAATATATTTCACATTTAATTAATTACATTCTAGACCACATTTAAAAAATGATGTTAAACAAAAAATAATTTACACATGAGATTTCTTTATTTAAAATAACAAAACATGGATGAAAATCCTTTATTCTCATCAAAATATTAAAAAAAACAACAAAAATATTTTATTTATGTGGTCTAAAAAAATAAACTATATATTATACAATATTTCATGTAATCCCTATAATAAGGGGATTATGATTTTGATACCAAGTCAAAGGAAAAAAGGAATAAAACTCACACCAAACCAATTAAACAAGCTAAAACATAATTTCAAAATGAGTGAAATCCACACACACATTTCTAGTAAACATTTTAAATAAATTAAAACAACCCTTCAGAGTCATTTTGAGGACCACACATAAATTTAGAACAAAATAAAATATAAAAGCCTTTATTTTAACTCATTGAAAACAAAGGATGGGTTAAAATCCATTTTCCCTCATGAGTACTATTTCAAAATACACAATGCTTTTCTCAAGAAAATTATCAAATTTAAAAATATAATTTTGAAAAACAATAAAATTAAATATCATGAAAAACCAATTATTACGCACATAAAACTCAACAAAATGATTTCAAAACACCACAACAAATACACATATAATAATCCTTTCATAAAATGAGATTTTAGAAGGCAAAAGTATTCTTATAATTTCAAAATGTTATAATTTGATAGTGACACATAACTCAAGGATGTGATAAACAAGAAGAAACATCTTCAATAATGTCATCTTCAATGGAAACCAAACCGATGGGAGAATCAATTGTATCTATAACACCAAAATCACAAAATCTCCAACATAAAACCAATATGGATGCCCAAACTGAAGATGTATGATAACTACAGTTCACTGGGTAGAAAAATATAATAGATAATAGAGGAATAATAAAGAATTTGGGAATGAGAGGGTAAACTCACAATAAAACATTTGGAAAACAAAAATGGAAGGAAAATAATGATGGGGGGGGGGGGGGAAGATGGAACAAATCCAAATGATCCCAAGGGTTGGCTGAATCACCTAGGGTGGAGGATGAGGGGTTAATGGAGTCTTAATTTAGGATATAAATTTTTTAATTTACCAAAAAATAATACTCCTTGTGTACTCATATGGTTTGTAAGCATGGTTAGGAAAAATTTACACAGATAGCATGGGTTCCACTACCTCTGAAAACCCATAAGATGAAAAATTACTCCTGATAGGAAGCCCAAAAAACAATGAGACTCTCTAAAAAGGGTCCCTAGACCCACACAACCTTATAGGGATTATCCACATAGTTAGAATACACTTGAGGATGCCGTGAAAATATATCTATAAAAAACTACAGGACCAAACACATGCTTACTACATTGTTTTCCAAATGTGGGGCATATCAATATCCAAACCATATACACACACATGAAAACACATGGTTTCTCTCATGGGTTTTATGGTTTATAATTAACTATACATATCCAATTATGAAAAAATATCTGTAATTCAAAATGAAAGGAAATGTCTCCTCATGATGGGTAGTCACATGGTTTCCCTCTGACCGTGAAAAATAGGAAAATCCAAGAAATATCCAATTTGTGAACTATAAATACATGGAATCACAACATGTTATCTCTATTTCACCAAAAAACCAAAAGGAACAATACATAGACATAAGGGGTGGCCCAAACTCCCCACTATTGCATGCTATTCCATTAAAAAGTCCATAGTAAATATGAGAGACAAAGGAAATGAAAGATCCCAAAAAACGACCTAACCAAACAGAAAACATAATACGTCTTAACCTCAAATAAAATTGTATAGATCCTATAAAGTTATCAACTTGATCAGCCATAATAGAATCAAATTATTCAAAGTAGAACTAAAACTAGATCCTAAAATAGGAATCTCTACAAATCATGAGACCTAAAATGGTCTCCCCGCCATTTAAAATTCATCTGAAATGGAATCCACACCATTTATAATTCATAAAACATGGTGGAACAAAAAAACCACTACTGATAATTTATCCAAGAACAAATATCCACCAAAATACTATGAGGAAAATATAATCATAACCATAAAAACTTACCAAGTCAATTGAATGATAAATAAACACAAGAGCTATAAAATATAAACATGATCATTCACTATGGGTCATGAAACACATAGATAACCAATGATAAATAAATGGATCACTGTCACTTGGTACATCTTATAAACAGTTCATATCCACCCATAAATTAGTAAAACACACCCTACTACTGTACCATACACCCTTGATACCCAATCCTGCACCCAAAGGCCTCCCTCATGTCTAAATGATGGGAACCACTAAACTCAATCAAAATAATGAGCACAACACATTTTCACTATGAATGGAGTTCCCAAGCAATGAGGCTCTACAAAATGGTACTCAAGACACATCAAAAAACATCCATGAGGCTAAAAGGGGGGTTATTTCTCAAAATGATTAAACATGATTTTAAAACATTTAAACCATTCATGAAAACATCAAAAAGTGAATCATCAACGAAAAACACCCTAAAAGGGGGAAAACATCCACCTAAACCCACCATAACCAAATATTAAAAAAATAAAGGACACAATCACCAATAGAAGAGTCTAAAAACAACCATCCCAAAACTAAAAAAAATTGAACTCGAGACCAACTACAAAAACCAATATTATAGAACTACCCTTCAGAAATTTAAGAGGAACCAAAAACCAACACTACCATATGTATTACCACCCAAAATCTTCTAAACTACCCATTCCCAAGGGGCTTTAGGAGTCCCAAGATAATTGGTGGCCACCTAAATCTCTTCTGACAACATATTTTCTTTCAAAATTAGTGAATGTTACTCATCCACCACATCACGTGGTGTTTGGGTAGGCCTAAAACTATAGAAATAATTCTACCATTCTAGAGAAAACAATAGTTGGGACTTGAAATACCTCAAGTCATATCTAAAATAAATAAATAAGAGATTCCTTTAGAAGTATGGAATCAATGACATTACAAAAAACCATCAAATGAGCCATTCAAAAACAATTCAAAATTAATTATTATTCTAGTAATCATCATTTCACTAATTCATTTAAAAACATTATTAAACCAAGGTGTGAACATAATAACCAATCCAAATTAATATTAAAATAAAAACCTCCTTGGTAGAACACTCGCATTTCCTAAAATAATAAAAAAATAAAAAAATCCTTTTAGAATCACTTTACAAACTGATAAACAAGAATCCGAACGATTTTTAAAAACTGATTCCCTTCTATAAAACAATTTTCAATATTTTTTCAAAAACAAGACTTCTTTTTTAAATAAGTCGTTTAATGAATACCATAAGGGGAAACACAAATTTCAATAAATGTTTTAAAAAACCAATGGAATTTACTCCCTCTATTTTTTCAGAAAACGAATTTTGAAGATAACTATTTTCACAAAATCCTATTATCATCAAAAAATGTTTCCCAAATCTATGTGCAGAAAGTCACATCACATGAAACAGGAAAGGATTATGAGAACAAAATCCAAAAATCAGAAATATTCTTATTCAACCTATAATAAGGTAAAAATAATTTTGATCAAATTTAGATTTCAAGTCAATTCAAATAGTCTTGGTGGGGAGAATGATTGTTATAAATGCCTTAATAACATTCGGTTGGGAAACCAGGTGTCAAAAAATGAAACACACTTTCATAAAAATGAAGGAATCAACTATACTAGTACCTCATATTGTTCCATGAAATGTGAGCGGACTTTGAAGCTCTAGATCCCTTCCACCAAAAATCCAATGAGTTGTCCCAATGTAAATAAATAGATAACGGAGACCCAACGATGTCAATCTATTCAAAAATCACAATAATTATCTATAAAAAGCATTGAATTCAAAATTCAAAAAACGAAATCATGTGGATGATTGAGAATCATTATGGGTAGGTTCTATCTAGACTCTCCCCTCTTTTACATCAAAGGATCTCATATTCCTAATATACATTTTACTATGAAATTTCCAAATAAAAAGGGATACACAATAATCTTATGTTTTTAATCAAGAAAAAACCAAAAGCTCTGATTTTATTTTATAATGAATCGACCCTGGAAACCACTCAACAGAACCCCTGAACTAACCCATCAAAAAGCATGAAGGGAATTTTCAATCCCCACAGGCAGGAAAAATGAGTTTGGACAACATAGAAACTACCTTGAGAATAGTTTTTCCCAAACCCAAGATACAATAGTTGAAATAAATAAATATCATTATAACATGTAATAACCAACTACCACAATACAACCCATTTATATATTCAAAATATCAATCCCTAATTAAAATAATACTTGTAGGAAAGACAAATAGGAACATAACTAACATAAAAAAAATACTAAAACTAATCTACTTGATTTTGGATCAAAACGAACTCTATGATTCCTTCAGTTTCACAAATCCTCTAAACTCAACTCATATTATCCAAGATGAACAAGGAGGATCAAACTGAGAATCTAGAATATTTATTTTTATAGGTGTGAGCTAAAAATTCCAATTGGTCACCAAAACTAACCAAAACTATGAAATTATTTTATTATGGAAATCAATCGATCATTGTCTAAAAATAAAACAACAATTTATGATTTTCATATATAAAACACATGGAAAACAAAATAACTCCATAAATCACATTGAAATCATTTTTCCTTTTCCCTAAAACTAAACAAATTGGTTTTATATGAAAATCCACCAACATAATAATTTTATAAAATCCACACATAGACATTTAATTTGTCAAAATAATGTCACATTTGTTTAATCGAAATGAAAATATTCACATTATAACATTCAATCCACTGAATCCATATTTAAATAACAAAAAAATTTCAAAATCCACCATAAATTACTCAGATAAGATTCTTTATAAATTCAAAATATGTTTCCAAAAACATATTTGAGAACAAATATTGAAATAAAAAACCCAAATCACATTGGTTTAGAACAAAATATTTTCACCAATTATATATCAAAAGGAATATAAAGTAAATATAAGAATGGAAGTTTCCATATCAATAAAATTAGAGGAGATGATAGAATTAGTCATCATATCATACTCCCTTGATTCACGTAATCACTGAGTAAAAAAAATTAGTTATTGTCTTACCCAACTCACTAAAATGAGAAGATCTAACTATATAAGGGTATAACCAACTGAAATAGCCATCAGCAAATTCTATGTCCATATATTCTACCAGGTATACCACCAAAGCACCCCAATGGTGAAAAACACCAACCTAACCCATGTGACAAGCTAGGATGGTGGGTAACCAAGGACATGTGAACCAACTAGAATAATTTCATAGATCTTTTACATAGTACCCAATATCCCATGAACAATAATGGAAGTGTGTCATAGATCAAAAAATCCAAGTATAAAAGTAACCACATATCAGGGACCCAATTATGAAAATACCCATACATTAAATTCACACAAGTCATAACAAGCACATTCCCACATAAGGGGAGAAACATACCCCACATAGTGATCAGAACCCTTTGCAAGGGGTATACAGAAAAGAGAAAATCAAGGGTTCCATCAACATACATTGTTTAAAAACAATGTTACAAATGGAATTTTAACAAAAAATATAGCATATAATGATATTATCTTTCACATTTAATTAATTACATTCAAAACACCATTTGTAAAATGATTGAAAACTCCAATGAATTTAAAAGATTTCAATATAACCCTTTCACAAGGGCACTCTTCATTGAAAATTACAAAAAAAATTCAAAAATAATTTATTCCTATCGTACTTTTTACAAAAAACCACATATAATTTTTCTTAAATGATCAAATAAATCGACCATTTCATTCAAAAAATTTCAAATATATCCCTTAATAATTGTCTTCTTCATTAAAAACCAAAATAATGTTCAAAAGGGAAACTATTTCTACCAACCACATTTAAACTATCCAAGAAGGTATTTTATATGTAGGGGGGGGGGGGGGTAAACCACACACACATTTCAAATAACCACTTAGAAAAATATTTAAACACCCATTTATAATCATTTTGTGGCCCATGCCTCAATTCAAAACCAAAATCCCTTAAAAACCGATTTTTTACTCATTGAAATCCATGGCTAGGATAAAACCAATTTATCCTAATGAAAAATATTTCAAAATACATAATTCATTTCAAAAATAATCATGGTGTAGTATAAAATTAAATTGTAATCAATAAAACATGTAATTGACTTGTAAAAAAATTATGCTAAGTGTAAAAATAAAAGAAATTATTTCTAAACACCACATGTATATAAAATATAATCATAAATTTATATAATGAGAATTTAAAAATTAAAATAATTAATAGACCTAAAAAATGAAACAATTTCATAGTAACATACCTCAAATAATTAGGAACCAAGATAAAACATCTTTCAACATGTCACATTCAATAACAAACACACAATGGGAGAATAAACGACATCTAAAAAAACTAGAAACCAAAATACCCAATAATAAATCAACCTAAAACCATAAAATTGTCCAAAAGTATAACTACAATTCATGGGGAATTCAAATACAAGAGTTGGGAGAGAGATAGAAGTATGAAATAGGGAAAAAGAGTGGGAAATCACCTCAACACCTTAGGAAAACACCAATATAAGGGAATGAATCTAGGAAGGAGGAAGGTGGAACACCTACAAGGGATCCAAGGGTGATATAACTATTGTTGGGGAGAAGAGGTGTAAATATATATTAATTTGAGAGGGATATATGGAAATTACCAAAACAATCACATAAAAATATTCACATTTTGGGTGTATGGTTAGGAAAACAGTTGGGAAATCCAATGGGTGCCACGACCTTCAAAAAAATACAATCCCCATGTTCACTCATAAGAGGTTGCATTATTAAAAAAAATGTGGGTGTCACGCTAGAACAACCCCAAGGTATCAATAGACTTCTATCGATGCCTCACATAGATTGAAAATCATACATAAGATGTAAAAACGACTCTTTCTAAAACTACAGAGAAAATTGCAAACATAATGAATCGTTTATGAAGCCATGTGCATGTTGGGTGACACACCATAAAAACACATAGTACCCCAAATGATTTCTCTTAGGGGTCACATGGATTGATCTTTACCATTCATAGCATGTGCTAAAAAATGACGCTCAATTCAATATGAACTTAAAAGAATCCTCACAAAGGGTGGTTTTACACTTTTTCTCTAACCATTCATAGAAAGAATACATAAATAATTTCAATGTTCCAAACCAGTTCTCCATGGAAACACAACTCGAGTCTTCCACATACCCATATAAAACCAAATGATAAATACAACAACACAATGGGTGTCATATGTTACTTGAACATAGGTGCACCTCCACATATGAAAGAGGCAGCCTACAACTACTTAGGGTCTAGTAAGGTTTATGGGGAGATTGTACCCTCTTTACCATTGTAATGAAATAACATAATTATAGAAAAAAATATACTAGATAATATAATAAATAAATAATAATGACCATGCTTTACATAACCAAAACCCATATTGGGTAAATTCCCACAAACCAATATAGTAACTAAGTCATGTCATAATTGTGTCACGTACTAAAAAGAAACTCAAAATGAATACGCACTAACAATCCCCATATATGTTTTGATATCACGTCTAATCCCTTTAAACATGCACTATCTTATAAGCCCAAATAGATCCAAGAGTCATGATACTACATTAAACCCATTCATAAAAACAAGTAATTACTGCGTGTGTACCCAAGTTTTATGCCAGCCTGAGAAGAGTGTGAGTACAACTCTGTAGGCTACCACCCATGGTTTATAACTTTATATATAGATTAAGAAAATGTATATTGAATTTCAACAAATAAAGTAAAATTAGTGAATATAAACTAGTTTTTCATAATTAAACATATTGTTTGAAAAAATCAATCAGGGTAGTTCTTTTGTGCTGATTGTCCTTATTTACAAGGTTAGTTGTTGTTGAAGAAGGATAATTATCAAAGGTGGTTTAACGATGGTGCTTGAATTTCTAGTATTGTATAGAATGAGATTTCTGATCTTGTTGAGTGCAATATATATTATCTCACAGTGTGAGAGATGTTTGATCTCTTGGAGTGTGAGATGTATGATCTCACAGAGTTTAAATATGAATTGATCTCAGCGAGTGTGAATTCTATAAATGATCATGCATTGGAGTAAAAATAAGGACCACTAAATTATAATAAAATATTACCTTGATATCATATTATGAACATGAATAAAATGAAAAATTATTATTGGATCTTATAGAGATATCATACGAAGAACATTAAGAAACTGAATTATTAAAATGTATTTCACAGAAAGATCATACAATGAACATGGAGAAATAAAATGTTTTTCAGAAGATATCATGGTTAGTTCAAATAAAAAACACATGATTGTCATTTGATCTAGTGAAGCAGTCATCTGATGTTTGTGATGAATAAAATATGTTAATATTGCAGGAATATTATAGTCATTTGAAATCACACAACGACATGATTGAAATTAGATCAAGTGATGGGGTCACAGGATGTTCTTGAAGACAACGACACTGGCCACATGATTGTATTTGGATCTCATGATGGGATCATGTGAAGTGAATGATTTCCAGTGGATATTATGATAGGATCTTGGGAAGTGTTGGAAGATAGTGTAGATAACCAATTTATTTTCATCGGATATCATGATGGTATAATGTGACACACTCAAAGACAATGTGTATGATCTTACAAAGAACATGAGACACGTGGCAGGTGATCTTGTGAAGTGATTGTGACATGTGGCAGGTGATCACATGGAGATATCATCATTAGAACATATATAAAATTAATGAGGCGGTAGAATTTATTGATGACAAAGATATTTAGATCTAAGGTAGTGTTATTTTTCCTACAAATACACAATGAACCATCCTTAAGAGATGAAATAGGTTTGATTAATATATCTATCCAAAGAAATATCCTGGGAAGGGGTTTTTCTTAGGTGATTGAAATCAGATTTGTGTTTCACATAAAAATAATAAAATCTTATGCTGAAATATCACGATATTCATAAAGAGATGAAAATATTTTGAAGGGGCATCATGATGGTATGTTGATAAAAGAAGTATGCATAGGGTGTTTTCACAAATAGAAATACCCATTGATATCACATGATTTTTATAAACTGAACACGGTCTTTCACCGATTTCTTTTGACTTTCCTAAGCTACACGAAGTCTTTCAATCAATAAGAATAGTATAATGTATCAAAATACACATGATCTGAACAGTGTCTTATGATTCATGTAAATATAATATTGTCTTGTGATACATGATAATAAAATAGTGTCTTGTGATTCGTAAGAGAAGTATAGGATATCAGGGAGGGGTATTATTATTATGTCTCATAGAAGGGTTATATGTTAGTATCTCACCCATGGGGTATCACATAATGGTATTATAGAAGGGTTACATTCTAGGGTATTTCACAAGGGATCTCACATGAGGATCTCTTGAAATATATGCATTATAGGATCTCATGAAAAGGGTCACATTATGAGGTCTCATATAGGGGTAACAAACTAGGTTCATTCACAATGCGAAACATGAATACATAACCTTGTGAGGAATATCATTTTTTTATTTGAATTTAGAAGAATTAGAACTCAAAGGATCTTCACTATGTGAAATACTTGTAAGAGTTTATTCAGTTTTACATCTAAGGTTGGGAAAGGAAGATTGGAATCTCATAAAGGTCTTTCCAGATTGAAGAGGTGTTTCCATGATATATCATGGAAATGTGATGCTTGAGGTGACATTCACATCAATTCTATAGAAGAGAACATGATGCTCAAAGGCACCAATCATACTTTTAGTGCATGTATCAATAATAAAGATACTATTATTTGGTATGTGTGTCGATTTTCATTCCTTCAAATGTAGTGATAATAAGAGAGAATTGTGGGGGATATCATACCATTTAGGTAGTAAACCTACCCAAAAATAATAATGGTATTGAGCCCCAAAATGTGTGACATTTCCTAAACCAACCATTGGTTTATTTAGTAGATCTTGTACATTGGTACATTACTTAGGTGTAATCCTTATACGTAGACGAGTGAAGATGATCCAAGTAAAAATTAATGATTCCTTGTGATTAATTTCAAAATTTAATTTATATTCATTATCATTAGATTATATTGAAATGTATAAGATAAATATTAACACGAAAGTGAAATAAAAGTGACCCTAGTAATAATGAAGTCCAGATATAGTGGGGTAGTAAGATGTTTGAAAATATTATCCATACCGTGATTCACCCCCATTAGGGTATCTAATCCCATTGTGTGCATATAAATTGGTATTAGAGCATATGATTTTTTGTTTTGTTTTTTTCTCTCACAAGGTTCACTCGATTGTTAAAATTATTTTTTGAGTTCTCCCTTTTTTCAGATATTCATGGAAAAGGGATGAATATTGAAGAAGAAGTATATTTCCATTGGAATTCATCAGAGTGAAAGTGTATGTGGAAAGAGAGTGATTTAGAATATAGAAACCAAAAATGTACTCAAAATTAGTTTGGAATGATCAAAAAATGAAACTATATAATCATTTAATGATGATATAAGAATGATTGCAGAACTAGACAACCCATTTGAAGTTGGAACTATAGATAATGATGATATTCCATGAAGGGAAAATGTGGAATTTATTCATGGGACCAAGTAATTGGAAAAAATGTAAATAAGAAAAATAAGTCTCAACATATCAAGATCCATGATCAAAAAATGATGACAATAACATAAAATATTTAAATAAAATACTTGTAGACGTTTCCATATAACAAATGCTGAATAATTATTTCAGAGACGAAGAACTGAAAGTGATGCAAAAAAAATATGGAAAAATAGCTAATAAAAAAGGAATGAATATGAACAAAAAATAAATTTATAATTTAGAATAATTTAATGGTAATACTGATGAAAAAAATCAAAATTGGTTTTGGAGAATTCGTAATTTAAGAATTCCATTGCATAGATTATTTCTAAAATAATGGAGCAAACATTCATAATGGATAATCTCCCCCAGGAATTGGAAGGTGACATGACTAGTGATAATAATCTAAACGGATAACATAATGATTAACTTGAATATTGGGATAAGAAGGTTCAATAATTGAGAGAAGATCTAGATTCACTCATGAAATTAGTGATGAAACCTAATGTCAAAGACAACCTAAAATTGATGGATGATTTTCAATTATTATTTAATTATACATCAGTAGGTAATAGTGAAATGATAAGAAAATGTGTTATTATTTAAGAAAAATATTAAATGACTATCTAATCCCAAATTCAATGTAGAATGAAAAAATATGGTACTGGATTTGATTTTTTCTCTCCCATGCAATAAAAGAGATGATTCAAGAACAACTATTGAAATAATAAATATCTTATAGGTGGTGGAAACATATCTATGAAGACTTATAAAAAGAGGGATGAAAACATGTACAATTTCTAGGGTATGTATGTTCTTATTTCATGTTTTTTTTCTATGGGATATCATGTTTTGAATTGTGAATTCAAGGTTTCTTTTAGATATTTTTGGTGGTTTTTGATATGATTGAAATTGTTGGGTCCCCTTTAACTATTAAGTGATTTTGGGGACCACTCTATGGATTTTAGGTGTAAGGGAACTTGAGATGCACAGTTAGCTCTCATTTCATTAAAACCCTTGAGCTTCTTGGTTAGTCAGTTCTGCAATTTTTTTAATGTGTGTTTCATTTTTAACCCTAGTATCCTAACCCACTATTTTGAAGGGATTTGTAGCACTTTTCCACCCTCCAACCCATTTTGGGTTCTTCATGAATTCTTAATGTGTACAATAATAGTATACTCTTATTTGAGGTAGAATTATTATCTATTTCCATTTATGGATTTGGTTCTTATGATGATTTATTGATTCTTGTGTAGTTCTCATGTGCACTTATATTTGGAAACCATATTTTGAAAATAAATGGTTTTTGGGAAAATGGTTGTTTTCAATGTTTGTTTGGGGAATAAATTTGATGAGTGAATTCCCATGGTTTTATGAATGTTGTGGTCCACTTTTTGTATTTGGTAAATGAAGACATTCAAAAAGTTATTTGGGTTTTTAGAAAATATGGAAATTGTATTTAAAAAGTGAGGAATCTTTCAAAAGTAATATTGGATGCTTGGTTTTCAATGTGTAGAGGTATTTAGGATTGAATTTTGTGGTTTTACATATTTAAGGAAATTTTCATGTTCCACAACTGTTATTGTCATGACCCCCTCCCCACAAAGTGTACCCCTCCTGGGCCGGCAATGTTGGAAGAGAGATAATGACCCCTGAGTCCCGCCTCCAGTAGGCCCCGGGTTGGCGACTAGCACCGAGGGTATAATAAACATACAAATGGGAGGCATTACCCTCTAAGGGAACACATGAAGAAGAGAGAGACAGAATAGACTCCAATCAACTCCAACTCAGAACTAAAATATAAAAGAAACCCAAGTACATATATGAAATTTCATGAAAAGTACTACAACTGAAAGGGGAAACTAAAAGTACCCATATGAATGTAAAACGGCTGCGACCACAAGCCCGAACAACTCCTCCTCCAACCACAAGTAGTAGTAACCAACTTGATCCCCAACCTGCTCTAAGTGACCTGAAAAACAGTTTATATATACATAGGGTGAGTATAACAGTATACTCAGCAGGATCCTCCACAAGTCTCTCGTGCAAAAGTAAAGAAAGCAAGCTAAAGCCCAGTGAACAACAAGTGAAACTAACTCGTCACCTAAACAGGTATAATAAGTTACCAACCTCACCATGGCTACTCTCACCAAGTAACGCATACAATAATATAGAATATAATAATGAATATCAAGGGTACCCCGCTACTACTTCCCCACTGGTTTTCTGCTTTTCCCCAACGACAAACGTCATGTGCATCTCTCTCCAAAGGCTTGCCCGCAGAAACCTTGGCTACGATCCACAATCTGCACCTCGTGCACCACATAGGCTTGCCCGCAGACACCTGGGCGAAGCACCACACCATCCTTACAACCAAAAGTAACCGGGTAGTTTCCGGGAGCCACCACAGCTCGCATAACGTGTATCATATGTCGGTTAAAATACCTCAAGCCATTACATCCCATACTCCGAGTAAGGATCCTCAAGCCATCATAGCCTATACACGTTACACCTATAGTAGCCCATAGGATACTATATCTAGAATATATGTCTGTGAATAACCACAAGCCATTACAGTCCTCTACACACATATATGGGGTAACTAACCACTGTGCCTCATGGAACAAGTATCTACCAAGAGAAGAGAGTGGGGCCAAAGGGGGTAGTCAGCCATTCAACCTCCCATCAGAATGTTGGGGAAAACACCCCCTAGGGCTCAGAATCCCCAGGGTGTCAGTTGACCTTACCGATAGGGTGGAGTAGCGTATAGAAACACAAAAAGTACACAATATATATACAACTCACATCCACACTATGGGCATTACCTAGTCATAGATACAACTGCAGCTAACGTCTCTCAGACCCCAGGCTGCTACTTTTAAGACTAGGTGTCCTATAAGCACACAAACATTTGAAATGCTATATTAGATTAATCCATTCTCATTTTATCAGTTCCACTATACATTAATTACTTCTTTAAACATTAGTTAACAATGAATAATTTAGCATTAAACTTCATTAGAATCACACAAAAAAAATCAACTGCTCCTTTTAAGATTCACATCACCATTAAATTCTAGTATCTCCATCCCCGTGGATTTTCACCATTTAATCAAATATTCATTATAGAATTACTTTTCCATATTCCCAGGCATTTTATAAAAGCATCCTATGCTTATAAACACAAAGGAGGCTCAACAAGGTGAGTAGATATACTACCCATAGAGTCTTTTCCGCCTATAGAAAGAGCATAGACCCATTCTCCCTCGAGAGGATAAACACGGAAAGCACGTGGCATACCCCACGCGTCTTTTCCTCCTTCGGAAGAAGGGTATCAAGACCAGCTACCTTGAGTAGTGGGGAAAAGCAAAGCAGATTAAGATTCAAAGAAAACCATAAGCATCCAGCAACCACATCTATCCCATTCCATCACCCCTGGTGTCCTCCCCGACACCCACATGCATAAACTGATGTATCTCGCCACTCTAGGCGTCATCTGCTGCCACAACAATAAGGCCTCCATGCCTCCACATATCACAACAGCCATCCAGGCTCACATCACAGTACAAGCAGCATTAAAACAACAGTCACAGCCATGGGCTCTTGACCATTTGACAAACAAGAGGGTACCTGAGAACCCTTTTAGAAATTCCCACATAATCTGTTCTTTAATCAATATTGAATTAGCAGATTTGTTATTCGTAGGTTCCAATTATGGGATACCTAATCTGTAATCTATCACAATTAAATAACCATTCTTACTTCCCTAATTTGATTATCCTCAATTTAGAACAACTACAACAATAGAAATAACCAGATTAATTTACATGCCTCTTTATCTTTATCCAGTTAATTAAAAATTATTTCTGGCTTTACATTCATTATCAATCTCTACCATGAACGAACAACAACTCAAAGAAATCATAGATATCACTCTATCTTGCAAAACATGAGGCAACCATTATCACGGTATAAAGAAACAACATGTGATCAACCAATTATCTTAATCCGGTTCAAGTATTTAATTAGGACAATTTCATTGTGATCCAAAGGGATAAATCTTGCTAATTCTACGATTCCACATATACAATTAGAAAAGCCATGAATCCCCTACCTGGAAGAGTTCTTGACGTCCTTTATCCACACAACGGGTCAAAATCCTCCTCTTGTGACAACTACATCCACCGGAGGATGCCACGGTATGACAATACCAACCAACCCCATGAAAAACCCATTAGAATCTTTGAAATTACATGGTATAATATGGAAGGGAGAAACAAGAGAAGAGGATCCCCAAAGGAATGATGAAAAAACATACCTTATTGGGAAGATTGACCGACATAGTTCAGTTGCATCCAAATAGAGCAGAACCAATCCTAGGAGTTAAGATTGATTGTGCAACTCATACGGGAATGATTTAAAGGTTCTAGCATCTCTTAGATGATAACAAAGGGAAAGAACAAGGGAGAATGATATCTCATCCCTTTTTGAAGATTTAACGAGGTGACGGTTTAAGATCCGGTTAATTCTCCATTAAAAATGGATCGCATTAACCCACGTGGTTTGACCATGTAATTACATCCCGGCCATAGGAATAATTAATATAGGATTTATGGCATTCAAATCAGCCTTAATAGTCCTTAAAATAAGCCTTTAAATGTATATTATGTCAAAAGAAACGTCAAAAGGGGCAAAAATGTAGGAGTCTGGAAACACTGTTCACCCACCATTACTATACAAGAAACCGATCTGTGAAACCGATCCCTCAGAGCGATCTGTGAAACCGATCTGTTAAACCGATCTATGAAACTAATCTGTGAAACCGATCTGTGAAACCGATCTCTGAAACCGATCTGTGAAACCGATCTGTGAAACTGATCTGTGAAACTGATCTGTGAAACTGATCTGTGACACTGATCTGTCAGACCGATCTGTGAAACCGATCTGTACAACTGATCTCTGAAACCGATCTGTAAAACCAATCTATCAGACCGATCTCTGAAACCGATCTGTCAGACCGATCTGTGAAACCGATATGTGAAACCGATATGTGAAACCGATATGTGAAACCGATCTGTGAAACCGATCTATGAAACCGATCTATCAGACCGATCTGTAGAACCGATCTGTCTGACCAATCTGTGAAACCGATATGTCCGACCGATCTGTGAAACTGATCTATGAGACCGATCTATCAGACCGATCGGTGAGACCGATCTGTTACTGTTCATAAAACTGGAAACACTGTTCACAGAACTGGAAAATTGGCAAAGTGTTGGGGATAAGTCACCTTGACCTCCCGAAACACCTCCAACACCACATTTTCAAAAAGTAATGAACCAGAGAGGTCTGAGCCATTACATTAGATACCTCTCAAAATATTATCTTCCTCGAGAATTGAAACCCAACCCAGAAGAAAAAAGGGGTCCGAACAACCACCCCATAAGATACCCCTCAGGGGAAAACCACCATGAGTTGTTCGAAAGCTGGAAAAAAACTACAACATCCAAGAGAAAGGAACAATCAATCCATATCCATACCATTGAAACATAACATCACATGAAAAGTACATAAAAAAACATGAAAGGTCTAACCATAGAGGGAACATCATTACATGAAAGGAGTTAAACATTAAACAACTCTGGGTACTGAGCACGTATCTGTGACTCACGCTCCCAGGTACTCTCCTCCATGCCACCATGTTGCCACAAGACATGAACTAAGTGGATATAATGCCCATGAAACACCTTCTCCTTGTGGTCTTGGATCTCCACAGGTCGCTCCTCGAAGGTTGCATCATCATCAATATCGATCTCTCACCAATCGATAACATGAGATTCATCATGAAGATAACGACAGAGCTGTGATACATGGAAAACATCATGTATCTGACTCATATGGGGAGGAAGTGATACTCGATACGCCACAGCTCCAACACGAGCTAACACCTCCAAAGGCCCAACAAACCGGGGAAAAATCTTACTTCCACGACCAAAACTTCGATGCCCACGACGGGGAGTCACCTTTAGAAACACATGATCCCCAACATTAAACTCTAAGGGTCTCCTTCTTTGATCAGCATATGATTTCTGATGAACCTGTGCTATCTTCATCCTCTCACGAATCACCTGAACCATCACTATTGTATTCTGCACTAGTTCTGGTCCGAGAATTGCTTACTCTATGACCCTAGTCCAGCACAACGGAGAATGGCAGGGCCAACCATACAAGGCTTCAAACGGTGCCATACCGATGGTAGAGTGAAAACTATTATTGTAAGTGAACTCTACCAAGGGTAAGTGCTTCATCCATGAACCTCCAAAATCATGAACACAAGAGCACAGCATGTCTTCAAGAGTCTGGATGGTTCGATCTATCTGACCATCCGTTTGAGGATGAAAAGCAGTGCTAAGGCACAGTTGAGAGCCAAAAGAATGCGGGATACCTCTCCACACCCTGGAGGTAAAACGAGGATCTAGATCAGAAATGATCGTCCTAGGTACTCCATGAAGTCTCACCACCTCCTCTAGATACTTCCTAGAAAAAACCTCCACTGAGCTTGACTCCTTGATCGCTATGAACTGGGCTGACTTTGTTAAACGATCCACTACCACCCATATAGCATTATGTCCTCCCGGAGCTCGAGGTAAACCTGTAACAAATTCCATTGAGATGTCCTCCCTCTTCCATTGAGGAATCTCTAATTTCTGGAGAAGACCACCAGGAACACGGTGTTCGACCTTCACCTTCTGGCAGACTAAACATCGAGACACACACTCTGCAACCACACGTTTCATCCTAGGCCACCAATACTAACTCCTCAAGGATCGGTACATCTTCGTCACACCAGGATGTATTGCCAAGGGTGAACTATGGAACTCTCTAAGAACCATCTCGCACATCACCAAGGAACAAAAAGACTGCCATGATACAACACTCGGTGTGGTTCATCCTCCGACCAACCATTAGGGGCCTCACCACAAACAACTCTGTCTCTCCAGACATGCACCTCTAGATCACCCAACTGAGACTCTTCCACCATCTACACCAGGGATGACTGCACCATCATCTGGAAAAGACAACCTCTACCCCCAACTTCTCCCATATCAAGATGCAAAGCTGATAGATCTTCCATCACTCTCCAGGAATCACCAGATTCACACACAACATCATTACGTGAATTTTGGCTAGTGCATCAGCTACAACATTCCATTTTCCAGGTGTATATGATATTTCAAAGTCGTATTCTTGCAAGAACTCCATCCACCAGTGCTGCCGCAAATTCAAGTCATGTTGGGAGAAAACATACCTCAAAATCTTATGATCGGTGAAAACCAAAAAGTTCTCACCAATGAGGTAATGTCTCCACAACTTTAGAGAAAACCCCACGGCTGCCAACTCAAGATCATGGGTGGCATAGTTGCATTCATGGGGACGCAACTGTCGAGACCCATAAGAAACAACTAACCTCTACTGCATGAGAACACATCATAGCCCTAGATGTGAAGTATCACAGAAAACATCAAACTGGACTCCCTCCACTGGAAGACAAAGGACTAGAGCACTTACCAACTTCTCTTTTAGATACTTGAAAGCTGCCTGACACTGATCAGTCCATATGAACACTTGATCCTTCCTGGTCAAAGTGGTCAGAGGAGTCGCAACTCGAGTGAAATTAGCTACAAACCTCCTATAATAGCCTGCGAGGCCAAGGAAACTTCGCACCTCTGACACGGTCTTGGGGGCTGCCCAAGACACCACTGCTTCTATATTCGACGGATCCACAGCTACTCCCTGTTGGGACACAACATGCCCCAAGAAACGAACATCTCGAGCCCAAAACTCACACTTCTGCAACTTCTCAAACAACTGATGTTGGCGAAGAAGTCCCAAAACGGCTCGTAGATGCACTGCATGATCCTCTTCAGATGTGTAGTACAGAAGGATGTTGTCGATGAAAACCACAAAAAACATGTCCAGGAATTCATGGTACACAGCATTCATCAACCCCATGAAAATAGCTAGAGCATTCATCACGCCGAATGGCATTACAACGAACTCATAATGCCCATGATGACAACAGAAAGTATTGTTCGGGATATCCTCATCCTTTACACGCTTCTGATGATATCCTGACTGCAATTTGATCTTTGAGAACCAACTTGAACCCTTCAGTTGATCGAATAGGTCATCAATCCGCAGAAGAGGATAGCGGTTCTTTATTGTCACTTTGTCTAATCGACGATAATCGACACACAATCACAAACTGGTGCACCCCACGGTGACACATTTGGCCAAACAAAACCACACTGCAACAGACCATCAAGTTGAATACGTAGCTCTCATAACTCAGAAAGGGTCATCCTATACGGTGACATAGAGATAGGAGACGCTCCCGGCTGTAGCTCGATCCCAAACTCGATCTCTCATCGAGGGGGTAAGGATACAACCTCTTCTGGAAAGACGTCAGGGTACTCTTATACGACTCTAGGAAACACCAACTGTTGAAACTCTGAATAACCCATTATCATCCCAGCCATCATGGATGATAAGGACGGAACTTGTCTATGACTCATTCGAGGATATCTCTCAACAACAAACACAATTTTCTCTCCATCTACATCAAATAAAATGACCTTCTTCCTATAGCAATCCACAATAGCCTGCACCGAATACAACCAATACATGCCGAGTATAACATACTATGGTTGTATTCGTAAACATAGGAAATCTCCCCAAGAGCGGTGTTGCCCCAACATTAGCACACTGTCTCTACATACTTCAAACAAGTCGGCTCGACCTCCAATTGGCGTATTCAACGCCAAGGGCACTAGAAGCCTCTCTACCTCAAGTCCCAAAGCATGGACAAGGGTAGGTGATATGAAGGAGTGCGTTGCTCCTGAATCAAACAAGGCATACACCAGGGTAGAAAACAAGCAAAGGGTACCTCGAACGACAACTGGATCGCCTGGGGGTGTCAACGCTAGAGCATGAAGCTGACCCCGACCTCCTCCACGGCCTCTCTGACCATTATGACGACCACCACCATGGCCGAACTATGCTCTCTGAGGACGGGGAGCATCATGGGGATGTCCTCTGCCTTCTCTATCTACCCTCGGGTGATCTAAAGCTGGTGCAACCTACTGCTGCTGCCTCGGCTGGAACTGCCTCAACGGAGGAACCTGGAGCAGAGCGCCTGGTGCACGACGACTGCTCTGAAAGGTCAGGCACTCCTGTTGCTGATGACCACATCCACCCCAAGAAAAACAAGTGCCTGATCCCTTGTCATAGGCCTGAGAGTTACTGCCTCTATAGAAACGAGATGGTAAGGGCTAGGACCTACCTCCAGGTTAATAGAAACTCTTCTGCCCTGAAAACTGGGAACCTCGGACCATAGCTCTACTTCGTGAGGAATCATGATGATTCCCCTCTTGTGAAGACCCGATCCTGGACGAAGTCCTCTCAGCAACCTCTGCCCTCGCCAACACCTCAAGATATGTCTTTAGCATAAATGGGGTGACCTGTCGCTGGATCTCGAGATGCAAAGCCTCCTCGAAATGCCTTGCCCTAGCCTCCTCATCTGGTAACAGGTCTGAATCATATCGTAGAAGGTTCCTGAAATGGATTACAAACTCCTGAACACTGGAGCTCCCCT
Organism: Viscum album; assembly: GCA_963277665.1. NCBI lineage: Eukaryota > Viridiplantae > Streptophyta > Magnoliopsida > Santalales > Viscaceae > Viscum > Viscum album. The sequence goes on from OY728128.1 coordinate 332,489,299, forward strand.
GTCGAAGGGTAAGAAGCTCCTGGTGACTGGACTCCATTGCAGTCGAAGAAAGATACTCGACCCTAAACCTATCTCAAAACTCCTCCCATGAGATCGTTGACTCCTCACGATCCCCGAGGAACAAGAACCACCACTGCCTCGCTGCTCCACGCAGCATCGTCACAACCAAGGACACCTAGTGTTCCTTTCAAGTATGAATTGAACTGAAGACTATCTCGACCTCCTCCAACCAGTCTTCTGTGACTACATCTGAAACAGAGTCCTCGTACTTCTGTAGACTCTGGCGCTGAAACTCTTGGAGTGTCTTCCTCCAAATGTCATCATCGTCAACCTCTACCCGGTGGCGATCTGCTGGAATAGCCTGCTGGGAATCTTCTATGCAAACCTGATGAGGACGTCGACCTGGAGCCATACCTGTAAAATAACAACTGTTAGAGCTTCATAGCCTGGAATATGGAAGACTCAACATTAATTAATTAATTGTTTTGTTTTATTAATTTTTAGGTTACCTATCCCAAGGTCTACCCATTCAAACATAGGAGCAAAGAATAATGATGCATGATCCTTCCCTAGGTCTCTACCCTACAACCAGTATCATTTTGTTTAGTAGCCATCGTAAACTTAAATCTCCGTGCAACAGATCATAGGGGTCCCTAAACGCCTATGTCTTTGCCAGTCTCTAGGGTTTAGCCCACTTTCTAAACATGAATGACACTGTTGCCCTACCATCCCATTCATCCTCACCTGTGCCTAACTCCAAACTCCATCCTATCCCTCAACCAGACCTCTGATACCACTCTGTCACGACCCCCTCCCCACAAATTGTACCCCTCCTGGGTCGGCAATGTGAGAAGAGAGATAATGACCCCCGAGTCCCACCTCCAGTAGGCCCTGGGTTGGCGAATAGCACCGAGGGTATAATAAACATACAAATGGGAGGCATTACCCTCTATGGTAACACATGCAAAAGAGAGAGATAGAATAGACTCCAATCAACTCCAACTCAAAATTGAAATATAATAGAAAACCAAGTACATATATGAAATGTCATGAAAAGTACTAAAACTAAAAGGGGAAACTAAAAGTACCCAAAAGAATGTAAAACGGATGTGTCCACAAGCCCGAACAACTCCTCCTCCAACCACAAACTAGTAGTAACCAACTTGATCCCCAACCATCTCCAAGTGACCTGAAAAACAGTTTATATATACATAGGGTGAGTATAACAGTATACTCAGTAGGATCCTCCCCAAGCCTCTCGTGCAAAAGTAAAGAAAACATGCTAAAGCCCAGTGAACAACAAGTGAAACTAACTCGTCACCTAAACAGGTATACTTAGTTTTCAACCCCACCATGGATACTCTCACCAAGTAACGCATAAAAGAATATAGCATATAATAAAGAATATCAAGGGTACCCCGCTACTACTTCCCCACTAGTTTGTCGCTTTTCCCGAACGACATACGTCCTGTGCATCTCTCTCCAAAGGCTTGCCCGTAGACACCTGGGCGAAGCTCCACAATCTGCACCTCGTGCACCACATAGGCTTGCCTGCAGACACCTGGGCGAAGCACCACACCCTCCTCACAACTAAAAGTAACCAGGTAGTTTCTGGAATCCACCACAGCTCGCATAACGTGTATCATACGTCGGGTATAATACCTCAGGCCATGACATCCCATATTCCGAGTAAGTATCTTCAAGCCATCATAGCCTATACACGTTACACCTATAGTAGCCCATAGGATACTATATCCAGAATATATGTGTGTGAATAAACACAGGCCATTACAGCCCTCTACACACATATATGGGGTAACTAACCGTAGTGCCTCATGGCACAAGTATCTACCAAGAGAAGAGAGCGGGTCCAAAAGGGGTAGTCAGCCATTCGACCTCCCATTAGAATGTTGGGAAAACACCCCCGTAGGGCTCAAAATCCCTAGGGTGTCAGTTTCCCTTACTGATAGGGTGGAGTAGCGTATAGAAACACAAAAAGTACAGAATATATATATAACTCACATCCACAATATAGGGCATTACCTAGTCTTAGATACAACTGCAGCTAACGTCTCTCAGACTCCAGGATGTTACTTTTAAGACTAGGTGTCCTATAAGCACACAAAAATTTGAAGAGCTTTATTTGATTACTCCATTCTCATTTTATCAGTTCCAATGTACATTAATTAATTCATTAAACATTAATTAACAATGAATAATTTAATATTAAACTTCATTAGCATCACACCCAAAAAATCAACTGCTCCTTTTAAGATTCACATCACCTTTAAATTATAGTATCTCCATTCCCATGGATTTTCACCATTTATTGATACATTCATTACAGAATTACTTTTTCGTATTCCCATGCATTCTAGAAAAGAATCCTATGCTTCTAAACACAAATGAGGCTCAACACGGTGAGTAGATATACTACCCGTCGAGTCTTTGACACCTATAGAAAGAGCATAGAACCATTCTCCCTCGAGAGGCTAAACACGGAAAGCACGTGGAATACCCCTTGCTTCTTCGCCTCCTTCAGAAGAAGGGTAGCAAGACCAGCTACCTTGAGCAGTGGGGAAAAGCAAATCAGATTAACATTCAAAGAAAACCACAAGCATCCAGCAACCACATCCATCCCATTCCATCACCCCTGGTGTCCTCCCCGACACCCACATGCATAAACTGATGCATCTTACGACTCTAGGCGTCATCTGCTTCCACAACCACAAGGCCTCCATGCCTCCACATAACACTACAGCCATCCAGGCCAACATCACAGCATATGAAGCATGAAAAAAATAGTCAAAACCACGGGCTCTTGACCTTTTAACAAACAAGAGGGTAACTCGGAACCCTTTTAGAAATTCCCACATAATCTGTTCTTTAATCCATATTGAATTAGCAGAATTATTATTCGTAGGTTCCAATTACGGGATACCTAATCGGTAATCTATCACAATTAAATAACCATGCTTACTTCCCTAATTTGATTATCCTCAAATTAGAACAACTAAAACAACAAAAATAACCAGATTAATTTACATGCCTTTTTATCCTTAGGCAATTAATTAACAGTTAATTCTGGCTTTACGTTCATTATCAATCTCTATCATGAACGGACAACAACTCAAGTAATTCATAGATATCACTCTATCTAGAAAAACATGATGCAACCGTTATCATAGTATAAACAAACAACATGCGATCAACCAATTATCTTAATCCAGTTCATGTATTTAATTACGTCAATTTCACTATAATACAAAGGGATAAATCATGCTAATTATACGATTGCACATATACAATTAGAGAAGCCATGAATCCCCTACCTAGAAGAGTTCTTGACGTCCTTTATCTACACAACAGGTCAAAATCCTCCTCTCATGACAACATCATCCACCAGAAGTTGCCATGGTACGACAGTACCAACCAACCCCAAGAAAAACCCATTAGAATCTTGGAAATGACATGGTATAATATGGAAGGGAGAAACAAGAGAAGAGTATCCCCAAAGGAACGACGATAAAACATACCTTATTGGGATGATTGACCGACAAAGTTTGGTTGCATCCAAACAGAGCAGAACCAATCCTAGGAGTTAAGATTGATTGTGAAACTCCTACGGGAATGATTTAAAGGTTCTAGCATCTCTTAGCAGAGAACAAAAGGAAAGAACAAGGGATAATGATATCTCGTCCCTTTTTGAAGATTTAATGAGGTGACGGTTTAAGATCCGGTTAATTCTCCATTAAAAACAGATCACATTAACCAACACAGTTTGACCATGTAATTACATCCCGGCCTTAAGAATAATTAATATGGGATTTGTGGCATTTGAATCGGCCTTAAGAGTCCTTAAAATAAGGATTTAAATGTATTTTACGTCAAAAGAAATGTCATATGGGGAAAAACTGTAGGAGTCTGGAATCACTGTTCACCCACTGTTACTGTACCTGAAACCGATCTGTGAAACTGATCTGTCAGACCGATCTGTGAAACCGATCTGTCAAACCGATCTGTGAAACCGATCTGTGATAACGATCTGTGAAACCAATCTGTGAAACAGATCTGTGAAACCGATCTGTGAAAGTGATCTTTGAAACCGATCTGTGAAACCGATCTGCAAAACCGATCTGTGAAACTGATTTGTGAAACTGATCTGTGAAACCGATCTGTCAGACCGATCTGTGAAACCGATCTGTGAAACCGATCTGTCAGACCGATCTGTGAAACCGATCTATGAAACCGATATGTGAAACTGATCTATGAAACTGATTTGGGAAACCGATCTGTAAAACCGATCTGTGAAACCGATCTGTGAAACCGATCTGTCAGACCGATATCTAAAACCGATCTCTCAGACCGATCTGTGAAACCGATATGTTAGACCGATTGTGAAACGGATCTGTCAGACCGATCTCTGAAACCGATCTTTCATACTGATCTGTGAAACCGATCTGTGAGACCAATCTGTCAGATCGATCGGTGAGACCGACCAGTTACTGTTCATAAAACGGGAAACACTGTTCACAGAACTGGAAAATTGGCAAAGTGTTGGGGATAAGTCACCTTTACCTCCCGGAACACCTCCAACACCACATTTTCACAATTTAATGGACCAGAGAGGTCCGGGCCATTGCAGTTATAAAATATTAAGATATCTTGTTCATTTCATTTAAATTCATGGTGTTATATATATAGCTGATTCTCCAAATCATCCAAATGGCTCCCATGAAAAAGAATTTTTCATTTATTAAAATGGATTGGTATTACCTATATAATTAAAAATACCTATTGATAAATGATTAATGGGTACAGACCTGAAATTCAAAACATTAATTTTGGAGTGTTGATTAATTATTTGGATCCCCACGAATGGGATGTGTATTCAATTACCTTTGATATGTTCAATTTTTCCCTTTTCATGTGATATTAATTGAATTGTAATGGTAATATTAATTGAGTGAATAAAATGAATGGAACACCATGTACCAAATATTTAACCATGTTCTTTCCTGCATAGGATTCATTTGTTCTATATATTGATATGCCCATGTAAGATAAGTGGGAGTGTAATGCATATATGTTTTTGAACATGATTTGACCCACCTTATGAGTTGATGTAAATTTTATTGATAAATGTGATGACCTAATAAATTATTGTGTTATTATAAAAGTGTTTTTATTATGTACCTTGGGTGTTAAATGGGTTATTTTAAAACTTTCAATGATATAGTTATTTGGAAGATGACTTATTTAGGCCCATTAATTACTTGAAGTTACTTGTGGAACACTATGTATAGACTTAGTTGACTGACTATTATTTTCCACGGGTGATCTTTGGACTCCCTCTCTGGACTACCCAAGATTATATCTGAGGTATGTTGATTACATATTCCATGGGTGACACTTGTTATTATATAAAGGACCACCAAGGATGGAATTAGTGAGAAATAATATTATACTACAAAAAAGGCATTAATAGGATTTAAATGAGGAATATAAGGATGGGATTGTATGATGCTTGGTTCATGTTATCTATGGAGCAGTACCTGAGTTCCAAATTTGTAATTACAAGGATGGTCTCACATTCATATGTGATAAATTAATGAAATTATTATATGTTGTGTATCAAAGATAAATCTCAAGCTTTTGTTCAGTAGGATACATAAACAATATTTATTTCATTACCACACTACATGTTCAAATGTGACATGTGGGGGATGCAAGGCTACAATCACTTTCATGAGGATTATTCATAATGTGAGACAAAAATTACGATTATTTTAGGTAATTTTCAGCTATGGTTGTAGAAAGTATGATAGGTTATGATTTCCATCGTAAACCAACTCTATGTAGGTTATTTATATTCTGCACTAGAATGACAATTTTTAATTCTACATGAACACTATTTATTATTTATTCATAAACATGATGAAAATAGAGACCATTGGTGGTGGCCTACATAGTGTTATCTTACACCTAGTTCCTTCCTTTATTGGGTATGTAGACATAATTCATCGATATAGGTAAAGACTAGGTAAATCAAACATTTTATATTGTTTTATTGATTTATTGTTATGATTAGGGGAGCAGAAGACATATATGAGGCTTCTAATTACAGCTACAGATAGTTCTTTGTTTCTTGTTGTATCTTTTTATACATTTATATAATATATGATGATGCATTCCAACAAGTTCTTTTTTTATAGAACCAATAATTAATCTGCATTTAAAAATGGTATTGTTTTGGATATTTTTTATTACTGCATATTTTGGAAGATTTATCTTCTTTTTGGATGATGTACTTATTATTATATTGAAAGTTGATATTATACTAATGTTTTACACTTTGATAATTATGATATTTTCTCCCCACTATTATATCAAAGACACATGTTGATAGTTGGAAGCCATTGGCATTTTGGGAGGTGCAATTGAGGCTAAATGACCACCAACATGGGGCACCATTAAGTTGATATGTGGCAGGGATATTAAAATGTGCAATTAGAGGTTTCATTTACATTCACTACTTCTTTGAGATAATATATAAAAGATTAATAATGTTATGTAATTTTGTAATGTGTTTTATCTGGTAGTTTCTATCCCATGTATAGGAAAATATTATTTTTCGGAAAAGAAAACTATTATTTTACTAGATTTAACTTTTTATAGTTTATTTCATCCCAGCGTTGGGTGATTCACATGATATATGATCTTAATATTATTATGATTTGGTTTTTAATGTTCCCATATGATATGAGGTTAATCAATCTCATGCATCGTTTTATGAACCCATTATGATTAACTTGTAATTCATTGTTCCATGAAATATATTATATGTTTATTAACATAATGAAATTATTACAATCACCTTGTGTGATATATTTTTTATTATGATAATGTAATTGTAGGTTATTGAGAATATATAAGATAGAATTACAGTTTTTAATAAACCCAAAATTAATTTCCTTTATCGGCTAATGAAGACACCATAAGCAGTCAACTATGGAACATTGATCCATGGAACATTTTTTGCATGGGCTGGAACGTGGAATGGATGGGATTAAATGGACATCATAGTCAAATTTATGAGTATGGGCCATAATAACTTTTAAATGGTTATATATCAAGTTTATTCATTTAAAATAATTTTTATGCAATTGAAATGAATTGAAATGATTGTATACCATGAAATATGATTTATAGCAGTGAACATGATAGAAATATGAATATTTTAGAAGGAATTATGCATTATCTGTTACTTTCAAATGATCATAGCGTTACCTAGACCTGAATCTAGAAGAATGAAGAGGGTTTTATTCATACATTATATGGCTTGTACCTATCCTATTATTAATTATATACCTTAATTATTTGATGAATCTTATGTTGAGTCATGTGTTAGTAATTATATTTAAAATACACACTAACGACCATGGGTCATGTTCTAGGATGGTGGAAATGACCATTCTCCAGATATGGTGGGTCCTAATATAATAGAGGAACCTCTAGTAGTACCCCTTAGTTCACCACCTATAATTTGAGATATGGATGTTGATTCCCAATTTTGACAGGGTTTAATACCAATTTTAGAGGCCATTCAAGGAGCAGTGTGACTTTCCCAACAATAGAAGATTCCTTTCATGAGTTCCTGTGTGAGAATCCATCGAAATTTTCCTGGGATGGTGGACCACATGCTAAAAAGTCAGGGATAGAGGACATTTTATTGACCATTGATCATCTCAGGACACCTTATGAGTGGATATCAAAGCATGCTGGTATATGCTATGGATTTACACTAGGAAATGGCTGGATTTTATTACTCATATGGATCCTCATAGTGGTATTACCTGGAGATATTTTTATACCCCCTTCAATGATTACTTTTATTTAAATATTTTTATGGCCAATATATCTTGAGTGTTTTTGCACATATTTGTGGGTGTACTACCAATCATTAATTTTTTTCTATTTTTATATACCTACACCAATTTTCACTAATTTTGATAGGTTTAGAGCCATATAAATACATGATATGGAAGGATGGTCTCAATTATGGCACCAAATCTTAGGTGAATGTCTTCTAGTTGACTATTGTTTATAGAATACAGAATCGAGAACCTATCCCATTGAATAACCTCATAGAGGTCGTGGGTGAAAGCTAGGGAGGTTTGACATGTAGATCTGGTACTATGTTATCAAATAGTATGAAGCGCCATCTTGAACATCCATGTGACGATATTAATGTCCATGGTACATACTCAAGTAGAAAGGTGAGGTTACATCATTATGGTATACATGGATATATGAGACCTTAGTGTATGAGGAACCCATTCAAGTGGCAATCATTTAAAAAGGATGTCCCTCTATAGTTTCATTATATATAATTCCTAGTATTTGTTTGGATTGGGTCCACAATTACTACATTTTTTAGGAGAAAGGTTAGAATTTTCTCATCAGGTTGGAGGAATGAGTGAAACCACACCAATAGGATGAGGTGGTGGTCCTAAATAAGGTTTCCCAGAAATATATTTATAGTGAAAATAGAGGAGACCTACTAAGGGTATCTTGGATTTATAATAGGGTTGTTAATTATGCTAGATGTAGGCAATGAAACTGGAAATTGGGGGGAATGGTTCTAGACTATCTAAAATGAGAGGTACTATTCCAGTGGACTCTACCTTAGCATATACTATTTTATATATAGGTGATTCTCATAGCATTAAATATCCCCCAATTTTGGACAGACATTGGATTGATGTTGAACATTCTAGAGCTATGATGATAATTGATACTCATTTGAGAATTAGATAGTAGAGTGTACTCTAATGCATGGTGTGCCCCTTTAGATTGGTGGGGCTCAAAAAGTATGGGGCCACTTTTTACTCAAGATGATAGGGTTTTATTTTATACTCAGGATGGACTTCTGGATTGCCTATCATGAATATGTTGACTATTATCACCAATGGTTGACCATATATCACTATGGGGAAGAAACATTATTCAAAATTGTGGCCATATAATGGGAGATTGCCAATGAACTATCTCTATCTTTCCGATGTGGTACATTCTATGAAATTTTGGAATCATTATTGCATGGGAGAAATTTTTATGGTGTGAACAAACCACATAATCCTCAATTTTTTTTTAATTTTGTGAATTTAATCATTACTACCATGGGTTGGTTGAATACGTATAGAATTTTGACATCAATATTTCCTATAATCGTCGAAAAGAAAATCTTGATTTGAATGCATTGAGTTAGTGAAATTAAATACATATAGTTCAGGATACCTGTAGAATGTGAGAGCTTATGGAATTATTTTTAGAGATGCACCTAGAGGAGAAGGATATTTAAGGCCATAATTTCTATTATTCTTTAGCTATGATCTGTATTATTTTTGATAGGGTGAGAAAAATTCAACAATCATATTCCTAGGTCCTGGTCCTGTGGGAGAGTGTAGAAGATGAGGACCATCCTCATTGTTAGATCGTTAACGTGGTTGAAATTCTATGTAATCATGGATGTGTATGGGTTATATAAGACATATGTGAGGACTTTTTGAAAGAGTTTCATGCCTCAATTTGGGCATTACATCATGATGTCACAAATATATATTGAGATTTTCATGTCCAGTATTGTTACCCATTTATGAAATGTGAGGAAGCTAGTATAAGGCCTCAGCCTTAAGCCTTACTTAATCTTGAATTATGACAAGATTACACATTGAGGATTTTTTCAGGTTTAGAGTTTTAGAGAATTAGATCATGAAACTTACATTACATTCCACATTTAGACAATGTGGTTACATGAAAGACAGTATTCATTCTTCCCATCAATGGAAACATATTTAAAATAAAACATGGATTCTTTCTTGACACATCCTTGACACTGCCATCACATCATGTACTCTTCCCTTGACCTGTGAAAAACATTTCAAAAACTTGGGATGAGAATAAAAAGCTCAGTAAGGGATATAAAAATATGGAAAGGAATCATGAGTACATGTATACATAAGTATTAAATCATACTTTACCCATAAAACATAGGCACATTAACATACCTCATAAAACCATATAAATCATATGACATAAAGGTAACTTGAGGCATTCATAACATTCTTACGTAGGGAGTAACCCTCTTGGTTACGTTTGGAATACCCATCACAGTATATTCCCTAAATCTCTTTGGATAAACCTTAACGTTTCACTCCTTCACGTTACCCAATGCATTGGAGAGCTATATCGGGCTCACCCGCCCTTAGTCTATCACGGAACCACCCGTCTTCATAATAATGCCCAGGAACCTCAACATAATCGTATCACATAAAACATGCATAAAGGAAACATAACATTCCCACTTTTCCATAACAATATAACATTTTAAGATATTGAAATAATGAACCCATTCAAAAAATCATTTTCAAAACCATTTAAAACATTTAATAAAGAGATCTTTGAATCAAAGTCTCCCATACCACTTTGAATCTTTTAACATTTCAAAACATTAATATCCATATAAATAAATCCTTAAAACCATTTTGAAAACATGGATATTAATGAATAAATATTTATACGAATAAACCATTAAAACATTTAAAACGATAATTTAGTTAAAGGGTTTTTAACAAAATGAGAGACACTTGAATACAATAATTGAGGAATAACATTTAATCAAAACTTTGTAATATCATGAGAATAAAGTAGTTCATGATATAATATTCCAAAGGTCAGTATATACACCATATAAGAGTGAATTGGTGCATAACAACAATGAAGTCTCAATAGAAAAGTCAAATGTGATGAAATCCATTATAAAGAAGGTATCCTTAAATTAAGGATAATTCAATCTCAAAATTATGTGTGACTAATATAAATACACCAAATATAAGTGGATATTAAGTGTAAGAAAATAAAAGGTTATTCACACATATTCAAAGGATGGCATATTCAATAACAACATGTCGAACCCAAAGAAATCGAAACTGGGTTAAAAAGTTCCCTTGGTAAAATTCGACAGCCTAACGACGTCACTTAAAAAGTTCAGAAAATGAGATGATGAGAGATAAAAAGGGAATCTCATCACATGGACATAAAATTTAGATCAATCAGGATATAGAAGAACATATCCCAACATAATAGTATGTGAATTAAAAGACATAACAAACGAAGTCTTTTAAAATGAGGAGGGTGAAAGGTTCCCTTACCGACTTGGGTATCTTTCAAGACATACACCCCATGAAAAAAGGATAATAGATCATTGTTTTAAATACTCATAAATGAAATTATATTACACAAAGAGTAGAATAATGGGTAGTACATACACCATTAAAAGGAAATTGTGGAAAATGTAGCATAAATCTCATGAGAATAAAAGTGAGATGAAAAATCCCTTACAAAAACCCGGCAGCCTAACGGCGCCACTTAAAACTTCCAAAATGGATTGATGAGAGAGAATAGGGTATCTCATCATATGAACATAAAAATTACAGTAAGAGTAATATAAAATAACTTCCCAATCACAAGAACGATGAGCTCAGAAGGAATGACATAAAAGAGTGTACTTAAAAAGAAAGAGAGGAGTAGGATCCCTTACCTCGGGTCTGACTTGACTCGATCGTTCTTTAATCTCCTAAATAACAAACTTGAGTTAATTTCTACTTGATTAAGAACCTTTTTCAAGATTATTATTCCTTTTATATCACTTATTTCCATGTTATAAACATTATGTAATCATTTATGTTAATAATGTTCATTTTGTCGGTATTTGGTTCTTAAGTCGAAAGTGGACTTCTTACAATTACATGTTGTCCGTGTGGTCAAAGGTTATTTATATCCAGAATGACATTCCATACTTGTATATCATATATTTTATATATATCCATAATATACATTTATTTATAATATTACATAATCATTTAGGGGTAAGAAATGAAATGCACCGTTCATGGAGACGATAAGCCGTACGTACGCATGAACGCAACATTCATTTCTTTGTCATATTAATGGAATTAAAACTAAATGAGAGGTATGTATATTTTAATTCGAGAATTATATTCATCATTTAGATATTTCATTCATTATATATATTAATTATATACATGTACTTTTAATAGTACATTATATTTGGGGATAAAAAATGAAATGCACCGTTCATGGAGACGGTAAGCCGTACGTACGCATGAACGCTACTTTCATTTCTATCTCATACATTAATGGAAAGAAATAATAATGATATAGAGGTATATAATAATTCCATTATAACATCATATATAATAACATTAAATCCATCCTTTATACGTCCCACATATGGCATTAACGAATCACATCACTTTGAGGGGGCGGTAGTCCGCACTTCCTTAAATGAAGATATCGTGTTTACCCATAATGGAAACCATGAAGGTAAGACACAAATGAAAAATATAGAAGCATAATTAAAACATATTATATATCATATATAAAAATAGTGACATCATAATGGCCACCTTTGAAGGTGTTAAATGAGTATTGAACAATCATCGTTTCGGGAGGCACAATTTCGCCATCCACGGAAACCGTATGTTCATTAACCATTTGATGTAGTTGTGTGAGAGTGTAGCTCTAATAAATCTTATAAAAACATCCTTTTATATTTAATATACTGGTTTTGTTAGAAAAGATATAAATAAAAAGAGTTTAGGGGTTGGAGAAGCAAAATAAAACAAATGAACATGAGAGAATGAATTACCTTTAAAAGTGTAACTCCTTTTGATTTGAGCCTAAAGGCTTCCATTGAAAGGATTCTGCCCAAAGGGAATCCTCTAGGATAAGGAGAGGGATTTGTAGAGAGTAAATGGGAAGGGGTTGGCCGAGCCAAAGTCTTGAGTAGTGTGTGAAATGAGGTAGAGGTGGGGGCCTTTTATAAGAGGAGAGGAGGGGCACTTTTGGAAAGTAAGGAAATATTACTTTATTTGAAAATTTGTTTCGGTTTTAAAAGGTCCCAAATTGATATAATTCGTGGATAAGGTGATAAGGCTTCGAAATCCACTCATCCAATAAGTTTTGGACATGTGTAGTTCATAGATTTTACATTATCATTCCATTTTATTTTAATAGTTAAATAATGATGTCATCGCTGCATCATTATGATGTCATAAATAATTTAATTGATTTAATGTCTAAAAATTATAAAAAAATTACTATGATGTAGGAAATATTTTTAGCTTCCCAATTACTATTTATAACAATAAATGGACTTGTATAACCCCACATAAAAGTTGTTTTAGTAAAACATATCATGTTTGTGTCATTTTTAATTTTACATTAAATAAAAAGTTATTTATGTCATTTCCCAACAACAGTGGATCCATGGGGTCCCCAAGTTGACCCATGGCTTTTATTGGTCAGCCATTACACATCCTATGAGGTTAGGACATGTGTCAAGTTCATTTCATATTATTAAAACATTATATTTACCTTAAACTACACTAATTACCTCTAATCGCGATTAATGAAAAAAAGTTACTATTCACTAAAAAATTATTTTCATCCAATTGAACCAAATTTTACATACTAATGACAACCATGTCTGTTAGATTTTCAAAATTCAATACACATTAGTGGTGAAATTTCATTAAACTGAAAAATCAGTTTGCTTGATTACCACTTAGTGGTTTCACTATTCATCAAAATTTGGAGTTTTTCATAAAAATACCAAAACTTCACCCTAAGCTATATTTGATATTACGAATTCAAAAATGAAGTCCGTTTTAAAAAATTCAAAACTTATTAGTCACATTAATTAATTTAATAATTAATTCCCGCTGTCAGAGCAAATAGCGTGTTTTTATAAAACAATAAGTATCAAAAGATTGACACTAGTTTAAGTCTGATTTCAAAGTGAAATTAATTCCAACGACCACTATTGGATTTAATGGTAAAAATATTTTCTAATTTCAATTTAAAACCAATTCAAAATATTATCTAATAATATAAATAAATTAGATTAAAAAGTGGTTTTGAATTAAAACACAACATTTTACACTATTCATTAAAAAATGATCTTTATCGGAAAAATACCAAAAAATTACACAAAGTAAAATTTGATGTCCCGATTCTTAATAAGAGTTTTATTTGGTCCAAAAGAATGTATAATAGTGATAAAAACTATATTTAATAACAGTTCTCCATTAAAAGGTGACAAGTGAACCTTTAGTGAAAACTAGGGCATATACAACTAAAATTGAATTCTTTCCGTATTTTAAGCCTTTAGCTTTTATTGGATAAATGTAAAAACATTAAAAAACATATATAATCATATTTTAGTTATTTCTATCCATTCACGCCAATACAACGGCTACATGTTAACTACCATTTGAAATAATATTATTTTATTATTAGAGTGCAACGTAAGATTCCCAAGAAACTCGTTGTTGCGTGTTGGGTACGCCATCGTGCATAGCATCCCCTTTAAAGTCATATCAATATTTTATTCACAAATATGTATAAATATGAAAATTTCATATTCTTTATTTACCTGGGGTGTTACAGCCAGTTTTATAATTATGTGTTCCACCTGTAAGCATGTGAAGGCAGAAAAATAACAACCAACTAGAATATTATAGAAAGACCATATTACCTTTTTAAAATTGGATGATGTTGTAGATGATTTTGGGACCGGGTTACCATGGTATCCTCGAGGAAGTGATGTCATTAGGGTTTTTGTGGATAGGCTAATGGAGGCCCCCCATTTCTAACATATCAGGGAGACTATCTCAGTAATAAATATTGTAATATTACACTTTTTTGAGATCTTTTCTCGTTCACAGGGAATGTAACACCCAAATATTTTAATATATATTTCTCTTTAAATAATTCTCCAATAGATTGTGTTGCATGAAACCGTGAGTTTAAATGATCCATGAGAAAGTATTTTCATAAATTGATCATTATAAACTATCCATTAAATTAATGGTAATAAATATGAATAACTAATTTATGAAACAAATACAAAGGTTCAAATAAATAAAAAAAAATTAGTATGTTCTATGAAAAAATCAATTTTTTTTAGAAAAATCTATTTACTCTTCAAATATACATTTTATTCGAATAAATGTGTTATGATTCGTCATATGAGTGAATGTTAATATTTTAAAGGTCATGAAAAATTATTTTAAATAATTAATTTCGTCATTTAAAATTTATCCTAAAATTATGTTTTTAAATTTTCTTGAAAACATATATTTTTTAATGAATAAAAAAAATTCAATTTTTTATTGAAAAATTTATTTTCTTTTAATGTAATTAAATATTTAAATTGTGTTTTAGATTAGTATAAAATTGATATTATTCCATTTGAATTTAAAATAAAAAAATTATTTATTTATAAAATGATTTTATAGAAGAATTTATTATATAAACATTTTATATTTAAAAATGACCTTTTTCACAAAAAATTATTATTCATGGATTTTTTTGGTTTTATATTAAATTATACAATGTCTATATTTTTAAATATAAAAATAGAAAGCAAATTTGGATTATGATGATCCAAATATAGTTAAATGTTTTCTTTTATTGTTGGTTATTAATAATATAAACCTAGTTATTTTTCATTACAATGGTAATGGGTAAATTAAGTAATTAGTTTAAAATAAAAAAATGAATACTACAAAATGAAAAAAACACATTATGACATTTTATTGGTGGAAGATAATTCAACCTGTATTACTTATGGATCATTATTGAGTTTTTTAATGGATACTTTTCCTTGAAAATTAATTATATAATATTTAAATAAAAAAATTATAATAAGATACATTTTTTGCCTTAAATATCTCATATGCGTTAACATGGGAAAAATTTTTGTTGTCAAGGAAAATATTTTTAAATTTTAAACTTAATAAACATATTTTCAGGATACACATTTAATTTTGGATTTTTGGGTCACTTAGATAAAATTATGATATTTAGAATATTTTATTTAATAAAAATATGAAGATTCCACAGTGAGGTTTTAAATCATATATCATTTTCAATATAGTGTAAAAAAAATATTCAAATATAAATATTTTTCTAAAATATATATGATTAATCATTATCATGATATTTTATTTTTAATTTTTAGTGAAAAAATTAATATATTAAATAATTACACAAAAATGATATATTTATTTTTATATTAATTGAAATATCGAGGAATTATTACTAGAAATATTTAAATAAATATTATTTTAGAAAATTAATGTGATAAAATAATTATATATATTACATTTACGTCTTAGCAATATAATAAAATAATTTTCTTGAAAACAATTTTTTATCTTGATTTATCAAAAGTTCAAATAAAAAATATTTTCATTTATGACAATAATGATATATTATAAAAATATTATTTTATGAAATTATTTAAAAATAAAAAAACATATTAAAAAAATATAATTTTTAAAATGTTTTACGTAATTTATTTATGCTCTAATTTATTACACACAAATGAAATTTACTACTTTTTAAAATTTGCAAAAATTGTTGCCTCACTAGTAATCAAAATTTTTTAACTAATGGGTAATACATATGATTAGTTTTATCATAATACCAAAACACAACGAAAATATATTAGTTGATTATATTAAAACTTTATCTCACGTTATATTAGAATCCGTGTTATTTTTTTGGTATTTGTAATTATATTTAATTTATAATAAATTAATATTTTTGAAATTCAAAAAGTGCCCCTCACATCAATTATAAAAGGGCACCGCCTACGTCATTTCTTCAAATCACATTGAGCCTTCAAAATTCATCATCCCTTTAAAATTTAACTTCTAAACATCCCTATTCAAATTATATATTTTCTGGTCTTCTCAAAATTCAATCCATAGTGTCCCTATTAAGATAACTAACAGAATTTTGATGAACAAGATATAATCATCTTTACAGACACCCTCATTTTAATTTCTTATTCTACTTCATCTCCATGAATTTCTTCCATTGTAAAGTTATAAATATTGTATCACCTATATTCCAATATGTTATTATGATAATTTAACATCTATATTCCTTAATTTATTTATCCTATAAAAAACAAATGCATCCCATTTGCATGTATAATGCTTAACATCTCCACATCATACTGTAATCTTTTTTTCATCACCACTTTATTTAGATTGGTATAATGATTGAAATAATATATATATATATATATATTAATATTATAACATAATATTGATTATTTAATTTAATATACCATCTTATTATATACCATTTCACCATTAAGGGAATGATACCATAGATGGTGTTTACGTATAGTCTACCATCTCCATATTGTAATACGATTTATTTTTCATGTTAAACATTTATGAATTTTTATATAAATATATATAATGAATAAATATGATATATATTACCTTATTATAATTCTAAAAATAATGGAACTATGATATGTGAAAATAACTAACACTTAATAATAAATCATGCATTGGAAAA
Source organism: Viscum album (assembly GCA_963277665.1). Classification (NCBI taxonomy): domain Eukaryota; kingdom Viridiplantae; phylum Streptophyta; class Magnoliopsida; order Santalales; family Viscaceae; genus Viscum; species Viscum album. The sequence continues at coordinate 332,506,768 of OY728128.1, forward strand.
TGAAGTAGTAAACACTGAAAAGAAGGGAACAGTAAAATATTATTAACTATAAGGTGATATGATGATATAAAGGGGTAAATTTTTTTATAAAAAATAATAATATGGTTTTAGTATTATTTAGAATCATTTTTTAATCCACTATAAAAGAGTTTCAGATACATACATTGGAAATTGGGCCTATGATAAAACTTAATTTCACAATCTAATTAACATTTGTGATTGTTTATATAATGTATCATATGAAAAATATTTATATACAATATCCATGTTTCATAAAAATATTTTCCAAATGATTTTTACTATTATTATATAATTTTTAGATGTATTTTTATCCATGGGTGAATTTTGAATTAATTTTTTAATGTAATATTATTTCCATTCTCCAAATAAGGTACTTTGTGACATTTCCAGCAAAAGTACAAAAGTATTGTTTTTTATTGTACACAACATCAATATATTTTTATGTATTCATGATTTTGTAATTAAATGAACCTCCATGTTCAATAATAAATGTATAAATTAATTGAAATTGATTTCATTCAAAATTTCAGAGTATTTTCTAAAAAATGAATTTTTAATGACTAAATGTTATTTTTCGAAAAACATATATTCATGTGATGTCTCAAAATTATTTTAAATTTATCATAAAATCATTTAATGAAACTTATTATTTATTAAGAATATATTTTATGGATTCCATCCCTATTCATTATATGGGTTTTTTTTGTTATGATGGAAGGATATTTATTAAATCCATTTCATTTCCATGGGTTATGTTATGATAGAATGATGTTTTTAAAATGGATTTTTTATGGGTGTTAGTATGATTATTTAATTATGTTCTTATGTATCACACATATATGGTTTTTTTTGTCATGTTTGGAACCTATAACTCACTTTAATGAAATCAGAAAATATTTATATTTCATGGGATTGAAAGGGATCGAAGGAGTGAACACAGTTCAGTAATAATGGATTGGAACATGGAGTGAAAACGGTACAATAAAATACTATATACTTTATGATGGTCTGGGAGGAAATTCATAAATAATATGGAAATTATTTTCAATTCATATGTGTATTAAAAAATTCCATTTCTTCGTTTTTTCTCTCGTGAATTATTATTTTTCATTCATTATAAAATTCTATCATTTATCTCAAGACATGATATCACGATCTTTGATGTGATGGGTTTAACATTAATATTTTTGGTTTATGATCTAATGTCTTATAATTATGATATAATTGATATCTCCCTTGATTACCCTTATATAGAATCTTATCTCACCCTTTCTTATATTTCATTTCCCTAGTATATGAATAAAGGTATTTAGAATGATTTTTCGAGAAGTGCTCAAGTAATGAAAGAATAAGCAAGAGATGGTATAAATTTTTTATCAATCTTTTGTTTATGATTCCACTTATCCCATGAAATTAGACATATATGGTTCTATCATAGGGTTTTTATTGTTATTTAATGAATATTATTCAATTTACATGTAATATCTCTATATGTATAGTATGGGAAATTATAGATGGAATCAAATAATGTTTTATTTTACCATTGGAAGCTAGGATTAGAAAAACATATTATGAAAAATAAGGATAATTATATTTAGTGGATTCAATCCTAATGCTTAAGTAAAAATCATGAATAAACTTGGATAGAACCTAAGTGTCTTGAATTGGAATATTATTGTAATTTCCAATAATTATTATTTTTCACTAACAAGATTATTGTTTCTCAGTTTATTATTATTTTTTTGTAGTCAATGGATAGAACATGATGGAACCATGTTAATATACGAAGGGAAATATAACTATTTTCCTTTAGATAAACTAAATGTTATGGGAGATACAATAAACAATCTAGTTTCTATTATCTCATAGCATTCTCAAATTATAAATCGAGCTGGATATTCGTAAGATAATAAGAGGAAACTACATTTTGTTTATTCCCTCATGAGTAAGAATCCACCTTTTTTTCAGTGGTACATATGATCTACTTGTGGACGAACAATGGGTCAGTCCTAATGAAAAGATATTTTTATTTCTCAAATGCGCATACAATGACAATGTAATTTTGGAATTTTATCAATTGGATTTTAAAGAAGAACAATTGATGAAACCTATCATGAATATGGAAAAATGTAATTGAATATATTGAATGGGAGAAGTTTGAGAATTTTTTTTAAATATGCAATTTCTTCTTTTTATTGAATGAATAATAGAGAATGGGTTTATTTAGATTAAGATAATGGATGATGAATCCATTTGTACCTACAAGGAAAATGATTCAATAGTGGCATTATATTCTTCTGAAATTATCATCCGGCCAGAGTGTAATTTTAATTTATTCTATAGTGTATTAAAACCATATCTCTAAATGGAATTGTACATAAGGGACTTCATTATATATGAGTAAATCACTAAATGGGATCTCAAATTTGATATCTTGATTAGAGTTTCTCACCAGTCTTTTGGGATCGATAAGAAGATAAAAATGAAATTCAAAGGAAAATCTAAAAAATATTGTGAAAAAATATATGATTTACATTATCCCCATTGTATGGAAAGAATCATTAATGAAACTATCCATATGTGGATAATAATTTTTTATGTGTGGGAAAGATGGTAATAAGTAAATTACATTGCCGAAGAGATCAGAAAAATACTAATGATGTGAATTGAGAAAAGGATACACAGAATACACTTCCCACTCTTTAAGGAATCACGTGCATTGAAAATTGGAATTATTCTTATCAATACCCAAATTTGAGGGTTATAAATTAGGATTTATTTAAAAAATCCACTTAATTTCTAATGAAATAAAAATTTCATGTTATAACTTTTGGGGACATGGAACAAGATAATAATGTGGTGAAATGTACACTTTCCATCAACTCAAATGAAGATAATGTATCATTTGATTCTTGATCCACCAAATCATTTATTACTAAAGAATATTCTAAGGGTATCAACATATTACATCAAAAATTATTTGTTGAGTTATCTATTAAAACTCCTTATAGAATAATGGTTGAATCAGATGATTAATATTCTTCTTTTGTTTAGGTTTGTTGGAAAGTACATCCAGAAAATCTTGGATCCTTCCTTTAGTTGAATTCAATGTGATTATTGTAATGGATTGTGATTGAAAATAATTTTTTCATATCAATTGCATAGTAAAGTATGTTAAATTTTATATTTTGAATGAAACTATGACCATATATTTATGCAATGATGAATAAAATCATACAATGGAAATTAAATCCATCCTTCCAATCTTAATTCATATAAATTATTATTGTTTATCTTGTATGGTTGAAGAGAAATTCCATATTAAATATTCACCAAAGTTATGAGAGTTTTTATTGTTTTTCAGGAATAATTTCTAGGTAATCAACTAAATAATGATGCTGATTTTTAAATAAATCATTTTACCATGTCTTATTCGTATTTTAATGAATCCTTATCGAATGAACCCAATTGCGTTTTTCGAATTAAAAAAACAACTACCATAGAATCATGACGAGGGATTCATATTCCATAGTGTGTCACCATGGGGTTCACATGTTCTATTTTTTAGGAATATAGATGGATTAATGAGACTCTACATTGTTATAGAGAACATAATAAAATCTCTATAAAGAAAAAAAATATATTCTTCCATGTATTGGTAACATATTTGATCAACTATGCCGAGCTGAATACATTTCATGATTGATAATAATTTTTTATATCATAAATTGTGGTGCAAGAAGGAGTATATACCAAATATAACATTCCATATAGGGTATGGACACTATGAATTTACAGTGATACCTTTTGGTTATTAAAATTCACCCACAATATAGGAAAATTTAAGGAATCCAGTATTTATAGACTATCTTGACCAGTTTGTTGTATTCTTTTTAGATTTTATTCTTGTATATTAATTGAGAAAGGAATAACATGATGATTAGTTGAGAATTATAATAATGACAACACAAATATATAATATTTATGACAAATTTACCATGTGTAAATTTTTCTTAATAAAGATTCATTTTTTGGGTCACATAATCTCAATATAGGGAATATCTATTGATCCAGATATGAATGCAGTACTTGAAATTTGGCCTATAATCAAAACGATAAATAAATATAAATATTTTTTTTGGATGGGTATTATTGAAAACTTGTGAAATATTTCACATGATTATTTAATCAACATAATGAGATTACATAGAAATGAGTTATGATTATATGGTGGGAAGAATGAGAAGTGAATTTCAAATAGCTGAAATGAATGATAGTTAGTGCACCTCTTGTCACACTACCGTAGAGTAGACAATGCATTTTGATCTATGGTGATTGTTCCTAGAATGTTCTCAGATGTGTTAGAATGAAAAATGATATAGTGATAGCTTATTCCCCATGAAAATAGAAAATCCTTGAAAATAATTTCCTAACATAAGATTTGGAGTGAGCTATAGTAATTTTTGAGTTAAATATATTGAAGAATTATCTTTATAGATAATTATTTGACATATATACTAATAATAAATAGTTAATGTAAATTTTCCCTCAAATAGATCAGAATTTTCACCAAATAAGAAGGTTGGATTTGATTAGAAATTATTGATGCTCAATACTATACCACCCTGGGAAAGAGATCAAGGTGGCAGATTTAATGATTTTAATGGATCATTTTAGTCCATCAATAATGAAGATCATTGAAGATTTAATATTTATGGATTTTCATTTGATCGATCTAAAAGCCACAATGGAATGGGTGAAATATTATCTTTCTCAAATAAATGGTCAAAAATCTATACAGGTAAAGATTAATTGGGCATAGAAAGAAGATATAGAGCTTCAAAAGAAAAGGAGAAATGTTCTCGAGATAAACATTGAATGTGATTGAATAAAAAGTTTTAGGAACATTTTTTGATCTATACCATACTATATTTAAACTAGGATGAATTTGATGACACCCATTGTTCATCGTACAATATCCATCATAGAAGAACTAAGACATATAGATACTTGAATGAGTATATCTAGTGGGATGGCAGGAAGATAGATATTGTAGAGTATGTTTATAGATTCTTATGTTATCATTAATTTTAGTCTGAGAGATTTATATATAAGGGGATGTTATATCCATTTCAAATACGAGAATGGAAATGGGAGAACGCCGACATCAATTTTTTCTTTGAACTTCCCAAAACATCTATACACTATAATTTATATGGGTTATAGTTGATCACCTTATGAAGAAAACACACATTATTGTTATTAGTGATGAATTTTATCGTGATCATATTTATAGAATATATATTAATGAAATAGTGGGATTTTATGGAGTAACACATTCCATTATATTTAATAGGGATCTGAGGACTACATTAATGTTTTGGAGAAATATTAATTAGTCTTTGGATACAATGTTATTCATACGCTGATAACTTATATACATTATACTGAGAACTTATTATATATTTTCAAGGATTAACACAATAATTCATGTGGTATGTGTTTTTATTGCACGTAATAGTCATTCATGGTTTCAAATGAAAATTGTATAAATGAACCAAAACATTCTACTAAAATTCATGAATGATCTTTACATAAAGTTTAGTAGCATTTCATAACATGATCCTAGACAAGAAGAATGTTCATAAACAATTTCATGTTATGAGGCCCTTACATGACATGATTCACCATCATGTCATGAGGCCCTTACATGACATGATTCACCATAACATGTCATGTAGCCATTGAATTCAAATCATACCTTCAAGATAAATCCCATATGAAAATACACATCTTGAGGCACTAATACACATCACTAAAGGAGTCAAATTTCCAAATTTCATAGGTAATTACATGAAAAAGGGATAAGGTTCTGGTCTAATTCTGAGCAGAAAAATCAAATTACATGTTGTGTTACCAAAATCCACAACGTGTATTTTCACAGCACGAAATTTCATAAAAGTCCCAAATATATGACATGAATCCCAATTTAAAATCTTGTGTTTTTCTATTCTAGTTTTCTTCAAATAGGTCATGATCCTATGTTATATAACATGTCCCCCATCCACTCACTCCATACCCCTATCCCTCTTCCGATGCTCGATCACTAACCCCCTCCAACACCTCCCCTTTCCTCCATCTTCCTGTTTCCCTAGACCTGTATCCATAAAGATCCTCTAACTTACCTATCCCCACATTAAACCCTTATATGGCATAGAAGACATAAATATCATGGACCCTACCCCTATAATTTAGTTTATTGTTGGGAAGAACATCCCATGAGGTACTGAACCTTCCTCACCCCCACCTCATCTTGTAGCTTCCACACTTACTTTCGATACAACCTCTATGAAACCCGCTACAGAAGATGAGACCCAATCGTCCTCTTGTGAGTCGTACGATCAAGGAAATACTCATATACACCATATTCTACATTTTTTCAACCTAAAACACCATGTGGCACTCGACCACTTGCAGGTAAAAACAATGAGGAACAAAGACATAATCAATATTGATAACCTCGCTCGCCTACATATAATAAAAGAGGTTCTCCATCTCATAGTGTGACTAAATATTACATCCATAATTAAGATACATGTGATGATGTACGAAGATCTATTTATATATTAAATGTACAATTTTTATATTTCAATTGATATCCTATGGTTCATACTAGGCAGAGACCTCATTAGCTTTCCTTTGAAGAATTCAGTGATAACATCATAATCTATATTGAAGATTTCTCCAAATCCCAGGCATTCCAAAAACTACAGCTCGAGCTCATGTAGAATGATTGAATGATGATTTGGAAGAATATTTTCTGAAACTCTCGAAATGATCATGATCAGATGATAACGAAATCCACCAAGCTCTGTGGCCCAACACTCTATAGCCATCATCAATCCCAAACACATTTAGGGTTCACCCTAGATGAGTCCCATAAAATTGTAAGTCATATGGATGCCATCATTATATCAATAACCCTGGGAATACCGACCATAGACATAATGTCCCAGTTAGGATTCTTTTATAAATCCCATATTCTAATGACACGAGTCACACTGATGGTGGATCTTTCATTACACACTGGGAACGTTATCTGAAATTCATTTTTACAACCCTTCTAATCACCTCCCACCATTTGTTGGAATCCATAGATATCATTTTTATTCTCAAGATTCAGATCTCGCTCAAGGATTACGATACCTGCTAATGGGAAACATAAGTATTTGAGGCTGTTGACAATGCACCAAGAGACTATGATGAACATCACACACCACCTTTTCCCCCACCTATGCCCTATGGCCCACATCTTCCATTCCAACACTTGAACCTCCCCATTTTTCACCCACCAACACCACCTACACTACTTGTCCACACACCCCATCTTATACAGAAAATATCCAGGCCATATACCTTTGTATCCTATAGAATATGAATGAGATCTCCCAGAACCACATTTTCCCTTCAATATATTTCTAATAGTTCACTACCCCTTACTCATAATACCCAACACCTTCTTGCACTTGCTCATTTATCGCCCCGACTGACATATCATTAGAGGTGATAAACCATAATTCCCTACAGGAATACCAAGAAGAGGTGGCCTAGAAGGGTAAGGGTATAAGGCCCCACCCTTAAAAATTACTTAATATTGAGTTATTACAAGATTACTTATTGAGGATCTTTTCAGGTTTAGTGTTTTAGATAATTATATCATAAATCATGCATTACATTCCAAATTTAAACATGGTGGTATCATTAAAGACAATATTCACATTTCCTATCAAAGGAAAAATATTTAAAACAAAACATGGATTATTTCATAACGAATCCTTGACAATATCATCACATCAAGTACCATTCCCCTGACCTGTGAAAAACATTTCAAAAATGTGGGATGAGCATAAAAAGCTCAGTAAGGGATATAAAAGTACGAAATGAAAGCATTAGTCTATGTATACATGAGAATTAATGAAATCATAAATTACTCATAAAAAATAATCAATTTAACATAACTAATAAAATCATGAATAAGTCATAGAATTCATTAGACATAAAGGTAACATGAGGTATTCATAACATTCTTACATAGGGAGTAACCCTCACTGTTACGTTTGGAATACCCATCACAATATATTCCCTAAATCTCTTCGGAGAAACCATAGAGTTTAAATACTTTGTGTTACCTAATTCATTGGAGATATATATCAGGCTTACCTACCCTTAGTTTATCATGGAACCACTCTTCTTTATAAACAATTCCCAAGAACCATAACATAATCTTATCACATAAAACTTACATAAATAAAACATAACATTTCCACATTTCAATCACAAGATATCAATAAATCACATTCGTATAATAAAAACATAATCAAAACCATTTTCAATACCAATATAAATGAAAATTAAAACATGGAATTTATTTTTCAGGTAGAAAAAAAAATTTATGGCTTGTAGAGTAAGCCGAAACTCAAATAATGGTCATATCGGTAGAGAAGTCATTGTCGCCGCATACTTAAGACAAAAAAATTCTGTTTTGTCGTTTGATAAAACGCTTCATATAAAAAATATTTCTTTTGAATAAAATTAAAAGTAAAAGGGGTTTATACACCATATAAAAGAATGTTGTGTATAAAACAAAATATGCCTCAATGAATGAAGATTGAGACAAATTCCCTTACCTTGTGTCCGACTTGACTCAATCGTTCTTTAATCTCTTGAATAATAAAATAGAGATAATTTATACTTTTTTAAGAAACTTTTTCAAGTTAATTATTCCTTTTATATCACTTATTACCATGTTATGATCATTATGTAATTAAATAAGTTAAAACGATCATTTTGTCGATCTTTGGTACTTGATCCAAAAATAAACTTCTTATAAATAAAAGTTGTTCATGTGGTAAAATATCCATTATATCAGAATTATATTCATGATTTTGATATCATATATATCATATATATCCAGTATATTCATGAATTCATAATATTTTATAACATTTAGAGGTATGAAATGAAATGCACCGTTCATGGAGACCTTAAGCCGTACGTACGCATGAACGTAACTTTCATTTCTATTTCGTATTTAAGTGAATGAATTCATAATGATATAAAGTAATACTATAATTACAATATAATATCATATATAATATAATTAACTCCATCCTTTATATGTCCCACCTATGTTATTAACGAATCAAAACACTTTGAGGGGGTGGTAGTCCGCACTTCCTAAAATGAAGATATTGTGTTTACCCATAATGGAAACCACCAAGGTATGAGATAAATAAAAAATAAAGAATCATAATGAAAAAATAAACATAATATATATCATATATAAATATATTGACATTGTAATGGACACCTTAAATGGTGTTAAAAGAAGATTGAATAATCATCATTTCGTGAGGCAGAAATTCTCCATCCACAAAAACAGTATGTTCTTTAACCATTAGACGGAGGTGTGTGTAAGTGTAGCTTGAATACTTATCTTACAAAAGTACTAGTATATTTAAGATACAATTTTTGTTACAAAATAAAGGAATAAAAATAGTTTAGGGGGTTGAATAAGCAAAATAAAACAAAAGAACACAAGTGAAGACATTACCTTTAAATCGGGTAACTCCTCTTGGTTTGAACAAAAAGTGTTTCTTGAAGAGAATTCTGCCTTAGGTAAGGATTGGAGGATTAAAAGAGGGATGTGGAGAGATAAAATGAGTTGAGTTTTTTTGAGTCAATGTCTTGAGAGGTCTGGGTAAGGTGGTATAGGTGGGGGCCTTTTATAAGAGGGAGGAGTGGCACTCTTGGAAAGTTATGAAATGTTATTTTATATTAAAATGAGTTTTGGATTTTAAAGGTCCCACATTGATATATTTCTAGGATAAGGTGATTAGGGTTAGAAATATACTCATCCAATAGGTGTTTTAAAAGTGTAGTCTTAGATCTTACATTATCTTTTCATTTTATTTAAATTGTTCATTAATGAGGTAATCACTGCATCATCATGGTGACATAAAAAATTATTTTATTTAATGTTTTAAAATAATAAAAAAATTACTATGATGTAGGAAATATTTTTAGCATTAAAATGACTATTAATAGTCCAAGAAATCATATATTTAGAAAAAATTAAAATTTCTTTACTTAGGTGTTACATACTTTTGTGATATTCTCTTTTCTTTAAAAATATAATGATAATGTGTCACTATCACCCAAAAGGAATTCCATAGGGACCCTATGTTTTGAAAAAGGCTTCTCATGGTTGGCCATGACACGACCCGTAGAATTAGAACACATTTTGGGGTAATTTTTTATTGTTATGATATTATTTTATTATCCTTAACAAGCTGATTAGTAATTAATCATGATAAATAAAGATAATTACCGTCATTACTATTCATAATGTCCAAAAACAAAAGAGTCTTAATTACATAATTTGGTCCTTCTGATTCCAAATATGGAATCCATTTTACCAAATTCCAAACACAGAAATTGCAATAATTAATTTAAAAATAATTCCCATTGTCAAAACAAATAGCAGGTTTTTTCGAAACAATGTCTATGAAATGTTTGACCCTTGTTTATACCAAATTCAAAAGTGAAATCAATTCTAACGACCACTATTGGATTAAATGATAAATATATATTCTAATTAAAAATTAAAAAAAATTAAAAGGAAAATATATCAATATAATTAAATTAGATGAAAAGTCCGTTTTGAAGTAAAATGCAGTATTTTTCACCATTGATTAAAAAAATGATCATTGTCAGAAAAATTACAAAAATTTATCCAAAGTAAATTTCAATATCCCAATTATAATGAATAAGTTTATTTTGGAAAATAGATATTATAAAATTTTCAAAAGATAGATTTAAAAATGGTTCACCATGAAAAGGCATTAAAACAATCATTTAAAATTATTAGATAATTCTATGCTTAAGATTGGATTTATTATAATTTTAAGTATTTAAAACACTATCTAATTAATAAATAGACATAGATATGAAAATACAAATTTCATTACTTACATGGGATGTTACATCCTTCCCCCCTTTTGAAGATTGCGTCCCTGCAATTTATTTACTTGTTAAATAAGTGGGGGTATTTATCCATCATTGAATTTTTAGATTCCCATGTTGCCTCTTCAATCATGTGGTTTTTTCAAAAAACATTTACTTGATGAATCACCTTATTCTGTGACACCTACTCCCTATGGTCAAGAATCTGGACAGGTTGTTCCTCATAAGATAGATTCTCTTCCTACTGAACTGCCTCTGGACTCAAAATATGTGATGGATCTGGCATGTACTTCCTTAACATTGAAACATGAAAAGCATTGTGTATCTAAGATAAAATCGGAGGTAAAGCCACTCGGTATGTAAATGATCCAGCTCTCTTTAGAATTTCATATGGTCCAATGAACCGTGGACTCGGCTTTCCTTTCATACCAAATCACATCACACATTTCCATGGTGAAACTTTGTGAAAAACATTATCTCCTTCCTCAAAAGAGAGATCCTTCCTCCTGTTGTCTACATAACTTTTCTGCCTGCTCAGAGATGTTCTCAAGTGTCTCTGTATCAGCTAAATTTATTTCCAACTATTCTACCAATTTTGGTCCCATCAACATCCTTTCACCGAATTTATCCCAAAAAGCTAGAGTTCGACACTGCTTCCAATATAACGCCTCAAATGGTTCCATCTATATAGTAGAATGAAAACTGTTATTATAAGAAAAATCAACCAAAGAAATATGTATGTCCCAACATCCCTAATAATCAATCAATCAAGCATGTATCATATCTTCCAATGTCTGAATTGTTCGATCTAACTGCCCATCTTATTAAGGATGAAAAGTTGTACTAAAATTTAATTCAGTACCCAACGACTTCTGAAGGCTTTCCAAAAGTTAGATGTAAACCTGAGATCACGATTAGATACAATAGAGAGGGGAACACAATGTAACCTGACTATCTCTTTAAGATACAATGGAGAAAGTTGATATAGAGAAAGAGTATCTCATATAGAAAGGAAATGAGCAGATTTAATCAAGCGATCAACAATAACACAGATTGAATTATTACCATGAGGTGTCTTCGGTAATCAAACAACGAAGTCCATGGATATATTCTCCCATTTCCACTCTGGTACTGGTAAAGGTTAAAGAATACCTTTCGATAACTGCCACTCTTCTTTTACCTGTTGACAAGTCAAACACTACACAGTAAAATCAACAATATCTCTTTTCATTCCATCCCACCAGTAGTACTCTCAATGATGTTTATACATCTTAGTACTGTCTGGATGAACTGAAAACGGAGAACTATGAGCTTCACATAACAACTCTATCTTCAATAGTGAATCACACGACACAGACAATCTCTTCCCAAATCTCAAAACACTATCATTATCAATGTTGAATTCATTAAACATACCCTTCTAAACCAGCTCTACCTTTTTCTTCAACTCACTATCTTTCTTCTATTCTTGCTTAATTCACTCTGATAGTAAAGATTTCACTGATACCTGAAACAAAATAGAAGAATATCCTTCACCAAAAACTTCTATGCCAATGTTCATCAAATCCATAACAAAAGGATAATGTTCCAAACATAACATGTATAATGAAGAATTACTTTTTCAACTCAAAGCATCAGCCACATTATTTACTTTTCGCAAATGGTAATGAATTGTACAATCATAATCCTTGATTAATTCCATCGATCTCCTCTATCTCATCTTCAATTTTTTCTTTGTGAATATATACTTTAAAAATTTGTGATCAGTATATATTTCACAGTTTACACTATAAAAATGATGACTCCAAATTTTTAAAGTGAAAACAACAACTCCTAATTCCAAATCTTGTGTACGGTAATTTACCTCATGATTTTTCATCTGACGTGAAGCATAAGAAATTACCTGATAATTCTTCATTAGGATGCAACCAGGTCCTTTCAATAAAGCACCACTATAGATAAAAAACTCACCATTCCTGGAAGGTATTTCCAAAACTAGAGCATTCACCAATCTTCTATTAAATTCCTGAAAATAATCATCACACTATTTTATACATTTAATGTCACGACCCGACCTCGGGGCCCGTGCCGTGACTACCCCAAACCCGCCTTCCATAGGCCAGGGGCTGGAGACTAGCACCAAGGCGTAAAATCCCGGTAAACAGGGAAGGCATTGCCATTATAAGTAACAACCACCACAGAGTCAGCAAGCAGAAAGTAACTACCAAGTGCAGAAAAGTAAAGGGGGCCAGAATACAAGCCCAACTGAAAGTACAACTGAAAAGGTAAAGAACAACAACTGAAGAAAAGATGGCGGCCTCGTGTCATCCACTGGCAATCCCACCTGAAGGGTGGGTACAGATAGCCTCCAGGCTCCTCGGGTCCCACGTCCGCTCCGAGCACGTCCCGCCCAGTGGTCCACCTCCAGGTACCGTCCTGCTCCACGCCCCAACCGTGATCAGCGCTGTCCATCGTCTGCATCCAACACAACAAGGTGCGGGCATAGCCCGTGCAGGGGTGAGTATAAGCTACTCAGTAAGGACCCCGAGACCCCCGAAGGTCTCCCGAAATCCACAAAGGATATAGCACAAAAGGAAGGTGCAATCACGAAGTAACATCTGACTCGACTTAGGTATATGCCCATACATATACCTAAGTCCCCAATTCTAGCTCTGCTCACGAGCTTAAGAACAACTCAATCCACACTGGAAAGCAAGACTCAAATCCACAAAGGAGAGTAAACAGTAAATCCACATAGGATAGTTCAACACATTCCACAAAGGAGAGTAACATAAGATTCAGCTCAACCAGGTATACTTTTTTCAGATGACGTCAAAGATGATCACTGATCCATCTAAGTCGTCGGACCCACGAAGGATCGATAGGTTCTAACCCCCGCAAAAGACCCATACAGGATCGGGCTCACACAGAACCTGTAGGCAGTGGCTCACACAGAACCGGTAGTAAGGACCCACACAGGATCGGGCCCACACAGGACCTGTAGTCAAGGCTCACTCAGAACTGCAGAGTAGTGAACCACACAGGATCGGGCCCACACAGGACCTGTAGCACTGATCCACGTAGGATCGCTGAGTGCAGTAGTCGACGAAGTCCACTGAGGATCTCCGCACAGTCGTCGCTGCAGTCCACGAAGGATCTATGCTCTGTCGTCGTCGCAGTCCACGGAGGATCTCTGCTCTGTCGTCGAAGTCACAGCCAGCACTAGGGTTCCCGCACACAGCGAGCTCGTTTAGGAGGGTCCGCTCCACGAGCCGAGAGGCTGATACATCAACTGACACGTAGTCCTAAGTTGATGTATTCAAAAGTTCCGTATCGACAACAGGATCTCAACGCAACAGACGGCGCGTCAATCGGACGCCCGGTCTGAGAGTTATTAGCATTTTCGTCCTAGGGGCCCGGTTGGTTTTTAGGGAAAAACCAACCCGACCGTACTCCGCCTGTGTCCGATCCTCGGGCGGAGTATGCCAAAAGTTCCGTCTCACATAGAGGAAACTACCACAGCTGACGGTACGTCGATCGGAAGTCCGTAGCTCAAGTTATGAGCGTTTCCGCTCCGAGGGCCCGGTTGGTTTCGTGTACGAACCAACCCGGCCGAACCCACATCTTCCGAAACCTTGAGTGTAATATACCGAAACGACCGTATCGATCCAAGGATCGCGTAGCCGCTGACGGTTCATCAATCGGAGGTCCTAGGCCCATGATATGGGCAAAAGACCGAAGAGGGCCCGAAAACGGGGGTTCTGGGCCCGGGGTGACCCGGCCCGAACCCCCCCTCGGGGTCGGCCGAACCGGGTCGACCCGACCCGACCCGGCTCGGTTGGGCCGGGTCCGGTCCGGCCTGGGCGCGGCCCGGCTGAGCGGCCGAGGGGCGCCGCGGGTTTGTCCCGCGGCTTAGGTGGAACGCGGCCCGCGCGGGCCGCGTGTTGGGTGGCCGGACCGCGGACGCGGTCCGGCGGTTCGCCGCCGCCGCGGCTGAGCCGCGACGGATCCTCCGGCGGCGCGCCGGGCGCCGCCGGCGACCCGCGCCGCCGCCGCCTTCCGCGGGCCGCCGGAGTTGCTCCGGTGGCCCGATTCCTCTCCCGTCTGCGCCGTTGCTCCTCCCGGGGGCCGATCTTCACTGCGGGATCAACGGATCGCTCTTGCCGCACGGTTCGTCGTCGCCTGTCAAAACCGCACACGAAAAGGATCGGCGGAGGGTTGTCGGGTCTTGTTCGTTAGACCCGCACCCTCCGCGTTAGTCATAAACAACGGGAGAAAGGGGCTACAACAATTTTTAATCAAGATAAAAATTGTTCACTTCTTTTTCTTTTAAACGGCAATTCAATTTTAATTAATTGAAAAAAAATATTCATGCCGGTTCTTTATTCAAAAAGAAATAAAAACACGGGAATGAATCATCAAGAATTAAATCCCTACCTTGTCGTTGTCGTCGGACGAGAGGTTGTCGCGGATTTGGTGATCGTCGCGGAAGAGACGCTCGTCACACCGCGGGAAGGAGTCGCGCCGAGGATCTCCGGATCAAGATCAAACGGATTTAATTAATTTAAATCCGTTGATATCAAATTATAAAAAGGGAGAATTTAGAAGATTCGATTCTCACCTTTAACCTCTGATCGTAGGTTCGCCGCAGAAGAAGAAGCGCCGAAGAAGAAGAAGAAGGTCGCGGAAAAAGTTTGTCGACGTTGCGGATCACGGTGTGCGTCGTCGAATTTTGGTTCTGGCGTTCTTCGCGTTCTTCGCGTTCTTCGCGTTCTTCGCGGGGAGGGTGGAGGCCCAGAGAATAAAGAGTAATCCTCCAAAATAGACACGTTGGTCTATTTTATTATTTTGCCAACAAACGCAAATGCGTAAGTAACGACCCATCAGTTCGTTGAATTAATTCAACGAACGAAACAACCCATTTAATTCACGAAATAAACCGCTCAATTAAATGGTCTGTTATGAATTTAAGAAAACGCGTCGGTTGACTTTTCAGTTACTTTGACGGGTTTTCGCAGGTGCGTTACTTAGCGGAAGAAACGGCGGGGCTCGTGCGGGCCCCACCGCACAAATATCCTACCAAGAGGGTAGGATATTTCCGGATAGCACCCTATCTTCTTTAACTCAGCTCAAGTGGATTTCAAGTGGCTTCCAAGCGGCTTAAGTGAAATAAAATAAAGTTGTCGCACAACCTTTATTTTATTTCCGACTTAAAGCCCAAAATTTTAAAAACCACGGTTGAGCAAACGCAACTCCGGAAGAGGCGTTTCTAAGCAAATACCGGTGCTGCGATTTCATCGGTGCCCTCAGAATTCGATTCCGGGCCCCGGTTCAAAAGATAGAAAAACCCGCTCGTCCGTTCACTGAACGTACCCGAGCCAAACTTCGGAAATTGATTCCGGGCACACCGGGCCTCGGAATCAGGTGCCGTCTGAAGCTGCGCTCTTGTAAAATTCCAAAGAAAATTAAGAAAAAAAAAATTCCTTGAAATTTTCGGGTCTTTACATTTAAACTTAACAACATCTTGAGTTAGCTTAGTCATTGGACTAGATAACTGGGAAAACATTCTAACAAACATTCGATAATAGCCAACCAAACCATGAAACCTATGAATCTCAGTTACATTTGTGGGTCTTGTACATTCTTTAACAATCGTTATTTTTGTAGGATCAATAGTTATTCTATCTTAGGAAACAATATGAAAAAGGAAAGAAATTTGTTGCAACCAAAACTCACACTTTATAAATTTTCCATACAATTTATTTTTTTATACATTTTCAAAATATCCCTTAAATGACTTTCATGATACTCTATACATTTTGAAAACACGAAAATATCATCAATGAAAACAACCACAAACATTTCCAAGAACTCATAGAAAATTAAATGCATAAGGTCCTTGAATACAGCATATGCATTGGTTAGCCCAAAAGGAATTACTACAAATTCATAACGGCCATATCTTGTACGAAATGCGGTCTTCAGATCATCTGCTTCTTTTTCCTTAAACTGATGGTACCCTGATCTCAGGTTAATCTTTGAAAAATTCGGAGCTCCCTGGAGCTGATCAAACAAATCGTCGATATGAGGGAAAGGATATTTTTTCTTAACAGTGATGTTATTCAAGGCTCTATAATCAATGTATTGTCTCAAAGAACCATCTTTCTTTTTAAAAAAATAAGACAGGAGCACCCCATGGTGATGTGCTTGGTAGAATGAAACCTTTCTCTAATAAAGCATGTAATTGCTCCTTCAACACAAAAAGTTCAATTTGAGGCATTTGATAAGGGGGTTTTTAAATTGTCTTAGCATCATGAACTAAGTCAACAGTAAATTCAATTTCCTGATCTGGTATTAATCCTGGAAAGTGATCAGGAAAAACATTATGATACTAATTTACCACTAGCACATCATTTATCTGAATAGTTCATTTGTTATTAACAATATGTTCATGGTAACATTCATTTCTATCTTTTAAATGTTTCTCAACCTATTGATATGTTACCAACAGTAAAGGATCATTCTTGTACACAAACTGAAAGTCTTTCTGAAAAGAAACTTCTTTAGCTCTACAATCAATCTTAGCATGGTAAACATGGGGCCAATCCATACCCAGGATAAAATTAAACTCTACTAGAAGTAAAACAATATGGTTTTCAAGTAGGTTCATTCCACGGATAAGGATAGGAATACTCGTATAAATTTTTTTTGCCTCTATATTTCCCCCAGGTTTTTTTTCCACAAGTTCAGGTGTTATTTCTTGAGATGGAATTCCCAATTTAATAGAAAAATTTTCAGAGATGAAAAAATGTGTAGAACCTGAATCCAACAACACATTAGAATAATCTGAGAAAACAAACAATGTACCTGATACCACATCATTTGCTGGACCAACATCTGCTGAAGTAGTTGCAAAGGATTTCACCACTCCTTTTTGCTTGTAGTATAACTACTTCCAATCATTTGACCACTTTGTCGAACACTCGTTTTCATAATGAACCCTCTCCTTGCAATTGAAACATTTCACTAACTGTAAATAAAATTTTTTCACACCATTACACTGATCTTTTTCAGTGCAATCAAGAGCCTTATGTCCCATCATACCACATCGGTAACACTTTCCAGAATTCAGAATACATCCCACATCATGCCTTTTACCACATTTATCCCTAACTAGAGACTTAGTTTTCTTACCATCAGACCTTTTTTAATAATTCTTCCATTTCTCCTGCCACCTCGGTCTCTTCTTTTGTTGGTTGTTATAAAACACTAGATCATCAGGAAAATCCATTTCCACCTTCTGAACACGTCGAAAAATATTTTTATAACTCTTGAACTGGTTAGAAGCTAAATCCCTTTGATATTTTGGCTTTAATCCTGAGTAAAAATGATTTATTTTACAATCAAGGACTCAGATAAAATTTTGAGCATACCATGCCAATCAAGTGAACCGTTCTTCATAAGCAGCAACTGAGTCATCATCTTGCATCAATTCCATGAATTTTTATTACATCCAAAATCAAATCACCTTTGCAAAATACTTCTCAATAAACATACCTTTGAATTCATCCCAGTTTAGAGAATTAATATCATTAGCATCCCTAATATTTTTAAACATTGACCACCACTGATCTGCTTCACCGTCCAACTGGTAAATTGCAAGACTAACCTTTTGATTATCTGAACACCCCATGACATAAAAAATCTTCTCCAGTGCTTTAATCCACCCTTTAGGTAGCACATGGTTAGATGATCCTCTGAATGATGGGGGATGTTTCTTCATGAAATTTTCCACCACTTACATGTTCCTCTGCGGTTTATCTGGATGATCTCGTGCATGGATACCACCAACATTTATCTCATGAGTCAACTGCACCATTACTGCAAAAAACAGTTCAGTTCCAATTCCTACCATCTCAAGAGACTGATTCAGAAGGTCATTTCCTTCTGTATGACTTCTTAGCACTACTTTCCTATTTCCTCTATGGAAAATCATTCTGAACAAACATGTAGTAGATGAAGCAACATTCTAATCATCAAATGCCATATAATTTCAATTTGACAATAAAAAAATATATTTGGTTAATCCTTTAATAGAATTCTAAATCCTAATGTTATCTAAACTGACCTATGATACCAAATATAAGGCCCCAGCCTTAAACATTACTTAATCATGTGTTATTACAAGATTATACATTGAGGATCTTTTTAGGGTTATAGTTTTAGAGAATTATATCTTAAATCATGCATTACATTCCACATTTAAAGAAGGTGGTTACATTAAAGGCAATATTCGCTTTTCCCATAAAACAAAACATATTTAAAACATATCATGGATTCTATTATGACACTTACTTGAAAATATCATCACATCATGTACCTTTCCCTTGAACTGTGAAAAACATTTCCAAAACATTGGATGAGCATAAAAAGCTCCGTAAGGGATATAAAAGTACAAAATGAAAACATTAGTCCATTTATACATATGAATTAATGAAATAATACTTTAATCATAAACCATAATCACTTTTACATGCCTCATCAAATCATGAATAAATCATAGAAATAATAATACATAATTGTAACTTGAGGCATTCATAACTTTCTTACATAGGGAGTAACCCTCATTGTTACATTTGGAATACCCATCACAATATATTTCCTAAATCACTTCAGAGAAACCTTAGCATTTAACCTCTTCGCGTTACCCAATGCATTAGAGAGCTATATCAGGATCACCCGCCTTAGTTTATCATGGAATTACCCATCTTCATAAACAATTCCTAAGAACCATAACATAATCGTATCACATAAAACACGCATAAAGGAAACATAAAATTTCCACATTTCCATAACGAGATATCAATATAACACATTGATATAATAAAACATTATCAAAACCATTTTCAATACCAAAATAAATTAAAATTAATACATAGTATTTATAATTCATTTAGAAAAAAAGTTATGTCTTGTAGAGGAAGCCGAAACTCAAATAATGGTCACGGTGGCGGAGAAGTCATTGTCACCGCATATGTATGTCAAAAACATTCCCTTTTGTCAGTTAGTAAAATGCTTCGTATAAAAAAGATTCCTTTTGAATAAATGTAATATTCAATGGGGTTTATAAATTGTATAAAAGAACGTTGTGTATAAAACAAAATATGCCTCAATGAAAGGAGATTGAGACGAAGTCCCTTACCTCATGTCCGACTTGACTCGATTGTTCGTTAATCTCCAGAATAATAAAATAAAGTTAATTTATAATTTCATAAGAACCATTTTCAAGTTAATTATTCTTTTATATCACTTATTACCATGTTATGATCATTATGTAATTATTTATGTTAAAACTGTCATTTTGTCGATCTTTGGTACTTGAGCCAAAAATATTCATCTTATAATTAAAAGTTGTTCATGTGGTAAAAAATACATTATATCAAGAATTATATTCATGATGTATATATAATATATATCACATATATCCTTTATATTCATGCATTTATAATATTACATAACATTTAGAGGTAAGAAATGAAATGCACCGTTCATGGAGACGGTAAGCCCTACGTAAGCATGAACAATACTTTAATTTCTATTTTGTATTTAATGGAATGAATTAATAATGATATAAAAGTATATTATAATTATAGTATAATATCATATATAGAATCATTTACTCCATCCTTTATACATAATTATATGGCATTAATGAATAAAATCACTTTGAGTGGGCGGTAGTCCGCACTTCCTAAAATGAAAATATCATGTTTACACATAATAGACACCATAAAGGTATGCTATAAATGAAAAATACAGAAACATAAGGAAAACATAAAAATAATATATATCATATATAAATAGGGTGACATATTAATGGAAAACATTGAAGGTGTTAAAATAATATTGAATAATCATCATTTCGTGAGGCAGAAATTCGCCATCCACAGAAACAGTATGTTCATTAACCATTAGACGGAGGTGTGTGTAAGTGTAGCTAGAATCCTTATCATGTAAAAATCATAGTATGTAGAAGATACTGGTTTTGTTACTAATTAATGGAATAAAAATATATTAGGGGGTTGGAGAAGAAAAATAAAACAAAAGAACTCAAGTGAAGACATTACCTTTAAATCGGGTAACTCCTCTTGGTTTGAAACAAAAGGTTTTCTTTAAGGGCATTCATCCTTAGTTAAGGATTCTAGTATGAAAAGAGGGATGTGGAGAGATAAAATTACAAGAGATTGGACGAGCCAATGGATTGAGAGGTGTGGGGAAGGTGGTAGAGGTTGGGTCCTTTTATAAGAGGGAGGAGGGGCGCTCTTGGAATGTCATGATATTTTACATTATATAAAAAAGTGTTTCAGATTTTAAAGGTCCCACATTGATATATTTAGAGGATAATGTGAAATGGGATAGAAATAAACTCCTACAATAGGTTTTTGACAATTTTAAACCTTATATTTTACACTATCTTTTCATTTTATTTAAATCATTCAATAATGAGGTAATCACAACATCATCATGGTGTCATTAAAATTTAATTTATTAAATGTATAAAAATTATAAAAAAATACTATGATGTATGAAATCTTGTTATATTTCCAATGAATATTTACAATCCAATAGATAATTTATGTAGACAAAATAAACATTGTTTTACTTTGGCGTTACATACCTTTGTGATATTCTTCTTTCTTTAAAAATAAAATTATATTGTGTCACAATCACACAAAAGTGATTCCATGTGGTCTCTAAGTTTGGCACAAGGAATACCATGGTCGTCCATGACATAACAAGTAGCATTATGACACATGTTGGGGTCATTTGGTATTATTATGATTTTATTTTATTATCCTTAACTACCCGATTAATAATTAATCATGATAATTAAAGATAATTACCGTCATTACTATTCATAATGTCCAAAAACAAAAGTGTCTTATTTACATAATTTGGACCTTATGATTAAAAATATGGAATCCATTTTACCAAATTCAAAACATATTAATTTCAATAATTAATTTAAAAATAATTCTTGTTGTCAAAACAAAGACCTGGTTTTTTTGAAACAATATCTATGAAAAGTTTGGCACGCGTTTATGCCCAATTCCAAAGTGAAATCAATTATAATTTCCACCATTGGATTAAAGGGTAAAAATATATTCTAATTAAAGTTTAAAAACAATTAAAAGGACAATATATCTATATAATTATATTAGATAAAAAAGTAGTTTTGAAGTAAAATTCAGTATTTTTCACTATTCGTTAAAAAAATGAACATTGTCAGAAAATACCAAAAATTTATCCAAAATAAATTTCAATGTCACATTTATAATGAATAAGTTTATTTTGAAAAATAAGGCTTATTAAATTGTAAAGATATTGATTTAAAAATTGCTCACCCTCAAAAGGCAGTAAAACAATCTTTTAAAAATATTAGAGAATTCTATGCTTAAGATTATATTTATTCACATTTTAAGTCTTTAAAACACTATCTAATTCATAAATATAAATAGATATGAAAATCCATAATTCTTTACTTACTTGTGATGTTACAAAGTGACTAGCAGGAATCTCATCCAGTGAGGTACCCTTCATCGATCCCACTACTAGACCCATGACCACTCTATGGAGTTTTACCTCCCTATCACCCACCACTCTGATATCTACCATCACCATGACAATATGACACCATCATCAGTAGCTAATCACCCATCCCATTCAAGAATCACATTAATTTTCCATGCGAGGTAGTTTTAGCCACACTCTATTCGAGAGTGAACTGTTTATGATGTAATTGGTGAAATTGTTATTTCATTATATACCATAGTCCCCTACATCAATTTTTATATACACTAGTAAGATGATAATTTTTATCATTTCTAGTATTTCCCTTCATAATGTATCATTGGACTTAATTTCTCTATATCAGATACTGTTGTCCCTATTTTGTTGGCTTATTTTTTAAATATTAACTCTTTTATAATATCCATGTCTTTCTCTTTTTACTTCATCTATGGTTTTCAATGCACTTGTACCGCCATCTATACCTATTTGACGAGTGACTCAGCTCATAGAAGAGGTCAACCGCCAACATCAAGATATCTCACTTGAGATTCATTCTTTGACACCCCCACCATGTGATCATATACATTTTCATCCACATCATATTCATGATTGGTATTCACCCAAGGTGATCAATCATACCAAAAGACCCTAATATATGAAGTAAAATACCACAAGTAACTCTAGATGATTGAAAAGAGAATGAGCCGATAGATGATAATGCTTAGTAATTTTATCCATTCTCCAGGATGATGATATCATTATTAGCACTTTTTGTGGTGAAATCTATATTTCACCTTTTTTCTTATTCTTTTTTTATATGCATTTTCCCTAGTAGTCCCTTATAATTTTATCTTTTTATCTATGAGTCACATTTAGGTTTATTGTACAAAAAAATGCATTAGTATTAGATAAATTTAATCATTATTCACTATGTTCACATGCCTATTTTATAGCTTAATGTTTTTGTCCCAATAGAGTAATATATTATATAGTGCATGGTTTGTATTTCTAGCACATTTTTCCGATATCCCAATTCCAAAAATCAAGATAGCCCACCTTTCTATATGTCATACCACTATATAATTGGATCTCTTGATTTCTTATAATTTACTTTCCTATTTTCCAATTACATTTAGAAACATTTATCTTCCATAACTATCCCCATGTACTCCCATAAATAGTGTTTACACTATCTCATTCATTATATGTAGGAGTTTTTGGTGATATACACATTTGATACAATTGGTGTTTTTTCTGATTCTAATCTTTCTAGAAGTAATTTTTCATGTTTAATCAAGATTGGAACCTAAAAATCATGGTTTCCAATATAATAAAACCAGCATTATAATTTGAAATTTTTGGAAATCAATGTTTTTTCCCATTTATATTTTTATAATGACTTCTATGAATTATAATTTAGCACAAAATTAATAAGTTTTGAAATTAATTTTACAGTACTTATTACATGGTGTTTTACCCTTAGTGAATATTAGATATCTTTATTTATTCCCACTCTTTATATTATTCCAATAAAAAAATTTATATTATTTTTTTATCATATTTCATGTGTGACACGTTGGGCATGAAAACCTGGCATGAATTTCCTTCAGATCTTATTAAGATTATGAATAAAATAATTAAAACATTTGAGGAAATTTTTGTTGAGATAATTTTTTTTCTAAGATCCACCATACATATTTCCTTCATTATGCTTTTAATTTACATGAATGACCTTTTACAATTGTAACGATTCTAAGCCAAATATCCCTTCACACTAGGACCATTTTATAAATCATGACATTAATTTGAAATAGTGTGGGGTAATTTTTTATCCAACTTACACAAGATAATTATATTATAGAGATGTATAGTGTCATTCACCAAAATATTTGATTGTGTTTTATGTGTAATTTTTAGTATTTCAAATAAATCTTGTTCCTTTAAAAAATAAAAAAGAAAAAGAAAAAGAGACTTGGGTTTTGTATTAGGAAGGTCAAAACCACAATTTACCGACTGATGAATCCCATGAGGGACATACTGGGTTAGGATATGTATGTGCGATCTAGCCTAGACATGACTTTTGAAAAATAAAAATATGATAAATGATAAAAAAAGGGAATAGCATACCTTTTTTGCACTCACTTGATATATATACATAGATCCAAATTGAGCTTCTAGGAGCGTGGACTTTATTAGCCATTGAGGACTCATTTCATTACAATTTTCATGAAATTAATTCATTATACTATAGAGCCTAACATCTATTTTGAGCATGTTTTTTCAAAATTTACCAACCTAATGATAGCCTTAGAGTCATTAGGACATTATTACTGATGTCATCATGATTGATTTTTATTTTTATTTTTGAAGATGATATGATACTAACAATGAATGCCTATGGTTAGAAGAACATATATAGTTTATAATCACAAATCATATTTAATATTAACATTAGTGATGAGAGAAAATTCATTATGGGGTAAATTGAAAATGGTTATAGAGTTCAACGAAAAATAATGAAATTGTAACTCAACGATTAAAAATATATAAAAGAACTGAGCTATATGCAAAGAGTAATTTTCAATGTATGGATGATTATGGAGGATTACATTTATATGCTACCTTTGTTTTATTTACATGGATATAATGAATTTTTCCCATTTTAAAAAATTCTTTACATTTTGAAATACCTATTGAGATCATTATCCTTGGGGACAAAACAATTTTCAAGGCTAGGGGAATTTGATAAGTTAAAATTATATATATATATATATATATATATATATTGATGACATTTTTTTAAGTATTTTAAATGATTTACATGATAGTGCACCTGATTGGTGTTGTTTATTTCATGAAATAGTGTTTGAATGTTTCAATGGAAAAAATGAAAAAAATAGCCCAATGTGTCTATTACGGTTTTTAAAACATCATGGCACGACGTGTAGTAGCATCGTACAACATGTTGCATGTCATAAAGCAATGTCATGAAGAATTTAAAGATCTGAATACATATCATGACATCATTCACCATTACATATTGTGTATAACTTTAATTCAATTCTCCCCTTCTAGAAAAATCCTGGTGTGAAATACACATCGTGAGACCCAGATACACACTGTGAAAGGAGTGAAATTTGAAAATAATAAAATGTGATTTGCATGAGATTTGTGAGTAATAAAAAATTGTGGAGTAAAATATTGATTTGAATTACATGATATGAAACATTATTAGACATGTTTTAGAAACCATATTAGCTACCTAAAAAAGTGTAGAAAGACATGAGCTGAGATATAATATTTGGAATTCTATCTCCTTTTCTCTTATTTTTTATCTCGGCTCTCTTTTATTTATTTTTCCTAAAATCAATTGGTATCAAGTATTTTCATTTTTTATGATTACTCGAGGACCATGAAATGATTTCCATGTGTTATTCATGCCTTTTCTTCACCAACATCGTGATACACGCATTTTCCAATTTACGCGCCAATCTTTATTGAATTCATGTACCACTTGTTCTTTTTGTTATTTCAAATATTTTTTTATTTGATTGTGATTATTTCAAAGATCATAGGGATTATTCTCAATTAATATATGATTAATTGGTTAATACTGATAATTTCATGAATTTTAATTGATTAATCCCAATCCATGTTTCTATGTTAATTTTTCTTTAATTTGTTTATCAATTTTTAATCAATTCTACTATGAATAGAAAAACTCTTTATAGTAGAGATCGAGAGTTGGGGTTTTTGAATCTAGTCAATCATTAATTCTAAAAATGGAAAACATAAGGAATAGTAATCAGATTAAATAAATAGTTTTATCCAATTGGTTTAAGCATCCTTGAAAATAATAATTTTAAACAATCAAACCTTATATAATTAGAGTAGAACAGGATATAATTAATTTTCTTGAACACTTTCTGCAATAAATGCTACGTTTAATTCATTTATGTCATTGTTTTCTTGAAACCAAGGAATAGTTTTCTCCTAGATTGAGAATGATGGTATGAACATAATAAACTAGTGACCTCTTTTTGATTCACAACCTAGACCTTAGAATTATACCAGGATAAAATTAATTATCATCATTACTCCCAAACCCCTTAATGGATCCTGATTGCTTCCAAATATCAAATATTAGTACATAAAAATCATATTATTATTCATTTTATAAAACAAACTCATCTTGAGAGCAATCCTCCCTCATAGGGTTCTGATCTAAGGTCATTCCATCAAATCCAAAATACTCATAGAAATGACACTGCAATACCACTATACCCTTCCCTAATAGCAACTGTAGTTTGGGAAACCTAAATCTAATCTGACTCCGAACCATGATAATTAAAATATTTGTGTGGGATATCAGTTATGTTTTATAAATATTTATCACCCTCAAATTGGTGGAAAATTATAGAGTAACATTAAAACTCTAGAAGACATGTTGAGATATTTATCTAGGTATTTCAATGGTGGATGATATCAACTCTGACCAATTTTATTACTATAATATTACTCACTCTAGTATTCAAATAGATTCTTATAAATCCATATATTCTTAGATGATATAATATTTAATGTGATGGAATAATTTTGTTGAAAGAAATCTATTTGGTATGATATAGTTTAAGAAATGGAATAGAGGGTTGTATTAATTAAAATCACCTAAGAGCATCTCAGAGTCGCAAAAACATTATGCTGATAAATGATAAAAATTTCAGAGATTCAAGTGAGTGATAATGTATTTCTACTAATATTGTTCTTGAATAGATTGATGATATTTATATGTAATGAATATCTAATACATAGGTATATTAGTCTTTCTAAAAATTGTGATCAAGCTGGGATAATACCTTATAGATTGACCCATACAGAAAATCCCTCTCAAGTTCATGAGGTGTTTCATGTATCTCACCTGTGAAGGTAAATACATGATCTATCACATGTACTAACCTCATAGGTCAAACTTCTAGAGCAAGATTATTCTTCTGAATGACAACTAATATAGATTCTTGGATTTTAGATAAATTTTTTATGAAACAAGTCACCCCTCATGTATAATTTTTTACGGTGGAACAAAAAAAGTGAAGAAGTAAAATGGGGACCTGAGGATGTAATGAGGTAGAAGTATCTTCAAGAGATTGTATACAAGGGGTGAATTTTTTTGGTGAATGAAATTTTTAGTGGTGTATAATGTAACACACCAATATTTAAATAACTTTTTAACTTAAATAATTATTCAATAGCTTTTGTTTCACACAACCATGAGTTTAAATGAACCGCAAAATAGTATAGGTATAAAATTACTATTATAACCCAATCGTTAAATAGGTTTGAATAAATATGAATTAATAATTTTAAAAAATAAAAATAATGTTCCATATCAACATGAATGTTTTGGTAGTTTCAAATAAAATAATCACAAATATTTTTTTAAAATCAATTGATTCATCAAATTTATGATTTCTTAAAAAAATAAGTTCAATTTCATTTTAGGATTTGATATTAATTATTATAAATTTTATAAAATGAATTTTATTACGATAACTCAATATTTTCAATATTATCATAGAATTATTGTTTTATAATTTTTTGACAATATGTATTTTTTATGGAATTGTTAAAATCCTGATTTTTATTGAAGACAATATTTCTATAAAGTATTTAAAATTTCAAATTATTTTTCTGGATAAGTTTTAAATATTAAATATTTAATTTTAATATAAAATCATTCAATTATGGGGATTAAAGTAATTTTATACATGAAATAATTATAAAAAACATTTAATCTTTTAAAAGGGAATTCTTTTGGAAAAAACTATTATTCATGGAATTTAACCGGTATTAAAACAAATTCTACAAAATATATATTATGAACTTTCAAAAATGGATACAAACATTTTATTTATATTTTCCAAATTTCGTGAATTTGTTCCTTTAATTTTTTGGCAATATGAATAGTATCATATGTAAATTTTGTTAATATGGTAAATGGTAAATTTTGTAATTTAATTTTAAAATAAAATAATATGAACTATAAAATGACTCAAACTGATGACACATTTTAATTGGAAGAATTTAATTCAAAACTTAACATAAAAAGATCAAAATTATGTTATTTAATGAGCACATGCCTATAGAAATGAATTATATTACATTTAAATCTAAGAAAGTCAACAAACTGTAACTTTGTTTATCTTAAATATCCATTTTTTGTCCACATAGGGACAATGGTATGTTATGATCGAGTCTAAATGAAATGTTTTATCCTAATACAAATGTTTTTATGATAAAATATTATTTTTTTCTTTTTGGGAAACATATAGTCGGTTATGATATTTATAATTTTTTATTTAATAAAAATTTCAAGATATCCCATTGATAGATTTAATACGATATAATTTTTAATATAGGGGTACCCAAGAGATATAAAAAACAATAAATATTATTCTCAAATCTAGAATCATTATCTTTATCATGAATCTTTTATCTTTTAGTGATAAAAATGTATATCGAATAACTACATAACACTGGAATTATAATTACTTTGTTAATGGAAATGTCAATGAAATATTAAGAAAATATTTAAATAAATATATTTTGAGATAATTAATTATATCATTCAATTATTAGAATTACATAGATATCTTATGGATATAATAAAATATTTATTTTGATGTTAACATGTGATCTGGATATTTTAAAAGTCATACTAATTAATAATGATAAAATTGACAGAAATGATATTTTATAAAACATATTATGTTATTTAAAAACCATAAAACATATTTAGTAATAAAAAATTATAATTTGGTATTATATATTATCAATGGTTCATTAATGATCTAATTAACATTACCTAATTAATAATGTACAAGATTTTATTATTGAAAAAATTATAGCCTTAGTTTTATTTAAAATATGTTAAATAAGGTTTAATAAAAATTATAAGGATTAATATATGACAAAGACATGTCTATAACATATTATTTTATTATCTAAAAACATTATATCATATTATCTTCTAAAAAATCTAATTTTGAGTTATTTTTATTTTTATAATATTTTTTAAAAATAAATATTTTTAAAATTCAAAAAGTGTCCCTCACTTCAATTATAAAAGGGCATAACATTACTCATTTCTTAACATCACATTGATTCTTCAGGCTGAAATACAACATAATAATTTATATTCTAAACTTACCTATCCCATTCTAGAGTTTTTGTTATTATAAATATACCAACCCTAGTGTCCAAATGAAGAGAATTGAAGGAATTTCGCAGAAGAAGAGGTAATAGTATTTACCAACTGTTGCATGATTATTTATTCTTATACTTACTCTTAATTAATTTATTAAATTATAAACCAATAAATAAACTATCACCAATATTATTAAATATTATTATTATTATAAACAACCATATTCAACCTTTTATCCATTATATATCAAATAAAATCGTCATGCATGTGTACATAGGACTTACCATCTCCATCTCATGGTTTAATCTTTTTTTGACCACAACTTTATTTGGATTGGTATAATTATGGAACTAAAAAATATATATATGGTAATTATGAAATAAACATTTTCAATAAATTAATATTCTATCTTACTACTTACCATTAAACTGTTAAGGTAATGATTCCATCACTCGTGCGTACGTATGGCCTAATGTATCCCCTATGTGATGTGAATTATTATCCTTGTTCACCAATAATGTGTGACTATATAAATGTATACCATGAGTAAATATAATATGTATGAAATTTAGTATAATTATTGAAGTAATGAAACTATATCCTTTGAAATAGAAGTGGTACCTATTGGATAAATCATGCATTGGAAAATGAAGCAGTTAAAACCTGAAAGAAGGGTAATAATAAAATATTTTTAACAAATGGGAGACAAGATGATATAATGGGATAATATATGATATAATAAATATTTATATCGGTCTATAATAAGTTAATTAAATTTTTAAAAAGTTATATTGAAGATTCATATACATACAATAGATATAATTATTAATGTATGAGATAATTTGATAATATCATTATTATTCAGGATGGTTTAAACATATTTATATGTTGAGAAATATTTATCCACCATTTTCAAGTTTCATAATTTTTTTTTTGAAAATTACTTTTACTATTCGTCCATAACTATTCAAGGTTATTTTTACCAATCATTAATTTTTTATAAATCTTTTGAAAGAAATCTTTTTGTCTTTTTCAAATGAGGTACTTTGTGATGTTTCCAAAAAAGGTACGGTAAGAATGTTTCTATATATTATATAGAATAAAATGATTTTTCCACATTCATTATTCCTTAATTACATGAGGAAAATATATTTTGGAAGGATATATTCAATTAAATATATTTCTTTTGAGTATACATGGAATTTTATGTAAATAAAACGTTTTTATAGATGAAAGGATATTTTCCTCTATAATTATTTTCAAGTGATCAATCAAAATTAGTTTCCATTTATGATAACAGTATTTGATGTTACATATTATTTATTGGGGATATTTTTCATCTATACTATCCCAATTATTTTTATGGTTCATTTATTTTTATGATGGATTGAAATTTATAAAAAAATTATTTTCCCAGGTTTATATTATGATGAAATGATGTTATGATACCCATTTCTTTTTATGTGATATGATATGATTATTTAATTATGCTATTATAGAACAAACATGTATGGTTTTAATTATGTGATGGGTGAGACCTATATCTCTAACCAAACCATTGGGTAATGATTATATCTCATGAGATAGACACGGCATGAATAAAGACTGAACTTGGTTCAGTAATTCAAGGCTATAATGAGGAGTAAAACTAGTTTAGTAATGGACTTTCTCAATAATAAAGGTATTGGAAATGATCCTTAACTAAAGAAAAATATATATTTTATGATTATGTGTCTAAATACATTCCATGTCTTATGTTATTCTCTCATAGAATATGTTATTTTCTTCTTTTATAACTTTTACAATTTATCCCATGACATTATATCTTGATATGTGATATGCATGATATAATTTTTAGATGTTTTGTTTGTATTATTATGTCTTATGATTATGAAATGATTATTATCCCCCTCGATTAAACGAATTGTATATCTGAGAACACCCATTATTATTTTAAATTTCCCAAGGATATGATGAAAAAAAGTGTGTATGATGTGTCAAAAAGGGTTCTGGTAACGAATGAAGAGGTGGGAGATGATGTTGATGTTTTATGAATTAGTTATTTCAGTTTTTTATAATTCCAAATTAGTTAAGCCTATACAGTTCTGTATCAGTATTCATATATTATCTAGTTAATATTTATCTATCTAAATGTAATATATATGTATTAAAATTATTTTTTAATAAGTTCCCTAATTCAAAAATTTCAAAAAAGCACACATGGTTTATTTAATGGTTTTATAATGGTTTTCCGAGGGTGTTAAGTAAAAAGGTGCTTATGAGAACAATATTCCACCCTTCGAATGATGGTCAGCCAATGTGCACTATTAATTATTTTGAGTAAATGGTCAAATATTGCATCTTTGATTTTAAGGTTTATGAGAGAAATATTTACCCCTGGGTTAGCCTTCCTACAACCAATTTTAGTCTAACATTGAGATGGAATATTATGTAATTTTTATGATAGGTCATATAGATCAACTCTACATAAGCTAGACGTAGGGGATGTGTGGGTTCTTGGACATCATCTCGTTAAATAGACTAAAGAGTGGGGTCAGTTTATTCTAAAATGGATGGATACTACATTTTCTAGAACTAAATATTACACTGATCATCATTGATGACCTCTAAATTTTGGTCATTTTTTTAAATATCTCATTGATTTTGGGGAGCATGCATATCAAGAGATAGATTTTGATATTACCGTAATATGTCTAGTCAATCTATAATTGGGGGAGATTTGGATGAGTATCTTATGAATTGTAGTTACCAAATTGTTACCAAGACATGCACAAATACTATCAGATATCTCAGTTGTGATGTTATCATTTAGGCTCACCTAATGTTTTTTATCTTGAGGAAATTGTGTTACAAGTAAACGCATCCATTGAATAACATTCTATATATCTAGTTGAATATATCACATTTTTTTAGTTTATCCAGTTCATATATTGTGGTTTTTATAGAAGAATGAAAATGTTCATGACTATACCTTGAAGTGGGAGGCTGATGTGCATTCTCTATGGTTAGATATTTTCACAAATATAACATTACCAACCATGGATGGGAAATTCCGTGATGAAATACATTAAGGAGAAATGTTTTATAGATCATGGATATTCTTTGAGGTATGGAATCATTTATCTTAAATTCTTTTATTTATATCCTTAATGTGGCCTATTTCATATAACCAATATAATTGTTATAGTTTTATGGGGAGTTAATGTATTATTCAAATCCTGATTCCCTGATTGATGGAAAAGTAATTTTCACCACATAATAAGTACAAATTGTGCAGGATTGGTTTAACAATCACTTCTAAATGTATGTTTATTTTAATAAGGAAGCATGAGGTATATAGTTATCCCTAACCATATTCCATGGGCTACACTTAATTGTAAGAATCATTGTTGTTTTTTTGTAGAGGGGTGAATTATGGTTTATACATGGTTTTTCTAAACATACAGATGAAAAAAAGCAGATTCTCCCGTGATATAGATATGGTTGAATGGTCGGAACAATGAGTTGGCCAACTGTGCAGCGAACCCACACAACCTATTTTTCTAAGAGAAAGTCCCAATTTTACTTTTCATCTTTTAAAATGCCAACCCACAATATTATTTCGTTTCACTAATGCATATAGGGTCTCTAATTTGGGCACTCCATATATAATAATCTAAGGTTTTACTCTCAATTCATTGTAAAGACTCTGATAAATGTGATTATCATCTCGTTGGATTCCTAAAAATATGTAATTAGTTCATTAGGATGGTTTCATCAAATGATTTCATATCAATTAATCTATTTTATGTGATATCTTATTAAATATTTTTTTGGTGATCAATATTTCGTTTTTTACACAATTATGGATTATGTTAAATGTTGGTACAAGATGGGTGTTCTACCAAGTGTATAATATAGGTGGTCAGATGATTTAACCTTATATTCAGGGTGTTTATATATATATATATATGATGTTGTGTTACCGATCATATTTTTTGATTGAAACACATGAAATAGAAATTTTTCCTTGACAAAATGGATAGGTATGACCAATGTAATTAATGACACCCATTAATATATGATTAATTTTAAAAGGAATCAAATTAAAACTACCCATTTGGGTTGATTTTTTAATTAATTTATCCACCATGTGTGGAATGCATAACTGATTACCTTTTAGGTGTTTCATTTATCCATTATCATGGGATTTTACTTGAATTATAATTGTAATTTTAATAATATTAAGAGGGGGAATGAAATACAATGTAACTAGGATTTGTCTTTGTTTTTTCAATCGTAGGCTTTATTTTTTCAATAAATTCATATTCCCTTATAAGATAAATTACAGGATAAGACATCTATGTTTACTATATTCATTTATCAAACTTATTTGGTAAGGTGAAATATGTTAATAATGGTGTTGGATAAAATAATAATATAATGATAACAAAAGAATGTTTGTTATATTCCTTGGGTAATAAATTTGTTCTTATATGAACACCAATGATGGAATCATTTGGATGTTATCCTTTCTACACTCGAGTGATACAAAGAATCCCTTGAGGATGACCCACAAAAAAAATAGATGAATGACTTGTATTATCCAACAAGTGATACATGGACTCCCTATGTGGACTTCCAAGGAAATCTTTAGAGTTTATTTGGTTAAATGTTCTATGTGTGATACGTGGGTACCTAGAGCAGACCACCATGGACAAACTCAATGAGTAGTGATATTATACCAAAACAATAGTGACACCATAATTCCAGTGATGAATGTCTAGGATGGTATAGTATTGTTCATAGTTAATTTTTTTCCATTAGGGATAATTGGGTTCAATATTAGGACCACCATGGATGAGATCAAGTTCATAACTGAATAAATAATGAAACGATAATATGACTCCACTTCCATGGAAAAGAATAATCTTATATTTGTTTGGGGACATACGCAATCATAAATCCCTTGATAAAAATCATATTGAGAAGTGTTATACTAGGGATGATAGGCTATATGCCAGGTCCTGAGACTTATTCATAATATTAGACTGGAAAAACTCTGATTTTTGGAACTTTTTTAACAGGGCCGAATAAGGTAGAGAAGGAAATGTGTTCCTTGGGAAATCAAACAAAAGTGGGTTATTTATATAATACAAAACATTTATAGATTTTATTAGTTCCTGAAAGATTTATATTATATATCCACAGATTGATTACATTTGAAACCATTGGTGGATGTCTATTGAGTGCTTTCTGACACCCTATTCGGGCCACTATTGGGAACCTATATTGACTTCATGGATGGAGATAGGGATTTGGGAAATCACCCACAATACGATGATTGATTTGATTTTGGTTAGGATAATGGTATCATATGAACGAGTTTAGCCTCATGATGATATATGGACATTTTTCTTTAGGGTATTATTCTACCTTCTTAGAAATCTAATATACTAGATGCATGTACCATTTCTACCTATTCATTTTTTGTAGACTCATGACATGGTAATCATTCGAATACCTTACTGCTTCAAGAATTATCTATTATTGAATTATTTTGAGTATTATATATCTTATTTTTGGATGAAGTATTTCTTTTTCTATTGAATGATGATATTATATTATGGTATTACACATTGATCATGAGGGAATAGAATCCTGATTGTTCCATCATAGACCCTCTCTACAAGTCAACATAATTTAGCATACAGGGAGTCATGCTTGAGGAAATTTGACCCACCAAATCTATTTACCAATTAGTGGAATCTAGGTCATTATGTTAGAAATGATTACAAACGAAATCATTAACCTCAAAATACCAAAATAAATATTGTTAACCCATGCATACATTGTTGTTAAAATGGGTTAGGTGAATGATGTGCTGAAAGGTAAACATACCATCCACTCATCATCTAGAAATGGATTATTTGAGTATGGTTTATCAAAATCTGTAAATTTTGATGATTTTTATAACATTATCACATTACCAGATCAATGAATAGAAGTCAAATTAGCAGTAAAAACTCCAAATGGTATGATGATGACATATCAATTCTATGATTGTTTTAAAATTGACGTTTTTTCGAATTTTCTTCAATAAAATATTTAAAATATCAATATATCTTAAAATAATGTGTTCTTGGGCATATATTATCTATATTTATATAGAACTAACATTGATTTCCACATAATGGTAGTCAAAATTAATATTCCGAATAATCATATGTTATTTTATTTATATTTGGACGAATATAATCGTCCAATTAAAAATAATTCCATTTTATTTTTCTTTATTCCTATTCAAGATTTAAATTTATATCATTTCTATGAGGATATAATAAACATCCAAGTTATTCATATTGAATAGGAGGTTTATTGAGAAAATTCCAATAGAGTAGCATAGTCTACCATTAAATCATATTTGTTAATTATCAATAGAAAACTTACATAGTAATAAACTAACTACAAAAACACTATATTGAATCCCTTGAAATGATTTTTAATATTTTAAGAAGATGTTTAGAGAGAATCATGATAAGTTATTCATACATTCTAGTTGATCACTATGGGGTGAATCATTTATTCTTGTTAATTGAAAATATAGACTAGTGGAATTGTAAAGTGATTTTTGAAAAAAACAAGATCATGATCAAAAATATGTATTCTATACAACATATTGATAATTTTTTATCAAATATTTGATTATATATGAATAAATGTTTTACATTTATTTTTGGATAAAACAAATAGTATAATGTCTGATTATTAACCTATATTGGGATTTCATGATTTTTGGGGAATACTTAATGCATTCCACAATAGATGCCCAAGGAACATATTAGTTTATTACCTTTTGAATCATAGAAACATAAATACTTGAACATGAGTGAGATACATTATCACCAACTATGTTCTCTAATACTAGATCCCCTCTTAGAAATATCATATATGAAATATATCTTCATAACTTGGGGAAGGAAATGGTATTAAAAAATGATCATAAAATTAGAAGGTCATAAACTACATATCAATGATCAAGAACATGAATAATGGAATAATGAATAGTGGTTTATAATATATTAATCATAAGGGAAACAAGAGCATATTATATGAATTAAAAAGATAGTTATAATAAATAGAATTTTTGCATACACATAAACATATATTATCATTCCCTATATGTCCTAACACATTTCTAGAATTTATAATGATCATCTTGGGGACTACAACTATAGGGCAGAACAAGCCTCCATACCCAATCATAGTATATTCATAAAGGATTAGGTTTCCAAATATTTCCATAGTGGATAGGGTTTCCCCACATTCCTGTAATTGATTTGGTTTTCCTATCTTCCCATACTAGATTGATCTTCCCCATCTTCCCATAGCAGATCTAGTTTCCCCATCTTCCAATAATTGATCAGGATTCCCCATCTTCCCATAATGGTTTAGGTTTCCCCATCTTAACATAATGTATTTATCCTATAAACATGAATCCGATCATTATCAAATTAGATACAAGTATTTAAAAAATTTATTATAGTAAGATATAGGTCCCACCCATCAAATAAAAAAATCATACAAATATTGGCCATAAAAAATAAGACATAAATCATTTAATAACCCATAAAATTGATATGATTAAAAAGGATCATATCTTACCCCAATAAATGAAATGGGAATCATAGAAATTTCATCATGTCATTACCAGTTTAATTCATATAGGTCACATAATAATTTCATCAGAGCATAAATAGGTAAAATAATCTGTTTTAAATAGAATATAACCTGGGTATTAGAAATGGTTGTCATAAAAAAATCCAAAAAAATGTTTACCATTTAAGAAGGAATTCTAATGATATTTTTGGATCATATCCACGGCAAGGAATAAAAATTAATAAAATATATCATCTTATATGGGGAAGGATTTTAATGATCATATGAAACATTTGATAAGAGAATTCCCCTTTCATTGAAAAACATTTTTATTAAATCATTTCAAAATGATTCTCCTATAAAAAAAGCTAGGAAATTTCATGTAAAAAATTCTTTAAATAAAATACCATTTCAACTATTAGAAACACTTTTTAAAAACATAAATAATTTTGAAAAACCTTTTCATTTAATATATCTTTAAAGCATATATTGGAATCAGGAAAATATTTTTAAAAACATTTTCTTTTAAAAAACCTTTATAAATAATAAAGAATGAATGAATCGTTTTTGAAAACCATTAGCTATGAAATCACCTTTAAAATAAAAAACAAATCTTGAAAACATTTCAAAAATACTTTTCATTAAAAGAAAATTAAAAAAATATAATTAATACTTGAAATCATTTAGAACTCACATATATTGAAAATATATTTGAAAACTTATAATCAATGATTGAAATCATTCCAGTATTTTCATTGAAAACATTCTTTTGAAAACGAATAATGAAATATTTAAAAATAATTTTACACACCATTCAATCATAAATCATTTTTATAGAACATTTTATTCGAAAACCACTTTAACATCAATAAATTTCCATAATATTTGAAAAAAAGTTACTTTAAAAATAACCATGTAACCATACAAGGTACTCTACATGGAAATTAGTGTTATTATGGCAGGTAAGTCTGTACATGTTGAACATTCCTTTTTAAACACAATAGTTTAGAAAATCTCATTTATCAGAAAAAAAGAATAGTCTATTTAAAAAAATTCCTAAAGGGTAAATCATTGGTAAAAATTTCCTTTAAAAATAATAGTGTAATAGAGAATCATTTTTCAAAATAATTAAAAAACAATTTTTGAAATAATAAAATTTTCAGACTGAAAAAATATAAAATGATATATTTTCAAAATTTATTTTCAATATCGTAATTATAAATGAGTGGTAAAATGCTATTAATTAAATACGATCTCATGGATAACCATATTATATTTAAGTAAATTAGTTTTTTTTGATATATTGATTATAATATTTTATCCATGGAAGTATAATCATAAACAACCCCTATAAGTGATGAGATTGTAACAATATTCTGTAACCACATTTGTAACATTGAATTAAAATCACCATAAATGAATATAATTACATGAATCTTAAAAAAATGAAAATATAGATATCGTGATATATATAACATATTAATGCAAATTACATAAAACCCATAGAAATATATTGCTGCATAATAAGGCATGTATCTCAAAGATGATAAAATGAGATAAATTGACATTACAAATTTGGTATCATAGAAAAAAACCCATGAATGAAATATCCTAAAATGGAAATGTAAATAACCATATCCTTATTTATTTTATAAATATAATAAATTTATTGGATGTATATACAACACAAAAAATATGGGTCTTGTGAATAAGGCATAAGTCTCATAGAAATAAAAGTGAGAAGAGAAAACCCATTCCTAACATCTTCATATTCTTTATATATGTTACAAAATCATTTATAAATATATATAAGTTTATTATACATATTTTAGTGAAAAATGTTTTTATATCTATTGTCATATATTATTTTATTATGACATGATATAATACATTTATTAACAAATCAATGTTAATGTTACGTTTTAGAAAATATCTACATTATTTTTTGGTATATGTTTTGAATTTTTATTATCGATCCTATTATGTAGATCAACATATAATTATTTTGGAAATGTAAATCATTATATAAATATATTATATATTACCTGTATATATTTTTATAATAATCTGAATTATATAGATATATTAAATGGAATACATTTTTTATGGAGACGGTAGGCCATACGTACTCATGAACATTGTTTCCATTTGATTGTCATATTGAATGAAATAAAGTTAATGAAATAAATAAATAAATATATATAATACCATGAAATAGAAATTAATTTTTCTTATATGTAATATTATTTCACTAAAACCATCCATAATACATTCTATATATAATGTGAGAGAATTATATCACATTGAGGAGGTCGTAGTCCACACTTCCCCAAACAGAGTTATCATATTTATAAAAAAAGGAAACCATGATGGTATGTGTTAAATAATAATTCCGAAATCAATATTAAATTTTCAATAAAATATCTATAATAAAAAATAGGGTTTTTTATCATAATTAACAACTATGAGATGTGGTAAGGGAAAAATGAACAATATCATATCGTGAGGTGGAAGATCGTCGCACACTTGAATGGTATGTTTATTACCCTTTAGATTTAACTTTGGGTAAATATAAATAGAAAACATATAAAAAATTACAAAATTTTTTATTTTTAATATATAGTTAATTATTTAATCCTCTAATAATAATTTTTTATGGTGTAGATAATCAAAATAAAATAATGGATTTTGAGGAAAGATGTTGCGTATTCTTTGGGCAACTCTTTATGGTTTTCACCAAATAGATTCTTGGGATTAATGTATTCCAAAAATAATGGATTATTGGATTAAGGGAGATATTTTTGGAGATTAATAGGGAATATATTGAGTTATACAATAGTTTTTAATTTTTTGAATAAGTGGGATGGGTGAGTTATTTTTAATTGATGAGGAGGAGTGGCTTCCCTGTAAAACGATGAAAACGGAATTCTAACCAGGTTTATTCCATGTCAAGTGTCTAAAATAATAGGAAATATTAGATCAAATCGAAAATATGGTCAAAATATGAATAGTAAATGGATTTAGGACATGTTTCTAGGTCACATTGGCCAATATGTTTATGGTTTAGTCCCTTATTATGCTAATTTTTCTCTTAATTTTAATAATTAATTTTAATCACATTCACTAATTTTTTATTTAAAAATTAAATTTTACTTATTATATATATTATATGACACTTATTCCAAAATTTTTATACATTTTTCCTAATTCATATCATATAAGTGGAAGAAACTAATTTATATTGAATCCAGTATATAGGATGACAAAGCGGGATTTTAAAGTGAAAATTTCAAATTTAAGTATGTTTTTTATATCCAATTTCAATGTGAAAATGATTATAATTTCCTAAATTAGATTTATTGATTTATAATTGAAATAATTTTACTTTATAAACAATAAAAAATAACATTTATCATTGTAAATAAATTATATGAAATTATACTTTGAATATAATTTCGATATTTTTTACTATTTTATGAGAAAAAGGAAACAAATAGAAAAATATCAAAAAATATCAAAAAATTTTGATATCCCGCTTCATAAAATTTAGTTTATTTCTTCAAAT
The DNA here is from genome assembly GCA_963277665.1 of Viscum album. NCBI lineage: Eukaryota > Viridiplantae > Streptophyta > Magnoliopsida > Santalales > Viscaceae > Viscum > Viscum album. Next base: position 332,547,813 of record OY728128.1, read on the forward strand.
AATAATTATAAAATTTTTAAAATTAATATTTAAAATATGTTTTTCATTAAAGTTAGTAAAAGTACATTTTTAGAAAAGTACATCTTTTGATTCCTAAAATTGGATTAATTCTTGTATTATACCTATAAAATCTATTGGATCATTATATAAAATATTTATTTCATGTAAAATTTATAACTTTTCTAAATCATTAATCAAAACTGTTTTGATTATTTTTTTGAGATAAAATAGTGATTGTACATTGAAGAATATTTTTCATAGAAAAGTAATTTCTTTATTTTCAAATAGTTATTACATTAAATTATAATAATTGATAACTAAAGGATTAATTTTAAATAAATGTTGAAATAATGTTTTAACAATTTATATAGTCATGTAATAAACTTTTATTCCAATTAAAAGGTGGTAGAAATAATAATATTTTAATAATCATATTAGAAGTTAAATTTAGTTAAAAAAAAATTTTTTTTGCTTGTTACACAAACAATCAACGAGATTTGATATTATTTGTAACACAAGAAAACAATTTTGTTGTGTGAACTACAAGTTAATCTAGGGTTTTCATGTAGTGAATGAAATCCAAATGTAATTCTTTAATAAAAAAAGATACATCATGAGTTTTATGAAAGGAAAAACATCTTAATGATAAAATTAAATAAAAAAGTAAATTGACAAAATCATGAGTTGTTACATTCTACCCCCCTTAAAATGTGATTGATCATTAAAATTAGTTTTTATTTTCAATGGTTCAGTACTTAAAGGTTACATTCATATAAACATACATATTAAAAATGAATAATAAAACATCCTATAAAAATCGAATGTTGGAAACATAATGGTTCCCAAATGTAACACACAACTATGTTTCCATTGAGTGTAACATAGGTTTGATGTGAAAAAATGTATAAGGAAGGTAAATATGATTATCAAGTTCTAATGAAGGATAATAAAGGACAGGGTTAGAAGATATTTAACCATAAAATCTGTGAATTTGTGATGATCTAAGAGGAAATATTAATCCTCGAAAAGTAAGGTACTCGGATAATGTTTTCGGTTTCAAGATATTTTTTCCTAAATTTGATTAAATTCCATGATAAGATATAATTAATAATTATAGGAATACCTTACCATTTTTTTTTGTCACAATCAACTTCCATTTCATCCCTTATTCGATGAAATGATGATGACTTTTTCATATTGTAGGATTTAAAAAATCCTGAGATCCGTGAAAATAATTATATGTCATTCAATGTTTTTTTTGACAACATAAGGTTATCAAAAGTTATCCAACATTAATAAATTGAAATATAGTGGGATAATACTTTTATTTATAAAACCTTATCTAATGTTAAAAAAATAATAAATAAATGGTTATCCATTTAACCCCTCTAAAATACGAAAGTCATGAAAACTAGAGATAAGGTAACAATATTTCTAAAAAATTGTTTATCATTGATCTACCATATGTCTTATAGTATCTCTTATTTATTAAGTAATAAACCCAGGAATACCTTCATTCACTATTCTCTTAAGACTTGGTAATGAAATGAATTACCATAAATCCTTATTTGAATGACTTTTATTTCATTTTTTTTATTTTTTATGGATATATCCATAAATTAAAAAATGTTTTTAACTTCATCAATGATAAAATAAACAACTTTTCAACAATTACTTAATTAGCTCCAAGGTAATCAATACCACCCAAATCAGTTATTTATATATTACATTTCTTTTATCCAAAAATAATTATTGTCACATTAGGGACATATTAAGGATTATCCGTATGTTAATCATGTGTTTTCCATTAATATTATCTTCCCATTAAATAATTAATTATTACTATGAAAAACATTCATCATATTCAGGTAAATTTGTATGAAAACACATTAAATGAAAAATCCATAACAATTTCTCCTCTCTTAGTTATCAAATAAAAATAAATAAACACTAAGGATTCTTCACATCATCGATAAGAAATTAAATAGGATACCTCATCATATTATATATTACCACTTTACATTTACAATTCATCTATTGTATCATACTTAGCTGTTATATAACCATTACTCATAGCACTTTTCTGATTATCTTTGTGAGCGTTCCATTTAGGACATAGATTAACATAATGACTATTCATGATATACTTAATGAATTTAAAAATATATGATGTCTTGGGAAATACAGTGTTGTCATAAATTTCATCAATATAAGACTTAATTTTTTCTTTGTATTGTATTTTGTTGTGTCCTTTTTTCACATTCAAAAAATCTAATTGTTAAACTAGGACATCACTTAGGTGATTCTTTTAAAATTATTTACACAATAGAAACAATATCTTTTTTACACCATGGTATCCATTACTCAAAATCACAGTAAACACATTCCTTCACATCTTTGGTGTGTTTGAGAGTTGTTTAAGGTAAAAATATAATCTTGTTCCATGAAAAATTATTAGGCTTATCACAACATCATTTACTCTTGTGATCATCCCATTAGATTGTTCCATTGAAAAACATCATTCACATTCAACATTAAAAATATTTCTTATGGATCTCTATATGGGGTAATTCCATAAATCATCATGTGGGAAACATTTATAATAATGTAAAAACACATAATCATAAAAAAACCATAGCCCTAAGATGTCTAAATCATGTCTCTTATTCATTTATATATGAAACCTTTAGTTTATCCAAGGTTATTCATAGTCATTTTATACATAAATCCCTTATGGTGGTTCTTAAATAGTTTAAAAATCCCTAAATAATATCCCTCATCAATTTCAAACCGGCTTTGTAGCAATGCACACTATCATGTACCAAGTTACCCTTGAGTTTGGCTCGAAAAAACTTTTTGGAGTTGTTACACATAGGTAAATATGTGTCAGATACACATCAACATGTAGTATAATGACATAGAAGTAATGATTGGAAACCACTCACTCTATCTGTCACTACAATTCTAGGACATTTTGAAATAATTTTCCTAATCTGTCAAATTATCCATAGATACATCTCGGGATATATCCTTAGAAATATTATTTGGGAGCTGACTAATTTTTTCTCATTCTATTTCCCAAAGGTTGACTAATCCTTTTCTCTGATACCAACTATAATGACCCTAGATTGAAACTCATTAACATTTTATCTTTTTTTTAATTATTAATATATCACTCAATTTATTATCAATGGATAATTTAGTTTAGTGCCATTTTAAATATGGAAATGTAAATGGTGGTACATGACTGAGCTACATTATCTCTCAATTGGTCCTCCAAGACCATCATCCCTCATAGAAATATTAAACATGAAATATATATTTATAAAGTGGAGAAGTTAAAATTAAATGGGATGAGATAAAAATATAAAAATGGGTAAACAATGGGGATTTTTATTCATAATCTACAGAATAATTGTTTGAGATCATGATCACAACATTTAATATCATACCCTTCATATAAAATATCATGAACATGAATTGTAATGCCCCAAACCCAGTTAACAAGAATTGGTGAATTATTACAACACATTTGAATGATACATGGAATCATGTCCCAAAATAAAGATTAGTTTTTTATCCTTGGAAATACTAGATAGATACATATGTTTTACATTACATCATGAAATAAAAAACATCATTCTGTCCCCTTTGAACACTCTTATATCTGTTACCATATTCCTGCTGGTTAATCGTAATATAATTATTTGAATCCAAGAAAAAATGAAACATAGTAATGGGTAAGCTTAGATTTTATAGTAAGTATAACAATATAACAGAAACTATCATAAATAAGAAATAACATTTATGGAAATGTATAAGACTAGAACTAAAGCCTTTTAAACATAAACAGCAGCTTAATATGGAAAAGATAAATCAGATAATGACATTTACATATTCATATTGATATTATACAAGTCTAATAATAACATATAATATCAATATCCAAATTCAAAATTAGTGATACATAATGTCATATTTCATAACCACATAGCCAAGGACTTGTGCCAAGACTACAAATATGATTTTGTCCAAGCCTCGTGCAAAGACACATGTATATATCATGAGGCATACTGCTGCATCAAGGAGCTATAGCGGGCTACACCCATCACATACTATGTACAATTCATTCATCATATGAAAAGGATGAAATATAACATAAAAATTAGAATTAAAACTAGCGTACAAAATGTAAATGCATTAACCAAAAACTATGAATGGTATAAAAATAGAACATCCACAGTCAAAAATAATGCATTAAATATAATATAGAAGATTGTTTTATAATAAATTTACCTCAATTGAGGATATTGAAGAATATTTACATAGATGAAAATAATTATCAAAACTATATGAGATATATATCCACCTTTTCCTGGAAAACATTTAATTTTCTTTCTATTTATCAAGAAGCTGATTAAAATTGATTTTTGTATCAAAGTGTCTCATAAAACATTAAAACTTTTAAAAGTAATTTTAATATTAAAACATTAATTTATATATAAATAAATCTCTAAAACCATTTTTATATAAGGACATTAAGGAGAACAATATAAAAGAATAAATCTTTAAAACATTTAAAATGATATTTTAGTTAGAGTTCCAAACCAAATAAGAGATTCTTGAATACATATATTTAAGGTAATAAAAACGTTATAATATCATGAGAATTAATTTTTTCATGATATTCTATGTTAATGTACAATATGTACACCGTATAAAAGTGAATAGGCACATAAAATGAAAAAAGACTCAATGGAATGTAAATTGAAATGAAATACTTTATAAAGATTGTATCCTCAGGTTTAGGATAAACCAATGAAACAATTATCCATGAAAAATATAAATACAGTTAATATTATTGTATATTCAGTGTAAATAATTCAGAATACATTCACTCATATTCATGTAAAAACAACACCAATGACCTGGATATTTAACTGAATGAATAGAAATTGAGATAAAATTTCACATATAAAGTTAATATCAATGACATGAGAATTTATAAATTGAGTTATTATGTGTCTCAAAAGTAAATCCATAGAATGGGGAGTTTAAATTACTATAAATGTAAATAAATAGCGATTTCACAAATAACATTGGAGTAGAATAATCAAGGACGATTGCGTAAAACCCAATGAGTGGAAATTGAAAAATGAAATTCTCTTAATGATTTGGTAACATACAAAAAATACACCCCATAAAAGAAGTATCATACAATGAAGATTTAAATACCGCTAAATTAATGTATATTACACCAAGAAATCAATCATCTGCCATACACACACCAAACAAAAGGAAATAATGGAAAATATAGTATTAATCTCCCAAGAATAAAAAGTGAGATAAAAACCACTTACCATGTTGTAATCAATTGATTCGTATGACCAAAAATTAATAACCACCAAATGATTAATAGAATACCATGAATATAAAGAGAATAATGATAATATATATAAAATACTAATACACAACACACCATATGAAATAAATAAGTGACTAAAAATCGTAATCTCAATGGATTAAAAGTGGGATAATAAACCCCTTACCTTGTCCTTTTCCTTAGTATAGGGTAGATTAACATCCTGTATAATGGTGAAATCAATTTTATTATATAATTCATGAACAAAATACTTAAAAATGATATCATATATGATCTTATAATATTTCTATTTTAAAGATATTTAAATAGTATCATTGTTTTGGTTGTTAACTGATTCATTTTCCTTTATATGGTTTGTTACGTAAGTCATGTTTGTTATGCATAGGCTATATTTTATTAATATCCCGAATGATATTATGTTTTTAAACATTATTTTTAATCATAAATTTATAAATATTCTTGAATGATTATGATTTGGAATGCATCTCATCGCGTTCGTGGATATGGTAAGCCATACATGCGCACGAGCAACCATATCATTATAGAGATTGTGGAATATTATTTAAAAGGATGGAATATCATATATATAGAAAAATTAAAAGGTTATATTTATTATTTAAATCAGTTATACTCATTATTATATCATCCCAAATAATTAAGTGTTTGAATAAAGACTACTCCACTATGTGGAGACGGTAAGTATTACATACACACGTATGGTGACTTTGTCATTTATAGGATATATAGAATAACAAATATGGTTGTACCATATTTATAATAATATAAAATTATGTATAAGGTTTTGGATTTAGTATTTTGGTATGGTTACAGAAAATAAAGAGGTTATTGAAGATGAAAAATACTTGAAAAAGGGTGGTGATATTATTACCTCTTCATCAGGTGTTTTCATTTGTGTTGATCAAAATGGATCTTTAGTTTGGATTTCTGATCAATGTAAGAAATATAATTTTAATTGATGAATGTTTGGAATAAATTTGAGTAGAGTTTTGCTGAGACAAATTTCATTGTAGGATTGAAATTAAGAGAAGGGTAAGTACACTTTTATAAGAGAGGTGAGGTTCCCTTTAGGAAAAGCTCAAAATATTATTTTATAATAGAATCATTATTGGTTTCTAATGGAACCATAATGATTTATTTTTAATATAAGGTGGGTATGGGTCGAAATACTCACAGCTAATAGATTTTATATAAGTTTAGGTTTCTATTTTAAACTTTTCTTTTATATTTAACTCTTAGTCAAATAGTTTAACTTTTACCATGTCTTCTTTTATTCTTACACTCTATGGTTAATAAACATACTCTCAACATCCTAGAGAACTTAAATTGGTTAACTAATGAAATTTATATCATCATTTAAGCCCTTTTTCTGAACGTAATATTTTAAGGAATATTATATCCACCAATAATATAGTATTTGTTTAAAAAACTTATTTATTTCAATTTTGACCCTATTTGGTATTTTGTTTTTGTGAATGTCATAAAAACCTTATCACATTGAAAAAAATTTATCTAATAATCCCTGACATGTCATATTAACATATAAAATTCTTTTATGGCATCAAAATGATTAAATTATATTTATTTAAATATTTAAAATATAAAATAATTTAAAATTTTATTAAGAAGGTAAATACTGCATCATCATTGTTTCATAAATAAATTTAATTATGGAATATCTAAAAATTATAAATAATATACCATTAGGTAGGAAATATTTTTTTCATTCGAATTATTATTAATGTCAAATTTAACTTATAGGTTACCATATATTAAAAATTGTTTAGTTAATAAATATTGAATTAAACACTGTTAACTATTCTTTAAATAAACTAATAATAAACAACCAAATCTAATCCAAGTGGAACTTATGGGTCATATTTTATTCCAAAAGTTATTTTTGGTCGATTTACACTTATCCAATAGAATTTGGACATGAATTAGGGTAATTATAATATCAATTTTACCTACAATTGCCCAAATTTCTTTTAACTGTGGTAATAAAAGTCAAAAGATACTATTCACAAAAAATTATTTTCATCTTATTGAACAAAATTTTACTTACTGATATTAAAAATGTCTCTTGGATTTTTGAAATTCAATTCACTGATGTGGTAAAATTATTTTTTATGCATATATATAAATGCTCCGAGAAGGTGGGTAAATTGCGGTCAAAAAATTCAATAACATTTTATAGAACTAATTTTATTATAAAATGACTCAAATGAATTAAATTAAACATATATATGTATTACATATTTATTTTGACTTAAAATAAATTTAAATAAAATAAATAATTATTTATATAAAAAGTTAGTTTTAAATAATAACTCTGTGTTTCCACTATTCATCAAATATTGAATGTTTTCAGAAAAATAACAAAAATTTACCCGAAGATAATTTTTATATTCCGAATTCAAAAATGAATTATATTTTGTAAAAATAGAAAAAATGTATTTTTCATAAATTTATTTAAATTTAATTGTTGTTTTTAAAACCGAAAAGTTTTTTTATGAAGTAAAATCTATAAAAAAATTGACATGTCTTTATGTCGAATATAAATCTGAAATTACCTATAATAACCTACATTGTATTAGATGATACAAATATAATATAATTATACATTTAAACCATTCAAATTCATAATTTAACACTATAAATTATTTCAATCAAAAAAGGTGTTTTAAATAAAAATTTAGTATTTTGCAGTATTCATCAAAATATGAAAGTTATTAAAAAAGTACCAAATATTTATCCAAATTAAATTTTTTATGTTCCTATTCTAATGAATAATTTTTTTCATTAAATTTAATATGAAAAAGTGTCAAATAATGGTCTTAAATTGGGGTTTCAATTAAAAGGTGGTAAATTTTCATTATTTTTAAAAATACTTCATTTATATGAAAAAATGATTTTCTTCTTATATTATGTATAAGAAATACATAATATGGATTCTAAAATTACTTCATGCAGGTTAATCGTAATATACTTCATTGCATCCTGGTAAAATTAAACATAAGAAAGTGGTGAGCTAAGATGCTCATTATGGATAACAATAGAGTAGAAACTGTCATAAATATGAATAAAATTTTAATGCAATGTATAAGACAAGAACAAAATCCATTTAAACGTAAATTTACGCATAATATGGAAAAGATAAATCAGATAATTCCATTTAATTATTCCCAAGGATATTCTACTAGTCGAATAATCAAATGTAATATCAACAACCAATATCATAATGATTGAATGCATAATTCTTGACATCATAACCATATAGTCAAGGCGTTGTGCCAAGACTATAAATATGATTTTGACAAGGCCTTGTGCCAAGGCACTAGTTTGTATCATGAGACCTACCGATGCATTGAGGAGCTACAACGGGCTACACCAATCACTTACTAAGTCCAATTCATTCCTCATATGAAAAGGGAGAAACATAACATATACATTTGTATTAAAACTAGCATACGAAATGTTAGTACATTAACCATAAACCACTAATTGTATAAAAATAGAAAACCCACAGTCAAATAGATTTTTGAAAACATTTAAATGTCTCACTATTTATCAAGAAGCCATTTAAAATAGATTTTTGAATCAAAGTGTTCCAAACAACATGGAAAGTATTAAAATTAATTTTAGTTATAAAACATTAATGTTTATAAACATAAATCCTTAAATCAATTTTTAAAACATGGACATTAATGTGAAATATTTAGAAGAATAATTCTTTAAAACATTTAAAATGATATTTTAATTAGAGTTCCTTCCGAAATGAGAGATACATTAATAAAAATAATCAAGGAAATAAAAACATTATAATATAATGAGAATAAAGGGATTCATGATAAAATATGTCAATATAGAGTATGTACACCATAAAAAATTGAATCTGCTCATAAAAACAAAGAAGACTCAATGAAATGTAAACTGAGATAAAATCCCGTATAAAGACTATATCCTTAGGTTAAAAATAATCCTATGACATAATTATGTGTGAAAGAAATAAATACACACAATATGACAGTATATTTAGTGAAAATTGATTAGAGTTCAATCACATATATTCTTGTAAAACAACCCCCACTGACTTGGATGTTTAAATCTTTGAATAGAAATTGAGTTAAAATTACTCTTATCAAGTTCATATCGATGACTTGAGAATTTAACAATGGAGTTATTATGTGAATAAAAAGTATATCCACCAAAAGTTCAGTGCAAATTACTACATAAGTAAATAAATAGTGATTTCATACATAACCATAGAGTAAATTAATCGATGAATTTTGCGTAGAACCCAAGGAGTGGAAATTGAAATTTGAAATTCCCTTACCAATTTTTTAACATGTGAAACATACACCCCAATAGAGAAGAATTGTACAATAAAGATATAAATAACCATACATGTATGTATATTACACCAAGAATACAATCTTGGGAAGTACATACACAACAAAATAGTAAATAGTGGCCAATATAGCATTAATATCATGGGAATAAAAAGTGAGCTAAAAACCCCTTACCACGTTGTAATCAATAGATTCATATGAACAAAAGTTAATAACCACAAAATGAATCACAGAATACCATTTATATATACAGAATCATGATAATATATTTATAATATCAGTACAAAATACAGCACATACAATAAATATGTGTCGAACAATGGTAATCTCACGAAATTAAAAGTGAGACAAAAAACCCCTTAAATTGTACTTTTACATTGTATAGGGCAGGTTAACCTCCTGTATAATGGTGAAATCATTGTTATGAAATTTTTCAAGATCCAAATTCAAAAATATGTTATCATATATGATCTTATAATAATGATTTGTTAATGATATTTCAGTATTATCATTGTGTTGTGTTTTAACTGATACATTTTCCATTAATTGTTTTGCTATGTAAGTCATATTTGTTATGTATAGGTTGTTTTTTATTAATGTCTAGAATTATATTAAATTTATAAAATTTATTTTTAATCATAAAAAGAATATTATTCTGGAATGATTACGTTGGGGTATGAATCTCATCGAGTTCGTGGAGATGGTAAGTCATACATATGTACGAGTGACAATATCATTATATTGATGGTGTAATCATATGTAATTGGATGGTAAATCATACATAAAGAATAATTACCATTTTATATTTATTATCTACATCATTTATACTCATTATTATACCAATCAAAATAATGTAGTGTTTGAATAACAAACTACACCACGACATGGAGACGGTAAGTCGTACGTAAACACATATGGTGACATTGTTGTATATTAGATGGATAGAATAATGAATATGGTTGTACCCTATTTATAATAACATCATAGTATGTTGAAGGTATTGGAATTATTATTCTGTTATGGCAACGAGAAATGAAGAATAAGGGGAAGAAGAATGGAACTTGAAAGAGGGTGGTGAAATTATTACCTCTTCTATGGGGGTTTCTTATTGAGTTGATCAAAAGGGATCCATAGGTTAGCTTTATGATCGAAGTAAATCCTCTAGGTTGAAGTGAGTTAAGTTTTAAAAATATTGGAGAAGGGTTTGGCTGAGCCAAATGGCATTGGAAGAGTGAAATTAAATGAATAGAAAGTACCCTTTTATAAGGGTGGTGGGGGTCACTTTAGGAAATGCTTGAAATATTATTCTCTTATAAAATAAGTTTCTGTTTATAATGGCTAAAAAATTATTTATTTCAAAGCTTGGGTGGGGATGGTCAGAAATCCTATCAACCAGTATGTTTTAGACATGTTTAGATTACCATTTTAACCTTATCTTTTAGATTTAACTCTTACTTAAAAAACATAACTTTTACTGCGTCTTCTTGTTTTCTTACCCAATATGGTTAATAAACATACTCTAAGAATCAATGATGTCCTCAATTGGTTCATTAATGAAATATATATTATTATTTATTCCCTTAGTCCTAACCTTATATTTTTAGGAATATTATCTCAACCAATAATATAGTACTTTCAATAAATACTTATTTATGTCAATTTTGACACTATTTGGTATTTGTTTTTGGTGAATGTATTAAAACCATATCACATAAAAAAATATCTAATCAACTGTCACATTTCATATTAACCTAGAATCTTTTTGGATGGTATCAAAACTTTTAAATTATATTTATTTTAATATTTAAAATATAAATTATTTTAATATATCATTAAGAAGGTAATTACTGCATCATCATTGTGATGTAAAAAAATTTAATTATTTAATATCTAAAAATTATAAATAAAATCAATTATGAAGGAAATATTTTTTTCATTCTAATTTGTATTTATAGTTGAATCTATCTTTTGTATAACCCTAGATTAAAAATAGTTTAGTTAATAAAGGTTTAATTTATCACATTTAACTCTTCATTAAATAGAATAATAATAAATGTCCTAATCTAATCCATGTTGGCCTAAAGGGTCATATTTTATTACTAAGGTATTTTTGGTCAAATTATGCTTTTCAAATATAATTTGGTCATGATTTAGGTTAATTATAATATCATTTTTACCTTTAATTACACTATTTACTTTTAACCATGGTAAATAAATGTTTAAAGTTACTATTCACCAAAAATTATTTTCATCTTTTTGAACCACATTTTACTTAATGATATTAACCGTGTCTTTTATATTTTTGAAATTCAATTCACAGAAGAGGTAAAATTATGTTTTATGAAAATTTTCAAATTCTCCAAGAAGATGGGTAAAATACGTTAAAAAGATCTATAATATTTTATACACATAAAATTATTATTAAATTACACCAATGAATTACATTGAATATATATATTTATTATAAATATTTTTTTAAATAACGTAAATATTAATGAAATAAAAATTTATTTAAATAAAATGTTGGTTTTAAACAATAACACAGTGTTTTTCAATATTTATAATTAAATGAATGTTTTTAGAAAAATACCAAAATTGTACCCTTTGAAAATTTTTATATACTAAATTCAAAAATTAATTCTATTTTACTAATTTAAAAACATAGAATATTCATTATTTAGTTTAAAATTAATTCCCTTTGCCGAAAACTGAAAAACAAGTTTTTAAAAAGTAAAAACTATCAATGGATTGACATTTGTTTATGTAAAATTTAAATGTGAAATTACTTATAATGACCTAGATTGTATTAATTGATAAAAATATAATCTAATTATAATTCCAAACCATTAAAATTCATAATTTAAAACTATACATTATTTGGATTAAATATTTTTATTTTAATTAAAATTTAGTATTTTTAAGTATTCATCAATATATAAAAGTTATGAAATAATTACCAAATTTTTTTTGAAAATTTATTTTTATGTTTCTATTCTAAAAAAGAATATAATTATATTATAAATAAAACAAAAAAGTGTCTAATATTGGTTTTAAAAAGGTTTTTCGATAAAAAGCTGGTAAAATATAATTTTTAGAAAAATACTTCTTTTATCTGAAAAAATGTATTCGTACTTATATTATGTCGAAGAAACATATAATATGGATTCTAAATTTATATGGAGTATATAAAATTCAAAATACAGAAAATAATATCCATAAAAGCTTTTTGAACGTCTTGTTTGGTATGTGGTGGTGCTCTCAAACTTGGTGTTGCATGTAGGGAAAGATATTGGATTACTTTAAAGAAAATAACATACAATGAAATGTAGGGGTGTTTCATTCATGCCACATTTCAGAAATTTAGTCCTCTCAATTTTCAAACTAGGCATGGGATTATCATTAAATCTCCCAAATCAGGAAAAGTGTCAATAAAACTATCACTTTAAAATAATTAAAGAGAAGTACAAAGGTCACTCGAGATAACCCGTTCTAGGATTCCATGTATGAAAACATAGATATGGAGGATAAACTATGTGTCATGTTCTGGTGGAGAGTGATGGAAAACATGATCAGTATAAATTTGACAACAAGAAAACAAGAAACTTTTGATTGGATAAATGATCATTAGTTTCCCAATAGGAAAAGTAAATAGACAACATTTGATTGTTTTATGTTCCATTTCATAATGATGAGGAATTTATTTATGATATTGAATTAGAACATAAAGATATATAATTAAATTTTATGTAGAGAATCAGACATTAATAAATTTTTACCACTAACTCATCTTTTTTTCAAATGATGAGTATTCAAGATGACTTTTTGACCACTGAAGTGCTAGAATCTAATTCTAGAGAATCTCATGATCCACAAAGGATAAATTATATATTTACCTTGTATTTAGATATTACCCAAACCAAAAATGGATAGTATAATATCAGATGATCCCCAAAAAGAATAATCCATTTGTGCAAGAAATAAAAATCATTATTTTTATAATTAAACAAATAATACCTAAAGATTAATAAATACCATTCAATAAACTATTGTCCTTAAAATACTTCAATATACTCCAAACGAATATTGAAACCCAAATCATATAAGAATTTGATTATGTAGTCTTCCAAATTAATTTGTATCTCAAAAAAACATTGACTACACTCAATATCACCTATATAAAAGTAATTAACCTAATCAAATATTATCTATGATTGGTTAAAGATTCTAATAAATAACTCAAATCTCAATAAAACCACAATAAGAAACATATATAAAAATCCCCCAGTACATCTCAAAGAAAATCCCATTGTATTATATTTTCCTTTGGCATATAGTGTTCCCAACAGAGTGAACATCTTCTAAAATAACATTTATCACTTAATCACCAAATCATTTTCCTATACTATGGATAACCATTTGATAATACATAATATCTAGAATCAACTTATTATTGATCAATAAAATCATTTAACTGATAATAATTAGTCACACTAACTAGGGACCTCACATTGTTCAGTGGTAGGTGACAAATCCCAATCGCACTCTGGTTGTGGGTTTGATTCATGCGGCTTTGTCAAACACGAAGGGCTGTCACATGATCTGTGTGTTGTTATTTTTCAAAAACTATATTTTATAACATTAAAAAAATGAGATAAATTTTTCCAAATAACCATTACATAATTTCACCACAAATGTATTCTCATATCTAGCATTTTCATCACAAAAATTAATAACTTTTAATTGACTCCAATTCAAGGATCATATAAACCCAAATGGTTATTTATAACTTTATCATCAATAGGAAATATAATTCTTCCTAAAATAGAATTTTCATGTAGAAAATTTCAAGGTTACACATACAAGATAAAATTTATTTAATTTAATCCCTTCAACAAAAAATCCATAATACTTTTAAATATATTTTCTAGCAATTAATTATCACATTGGTTCTTCATTGACCAAGAGGTTATCCTATAGAATAGGGCATTCACTTAGGTATTTCTCATGTCCCCTAAATTTACTAAAAATGACTAAAAATGTATTATTGGGATCATTTTTATTTTCTTCCATGGTACTATTAATTTTTCCTCACAAATTATTTATTTTATGTCCTTTTATCCCACACATAATGCATTTCGTTATTCCATAGAGTCACTTTCCTATGTGTCTCCTTCGACATTTCCTCAATGATGGAAATTGATCTTTATTTTCTCCATGGTCTCCACTACAGGAGCTCTTATAATTCACCACCTTTATCTTCATTGTAGAGTCTGATAGCTGGATAATTTATATATTGTTGATCATATTTTTTGAAATCCGATTCGGCATGAACACGATATCTTTTACACCTATCAACATTCCATTTCGTTGCTCATTTCCACCACTGTGTCCACCATGTACATCATGTTCAATGATACAATGACTTCCTTCAAATAAATCCAATTACTAACACAAGAAATCATAGTGTGGGTCATAGAATCATTTAGATAATATCATAACAACTTATTTTCAATCTGAAACACCTTAAGAGTATCCAAGGTTATTTATTTCATCTTATATTAAAAACCTTTAAATTATTTTTTAATGAAAATGTGATTTATCATAAGTATATCACACAAGACTATCATAGCCATGTGTGTTTCAAGGCCAGTTTTCATGTACTATGATACCCCAGGTCATGCCTAAAACTCATTGTCTGATTTTTCACTCCTATGTACATTTGTACCAACGCCGCCTCTACCTACTGATATCCTGATAGGGATGTTTTTCGTGAAAGAACCACATAATATTTACATTACCAAAATGTTTGGATGTTATTCCATAATAATCCTCAATGTTTATCTTTGGTCAGTGCTTCCAAGTCATATTTTTTCCTAAATCTTGCTTCTAGGGTTTGTACTAAACTTCCTCTAATACAAACATTAATGGCCCACCCCCAGTTACCTAGAATTAGTGCAGTATTACTTAACATTGTCATGATACAAGGAATCATGTCCCAAAATACCGATCAGTTTAGTATATTTGGAAGTACTAGATACAAACATATGCTTTACATTACATCATGAAATAAAATAAAACATCACTGTGTCACCTTTGAACACTCTTAAATCCCATATCCTATTCCTCTAGGTAAATTGTAATATTCTTATTTTAATCCTAGGATAAATAAAACATAATAAAGGGGTGAGCTCAGATGCTCATTAATGATAATAAAATAGAAGAAACTATAAAAAAATAATAAACTTTTAAGGCAATATATAAGACTAGAACAGAAGCCTTTTAAATATAAACTTCAACATAATATGGCAAAGATAAATCAGTTAATGCCATTTACTTATTCACATATATATTCTAAAAGATTATTAATCACATGTAATATGAATATCCAATTTGATAATGATTGAATTCATAATGTCAGACTTCATAACCACATATTCAAGGCTTTGTTCCAAGACTTCATATAAGATTATTTCAAGTCCTCATGCCAAGACATGAGTTGGTCTCATGAGACCTACTGATCCATCGAGGAACTATAGCAGGCTCTACCCATCACTTACTAAATCCAATTCATTCCTCATATGAAATGGTTGAAACATAACATAGACATTCATATTAAAACTATAATACCAAATGTGAATACATTAACCATAAACCATATATGGTTAAAAAATAACGCATACACAGAAAAACATAACTCATTCAATAAAATATGGAAGATTATATTATAATAAATTTTCCTCAATCGATAATAACGTCAAATATTTACCTTTATGAAAATAATAATCAAAACAATATGAGAGAAATATCCCCCTTTTTGTTGAATACATTTAAAACTATCACTATTTTTCATGAATCCGTTCAAATAGATTTTTGAAAAAAAGTTTCCCATACCACTTTGAAACTTTTGAAATGAGTTTAATTTTAAAATTATAATTTATATATAAATAAATCCTTAAAACCATATTTGAAACATGGACAATAATGAGAATGATTTAGAAAAACAAATCTTTCAAACATTTAAAATGATATTTTAGTTAGAGTTCCTAACCAAATGATATATTCTTGAATAAAAACAATCGAAGAAATCAAAACATTATAATTTCATATGAACAAACGGATTCATGATATACAATTTCAAAGTACAGTATGTACACCATATATAAGTGAATCAACACATGATAACAAAGAAGTCTCCATGCTATATAAATCGAGACGAAATCCCTTATAATGACTGTATCCTAAGGTTAAAGATAAAATAATGACATAAATTTGTTTGAAAATTATAAATACACTCAATATGATTGGATTTTTAGTTTGAATCAGTCAGAGGACATTTGAATATATTATTTTATGAAAAACACCAATGACTTGGATGTGTAACTCAATGATTAGAAATTGAGTTAAAATTACTCTTATAAAGTTCATATCAATGACTTGAGAATTTATAAATAGTGTGATTATGTGTATCGAATGAATATCCACAGAAAAGGGACTATAAATTTCTAAATAAGTAAATAAATAGTTTTTCACACATATTCATAGAGTAAAATAGTCATTGATGTTTGTGTAAAACCCATGGAGTGGAAATTGAAATTAGAAATTCCCTTATGGATTTGTTAACATTAAAAACATACACCCCATAGAAGAAGGGTCATACAATGGAGAGGTAAAAACCCATAAATTAATTTATATTACACCAAGAATACAATCATGGGTAGTACATACACCACAAAAAATGAAATAGTGGCCAATATAACATTAATCTCATGGGAATAAAAAGTGAGAGAAAACCCCTTACCATGATGTAATCTATTGAGTCATATGAAAAAAAGATAATAACCACCAAATGAATCATAGAATACAAGGAAAATAAATATAATCATGATAATATATATCAAATTGGAGTATACAGTACACCACATGTAATAAATTAGTGTCGAACAATGTTAATCTCACAGAATTAAAAGTGAGATAAGAACCCCATTACCATGTACATTTCCTTAGTATAGAGTAATTTAAACTTCTTTATAATTGCTAAATAATTGTTAGTTAATTATAAAATTACCAAATACATAAATATGATATCATATATGAGCTTCTAATTTTGCTTTGTTAATGATATTTCCGTAGTATCATTGTTTGGGTTGTTAACTCATTTGTTTTCCATTATAGGTTTTGTTATGTAAGTCATGATTGTAATGAATAGGATGTATTTGATTAATATATGGAATGATACTATGTTTTAAAACATTATTTTTAATCATAAAATGAAAATTATTGTTCAATTATTATGATAGAGAAAGAACCTCATCACTTTCGTGGAGACTTTAAGTTGTACGTACACACGAGAAACAATGTCATTATATTGATGGTGAAATCGTATTTAATATGGATTATATATCATATATAAATAATAATTAACATGTTATATATATTACATACATCACTTATTATCATTATTATACCCATCCAAATAATGAAGTGTTTGCATAACAATCTACACCACGACGTAGAGACAGAAATTCATACATACGCATGTATGGTGACATTGTCATTTATAAGATGGATTGAATAAATAATATGGTTGTACCATATTTATAATAAAATCATTGTATGTAGATGTTAATGGATATATTATTTTGGTATGGAAACAAAAAAGTTAGAGAATGTGGAAGAAAAAAAGAACATGAAAGATGGTGATGAAATTATTACATCTTCTTATGGTGTTTTCTTTTGCTTTGATCAAAAGGGCTCATTATGATAGCTTTCTGATCCATTTGATACCTCTAGGATGAATTTAGAGATATTGGGAAGTTATTTGTGCAGGTTTTGGCTGAGCCAAATGGCATTGGAGGTGTGAAATTAAGGTAAGAGGATGTACCCTTTTATAAGAAAGGTGAGTGTCATTTTAGGAAAATCGTGAAATATTATTTTATTTTAATATCATTATCGGTTTCTAATGGCTCAAAAATGATTTATTTAGAATATATATTCGGGATGAGTCGAAATAATATAATCCAATAGCTTTTATACAAGTTTAGGTTACCATTTTAACCTTATCTTTTATATTTAACTCTTAGTTAAATAGTTTAACATATATTATGTCTTCTTGTATTAAAACACTAAATTGTTAATAAACATACTTCAAAATTCCAAAAAAACATAAAGAGGATCCTTAATGACATATATAATATTATTTAACCCCTTTGGATGAACCTTTGATTTATAGGAATATTATATCAACCAATAATATGTATTTGTTTTAAAAGCTAATTTGTGTCAATTTTGACACTATTTTGTAATATGTGTTTTTGAATGTCATAAAAACTTTATCTCCTCAAAAAAAAAAATATAATAAACCCTAACATGTCATATCAAACTAAAAAATTCATGTATGACATCAAAACTTTTAAATTATATTTATTTTAATATTTATAATATAAAATATTTAAATATTTCATTAAGAAGGTAATTACTACATCATCATTGTGTCATAAAACAATTAATTATTTAATCTCTAAAAATTAAAAAATAAAATACAATTATGTAGAAAATAATTATAAATTTCTAATGAATATTTATAGTCAAAATAATCTTATGTATAACCCTATATTAAAATTTTTTTAGTTAATAAACATTGAATTTAACACTTTTAACTCATCTTTAAATAAAATAATAATAAATCTTCTAATATATTCCTTTTGGACCTAAAGGATCATATTTTATTAATATGGTCGTTTTTGGTCAAATTACACTTATCTAATAGAATTAGGACATGTGTTAGTGAAATTATAATATCATTTTTACCTTTAATTACCCAATTTACTTTTAACCGTGGTAAATCAAAGTCAAAAGATACCATTCACTAAATATTATTTAAATCATATTGAAACACATTTTACATACTTATATTAACCATGTATCTCGGACTTTTGAAATTCTATTCACAAAATATGTAAAATTATGTTTTATACAAATTTTCAAATTCTCCAAGAACATGGATAAAAGATGGTAAAAAGTTCAATAAAATTTAATACATAGAATCTTATTATAAAATGGTTCCAATGAATAACATTGAACCTAAATAGGTATTATATATCTATTTTTACTAAATTTTTTTATAAAGTAAATAGTAATTTAAATAAAAATTTGATTTTGAATAAAAACGCAGTGTATTTCAGTATTTATTAAAAATTGAATGTTTTTAGGAAAATACAAAAAATTTACCCTCTTCTAAATTTGATATTCCGAATTAAAAAATTATTCTATTTTACCAAATTAATAACACATAAGTTACTTTAATTAATTTAAAATTAATTCTCATTGTCAAAACCGAAAATATGTTTTCTAAAAAGTAAATACAATCAAAATATTGACACGTGTTTATGTCAAATTTATATGTGAAATTACTTATAAAGACCATACTTGTATTAAAAGGTAATAATATAATCAATTATAATTCAAAATCATTAAATTATTAATTTAACAGAATAAATTGTTTATATTAAAAAAATTCAATTTAAATTTGGAATTTTTCAATATTCATTAAAATATAAAAGTTAGCTAAAAAGTACCAAATATTTATCCAAAATAAATATTTATGTACCTATTCTAAAGAATAATTTAGTTTCCTTAAATTTAATATAAAAAAAGTTTCAAATATTCGATTTGAAATGGGTTTTACATTAAAAGTTGGTAAAATTGAATTTTTAAAAAAATTATTCTTTTATCTTAAAAATTAATTTGTTATTATATTATGTATACGAAACACATAATATGAACTATAAAATTATATTGAGTATATAATATTCAGAATATAGTTAATAAAATTCATAACCACTTTTTGAATGGATAGTTTGGTAAATTATTGTGAGCCCGAACTCAGTATTGTGTGTACCAGAAGGTGTTGAATTACATTATAGAAATTAACATTCTATGAAATCACATGGTGTTAAATGAATCATTGTATAAAAATTAAATATTATATAAGAGATGAATTATATGGGATAAGCTGTTAAATCATAACATAAGAATACGAAATGGAATAATGGAATACAAATAAACATGTAATTTCATTCCTTATAAGTCAATATACATTTATAGAACCTATCAAAGAACTTTAGTGAATCTAGACCTACTAGAGAGGACACACCACCACTCATATTAGTATTCCTTTTCTTATAAGGGATCTGGTTTCCCAATCATCCCATAGTGGATCTGGATTCAAAATCATCCATTAGTGGATCATGCATTTCCAAAATCCCATAGTGGATTAGGATTCCCCATATTCTTATAGTGGATAGAGTTTCTCCCATATTCCCATAGTGGATCAGGTTTCTTCATCTTACCATAATAGATTGGGTTTCATCATAATCCTATAGTGGATCATGATTTCCCATATTTATAGAGTGGATCGGGTTTCTCCATATTACCATATTAAATTAATATCATAGAATCAAATCCCATGATTTTCTGATGAGATATAAATTTTTACCCAATGCACAAGAGGGTGATATAGATCTCATACATCACATAATAAAATCATATATACAAGTACCACAATATAGGAAAACATTCATCAATCATGACCTATAAAATAGTTGATTTTAATAATAATCATATCATTACCCAAGAAATTAAATGTCTATCATAAACATTTCATCATATCATTTCTTATGGAAAAACGATAAGTCTCATAATAATGTACTCAATGAATAAACCATGAATAAAGGTGCATATAAAGAGCATATAACCAATGGAAGAGAAATTATTTTCATAAAAATAGTTCCAAAAAAATATAAACAATTAAAGAAATAATATGAATGGTATTCTTATAACATATCCCTAGAAAAGAATAAATTATTTAAACTTATTTCATCTTATAACGGGAAGGATTTGAAAGATCACCTGAAAAATTTCATAAGGGTATATGTATTTCATTGAAAATTGTTTTAATAAATCCATTTAATGATAATTTTCTTATAAATAAATCTTTAAAATTTCAATTTATAAACATCTTGTTGAAAATGAATTTTATAATATGAAAAATTTATGTTAAAACATGATGAAATTTAAAAACCTTTTTCTTGTAAAATATCTTCAAAACATATAAATGAAATTATAAATATTCTAAAAACAATTTTATTTTAAATCACATTAAGTTAAAAAAATCACAAAATATTAGGGAAAAATTATTTATAGCCAACATTATAGACATACAATGTATGCTTTAAGGATATTAAATACATGGTGGTTGGTGAGTTTTCATACACCGAATATTCATTTTTTACATTAAATGTTTAAAATATTTTCTTGATAAAAAAGAGGAATCATTTTAGAACTAGTTTTTTAAAATTTAAAAAAAAACTAAAAATTTATTTTAAACATCATAGGATAATAGTAAAATAATATTTAAAGAATATTTTGTATACATTTTTAGCAAACACTGTTTTGAAAAATATAGACTTCTATCTAAAAAGTGAAATAATTATGGATTTTAGTAATTTTATTATTAATTAGATTAATTATATAGAGTATAAATTTTTATTAAATAATGAATATTTCTAGGAAAAGTATAAAAGAATAAAATTTATTAAATTTCGTTATATATGGATAATAATATTTCTTCTATAATATCATAATCATAAAGAATCCTGATAAACGATGGGAAGGTAGTAATAAATTATTAGATTAATGTGATTAAAGAAAACATAAAAGTTTATTAGATGAATGTGACTAATTATATAAAATTTTTGTTTGGTATTATATACAAACCATTGAGAAATATAGGTGCATAACATGGCATTTATTTTAATAAATGAAAATTGTGACAAAATTAAACTACTGATTTTGTATTTTTTGAACCATAATCCACATGAAAGAATTATAAAATATTAATTCAAATACATTTAAATTTTAGAATATCACTCATAGAATAAATTAATTGGTAGTATGTGTATAACACAAAAGAAACAAGTTGGGAATAAAGCATAAGTCTCTAAAAAATAAATGGGAGAAGAGAAAACCCTTACCTGATGTCTTGATATTCTTCATACAAGTAAAAAACTCTTGTATAATAGATATAAGATTATTATAAATATATCATAGAATAATATTTTTATATTTAATGCCATATATTATTTTAATTACTTTATAATACCCCACGGTTAACAAATCTATTTTACTGTAACATTTCAGGTATCTTTAAATTTGTTATCCCTATATGATTTGATATGTTATTATTTATCCTATTGCATAGATCATGATTTAATTATTTAAATAACGTCAATAGTGATATAAATATAACATATATTTAGAATATATTTATCCATAATATTCTATAATATATATATATATATATATATATATATATCAAATGGAATACTCCATTCCGGGAGATGGTAGGTCATACATATGTATAAATGATGTTTCAGTTTTATTATCACATTGAAAGAAACAAATGACTTATATTTATATGTATTTGTATATATATAATGTCACTAAATTAGAATTAAAATATTATATTTATAATATATGTTCACTAATCAAATCTATCATATATTACATATAGAGTGCACAAGAAACACATCACTTTGAGGAGGCGGTAGTCCACACTTCCAAAAATAAAATAATCGTATTTACAAAAAATGGAAAGGTTGATGGTTTGTGATTTATAAAAAATACAGAATAATTAATGTATCATATATATCATATATATACTATAAAAATATATTTTCCATTATATTGTCCAACTATGAGATATGGTAATGGAAAAATAAACAAAATCGTTTTGTGAGGTGATGTTCGTTACCCATTAGATGATTGTGTTAGTAAGTGTAGGGAAAAAATTATACTAATAACATCTATGTATATTTAGGATACTTATATTATTATTTAATAATGTAATAAATATATTTTATGGTGTAAAGAATGAAAATAAAACAAAAAAACTTTAGGATATATGTTATTCTTTTAGGAGAAACTCTTCTTAGTGTGCATAAAAAAGATTCATTTTATAGATTTAATATAAATTAAGGCTTATATGATGAATGGGGAGTGTTTTGGTGCTTATTTATTGAATACTATTGGTGATAAAAATTTCAGAAAATGTGTGAATAACTGGTGGTGAGTGTCTTTTTATAGTGGATGGGTGTCATTCTTGTAAATTTTTGAACATGGAATTCCTCTGATGTTTTTACCATTTCATGTTTCTCAAATAATAAAATAAATTCTATAATAGGGATAATAAGGTTGAGATATGAATATCTAGTGGC
This sequence comes from Viscum album, assembly GCA_963277665.1. Lineage (NCBI taxonomy): Eukaryota > Viridiplantae > Streptophyta > Magnoliopsida > Santalales > Viscaceae > Viscum > Viscum album. The sequence continues at coordinate 332,571,839 of OY728128.1, forward strand.
CTTTAGAAATGTTTTTTTTGCACTTTGGCCTTCATGTTTAAGATTCAGTCCCAAGAAAAGATATTTTTTTCACTTAATTACTATAATCATTTTTATTCACGTTCAATAATATATTTTTTAAAATATTAGGATAAATTATTATAAATGATAAATTATTCTAATCTATAATATGTAATAAATATTTCTAAATTCTAATCACATAATTGTAATAAATTGAGTAAAATATAATCTCATAGATGGGGCAACAATGTAGGTGTTTAATATAACATGTTCAAAAGTTATGTAAGTTATTATATCCAATTTCAATGTCAAATTGATTAAAATGAAATAAATTAGATTATTAATTGTATTTTTAATCTAATTTAATTTTAAAACCATTAAATAACCGAATTTGACCTTGTAAATAAATAATATGAAAAATAAGTATATAATTAATAGTTAGTATTTTTCAATATTCATTAATAAATGAAACCACGTAGAAAAATTCAGAAAATTAACACAATGTAAATATTTATAATAATATTTAAAAAATAATTTTTATTATATCATAAAAATTTATAAAAGTTTCAAAAATAAGTTTAAAGTTTGTTCTCCATTAAAATTTGGTAAAATTACCGATTAAAATAATACATATTCCTATTTATGAAATCGTATTTCTCTTTATCTTATATATATATAATTAATTTGATTGGAATAAAAATTATTTAATGATTATATAATTTATAAAAATTATTAAAAACATCAATCCAGGTGGGATTCTTTCATTTATTGAGAAAAAATTATATTCGTATAGAGAAATTTTTTTCAATAGAAATTTATTATTTATTATTTTTAAATAGTTCTTACATTCACTTCTAGTTGTTGATAACCAAAGAATTCATTCTATATTAAAGGGTAAAGAATATTTTCAAAATATGTATAATATCATTCATAACATCCATTCCAATGGATAAGTGGTTCCTATAATACTATTTTAATAATCATATTAATAGTATGTTGTAGTTCAGTAAAAACTCATTATTCTGTGTAACACAAAAAATAAAAGGGAATATGTATTGTGTGTAATAGAATAAAAACAAATAGTTGTGTGTATTTAAATATAATATTTTTTTTTCATTAAGTGAACACAAGACAAACCTATTTCATTAATATTAAAAAATAATATTCAATTTTCAGTGAAATGTAAAATAGCATGAATATTAAATTTATTTGAAACAAATAATATGAAAAATATCAATGTATTTTAAATAATTGGGAAAATGGAAAGAATATTATACAAATCCTTCCATGTGTAATATAAATAAATCAAAATTTATAATTTTTCATTATGACAAACAAATTACGCCCCTGTTTTCATGGATATTTTTTAATAGAGTCATTATATAATAACTTTATAAACTACATGTAGTATTTATAGATAGTATTGTTTTAGACACTATTATAATGAAATAAATTGAAGATCGCAACCGAGTTATGTTCAATACCTAGTAAAAAAATCATTATATAAAAAATTTATCACTTTTTAATAATGGATAGATAATGTATCATTCATGGAGAATACTATCACTCGAGAGGTCATATCAATTTTTATATCTAAGGTGGGAGTAATTTAACATTATCTAACATTAACCACACTTTCAATGATCAATATTTTTCTTGGATCAGATGGATATTATCAAATATTTGGGAATTATTTTTCAAATTTTCCTAATATACAAATCTAGTTAACATGTAAGGGATATATATTCCATTAATTGGATGAATGTGAAGAAAATTTCGAGGCACTAAAGAGAAGGTTTGTTTGTTTACCTATTATCACACTACACTAGAGTTATGATGGTTTTCTGACATATGGTGATATATCATAAATTAGAAGAGGATGTGTTCTTATTTCAAATGACCTAATGATTGATTATGAATCATTTCAATAAAAGGATCGTGATTATAATTAAACATCACAAGAATTTCAGTAAACATTGGTAATTCTATCATTAAAGATATGAATGAATTCTCATTATGTTCAACGGTGATATTTAAATACAAATAATAAAATATTGATATATATATATACACCATGAAGAGTCGAACATGCAACATAGATGATTATTTTGAGTTGATTAAATTATTTAAATTATCAATACATTATTTCCCCTTGAAAGTGAATAAATATGATGATGCATTGAATCGAATAGATCGTGAAATATTCTATATGAATAGGATTTCAAAAGAAAAAATATTTTTTGTATTTGAATATATGGGCTCTAAAATCATAATTCAAGGGTATAAATCAAATCATTCTACAATTATAGTTTGATAATGTATCCATATAGTGTGTAAAGATAAATATAATGATAATGTTGAGCTCTAAAATTAGGCAATGAATTTTCCTATGATAAACCATGATTTTAATTTAATTATATGTTTCATAAGAATTGTATGTCTGTCATTTATTTTAAATCGAAACAAGGAGTTGTTGTGGAATGGTCATACCTTAATTTTTTTTCATCCAGGAAGAATGAATATATGTAGACACATTGAATATAATTTCTTTTGGGAGAACATGTTATGTGATATTATAGATATGTATCTCGTTTTTTGGTATTCCATCATGTTATGTATGTGTGGATGAAGTCTTTGGAGATGTTCCAATCATTACCCAATCCAAAATGAAAGTTAAAAAATGTCACCATGGATCAAATTATTGTACCCCATAATACATATAATGAAAATAATAATATTAGGGTGATAGTGAATTTCCATATAAAGTTATATAACATCATTGATATTGAAAATATTAATCTCTTCCACAAATTCTTGAGATATACATTAATGATAAGTTAAGGATATATGGATTTCAATATTTTTTTGGATCTAGTGGAGATATGAGGATTACCTAGATGTTCTATAGAATTATTCAACAAACTTTTTATATGATGTTCTATTTTATTAAAACCATTAATCCTCAGATATACTATCAGTCTAAGAGAATAAACCAACCGTATATGATATAATATAATCTTATTATCTATATATGAAAGGTGGTTTTGGTCGACAACAACCTCATATGGAATTCACATATAACAAGACATTTACCCATGAATTAAAAATGATAATTGTGAATCATTTTATTCAAATAAGTGTATAACTATGAAATGTTGGAGTGAAATCCATTAGTACCTATAATAGTTGATAAAATGGTAGAGGAAGTGGGTGTTATTATGCAACACATTAATGAATCTTTCAGTAGACTGAAGTGTTATGTTTCAATCATCCATGAGATATTCAATGAAAGTTGGTGAGAAGGTATCAAATTAGTTTTCCAATGAAATAAGGTGATCATATTTATAAATAATTTAAATATGATCAATTTTTATATTTTCATGTTCACGATTCTTGATCATATATGGACAATACTTTTTTACTTTTTGTTTCCATAAAACCATTCTTATAATCATGATCGGTTCAATGTATCTATTTTTTATAAGTACATAACATGTACTTCAATTATACTAATGTTATAGATTTCATCAGAAGAGAATGATCTATCAAATTAATGAAATCAAATAGAGATATTGGATTATAGTGATAATGTTCTTAAAAATAATATCTCTCACCTAGTTAATGTTCATTGGAGGATTCATAAACATTTTAAAGGAAAATTGGAAATGGAGGAAGTGATGAAGAATGTGTATTCTAATTTTCTTCCATTTGACTGATGGAATTTTGGGAGTGTAATTAATTATATGTATGGTATAATATAAACCAATTTATTGAATATGTATTCCTTTAAAATAAATTTTTTTATTACATTTTTTTCTCTATATAAACCACAATGTTTAAATGAAAGATGATATATTAGGGCCTTTATAAGCTATAATTTGAATTGGAAGGTACAAATTTGATTAACCACATACATAAATATATATTAAAAATTTTACCATATTTAAAATGAATTTATAAATTTTAGATAAATACTCATTAATTTTTTAATATGTTAATTTCAAGTTTAAAAAACCTATTTCTATGAATAAATTAATTTCTCTAGTTGATTTGAATTTTAATGTAATTTTTTATCAATATTTATCTGTTATTTTTTGGATATGTAATCAATATTTGTTTGAAATTAATCATAAATTATTCACATAATTTTTAGGAATGAAGTTAAACATATATGATGGTAAATAGTGTTTTTTTGAAAAGTGTTTTTCATTTCATAATGTATTTTTATATAAATACATTTACTGTATAAATAAAATTATATATTTGTATTATATGTAAAAAAAGATATTTTATAGACATTTTAATGTTTTTACATTTAAATAATGAATGTAATTTAGTCTTATTCACATGAATTAATTTTTTTAAAAATATTCTTCTCTTCATTTTGTGTGTTCATTATTAAATTAATTTATAAAATTTATATAAATTGAAAATGATAAAATTGAATCCTTTTTTATTCATCATGTCCAAATTTTACAATTATTACACATCCATTTAGTTTTCATAATAAATAGTTATAATGAAATATAGAAATTGCTACCATAGTTACGTTAAAATTGGATTATTGGGAGGTTAAAATAAATGATAAGACTAAAAATGTCATATAAAAATATCTAAAAATTCTTGGTTGAATTGATATTAACCTTATAATATCTTGAAATATAAATAAATGAATTATTCTTCCACTATTATATAATAATTAATTTATATTATTCAAATCTATTAAATATTTACATTTTTGAACCTCCCCACACTTATAAAAGATGACCTCCTCTTCTCCAATATTAAAAAATATTTATATCTGTAGATTATACAATAAATAAAAAAACTACTTTCATCTTTTATATTTTTCTTATGATTCTAAATTTACCATAATTCCATCCAAATATGGCTTAAGGTGTTATCCAACAGAGGTCCCCCATAGAAGAGGTCACCATCTTACCAGAATATTGGAATATTTATTTATTCTTCTACATCATATAAATTTATTCTATTAAATTTAATATTAATAATAGAGTATAAAAAATATACTATTATGTAATTATAATTATGGGTCCATCCTAATTGACTACATTTCAATATATTTGAAATGAATATATTGCTCAAGTTTCGGTTTAGAGTAGTACCTGCATATAATGATATAATTCATCTTCCATAATCACCTCACATTGATGGAAGTAATGATGGATTAAGAAATGAATATTATATTTAAGATATAATTAGGATTCCGTAATGATAAAATAATATTTACCTTTTAAACCATTTTTCATTAGAAAATGTAAAAAACGTTCCTGCATACATTTGAAAGACCTTGTCTAGGAGCAGTGTAATTCATCAACCTATTAACTGTTTTATATAAAGTTATAAATATTTATATTTTAAATATATATCATATTTATTTCATAAATATATATTTTAACATAATTTTACAATTATTAATATGATTATACAATCACCACTATGTTAAAACAAAATAAAAAAATGGAACAGTTAACATTCCGAGTTATGAATATAATGAATGATTATTACATAAAAGGTATTATAATGTCTTATCTAAACCATGTATGGTATTATAATTATGAATATTATTCTAGTATATAATTATAATAAATACAAATTTATTTTACATGTGGGTAAAAGTACATACGATGAACGTCTAGAACGTGGTTAAGGTTTTATATTACAATCCGACATTTTACAAGGGTTAATTATGCTTAAATATCAAATGAATGTATTATATGATATATCTCTCATAAATAATTTTCCTCTTTTTATTACATAGTTACTTCTGAAAGATATATTTTTTTCATTCATATCATCTCTATAGTTTTTAAAATTTCTTGAATAATATTTTTTTTAACAAAACAGATGTTATATCTATCTTTTTAAAGAAAAGGAAATTCCATGGTAATTTTTCTTCCTAAATACATAGGAATTTTACGAGTCTGCTAAAATTTGTGGTGCATAATTCTGAGGACCAGTGTGCCTGAAATCAATTTCTGAATTTTTGTTTGGCTACGTTAGGTAAACGTACGAGCGAGATTTTATATCGTTTGAACCGGTGCTTAGAATTGAAATATGAGGGCACCGTTGAAATCACATGGGTGATATTCACTTTAGAAGGCTTTCGTCTCGACAGATCATGGTTGAGAATGGATGATAGTTTTTTGAATTTCAAAGAATAATGTTAAATAAAAATAAGTGTGGTTTTTGTATTATTTTTGGTGGTTAAAACCTCCAAGGGGTGGTTAGTGGTGGAGGCCACCACTAAATAACCTCCCATTAGAGGTTATGGTGGTGGGTTCCACCAGATCCTAACCTCCCGTGAGAGAATAATTAAGGTGGGGACCACCTGAGCTTTTAACTCCTTGAACTCCCCATAAGTGAGAGAAAACTCTTGAAATCCCCTAATTTAAGGGCTAGTCTACTTGAAATTATTAATAGAACATTAATTAATTAAATTTGAAATCTTTTGAATACATGTCAACAATTAAATAAAAAAAATTATTTCATTTTTTTTGGCATATATTCATTTGGTGGAGCCATGGATGAACATGGAGAACTATCCTCCCACATAATAACGCCTCTTCATCCAAAAAGGAACCTTCAATTGACAAACGTGACTGTCAAAAACGAGGAATGCCGACGACGTCGTCTTCGACGTCGTCTTTTCTGAACTCTCGTTCCTCTATCAATGAACGACAAATGAGGTAGGGGTCATTTTGATTGATTTCGATCTTCTTTCTTTGTTGCTCTTGAGCTTCGTTAATAACTTATTTCTACCACCCTAACACGGAGGGCATGATCCAAACAAACACGACCCTATACCCCCCTCTTAATTTCTTCATTTTGTTGATGACGTCGGTGGAGCAACAACGGCTGGCGACGGGTCGACCATGAAAGGAACCAGTGGTGTATGGGATGCAGGGTCGCTAGAGGAGCATGGCGCCGTCATGCCTCATGGAGGACCAGGCCGCAGGCAACTCGGTCCGTGGTGAATCAAGTCAGTCGGCTGGCCGCTGGAGGGGTACGATTCCATCGTGTCGTGCTGGAGGAAAATCCACGACTAGGAGGGCCACGACTGTTAGATGGTGGGTGCGACACCATCGTGTGGCACAAACCATGACCAGGAGGGTCACGGAAGACAGAGGAGGGAGGCCGGCTGAGCAGGCTACTGGTGTGCATGCCACAAGGTGGACCAATGGTTCTTGGAGTCTACAGATCAGTGCCACGCGCCAGCCGTTATAGGGAGACGGGGGGTGCTGACCCCCCCTTACATGGTTAGGGTGGTCCCCATGAGGCACGCACACTGCTGGATTCAGCTAGCCAACCGCCTAACAACCACATGGGTTGTGCCACCCACGTACGGGGTCGCCTTTTGGGGGCCAGGCCACCATGAGGGTTGGGCCGCCCGATGCGGGGCGCGCCTGTTTCCGCATTCCAGGCCGGTTCTGGCGGGACGGGTCATACCCGTTGACCAGGTCGGACCCTGGTCTTGATCCGGACCCAGGTCTGGTTTGCCCGAATAGGGTAGGGTCATCCCGAATTGGGTCGGGTCATCCCAGCCCGGGTCAGTTCGGGTCGGTTCGGCTGGGTTGGACTGGACCCGGACCCAGTTCTGACCCATTTCATTGTTTTTCCCATATATTGGGCTACAAGTGTCCGATTGATGAACCATCTATGCCGATGGGAATCTCTGAACGAGATGGTTCATTTAACATACTCCACTCGGGGTTTGGACGCAGTTGGGGGTATGATGGGGTTGAATTGAATCTAAATCAAACTAAGGCCTCAGAGAGGAAACACCAATTACTAACAGACCGGGCGTCCGATAGATGCGCCATCTATCACGTTGGGTTCCTTATGATCAGATAGAAATGAGGTATACATCAACTTGAGACTTCGTGGTAGTTGATGTATCAACACTTGGCTCGAAGAGCAGACCCTCTCAGAATCGAGCATTCTGTGTGCAAGAACCCTATGGCTGGCTGCGGCTGATATGATAAGATCCTACGTGGACCTACTACTGTACCAGGATCCTCCATTGGTTCATTAATGACGATACTAGACCAGGATACTTCATAGGTTCGACATAGATGATACTGGACTATGATCTTCCATGGGTTTGACTGTGATGATACTGGACCAGTATCCTCTATGGGTTCGACAGCGATGACATTAGTACCGGGATCCTCCGTGGGTTCGACAATGCCGATACTGTTCCAGGATCCTATGTGGGATCGATAGAGGAGAATATTTAGTGTTAATATATAATCATCTATATCCCTCTAATTGGGTTATATAACGTTGTGTGATGAGTCTTGACTTTAAGTTGTAATCATCAGAATGAATGAATTTACTTCCATTTTGGAATGGGTTGTGCGTGGGCTCGAGTGTTGGAGCCAGATTTTTATTGGAAACATAGGTATATTTATAGGAATATACCTAACTAGGGATGGTTGATACTTTGTGATTGTATCTTTCTATTTTGGATTATTCTTAGTGGACTCTGGGAGTCCTTCAGGGGTCTCGGGGTCCCTATTGAGTATCGTTATACTCACCCCTACATGGGCTTCGTCCGCACCATGTTGTGTTCTGTGCAGATGATGGTCAGCGGTGATTGAGGATGGGCGAGATAGACGAGAGACTGCTCAGAGCTATACTAGAAGGGACATTTCTAGAGGACAATTTGTTCTAGATATGTACCTACCCTTCATGTAGGATTCCCTAGTGGATTATCCATGATTAGTTTTCCCTTTTTACTTGTACTTGTTCTTCTTGTTTAGTTGGGTTTGTATGCTGTCCCACATACTTAAAATACACTTTTATTTTCTATATTACAACTTTTTGCTTCTACTACTTGTGTTCAAAATATGTGTGTTACAGGTTTAAAGTTAATTACTTTCCATTTTATCAGGGATTTACCTTTGGTGCTAATTTCCAACCTTTGGCCTATGGAAGACGGGCTTGGGGTAGTCATGACATGGGCCCTGAGGATGGGTTGTGACAAATTATTATGAGAGGAGTCGGTTCTACCGTATAAATGAGACTATGATTCATTTAATGGAAATAGTGATAATTGTATTGGGTGTGGTTATCAGTTTATGGAAACTGATGTTGGTGCGGGGGACAATGTATACATAAACAAGGACTCTGACCTCTGATTTCTGACTTAGTGCACAAAACACTGATTGCATGTGTGTTTCCATTGAAAAGTTTTCCTTTTGATTACTTTGTGTCAGCTCTCCAGGTATATTGTTTTGACTGTGGGGCACGAGTTTCATTTTAGGATGGCCCCACATAGGCATCCAGCTAGGGTTCCAGATGTGTATGATTTGGTAGCCCACCGAGTGATGATGCCTCGATGCAGGGCCCAATCATAGCAGAGGCACCATTGGTACCACTAACTGCTGGGTCACCGATACCACCAGCTCTAGCAGTAGAGATTGCATGCCCTCTGAGTGTGTTTCATGAGTTCCAGCACCAGAGGCCGCCCAAGTTCAGGGGAGAGACGAATCCACAGGCAGCTAAGGATTGGCAGGGGGTTGTTGGGAGAGTTTTTAGATTGGTAGGGACACCAGCCAACCTCATGGTTATTCTTGTAGAGAGTCTCTTGGAGGAATAAACAGGTAGATGGTGGAGCCTGATTTTCTAGTTTCTTGATGAGGCATGAATTCTCTAGATAGACTTTGAGAGCCTCTTCCAGTCAGTGTTTTTTCCAGCCACGCTTCGTGGGGTACGGACATAGGAGCTGATTCATCTGCAGCAGGGTAGCATGATGATGGCATAGTACTCAGTGAGGTTCACCTACCTCTCGTGCTACTCCACAGATATGGTGCGAGACCTTTTCTTTAGGGCCCAGACCTTTGAGCAGGGACTCAAGCATGAGATCAGGGATTCGATGATCTCCCTCAGTATTCCGACGCATGCATGGGTGCTAGAGCGAGCCCTTATTTTGTACTGTTTTCTTGTAGAACGTTCACCAATAGTGAGACCCACCATAGGGCGACATGTAGCAGTGGCTTCTGTAGGTGGTAGTTGATAGATATCTTAGTGGTCCAAGCGGACAAATCCATCAGCTTGGAAAACCCAGGATAGAGGTTTCGTTGTGCGGGACACACATGAGAGATCCATCCATATGAGGAGCAGGTAGTTCAATGCATGAGGCGGGCAAGGTCACATGGCTTATGACTACCCGATCCTCTATGTAAAAGAGAAGAAGATAGTATAGGGACCTCCCAGGAAGAGGTAGAGGTTCCAACTTGGTGGTCATCCAGGAGTAGGCGGACATGGTAGTGGAGCTGCCCGAGTAGCAGGTGGTGGAGAACGTTTCGAGGTCCTAACACAACCACCATGATGTCAACCCTGACCATAGGGATCTGGCTAATAGGGGTAGGCTCAACTCCAAGAATTCGAGGCCTATGACCACGGTGCAAGTTAGATGATTCGAGGTACTATATGTGTTACTCTACCCTTTCTGCAGTACTTATAGACACAGTTTCCAGTCATTCAGTCATATCCACTTCCCTCATTCAGAGCTCAGAGATTTTGAAGGAGTCGTTGGCTCGATCCTTACGGCTAGAGACTCCAACAGGAGAAGACCCAACGATTATGCACTGGTACCGGAAGTGTGAGCTTCCTCTAGGAGGCAAGAGATTTAGCTGGGATCTCCTCGCAGCAGCGTCGAGGCCATACAACTTCATCTTGGGTACGGAATATTTAACTATAATTCATGCTCATATTGACTGTATTCAGTTCAATGTGTGGTGTGTCTACACGGATGGGACCATTTTTAACTTCACTGGTGAGAAGGTAACCTTTGCAGCACATGATGGATTTACTTGGAGGAGGGTGCATCTGATTACTCACTAGTTGGATTGCCTTAGCCTCAGATTAGTTTATGTGGAGAGTCCAACATATCCTGTAGTGGTGGACCAGTACATAGATGTTTTCATTAGTTATGTTCTAGGAATACATCCTCGCAGAGAGGGGGACTTCTATATAGACCTGTACACCAGAATGACACCGACATCTACTCCATCATATCGGATGGCTCCTGTGGAGCTTTGTGAGATGTGGGTACAGTAGGAGGACTTGCGGGGGAAGGGATTCATTTGACCTAGTGTTTCACCCTGGGAATCCCCAATTTTGTTCTCCAAAAAATTGGATGGGATCTTGCGACTGTGTGTTGATTATGGACACCTAAACCAAGTGACTGTGAAGAACAAGTACCCACATCTGAGGATTGATAACCTCTTTCATCAGCTGAAGGGAGTTCATTGGTACTTTAAGATAGATCTTTTATAGGGATATCACTAGCTTAGAGTATGAGATGAGGATGTGTAGAAGATGACTTTAAGATTCCAGTATGGCCACTATGAGTTCCTAGTTATGACATTCATCATAACCAATGCACCAGTTGTGTTCATGGGAAACATGAAAAGGATATTCCAGCCATACCATTATCGCTTTGTGGTAGTCTTCATCGGTGACATTATTATCTATTCAGCTACTGAGGAGGAGCAATCCTACCATATTAGGGTAGTACTAAACACATTCCGAGAGCACCAGCTTTATGGTAAGCTCTCAAAGTTCCAATTCTAGATCTGAGAAGTACACTTTCTGGGGCATGTCATCTTAGAGGCTAGAGTAGTAGTGGATCTTGTGATGGTAAAGGTAGTATGTTCCTGAGAGCTACACAGAAGTGTGACAGAGGTACAAAGTTTTTTGTTTCTAGCTAGGTACTATCGGAGATTTTTTACATACTTCTCCAGAGATGCAGCACCACTTTAAGCATTGAAAAAGATTGGGAAACCCTTCGTGTGGTCAGAGAGATTCTAGTGTAGTTTCTAGGAGCTGAGGTAGATAGGGACTAGTGCACCCATTTTCATGATATCCAAAGATGGTGTAGAGTACGTTGTCTATTGTGAAGCATCAAGGACCGGTCTCAGATGCGTCATAATACAGTAGCAAGAAGTGATAGCTTAAGGTTCTTGTCAGTTGAGAAAGCATGAGTAGAATTATGCCACTCATGACCTAAAGTTAGCAGCAGTGGTCTTCGCCTTGAATATGTGGTGGAACTATCTGATGGGTAAATGTTTTACAGTCTACTCTGACCAACAGATTCTCAGGTACATCTTCACATAGAAGGACTGGAACCAGAGGCAGTAGAGTTTGATTGAGTTCCTCTAGGACTATGATATCAAGACTGTCTATACTCCTTGGAAGGAGAACGTTGTAGAAGATGCTCTCTATAGGAGAACAAGCATTCAACTGCAAGGGGAGGAAACCGAGTAGCTGGTCTCATTGTAGATATACATTGTGGATTGAGATGAATCAACCTTTCTGCAGTCTCTTACAGTCACACCTCCATATCATCAGAGAGTCCGTGAGGTGCACTGTGGGGATTTTGACTACGAGGCTCGACGTGCACATATATCCACATGGTAGTCACCTAATGTATTGAAAATAGGTGGGGAGTACATCATTCTATTCAGGGGATGTACCATTGTACCAGTGTCACTTTCAATGGATGTGTTGAGGGAGTTTCACACGTCGCCTCTAGTGGTGCATCTAGGTGTGGAAAAGATGTTCCATGACCTCCGACGACAACACTGGTGGCCAGGTATGAAGAATGAAGTAACAAAGTTTGTCTCATGATGCCTCACCCATTAGCAAGTGAAGGTGGATCCCCAGGATCCTACAGGATTAGTTCATCCCTTAGAGGTCCCAGAGTGGATGTGGGGTGGGATATCCATGCATTTTATGATGGAAATTCCAAGTACATCCAGAGGTCACGACTCTATCTAGGTGATTGACCACTAAATCACCATGTCGGCCCTTTTCCTAATAATAAGAGAGCAGAGTTTAGTAGAGAGCATGAAACGCCTCGACATATTGGATATCGTATGACTTCATGGAGTTACATCGATGATCGTCTCTGATTGAGATTCTTGTTTCACTTATGGGCTATAGAAGGGGTTTCAAGAGGCTTTAGGGACGCAGCTTCGCATGAGCACCACATTCCATCCTTAGAAGGATGGTTAGATAGAGAAGACCATTCAGACTCTTGAGGTCATGATCGGTGCAAATGTCCTAGACTTCGGTCATTGCTGGGAGGATCACTTACACATTTTAGAGTTTCCATACAACAACAAAAACAACTCTACCATCGGAATGGAACCATTCGAGGCACGATGCATCCAACCTTGTAGATCACCTCTCTGCTGGTCTGACCCAGGGGAGTCAGCACTCATTGGACCAGAGATGGAGTGCGCTATGATAGAGATGGTGCAGATCATCCAAGTGCAGATGAAGACTCCACAGAGCAGACAAAAATCCCATGCTGATATGAGACAGAGACCTCTGGAGTTTGAGGATGGTGACCACATATTCTTACGGTTCACACCTCGAAGAGGTTTTCAGATATTTGGAAGGGGAGGAAAGCTATCTTGAAGGTTCATCAGACCCTTTCAGGTCCTTAGTAGAGTAGGCAAGGTGTATTACTTCTTGACTTTTCCACCCCAGTTACACTAGGTGCACAACGTCTTCCACATATCTCAGCTAATGAAAAACGTGCATGACCCATCCCACATCCTTGACCATGGGGAGTTGGACATCGATGAAAAGGAGACATTCATGGAGGTTCCAATGGAGATTGACGATCGATAAGAGAGGGTCCTTTAGGGATAGTTGATACCTTTAGTGCACGTTCACTGGTAGCATGAGAACCTCCAGGAGAGAACATGGGGGAGGGAGGCTAAGATGCATGCTCAGTACCCCCCATTTCATCCCTCGGTTCGAGTTGTAGCTTATGGGGATGTAAATCCCTGAGGTGGGGAGAATGTAAAGACCCAAAAATTTGGTGGAATTTTTTTTTCATAAATATATGGTAATTTTATGAGTCCGCAAAAATTTATGGCTCCTGAGACTGATGCCCGGTGTGCCTAGAATCAATTTCTGAATTTTTTTTCAGGTACACTCAGTAAACATATGAGAGGAATTTTATTACTTTTGAAAAGTATCTTGGAATTGAAATAATAGGGCACCATTGAACTCACAGCTCCCGTATTCTTTTTAGAGTTCTTTTATCTCGATAACAGATGTTGTAGAATCGAAGTCAGTTTTTGGAGTTTTTAATAAAAAAGATAAATAAAAATAAGTGTGTCTTTTTTTATTTGTGTTGGTTAAAATCTCCAAGGGGTGGTTATTGGTGGAGGCCACCAAACCATAACAACCCATGAGAGGTTATGGTGGTGGGGCCCACCGGAGCTTAACCTCACTTGTGAGGATAATTATATTGGGGACCACCCATGCTTCTTAACTCCATGAACTACCCATATGTGGGGGATGACTCTTGAACACCCCCCATTGAAGTGCTACTCCACTTGAATTAATTAATGAACCATTAATTAATTAAATTTAAAATCTTTTCAATTCATATCAATATTTAAATAATAGAAAAACCAATTTTTTTATTTTTTTGGAATTTATTCATTTGGTGGAGACTTGGAAGAACATGGAGAATTATCCTCCAAATGAAGAACGCCTCTTCCGCCAACGAGGAATCTTCGATTGAGGAACGAGACCATCACCCACAAGGAACGCCGATGACGTCGTCTTCGACTATGTCTTCTACGAACTCTCCTTCCACTGTCAATGAATGAAAAATGAGGTAGGGGTCGTTTTTATTGATTTTGATCTATGTTCTTCATCGTTTAGGAGCTTCGTTAATGGCCAATTGCAACCACCCTAACACAGAGGGCACAGGCTGAACAAACAGTGACTGAACCCCTCAGATTTTCCTCGTTTTGTTGATGACAGCGGCGGAGCAATGGTGGCCAATGATGGGACGACTATGAAAGGAACCACCGGGGAATGGGCCTCTAGGTAGCCGAAGGAGCGCGGCACCGTCGTGCCGCACGGAGGAACTCACCGTGGCCAACCGTGGCCGTAGTGGAGCATGGTGGTTGGATGACTGCTGGAGGGGTGTTGTGTCATTACATTGCTCAATGATGTGGTCAAGCGGGCCAGGGCAGAAAGAGGAGGGAAAATGGCTGAGCCGGACACTGGTTGGTGCACCACAGGTGGGAAATTTCTGGTCCCGCAGTCACCAGGCCAACACCACGCATCGACCATTACAGGGAGACAGGGGGCGCTGAACCCCCCGATCTATCAGGATGAACCCACAAAGTGTGGACACCACTGGATTCGTCTAGCGGATAGCCTCCTAGCCATGTGGGCTGCGCCATCCACAGGTCGGGCCACCTAATGTGGGAAGGGCCAGTTTCGACTGGTCGGGCCGCCCGACTCGGGACAGACCGGTTCCGGCGGGACGGGTAAGACCCCGGTCTGGATCCAGACCCGAGTCAGGTCAACTGAAACCGGGTCGGGTTAGCCTAGTATGACTCGATTTGGGTCGAACCTGCGTGGGTCGGGTCGGCCCAGCTAGTCCGGCCCAGACCCGGACCCAGTTCTCACCTATTTCACCTTTTTGCCCGTATATTGGGCTATGAGTGTCCGATCGATGAACCGACTGCGCCGATGAGAATCTATGAACAAAAAGGCTCTTCTAGAATACCCTAATCTTTTTTTGGATGTAGTTAGCATACGGCCGGTTTGATTTGAATCTAAATCCAAACGGGCCCTCGAAGTGGAAACACCAATAACTAACAGACCGAGCATCCGATAGACGTGTTGTCTATCATGTTGTGTTCCTTATGATGAGATGGAGCAATGTGATACATCAACTCAAGACCTCATGGTAGTTGATGTATCGATGATTGGATCGAGGAGAGGACCCTCAAGGAATCGAGCGTGCTTTGTGATGGAACCCTACGGCTAACTGGGACTGAGATGATAAGATCCTACACAGACCTAATATTGTACCAGGATCCTCCATGGGTTAGACAACGACAATACTGGACCAGGATTCTCTATGGGTTCAACTACAACGATACTGGACCAGGATCCTCTTTGGGTTTGACTGCGATGATACTAGACCGGGATCCTCTGTGGGTTCAACAGCGAGGACTTCTGTACCGCGGTCCATTGTGGGTTCGATAGCACTGATTCTGTTCTAGGATCCTACATGGGTTCGATAGAGGATATTATTCAGTGGATACATCTAATAATATCTATCCCTCTACATGAGTTAAATGCCTATGTGAGCTGAGTCTTAACTTTATGTTGTTATCATTGAGATGAATGAATTTACTTCCTTTTTGGAATGGGTTGTGCATGGGCTCGAGTGTTGGAGCTGGACTATTATTACTAACATAGGAATATTTTGGGGCATATACTTATGTAGTTATGGTTGATACATTGTGTTTGTATCTTACTATTTTTGATAATACATAGTGGATTCTGGGAGTCCTTTAGGGGTCTCGAGGTCCTTACAGAGTATCGTTATACTCACCACTGCACGGGATTCGCATGTACCTTGTTGTGTTCTGTGAAGACAATGGTCAGTATTGATCGAGGTTGAGCGAGATGGACGTGAGGATGCTTTGACCAAGAATAGATGGGATGTAGCTCACAAACGAGCTGTTCGAGATCTGTACCTACCCTTTGGGTAGGATTCCCCTGTGGATGATCTAGGAGTTGTTTTACATTTTTACTTGTACTTGTACTTGTTGTTTAGTTGGGTTTGTATACTGGCCCACTTACTTACATCACACAGTACTTTTCTATATTAGTACTTGTTTCTTATACTGATTATGTTCAGACTATGTGTGTTATAGGTTTAAAGGAAATGTCTTCCCTTTTTATCATGGATTCACCTTTGGTGCTATTCGACAGCCCCTGCCATTGGAAATAGGGCTTGGGGTTGTCACAACACGAGCACTGAGGATGGGTTGTGAAAAAATTGCGTTAGTAAAATTTTTATTCTAGTTCAATACTTTCACACAAAAAATTATTTAATATTTTTTATATTATCTAATGATTGGATAAATTAATTGAAACCCATGTTTATCTTTCTGTTAAATGTTTTAATATGAATCTTATCATAATTTTTTATATGAGGTACTTTAAAATATCAATTAACAAAATCAATTTTTAAACATGTATTATTCAAATAACATTTCAAAGCATCATGAAAAATATTTAAAATGAGGGTTTCATTAAATAATTCTTTATCTATTTTGAATGAAAATTTTATACATAATATAGTGGTTTTTTTGAGATTCATATATATGTATTAAAAATAATAGGGGTTCTATACTCAATAAATGATCTCATAACATTTTAAAGGTATCTCAATTTATAAAAACATCCATGAATGTTACTAATTTTTCACAAGAGATATGATTCCATGGTAAAATCCTTATTTAATATCAGGAAGTTTTATGTTTATGATGATGAAAATTTTCTAAAATCATTTTTTAATCCCATGTGTGAAGATATGTAAAATTTATAAATTTTTTCATGATCATTTGGCATACATTCAAATTTATTATGATTATGTGATGAGTGGGACTGTTATAGCCGTCCAATACATAGGGTAATGTTTTATTTTAATGATCATAAATGGTACATGAGAGGTTTTACCATGTCCAATAGAGATGGAGGTCATCCTAATCCCATGGTGGTTACACAATTATTTAGACCAAGACAAACAATCGATGTATTACATTATATAATGATATAATAAATAATTTATATGATTATGATTTTTGAAATGCCTTATGAATCCCTCTATGACATGTTCTTTCTATTATCATGTGATTTCATCGATCATGATCTATAAATCATATTTTATTACTATATTATAAATTTTTTAAACCTTATGTCATGATTTTGATCTATAATTTATGAGAATGATTTTAAAATGATAATATCATGCTCTCTTACACTTATTCTCAACATATTAATACATATAATTATTGATAATAAAGCCTAAAGTTTACCCTTAATGAGAATTCTATAACACTTTTTATTACGTTCCCATCCCATGATTATGAAGAAAGAATTTATGTCAGCTTCCACTAAATGTTGTATAATGTAAGAATATATTTGTGGGAAATGATCAAGATATTTTATGAAATATTATTATTATGTATCAAGTATTCAAATAAATTAACCAGTTAATGTTATTTAGAATGTACTATTGTATGATATAATTAATATTAATAAAAAATGATGAAATTTTTATTCATGAAATTTTTTTGTCTCCTAATGATCATCTTGTTATAGGATCCTTAAGAATGTGAATAAGATTTGGAAATATTTTTCAATTCTTTTAATCTAATGATATAGAAAAGAAAATTCAAAGAAATTATTCTCCTTAATTGTAATTAATTTGGAAACACAGGGTCAATATTTGTAATATGTATCCTAGAATATTTAGAAATATTTATTTAGTATAATAATCCATAGAGTAAACTTATAAATTTAAAGGGAAGAATAAAACTATATGAAGAAGTCTATAAGATGAAGGACTTGTTGTCATAATAATATTAGTTTGTGTATGTGATTGATGTGGACGTTTTTAGGATAATAGATACCTCACTACAAAATTCCTTCTAGTCTAGTAGATGAGCTGTAATTTGATTAAAAAAAATTGAAGATAATAAAATATATTTAATGGTTTACTTACATTGTAAAATCAAGGGTTATTATGATTAAATATACTTATAATTCATGAAGAAATAATGATTACATTATTTTACAGGAATATTTTAATCATATGTGGAAACCATTGTAGGGGAATTTATATTTTAAGTAAGAGATCTAATAACTCAAAATTTTCAATTTTAAAAACATATTGAATGAAATTGTGATTAATATTATGATTCAATATCTTTATCAAATTATTGGTTTCGTTGAATTATTATTTAATAAAAAATGAAATCGATTTTATTGGCTCCATCGAGAATACATGATGTTGTGGTGGAAATTTGATATTTATGTAAAAAAGATTTTATTTTCATGAAATAATGGAGTTTGAATTCAATGTCCTCTAAATTTGTTAAAATATCTTAGGGGTATTCTTTTTTAAATAAATTACCCATCCCAAAATTTCAATATTTTATATATAAAAAAAATCAACTATGTCACATGATAATAAGAATAAATCAGTTGTTGGTAGGGAGAATCATTTTCAACATGCATGCTAAATAAATATTGAGTTATATTAATATTAAAAGAATCAAATGAACTCTATGTATAATAAGAATATACACACAATACATAAAATAATTGGTTTCACTTATAATGGATTTGGGGGCATTATCAATATGTATGTTCCATTGGTTCAATAGTTGTAAGGGTAAATGAACTCCAAAAATATAAAATATGATATTCTCACATTTATTTTCCAACTAACTAATATTTATATTATGTGATTTTTTTGTTCATAAAGAAATAAATTATATATTAAGAGAGAAAATAATGATATCATTAGAGTCACATTAAAGTGTAAAACAATATATTGAAATTTCCTCAATCAAGTTGTATATAAAAATCAAATTTTTTGTAATGAAAAACTAATGAAGGACCTATATTGGGGTAGGAGAAATAGTTTACTTCACCACTGGAGGAGAGAAAAATTTTCAATCATCAAAAAGTAAAGAACAAATAATGAAGATGGGCTCATAATTTTTTTTCAATGAAATACATAGTTCTCAAACATATATTATAAATAACTGGTTAATTTCACTCGTGATGGTGAATAAATACCACATAATTGGTGTGAAAGAATACAATGATGGAGTATTTCATTTTGAAAATAATGAATGGATGAATTTAATTAGATCACAATGGGACAATATTGGTCAAAAAGATATAAGACACATATAATTTATATTGGTAAAGATGAACATTTATGAATTACTATGTGTATTGTTATTATGTGACTTAAGTAATGTAGTAGAAATAAATATATGCACATTAATTATTAATGGATGAGATGGAATGCCCGTTTTACATATAAGGAAATCCATGGGGGATCATAACCACATTTGAGAAGAAATGAGGTTTATTATTTCATAAGAATAATAGAAACACCATTTGAAAAATCGTCATAGTTATTATTTCCATTTGTATTTTGGTACATTATAAAGAATGATTATAATCCTGATTAATGTATGTTTACATGTGATCACAAACAAACATGTTATTTTTTAAATAAATTTATGATTGTATATAAGACCTACTACTTGAGAAAAGGAGTTCCAATTATATTTCATGTGCTAACTCATTACGTTATGTGTGGGATAATGATAACAAAATACTTTGATGGGAAAAGTTATTTTTAATTTTTATTGAAAAAGTATACGTATATATTGTATTATTACTTTCAAACAAAAATACATGGTATTAAAATGTATTGCACATTATCAGAGGCCACATAAAACAACATTGGGAGTGAAAATTATGAAATAATTATATAATAATGTCATATAATTTAATCATTCAAAGGTTGGGTGATATCTTTAATATCATATAATTCAACCTCAAGATTTTGTGGCAAGTAGGTCTCATTAAAAAGAATCAATTTAGAGGTGTAATGAAATAAATAATGATATTCTCCAAGGTATTCTCATATAAAATAATCAATCAAAGAAATATAGGAATGAAGGGGATCTCATATTAGCATGTTACTCTAAAATGGAAATATTATGTCCCATAAAATAAAATAACCCTTATGAAATTTTTTATAGAATAAATACAACACATATGTACTTTTCGTTTTTCAGAGAAAATATTTTTATGTTTGATAAGTAAGATAATAAGTTGTTTAATGATTATAAGGACGAGTATTTTTTTAAGAATATTCATTCAAAATTAATGTGTCAAAATGTTCCAAGAAACTGATTATGACTATAATTGAATGTCATAATGTATCTTTTGAAAATAGTTAGAAAATTTGAAAAGAAGAGAGCAGGTTATAAAAAAAATTAACAGAGTTATTGAGGATGAATGTGATTTATAAGAAATTGTTTTATTTATAAAAGAAATATATATAAAAAATTGAAAATATATACCAATTATTAAGAGGAAGATACACTAGGATTGATATTATCTTATATGGAGAAGTTTATTAATGAAATCAGTGATGAAAAAAGTATCATTGACATGATAGTTATATTTAAAATTCAAACAATGACAGAGAAGTAAGAAATTACATTTCAATCTCATGCCAAACATAAAATTTTCAATGATTCAACTATGGATATGAATTGAGCCTAACTCATGAATGTGGAACTTATCAAAATTAAAATGAATAAAATGTTGGATTTTAATCCATGGATTTAAAAAAATTAATGAAAAAAAGTGGATTTTTTAAAATAATTTCATTGATGCTAGAATGGTTACATGTAATCAATAAAAAATTTTGTGGTAGGGTTATTACCAAATAGAAGGAATTGATATATATTAGATTTATTATCAATGTAATTTCAAATAATAGGACTAACATAGGGGTTTTTCATTGAAACTATATATTAAATTATACAAGATAGATGTAAAAACATATTTCTCTAATAATGAACTAGAGTAAGTGTTATACATTAAAAACTTGGATTTTTTAATTATTAATTAAAATGAAAACATTGTCTTCAAATTGAAAAATTTATTGTATGGACTCAAAGAATAATCATGAACAAGGTACAATAAGTGTGATCATTATCAGAAGATACTTGTATTTCTAAGGCTATAGGATTATCATAAACTATAGTTCAAAATATAGAATTTTAAATGGATTTTTTTTGTAATATAGGTTTATTGAATGAATTTTTTTGGCTTAGATGTTTCCCAATTCATGAATTATTGAAAAATTCTATAACAAAAAGGTCCTAATGTTTATGATTGGTGAGTTAAAATTTTACCTTTTAAAATAGGTGATCCAATGAAATGATGTAATTAATGTCTCTTAGAATAAATATTCCAATGATGTTAAAAAAAGAGTTATTGATAGATAAATCACTGTCATTGACATCTCTAGTGACTACCTAAATGATATTATCAAAAGTAATTTCTGGAAAAGTGATCTATGTGAATGAATATATATATATATATCAATGATATTTTTAAATATTACTGCAATATGAAAAGATATTATTGAATTTAATTTACAATATAGTGGATACCAATGATATACCAATAATATTTACCTACCATCCATGAAGAAAATAAATATATAGGGAATTAAAATTTTAGGCGAAGACCTATTTATTCATAGAACATTAAAGATGTATTTTTTATTGTAAATGGATGAAAATTGGATAGGTCTTTTAGATGATAGTAATTTATCATCATGTTGTTCTTCCTATCATAGATGTTCATCAATTTTATTTTTATTAATAATGAGTTTATAAATTTCCTATATCATAGAAGAGGATTAATATGTAGTGTTGACTAAAGTATTCACCCAAAATATATGGAGAAAGAAATATCTTGATGAATTTTTAATTTTTTTGGTACATCTCATAACTATTAATGGTGAAAATTAAATTGTAATAGATTATTTATAATCCCCATTTATACATTCAATGATAATGAACATAATGATCAAGTATAATTTCTTTGGTATAATGCTAAATTAATATATGTTTAAATTGGATTATGTTTCCACAAAAGACTATATTACTGACATCATAATGAAGGGAAAACCCATGAAGTATTTTGAAAGGTAATATTCAGATATTCATGTCCCACTAAACCCATATACATAGTCATTTTTTGTTGCAACTGCCATTTAATCTTGGTAATTTTCTCACTTAAAAAGGTATGGTACCATTTTCTTATTCAATATAATAGATTCTAATTATCATTTCATGACATTAGAAGAATTTTTAATTAGTTTAATTTGTTATTGGATATGAATTATTATGGAAATGTAATATTCTAAAATTATTTTCATTATGATGTGTCTTCCAAGAACCCAATATGGGGGTATATTTAAAACAATCCCTGGAGAACGTTTATGATATTAATTGTTGAATATTTTTGTAAAGTTTATAATAGGATAATGTTTATTCAATATGATTTGGGTATCCCATGAAACATTGGGATACTAAACTAATGGTTAAATAAAATACTATGTTTTTATAAAATAAATTTTCATTAGGATATCATGGTTTTTCAAAAGGATTCACCTTTATTTATTTCGGGTGATTTAAATTATCTTTGTAAAAAATATTTACTATCAATCTATAACACAAGGGACACAATAAAACTAAAGGATAGGGATATGTATGGCTCTATTTATTGTATATTAACATGTTGTAATTCAGTATGTTACTCTAGGAAGGGAGACAAAGAAGTTTTTTTTGTATAATTATTAATAAATATTGGTTTTTCCTTGGAGATAATATTGCATCATAGAAGGTTTTATTATTATAGTATCCGAATGATAGTTTTATTTTCATAGATATTATATACCAGATACACTCTATCTAAAGGTTGAATAAATGTGTAAAAAGGGTTATTAATAATGTAACCTCAAAATCTTTAAAACATCAAGGAAATATGATGTTCTAGTGTACCCATGTTTTATCATAGTAAATTTTAAAAATAAAAATATTAAAATTATGCCCAATAAGAATTATAAAGATGTTAAAACAAGATAATATCTTTGAACGTATAAAAAATAATAAATTATTTATATCATAGTGAACATTATACATCATCAAAATTAATAAAAATCTCGTAAAAGTGGATGAAAAAAAATATAATAAAAAAATATAATTTAATAAATGAAAAGAGTAGACTTGAAAATAAACTAATCAATTAATGTATTTTATAAAAGTTTATAACATACAATCAAGAAGGTATTCTATTTAAATATAAGATTCAAGGAATTTTATAATCTAGAATTTTGTATGTTCAATATTAAGCCTACTGGAAGCTCTATCTTCATATCCATGGAAGTGGTTGATCAAGACAAGAAGTGGAAGTACTTTATATCCCCAAATATTATCACACTAGATCAGAAAATATGGATTTGAATTATAATCAATATATTCCCTTGAACTATACAACCATTCATTGAATGATTAAAATGGTAACTAAAATCTTTTACATTGATACAATAGCTTATAATAATCATATAGAGAAAATAATCCCAAATAATGCACTAAAATTATTAGTATATCTCTCTCATTATGATTTATTTTCATATTTTAAAAATTTATAAAACATTAAATATATTATGGAATATCTACATTACTTCATAGTTATGATATCTATTTATAGAAATCACTCCAATAATTGGATTTTGAGAAACATTAGTTCTTTTTTTATGGAATCAATATTAACATAATAAACTTCTAATGAACTTAGTGTAGCATCACAAGGTCCAAACACATTATTTCTTCTTCATCATAGATCACATAAATCTATTTTATATAATGTTTAAAGAAACATTAGATAACCATATTTCCCAATATAAAATTAGAGGTCTTGGAAATTAGTTACCATATTTTTATTCGTAAAAATAAATATAATGAATAAATATCAAATTAAATAACTTTATTATAATGTGTATTCTGATATTTAAGGAAATTGTGCAATTGTTTCATTAAATAAATTATCTCTCGATTTATAATAGTCATGATTAAAATGAATAAATTACTTCATAATATGAAATTAAATAACCATCCAAGGTATGTTTCCCTAGAATGCAAATAGTGAAAAATATAAATATTTCATCACTTTAGGTGAATATGAAAAACATATAAAAAATATAAATTCATTAGGATGAAACATTCTATGGATCAAAGACCCTTTATAAAAATAAAGGAAGGATTATAATCAAAATATGAAAAAAATTGGTCATAAATACTACACAATCCTAATTCTAGAATTATAAAAGAAAAAATGACCCAAAACCATATTGAATCTCATTACATTCATTAGAATTCCCATACCAATCTAGGTCATCTTATATGGGGATGATGAAATTAGGAGGGACAATTCTCCATTCTAGAAAATGCTTTTAACTCTTACTCTAACTGTGATTAAAATTCAAATAATATTTTAAGAGCCTATAATTATATAGAAAATATATGAAACCATTTTCATCCTTTTCCTTGACTTTTTTGGTTGTATCCTTATTGGTTGTGCATCATTTATGTGTATTATTCTCATCAAGCTCATAAATTTCACTATAATTACCAACGATGGTTGTCAGTTTTATTGTATATATGATACCGTATATGCAATGAAAGTAAATTCCTTCTAGTGAATGAAATTTCTAGTACTACATTTCCACTTGTGTTTGATCCTAAAAATGAACTTATTTCACAATATCATAGGTAAATGACATCCCCTGATGAGATGATCCCCTCTCCCAAAAGGGATTGTCAGAAAATTCTTATCCACATATTTTTAAAACCATAATCTTCAAAAAAGTATTTTCATATATATATATAATATTCCCCTAAGATACCATTAGTACTAGGTCCTGAAAATTTCTCCTATACTTTCACATGTTTTCCCTTCACATTTGATTCCCATGGAGGGGGTATGTAAGCATTACCTTCAATGCACAGAAGAGAAATGGCCTTCTCTTATACTTTACGATCCAAAATCAAATTATTTGTCAAGTATTCATCATGATTAAAAAATTGAGGATAAAATGGACTCATTAGTTAATCAAGGATTAATTCTATAGGGAATGATCACCATCAAGTTCCTTCCCAAAATATGTTTTAGTTGTAGTATTCATTGAGGGAGAACCTTACTAGAATAAAGCATCACTAGAACCAAATTCATTTTAATTATTACCTATAAATCCATAGGGTTATACTAATAATTCTTTTTTTAATTCAATATATCATACAACTTCAAATAATAGTTATTACATTAAATTTTTGATAGGTTTTTTAATTATAAACAATGGATTGATAGTTATGAAAAAATATTGGTAAGTGTTCAAATTTAATTTTCAATGACAGAACACCATAAAATATTACTATAACAACATGGTTAATAAATGATGAAGTATAAAAAACATCCACTATGATCATAAAATTATATAAAAACATTCATCAACGATCATTACATACATTTTTGTTGGAATTACTATCCAATTTTCAATTTTATAAAGATTACATGATTTTTAAAGAATACAATTCACCCTAAAAATAGAGTCTAGAATTATTTCCATATATTTTATAAGAAGAAAATATTAAAATGAATGAACAAATACTAAATACATAAAATACTATTAATCATATAAATGTAGAAGAATTTATAAGAACGATTATTCAATTCATTCGAGTAGAAGAGAATATCGAAGAGGCCCCTACTAATCAGAATGAACATCTATTCAATGAATCCCAAAATATAAACACCTTAGGATTATAAAGGGGTAGTACAATTAGAAACAAGATATAAAATAAATATATTTCCTAAAATAAAATCATCAAATCCAATAAATATATTCATTTTAGTACACTTCTAGACCTGTCACACTTAAATTCTAATATCAAAACTAATGGAATGTTAAAATTAGAATGGTTGTTATCAAATGATTAGTGGGTTTAAATATTTAAGATATCACTAAAAATAAAGTATAGAATTATCATAAGGGTATGATAACATAATAAATTTCATGTTATGAATATAAATTATTTATAAATAGAAATTATTAGATTAGAAATTTAAAATCTTTTCATATTCAGATGCATGAGTATTAAGGGTTTTAAAGAAATAAACAACATTCAAGAATAATAACATAGGAAATGGGAATAATATGAATTTTAAAAGATAATATTATGAACCAAACAATTCAAAATCATTTCTATACAAAATAATTGTATCATAGATTTAAGAATACATCACCATGCTTCAAAATATTACAAATAAATTCACAATCTTGTATATGTATATGTTTTTGACCATATCTTAATGAAATCATACACATGCATAAAATTTCGAAAAAATATTTATACAATAACGCACATGATTACCATAATCATATCATTAGATATCAGTATCACATTATAAAAATCATGGAAGTGATATTATGGACCCAAAAAACACATAATCAAAATCAATCATATATATGCCATAAATGACAAGAAAATATTTATAATTTATTATAGATTAACATGTGGAAATGAAATGATATTTTTATGGATTTATTCGTCATAAAAAAATATAGGGATGTATTATGGACAAGTCATTGAATCATGTCCCAATGAATGAATAAATATATTTAATTGATAGATGAAAATACTATTACAAGATGAGTTGACAATTTCTTGATTAAAATAATCATGTCATTTCAATATCACATATTTAAAATATAATTATTAAATGAATATAAGGATAAAAATTTGATCCAAAATAACCTCAAAATTTTGTAATTTAATATTTAATTAATTTATTTGGCATGATGATTGGATATTTTATTCATGTGCAATATTTTAATATATTCGTTACATTCACAATTTTGGTAAAAAGTGTACCTTATTCAAAACATCAAGTATAGAATAATTTCTATATATTTCTGTTGAAAATAGAATATGTTTAAATATTAATTTAATAATTAATTGGGTAGTATTTCAAACTATCCTAATTTTTTTAAAGATGATATTTACTATGATGGAAAACATTTTTGATGCAAGAGGAAATAAGGTTTGTTTTTCTGAAAAAATATTAGTCGGTCATTCTAAAAACCAAAGAGGGGGAAATGGTACTATTAATAGAAAATTAAATGAATTGAATTA
This sequence comes from Viscum album, assembly GCA_963277665.1. Taxonomy (NCBI): domain Eukaryota; kingdom Viridiplantae; phylum Streptophyta; class Magnoliopsida; order Santalales; family Viscaceae; genus Viscum; species Viscum album. The sequence goes on from OY728128.1 coordinate 332,599,519, forward strand.
TTAGATACAAATAGATTGGTTTTATACAATAAGGATCATATAATTCCCCTAAATAGAAATTTGATCATAAACATTCCCGAGTAAAATGAGATTGAAATATATATCCCTTACCTCAAGTTTAATATTGATATATACACATTAATATAAGTTTTTTAATAAATATATTTTTTAATAATATATTTCAAACCATATTAATTAATATATGTATCATTCCTTTAAATTTTTTAATTATTACTACATTAATAACTTCTTCATTAAAAATATAATTCAGTGAAAACATGTTTGTTTTCCATTTAGGTTTTAGATTGATACTTATGGTGGATACACCCTTCTCTATATTTCACCTTCTCAAGAGTATTTATCCTGAATTATGTATCATATGTATTCATCATATAATATTTTATACTTATTTATATAATATTGTGTTGAAAAACAAATTGCATCACTTCATCGAGGTGTAAATCGACAAATAAAATGAGTATCATTATTGTTTTTGAATACAAAAAATGGTATAAGATATATAATATATTATAATTACAAGATTAATGTTATCTTGTAAATATAATATATTATAATTATTTATAATAATATAATAAAACTTGAATGGTGTTGCAAAATGAATGTTATCACTTCATGGAGGTTGTAGTCCACAAGTACACACAAGTGATACTTTCAACTCCCATTTGATAGAATATGGGTCGGAAATGGTTATGAAATCATAATAAAAAAATTGAATTATATGTAATATTGTATTTTAATCATGTTTTTATTGATAAAAATATTTTTAGGGAAGATGTAAAAATAGATAAAATTGAATGTACTTTGTTAAGAGTTTTAATTAAACCTTGAGAAACCACCTCTGGCATATTACTTATGAATTTAATGGATGGTACTATGATAATACCATGAAATATAGGTTATAGAGAGGGATTTTAGTAAAGGATTATTTTAGTGACTATATGAGATAATAAGATCCTTATGTGAGTCAGAGAGCTGATAAGAGTGTCCTTTTATAAGTGTGGCAAAAGAAACACATGTAATATTTCGAAAGATTAAATTATATAATTGAAATATTTTTCACATATTTTTTCTAAATTGACATGAATTGGAATTTTATAGAATATATTGATTTATTATTTTAAATAAATAATAAATATTAATGAGTAGGTCAAAATATATCCTTTATTGCATATTTTAACGAATAGTAATCCTTATTTTACCATAATCGTGAAAACAAATTTTCATTATTTTAACTATTTATTATGACCAATATTTAATTCTGAGTCAATAAAAAATGGAAAATTTGTCTCAAAATATGGATTTCATTTTATAAAATTAAATTTCTATATGTATAATAACAAAATTTATATACAATCCCCCAGAAATAAATGAAAGACATTTTCTTATAATAATAAAAATTTACATATAAAATGTTTTTATAGAAAAATTGAGCATAATTTAATTAAAAAGAAATTAATTTTATTATATTAAATAAAAATAAACTATTTAAAAAATAAAAAAAATAAAAAAATGTATAATTTTAATTACTTGAATGTGAAATACTATTTTCAATTAAATAGTTATTTTTACTATTCATTGAAAAAAATTAATCATTTTATACAAATACCAAAATTTCAACATCACATAATTTTCATATCCTGATTTAAAAAATGATAACCTTTTCTTTAAATATATTTTCTGAAAGTTTAGGAAATTATTTTCATTATTTATGTATAGAATGAAATAAAAACCATTTACGATGAAATCATATTTTTTTGTAACATAAAATATCCTTAAAAAATTGATTAATTATTTATTATCTATTATAATTAATGTATATATTTTTATAATGTTGTTGTATAATTTTTACCCACAATTAAAATGTATTATTTATGATAGTATAATATATCAAGTCACATTTAGACTTAGGGTTTCCGGTAAAATAATCTATCGAATACATCATGTTTATTTGAATGTAATAATATATATGTAAAATCTCATGGTGTTAAATTATACTACCAAAAAATAATTTATCAATAAAAATTATGTCACAATTAAATAAAAATTATGATATATCTACTTCATCACATCATTTAGTTCTCATGTAGTTTGTTTGAACATGTGATTCCTCAAATTATTTGTATCTTGGTGAAAATTATTGTTCTAGAAAAACATTATATGTAACATTAAAGGGAAATTTAAATTTTTCAACATATAAAATATTACTATTTGATGGTATAACCACTTATTTAAGTACTTGTAGAGCATCATTTATGTACATCCTCTATAGAGATACCAGGAACACTTTTTGATCTTTAGAGTTGTTCTCTGTATGATCCATGTAATAAGAATCTATGCCAAACTGATCACGAAACTATAATTGGGAGATATTTATAGATCTTAGAATTACCGTAATAAATAGTCTTATAAACATATTCCATGTAAAAATTCACAAGAATTCATTCTCAATATAATTGAATTCCAAATATCCTCAAAGATTGTTTGTATAATTTTTCATTAATTTCAGGCTTCCATGATGTGTTTTTCAATAGATCTAACTTTCATTGACACTTCTTCTGCTACCTGAGTCTATAATAGGATTATTTCTCTAACATCATCCAAAGACATTGGGGTTCTATACATCCATCCATATAGGACTTCATAAGTAGCCATATCAATACTGGAGTGATAGTAACTTATTTTAGAAAAATCAACCAGAGAAATTACTTTGTATCACCAATACCCTTAAAATTCATAGAGAAATCACCAAACATGTATTGTAGACATTCAATTTTCTACTTAAATTAAACATATATTTGAGGATGATATACATTAACAAAACCAAACATTTTTCCCTGATCCTAATAATTACATTTCTTGAACATTGTTATAAACATAATATCCTGATCAGACAGAATATCTTGTAGTACTATATGAAAAATATCAACAATTATAATGTATATCATGGAATGAGGTTCATGAATAATATATTTTGTAACTGAAATAAAGTTTATTAACATAGAAAGGAGATAAACAATATACTATATAAAATTATAGTATTTTGATATTTTAAGTAGTCTGATGAATAAATCCATGATGCTATTTTCCCATCTCGATTCTATTATGGGTTATAGTTTTAAGATCCCCATAGACTTTATTCTCCTATCCATAACTATATGACATACCTACCACCTCGTAACATACTCTGTAAAAAAAATTTATAATTACCACACCCAAAAAAATTATATCTTTATAAATGTCCCAATATTCTTGATTAATAGAGAATGATGAAGTATGACCTACATCCAATGACTCACACTTCATCTATTTTATCTAATGGATATTAATATGGTTCCATAATCTTATAATACAATGAAAATAAATATTTAAGACATAAATATTTGTTAAATTATTTTCAATTTCCACATAATACATTTTAACTTCTTTAATCATAATGTGGTTGAACGATCAACCATTAATTTTGGAAATATTTGTTATTCCCTTTATAATCAAGATTTCAATGTATATCATTCGTAGATAAATAAATATTATATATCAATTATTTATCATCAAAAGAAAACTGGCATGTCCCATCGCAATCGAGGAATCATCCATGATCTTCACATTCAAAAGGGGGTAGTATATTGATATGTAATAATCTTTAATAAATGAAATCCATCTTCATTAATGCATTTTAATATATTTTCCTGTCAATTTATAAATCAATCATTCGTGAACCTTATATATGTTACAAAATTTTCAAATTTTTTAATGCATCCATATCATTAATGAATATTTTTACAATTTTTGTTCCAAACCATGAGTCAGGTAGTTTTTATCTTTTATTTTCAATTGTTGATAGAGAAATGATTTAATTATATCATTATTCTCAAGGATTCATCCCATTTACATATTTCGTGCATCACTATAGATTAAAAAACATTATCCACTATTGGGTTTTGTGATCATAGTTTCATTGACTAAGCTTTTTTTAGTTAGATGACAGTTTATACATGTTCATTTTCCTATTTGAACATTGATCCATTATATTTCCACACAGTTTTTATATAATTAATCATTAATAAATAACTCAAAAATAATCTGTGACACCCAATCACCCTTAAAAAACTATGGGTCATAGTTAGCATGGTTGTTCGGGACTATTGGTCAATTATATAAATCGTTGACGGATTTACCTGTATAAACTCACTTAATATTATATGATATAGGGATTAAATATTTTTTTTCACAAGAGTTAAAATTTTGAAAAAATTTCTTGAAAAATGTAACACCCAAAAAATTATGATATATGTCTTTTTATATTAAATCGCTTCAATAGCTTACATTGTATGAAACACGAACTTAAATAAACAAAGATAGATTATTAATATTATTATTTACAATGAAATTATATTGTTGCAATAAAATTGGTAGTTGTGAGAAGGATTAACTGTGAAAATATGTTAATTAATTAATTAACTACTAATCAAATTGGAAGACGTATAAAATTTAATTTTATATAAAAAATTTTATTATAAATTTTATTTAAATGCACACAAGTTTGTTTCATACCAATAAAATCAGAAAATAAAACATTATGGATTTTATTAATTAAATATATATATAATATATACAATATAATGTTTAAAATTCATCCTTAGTGTTTTCATGAAAAGATATAAGAATAAATCATGCTTTATGCATAAAGGAGCTATTTTTATAAAAATGATATTTTACCCCCTTTATGTAGTGAAATTGTGTAAAACATAGTTTTTGTGACTTTTATTAATTATATTTGATGAAAATAACCTTTTTTTTGAAATAAGAGTATCTAAATTTTAATTGATGAATATTTACTATTTTTTGGACAAAATTCATTTTTGAAAGAACAATGATAAAATATTGCATTTTTATAGAAAAATTATTTTTCATCTATATAATTTATAATGATAAATTGTATTTTCAATTTCATTTAAAGTATAATAAAATTAAATTTATCTCAGTTAATCTAATTTAGATCATTCTAATAAATTTCACATTGAAATTTAATATAAAAATATTTTAATCTTTTGAATGTTTTTTTGGGAATGTATTGTCTCAACAATACAGAATTATTATTATTGACTATGATGATAAAAAATACCATTATTTGCTTTAATTATGATATTATTTTTAGTGTATCTCATTAAACATGTATTTATTGTAGTTTTTATTATGTAATTATATTTAAGATTTTAATTCACCATAAATATTTGTTAAAGTGTTATGAAATTATTTTTAGAATATTCTAGAAATGTTGTTGATACCCTAAATTAGTGAATGTAATGTAATGAATTAATCGTATTCATGAAAAAATTAGTATGTATCATAAACCTTAAATTGGAATAAAAGGACATATATTCTCAACCCTACATTATTGTAAAGGTATGGTTAAAGAACATTATGTTTGTTTGGAAACATATGCTTCTTAATACAAGAAAGTATGGTTAAGGAACCATACATAAGAAAGGAACCCTACATTTGAGAAATGATCATATGGTACACCATCCTCACTTTTAAGATATACCTTACCCTTTCAAACTTACATCCACAAAATGAACACTGCATTGAGGAACCCTATGTTTTGTATTTTATCATTTCATGAAGGAACCCTACATTTGAATCTTCAATGATAATGATTTAAATTCAGAATTTTATCCAAGATTTCTGCAATAGTGTTGAAAAAATTAATGATACGATATAATAGCGATTTCAAAATATTCAAAGTCTCATAATGATTGATTCAAAGAAACACATTCAATGGAGAAAGTCACTCATAATATAATGGGAAGTTACAACTTCCTATTATTGTTATAAATTATAATATCCACAATATATCAGGTGAATTTTTAGGATATTGAATATCAAGGAAATATATCTACTCTATATATTCTATCATAATTTTTTATTGAAATATACATTCACATATAATATTTTATTCTTGTGAATATCATTTACAGTGATGCTTCAACAAATGATTGACTCCATTATTTTTGAAAGAGGCTACACATTGAAAGTTCTATATATTGAACCTTGTACTACTCATACAATGCTTTAGTTTTAGCATTAGATTAATTTTTAAAGCAATGGATTATAGGTTAAATATAAAAATCCTCATGGATATGTTTATACTTCTTTTAAATGTTTAATATACCTTTACATAGCTATGAATATACATGTGTTTTGATAAGAGGATATTTCTACTGAAATTCTACAAGATCACATAGAGAGTGATTGGTGATGTGGATAAGGAGAAAATTGTATTCGAAAACACTATAAAATTACTGTGTTTAGTCCTTCTATTTATATTTTTCTCATATTCCATATAGATGAAAATAATGCATATTTTCATAATTAACAAACTTATTCAAAATCAAGAAATATTTATGATTATTTAAAATATGCAATCCCCCCCTCTTATATATCATTAAATTATTCGGACATTGAAATTTTTATTAATGGTTAGATTTTTTGAAAAATCCCTAGCAAGATCCATATGAATAAGATATTTACATAGAAGATAGGAGTGGTTTATCTAAAAGAACGAATGTCAATGGTTCATGGTCCATAATTCAATGGTTAAAAATATTAATGATTGAAATCTCATATGATCGTCTACTTGAAAAATATTTTCTTAAGAGTCTAGTCAAAGATCACCACTCCTTATGCAATTCCAAAGAAACCAGATACTTGGGATACTACAACAAAATCCAAATATGAAATTAACTCAAAGAAAATGAATTCAATCGTCTATGGTTGTGGAAAAGATATATTCAATCAATAATCTCAGTGCCCTAATACCAATAATTTTTTTAAATAATATCTATCACATATGAAATAAACAAATATTATTAGATAACTAGGATATGATACTGAAAAGATAAAGATTGACACTTTAAAAAAAATGACACTTAAGGAATCACATTAATTAATGGAAGTTAAAAGATATTTTCATCAGTATTAACTCTTTTGGATATCCAATCAGACAATCAAATCAATCATTGAATGTACGTAGAGTATATCCCTCATAATGGAGTGGAATATCGATAGCTATCCGACATTCATCACCTACAAAGGATTTTATTATAAAGGAATTAATTATAACATTTATGTTGTAGGAAGTGAGAATTCAAGCAGAAGTTGAAATTCACATGAACGTTGTAAAATTTGAAAATAAGTCTAGAAATGTAATATCTCAGAGGAAAATCCAGTAAAATAAGAAGTAAAAACAAAACAAAAATGATTCCAATATTGAACTAGATACGATAGAAAGAAATTTTATAAATTTATAAAAGAGAAAATATTATTCATAAAATTATTCAGTGTTGAATGAGAATCCCATTTAATAAGATTCTATAATTGAAAATAATTGGGTCACATCAATCCTGATTTCCCCCAATTGAAATGTGGAAGGTATAGAATAGCAAAGAAATATATGAAGAATGAAGGTTTTGACCATAGCGGAAAAAATAAAAGAATACTACACAGAGCGTATCTAAATAATTCATCATCAATTCAATATATAATTGTGAAAAATATCCATCAAATTTGAATGCCAAATTTTTCATTATTGTTGAAATAAAGACATAAAATCCTGTTACTCTTTTAATTCAAATAATTATATTTGTTCGAATTATAAATTATTTATTTACTATTCAATATTACTATAGAAATAAGACTCTTTTTAATGAAAAAAAATCATTTAAAAATATACAATATTATTTTTTAGGTGAAAGTGAAACTATAATAAAACAACATAATGATCTAATTAGAATATTCAATTATACAACATCAAACTATATTGATCATGATATGATGATAAATTAATTATAAGAAGAAATAAAATCTCATTAGATTTCTAAAATTACTTTTACTAAAGGATAATATATTAAAAATGATATTTTGGGTAGTAATATTATTAAAATACAAATATTTGGAATTGGAATCAAGGATGAAAAATAAAAATTGTATAGATATTATTTTATGCCCAATTCAAAAAATGATTCCTGCTATTATTGTGGAACAAATGTTTATTACACTAGCAACTGTCGCATGAGAAATACTCAAATTTGTGATATTAAAAAAAATTTATTTCTAAAAAATATCTAAAGAAAGTGATATGAATTATAATAAAATAATGTTGATCTAGATCACCAAATAATTGCTCACTAACATTGAGGGACCCACCAAAATATGGGTACAAAATACATGTTCTTAATTAAATTGGGAAGAAAAATGTCACCAGAAAAAAAATATTTATTTTATATTGATACTAGATAATCCAAAAACAAGTGTAGATACTAATCAAATTTACATTCACTGAAGAAAATGATTTTAGGTCTAATCAATTTTTGTGAGAAAGCAATAGGAAACACTGTTGGAATTCAAATAGATGGAGATTTAAACTATATCTCAGTCATTAAAGTATTGTATGTGATATGGATAGATAACTATATGATATTTATTTCTTTACATTGAGTTGATGGATTTTATATTGATTTTTCTAACAATTCATGCATAGTTTTCAAATATAAACTAATAATATTTAGATTATCAAGAACTGGAAATGATATTTATATGTATTTATATTCTTGGTGTAAACAAAATGTGTATTGCTTAACTACTATGTCAAATGAACCACAGATATGGAATATACTACTTCGTCATTATAATATATATTATTGACATAAATCTTATAAGAAACTGTTAGTTTCTAAATAACCATGTCTTAAATTTGACAATGATAGATTCAATAATACATTCTAGATTAAAAATAGAAAAATTACTTTTTCAAATCAATTGGCAATGTTTCTACATCAATAGCATTAGAACATATCCATTGTAGAATTTTTTGATATTAAATTATATATTTTTATATTATATGATGATTATTCTCAATTTACATGGGTATATTTTATAAAACTCAAAATTGAATTATTCATTTTTTTGAATGTTTTTACAAAATTGTTCAAAATTATTAAAGTTTTAATAATAATTTAATCGAGAAGAGTTCATGGTGTAGAATTTTATGATCAATAATTTAATTACCTTTTCTCAAATATGGGTATTATACACACCTTCTCTACACGAGGAACACTTAAAAATGTAATTGATGAAACAAGAAACAAAACAATTCATGTAAAGGAAAGGACTCTGATGAATGAATATAGTCTTCCTAGTTGTTTTTGGTAGGAATCATTATGTACATCCAGCCATATCTTAAATAGAGTTATAAAAATACCAATTCATAAAAGGAAACCCTACGATATTTTGAATAATAAAAATCCTAATGTAACGTACATTAATGTATTTGGATAAAAGGATAATATCCTGAATAATAAGGACAACCTAGGTAAGTTCGATCCAAATTTATTTGAAGGAATATTTTTAGTATATTATACTACTTATAAAGAGTAATGAGTGTCAAACCAAAAGTCAAATATTGTGGAAGAAATAGTTCAAGTGGAGTTTGATGAAAATGACTCATTCATTAAACACAAAGATCAAATAGATGAAGCTACCGACTCACATGACAATATGGGACTTGATAACACTAAACCTAATTAGGAAAATGATATAAATGAAATTCTTACTAGTTTATAAGAACATGAAGTTGAAGAACCTAATATTGTGTTACCGAGACATTCTAGAAAATTAAATTACAATCATTTGGAAACTATAATTGACGACTTAGAAATAGAACATAGAACTAGAAGAAATGTAGGAAACATAGCAGAATTTTCATTGTTTTATCATAGTTAAAACATAAATCTAGTAAAATGATTAATAAGATGATAGTTGGATGATGTAAATGCAATAATAACTAAACAAAGGAAAAAGAAATGATGTTTTGGAATTTGAAGAAAGACTATCAAATTATATAGTAATAGGATCCAAATGGGTCTTAAGAAATAAACAAGATGGTCAAGGGATCATAACAAGAAATAAAGATTGTTTTTAGTAAAAGGATATTATATTGAAGAAGTTATTGATTATGATGAAACCATTTCCCCTATAGCTTGATTATAATAAATTATATTAAATTAGGATATTTTTATCTTATTCATCAAAAATAAATATAAATTATGTCAAATGAATGCTAAAATTGACTTTATAAATGGTTATTTATTTGAGTAAATTTATGTTGAACAACCTCACGGTTTTGAAAATCCCCATAAACCAAATTTTATTCTAAACTCACTAAATATCATTATATCCATAAAAATCCACTTGGAGCATGGTATGTAAGATTAATATCCTTTTTTTAAAAATTAGATTTTCTGTGGGATTAGTAGATCCATTTATTTTAAATTAAACTATTATTATAATATTTTATTATTAAAAATTTATGTTGATGATGTAATTTTTAGTTCAACAAATTAAAAAGTTTCTAATGATTTCTCAAATATAATGCAAAAAGAATTTGAAACATGTATGACAGGAGAATTGAATTTCTTTTTAGGATTTCAGATTTATTAAATAGATTATGGAAATACATTAAATCAAAGTAAATATTTCATTTATTAATTGAAATTTTTTCGAATTAATAAAATTAAGACCTATAAAAATCTTACTTATACTAATATAAACCATGAATTTGTTGATGATGGAAAACCAGTTGACAAAAGGTTATATAGATGTTTGACTGGTAGTTTCTCATATATTAGTACAATAATTCATGACGTTATGTTTTCTGTATGTTTATATGCATGATTTTAGTCTAACAAAATTAAAATCCCGTATTATTTCTATTAAATTAATTTTTATATATTTAAAAGGAACAATTTTTAAATTTATACTTTAACCAAAATCTTTTAATTTTAATTTAATTTCATATTTAGATGTTTATTTTGGAAGATTTTTATTATATAGAAAAATAAGATTAAGAAATATCCAGTTTTTAGGATTTTTTTTTATCATGGTCAATTGAGAGACAACACTCAGTTTCCCTATCAATATTTTATTCATAATGTACATCTAATGGTAGTGTTGTGAATGGGTATTGAGGATGAAACGTAATCTACTAGTGTTTGGAATAAAAATTAATAATATTCATATTTTATGTGATAATAATAGTGCTAAAAATATTTGAAAAAATCATATAAGTCATTATTGGACTAATAATATTGAAATAAAGAATCATTTTCTATGTGATCATGTTCTTAAAAAGAATATATCATTAGAATTTGTAATTAGGGAATATCAATTAGCTGATATTTTTACTGAACCATATCCCACTATAATTTTTAATTTTATTATGGGGTATTTGGATATATTTAATCTAAAATAATTGTTTATCAATTTTGATGACTTATTTTTGTTTATTGTTTTTATTAATTCTTAATATAATTTATTTTTATCTGATAATTTATCTGTTAAACTATAATTCCATTTATTTGTTTAAATATATTTTTTCTATCATTTTTTCTTTTTAAAAATAATGTTTTCAAATCTAATTTTTTTTAATGATTATACTTGGCGATCGACACAAGAAACAAGACCATGTTATTATTAATCAGAAAAATATTCAAATTTTTATACCAATTGTTTTTCAGATGATTTTTCCTATAAGATCACTAGTATTTTTCCAAAACCCACAAATTGGAAAAAAATTATCCTTAAAACTCTTATATATAATAGAGACCATGAGAACAAGTGAACATTAACTGTGTGATTTGAAGCATAAGCATGTCCCCTTCAAGAAGATTCATTAAGGACATGTTATATAATTTTAATGGTTTATGAGACAAACCATATACTCAATAAAGATATCGTGTATCAAGGATTGTATTTTCTAATTAATGATGGGAATATTTATTTTCATTTTTAGGAATAATTGAAGAAGTTTTATTGTAATTTCCAGGTTAGTTTTGGTGAAATATAAGATATGATATCTTCTCCAATAGAAGATAAATAATTTTTGATATCCTCAGTTGAAATATTGATATTTTAAAATTTCTCCATGAAGAACTATTTAATTTTGATCTTTGATCTGTTAGAAATCAAGATAAAAAATTAGAGGAAATCATGGAATTTCATTTTGTATCAAATAACTATTAGGAACATTCTTGTAAAGGATATTGGGGGACACCCAATGTTTTTGGTAATATTTTACTCAAACTACTACCGCTCTCGGGGATTCTAAAATGATTAATATTTAACACCTTGATATTAATATAATGCTTCTTTTTATTATTGACATCAAATTGAAATTTTCCAGATACATGCTGTGATATCTGAGTTATTATTTCCATTCAGAAGAAAGGATATTATTCTATCATTATAAAGAGACCATTTATGTTACGTTTTCCAAGAAAATTTTGATTCTTATGTTTTTCTCTCAAATAAATTTTTATCATTGAAAAGTTTTCAATTCTATTACTCTAAAAATATTTGGTTTATTTTTTAGTACAGTAAAAGGTAAGATGATGTTTTTTTGTTTGGATGACAGACAAAAATAATGATTTTTTCTCATGGGGAGTAAGGAACCCCCAAGTATATAAGATTAGTTCAATTTAGAACAAAAGAAGTTGGGGAATCCAGAAGAGAACGTTCATATCGACCTACCAAAATACACTTTTATATGGTTATACAAATCATGTTCAATAATGTTCAGAAGAATGAAATCATGAGGAACATATCATAAAACAATGAAACAAAGAAGAATCCCAACATAAGGATCTGGTGTTAGGATCAGGAGATGGAACATATTTAGTTCATTTGGTATAATGAGATCATGCTGGGGATCATCTAGAAGAATGTAAAGATAATGATATTCTAGGTGGACTTCAACCAGACTAATACATAGAGTTTGTTCAAGAATATTACAATTTTTGGAAATCAGTATCTCAGACCATTAAGATCATTAAAATTCAGGTTGTCTCTTCCATTTGTCATTCCATAAAAATAACAACATCTACCTATAGAGAAAGGACAAATGTTAATTTATGGTATGTCTTATTCCAATGAGTTACTATCGATAAATATTTAACACTTATAAAAATTTCTCAGAAAAAATTTCTTGATGGTGGAACATCTGATTAATAGAAAACTAAAAATAAATACCTTGTAAATATGTTTAATATGTTTTTGATAGAAGAGTGCTATTCTTATAAAAGAAATGGAATATTAAAAAAATTATGATTTAAGAAATTCATCGGTTCTATGGATGGAAATAGAGTCTATTCGGACACATCATAAGAGTCCATATTAACTTTAGTGTCAATAAATATATCTTGATGCACTAAATAGAGATTTATTCGATCATTTTGGAAATATGAAATCAAAATATATTTCTAATAAAATTCTAGATTTGAAATTGTAAATGGGAATTAAATATGAATCATTAAAAGGGATTGTTATTCATTCCAAAAATACTAACTATTCACCTCTACCATCAATAGATCTGGTCAGAATATTTCAATAAATCACATTAGTAATGGATTATATGAATGAAAGGATTAAGAATATGCAGTCTAATAGTTCTCCCTTATCATTTATATTGAATAATCATAAATATATTTTTCAGAGACTCACATCAAGTGAACCCAACATTAGGCTGTTACTTAATAAGATCACAAATAATATATCTATGTTTTTTAAGAAAGAGGAGAATTTTAATCATCTTTTGAAAGTAAATTTTATTGAAAACATTAAATTAATTCAAGATTTAAAAATTTTGATAACGCAGTTAGCATAACATCCTTCAGAAACATTGTAATCTCTAATAGTAGAATTGAATTTTTTTTGAAGCATCTCAAACACCCCCTCAAAAAACACCGGAAACCAATCCTAACCAAATAGTTTTTAATTATAATAGACCAATATTTAATCATTATTAGAAATCCATAAAATCTATTTTATTTTTAAACATTTTATATGAAACATCGATTTTTACTCTTATATGTTATATGTTTTTTCAATAATTTATGATTATCTCTACTCCCAAAAGTCGTGACTTATATATCCAAATAGTAAACTATAATCATTTATTTATTTTTCTATGAAAAATTCTAAATGTTTTAACATTTTTCTTATACTTTCTATTTGATATCAAAAAATGTTGAGAAAATTAGGAAAAAAGCATTTAATTAATTTTTTTAGAGAATTTGTTCTGTAAAATTGAAATAATTATGAGAAAAATAAATATATTCCAAATATGCATTTACAAATACTATATATTTTGTTCATTATTTTTATCAGTTTTGTGATCTTCCAAAAGGGGGAGATTGTTGGGAAATTATTTCCTCAATAATAATCCATAAATAATATTTATTATGATTTAAAAAAATAACATTGTATTTTTCAAATTAAACTATTTATGTATATTTTACGAAATTAATATTAATTGAGATATTTATTCATTAATTTTATTCATTTTTTAATTAACATGTAATATTATTTAAAGTGTAAGGAATTCATTTTTTTCATTTTCTAGTAACAATATATATACCCTATGTTGATGAATGTAGCATAGTGAATAAACCATATAATTTGAGAAACACATAATGTTCATGAACATTACATTTGGCTTCAATATTATGATTGAAGAAGACTGTGTGGATTAACAACCATACATTATCCGAAAAGTATTCCTAAATAACCTTTCATTTCGATATAAACTTATGTTTGTTATGAAATTAATGTATGGTTAAGGAATGATACATAATAAAGAAACCCATCATTTGAGAAAGTAAATTATTGTTCATCAACCTTACTTTTATGATCACACATTCATTTTCAATGATATGTTTGGAAAATGAAAGTTACATAGTTTAACCCCAAAATTTCTATTATTTCATCCTATAAAAGAAAACCTATGTTTGACTATTCTGCATTATGGATTTATATTAATGATTTTATCTCAGAATTTTTCAAAATTAGTGGTATAATTAAAGATCTGATATATTATCGATATTGATCATTTAAAAGGATTATTATTATCTATTCAAAGTTTAAAACTCATTGGGAAAAATAAATCATATTCTTAAAGGATGTTATGCATCCCTTGGACTATATTAAATTTGAATATCTAAAACAATCAGAATACATTTTGGATCAAAAATATCAAAGAAATATTTCTGCTCTATATATTCTATAGAAATTGTTTTTGAAATGTATATTTACACATATGACTGTAATATTGTGAATATATTTTATAGTGATACTAAAAATAATGTTCATCTTTATTATTTTCCAATGAGGATACACTTTGAATGTTCTACGTTTCCAATATAGTACTACTGTAATATTTCTACAAAAAAATTTCTATTTAATTTGATAATCATTTAAAACCAGGACTGCATCAGAGTTATTATTTATTGAAATTATTCATTTTTGAAGAAGAAGATATATCTACTATTGGTTTCTACTGCAACAATGAAGATCAATCAATTCCTTAAACAAATAATACTCTTTTTATTTATTGGAGTATTAATTTCTCATACTCAGATGTTGTTTAATTATAATCTTCTAGTTCTAAGTTGTGGATAATACGTTCCCTCTAAAATAACAAGAAGGATCAGTTTACACCTGTTGTAAAGGCTTCATCTACCTATACTCAGTTGTGGACATTATTTTCTTATTATAAGAGTACATTCCTAGTTAATTTCACTGAGTTTGTAGAGAGACTGATTGGTGGAGTGGACAAGGGAATTTTTTTTATCTTGAACCACTATAAAATAGTTATATTTGTTCCATATATTAATTTTCAACTAATATTTCATTCATAAGTAAAATATTCATATTTTAATAATTCCCAAAGTGTGTCAAATTTAATAATTAGTCAAAATTATTGAAGGTCACAATTCACCCTCCCCCCCCACTTTTGTTTCATTGTATTATTCCGACATAAAATTTTTCACATTAAAACCTATTTTCTCATTTCGTCCAAAAGATTAATCATAAATTAATTACTAAAAATTATATGTTTTTAATTTTGAAAAATATATTCGATATTTTGAATCACAATATAGAAATTTATTAAATCGGTCCCTTTTATTTTTCAATAAAATAAGAATAATAAATTCTATAATTTGTTTTACCATGGTTAAGGTTGAATTTGGTAATTATGTGTAGAAATTATATTATAAATTTTAGTAAATTACCCTATCACTTATCAAAATTTCATTCGATGAGAAATTATTTTCCAAAAGTATGGATGAGATGAGATTATAAAATTTGAATGGAACTTGGATGAGAGTATCACATTTATTATATTTTATTCCCCATTATATTTTTATTTTTTTGAAATAAATATTTACCATAAAGGCTTATATAATGACGATGTAGTAATTATTTAATTTTGTAAATATCAAATAAATGATATTATAAATATTAAAATAAATCCAATATGATATTATCAATGACTTCCATTAATTTTATAGATAACATTGAAATGATAGGGATATATTAATGGTATTATTTTGAAGTTATCTATAGTATAGATATTTTTTAAAAAGTTATGAAATGAATAGTTTTAAAAATTACATTAATTATATTTTGAAATAAGTAATATTTTATTAAATTATTTATAGTTCATAAAGATATAAATGTTTTTGAAAAAATTGGGATAAAGATGATAATATAATTCATGAGTCATTTATGATTTGTTCAAAATTTTATCGTAAGAGTATTATCCTTTACTGAATATAAAAAATGTGTTCACATTCAGATGTAAAAGGCTTAACTAAGAGCTAAATCTAATAGATAAGAGTTTGAATGTGTGCTCAAATTCACTAAATATTTTTATTTTAGAGGATTATGACCCACCCTCAAGTTATCATAAAAAACACTTTGGATCGATTTATAATTAGAAATTATTTTATTTTAATTTAATATTTTGTGAGTATCCAAATGTGACCATAACCTCAATTATAAAAGGGATCCTCCTTCATCACATCCTCATAACACATTGATCCTACTAGCTCAGCCAACCCTAGTACATTTCACCTCCAAACACCCTTATATTTTTTTTCATGGTCTTCCAAAAAGACTCACTATATATCGTTTAAGAATAGATCTAAACAGTGTACACCAAAGAAGAAGTAATGGTTTTTACCAACTTGTCCAAGTTTATTTCATCATATACATCCACTTCATGTGTTGTATCCATCATAATGTAATAAGTCTATTATAATCAATATTGTAAAATATTCTTAGGATTATTTGAAAAACATATTTCATGATTTATCCATCCATTGAAAAATGAAACCACTGCATGTCCGTACATACAACATAACGTCTCCATTCCATGGAGTAATTTGTTTTCATCACCACATTACATGGATGTGTATAGTGCTGGAAATAATTTATATATATTGTAATTTTGACATGATATTCATTATATATAATTAATATACTATCTAATTACTTACACTTTCATCATTAATGGAATGATACATTCACATGTGTGTACGTATGACCCACCGTTTCCATTATGTGATGAGATTAATTTTACATAATAACCATTAAATAATGTTTTCTATGATTAAATATGATATTTAAATAATTAATATCATTATGTATATGTTTTATCTATATAAAATGTAAATGGACATAAACATTAATGATAAAACATGCACAGAAAAATGAAGTACATAACAGTCGAAATATGGGTAATAAGGATATATTATTAACCTAAAGATATAAGAGGATCATATATGATAAAAAAATTCAATGGACATTGAATAAATTAATATAATTAATTAAAACATTATACTAGTGTTTAAATCATGTTCAACTATTATAAATTTATATGGAAGGGTTAATTTTACAATCTAATTATTATTTAGGGCTACTAATAATTAAGTATCTTATGGGGAATATTTATCTACAATGTCCATGTCTTTTAAAAAGGTTTTCAAAATAATATTTACTATTAAACTACAAATTATTAATGCCTTTTTTCCCATGTTAAAAATTTTGTGAAATAGTTCAAATGAATGGTTTTTTTTTTCATTTTTCAAATGAGGCACTTTTTGACTATTTGAAAAAAATACGGAAGGAATGTTTTTTAACTTATACCACATGAGTGCATTTTTCCGAAATCATCAAACATTAATGTATTCAAGATTAATATATAGGTTTACAAGATTATTTTCAAGGAAATTGATTTCATTTAAAATTTTTCTTCCTTTTAAATAAATGATATTAATGTAAAAAGGGCTATTTTGGTAAATAAATTTTTATTCATTTTATAAGATTATTTTCCTCTATGTCAATATCCTTTTTTGAATTTTATGATTCATTGAGGATGATCTATAATTATTTTTTTCAATATATTTTGGTAAATGGTTTATGATCTGTTTGGTTATGGATGATAAATTTGGAAATCATTCACCACATTACCATGAATGGTTATGATTATGTTTAGTGATTGGAGAATTCTATTTACATTTCACATGTATATATTATTTATGTTTCACAACATTTATCTATAAAATTCATTAGACTAAGTGATGGGTAGGTCCCATAATATCCTCTTGATGCAATGGTAGGTGTCACAAGACAAGCTATTTGGTTATTGGCCTAGCATTTCCATTTTAATTATAATTTCTTGGATGCATCCTTGAGTGTATGTTTCTGATTCCCAAAATTTTGAATTTTTACACTGTGAGATTAATTATTAATATTTCATGTAATTATTCGATAATTATGATATACATATGATTTTTATGGAATTATTTTTTTCATTTATTCTTTTCATATTATGCTCATTATTATATCTGAATGTATTTTGTGTTTGTTATACACCTTTCCATAATGTTTATAAATATATATTCATAACAGCTTCTATTGTACACTTACGCAAACTGATCATCTGATCTCACCCTTTTCGTTTGTTTTTCAATTCCCAGGATGCCCAGATGTCTATTATGACTGATATATAGTGTAAATATGGGAGAGTAATAGTGTTATTTAATGTTTCATTAGGTTTTATTTTATATTTTAAATTATAATATATGGTTCATGAACCTAATATGGTTTCTAAAACTATTAAACTGGTCAATATATTGGGATTAAAATATTTTATCTATGCCAATGTAATAAATTTAGAAACATGTTATGCGCTAATAGGGTCGGGGTCATTATAACTGGTGTTAGAAAAAAATTTGTAGAGACCATTGAAACTAAAATTATAAAACATTGATTAGAGAACAAAACACTATGATAAAAATCAAGGACAAGAAAATAATAACATACCACAATTATGGTATGGTAGAGGTTATGTGGGTATTCCTAGAAATACATCTATGTCTAGATACTATAAGTGGATACTGTTTTGGCATATATGTACCTTGGGGTAACAACTCCAACAAGGTGAATTGGGTCTAACTCAACATTAACTCATTGATGAAAATGGTCCTTACTGTCCTCCGAGTTTGTAACTCTTGGGGGATATGCTAAGGATAATTGAAATTTTCATTACAAAACATTATAATTAATTTAAAATTAAATATGTCCTCAAATAGACCATTTTTATGATAATGAGAGTTACTATGCATAAATTTTCATATTTATGTAATGTGTAATTCAATTTCAAAATTTTTCATTATGAATTATTACATAATATAGTTTATGTTGTTGTTTAAAAATGTAACATAGTAGAAGAAATGGAAACCATTTAAATACATGAAATCCATGTAGGTATTTCCCTCTTATACATGATAATGATGTTGGGGATGGAGTTACCACTGGTGATGAACAAAATAAAACCATACTAGGACTACTATGTTTTGTTTTAAATACGAATATTACCACATTGAGCATCATGGCCAAAAACATATAGGATGAATGTTAGATCCATTCATGATACAACAACCTCCAATATTTTATGGGGCTAAAAATCAATTTATAGATGAAAATATGATAAGTTCTATAGAAATGATATTCTTTGCCTGGGGAATATATTAAAGGAAGGTGGTTGTCCATGAAGTTTATCATCTATCAGAAAATGAGAATCAATGGTGGTTATTGATTTAAGCCATAATGGAAGAAGATAAAATAGAATACATGGAATGGGGGTTTTAAGGAAATTTTCTTGAGAAAATATTTCCCTCATGAACAATTGGTGTATAGGAGTGAAAATTTTTATATAGGAAAAAAAGGTGGATGAGAATGTTTCTTTTCATGAATCCAACTTTTCTATATGAGAAAGTCATATTATAGAATACATAGATAACTGAATGGGTAATATTGATCATTTATTTGAATGGTTTTAGCCTTTCCTATTAAGTTCAGTGGCCTCACAATCATTCTCATCATTCAATGATATAGTCTCTGGTGCTATCAAACAAGGGAAATAATTATCTATGACCTATTACATTAAGGTAAAGAAAGGGAAGTATAGAACTATGGAGAAAGAGATGAATAATATAAAAAAATATAAACAATGATTTCATAAATTTTATAACTGTGGGAAGAAACAACCCAGTAATTACCAAATATGAATGTGATTTTGATACACATATATAGATAAAGGCCACTAGGATCATGATTGTAAGGGAATGAAAGAAGTTGTCAATGTGCACTATTTAAACTATAATGAGATTGATAACATTACAAATGGATATACCAAGAATTCAGGAAATGTATCTTAGAAAAAGGAATGGGATCAAGGTCATTATTATGATATTACTAACATTGAAGTGGAATATCTAATGTACTTCTATTCTTGGATTAAAGAGTTATGTTACGATATTCTAGTTATGAGAATCATGAGATATATAAGAAATGTACTATAGTAATTTTGGTATATGGATTTAAATGAATTCATGTTTTAATTATGGAATTTTGGTGATCAAAGTATTCATATATTTAGTTTATGACAAAAAATATTCATTATGTTTTATGGGAAAAAATTTAACGTATGTTGATTTTTGAAATTTTGTAACCTTATTTATAAAATACTAGACTGATAATTTGGAAAAATATATTTTTTATGAGCATTACAATTGGAATGGATTATGTTGAACATTGGATATTATTGTCTGATATTAAAGTATGATTTATTGGATTCTTTCATCAATCCATTTAGGTTTCTTTAAACTTATTCTAGATGAAGGAAATTATTTTAGACCTTATGATTCATCAAATGATCTTGAGGAATATATATTCATTTTGAATATCCATCATCATGTGTAAAAAAAATGTAAATGTAGATTTAATATCCACCAAAGTAAGTGATTATACTTACGACAAGGAAAGAAATCATGTAAGTTATTTTCTGTATATTAAATTAATCTCTAAATTATACTAAATGAATTTGTATAAAATAATTTAATTTTTATACTTTTCATACTGAGAAATAAAAGGCCTCCTTAACTTATCACAAAATATCAGTTTTGTGATGGTAGAATTTCTGATGACAATGTTCGGAAAATATATCCTTCATATCATGATTGTGTGATTTCTCTTCCATTTCCTTATTTTCATTTTCAACTATTTTTCTTAAATTATAAAGACTAGTTTTTTTGTCACCATTAGATTTCCATTTTATTATTATTAAATGGATGATTTATTATTCCTATTTCTCAGGAAGGTTTCCCAAAAATTATTTTTCTACTATTAACCTTTGGTCATTGAATTGAATTTAAAAATTCCAAGAAAACAATTTTTTAAAGGATTTGAGAATCAAACACCCAATGATTTTATGTTATGTACCATCTTAAATTTCATCTCATTGAAAGCAAATGTTGTACGTAAAAATGAACTAAAATGAACTACGATATAGTATTAATATTATTATTTAAAATGAAATTATATCCTAGAAATTAAAATAATTTTTTGGAAAATAATTATCTATGAATATTTATTATTTCATTTTTTAGTTACCATGTAATGATAAATAAATATATGAAAACAAATTGGATATAAATTTATTTAAAAAAACTATTGGAATATAAATTTTTATTATTGTTTTTCATTATTTATTATCATGTTAAATGTATTTACATAATCAATAAGGGGAAAATGTAATTTTTTGATGATATTCAGATAAATTTTCCAAAATGTTTTTGGTAGGTTGACCATGTTAAAAGAGGTAATAATTCCATCATATAATTAATAATAACAAATAAATATTTATCATTAATATATTTTAATTATAAAATTAAATCCATCCAATAGAGTATTCAATTAAAAATGATCTATTTTACCATTCTGGATATGTTCTGTTGTATTTACGCATGGATAATCTTATCCTTTTCTAGGATATTTTTGATAAGATCCAAAAAAATATTTTATAATTATAAAATGATAATTATACATTAAATATACTATTATTTATTTAAATACTCCTTTTACATCATCCATGGTATGTGGTTATGAAAATTGTTTCACATCACTACATGGGGGTGGTAATCCACACGAACACATAAATAATGATATTATTTTTCAATGTATTTGAAATATAATAAATAGATGATATGTTGACTCCATAAAAATATAATTGTGTCATTAATATCTTATATATACATAAAATCAACAATTATAGCTATATTTTACATGTGGTCATTGAAAACGAATTGTATAGGTCCATGAAGTTGTTGTTGGATGTACAAATGATATAATATTTTTTCCCCATTTGAAGGAATAAATTTATAGATATAGGATAGGAAATTATCATAATAACATATAGTTATGTGCAATATACATATTTATTATTTAATCACCGTTTGAGGTTAATTTATTGATATAAAAGTAGAAATACTACGTAAATTTTGGATTTAGTACTATACCTCTTCTTTAGACAACCAATTTAGTGTTATACCTAAATCCTTCATAAGATAATTTAATGATAAATTGATGGACTAAATTAAATTGGAAAAATATTAATGAAGGTATTTAGGTTGGTATTTGGAATTATTGAACTCTCAAATGTTGTGAGGAAGGGAGTAGAAGAGGTACCTTAATGTAAGCGATGGGAGTAATAGAATTGGAATTTCATAAAATATTAAATCATATATAGATAATAATCACCCAATATAGAACCAAGTCAAAAATAGTTATATTAATGGATTTATAGGTCACATATAAACTAATAAAATCCTACTTAAAAAATGTTGATACATTTTAAGCCTTATCTACTAGTTAACCCACATTAAACACTTTTTGGCCTTATCCGTCAAAACATAACTTCTACCTGGACCAAATAATTTTATAAATAAAAAAATAGTGGGATTATCACCAAAATTAAACTTATTTATTATATATTTTGAATATATTTTATTGACATAAAATTATATATATGGACCCAATTACTTATAAAATAAGTATAAAATGTTCATGTAAAATTGTTTTTTGGAAAATAGATGATGTATGTGAAAAAAAAATTTACCTTGAAAATTTATAATGATATATATTCTATGAATATTTTTAGAAAAATGGTAAAAACATAATTTTTTAGACATTTTGAGCAAGGCATCATAGTATGAAATATTCCAACAAATCCGTTTAATGAAAAGACACAAATATAGTTTAAATTTTGAATAAAATATGGCTTATCTTTTCAAAACTCATACTTGGGATCCGAAATTCAATTTTATTTTTTAATAATTATTGTATTGAAATATTTAAATATATACATGGTATAGTAAAAAATAACCAATATAATAATGTAATTTTTTAGGTAATCTAAAACCTTATCTCATTAGTTGGACCCTATGTAACCTTGTATTATCATAAAATATGGTAATGTGTTTTTAGAGATTTTTATTATTCATTATGAAAATATATAAAGTAAACAATAATAAATTTTAATTATTATATTTATTCATAATATTTAATAAATTTCATGATATTCAATAAAGATTATTTTATGAATTAAATTAATAATTAACATTGTAAAAGATGACAACAACAGTTTTTTTAATTTCCACTCATGTATAAAAGGTTTTCATTGAAAATTAAAATATAATGACAATTACAATGAAATAAATAAGATTATTTTTAATCAAAATCATATAGTGAAATTTTAATACTATTTCAAAATATAATGATCAAGTTAAATAAATGAAAAGAGAGCAATTTTTAATAAAAAACAGTAATTTTCAGTATTTTTTGAAAATTCATGAATGAAAAAATAATAATAAAATAACTGTAATATAATTTTTATATGATTAATTAAAAAATTAATTTTATTTCTAAAATTTATTTTACAATATTTAATGAAATTATTTTAAATTAAACCTCTACATGCATGAAAAACAATTTGGTTAGAAACTTTTTTCTCTGTTTTCAATAAAAAATTACCTAATATTTATTTAATGAAAACATTACTATATCATGTATGACATAAATATTAATAAAATATGGAAATTATTTTTCATATAAATACATGTGTTTTCACATTCATCTAAAAATTTCATTAATTATTCCTAAAAATTTTATTCATTACATAAACAATTGGGGATCTTATTCCATGGTAAAATTTTCAGATTCCCATGTTTCTTCCTCAACCATTTTGGTGTTCCAAAAAAACCTCCCCTTGGTAAAGTAAAATATTCAATAACAGTTTCTATATGTACTGATGATTTAAAACTATCCACTCTACATATGAATGGTTCTCTTCTAACTAAACTCCTTATAATATCAAGATCTGAGATGTATCTAGAAAATATTTTCATAACAACCGAAAATGATATGTATATTGTACTAGAGATAGATATGAAGGTATATCCACTCGGTAAGAAATATATACAACATGTAAAAGATTTATTATTTTCCAATGAAGCATTCAAATAAGAACCCCTATTTTCCAAAATATATAAAACATTTTCATTGAGACATTTTATGATAGACATAAATACTAATATCAAAATCAATATATTTCATATTATAATTTGTATATGTTTTGTTTAAAATATAATCATTCATCATGTTCTTCTGAATCATTATCACCTTTTCAACCAATTCATCAAACAAATATGTTCTCAATAACAACCAATCACCTACTTCTTCCCCAAAAAGCTTGATTCTGACACAATGTTCTGTATAATGGCTCTAAATATTCCATCTATATGCTGAAATGAAATCTTATTTTAATAGAAAACACAAAAAATGTGTAATTTTGATTCAAAATTCCCTAAAATTCCATTGATTAAATATGATTTATAAATTCAAATGTTTGAATCATTTTCTCTAAATTCTCATTTGATTACAGATGAAAGGAAATATTATAATTAATTTAGTACCCAATGACATGTGATTTTCTGTCTACAAAATATATATAGATCATGGATCATGACTATATATAATATAAATAGGGACTCCATGTAATCTAATTATATCATTAACATAAATTCTATAATTCTGATCAAAATTCATATTATGTCAAATATGAATAAAAATTAAATATTTGTTAAATTTATCTATAGCTACTAAAATTTTATAATTACTAGTATATGTAATAGGTAATACGATAAAGAAATCCAGAGATATATTTTCATATTTCTATTCATATATAGGAAATGTTCAAAGATTACCCTTTTATTATTGTTAGTCACCTTTAAACTATTGAGTCTTCAAATATGTCCTAGTAAAATCAACAATACCATTAATCTACTCATACCATAAAAAAATGATACCATGAGTATATATATATGTAATTGTTGTTGTGATGAATAAAATATAGAGAAACATTATCCACACTCATCAGTTCTTTATTCAGTTATACAAAAAATTTCACGCTTAATATCTTTCTAAATATTATAAAATAATATTTATCAATATTAATTGATACAAGCATACCCTTTTTAATAGATTCTACAATTTCATGTAAAAAAATTATTCCCTATGGGAATTCTTAAACCTTTGTAAAAAAGATAATTTGTGACACCAAGATATTTTAACAAATATAATATCTCAAATAATATTAATTTCCTCGGTACCTTGTGGTACACACATTACTATGATTTAACAAACCATAATATAGTATATTGTGATAACCAATACATTAAATTGGATAGTCTGAATTAATGTGTGTATATTATCAAAATTATTTTTTTTACACTTGATAAAATGAATTATTACTTTTAAATTGATTGTAAATGAAAACAAATATAATTTAAAAAAAGAGATAAATTTATGAAATACTATTTCTATGATAATAATATATTTTTATATTAATAAATATAATTAATCACTATTTTGTGAAAATACACTCATTCCATATATGATAAAAATTATTTCTTCTATAAATTTTTTTGAAAGTCTTAATGTACCTCATTTTTAAATTAATTAATTGATTCTGTTTAAAAAATTTAAAAAATTTAAAACATGGGTAAATTCATTTTCTAGTAAATCATCATAAAAGCAAAGAAATATTTTTTATTATATATTTGATGAAATATAGATATTAATGAAATAATATTGGTTTTTCATTTAAAAATTTCATTGAATGATTCATGATCTAAAGATAATAACATATAGATGAAAATATATATACTCATTAAGAGTGTAACCTTGAAATGAACATTAATAATCATTAAAAAATACATATTCATGTTATTTAAATCAAAGTGTTATTATATAAACTACATAAAAATAAATAGTTGCATAATACCAAATATGACTTAATAATGTGTAAATTGAGATGATATCCCTTACCTCAGGTCTATCTTGGGTAAGATCATATCTTTTTTCTAGGTATGTCATTATGTGTTTTTTGTGTGAACCTTAGTGGACATGTATTGTTCAATGATGAATAGTTTTTTTAAGATAAATTTACATATGGTTATTTGATGTCTATTGTTTGAATAAACATGGGCTTGGTATGTCGGGAAAACGAGAAAACATGAGACGATATATACAAGGAGAAGATTAGGGATTCTGTTTGAATTAATGAAATTTGGGTATAAATGGGTCATGATTTACCATGAGTACATAATAAGAAGAGATAAATTGAAGCAGTTTTGGTTTTTACACATAAACACGAAAGAAAACTATTTGTGAACAATTCTATACCAGGTAAATATAATACAGGTCATTTACTTCTTTCTAGGCACATATCAGGAATGGTTATAGGCCAAGAACTGATTTCATGACATGAATGTAATAAAAATTTTAATTTTTTTTACATAACTTGTAATATTAAATCAAAATAAAGTAGTATCCTGTATGATAGATTTTCTATGTATCCCTCTCAAAAAAATTACAGGACCTGTAACTATTTTACAGACCATGTAATTTCTCAATCTGTAGTTTTAAAGTGTTTTGTGATACGAATTTTTCCATTCAAACACATATATATTCTCTCCCATCAATATAGGGTGAAATTTTAGGTGATTTTAGAGTCAATCCCTTAATTATATATATCATTTTTCTATGATAAATTACTATTTATGTTTTTCATCTTTATACCCTTTTCACCTCCATCGTTCTCTAACTTTTTTTGTGTATTCAGTTGAAAGTGTGTATTGTTGGTTTTGATCATAATTAGTTTTTGATCTAAACACCTTCTTGAGTTCATTTACACATTCTTCCTTAGGTAGTTTTATTGTTTTAATCTTTTGTTGGTCTTTATTTAAATGTAGGGTTTCTAAACTATAAGACCATTGTATGATAATTTTCAAGTATGTGTGATATTAAAATTATGATAACATATCTTATGGAGAATAAATTGAAAAAATTAATTGATTAATTCGAGGGAGTCCATTTGAATACAATTTATTGTTGACCTTTCTTGTGGTTACCATTCAGTTGGTTGAACCCTTGAATATAAATGATGTATTTAATTTTTGGATGCTTGTTTTTCATTACATGGATTGTGGGAATTTTCATGATATATATTCTCATTATCATGAGTTTTTATTGATATAATAGGAATATTTTTAGATATGAAAAACTAAATTATTATTTATTTAATTTAATGATTAATTGTAATTTATAGATTTATCACTCAAGCCATATGATGAAATATTTTTGTTTCCTTATTTCTATGAGTTGTGTTGTCATTTACATGATGTAATGCTTATATAGGGAATTAGTGTAGTGACACATAACGAAATTCTTATATAGTGTGTCATTCCCTATTATTCATGATCAAATTCTTACATATCAAGCTACGCATAGTGACAGATTATGACATGATTATATAATGGAATATTCCCATTGATACATGCAGAGATGCTACTATATTGGGATATGCCTACTGGCACATGTCGAAATGCAAATATAGAGGGCAAGGCTAGGTGGAACATGAAAAAATTCTTGTATATCAAGCTAGACCCTAGTTAAATTTTTAAAATTTTATTTAATGGGTATGACCTACATTTCCATGATTTATACCATGGTTATAATGTTATGACAATAATGGTTATTGGACTTGATCAGACAAATTATAGCATGAAATCTAGGTAGGTAATGTTTTACCATGGTTGTATGGTTATGGATTTCATGGTTGTGATACATGATCCAATACATTATGTCATGGTGATGAAGTAAGAGTATGTGGTATTAATTTAATTGATTAATTAATTAATACTCAGGTTTATTCGATTCATTCCAATAGTTATTAATACAATGGCTATGATTAGACCTGGTGGTGTCAACATACTAAGTTATACTCACACCCTATTCAGGCCACAAATAGGTAATCATGGAAATTATTTGGATTTCAGTTTGGACAAGTTTAAAGGGACTTACAGTTAATTTTTTTTCTTTCTAAATGAACTAGAATTTAGAGATTCCACAAACATGAGGTTCAGGGCAAGGTTATTTTTTGTCTTTTGTTGAGACTACTAGTCTTATATTTTTTATTAATCTAGCTAGACATTTAGTTACATTCCAACAATTCTTTTCATTATTAATTTCTTTATTATTATTCCTATTAGTTATATTTGATTATTGGTATTCTAGAGTATCGTACTGTTTCCATTGTTTGAAAAAAATGATATTTATTTTATTGTTACTCAAATTGGTTTATTCCAATGTTGTGACTATTTATATATGTGGAATGATTTTCCATTATAATAATGACACACAAATTTCTAGTCATAATCATCTAGAATATGGGGAGGCATGTTTGAGGTCTCATAAACAAACTATGTTGGCTATTTGAGAGACTTCCAGATTAGGGGATGTTACAAAGTGGTATCGAACATACATGTTATTGTTCTGTTTACTTACTATTTAAGAAAGGTTAAAAAAAGACTATTTTGTGTTGGGTCTTGATAATTATTTTTTTCAAGTGATTATTTAACCCATATACGAGTGAAAATATGCATTCTTAAGGGTGAATTACTATTTATAATGTGTGCTTCATACTATTTATGTTATTACACCACGACTGATCCAAAAAATTTGTGTGGTTGTGGTTTTATTAATTAATTGATTTTAAATATTTATACACATGGCCCAGTATGATATTATATGTGTACATTTGAATAATAATTGGCATAAAGAGATATATATTGTCATTCATTGATCATGA
This sequence comes from Viscum album, assembly GCA_963277665.1. Lineage (NCBI taxonomy): Eukaryota > Viridiplantae > Streptophyta > Magnoliopsida > Santalales > Viscaceae > Viscum > Viscum album. The sequence continues at coordinate 332,628,989 of OY728128.1, forward strand.
TATGGAAATATTTATTTGGCATGTTTTATATACATTATAATTGAATTGTAAGATGAGATACCAATTGTATATGAGAATTGAAACAAGTGAAGTAATATTTCATTCTAAATCAATTGTAATACATGTTTAGGGAGACTATGAGTTAGTGGTTCTCTGTTCAAGTCACCTGTAGAGGTTGACCATGTTTCTATAGCTAGCGTTTTAATGAGTGTGGTGGTTTTATAGGGAAACATCCTCCTCACCATCTTCAAGTTGTGTGTTAGGAGATTATAAATCAACCTGATACTACCACTAATGAATCAATGATTACTATATTTTTATAGGATCATATGGATGTTATTCTTAAAGATTACTTCCTAAGGGCCACGAGATGTATAAGATGAGATATTATTCATACCATTCCATCAATGTGTGAGGTGGGAAGTGTGTTTCAACTATAGAATCCACCTAAATTCTGTGATGAGTGAGGACCACAGGTACATGAGTTATATATCGAGTCCTTTAAGGTTATATTTAAGCATATGAATACACCTGTAGATTTTATGGTGAATCGTATATCTTATTTTATTCAAGGATCATCCAAGAATATGTGGGAGATTCTAGAGAAAACAGGGCGGAAGGATGAGTTATCCCAGAAGTACATCAAGATGAAGTTCCTAGTCTATTTATTTCTAAATAAATTGAGGAAATATATTTCCTATGATATTATACACCTAACCCATGAGTTCATGGTTATGCTAGACTATTGTGAAGATTTCACTAACCAAGATTTCATTACTCCATCAATTCTAAAAAATGAGATCTCTATGGTGAGAATATTTTAGGGTGGTCTTCTCTATGAGATCAGGTCAATGTTAAGGTTTATATCGAAGAAGTCTTATACATTTATTGAATCATTCAATCATCAATTAAGGGAATATGAGAATGGCCCCTAGTAGTGGTGATACTATTTCAGTGAGGAAAACTGTGAACACTTACTCTTCTGAAAAAAGCATCGTTATATCTATTTTTTCTCGAGAAGTAGTGGAAAAATGTGTCAGGGAAGAGTTCATTCATCTCCAAACACTGTTCCATTACTATTATATATGTGTGTAATGATAAACTAAAAATGCCCTAAATAGACATACCCAACTATGGAGTGTCATTCTAATGGAATATTGGACCTTCATTTTTTATGGGAATACAATATAAGAGAATTAGAAGGGCAACATGAGATGTAATAGAGTCTTGGAAGGACTCAGATACACATTAGTAGATAGGTTACTATAGTTCCATAAGATTTTCTAGATGAGGTAGGGTATATGGTACCCCCATGTCTGAATGAAAGTTCCAAGAATAGTGTATAGCTCTGGGGAGTTTGGATGTAGCCCATAGCATATGGGTTCGTTAGCTAAATGTTATAAAGACTCATCCAACTATTGTGGATGTAGTTTTGTCTATAGTTAGAGGTGTGATTATTTTATCATCTACTATTTCATGTAATTTTTGTTAAAGTACCATCACATTCCTTTTTATCAACTCATTTTTTGAATAGTTTAGTATTGGATGTGGATTACATTAACAGTTTATTGACTGTTATCACACTATTAAGAGTGTGTTCATATATTATCAAACATTGATGGGTGTCTTCTCTACAGATTTCATGTTATAGTTCCATTTGGGAAATGTTTGTGATAGAAATTATTTGATTTTATTAGATTATTGTTATGGATTTTTTACCTTAATACTAGGATCATATCAATTGTCACCTGAAGAGAGTTATCTATTTTTTCCAAAATGGAGGCTGATATTCTCACTATGGTAATTGTGATATCATGGCTGGTCATATAATACATATTCAATGCATATTGGATTGTCTCATGACTTTGATAGTCAAATTTCTCCATATTATTGCTGAATATAGTAGGATTATGTTCCTCTAGTGGTAGAACATTTTAATGATGTATTTTCTAAGTATTTATATGACAAACCTCCCTATATAGAAATTACTTTCAAGATTGAATAGTTACTAAGAGAAGATCTAGTTTCTATCCCGCCGTATAGGATGTCACCAAATAATCCTTGGTAGTTGAAAGATAAGTTAGAAGATATGGAAGAAAAGTGTCTTATATTTCATTGTATATGTCCTTGGTTTTCTCGAGTTCTTTCACAATAATGGGTGATTGGAATTTTCTCTTCTGTGTCGATTATTAGACATTGAACTAGATGACGGTCAAGATCGTGTGTCCTCTTAAAATCATTAATGACAAAATTAATCAATTGAGTGTTGTTAAGATTTTCTCCATGATTGATTTGATTTTATGATACCATTATTTGATGGTGATACAATCAGACATACCTTATACAACTCTATTGTGTAAGTAGGGATTATATGAATTTGTAGTGATGTTGTTTTTTTCCCAATTAACCAATGGTATTTATGGGCTTCATAAATCGAATCATTTAAATTTTTTGGACTTGTTTATGTTTTTTTAAAAGAAATCCTTATGTAATCCAAATTAAGAGATGATTATTTGAAACATCATGACATAGTAATGAGTAAATTTATAGGGCATGATGTTTTTGGAAATCTAATCTAATGTAGTATATGGATTGATAAAGTGTATCTCTTAGTCCATGTTATTTTAAAGGGAGGAGTGCTAGTGGACACATTGAAGGTTTTACCCATGGTATTTTTGGATGATCCCATCAATATCATAAATATTTGGAGCATTATGGGATTTGGGGTTTTTATTAGAACTTTATCATGGAATCCCCCATTTGGAAGTAGTAATATAAGAGAAGAAGAATTAATGGAAATTGTTTGTTAGGTTAGATTATAGTGGGAGATATTTTCAGGATATTAATGGAAGGTTAACATCAGCACCAACAATCACATTATATGTTCCATGTAAAGCATATTCCATGTAATGTGAGGCATCAACAGTTAGATTCGGAGGAGTTTGGCTGTAGGATGATTGGTGTTTCTATGTATCATGATATGTAAGACTACATGATAGTAATTACCATAAACTAAATTTTTAGTTAGTAGAAGTGGTATATTCTTTGATATATTAGAGGAATTATTTTATAGTTGAGATGTTTGTGGTGTACATGGACCACAAGTTCCTCGTGAACATGTTTTCTTAAATGAACCAAAATATTCAGTCAAGGATGTGGGTTGAGTATCTCCAATATTGTGAATTTTGGATGACTTATACACAAGTAAATGGAAACAGTATTACCAATGAATTAAGTCAAAAGATGCAGAATGTGGTACTATAAGAGTATTGCAATGAGTATCAGGTGATTCCCCTCTTTGCAGACATGTATGTAGATGTTTAAGAGTATCAAGTGTGAGTATCAATAACTTTGATATATGGTATAATCATGATTTTAAACTAGATAATGACTGAGTACTTATCTGATCTTGAGGAATTTTTTTAGAGACACATCTTATATGGTTGGGGGGACACCATCATGATAATCTCATGGAAGTAAAAATTATAATATATTCAATGGATGAGTATGGGTTACAATAGAATTAGTAGAGGATCTAATGATGGATTCCCATTAATCTAAATGTGATGTACATCTTGGTTTGAAAATTATCTACCATGATATTCATAGACAATATATGGTTTTTAGGAATAAATAAAGAAGTTCAAGGATTTCTGGTAAGATGTTCCACTTAACACCAGATTAAATACTGGAATCACAGGCCAGCTGATCTTTTGCATCTATTTCCAATTCCTAATTGGTAATGAGATTATTTCATAATGGATTCTATGATAGTATTGCCTATAAAAACACTTAAGAATGAATTCATATAGTTTATTTTGGGTCATCTGTGGAAGGTAGGAAACGTCTTTCCTATTATAGAGACCTTTACAATTGATGAGCTAGGAAGTCTCTATGTGCCTAATGTAGTTAGGCTCCATATTGTCCAAAAATGAATCATTTCTTATATAGATCGATGTTTCAAAAACCATTTTAGGAAGGTTATTCAAAAGAATCAAGGAACATAGTTCCTTTTGATTATTTCTTATTAGGCTTGAAAAAATGGTTAATCTAAGAGGAATATACTGGATCTTGAGGATATGTTGTATCCATTATTCTAGATTTTAGTGGTTTGGGGGAGCTCCATATAAATCTCTTAGAGTTTTCATATACTAATATATTCTATGAATAAGTCCAAGTGGATTATTTTGATTCATTATATCTAATTTCATGTCATTCACTATTATACTTGTTGGTGGTAGGTGAGTCATAGGTTCTATGGCAGGAGACATTTGAGCTGGTTCAGTTTTTTGGATAGTGGTTGGTGACTAAAAAAAGATAGAAAAAGTCATATATTGACCATCACATATGGCCTATGGACTTTGAGTTTAGTCATCATGTTTTCCTTTGGGTGTCTCTAATGTAGGAGAACTATTGTTTCGGGAAACAATGGAATCAAACAGCAAAGTTTTTCTTGTTGTTTGAGATATTAGACGGGTTCTGTCCTATAGCATATAGTTTATCCCATCCATAGTGATATATTGAGATGAAAGACATGTTTCACATATTTTAACTTTTGAGATACTATCCATACCCCTATAACCTGATACAAAAATAATACATTGAGATTAGTTTATATTCTTTAATTGAAGATCATCCGATATAGATTATAGACATTAGTGAGAAGTATCTCAAGGGTTGAACTATAACCTTTGTTCAAGTGTAATGGTTTAATGAGTGAGTTCAAGATAAGACACATGATATTTATTCAAATATAGTATTAACATGGGAAAAAAATTATGAGACACTAAAGTGATTTATTTAGATTCCCATGGATGAGAAGTTATATAGTAGATAGGTTGTAAGATCCTATATTTTTGACGGTGTATTCAACTTTGAGTTTTTCATTTGATCATTAAAATTCTTGTCCTATTTAGAGATAAAGATCCTTTTTTGGATAAAAAAATCATGGTTTTTTAGATTCTATTATTTGATTAAACATGGTCTAGGGTTGTAAAAAATATTGGTAGAACCATTGAAGATCAACATCAGGAGATTATTTGTGTTTTTGTTTGAATTAATAGAGTATGGGAATAAATGGGCCATTTCTTACCATGGGTTCGTGGTATAATTGGATGTTTTAATAGGTTTTTGGGTTTTTATCCTGAAAATGTAATGAAAACTATCTACAAACTATTACATTCTATGAAAATGTAATAAATTCAAGGTAATTGTTGTCATACTCAATTCATGAAGGGTTATAGGATGTGAACTAATTTCATGAAATGAATGGATTAAAAGTTTTGACAACTTATCACATGTCCTATATTATTCCATAAGAATACATTATAATCTGAGGTGATTAGTTTTTCATCATATCCCTCTAAAAATAGTTACATACGGTGTATTTATATTACACATCATATTCCTCCCTAAACCACAGTTTTAACATGTTTCATGCAACCGATTTTTTCAATCACCCACATGAATCTTCTCTCTACTCGACCTAGGGAAATATTCTAGATGATTTGGTAGTTTATCCCGCTATTTTTAAAATCATGAATGAGAAATGAATCACTTGTAATATATAATTCTTGGTTCCCATTTCCCTTGCACATTCTTTATACATTATGGTGTAGTATCTGACTATGTGCTTCAATGGTTTTGACCTTGATTACATTTGATCTAGAAACCCACTTAAGATTATCCTGACCTTCTTCCTCATGGGATTTTTACATAGGATTCATTGTGTTATGGTCATTTTATGTTTCGGGGTCTAAACAATAACCCTATGGATTAAAAACTATTATTGATGTGATCTATTTCAATTCCTCCGACATATCATGTTCTGAATAAATTGAAAGAATGAATTGAAACATTCCTTGGATTCCCTTCGGAACCAATTACATATTAACCTAGCTTGTGGATAATATTTTGGTTAGATAACCCTTTAATATAAATTAATTGTTTAATGGATTAAAGTGTGTTCAGAATGATATATTATTTTAGTATTTTCTTGATATAGATTCACATTGTCTTGGACCGTTTATTGATATAAATTGCATGTCATTGGTTATGGAAAATTGATATATGAACTGTGTAATTAAAAGATAACTGGTAATCTTCATAATTTTATATTGATCCATGTAATGTTATATTTTGATATGCTTTTTTCTATGACTTGTGTGGTGATTTTCATGTTGTAATATTTATATAGGGAATTAGACCAAGAAAACGTGGTAAAAGACTATATATTGGTCTACGACGAATGATAAATGATGAAAATATTATATAAAAGGATATTCCAAGATATAAATGCTAAAAAGATTATATATTATGATATAACCTATGATAAAGTGAATAATACTGATATAATAGATTATGTATAGTGAAAAATACTAAAATGGTTATACAGAATTATAAGGTTAGTGACACATGATGTCATTCTTATATAGCTTCATAGAAATTTGTTAAATGATGAAATGATTTTATATTGGGTTTGGCCCATATTGGTGAGATTTATACCGTTTCTATTAGGATATGGTTCCATGGTTGTAAGACAGGCTTGAAGACATTCTAGCATTGTGATGCATTAGGTAATGATTTCTAATGGTCATATGGTTATGGTTGGAATGGATGTGAAACATGCTCAGAGACATTATGGAATGGTGATGAAGTAGGTTTGTGTGGGATTAGTTTAATTTTTTAGTTTATTAATACACTTGAATATTCAATTAATTAGTAATATAAATATCAAACAAGTAATTTTTAGAAATGGTGTTGTCATCTTAATGAGTTATACTCACAAGAAATTTGGACAATAGTTTTTTTACAAGAAAATTATATGGTTACATGTTTGTACAAGGGAATGGGACCCTACTTTTGATTGATTTCGTGATAGATTGGATTCAGTTTCGAGATGGGACTAACATGGGGTTCTGGAAAAGGAAATTTGGAGTATATTAGTGATTTAGATAGTCTTTTATTTTTTATTACTTATATCATTACACTTATTTACATTACATCACAAGGTTAAAATATTCATTTAGTGGTTTTTGTGTTGTTTAGTCATCTTCGATTGTTGTTATTCTCTTGTATTGTACTGCTTCTCTTGTTTTCGTAATATGATAAGAATGATATTATTTCTAGTATTGGTTTGTTTTACTATGTTGTAATTCATTAACTAGGGTTATAAACTCCATGATATACTTATCAAAGCCCCTTTGCGAGTCTCTAACCTCTAGCATATGGGGATTAATTATTGTGATTCTGAAACCAACCCATTTCTAGATCTGATATAGTGTCGGATCGAGGGAAATTAAAACATGTCACACACGTGATATAACCACATGTAGGATATATTTATGTTTTTTAAACTTAAATACCAAAAAAAATTAAATCTATTATATAATATATTATACATTTATAAAATATTATCATCATTTTTTAATAATCAATTATTATTATCATTGTTTCGGTTGTACACCGCCCATTTTTCAAGTCTGTTTTGATTCGGTAGTTCTGGTATGCGAAAATGTATTATAGATTAATTATATATATATAGATATACATATATATATACATGTTATTAATGGGGTAAAAAATATATTCATTCAATATATAGATATTTAGGTGCATCCATAAGGTAAAAAGATAGACAAATGTGTCACGCTATTAATGGAGGCATAATGTCGTAATTATACATGAATGTTGTATTCAATTTTTGTTGAATATATTGAAAGAGATGTGAAAAATAATTAATCATTCCATAATAATTTTTATATTATATATATTCATTAAATATATAACCATTTATATCCATGTAAAATTAGATTGAAATATGGATAACATTGTTTTGTAGAGGTGGTAGCCCACACATACACACGATCGATGTTATCAATTTCCTGCATATTTAATGGTCATAAGGTATATATGATATTGTATTCATATAATCATAATTATTTCACACATATCATAAATACTCATTATTTTAATCATTATAACCATACATTTATTTGGAGATTATTAATTATTTACAATGCTAGGCTGAGAAAGTAATCGGTATATATGCATTAGGGATATTTCATCTTTTTGTAGGATAAAAAATGGATGGAATATGGTTGACCCATAATAATAATAATAGATCATTTTATATATATATATGATAGTATAAGTATTTTTATACGACGAGTAAGAATATTTAAGTGGAAGTAGATTTATAAATATACATGATGGTCTCGAAAAAGATGATTTTGTCTTTTTTTGTAGATGTCCTCTATATATATCATTAAGGTATAGAGGGTTTGCCTTATGGGAAACATTATCCTCAATAAAATGCCATATGATTATTTTAATTTCATTTTATTGTTTTTTAATGATCTATAATTATCAATGTGGTGTAAATAAGGGATGAAATGGGCCCCATTTTATAATTGAAATTGTATTTAATGAAAATTTCCTAATACATTAAAATATAATAAGAATATTCTTGATTCAAATGCTTCCATATGGTAAAGAATTGGACAAAAAAATTATCCTTTTTGGAAATTATATCATCCAATTTAATATATATATTGTTATTTATAATTTTAATCATTATTTTTTATTAACCTATTGGTTAATTATTTTTTACCTTTACCGTAGTAATATCTATTATAATAAAAAATAATTAAAAATGATATTATAAATGAATAATTGAAACAGAAATGGACCACTGACCATTTTTTCATCCATTTTATTTTCACATGTCCAACAATAATATTTTATGAAATTTTAAATAACTAAATTAATTTATTTTTTTAATAAAATGTTATTAATTTCAATGAAGAAAAAAATTATCTAATTGGATACTTAATACATCAAGGAAAGAATGAAATTTGAATATAATCCATTAAAACAACCATAAACTATAAAATAATTATATAAATATATTTTTATACATTATCTCATTAAAATTATATCAATTTTAATAATTTTAAAATCATTTATTTTTAATATATTTATATTATATAAATATTATATTACTATTGCACAACCGTTGAAGGTAATTATATAATTCATAAAAATTAAAAATTAATTTAAAATAATTAAAATAATTACATTAATCACAAAATTTAAATATATTTTCATTCATTTCATGATTTTTTTCCTTATAAAGAGATATAATAAATACTTAATACTAATAGAATTCCATTTTGTAACTATCTTGGATTTAAATATTATATGGGTCATTATCCTGGTCTTCTGTCCATTGAAACTGTTAATTTTTAGACTATGATGAAATGGTACTAAATATCTTATTTTCTTTAAGAATTGTGATGCTAAATTATGTGCTTATCAATTAGTTTTATCTTAGATTAATTGATTTCGGCCTTAATAGAGTTGATAAATTCTTCCACATTTTCAATTCATATTGAATAAAACTAAAAAGGGGACCATATAAAAATGATATGAGTAATTCAAAACATGGAATCAATATTTTCATATTCATTTAAAATAATTGGGGAAAAAAATCTTATTATAATTTCACAAAACCTATAGACACTCAACTTTTATAAAATTTAATTTTATTGGAATAAACATGTTTTATTCATATCTCAGGAAAATATAAAATATCATATGAATCTTAAAGAATTTATTAAATATATAATATATAAATTTAGTTCAAATTATTCTTTATTAGTTTTAAATTAAATAAATAATGAAAAATTATATTGCACACATAAATCAGTTCTTAAATATTGTATTTTTATGTATATATTTTTACCAAATTTAAACATATAATATATTATAATGGGAATAATTGGATTATTAATAATATAATATTAAAAATTTTATTTGGAAAAAATTATAAAATAAAATGGAACTTTACAACTGGTAGAATAAAAAAAATACAATGTTCATTAAAAATATATAATTACAATTTTTGACCACAAAATTAATATTTTTAGAAACATATGAAAACTTCATCCAATGTAATTTTTTATATGATGACTTAAAAAATGATATTATTATTTTAAAATAAAATTTAATGAAATTTAAAAATTTTAATATAACAATTTCTCACGAAAATAAATAAAAAACAACTTTGATGAAAACTTATTTCAGAATCATAAAATAACATTAATGATAATTGATTACTAATTTCAATGAATTTTTATTGAGTAGGTTATATTTGTATATATTTTATAATTATGATAATACAATTAAACCCTTACAATGAAATGGTTAGGGGATATTTATATCATTAAATAATAATATTTATATGGTACAATATAGTTCATTAAGACATGGTGTTGTGTCTAATGTACGCTATCGAACAAAGTATTTTAATATAAATTTTATAAGTGTTAAATTATCTCTATTAAATACATTTCTTCATTAAATTAATTCATTTATGATGATAATAAAATGATGAAAATTTTAGAAGCATCATCATAATGACGGTCAATAATATATCCACATGACAAGATCAAAAAGAAAGTGTAATGTTGATCACAAAACCTGGATTCCGAGTAGGTTAAAATTGGTGGGAAGTGAAAGAATACATACAAAAGAGATAAATAAGGTTAAATGATTTCTCAATAATAATAGTAAATTGATAAAGTTTTTATTTCAAGGAAATTTTCCAAATTTCTGAGGATTCTTTTACTATCCAAATAAATAGCTACATAAAATAAACTTACCTTCATTATTTTCATTTCATGAACAATATCTCATCCTTTTTTTGATATATTTTAATATATCTACCACACCAGAAATAGATATTTGACATTACCTTTTATATGCTAGATACACTTTTAAAAGAATCAATATATCCTTATGTAATTACATAATACTCTAAATATTTACCAAATTCAAAATATTTTTCACATGTTATCAAATATAATAAATCATTCATTGAACTAAAAATATAATATCCATAGTTTAACATTTCCCATTATAGAATTATTTAACTTTAAGACTCCTCCAAAATATTACTAAACATATTGAAAAACTAATTATTTAATCTAAACATAATCCCTAGAATAAATAAAGTATTTCATAATATCAAATTACAAAAAGTTGAATACTTTTATCATATATAAAAATTACATAAATCTTTATTAATCATACCACTATTCTATATATCACATAAAAACATTCAAAACATTAATTAAATTTTTTAACCTCCATGTTTATCGCTTAACTGTTATCTTCAACTTCCAAAAACATAATATCATTATTCTAAAATAATAATTTATGTTCAATATAATGGTTACATATACACCAATTCAATGAAGTGTATCCATGAATTTAATTAATTACTTCAAATTCCCAATAACTAAAAAATTGATCATATATTATTTATTCCAAATTCCAAATATTATAATTTATGAAATCATTTAGCTAAAATAAATTAAATAATAACTAAGATATCACATATTCTAGGCGTAGGAAATTCTCCCTTATCTATTTTTAGTTTTGTTTTAAAGACCCACAGCCTTTTCGAATGCAACCGATTATCAACCAACATATGAGTTGTCCTTTTTGTAAAATTATAAATTTACCAAATATATAAAAATCATCCTAAAAAAATTAATATTACTCATCAATTTGGTAATTTTAATCACTATTATTTTCTATATAAAATATTATTATAATGTACACACTCTATGTCCCAAAAATACATAAATAACATAACCCCAAAATTATATTATCTTTATAGGTTATTAATAAAATAATACATATGTCCGTAAAATATAAAATAATAATTCCAAAAATAACCTATTAAGTAAAACAAACACTAAATAATATTATTTATTCCCCAAAATGTCTTCCAAAATATCATGTTAGACTCATTAAAAATTAAACATTAAATGTGAAATATATTCCACTTAAAATATTCTCATACAAAGACTTATCATCCTAATATATGTAGGACTTTCCCAAAATTATAAACAAATTAAGGGTTACATGTCCTTCAATCATGTGCTTCCACAAAAATATGCTTTATCACTAAACTATTATTCTTTTTTATTATTAATTTTCAATATATACATTATATTATATAATTAAATAATACATTGGAGAAAACCATTGATGTTAAATGATTCCTTTATCCAAAATACCATTGATTAAAATAATTTTACATCCCAAACACTTCAATCCTTTCACATAAATTTTTTAGAGTATAATTCCTACTTTAAAATAGGGTTTAAACCATAGTTCATTGAATTGACATAGATAATTCCCATCATCCCCACATATAAGACTCTTAATTCTTATGAGGTTTATTACTCTATTAATTTTATATATACAGAGAATACATATTCCAATCCATTTTATATATTATTCTTTAGGCTTCTTCACACATTTTTTTTATAAAAGGGAGACTGAACTTTGTTACCTCAATGATCATTTAAACCTAAAATTCTGTAAAAGTAGATTTTACTCTTTCTTGACTCATTAAGAATCTCACTAATAATTGCATTGTTAATAATATACCATGATAGTTAATTAGGAATTATCAAAATATATTTCCTTCCTTCCATTATCTAATTTGTTGTCTCATAATCACTAAATTCTACTTTATGTTTAGTGATAACATGATTTCTCCTAGTCTCATTAATTTTCTAGGACCAAAAAAGAAAATTGTAAGTATCAAATATATATAATAATTTTATCTATTAAATAATCTTGAAATATTTTTCAATGGAAAACCTAATCATGTCTCAATATTATTAATTTAAGATTCCTCAAATTTTTCCTTGTTTATCCTTGGTATTAGAAAATATATAATATTTAATCTGATACATAGACATATACTCAAAGTCAGTCAATGGTTTTTTTCTCAAATTAATTGTTTTTATGAGTCTAGTTACTATAGTTTATAATATAAATCCATTGATACCAAATGTAATGACCCAAAATCTAGTATCCCTGAGTCGATGGTTACATTATTACATTATTAATTGATACAAGAATCACATGAGGAAGGATCCAAAAAACATTTAGGACAGAATATCCCAATACATAAATGATACTCATATTACATTGGAGATTTAAAATATTTATCATAAATCCACTCATTCTTCCTTGATATTATTCATAAAGCCATTATTAATATCCCTAATAAATGAATAATAATAAATGGGATTGCTCTTATTCTCAGTAAGGATACATATAATAGGTGATATCATTTGTAAATAAGACGTAATTAATATTTAATGCTAAATAATTGAAAACACATAACATTTAATCAAAAATATGACCACGAAATCCATCCATGTATAATATCAATGTAGTGATATAATGATTAATAATAATAATAATGAAGTTCTCTAAGAAATAAATTCTTAATATTGGACACCTTGAACTAAGACATCATGGTATCTATACCGTCAAGCCCCGGATATTATATAGTTAATGGGCATGAATACACCAAATCACATATAATTATATCTTACAGAAAATTATCATATGAACTAATTTTACATTTAGGGGCTATATAAGTCTAGACCCCAACTGTTGCTGCATGTCCAATACATTCTTCATATATAGACTGACCGATATAATTCCAGGAAAATATGAATATTAAATTAATATCTTTATTTAATAAATACTATGAATTTATAAATAATTACCTATTAAATAAAATATGTACTATTTATAAAACATTATGAGAAAATGGAATATTATTTATGCACTATTTATATCCATGGTACGAGGAATATGGGTATTAAAAATAAATGGTGTATCCAATGATTCTAATTTATTGATTTTTTAAAGGATGGTATCGTTACAAAATATCACAAGTGGAGAAGAAGTAAAATAAACCTTTTATTCTTTGATTAACTAAAATTACACTAAACGATAATTAAATCATTCTTGAAAAGAAATAGATTTTAATTTTTAATGATAATTTTATTTGTAAAATATTCTCAATTATAAAGGTATATATTTTCATTTAATACAACCATATAAAAAATATAAGAATTTTCCTAGAAATTATTATTCATTAAGGAGGGAATCTCACTCAGTCAAAATAAGTTAAAAAAATATTTATTCCATTTATTTATCGAAATGTCACACACTACCTTTCAAGGAAAATAAAACAATTTTCTTTTTAATGCATATTTTCAAAACTGAATCATGGTCAAAATATTATTTTTATAAATTAGTGTTGATTTTTAAAAAAAAATTGATGTCATTTTAAAGAAAATATGTATACCTAGGAAATAATTTCACTTATTATTTTAAACATTTTCTTCTTTTATTATAGTTCCAATGAGAGGTAAATTGGAAGAAAACATGAATACTTTTTAAGTGATTAATATTAAAATGTATTTTAATAATAATCAATAAATATATATTCATGTAAATATCCTCAATGGGTCAGTATATAAAACACATAAAAATTAATAAGTTCTAAATACCAAATATGTATAAATGGAGAGGAAATTGTGATGAAATCCCTTACCTCAGGCCAGAATTCTCACATAGATTCTCCATTCTCTAGTATACTAAATTTAAATTTATTATAATTAAATTATATAAATACATGCATATATATGATACCATATATGATCAATTTAAAAATTTTCATCACATCTACGTAATTAATCATTTTTTATTATCATTATTTTGTGAGTTAAATTCATTATTATTAAAGTATGTTTTCATTAGTTAATTATAACACATGTATAATTATTATGGTTTCATCATCTCAAAATTTTCATTATGGTTATGAATTTCATATATATTAAATATATTGATATTTAGAGAAATATATAATTATAGAGATATAAAAATTAATTACCCATGTACACATGAATGTTGTAGTCAATTTTTTACGTATGGAATGAATAAAATGAGTATAATAATTAATCATTCTGATTCATTATTATATCATATATATCATATATATATATATATATATATATATTAATTTTATACTTACCTCCATCCTTTTAAAAGGTAATGTAAAATCAGATCATATTTCATCATTGAGGTGGTAGTCCACATGTAGACGTGATTGATGTTTTCATTTTCTAAAAGATTGTACGTTAATAAGGTATTTATGTTATTATAGTTCTCGAATCATATTAATTTATTAAATATTATAAATACTGAACATTTCTATATTTATAACCATCCATGTTTAGTGGTGATGGAAATGTTTTTCATCGCAACATTGGTATGGTAAGCTGTAAGTGTCCATAGGTGATGTTTTCAATTTTTGTAGGATGAAAGTGAGATGGAATATTTTTGTACAATAATCATAAAAACAACTTAGAATATTTTTGATACTACTATTATTAACATAGTATGAGTACAACTCATTATGAGGATGTAGATGAATAAATAAACTTTTATGACATGGAAATGACAATTACCTTTCGTTGGGTAAAAGTATTCTAGATCTGTCATTAAGGTAACTAAGGTAGGTTTTTGGAAGAGACCGTATATTTTTTGGGTGGGTGGAACATAGGAATTTCATTAGAAAATTAAAATATAATATGACTAATCTAGATCCAAAGGCTTACAAATAGTTATTATTTAAATGAAAAGGGGGATAAGGATTAAATAACAAAAACCAGTTAAATTTGTACATGTTTCAATATCATTTGAATTCTTATTTTTTATTAATGCCTTTATTAATTATTTTTCACCATAATTGTAATAATTAATATTATAACAAAAGAATTGTTTATAAAATAATTATAAATTTACAAGTTACAAATAAATCGATAATAGAAAATTTTTTCAAACTTTTTTCTTTTACATGGCTAAGAATAATATTTTAATTAGTCTTTAATAATTAATAAAATATTTTTTTGATAAAATATCATAATGTCAATTTCGAAACTACAAATAAATTTTTTATTCTAATACATCAATAGGAAAATTTAATTATAATATAATTCATTGAAACTTTCATAACATGTCATACCGATCTAGAAAAATCATGGGACACATTTTCTCATTCATAATAAACCAATTTGAATATTTTTAAAATTATTTATTATATTATTCTCTTAATTAAACTAATATTTTATTAGTGTTGAAAAATAATTTTATATAATTATTTAATTTATTAGTATTGGATATAAATTTATTTTAATTAATTAATTTTTTTATTATCAAAAAAAGATTATAGTTCATTTAGATCCGGATTTTTTTCATAGGTGGTCACCTTATAAATATTTAAAACTAAGAGAGCTATATTGTGTAACTTCTATTGATTTAAATATTATAAGAACTATTATATTGAAAAAAATTCCATTTAAAAATTAAATTCCAATAATATTATGATACGGGAAGAATTATATTCTTCTAATAAGAAATATGATGATAAATTATGTCCTTATCACTTAGATTCATCCTAAATTAACGAAATTTACCCTTTAATAAGGTGATTAATTTTACCATACTACTATTCACATTGACCAAAAATAAAAAGGGGAATTTTTTTTAAATTTTAATGTCCATGTTATAATTTCTAATACATTTTAAAAAATTCAGTAACAATAGGTGGTATATGATATTTTTAAAATTATTTCTCAAAACATGAGAAAACTCATTTTTAGTAGAATGTTGTTTTTTAGCATATACTATATTTATTCTTATCCCATGAAATGTAAATAAAATTATCAATGATAAAATATTTCATAGAATTCATAATATATAAAAATATAAATATCATTAATTAGTAGTGGTCATTTTAGTTCACTAAGATAAAAACTCATTATGGGTATAACAACAATTATTCCCTAAAATGCCCTTTATGAATAAAAAGGTTTTATACAAATAACAATCATATAATAGATTCCAATGACTATAGTTGGATTATTGAAAATATAATAGATATAAAATTAATCTATAACCATTTTTAAATGAAATTTAACTTTTCAAATGGTTGAATTTTTTTTTACAAAACTATATTTTCATTTATTCACTGGAAATTAAAAATTTCAGAAAAATTTTAAAATTTCAATCAAATATAATTTTGATGATATGAATTTAGAAATGAAATTATTTTTATAAAATTATATTTAAATAATTTCATAATATTAATAATTATATATTTTCAGTAAAGAAAATAAAATGAATTTTTGAGAAAATGTGTCTTTGAAGCATAAAATAGAATTATAAAATATTCAGTACTTAGTTCAATTCATTTTTATTGAGTATATATTCTATTAATAAATATATCATAATTATTTTAATACTATTAATTCCTTCCAAATAAGTACATAGTGGTTTTTCTAAAATTAAATAATAATATTTTACAAGTATATTGGTGTTTATTTAGACATGGTGTTGTTTCTTTTGTAGACTATCAAACATACTACTATTATTTTAAATTCATGGTGTGTTTCAAAATTTGGTAAAGTGGATTTCATATTTGGAACCATAATAATTAATATTATATAATAATTTCATCCAATTGATTATTGAAAATGTATTGTAAAACTAATAAAATTAAATTTTCACGGTAAATATTCAAACGGGATTACACAAGAGTAAAAATAAATTAATGGTATGCAATTTGATTAATCATTAAAAACTACTTTTTACCCGAAATATTTAAAAATTATAATATCCCAAAATCTAATCATGGGTTAATTATAATCAGTTTCTTCAGGATTAATTTGTTTTTTTATTGTTTTAGGGAATTTCCAAGTGCATTCCTAGTGGGTCCACTCCAACACTAACATAATGGAGTCTCTTATACTATCCTAGGAACACCTCAGCAAGATTTTGGAATAGAAAATTATTACCAGGAACTATACATTCATACCTCCCCATTTCCTAGATCTAATGTTTTGATCATAAAACCATCATAGGAATGCTTTATGTGTAAACCTAATAGAGGTTATTTAAATAAGAGTAATATTTTATAACGATGAATTTTAAATTTTTTAATTACACAACAACTTCCAAATTTTCAATAAATATGTTGAAATAAAAACACATATACGTTAATTTACTTATCTATTATTATTTAAATTCAATAAGCAGTACCCATCACATCCCCCTTCATATGTGGAACAAATCTTTCGAATATGTATCAAGTGAACTATGGACTTGTGAATTGATATAATTAATTTTCCATCACTACATATCATTTATTTATATATTTATGGATTTAAAATATATATATATATATATATATGATATTTGTTAAATAATTTTACTTAAGGAATTTTAGTATCACATCTACCTTCTTACAAAAAAATCCAATAAAAATTATAACGTCAGCTATTCGTATGTGTCGACTACTACATCCACGAAGCTATTTGATATATTTTTCATTTTATTTTGGAACGGATTGATAAAATTATATATTTAATATATAGTTATGATATATATTACATAATAATTATCATTTAATGATGAAATATAATTTTCATTTCAGGTTTTTTTCTGTCGAAAAATGGTAACAACATTCATGGATATAGGTGGCAAATCATCTCGGTGAATGGGGTAATTTGTTTTATTATCTCTAAATTTACATATTAATATATATATATATATAATTAATTTATATTATATTTATATCATGATAAAAATTATAATAATTATGTAACTATAATAAATAAATTTAAAGTAAAACTACTAAACCAAAATAAACATGTAAAATGAAGTTGTTATCACTAATAGTAGTGATTTAAATAAATAATTATTAGTGAATAGGTGGAAAAGATTGTATTTAAATAATTTATGGTTTGATATATATATATAAGTATGTTATTATAATTTATTTATAATTAAACTATTTATAATATTCTAGAGGTTATAATGCGTTCGATGGATGTCGAGATTTTTTGTAACGAATTTTCATCTCACTTTTATTTTTGGGAGACATATACTGTATTTTCCACTTATTAAATTTTTTATTTTCTTCATATTTTTATTGTTATATCATAAATCGTATTCTTATCATGAAAATAAATGATTGAATTTATGTTATTCCTCTTGAGTAATATGATAATAATGATTCCAAAGTAGTATGTTTTTTTAAAAATTCTATTAATTTATTGTTATTATTTATCATTATACACCTAATGATGAAATATTTTGACAAATCTTTCAAGAAACATATTAATTTTCCTCTCTAATGTAAATGTGTATAAATTAAATTTTTCACACACTTTTTACACTATTTATTTGATTCAATAGTCAAAAGTAGTGTGTTTACGGTAAACTTATATGATCTCCCATATTTGAAAAATACATTCTCTTCCATGTTAGTGAGTTAAAAAAATTATTTAAGGAATGTTATTTCTATGGTAAAATTATTATTTAAATAAATTGTTTCTTTTTTAATCATAATTTTTTGTTTAAAAGGAAATTTTTTTGATTTTTTTACATATTCGTTTTAAATTTTAACTGAAAATTTTATAATAATCATTGTTTTGACATATAAATAATTATGGTATTTAAAACAATCATAAACTATAAATAATTTTAATATTTACTTGAAATTTTTTAGATCAATTTAAAATTTTTTATTTCATATTTTGGAAATTTATATAATTTAAAATTTAATTTTCAATTTTGACGTTGTAATTTACTCAAAAATATATTAATTATATGTTAATGGTATTTGAATTCAACAATTAAATAATACCATGATTTTACTTATTATATAATGGGGATAAGATCTAATGATACCATGCCTATTATTTTACATGAAGATTTTTGAATTTTATGATAATGTGTTTTTTCCATTTCATTTACATAGATTGTTCTATGATGAAATGTTTCTGCAACATATTTCTATTTTATGGGATATTAGTTGATAAAATTTTTATGATATTTTGGAACACATATATATAATATTCATTCGGATATGGGTTGGAATGGAATTTTATATAACCCTATAATAAATTTCACAAATATAGATATCTCTTGAGATAAATTGGATAGGAATGGGGAGTGAACCCATTTAGTAAGGGACTTTATCCAATTTGACAATCTCTGGTGTAAACCATGACTACTATGAGGGGTTGGGTAGTGAAACCAATTAAATAGGATAGTATTTACAATTATTGTTCTCCACTATAGAATTTATTTTCTATGAATATGAGTGTTCTGAGAATTTATGTCTTATTCCAATGTTGTGATCTCATGGTTCATGTTCATTAATTACATTGTGAGTAATGTCTTATTAACTACCATGATTTATTCCATGATAGAATATTATGATCTTTGATATGTATAGTATTACCTTTAGTCATTATTTTCAGGTTCTCATACCTTTAGTCCCATTTTATTCTTATAAAATCCTTGATATATCCCCTTTTTACCCTTACTGATTATTAGAGTTCACCCTTTCATATGTTTCCTTTCCCATTGTTATGAAGAATTTTTTACCTATAATTTATATAATAAGGGAAATCGTAATGAAGATATAAGTTGGATATGATGTATAACTCTGATGAATTTATTTTTATTTATCCACATTTATAGTGGCACAGGACCAATATAATTATGACATAGATTGTTTTTTTATATAATTTACATTCATATAATAAGATGTGATAATTATTTATGAAATTCATTGGTCACTATAGTTATCATATGATCATGTTTATTTTATTCTTTCGAAACTACAATGAGAATTATATTTATAGAACCCTTGGGAGAAGTAAAAATATAGGAAAATGACCTAGAATATTGGTGATGTATTGGGTAGTGACCAAGCCCCCAGTAGACCCATCTCGATGCCTTCTACTATTAAATTTGCATATGAAACAAGTAATCTCATCCCAAATCACCATTAAGTTTAGTAATCTTGGTAAATTAGATGCATACATGAGTATTAAATTATAATTGAATAAAAAATTATAATATACTCATTTTCCTTTTTAGAGAATAACTTTTTTTCATCTACTGAATCTCTACAAATTAATCATAAAACTATAATGGAATCCTGTAGAATGGAAACAAAATAGGTGTGACATCAAATGATCAGTATGTGTTATGTATAGGCGAACCAACAATCGATCAATGACAATAATAAATATATAATGTTAATTTTCTAATAACACATTCCATATAATCAATTATCTAATAATGATGTGCATAAAAAATATGGAATGGTACATAAGTAAATATAAATTCTATTTAAATAACCTGACAATCCAAATTATATTGGGAAGAATTAGTATAAAAATGAAATTAAATGAAAAAAATTCATATAAATAACTTGATAAATAAAAATAAATATATAAAGTAGATAACTGAAAACAAATTATAATTAATCAATAAATTGAAAATTCTGTGAATCCATGGAATATATTCAAAAGAAAATATCATTGGAAATATAAAGAAAATATTAGTTTAAGAAATGATTAATTATCAAATTTTATACATCCTGGTAACATGATACCTTAACCGTCAAGACATATACTAAAGACTATTTAAAAATACTTGTTACAAACCAATTTATTTTGGACAACCTTATCTCCACTATCAAGACCATTTACAATAAATTTTAAAACATACCAGTTACGAATGTAAAGGGCTTATCCTACTAAAGTTTCCCCATGACAATAATGTCGCATCTAGTGGAATACATTAAATAGTCCATGAACCATGTAATTACTTTCTAAATACCTCCCCATATATTTAATAATGGAATTAATTCATATTCATGTTCCGTATCATTAGCTATCTAAATTGAGTAAAAGATTTGAATTAGTCAATATTTCAAGAGTCAATAAAAAAATATCGATGTGCACTTTATATGTAAAAATGGTATATGGTTTCGGAAATAGTTATATATCTCACGATAATATGTGGATATTTATGTCAATGATAATGTTTAAGGAAAAATGACTAGAATTATGAGATTGTTTCAACATATTGTGAACAACCACAAAATGAAGTGATATTGGTCAAAAACTTTTACTTCTTGTTGATTTTCATGTCCAATTACCTTATATGAAATCATTCAAATAAAAACATAAAATACCAGGATGAGTTATTTATACATGATAATAATTTTCATGGGGAAGTTTATACACCACTTAAAAGTGAAGTGGTTTATAATAATAAACATGACTTAATAAAACGTAATTAGAGATGAACACCCTTACATTACCGTTCCTTTTGGTTGAATACTATTTAACCTCATGAGTAATTATTTTAAACATAATATTAACATACACCATAATAATATTAACATTAAATATATCATATATGATCCTTTTATAAAATATTATCTCTTATTAATAATTATTATTTATTTTCATTTTTTTATTTTTTTATTTGTTGTTCCTTAAGTATATTTTAACTAGTTATTTTCTGTGAATAATTAGATAATTATTAATAATATAATGAATATAGACCATGGTATAAATATAAAATATATTCATTTTATATGTATTTAAAGAAATATATAAAATTTGGTGAATGAAATGAAATTCATTGTTCATGTAGACGGTAGACTATGCAAACACATGAATATTGTTTCCATTTTATTTTTTTATTGAAATAAACAAAAGAAGATATGTGTATATATAATTACACACCAATTTTTATTCATTATATCTATTATATATTTATTAATACAATATTTAATACCTTCCTTGTGTGGTGGTATTTAATCACATCAATTCGTGAGCCAATAGTCCACCATATAGATTAATAATGTCATCATATTCTCAAAAAATGGAAATCAAGAATGCATGTGTTATATAATAATAACATAGGGACAAATAAATCATAAATATCATAAATATAATATATAAATTGTCTTTCCATAATTATTACCAATATTTAAAAGTGGCAATGGAAAAATAAATAGCATCAGTTCAAGAGGGGATATTATTCCACGCACACAAACGATGATTTTGTAACCCAGTTGATGGAATTGTTTATGGTTCAAGGTCATTCCCTTAACATAAAATTATATCAGTATATTATAGAAATTGATGATAATATATAATATTGATATAATAATAATCTAAGGATGATGAGAGGGAAATACAATAAAAACACTTTTAGAATAACATTTCTCATGTTAATGTATACGCCTTAGGGTTTTAGTAAATCATTCTAGTGTTGGGTTTAGGCAGAATATAATTCACCTAGAAATAGGGAAGGTAAGTGATGATGTGATTTTGGTAGGGCATGAGGGAAAAAAAGTTGTTTGAGAGGTAGGAAGATTGGGGATACGGGGAGGCCATTTAGAAATGGTAGAGAAGCCAGACATGGTATTTTGAAATGAATGTTAATATAATCCACGTTTTAGCCAACCAAAAGGATCTAATAATTCAAAAAAACAAAATCCTAGAGGGGGCTAGGTCGAAAAAGTTCCATCCAATTGGTGTTGAACATATTTTTAAATCATTTGGACCCTAAATATTACTATTTAGTCCCCTGGTAAACACATTTTTCACTCCAACACTATAATGAATTTTAAAAACATTCCCCAATCTAATAGCTCAAAAATTATGTTTAAATTATTAGAATTTAAAATTTTCGATGATTCAAAATATTGAGTCTATTTTTACATATTTATGTCAAAAATGTAGAAAAAAATTAAATTCATCCAATATAGAAGAAAGGAAGATTTCAAAAATGAAAATGTACAAAAGATTATAAAATTTTTATATTTAAATTTGATATAGAAATTATTCTAATGGAACAAAATAGACTAAAATATTTATAATTGATCTACATTAACTTTAATACAAATTTTAAATATAAATTATTGGTATAAACTATTTAGATGTATGTCCAGTATTCAATTAATATTCATTATTTTTCATTATTCCCCAAAACAATTCTCAGAAAATACAGAGAGGTATCCATTAAATAATGTTGAAATTTCAGTTTCATAATAGAAGTTACTTTTTTTAAAATTAAATTTACAAAATTTTCTCAACATTGTTTTGAAAAGGGTCTCTATCAAAAAGAAGCAACACTGTATTTAGAAAAATATATCATATTATGCGTGAAATTTGATTTGTTATTATCTTATGACTATAAAACTATTATAGAAACATTATCATATATATCATAAAATATATTAATTTATGATATTAATTTATCACACTTTTATTAATAATTCATTACTAGAATAGCTTTTTTCAAAGATTAATTTCTTTGTTTTTCATTAATTTATTTTTTTTAATTTCAATCCTTTTACACTGATAATGGTTTAATAATCACCAAAATATTAACCATGATATATATATATGTATTACATATTCATTTAATTTTTATTTAGTGCGATCTTTAATTTTTAGTGGTAGAAAATATATTAAATCATTCATGGAGATTGTAGGCTATACATATGCATGAAATATGATTCCATTTTTTTCAATCAATGGAACAAGAGTAAATTAAATATCAATTCAAATTTACAGAATAATTATTATGTTTTATATATAATTAATATACAAAAAATACTTCCTTACTACAGTCCATCTAAAAATAATGAGAATCATTTCACATCTCAACATAGAGGTGGTGCTCCGAATGTACACATGAGAAACATTATTTTTTTTGGACAGATTAAAAGGTTAAAATTTATATATGATATTATATTTCCTGAATTATTTATAGGTCATAAATATCACATATATAATTTATAATTATCATTAACACATTCTATTTAATATTTAAGAGAAAAAAATTCCATCGCATCACGAGGCGGTATCCCTCCATACACAAGATTGACATTATTGTATCCTCCAAAGAATTGAAATTAATAAGGTTTATGTGATATCATAATTATATAAATATAATAATTTCATAAATATAATATAAATGTGTCAAATCCTAAATTATATTTTTCCTTAAACAGTGGTGATGTAAAATGATTTACATCGGTTTGTGAGACGATTGTCCTATGTACACATGATTGAGGGTTTCATTTTCAAATTAATGAAAGAAAATAAGGATATATGTAATTACATTAAAATAATATATATATATATATGATTCTTTATCTAATATATTATTATATTTATATGATTTTAAGGATGTGTAAGAAAAAATAAAAAAAATTATCATTTAGAAATTCTACTACTTCTTCCTACAATGTATATAAGATTGAAAAATTAGAATTCCTCAGTTAGATTTCTGATCAAAAAAATCTCTCAACAATGTAGGTACATATTTAATGAAGGGAAATGGGTATATCGTGGCTGTTACAAAGTGGTTTTAAGTGTGATGTGGAGAGGTGATAGGATTCCCTTGTTATAAGTTGGTTAGTAGACATATATTTTTTTAAAATATATAAAGGGTACCCAACTTATTCACAATAGACAAGGCTCAAAAAATGGTTCATTATAGATACTCAGAAGTGATAATGTCTATAAATATAATTAATATGGGTTTTCAACAATTTTAAGCAAATTTTTAACTCTTATATTCTTATATTAACCCCTATGTAAAATCATTTTCACATTAACCATGATAATTAATTTTTAATATTGTCACTATTCATTATGTTAAAAAAATATGTTAAAAATATTAAAAAATATAATTAATTTTCATTCCTAAAAAAGAATTTATTTTTTACAATTTCATTTATAAGAGCTGAAGAGTTCAATTTAAATTTTATCCTTCTAATCCATCAAAAAAATTATTTTTCTCAAAAGAAAAACATTCAAATATTTAGAATGTTTTTATATCATTATTCAATATAAATTAGATTCATGTGATAATTTTTTTTAAGATTAAATTAATCAAACTAATTTTATATTAAAACCAATTTAATATACAATTTATCAAAAAATGTAGTTTAAATGAAATTGTATTTTTTATTGAAAATTACTATTTTCAATTATTCATGAAAATTTTAATGTTTTATGAAAATTATAAAAACACCACCCAAATATAATTATGAAATGTAGATATAAAAATTTTATTTTTTTTAAATATAGTTTATTAATTTGGTAGAAATTAATATTAATATATTTTCCCAATGTGAGACCATTCATCATTTTAAAAAACACACTTCGTTGGAAAATTAAATTCATTTTTCCTTTTGAATGATTTTTATTTTAATTTATAATAACTTTTTAAAAAATTTATATATTTTATATAAGTTCATACCATATATTCTTCTTATATATTTAGTATAATTCATACCTAAAAAATTTAACGGTTGGGTCATAATTGTATATTTTATTAAGGTTCATTTAGATTGGGGGTTTCATGTACCAAAACCTGTCAAAGAATTGAGTTTTTTGTATGTAAACATATGTTAATGTATTAGTGTGTTACATTATTCCCTCGTACAAAATATTACATCATTTATATTTTCATAATGTCACCTCGTGGTGAAATTTGGGTAGTTCTTCATCATAATCACTTTCAGTTAACAATTTTCCTCTTCTATGTTATGATTTATATAATTTTCCTTTAGCACCCATGTTTCCAATTTCAGCCATAATCATTCCATAGTTTTTGAATTGGAAAAAACACTCAATAAGATATTTCTCGTACTAATTATGTTTTTTTAGAGGTTACAACATGTGTCATGTTTGGAATGTACTTCCATAATAAGGATATATGAAACACATATTATAATTAAGAGAGACACGGTGGCATTGACAAATAATGTTCCAAAATTATAATTCATTCTAAAATTTTAATAGTTACGATGTACATTTCGGTTGGATTCTCTTTCATTCTAAAATTTTTAAAACCCTTTAGTGGGGGATTATTTCATGAAAATATGTTATCCCACATGAAATTCAAATATTTACTTTGGTTGTTATCAAATAGTAATTTTCTACATTGAGATTATTTGATATCATTTTGAATCGTCATTACCGTAGAAATTTTAACTTCTTCAAATTTTCTCCTAAAAATAATCCTTTCACAGAATTCATCGCAATAAGATTGTATATGAAATTGTTTTTCATTTTCTACTTAGTACTTATCCATTAGAATAAATGAAGGGATTCTATTATTATGTTTGAGCTCAAATAAAGGTTGATAATTATCAAAAATACAATAAATGTCAAGAGAAAATGTCATAATCATGTGTTTTATTGTTTTAATGATCATATTTGACTATCCATTAGTTTCATGATGATATTTTTTTCTCAAATAAAGCTCAGAATCAACAGACCTATGGTGACTCTTCCTGAATATCGTAGAGAATAGTTTATCATGATTAGCCAAAATTAAATTAGATATTCCATTAAGTCTAATAAAATCATTAATATAAATTCATTCAAGGTGATCATGTGGTTATATTATCTTTTATCAATGATGTTTGTATATTTTGTGAGTTAGACATGAATAACTCAAAATACACCATTCGTCCTATGAGTATTTTGTTATCAAGTGAAAAATTCCATAGTAGTGTTGTTCCATTTCCAGAATGTAATAGATAGTAGATTTAGGACACGTTTGGGTTATTTAATCCTAGACATAATTTTTTTAAAAACCAAACATCTTAACACATAATCTTCTATTTTTGGATTCATGTTATCAAACGAATACTAGTCTTTCAAATATCCATACATTGTAGTGTTTGAAAGGTGTATAGATATATTAGATATATGATAATCATCCAAAAATTTCATTTTTAAAATTGGAATTGATGGAATACAAAATAGATTTACAAATTTCATAATTACTTCTTGTCATACATTTTATACACATTTCCTATCATTCACAACATTAATATTGTTTGGAATGTTCTCATCATTTCGATGATAAAAATTTATCTTTTTCAAAAAATATGGTGTAGATGTAATTTGATTAATGAGTTATGTCACCCCATAATTAATGACTCCTAGATACATATTTACGAAATCCATTAATATAGGATCCTTTTAGCTATTATTATGGAAAGGACTTCATGATCATTCCAGATCAAATCATCCGATATATTATTTTCCTTCCCTTAGTAATAGTGTATTGAGACATAATAGTCCTTACGTATATCAATAAATATCAATTTCCAAATATTGATCTATATATTTTAAAATCATTATTTTAAACTATTATTATATTTGTATATTAGACACATTTCTATATAGATATTATGTGTGCTTATCTTCCAAGAAAAGGATATAGATTCCAACTCAAGATAATTTGTTGGGATGTTTATTTAATGAATAATATATTGTATTCATATATAAGGAATTATTTTATTATTCTAAATAAGGAAAAAATAATTTCCCTTCTTTGATGAATCACTATATACCAAAAACCCATCTTTACCCGATTATATTGTCAAAACCAGTTCGTTAATAGATATACTATTAAATTATTTGATATATTCTTCACAATCCTATGTACTTATGATGATAATAAACTTAAATTTATTCTTGATTAACAAGTTATCCAATAAAGAATAATTATGAAAAAATCAATGATAGTCACCTTCCAAACTAATTAAAATTCATAACTTACTTTTATTCATTAGCGAAGACCACTCTAATAATCAATTTTTTATATAGGATAAAATGAGACTCCATCTATATAGAAAATATGGACATGAAAAGAAAAATATTGAATCCAAAATTCAAAATTTTAATATTTTCTTTTTAAAACACATATTCTATGTGTCTGTAGAATTATCATCAAGTGATTATCATTGTTCTCTTATGTAACACCCTTAGTTTTCATGAATATTTTTTTTATTAAATTAAGTTTCAATGATGGATTATCTTTAATTTTAAAAAAAATTATGATTGGTTTATACTAGAAACCAATAAAATATTTAGTTACATGAAACTATGTGTTCCCTTGCACTATAAACAATGCCGGGTTATCTTGTATGACACACATCACAGAGTTTTAACAAAACAATGATATATTATTAATATTATTTAAACTAAAATATTACAAAAATGATGATATAAATAGTGGAATGAATTGTAATAATTTTTTTAAAATTTAATACATAATTTTTAATATAAATGAAACATATTTATAAGAAAATACATAATTTTCCGTACTACATCTATAATTTTTTAAATAATATTTTTTCAATGAAATGTATTTTCCTTATTTTTGTGCATATTAAAAATTTTAATATTTGACCCTATTTAAAAATTAATTAGGAAAATTAAAATTAAAATTTGAAATTTTATGTCTAAAATTAATCTATGTTAATTTCATTGTACATTCTGAAATATTTGTTTTTTATTAATAGTGAAAAATACAAAATTTTAAATGAAAATTTCTTTTTCGTTTAATTTATTTATAATCTATAATTATATTATAAATTCTTATTAATGTATAATTTATTCAATTATACAACATTAATTTGAAAACAGTTCATTTTAATTAACTTAACAATGAATATATTTATACACACATTTCAAACTTTTGAAATTTCTCTCATTAAAAACATTTTGTCTCGTCCCATCTATGAGATTAATTTGAAATTAATATTTTAAAAATATATGAATTGAATTTGGAAAAATTATTTCAATACATGGAATAATTATAATTTATAATTTATAAGATGGCCATCTTATTTATTAAATTGTTTTAGTGTAAATAGATTCAATTAATGATTTATGTTAAGATAAAAACGATAGTACACAGAGACTAAAATTTAATATTAATGTGAAAAATGACATAGAAAATGTCCAATACCAACTAGATGGAAATAATTATACCAAAAACATTAATTTATGGAATTTTTTTCATTATTTAGTCTTGGTTTGGATAAAACATATGTACACATAACATTCATTTTAAAATTAAAAGATGTGTCCACTCCTTATCTTATAAAAGTACACCACATATCCACCTCACTTTACAAAAAAAACCAAGTTGAATCATCCAATACATGAAAAAATAAATTCAAAAATTCACTATCATAATCCTAGAATCCTTACATTGGGATTCAATCCAAACAAAGAAGGCCTTTTGTGCAACACAAAATGAGATACCTGAAAAAGAGGCATCTCTCATCAGTGAACATTTTTTATTTGTTCCTTAAATCCATATAATTTATTTTATAACATTATTATATAATAAATTATATAAATAAAAAGTAATCATACATTTTCATGTTATGTTTTGGAATAAAATAAACAATCTTTCCATCAAAGTGTTATGAAATCATCATTTGTGTGTACGATAGACTACCGCCTCAAAAACCAATATCATTTATTTTTATATCACCACCACTAAAGGAATGGAATAATGATGAAAATTAAATTAATACAATATATTTATGTTTTATTTGTTTTAATAGTTTTTATTTATTATTAAATCAAATATAACTTCATTATTTACATTTTTGTGGAATATGAAAACATCCTTAATGTGCACGACAGACTACTACCACCTGAAGCGATATGGTTAATTCATGATTTAGATTAAAAAATTTATTATGAGTTTAATGCTAATATTTTAAATATATTAAAATAATAATAATATAATTATAATATATCATTTACATTTCCTTCTTTCAAATAGAAAAGAAACTGGTAAACAATATACATGAAAAAACAAAACTTACCATCTCCATAAACAGCTAATTTCATTTTTGTCACTAAATTTTATTGGTTAATATGATTTCATATATACCTAATATATAATCTATTTATTTATTTATTATTTATCTATATATGTTTAAATTATTTCCAAAATGTGAAAAAATATCAATTCAAACATGTACGAAAAACATCGTGGTTATTATTTACAACACAATATTAACATGGGATTGTTAATAAAGGGGAAATATAAAGTCACAAGAGAATGATATATGGTAATATATATATATATATATATATGAATATGGTTCTTCCTTAGGTGTATTATCAAATTATATATATATATATAATAAATTAGGTTTGAATGTGTCATATAATATTCAATACTTAAGGTAATGGGATTTCATGTGTTTCTATTATTTTCAAGAGACTTATTCCATATTCACCACTAATTACATTTTTGTGGTGAATATATTTACATTTGAAATATTACTTCATGAATTAATATAATTTAATGATAATTAATTTTTCCATTGTTGTTACTGTTTTATATAGACTTTGATTCGAAATTTACTCAAACAAAATGTGATTTTTGTCACAATTTACCTTCTATGAGATGTATGTTATGTTATATACCTATATTATTTAATTAGTTGTATATAAATACCTTTTAAATTTAATATCATGAACACATTAATAACCATGATATTTTTAGTTTCATTTTATGTTATTCCTCTAAGGGGCTTCTTATTCAATGTTACAAAAGTGGTCAAGGTTTCATGTTAAAATCTCATTACGTATCAGGATTATTTATGATTAAGTATCACATAAATAAATATTTTGATCCATATTTTAGTAATTCGCATAAAATTTATAGTACTCTTGTTATCAATTATACATTCATGTAATTTTACAAATTTTCCACTATAAAACAGTTATTATAAATTGGAATGTTTTTTAATAATATCTGACTTTATTCCTCTCTTCAGTCGAAAATCATATTTCCCCCAAATAAATTTTTTCTAAACATATTTTAATAATTGTTTCTATAATTTTAAAAAAATAATTAAATAAATTTTTAACTGAATGTTATTTATACTAAATGTTTTCAAAGGAATATTATTATCATATTTTGATCACAGATTTTTTTAATATTATTACAGTGGAAAATAAATGTTCATTTAAAATATAAACACGTACAAATTAACCCCCATAATGACCAAAATTTCATTGAATATTTTATTGAATTAATATAGAGTTAAATTTAAATTAATTTCATTTATAATATTCAGGAAAATATTTGATTTAAAATTATTTTTTAATGATTTTTTTTAAATTGTCCTAATTTTTAAAAAACATTTCCCATGAAGAAAGGATATATTCCAAAATAATCGATTTAATTGATCGATAAAAATTATTTTCAATATATGATCACATCAATTGATGATAATTATGATTTACTGTGAATATGATTCAATAATTTCTTTCATGTTATTTTAATGAATTTTTTATGTTTTTATTGAATTATGTTTATGAAACATGCCTCTCTTCCTAGAGTTATACCATGATAAAATATTTATGAAACCCACTTCATTTCCTGTGTTTTACTATAAAGATATGACTATGAAATCGATCTGATTTCCTATATTTTATGATATTATTTAATGTTTATAATTCCAATATCATTTCATGGGTTATGATATGATGATAGTTTGTTTTCTTGTGGAACGCATAAATATAGATTTTATTATTAGATGTATGGGACCAATATCAATATCCAATGATTTAGGTATAATTTTATATATATCATGATATAGACATGGATAGAACACGGAGTGGACATAATATATTAATACAAGGATATAATGAGGAGAGAACATCGTATAGTAAATTACATTATTGGCTATGATGTCAATAGAAGAGATCCTTGTAAAATATAAAAATGAATTTCAATGATTAAGGGTATGGCACGAATTCATTATCTTATGCCGATTTAATGTTCTCATGCCCATTTTCATTGATTATATTGTGATTAATGTCTAATTAATTTACAATAAATATTAAATTAGTCAATATTTTTATCATATAATTGGATGGTTTATTTTTCAGAAGTTATTATCATGTTCTTGTACGAATATTATCTTCTTTTTCTTATTTATATATATATATATAAATATCCATTTTTACTATTATAGAAAATCTAATATCACACTTCCTTATTTTTCTATTCTATATATTATGAAGATATGTAATATTTATGTTATTTTTACGAAGGTTCATACTTTTGAATATCATAGTGGGAGAAGACATACCCCACTTATGGATCAGTGTTTATGTTTCCATGATTCCATAGTAAGTAAACAATTATGTCCCTCATGTGTGTTTTTATGAAATGTTATAAATGTACATAAAAATGATTTGATATATGTGTATGATATGATTGGGTCTCTATGGTAGGTATTAGAGGAGATGATTAATTAACCTTTGGAATTTTGGGTGACAAAACATTACTAAGACTCATAAGGAAATGTCTAAGGAAAAGTATAAAGAAGATTCGAGCTATATAAAAATTTCATAGAATATTGGTAAAGGATATAGTGACTGGTTCCCTATAATTAAATAAATAACTAGATAGTATAAGTGGATGTGGATTTGACATTTATTTATATAGGGGTAACAACCCCAAAACATTTTTTTCCACTAGACTTGATTTGTGGTTGGTTCATTACAAAAATCCTTGCTACACATCTAGTTTGAAACATCCAAGGGATATAATTTATAAATTTATGAACACTTTATGAATCATTATATAATATTTAAATAGAATTTGACAAGTAGTGACCTTAAAAAAACAAATTTTTTCACATATTAATGAATAAACTCTCAAAATTTAGACATCCAATAATTAATTTTTCATGATTATGTGGTTCCCCATAATGAATATTTTTTTATAAAAATTGATTTTTGTTGTTACTAAATGGTTGGGACCCTATTGAACTACATTAATGTAGAGTGTGATAAACATTGAATATATTTTCCTTCCATGAATCCATAAAGTATGTATTATGGATGTTAAAATATCATTGTTATGATAACACAAATCTTTCAAGATATGAATCAAGAATAGAATTATGATGATAAAATGAGGGAACAAAATTATGCGGATTCCATTATGAGGAAATGAATACCTTCATTCAGTGCGTCTCCAGATCCTCTTGTAATTGAACAATAGAATAGTACCCCAGAAATGATATTTTCCATTCTCAACTATTTATATCTTGAAGAGGTAATTCAAATATCTATGATTTGGAAGTATAATTATAAAAATGGTGAACTCATATCAGTAATATGATGGAACATGATTAAATTTAATCCATTAATCGGAAGAGTTAGAGAAATTATTTTTTAATAAGAACATTCCTCGTGTTATTAATTCTAAGATAGAGACTTTTTTCCTTGAGTTAAATAAAATGATTATGAATATTTTGGGACTTAGGAAAATAATTTTACATGATATTTAATGTAAACATCTAGTATTATCATCAACTGTAAAATTAAAGTTTATTGATTCATCAATGTATTATAAAATTTCCCTTAAATAAGTTATCCATAAGATACTATATTAATAAATAAATGATTATTTCATGTTCTATTAATGTATAGATAGTTATTGTAGTTACATATCAAACTCATATTTTTGATATGAAATGTAATATTGTCTTCAATGGAAAATATAAAATCTGTGGAGTGATGAAGGTGAGCTTTATTTTATTCTCAATGTGTGGGAAGAATCATGGTGATATTTTCTGAAGGGGACTACTAAATATTTATAGTGTATAAGGGATGTTCATCAAAAAATGAAATGCCAAATTTTGGGATGAGGATAAAAAACAGTGCGAATAGAGATAAATATTCACAAAATAAACTTATTATTTTTTTCAAGTGTATGGATATTAGACCTTATTCTAAATAGATCCCAAACCTGAGAGTTAATGATGATGATCATCATTAGTAACCTTTTAAGTAGAGGGATAGGGGTAAATTTGATTCGATCAATATTTATGATTAGGTGTGTGATAATGACATGTATAAAGGTACATTTACCAACCACTCTAAAACTAAAAATGTATTAATTGACTATAGATCTATCCACTCATTCATATCTAATAAATTTTCTAGGGGTATAAGGATTCCCAATTAAATATAACATGTATAATTAGTAGTGGAAACCCATAATAGTATGATAATTATATTGAATATAAATTATTACTCTCTTGTTGAAGGTGGTGGGAATATGATTATTTTCAATCTTTTCATTCTTACTATAATTCAATTTTATGTCTTATTAGGTATAAATTGAATTTTTCTATACAGATATGACATCAATTTTCAATTAAGGGATGTCACTTTTTATAACCTAGGAAAAACTGTGATTTTATATTAATGTGGTGATAAGTATGAACATATGATGGAGATCACATCCAATGTGTGGGTCATAATTCTCATTTAATAAGGGTGTTTATATCTAATGGTATGGGAAAAACTCCAAATCTATGGTATTCTTATTGTACATGAATTTTATATGTATTTATTTACGAATCACGTAGTATTTAACTAAATTGTGATGTTGAGTTTTAAATTGAACTAATACCTAGTTCCACTCCAATTTAATAGATTCCTTATATAATAGTCCTAATTGAGATACAGATATTGAATAAGAAAGTCTCAGAAAACAATGATAATAGAATAATTTGGCTATGTGTGTCACTTTAGGGTGAACTTGTTAATTTTATTCAAATAAAGTATGGATTCATGTTACTATACATTGATTATATATAGTTAAATAATATCATGATCAATAATAAGTATCCTCATCCCCATATTGAAGACTTGTTTGAAAAACTACACATAACTCTATAATTTTCCATGATTAACATTTTTTCTAGATATTATCAATTTTGGTATGAAAATAATGTTATACAAAATAATAAACTATGTACACGTTGTGGGAATTATCAATATATAGTGATTCCATTTGGTATTAATAATTCCCCTTCTATATTACTTAGTTTAATAAATTTTGACATTATAGATTACCTTGATAATTTTGTGGTAGAATTTTTAGGTGAAATTATAATATACTCATAGATAAAGAAATATCATGAAGATCACTTGAGAATTGAGATAAATTCCCTTAAGAAAAAGAATCTATATGAAAAATTTACACTGTTTGAATTTTTGTTGTAAATGGTTTAATATTTGGGCCATATAATCTAATGTGAGGGTATGTTAGTAGATCCATCAATGGATAAGGATAATAAATATTAGCTCAAACAAACCACGTTTAATAATATCTATATTATTCTTTGTTTAGCTGGATATTATAAATGTGTTGTGGAGAATATCTCAAATCTATCTTATATAATGGCCAAGTTATCTCAGAAGGGTTCTATGTTCTTCTAGATAATAAAATGAAAGGAAAATATTAAGGAACTAAATATAAAGGTAGATGGTGCACCTATGATTACCTTACATAAATTATAGTGGGGAAGGAATTGTAATCATTAATGATTAATCCAAAATTATTTTGGGATGTGTTTGTATGTAAAATGAAATGGTTATCACATATGCCTAATGAAAATATATGATTCAAGTGAAAAATTACCCAACTATTTATTTGGAGTTTTCTACAATAATTATTTAATTAAGGATATGGATTCATTATATTTATGGAGAAAAATATGATATATATAGTTTTAATAACTATTTTAAGTATATTTTCTAGATAAGGAGTTAAATATTATATTTTCAATATGGTTGTATAAAATTAAAGACTATGACTGCTCAATAAAATAACAAAATATGAAATCTAAAATTATGGTCAATTATTTTATTTCAATGTATCATACTTTCTTTTCCATGATGTGAATTTAGAAAGATACAATATTTTTATATTTGAAAAGTATGGATCTATAAATCCTAACGTTTGGGGAAATATTTATCTTGATCAATTGAATGTTCAACCATCTATCAACATTAATATTAATGAGGTGCACAAAGAATATATAGAGATAAAAATAAATCATAGATACATTCCTAAGATTGACACTAATTAATATAGAATGATATGGTTGAATAAATGTGTATACATTCCTTCCATAATTGACTTAAAGAAGGAGTTATTATATAAATATTATAGTTATTCATTATCTATTCATCCTAGATGTAAAAATATGTATATTTATTTGATGAAATAATTTTTGAGGAATGGCATGAAGATAGTATTATAGTAACTTATGGATGAATGGAAAAATTCTATTGGGATTCTGTATCCATTACCCATGAAAAATTGTAAATGAGAGAGAATTGTGATAGATATTTTCACTTGAATCCCCAGAAATCCTATAGGAAATAATGATATATGGTGGTATTCAATATCATTTATAATTCATAACACTTCAATTCTGTCATAGAATAATTATCTCTAGATTGAATTTCTAGGATGTACATTATGGAAGTGCTAAAGATACATGGTGTAACACATTCAATTATAACCGATCGGGATCTAAGGTTTTCCCCAATGTTCTGTCAAAGACTTCATTAATATCATGAAATAGAACATAATTTATGTAATGAATATCATCCTTAATTAGATATCCAATCTAATTTATTAAGAAAAAACTATATGATAAGTTGATAACATGTTATTTGTATTTCAAAGGCGTGTTGGATCAACACTTCCCTCCATGATAGTTTTCTTATAATAATGGAATTAACTCAATACTTAATATGGATCCTTATGAATCCCTTAATAAAATAAATGTAGTACTATAAAAATATGGATTTAATTTATATAAATTAAGAAAATGGTACTTGAGATACCTGACAAAATAGTAGATAAGTTTTGAGTCATTTTTCTTAATATCATGAAAGCTGAAAGTCGAAAAAACGATATGTTGATAACCACCTACGTGATTGAGAATTATAAGTTTGTTATTAGGATTATCAAGGAATTTTCCCATAGAATATTTTTATGAGATTAAATATAAATGGAAACTAATCCATAGGTATGTTTTTCCCTTTGAAATTCATGATCATGTTGGGATGGTAGCCTATTACATTGCCCTTCGACAAAGCCTCTCCCAATCCATTGATTTGATCCATTTTTTCTCTCTTTATAAATTACATATGAGAAAATTCACATGAAATTCACTAAATGGTCATACTGATGGAGTATGATATTTCTTATACAAAATTACCAATGTGGATTCTGGATCATACAGATAAATTTCTACACAAAAAGGTTACTCACCTAATCAGAGTTTTATAAAAAACAACATATATGTTGAAGCTATGTGGGAACGTGATGATAGGATTCTATATATGTATAATTATATTTTAACATGAGTTATTAATTCCTAGAGTGAAATTCATTTTTCAGGGGTTAAAATCTAACACCCAATGTTTTAATGAAATTTTTTTAGAATAAAATTTATTTCCATGATGTATATAATTATGCAATACACCATGATAAAATTGAATTTAATGAAAAATAATGTCAACATTTTGTTACATACAACCTTGGGTTTCATTCACTACACACAACTCTTGACTAGTGTATATTATACATGAGACTATGCTTTATGAAAAGTAATCATATATTATTAATAATATTTAAACTCGACCAATATAACCTAGAAGATAATCATTGTGAAATAAATATTATTTACTGAATTTTAAAAATTTTATATAATGGTTTATCAAAAATAAAACATATTGATAATAAAATACACTGTTTTCTATAATGTCTTTGTGTTCCAAAATACAATTTTCTCAATGAAATTGTTTTTACCGCTTTTTTTAGCATAAATAAAATAAATTTTTGAAATGCTGAAAAAATTAATTTTATTTGATAAAGGTCATTTTGGATATAAATATTCAAAAATTAAATTATGGTGAATTTTTTTTTTCTGAATGATTTAATTTATAGATGAATAGTGAAAAATAATGACTTTAAAATTAAAGATGCATTTTCATTTACTGTATTTTTAAATTTAAATTATTTTTTAAAATTGGTTATAATGTTTAAATAGTTTTTTATTATAGTTCTTGGGCATTATTATGAATATGGTGGTTCTATGATAAACTAAGGGCCGGTGAGTCTGATATAGCTCTCCAATGCATTGGGTAACGTGAAGGGGTTAAACGTAAAGGTTTCTCCGAAGATATTTAGGGAATATACTATGATGGGTATTTCAAACATAACCAAGAGGGTTACTCCCTACGTAAGAATGTTATGAATGCCTCAAGTTACCTTTATGTCTTATGATTTCTATGATTTATTCATGATTTTATGAGGTATGTTGAAGTGCTTATTCTTTATGGGTAAAGTATGATTTCATTATTATGTATATATGTACTCATGTTTCATTTATATACTTTTTGTAACCCTTACTTAGCTTTTTATTCTCATCCCATGTTTTTGAAATGTATTTCATAGGTCAAGGGAAAGGTACATGATGTGATGATAGTGTCAAGGAAGTGTCAAGAAAGAATCCATGATTTATTTTAAATACATTTCCCTTGATTGGAAAAATTAATACTATCTTTTATGTAACCACTTTGTTTAAATGTGGAATGTAATGCATGTTTCGTGATCTAATTCTCTAAAACTCTAAACCTGAAAAGATCCTCAATGTGTAATCATATAATAACTAACGATTAAGTAATGTTTAAGGTCGGGGCCTTATACTTTGTATCAGAGGTTGGTTTAGATAACTTTAGAGGGTAG
This sequence comes from Viscum album, assembly GCA_963277665.1. Classification (NCBI taxonomy): domain Eukaryota; kingdom Viridiplantae; phylum Streptophyta; class Magnoliopsida; order Santalales; family Viscaceae; genus Viscum; species Viscum album. The sequence continues at coordinate 332,668,184 of OY728128.1, forward strand.
GGTATTCTTTAAGCATAAGTGACATTACCATAATGGTTAGGATTTCAGAAAGAGTCATAGTTTTTAGATAAAGTGAATGAGTAAGTATATCTTCCTCATTAGTACATGATGGTTTTTTTGATATACTCACACTGGAATTTATTTTTTTAGTGAATGGATGGATCTATCAGGCACCAAAGTAACAATAAGTATGAAGGAAACTATGGTGGTTCTATGATTAAGAGACTGGATGAAATGGGGGATTCAATGAGGAAACTCATGGTTGTTCTAAAACAACTATCACGGAGTCATTATCAACAACTTGTACCTTGGTATGTTCTATAATGCATCATGTACGAGATGACCAATCGATGTGAATGTTCAGGTAATAATTATAAAGGTAACCATTAGGGTTTGTATGATCCTTACATTTGAGGTAATTATGGGTTATTATATGTTATGATGGAAATTGAATGGCATGAGATAAACTTGAGGTTAAAATATGTTAGGATTATTTTTGAAGATTTTATCTTGTATTGGGGAATGTTTTAAGAATTATATAGTTTTGGAAAAAGTACAACATGCAGACCATGTGACAACCTATCGCATCGGACAAAACTACGAGAATCAAACCCACAAACAAAGTGTGACTGGTATTTATCACCTACCACTGGACTACATGAAGTCCCTGGTTAGTTTGACTAATTATGTTTAGTTAGATGATTTTACGAATCAAGATTAAGTTTATTTTGGGTTATCTATGGAAATGATTAACCTATCACGGATGATATGTGATTTGGTTAATTACATTTTAATATGAGAATTTAAGAGCAACTGATGTTATTTAGAGATAAAAGTTAATTTGTACCTTGGACGATTATGTTATTAAATCCTTCAAAAATTTGGGTTTCAATTTTAGTCTGGTTTACTTTGATGAATTTTATAGAAACTTTTTTATTGAATGGTCTTCGTTGAACTTTGGGTTTTTTGGAAAAAATTTGGAGATTCAGAATAGATTTTACTTTTATAAAGGATTATAATTTTTTGGATTATCTGACCTCATACTAACAATTTTGGTTTTGTATTTTGTATAAAGACGTGGGAAATATATAGTTCCATTTTGTGGATTAGGTGATTCACAAGAAGTTGATTATAGTACTCTTAATGCGAACAAGTCTTCCTAAATACTCGTCTTTTGGAGAAAATATGAGTTTGATTAAGGAATCTAGTAAAAGATGAAAGTCTATGTGAAAAGTAAGTATTTTCATTATGATTTAGTTAAGCTTAAAAATAAATTCCTCAATGAAGTGTAACATAAAACAAAAAATGTTGTCGGTTAACTTTTCCTACTGGGGAATCGAATACCGTTTAACCCATCACATGTTTGTGATTTTTTTATGGTAAACTTTATCTTATACATGTTTACAATCACTCTCCATCAGAACATGACCCTTTGTTTTCTCCTTCATATCCATATTTTCGTACATGGAATCTTATTATGGGTTAACTCTGGTAACCTTTGTACTTATCTTTATTTATTTTAAAGTGATTGTATTACTGACTCTTGATCCGATGTGGTATTTTCAATGAAGTTTCAAAGCCCAATTTTAAAATTGGGAGGACAGAATTTCCAAAAGGGGGGAAGGATGTAACACCCCAGGTAAATAAAGAATATGACATTTTCACATTTATCCATATTTGTGAATATAATATTAATATTACTTTAAAGGGGACGCTATTCTTGATGGCGTACCTAATACGCAACAACGAGTTTCTTGGAAATCTTACGTTGCACTCTAATAATAAAATAATATTATTTTAAATGGTAGTTAATGACTAGGCATTGTAATGGAGGGAATATACAGAACTATCTACAAAATGATTATATTTTTTTGTCAAATATTTTTACTCTTTACAATAAATTTTAGAGGATTACTAATGCGAATGAATCCAATTTTAAGCATAAACATTCTAATATTTTTTAAAAGGTCGATTAACCACCTTTTGATGGAGAACCTCTTTTAAATCCACTTTTTTACAATTTTATGTGTTATATTTGACAATATAAAATTCCTCTTTAGAATCGGAACATCAAAATTTACTTTGGGTAAATTTTTGGTATTTTTCCGATAAAGGTCATTTTTTAATGAATAGTTAAAAATGTTGTATTTTAATTCAAAACCACTTTATAATAAAATTTATTTATGTGATTAGATTATATTTGAAATTGGTTTTAAAGTGATATTAGTATATGTTTTTACCATTTAATCCAATATTTTTCATTGGAATTAATTTCACTTTGAAATTGGACTTAAACTAGTGTCAATCTTTTGATATATATTGTTTCATAAAAACACGCTATTTGTCATGACAGCGGGAATTAATTATTAAAATAATTAATGTAACTTATATGATTTGAATTTTTTAAAATATACATCATTTTGGAATTCGGAATATCAAATATAGCTTAGGGTGAAGTTTTGGTATTATTCTGAAAAACTTCAATTTTTGATGAATAGTGAAACCACTAAGTGGTACTTAAAAAACTGATTTTTCATTTAAATCAAACATTACCACTTCTATGTATTTAATTTAAAAAATCCGACATACATGGTATTCATTAGGAAGTAAAATGTGTTTAAATGGGATTAAAATAATTTTTTGGTGAATAGTAACTTTTATGTTTTTTATCGCAATTAGAGGTAATTAGTGTAATTTAAGGTAAAATAAGGTTTTAATAATATGAAATGAACATGACACATGTCCTACCCCCATTGGATGTGTCATGGCTGACCAAGTCAATCCATGGGTCACATGGGGACCCCATGGAGTTATTTGGTTGGAAAATGACATAAATAACTTTTTATATAAAGTTAAAATTAAAATGTCACAAACATGAGTTTTTTTACTAAAACAATTTTTAAATGGGGTTATACAAGTCATATTTTTGACTATAAATATTAATTATAAATCTAAATATATTTCATAAATCATGATAATTTTTTTACAATTTTTAGACATTAAATAAATTAAATTATTTATGACATCATGATGATGCAGCAATTACCTCATTAATAAGGGATTTAAATAAAATGAAAATATAGTGTAAAAACTATAACATAAACTTATCAAAAACCTATTGGATGGGTGGATTTATAATCCTTATAACCTTATCCTTGAAATATATCCTTTTTAGACCTTTTAAATCTGAAAATCATTTTATAATAAAGTAATATTTTATAACTTTCCAAGAGTGCCCCTCATATCCTCTTATAAAAGTCCCCAACCTCTACCACCTTACACAAACCTCTCAAGCCATTGTATCAGACACACCCTGCCCATTTCATCTCTCCACATCCATCTCTTCATCATTGAAGCCTCACATTGGGCAGAATCCTTTTCAAGGAAGCCTTTGAGCTCAAATCAAAGAGAGTAACCCGATTTAAAGGTAATGTCTTCCCTTGTGTTCTTTTGTTTTATTTTTTTTCTCCAACCCCCTAAACTCTTTTTATTATTTTATTTTATAACAACACCAGTATATTCAATATACTAGGATGTTTTTATGTGATGGATTAGAGCTACACATACACAAACCTTCTTCTAATGGTTAAAGAACATACAGTTTCTATGGATGGCAAATTACTGCCTCACGAAACGATTATTGTTTAATATTTTTTTTAGACCATCAAAGGTTACCATTAAGATGTAACTCTATATATATTATATATAATATGTTTATGTTTTCTTTAAGATTCTGTATTTTTCATTTATGTTATACCTTTATGGTTTCCATTATGGGTGAACGTGATATCTTCATTTTAGGAAGTGCAGACAACCGCCCCCTCAAAGTGATTTGATTCATTAATGCCATATGTGGGATGTATAAAGGATGGAATTAATGGTATTACATATTTTATCCTACTGGAATAATAATATAACTTTATATAATTATTATTTCATTCCATTGAATACAAAAAAAATAAATGAAAGTAGCGTTCATGCGTACATACGGCTTACCGTCTCCATGAACGGTACATTTCATTTCTTATCTCCAATCGTTATGTACTATTATAAGTACATATATATAATGGATATATATGTAATATATTACATCTAAATGATTTATATCATTCTGGAATTATAATATACATTTCTCCCATTTTGTTTTAATTCCATTAATATGACAAAAAATGAAAGTAGCGTTCATGCGTACGTACGGCCTATCGTCTCAATGAATGGTGCTTTTAATTTGTTATCTCCAAATGATATGGAATAGTACAAAATGAAAATATACTATATATATATGATATTTAAAACATCAATACTATTCTGGAGATGATGTACCTATAACTACATGGAAAATTCTTTTCCAACAAGTTCAATTTTTACTCATGTACTGAACATCGACAAAAACGCATGATATGAACTCACCTTATTAACCAATTATTATAACATTATAATATGTGATATGAAATGGATAATAATATTTAAAGGAGGTCCTTAAGAAATTATAAATTTTCCAAATTTTATTATTCAGGAGATTAAAGAACGATCGAGTCATGTCAGACACGAGGTAATGGAAACCTACCCCTATCATTCTTTTTAAGTACACTGTTTTATGTCATTCCTTTTAAGATCATCTTTATTATGATTGGGATGTCCTTTTAAATTAATCTTACTGTACTTTTTATTTTCATATGATGATAGACCCTATTTTCTCTCGTCTATCCATTTTGGATGTTTTGATTGGCTCCGTTAGGCTGCCGAATTTTTGTAAGGGATCCAATCTCTCTCTTTTTAAGTACTCTCCTTTATGTCACTTCTTTTAAGCTCCTATTTGTTATGCTGAGGTATGTTATTTTATATTCCTCTTTCTGTACATATTATTTTAATATGATGAGAGACCCTATTTTATCTCATCAATCCATTTTTGGATGTTTTAAGTGGCGCCGTTAGGCTGCCGAGTTTTCGTAAGGGATTTTTCATCTCACTTTTATTCCAGTGAGATTTATGCTACATTTGCCACAATATTCATTGAGTGGTATATGTACTGCCCATTATTCTACTCTTTGTGTAATATAATTTTGTTTCTGATTATTTTCATCTATTTTGTGTTTTCCTTCTTTCATGGGGTGTATGTTTCATACGATACCCAAGTCGGTAAGGGAACCTTTCACCCTCTCCATTTTAAAAGAATTATTTTGTTGGGTATTTTAATTTACATATTCTTATATTGGTATATGTTCTTATATATCCTTATTGATTTAAATTTTATGTCCAAGTGATCAGATACCGTTTTCTCTCTCATCCACTCTTTTTCTGAATTTTGAAGTGACACCATTAGGCTGTCGAATTTTTGCAAGGGAACTTTTAACCCAGTTTTGATTCTTTGGGATAAACTTGTACTCTTTGAATATGTCGTTCTATGAATATGTATGAATGACCACTTATTGTTTTCCACTTCATATCCACTTATATTTGGTGTATTCTTTTGTCACACCTAATTATGTAATTGATTTATCCTTAATCCAAGGATATCGTCTTTGTAAGGGTCTTCGTCTCAATCTTCTTTATTGAGGCATATTTTATTTTACACAAAACCTTTTTTTATACGGTGTATAAACCCCTTTGACTTTTAGGTTTATCCAAAAGAAATCTTTTTTATACGAAGCGTTTTACAAAATGAAAAAAGGGAATGTTTTGTCGTACGTATACGGCGACAACGACTTCTCCACTGCTGTGACCATTATTTGAGTTTCGGCTTCCTCTACAAGCCATACCTTTTTTTAAAATGAAAAATATATACAATACTTTACTTTTTTTCTAATTTGGTATTGAAAATGGTTTTCATAATTTTTTTATATCAATGTGTGTTATTGATATCTTGTGATTGAAAATTGGAAATTTTATGTTTACTTTATGCATTTTTTATATGATACGATTATGTTATTGTTCTTGGGCATTATTATGAAGATGGGTGGTTCCGTGATAAACTATGGGTGGGTGAGCCCAATATAACTCTACAATGTATTGGTTAATGTGAAGGGGTTAAATGTTAAGGTTTCTCCGAAGAGATTTAGGGAATATACTGTGATGGGTATTCCAAACGTAAACAAGAGGGTTACTCCCTATGTAAGAATGATATGAATGCCTCATGTTACCTTTATGTCTTATGATTTATATGATATATTCATGATATTATGATGTATGTTAAAATGCTTATTCTTTATGGGTAAAGTATGATTTAATTCTTATGTATATATATAATCATGTTTCCTTTCCATACTTTTTGTTACCCTTACTGAGCTTTTTATGCTCATCCCAAGTTATTGAAATGTTTTTCACCGGTCAAGGGAAAGGTACATGATATGATGATAGTGTCAAGGAAGTGTCAAGAAAGAATCCATGTTTATTTTAAATATGTTTCTGTTGATTGGAAAAATGAATATTGTCTTTTATGTAACCACTTCGTTTAAATGTGGAATTTAATGCAGGTTTCATGATCTATTTCTATAAAACTCTAAACCTGAAAAGATACTCAATGAGTAATCTTGTAATAACTCAAGATTAAGTATGGTTTAAGGCTAGGTCATTATACATTCATTATTTTCTAAGATGTTTTCTTTTAAATTGGTAATTCCATCTCAAGATATGAATCCTGAACCTATTGTAAATACATCAGGGGGATGTTTGAGACAGAAAAGAATTACAAGAACCTTCTGATCCTTGTGTTCGAAAAAAATCAACATGAATCCTTGTTTTTTTATTCTAGTAGAGTTTGATATTATTCTGTGTATATATTGGATTTCTATTTATCATGTTATAGCTGACTATAGAGCTAAAGATATTTCTTTGGAAAATTATTTTCAATTTATGTAAAATAATGAACCCTCACTTTTGATGAAATATCAAGAAGATGAGAAACTAGTAAAAGATGGAAATGAATGTTATCTTGAACAAAATGGTGACAAAAAATGGAATGGTTCATATTAATGATGTGCCTATGGAAAGTGACCATATTTATGTTTTTTCTATTAAGTTTCCTTATATTATACCTGATTGAGAAGTTGAATTTATTATTGACTTAGTTCCTGATGTTAATCTAATTTCAAAACTCCCTTATCTAAGGGCTCAAATTTAAATTTGGGAAAAATAAGCAATTGCATGTGTTTTTAGATAACGGTTTCATTCGAACTAGCACATCACTATGGGGTACTCATGACTTATTTATTAAAATTAAAGATGGATCAATGAGAATTTTAATTGATAATAAGGCATTGAATAAAATCACTGTTAAGAACAAGTATAATTTTCCTCATATCAATGATTTGTTTGATCATATATAGAGACCTCAATATTTTTTTATGTTTGATTTGAGTTCAGGGTACCATTAGTTGAAAGTAAAAGAATAAGACATTCTGAAGACCACAGTTCATACTAGATACATCCATTATAAATTTATAGTTATGCCTTTTGGGTTATCAAATACTCCTTCTATATTAATGGATATTATGAATATAATTTATTGTGAGTTATTAGATATGTTTTTGGTTGGATTAATTGATGATATTTTGATATATTTTATAATTAAATAAGAGAGAAAAAGTCATTTAAGGGTTTTCTAGCAAACCTTAAATGAAAATAAACTGCATGGGAAATTCTGCATGTGTGAGTTTTGGTAACAAAATATTTCATACATTGATCACATTGTTTCATAAAATGGCATAATCGTTGATCCTGCTAAAACATTAATTTTTGAATAATGGCCAAGAAACACAAATATAATAGAGATCGATAATTTTCTTGTTTTTATAGCTTATTACTAGATGTTTGTTGAAAATATTTCATAGTTATATTGTACAATGAAATAGTTAACTTGAAAATATGTTATGTTTATCTTGATAGAAAATGGGATGATTTTTTTTCAGGAATTGAAAAGTACATTGGAGAATGCTCTAGTTTTGGAGCTACCTTCGTGAAATGGAGAGTTTGTTATCTATAGTGATTCTTCATTTAAAGGACTAGGTTGTGTCCTTTTGAAGAATAGTCAGGTAATTTCTTTATCATTACGTCATTTGAAACCTCTTTAGTTAAATTACCATACACATGATTCTGAATTAGATGCTGTTGTTTTTTCATTAAAAATTTGGAGGCATCATTTGTATTGGGTTAAATGTGAAATATATAATTACCACAAAAGTTTAAAGTATATATTCACTCAGAATAAATTGAGCATGATACAGAGGAGATGGTTGGAATTAATCAGGGATTGTGATTGCTTGATCCATTACCATATGGGAATATAAAATAATGTAGATGATGCTTAGAGTCAAAAATGTAATGCTTTATTAACCATAATAAGTTTGGAACGAGATCCTTTGGTATTTGATTTGATGAACTTTGGTATAGAAGTTTTTGGTGCAGGAAATATCTCTGTTTTGTTTCAGGTGTCAGTGAGATCAGCTCTACCAGACAGAATTAAGCAAGGTCAGAAACAAGACATTGAGTTGTAGAAAGAGGTAGAGTTGGTTCATAAGGGTATGTTTCCTAATTTTAACATTGATAATGATTTTATATTGAGATTTGGGAAGATATTATGCATGCCTTGTGATTCAATGTTGAATAATGAGTTGTTATGTGAAACTCATATTTTACCATTTTCAGTTCATATTTGCAGTAGAAAGATGTATAGAGATCTTCAATATTATTAATAATGGGATTGAATGAAGAGAGGCATTTCTGAATTTACTATGAGGTGTTTGAATTATTAGTAGGTTAAAGAAGAGAGGAAGTTACTTAAAGGGATGCTTTAATATTCACCAGTGCTAGAGTAGAAATGAGAAAATATATCCATGGACTTCGTTGTGTGTTTACCGAAGAAAAATCAAGGTAATAATTCAATTCGGGTTATTGTAGACTGATTAACTCAATCTGCTCTTTTTGTTATTATTAGAGATACTTTTTCACTTGATCAACATTCTCATTTTCATGATAATGAGATAGTCGGTTTGCATGGAGTTCCCCACTCCATTGTATATGATCGTGATCCCAAGTTTACTTCCAAGTTTTAGAATGGCATTTAGAAGTCATTGGGTACTAAATTAAATTTGAGTACATCTTTGCATCTACAATCATATGGACAGTAAGAACAAAAAATTAATACATTAGAGTACATGTTATGTTCTTTTGCAATAAATTACTAAGAAATTTGGGACCAACATCTTTCATGGGTTTAATTTTTATATAATAATAGTTTTCCTTCCAGTATACAGATTGTTCCAATTTAGGAATTAAATGGGAAGCAATGTCGAACTCTAGAATGTTGGGATGAAGTAGGTGAAGGAAGTTGACGGTACTAGAATTTGTAGAAGATATGGCCGAAAAAGTTCAGTTGATTCAGAAAAATATGAGAACATCTTAGAGTAGGAAAAAAAGTCATACAGATTATTAGAGGAATGAACTTTCTTTTGACCTAGGTTATCATGCTTTTCTCAAAGTTTCTCCATGTAAAAATGTGATGCCTTTTGATAAGAAGAGAAAGTTGAGTCTGAGGATCATTTAACCTTATGAAGTTTTAGAGAATGTTTGATCATATGTGTTCAAATTGGATTTACATCCATGTTTATCCTAGGTACAAATTTTTCCCATGTTTCAATGTTGAAAACTTTATGTGAGATTCATCTCATGTTTTGAGCCCAACAATCATTTAGATGGATGAGAATCTCTCTTATGAGGAACAACCAGTCCAGATTCATGACTGAAGAGAGATGGGTTGCGTAATAAGGTAATGCACCAGGTAAAGGTTCTATGGAAAATCCTTATCATTGAAGAGGCAATGTAGGAATCTAAAAATGCTATGAAGAATAAATACCCCCACTTATTTGATAAGTGAATAAAAATTGAGAGGACACAATTTCAAAAAGGTGGGGAAGGATATAACATCCCATTTAAATAATGAATAATACATCTTTATAGTTATTAATTTTTGTGAATTAAATATTATTTTTACAATAAAGGGGGTGTTATGTTCGATGGAGTACCCGATACACAATACAGGGATTCTTGGTAATATTACATTTCACACAAGGCTGAGTTATACTAAAAAATAAAAATATTATATTATTATTTTAAATTGTTCTGAATGCCAAGCCATTATAATGGCGGGAATGAACAAAACTAACTACCATATTATTTTACATGTTTTTTAAATGTTTTTACATTTATCCTATAAAATTTATAGGGTTAAAATGTCAATCAGTATAATTTTAAGCATAAATACTCTAATATACTTTAAATTGTCAATTTACAGTCTTTTAATGGTGAACCCTCTTTAAATATTGTTTTAACACATTTATATGTTCTATTTTACAAAAAAAGCTTCTTTATAATCATTTCATCAAAATTTACTTTGGGTAAATTTTTTATATTTTTATGATAAAATTAATTTATTAATGTATAACGAAAAATATGTTATTTTAATTTAAAACTATATTTTAATATAATTTATTTATATGGATATATAATATTTTAAATTGTTTTAAAAGTTTAATTAGTTTATAATTTTACCATTTAATCTGATGTTGGTCATTTTCAACACTTTTTATTTGAAATTGCAAATAATTAAGTGTCAATATTTTGATAATTATTATCTTTTAAAAACACACATTATTTTTGACAATGGGAATTAATTTGAAATTAATTAATGAAACATCTATGCATTGAATTTGGTAAAATAGTAATCATTTTTTATTCAAAATATCAAATTTATCTTGGGCTGAATTTTTCGTATTTTTCTGAAAAAATGACAATTGTAGATGAATTGTGAAAACATTGAGTAATAGTTAAAAAGCTGTCATTTTCATTTAAATGAAATTTCAACCCTTATGTGAATTTAATTTCAAAAATTTGACTTAAATGGTTGTTAATATTATATAAAATGTGGTTCAATAAGAAGAGAATATTTTTTGGGGTGAAATGTAATGTTTAACTTTTATTTACGGCGGTTAATGGTAAATAGGGTAATTCAAGGAAAAAACAATATTATAATTTTATAAAATTACATTAAAACATTTATTAACCTTATTGGATGAGTAATGGATGATCAATATAATCCTTTTGTTAGACTTTTTTCCTTTGAAAACCAATTTTTTAAGATAATAATATTAATAACTTTTTTTAAAAAATAATAATAAAATATCGTAAACATGTATTTTTTTGATAAAACAATTTTTTTGTTGGTTTATATAATTTATATATTTGACTATAAATATTCATTGGGAAGATAAAAAGATTTTATAAATTATGATACTTTTTTTATAATTTTTAGAGATCGAAAATATTTAATTATATATGACACAATAATGATTATGTGTTTACGTCATTAATAAATGATTGAAATAAATATGATTATAAGGATTAAAAGAATACTCAAACCTGTCTAATTATTAATTTTAAATTTATAGTGAGTAATCATATATTAAAATTTAATATGTTTTTGTTATTTAGAAATCGAAAATCAATATATAAAAAAATAATATTTTCACACATTCCTAAAGATCCCCTCCTCCCCCTTATAAAAAGCCCTCATTTATAAGCTGTTACTCACACCTCTCAAACACCATGAATTATCCAACATATCCCCAAATTATAATTCAAGATCACTCTCTTCCTTCTAGAATCCTTACCTTAGGTAGAAGGATCTTCAAGAAACCCTTTTGGTTCAAACCAAAGGGAACTACCCGATTTAAAGCTAACGTCTTCTCTTAAGTCCTTTTGTTTTATTTTACATTTCCATACCCTAATTTTTTTTTATTCATTTCCTTTATAATAACACATGTATCCTAAATATACTATTTTTTTTGTTATGAGATGTATTTGATGTACACTTTCACACACCTCCATCTAATGGGTAAAGAACATATTGTTTCTTTGGACGGAAAACTGACGCCTCACGAAATGATGATTGTTCAATATCCTCCTACCACCTCTTATGGTAGAAATTATTATTTCACTATATTTATATATGATATATATTATATTTATATTCTTTCTATGCTTCTTTATTTTTCATTTATAGAATAAAATTTTGGATTCCATTGTAGGTAAATACGATGATCACATTTGAGGAAGTACAGACTACTGCCCCCTCAAAGTGATATGACTCATTCATGTCATACATGGAACCTATAAAGGAAGGTGTTTATGATATTACATTTATCATATTATACAATAATTCTAAAATACTTATGTATCATTATGTTTTAATTCAATTAAATGTGAAATATAAATGAAGGTAACATTCATGTGTATGTACGGTTTACCATCTCTATGAAAGGTGCATTCCATTTCATAGCTCTAAATGTTATGTAATAATATAAATACATATATATACTGGATATATATGATATATATGATATCTAAATCTTGAATCAAATTCTGGATATAATTCACTTTTGACCACATGAACATATTTTTAATTATAAGAAGTCCATTTTTGACTCAAGTACCATATATCGACAAATGACCATTATTTACATAATTGATTACACAATGTTTATAGAATGGTAATAGGTGATTTAAAAATAATTCTAAACACGAAAATGTTTCTTAGGAATTTATAAATTAACTTTAAATTATCATTCAAGAGATTAAAAAACGAATGGGTCAAGTCGAACATGATGTAAGTGACTTCGTCTCAATCACCTTTCATTTAGTCATATTTTGTTTTATACACAACATTTGATTATACACTATATAAACACTTTTTCCATTTAATTTCATTAAAATGGAATCTTTTTCTATGAGGCATTTTATTAAACAACAAAAAATAATCTTTCTTTTAACGTAAATGGGAAAACAACCATTTTTTCTACCGTGAGTATTATTTGATCTTTGCATTCCATAACAAGTCATAATGTTTTTAAAAAGAAAAATAAATATCATATACTCTTTTGCGTATTTTTGTATTGAAAATGGTTTTGATAATGTATTTTTATTTCCAAAATATATAAATAATATATTGTGATTGAAATGTGTAAATTTTATCTTCCTTTTTGTTTATTTTATGTCTTATGAATATGTTATGGTTCTTGGGAATTGTTTACGTATACGGGTGGATCCATGATAAGCCAAGGGTGGGTGATCCTGAGATATATCTCCAATGGGTTGGGTAATGTGATGGAGGTAAACATGAATGTTTCTCCTAATATTTTTTGGGAATATACTATGGTGGTTGTTCCATAGGTAACTCCCTATGTAGCTATGAAAGCTACAACGTAAGTATGTTATTGTTGCCACAAGTTAGCTTTAAGATTTGTGTTTACTATATAAATCATATGATTTCATGAGGTATGTTAAAGAGAATATGTTATGAATGTTTTGATGAACTAATGTTTTCATTATTTTTTTAAACCTTACTGATCTTTTTATGCTCATCCAACGTTTTGAAATGTTTGTCACATGACATAATGATGAGTATGGTCAATGATGGAATTAAGTTAAAGTCATTATGTATAAAACATGGAACTTGACATGGATCATTTTTTTAAGAGTTTTTATTTTATAAATAATGGAAACTAAGTAAAAGTGTCTACTTTGTAATTTTTGAGATGTAATGTAATAGTTATGGCATAATTCTCTAAATCTCTAAACCTGAAAAGATAATCAATGTGAAATACTCATTTTATTCAAGATTATGTAAGGTTTTCGGTTGGCTCCTTCTAATTATCTAATAATATATTAATGTATTTTTAAACCATGATATAAATTATTATTTATCTATTAAAATTCATGTTATTATCATTTTGTAAATGAGGTTATTTTTTACCTTACCAACTATGTTAAATGAATCGTTGATTTAACATTAAAAAAAGTAAATAATTTTATTGTCATTATGAATGTTAATTTATTTGAATATACCATTTTATGTTGTGATTATTATTTTTTGTGAACTAAATTTTTCCAATATTCTAGATAGTTTTATTTAAATAATTATCATAATAAAGTTCATTTTCATCATTATTTCATACAAGGGTTTATATGTTACTTTTTAATGAATTTTTCATATATATCAATATCCCTTTATGTGTGGTATTCTTAATATGGGATATGATATATTGATAACATGTATGTTATGTCATTGGATGTTTTATGATTATAAGATGATGAAATATTTGTGAACTAGTTTCTTTTCCATGGCTTTTTTCTATGATGGAATGATAGATGATCCTATGATATTATGGATCATATATATATATATCCAATTAATTGACTAATGATTTATATATGCAATGATAATATGAAATAGGATCGTTAGTGAACCCATTATCGGATTAAAGGAGACTAGGGAGTGAAGAATATCAATTATTGAACAATTTACAATATGTGATGATGGTCACAGAATTAAATAGTAACTACTAATATGATATTATATTATTTAGATTGTTCTATATTTCCTATGATATTTTCTTATTATTATGATATTTTATCATTGATTATGAATTATTAATTATGATATCACACTATTTTAACTCATGTCTTTTGAAATTCTAATGATTTATGTCATGAAACATGATTTATTATCGATGACTAGTTAGATGTGATCTTTTTAAGTTATCATCATGATATTATAAAATTACTTTTATCTTATACCTATATATTATCATCATTTGATATCCCATGTTTACCCTTATTGTGATTTTATGCTCACTATTTCATATGATAATAGTATAATAGGTTCTGATGAAATATATTATGTATGAAATTTTGTATGGAGGGTTTAATCAAAGAAAGCCTTTGTGGTATATTATAAAGATAATTCACAAAATAAGTATATTAGGAATCAATTACTCGATGAAACAAATACATTATGATTTCGAGTGATGTATTATTGTAAAATTCCTAAAATATTCATTTAAAATGATGCAATATTTAATAATTACTACACTTTTATCATCTTTTTAAGGGTACCTAATCTTTCCTAGGTCTAGAAAAAGTAGAAAATAAAATTCTAGGAACCTATATATGTATGATCCTTAAACATATATAGGTATATTTTTATTTTTATTTATTTTAAACATTATTTAAAAATAATGTATGAAATGGTTTTCATGGATCTGAAAGGTATCAAGGGAATTTAATGTGATTGCGATGTAGAAATTTTAAAAATTGGGAAGAAAACACATTAAAAATAGTCATATCATGGTTACTATTAAACATGGACAATAACCTTGCATCTAGAATGAGGGGGATAATAATTGTAAAAATATTTCATGTTTTCTAGGTAATAATGATGATTGGGGAACCCAAATTCTAGAGCAGTTTTCATGGATTATATATGGTTTACTAAACCATGCTGCCCTCCAGGGAAACAATGTTAAGAAGATTTGCATAGATGTTTAGGCTCACACATTTGGAAGATTATTTGATAGTTTATGCTACCAAACCTTCTTCCTTATTAATGGATAAAATATTACCATTTTCCCTCACAATATAATTATAAATTCCCCTAGAATTATAACCCACATAAATACTATCATTACTAGGTGTATCCCAAGATTCTCCACCTCTTATAAGTCTTGAGAACATTTTATTACAAGACATTAGGATTTCAATTTCATATGATTTTATTCACTTGGTATTTATATGATTTTTTTCCTTCTACTCATTGGAAGGTTCAATTCATTATTACCCCTCATCATTTATATCTAACATTCTATTTTTCTAAGGATATAAATGTTGTTGTGATTATGGCTATTTAATCTCAAATCTAAATTTGAGGTTAGAAAAATGTATATCATTGAATAATTGGTAGGTTGTATAAGATCTATTTCACATATACATTATAATTATACATTTGTATATATTGTCTTAGACTTATCCAATGTGTGGAGTTCCTACATCCTTAATTTATGAAAAATTTTTGGCTTAAAATTGATGTCTTTTACCTTCCATGTATCATTTGAAATCCCTTGGTTATTTTGAGATTGAATATACGACATCACATGGTGTGTGATGATTCCTTGAAATAGTAATGTGGTGGTGTAAATGTGAATGTTTGTGGTTTACAATATTAACTCTGTTAGGATTTTTTGTTATCCCCATAGCATGATTTAATGTAGTACATGTGATAACATTATAATAAAATGTTCGATGAAATTTTAATATGATTGAATAGATAATGGTTAGAGTAAAATATATATCTTATTATTTGGTTAATCTAGGAAACCATCTTAATAATGTTTTGGATAGTAGACATCAGTGAATAATGGATGATGAAATGGAATGTCATTATTTTCAAAATGTGTTAAAAGAACAATAATATTTTACCATGAAACTTTTTAAATTTTCTACATTTTGTGTTTTTATACCCATGATATAGGATGTAATGATTATTATACTGTATTTAGATGTCAAAATTTATCTCTGGGAACCAAGTATTTTTTACATGATTTAGGTGTCAGAAAAATGATAAAAAAAATAAAACCACTTCAATATGGTATGGATACCTCATTCTAATGATTTATTGTAGAAATAATTGAACATTAATTTATAATTTAATTTAATTTACTTCAGTTTATATAATCTGATGATTTATAGATCATCCGAATGTATTGGGCCACAGCATGCTTGGTTGGAAGTTATGTGACTTTGGAGCATGAGGGAAAAGATGTTAGTTAATATGTATTTTATAATACATTCCTTGAATTATTTCTATGTCTATTATTTCATTATATAATAATATTCAATATTTATTTGGCTAGATATTGATTTAAAGACTTTTGGCGATGACCTACTAAGTAGTACCCACACCCCTCTTAGGACACCCTTCATTTTCAAGTTAACATCATGGTTGTAGGTTAGGACATGATCAAAGTCTTGGTAATAAATGGATTTTTTGGGACTTAGGGGATGGATCACATATTTGGGGACCAATCTTGTTTTGGGGATAAATTTTTAGTATTTTCATTTTGTGGATTTATATGGTTTTTAATTTTGAACATGATACTATCATGATAAAGAATCATTAATTAATTAGATTGTTCATGCTTATCCAATATTGGGACTTCTTTATGTGATATGTGGTTACCTTTTATTTAGTATTTATTCATATTTTTTCAGTTGTTTTAATTTTATAATGACAAAATACAATCCCCATTTTCCTTGATTGATCCTCACTAGTAGCCCGTACCATTCAGCATATGGGGAGGCACCCATGATGTTGTATGGAGAACATGATAAACTAATATTTGAAGTGATATAGTATTAAACACTAAAAATTGGTATCATAACACATTAATTTTAATTTTAATTTATATTTTGGAATAGTATATAGTATAATATGATGTGTCATTTATTCTTAATGTTCTCATCCCTCCAAGTAGCGTTCTTTTGAGTAGGGGTGATTCAAGGGATGAGACTATAGTTTTCAGAGATCTCTTGTTTTTTGTGAGATTTTATTTTACCTATGGTGATAAAATTTAGATATATACTATTTATTTATGAGAATTACATTTTGTATGGTACAACATGCGATTATTTATGCATTAATTATTTCAAGAACTTATGTTTTTTTGGGACATGCATAAAATCAATCATAAAAGTATATTCAAGTTATGTTCATTATTCTATTAAATATAAAAAATGTTTTTTGAGATATAATATAATTTCCTAATTCAGATAATTTTTTATGTAAATTGTTCATATTATTGATATTTGACCTTTTTTATGATATTTAATTTATTTTTCAAAATATTGAAAATCCAAAAAATTATAACCTAGAATATCACTCTTACACCAAGTTAGTAACTGGACCAACATAGGGATGGGGTGGTGTAGTGATAGGGTTCTGATCATATCTGTTGAGTATGTTCATATTTCATATCATTATTATGGATAGTAATTAACAATCATATATATAACCATTTATATTATATTTTATGTGGCATTTTTTTCAAATTTTTTGAGGAATGCCACCATTTCCATGTATGTTCGAAGAGAGATGCAAGGAAACGTATATAAATGAACCTCTAGTAACAGAACTATTGCCCTTATTTATTATGCATGATTGGGAGTAAGATAGATTTTGTGGGATCTAAACTTATTTTATATAGCTAACAGAGAGGTATCTAGTGGTAGTTGCAATGTTCATGCTTGATATAACCAATGAGTTCCTGTTGTGACATCCCCTGACTTTCAATGGATGGTGTGGTCCTAATGTAGCTATGTTTTAATTAATTACATATACAAAAAACATCATTTTTTGAGAACACCTTTCGATATGTATATTGTGATGTTGTCTTGCATGTTGTGGAGGATGATGAAGCACATGTAGGATATTCAAGTCCACGATTAGCAGTATCGAATGATATACATCAGTTGTTTTCATATTTTTTATACCCAAATTCCACGGGAAAAAAATAAAAAAATTTAAAAAAATTTAAATAGGTGAATATATTGGTGATGAATTATAATCACCACTCATATGACCCAGATCATTTTTTAACATTGTAAGGAGATATTGAAGATTTGGAGTCATATTTTATGGGTGGACTCAAGTATGAGATCAAGTCAGTAGTAATTAATTTTAAAATTGTAAATTAATTATGTTAGTAAATTATGATCTCAATGATGAGGGGAACCCAAATAATGCATCTAATTGTTGGCATATAGTGTTTTCTGAGATTTGGTATTTCATCCTCAGGTAATAGAAAGCACCTTTATGAGAACATTCACTAGGGTAAGGGAAGGAAGAGAATATAGAGGAGATTAACGTCTTCTCTGTGTAGTGGTCATGTGTGCTACTATAATTGTACTAGACTTCATCAAATGATAGGTCAGTGTCCCCCACCGTATGTAGAGTGTCATGGTTGTGGTATATTGTGGATTATACTGAGGTTCTATTGGAACCCTCTATATATGGTAACTAATGGGTGATCTAGGGTGATATAATGGACTGGGATGGGATCTTCTTCCCCACATTAGTCTGGATGATTGATTTTAAGTACACTTACTAGTTAGGGTGTATAATGTAAAGATTTAGGAAATAATGTTCACTATTTTGAAATTATATCATCTCATAAGACTTAGGAAGGAATTTATAGAATATGGAAATGTAAAAAGAATATAGTTCAACCTTATCGCACTAGTAACGAGGCTTGGTATTTTATTATAGAATGTATAACTCAATTTTTTACAATATCATTTGGGTTGATTGATATTGGATCTTAAAGTTCATTTTCAACCTCCCATTTTGTGAATGTTTTTGGAATACAATGGAATTATTATATGGGGATATGTCTATATACATTATTCAAGGAGTGCAATTAGTGTTTATTTCTAATTGTATACGGTTATCCCTTAATATAGGTGGGTGTATTTTTTGGGGAATTTTTCATGCATGACATGCCTTTATATTACATCAATTAGGAATGGAATTGTTATTTCATTAATAATATCACATAAAATGTAACCATAATAGGTTCAATTTTATTATCATGAGGGAACAACTATGTTCACCCCTAGTAATGGTTTATTCAGGCATTTCATGTATAAAATTCCAGTTAGAATCTATAGAGATTACAACCTAGGATGTGAGTCTTATTATAGATGGTTCAATATTGTGGATAGATTTCTTCCCTATTATAGTGGGTCTATTTTGTTATATATTTGTTAAGGGAATTTCCAATAGGCCACCAATGATATAGAATGATTTTTACATTAATATTGTTCTTGGAACAACAATATTTTCAATTCTTCTTTATAAAATTGAATTTTTTTAGAAGAAATATAATAAGTCTCAATTGGATGAATTAGAGGATAAATTGTTTTCTCTGGTGAGTACATATCCTTGGGTTTCTCTAGTTTTCTTTTCAATTAAGGATTATCGAAGGGTGAGATTATCTATCGATTACAAGAAGATGATCTGGATGAAAATTAAAAACAATTTTATTATTTCTTTTCTTCAACCACTTAGAACAGTCCAGGGGTTCCTATAAATTCTTCATGATTTATTTCATATTAGAGTATAGTCGGTTTTTTGTGAGAATATCTAATATAAAATTAACTATTTTTATAAACATATATGGAATGTATGAGTTCATTGTGATTTTTGGGAAAATGAGCACACTTTTTTAGAATTAGATATTCCATAAATATTTTTATTATTTTGGTGTGGTATTATGGAATGAAATCATGGATTACTCTCATTAGAGAATGATTATTCCAAATATCCTGAAACCTTCTTGAGTGTGTCGAGAGGTAATCAAATATATATAAAGATAAATAATAATCATTTATTGATTAATAACATGCACTTATTGGGTTAAATTATCTCAAATGATAGTGTATAAGTTAACACAAAAATGTATTAGTAGTTGTTTCATAGGATTACTTGAAGAATGTTTTTAAATATCAAATATTTGTAGGTTTATTAAACTATTACAGATTGTTTATCATGGAATTTTCTCACCTTGATGGGTTGGTATCAGGTTTAAACAATAATATAATAAGGCTTCTATTTTCTAGATCATATTATAATTCTACTCAAGAGCATAACTATTATTTCAACAAATCATTAAGTCTATCCTTACATGAACTGCATAAGGAATATACTATACATTAGGATAGAAATAATATGTGCTTGGACCAGTATTGTCTCATGGAGAGAAGGTCAATGATTATGGATTTTTGATGTTAAGGCCACATAAATGGAACTATCATACACATAATCTCATGTTGGAAATAGTGGTTCATGCCTTATAATGTAGGAGGAATTATAATCTAGGTGAGAGGGGTACTATTGATACTAACTATAAGAGACTCAAACATATATTTTCTTATAATGATATAAATCATATGAAGAAGATATCATCTAAATATGTGAAATATATCAATTTTAATCATGAATATATTACAATTAATGGAAACATTGATTCTTATTATCCTTTTTGGAAGACATAGAAAAATGTGGTATGTGATACTAGTTCGAAGTGGAAGATGACTGACTAATTTCCTAAGATTTATATAGATGTTTAAAATGAGAGGGAACTTATGAAAATCATTTCATTATTCATATTACCCACAATTATGAAATTTTTTAAGTATATGATGTATTCTATTATTAAAAACTTATTGTTGTGGGATAATATTTTTAGTTGGGAGATACATCTTGACTGTGTCATCGATGGTGGTGTGGTTATCCATTTCCATGGTCAGATTTAGGTGTCTATGGATATGAGTTAGAATATTATTTTATTTTCAAGATTAAAAGTGTGAGTTTCACCTTGGCCTCCCCAAAATATATAATGATCTTCATATATAGTATTTTAGTACTGAAATGAAGAAGTAGATCATTGGGTTAATGGAACAGTAATATATCTATTAATATGTGAAGGTAGACCATGAATATATTTTTAGTCTATTACATCACCTTGCCATTATAGAATGGATGTGAAATGATGTAACCTTAGATTTTTTAATGGAATTACCTATGAATACTTAAAATGGTGGCATTTTAATGGTTATAATGGACTAGTTGAAAAAGGTATCCCCTTTCATTTCAATTCTAGAGACTTTCACACATGAAGAGTTGAGTAACCTCGTTGTTCAAAAAAACATATGTTTCAGGGGGTGATTTGGTGTATTATTTTAAATCATGATACATGTTTTAATTCATAAATATTGAAATGATTGCATATAGTATTTGGTAATAAGTAGTTTTTACCATGGCATACGACATACAGTTGAATAGGAAATCTTTGAAAAATATCATGATGTTGGAGGAAATGTTGAGATTTTGTATCCTATATTTTAGTGGAACCTAGGAGAATAAACCAATGAATTTTAGGATTTTTTATTAAAAAAGATACAAACTGACCAATCTAATTTCAACAAACATATTACTTAAGTGTCGACCTAGTTAATCACCTCAATTCAGGATCAAGATTAGTGAATCATAATTGTTGGCGCAGAGTCTCGTAGAGGAGACTTCGTCGAATGTCCAATTTATTTGAATGTATATAGATATATCATATACTATACATAATTTATATGCATATTAACACCATTTAAGTATAGATTTTAAAATTGCTAACTATGTATTATATATGATATCCCCAAAAATAGGTCAATATAATATTTAGAAATTGGATATATTGTGCCCTAGCTATGTTAGTCTATTATATACTATTGAGAATATTGGTCTTGTAACATCTCATTTGGATCCCCCATATTTTTATAGTAATTTTCATGATTTTATTCATTTTTTATTCTTTAGTTGTATCAACTCATCACTTTTTCATTTGAATGATGTTTAACTTGAAGTAGGTGAGTCTCTTAAAGAGAATATGATTCATATTTTGGATCATAGTTAGATATATATTTGGGTGTATAAGTGTTAATTTTTTATTAGTGTTCTAGTATTTGGGGTGTGTTAGGAGGTAACATGGTCGAGTGATGATGATATGAGGTCCCAATGGCAAGTAGTTTATAACCATGGTGGCTTTGTGATACTTGTGATCAATTCTATAGGATGAGTGTTAATATAAATGGGAAGTTGTATGATCCCTACTCATATAAAGGTACATTTTTTTTATTATTTTACGGTAACACCAATTTGAAAATAATTTATTGTTATCATTTCAGGATTAAAAAATGTATCAGAATTAATTTTAGGGTTTCGGACTTGGATATTTGAGAAATAGTTATTACAACATGTGGAATAGGTTTTAAAAATATAAAATAGTATGAATACCTTGAACATAGATAAATAATGACCCTAATATATTAAACACCACTTGGTTTTATTAAAAAATTTCATCACATATCTTGTAACCGTGATATCATCCATTTAACCATTAATATTTTATAGAATTAATAAATTTCTACATTAATGAAGATTATTTTATTCATAAACTATTATGGAATATCTGAATACATACTATTTTATGATTTAATGTGGGTTCTATAAATACATAAAAAATTATTTAAAAATAATTCCTATTAATATGATCATGTTTATCAAAGTAATCATGTTCTATTTATCATTGACAAAAACCATTACCTAGTATTTTAAAAACCCCAACACGTTTTATTTAATTTCACAATAAATCTTTTATTAGATGGATACCATTCAAATATTAATTATTAACTTCAAAAATCATTTCATGACCCTTAAAAAACCCTTCACCTATTTTTTTACACTGGATTCATGCTATATTGAATGTGATTTATTGATTAAAAAATTACAATTTCGTTCTTAATAACAACAACATTAGAACATTAAAATAATAAATTTATCAATTATATTAGACGCTATATTGGTTAAAAAATTATCACCCTTTTTATAATCACTATAAAAATGAACAGAAATCACCATACCACATTGAAAGAAATTATTAATATAATATTTTTTTTAATTTATGAGGGTAAACAATAAATGAAGGAATAAAAATAAATAATGACTGGTTTGCTTTTAGAGGATATTTATACATTCATTTTTATTATTATGTAATCATAAATATATTAATCTATATATATGTACAATAAATTACCATTAACCATAATAAATAAACTCATTGAGATTGTTTAAAATTATACTTATGCATATATGCTGACTTGAAACATCACACACACATAGAAACACATGCATATTTTGAAATTACAACCCTCGATATTAAAAAAATATCCAAACATATACACTCAATTAATAAGAGGTTCATACTATGTTTGAGAAAATAAATATCATTAGCTTCATTTTTATTTCCCAATATATTACTATAATAATAAATATAATAAATGAGAAAGCATGCAAAAGCACTATGGCATATCCATGATATTTTTGTGGAATTTTTTTATCAAAGGCCAAATTTTTAATAAATTATATTTTTGTAATTGTTTGGTTAAAGAATCCATGACGATATCCTTTAAAGAAATAAAATAAATTCTCAAAAATCCTTATTCAATATGAAATGTTCTAAAATGGTACTTGATAAATCCATAATCAATTAAAAATTTTGTAATATATTTATTTAATTAATGATGGATCCTTTATTACCACAACATAAAAAATAATGGTTACTTTACTTACACAATGAGATACATTAGTGTTGTGTTTATCAACATTATTTATATACCTTATTGTGTCATGGGAACACATTTTTTTTTCATCTATACAATATGAAATGTGTGGTTTCATCTTTAATTCCATTTATAATTCATATCTCTTATGAAAAATACTTTCCCATGTGTAGACTTTAGATGAATAGAACCTCCAAAGAAATATATATAAACATATCGAAAATAAAAAGAATTTTTTTCCTTTAAAAATATATAAAAAAATATATGGGCCTCAATTAACCATAGAATTAGGTTTAGTACTATGATATAAGACCCTATTTATTCTATTTCATATATCAAAAAAATTCCCAGTAAAAGAATTAAACACTTTAGATTATATAAAAAAATAAAACACCTAATATAACCAATAATAAGTTTTTTACCAATAATATTAGAGTATAGATTCACATTTCCATTTAAAAATTAATCTATTCATCTTAGGTATGATTCTAATGAGAATGAAAGATGAGATTATAAACTATAGAAATTAAATTTCCCTTGAGTAACATCATCATTGAAAGCATCATCATCACAATAAATACCCTCTTTTATTGTAAAATAACTTACATACAATTTAATTTTTTTAATAAAATATAATATTGACAATAAATATGACAATAATTTGATTTTATGAATATAATGGTCATTATTATTAATTTGTATAATTTTATTTCACGCTTTTTGTCGTTTCTGAATATATATATGCGTGTATTTAGTATTTTATTATTAGTTATGAAGAAAGTTCATCTAAAGGATTAAATGGTCATTAATTGGTTATTAAGGAATCATGAGGCTCACCCATTCCATTTTTTATAACTAATACCAATAATAAATAGAGAATGCCTGAATTATAAATATAAATAACTAGGGGTCATTCCACTTATTAATATTCAAGTACAAATAGAGTTAATTTTCACAAATTAAAAAATATTAATCATTCATTGATAATGATGTTCTAATAAGATATATTGTGAATAATTTTATATAATTTAATTTTGGGACAAGAATCATTTGCATTCTATTATGATAAAATATATAAAATTTCACAAAATAAATTTTTATGAAATTGATTTCTAAATAAATGGAGAGTTCTTAATGAATCAATGAGGATTTTGAAAATAGGTACGAAATAGAAGAAAAGAAGAAATATTTATCAATAGAATTCATGAAATTAAAAATGAGAAAAGGGATTTCTATCATTTTTATATTTTATATGTCAAGTCACACTATTTTTCCTAAAAAATATTTAATATCACGTATTGATTGAAACTCGGTGAACTATTTTAATATCATTCATAAATAATTCATTATTCTTATTAAATTTACTTTTATAATGTTAAAATAATGATATGATACTATTAATTTTCAAAAAAATTGTTGATTTGAATTTTTTTATCAGGTACATTATTGATAATTTTAAATTTATATTCAAATAAAATACTCAAAAGTATGTTTATATTGACATGGGAACAATTATAATCATCACCCTTGGCCTAATTATATACATATAATTTTTTTAGTAACAATCAAAAAATTATTTAAAGGTACGATGAATTTAAACATTTTGTGGAATATAAAGCCTCAACTACATCATTTTCATTTATTTTATAAAACATTCTAAATTTAAATTTCGTATAATATTTTTATCAAAATATTAGTTTGGAAATATTTCATATGAAAATGAATTTCATATATATTTTAACTTTATAGAACTATTCCATATGGTTTGACCCAAAACTCCGATAATAAGACTATGTATTAAAAGAACATGGGATTTTAAATTTCATAAATATGGTGTCTTCTTTTGATGGAATTACAATGTTCATAGGGTTATTATTTAGGATGTTTTTTCAATTTTTGATTGAAATAATTTTTTTAATTGTCAGTTTTTTAACTTTATTCACTCCTTTTTATTTTTATTTGATATTAAATTGGGTATCCTACTATTATAAATTTTAGCTAATGGAATTGGTTGATGTCCTGAAAATATACTAGGGTAAAAATTGAAGGGGAATAATTATTTTATTTTGTCTTTAAAATTGATAAATACTATATTATGATACAAAAATAAAGTAAAGTATATTGAAATTATATAGTGTTAATATTTTTTAGGAGCTATATGTTTATCATGAATAGAGGATTTCATTGATGGATTATTTTAGGTCATTGATGGGAGTTACATATTTGAGCATTATGATAACCTATATTCTCTAATAGACTTATGTTAATAATCAATCTACCATTTGTATGAACCAAAAAATTTCTAGTTTTTATGAATTTTTATTTAAAATACAAATATTAAAATTTAATATATTTTATAAATACATGTAACAGTAAATATTATTAAATATTAATATGAGGAATTTATGTAATGAAAAATTAATTTTTGAATATGTGATTATGTGTACGATTAGATGAATATCCACCCTCAATAATCAAGAAAACATGGGATGTTCTTATCCATAATTTCATAAAAAAATATTTTCCTCCCTCCAAAGTAGTGAATATATTAAATGAAATCCTAATCATTTCGAAGAAGTGGTTGGAATTACTATATAATAGGTTTTAAATATTCAAATCACAACATTCATAATGTATTCATATTGTTTTATATTTATATATTTAATAAAAAGATGTAACTTCATTCATGCCTTAAATAAAATTTATGTTGGATACATCATATGAATAAATAATAAAAAACATATAAAATAACATATTATTTACTTTTTTAATTAGATATCTATAAGCATGTTTCATTATTACATAGATAAAATTTTTAAAAAGAGGGTATTTCATTATTTTGATCATACCATATAATATGAAGAAAAAATGGAATCTATGTAGTTGAAAATAAATTCTAGGAGTTTAAAACAAGAGTATATGGTATACATTATACTATTAAAATTTGTGTTGTTGGAGGAGAGAATATTTGAAGAAATTTTTTTATGTATTCAACTTATATAAACATTAAAAATTTAATAGTTAATATATATTGGTTATATTAGGAAGTGAAAAATTATGAAAAAATATTCCCCTTAAAAATCATTCCTTTAAAAATTAATTAAGATAAAATTGTGGAGGTTAATTTTTGGGAAAAAGAAAATTAAATCCAAATGCATGTTATAAATAATTTTTGAATCTACAGTTTTATATTTAAAACCAATTTCTGAATAAACTATAACAATTTGAAAACCTTAACTGATTATTTCAATAAACTATTAGTAAACATGAATAAATATCAAAACAATGAATCATAATAATCATTAACACTTATCATGAATCCGGTAGAAATTAGAATATTTAATTAGGTTAATTAAAAATATAATGATTGAAGGATGTACAATATACATCCTTAAAAAAATGAAAATCCAAAAAGAATATAAATTAAATTTTCCATACCTGTGAAAATGATCCTGAATATATATATTTAAAAGTAATCATTGAATATAAAATTTGATAAAAATATCGCTAAAAAGTGGCTAATGAGAAAGTGATTTTTGAAAGTGTAAAAATATTATTTTTTGGGTAATGAAAATATGATTTATAAAATACAACCCCAATTTCAATAAATGTCTCAAAAATATTAAAATATTGGTTGTTTTTTGAAAAAATTATTTGAGGTATTTATATATCTAAGAATTAATATTCCAATTTGATAATAATAAGAAAATTTACCAAAATATAATAAATATTCAAAATAAATTCTTTGAAACATAATTATTCCAAATGTGTGTGTGATAAATTTTCCTAATGATAATTTTTCATAAATAATTGAACATAAACTAATGAATATGTTGTTTGACGCATGATGTTATTTTATACCATGGATGTATATATGTATTAAATTAATCAAAACATTTTTTGACTATGGATAGAAAATAAATTTGATAACATAAAATAGATTTTAAAATCCTAGATTGCATGAACTGAAGAGGATATGAATGGATATATAATGTGTTGATATCATAGTAAATTATCCCAGTAATATTTTTGAAGATATTCTGATTAATGATAATAATAAATTTTTCCCAATATAATGTTTAATAAAAAATATGAAATAACATGTTGATTTTCATTAATCCATAATAGAAACTTTATAGAAATATGTAATGAACTCATCGATATAAAAAATATATATCATTTAAAAATTAGAGGGGAATAAATTTTATTACAGGTGAAATACAATGATAAACTAAAATTGAAGTATTTAAATTTTCACTAATTTGTTGGTACAGAAACAATTCTGAAACATTGTAAGATACAAAATTTGTTGATGAAAAAAAATTTATATATGATGAATATAATTATATGAATAAAATATAATAGTTCGACTAATAAATGGTAAATATATTTATAATTAATGGAAAAAATAAAATACTTTATGAAAAAATTGTTCGAATCCAATTATTTAAAATGACCTAAATGAAGAAAGAAAATGTAAAAATATAATGTCATATGTCGGTCAACAAGATGTAAGTGAGATTCATGATGGGTTTAAATTTTTTAACCTATTATTTTTATTTTACTATTATCATGATAATGACTCTATAATGGGACATTATAGAAATTAATAAAATGAAAATGAAATAGAAGAAAAGGGTGATGGTTAAACAATCATAGATGAATTTGTCACTAAATAAATAGTCAAACCATTACTGAAGCCATGATTGAAGGTAAATATAATGACTCTAATGAATCTCTTCCAAATAGCTAATATAACATAAATAATTGAATTTTTTGTTTTTTGTTTTATATAGATAAAATAAATCACCAAGTGTTTGATGGGGATATTTCTAAATTGGTATGTATGTCTTTCACTCCAGGGATTATCCTCCACATATATTTGGAGGGTTTTAAAATGGAACATATATGTTTCATGGAATATATATTTAAATATTAATAATTTTATGATTTTTATATATATTTATAAAAACATTCATGGTGTTGTTAAATTTTCTCAAATTACCACAACATATATATAGATTGTTGTGAGGATAGATTTGTATATTGAGACACAAATTGATGATATAGGAAAGACATTATCACAATAACATTCCATATAAGAATTTTTTTCAGACTAATCCTATTCTATAAAATAATGTCCCTCTCACTAATTCTTAACACACCCACCATATTTTATTTAGGTAATTTCACTATATCTCTAGTATAATGTTTTCCCATTTTCTAAACTAATAAAAGATATAAACTCACATTTTATTTAAATTTTTTTAGTGAGGTGTTTTTTATAACTTTTTCACTTCATTTTCCTATCATTCATTTTAAATTTTATTCAATTGAAATTGTTCATTATTATTATTTTTTAAATTTTTTATATTCTATCATTTTATTTAATATCTCATTTATACTTCCTCAAGTGTTTGTATTCTATAATGATTTTTTGATGATATAGAAACATGTGAATAAAAAAACATGTTTTTTGATGAATAGTTGAATTAAGAATTACTGCTAAAGTCAATTATTTTCTACTAATAGTCGAATAGATGTACTTTATTGAGATCAAGAAGCTGGTTAATTCTACATTGACCTTTATGTTTCTATGTAACATGAATTTTTATATTTGAAAAATTACATTAATGGAGATGAAGATCCCATTAAAGACAAATAAATTATATATCTGTCTAACTCTTTATAACATTTCATTGATGACCACATAATAATAATGAATGATTTAATGGGAATAAATTATTTACCTCTTGGTGGGGGGATGTTAATTCAATCAATGACTTATCATTGGCTTACATAATGGGAATTGACAAACTTTTGTGTGTGAGTCATGAACATAAAAATCATAGAGGATGAGATTATTTATGAACTAAAACCACAATAATAATATGATAGTAATGATGTTATTAAAAGGCGAAATCATGTGACTGTGTTAATATTAAGAGCATAAATTTCTTTAGTAAAATGATTAAAATACCTTGTTTAAAATTACCTATTTTATTTTATAAAAAAAGGAATTAAATCTATAAAAATATGATTTCTACGTATTTTATTGAGATTTTTAACCCAAATAGTTAACCAACTAATATTCAAGGTATTTTGAAATATGTTATTTCCAATTAGTGAATCAATGAAATCAATGATATTACCCCTTGACTGAAATTTTCTTCTCCCCTAAGGTTCTGTATGAGATCCATCGATTGAGAATACAAATCTATAATAGAATACAATATTCTTTAAATGGTTGAATCGTAAAGCAAATTTTGGCTTCAAATTTTAAAATATTACGTTTTTGAATTCCTGACATTATAGGAACATACCCACAACTACAGCCACAAGCAAAAGAGTAAGTAGTGATGTATGAAAATTAATGTAAAATAATAATTTCTTAAGGTATTCATATAATTCTAATAAATATATTATAATTTTTCTTAATTATTCACTTCCATAGTATTAAAATAAATGTTTACACATTTTATAATCAGAAAAACACACATAAAGGCCAGATATATATCACCTCTCTTGGTTGGAAAATTTTAAATTCATATATATATATATAATTGAACCACTAATAGTTTCAGATATATAATATCTTTTTTACCCATTATTATTTGGTTACACATAAAATTCATTCCTTTTAAAATTACTTTATGATGTTAGATATTTTTGAAAAATCTATTATCGTTGATCCTCATTAGAACTGTCTATGATATAAATTTTTTACGTATGAGGACTCTGACCACATGGAATATAAATAAGATCATGTTTTTATTAAATTTCATATTTAATTTAATTCTTTAATAGAAACCATATTATCATTCTATGAGTATTTTTCACATTTTTTGTTTTTTTTATATATCTTAAGTTAATATAAATATAGGAAAGAAGATTTATTTTAGTTTTTACCATTATATTGTTTATATTTTCTTGTAAAAAACATAATTTTATTTGTTTTAATGCCTTAAAAAATTTATATGTTATATAAAACAATGTTTCAATTTGCACAAGATAGAAAAATTTTAAATATGAAAGTAATAGTTTCTTAAACTTTAAATGTATAGTAATCCCTAAGAGTTGTATGATAATTATGTAAGAATCGTTTTGATGTTGAGAATGAAAAAAAAATTGATTATCTATGAATTAAATAATCAAT
The DNA here is from genome assembly GCA_963277665.1 of Viscum album. NCBI lineage: Eukaryota > Viridiplantae > Streptophyta > Magnoliopsida > Santalales > Viscaceae > Viscum > Viscum album. The sequence goes on from OY728128.1 coordinate 332,699,394, forward strand.
ACATATGATTCATTCAGCAATGAAGATGATATATTTAGCTATGTATTTGGAATATAATAATTATACCTTGATTTATTAGTCAAAAATCTAGAAATGTAACTTGATAAATTAGTCAATATTAGTATACAACAAAATAATTTTACTAGAAAAAAAAATAATAATTATAAAAACAATGTTACATAATTTTCAAACAAATTTCCATAAGAAGATAAAATAAAAATGTAATGGTTGTTTTTGGGATGGTTGTGTCTCTAAGCTAGATGATGTATTGGCCATATGGGGATTACAAATAATAATAAAAAATTTATTTTATGATATATAATCTATGAAACATTGATTTATTATTCACATTATGTTATAAATAAATACATTATGATTTTTTATGTGAAATGAAATAAATATCGAATTTTGTGAGTAATTTGAGATATTTTTATATCTTAAATTACAATGTTAATAAAATTCTTGGGAGAAATAATGGAGAAAAATAATGAGTTATTACAGGAATAATTAATTGAATTGATTGTTTAGTATGATTAAATACATGATTTTATTACACTGAATATTATTACTTTCATCTCATACATGTGACAGAAACCTTCTGTATACCCCATTCATATCACATTAAGAACTATTTAGAAAGATATTACTATTTAAATTTTTTCATTCAATTGTAAATATAATCCCCTTGATATACTCATTTTGGATAGATTTTATAAATGTTTTGGGTCTTATATTGTAATACATTATTGTATTTTAAATTTATACAATTTCTGGTTTTCTATCTACTCTATCATTTTGAGTTTCATTATATGCATCGCCATATAAATCACATCATCAGGATGATGGTGGTCTATCGTTCTCTCTTTGATGGGGGAAAATCATTTCATTTAATTTATCTATGTTTAATGTCTCTTTGTTTTGGGTTGGTAGTTTAATAGTAGTGAATCATACCATAGTATGTGGCCCCCCACGCATTTTTATTACAATCATAATCATCATCAATATTATCATTTCTAATATGCTATAACATTACAGTGAATCAAATCTCCAACTAATATTATAGTGATGATGAATGATGATATGGTGTAAAATACATAGTTTGGGTGAGGTTACTCTATATTCAATGTACATTGGGTGGTCTACTCATAATTAAAACATAGTGGTGTAGAGTGATATGTCTAGATATATACATTAAATATGAAAATAAGAACAAATTTTATAATAATAATTATATCAACACTAAGAAATTTATAAATTAAATCTTATTTAACACTATGTTCTTTATATTTTTCATAATTTCAAATACACAAATACGAACATATAAACATATATATATATATATTTCCTAACAAGCAATTTATAAATAATTTTTGTTTGATTTATTATTTATTTTGATTTATATTTCTCGAAAAATGTTAGCAATGATAATATAAAAATATTTATTTCATTTTTCCTCCATGAAAGATTGCCGATAGATAATGTTACACTGTTATACATGATTTGGTAAATATGAATTTTTTTGATTGGGGATCTGTAATAAATCCACACCATCAACATCAATTATTTATTAATTTTATAAGTGGATTATTGAGCAAGGTATGGAATTTCAAGGGTATATTAAATTTTATATCAAGATTTTGAAATTTTTACAAATTTCATGTATGTAATTAAGGTATTAGTTGACAATCATTATCAATAGTCACACATTTTTTCATTAAGAACATACAATATTCCACGTACGTTTCCATATATACTATCCAATTTATGTATCAAGGAATGAACATTACATTTTCAAAATGTAATTTGAGTATATATAATTTTATTTATCCTATGACATAATCAGCAGTATAGATAATTTAAATATTTTAAATTTCCTTCACTATAAGAAAAATATCATTTAGAAGTATTTTTTATAATTTTTTTTCAAAATTTTTTCAAAATGTTTCATTATATTTTTTATCTAATCATTTTTGAAATTATCACAAGTTTATGAGGGTATATTAAAATGTTCTCAATCTTTATATATGGATTTTATTGCATGTCAAAATCATTTCTAAATATATAAAATTTTAAATTATATTTTACTATTTTTTTATAAACATAGTTAAATTTACTTGAATTAACAATAAAAACTATTAGTATATATATATATATATTAAAAAATCAATAATTACTAATAATTTAATCATGTTTATTTTTTATTATTAAATGGTTTTTTAATTGTAAATAGTATTTTTAAAATAATATTTTTTCATTATTTACCTCCATATGTATCTTACATATTAACAATTAAATGTGATTAAAAATAATTATTAATTAGAACATAAGAATATAATAATTATTAGTGAATGATTTATATTAATATTATGTAACATATAATTAATATATCTACATATTAATATAAAAATATAAAGAAAAAATTGAACATATAAATACTTATTAATATATACATTAATAATATATATAGAAATATATATAAATACATAAAAATCTAAAATCAGAAATATATTTATATGATTATGTAAACATATAAATGAGTTCATACATGTAAATAAATATAAACATATATATATATATTGTTTTGTTTTTATATTTATAACTGTTATATATATGTAATTATATATATAATTATATATATATAAATATGTAAATACATGCAAACTTTAATATATACAGACCTATTTATATATAATTATTTAATTCTATTTATATATACCTATAATAATTATTTTATTTATAGTAGAATATATATCTTTGGAATTATATAAATATATATAAATACAGATATATATTATTTAACAATTATAAAAGTGTATAACTATATTTTTATATACAACTATATATTTATTATAATATACAAGACTATTTATATGTCAAAAAAATTAAAAGATAGGGATGAATCGTGTTTCTTGAAAAAAAAACTATATAAAGGATGGTGACAACCACACTAGATATTCCTTCATCAAATACAGATTGATTACAAACCCATCCTTTTGATGAACTGGTTTGGAGCATCAAGGCTCTCATTGTGATGAACCCCCAATCAATTTGGCAACGTCTGCGGCCTCGAACTCATAGGTGATGACCTCACCACCTTGTTTTAGAATGCTTCTAAAGTTCATAATGTTTTCCTACCTTTGTGTCTATATACAAAATACTTATTGGGGCCTCAAAACTAATAGGGGTGACCCTCATCAACATAAAATTATTTCAATCTGGGGTATTTTTCACGAATAAATCTTTGTTATTTATAACTTTTATATCTATTGTTCCATATTCTCAATCTCTATTTAGATAATCAACAACTCTAATGAGATTGACATTAGAAACATGTACCACATTTATATCGTAGGAAACTTGATCAACAATTGTCACTTCACCAACATGTTGTTCATTTTCCAATACCGAGGGCCCATAAGAAACCATTTTATATGTTCATTGAGAGGGAAAGAGTAACCCTATTCTGTTGTTCATAACTATTAATGATGAATCCACTTTACCCTTTCATTTACATCTTCAAGTATTCTTTTTCTATCCAAAATATGAGAAATAGTTCATAATTGAGCCTCCAAATCCATGTCAAGTTTCCCATTCTGGTCATCTAGTTAATCAACAACACCTACAACAATGACATCCCAAAATAAAATTATCGAATAAATTTCCTTACTATTTTCAATACTTGGGCTTCTACTATCTTATTACTCATCAATACCCACTACAAACACTCCAATAGAAGAGGTTATAGGAAAACATTAAGTACATGAAATAACTAGACCATGGAGTAACTCTCTATACAAATAAAGATAATTATATAAGCGGTACACCAATAAAATATGGGAGAATGTACACCTTGGGATTCAGAAGTACCAACTATAGTGCATCTGACCAAACAAGTAGAGTGTTATTCTAGATCTGAAGAATGTTTGTGCTTAATGATAAGAACCTCCCCCTCTTTGATTAATTGTGGATGCACTCCTCCACCAAGAGGGGACCATGTTTAGTATTTTCAAAGTCTCATTGAGGAATGAATTTCATATTCCTTTTGTTCTTAAGGAATTATTTTTCTTCATTCCCACTTGCAAAGAAAAATTCAGCGATCACTGATATCTTGTAATTAGAAAGGTGATGACCAATTATCTTGAAATCCATACAAAACTTGTGGACATTTTCATAATCAATTATTAAATAAGATATTTAAATCTTAATATTGATAATTAGATGATTAAATAAATTGTTACACAAAGAAATATCCACTTAAAAAGTGATCATAGTACCAATGTTTTGAAAAAAAAATATTTTTCAATTATAATGGGAACTCCATCACCCATTAACATGTCATATAAAATCACTATATGAAAAATTACCCAATATACGTAGTATAATTTATTACAAAACTAAAAATAGATGTTTCTTATATTTAGTTTATAAAAATGATGGTCACGTTCTAAGAATTAAAATATTCTTTTCTAAAGTTAAATCATTCAAAGAACCCACTCATTCATCTTTGATTCTACCTTGGGGAATAGAATATGGAAGAAACTGTATCCCATCAATATACATTTCTAATTGAACAAAAACTAGATATTTTAATAAAACATGAAAAAATAAATAATTATTCAATGATTTGACCACATAGAAAATTGGGAGGCACAATAATTGAGTGCTTACTAATCTGAAGATGTAAAAACATCAACCATAGTAACCCAAAGTCAGTTTTCAATTTATTACAATGGATTATATACTAGAGATAAAATGAAAAAGTATTTATTAGATTAGTAGTAATGATGAAATATATACAGACATGGTTCTCTAATTACATTAGTAATTATAAGAATAATTTTAAAAATAAAAATAATCCCCTATCATGAAAATTATTCATTGATTTTATCTTCATAATCTAGTGAAGGAAATCTATAAATGGGTGAGATCAAACACTATATAAGGGTTACCTGAGTTAATTATAATAAAAGTATAATTATTAAGTCATAATAATTTAGTAAAGGTAATTAACGAAAAAACACATTCTATCAATAAACTGAGATTGAAAAATTCATTCCTATATTTTATGACAATGAAAATATCATGAAAAGTAATAAATGAATATTGAATGAAGAAAATGATTAATTATTGGCCATAATTTATCTAAAACATGAACCATTATAAAGTAAATCCGGTTTTTGTTTATGGGTAGCAGCCCATCTGATTCTCCTTGGAAACAAACATAATGGGTTTGTCCCCAACTGTTTTTTCTAATGTGACCTCTTGATGCATCAAAAGACTATCTATAATTGAACCACACGCATCACTGAGCATCCCAAGAATTATTCACTAATAAATTTAATTCATAAACAATATGACATATTAAAATATATATTGATTATATTATATGGATTTATAAATATTTCCCTAATTAAAAATACATTCAAAATATATTATATGTAGAAATATTATATGGATTAGGAAATAATCAAATCTATGATATATGAAATATGGATATTCAAGTTAAATATAATTTCATATAAAATGTGATATTAATGAGGTAGTAGATACACCACATAAAAAAATATTAGTTTCACAATACAAGGTAAGTCTTAGTGAAATCAAATATGAGACAATGTCCCTTTCTTTAATTCCTGTTTAATGTTGTCACATTTGTGACTCCTAAATACAAAATATATTTATTAAAAATTATTCTAGATGTTAATTATTGTAATTTACAAATATATTTATCAATTATAATAATTTGATTAAATGTCTAAATTTTTTCGATGAAATTGATGTGTTTTGAAATCATGTTTTCCATAAAATATTATATTTTTCTATAAATTTTTCTATTTCATTAAATAATAATAATACATAAATATGATTAATTAAAAAATAATATAATTAATTTAATTACATATTTATAAATTATATATATTTAATAGTTTCCATTTATTAATATTTATATTAGAAATGTCTAGGAAATGTCTTCGTAGGTAGTTAAATAACCTTTTATGGGACTTCGTCGAAATAGTGGGAAACGAGAGTATGATATTAATATATTTATTATATATATTACTTGTATAAGATTATAATAATTAATATCATTTTAACTAAATTAATAAATAATTTCGGATAATATGTTTTTAAAAGGGGTTGGGAAAAATGTGTAGGAGAATAAGACAAAAGGGAAGAGTAAATGGAGACATACTCTTCCTTAGTATGGATTCTCTTGTACAACACTATAAATCTATGGATTATTTGAGTTGGATTATTATATGACATGAATATGGATTCTAATAGGCTTAAGAGAGAAAAATAATGAAGATAAATATCTTTGGAATTTGTGGGATGAGTAATTCTCCAAGGGAAATAAAAGGGATTATTTAAACTAGAGGATAGAGGAATTTTTTAATAATATATTATATAAAATCTAAAACATTTAATAGTAATTTTTTAAAATATAAATCATATATTAATATAATATAATGATTTTATGACTTTAAAAAAATTGTATAATTTTAAATAATTAATTTATTACAATGAAATTTGGAGAGAAGTAAAAAGATTAATTTTAAAGAATAACTTTTGACTTTATCTTTTTTAAAATTATGTTTATGTTTGGAAATTGTCTTTATTGTATTCTAATGAATTTTTTATTAAATTAAATATATAATATCCGAACATAAACTTCTAAAAATATTTATTTCAACAATTTATTATCAATTATGTAACTTAAGTTACACTGGTTACATAAATAATATATTTCCACTATTCATATAAAAATTATTATTTCAAAACAAATACCAAAAAATAATCCTTGGAAAATTATGACATGTTTATTTTAAAAAATTTGTTTATTTTATTAAATTAATTTTCAAAATATAAGATTTAATTTTTTATTAAATTCATCATTTAATTGAAATATAACTATTATAATGTTATAACTAATTTTATGAAACATTGAGAAATTAAAAAGGGTGTTAAAAAAGGATCTAATAAAATTATGATAAAAAATATTAATTTTTTAATATATTTTGTGTAAATATTTTATCATTTAAACCATTATATTAATTATAAAACATTAAATAAACATTTATGATTCACAAATATACCGACACTTAATTGATCATCCATAAAAGATTTATTTACTTATGCTATGATATAAATAAGTTATATTTTCATTAATGATATATCTAAATTATATGTATTCTTTAGTATGATTGGCTACTATTATATTGACCTTCTTAATATTCATCATGGTCACATTAGTTTTCAAAAAATAAATTTAATATTTAATAGTATATTATTGTTTGTTTATGTTCAGGGTTTTATGTAACACACGATATTGATTAAATTAAATATTTTTAAGAAGATATGTATAGTTAAATCTTAGTGTCTGATATTTTTTCCGACATTAGATTTTCATTCCTTGAATTTTTTTACATGAATATTTCCTTCTAAATATATGAGGGTCATTATTATTTATATCATCCTTATGTTACCACCCTTCTTATTACATTTTATTATTTCTTGAAAGTAATTTCACCAATTTAGTGATATGTTTTCTAAATTATTTCTCACTAGAGTAAATAATATCAATAGGCTCTTCATAGTAAGACAAATTAGGTTCTAGTTCAGTTTCATTAGTGGTGAGTATATGTTTTGGGTTCGGCACGTACTTCTTTTACAATGATCTATGGAACAACTCATGATCTTTAGAGAGACTTAGAAGAATTACTAATTAGTAAGTTAATGTTCCAATTCATTTGAGAATTTTAAATGTTCTGGGGTTGATTGGTCTAAGAATCCATTTCTTACCAAAGCTTATGACACCCTTCCATGGATATGCCTTCAGAAAGACACGATTTGCCACATTAAATTCTATATCCTTTATCTGGTCATCAACATGACTCTTTTTCCTACATTTCACCCCATTAATATATGCCTAAAGATTGATTACCTTTGTTGTTTTTTCAATAGCATGTTCTGATCATATAATATTCATCTCAATTATTTCATCCCAATAATATAGAGTAAAAACCTCTTCTAATATAATGCTTAATATGGTCTCATTTGAATAGTGGAATAAAAATTGTTATTGTAGGAAAAGACTACCAATGGTAAATAACTATCCCACCTAACTTGATAACCACATAACCATGTTGTCAACATATATTCCAAATTTTGAATAGTCCTTTCATACTATTCCTCTATTTAAGGGTGTTAAATAGTAAACATGTGAATATCAGTATCCAAATCCTTAAATAGAATCTTGTATAATATTGATGTAAAAAGGGGATCTCAATATGAAATGATTGATAAATGATCACCATGATATCTTAAAACATCATTAATATTGATAATTTCTCGGTTCTCAATAGGTAAATATTCACTTATAAAAAAATATGTTAATTTTATAAGAGGATCAAAATAACCCATATTGAAACATTCATTATAGGTTTCCTTCATAGTCCTATGAAAATGTCCATCATAATTTCATCCCACTAACACATAGTATTAGGTAAAGGTTTCATTAATACAGTAGGATAATATATTCCACCCTTCAATTATTGAAAAACTAGACATCATGACACATAGTAAAAAATTTTCTATTTCATATTATACCAAAAAAAATAAAACATCAGATCTCAATACATCTTGGTACTTATAAGGTGCATTGAAAAATTTGATATATTCACATCATCTAATAGTTCCATTAATTATATTGAGTTTTAATGGAACACATAACCTCATTACAAATTTCAAAATTCTTTTCTCATATACAAATATTTTTAATATTCTAAACAAAGTGATATGATTTTTCTTTTCAAAATTCTCATCATTAGAGTGAGAGATTTTTATCTTCACTAAAAAAGATAGTGTCACAACTCGACCTGTGCCTATATTTTATTTTATTATTTCTTTGGCTTGAAATAATTTTTTTAAGGTTCATGTTAATTAATGGGAATTTTTTTTTGAGTTTTGATAAAAAGTGTGTGTCTTGGATTCGATGTTGTAAGATGCAGGGGAAGAGTGAGGTGCCACACGGATTCGACCAGAAAACATTGTGTCCATTATGTCGCTGAAGGATTAAAATAAATAAGTAAATGTGATTTTATTATGTACTTTAAATTTTTTATGGTTATTATGAAATTTTATATTTTTATCTTAAATGAAAACTATAATTGTTAACTTTATTACTATCCAAATGTAATAAATACTTTTATTATTTTTATTGTTATTATTATTATTATTTGATTCATTAATATTTAGATATTAGGAGTTTAACCATATATATATATATATATTAGGTTTTTTACATTTTTTTCTTGACCATTTTTAGGGTTTGTTGTGCACCCCCCCAATATTTTTTTATCCTCTACACACAACCTTTTCAATGCACGCCGCCACCGCCCTTCTACTACAAGTAACCTGCATCCTGGCCTACTATCCTCTCCATGTCATAGTGACCTAGCACCCCTGACAATGCCTTTGCCTTCTGCTCACATGTCGGTCGCCCTCCTTCAGCATTGCAGCTCGCCGTGCACCCTCCTCCGTCCGATGTTGCACCCATCCAACGGCCGGCCTCCCCTATCGCAAAACCTGTTGCGGTTCCCATTCGGCGCACCCATTTCTCTACCACATTCCCTTGTGTTCGGTGAAAGCATGCCCGAACCCCCCCCCCCCCCCCCCCCCCCCCCGTTAGAATGTGCACTGCCTGCCATCTCACTTTGAAACACTCTTCACCACCTCCTGCTAGGCGTGTCCCCTGTTGGCCAACCTCATTTTGGCTCCCTATCTCTTGCTCCCCTATTCACCAGCATCGACCAAACTCCAGAGGCTCCCCTTAGGCTTAGCCACTAGCCTCCTCTACCCCTTGGTTGTTCTTGAGTGGACTATCCTCGCAGCACCCATTCCGTCGCACCATCGCGTACACCTGCCCACCTCCCGTTTGGCTCACCCGCGCTCTACCCGCCATTCTATCGCTACCCCCGGTCCTGCATTTTTCTTTTCCAACCGGCCATCGACCTCCTAACCTCCCAAACACCTCATCGTCATGCACTGAGCCACTGGAACCCCCTGCTTAGTGCACAGTAGCCTCTCTGGCTGACCCGCAACCACGTCAATGCCCTCTTCTCAGCCTACCGACCAGTAAACCACGGTTTATCCACCGTTTTATTTTTCCATTTTCTTCATCCATTTGTTCATTAATATTATAATTGTTATTGTTATTATTATTATTATTATTGTTATTGTTATCATTATTATCATTATTATTATTTTATTATTGTTGTGTTGTGTGTTTTTGTTGATTGAGGGTTTTTATTGGTTGGATTAGGATTTTTAGAACCTGTGCGAAGTGATCCAGAGTGAGAATCATCGTCGCTCTTTTCCTTTGTAGTTTCATTATCGTCACACCACATATCCTAGGTAAGAATCCGTTTACACTTGGATTTTAAATTTATGATGCCTTAATTCTATGTTTTTTTCACCTAGTATACATGTTAAATATTATTGTGCAACCTTCTGGTTAGTAACTTAGTATGTGGTTTACGTTTAAAGTCTTGTTGAATATAGTCTTATTGTGCTGTTAATATTAATGTAGTATTTTTGTGTAAAATTGAGAGTAATTTTATATAGAACATTGTTGTGCCTCTGGCTTTGTGTTTCATAAATTTATCAACATTGATTAAATTATTTTGGTAGTATAAATTATAAAAGATGGTGTTTTTGGGGTGCGTACTCTTTCAAATTTTTTTTTTTAATGAATGGGTTGTGCATTGTGTCGATTTTCGAATTCCGGATGTTTACACACATGGTTTTTAATGTTAAAAAAAGGTTCAACAATTTAAATAATATTACGGCATGCATATTAGGGTTCTTTATTCGTAGATTGTTAAATTTAAATTGTTTTATTCATCATTGCATGCCCTGTTTTCCTTATAAAATTATAGTTTGGATTTTCATAGTAAAGGGTGATGTAAAATGATTTTTTTGTGTTTATAAATGTATCATTAGCATGCTCGACAATTCTTTCAGTTCTTTATGAGGTCTTCCAAGTGGGTTGGCTTCTACAAAATTGTGATGTCTGTTTTAGTATGTTTTGTCACTTCATTAAAATAGTTGGGTCTTGAGTGTGTAGTAAAACTATATTAATAATTATTTCATCAATTATTGGATTTGTAATATGATTTGTTTACATCTCTTTTGGAAATATAGATATTGTAATTTTGATAAAATTATGTTTCATGAATAGTGTTTAAAGGCCTATTTGGCCACATTAAAAAAGTATAAAGTGTTTAGTGTAAAAGACCTATGGATGCTCCTCATACCTTGTTGACATGGGATGGGTGGTATTTCCTCATTATAGAATCCTAGAGTCCCATTATATGTTTTCCTCGGTTAGAAACCCTTGGTATTTCTTGAATTTAAGGCATGACAGAAATCCCTAGGTATACTAGGGGTGAGACAAGCTATGAAATATTATTATAAATATATTTTTTGATTTGATGCTCGGTAGTATCTATTTGCTCACCTCCTTTTATACTTGCGACATACAAACCTGACATATTGAGAGAATTTTTTGAGATGAGTACTGCACTTGTAGGATATGTTACTGACCAATGGCCCATAGAATGCAGATATGTTTGTGTTTATTGTTATGGGATTTTCCCTCGACCTTCCTGAGAAAGGATGGATGAGGGTTTTGGAGCATTATATTTCATCATATATGTCATGATACTATATATGGGGGCGCAGGTATTAGTGTTGTCTGGATTATTCTCGATCTATTGGGTTCTCCTATGTCTAGTGAAATTTAGCTAATATACTATTGCTGAGATATTTTTATTCCTATTTACATTACCCTTGCTATATTTGCCTCGGTATCCTTGTGTGGTGTTTTTCATGAAAATTAATATATTTTTTTTCCTAAATCCTGTGATAATTTTTTCAAATGAAAATGTGTTTCAAACACTTTTGTTCAGGTTCTTCAAATGACTAAGTGAAACACTTATATTTCAATTCAAACTTAGAATTTATCTTTCTTAATTTTAAAGGTAGTGCATTGGGAATAGATATTGGGCTAGCCAACTATGTTTTAGTTGTCCAACAAATATTTCTTTTCTACTTTTAGTGATTGTTCAGGCTTCATCTTTGGTGTGATTCCCATGCGCGACACTTATCGTTTAGTTGGAGAGTGACTACAGGGTCACACAGAGTTAGTTTGGATATCAATTTTGTTAGTTTCATTTTCTTTTATACTTGTTTAGTTGTTTTGTTTGTTTATTTATCATGAACTACTCTTTATTATTTATTCATATTTTATTTATTTTTCATGGGTGAAACCATTCCCACAGTCTCTATTGATGTCATCACATATGTCGCCATCTCGGGAGGATAGGGAATGCCTTTCAGGCCATGTCATGGACCGGCTCGGGTGATTCGTTTAGGGTTGACCAGAGTTGGATTTTGACAGATAATTTCTCAATCATTTACAAAATGATAGATATTACCCCTTCCATTAAAATTCTAATAGCAATATTTACTAAATCCATTAATATATGAGCATTCTCTATCCTCATTTGGGTTAGAAGTCCATGATATTTCATTCTTAATGCATATATCGCCTCATTATCATTCCTAGGTAGAAGTATATTGAGCAATCATAATTTGTGATTAACTCAATCCAACATATTTTCCTCACATTGAGTTATTTATATATAAATATGTATTTAATACTCTTCCAATCAATATATATCTCACACATTTCACCATATATATTGTGTCTCTATATCTTTTGATAAAATATTACTACTCCAAAATCAAGATCATCCGTTGGATATTTTTTATGATTCTTTATTTTCCTTGATGAATATGCAATATTATTCATATCATTCATAAGGACACAACCTAATTATTTTATTGATATATCAGGGTATATTTTAAACCATCAATTCCTAATGTTAATTCCAAAATTGTAGCATTGGATAATCTCATCTTCTATTAGAAAAAAAATTCATAAAATTCCTTTTTATATATGAACATAACCCCATTGCATGTGGGCTTGGTGAAATGGTTTTACAATTAAGATAAAATAAAAATTAAACACTTATAGTAACCTTCTAAACTAATGAAAATATGTACATTGGTCATGTTTCTAGCCATTTTCCTTTCTCGTATTGTATTTGTATTTATAGGGTCATTTAATATTCTTTTGTTTGAGAAAATATGTCAATGACAATAAATTTCCTAAAGAAAGAATTACCACATTAAAAATTTACCATATAACTCATTCATTTTTCTAGTCTTAATAATGATCTGCATGTGGTTCTCATGGAATTAATAGGTTTTATAATTTACCAAATATCATTAAGAAATACTAGAACAAAATCATCAAGAATTTATATTAATATTATGTTCATCCGATCCTGAAATTAGGGGTTCATTAGTCAATACAAATTGGATTACTGTAAACTCTTAATATTCATACCTCGTCCAAAATGTTATCTTCAGGATATAATCGTTATTTAGAAAAAAAAAATTAATTACCAAAACAAATTTACATCATTGTAAAATGTTGAGCTTCACGATTTTCATTGAATAAATTATCAATGCGAGTTAGGGGATATATGTTCTTTATTTTACTAAAATTGATTTCTCTATAGTCAGTGAACATACTCAGGAACACATCTTTCTTTTTAACAGAGAGAATGTGGGATCTATATAGAGAAACACTGGGTAAAATAAACCACTTACAATTGAAATCCTATAGTTGCTTTGTTATTCTCCACCAATTCATTAGTGTCCATTATATATGGTGTCTTCAATATTAGTCATACATAATGGATTAAATCAATAGTAAACAGAACATCACCCCCAATGGTGTATAGGTAATTCTTTAGTAAATAAATCAATTTATTCCTATAAAATTGGTACATCCACAACATTATCATTACATTCCTCATCCCTAGATGATGTTTCCTCTTCCTACTAATGATTTTAATTAAGTACAACTATTGGGGTGGATTTTTATAAGAATCAGATGACGAAATTTCTCCTCTAAAAGTAATGAATTCAACATCATCCTCATAAATTTTAATTTCCTTCTTATTACAATAAATTTTGGCATAATATTTCGAAATCTAGTATATATAAAGGATTATATAAAATTCAACCATTATTATGATGATAATGTTAGTAAATAAAGAACATTAATATGATATAATGGGAACTTCCCAAATCATTTCTATTACAGTGAGACTTCCCATAAGAGTTTTGATTGGGAACTCCCCTATTAAATCGAAAGGTAAATATCTAATTTTCATTGAAGAATAGGTACGTATAAAATAGTGTAATGATCTATAATCAAATAAAGAATTTAATTAATTTAAATATTGGATCAATGTTCCTACCACCACATCATTAGGTACTACTACCTCAGTTGTGGTGACTGAATAAACTTTTCCATCTCACCTTGGCCTCTTCTATGGTAGATTCCCTTAAACCTTTGGAAATTGGTTTGAATAATGACCCATTTAATTATTGTTGATTACGTTAAATTAATTTATTAGTTTCTACCCATTGCATTTATTATATCAATGAACCTTTTCTCAACACTAATGAAAAACAACAATGGCTTTCAAGCATTTTTTCTTGATGAATCATTCAACAATGTTCATATAATGGTAAATGATTCATTCCCCTATTTAACATTGAATACTAACAATTTCAATGGTTATCCTGAATCCTTTTCCTCCCTTTATTTACCTTCGACATGTAGTATTTATAAAATTCATTCTCTTTTTTGATGGCAGTTAATACCATTTCATCAAATGGTGAAAAATATGTAGAATTCAGTGCCCTTTAGAGAATTTTCCTCCAAATTTATAATGAATTAGAAATAATTTTCTATGAATCATGTGTGTAATATGTAGAATACTTGCATAGTCTATTGAATAAATCATAATACTCTAAAATAATTAATTATTCCTTTTTTATTTTATTAAAGAATTGTATTTTCCTTTATGTTCACTGGTCACGAGGGAAACATTTTTCAATGAATTTTTTTTTAAAATTTCTTAATTTAATGTCTTAAATTTCATTTTCCTCCATAGAATTTTGGATCAATAAGAACTGATGTTCAGTATCTCCATTGAGACAATATACTATCAGTACTATATTTAAATTCTCGTTGAATCGTAATTCTAGAAATAACATTTTGAGAGACTTTACCCATTGCTCAGGTACCAATGGATTTGTAGTCCCACTAAAATATATGGACTTTTCTAGATGAAACAATTGAAAATAGGTATATTATGGTTATTTTTTATAAACTGAGTATGTTTTCCTAATATGTTCACGATCTTATTAGCTCTAATACTAAATATGATGACATTATTAGTGGGTAAATCCCAACATTTTTTTGTGGGTATTGATTCCCCTTATTCCATTAGTTGTCATCACTATATAATGTAAAACACTATGTTAGCTCATAAATATAATGAAAATTCTCTTTAAGGATTTACTATAATTCTTATGTTTGCATAACATCTATTTCCCATTGTTTCTATATATCATGCTCTTATACCAATAGTAACAACCATGACCACAATATCCCAGAGTCGGTGGTCATATTAATATAATAGAACATATTAAATGGATCACATAACTTTGTATTGATCAGATTAATAGTATTTAATAACTATATACATAAATTTTTCCATTATTACATTGATAAATAAATATATAACAAATAATTAAAATAAAATAAACTACTTTATTGAAACATATTGAAACAATTCATCTACATAACCTGGGGAAGGTACAAAATAAAAAGGTGAGATAAAATTCTAATTCAGTGTTAAATTTATCAATAATAAGAGAATCATAATCAATAAGTCATTATGACTATTGAAATGTAAATAACTAACCAAAATTTAATCAATAATCGGAGAATGAAAAATATATCTGTAGAATTTGTCATAGTTCAATTATCATGGAATGTAATAATTGAATACTGAAGGAAAAAATGATTTATTACATGATATCATGTAAATTGACATGAAAAATTATAAATTCAATACAATAAATGTTTTTTGGTTTGAAACTCATCTGATTTAGCATGGAAACAAACATGATGGGTTTGTTTCTAACTTTTTTTCTTAATGGGACCTGTCGATGCATCGAGGGACTATTTATAATCAAGCCCAACCCATCCCTACATTTACAATGAATTAATAAAACATATATTTATTTAATGAAAAATATGACATATCAATATATTTCTATTTATTAGAGGTTAAATATATATTAATATTTCTCCACATAGACTAACATTATAAGTAAAAAATCATATGTAAAAATGATATATAAATTATATAATAATCATATCCATGATACATTAAATATGGATATTTAAGAGAAATATAATATAAAATGAAAAATAAACTCAAATAAGTAGTAGATAAATCACATAAAATTGATTATAATCACAATACAAGCTAAGTATAAATGAAATGATGTTGAGAAGATGTCCCTTACCATAATCCTGCTTAATTTTATTCCATTTGAGCCACCTAGATAATAAAATTTTGTTTATTAAAATACTATTCAATTAGTCAATTATTTTTATTTTTATAAATTTTTTTCAATTATATTATTTTCATTCAATTTCTTATGTTTTTTTAATGAAATTAATTTTTTTTGATATCTTAAATTGATTAAAAAATTACTATTATTCCTCAGTTTCTATATTTGGATAAATATAAATAACTATTGATTATTAATAATTCCCAATTAATTGAATACATGTTATTAAATATTTATAAATTATATATAATTTTTATTGTCCATCCATGAAGGTAGTTATAATAATTACGTTTGAAAGTTCACCGTAGGTGGTTAACTGGCCTTTAATGGGACATTTTCGAAAGAGTGGGAAAAGGGAGAATGAAATTTATATATATATATTATATATGATACATGAAGTAGGATTACATCATTAATATCAAGTTAAAATACATCATTATTAAATTTAGTTTATATTTGAATTGGTAAAAAAGAGAATCCTAAAAAAAATGAAGCGTTAATGGTGACTTACTGTTTCATTAGTGTGGTTTCTCATGTACAACATTATAGTCCATTGATTTTATTAGTTTTATAGATATATGGTCTACCTATGGTCCCTAATAGTTTAAATAGAGAATATTTTGGTAGATATTTGGCTTTCTAATGGGTGGGGTGAGTGGTTTTCCAAGGGAAGGGAGAGGGGTTATTTATACATGGGGAGAGGGGTATATTTATAATAAAATAATTGATAAAATTATATCTCAAATGTAAAACATTTAATATAGTTTTTTAAAATATAAATTATATATTAATTTAATAAAAGGGTATTATTATTTAAAACAACTTCATAAATTAAATAAATTAATTTATTAAAATGGAATGAGGAAAGAAAAAAATCATTCATTTAAAGAATAACTTTTAAATTTAGGTTTTGGAAAATAGTTTTTAGGTCGGTAAATTTATATTATTATATATTAATGAATAATTTTATAAATTATATATAAAATTTTATAAAATGATGTTTTAGAAATAATTATGTCACTATTACATCATCAATAATGTAATTTAATTTAAAATGGTTATGTGAAAACTATATATTTATTATTCACCAGAAAAATAAAATATTTCAGAAAATTAACAAAAAATCATCCATGGGAAATTTCAAAAAGCTAATTTAACAAATACATTCGATTTTTTTGAAATTTTGTTTCTAAATATTATAAAATCCATTTTTTATTAAAATCATCATTTACTTAAAAAAAATACGTCATAAAATGTTATAATTAATTCTATTACACGGTGAAAAATTAATTAAGATCAAATAAAAAATAATTAAAATAATAGGAAAAAAACTATTATTTTAAGAATATATTTTTTGAAAATAAATTTGTTTTAAATTATTATTATTATAATAAAACTATAAATAAATATGTATGTTACAAAAAAACCAAAACATAATTTCATATTTTTAAAAAATCCATTTACTTATTCAATGATATAAATATATTATATTTCTATTTATGTCATATTTAAATTATATTTATACTTTAATAGGTGAGGTTAAAATTCAATTGGTTGGGTTACTATTTTTAGTGGCCATGTTACTATTCCAACAATAATGTTAATATTTAATTGTATACCATGGTTTGTATATGATAATTTTTGCACGAAAGATAAGCTATTTAGTAAATTTAATTTATTTTAGAATACACATAACATAAAATATTTGGGTGTCAAACTATACGTTCCATGATTACATCTAGGATAATTTTTACATAGGAAATATTACCCTTTACATCGATACAACCATTGACATAGCCTTCATAGAAATAGATAAGAAAACAGTGAATTTATGGTGCCTTAAGTAGACACATTGAACCCATAATGAGTTGCCCTACAATCTTCATTCATGACCACAACATTCTTGTATGAGCCAAGTTTCACTTGGGAAATATAGAATTCATTCAGAGAATTACCTGAAATAATTTCTATATAGGTGGAACCTTAATCACCATCAGTGGTTAGAGAGTGATTATCTAGAGAATATCCCATCCTCTATATGTTAAAATTCTTTAATATATTTATATAAACATATATAAATATAAATAATTTTATGTATCTTTATATTTTTTTAAAAAATAATAATTCATAAGTACGTATGTTTGTATATAACGACATATAGGTATATATATTTATATAAACTATTGTGTATATATAATTATTTATAATTATTTACTTATTATTCATATATATTATGTAATATTTACATATTTATATATAAATTAATATATATTTATTCATATTTATTTATATTTATGTAAGAATATATATAAATATATTCAAACCTTTTTATTTGTTTATATATATAAATATATAAACAAATATATTTATATATACAACATGAATCCATGAAAACACACACGTATATATATACCAATATATATATAATCCCATAAATAAAGATATATATACATTCAAAAATATATATACATACAGATATGAATATATTTTTTATAAATATTTTTATAATTCCATAATTAAATGTTTTAATTTATAATTATGTATATTTATCTATAAATATTTTTGTATAGATAATTGTACATGTATATATATGATTATATATACATATATGAAATTAATTAAATTTTTTTAATTGAAAACATATTGGACTTTCTAGAGTGGTGTCTTTAAAAAAAAGCTATATGTAAGGTGTTCCAATCCAACTACAGTAATATATATAATTCATTTTTCTGGGATGATTGAGGTAGGGATGATTGTTTGTCGGCCTGAGTCAAGCAAGCTAGGTTGGGTGACCTTCGTCGACTGGGCCATATCAGGTAAGTGGGTGGACTAGGTAAAAAAAATCAGACTAATTTTTTGTATGAAATTTATAAAAAAATTAATAACTAAAAATTACATTGATATAATTTTATATTTTTATTATTCATTTTTCCAAAAAGAATCATGAAATAAAAATTATACTGAAGAAATAATTATGGCATAATTTTCATCATATCACTAGTTGATAGTCTCTGAAATGATCCTTGAATAATCTAGTTTTGGATTGAACTAATGGATATTACCAAAAAAAATTATGTAATTATTTTTTTATTATAATAAATGAAAATATTTCAGTTATGTTATATTATTATGTTCATCTTCTAGATGGTTACATATTAACTATTACATTTAGAGATAAATATATATATAATATCCAATTACATAATGCACTAATATGATTTATATTAATACATTTTGTGAAATTTGAAATATTTTTTTCATCTGTGGGTTATTTTCAGGTAATCACTTTTTTTTTCTACGATACATAATAATCTATTCATAGTGATGTGTATCTCAATAATATAAATTCTGTGTTTTTCATTATATTTAATATTGTTTACCTTAAAAATAACTAAAAAAATATTTATTGACTACCCATACAACCATATTATCATTTTATTCATTTAAATAATCATACAAATTATCATTTGTTTTTTATTATTTATATGCCTGATTGGGAAATTAATAGGGTTCTTATGTTGACGGCCAAGACTCGGACAATAATAAATTACATTAAAAAATTAAATCATAATAAATCTTGTCACATTGATTCAAAAAAATGAATGGATTTGTATTTTAGGGATTGGAAAATTCAAGAGATGTTTTTAATGATTAGTTTTTAAAGGATGAATTAGAATATTAAATTAATAGATAAATAAATGTTTGAGATATTTATTTAGTTTCTGATCCAATCAATTGTTCATTTATTTTCCAAGGATTTTCTTTATAGTATAATACCACTGTTTGGATAATTTCGATGACAATGGTTTTTTTTGTTTGTATAGTTTTTAGTGTGTTTTTTTTAAATATGAATGTTTATAGCTTTTTTTCTTGGTTTTAACACAATATATTCTTGTTAACACACATTGATCTTAAATTATATTTTTCATTCAATCCTAATGTGATCACTATATGGCATCATGTGAAACATAAAATCAAAATGAACTACAAAATAATATTAGACCAATAAAATGTTGTCATAAAATATTTGGGTAAAATGATTGGTAACAATATTATTAAAAATAATTATAAATAAAAAAATAACGGTCATTAATTATAATATAGAATTGATAATTGTTATCTATTATAGCTAAATAAATAAAAAGACTATTATGATTTAAAATGTGTCCTCTCAAATAAAATTGTATTTTTATAAGATTTTATTTTTAGATACTAAATATATTATTGATAAAATTAAATGGTTATATTAATAATATATTAACAAAAAATTTAATAATAATTGATAGGTGATAAGAATTATCATAGTAAATATTTTAAATATATATTATTATATGATGATTTTTTATAACTTTATCATTTATTTATATTAATTTAATATAAGAAATGTTTATAAATTTATTATTTAAAATTTAACATCTTATTTGGATTTAGTGTAGTTATATTAGTTTGATATTAAATTTTCCTATTCTTCTATAATACACTTTTTAAAATAGAAATGTAAAAAATTCAATTCTTACAAAAAGCAAAGCATTAATGACTAAATAATGAAGTAATATTAAAAAAACACATCGAAACATTCTTATTATATGTTTAATATATTTTTAGACAAAATTATTTATTTTAAAATGTTATGTTGAATTTATAAGATCACAGTATAATGTTTTGGAAGAAAAATTAATATTTTATAATAAAAAATGTTTTTTGATTATATTAGAATGTAATTTTCATCACTAGTATAAATTTAATCTTTAAAACCGGACTTCATATTTTAGATCAACATATTCTTTTTTCATAAAAAGTTGAATTTTATTTTGAGGCATAAATGTATTTTTACTAGGATTAAATTTATTGTCCATGATAATAAAGAAAATATCATATTTGCAAACAAAATACTAAAAAACTATTAATATTTATCTTATCAAATGAACTACTCTATTATCACACTAACCATAATAAAATAATAAAAACTATTTATATAAATATATTAACAGTCATTAAATTGGAAAATTGAAAAAATTTCATGGACAACACTTAATAATTAAAGTTTTCGTACAAAATAGTTTACTAATAAATAAAATGATTTAATATGAATGTTAATATTAAATTATATAGAAATATATTTATACAATATGTAAATTAAACTTCTATTATAATAGAAAAACATTCTTTTAAGGGATTATCAATATTGTTAATAAATTCCAAATATGATGACTAAAAACTAATTTTCATGGTTGAAACCAAGTTGGTAAAAAGTAAAATTTCTAATTGAAATATGACAACCAAGCATTTTCTTAAAATATTTTTTATAATGATTTAGAGAGGCATTATCAACAATATATCATGGACACCTAAAGGGTTTGTGAATGTTTGATGAATTAATTCAATATTTTGATATTTTCATCTGACACAACAGTAAATATATATTTTCATTATTATATTATATCACTATGTTTGGATTGTGTTAAATTCAACACCAAGGAATGATTTTACTAAATGCAACACAAAATTTTATTACGTTACATACAACACTGAGTTTCTACGAAACAACACTGTAATTTTATAATTATTTAAATGATATAGGTATAACCTAGTACTAATATTTATATATGAATAGTAAAAACTAATTTTTTAATATTAGTTATAATGGTCTTGATAATGAAAAATGAAATTCTTGGTAAAGTCATTATATATTTATAACTAATATTTTCATAACAGAACTAATTTTTATATTCATTTACAAAAATTAGAAAAATTACTTTTATACAGTAATAGAAATTTAATTTGGAAAAATAAACATCAATCGTGAATATATAATATCAATAATAACATGAGGGTGAATGTTTGGAATTTTTTTGATAAGATTCATTTATTGATTAAAAGTAAAAAATACGGAATTGTTGTTAGAAAAAAAAGTTTTCATTTAAATAATTATTATTTTTACATTAAAATGATTTTAAATTCACAATAGAAAAGTGATACAATAGTTAATGTAATATAGGTATTTGGAATAAATTTTTTAAATGAATTAGGTATAAAAAATTATTGAACATTTGAACGTCGCTTTTAATAACCTTCCAGCCACATTTTCAGGATTAACATTAAACGTAATTTTATCACTTTTGGTAATTGTATTTCAAAAAATGGACATACATGGTTGTAATCTGTTTGAAAAATTTTGTCTAATAGGATCAAAATAATTTTTTATGAATATTAACATTTAATTTTATTTACAACTGTTAATGTTAAATAGGATAATTAAAGGTAAATATAAAATAATAATAATATAAAATTACCCTATACTTTTCCTAATTTTATTGGATAAGTTATTTTTGATCAAAAGCAACTTTAGAAAGAAAATGTGAACCTGTTTATACAACTTGTGTTAGATTAGTACATTTCTTATATTTTATTTAAAGAAGAGTTAAAACTGCCTTATTTCGATTTTAAAAAAAAATTACTATGGGATATAAAAAATGATAAATTATACTATAATTAATAATATGAAATATAAAAAACTTATATTCATCATAATAATTAATTTTTAAATTTTATATAATAGATAACTTTATTAAAGGCTTTTATAATAATGATGCATTACTTGTTTAATTAATTTGGATATCAAATATATGATATTAAAAATATTAAAATAAATATAATATGACTTAATTAATGACATACAAGAATTATATAGATTACTTATACATGTCAGTGAAATATTGGAATTATTGGTTAAAAGTTATCATATTAGTTTTATAATCTTTAAAATGAAAATATTGAACAATATCAAAATTAACATAAATGATACGATAAAATAAATTAAATTTTATTAAATGTTATAAAATACATAAAAAATAAGGCTTTTCCAAATAAAAATGATAGTGCCAAAAATTTAATAGAGTATCCAATTAGGTTTCATTTGGAATTTTATTATAACCATACTAACCCTATAGTGTAAAAATACTAGTTGACAGGGTAAGAGTTAAATGGTTTAACTAAAGGTAAAATCCAAAAGATAACATTATTTTTGTGACATATACATATCCCAAATTCGTTTGTTGAAGGGTGTTTTACCCACCCTCATATTAGCTTCTAAAAAATATCTTTGGATATATTTTAAATCAAAAATAATTTTATAAAAAATTAATAAGTTTGGATTTTTTTTAAAGTTTCCATCCAACATCATATAAAATGACACCTATCCTTCTATTCTATTCACACCACTAATATTTTTGGATCATCTAACACCTATACATTACTCATCCCAAATTACCTTTATTACTCTTATATTCATTCAATTGAGAAGAAGGCTACTCAAAGAAGTTGTTGGGTACAAAGAAAAAGGAGTTACCTGATTAAGAGGTAATGTCTTCTCTCATGCTTCTTTCCATTATTTTCATTCAACACTACACTATCTTTATTCGATTACTTCATGACAAAAAAAGTATTATAAATATATTAGGATCATATTATGATAACTTATAAACCCATACTAACACAACCCTCTATTTAATTGAAATCGAACTTACTATTTCATTGTACGGTGAACTACTACCTCACAAAATGATGGTGGGTCATTTTTTAATTTACCACAAATCATGTAGCCGTTATCATGGAATATATATATATATATATATGTATTATTTATTATGTAATTAATTTTTTTATTCCTTTTTTACATCATATACGTTTTTTCTTTCCATTTGGCTTTAATATTATAATATCGTTTGAGGATGTGTGGACTATCGCCCCCTCAAAGTGATATGATTTGTACACACACTACATGGAATGTATTGAGGATGGTTTTAGTGAACTTATAAAAATTATATGTTATAATTATTCTTATAAAATTAATGTATATACATATAAATATATATATTCACGTTTTATTTAAAATAATTCTTACAATATAGAAATTAAAACAGAAACAACATTCTTGTGTATGTATTGATTACAATCTCTATAACCAGTGTATTCTATTTCATAATTATTTATGATATTTATTATTTTAATATAAATATAGTATATATAAATATATTTTTATCTAGTTTTACTTAATGGAACCATGGTATATGTATAAGGACCAATGATATAACAAGTTAGGACACATGGGAAGAACAAAGTGAATAATAACTGAAGTGAAACTATAACATAGTATCGTTATCAAGTGGGTAATATAAGGTCATAATAAAACTATATGTGAAATTTTATATAATAATAGTATTATATAAATGATTTATAATATCGTTATATTTATTATATAGGAATCATGTTCGAGTACGAAGAGAGTCAGGACACAAGGTAAGGGATAATTTTTGTCACACCTTTATTCCTATAAGACACATGCCGTATACAACACATGTTTATTCTATATGGTATATATAATTCCCATGAATTTATTTTATTATTCTTATCCAGAAGTTTATTATATTTTCAAATTCTTATAATTTTATTTTTACATGGGGCATACGATTCTATTGATTATATAGTGATCAATTTTGATTTCCAAATCCCTTCCATATTTGGGATTGTTTGGTTTTGAGTCTTTGTTGGGAATTTCTTATCATCCATGTCAATGATTTCTAAAAAATGTTTTCATAAATTGTTCAATTACTCTCCTATATATTTTTAATGTCATATTTACCTGTTTTGGACTACTTATTATATGTTTTAAAAATAATTTATCTTTCAATTTTCAAATGATGTACATTTAGACATTTCTTGAAAAAAGTAGGGAAAGAATATTTGGTTTAACTAATACTGTATGAATAGATTTTACTCATTCATAATTCCTTATTTACATGAAGAATCCCATATAATAATAAAGTATTATTTTTAAATAAAAAATTTTATTTCAAAATTACGAATCATTTTATGAAAAGAAAACTATTTCAACAATGAAAGGATATTTTCCTCAAGAACTATTTTAAATGATTTGCAAGATTCTTTTATATATTTTTAATGTGGTTTAAAAGAAAAGGGTTTTGAAAAATAATTGTTTTAAATAGTGATTTTACGTAAAATTCATTTTACATGTTATCTTTTACAATAATTACCTACATATGATGACATAATTTGTTATTGTTAAAGAATATCATTCACATTCATTATTTGAATAGTTTATGTTTTGATGAAATCTTTTCTACAAACCGCCCATTATTTTCATGGGTTATGATTATTTTGAAATGATTATGAATCCTATATCTTTTATATAGGTTATAAAATAATTACATGTTTATGGAATCCATTCCATTGCACTGGTTATGATATAATTGTTTATAAACTTGTGGCACATGTTTGTATGGATTCATTTTGAGATGGGTGGGACCAATATCTCCACCCAATGAATTGGATAAAGTTGGAAAACTCATGAGGTATATATGTTATGTGTGAACTTGATTTATTATTCACAATTATATGAATTAACATAGTTTTCTTGTCCTTAATTATATTCATGGACATGGTTTTAATGTACATATGTATATGCGTGGACCTAGTTTTTTTGTATGTAATTCTATGCATGGACCCGGTTTTCTTATCGTTATTTTTATGTGTGGATCTGGTTTTCATGTCCCCAATTTTATGTTTGGACCAGGATTTCATGTCCACATGTTTATGAAAGGTCCTGATTTTATGTCCTCAATTTAATGAGTGAACCTATTATTATTTATAAAAGATAAAAAAAGATAAATGTTTATGTGTATGGAACAATTTCATTAATTATGTTAGTTTAATGATCTTATGGATTGTGTTATTTGATTTTTATTTGATTCATGTTTACCTTTTATATAAAGTACATGGTTATATAATTTTATGATCATGTTCTCATAACCATATTCCCATTCTATGTTTATGTAGATCTTTTTTTTACCATTACTGTGCATTTGAGCTCACCCCTTTCTAGTGTTTCCTTTCCCCAAGTTATAAATAATGGTATTTGGTAGAGGTAATAAAAATGGATATTTTTATTGGATATATTAAAGATCATTCAATATTATATAATATTTTTATTCTATTTTTTCAAAGACAATAAACTATTACAGTATTTATGCAGGTATTTTTGTAATTTAAAGAATATTCATCTAAAATGGTGTAATTTCCATGTATTTCATGCCTAGGTCATTATAGTTGGTATTAGAGGAAAGTTTTAGTCAACCAAAAGAAATTAGGATGAGTAAACATTAGTGATATCTCTAGGTATATTTATTAGGATATGCCTTGAGATGTATCTAGGGATAATTATAAGGTTGATTTAATGTTTACGAAGTTTTCCTAGAATATTAGTAATGGATTGAGTGAGTGATTTCATAGAAATACATCATTGTCTAGATACTATAAATGGATGGGGATCTTGAATAGATGTAACTAGGGGTAACAAATATGAAAAGATGTTCCAGGCCTGACATGGGGTGATATGTTACATGATAATGGGCCTTACATCACACCATGTTTGATACTCCCGAGCAATACACTTTAGAAATTCAAAAACTCTACAAAAACCATTATGAAGAATTTAAGTATAATTTGGCTTTGAATAGCCTATGATAAACATATGTTCTCATATATTAAATAAGGTTTCATAAGTTAGACGTCCTATATGTTCTTTTACATGATTATGTGTTTCCTCGTTATAATAAATATTTCTTATTATATACTTTTTGTTTCAATCAATGGATGGAACCAAAAAAACCACATTAATGGTGGATGTGATGTAAAATTTAATGATATTCCTTAAAAGAAATTGTTTTTTTACCAGAGTATGAATATTTAATCATATTTCTATAACAAAAAAACCTTATCATGCAATGAACTATACTATGCTTTCAAATAACAATGGCGGGAACAATGTTCTCTTGAAACCTTCTTAAGGAAATGTCCACTTTATTTTACTAGAAATACCAATCCACAAGTTTCTTGAGAAATTTATTTTTACCATTGAAAATATAATTTTCAATATTCTCTATTCCAGGCATGAATGAGTTATGTTGGGTACTTATTGATATGAATGTAAAGTGAATATAAACTGGAACTTTATCACGAATAAAAGGCAACAATAATATATCGACTCAATGGATTGGGATTAGTTCAAGAACTTATTTTTTAGTATGTATCTTCCTCATATTATTCTGACAAAAGGGGTGATTTATGTTACTCATATATATCATGGTTATGATAAGGAAAGTCTGAAAAATATGGAGAAAATGTGATTATATTTTCAATACGATCAATGTGTGGAAGGACACATTGAGGAAACTACCTTAAGGGGTGTGATAAATTTTTTAAGTGTGTATATGATTGTAATCAAGCATTTGAGTGAAAATGTGATGGGATAATGTTATTTAACAATGTTAATGGAGATAATGACACACATAATGCACATCCCCCATCTTAATGATAAAACAGTTAGGAGAATGGGAATTATGTTAACCAGTCCCTAATACAATGGACATCGATGATGATCTATATTAGAAACCTCTTAAAGATAATGGAAAAGAAAAATCTCATGAAATATTATTGGAAATTTCAAGTATTATAATGATTTTGTGGAATTATTGAGTGTTTAATCATGAATAATTTTTTACATGTTCCATTATGTTGACATAGAATAATGAAACATACATGGATGGTCCATTGTAGTATTAACGTAATGATTTAAGATCATATCTTAATTGTAACCATGAAAAATAATTGTGGTAATAAGGAGATATTTTATTCAGAAAACATTTGATTATGGGATGTATAACCACTAATATGAGCAGTATGTTGAGATAATGATATTTGGATAAATATATATTCAATATAAATTATTAAATTGGATTATACTAGTTACATTGGAACAAATTAAGGATTTATTAACATGTGGGTTGTGCTAACATGGATTATATTTACATCTTCTTGGACCTATGAACACTGTTAAATACTTGTTTTCAATAAGGATGTGTGGTAATTAATGTTATTTCTATGTATTATAGGAATAAATTATTAAGGTATTGACATGTTCGGAATGTGACAACTGAGAAATAACTCTTGATATATGATAGATAATTGTTAATCTATTTTAGTGACCTTATTTATGTTTTTCATTTTCAACTTTTATAATGTATTATGAGGCTTATCCATTTATCGATAATTTATGTAAAACATTACATATGTTTTTTATATTAAATAAATATCTTACCATAGGTAGATTTTTGTATATCTGATAACTTGTTCTAACTTTTGTGTTGTGTCAAAGATAGATAGAATTATCCATCATTTTATTTATGGATATCATGATTTACTAACACTTTAGGAATGAAATTTTCAACTTCATTTATTTTAAAAATATATTACGTTGAAATTTATCATGGTGGGACCAACATTCTGATTGTTCTGAAATCTATTAATAAATTCATCTAAAAAAATATCCATCTTTTGGGAAAAGATCTTGAAACAAAAAAACATTATCCAAGTACGTTATTACACAAAGAATCAGATACTCCTTAAGATCATCATAGATATATGGAATTTTTATTATCATATTTTACATAACCATGTTCTCTATCACTCTCCATCAGAACATGATAGTTAGATTTATCTTCTATATCCAAGTTTTCGCTTCCCATGAATCTTCACCTATGTGGAAACCCATTGATGAGTTACGTTGGGTAACCATAATGTTTCAATTATTTCTTTTTAAAATGAATTTTTTGTATTTGTTTTTAATATGTGGGTTTCTATAAGAGATAGTTTAAAGTATTAATCATTTTATAACCCAGAAAAATTTCCAGGGCGAAATTCTTTTAAAAGGTGGTAGAATGTAACACCGTGAGATTTTTTGAATTTTTTTGAATAAATTTATTCTTTATATATTTTAAATTTAAGAAAAAATGAATATTGATTTTTTTTATATAATGTCACTATTTTTGGATAATTTTATGTGAAACACTAATGGAAGAGTTCACTACACACAACATCGACTTGGATTACATTACATGCAACACTGAGTATTAGTGAAACAACACATTACTCTTATAATTATTTAAATAAGATAGTTATAACCTAGCATTTAATATTATAATATTAAAAGTAATGACAGTTTTTAAATATTAGTTATAATGGTTTAGATAATGAAAATTGTAATTTTTTGGTAAATTCTTTATATGTTTAAAATTATTATTTTCATAAAAGTACTATTTTTATGTCCTTTTGTGAAAAATAATATAACTAATTTTATACACTCATAGAAATTGAATTTTGTAAATGATAAATCATTTTTTAATTCATAATATGAAATATAAATTAGGGTTACTTTTTTTTATTTTTCTGAAAAGTTTCAAATGTTGATGAATAGTGAAAAATATTGCATGGTAGAAAAAACCCAGCTTTATCATTTAAATTATATTTTTTAGATTAAATTTATTTTAAATTCCCAATATCTAAATAATATGTATAATAATCCAATTTAGGTATTTTTTCTAATTTTTTTAATAGAATTAGATATAAAAAATATCAAACATTTGAACTTCCCTTTTACAAGCCTTCTAGCCACATTTTCAGGATTAGAAGTAAAAGTAATTTTATAATTTCTATAAATTGAATTTAGAAAAATATACATACATGGTTGTAATAATTATGAAAACTGTGCTCTAATAGGATCAAAATAATATTTTTTGAATAGTAAATTTTTCATATTATTTACCATGGTTAACGATAAATATGGCAATTGAAGGTAAAAATAAAATTATATGAGTATAAAATTATACTAAAAATTATCCCAATTTCATTGGATAAGTGTTTTATGAAAAAAATAAACCTTATATAATAAATATTATCCTTTTTAAGCCAATTTTGTTATATTGGGACATTTATTATATTTTGTTTAATGGAGAGTTAAAAATGCCATATTAAAATATTAATATCTAATTTTTTTAATATATGGTTATAAATAAGATATATTCGACTATAATTATTAATTTTAAATAAAAGAAACTTATATTCATCATTATAATTCATTTTTAATTTTTATAGTCGAAATATATTAATTAATGGAAGGTATAAAAATTATTGAGTAATTGTTCAATTAGTTGAGATATCAAAAAAAAGATTTCAAAAATATTAAAATAAATATATTTTGACCCAATTAATCACATACAAAAAATTTAGATAATTTATAAATGTTAGTGACATATTTTTTGAATTGGTTCTATGTCACCATGTTGGTTTAAGAATTTTAAGAATTTAAATATTGAATTGTTCAAAATTTCCATAAATAATACTTTAAAATAAATATTGTTTTATTAAATGTCATAAATTTAATAAAAATATAAGTCTCATCCAAATAACTTATATTGTGTTAAATATTTTATAATTGATCCAATTTGGGTTATTGTATCATTTTATAGTAACTATATTAACCCTATAGTATATAAAGGTAAGTTGTAATGGTAAGAGTTAAATTATTTAACAAAGTGTTAAAGCCAGAAGATAAGGTTTATTTTTTGACCAAAACAAGTCCTAAATTCAATAGATGAGGGTATTTTGACCCATCCTCATGTTATGCTAAAAATAAGCCACTTAAGAGATATTTGAATTCAAAAATCAATTTATAATAAATTAATAGTTTTCGAGTTACCTAAAGTACCCCACCTCCAACTTATAAAAGGTCAAATATATTTATTTTTTATTCACACCTATAAATACCTTTTTATTGGAAAAAAGCTACCATTTATCCTCCAAACATTCTTTTATTACTCCTAGAAACCATTATTTTTTCATAACCAAACTCAATGAATTTTTTGGAAGAAATCAACAGGATTTACCTTAATAACAGTTAAAATTTTCACCCATGCTGCTTTCTTTTTTCCCCTTCTCCAACCCCTATACTCTCTCTATTCCATTATTTCATGGAAAATCTAGTGTAATAAATATAATAAGGATTTTTATGTTATGTTATATACCTACACCAATAGAACACTCTCTCTATTAGATATCGAACATATTGTTTCTGTGTACAGTGAACTACTGCCTCACGAAATGATGATTATTCATTTTTCATTTACAACCAATCATAGTGGCCATTATAATGGATAATATATATATGTATATAATATTAATTATTTCATTAGTATTATGTATTATTCTTTACACGAAGTACTTTTTTTACTTTCCATTTGGGGTTAATACGATAATCTAGGTTGAGGAAGTGTGGACTACTGCCCTGTCAATGTGAAGTGATTCGTTCACGCACCACATGGACCGTATTAAAGATGGATTTAGTGAAATTATAAGATATATTGGATATAATAGTGATAATTTTAATGAGTTATATTTATACTTATATACATATATATATATATCTAACTTACATTCTATCTTTCAAAATGAAAATTAAAATGGAAATAGTGTTCAAGCATACGCACAACTTACCATCTCCATGAATGGTGTATTCAATTTCATGATTCAATATGAAATAAATTACTAAAATATTCATATAATGTATATACATGATATTTATATCCTGATTTACATTTTGAGGTCATGGTATAATTATAAGGACCAATGTATAACAAAAGAATACATGTGTGGAGAACAAAGTGAATATTACATGAAGTGAATCCTTAGCCTAGGTTTGTTTACAATAATGTAATATTAAGTCATAATAAAAGAATACATGGTATTTGATATAATAATATTCTTCTTTAAAATATTAATAATAAACTTATAATTATTATATAGGAATACTGTTTGAGTATAAAGAAAGTCAAGAAAAAAATGTAAGGGGTGATTTTTATTACATAATTATTTTTGTGAGACACAAGCATCATACAATAATTGTTTCTTTTAGATGGTGTATATACTACTGATGAATGTATTTTAGGACTCTTATCAATAATCTTATTTTATTTAAATATTCTTGTAATTTTATTAATACATGGAGAATATGAATCTATGTATTATAATGTAGTGAGTGTTGATTTCATAATCTCATCCATGTATGGGATTGTTTCTTTCTAAGTCAATATTTGGTAATACATATAATATATTTACATTATTTGAAAAAAAATTAATAATTTTTATTATTATTTTCAACTGGTTGTTTAATGTCATTTTTACCCATTATTGTAATTTTACTACATGGTTTTAAACAGATTCTTTTGTTGATTTTTCAAATGATGTAATCATTAATAATTCCAGATAAAGTATGAGAATAATGATTTTTAACATATATGGAAAGAAAATATTTTTATAGTTTCATAAGGACTTATTTCATTGAAGCTTAGAATATTATATTACACGTTTATTTTCAAACAAAATGTTTTCTTTTAAAATTGGGCGGCATTCTACGAAAAGGAAACTATTTCAAAAAAGAAATTATATTTTCCTCAAGAACATTTTTAAATTAATTAAAATAATACTTTATATGTTTTAAATGTATGTTTAATGAAAAGGGTTTTGAAAAAGTTATATGTTTTAAAAATTCAGTTATACGAAAAATTCATCTTCCACGTCATCTTTAAAAATCCTTCCCCACATATGGTGGCATACATTGTTATTTTTTAATAATACCATTAATATTCTTTCTTATAATGGTTTATGTTTTGATGGAATGATGTTTAAGAAACCCAATTCTTTTTATGGGTTATTATATTAATGAAATGATTATGAATACTATCACTTTTTAATAGGTTATTATATGATTACATTTTTCTGAAACCCATTCCCTCACATTGGTTATGATATAATTGTTTATAATGATGTGGAACATGTATGTATAGTTTAATTATGAGATTGATTTAACATATATATTCATCCAATTTATAGGGTAAATATGGAAAACTTTTGTGGCTTATAAGATATTTCTGAATCTGATTTAATGTTTACAATTCTATGTGTGGATCTAGTTTTCATGTCCATAATTCTATACATGGACCAAGTTTTCATGTCCATAATTCTATGTGTGGTCTTGGTTTTAATGTCCATATTTCAATTCCTGGACCTGGTTTTCTTTTCCATAATTCTATGTGTCTTTTAGGTTTTCATTTTTATTATTTTATTCATGGACATTCTTTTCATGTCCATATGAGTATAAAAGGGCCTGATTTCATGTCCCCAATTTAATGATTGGCCCTATTACTATTTATGAATGTTCACAATGTAATAAGCTTATGTTTTTTCCACAATTTCATTCCTTAATTCAATTTTATGATCTTAGAGATTGTGTTCTTATATTTCATTATGAATCATGTTTACCTTTGATATGCAAGGCATGATATTCTAATGTTACGATCATGTTCTCATACCCTAATGCTCATGTTATGTTTATGAATATCTTTTATTTACCCTTGTTGAGTATTTGAGCTCACCCATTTCTTATGTTTCCTTTCCCCAGGTTACGAAAAAATGTTTTAGGTAGAAGTAGTAATGGTGGAGATCGTAATGAGGGATATTGGAGATCATTCGCCCTGATAAAAGATTATGATTCCATGTTTCAAGAGACACTAAATTATTACCATCCTCAGGCATGTATTTTTGAAATGTATTGAATACTAATATAAAATGAAGTAATATCCATGTATGTCAAGCCTAGTTCATTGTAATGTCCCCACCCCCTAGCATCATTATTTTCCATTTTTTAATCAATTTACCCTAAAATAGTGTAATGTCATTATGGATAATATTATTGATATTTAAAAAAACTCCATTTTCTTCATTTATAAAAGGGGATCACTTCCACCAAATTTAACATCCATTATAAATAAATTAACTCTTCAAAATAACTACCATAGATTCTATTATACTATCAATCCACTTCTTAAAAGCTTCATACTTTCAAAAATTCCATGTTAAGGAGCATTGAGGTGTTACTAAAATGATAACATACAAATTTAGAGGAAATGTACTCAACCAAATATGTTAATTATTTTATTCTTTTACTACATAGAATATATTTTCCAAAATAAAAATAAATTAATATGTATTTAATGTTTTAAAAGGATATTATAATGAGGAAATATAAATTTTATACCCTAATACCAACCATGTAAAAAATAGTTTCTTTTTTTTATGTTTGGACTATCACATCCATACATAAGATGAGTCATTTTTCAAAACCAACACACAAGAATGATTTAATAGGGTCAAATAATTAATAAATAACCTATTTAAAACACTATTAAATTTATTAAAATAAATAACATTGTTTTCCTCCTTTACATTATACAAAAATATACATGTCACCCCTACATATGTATAGTCTACAACCTTATGAAAAGTGACATATTTTTTTCACTCATTTATTTTATTACATATCAAACTATATTCAATCTAAATTAAGCACATTAAAATAAAATAGTAACATCATTAAGATTATATAGTAATGTTATTATTCTAATAGTATCACAATCTTAACAATACATACCTGTAGAATATAGAATATACATGTTTGGGATAGTTTGAACAATAAAATACAATGCAATAATATTATGTCATGCATAAATATGGAAACATAATTACTGATGTAAAAATAAATAAATTACCAAAAAATTATTTATTTATGGTTGTGTAAATATTATATAAATAATTAAAATATTATTATTACCATTCATTTTCATTAAAGAAATTATATTTTGGAAAAAATATCACTACCAACATCATCATAAAAATTATTCTTAAGAATTAAAATTAAAAAATTATATATCATTATATACATATAAATTTTTTACTTATAATTATCTTGGAAATATTTATTTGGTTATAAAAAAATGAATCAATACAGCCATTATGAAATGTGTACTATCCCAAATATTCATCAAAATAAAATAACATATTAAAAAAATATAATTAATTAATATATTTGAAATAAATGATAATAATTAATGTTTATAAAAGGATATAGGATTTTTTTAGTTTATTAAATTTTTTTATTATGGTAATTTTTTGTTATATGGTTTTTTACAACAAGTTTCTATAAATCTGATTTAAGGTAAGGGATATTAGCTTATATTTTTAATTAAAAAAAGACATGTTTGATATTGGGATCTATCACATTTTTTTATGGTGAATTCAATACACCACTAACATAAATAATAATGAATATTCTTCATTTAGTGATATTTTAATTTGCATTTCAATGTAACAAACATATGTTCATTTGATTCTTAAGTTACCCTTACTCAAAGGTTTTACCCTCTAATCTCAATTTCAAATCAGCATTGTCTATTAATGATAATCCATCTCATGAATTTAAAATATACTTTTTAAAAATACCCTATAATTTTTATCCTATGGAAATTATTGGGGTTTTATGTAACACCATATTACAATATAATATATTTAATTTTATGTATATTTAAAATCTATATCAGTTTGGGGAACACGGAACCCTAAGTCCAAATAAACACTAATATAGAATATAATTATTACTTAGCCGTCACATTAGAGGGTAGGAATAATAAAAAGTTAATTATTAATAGTATAATTTTAAAAAATATATAAAATAAAAATACTTATTATTAATTTGTTATAAATTAATATAAAAATAATTTGAAGGAGAATGAATTTATTTCTGATAAACATTATTTTTATAAATGGTAATTTCTCTAGCCTTCATGTACATATTTTGAAATTAATTTTTTCACATTTAAAAAAAAAATTGATATTTAAAATTAATTTTTAATATTTTCATATAAAAATTAACTTTTTATTTTTTCTCAATTTTTTGAAAAGAGTGAATTTTAAATGAATAGTGAAAATGATGTTTTTTTAAAAAAAACTACCATTTCATTTTTATTATTTAAAATGGTAAATTATAATATGAATATTTTTCAAAGTAAAATTATTTAAGATATATTAAAATTTAACTAATTTATGTCATTTAATTAAATTTTATATTTTGTTATGATATATAAACATTTTAATCTTTTAATGGTTTTTCTTTGTAAAAACCCATTTTTGCGTATTAAAATGTATAATTGTAAATTGAATTTTTCAACATATGATTACTGAATAAGTGAAAATGGATTAAAAATATTAAATCATCCAAAATAAATTTATTTATTTATTTCTTATTAATTTAATAAAATAATAAATCATGAAATCAGTAAAAATTCATTATCTTAGTTAAGGCAAAAACAGGTTTTTGGGGGGTTGAACTCAAAAGATAGGGTCTAAAATGGATAAAAATGACACACATTTAATGGTCATATTTCGACCCTATGACCTATAAAAATTTAGAATAACTGATTTTGGATCCTTTCAAATTTTATAAATGTGGGAACAGTTTATTCTTTTAAAAAATTCTATGTCTTTCCCCTTCCCATATATAAAAGGCCACCCCTTTCCCCTACACCTCACACTTACAAATCTATTTCTTTCATTAAATACTGACAGAAATCACCAACATATGTCTCTGAAAATATCATAAAGAATTTGGTTTGATCATAAATCTATCCTAATAATTATTTTTATCCATTCTGAAAGAAGTTTTCCTAATAAGTTGCAAAGTTCCAAAACAAGAATTTTAATATTGTTTCTTCTAACACCTCCTTCATGGAATCTCCATATTTTATTTAATAATTTAAAAATTATTTATTATATACATTGATGTTTTTATCTCAATGTAAAAAATAATAACCACCTCCACTTGTATAAAATGGAAGACGGACTTCTTAATCATGTGTACGGTGGACTACTACATCGCCATCCGATTAATTTATTTTTCCATCACCACTTTTAAAGTGTGTATATAATGATTTTTTTAAAATATTTAATAATTATTATGATATTATTATACATATATAATTACTATATCACATATAACATCTTACATTACATTCAGTTGGAGATAGCATATCGTTGTATGGGTGTATGCCAGACTATAGCCTCGCAAAGTGATGTGATTCATTTTTGGCTTACAAGTTCCTCGGAAGGTATTAAGTATAAATTTAAAATAATATATGTGATCATAATAATGTAAAAACTCTTATAGAAATATAATATCACTTATAACTTCTTTCCTTCCAATTGTTAGGAAAATTGTTTCATCACTCATGTATACAAATAGACTATTGCCTCCACATATCATGTAAAAAATTTCATTTTTTGTTACTGGGATGGTAATAAAAATTTAATTCATTAATTTTAATTTTATATAATAAATAATAATTATTCTATAAATAATATTAAATATTTATTTTCTTATGTTCGATCTACCAAGAATAAAATGGGAAGAACGTTCATATGTACGTGTGGCCTACCACATCCATGAATAGTGTAATCCATTTTATATTTTTAACATTTTAAGATCACTATAAATACATATAAAATGAATATATAAAATATTTATATAATTTTTAAAATCATATATATTATTTATCTAAGATACATTTCAAATTATTGAAATTACTAAACTAATAAATACCTGAAATATGAATCAATTACAACCTAAAAGAGTGATTCTAAAAACAATTGTTAATAAAATAGTGATAAAAGACTGTATGTAAATCATATATAGTATGGACCCCTCATTGTCCTTCAATGTGAGAAGGGATATAGTGACCCCTGAGTCTCACCTCCTGTAGACCATGGTTTAGCGACAAGCGACAAGGGTATAATAAACTCACAAAATGGGAGGAATTACCCTATAAGAGAACACATGTATAAGAAAGAGATAAGATAGACAACAAAAAAATCCAAATGAAAATGAAATATAAAATAAATCCCAATTACACATATTTAATGTCATGAAAAACTTCTAGAAATGGTAGGGAAACTGAATGTACCAAAGGAAAGTAAAAAACAGCAATGAGCATGATGCCCAAACAGCTCCCGTAACCATAAGATATAAGTAACCAGCCTGATATCTAACCTACTCCAAGTGACCTGATAAATAGTTTAGATATACATAGGATCAGTGTAATAGTATGCTCAGTAGGATCTTCCCCTGAGCCTCTGGTGAAAAAGAAAATAATGCATACTAAATTTCAGTGAAAAAAATTTAAACAAACTCATCATCTAAACAGGTATACTAAGCACTTATCCTCACTAATGGATACATCCACCATGTATTTTATACAGGAATATATAATATAATAAATATTATCATGGGTATTCATCTACAACTTCCCCACTAGTTTTCTGTTATTCCCCAACGTCGGATGTCCTAAGCATCTCTCTCAAAAAAGGCTTACCCGCAGAGACATGGTGGAAGCTCCAAAACATGAACCTCATACATAACAACCACCAAATCCACATAAAAAATGTAACTAGGTAGTTTTTGGGATCCATAAAAGCTTTTATAACATGTATCATACGTCAAGCATTATACCTCAAGCCATTACAGCCCATACACAGATTAAGGATCCTCAATCCTTCATAACATATACAAGTTACACTTATAGTAGTCCAAAAGAAACTATATCTAGAATATATGTGTGTGAATAAAAAAATTCATTACATACCAATACAAACATATATCGGGGTAACTAACCATTTTTCCTACCATCCTAAGTAACTACCAAGAGAAGAGAGCTTTGCAAAAGGGGGTAGTCAGTTATCCATCCTCCCACTAGAATGTTGTAGAAACCACTCCCAGGACTCACAATCCCCAGGGTTTCCATTTCTCTAAGTGAAGGGGTGGAGTATATTATAGAAACAAAAAATTGATTTGTAGGTTCCACTAATGGGAAACCATCCCACCAAGCTATCATAGCTATCACAAATAAATAAACATGATTACTTAATTAATTTTATTAACATCAAATTACAAAAATAACAACGTGATTCATTTTCATGACACATTATCTATGAGAAATAATTATAGTTAATCCTAGTGTACATTAAATCCCAATTTCCATCAAGAACAACATTCCAAACAATGAAAGTATAAATATCACCCTATTTAGAAAAACAAGAGGCAATAACATACGATCGATACCAATTTATTTATCCAGCCCAAATATTTATTAGGTCAATTCCATTATATTCCAACGGATAAAACAAGTCAATTCTACAATTGAACATAAAATAATATAGAATACACAAATCCCATAACTCAAATTATTCTTCATATTCTTTACATGACAACGATCTACACAACCGATCATGGTCACCTCCCCCATGACAACTACATCCACCCGAGTACACCGTGGCACGACAGAACTTACCGACACCCATGAAAAATCTATTATAAAGCATGGAGATAACATTTTTTGAAATATAAATTAGAAATAGGTGAATAAGTTATTTTGAAAACACAATAACAGAGGTAGATCATGCCTTTTATTAATAACAGATCTAAACATGCTAGTTGACCCAAAATAGGGGTGCACATGCAGAAGGATGAAACATGAAGGGAAAACGAAACAAGTATAAAGGTTCTATCAAACTAAACCAATGGGAAGAAATAATGGTTCGATCATCTCACACCAAGGAACAATATGGTATAAAAAGGGAGGAATGTATCTTGTCCCTTTAAAATGTATAATCGATCAATAGTATAAGATATGCTAGATTATCCAATAAAAGTGGATCACATTAAACCATGCAGTTTTACCATGAAAAGAAATCTCAAGCCTTAGGAAAATTAATATAAGAGTTATGGTATTTGAATCGGACTCAAATCCCTTAAAAAATACCTTGAATGCATTTTTCTTAAAAGAAAATGCTATATGTGGGAAACTATAGGAAGCTAGAAACATTGTACACATACTGATGGTTGGAAACATTATAAACCAATTGACACCTGGGAACACTATACACCTACCAATTCCTAGATAAATTGTACACCTACTATTTTCTAGAAGCCCTATACACCTATCGAAAAATGGAAACGTTGTACACCTACCAACGTTTGGAGGATTTATACACCTACTGACATCATGAGACATTGTACACCTACCCACACCTGGAAACACTATACACCTACCAGCATCTGGAAACACTATACACCTACTGAAGGTGAGAAAAACTATACACCTACCAATGCTAGGAATCTCTATATAGAAAACAGGAGATACTATTCACAGAATAATAAATTTGGAAGTGTTGGGGATAATTCACCTTGACCACCTAGAAAACCTCAAAACCCAAATATCAGAAAAGAGAAAGACTGAAGAGGTCCATTCCATTACATCAGATACCTCTAAAATCATTCTCATCCTTGAGAATCCAATACCAACCTAAAAGAAAACATAAAATGGGTCAAAACAAGCTCCTATCAAGATAACTCTTAAAAGAAAGAAATCCACAAAGGCAAAAAAAAAGCAATTTAAAAAACACGAAAGGCCTACAACCACAATGAAAAAATCATTATACGAAAAGAGTTAAATATCAAATAACTTAGGGTACTGAATATTTTTTTATGACTCATGTACCCATGTACTCTCCTCCATGACTCCATGTCCCCAGAAGGCATGAACCAAAAATATAAAACACCCATGCAAAATAGGGTTATAAGTTCCGAGCTCCCTCGGGCTTAACCTATTTCACTCCAAACATCCTCCTACCCGTGCCTCACTTGGTATTTTCAGTTCTCAAGGGTTGTTGGGGCTCACCTACTCTATTTAGAAGCAAATTGAATGGTTGTCAATGTAGTTTTATGGTTATTTCTACCAGGTAAGTATTTTCTCTTGGGTTTTTTTGGCTTTCTCTAGATCATTTCTTCTATATTTATTGGTTTTCTATATCTACACTTTTTGTGTGTTGATATAGGGTTGTGGTTTCCTTGTATGATGTTTTTAAGGGTTGTGAATGTTAGGGAAATGGATCTAGAACGTTTTTAGTGGTGCGTTTGCCGGATTTGAGTTGTGGTTTCTTGTTGGTCGATTTCTCGGGAAACCTAAAGGTAGGTGGCCTATCTCTCGACTCCAATTGGTTATAATTAATGGTTTTGGTTACAATTAATTTTTTGTTCTTAAAATTAATTTTGTTTTGATGTGAGAAATTGATTAGAAATCCATTGGATGATGTTTTTTTTATTTTTCAGGAAAGGGTGGTTTTATGGTGAAATGATATTCTTGTGGATTTTAAAAAGGAAATTTTAAAATGGGATGCTATGGTTGATTTGTGAAAATGATTGATGGAAATGGTTTTCAATAAAAGGATTATTTTATTGAAATTCTATTTGGAAAGAAAAATGGTTTTCAATAAATGGGTGATTTATTGAAGTGAATTGATATGTAATAGAATTGGTTTATTTCTTGTGGATGTGACCTTGGTGGGTTATATGCATGGAATTGGATTGCTTTGAATGTTTTGAGGATGTGACGAGAAGTACAACTATAAAATGGGGATGGATAGTGGATGGAAGGGCCGTCATCAAGGATAAGTGGACAACAAGTGCTTCTTGGTGTGAATGGGTGAACGGGTTTGATGAAATCTCCACTGTTTGGTTGTTATGGTTGTTTGTTATGCATTTCTTTTCAAGATTGAATTTTTGGGCTAATGTGTAAATGTTGGAACAGTTTGTGGCTTGTTTTTTTGCTTTTTG
The DNA here is from genome assembly GCA_963277665.1 of Viscum album. Classification (NCBI taxonomy): domain Eukaryota; kingdom Viridiplantae; phylum Streptophyta; class Magnoliopsida; order Santalales; family Viscaceae; genus Viscum; species Viscum album. The sequence goes on from OY728128.1 coordinate 332,741,434, forward strand.
TTTGTATTTTGTTTTGGGTGAAATGGATTGGTAAGGGTGTGGTTGGATTACAGTAATGGTTGCACTTGTGATTATTTTCTATAAACTGTTTTACATAAATTTGATAAAGGTTTTATCCTAGTGGCGTGTGTTGGGAATTCATTTTGGGAAAACTTACTGTGTTTTAGTACTCACCTCTTCTTGGGCACATTGGTGTCTATGTAGATGTTCTGTATCATGACTTGGGAAAAGGTAAGGCATCACCCTCCTTTAGTGGATCATTGTGATCCCTTGGTAGAGCTTGGAACGTGGAGATTGGTGTGGTGCTGTAGTGGTGTCATGGCTTGTGTGGTGTTTTGTTGTTTAGTTTTCGTAGTGTACACTAATGTTGTGTGGACATGTCTGGTTGTATTGGTTTTGAGTTGTGTTTTGGAACAACTTGGTTGTCTTTTGGGAAAGCATGGTTGGGTAATTTAATTGACATTCATCATATAGTGGCTGTAGTGGATGGTTTGGTTGGTTTTGTCAAAAGGGAAAATTGTTCCCCAACTTGATCATGAAGGCCTAAACATTTATAGACAGCCTTTGGTGTCATGGGAACATCGATTAAGGTCTTGTAGGCCTCACCATTTCCTTAAGACAATGAGGTAGGGACGAGGTGTTACAAGTTGTATGAGCATGTTCGGTCCTTTGGTGTTGACATTCGTTGTGGTATATTCCTTGAGTTGGGATGGTAGAAATTCATAGAAATGTCGAAACATGGAATGTATAGCATAAAAAGACCTAGCTAACCCTTTTATGATGATCTTCCAGTTACCAGGGAGTTTGGTTCATAAGTGTTTTGGAGACACTTATCGGCATTGGAAATCTCATTGGCGTGGGTATAGCCAATGAGATGTGCATGGAATATAAGGAAGAAATGACTTCCCTCTAGGATGTATATTTCATTGTGCATATTGATTTATGGGATAAATTGAGAAATGGTTTTTTAAATGAGTGAAATTGTAATGTGAATAAATATGTATTTTGAAAATGGTTTTGTTTTCAAAATGTTGAAACAAGGAAAATGTGAACTTCTAGAAAGCCATGTGCGAGAGTGTTGTGTAATGTGATTTGAGAAGGGATTTCATGATGTCTATGGAAGTGAGACTCATGGTTGTTTATTTTCCGTTTATATAAATGGAATTGGGTAGGCGTTTTAGAGACCAACCAGAAGAAGCTACTAAAAATGTTGTAGCACCTCAGCCTCAGGTGAACCAGCAACTAGTGAAAAGTATAGTGAAAGTTATCCAAGATGAGGAAAGTGGAAATAAAATGCATGAACCAAGCCATGTAGATCATGTTTTTCGGTTTCAAAAGAATAATACACCCATCTTCAGGGGTGATTCAGAGTTGTAAAGGGAAGATGCATTTTTAAATAGAATGAAAAAGATCTTCGAGTTCTTGGGAATGTTGCTAGAGTTGAAAGTGAAGTTAGCCACGTATAGGTTGGAAGATATTGCCCATAAGTGGTGGGAGTTGGTAGTCTATGTGGTTATGGACAAGTTTATGACATGAGAAGGATTTGATGAATTTTTTAATAAACAATTATGCCCATATACGTTCAGAATTCAGTGTATGACTAATTTCTTCTATTTGAAGCATGAGCTAATGTCTGTGATGGAGTATACAGCTATGTTTATGAACTAAGATTGGTTTTCACCTGAGGTGGCGAGTAGCACATCATTGCAGGAAAGGATATTTTAATTGGGATTAAGGAAATAAATCCATTCAAAGATTGTGGTGTTATGTATAGATGATTACACAGAGATGGGGAGTAGAGCCTCTATGGATGAGCAGGATTTGTTGGGCGCTACGGGTAGAGGAAGCATGGTTGTACCCATGAGGAATAGTGGAAACTATAATGCTGGATTCAAGTGAAGGTGGGAAACTTATTCCAATAGTGGGAATATTCCATATAATTCAATGGAAGGATCGGTAAATCTTCCTCCGAATCCCAAGAGCGAGCCAAGATTTTTTCAGTGTGGTTCTATGTGCCCGATCAAGTGGCATTGTACGACACAACCTCGAGCATCTCATAATTGTAAGCAGATGGGGCATATATTGTGTTATTTTCAGAATACTCCAAGGTCAGGTGTGTCTGACACTCCTCAAGGATGAATACATCATATGCTTTGATGAAAAAGGGACAGTAGGACACCCCTCGCCAGTAGAGTAAAGTGGGTCATGATGATTCTCAGAATACCACGATGCCTCGACAAAGAAATAAAGAGAAGAGTGTGGCCAAAAAGGCAATGTTTGGAGATGATAAAGTTGTGGTGGATGATCAATAAAGACCATCCATGGTGTGAGGTACTATTCTTTACAATTCTACCTTGATGAAAGTGTTGTTTGATACGAGTGCTTCACACTCTTTTATTGTTTCACATGCAGTTGATTTGCTGGGATTAAGGGTAGAAATCGTGCTCTCTGTTTTAAAATTTCAAACTCTTCTAGGTCGAAGAGAGTGTTGATCCTTCTTGTGTAGATAATTTTTTATCTTTTTGGGTTAGTTTGTGCTAATGTGTAATTTATCAATGCTTGAGATGGATGGGTATGATGTAATCCTGGGAATGGATTGGCTGGTGGCTTTTAAGTCCCACATCGACTGTGATCCGAGGATAGTGGCTTTTACGACACACGATGGTGTTAGACATCTCTTTATAGGAGAGAAGAATGAAAGGCATGGTGCAATGGGTTTGTTGGAACCAAAAGTGGGCATGTTATCATATTAGTTGGCAGTGTTGTCATTTGAATCGGTAGACGGTGTTGAGAAGAGTGTTCATCCAGTAGTGGTGGATTGGTTCAAGGATGTTTTTTCTGCAGAATTCCTTGGGTTACCTCCCGAAAGGGTAGTGGAGTTTATGATTGATCTCCTTCTAGGACATGTCCTATCTCACATCTTTCTTAGCCAATGGAACCTACTGAATTATGGAAATTGAATTTCCAGTAGGATGATTTAGAAAACAAAGGGTTCATCCAGCCTAGCACGTCTCAGTGGGATGCTCTGATGTTGTTTGTGAAAAAGGAAGATGTAACTTTGAGACTATGGGTTGATTATCATAGACATAAACAAGTTACAATAAAGAATAGATATCCACTTCTTGGAATTGATGATTTGTTCGACCAGTTAAGGGGAGCACAGTGGTTCTACAAGATCAACCTGAGGTCGGGATATCCTCAATTGCGGGTGAGGAAGGATGATATTCCTAAAACAGCTTTGAGAAGTAGATATGACCATTAGGAATATGTGGTTATTCCATTTGGTCTAACAAATTCACCAGTATTCTTCATCGAATTTATGAATTAGGTATTTTGGAGATATCTGGATTCATTTAATTTGGTGTTTGTAGACGATATTCTGCTGTATTCAATGACAAGGGTGGAGCCTGAGCACCACTTGGAGAAAGTGCTATAGATCATTAGGTATTTTTGGTTGTATGGAAAATTTTCAAAGTGTGACTTTTGGATACAGTATGTTCCTTTTATTGTACATGTGATTTCTGACAAAGGAGTTTCAATGGATTCGAAAAAGATAGAGGTTGTTAGCTTGTGGAAACCGCCAAAGAATGTGTTTGAGATTCAGGGTTTTCTTGGTCTAGCTGGGTATTATCGGCATTTTGTTCATGATTTTTCATGTTTGATTTCATGGATGATATATTTGGCAAGAAAGAGTGTTCCATTCTAGTGGAATGAATTGTTTCAGTAGTGGTTTGAAGAGATAATATGTATCCTTACATCAACACAAATCTTGATTTTTCCAGAACCAGGAAAAGGGTAAGTGGTGTATTGTGATGCATCAGGATCAGGGTTGGGGTGTGTTCTCATGCAAGGTAATCATGTGGTAGTGTATGTATCACAACCATTGAGGGTGCATGAGAAGAACTACCAAACTCATGATTTAGAGTTGGCATTAGTGGTCTATTCTTTGAAATTTTGGCGTCATTATCTATTTAGTGAAAAATTCACAGTATATACAGATCATAAGAGCTTGAAAGTCATATTCTCAAAAAGGGAATTGAACTTGAGGAAAAATAGATTGATGGAATATCTCCATATGTTTGATTTTTACTTGATGTACACACTGGGTAAGGTAAATTCTGTGGAAAATGCATTAAGTAGAAAATCAAATTCATAGGTGGTAAATTATGCATCGGTCCAATGGTAATTGATGTCAGTTATAGGTGAAATGTGGTTTGAATGTGAGGACTAGGGAGATAGAGCGGTCTTAGTTCCAGTTTTGATGATTCCTGACTTGGTTGTCCAAGTTAAAGAGGCACAGATATCTGATTTTGAGTGTGTCACCATGGAGTCTAGAATCAATTGTGGGGAGACCATTGTGGGGTGGGAACTGAATGGAGATTTAGTTCTGTGTTTTCAGAATTGTATGGTTGTACCAGTTGATTTTTAGGAGAATCTTCTCAGGGCGTATCATCATTCCAGGTGGATTGTTCATCTTGGAATTCAGAAAATGTATAAATCATTGAAAGAGCGATTCGGGTGGGATGGCATGAAAAAAAGTGTGGCTGATTTTGTTTCGAGATGCTTGACTTGTCAACAGGTCAATGCAGAGCATTAGAGGCCAGTAGTAATGTTGCAGTCTTTACCAATCCCTGTTTGGATGTGGGAGTAAATAGCGTTGGATTTTGTCACAGGTATCCCAAGAACAATCAGAATGCACGAGGCCATTTGGGTGATAGTGCAACAGTTAACATAGTCTCCCCCTTTCATTCCAATTTGAGAATCTCATACGGTGGAGGATTTGTCCAAAATATATATCCAAGAGGTGGTAAAGAGGCATGGTGTTCCATTTTTGATCGTATCCGATTGAGATCCGAGGTTTACGTCTCATTTCTATAAATCCTTACAGCAAGCCCTTGGGACACAGTTGACTTTGAGCACGACGTATCACCCTCAGACTAATGGTCAATCAGATAGGAAGATACAAACTCTGGAGGATATGTTGCGGACTTGTGTCGTGGATTTTGGTGGCTCATGGGTGGAGCATTTATTGTTGGTTGTGTTCTTGTACAATTACAGTTATCATTCATCCATATAGATGGCTAAGTTTGAAGCATTGTATGGGTGGCCATGTCGTTCTCCACTATGTTGGGTGAAAACGGGTGATTCCTCGATGGTTGGACCGAGCCTTGTCCTAGAGACTGTGGAGAAGATCATATATATCAGGAAGAGAATGGAGATGGCTCAGAGTTGTCAGAAATTGTATGCAGATCATCATTAACAACCTTTGTCATTCGAGTTGAGTGATCATGATTTCTTGAGGATCTAACATATATTAGTACATAATCGGTTTGGGAAACATGGAAAGTTATCTCCGATTTATATTGGACCTTTTGAGATTCTTGAGCAGGTTGGTGAGGTGGATTATCGTTTGGATTTTCCACCTAGTTTCATTGCGGTGCACAATGCATTTCATGTGTCGCAGTTGAAAAAGTATCATCTGGATCGTGACCGTGTGATTCGATGGGATCATGTTGATTTTGAACTGGATATATCGTTGGTGCATGTGTTATTGCAGGCTATGGATAGGCCATAGAAAGTCCTACATGGTAAAAGAATCTGTTTAGTTCGTGTTTTGTCACAACATGGTCATATTCAAGAGGAGACATTAGAGTGGGAGAAAGAGATGGTCGAGCAGTGGCATGAGCTCTTTTGGAAAAGGGAATGTTCACTACTTTCTAAGGACGAAAAGTCCAATGCTGGGGAGAATTTCGTACCCCCGTTTTGAGGTATGTGGCCATTGTTTTTGCTTTTTTTTGTGTTTAATGTTCATGGGATGAGTTGTGAAGAGGTTGGGAGAGTTTTTATATGTTTTTAATGAGTTTCGGGGCTTTTCTTATGGATCACGGTTTGAGAATGATTAGTGGAAACCATACAGATTCCCCAGGAAACCGTGCAGGGGGAGATAGTAGGCTTCGCACAGCCTGCGCAAGGTTTTCGAAACTGTGTGAGGCATCCATGCAGACCCTTTCTCTCGAAGTAGTAGCGTGTATGCGGTTAGATCACGATTTTCCAAACCGTTCGGACTAACCGTGCAACCACTTAAAAATAGGCTTATAAGTTCCAGGATCCCATGGGCTTAACCTATTTCACTCCAAACTTCCTCCCACTCAAGCCTCACTCAGTATTTTTGGTTCTCAATGGTTTGAGAGGCTCTCCCACTTGATTCAGAAGCAAATCAGAGGGTTTTCAAGGTGGTTTGAATGTGAAATATCCCTAGTAAGTCTTCTCTCATGGCTTCTTTTGGTTTTCTCTAGATCCTTTCTTCTCTCTTTCTTGGTATTCTAGATCTACACTTGTTTTGTGTAGATATAGGGTTTTGGTTTCCTTGGATGTGGTTTTTAGGGCTTCTGAATTTTAAGGAAAGGAATCTAGAGAGGTTTCGGTGGCGCGTTCACCAGATTTGAGGTGCGGTTTCTTGTGGGTTGATTTCTTGAGAACCCTTATGGTAGGTGGCTTTTTATCGACTTTACATGGTTAGAGATAATGGTTTTGGATAAAATTAATATTTTTTTCTGGAAATTAATTTTGTTTTGATGTGTGAAATTGATTAGAAATCCCTTGGGTGATGTTTTTCGGATTTTTGGGAGAATGGGGGTTCTATAGTGAAATGTAATTCTTGTGGATTTTAAAATTGACATTTTAAAAAGGGATGCTATGGTTGATTTTTGAAAATGATTGATGGAAGTTCTCTTCAATAAAATGGTTGTTTTATTGAATTTTTGTTTGGCAGTTAAAATAGTTTTCAATAAATGGGTTATTTATTAAAGTGGATTGATATGAAATTGAATTGGTTGATATCATGTGGTTGTGACCATGGTGGGTTATCTACTTGGAATTGGCTTGTTTTGAATGTTTTACGGAAGTGGTGAGATGTACAACTATAAAAAGGGTATGGATAGTGGACTGAAGGGCCAACATCATGGATAAGTGGACAAGAAGTGTCGCTTGGTTTGAATGGTTGAATGGGTTGGACGGAATCTCCACCATATGGTTTTTATGGTTGTTTGTTGCGCATTTCATTGCAAGATGGAATTGTTTTGCTAATGTGTAAATGTTATAACAGTTTGTGTCTTGTTTGTTTTTCTTTCCCTTGGTGGTTTCGTTTCGGTGAAATGTCTTGGTAAGGGTGTGGTTGGCTTATGGTAATGGTTAGACTTGTGACTATTTTAAATAAAATTTTTTATATAAATCTGCTAATTGTTTTATCCTAGTGGTATGTGTATGGAAGTCATTTGGGGAAAACCTACAATGTTTTAGTACTCACCCCCTAATTTGGCATTATGGTGTCTTTGCAGATGCTGGGTATCATGACACAGGAAAAGGTAAGGCATCACCCTCCTTTATTGGAGTGTTGTGATCCCTTCGTGGAGCATGGGCATGGAGCATGGTGTGGAGATGTGTTGGAGTCATGGATTATGTGGTGTTTGGTTGTTTAGCTTCCACACTCTACTCTGATGTTGTGTGGACATGTCTGGTTGTATTGGTTTTGAGTTGTGTTGTGGAAAAACATGGTTGTCTTTTGGGAATTCACGGTTATGTAATTTAATTGACATCCATCATATAGGGGTTGTTAGTGGATGGTTTGGTTCATTTTGAGTTAAGGGAAAATCTTTCCACAACTTGTTCATGAATCCCTCGGCATTTATTTCCAGCCTTTGGCATCTTGGGAACATCTCTTATGTCCATGTATCCCTCACCACCTCCTCCAGACAATGAGGTAGGGGTGGGGTGTTACAACATGCCCCGTGAAACAAACATCTCAAGCCCAAAAATCACACTTCAAAAACATCCCAAATAGTTTTTATTAATGATGAAATCCCAAAACAACATGCAAAGTCACTATATGCTCCTCCACAGAGCCGGAGTAAACAAGGATGCCAATAATGAAAATTACCAAATAGTTATCTAGGAACTCATAGAACAAAACGTTCATGAATCCCATTAGCACAAATAGAGAATTCATCACACCTAAAAATATTACAATGAACTTGTAGTTCATCTGATGACATCATAAAGAAGTCTTTGGGATATCCTCAGCCTTCACATGCATTTGATTATATCCTAACCACAAGACTGTCATTGAGAACCAACTTTCACCCTTCAGTTGATCGAATAAATCATTACTATCCAAAATAGGATAGGGATTATTCATTATCCCTTTGTTTAAGAGATGATAATTGATACAAAACCACAAACTATCATCATTCTTCTTTATGAACTAAACTATTACACCCTATGGTGACACACACAGCCAAACAAAAACATATAATAATAGACTATCGAGCTATATATGCAACACGTGTAAATCATAAGGATCTATCCAATATGGATATATAGAGATAGGAGACACTCGTGTGTGTATCTTAATCCCTAACTAAATCTCTTGTCGAGGGGGTAATGTAAAAGCCTCTTCTGGAAACGCATCAGGAAACTCTTCTATGACCCTATGAAACACCAACTACTGAACCTCTAAATAACTCAACATTATCTCATTCATAAAGTATTTCAAGGACAGAACATTCTTCGGACCCATCTGAGGGTCTCTCCAGCTAACAAACACTACTGGCTCTCCATCAGCCTCGAAGAAGACCACATGCATCCTGAAACAATCCATAATATTCTGCACTAGATACAAACAATCCATATCGATGATTATATCATATTGTTTTCTCTATAAACATAGAAAATCTCCCCAAAAGTGGCGTCTTCCCATCATGATCTCATAGTCTCCACATTCTTCAAAAAAATCAGCTCGACCACCAACTAGCGTAGTCAACACTACGGGCACTGGAAGCCTATCTACCTCAAGTCCCAAATAATGGAAATGGGAAGGTGGTATGAAGGAATGTGTTCATCCTAAATCAAAAAAGGTATGCACCCTCATAGAAAACAAGAAATGGGTACCTTAATTGAAGTGTGGATCTTCTAGCACTACTAAAGCTAATGCATAAAGCTGACCCCAACCTCCTCCATGACATCTCTGACCCTGATGATGACTACCACCATGGTTATTCTCTACTCTCTTAGGATTGGGAGCATCTCGGGTGGTCTTCTACTTTCCCCATCTTGTCTCCGCTAATCCAAATATGTTACATCCTGCAACTGCTTCCATGGATAGAATCTCCTCAATAGTGGAACCTATAGAGGAACACCTGGTGCAGACTTACTTCTATGAAAGATCAAGAACTCTCAATACTAATGACCTCGGCCACCAAAAGAAAAAAATTCATGACCCCTTTTCATTTTCCTAAGAGATACCGCAAATGGAGAAACAATATAATGAGGTATGGGGCCACACTTGATCAAACATATAATCTTCTACCCTAAAAACTGAGAACCCCAGACCACATCTATGTTTCATAAGGAATCCTTATGACTCCCCACTCATAAATATCTAGTTTTAGATTATATTCTCTCGATGACCTCTTCCCTAACCAGCACCTCATGATTTTTCTTCAGTATAAATAGGGTGACCTGGCATTGGATCTCTAGATGCAAAGCCTCCTTGAAATGCCTCACACTGGCCTCCTCAGCTGGTAATAGGTCTGAAGCAAATTGTAAATGGTTCTTGAAACAGATTCCAAACATTCCCACATTGGATCTCCCCTCTCAAAGTGTAAGAAACGCTAGGCGACTAGACGCCTTCATGGTCAACGAAATAAAATCGACTCTGAACTTGTCCCGAAACACCTTCCATGAAATTTCCAACTCCTCACAATCTTTTAGGATCTAGAACTGCCACTTCCTCATTACTGACCGTAGCGTCATCACAACCAAAGACACCCCATGATCAGTTAATGAACAGATCAAACAAAAGTTTATCTCAAACTCAGCCAAATAGACTTATGTAACTACATCTATAATGGATCCCTCTTTCTTATGAATGTTCTAGCACTAAAACTCTCATAGTTTCCTCCTCCAAGTGTTGTCGTCGTCAACCTCTACCCTATAATGTTCAACTGGTGCAACCTGCTAGACATATTAAACATTAAGATGATTAGGACATCGACCAAGAGCCATAACTGTAAAATAAAAAATAGTTTGAGCTCCTAAAACTGGAATATAGAAGTCTCAAAAATAATTAATTTATTTATTTCTTTTATTCATTTTATGATAACTGGTCCCATTGTATGCACATTCAAACACATGCACAAAGAAGAATGATGCATGATCCTTTCTTAGTTTTCTACCCCAAACACAGTGCCACCTCGTTTAGTATCCACTGAAAACACAAAGGTTTGTTCATAAAATCACCTGGGGGCCTAAACACCTATGTCTCAGCTGGTCTCTAGGGTTTTACATCGCTTGATAAACTTTACTGACAATGTTTCCCTAACAACCTATGAAACCTGCCTCTGATACCACTATGTCATGACCCTCTTCCCACAAGCTGTAAACCTATTGGGCCGGCAATGTGAGAAGGGAGAGAGTGACACCCGATCCCCACACCATGTAGGCACTAGGTCGATGACTATGACTGAGGGTATAGTAAACACGCAAAACGGGATGCATTACCCTCTAAGAGAACTCATGTGTAAGAGAGTGGTAAGACAAACACCAACCAACTCCAACCAATATTGTAATAAAAATAATCACAAGTACACATATGTAATTTCATACAAGAATACTACAACTGGAAAAGAAAACTGAAATTACCAAAGGAATGTATAAAACAACAACCACTACAATGACCGAATAGCTCATGTAACCCTAAGCTAGAAGTAACCAACCTGATCTCCATCCAACACCAAGTGACCAAAAAATAGTTTAAATATCCATAGGGTGAGTATAACAGTATACTCAGTAGGATCCTCCTTGGATCCTATTGTGAAAAAATTGATAAATCTTGCCAAAGCATTGTGAACAACAAGTGAAACTAGCTCCTCATCTAAACAAGTAATATATTTTCCTAGACTCACTAGGGATACTCTCACCATGTATCCCATACAAGAGTATATAATATAATAATGAATATCAAGTGTACCCCACTACCACTTCCCCACTAGTTTGGTACTTTTCCCCAATATCGCACATCCTAAGAATCTCTCTCCATAAAGGCATTCCTACAGACACCAGGGCGAAGAACCACAACATGCACCTCGTGCAGCACAACCACCACATCCACATAACCAAATTAACTAGGTAGTTTCTAAGAGCCACCACAGCTTTTATAATTTTTATCATATGTCGGGAATTATACCCAAAGCCATTATATCCCATACACCAAGTAAAGATCATCAATCCATCACAGCCTATACACGTTACACCCATAGTAGTCTAAAAGAATCTATATCCAAAATATGTGTGTGTGAATAACCAGAAGGTGTTATAACCCTCTACAAACATAAATGGGGAAAAGTAACCACACTTACTACCAGCATAGGTAACTACCATGATAAGATAGAGGTTTCAATAGGGGCATTCATCCATCCATCTTCCCACCAGAATGTTGGGGAAAACACCCCCCAAGGTTCAAAATCCCCTGTGTGTTAGTTGACCTCACTAACGGGGAGGAGTAGCATATAGAAAAAAAACAGTACAGAATATACTACATCTCACAACCACACTATGGGAATAACCAAGTCTTAGACTCAACTACAGCTAACTTCCCTTGGACTCCTAGATGCCCCTACAAAGTTTAGGTATCCTATAAGAACACAAAGATTTAATTATATTTATATATTACTTCATTCCATTTTTATTAGTTGCACTTTACATTAATTAATTATTTCAAAAAAAATTAACAATTATAAGTTCCACATTATATTTCATGAGCGTGACACCCAAAGTCCAATGTTCCTTTCAATTGAAACCTCTATATTGCATCCTATCAAGCTTCAACCCCATGCTTTAACATCATTTATTAAATCATCTATTTAAATAATTAAAACATTCCCATATTCACAAAGAATTCAAGAAGAATATTCTATGTTACTAAAGGCAAGGTGTTAAACACAGTGAGTATATGAACAACAAATAAATTTTTTTCCAACTATAAGAGGAGCATAGACCCATCCTCCCTCGAGAAACTAAACACAGAAAAAACATGGCATACCCCATGAATCTTATCCCCTTTTGGAAGGATAGTAATACATACTAGATAAATTTATTAGTGGGAAACGTAAAGTAGATAAACAACCAACTAGATTAAACAGGAATAAAATCATTCATATTCATCCCTTTTCATCATCTTCAGTGTCCTCCCTAATACCCACATGCATAAACTAATGCATCTCTCTAGTCTTTGTGTCATGTACTGCCAAAACCTCTGGGCCTCCCTACCCCCAAATATCACAATAGCCATCTAGGATCATATCACAACACAAGTAGTAGGAGAAAACATCATATAAATTGGGATCTTTTCCCTTAAACAAGGCATCCATACTTCATACATAATGAGCACTCATGGCTCCAAGCCATGATGAACTCAACCTTATAAGCAAGAAGGAAACTCATAACCCTAACATTCATTATATTTTATCAAATAACCAATTAATTAATCCATATTGAATTAACTAATTCATTATTTTTAGGTTTCTACTATAGGAAGCCTAAATAGAAAGCTATCATAGCTATAACAAATAAATAAACATTCTTACATCATCAATTTGATTAACATCAAATTGCAACAACAACAACAACAAGATTCATTTACATGGATATTTATCATTGATAAATAATTATAATGAATCCCTGTATATGTTATTTACTAATTTTTGTCAATAATAACATGCTAAACAGGGCATGTAACAATATAACACTATCAATCAAAATAAGAGGACATAATATACGATTAATAAAAATTTATTTATCTAGTTCAAATATTTATTATGTCAGTTACATAGTGATCCAGCGTCTAAAACATTATTACTATATAGATGCATGTAAAATAATATAGAATCTATGAATCTCATGCCTCAAAAGGTTCATGACGTTCCTTACATCTGAATAATCCACGAAACAGATCATAATTGCCTCCCTTGTGACAACTAATTCCACTCGAGGACGACGCGTCATGACCGCACTAATTGACTCCCAAGAAAACTCTATTATAATCATGGAGATCACATGACAGAACATGTAAAGGTTAAATATAAAAATAATGATCCATTAAAACACAAGAATGGAGGTAGATCAGGACTTCTACTAATGAAGGATCAAAACATTCTTATTTCACCAAAATAGGGGGTGCGCATGTAGCAAAAAGAATATTAAAGGTGATAATATCAAGGGACTAAAGTTTTATCACACTAATCCTTTGAGAAGAAGGAATTGTTATAGATCTTCAAACCATGGAACAAGAAGTTAGAACTAGGGAGGAAGATATCTCATCACATTAGAAGATTTAATGGAGCATTGGTTTAAGATACACTGTATTTTCCATTAAATGAATATTAAATTAAACCATGTGGTTTGGCCATGTAAAGGAATAAAGAGCCTTAGGAATAATAATATAAGAGTCAGGGGATTTGAATCGGCTTTAAAACCCAAAATACAAGGCCTTAAATGCATTTTTCGTCATATAAAATGATAAATAGGTGAAATTGTAAAAAGCTGGAAACACAATACACCTACCTATGGTTGGAAACATTGTACACCTAAAATCAACTGGAAACACTATACACCTACCAATACATTGAAACACTGTACTCCTACTAACCTATGGAAACAGTGTACACCTACCGATGTATGGAAACACAATACACCTTCCAATGGCTAGAAACATTATACGCATAATTGTAAACTCAATTCACAAAACTAGTAATTTTGAAAAGTATTTGAGATAATCAAACTTGACCTCCCATAAAACATCAAACACAAAATTTCAACAAAGTAATAGACCATATGGGTCCGATCCATTACATATTTATTATAAAATGAGTTTCAAACATGTACGAATGAAATTGAATGTCAGGTAAGGGTTTTACATATCACTTTTTCTTCCATGAGACATATACCATATTCACCAGTTATTCCTTTGTGTGGAATATATTGTTCTCTATTTTTATTCTAGATTATTAATTTCATTATAATCATGGAATTTAATGTTTCATTTTGTGAAATATATTTAATATGGGTTATTATTTGATAGTTACCAAAGTGGTAAGAGTTTATAGAATAATATCATCATTATTCATTATTTATTATGATTAAGTATCCCATTGGGGAATTATTAGATGTTAATATCTTAAACCTGTTATATTTTTTGGGGGTATGATTATTCATGAATTTTTTATGTAATATTTTCTTTCTATTTCTTTTATACTTAATATGAATGAGAAATGTTTTATGAAAAAAATATTATATTTCTATCAATGGTCAAAAACCCATTTTCGTTCATATCAATGTTTTAAGATAATTTTTTAAAAAATTTATTCAAATTCAAAAAATAATACAGTAAAAAAACAAATTTCTGACTTTTTATAAGATGTATTTAATGCATTTTTCCTATTTTTTTCAAATGAGGTACATTTTCTCATTTTTAAAAAAGTGTAAAATTTTTGTTTTCTCAAGTGATTATGGAATTTCCCGCCCTCATGACCACTAGTTATTTTAAAATTACTTTACATATTAATAATGATATTTTTGAAGAAAAACATTTCTTCATATTCGAGGATTTTATTTGAATCTTATTTTCAAATAAGAATGGTATTTTAATCATGAATAATTTTAATGGAATTTTTATGATTTTCATTTTTAAAAATTAAAAAAAAATTATCTTACTTATTCTCATTGAAAATATTCTATAATGATTACATTCTTATTATTTATCTATATGGTTTATGATCTATTTGACTAAGTATGTACTATTTCAATACCATTGTCCATATTACTCAGAATGGTTTATGATTATGTTTATTAATTATGGAATGTTTAAAAATATTTTATGCTAGGTTTATTAATAAAACTTTTAAGATGATTATGTCCAACCCCTTTTATCTAAGTAATTAATTTTACTTAGTATGTTGTGGGTGGGGCTAATATAGTCCCTCAATGCATCAGTTGGTATCATTAGACAAACATGTTTGGATATATGGTCGGGGCCTTCCACATTTATATAAGATGTATTTAAATGATATATAAAATATATTAATATGATTTTTAGAATTATGAAGTCCCTCATAATGAGATTATTTTATGATGAACATGGGGTAATTCAATTATTTATAATATCATTGTATAAGATAAAACCTTAATTGATTATTTATATAGAATTATTTGACAATAATTTATTAAAGAAATATTATTATTCATTTTCAAGATGTTGATTAATTGGAATGTATTTATGGTATTTACATTGAAATATTTGTTATGTCATATGTATTCATGATTGAATTAGGTGTATTCATTCAGTTACCATGCATTAAATATCATACCATTCTTATGTTTCCATTCCATTTGATTCTAGGACACCATTTATGATTAATGTGAAGGGATATGCTAAAGAGAATAACAGTGTACTCAATGAAAATTCTATGATATATTTTATGTGTTCAATTGTAATATGATATTCGAGTATGTATCTTTATTACTATGACTACTAATCTATTATTTCATTTGGAATGTGATTCTTTATGTCTTATTCAAAGGTAATATAGAGACCACCAACAGTACTCTACTAGGGCTGGGGTCAATATTGTTGGTATCATAGGATGTTTACTAGAAACATTGAGATATATATTGAGGAAAAAATTGATAAAGTAACATAATCATCCTATATAATTTGAGGATATGTATATAATAACATACTAACATTTTTGTATGGTATAAATTATGTTTTATTTCCTATAAATATATCCCTATCATGATACTAATAGTGTACGTGGTTCTAGAACAAAATTATATAGGGGTAAAAACTGTAAAAATGGTGCATCGGTCTTTATATGATGTTTATCAAGTTCATATAAATGGCCCTTGATATGCACATAGTTAGACACAACTATTATATATACTTGGGTTAATTAACTTATTCTATACAAATATTGTTGAATAATTTGTAAATATTTTTATGGTTTGAAAACATTCCCATTGAATCCATATTTACTATTACAATATTATCTATGAAAAATAAATCAATCCAAGTAATATATTTCCCTAGTTTTGCAATTAAATATTATTTTTTATATATTTATAATCGAATATATTGTATACCATCATTTAGAAATGGTTAATATTTAGTGGAATGTAAACTGTATCAATAAACATTCCCAATGTAGGGATTTCACACATGGGAATGATAATGAATCTTGAAAAGGAGATACAGATGGAACTGATCAAATTATTAATATATTAGGGAAACTGACTCAGCTTATGAGTAATAATTTTTCCTTTTTATAGTATCATTCTCATACAACATGTGGTGTAACAATGATTGAACTCTTCCTGTGTGATAAACCACCATCACCCAATGTGATATAAATATATTTTTAGTAAATAATTGTTTCAATACCATAGAGAAGATATTTATTTCATTAGGAAACATTGGTAGGGAGAATGTTGTCATGGAAATTTATCATCTCTTCGGTGACATAGATGAATAGTTATCATTTATTCAAAACAATAAGGATGAATAATAAATTGAATGTATAAGTTGTATGAGGTTTAAGGTACTCATGTTTGACAAATATTTACATATGAAGATATTATAGGATATAGAAACACAATTCCTATTTTATAGAGAAAAGGATGTTGAAAATGTTTCTATGTGTGATGAAAACATTACATAGTAAATAATGCATGTTATAGACTCTATACATAACCTAAATTGTATGATTTATTTTTTATTTAATGGGTATTATCCAATCCATTAAAGGGAACTAGTCTCTAAAATATCTCATCATGCAGGGAAAAATATCATCTGATATCAGGAATGAGAAATATTCATCAAATCCTTAAGGCTACAATGGAATAATAGATAAGAAAAGGGTTTTTTAGAATACTAGAAAATGAAAAATGAAAAATGAATAAGTTTAGGTTGTAATTTCCATCTAGTAATAAATTTGGAAATAAACATCATTGAATGTGTGTGTTGGGAATTAGTGATTCTTGGGAAATGTGTCGATAATTTACAATAGGATCATAAACGTAATAGAATGAAATACACTATAATTTTTACTGCTACTTTTATAAAGAGATGAAGAACTATGTAAATGATTTTCCCAAACATCAAGGGAACTTTCCCAGACATATTTGTAGTTAATATATTCATATACTCAAAATAATATATACTTTATTAGATTTAGGAACATCATAATATTTCATATCTGTAATGTTTTTCATGAATAGTATATATGAATGGAGTTATCAAACTAAAATCATTGTGTATGTATCAATACAACATGGATGTGTCATTAATTTCCCATTATGGTACATTAAAATGACATATTTCCAAATATCATTATTATACCAATGGTTGATTTTGATATAACCAATGATGTGGATTGGATTTAAGAATATAGTTAAATCATTTATCACCATGAGAAGGAAGTTATGATTCATGATGATGATAATGAATTCATTATATTTATATGGGAGGGTTAATCAGATGAGTAATCTTAAGATCCAGCCAAAATAACTCTTTGGAATAAGATTCATACTAAAGAAAACAAAGTTCAATCTCACTACTAAAAAAATGGTGTTTAATAAGGATGGTATTTTTCTGTGCTAGAAAAAGTACCAGTAAATGGAATCATTATTAGTTCAAAAGAAATTGATGATAAATTAATTCATTTATCAGTGCTTTTTGAGTATCGGTAAACGGACCCTTTATCAGAACATTATTTTTAGTGTTGATGAAGGGTACTCTTTATCATTGTTTTATTTTTAGTGCTGATAAAGCATACCCTTTATCAGCAATTTATTTTTATAATTAATAAAGTGTACCCTTTATGAGTTTTATATATTTAGCGCTCATAAAGGAATCCTGTTTTAGCACTTTTTTAGCGCAGATAATGTTCTGAAAAAAACAAAATGAAATAATTAAATAAATAGAAAATAAAAAATGGATTTATTAATAAATTATTCCATATTTTATAAATATAATAATTATTTATAAAAATGATGAAATTTATTATACTATATATAAATTATAAACACTAAAAAATAGTATGTATTAAGTATATAGATATTTGAGAAAAATTAAAATTAAACAAATTAAAATTATTAATAAGTTGATTGATAAAAATATTAAACATTTTATTAACTAGATCATTATTGATAATGTTAATAAAAAGTATACATTAAATATATAGATAAATATTAATTTATATAAATAGGATTAATATAAAATAAATTTTTTTTATGATTTATAATGTATATTAATATATTTATTGAATAATGGTTTATAATTATAAATTAATTTGAAATAAAAATACTGACTAATTCCAATGAATAATTGACATAATTAAATGTTTTTTGATTGTTCAACTTATAAGATAGATCAAATATATTATATTCATTTCACTTCTATGTAATTAATTCATTTATATATACATATTCACACACAAAAATATTTTTTTTTAATTTATTCAATATATAATATTTATTATATATATATATCTATTTAATTAATAAGTTTTAATATTTTCAATATGAATTAATCTTTATTTCATGATATATAATTTTTTATTGATTTCTATGAAATAAAATTATCGAAATTTTAAATATTGTATTAATATTTATTTAAAAAATTTGCCAATTTTTAACATGCAAGAACATAAGATTAAATATTCATTAATAATGTTAAAAATACATTGGTAAAAAAATATTTATAAAGAAATATATATGAATATACTGATTTTATAAGTTTATAATTGTAAATAAATAAAATATATTTTTTATAAACGTTTTTATATAATTATAAATAAATTATTATAGAATTATAATAAATTTATTTATATAATGAATATATTTACTATGTTTATATATATATTGTTATTTAAATATATATATCATGATATAAATATTATTTTTTTTAAAAAAATTATTTACATAATTATAAAAATATATCGGTATATTCAAATAATTTTAAAATTATCATTTTATAAGATATATTAATATATGTATTATAATTATATAAACTAATAATATTTTTAAAAGTAGTTTTATTATTTGAAGAAGTATTATATGTATTTATCATTGATTTTTTTGGTGCTGATAAAAAAATAATTATCAGTGCTTAAAAACATTGATAATGATTCATTTTATTAGCACTTATTAACATAGAACTAATAAATGGTATCATTACCTGTGCTTTTATTGTAGCACTGGTAAAAGTGTCACAGTCTATTTTAGGATCCCTAACCATTGAAAACATGTACGCCATATCTGAAACAAGCTTTTGAAAAAACTTACATTCAATGCTCCTCATTATCAAATCTCAGCTCGAATCTAGGCTTGAATCAAGGTTCCAAATATCAAGTCTCGAATCGAGGTCTCGAGAAATTCAAGGGTTGAATGAAACCAAAGATCGAATGAATTCAAGGTTTCTGATATCTCTATCTTCCCCTAGTTATCCATCGAACCTTGTCATCCTGTATCTGGGTATCCCAACAAGTCTTGTTACACTCTACTATAATAAAACATCCCAAAATTTATTGTTTTTTGATATATTAAAGTGTCCTGGTCCACAATATTAAGAGGGTCTCCTTGAGAAAACATTTGTAATATGAAACTTGAAATATATCAAACATAACGTTGGTTCATGATGTTGTGACGTATAGAAGTCTCCCAATAACTATATTCCATTAAATCTATCTCTGTACAATCATCAAATTTTTAATAATTTATCCATATAGTGGTTGGTGTTTTCATTAGTCTAGAATAATACATTTCTAATTAGTTTTATGTTGAACTATCTGACACCGTTGGGCTCTTATATTATTTCATGCAACAATTAGTACTGAGAGGGTATAGGGAGGATGAACTAAAATATAGAGTTATCCCCTTGTATTTGAAATGTAATTCTAGATGTTTTTTTCCAGTAATAGATGATGAAATTCCTAACCTATGGGAACAACTATATAATTATTTTATCATGAAATTTTTTCCTAGGATAATGAGAACTTAAATGTAGTGTACAATTAATGGATTTGATCAGGATGAATGGGAATTATCTTATGAGGTTTGGGTTAGATTTAAGGTGCACTTATGAAATTTAACAATAAAATAATTCTAAGGAATCTATAGAATTAGATGGGAAAAAAATTATATATGTTCGATTTGATGTCTTATTTATTCAACCACTTCTTAAAAAATTAATAACATTTCAATTTTTATTTTATATATTATTAAATTTGAATTTAAGTAATTTTTTTATACCTTATGTATGAACAAATCATTAAGTTGTATTACCATAGAAAACACATTGGAATAAAGAAAAATCTACCAAGAGTAAAGAGGAGAAGATTCATTGACTATTGGTTGGGTTGCACATGAAATTGTAAAGTCATTTTAGATATACATAAAATCTATAAGGGAATTCTGGTAAAAATAAAACATTTTTTACTAGCTCGTACATCTCACAAGGTTTTTTCACAAGGTTATAAAATACATGAACCAACCATGTCAGTACTCTTGTCTCTCCAAAACTGATCGACATGGTTACCCCTAGATCAAGTACTATTTTAAAAAATATTTCACAAGGTGTTCAATAATGAATTGTCCCCAAGATAGACACCCATGCATGTTTAGCTACATGATTAGAAAATCAATGCACCCATTGTGTGATAGGTTCATTTTTCCCCAAACACAGTGTTTATGACCTTTGAAACCCTAGAAATAAATGAAACAAAAACAAAAAAAAAGACATATTAGTGTCCTAGTGGGTATCAAATTGGGTCCCCTACAAAATCAGACTAAATGAGCTCAATCTAGTGAGTTATATCACTTCAAATACTTAGACATATATTCTAGAGGAGTAGTAATTATAGCCATGTTATAATGTTACTTTTTGGATATTTTAAGCTATTTTAGAAAGCCATTTATAATTATAAAAATAATGAAAAACCATCTAACATATTACAATAACATAATATAAAAATTACAATCATTAGAAATATAGAGAAAATATCTAGAACAAGATATAAAAAATTATGAAGAAATATAATTTAATACATGGTATACATTATATGTAAAATTTAAAAATGGGGTGATTGAATTGAAAAAAATATCCAAAATAAAAAAGGTGATATATATATATAATGGTATGATAATCTTCAAGTTATTATCTTTAAATCTAACCAAACACCCAAGATCAACGATCAACCACTATGCGTGTTCCTTTACTAGAATCCCTTATCATGAAATCTATATATCTGTCAATTTGCATGCACAATGAATGATCGTTAGAGTATGTAGGGAATCACCAATAATATCCATAAGTAATTATAGAAATATATGGGTCTATGAGAAAATAATATGAAATTAAAAAATATTATATAACTATCTACACCTCAGCAACATCTAATAAACCTCTAAAATGAATTAAAATACATGATTTGGCACTTTCAGAATGGTAATCGTCCACCCATTATCTTATTACCTATGTTGTGTGAAGTGGATATCCCCACTAACAATAATAACAAAGTCAGATGATGTATCACCACTAATAAAATCAAACTAGGTGAACTGGTAATGAAAACAATTAACACATCATCACCATAATCATTAATAATGTGAATAATTTAACACCATAGTTTGTATTATGATTAATATGACACCACTATAATAAATAACATAGATAATGGTCTATTTGACATTGTTCTTATTTGGATCGTCCTCTTCATGCATTAATTTTATCCAACTATAATCCTTTTATGCCTCTATAAATGATTTAGACTCTACTTGGGAAAAAATGATGTTTTTTGTAGAATCATACTCCATCAGGTTTTCAGCAATGATTCCTAATCACTAATGAAATTTAATTAAATGATTTCAACTTTTCTTGTATTTCGTTCATTTGATAAAAATATAGCCATCTTTGAAATGATAACCCACTAATTTATGCATCTTAAAAATAAATTAATATATTTCTTTACACATCTAATAAACAATATGATTGTTTTACTTTAATCCAAAATAGATAATTATTTATCATTTCATTTTTATTTCATCCTTATAAATATCTGATTACCATCTAGGTAATTTTATAAAATCGAAGACATTAACCTTTGAAAATGAATATCTTGTATTTATCTATTTGTTTATTATACAAAATGAATATTTTATGAACCTAATAGGATATATTTTCATTATCTCGAGCAATATACAGTGCCAATCCAATGTATCTTATTTTCTCCTCATCCTCCCCACTCATTGATTTATTGTTTACTGAGATCAATATTAATTTTTACCATAATACTTTCTTTACCGTCAATATATCCTTGTGGTTGAAAATGTTTGCACAGTAAAATAATTATCCATAAAATTAATTTATTGTTTCATATTTATTATTAAAATATTTATATTCAGTATCAACCATATAATAGTTATTTTCTTATACAAGTGGATTCTTTTTTAATCATACAACTAAGATAATGAGAATAAGGAAATGCATCAAGAATGCATACAACCTTCATCAAATCGTAAATTCCTAATAATTGATTAATTAATTTTGTAATAATTTTATTTATTATTTATAAGCTTATTTCGATATCATTTTTATGTAATAATTAATTGGTTTTTTTCCTAGATCTTTTGGGAACTCATATTTTTCTTTCAACTATTTTAAAAAGACACAAAATATTTAATATTATTATTTATTCAATGATATAACAATTTATATCTGAATTTCCTTTTTTATAACAACAAACACTACATATTGTTTCAATATTATTAGGTGATAAAACATTTTGATGTTCATTGTCAATGCACTTATAACTTTTAACAACGAGAATGGTTTTTCGATTAAAAATATTGTGCAAATATACAGTGTTGGAATTTTGACATAGAACAGAAATGGATATTTATTAACATTGGATGATTGGATTTTTTTTTTGACTTTGGGACATTTAGGAATCATCCAAACCTCAATCCAAGACAAGGTGTGGTTGGTATGACTCCAAGCATTTCTTATTATTTAAAATTGAAATTAATTTTAGTAAAAAAGACAAATAACATGCTCAAAGCCATGAAAAAAATATTATAATAGTTTTTATACTTTAAGAAAACAATCCATTAATCATTATGTACATGTAATAATTATCTTCACCTAGATTCTATGCATGGTGTGACTGCTATAACTGAATGTGTCCATTATCAGTTTAAAATAAATAGTTTAGTTCAAAAAATGTCACCCACTGAAAACAAAGTAAATGCACTCATATTATCTAGATAATTTTGGACACTGATTCGTAATTAATTTTTTATGTTTATAAATTGGTCTCATTTCAAAATAATACATGATGGGATCAGTATATATCAATGTGTGTGTTACCAGTTTAATATGACATTTTAGTAAAAAAACAAGTGTCATGCTCAAAACTAAGAAAATGTAATGGTAATGTTTTGATAAATTAGGGAAATGATCCATAAGTCATTTGAGATGTGTATGAATCAATTTTACCTCAATATGATGCACAATGTGATGGGTATGACTCCATGTGCATCTTTTTTTTAAAAATGACATTAATTTTATTAAAAAGGACAACTGGCCTACTCAAAGACAACCCAACACATCTATATTATTTTGATGCGTTAGTAAAACTATCCATATTTTATTTGAGTCATGTAATAACTAGAATCACCTCAATTTGATGCATGTTGTGACCAGTATGACTCCAAGTGTGTCTTTGTATTTAAAAATGACATTAATTTTAATAAAAAAGTAAAAGTAACCTACTCAAAACAGAGCAAAAATGTCATTATTGTTTTGATAATTTATGGAAATGATCCATATGAATTTTGTATCTGTAAGAAATATCCTCATCTCAATATGATATAATATGTTCCTTGTATGACTCAATGTTTCAATTATCGATATTAAATCGACTATTTAGTTTACAAAATTCCCGAACAAAAAAACAAGAAAACACACTCAGATTATCATGATAATTTATTAATATTAATTCATATGTCATTTGTGAAATTATAGAATCATCCTCATGTCAAACCGATATATGATGTGAACAGTATGAGTCAATGTGTGTGTTTCCAGTTTAAAATGTCATTTTATTAAAAAATATATCTAACATACTCAAACAAAGATAAAACATTTTTCTTGTTTTGATACATTAATATAATGATCCATAAGAAATTTGGGTTGTTTACGATTTATTTAATCCTTAATCTGATGCATTGTATGACTGATATGACTCCAAGTGAATATTTTTATTTAAAATTGTCATCAATTTTAGAAAAAAGGACAACACACTACTAAAAATTGGTAAAACACATTCATATAGTTTTAATAGTTTATGAAAATTATCCATAATTCATTTGTGTCATATATGAATTAGACACAACTCAATCCAATACATGATGTGTTCGGAATGAATCAATTGTTCCATCGTTATCTTTAAATCAAAATTTTAGTTAAATATTTTTCACTCTCTAAAAACCAAGCAAACACCCTCAGATTGTATTTATAATTTCAAAAAATGATTGAAAAGTAATTTATGATGTCTAGTAATTGGTATAATGTCAAACCAACACACGATATGATCCATATGAGTCAATGTGCATATTTCTAGTTTAGTATGACATTTTAGTAAAAAAGGCATCCAACATACTCAATATAGAAAAAAGGCATTCGTATTGTTTTGATACTTTATTAAAATAATCCATAAGTGATTTGAGATGTGTATGAATCAGCCTCTTCTCAATCCGATGCATGGTGTGACCAGTTTGACTCCAAATATGATTTTTTATTTATATGTATAAGTTTAGTTTAAGAATTGTATCACAACACCAAAACAGTGAAACCGGTCCTAGAATGATTTCTTTTAATTTTAATTTTTTATTCGTAACGTATTTTTTCTGATTTCATGGTTTTTTTGTGATATGGTGTGCTATTACAAAAAACTACATTGCGCCCCTTTATCAGTGCTTTTAAAAGCAATGATAATGGGATCCATTATTAGTGCTATTATAAGCTCTGATAAATGGGATCATTATAAGATCTTCTAGAAGCATTGATAAAGGTGTCATTTACCAATTCTTACAGAAGAATTGATAAAATCATTATTATTTCAAGCTCATTCCTATAGTATTCCCTTATCTATCAATAAAAAGGAATTTTATTCTCAATTAAAGGCATATGTGGTAGTATTATATGTGGATGGAAAAGATAATATTCAAATTATATATATATATATATACACACTACTAGAATACATTTATTATTTTCCTAATATATTTCATTGGAAACCACTAGAGAATGAAGTTTATTTTCCCAATGATATAATCGCTAAAGAAATGATTGTATCAAAAACTCCCTAAAAATGGCCATTGTGGAATTAGTATAGTTGACGAAAAACTATAGGGGTTGCGTGATAAGGGACTTATAAAACCTAGTGTTCACTACGGGGTGGTCCCATTAATTTTGTTAATAATTAATAAGGGTCTATGAGGCAATACATTTATTTTTTTGAAATTGATTCTATTATGATAATGAAAAATTAACTCTATCTTGAATTGATGACTTATTCGATCAACTATACAAAGATCATTATTTTTAAAACATTTACCTTTCTCCTAGGTATCATAACTAGATTTAATGAGGGTTCTCCATCAATATGTGGAAATCAACCTTTTAAAGTAAATTATGCTCAAAATTAGATTCATTCACATTTTAATCCTCTAACTTTTATTGGATAAATGGAAAAACATTTAACAAACATGTATAATAATATTGTAGTTTGTTCTATTCATTTTTTCAAATAAAACATCTATGTGTTAACTACCATTAAAAATAATAATATTATATTATTATTGTGAAACATAAAATTTCAATGAAACATGTTGTTGCGTATCAGATGATCCATCAAACATAGCAACCCATTTAATGTAAAATAAATATTTAATTCAAAAAATATTTATTAAAATAAAAATTTAAAATTTATTTATTTACCTAGGATGTTAAATTATAAAACATTTTCTCAGAAATGGTGGGTTTTTAAAATTTAGTCAAAACCGTAATCCCATTCTTAGATATAAAAATAAATTCTTGTTTATTATTTAACTTCTTATTTTATAAAAATTTTACTCCCATTCCACATCCACAATTGCATCCCCTGGTATATTAAAATCACCATATCAGTCTGGAATCCATAGGAATCCATAATAATGATAGATTTTGGTTTTTTATTCAGGTGTTGGGCCAGCCTGAAAACCCATTTCTTGCATTAAAAATATTTTTTAATTATTTAATATATCATTCAATTTTTATCTCTGTTCGATGATTCCAACTCTCATCTGAGACCACATACCCATTTAATGCTCCCATTCTCACCTACCCCTATTTGGAGACCATTGTAATCAAGAAATCTTGGAGAAACGTCTCTAGATTTCTCAAATCACCCAGATCTGATGTCTTAAATTGATTTCTTCAAAAATCATTCATTTCACACTAGTACCTCCCCATTAAAGTTACAAAATGATATAATCATACCTTTTCTAACCTCGAATAAATGTCTGGTTATTTTAAAATTTAGATACTAGTGGATTTAGTGTGATTTCTCCAATATGCCATCAGGTAAGTGTTCATACCTTCCATTTCTTCTATTCTCATAGGGTTTCATCACTATTTCCTGATATTCCAAAGTGTCTAGAAGTTAATGTTCAAAACTTGTGGTTGATATGGTATCATTTTGGTGTAATCTTTAGATTTTAGGTTTCTCTTCACTTCTTTTTGGTGTAGCGGTGGTGCGCTTGATGTTTCACACAATGATTTGAGGGTTTCATCTCAAAAAGAAGGTGATTCCATGGTTAACGAATCATTCATGAGTTAGTTTTTCTTGTATTAAAAGTTTCTCATTTTCCCCAAATGCTTTTTGTGGTTATAAATATTTTTTGAGTGATTTGGTTAAGCATTTAATTTTATAATTGTATTTTTGTGGAAGTTGTGAACTTTTTGATTGTAACACATGTTGTAACTTTCGTGGTAGTTTTATAAAATATTAAATTGATTTATTAGTTGTTGAAAGGGGCTTAAAACTATATTTTCTTAATTCCTTAGTGTCATGTGGGCCTTTTATGTCGATTTTTGGAATAGTTTTGGTCTGAAAAAATTTATATACTTCTTGAGATCATTTTATGTAAACAGTTATTTTCATTTGTATCATTCATGGTATTTTTGAATGTTATTTTATAACACATGAAATTTTATTTATAAATTTTTCTAGGGAATCCAGTTGTACTTTGGTAGTTTTTTAGTGTGGTTTTTTCCTTGAAATACGGTTTTGAAATAGGATTTACGAGCAATGTTTTTGTATACTTTTTAGAAAATGTTTATGAAACATTATAATAATTTAATTATTAATGTAAGAGGAGAAACTATTTTGGCAGACTATTTTGGAGTGTTTATATTTTGAAAATGTGAATTTTAAATTTTAAAGGGGTTGTTTTATGATGTGTTCAATATAGGGAATTTTTTTAAAAAAATGATTGAAGGATTTACTAAAGTGTGTAAGAGATGTGAAAGTGATGTGGGATGTTTTGTGTGAGTGTGATGTGAAAAATGGATTTTGGTAATGAAAATGGTATTCTGTAACATCTAAGTGGGATTTTATGTGAGTTGTAATATCTCTTAATGGTATTATAATGTTGTTTAATTGATTTGTGGAAGTGTTAAAGAAATATCAAAATTGTTGTGGGATATTTTTGTGTGAGTCAGATTCCAAAATCAATTTGAATAAAAAGTTGTCTTTTGTGACTTTTGTGGTATACATGTGGTCTTTTTTGTGAATTTTTTAGGTGTAAATAATATTTTCATGTGTAAATTATATTTCTAGACTTTTTCAACTTGTTTGAACATAAGGGGAGAAGCCGGGTATCTTGGATGGTGGAAGTGTACTAGTATGCTATTTAATCTTTGGGGTTTGTCCTCAGCTTCACTTAGAAAGATTGATGCTTACAACTCTTAATAAACTATGATGATGATGATTTGGGACCACAAGGTTATAGGTAAGTTCTCTACTATTGTTCTGTGCATGATAACACATATTTGTGATATATACCCGTATAGAGATATGAGGTACCTATGACCCACGCCTAGCTAGTGCCTAGGGGTTATTTCTTATTGCATATGCTCCTTAAATCTTTTATAGTTACCATTAGAATATGGAATATTTGGATTGAAAATTCAGTAAAATTGGAATTTATATTAAATGTGTTGATTCTTTAAATTATCCAACTTGTAAACTAATTTTTTTTTAATGTTGTGTCTTTTAAAAATTGTAACTAAAAATTACATGTTTATGAAATTTTGAATGCTTTTCAAATTTGAATGTTTATCGCATGGAATCTCTGAGTGCTGGTATACTACTGGGATTTGGATCACACCCTACTTACACCATCAGGTGTAAGTAGACTTGGTTTTTTATGTCTCACGTTTGGTACAATTTATAGGGACAGTGGTTTGGGTTTCTAGCAGTTTCATGGTGGTGATGTCTTGTAGAGATGGCTTGAGGACAGTGTCTCTTTCCATGAGGGTTCATGGGATGTTTTTTTGATTTTGTGACCTTGTAATAGAAATTGTGAGTTTTTTAAACTTTCTAATTTAGTTATGAATTTTTTTTAAAATATTATTTGGTTTGAAAAATCAAGATTAATTTTATGAAATTCATTTGTTGTTTTATGATTATAAACATGTGTAAATAATTCCTGAATTATAGCTTATGATACATGGGATCTTGTGCTAGATTGTGGGGATCCGGAACTCCCTTCAGGCCATGTCGCAGGCTGGGTTTGGTATC
The DNA here is from genome assembly GCA_963277665.1 of Viscum album. Lineage (NCBI taxonomy): Eukaryota > Viridiplantae > Streptophyta > Magnoliopsida > Santalales > Viscaceae > Viscum > Viscum album. The sequence goes on from OY728128.1 coordinate 332,770,389, forward strand.
GGTTTTGTAGGTGACCAGATTCGGTGTGTGATAGTATAACACTATTTCAAAAGAATAAATAAGTCTAAAATACTATCTCTTGAAAGAATAATGAGATTTATTCCAGTCCAATGCTTCCCTGATCCCATGATACAGTCAAATCAAGCATTGAAAATGGTGTTATTGTCCACGTCACTACCCATATCCATGATTTCTATTCCAGAACCATACTATTTTCCAAATATAAGCTCAGATATATTTAGTAGGCCACCACAAATAATGAATATAACTATCCATACCATTCATATAATATGGGTATAGTGTAGATATAACAATGGGTAACCAGTAATGTAAATTTTAAATGGATTTCTATGGTTCTAAAAGGGCACCATTATGAATATACCTTTTTCATGTCATGCCAGTAAAATGTATGAATAGATGTGAACATAAACATATAAGTATAAGGTTATATTCATTTATGTAAATATATGTTCTATATATTTAGTGATGTTTAATGATATATATGTTCATAAGTAATACAATATATGACCCAAGTCATAATTATTGCATCCATGTATACTCACTAATATGTTTTAGTTTTATAAGGGTTTCCATTCCCAAATATCATAGCTCATAAGGGACGTGGTGCATAGGTATCAAAACTATATGGGAATCCATGCCAAGTAACATAGTTATACATGACTTCATTCCTGAGTATCATAAGTGTTTGAGATTCCATTCTCATGTATCATAATAGATGGGATTCCATTTTTATGTATCATAAGTGTATGGGATGACATGTCCGAGTATCATAATCATATGGTATGCCCTTATCGTGTATCATAATTCATAAGAAACCCATGAATTTATTAAGAGCTAATATGTGCATTTTAGTACATCACCAATCTAATTTAATAAGGGTGTAACCTGTTCCCTTATTGAAACACATGACATGGTATAACCACTCACTTACAAATTAATTATTTTTAGTTATATAACATAAATATGATTCCAGTAGAACATAATAGGTATATTGATCACATAATAATTTATATTATCTTTGTTTAGTTCCATTGACATACCTAAAGAGGTGGAATGTATCATTGGTAATCTATCCCAAAAATAATACTATTTCACAATGTCATTTTTTCTATGGTTCCCAATTATTTAATAGATAGTGGTAATTTCATGGGGATGCAAAAAAAATCATGGTATGTGGAAAGATGATGAATAATATAAATCCATAAAATATTGTTGGACAGTTACTAAACCACATAGCTAATACATATAGAAAAGTATATGTCTAATATTGGCATATGGTTTTCAAAATATCATAAGATAACAAAAAATTAAGAAATACCCTAGATGTAGGGCATATGAGATCACACCAAAATAGCACTAAAAGTGGAGAGATAAATGAGGTAATGAAAAAAAAATTAATCTCTTATCAATGGTAATCCAATGTGATGTATGGAATTTTAAACATTGGTTATATGAAAGAATGGTTTCAAATACACGGTGATGGTATGGGGGAGATCTCATGTGTGGTAGGTGGCTACTGGATATGATGAAAAGAAAATGGTTTACCCCTTTAAAAATGAAGTAAAAAACATAAAATCTCTGGACATTAAGGAGGGTCATGGTTTTGCTTCATGATTGGCCAACCCATGCTCAAAATATGTTCTTTCCACTATCAATCAATAGTATAGTCCAACAGTTAGGGGCATGGTTTTTTTTATTTTCTCAGCCAGTACAGTCCCTTTAATGTAGCCCTATAACACCCTATATGTTTTTTCCAAACCATGCGACCTTTGGATCATAGTTTTATTAAACCATGTGCCTACTTATTTTCTTCATAATTTGAAGCTCAGATGTTCAAATAAGATCAAAACACTCATCATTCCTTCTATATGTGATTACAAATGTCAATATGATGAAATGGGAAATTTAAATAGAAATTTAAAGGATTCATAATTCATAAGAAAAATTATGATCTTATAAAATTAAATGTTGGGTTTTCATGGTATACCATATTATGAATCTTTTAGACTTTGTGTTTCATGTTTCACAAGATATAATTGAGATAAAATTTATTTAAAAGGATGTATATAAAAAAGACTTCAGGTGTTACACTCTCGAAAAATCTATGTTCTTTGTGTCATATATTCTATCAAATTAAAAATTCTAATTTTAAATTCTCAAGGTGTTAAAATGATTGGTTATATTTGGAACATGTACATATGAATGAATGGTTGGTGGGTCGAATTTTTCACTCCAATTCATTGGTTAAAATTTTATATCTCATGAGTTCAGAATATATAGGCACAATATAACAATATTCGCATATTACACCCATTTTAAATAATTAGTTTTTATTTCTTATGTTTATCCTTAGTAAGAGTTTGATGTCACCCCTTTAATTATGTTTTGAATTCCCTTAATATGGAGACAGGTATACCTTTTAATTTTCATATAATGGAAATGATTATAAAGCCTTAATGAAGAAATATTCATAAGTGTTATAAAATAGGATTCTTTTGTACAAAATCCCTATTAACACTAAACCTTATATTATTAAGATTGTGCCTTTTGGTGAGATATAATATTTTACTTATTCAAATGACATAAATTTTAAAACATGTTTATATTTATTTGATATATTTTTTCGGGGTTTTTTTTTAAATGATCCAAATAGATAAATATTTTATGAACATGGTGTTGGTTTACATCCTATAAATGAAAACATTTATTAATACATGATTTAAAAAAAGAACACACTAGGGGTCCAATTCATTCTTGCACAAGACATTGAAATTTCATAAGAAATCCATTTTTAAATGGATATGATAAAAATGATTTGAATCATTTTATGGTATTTTTGAATTTATTTATTCATCATTGTTGTTCTATGATAGATAAAAAAATTAGATTAAAATCAAATCTCTCATTATGTTAAATAATAATAAATAAACGAGGAGAAGGACACCAATAAAGTGAGATTCATCCAAGATGGAATGAAAATATGAACCTAAAATGATTGATCATTGTTGTATCAGCACATGATTATTGAGGATATGGGTTTCAAATGATATTAAATTTCACATATCATAGTATCACTGATGATATATTAGAATATTTAAATTGAGGATTAGATAAAACAGATTGAATTCATTCTCTACAGTTAATGAATAATTTATTATTATTAATAAATATATTTTTTCTATAATTTTAGTAATGATATAATATTGTTTATCTTCATATAAAAAATTATTAGAATGTTCTCATTTCCTCAGATATTCAAGATAATTTTAAATAACAAATGGCTCGTCACACTATAATACTTGGTTTAGGTGGATAAGAATGTTCTATTAAGTTGGAATCATCAAAATTTTTCTTATTGTATTAATTGTGATGGGAATTTCATTATAAGAAAAAATTCATTATTAAATGATTGATATAATTACGGTATTGGGAGAAATATGATTCCATGATGTCATTCTTCTCCTAATATTTCAAAAAAATGATGATTTGTTTCTCAAATTCATTTCTTGAAAAATAATTAATAACCCCGTTTATTGAAAATTAATTTATTATATAAATTCTTAAAAAAATACATTATTTCATTTTTTATCAACATACTCCCACAGTATTACAGTATTATATAATATTTTTGGATTAATAATTTTTAAATAATGATGAAAATTGTGATGTTTGGAATAATATATCCTTCATTTTTTAAATATTTTAATTTTTATCCAACTTCCAGTTCATGAAATTAATTTAATTTATAGATGTTCCCTGAATAAAATTTTATTCTCTTAGAAATTATTTTTACATATAAAACTCGTCATTCGACCAAGAAATACACTTATATTTTTTTCCATGCATTAATTATATGAGTTTATGAATGAAAATATTCTCTTCAAGTTCACATTTATGTATTTTATTTTTTGAATAAAATTATAATATCTTGTATCTTCTTTGATAAGAAATTAAAAAATATTATTAATATAGACACTAGAAAAAATTTCTAAAAAATTGTTTCCGATTATACCTAAGATTACTATTTATTTAAAAACCACTCTATATTTCTAAAAAAATCTATTAGAAAAAAATACACATAGTGGGGCTTCGGGGGAGTCTTTATTGACAACTTATTGAATTAATTATTTAATTTTATACTAAAAATCTACTTTATTATCATTTTATAATGAACATAGGAGTTTTATAAGAGTGTAAAATGATTTACAAAAAATCCAAATATAAGAAGACTATACATAAATTTTAAAATTTCATAGATGATAATGACCAATGTTAGGGTGAATGGTATTCTGCTTAATTGTAATAGCCTGCATAAAGTTTATTGGTTGATGGCCTGACCATTAATATAACTTATGAAAACATGAATGTGATATATTTAGGGTTTATCTAGTAATATTTATATATAATTATTATATATCTAAAAGGATGGAGGATATGTATGAGAATCATTATATCCTATTTAAAAATAAATCATGTCTTTATAAGGATTGTTTTAATGGTGATCAAGGATAATTTCCATTTATAGATCAATATATAGAAGGAATCTCAGGGAGAAATTCATAAGGATGATTATCAGTTTTCATAAGTTTAATTCCATTTAAAGTTTCTAGAGATAGTTAATTTGAAGTTGTTTTATATATATATTAATTTATCATTAAATAACATTATTCATTTGAGCAACTAGACTAGAAAATATCAATACATGATTAAAAGATAGATCATGTTAAGATAATTAAATATTTTAATTTAATTTTAAGGTTATTTTGGAGTGGATGAGTTATTTTGAACACACAATGTCCTGGTTTTTTTAAGTGTCTTGCATTTTAAATACACAATAAGATGAAATTTTGAGTCATGTTTTTAGTTGATTTTTTAAATAATATTGATTTAATTTACATAAAATATATTTTCTCCCTGGGAAAATTAAATTATTTTGTGAAATATGTTGTTCATTAATCTAAATTTGAAATTGAATTAAAAAAATCAATCAAATAGGAATTATAGTATTTAGAGTTGAATGGAATATTTTTTGAGACTAAAAAAAAGATTGTTAACGGTGGGACTAGGTATTGATCAACCCCATTGGAGTAATGATGTGTAAGTTGGGCATTATAATTCCATTGAAATAGAATGAAATTAAGGTGATTTATAGACCCCATATGAAGGATGATTGAAGGTGATTAAGGGGTTTTTCAATATTTAATTTTTATTGGATGTTAATATGTACTATGTTTTAGTGTTACACTATCCTAGTGTTTTGATCATTTAATGATCATAGATAATAAATAGTTCATTGAATGATATGAATGTTGCATTGTAAATAATATTAGCGTGTTCTTTATTTCATTTGATGTTTCTAAACCTAGAGGCTATATACAGTGTGTAAATTGTGTAAACAAATAAAACATGTTATACATTACAATCTCAAGTGAAAGTGACCATTTATCATCCTGCTCCATGGAATAACACATCATGTGAGAACTGTGAAAAATGACATGATCAATAAAATCCATTAACCATAGTAGAGTGATAGTGAGTTATGGAAGAGTGGTATTTTTAAACATGGAAAATAGTTTTCAAGGAATAATATTTAATCTAAATTCCCAAATTTAGAACCTAGGGTTATTTTCTTTGATTTTGACATATTAGTGGTATAATTTATGGGTTTAGGGAGTATATTAATTTCTCTATGATATATCAATAATTATTTTCAATAGTAAAGGAATACTAATTTTTGATGTTAGTAATTTAAATCTTTTGAAAAGTCTAATATAATCATAACTTTATTCTCAAGGAATGTAATTTTTTATAGAAGATGTTTCTGAATTATGGATATCATAAAATGTGGAACATTGTTAGTTAATGAATGAAGTGAAAATTATATTGACACCAAATAAATCAATGTATTAAAGGGAGATTTACAAATATGTATCTATACTAATTTTATGTTATTAATTTCATCTCATTAAATGGAATAGAATCCTTGGATACCTATGAAGGTGATTCAAAATCCCAATAATCAATGCTACAACTACATTGGGACAAGTATAAATATCAATGAATTATCAGAAATGATATAATTCATATAAAATTTTATCTAATAAATACACTTGTGGAAGATATTTATTGTGTTAGATAGATCATTGATTATATAAAATTTAACAAAATAATATTGAAAAGACTACCAACACCATTCAGAACAAAATAATTGGTGTTTTATGATATTTATCTGAATTAGGTGGTTTTGAATATCCTACATTGAAATAATATTTCATATGAAATGTGGAGCAATGGAAATGAGTTGATTTCAATAGAAAATTCTCCAAAACATACATCAGAGGATATGATGTAACTCTCTATGAAAAAGGATTTGAAATATGAGGTAGTTGATATTTTGATATCCTTTATTTCATAAAATGTAATGTGAAAAGATTAAAATAACAAAATACTTCCACTTTCCTTCATTCAACGTGGAAATTTTGGGTATTTTTTAGCTAGTTTTCTACTGAGTTGCATGAATTTTGGTCATGATGAAGTCCAAATGGAGAATCAAAAAATTGATGTGATAGGTAAGAGAAAAATTTCAATTATTATTATTTTAAATAAAATATTACTCTAACAATATTAATGTAGAATGGATGATGATAAATTAAAGAAGATCACGGGCTGTGAAGAACTAATATAAAATGTAATAATTGTTGTTGTAAACATGGATCAAGCTGTATAAAATTATTAAGAAGAAACGTGAATTGTGAGATGAGTTGATCATGTAGCTTAGATGGTAACATCCCTCGATTTATAAATCTACAGTATAGAAAAATTGGGTTGGTTAGTATACCTCAAGCGAATCACCCAAAATGCAAGAGGCTATCAACAACATCATGGGTGTTAGGAATATTGGGGGACATTTTCTCCCTGGTATGGAGTTATAATAGGATTGGAATAAAAGAAATAGTTTGACATAATAGATAAAACAAAGAATAAATAACCATTTAGAAATCAAATAATAATAAGATAATGATGTAATTATGGAAGAGTTTATGTAAATTTCAATCGGAAACTTTTATATATATAATACCTTACTGACATAGATAAACTCAAAAGACGATATTCCCGAACCCCTCACCTGTCTCATCTCTAATCTCAAACCCATCCTACATGGAACAATCAACAAAATGGTCCTTTTTCTCTATACAAACCTATGTCCATGTAATATAATCATGTACCAATTTGATACCAAAATAGGGTGTTTTTAAATATCAGTAGTTAGAAAACACCGTGTTTAAAAAACCATCATTTAAGAAATAGAATGAAGCAAAGCGATAAAAAAGGGTATAAATTAACCAGTTTTTACAATACAATTATGTACTTGTATTGGGACCATGATAGAGTAAATGTGATCATGTAGAATCATTATACCAACTATAATAACATTTCCATGGCATAATCACCTAATAGGGTAAATCCATCTATAATGAAATTTCAACATAATTGGCCAAGTGCATTATATAAGAATTTTAGCATAATTACCCAAATTTCATTATATAATAATTTTATTATAACTAGGAAACACAATTTACATCATTATTAAATAAAAAAATGGCTAATCCCTATATATATGAATTTCAACATAACAAAACTAATCCATATATATAAGAATTTCAACCCAATAACAAGCCCAATACATTGATTGATCTTTTCAATATGATATTGGGCCAATCTCTCTATAATAATTTTAGCATAAAACTGAAATAGAAGTCATAAATATAAGATTAACACAACATAACACCATTATCCACAATGGTCAATTCATCCAAAAACGTATGTATTTCAATTACCCTTTCTTTAATCAAAATGTTTATAAACTGATATCATGCCAGTTTACACAATTTATTGATATAAAATTATGCCTAGTCATTTCATAAAATAAGTATGAAATTTTCTATTGAGATCCAATTAAAGGTAACCTCTTGAGGTACCATGTCCTACTAATTCTTGATCCAATATAAAATCCAATTAATTATCACTCAAGGGGAAGTATCACCCAATGAGTTGATGCAACTCTAGTATCAACCTTACTAAATCCAAATAGATCTATTGAAAAGTTCGAACACATGTTTATCATCGCCCATTATTATGTCAGTTAAGGTGCACAATGTGTCGATACAATCGTATAATATTTCAAACACATTAACAAATAGAAAAACAAGATATGGATTATTCTTGACCACCTATATTTATAGGGTTATCAAAGAGACAATATCAATAGGGAATGGTGATATAGAATTAAGGAAAAGGATATCGACAAGGAAAACCTCGATCACTAATGAAAGATGATAAAAACTGATTGAATGATGGCCAGGAGATCCCAATTATATAACAAATGATAGTGGAAGGAATTATGAAACTAAAGAGTGGGGACTCGAAAATTTTAAATGCTAGTCAAAAATATCTAGAAGGGAATGAATTTTCTAAAATCTGATATAGTAACCACAGGGTTTGAGAGAGAAGGATACACCATGAATAAAAAAAATCAAACATGCTTCATGGTTTTAATCCATTAGTCCATAGATATTCATGATCTTAATATAATTCATACATCAATTTCATAATTAATTTGATATGCCAAAAATGAATCAATTGAAATTAAAATAGCACCGATTGACATTTTTCATGATATGAACTAGTTTCACAATGTGTTAATGTTGGATGCTCTAAAATAGTTCATGCCATATTCATAAAATTAGGTTTACATCATGTAACTAATTCGTGAAATGAATGTTTTTAGTATAAAAATAACATCCCATATTCTGCATAAAAAAGCAATACCACCTTAGAATGTTTATAAAGCAATCAAGGAAACTCAATATCCTTTTCTATAGTTATAATAAGACTCCATTAATTCAACTAAGCATATACCCCCAAAATATTTGGTAATTTCCCCCTAAAAAGCGATCTCTATCCCCAAAGAGAATATTTCTCCACCCTGATTTAAGTGAAGAATAACCCTATTAAAATCACTTTAACCAAACCTCAACAAGTTATGTTCCTTTAAAAATATGAGATATTTCAACCTCAACACCATATAATAACTCATCCCTGAGATTCACAATGAATCACAGAGGGGTCTCAAAAAACATGTCTCGACACAGTCCTCACATATCATATTGTTTCTCCCAATACAACCCTTGAACATGCCAATGCCTCCACTATACTCAAACTAGATGTATTGTATTTCCCTAGATATATTTATCACTATAGGTCCCAATCCACATTAGATACTACTCAATAAAATCATATACACTAATCTCAAAGTCACCAATTTATATCAATTGGGAAGAGTTTGGACGATATCATTGATTCTGCAATATGTTAAATACATCATGTAAGGAAAATTTTTCCATTAGAAGGTCCAATCAGTATGCCACTAGAATTCCCCTACCCACTATCTAAAAAGGCCCAAAAAACATGTGAGTCAACTTTCCCATTTTTATGATATGGTGTTTCCCCTACACAATAAACAAAAAAAGATAACAAGATGACGCACCACAAACTATAGAGGATGTCTCCCTTGATCAGCATATGGTTTTTCATACTCTACATTATAACCAATAGATTTTGGACCAAATACACCTACACATATATCTCTTACAGAATACAAAGTCCAACAAGAATTGAATTTGATGACTCTAACCAACAAATGTGTTAATAGAAATATCAACACTAAAAACAATGAAGGGTTCCATCCGCATTGATTCCTATAATATGTTATTAAATGAATACTATATGAGTCCCATATAATGTTATCATGAACCAACAAAATCTACCACACTGGATCATTACATTTCTATCATAGTCTAAATCATCAATACCGATCGGTTGTCTATCTGAGTAAGATAGGTTGTACTCAAAAGAACATGCAGTCCTCATTCTTTCTAAATCCCCTTAAAGGACATAGATTTTAAATGAGAGTATCAATCCTAAATGATATTCAATATGACCCTATGTATTTTAACAATATCCCCCCATGTATTGAATACCTATATCATAAATTGTAATGGTATCTCTGATGGGAAATAATTGGGAAACTATTATCAGTCAATCTACATTCCTTCATATAACATCATTTTTATATGGTTTCCTTGTAAATCCTATCATGAAATCCATAAGGTCATTATACCATATCCATTATGAAATGATATATTTCTAGAATAACCCGGTAGGCCTCTAGTTCTCACCTTCTACCTGTTAACAAGTGAGTCATATTTCTATGATGACTGATAACTCATTATTTATTTGTTGAACCCATTACTATCTAAATAGATCACAATCCACATTTCATATCCCTAAATGTACTTTCCATCTAGAATAATGAAACACTGTAATTTGATCATCATGCAATCATATAGGAATACATACTTGACCACGAATAATAAGAACATTAATGCTTCTAAAAGACCAACATGGTGTTGGTCCCCACCATATATACTATCCCACAAAGATAATCCCTCTGGGTCAGATAACTTATTGGTATAATTTTTTTTTTAAATAATGATTTTAATTTATTTAAATATAAATATACTCATCCCTAGGACTCCTCAACACCTAGTTGCATGTCTATAGAGAGTGTCATTATATGCCGATTTTTTCAATACTCCCACACTACTTCCATATATTTCTTATTGTTCAAGATATTTGAAATTTAATTTCTATTTCATTGTGTATAATCTATATTGAAGTAGAAAGGCTATAGATACTCCATCCATCTACTATCTTAAAGGTACATGTCATGCTGATAAAATATTTACCTAAGTATCTTGTTGTTCGTTTACACCATATGCCTCTCACTAAAAAGATAGTACCTCCGACATCTTAATGAATGTACCGCCACAGAATGATCTACATCATGAGTATTAGATTCCCTTCTTATGGTATCTGTTGTCTAGAGTTATAAGAAACCACTCAGACCTAATGCATCATATATACTCTAATTCAAACTCCATATTTTTTATAGTACATGATATATTCCCAACCCAACAAACATAATTTGAGGATAGATGTTGATGTTATCGTATATTTAAACTCCCAAAATTCATTGTCAAAATCATCTGAAAAAACAAAAATCTCCCCATTCTTCGCTAGTAGGACAATTTGTTCTACTATAAAAGGATATCCTAGTTAAAATGTTGTAATAATCTATAAGATTGATAAAACTATGAATCTCAAAGACATTATTTGGACACTCCCAAGATGCCATAGTTTCCACCTAATTTGTTTCAACTAGTACTCAAGACTCTATGATGACAATGCCTAATAAATAGACATTATTAATCTAGAAATTCCAATTAGATAGCTTTGTGTAATGTTAATTCTCTCTCAATTTAGTCTGGATGATGTAACGAGGTTTGGAATGATAGTCTTTTTACTAGGTGTAAACTAGGATATCCATAAATAAAACCACCACAACCCTATCTACAAAAGAATAAAATATATTTCTCACCAATTCCATGAATACATTACTATATTCCTCATATTTAATAACACTATTATAGACACATATAAGCCATACCAACTATTAAAAGTTGTATGTGGTAATTTTGATGGACTTAATATCGACAAATTATTCCATGATGTCATGTTAATCTTAGATAAAATCAAGGAACGTCATATATGGTCAAAGTAATAATAAATGTGTGCAGGGGGAAATCAGTTCTTGAATATAATCTGGTTCAATAATTTATAGTCCCCACACAAACATAAAGTTCTGTCAGTAGTCATGGTCGAAAATCACAAGAGAACAATAGTGTTATGCACTAAATCATATAAAACCCTTAGATTATAGAGAATCAATATAAAATATAATTTATTGAATCTCCACTGGTGACATCCGGCATGGAGGTATTGAAGATGGATCTACACTATGAACAAATTTGTTCATTAATTCAACCTTTTGCTCTGGTGGTATGTCATATAACTATTCAAGAATGGTATCTTGAAAATGGTATACCTCTTGATGGAAAGTTACATTATGTATTACAATATCATATAGATAAATACCACATATCTAGTTATAGGATACAACCCAATATGAACTAAATTGGAGTAACATGACCAACATGTAGATCCCAGTCACCCTATTTAATATTGCTTCCTCCTTTTGTAGATAGAATTGTAACTCTCGTTCGATAACATTAGATTTGATCATATTACATAACTATCCAATACATACTAATAATAAAATAATAAAATTTCATATCCCCTAGAAAAAAGAACCCAAATGAAAGTGGAACTAAAAATTTCTAGAGAACATCCCTTGTAACTCAATATATTCTCAGATCAAAATCCCAATGGTGTATCCATGGTCAAAATATCATCGAAGCATTCTATAATAAAGACCAATTAATTTGAAAAAATTATGTAAATAAAATCTGTTTATTCTTATATATCATAAAAAACAAGAATGGGTAAAAGATACCTAAATCATACCTCCGATGGTAGATGGTCTTATATCCAAACGAGAAAGAGTAGACTGCATAGCATTCTGCTGACTTACCCCACTACCCTAGGATCTAGTCTTACTCGCATTTGATCCTACCTTTTTTTAGTACATCCTCACATTGGTGGGGGTAAAACGTCCACTTCCAGGACATGAACATCTGGTGGAACTCCAGCTACATGTCGTTATAGGTGTTGATGGTTCCTTACCATTCTATGGTACCATTCTTAATCCCCTTTCACAACACATATTATGATTTCCCCTAAAAATATTTTGTAGGTGGCCTAGCCTGCCTCAAGAACGACACTCAGAATAAGGTTATAAACACTATTTACTATTTTAGAATAACATGCTACACTCAAATAAATGAAACAGAACATTTCCTTAACATTGAATCCTAATTCCATTCTAAGTCTATTAGTTGGTTCCTTGGTGATAATTTTCAAAGTGATGCTTCTTACAACAACTTGATGAGTTCCCAGTTTGCCTCACTAAGATAGCTTGGAAACATGTCAGTTCCTCTATCAGATTATATTTCATGCTTTTAGCATGATTCATCATGCATACAATTATTCTTGAGAAAAAACATTTACATATGAGCTTCTATCATTATGAATCTCAACCTAGAAATACCTCACTATGGTAATATCATCAGATAAAAAAGATGGTGAAAATCACAACAAGATGGTGAAATTCACAGCATAGTCCATAATTTGTATTCCCTCTTACACCGGTTACATGAAATCATGAGCCCTCTCATCCATCCATTTCTCAAGATAGAAGTATCTATGGAACATAGTTTAAAACTCCTTCCAGAATAACCCCTATTTCTATTGGCCTATTCTCAATTGTCCCACCTATGCTTGGCTGGTCCATGAAGCATGTATTTATATTGTTTCAACCTCTTATTTCTTGTATTCAAGAGGTTCTCAAAGATCATTTAGACTGATATGATACAGAACACAATTTCATTGGAGCATCCTTCTCTAGTGGATGTAGGTGGATCCTATTATTGAAAATAACTCAATAGCTTAAATATAAAAGGTAATGTGTGAAAAAAATTCCATTTCATGGATCACATAACCCTCAATTAGTTGACATAAAGATTACCATAAATCTGATTCACAAGAGCTACATGAAGCTCTAGTACAACTGTGTTAGGAGCATGATTATTGTTGGTCTCTTGATTCCAAATTAAAAAATTATCATGTAGGATTATCTCTACAAGATAGTCACACTCCAAAAAAAATGGATAAACAATAATTTAATACATAACAGGTGAAATAAAATGATAATCACTGTATTTTGTTCTCTATATTCTTTTCTAATCATGTAAAGTTCTTGAAGGAATTGTTCATTTTTCACCTTTTCACCAGATATAACATGTATCATATTTCACATTTCATACAGAAAAATATATCACATTCAATAAATATGTACCTATCTGGATTCATAATTGTCAATATATATATTCTTACATGTATATAGTGATTAACTCATACTCATCTCACTCCATACTATGTCATGTGTATAAATGTCAAGAAAGAATGGCATCCCAAAACATTTGAATCAGCCAAGGTGAAATAATATCAACCAAAAAAATAACAACAAGAATATCAATACCATCCCTGGGCACTTGTATTATCCCCCATACATAGGATAGTTACAACCATGCACATGATCATTACTCAGAATAATAAGGAAACATAATATAAAACATGCACTTTTGATACTAATTTGTAGTGTCCCCCAATCTGACAATTTGTCACATGGAAAAACAAGGTTTGTTACAAGACGTCAAGAACACCTCCTCATATTCCAAAGCATGTTGACTAGGTGTTGGTTGTTAAAGAACATAGTAGGTATACTATACCCCATGAAATTATGTTTTTACCACATCGTAAAATATATGAAAGTAACATAGATATCATAAGTACTAAAAATCATAAAATTATAAAAAGCTTTTTATATGAGTAATGCACAACCCCCTCTAAATTGATTTCCCTATAAATTAGAGGTGGTTATACAAAAACACTTTTAATAGTAGAATATAGAGGTGTTTTGAACCCCCTCTAATTTTTTTTATCAGTATTACTTTAATATTTGGTTGAATTTTAGATGATGTTATTCCAATACCATCACTAATTTTTCAATTAGCGGCAGTGTATATTTTTGTGGATTTCAGTGGTGCTATATGTATTTATATATTTAATTATGATGGATTTAAAAGGGATAATATATATATATATATATATCCTTGTGTGTCTATGTGTTGTATCATATAGATTTTCTTTAGAAAATAGTGTGGGATCATAACCACCACTAATTACAGAGATTATTGTATATTCCCAACCCCCTTTATTTTCATGTAAAATAAAATACATATTATAAAATATATATAAATATATAATTAAAAAACAATATATAAATGTATTTAAATACATTATATAATCATATATTAAAAAAATTTTGTTCTTAACTATGGTTATTTCAAGGGGGTTCTAACCACCTCTAATTTGTTTTATAATTTTTTTAGAATAAATCCAATATATTTTAGGAATAGTTTTCCTGAAAGTACCTATAATTTATATTGTATTTACTTGAAAAAAAGAGGGGTTTTCAACCACATATAATTTAATTCTCTTACATGGATGGATTTAAATTAAATTTATATTAATTTTTCAAAAATCTTTTTGACCATGTGAAATAATTATCAAATTTTATAAAAATAAAAGTTTATATTATATCTCTGTGTGTGTGTAAATATTTATATAATACAAAAACACTTTATATTTTTTTTAAACACATTATAAATACATATATAAAGACTTTATATAAATAATTTTAATATATTCTTTCAATAAATACTTATACGTATAAACCAATATGTTTACATATTTAAATATTTGTATACATAATAATAATTTATTTAGAAATATATATATTAATATATTTATTCAAATATATAAAAAGTATATGTTTCTTTATAAATACTATATACTTATTGAATACATTTATATTATGATTTATATTATATTAAAAACATATATACTATATGATTATGTAAAAATCCAATTATATTTTATTATATATACAAATTTATATTCTGTATTAAAAAATAAATATAAATCGAAATATATATCAAATATATGTATTATATATATTTTTCTGTATTTATAATTTTCAATATTATATTATCATATTATATATTGTTGTATACCGTATTAATTATACATTAATTTGAAAAATATATAATATATTATTTAATTAAATTATTTTTATTCCAAATTATATGATTTCTTTTAATTTTGTGTGTCTGTATAAATATTTATACATGACATAAGAGAAATTTATATAATTACATACATAAAAATGTAAAATAAATATATTGAATATAATATATGTATTATAGAAATCATAAAATAAATGTATAGTATTTATAAAACCAATGTAATTTTCACTGATTAAAACATTTCTATAATAATAATAATCGTCGTTGTTGTTGTTATAACACACTCTCAAATAAACACAGACACACACACACATAGATAAATAGATATTATAATTATACTACATTAA
Organism: Viscum album; assembly: GCA_963277665.1. Lineage (NCBI taxonomy): Eukaryota > Viridiplantae > Streptophyta > Magnoliopsida > Santalales > Viscaceae > Viscum > Viscum album. The sequence continues at coordinate 332,786,485 of OY728128.1, forward strand.
TAAATATTATATATATATATAAACACCCCCACAAACAAAAACGAATGTACTTATAAATATATACTTATATATGTAAATAAAATTATTTTTATATATGACATAAATAAGCATGTATTTAATATTTAAATGAGTAATAATGAATATAAATAATTAATGTGAATATATTTCTAAATATATATATATTTTTTAAATATACATATTTATATATAGTTTATATATATATATATTATATTTAAATGGATTTTAATATACTGTAAATAATATTTATTAGAATTAATGACCCATTATATATAAATTCAATGAAGTGTATAAATATGTTTTATGCTAAATTGGCATTGTGGTTGATTTTTGGGATGTTTCACGTTGGCTTGTGTTAGTTGATTCATGGTTCGAATCCCTCTCAATGGGAACTTTACATGGTAGACGGTACAACTAAACATGGTGGGGGGTGGGGTCCATGAACCATGGGATTTGGGAAGGGTCCAATTATGTGGGGCTTCCAAGACTAGGTTTGGGGATGGAACAAAGATGTTGTAAAGGAATGGATTATAGGTAAGGGTAGGTTCCCCATGAACTTTGGTGAGGAACAAGAGGGGAGGGGATTGGTGATGCAGGGAAAGGGAGAGGTAGGGTTGTCGGTAGGGCCCTAGGCCGAGGGAATGGTTAAAAAAATGGGGGGAGGGGGAATGGTGGTGGGATAGGGTAGGAATTTAAGGGGTGGGTCCTAGCCTAGATTTTAAAAAATGGGGATGATTTAAGGGTGGTTAGAACCACCCATAAAATGTTGTCTAATTATACGATGTTGAAAAGAAACCACTAAAATTGGGTATCCAAGTCAACTTGGGGTGGTCATAGCCAATCCAAATTGAATAAATTAATTATATAGTGTTTAAAACCCTTCAAAATTATCAATTTATGCTAAATTGAAGGTAGAATTAGATAGAGTTTAGACCCCCTATAAAATAACTCATGTTAAGTCCCTCCCAAATATACTAGTGGTTCATGAAATTGTTTGATAACCTTATAGGGTGTAAGCATTAGAGACAGTTCACCATAGCCACCAATAAAGTCTTTATAAGGGAATTCACCCTGATCTAAATGAAAAAATAATCCATTGTAATGACTTAATTTTTTGTAGTGAAATAGTACATCATATGTGATAATAGAATTTCTAGACAATTGAAGGATGAATTATAAGGAATTTAAACCCCCTCTAAAACAATTCCCTATAATTATCATTCAAATATAAATCAGGTTCATATAAAAAACTAACCTTATCGGTATTACACTTTAGTGATAGATCACTACAATTGCCTCTATAGTTCTTAGAGGGAAATATAACCCACTCTAAATAAAAAAACAACCCCTTATGATGATTATTGTTTTTATAGTGAAATAGTACAACATAGAAGATACAAAAATTAAAAACTAAACAATCAAATAATAAAAAGAGAATTATATATTAACCTGGTCAAATATAACAAATTTTGTTAAAAATATTAAAAATTATAGAAGACAATGATTAAATGGATAAAATTAAAATACCATGCTTTGAAACCCCATTTTGGTCCCATCTTCACGATTCATCCCATCCAATAGAAAAAATATCAACACCAAGGACCTTTTCCATTGTCTAAACATATATCCTAGTAATATTATTGGGTACCAAACAACATCCTGAATAGTGTGTGAGTAAAAATCAATAGGCTGAGACCTCCATGTCTAAAAAATTAATCACTGATAGAAAGTGCACGAGAAAAAGTAATAAACAGGATATGTAACAAATCAATGAATAAATTATAAAACATAACCAGCTTCGGTACCATTCCAGAATCTGTATGAGACTATAGTATCACCATTCCAACCATTACCACACGTCAATGGAATAATAAAAAAAGTGGGTAAATGTTTCTTGATAAGAATTTCAGCATCACAATAATGATCCCTTTATTTAAGTATTTTAGTATAACCAGGATAGGCCCTTTATATACACATTTGAACATAACAAGGCCAATCCCTTTATATAAGAATTTCATCATAACTGGGATAATACCATTTTATATGAATTTCAGAATAACTGGGGAAGCCCTTTATATAATAATTTTAGCAAAATTGTTTAAAGCCCTTTATAGAAGCATTTCAGATAAATGGGGCCATACCACCTATATATGAATTTTAGTATAACACCAGGTCAATCCCTTTATATAATCATTTTAGAATGAAACTAGTAGAATAAATCTATATAATAATTATAACATTAAACTACAACATATTTTATAATGAAAATAATTAAATGACATAACATAATAAGATATAATGGTCAATTCATCTACATTCAATTTATCATTCAATTACCATTCAATTCATAAAATTATAACATAATTGACTATAATGACAGTGTTCAAGATCATATAATATCAAAGTATCTCAAATAATTTCATAAGAAAATTTGTACATTTTTAGAAGTGATCTTATGACAAGAAATCACCTATGATATATTTTCATTCTAATTCATGTTCAATACCGAATAAATTTTGTTTTTGTTAAAGGAGTTAGTTCACCATATGAATAGCTACATTATAGGTCTCAACACTATTAGATCCATATAGATCAAAGGATTATTAAAAAATGTATATCATCACCAATTATTTTGTAAGTAAACATGCATGTTGTGTCATCACAATTGGGTTAATTCCTCACATATTATGAAATGTAAACAAACATAGAGGATTATGAAGACTAAATTCCTTTTTCCAATGATCAACGTGGCATTCGAATCAATGAACACCAATAATAAATGAATGTGAAGGATATCAAAAAAGAAACCCTTGATCACAGATATAATAAGAACAAAACCTAGTTCAGCAATATTTAAGTGGTCACAACACAATAATTGAAATGGAGGAAGGAATGAATAAAATATATAAAAGGAAATCAATGGAGATTTAATGTGAGACCGAGACATACAAAATGGAAATAATCACTCCAAAATCTCCTGGAGTTACCCTAGGGTTCAACATATAATAATACACCATTAATTAAAATAAAATCATATGTTATTCATGGTTTTAAACCGTTGTTCCTAAGATGTTCATTACATGAACACCTTTCATGTTTTGAATTTATCAATGTCTAAGATACATCAAAAAAATCATGACCTAAACTTAAGAAAACAATGATTTTCATTTTTCACAACATAATCAAATTTCACGATGTGTAAATATTTCTCATATTGAACCAGTTCATGGAATTTGAATAGAAACTGATTCATTTCATATTACTTGTTCACAAAATTAATGTTTCCAACAAAAAATTAAGATCCTAGATTAAATATAAAAATAATAGAAATACATTTTCTGATTTCCAAAATCCATGAAGAACCATTAAAATAAAAGGAAACATTTATAATAAAGCTATATTAATATTAATAGGAACACATCCCAAATATTAGGTTATTTCCAATTATAAAATCCATCCACAACAAATGAAATGGTCAAAATCAAGGATTTAAAAGAAGAAGAACCCAAAAAAATGGTTAACCCAAACTAAAATAGAAATGTATCATAAAAATTATGGGATTTTATAGAGATTAAGAAATAACTTAATGAAATTAATATTTATAGGTTAAATTTTAAGAAATCAAATATAATTTTACTTGACTATAGGATATATATGAATCAATAAATTTGTAGAAATCATTTTTTATTTAGTAAATTGGAAAAAATTACATTATAATTTCAACATGTATAAAATTAAAACTAGGCTTGTAACCATGATTGAAGAATATGGTTGGTTATTTATGTCCAAAATATTTATATCAAAATTAAGGGACAATATAATAGAAGTTATTTAAGGGGAAATCATGACATGTAAATAGAAGTGAATTGATCATGAATTTATTATTAATCTATGTATTGAAGAGATAATTTTATATAAAATTTCTATAGATAACATAAAAAACATGGGAATCATTTTTGAGGATTTTTAGATTTCCCACAGGTGCATTTAATCAAAATAGAATTTATATTAGTTGTGGATATTGAAGAAAAAAATTGGAAAACCACGATTGATTTTCAACCGCATGCATTAACAACTTGAAGGAATCTATATTTTGATAGTAAAAATAATTGTTGGTTATAATTCTAAGGATAAATATAATGCCGCAAAAAAAATTAAGATTTTATGGGAATTTTTTACTATGACCAATATTTTTCATCCATTGATATAAGAGTTTTTGATAAAATATTTTCCAAAAATAAGAAATGATAAATTATTTTTATATTCATTAATTTAATGGTTATTTCTTCTACAATGACGGTTTGGGGAAAATGTAATTATTTTATAATTGTGTATACAATTTAAGGTTACAAATAATTATTAGAGAGGTATCAAACAATATTTTTCAACAACATATGAAATGATGATAATTAAATTGAATAGTCTTGAAAACGATGAAGTATTTGAGTATCTGAAAGTCCATCAGTTATATGATTCAAAAATTAATGTAAAAAAGTATTCATTGATTATGATGGGAATTAATTTGGAAGCCAATGTTTCATACATTTTCCAAATTAAAATTGATATAGATGATTACAACATTATAGATATTGTCTTTAAATCTCACATTCTCATGAATTAATACATTATCATGAACAATAAATATGATATAGTTAGATTTGTATGTGTATGAAGGTATTGAGAAAAAAATTTCATTTGTTATGACAAGGAAAATATTTGGGGAAATGATATATGTTGAAAAGATTTCTTGTTAGGTAATAATCTCAATCACAATATATTTATCTTGAGATTATGTTTTTACTAAGTGTATGAAATGAGGTTCCAAACAATTAAATCATTATTAAAGTAAATTATGTAATATTTTTAAATGGTGGTGTATTAAGGGTAATAACTTTCTCATTGATTAAGAATGTGATAAGTGAATGTTATATATATAAAATGAAACAAAATTATTGAAAAATAGAATGGATATTTAATAGAATAAATCATTGTAAGGTATAATAAATATCGTTTGGATTGATGCATCCATAATCATATATGTGATCTTATATATTCATGGTAAATTTTTCTAAAGGTATGGATAGTATTGAAAACCAACAAAACAAATAATTTAAATTCATAAATGTCGATTGAGCTAGTTAATGTGGATTTTTGTGGACCAATGTCGTATAAATCAAAAAACAAAAATAGTTACTATATATTTTTGTTGATGAATATAGTAGGAAGGAATGGATTATGATGAATACCACCAAATCCATTATATTCAAATATTTCGTTGTATATCATAGGAAACAGAAAATATATCCGTGACAAAAATAATATTTTTTAGGATAATGGTATGTAATTTAATAATAATTGGGTGAAAATATACCTTGAGTAAAATGGGATTCAACATTCTGTGTTAATGGGTATGATTCATTAAAAAAATAGTGTTATTAGAAGCATGAACGAGATAACAAATAAAATATCTCATATGATTCGAATTGAAAACCCCACACTAAAGAAATTTAGGATGTAAGTAGTCCTAATGTCGTCTTATATATATTCAATAATGATTTCATGTATATGAATGATAGTAGACACCCATATAAAATATGGTATAGAAAAAAACCTATAAACAAATATGTCTACGTGTTTTGGATAAAATACATATTCTCATATATGAAAAAAAATATGAAGATTAAATGTCTTTTAAAAAAAGAATATTCCTAGGATATTTATCCAATTTATGGGAATATTGTTTTTATATGTAATGTATTTGAAAAATAATGAAAATTAAATATGTAAAATTAGTTTAAAATTTAAAATTCTTTGATATTAGAAATCATATTCCAGTTTCTGATGAGATGGTTTCAAAAAAATATTCCCACTTTTTATTATGAATGTTATAATGAAGTGTGTGGTTTAAGGGGATATCACTGGTCTACAGAAGATAAAGGGTAATGATCTGATAATGAGGAAAAAATAATACGAACAACATTTATTAAAACAATATTTATTATAGTACGCACTCTTAATATAATTATACCTATTAAATTAACAACCATAGTTCAAACAAGAATAAATAATGAACAACATCAAAAATCACATTAATCTAAGGTGGAAGATAATTTTTTAATAAATACATCAGTAGATTAGAGCTGGGTTAATAATCTATATAATGACTTGGATCATATTGAGAGAAATGGAACATTAATAGTTATACAATGGCCATAGAAAAATAATGTCAACAAAACCAAATCAATCATTATAAATAAACATAATGAAGATGGTAGGGTGACATTTAATTAACCATGTATGGTGTGTAATTTTTATTCAAATGTTGAGTGAATTGATTTTGTTAAATTATTTTCTCCAACGAAACCACACATAAATATATACTAATTTTAGGCAATGATAGTATAAATGGTCATAAAAAGGTTCTAAATAGATTTAAAATCATCATTTCAGAATAATATCATTAAATATGAAGATTATATTCTGCAACAAGAATGATATATTGTTGAAAAGGATGAAAAAAATATTTTCATAGTAGAATAATTCCTTATATGGATATAAACATGAACTATGGTCATGATACTCACTGAAATATTAGTACCTAGAATGATAATAATCAAATGAATCAGGGATCCTCTGAATTGAAACATTAAATAAGTGAAGTATCAGTCCATGATAGTTAATATTTATATTAATGATATCATATGTAGAGTCTTATATAGTGTATAACTATTTTAGTTTTATGAATATGTCATGTGAGAATTTGAAATGTCTTTGATTTAAGATATGACATTTTTTATCTTTCGTAATATTTTATTCAATTGAAGTATGTTACATTTTTTTCAAAAAAAATATATGGCTAGGATGTATAAAAATATATTCAAATGGATGTTCCAATTCCAAAGATAGAACTGGATATGACCCAAAAAAAATATAAAAAAGAAGGATATTATGGTGGTCAATGTGGCAATTTTTTATCAGATCCTTGTGAGTTTGATTGACCTAGTAACCACCATCACATCTCTTACTATCCATTTTATATAAGTTATATAATTTTGAGTAATATAACATTGCAATAAATTTTAAAATTTTTATATTAGTGATTGATAATGAATTTATAAATAATAATATTATTTTAAAAGAATATTATTATATTATTAATGAAACTAATTATAATTATGTTTTAAATAATGTAACTAAATAGTAGTTAATTCATTTTTTCAATGTTATAACCCAACAATTAGGTATCCCATCAACCTATTATTTTAGCATCATGAACCAGCCCCACAATGGAAGCCATCATCAACTATATTCTCCCCTCTCTTTATTTATCTTGCAACTCATTGTATTATCCTTCCTTCAAATAACCTATGATCACATGATGAAGAAAACATGGAACTTCCCCATTATATCATTTGACTCCAATTGATGATCCCTCTCCATTTTACCCTCCACCCTCCCTAATTCTAATCCATTTTTTTAATTTCTTCAATGATCTTCCTATTTTGAGAATGAAACCTCAATGTAGTGCCCACAATTAACCTTATCCTCCCTCATCTCTTAGTTTTCACCTTCCCCTTTTACTAAACATAAATATTCCTATCCATCGGTAGGGTTTCAGAAATTTTTGGGTTTTTCATATTATTAATTGTCTCATGTATGTCAATTCTATCTATTTTGAGTGTCCATTTTTGAAGGTCACACGTTTTTGATATTTTACTACTTATTCCTTGATGAGTTTTTTCCAGGTACTGACATTTATTTCAAGAAGTATTGATTTTTTGGTGTAAAATACTTCTTTTAAATTTTTATTAGTTATGTTAATTTTTTTTTAAAAAAATTCAAAAAGATATATTAGTTTATTTATGTCATTAATTGATTAAGAATGGGTTTTTCTTATTTTTCAACAAATATATTAAATCCATTTTCATGTTTCTTATTTTTAAATTTTTTTCATTATAACATTAAAATAATATTTATGGACATTAATGAATATTTGGGTTTACAATATAAATTTTTAAGGAAATTTTCCTTGTATTTGATGTGAAACATGTAAGTCCATGTCTTAATTAATCCCATAAAGGTTTGTTTTGATTAATTTTTAAATTGTAAATGATTAAAGAGTTACGAGATAAATTAAGAATCAATTTTTATGATTCTTATATGTTTTAATAAATTTATTGAAATACCTTAATTTATTTCAAGTTAGTGTCTTAATGAAAATAACTTTTTCAACAAACTTTTCTTTCGCACTCATTTTAAAATGGGTTTTAAATTTATAATGGAATGATTTATTAAATTCATTAATTTTCAAAAACTTGGTCATTTATATAAAATAGAATTTACCATTTATTTATTGATGAATAAAGGTATCAGTCAATGAATTTTATTCAAATGATAAATTGGATGGCCTGCCATTATAAGAAGTGTGAATCATGAATTAATTTTAAATGTAAATATGAATGGTCCCTTATTATTTTGTTTTTCGACATTGGAACCTTGGGTATATTAGAGGGGGATAGAAATGTGTCAATAATTCTAAAAATAATTTAATTTTTTCTAGCATGGATACATGAATAAAACACTACATGAACATCGGTTATGGTTGGGAGACACATATAAAAGTGGAAACATATACTATATTCCTTTTTTATAGGGTAATGTGCACACTTGGTGGCCATTAATTCAGTATGAATGTGTGATTATCAAAGGTAACCTAGACTTAATCGAATCTAGGGACAATTTCTATATTGAAAATTTTAAAGTGGTATTCACATTTTATTTTGAAATGTATTACATTAATAATGATTTATAAACGATATATAAAGTTTGGATTTCAGTGTTTTATATGAAAATTTTAATAACTACATTTCATGCCATAACATTTATGAAATAATCATAATTGGTTTATTCATTCATAATTAGTAAAATTTATTTAAAATGATTGATTTTCATGATATTATCTAAAATGTAAAAAAATTTCATTATGTCATGGGTTTGTAGAAATTAGAATATTTGGTTTACAAAATTTAACACCAGCATGTTGATTGATCATTGATTAATGGTTTTTTTTATAAGGAAAGGTGTGTAGTGTCCTAAGAGGGATTTTTATGATGGTGCATATTTTATCATTTTAGAAATAGGGTTTTCATTTATCTCTTCAATTATCATTGATAATGTTTTGTTTTCGGGATTCATGTTCACTCAGTTATATTGTACCATTTATATCGGTGGTCCATATTAAATTATTTTGTATGAAATAAAATTAATTTTTAATAAATTATGTATTGGGTAAATTTAAATGATTTTTTTAATAAATTTAGTTACAGTTTCAGGTTGATTTTGTTATTTTGTTGTTTTTTGGGTCATTCTATATTTCCAATATGTTGAGTGTGCATGGGGTGCTCAGAGGTATTCTATCTAGGTGAAGGAGTACGGGAGGTGAGATGAGGTGTAAGTTTATTTTTTTCTTAAATTTATATATTCTACATCATTATTTCTATTGAATATGTTGTTTTATTTATACTATGGACATTAATCCCATGGGTGGTTCATTCCATATTTTATTATAATTTTTATGTTCCTTAAATATAGTTTAATGTATAAATCAATCCCATTGTCTATATTTTGTTCCTTGATTCTTATTCCCAGCATATGGTGATCCGGAAATTTTTTTGAGAGAGTAGATTATTTCTTTGGGAACGTTTTTTGGTGGCTCCCTAGGATATTTTATTATAATTGGTATCATATAAAGTTGAGTTTTCACATATCATTTTTTGAGTGTGGGTGATTAGTGTGAGGTTCAACCGAACTATGAAGGTTTTTCATGGGCTACTTCCTAAACACCACTATGGATAATAAAGCATTATTTATCATTTGACTTCTAGTTCTTAATATATATTTATGTATTTTTATTGATTTTTATCATGGGATTTGATAATAATTTATGTTTTTGTTTATTTATGTGAACTATTTATATTTTTCATTGGATGAATGATAATTGGAGTTGAACTAGTGAAACATGGTGTGCACACCCAACCAAAAAAACAAGAGGACCTCAATTTATTGATTTGGTATGGGTTTGAGTCATAGTTTCCTAGTTGACACTTAGTTTTCTAAACAAATTTTCTAATTCATGCATGGTCTGTTTCCATCCATCGGATTCCAATGTTATGGGGTACTATTGAATTCTATATTGGTTTGGAACTTTTTAATAAAAAAGGTTTGTTTCAAAAATATAATTTACTTTAGTTTCAAAATATATGAGCTTATTTTTTATAATTCATCAATATTTAAAAAAATTATAATAGGTTTGAAATGGTATTTTTTTATATGAATGGGAATGTTTTCCATTAAAATTAACAAAAATAGAATCATTTTTCTAAAACTCATGATGTGATTTCATAATAAATATGTAATGTTTTAAATTTTTCAATTTTGTGAATCTAAAATGGATTCAATTATAATATTTTCAATTAATATTGGTATTTTAAATTTTTTTACTTGATGATAATTTTGAGGGAGTAATGGGTATTCTTATCCAATAAATAATTTTGATGTTTTCATTAAGGGCAATTTATACTTTTTTAATTAGTTTAGAAATGAAATTTTAAATTTTAAATTTAAATATTGGAATTTAAAAATGGTTTCTCCCTCTAAAAGTTCATTTTTATATGCTCTTGGATTCTATATTGAATTTTTGAATTCAATTAAAATTGATATAGTTTCTAAAAAATTTTAAATAATGCCCTAAATGAACATAGAAAATATTTTTTAATTGTGGGTGGATTATTATGAAATGATTGTATGGTAAAAATTATTTGGATAAGATTTTTTATATGATAGCTACTTTTTATTTATTGTGTGCCATTAACTTGATATATTCTGTTTTTATGTTTTTATTCTAAAATTGTGTTTTTCAAATGTGATGAAATAAGAATTTGTAAAAAAATTATTTGGATTTACATAAGGCCTTATATATTTGTTTCAATATATAAATGAGTTTTCATGAAATGTTTTCCAAAAATTAGTTGATTCAATTATGTAATTTAAAAACTAATGATTTCTTTAAAACATTTTTGGTGTTGTTTTGAAATTTAAAATATATATTATATGGAAATACTTAACGTTTTCTTATTTTCAAAATGTGTTGAATTGTTTTCCAATGAAGTGATGTGTTTTTGAAATATTAAATTCTTCTATGAATGTGGGTATTGAATACATTTAATTAGGATTTTTTGGTATTATTGAAAAATGGGGTTCCCTTTTAAGTATTTATTTTTATACTCTGGTGTATAATGGGTTATTATATAATTTTTTAGAGTTATTATTTTTTTAGGAATGATTGAATTATTTAGGTATGTATGGAAATATGTTTTGGTTTATTCCCAAGGAATAACTCAATAAAAGGATTTAATTCTATAACTAGGAGGTTTCCCAATGTATGTCTTTCTTCAATATTTTTGTTCTTAATTGATTAGTTTTATGAATCAAATTGGGTTATTCTTTGTATTTTAATTCATATAGTATGGGGTAGGATAAACCTTTCATTAGATTGTAGCTATTTTTTGATCGTATATGTGTCTTATAACATGGAGTAATTTTTATTCTGGTGTTATTGTTCAGTCGAACCTAGGGATGACTTATAAGATTGAGGTGGCCTTCAATTGAGGGATCCTATTTATGCTTCGTTGTTTAACTATTAAAAATATTGTCAATTTACATAAATATACTTTGGGTTTTCTGTTTAGTTAGTTTGTATATGTTTTAATTTTGATGTGATTTCATTGGGAGTAGTTTCATGAATATCATTTATTTCCTTTTGATGAGGGGTACATGTATAGGATTCTCAAGCACCGTTAATTTTTTTCGTTTCCCTTTTTGTGTGACATACTTGTGAGGGGTCATTTATTTTCAGTTGATGTATATAGTAAATCTTTTATATGGATTTTAAAAATGGTGATATGATGATTTTTTATCTATGATGGTTTTATTGACTAAAAGGAAACCAAGTGTTTCGGAATAATAGTCCCATATTGGTCTCATATAATTCAAAGAAATATTTTGCGGCTCCGGTTGACAAATAGTTCTATTCAATGGTTTCCCAATTTCATTTCCATTATTCTAATTATAGTTCAATATTTTTTGTTTTTATTTTTATAAAAACTCTTATGGTTCCTTTACTCTAGTTTTATCCATAAAATTTCACATGAAAGGTTCTTTTGGGGTTTTTTAGGGGACTGATTTTCTTGTTTCAAACTGACTTGTTAATTGAATAATCTATATCAGGATAATAAGGAATCCCAATTATTGATATTTTTTAGCCTTTCAGTTAGTTTATTGTTTTTTAATTATCATATATTTTATTGAGATTATATATTTACGGAATAATTTATGTATTGGTGGGATGATAATATAACTGGGAACCCACCATATCTGATTTGACGTTGATTCTGTTAGTGATCTAATTTAAAATTTATTATACACCTATTTTCAATAGAGATATTTCTCATTTTTTTGATAACTTATAGGATCATAGGGAGATAAAATATGTTTGTTTATTTATTCAAATAAATTGGTTTTAAAGTGTAAATTGGTTTTAGATTTAAACAATGTTTCGATAAGTTGTGTCTCTAACAGTTCGTTGATCTCCATAGACAACTAAGGCATTTTGAGGTAAGAATGCATTTTTTGGGTGCATGTATCACATCTCAACTTCCCCCTTATATTTAGAATATTTTTTTCTATGTTATATAATTTTAGATTACCTTTTTATTTATGGATATTCTAGATTGATAATGATGGTATTTTTAATATTTTTTAACGAAAATAATGATGTTTATAATATTAATGATATTAATAAAATTTATTTTATAATTAGTAATTGTAAATGATAATTAATACCTTGTTTATTTTTAATACCCAGCTATTAAATCTCTCCCTTCACCCTTTCCTCTTGTAGCATGCACCAAACACATTTATGCAGCCATTGTACAAAGCCTTACCCCTTCTCCTTCTTGACTATAGGACCCAGCATAGTCTTTTTTATTTATTTATCCTATAATACAATGAAACACAACCCATAAAACATATCCCTTGGATTGAGTGACTTCTTTGGCTATTCCACCCCTGGGACATGCACCTCCTTCCACAATTCTCAGCCATTATAATGATTTCTCTTGCGACCTTTTGGATGTAGATCATAACCTAAATAGATTTTACAAATACCATAATTCTCCATCATCTCTATTTTTTCTCACTCCACACTTACATAACATGAATTGGCCGAGACTTAGTTATGATTTTCTTTGATATTGGTTTTGAATTTTTAGTATTTGTGTTGTCCATAATAATTCATTCTATTTTGAGTGTTAATGATTAATGAAAAAACATTCCATTCCATATTCCAAGGAGTTAAAATTAATTTGACCCGCATAATTAATTTAATTTCTAAATTCATAGATTTTATGTGTGTTAAATTATTGTTCTAAATAATTAATAGATGAATTAAATATGTTTCATTCTTTTATAAGAATAAAAATGTATTTTATTTTCGATTTTAAGGTAAACAATTTGTATTTTATATTTTATAAATAATTTATTAATTAATTTTTATATTTCTTTTTTATTATATTTCATGATAAGAACTTCAAAATGTTATTTTGTAGTATCAATTACTCGTTAGGATTACAGGAGGAATTTTCAAGGACATTTAAATAGTATTTCATGTCAAAATTTTAATCTCAAGACATGATAGTTTTCCCAATAGTTTGTTTTTATCAAAATATGTGTTTTATAAATTCATTAACATTAATGAAATAGATTATGAAGTTTTTCTTACATATTTTAAAGTTTTTAATAAATTATTGAGAAATATCTAAATAGATTTTATGTATTTTTTTTATGAAGATGTTTTGTTATCTGTAACTTTCTTTTCCATTCATTTTTAAAATTTTTTAAAATTTATAAATATATGATTGGGTGGAAATTAAAATGTGAATTTTTTTTAAATTTCTATGAAATGGAATTTCCCATTTCATTATTTTTGAATGGTGATTTCAATACATGATTTTTTTAGAACTGAGACATCACTTTTCCTATTGTTTTAGTCAGTGCAATGGATGAGCTAATTTGAAAATAAAAAATGAAATCCCTCATGTTTAGGTTGAGGAACTTATTATCCTATGGTACATAGATGGGGTATAGAATTGGGACTAGAACACTATGTATTGTTTATATTTCCTTTGATGTATTCATGATTAAAAGAAAAATTAAATAATTTTTTAAGGTAGGAATAAAATTATTGGAGTGGAATGTAATGTAAATGTTTTTACATTTTAATCTTTTATATATATCTAATATTATTTTTGGAGCTAGGACTTGACATGGTATGATATTTCAGGGCATGGTGTTCCAAGGATTGATATTTGAAATATAGTAAATATTTTTTTATTTGGTACATGAAATTTTCATGAAAAATGTAAGGACTCTTAAATGGATTCATGGATCTGAAATACTATACCACAATTGAGATTAGAATACAATATTTACCATATGAGTCCTATAATATTATTTGGAATCAAGTTTTTGTGTAAGAGTTGACATAGACATAAAAAAGAAAAATTATAAATTAATTACATAATCATAATTAATTTGACATAGTGACCTAATATTCTTCATTATAAAAATGATTATGGAAAATTCCTAGGGTCCACCACAAAATTTAATGACCTCCATAATAGGTTCAATACCAAGACCCATTAATCCTACTTCAAGACAAACATAGGTTATTGAGTTGTGCTGAGTAAGAATATCACTAACATTGGAGGAATTGGTTTATGTACATGTACACACACATATCTAAGCCCATAAAATGATATAATGTAAAAAAAACTGAACAACCATGCATGCATACTTCCAAAACCCACAACAAGAGTGTGACAGAAATTAAAGGAATGTAAACAGAGCTAAATAATAGCCTGCAATAATGATTTCAAAAAAAATACCAACCAGAATGTAAAACTTGATAATGCTATCAAGATTCCACAGGAACACACCTCGGTATATCTGGAATCACTAAGCACCATATGGTCATATATCATGTATGACTCTCTCAAAATTATGATCATTTATTGAATACATGATATGTATGGGAAAATACAGTGTAGAGGTGAGTATAACAATACCTAGGGGAAAACAACAAAGAATAAAACAAAATAAATTCAATCATCTCTACATAGGTGTATATACAAATAGTAATACGAATATTGAGATTTATCCACAAAGAAATTTAGTCTAAATGTAGATCACAATCATAATTTAATCATACAATTATATCTTAGTGGTTCCACATAGTAGTCATCCAAAATAACACACCCCTAAGTCTGATAAATCTGATGATGTCCATTTGAGAGTTAATTCTTGTTGGGTCTCAACATTATTAGTACAAGATAAAATCCAAAATGAGATATGATACAAATATGAGGATCACTCCCATTGCCATTGGGGACACCAGCAATAAAATCAGGTTTAGCATGATATGTAAAGGATTGGAACTGAAGTAGTGTTGGTCACAACGATACCATGAACTCCGCCTAGGGAATGAATATGATTAAAGGATATCACTGTAGGTCTTATGTAAGGATTTGAACATCTCTATCCCAAAAGTCATGTAGAAGGGATTGATGTACTATGTGTTGGATGTGATTCCCTAATAACCCTCAGGTAATGCATAAGGTGAACATGCCCTACTAAAACAAGTCCAATATAAAAAGTACTAGATATCAAAGCCATATTTTTAGTAGTACAATTCATGTAGTATGAATCAATCAATATACCTTTGAACCTATGTCATTCCTGTGTAAAAATCTCTGATCTGTCTCCATGTTAAAGTACACAAAATGATACTTCCCATGAACATATTCCTCTATACCAGTTTATGGAATATCCCTTGTATAGTATTCCCAGTACATGTCCATGTTGGAGTACATATCGGGCTCGTACTCGTGTACTCCTGCTAATGTATGTGTCCCCTCTGTGGTACATGTCGAGCCATCGAGGATAGGTCACATACCATTTGATAGGTTAACACACTGTGTTTTTCCTTAGTATTATCTTAAAATCCACGAATCCACAAGGAAAGGTCCACATTCTGGGTACTCCTAGATTACACGGCATGAATATCAGGATTTTTCTGAAACCCTTTTTCTTCTTCTATAAGTGCACATGCCACTTTCTCTATGAAATTTAACTTCATTAATTTTGGAAATCATGTTTCTATTCTGATATAACCTCACCAATACCAAATTCTAGATTCTGGACAATTTATTCATTTTGAAATTATTCTTGATCTTTATTCTTTGTTGTGTGTTGACAGACACAAAATCAGGTATCCAAAACCGTCTGATCTATCTTTACATCTGTTGTCTGAACACCATTGTGTCTTGCCAATACCATATTTACAATATAGAATCTTTTCAACATTAAACATGTGTTTAACAACCGATTTCTCTTAGTCTGTCAATCCTTGGTCCAAAAGAATAATGATAACAATGAATGAATAATCAGGGGAGAAAATATCAATAAAATTAATGAGGAACGGACCTCAGTTGATGTTCATCTCAACCTTGATTTATTTCCACAAGAATCTAGAATGAAAATAAAACAGTTCAATCAAAAAGAAAATTTCTCCCAATAAAATCCCCAAAATATATCTCATAATACAAATTACTGATCCATAAATAAATCTATTAGTTTATTGATTTGTTTCCATCATAAAAATTATGAATATGTAAAATAATCGAAATAAAAAAAATCTATCTTACTTGATTTGTAGAAATCGCTAACGAATAAGGGAGCAAAACCTTAGTCGTTATTGAGATCCTTAGATTTTTCTTCACAGCAGTCATAGACCCGTGATCCATTCATCGTCTATCAATGTAAT
Organism: Viscum album; assembly: GCA_963277665.1. Taxonomy (NCBI): domain Eukaryota; kingdom Viridiplantae; phylum Streptophyta; class Magnoliopsida; order Santalales; family Viscaceae; genus Viscum; species Viscum album. The sequence goes on from OY728128.1 coordinate 332,803,442, forward strand.
CTCATTCAATGATCTATGGCACCAAACCAATGATTTTTAGTGTTATGCGGCTATCAATTTTAATTTTCTGTAAGCATTAATTTAAAGAAAGCATTAGGTCATTCCTTTAATGGTTAAATAAAATAATTTTGTATTTTTTTTATTACCATGATGAAATTTCCACAAACACCCCATGTTGACCAAGTTTAGGAAATGCCTAAGGTAAAACCTAACTTCTATATTCAATGATTTTGTCATATTTCTATGATGAGAAACCTTTTAGTGGATATTCTACTTTTTCAATCAAAACATATTGTGTGTCTTATTTAATATATTTAATATATTTCAACCATTTGTTATGGGTACACCAGGGTTCATAATCACATGTTGTCTCCACACTTGGTCATGAAAATAATCGATAAATTATCCAAAAATAAAACAAGGAAAATATGAGTAATTATATTCTCCCCACCGGAGATATTTATGTCCCCGAAAATTGAAAACAATGGTTACACATAGAGATGTGGAAACCAAGAATGAATATGATCCTCCCACTCTCATGTTCCTTCTAAAATATTATCATGTGGCCACTGAAAACACACTAAAGGAATTATCCACCCATAAGGGATCTTCTCCTACTGATCCTTAATCTGTATTGGGTACCTAACAAAGGCATCTCCATCCTAAATTTTAATGTCCCCGTAGTAGAAAATATGTGATGGTTTATGAATGTACCTCCTCAGCTAGGACATATGGAACAATTCATGTTACCAGTTTAACTATGGGGGTATTCAAAAATATTATTCCACCTCTCCTACTCTATGAAATATCTATAAATAAACAATCATTCTCAGTTTTATCTTGTCTTTCTAGAATATTTTTCCTAGTCCTCATCAAGGTGAATACCACCAGAACACAAGGAATCCCTCCTCAAACTATTGAGGTCTCCATATTCTTTCAAAAATTGATATCTAATGACTCTAGTAAATCATCATCTCCTCCTAGGTTATTTGAACCTTCTATTTACTAGTTGAAAATAACACTATTTCCATAATTACTTACTCTCCTGGGTCAGTCCAACAAAGTATTGACATTTAGGTTTTCCCCTATAGAGCCTCAAATGGTGACATACAGTGTGTGAAATGTTATCTGTTGTGTAAAAAAAAACCCACTATTTTTTTGGGACTCTCTCATATACAACCAATGTCAATCCTTAAAACTCATACAATGTCCTAATAAGCAAAATGACTCATTCTATTTAGCCATCATTTTGGAAGAGATGCACTACGCTCAGGTACAAATGAGTCCAAAATTCCTCCTACAATCCTTTCTATAATAAATATGCGAAGCGACCATCAAATATATAAATTTTTATTGATTGATCTCAATTGATTAGGAAAATATCGTGTATATAGAGGAATCTATTTCTCTCTAATAAACTCTTACACTGAATAGTTTTTATGTTGGATGAAATGGTGATCTGGTCTAAGATATCCCATATGGAATCATGTCTACTATATTTACATGTTAATACCATTAAAATACCATTTATATTTTATCCCACTTCCACTCTGATACCTTAAGCTTTTGAGATAAACTCATAAGAACATGGTTCTTATCCATCACTTTTTAACAAGTGAGCCATTTGAAAAAAAAACTCTACAGGCTCCTACTTCATCACTGTAAAAAAAACTGACATTAGATGTCATGTAATAGCTTTTACATACATAGATGTACATCCAAAGGAGATGTATAAAACTCTCTAAGAACCACCTCTCGTAATGTCTCAGGGACCCTCATGCACCTTCTAAAAAGAATGACATTAACCCCACCTTTATATAATCCATTAGGAGCATGTTCAGTGAATATATGAGTATTTAGTGTTTCAAAACCAACATCCCCATGTTGTACCTCCCCAAATCAATATAAGAGGGTATGTGTGACAACCATTTATTGGAGGTAATATTCTCAATCTTCATCCATAAAATTATAACTTCTATTATTCCAACTTCTCTAACATTTCATTTAGAGAATTTAAAGAAGATCTCTCACTGAGAGCATCTGCCACCACACTCTCATTCCCAAGAGTATATAAAATCTTGAAGTCACAGACCTGAAGGAACTCTAGAGCATCAAATTTTCTTGATGTTATTATCCTTATGACATAAGATATATATGAGACTATTTTTATCAGAATAGATGATAAATTTATCACCCATCATGTAGTATTACCAAATCATCATTGCAGAGACTAGCAATTATATATCATGATGTCATGTAACTAGATTTTTATCATGTGATCTAATTTTATGTGAACCATAGGTAATAAATACTTTCCTCTTCATCATAAAACAAATTTTCCTAGTTCTTGATGCATCGTAGGGAACTACATACTTGATACACTCCTATGGAATTCTCAAAACAGTAACACTCATCAAAATAGTTTTTGACATCTAAAAAGAATGTTGGAACCTATATTTCCATAAGAAAAGATAGCCCTTTCAATATGAACCTTTTATTGGTGATAATAACCTAGATAAATCGGGAATTAATATCATTTAGTAGCCTTCCAACCCATGAAATCTATGCACCCTCATCACACTCTTGGGAGGCAACAAAGATAACACTTTCTCAACGTTGTCCAGATACACTACCACTCCTCGTTTTGAGATAACATGTACCAAAATATGGACCTCTTGTGTCCTTAACTAAATCATGGAGATATTTTTGTAAATTTAGATCTCTCAGAGTATATCAAAAACTATTCACATGTGTCTTATGTGATCCTCCACGGATTTTATGTTCACAAGGATATAGTTGATGAAGAAACCCATAAACTTGTCTGAGAAAGGATAAAATATTCGGTTCATGAATCTCAAGAAAACTACTAAGTAATTCATTATCCAAATGGGCATCACCATGTACACATTGAGAACGAAGAGACACTTGAATTCCATCTTCATGATATTCTGATCCCAAACCCATATCCAGTGATATCATGGCATGAGGTTGATCTTCAAGAACCATAGAGCCCCTCTCAATTGATCAAAAAAGACATTAATCCTTTATTTTAGATAATTTTACTTCACACTGAACTATTTCAAAGGTCCATTGTCCACACATGCCTTCATTATTCCATCCTCCTTCTTGGTGAAAAAAATTGGGGAATCCTAGGGTGAAACATGGGGTCTAATGAATCCATTCCTCCACAAGTCCCCCAGTAGGACCCTCACCTCATGAATCTCTAAGGGATCCATCTGATATATTGGGACATATATTAGTTATTTTTCTAGGCGTAGATCAATATATAAGTCTATCTCTTAGAGGATAGTTAAGCATCAATCATCCTCAGGGAATAATTCCATATACTATACCAATTAATAAATTAACCAAAAAAACATAAAATCCACTTCAATAAGGGTCATGTTCGGCAAATGAAGAGTAATAAGCTACAAACATCTATCCATTAGTCCATCATACGTTATATGGCTTTCCCTTTCACCCATAAAGGGGAACCTAGTTTCGTTACTGTAGACACACCACAACCTCCTCTTGAAAAAATCAATCAAGGCATGAACATTAGATAACTAGTCTATAAATAAGATTATTATATAAGGACTCATGGTTTCTATGAATATATACAAACAAAAACACATGCCACCAAAAGTGTCTGATCGCTAAGTCAACTTTAGTAGAAGTCTATAAGATGAAGTTTTGAGCCAAGGGCTCAAATAGAATCTCTATGTATTGAATATGATAGGTGGAAATAAAGGAAGGATTATAAGGTGTGTCTATCAGTAATGAATCTGTGTACAAAAGAACCATATCATAGCACATATCATTCATCGAGCCTCTGGGTTGTAATTCTTGACTACTTCTAACTATCCCCTCCTCTGTCCCTATCTCCCTAAGCCTGGTGTACACCACATTTTATTTTTGATGGTAACATGTTAGAGCATATACCACCTCCTACTACTCTCCTAGATTTTCTTCCATGTACACCAATGTACAAACCTACCAACTCCAGCTGCTACCACTACCTTGGTGGCCCATCCACAGTTTCTCTGAAATCCATATTTCCAGTGGAAAAATCATATGAATGTTGTCTCCTACCATCAAATGAGTAGATCCACCTCTCCGTGGGATGACTAGGCCCATTTTGAGAGTCCTGAAATCTACACCCTCATTCTAGGGACCTCTTCTTGAAATGTCATGAATATCCCAGTACTATAGAATTACATCTTATCCCTACTGCAGAGTACTCTGATCCTACTTCCCCAATACAAGAAAACATGATATATTTCTACTAATCCATGGAAATATCAACCACAAAAACAAAAAATATAACTTCAAAATAAATATTAATTCGTTGAGGGATGACACTGGCTCGGATGTCTCTATGTTGTCCTTGCTCGAAAGTTAGAGCCCTGAAGAACTAGTCCCACACCATATTCATCGAGTACCTAGAAAGGTTGTAAAACCATGATGACTACTTAGCTATTAGAATGCTACCCCTGATAAAGCTGTATATTTACCTAGATACGTACAACCCTCACTATAGATAGAGAGAAATCCTCTCAAAATAGAGCTCAAAATCTGACCACACTAGAGATTCCTTATCATAAAAATATTTCAACAAACCCACTATCCTCTTGTTGATCCATAAAAATGGATCACTTCAATGATCACTATTTGATCTGCTGGTTTCCAAAATAAGTGGAGAACATGGGTCACCACCTAAATCTAGTCATTAACTACCTTTGGTTTGGGATGGCATTAGAACCTAAGGAGTCCCTTTCACCGAAACACATGAAGTGAGCTCAGCCTAAAACCCTCATTCACTAGAACTAAAGTTTCCATATTTTGATAAACTGGGTGTTTTATGGATGGTTTACCATATGGAGGTTCATCAATGGAACTGGTCCTTGTATCGGTGCCTCATCACTGAAGAGATCATCCTCATGACCCTGATACTGAATAATAGTGAGAATTTGTTGTGGAGGCATCCTAAATGTAAACAATATATACCATATTTGATGATTAAATATGGGGAGATCACTCAAGAAGGACATGGAAACCACATCCCATCCATATATGATGCATGTATAATTGTTTTTCATACAACCAAAGTTCATCTATTACAATTTGAAAGGATAGTAATCAGAGTCATCATATATAGATACATTGACAACTGCACCAACACTGGATTCCCTTGCCTAATATTCGATCTCAAAAACATAACAATGATTCAACAAACCAATATCACAGACTTCATTAATAGGGTAGACTAGACTAGTCTGATGAATCTCTATCGTGAACCGTCTCAATGGGGCCCATTATGAAACTCCACAGGCTCACCTCCAATAGGCTAGGGGTGGGACACTAGCACATAGTAGTAATCTAACTATCATGGGAGGCCTTATCATAAGTACATGTACACATTGACACATCTCCAAGCCCATAAAAACATGATATTTAAAATCAAATTAACAACCCTTAAAGTATACAAGTAAATCCTTCAACCATAGTATGAAAAGAAGAAATGGAATATAGACTGGGATAAATACAATCCACCCACAATGATTTTGAAAACATGTACTGCTTGAAAGTAAATCTAGGGACTATTGTAATGATACTGTTGGAACACACATCAATCTATCTAATCTTTATATGCACTACATGTTCATGATTAATCTACCACTCTACCAAAATATCGATCAAATATAAAATACCTGGCACATATCGATAAATCCCATGCAAGGGTGAGTATATAAATACCCATTATGAAAACATTAAATAAAAAAAGGAATAAAATAGAAGAAAATATTCATATATACATGGGTTTATATTAACAAAAAATATAATAATAATATCTAGACATACTAAAAAAGGAACATAATCTAAATGTATGTCACTACCATAATTCTAGCATAGGATTATAGCTTCATGGTTCCACATATCACTCATCCAGGAAAACAAACTCGTGACCCTAGTAACACCAATGACGTCTATCTGTGAGGTGATTCTCATTGGGTCTCACCAATATAAGAACATGTTGAATGTATAAAGAGATATGATATACAGATGAGGATCACTCCAAAGTCTATATGGTATTCTAATAACTCAATCTCGATTTACCCTCTATGTAGAGGATCGAAAAAAATGTATTTTATTTTATGAATATGATAAGAAAAACACTTATAATGATGATGAATATATGATCACATTCTTCAGACCACAAAAGGATTTTAGAAACTCTATCTAATTTTTCCTACTAAATAAATCAATTTATTATGAATATGATGAGATTCATTACTATGCCTTAGGGAATGTAAAAGGGGAACAAAGTTCAATTAAAAATGTAAAATATATTGAGGACAGTGGCTCTAATACCACATTCCCATAGTACATCACAATTATTAGTGTGACACGCATTGTCACATAGACCCTGGGACCTTTCCATGTAAACGACCCATCTCCATTTCCTTGTATAATAACACGACATGTTGATTTCCTTGTATTTTTTCCATTGTACCAATAAATAGTATTTCCCATGTACATTTTTCCAGGTCTATGTCTATGCGGGATTACTCGGTGTGCCTATGCCCATGTACTCTAGTATATGTTTTTGTAACATCCGAGTTACTCTTGAGAGACACTAAGGAGAGATCACACATTTTGTGATAAGGTCAAAACCCATGTGATCCTTAAATTTCCCACACAATCTAACGATCCATGATTGAAAGATATATACATTACATTTATTTTTCAGAATATATAATATATGACACCAAAGGATGCCTAAAGACCATATTAGATTATTGTCTTTTGAAACAGGGAACATAATCTTCGGACAAGGGGAAATATCTTCAACATATCCCATAAAGATCTACCCCTTTATTTTTTCAACCTAGAACATTTATATATATCCTGGAGAAATGAAAACATAAAAAGGATGATATAAAATCCTTAATAAGGGTAAACATGATGAACAAAAACAAAACATAACATATGAATTTGAAAAAATGCACATAAATTTTTAATTTCAAAATCAGGGGTCATCAGATAAATTTTGGCAGTATATAAGGAATAGATAATAAAGGAACATTAACCTTGATAAAATAGAAATGGCATGAAACATGGAATTCTCAAAAACAAATAATCACATAATATGAATTCTATATTAGCCAAGTCATTTCTTCCATGTTCATTGTAGTGTTCAAATTCCATTACTGAACTCAGATTAATTTCAGTTCCATCAATGATTTACTGATCTAAATTTACCTAACATTCCTTCCCTGTATTACTGAACAAGATTCACTTTTGTTCTAGTCATGTCTATCTCATCAGATAAAAATCATTACAAAATTAATTGGAGGGACATATAGGTCCCACACATCTCATAATGAAACCATTCTTATGTGTGACACAAAAACATTAAGAAATTCACCATATCCTAACCCATGAAATAAATTGTGATTCATAATAATCATTCCATCATAATTGATATAAAACAAATGGATTTCATGAATAACATTCCATCATCAATGCAATCAAATAATATTAATAACAGGTATAGAAATATAACCCCATTTAAATAATTTAATCTTAGATGGAAAATAATTTTGATAAAACAATTGAAATTAATTTTTGAGGAAAATATTCTTTCTTCTTCAAAAACATTTTATTTTCTCCAAATTTCACATAATTCTAAAAGAAAAGAATTTGGTAGAAAATATTATTGAAAGAGTTTAAAATAATATTCATGGAAATAAGGCATTTAGAAGATGAAAAATCTTCTAATATCATATAATTAAAAAACATTCTTCCCATACTCTTAAAGGAAAAGTCAAAATGTACCTCATATAGAAAATGAAAGAAAGATTCTTTCAATATAATTTAATAAAAATTCAAAAATGGGTAAAATTCAATATAATTATTAGTATAATAATAGAAAAAATATTATATATTTAGGAAATATATATTTTAAAGATAAATATATATCCCATTAAATACTTATGAATAAAAAAATCTCGGATAATAATGAAGCTTCAAAATTATCCCTTAACATAGGTATGATTTCTTCTATTTGTATTTTAGACTCCTATATAGTGGGTTTAAACATATTATTTACTTGTAACTGAACCATTTTAATATACATGATATCATATATGATTCACATAAGACTTTATATTACCTGTTAATTTTTCAATTCCTTATTAAAGCAACGTTTTGGGTAATAATCGTTTTATTTATCATATATGTTTTGACTTGTTATTATTTATCTTGATACATAGATCATTTTATAATTACTTCTAGAATTTAAAAAATTATTTTTATTACATATATATTTAGTATATAAATATATATATTAGATAGATAAATGAAATGGAATACACCATTCATGGAGATGATATGTCGTACCTATGCATGAACACTATTTCTATTTGTTAATTGAATTGAATGCATGAAATTAAATATCATATACATATATATATACAGTAAAATTATTAGGTCATGTATTTCATGATTGTTTATTATATATTCCATATAATTATTCTTTAATAGTTAATGTGGATAATGAAGCTCATCGCGTCGTGGAGACGGTAAGCCGTATGTATGCACATGCGACGATATCATTCCCTTGATGGTAAAATGGTATGGAATTTGATGCTATACGAATTTAATAGAGTAATTATTGTGTTATATTATTTATACACATCAATATACCCATCCAAATTATGTATGGTTGAATAAAAAATTACACAACGACATAGAGACTGTAAATTGTATGTACGCACGCATAGTGATATTGTTATTCATAGGATGGATAAAACGAGGTATAAGGTTTTTTCATAATTATAAAAAACATATAGGATTATAGAAGATACTGGATTTATTACTTTTTTATGAGAATATCACTAGAAGAGTAAGTATAACAAAAAAATAATTTTGAAGGATGTGATAAAACAATTACCTCTTTTTCAAGAATTTCTTTTTGGTATGCAGAAAAGGACTCCTTCAAATGGATTTCATCCCAATGGGTGGACTCTAGGATGAAGTTAGGTATTATGGTTGGAGTGGTGTTTTGGTTTTGTCTGAGACAAAGGGGTTTTGGAGTTGTGATTAAATGAGAAGTAGAGGTGTCATTTTATAAGAGTGGGGAGGGGCACATTTGGAATGTCTTGAAATATTAATTTGTTATAAAATCATTTTTAGTTTGTAATGATCCCAAAACCTTTTATTTCAAATATAAAATGATTACGGGAAGAAATAATCTCAAACAATGACATTTAAAAATGTTTTTATAATATTATAAACATTATAATATTTATTTTTAATTATTTAATCTACTTAATTTTATTTGTTGTAATAATATTGTAAAAATTAAATGGTTATAAAATTTTACCTATGTTTTGTCAATTTTCCATAATTGAATAATTAATGTAATTTTAGAACATATATTTTACAATTATTAATTTTTTAAATATTTTTTTGATTTTTAAAAAAATTAATAATATTTTGTTTTATAAAATCCTAAGAGTGTAAATTTTTTCTCTATTCATTTATTTGACTCTAAATAAAATAAATACCGAAGACAAATTTGAACAAAAATATATAATAAATTCTTAACATATCATAGTCACATATAAAATTCTTGGATCACATTTTTTAGTTCATATGATATTTAATTTAATATTTTTAAAACCTTTTATTTGACATTTCAATCAATATATTAATTTCTACATCACTATTGTGTCATTTTTAATGGTAATTTTTTAATATATAAAAATTATAAATAAATTTTAATGATATAGATAATTTAATGAGTTTCTAGGGAATATTTATATTAGAATTTGTATCTTGTTTATCACTATATTAAAATCATTATACTTATAAAATATATGAGAGTGACATGTTGTCATCTTTTTTTGTTTTAATTATAATTACATTACATTCATTGGAAAACTCCATTAAAGGAATCAATTCATACTTATAGTTGATATTTGTTGACATTAATTTATCTAGTAGGATTTCGGCAGGTGTTTGGGAATGTTTAGTATCTTTATCATATTGTTGGTTACCCTAATTTACCAGATTTACCTTTAAATGTGGTAAAAACATTACTGTAGTCACTATTCATAATATTTTGAAAAATGAAACATATTAACATTTTTTTGAACAACTAATTAAAAATATTGAAACCAATTTTTAAAATTCAAATCACATAAGTTTCTTCATTAATTTAAAATTAATTTCTTATTGTCAAAACTAGAAAGCGGGTTTTTAAAACCTAAAAACCATCAAAAGATTGACATGTGTTTATTTCCAGTTTAAATGGGAAATTACATCCAATGACCAAAATTGGAATAATTGATAAAAAAAATAATTCAATTACACATTAAATATAATTAAAAATTTAATCTAACAATAAAATAAATTAGATGAAAGGCCATTTTTGAATTAAAATGCAATATTTATTACTATTCATTGAAATAAGAATTTTATCAGAAAAATTCGAAAATTCAGACAAATTAAATTTTGATGTACCTTTTCCAAATAAGGTATTTATATTGTAAAATATTATATATAAAACTGTTAAAACTAGATTTAAAACTGGTGCTCCATCAAAAGGCGACAGAACTGTAATTTTGGAAAAAAACTTCTTTTATCCATATATTTGAATTTGTTCTTATATCATGTTCTAGAAAATAAATAATATAAATTTTAATGTTATATAAAACTCAATAAGTTGATAGTACTATTCATGAATTATAGTTTATATCCCATTGAATAATAATATTTTAATTGTATATCATTGTTTAGTGAATCACAATATTGTGTACAATGCAAGCTGTTGAGGAAGGTCTCTCTTACATGTAACACAAGCCACGTTAGTGTTGATTATACTGAAATATTACTTTGGGGTTTCATATAAAATAATCCAGACATAGATATTTTTACAACTAAAATATCTCTATTCATCATTTCATGTATTTTACGCCAACTCGGCGTTGCGTGTAACAGACGAAAAGTCGGTTTATTGTGAAAGGAATGTTTGACTTAGTGCATTGCAATATATAAATGAAAATTTTAATTTATTATAAACAATGATCCATAAAAACATGTGATGTAACATTATACCCCCCCTAAAATAAATTTCTCCCTTGAATTTTATCAGGATTAAAAAAGTTTTACTACTTAAAAGATTCTTTCATGGAAACCTGCATCTTAAAAAAATAAACAAACATCATTTAAAAAAATTTATTCATAATGGTTATCCAGTGTAACTCATCACTGTATTTCCACATAGGAGAACATATTTGGGATGTTAAAACATGGATATGGAGGAGAAATATAACAATCATGTTCTTATGGATAGTGTTGACAACAATGTTGGAGAGAGTTAACAACCAAAAAACCATAAATCTATAATGATTTAAAGGACCATCTAATTCATCAGATAAGAAGGTACTAAGATAACTTTTTTCGTTTTCAATATCTGTTCCATAAAGTTTACGATCAGGAGATAAAATACTTACTTGATTTCAGTATAATCTCATAGTTGGTCGTTTCTTGAACAATATCCACATCATCTCTTATTCAAATAAGTGTAGTTTAATTTATCATTTTTGAAATTTTACCAGATCCTTCAATAGGCTGATGTGTCATTCCATATATCTCTTTCAAAGATTATCATAGGTAGTCAAATATTCATAAGTACACCTATATAGAGATAAAACATAAATCTAACAAACTTCAACAAAAAAATGACAGATAAAATCCATAAATGGATAACATTACAATCCTTCAAAAAATTGGAAATATAATAATTTTGAAAGAGGTGAACAAAATAGAAATAATATTTATCTTTAATATATCATAAGGTATATCTTGGTTTTCATATTCTAAACATGTGAATACCTTAATCTTGTATTCTCTTGAAAAATTTAAATAATATTAATTACTATAGTACCTAAGTGAAAACATGAATTCTATCACAATTAACACTTTACACACACCAAAAATACAAAAAATTATATATACTCAAACCATTCTCTCACTTTGTACTTATATTAGTCCTGAGGTCATTAATGATATCAAAAAACTCATTCTCTCTTTATCACATTATTATTCACATATCATGTATTTTTCAAAAATATCTGAATAAATTACCATGCTTACCAATACTATTAAACATATATATTCAAATACATAAGTTAAAACAATAGTGTAACAATCCATAGAAGTTTCATTATTCCATAGTAACATAAAATTACATATACAACTTTATTATTTATAAACATGAAATCCTTCCACTATCATCTTAAACCATTGGCCGAGCTTCATCATTTTATTCTTCAACACTTCCTTCATCTCATATATCATTTGTAGTCTCTTCATCATCGTCAACAAAAATACTGCCCATACAACATTGATAATTCTATTCATGATATTTTCCCTTAGGGCATCGGTTTTCATAATTCCCTTACATTCTAAATTTGAAATATTTAATCAGTGTTGATATCTTAGCAATACCATTATCCTTGTCCATTGTGTTAACTAATCCTTTCCATTTGTAATTATTGGTCTTGTGTACTTTTTCTACTACACCCAGATCATCATACAATTCCTCTAAAACATTCTAATTGATTCTTCTTCCCACATGATTTTCATGAGGAAAATTGAACTTTATTTCCTCTATAATCACCATAAAAATCTATCTTTCTCTTATTAACTAGTTTTTAAAACCCACCAATGTTGAGATTATTGATTATATTATAAGATTGCTAATTAGGCATAATAAAAATGTTTTTCCTTACAACTCCTATTTAATTTGGTTTATAATGAATAATAACATTCCATATTCTATAATATTCTACATTAAAATCAATCCTCCTATTTTTATCCATATTATAAAACCCAATAAGATGAATTTGAGAGGTAAACATCATACTAGGAAAACAACATAATCAAGGGCCGGTACATTCAATCTCTAAAATCATAGGATTATTCATAGGTTATTCTTTATCATTACCATAATTATATGAGTTTAACCTATATTTAGACTTAACCTTAGGGACATCATGATACATAACATAGAAATATCTCTAGTTATATCACTAATGTTTTCGCACCCTAGTTTCCAATGGCTAATCAATCCTTCGCTCTAGTACCAACTCTAATGAAAAAATATTGATGTATATATACGGTAAATTTATTTTTCAATGTACTTAATACATGACATAAAAACACGCCCAAATAATATATTATTTTAGTGTATTTGGTAACTTGGAAAATAATCTTCTAGCATGGTGAAAGATCTTCAACATCTTCCTCAAGGATCTTCCCCTTTTGTTTTCCTACCTAAAACCATTCATTATATCCTAGGGAAAAGAAATCATAGAAAGGGTGAGATCTAATACTCAGTAAGGGTAAACATGAATAACATCAAACAAAACAAAAAATTAAGAATGTGAAAACATGAACATAAATTTTTAATATCAAAATCCTACGTCATGAAATAAATATTGGCAGTACGTAAGGCATCGATCAAAAATGAACATTAACCATGATATAATATAATTGGAATAAAAAAAGAATTGTGGAAAACAAATAAGAACATAATATGATTTCCATATTAGATATGTAATTACATCCAAGATTATTATAATGGAAAACTTCCATTACTAAACTGGGTTTACTTGCCATTATAGCTAAGCTTTACTGAACCAGATTTACTTGTTGTTCCAGCTCTATATTACTGAATTGGATTTACTTTATATTCCATTCATGCCTATCTCCTAAGATATAAATCATTACCCAATTAATTGTATGGAGATATAGATACCACTATTATCATAATGAATCCATTCTTACGTTAAACACAAAAACAAAAAAACATTGACCATAACATAAACAATAAAATAAAATGGTTTTCTTAAACATCATTCCATCATAATTGATATAAAAAAATTGGATTTCTTAAATAAAATTCCATCATAAAAACAATAAAATTATACTAATAATAGGGATTGAAATATAACCCTATTTAAAGAATGTCATCTTAGATAAAAAATAATTTTTAAAAATCTCTTGAAACAAATTCTTAAGGAAAATATGATTTCTTCATCAATAACATTTTCCTTTCTAAAAATGATGCAAAATTTTATAATAAAATAATTTAATTGTAAATAAACATAAAATATTATAATGATATATTTGTGTAGACATGAATTTAATAATCCATAAAAACACGTTCATGTGGTATTAGTAAAAAAACATTCTTCTCGTACTCCTGCCGAAAAAGTAAAAAACCACCTCATACAGAAAACAAAAGAATGATTCCTTCAATAAAATTTAATAAAAATTTACCAATGGGTAAAATTATATTTAAAAATTAGTATAATAATTTAAATAATATTATATATTTATAAAACATGGCCATGAAAGATAAATATACCCCATTAAATACCTAAGAATAAAAAATCTCTGATAATAATGAGATTAGAAAAACTATCCCTTAACTTATGTCTGATTTATTACATTTCTGTTTGAAACTCCTATGTAGTAGGATTAAATATATTATTAACATGTAATAGAACAACAATAATATTTTTAATATCCTATATGATTCACTTATGACATTATATTACTCGTTCATTTATCAATTCCATGTTAAAACAATGATTTGGGTAATAATCGTTTTATTTATCGTATATGTTTTGACTTTTTTTTCATGATATTATTATATAGATCAAGATTTAATTAAATCTAAAATTTAAACCTTTATTTATATATCATGTATATTCAGTATATAAATATATATAATATATGGGTAAATGAAATGGAATACACCGTTCAGGGAGACGGTAGGTCGTACGTACGCATGAATGATGTTTCCATTTATTTATTGAATTAAATGTAAGAAAGTAAATAAAATATATATATATATATATGTATATATTTAAATCAAGTAGAATTATTAGGGCATATATTACATGATTATTTATTATATATAGCTTATAATCAGTCTTTAATGGTTAAGTTTGATAATGAATTTCATCGCGTCGTGGAGACAGTAAGTCTTATCTAAGCATGAGCAGCGATATCATTCCATTGATGGTTAAATAGTTTGTAATTAGATGGTATATAAATTTTATAGAATAATTATTATGTTATATTTATTTCATAAATCAATTATAATCATCTATTTACAAATCCAATTTAAGTATTTTTTAAAAAAATTACACCACGACCTGGAGACGGTAAGTCGTACGTATGTACGCATGGTGATAAAATCATTCTTATGATGGATAAAAATAGTTATAAGGTTGTACCATAATTATAATAACATCTAATCATGTAGAAGATATTGGATTTATTACATTATTATGAGAACAATATAAGAAGAGGATGTATAAGAAGAAATGAATTTTGAAATTGGAGATAAAAAAATTACCTCTTTTTCATGTATCTTCTTTTAGTATACACAAAAGGACTTCTTATGATGGATTTATTCCCAAAGGGATTACTCTAGGATGATGTAATTGGAAATGGGAGGATATTGTTTTAGGGTTTGGCCAAGCCAATGGGCTTTTGAGGTGTTATTTAAAGATAATTAGAGGTTCCCTTTTATATGAGAGGGGAGGGGAACAATTTGAAAGTCATAAAATATTAATTTATTATAAATTCATTTATTGTTTATAATTTTACCAATGTCATTTAAATCAAATATAATATTAGTATTAGTCTAAATACTCTCAACCAATAAAATTTATACATGTTTTCATTTTATTTTAAACCTTATCAATTTTATTTATCCTTATTTAATCTATTTAATTTTATTTGTGTTAAAAATGTTATAAATATTAAACAGTTATTAATATTTATATATGTGTTGTCAATTATCCATAATTGGATACGTTATGACATTTTGGGCCATATAATTTTATCATTTTAATTGTTTAAATTTTTTGTGTTTTTAAAAAAATTTAATAATATGTTATTTTTATAAAATATCAATAGTGTCACTTTTGACACTATTTAATTATTTGACATTAAATGAAATCCAAACAAAAGATAAATTCGAAAAAAATATTAAATACACTTATAACATGCCATAGTCACCTAGATAGTTTGAGATGCACATTTATTAGTTAATATGATATTCATTTTAATAGTTGGTAAACCATTTATTTGTTAATTCATCTAATAAAACAATTACTACATCACTATTGTGTCACAATTAATCATAAATATTTAATCTATAAAATTTCTGAATATATTACCATTATGTAGATCATTTCAATATATTTCTGTAAACTATTTATGTTCAATTTTTTATCATGTTTGTCACTATTTTAAAATTATTACCCATATAAGATATATGAGAGTGACAAGTTGTCACATTCTTTTGTGTTAATTATAATTACATCGCTTTCATGGAAAGTAACTTTAAATGAATCAATTCTAAACCATAGGTTATATTTATCAACTTTAGTTCATAAAATATTATTTTTTATATAATTTAGGGTAATTTTATTATCTTTTTCATATTGTCGGTTTCTCTAATATACCTAATTTACCATAAACTGTGGTAAATAAAAATTACCACTGTTACTATTTATAATATCCAAAAAAATAAAAGTAACCTATTAAAAAATTTGGGACCAAATGATTTCAAATATGGAATCCATTTTTAAAAATTAAAAACACATATGTTGCATTAACTAAATTAAAATTAATTCTCATTGTAAAAACTAGAATGCGGGTTTTTAAGAAGTAAAAACTATCATAATATTGACATGTGTTTACATCCGATTTAGTTGATAAATTACATATAATGAACAAAATTTCAGTAAATGATAAAAAAATGAAATTAAACTTTAAAAACATTTAAAATATAATCTAACTATATAAATAAATTAGATGAAATAGAAATTTTGAATTAAAATGAAGTATTTTTCACTAATCATTAAAATATGAACATTATCAATAAATTACCAAACATTCAACCAATGTAAATTTTGATGTCCTTCCTCTAAAGAAGATGTTTATTTTATCAAATAGAATATATAAATGCATTAAAAACTATATTTAAAATTGGTGTGCCATCAAAAGGTGGAAAAACTTCATTTGTGGTAAAATAATTCTTCTATCCAAAACATTAAATTTGTTCTTATATAATGCTCTAGAAAATAAATAAGATGAATTTTATTGTCATATAAAATTCAAAATAAATCAATACTATTCATAATCGCTAGCTTATATCCAATTAAGTAAAATTATTATAATAATATATCGTTGTTTAATGAAACTCATTATTGCATACAACCTAAAATATCAAAGAAGGTTGCTCTTGCGTGTAATGCAAGCCAAGTCATTGTTGCATGTAGTGAAAGATTTCTTTTGTTGTTTCATGGAACATAATTCAAACAAATTTCTTTTATACATTGAACAATATCTATACTCAGTGTTTCATGTATCGTACGCCAACTCAATGTTGTGTGTAACATACGACAAGTTGGTTAAGTGTGAAAAGAATTTTTATCATAGTGAATTTCTAGATATAAATAAAAAATTTAATTTATTCCAATAAATGGTCCATAAATTATCAGGGTGTTACTAGAATCACTTTCCACCTCTAGTAGTATCCTAGATACCATGTAATCTGGGATTACACACCATGTGAATTATGTTTTTTCTGAAACCCTCGATTTTCCATCTGTGTGTGCTCATGCAACCTTCACCTCGAAAAGAGACATTGTTCGTATTAGAAATCATGGATTTTTTCTACATGATACTAAACACACCAAAACTATTAATGATGGACCTTCTATTAGTTTGAAAATGGTCCTCTTTTCTCGTTCCTTGATATGTGACAATGGACATGAAATCGAGTATCCCAAATTGTTCAATCAGTTTCTTCTTCTCCCTTTACACCAATATTGTGTCATGTTGATCCCAGATCTATAATATCATATCATTAAACCATGAAAAATTTCATCATTGATCAATTTTTCTTGGTATGTAGAACCACAATCCAAATGAATAATTCCCATGATGAATAAAGAATATGGGGAGAAAATAACAGGAACAATATTGAGGAATAGTCATCGGTTGATGTTCATGTGGCCATTTTTTTAGAACGATGAATGAATATATTAGAATTTAATAACAAATTGAAATTATCCCAATACAATAAATACAGTAGATCTTATCCCACAAATGATTAATATGTAGATTCATAAAATTTTATAATTATGTATTTAATGAAAACATTATCTCATTGGGCCAACTGTTCAATAAAATAATCTTATTTAATAATTTTATTTATTTCCCATATATGAATGATTTTCCTCAAACTCCCCATGCCTCCCCAGGATAGGTCACACCAAGGGTAAAATAATTGTTTTGGACTCAATGGTGTCTTCATATTTATGATCCTATCCACGATTTAGAATTTATTCCACATTTTTAGGAAAAAATTGTTCTCATGATATTTTGTGTATTTAATATATTTCATACATTTATTTTGGGAACACCAGGCTTGGAATCTCATTCCATATCAGTAGCTAGAATAAAAAATAATCTATAAAATATTAAATAAATAATACATGTAAAGTTCAAATCACTACACATAACCCTATTAATTGAGATTGGGATATAGTAAGATGAAGGCTTGGTGGACGATGATGATGATTGAGGATCATTCATGCCAATATAAATTTCAGATTTTTCCTACAACAATGAAATAGATTTTTTATTCATTAGATATTGATCCACATCATGGCATGATTTTTATTAATGTGGATTTATCCAAAATTTATTATCCTATGAAAAACTCGAATCAATCATCGAAAGAATTGATTTTTAGATAAGTTGTATTGTGGGTATTGGATTATAATATTTGGAAATTGGGGATTTCCTTTTTTTTGCGTGAATATCGTCATACTTAATTACCTTGGAAATTAGTCATCTGCAACATGAATATTTTACATGTCCCTTTCCTCATGTTTTTTTATTTCATTTCCTCCCCAATTATTCATTAATTCTACAAGGGCATTTTTTTTGCCAGTATTTCAACCAATACTCAGTGATCAATTATTTTACACTATTTTCATGGCCTATAAGATGGAAACCATAGAACTAAGTTAATATTGATGATATACTCAAGGAATGATGGTGAAAATCGTTAATTTAGGTCATATTTTTTGCATCCCTAGTTTTTTTTCATCTGATAGTTGGATGACTCTACAATTAAGGCTTACTAATCGATTCAAAAGGTAAGAAATCAGATCTATGTCGGTGATAAATTCTTGCTGACATAGATCCATATATTCTAGAAAAAATTAGGTAAAAAATTGCTGAGGAAGTTATAGAAGATGAGTCCTCATGAATATCTATAGATTATGGAAATTTCCACTCTATACTTCAGGTAACGGCTAAAAACATTACTTCTGATGAGTCCAAACTACAGCGCTAGTGTTCAACATGATTATAAATATCAATGATCATGTGACATGTGTCACATTCCATGTGACCCTTAATATGTGTCTCAG
This sequence comes from Viscum album, assembly GCA_963277665.1. NCBI lineage: Eukaryota > Viridiplantae > Streptophyta > Magnoliopsida > Santalales > Viscaceae > Viscum > Viscum album. The sequence goes on from OY728128.1 coordinate 332,822,986, forward strand.
AATTTTTATCAGAGGGATACATATAAATGGACATAGATAAGTACAAGTCAAAGATAGAGTACATAGGCTGAGCCATGTACTAATACGTGGCCAGATACACAAACACAACATGGTGTACATGGGCACTGACATGGGAAGGAGTCATGATACATTGGTAAAACAAATACAGAATGAACACACCATATACATATTTTACCTAGGATTTACTCCTTCAAATATGACATGGAGACATTGTTCCGCTTCATTTGGACTATTGTCCTTAAGGGTGCATTTCCTCGATCCATCCATTTGATGGTACAATATGACATTATGTCCTCAAAAGAGGATTGTGAACCTTTATATATGATTAATATTAGATTTATTAGTAGTAATTTCTATCAGAGTCCATGATATGATCCTCTATCATCCGTTTTCATTAGTGGGGTTATCGAATTCAGCATGACCACCTATACATGGGTATTGATCTGTTACATAGTGGGTTAATCCTGATTCTGTTAGTTATTATATCACCATGGTATGGGGTATGATCCCCCTATGGGTATCAATATATTATTACTATATGTGTGTAATTTCTTATGGAAAGTCCCAATAAGTACAACATCTCAAATGGAAAACATCAGAACTATTAGACTCACAAACTGAGTTCCCCTCGACGAGTTTGTGATGCACCCAATTTGTGTATACATTTCTACATACATTATTGAAAATAAAAAAATTTATTCTACAAATACAAACTACTTAGTGGAAAAATACTTTAATTTCTGTGATCTTGTTCATTTTCATGTGATTTACGACCAAACACAGAAACCGGGGGAAAACTGAGAAATATTTACAACCACACGGCGTATACAGATATACACACCATGTACAGTCAGACACAAACATGGAATGGATTGGAAAAGTACATTCCCATGTTACCTAAAGCATGTACATGTCGTGTATGAAAACTACACGCCATGTTTCGTATTATAGAATCTATTGGTTGTTGAGAAGAATTCTTCACGCCCATTGCACGGCTGACGTTGACACGCCATGTACATCATCTATACACCGTGTCTCACCTTCTAGAAGTGGTTTGTGGCTTATACAAGAGACTACACACTATTTATGGTGTAACTACATTCCGGGTATACCCACCTACCAGGCGGTGTCGTGTGTCAAGTCAAAGATGGCGTGTTAGGCCACAAACTAGAGGAGAAAAAGATGAAAAAAGTGTGTTGAAAAAAGTACCCAATGTGTTATTTTTCCACATGCCATGTATATTTATATTCTATAAATAAAGACCTTGGACTCCAGATTAAGATAGTAGAGGAGGGGGTTAAGGTCCGAAGGAATGAAGCTCTACTTTCACTCTACCATCATTCAAATACTTCACCATTCTACAGTTCTACCAAAGAGACAATCTCCCATCGAAGTTTTTGTGATGATCACCTCAGGTATCAAGGGTTCTGTTTTTATCTTTTCTTCAATGTGTAACTAAATACAAAGTGTGTTGGGGTTGTGGGGGGTGAATGAATTGTAATTTAGATTTGTTATTATGAATGTGTTTTTTTGTTAACTGCGTCTTATTCTTCTTTAAACAACTAAATTTATCACGGAAAATTCTTGGACAGAAAAAGGGCAGAATTTGCAGAGAATAAATATAAGAATAATGATGAATAATATCATAATCATTGGAAGTATTTGTCGATTTAAAAATAAACGAAGACAAATAATGAACAGTGAGACCCTGACTACCCGACCAAGGAGTCGGTTTCCTCAGCTGAAGACATAAGTTTACATGATCAAGAAACATTGTTACAATTTGAAACCCATAGTGTTGGGTTATTATGAACAAAACAACCCCATATGAAATTTTATTTAATAAACAAACTCTTAATAATCCACAACCCCAACACATTTCCCTCCATATTTGCATCGAAACCAATTCTCTATATTTTCCTTTATCTGTTATGTAATTTTCTAAAAAAAATTAATTTCAATTACCATTCTTTCCAAACATTAAAAATCGACTCTAAATTCAGTTCACCTCACTAATTCAAATATACAAACTATATAAGAAATAAAAAATAACTTTTTTCCCTATGGATCGACCCCTTACTAGTATTATACACGTTAGGGTAAAACAATTTGGGATATAGATAACATTCCTTCAGTAATATAACTCGTTGAATTTTGTCGTCGTTGTCAGGGAACTAAAATGATATTTTGGTTCCTTGTTTAAATAAAGTTTTTATAAAATTTTAGTGGAAATAAAATAATAATAATTTCCCAAACATCTCTTTTCTTATCTCATTTCAGTTTATCTTTCTTCTTCCTCATTTACCCTTGCTGTGTTTAGTACTGTGCAGGTCCATAAGTTATGAGCGACTATTTCACTCATAAAAAAACACTGAGTCATTAAGGCCTTTTCTAGTTGAGGCAAAAATCAAATTAACACTCTTGAGATGCCGACAAGAACTCATGGCTTAGCACAACCAAAAAAATAAAATGGAACAAAACAAAGAATGAAATCCAGCCACTGTCCAAGGATATAGACAATCGTTTGGACCGGATGACAACCAAAACTAGAAAGCTCCACTTGCTCCACGGTATGGCCCGCACCAACATTAATAGTTCCAACCAGAGAAAATGCCATTTTTACAACTGGGTTAGGGGTCATACTTCTCCTCTCAGGAATAGCAATACATGCCACCTCCAATCTGTACTCTTATGGAGTACAACATTCCGTCTATTCATGGAGCTGACACGGGCATCGTCTGTCCCCCGGTGCAGGCCTAACACTTCGAGGTAAAGCCTGCCATTATGAAGCTATCATATAATACCATTCAGTTTGGTGGCTTACCCAGAAAAGACCCCAATGCCCATATCTCCAATTTTATGAAGTTCTACGACATGTTCCTCTACCACGGAGAGTCCACGGACACCATTTGCCTTTGTCTCTTTTCCTTCTCTCTAAGGGATATGGTGAATGACTAGATTAATAGTTTTCCACAATGATCTATCCTCATCTCAGAAGAGATTTTCTAGAAATTCATGTCTAAATACTTCCCTAAATGATGGTGAATCTGCAGAATCTAATACACAGCTTCCAACAGCACCACTCAGAGTCATTGTACGAATCATGGGAGCACTTTAGGGACATGTTGTGAAAATTACCATACCATAGAGTCCCACTGTGAATGTTGGTCCAATCCTTCAGCGACCAACTGATGACAAAATCAAAGTCCATGGTGGATACTGCTATTGGGGGTACAGTTATGAGGAAGTCACCCAAAAAGCTTTTTGAACTACTTGAGGACATGTATTCCAATAGCTTCCATTGGGTTTCTGAGAGGCGCACACAAAAATGAAGTATGAATAATATTGATTCGACAACTATACTAGATGCCTAGTTGGACATTGTGTCCAAATAGATCAATGTGCACAATCTGAAGGGTACAACCCAAGTACATGCGGCAACCATCCAGCATGCAGCAATTGTGGTGATAATCACATCATGGGATAATGTCCCGGACCTATAGGTGGCTCTTCGACGATAGAGGTGAGATATGTTTCCCAAAACCAAGGGCTAAACCAGTACCAGCTATACAAGAACATGGCATGACATGATCAAAAGAAAACAGGCTGGGGCCAACCACAGTAGAATCCTCTGCCCTAGGGACCACCCGGATACAATCAGAATCCTTATCTAAACCAGTACCCGAGGCAAAAACTACCTAAGCATGGATCTTATCTATAGTTAGGGTACCAAAACCCTCTACCGCGTCTGCTGTGGAATCCAACACCTCCAACAGATGCACAACTACCTTATTAATAGAATACCTCAAGGTTAGATGATCTCATGAAAAAAATTATATCTACTACTGAGAAAATATTCCATAATCTAGACACTTCCAATCGAGGCCTGGAGAAATAAATTGGCCAACTAGAAAACCAACCCTTAGGGAGGCAACCTGGTACACTACTGGGTAAAATTATGAAGAACCCATCAGAGGAGGCCCATGTTGTCACACTATGGAGTGGAATGGAGCTAAAAAAGACCCATCCAGCAGAGCCAGGTGCACCTACACCCCCTACTGATGTCAAAGGTATAGTTAAAGACCCCTCCTAATAAAAAATCTTATTGAATGAGGCTTCACAAATATATGGACAATATTTTTCCAAACCCTTCGAGCTTACCTTACCCTTCCCAGATAGGATAATGTAGAGAAAGTTGGACCACCAGTTCAGAAAATTCATGGATGTGTTCAACAAGATCCACATCAATATTCCATTTGCAGAGGCACTGATGCAGATTCCCACTTATGAAAAATTCATGAAGGAGATCCTCTCTAAAAAATGAAATATGGAGGATCTGAGTACCATTTAACTGAATAAGGATTGTTCAGTGGTTTTCTAGCATTTGATTCCACACAAACTCCATGATCGAGGTAGCTTCACTATTCTATGAACTATTGGACCATGTGAGTTTGGGAAGGCCCTCTACGTCTTAGGGGCTAGTGTCAACCTCATTCCCCATATAATTTTAAACAATCTTGGGCTCAGCAAAATGAATCCTAACCGAGTAGGCCTTCACCTTGAAGACCGATCCATCAAATATCTGAAGGGGCTACTGGAGGATGTGATGGCCTAGGTGGGTAGGATAATCCTCCCCATATATTTCATTATCATCAACATGGAGGAAGACCAAGAGGAACCTCTCATTTTGGGAAGGCCTTTTTGGGCCACTGGAAAGGTACTGATCAACGTGCATGAGGGGGAGCTAATTTTCCAGGTAAAAGAAGAGAGAGTCTCCTACAATGTCCTAAAATCCATAAATCATGCATCATTGTCAGAGCATGAGGGTTTCTATACAGTGGCCACTATGGATTATCAATTCAGCAGAGAAGGGGATGATCTGGTATGTTATTTTACCTCATATGACTTGGTTATTCTAGACATTCAACTAGATAGAGCACCGGAGGACTTGAAATTCCTAGAAGGCCAGGGTGGCCACTACTGGGAATGTGCAGTTATACCCAATATTATAGAGTGGCAAAAAGTGAAACAACATGTACCTTTGATTCTATAGGAAACTAAACTCTAACTGAAGCATATTCTATATTTTTTGAAGTATAGAAATTTTGGAAACAATCAAACATTTTCTGTCCTACTAAGTTCAGCGCTGTCACAAGATCAGATGGAGGCATTTATACAGGTTTTGAAACAATGCAAGCACACAAATTGGGTGGACAGTGGATGATTTGAAAGGCATCAGCCCTACCATTATAACCCATAAGGTTTTTCTTGAAGAAGTTGAAAAGCAATGTTGGAAAACATAGGGACACCTGAACCCCCCCCCCCCACCATGGAGGATATTGTTAAAAATGAGGTAATTCAGTTGTTGGATGCATGCATCATTTATCCCATATCAGATAGACTATGGGTGAGTCCCCAAAAATTGGTACCCAAAATAGGGGGTATCACTATGATATCAAATGATAAGAACGAGATCATCCCCATATGCAATTTCACGAGCTGGAGTTTCTGTGTGGATTATAGAAAGCTAAATGACACAATAAGGAAAGATCATTTCCCCTATCCTTAATGGATCAGATGATAGAGAGACAAGAGGGTCACAACTATTACTGATTCCTCGAGGGCTATTCAAGCAACAGTCTGATTTTCATTGCTCTAGAGGATCAAGAGAAGAGTACATTTACTTTCCCCTTTGGTATGTTTTCTTACAAAATGATGTACTTTGGTATGTGCAATTCCCCCTCCACCATCCAACATTGTATTATGGCTATGTTCCATGACATGGTGGAACAGATCTTGGAGGTATTCATGGATGATTTTTTCATTTTTGAAAAATCATTCACCACATTCTTGCGCCACCTGGAGCTAGTTCTGGAACGATGTGAGAATGCTAACCTAGTTTTGAATTGGGAAAAGTATCATTTCATGGTGAAAAGTGGCATTGTCCTTGGCCATGAAATCTCAAAAAAGGGTATTGAGGTGGACTTAGCAAAGATAGAAGTCATTTCACATCTTCTAATTCTGACTTCCATCAAGGCCATCTTAAGCATCATGGGGCATGTTGGATTCTATAGGCGGTTTTTCCATGATTTCTCTAAGAGAGACTAGCCCCTCACCAACCTTCTGACCAAGGATGTAGTATTTGATTTTGATGATCCATGCACCAAATCTTTTGAGAACCTAAAACAAATCCTGGTGGATGCTCCAATAATTGTATCTCCTAACAGGGACGAATAGATTGAAGTAATGTGTGATGCCAATGACTATGCAGTGGGAACAGTCTTGTGCCGGTAGCTTGAACAAATTTTTCGACCTATCTATTACACCAAAAAGATGATATACAATGCAAAGATAAACTACACCACCATAGAAATGGATATGTTGGTAGTGGTGTTCGCATTTGACAAGTTTCGTTCATACTTAGTGCTATCTAAAGTAATTTTTTTCACTATCCATGCAACACTAAATTACCAGTTGAACAAGAAAGATGCAAATCCACGACTGATCTGATGGGTACTCCTCCAATAAAAATATTATCTAGAAATCTGAGATAAGAAACGGAGCGAGAATGTTGTTGCTAATCATCTCTCCCTCCTGGAGCTGCCTAATTTGAAGAAGGAGGAAGGTCGAGAGACCAGGGAGTATTTCCCTGATAAGAACCTCTTTTAATTCAATGAAACACCTAGACCTTTGTATAGTGATATTGCTAATTTTCTAGTCACATGTTCATTACAACCTGACCTCTCCTTCTAGCAAATGAATAGATTTCTCTCTGATGTCAAGAGGTACTTTTGAGAAGATCCACTTCTATTCCAATCCTATGGAGATGGGGTGATCCATCATTGCATCCTGGAAACTGTTGTTCATGGAGTCCAAGAATTATATCATGCCTTGCGAGTTGGGGAACATCATGGGCCTGACCATATTATAGAAAATATCTTGCAGTCTAGGTTCTTCTGGCCCACCAAACATAGAGATTCCCAAGCCTTTCTTTCTTGTTGCGATCGATTCCACAAAACAGGTAATGTGGGACATCGTGCTGAGATTCCAAAGCACCCCATCCTGGATGTCAATATCATCGATGTCTATGGAAAAGAATTCATGGGACAATTTCCCCCATCTTTTCGGAACACTCACATCCTGGTCTGCGTTAACTACATTTCCTAATGAGTGGTAGCCGCTGCTACAACACATGACACGACCATGGTAGTTATAGAATTTTTAAATAATCCTATTTTCAACAGGTTCGACATTCCCCGTGTACTAATCAATGATAGGGGAACCCACTTTGACAACACATTGATGAAAGTAGTAATATAAAATTATTGAATTAAGCATCATATAGGGACACCATATCATCCCCAGACGAGTGGACAAGTGGACCTCTCCAACCCTGAACTCAAGAAGATTCTAAAGAAAACACTGAACACTTTGTGGAAAGATTGGTCCAAGAAGCTAAATGATGCTTTGTGGGCATATCATACTAATTTCAAAACACCACTCGGGTTTTCCCCATTCTTCATCATCTTCCGAAAGCCATTCCATCTACCATAAGGGTTGGATCAAAAATCCTAATGGGACATTAAGGCCCTGAATTTTGATATGAATGCATCTGAAGTGAAGCGTAAGTTTCAAATGTTGGAACTTGATGAAATCTAAATAGAGGAAAATGATAATTCCTTACAGTTCATGAAGAATAAAAGAGCAATCCAAAACCGGATGATTTCATTAAAAACATTCTAACCCAGTGATCTGGTACTCCTTCTTAACTCTCGTCTAAGATTATTCCCAAGGAAATAAAACTAAAGATGTTCGGGACCATTCTTGGTCATATGAGTATTCCATCATAGAGCGGTTGAAATTTCTAGAGAGGATGGTCAACTGTTGAAGGTGAATGAACAACGTTTGAATATTTACTATCACATAGAGGACACAGTGGGAATGTTTTCCAATATACATTTCAAGTAAGGATAGGTAAGTAAATCGAGCCAACGACCTAAAACAAAGGCACTTCATGGGATTCAACCTAGAAGATACACATTGTGTACCACTTATCCACATGGCATGTACTTATTCCTTTTCATTTGTCTTATAACTATTATAAATATATAATTTATATAATTGATAAACAAGGATGATGTCGGTGCTGATGGTAAGGTCCATGGGGTTTATCCAAGCCATCACCTGTTTGAATCCATCCCGACCTACCTTCTGCACGGGGTTCCTCCATTTTATATTCATGTTTTCTTAAATATAATGTCTGGTATTTTTCATATTATATATATTTTATTATAAGAAAACCCATGATGGGGATGGATCGGTTAGCCAGGGTCATAACCTGGTTCCAAAAGACCCAAGTTTGAATCCTGGAAACCACCCCATTTCAATCATATTTCCTTTCATTAAAACCACACGGTGTCTCTTTCACTATATATTGTGTGTTCCATGTTTTCATTACTAAATTGAAAGTGTATTCAACATAAAATAATACATGCGGGTGAATTTGGCAGATTGGCAGAGTCTCGGCCATGGATCCAAAAGACTCGGGTTTGAACATGGCTAATCTCTTGCTTCACCCCTTTATTTATAATTCAAAACCACATGTCATGCATTTCCTTCCTCTCGTTTAGTATATGACTTATACATTAAATATATTTAAATAATAAATAAGATCAACAGTACAACCTTTTCTCTTGTGGTTGAGGGCATCCATTCGGAATGACTGATTTCAGTTTAAATCCCTTCCCAAGCACCAGAATAAAGGTTGTACTTCTCTTTTTCAAATTTTATAACACATGTTGTTTATTTCCCAATACATAATGTGTGCAGTTTAATTTTTAAATTGTATGTATAAATATATCTTGTAACACCCCAAGATTTCATTGAGTGTTATTTCTTCAAAATAATTCAATAACTTGCACTACACGCAACACCGAGTTCAATCACACCATGACTTACAAAAAAAGCCATTCAAAAGAGGTTATGAATAGTATTATCTAAATTTTAAACTTTATATAATCCTTATAATATTAGAATCCATATTATGAGTTTCTTAGATATAATGTAAGAACAAATTCATTTTTAGTATTGCACTTTTATCAACTTTTAATAGTGAACCCTTTTTAAATACAATATTTTAAACTTTTTGACTAAATGGGGACATCAAAAAATTTAAAATGAAACATCCCAAGCTTCCACGGTACGCTTTCCTTTGAATAATACAGTATCGTGTGTTGTACGCAACTTCGAGTTTTAACACACACCACAACCGATCAAACTAGCCATTATGAATAGTAATACCTAATTTTCGAAATTATATATATTTTATATTTTAAAATGGACTTCATTTTTGGATTTGGAATATCGAATTTAGCCTAAGTTGAAATTTTGGTACTTTTCGGATAACTTTTTAATATTTTGATGAATAGTGAAAATTACTAAATTTTAATTAAAAACACCTTTTTTAATCAAAATAATTTATAGTGATAAATTCTGAATTTCAGTTGTTTTAAAGTATATTTAGAATATATTTTTACCATTTAATATAATGTTGTTCATTGGAGATAATTTTACAATTAAACCGAACATAAACAAGTGTCAATCTTTTGATAGTTATTATCTCTTAAAAACACGCTTTTTATTTTGACAGCGGGAATTAATTTTAAATTAATTTCTGCCATTTATGTGTTTTGAATTTAGAAAAATGGATTTCATATTTGGAATCAGGATGTTCAAATTGTGTAAATAGGTAACTTTTATTTTTAGACATTTTGAATAATTACTGCGGTAAATATTTTATTTACCATGGTTAAGGGTAAATCTGGTAAATAAGGGTTATAAAATAATATTATAATAATACTAAATTACCCTAAAACGTGTCCTATCCTTATTGGTGGATACATGTTCGACCATAGGCATATTTGGGTCGATTTGGGGACCCCATGGTGCCACTTGTAGGTGATAGGGACACTTTATTTTAATTAAGTTAAAATGAATACAAAAATGACACAAGCATATATCTTTTAGGAAAACAATTGTTACATAGGGTTATATATGTTGGAATTTAGATTATAAATATTCATTAGAAATCTAAAAATATTTCCTACATAATGAAATTTTATATATAATTTTTAGACATTAAAAAATATATTTTATTTATGACACAACGATGATGCAGTAATTACTAAAATAGTGAAAAATTAAATTAATTGATATTATAAATACCCAAATAAATATAATATGAACCTTTTAATGAATTAAACTAATTTAATAGGATAATATTATATATTAGGATTGATTTAATTTACTTTCTTCGAAGTAATAAATCTGTTATGAGTTTCAAAAAAATCAACAATTGAATAGTGTCAAAATTGACATAAAAGAGTTCTTAAAACAAATATTATATTATTAATTGATATTAAATTCTTATAAATCTAAGGCTAGGCCAAGAGACTTATATCATTATAGTTTCATCATTAATGGACCACTTGGGGGTCGCTTGGATGTATATAGTATGTTTATTAACCATATTATATAAAAATACAAAGAGGCATTGTAAAAGTGAAACTAATTAACTTAGAGTTAATACTTAAAGATAAGTTTAATATAAGTACCCAAACCTGTATAAATTCTATTGGTTGAGTTCTTTTCGACCCATCCCCACCTTAACCTTTGAATAGTCAACTTTGGAGCCATTGGAAACCGAATATTAATTTATTATAAACTAATATCTCTAGCTTTTCCAAAGGTGCCCCTCACCCCTCTTATAAAAGGGCACTCCCCCTTCTCATTTCTTCACACCATCAAAGCCTTTTGGTTCGGCCAAACTCTGCCAAAATAATCTTCCAATATCCCTCACTACAACCTAGAGGCCTTAGTTTGATCAGAAAGCCAACCTAAGGATCCCTTTTGATCACATCAAAAGGAAGAACCCGAAGAAGAGGTAATGTTTTCACCACCACTTTTCAAGTTCCTTTCTTCTTCCACTTCTTCTTCCTTTGTTGTTACCATTCTAAAATAATAACTCCAGTATCATATATATACTGTGATGTTATTTTAAATATGGTACAACCATATTCAGTATTCTATCCACCCTTTGAATAACATGTCACCATACGTGCGTACGTACGGCTTACCGTCTCCACGTCATGGTGTAATTGTTATTCAATATATTATTATTTTGGATGGGTATAATAATGATATGTAACTAATATAAATAATAAATATAACATGTTAATGATTCTGTATATATTTTATACCATCCATTTATATATTATTTTAATATCAAAAGAATGATATTATCGCTCGTGCGTACGTACGGACTACCGTCTCCACGAACGCGATGAGATTCATTCTCCATCGTATCCATTCAAGTATAATTATCATTTGATAATTTAAAAATGACGTTTAAGGACTTGATATCATTCTGGATATGAATAATATACAACCTATCCTTTACAAACATGTCTTACGTAACCAAACATACAAAAGAAAACAAGTATGTTCACACCCAAAACAACGATAATACTAAGATATTATTATAAAATCAATATTAAAAGATCATATATGATATCATATTAATGTATATGATTCTTGTATAATTTAGTAACAATTATTTCACCATTATACAGGAGGTTAACCTACCCCAACCAAGGAAAAGTACAAGGTAAGGGATTTTCTTATCTCACATTCAATTCCGTGAGATTTCCATTGTTCACCACTAAATTATTGAAAGTGGTGTATTGTGTACTTCCATTTGATATATATTATCATGATTCTCTTTATATTCATGTTATTCTGTAAATCATTTGGTGGTTATTAACTTTTCTCCATACGACTCAGTTGATTAACGTGGTAAGAGGTTTTCATCTGACTCCTTATTCCCGTGAGATTCATGCCATATTGTCACCATCACCTTTTGTGTGGTGTATGTACTGCCCGTAATTATATTATTTGTGTAATACACTATAATTTATGTGTATTTACATATTCATTGTATGATACCTCTTTCATGGGTTGTATGGTTCATAAGTTACCAAATTGGTAAGGGTTATTTCGCAATCTCTTCATTATCCGAGGTTTTTTATACGTAATAATCTACTGGGATCTCTTTATCATCCACATCCATGTTTCTTCAAAATGTATTTCAAAACATTTTTACTATTTACTAGAATATGGGTTAAAGTCATTTATGCCCTTGTTTTACATTTTATAAGAGGTTTACAAAGGAATCTTTCTGTCGTTTTCCAAACAAAGTTCTTTTTAACCTTTTTGATAAAATTAAGGTAAGAATGTTTTTTTAACTTATACGGCGGGTGTGGCTATTTTCCGTCGTTATAAAACCGTCGAAGCTTAATAAGAATATTTTTAAAAAAAATGTTTTATTTCATAAATATAATACTCTTAAATAATTTCAAAATAGAAAGAGATATTTTTCTAAAATAGTCATTATTTCATCTATGTCAACATCCTCTAATGGATTATAAGATTATTTGAAGTTGATTGATTACCATAAAAAACATCCATATTTGATTGAAGGATTTGTGATATTTTTGACTGTGGATAAGTTATTCTTATGTCACTCATGGTTTTTGTTTAGAGTATTGACATTTCATAAGTTATTTGTAATCCGAATGTTTATGTTATATTTCAACCTTTCATTCAGATGAATGTGTTAGACAAGTATGTTCCGGGTTGGGGACCGGTAAAAGTAAGCCCTCCGGTTTGGTTTCCGGTTATTAGAGGAACTCCGGTTTGGTCTCCGGTTATTATAGGAACTCCGGGTTGGTGTCCGGTTATTAGAGGCACTCCGGGTTGGTGTCCGGTTATTAGGGGCACTTCGGGTTGGTGTTCGGTTATTAGACGCACTCCGGGTTTGGTTCCGGTTACAGTTAGCCCCAAGGTCCTGGGACGAGGCCTTGACAAAGAAATTAAAGTTCAGCATTATGCATTCCAACATTATGAAAGTGGTTATTGATATTGCATGTGATTATTCGATTAGTAGAATATCTATGTGAACAAGTAAATGGAAATATTTCATTTTACTTTTGCCATACTATGTTGATGTTCAAGTTTAAAAGGCTTTTGTTTTAGTAATTCATTGCATTAAATGTTTATGCTTATTTTTTAATGTTCCGCTATATTGTTATCCTTACTGGGCATTTGAGCTCACCCCTTTTCTATGTTTTATTTTTCCCAGGAAGTGAAGAAGTAAATTATGAATGACCTGCAGGGATATTATGTGGGGATATGAGTGTGAATTATGGAGACATTATGTTGTTGTAGTAGTTTTTCATTTTATGATGTAATGTAAAACTTATGAATATATCTAGTGTTTCCAAGGCTACTAAACCAATCGGTCATTCGAGATTTGATCTTTCTTATGATCATGCTAATGTTATGTAATAATGCACCGACTCTGGGTAACTAGGGTTGGGGCGTTACAGTTGGTATCAGAGGAAGTTTAGTACAAACCTTGGATGCTAGATTTAGATAAACTCTGATTAGAGCACATAGACCTAAGATGAACTTTGAGGATTAGTATAGAAGAACATCCTATAATTTTGGTATTGTAGAGATTTTATGGGCTTTCCGAGCAATACATCCCTGTCTCGATACGAGCAGGTAGAGGCGGCTCTGGCACATATGTACCTAGGTGTAAAACCCGAAAACACCGCTTTGAGCTAGACTCGAACGGGAACTGGTGCACGACAACGGGCATTGCTGCACTCTTGGTTACGACACTCCCGGGGGATATTCTTAGGATAACTCTCATTTTCATTACAAATCATTATGAAGGGTTTATGAGTATATACTTCTTCAAAGAAAATATTTTTTATGATTATGGATTATATCCATAAATAGTTCAATTTATGTTAAGTGATTTATGAGTATGGGATTATGTATTTTGATTCATAAACTATTCTAGTGTATGCCATTGTTTAGAAATGGCGCCTAGTAAAAGGAATGAGAAATCAAGAATGCACATGATACAAAGAGAAAGAAGGACCATATATTTCATGGTCTTAAGCCAGAATTTATAAGAGAAATAGTCTCGCATGTATTATCATCATATGAAGAAATAATATCATGTGTTGATAAGATAAGTAAAGAGTTTACTGAGTCCTATGGATTTGAAGGGAAGAAAGAGAAGAAAAGGATGGAAGATGGAAAGATGGATAAAGGGAAGAGGGAAAAGAATAATTTTCCCATATGTGGTAACTGTGGAAAGAAACACCCTGGAACTTGCCTGAAAGGAATGGGAGTTTGTTATAAGTGTAGAGGAAAAGGGCACAAAGTACGTGACTGCAAGGGTAACAAAATGGTTTCAAATGTACAAAGATTCATTTTCAAAGAGTTTGGACACTACGCGAACCTATGTCCCAGTCATCAGACTATGCCGGAAATGATGTTATTGGATAATAATCAACTTATGATACTACCACAGATGAAGAGGAATGATTAGAGTTCTTATGTTGATTATGTCAATTGAGTGTCGTATCAACAATTTACTTGTTATAATAATTATGGAGTATATAATGATTGTACTGCAGTACTATTTCATTAAGGACTTGAGATTGTGTGGAACAAAGAAAAGTGACTCAATAGCAGGATAAATTTTTGGAAAATATATGGTTGAGAGAATGATAAACCATAATATAGTTCTGATACTGAGGTAGTGATTTTGGTATAATACATGATTATTTTGGATAAATTATATTGGATATTCTTGACTACCTTGGAATTGATTAATGATTTGTATATTCCATCATTGTTGGGGTTTAAAACATTTTTGGATTGATGAAGTATATCCAGCATTCTATATGGAATAAGGGAGCATGAATGTAATCGATAAGGAATATGGTAATTCAGGATGTTTCAGTGTATTAAAAGAATACATGATGAAGGTGTTCATATGATATTACAGGGTAAAAAGGATCTACATTATGTTTAGTTTCCTTATAAATGTTGGAATGTGAGTTTGGAAAGAAGTATTTTGGATAGTTCTGGTTTGGATTATTTTGGATTTCCATAAAAGGACATCCCAGAGGTCGGGCGGCAACCCGTCGCGTCCGGCAAGGCTGCAAGACTTGAACCCGCAACCAAAGGGGACAATGGTGTATCACCTACCACTGTCCCACGAGATGTCCTGGATTGAATAATGTAGTTTTTTAAAAGATCTGGTAGATCAATTATAAATTCATTTATTTTGGAACCCTGTACGAATAGTATAAATAGAAAAAAAATTTATGTTCTATTATCTTTTAGAGTGAAAGATGAGTTTGTGGTAGAAATTTATTAATGGATAAAACTCTAATTATAAAGTAAGTATATCTCCTTATGATCTTAGCCAATTTCATAAATAAATTCCTCAACATTATGAAAAGTAACTTAGAACAAAAATGTTGTCCTAGATGGTACCTTAAATCATCACTAATTTATGGCTTTGGGATTTTTAGCCTTTTCATAGCCATGTTCTCTACCACTCTCCATCAGATAATTGATGGTTAGATTTCTCCTCCATATCCATATTTTCCTACATGGAACCCTAGTATGTGTTATTTTCGGTAATCTTCATACTTTCCACTCTTTTTTTTAAATAGAGGCCTCATTAATTCATTTTTCGATGTGGGCTTTCAACTAAGATATTTTGAAACGTCAAAAAATGTGTTATCCCAATACCCTATGTGTTGTTGAACCGATGGTATTTCAAATCATCATAGATTGATGAGTTTAAGGACCTCAATTTTATACTTGTTTGTGATTGATGACCTCAATCACTACCTATAAATATTTAGGTTTTTCCTCCAATTATATGTCTCTAATTTCCACCAATGTTCTCCTAATCGAGATTATAATTTGGTGGTGACCCTTTCATTTCTCTTTTCCTCATATTAAGACTAAATTTTAGTAACCCAATTTCCGATGTGGGTTTTCCCACAAATATATTTTCTATTTTCAACCTTTTATTTTCGAAGAACAATTTCAAATTGGGAGAACGCAATTTATTGAAGGAGGGGAGAATGTAACACCCCAAGATTTCATAGAGTGTTATTTCTTCAAAATAATTCAATAACTTTCACTACACGCAACACCGAGTTCAATCACACCATGACTTACAAAAAAAATCCATTCAAAAGAGGTTATGAATAGTATTATCTAAATTTTAAACTTTATATAATCCTTATAATTTTAGAATCCATATTATGAGTTTCTTAGATATAATGCAAGAACAAATTCATTTTCAGTATTGCACTTTTATCAACTTTTAATAGTGAACCCTTTCTAAATACAATATTTTAAACTTTTTGACTAAATGGGGACATCAAAAAATTTAAAATGAAACATCCCAAGCTTCCACGATAGGCTTTCCTTTGAATAATACAGTAGCGTGTGTTGTACGCAACTTCGAGTTTTAACACACACCACAACCGATCAAACTAGCCATTATGAATAGTAATACCTACTTTTCGAAATTATATATATTTTATATTTTATAATGGACTTCATTTTTGGATTCGGAATATCGAATTTAGCCTAAGGTGAAATTTTGGTACTTTTCGGATAACTTTCATATTTTGATGAATAGTGAAAATTACTAAATTTTAATTAAAAACAACTTTTTTAATCAAAATAATTAATAGTGATAAATTATGAATTTGAGTTGTTTTAAAGTATATTTAGAATATATTTTTACCATTTAATATAATGTTGTTCATTGGACATAATTTTACAATTAAACCGAACATAAACAAGTGTCAATCTTTTGATAGTTATTATCTCTTAAAAACACGCTTTTTATTTTGACAGCGGGAATTAATATTAAATTAACTTCTGCCACTTCTGTGTTTTGAATTTAAAAAAATGGATTTCATATTTGTAATCAGGATGTTCAAATTGTGTAAATAGGTAACTTTTATTTTTAGACATTTTGAATAATTACTGAGGTAAATATTTTATTTACCATGGTTAATGGTAAATCTGGTAAATAAGGGTTATAAAATAATATTATAATAATACTAAATTACCATAAAACGTGTCCTATCCTTATTTGATGATACATGTTCGACCATAGGTATCTTGGGGTCTATTTGGGGACTCCATGGTGCCACTTGTAGGTGATAGGGACACTTTATTTTAATTAAGTTAAAATGAATAAACAAATGACACAAGCATATATCTTTTAGAAAAAACAATTTTTACATAGGGTTATATAGGTTGGATTTTAGATTATAAATATTCATTAGAAATATAAAAGAGTTTCCTACATTATTAAATTTTATATATAATTTTTAGACATTAAATAATTTATTTTATTTATGACACAACGATGATGCAGTAATTACTAAAATAGTGAAAAATTAAATTAATTGATATTATAAATACCCAAATAAATATAATATGAAACTTTTAATGAATTAAACTAATTTTATAGGATAATATGATATATTAGGATTGATTTAATTTACTTTGTTCGAAGTAATCAATCTGTTATGAGTTTCAAAAAAAATCAACTATTGAATAGTGTCAAAATTGACATAAAAGAGTTCTTAAAACAAATATTATATTATTAATTGATATTAAATTCCTAAAAATATAAGGTTCGGACAAGAGACTTATATCATGATAGGTTCATCATTAATGGTCCACTTGGGGGTCTCTTGGATGTATATAGTAAGTTTATTAACCATATTATATAAAAATACAAAGAGACATTGTAAAAGTGAAACTAATTAACTTCGAGTTAATACTTAAATATAAGGTTAATATAAGTACCCAAACCTGTATAAATTCGATTGGTTGAGTTGTTTGCGACCCCTCCCCACCTTAACCTTTGAATAGCCAACTTTGGAGCCATTTGAAACCGAATATTAATTTATTATAAACTAATATCTCTAGCTTTTCCAAAGGTGCCCCTCACCCCTCTTATAAAAGGGCACTCCCCCTTCTCATTTCTTCACACCATCAAAGCCTTTTGGTTCGTCCAAACTCTGCCAAAATACTCTCCCAACATCCCTCACTACAACCTAGAGGCCTTAGTTTGATCAGAAAGCCAACCTTAGGATCCCTTTTGATCACGTCAAAAGGAAGAACCCGAAGAAGAGGTAATGTTTTCACCACTACTTTTCAAGTTCCTTTCTTCTTCCACTTCTTCTTCCTTTGTTGTTACCATTCTAAAATAATAAATCCAATATCATATATATACTGTGATGTTATTATAAATATGGTACAACCATATTCAGTATTCTATCCACCCTTTGAATAACATGTCACCATACGTGTGTACGTACGGCTTACCGTCACCACGTCATGGTGTAATTGTTATTCAATATATTATTATTTTGGATGGGTATAATAATGATATGTAACTCATGTAAATAATAAATATAAAATGTTAATGATTCTGTATATATGTTATACCATCCATTTATATATTATTTTAATATCAAAAGAATGATATTATCGCTCGTGCGTACGTACGGACTACCGTCTCCACGAACGCGATGAGATTCATTCTCCATCGTATCCATTCAAGTATAATTATCATTTGATGATTTAAAAATGATTTTTTAGGACTTGATATCATTCTGGATATGAATAATATACAACCTATCCTTTACAAACATGTCTTACATAACAAAACATACAAAAGAAAACAAGTAAGTTCACACCCGAAACAACGATAATACTAAGATATTATTATAAAATCAATATTAAAAGATCATATATGATACCATATTAATGTATATTATTCTTGTATAATTTAGTAACAATTATTTCACCATTATACATGAGGTTAACCTACCCCAACCAAGGAAAAGTACAAGGTAAGGGATTTTCTTATCTCACATTCAATTCCGTGAGATTTCCATTGTTCGCCACTAAATTATTGAAAGTGGTGTATTGTGTACTGCCATTTGATATATATTATCATGATTATCTTTATATTCCTGTTATTCTGTAAATCATTTGGTGGTTATTAACTTTTTTCCATATGACTCAGTTGATTAACATGGTAAGGGGTTTTCATCTCACTCCTTATTCCCGTGAGATTCATGCCATATTGTCACCATCACCTTTTGTGTGGTGTATGTACTGCCCGAAATTATATTATTAGTGTAATACACTCTAATTTTTGTGTATTTACATATTCATTGTATGATACCTCTTTCATGGGTTGTATGGTTCATAAGTTACCAAATTGGTAAGGGTTATTTCGCAATCTCTTCATTATCCGAGGTTGTTTATACGTAATAATCTACTGGGATATCTTTATCATCCACATCCATGTTTCTTCAAAATGTATTTCAAAACATTTTTACTATTTACTAGAATATGGGTTAAAGTCATTTATACCCTTGTTTTACTTTTTATAAGAGGTTTATAAATGAATCTTTCTGTCATTTTCCAAACAAAGTTCTTTTTAACCTTTTTGATAAAATTAAGGTAAGAATGTTTTTTTTAACTTATATGGCGGGTGTGGCTATTTTCCGCCGTTATAAAACCGTCGAAGCTTCCCTTACAAGATAATAAGAATATTTTTAAAAAAAATTGTTTTATTTCATAAATATAATACTCTTAAATAATTTCAAAATAGAAAGAGTTATTTTTCTAAAATAGTCTTTATTTCATCTATGTCAACATCCTTTGATGGATTATAAGATTATTTGAAGTTGATTTATTATGATACAAAACATCCATATTTGATTGAAGGATTTGTGATATTTTTGACTGTGGATAAGTTATTCTTATGTCACTCATGGTTTTTGTTTAGAGTATTGACATTTCATAAGTTATTTGTAATCCGAATGTTTATGTTATATTTCAACCTTTCATTCAGATGAATGTGTTAGACAAGTATGTTCTGGGTTGGGGACCGGTAAAAGTAAGCCCTCCGGTTTGGTTTCCAGTTATTAGAGGAACTCCGGTTTGGTCTCCGGTTATTAGAGGAACTCCGGGTTGGTGTCCGGTTATTAGAGGCACTCCGGGTTGGTGTCCGGTTATTAGAGGAACTCCGGGTTGGTGTCTGGTTATTAGAGGCACTCCGGGTTGGGTTCCAGTTACAGTTATCCCCAAGGTCTTGGGACGAGGCCTTGACAAAAAATTAAAGTTCAGCATTATGAATTCCAACATTATGAATGTGGTTATTGATATTGCATGTGATTATTCGATTAGTAGAATATCCATGTGAACAAGTAAATGGAATTATTTCATTTTACTTTTGTCATACTATGTTGAAGTTCAAGTTTAAAAGGCTTTTGTTTTAGTAATTCATTGCCTTAAATGTTTATGCTTATTTTTGAATGTTCCGCTATATTTTTATCCTTACTGGGCATTTGAGCTCACCCCTTTTCTATGTTTTATTTTTCCCAGGAAGTGAAGTAGTAAATTATGAATGACCTGTAGGGATATTATGTGGGGATATGAGTGTGAATTATGGAGACATTATGTTGTTGTAGTAGTTTTTCATTTTATGATGTAATGTAAAACTTATGAATATATCTACTGTTTCCAAGGCTACTAAACCAATCGGTCTTTCGAGATTTGATCTTTCTTATGATCATGCCAATGTTATGTAATAATGCACCGACTCTGGGTAACTAGGGTCGAGGCGTTACATATCTTGTATTTTAGTTTTTAATATTAATTATTATATAATTTCTATAATAATTATAACTATATATATATATTATCTAAAAAAATGTGGTACACGACGTGTATCATTGGACTACACACCGTGTATCTTAACTATAAAGTCATGCCCCACCCAGCTGCATCGCGTGATGCACGG
Organism: Viscum album; assembly: GCA_963277665.1. NCBI lineage: Eukaryota > Viridiplantae > Streptophyta > Magnoliopsida > Santalales > Viscaceae > Viscum > Viscum album. Next base: position 332,843,798 of record OY728128.1, read on the forward strand.
AAGCCCCCCTCTCTCCCTGTTTCTTCTCCTGCATTCAGCTCCACCTCCCCATAACAAAATAAACAGATTTCAGGCCTTATGACTTCAGATTTATACTACATTTTGATCCTCCGTCCAGTTACAGCCTTATATACCCTTTATTTCAATATTTCATAGGATTTTACGGTGATTTGGGGATCATCCCAACATTAGGTTTCTTCAATACACTGGCACAATTTGAAGAACACACATTGTGTACTTCTGTACAAGGCCACATACTGAATACTTCACAATTTAAAAATACATTGTCTGTAGGTTGGGTACACATCATATACCAATGCACATCATGCCCAGGTGCCTTATTCACGTGGTCACACACACCATGTTCATGTATACGACATGTCTGTTTGGTACACGCTGTGTATACCATTTCTTTTGGTCAGCCTATGTCTAGAATTTCACATAGACATCTACCCTCTATTTTTGAACATGTTGTGTTGTTCCTTCACACGGTGTGTCCTATGTTTTTAGCTCTACTCAAACGATGGTCCTGTCTTTAGACCCACACGACCAGGAGCACATTGCATGTACATGGATTTTCTGTTCGGTACATGATGATTATCCTTCCCTGGTCTATTGCACGCTCACTTGGCGTGCCTATCTCGAGGACACAGAAATCTAAACCTCTTCCACTACAATCATTGTACTATGGATATACATGTCATGTACTTTTTATTTTTCTATTTTCTGAAATTTTCTTCTTTTTCTTTTTTATTTATTTTTCTTTTGAATGCTTTTCCTTTTTTTTCAGGATATGGCTTACAGAGACCCTTCTCGTGGGAAGTGGCCTTCCTCCCCTACTGAGGGCGAGTGTCCCACATTTCATTTGATCCAACTTCAGACAACGACAACACTAGCACTGGACTATCTGGTGTACCAACCTCCTCTGCTAGCCATCCTTCTACCACTCACCACCTCGGTCGATGTTGGTCCTTGTACCACCTCACCTCCACCATCCAGCACCGAGCCTCTAAGCACTACCCTTTGTTCACTACTAGCTTCCACACCACCTGATCCCTCCTCAGTCACAGTTGATCCATCATTGACCAATCCATCTAGCAGGATTCCATCTAATGCAGAAGCTCCTCCCCTAGTACTCACCCCAATCACTCTCCCACCATGGACGACCCTTGTAGGTGTCCCATACCCTTTCATGGTGTTCCCAGTTACTGATTGGGCACAGGACAGAGTTTTGAGTTTCTCTCACCACATATTCTCATTGAGCAACCAGTATATCGAAAACAGCGTCCCTCAGCAGCTGGGTATCTAGGGAGATTTGGAGGATCTCCTCAGACACACACCGTTACTCACAATCTTCTAGGTCTACACTCTTATTTTCAGATATTTATTTTTAGAGTTTGTTTCTTCTTTCGAGTTCAACAGGCCTGAGTATAGGGAGATTCTTGGCAATGCGTTCCCAGTGGTCAGGTTTTGACTAGGAAGATGACCTTTCTCCCTTACAATGACTTATTTTGGCTAAAGGTGTGGTATCTATCCTTATACCAATACCCCCACCCCATATTTCCACCCTAAACCACCCTGAGTTCTCTAATCTCATTTCCATGTGGCAGGATATCGCTGGGCCTGACCACTAATAAACTCCCATATCCAAGAAGAGTACTGTCATTGCTAACCATATCTTATGATTCACCCACCGGTGCTTTAGCGCCATAATTTTCCCCACCATGAGGATATGGGGGTCGTGAACGACCGTGACATGGATCTCCTCACCTGTGTCATCTGAAAAGACTACCTGAACCTCCCTTACCTTTTCGCCTCTTATTTCTATGCCATGTTTACCTACTACCACAGAAACCTGAACAAGTGGTTTTACTCCACCCTCCATTCCCACCACCTTGGTGTTATTGGGACTTATATTCCCCATGACCAGTTAGGTTTCCCCCATCAGATGGAATTTCTCAAGCTTATTTTTATGGGATTGGTCTGAAAGCAGTGGTTCTTACATCCTTTCACAGGAACAACCCAGACCACCTACTGACCCACCCTGCCCCTGCCGATGCACTTGCACCTCCTTCCCCACCCCTCCCCTCTTCCCCACCCACCCCCTTCTTCTGACCTTCCTTCTCCTTTTCCATATACTATCCCCTACTTCCACACCCTCGGTCGATCTATCCTTTTATCTATGCCTATCCATGATGGATAATCACTTAGTTTTTCTCGATCGACGTCAGGACAAACTAAAGTAGGTGTTGGGAATTCTTCTTCAACATCATGGTATTCCACTACCCCCACCAGCAATCCCTTCCTTGTCTCTTGGCCCTTCTTCCATTTCACCATCATTTTTTACCACACTATCCACAGATTCAGTTCTTATCTCCAATATGGCCTCAACTACTACCACTACTACTGTTAGTCCAGGGATCGTAGTTGAGCCTTCTTTACGGAGTCCATATCATGCGGCTCTGACTCCTACGGCTTCTCTTCCGAGTGCAGATATTGAGCCTCTGGTTTCCTCAGCTGTTGATCCTTCTCTATTGGATGATTCTGTACTGAACAATTCGTGTTCTGAGGTGACCCTCTAACTGGTTTTTAGAGATATGTTTACTATTATATATATTTTTGTGATATCTTATGCCTATGTATGAGGTGTATGCTTGTAATGTTCTCTATCCAAGATCATCACATGTACTCTAGCATGCTTTAGGTTGTTTTTATCCTCCACTTCCTTTCATTCTTCACCTAGACATGAGGAGAGTATTGTTTTTCACGTATTCTATTTTTTTCTTTTTCTTTCTCAATTTTCGTCTTTTCTTAGTTCCCCTCGTTCTACTCCACTATTGTGTCCCCACATTCCCTTCTCCATCCTTATATGGATCAGGGTGGACCATACCCACCATAGTATTCAAATTTTTCATCATTTTGGAGACATCATTATTAGATGATATATTTGAAAATGTGAAGAATTTTTTGTTAATCATATTTCTAAATAATAAATCTAAAATGGTACATTTTTAAGATTTTGCATTCTTACTATGGTTCGTATATGTTTTAAAATGTTTGACGGTATAGTTTTAATTGCAACTTGTAATCCATGGAATAATACATTGTTAAGGCAAATAATTTATATTCAATTCAGGACCTTATTGTCACTTTATTTGTTTTCCCCACACTTGAGAGGCATTCTAAACCCTTCGTTATATTCTCTCAAATACCCTCTTTCTTAAAAAATTCTTATGATATACAAAACTGCCAAAATTTAAAAGTTTTCTTTTCCCAAAATAAATAATATTTAAATTACATTAAAATGATTAAGGAATGAGATTGTTTCAACCCCTTTATCATTAAACCTTGGGACACCCCAATATTTCATATTATATTATTTTCATTAATGTAAATCAATAGCTTGTGCTACACACAACACCAAGTTCGAGTGCACCATGACTTACTAAACTAGTCATTTATAAAGTAGTTATGAATAGTATTAACTAAATTTCGTATTTTATATACTCCATATAATTTTAGAATCCAATTTATTTGTTTCTTATATATAATATAATAAAAAATTCATTTTTCCAGATAAATGAAGAACTTTCAAAAAATTCAATTTTACAACATTTTAGTGGAAACCCCTTGTTAAAATTTTTTTTTGAAAATTTTATATATTCAATTTCAATAAATTAAATTATTATTTTTAATAGAGAAATAAAAAATTATATTGGATAAATGTTTTTTACTTTTTTGAAAACATCATGTTTTGATGAATACAGAAAAATAGAAAATTTTAATTGAAAATATATTTTTAATTGAAATAATTTACAGGGTTAAATTATGAATTTGAATGGTTTGGAAGTATAATTAGTTTATATTTTTATAATTTAATACAATTTTTTTCATTATATGTAATTTTAAATTTAAATTTGACATAAACACAGGTGAATCTTTTGATAATTTTATCTTTTAAAAAACATTCTTTTATGTTTTGACAATGGGAATTAATTTTCAATTAATTAATGCAACTACTAATTTTTGAATTTGGTAAAATATAATTAATTTTTGAATTTGGAATAACAAAATTAACTTAGGATAAATTTTTGGTATTTTTCTGAAAACATTCAATTTTTTATGAATAGTGAAAAACGATGCGTTATTGTTTAAAACTGACATTTTATTTAAATAATTTTTTATTTTATTTAAATTTATTTTATGTCAAAATATATATATAATACCTCTATAATTTCAATGTAACTCATTGGAGTCATATTTAAAAAAATTAGGTGTATAAAATGTTATTGATCTTTTTACCGTCTTTTACCGATCTTCTAGAGGCATTCAGAATTTTGCATAAAACATAATTTTATTGCTTCTGTAAATTAAATTTAAAAAATATGAGAGAAACAGTTAATATCAGTATGTAAAATTTGTTTCAATAAGATGAAAATAATTTTTTTATAAATAGTAATTTTTGACTTTTATTTACCACGGTTAAAATTAAATTCGGTAAATAAATATAAATATGATATTATAATTACCCTAACAGATGTCTTAATTCTATTGGATATGTGTAATTCTACAAAAAAACAAGATTTGGAAGAAAATATGATCCTTTATGTCCAATTGTATTTGATTAGGACATTTATTATTATTTTATTTAAAGAATAGTTAAAATAATAAATTCAATGTTTATTAACTCAAAATTTTTTAATATAGGGTTATACATAAGATAAATTAAACTATAAATATTCTATAAAAATATAATAATATTTCCCTCATAATGGTATTTTATTTATAAATTTTATATAATGAATAACTAAATTTATTTAGGACACAATGATGATGCAGTAATTAACTCTTAATGAAATATTAAAATAGTTTATATTATGAATAATAAAATAAATAAAATTTAAAAGGTTTGATGCTATTCAAGAATTTTCTAAGTTTACATGACTTGTTAGGGTTGATTAGAAAAAAAATCACAGTGATAAGGTTTTGAGGACTTTCACAAAAACAAAATACCAAATAGTGTCAAAATTGAAAAAAAAAATTGTTTTTAAAACAAATATTGTATTATTGGTTGATATAATATTCTTTATAATCTATGGTTTGGTTAAAGGGATTAAATAATAATATATATATCATTAATGAAACACGTGAGTTTCTCTTGGAATTTTAGAGTAAGTTTATTAACCTTATAGTGTAAGAATACAAGAAGACATGGTAAAAGTTAAACTATTTAACTAAGAGTTAATTCTAAATGATAAGGTTAAAAAGGTAACATAAATGTCACAACCCATCCTCAGGACCCATGTCGTGACTACACCAAACCCACTTTTCATAGGCCAGGGGCTGGAGACTAGCACCAAAGGTGTACATCCCTATGCTGGGAGGGAATTTCCTTTATGAAAATAAACAAACACAAAAAAGTGCACAACATGAAGTAAACACTAATAAAAACTAAATACAAAAGACTATGGTGGAAAGTTAATGGGCCAGTATACAAACCCAACTGAACAACAAGTACAAGTAAAGGGACAAACATTTGAAAGTAAAGAGCAGCTCCTGGATCGTCCTCCGGGAATTCCTACCTGAATGGTAGGTACATATGACCACCTTAGCATCCACGCACATTAGTCTCCACCATGCGCCGACTCATCTCATGGTTCCCCTCCGTATATCGTCCAGTCGTGGCGCTCTCAGCTTCCGACAGCGTTGTCTGTCATCTGCATCCAACACAACGAGGTGTGGGCATAACCCGTGCAGGGGTGAGTGTAACGATACTCAGTAGGTACCCCAAGACCCATGAGGTCTCACAATATCCACTAAGTATATTCAAAAGAAGAAATATACAACCACAAAGTATCTTCCAAACCTATTTAGGTATATCCCCATACATATACCCAAGTTACCAGTCACAGTATGTCTCCAACTCACAAGCCCAAGCACAACTCAGTTCACACAGGAAGAAAAGTCAAACACCATGATGATAATGGTTGATATACATGAATCAGGTCAGACAGTTATGCCACAATTGTAGAGAGATATAGATGATCAGATTTAGCCACTGGATCATCCAAGTTGTCGGACCCACACAGGATATAGTCCAGCTAAGCTGTCGGACCCACACAGGATACAGTCCCGCTATCTCGTCTAAACTGTCAGACCCACACAAAAATATAGTCCACCTATCTTGTCTAAACTGTCAGAACCACATAGGATACAGTCCAACTATATTGCCAAAACTATCTGACCTACACAGGATACAACCCATCTATTCTAGAGTAATAGAGATGATCAGATGTAGTTACTGATTCATCTAAGCTGTTGGACCCACATATGATACAGTGCAGCTACTCTGTCAGAACTATCAAACCCACACATGATTCAGATATAGTTGTCATTGTCGTCAAACACATGGAGGATTCCAGTACGTTAGTCGTGACTATCAAACCCACACAGGATTCCGGTACAGAAGTCGACGCAATCGCAGCCAGCTCTAGGGTTCCCACACATAGCATGCTCGATTCCGGGTGGGTCTGCTCCTTGAGAAAATGGGTTGATACATCAACTATCACTAAGTCCTATGTTTATGTATCCCGAAGTTCTGTCACATCATAAGTAACCCAACATGACAGACAGCGCGTTAATCGGACGCCCGACCTGAGAGTTACTGTTTTTTCCGTTCCACGGGCCTAGTTGGATTTATGATCATTCCATACCCAGTATTTTTTCAAAGTTGTCCACAACTCACATAGAGTATCTCAAAATGACTTACTCTTCTCAAGGATCTTATTGTCGCAGACGGCGCGTTGATCGTACTCGTGGTCTAGATGATATTCACATTTAAGCGAAACGGGTGGGGCCCGTCCAGCCCATTGGACTGGCGGGTCGGCCCGACCCTGTTTAGTAGGTCAGACCCATCTGGGGGTTGCCCCGGCCCGGTGGGTTCGACCTGGTTAGGGGGTTAGCCCGGCATGGTGGGGTGCGGCCCACCCACGGACCCGACCCGGGTCTCAGGTCGGTTCGGCTAGCCCGACGGCACCTAGCGGCACTGCCCGTCTTTACTGCTCGGCTGGCCAAATCCGACCATTATGTACGGTGCAACCGGCTAGCACAGTGGGCCGCTTTCCTCCCATGCGGTACGGTGGCTTCTTCCACCCAGCCGCCAAGCGGCACCGCAGTCTCCTGCACGACCGGTCGTAGTCGTCCGGTTCATCCAGCAAGCGGCCCATGGATGCGGGCCGCACCTCCTCCGTGCGACACCAGAAGGTGTCACGGTTCACCATACAAGCTGAAAGTTTTCGGCCGGTTATTCATCCTGAGCTCCCCGTAGTTGCAAGCCATAGTTCTCCTCCATGCGGCCGGTGCGCGGCCGCCGCTTTCGGTCGCCGCCGCCTCCGGTCACCATTGCCAATTAATCAAAAACCAATAGAGGGTCGTCGAACCATGTTCATTTGGTCCACACCCTTTACGTTAGTCAATAAAAAAATCCCAAAGACAATCCAAAACATTCAACAAGAATGAGATATAATTTTATTCACATAAAATTATGCAAATCCCTCTACCTCGATTCAAGAACGTTGTTTACTTGTCAGTGTCGCAGGAAGACGGCGTCGTTCCATTGTTGTCAGGAAGAAATGATATCGTCTTTGGTGACGTTCTTCATGGGCAACATCTACTCCTGTATTGCATATGGAGGATGTTGAAGATGTTCTTCATGTTCTTCATGGAAAAACACATTCTTCCTAATTATCCAATGCCTCCCAAGGTAAAATTTCCATGAAACAAAAAATAAAAACACACCACTTATTTAAATGATGGCTTAATGAATTCAAATGGATTCAAATTCATTAATCCATATACATTAATTAATTAAAAGTTGAGTTGGCTCATTTAGATGGAGGGAGGAGATGAAGAGGCTGCCAATTAATAAAGGAAGTTTCATCCTCCTTAATTGGGAGTTCAAGGAGTTTTTGGAGATTAAATGAGAATTGAAGAGTTTTTACTCATGTGGGCCCCACCACATATTATCCTCCCATGGGAGGTTATGTGGGGGTGTGATCCACCACCAACTTCCCTTTGGAGATAAAAACTACCACCCTCATTATATTATGTCACACATAATTTTATTTAATTTATAGAGTCCCTAAAAATTAACATCCACTCCCGATAAAACACAAGTGCGGTAAAGGTCTCCTTAAGAGAATACCGGCGCTGTGAGTCTGTCGGTTTCCTCGAATTTCAATTCTGAGAGCTGGTTTAAAAGATATAAAATCTCTAACGTACGCTTACTATTTGTGAGATATACGCATTTGAAAAATAAAATAACTTTATTTAATTATTTTATTTACGGTTATGACAGTTTAGGGATTTCTCATAGGAGGCTCGCACCGACTAAACTTAAGTCATGCCTAGAGTAAACCCTCCATCCTGAGCGCAATGGTGAACTTGGATTTTCTAATCTGAGTAACTTTTTAAGAGTTAATCTTATTTTTTAGGAAAACTGCACACACACGTTTATTTATGGTTAACATATCTTTGACAGATCATTCTGGGCACTCCAAGCCTCAGAATCGCATGCCGTCAGAAACTGCGGACTTGTAAAATTTCCAAGAATTTTAAAAAAAAATTACGTGAAATTTTCGTGTATTTACATTACTCCAACCTCAAGTTATTATGTCCCCGTAAAGAAACAACACACACTAGGGAAACAAAAAAAATGTACTGAGCACGCATCTGAGCCTCCCACACTCATGTGCTCTCCTATAGGCTCTCATGCTTCCAGTGAATGCACACTAGAATAGTCAACTGTCCACGCAATACCCGCTCTTTTCGATCCTAAATCTCCACTAGAACCTCCGTGAATGTCTTACCATCATCGACGTCCAGCTCCTCGTGGTCGATGATGTGGGACAGGTTGTGCACGTGTATCCTCAGCAGAGATACATGGAAGACGTCGTCCACCAGGTGCAACTGAGTTGGAAGGGAAAAGTGGTACGGAACCTCCCCTACCCTGCTAAGGAACCCAGTAGGTCCGATGAATAGCAGAGATATCTTGCCTCCTTGGCCAAAAATCCGTAGAACTCATCGAGGTGTGACCTGTAGAAAGACATGGTCACAATCCTTGAACTCCAGAGGTCATCGTCTCCTGGATGTATGTGGAAGAACCATCCCGAAGTCAATGTATATCTGATCCTACATCAACTCTGGGACCTCCAAAGGCTGAACCAAGCCTCCCGGTACCTATTGTTCAGCCTTCACATGCTTATAAGTGAGTCATTGTGAGAGAAACGCTTCCACTGCTTTCTTCGTTATCGGCCTCTCGTGCTATCGTCAGAGGTCCTAATACATATTTGTCGCTGCAGGATGTACCTCTTAACGAGATGTGTGGATCTCCATCGATACTTCCTCTTGAAATGAAACTAGTACCTTGGTATGACCTCTGAAGACGATGACGTGTCCCCACCTTCAGAAAACCCATAGGGTGCCTGCCTTGAGGATATCTGAGCACGTTGTGTCTCACAGTCAACATCCCCACCCTGTGCCTCCCTGACTCACTGAAAAAGTGAAAGAGGGACTGTGAGAGATTGCAGAAAAGGCTGCTCTATCTCTATCCACAAAGGATATCTGCACCACAACCATCTGCTCTGTCTCCTCTCCTAGAAACTAAATTCCTGATCTCCTGCTGAGAGAATCTGCTACATCATTCCCTTCCCAGGTGTATATATTATCTTAAAGTCATAGTACTAGAGGAACTTGATCCATCGTCATTGTCTCAGGTTCAGTTCCTTCTATGAGATGATGTACCTGAGACTCTGGTGGTCCGAGTAGACTATAAAGTTTTCGTCCATAAGATAGTGTCACAACACCTTTAAGGTGAAGACCACTGCTTCTAACTCTAGGTCATGAGTAGCGTAGTTCTTCTCTTGTTGTCTCAATTGTCGAGAACCATATGCGATCACGGCTCACTCCTACATAAGGACACACCTGAGTCTGGTCCCTGATGAGTCGTTTTAAACTACGTACCCTATGCCCTCCTCTATTAGCCTCAATATGGGCGCACCAGTCTACCACTGACTCACCTCTTGAAAGCACTGTCGGCATCTCTCAGACCACACGAAGGGTTTCCCTTTCTTTGTCAACGTTGAAAATGGTGCTGCAACTCTAGAGACGTATGGAACAAAGGTATGTCTGGCCGACTCATGAGTGATCAACTGCACCCTCTTATGCATGATCCAATCCTATTTTTCTTGAGTTTTCTTTTTCACCGACCAAGGAAAACCCCATCCCAATGTTGTAGATAAACCACAAACGTTTTTCCAAATACAGTCATTCTGTGTATGAACTGTGGTTCCCAAGTCCATACCCAAACTAATGTCGTAATCCCTCGACGCTACCACCAAGAGTTTCTAATTTAAACTCACTCCTCAAGGTTCAGATAACACCATCAGCATAAGTGTGATTATCGAGTCTCCTCCCAAGGGTATCTATAGACATTAGCGTCATGTCAAAGGCTTAATTGGAATCTCATGGTCTGGGAAAAAATTCGTGGAAGGAAAGAATGATTGGTACCTATGTCTATATATATGGCAGCTAGTAGTAGACATAAACTGTACCTCAAATTATTCCTAGAGACCTTTGGTTCACACTCCTTGACCTCATGCAGCTATTCTCTTCCCCTTCCATCCATCTCCCTGAGCCTAGTGGGGACTACAAAGGCTTATGGTTGAATCATGTTGAAATGTTCACCACTTCATGCTACTCACCAAACTCTACATTCACGTCTACATCCCTACAGATTCATATGTCCTTAACACTTCCTCATTGAAATATTTTACATGCTCAAGTCTCTATGACATGTGCCAGTTCAATGCTTCCACCTGCTAATATTCACTGGCTGTAACTGCTCACCCAATGAAAATTCAACCAGAAAGGTTCTCTATTGCACCCTAACATAAGCAGGAACGCATAGGGGAAAAGGTGTTGGATCAGATATCCTTAATCACACATCGACCAGAGGTCCGAGCTCTAAGCACTGATCATATCATATTTAGCAAGTACTAGGAAAGATCAGTATGCCTCGATGAATACTCAGTTACCGATACGCCACCATGTCGAAGTTGTATAAGCTCTAGAAAACTCTCAGCCACCCCCTAAAGACAGTCCTCAGCCTCCTATGGGTCAGAATCATCTAGGAACCTAAGGGGTATCTGGTTTTGAAACACTTGTAAGGCACTAAGCCTACAAGTGTCCTATACTGGCATTGTTGGTTGCAACTGCTGACCAACAGGCAGTGATATAGCTGACACGGTACCCTGAGGTACTATCTCGGGTAATGGTCGACGTGCCAAAACCTCACCACTATATGGTCCATCCATATGGTCACTCACAGAAAAATACTAGTAGCTAATATAATCATCTGCTCTAATAGTGTCTCAAATTGGTAGAAAAATCATGTAATCACCTCCATCCATTCCTATGCTGCTTGGGAATATGTCTCAACTCGAAACCTCAGAGGCCTCTGCCATGGGAACTCATGCAATTCACTCAATCGGTGTGCACCATCCTCCAAGGTAGCTGCTGGAATCTGCTGCACAATGGGTGGTGGTGTTGCAGGTTCGCCACCCGAAGATACCAATATAGTAAGAGGGCCTTGTACCGGAGCCTCTTCGCTCGGTGGGCAGTCATTGTGTGTCTCTCTTGGGAAGCCTAGCTGGCTGTCTTCGCAGCAACATCCTGATAAGGAATAGGTGCACCACAGTCAATAAGTTATAACTGACGAGCTGACCCAAAGAGACCAAAAAGCAAACTCTTGAAACACACACACAATCAGGTTTTTCATGCACTGAGTTGGAAATCAGAAGTCAGGGTCCTGGTGTATGGATACGTCAGTCACCGCACTAACAGTGGACTCCCTAGACTGAAAACAACAATCAATACACTTAACAATATTTCTTCACAGAAAAGAATGATCAGAGTCCTGAGTTCTGTGGTAGAACCAACTTCTCTGATACCAATTTGTCACAACCCGTCCTCAGGGCCCGTGCTGTGACTACCCCAAGCCCGCATTCCACAGGCCAGGGGCTGGCAACTAGCACCAAAGGTGTAAATTCCTAGGCTGGGAAGGAATTGCCTTTATGAATGTAAACAAACACAACAGAGTACGTAACAGGAAGTAAGCACTATGCAAGACTGAATACAAAAGAGTGTGCTGGAAAGTAAATGGGCCAGTATACGAACCCAACTGAACAACAAGTACATTTAAAGGGACAAAAAGCTGAAAGTAAAGAGAATCTCTTGGATCGTCCTCCGAGAATTCCTACCTGAAGGGTAGGTGAAGATGGCCACCTAAGCACCCATGCCCGCCAGTCTCCACTGTGTGTCGACTCGTCGCAAGGTCTAACTTCGGTTATTTTCCAGTTGTGGCGCTCTCGACCTTCGTCAGTGATGTCTGTCGTCTGCATCAAACACAACGAGGTGCGAGCATAGCCCACACATGGGTGAGTATAATGATACTCAGTAGGGACCCGGAGACCCGTTAGGTCTTACAATATGCTCTAAGTATCAGAAAAAGATGAAATATACAACCAGAAAGTATCAACCAACCCTACTTGGGTAAATGCCCATACATATATCAAAATTACCAGTCACAGTTCGACTCCAACTCATGAGCCCAAGCACAACTCAGTCCACACAGGAAGTAAAGTCAAACACCATGATGATAATGGTTGAAAGAAACAACTCAACTCACACATGAATTCAACAATTGTAGAGAGATATAGATGATCAGATGTAGCCACTGGATTATCTAGGTTGTTGGACCCACATAGGATACAGTCCAGCTATGCTATCAGACCCACACATGATATAGTCCAGCTATCTCATATAAGATGTCGGACCCACTCGGGATACAGTCCAGCCATCTCGCCTAAGCTGTCAGACCCACACAGGATACAGTCCAGCTATCTCATCTAAGTTGTTGGACCCCCACAGTCTACAGTCTAGCTATTCTAGAGAAATAGAGATTATCAGATGTAGTTACTAATTCATCTATGTTGTCGGACCCACATAGGATACCATCCAGCCACTCTATCAGAATTTTCGAACCCACATAGGATTCCGGTACAGTTTTCATCATCGTCGAACACACAGAGGATTCCAGTATGGTCATCATTGCTGTCGTACCCACACAGGATTCTGGAACAGAAGTCGACACAGTCGTAGCTATCTTTTGGGTTCCCACACACAACACCCTCAATTCTGGGAGGGGCAGCTCCTTGAGAAAAGGTTTTGATACATCAACTATCAAAAAGTCCTGAGTTGATGTTTTCGGAAGTTCTGTCTCCTAAAAAGAATCCCAACGCGATATAATGCACGTCAATCGGACGCCCAGTCTGAGAGTTACTGGCTTTTCCATTCCAAGTGCCCGGTTGGATTTACTGTCGTTCCAAACTCAGTCATTTTCAAAAGTTGTCCAAATCTCACATAGAGTATCTAAAAATGACAGCCTCATTGCATGTATCCCATTTCTGTAGATGGCACGTCGATCGGACGTGCGTTCTAGAAGATATTTGTGTTTAAGAGAAATGAGCCTGACCCGTCAAGCCTAGTGGGTTGGAGACTCAGCCCGACCTAGTTTGGTGGGTCTGATTGGTCTGGGGGCGGCCCGGCCTAGTGGAGCGCGTCTCACCCACAGACCCTGCCCAGGTGGCGGGTCGGTTCGGCTAACCCTACGGCACCGAGCGGCGCTGCCCTTCCTTGCTACCCATCCGGCTGGAGCTGGCCGGTTTTTCTGGCACGAGCAGGCCTCTGTCATCCCACAAGGGGCCAAGTGGCGTCATAGCTTCTTCTGCTAGGCCGAAAGGCGGCTGACCGGATCGCCCGCCGAAGCGGCCAACCCGACGCAGGCTGTGGTCTTCTCCGGAGCATGGCGCCAAGCTGCGCCGCTGTCTCCTACCCGGTTGGTCGTTGCTGGCCAGTTCGTCCATCAAGAAGCCCGTGAATGCGGGTTTCACATCCTCCATGCGGCACCTAAGGGTTTCGCGGTTCACCAACCCAGCCAGCAGTAGCTAGCTGGTTCTTCAGCCCGAGTAGTCCGCAGTTGTGGGCCGCAGTTCTCTTCCACGCTGTCGGTGTGTGGCCTCCGCTTCCGGTCCCTGCCACCTCTGGTCGCTGGTACCAAAATAATCACGAACCAACAGAGGGTCGTCAGTCCATTTTAGTTCGTCCTACGCCTTCCACGTTAGGTGATAACAAAATGATGAATACAATCCAAAACATTCAACAAGAACGAGATAAAATTTTATTCACTTAAAAATATACAAATCCCTCTACCACGATTCATGAATTTTGTTCACTTGTCGGTGTCGCAGGAAGACGGTGTTATTCCATTGTTGTCAGTAAGAGATGATTTCATTGTTGGTGACGTTCTTCGCAGGCGGCGTCTACTCCTCTATCATGGATGGAGGATGTTGAGGATGTTATTTGTTTTCTTCGGTGGATGAACACATTCTTCCAAATTCTCCAAAGCCTCCCAAGGTATAATGTCCAACCAACATAAAATAAAAACCCAACTCTTATTTAAAGGATAGCTTAATGAATTCAAAAGGATTCAAATTCATTAAAGAACATCCTTTAATTAATTAAAAGTTGAGGCTGCTCATTATGAGGTAGGGAGGAGATAAAGAGGTTCCCAATTAATAAAGGAAGTTTCATCCTCCTTAATTGAGAGTTAAAGGAGTTTTAGTAGATTAAAGGGGAGTTGAAAAGTTTTTACTATTGTGGGCCCCACCACGTATTATCCTCCCATGGGAGGTTATGTGGGGGTGGGCCCCACCCCCAACTTTCTTTGGAGATAAAAACTACCACCCTCATAAATTTATGTCACACATAATTTTATTTAATTTATAATGAATCCCCAAAAATTAACGTCCACTCCCGATAAAACACAACTATAGTAAAGGTATCCTTAAGAGAATATCAGCGATGCGAGTTCATCAGTGTCCTCATATTTCAATTTCGAGCACTGGTCTAGATGATATAAAATACCAAACGTATGTTTACTGAACGTACCTAAAAAGTTAGGAAAATTATTAACAGCCTCCCTTGACCCACTTGGGTCGAGGTTAGGCTCTAGATAGTTGAAACATGCCCCAACGAACCCAACGGTACCCTCGTATTTCCAATCCAAATTACCATTTAAATGTTAATAATTTTACAATAAAATAATTTTCAATTAATTATTTTATTTGCGGCCAAAAACTAACTTTCTATGGTGGCCCTCGCCAAACCATGTTAGTATCTTCATAATGAAAGGAAACACTCATGTGTTCAGCGGTGGTCTCATATTTTTAATCTAAGTTACTATTTCTGAGATATAATCATTTTAAAAATAAAATAACATTAATTATTTTATTTACGGTTATTCCATTTTCAGGTTTTCTCACTGGAGGCGCGCGCCGACTAAACATAAGTCATGCACATGGTAAACATACCATCTTGAGCGCAACGGTGGTCTCAGATTTCTGATCTGAGTAACCATTTAATAGTTATTACACTTTTTCAGGAAACCTACACACATGTGTTTATATAATCTGAATAAAACATCGAAGGATCATTTCGGGCACTCTGGTCCTTGGAATCACACGCCGTCAGAAACTGCGGACTCGTAAAATTCCCAAAAATTAAAAAAACAATTACTTGAAATTTGGTGTCTTTACACTAAACTTGTATAAAACATATTGTTTGAGCTGATTTCGACCCATCCCCACCTTATCTTCTAAATAAATCTTTTTGGAGCCCTTAGAAACCAAAAATAATTTTATTATAAAATAATATTTAAATATTTTCTTAAAGTGACCCTCACTTCTTTTATAAAAGGGTACTTTCCCTTCTATTAATTTCACACCTCCATTGCCATTTCGATCAGCCTATCCCTATCCATATGGCTTCCCAACTTCCATCAATTCAACCAAGAAGCCTTACATTGATCAGAAAGCCAACCTAAGGAGCCCTTTGGATCAACTCAAAAGGAAACACCTGAAAAAGAGGTAATAATATCACCACCCTCTTTCAAGTTCTTTTCTTCTTCCACATCCTCTTTATTTTTTGTTTCCATTCCAAAACAATAAATCTGGTAAATTATGCGTATTGTTATTTTTTTATAAATATGCTACAGCAATATTCATTATTCTATCCATCCTATAAATTACAATGTCACTATATGTGCGTACATAAAACTTACTGTCTCCGCATTGTGGTGTAGTTTTTTATTCAAACAATTCATTATTTGGATGGTTATAATAATTTTTATAACTAATAAAAATAATTAATAGAACATGTTAATGATTTTGTATAAATGATATACCATTCAATTACATATGATTTCACCATCAATATAATGATATTGTTGCTCGGGAGTACGTACGACTTACTGTCTCCACGAACGTGATGAGATTCATTACCCCATCAAAATATTTCAAGAATAATTTTTATTTTACGATTAAAAATAATGTTTAAAAATATAATATCGTTCTGAATATTAATAATATACAGCCTATACATAACGAACATGACTTACGTAACAAAACATATAAAGGAAAACAAATCAATTAACAACCAAAACAATGATACAACTGAAATATCATTAAAAATTCAATATTATAAGATCATATATGCTATCATATTTATGTATTCGGATTTTTTATAATTTAATAACATTTATTCCACCATTATATAAGAGTTTAGCCTACCCTATACTATGTAAAAGTACAAGGTAAGTGGTTTATTATCTCACATTTAATTCCGTGGGATTACCATTGTTCACCACTTCATTATTGCATGTGGTGTATTGTGTACTGCAATTTGATATATATTAGTATGATTATATTTATATTCATTTTATTATGTGATTAATTTGGTTTTTATTAACTTTTGGTCAAATTAATCGATTGATTAAAACATGGTAGGGGTTTCTTATCTTGATTTTAATTCTATGAGATTACCATTGTTCACCACTTATTTATTGCATGTGGTGTATTGTGTACTGTCATTTGATATATATTATCACGATTCTCTTTATATTCATGGTATTCTGTGATTAATTTTTTGGTTATTAACTTTTTTCCATATGACTCGATTTATTACAACATGGTAAGGGGTTTCAAATATCACTTTTAATTCCACGAGATTACCATTGTTTGCTACTTATTTATTACATGTGGTGTATTTTGTATGGCCTTTTGATATATATTATCATTATTCTATTTATATTCATGGTATTATGTGATTCATTTTATTTTTATTAACTTTTAGTCATATGAATCGATTTATTACAACATGGTAAGGGGTTTCTTATCTCACTTTTAATTCCGTGGGGTTACCATTTTTCACCATATATTTATTTCATGTGGTGTATTGTGTACTACCATTTGATATATATATATATAATAATTGATTCTCTTTATATTCGTGGTATTATTTCATTAATATGGTGTTTATTAATTTTTGGCCATATGACTTGATTTATTACAACATGTTAATGGGTATTTATCTAACTTTTTATTCCCATGAGATTAATGTTATATTGGACCAAATTTCCTTTTGTGTGGTTTATGTACTGCACATGATTGTATTCTAGGTTTAATATACTTTAATTTACATGAATTTACATCTTCATAGTATGATCCTTCTTTCATGGGGTGTTTGTATCGTAAGTTACCAAATGGGTAAGGGAATTTCAAATTTAAATTTCCACTCATTAGGTTTTACACAAACTTCATTTATTATTTTAATCCAATATTATGTGTCAAATCTCTATTTGTTTACATATGTAGTAATTTCCACTCCCCTTTCTGTGGATATACTATTTATATACATAATCACTCCATTTCAAAATTCTCAAGTCATCGATATGAAATTGATAAGTGTAATTTTAAATAAATTTCTATTCATTGAGTTGAACATCCATGTCATTGGTGTTGTTTTTACAAGAATATGTGTGAATGACCTCTAATTTATTTACATTGAATATCCAATAATATTGAGTGTATTTATATTTTTCACACATACTTATCTCATTGGTTTATCCTTAACCTGACTATACAGTCTTTATAAGGGATTTCATCTCAATTTAAATTCCCTTGTGATTTCTTTATTATTATGCCTCAATTCACGGTTATATGATTTACATTATATAATTTGGAATAGTATATCATGAATCCATTTCTTCTCATTATATTATAAAATTTTTTATTACCTCAATTATTTGAATTCAATAATATCTCATTTGTTTAGGAACTCTAAGTAAAATATCATTTGAAATGTTTAAAAGATTTTTTCTTCAAAATATTTCTCATTAATGCCCATATTTTAAATATGGTTTTAAGTATTTATTTATATGTACATTAATGTTATAAAATTAAAATTAATTTTAAATGATTAAATGTGGAATCGGACACTTTGATTCAAAAATCTATTTTAAAGAGAATCTTCATAAATAGTAAGACTATTAAATGTTTTCAAGAAAAAGACAGATATTTCTCTCATATAGTTTTGATGATTATTTTCATCTATGTCAATATTATTCATTATTGTTAGTTGAAGTTAATTTATTATAATCCAATCTCCCATATTTTTTTGAATGAGTTATGTTTGACTATGGATGTTCCATTTTTATTCCATTCATGGTTTATAGTTAATGTATAAATATTTTTTATGCTAGTTTTAATAATAATTTTTTTGTTATGTTTCAACCTTTTCATATGAGTAATGCATTTGACATAGTAAGTGATGGGTGGAGACCGCTATAACTCCTCGATGAATCAGTAGGTCATAGGAGACAAAATAGGGTTTTGGCACAAGGCTTTGATAAAATATTTTTTGTAGTCTTGGCATATGGCCTTGACTATGTGGTTTTGAAGTCTGGCATTTTTCATTCAATCACTATGAAATTGGCTATTAAAATTTCATGTCATTATTAAACTAGTAGAATATCCATGTAAATAAGTAAATGTAATTATCTAATTTATCTTTTCCAAATTATGCTGAAGTTTATGTTTAAAAGGATTGAGTTATAGTCTTATACATTGCCTTAAATGTTTATTCATATATATGACAGTTTCCGCTATATTGTTATATCTACTGATTATATGAGATCACACCTTTTCTTAAATTTTATTTTTACATGGATTCAATGAAGTATATTATGATTAAATTACAAGAATATGATAAGAAATAAAATAGTGTTCAAAGGGGACATAATGATTTATTTTTTATTTCATGATGTAATGTAAAACTTGTGTATATATCTATTACTTCCAAGGATACTAAATTGATCAGTCTATTAGGACATGATTTCTTGTATCATGCCAATTTTATGTAATAATGCTCCAATTCTGGGTAATTGGGGTCAAGGCATTACAATTGGTATTAAAGTATGTTTACTACAAACCATGGAAGCTAGATTTAGAAAAAACTCTTATTTGGAAACACTACCCTAAGATAGACATTGAGGATTAGTAGAGAAGAACATCCAAAATTTTGATAATGAAAATATTATGTTGGTTTTCCAAGAAATACCTCTATTTCTTGATACGAGTAGGTAAAAGAAGATCTGAAATAGATGTACGTAGGAGTAAAAACTCTAAAAAGGAGTTTGGGGCTTGACCCGGGGTATCATGGTACACAATAATGGGCCTTGCGGCAATCGTGGTTACAACACTCCAAGGGGAAATAAATAGGATAATTCACATTTTCATTACAAAAAAATTTTAAGGATTTTAATATAAGATGAAAATAAATAACCTTGGTTAACCATAAGGTGTTTTATATTTAAGATGAGTTGTTATGCTATTCTCTAAATGTTTTTATGACTCACACTATAATTTCTTGTGTTAGTCAATGGCTGGATTCCATATAAGACATAGTAACATTGAAAATGATGTACAATGTGGGAAAGGAGGTGTAAATGATCAATGAAATGGAATGTTTATAGGTTTAAAAGATATTGTCTTCATGATGAATCAGTTTTCCCAAAATATGATCAACAACATATATATTAACCAGCTCTCGGACTCAACAAAAAAGAGAAAGGTGGTGAATGATAAGAGATTTGGATTTGGAGACCATGGAGAAAAGAAATCTCAATTTCAATCATGCAAGAAATATATAAGGAGACACATAATAAAGTGTCACAATGGAAGAAATAAATTATTTATTTGTGGGAATGAAGGACATAAAATAAATAATTTCTGAGAAAAAATGAAGAGTATTTTGGATGAAAATAAAAGTGATCCCAATAATCCATTAATATCCATTTTCCATAAATCTAAGGGACTGGGGAATTACCTGACTAAATTCTCTATTCTATATGATAAAATCTTGGTCACGGAAGAACCTATGTGGAAATAATTGGATGGTGAAATGTTTAAAAGTATTAGATCTCTTTGTTGATCGGATTACGTTGGAAGAATTTTATCTTCTATGTGTAACCCTATAGTTTGTTGGGTGAAAATTCTATTTTAGGAAGAATTATCTTTTCTATTGTTGATATAGTTATAAATAACAATTTGAGTTTATATGATCCTTGAATTTGAGGGAATAACATGTTATTAAATTTTGGGATGAAAATGAAAGGTATGAGATAAAATTAGTGGTAAAATTTTGTTATGGTTATTTTGAAGAATTTATCTCATTTTGGAAATGTTATAAAATATATTTTTGAAAATGGATAACATGAAGACCATGTGAAAACTCATAGCATCGGACAAATCTGTGGGAATTGAACCCATAACTAGAGTGCGATTGGGATTTATCACCTATAAGTGAGCTACGTGAGGTCCCTAGTTTGGGTGACTAATTCTTTTTAATTAAATGATTTTATTGATCAATAATAAGTTAATTTGGTATCTTATTTCTTATCATATGGATATCCTTTGTATAGGAAAATTATTTGGTGATTAAGTGGTAAATGTTATTTAGGAAGACGCTCGCTCTGTTGGGAACACAATATGCCTAAGAAAAATATAATACTATGGGATTTCATTTGAGGAGTAATGGTGGATTTTTATCTATGTTTTTATTGTGGATTAATAGTGATATGAGTTATTTATAGAAATGATTAACCTATAATAGAGAGCATGTGATTAGGTTAATTACTTTTAAGTATGTGACTTTAAGACTAATCGATGTAATTTGAAGATACAATTTAACGTGGAAGACTAGGAAATTAAATTCTTCTTAGTTTTGGGTTTCCATTTTAGTTTGTATTATATTAAAGGATTTTAAGGATAGTTGTATATTGAATGGTATTTATTGAACTTTGGGTATTGTTGGTTTAATTTTAGAAATTAAGATTATTATTTCTTTCTCTAAAATATTATCTTTTTAGGGGATTATTTTATCTTGTACTAACCATTTTGGTTTCGGTTATTCTATAAAGACAATGTAAATGTATATTTTATCCTTTTTGGATCATGTGATTTTCTAGAGGATGATTCTAGCATTTTAGGTGTGACCAAGTAATCTGGAATACTCATAGTTTGAAAAAAAATGATGAGTTAGTAGTAAAAATATATTAAAATATAAAACTATACTTAAAAAGTAAGTATATCTCTTTATTTTCTTATTCAATCTCATAAATAAATTCCTCAACATTATGAAATGGAACATAAAACAATAAAAACATTGTATGTTTACTTTTCCTACTGGGAAACTAATGATCGTTTATCCCATCACATGTTTGGGGTTTTCTTATTGTTAACATTATCCTGATCATGTTTTCTATAACTCTTCATCAGAAAATGAAACATAGTTTATCTTCCATATCTATTTTTTCCGACATGGAATCCTAGTATGGCTTATCTTGGATAACCTTTGTAGTTATATTTCTTTCATTTAATGTTATTTTTTTATTTACTCTTTTTCCAATGTGGGACTTTAAATGAAGTTCCTAAGCCCAATTTTAAAATTGCGAGGGCTCAATTTACAAAGGCTTGGAAGAATGAAACACCCCAAAATTTAAAAGTAAGTAATTTTCTATAAATTATTTCAATATCTTGTGCTACACGTAACACTGAGTTCGACTGCACCAAAACATACCAAACTAGTCGTTAAAAAAGAGGTTATGAATAGTATTAAATGAATTTTGAATTTTATATACTCTATATAATATTAGAATATATATTATGTGTTTCTTAGACATAATATAAGAAAAATTTCATTTTTTCAGATAAAATAAGTATTTTTAAAATATGAAATTTTACCACCTTTTAATGAAAACCCATTTTTAAAACCAATATTTGAAACTTTTGTATATTCAAATTAATGAAATTAAATTCTTATTTAGAATAGGGACATTAAAATTTATTTTGGATTTATTTGTGGTAATTTTTTATAACTTTCATTTTTTGATAAATACTAAAAAAATAATAAATTTTAATTGAAAACATCATATTTAATACAAATAAATTATAGTATTAAATTATAAATTTTAACGGTTTGTAATTATAACTAGATTATATTCCTTCACTTAATAAAATTTAGGTCATTATAAGTTATTTCACATTTAAATTTAACATAAACACATGTGTATCTTTGGATAGTTTTTACTTTTTAAAAACCCACCTTTCGGTTTTGACAAGAAGAATTAATTTTAAATTTATTAATAATATCTTTTATGTTTTTAATTTTAAAAAATATAATTCGTTTTTTAATTATGAATATCAAAATTATATAAGGAAAAATTTTGGTTTTTTTCTGAAAAAAATCAATTTTTGATGAATAGTGGAAAACACCGCCTTATTATTTAAAACTGACTTTTAATTTAAGTAATTATTTATTTTCTTTAGTTTTATTATAAGTTAAAATATAAATATATAATACCTATATAGGTTTAATGTAATTTATTTGAGTTATTTTATAACAAATTTAGGTGTATAAAAATTTATTGAACTTTTTATCATCTTTTACACGTCTTCTAAGAGCATTTGCAAATTTGCATAAAACATAATATTACGGCTTCTATGAATTGAATTTAAAAAATCTGAGAGACATGGTTAATATCAGTAATTAAAATTTGGTTCAATATGATGAAGATATTTATTTGGGAATAGAAACTTTTGACTTTTATTTACCACAGTTGAAAGAAAATAGGGTAATTAAAGGTAAAATTGATATTATAATTACCCTAACAAGTTTTCTAATTATATTGGATTAGTGTAATTCAACCAAAAACAACCATAGTAATAAAATATGATCCTTTAGGTCTACTTGGATTCAATTAGACCTTTTATTATTATTTTATTTAAAGAAGAGTAAAAAGTGTTAAATTCAAAGTTTATTAACTATACCATTTTTTATATCGAGTTATACAAAAGATAAATTCAACTATAAATATTAATTAGAAATATAAAAAAAATTTCTTACATAATGGTAATTTATTTTTAATTTTTAGAGATTAAATAATTTAATTTATTTATGACACAATGATGTTGTAGTGATTAACTTTTTAATGAAATATTCAAATAGTTTATATTATAAATATTAAAATTAATAGAAGTTAAATTTTTTGATTCCATCCACGAATTTCTAGGATAATAAGACTTTTTAGCGTTGATTATATAATTTTTTTTCTATGTGATAAAGTTGTTATGACTTTCACAATAACAATATATCAAATTGTGTCAAAATTGACATAAATTAGTTTTTAAAACAGAAAAAAAATATTATTGGTTGATATAATATTCCTAAAAATCAGTGGTTAGGAAAAAGGGATTAGATAATATTATATATGTCATTAATGAAAAACTTGAGGTTCTCCTGGATGTTTAGATTATGTTTAATAACAATATAGTGTATGATTACAAGAATAGATAGTAAAAGTTAAACTATATAACTAAGAGTTAAATCTAAAAGATAAGGTTAAAATGGAAACCTAAACTTGTCTAAATTCTATTGGATGAAAGGATGTCGAAACATCCCCACCTTATCATTTAAATAAAACATTTTGGATCAATTATAAACCGAAAATGTTTTTATTATAAAATAATATCTCAATCTTTTCCTAAAGAGACCCTCACCTCTCTTATAAAAGGGTATATTCCCTTATCATCATTTCACACCTCCAAAGCCATTTGGCTCGGCCAACCCATGCCCAAATATCTTCCCAACATCATTCACTTAATCATAGAGGCCTTAATTTGATCACAAAGCCAACCTACAGATCTTTTTTTATTATTTACATCATTTATACTCATCCTAGAGGCCTTATTATACATGTGTACGTATGACTTACCGTCTCCATGTCATGGTTTAGTGTGTTATTCAGAAACTCCATTATTTTGGTGGTATAATATTGAGTATAAATGATGTAAATAATAAATAAAACATGTTAATGATTATTTATATATGATATAAAATCCAATTACATACGATTTCACCATCAATATAATGATATTCTCGCTCGTGCATACATACAACTTACCGTCTCCCCGAATGCGATGAGATTCATTCCCCATCGTAACAATTCAATAATAATTTTAATTTTATGATTAAATATTATTTTTTAAAACATAATATCATTCTTGGTATTAATTAAATATAGCCTATACATAACAAACATGACTTACATAACAAAACATATAAAGGAGAATTAATCACTTAACAACCAAAACAATGATACTACTGAAATATCAATAACAAAGCAATATTACATGATCATATATGATATCATATTTATTTATTTTGTTATTTTATAATTTAAAAGAAATTTTTTACCATTATACAGGAGGTTAACCTACAATATACTAAGGAAAATTACAAGGTAAGGGGTTTCTAATCTCACTTTTAATTCAGTGAAATTACCATTGTTCTCCACTTATTTATTTCATGTGGCGTATTTTGTAATGCCATTTGATATATATTATCAAGATTATCTTTATATTCATGGTATTATTTGATTCATTTTATGGTTATTATCTTTTTTTCATACGACTCATTTGATTACAACTTAGTAATAGGTGTCTTATCTCACTTTTAATTCTGTGAGATTACCATTGTTCGCCACTTATTTCTTTATGTGGTGTATTGTGTACTTCCATTTGATATATATTAACTATATTATATATATATGCATTGTATTTTTTGATTCATTTGGTGTTTATTAACTTTTTTCATATGACTTGTTTGATTACAACATGGTAAGGTGTTTCTTGTCTCACATTTAATTCTATGAGATTACTATTGCTTTCAACTTATTTATTGCATGTGGTGTATTGTGTACTTAATTTGATATATATTATAATTATTTTCTTTATATACATGGTATTTTGTGACTCATTTGGTCATTATTAACTTTTGGTCATATGACTTGATTGATTTCAACATGGTAAGGGGTTTCTTATCTCACTTTTAATTTCATGAGATTACCATTGTTCGCCTCTTATTTATTACATGTGGTGTATTTTGTACATTCATTTGATATATATAATCATGATTGTCTTTATATTCATGTAATTCTGTGATTCATTTGGTGCTTATTATCTTTTGGCCACACGACTTGATTGATTACAACATGGTAGGGGGTTTTCATCTCACTTTTTATTTCCATGAGATTAATTCTATATTAGCCACTATTTCATTTTGTGTGGAGTATGTACTACCCTTGATTGTATTCATGGGAATATATACATTAATTTATGGGTATTTACATCTTTATTTTATGATCCTTATTTCATAGGTTGTATGTTTCATTAGTTACCAAATAAGTAAGGGTATTTCAATTTTAAATTTTCACACATTGTGGTTTACAAAAACATCATTTTTTATTTTAATCCATTATTATGAGTGAAATAACTATTTATTATCATATGTAGTAATTTACACTCCCATTTATGTGGATATACATTTGATACACATAATCACTCAATTTATATATTTTAAAGTAATTGATATGAACTTGATAAGTGTAATTTTAACTCAATTTATATTCATTGATTTAAACATCCTTGTCAATGGTGTGGTTTTTACAAGAATATGTGTAAATTTTCTCTGATTTATTTACAATGAATATCCAGTCATATTGAGTGTATTTATATTTTTCACACATAATTATTTAATCATTTTATCATTAACCTGAGGATACAGTCATTATATGGGATTTCATCTCAATTTTCCTTCCATTGAGACTTATTTGTTGTTACGCGCCAATTCTCTTTTATATGGTTTAGATAGTATACTTTGACATAGTATATCATGAATCCATTTATTCTCATTATATTATAATTTTTTATTTTCTAAATTATTTGTATTCAAGAATCACAAATTTGGTTAAGAACTCTAACTAAAATATCAATTTAAATTTTTTAAGGATTTATTATTCTAAATAATTCTCATTAATGTTTATATTTTAAAAATGGTTTTAATGATATATTTATATGGACATTAATGTTTTAAAATTAAAATTACCTTTACAAGTTTCAAAGTGTTATGGGAAACTTTTATTAAAAAATCTATTTCAAACGGATTCTTGATAAACAGTGAGACTTTAAAATGTTTTCAAGAAAAAGGGGGATATTTCTATGATATAGATTAGATGATTATTTTCATCAATGTCAATATCCATCATTATTCTTGATTAAGGTTATGTTATTATAATACAATCTCCTATATTGTATTGAAAGAGTTATGTTTCAATGTGTATGTGTTATTATTATACCATTCATGGTTTATGGTTAATGTATTAACATTTCTTATGCTAGTTTTAATAGGAATGTTTATGTTATGTTTCATCCTTTTCATATGGGGAATTCATTGGACATAGTATGTGATAGGTGGAGCCCTCTATAGCTCTTTGATACATCAGTATGTCTCTTGAGACAAACTAGTGTCTTGGCATAAGGCTTTGACAAGATCTTATTTGTAGACATGGCCCAAGGCCTTGACAATGTGGCTATGAAGTCTGGCATGATGCATCCAATAATTATGAAATTGGATATTGATATTACATGTGATTATTTGACTAGTAGAATATCCAAGTGAATAAGTAAATGGAATTATTTGATTTATATTGTCCATATTATGTGGAAGTTTGAGATTAAAAGGATTTTGTTCTAGTATTATACATTGCCTTAAATGTTTATTCTTATTTATGATAGTTTCCTCTATATAGTTATCCTTACTAAGAATCTGAGATCACCCCTTTATTATGTTTTAATTTTTCCTAGGATGCAGAGAAGTATATTACTATTTATGTGTAAGAGTAGGCTAAGAGGTATAAGAGTTTTCAAAGGGGACAAAATGATGTTTTTTTATTTCAGGATGTAATGTAAAACATATGTATGTATATAGTAATTCCAAGTCTACTAAATTGATCGGTCTTTCAGGACATGATTCCTTGTATCAGGCCAATGTTATGTAATAATGAACCGATTCTAGGTAACTAGGGTTGGGGAGTTATAGACCTACCCTACATTTGATCTTTGTGAAGCCCCTAGAAACCATAAATGTCCTTTATAGAAAACCATATTATAATCTTATTTACATTCCTTCCCTAATCCATTTATGATTTTGCATGATTATTCTATTGAGCATAAAAGAAGTAATTGGTAGTACATGTCATGTTTTTGTGAATTGTCATGAAATCAAATATGAGGGAGAACATCTTGATAATTTGAGTAAAAATGGGTTCCAATCCCCTATTTGGGGAATTTATAAAAATTATCCTTTGTTCTGTTAAAAAAAGATATAGACAACGGAACCTTATACTCGATTATTGGTTTATGAACCCACCTAAACTAAAGGATATGGTGGTGATGAAATCATTTGACAGAGTTTGTTGAGGATGATTTTAAACTGAGCTTAATTTTGAATATTAGGTACTTTTAATTAATGAATTTATCCTCCATTTTCAAAACATAGAGTTATTTTTCACATCATTATCTACCAACCCTTAGCCATAGTGAAATGTGATCCTTATTGAAAATCCCTCATGATTTCTATGAATCAATTTTCTGAAGTAGAGAACTAGATTTTTTTCAAACCTATGGATATAGTTCATATATCATTGATCAAGCATGACATTGATTTAAAATATCATGAGTGTTGTTTATATTATTGGTGAGGTAGATCATCAATTGTATTGCTTACTTTTTTAATGGTTGATATGCGTGTTTAGAAGAGGATGCATGTAGTTAATTGAATTGTATAGTAGGCATGATTAGAATAAATTATGAATTGAAATTTTTTTGTAGCCTTTTAGAATTTTCTTCTGTTACTGTATCATTTACATTTATTATTAACTGAATTCCTTCCTTTTTTAAATATAGACACTTTTAATTAGATATTGAGGTTTTCTTGAGGGAAAGCAAATGACAATGTATAGGGGAGTTTGATGCACCCGATTTGTGTATACATATCCAAATAATTTATTGAAAAAAATGATGTTTTAAAAAATACATACTAATTAGTGGAAAAATAATTTTATTCTGGTGATCTTGTGCATTTTCAGGTGATTTCTGGCCAAACACACAAACTGAGGGAAAACTGAGTAAAATTTACAACTACATATAATGCACACATATACGTGTTGTGTATAGTCAGACTCAGACCCGGATTGTCTTGGAAAAGTATATGACCAAGTTACTAGAAGAACGTACACAACGTGTATGAAAACAACACGTCATGTATAGTATTCTATAAGCGGTTGGTTCTTGTGTAGAATTATACACTCCCATGTGGCCGGATGATGTTGACGCACCGTGTACACCATCTATACATCTTGTATGCCATTCTAGAAGTGGTTTGTGGCTATTAAAAGAGATTACATGTCATGTATCGTGGTGCTACATGCTGTGCATACCCACCTACCAGGAAGCACCATGTTCAAAGTCAAATACAACATGTTAGCCCACCTACCGGCGGAGAAAAATATGGAAAAAGTGCATTGACAAAAGTACACGATGGGTACTTTTTACACACACCGTGTACTTTTATTTTCTATAAATATAAGCCTTGGCCTCCAGTTAAAGAGTGGAGATGAGGGGGTGAAGATTTGAAGGAAATAAGCTCTGATGTTGTGATACCATAATTAAACTACATCGTCATTCTACAGTTCTACCAAAGTGTTAATCTCCCCTCAATGTTTCTACGATGATCACATTTGGTATCAAGGGTTTTATTTTTATCTTTTCTTCTATGTAATACTAAATAACTAGTGTGTTGGTGTTGTGGGAGAAAAAATAATTTTAATTTATATTAGTTGTTATGAATGTGTTTGTTTTGTTAACCTCTTCTTGTTCATCTTAAATCAATTCATTTTATCTATAAATATTCTAAGTTAGACGAAGGAAAAAAATTGCAGGGACTAAAAAGAAGAATAACAATGAATACTTTCATGATCATTGGATGTATTCATCAACATAAAAATGGACTAATCCAAATAAAGAACTGTGAAACACCAACTACCGGACTAAGGAGTCAGTTTCCTCAGCTCAAGATAGAAGTTTACCAGACCAAGGAAACCTTTTTATAATTTGAAATCCAATGTTTTGTGTTATTATGAACAACACAATCTCATAAGAAATTTTATTTAAAAAAATAATCTTAATAATCCACAGCTCCAATGTATTTCCCTCCATAATTGCATCAAAACAAATTCTATGTATTTTTCTTTTATCTGTTAAACTATTTTCTAAATAAATTTAAATTCAATTACCTTTCTACCCAAACATTAAAAATAAACTCTAAATTTTGTCTACCTCACTAAGCAAAAAAATACAAACCAGATAACCTAGAAAAAAAATAACTTCTTTTTCCATATTGATCTACCCCTTACTGGTACTATACTTGTTAGTGTAATAAAGTTTGGGATACCGATAACATACCTCTAGTAAAATGAATCACCAGTGTGGTTATGGACTCTTAAGGAGAATCATTGGAACGAAATGTGATTGTGACCATACCTTGAGACTTAGTGTTGACTGTGGCCATATCATGATTTTTTATTGTATGTATCATATTATGATTTACATATTATCTATTTAGATTACCAAATATGATGATTTATACTTAGTGATTTTGGGTTATCCAACTGAGTGTTGTCATAATTACTATTCCATGGGCTCTTCTCATACATGTCATGTCTTATTCAGATTAATGGTTGTTCAACATAGTAATTAGTGTACCATGAGAATATGGTGAATTGATATGGGATAAATAGATAGTGGTTCATTATAGTAGTACAATTTGACTATAGATCCCCTTACTATCAGGTTAGACTTCTTTTCATTTTTTGGTGGGCTTGTATTTGGCTCTAATTATTTCCCAGTACTATTTCGTACTCTCATTGTGTGGTTTATATGTATTCATTCATTTAGTATCAATTTTATTTTCCATTTTATAATTTTATGGGTTTCAAGATGTTTTGGTGCATATAGGTACCTTAGGATAAGGCATCCTATTTGGGTGTAATTCCCACACAGCGCTAGTTGCCAGCACCTAGACTATTAGATGTGGGTTAGGGTAGTCTCACTTAGCTTCTCACCATCCAAGTGGTCCCTATTGGGAAAGCCTAGACAGAGTGGTATCAAAGGAGTGTTTTTTCATATGAGAATTATTTGGGGTTTTTTCTAGGAGTGATATTGGTTTGGGTATTATAAAAATTGTGGAATGTTTTTCAAGTTTGGCTTCCAGCCCATAAACTCTAGTGTTGGATATGTGGCCAATGTTTCCATACACCATGACTCTGATCACTTGACTTTTGGATTATTATTTTTATACATTGGTTATAGGGAAAAATATTGGTACATGCATAATATAGAAAGGTTTTCTGATTAAATTTCCTTAATGAGTTATCTCACCAAATGCACTCATACCCTATGGTGCATCATCTCTATTTATAGAGCATCCACAATGATTACTAGACAGGATTCAATGACTGTATTGTGAGGATGATCCCATAAATTATGATTGTTTGATATATGTACATGTTCTAGAGGTAGTTCCCTAGGTTTTTTCCAAGTCATAACTCCTCATATTCAAAAATAGATGGTACCCGTAATACAAGTGGATAAGGTGCACTAGATGATCCCAGTTTCTGAGTTTCATCATTATTGACCCCTCAGAGTGAGGGGGATATTGAACCATGAGAAGATGAGTATTCACATGAGGTAATTACACAATTATTTTGTCACATCAGGACACCTATAGACTAGATGGTGATCTTGGTGTTAATCATTCTCCGTGGATCAGTTAGAATTTGGTATATCATGGTGGTTCATTCAAGTGATGTGGCAAGACCTTCATACAAAGGTGTTGAGAATATCTTCAAGGAAGAATACCCTCTATCTACAATGAGAGAAATGTGAATCTTGGAGATTTTATAGCTATATCATTGTGGAATGATTGATCTTGAGTATTCATTGAGGTTTACTAACCTATCATGATACTTGTTGGATATGGTTCATGATCAATTATTTTAGGTGAATATAATTGTGGTCTACATCAAGACATCCAAGGAATCTTGGTACCTATATTGATTCCTTCTTATGATGGGGTTCTAGTGGCTTACTAAGTGATTGTGATATTTCAGGTAGAGAAAACACTGGTAGTGCATTCCAATAGTTGGAACATAGGGAATGAGACATTGGAAGAAGTTAGAATTTGATAGAAATAGATGTGAGAGTCATATGAGGAGGTGATCTTAGGACTGAGGGTATGTGTTCCAGGGATCATATAATTTGTCTTGTAATCCATGACAGAGGTGGTGATATTCTTATGCAGGCTAGGTACATCTCATGTTGGATTGTACAGCCCACCACACGAATAATAAAGTGACAATGGATGGGCCTATTAGTAATAAGAAACCATAGGAGTATAGAGATACACATTATGGAAAATGTGGGAGATGAGTAGTGTGAGTAGCAAGAAGTTGAATATGGTTTGACATGTTTCCACCAACACCATTATGGTGGTTACAATGAGGCATAGGGAGATAGTGGAAAGGGGAGAGGACATGTATAGGCCATTGAGGGATATGATCAAGAGGTTCTAGATATCATTATAGTTATGATCTATTTATTTTATACAATTAATGTAGTTTTTGTAGGAAAAATAATGAGACCTTGTTTTCTTTCTATATCCCAATTTCAAGACCTATAGGTTTCTTCTAGCCCCTTGTCTCATGTATTACACCTAGATAATCGTACCGATGATGACTCAATAATCACACCCATTTTCTGATAGTATTATATAACACATGGAGGATAGAGTTTCTCATGGTATATCCTTAGAGAATCAATGATTCCTTAAATCCTTATCTTAGGCATAGACTGGTTGTACATCATTCATGCATTGATTAACTATTTTGGATTGATGATATGATGTGTCTATGTTGATGAAATGAATTCATCTTCAGTAGGTGAGAAGGAAACATAAAATGTTCTTGATTTAATCATAACAATTAGGGTTCAGATGATTAATCACCATTTGGAAAGAATGAATATTTGTGTACTGGAAGATATGGGCTATCAATTTCCTATTGTGGTGTCTGAGCTTGAGGAAATATTTCCTAAGGGTGTTCCAAGAATACATTCCTACCAATAGATTGAAATATTCATTGAGATAGACATATATAAATCCTTGATATCTATTCTGTCATATTAGGGATCTACCATAGAGCATCACAACATGAGGGTGTAGTTGGAATATTTTAAGAGGATATGCTTCTTGAGACCCATTGTTTCACCATTGGAAACCCCGATGTTTTTTAAAAAGAAAGTGGATGGGATCCAGAGATAATGTTCTGATTATTGGTTCTTTAAATAGGTGACCATAATCAACAAGTATTAACATCATATTATTAATGACCTATTTGATAAGTTGAGAGGGTTGGGATTTTTCATGATGAATATCCTATGATCAGGCTATCTCTAGCTACGAGAATGAGTTAAGGATATACCAATGGTGGAATTGATATATCCATATGGCCACTATGAGTACTTATTGATGGATTTAGATGCGAATAATTCCTCAATAGTGTCCATGGGTCTCCTGAACTAGATCATTCGGAAAATGTTAGACCATTTTGGGGTGGTCTTCATCAATAATATCCTAATGTACTTGGTGTCTGAAGAGGAACATAAGATATACATGATGATTGTTCTACACACACCAAATGAGAGAGAAAATTATGGGACTATATCTATGTGATAGTTCATAATTCAATAGGTATAATTTATGGTACATGATATCTCATTTAGTGGTGTAGTAGAGGAATGATAATGGTCGATGTGGTGTTAGCTTAGTTTCCATTAAAAATGTGATGGTGGTGTAGAGATTCCATAGGTTGGGAGGCTACCATAGGAGATTTATGACCAATTTCTCTAAAATATTGGAACCATTTAATACATTTACCTTGAATGGGAAGCCTTTCAAATTTATTAAAATGATCTTTTAGGATTATTATGAATTTTTAGATGTTGAAAGGTTCCCTCATATTGTTATTTCTATAGCAGGGTGTCATGTAAGTGGTTTTCTATGATGAAACATGGATGAAAAATTACAGTGTGATGATGTTGAGTAAGGTCATGATTGCCTATGGGTTGTGTTAGTTGTTCTCACATGAGCTAAACTATAAAACATATGATCTCTATATGGCCAAAATAGTCTTTTAAAAAATGATGTGGTGAAAAAGCCTTATGTGTGAGTGGTTTATCATCAAATCTGACCAGAATAGTCTTATGTATATATTATCGAATATATTTATTATATTTGTAATGTCCTGGATCCTATTGACACTCTACACGTGCCTAAACCCAATTGGTCACTTGGCCTCAAGCACATTTCGCCAAATGCCAGAGGCTTCTGACTAGCGGTGAGGGCCTAGCTCTGATAGTGGAGAAACTATGCCCTCATTTATCAAAGTATAGCATAGAGGAATAAAATAAAAAACATACAACAAAAGAGGAAGCAGTAAACCATAAAAATTTAGTATAACAACTATAGTAGAAGATAACCAACCAGATGAATAGATATGATGCAACATGTCTCATGTTATAATAAAATATCCAGAACATGTTGCATAACAGTACAATACAACAAAGAGTATAACAAAGAAAAACAACAGCTGGTAGCATCGCTATCCTAATTCCCGTCCCATGCTCCCCTACTGCTCAGCAAGAAAATCATATACCTGTATAAGGACCCTTTCCCTTATCCACACATGCAGTAATGTAATCTATTTGGGCCAAAAAGCATGACCCAAACAGTGTGTGAGAAACATATACCAATAGGCACCCACCAAAGGCTCGTGCCCAACTGTGTGAAAATATGAAACAACAGTGTGCAATAGTAAAATTCAATAACCTAAGCAGTAATTTAAAGTAACTAACTATACCAGTTATGTTTCCATTTAATTATTCATTTAATCATTCATTATAAGGAAACCACCATATTGAATTTCTATGTAAACAGTTAGTGCCCTCAAACACGCAAACCCTTAACCTCAAGTAATCAGAATCATTCCCTCAGGCATTTCCCTCAGGCATAACAGAAATTGCCCTCCGGAATATGAAGTGTCTCCCTCAGGCACAGAAGTCTCTGCCCTCAGCCATACGAAATTCTTCTCTCATGCGAAATAGGATGTTTCCCTCAGGCTAAGCAGTACCTTGCCATAAGGCTAAACAAATAATGCCCTCAGGATTAACAAGTAACCAATCTGATCCCAAAGAATAAACATGCTATTTATATACAATTCCTCTCATGGAAAAAGTAATGCAGAATATATACATGTAATACCCTTGGGTATCCTGGCCAAATGGCTAAACATAGGAACGCACCCCCGGTGTGGTCCTGGATCCAAGCATCTATCCCAAATAGAAGGTTATTATCACATTTAATTACCTATACAATTTGTGGTATTTAAACATCCATGGCCTCAGCCACACGATACCCCAACATGGGTTCGTAGCTCAACGGTACACAAAACGCACAACAGTTGAAAATTAAACACTAAGACACCTACATTAAATGCCCCTGATCAGTATACTCGGACGTCGCTTCCAGAAACACCCAAGAACGATGTAGATCTGATGTAGGAGAAAACCTGCTCAAACTCAAATAACATCCATTAGAGGAAGAATTGGCAAGAACTACGGAAGGATAAGGGAGGTCTTACCTGTGCGGTTCTAATCTGATCGACGGAAAAAGAAATGGATTCCCGATGCTTGATCTGGAGATCCACAAAGGTTCAGTCATCCTCTCCCATGCTCCCGTCCGGTTCAAATCCAATCCTGTTAACATGGTTGTCTACTATCAATTTTAAGAAAAAAATACAATGTACACGACGTGTACTTTTGACTACATGGTGTGTACTTCCCTCATTTAACTGTTCCTCTGGCGGCACAACCAAACTGTTCACCCGTCGACATGAGTACACGACGTGTATTCCAGACTACATGGCATGTACTGTCGCCTACCTAGAGGATGCTTCAACCACCTTACTGTTTGTCTTCCGACTGACTAAATGGCGTGTAAATACCACTACATGGAATGTATTCAGTTTTTACACCCTTGGCCGCCGTCATGGCTACACATCCTGTGTACTCATTCCACAAGGCCAAAGTAAATGACATGTGGAATAGTACACACCGTGTAGTCCCAAAATTTAGGATGTTCCCCCGCTTTCCTTGTTTTCTCAAAAACAATTAGGGAAAAGAGAAAAGAAGAAAACAGTACCTCAGAATAAGAACCATGTTCTTACAAACCTCCCCCCTTAAATAAATTCATCACCGAATTTTCCTTCCAATAGTGGCGAAGATAAATCTCAGAGCATCTCTAGCCATTGAGCACGTATATTAGTCTCCCACTCCCAGGTTTCGTCCTGCACTCAGCCATGCTGCCATAGCACCCGTACAAGAGGAACTGACTGTAGAGACCCAAAGCTTAGCATACATAGATATTACATTACTTTTGCGAAATACTTAGTACATTACAAAACACACACACAAGGACCGTAATAGTTTAGTGTCTTTGGAAACTCGGAATAAAATCTTCTAATCGTGGTGAAAGATCTTCAATATCTCCCATAAAGATTATGTTTTTTTCCTAAAACCGTTCTTTATATCATGGGGAAAAGAAGACATAAAAAGGTGATCTCAAATGCTCAGTAAGGGTAAACAAAATAAATATCAATCACATCATATACATAAGAATATAGCTTTTGGAAATCTTAACCTGCAAAAGAGCTCATAATATCATAACATGGGATAAATCATAGACGTGAAATGTAATCCCAATAATCACAACTTAAAACATGAAACTTTGTGGCATACACACATAATCATCATTTTTTGTTAGTCATGACTCATTGCCAAGACTATCTTAGTGGACAAAGTCCCTTTCTGAACCGAGTCACCCTCGTTTCAGTCCTGTTTCACTGAACCTATATAACCTACCATTATAGCCATGTCTATCTCGTGACATATAAAATCTTTACCCAATGCATTGGATGGAGATATAGGTCCCACCCATCTCATAATGATACCATTCTTATGTGTGCCACACAATCATAAACCATACATCATAGCATAACCCATGAAATAAAAATGGGAATCTTAAACATCATGACATCATAAAACAATTCATATAAGATAAAGGAATTCATAAAAATAATTACATCACAACATAATAGAATCAATTTAATAATAGGGATAAAAACAACACCCTTTATTATCTTATATGGAAAATAATTTTGATAAAACACTTGAACTCCATTCTTGAGGAAAATATCCTTTCTTCTTCAAAAACATTTTTCCTTTCATAACATGTCATACAACTTTAAACTAAAAGAAGTTGATTAAAAATAAACTTGAAAACTTGTAAAGTAAGCTTCTTGGAAATAATGTTTTAAAAATACATTCATGCCGTATAAGTTAAAAAAACATTCTTCTCGTACTTTTTTCAGAAAAGTCAAAAAGTACCTCATACGAAAAACGACAAAATATTCCTTTCATATCTTTTACAAAAAAACTCACCGAAGGGTAAAATAAGATTTAAACAATTGTAGGTGTATGTAAATAATATTATATATTAAGGAAACATGGATGTGGATGATAAAATACACCCCAGTAAATACCAAAGTATAAACAATCTCGGATAAAAATGAGATTGTGATATTTCCCTTACCTTAGGTCCGACTTGCTTTGTAAGTGTCTGACCCTCCTGTATAATGATTTAAATAATGTTATTGACTTATTCCAGATTCATACGTATTTTTATGATATCATATATGGTCATATTCTTAGATTCTTAGTACTAATATTTCATTGCTACTTGTTATTTGGGTGTTTATAACATTTTGTTCTTATGCGTGTTTTGTCAAATAAATTCGTATTCTTCTATTTAGGTTACAGATACCACATTCCCAGAATGGTATTAGTGTAATATATATCATATTCATTCATTCAATTGGATTATATAATCATTATGAAATGGAGATCATGTAGAACGAGTCGCATCACATCGTGGAGACGGTATTCCGTACGTACGCACGAGTGATGATATCGTTCCTATGATCGTGGAATTATATTGGAGTATATGTATACTATTTCAGAATCAGTATCACTTTACAATAGTCATATATAGTCATTATTGACACCATTATACCAATCCAAGTAAGGTGGTGGTGGAAAATATATTACACCACGGCGTGGAGACGGTATTCCGTACGTACGCACGTGCGGTGATCTTTTTTTCCGTAGGATGGATAGATGGTGAAATAGGATTGTTTCATACTTATAATAACATATAAGTATATGAGTGATACTGATGTTATTAAATCATAATGAAACAACTAAATAAGAATAAGTGGAAGAAGAAATAAAGATGAATGAATCGGAAACGGACATTACCTCCTCTTTGAAGTGATTCCTTGAGACCTTCTTTTAGGGCAATAAAATTGGTCTTTGAGGAAGAACAGAAACTCTAGGTTGTTTCTAGGGAAGTGGAGAAGAGGATTTGGCAGGGTTTTTCCGATCTTGAAGGCTCAAAGTTGTGTGAGGAAGAGAGGGAGGAGGTTCCTTTTTATAAGGGAGGAGAGGGGTACCTTTGGAATAACTAAAAATATTATTTTATTATAAAGTCATGTTCGGTTTTAAATAGCTCCAAAATGATATATTTCAAAGCTAAGGTGGGGACGGGTCGAAATACTCTCATCCAACAGAATTTAGACAAGTTTTGGTTCCTATTTTAACCTTATCATTTAGATTTAACATTAAGTTAAATAATTTTACTTTTACAATGTCTTCTTGTGTTCTTATACTATAAGGTTAATAAACATACTATATCAAGACAAATGAACCCCAAGTTGTTTATTATTAATATTTATAACCTTATATAAGTAATTTGGCCGAACCTTAGATTTTTAGGAATTAAATAACAATTAATAATATAATCTATGTTTTAAAAACTAATTTATGTCAATTTTGACACTATTTGGTACATGATTTTTATGAAATTCATAACAGAATGATAAGTTCGAACCAAGTTACTTATATAAATAATAACATGTCATATTAACCTAGAAAATTTATTTAGTTCATTAAAAATCTCAAATTATATTTATTTTGGTATTTATAACATCAATTATGTCAATATTTAATTAATAAGATAATTACTGTATCATCGTTGTGTCATAAATAAATTAAATTTTTTAATGTCTAAAAATTACAAATAAAATACAATTATGTAGGAAATCGTTTTAGCTTTCTAATAAATATTTATTGTCTAATTTATCTTATGTATAACCCCATATTAAAAATGTTTTAGTAAATAAACCTTGATTTTAACTCTTTTAACCCTTCTTTAAATAAATTAATAATAAATGTCCTAATCTAATCCCAGTGGGCCTAAATGGTTATATTTTATTCCTAAGTTTGTTTTTTGTCTAATTTCTTTTGTCCAATAGAATTAGGACATGTGTTAGGGTAATAATAATATCGTTTCTACCCTTAATTACCCTATTTACTTTTAATCGTGGTTAAAAAAAGTAAAAAGTTACTATTCACCAAAAAATTATTTTTATCTCATTGAACCACATTTTACTTACTGACATCAACCGTGTCTCTCGGATTTTTGAAATTCCACTCACAGAAGCGGTAAAATTATGTTTTATGAACAATTCAGTTTTTTTAACTACCACATAGTGGTTTCACTATTCATCAAAAGTTGAAAGTTTTCAGAAAAATGCCAAAAATTAGGCCTAAGATATATTTGATATTATGAACTAAAAAATGATTTCTATTTTACCAAATTCAAAACATATCAGTTGCATTAATTAATTTAAAGATTAATTTCCGTCGTCAAAACAAAAGGCGTGTTTTTAAGAGATAATAACTATCAAGAGATTTAACACTTGTTTATGTCTGGTGTAAATGTGAAATTACATCCAATGACCACCATTGTATTGAATTGTAAAAATATATTATAAATATAATTTACAACCACTCAAATTAATAATTTATCACTATTAATTATTTTGATTAAAAAAGTTGTTTTTAATTAAAATTTAGTAATTTTCACTATTCATTAGAAAATGAAAGTTATCCAAAAAGTACAAAAATTTCACCCTAAGCTAATTTCGATATTACGAATCAAAAAATAAAGTCTATTTTGAAAAAAAAATAAAATTTACAAAATTTCAAAAAGTGGTTATTACTATTCATAACGGCTAGTTTTAATAATATTTTAATAGCATATCGTTGTTTAGTGAAACTCGGTATTGCGTACTACACACGCTATCAAGGAAGGTCGCGATTGCGTGTAATGAAATTCAGGTCAAGGATGCGTGTTGTGCAAGCTCCTTTTGGTGCAGCATACAATACAAGACATTAATGAAATTAAAAAGAATATTTTTCATAAAATCTCGGGGTGTTACATTCTACCCCCCTTAAAATTAATTTTGCCCTCGAAATTCGTCGGGGTTATAAATGGTTTACGATTCGAAAGTTTCATTAACGGAAACCCACATCGTAAAAAGGAATACGAAAACCAATCTTTAAAAAAAAAGTATGAAACATAATGGTTACCCAAATAAACTAACCACTGGGTTTCCACATAAGTGAAAATATGGATATGGAAGAGAAATCTAACCATCATGTCCTGATGGAGAGTGGTAGAGAACATGGCTATGGAAAAGCTAGCAATCACAAAGCCATAAATTTGTGATGATCTAAGGTACCATCTGATTCATCAGATATAAGAGCACTAAGACAACATTTTTGGTTTTCAAGATCATTTCCCTAAAGTTGATGAAATTGGAATTAGAAGAAATACATTCGTGATTTTGGTATAGTCTCACCGTTTTTCGTTCTTTGGACAATTTACACTTCATCTCTTAAATAAATGAAGTTGAATTTTGTCATTCGTGATGTGTTAGCAGATCATGTGATAGAATGATGGGTCATTCCATCTCTTTCAAACAAAAGGTTAGCAAAAGTTATAAGTCCATCTTATGGTTAATCGTATATGGTTCCAAAAATGAACTTATACTTCATATATCATACCGCTTAATAAAATAAAACTAGTTTCTACTAACCAAGGGATTTTTGTAGGCCAGTGATGGGCGATAAAGGCCAGTCGCACTTCGATTGTGGGTTCGATTCCCACAGCCTTGTCCGGCGCAATGAGCTGTCGCCGGTCCTGCATGTTGTCCTTTTTCTAAAACTATATTACTATAACATTCCATCAATAAAACTTCTATCCTTAAACAATACTAACTTATGTCCAACATAATACATTCCAATCTTTAGGCTTATCCATAATACTGCGGTCCACTCTCATAACATAGTGAAAACGATTACCATAGATTTAATACCATTGTTGATCCCCATATATCATAAGATATGTTTTGTTGGTCACATTCCAAACATTCAAAGTCCTTAATCATGTATTATATTGAATACCCATTGAACCTTAGTGAAAACATGAATGCAGTTAAAAGTTAACACCTTCCACATTCCAAAATCTTCAAAATTCTATATACTCAAACCATGATATCACTTAATCCTTATATCAATCATGAGCTCATGAATACTGTTAAAAATTTCGTTTTCTCATTTTCCCTTCATTATGCGCATATCATCTTATTTTCCAAAATATCTCAATCACTTTGAATACCACATTAGACCAATACATAAATATTCCAATACTTTATGATACAACATTATTTTGGAATCCCTTTACATAAACACTTAATCATTCCACCACATCGTTGTCATATTCAACATCGCCAATAGTGATCGCATGTGACTTACCTTTGTCCTTTTCCTTAAGAGGTTGTTCATTTCGATCATCACTAACCCTTGGATTAGGGCATTTATTAGCATAATGCCCCATTTCCTTGCAATTGAAGCATTGAAGTGTTGGTTGTGCATTCTCTGTAGTGTTTGCTTTATTCACATCATTAGAATCTCTTTTTCCATTACTTCGACACTCAGATGCTCAATGACCTTCTTTTTCACACTTAAAACATTTTCTAGTTCCTTTAAGACAATCTCCACCATGATTCTTTCCACACATTGTGCATAAGGAAACATTCATCTTCTTTTCACCATTATTCTGAGATTTCTCCTTGAACTCCATCATTCGTTTCTTGTCAAAACCATGGGATGGATATGTAACACCAACTTCCATTTCTACCTTGATAGCACAACGCACAATTTCATCATAGCTACTGAAGTCTCTTATAGCAAATTCCCTTCGAAGATTTGGTTTTAAGCCACTGAAAAATCGATCAACATTAATTTCAGGTTGGATGATAATGCCAGATGCATACCTTTCAAGTATTGTAAAATTTCCTTCGTATATACCAACAGATTCATCATCCTTCTGCTTCAGCTTAAGAAACTCCTTTTCCATCTTTGTTCGAAGAATACGAGGGATGTACTTACTGAAAAACAAGTTCATGAACTCGTCCCATTCCATGGACTCAATTTCATCTCTTGGCCTCGTATTCTTGATAAGATTCCACCATTGATCAGCTTCACCTTCCAAACTATATACAGCTAAGATGACTTTATCATGTTCAGAACATTAAAGAACTGAAAATATATTTTCAGTGGTACTGATCCATTGTTCAGCAACAAGTGGATCGGAATTCCCACTGAAAGAAGGTGGACGTTGCCTCATGAAGGACTCAATAGATTATTGTTCCCTTCTCTGCTCATTTGGAAGTCCAGAATGATTCATTGCTTGTGTAAGGATAGCAATAAGATTTTGCACTCCATCTCCCATAACATTTGTTTGTTCAGGAGTACAATCATTGTGTTGTCCATTGCATTGATCAACATGGTTCCTTTGGGTTCCAGCCATCGTCTAAAACCCAAAAATAATAGTGTGAGAGGCAAAAATCATGCTAGGGAAAACAACATAATAAAGGGGGAGTACCTTCAATATCTAACAACTTAGGTTTAATTCTATGATCATTAGCGTAGTTCTAGTACTATAACCTATACGTATACTTAACCTTAGGGACATCCCTAGAAATACCTTAGAAATATCTCTAGGGATCTCACTAACGTTTTCGCATCCTAGTTTCCATTGGTTGACTAAACCTTTCCTCTGATACCAACTGTAGAGACCCAAAGCTTAACGTACATAGATATTACATTACTTTTGCAGAATACTTAGTACATAACAAAACACACACACAAGGACCGTAATAGTTTAGTGTCTTTGGAAACTCGGAATAAATTCTTCTAATCGTGGTGAAAGATATTCAATATCTCCCATAAAGATCTTCTTTTTTTTCTAAAACATTTCTTTATATCCTAGGGAAATGAAAACATAAAAAGGTGAGCCCAAATGCTCAGTAAGGGTAAACAAAAGAAATATCAATCACATCATATACATAAGAATATAGCTTTTGGAAATCTTAACCAGCAAAAGATCTCATAATATCATAACATGGGATAAATCATAGAAGTGAAATATAATCCCAATAATCACAACATAAAACATGAAACTTTGTGGCATACACTCATAATCATCATTTCTTGTTAGTCATGACTCATTTCCAAGACTATCTTAGTGGACAAAGTCCCTTTCTGAACCGAGTCTACCCCGTTTCAGTCCTGTTTCACTGAACCGGTATAACCTACCATTCCAGCCATGTCTATATAATGAGATATAAAATCTTTACCCAATGCATTGGAGGGAGATATAGTTCCCACCCATCTCATAATGATACCATTCTTATGTGTGCCACACAATCATAAACCATAAGTCATAGCATAACCCATGAAATAAAAATTGGAATCTTAAACATCATGACATCATAAAACAATTCATATAAGATAAAGGAATTCATAAAAATAATTCCATCACAACATAATCAAATCAATTTAATAATAGGGATAAAAACAGAACCTTTTATTATCTTAGATGGAAAATAATTTTGATAAAACACTTGAACTCCATTCTTGAGGAAAATATCCTTTCTTCTTCAAAAACATTTTTCCTTTCTTAACATGTCATACAACTTTAAACTAAAAGAAGTTGATTAAAAATAAACTTGAAAACTTGTAAAGGAAGCTTCTTGGAAATAATGTTTTAAAAATCCATTCATACCGTATAAGTTAAAAAAACATTTTTCTCATACTTTTGTCAGAAAAGTCAAAAAGTACCTTGTACGAAAAACGAAAAAACATTCCTTTCATATCTTTTAAAAAAAACTCACTGAAGGGTAAGGTAGGATTTAAGCAATTGTATGTGGATTGAAATAATATTATATATTGAGGAAACATGGATGTGGATGATAAAATACACCCCAGTAAATACCAAAGTATAAACAATCTCGGATAAAAATGAGATTGTGATATTTCCCTTACCTTAGGTCCGCCTTGCTTTGTAAGTGTCCAAACCTCCTGTATAATGATTTAAATAATGTTATTGACTTATTCCAGAATC
The DNA here is from genome assembly GCA_963277665.1 of Viscum album. Taxonomy (NCBI): domain Eukaryota; kingdom Viridiplantae; phylum Streptophyta; class Magnoliopsida; order Santalales; family Viscaceae; genus Viscum; species Viscum album. Next base: position 332,887,751 of record OY728128.1, read on the forward strand.
ATACTTATTTTTATGATATCATATATGGTCATATTCTTAGCTTCTTAGTAATAATATTTCATTGCTACTTGTTATTCGGGTGTTTATAACTTTTTGTTCTTATGCGTGTTTTGTCGAATAAAATCTTATTCTTCTCTTTAGGTTATAGATAACTCATTTCCAGAATGGTATTAGTGTAATATATATCATATCAATTCATTCAATTCATTTATATAATCATTATGAAATGAAGATCATGTAGAACGAGTCGCATCACATCGTGGAGACGGTATTCCGTACGTATGCACGAGTGATGATATCGTTCCTATGATCATGGAATCGTATTGGAATATATGTATACTATTTCAGAATCAGTATCAATTTATAATAGTCATATATAGTCATTATTTACACCATTATACCCATCCAAGTAAGGTGGTGGTGGAAAATAGATTACACCATGGCGTGGAGACGGTATTCCGTACGTACGCACGCGCGGTGATTTCTTTTTCCGTAGGATGGATAGATGGTAAAATAGGGTTGTTTCATACTTATAATAACATATCAGTATATGAGTGATACTGATGTTATTACATCATAATGAAACAAATAAAGAAGAAGAAGTGGAAGAAGAAATAAAGATGAAAGAATCGGTAATGGACATTACCTCCTCTTTGAAGTGCTTCTTTGAGACCTTCTTTTAGGGCACTAAAATTGGTCTTTGAGGAAGACCAGAACCTCTAGGATGTTGCTAGGGAATTGGAGAAGATAATGTGGCAGGGTTTGTCTGATCTTGAAGGCTCAATGTTGTGTGAGGAAGAGAGGGAGGAGGTGCCCTTTTATAAGGGAGGAGAGGGGTACCTTTGGAATAACAAAAAATATTATTTTATTATAAAGTCAAGTTCAGTTTTAAATAGCTCCAAATTGATATATATATCGAAGCTAAGGTAGGGATGGGTCGCAATCCTCTCATCCAATAGAATTTAGACAAGTTTAGGTTCCTATTTTAACATTATCATTTAGATTTAACATTAATTTAAATAATTTTACTTTTACCATGTCTTCTTGTGTTCTTATACTATAAGGTTAATAAACTTACTATATCAAGACAAACGAACCCCAAGTTGTTTATTATTAATATATATAACCTTATCTATGTCATTTGGCCGATCCTTAGATATTTAGGAATTAAATAATAATTAATAATATAATATTTGTTTTAAAAACTAATTTATGTCAATTTTGACACTATTTGGTACATGATTTTTATGAAATTCATAACAGAATGATAAGTTCGAACCAAGATACTTATATCAATAATAACATGTCATATTAAGCTAGGAAATTTATTTAGTTCATAAAAAATCAAAATTATATTTATTTGGGTATTTATAACATCAATTATGTCAATATTTCATTAAAATGATAATTAGTGTATCATCGTAGTTTTATAAATAAAATAAATTATTTAATGTCTAAAAATTAAAAATAAAACACAATTATGTAGGAAATATTTTTATCTTTCTAATGAATATTTATAGTAGAATTTATCTTTTGTATAACCCCATATTAGAAATGTTTTAGTAAATAAACTTTGATTTTAACTCTTTTAACCCTTCTTTAAATAAATTAATAATAAATGTCCTAATCTAATCCAAGTGGGCCTAAATGGTCATATATTATTCCTAAGTTTGTTTTTGGTCGAATTACACTTGTCCAATAGAATTATTACATGTGTTAGGGTAATAATAATATCATTTCTACCCTTCATTACCCTATTTACTTTTAATCGTGGTAAAAAAAGTAAAAAGTTACTATTCAGCAAAAAATTATTTTTATCTCATTGAACCACATTTTACTTACTGAAATCAACCATGTATCTCGGATTTTTGAAATTCCACTCACAGAAGCGGTAAAATTATGTTTTATGAACACTTCAGTTTTTTTAACTACCACTTAGTGGTTTCACTATTCATCAAAAATTGACAGTTTTCAGAAAAATGCCAAAACAAAGGCCTAAGCTATATTTGATATTATGAACTCAAAAATGATTTCAATTTTTCCAAATTAAAAACATAGCAGTTGCATTAATTAATTTAAAAATTAATTCCCATCGTCAAAACAAAAGGCGCGTTTTTAAGAGATAATAACTATCAAAAGAGTAACACTTGTTTATGTCTGGTGTAAATATGAAATTACATCCAATGACCAACATTGTATTGAATTGTAAAAACATATTCTAAATATACTTTAAAACCACTCAAATTAATAATTTATCACTATTAATTATATTGATTAAAAAGGTTGTTTTTAATTAATATTTAGTAATTTTCACTATTCATCAAAAAATTAAAGTTATCCGAAAAGTACCAAAATTTCACCCTAAGCTAATTTCGATATTACGAATCCAAAAATAAAGTCCATTTTGAAAAAAATAAAATTTACAAAATTTCAAAAAGTGGTTATTACTATTCATAACAGCTAGTTTTAATAATATTTTAATAGCATATCTTTGTTTAGTGAAACTCAGTATTGCGTACTACACACGCTATCAAGGAAGGTCGCGATTGCGTGTGATGAAAGGAAAGTCAAGGATGCGTGTTGTGCAAGCTCCATTTGGAGTAGCGTACAACACAAGACATTAATGAAATTAAAAAGAATATTTTTCATAAAATCTCGAGGTGTTACACTGACCATCCTCGGAGAACCTTCGTGGTCCTATCTACGATATGAATAAGATGCTCCTCAAAGACACATCTACCTCCAGCTCAACCTCCTCATGCTGAAAGACGTGAGATGGGTCTGAATGATAGGGTCACAAGTGAGATACATGGAAGATTTCATTTATGGCCTAGAACCTCAGTGATAAATGCAACTGATAGGCAATCGGCTCGACTCTCTCCAGAACCACATATTGCCCCACATACCTCTGTGAAAGTTTACCCTATCCCCTAATCTGTTTGTACCCCAACCTCAATGAAAGATGTAAGAAAACATGATCCTCAACCACGAACTCCAATGGTCATCTACGGCAATCAACATATGACTTCTGACGAGACTGTATGATAGCCATCCGCTTCTAAATCAACAAGACCAGCTCAGAAGTCTCCTGCACGAGACGTGGTCCTAGTAATGCTACCTCGCCTGCCTCTAACCAGCACAAGGTTGATCGGCATGGCCTACCATATAAATCCTTGTATGGTTCCATCTCAATAGTCTCATGAAAACAGTTCTTATTGGAAAACTCGACGATGGGTATTTGCTTCTCCCAAGAGCCCCTAATGTCTAGGACACGTGCACACAACATAACCTCTAGAACCTGTATCGTACGCTCTGATTGGCCATCAGTCTGAGGGTGGTAGGTTGTGCTAAGAAGCACCTATCTACCTAGTACCCTCTGAAAACACTACAAGAAATGAGATGTAATGCGGGAGTCCCTATCTAAAACGATAGAACGAGGGACCCAATGAAGACATACGATCTCTCGGATATAGAACTGTTTGAGATCGCCAACACCGAAGGTCTCCTTGATCGGCAAAAAGTGAGCTACCTTCATGAGTCAATCCACAACAACCAACACAGAATCATTGCCTCTACGTGACCTCGGAATCCCAGTCACGAAGTCCATCGCGACATCATCCCATTTCCACTTCGGGATGGGTAACTGATGTAACAGTCCAGCTGGCCTCTGATACTCCGCCTTCACCTGCTGACAGGTGGAACACCTCGTAAAAAAACTAGCTACATCTCTCTTCATACCCAGCCACTAGTACTGACATATAATGTCCTAGTACATCTTGGTAACCCCGGGATGAACTTCCCACGATAAAGCATGAAACTTCCACATCAACTCCTCATGTATATCCCCTGGAAGCCACACTCATCCATGGAAATGCAGAATTTCATCATCGCCTATCATCCAACCAAGAGTAGTGTCCTAACTTGCCACCAAATCCCATAGAACTAGTCCTTATAAATCATTTATCTGACTCATCCTCACTCTATCCAAGAGGGTATAAGTCATAGATAAAGGTGATAGATATGTTTTTCGTTGACTGTCGTGCACCTCCAAATGCATCTCTGAGAACAAAGACATCAACCTCCACTCACCACTGGACTCCTACAGTGCTTGTATCTGAGTCCTCCTGCTCAGTGCATCAGCTACTTCAGTACCTTTACCAGTTGTATAGGAAAGAAAAAAATCAATGGACTGAAGGTATTCTACCCACCTTCACTGCCTCAGATTCATGTCATGCTGAGTAATGATATACTTGAGACTTTTGTGGTTGGTGAAAACCACAAAACGTTCTCCCAATAGATAATGTCTCCAACAACACAATGCATGCACAAATATTGCTAACTCGAGATCATTCGTTAGTTAATTACTCTCATGTGGCCTCAACTTCTGAGAACCATACGCAACAACTCGATTGCCCTGCATCAACACTGCTCCCAGTCCAATACATGATGTGTAACAGTTAACTGTATATATCTTAGGTTGCTCTAGAAATATCAGGATTGGTGCTGATGTCAACCTTCCTTTCAGGTCCTAAAAGGCTGTCTCACAAGCTTCCGACCAAATGAACTTCACACCCTTCTTTCTAAGACCCGTCAATAATGCTGCTAAGCGGGAGAGGTCTTGGATGAAGCATCTGTAGCAACCATTCATCCCTAAGAAACTTCATATCTCAAACACGTTCTTAGGCTGATCCTAGGAATCTACTGGTCTCACCTTCTCTGTGTCTACTGCAACACCTGCCTCAGAGATAATATGACACAGGAAGTGAATCAGGTCCATCCAAAAGTGGTACATTGATAGCTTATCATATAGTCTATGCTCTCTCAATGTACTCAATACGATCTCAAGATGGGAGGCAAGGTCGTGTCGAGTGTGAGAGTACACCAAGATGTCATCCACAAATACTACCACAAAGGAATCCAGATACGGATGGAACATAGGATTCATCAGAGCAATGAAAACTGTCGGTGCATTCATGAGTCCGAACGGCATAACCAAGTACTCGTACAGACCATACCTACTCCTAGAGGATGTGAGAGGTATATCATATTGTCTAACGCGCAACTGATGATATCCAGATATCTATTATATCATCAAGAACACTTGTGCTCCGCGAATTTGATCAAAAATATCATCAATCCATGAAAAGGGATATCGGTTATTAACCGTCAACTGGTTCAGCTTCCGATAATCCACACAGATTCTGACGGTGTCGTCCTCCTTCTTCGCAAAAAGAACCAGAGAACCCCAAGGAGGAGTACTAGGTCGGATAAAAACATTTTCCTGTAACTCCTCTAACTGCCCTTTGATCTTCTGCAACTCAGGTGTGGCCATGCTATAAGGAGGAATGGAAACCGGTGCTACTCCTGGAACATGCTCAACAGAGAAATCCGCCTCTCACTCTAGAGGTAGACCTGAAAATTGATTCTGAAAAACATCCTTAAAATGATAAACCACTAGAGGGAAATCCATCTGAAAAGTCCCCTGGTCATCCGGATATAAGATCGCAATATGGGATGTGACTCCACCATGCCCATGATGACCTGGTCTAGCTCGACTCGCCTGAACATTCCATTCACCCTTGTATAGAAAATCTCCTCCCTTTGGTGACATTAAACTCACCCTGTGATGAAAGTAATATACAAAGGCTCGAAAGGGAAGAAACCAGTCCATACCCTAGAATGACATCATAAGCTATCAACTCTAAGACATAAAGGTCCCATAGAAAGTAAAACCCAACTAATTCAAGGGGGAAATCATTGCGCTGAAGCACACCAGTCGTTCTAGTCCCCAACAGAGTTTCTAGCGTCATGATATCAGAAAAATTAGAAACACAAAGCCTATGTCTCTACACAAATGGTATAAATATGAAACTATGTGTATCACCCATATAAAAAAGTACTAAAGATAAATTAGAAGCTACTATAATAGTACCTCTGAAAGTAGAAGGTCTCGAATCCTACTCCTGCTGGATTTGTTGCACTGCATATGCCTACCCAGTTTTGTGGCCATGTGACACAGCCTCGCTACCCTGATATGTCCCGCCCTGCTGCCTCTATGATCCTGGTGTCTGGCTACCACGACCAAGACCACCATCCCTGCATGAATGCCCTGACATATTCTAGTTTCCCGACTGGTAAGAAGCTACTGGTCCTTCTCCCACACGTGGAGTCTGCACAGGACACCTGTCACTAGCCATTGGTGGAAACGCCCTGCAAAAGCACTGTAGATTACCAATATTTCCGCAAGCATGGAACTCCATTGGGTCACGTTGACAATGAGGTCTCTTATGCCCCTCCTTACCACACTGGTAGAAAATTACTGGACCACCTGAAGAAACATCCTGGCTAGTACTGCCACTGTGAGAGAAACTCATCTGTCGCTTCTTCTTCCTGGTAGAAATAGTACCAGAAACTGGTTTCAAACCGCCCTGGCCCACACCACTAGCTTCTCGCATGTTCCTCTCTATAATCAGCGCCTGGTCACAATATCATGTAATGTGGGAAACCTGAAAACATTCACCAGTGCTCAGATTTTATAATGAATACCATCCTCAAAACATCTGACCCTCAATGTCTCAACAACCACCAGAACAGGTGCAAAACACTGAAGCTCGGTGAAACGAGCAGAATAATCCATCACTAACATAGTTCCCTACTGCAAATTCATGAACTCTCGAGCTCTATCTTCCCTCAGAATATCTGGAAAGAGGAAGTCATAGAAGAATACCTTAAAATATTCCCATGCCATGCCTCTGTGATGCTCGGACTGGGTGGTAACATCCCACCACCTCTTGGTGGAATCATGTAGCATATACATCACGAGCTTCACCCTCCACCATGGAGGCCTCTCAAGATTCTTAAAGATAGTCTTCATATACCCTAGCCAATATTCCATAGCCTACGGTCCAAAATCCCCCAAAAAAGTAGGTTGATGCTGCTACGGGATGATATGAGTAAGCTTAGCCAAAGATGTGCCAGGTGGCGGTGCTCCCTGAAAGGTCTGCATGAACTGTATAAATCCTTCGTGTAACTGCGTCTTCGTGCCTTTGTCCTGTATAACGTTTGGCACCGCATCTGGATCTAATAAAGGATCCACTGGTAGCCCATGGCCCACCATCTTTAGAGTATAATCGTCGCCATTCTCCTGGTGAACAACGCGTGGTCGTCTAGGTGGCATGACACTACAATGTCAAACGCACACCTTAGATCAAGATTATCAAAAGCTGAAACAAAGGAACCAAAAAGGTAACATGAGGAAGAAACAATTCCATGATTTTCAAAACATGACTATACGGCGTGTATACCAACTACATGGAGTGGACCTGACTTCTCTTCCCCTACCCAGGTCCTTATACACGGCTAAGCCACACAGCTTCTGTTGAACAAAACTACACGGCATCTATACTGACTACACGGCGTGTATGGTGTAAATTTCCAACTGCCCGTATCGCTTGTGACATGGCCGACAACACGGCTTGATACTACATGGCGTGTTACACCTGCACACGGCGTGTACACTGCCCCATTTTCTGGCCACATGGCTATGTCCACATGTTCTATCCTCAGACAAGACTACACGGCATTTCCCAGAGGTACACATGGTGTACTAGATGAGCTTCATCAACCCGTGTTGTTAGTTACACATTTGGATACACGGCTCACACTACACGACATGTTATATATACTCACGGTGTGTACATGAAAGGATTACACCGACTCGTGTTGTTAGTTACATGGAGGGTTCCCCAGGTAAGACTACACAACATGTTCTATAGTTTACACGATGTGTATGTCTTAAGATCTCCTCCATCCGTGTTGTTTGTTACACGGGCGGACTCCGGGTCATCACTACAAGGCGTGTACAGAAGAAAAACGACGTGTTCACCCCATGCTCTTCCCTTCCCCGTTTCATCGCCCACGCGATTTGTGAACGGGAAGAGACTACACACCGTGTACTCAGGGTACACGGAGTGTACTAAAAAATTTTCCTTTTCTTCCCGAACAGAAAACCATACACAACATGTTTGAGTTACTACATGACGTGTATAATAGTTTTTTCCAGATAGTATGCCTCATAAACTTCCCTAGAACTTATAAAATACCAAAAAACAACACCCAAGTGTCAAATTTCGATCCGTGAGGGCCCACACTCCCCAAGAATCAACGTTTGACATCTTATCTGTATTATAACAAAAAAAACAGCTAATGATGCACCAAATTATGGTCAATGAGGGCCCATAATCCCCAAAAACCAAAGTTTGGTGTCCATTCATTCAATAGACTCATACCAAGATACCCTATCACATAACAGGTATTATCAAGCAGCTATCACAACAGCATGATTTCCTAACAAAACCACTATCACAACAGCATGCAATTTCTAATGAACCTACATGGCACGGAATTATGAATGGCATGTGATTTCTAGAATCTACCTAAATGATGCATTAGATGTCATACCCTCATCTTATTGGGTTTCAAATAAATAGAACCCATGGGTAAAACATAAACATCACAATCACAACTGTGTCACCCAATCGTGAAATCAAATCAATTGGAAAATTGGAAAAATCAAATGAATAGAAAAAATACGAGGTACACTGGCGTTTCCCTATACATGGGTTAGCTACGCCTGGGCAGAGCTTATAACCAACAACCGTTTCAATCCTATTGATGAATAAGGCTCCAAATAGTAAGTCAATGAAAAGAACTCCCTTTGATAACACTTTGTAACATCCTAGATCCGGGTGCAATAGTACAGGTGCCCCGAACCCGGTTGTTCACACAACCTCAAGCGCATTTCCCCAAATGCAAGAGGCTGCTGAATAGTATTGAGGGCCCAGGTCTGATAGTAGGGAAACAATGCCATCATTTATCAAAGTGTAGTGCAGTGGAAGAAAATAACAAACATACAATAACAGCAGAAGCAATAAACCATACACAATTAGTATTACAACTCCAGTAAAAGATAACCAACCAGATGTATAGATATGATGAAACATGTCTCAAGTTCTATGAAAATAGCCAAAACATGTTACATAGCAGTAAAATACAAAACAGAGTATAAAAAAGAAAAACAACAGTCAGTAGCATCGTGAGCCTAAGCCCGGTCCCATGATCCCCTACTCCTCAGCAACAAATCAAGTACCTGTATAAGGACCCTTTACCTTATCGACACCTACAGAAACGTAATCTGTTTGGGCCGAAAAGCATGACCCAAATAGGGTGTGAGAAATAAATCCCAGTAGGCACCCACCAGAGGCTCGTGCCCAACTTTGTAAAAATATGAAACAACAGTGTGAGTAGTAAAATGAAATAAACTAAGCAGTACTCAAAAGTAACTAACTTTACCAGTTATGTTTCCATTTAATTATACATTTAGTCATTCATTATAAGGAAACCACCATAGTGAATTTCTATGTAAACAGTCAGTGTCCTCAGATATACAAACCCTTGCCCTCAGGTAATCAGAATATTGCCCTCAGGCATTGCCCTCATGCATAACAGAAATTGAACTCAGGTGTACGAAGTGTTCCCCTCAGGGACTGAAGTCACGGTCCTTATGCCTGCGAACAGTTTCCCTCAGGAGAAATTGAATGTTTCCCTCAGGATAAGCAGTACCTTGCCCTCAGGTGAAACAAACAATGGCCTCAGGATAAACAAGTAACTGGGCCGATCCCAAAGCATAAACAAGCAATTTATATTCAATTCCTCTCAAGGAAAAAGTAATGCACAATATAAACATGGCATACCCTCGGGTATCCTGCCCAAATGGCTAAACAGAGGAATGCACCCCTGGGGTGGTCTTGGATTCAAGAAGCAATCCAAAACAGTAGGTTTTTACCACATTTAATTACCTATACAATTCTAGGTATTTAAACAGCCATGGCCTCAACCATACGATACCCCAGCATGAGTTCGTAGCTCAACGGTACAAAAAACACACAACATTTTGAAATTATACACCAAGCCACCTACCTTAAACTCCCCTAATCAGTATACTCAAACATTACTTCCAGTAATGCCCAAGAATGATGTAGATCTAATGTAAAATAAATCCCGGTCAAACTACAATAACATCCATTAGAGGTAGAATTGTCAAGAACTACACAAGGAGAAGGGAGGGCTTACCCGCGCAGTTCCAATGTGATCGACGGAAGTGGAAATGGATTCCCGATGCTCGATATGAAGATCCACGAAGTTTCAGTCATCCTCTCCCGAGCTCCCATCCGGTTCTAAGCCAATCCTATGAATATGGTTGGATACTTCCAATTTTATGCAAAAAAACAACGTACACAGCGTATACATTTGACTACACGGTGTAGACTTCCCCCATTTAATTATTCCGCTGGAGGCACAACCAAACTATTCACTCATTGACATGAGTACACAGTGTGTATTCCAGAGTAAATGGCGTGTACAATTTCCCAGCTAGTGGCTGCTTCCATCGCCTTACTGTTTGTACACTGACTGACTACATGTCGTGTAATTACCACTACACGGTGTGTAGTCAGTTTTTACACCCTTCATCACCACCATGGCTACACACCTTGTGTACTCATTCCACACAGCCAAAGTACATGGCGTGTGGAATAGTACACATCGTGTAGTCTGGAAATTTAGGATTTTCCCTATTTTCCTTATTTTCTCAAAACACTTAAGGAATAGAGAAAAGAATATTCTTGTACCTCAAAATAAGAAATGGGTTCTTACAATATTGACATATATTTAACAACTAGAGTTCATCTAGGACTATGAAATTTATATTTTCAGTACTCCATGGAAGGGAAAACTGGGGGTAGTTTCTCTAAGCATGAGATCATGCTTTCAATTGTTGACCAAGGAATCAGAGTAGTTAACCTCATTATAGTTTCCCTTAGTTGAAAAATATTATTCATTATATCATTATTTTATGGTTGTTAATAAACTATAATATTGATTTTTATAGAATATTCTCAAGGGGATATCTACAATGTGAACTTATATATTCAGATATCTTCTATACATGATCCTAATAGTTTTTCTGAAGGTGGATAGCCTGTTGACATTTTTAGAGGATTGATGGTGGCACCCATGAGGTTATAAGAGAAGATAATGATGGAGTTTTTTACAATACCTATATGGGTACATCATAGTATGTTAATAATATATCAAGGCATTCAACGTCAGTTTTGTGGCCTTGAATGAATAATGTTTTAGTGGAGTTTGTCCCTAGATACATCACTTTTCAGTAGTGAATGTTGAGCACCTGGGACTTGTGGGTTTTGATCAACCCCTAGAATTTCCTGAAAAAAAAAAGTTGAATGGAATATCTATATACATTATGATTTGTTACCACATAAATATAGATTACTTGATTCCATCTCAGTCATCCTATACAAACTCCCCATGTAAACCCATATAGTGACCCTACTTTTCACACATAACGATCATATCAATTTTTAGATAAAATTCAAAATAGAGATGCAAATACAGGATCAATAGGTTTTGTTCCCTATAAAAATTAGTCCTAAACATTACATGATCATAATAAAAAATAAAAATCAATTTAAATCCTCAATCATTATCCTTAAAATCTCATGTTCTCCTTAGTATATGCAATCACCCGAGTATATACATCAAACCAAGGGGTCACCTAAAATCGCAATATGAGGATGAAAATTGAACATTAAAAATACAACATCAATGGGCATCATTATCCTAACATAAATAATTGATCATATTTATAATACCAAGAGGAAACATAGATAATTTCATGGAATGCTGAAATTCATAAAAATGAAACATCATGTCTTAACAGTCAAATACAACACATAGATTGGAATAATACTAGAATCATGTTCACCCATAAAATATTACATAATCTTAAAATATTAATTACGATAAAATCTAGGATATTGTTCATGAATATTAAACATTATCTCATTAGATCCATCACATTAACCTATTAATTGGAGTTCAATATAATTTCAGGACCACATGTCATAACATAACAATTACATAATCATGCATGCCACATATAATGTATAAAATTCAAAATAATGAGATGAACCATGGAATGGGATGTGTTTCATAGTTATTTCATAAAATATTAATTAATTAATAATATTTTGGGTTTCCAAAAGTGAACATAATATAATTTTGGGTTTATAAATCACCATTCATTGGAAAAGAAGAAATAACTCAAGTGGAATAATGATGTGTGTTTGGGAAGAATTGTTCTTTTGGAAAATTCGTATATATGTTATAAAAAAGTTTTAAAACCTTAATATACCTAAAAATAAACATTTATCATAATCATATGATATATAAGAAACATTAAAGGAATATCAATATTGAAATTTTCTAAAAAAGGGACAACCCAATGAATGATAATTGGGTTTGGGAATCCCCTTACCTTTTGTATAAATGTGTTATTAACATGAATTTAATATCCTAAATAATAAAATTATTTTAATTATTTTCTAAATCCAGAACCTATTATAAAGTTATTTTATTTATAGCAAATTTATTATGATTTTTTGGAAATCTTTATATGTTACATATATAGAATTTATCGTTCCAGGAGTGCTTGTATCATGGTTTGTGGTCAGTTCTCTTAATAATAATAATGGGAGTTCATATAAAACTGATGTGAAACTATATAAGTGGAATAAAATGGTAATAATACACTTACATATTTTTAAATTGTATCATATATAATTTTCTCAGATATGAGAATTATTCATTAGATAAAAAATTAATTAAGATGTCTAATTTATTTTGGTAGTTTTTATGACCTTCATGGAGTAGTGTCATTTTATTTAATATTATGTTTATCTGTTAGATAAAAACATAGTACAAGTTATTATTTTTATAATAATTATTTGTTAACAATGATAATGGTTTTAGGATCAAAAATAAATTTAGTCACGGATAAAAGAAAACTCGTCATCCACAAATGTGGTGAATCAACACATCACAGATGATGTTTTCATTTATAGAATAAAAAGAGGAGATAAGGGATTTGATGATGGATACTCTAATAATAGAATAAACGTATAGTATCTATATAATATTATATTTATCATCTGACATTAGATATTTTAGTTTATTATAGGATAAGTAAATAAAAGGAACTAATAGAGAAAGGACGATTTTACCTCATCAATGTTGTCTCTAATAGAATCTCTTCAGAAACATGGATTTTTTATTTTTTAATATAATAATATTTTGTACTAGGGATGTGTCTTGGTATGTTAATTGGGTGTAATTTAGTTAATATAAATATTATATATGATGTGAGGAGAAGAGGTAGTGAGGGGTGGTATTTACCAGGAGAGAGTGGTGTTTTGATTATTTTATTCATTAAATTATTATTTTGCTTCCAGAATATACAAATTGTTGATAACCTTTAATATATAAAGTAAATTGTTTAAGATTTTAATAAACAATGGGGTCTTACATCATTCATTACATAAAGATTCATGTATTTCTCATAAAATATAAAATATTGTAAATTACTTTATTTCACTATTCACTAAAATTTTAACTCTTTTAGAAACATCTCAAAAATCAACCATAACAATTTTTCAATGTATAGATTTCAATGATGGATTCCATTATATGATAATAATTTTCTAAATACGAGAAATTTATTATCTAAATAAAACTCTTCATTTATTAGAGAATTACTAACTATAATATTATAGTTTATTTTTTAACCAATTGAAAATTTAATTATGGAAGAAAAAAATATTATAATTATAAAAAAATATTAATTTTTGATTCTATTTAATTAAAGAATTATTTTTTATAGGTATTTTAATTATAAAATTGTAAATCAGAATTAACATTTCACAAAAATAAAAACACTTAATTTATCATTTTGAAATCCTGTATTTAATTATACCATGATTAAAATATATCAAATTATCATTTATAAGATACATAAATTATATTTATACTCTCACAGGTGAGGTTACTACTCTAATTGCTAGATAACAAATTCTAATGGGAAGATTATGATTCCAAATGTAAGGTAACTATTTCAATGTTTTATGTTCCTTAATTCTTATCAAGACCTCTTATTTAATTCATTATTTATTCACCTCTATATCTCTCAAGGTTTTATATATATATATAATTTCACCTATAAAATTAATATGTTATCATTATATCTTATTTTTATATTTTTTATTGTGAGGGTAGTAAATTTAGTGTATCTAGATGATCCAAATTTTCTTACTATTATTATCAAGTTTATTGTTGGGAATTCTTAATTGTTTTTTACCTGAATAATGTATCATTTATGAGAATAATTTTTTGGTTGGTTTATCAATGTGATGTATGTGTTTTTGACATAATTCTAAGAAGTTAAATACCATTGATAAAACTTTGGTTTACTACATTCTTCCAACCTTAAGAAATGTTCTCCTCAATAATTCAATTTTAAATATTAAGGTGAAAAAGGAGGCAATATTTCAATTTCATTAAATTATTTGGTCCCCATGTTACCTATTCAAACGTATTTTTCTACCACAATACCTTGTAAATTATATTTTTATTTTCAAACAGAAAATCATCTCTATAATCCAAGATATTCACTGGTTGTTCTTTATATAATAGGATATTCTTGAGTTGTACCACCTCCATATTCAGAACATTCCAGTGGTTAGGTATGTACTTATATAGTAGGGTCACAAAGAAAACATCATGAAAATGATCCATATGTAGGGTAAGTGAAAACTAATTGGCCACTCCTCCAATTTGATCAAGGATATCAATAGGGAAAATGGACCTTGGGATAAGATTTCATTTATTTTCAAACATCATGACTATATTCCATGGTTATATTTGAAGGAAAACATTGTCTCTAATATTGAAGTCCATGTCCCATTGACTATTTTTAGTATAGATCTTTTTATTAATCTATGATGTTTTTATATGTTATTGTATTTCTTGAACCTTTTTTGTCATCGATTGCATAATGTCATGTCTAATTAGATTTCATTTTCCAACATCATCCTTCAAGTTGGAGTTCTACATCACTTCCCTTTAAGAGATTCATTTTGATCCATTAGAATAATTGAGTGGAATATATTATTATATTAGATCTCATCTAATGGGAGATTATGATCCCATCCTTTTTCTAATGATATTGATAAATCTCAAAGAACTTCCTTGAGTGTCTAAATAGTCTTTTTATATTGGGAATCTATTTAGGGGTGATGGGGTGTGTTGAAATTCATTTCTGTATCCATAGAATTTTGAATACTACTCCAAAATATATATGTGATCCTTAGATCATGATCTGAGATAACCAAAATAGGAACTATATATAACCTCATCACTTCCTTCATTTATAAATTAGAATGTTATTCAAATGACAAATATTATTGAATAGGAATAATGTTGGAATTCTTGGTGAATAGATCCACCACAACCCATATTTCATTTCACTATTTGGATGTCTCCCATATATTTGAGACAAATTCCATATTGATGTCATCTAATTTCTAGAGGGGTATAGGAGATGGTGGAATCATCCCAATGAACTTATGTATTTCTTCTTTTATTTAATAACATACCAAACACCTTGACATGTACTCCATAAGATCCTTTTTCATGTTGTGCTACTAGAAGTTCTCTCAATGATCATGGTATATCTTGGTACTTTGATGATGGATTGAGATGGATGTTGTCACGAACCATGTTGGGTCATCATCCAACCTGGAACCCAACCCGGTTTGTAACAAGGGCTAAGGGGCCTTCTTGATCCCGACAGGCTACCACAAGTGCCCGGGTATCAAATGAACATTTGGGAATGATTTACCCGATAACAAATGACATATAACTAAACATAAACTGGAAATAATAGGTAAATAAAAGAATATTAATTGAACAAACTAGTAGTGTAAAAATGAGTAAAATAAGTAATGAGACAATCCTCAAGTGTCCCCATGGGTCACCATAGAACATAATCCACACTCATTGTAAGAGAAATCCAAAATTAGACCCTAAAAACTGGAAAGAAAAAGTAAGCATGAGAATTGAGATGATTAGTAGGAATACCATAGTACAACAACACCCTATTCCCTTACCAGTAAAAAGAACCAAAAAAACAAGATACATTGAAAATAAGACCCATTCAAATATTGTATTTAATTCTTTTCAAAATCAATTAATAGGTGTAAATTTTCACGGAAATCATTTCTTTTCCATTACATTTTCAAAACATAAAACAAAAACTTATTTATATTTAAAATGAAAGGGTATCTATTTAAATTTTAATATGTTTTTCATGGAATAGGAAACAAGCATGAAAGGGATGAATTAAAAAATTATAACACAAGCACTATGGGAAATCCATAAGCAGGTAGTGTTGGTTGGGGACCAAGGATCATCATACCTCAGTGTAAACATGGAATATCAACCACAATGTTCTACATTCTTTTTCACGAGCTAGGGTTAGGGAACACACCCATAACCTAGTGGTCTCCAATCACCACAAGTATTTAATTAGTGTTGTAACATCAAACCTGCTAGACGAAACCAGGATGAACCACTTATGAGTTATCTAGTTTAATAGTTCTAGTCTGCCCACATAGGTACCAGTGGTTTCCCTTATGCACATGTTAACATTGACATACATGCACACCACACCACTACATTATCAAAAATGATAAACATTTCCCTAAATCCACCCCTCTTTACAAAACATCACCTTTGTCACTTTACGCACACCCGAGAAAATCCGTTTTCAAATACCTTTTCCATCACTTACAATGTTCCCATATTCAACTTTTCATAAAACATTCCAGAATCATTGTTAATTTAAATTCACTTTATCAACTAATATACCTACCATAATTTTCAAAAATACCTTCCACACTCCCAAAAGCATTTTAGAAACTTCTTTTAAGCATTCTAAATGTTAAGCATTCAAAAAAATATCGGGATCATATTTTAATAAAAATTAAACTTGTCATCAGTTAATGTGAACCGAAAAAATGAAGGAAATACCAACCCCAAGCATCACAATAACTTTGAAAATAATTCATATACTATTTTATTATAAATTTTTTTAAAATAATCATTAAACTAATGAATTATATTTAATGGTTTATGCATAGGGGACCTAACTCAAAGTAAAACTAAGCCATCCACTTCAGATGTTGGAGCATTCTAACAAAACCTTATGCTCCCCCAAAATGAATATTCACTTTCACATACATGAAAGGAATCCTAAAACCTATGTATACATTCCCATGGTCATTGAACATGTGAAAGAGGATCCTTACCCATATGTTTATATGCATATACTAGTCTCCAATCACTTGCGTATGCATTATTATATATAAACATAGGTACCCCTAGACCCATACATGTAAATTCAATGCCATGGATGAATATAAAAAAACGGGGGAACCTAAATGTATATATTTACATACCTATGAACCCGCAGGTGAGTCTCCTTAGACCCAGTGACTCGAAACCACAGATTAGGGACCACACACTACATATATAAGTTAATAAATCAATCAAACCCTTAATAAAACATTTTCAAGATTCCTAACAAGAAATTAACCCAATAAAATATTCAAAATATTCTATCTAAAATTAAACACACACTAAAATCATTTGAAAATATACTTCACACTACTTAAATAGCTCATAAAACCAAATTGGAGACATTAGAAGAAATGCACATAATCAATTTAACTTGTTCCAATGGTCATGCCCCTTTTAAATCCATACTCACATCAAAAACATTTTATAAAACGCTTTAATTCAGTTTCACAATTGAAAAACATATTTAAGATGCATAATAAAGAAGCCAAAAGAAATAAAATCAAATTTCTCTTGAAAAATCTACTTTCAACACAATTGCACCATTAAATATCATAAAAAATAATCTTTTCACCTTTTACATAAGGAATAGAATATATTTATGAAACACCACAATGAAGCACACAAGAAACCTGAAAACATATCTTTAGAAAACTCATTTTCATCACATGTGCATCACAAAACCAATCAAAACCATGTTTTTCACCACATAATTAATCCATTGAACTCATTTAAATAATCGGAAAAGGATTCTGAACTCTTGAAAAACATAAAAGCATGGAACTAACTACTTATTGATGAAATTACCAAATATTGTGTGAATATTCAACTACACCTAATATTCTCCACAAGAAAACCAAAAAAACCCCTAATCCAAAAGATCAAACAAAAATACCCAATATTAAAACTCTAAATTAACACCCTACTTTCTGGAAACCAAAAACCCCAATTAAACAAGAATCAAAACCCTAGTGAGGGGAAGACATTTCTACCTGGGGGTTGTGCTAGAGGTAACCCATACTAGAAGGGGGGTATGGAAAGGGGACGACGAGCATTAGCGGGAGGTGTGGTGGGTTCAGTTGGTGAGAAGTGGTCCATTGTGGGGAGTAGGGTGGGACAAGATGGTTTATTGGGAAAAAGAGAATTGAAGTGGCATGGCTCGTCTGAGGAAGAGCAGGGTAGAAACATTCCATGACTTGTTCAGGGGAAGGGGGTGTCCTCCATGACTTGGTAGAGGGGAAAATATAGCTCGACATAGGGGGTGTGATGAGAGAGGGATAAGAAGAGGGAATAGAGGGGGGGGGGCAAGATAGAAAATAAAATGAAAAATGTTGAAGAGAAAAAAAATAAATACCTAAATAAATAAATAAAATAAACACCCAAATAAAATTATATATATATATATTATTTTATCAGAAAAATTGATGAAGCCAAACTTCGATTCGACCTGCACCTTGAAAACAAAATTTGAATCAAGATAAAATAATAAAATAATTTTTTTCCAAATGTGAGGGTGTGACAGATGATCTATTTGCATTATATATTTTCTCCTTCAATATCTTATTTGATGAACGAACAAAATACATAGTTTTAAATCTGGTAAAACAATCCTAATAGAGGTAAAAAATCATGTACATTCTATTTGTTTACTATTTTCACCATTTTCTGAAGCTCCAGACCATCCCACTATGCCTCATATATATTATAATGGATATATGGATGGGAAATATTTTGGGAAACGTAGGATATATTCCATATAATAATGATTTCTAATTCCATCCTTTATAAATCCATGAAAATAGGGTCTCTCTCAATTTCAATTATGGATAATGTTGTAGGATCATTTCTTTAAAGATCATCTTCAAAACTATTCAACTTTCCTAGAGAGGAATGAATAGAGAAATAATAGTCTTTGATTATGTCTAACCATTTTCATTGATTCATGTTGATCTCTTTCAATGATAATATATACATTAGTATATTTTGATTGGTTTATATGCCACACTTATCTCCATAGAGTTATTGCTGCTAGATTTTCAAGGAAAATATAAAAGCTTCTAGGTCTAAATCATGCATTGGTTAGTTCAAATCAAGGATATTTTACTGTTTTATTGAGAAGGATATCACATTATAATTGTATTTTAGTGAAAAATTCAATGCTTTCTTTGAATCATCAATATATTTCAAAAAGAATACTCCACTTAAAGTTAGTGTGAGTAAAGGTGCAGTTATTATTATATTCCTGAGCTCCATGAAGCTCTCCTCATATTCCTGTGTTTATATATAATTTACCACATTCTATGCGAACATACATTTAATTATAGATAATTTTGAGAAATTTCTCATAAAATGTCATTAGTGCCATGTTAATCCAGGAAAACTATTGATTTCATTGACACTAGTGGGTCTGATTGATTCCATGACTACCTTTTTTTTAAGGGCGCATAGAAATTTCCTCACTTTTGACCATGTTTCCCAAGAATGTGGCAATTCACATCCAAAATTCAATCTTTCTGAAATTGGAATACAATTTATCCTTCCTTAATGTTACCAATACAATCATTATAATTTCTCCTTGTTGATCCTTTATCTTAGAGTATATGTGAATATCATCTATAAACTCCCCCACAAATTTGTCATTGTACTCTATAAAGGCTATATTCCTCAAATCCATGAATATTGTTGGGGGAATGAGTAAGTTTTAATCACATCACTGGAAAATTATAATGCTCAAAACATTTATGGAAATCATTCTTATAAATATTATCCTTCTTCACCAATAATTGATGATATCTAGAATTAAGATACACCTTTGATAAATACTATACGCCTAGTAGTTGACAGACTAATTCACCAATCCATTGAAAAGGATACTTGTTCTTTATGGTGATCTAATTTTCCTCCCTGTAATTGATGTAGAACCACATTGATCTACCCTTTATCCTTAGAAATACAACTAGTGCACCCCAAGATGATCCACTAGGGAGTATAGACCCTTGTACATGTGCTATTTCAGCTTCTTCTTTATCTCCTCCTATTTATTTAGGGCCCATCATCTATGGTAATTTTCAGATAGTATTAAATATGTGTATAAGATCAATCTAGAACACTAACCCATACTTGGATGGAGTCCAAGTAACTCTTTGGGAAATAAATTAGTTCATTCATTAATAATTAGAACTTCCACTAGGTTGATAACATCTTCAGATTAAATCATTTGAGTAAGGCATTCTTATGCATAGTGAATTAACAATTATGGTATTGATTGATTATCCAAATGATATTCATGTGCTTCCTTGAATTTTTATTATAGAATTAGATAGTTTCAAATATGAAAATATATTTCCTTTTAATTAGAGTTGGTGCATGCTCTATATGAAATGAACCAATCCATTCACATTATAGTGTAGAAGTAATCCATGGAATGTATTACAAAATTCACTAGAAGAGTATTTCCATATAATAAAACATGAGAAGATTTCAACACTTTGGTTGCAATGATCTCACCACTAGTTGTTTTTACAAATATCTCTACCTCGATATATTGAGGCTTCGATTCAGTAGTTATAGAAAACATGTAGGATATGATGGAATGTGTACAACTATAACAAAATAATACCTTTTCAATTCTTAGTAGAATATAAAGTATTCCTAATATGAATTCATTTTCATACACTACTTCAATAGTACTAATTGAATAACCTTTCCCTTTCCCCTATGGTTTTAGAGGATTCTAATGCTGATTTCCTTCAAGGAGTCGAGGTTTAGTGCATCTTCTGGTATTTTTCTTATGCTCCCTATAGTTGAATTATAGAATTATGGGTGGTTCTCTCCTTTCCTTCAACACATTGTCCATATTTTTCTTTTCTCGTAGATATTCATTATGACTGTGGGCTTATTTACCACACCTAAAGCATTTCTATGACCCTTTGAGGTTGTTCCCATAATGCTTATACCAACTTTTCTATCATGTGGGTGGTTGACCAATAATTACATATTTTTCATTAGATTATCCATATTGAATCTCTATCGTTTTTATTTTATATATTTATACATAATTCTATTATATAATCTACATCTTCACTTTGGGAGAACATAGAATAAATTCTTCAAAACTCATGATGTCTTGGATAACAAGATATTTTCAAAGGTGTAGTTTTAAATCACTAATGAACCTATCTATTTTTGTATCACTATTGATAATAAAACATGAGGAATATCATTTAATCATTTTGATGTTTCCCACATAAGTCATTATAGATTCTCCTTCCATTTTCTTCATCACTGTAAATTATCCCCCATCATTATACGAAGATTTAGAGGGAAATACTTATTATGAAAATTTACATTAATGTCCTCCCACTCCATTATTTGATTTAGTTGTTAGGAATTATGTTCTTTATCAACACCCATTATTGATTTTATTGTCCATGTAAATGATAAATGTCCAGGGTAACATTCTCCATCTCAATGTATTGAATCACATAAAATTTCATCTCTATTGAGTTGACCAACTATTCTATGACTAGTGTATCAGATGATCCACTATTCATCGGTTATTGTTGCTACATAAAATAAAAAATTGATAGTTTCACCTCCTTGGATGAAGGTGGAAGATCTACCTGGTTCATGTTATTATTCATTGCCTGAGGAAATAGGGTTATCATTGAAATGTTGTTTTAAACTGCACCTCCCAAAGAATTGGGGATTTATTTTAGGAAATTATTTTATTGGCTTCCATACTATTTGGTTTCCTAGTTTCTCATATTTTCCTTTATTTTATAAAATATAAAATGATTGAACAAAAATTTGGTCAACCAGACTTGAATAAATAATTTGTTTTTATTATTTTATTTAAATAAAAAGGAATAATTGATGGGATCCCTATGTTTAGAGTTGTTCAGACAAAATGATTCTTTTATGATCTCATATAAGTAGATGTATCCTAAGGATTTTTCCTAACTTTCTCTAATACTAATTCAAAAATTAACTAAATCAATCTCCAATACCAACTACAGAGACCCTACATTTCTTACGTAACTATTAAAACATATTTATGTTAAATAGAATAGTAAAGATAAAAATATTGGATCAAAATGATTAGTGTCTTGGGAAAATTGGTCTCCAATAATACAAAAACACAATAAAATAGAAAATTTTATTTTAATACATAATTATTATCAAAAAATGATCATGTTCTCTACTGTAAATGTAATCACCTAATGATATACATCCGAGAAAGGGGTGAGAAAAAAGGCGAGTAAGAGGATTAGTATGGAACATGAATAAATATAAAAAAGGTGAGAATAATTATCATAACAAAGGCATTTGATAGTAAAAATAAATTGAGAGGAATCATAGATAAATTCACGGAATTTTTAATTCATAAAA
Organism: Viscum album; assembly: GCA_963277665.1. Lineage (NCBI taxonomy): Eukaryota > Viridiplantae > Streptophyta > Magnoliopsida > Santalales > Viscaceae > Viscum > Viscum album. The sequence continues at coordinate 332,910,473 of OY728128.1, forward strand.
TTTATACATCATGTATCACGGGTCACATACAAAAAAAATGTATTGAACAAATATAGAATCGTTTTCATGAATAAAAAAATCATCATAATAATAACATCATAATTGTGAAAAAAGTAGAATCATGTTTATACATATTAAAATTATTTCATGAGATAAATCCCATTTCCCAATGCATTATAGGGAAATATTATTTAAGGCCCACCAGTCACATCATAACATTTAAATAATAATTCATGCCTCAGAGATTATGTAAAAAAATTAATCGAGAAATAAACCGTGGAAATGAATTGGATTAATAATGAATCGATAGTTAATTAATTAATTGATAAACATTTTATTTACCATAAGAAAAAGGGAGATCATATTTGGTTTAGATAACATCACTCTTGTGTGAAGAATAAATAAATCTAGAGGAATCAAGATGTTTTTAGGAAAGAGGATTTAATTTTATATATATTTCTATTTTTCATAAGTTTATGTTTAGAAATATATATATCCCCTCTAAGAAAAGGTATGAATAATGAAAGTATATATAATAAACATTAAAGGAACATCCATACTGAAATTCTTATAAGAGTGGGAAACTGAAAGAAGGAGAGTCGGGTCATAGAATTCTTTTACCTTAGGTCTGAATGCATTACGAACCTAAACTGAATATCATGAATAATAAATATAGATTCAATAATTTAAAAATCCATATCCATGTATAAATTTATTTGATTTATTATAAATTCATTTTGTTCTTTTTTTGATATTTCAATAAGTTATAGAGTTCAGTTTTTTCATTTTTGGATTGTCTATTTCGTTGTTTATGGTCGGTTCCCTTGACTCTAATTATGGGAGTTCTTTTCAAATGAAATAAAAACATAATAAGTATTATGTAATCATATTAAAATAATTTCAAAATTATAAATGTTTCCACATGTACTTATTTTAGATATAATATTGATTTATTAGATAAAATGATTATAAAAATGCTTAATTTATTTTGTCCAGTTTTTTGACATTCATATACTATTATTTTTTAAATATTATATTTATATATTGGTTCATGAAAATGATAAAAGTAATAATTTTTATATTAAATACTTATTAGACCATATTAAATATTATTTTGACGATCCTTTAATGTGGTAATGGAAAAGAAAAATTCGCCATCCAGAAGGCAGTGAATCGACAAATAAATGACAATGTTTATAGTTATATAATAAAATGAGGAGATAAATGATTTTATGATGGATATTCCATTAAAAAATAAAATAAAATTATATATAATTATTGATTTATCATGTCACTTTGTATAGGATAGTATAGGGCAATATAATAAATATAAAGAAACAAAATGAGAAACAAGAAGTATTTTACCTCTTGAATGTTGTCCTCTTGAAAAACTCTTAAGCACACTTGGATTTGGTCCTTTGTTGAGACTAGAATATCTTGGAAATGATGGAGAGTATTGGGAGGGTAATTTGGTAGAATTTAGTTAGGAAAAAAGGCATAAAATGTTTGAGGAGAATATGTGGTGAGGGTGGATTATCTAGGGTAAAAGGGGTGTTTTTGATTATTTTATGCATTAGTTTATAATTTTGGATCAAGAATATAAAAATTGTTGATTATTATTAATAAATTAAATAAATGGTTCTAGATAACTTGAAATATTTGGTTTTTACATCATGAATGACATTGAGATTCATTTATTTTATTTAAAATGTTAAATTCCATAAATTGCTACATATCACTATTCACCAAAATATCATCTATTTTAGAATAATCCAAAAAATACCCCATACTAATTTTTCAATTTGTAGATTTCAAAAAACTACAGTATTTTTTAAAAATAATTTTTTTAATATGTGAAAATTATTTCTTAACATAAATCATCATTTATTAGAAAAATATCGATTTTAGTATTATAGTTTATTTTACAACCCTTTGAAAAATATATTATGGTATATAAAAATTATAATATATCTATAATAAAACAAAATAATAATTTATGATTCTATTCAATGAAAATTAATTTTATTTAATAAATTATATTAATTACATAATTGTAAATAAACATATACTTTTCACAAAAATACCAACAATTATTTTATCATTTTTAAAACATTTATTTTCTTATAACATGATATAAATATATCATTTTTTCGTGTATATGATAACTAAATTTTATTTATACTCACATTGGTGAGTTTTTTATTCGATGGGTCAGATTACTTTTCATAATGATCAAATTTCAATTCCAACTTTCAGGTTATACTTCCAAAGGTTTAAGTTCATTAATTATTATCAAGCCCTATAATTTCATTCATACATCATTAACATTTATGTTATATTAAATAAAAATATATAATATTATCCTTCAAATGAATATTATATAATTATGTTTTATTTCTATAATTGTGTTTGTGAGTGTGGTTGTTCTAATGGATCTAGCAGAGCCAATTTTTTCTGTTTTTTATCTTAATTTATTTTTTCTATTCTGATGGGTTTTATTACATGAATAATGATTAAATTATGAAAATAATATTTTTTCTCTATGTGATTTATTCATATTATGACATAATTTTAACAAGTAAAATTCCATTTATACAATTTTGGGTCGTTACATTCTCCCCTTACAAAATTCCATCCTTCAAATTTCATTTTACATATTAAGGTGAAAAGGGTGAGGGTATTTATCATTATCTAATTCCTCCAGTTCCCAAGAAACCACTTCATACCTATGGTTCTTCCACAATAAATTTTCAAGAGGAGTTTTCTTATTATGTAGAAAATTTTGTCCACCATCTGAGATCTTCATATGTTTTCCTTCATATGATAGGTCATTATCCAGTTGTACCACATCTATATGAAGTACTTGTGAGGGAAGATTATTTAACTCCTATGGAGGGATAAATTGATTAAATATGGAAAACTATCCATATGTGGTGGAAGTTCAAGTCAATTATCCACTATTCTTTTATGATCATGGATTTCAAATGGGATAATGTACCATAAGTGAAGCTTCAAATTCATTCCAAACATCATGACTTTATACTATCGTCATAATCAAATTAAAACCTTTTCTTCAACATAGAAATTCAAATCCATTCGATTGTTGTAACCATAGCTCTTTTTCTGAATTTGAGTTGCTTTTATATGTTGTTTGATGGATTTAACCATCTATATCATATCTTTCATAATGTTATGTCCAAGTATCTTTCATTCTACATCTTTGTCATAACGTGTTCAAGTTCTATATTTCTTCCCACACAAATAATCATATATACCAACATGAATACTATAGTTTTTTTTGTAGTTATATTAAAACTAAACTAATGGAATATGTTGATCTAATTATCCTTTTATGTATATTAATAAATATCATAGTATTGGAATAACCATTTCATATTGGTCACTCGAATGGGGGCTATATTATTTTGTGAAATTCAGATTTTTACTCATTCAGGTTGATTTCTTCTCCAGAATTTAGATGTGAAACTTAGATCATAAAAAGATATGATCGAATGGGGGACCTGATGGATCCTCACCACATCCTTTACAAATATCATGGAAAGTTGTTCAGGTGAGAAATCATCTTGAATATTAATGAATTGGTTAGTATTTGTGATTCAATACACCATAACCCATATATAATTGCATCCTTTGTATATCTATGGGGCACTAGAAAAAATGTACATTATGATGTACTTGCATTTCTACATGGTTATAAGAAATGGTTTCATAATCCCTTTATACTTATGCCTTTCTTCTTTAACATACTAACAATCATAAAATTATGTGATATACATCGCAACCTTTTTCTTCATGTCGTACCATAGGAAGTTTTTGTAGGATAGAAATAATGATGTAGATCTTCAATATACAAGAGGGGGTGTGAATTGTACACTTTAAAAATTTCCATAAACAATTAAAGATCCACATTTAACGAAGTTAAATAAGAAAATTCACAACACCTCTAACACCATTGAAATATTGTGACAATGTATGAAGTTAAAAACTTCTCGTTCTATGCACTTGATTAAATCTGGAAAGTGATTCCAAAAACAGTTTCTAGAAATATGGATCCATAAATTGAAACTTAACCAGAGTTTACAATATGGGATTCTAACTTAAAGTGTATAGAATCTAAATTAATCAGAGTACAAGTGTATAGAAATATAAGAAGATTATAATTTCCTTACAGTACAAAATGCAGTGAAAAAAAAAAGAAGTAAACTACAAGTAACAAGATATAAATCTTTTAACCCAAAGGGAAGGGTATCCAAAAACCTTGGATAAAGGCCCCTTGATTTAAACTTTCAAGAAAGTATGTCTTACCTACACCTGGTAAATCCCATGATATGAAGATCGGATTATCTGTCTTGCTATCCCCACAAGCCCTCAACTGCAAGTTGTTGGAACCTCTGTCTTCTTCAGTAAGGAATCCCTCGAACTTCATGGAAGTCGGCACCTCTGTCTTCCTATCCTCAGAAGCCATTGAATGTAATCACCAACATTCGGAGTCACAGAAAGCAAGTCTGCACTAGGAAAAGTTTGAACAATATATTAAAACATTCTACATGAAGCATTGAGAGTTGATAAGAGCCTCACTCTTGAGAAATCACTTCAACAATCAGTAAGCACTGATGTTTAAGTTTAGTATTGATCACGTTTAAATGAGCTCCTATTTATAGGAAAATTTACAATGGTCGGCTGCCTCCTCCAACGGTCATATTATCCTTGAATTTCAGAGGGACCTATATAGGTGTCACTAAACCAACAGTTAGATAGAAACAGAATGGACGACATCATTTTATAACAAAACATGTGTAACAAAAAGCACAAAATCATTTTTTAATGAAAAAAGTGTAAGCATAAGCAAAAATAATGTTCGGAATGTAGCAAATAAATATTCGGAGTCTAACCAAAATGTAATTACGAGTCTATAATAAGTAGATATTAGGATTTTGTTTTGTAGGAATTCGAACCAAAATTCTGTGGAAATCCGGTGTCTGAATTTCTAAAGAAATTCAGATTCTAGTTTCACTAGAATTCCTAATATAGACATACAATGTTCGGATTCGGACACGTCGATGTTTAGAGTCTAACTAGTAAAAGTTCGGAGTCGAACTCATAATGTTCGGAGTCGAACTCATAGATGTTCTTAGTTGAACTCATAGATTTGCAGAGTCAATCTCATAGAAGTTCGGAGTCGAACATGTAAAAGTTCAATGTCGAACTAGTAATGGTTCAGAGATGAACTCATAGAGGTTCGGTGTCGAACTAGTAAAATTTCAGAGTCGAACTTTCAAAATTTCGGAGTCGATCTAGTAAAAGTTCAGAGTACATAATTCGGAGAGGAACTATATGATAGTTCATATCCAAAATTCAGAGTCGAACTATATGAGAGTTCGTATCTAGAATTTGGAATTGAACTTCATTAGAGTTCGTATAAAGAATTCGGAATGGAACTTCATTACAGTTAATATCCGGAATTCAGAGTGGAACTTCATTACAGTTCCTATCCAGAATTCGGAGTGGAACTTCATTACAATTCATATCCTGAATTCAGATTGGAACTTCATTACAGTTCATATCCAAAATTTGGATCCTAAAATAGAAAGCTTCATATCTAAGTATTATATGATTCTGAGGTTTTAGCTATGAATCTGATTTTTATATTTATGAAAAATAGAGATATAAGTATAGGTTAGGTTAAACTTCCTTAAGGAAGGAACATTTTCATAGAGAAGTAAAATATTGATTTGCTTATGTATAGGGTGTTTGTGATTTTCAAAACAAGAAGTAATGGAAAAGACATAAGGAATACCTTATTGACTCAACAATCACCCCCTTTTTAGAAATCACAAACAACCTTATAAAAAAGAATATAAGGACTTTGGAAATTTTCATTTGACTTTGAAATTAAAACATATATCCCTTTTTACATTGATGACAGTGAATACAACTAACTCGCCCTTAGGCATTGAAACTCTAAGGATTGTATTCTGAATTTTCGGAGTGTAGTTTTCTTTATCATGCGAATGAAAAACTTCATAATGGGAAACTCCCCCCTTACATTAATGATATTTCACATAGAAATATTTCCTTATCCATTTTAAAATTTTCTTTTTCCCCTTTTATGTAGTTCTTTTTCCTTCTCCCTTAAGAGAGAATTTAAGGGAATGGAAAATAAATAAGGTACCTGAAACATTAGTACATAACAACACAAGATATAGGAAACCAAAATTTCATTAGAGTTGAAAAATAATTTTACAAGGAAAACCAAATGAAACAAAATATCAGATTTGTCTATTTTTCCTCCTTTTCCTTCAGAATAAGCTTCTTCAACAAGATTTTCAGCTTCTTCAAGTATTTTTTATCCTCCTCAGCTTGCTTCTCTTAAGCTGTGATTATTTCCTGTTGATCTTTCAACACATCTACCTGAGCCTTCACGGCCACTTCTTACATATTTAATGACTCATCGTTCTTTATATGTTTTTCAGGGAGCTCAATCCGGAGATCACTATCCCTTTTAAAAAATTTATCAATAGAGTTAACCTTCTAATTAAAGTCCTTTACATGAAGATTCCATGAACTTTTCCCAATGATCAGACTATCCTGGAGATTCTTAATCATGGAATCCTCGGTGTTAAAGGAATATTTAATATCATTCTAAAAACAACCAAACACATCCATGAAATCATCAACATTCTTAGACCACAAAGTTATTTTTCTGCATGATTTCTTGTGTACATCATAGTTGATAAGGAAATTTCTATAGTCAACTTCAATTTTCACACACTTATCCATCACCATGGATAAAGATTCCAATTTCTGATTTAGAATATTTTGAAGCATCTAGCATCTGGATTCTATAGTTAGAAAAAGAGGAATGGTGTCCAACATCTTTTTTGAAGACTCGACAACAAAGTCATGGTCGTGTGCTAATGACTCTGAATCTGATAACTTTCTTGGGGATTGCTCTTCTTCAATTTTCACCAACATCCTTTTAGAATAACCACCAAACTATTTTTTCCTGATGATATCTTTTGTTGGTGTATCCATGAGAAGTTGCTTTCTATTATCAGTTTTCAGAATGGATTGATCATCTGAAGATTCTTCTTCACTCTTTGATAGTGGTCTACATCTATTTTCTCTTTTTCTACTCCATCCTCAAAAATAATTTCTCATAGGATTTTTACTCATCAGAAAAAACATTTTCTTTCTCTTCCTCTTTCTTATCATCATCCATCTTAATTTCATCCTCAAATACCTTTCCTGAAGTGAATAATTTTGCGGATTCAGCTTTTTCTTGAAAATATTCTACTTGTTGGATTAGAGCATCTAAATTAGCCTCCCTTCTTCTTCTTCCTCTTCCTCTACTACTTCTTCTTATCTTTCAACAACTTCTTTTTCATTATGATTTTCTAGATTTATATAGTTCTTTCTGGGAGTATCTAGTAATAGTTCGGTAAGGAATGTTTCCGGAACCAGAATCTACTCAGAAGCTATTTCAGTTGCTTTCAAAAGAGACTGAACAACCTCAGCTTCAGACATTTTCTTCTTCAGCTTCTTCTCATTTGCTAGTTTTTCTAACTCATTAGTAGCTTCTTCTCTTAATGCCTTAGCCTCAGTAGGGTCCAATCCAAAATATGGATCTCCTTATTTTCTATTCTCCATATCTTCCCTCCACTTAGCTTCCACTTCATCTGGATATGCTCTCGGTTTTTTTGTCTTGGGTGGTGTAGATTGAGTTTCCTTAGCTTTGGGGTTTTTTCTTCAATAACCACTTCCTTAACTATTCACTTCTTAGTAACATTCATCACTAGCTCAGATTGTTTTATATTTTCCCGAATGGTCTCATCCTCTTTCTCTGGTAAAGGATATAATTCTCTGGATTCATCAGAAAAAACAATTTTTATCCTCTTTAATTTATCATCACAAACTCGAATTACCTTGAAATTTCTTTTCTTGGAAGTGCAAGAAACATTAAAAGAATCAAGACATCTAATGATATGTTTAGAAATCAAGGCAGAATACATTATGATCTGAGCTTTTAGATTCCCTTCTTTAATATTGTTAATTGTAATCAAAACATACCTCCTCAAATTTATCTTCCTTAGATTTTCCAGGAAATCTATGATGTAAATGTCACTCTTCTTGAGATTGTCCTTGTCACCCCTTCTTGGTACGAGAAAACCATGTACGCTCAGTTGTTGAATCTGATTATTCGAATAGAGATGATCAATCGTAGATGTATAGACATCTTTAAGTCCAAGGAATTTCAATGCCTTCACTTTGTTGAAACTTCATTTCTCATCCGGAAGCTTATGTGAACAAAACTCTACTTCAACATCATAAGATAAACCCACCAAGATTTCATCCTTGGTGTAAGATAATTTGTAAGTCTTCACATGAGACTTGAAAAAAAATAACTCTCTACCATCTTCCTCAAGGAAGGAAACAGTCTCATAGAACTCAATAAGAAAATCTACATAAACCGGATACTGTTTCTCTGGTTTTTATAAGCAAACATCCTCCTAGCCATTCAATTTTATCTTCTTAGATATAAGAGAATCTTACTTGTAGAAACTCGGATGCACTAACCTCTCCCTATAAACTAACAACATTGAGATTGGTTTCGTAGTTGACATATCCTGAGAAGATTCTTCAGCAGACATTCAGATTGAAGAGATCTGGATGATTCGGAATGGGCTTTAACATCTGATGGAGAGCTTCGACACATGAGATATTGAAAACCCGGTGTGGGACGACCATCAGGGTTCCCCTTAATATAGGAGATGGAGTTTCCTTTGAGAATCCAAATAGCATCTAACGGTTGAAAAAACCTTTGATCTGATCTCGGTTGAAAACATATCCGCATGCAAATCTCGAATCCGGTCTTTTGAGGTTTTAAGAAAAACAATCAGATTTAAGATAACTAGAATCCGAGAAATTTTAAAGTTCATAAGAAAATACGAGAATGAAAATTATGATTACAAAGACTTAATTATGGAAATAATACCTTTTGGATTGGCTAGAAAGATTGTTTGTAATAGGTTATTTTCTTCTTGATGAAAATTTTACTATATAAAAAAAATCTTACTACAAAAAACTTAGTACAAAAAACATGAGTAAGAAAATTTTCATTACAAAAAAATCCCAGTATGAAAATTTCATTATGATATTTCCAGTACAAAAAATTCATTACAAAAATCTCTAGTACGAAATCTTCATTACGAAAATTTCCAGTTCAAAAACATCATTACGAAAATTTCTAGTACAAAATGATTGAGTACGAAAAAATTTCAGTAGGAAAAGTTTGAGTACTAAAATTGTCATTACAAAAGTTTTAGATACAAATGCTTTAAAATTGACTACGAAAATTTTTGATTACAAAAGTAAAAAAAATAACTATGAAATTTTTTGATTATGATAACAAGCAGTTGTACTCCCCCTATGAAAAGGATTATATTATTGTAAGGAGAATTTTTCAACAAGAAGTTAACGAAGAAGGATTACCTCATAGTTATCATTCCTAACTTCTGTTTAATGTATTCAAATCTATTGGAGGGTAATGATTTTGTGAAAATATAATAAAGTTGATCTTGCGTACCGATAAACTGAATAATGATATCTCTATTAAGTGTGTGATCCCTAAGAAAGTGATTCCTAATATCTTTGTTTTTTGCACGAGAGTGATGTGCATGGTTTTTACTATGGAAAATCGAACTTGTGTTATCACACAAAATTTGAGTCTTAGTAAAACTAAATCCATAATCTGTGAGTGTGTGTTGCATGCACAACACTTGATCACAACCACTTCCAGCTACTACATATTCAGCTTCAACAGTGGAGGGTTCTATAAAGTGTTTCTTCATGCATTACCAAGAAACTAACGAATCTCCTAAGAAATAACAAGTTCCAGATGTAATTTTTCTATCAATTCTACACCCACCAAAGTAATCATGTAAAATGAATTTAAAAAAATAGTCATTTCCAGAAGTATAAAAGAGTCTTAAATCCATGGTTCTCTTTAATTAGTGAAAAATTATTTTCACTGCCTTTAAATGAGATTCCTTAGGATTGGATTTATATCTAGAAAATAAGCATACTAAAAACATTATGTCTAGATAACTAGCTGTCAATTATAGTAGATGTCCTATCATACCTCTTAAAGATGTTTCATCTACTGGTTCCCCATCTTCATCAAGATCATGTTTGTTTGAGGTACCAATAAGAGTACTAATACTTTTAGTGATGTCATACCCATAATATTTAAGACGATCCTTAATATACTTATGTTGGGATATGTAGGTTCCTTCTGGTATTTGGGAAATTTGAAAACCAAGGAAAAATGTTAACTCATCCATAATACTCATTTCAAACTCATATTTCATTAGATTCGCAAAGGTATCAATTAATGATTGCTGAGTTGAACCAAATATAATGTCATCAACATAAATTTAACAATAAAAACATTTTTCTTATTCTTATTTATAAAAAGGGTTGGATCTTCATTTCACTTAACATAGTTATTTTGAAGCAAAAATCATGTAAGTCTATTATAAAAATCTTGTGGGGATTGATTAAGGCCATACAAGGATTTGGTAAGTATAAAAACATGATTAGGATATTTTGTATCTTCAAATCCAGGAGGTTGTTCAACAAAAACTTCCTCTTGAACATAACCGTTAAGAATAGATCATTTCAAATCCTTTTGAAAAAGATTAAAATAGAAAAATACTACAAAGTCATGTAAGGTATGAATTGATTCGAGTATAACTATTGGATCATAGGTTTCTTCCTAGTATATTCCCTCTTTCTGATTATAGCCTTTAGAAACTAGTGTTGAGTCAATAAGGTTTTCCTTATGACTTTTCCATTCCTTCTTGTTTTGAAAATCACAAACACCTTATCTTTAAGGAAAATCGCTTTTGTAAGGAAAATTGCTTTTATAAGGAAAAATGTTTTCTTAAGGAAAAACGCTTTTATAAGAAAAATTTATCCTTATCATATTTTCATTAATATTTTTTCTTAAGTATGAAATTCGGATTCACTTTCTCGGAATCATTAAAACTGATAAAAAGCATTCTGTTTTAGGGTTCGGATTCTGGACAAGAACTATAAGGAAGTTCCACTCCGAATTCCGGTTATGAATTCTGACTAAGTTCTATTCCAGATTCAGGATACGAATTCTAATGAAGAATTCTCATTACGAATTCTCATTACGAATTCTGAAGAAGAATTCTCATTACGAATTCTAATGAAGAATTCTCATTACGAATTCTCATTACGAATTCCAATGAAGAATTCCCATTACGAATTCTAATGAAGAAATCTCATTACGAATTCTCATTACGAATTCCAATGAAGAATTCCCATTACGAATTCTAATGAAGAAATCTCATTTCGAATTCTCATTACGAATTCTGATGACGAATTCCCATTACGATTTCTGATGACGAATTCCTATTCCGAATTCCTATTCCGAATTCTCATTCCGAATTCACTCATTAAACAGAATCTGGATATCATTGTTTTATACACTCTGAATTTGTTCACTCCGAACTTTCACTCCGAAATTCCTATTCCGAACCTTTATGTTAGAGTTTAAAACGATGTCGTACTTTCTGTTACACTTACTTTGTTATAAAACGATGTCGTCCATTTTGTTATAAACTAACCGTTGTCTAAGTGACACGTGTACAGGTCCCTCCGAACTTTAAGGGAAATATGACCGTTGGAGAAGGAGCCGACCTCACCTATAAATAGGAGCTCATTTGAAAAAGCTCACAACGGATGGATGAACATTTGGACTTTGTGCATACATGCTGTTGAAGTGATTTCTCGAGAGAGAGTCTCTTATAAACTCTCAAAGCTTCGTGCGACTCCGAATGTTGGTGATTACATTCGAGGGCTTCCGGGGATAGGAAGACAGAGGTGCCGACTACCTTAAAGATCGAGGGCTTTCTTGCTGAGAAAGACAGAGGTGCCGACTACCTTAAAGATCGAGGGCTTTCTTGCTGAGAAAGACAGAGGTTGCCAACTACCTTGAAGTTGAGGGCTTGCGGGGATAGCAAGACAGAGACACCGATCTTCGTATCGAGGGCTTACCCTGGTGTGGGTAAGACAGACTTGCTTGAAAGTATAAATCAAGGGACCTTTATCCAAGGTTGTTGGATACCCTTCTCTTTGGGTTAAAAGACTATCATCTTGTTACTAGTAGTTCTTCTACTTGTACTTGTTTTATTCCGCTGCATTTTGTATCTTAAGGAAAGTATAATTTTCTTATACTTCCTTACTTACTCTGATTAGTTTAGATTCTATACGCTTTAAGGTAGAATCTCATATTGTAACTTTTGTTAAGTTTCAAATTCCAGAACCATATTTCCGGAACCTACTTTTGGAATCTCTTTCCAAGTTTAGTTCGGTGTTAGAGGTGTTGTGAATTTACTTAGTTTAACTTTGTTAAACTTAGTTCTTTTCTTTTCTTAAGGAAACTCTAGTTATTCATAACTAACTTTAAAGGTTCCAAAGGAATTTTTAAAGTATACAATTCACCCCCCCTCTTGTATATTGAGCATCTCATATTATATTTCGATCCTACAATTGGTATCAGAGGTTGGAAACCTCTTACTCTATACCATTCTTACATTTGGTATCAGAGCCAAGGTTACTGAAATACTTGTACTCACGTTCAAGTTTTTCTTGCTCACTTTTCAATTCCGAACTTTTTCATTCCGGATTATCCATTCCGAACTTTTCCTATTCCGAACTTTTTGATTCCGAATTTTTGTTATTAACAAGTTTGTTTCCAAGTTATTTTCAAGTATGGCAGGAATGAATGTTGGTTCGATAGACAATTTGAATCCTACAAGGCCACCAATATTTGATGGTAATGATTATGAATACTGGAGAGATCGTATGAAGACGTTTGTTATCAATACTGGAGTAGATAACTTTGTCATGCTTACTGGTGATTACAAAATTCCTGACAAGGAAGTCAGAACCTTTACTAACCAGGAGAAGCAAGAATATCAACTCAACTACAAGGTACGCAACACTTTATTATGTTCAATGACTAGAAATATATATAGCCAAATTTCTTCTTGTGAAGCAGCTAAATGTATATGGAAGAAGTTAGAGGTTACTCATTTTGGGACTTCTAAAGTGATTGAGACTAGGAGAGCTATGCTTAGAGCTGAATATCATGGCTTTAATTTTCCTTATGGAGAACCTATCTGTAAAGTACAACAAAGATTTATGACAATCGTCAATAGTCTACAGTCTATGGGAGAGAAAGGTTTAGATGATGAAGCTCTTGTGGACAAGATAATTGACATTATGCCCAATGAGTGGGAATCCAAGAGAACAGCTATAGATGAGAACAGGAAGGTTACTCAAATTACTCTTGATGAATTATTTGGAACTCTTCTACAACATGAGACTAGAATGAAGAGAGATGCTGACAACATCAAGAAGAAGAATGGAAATGGTACTGTTGCTTTTACTACAACTTCGAATCAGATGAAAGCTAAGACTCCTGAGAGAGTAACCAGATCCAAATCGAAGAAAGTCATTTTCCAATCTGAATCTAGTGAAAGTGAAGTTTCAGAAAATGAATTAGCCAATCTTGCTCGAAGGATGAACAAGATAGCTGGACAGAGAAACTTTCAATCCAAGTATAAGAAGAAGGATAGGAAAGATAAGAAAGATGGAGAAGTTACTTGTTATGAATGCAAGAGAGCTGGACATATTAGACCAGATTGCCCTATGCTCAGAAAGAAAGAAAGAAAGGAAAGGCATTCAGACAGGAACAGGAAGAAATATTACAAAGCTAAAGCTAAGAAAGTTTTGAAAGCTAATGACACCTGGAGTGCCAGTGGTGGTGACTCTTCAGATGAATCTTCTGAATATGAATCTTCAGGACAGAAGAATCTTGGTCTTATAGCCAGATTACCTATTGATAATCATTGTCTTATGGCTAAGGTACGAAATGCTGAATCTTTGACCAGTGTTTCCTTAAATCCTAATGATAGTAAGTATTATAACTCTTCTGATGAAGAATCATCTTCTGATGAGGAAAATGCTTTACCTACTTTTGAAGAAGTCTCTAGATTTGCTGAACTTCTTGAGATCGAGAATTCCAAACTCAACAAGAAACTTGATAAGGCAAATTCTAGGAATTCTATTCTTACTAAAGAGATATCAGATCTTTCTAAAGATCTTGATAAGAAAAATGCTGATTTTGAAAGAATTTCAAAAAATCTTGAGGAAGTAAGTTCTGAGAAGAACAAACTTTCTAAAGAGTTAGAAAAAGTAATTTCTAATAAAAATGTTTTCGAGCCTAACTCTAGTTCCAAAACTAATGATTTTGAAGATAAAAACTTGGTTGTAAAACTAAAGTCCGAAATTTTTTCCTTAAAGAAGTGCTTATCAAACTTTACCCATGGTAAGGAAAATTTTGATAAGATGTATTCTCAAATACGACCTTTAAGAAATAAATCCGGATTTGGTTATACCCATGCAAAACCTGTTTTCAGCAACAATTATTTTGTTCCTCAAAGTGCCCCATTTTGTACTAAGTGTCAATGTGGTGGTCACTGGGCAAGAAATTGTTCCTTAAACAAAACCCAATCCTTAGGTTTTCATAAAGCTTACTTTTCTAAGAAAATGTGGGTACCAAAAATTTTATTGTCTGGAAATCTCGGATCCAAACAAGTTTGGATTCCGAAAGTCTAACTTTGTTCTTAATTTCAGGAAAATAAAGAAAATTCCAGCAACAATGTTTGGTACATGGATAGTGGATGTTCCCGGCACATGACTGGTAACAAAAGCTTCTTTGAAAAGATTATCAAAACGAAAGGAGTAAAGGTAACTTTCGGAGACAATGCTAAGGGAGAGATTGTTGGTATTGGTAATATTGTTCTTTTAGGTAAAACTTTGATTTCAAATGTTCTTTTTGTTAAAGGTCTTAAGCACAACCTCATTAGCATAAGTCAGTTATGTGATGAAGGTTACCTTGTGAATTTTAGGAATGATAAATGCTTAGTTCACAATTCCAAGGAAGAATTTATTCTCTCAGCCAACAGGCAAGAGAATGTTTACACCTTAAACTTAGAAGACCTAAGAAGCCAAGATTTACCTTTCCTAAGTGCAATGGAAGATCATTCTTGGTTATGGCATAGAAGACTAGGACACTGTAATCTTAGAAACCTATGTAAACTCTCTAAGAAGAAACTAGTTAAGGATCTACCGGAGCTTAGATTTGATTCTTCTAAAGTTTGTGATCCTTGTCAATATGGCAAGCAACATAAATCTAGTTTTAAGTCAATCGGTGAAGTCTCAACAACCGATGCACTACAGTTGGTGCACATGGATCTTTTTGGTCCTAAACAAACTGGAAGCATTGGAGGCAAATACTATGTGTTTGTTCTAGTTGATGATTACACTAGATTTATTTGGGTCTATTTTCTAGCAAGGAAATCTGAAGCTTTTTCTTATTTCAAAAGTTTTAGAGCCCAAGTTAAAAATTAGAAAAACCTTCCATTGAAAACTATTCATAGTGATCATGGAGGAGAATTTCAAAATTCTGATTTTGAAACTTTTTGTAGTAAGAAAGGTATTACTCACAACTTTTCAGCACCTAGAACTCCTCAACAGAATGGTGTAGTTGAAAGAAGAAATCGAATTCTTCAAGAAATAACTAGAACCATGTTGAGTGAATATTCTATTGCTAGACATTTCTGGGCTGAAGCTGTAAGTACTGCTTGTTATACTATAAATCGAGTTTTGATTAGACCTTTTCTTAATAAAACTCCTTATGAGTTATGGAATGGTAGAAAACCAAGGCTTTCCTACTTCAAGGTTTTTGGTTGCAAAGTATTCATTTTGAATACTAAAGATAACTTACATAAATTCGCACCAAAATCAGACGAAGGAATTTTCTTAGGATATTCCACAACCTCTAAGGCTTATAGAGTTTTTAATAAAAATACTTGTACTGTTGAGGAAACAGTACATGTGAAATTTGATGAGTCAGATCCTTTTGTTTTTAAAACTTCCCAACTTACATCTTCGGATGTGTTTTCAAAAACTGATTGTCAACCTTTGTTAGAAGAACCTTCTGATAAGGAAATTGTTCTAGAAGATACTTCTGAAACATTTACCCCAGAAGACTTTCTACCTTATGTTGATGAACAGGTTTTACAAAACCCAAATCAGATGTTTCTTAAGAATCATCCCAGTGATAGTATCATTGGTGATGTAAATCAACCTGTAAGGACTAGAAGTTCCTTAAGAAATGAAGTAGAACATCTAGCATTTCTTTCCCAACTAGAACCTAAAAGCACTGATGAAGCTTTAGGTGACGATGATTGGATCAAAGCAATGCAAGATGAGCTAAATGAATTCGAAAGGAATAAAGTCTGGACCTTGGTTGAAAGACCTAAGGAAACTTCTGTTATTGGAGTAAAATGGGTCTTCAGAAACAAATGTGATGAAAATGGAGTCATTGTTAGAAATAAAGCTAGACTTGTTGCTAAAGGCTATAATCAGCAAGAAGGAATAGACTATGAAGAAACCTATGCTCCAGTAGCTAGACTTGAATCTATCCGTATTCTACTTGCCTTTGCAGCATTCTTTAATTTCAAACTATTTCAAATGGATGTGAAATGTGCTTTTCTTAACGGTTATGTTCAAGAGGAAGTTTTTGTTGAACAACCTCCTGGCTTTGAAGATACAAAACATCCAGATCATGTTTTTAGACTTACCAAATCTTTGTATGGCCTTAAACAAGCCCCAAGAGCATGGTATGATAGACTCACTGGATTTTTGCTTCAAAATAACTATGTTAAGGGAAATGCAGATCCAACCCTTTTTATAAAGAAAGATAAGAAAAATGTTTTGATTGTTCAAATTTATGTTGATGACATTATATTTGGTTCAACTCAGCAATCTTTGACTGATTCTTTTGCTAGTCTAATGAAATCTGAGTTTGAAATGAGAATGATGGGTGAGTTAACATTTTTCCTTGGTTTTCAAATTTCTCAAAAACCAGAAGGAACCTACATATCCCAACATAAGTATATTAAAGATCTTCTTAAAAAGTATGGTTATGACAACACGAAGAGTATAAGTACTCCTATTGGTACCTCAAACTCTTTAGATCTTGATGAAGCTGGAAAACCAGTAGATCAAACATCTTTTAGAGGTATGATTGGAAGTCTACTTTACTTAACTGCTAGTCGACCAGACTTAATGTTTTCAGTATGCTTATGTGCAAGATATCAATCCAATCCTAAGGAATCTCACTTAAAGGCAGTTAAAAGAATTTTTCGCTACCTTAAGGGAACCATGGATCTAGGATTATTTTATACTTCTGGAAATGATTTTGTTCTAAAAAGCTTTTCTGATGCTGACTTTGGTGGTTGTAGAATGGATAGAAAAAGTACATCCGGAACTTGTCATTTCTTAGGAGATTCATTAGTTTCTTGGTCATGCAAGAAGCAACATTCTGTTGCACTCTCCACTGCTGAAGCTGAATATGTAGCAGCTGGAAGTTGTTGTGCACAAGTGTTGTGGATGCAACACACACTCACAGACTATGGCTTGAGTTTTACTAAAACTCAAATTTTGTGTGATAACACAAGTGCCATTGCTCTAAGTAAAAACCCTGCACATCACTCCCGTGCAAAACACATAGATATTAGGCATCACTTTCTTAGGGATCACACACTTAAAGGAGATATTATTCTTCAGTTTATCGGAACGCAAGATCAACTTGCTGATATTTTCACAAAATCTTTACCTTCTGATAGATTTGAATATATTAAACAGAAGTTAGGAATGATAACCGTAAGGTAATCTTCCTTAATTAACTTTCTGTTGGAAAAATCTCCTTACAGTAACAAACTCCTTTTCATAGGGGGAGTACATTTGTTTGTTTATTTAACAAAGTTTTTCAAAATTTGTTTTCAAAATTTTCGGAACGAAACTTTCCGGAATGGAACTTCCGGAACTACAATTTTCCAGAATGGATATTTCCATACAAAATACTTCTGGAATAAAAGTATTCGTATTGAAAATTTCCGGAATGGAAAATTTTCGTACTGGTATTTTCATCATGGAAAAACTTTCGTATTGAATCTTCCATATCAAGTTTTTCTATTAAGTTTTTTGTATCAAGTTTTTCGTATTGAGTTTTTCGTATTGAGTTTTTCGTATTGAGTTTTTCGTATTGAGTTTTTTTGTAGTCGTCTTTACATTACCCATTACGAATAACTTTCCTAAGCTAATCCGAAAGGTATGACTTCCTTACTGAAGTTTTTCGTAATCATATTTTACTTGCTGGCATTTTCTTATAGTTTGTTTTCGGTTTTTTTTTTTTTTTTTTTTTTAATTTCTTGAATTCTGTTTTAATAAAACCTCAAAAAGATCGGATTCAACCTCTCAACCGTCAGATCTGATCTCATATCATTCTAAACCGTTAGATCAACCGAGGAAGTTGAACCGTCATCCCAAAGCCTATATAAAGGGGACCCTATTTTCTCGTCCCACATCGATCTCAAGCTCTTGCGTGCTGAAGCTCTGTCTCTCTGATTTAAGGCTGTTCCGAACTACAGTTTTCCAGTTCCGAACTTCAGTCTTCTCAGTTCCGAACTTCTCAGAGACTTCTAATCCGAATGTCTGCAGAGTTAGCTTCTCAAGAGATGTCTTCAACCAAGCCCATTTCTCAGTGGTTAGTCTACAGAGAACGGTTAGTGCATCCAAATTTCTTCAGCAACTATGATTCTATTATATCAAAGAATATCAAGCTCAATGGCTGGGAAGATGTTGCGATATCAAAAACCGGCAACCAAGATGAAGTTTACCCAGACTTGCTTGTTGAGTTTTATGAGTCGGTTGCTTTCTTTGTGGAAGACAATAGAGAAAAAATTTTCTTCAAATCGTATGGCAAGACATATAAGCTATCTTACACCAAGGCTGCAAGCTTGGTAGGGCTGAGTTATGAAGGGGAAGCTGAGTTTATCTCGCATGTTCTGCCAGACTCCTTGGGTAGTTTCAACAAGGAGAAAGCCTTAGAAATTCTCGGACTGGATGATGATAAGGCTTCGAAAATTGCAACCCTATCTACAAACTTCCGGATTCTGGAGTTATGGGTGCAAGGGCTTATTGTACCGAGAAAAGGAGACAAGGACAGCTTGAAGAAGAGTGAGATATACATCTTAGATTTCTTGATAAATCTAAGGAAGTTCAACCTGATGAAGCATATCCTTCTTAATCTTGAGAATTTGAAGAAAGGGAATCTGAGAGCTCAGATAGTAATGTACCCGGCAATATTGTCGAAGCTGATAGTTCGGTGCCTTGAGTCCTTCAAGGTTTCTTGCAGTTCTAAGCCGAAAGTTTGCAAGATCATGTTGCTCAGTGATGCAACTCTTAAAAGGATGAATATAGCTTTTGACAAGAAGTCTGGGAAATTTATCGATCTACCTCCTCAAGAAGAAGTGACTCCGAAAGTGGCTGATCCGGAATCGTCTAAGCCGGTAAGGAAGAGGAAGCTGAAAGAAGTGGTAGGTGAAGCTCAGGAACCTAAGTCTAAGGAAGTCCATTCCGCACCTCCTAAGCCTAAGAAGAAGAAGACATATACTGATGAGGTTGCAGCGAAGTGGAGAGCTGACAAGGAAAAGAGGAAGGAAGGAGATCCGCAGTTCGGATTGGATCCCGCAGAGGCTAAGGCTCTGAAAGAAAAGGCTGCTGATGAGCTCGAGAAGCAAGCTAAGGAAAAGAAGCTGAAGAAGAAGTTGTCAGAAGCTGAGGCTGTGCAAGCCTTGTTGAAGTTTAATGAAATGGTTTCAGCAACCATTCCCGTTCCGAGAACTTTTTCTTTGGACTCTCTACCTGAGACTCCAGGAAGAAATCTCGATGATCCGAAAGAGGATGCTGCTAAGAATGCTGACGAAGTTGAACAAGTGGAACAAGCTGAAGAGGTTGCTGAAGGAAGTGGTGAGACAGGAGATGTGCTTAAACAAGTAGATGAATATAAGGGAACTCCTTCGGAACACCTGTCGCTCCGAACATCTGAAGCTGAATCTTCAAAACTAGTTACTCCAGTAATAGAAGGAAAGGAAGGAGAGGAAGAAGTTTCTTATCATGGAGAAGAAGAACATCTTTCACTTGATGCTGCTCAGAAAGAAAATATAGAAGTTGTTGATGAGGAAGATTTGGTTGTTCAAGTTTCTGACAGTGAGAAGAAATCTCCGGAACAGGTTTCTATTCCGGAAAAAGATAAGGGGAAACAAGTTATTGCTGATACCCCGAGTTCAGAAAAGAGTATGAGGAAAGAAGCTGGTAGTTCTTCAAAGAGGAAGTTGGAGCTTATTGGAGAAGATAATTCTCCTAGCAAGATGTCAGATTCGGAATCATCTTCGTTGGGGCACGATTTTGTTGTTCAATCCTTGAAGAAGTTGGTGGGAACCATTCCGACCTTCTCCAGTATTGATTCTCGGTGCCAGATGCTCCAACATACGCTGAATCAGAAAACCGATTCCGTATCCATGGTTATAGATAAATGTGTTGAGATAGAAGCTCAGTTCAAAAATTTCTTCATTGGTTACGAAGCCCATAAAAGATCTTGCAAAAGGATGACTAGCTGGTCGAAGAAGAATGTGGAAGAGATGAGGCTGCTGGATGAGTTTCAGGAGAATGTTAAGGATGCTTTTCAAACCGAGGACAAGAAGTTTCATGAGATGACTGCATCATTCGATGAGAAATTGGCAGAGGAAAAGAACATTCGGAGTCAGGAAGTAAGAGATCTGAATGGAAAGCTCAACTCTGTTAATCAAAGTTGGAAATTTGAAAGGGATCATCGGATCAATTTTCTAGAAAGGATAAAGTCTCAGGAAGAGAAAATGGAAGCTCAGGAAGAAAAGTTGAAGGCTCAGGAAGAAATCATTCAAGCTCAGTCAGCAAGGATAGTTGCCTTAGAAAAGCAAGCAGAGGAAGATCATAAGGACCTCAAAAAGATCAAGACAATTCTCAAGGGGCTTATGTCAAAGGATAAAGATCCGAAATAATCAATCCGATCTTTTTGTTGTAATCTGTTTTTGTTGCTGACATTTCAAATTTAATGAGAATCGTGCTTGTTGTTCTGTTTTGTTGTTGTTACTAATTCTTTCAGGTACTTTGTTATTTTTTTCCATTCCCTCGAAATTCTTTTTGAAAATCACAAAGGGGGAGAAGGAAAAGATCCTTAAGAAAAAGAGGAAATCTAATAAGTGCTTATCAAAGGGGGAGAAAGAAAAATACCCAATGAGATAGAACTCTAATAAGAGTTTGTTTAAGGGGGAGTTTTTATCTTAAAGAAATATCACTCCGGAAATATGAATACGATCCTTAGAGATTCAAAGCCTAAGGGGGAGTTAGTCGTATTCATCTATATTCTTAAACCAAGGGAGATAAGCTTTAATATGTTTCTTTCTTCTTAGAATAGCTTTTTCGTAAGGATGTTTGTGCTTTCCAAAAAGGGGGAGATTGTTGAGTCAATAAGGTTTTCCTTATGAATTTTCCATTCCTTCTTGTTTTGAAAATCACAAACACCTTATCTTTAAGGAAAATCGCTTTTGTAAGGAAAATTGCTTTTATAAGGAAAAATGTTTTCTTAAGGAAAAACGCTTTTATAAGAAAAATTTATCCTTATCATATTTTCATTAATATTTTTTCTTAAGTATGAAATTCGGATTCACTTTCTCGGAATCATTAAAACTGATAAAAAGCATTCTGTTTTAGGGTTCGGATTCTGGACAAGAACTATAAGGAAGTTCCACTCCGAATTCCGGTTATGAATTCTGACTAAGTTCTATTCCAGATTCAGGATACGAATTCTAATGAAGAATTCTCATTACGAATTCTCATTACGAATTCTGAAGAAGAATTCTCATTACGAATTCTAATGAAGAATTCTCATTACGAATTCTCATTACGAATTCCAATGAAGAATTCCCATTACGAATTCTAATGAAGAAATATCATTACGAATTCTCATTACGAATTCCAATGAAGAATTCCCATTACGAATTCTAATGAAGAAATCTCATTTCGAATTCTCATTACGAATTCTGATGACGAATTCCCATTACGATTTCTGATGACGAATTCCTATTCCGAATTCCTATTCCGAATTCTCATTCCGAATTCACTCATTAAACAGAATCTGGATATCATTGTTTTATACACTCTGAATTTGTTCACTCCGAACTTTCACTCCGAAATTCCTATTCCGAACCTTTATGTTAGAGTTTAAAACGATGTCGTACTTTCTGTTACACTTACTTTGTTATAAAACGATGTCGTCCATTTTGTTATAAACTAACCGTTGTCTAAGTGACACGTGTACAGGTCCCTCCGAACTTTAAGGGAAATATGACCGTTGGAGAAGGAGCCGACCTCACCTATAAATAGGAGCTCATTTGAAAAAGCTCACAACGGATGGATGAACATTTGGACTTTGTGCATACATGCTGTTGAAGTGATTTCTAGAGAGAGAGTCTCTTATAAACTCTCAAAGCTTCGTGCGACTCCGAATGTTGGTGATTACATTCGAGGGCTTCCGGGGATAGGAAGACAGAGGTGCCGACTACCTTAAAGATCGAGGGCTTTCTTGCTGAGAAAGACAGAGGTGCCGACTACCTTAAAGATCGAGGGCTTTCTTGGTGAGAAAGACAGAGGTTGCCAACTACCTTGAAGTTGAGGGCTTGCGGGGATAGCAAGACAGAGACACCGATCTTCGTATCGAGGGCTTACCCTGGTGTGGGTAAGACAGACTTGCTTGAAAGTATAAATCAAGGGACCTTTATCCAAGGTTGTTGGATACCCTTCTCTTTGGGTTAAAAGACTATCATCTTGTTACTAGTAGTTCTTCTACTTGTACTTGTTTTATTCCGCTGCATTTTGTATCTTAAGGAAAGTATAATTTTCTTATACTTCCTTACTTACTCTGATTAGTTTAGATTCTATACGCTTTAAGGTAGAATCTCATATTGTAACTTTTGTTAAGTTTCAAATTCCGGAACCATATTTCCGGAACCTACTTTTGGAATCTCTTTCCAAGTTTAGTTCGGTGTTAGAGGTGTTGTGAATTTACTTAGTTTAACTTTGTTAAACTTAGTTCTTTCCTTTTCTTAAGGAAACTCTAGTTATTCATAACTAACTTTAAAGGTTCCAAAGGAATTTTTAAAGTATACAATTCACCCCCCCTCTTGTATATTGAGCATCTCATATTATATTTCGATCCTACAACTAGTCTTGCTTTATTTCTAACTATGACTCCATTTTCATCCCACTTGTTTTTGAATACCCATTTTACTCCAATAACATATGCTTTCTTAGGTCTTTCAACCAAGTTCCAGACTTTATTACTTTTGAATTCATTTAGTTCATCTTGCATGGTTTTGATCAAATCATCATCACCAAAAGCTTCATCAGTGCTTTTTGGTTCTAATTGGGAATGAAGTGCTATATGTTCTACTTCATTCCTTAAGGAACTTCTAGTCCTTTCAGGTTGATTCACATCCTCAATGATACTATCATGGGGATGATTCTTAAGAAACACCTGACATGGGTTTTATAAAACCTATTCATCGACATAGTGTAGAAAGTCTTCTAGGTTAAATGTTTCTGAATCATCTTCTTGAACATTTTCCTTATCATAAGGATCTTCTAACAAAGGTTGATAATTAGTTTTTGAAAACACATCTGAGGATATAGGTTGGTATGGTATACAAACAAAAGGAACATATTCATCTTATTTTATATGTATTGTTTCCTCAATAGTACAAATGTTTTTATTGAAAACTCTATAAGCCTTAGAAGTTGTGGAGTATCCTATGAAAATTCCTTCATCAGATCTTGGTGTGAATTTGTGTAGATTATCTTTAGTATTCTTGAGTAATACCTTGAATCCAAAAACCTTGAAGTAGGAATGTGTTGGTTTTCTACCATTCCATAACTCATAAGGAGTTTTATTAAGAAAAGGTCTAATCAAAACTCAATTTATAGTGTAACAAGCAGTACATACAGCTTCAGCCCAAAAATTTCTTGCTATAGAATATTCACTCAACATGGGTCTAGTTATATCTTGAATAATTCTATTTCTTCTTTCAACTACACTATTTTTTTAGGAGTTCTGGGTGCTGATAAGTTGTGAGTAATAACTTTTCTACTACAAAATGTTTCAAAATCAGAATTTTGAAATTATCCTCCATGATCACTATGAATAGTTTTCAGTGGAAGGTTTTTCTCATTTTTAAATTGTGCCTTAAAACATTGGAAATAAGAAAGAGATTCAGACATGTTTGCTAGAAAATAGACCCATGTAAATCTAGTGTAATCATCAACTAGAACAAACACATAGTATTTGCGTCTAATGCTTCCAGTTTGTGTTAGACCAAAAAGATTTGTGTGAACCATATGAAATGCATCAGTTGTTGAGACTTAACTAGTTGATTTAAAACTAGATTCTTGTTTCTTTCCATATTGAAAAGGTTCAATAACTTTAGAAGAATCAAATATATGCTCTGGTAGATCCTTAACTAGTTTATTCTTAGAGAGTTTACATACGTTTCTAAGGTTATATTTCCCTAGTCTTTTATGCCATAACCAAGAATGATCTTACATTGCACATACTTAAGGTATATCTTGGATCCTAAGGTCTAATAAGTTCAAATCTTAAACATTATCTTGCCTATGGGCAGAGAGAATAAACTCTTCCTTGGAATTGTGTACTAAGAACTTATCATTCCTAAAGTTCACAAGGTATCCTTCATCACATAATTGACTTATGCTAATGAGGTTGTTCTTTAGACCCTTAACAAACAAAACATTTGAAATCAATGTTTTACCAAGAAGAACAATGTTACATATACCAACAATTTCTCCCTGATCATTAACTCCGAATGTTACTTTTCCTCCATTCGTCTTGATAATCTTTTCAAAATATTTTTTTTTCCCAGTCATGTTCCAGGAACATCCACTATCCATGTACCACGTATTGTTGTTGGTAATTCCTTTATTTTCATGAAAATAAGAAAAGAATTTGACTTTCAGAATCCAAAATAGTTTGGATCTGAGATTTTCAGATAACAAAATTTTGGGTATCCACATTTGTTTAGAAAATATGCTTTATGAAACCCAAGATATTGAACACTATTAAAAGAACATTTTTTCCTCCAATGCCCACCACTATGAAACATAATGCAAAAAGGGGATTTAGAAGGAAAAAAATAGTTGTTTATGAAAACTAGTTTTTGGTGAGTATAACCTACTCTAGTAGTGTTTCCTTTAGTTTTAATTTGATCATACATCTTGTAAAAATTTTCATTCACAGAGGTAAATTTTTCTTGATGCTTCTTAGAGAAAAAGTTTCATATTTCACTCTAATGACTAAATTCCTATCCTCATGAACCATTTACTTAGAGTTAGATTTTTCCTCAAAAACATTAATCTTTAAAATAGAATTCATAAGATCACTATAAAGTTCATCCTTATCAGAATTTTCTTTCTCACGGTCCTTTGAAAGTTTTTCTAAAAGCTCTTCTTTATCATTAAGATCTGATGAAAGATCTGAAATATCTTTTATAAGAATTTGTTCTCTAGTATTTTCATTGTCTAATTTTGTAGAAACATTTTAATTTTTTGCTTCAAGTAACTTGGAAAATCTAGATTCTTCTTCATAAGAAGGTTCTTCATTTTCGTAGGATGAAGTGTCTTCATTAGAAGTAATATCTTCGAAATAGTAATTCTTATCAGGAGATAAATTTGTTAAAACCTTGGTATAGAGTACCTTGTCCATAAGACATGTATGTGAAAAATATGTATTAGCAATGAATCCCATATTATTCTGAGATGATGAATCATATTCTGAGGATTCAATTTCTGAAGAGTCTCCACAGCTAGAATTTCAAGTAGTATTAGCTTTCAGAATTTTCTTAGTTTTGGCTTTGTAAAACTTCTTCCTATTCCATTCATAATACCTCTCTTTACTTTCTTTCTTTTTAAGCATAGGGAAATCAGGTCATATGTGTCCACTTCTCTTACATTCATAGCATGTGGCCTATTAATCTTTCTTACCTTCCCTTTCCTTCTTCTTTTACATTGATTGGAAATTCCTTTGACCATCTATCTTGTTCATTATTTGAGCAATATTAGATAACTCATTCTCTAAGACATCACTCTCACTAGATTCGATTGTATAGTAACCTTCTTAGACTTGGATACAGTTACTCTTTCAGGAGTCTTTTCTTTCATGTGATTTAATGTAGTAGTATAATCCATAGTACCATTTCCACTCTTCTTTTTGATGTTGTGAGCATCTCTCTTCATCCTTGAATCATGTTGAAGAAGAGTTCCAAACAGCTCATCTAAGAAAATTTGAGTAACTGTCATGTTCTCATCCATAGCTGTTCTCTTTGATTCCAACACATTGGGCATAATATCAATAATCTTATCCACCATAACATCATCATATAGACCTTTCTCTCCCATATATTGTAAGATGTTCATGATAGTCATAAATCTTTCTCTATTTTTCTTATATGTTTTCCATAAGGAAAGTAAAAACCATGATAATCAACTATCAACATAGCTCTTCTATTCTCAATCACATTATATGTACCAAAATGTGTAAATTCACATTTCTTTCATATACAGTTAGCTGGTTAACAAGAATAAATGTGGCTATATATGTTCCTAGTCATTGAACATAGTAGAGTATTGTGTACCTTATAGTTTAATTGATAATCATGATTCTATTGGTTTTTAAAAGCACTCACTTACTTATTAGGAATTTGATAACCTCTAGTAATCATAACAATGTTATCTACACCAGTATTGATAAAGAAAGTATTCATTCGATCTCTCTAGTGATCATAATCATTGCCATCAAGAATTGGTGGTTTTGTGGGATTTATGTTTTCAATGGAACCAAAATTTAAACCTTCCATTTTAAAAATCTTTCTACACAAAAACACGTTAATAACAAAAGTTTGGATTCATGGAAAATATTCCTAAGAAGGGAAAATAGAGAACAATAAAAAACAGAGCAAGAAAAACTTATGTGTGATTATATGTATTTCAGAGACCTGCTCTGATACCAAATGTAGGATTGGTATAGAGTATAAGGTTTCCAACCTCTGATACCAATTGTAAGATCGAAATAATTATATAGATGCTCAATATACAAGAGGTGTGAATTGTACAATTTAAAATATTCCTTAAACAAGGAAAGATCTAAGTTTAAAAAAGTTAAAAAAAGCAAATTCACAACACCTCTAACACCAATAAAATATTGGGACAAAGTATGATGTTACAAACATCTTGTTCTAGGGACTTGCTTAAATCTGGAAAGTGATTCCGAAAACAAGTTTTGGAAATATGGATCTGTAAATTGAAACTTAACCAAATTTTACAATATGAGATTCTACCTGAAAGTGTATAGATTCTAAATTAATCAGCGTACAAGTGTAATGAAATATAAGAAGATTATACATTCCTTACAATACATAATGTAGAGGAAAAACAAGTAGTAAAACTAAAAGTAACAAGATACAAATCTTTTAACCCAATGAGAAGGGTATCCAACAACCTTGGATAAATGTCCCTTGATTTATAATTTCAAGCATGTCTGTCTTACACACACCAGGGTAAACCCTCGATACGATGATCGAAGACTCTGTCATACTGTCCCTGTAAGCCCTAAACTTCAAGGTAGTTGGAACCTTTGTCTTCCTCAGTAAGGAAGCCCTCGAACTTCAAGGATGTCGGCACCTCTGTCTTCCTGTCCCCATAATCCCTCGAATGTAATCACCAATATTCAGAGTTTCACAAATCATGTCTGCACAACGCAATGTTTGAACAAGCTATTCAATCATTCTGCATGAAGCTTTGAGAGTTTTTAAGACACTCTCTCTCTATAAATCAATTCAATAGCAAATAATCACTAATGTCAAATTTTAGTATTGAGCTCGTTCAAATGAGCACCTATTTATAGTAAAAAATCAAATGGTCAACTCCCTCCTCCAATTGTCATATTTTCCTTGAATTTCGAAGGGACCTGTACATGTCTCACTAAATCATAGTTTAGTTAGAAACAGAATGGAAGACATCGTTTTATAACAAAAAATGTGTAACTGAAAGCACCAGATCGTTTTGTAATGAAACAAGTTTAATAATAAGAAAAAATAATGATCAGAATGTAAGAAAATAAAAGTTCAGAGTCTAACCAAAATAGAATTTGGAGTCTATCATAAAGAGATATTCGGATTCTGTTTTGTAGGAATTCGGAACCTGAATTCTGTGGAAATCCAGAGTCATAATTTCTAAGGAAATTCAGATTCTGGTTTCAAAAGAATTCAGAATCTAAACATACAGAGTTCAATGTAAAACATGTTGAAGTTTGGAGTTGAACTAGTAAATGTTCGGAGTCGAACTCATAGAAGTTCGAAGTCGAACTCATAGAAGTTTGGAGTCGAACTCATAGAAGTTCGGAGTCGAACTTGTAAATGTTCGGAGTCGAACTAGAAAAAGATCGGAGTCGAAATCATAGAAGTTTGAAGTCTAACTAGTAAAAGTTTAGAGTCAAACATGTAAAAGTTCTGAATCGAAATAGTAAAAGGTCGGAGTCCATAATTCAGAGTTGAACTATATGAGAGTTCGTATCCAGAATTCAGAGTCAAACTATATGAGAGTTTGTATCCAGAATTCAGAATGGAACTTCATTAGAGTTGGTATCCAGAATTCATAATGGAACTTCCTTACCATTCATATCCGGAATTCTGTGTGGAACTTCATTACAATTCATATCCAGAATTCGGAGCGGAACTTCATTACATATAATATCCTGAATTCTGATTGGAATTTAATTACAGTTCTTATCCGGAATTCGGATCCTAAAACAGAATGCTTCATATCTATGTATTATATGATATTGAGGTTTTAGGTATGAATCCGATTTTTATACTAAAGAAAAATATTTTTATATATAATGAAATCTAGCTTAGGGTAAATTTCCATAAGGAAGAAAATTTTCCTTAGAGAAGTAAAATATCTATTTGCTTATGTATAGGGTGTTTGTGATTTTCAAAAAAGAAGGAACGGAAATGTAATAAGGAAACCTTTATTGACTCAAATGTTTTCTTAAATATCACGGTACATCTTCATACATCCAGAATAGATAGAGAAAGATCTACTATATGCATTATCTTATAGATCATTATTTTTCTCAAGTGATGAAGGAACATATAGTCTAGTTCCAAATTGGATGACCATATCCTCATCAATGTGGAAATAATTTATCTTCTAATCCTTTACTATTGTCAAATTCTTTTGAGACTATAGATAAACACTTTTTACCTCCTTAATCTTATCTTAAATAGATGCTTTGGAAATCATTTTGACAAGGTAGTATATATTCCCTCCAATGACGATTTCCAATTCCTTATATTGTATATCCAAATAGGGTCCCTCTCAATTAAAATCATAGATAAGGGTAGAAGATCATTTCTACATAGAGAATCAACTACCTTGTTTACCATTCCTAGATTGTAATGAAGAGAGAAATCATAGTCAATGATTAGATCAAACAATATTTATTGATGTATATTTAAAAACATCTATAGGATAAATTAGACACTTGTAATCAGTATATAAGATACACTTCTCTGTATGGATATATTTATAGAAATTTTAATGAAATTTATCATAGTCGCTAGCTCCAGATTGTGCATCAGGTAGTTATACTCTTGGATAATCAATTTTTTTGTGGCATACTGTATCATTTTATTATTATACATGTGTATGAAACGTTATAATTTCATTTAATAAATATTATATATCACAAAAATCTGCAGATCGTGTTAGTAGTGTGAGTATAGGTGTAGTGATTGGCCTCCTATTGAGCTCCTTGAAGATTTCCTCACATTCTTCCATCCAGACCCACTTTACCACTTTCTATGTTAACATAATTAGAAAGATATACAATCATGATAAATTTCTCACAAAACATATATAGTACCATGATAATCCAAGAAAACTATATATTTTTTTGACACTAAAGGGTCTGGTCCATTACTTAATTACATTTATTTTTTAAGGATAAATAGAAATTTCCATACTTGTGACCACATAACCCAATATTTTGAGCTGCCACATCCAAAATTCATACTTACTGAACATAGAATAAATGTTTTATTTCATTAATTTCACCATCAAAATCCTTCGGTTGTATCAGTGTTCCTTAATTCTCTTGGAGTGGATGATAATATCATTGTTAAACACTTCCACAAATTTTTCAAGATAGTCCCTGAAGACTCTATTCATAAAATTCATGAGTATTTCTATGAAATTAATAAGAAAAAAAGAAATATATAGGAAATAATAATTCCCATGACCAATAAAAAAGAAGTGTTCTATATATAATCATTATTCACCTTAATTTGATGATATATAGAATGGAGATCAACCATTGAGAAGTAATAATAATCATGTAGTTGATGTAAAAAGTCATCAATCAAAGGAAGAATGTAATTATTCTTTATGTTGATTTTATGTGGTCCCAGTAATTAATACATAATTGTATTTATCAATCATTTTATTTATAAATAGAACTGGTGCAAACTATGGTGACAAACTATTGATTAGGAAACCTTTGTCCTAGTACCCTAACAGCAACTTCTGTAACTCTTTAATTCAATTGGGGCCATCCTGTAGGGGAATTTTGATATAGGAGTGGCTCTATGTATAATATATATAGATAACTTTGCCTTGTGATATAGTGGAATTGAGCGTAAATAATCAAGAAATAAATCCATGAATTCCCTAAAAATGAGAAATTCCTATAGCCAGATACCTTCATTTGACTCAATAATTTGAGTGAGGCATTCATTTCCAGAGTGCATCAACACCCACATCATTATTGGATTTCCGAAACTTGATTCATTATCTTCCTTTCATTTTTCAAACACCATAGTATGATTCGTAGTATCAATATTTATTTCCCTTTCCCAATAGTTGATTTTTTCTCCTTATAATGATAGCCAATCAAGTCCCAGTATTGTGTCAAATTACACCAAGGGATGTATTATAAATTTTGATGGATGAATCTTCCAACAAACACAAATAAGAGAATATTCCAACACTTGGGGTACAATGATCTCACCACAATGTGTTTTTATGGATATATTTACTTTAAGGTATCGTGGATTTTATTAAATATTTCTAGATAACATAGACATTATAAACAAATGTGTAGAACTAGAATCAAATAAGATTTTTTCAATTCTCTAGTGGATAGGAAGGGTAATTTGTATTTCTTAATTTTATTAATCCACATATATAGTAATGTTGGACTAAAAACTCTGTTTCTAATTTGGTTTTTGTGGTTGCTGATGTTGATTAACATTGTGGATTCAAGGTTTATTTCACTATCTTTGATAGTGACCTTACTCCCTACATATGGACCATTGAACCATTGGTTTTCTCTACATTACTCTAGCACATAGGTCAGGTTCTTCTTATCTCTTCATCATTCATGATCAGGGTGTCCTCTCCGACATTTCAAAAATTTATCTATCCCTTTGACATTGTTCCCATGAGGATTCTTCTCAATAAATTTACATCTGGATAGTGGATCTTTCTTTCTACCTTTTTCATTGGATCCTCCATCATGAAAATCCATATTTCATTTATTATATTTGTATTTGTAGTTCCATTCGAAAACCTCTATTTACACTTTATGATCACTTCGAACCACTTATTTATAACACCAAAATTCATAGATAGTTATAGATTTTTTTAATGTGTGGTTTTAAATAAACAATTAATCTATTTCTTTTTTGATCATTATTGATAAAAAACCCTAAGGTGTATCATCTAAGCCTTTTGAGGTTTTCTTCATATGTTTTGATAGATTATCTTTCATTTTTACTCATATCTATAAATTCTCTCTCTATCAATATAAGATGAGTTTGAGGGAAATACATGTTATGAAATACTTTTTAAGTATTCCCATTCTGTATCTTAAATTTCATCCTTCATCTTGGTGTTCTTTATCAATGCTATCTAATTATGGGCACGTCCATATAAATGATAAATAGCCATATTCACCTACTGCATCTCATAATAGCGAAGCACACAAAGATATTCTCTATTAATTTAACCAATTGTTCTGTGGATGGTGGATTGGAAGATCCATTGAATTTTGAGATTCATTGACAAATAAAGAACTCAATGGATAGTTGATGCTTCTTGGTTGAATTAAGACATTCCACTTGGTTCATGTTATTATTCACAACCTTTTAAAATATGGTAATATTTCCCATGATGTTTTGAAGTCCACCTCTTAAGGAATTTTGAAATTCGTTCGGGTAGCCACTGCAATTTATTTCACATATTTCATTACCCTAGTTGCTCTTGGTTCCCATCATTTTCTGAAATAGAAAATTTACGAACAAAATGTAAGTTAATAAGTCATAAAAAATAATTTATTACTTTTTGTAACGGACACTAATATCATATAAAATTGGATCCCTATATTATTAGTTTTTTTTAAAATAATGAATCCTTGATGATTATATATACTTTGCCTTATCTTAGGTGATTTCTATAATGTTCTCTAACACTAATTCTCAATTTAACTATACCATGACATGATACCAACTATAACTACCCTATGAATTGTACATACCTATTACCTCTTTTTTAAGACAATAAAAACAATAGGGATAAAAATACTATCTAAAAAAGATTATTATCTTTGTAAAAATAGGTTCAAACAATACAAAAACAAAATTAAACATAAACATTTTTTTAAATCCTTCATCTTTATGTTTAAAATCTAAAATTCTCCATAGTAAAAGTAATCAACTAAGGAAAAATATCAATGTAAGGGTTGAGATAATATTCTAATAAGAGGATGAATAATAAACATGAACCAATATAACATGGGTCATAATTAAAATCATTACATATACATATTATCATCTTCATAATCCTGAGAGGAATCAATTATAAAGTCCAGTAATGTGTTAGTGAAAAAAAAGAAACATCATGTAGTGGTGGTAAAATACCACACACAGTTGTAATTAATGCAACCATCATGTTCACACATAATATATGTGAATAAAAAACATCATTATTATGAAAAAATATAGAATGATCTTCATGAATATTACAAACTGTCTCATGAGATTCGTTACATTCCCAATGTATTGGAAGGATATATAATTCTGAGACATCATAACATTTACATAATCATGAACTCCAAAAATATCGTATAAAATTTATAACCATTTAATAACCCCTAAAAATAAATGGGTTTCACAAGGATTTAATTATTAATTAATTCATTAATAAACAGTGGGTTTACTAAAAGAAAATGGAAGATCATATTTGTTTATGAAATCATCAATTTTGGGAAAATAAGAAATATCTCAAGATGAATCAATCTGAGTTTTGGAAAAAATATTTTATTGGGGAATATATATATTTTCATTAAATATATTTTTGAAACATTAATATCTAAAAAAATAAACTTAAGAATAATTAAATAATATATATGGTACATTATCGGAACAACTATTCTGAATTTTTTTTAAAAGAGGGAATCCCTAAAGAAAGAGAGTTGGGTTCCCGAATCCCCCTACATTATCATACTACTAAAAATTAAAGATATATCCATGGACCTATAGAAAAAGTTTTATTGGTTTATGGATATATTTTCTAATTGCAGTGGTTTAATTTAATAATCGTGTCTATACTTTGTTCTTTCTTATTTGGTATCTGGGTCCCCCAATTTGATACTATCATGCTCCTCCCGATGTCTTCTCCCCCCATATTCTTCTCCTCCTAATGAGTTATCCTCCCCTACCTCACTTGTTCATGATCCCCTACTCCCAGACCTAGCCTAATTGTGGTTCCCTCTTCCCCTAACGACTTCTCCTCCCCAACATTTTCTCCTCACCGTGGCGCCCTCCTCCCCGGCGACTTCTCCTTCCCGACCGCTCCTCACTATGGCTCCCTTCTTTCGGACGAACACTCTCACAGCGGCACCCACATCCCAAATACTTCTCTCACAGTGGCAACCTCCTCCCCGGAGACCTTACTCACTACTGCGCCCTCCTCTCCGATGACTTGTCACCACGGTGCCCTCCCCCTAGTTTCCAATTAATGTAGGTAATTTAAACCATATTATTTCATCAATGTTCTGATTTTATGGTTGTACTATGATTTTAATTTCATGTGATTTTTATTTATATCTCCCTTCCTCTTGTATTTATATAAGACAATGGTAGATTATGAGTAGAAGTTGAAGGCATATTGATGTGATGATGTTGAACATATAACGGAACCGTACACAGTGATGTTGATATATGAATTATTGATAATAAAATATATGAGATTGGTATCCTAGGATGTTTTAGGATGTTTAATGTACTTATTCAATAATTTATTGGATTTATAATATGTTCAAGTAGGTTTGAAGATGTTTTGAGAAGGAAAAGTCATGTCTTGGAAGCATTTATTATGTTTTTATGATTAAACTACTATTTCAATAGGATGTGAATCATCAAAATTCATTTTCAACTATATATGTATGAGCATATAGTTATTCTAAGAGAAAAATGGGATTCAAATTGTATAAATGGTAAATATAAAATATTTCCATGTTTCTATAGTTCTAGGTATAAATAATGTCGTAGTGTTAGGAATAGAATAAAGATTGTGTCAGAATTCAATGAATATTTACATGAAATAATGGAATACCTAGAGATTTTATTACAATAATAAAACTATTTCACTGGGTGTTATGAAGCACATGGTGGGTGAAAGATGTATTAAAACATGGATAAGATGAGTAACACATCATATTAGAAGATTTTTTAGGATTAAAAAATCTATATACAAAGAAGAGTGACCCAAAAAATGAGTTTTAAAGGCTGTTATGAAATCCATGTATAAATGACTGAAATGGGAAGTCGAAGAATCCCCACACCATGTATGAAACAATTTTAAGTGATGTATTTTTTGGAGTTCAAAAATAAATATGTAGATAATCCTTGAGAAATCTGATTTGACCTTTTTCATTGAAACTTTTTTACTATTCCATGATTAGTCTTAATGTAATCTCAAGATAGATATTTTATATAGAGACTACACTATAGAAGTTTGAAAAATATTGGTTTACCCAAAATTACATAGTTTTAACGTTGTAATTATTTCGATGTTTTCACCTAAACTTCTCCAAACTAAATGGAGTTCATTGGTGAAGATCTATACAAAGACAATACAACAGATAAAACTAAAGAAGTGGATGTTCAACATATTTAATTTATTTAATTTTAATTGGAAATTAAAATCTATTTACATGAAAATAGAGAGATAAGGATACAATAAATAGCGGAGAAATTATTTTGATAGTATAGATAAAATATAGGAAATGAAATGATAGTTCCAATAAAAATGGAGGCAGAATAAGTAAGGTGATCATCAACATGGGATTTAATGTACATATTAATTAAATAGTTTTATTATTTACTAAAAAGAATTTTATTAAATATTATATGTTTGGGGATAAATTTTTTTAATAAAATATGATAAGAAACAGAAGATAAAAACAAAGGGTTTACTGATCACATCTAGTTGATGGTTGATGAATATATAATAAAACAAGATAATTTCCAATCTGGAAATTTATTTATCTATATTATACCTTCTATTTGAATATTTTATAAAGACTACTGATTCAAATCTTCTTCTAAGGATTTTATTAAATATAGCAATGTGCAGGGGGTGTGGGGGTGCAGGGGGTGTGGGGTTCATGGGGAGGGGGCAGGGGTGTGGGGTGTAGGGGGTGTCCAGGGGAGTAATGTGTAGGGAGGGGTGTAGGAGGTCAAGGGTGAGGGGGGATGTCCAGAAGGGGGGAGGTGGGGGGCAGGGAGTAGGGAGGTGTGTGGGTGCATGGGGGCAGTGTGTGTGGGGGTCCAGGGGAGAGGGTTGTCCAGGTGGTGGGGTGTTCGGGGGGGGGGGGGGGCAGTGTATAGGGAGGGTGTAGGGGGTGAAAGGGGAGGGGGATATCCAGAAGGTGGGGCAGGGAGCAGGGGGTGTGGGGTGTGTGGAGAAGAGGGGTGGGGGTCTAGGGTGGAGGGGTGTCCAAGAGGGGTGGTGTTCTGGGGGTAATGCGCAAGGAGGGGCATGGGTGCAAGGGGAGGGGCTATCCAAGAGGTGGGGGCCGGAGCATGGGGTGTGGTGGTGCAGGGGGGTAGGGGGTGTGGGGGTCCAGGGGGGATGGGTGTCCATGAGGGGGGAGTCCAGGGGGCAGCGTGCATGGAGGTGGGCAGGGGGTGCAAGGTGAGGGGGCTATCCAGAAGGTGGGGGAAGGGATAAGGGGGTGTGAGGGTGTAGGGGCAAAGGGTGTGGGGGTCTAGGGGGAGGGGTGTCTAGGAGGGGGGTTTTGGGGGCAGTATGCAAGGAGGGGGTCGGGGGTGCAAGGGAAGGGGGCTGCCCCTGAGGGGGGGCAGGGAGCAGATGGTGTGGGGTGTGGGGGTGCAAGTGGAAAAGGGTATGGGGGTCCAGGGGGAGGGGTGTCCAGGAGGGTGGTGTTTGGGGGCGTAGTGTGTAGGGAGGGGGAAGGGGGTGCAAGGGGAGGGGCTGTCTAGGTGGTGGGGGAATGGATAATGGGGTGTGGGGAGTGGGGGTGCAGGGGGGCAGAGGGTGTGGGTGTCTAGGGGGAAAGTTGTCCAGGAGGGGGGGTGTCCGGGGGTGGGGGCAGTGTGCAGGGATGGGATCAGGGGGTGCAAGGGGAGGGGGTTGTCTAGGAGGTGAGTGCTGGGGAGCAGTGTGTCAGGGGCCGGGAGGGGGCAACGGTTGTGGGGGTGTAGGGGAGGTGGATGTCTAGGGGGGTCAGGGGGCCGTCCGGGGGGTGACCAAGAGGGAGCGGGAGGGGTGTCCAAGAGAGGGGTGTTCCATCATAGAATTCTATAAATAACATAATAGGTCATTTTTCAAACATATAGGTTTTAATGTACGTGTTAAAAGTACACCAAAATAATCTTATGTGGTCAAAAAAAGGTGAGACTATTCATGATTTTTTATAATTTTAAACATTTATGAATTCCCTTATGCATAATATTTGTTATTATTTAATTATTGAAATGTTATTGATGGTTACTTATTATCTTAGCAAATAATACATATAATGTTAAGTCATTTTCTTGCTTATTTATTTAATGTAAGTTTTTATCCCTCAGAATGGCTAGATACTAGATGTACAATGTTGATCAGAACACTAATGAATTTCAGAAAGATATGAGATATTTATTGTACTTTTCAATCACTAATGATTCATATGTTGGATAGATTCGATGCATGTGTTTCGATTTTGTTGGATGACCATGGTTAACTCATGAATAAGTGAGTTACCATATCACTAAAAAAGGTTTCCATAAAAAATATCATGTGTGGTATCACAATGGAGAAAAAGGAACAAGTGGTGAATGACATCGATTGAGTGGAAA
This sequence comes from Viscum album, assembly GCA_963277665.1. NCBI lineage: Eukaryota > Viridiplantae > Streptophyta > Magnoliopsida > Santalales > Viscaceae > Viscum > Viscum album. The sequence continues at coordinate 332,948,029 of OY728128.1, forward strand.
ATATTGGTATGAAAAATATGATTTCTGATTGGTTTCTTTTTGATTATTAATCAAACTCTTCATGTAGACCAGTGCACGAAGAAATGAATATTGGAACATAGTTTTCATCTATTAATCTGTATGATGACATTGAGAGTGTTAGAAATCTGATGGAATATGAAAATACCCTAGTATATCAGGCATGTGAAAAAATGAGTAAACATGAGATTTCAATGTGATTATATCATGGAAAAACAATGTATGGATTTATTAAAACTGCAGTTGACTATCTACTTAAATTTATTAAGGATTTACTGCCTGATGATGGATGAATTCTAGAAAATGATTACATGGCATCAAATTTGGTGGAAAAATTTGGATTTTCATCTATTAAGATTCATTCATGACCCAAATATTGGTGTCTATTCTAAAAGGAAAATGCAGAGTGGAGTCAGTGCAAATAGTGTGGCACGTCAAGGTGGATTTTTCGATTGCATTCTTCCTCAGGCATTCTTCTCATCCCTTTTATTAGTATAACTCATTCCGAATATATCATTATGAGGTTTTATTGTCACAATGTCTTCATAAGAACTGGATTTCTTGTGTGTGTTATTTCTCATGATAGGTTGTGTCTGTTGATTGTGATGCATGATATGCAGAGTACTAGAAACAAAACATAACAGGGCAGAAGGTAGGGGTAGGGGGAGGTCTGCAAGGCATGGGGTAGGGGGAGGGTGGAGGGGGCAAGGGGTAGGGAGCATGGGGGAGGTTTGCAGGGCACATGGCAAGGATGGGTGGTGGGGGACACGGGGTGGGTGGAGGGGGAAGGGGCAGGGGGCAGGGGTTCAGGGGTTGGGGGCAGGGGGTTGGGGGTAAGGGCAGGGGGCAGGGGGCAGGGGGAAGGGGGCAGGGGTAGGGGCCAGGACAGATGGGGGCAGGGGGCAGGGGCAGGGGGCAGGGCGGAGGGGGGTCGGGGGCAGGGGCAGGGTGGAGGGGTCAGGGGCAGGGTTTATGGGGAGGGGGGAAGGTGGCATGGGGTAGGGGGATGGGGACAGCAGGCAGGGGCAGGGGGCAGGGGGCAGCTGGTATGGGGTAGGGGACAGGGGATAGGGGATAGGGGGCAGGGGCAGGGGGCAGGGGGAGGGGTGGAGGGGTGGAGGGTCAGGGGGAAGGGGGGGTGGGGGCTGGAGGGGCAGGGGGAACGGGGGGGGGGGGAAGGTCTGTAGGGTAGGGACAAGGGGTAGGGGTTGTACATGCACCATTGGTATTGAATGTGATTTCACATATGTTTAGATTGTAAGTGCATTTTAATAATTCTCATTATTTCCTTCCATTCTGTTAGACTTCATTCTCACATGCATGCACTTGCATCTATTTTTGTTTTCATCTTTTTTGTGTTCTATATGGCCAGGTTTCTGCTGAATCAATGATTGGGGTGAGTGAGGCCAGTAAATGGGCACAAATTTCCAAGGTTTTAAATCAACTAGGTTTCCATTTTTTTAAGCTTGTTTAATTTTCAACTTGTATAATAGATACTTTTAGTCATTTTTTTCACATGTTCTTTACAGGTATTTGAGTATGCCAATAACTCAAAATTGAGAAACATAATCCTTGATGACATTGAGAGGTAATTACAATCAATTTCAACTTAATACTAATTTTGGTCCATTCATTTGACAACCACTGTTTTTTTCTTTTTAGATCAGGATTTCGAAGTACATTGCCTTTGGAACTCTTTTTTTCAATATTATTTCTCAACTGCTGATGGCCCTTTTGAAATGATGTCCTCCCCAGGCATTCTTCTCATCCCTTTTATTAGTATAACTCATTCTGAATATATCATTATGAGGTATTATTTATCTCAATGTATTCACAAGAACTTGATTTATTGTGTGTAAGCGTTCCCATGATAAGCAGTGTCTATAAATAGGGATGCATGCTATGCAGAGAACTAGCAACGAAACATACCCGGGCAGGGGGAAGGGGGTCGGGGGCAGGTGGAGGGGGAGGTCTCTAGGGAAGGGGGCAGGGGGAGGATGGAGGGGGCAGGGGCAGGGGGTTGGGGGAGGTCTGCAGGGCTGGGGGAAGGGGGAAGGGGCATGGGGTGGGTGGATGGGGGCAAGGGGTTGGTGTAGGGGGCAGGGTAGGGGCTGGGGTAGGGAACCAGGGAAGGGGGTCAGGACAGGGGACAGGGGGTAGGGGTAGGTGGAGGGGGAGTGGGTAGGGTGTTAGGGGGCAGGGGGTAGGGGTAGGGGAGCAGGGGGCAGGGGGCAGGGGGTAGGGGACGGGGGGCAGGTGTTGTGCAGGAACCAATGGTATTGAATGTGATTTAACATATGTTAAGATTCTATATGCATTTTAATAATTCTCATTGTTTCCATCCATTCAATAAGAATTCATTCTCACATGCATGCACTAGCATCTATTTATGTTTTCATCTTTTGATGGGTTCTATATGTATAGGTTTCAACTGAATCAATGATTGGGGTGATCGAGGCCAGTAAATGTGCACAAAATTTTCAAGGTTAAATATCAACTAGGTTTCTATTTTTTATTCTTATTGAATTTTAAACCTGTATACTGAATACTTTTAGTCATTTTGTGCACCTGTTCTTTTTAGGTATTTGAGGTTGCCTATAAATTACAATTAAGCATCGTAATCCTTGATGACATTGAAAGTTAATTATAATCAATTTAAATGCAATACTACTTTTGGTCCTTTTGTTTGATAACCATTGTGCTGTTCTTTTTAGTATAGGCTTTCTAGGTACATTGCCATTGTATATCTTTTTTCAAATATTATTTCTAAAACACTGATGGTCCTTTTGAAATGACTTCCTCCCAAGGAATTATTCTCTTCCCATTTATTAGTATAACTCATTCCAGATATATCTTTATGAGGTTTTATTTGTCTCGTTGTCTTCACAAATACTGAATTTCTTGTGTGTATTATTTTAGGTGATTAGATATGACTATGGATCGAGATTCATTCTATGTAGAGAACCAGCAAAACAAATAGCAGGGTGGGGGTAGGGGCAGGGGGAGGGGGTATGGGGAGGTCTGTAGGGAAGGGTGAAGGCGGGAGGGTGGAGGGCGGCAGGGGGCAAGGGGCAAGAGGGAGGTCTGTAGGGAAGGAGCTAGGGGAAAGGGGAAAGGGTGCAGGGGTGAGTGGAGGGGGAAGGGGTGGGTAATGGGGGGTAGGGGCAGGGGGCAGGGAGGAAGGTGTAGTGGGTAAGGGGGTAGGGGCAGGGGGTAGGGGGCAGGGGGCGGGGCAGGGGGTAGGGGCAGGAGAGGTCTGCAGGGCAGGGGGCAGGGGGTAGGTTGGAGGGGCGTAGGGGGAAGGGGGTGGTCTACAAGGGGGTTTTCTGGGTAAGGGGAGGGAGAGGGGTGTAATGGGGTGGGGTAGTGGGGAATTAGGGAAAGGGGGTGGGGCAGGGGGTGTAGGTGTAGTGGGGAGGGTTGTGCAGGGTGAGGGGGTGTGCAGTGGGGAGGGGGTGTGCACCCTGGATTGTCCTACCATTCACAAATCCATGTTGTTAATCTAAAATCCAATGATGTGGAAGCTGGTACAGATGTGTGTTAACCACACTAGATAAAATAGAATTTTATATTTAATTTAATGATTTGGTGAATTTAAAAAAACTATGCATAAGAACATCAGGGCATGACCAATGGATAATGACATGACTCTCCTTCTAGACACATCTCGGTGTGACCCACTGGCCCACAATGTTTTTCTAAAAGTGATATATAACCTAAATCCAATTTTTATATGATAAAAATGGGTGATCATATTTAATTATAGATGGATTCATAAAGGAATTTAAATTATATCATGTATGTGATAAATGCATTTATCAAATCAAATGATTATGGGATATATAAAGGGGTAAGAAAATTTTATTTTCATAAAACTTCAATCACAATCATAAAGCATTATTGGGATAGTCATCCAGAAGGCATTGAATGTGATTTAATACCATATCATTCTTAATCCAATGAAATCATAATCTAAGGTTAGTGTAATTCAAAAATTGTTGTTTCCTGGATTATTCATGCCATTGGTTTTGAAATTTTTGGTAATCCTGCTTCCTCCACATTTTCTGCAGGGCAGGGGTAGTGGGGGTTAGGGGACAGGGGACATGGGTAGGGGGCAGGGGTAGGGGGTGGAGGGTGGAGGTGGGTAGGGAGAGGGGGCATGGCGAGGGGTGGGTGGGGGGGCAGGGGAAAGGTGCAGGGTGGAGGGGCGTAGGGGGCATGGGAAGAGGCAAGGGTAGGGGGAAGGGGCAGGGGGACGGGGAATGGGGCAGGGTGCAGGGGGGGAAGGTGTAGGGGGACGGGGGTAGGGGCCAGGGCAAGGGCAGGGGGCAGGGGGCAGGGGCAGGGGAGGTCTGTAGTGTAGGGGGTAGAGGTAGGGGGGTCTACAAGGCAGTGTGTAGGGGGGGGGGGGGGTGGAGGGGGTAGGGGGCATGGGGCAGGGGGAGATCTACTGGAAGGGGGAGGGTGGAGGGGTTGGGGGAGGGGGAGTGGGGAGGTCTGCAGGGAAGGGGCAGGGTGCAGGTGTGGTTGAAGGGGGTAGGGGGAAGGGTGGTGGGGGTATGGGGTTGGGGCAGGGGGCAGGGGGCAGGGGGCATGGTGCAGGGGGATGTCTGCATGGAAAGGGGAGGAAATAGGGGTAGGTCTGTAGAGAAGGGGACATGAGAGAGGTCTTCAGGGCAGGTAGAGGTGGGAGGGGTGGTTGGAGGGGGCATGGTGGAGTGGGGAGGTCTGTTGGGCAAGGGGCATGGGGTGGTCTGCAAGGGGGTCTGCAGGGCATGGGGAGGGGGAGTAGGTGCAAGGGGGTGGGGCAGTGGGTAGTGGGATAAGGGGGTGGGGCAGGGGGTGTAGTTAGTCTCTATTGGATTATTTAATCTTAGATAAGATTTAATAGCCATTACTTATCCAGATTAAATATGATAGTTTAAATTACATTAGATATATCCAAATACAACACATTTCATCAAGACATTGTAAATATATTTTCCTTTCTTCTAAATTTAGGTAAACTCTGAACAATAAACAAACAATTTTGTGATTATTATTTTACTAAAAATAACATGATGTCATGTTTTTAATGTTCGAACAAATTCCAAGAGAGAATATTGATCAAGAAAAGAACTCCACATATTATGTTATCTTGCGACATTCAATGTTCCTAATTTATTTTGTTATACAATAACTTTAATTTATTTCCATATATATGTTTCTGTTGTACTACATGGTTGTCGATGTATCAACCATGTCTTTTTGTGCTAGGCAAGGATAACAGTTTGGATCATTCATACATGAATGTCTCAACTATATATCCTTACTAAAACCTTATCAATAATGCAAATATTATAATACCATATAGTTTCATACTACTGACAATTTACAAGACCATTCCCTAAAAAAACATCCTCATAGCTTTTCCAATATTTCTAGGAATGATGGGTGATCTATCTAGGGGGTGGGGTCTATTCAGGAATGAGGGGGGTCTATCCAGGGGGTAGGGGCTTTCCAGGAGAGTGGGGGGCTATCCAAAGGGGTGTTCAGGGGGGGTGCAATGTGGGTCTGCAGGTGGGGGGGAGGGGGTGCATGGTGGGTTTGTAGGTGGGGTAGGGGGTACAAGGGGGTCTCTAGGAAGGAGGGGGGATTGACTAGGGTGTGTGGGGAGTCTGTTTAGGAAGGGGGCCTATCCATGAGGGGGTTTGGGAGGGGGATCTGCAGGGGGAGGGGCAAGGGTGGGTGGGGGAAAGGGGGTGGTGGAAAGGGGGTGGGGGGAAGGGGTGAAAGGGGAGTCTAGTAGGGGTGGTGCAAGGGTTGTGTCCAGCAGGGGTGGTGTAAGGGGGTGTCCATCAGGGGTGGTGCAAGGGGGTCCAGCAGGGGGCAAGGGGTGTGAAAGGGATGTGTAAGGGGGTTGTTGTCTCGGGGGTCCAGTAGGGGGGATGCTGTCCAGAGGGTCCAGCAGGAGGGATTCTATCTAGCGGGGTCCAATAGGTGGGGCTTTTGTCCAGGGATGCCTAGTGGGGGCGAGGGGGTGCTGATGTGCAGGGGGCCCAACAGGGGGGTCTGCCGGGGGGGGCTGTTGTACAGGGGGGGTCCAGCAGGGGGGCTGCGGTCTAGTGGGATCCAGCAGGGGGCTTCTGTCCCTGGGGGGATGTAGTCCAGGGGGGTCTAGCTGGGGGGCTATTGTCTAGGGGGGCTGCTGTCCAGGGGGTCCAGTGGGGGATGGTTTTTTATGAAATGAGAAGGGTTTTAGCCAGAGTTTCAAAATGTGGCTAAACCCCTATATCCACATTTCTTTGATCCATGGTTAGTATTGTCATGGTTATAGGTCTATAACCACAGTTCGAACCGTGGCTATAGGGATATAGCCACGGTTTGAACCTGTGGCTATAGGTTTTTCCCTATTTCCACACCAATTCTAGCCATGGTTTAATGAACTGTGGTTATAACCTATCGCCATGGTTTTTGGGGTTATAGCCACGGTTCCAAACAGATGCTATAGCCTAATTTTCTAGTAGTGCCTCAAAATTAATTCTGCACTGTCACTTAATATCCCTAATAATCAAATTAGATTCATTAATTCCAAAATAAATAAAGAATTATAAATGTATATGATTTAATTTAAAATATATTAATTTCATTTATGGAAATTTAAATATGTTATAGAGTTTTATTTTTTTGTTTTGGGAGTCTTCATGTGAAGGTTTACAGTCAGTTCTGTTGAGTTTAATTATAGGATTTCTATTCAATTGGAATTAATATAGCATCATCAGAAAGAAAAGGTTTTAATATTATTCCATTATTTTGAATTATCCCATATAATTTTTTCTTTATAAGAATGACTGATTATTTAAAACGTTTATTACAATTTTTAATTTCTTTTGGCTATTTTTCAGACCTTAATGAACTAGTTACATTTTATTATAATATGATACCCGTTATAATATGTATATAAAATATTATTTAACCATAATATTGGTTTCATGACCATCCATGAAGGCAGTAATGGAAAATGAAAACTCCTCATCCAAGAAGACAGTGAATCACAAAATTAGGGAGTATGTTTTCAATTTTACAATAAAAGGATGATAGAGGGAATTTTAGTATGGATATAACATTAAAAAAATAAAATTAATGTATATATATAATACTTATTTTAAAATATTACTTTCGATATTGTATATTTGTAAAGGAAATGAAATGAAAATAAACTAAAAGATAAATAAAGAGGATTTTACCTCTTAAATGTTGTCTCATTGAAAATATCCTTAAAGAAAAGGTTTTTTTATTTTATTGAGGCCAAAAGTTATTGGACGTGGGGAAGATTCATTGTAAAGGAATTGGTCATAATTTATGAAATCTACAAGGAATATATGATTTTAGGATATAAATTTGTGAGCGGTGGTGTTATAGAGGGAGGACAAGGGTGTTTTTGATTATTTTATCCATCAAAATATTATTTTGGCTCAATACTATAAATAGTGTTGATTTATCTGAATAAATATAGTAAATATTTCTTGATATATTGAACCAATGAGATCCTATATCATTCATGATATAATGACTCATGTATTTGTATTAAAATGTTTAATACTATAAATTAAAATATTTCAATATTCCCAAAAATTTCATTTATTTTGGAAAAATAAAAAAAATTCACCTGACCCTTTTTCAGCATTTATATTTATATAAATGGGCTCTATTTTATAAAATTGTTTCAATAAATATGAGAAATATAATTTTTTTATAAAATCATCATTTATTCAAAAAATAATGATTTTAATATTATATTTGATTTTATAACCAATTTTAAAATTAATTAAGGTCTCATAAAATTCGTTTTTTAATTATAATTCAAAAAAATATTTATTTATGAGTCTATTTAAATAAAATAAATTTTGTTTATATCATTATATTAATTATAAAATTTAAAATAAAAATTTATGTTTAACAAAAATTCCAATAGTTAATTTTTTATTTTTGAAAAAAAAATTTACTAATAAAAGGATATAAATTTGTCATATTTTAATTTATAATATAACTAATTTTTTTTATAATATCGTACGTGTGGTTTTTATTCTAATGGATAGATTATTATTCCTAATTGTCATATTAAAATTCCATTGAAAAATATATGGATCATTATAGCCACCTCTATAGATATTCAGGTGTAGAGTTCAATATATATATTGGGACACTTTTACATATAAGAGATAGTCTGGATCCATGGAGTTACCTCAATTATTATTTTAGATCACGATGCTTGCATTATGTCACAATTATTGAAAGAAATACAGGAGGCCTTCGAGACTCTATTTTGTTTGGGCATAGTGTTTCACCCCTTGAATGTGGCCTGACTAAGGAGACACTTCAGGTTGCATGCTTAAATGATAGACTTCTGCCATAGTTTGGAGAATCACCCACCCATAATGGAGTTTGGTTCCAATAATAGCTACCATTACACAATCAATATGGAACCATATCAATCCATGTATGGGAAACCCTATAGGTCACCACTTTTTTGGATTAATCAATGTGAGTCAGCTCTCATGGTCCTGAGTTGGTTTGAGCTACGATAGTCATTGTCCATATCAACTAGTAGTGGATGATGAATATATAGAGAATTTATAATTACAATTTAGAAAGATGAAAGAGGTCTTTGGAGTTTCTATAGAGAGACCATTTGTTCATTAAAGTCCCTCCTCAATGTTTTTTTGTTGATTTTACCAGGGCTGGACATTATCATTAAGATTCATTAGCCCTTAATATATAATATGTAATGTTGATGAGGGGTCAAACTTATTGAAACTATCATTGTAGTCAGAATGGCTACAAAAAAAACGTCCATGCGTCACAGCTGGGGAGATATGTGCATGACATGTCACATGTTATCAACTAGGGTGGGGTCAACACAGAGGATAGAGATGCCTTTAAAAAGTACTCAATGGATAATATTGATCAGTAGGAGAAGATCTTATGTGGGATATAAATTCATTTTCTATATGTCTGGTAGATTGTTGAAAATCATCCAGATAGAACATGAATGTAAGAGACCCATATATGGACTCAATACCCAAATTATTTTGAGTAGTCGCATTTTTCTATTTGGGATGAATGTCCCTATGGTGGATAGAATGTAATATTTCATTATTATAATGAAAATCATTTAAATGTATCAAACAATATTTTTAGAGGTCAGTGTTGCGATTGTATGAGATACCAAAGCTCGGTGATCCTATAATTGAAATTCGCGAAAAATTAAATATATTGATATCACACATGAGATTTTTTCTTGAGAAAGATGAAGAATTCCTAAACAGATTATTGGATCAAATATTTGATATATCCATATAGTAATTAATTTAGTATTTACCATAAGCATGACATAATATTTTTCGATGTCTAGTTTTTGTGAAAAAGTTATCAAGGACATAAATAATTAATTAGTTAATTAATTAACTAATATTATTTAATTTGATGCAAGAAAATAATATTCCACTATTTAATTACACTTATGGCCAATTCCCTAGGATAGACACATAACCATGTGAATTGAGAGAGGGAATTGAAGGGTGTCTTGGAGAATAATAATGACAAGTCAAGGATCGTCCATGTCAATGGTAATCAAAGATCTTTCTAATGAAAATAGTGTGGATTCTTTCTTCATCATTGATTGATCAATCATGGTAAGAATTTATTATGTGTATTGATCCACATTTTAGTATATGATGATGAAAACAAATCATTCCACTGACAGATTAATTCAATAAACAATTATACTATGGGTATGGTATTGTTATGATGGGAATAAAGGCATTAATTTTACTGTTTAATTAGTATATCTCACTCATTGTTATAATATAAACTAATCAAGGACAACGTGAACATTAGTCGAGTTTCATTCTTCTAGTTTTTTTGTACATTTATTCACCATTCATCATTCTTTCATCATTAATGTTCATTTTGGTAGGTGGTTCAACAAATACTCAGTGATCAGTCATTGAACACTAATTTGGTGGGGTAAAGGATTGATATTACAGTTCCATGGTTTTATTAATGATGGGATCGAGATGCAATGGTAGTGGTAGTGGGCTGGGTTGGGATTTTGGGATCCCCAAATATAGTTTTGGAATCTATTGGTTGAATAACTCTATGAAAAAGGTTTCTTGATGTCACGAACCAAATCAGGTCGACCCTGAACCGGGCACCCAATCCAGTCCATGACCTGGCCCTGAGAGGCATTCCCGGTCCTCCCGAGCTAGAGACAAGTGCCAAGGAATCAATAGAGGAAAATTGAGAATTATTTTTCCCAGTGAAAATAAATAAAGTAGCGGATCATAGAATAACAAAAATTAAATAAACCACACAAAAAGAAAGAATGACCAACAAAAACTAACTAACCTGACCATGACCAAAACATCACATGACTCCGAGAGTTGCTCACCAAACCACAATAATCTCTCTCCCACGGAAAGAAAGCTCATGTCAACCAGCAACAGAAACAAAAAATAGGAAAACACTATAGGCTTGAGTATTAAAACTCAGTAGGCATTCCAAACAAACTATTCCCATTGCACTACCATTATATAATGAAATTCACTAATTCCTGGTTTGAACTAAATTATATAATGTATGGGTTTCCACACACACACTTTTTTTTCTAAAAAAAGTAACCGTCCATTGCCATATTTAATTTAAAAACAAGTTTAATGTTTGAAAGGAATAGGTGCATTTCGTTTTAAAATATTTTTGTGAACAATTTAGAAATCAAAATTTCAGTTGATAGTAAAAAAAAGAAAACCACACACAACACACAATAATGGTAATGGAAAAATTGGCAAACAGGGTCAGCAACCGAACTAGACCTCTCAATCGTCTTCCACATACAAACAAAAACTCAAGGAAAAATTGGTCGAACCTAGGAGCTCATGAAAAATCCAGGACATACTATACATGTGACTCATCCTGAAGGAATTCCTACTCTGGATGACGTCATAATTCCCTAATGCCCCGTGTTTCCATACATTTCCTTACCAAGGGGCCCAATCCCCTAGTAGAGTATAATACATACAAAGGGTCACTAGGCAGTGCGTAAACTAAAATAGTGCAGCAATCTTTCTCAGAAGATTCACTTACTATGTATAGATCCCATGTCAACACATATAATAAATAGGATAGGGGTGAGTCAACAAAGTTAATCAAGTAGCACAAACATCACACACAAATCATGCAGTCAACGTACAAAAAATATCATCATTGAGTCACCCCAAAGAGAGTTTTTCAAAATAATTTATTTTATTAAAGTGCCAAATGGGCCGTCACCAATTTAAAGAAAATCCACATTTCTCAAGAGAACCAATACACTTGTTCACACTTAAAAATAAATCATTTATTAATAAACCAGAACTAAATTTTAAATTACATGAATTATGCTTAAAGGTCAAATGGGCATTCTTTCACTATTGGGTGTCCGTTCATCAAGAAAATATTTCAAGTGATGTGTATAAATTAAACGACTCTTATTACACTAAATAATCATTAAAAAACAAATTATGTTATATTATTTCCCATTTTTTAAAATAAATAAAATATCAAGAAATTAATAATTTCTAAATTTAAAGTGGATTACAATGGGTGACCTACCTCAACTCACTGCTCGAACATGCTGGCGCATCGTGCCTCGCACAGGCGAACAAGCACACGCAGGCCGACAACTTTAGTATAACAGAATTACGTCACCAATGCACTCAAAACCCCAGAAAATATGAAAAAACACGAAAACACAAATTCAAAATAATCTAATCAAAAGGAATAAAAATTGTCACCTCAGCGTGTAAGCGAGCAGGACCAACAGGATCACACAAAATGGAGAATGATTGAGCGCAGTGCCGCGGGCTTTCTATATCAAAAAGTCAAAACTATTCATAAAACAAATAACACACAAGAACATGAGTAATATAATCCAAGTGAACAAAAGCACACAACTCACCTAAACCCCAGCTCAGAGGAAATGATCTAAGTGAAGAAGGGAGGAGTCAGCACAGGGGTGCGCTCAATCAAAGGGATTGCGCGAAATAGGAATCAACGGGTAAGGATACTGAAGAAAAAAGCGGCCTAACTGGGAGGGTGTGCAATGGCCGGACAAGAGGCATGTCAGCCAAAAGCGTCCATGTTGCACTAGTAGGGCAGGCCATATAGTGTCTGTCGGGTCGGTAAGTGAAGGTATATGGAATGAATCATTGTGAAAGTGTCATATTTTTCATATTATGTAGGTGTATGAAATGATGGGTATATATATGTGGGTTTTTATTAGAGGAGGGGAAATGGATTATTTTGGCTTGTTGTAAGTTGGAATATCTTACCTTGTGGATGAGAGTTCTTCCAGGAGAGTAGCTGGAGTCCCCTAGCTCATTCAAAGGACTCTGCTATAACTCAGTTTTGAGACTGATCGGGTAAATAGTTATTCTAGATTCTTAATCAAACTCACTCATCTTGATTAAATATCTACCAAGTAATATGGGCAATTCACCAGCATAACTCTCCCCAACTATTTACAAGAAAAGGTCTTTGAACTCTGGAAACCATTCTAGCCAATTCACAAGGAATGAATACGCATCCTCGGCTAAATTAACGATGATCACATCCATGTGCATTTTTTTTAAACATCAAATTTTAAATGATGATATAGAAATTCCTTGGAAAATATTTATTAATATTACCCTCCAAGATACCGCTCCTCATGCTAGAATCCAAGGAAGTGTTGGTGAAGGATAACTCAACTCTAGTAGGAGATTCCACGAATAGCAGATTGGCTTCTGCGATGTTAGAGAAACATGCTAAATTTGAGTATAGGGGTGTCTCATCAATCACTACAATCCAGGTTTCTATATAAATTTAATGATGAAAATACAAATTTTAAGAGACAGTCTTGGGTTCATGAAGGGATTCACGACGTACCTCTTTACCGAGAGAAGCTATTCAAGTGAAGTCCAGCCCCACCTTCATCAACTCTTAGTGGACCCAACTCTGTAGGGGCACCATATTCGATGGATGAACAAACATGGCCTCCATTAATCCAGAGAAGAAGATTATTATTCCTTTGGTACTACTAGGAGTGTTGAGCTTCAAAGAACCAGTAGAATCGTTCCCTCTAATGTTCTTGGTTAACGATTATGTAGCCTTAAAAAATGGGAAATCGGTGGGGTCGCTGGTTAACTAGGAAGGTTTATTTCTCTCTCGGATTCCTTGGAATTCTCCAAACTCCTTACATCATGTGATGAGTGGATGAGGGTGAAAATGAAGGAAACAAATAGAAACATATGCATGAGCTGGAGAAAGCTTCCTTGAGAAATTCAAGGGTGCTACGTGATTAGGATATGGGGTGGGGGGGGGGGGGGTGTCGGCGCTGCAATCGAAGGAAGAAGGTGCTGGGCAGGTGTTGCGGGTTTGAGTAGGAGGAGTCCAAGTACGTCCGGGGGGGTGAGTTGTGCCACTAGAAGAGGGATCCGGTGAAGAGGGAGATTTGTGGCTAGTGTTCGATGCAGCAAAAGAGTAGGGAGTAGGGCAGCGAGGGAGCCAGCGGGCTGCAAGGGAGAAGAAGATGGGAGGCCAAAGTTGGCTAGGGCGCAGTGCAGGAGGTAGGTCGTGTGGGAGAGCAGGAAGTAGGTAGGGGGGCATCATGCTTCTGAACATGAAGGCCAGGAGGGAGGGCTCCAGTAGGGGAAAGCTGGTGTAGCACGAGATAGAGGAAGCTGCTATGGGGATAGGAGAATACTAAGGGGGGTGGCAGTGCAGCAAGGATCAAGGGGAAGAGAGAGAAAAAAATGCAGAGAAGAGGTAGGACTAGAAGGAGATAAAAAAACAAAAATAAAAAATAAAACAAATGAAAAGGAAAACAAAAACAAAAATAATACACATAATAATAAATAAAACAACTTTAGCAACAGTATAAAAATTATAAAAAATAATAATCTTAATAATAAAAATTGTTTAATAATAATAATAATATTAATAATAATAATACAATTAAGAATATTAATAATAATACCAATTAAAATTATAAATAAATAAATAAACTCCTTTATCTTTAATAATAATAATTAAAATTATTAACAACCAAGATAATTTTAAATAACGCAATAAATTACAAAATATATTCATTTTAATTTTTTGAAGACAGGCATATCGTGATTTTTTCTGGGCAAAGTCATGCGAGGTTTCTAAAACACGGTTCGCACATACGCCCAGCGACATCAACTCAAAAACGTGCGCTTTTTGACAAGACTCAAGAATCTCATTTGGGATTTAACCCAAACCTCGAAAAGTATTATAAATGCCAAATAAAATCATAAAAAAATAATAGATGGGTAGTTTTTGACACTTTATCGATTCAGTTAACCATAAATTGGATCTCTAGTTGATATTGATTTTGGTTGTCTTAGATCAATGGGTTACTAAATGTTTCATTAAAGAAATCATGGTGGTAGTGGCGAAGGAGGAATATTAATTTAAATATATGGATTCTAGAATTTGTTTCACTTCATGGTGTGTAATGGGGGAATAAATGTCGTGTATGGGGCCATGGATGTAGTATTATGGTTTTATGTGAAGATGAATATTGCCCACCATGACACACATGTCACATGTTGTGGGACTGATGCCTAATGATTCTATGTGTATCTCAGTGGATACATGAACATTGACATGGCTAGGTACATGACATGGCTAGAGTATACAGGTAGAGCGATGTACTAAAACATGGACATGAACACCGACATAGAAAATAGTACACATGAAAATAAAATAGGCATAGGTCATGATATATAGGTATACATGGTTTCGATTGGACATGTTGTGAACTTACAGTACCCACTTTTTACTCCTTTAATGATTACATGGAGTCCTATTTTCCTGTAGAATGGATTAATTTCTTTAAAGGGGTCTTCCCTCAATCCATACCATAGAGTGTATAGTATTGAAATACGTCTTGAACAATGGATTGTGATACTATATAAGAAATTAGTTTCAATTAGAGATTTAGGAATCACTCCCAGATGCTAGGATGAGGTCCTCTTTTTTATTTTTCACAAGGTGGGCTCCTCAAAATTTTTGTGATGAACTGTACCCCAGCATCGATCCCCTACTCAGTTGTTTAATCCGGATTGTGTTGGTAATTATTACCTATTGGCCCTAGGTGTGATATATGTGTGTGTATCAATCTATTTATATATCCAAATTTTCCTTTTTTTTGAAGGGAAACAATGTGAAAACATCTAGGTGGGACAAAATCAATACTTTTACACTCATGGAGTGAGTTCTCCTAGGATATTGTGTTTAAGGACTCTGGATCATAATATTAGGATGGAAATGTGGTAGTGACCTTACCTTGGACATAGTGTCGACTCTAAGTGTACATATAAATTTTATAGTTTTTCTCATATTATTATTGACATATCCTATGATGAGCTGACCACTTGTGATTCTTTATGAATTTTATTTCGGATTCCTTACTAGGTATTGTTATACTCACCCTTTCATGGGATCTACACACATGTGTTGAATCTTATATTGTTGACCAGTTGTTTGATGGGGTACAAAGTGAACTATGATTAGATGAAGCTTTTATTTGGGCTTGATAGACAATGGTTTATTCTAGAAGACCCATTTGAATATAGTCCCCTCTTACTATTAGGGAAGACTTTTTATAGTATTTTATGGGCTAGGATTTGGATCTTATTTCATCCTATTATTTAGAAGTACTCTAATTTTGGCATTTTGATATATTAATGCATTTGGTATCAGTTGTATTTTTCATTTTATAATTTTATAGGTTTGGAGATCTATATGTGAATACATGTACCATAGGCTAATTTATCCAATTTTAGTGTAATTCCAACTCAACACTAGTCACTAGCCCCTAGAATACTAGACTTAGGCTTGTGGTCATCACACATTACTTATCACTATCTAGGTAGGCCCTAGTGGATTGGGTCATGACGTGGACTCTTACCCCATTTTATTATTTTCCTAGTTTAATGTGAGCACTATATAGCCTTTGTTTCTATAAGATAGTGTGAGGATCCATGAAAACCCATACCGAAACTAATCTAGGATAAACATACTTGTATCTTTTCTTTGATATTTTTCCCATATTTATTTTGAAAACTAGCTTCTTTGAAAAGTATTTTAAAATAACTTAAAAATAGTGTATTACGTTGTGTTATATAATTTTTTAGAAAACAACATTTTAAGCTATAGTTTTTAATAAGTGAGAATATTTTTGTTATTTTGTCCTACATTATAAAATTCCTACGATATGACTGATTTACATGATATGTTTCAAATAATGTCTGATGATATTCATGTAATATGTTTCCTAAAATGATCTGTAATGGCTCGGACCCTCCCGGTCCATTAATTTTCCAATTCATGTGTTTGGGGCACACTAGACCCATCAGTAAGTCCAGAGGGCGGCAAGGTTTGTTCCAGGTGTGTCACCGATCGGCAAGTCACTGATCGCTGTCTCACGGATCAGTGTGTCCCCAATCGTTGAGTCACAGATTGGGGTGTCATCGATCTGTGTATCGTCAATCGTCGTGTCCCCGATCGGTGAGCCCCTGATCAGTGTGTACCGGATCGGTGCCATAGGGGGCTGTCAGGGTTTTCTTTCTATAGTTTTCCTGTAATGCCACTTTTAAGTATTTTATCCTTTTTAAGTGGACGAAGGCATTTTTTATCCCCATAAAAAA
Organism: Viscum album; assembly: GCA_963277665.1. NCBI lineage: Eukaryota > Viridiplantae > Streptophyta > Magnoliopsida > Santalales > Viscaceae > Viscum > Viscum album. The sequence goes on from OY728128.1 coordinate 332,964,783, forward strand.
TGTTTTAAACAATGTTTTATGTCCCATAAGAGTAGGAAAACCCTCAACGGATGTCGGTGTTATGTGTTTTCCTCTATTTAAATGAAGTCATCATATGTCACTACTATTGTGGCTACCTCTCCAATGAGAACTATTAATTAACAATTAATTCCAATGTGGGTTACTGTCTAACCACGTTGTGAAACCACAACCCATTTTAAATTCCATTCAGGATTTTCATATCTCATAACTCTAGGATCTCACCTTTTATCTCATGGGAATTCTTTCTTCTTCCTTGATGATGTATTTTTCCTTCCATGGTGCATTTGGAGTCCCTTTCCTGAGACAAGTTGTACCCCTGTACCCAAGCCCTTCCTGGCCACTCTTGGTGTCCTCTGAGATCCTCCCTTGGGAGTTGTGCATCCCTAGTTCTTGGAACGGGGAGGAAAACATCTATCATTGATCATCAGAGTAGGTTTTTTCCTTCATCTATCTTTATTGTGCATCATGAGGGGTGGGTATGATAATGTTTCCTCGAGGATTGATGATACCACAACATAAAGATGATTATAAATTGTTTTAAAATAATTAAGGGTTGTGTTTCATGGTGTTTTTTCACTCTCCTATCTTTTCTTATGTGTTGTGAATTGTATGGTCTTATGTCCACTAAAAATTGGGGTTGTTGGTGGCCCTTCCTTATATACTAATGAACCTCTGTTTTCATGATATTCTTGTGACTGAATGGATGTATCATGTGAACTCGTTAAACATGTAAACTCGGTTGAATAAATGGATGCCGAATGAACAAGAATCCTTGAGTGATAACCCCAGTTGACCAAACCGAAAGAGTGAATATGAAAATTGGTGTGGATAAATATGAAAACTCTCGGCTATGCTAGTAAGCATGATTGGGTTTCTTGATGCTTGTGGATGACATGGATGGGGATGGGATCCCCTGTTGTGCAGTTTTTCGATTATGGATTTGGGGTCATGTGGGGGCCATATGTTGGTACTTGGTTTGGTTCCTTTACTTCCAGGGTTCGCACAGATCCCTTTTGTTGTTGTGACTTTACAAGAGAACTGTGTGTGCATGCTTAAATTGCTACATGGCTATTTCGCCTTCCTTTCCATATGGTTGTGGCTGTTAATTTCCCAATAGTGGATAAATTATTTAAATAGAATAACATGAATATGATAACAAGAATGGGTTTAATGGGGAATTTTTTTCAAAGAATGGGTTGTTCCTTTGTGGGGTTGTACTTTTGTATGAATGAATAATAACTAGGGTGTCTGTGTATGGGCATGTTTTGAAAACCTTTGGTTGGGACGATTTATTGTTTATCTTTATGTATAAACTTAGTTCTTGTGTTCCTTATTCACACCCCACCCATGTTGGATCGCCTTTGACAGCCTTGACCAAGAAAGACCATGATTTTTTATGGATTAAGCAGTGCAATGTTTCCATTAGTTACATGAAGGGGATGTTGGTCAGTTCCCCAGTGCTGAGGTTTCTAGATGAAGGGGTAATGTTTGAAGTGTTTTGTGATTCTTTGGGCGTAGGCTTGGGTTGTGTACTTATGCACCTGTAAAGAGTTCTCTCTAATGGGTTAGGGAAGTTACATCCGTGTGAATGTAACTATTCCACCCATGACCTGGATCTTATGTTGGTTGTGTTCTCACTGACGTTTTGGTGGCATTACCTAATCGGAGAATGATTCGTGGTATTCATAGACCACAAGAATTTAAGGTATATCTTCTCCCAACGGGACATGAACTTGAGATAGTGATGGTGGATGGAGTTTCTCTAGGACTTTAACTTTAGGATCTCTTACACTGAAGGTATATGGAATGTGGTGGTCAATTCCTTGAGTAGGATGTTGCAAAACGATGTGGTTTGGGAATCAAAAGATCCTTGGAAGGTGATAGTGGAGTTGGCTACCTCGCCCTAGGATCCGAGGGTGGAGGATGGTAGAGGTTTTCTATCTCAAATGATAGTGTAGTACTCTCTATTGCAACAGGTTGAAAGGACTCGGTGGGGAGACTTAGATACTGAAGTGATGCACGATCATCTTAGACAAGGAAATCCTCTAGAAGGATGGTTGGAAGATGGTCAGAATTGGATGTTGTTTCATGAAAAGTTGTTTGTCCCCATGGCAATATGTGAGAGAGTTCTCGGTGAGTTCCACAACTCACCCCTAGCAGTACACCCATGATCTTCCAAGATGTACCAAGGCATGAAGGAACATTTTTGGATTCTTGGATCCAAGTGAGCAGTGGCAGATTTTGTGGCAAGGTCCCACGTGTCTCAGCAGGAGACGGCTAAACACCACATTCCAGGAGGTCTGTTGCAGACTTTAGATGTCCCCGAGTGGAAGTGGGATGACATCTCGATGGACTTCATCATGGGATTACCCAAAATTCAATGTTGGTGTCACGCTATCAGGTTAGTGGTGGACCAGTTGACGAAATCAGCTCACTTCCTAGAAATCAAGGAGTCGAGTGTGGTGGATGAATTTGCACATAGGTATGTGGATGATGTGGTTAATTTTAATGGAGTTCTAAGGTCTATAGTATCGTATTAGGATACCTAGTTTACCTCACACGTCTGGAGAGGATTGCAGCATAATATTGGCACCCAACTATACCTCAGCATTGCTTTCCACCCCCAGACTGATGGGAAGATAGAGCAGACTATCCATACATTGGAGGATATGATACTGGCTTGTGTTTTGGACATCAAGGAATCAGGTGTGTGACACTTGCCTCTGGTATTGTTTTCCTTCAAAAATTGTTGTAACTCTACCATGGATCCATTGAAATCCTTATATGGAAGATCATTCTGCTCGCCTGTGTCTGGGAAAGAGGTTGGGGAAGCAGGTGTTCATGGCCCGGATATAGTGTAGAGCACGACAGAGAAGGTTCATCTTGTACAAGAGAGGATGAAGGTAGCTCAGGACTGGAAGAAGTCATATTCTGACCATAGTAGTATACCCTTTGAGTTCCAGGTTGGGGACGACATGTTCTTCAAGGTCTCCCCTCAGCGTGGGCAAGAAAGGTTCGGTAGGGGAAGTAAGCTTTCTCCTAGGTTTGTTGGGCCCTTAGAGGTGGTGTGGTGGGTTAGAAAAATGGCTTATCTACAGGTGCTACCACCGCCACTATAGAAGGTGCACGCCGTCTTCCAAGTGTCCCAGCTTTGTCGGTATCTACATGATGATTCGCACGTCTTCAACTGAGGGAAGATAGATATCAAGGATGACATGATGTTTGTCGAGAGACCAGTGAATATCGAGGATCATGAGGTGAAGGTGATTCATAGACGAATCATTCCCTAGGTTTGTGTGTTATGGAGGCATGGTGGACTCGAGGAGTGTACCTAGGAATGGGAGTCATAGATGTGCGCATAGTACCCAGAGCATTTTTGAGTTTTTTTTCTATTTTGATTTGTGTTTATTTTTAATGTAGTGGTTGACCTTATTGACAATAAGTATGTTGTTCTCCTTGTTCATTCGATGTGTGTGAAAAGTATGAACTATGGGGATGGAAAGGCATGATACCTAATCAAGACACATTAAGGTGGATGCGATTAAACCTATGCGGGAGAGTCAGTGCTGCCCAAAGTGGATAGTATCTTTACATGGGGAAGGGACTCCCCAATCAATATGACTTGACAGTGTGAACCTTAAATTTTTTTGTTATCACTTGAGGGAGAGTTGTTCATAGATGTGTAGAGTATTTTTTCATGAGATGTATCTTCCAAGGTTGTTTTTCAGACCCCTATCCTTACATTAGATTTCGTTTCGATCATCAAGGATGATAATAGTTTGATAGGTGTCATATGTAATGGATCGGACCCTTCGGGTCCATTACATTGCCAATTGTTCTGTTTGGGGTGATCTGGGCTCATTAGTAAGTCTATAGAGTGGTGGTGTCAGTGCCAGGTGTTTCACCGATAGGATAATCCCCGATCGATGTGTCACCAATTGGTGAGTCACCAATCGGTGTGTCGTTGATCAGTGTGTAGCTGATCAGTGTGTCGCCGATCAGAGTTTCGTTGATCGGTGTGTCACCGATCAGTGTTTCCCATATCGGTGTGTCGCTGATCATTCTGTCATCAATTTTTGTATCACCGATCGGTGTGTCCCCAATCAGGGTGTCTTCGATCGATGTGTCACTAATCTGTGTGTTGCTAATTTGTGTGTTGTTGATTGGTTTGTCGATGATCAGTGTGTCGCTGATCAGTGAGTCACCCATCGTTGTGTACTCGATTAGTGCCATGGGGGCCTGTCGGGTTTTTCTTCCCACAGTTTTCCTATAACACCAATTTTAAGTATTTTAACTATTTTATAGTGGTTCAAGGAAATTTTTGGCTCCATAAAAAATGGTTTAAACAATTTTTTAAATCCCCTAATATTGGGGAGACCCTCAATGGATGTTGGTGTTTCATGTTTTCCTCTGTTTAAAGGAAATCATTTAAGTCACAGTTTTTGTGGCCACCTCCCCAATGAGAATTATTAAATAAAAATTAATTCCAACATGTGTGACCATCCAACCGTATGGTGAAAACATTATACGGCTTTAAATACATTCATGATTTTCATATCTTGTAACTCTATGATCTCTTTTTTTATCACATGGGGATTCCTTATTCTTATTGGATGATCTATTTTTCCTTACTTGGTGTGTTTGGATTAATATTACCAACACAAGTTGTGTGCCAGTGCTAGATCCCTTCCTACCCACTCTTGGGTCCTTGGAGCTCTTCCACTATAAGCTATGCATCCCCAGTTCTTGGAGTGGGGAGGAAAACTTCTTTTGTTGATCTTCCAAGTAGGGTTTTTCCTTCATCTCTCTTTACTGTACATTATTCAGGGTGGGTATGATAATGGTTCCTCAGGGATGGACGATACCAAAAGATAACGATCATAATAAATGGTTTGAAAGAACGAAGGGGTGTTTTTAATGATGATGTTTCACTCTTTTAACTTTTCTTATTTATTTCGAATTGTATAGGATAATTTCCACTGAAAATTGTGGTTGTGGGTGGTCCTTACTTGCGTATTAATGAGCCTCCTTTTTCGTGATATTCTTGTGATTATATGGATGTAACATGGGAACTAGAAAATCACGTAAACTCGGTTGAATATATGGATGCCTGATAAGCAATAATCCATGTTTTATAACCCCTTTTAACAAAATGGAAAGAGGGAACTTGATAATTGGTGTGGGTAAATTTGAAAACTATATGTTCCAGTAGTAAACATGGTTGTGTTGCTTGATGCTTGTGGGTGACATGGATTGGGATGGGATCCCCTATTATGCTGTTGTTGTCTTGTGGATTTGGGGCCATGTGGGGGATTTATGTTGGGACTTGGATTGGTTCCAGTACTTCCCGGGATCCCATAGATCCATTTTGTTTTTGTGCCTTTACAAGAGAACCGGATGTGAATGCTTAAAATGCTACATGGATGTTTTCTTTCCTTTCCTTGTGGTTGTTCTTGTTAGTTTCCCAGTAATGGATAAAATTTTTAAATTGAATAACTTGAATATGATAACAAGAATATGTTAAATGGGGATTTATTTTCCATGATTGGGTTGTGCCTTTGTGGGGTTGTGCTTTTTTATGAATTAAAAGTAATAAGAGTGTTTGTGTATGGTCTAGTTTTAGAACCCATAGATGTGGATGAGTGGTTTTTTATTTATATGTATAAACTTTTTTCTTGTGATTTTTATTCATACCCCACCCATGTTGAGAACTTCATGTCGAACACCCCAATTTCATGAGGGAGGGTTTTATTCCAAACACTCCTATGAGTGATTGGTTATTAGCTCATTTTCTGCTCCCTCTTCAACGTAGCCCAAGACTCATTGGGCAGACTATGACAGTTTGTGGTCCATTATAGCCCAAGAATCTTTTGGCATGGTACATTATGGTGGTCGGCCTAGGTGTGTGCAGGTATGTTTTTTCCCCAAAAATCTTCGGGATGATGCTTAGGTGTCTTTGAGTGGGGTAGTGATTGTTGGGTCCTAGGTGTATGTGGGCGGAGACATGCAGTTGTTGTGGCCGAGGTGTCTAAGGGTGGTATATGTGGATATGGTATCCCAAGTGTGTGTGGGAGAGTTATGGAATTGGGTTTATGGTGGGAATGGTGGGGGAGGTCTCATGCATAGTATTTTATCAATAACTAGTGGGAAAGTGGTGTCGAGTACCCGAACATCGATGTGTTGAATCTATTACATTACCTAACTTGTGTTATTTGGGAAGTGACCCTTGGGGAGGATTTGGTGTATAGTTTCCTTGCTAGGTACTTTGGTTATCTCCTTTTCGGACGGGGAATTAGAATGCTTCCCCACTTGTTCATGAGTTCTTTTGATATTTCCCTACTAAGTATACCTGTATACTCACACTATGTATATAAAACTGATTTTAGGTTTCTAGGAGGACTTCGAGGACCGTGCCAGACCTTATTTTCTTAGACATCAATACCATTGATGTTTCTTCATTTTTTTTCTTTTGGTACATTTCGTTTTATGTTTTCTTGCATTTTTTGTACTTTATTTAGAACATGCATATGGGAATGGAGTTTTGCTTTCACATTTACCTTCTACTTTTGGTGTTTTTTGAGATTTTCCATATTATCTCTAAATTTTTTCTATAAAAAGGGCAATGCCTTCCATATTAGATTTATTTTTATAACCTTGGTTCTAGTTGCCACTATGGGGCCTACTGAATGCGTGACTCATGGGTCATTATCTCTCCATTTACTTGAAGAAGGAATGGTATGGTAGTTTTAGGCCCTTCCCTTATCTCGGTGAAGGCGGTTCATGACATGATCATAGTTGGATAAATTTAATAAATATAGATTATGAAAGGGTTTCAATTACCTTCCTAAAAGTATTGAAAACCCAATTTTGATGTACTATATTTAAATATTTCCTGAAAATGGATCATTGATAAATGTTTTGACATTTATAAAGGTATTTGGATTCCTACATTGAATGTTTCTGCTCACACCTATTTTACCATTCTAATTTTATGTTCATCGTTCATCTCCTAGCCACTCATGGAGGGTTGATTATTTTATGGATTTTAGGTCATCATTTATTTTTTTCACATTCCGGATGTACTCCATATTATATGAAATTTTAGGACCTCCCTTTACATTTTTTGAATGTCTTATGTGTGGAAAATTTTTTTATTTATTTACTACATACAATTATGGATATTAATATATTATATTATTTATTTATAGATTGGGTGATTTTGGAGCTGCAACGTGGAGAGAGAGTTTGGATGTGAGAGGACCTTTGCTGACTAGGTGAAGGACTCTTGGAGGTTAGATGATGGATTATTTTATTATTTATTATTTTTATATCTTCTTCTTTATTATATTTTTTACATCTTCAATTTTATTTCTGGATGTAATTTCAACCCATGTATTGGTAACATTAGTTTTTTAGTAGAATTATTATAGTTTATAATGATGATGTTAGGGGAAATTTTTTCATATTAATTGAATCTAATGTTCTTTCACATATCACCATCTCATGGGGATTATGAACTCCTTTTAGGATATTGGTGGATTGGTTTCACTACCAATTATGGTGGTCCATTGGGGGGGGGGGGTTGTTATATTGACTTGAATAAAAATCTTATTTTCCACCATTATAGATTCCCATTATAAATGATATCCCAAAAATGTCATATTCAATATATTTTAAAAAACTTATAACATCCCAATAGTGTCTTTTGGGTTTTTTATAACACGTTGTATTTGAAACACTTTGGATATACAATTTTTTTTGATATGATTCATATATAACGAACATTTAATTTTTAGAGGTTTATTTAATCTTGAAATGTCTTTTATCTCTTTGATAACATTAATAATGATTTTATATTATTAATTATTAAAAAGGATAAAATGTATTAGCCACCTAATTTTATCCTAGTTTATATGGATGAGAGAATAAAATGAAGAAATTTGGGTGGAAGTGGAATCTAAAATACACATAATGTGATAAAACTGAAGTTCTGTAAATCATAGATAAAATTCAAATTCATTATTTAGGGATAATTCAAAAATATATTTACTATAATTTCATAAATTATTATATGGAACAAAATAAATTGTTCATGGTATGTTTCTACTAAATATCATGTTGCTGGTATTATGTCATTTGAATTACTCAATGTTGACTTCAAAAGTTGTCAATTAGAACCTAGTTCCTAATTGATTCCCTATAACTATATGATTTAAGGAGGAAACCCTGAATCCCCATTGGAATATTTTAAATATATAAATTTGTATTCTCTCATATATTTAGTCATAGGTTTTTTTAACCATCGTTATGAAATTAAATTATTTTCCATTTTTTCATTGATAAATTGGGAGTAGTTATTCATATATTATAATGCGAGAGGATGGGATGACCAAGAATGTATCCACTCATTTACAATTAGTTGGGGGGGGGGGTTATTCAATGTGGTGAGTTTTTGAAATAATATTATTTATAGTTTCATATGTAAAATATTTTTTAGAATCAATGTAAGTAAAATGAGTATTTATAGGGTATTTTAAGTGAAACTATTTCTCAAACTAGTATTTTTACATGTGTGATTAATTTTGATGCTAATTGAATCATTTTAGAACCCATTTAAGGTTACTATTATCATTTTTTTCTGTTTTTAGATTTATTATTTCATAAACAATTAATAGATATGTGGTAAATAATTTTTTAATGTGTTTCAAAAAATTTAAACAAATATAACAGGGGACATTATTTGAAAAAAATCCAATTGTAATGGATCATTTGATGTGTTTAAGAAACTTATTTTGATGTATAATATAGTGTATCCGTACATATTAATTTTGAGTTTTTTCCATTTTTGTTAGAAGAGGACTAGGAGGGTCTCATATAATTTATGATTGATCTAGTTTTAATTAGTAGATAGTGAAATTTTTCTTAGTCCTATATTAGAAATGTAATCATTAGGGGGAAGTGATGTCTATGTCATGATAATGGAATTTTTTTGGGTAATTCATTGACTATATATGCATCAATATAATTTTTATAACCCCAGATGTGGGTTGGGTATGTTTAATCCAATTCAATATAAACATGAATTTTTATATCCAAATGGATGAAGGGTGAGTTAAAGAATCATTTCAACATTTGTATACATCATTCACATTTGTGTAAGGACGATTTAGATTGTTAAATACAGCGAAAATAAATGAATCTCTTGTGTAATTCAAAATAATGGGTTTCAATGTGCATAAGGATCAATCTATTAGGAATTTTTTAGAGAAGTTTGATCTTGAACATTTTTTCATATTATTTCCCCAATTATTAAATATTATTATTATTATGGCCATCTAATGATTGAGTATAATATCAACCTAATATATTTCAGTATTTTATTAAAGTATAATTAAGGTTTTGAGGTGAAAATTGTATTCATGACCCTAGTGTTATTCTACAAGTTGTTACCCATGTAGACACTATTATAAATTGAATTACCCCGTATTTTTATCACATTATATTTATTAAGATTTTATAGGAGTATATTTTGAATTTTTAAATTCAAAATTATAATTATAACTTGTAATATATTATATATTATTAAGACATGAGGTTTTTAATGATTTTTTTTCCTATCATTAATGGAATAAAAATTGAAAATAAAGACTCAAATAAAATATTTAATATTGAATGATTAGAGAATTATATTTCCAGAATGACATCTGAAATGATAAAGTAGGGTTTTATTAATATTCATTAATATGATTTTAGGAATAAATCATGTTTTTCAGATTATATTTTAGTACTTCTTGAATGAAAATAATTGGATATCAAGGCCTTATACGTGATAAAATATATGTGGTGAAGAGGTTATTATACTAGTTATTACCTCATGATGGTTTTCTATATTATGGTATAGTGATATAGTAACATGTTCTGTTTTTATAATCGATTGTACATGGGGAATTAGATATTTAATGTTGGGGTACTGTAATATACTATATAAAAGAGTATATAATTCTTGTATTTGTGAGGTCTTTCCAAACATGAAGGGTCACTGATGCTACTCCTTTCCATAAAAAAATTAAATATAGTTGTGACAAATCATCAAAGGTTTATAGTCACATTTCTAAGAAACCCCCTTTGACTATCCCATATGTGTGGACGATATAAAAGAAAATTTAACACTTATATATTTACTACTATAGATCCATAGTGAATAATAGAAGAGAGTACATCTTAAATAGAGTGAAATATAATTTACCAAGAATAATTATACATTAAATTAATTTAATTGAATCCATCTATGTGTATTCCCGTGATTGGTAATAAAATCATCTCTCACTTAATTTAACAAATTTTAGAGCACTGACATTTTTTTGATATCATTTCATTTTAGTCATAGTAATTATTTTAGAATTAATTTTATTCCAAATGTGGTACAATTAAACATTCCATCAAAAAATACATTATTTATATTTTAATTCATTAATAGAAATTATGTTTACAACAATTTGAAACTATTTTCAATAGGTTATAAAATTTGTTCCTTTTCAAATTCATCACATTTTTATTATTTTATGATAAGAGAATATAATTTATTTTTCAACTTTAAAAAAACTAATTTCATATCCTATAGAAGTAGGATTCTTATCAATAAATTTTTGATATTATTTACCATATAATTTCTATAATGACTCATCCTCATGAACAATGTACTTTTTCTTTTATTGTGGAAATTTTTTAGAAAAATGGAAAATACCTCTAAAATTTATGATCTACAAAATATATTTAATCATGATATATAAATTTTAAATTTCATTTAATTATTTATAAATGGGGTATGAACATATCAAATTGAAAAAACAACATCATCATCAAAATCTAAATTTTCATCATCTTCTTTGAATTATTTTGTATTTTTATAACTCATCAAAAATATAAATGAAATTATCTTCTAATATATTCGTTTCTTATTGAAATAATACCCACAATAATATTGATTTTAATATATAAAACTATTTTTTTTATCCAATAAAAAATAAAAAAATTCATGAACATGAAGAATTGAATATTTTTCATTGAACCATCTAGGTGAAATAAATAATAAATTCTCCATAATAATTTAATTATCTTGATTATACATAAACTCTTTTATAGATAACATAATTTTTTCCAATATTTTATATAATTAAACCAATGTTTCACTTTGAGTCATATAAATATATTCAAAATAGTAAATCTATATTTTTTGTTATTATTTTTTCACATTGATATTTAATTCAATAATTGTTTTTTCATATACCATATATATTATAGTTCTTTGATGTAAAAATCATTTATTGATTACATTTATATATATTTGTATGGGATAATGTTCCTATAATGTCTATTAATCTCAATATTCATTCTACTATCTGAATTTATCAACATAACCATCAAAATATGATTGAAACCATCAATTACATTGTTTATAGAATCTATATAAAATTATAATATGTATGGAAGAATTTTAATATATTACACATATTAATTGATCTATTTAAATTTAAAATTTTATTTTTTATTCACATTATTAATATGATTTATAACGGTTGTAAAATTCAAAATATAATTTCCACATCAATACCTAGGATAACATATCCCATTAAACATCAAACATAATTATTTTCTTTAAATTAGTAAATTTATACTATGATAATACAAATTATAGAAACCATAGGAATTCACAATATAATTTAATGAAATGGGATTAAATCAATGAATTTTTATCATTTACATCTCCCCCAAAATCTAATATTTATAAAAAGTTAAGACAAATGATTATCTATCTCACTAACATTATTTTATCAACATTGGATTTTATAATGTTAATCTATTAAAATATAATAACTCATATATAAATTCATATAAAAATAATGAATACAGTGGTTTACAAGAATAATCATAAAAAAATTATCATTTCATAGAAGTGTGGGTATGAAATCATCAACTATTATATGATTAGCTAGTATTGATGAAAAAATTCGATAAGTATGGACTATCATTATACACATAAGAAAATGTATATTTTCAAGTGTAGTATAATATAATAAAAATTAATGATAGATATCCAACGGTATAAAAAATAGAAACCTTTTCACTAATAAGAACCATTTTGGTATAGTTAATAGAGTAGAAATTCTTCTCTTCCTCTTCTACCACTAGAACAGTAATATTTATTTCCAAATCACATCTCCTTGATCATCTAATATTTTCCATCAATATCTACTCTATTATTTTAGCATAACTATGAATCATTGGTCTACATCAAATAATATAAAATTCAATATTATAAAATATAATATAAGGAATCAATTAACTTATTCAATAAAGGTCTTTAACATTCAAATTATAAGTATTACAATATTTATATTTTTTTGAGAAATTAAAATTTTGATTAATCTATTTTTCATGTTACTTTCTCATATTCAATATTTTATTCCAATATTTATCAGATAATATTATCATAAACCACATTCCAAGAGTTATTAACAACATTATTCATCTTTTTAAATTAAAATTATAATTTTATAACATTAACTTCCATATAAAATTACCATTAGATCCCACATAAAAGATTACCATCTAATAACATTAGAGATTCTAATAACATTATATGTGTTTATGATATATTAATTTTTTATTTTTTTTTGTATTATATGTTAATAAATCATGAAACTTTTGCTCAATTACTTCTATAACATAAATTTATGTTTCATTAAAAAGCTAAATATAGTGTGATATACAATCACATTCTTTCCCATAGTCTCATTATCATCATTAACCATCTATTCAGATATAAAAATCATCACTAAGTTGAAAGACTGAAATATTTTTTTATGATTATCATTCTATATATGAACTTTGGTCATCTATGTTACAGTGTTTTAAGAAACATGAACACCATAAATATACAAAAATAACTTTATAGATCATATATGGAATGATTATGTCACCATTAGTATATCTTCGTCTTGGACCCCTCATCACTTCTAATTTGAATATTATATGTTATATAAAAACATCATTTTCACATATAAACATATATAATTACTTATTAATCATGAAAAATATTGTCGAACGATGTCATTATTTGAATCTATTTTTCTTTTGGAAGTACCAACAAGATTATTGAAAAACAGTTTCAATCACTCTGAAATTTATATCAAAAAATTCATAGGTTTTTTTCTTTGACATGCACCACAATGTGGTTTTCTAAACAAAATCGGTTTTTACTTATGACCTCAAAAACAATCATAAAACAACAAAAATCCACATTAATATTCTATAATTACATATCATATCACATTTCAATACTTCAAAAATTCATTAAAAGATATAGAAATATTTATTCTAATAAAGATGATTACTAATAATATTCAACAAATATAGGACACTGCCATTTACAATAATTTCCCCATCAACACCCTTAATCAAAAACCACCACCTTTATAAAAAATAATTTATTCGTTAGGACATTGAGCCCAGTTTAAATAAAATAAATCAATACAATAGTGTTATTATTGCATTTAGTAGAGATATATGTTTCTATTTTAAGATATTAGTTTCTGATGGGTTAGAACTATCTTATTTCACTCAATCAACCCATTAAACATAGTAATGGTTCATTATAGATGTCACAATATTGTATAAATGCCATAATAAACTATAATCTTAGTCGCATTATTATATAATTATATGTATATAATATTTATGTTGGCTTATGAATAATATTTTGGTAATGAAATGATATATATAAATTCATTCATCTAATTGGGGAGTCTTTTGATAAACAAATGAGAAATTGATATATAAACAAAAAAAATTTCCATCGTACTATAAACAAAAAATTAATATTATTGATAAAAGTTATGTTTGTTTTCCCATTATATAGTTGTTGAATATGAGGTTTATTTATACTAATAATGAAGTGGTTATGATTTATGAAATTACTATTTCATTTTTCGTCAATTTATTGTTATATATCTAAATAATATTCATAATCATGTTGATCATTGTTATTTAGTTGAGTTGAAACTCATATATATGTTTATAAGATATTCGAAGTGATTTGAAGTTATATACTTATTCTTAGAAATATATTTAGTGTTTAAGAATAAACTAATTTTGTAATGTACATTGTTACACCATGATAATCAAGTGTTAGATAACAATATGTTTAGATAGAAATAATCATGTCTTGAGGTTGATTATAACTCCACAATTTGACTCTTTCTTGTAATGTTTATTGATCTATTCTATCATGAAACATGAATTATGTCATAATCTAGAGGTTATTTTTTATTTTTTAAAATTATTTTATTATGGAATAATCAATTAAATCATGATGGAGGAAATTATTTCTTGGAAATCCTAATCATGTCATCATAATTTTATATATAAAAATTTAAATATACTCTTTTTTTTGATGTATTTCATATATCACTCCCCATTTTATATAAACTATATATAGAAAAAATTGATGGTTATATAGTTGGATTAAATAATATTTTAATCGGTAATTTCATCATGAATAATCATTATATTTTAATAAATGTATAAAAAATACATTTTAAGTGTGTTTTATGTTGGTTCATTGAAGATTGTTGAATACATACACTAAAAAACAACGTCCCTTAAAAATATAAAAGTTGAGTAGATAAACTGTATAAATATAATACCTCATACTAAAGTGGGATATGTTAGGGGAGTCTTTAGAAATAATAGTTTATATTGAAAATTATAATTAAATAAAATAGTTATGTGTTTATGTTATATGGTTATAAAATAGAGTATTGTTGCATAACATGAAAAGGTATAAAATAGAGAGAATAATACAATACATTTAATAGGATGGGTTTTTAATAATTAATTTTTATTCTCAATTAGGAATCTTTAATTTATTAAAATAAATTTCTAAATTTGAATAATAAATTTATTTTTTTAATAAGAAATGTGGCCCTGAATATATTCTTGTTCTTTGATTGTCATGGTTTTATAAATAATTCCTACCATGTTAGTTTAAGAAGGGTAAAAATTGTAACAACTCGAGTAATGTAAATCATAATTAAATTTCATGATATATTAATTTTCAAGGGTTATATTTTATAGACTCTTATTAATCATAAGAATATTTAGTAAATTCAAATCAAAAAAGAAATAGTTTAATTATTATTAAATTCAATTTCATGTATTATAAGATTTTATTTAAAATAATAAATTATAAATATTGTTCTTATCATTTTAATAAAAGAACTTCATTCTTCATAATTATCAGATCAAAATTATCTTATGGTGAAGTAATGGGATTCCTTATGAAAATATTGATTTTATAGTGAATAGTGAATAAAAATATTTATTAAAAATATTATCTGTTTCAATAAAAAATAAATTTTAAAATACCATATGATATTAAAATTAAGCAATAAATTATTAATTAAAAACAATATAATTATTTATATAAGAATCATAACTATCCCAAATTTTTGTATTAGTTTTTTTAAAAAGAAAACATATTTTTCAAAAAATTATTTTGGTGTTTCACTTTCCACATAAATGTTAATGTTGATTTATTCCACTTCGATAAATTAAATTTTAAGATGTTTATTCCATATTTTGAAACATTGTTTTTCATAATTGGTAAATAGATATTTTTTTATTTTCTTAATATGAATATTAACTATAATAAATATGTAACACCTCTATAAATGTAAACAAAGTAATTAAGTATAAAACTAATATGTTGAGTACTAAAATTCCGCTTAAACATTGTATTAATATTATACTATTTTATTTTTTCATGAATTACAATTAATTATTCTAAATATGGGAAATTTATTATTTCATTCCTTTAATAATGTCATTAATATGAGTTTAAAAGTATAATATATAAAAATATCATCCTATTTATTTTAATATGTCTAATACTTTTTCATAGGGATAAAAAAATTATGTGTAGTTTTAAATATTTATTTGAAATGTGATTAATTTTTTTGCATTGTAATATATTTTTAATTTTTTGTAATGAAAAAATTATCTTCAATTTTTATTCATCGCTGACGCAGTGTATTTACAAGAAGTAGAAAAAAGGTAAATGAATTATCAAAAAAATAAATTGTAAAAAAAATTATAAATTATATAGTTCAAAAAATATTATAGACTAAGATAAAAAAATAGTGATGGGTTAAAGTATTAAATTCTAATTTCATTACTATCAAATATCATTAATGTCAATGTTTGTGAATTATCCTGAAAAAGACAATGATGGTATATTATGCTAAATAAATTTTTATTTAATAATTTAAGAATCATAAAAATATTTTCATTTACAAAGTGAATAGAATATGGTCTCAAAAATCTATTGTGGTACATTTTCATTTTGATTATCCTTTTTTAGTAACAATTTTTAATCCTAATGTGTAAATAACTTTAATATCACGATTATCATCAAAAGAGTTAACGGGGGATTAAATATAATATATAAGTGTTTAAACATCAAAAAATATTTGGTAAATAATTTTGGATGAGAGTATTTAAAATAATAACAATAATTTCATTGAATTATTTCAATTTGGGGCCACATTTCCAAGAATATTATTTTATATTAGTATAATACTTTAATTAATTCTAAGAGTTTCCCTTCTGAGACTTATAAAATAGAACCTCCTATCCTATTTTCCCCACACCTATGGATCACTCGATATTTTCCAATACCTAAATATGACTCTCTCAATCGTTCCTCCCCACATTCTTGAGGTTCAGGTATCCCCTAAATTCCAATCCTAGAAGGATTAAGGTGTAATCCATATGGGTTATCTCAGAAAAAATTATAAGACATATCCAACCCACTTCAGGTTTATTTATTCTTATAGATTCATCAAATGTTATTTTTCCTTGATAAAATGATATAATTTTTATCTTACATATATACATATATATGTTATTATTTTTATTTTACATTACATTTCATCTTATTTTACATCATATAGAAAATTAAAAAATCACTTGATCTTAAATGTGAAATACCACATCCATGATGTGTTATGTTTAATTCTTCATTTCCATCCCAAAATGATGTTAATTATGATTTATTTAACAAATTTATATGATATTAAAGAATTATTTTTTATTATATAAATATAATATATGATCTATTTTCTTAATATTCCATCAATTTAATAATTATAAGGTCTTTTTTGTGTTCGTGTGGACTACCACCTCCATGAAGCGGTATGACTATATTTTCTCCAACATCATTAATTCATGTTTCATTGATTATTATAACACTATTTTAATGATTATAATTTCTTTATTATGATCAATATATAATTGAAAAGTTAAAACATTGGAACACGTTCAAGCTACAGAATTAGTTTTCATATTTTTATGAAAATATCTCCAAAAATTATGTTGTAAACATAACTGATTATGTACCTAAATAAATCATATTAAAAAATTATAAAAAAATTAATAATGATATGTAATTAATAAGAAAATGATTCTAATGAAATTAAATAACTAAAATAACATTTTTATCAAATATGATAAGAAACTTTTCTAATATGTTAAACTAGAGGTAACATACAAGTTTCCATAAAAACATCATATAAACTTTTTAAATGATTCTTTTCTAAATAATTTTCCTCCATGTCCATATGATTAATATTATAGTATAGTTATATTTATATGTACATGCGTGAATTATAACTAAATTTATTTCTTTTTTATATGCATATAATGGTTTTTAAATGTAACCATTTTATGTAATATATATGGAATGTTTTAAATTTCAATATAAAATCCCAAATGAATGTTTTATTTAAACATATACGAAGTCAATGGATTTTCCTGCCATCATAACTATTAATATATTTCTTGTATTCCATTATTTGTTCCTTTTTTCATCTATGAAAAAAACTATTTCCATTTATTCTATGTATTTTAGTTTTGAAAACTGGGATTTTAAGGAAATTGATGTATCAATATCCAAAAATTATTTTCTTCTGGGTTCAATTTTTTTATGAGTATAGTGATGTAAATTAAAAAATTTCATGTTTTATATGCATGTAACAATTCATAGGAACTGTTTATAATGATTATTCAGCCTGATATAACACATGATGATGGGTGAGCATGATATATATCATGATAGTGATTGAAATAGTATTTCTCTTCAATACATTGGGTTAAAGGATGGAGTTAAATTGTTATAGGTTTCTCCTAAGATATTATTAGAATTTACCAAGTATATTTCCTTTTTTAGAGATACTATGTGATGGATATGAAAATAATTTCCAAATTTATATACATGATTATATATATGATTTATTTGGGGTATTTGGGATATTTTTTTTACAAGGTCATACAATGAGAATAAGCTTATTTGAATGTTTATAATACATATTATGTGTGAAATGTATGACATTTTAAAAAACATTAAGTTTTTTTATTATAATTAAACCATTATGAGTCTTATTTTTTCCCTTTAACATTTATTATGAAATTTTATATAAGTACCATTGGGTTGTGAAGTTACTTTTATTAGATAAATATATTCTTATTTTTTGATCATGATTAATTATAAAAAAATATTTATATAATTTGTATTAATAAATTAAATTGTTTCCATATTTAATTTTATATGTCCCAAACTAAGATTCTACTATCATACTATGTTTTAAATGTTTTTCACAAGTTTTTAAGGTTTATTTAGGAAACTTATGAGGTTAAGATGAATATTTTAAAGATATTTCCTTATAAAAAAACATATTTTATATTAAATTTTTTAAATTTCTATAAAAATGGACAATGAGTGGATGTTTCTATTATTTAATTTGTGCATTTCTTATATAAAATAAATTTCATACATTCTAAAACCCTATACCTAAATGTTATTTGGGTTTCAATAAATCAAATAAGAAACTTGGTTTTCTATTATTTTAAGGTTGTGTCTTTATAGTTGGCATAAGAATATTATTTAGAAAATTTTAGAGATAATTCTAATGTTTGTATGTACTATTAAGAAATTTAAATTAATGGATATGATGATATATAATTGTATAATTACCACGTTTACTCATCTAAACACTATTTGTTCAATGTATTTTTATATATAAGAAACATATAAGCTGATTTATGAAGGAATCAATATGATAATATCATTCCAAATTAGATTATCTAAATGGTTATAATTGGAATTGAAAAATATTTACATTGTTGTATTAATTGACATTGGCTATAACTGGTGGTGTAATTTATGATTGAGAGAAACCTGATCTATTACAAAGGATCAAGTAAATAGTGGATCATTTTATGAGTCAACAAACTCCATAATTCAGTAAATTTTCTAACTTATTGGTACCTAAGGGATGTAATATTTTTTATGGCGGAATTTTTAATTTCATATGTTCAATGTATTTTCAATTGGTAACTCTTTTTATTCACTATTTTGCAGGTGTATCGGATCAATGGTGGTCAATTATTATGAATACTAGATGAAGGGAAGATTTTAATGTATTGGAATGGGGTGTATTTTAGAATATTTTCCTTGATAAATATTTTCCTATGTAAATGAACATTATGATGGAAAATAATTTATGGATTTTAGGTAGAACGAAGAATAATCTATGGCCATGTACGAATTAAATATTACAATTTGGAATGATATAGAAATTTTTTTATCAGAGAAAATAATGATAAATTGAATAATTTTTTTGTATGACAAATTAAAATATATCTCTGAGAAATGAAATATTTTTAATAAGCAATCTAGTAGAAACATGATCACTATGATGAGAAGGTATAAATTTAGATAAAAAATGGCCATATATTCTATGAAAATATAGCTAACAAGTAGTAAATGTTGAAATAATTGGGAATGAATACATTTAAGAAATATGAAGGTATTAAAATCATATTTCATGATTGTGATAGGTGTGGTAAAAAACAAACATTAAAATGTCTTATGAAATCTGGGAATTGAAACTATTATGGTTCATTTTTTAAAATGGCTTGTGATGGAAAATAAAACAATATTTTTAGTGGTAAGAATACCTTTGATAATAATTAAGTATATTGTTATAAATGTGATTATAAAGAACATTATAATGATACAATCATGTAAAAGAGTGTGAATTAAAGTAATTTGTAGGAAAATAAGTAGAATAGTGTGGTTAAATCATTTAAAAATATTTAAATAGAGATTGACCAATCAAATGAAGTCGAAAGAAGTTGATTAATTATATATTTAGATAATTATAGTGTATTTTTAGATTTATGTACTAAAAATTCTTTCATTTCATAGAAATTTTTAGGTTATCTGATAATTTTACTTAAACCAATTATTTTTGGAATTTTTTTAAAAACAAATACGGTTATTATTTTTGATTCATAAATTAAAATGGACTTCCTATTTTCTCAATGGGAGGGTTTTCTCTTAAAACAATCTTGATATATCTATTATATATTTTGGGGTTCTTCATTGTATGGATTGGAATAAAATTTATCTGGATATGATATACTTACAAGATAATGAATTTATATTCATTAATTATTTTTTGTTTTTATATAAGATTGAATTCAAACATATGATTAAAAAACAAGAAGTCAAAAAATTATTAAATTATTGAAATAAATATTTCCTTTGTCATATTATTCAAAATAAGAAACTATTTATATTAATAATGTTCTAATAGAAATTTTTAATGGTGGTGATTTTTTCGTAATGAGTTTCTCATTTATAAAATTGAATAGGAATTTAAATTTAAAACTTATATACTACCTTATGTTTATCCAATATCAAAACTGTTTATCAAATTCAATAAGTATGACTTATGTAATTGAGACTAATATTAAATTCGTTTCTTGATAGTGGTTTTATTTGTCCTAGTACATCATCATAATGTTCTTATTAACAATAAATATTGTTCAATGAGGATTATTTTAACTTATATGTATTTTAATAACATCATTTTTAATAATAATTACATATTTCTTTATATAGATGAGTTGATATATTAGCTCTGGGAAACACATCATTTTTTTAATGATTAAATATAGTCTTGGTATCACCTTTTAATCCCGAAGGAGAAGGAAATCCCTAAAAACCATTCATACTAGATGTGGGCTTCATGAGTATGTGGTTATTAACTTTCTAATGAAACTTTTTCTAAATATATGAATTGATATTATAAATAGACTAATCAATGAATATTTGGATAAATATTATAATATTGTTTTGATGATATTTTTCATTATTAATAATTTTATAAGGAAAATGCATGAAATATATATTTATTTTTAAAAAATCCATAGCAAAAATATATATATATAGAAATTTATTTAAATTTAATTTCTTTAAAGAAGATTGTATTCCATAGACACATAATAAATATATATGGAATAACTATTAATCCCAATAAAACTAATTTATTAATGAATGTAATTGATTTAAAAATGTTATAAGGATTTGTATTATTCTTATATTATTATGATACTAAAAAATGCTTGTTGAAAATATTGCATATTTACCTACCCCAATGACCAAGATAACATGAAAATAGACAATAATTATCTAAAAAAGGTAATGTGATGAATGTCTCCTAGAAACTTAAAATAGGATCAGTAAATGTTATAATTTTGGAGTTTCCATTCATAAATTTTGGCTTTGTTATCTACAAAAATGATTTATAAAATTACATGGTTTTGTTTTAATGAAGAACAATTGGATAATTTCGTATACATCACCTTAATTAAAATAACCTGGTAAAAATTATTCAACAAATGACCGTGAACTGAAGAAATTGGTTTTTATTAGAAATGAAGATACATCCTTTATGTGATTTGAAGTGTGAGATATATATGGAGTAAAAAATTAATGTATTTATTCAACCAAAATGAATGGAATATTGGAATGAAGAGATAAATAAAATTGATACATTATTATAACTGTAATATTCATTACCATCCTTGTAAACCCAAAAGTGTAGTATGAGGATTTATATTGAAATACAATGCTACACTGTCCCTATTTTATTACTAACAAGAAAATATGGATAATGATTTTATTATTGTTTTCTCAGAAACTATATATGTAGGAACATACCCTATTTTGAGGTGTTTATAGTTATCATTCTCAAAAACATTAATGAAACTCAAAAGGAAGATGATGTTTTATAATGAAAGGTGGAAAATGTAATAAACGGTAAGTAAAAAAAATTAATCATTAATAAGGATGGTGTTTTTATATTATTAAAAATATTATGTCCTATTAAAATAGCTTAGTTGAAAAAAGAATTATAGATTGAAGATAAAAACGATAACATCATTATTTATCTCATTAGTACTAAAATATACAGTTACCTTTTATATTAATACTATATTGACTAAATGAAGAATGAAATTAAATAGCTTTTCATGAACTTTTAGTCTTTTCAATAGGATAAATTCAAAAGACAATTATTAAATGGTATTCCATATCCATTTATACTGAAAGAGTAAAGATGTGAAAAGCATATTATTTGATTTCATGGTGTGATTCCCAAATAAATCTCGATGTAATAATGTGACTAGCGAAATTATTTATTGATTAAGTTAATATACACATTTAATTACTATTATAGAAATAATTCATTTATATTATCATTCATTATATTATCATATGTACAGACTTCGTTTGCATGAATTTTCTCTACCTATTATATCTATATAAGCCTAGGATTAATTATAATTTTTAGATAAATATTCTGAAATATTTAGCTATTGAATTAAATTTTAATAACTCCTTATATCCATAACATGATAGATAACTAATTATTCGAAATTTAGAATACATGCACTACACATATTCAATATATATATAGGGATACTTGGTTTATCATATTTCATTTTATGAATATTTTTATGAAAATATTCTTCATTTTTGTGTATAAAAAACACATTTGGATGCAGTATAAAGAAATTGGGGTGAATATAATATTTTAGTGATGAAGTTGGTAAAATAATGATATTAGGACTATAATTAGTATAATAAATTTTCAGTTAGGTGAATATTATTCATCAATAAATGAAGATGTCTCAATGATGATTGAAGTGTTATATAGATAACCAAAGGAAATATATTTCAGTTGTTGTTGGAAATCATGTTTTGCTTAAAGTATGTCCATTAAAAGGAGTGATGATTCTTTTTAAAATTGAAATATGAGTCTAAAAATCATTGAATTGTATAAAATTATTGAGAAGACTCTAGTAGTTTCCAACCAAGGGGGATTTCCTCCCGATTTATCCTAAGTACACGTTCTGTTTAATGTCTCAATATTTTGAAAAAAAATACTAGATACATCTCATTTTCTGGGCCACGATTTAGTTGTTCTGGAATGTAATATTTCATATGAGGTATAACCATTTCATTTTTTACTATATATAGTATGTGTTAAAGAATAAGGCACATCACTAGGTTTTGAACTTTTGGATACCCTTATGATTTAAGAATTGATATTGTAATCTGAAAATGATATGATGTAAAACTTTTAACCCGTTATTTAGTTGATCAATAGAATGGAAAAGGTATATATTTCAAAAGGGATAAGTAATGTAACATCCAAGGAAATGTAAATAGTAAATAAGTTTTATGCCAAATTAATTTTCATTGATTACAATTTATAGGGCTATATTCAATTTAAAAATATTCTATATGTTTTCAATCAAAAAAGAAAAATTCATATTCATTATTATTTCGTTATATTATATTATAGGGATTTTTTTAAAGTTTTATTATTAATTAATTGAATATTAATATGGAAACTAAAATTAATTGTTTTTAAAAATTATCATATAAATATTATAATATAATAAATTGTTGGGATTAATCTGAACAGATTAATTTTTCATTGAATATTGAAAATTACCCATTTTTATAAGACTGTAATTAATTTTTATTAAATTATATAATATAGAATATGTTTTTTTATAAATTTACATTATTATTAATTAATTATAAATAACTTATAAACTTGTATTAGCGTAATAATTATACCAGATTTTGGTATATGTTCATTTTTAAGATTAAAAACACATTGTTATATAAGCCGCTTTTAAATGCATTTTTTGAATTTATATATTTAATATATTTCATCTAATTATTGAAAGTGAGTCATGAATATTATATTTCATATTTTTAACTACGATGATTAAATTTTTTAAATACATCCCCTTTAGTTTTGGTCATCATGAATAGTAATCATAGTCAATATTTTTCACCATGATAAGGGTAAATCAGATAATTAAGGTGGAAATTAATTTAATGTGGAAAAAATTTCTACCAAGGACTTCAAATTATTTTATTATATATTATTTTTTCAAATATTAACATAAACAATAATAAAAGATAAATTTATATTCAATATCCTTCGATAATGGCCCTAATAAGATTTTAAATGAAGAATAAAAATGTAAATCTATTTTAACTTATCTAATATTTTTTATAATGATTAAAAGGGTTTATGTTATTTTATGATATTTTATTTAAAATAAGAATGAATTTTTTTCATCATATTAATTTATTTTTAATTTTTAGTAATAAAAAAATTATCTTTCAATATTACGTTACGCCGATATAGTGCTTGTGATGGTGGTAGGAAAATCATTTAAATGATTTATAAAACATTAAATGAAAAACAATATTGATGGATTATTAACATCAAAAAAAATATTAAATAACTATAATATATTGATTAATTGTATAATAATATATTTTATTTCAATTACTATATGGGTATGCATAAATTCAAACTAAGTTAATAGTTAGAAAAAGTACATTAGTGGTAAGTAAAATAATAATTTATTAAGTTATTTAAAATTAATAAAAATAATATATTAATCTAGGTGGATTATATATTGTCAAAAAATGGGAATAATTTTCTATTTATGCTTCACCAGTAATTTTATAGTAATAATTTTTACCCCTAAATATTAAAAAACCTTGATATCATGATTATCATCAAAAGGTTTGATAGGGGATTAAAACTATGAGATAACTATTAAATATTCACCTGAAGATGTCCAAACGTTATTTAATGAGATAATGAAAACAAAAAATCATCCTATATTCTAAATATATCTATTTGGTTAAAAGTTTCCATGAAAATTAATTTATATTAATTCAATACATTTTATAATTCTCAGACTACCTGTCCCCTCACTTATAAATTGAAACAACTTATCCTCTCTTCCATAAAAGTTTTTATAAATCTAATGCATCTAATCCATTCCTGAAACTCTCCACAACATCCCTCCTCATATCTTATATATCATTATCTAACCGAAAGACCAATCATATAAGGATTTATGTGTATGGAAAATTATTTATTTGTGTTAAGGTATAAGTCTTAACTGAATAATTTTTTGTTTTTATACTTATATATAGTATTCAAATATTATTTACCTATTATGAAATAATAAAATAATTATCTTTAATATATTGAAATTTTGTTATTATTATGGTAGTACCAATTGATATCCCCATTTATATCCATTTTAAATGAAATAATCACCCATGTGTACATGTGGATTACCATTTCATAGAAGGGATGTGTATCCTTTTTTATCACCATCTCACAAGGATACTTAATATGATAAATATAATTATTATATATTATTTTAAGTATATAATTATAATTATATAATGATAATATATAATATATTTTCTTATTGTACTTTCCATTGAAAAATGATAACGTCATTTATGTGTATGTATGGATTACCACCTCCATGAAGTGATGTGATTTCCTTTTCTTGTATACCTTTCACAAGAAGGTTTAATAATATTTTATGTATATATATATGTTAATAATGTAATAATTAATATTATAGAGATAATGGAATATATACTCCTTTTAACCATGATTATCCTACTAAAGCTTTTTGGGATTATAAACTAAACATCATCAAAATTTCCAACAATAACATAAATGTGTTACCAAATAATACATGGTCATAAATGACATAAAATTGTTAATGATATTGGAATAAACAATAAAAATTTTCATAATAATTTCAATAAGTAACATTACTTTTTTATTTAGGAAGTGAAATAGTTTATGTGATAATACAGAGTCATGTTAGGTGAAACATTACCTTAAAATTCATGTTTTAATTGTTTATAATATTTAATTTTATAAATCCTTTCCTTAAAAGCCAATATTTCTTTTATTATTTTATGGATGTATTTAAATGTTAAAAATGAATTATAAAGTTCATTCTTTTAATTTTTACATTCATTAAAAGGTAACCCAAAAAAATTAAAATATTGTATACATAACGTTATGACTTTATTTATAAAATAAAAAAAGGAAGGGTCAATATAAACATAAATGTGGCCAAAAACTATTTTGTTGTTGTTACCACTATATTATGTATAAAGACACGTAAAATTCTAGGGAATTTGTTTTTATATTTTTTGGGATTTTACAAGTTTGTAGTTTCTGGCGGCACCTGATTCCGAGGCCCGTTGTGCCCGGAATCAATTTCTGAATTTTAGCTCAAAGAAGTTCAGTGAACGAACGAGTGGGTTTTCCTAACTTTTGGATGGGTCCTCGGAATCGAAATCTGAGGACACCAATGAAACAACAATGCCGGTAATTTCTTAAGAACACCTTTTACGACGTTTCGTTTTCTCGGGTGAGGTTATTAATTAAATGGGATAACTAAATAATAGAATAAAATATTGTGCTACAATTTTTTTTATTCTATGTAGTTAAACATATGCTTGGTGGTTGGAGTGGGACCCACTAATATCCTAACTCTACTATGTTGGATATTAGTGAAGTGGGGCCCACATGATCCCCACCCCTCCAAATCCCTTTTTAACCTCCCTCTCGTTCTTTTTATATGTAACTCACCCGCACCCCGAATTAAGGGCAAGTCAATCCTCAAAATTAATTTGAGTATTAAATAATCCTCAATTAATTCAATTAATTGAATGAGATCTGTTTGATTTTCAAATTAATGGCTTGCGTGTGTGTTAAGAAAATAATTCAAGACTTATTTTATTAGGGGTTGACTCGTTATGTGAAAGGAAGGGAGGACTCTTGCGCTCTTGAGGAATATCTTCTTCCTCCTTGAAGAATGCGAATAACACACCGTCACCGACGAAGAATGCCGACCTCTGAAGAAGGAAGAAAAATAACGCTGATTTCTCGGAGATCGACGACGCGACGCCATGTACCACGACGCCAATGATCATCCTTCCGCGATGCCATCTTCCTCGACGTCCCTTTCCCGCGACACACCTCATTCAACGACTTCATCGAAGTAGGGGTTTGATTTTTGTACATGAATATTCATTGACCATCCAAATGTCAATCTCTTACATGCTTGAAATCGGATTAATGGGAGGGGGCCGGACCGCACGAACATGGCCGACCCTCCTCCCCCTTTGATGAACTGTTTGTCGCGGCATGAACAAAGGTAGCGCGGTGCAACTACACAACACTAAAACAAAAAAGAATGGGAGATGAAGTGTGGCACCGTCACGCCATGCCGTTGAGGCCGAACAAAGTCGTGACACCATCGCGCCGTGCCGGAGAACCACAAAGGGGTCGCGGCTAGAGCGGGGCAACGGTTGGAGCGCGGCCGCGGTGGAGGGGGGCGGCGCCGTCGCACCACGCCGGTAGGACAAGGTCACGGCGGTGCAAGGCGGGGCGGCCGGAAACTCCAGCCGCCGGAACCTCGGGGGGGGGGGGGGGGGAGCGGGGCGGGACTGCAGGGTCCCGCGACGGCAGCACCGGCCTGCCGAACCGGGCCAGCTGTTTCGGAAGGGAAACCGGGGGTCGAAACCCACGGCTGGCAAAGGAGAAGCCCCACATGTGGGGTCATGGTGTCAATCAAGTGGGGTGCCCCCCCCCCTTCTTCTTGGCTCAGCCAGCACCGAGCAGGCCACACCGGGTCGTGCCAGCGCCATGCCAACCGGCCGCCCCAACCGGACCGGCTGCAATAGGCTGGGCGGCCCAGGCTGGGCCGGGCCGCACCGGTTGGTCCAGGCCACACCCACCAGGCCAGGGCACTCCCTAAATGGCCGGACCCGGACCCAGTTCGGGTCATCCCGGTTCTAGACGACCTAGGGGGTCTTGGGCCGGGTCGGTCGGGGCCCAAAACCCCCTAAAACTAGACAGGTTTGTTCTTTTGCCCTATCATGGCTACAAACCTCCGATCGATGCACCTTTAGTTGCAATGAGATCCTTGGATCGAGATGGTCATTTTGTTATATTATACTCAATGTTTTGTAGAACTTTGGGTATGACCGGTTTGGTTCAAACACGAAACCAACCGGGCCGTCAAAGCGGAAACACTTATAACTTGATCTCCGGACGTCCGTTTGACATGTCGTCATCTATGTTGGATTCCTCTTAGTGATAAGGACCTTTGGATTACTCCACTCGAGGTTTGGACATAGTTGGAGTGTAGTTGGATTGGTTTTGACTTAAAAACCAACCGGGCCCCAGGAACGAAAAAGCCAATAAAGTTCAGACCGGGCGTCCGATTGACGTGTCGTCTATCTTGTTGAGTTCCTATCGGCGAGAGGGAACTGTGGGATACATCAAATCCAGACTACGTGTCAGTTGATGTATCGACCCCTTAACTCAGGGAGCAGACCCTCCCAAAATCGAGCATGTTGTGTGCGGGAACCGTAGAGCTAGTTGCGACTGCGACAACGAAGATGACTGCACTGAAATTCTTCGTGGGATCAGCAGTGACGACGACTGCACTGAAATCCTCCGTGGATTCGGCAGCGATGAAGGTCGTACTGAAATCCTTCATGGGTTCGACGACGATGACTACTGTTCTTGTATCCTACGTGGGTCTGGCAGTACTACTGTTCTTGTACCTTATGTGGGTCTGGTAGTGTTTGAATACGTACATGTATCATACGTGGTTATGGAAAAGTAGCTGGTCATGTATCCTACATGGGTCCAATATCTTAGTTGGTTTAGTATCCAATGCGGGTCATAGATTATTTGAATCAGTGACTACATCTGATCATATCTATTACCATACGAAGAAGTATACCTGTGTCAGCTGATTCTTGACATTCAATCATTATCTTCGATATGATTGACATACTTTTCTATTTGGATTGAGTTGTGATTTACTGTGTGGATTGGGTTGTACTATCCTGTGTGGACGTGATCGAACTTGGGATCGAATGTTGGAGCCAAACTGGAATTTAAAACGTTGGTATATGTATGGGCATATACCTAATTAGTGTTGGATGTTACTTCGTGATTGTATCTCTCATTTGTGGATTATCCTTTTATAGATTCTGGTTGACAATCAAGAGTCTCGGGGTCCCTAATGAGTAGCGTATACTCACCCCTACACGGGCTATGCCCGCACTACATTGTGTTGGATGCAGATGACGAACATTGTTGATCGTGGTTGAGGCTTATGGAGCGGGTCGGTACCTGGAGGTGGACCATTGGGCAGGACATACACGGAGCGGACGTCTGGACCCGAGGAGCTGTGGAGGCTATCTGTACCCATCCATCTGGTGGGACATCCAGTGGAAGGCTCGTCATTGTTGCTTTACTTTCAGTTGTTGTACTATCTTTTTAATTGTACTTTACATTTAGTTTGGGTTTGTATTCTGGCTCATTTACATTCTACACTTACTATTGTACCCAGTTTTACTTAGTGTTTACTTTTGATGGCTTATTCTGTTGTGTTTGTTTACATTATTAGGCAATGCCTTCCCCTTTTTTCGGGATTTACGCCTTTGGTGTTAGTCGCCGGCCCCTGGCCTATGGGAGGCAGGCTTGGGGTAGTCACGATATGGGTCCCGAGGACAGGTCATTACAAATTGGTATCAGAATAGTTCGGTTCTACTACAGAACTGAGGACTCTGATCTTTCTTCTATGTGAAGGAATAGTGTTATGGGTATTGAGTGTTGTTATTAGTCTAGGGAGTCCAGTGCTGGTGCGTCGGCCGATGTATCTTTACACCAGGACCCTATCTTTTGATTTCCGACTCAATGCACGAAAACATTTATTGCATGTGTGTTTCAAAAGTTCTCATTGTGATTACTTTCTGTTAGCTCAATAGGTATACTGTTTGACCATGGGGCACCTGTTTCTTTTTAGGATGGACTCACGACGGCAGCCGGCTAGGGTTCCATGTTTTGTACCAGACAACAGCCCACCAACCAATGAGGCCTCGGTGCAGGGCCCTTTTACAACAGGGGCACCAACGATACCTATACCCACCGAGCCACCGATGCTACCAGCCCCAACCACTAAGAGTGCACGTATCCTTAGTGCACATCATGAGTTTCAGCATCAGAGACCACCCAGGTTCCATGGGGAGATGGACCCTCAGGCAGTAGAGGATTAGATGGAGGCGTTTCTGTGAGTTTTCTGGTTAGTGGGGACACCAGCTGACCTCATGGTGATCCTCCCTGCGAGCCTACTGCACGTGGCAGTTGGCAGATGGTGGATCTTGATGCTCCAGGTACACGATGAGGAATATCTCCTCTGGACGGACATTGAGAGCCTCTTCCTCTTGGAGTTCATCCTAGCCAACTTCTGTGCGATGCGCATCCAGGAGCTTCTACAGCTACGGCAGGGCAACATGACGGTCGCCTAGTACTCGACAAGATTTACTGATCTCTCGCGCTATTCGACGGACATGGTACGAGACCCATTATTCTGGGCCGGAACCTTCGAGCAGGGGCTGAGGCATGAGATCAGGGCATTGATGATATCCCTCAGCATTCCGACACATGAATGAGTACTGGTGTGAGCTCTTCTCATAGAGAGATTTCATGCTGAGCCAACACCAGCAGCGAGACCTACTGCAGGGCAACACGTAGCAGAGTCATCTGTATCTGGCACTCAATGGACATCACAGGGGTCCATGTCGACCAGCCCATCAGGAGGACGACCTTAGGAAACTGGCTCAGAGGTGCGGGGCACACGAGGTG
Source organism: Viscum album (assembly GCA_963277665.1). NCBI lineage: Eukaryota > Viridiplantae > Streptophyta > Magnoliopsida > Santalales > Viscaceae > Viscum > Viscum album. Next base: position 332,995,799 of record OY728128.1, read on the forward strand.
GAGCTAGCCTTCCGAGGAGCAGACAGTTCTACGCATGCGGCGGGCACGGCCACATGGCTCATGATTGCCTGACCTACCGTGGAGAGGAGCAGCAGATGGTTGAGGGTCCACCCAGGTAGAGGTAGAGGGTCGACCGTGGTGGTACACTGAGAGAATGCAGACGAGGAAGGGGAGCTGGCCGATCAGTAGGTGGTGGGAGACGCTTTGAGGCTTTACCACCACCACAACCAAGAGGTCCACCCCGACCACAGGGAGCTGGCGGGCAGAGACAGTCTCTTCTTCAGGCAGGGAGGCCTATGACCACAGCACAACAGAGATGATTCGAGATTTGATCTATGTCTACTCTACCATTGCTGCAGTTCTTATAGACACAGGAGCAAGTCATTATTATATTTCCGCTGCCCTTTTTCAGAGCTCTGAGATTCTAACGGAGCTGTTGGCTCGATCCTTACGGCTAGAGACTCTTACGGGAGCATACTCAATGATTACACACTGGTTCTGACAGTGTGAGCTTACTCTAGGAGGTGAGAGCTTCGGATGATATCTTATTGTAGTGACATTGAGGCCATAAGACGTCATCTTGGGAATGGATTGGTTATCTACAGTCCATGCTCAGATCGACTGTCTTAGGTAGAAGGTGCGGTGTATACGCACCGACGGGAGCAGGTTCACCTTCACCGGTGAGAAGGGAGCCTTTGCAGTGCAGGATGGATTCACGCAAAGGAGAGGACATCCCATCACTCATTAGTTGGCTAGCCTCATCCTAGGAGCAGTTGACGTGTAGAGACCTAGTTTTTCTACAGTGGTGGATTAGTATGAGGACTTTTTCCCCGATGATATTTCGGGACTACCTGCTCGAAGAGAGGTAGAATTTTATACTGACATGTACCCCGGGAAAGCTCCAATATCCACTCCAGCATATTGGATGGCCCCCGCTGAGCTTCGAGTGCTACGAGTACAGATGGAGGACTTGCAGGGCAAGGGATTCATCAAACCCAGTGTTTCACCCTAAGCTTCCCCAATTTTGTTCTCCAAGAAGGCGAATGAGAGCTTGCGACTATGTGTCGACTATCGTCGCCTGAACCAGGTGACCATGAGGAACAATTATATATTACCAAGTATTGACGACCTCTTCGATAAGATCAAGGGAGCATGGTTGTTCTCAAAGATAGACATTTGATCAGGCTATCATCAGTTCAGAGTTTGAGACAAAGATACACCGAAGATGGCCTTCAGATGTCGGTATGGCCACTATGAGTTCTTCTTTATGAAATTTGGTGTAACCAATGATCCTGCAGTGTTCATGGGTCTCATGAATAGGATCATTCAACCATACCTTGATCGATTTGTCATGGTCTTCATCGACGACATTTGGATATACTCGACCACTGAGGAGGGGCATGCTTACCACTTGCAGGTTGTACTGGACACAATCTGAGAGCACCAACTTTATGGAAAGCTCTCAAAGTGTCTGTTCTAGTTATGTGAGGTCCGCTTCTTGGGACACATCATCTCTGATGCAGGAGTTGCGGTGGATCTTGTGTAGATCGAGGCAGTGTTAGCTTGGGAGTCACCCAGGAGTGTGACAGAGGTGTGGAGTTTATTGGGGCTAGCTGGGTACTACATGAGGTTTTTGCCAGACTTCTCTAGAGTTGTGACACCACTCTCATCTTTGAAAAATAAGGGGAAATCCTTCGTGTGGTCCGACAGATGTCAGCCGAGCTTCCAGGAGCTGAGATAGAGATTGACCAACACACTTATCTTGAGGCTACTAGAGGAGGGAGTAGTGTACGTAGTCTACTGCGATGCATCAGAGACCGGACAAGGATGTGTCCTGATGTAGGAGTGGGTAGTGATTGCCTATAGATCATTTTATTTGAGGCAGCATGTGTATAATTATGCTACACATGAACTGGAGTTAGCCGTAGTGGTCTTCACTCTGAAGATGTGGCGACACTATCTGATGGGCGAGCGCCTTACAGTCTACTGTGACCACCAGAGTCTCAGGTACATCTTCTCGCAGAAGGACTTGAAACTGAGACAGCATCGATGGCTCGAGTTCCTATATGACTATCACTTTGAGATAGTCTATACTCTTGGAAAGGGGAATGTAGTACCCAATGCCCTCAGCAGGAGGACAAGAATTCAGTTACTTTGGGAGGCGATGGAGCAGCTAGATGCTTTGCAGATATCTTTCATGGATAGAGATAGAGCAGCCTTTCTTCAGTCACTCCTCCACTACTGCAGAGGGTTAGAGAGGCACAGCATGGGGACATTGACTGTGAGATGCGGCGTGCACAGATATCCTCAGGACAGGAAACTGATGTATTCTCTTAATGAGGAGAGAACGATGTCCTTTTTAGAGGACGTACCTTGGTACCAGATGCTTTACGAGAGGAGGTGTGGAGGTAGTTTCACACTTCCCTTTTAGAGGTACATCCAGGAGTTGTGAAGATGTACCAGGATCTCAGACTACAGTACTGGTGGCCGAGTATGAAGAAGGATATAACATAGTTCTTTTTTCGATGGCTCACCTGCCACTAGGTGCAGGCGGAGATCTAGGTACCAGAAGGCTTTGTACAACACTTGGAGGTCCCAGAGTGGAAGTGGGATGGGATATCTATGGATTTCGTTACTCATCTTCCACATACTTCCAGAGGTCAGGACTCCATTTGGGTGATTGTCGACTGACTCACCATGTCAGCTCACTTCTTACCCATTAGAGAGTAGGGATCAGTAGAGATTTTGGGACGTCTCTACATACAGTAGATTGTATGGATTCATTTTGTGCCATCACTAATCATATCTGATCGAAATTCTCACTTTAATCCCTAGCTCTGGAAGGGGTTGCAGGGGGAATTCAGGACACAGCTATGTCTGAGCACCACCTTTCACCCTCAGACGGATGGTCAGATGGAGAGGACCATTGATACTCTTGAGGACATGCTCCGTGCAAGTGTCCTTGACTTTGGTTGAAGCTGGAAGGACCTCCTATGCTTGGTGGAGTTCGTATAGAACAACAGACACCAGTCCACCATCGGGATGGTACCACACGAGGCATTTTACGTCCGGCTATGCAGATCACTTCTATGTTGGACAGACCCTGGGGAGTCAGCACATGTGGGACCAGAGATGGTCCAGGCCACGACAGAGAATGTCCAGGTCATCCAGGAGCGGATGTGGACATCTCAGAGCTAGCAGAAGTCTTATGCTGATAGGAGGTTGAGGCCACTAGAATTCGAGGATGGCGACCATGTTTTCTTGTGGGTCTCACCTAGACATGGATTACGTATATTTGGTCAGGGCAGAAATTTGTCTTCGTGCTTCATCGGACCATTCAAGGTCCTCAGAAGGGTAGGCGAGGTGGCATACCACCTGGCTCTACCACCTCAGTTTCACCGGGTGCACGACGTCTTCCACGTATCTCAGCTGAGGATATACATGCACGACCTGACGCATATCTTCGACCATGGGTAGCTAGACCTTGACGATTGGGTGACTTTTGCAAAGGTTCTGGTGGAGATTGAGGATCGACAAGAGCAAGTCTTACGTGGGTGGTCGATTCCTTTAGTGCACATCAGATGGAAGCATAAGAACCTCCAATAGAGCACTTATGAGCGGGAGACTCAGATGCATGCACAGTACCCACATTTTCTCCCTAGTTTATGATGTATATTTACGGGGACGTAAATCCCTGAGGTGGGAGTGATGTAAAGACCCATAAAATTCAAGGTAATTTTTTTTAATTTTCTTTGTAATTATATAATAACGCAGTTTCTAACGGCACCTGATTTCGAGGCTCGGTGTGCCTGGAATCAATTTACGATTTTTAGCTCGGGTACGTTCAGTGAACGAATGAGCGGGTTTTTCTAACTTTTGAACCAATGCTCGGAATCGAAATCCAAGGTCACCGATGAAACCACAACGCCTGTAATTTTTTAAGAACACTTTTTCTGGAGTAGTGTTTGCTCTGGTGAGGTTATTAATTAAATGGGTTAACTAAAGAATAAAATAAAATATTGTGCTACAAATTATATTTAAATTATATGTAGTTAAACATATTCTTTGTGGTTGGAGTGGGACCCACTAATATCCTAACTCCACTTGGCAGGATATTAGTGAAGTGGGGCCCACAGGACCCCCACCCCTTCAAATCCATTTTAACCTCCCTCTCGTGCTTTTAATATGTATCTCACCCGCACCCCAAATTCATGGCAAGTCAACCCTCAAAATTAATTTGAATATTAAACACTCCACAATTAATTCAATTAATTGAATGACATCTGTTTGATTTTCAAATTAATGACTTTTGTGTGTGTTAATAAAATAAGACAAGATTTATTTTATTAGGGGTTTATTCATTGTGCGAATGGAAGGGAAGACTTGTGCGCTCTTGAGGAATATCTTCTTCTTCCTTGGATAACGCGAAGAACACACCGTCATCGATGAAGAACGTTGACCTCCGACGAAGGACGAAGAATAATGCTAATTCCTTGGAGATCGATGATGTGACACCGTGTACCGTGACACTGGTGATCCTCCTTTAGTGACGTCGTCTTCAACGACGTCCCTTTCCCATGACAAACCTCATTCAACGACTTCATCGAGGTTGGGGTTTGATTTTGGTTCATGAATATTATTTGACCATCCAAACATCAAATTTGTAGCCGCTTGATATCGGATTAACGGGAGGGGACCGGACCACACGAACACGGCCAACCCTCCTCTCCCTTTGATGAAGTGTTTGTTGTGGCACTAGCAAAGGTAGTGCGGTGCAACGACACCACGCGGATACAAAGAAGAACGAGAGAAGAAGCGCGACGTCGTCGCGTCATGCCGTTGTGGTCGAACAAAGCTGTGGCGTCGTCGTGCCGTGCCAGAGAACCACGAAGCAGCCACGGCCGGAGCGGGGCTGCGGCGAAAGGGCGTGGTTGTGACTATCGGCCACCGACACCTCGGAGGGGCGGGACCGTGGGGTCCTGCGGCAGCAGCACCAGTCGGCCGGACCGGGCCGGTCGTTTCGGAAGGGAAGCCAAGGGTTGTAACCCATAGCTAGCAAAGGAGCGGGCCCAAGTGGGGGTCGCAGTTTCAATCAAGGACCGCAGCCGCCCCCTTTTCCGCTCAACTCGACCAGCGACGTGCTGCCCACACTAGGCCACGCCCGCACCAGGCTAACCGGCAGCCCAGGCCGGACCGACCACACTGGGTCGGGCTGCCCAGGCTGGGCCAGGCCGCCAATTACGTGTTGGGCTGCGCCGGCTGGGCTGGGCTGTACCGGTTGGGCAGAGAGGCTCCCACCGAACCGGTCCGCGCCCTAAAGGGCCAGAACTGAACTCTGTTCGGGCCGACCCAGGGGGTCTTGGGTCGGGTCGGTCCGGGACCAAAACCACATAAAACCAAACATGTTCGTTCTTTTTCCCATATTGTGGGCTATGAACCTCCGATTGACACACCGTCAGTTGAGATGTGATCCTTGGATCAAGTTGGTCGTTTTGGTATTTGACACTCAAGGTTTCAGAGATCTTTTGGTATGGAAGGGTTGGTTCAAACATGAAACTAACTGGGCCCTTGGAGCGGAAACCCTTATAACGTGAGCTCCGGAAGTCTGTTTGACGTGCCATCGACATTGTTGGATACCTCTTAGTGAGACAGACCTTTTTTATTACTCTAATAGAGGTATGGACACAATTTTATTGTGGTGATATTTCTTTTGACTTAAAAACCTACCGCGCCCCTAGAAGGAAAAAGCCAATAACAATCAGACCGGGCATCCGATTGACATGCCGTCTGTCTTGTTGAGCTCCTATCTATGAGACAAAACTTTAGGATACGTCAACTCTGAACAACGTGTATGTTTATGTATCGACCCCTTGGCTCGTGGAGCAGACCCTACTGAAATTGAACATGCTGTGTGCGAGAACCTTAGAGCTGGCTGCGACTGCGACGACGATGACGACTGCACTGAAATCCTCTGTGGGTTTGACAGCAACGACGACTGCACTGAAATCCTCCATGGTTTCGGCTGCGATGAAGACCGTACTGAAATTATCTATGGTTTCGATGCCGATGACTAATGTTCTTGTATCCTATGTGGGTCCAGCAGTACTACTTCTCTTGTATCCTATGTGGGTCCAGCATTGATTGACTCTATACTTGTATCCTACGTGGGTCCGAAAGAGTACCTGGTCTTGTATCCTATGTGGGTCTGACAACTTAGCTGGATTAGTATCCTATATGGGTCCCAGTTTAGATGAATCAGTGACTATATTTGATCATCTATATTACCTTAAGATGAAGTATACTGGTGTGAGCTTAGTCTTGACTTTCAATCATTATCTTCGATATGATTGACTTGCTTTCCTATGTGGATGAGTTGTGCATTCCTGTGTGGATTGGGTTGTTCTATACTATCTGGACGTGATCGAACATGGGCTCGGATGTTGTAGCCGAACTAGAATTGATAACTTAGGTATATGTATGGGAATATACCTATGTAGTGTTGGATGTTACATCATGATTGTATCTTTCCTTTGTGGATTATGCTTTGTGGATTCTAGGAGACCTTTGGGGGTCTCGGGGTCCCTACTGAGTAGCGTATACTCACCCCTACATAGGTTATGCCCGCACTATGTTGTGTTGGATGCAGAAGACAGATAGCGCTGATCGTGGTTGAGGCTTGTGGAGCAGGCGGGTACCTTGAGGTGGTCCACTGGGCAGGATGTACACGGAGCAGACGACTGGACCCGAGGAGTTGTGGAAGCTATATATACCCAACCTTCAGGTGGGACTTCCAGTGGACAACTCCTCATTGCTTCTTTACTTTCAGTTGCTGTAATTTATTTCTAGTTGTACTTTACTTTCAGTTTGGGTTTGTATTTTGGCCCATTTACTTTCTGTACTTACTATTATACCCAGTTTAACTTAGTGTTTACTTTTTCCAGATTACTCTGTTGTGTTTGTTTACTTTATAAGGAAATGCCTCCCCCTTTTTTCAAGATTTATGCCTTTAGTGCCAGTCGTCGGCCCCTGGCCTATGGAAGGCGGGATTGGGGTAGTCACGGAATGGGTCCTGAGGATGGGTCATGACATGATGTTCAACATAACTTATAATAATACATTTTTCCTTAAATAAAACCCCTCCTCTAATTTTTACTTTTTATTGAAGTTTAGAAACTTATATTTAAAGAAAACAGATATATAAATGTATAGTATTTTTTTTCTGGTTTTGAACATATATTTTTATGAGTCTAATGGTGAAAAATAAAATATTAGTTAATTCTTTACATGTTATGGTTATAGTTTTTTATTTACTCTGAATGGTGTGCCTGATATAGCCCATGATTTTAGGTGGTAATAATATATCCTAAGATAATGGGTAGTCCTGATATTTTCCTTCTATGAATTGTGTAAGGGAATATAGTTAACCAGTTATTGGTTTCACCGAAGTCTTTATTGGAATTTACCAGGTACCTAATTCCATTTGTAAGAGAGATTATTAGAGTGATATGAAAATTATTTCCCAATGCACTTATTTGATTTGTTTATTCATTCTAGGGTATTTATATGAATGTAATTTTTTATAAGGTTAGGTAATGAGATTATTATTATTGAAAAGATTATGTGACTTCTTGATGGGGAAATATATATCATTTGGAAAACAATTAAATGAGTTTTAATTATTATAATGAATCAATTATATGATTTAATTTTTTCATTAATATTTGTTTTTAATTGTTTTATGAAAATATGTAGAGAGTGATGTTGATTTTATTTGGTAAGAATATACTTATTTTAAGTTCAATGATTATTAAGAATAATGAAAAATTTTATAATGCATATTTATGGAATAACATGTTTGCTTCCTATTTTAATATGTACTATACTGAGATTTTGTGTTCATCCCACATTCTATAATGTTTTTCATATGGTTTTAAATATCATTTGTTAAATTTATAATGTCAAGATGAAAATTTTGGAGATGTTTTAGGGAAAAAACTAGTTTTATATTAACTTTTTTGAATTGTTGGAAAACTAAAAATGAGTAGATGTTTCTAACTATAATGTATGGGGTTTATATAAAATATTTATGACCTAATTCAGTAAAAAATATCCTAAAATATCATTATGATGAAATAATATTAATTTTAGTTTAAATACATAATATTATGTAATTTTTTAAGGATGGGTCCCAATAAAAATGATGAATATTATTGATGAAGGTTTAGATGGGTAAATTTTATAGTTTCAATGATACAAAAACATAATATATATTTATAAAATTTCTATAAAATCTAAAATCTAGTTCACCCTACCATAAAAGGAATGAGTTGTTACTTGACCACAAGTATACATCATTAGTTAGCAGAGGCTTCCAATTAGATGTATGGGTCTTGGGTGTAAAAGATTGTCAACATAACATCCATATCCAAATGTAAATAATATGAAAAAAGAACACTATATAAAAAATAATAAATTTGTGTAAGTAGAATAAATTACCAGAAAAAATAAATAACAGATGAATGTAAAATAATAAATTCACCCACCTCATTTTCAAGACATCAAACAATTTATGCTCACCCATAGAGCTGTTAAAAAATAATTAATGTAAATAAATAAAATGAATTACTACTCTAAAATTATATAGAATACATTATTAATTTATCTCATTAGTCCTTCCAATAAATCCAACTAAAAAAATATTTATCCTCTTCCAGACATGAACCTTGTAGTAGTTAATGTTTCTTTGGTACCCAATATACATGTACACCTAAGCAGGGTGCGTGTACAACAATGTAGAGCAGAACTAACATTGTCCCCTAAATTAATAGTAAATTAAGTGTATCTGAATGTGTAATTATCATATAAATAATTAAATGAACTATTCCTTTGTAACTAAATAACCAATATAATTCCTTCCATTCAAACATGAAACACAAGATTGACCTAAACATGATTCAGGCAGTGTGTCTTTGATCATATACCCACAATTAGAAAATGGAATAGAATCTTCTTACTAATAATAATATATCGTATGGAATCACATGGGTTTATCTACACCCTTCTAGGTAAGTATGTAAAGACCCAACCATAATTTCCCAGAGTTGGTGCCTTATTTCTATAATTAGCATGTTTACCATAAAGTCATATCCAAGAGGAGTTAATAGTTTACTAGATTTGGAAATATAGAGACATATATAAGTTCAGCATTACAACATTAAATTAAATAAAACATATAAGTATTATTGAGAACATCCACAACTATAAGTATACCCCAACAGGTGATTCATAACAAAGATATTCATGTCCTAAGAAAATGATATATAAGAAAGGGGTGAGCTCATATTCTCAGTAAGAGTAATAAATATAGTGGAATATAACATAATCATAAACATTATTCATGGTGAATAAATGAAAACACATCCCATTAAAATGAACTTGAAAAGATTATGGCAGGAATAAGAGCTAAAGAAATAGTGCCATATTAAAGTATAAACATGTGCATTATACTAGTTGAATAAACTCATGACCTTTTAATTACTAGTTTCATAATGGGAGTAATTCATATGATTTATTATCTAAAACATCTTGTCAAGGCCTCAGCCAAGAAATATAAAAATGATTAATGCCTCAGGCAAAACAATATCTAATAATGGGAAATGCCTCTGCCAAGTCCATATCAATTTGTCTCATGAGACATACTAATGCATCGAAGGGATATATCTATTCCAACCCACCACATAATAAGTGAAATGAATTCATAATATAATATTGGTGAACATAATTAGCATATAAATTCTTATTGAAACAAACATACGAAATTTAAATGACTTTCACCAATCATTGAACACAAACACTATCCATTCAGAATAATATGGTTTATGGTGTCAATATAGTAGATATATAGTCAAAATAATCAGAAAAAAATATTTGAGATTATTTCATAATATATAATCCTCAATTAATTCAAATATTATAGAAAGGATGTTGATATAGATTATTATATTAGTAAAATGAGATTGTTGATAAATTCTTAAAGAAGTAATCCATAAACATTCCAATCTATCCAAAACCACCTTGAAGAATTAAAATAATAATCCCATAGAATATAATGACAATAATTATATTCTATATATGATATAAAAAAATTTAGTACATACAACACAATCATATAATAAGTGGTGAACATGGTATATGACACATAAAATTTAAAGCGAGATGAGAAAAATCGTTTTTACATTGGATAGAATAGATCTATTAGAAAATCATTTTTTATGGCATGAAAATAGATTGAAAACAAGTATATCAAAGAAAATAAAAAGTAATATCATTGAAATAATATTTATGTCTTAAATAAAATCTTATTGACATGAAATCATTTAAAAAGAGTTATTAACGAAGCTTTATAACTAAAACATTTTAGTTTGGTTTAAGAAATTCATTAAATATATTATAAAATAAAAAAGGAATTTTTAATTTTTTTTAAAAAAATGAACAAAAATTGATTTTTAATTTTAAAATGATTGGTTTTAGGAATATAAATATCCCATAAATACAATATATAGTGAACTTAAAAATAGATATGAATTCAAGAAGTTCCTGGAATCAGGTTTGTAATTATGAAGAATTTTTTTAAAGATTATTTTAAAACATATAACTCCCCATAATATAAAGAAGGATTCTGATCGATATATATATAGATTATTAAAAAATTATTTATGAGGAGTATATTCAAATAAATAATAATATCAATGAGGTTATTAGAGAATAAGAGCAACCCGAATGAAAATGGAGGTTCATGTAGAAAATACTTACAACTTTTTAATCAATTAAATTGTATGATCCAAAATTAATAATCATAAAATTAAAGATTTAAAATAATTAAAATAAATAGATTCATGATATCAAACATCAATTTTCAGTATAAAAACACCATACACAAGTAATAGTAGTGAATACGAAATATCTCACAAAATTGGAAGTGAGATGAAGAAACCCTTACCATAAATCTGATGGTGTTATTCATATGATCTTAATGACCTTAATAATAAAATTTGGGTTCATTAATTAATAATTATAGAACCTAATATACATTTTATTTATTTATTTTAGACATATTAGTTTCATTCATGGACTTTTTTTATGGGTTTGAGAGGTTCAATTTTATTTTTTTGGAATCATTTTCTTTGGTTTTCTTGATTGGTTTACTTGTATTCATGAAAGGAAGTTCATTTGAAATGTATTAAACCATCAAGAATCTTTTATATATATTATTAGTTACATTAAATAGATATAAATGACCTTATAATTATCTTATTTATATTCCTTTAGGATCACACATTACATAAAAGTTAATGATAAATGCTTGGATTAACTTGTTGGTTTTGTGCATAATAATCTTATTTTATATTATTATTATATATTATGAGTTACCAAGGATTAAAAAAAATTCAATAAGATAAAATAATTATATAATTATTTGGTTCAACAATTATAATGGTTTCATGATGAGTCAAGAATATATTAATGCAAATTGAAAACTCGTCTTCCTTAAATGTGATAATTAACACATCTCTGACAGTGTTCTCATTTATATTATAAAATGAGGGAAATTAATAGATTATGATGAAATATTAAATTATCATAAAGAAAATTACAATAAATATAAGGTACTCTAGTTTTCAGTAATAATTAGATTATATGCAAAGATAATGTAAAAGTGTGAAATAATTTAAAAGAGAAGAAGAAGAAATCTTACCTATTGAATATTTCTCTTTTGAACCCACCGTAAGGCTCTTGGAATTTGTCTTTTTGTGCTACATAAGCACTAGAATGTGTAAATGGATGAATAGGATGGAATTTTGTAGAGTTTGGCCAAACTATAAGTCATATGGTTATGAAATTTATGAAAGAAGGAACCTCATTTTTAAGTGAGGTTCAGGGTAACTTAGGAATCACTAAAATTATTCAAATATAATAAATATATTATAGGGTTTCAAACTCCAAAAAATCCTAAAACTAAAGGGGTTACGTTTTAAAAGTAATATTTACTTTTTTTTACTTTTTCTATAATTTTTAGATTTTTAATAAATTAATAAAATAATATTTTTCTAAGAAAACATTTTTTTCAAGATAAAAACTATTCATATCTATGACTTTAAACACATCAAAAAGAACATTAAAAATCAAATAATATTTTATATTATATCATATAAATGTGATATTGATCTATAGAATCCATAAATTAGCTTAAAAATATAAAATTATATTTATTTTATTAATTTTAATATCATTTATTTTATTTACTCATTAATTAAATTAATACTACATCATCTTTGTGGAAGCCATTATGTTATTGATTTGTAGTATAAAGATTAAAAATAAAATTTCATGAGAAATATAATTTTATTATATTTCAAAATAATATTCCTTTTTTAATAAAACCTCTTTAAAATTTTATATAACAATATTATTAAAATTTAAAACTATAATATGATAGCAAGATTTTCTTTTGAAATAAAATATTATAAAGGCTTTATTGTGATTCATATGGGTCCAAAATTTCCCAAATTTGAGTCAAAAATTCATAATAGTATAAATATGAATATATAGAATGTTTTAAAAAACATATGGATCATTTAATATATCTCATAATTTAAATAAAAAAACATTTTATTTATTTTTCATATGCTTGCACAAGCATTACATCGACATTGCGTTAGCATTAATCTTAATTATTCTGTATATAAAAAGTAAAAAATAAAGATAAATTAATTAGTTTCAAAATAAAATTATGAATCTATTCATTATTTATATTTACTGTTATACATAACAAGTCATATTCCTAATTTTGTTATATTTTCTCATCTTGCCCTATACAAGCATTGCACAGACATTTGTATAATACTCATGTTATATAACACTAGAATTCAAAATTAAAATTAAAAGAGATAAATATTAGATAATAATTAACAAATAAGTCATGAAAATAATTTTTATCACTCAATTATTATATAAATTTCCAATTTTTACTTTGTTACTTTTGTGCATTCACTACATTGACATTGATAATGATTTTTATAATAATCATGAAAAAATTACTTTTCATGTTAAAAATTAATTCTTTACAATATTCCAAGTGTAATATAATTATTTAACACCCCACCGTTGGTGGTGGGGTGGTAAGGGTTTGGAGGGTGAGGGGCAGGTTGTGGGGTCATTTCCACGGGCCTGCGATTTAATGTAATTTTCTTCCATGCATGTGTGCCGCTTTCGCGGTTGTACCCAATTTTTTATATTATTTAGTTATTAAATAGTTTAAATAAATTTTTATATCAACATAATTTCATGATGATGTAACAAAAAAGACGTATTTTATAAAAAACAATATGTTTACTATTCAACTAAAATTTACTATTTTTGAAAAATACAAAAAATTCATCCAAAGCATTTAATGATGTGTAGAATCCAAAAATGAACTGTATTTTAGGAAAATAAATTTCTAATTATGAGAAATTTAATTTTTAACTAAAATCATCATTTACTCAAAAAATACCCATTTTAATATTATAACTGATTTTATGGAACTTCAAAAAATTAACTACGGTCTCATAAAATTTCATTAAAATCATATCAAAAGAAAATATTGATTCATGATTAAATTTTAGGGAAATTTATTTTCATTTAAATTAATCTTTTAATTATAAAATATTAATTCATTATTTATTTCTTATAAAAATACCACTACTTAGTTATCTGTTTTTAAAATATTCACTCTCATTTATAAGGTGCATAAATTTTATTTTTACATACATTGGTGATGTTACAATTCATAAGGGTACCTTATTATTCATATGGGCTAGGATATTATTCATAAGGGCACATTACTATTCAATTAACTATTCTTAACGGTATATTACTATTCATAAGTGTTATGTTTCTATTCATAAGGGTGCATTAAATTAATAAGGGTCAAGTTACTATTTCTAAGGGTATTCACCAAAATAAATGTTAGTAATAAGTGACTCTATATAACATACATATCACAAACATGTGTCTCAGAAATTTGAAATTCAAATCATAATGGAGTTAAAATTATGTTTACTGGCTAGGTTTTAACAAAGTGGTATTTTGTAGAGACTCTGTGTTTCCTTGATTAAATATTAATTTTATTTCAAAAATCATGGGTTGTGACATTATACCCTCCTTATACATATTTTTTCCTAAAAAATTTATATTACACTTTGAAAGTTATTAGTTGTTACTTGATAATTTACTTGTAAAAAAACCCATATCATAAATAGGGTTAATAGAATATTCTCCTTAAAAAGGTTAAGGGAAAAGAGGTGGTCAAAAAATATTAATAAATAAATAAATCAATAATCATTTTGAATGGAATGACATTTATTGGAATTAAAAAACCTGATCATAGAAGAAAAACAAACTATTAATTTCTAGTGATAGAAAACATGTTTATATGAGATTAGATTACCACAAAAACATAAACTAAAATAATGAAAAAATTGTCCAACGTTATCAAAGATTTTGATAACAGAACAACATTTAAAACTCTCTTTATAGAGTTAAGAGATTATTCCATTATTTAAGTGTATAAATATACGTTTATATTTCATAAACATGATATTATCCTTTGATTGTTCCTTGAATTACCTATACATCATCTCTTGGAATAATTTGTATCAAGTGGTGTCATTAACCTCTAAAACCTCATACAAGGATCAATTTAAATAATTTCATAAATGGTTTAACATTCCAAAAGATCAAGATTTAATACCTCGGAATCATTCCCATGGTTGTTAGTACTATCCAAAATACGTTTTTCATATATATCACCTCTCTATTCTGAAATTTACATCTCCGTATTATGAACATGAGATTTTTCTATCCCTAGACCATAAATTTTCAAAAGTTCGACCTACTACTGATTCAATTTTCCATTGTACGATTAATGATACGACCTCAAATACATAAAGAAATATTATTATAGTATAATTCTCATATATTTTATAATTCTTAAAACCAGTGCATTGATTATAAAATAATCAAAATACATAATTTATTAAAAGTGATATTAATCATTCCACTTCATTTGTTGTAGTATAATAACTTGATCTTTATTCAATAACATCATTCGGGGTATATTCTTGTGACACATGGGACATTGATTCCCACAGTGTACCATCTCCTTGTATTTATAGCATTGTACATTGGAAAACTTTTTCTTACCCTTGAAATCATGAACATAACGTCCCTTTTCTCCACACATATAACAACTCCCATTCCCTTCAAGAATTTACCACTATGATTCTTTCCACAGTTATCAAATGTGGGAAAATAATTCTTTCCATTCTTCAATTTATCTATGTGTTTCTCTACCATCATATTCACTATTTTCTTTTATTCAAATCCATAGGACTCATATAATTCCTTTTATATCTTGTTAACACATGATATTATTTCTTCATATGATAGTGATACTTGGGATACTATATTCCTTTGAAACAATGGCTTAAGACTATTAGATATATGATCCTTATTACTCTTTTCATCTTGTGTATTGGTGAAGTTCGCATTCCTTCTACTAGGAACCATTTCTAATCAATTCCATATAATATATTAGTTCATAAAATTATGAACTATATCTATATCTCTTAACACTGTAAAACGCATAATATAAATTTTGTATCGTAAGACTTTGAACAATATGATTTGGTTACATTGGGGTCATAAATGCATCTTAATGGTTTGTAATAAGATTAAGGATTTACCAAAGCATATCCCATGGTATTGTTTAACCAATAGTGCAGTAAGGGCCATTGTGGTACACCATTTCTCATTCAAGTCTAGCTTAAAGCGGAGTTTTTGGGTTTTACCCCTCGATACATTTGTGCTAGAGCCACCTCTACTTGTTTGTATCTACACGTGGATGCATATTCTTAATAAACAACATAATATATTCCTTACCAAAATTATAGGATGTCCTTTTATGTTTATCATCAAATACAATCTTAGGTTTTTTTCCCAATTCCACGTTTTCAAAATCTAGTATCCCTGATTTCTACTAAACTTCCTCAGACACCAACTGTAAATACCCAACCCTAGTTTCCTGAAGACAGTTCCTTATTATATTACATTGACATGTATACCAAAAAGTCATATTCCAAATTAACAAATAGTTTAGTAGATTTGATAATCTATATACATAAACATGTTCAACATTACTACATGAAACTAAATACAGCCTATATGTTTTATTGGGAACATACACAACTATAAGTATATCCATGCAGGTCATTCATAATAAACATTTTCATGTCCTGTGGAAATGAGACATAAAAAAGAGGTGAGATCAAATGCTTAGAAGAGGTATTCAACATAGTGAAAGATATCATAAACAAATACATTATGGATGGTGAATAACTAAAAACACGTGCCTTTAAAATGATCTTGAACTAATTATGGTAGGAATACGAGCTAAATAATTAATTCCATATTAAATCATAAATATGTGAGTTCAACTAGTCCAATAACCTCGTAAATGTAAAATTACTAGTTTCATAATGAGGGAAATTAATATACCTAAAAATTTAAAACATGTTGTTAAGGCATCGACCAAGACATATAAAAATTATTAAGTACTCATCCAAAAACATATCTATAAATGGAAAATGCCTCTACTAAGTCCATATCTATATGTATCATGGGACCTACTAATTAATCGAGGAGATATGGTGGGTCCAACATATAATATACAAATTCCAATTCATTCCTCACATGAAAGGAGATAGAATAATCAACATATACAATCCTATTGAAACTAACATATGAAATGAAAATAATATCCCAAATTATTGAACGTAAACACTAACCATTTAGAATAATATGGTGAATGGTATCAAGATATCACATCCATATTCAAACTTATCATAATCCCTTAAAAGATATTATATATGATATCATAATATATAAACTTCAATTAAGTACAATTTTTAACAAATGATTTTGACATAGATTAAGATATTTTAAAATGAGACCATGGACAAATTCTTGAGTAAATAATCCTTAAATTTTCCACAGTGTCCCATACCACATTGAAACATTCAAATCATAATCCCTTAGAATATAATAAGAATAAGTAGAATATTGATATGATATAATAAATTTCATTACATAAATAACATGTGTGGAATAAGTGGTGAACAAGACATGTACCATATAAATGTTAAAGAAAGATGAGAAAAATCCTTTTTACTCTAGGAAGAAGAGTTATTTTACAAAAACATTTGTATTTTCCATGAAATCATATTGTAAAAAATTATAACCTATAAAATAAATTTATTGTTCATTAAAATTATTTTTGAGTCTTAAATAAATTCTTATTGGGGTGAAATCATTTAAAAATATTTTTTAATGAAGCTTTATTAGTAAACTATTTAAGTGGGGTTTGAGAAATTCATTGAAGAGATTTTAAAGAGAAAATGCATGTTTTCTTTCAAAAACCTATAAATGACCAAAAATATAATTTTAATGTTAAAATATATTATTTTATGAAGGTAAATATTTATTAAAACAGATTATATAGTGAACTTTAAAATAGATATGAATTTGAGAATTTCCTTGAATCGGGCTTCCAATACGGAAGAATGTTTTGATGGATTATTTTAAAACATGTAACTCAAAATAAAATAAAAAATTATTCTGATTGATACTAATATATATAACATTAAAATATAATTTATGAGGTTTACATAAGAATAAATAATAATATCATTGAGGTGAATATATAATAAGAGCAACCCGAATAAAAATGGATGTTTGGGTAGAAAATACGTATATGTTTGTAATAAATTGAATCGTATGCCCCCAAAATTAATAATCATATAATTATAAATTTAATATACTGAAAATATTATTATTAATAATATTAAATAAAAATGTGATGTATACATAAACCATACCCATGTAATAGTAGTGAATACATAATATCTCACAAAATTGGAAGTGAGATGAAGAAACCCTTACATTAAGTTTGATGGTGTTATTCATGTGATCTTAATGACCTGAATAATAAAATTTGGGTTTATTAATTAATAAATCTAGAAGATCCCCAACATTTAATTTATTTATTTTAACCATATTAGGTTTATTCATGGCCTTTTTATGGGTTTAAGAGGTTCAATTTTATTGTTTTGGAAGCATTTTCATCTTTGGTTTTCATGATTGGTTTAATTGTATTCATGAATGGAAGTTTGGATGAAATGTGGTTAAACATATAGAATTATTAATATATACTAATAGTGACAATAAAAATATATAAATGATCTTATAATGACCTTGCTTATAATCTTTGGGGAAGACTCATTACAAAAAATTTAATGATAAACGCTTTGATTAACTTGGTAGTTTTATGCATAATGAACGTATTTTATATTATTATTTTATATTATGAGCATGTAAGGAGTAAAAAACATTAAAGAAGATAAAATAAAAATATTACAATCTGGTTCAACTGTTATATATGTTTCTTAACTAGTCCTGAATATGGTTATGCAAATTGAAAACTCATCTTCCTTGAACCTGACAATTAACACATCTCGGACGGTGTTCTAATTTATAGATAAAAATGAGGGAAATGAAGAGATGATGATGTAATATTACATTATCATAACAAAATTATAGTACATATAAGGTACTTTAGTTGTCATTAATAATTAGACAATAGGAAGTGATAAGGAATTAGTGAGAAAGAATTTAAAAGAGAAGGAGAAGAAATCTTACATGTTGAATATTTAACTTTTGAAACTACCTTAAGGCTCTTGTAAGTGGAATTTTTGTGAGGCCATAAGAACCTAAATGTTTCAAAAGATGATTATGATGTAATTTGGTAGAGTTTTTTCAAATAATAAGGCTTATGGTTAAGAAAATTTTGATGGAAGGAACCTCCTTTTATAAGTGAGGTGCATGGTATCTTAGGAATCACTAAAATTAATAAAATATAATAAATATATTATAGGTATTAATTCTCCCAAATGTACTAAAACTAAAGGGGTTCATTGTGTCGATGTAATATTATAATTTTTGGGCTTGTTCAAAAATTTTGGGATTTATAAATAATTTAATAAATTATTTTATTCCTGAAAAACAATTTTTTCATGATTAAAAATATTCATATCTATGACTTTAAACACGTCAAAGAAAGTTTAAAAATATAATTAAATATTATATTATATCATATAAATGTCATATTCATATAGGGAATCTATGAATTAACTTAAAAATGTAAAGTTATTTTTATTTTATTATTTTTTAATATCATTTATTTTATTTATTCATTAATTAAAGGAATACTACATCTTCATTATGGAATCCATTATGGTATTTATTTTTAGTCTAAAAAGTATAAATAAAATTACCTCATAAAGATAATTTTATTATATTTTCAAATACTATTACTTTTTAAATATAACCTCTAGAAAATCTCATATAACAATATAATTATAATTAAAAACAATAATGTGACATCTTGATTTCCTTTTTAAATAATATCTTATAAAAACTTTATAGTGATTCATGTGGGTCCAAAATGTCCCAAATTCAAATCATAAACTATATAATAGTCCAAAGATGATTATATAAATTTTTTTATCCTAAATAAGGTTCATTTAAAAACTCTCATAATTTAAATTAAAAACATTTTATTTATTTTTATGATGCTTGCACAAGCGTTGCATAAGAATTAATGTTAATTATTTCAGATATAAAAATTAAAAATAAAATAAAATCATAAAGATAAATTAATTATGTACAAAATAAAAGTATTAATTTATTTATAATTTATATTCACTCTTATACATAACAAGACATCTTCCTAAATTTGATATTTTGTCTTTTCTTGCCCTGCACAAGCATTGAACAGAAATTTGGATAATACTCATGTCATATAACACAAAAATTAGAAATTAAAAACAAAAGTGATAAATAATACATAATAGTTAATAAATATATCCTGAAAATAATTTTTATCACTGAATTATTATATAAATTAACAAGACTTTGTATGTGTTTTATAGGCATTGGGTTAACATTGACAATGATTTTTATACTTATAATAAAAAATAAATAAATTTCATGTTATAAATAAATTATATACAATATTCCAATTATAATATAATTATTTAGTTATTACATAGTTTAAATAAATTTTCATATCATAATAATATTATGATGATGTTTCAAAAAATGGTATATTTTATAAAAAAGGTTTTTTTACTCTTTAACAAAAATTAAACTATTTCATAGAAATACCAAAAATACTTCCAAACCATTTTTTGACATGTATAATAAAAAAAGAAACACCATTTAAAAAATAATAATTTTCTAAATATGAGAAATTTACTTTTTAATTAAAATCATTGTTTACTCAAAAAATACAAATTTTAATATTATAATAGTTTTTATGACACTTTGAAAAATTAACTAGGGCGTCATATGATTATCTTATAATCATAGTAAAACAAAATATTAATGCATGAATACATTTGCTGAAAATTAAATATCTTTTAAATTAATCTTTTAATTACAAAATTGTAATTCATTATTCATTGCTCATAAAAATACCATCACTTAATTATTAATTTTTAAAATATTCACCCTCAATTATAAGGCACCTAAATTTTTTTTACTTACATTGGTGAGGTTACTATTCATAAGGGTACATTACTATTTATAAGGGATAGTTTACAATTCATAAGGGTGCATTATTATTCAAGTTAGCATTCCTAACGATATATTACTATTCATAAATGTTAAGTTACAATTAATATGGGTGAATTGATATTCATAACTTTCATGTTACTATTCATAAGGTTACAGAGCTATTCACTGAAAAATATGTATGGTTATATCAGACTCTAAATAACATACTAAGGGCAACCATGTTTGTTAGGTTTTTGAATTCATACCATAAGAGTGGTAAAATTATGTTTACTGGCTAGGTTTTAATAATGTGGTATTTTGTAGAGACTTAGTGATTCATGCATTCAATATTAAATTAATTTGAAAAATCTTTGGGTGGTAAAAAGCAGGGCATCTTGAAACATAGGTGCTTATCCCCACCCTAAAAGGAAAGTATGTAATTAAACATCATAACCTCCGCATTTTATTAAAGAAAGACTTCTAAATACCTAGAGGCAAATATACACCCCACTGGGAAATAATTTCCTCTAGAAACTCATTGGTGTAACCACACCCTTCTATAATTGGTAGTCATCAAGAAAATATGGTACAAAACCTCACCCTGTAGAGAAATTATATAATCTATATACTCAGGGGAATATCAGTCCCCAACTAGGAATGCAATTAATATAACATAAGGGAATATATAAACTATTTTGGGATAGAAAGACACATTGTAGTAGGAAAAAATTCTATATCAAAGGAAAACATCAAATAAATTTCATTTATCTACACACATCATGGTCGTAGGTGAATCCCACTCAAATCACCTTAGTGAAAACATCTTAAAGGGGTTGGCCTGCTGTATGATAAAATTTCACAAATCATGGTTTCGCTCTATAGTATATTGATTATCATAGTATATTATATTCATATTAGGATCATCATAAATATGGGTTCTTAGGTGAAACCATCAATCATCACTACCTATACCAATACACGCTTTCTCCTGGATTATGATATCATAAGGTCAGCAGTTGGTGTCTACTAGGTAACATCATTGTCAAGAAAAACTATATGGGTTGATTAATAAAATTCACACCACTCAATTAAAAACCCATCACTAAGAGGGAACATCGTACCTCAACATCATGAATATCACATCATGGTATCATTAGAATCACAAGGAAACTATCATGAGCATTTCTCTCAATAAATGAAACACTTCCAATATTACATCCCTTATTGTCATGGGTTAGTCCTCTCACCCAATGTATCCATATTCTAAGTATGGGATACCTACACATGTAATCAAATCTCAATGGGAAGGAACACATTCCCTAAAAAAATCACAACTAGACTAAGTGATTTTTGGTATCCCAATATTAATATCTCTAAGTGAACCCTTTATTGTCCAAATTGGTCACTATGTTCATTGAAATATCTCCCCACTAGGTTTCGGTGTTTTAACATATAGATCGTATAGAAGGCCTTATAATTTTGGTTATTGAGGAATCTAACTAGTAAAAAAGGTCTATCCTGACCCTTATACCATTTTTCTATTCATTCATGGGCATTTCTTAGTTTTGAAAATTTATTTATACAAAATTGTTGATCCTCTATAGTGTTGAGACCACACATATCAAATTATATATATATATATATAAACAAATAGTAATACAAAATATGTCTTCCAAAGGTACTACCATCCTCAATTATGATGTCATTGTCCATCGATCAAGGCTAAAATATAATTTTTTATTCTTCTTAAATTTTTTTATCGACTCTAAAAAAAATATCTCAGGCCATAACACCAAATAAATAATTATGAAAATTTATAATTAACCATAAAATTTAATGAAAAATCATATAAATGATTTAAAAATTAAATTAATAAATCAAAATTACCTAAAAATAACTAGTTGAAGTTGTTGAAATAAAGTGATGGACAATTTCTCATTAAAAATCCATGGTGTAAACATTATACTATCTCTGAAAAAAAAATTAAACATGCAACATTGGTTGAATAATATAATATACAAAATTTAACCACAATCTACCAAAAAAAATTATGGTGGTGTAACTTCATCAAAATAATTATCAATGACATTAATTATTCATTGCGGGATATATTAAATACATCTCAAACAAAATTACCAGGAAAAAGGATGATTTACAAAAACATTCATTGGAAATTTTTAATAAAACATACCTGAAATCATAATGAAATCAACGACTATAATGATAATCATGGACATAATGTGAAGAAAGAGGGACCTCAACATAATTTAAAAATAATCAAATTCAAATTACTCTCTTCCCCATGGTGGACTGAGGAGGATTAGGGAGGGGTTATCCTAGGCTCAACCAATCAAAATAGGTAATGAAATATATTCCCAAAATCCTGAATAAAATAATGGTAAAAGTTGATAATTTAATAATAAATAACATCACTGGGTGAGAAAAATGACATAAATGATTTCATTCACTAAACTATGATACACCACAGTTATCTTTGATGGAGATCGACATAACCAACCCCATTGAGAAGTCTCCTCAAAGCTAACTATTTTGGATAATCACATAGATCACCCAATTTGGTTTTCGCCACACCATATCCACCATCACTTGTTGTTTCCACCATTCCATAACATTCCACGGAGAACATTCCCTCCATGATACCATGCCAGGAACCCCTCATCATTCAAAATTGTTTATCAATCCTCACATTGAATGCCACACCAAGGGTTATATAAATTTCCAAGAACCATATCGCTCATCCTACTCCAATATAGTGAGGCATAATGGTATAGGACCACCCCTTCGTAAATTTACCATGAACCTCACAAAATGAAATGTGAGTTTCATATCGCACGACACATATGGACATTTCAATTTTGGCCCACTCTCACTTAGGAAAAATACCTGGTCACCACACTATCCTATGGATGGAAGCCCTCCACCAATGTATGGTCTACACTATGGTTCTTCTTATCGTGGTGACGATATAACCAAATGGAAGTAGGCCCACCCACCTTTCCCTATCACTCACCAGACCCCTAAAGATAATTATTTTCTCTCATTACATGTCATAAATAAACTCTTTATGATAATAAACTCTTAAAATCTCAACATCATCCTTACATCAAAAAATAATCCCTCAATAAAAAAATGAAATCCATTAAAAAATTCTTACTATTGGAATAAATTCATATTTTAATCATCCCTAGAATATTAATTCTCTTCATCATGATTTCATAATTTCTTATTAACTATTTAACATTTATAATATTATCTTTTAATTTGTAATCGTCTAATTGGATTCTACTTTGGAATTCAAAATAGGCTTTTAGTGTGCGACTCCAAATAGAAACATCTCAATTCATCAAAACCAATGACAATATTCATTACCCTGTCCAATACCAATATGGTGAGAAACCACACACTTATATTCTAAATAATTATCAACCTATATTTATCAAATTCATAGCTTACTTACACTACTCTCCACACAACATTTGAGTTTATGAGGACTCATGTCATGATATTATTTTCCTCATAGTTGAACACTCCAACTAAAATATATTTCAAATGTTATGATGTTGGGATTAGTTAGGTTCACTAATAATGTCACCAAATTATAATTTATAATCCATGCTAGTCCCCCACTAGTATTCCATTAAATAAAACTATTGATGCATCGTCACATCACCTGATCCACATGTAATTTCACCAGGAAGAATATCAATCTCAAAAAAATACCAATAATGAAGTCTAAAACTCACTCCCAATGTATTCTAATAGTTTATTCCTCATCTTACTAAACCATTTTTCATGATTCAACCATATAAACCCGTGAATCTATGATTTGACTCATTATTTGATCACATCAAATCCATCTATATCTTGATAAATACATAAGAAATACCACTAATACCTCAATCTAATTATCAAATTTCGTATCAACCACAGAACGTGATAAAATCAAATCTATCTTCAAAATAGTATCTAAGAACAAACACGACAATTAAACTATGATTCTAATCACACCCATGACACTATTAACACAATTAACATTCCTTTATATTCCATGCTCTAAATTTACTTCAAGTAACTATCAAGTGTGTCTTTTTCACACAAACCTAATATTTAATATAAATTACCAAATTCCAACCAATTATAGCTATTACAAAATTTTGTCCTCAACACTTCCTATATTTTCTTCATGAAACAATTGTATAACCATCCGATTACTAATGGTGAAATTACAATAATATGTATTTTTTTTATAATTATTATCAAGTAAAACCTCATCATGTTCCATCTTCACACCTCTTGGTCATACATTTCATGGCTGGAATTCGATTTGACCATACCCTATCACTGCATTATATTTCCAAGGTAACATATCATAATAGAGTGAATTTTATTTTTTATCAAAACTTTTGGAAAACCATTCTCAATTATAATTATTAATTCTATATATCCTCATCCCATACATAGTAAATAACTTGTCTTTAATCAATATCACCGAACATAACTGGCATATACGTTTCTTTTTAAGTCAAACCTAAAGAGATTATACTCAGATAAAACCTTATCAGATATACTGAATTATGAAGCTTGGATTTTTTTTATTTAATAATATTTTGCTAAGATGGTTAATATAAAATAAACTATTTTCCAAGGTATGTAAAAATAAATTTAACTGAGACTCCAACAACACTTCACATAATAATATGAAATTTATCATATACCATGATCTTCCATGAGGTCCCCACCAAACAATGGTGTATAAAAAAAACATATACCAATTTTTTATTCATCCCCAATAAAGCACATCCAGAATCAATTAGGCATGGCACTCAAAATTTCCTACACTACAAAACCCTACCTTGATGTCAAATCATTAACCGTCATGGGTCCCTCTATTTGAAAATCATAATGAATCTGCATTCCTGTAGTATACACCAAGTGGTGCTTCTCATGTGCCCACATACACACCCAATGAATCTAATATGGATTCCATTCATGAAGGCACTCACATACAATGATTTAACCACTCGAGGGTCACCATTATACATCGAATCTAGAAGATAATGTGTATCTCCCACCAATCCCATTAATCCTGCATCACACAGTGAAAATATAAAATGAAACAATTTTTTACACTTATAACTAAACATTATAATGAAATCCACATTCTAAAACAATGAATCGATGGTTATAACAAATAAAAAACATCAACCAAATGAATAATAATTACATAACTAGTTAAAAGATTCACACTGGGAATCTATGTATAGAACAACCCCCTTAAGATTCATGATCTATCATTAATCCTCATTGGGACCCCATATATATTCACCAACCCCTTACTGGTTAGTAACTCTTCTATGTACACATAATTATATCATCCCATGATGACTTTGATAAAGTAAACCATTTTCATTTGGATTGGTTAGGTGTAATTCCACCAATAGTCTATATTATAAATACCATAATTTTTTTCATGAATGATTAAGTGACATAATTGACTAAATTTTTGGAAAATGCACCAAGGAACCATGTTCTTATATTATGCTAATGATTTTCACTATATATCACTTATCAAGAGGGAGTGTAATTCAATAATGGATAATATGATTGTAGATCAACATGACCTATTATCAAAAGGAAATATAGTTTGGTTTGGAAGAGTTGAATTTGACTAACAAGATATATGGGAAAACACCATATAAGTTATTATTTAAAAAATAAATAGCTGATACCTCATCGTCAATAATATCTATAATTTATGGTCATATTTATGTCATATGAATAATTTTTTCTACACATGATTCATGAATATTGTCCTCTTACAACCGGGTCACATAAATCGTAATTTCAAATCGAATGTGTCTCACACTATGTGAAATTGTAAAACTACGAAAATATGAATGATGAATATAAATCCCACATCCATGTTAATTAGTAAATTTATTATCCAAAAGTGTTTGCGATAAAAAATTATGAGGCCCATCACACACTCAAAAACATTCTTAAGTCCCCTATCCACTATGTCCCAAAATATTAAGGAAAAAAAATCAAACACACTTTGTGATGTATGTTACATAAATTATCTAACACAAATTCACAACTTACCGAACATGTTTCACTATATAGAAACATGAATTAATTTATACATTAACTTAGGCATAAATACATGTATTCCATTTAGTGTTCGTGTAGAAGATTGTTCCAATTGGGAAATTACACCCCCTACCGGAGTTTGAAATAATAACAATCAAACCAAAGATCATTTTAATTAATAAAAAATAGTATTTAGAGAAGATAAAATACAATCATATATAAAAATTGAATTTTGATGAATATAATCACATACACTTGTAATCATGCCAATATATAATGATTAACATCTTATAGGAATGAATTGAAAAATAAATTGATGAAAAAATAAAATTCATTAATAATTTAAGAAAATAATTATGTGTTACCTCTTATATCTCTGAAATCATTCTAATATTTCCAAATGATTGATCAAATACTAGGACACTTTACAACACGAACCTTTGAATAGTGAATTATTATTCGTTACCCAAGTTCCATGGCGGCCCAAGTGGGGTGTCAGTACAACTCTAAAGGGCACCATAGACATGGTCCAATAAATAGGAAATAAATGCAGTGTATATACATATTCAATGAATGGATTAAGAAAAATAATACATATAGGAGTAAATTAGTAACCACTTTTGATCTTCAGTTTCTTATTAGTCAAATGAGATTTTCAAAAAAACTTCATTAACTAGTGTCAGGGTGTCTCGAAGCATACTAACTCATCAAGAGCTCCAAGGATGATTAACCTAACCAAGGAAATTTTATCATTTAAAAAATAATGAGATATCTTTCCCACCAACCAATGAATAAAATCTTTTAGAAAATATGGGGCGTATATACACCTTTCCAATGAATAAATTCACGTTCATACTTGGGGATGAAGCAAACCCATTCTATGAAGTAAAACCACCTAAAAACTATTTGGGGGTCCACAGTCTTATATGAAATTAATTATTCAAAAAAATTGGGTTTATAACTTCACAATTCTATGAATAAAATTGACCCTAAAACATATTCGTGTTACCACATCCTGGTGGGAATTAATGTCATCTAAAAATTGAGGGTAAAATATAGAAACTTAATGAAAAGTAACTCATCCTGTTATTCATGAGATTAACCATTTCCTGTTTGGATTGATATTAATTGATAAACATACCATAATATATGCACAGTGTTTGGAAATAAACTGACATAGTTGAGGACATGAAGGTTTGATAAATGGAGAAAATGAATTTCATGTGCCAACATACATCTTACTAGGGATTATTTTCCTTTGAAGCAATCTTATACAATGATTCAAAATGTGAAAACCTTTTTCCTAATCCTATCTGAAAATCTGATGTGAGCCTCTCTAGAACATAACAAATTATCAACTACTAGAACCATTACATGGTCCTTATTTATTAATATTCTTTGGTAACAACTAGAATAATCACTACACAGAACCACATACACCCTTAATAGGAATAAAATATGAAACCACCATTTATTTAAAATAAAACATTTGTCAATAGCATTCTTAATATGAAACACTATTTTTAATTGAATTGATATGTACCATAAAGATATTATTATTTAAATATGAACTTTATAACATTGTTGTTGAATTGGTGAGTATAAATAGGATTAAATAAATGATGAAATATATATTAGTACCAAATAAATATTTTATTTCATAAATTCATATAAAATAATCACCTGATTATTATTATATTCATTTTGTTCTTAAAAAACATATTTTCTTCCAAATGGATGTTATTGGGTTTTAAGATAAAATATTATAATAATTTTATGTAAATTTTAGAAATTTCAATTTGTAATGTGATATTATTTTTGAAATCACCATGATAAAATTATCTTATGGACATTTTTTGATATTTTTTGAAATATTTTATTTTTCAAGGAACTGTGAAAAATATTAAATTTTTATTGAAACTTTTATTTTAATTTTTTTATTTCCAAAGATAATATCTATTATGGATTATATTTAATATTTATTTATTTATTTTAAATTAAACATAATATAACTATTTTCCTTATAATGAATTTAATACTTGGATATAATATAAGCACATTTTACACTAAAAATGTATTTTTCTGAAAAACTATTTTTCAATGCATGTCACATGTTTAATATTAATTTGAATTAATAAATTTTTATACTTGTATCATGAAATATATATTCCATATTTGGAATCAGGAAGACTAAATTTTATAAATTTCACCCTTTTATTTTTTATTATAAATCGTAACTATAGAAAATATTTAAAAAACATAAAGGGTTAATTGAGTAATAATTGTTGAAAATATTCTAATATAGAATATGAATTAAATAACACGGGAATGTTTCCTCTTAGATTAGTGTATTTTGTCCATTTCTATATAATTTTAGAATATATACTTAATTGGTTCCATATTTGTTTGATTTTTGTCCCTTACAATAATAAGTTAATAGACAATTTTTCAAGTGACTCTTCGTTTCTTTTTATTCATAAAATATTTTGTGATTGGATATAAGAAACATATTTTGAGTTATAATTGTTCATTTTAAATATAACTTTTTTTCAAACATGATAATTTATTTCTTTTATTTCTAAATCAAATAATTACCTTAATTTCTAACACAACTCTAACATAGTATTTTTTCATTTAATAGATAATTAAAATAAATTATTATTAAAATAATATAATTATTATATAATGAATGAATTAGGGTGTTATATGAACTTTTTTAGATATATATTAAATTTTAGGGATGTTTGAAAATTTTAAATTCTAATTACATTTCATTGATGTAGTTTGCAATGTTAATGAAATTAATAGTTCCAAAAATGACTATAATTATATTATATAATAAATAGTATATAAATAAATTTTTTAAGATTTATAAAAATTATATCCACAGTAATGTGATTTTTATAAGGTTAAAAATATCAACTATGGTCTACTTACTATCTAATTGGCCTTTATAATAAAATTTATTTCAAATGATGTTTAAAACCATCATTATCAAGGTAATTATTAAATATGGAATACACGAGTTAAAACAAAGATATAAGGGAAAAAGTAACCTAAACTTGTTAAAATATTACTGGATGATAGGATTTTGAACCATCACCATTATATATTATAATTTAGTTTGGAGCCATTTTAGATGTAATTTAATTTTTTTTAAAATTTTATGAAATTCCAAAAGTGCTCCATGCCTCGCATTCAAAATGGATCCTCCTATCTTATTTTCATCACTCCTCAAGAATCATTTTTTCAACCATGACCTAAAAAAATATCATACTTACTTCTTTTATAATTTCCTAGAGGCCATGTTTTGATTATAAAAACTATCGTGGAAGGTTTTCAGTGTAATCATAATGAGGTTTAATGAAGTAGAGGGACCAATAATAATCATGAATTTTTTTTATTTATTACTCCACATCCATAAAATTTTATTCATACATGAAGATATATTAATATAATTATATATAATATAAAGTGTTTTTATTATGTTATTTTATTAATCTACATTTGTTTCATCTTCGGTCAAATGGGAAATGAGACCATCAAACATGTGTGCAGTGGACAACTAACTCATTAACCAATGTAATTGTTTCCAATAATCATATCTCAAAATTATTTATTATAATGATATTAATGTATATATATGATATTTAGGAAAAAATTATAATTTTTTAAAATTAAAATATATTATATTTACTTTCCTCTCCATTCATTGAAAGACGATAATGTTTTACATGCATATGTGTGGATTACCATCTCCATGGAGTGATATTATTAAATTTTCAATACATTATATATTTTTAGAAATAATATGGTATTTATTATATAATTATGATTTTGGAAATATAAAAAAACATAAATTCAATAAATCATTATCATTGAAAACTGGAAAAGTTTCCCATGCATATATATGACTTACTGTCTTTGTGATTGGTACAAAGAGAAATTTTCATAAACATCATTAATGGATGGTTTTTAACTTATAATTTATGTTTATAGTTATAATTATTCCAATATTATTATTATATATATTATGGAATAATGTCCTATTATACCATTTTCATCCTACTGAATTCATTAATGAAATATGAACTAAAAAACTCAAAACATCTGACATGAACAAAATTAGTTTTGAAAATAAATTTAACACAATAATAAATAAAATAATATATATAATAATCAAAAAAAAATTCTTAAGAAAATAATTAATTAACATCATTTAATTATTCGTTATTATAATTTACATATGTGATGATTCATACAGGGGGTAAGGGGTTTTATTTCATTTTTAGTTCTTGATGGCATATATTATTCTAATGCATATAATTTCATTTATATGGGATTTTTAATGCCTCTTTTACATGTTTTCTCTTAATTCAATGATTTTTCAAGGTATTATATGTTTCATTTTGAATTATGATCCCATAGGTATTATACATCAATGTTATTAATAGGTAAGGGTTTTTATAAGTAAGATTGCATTTATTTGGTTATACTTATACGACATTCACTATGTTATTTTTTACACCAATATAAGTACATGAGTTGTATAAACTACCCCTTTTATAGTTAATTTCATGAATCAATTTATATTCATTTTGTTTACTATTTTATATGTAGTTATCAATTTCATAAAGGGTTATGATTACAAAGTTACCAATGATGTAAGAGTTTGTTTCATTGCTTCATTTTAATCAATTTTCATTATAATTTAATTTACATTAGAGAAAATTTATTCATCATTTTATAGTAAAACAATTTTTTATTATTAACCAGTAGTTATTTCTACAAATTAATTAGTTTCCATTCATTTTCATCTCTTAAAATACTCATGATACAGAAAAACAATTTTACTCTTCACATAATTTTTTTTCCTCCCAGTCATTAATCATTCATTCCCATGCACATATATCCCTAAAAATAATTTTAAATTTTTTTATACAATGATTTTTAAAATTTATTTTCCCCATTTTTTACTATTTATAAAAAATTAAAAATAATCATGTTTATATTTTATGAATGAGTTAATTTTTAATTTAAAAAAAAATAAAAGGAATCATTATTTAATAATAAACATAATGAAATAAGTTTTCCATAATCATTAATAATTTAAAATTTGTTGATTTTTTTAAATTTTTAAGTATTTATTCTCAATTAAATCATCTTTCCTTATATTTGTATTTTTTTCAATTTTTTTAAGTGAAATGGGTATTTTACTCAAGAATATATTTATATTATTTTTTATACATTTATATTAATAAATGAAAAAATAATATATTTTAAAAGTATGCTACTAATATATGTCCTAATGATACCTTTTTTTATTCATCCTATAGATAGTTTATGGTCATTTTGATTAGAGAATGTATTTAATTTTTTTACATATTTTTTTCAATACAGTTAGTTATTTATTATAAGGAATAATGATTAAGTTGTATTGTTTATTCAAAAGATGAATAAATTGGAATAATAATGTGTTAGGAGAGGCCTGATATATCCCCTCGATGTACCAGTAGGTCTCATGAGAAATGAAATGGTTATTTGTTTGAATACATGTCTATATTTTAATTTTTTTGTATAAGGCTTTGACTGTATGTTTATGATGTATAGAATTATTCATTAGGTGTTATGAAATCATTTATTAATGTGTATATAATTATTTTAAATTTATGATATCCAATGATATTTTTTATATTTATGCTATTATTTATATGTCATTGTTTAATCATCATTTATTCATCCTATGTTATTCATTATGCTCATGTAATTGTTTAAATGGAATTTTTTTTAGTTTCATACCATTTCATATTGATAATTATTTATTTATTATATGAAATAATCTATTTTTCATATTCACTTACTGAGAATTTGATATCCCTCTAATTTAGATTAATTTTTTTATGATGTGAAAAGGGAATCAATGAATGAGTTCATGGATTCCAAATGTTTACTTTTATAATGTAGCATAGTCTATTTACTATATAAAATTGGTAATCAGGTTTTTATCAATTTATTCATGTATATAAAACAATTAGGTCCATCATGTTGTGGTTTATTGTTTCTTATGTATATATAATAATGTAACCACAGAATATGTGATATTAGGTTTGGGGTTAGTATAAGTGGTATTTGAGGAAGCTTAGTTGAATCTTGGGAACAGGATCTAGGAAAATATATATTGGTGAGCATAAACCAATTAATGAATTTGAAGATAAAACAATGTATAGGATAACATTAAAATTTATTTGTAATGTTTATAATATATGATATTCTTAAAAATACATAATTTTATAAAAATAAAATAGGATGTGGTTTTAAAAAAGATATAACTAGTTATAAAAACCATGAAAAGAAGTGTTCGAGTATAACATGGTAATCTTTATAGTGCACGGTGAGTGTTCCTTTACTACACAGATTTTATGACACTCATAAAAAAATCGAGTTTTAAATAACCTTTTAATTATTACCAATCATGAAGGATTTGAATAGACAATGATCAAGGATGAACATTTTTAAAACAAAGGATTATTAGATTGATAATATAGTTTCATGATTTGGACATCATATGAATTATATTTCATAATTATGATCATTTTTTCTCAAACCATTATTTTTTTATCCAATGACTTAAAAAAAGAGGAATGTTGTTCGAATTAAATGTGATAGAAAATGAGGTGATTCTATGAAACCAAATGGGATGATTACTAAAGTGATAGATATTATTATTATTCCTAATCATTTATCAGGAAATATGTTTAACAACTAATATGTTAGCAAAACAATAGACTCAAAAAATAATATATGGATGAAATCCACAGAGAGCATGTTGGGTAGATACAATAAAGGAATAAATGATCAATTTACTTCATGTAAATTTTTTGAAAAGAGACACCTAGATGAATGTATCAATGTAATAAGAAAATATTTTATGTTTAGAAAATTTGGTCATAGAGATTCGAATTGTTGAGGAAAATGAGTATTTTAATGGAGATAAATAGTTATCAATTAATTTTTTATTATTATAATGTTGAGAAATTATGTAATATCAGATTAAATGGACGATTGTAAATGTTAAACTATACACCAATGAAGGAAATTCGTTATATAAAACATTTAAGTAAATGGATTTAAGTGTTTATATATTGGGTTTCTAGAAATAGATTTCTGAAGAATTTTATTATCAGTGGTATTTTGGTTAAAATTATAATGACAGATTTAATAATTTAGTGATTTATGAAACCATATATGACTTAATGTATGATATACATAGGATTAAAAGAAACCTTCATTATTTTATGAATTTTTGATTGATCATACGTTCATAGAGATGAAAACTTCTTTTGATCATTTATGTGATTGTTTTTTAATGTCATTAAGGAAATTATGGGATTTGTTTTATTGATTTGTTTTATAATTTACCCATAGGATCAACATTATTTGTTATTATAGGAGGAATTATCTCTTCTTAAGATTAATGTTAATAATATACTTCGTTATCATTAATGACTTTTGTAATTTTTATTGGGTTTCATCATATTTATAAAGATAATATAAGATTTATATGCATTTTTTAGTAAAAAAGGAAAACATGTCACATCCTACAAAGATACGGGGCTTAAACCCACAACTAATGGGTGATAAGGTTGATACACCTACCACTTGGATATGTGATATCTTTGTTATTAAGAATGTTCTTTTTAATGTAATTTTAAAGATAATGATTATGTTGATTATAGTGCTTCTAGCATAAAAATTATCTTTAATACTCATTATTTGGAGAAAAATGTGAGATTGTGATTGAAATTGATTAAGATGTGAAATTACAGTTATGAACTATATATATTTTATTATTCTGATCATTTAGATAGTAAAAGAATTCCTCTTCAATAGAAAGTGGTTCACGAAACAAAAAAATTATCATATTACTTTTATTTCCAATTAATCAATGATATTTTTTGAACCTCATTGGTTTATGGTTTTGTGGCCATTAACTTTCTCTTTGTCGTTTGAATTATTGTGATCAATGAACATTATCTCTCATAATAATTAATTATAAATTAATTTCTTCATTATTTATATTTTTTCAATTCCCACTAATTTTTTCTCATTTGGAAGATTAATTATGTTATTAACTTTATATTAAATTTTCCCTATTTTCAATGTTATGCTTCATTGACCATCCTTACAATGTTGGAAATCATCATTGGTGTTTTGAAATATAAAACCCATGTTTACAGATATCAATTTAAAATCATGAGGATGAAATTTTTTAAAGGTTGAATTACTTTAAAACCCCTTGTTTTTAATATAATTCTATAATAGATAGGTTACTTATCATACTACACTAGGCTTTAAAAGAATTGTGATATTCTATAATACTATTATTATTTTAATAAGTCTAATGAAACCTATCCACTAAATTGGAAGAATTGAATCAGAAAATAAAATTATAAAATAAATATATTGTTCTTAATTAATAAAAATTTATTGATAAATAGCTAGAAAATAATCATTCAATTTTTTTAATGTCATATTATTCTTCAAAAAAATCTTCAAAAATGGATTTTTTTTTTATTTTTCATGAGAAAATAATATTATTAATAATATTATTCTTTAGAAATTTTATTTTATTAAAATTATATAATTTTTTTAAATCATCAAGTAACAATTAGCATATGGTAAAAATTATGTAATTTTCTGAAAATATTGAATTTTTAATAAATAGTGAATAATTTGGATTGTTATTAAAAACTATATCTTACATTAATTTATTTAAAAGGTATAATTTTCTTTTTATTAGTTTTAAAATATAATTACTTTCTTTATTTGTTAAATATCTAATTATTTCCTTTTGAATAAAATCTATACAAGGATAAAGTATAAAAATATTACACGTAGAAGGCCTTTTTTTAAACAATTTTTCCACACTTCACATTGGGTTAATATTATATTATATTTTTCCAAATTTAGGAATTAAATTTTTAAAAATGGATTCTTTATTTCAACTCATGATGTCCTAATTTAGGTAAATGTGAAACTTTTATTTCTTTTCATTATGAATAATTTGTACAGTAAGTAATTATCACTACAATATGGATAAATCGTGAATTTATGTTTACAAGTAACATGATAATGACAATAAATTGATCCTAAAATGTTACCTTACCCTATTAGTTCTGTGGATTCATCCATTTTCATTAATGCCCTGAATATATGGACACATGGTTTTATACTTCATTGATATTTCCCTTATAATTATAAAGTTTAAGATAAATATAGAAATGCCCCTTTCTTGGATTTAAAATAAATAAAATTTTCTGTCAGGTATAAAGGTATCATATTTTCTATTACAAACATATTTTTGATTGATAATAATTTATTTCATGAGATTTTATTTCTAATTTTTAGTATTGATATAATTAAATTAAATTCTTACACAATGCTAACACGATATTTATTTAATGAATAAAAAATTAAAATAAATTATTTTAAAAATAAATAAAGTGTTATAAATTGAATGAATTATTGTGTTCCAAAAAAATTAGATATATATAAAATTTTATTAATGTGTGATGTGAATATATACGAATTCTATTTCTTTAAAATTAATCAAATTATGTAAAGGAATTTTTCAATAAATGAAATGAATGAAATTTTTTATAAATAATAAATGAGTAAATTATATAACATTAATTAGAATTTAATATTCATCAAAGATATAGTAATAAAGTTCAAAATATCAATAATGGTTCATTTATTTTCCAATGATCGTTTTATAAAATTATCTACACCCCTAAATTTTAAAAACATTATTATCACTGTAATTGTAAAAAAATGGTTAATTGAGGTTAATCAAAACAGATAAGGGGTATAAATATTATAAAAATGTCAAAATGTTATTTAGGAGATTGTTTTAACTCATACTCATCCGATCTATATATTATTACTTTTTTAAGATGGTATTACATGAAAAATAATTTATTTTTACTCAATATTTTAAGATATTCTAAAAGTTCCACTCCCCTTAGTTATAAAATGGATGAAACTCTCATCTTTTCTTCACAATTAAAGAACCATTTAATTCTACCAGTAACTTTCGAATTCCTTTCATATTCATTTTAAAACATCTAATAGTTTTTGTTTAATTATAAATATATAAAAAGAAGGAATTTGGCGTAATCCAAAAGTGGTTTTCTGAAAAAAAAGATATCAATGTTTATTCATCACTGTTGTTTTATTTCTTCTTTCAAATCCATATAAATTTATTCAACCATGAAAATTTTATAACATATGTATCACCAATATACTAATATGTCATTACTTTAATGGAATAACCTATTACCACCTCCTATACTATGCCAAAATTTTCATTTAGTGATGTTTAAATTGTTGCGAAATCATTCTATGATGGTTTTGGAAAACTGCTACTAAATCATGTGTCTATAATAAATTAGTGCCAGTTTTGGAAAACCGTCGCAGAACAATTTAGGAGCTGTTTTTTAGTGGTGGTTTAATCTCTTACTAAATCGTTTTTTATTTTATATTTTTTTATTTCTGTAAAAAAAAATTAATTTATTCTTTTATTTTAAATTTATAAATTTATTTATTTATTATTTAATTTAATTAATTAATTTATTTATTTATATATTTATTTATACTTATTTTATAATTTTTATTTATTATTTATTATTTATTACTACCATGCTCATGCCCATCTCCACGCACAAGCCCATGTCCATTCCCATGCCCATGCCCATGCCCATGCCCATGCCAATGCCCATGCCCATGCCCATGCCCATGCCCATGCCCATGCCCATGCCCATGCCCATGCCCATGCCCATGCCCAAGCCCAAACCCAAGCCAAATATAGAAATTCTTTGATTGGTGAAATTTGAACCTCTTACCTTTTGTTTATTCTCTAAGGACTTTAACACTCTCGGAAGCTCTTCATCTTGTCAATAATTGGAATTTAATATACTTATATATATTTATATTTATATATATATTAATTGGGAAAATAAATAATACATAACATATAGATACACAATAAAAAATTATTAATCAATAATGATTAATCAATAATCAATAGTCAATAGTCAATAATCAATAATCAATAATCAATAATCAATAATCAATAATCATTCATCAATAATCAATAATAAATAAATAATAATTAATAATATTAAGTAATTATTAATATTTAATAAATACTAATTACAAATTACTAAATAATAAATAGATTATAAATGAATAATAAATAAAGAAATATATATTATAGATAAAATTGAAAATAAAAATTAAAAAATAATAAATAGAAAATAATAAATAATAAATTTTCAATTTTCAATTTTCAATTTTCAATTATAAATTGTAAATAAGAAATATTATATACTAAATACTAAATAATATATAATATATAATATATAATATATAATACATAATACATAATTTATAGTTGATAATACATAATACATAATACATAATATATTATATATAACATATATTATATAATTGATGTATAAATAATAAATTAATTAAAAAATAAATTAATATATGATAACTAATTTATAAATTAATAGTAAATTAGTAAATTATAAATAATAAAAAATAAATAAATAAAAAATAAAAAATAAACCATGAATAAATAAATAATTAATATATAATGAATATTTATGAAATAAGTTATTAATACTTCAATAATAATAAATTAATAATACAAAAATACATTAATAAAAAGTTAATATATAAATAAATAAATAATAAATGAATAATAAACTAACAATAAATAATTCATTAATAAATTAATAAATAAATAATAAATAATAAATAATAAATAATAAATAATAAATAAATAAATAAATAATTATAAAAAAATAAATAAATAAATAAATAATAATTATTAATTATTAATTATTTATTATTAATAGATAATTATTTATAATTGTGCATTAATAATTCATAGTTAATAATTAATAATTTATATTTAAAGAATAATTAACAAATAAATAATTATTAATAATTATTTAATTAATAAATAAGAAATATTTAGAAAATTAATAAATAAATAAACAGATAATAAATAATAAATAAACTAATAATATACAAAAAATTATTAATAAAAACTTTTATTGATAAATAATAAATAATAAATAAATAAATAAATAAATAATAAATATATATATATTTAATTATATAATAATTAAAAATTAAAAATTAAAAATTAATAATAACTAATAATTATGATTGATAATTAATAATATATAATTCGTATTTAATATTTAATATTTAAAATTTTATATACAATACATAGCTAATAATAATTAATTAATTAATAATAAACAAATTAATAAATTAATAATAAATTGAGGATTAATAATTAATTAATAATTTAAAAATAAATTAATAACTATTGTGTATATAATAATTAAATAAAAATACTTAAATATTAAATAAAAAATATTAAATTAATATATAAATAAACACATAGATAAATAAATAAATAATAATTAAGTAATAGATAGATAAATAATTATGTAATTAATAATTAATTAATTAATTAATATTAAATGAATATATAAATAATAAATAAATAAATGTAATTAGATAAATATATAAATAAATAATAAATTAAAATTAATAAATAAATCATAAAAATTTAAGAACCTTTTAAAACCCTAAAAACACTAAAATGACTATAAAATCCTATGAAGGACTCCTTTTTCAGTGTCACTACCAGTCAAATCCAAGATAATGAAATGAGATTCAATATGATATGTATTATAGGACCAATAGAGACCTGGATCAAATATTATAATTGTTTGAATGTTATAAAATCGGGGTTAGCAACTAAAACCTTTGTTTCATAGGCCTTTTGAGCCTTTTTGGAAGAAAAATAGTGGTGTAATGCTCAAAATCTTGTACCAGACCTAAACGGTGTAGAGCTTCTATCATGCTTCGATATGAAATTTTGTAGAACCCAAACAAACACCCATGTTAAAAGTTATGGTAGTTTGATTTTTTAGTTCTATTTTCAACCTTTTTGAAATTTGAATATATATTTTCTCTTTATTATAATATGATTTAAATATCACTTTGTTTTAGGTCATTTTAGCAGCTTTGATTTGACTAGTTTTGGAGATTAAATAGACTCATGAATCCAAAGTTATGTTCGTTTTATGTGAATTTCTGGTTTTTAGGTTTTTTTATATTTGTTTTAAGTTTCACGTAATTGTTAACTAATAATTATAAATATTTATTAATTAACACATTATAATTAATTAAAATTATAAATAAATAATTAATATTATTTTAAATAAACTTATATTTTACAAAACTTTTGAAAAATACTACTAAATTATTTATCAAAAAAAATTTAGCAGCGGTTTTCAAAACCATGGAGAAAACCTCGTAGCTAAAACATTGTTTTCCTATTGTAATCTTCAATCAAATGGTAAATGAAACTATCCTTCCGATGTATAGTAGACTACCATCTCACATGTTGACATAATTTCTATTCCATAAAAACCTATCATGGATTTCTATGATGATGTATTAAATATAAATATATGATATTAATGGAAAATTTATCAATTTTTAAAATTAATATAGATTATATGTTGAGAACATCCCATTAATTTAATGTTGATAACTTCATTCTTGTGTATGGTTGGATTATCACCACCACGAAGCGATGTGATTCAATTTTATTATTCTGTCACATAGATAGTATAGATAAGTGTATTTAAAGAAGTAATATTATTTTTATGAAATAATTATAATTTTACAAAGATAAAATAATTCTTACATTCATTCCAATATGATCAATGAATAATGGAAATGTTACTCATGCATACGTATGAATTACCATCTCTATAATTGTAATATAGATCATTTTTCATGACCATCATTCAAAGATGGTTTTAAAGTTATAATTTAAGTATAAAATGACACTTTTATCATTGTTATAAATATTTATATTAGGGGAAAATTCATTTTTTAACATTGACAACCAACCACAGTCATTTTGGACATATGAATAAAATATCCTCAAAAATTTAGATGTGAACTTAATTAACTAAGTAAATAAATATAAAATTCTTGTAAATAAAATAAATTGGATAATAAATATGAAAATATTATAATGAAAGTAAATAAATAACATAATTTTTTATTTAGAATGATAAAGATAACACACCATGATTCAGATTTGATGTAATGCACTTCATCTAAATTTTCCTTCATTGAGGGTTTTTAATTACTGTTCTACAAATTGTTTTGTATGGTTTATATACTACCCCTTATACATATAATAACATCAATCCTTAATACTTACTTCAATTTTAATATTCAATTTGAATTGGAGCTTTCCAATAGAACATACATTCACACTGATAAGGTGGTGTTTTATTTATGACTTGTTTCTACTAAATTCTATTCTGTTTTTACACCCCTTAAATCCTATGTTACCTATTAGGATAACCATATTCTTTTTATAATGCAGAATTTAAATGCAAAACAACAAGAAATGTTTTTACAAGGTTTGGTAATAAGGACTACTCCTTTACACAATTGATTACACCACTAATTATAAATTATTCACTATATGTATATGTTTACAATAGGGGTATGTACCATACCATCTAAATGGATTCCCATAGTGTTCCACTCTAGAGTCCCACTAGATATTACATGTTCCCACCTACACTAGAAAGTCATAAGTCCTATAATATGATCTTTTTATTTTATCTGACAGTGTTAACAGCCCCACACCTACCAAATCCAGTGTCTCACTAGAGGATTCTTTTACTTCATAGTCCCACTAATGACTTACACTAATCTTGAGTCTCTTAAGTTATGATCCTATGATCTAATGATATCCGTTGATTTCATAATGATTCTGAAAATCATCATGGTGAATTATTTCGCCGTTAAAAACTAGATAACCAGACTTACTTGTGTATAGTATTCAATAATAGTAAAAACTTCCTAAAACAGCCCGATCATTCAAAATCTTCACTAATATTAAAATGATATATAACTACCCAATTCAATGACTACTCATGTATGTGAATTCCATATTAATTCTTGGATTCAGTCAAAAAATATTCCCTGAACAATATAAAATTAAATTTTATAGCATGTTTATTTCTAAATTATCTTGAATGAAAAAAATAATGTATATTCTCCTCAACATTATTTTTCATGAAAGTGTTATTTCATGTGCATATAAATGATTAATAATGAATTAAAACATGAACTACATAAAATTTACTTCTTCACTACCCTGTTATATGAATATTACCTAATGAAAATCTATGATTCATGTGAATAGTGTATATAATACAAAACTCATGTTTCATGCAAATAATATACTTAAAACATTTTGAATCTTTCAAGAATGTATATTAACAGACAATTTCTCCTAGTGAATTAACACAACTATATCATATGATAATATCTCATAGTACATAAAAAGAATTCAAACACAGTTTTACATCAAACTCCTTTCACATAACAATTCATTAAACAAGTAGTTTATAGTACTTTGAAATGATCATCATAGTTTGCATAATCATTAATTAATCATGTGATATGATGTTCTATAAAGACTCTACATGAGTACATGTAATCTTATTGAGAAATAAAAGAACGTATTTGACTCAATATCTATCTTTATTCTCTAAAATTTTGATTCATCCCATCAACTAAAACAGAGCTACTTAGGGGGTATTAATAGAAAAATCCACACCAACTCAATCCATCAATAATCACAGACATCTGGATTTTCCTTCATGATATGTCTTCATGTCATGATGAAAAGTGACTTCATCATAAAACTATTTTCACTTAATACTTATTATCCCCATTTTGATATTCATTTAAATATAAAGATGAAGGTTCATGTGAATTAAATCATATCTATATCATATACATGATCAAATAGTGTTCAAAATATTAATCTCAATTATTCATAGATCACTTCATGATGATTCTATTGAACATAAGTTCTCTAAATAAGATTCATAATGAATACAATGTAGATGATGATGGGAAATCACTAATATAATGGATTTGACGATTCAGATATTTTTTTATCTATTTAATTAGATGAACTTTGTTCTTTTAAGTTGAGTCTGACATCGATTTAATAGTTTTAAGTGATATACATTATAATAAAAGGCATTCTTGCATGTTTTCAATTTAGAGAAACTATTCCTATCTTGAATAACCAATGTTACTAATTTGTTCTGTAATTATACCCTATCATTCCACCCTACATGGTGGCTCATATATTCTCACATGTTCATCCCTTGGGTACACTATGTACACACATCCTCTACCATCCATTCATACTAGCTGGGGTTTGACTGCACATTTAGGCAATGGTTTTAGTCCCCTTTGTTAGCAAATATGCAATTCAAATTTCTCAATAACCACCATTAAAAAAACTTATCAATTTCTCATTAAAAATAAAATAAACCATTAAATATCAACATTCATTTAAAATATTCCTATTATAATTTTTTTCTTGTTGTGATCTATGTGTAATCCCCAAACAAAATTACACATGTCTTGACACATAATATTTGTTCTAAAATTGTCCGATTTGAACTCATAGACTTTTTATATTCTAATATTATTGAAAAAAATTATCATCTATAAACCAATAAAAATCCATTTGGGTTCTCTAAACCCCCTTATGATTTTCTTCCAATTCTAATTTATTTTTAAATTTTAATGATATGTTGTAACACTAATTAAAAATAATGATAAAGATATTGGTTAGGGGAGGACTTCTCATCTCAATAAGTCATATTTTAAGAAACCATCATCTATCCTAAAACATGTAGTTTGGTTTACACCAAAGAATGAAATAATCACTACTAACTTAGGAATGGGATAAAATTGACACATATAATGTCTAAGAGAAAAAATTTCATTGTATAAAGATAGAGTGATCTAATTTAACATCAATTATATCAATCAATTTACATGATGTGAAACCAAAACTAAAACCTTCTATCAGGGGTTGTTCAACAAATTTTCAAGTAATATCCTATATTAATCTGGAATGAAAAATTAAAAACATTAATCTTTAAGAATTTAATTACACTATTAAAATTTTCATTCCCTTTTATAATCTAGGTTATATCTCACCAATTTAGGAATGATTTTTCGGAGTAAAAATAGAAAGAATATAATCTACATACCTCAATTATTAAATTCTTCAGTCTCTATATTTCTTTCATAAAAAATTATCATATGTATCCCTCACCAAAAAATCAGATATTCATATGATATTTGATTATTTTTCTTCAGTGAT
This sequence comes from Viscum album, assembly GCA_963277665.1. NCBI lineage: Eukaryota > Viridiplantae > Streptophyta > Magnoliopsida > Santalales > Viscaceae > Viscum > Viscum album. The sequence continues at coordinate 333,039,945 of OY728128.1, forward strand.
ATGCCTTAGGAGTTGTAGAGAAGTTCTTCATCATTATTATCTTTCTTTAATAATAAACTCTAAGAATATTTTGATATTATTTTAAATATTGATAGGAGAAAAAATATATCCAATAGTCTTCCATGATTGTCAACTTTAAAACTATAAATTTTTTATAGATTTTTTCAAATTAAAGACTCCCCTATATATATGGTTGACCAAAAACTAGCATCATACAAAAATATTCATACGAGAATGAGGTGGTTTTTCAATGCTCCTCTATTAGAGAAGAATGGATTGGTGTTGCCTCTAACCCAAGTTATCTTCATAGATGAAAAACACTTCATAAAATTATCTAGTAATGTTGTTTCAGTTTTCTCTTCTTTTTCCTTCTTTCATTCCTCTTCTAATTATTTTATCTATATGATCACCAATTTTCTATGAACATGATCTGCCTTCACTTTCTATGTAGACTACTTTTGCCAAAATTATTTTTTTCACATGAATTCATATGTGATTTTCTCATATTCTTTAAGAATTATTCTTATCTATGAATCCATGTAAAACATTTTTACCTAAATTTTCAGATATATTACACCTTCCATGAATAAAATTATAATTCATATTGTTACCCATATTAAGATACATTTTAGATTCTTCAATATAGATGTGTTTCACCAAATAAATATATTTTTTTCTATACTGGGATGATTTTTTCTTTAATTATGGTTTCCTTTAACTATTAATTAGGTTCATTATCTATTCACAATAGTATATGATGTTACCTTTTCTACCAAAATAGAAGAGTCCTTTATTTGGTGAGATGCTCTTGACAACAGTTTTCACAATATTCAAGTGACTTGTTTGTTTAAAAGAATTATCCTCTTTTTAACATCCCAAGACTGAATTTTCATATTCTTTTTTTATCTCCATAACATATTTTTTTAGTCTTATACTAATTAACATAAATAATTTATGCTATACTAGTAAATACCATCACTCCTCAAAATAATGAAGACTTATATTTTAATAATAATTTTAATTTTAAATGTAATCATATCAGTTCATGATAGGTTAATTCTATTTCTATGGGAACTACTTCGATTGTGTTAGTTTCCACTCTTTATTAGCTGTGTTCCCTCTAAATGTCGGAAATTGGAAATTTTCATTAAAATCAATATTTTGCAAAGAAAATTATTTTCCAATTCCAAAACATCCAAAAGAACGAATAATAGAAATAAAATATTGATTTCATGTTCTCTGACACATTCTTACAATCTTTGATAGTTTTATTCTTTTGAGTGGAAAATTTATTCTTCTGTTAATTCATTAATGAATAAGAAATTCCACAATTCATCAACTCTATCAGTGATGATTTAATGGATTCGTATGAAACTTTGTTTACCCATTTTTGTTGAGATTTTAGTATTAAATCAATATTAGTCATCAAAACATCATGACTAGAAACAAATTTATCCAAAAAGGGTTACGTTCTTCAATTATCATGTTGAAAATTTATACATGGATAATCTCACCATCTTATTTCAACTAGATTGAATATTTTCATAAATAATGATATTACCATCTGAATCCTTGCTAGTACTTATTTTATCAGTAGATTAGAAAATCTCAACTTGAGATTTTTACATGTTTCTCAGTTTCATTTCTTATTCAATTAATTTTATGTTGAGAGAAATGTTCTCATATTAATCTTATTTCATGATTTCTTACCACTTTATATTCAACTTCCAAATTTCACATTCATGCACCCGATTGACCTTAATTAAAAAAATTTCAAGATCATTTATTTATTAATATTTATCATCCTGATAATCATCATTAAAATTCATTTATGTATTTTGAATATTTTTAAATTCCTGTGTAACTTTTTTAATAACCATTTCAAAAAAATATTTATCAAAATCATTAATTTGAAATTATTCAATATATCCATGATATCATAATTTCAAAGAGACATTGTTTCTATCTTTTCTTTCACATCGCTTGTGATAATTTTGTATATACTAACCATTTTTTTCAATGATTCTTCTATAACTTTATTATATTCCTCTTACTATATTTTTTCATCTTGATGTTCATTAAAATATTTTATAATACATGTGACCACTTCTTTGGGAAATTTCACTATAAGCATTATAATTAAAGAATTCAAAATATCTTCATAAAATATAAATCATGATTGATCAGTATTATAATAAACTAATCTTACAAAAAAATAAAAACTCTGAGTGCCTTCATATAATAGTTGGTCATAATTTGTCTTTTATTTCAATTTTAGCTTCATTATGAGTATTTTATTACACTTTTTATTAGGCTTTACTCTAATATCAACATTTCTATCATGAAAAGTAGATATATGATTTCCCATTTGAATCTCTTCTGAATTTTCATCAAACATGAATATAAAATTCAGATACTTCAAATGTAAATATACAGTAATGTACACCAAACCATAAGGGGCCTTTCCTCTTATAACAATTGAAGTATCCAGTGGATCATGTAGTCATACTGAGAGAGGTTGAATCAAATTTAACTTTTTTAATGAATTAATTTCTTTTCTATAAACCCTTTTAAACATATATCACCTGTTCTGATGATTGTATCCTATTTTTAATGAATAATGTGAATGAAAAACATCACACAATACTTTTAAATGGTTTGGTACCAAGTCATTGACCTTGATTCAACTAGTTATACCCCTTATTTATTTATTTTAAAATATATATAAATGGTTATATAAAGGTAATGATTCGATACCATCATCACTGAGTCCCACAGTGATCCAATATAGATTCCAACTAGAGATTACAAATTCCCACCTACACTAGAATCTATTTATTCCAATAGAAGTATCTTTATACTTTATTAAATAGTGTTACCAGCATCCCATTAGCCTACTCCAAAGTTCCACTGGAGGAAATGTCAACTTTAGAGTTCCAATGAATACATCTATTAATCATTAGTCACACAATAAATGTTCCTTTGATAGAAATATCACCATCAACATTAGAATTATTTTGTACTGCTTCATCTTGAAGAAATTCTCTACAACCAACTAGATCATTTTATCTTCTCATGTAAAATATTAAACAACATCTAAAACTAATTGAGAACTTCCAGATCTTACTCACAATTGAATGATCTTAAAATGATCTAACCCTTTTCAATTCACTTACTACACAAGTATGTGACTTATAAACAAATTTCCATCTACAGTCTCAAAAGATTAACTACACAATATCCATGAAATATATATTACATGTAGATTTTTCAATAATCCTGTATGTATATAACAATGCATGGTATTCTAATTTTTTTCCTTATGAATATTTTAGTCCATGTTGTTGTAAATATTGTATAATTCATGCTCACATACACTGACTCAAATTTCATTCTTCAGTACCATGATAAACGAATAGTTCCTAATAAACATCATTGTTTCATGTTAATAATAAATATAAGTTTCCCCTTTTATATGAGAATATTATACATCAGATATTATGATTCCTCTATGCAATTCTATCAATCGAATGTGTCTCAATGTTCCTTTTTAGAACTATATCACGTGATAATATTTCACAATCCATTTTATGAACACAAAAAAAATTCTATGAAAAACTCCATTCACATTATTTTTCTTCACTCACATGGTACAAATTTAATTGAAAATGACATTAAAACTCATTGAATAAAATTATCATCATGTGATCATGACTTTCATTGAAGAATCAGAATAAGTAATTATAATATTTTTAAAAAATCAAACAAAATTCTAATCTCTATTTCTCTCTCAAATATCTCACATTTTCATTCATCACATCAACAAAAATTGAGCTTATCTATTCTATTTATATATATATCCCCACAAGTTCAATGTTACAAAAATCACAAATATAAATATTTTCTTCTTGATGTGGAATCTTATGATGACTAAAAGTACCATTATCATAAAACCAGATTTTATTTACACTTATTATCCTTTTATTGATCCTCATTTAATCATACAATTAAATTTTCATGTGAATTAAATCATATATGAATCACTGGGAAGATGAAACGGTTCTTTAAGACTTCATCTCAAATAATTCGATAACAATTCATGTCAATTCTGGTGAACATATGTTCTCTGAGAAATCTCTAGAAAGAAGGAAATGGTGATGAATATTGGATGACCCATATATAACAGATCAGATAGTAAATCATATTGGAAGATATTTTATTGTAGATGAACATTATTATGTTAATACAAGTCCCACATAAATTATGTATTTTTTGGGAACTCCTTTTTATTACATGATCATCCATTATACCTTCAAATTCATTTAACTGGTCCTCTTGTGAATAACTACTAGCACCACCCTACAGAATTCTCTATGTGCATGCTTCCCAGTATTGTTGGTCACTATACTCCCATAAACTGCACATATGATTTTTATTCAACTATTCCCTATATAACCCAGGATATCTTAATATCTTTTGACTTTCCACATATTCTGTGTTTGTCTTCCCCTTTACTGGTTAGTATGATAGGCGGTTTTTTTAATAAAAAATTAAAAACACAATCCCATATACCATACAAAAAATGAAAATACAACATTCTACCCTAATTTCCTTCTAAATTATTCTTTATATAATTTTTTTCCTGATGAGATAAATTTTTCATCCACATTAGTAATTTTCAAATGACTTAAAACATAATAATAACTCTATAATCCTTATAATATAACTCATTATATTTTAATATCACTACTTATTAATGAAATTTTATACTTCAATAAACTAGAACAAATCTATATATGCTCCTTATAATTATTTCATCCAAGGATATGTGACATGAAACTTACCAGGTTGTAAAGGGTTCCTTAACTCAATATCCATTAATTATGTTATAATTATACTTCATTGAATATTTTATTCTTAATACATTTATTATTTTATAAATTTTTTTCTAACGACCTTTTCACATTTTTTATTTCTCAAATTACATGTTTTTATTTAGTTTTCCTCTCGTTATGTAAGAAAGATACCAAAATATTATTTTTAATGAACGCAAAATTTTTTTTTCTACTTATCCTAGTTTATTATCATTTATTATCATATTTTCTCTAATTTTTTATTTTTATTTTTAAATTATCCAATAATTTTTTAATGTCATTTTACACATTTTTTAATTTTTATGAAATGGTATAGAAGTAATCATCATGTCAATTTCATAACAATGTACGTTTTCCTTTTTTAGATAATGTGAATGAAATCTCAATTTTAACATACAATGCACAAATAAAATTTCACACCATCATGAACGATAATTCTTTTAAACATACATTACATTTTTATATGGTTATTTTCAAATAAAATATCTTCTATAATATTATAAAAATTTTATGTTTTCAAAAATGATTTTCAATGATAAATTTTTATATTCCTTAAGAATGTATTTAATTATAATTTTATGGTCTTTAAATTCATCTAGGACAATACTCATATATTTTATATACACATCACCAGAGATATGTGGAAATGATTACATCCATATTCTTTCATAGGATGGTTTATGATTAGTTTGACTGGTGAAATTATTGAATTTTTGTACTTATTTTTTCCAATACATTTCGTTATTTATTTGAAGGAATGTTGATTATGTTCTATTTTATATTCATTTTATGAATGAATAAGACTTTGTATGTAATTGTTGGGACCTCTATATCCCCTTGATGCATCGTTATGTCTCATGATAATAACAAGTATGTCTATTACGGTAACTCATTACCCATTTATGTAAGATTTCATGGAATGAATCCTTGAGTATAATTTTATGATGTATCAAATTATGCATTCCATCATTATGAAATTAGTTATTGAAGTGCATGTGATTATTTGAATAGTTATGGAATGCACGTATAAGTTTCTAGTTCAGGTGATTATTTATATGTAATTATTTGATCATCAATTATTATTTCCATATTATTCATTGGTATTATGTTATTAATTAACTGGAATATGAATTTAGTTGCTAAACATTCAATATTGATAATTCATTATTTTTACTATGATAACATCCACTGTTCATAATCACATACGATGTATTTGAGCTCACCTGTATTTGGTATCCTCACCCCATAAAATGAATAAGAAATCATTAAATGTGTTTAGGGTTATTGAATGTATACTATTACAATAATTTATAAGATATTTCCAATGTAAAAAATGGGATTCATCAATGTATCTATTTTTTTAATACTATAAAACTATTCATTTATTCGATATGTGATCTCTTTTATCTTATAAAAATGTAATAAATTATCTGCTGGCTCTAGGATACTAGGGTTGGGGTCTATAAAAAATAAAATTGGGGCACCCTCTAGGGTCCCCTAGGTTAAATAAATTCTTTGAAGATATATAAATGTTTATAAATAAAATTCACATATCATTAGAAAACAATCATCTCCCAAAAGGGATTACTATCCCACAACATTCTAGTGATTACGTCAATGTCTCACTAGCCTCACAAGTCATGTGTATCTATCATCTCCCTCAAAAGATGGAATAATACCAATATCACAATCCATGTGATCTCATGTTATTCCACCCACCCATCTTATCATTAGTCTACTTTTTTGAATACATACCAAGGTATTCACATCTCAATTTGGGTGGAAACCTCTACCCACATTCATCTCTAATATTATAAATGATTTAAGGAATTTTATGGTTATACATGCCCAATCGCAAGATTATTCATCTCAAATCATCCATCTACTCTATATGGAGGTCACTAAGGGAACTTATTGAGGTCCATAATAACAAATAATCTCATTTAAATCACAACTATTTTGGTTTATTTTTCATAAGTCACACAAATTGAACTAGGACTCGGCAATCGATGGCCGACACATCAAGCCAGTTCACAAGGTCCTATCAAGGCCCACAAAAAATGGATCAGGATAATTATAGAATTTCATTTATATTGAAAATTACACTTAATAAAAATGGTGTATCACCCATCTTGATGATAATATATATAATATTCTATATATATAAATAAATGAATATACCATAGGGGTAAACACTGTGGACCACCAACCAAAATTCTAGAATTAATTTACATTAATTAATGATCATTCATCCATATATAATCCCACCCAAGAATAATATAAAATCACAAGAACATATCTCAAGACATAATGATAGATATATTATTATTTATTTTTATAATTAACTATAAATTTTAATTATTACAAATTTATGATAAATTTCTATATAAAATCAGTTAGGCCTAATTTCATAAATCCCAATGGTCAACATCATCACATTAGAAAAATCAAAAATTTCACCTAGAATGTAAATTGAGTATGCAAACCTACAATAAAATATTGTAAAAATACCTAACAAAGGATATCATATCAATCTACCAATAATAAATTTTTTAAAACTAACCCCAGATTATTCATATAGTAATATACCTTTATCTAAGCATTACGAAATGAAATTCTTAATTCATCACCGGTCATCCTCTATCTTTGAAATTTAAAACCCTAATGTAGAATGATTATTTACACCATTATCTAGTTGAAAAATTCATTAATCCTACGTCAAAATCACAATTAATTCAATTGTAGCAAAGATATATAATGAAAAAATTATATGGAAAAATGAATTCAACTTAATCTCTAAATAATCTCACCTCAAATCCATCACTAACCAAGGGGGTTAAGATTAAATATAGAGAATACCTCTTAGGATTAAGTGAATTTATGATGAATAATTTTTTTTCCCAAACCCCTAAATAATGAATTAGGGAAATAAAAATTTTACCAAATACATTGAACAGACTGGGAACAAAAAATGGAATGTTGCAGAGTTTTACCTATAGAATGGTTCTTCTAGGGAATTACCAAAGGATACTAATATTCCCTAATTCATGGAGAATGATCGTATCAACTCCATATTTCCAAAAGGTTCTTAGACCCAAAAAAAATTCATGAATCTTTTTTTATCCCTCTGTGCACAATTCTTTTCACTTTGCCACACTCATCCAGTGTTTAAATGAACTATACCATTCTGATATGGGAACCCCTTACTGCACTCCATTTTTTACTATGTTGTAAATCATTAGATTCTAACATTAGAATTAAGAACATTAAATCCCACAGTATTCACTTAGCATCACCACAGTGTGAAACAACTATATAATTTCACCACTCTCGAATTTCTAATCAACCATGACCACAAAAATTGAATTGACATATCTCATTTCACCCAAATCCATTCCCAATACCCCTTATAATCACCTAGGAGAAAAAACCAAAACCCACACTCACCAATTCATGGTTCTCTTCAATTATGGTGTGCTCTATGTCATGGTGCTTTTTATGATGAAGCAATGAGAACCACCAATGCTATAAGTTCGTCTTACCAACCTATGACCCTTAATCGAGCCCTCAGGAAAACATTCATCCTTACATCATATTCCAAAACATATGAACAAGAATTTCATTTTAGATAATCTTAATCATAGCCACAATTTCCAAAACAAACATCTCTCTGAACACAAAAAAATTGAATACCTTCTAAAAATTCAAATCATATAAATCCATACGATTTTACATTGTTGATAGTGAATTTAATGATAAATTTCATCTTTAGAAGATCATTATGAAAATATCATGGAATAATAATCTTGATGGGTGTAGGATCGCATGATTCCCACCTAGAAACAAGTGTACACATAATGATTTCTAGGATAACATTACACATTTTATAATTATTTAGATACTCCAGTGGATATGATTGTAGTAGAGGATACAAAATCATACCTACTATATAGCTAATCATTTTGATCAATGAACTTTTTATATAATTTTTTTCTCAAATATATGTGTTTATATGATGATGAATCAATGACAATATTCGATTGAAAAAATATATATTTCATAAAGATGGATAAAAATTATTTCCAAATTATTTTTTATCATCATGATGATTGTTGATTGGTGGTAAAATCATGAAATATTATTATTCACCAATTCAACCCCACTTGATGATTCTTAATATTGGAAAAAATAAATTTATATATATTTTATCTATATCTAGTATTATAAAAATTTGTTACCCAAGATTTCAGAACTGTTTTTTTATTGTCAAGTGAAAAGTTATATTTATCGTTGTTACTGGGTCTAAATTATTTTCATCATTGATTAAAATACTATGTCAATAAAATATAATTTCCCAGATTTTATTGGTAAAATCTTAATTTTATGAAGTATTTAATTCTACAATTCATTTTATATCCTTATAGAGTAGTTTTAAAATTTTAAATAAAGGGGTTACACTAACCATAGAAGTTGAATTGATGAATCTAGATGGTAAAAATAAAATAGTGCCAGATGATCATGTGCATAATGATATATTATCCTTACCTTATAAAAATATTTCATATATTTTATGGGGATCATTATACCAACATTATTTATAGAAAATAAATGAAAATTTCATCAAGGTAATGATAGATTGAAAGAGGTTATGCACAAATTTTGGAATTCCTGATTTAAGATTGTATTGGTCATGATGACATGTAAATGGATTTTTTTCACTGGAGTTAATAATATTTTTCTTTAAAAATAAATATTTGTAGAAACTGTATAGGATACTATGATATTGATGAAATTCATATATATATTACCTAACATGTTTGAATATGTATTTTCTTCTCTTTAAGATCATTATTTGATTACATTTCCCCTTTATTAAATGAAAAAGTCATTTACGTCACCACAGAACCACACTCCAAGAAGTAATAAAAATATATATATTCCTTAAAAAACTAACAATGATTCCAAATAAGGTGACCCAATAATGTTATACATAAAATAGTATATCATTTTACATTGTAATGTCCCGGTTCCGGGTGCCACCCAATTGTTCCTCAAACTTGGTTGTTCACATGACCTCAAGTGCATTTCCCCAAATGCCAGAGGCTTTTAAATAGCAGCGAGGGTTACAGTGTGATAATGGAGAAACTATTACCTCATTAGAAGAGTATACATAGTAGAATGAAAATAGTAAACAATATAGGAAGTTATAATAACATACATCAAAAGTAAACAATAGAAGATTGATAGTAATATAACAACTAGAGCATATATAAATAATATATGCAACATGTGTCTAGGAAATCATCCAAACAAGTCACAATACTGGTTTTAAAATATTGAAACCATAGTATAGAAAATCATTAAACTATAATATCATCTCAATGCTCTTCTTGGTCTCATGATCTCTAGCGTCAACAACAATCAAGAACTTGATGGAGATGGGAACTTTCCCTTATCTATACCTACAGCCATATAATCTGATTGGGTCCTCATGCATAACCCAAATAGGGTGTGATACAAATCCCACTCGAAAACCACCAGAAGATCATTACCTAACTATTAGTGAATATATATATATATATATATATATACTGAAGCTAATGTGTTGAAATGAACTAATAAACTAGGAAATACTCAAATGATAACAATCCTATAGTTTACAATTGCATTCATTTACATTTAATATTCATTAGTTGAATCAAGTAAACCTTAGGATCTAGCCTAAGATATATATTTCCTATATAATAGAAACATCATATGTCACAAAAGGCCGTATAAAAAATCAAGAAAGACTGAGTCCAAAAATGTGATTTGGCTTGGCAGACTCATCACCATCATTCAATTATTCAATAATGGCCTTTTGGTAATTTTCTCATAGTATAATCCCCCTGGACTAAAATAACAACTATTCATTTAATAACGACCCTCTAGGTTGCTGTTACAGTCTAACCCCTCTGGTCTAACAAAAGAACAATAAAATACAACGACCACTTGGAAGCTCTCACGGTCAATGCCCTAGGGTCCAACATATAATAAAATAAATATAAATAACCAATTGGGCAAGATTTCATAGTCTAAACCCCCCAGATCGAAGAACACCCGGTATCTGTCATGGTCTATACCCCTGAGTCTCATAATAATACAACATACATAAATAGCCCTACCTCGGGAAGCTCTCACAGTCATATTCCCCTTGGTCAAACATTCACAATACATATCACATGCGTCTCATATAATCAATAACTCCATCCTAACAAAACAATTTATGTAAAACATGGAATGCCTAAAAGGAAACCTAGACCAAATGGAGATAAATAGTCAATCAAGGGAAATGCACCCATGGTGTTCCAAAATAATGGTATATAAACATATGCATAAGAAACTACCCTTTATCAATTAAGCCATAAAAGGTGATAAATAGGGTTATTATTCCAAACATGCAATACCCGAATCAGGGGTATATGGTAACTTTATCATATATAATCCAAATTTAATTAACTTAAAGAATAAACCAAATACGATGATGTCATAAGATCAATACTCTTGAATATCAGCCCTTGAATTGGCCTAGAATAGCATAGATCTACAATAAGGTGAAAAAACGCTCAACCTTCAATAAATCACAATAGTGGATGATTCATGATGAAAGGATCTATGGGTTTTGAGAACTCACTAGTGGTGTTTCAATGCACCCAACAACGTTTCAATAAGATCATCAATGGATAATTTGGAAGGGTTTGAAGTTTGTTATTCGTTCTATTTCTCTCCTATTTGAACCACAGGGAGAAGAAGACATATCTAGACAAAAGATGTCAAATCGCACATATATATCATATAAAATTAAAAGTACACATCATGTTAATTAATTATGCACCCCATGTAGTAACCTTATCCATCCATTGAAATATACGGTCTTCCAGGTCACTACACGACTATGCACTTGGTTGTTACAGCACCAGTATGTGGCTGTGTGCGGCAATCGGGTACATAGCGTGTACTCATAATTACATAGAATTTACTTAGAAAAAACTCTTTCCTTTATTTTCCTAAAAAACAACCTGAATTCATGATCCATACCTAAAATAAATATTATGGTTCTTAAAATCTTCCCCCCTTTAATCAATTCATCCCCATATTTCCCATACAAGGGTGGTGAAGAAGAATCTATAAATAACTCCAGACGCTATGATCTTGCATTAGCCTCCCTCTCCCAAGCCTCGTCATGCACTAACTCGTGCTACCATAGAACCCATACGAGAGGAACAGATAGGCCATAGAGAACCTTCTTACTATGATCTAGAACCTGAATAGGGTGCTTCTCGAAAGATGCATCCACCACTAACTCAACCTCCTTGGGTTAAAAAATGAGATGTGTCTGAAAGGTAATGTCATAGATGAGAAACAAGAATGACATCTTGCATAGCCTAGTAACTCTGAGGTTACTGCAACCGATAGACAACTGGTCCAACTCTCCCCAAAACCTCAAATGGCCCAATGTATATCAGTGAATGCTTCCCCTATCTCCTAATCCTATTATTTCCCAACCATGGTGTGACACGTATGAAAACCTGATCTCCAACCTCCAACTCCATAGGTCATCTCTATCGATCGGCATAAAATTTCTTTCAAGATTTTTTAGTAGCCATACTCTTCTGAATCAACTCCACCTACTCAGTGGTCTCCTTGAAATGATGAGGTCCTAGCTGAAATGATAGAGTGTGGAACCTATGAAAATATACAATCTCTCAGATTTATAACTATCCAGTCTCATCAATAGTGAATGTTTCCCTCATTTGTAGGAAATGTAAATCCATAGTGAGGCTCTCGATAACAACCCAAACCACATCATTCCCTCAAGGAAACCTTGGTAATCCTATCAAAAAATCCATTGCGACATTGTTCCAATTTCACTTTGTAATGGGTAACTGCTATAAAATCCCTTTTGATCGCTGATGTTCTATAAGGCCCCAGCCTTAAACCACACTTAATATTGAATTAAATGAATAATTCACATTGAGGATCTTTTCAGGTTTAGAGTTTTAGAGAATTATAACATAACTATTACATCTTAAAATATTACAAAGTAGACACTTCTACTAAGTTTCCATAAAATAAAAACTCTTAAAAAGAAAGATGTCTAGTTCCATGTTTTAAATAGCATGGCATTCCCTTGATCCCATACTTGACCTTATTCCACTTTATGTCCTGTGAAAAACATTTCGAAAAACTTGGGGTGAGCATAAAAATCTCAGTAAGGGATACACAGAGAATGAAAACTATTACTTTTTCAAACATCAAGTAAAACATGTATACTCTATCAAAGTAATACCTTCACCTTCATGAAGTAGTAAAAACTCTTCGCTGAATAAAGTATCATTACTTACCTTTTTGTAACCAAAGGATTACCATAAAACCCATATAGAAAACACATAGAATATATAAAGGTAACTTGAAACATAAACATACATAAGTGGAATAACCATACGGTCGACATACACACATATCACTTAATGGAATAGCCATATGGCCAATTTCCATACATACTTAATGGAATAGCCATACGGCCGACTTCCATACCCAATGCATTGGAGGTTATAACGTAACCACCCGTCCTGGTATTCACGACGCCACCCGTCATATGGTTTATCACGTAACCACCCGTCAAATGTCCAAGTACCAATATAAAATCATAAAACATTAAACCAGTATAAAGGAATGATAACATTTCCAAATTTCAATCAAAATATATCATAATAGAATCATTTATCAAAACCATTTTCAATACCAAAATACATAAAAGAGTATATGGTATTTATTTTATTTTAAAAACATTATGGCTTGTAGAGGAAGCTGAAACTCAAATAATGGTTACGGCGGCGGAGAAGTCGTTGTCGCCGCATACGTACGACAAAAACATTCCCTTTTGTCGTTTTGTAAAACGCTTCGTATAAAAAAGATTCCTTTTGGATAAATGTAAAAGCCAAAAGGGTTTTATACACCGTATAAAAGAGAGTGTTGTATAAAATAAAATATGCCTCAATGAAAGGAGATTGAGACGAAGTCCCTTACCTCGTATCCGACTTGACTCAATCGTTCTTTAACGTCCTGAATAGTAAACTTGAGTTAATTTATACTTGATTAAGAACCTTTTTAAAGTTAATTATTCCTTTTATATCACTTATTTCCATGTTAAAAACATTATGTAACCTTTTAAGATAATAATGTTTGTTTTGTCGATATTTGGTTCTTAAGTCGAAAGTGGACTTCTTACAATTACATGTTGTTCGTGTGGTCGAAGGTTATTTATATCCAGAATGAAATTCCTGATTTGGATATCATATATATCATATATATCCAGAATATACCTGTATTTATAATATCACATAATCATTTAGAGGTAAGAAATGAAATGCACCGTTCATGGAGACGGTAAGCCGTACGTACGCATGAACGCTACTTTCATTTCTTTGTCATATTAATGGAATTAAAACTAAATTAGATGTATGTATATTTTAATTCCAGAATTATATTCATCATTTAGATATATCATTCATTATATATATCAATTATATACATGTACTTTTAATAGTACATTACATTTGAGGATAAGAAATGAAAGGCACCATTCATGGAGACGGTAAGCCGTACGTATGCATGAACGCTACTTTCATTTCTATCACATACTTTAATGGAAAGAAATAATAATGATATAGAGGTATATTATAATTCCAGTATAAAATCATATATAATAACTTTAAATCCATCCTTTACACGTCCCACATATGGTATTAACGAATCACATCACTTTGAGGGGGCGGTAGTCTGCACTTCCTTAAATGAAGATATCGCGTTTACCCATAATGGAAACCATAAAGGTATGCCCAAAATGAAAAAAAAACAGAATCTTAAGGAAAAAATAAACATATTATATATCATATATAAAAATAGTGACATCATAATGGCCACATTTGAAGGTGTTAAATGAGTATTGAACAATCATCGTTTCGGGAGGCAGAATTTCGCCATCCACGGAAACCATATGTTCTTCAACCATTTGATGTAGTTGTGTGAGAGTGTAGCTCAAATAAATATTATAACAACATCCTAGTATATTGAAGATACTGGTTTTGTTACAAAAGAAGTAAATAAAAATAGTTTATGGGGTTGGAGAAGCAAAATAAACAAAAGGACTCAAAAGAAGACATTACCTTAGAATCGGGTAACTCCCCTTAGTTTGAGCTCAAAGGCTTCCTTGGGAAGACTTCTACCAAAAGTGAGGCTTCAAGGAGTACGAGTGGGATGTGGAGAGACACAATGGGCAGGGTTTGGCCGAGCCAAAGGCTTTGCGACTGTGTGAAATGAGGTATAGGTGGGGGCCTTTTATAAGAGGAGAGGAGGGGCACTTTTGGAATGTAAAGAATTATTACTTTATTTGAAAATGTGTTTCGGTTTTAAAAGGTCCCACAATGATATAATTCGTGGATAAGGTGATAAGGGTTCGAAATCCACTCATCCTATAAGTTTTGGACATGTTTAGGTCATAGATTTCACATTATCTTTCCATTTTATTTAAATCGTCAAATAATGATGTCATCGCTGCATCATTATTATGTCATAAATAATTTAATTTATTTAATGTCTAAAAATTATAAAAAAACTACTATGATGTAGGAAATCTTTTTATATTTCCAATTACTATTTATAATCAAAATTTGGACTTGTATAACCCCACTTAAAAATTATTTTAGTAAAATAATTTATGTTAGTGTCATTTTCACTTTAACATTAAATAAAAATATATTAATGTCATTTTCCAACTAAAGTGGCTCCATGGGGTCTCCAAGTTGACCCATGGCTTTTCTTGGTCGTCCATGACTCACCCAATAGGTGTAGGACAAGTGTCAAGGTGTTTTCACATTTTTATATTATCATTTTTACATTAAATTACACTAATTACCTCTAATCACGATTAAAAACTTAATAAGTTACTATTCACCAAAAAAATTATTTTAATCTCATTGAACCACATTTTACATTCTAATGACAACCATGTATGTCGGATTTTCAAAATTCAATACACATTAGTGGTAAACATTCATTTAACTGAAAAATTAGTTTGCTTGATTACCACTTAGTGGTTTCACTATTCATCAAAAATTGAATTTTTTCAGAAAATTACCAAAAATTCACCCTAAGCTATATTTGATATTCCGAATTCAAAAATGAAGTCCATTTTACAAAACTCAAAACATATAAGTTAAATTAATTAATTTAATAATTAATTCCAGCTGTCATGACAAATAGCGTATTTTTGTGAAACAATAAGTATCAAAAGATTGACAGTAGTTTATATCCAATTTCAAAGTGAAATTAATTCCAATGGCCACTATTGGATTTAATGGTAAAAATATTTTCTAATTTTACTTTAAATCCAATTCAAAAGATAATCTAATCATATTAAAAATTAGATTAAAAAAGGTTTTGAATTAAAATACAATAATTTTCACTATTCATTTAAAAAAAGAACTTTATCGGAAAGATACCAAAAATTTACACAAAGTAAATTTTGATGTCCAAATTCTAAAGAAGAGTTATATTTGGTCCAAAATAAAGTATAAGAGTGATCAAAACTATATTTAATGACAGTTTTCCGTTAAAAGTTGATAAGTGAACCCTTAGTGAAAATTAGTGTATAAATGCCTAAAATTGAATGCTTTCCATATTTTATGCCTTTATCTTTTATTGGATAAATGTAAAAACATTTAAAAACATATATAATCATATTTTAGTTATTTATATCTATTCCCGAAAATACAACGGCTACATGTTAACTAACATTTAAAATAATATTATTATATTACTAGTGTGCAACGTAAGTTTTCAAAGGAACTCATCGTTGCGTATCGGGTACGCTATCGAACATAGCAACCCCTTTAAAATAAAATTAATATTTAATTCATAAATGTTAATAAATATGAAAATTCTTTATTCTTTATTTTCCTGGGATGTTACATCCTTCCCCCCTTTTGGGAATTGCGTCCTCGCAATTTTATTCACTTATCAAAATAAGTGGGGGTATTTATCCCTCATAGCAATTTCAGATTCCCACGTTGCCTCTTCAATCACATGGTTTTTCCACAAAACCTTTACCTGATGAATCACCTTATTCCGTAACACCTGCTCCCTGTGGTCATGAATCTGGACTGGTTGTTCTTCATAAGATAGGTTCTCTTCCAGCTGAACTATCTCTGGACTTGAAACATGATATGGATCTGGCATATACTTTCTCAACATCTAAACATGAAAAACATTGTGTACCTGAGATAAACTCGGAGGTAAAGCCACTCGGTAAGCAACTGATCCAACATTCTCCAGAATTTCATATTGTCCAATGAGCCTTGGGCTCAACCTTCCTTTCTTACCAAATCTCATCAAACTTTTCCATGGAGAAACCTTAATAAAAACATGATCACCTACCTCGAAAGATAGATCCTTCCTCCGGTTATCTGCATAACTTTTCTGCCAGCTCTGAGATGTTCTCATGTGTTTCTGAATCAACTGAACCTTTTCTGCCATCTCTTCTACCAATTCTGGTCCTATCAACTTCCTTTCACCCACTTCATCCCAGAAAGCTGGAGTTCGACAACGCTTCCCATATAATGCCTCAAATGGTGCCATCTGTATACTGGAATGAAAACTGTTATTATAAGAAAACTCTACCAATGAAAGATGTTGGTCTCAACTTCCCTGATAATCCATCGAACATGCTCGTAGCATATCCTCCAATGTCTGAATTGTTCGTTCTGACTGCCCATCTGATTGAGGATGAAAAGTTGTACTAAAATTTAATTCAGTACCCAACGACTTCTGAAGGCCTTTCCAAAAGTTAGATGTGAACCTGGGATCATGATCAGATATAGTGGAGAGAGGAACTCCATGTAACCAGACTATCTCTTTAAGATACAAACGGGAAAGTTGATCTTGAGATAACATATCTCGTATAGCAAGGAAATGAGCAGACTTGTTCAAGCGATCAACAATAACCTAGATTGCATTATTACCTCGAGATGTCCTTGGTAATCCCACAACAAAGTCCATGGATATGTTTTCCCATTTCCACTCTGGCACTGGTAAAGGCTGAAGCATCCCTTTAGGTAACTGTCGCTCTGCTTTAACCTGTTGACATGTCAAACACTTCACAGTAAAATCAGCAATATCTCTTTTCATTCCATCCCACCAGTAATACTCCTGCAGATCTATGTACATCTTAGTACTGCCAGGATGAACTGAAAACGGAGAACTATGAGCCTCACATAACAACTCATTCTTCAACTGTGAATCACAAGATACACATAATCTCTTCCCAAACCTCAAAACACAAACACAAACTTATCCAAGAACTCATGGAAAATTCTATTCATAAGGTCCATGAATACAGCAGGTGCATTGGTTAAACCAAAAGGCATAACTACAAATTCATAATGGCCATATCTAATACGGAACACAGTCTTCGGAACGTCTACTTCTTTTACTTTCAACTAATGGTACCCCGACCTCAAGTCAATCTTCGAAAAATACTGAGCTCCTTGGAGCTGATACCACTTCATTCGATGGCCCAACATCTGCTCAAGTTGTTGCAAAGGATTTCGCCACCCCTTTCTGCTTGTATTTGGCTGAATTCCCCCAGTTGAGTTCTTCGTTAGACACTCGTTTTCATAATGACCCATTTCAATACACTTAAAACATCTTACCGTTGGCTTTTCATTGCCTGCTTGATCATCTTCCTTACAGTTACGAGCAATATGACCAGAAATACCACACCGAAAGCACTTAACAGACTTGGATAAACATTCTCTAGGATGCATTTTACCACACTTCTCACAGGATGGATATTTGGTTTTCTTACCTCCTTGCTTCTTTGATGAATTCTTCCCCTTTGCCTGCCAACTAGACCGCTTATTCTGTTGTTTGTCATAGAACACCTGATCATCGGCAAACTCCATTTCCACCTTTTCCGCACATCGAACAAGTTTTTCATAACTTTTGAACTCACGAGAAGGTAAATCCCTTCGATACTTTGGCTTTAACCCTGAGTAAAAACCGTTTATTTTACTATCAAGATCTCGTATGAAGTTCGGAGCATACCTTGCCAATCGAGTGAACTTTTCTTCATAAGCAGCCACTGAATCATCCTCCTGCCTCAATTCTAGGAACTATTTTTCCATCCTAAGACGAACCACCTTAGGAAAATATTTCTCAAGAAATATACCTTTGAATTCGTCCCAGTGAAGATCCTCAATCTCATCACTATACTTGATATTTTTCACCATCGACCACCACTGATCCGCTTCACCTTCAAAATGGTAAACAGCAAGACTATCCTTTTGATGTTCTGAACACCCCATGACATCAAAAATATTCTCCAGTGCTTTAATCCACCCTTCAGCTTGAACAGTGTCAGATGATCCTCTGAATGATGGGGGATGTTTCCTCATAAAGTGTTCCACCACTGACATGTTCCTCTGTGGTTGATCTGGCTGATCTCGTGCATGGATACCACCACCATTTATAGCCTGAGTCAACTGTGCCATCACTGCAACAAACTGTTCAGTTCCGATTCCAACCATCTCAGGTTGCAGATTTGGAAGGTTTTCTTCCTCCTGATGTCGTCCCAACATAGCTGCTTTGTTTCCTCTACGGAAAACTATTCTGAACACGGAAATATCTTAGGCGAAGCAACATGGTAATCTGTAAATGCTAAATTATTTCAATCATATCATAACTTAACTTATAACTTAACAATTTTCTAACTCCTAAAGTTTTCTAAACCGACCTCTGATACCAACTATAAGGCCCCAACCTTAAACCTTACTTAATATTGAATTAAATGAATAATTCACATTGAGGATCTTTTCAGGTTTAGAGTTTTATAGAATTAGAACATAACTATTACATCTTAGAAGATTACAAAGTAGACACTTCTACTAAGATTCCATAAAATAAAAACTCTTAAAAAGAAAGATGTCTAGTTTCATGTTTTAAATAGAATGGCATTCCCTTAATCCCATCCTTGACCTTATTCCACTTTAGGTCCTGTGAAAAACATTTCGAAAAACTTGATGTGAGCATAAAAAGCTCAGTAAGGGATACACAGAGAATGAAAACTATTACTTTTTCAAACATCAAGTAAAACATGTATACTCTATCAAAGTAATACCTTCACCTTCATGAAGTAGTAAAAACTCTTTGCTGAATAAAGTATCATTACTTACCTTTTTATAACCAAAGGATTACCATAAAACCCATATAGAAAACACATAGAATATATAAAGGTAACTTGGGACATAAACATACTTAAGTGGAATAACCATACCGTCGACATCCACACATATCACTTAATGGAATAGCCATACATCCAATTTCCATACGTAATTAATGGAATAGCCATACTTCCGACTTCCATACCCAATGCATTGGAGGTTATAACTTAACCACCCGTCCAGGTATTCACGGCACCACCCATCATATGGTTTATAACATAACCACCCGTCAAATGTCCAAGTACCAATATAAAATAATAAAACATAAAACCAGTATAAAGGAATGATAACATTTCCACATTTCAATCAAAATATATCATAATAGAATCCCTTATCAAAACCATTTTCAATACCAAAATACATAAAATAGTATGTGGTATTTATTTTATTTTGAAAACATTATGGCTTGTAGAGGAAGTTGAAACTCAAATAATGGTTACGGCGGCGGAGAAGTCGTTGTCGCCGCATACGTACGACAAAAACATTCCCTTTTGTCGTTTTGTAAAACGCATCGTATAAAAAAGATTCCTTTTAGATAAATGTAAAATTCAAAAGGTTTTTATACACCATATAAAAGAGAGTGGTGTATAAAATAAAATATTCCTCAATGAAAGAATATTGAGACGAAGTCCCTTACCTCGTATCCGACTTGACTCGATCGTTCTTTAACGTCCTGAATTGTAAACTTGAGTTAATTTCTACTTGATTAAGAACCTTTTTAAATTTTATTATTACTTTTATATCACTTATTTCCATGTTAAAAACATTATGTAACCTTTTAAGTTAATAATGATTGTTTTGTCGATATTTGGTTCTTAAGTTGAAAGTGGACTTCTTACAATTACATGTTGTTCGTGTGGTCAAAGGTTCTTTATATCCAGAATGACATTCCTGATTTGGATATCATATATATCATATATATCCAGCATATACATTTATTTATAATATCACATAATCATTTATAGTTAATAAATGAAATGCACCGTTCATGGAGACGGTAAGTCGTACGTACGCATGAACGCTACTTTCATTTCTTTGTCATATTAATGGAATTAAAAATAAATGAGACATATGTATATTTTAATTCCAGAATTATATTCATCATTTAGATATATCATTCATTATATATATCCATTATATACTTGTACTTTTAATAGTACATTACATTTGGGGATAAGAAATGAAAGGCACCGTTCATGGAGACGGTAAGTCGTACGTACGCATGAACGCTACATTCATTTCTATCTCATACCTTAATGGAAAGAAATAATAATGATATAGAGGTATATTATAATTCCAGTATAACATCATATATAATAACTTTAAATCCATCCTTTACACGTCCCACATATGGTATTAACAAATCACATCACTTTGAGGGGGCGGTAGTCCGCACTTGCTTAAATGAAGATATCGCATTTACCCATAATGGAAACCATAAAGGTATGCCCAAAATGGAAAAAACAGAAGCTTAAGGAAACCATAAACATATTATATATCATATATAAAAATAGTGACATCATAATGGCCACCATTGAAGGTGTTAAATGAGTATTGAACAATCATCGTTTCGGGAGGTAGAATTTCACCATCCACGGAAACTGTATGTTCTTTAACCATTTGATGTAGTTGTGTGAGCGTGTAGCTCAAATAAATCTTATAAAAACATCCTAGTATATGTAAGATACTGGTGTTGTTAAAAAATAAGTAAATAAAAAGAGTTTAGGGGGTTGGAGAAGCAAAATAAAACAAAAGGACTCAAAAGAAGACATTACCTTAAAATTGGGTAACTCCCCTTAGTTTGAGCTCAAAGGCTTCCTTCGGAAGAATTATGCCAAAAGGGAGGCTTCAAGAAGTAATAGAGGGATTTGGAGAGCCAAAATGGGCAGGTGTTGGCCGAGCCAAAGGCTTTGGGAGTGTGTGAAATGAGGTAGAGGTGGGGGCCTTTTATAAGAGGAGAGGAGGGGCACTTTTGGAAAGTAAAGAAATATTACTTTATTTGAAAATGTGTTTCGGTTTTAAAAAATCCCACATTGATATAATTCGTGTATAAGGTGATAAGGGTTCTAAATCCACTCATTCAATAAGTTTTGGACATGTGTAGTTCATAGATTTTACAATATCGTTCCATTTTATTTAAATCGTCAAATAATGATGTCATCGATGCATCATTATTATGTCATAAATAATTTGACTCATTTAATGTCTAAAAATTATATAACAAATACTATGCTGTAGGAAATATTTTTATCTTTCCAATGACTATTTATAATAAAAATTTGGACTTGTATAACCCCACTTAAAAATTATTTTAGTAAAACAATTTATGTTAGTGTCATTTTCACTTTAACATTAAATAAAAAAATATTAATGTCATTTTCCAACTAATGTGGCTCCATGGGGTCCCCAAGTTGACCCATGGCTTGTCTTGGTCGGACATGACTCACCCAATAGGTGTAGGACAAGTTTCATGGTGTTTTTACATTTTTATACTATCATTTTTACATTAAATTACACTAATTACCTCTAATCGCGATTAAAAACTTAATAAGTTACTATTCACCAAAAAAATTATTTTAATCTCATTGAACCACATTTTACATAATAATGACAACCATGTATGTCGGATTTTCAAAATTCAATACACATTAGTGGTAAACTTTCATTTAACTGAAAAATCAGTTTGCTTGATTACCACTTAGTGGTTTCACTATTCATCAAAAATTGATGTTTTTCAGAAAATTACCAAAAATTCACCCTAAGCTATATTTGATATTCCGAATTCAAAAATGAAGTCCATTTTACAAAACACAAAACATATAATTTAAATTAATTAATTTAATAATTAATTCCCGTTGTCATGACAAATAGCGTGTTTTTGTGAAACAATAAGTATCAAAAGATTGACACTAGTTAATGTCTGATTTCAAAGTGAAATTAATTCCAACGGCCACTATTGGATTTAATGGTAAAAATATTTTCTAATTTCACTTAAAAACAAATTCAAAAGATAATCTAATCATATTAAAAATTATATTAAAAAGAGGTTTTGAATTAAAATACAACAATTTTCACTATTCATTTAAAAAAAGAACTTTATCGGAAAGATACCAAAAATTTACACAAAGTAAATTTTGATGTCCCGATTCTAAAGAAGAGTTATATTTGGTCCAAAATAAAGTATAAGAGTGATCAGAACTATATTTAATGACGGTTTTCCGTTAAAAGGTGATAAGTGAACCCTTAGTGAAAATTAGGGTATAAATGCCTAAAATTGAATTCTTTCCATATTTTAAGCCTTTATCTATTATTGGATAAATGTAAAAAAAATAAAAACATATATAATCATATTTTAGTTATTTATATCCATTCCCGCCAATACAACGGCTACATGTTAACTAAAATTTAAAATAATATTATTATATTACTAGTGTGCAACGTAAGTTTTCAAAGGACTCATCGTTGCGTATCGGGTACGCTATCTAACATATCAACCCCTTTAAAATAAAATTAATATTTAATTCATAAATGTTAATAAATATGAAAATTCTTTATTCATTATTTACCTGGGATGTTACATGTTCTTCCTTCACTTGCTAATAGGTGGAACATATCATAACAAATCTAGGTAAACCCCTCTTCATGCATGTCCTCCAATATTGATGATGTATATCTCAACACATCTTTGTGACACCAGGATGAGCTACCCATATGGATGCCTGAAAATCTCGCAAAATCTCCTCATGTATGTCTATTGACACCCATACATGCCCATGAACACCGGAAACATATCCCTTGCATACGGTCCGCCTATGAGTAGGGTACTCGCCCGACACACTCTCCCATAGGACTAGGCCTATGTAATTTGATAGATATCTCATTCTCAATCGATCCAGTAGTGTATAGGCAATAGCTACAGAAGAAAGAAACTTCTTCCCATATTTTTCATGCACCTCCAAATTCATATCAGAGACCAAAGACATAATTTTTCACTCTCTATTGGCCTCTGAAACTGCATGTATATGATCTCTCATGCTCAACACATCAGCCACTACATTGCATTTCTCATGTGTGTAGGCAAGATCAATGTCAAATGACTGCAGGTAATCAACCCACCTTCGCAGTCTCATATTCAGATATCATTGATTAATGATATACATGACACTTTATTGGTCAATGTAAAACATGAAATTCTCTCCCAAAAGATAATGTCTCTAATAGTGCTAAGCATGCACAATTGCAACAAACTTGAGATAGTGGATCAAGTAGTTCCTATCATGTGGCATCAAAATTTAAGACTCATACGCAAAACCTCCTTCCCCCTGTATAAGTAATTCTAACAACCTGATACATGTTGCATCGTAGTAAATGGTGGGACTCTTGCGTGTATTTGGTAAAATCAGTAATGGTGTTGAAATAAATATCCCTTTTAGCTCCTAAAATAATGAATCGTAGGATTAAGTCCACAAGTACTTCACACCCTTCTTAGTTAGGGTTGTCATTTGAAATTAAATGTGTGAAAAGTCCTGAATAAAGCTCTTGTAGTAACCATCCGGCCCTAGAAAACAGTGTACCTAAAAATATTTCTTTGGAAGCTCCTCAGAAACTGCCTCTCACACTTTCTCTGGGACTACTGATACTCCTATCTTTGAGATGACATGACACAAGAAATGAATTTGGTTCATCCAAAAGTGTCATTTTGATATCATAGAAAATAACATATGATCTCACAATGTACTCAGCACAATATCAAGATAGATGGCATGGTCATTTTGAGTGTGATAATACACCAAGATATCATCCACAAAAGCGGCCACAAATGATTCCATGTAAGGATAAAACACTCTATTAATCAGTGCCATGAAAACCGTCGGCATGTTCGTGAGACTGAACTGAATAACCAAATAATCGTATAGACCGTACCAACGTTGAAAGGCTATAATAGGTATATTTGATGCTCTAACATGCAAATAATTATAACCATATCTGAAGTCAATCTTTGAGAACACAGAGCTCCTCAAAACTGATCAAATAGATCATCAATCTTTGGTAAGGGATATCAATTCGTGATCATAAACTGGTTTATATCCCCATAATTCTCACAAATTTTGAGGGTACCATCTAATTTCTTCACAAAAAGGACTAGTGAAACCCAATTACAAGTACTGGGTCAAATTAAAACCTTTTCATGTAACTCCTCTAACTACTTCATGAGCGCCTATAACACTAGTTTATCCATCATGTAAGGAATATTGGACACTAATTCCACTCCTCACACAATCTTGATATAAAAATATATGTCTCTATTTGATGTTAAACATGAAAATTCATCTGTAAAGGCATCTATAAAATGATCCACCATTTGAAGGAATTACATCTGTGAAGTCCCCTAGTAATCTAGATACTAACTAGCATTCTGGACTATAATTCCTCCCACCCAATGATAATCAGGTCTAGATCTACTCTCTTGGAAATCTCATTCTCCCTTATATAGAAAATATCCACCTTCTAGTGATGTGAAACTCACCTTATGATGACAGCAGTCAACAATGGATTTAAAATAGACCAACCAGTCCATACACAGAATGACATCAAATCCTGTCATCTCTAAGACATAGCGGTACCAAAAGAAGTGACGCCCACCAACCTCAAGAGATAACTCCTTGAACTAATGAACACTAACCATACTAATCTATAATATAGTTTTTAGTTTTATAAAATAATCATATGTAAAAATATAGATCTTGATGCTCTCCACAATGGAAATAGATATAAAACTATAGGAAGCACCTATATCAAAATAGTTGAAATGAAAACCGACGAAACTAGAATCATACCTCTAACTGTAGAGGGTTTACGATCCTACTCCTATGAGGTCCATTCCATTGCAAACGTCTGACTTGTACTGGGATCCCAATGACCCTACCTGGCTACCTTGAGCTGATCCACCCTGATGTCACTGAGAACCTGTTGTCTGGATACCATGGTCATGACCACCTCCTCGTCCTAAAGAACCCCAATTAACATACTGCTAAGAAACTATTGGTCCTGCTCTTGAATGTGGAGTCATAAAAAATCCTCTCTCACTCACTGCTAGTGGGAACTTCCTAAAAAAATTCTTAATGTGACCCATCCTGCCTCAATATCGGCACTCGACTGGGTCCTTTGGGCAATGTGGTATCCTATTCCCACTCTTCCTGCACTGGTAACACACCAGTGTGATACATGAAAAAACATCTCATGAAGGATCTATGTGGTGCTTCCTGCTATCAATCAAAAGTGTAAAAAACCTTGGATGATGAACCACCCTAGCTCATTTCTCCAAACTCCCTCATATTGCGCTAGATAATCTTCACCTGAATTACTATAGTAGACACCAAAGTCATCCATAAAACATTCACCTGTGAACAGATGTCGTACAAGATAAAATCCTAAAATCCCCTAGCCAGAGATAACATATTACCTCCCAAAACAATCGCAAAGCACTGAATATCTATAAAGAGAGAAGAATAATCCATCACTAAAAGAGCGCCCTTCACCAAATGCATGAACATTCAAGCTCGACGTTCCCTCAACTTCTTGGGGTAGAAGTAATCAATGAAGGTCCTCTGAATCTCTTCCCAATCCATATCTCAATGAAATCCCGGCTATGAGATAACATCCCTTTGTATCTTTGTAGAATCACGTATCATGAAATTCATTAGCTTCACCCTCCTCTCAGGAGGTGTCTCTAAGTGCTCGAGGATAGAAATAATGGCCTCCAATCATGACTCTATAGCCTGTGATCCTCCATCCCTTGAAAAAGTGGGAGGATGATGCTTCTAGAACAACCTTGACAACTCTTACGTAGTCAATATAGGATGTGGTGCTCCCTGAATAGTCTACATCATCCTCAAAAATCATTCATGGAATTGGGAATCAGCACCTGCATTTGGAATAACAACGGCTTCCAAAACTGGGCTGATGGGAGGATCTACTAGTTGTCTCTGGTCTACCATTTCTGGTGCCTAGTCATTTCCCTATACGTGGCATACAACCGGAAGAAATCATGGTGGCATGACTCTGTAGGGTCAAGAACACACCCCAGTAAAATATTATCAAGGATAGAAACTTAGGAGTGCAAGAATAGAATAGGAGAAGGAAATCATTCATGTTTTAAAAAATAGAATCATACAGTGTGTAGAACCAAAACATGCCATGTTCTGTTAAGATTTAACATGGGTGTGTAACTCTAAAAGTTGTGTCATGTAACACCCCTACACGTGGCATGTTCCTCTAGAGAAAAATTATGTAATTGAACATTCCCTCATACCCAGGTTCTTCTACATGGCTATAACTACATGGTTCTCTCAAGGTGTAACACTACACGACATGCAAAATTTAGACATAGAGTGTACCACTTAAGTCCCATTCACCCATGTCATTGGTCGAAAGGCTAGATACACAGTTGATATTTATTGGGTGATTAAAATATAGACACAATATGTACAACCTAAGTATCATCCACCCGTGTCATTAGTAACATGGTCAAACACATGGTCCTTCACAACCTGGAGTTGACAATCTAGACACGTCATGTTATACCAAAATTTGACAAACTCCATGTCTCTTCTCACATAGCCAGTAACACAGTCCCCAACTACAAAATCTGTACATACAGTACATGGTGTATACATAAGAAAAAAAATCTTCCCACACAGAAGAACACATGGCGTGTGTTCATAACATCACACATCGTGTTGTCTGGGTTTCTAGATAATAAACCTCTTTAACATATTAGGAACCATTAACACCATAAAATTTGTCCAAGGGATGTCAAATTCCAACCCACAAAAACTATAATCCTCACGGATCAATGTTTAGAAACCATTTTCACATCATAACATTACAAAATTCAATTGAAGTTAAAAAATGATCGACCAAATTCTAATATAGGAGTGCCCATAACACCTTAGGGACCAAAAACTTTTGTCCATTCATATAAAACATTACATATACCAATACCCTATGAAAATAGTAGGTGTTTTATAATGGAATCTATCACAACATAAATCATATCTAGCATAACATCTATAACAAATTCATGCTATCTGTAATTCATCCCAAATGGCATGAAAATAATGCATAACATGTGATCTCTAGAAAGTGCCAATATAATTCATGAGATGTAATACCATCATCTCATCAGGATTCAATTTAAATAGGACCAAAATGATATAAATCATATCATCACAAAACAATTGATTCACCCAATAATTAAATGAAATCGACTATAACAATTTCAAAACCAGAAAAAATGAAATAATTGAGGTAACAAAGATTTTCCCTATACACGGGTCAGATACACCTAGGAAATGATTATTACAAACTCCATGTTCCTTCCTATCCCGGTCTATATGCTCCAAATAGTAATGAAAATTGAAAAAAATAGAACTTTGATTCCACTTTTTAACGTCCCAATTCTGATTGTTTCCTAATGGTGCCCCGAACAATGATGGTCACAAGACCTCAAGTGAATTTCCCCAACTACCAGAGGCTACCGATTAGCAGTGAGGGCTACAATGTGATAATTGGGAAACTATTTCCTCATTGGAAGAGTATTCACAATGGAAAAAAAATAGTAAACAATAGTAGAGGCAATAATACCATAAAATAAAAGTAAACAGCTGAAGAATAATAGTAATATAAAAAATGGAGCATATATAAATGATTCATGTCAAAAGTTTTTGGGAATGCATCCAAACATGTCAAAAAACTACAAATACAATACTAAAACCAAAGTACAGAAATGCAGTAAAATCCAATAGCATCGCAAGCCTCATCTTGGTCACATTCTCTCCATCTCCAATAACAATAATGTTAAATATGAAGAAGGGCGTTTTACCTTATCTATACCTACAACCATATAATCTTTTTGGGTCTAAAAGTATGATCCAAACAGGGTGTGAGACAAATAATAGTAGGAAAATCGCAAAATATCTATGCCTAACTGTCAGTGAATATATACATATTGTAGGTAATGTGCATAAATGAATTAATTAACTAGGAAATAATCAAAAGAAAACAATCCTAAATTTTCTAATTACATTCATTTACATTTATTATTCACCAGTTGAATCATGTACAACATGGGATCTAGACTATGATCTAAATCCCCTATGTAATAGTAATAGCAGACGTCTCAAAATATCATATAAACAATCAAGTAAGACTGAGTCCATGCTTCTGATTTGGATTTGCAAACTCGTCACAATCATTCAATTATTTAATAACTACACTTTTGGTAAAGTTCTCACAGTCTAATCCCCATAGTCTAACATAACAAAAATTCATTTAATAAAAACCCTCTAGGTAGCTCTCAAAATATAACCCCTCTGATCTAACATAACAACAATAAAATACATTGACCACCTGGCTGCTCTCATAGACAATTCCCTACGGTCCAACATAATATCAAAAATTTATAAACAACCACCTGGGAAAACTCTCACAGTCAAAACCCCTTTGTCGATGACCGCCTGGTATCTCTCACTCTCTATACCCCTAGGCCACATAACAATACCACATAAATAAATTACCCAACCTTGTGAAGCTCTCACAGTTATATTACCCTTGGCCAAAAATTCATAATTCATATCACACACATCTCAAACAATCAATAACTTCATCCTAACAAAAAAAGTAAAGGAAAAAAATGAATGCCTACCAGGAATCCTAAACCAAATGGTCATAAAAATTCAATCAAGTTAAATGCACCCATGGTGTCCCAAAATCAATGTATATAACCTTACACATAAGCAACTACCCTTTCTCAATTATGTAAGACATAACAACTGATAAATAGGGTTAAAATTCAAAACACGCAATACCAAAAACATGGTTATAGGACAATTTTAGCATATTGAATCCAAATACAATCAATGAAAGACACAAACCACCTATCTTGATGTAGTACAATCAATACTCTTCAACGTCAGTGCTTGGATTGGCCTAAAATGGTGTAGATCAACAAAAAGGTAAAAAAATCCATTCCTTGAATAACTCTCAAAAGAGGAGGAATTAGGAAGAAATGCTCTAGGGGTTTTGAGAACTCACGGATGGGATTCCAATGAGCCTAATAGAATCTCAATAGAAGGTTGGACAAAGAATCTGGAGGGTTTCGATGTTCTTCGGTCGTTCTATCACTCTCATGTACGAACCACTGGGAGAAGAAGATGTATTCGGACATAAGATGTGACACCTCACTACTATATAAAATAAAAATTACATTAAATTATGTGTTTATTAGGTATACACACCTTGTATTATCCTTAATTTTCCCCCAAATTAAGTGGTATTCCATGTCACTAGGCATCCAAGTACCCGGCCGTTACACAGCTAGTACACAGCAGTACGCGACAAACCGGTACATAGCAGGTACTCATAAGTACATTTTGAGTACTTAGAAAAACCACATTTCATCTATTCCCTCAAAACAACCCGAAATCAAGATCTATACCAGAAATGAAGATTCGGGTTCTTACATGCATGAATATCAACCTCATCCCATAATAAATTGCTACAGATAATTTAATGGCCTTGTGTATTTAAAAAATAGACTCATATCTCACATATCATTAAAATAATTCTTTATAGTCCACAACATATATTTATCATATATGGTAAAAAATTTTATAGATCGCAGTTAATATTTTTCTTCATAACCTGAGGAATGCAATCATTAGAATAGTTGGGATAGAATTCCTAGTAAGGGTAAATATTGATATCACTAATAAAAGATTACAATTGATCAAAAGATAAGATTATGGGTATGAATACAATGAAAATGTATATGATTATATCATAAGAAAATCATACCAAATTAGATATATATCATACACCATGGATCATAACACAAGTACTGTAATGTTACATAGAATATTATTTCTTATTCAAAATTATGTGATCAATATATAGGGATAAATCGTAATACAAGATTATTTCATGAATACTAACAAGGAACTAAAGTCATGTTTGAAGGTAAACCAAAATGTAAATTCATCACATAAAGGATTAGTTCATGAACATGTATATAATATGGTAAGAATTCGATAATCACCCATCTACCTTGTTAGACATAGGGTCCCCAACCAAGTACCCTTAGGCTTAGGTTGATCACTCATGCAATGTTTTTACCTCATGATATATAAAAAATTATCACTAACCTATAAGGCAATAGCCAAAAAAACCATCACATATTGGTAGAACATTTAAATTTTTTTCAGATGAACCTCAAAAAATTCATACATCCCTTATACATTAACAAGTCAATGATAAAGAAATATATTTTTTCAAAATAGAATATGAAATTATTATAATTCAACCATAGAAATAAGGTGGATGGGTTATTATATAATATTACATATGAAGTATAAAATCTTAATGGATTATAAAATAGATAAGAAAAATATTTATTAGAAAATTAAAATATACTTGGACAAATAAGAATAAATATCAGTTATATTTTTGAAACCTTTAGAGAAATTATTTTTGTAAAACAATGTGAGTAGAATTTTCCTTTCAAAATCCTGAAATCATGGATTTTGATAATGAGAAATTGTAAAGGGGTGATAAAATTATTTCATATTCATAATTATAAATAGTGATTACTTTCACTATTTTCTCTTGAAAGTCAATTTCATTAACAAATTATTGGTGTAAAAGATGTTAAAATGGTTCCTTTCATATTATTTTGAAAAATGATATTGATAATAAAAAATAATTTATGATGTCATATAATTATATATAATGGAATTAACCATACATTATCAATATTTCTGTTATAAATTAGAAGGATTCAAAACTCGTAAGAAGAGATAAGGTCTTCCACAATGATAATAATACTATAAGTATAATGTTTTAGTAAAAAAGGTAAAAGGTATTAGAATATTTAAACCCCATGAATAACTATAGTAGATGAGAAGTGAAAGGTTTGATGAGATATAGATATAATAAAATTTATTTATATTTAAATTGACTCATAATGATATTGATATCAATGTGATAATGGAATGAAAACCCTTATTCATTTTCAAAATTTTAAATCAAAAATGAGAGCTTTATATGGGTTTTCAATACAACATAACTTCCTTAATTTTATGATGGAAGGAATATATAGGGTATTATATATACTAAAAAATAAAAAAGGTTGTGAATATTAAATATCCCTCATGTAAAGAGAATTGAGATAAGAAACATTTAAATTCACTTTAGATATCCACATAAGCTATTAATAATTCTTTATAATAAATATCACCATAATAATTAATTATATTGGAATCCTTTTTTTATACTACCCTTTATACTGTTCAAAAATGATCTTTATTTTGTCTTATATTTGATAACCAGTTTTCATTTTTATAATAATATATTGGAAATTTGGATTGATTTAAAAATTTGAGAACTCATTCAATCATACCATGTTCACCATTCCCAAATTAATCTAGGCAGTGAAAACATTTCTGTTTTAATTTTTATATATCCCTTTGCTCAATTAAATTAAATTATGGGTGTGGTTTGAGATATTGGAATTGATAAAATTCATTTTTCATTTAATTTAATAATAAGAACATGTGACATAATAATGAAAATTTATATTTATTTAATCCATAAATAAATATATTACTAAAATATATAAGTATTTAATATCATATATCACCAGTATTAATACAATGATACAAATTCATGATGAAAATTTTGATATTGGAATAACATTTCTCATAAGGGAGGTTGAACTAACCCAACCAACAACATAATATACTAACAATTTAATAATATATTAGAGTTTTAAAAATATATTTTAATTTTAATAGAATAATGGTTATATTAATATTACATCAGTAAATTACTAAAAGAAATTTTCAAGGGGTGATGATGAGACTGTAATTGAAAATCTTAAACAATTACTTAGATTTATACTTGATGAATTCAATCCTTCATGGCATGAATTATAATGGAATGATAGATTTTAAGTTTCATAAAGGAAGAAATAGTTTCTAATTTTCTTAGAATGAAATAATATAAAGAAAATATGAAAGTATTCATGGGATTTTTTTAGGAATATACCTTTTTATGGATTTTGTGGATGTGAGCTCATTTTATATATAAAAATGAGGGATAAATAATTGGAAATTTCTATTAGGTGATGGGTTAGGATAGAATCACATGGGAGTTTGGTAAGTAAGGTTTGGAAATATTTAAGATAAAAGTGGGTGTGTCTTGAAAAAATAAAAAAAAATAGCTATAAGGCATTGATATCTTAAAAATTAAGAAACTTTTGATCCATAATAATTTACCATTTTTACCCCATTATCCTTGATTAATTTTTTTAGCTTGGAAATTTTTTTCTCAAAATATTATATGAAAACTATTTTAAAATTACTATGAGATGATTCTGTTTTGGGAACCATTAAAAATAATTTCTAATGACATATAATAAAAATATCTTTTAAATTAAAATAAATATTAAAAAGAACATTTTTAGAGAAATATCTACTGATAATGTTATGTGTTCTTAGAATTATTTCATATCAATTATTAATGAAATTAGTGTTCATATAAATTTTTTTTATGAATTAAAATATGATATTTTATTAATAATTTATAATTCATCTATTTAATTTATTGAGATATATAATATTTACAGATAAATACAATTTTTAAATATAAATAGTTCACCTTGGTAACAAATATTTATCTTTAAAACTTATAATTATTTTTAATATTGGAAATGAACATAATAAGAAAATCATATTATGATTCAAAATTTGAAAACCATTTTATTTAATACCATTTTTATAAATGATAAATATTAATTTCATTACTCACTCACATAATGCAAAAAAATTATTATCCTAAATGTTTCTTTTATTATAAAATTGATTTTATTATTATGAAAAGAGAAATAATAACTATTGAATTTATATTTATTTATATATTTTTATATAAAATAATATCATAGAAGTGATTAATATTATTGTGATGAAAAGACTAAAACCAAATATAAAATAGGCTCCTAGAAAAAAAACCTTTTAAATTAAATTATCTTAACTAAATGAAAATAAAATTGAATGCATACATTATAAAGAATTAATATTATAAATTAGTTTAAATAAAAATCATTCCTAATTTTTTTAAATTCAAATTTTCATTTCATAATAATAATATTCTAAACCTAAAAATATTTTTTATAAACACATATTTTAAATAAAAATAATATTTCAGTTTCATTAATTATTTATTTTTTGACATTAAAATTTGTTATTAACAATAAAAGATAAATTTATATGTATTATATAACATTATATCTAATAAAAAAAATTAAATAACCATGTATATCTTTATAATGGTTATATCATTCATGTTTCATCAATTAAATTCAATCCATTCTAACATATTCAATGAAAATTTCCATTCCATTAATTTTTATCGAGGATTTTTCACAACGTATTATCTATTAATTTTTGTATTTGTCAATACATTTCCAGTTATCCAATTGTTCATTCCATAGGGGAAAGATGATATATGGTATAACCTGTTAGAAAATATTATTTTATGATATATTTATTATAAAATTTTGAATTATGCACTTTTAAGTTACATAATCATCCATGTTAAGTAGTAATCAAAAATATGTAATTAATGGAATCATGTAGATTTGTTTTCATGTTTCATTATGAATTAATTAACTATTATTAGTTTAATTCATATATTATATGATCCATTTTCTATCAATATTCATGAAAAACTAAAATAATTGATATACATATCAGTGAATGATAGACATATTGTTTAAGGAAATAAAATGTTTCAAAAAAATAGGGTGTTATATTATTTTCTTTTATAAATAAGGTTATCTATATGATTTAAAGTACACAATGTATAATTTCTAATGAGATAAAAACCATTTTTACATGGTAAAGATAAGGATACTTGTCCTTTCAATAATAATTTTTCTATATTGGGATTTTCATTTATCTCAAACATTGATGAAAAATGTGATTTTATAGTTGGATATATGACTTAACTGTTTCACGATATATACCTCACAACAAATCATTTTCACGATCTACTTTAGCATAAATATTTTTATTGCATTTTCCTTGTTCCCTTGTTTATTGTCTTTGGTGATGTATAATTATAATGACCCTGTCCATTTACACATAACCTTACATGACTTTAAGCATAATTATATATCAGATTACAAGCCATGGATCATTTTTCTAGTGTGTTTGATGGCTAACTACATAAAACATAAAAAATTATACTAAAAAACACTTCTTTATATAATCTTCAAAAAGATACCCTAACATCAAATATACTTATACATCTACATTGGTTAACTAGGGGAACAGATAAACAAAGGGATGAGCTAAATAACCTAGTAAGGGAGTATTCATAAGAATAAGGATTTAACATGTTGATTTGAATGGATGGCATAATGATTAAAAAATCATGGAACATATGGAATCATAACATATAAACATGGGATCACAAAAACATGGTTTCATTGAATTTTGGTAGAAACATAAATAATGACTTATGTGCATGTCGAGGCAAACCGCCCAGATCATTTCTCATAATAGCATAAACCAAGGATAACCTCCTAGATCATTGCACATAACATCTCATTAAACTTAAATTTACCCAATTCATTCGATTTATATTTAGGTGAACCCATATTAACTTTTCTTGAATATTATTTCCACATAATGAATCATACATAATCAATGTTACATAAATATAAGGGTAATACATGGTATGAATTGGGTACCACAATCATTTCATAAAGCATAACAACTTGGTGTAACACAAATGTGTCCATGAAAGAAGGAATCTAAAGTATTAATGAAAATTCATGTGAAAAATATACATGTTTCACGGTGAGTGATTTCAAGATTAAGTGACATATTTTAAGAGAAGTATTCAAGAAATTATTGCACAAAAACATTTTTTAACAGTTTTAAATAAAATACTATAGAGCTATTAAAATAGAAAAGGTAATAATCCATTTAAAAAACCTAAAGTGAACTAGGAAGGCTTTCATGATAAAAAAACTTATTTAATAATGAAAATGGTGTCTTGAAACAGAAGATAGTGTAAACTTGAAATCGGGTAAGAAATTTGGAAGCTCCACCAAAAACATGGGTTTGGAACATTCAAATAGTACTTAGAAAATAAAAATATGAATAATAGATAACCACATTTAGGAAAAAATAAAGATAAAGAAACCCAAAGGAATAAAGGAGGTTCAGGTTGAATCCCTCGCAGAATATTGACATGGTATCGTGTGTTCTTAAAAGAGATTAATGAGATAGAAATTGGTTTCTCATCATTTAAAAATCATGAGGACAGTATGGGAAATATATGTAATCATAATTTGTCACTACTAATTATACATTTGATGGAATAACATAGAGGATAATGGTGAATAAAATTGAAATAGAGAGGATCCCTTAACTTGATTTCTGTTTAATTTTGTCTCTTCTGCACCTCTTAAATAATAAATTTATGTTTATTAAAATAATGATCAAAAATTTAAATATATTCATTGTATAAAATAATTATCAATTATATTAATTGGATTTTATTTCATAATATTTTTTGAAGAAATTGATGCATTTTTATATCATATTTTACATAAAAATTTCTTATCTTACGAAGATTACACTTTTTATTAAATGTAACTTACAAATTAGTGTAATTTATTTAGTAATCTTAAAAAAACTTTAATTTGATATTGATATATTATATATAATTTATATTGTCCATACATGAAGGTGTTTATAATAATTATCTTGGAAAAATCTCTGTAGATGGTTAACCGACCTTTAACGGGATGGTGTCGATCATACGGGAAAGGGAAGTATGACAATTATATTTTACATTAATATGATAATTACGATAGGTTAAAATCATTAATATAATGTTAAATTACTTTATAATCAGTTTTTTAGCACATGTTTTTAAAAGGGATAGGGTAAATGATGAAAATGAGGAATAAAATAGATAAGACTTAACAGAGTATTAAACTCTCCTCGGTGTAGCCTCTTTTTCACGAAACTATAAATACCTAGGTGATTGGAGTTATAGGGTTCCAGAACAGCCCTACATTTTCTAAGAGTCTTTATAGGGTGAATTTGGGTAGATATTAGGCTTTGTAATGGATGATATGAATTGGTTTCTAAGGGGAGGGAGAGGGGTTATTTATACTTGAGGTGGGGGTGTATTTAGAATAAAATATTTAATAAAATAATATATCAAATGTTAAAATTATAATAGTAGTTTTTTGATTTCATAAATCATATATTAATATAAAATAATTCTTTTTAGACTTTAAATCATATTTATAATTATAATTCATTAATTTATTAAAAGGAAAGTGAAAATAAAGGAAAAATGATATTTTAAGGAATCTCTTTTTGACATTAGGTTTTGGAAAGTTCTTTTTAGGTTTGAAAATAGAGTTTATTGTATTTAAAGGAACCATATATGAAATTAAATAGAAAATCCAATAATATAAAGTTATAAAATGTTTATTTCCTAATTTCATCATGAATGATGCAATTAAAGATATACTGGTTATGTGATAAACTGTAATTTTACTATTCAAATGAAAATTGAAGTATTTCAGAAAAATAAAAAAAATCAAGCTAACTAATTTTAGATGTGTAGAATCCAAAAATGAACTCCATTTTTCAAAAATAATTTTATAAATATGAATAATTTAATAATTAATTAGAATCAAAATTTAATTAAAAAATACAAATTATAAATTTAAAACTGGTTTTGAAACACTTTTAAAAAATTACATAAGGTCACATAAAACTTATTTAGAATAAAAATATTAATTTATGAACTCATTTCATGATACTAATTTTTTAATTAAATTATTAAATTAATCATAAAATTGAAATTAAATTATCATAACATATGAAAATACCAATACCTTATTAATAATTTTTAAAATATTTATTTACTTATACTATGATATAATTATAACACATTGTCACTTATAAGAAGATAAATTTCATTTATAATTTCATTAAAGAGGTTACTATTACAATGGATTGTTTTCTATTCATAAGGGTCACATTACTATTTCAAATGTCATGTTACTATTTCAATATGTTCCTTAACATCTAAAGATACATTTTATTTCACTTATTCATTACTTATATTGTGTGTATTGTGCTCTAAAAGTAATCTTATGATATTATAAAATAAGACATAATTATAAGAATGGAACTTCCATTGATAAAAATTTGGTTCATTACATTATTCCCCCCTTAAGAAATTTTTCCCTCAAAATATCATTTTACATTCAAGGCCATAAACAGGTGTGGGTTCTTTCCCTTCATTGACTCATCAAGTTCCCATGTTGCCTCTTCATACATATGATTCCACCATAGTACGTTGACCGGGTGAGTAGTCTAGTTACGTTGAATCTTATCTGTAAGATCCAAGATCATCATTGCATGCTCCTTATAAGAAAGATCATCCTCCGACTACACCACCTCTAAAGAGTGAACATTTTAAGGGTTTTGTATGTACTTCCTTAAGGGGGATACAAGAAAGACATCATTTACTTTGGAATTGGTAGGCAAAAGTTCCAGTCAATAGGCCACAACTTCGAAATGATCAAGGATATTGAATAGATGATGTACATAGGACATAGATTCCCTTTCATCCAAAATATCATGACCTTATTCCATAGAGATACACCGAGAAATACAATGTCTACAAATTTGATCTCAAGGTCCCATCTATGATTTTATGAATGACTCTTCTATCGACTTTGGTCTGCTTTGATATACTGCTAAATAGTTTCCACAATCTCCACCATTTCTCTGACTCTTTCTAGTCCTATAATCTTATTATCACTGAAGTCATCCCAACACGTAGGTGTTTTGCACCTTTTCCCAAAATGGGCATTATTTGGTGCCATTCAGATGCATTAGTGGAATTTTTTATTATAGGATAATTCAACTAGTGGAAGATGTTGGTATCATCCTCCTTTGAAGTCCATAGAATATAATCTCAACATTTCTTTTAGTGTCTTAATAGTCAATTCATATTGGACATAATTTTGAGGATGATAGGCCATAATGAAATTCAGTTCAGTGCTTTGATCGTTTTGGAGACATTTCCAGAACATCAAAGAGAATATTTGATCTCGATCGGATATAATTAATAGTGCTACTCCAGGGATCCTTACCACCTCTTATATATATCTGTGCAAGTTGATCTAATGAGAAGTCCACTCGAATCATGTTAAAGAGATCAGTTTTCATATGATGATCCCCAATGACCCATATAACATTGTTTCTTCTGGATTTCCTTGGAAGTCTGGTGACAAAGTCCATGGTAATGTTCTCCCACTTCCATGTTGGTATCGGTAGTGCTTGCATAACCCCCTTAGAAATTTTCCTTTCATCCTTAACTTGCTGGCATATTAGGAACATTGATATATATTCAACAACCTCCTTCTTCATATTGTCCCACCAAATGTTCTGTTGGATATCTCGATACATATTTGTGATCCCTTGGTGAATAGAGAGGTCAAGCTATGTGCATTATTCAAAAGATTCTTCTTTATCTCTGGATCAGATGGTACACATATTTGTGACCCAAATTGTACAACTCCTTCTCATCAATCTTGACCTTTGAGGATTTCCCATTTCTAATATCTTCCACCCTTTTCAAAATATCCACATATTTTCTTTGATCATCCTTTTTTTTCTCCATGAGGGATGGTTGAGAAATCATATGAGAATGGATTTATGATTTTTCTACCTTAAAATTTCCCATTTCTATCCTTGACAAATCTATGAACATTGAATACTTTTCAATTCTCATCATTGATAAAGATGTAGGATCTTTTCTACTTAGAGCATTTGCAAATTTATTTTCCATAATAGGATGGTAGTGGATTGAGCATTCAAAATCCTTGATGATATCTATACATTTTTTATAGTGCATATTATGCTATTTTTGTGAGAATATATATTTTAGACTCTTCTGGAATGTTTAAATCTCATACTTATCCCCATAGAGATAATTTCTTCATATTTTTAATGCAAAGATCATTGTATCTAACTCCAGATCAGGTGTAGGATAGTTTTTTTCTTGGATTTTTAGCTGACATGAGGCATAGGATATCACCTTATCATTTTTCATTAGTACACAACCGAATCCCATATTTAATGTATCATTTGTACACCAAAAAGAGATATCCACTTGTTGGGAGTGTGAGTATTGGAAAAATGATAAGCCTCTTTATTAAATCCTTTAAATAGTCTTCATGTTCCTCAGTCATGAAAAACATTACTCTCTTCTATGTCACTTTGGTCATTGGGTTTGATAATCATGAATAGTTCATCAAAAATCTTTGATAATTCCGAGACAGTCCCAGAAAGATGTAGATCTCTATTAAAGATATTATCTTGGGCCACTCTCCAATTGTCTTTGTCTTGGATGGCTCCACAGATATCCCTTTGTTGGTGATAACATTCCCTAAGAATGATACTTCTTCCATGCAGAACTCACATTACTCTACATTTCATTCAACTTATCCTTCAAAATTTCTTTAAAATAGTATTAACATTATTCTCATATTCCTCTTTTCTCTGGGAGTATATCATAATATCATCAATAATGTCAACCACAAATTTTTCTAGGAAATCTCTAGAGACACTATTCATTTAATAAATTAAAATTTCTAGAGAATTTGTGAGTCTGAAGGGCATCACTACAAACTCATAGTGTCTATACCTCATTAAAAATGTTGTATTGGGAATATCTTCCTTCCTCACCTTCAATTTGTGATAACCCGACCGATGGTCTACCATAGAGAAATAACTGTCCCCACAAAGTTGATCAAACTATTCAACTATCTATGACAGAGGATACTTGTTATTTATAATGATTTTGTTGAGCTCACAATAATAAATTTAGGGGAGCATTGAACCATCCTTTTTCATGATTAAGAGGACTGGTGCACCCTAAAGTGAAGCACTCAAGCATATAAAAACCTTCCCCAGATTATCATGATACCGATTTTCACCTCTTCTAGATCTATGGTGAGCATTATATGAAGTGTCTTTCATATAGGTAGGGGTCCATGAATAGGTTCAATTGAGAACTCAACATCTCAATTTGGGGGAAGACCAGGAAACTCTTCTGGGAATACATCAATGTAATCCTTCACGATGGGCATGTATTCAAGAATGATTCTATCATTTGTCTCTATCATTTGAGCTGGAAATGATTTCTCATAAAGAAATTAATATCCAAACTTGAGACACTAATTATAAAAGAGATTCATCTTCCACCTTACACTTGTAATGAAATGGAGGATGCATTGGGTTGTGAAGAGTGATCTCCCTTTCTGGAAGTTGATGTTGGATTTGTATAAAGATAGTCAATCCATGACCAAGATAACATTGAACTCCACTTAAGGAATAATGAAAAGATTTTCTGGGAGGTTTATTCTACAAAAATTAACTAGGGCGGAGTTATAAACCATGGATTCCATAATTTATCCATTCTCTATTCTCACAGATAACTTACCCTCCAAATTTTTAGGTGGTGTTTGAAATGATCTACTATAATTGCATGATATTAATGAAATCATAGAACCATAATAAAAAAAATGTTCTCCATTTTTGATTGAATAACTAGAGTATTAGTTCCCACATCATTGTTTGTCTCCAACTCATCAATAGTGATAGCATAATCCATTCCTTGTTTATGTATAGCTTGTTGTTGATTTCTTTTAACAACCCTTGTCTTAGGTCAATTTTTCACATAATGCCCATGATCCTTGTAGTTGTAACACTACACAAAATTCTTAGTGTGTTCTGAAAATTCTTTTCTTCATCCACATTAGTAGGATTTTTCATATATCTTTAGTAGTTTTTATCCAGTTATCTCAACTTTCCACATTTAAAGAATTCACGGTTCCATTTAGACAGTTCACAGGATACTTCATCCAACAACTTTTACAAGTGGGATATTTGGGCTTCTTTCTATCATGTGATTTGTTTTTTGAACCACCCATGTTGTTCTCCATTTTCTGCTTCTTGTCACTGATTCCATAAGATCACTGGGAGTCTCCAATATCAATTTCAATATTGACGGCACAATAGATAATATTCTCTTAATCTTCAAAGTCTCAAATATCCAAAACCTTCTGTAGACTCATCATTCAACTGCTAAAGATGCGATCCACCTTTCATTCGGTGTTCATGACAAGGCCAGAGTCATAACTCGCAATCCTTGTAAATTTTCCTTCATACGCCCCAATTGACTCATCTTTCTGCTTCTTGTGACTAAAGAAGTCTCTATCAATATTTAGATGAAGGTTTTGGGTAAAATATTTATTGAATAACATCTTCTTGAATTCCTCCCAACACATGTAATCAATTTCTTATTGGGTCTTTTAATTATTGATTAGTGTCCACCTTTGATTAGCTTACACATAAAAATGATAGACTACAGTACAAAAATCTCTAATTCAAAGAACTGGAGGATAGATAATATCATTAAAATAGAGTTTATCCACTTTTTTTTCAAGAGGGGATCAAATGATCTACTAAACATGGGAGGTATTTCCCACATGAAGGATTTTATGGAAACATTCTCTTTCCTTGGAGGAGGATGGTGTTCTGCATGATTCATGTTATTATTCATATCTTAAACCAGCTAAGAAAGTACTGTCATGATGTTTTGAGCACCCATTCCCATTGTATCAGGCATACCATTAGGGAAATCATCACATTCCCTATCACAGTTATTGTTGGAATGAGTTATTCTATTTCTCACCATTAACTAAAAAAAAGATCGTACAATTATAAGGATTGAATACTTAGCTATTGAGCATAAAAAGGAAACATTGATCATAAATGGGAAAACTTGTAAAGGTGATGTATATCATAAAATGTGATTTCTTAGGTTTAAATCTTGGTTATCCAGGATCTATTTCTTAACTTATATTCTTTTGGGATTCTTCCATTAATAATTATTTTTTCTGAGCTCATGAATTTTATAAATCATATACCCCGGGAGTGTCAAACCAAGTGTGCAGTAAGGCCCATTGTCATGTCTCACGATAACCCAGTTTAGGCCCGAAATTCTTTGTTAGAATTTTCACTCCTAGGGACATATGTACAACAGCTGCCTCTACATATTTATATCAATACAGGGATGTATTTTCTTGATAAACCACTTTCTCTATAATTACCAAAATTTAGGGATGGTTTTTTATACTTTTGCTCATACTTACGGTTTTTATTATTGTTCTCTATACCTAATCCCCAATAATAACTAGACCATCCTTTGATACAAACTACAGAGACCCTAGCCTTTTACACATAACATTACATGATTTTAATAATAATTTGACATTAGAGTAAAATCCATGGATCATGAAGTCTAGTGTCATTAAAGACTAGGTACATAAAAAATAAAAAATGGGACTAAAAAAAACTTCTTTATTTAATCTCAAAAAAGAACCCCTAACTTCCATTATACTCGTACATCTTCATAAGCTACCTTGGGGAACATATGAACAAATTCATGAGCTAAATAGCCCAATAAGGGAGTATATATAAGAATATGGCTTTAGCACATGGGCTAGAAGGCATGACATAAGGATAAAAAATCATGGAACATATGGAATAATAACATATAAACATGGGATAACATAAACATAGAGTCATAGAAATGGGGAAACAATATAAAACATGACTTAAGTTTGATTTGAGTCTAACCGCCAAGATCATTTCTCATAGTAGCACAATCTAAGGCTAACCACCAAGACCATTGCACATAACATCTCATGAGACTTAACATTACCAAGTGCATTGTAGCACTATCTGGGAAAAACCATAGAAAATTTTCCTAAATAAGTTTCCCACATAAATAATAGTACATAATCAATCTTATATAAAGATAAAGTTTACCCC
This sequence comes from Viscum album, assembly GCA_963277665.1. NCBI lineage: Eukaryota > Viridiplantae > Streptophyta > Magnoliopsida > Santalales > Viscaceae > Viscum > Viscum album. The sequence goes on from OY728128.1 coordinate 333,084,144, forward strand.
TGGTAATAATTAGGTACCAAAAACATGTCATAAATCATAACAATTCGGCGTATCATAAATGTTTCCATGAAAGAAGGGAACTAATGTATACAAGGAAATTTATAAGTAAAAATATGTATGTATTATGGTGAGTGATTTCGAGTATATGTGACAACATTTAAGAAAAGTATTCAATAAAGTTTGGCATAAAAACTTTTTTGGGCATTTTTAAGGTAAATACTATTGAGCCTTTAAAATAGAATTGGGAGAAATACTTTATACAAAACCAGAAGTGAACCAAGAGGATTTTCGCAATAAAATACATAATTTATAAAGATAATTGTGGCTTTAAATAGAAGATAGAGTGCACTTGAAATCAGGTATGAATTTTGGAAGCTCCCTCAAAACAGGTTTGCTCATCAGGAAGTATTGAGGAGGGAGTCACTTAAAACATGTATATCCCAAAAGGAGAATGAAGAATGGATCTTTTTACATGGGTTTGGAACTTTAACATAAAATTTATAATAATAACATTAGTATAATATAAAACCTAATTTAGGTAAAAATAATTATATAAAAACCCGATGGAATAAAGGAGGGTCGGGATAAATCCCTCACAGAATATCATCATGGTATTGTGTATACATACGATAGATTAATGAGCTAGAAATGGGATTATAGTCATGTAATCAACATTATGAATGTATGTGGTATGTGCATAATCATACCCCATCACTAGAAATTACACATAAAATAGGCATAACATAGGGAACAATATCGAATAAAAGTGTAACAGAGAGGGTCTCTTACATTAATTTCTGCTTAATTTCATCTCTTCTGCACCTCCTGAGTAATAAATTTATGATTATTAAAATGATGATATAAAATTTAATTATAGTCATTTTCTAAAAATATTTATCAATTTTATTCGTTGTATTTTATTTCATAATTTTTTTATGAAATTGAAGCATTTGTATATCATTTTTACATAAAAATTTCTCATCTTGGAATGATTTCACTTTTTATAAAATTGAATTTATTAATTATTATAATTAGTTTAAAACGAATTGAATAAATGTAATTATATATTAAAATATTATATATAATTTATATTTTCCATACATGAAGGTGTTTATAATAATTATCTTGGCAATGTCTCCGTAGATGGTTAACTGACCTTTAACAGGACGTTGTCAATAGTGTAGGAAAGGGAAGAATGAAATTTATATTTTTCATTAATATAATAATTACAATATGTTAGATTCATTAATATAATGTTAACATACTATATAATCAATTTTTTAGTATATGTTTTTGAAATTGATAGTGTAAAATAATAGGAAGAAAATAGAGAAGACTTAATAGTGTCTTACTCTCTCCTCGGTGTAACTTCTATTGTACAAAACTATAACTCCCTTTGTGATTGAAGTTGGTGGGATCCGGAATGTCCCAATGAACTATAATAGAATTGAGAAGTGGATTTTGTGCAGATATTTGGCTTAGTATTAGATGAGAGTAATGGTTTTCCATTGGGAGTGAGAGGGGTTATTTATACTTGAGGAGGGGGTGGTTTTAGAATAAAATATTAAATAACATAATATATCAAATGTTAGACATGTAATAGTAGTTTTTTGAAAACATAAACAATATATTAATATAATATGATTTGTTTTAAACATTAAATTATCTTTATAAATCTAATTCATTAATTTATTAAATGAAAAGTGAAAAGAAGGTGAAAAGAAAGAGAAAATGGTATTTTATGAAATCACTTTTTGACTTTAGGTTTTGGAAAGTTCCATTTAGGTTGGAAAATTGATTTTATTGAATTTTAAAGAACCATTTATGAAATTAAAAAAAAAAATTGTATCTAATGTTCTAGAAAGTTTATGGTATCTTTACGTCATGAATGATTCTATTTAAGATATACCGGTTATGTGGAAAACATTATTTTTACTATACATCCAAAAATTGAAGTATTTCAGAAATTACCAAAAAATCAATTAACCATTATTTGATGTTTAGAATCTGAAAATGAACTCCATTTTTCAAAATTAATTTTCTACATATGATAAATTTATTATTCAATATAAATCGAAAATTACATGAAAAATTCAAAATTTAAATTTAAACTTATTTTATAACACATTGAAAAATTACTTGAGGTCAAATAAAATTTTCTTAGAATAAAAATAAAAATATATGAATATATTTCGTGAAAAAAATAATAATTTAAATTAATAATTTAATCATTAAATTTTAATTAAATAATCCTGACTTATAAAAATACCAGCACCATATTAATAATATATTAAATATTTATTTACATATACTATTATATAATTAAACCATATTATCACTTATAAAAAGATAAATTTTATTTATACTTTCATTGGAGAGGTTAGTATTACATTGTCTGGATTACTATTCCTAAGGCTCACATTACTATTCCAAAGTTCATGTTATTATTTCTATATGTTCCTTAACTTCTAAAGATACCTTTTATTTCAGTTATTATTTACTTATAATGATTTTATTGTGTTCTAAAAGTAATATTATGTGATTATAAGATAAGATATAAATATAATAAAGGAATTTATATTGATAAAACATTGTGTTTTTACAATATTATCCTAATTAACAATTATATTGGTGCATTTTTTAGTATATTTTCTAAACTCCACCAATTTAATTAATTGAGTTGTTTGTGGCACAGTAGGTAGAACATTATTGTTCAATATCATATTTTAAAATATCATTTATTTAAAATGGAATTTTATTTCTCAATAAACTCATCTTCCAAACATAAAACATATTTTTGGTCTATTAACACCTTAATTTTGTTGATTTACCTATATTCCTAACACATAAGTTGTTTAATATTTATTACAAAATGGTCTTCATCAACAAAACATACATGAATTATATTTTTCAATTATTTGGGATGTTTGTAAATTTATCTAAGTTCATGTTAATAATCATAAATTTAGATATATGGTTAAGCATAACCATAATATTTATTTTCACTCGATATACTATCTCAATTTATTGTTTATTGAGAATATTAAATCATTATATATTGAACCCATTATAAATAAATTCCTATAATTTCTGTACATTTATTAATATGATGGGTTCTAAATTATGATAATACAAAATTTATTAAACATATAAAAGGGAAAACTATTAACAGATAAATAATAAATCATAAATGACATATATAAGCTATATTATGAATTTTATAACTATCAATAATATTTATTCATTGTATATTTCTTATTTTGATAACTACACATGCCAAAAAAATATTCATGTATTTCATTATGGATCGTAAATTGAAAGGGAATCAACCCATGCATATCCCATGGAATGGTGAAACAAAGACTGTAGTTAGGTATGTTTTTTCACTAAGTGATGATCAAGTTAACCCAAAACCAAATATTTTCAGAGTTATTTCCCTTAAGTGAATCTGAGTTAGTGACTTCAGATACTTCTTTATATATAAATAGTTATACCATTTATAAGATTCCATAGAAACTACTCATTACAAAAATATTTTTTTGTCATCCTAAATTTTGGCTTATCACATGTAATTCAAGATAGGTTTTTTATATGAATCCTTAAAAAACTGATCCACACTCTAATGCAATATATGCTTCTAAATTCCATTGTAACATAATCAACTGTTAAAAAATAAATTCTTTAAAAATTAGTTTTCATACAAACTGACAAGGCTAAAACCTAAAATATAAAAAATATTTCATCATTATACATGAATTCATATTATATATGTCTATAATAAATACCACCAAACCTTATTATTTAGTGTCTTTGGAGACTGGATACATATCCAACAGATTTATAATAATTATTAAATTTATCCCACAAATATTCTTCACATACATAATCCTTATATACATAACGTACATATTATTATTATTATTCATAATATAGGTAATAGAATAAAAATAATTGTTGATAATAGATGCACAATAATTGTGAAAATGATTCTCTTCAGTGGTAGTTCAAATATGGGAATGAGATAAGAATATTGGAATGAAAACATATTCAATGAACATGAAAAAATCAAAATGAAATAATTCCTAATTAAACAAAAATCATTATTCATGGATCAATCAACCTATAATTATAAATAACATAAATCAAAAATCATGAGTTAATTGGGTTTTTTTCATGATATGTTGATAGATCATAAAATAACATTATATCATGAATATGAGAATGAATCTAAATACATGTATCATACTAAACCATAATAACATTCATCATATAAATGATTTATACACAAAACTATTGATAATATAATATGATTAAAATGTCCACCTATATATGTTATTGGGATTGATCTTACCTGTAGTGTACCCATAGGACTAGGCTAACAACCCCTATTCCATTAGGATTTTTCTAACCACATGTGCAACCATTGGATTGTTTTGACCACCTGTGTACTCTATTGTGCTCATTACATATAAAAATTATCAAATACATTAATGTGATATAAGTGAAAATCGCTTCACATAATGACATACCATATATATGTGTGCCAGAAAAATGTAAAACAATCATAATTTTATCATATCTTAGTGTACTCATGATAAAACATGTTTTCTAAAAATATCAAAATAAATTATCATATTTAATCTAAATAAATATGGTTGACTTATAAAAACCTCAAACCATAAATCATCAAACACGATGTAAAAACACAATCTTTACATTTCTGTATTTGATACTGATTAATTTTTCCTAATAAAAATGATATATTGGATCACATATAGATCTATTGACCATTTACGTTTAGAGTTTTAAAGAATTAAGACTAACTCTTATATGGATTCTTGAATACATAAATTACAAGTGAATAAAAATATACATCATATCAATATAAGTTATTTACATCAAGTGGCATTCTTAGGAATAATATACATAGAACCTATCTTCATAACATGGGGAAAAGGAAACATAAAATTTTGATATTAAACACTCAATATGGGATAATATAAGAATTAAAAATTAATATTCATTGATTAATATAAGATGATCGTAAGGGTATGATGGAATTATAAAAGTAAATTAGTATTGAATTAGAGAATTCAAAATCATTAATTTCTCAATCATTAATCATAGACAATGGAATATAGTTTTTATAAAATAATCAAGTCTTCACATTCAAAAATAATGATCCATTTGAAATTAATCATTTATCGGGGATTCATTAGAAACTCATTGAAATCACAGAGAAAATATAATGGTATCTTGGAACACCATTATCATATCACTTTTATAATTAGTCCTAATAAATGGTGTGACATTCTCAGTAAATTATAAAATATATTAAGAGAATCCTATGACATGTTAATTCTATCTCATTACCAAATTCATTTGTAGGATATAATTGTCCCACTGATCCATATATTATAATGTAACCTCTAATTCCTAGTTTATAATCTCACTACCCGCAGTTGGTTTATTAAAATAGAACATGTCATATTAAATAATATAAATTAACCAAAAAATTAATAATGTATACGTAACATTAATTTCATAATAAAACTATACAAAAAACCATTATTAATTTGAAAATTTAACAAATTTATTTTAAAATAAATGGGTTCTAAGACCATATAATTAAAATAATAAAAAAAATTAGAATAATAAAAGAATGGAATCATTAGAACATATCTCTATTACATAATAAGTAAAATAAATTTTTAAGTCATTAATGAATTGAAATTTAATTGTAATATTATTAAAACATTTTTGGGGAAAATTCCCTTTCTACTTTGAATAAAAACATCTCAGATTTGAAAATTCAAAAGATATTTTGAAAATATTTTTCTTTCAAAATACACATGTAATATTATAAGTGAATATTTAATTAGTATATTCTAATTAAATAGGTAAAACTATTTCATATTATTTTTTTTTAAACCTTAATCTCTGAATTTCTTAAAATGAGTGAAAAGTGACCCATATAGAATACGTTAAGAAATTTGAGTTTAATAAAATATTAAAAGATTGTAAAATCTCATGTAAAATAACTATAAGAAATAATTTATGTATAGAAAACATCTTTTTTGAAAAAATTATAAAAAACATGAATGTGGGAAAAACTATTTCTTTTTTAAATGAAGATAAAAGATCTGTATCACTTATAAAAAAGTTCTCGATGTTTCATTATTCTATAAGAGGTTAAATTGAAAAAAACACTCTAAATTAAATTCAAAACATTAAGAGAATAAATAATATTTGGTTTATAAAATTAAAATCAAATCCATCATCCTAAGTAACCATCAATAAAAACTATCTCGAAAAGAGAGGATATTGTACAAAAAGCCTTTGCAGCTTTGGTAAATTTCAAATAAAATTTTATTGAACAAGTAGTATGATATGGCATAAAAAATCCCATGAATTTAATGAATTAGTATTTGAAGATTAATTTTGTAGGTAGTAAATAAACCATTCAATGGAATCATGGATTATAACATGAAATATTTCGTAAGAAATTTAGATTTAGATTATGAAAAACCATGGAAAGATCACGATAATCCAAATTGTAATTATTCCATGTACTGATTATTTTTAAATATTTAAATTAACATAAAAAATATTAAAAAATGAATAAAACAATTTAGAGATCAATTAACATATAATAATCTTTTTATCAATTTCCATAAAGAAGAGTTATAATCAAATGAATGGAAATTAATTTATGAAACCCTTACCTCATGGAAAAATTCATGTCAAATCCCTAGGTATGAAATGATTTGAATTGAAATTTAACATAACCTTACTAATGAAGGATTCATGATATAACATGTAAAATGGTAATCATATACAATATATAATGTATATAAAGTTCAAAAGATTAAAATATTCCTTAATGAAGGTAAATTGAGACAAAATACTTTACCTCAATTGTACAGTATAAATAAATATCCATCAAAAACATTATATAAAAAATTATATCAATTATTTAATTTAAAAAGTTATTTTTCTAGTTCTATTCCATTTTCCTTGTACAATTTATCTCATTTTTAATGACATACCTAATTACATAATTAGTTAATTCAAATCTAGGTGTTTTGAGGATGTTTATTTCATAATTACTAACTATATTTAGTGTGTTGTCCAAAGTAAAAGAGGTCAATATTTCATCTTGTACTATAAAATAATAAGATTATAATTGTCATTTATATTGCCAAATTATACATTTAAAACCAACCATGAAGGAATGTTATTGAAATTAAACTACATTGTGTTTTATAGTGTTAGGAATGGTAAGAAAATAGATGAAATATTTTCTTTATGAAATTATATATATGTTATTAGTATCATATATATTAATTAAATCCATCATTATGACCATCTGTGAAAGGTGGTGATGGATAAATATTTTATTCGTCCATGGAGAAATAAGTCTTCATACACACGAATGATATTTTTATTTTCCATTTGATGGATTACGAAATTGTTAGAGTGTATGAAATAAACATAATCACATCAATTTATATTTAAGATACTAGTTTTATTATTTCGGAAGGATTAATAATATTTTAAGGATGTAGAATAAGAAATAAAACTCAAACATCTGTTTAAAAACTATACCTCTTCTTCAGACAATATCCTTTTTATTACACCTTAAGATATCTAATGTTATTGATATGACCAATTTGTGACATCTATAATATGGATACTGATGTTTTTAATGGATATTTGATGTTTTTTAATATTAAAATTTCTCTTGATGTGTGTATTATAGGGTAGATATAGTGACCTTTCATTAGGGAGGGGAGTAGAATTCTAGGAATTATATAATATATAAATTACTATAAATTAATTTTTATGTTCTTGTGGATCCAAATTTCAATAATTTTTATATTGGATTTATTTTATAAAAAAAACTCATCCAATAATATTTATAAATGTTTATGTAATGTTATCACCCTTAAATGTTTGTTTTAACACCATATAAACCCTTTTGAAAATTATATTTATATCAATGGTTTTTAAAATTTCAGGGAAAATTAAATTACTATAAAATTGGAATTAACTATAAATAAAAAATGGGGGATATTTTAAACCATGTACACTTAGCTTAACAAAATGTAGTAATTTGTTTATTTTTAAATCATTTAAGAAAAAAAATTAAATAAATTCAATGATAATTAGTATATAGACTCAATATAACAAAAAAAAAAAATTTACTTCTTTTGATATTATTTTAAACAAGGTATTTTGGATTAACCCAATGGTTAACCAATATTAACTTCAACCATGATAATTACTTTTTCAATATTAAAGGAATATATTCTTACTTATAAGTTTAAAATTTTATCATAAATAAACAAGGTTTGATATTTAAAACCATTTATCATCAAAATTTTCCTCCTTATATGTTTTTATTATTGTTAAATAATTTAATAAAATATTATCTTCCATAAAATATCATTAAAGTCATTTGGACACTATTCATTTAAGTTTACATTAAATTCATCAATATTAAAAGGGATTCAAAATATTAACCATTAAAACATCCCTAATTTGTTATGTTTATTGAAAAATTGATAGTAAACTATAAATAAACAAAAAAATATGACATTTATATTTTTTAAATCATTTGCTTTTATTTATTATCCTTACCAAAGAAACGTGTTGAAGGTTCATTAGAATTTAATTTAATTATATAATAATAATAAATTACTAATAAAATAATAATATTATATAATATAATTTATCCTTCTAATAAAAATTAAAAAATCAATATAAGTTGTTTTTATGAATTTATCAAAATATTATAAAATATTAAAATAAATAATGTGACACGTATTTCATTAACTATACATAAAATATAATAAAGGTAAAAATAAAATTATAATGCCCACAAAAGAACTTATATTATAAAATTGGTTGATTATGGATAAAATATAACCAATAAATGAAATTATGGGCACATGATCCACAACCCGGTTGGTGAGGAATCTTAAGTGCATCCAGGCGACCCAAGATCATATCTAAATTGTGGCACAATTTCTGGGGTACTGTATTAGTAATGTATCAGTATTCTAGTAGGAACTATAGTGGGAACTATGCAGTACTATAGAAGGTACTATAGTGAGAACTGTAGCATGCATTGTTTGACACTGTAGTAGCTGGGAATTTTTCCCTGTTTGGGCCTTCGGGCCACCGATTTGGTCATCTAGTCCTTTAAGGCCTTCAGGACACCCAAGCCTTCAGGCCAACAAGGCCTTCAGTCCACCTCAACGTCTTCGGGCCACCATTAGTGTTGAATCAATTCAGAAAACCTACAAGGAACAAGATCTATATGAGGATGATCCAGGAGGTTTCACCACAAAATAAGCTACACATATTGAAAAAATGAGAGGGTATGGCACATGCCATTTGGAAAATCATGTGCATGCATGGGATAGACTTGCTAAATATCCATGCAAAGGTGGAGAGATGATTTCAAGATGAAGATGCTTAGAGGATCAGTTCCAGGTAGTTAGTCAAGGTTGTATGTAATGTTCAAATCCTACGGGTAATGAATTCCTCTAAAGCCTATAGGGCCATGTAATACTTACGCCAACATGCATTGTAAGGGTTCCCCTTAACCCCATGAAAGTTGGATTATCAAAAATCAATAAAAAATTAAGGCCTTCAGGCCATTGGATGGAAATAAATTTATGGAATTTTTTTAACAAATTCTAATCCTTATCATATATGTTTTGACGCTAAGTAATTCATTGTACCATTACCATTGTAATAAGTTACAATTGGTACTATTTATATTGAAAAAAACTATGTTTTTATATTATTGAATATAATTTATTTTAATTTAAAATACTAAATATATTTTATTTATTACAATTCAATGAAAAGGAAGATTTCTTTAAAAAAATTAAACTTAGAAAATTTCATAATATGCGATTTCCCAGAAAAATAAATATTATGTTTTCATTCAAATTAAAGATTAATTTTGATGAAAATAAAATTTATTGGATCTTAATAAATGAAATAAATTTTAAATATAACCCAAAATAAAAATTTTCATACAATGTATTTTAAAAGAAATTATATTTTTTGAATAAATATAAGTATTTTTCAGTATTCTTTAAAAAATTGATTTTGAGAAAATTCACAAAAAATCATAGTAATCTAATTTATGAATTCTAATTTAAAAAATAATATCCATTTTTTTTAAAAAAAACTACTACATTGATTATAATACATTTTTCTGAAATGGAAATAAAAAACATTTTTGAAGAAAAGTGTATTTTTAATAAATATAATGACTTTAAATAAAGTTATGTTCTTAATTAAAATGAATTATTCAATACATATTTTATTTATTATGACTTATATACCTTAATTTATCAATTTTTATTCATACATATAGATTTAATGGGTAGTTTATAAAAGACACATTTAAATAAAAATATTTCAATTCTCTTTTATGTTTCGTGTTGTATGTTGTATATTCTATTGAACATAGTGCTATATTAAAATATTTGGTTATTAAATTATTCCCCCCATTAATAATTTTAATCTTTTAAATTTAAACATGAAATGTTTAATCAAGGGTATTACATTTGAAAAATATAATTTTTGAAATTTCACATCATAAAATTTTTTAATATAACTTCCTCTTGAATAGTGGGAAATGGAAATATGAATGTCATCTAAAATAAAAATAACAATGGTTCCAAATAGAAGGAAATTAGTGGATGTTAAATTATAAAAATTGATAAAAATTTAATTTTGAAATAATTATGTACTATGACATATAACATTGATCATAAAAATATGATTAATTTTGAAACATTTAAATAGCCACAAAACCATAAACCAACGAGCTGTTGAAAAGACCGTCTATTTATTTAAAATAATTTTAATAGTAAAAAATTGTTTCATTAAGATAATATTCCTAGTCCTTAGGAATTAATTTTCAATCTAGAATGATATCAATAATGATATATACGTACATTTCATGTAGAATTTCATCGTTTAATCAATTTCCACCTTAATATCATATTTATCTCAAAAAGATGAGCATTCTAGATGAATTTCACATGACTGATGAAAAATACTCACAATTTAATGAATCATATAATACAAAAAAAATTCAAATTTATTTTTATTATTATTAAATATTATTAAAAACCAAAAAAATTTATCACAAAGTATGATAATTTCACAAATAAATAGACCTTATTATATATTAATCTCCAAAATTAAAAAATAACACCAAAGGATCAAAATATATAATTCTTCAATAACCTCAACATTAATTAATGTGTTAGACTCAAAGAAAAATTCATATATTTCAGCATTCATAAAAAAATGTAATTTAGGTCTTCAAAAATACTCATTCATGTGAAACATAAGGGTTACATATATGTTTACCAAATACCACATCTATATAAATATCATTAGTCCCCATAAATCATATCACATAAAATCATGAAAGGGGTTTCAATTACATTGAACATTTGATCATATTTAAAGTTATAAAACCACTATGGTATCCATAAATCTAATGTTTACATTAAATGATAACACCATAATCAAAATATTTATATTATCAATTTCTATGATATAAACATTAACCACACCAAACCTAAACTCACAGTTCCAATCCTAAAAATTTAATCTCATATTTTTAGATTTCATAGAGAAAAACATGAAAAAATAAAACTGAAATATTAGATCAATTAAATTTCCAAAGACCTTTTAGGTTTACTGTTTTAGATAATTAGGACAAACTCTTACATGGAAACAGGGACACATGAACGACTACATCATAATTATATACATTACCTCCCACTAGGTTCTGCACATGTAGTAACCTTCTTTTTTATAACAACATAAAAACATATATTTAAAGAAAGGAAATATATAACATTGGAATGGAGAGCTCAAAAATTCGTTAAGGGTACACAAAAACAATTATAATTGAATATCATCTATGAGAATACAATTATCATAACTTTATAAAGAAAAAATCAATGTACTTCATCATAAAATAAGATAATTTATACCCATAAATACCTAGATCATGTAAAAGTAACAATGAAAAAATGCATTAACATAAAGAACAATTCATATAATTCAACAATAATGATCCAAGTGAAACCAATCCTTGATCTAGTAAACATTAGAATCTCATAGAATGAATATAGAAAATGTATCGGTATCATGAAACAATATTATCATATTACTCTTACAATAACTCATACAAGTGGAATAACCTAGGTAATAAATTCCAACAATATCTTATAAGATACCTATAACCTTTTAACTCCACCTCTATACTAAATGCATTGGAGGACAATAATTGAACCACCCTTACATGGATTACAATATGACCACCGATATTTTGTTTAAAATTGAACCACCCATCACTGTTTTATAACAGAATATCCTATCATCATAAATAATTTCTAAGAACCGTAAATTGAATATATAATGTACATGGAGAATTAATTTCATCATAATACTAATAGAAAAAACTATTATTTATTTTATAACATGATTAACCCATGGAAAATAAACTCTTTCCAAAAAAAATATGTGAAAATATCATAATCAATATAGAGAAAGAATAAGGATGGAATCATTAAAAAATATCCCCAGTGGATCATATGTTAGTTAAAGTGATGATATTGTTTATGACTATATATAAAATTAAAATAAAATTAAAACAAATTTATGTAAAATATAATTTATACATTTAAAATTAATTTTAAAAATAATAAATTTTAAAAAAATATGATGAAATGTTTTCTAAAATATCCTTAGAAAATTATAAGGTATTATTTAATGAAATAAACAATTAGAATGGTGGAAAATCCTTTCTTGTCATTAATGTTTAATATCAATATTATTTTCAAACTTTTATTATTGAGTAAAAATTAAACCATACAGAAAAGGAAAAAAAATTCCTTTTCAAACCCCTTTAAAATAATATCAAGGGTCATTTAAGAAATTAGTAAATCATGTATGTTTATAAAATAACATTCAAGAAAAATAAATAGAAAACAATGATATGTAAAATAAATATTCTTGATATGAATAATGATAAGAGATCAGTATCACATAAAAGCTACATTATTGATATTTAATTATTAAATATTGTAGGAAATGGAAAATAAAAATTTCAGCCACATTAATAATTATTAGAGAAGAAATATGATTTGTTTCATTAAAATAATAGCATTCGATTTCCCCAAATGAATATTTAACTTAAATAATATTAAAAATAAGGAATATTGTAACATAATGAATATACAGATTTGTTAACATTTTAATCAAAACAAAAAGAAAATAGAGTATGATATGTCTCTATAATTATAATTAATTTCATTAATTAAAAATTAAAAACTAATTTCTTATTTATTATGTACCCTATATAAGGAAATCATGGTGCACAACAAAATACACGTCTTATGAAATTAACAATGAGACAATGAAAACCATTACATAGATCATAAAATTTGATGTCATAAATAATCCATGATGTTTTTATCTAAATTTAAGAAAATACAAATAAAATAATTATATAAAAATAATAATACGCATTACAGATAAATTTTAAACAAATTCTGGCATAACAATGTCAATTATGAACAGTTATAACCCAATGAATAGAAATTCGGTTAGAAAACCACATACCATAGTGTAACTATCAAGTGAAATCAACTTGGATAAAATAATTTGAATTGAAACATTAAATAATAGGAATCATATCTGAGTAATAATATAACAAGTAATAATTATAACATATAAACCATATAAATTAATTTTTTTGTATAATATTAAAACACGCCTTAGTGAAGGCAAGTTATGACGAGATCCATTACCTTGATGCAGAAAATTCTATGAATGTCCTTTAACACCTATATAATAAGTTTACTTAAATTCACAGATTTATTAATAACCACCACTACATTTAAAATCTTCTTCTTAAACCATTTATTTCCAATATTTTAATGAAATATTTGATTACATATTTAGTTAGTTCCACATCATCTGTTTTTGGGATGTCTTGTTTATAATTTTAAAATATATTTAGTGTATTAAACATTATCTTAGGGGAAATTTTTCCATCATAAACATAATAATAATAATTACATTATTGTTATTTTTATATATAAATTATACTTTTAGACCCAATAATTTATTATGGTTATGAGAAACAAAACATGTTAAATTCATGGAGATAGTAGGTTGTACATACACATGACTAACATTTTCATTATTCAAACATCATGACAGATCGAAGGAAAGTACTCTTTTACAATTAAATTATGATTATTATATCATTAATATCATTTTATATATTTAAATACAACTATATATATCATCTACATGATGTTGTGATGAAATATGTATCTCATTTCTTCATTAAGGTGGAAATCCACACGTATGAATGAATGACTCTATGATTTTTTAATTAAAAGAATGGTAAGAAAATAAATGATAAATTAAATTTAAAAATTGATAAATATTTTATGAATTTCATATATCGATATTAAATAAATCATTATAGCCATTAATGATAGGTTCTATAGTATAATGAATTACATTGATTCATGAGGCGATCATTCATTATACATAAGAATGGTTGTTTCATTTCCCATTTGATAGATAATGATATGTATAAAGTTATTTAATTTAAATAATAAAATATTATTATATGTAACAAATTTATTTAAATATTAAATAATGTTTGAATAAAATTTGATTTAGGTAGAATAATAAATAAATCTAAAACATCTGGTAAAATCCTAATCCTCTTCTTCAGACCACCTCCTTTTATTTTTACCATAATCCACCTAAGCCAATAATTATTCCCAAAATAAGACTTATATAACATGGGATGTATTTTAAAAATGTATTTAGGTATGTATTTGATGAACCACATATATATTGATGTTTGAAGAGTATAGAAGACTGGGTGCACTTTTATAAGTGTGAGTTGGGGATTTATGGGAATTGCATAACTTAATTAAAAAAATAAGATTATACTCATGGAAATGTGGATAAAAATTTACATTATTATAGAAACAACATAGGTATTTGTAGAATCATAATTATTATAAATCATGAAATTAAGTAGATATATTAATTATTTTATTCAAATATTAAAATAAATAATTTATTATATGGTAATTTATTTAATTCGTTATTATTTCCATTATATAATTTTAATTTGAAAGAATAATTTATTTTTTGAATTCATAAGAATAAAATTATCTTAGTATGGTGTTTTATGAATTTTCAAAAAAAAAGTTTATTTTTTGGTGAATATTAAAAAATATACTTTTTTATAAAACATGTTTATTTCTTATGAGTCTTGAAGTCATAATTATGATATAAAATTTATTAAATAACTAAAATATGATTTTATAAGAGTAATATTTTATAGATATAATTTAGAACATGTTTATTATAATTTATTTCATGATAATTATAAAAATTCATGTTAGTGACATTGTAGTGCATTCATAACAATGGAAATATCCAATTGGGATCCTTATATATAATATTTGACTAATTAAAATTATCATCATGAATTTTTATTGTTTATTATGTATAATTAATTTATTTTTTTGTCAGTTTATAATTTTAGAGTTATATTACATTAATCTTATCAAATGCATGTGCAATGCTTATGTAGGGAATGAAAAGACAAAATTAAAATTTTATGAAGTTTTCTTGATGCATATATGTTTGAATATAAATAATGAATGAGTATAGAAATTTACCTTGAATAAATAAAATAAATTTAATGATTATATTTCAATTTATAATTTTTATATATTAAATAATTAATATTAATGCTTTTTCAACTCTGATGCAGTGCATGTGAAAGCATAAGAAAAATAAATAAAATGGTTTAATTGAAATTATTAGAATTATTGAATGACCCAAATTTTCTTAAAACTTTTTTATATAATCAAGTGTCAAACATTAAATTATTTTGATTATAATTTGGTACATTTTGGACCCACGAGAATCAATTTAATTCCTTTAGAAAATTTTATATAAAAGAAAGTCAATTTGGTAAAACAATAAATTTTAGTTTGTATAATGTTTTAATGTATCGTTTTCTAGTATATTTTTTTGGACATAAATAGATAATTAAAATTTAGTAAATTTATTTTCTTTGTGAAATTTGATTTTAAATTTTTAGGGAATATATAAATACATTAATGGCATGAACAATTATGATGCAGTAATTATTTAATTAATCAATAAATCAAATTAATGATTTTAAAAATAATAAAATAAAATTATTTTTATATTATTAATATAATTAATTAATTCCCTAGATTAATATGATATATATAAGATATAAAAAATATTATTCTTTTTTTAAAATATTTTTTGATGTGCTGAAAGTATTAATTATGAATTGTGTTTTATTTGACCAAAATATTTTTCATGAATATGATATTTAATTAAAGAATTTAAAAATCACAAAAATCATGAAAACGGCCAAAAATAATAATATTAATTTTTAAATTTTATATAATTTCAGTTTTAGACCTTTTTTGGAAGTATCAAACCCTATAATAGAGTTATTATATTATAATAGTTTGAGAAATTCCTATATTACCCCTCACCTCACTTATAAAAGGAGGCTCCTTACTTCACAACTTTTTAGCACCATGAGGCTTATTTATATACTATATTCTTCTAAATTACCCTCTCGTAATCCCTTTCCACATTATATATACTATGGTCTCACAAAAAAACCACTTTCAATAGCCTCAAGGAGGTTTTCAAAGAGAAGTTTTCCATAGGTTAGTTTCTTTCTTCTCTTTTAGATTATTATTCACCTCTAACATATCCTCACCACCTATACAATGTTTTATGAAAATGATAGTTATATATATATACTATAATTTCTTTGTTTTGATGGTATATGCATCATAAAATCCCACATCTTCACTTTTTATTCTTAAATAACAAAATAATCATTCGTAGTGTGTCAATTCCCTGCCTTCATGGACAATGAGTTTTGTTTCCCTTTATTGTAATCATAGGATGATTTAATTATATTTTAATAGTTTAATATGACAAACAAACACAGATATATATATATATTCTCACTTTTATAGTATTATTTCTTTGTCATAAGAATGTCTATAATAAACTGACCTTGGAAAACATAGAAAGAACTCAGCTGAAAAAATGGAAATAACAAAATATTACAAATAAATGGAAGGAAAATGTTACAATAAAATTATTTAATGAATTATAAGAATTATTTTAGTTATGTAATAAATTATTAAAACTATTAAAACCATTATACAATATTTTTGAATAGATTCCTAGGAAGTTTAACCCGAGGTAAGGGATCCTTTAACTAAAACATTGTTTTATGTGTTTTAATGATATATTCTTATAAATCGTTCAATTTCATGTCATAATTTTCAAAATGGTTTTTATCATTATATTTATATGGGTTTTACTGGTTTAATTTTTTTTATGGGGTTTGAAATTAGTTCATTTTCATGTTTTATGTAAGGGGCCTTCGAATTTAAATCTTTTTAAATATCAAATTTATGTAAGTTAAAAAGATTATTATTTTTATATATAATTCATTATCAATTTATTCTTCTTCCATGAATATTTATTATTATAATGTTTTTTATTATACTTTTTAAAATTTATTTTTGAATAATATTATTTCATTATTATATGTTCATTTTTTATATTTGTAATGTGATTTTAACAAAAAAATGTATTTTAAAATCTGAATGAGTTTTTGTCAAGGGTTTAAATGAGTTATCAAGAGTGTTACTCATGATATGTTCCGTAGACATTGTTTATTATGGGTTGATCCCATTTTAGCTAAATATATGAAGGTTTTCCCCATTTTATCTCACAATATGTTGGGTTGAGCCCATTATAGCTCAATATATGATGGGTTGAGCCCCATTATATTCCAAGATATATTCAGTTAAGCCCATTATAGCTCAATATATAATGGTTGTTCCTCATTATAGATCTCCAATTCATTGCGTACTTTGGAGATGGATGTTTACCAAAAGGATATTCCATTTCTAAATGTTAATTTATTATTAATATGATAATGATGTGCCAAATATACTACATTATTTTTCCAGGCATACTTATTAGTTTTTAAGGAAAATGGTTTTTAATAGATTTTCATGTTTCCACTAGATTGATGATTTTCTTTATTTATGTCCCCTAATGATACTTTTTTGTCATACCATGTTTTTAAATATTTTTCCCATGGTATAAGGATGGGTAAGCACAAGAGCATTAGCTCAGTTGGTGAGGACTCTCTAGGTGCATCCAAGAGACCCGAGATGAAATTCAGTTGTAGGCATATTTTTGGGTACTGTAGTAGTACTATAACAGGCAATGTTCGATACTCTAACAGCCATAACTATTCATACATGTGGGCCATTGGGCCACCGGTTTGGTCCTCGGGTCCTACAAGGCTTTCAGTCCACCCAAGGCCTTCATTCTAGTTTATTCTTATTGACTTTGGGCCACTTTAAGGCCTTTGGGCCACCCCAAGGACTTTGGGCCACGTGAATGCAGGCCTCAGACACACTAAAAAAAATAGCATCCATAGAAGAGGTTTCAGAGCATGTGCATTCACTAGAGCAGAGCCAAATGGATTCCAGAATTAGAGGGTATGGATATGCCATCGGTACCAGCTTGTGCTTTCATGAGAAGCCTAGCCAGCCGGTCATGGAAAGGTGGAGAGCTACTTTCAAGGATGCAGATACTGGGGGGGCAGTTCCTTATAGATTGTCTGGTTGAATTCCCTAAGACCTTCGTGTCATGTAATATCCTAAGCCTATATGCCATGTAATTTCTGAATCTATGGGACTTGTAAGGGTTCCCCATAATCCCTTGAATGGGGGGTTATCAAAAATAAATAAAAATTAAGGCCTTCAGGCCATTCAAACAGGTATAAGGATGGGTAATAGGATGGAGGATGTTGTGTTGAATTTTTTGATGTTTATTCAAAGAAATAATGTTTTATTTGTAAAAGTTTTATATTTTGAAACAAATTGATACTATTTTAGTATTTTCCTCATTGTTTGAGTTTTAATTGTTATGTATCTATAATTTCCTAATTCATTATAGATATAAACTGAAAAAATCCTCAATGTGAAATAAAAGATATTTTTGACTAAAACTCAATATTATGTAATATATTGTGGTTTGGTCCTTATTGTTGGTGTAATTTTTTTTAGATAACCTTAGGGGTTTTGATAATTATCATAGAATAAGATAAATTATATTTACATTACAGTTAATTTAAAATGGTGTAATATTTGAATATAACCATGTTGCTTCATTTATTATATGTATGTTCAAAATGGTTTTTCATAGAAGAAACTGATAATATGAAGCAAGAAGGAATTGATATACTGATATATTTTCGAATCTACATCCTAGAGCAGGGGGAATTGGAACCAAGTAGTTTGTGTTAGTAATTGATCAGTTGACTCTAGAGATAAATGGTAGTGGTATTCAGTCTAGAGAGGAATATGATTTACCCAAGACGAACATGTCGTTTATGGATCATTTCATGAGGAAAAATCCCCCATATTTTAGTAGATCATATGAACCAGTGGAAGATGAAGGATGGATCCATGCCCTGTAAAAGATATTTGATGCCATGGGATGATTAGAAAATAAAAAGGTAACCCTTTACATTTATCATTTTGAAGGTGAAGCTGATTCATGGTGTTATTTGGTTAATAATACCAAATAGAAAGAAGATATTAATTCCATTTAATATGAAACATTCAAGGATCTTTTCCTTAGAAATATTTAGCTAAGTTTGTTTATCTTTGAATGGTAAAATAATTTATGGAATTAAGGAAAAATGAAATTATAAAAATCTACTAGTTGTTGTGTGTGGAAGGATTTTACCTACAAACCTTGTTTTTTGACTTTAGTAGAGTTTGATATTATATTATGCATGTATTGGATTTATTTTTACCCTTATATGATTTATTGTAGAGAGAAAGAACTTTATTTTCAGAAAGATTTTCAATTTGGGTACAAGAATGAATCCATATCATTGATAATATATCAGGAAGCTGAGAATCTATAAAATATGTAAATGATTGTTATCTTGCATATATTGTTGAAAAAAGGGAATCGTTCATATTAATGATGTGCTAGTGATAAATGGGTATCTTGATTTTTTTATTTATGATTTACCCAGTTTTGTTCTTGTTCATGAAATTCTGTTTACTATTGACTATGATACTGATGATAATCCAATATCAAAACCCACTTATCGAATGTCACAAGTGGAACATATATAATTAAAATAGAAGTTAGAGAAATTATTAGATAAAGAATTTATCTGAACGTGAACAACACCATTGGGTTCTTCTATCTTGTTTGTTAAAAAGAAATATGGCTCAATGAGACTTTTCATTGATTATAGAGCCTTGAATAATATCCATTTTAAGAATAAGTATCATTTTCCTCATATCGATGATTTTTTTGTTAGCTCTAGGGAGTATGGTATTTTATGAAGCTTGACCTGAGGATAGTGAACCATCAGTTGAAAGTAAAGGAAGAAGTCATTCCAAATACAGTGTTCATACTAGATATGGGAATTATGAATTTCTAGTTTTTTTATTTGGGTTGATTAATGCACCTACTATATTCATGGAGTTTATGAATAGAATATTCCGTGAGATGTTAGATATGTTTATGTTTGTATTTATTAATGACATTTTTTTATATTATAAATCTAAATAAAAGATACAACTATATATAAGGGTTGTTATAATAATATTAAAATAGAAGAAACTATATTGAAAATTCAGATAGTGTGAATTTTGGTTGGAAAAAATTTGTTTCCTTGAATATGTTATTTCTAAATATGGAATAAGTTTCGATCCATCTAAAACTAAATTTATTGATGAATCGACAATACCCACAAATGTAATTGATATTCATAGATTCTTAGGTTTTGCAGTCTATTACTAAAGGATTCTTGAAAACATTTTATGGTTATCTTGTCCAAAGTCTATGTTAATTTAAAAAAGTGATAAGTTAATCTAGACAAAATAATGTGATAATTGTTTTTGGTAATTGAAAAGAATATTAGTGAATTCTCTAATTTTTTCCCTACCATCTAGAAATAGTGAATTTTTCATCTATAAGGATCCTTAGGTGAATGTAATTGATTTTTTCCTAATATAGAATGATCAGGTAATTTCTTAAGCTTCACATCAATTAAAACCTCATGATTTAAATTATCATACACCTAGTTTGGAATTAGATAACATTTTTTTATATTAAAAATTTTCATGCATCATTTGTACAGAGTAAAATGTGAAATATATGTTGATCATAACAGATTGAAGTATTTATTCACATAGAAGTAATTGAACATGAGACAGTGAAGATGGATAGAATTAATCAAAATTTATGATTACATGAATCATTACTATCATGAAAAAGTAAAACAACGTAGTCGACACATTGAGTCGGAAAAATAATGCTTCATTTACTATGTTACATTTAAAACATGACCACTTCATTAATTATTTGAGGAATATTTTCTTAAAAGTAGTCGGTGTAGAAAATTTTGTTGTTTTTTTAGGTTTTAGTGTAGTCGTCCTTGTCAGTTAAAATTAGTAAATCACAAAATAAATATCATTAGTTACACAATAATTTAGAAATGTTTAAAAAGGGTATGTTGGCGGAATTAAAAATTTATTGAGACTGTGTTTTGTGATTTTGGAATTGATTATGTGTGACTTGTGATTCACATTTGAATAATGATTTCTTATGTGAAGCTTATAGTTCACTCTTTTTATATCATCCTATAATAACTATGATGTATAGAGAGCTTCAAGAGTATTATTGGTGGGATGGTATGAAAAAATATTTTGCTGATTTTACCACGAAATGTTTAACATGTCACCGGGTTAATGTTGAATGGAAGTTACCAAAGGGGGTGTTTCATCCTTTTCAAGTGCCAGAGTGGAAATGGGAAAATATATACACGTATGTTTTGGTGAAACTATAATAGACTACTTGATGTTACAATTAAATCTTTGTTATTGTTGCACATTTTAATAAATCTACTCATTTTATTCCTCTTCGAGACACCGTATCTATGGATCAACATTTTTTATTGTATCGAAAGGAGATAAACAGGTGACATGGTATGACTCTCACCATCATATTGGATTGTGATTCTTTGTTCACATATAATGTTCGGTTGATTTAGTGACACATGAAGTCAGTTCAGAGAAGCTAGAACGGTTATACAGATAATAGGAGGAATGTCCTTTGTTTTGAGGTAGGTGATATTGTCATTCTCAAAGTTTCTCCATGGAAAAGTGTTATGCTTTTTGGTAATAAGATAAAGTTGTGTCCATCATAAATTAGACCTTGTGAAACTATATAAATAGTTAGACCATTTTCCTACTAAGTATCCTTGCCTCTGAGTTTATCTCAAGTACACAATGTTTTTATAGTTTTATTATATGAAAGTATTTACTAAATCCATCATATGTTTTGAGCCTTGAAATAGTTTAGCTGGAAGCGAACCTTTCCTTAGAAAAAAACCATGCTCAATTTCTTGATCTTACAAATAATAAATTATAGAATAGTTAATTCACAATTTTAATGTTCTATGGAGAAACCACATGGTTTAAGAAGAAACATTTCAATCTAAAATTGTTATGAGAGAAAAGAATATCTATTTTTTTAATAAGTGAATAAAATTGCAAGGATAAATTTTAAAAATAGGGAAGGAATTTAACAAACCAAGTATTTATGAATCATATTTATTATTATTTTTGAAATTAAATAGTAATATTCATTATGGTAAGTAATTATCAAAATAATAATTTATTATCTACTTTTATATTTAAAACATTAAATTTTAAATTTTATAAATTAAATTTCAAAAAACCATTCATATTTTTAATTTCAACATAATAAAATTATCTTATAATAATGTTTTGAAGTTTTTTTGAAAAATTTTATTTTTTGGTGAATGGTAAAAAATACCGTTTTTTATAAATAAAAAATTTTTGGGTTCTCATGAATACATAATTGTGATATAAAATTTATTAAATTTTTTAAATAGATAAATTATTATTTTATAAGAGTAATATTATTTAGAAATAATACATAACATGTATGTTAGTTTTTATTTCATGATAAGTATAAAAATTATTGTCAGTGCCAAAGAAGTGTCTACGCTGCAATGGAAATGTCATATTTGGTTCCTTATAAATAATATTTGATTTTAAAAAATTACATTAATGAATTTAATATTAATTATTATGTATAATTAATTGTTTTTTATGTTGATTTCTAATTTCATATTTATATTACATTAATCTTATCCAAATGCTTGTGGAATACTTGTGCACGACAAGATAAAACAAAATAACAATTTTATGATGTTTTCAGGACATGTATATAAGTGAATAAGTACAATGAACGAATATAGAACATTATATTGACAATAATTTATTTTTTTTATAATTATAAATTTTTTTAAATTTTTATATATGAAATATATTACATTAATTCTTATGAAATTTTAATGTAATTCTTGTCCAAGCATAAGGTAAATAAATATAATGTTATTAATAAAAATTATAAGAATTATTAAATGAACCAAATTTTTGTGAAATATTATCTATAATAAAGTGTCGACCATTAAATCCTTTTTATTCAAATTTGGGAAATTATTCTCACACAAGAATAACTTTATTTCCTTTAGAATATTTAATTTAAAATTAAGTCAAGTTATTCACACTATATATTTTAGTTAGTATAAAATTTAAATATATGGGTTTTAGTATATTTTATCACAAATAAATAACCTTTTTAATTATAATAAAATTATCTCCATCATGATTTATTTTAAATTTTTATAAAATAAATAAATTCCTTAATGGCTTGGTCAATTATGAAGTAATAATTATTTTAATAATAAATATATCAAACTAATGATTTTAAAAATAATAAAATACATAGTATTTTATATCATTAAGATAAATCATGAATTAACTAGATCATTATAATGTTATTATGATATAATAAAAATTCATTATATTTGTAAACATCTTTGTTATGTGTTTGAAGTCTTAATATGAATAGTCTTTAATTTGGAAAAAAATATTTTTCATGAATATATTATTTAATTAAATTATTTAAAAATCACAAATATCAACAAAAATTCCACAAAAGATGATATTACATAAAAAATGTGATATAATGTGGGATTTAGTCCTTTCTTGAAGCCTTAAGCTTAATAATAGATTTATTATATTTTAATAAATTATTTAATTCCTATGCTACCCCTCACCTCACTTATAACAGGACGCTCCTCCCTTCACAAATATTCATCAAGTTGAGCCTTATTGATCGAATATTTTATTCCAAATTCTCTTATCCTAATAAATTTACACATTACATAGCTTTTATTCTCATAAAAATACCACTTTTAAGAGTCATAAAAATGTTCTCAAGGAGAGTTTTTCTAGAGGTATGATTCCTCCTTATTTTTTGAATTCTTTTTCACCTCTAAATTATCCTAAAATACTATTCAATGATTAAGTAAAACATCAGTATAATATATTAACATGAATTTGTTTTTTTTTGGTATATAAATTTTGAAAGCCATCATCTTCTCCATTTATTCTTAAATAAGGAAATCATCGTCTGTGGTGTGTCAATTTCCTACATTCATGGACGATGAGTTTGTTTTCCCTTTACTGTAATCATGGGCGGTTTTAATTAACTTGGAACAGATTAAAATGACATATATATATATATATATATTCTCACTTTTTTAGTATTATTTATTTTTGACAAGGAGGACTGTAATAATGATACTATGGAACCCATAAAAATAATACTCCTAAAACAATAGAAATAACAAAATATTGTTAATAAATGGGTTGAGAATGTTATAATAATATTATGTATGGTTTTTTAAACATGAGTTTCGTTATATAATAAATTAGAAACATTAATTAACCCATTATAAATGTATATTGGACACATTTTAAGGAAGTCAAAGGTGAGGTAAGGGACACTTAATGTAAAACATTTTTTTAAAATTTTAATGATTTATTCTATTAAATTGTCCTATTTCATGTCCATGTTTTAAAAATGGTTTTTATTAATGTATATATATTGGATTTAATGGTTAAATTCCTCCTATGTGTTTGGAAAATGGATCTTTTTCATGTGTTGTGTAAGGTAATTTATTTTTTAAATAATTATAATGGAATCTTTTAGGAAATTAGAAAATATTGTTTCTTATATATACGACATGAGTGGTTTCTCATTATTTCACAACTCTTTATTATTATAACTTTTTTTATTACATGCTTTCATAGTTATTTTTGAAAAAAAAAATTTCATTATTATGTGTATAGTTTTTATATTTTTAAATAATTTATTATGAAAAATAATATTTTGAAATCTGAATGTGTTTTTCTCATGGTTTTAAACAAGTTATCAAGAATTTCATTCATGATATTCTCCATGAACATTATTTTTTAAGTATTAATCCCATTATAGATCAATATATGGCTATATGATCCCCATTATAGGGCATGATATGTTAGGTTGAGCCCATTATAGCTCAATACATGATGGGTTGAGCACCATTATAGCTCAATATATGATGGGTTGAGCCCATTACAGCTAAAGATATTATTGGTGATCCCCATTATAGCTCTCCAAAAAAAATTTACTTAGAAGATGGAATTTAACCATAAGGATATTCCACTTTTAAGTGTAAATGAAAGAGTGATATAGTAATGATTTCTTGGGTGACTGCATGATTTTCATATGCGTGCTTATGAGTTTATAGAA
Source organism: Viscum album (assembly GCA_963277665.1). Taxonomy (NCBI): domain Eukaryota; kingdom Viridiplantae; phylum Streptophyta; class Magnoliopsida; order Santalales; family Viscaceae; genus Viscum; species Viscum album. The sequence continues at coordinate 333,110,028 of OY728128.1, forward strand.
AAATGAGTTTTAATATATTTTCATATTTCAACTGGACTATTGATTTTATTTATTTATGTCACTTACTAAGATTTTTGTGATCATGCCTTTTATTAAATGATTTTCATAGGTTAGAAGGATGTGAACGAGGAAGGAGTAATTCATTTTGAATGTTTATAAGATTTTATAAAGAAATCATGTTTTATTATAAAATGTTTAATATTTTGAAAAAAGGATACTATTTTAGTAGTATCTGCTTTGCATGAATTATGTTTGGCATGTATGTATTATGTCCAAATTCTATAATTCCCTAATACTGAAAAGATACTCAATGTGAAAGAAAGTACATAATTAACTAAAACCCAAGATTATGTAATGTTTTAAAGTTGGGTCCTTATAAATACAATATAGAATGACAGTGATTTGAAATAATTTAATCTAACTATATTTGGAAAATTTTAAATAAATTTTTAGCTCTAACACTTATTTACCTCTACAAAGCCTTTTGACAATTACCATGATATCATTGTTTTTATAGTTCTTGTGCCAATAACGATATAATAAAAAGGTAAGAAGAAAATAAATTTCAAATTTCATATATTTAATATTATAACCCATTCACTTTGGAGAATTTATAATTTTGTGAATTTAAAATCATTTAATAAAAAAAATTAGTATATAATATAATTATTGACATTTTTGGAAATTCATGAAAAAATATAAATTAACATGTTTCTAAAATCATAAAAATAGTTTAAAAATAAAATTAAATCTATTATAATTATTTGTATGGTCTTAATATAATCATTTACATAAATTTTCAAAGGATTATATAACATTTTAAAAAATATCATTTGGTTTAACCCATTGGTTAATCAACTTATCTTAAACCATGGCAACAACTTTTTCAATATTAAACGGTCATAATTTTGATTATAAGGTTACAATTGGAACATAAATTGAAAACTAAATACATTTTAGACCATTTATAATTAAAAAAATCATTTTGAATGATTTTTATGATTTTAAAATAATTTCATATTCTATTATTTAACATTAAATGTCATTAATGTAACTTTTTAAACAATTAATTTAATTTGACATTAATGTCATATTATTGAAATTAAATTAGAATATGAATATTTAAAAAAATCCATAATATGTTACTTTGATCAAAAAAATTAGTGTGACACTCTAAATCACCAAAAAAACACCCTGTTATATTTTTCAAAATCATTTACATGAATTTTTTACATTTTAATTAGCAAAATATTGGTATTTCATAAGATCTTAATGTAATTATTTCAACAGTGATATTTAAAAACAAAATAGTATGATAAAATATTTAAAAAATTTTATTTAGAAAATATTTTATAACTAAAAATTTGTTGTTTTATCCGATTTAAGAAATATTTTATATTTAAAAGCATAAAAGAGTCCATTTTTACTTTACATTTCCTTAAAATGTTATAGTGGTAAAAAATCAAAGATAAATTGAATTAGGTTTCATTATATTATAATATAGGGTGATTCTCAATGAATTTGACTAATTAAATGATATTAAGTTCTATTCTTTATTAATTTAAATTATGACCACATTTTTAGTCTAATTTACTCATTTTACCATTACTGTGAATTGAAAAAACACTTTTGGTTACAATTAATATTTACAAAAAATAAATTTGAAATTAGATTATAAAAATAATTTTTATGAATGCAAATATTTTATCCATTTTATCTATATATAATTACAGAATATGTGGAATTTAATTTAAAATTAAACCAAAAAAATGCACATGAAATGGTTTTATAGAAAAAAAGCCCCTTTAAAAATAGATAATTCTTTATAAGAAATTATTGTATAGTGTTGAAAAAATTAAAAAAAATTATTGGATTAAAATAATCTTGTCACATTTTAAAACAATTCCAAAATAAAATTTGACTTTTTATGTACTACAAAAGACAAATCGGTTTTAAAAAAAATCTGTACTTTTCACTATTCATTGAAAAATCAAACTGTTCAGAAAATTCTCAAAACATCATCTGACGTTATTTTTTTGTATTATAATTTAAAAAATGATATATATTTTTATCAAATAAAATTTATTAAATAACCATATATTAATTGAAATATTTTATTTTAAAATTAATTACAATCCTATTTGATGAAAAATTATTTTTGACAAATAAATGAATTTACTAAAAAAGACTTTTTATTTCATGAGAATATATTCGTAAATTTATATTGAGTATAAAAAATATTTCAAAATATTATATTTCAAAATCATACCCTAAAATTTATTAGCTACATTATAACAGTCATATTTATATTAAAATATTTCATGTGTCATTATATCTTGATGTTATGTGTTGTATTCTATATCAAAAATAATATCATTTTAAATTGTTTAGATCTATAGTATTTCCTATTATTGTATATCTAATGTGATGTATAAATAATTTTATTTTGTGTTATCATAGATAAAAATTAAATTTATAGTTGAATTAAAATTTACATCGAAAACCAATAACAAATATCCACTAAATTTAGTATAAAATTGAATAAAATATTTTTAAAAAATTAAGAGATAAGAAAAACCATTGGGAAACCACTCAAAGATTAAGATAAAAATTATTAATTAAATTGGATAAATAATGTGGGAATTTTCATTTGTTTGGTAAATGTAAAATGAAGATTCCTTTCAATATTTTTTAATAAAAATCGACCATTAGAAAATTATTCATTTAGAATTCATTAAAACTATACCATATTAAATACTGTATATAATATTGTGGGTGATAGAGAAATTCCTTATGTAATTATAGATATAGAGGTAATGATATCGATATAAATAAAGCATTTAATATATACATAAATGTGATATTTTTTGATATAAAAGAGAAGATAATACCATCCCCATATAGAAGAATTAATTTGGTGGAATATTGAAATAAAAAGAGGTATGAAATATATGAATACATTTTATACCCAAGAATAACAATATATGAAGAAATGATATGGGTTTTAATAGAGATAGATAGATATTATAAATTTGAAATATCTAAATATTTTCATAATAATCTTGAATTAAATGTGATATTGGAAAGAAATCCCTTACATCTTTGGTATCATTAAAAAAATCCATAAAGAAGGAAAAAATGAGATATATTTTTAAGCCCCATGAATTTTATAAATTATATATCCAAATTTATTCATGGGTTAATATACTCACAACATAATATAAATCATATTTTGAATATGATATATGCCTCAAAGAAAGAAAATTCAGCTGAGAAACACTACCATTACATTAAGACTATGAGGGATGTTCCTTAATCTCCTACATAACTGAAATTACCATGTTAATTAATAATTCCATAAATTTATTCTTATAAATATCACTATATACTCTTTAATTATAATAATTCATTAAACATAAATTAGTTAGTTATTTTTTATTTTCACCAACAATTTTATTAGTTTTAAATATTATTTATTTTTCATAAAAGAGATGCATAACACCATTCATTAATACCGTGTTAATTATTGCTGGAATAATAAATTATGTAGAATAAGTTTTAATAAGTAATTTATATATATGAATAATCACTTGATAGAAAAAAATAGTATTATATAATTGGAGAATAATTTTTTGAGAAGAATAATGATATTAACATAAACCATTTATGGGATAGTTATAGTTATGAGAATTAGATATTTGAGGGTAATTGAAAATATAATATAAGAACATAGATAAACACTTAATGAATTTTTAATACCCGATAAGTGATTCTTATGAATAAATAATTTAGATTTCCATCATGGTAAAAGAAGTTTATGAACACCTTAAAAGGCCATACGAGATAAAAATCAGCTTTTATTAAGAACAAATTCAATTTAATTGAGTTGTTTAGATGGTATGAATGTGATTTAATTTTATAGGTAAAAACAAGGGATATAACTTTCATAATTTGTGTAATGTAAAGGGTAAGGATGGAATAAGAGTGTTTTTATGAGAGTTAAAAAATGAAATTATGGTTAAAAATGTTGTTATGGATTCAAATTCTATCCAAGGACTACTACAATTAATAAATATTATATTAATTAAAAATTTAATTTCCATGACAATATTCCTCTTTCTACCTGCTTTATACTTGAATATTTTTTTCCAATGTAATTATCTTTACCCACCATATAATATAACCCCTCATAATATATTCATATAAGGTGATTATGAAATTATAATATATTTATACTAAATCGACTTCTAAATAATATAAAGTTCATTTCTATATTTAAAAAATTTTATATATAAGAAATATATAATTTTTAAAAAAATTAAAAATATTAAGTTTTCTATTTCTTATATTATATTAACAACTAATTTTAATAGTTTTAATCCATATTCTTAGGAATTTTAAATTTATATTATATTCTTCATTTTAATTTTATTATTTACTTAATAATGACACATAATATGTATAAAAATGAAATTTTGAAAAATAAAAAATGTACCATTGTAACTAATATTTACCAAAGTAACATATTATTATGCAAAATAATGAAAATGACCTTATTAATAAATTTTAAAATGATTATTAAAAATAAGAAAATATTTAACATACTAGATTTTTAGAGGTTATAAATTGAATTTTAATATAATCATTTATATTGTATAAAATCAATATTTTATGAAATGTGCCTTTATATTATTAAATGAACTTATTTTTACTACATGACTACTAATTAAAATGTAATTTATTTTCATCAAAATATATTTTATTTGTAGTCTGATTTTATTAGTGAATAGTTTTATTATATTAATAATTCTCAACTCATAATGAAAAAATTTATTTGAATAATATCATTTTCATCGTAACGAAGTATAACCAAATAGTAAAAAAATAATTATTTATCTCCGATCCATTTTATTTTATCAATAAGTTAAATTTAATGTTTTTTAAATGAATTTTATTTTTAAATTTAATCATTATTTAATAATAAAATAATTTCTAATCTAAAATTTTATTTTTATAATTAAATAATTTAAATAAATATAATATTTTCAGATGAATTGTTTATTATTTGGGAAATTTAAATTTCTTATTCATAGTACACAAATTCAGTATTCTTATTAGAAAAATTTTTATCCGTGGACCATATTTCCAACATAAATATTTGTTATCACGATATATCCCTTTATAACAGCAATATTTTGGACATATTATCCCTATAACACCATATAAATTCATTTCATTATAACATCATAAGTCTCACTTTTCATTGCATTAATATTAATTAATAAACTATTAAATGTATTTACTCCTTCACAATTTTATTTACATTGTTGGTTTGTTTCTACTATTGGTGATTCTCATGTGTGAATATGATCCATATGATTTTTTGATTGTAATAATTTTACTCCATTTAATTTAGTATCACATTTTTATTAATGAACTATATGTGAATATGATCCATATGATTTCTTGATTGTAATAATTTTACTCTATTTAATTTAGTATCGAATTTTATTAATGAACTATTAAGGGATGTAATCATAATTTAAATGAAACACCATGTGAATTTGTAATATATTTTTCATTAAATTTCTAATTTTTTCCATAGATTTCTCCATATGAAACACCTAACCAAAATGATCCATGATATAATTGATGAATATTGTAAATAAAATTATTAAAATAACAGTAAAACATGTAAATAAAAAGATACTACTCGACTAATATTACACACATTTAAAGGATAAATAATTTATATTGTTTTATAATAAAATTTATTATGTGTTCGCATATCATAATGTATTTATAATTTTATATATTTTATTCTATGAAATTAAATTAATCATCTTTATTAGAACATATAAACTAATATATATTAACATTAATTAGATTTAAATTTTCTATATAATATTATTAAGAACAATTAATGTTTAAAAATACATTTTTGTATAGAAGAATGTCTTCTATATATTTTATATATTAATTTGATAGATAAATTTACTGATTTTAAAAAAAAATAAAAAAGGCACATAATTTTTGGATAGAGTAACTCAAAATTACTTTCCAGGTAATTTTTATATATTTCAAAAACTGTTTATTTTTTATGTGCATTGTGAAAATTATAGTTCATACCAAAATAGGAAATATTTTGACATTGTAATTATATAAGAAAAATCTATATCTATAAAAACTATTTAATTGTACAAATATTTATTTATGAAGTAAAAATATTCTTTTAAATGATAATGTATTTTAATTTAGATAATGTATGATTTGACATTGATGAAATTAAGATATATTTTCCAATATTTTCTTAATCGTACATTTAATTAAATACTATATTGGTATTATTATATTCTTTATTTAATTCATAGACAAATAATTATTAATATTTTTATAATTGACCAATTTATTTCATAGAAATCTAAAACATTAAAGAAAATTATCATCCACATAAATTTTACTTATAAAATGTAATTTTTTTAACAAAAGTATTCAATAAATTTTACCGAGTAATACTAAATCTGATTTCTCTCTCTATTAAAAATAGTACATTTTAGAATGATTATCATATTTGAAATCATCATTTTTCCAATTTCGGGAATATTTTCATTTTATAATTTGGTCATTATAATTAATTACCAAATTAAAAAAAGGTTACTTTTGTACCAAAAAATTACAAAACAGATAAATGTATTGATAAATCCATAGAAATATCCAAATAATATCTAAAATGAATTTTTTAGAGGAATATAGACCGTAATACGATTATGCTAAAATATTATTCATTTTTGATCCTTTTACCATGAATAGTTTCATATAATTATTTTTATATAAGGAGTATTTCCAAAATTTCCATTTTCCTTACATATTAAAGGAAATATAACCACTGCAATTCGCCTCACCCCCATGGCAATTTCATTTGACCAAAGAGAATCCAAATTACTCCCCAACACTTGATTTTAATATTCAAAATTCCAATTCACAAATATTAATTTCAAATTTAAAAGGATTAGTTATATGGACTAAGTTAAATTATAAATTACCCCTTATTCATTTTATAACTGTAATGGAAAAAACTTCCTTGGTCCATTAACGTGTAAAACATTTAGTGTTTTGGGTGTTTTGGGAGGCATCGGTAGCACATTTCACGTAATTGCCAAAAATTATAGTTTTTCTATTTGTAGGACACATCATATGCTCAACGTCAATATGTCAAGGTGTTAGAGAGTCAAGCCATAAGTAGACCAGGGCATCGGTGAGTCAGGACATTGGTAGGTTAATGCGTTGGTAGGTCAGGCATCGGTGTGTCATGTGTTGGTGAGTCACGTTGATGACCCGTTATCAATGAGTCACATCGGTGGCTCAGTGATGTTATCCCATCCATCAATGACTCACATCGGTGACTCGCGTCAATGATTATAATGTCAGTGAATCACTATTGTTGACTCAATCGGTGACTCACCCAATGGTGAGTTATTCCTAGTTTTTCTCATTTTTTCCAATTTCACCCCTATGATTATTCCATTGACGTTAAATGAGTTAAATTTCATTTTTAATGAGTTTTTAGGCCTTTCCAAATGGTATATATCTCTTAAAAACATGAGTCTTCATTTTACTCCTAAACCTCATGTTCTTGATCATCATCCAACTTTAATGCCCTTTGAAATGGTTTCCCCCATAGATTTTGGATTTAGATATTCTAATGTAAAAATTCACCCCTCTTTTGAACCCTTATATTTTCAATTGGTGTGACAAGTACCTTTATTACTTATGGAGTAATGCACAAGTGTCATAATAGGTAGTTTGGATTTCCCAGGAAGTCTTTAAAATTGCTCGTGCGACCCCCCTTCTTTGGCACAAAGAGGAATTATTGATCGTCTGTTGTTCCAAGTAGGGAACCCTCCGTCTCTCTTTTATTTGTATATCATGCATGGTGGGTGTACTGATATGTTTTTTTGGTTACAGTTGAAACCATGATTATGAAGATAATAAGATGTAATAAATGAGGGATTGGGATGATTATGATCTCTTTGTTTTAAATGTTATCCTTGATCCATGTCGTATTTTGTAAGGGTTGTATTCCTTCTGAAAATCATGGTCGTTGGTGGTCTTTGTTTGTGCATGGGGGACCAATTATAATAGTTACATATTCCATTTTGATCACTAGAATTATGAAATTTGTTAAGAATATATATTTGGTTTAATAAATTGAAGACCTAGGATCAATATTGTGTTGTGATAACCCATGATTTATCAAGTGGAATTAATTAATGACTGGTGAAAAATCTAAATAAACCTTGCCTTATTGGTGGGGCTATGTGTTGTGTGTGGTTTTGTTCGGCCTTGTGTCTATGTTGTTCATGTGGTGATGTGGATTGGAGGGTTGTTTTGTGTATGGGGTTGTATAGGTAGTTTAATAGAATCTTAGCCTGAGAGATTGATTGATTATGGAATGGACGAACTGTTATGTAGTGGTACTGAATCTGGGAATTGGTTATGGTTGGGAAGCAGTGTTGCAGGTTGAGGTTGGGTTATTTTTATATTAGTAGTTGAGGTGTTGTAATGTCGTGGGGCTACCGAGTGGGGTTTTATTGAGGTGTGTTGGGTGTTTACTTGTAATGAGGAAGGAAATGGTGTCCTGACATTGAATAATAATGGTGGTAGTGGTTGAATGGGTGGTTAAGAGAGGGGAGTGTGCACTAGGACTGCATGCTAAGCGAGTTTTGTTTTTTTAAATGTGGTGCTTTTCGTGCAGTGGGGTTTCCAATGATGGTTTAGGCGGGATAATTTTTTAGAACGGTGGTTTTACCCTACATGGTCATTTCACACAGAGTTTTTAGATAATGTTATTTTATGAATGAGCATTAGAATATATTATTTTTTCCTTGGACCTTTATTCTTTTTTTAGAATTGGTAATGGTTGGTATAGTTTCTTCACCTTATAATCTTTGTTGTGTTTGGTAGTTTCCTGGGGAGGTGGAACACCCCAAGGTTTAATAAATAAACTGAAATGCATGAAATTTTTTTAAGTAGATATTTATAACTATCCTTTAAACATTATTTTTTCACTCCTATGTTTTGAATTTTGAAAAACACTCATCTATAATTGTGATCAGTAAGTTATTTGGATTCTAATGGAACCAACATGATTTTTTATGAATAGTAATATGAATAGTAATATGACCTTAACAAATAGTAAATTTTATTATTATTTTATTTTCTTATGATTATTAGATAATGAGATGTTGATTAATTTTTGAAGGTGTTAAAAATTGAGTTATACATTTAAAATTTTTATTTTTGAATAAATTTGGATTTTATTAAAAAATTAAATTAATAATATTTAGAATATTATTTTCAAAATATGGAGTTCAATTTTGATCTCTACATGTCGAAAAATGGTTAGGGTTAATTTTTGGGATTTTCAGGAAAATCTTGAATTTTTAATGAATAGTGAAATACGGCAAAATACCGTATATTCAAATTATTAGTTAAATAAAATATTTATGACATCATAAGTGTTGTAAGACCACTTATTTTAACCTCACATGCTCTGTTTACTTTTTGATCACAATAATGAATACTATTCATAGTATTGGAAAAAAATATTAAAATAAGGATTAAAATAATATAAACTTTCTCCTCTCCTCCACTATAAATACCACCCTCATTACCCACTTCCTCTCACACATTTCAAGCCTTGAGAATTGCCAATGTTCAACCAAATTCCATTAACAAGGCTCTTCCCCACGTCCTAGAGATACTGGTCTCACAAAAAGGCCAAAACCAAAATCTTTAAAAAGGATCTCAAGTAGAAGAGATCAAGAGGTAAGAATACTCTTTCTTTTTCATGTGTTTTCTTTTCAATTCCTTTCATTTATTATAATATCATTCCCTCAACATAACCAAGAGGTATAAAATCACCATAATCATTTATATATTTTTATGTTATAATGTTCTTGTAAAATATTCATCATCATTATTCATATCCTCTCCCTCTTGTTCTAAAAATAAAAACACCCCCCACGATGTGCCGATTTACCATAATAATAGACAATTTGTTTCTAATTTTCATTAAATACTTCAAATTTAATCATAAAATTTATATAATGGATGAATAAGAATATAAAGTGTATGTTGTAACCAAATTCATGTTCGGAAATGATCTTCTATTCATTACATTATATTATTTAATGAATCAAATATATGATTATCGAGGAACATCCAATTGTCGATTTGGATGAGCATGTTAGGGGCACTGGAATCCTAGGTTGTTGTCCTTGTCTCCACCCCCCCACATATCAGTTCATTTGATCACCTCATCATTGATCGGTGGGCTTGTGGAGGCTCTTTCTCTCACGGCGATATCATGCGACCTTGTGGAACCGTTCGGCTCAGCTTTTCCTCATTGATGTTATCCTCTCCTGCCTCACTCCACATACGCTGTATAGGGTTTCATTGAGCGGTTTTATGATGGTTCAGTGGTCGGTTTCATGTTTCTGCACTTGAGGGATGCTACTTCGTTGTCAGTGAGTGCACTAGGTTGTGCACTACAGTCTCTGAGTTTTGGGAAGGCGGTAAAGAGATCTACGTTCTGGTTTTCGGTTTTTTTTTTTCAGAGTTATTCAGCACTTGGGTGGGATTCGGTATGGTGATTGGTTCATAATCATGGATCTTTAACATTTTCTTTATTTCTAGTTTGGATTTATTTTGATGTTTCTCGCTTATTGGTTCAGTTTTGGGAATTTGTGTTGGAGTGTTGTGGAAGGTTCGACTTCAGGGATCTCCTTGCCTTGCATTGCTCGACAGTGGGTACTGATATTACGAAATTTTAGGGTTATAATGCTTTATATTGTGCTTCAGTATAGTGGTGGTGCTACGGTAGAGGTTGGAACAATCAGCGAAGCGCGTGATTCTGGTTAGATTTCGGTCTGGTTTTAATGGATTACGGTTTGGGGTGGTTCAGTTGAGGTTTGATCTTCTTGGTGATGCCCTGTTATCTGCGGAAAGGTTTTGCTAGAGGATTCACTATTTATTTCCTTTTAGTTGGTGAAGGTTTATTTGGATTATGATTATGTCAATTTTTGTGGAATTTATGGTTTTCATTTTGCGTGTGTTTCTCTGGTGTGGTCTGGTTCGACAAAGATGATGGAAAACGTTGTGTTGTGCCACCTGCATACTGAGGTCGGGGACGAGGGTTTTTCTGTTATTGGAACTGTGTTGGGATGATCTACGGTGTAGCTCCAGCAGGTAAGTATGATGATGATGACGGATTTTTTATCCTATGATGATGGTGGATGGTATGATGATGGTGGATGCCTAGCGACGTGACAGACTGATTTGGGTGCCTCGTGGTTCGAGGCCGCCTCGGGGTTGGCTTTTTTGTTTTGAATTTCAAATTTTACATTTGGTTTTTGGTCCTAGATCCGACCTAATGTGTGTGGTTACACTTAACCTTGAAGAGGACATTGATAAAATCAAATAAAAATATAAATTTCAGTTAGCAAGGAACTTCCAAAAATGATCTAAACAAATATCTATAGTGTTTTATCTAATGATCCATCGTCATATATGATAAAAAAAAGGATTTATGGTACAATTATATAATTGGAAACATATTAATACCATTCCATTCCACTTATATAATTTCATTTTCATACTTAAGGAAAATCAAATATAAACCAGCCATGGAAATCATGAAAAGAAAGCACTCAAAACAATGGAAGCAACAAAATACTAACAATTTAAGGGTGAAATGATGTCTTAAAATGATCGTCTAAGAATTTAAAAACATAAAAACCTTTCTTTAAAATAAAAATAACAATCTTTTAACCATTATAAAAGAGGTTTAAATAAATTTTAATTAATACGAACCCGATGTATTGGAATTCTTAACCCAATTTCCATTCTTTGGGTTAACCTTCAACATCAATGTTCACAAGGTATTAAAATTTTTTGTTTCATGAAATTTTTTTATATAATGATTAATTATGTGCATTTATATTGTATAAAAATATTCCAACCACTATATTGTGTCTCTATTCAATTATAGTAAATTTATAATGGAGTTTTCTTTTAAAAACCTTTTTTAAAATACTATATTATGAAATTAAAATAAATTTTTTTATGGAATTTTTCATTTTATTTGATTGTTTTCTGGTTCTTGGTCATTATTTATGATTAAGGGTGGGATCCATATCTCCCACCAATTAATTGGTTATATATGTTGGAGGTTGACCGTATGTTAACTCTATGTGTAACTAAAATGGTTACACAAATTGTAAGGTAGTCATGACGGATACAAATTATAAGTTAGCTGAGAGGGTTACAAGATTTTCTAATTAATACCACAAGATACCTTTATGGTTCTATTTATGTTCTATATTTTTTGTGGAAATCTGATGGAAATATCATGTTTCACAAAGTAATCCTATATGGTAAAAATGTATGTCTTTTTTTGAAAATGATTTCATACGTTACAAGTATTCATGGACTTATGATTTATTTCTGTATTTGTATATCCCTTTCTGATATTTTTGTTCTCATCCCATGTTTTTAGATTATTTTCAAAGGTTATAAGGATTTTTTAGAAAAATAAGGAATTAAATTAAAATTTCATGATGTTTTTTCAAAGAAAACATGTTTTATTTGAAAAGTTTTATATTTTGAAAGAAATGGGTAATGTTTTTGTGGTATCTTATCTATATGAATGTGGAATGTTATGTATGTATTATATCCCAATTATATAAACAGTAAAATTGAAAAGTTCCTCGACATGGGAGAAAGTGATTTCTTGACAATATTTAAGATTATATAATGTATTAAGGATGGGTCCTTATAGTTTGTATCATATGATGGTTTATATGACATTAGGGGTTATGATGATATAAATAGAATACCATAAATGATTTTTACTTTATGGTTAATTTGAAATGAAATAGAATTTAAATATTACCATTTTTCTTCGACTAAGATACATTTGTTCATCATGGTTTTTTGTAGAAGAAATATGGTAGGTGTAGAGGATGGGCACTATCAAAATGATATCATTCCGAATCTGTAGCCCAGAATGTTGGGGATTTGGACAGAGTAGTTTGTGACAGTAAGAGATCTGCTGAAGTAGGCAATAAATAGTGGTGTAATCCATGCAAGAGAACAACCATAGGTACTACACTGAAATATGGCAACAGTTAAACGTTTTATTCAAGAACACCTTTCTGCTGTCAATGAATCTTTTGACCCAATAGTGGCTAAAGGATGTATTAAATCCCTTCAGAAGATATTCGATGTTAGGGGTTGTTTACATAATCAAAAGGTAATTCTTTCCATTTATTATTTTTAAGGTGAAGTTGAGCAATAATGGTCAATGGTTAAAAATATTGTTGATAGAGAGGAGATTTATGCCTTATTGTGGGATGGATTTAAAAATCTTTTCCTTAAAAATATTTTCCTAAGTTTGTGAGAATTACGATAGAGAGACAATTCATTGAATTAAAGCAAATAGAGGATTATTTAGTGTCTATGTATAATGCTAACTTCATTCGACTGGTGTGGTATGCTCCAAATATTATTCTGGATGGTGATTAAAAAATCAATTGTTTTTACTCAAAATTAATTCCAAGGTATCGAAGTTCATTGGTCTCTCGCTAATTAAAAATTTATAAGAAACTTGTATGATGTTCTGAGAGAGTAGAGATGGAGTTTACTAAAGATCATGTGCACTTTTAAAACAAGAAGAAGAAGAGTTCCAAATGGATGGTGATGGGTAATAATCAACCAATGAAATTTGATGGAAATAAATTATAGTTTTTAGTTTGTGAAAAGTGTTGAAATGTAAAGACCCGGAAATTTCAAGGAAAATTTTTTCTTAGTTTTCTTTGAATTTTACAAGAACACAGATTATGATGGCACCTGATTCCGAGGCCCGGTGTTCCCGGAATAAATTTCCGAAGTTTGGCTTGGGTACGTTCAGTGAACGAACGAGCGGGAATTTCTTTCTTCTGATCTGGTGCTCGGAATTGAAATCTGAGGACACCGATGAACTCGCAACGCCGATATTCGCTTAAGGAGACCTTTTCCGAGGTTGCGTTTTATGCGGAATGAATGTTAGTTTTGGGAAAAATTAAAAGAAGTTAAATAAAATGTGGAAACACATTTTATTTTTAACATGTTGGTTAACTTCTCCCAAAGGGAGTTAGGGGTGAGACCCACATACACATAACCTCCCTTGATAGGATTAAGTGTGGTGGGGCCCACATGAACCCTAACACTTCATCTTCTCTTTTTAAACTCCCTATAACTCCTCTTTAATTAACTTGACAACTTGGTTAATTAATTGAGTTGAGTTGTTTGAATTTCAAACCTTTGAAATTCAAGTTGATAATTGTGTAAATAAAATAAGCCTTAGCATATTTTATTTTGGTTGGTCTCCTTAGCCTTCTTGAGAGGTTTTGAAGAATATCCATCTTCTTCAAACTTTGACGAAGAACGCGAAGAACATTCGGACATCGATGAAGAAACGCCACGTTCTCGGGAACCGTCTTCCGCGATGCCATACCCACGACACCGATGACATCTCCTTCCGTGTCATCTCTTCCGCGACGGTTTCCCACGACGAAATGTCCGTTAAAGAGCTTCGAATCATTGCTTCACAACATCGACGTCCTTTTTCCACGACGCCGACCACCGCGACACTCGTCTTCCGTGGGTCGTTGATGAACATCGTTCTTGAAACCGAGGTAGGGGTTTGTTGTTGTTTAATTTATTTAATCACGTTCTTAGTTCTAGCATGACGATCCTTGAGGTTAAATGATTAAGTGTTATCGTCTAACTAGAGGGGGGGCCGTACCGCACAAACACGGCCGAACCCCCCTCCTTGTACTTGAATATTTTTTTGCGGACGAACGAGATGGCGTGTTGTCGTTGCACCACGCGGGAATCATACGACAAATATTGCGCGGCATCATCGCGCTGCGCCGTGGAAAGATTATCATGAACGCGACGCCGTCGCGCCGCGTCAAAGGAAACCGAAGGCGCCGCGGCCGGAGCAGGGTCGCGGCGAAGGGGCGCGGTGCCGTCGCACCGCACCGGACGACGAAGGCCGCGGCCGGTTCTGGGCCGCGGCGGGACGTGATGACCAGCGGCCAGCCGGGCCGCCGCTGTCGGATGACGGAAGAGGACCGGCCCTTGCCGGTCCTGTTGAGAAGAAGCCGGCCGGACAGGTTGGGCTGGCCGGGATGGTGGAAACCGGGGGAATTTAATTCCCCCGGGTGGTTAAATTGGCCCCCCATAATGTGTGGGGGGGTTTCTCAAAGGGGCGCAGGCGGCCCACCATTTTTCCAGCAAGCTCGGCCTTCGGCCGAGCTGGCAGCGCGCCTAGTACGCTGCCTTGCGCCGAACCGGCGCGCCTGGCCGGTTCGCCAGGCCCGGCCGAACCGTGCCAGGCCGGGTCGACACTGTCCGGGGCGGGTCGACCCGGTTCGGGCCATCAGG
This sequence comes from Viscum album, assembly GCA_963277665.1. Classification (NCBI taxonomy): domain Eukaryota; kingdom Viridiplantae; phylum Streptophyta; class Magnoliopsida; order Santalales; family Viscaceae; genus Viscum; species Viscum album. Next base: position 333,125,520 of record OY728128.1, read on the forward strand.
GGGGTCTCGGGCCAGGACGGCCCGGGCCCGAAACCCCCGTTACCGAGCGGTTTGGATTCAAATGCCCATAACTTGGGCTACGGATCTCCAAACGACTCGTCGTCAGCGGCAACACGATCCTTGGATCGAGACTGTCGTTTCGGTATACTATACTCAAGGTGCACCTTCCTTTTCGGGAGCCTACGTGGTTAAAACTCCAGAGTTAAGCGTGCTTGACCTAGAGTAGTGATCAGGATGGGTGACCACCTGGGAAGTTTTCCAGAGTGGGTGTTAGACGGAAAGGCCAATAACTAACAGACCGGGCGTCCGATTTACGCGTCGTCTGTTTCGTTGAATTCCTCTTGTTGAGACAGATCTTTTGGCATACTCCTCCCAAGGTTTGGACGCAGGTGGAGTACGGTCGGGTTGGTTTTGCCTTAAAAACCAACCGGGCCCCTGGAACGAAAAGGCCAATAACTCTCAGACCGGGCGTCCGATTGACGCACCGTCTGTTGTGTTGAGTTCCTACTGACGATACGGAACTTTTGACATTCTCCTCTTGAGATTTGCATGAAGATAGATAGTGGCCGGGTTGGATCGCACTGAAATCCAACCGGGCCCCTGAAACGGAAAAGCTGATACCTTTCTGACAGAACGTCCGTTTGATGAACCGTCCGCGGCGTTGGTGATCACGTTGAGAAACGGTCCCTATGAGCATACCCTATGAGAGTTCGGGGTACAGTTGAGATACGGCCTGGTTTGTTTCGCTCACAAAACGAACCGGGCCCCTGTGACGAAAAGGCTAATAACTCACAGACCAGGTGTCCGATTGACGCGCCGTCTATTGCATTGAGACCCCTATGACGAGGCGGTCCTTTGAAATACTTCATCATGGGAATTTGAGATACATGTAGTATCGACTTGTAGCTCGTGGAGCGGACCCTCCCAGAGACGAGGGTACGAAGTACGGAGACCGTGTAGTCGGCCGAGACCTGAAGACTGCTTGTCCGATTTGATTCGGAGTGACTTACGTAGCCCAGTGGGGAGCACTACTTTGTGAGGTTGGAGACCCAGAGAGGAGGAGCACTACTATGTGAGGTGGCAGACCCACAGCGGAGGAGCACTACTATGTGAGGTGGCAGACCCGCGGTACTCGACAGGAGGAGTACCTCTGTAGGCTATGAGGGGTGAGCACTACTGTGTTGGGTGGCAGACCCCGGCGGGAATCACTACTGTGTGAGGTTGCAGGCCTGCGGTACTTGACAGGAGGAGTACCTCAGCTGTCTTGGTTTAGTGAGCAGTACCTCGGAGTCGTGACAGGACCACTGTACACTCTAGAGACGGAGCTCTTCAGCAGTTACGGTTTCGATAATGAAAATCCTGGTATGAGCTGAGACTTTTGACCTTTGTGTTTTCCCATGATTGATATGGGTTACTTGATAACATAGGTATATGTATGGGTATATATTTGGGTAGTGGTTATTCGTTGATTTCATGATCCTTGTGTTTCCATATGGTTGAGATGGGTTACTTGATAACTTAGGTATATGTATGGGCATATACCTAAGTAGAAGTTAACTGTTGAGAACTTCTTCTGGTATCCTTGTTGGTTTTAGAGAGACCTTGAGGGTCTCGGGGTCTCTACTGAGTATCGTTATACTCACCCTTGCACGGGCTATACCCGCACTTCGTTGTGTTGGATGCAGACGACGGACAGCGTTGATCGAGGCCGAGGCTTTTTGAGCGAGTTGGTACTTGGAGGAGCATCTCACGACAAGATGGTACCCAGAGGAGGACCTCACGACGAGATGGTACCTGGAGGTGGACGTGACGACGAGGCGGTACCCGGAGGTGGACCACTGGGTGGAACATACTCGGAGCGGACGACGGGACCCAAGGAGCAGAGGAGCGATCTGTACCCGCCCTTCAGGTGGGATTTCCAGTGGACAGCTCGCCGTAGCGGCTTTAATTTTCAGTTGTTGTTTTCCCTTTCGAGTTGTACTTTACAGTTGGGCTTGTATTTCTGGCCCCTTTTTACTTTCCGCACTTACTGTTGCACTCAGTTTTTTACTTAGTGTTTACTTCTTCCGCTTGTACTCTGTGTGATTTCTTACTTTACAAAGGCAATGCCTTCCTTTTTTACCGGGATTTACTCCTTGGTGCTAGTCGCCAGCCCCTGGCCTATGGAAGGCGGGCTTGGGGTAGTCACAGCACGGGTCCCGAGGACGGGTCGTGACAAATTGGTATCAGAGTAGTTTGGTTCTACCGTAGAACTTATAACTCACCAACACTGGACTCCCGTAGAACTTATAACTCTGATGTTTCTTTCTGTGAAGCAATAGTGTTAAGAGTACCGAGTGTGGATTTCAGTTCAGGGAGTCCAGTGTTGGTGCGGGCGGCCGACGTATCCATACACCAGGACCCTGACAACTGATTTCCGACTTTGTGCACGAAAACACTGATTGTGTGTGTGTTTTAAAAGGGTTTCCCTTAAAACAGCTCAAACCAGGTCAGCTCACCAGGTATAAATGTTTGACCGTGTCACGATGTTTCTTTCAGGATGCCTTTTCACGGAAAACCAGCTAGAGCCCAGAGGGATGTGCGTGCAGACAGCCTGTCGAGCGACGAGGCTTTGGTGCAGGGCCCTCTTGTAGTTGAGGCACCAGTGGTACTAACATACATTGGGCCACCGATGCCACTAGCCCTAGCAGTAGGCGATGCACGCTACTTGAGTGCGCTGCACGAGTTCGAGCACCAGAGGCCACCCAGGTTCTGGGGAGAGGCGGACCCGCTGGCGGCTAAGGGTTGGCTGGAGGCTGTGGTGAGAGTCTCCAGGCTAGTGGGGATGCCGACAGACTTCATGGTGATCTTTGCTACCAGCCTCCTTTAGGCAGCAGTAGGAAGGTGGTGGAGCCACTTATTTTAGTTTTTCGACGGGATGACCTTCGCATGGGAAGACTTCGAGACCTTCTTCAGGGTGGAGTTTGTTCCAGTAGCTCTACACCCCGAGCGTGTACAGGAGCTTCTGCCTTTGCCATGTGTTTTTCGATCAGTAGCCGACTCATCTGTGGGTAGTAGACAGATGATGCAGAGGTCCAGGAGGACCAGACTAGTAGTTGGATGATCTCGGGTTTTAGGACCGGTGGTGCGGGGCACCCGAGGTGGGGTCAGAGCCAGGCGTGCCAGAGATGGACAATGTTACTCCTGTGGAGGAAAGGGTCACCTGGCACGTGACTATCCGACTCCTCGTACGGTTGATCAGTGGGTGTTGGAGGAGCCACCGAGACAGAAGCAGCGGCTGGTTCTTGAGCAACAGCCGAGCAATGGACAAGGAAGTAGAGCTACAGGAACAGGTGGACAGGAGAGGAACTAGTGGATACGTCCCTTGTACTTATAGTTCCATTTTTCTGTTGTATTCGTGTCTTTTACTATGAGCTGCAATAATGAAAAGACACTTATCATTGAGATGTTTTCTTTCCTGTCCTTTTGTTTGGTTGATACTGAGTGGTCCCAGTTAAACTGTTGACTTGAACCTCACTTTCGAGATTTCTTCTGGAGGGGACCCAGTGACCTCACACTCATGCCGACAGTGTGACTCGACCCATGGAGGCGAGAGTGACAGTTGGATCTCTTAGTAGTTACTTCGAGGCCTTACGACGACATCCATGGCATGAATGCATCATTCATGTCAGGATAGACTGTATTAGGCAACGAATGTGGTTCATCCAGGGGATGAGACCCGATTTCTCTTATCGAAAAAGAAGAAAGCATAGAAGCTCTTGTGAGACTAAAGGAGGTGCAGTTCATCCTGGAGTGGATGAAGACTGCACAGTGCAGTAAGAAACAGGGAACCAGTGCCAGTCTTCGAGACTCAGGTGTGTTAAATGTTTCAAGAAGAGGAAGCTTTAAATAGAGATGTGTCTGCGAAGTGGCAGACGTGGAGGCAGAGCTAGGAGAGCAGCATGAGGTGTTGTACATCTTAACACGCTACAACCACCCGCCTTAGTTATCCCCGCCAAGCATAGGGAGCTGGAGGGAGGTGGAAGAATGCGGCTGCAGGCGGTCAATGAGTGTGACCCAATGGCTCTAGAAATGAATCAAGGGACAGTCTGTGTCCACTACTAGCTGCAGTAGTAACATACGTCGATATGAATCACTCCTGACTTTCACAAATCTTGTTCCAGACCTAGAGTTTCCGGTAAGCCGTGGACATGACCCTCACGTCTGGAGATACCTTGGAAGGAGACTCGATAATCACACTTACGCCAATGGTGTGGTCAGACCCTCGAGGTGAGAGTTTCAGTTGGAATCTCTTGGTGACAGCGTCGAGGCCTTACGACGTTAGTTTGAGTATGGAATGGGCAATAACTGTTCATAGTCAAATTGACGGTTTTAGGCAAACTTCAGGATGGGTTTTCTTTAGTCGGTGGAAAAGGAAAATCCCAGGCAGAACATGGTAACTCTTGCACAGGAGGGTGCGACCGATCACTCTTGAGTCGGTCAACCTTACCCTCATTGCAGCAGCCTTTCGAGTTCCAGTTCTAACAGAAAATGGAGACCTCTGGAGTTCGAGGATGATGATCACGTCCTTATACGGGTCTCACCTCGATGAGGTTTAGAGAGATGTGGCCAAGGCGGTAAGTTATCTCCGGGGTTCAGCGGACCTTCTTAGGTCCCCAGCTGGGTAGGCGGGGTGGTTTACCGCTTGACCCATTCACCGCATTTGCACCAGGTACACGATGACCTCCACGTATCTCAAATGAGGAGATACGTGCTCGACCCTTTGCATACCATCAACCATGAGGAGGTGGATGATGGCGATGGGTTGTCTTTCACGGAGGTTCCAGTGGGGATCGAGGATCGACAGGAGCAGATCCTACGAGGACGATCGATTCCTCGGGTGCACTTTCTTTGGCAGTACGGAACCTCCAGGTAAGCACATGGGAGCGGAAGGCTCAGATGCGTGCTCTGTACCGCTTTTGTGACCCTAGTTTGTGTTGAAGCTTTACGGGGACGTAAAGCCCTGAGGTGGGAGTAATGTAATGACATGGAAATTTCAAGGAAAATTTTTTCTTAATTTTATTTGAAATTTTACAAGAACGCAGTTTCTGATGGCACCTGATTCCGAGGCCCGGTGTGCCCGGAATAAATTTCCAAAGTATGGCTCGGGTACGTTCAATGAACGAACGAGCGGGAATTTCTAAAATTTGATCTGTTCCTCGGAATTGAAATCTGAGGACACCGATGAACTCGCAGCGCCGATATTCGCTTAAGGAGACCTTTTCCGAGGTTGCGTTTTATGCGGAATGAAATTTAGTTTTGGGAAAAATTAAAAGAATTTAAATAAAATGTGGAAACACATTTTATTTTTAACTTGTTGGTTAACTTCTCCCAAAGGGAGTTAGGGGTGGGACCCACATCCACATAACCTCCCTTGAGAGGATTAAGTGTGGTGGGGCACACATGAACCCTAACACTTCATCTTCTCTTTTTAAACTCCCTATAACTCCTCTTTAATTAACTTGACAACTTGGTTAATTAATTGAGTTGAGTTGTTTGAATTTCAGACCTTTGAAATTCAAGATGATAATTGTGTAAATAAAATAAGCCTTAGCTTATTTTATTTTGGTTGGTCTCCTTATCCTTCTTGAGAGGTTTTGAAGAATTTCCATCTTCTTCAAACTTTGACGAAGAACGCGAAGAACATTCGGACATCGACCAAGAAACGCCACGTTCTCGGGAACCGTCTTCCACATGCCATACCCGCGACACCGACGACGTCTCCTTCCGTGTTATCTCTTCCGCGACGGTTTCCTGCGACGAAATCACCGTCAAAGAGCATGGGATCCTCGCTTCACGACATTGACGTTCTTTTTCCGCGACGCCGACCACCGCGACGCTCGTCTTCCGCGGGTCGTTGACGAACATCGTTATTGAAACCGAGGTAGGGGTTTGTTGTTGTTTAATTTATTTAATCACGTTCTTTGTTCTAGCATGACGATCCTTGAGGTTAAATGATTAAGTGTTATCGTCTAACGAGAGGGGGGCCGGACCGCACAAACACGACCGAACCCCCCTCCTTGTACTTGAATATTTTCTTGCGGATGAACGAGATGGCGTGGTGCCGTCGCACCACGTGGGAATCACACAGCAAATATTGTGCGGCGCCGTCGCGCCGCGCCGTGGAAAGATTATCATGAACGCGACGTCGTCGCGCCGCGTCGAAGGAAACCGAAGGCGCCGCGGCCGGAGCGGGGGCGCGGCGAAGGGGCGCGGTGCCGTCGCACCGCGCCGGACGACGAAGGCTGCGGCCGGTTCCGGGCTGCGGTGGGACGTGATGACCGGCGGCCAGCCGGGCCGCCGGTGTCGGATGACGGAAGAGGACCGGCCCTTGCCGATCCTGTTGATAAGACAGCTAGCCAGGTCGGGCCGGCCGGGATGGTGGAAACCAGGGGAATTTAATTCCCTCGGGTGGTTAAATTGGCCCCCCATAATGTGGGGGGGGGGTCACAAAGGGGGGGCAGGCGGCCCCCCGTTTTTCCAGCGATTGCGCCGAACCGGCGCGCCTGGCCGGGCCGCGCCGCGCCGGGCTGGGCCGGGTCGGACCGTGCCGGGCGGGGTCGGCCCTGTCCGGGGCGGGTTGACCCGGTTTGGGCCATCCGGGGGGTCTCGGGCCGGGACGGCCCTGGCCCGAAACCCCCGTTATCGAGCGGTTTGGATTCAAATGCCCATAACTTCGGCTATGGATCTCCAAACGACTCGCCGTCAGCGGCAACGCGATCCTTGGATTGAGACGGTCGTTTCGGTATACTATACTCAAGGTGCACCTTCCTTTTCGGGAGCCTACGTGGTTAAAACTCCATAGTTAAGTGTGCTTGGCCTAGAGTAGTGATCAGGATGGGTGACCTCCTGGGAAGTTTCTCAGGGTGGGTGTGAGACGGAAAGACCAATAACTAACAGACCGGGCATCCAATTTACGCGCCATCTGTTTCGTTGAATTCTCTTGATGAGACGGATCTTTTGGCATACTCCGCCCGAGGTTTGGACGCAGGTGGAGTACGGTCAGGTTGGTTTTGCCTTAAAAACCAACCGGGACCCTGGAATGAAAAAGCCAATACCTCTCAGACTGGGCGTCTGATTGACGCGCCGTCTGTTGCGTTGAGTTCCTGTTGACGATACAGAACCTTTGGCATTCTCCGCCCGAGATTTGGATGCAGATGGATAGTGGCCGGGTTGGATCGCACCGAAATCCAACCGGGCCCCTGGAACGGAAAAGCTGATACCTTTTTGACAGAACGTCCGTTTGATGAACCGTCAGCGGCGTTGGTGATCACGTTGAGAAACGGTCCCTATGAGCATACCCTATGAGAGTTCGGGGTACAGTTGAGATACGGCCGGGTTTGGTTCGCTCACAAAACCAAACGGGCCCCTGGGACGAAAAGGCTAATAACTCACAGACCGGGCGTCCGATTGACGCGCCGTCTGTTTCGTTGAGACCCCTATGACAAGGCGGTCCTTTGAAATACTTCTTCGTGGGACTTTGAGATACTTGGAGTATCGACTTGTAGCTCGTGGATTGGACCCTCCCAGAGACGAGTGTGCGAAGTACGGAGACCGTGTAGCCAGACGAGACCTGAAAACTGCTTGTCTGATTCGATTCGGAGTGACTTATGTAGCCCAGTGGGGAGCACTACTTTGTGAGGTGGCAGACCCATAGCGGAGGAGCACTACTATGTGAGGTGGAAGACCCACGGTACTCGACAGGAGGAGTAACTCTGTAGGTTATGAGGGGGGAGCAATACTGTGTTGGGTGGCAGACCCCGGCGGGAAGCACTACTGTGTGAGGTGGCAGGCCCGCGGTACTCGACAGGAGGAGTACCTCAGCAGTCTTGGTTTAGTGAGCAGTACCTCAGAGTCGTGACAGGACCACTATACACTCTAGAGACGGAGCTCTTCAGCACTTACAGTTTCGATAATGAAAATCCTGGTATGAGCTAAGACTTTTGACCTTTGTGTTTTCCCATTATTGCGATGGGTTACTTGATAACTTAGGTATATGTATGGGCATATACCTGGGTTGTGTTTATCCGTTGATTTCATGATCATTGTGTTTCCATATGTTTGAGATGGGTTACTTGATAACTTAGCTATATGTATAGGCATATACCTATGTAGAATTTAACTATTGAGAACTTCTTGTGGTATCCTTGTTGGTTTTATAGAGACCTTGAGGGTCTCGGGGTCCCTACTGAGTATCGATATACTCACCCCTGCACGGGCTATGCCCGCACTTCGTTGTGTTGGATGCAGACAGCGTACAGCGTTGATCGAGGCTGAGGCTTGTTGAGCGAGTTGGTACTTGGAGGATCATCTCCCGACAAGATGGTACCCGGAGGAGGACCTCACGACGAGATGGTACCCGGAGGTGGACGTGACGACGAGGGAGTACCCGGAGGTGGACCACTGGGGGGAACATACTTGGAGCGGACGGCGGGACCCGAGGAGTAGAGGAGCGATCTGTACCCACCCTTCAGGTGGGATTTCCAGTGGACAGCTCGGCGTAGCAGCTTTACTTTTCAGTTTTTGTTTTCCCTTTCGAGTTGTACTTTACAGTAGGGCATGTATTTCCGGCCCCTTTTTACTTTCCGCACTTACCGTTGCACTCAGTTTTTTACTTAGTGTTTACTTCTTCCGCTTGTACTCTGTGTGATTGTTTACTTTACAAAGGCATTGCCTTCCCTTTTTTCCGGGATTTACGTCTTGGTGCTAGTCGCCAGCCCCTGGCCTATGGAAGGCTGGCTTGGGGTAGTCACAGCACGGGCCCCGAGGATGGGTTGTGACATGAAAAAAGAACCCTAGGGAATGCCTTACCAAAACTGGGAAGTGTTTTTGATGTGGAAAGTTTGGTCATATGTCCCGATATTGTAATGAAAATGATCCTAAGACTAATCCTGATAAGAAAATTATTAAGTGTTTTGAATGTGGATAGATGGGGCATTATGTAAATGCCTATCCAAAGGGATATCTAAATAGTGAAAAGAATCCAAACTATAAGCCGAAAGGTATAGTTAGATCCTTTGAGACTATGTCAATAGACGTTAGGCCATCCAAGGATGTTGTATCATGTACCATGTTTGTTTACACAAATTTTTCTAATGTCTGGTTTGACACAAGGTCTGCACATTCCTTTATTTCTAAGGAATTTTCTGGTAAATTGAAAATATCAGCTCAACCAATGAGACAAAATCTTATTGTTAAAACACCAAGGGGAAAAATTATAGAAAAGGGAAATTATAAGAATCATTCTTTTGTGGTCTGTGGAAAGACATTACCTAAAAACCTTGTTATTTTTTTTCTTAGTTGGGTTTGAATTCATTCTGGTAGTGGATTGGGTTTCTGTTTATCATGCTAAGATTGACTGTAGAGCTAAGGATTCTATTTTTCAGAATGAGTTACATTTTTTATACATGAATTAACCCATAAAATTGATAACATATCAAGAAACTAAGAAACTATTGAATGATTTAAATGAACGTTATCTTGCTCATTTTTTTGAAATAAAGGGAAATGATTAGATTTATGATGAGCCAATGGTAATGAATTCCTTGGTGTTTTTCTTGATGAGTTACCCGATGTCATACCTGATTGAGATGTCAAATTAATAATTGATATAGTTCCTGATGCTAAGATAATTTCAAAATCCCTATATCTAATGGCTCAAATAGAACTTCATGAATTGAAAATGAAGTTGCATGATTTTATTTATAAAGGATTCATTCATCCAAGAACTTCACCATGGGGTGCTTCTATTTTGCTCATTAAAAATAATGATGGTTCTGTGAGACTTTTCATTCATTATAGATAATTGAATAACATCACATTTAAAAACAATTATCCTTTACCTCATATAAATGACATGTTTGATAAACTCCAGTGGGCTCAGTATTTTTCCAAGATTGACATGATATTCGAATACAATCAACTGAAGGTGAAGTTAGATGACATCCCAAAAACAGCGTTTCATACTAGATATGGGCATTATGAGTTTATTGTTATACCATTTGGGTTAACTAATGAACCTGTTGTATTCGTGGATCTTATTAATATAATATTTCATGAGTTCATGGAAAGATTTTTAGATGTTTATATTGATGAAATTTTGGTAATTTTTAAGGGGTTGTTTTGAAAACCACAAAGGAAAAGAAACTGTATGAAAAATTCATCAAGTATGACTTTTTTTTGTAACATCTTTTGTTTCTTTTTCACATTGTAAATAAGGATGGAATAAAAATCGATCCTAAAAAAACAAAAGTGGTTTATGAAAGGCCAAGGACTAATAATTTTATAGAGATTCATAGTTTTATTAGATTAGCTGGTTATTACTACCATTTTGTTAAAAACAATGCACAATTATCTATCCTGATAACTAAGCTAACATGAAAATTGGTTAAATTTATTTGGACAGAATAATGTGATGTTTTTTTCATGAACTGAATAAGATTTTGGTGAAAGATCCAATGTTGACCTTGCTATCCCAAAATGGTGTGTTTGTTATCTACAGTGATGCTTTATTGAAGGGGAATGGTTGTGTTATGATGCCGAATGATCAGATCATTTCTTATTCTTCAAGATAACTAAAACCTCATGAGTTAAATTATCCAACACATGATTTCAAATTGGCAGTTGGGGTATTTTTTTTGAAAATTTTGATGAATCATTTATGTGGATCCAAATGTGAAATATATACCAACCATAAAACTATGATGTTTATATTCACTCAGAAGAAATTAAACATGAGGTAGAAAAGTTGGATTGAACTGATAAAGGATTATGATTGCAAAATCAATTACCATTTGTGAAAAGAAAACAAACTGCCAGATTCGATGAGCCAAAAACCCCAAGGAACATTAATAATGATATGTTCGGAACATGATCCCTTGATTAATGATTTGATTAATTTTCTATTAAAAGTTTTTGGTGCAGGAAATGAATCTATTTTGTATCATGTTTCAGTGCAGTCATTATTATCAAGTAGAATTATGCAAGTGCAGAAGGAAGTCCATGTGATATAGAAAAAGTTATAATTAGTTTAAATGTGTAAGTTGAAAAAATTTAACATTGATAAAGTTTGTGTTATAAGATTTCGTAAAAGGTTGTGTGTGCCTTGTGATTCCGAGTTGAAGAAATATTTGTTGTGAGAAGATTTTAGTTCTCACTTTTTAGTTCATCTAGGCAGTACTAAGATGTATAGAGACCTTTGGGACAATTATTGGTTTGATGGAATTAAAAGATAAATTGCTGATTTTACCATGAAATGTTTGACATGTCAATTAGTTAAACAAGCATGTCAGTTACCAAATATATTTCTTCAGACTTTTCCACTGCCAGTGTGGAAATTGGTGAATATATTCATGGACATTGTGGTGGGAATACCTAAGAATTATTGAGATAAAAATGTGATTTGTTTTGTTGTTGATCGGCTAACTAAATATAAACGTTTTCTTTCTATTTGAGATACAATGTCTTTGGATTAGATTTCTCAACTATACGTCATAGAGGATGTAAGGTTACATGTAGATCCTCTTTCCATGACTGGGATCCTAGGATCACTTCTAACTTTAGGAAGGCCCTTCAAAATTTTTCAGGCATAGAATTAAATTTCAGTATATATTGTCATCGTCAATAAGAAGGGAAAGCATAACAAACAATTAAAACATTAGTGGATATGCTTCAAGTCTGTTCAATGGAATATCATTAAATATGGGATCAATATCTTTATTTAGTTGAGTTCTCCATTAATAACAGTTTTCAATTAGGTGTACAGATGGAACTTTCGATGCATTGTATGGGAAGCAGTGTATGACTCCATATTTTTGGGAAGAATTCAGGGAAAGTAAGATGATGGGACCAAAGATAGTAGAGGAAGTGGCTGAGAACGTGAAGACGGTCTAGCATCACTGAAGGACCACTCAATGTAGATAGAAAATTTATATAGACAAAACGATAAAAGACTTTTCTTTGGAGGTAGGTGATAATTTTTTTCTTAGAATATCACAATGGAAGAGTGCTATGAAATTTGGTAAAAAAAAGATAAGCTATGTCCAAAGTTCATTCGACCTTATGAAATCTTGGAGAATGATTCACCAGTCACCTAATGAGTAGATTTTCCTCTGATTTTATCTCAGTAACATAATGTTTTTTGTGTTTTGATGTTGAGAATGTAAGTTCCAGATTCATCTCGGATTTTGAGCCCAGAAGCAGTTCAGCTGGAAGGGAACCTTTCGTTTGAAGAGAAACCAGTTCAAATTCTTGATCGAAGGGAACAAGTACGGTGGAATATGGTAAAACACAAGTTAAAACATTTGTGGAGAAACCAGATGTTTGAAGAAGAAACATGGGAATCTGAAAATATTATGAGGGAAAGCTACCCTCACTTGTTTAATAAGTAAATAAAATTGCGAGGGCACAATTTCTAGAAGTTGGAGATAATGTAACACCTCAAGGTTTTAAAAATAAATTTAAATTAATGAAACTTTGTATTATGTTTGTATTTATAACTTTACTTTAAAAGTAATTTTTCTGCTTCTATGTTTTAAATTTCAAAAAAAACAGTCATCTACAATTCTGATCAGTATGTTTTTTGGAGTTTACGGGATCCAAACATGATTTTTGTTGAATAGTAACATACCATTATGAATTGCAATATAAATAGTAATATGACCATAATGAATAGTAAATTTTATTATTATTTTATTTTCTTATTGATATAATATAATGAGTTGATGATTAATTTTTGAAGGTGTTAAAAATGAGTTATAGATTTAAAATTTTTATTTTTGAATAAATTATGATTTTATTTAAAAATTAAATTAATAATTTTTAGAAAATTATTTTCAAAAAGTGGAGTTTATTTTTAAATTCTTCACATTGAAAAAATTTTTGGGTTAACTTTCTGGATTTTTCTAAAAATATAGAATTTTTGATCAATAATGAAATGTAGTAAAATATTGTACATTCAAATTATAAGTTAAATACACTATTTGTGACATCATAAGTGTTGTAAGCCCAATTATTTTTAACTGAAATGATCTCTTTTCTATTTTGATCACAAGAATGAAGACTTTTCATACACCTGGACAAAATATTAAAATAATGATTAAAATAATGTAAAATCCATCCTCTCCTCCACTATAAATACCCCCATTATTCACCTCTTCCTCTCACACCCCTCAAGACATGAGAATTTACTATGTTCTATCAAATTCCATCCCAAAGGATCATCCACATGACCTATAGAAATGTTTCTCACCAAAAGGAGAAAACCAATGGCCATAAAGAGGATCTCAAGGAGAAGAGATCAAGAGGTAAGAACCCTCTCATTTTTCGTGTGTTTTCTTTTCAATTTCTTTCTTTTCATATATTCTCTTTCTATCCAGATATCCAGGAGGTATGAAATCTGAATAATCATATATATTATATATTTAAACATGTTAATGAAAATGTTTTATCATCTTCCTTATTCTCCTCTCCCTCATGTTTTAAAAATAAAAACACCCCCCACGATGTGCCAATTTTAAAAAATCTTGGATGATGTTTTCCAGTTTTAAGTAATCCATTAAAATATGATCATAATAAGCATGTAATGTTTTAATCATAATTTAATTTTTGTGTTGTAACATATTTTTTGTTATTGAATGAACTTATATTCCTGACATTATATTATTTAATGAAACATGTTCATGATTATCAAGGAACTGCAAAAAATGATCTGAACGAATATCCATAATGTTTTATCTAATGATCCATAATCATATATAATAATAAAATATTTATAGTATCAATATATATTCTTGAAACATATGAACACCATTTCATTCCACTTCTATAATTTCATTTCCATGCAGTAAGAAAATCAAACATAAACTAGTCGTGGAAATTATGTAAGGAACGCACCTGAAATAAGGGATGGAACAAAATACTAACAATTAAAGGGTAAAATGATGATATAAAAGTACCATAAAAGATTTTATAAACATGAAAATTTTTATTATAAATACTAATAACACCCTTTTAACAATTATACAAGAGGTTTAAACAATTTTGAAGTAAGACGAACCTGAGGAAAGGGAATTCTTAACCCAATTTCAATTCATTGGGTTAACCATCAACATCATTGTTAACATGGTATTAATATTATTTTTGGATGAAAATTGATTATATTATGATGAATTATATTTATTTATATTTTATATACATATTCCATAAACTTTATTAAGTCTACCTTCAATTATATTATATTTATAAGGTAATTTTCTTTTAAAAACCAAATTTAAAATTTTGTTTTAAAAAATTCAAAAGAAATGTTTTTATGCAAGTATTCTTGTCGTATGATTATGTTATGGTTCATGGAAATTGTTTATGATGATGTTTGGGACCTATATATCCCTCCAAATTATTGTTTATGTTTATATTAGAGGTAAAATTTATGGTTACTCCAAGTGAAACTGCGATGGTTATACAAATTGTAAGGTAGTTGTGAGGGTTACAAATTATAAGGTATCTGAGAGGGTTACAATATTATGTAAGTAATTCCCCAATATATTTTTATAGTTTTATTTATGTTCTACACATTTTTTAAAATCTCATGAAAATATCAGGTTTCACAATGAAATCTTATATGGGTAATAAGTATGTCTTTTTTTGAAAATGATTTCATACGTTTCAAATATTCATGGACTTATTCTTTCTTTCATTTTTCTTATATCCCTTTCTGAGAATTTTCCGCTCTTCCAAGGATTTTAAATTATTTTCACAGGTTACAAGGATGTGTAAGAAAAATAAGTAATCATTGTTTTATGTCATGAAGATTTTTCAAGGTAAACCCGTTTTATTTGAAAAAATCTATATTTTGAAAGAAATGGATATTGTTTTTGTCATATATTCTATTTATGAATGTGGAATGCTTTGTAAAAATTATATCCCAATTATCTAAAAATCTGATATTGAAAAGATCCTCAATATCAAAGAAAGTGTGTTCTTGACAAAAATTCAAGATTATATAATGTAGTAAAGATGGGTCCTTATAGTAGGGATGGAATAAATAATATATTCAATAGCATCAAGTGATTAAATGCTGGGAAGTTTTTTATCATTGTGATATTGACCATCATTAGTGGTGATGTGTTCATGTATGGTTAACAGAATGGAAGTTTTTTTGTCAGATGGTTGGTTTTTTTGAAAACTCATAGTTTGGGTTGAGTGTTTCGTGCCTCTATACATATAGATGTAGTTCATAATAATTTCTATATGCACCCCACTTATGTTGAGAACATTGTGCTGAACAACCCCATTGTTATGGGGTATGGTGTCCTTCCTAACATCATAGTGGAAGGATGGAAGACTGGTTATTGGTTCGTCTCAGCTCCCTTTTATAGGAAATGGTAGCACAAGACTCTTTTAGACTGGTTGTGTGTGGTTGTGAGGACCAGGTTTCTATCAGTGAGGTGTGGTTCCCGGGTCTCTTCGGGATGAGATATGTTATACACTTCTAGGTTCCTTTGAGATAAGATATGTTGTACTTTCATAGGTATCTTTAGAATGAGTTTTTGGTTTTTTGGACCAGGTGTCTGTGGGATGGTTGTGATGTGGTTGTAGCCGAGGTGTTTGCAGGCGGTATATGTTATGTGTTTAGGTGGGAATAACAGGATTTGACATTGGGTCTTGTGGATGATAGTTATAGAATCAGGATGTCTTCCGTTAGGAATGAGCAATTAAACAATGGAAAGTGGTGCGGGTTTCCCAAATATTGATGTCCATACTATTTTACTTAACTTGACTTGTGTTATTTTGTGATTTTTCCTTGGTGAGGTTGGGGTGGATAGTATACCTTTCTAGGTTTTTTTGAGTTTCTATTTGTTTCCTCATGGTGGAATTAGTATTCTTCTCCAACATGTGCACAGGTGACAATCGTTTTCCTACTGAGTATACTTGTATGCTCCCCCAAATTATATAAAATAGTTTTCAGGTTTCCAGGTAGATTATGTGGACCGTACAGGACCTTACTATAATAGACTTTGTGGAAAATCGATGTGTCATATAATATTTTTATTTGGGAATTTACATTCTATTTGTCATTTTATTTGTAGAAGTTATACATTAAACATACATTTGGGATTGATTTTGGATTATTTTTTTTATATTCCATGGAGTTGTTTTGAGGTTGATACATCTTATCTCCCAATAATTTTTATTATAAAAAGGGTAATTCCCTCCATGTTTGGGAGACTATATTCCCTTGGTGTTGGTTGCCACCCTGAGGCCTATTAGAGGCGGGACTCGAGGGTCATTATCTCTCAATTATCTTGATGAAGGGAGGATGTAACACCCCAGGTAAATAAAGAATATGACATTTTCAAATTTATCCATATTCGTGAATAAAATATTAATATGACTTTAAAGGGGACACTATGCTCGATGGCATACCCAACACGCAACAATGAGTTTCTTGGGAATCTTACGTTGCACTCTAATAATAAAATAATATTATTTTAAATAGTAGTTAACATGTAGCCATTTTGTTGGAGTGAATTGATAGAAATAACTAAAATATGATTATATATGTTTTTAAATGTTTTTACATTTATCCAATAAAATATAAAGGCTTAAAATACGGAAAGAATTCAATTTTAGGCGTATATTCCCTAGTTTTCACTAAAGGTTCACTTATCGCCATTTGATGGAGAAACATCATTAAATATAGTTTTGTTCACTATTATACATTATATTGAACCAAATACAACTCTTCTTAAGAATTGGGACATCAAAATTTACTTTGTGTAAATTTTTGATATCTTTCCGATAAAGTTCATTTTTTTAATGAATAATGTAAAATGTTGTATTTTAATTCAAAAACTCTTTTTAATATAATTTATTTATATGATTATATTATCTTTTTAATTGGTTTTAAAGTGAAATTAGAATATATTTTTACCACTAAATCCAATAGTGGTCATTGGAATTAATTTCACTTTGAAATCAGACTTAAACTAGTGTCAATCTTTTGATACTTATTGTTTCATAAAAACACGATATTTGCTCTGACAGTGGGAATTAATTGTTAAATTAATTAATGTGACTTATATGATTTTAATTTTGTAAAATAGACTTCATTTTTGAATTCTTAATATCAAATATAGCTAAGGGTGAATTTTTTGGGATTTTTCTGAAAAACGTCAATTTTTGATAAATAGTGAAACCACTAAGTGGTACTTATAAAAACTGATTTTTCCATTTAAATGAAAATTTTCAATCTTTGTGTTTTGTATTTCAAAAAATCCGACATTAATGGTTGTCATTAATAAGTATCATGTGGTTCAATGGGATAAAAATACTTTTTTGGTGAATACTAACTTATTAAGTTTTTAATCGTGATTAGAGGTAATTAGTGTAGTTTATGGTAAGAATAAAGTTTTAATAAAATGAAATGACCTAGACACATGTACTACCCTCATTGGATGTGTCATTTCCGACCAAGACAATCTGTGGGTCAACTTTGGGACCCCATGGAGCCACGTTGGTTGGAAAATGACATAAATATCTTTTTATTTAATGCTAAAGTAAAAATGACACAAATATGAGATGTTTTACTAAAACAATTTTTACATGGGGTTATACAAGTCATATTTTTGACTATAAATAGTCATTTGAAAGATAAAAATATTTCATACATCATAGTATTTTTTTATAATTTTTAGACATTAAATAAATTAAATTATTTATGACATCATGATGATGCAGCGATGACCTCATTATTTAACGATTTAAATAAAAAGGAAAGATAATGTAATATCTAAGACCTACACATGTCCAAAACCTATTGTATGAGTGGATTTCGAACCCTTGTCACCTTATCCTATAAATAAATCAATGTCGGTACTTTAAAATCCGAAAATCGTTTCAAAATAAAGTAACATTTTGTAACTTTACAAGAGTGCCCCTCCTCTCCTCTTATAAAAGCCCCCCACCTCTACCTCCTTACCCACACTCCCAAAGCCTTTGGCTTGGCCAACCCATTCCCATTCTGTCTCTACACTTCCCTATCTTTCTCCTTGAATCCTCACATTGGGCAGAATCCTTCCCAAGGAAGCCTTTGAGCTCAAACCAAAGGGAGTTACCCGATTTTAAGGTAATGTCTTCTATTGAGTCTTTTTGTATTATTTTGCTTATCCAACCCCATAATCTCTTTTTATTCATTTCTTTTGTAACAAATAAAGTATCTTAAATATACTAGGATGTTTTTATATGAAGGATTAGAGCTACACTTACACACACCTACATCTAATGGTTAAAGAACATACTGTTTTTGTGGATGGTGAATTTCTGCCTCCCGAAATGATGATTGTTCAACATTCTTTTAACACTTTAAAAGGTGGACATTAAGATGAAACTATATTTATATATGATATATAATATGTTTATTTTTTCCTTAATCTTCTGTATTGTTCATTTATGGCATACCTTTATGGATTCCATTATGTGTATACACGATATCTTCTTTTTAGGAAGTGCGGACTACCGCCCCCTCAAAGTGATTTGATTCGTTAATACCATATGTGGTATGTATAAAGGATATATTTAATGATATTATATATGATACCATACTGAAATTAAAATACTATTATGTATCATTATGTTTTAATTCCATTAAATAAGAAATAGAAATGGAAGGAGCGTTCATGCGTACGTACGGCTTACCGTCTCCATGAACGGTGCATTTCATTTCTTAACTCTAAATGTTATGTAATATTATAAATGCATGAATATACTGGATATATATGATATATATGATATCTACATCATGAATAAAATTCTTCATATAATGGATATTTTAACACATGAACAACTTGTAATTATAAAGAGTTTATTTTTTTGACTTAAGTACCAATGATCGTTAAAACGACCATTATTAACCTAAATAATAACATAGTGTTCATGACATGGTAATAAGTGATATAAAAGGAATAATGAACCTGAAAAATGGTTCTTAAGGAAGTATAAATTAAATCAAGTTTATTATCCTGGAGATTAAAGAAAGATCGAGTCAAGTCGGACCCGAGGTAAGGGATCCTACTCCTCTCTTTCTTTTTAAGTACACTCTTTTATGTCATTCCTTTTAAAGCTCATATTTCTTGTTATTGGGATGTTAATTTATATTAATCTTACTTTAATTATTATTTTCATGTGATGAGAGACCCTATTATCTCTCATCAATCCATTTTGGAACTTTTGAGTGGCGCCGTTAGGCTGTCGAATTTTTGTAAGAGATCTAACCTCTGTCTTTATTTTTAAGTACTCTCCTTTATGTCACATATTTTAGGCTCCTCATTGTTATGTTGGGAGATGTTCTTTTATATTCCTATTTGTATAAAATTTATGTTAATATGATGAGATACCCCATTTGATCTCATCAATCCAGTTTGTAAGTTTTATGTGGCGCCAATTAGGCTGCCGAGTTTTCGTAAGTGATTTTTCATCTCACTTTTATTCCCGTGAGATTTATGCTACATTTTCCACAATTTTCTTTGAGTGGTGTATGTACTGCCCATTATTCTACACTTTGTGTAATATACATTAGTTTATGAGTATTTACATCAATGATGTATTGTCCTTCTTTCATGGGGTGTATGTTTTGAAAGATACCCAAGTCGGTAAGGGATCCTTTCACCCTAATCTTTTTAAAATTCTTCTTTTGTTGGGTCTTTTAATTTACATATTGTTATGTTGGGATATGTTATCATATATCCTTATTGATGTAGATTTTAGGTCCAAGTGATGAGATACTCTTTTTATCTCTCATCAACTCATTTTGATGTGATGTCGTTAAGCTGTCAAGGGAACTTCTTAACCCAATTTCGATTTCCTTGGGTTCAACATGTAGTTATTGAATATGTCATCCTTTGAATATGTGTGAATGACCTTGGATTATTTTACAATTAATATCCACGTATATTTGGTTTATTCGTTTGTCACAGATAATTATGTAATTGATTTATCCTTAAACCAAGGATACCGTCTTTGTATGGGACTTCGTCTCAATCTCATTTCATTGAGGCATATTTTGTTTTATACACAACCTTCTTTTATATGGTGTATTATCCCCTTTGACTTTTACTTTTGTTTGAAAGAAATCTTTTTTTATACTAATCATTTACTAAAAGACAAAAGGGAATGTTTTTGTCGTACGTATGCGGTGATAATGACTTCTCCGCCACCGTGACCATTATTTGAGTTTCGGCTTCCTCTACAAGCCATTCCTTGTTTTTAAAAGAAAAATAAATACCATGTTTTAATTTTCTTTTATTTTGGTATTGAAAATGGTTTTCATAATGTTTTTATATCAATGTGTTGTATTGATATCTTGTTATTGAAAGGTGGAAATGTTATGTTTCCTTTATGCATGATTTATGTGATACGATTATGTTGAGGTTCTTGGGAATTATTATGATGACGGGTGTTTTCGTGATAAACTAAGGGTTGTTGAGCCCAATATAGCTCTCCAATTCATTGGATAACGTGAAGGAGTGAAATGTTAAGGTTTCTCCGAAGAGATTTAGGGAATATACTGTGATGGGTATTCCAAACGTAACCAAGAGGGTTACTCCCTACGTAAGAATGTTATGAATGCCTCAAGTTACCTTTATGTATTATGATTTATATGATTTATTCATGATTTGATGAGGTATGTTAAGGTGCCTATGTTTTATGGGTAAAGTATGATTTCATTATAATGTATATATGAACTCATGTTTCCTTTTCATATTTTTATAACCCTTACTGAGCTTTTTATGTGCATCCCAAGTTTTTGAAATGTTTTTCACATGTTAAGGAAAAGGTACATGATGTGATGATAGTGTCAAGGATGTGCCAAGAAAGAATCCATGTTTTATTTTAAATATGATTCCGTTGATGGGAAGAATGAATACTGTCTTTTATGCAACCACTTTGTATAAATGTGTCATGTAATGAAATTTTCATGATCTAATTCTCTAAAACTCTAAACCTGAAAAGATCCTCAATGTGTAATCTTGTAATAACTCAAGATTAAGTATGGTTTAAGGCTGGGGCCTTATAGTTAGTATCAGAGGTCAGTTAAGATAACTTTAGAGGTTAGGGTATTCTTTAAGCATAAGTTCCATTACCATAATGGTTAGGATTTCAGAAAGAGTCCTAGTTTTAGATAAAGTGAATGAGTAAGTATATCTTAGTGTTTATCTTTCTCATTAGTACATGATGGTTTTTTGATATACTCACACTGACCTTTTTGGTTTTAGTAAATGGCTAGATCTAGTAGACACCAAGGTAATAGTGGATGTGAAGGAAACTGTGACAGTTTTTTTGAGCAAGCAACTGAATGATATGGGAGCTGCAATGAGAACTCTTGGGATTATCCTCAACCAATTATCTGGAGTCATGATTGACCACCTAAACCTTGGTGATTACTCTAAGGAACCATATATGTGAGAAACAAATCCCTACGATAGTACAGGTAATAATCATAAAGGTATGTGTGTTCAAAAACCTATGTGTCAATGATGTGGAAAGAAACACCTAGGAAAATGTTTCAAAGGGACAGAAATATGCTATAGATGTGGAAATGAAGGTCATAAAGCAAGAACCTGGCATGGAAAAAAGAAGCATCTAGTTGACTCGAGGAAAGGGAAAGAAGTTATTTTTGAGGGATCAATTGAATGTTTTAAATGTGGTGTGCATGGTCATTATGAAAACACATGTCCTATGAAGAAGTTTCGTGAATGGGATCACCAAGATCGTAAAAATGTTCGTTTACCAATACCTAATGCCATTCCGATTGAGGATGAAGAAACTAAAAATGACCAATCAAAGGTATGGATTATTTCATAAATATTGTTTTCCTATTTTGGAATCTTAAGATATGATTCATGATTTTGTTTGTAGGAAAAAAGTATTTCAGAATAAGTTGGAAAGGAATGGTTAGTGGATCATGAAGAATGTTGAATGAGTAAGATGTCAACATATAAGGGCTTTAAGAGTTATGGTGAAATTATTAAGAGTATTAAGTCTCTTTTGATGATGGGGTTACATTAGAAGACTTTTTATAGTATGTGTAACCCTGATGTTTAATATATGAAAATTTTATTCAAGGAATAGTTATCTGTTCTTTTGTGGACATAGTTATAAAGAACCATTTGGGTTTATATGATCCTTACTTTTGAGGTAATTATGGGTTACTATATGTTATGATGGAAGTGAAAGGCATGAGATAAAATTGAGGTGAAAATATGTTATGTTTATTTTTGATGATTTTATCTCATTTTGGTGAATGTTTTAAGAATTATATAGTTTTGGAAAAAGGACAACACGCAGACCGTGTAACAACCCGTCGGGTCGGACAAAGCTACGGGAATCGAACCCACAACCAAAGTGCGACTGGTATTTATCGCCTACCACTGGACTACATGACTTCCCTGGTTAGTTGGACGGATTTTTTAGTTAGATGATTTTATTAATTAATAGTAAGTTGATTTTGGGTTATCTATGGAAATTTATTAACCTATCATGGAGGATATGTGATTAGGTTAATTACTTTTCAATACCAGACTTTAAGAGAAACTGATGTTGTTTGGATATAAATGTTACGATTTAACTTGGAATACTATGTGACTAAAACCTTCAAATATTTGGGTTTCAATATTAGTTTTGTTTACATTGATGAATTTTATGGAAAATTTGTTTATCAAATGGTCCTCATTGAACTTTGGGTTTTTTTGGACAAATTTTGGAGATTAAGAATAGATTTTCTTTTTATAAAGGGTTATCCTTTTCTGGATTATCTAATCATGTACTAAACTTTTAGGTTTTGGTTTTGGTTAAAGTCTAAAGACATGGGAACTATACAGTTCTCTATTTTGGATTAGGTGATTCCCTAGAAATTGATTATAGTACTCTTAATGTGAACAAGTCTTCCTAAATACTCGTCTTTTGGAGAAAATATGAGTTTGTGTAAGGAATATAATAAAAGTTGAAAGTCAACATGATAAGTTATTATGTTTCCTTATGAATAAATTCCTCAATAAAAAGTAACATAAAACAAAAATGTTGTCTATTAACTTTTTCTACTCGGGAATCGAATACCGTTTAACCCATCGCATGTTTGTGATTTTCTTGTGGCTAACATTCTCCTAAACATGTTCTCTATCACTCTCCATCAGAACATGACCCTATGTTTTCTCCTCCATGTCCATGTTTTACTACATGGAATCCTAGTATGGGTTAACTCGGGTGACCTCTACACTTCTCTTTCTTTATTTTAAAGTGATTGTTTTACCGACTCTTGTTCCGATGTGGGACATTCAAGGATGTTTCCAAGCTCAATTTTAAAATTGCGAGGATGCAATTTCCAAAAGGGGGAAGGATGTAACACCCCAGGTAAATAAAGAATATGAAATTTTCATATTTATCAATATTTGTGAATAAAATATTAATATGACTTTAAAGGGGACACTATGCTCGATGGCGTACCCAACACGTAACAACGAGTTTCTTGGGAATCTTACGTTGCACTCTAATAATAAAATAATATTATTTTAAATGGTAGTTAACGTGTAGCCATTGTATTGGAGGGAATGGATAGAAATGACCAAAATATTATTATATATGTTTTTAAATGTTTTTACATTCTTCCAATAAAATATAAAGGATTAAAATACAGAAAGAATTCAATTTTAGGCGTATATGCCCTAGTTTTAACTAAAGGATCACTTATAGCCTTTTAGTGGCGAACCATCATTAAATATAGTTTTGTTCACTCTTATAAATTCTATTGGACCAAATAAAACTATTCTTAAGAATTGGGACATCAAAATTTACTTTGTGTAAATTTTTGGTATCTTTCCGATAAAGTTCATTTTTTAATGAATAGTGTAAAATGTTGTATTTTAATTCAAACCTCTTTTTAATCTAATTTATTTATATGATTAGATTATCTTTTGAATTGGTTTTAAAGTGAAATTAGAATATATTTTTACCACTAAATCCAATAGTGGTCTTTGGAATTAATTTCACTTTGAAATCAGACTTAAACTAGTGTCAATCTTTTGATACTTATTGTTTCATAAAAACACGCTATTTGCTCTGACAGTGGAAATTAATTATTAAATAAATTAATGTGACTAATATTTTTTGAATTTTGTAAAATATACTTCATTTTTGAATTCATAATATCAAATATATATTAGGGTGAATGTTTTGGGATTTTTCTGAAAAACTTCAATTTTTGATGAATAGTGAAACCACTAAGTGGTACTTATAAAAACTGATTTTTCCGTTTAAATGAAATTTTTCCATCATTGTGTTTTGAATTTCAAAAAATCCCACATACATGGTTGTCATTATGAAGTATAATGTGGTTCTATGGGATAAAAATAATTTTTTGGTGAATAGTAACTTATTAGGTTTTTAATCGCGATTAGAGATAATTAGTGAAGTTTATGGTTTGAATAATGTTTTAATAAACTGAAATGACCTAGACACATGTCCTACCCTCATTAGATGTGTCATGGCCGACCAAGAAAATCCATGGGTCATCTTGGGGACCCCATGGCGCCACTTTGGTTGGAAAATGACATAAATATCTTTTTATTTAATGTTAAAGTAAAAATGACACAAATATGAGATGTTTTAATAAAACAATTTTTATATGGGGTTATACAAGTCATATTTATGACTATAAATAGTCATTGTAAAGATAAAAATATTTCCTAAATCATAGTATTTTTTTATAATTTTTATACATTAAATAAATTAAATTATTTATGACATCATGATGATGCAGCGATGACCTCATTATTTAACGATTTAAATAAAATGGAAATATAATGTAATATCTAATAACTACACATGTCCAAAACCTATTGGATGAGTGGATTGCGAACCCTTATAACCTTATCCTCTAAATAAATCAATGTGGGACCTTTAAAATCTGAAACGCTTTTGAAAATAAAGTAACATTTTGTAACTTTACAAGAGTGCCCCTCCTCTCCTCTTATAAAAGGCCCGCACCTCTACCTCCTTACCCACACTCCCAAAGCCTTTTACTCGTCCAACCCCTGCCCATTTTGTCTCTCCACTTCCCTCTCTTACTCCTTGAAGCCTCACGATGGGCAGAATCCTTTCCAAGGAAGCCTTTGAGCTCAAACCAAAGGGAGTTACCCGATTTTAAGGTAATGTCATCCCTTGAGTCCTTTTGTTTTATTTTACTTATCCAACCCCCTAAAACCTTTTTATTCATTTATTATGTAACAACTCCAGTATATTCAATATACTAGGATGTTTTTATAAGAAGGATTCGAGCTACACTTACAAACACCTACATCTAATGGTTAATGAACATACTGTTTCTGTGGATGGTGAATTTCTGCCTCCCGAAACGATGATTGTTCAACATTCTTTTAACACCTTAAAAGGTAGCCATTACGATGAAAATATGTTTATATATGATATATAATATGTTTATGTTTTCCTTAAGCTTCTGTATTTTTCATTTATGGCATACCTTTGTGGCTTCCATTATGGGTATACGCGATATCTTCATTTTAGGAAGTGCGGACTACCGCCCCCTCAAAGTGATTTGATTCGTTAATACCATATGTGGTACATATAAAGGATATATTTAATGATATTATATATGATACCATACTGGAATTTAAATACTATTATCTATCATTACGTTTTAATTCCATTAAATCCGAAATTGAAATGGAAGTAGCATTCATGCGTACGTATGGCTTACCGTCTCCATGAGCGGTGCATTTCATTTCTTAACTCTAAATGTTATGTAATATTATAAATGCATGAATATAATGGATATATATCATATATATTATATCTACATCATGAATACAATTCTGTATATAATGGATATTTTACCACATGATCAACTTGTACTTATAAAGAATTAATTTTTTTGACTCAAGTACCAATGATCGTTAAAACAACCATTATTAACATAAATAATAACATAGTGTTCATGACATGGTAATAATTTATATAAAAGGAATAATGAACTTGAAAAATGGTTCTTAAGGAAGTATAAATTAACTCTAGTTTATTATTAAGGAGATTAAAGAACGATCGAGTCAAGTCGGACCGGAGGTAAGGGATCCTACTCCTCTCTTTCTTTTTAAGTACACTCTATTCTGTCATTCCTTTTAAAGCTCATATTTCTTGTTATTGGGATGTTCTTTTATATTAGTCTTACTGTAATTTTTATGTTCATGTGATGAGAGACCCTATTCTCTCTCATCAATCCATTTTGGAATTTTTGAGTGGCACCGTTAGGCTACCGAATTTTCGTAAGAGATCTAACCTCTCTCTTTCTTTTTAAGTACTCTCCTTTATGTCACTTATTTTAAGATCCTCATTGTTATGTTGGGGGATGTTCTTTTATATTACTCTTTCTATAACCATTATTTTAATATGATGAGATACCCTATTTGAGCTCATCAATCCATTTTTTATGTTTTATGTGGCGCCGATTAGGCTGCCGAGTTTTCGTAAGGGATTTTTCATCTCACTTTTATTCCCGTGAGATTTATGCTAAATTTGCCACAATTTCCTTTGACTACTGTATGTACTGCCCATTATTCTACTATTTAGGTAATATACATTCGTTTATGAGTATTTACATCAGTGATGTATTGTCCTTCTTTCATGGGGTGTATGTTTTGAAAGATACCCAAGTCGGTAAGGGAACCTTTCACCCTCCTCTTTTTAAAAGACTTATTTTGTTGGGTATTTTAATTTACATATTGTTATGTTGGGATATGTTCTCATATATCCTTATTGATGTAAATTTTATGTCCAAGTGATTAGATACACTTTTTATCTCTCATCAACTAATTTTAATGAGACGCTGTTAGGCTGTCAAGGGAACTTCTTAACCCAAATTCGATTTCCTTGGGATCAACATGTAGCTATTGAATATGTCATCCTTTGAATATGTGAGAATGTCCTTTGATTATCTTACACTTAATATCCACTTATATTTGGTGTATTCGTTTGTCACGCATAATTATGTAATTGATTTATCCTTAAACCAAGGATACCGTCTTTTTATGGTACTTCGTCTCAATCCCCTTTCATTGAGGCATATTTTGTTTTATACACAACCTTCTTTTATATGGTGTATAAACCACTTTGACTTTTACGTTTGTTCGAAAGGAATATTTTTTATATGAAGCGTATACTAAAAGACAAAAGGGAATGTTTTTGTCGTACGTATGCGGCGACAATGACTTCTCCGCCGCCGTGACCATTATTTGAGTTCCGGCTTCCTCTACAAGCCATACCTTCTTTTTAAAAGAAAAATAAATACCATGTTTTAATTTTATTTTATTTTGGTATTTAAAATGGTTTTCATAATGTTATTATATCAATGTGTTGTATTGATATCTTGTGATTGAAAGGTGGAAATGTTATGTTTCCTTTATTCATGTTTTATGTGATACGATTATGTTGAGGTTCTTGGGCATTATTATGAAGACGGGTGGTTCCGTGATACACTAAGGGCAGGTGAGCCCGATATATCTCTCCAATTCATTGGGTAATGCGAAGGAGTGAAACGTTAAGGTTTCTCTGAAGAGATTTAGGGAATATACTATGATGGGTATTCCAATCATAACCAAGAGGGTTACTTCCTACGTAAGAATGTTATGAATGCCTCAAGTTAACTTTATGTCTTATGATTTCTATGATTTATTCATGATTAGATGAGGTATGTTAAAGTGCCTATGTTTTATGGGTAAAGTATGATTTCATTCTAATGTATATATGAAACCATGTTTCCTTTTCATAATTTTATAACCCTTATTGAGCTTTTTATGCTCATCCCAAGTTTTTGAAATGTTTTTCACAGGTCAAGGAAAAGGTACATTATGTGATGATAGTGTCATGGATGTGTCAAGAATGAATCCATGTTTTATTTTAAATATGTTTTCGCTGATGGTAAGAATGAATACTATCTTTTATGTAACCACTTTGTTTAAATGTGGAATGTAATGCATGTTTCATGATCTAATTCTCTAAAATTCTAAACCTGAAAAGATCCTCAATGTGTAATCTTGTAATAACTCAAGATTAAGTAAGGTTTAAGGATAGGGCCTTATAGAGGACATGAAACTTTTCTATCCCATACCTCATCTTGAATAAGTCGGTTCATGACAAAATGGTATCAGATGTGTTGGTTGAGATATAGAATGGATTTCTAAGTTAGTAACATTGAGGATTTCATGGGATAGTAGGGCAATATTTTTCGGCGATCTTCATTTGTGACATAGGCCAAAAAATAATGACAAGAATAATAGATTTTAGATCCCCTTGTGATATGATACAAGGACACTAAGCTTACTGAATTACCAATTGGGGCTACACCGATTGTGGGGTAGAGAACCTAGGAAAGGTAAATTCATCATGATGACCTATTTTATTGTTTATTTTGGTCATTTTAATGAAATTTAAAAAAACCATTAAAATGTATCAGAAATAAATTCCTTACAAATCGGGCTTAGTATTTTTGTGTTTATCTTTCAACTATGGATCCCAGTCATTGTCCACTAGTGTCTCATGTAGTGGAGGCCCAATATGCCAATATTGATAATCTATGAAGGATTAATCCAGGGGAGAAGGAAAACCAATTGAATAAGATTCTTCGTGATTTTCAGTGATAGAATTTGGGAAATTACAATGGAAGTGTCTCAGATATGGATATGGAGGGTTAGCTCAAGGATTGGGTTATCAATTTCAGCTTGATCTGGGCATTGGAAGAGTACTAGGTTCCCCTGGTGGTGAACTAGGTGACGGGAATAACACGTTAGTGGTGGATGCATTAACTTGGGGAGAGGAAGGATACTGGTGTTCATTAGGTGGACATTTAAAAGGAGTTTTAGGAAGAATTCCATTCTTCACTGATGAAGGATAAGATATGGCATGAGCTACTCTTTCTCCAATATTGGAGTATATTAGTACGATGTTTTGGGATCAAGTTCAAGGATCTCTTTATCTTTTCTCTAGACCTCTTTCAATATGAGGAGTCTTAGGTGAGAATATTACAGGAGGCACTCGGTCATTCCCTCCAATATTCGGTTACTCCCATCAACCTACCAAAATACATGTAGGTTTAGAATAACGTTGAGGTAGTGGAAATGATTCACTCTCAATGATGTTTATTGTGATAGGGGAGCCTGCTAAGCTCTTCAAAGGGAAATGATATCAGTAGAAGTTCCACAATGTCAGGACCGTCCAAGTATTGGATAATGGGGAGACGACCCCAATAGTGTCTTTTCTGACCATATGGTCCTCATAATTTTCCTATAGTCTTAGGAGTAAGGTGTTTAACCTATGGGGAATGTGGGGACCTTTAGAGGTAGTAACTAGTTTGAGCTCACTATGGTGGAGGTGGGAAGGTTCAACGCATGCCTCAACAGCAATTCTCTGCAGTTCCATTTTAGTAGAAGGGACATCAAGCTCCTACTCCACTAACGGTAGGAAGAGTAAGTGGAGGATGAACATAAGGT
This sequence comes from Viscum album, assembly GCA_963277665.1. NCBI lineage: Eukaryota > Viridiplantae > Streptophyta > Magnoliopsida > Santalales > Viscaceae > Viscum > Viscum album. The sequence goes on from OY728128.1 coordinate 333,155,105, forward strand.
GTTCCTTAGGTACCTCTTCCCAACTGTGGTTACGGTGGATATCTCTAGAAGAGGGTAAAAGGATATGGGAATGGTCAATTTCATGCCACAAAGACAGTATATTCTGTTGGGCTGGAGACTGTTCGAGGTACGATCTAATTTTTTAGTACTCTAGTTTGAATCTTGTTTGATTTAGGAGTTTCACACTCATTGTTAAACCCACTAAATCTCATTCTCTAGGACTAGAGATAGATGGACTTAATGTTCCCCTATTGTTGAGTACACCATTCGAGGGAAGACCTACTTGTTTAATGTTTTCTAGGTATTTAAACTTATGTTGGGATCACATCAATCCAATGGGGATCTCTTTCTACTACAGATGTAGCTATACATTGTTATCCTTTGCATCAAATGGTTATACTCAGTGTATTTTATTATCGACTATTTCTGGGGAAGGGACATGTTTTCAGATGTGGATTTCCAATGTGTGGATTTCTCTGACGAGCAGAGTTATTTGATGGGCAGTCGATGTGTGGATCCTCTTCTCTCCTTTTTTTCCGAACTGTTAGGGGAATCAATGGATGATGAGATGGATGGGGATCCCAGAGTTGTAAAACTATTCTTGGAGTTATTCCCTTAGGATTTTTTCACTCAGCCCCTTGATGTGACGTTGATTTATAGATAGACGTACAACCCAGTGCTAGTTCGATTTTGATGACACCTTATCAAAAGGAGCCTTCTAAGTTGTGAGAGTTGCAGATCCAGATTGATTATTTGATTAATAAGGGATTTATCTAGCCTAGTGTGTCATCATGGGGTGCCCTAGTATTGTTTTTAAATAATCCAGATGGTGGTTTGAGGTTGTGCATAGACTACTGAGGGTTGAATCATGTAACAGTCAAGAACGGTTACCCTCCCCTAAGAATAAAAAATATTTTGGACCAGCTGAGGGGGAAATATAGTTTTCAATGATTGATATGTGGTCTGGGTATCACTAGTTGATGGTGAAGGAGGTTGACATCCCAAATACAAAATTCATATGCTGGTATGGTCACTTCGAGTTTGGGGTTATGCCATTCGGCATTACAAACACACCAGCCATGTTCATGGGACTTATGAACACCATCTTTTTTGAGTTCATGGACTGTTACATTACCATATTTATCAATAAAATTACAATCTACTCAATGTTAGTGAAGGATCATACTGATCATCTCAAGACTGTCCTAGAAGTCCTTTAATGCCACCATCTCTACAGATAATTGTTCAAGTAAATGTTTTGGACACAGTAAGTCCACTTACATTGAAATTTTCTTCTTAAAATGGTGTATCAGTAGACCCATTAAAGGGAAAGGTTGTCATTTCTTTGGAACACCCATGAATGTTGCAATGTTTTGTAGTTTTCTCACTCCGATAGACTATTACATAAGATCCGTACCCCATTTCTCCTATGTAGCAGCTCTGTTGATGGCTATGACCAGAAGAGGGAAAACATTTTAGTGGAGAGAGTAATGCTATTTAGTATTCGACTATCTAAAAAGGAAGTCAGTCATAGCTCTAGTAATCAGGTTTCTAGAGGAAGGGGTTATGTTAAAGGTGTTTTTTGATGATCCCCATTTAGTCTATGTGTGTTTATTGATGCATCAATGAGGTGTGATCTCTTGTGGGTATAGGTAGTTGCATCCACACGAATGTTACAATGCCTCTCGTGATATAGATTAGCAACGGTCATATTCGCACTAATTTTTTTTGTGACATTTCCTCATTAGGGATTACTTTGTGGTCTTTATGGATCACAAGATCATGAGGTATATCCTTTCCCAGTGAGATTTGATATTGCGACAGTGGAGGTGGATGGACTTTCTTCAGGATTATGATTTTGATATCTCCTACACCTCAGGAAAGGGGAATATTGGGGCTGATGTTTTGAGAAGGAAATTATTGAAGGAGGTTGTTCGGGAATCTATGGATGCTTGGAGATAAATGGATGATCTTTCTACATTTCACATAGATGCAGTAATGGATGGAAGAAGTGGTTTTCAATTTCAGATGTTGGTACATTCATGTTTGAGGTAGAAGGTGGAAGAGTATTTATGGGGATACTCAGAGGCATAGGTAATGCGTGATAACTTTGACCAGGGTGAGGCTTTAGAGGGATGGTCAGAGGATGGTCAGAATCAGATATTGTTCCATGAAAAGTTTTTTGTCCCAGCAATGATGTGTGAGGGAGTTTCTATGAGTTTTATATCCCACAACTTGTGGTACCCTAGGGAGTTTTCAAGACGTATCATGGCTTTATGGAATAGGTTTGGTGGATTGGGATGAAACTGGTTGTGGAAGAGTTTGTGGTGAAGTGCTTGGTGTTCCAGCGGGTGAAAGCTGAGAACTTTTTTACCGGTGTGCATCCTTAAGATGTCTCTAAGTGGAATTTGGATGAAATCTCAATGAATTTCATCATAGGACTGCACATGGATCATGGAGGGTATAACTCTATCTGGGTAGTAGTGGACCGAATGAAGAAATCATCTCACATATTAATGATTAAAGAATCGAATATAATGGATTGTTGGATGGACTGTATGTGGATAAGGTGGAATTGTTGCATGGGGTTTTAAGAACCATCATCTAATATCAGGATATTCATTTTAACTCCTGAGTTTTTAGGGGATTGAGGCATGCCTTTAGCACTCAGTTACACCTTAACATTGCTTTCCACCCTCAATGAGATGGTCAGATATAGAGGACTATCCAAGCGTTGGTGGACATGTTTGTGCATGTGTTATGTACTTTGGTGGGTCTAGGGTTCTCAACATTCCTTTGGCATAGTTTTATTACAATAATAGCTACCACTCTTCCATTAACATGGATCTATTCAAAGCCTTGTATGGGAGACCGTGTCATTCACCTATGTTCTAGACAGAAATTGGAGAGGCAACTATTCTTGGTTCAGACATGGTCCAGAATATGTCATAGAAGGTGCAGCTTGTCTATGGGAGGATTGAGGAAGAACAAGATTGGATGAATTCTTAAGCAAATCGTAGGAGAAGTCCCTTGAATTTTGATACTGGGGACAACATGTTATTAAAGGTTTACCATTGACATGGGAAACTGTGGTTTGACTGAGGGAGTAAGCTTTCCCCAAGGATCATTAAACCCTTAGAGGTATTGAGAAGAGTTGGAGAGATAGAATACTAGTTGGAATCCTCCACCACAGTTTATGAGAATCCATGAGATCTTTAATGTCACCAAGATTCGCTGATATCTTCATGATCGCTCCAATTTCATTGAATGGGTAGAGTTGGATATCTAGGATGACACAACATTCATGGAGTGGATAGTGGGGATCCAATATCATTAGGATAATGTACCGTGTTTATGGGCCATTACTTTTGTTCATGTGTTATGGAGGCATGGTGTCTTGGAGTAGAGTTCTTGGGAGTGAGAGATGCATATGCGTGCCCAGTACCCTGAGTTATTTTAGTTTTTCTTGTGTGTTTTGCTTTGTGATGTAGTTGTTGAACCTTATTTTATGTGAGATATTTGTTTCCTTTTTCTGTAACATATGATAAATTCCTAACATGTGAAGGGGTGGGGGAAGATTCCTAATTAGGACACATTAATTGAGATGCGATTAAACTCATGTGGATGAGTCACTGTATCCTATATTAGACATTATCATGACATGGAGGAAGGATTTCCCTAATTCATGTGTTCAGATATTTGATTCCTACGTGGGTTATCTTATGGATGTTTGGGTTAGTAGATTTTGGAGGAGGTGTTCATGGGTGTTGATGTTTCACTCAATCTTTTAAGAAACACAAATGGTTTATCTTTCAGAGGTATCTTATGGGGTGGTTGTTTGGACCCCTCTTTTTTCTAGGTTTGGTTTTGAATTATTTAGGATAATAATAGTTTGATAGGTATATGTTGTAATGTTCTAGACTTCCTTGGTCCATAACTTTTTTAAAAATTCTGTGCTTGGGGTGTTCTGGGTGGCATCGGTAGATCATTTTCTTGAGTTTTCAAGAATTCTAGTTTTTCTAAAAGGCAGGACATGTCGGTGACTCAACCTTTGAAGTTTAGGGTGTCGATGAGTTACGGCATCAGTAGGTCAGGGAATCAGGGAGTCATGGTTCCTGTAGGTCGAGGCATCGGTAGGTCAGGCATCAGTGAGTCAGGATTCAGTGAGTTGCATCAGTGAATTGTTTTCGGCAAGTCATATTTGTGCATCACCCTCAGTGGATCATCTATCAGTGACATTAATTGGTGACTTAAATCATTGAGTTAGGCTTTGGTGACTCACTATCAGTGACTTACATAGGTGACTCACCCATCGGTGAGTCATTTATAGTCTTTCCAGTTTCTCCCCTATGACATCTCCTTTGACATTAAATGAGTTAAATGCCATATTTTATGAGTTTTTTAGCCTTTTCAAATTGTATATATCTCTTAAAAATAAGAATCTTCCTATAACTCCATAACTAAATGGTCTTGATTTTGAGCATGATTTAATTTCCTTTGAAATAGTTTCCCCAATAGATTTAGGATATAGAATGTAAAAAACATGTCTTCCTTTGAAACCTTTTGTTTTTTATTGGTGCACCAAGAAACATTATTCCTTGAGGATTCATGTGACTATGTTGTAGTAGTCAGTTCAGTTTTCCCCTGGAGTCTTTCACCATGCTCGCATGAATCCCATATTTTACCACAAGGAGGAATTTTTGATCGTCTATTGTTCCATGTAGGGATCCCATAATCTCAATTTTATTTGTACATCATGTGGGGTGGGTGTGTTAGTATCTTCTTGTGGTTATAGTTGAAATCTATTTCATGAAGATAATAATAAGTAATAAATGAGTATATGGAATGATTATATTCAAGTTTTTTATATATTATTCTTGGTTAATGTCATGTTTTATAACTGATTTATTCCTTATGAAAATCCAGGTCATTGGTGGTCTTTGTTTGTGCATGGGGGACACATTAAACTTGTTATGTAACCCAGATTGAACTCTAGGATAATGAAATTGATTAACCACGTATATTCAGTTAAATAAATGGATTCCCTGGGATTGAACATTTTTTTGTGATAACCCATGTTTTATCATGAGGAATTAATGAATGAATACTTCAAAATTTGAATAAACCATTCGTTGTTGGTGTGGTTGTGTTTTATGTGTGGTTCTTCTCAGCCTTCTGTCATTGTTGTTCTTGTGGTGTTGTGGTTGTGAGGTTTTGTTGTGAGTATGGGGTGGTACGGCTCGTGTGATAGAAAATCATACAAGTAGATTGATTTATTGTGGAATGGATGAATTGGTATGCAGTGGGACGACATCTTGGCAGTGGTTTTGATATGGATGTAGGGTTGTAGGTTTGGGTTGTGTTGAGTTTATATTACTCGGTGTGGTGTTGTTATGCCGTGGGGGATACTGAGTAATGTTGTGGTGAGGTGTTTTGGGGTTTTGCTTATTGAGAGGAAGAAAAGGGTGGCATAACATTGAAGAATGATGGAGTGGTTGAACGAAAGATCAAAGGAGATGAGTATTCAGGGATATTTCCAGATGGGTGTGTTTTTTTTGCTGAATGTGGTGAATTTATTATAATGGGGTAGAGAGGGATGATTTAGGAGGGTTGATTTTGAAGATGGATGGTGTTACCTTTTGTGGTCCTTTCATCCAAAGATTCCATAGACCGTTATTTTGTGAATGGGTGTAAGAATGGATTCTTTTAACTTGGCCCTTCTTTCTTTATTTTTATTTGGTAGTGGTTGGTATGGTTGATTTGTCATATAATGTTTCCATTTAATGGTAGTTTCTTAGGTAGGGATGGAATAATTGGTAAATTCATAATTTCATTACATGATTAAATTCTAGGCAGTTTCATTTTTTATCATTATGGAAGTGGCCATCATTCATTGTGATACATGAATGTAGTGTTGATAGTAAGGGAAATATTGTGTGGGATGGTTTGTTGTTTTAGAAACCCATTGGTTGGTCTGAATGTTTTGTAACTAGATATATACATGTATTTCTTTGTGATTTCGATAATCACCGCACCTATTTTGATTTCTACATGCTGAACAAATCCATTGTTTTGGGGGAGGGTGTCATTTCCCAAAATCTTCATTGGAGGATGGATGGCTAGTTATTGGCTCTTCTCTGCTCCCTCTCCAAGGAATTGGTATCCCAAGACTCTTCCAGCAGGTTCTGTGCAGTTGTGACACCCATGTGTATATGGGTGAGGAGTGATTACCAGGTGTATTCATGATGAGATATGTTTTACTTTCCCATGTGTCATCATGATTAGATATGATGTACGTTACCAGTTGTCTTTGGGAGAAGGTTATGGTTTTTTGGCACAGGTGTACGTAGGTGGGATGTGATGTGGTTGTATCTGAGATGTTTGTGGGTGGGATGCGGTATGTGGTTAGGTGTGTGTGGGAAGGTTGTGATAGTGGGACTTCTGGAATAGTGTGGTAGCATCAGGAATTTCGCCATTATGGATGAGTAGTTAACTAGTGGGAAGTGTTCTGGGGTACCCAAAGATTTATGTGATTACTATTTTACATTACTTCACTTCTGTTATTTGGTGAGTGTGCCTTGGTGAGGTTGTGGGGGATAGTATTCATTGTTATATTCTTTTGAGTTTCTACTATTATTCTCAAAGGTGGATTAGTATTCATCTCCCACTTGTGAAATGGTGACATTTTGTTCCTATTGATTATACTTATTTACTAACCCTATGTATATAAAACTATTTTTAGGTTTTTAGGGAGATTGCACAGACCGTGCTGGACCTTACAAGCTCAAACTATTGGGACAATCACTGTGTCACTACATAGTTTTATCTTAGTATTTACTTTGGTTTTTTCTTTATATTTATAGAATTTTTACATTAAACATTCATGTGGGATGGGTTTTTTATTCTTTTATATGTATGTATTGGAGTTGTTTTGAGGTTGATACATCTTATATCTTGATAATTTCTCCTATAAAAAGGGAAATTTCTTCCATGTTTCTGAGACTATATACCCTTGGATCTATTCACCACCCCATGTCCTATTGGATGTGGTACACATGTGTCATTATCATTCCTTCCTCATGAGGAAGAATGGTCCTGGCACTTTTTTATCCCTTCCCTTATCTTTAAGAAGGTGGCTTGTGACAATAACCATTCCATGATACAATTTGTCTTCAAAATACATTCTAATGATTTAAAATTAATTACATTGGTATCATATGTATCACTAAATTTTATTATGCTTATGAGATAACCATTTCATACATTTTCCCCAACCATTTAGGAAACCAAAACACTAATTCTGTTATATGAGAAATACAACCTCCATAAGAAAAGAAATCCATTTTTTTCAAGAAATATAGATGGAAGTTTTAGAGAGGTATTAAATAGATTAAAATTAATTTTATAACATTATTGTGATTCTAAAATTATAATCCATACAATATCATCCTCCCATTATTTGGAATCAAATGTGTCACAGGTGCTGACATGTGGAATCGAACTTCTATGAACGTGATATATTCATTTTTTTCAAAGATTCTATTATTAACTGTAAAAGTATCATACTATATCTTTCAAAAAAATTTAATAATTAAAATAATATCATTATGGTTCATTAATAATGATATTATTCTAATAGAAACACTTTGTAATCCATATGAACCAATTGATTATAGATTGTTATTATTTATGTCTATTTAACCACCAACATTAATAATTCTATAAAACTACATAATGCTCAAATATGGAAACACATAATATTTTTGTTATTTAAATTAATAATAATATAACTTATGCTTTATGGGACCATAAATGTTATATTTCTATTATACCAACCTCATTTGGTGATAAAAATTAAAAAATTAAGTTTTTCACCAACTTCATAAGTAGTATTCATGAATAAAATATTTATAAAATAAAATTAAAATATTTAAAATAGTTTAAAATAATAATATTTTTATATTCCTATAATGATCTCTGAATGATAAAATTTTAATATATTTATAAGAATCGACATGTCCATTATGAAACTAGAATAAGTCAAATAATCAAAGCTAATACCATATGATGATGACAATACAATATAACTAATGACTATATTTTTTGTAAAATAATCTAATTTATATTTATAAAAGAGTATATTTTGGAATAAGGTTCCAAAAATAATTATTAATATTTTTATTCTATTTATAAAATAGGTTATAGATCATTTGGATAAGAAGAATTAAATTAATGGGTTCATCATCTTATTTTTCTTCCTTTTAGGTGCATTTTGTATCAACTACATGTTTTTATTCAAATGTTGTACATAATTCCTATTTATAAATTAGTATTAGGTCATTCAAGAAATTATAGGTAATTAAAATCCATCCTATGTTATATATTTTATGGGATTATGACTTCCGATATAATGAAGTTATAAGAGATTTTCATGATTGGATTTCAATTTTTCATTAATAATAGTTTCCTTTTGATTATCGTTTTATTTAATAGATTTCCACTATTACATGATGAAAATATAATACATATCCTTCATCCCTTTATAGGAATTACATTGATCATTTTAGGTCATTATAATGGTTAATGACATTAATAATAATTTACATCCCCTCTAAGTAAAGTCTTTTTCTTTCATGACTGGACCTTTTCTTCCCCATAATATAATTTTTTATATTTGGAAATAAAAAGTTATTTTATATTATTTTATATTTTAGTTTTATTTTTCAACTATTAAAATGCAATGACTTGTATCATTTTTATTCAACATTTCTAAATAAATTATTTCAAAATAAAAAAAATAGTTCCACCAATTGTTTTTATTTTCCACTCCACATTCCCTTTCGTAAAATTTAGGTCATTTTCAAGGATGCATTATTGAATATTATTTGAATAATTAATATCTTTAAAAAATTTTCCACCTCTCCTTTTTACTCCATTATTCATTTTTCAAGGAACTATTTTTTATTATACTTTTTGAAATTAATTTATTTAAAAAATTTATCTCTTCTCATTTTCAAAGCATTATTCCTATATCAAGGAACAAATTTTTAGTATTCTTTTTAAAAGAAAATTATTTTAAAATATTTTCACTTATAAATTTTGAAAATTTAATTTTTTTCATGTATACATAAGTTATAATTATTTTTAAAAGAATATTTTATTCAATATAATTCACTCTTTTTTTAAATTTTATATATTTTCAATAATTAAATTTTGAGAATTAATTCCTCATAATTATTTTGATAATTTCTTCCTTTAAATTTCTTGAAATAATTCTTATAAAATGTGGTACATAGATTCTTGTATTTTTGACATTGTTAAGAATTATTTACTGAAGAATATTTTATGTTTTTCATCAATTGTCGTTATTAATTCTGAACTATTTTATCTCATATAGTGTTTTGTTTCATGATTCACATTCTCACTGATTTTATGAAATAAATATTTTTGGATACTATATTTTCATTTTAACACTATTAAATCATTTATTTAAGATTAATTTATAAAACATTAAAATGTTAAAAACCCCATTTTCATTCCACTGGTTGTTAGCTCAATCCTAGGAGGGTACATTAGTTGAAACCCAAGGTTTAGAGGGTAAATAATTAGTATCCCATTACCTTGATGATATACTAATAGTTTCCCAATCCTAAGAAGATACTAGTTTATTATCACATGTGAAACACGATATACAGGTAGTAACCCAATCCCATGAGAGTATATGGGTTGTTAACCAATTCCTCATAGTTTACATGAGTTGTTTGACCATTCTAAAGAGGGTAAAAAGGATGATAGAAAAATCCAAAGAGGGTAAATAGTTTTTTTATCCCAAAAGGGTACACAAGTAGTTATCCAAATATTAATATGTGATAGGGATCAGATAAAAAATCTTACTGTACTAGGTTATTGTTTTTTATTCATTCATGTACATTACAATTATATTTTATATGAGTATGTCATAAAACCATGGATTATGTTTATTTTCTCATGTTTATATACACATACGACATTGTATATGATTGATGATTTGATACTAAATGTCATTATCTAATGTCTTGTGGATAAATAATGAAGCTATATTCTCTTTTTAATATGTTACATATCTCATGATCTTGATTATCAAATATATATATAATCTAATACATGATGATATTTTGATGTCATATATTCTTATACTGAACATTTTAGATCATCCCACTACCATGTTTCTATTCCCTCTATAATGAAGACAATTATAAATCATTATTGGAGTTCCCTTTCAGTTGAATTGAATTAGTTATAAATAAGAATGATTTAATTTGTCTGAAAAAGACGTTAATAATTGAGTGATGAAGTAATGATGAGGATTTCTATATAAACATACCCACCATAAATGTGATGATTGATGAAATGATCTTAGGTTCCTTGTATTTTGTAAATATGGACACATTTTTTATATCGTAGTCAAGAATATGTTGAGTTAATGATGGACACAATAAATAATATTTATTTTACATGATGATTAGTTTAAAGTGTCCTATTTAAAATAGATTTTTATATGAGTATTATTTCAAGGTTATCATGAGGTTATGGATTGTATTTGTTGTTTATATGATGGAATTTACACTTAAATAATTATAAGTGTCCTTCAAAAAAGTTCTAACCCATAAGAAAATCAAGGACATGTGAAACCATTGATTTTGCGAGATTGTAGGTTTACACAACTAGCCCATAAATAGCATGACATGTGTGCACACATAGAGGGGACATCGTGAGGGGAGGAACAACCATGGAGTATCCAGCATGGGTTGGTACCTAAGGAGGTTCCTTAGAAGACTTCTTACTCACATTTTATAGGTAGAAGATGTTTTATTTGTTTATTAAATATTTTACGATATGTTGAAGAACTGATGTGGGAGTTTGTGGACCATGTCATTGTTCATCTGTCATAAAATATAGGGATAGAACCATAACCATCTGATCTGATCTCTATACTCTGTTCAATCATGTGTAATTTCATATTATCCATTACACGATGGGTTTCTCGCGTGTTTCATAATTTAAACACGTTATAACCACTAATAACTAAAATGATCTAACATAGATATGATAAACCCATTGATATTATCATATGAGATAGTTATATGCATGAAATTTTTTTTTAAGAATGATGGTTTATATGAGAAAATGATATATCAGAAATTAGATACAATGATTCTTATAGTTTTTAATCACTATCTATGTCAGTGTAAGCTATTGAGGTTGTGCATGTGAATTATTAATGGGGTTGAGTTTAGTTGATGGTGTTGTCATTAAATACCCCGGTGAGGGATTATTTTCAGAATTATCATAATATGAATTTTGAGAGTGTTAATATAGAAACATATTAAACTATTATACTAGGTATTTGTGTATGGTTTCTATTCATTCGTGCTGAGTCTTTAAAGAAATTCTTGTTGACATGATGATTCTTTATTTTCTTGAACATGTGTATATATATATATATACTATGTTACAAAGATTATAAATGAGAATTATCCAGCGTATATTGTAATGAAAATAATTATGATAGACTACATATATTAATATATGAATAAGTAAACTAAATAGTGTGACGTGTCATGAAAAATTAATGATATTATGAATGATTTTTATAAGGATATGACAATATTCATGAATGTTGTTCAAGTGAAATTATACCATAAACTTAAGGGTTTCATGAATCTTATAAAACCAATGTGAGACAATCATAAGGAGAGTGGAATATATATAGAGATAGTGTAATTATGCAGGAATCAATGTTCTCATGCACATAAAATAACACTTGGATAAAAAGTAATTGTGTAGTTTAATCATATTATTAAAAATTAAGAAGAAATAATATTTGATAAGATCATTAATTATATTACACTTTCGGGAATATTGGGAAATTTATATTCAATATACATTACATGTATAGTTTGTAGTGATGTTTGAGACTAATGTTGGGATGTTTTTATAAAGTCATTCATATCCAAGTAAACTATGAAATGAGATAGTATATATTTTTTGACCATTAGTGGATATTAATTAAGAACATTGAGTTGATAGTCATTTTTAGATGTTCTTGAAATTTTCTATATGAGTAAATCTAGTGTATCTGTTATCTTGTGGATGAATATTCCATCTCAAGGAAGTATAGAAGTAGTCTAAATCATAGAAAAATTATTTTATGATAAGGTCAAGTATTTAAGTAAAGATGAAGTCTCCTCCGGGACTCCAGAGTATGAGATGTCTTTAGTGGGGCTCTAATGTGGTCTCAATTTGGATGTTGATGTCACAATGGGATTTAGTATAAATATCCTTCACTTTCACTCAGGTGTCAACTATGTAGGTGTAATTTTTTTATCTCTAGTAGGACTCTATAGGGGAACACTGTGGGACTAAGTGTTTTTAGGAATGTGACCTTCCATGGACATAACAAATTATATATTGTAATGAATCTATGACTAGGTGTTATTGCCGATTCTTGTTATGAGTAGGTATTACTGATAAAACCTGTAAAAAATAGTTTCTATAATATTTCAATTTGATAATGTTTAGTACAGTACATGTTTAGTGTTAAAAGAAAGGGAGAAAAATATAATTAATAATATAGGATGAATAAAAATAAAAGAATTTTTAAAAATTGTGTAAAACTGATTCACCCCCTCTAAATGACATGTAATTGATCCATTGGTCATTCAGTTGGTATCAAATTAAGGTCCCCTTTGATTATATGAGAACTATATGAGAAATGGAGAATCATAATTAATATAACATTCAACAAATACAAGATTATATAGCCATGAACTACCATAGTTATTGGAATATGATGATTCCCTTCCTTCTATATATTAGACTAGAAGTGAGAGATGCTTCAACGATGGGATTCCAACCTAATGATGATGAAATTTATATGACTCAAGAAGATAATAGAAATCATGATTTTGTTTAATGGGCACAAAATTCTAACCTAATGGTTTTATAAAAAAATATACTCTAAAGGGATTTGTCTCTAAACCACAAATAAGATATGGGATAAACTAAGAAGAAATTATAAACGAAATACCAATGTATTGGGAGACATAATGAAGAATAAGGGAATAATGTTTTATGATATTAAAATGGATGTAGATTAAATAATTTATAACTATTTAATTAGATTCAATGATATATTAAGTAATATTCATATATTTGGTGATTGTAGAGAATACTCATCAACTATGATAATGTTTGTGGGAAGTTTTACTGGAAAATTTGATGCCAATATGTATGCCTTGGAATATAGGTAATAAGTTTTATTGGAAGATTTAAATGAAATTCTCATTGAATATTAAATGGGAATGTTTTTGGTTTTGAAAAAGAATATAAATTATTAGATAGACATTGAGGTTATAAAAATTAGTCTGTTCATAAAAATTTATGTTGATGAATCTAGTGATTCTAATGATGATGATGTTGATCAATACCATAATGAATATTTTTAATTATTTCAAGTGTGTTCATAAAAAAATGTATGAAATAACAATTGTTCTAAAAATATTATATAATTTGTTATGTTTCTATAAATTTTCCAAAGAAAATCCCTAAATTATAATCTGGTATAGAAAATGAGAAACATCAACAATAGAAAAAGAATAAGAAGATTAATAAGTAATCATATAAAAAAGAAGAATTTTATAAAAAAGTATATATAATCCATTTCAACATTTAATAAATCTTCAAAATATATACTCAATTAATTTTCTCACATATTGAATGGGTCAATATTTAGGTAGTAATGGTCATGGTGATGTCAGAATAGTTTTGGGATGGAGGATGATTGAAGAGTCACAAGAAGCTCCTTGGAAATACACATAACTCAATAAATAGAATTGGAAGTTGGAAAAAATAAATATTAAAATAATTTTTGGAATAGAATACCATGGAATAATATAAATAACTCTGGTTGATAAAAATTAGATGTAGATATTGAATGTAAATTAACTAGAGAGGATGTTGAGTGATCTTGAACATAATACACACAAGGAAGAAGAGATGATTGAGAAATAATCAATATATTTTACAATCCACCATAAATTTTATTTGATGAGATAGGTCTTCAATAAGTCTATTGAGATAAAATATGATTCATCTCAAACTAGTGACATGAAGTGTTATGATAGAAAAGGTGAATCCTTTTGGAACAGGAAGTCAGAAGAGATGAATTTTACCCCATTAAATAAAGAAATAAAGATACCAAAGAGTAATTTTACACTACAAAAATAGAAATCAATTTTTTCAGAATAATAGAAAACAATTAATTATCATGAATGGTTAAAAAAAAGTAACGCAACGTAGTTTAATGGTTTTTGTGGTAATTATGGGCATTACACCAACTCTATCTGGTACGATATATCATTTCTATGAAACATGCATGATCCAATGTGGTTATATGGTGAATATATTAGAATAGATTGGCAAAGTAAAAAATAAGTGACCAAAAATACATCAATGGTTCCAATACAAAACATTAATAGAGGCTTAAGAGAACTGTCTGGCCGATGTGTATTATTAGGTCATAGGGATGAAGTATACATGGCCAAATTACCAATGTAGGTTCCATATTATTTGGAAATGAAGAAAACCTATAAAAATAAATAAATTAAGTCATGTAAAACTATGAATCGATGTGAGACATGAAAAAAAAGTACGAAAAAAGAAATGAATTTTTGATAATGTTTCCAGATTAATAATAATTGGCTAATGAAATTGAGAAATATCAAATTGATACTACATATAAGAAGAAAAAAGATTATATTATGTAGAAGATAATCAATATGATAAGAATACATCTACTATTGTTGATTTGGTGAATTAAAAGAATCAATGTTAACAAGTTGGATATTACATTAATAAATCCATGAAATTAGAAGGAGAAAATGTCCCTTTAAATAAAAATGTGGATAAGTATAACCTCCATGAAGAAACAGTTCATTGGATGAATGGTAGTATAAAAAGTATGATGAACATGAATTTAAAGGTGAAATTTACAAAATTTGATATCAAAAAAGAAGAATGACAAGGTAAGGATGAGCAGAAACTCTATGCATTAGAGCTATTTCTAAGGAAAACATATGGGACTCCTTATTAGCTTATATATATATATATATATTCATTTATGATAAAATTCACAAAATTGAAGGAGTTCAATGCATCCCTTTAGGGGAAGAATATGTGATATAATGCTAATAAATTATCAATAATATTTTGAATCTTATAATCACTCTCAAATTAATAATCTAAATATTCGTGAAAAATTGTTATCAATAATGAGTTTTTATTAAGCTAAAAATGGGGAGAAATATATATTTTTCATTTTTTATTTATGATATATTTGTTTAGATGAGTATTGGATATTTATTATTCATTAATTGATTGTTGGAGTAGTTCTATTGTATTAAGTGATAGTTATCTAAGAATGGTATTAATGGTATGTTTTATCAAAGGAATCATTGATCACCTTAATTATACACTCATGTTTTCCACATCATGTTCTACCAAGTAAACAATTATTTTTCTTACAAAAGGCACTTTGTAAAAGAAAAAAAATTATCCTATTAAAGAATATGATGACCAAATAGAAGAGATGTCTTGAATTCATTCTTTGTATTTAATTTCAATGATATGGAGAAATAAAAACACCCTTAATGAAAAAAATGTATTCGGTAGTATTAGAAAAAAATTCCAAGGGGGAGATTGAATTAACATATTAGTTGAATTGAATTTTTTTTCAACAAATATGATTGATATTTTGTGAAGATGATGTCAATATATGAATAATGGTATGATGATGGTGTATTTAATCAAAAATACACAACCTAAATGTGATTACTGTTGAATAGATCATACGTTCCAAGACATATGTCAATGAGGACTCATTTTTTACATCAAAATGAAGATGTGGGTGAACTTATGAAGGCCATGAAAAAAACATTTAATTTTCATAATTGTTTTCGTAAAATAAGGACATGCAAATATTCATTTTCATGTGGATTTTTTTGAAGGTGATATTAATATCATGGATTCAATGTTTTTTAATTTGATGTCATTTTAAATTGGAAAATTATATGTGTCTCTAAAAAAGGGACATAATATAGTCGAGAAAAGAACTTGTGCAACCACTATTTAGGTGGGCAAGCAGGTCCACACGGCCATCCAATAAGTGACATATAATGTGTGTGCTCCCGGAGGCAACACCATGTGGGGAAACACAATAGAGAAGGAGCTGGGATTGGTCAAGGCCAGTGGGGGTTCATTAGAGGACCCTAGAAATATAATATGGATAGATGATGACACGCATTGGTTTATTAATAAATGAATCATTTATTGAAGAATGTATGTGAAAATTATAATGAGGTGGGTATAAGGGCGCGACATAGCCTCTGAGGTGGGTGCAAGGGTGAAACATAGCCTCCCTCCCTTGTTGATGGACATGGCCACTGTGTCATCCCTCCCCCTTCATTGGGGGAGGGACCTTCATTGCCCCATGAGGAGGATTCCCCCATCCCATTTTTTCCCTTCTCCAATCCAAAAATTCTTCCCTCATTCCCACCGATTTTGTTTCCCTAAAGATCCATATCTGTTCAATGGTTTCGCTCACCTCCACATCTCATTTTCAGAATTCGATGAGGATTTTTCTTTCTTTAATTTAAAGTTGAGTGATCTATTAAATAGAATTATCATTCGTTGGATTCCTTGAACAAACATATATTTGGCTTCAGGGGTTTACAAGATCATGCAGTGGTGGGCCTTCTGGATTGCAGACACATCATGGTTTGTTTCGCCTCCAAGGATGACTTGCTTCGATCCTGGTCCAGAACCCCCTGCTCCTGCAAAAACCTTTGGTTATTCATTTTCTGGAAGTCTTATGACTTTCACATGAAATGAAAATTTTCAACCGTGGTGATATGGTAAGCTTCTCTAATCTCCCGTTACCATTTCCCAACCACTCATTTTTGTGTATTCTAGGTAATATGGTGGGTAGATATTTATTCTCTGCCAGTATGAAGAAATCAGGATTTCAATTTATTCTTCAGAAAATCTGCATGGAGGTCGATGTGTCATGATGGCCAGTTGATTTTTTTTTGGATTATGGTCAGAGAATAATTATATTGCAAACAATGCGTGACATCTGAGCCATGATCATAGTATTTTCAATCATGTAAGAGATTAAGGCATTCATTGGTTTTGTGTAGGAGTGGGATGAAGAACTTACCTTAGTAGTTAGATGAAAATGAAGGAGGTAGTGTTCACGGCATGACTCATAATTCAGGGGAAGGTCCGATGAATCAGTTGGATGTTCCTATGAATCAAAGTTCGGTGAAACCTGCTAATAGTAGCCTCCATGCGAGAAAATTGATGGAGACCTACATATTTAAATGCTTTAGGTCGGATTTGGACATCCCTAAGACTGTTGTGCATATTCCTTAAGATCTAGTGGGTATTGTGGAGGTTGCTTCACCTGATGTCTTCATATCAACTCTTGGCAATTCATCTTAGAGATCTTATGCAGGGGTGGCGCAACAAGGAAGTTGTTCTACCCTGGTTGAGGGGGTAAAAGTTTCAAAGAAAGGAGGAAATAGGAGCTGTACAAACTGCCAGACACCTTTACAAATGTCTGCAGAGTTGGTGGTGGTTAATAAGGGATCCATCCCAAGAAGGGGAACATCCTATTTAAATCTAATAAATAGTTTTGAAATCCTGGGAGAAGTTGTTTGGGATGACAGCTCCAACTTTTTAGGGGTAGAGTCTGGGTGAGAGTAATGTCCAATTTTTTGATGATGCATCAAATGATGAGCTTGGTAGAGCTCACAAAACCCAGGAAAGAAAGGGTAAAGATGACTCAGGGATCCAGGGAGCTACATTATAAGTAAGAGAAGGATATCCAAGGGGTGTAATTATTATTCATAACAACTCAAAACAATAGAGACTAGGTCATCCAAGGAAAATGTGTCTAATGAGATAGATAATATTTCTTCTGAGAAGGAGAAGGTGAAGGGGAGTATCTTGAATCTGGTTATTGAAAATTAAATGGTCAAGGATGGTGGCTAGAAGGACCATCCCATTGAGCATATGGGTGACATGATGGGTATCTGAACTCGGGGAGAATCTGTGTTAATTGATGATCTGATAATTCACCAGGGGCTTCCTGAAAACATGGTTTCCAAATATGATTCATCATTGGACCATACTACTAGTGAACAGTGGGAAGAAGGTGAGGAGGTTGGTAAAAATTGGGAACTTCTCCTTCATTCCACTGAAGAAATGTGGTAGGAGGCATTGATTATTTGTGCCGCTGATAAAGATGCAATCTGGCTGTTAGATTGACCAGTTTAGGTGAACACAAATGAGGAGTATAGAAACTGGAAAAACAAGAAATACATAATCTTAGTAAGTGGATTTAACGAACTAAATCTATTAGCAGAGGAATTATTACAAGCATGGCACAATATGGCTTACACCTTTGAGGATATTATCCAAGATGATTTTTTCTAAAAACATTATATGGATACTTCATCTGACAAGTTCAAGCATGAATTTAATTCTCTTGTAGTCTTGTATCCTGTTTAATGTTTTTTGGGTTGGAATTGTATGGTTTCTCAGTTTTCCCGAAAAGTGTTTCTATAATAAAAAATTTAATTTTTTAGAAAGTGGAGTAATTGGTTATTAATATTAGAATTTTATGGATAGAACCACAACTATAAAATTTGATCTCTTTCCACTATTCTATCAAGCTGAACATCCTATTCTTCCTTCCTCAAATACGGCGTACATCATGTTTTGTACATTTCGCAACCACTAATGATTGAATTGAGGTATCATGGCTATGAAAAAAACCATCTCTATGATTAAATGGGATATATATATGCATGGAACAACAATATCCTAAAATAATAATGTTTTATTTGAGACAAATATTCCTTGAAAATAGAGTATGGTGATTATATTAGTTGTGAAGTGCAAGCTATGTTATAGGGCATGTTGTTGAGGTTGTGCATGTGCAATATTAAGATAGTTGAGTTGATTTAGTCATGTTTTCTACAAATACACAAAATAACTCTCATTGGAATAATGACCTTAATGATAATTTTGAGAGTGCTATGAGAGAAATAGAGAAAACAACAATGCTCTGTATTCATATATTGCATATATGCATTCTTTCTAGTGATGCAAAGCAGGCCTGCAGCCCGCAGGCTTTATAGGTATGGGGCGGATGTGGGGTGGGGAAGGCTTAAAAATTTTGACCGTTTAGAGTGCGTGCCAATGTGGGTTGGTCCTGTGCGGGTGCATGCCAATGCGGGTTAAGCCCGCACGGGTGTAAGCTTCCCTGCGGGCCTGATTTTAAAAAAATATATTTTTTACAATATACGTTTCATTAACATTTTATTTTTTTAATAAAAAATCATGGTTAAATTGTGACAAATTATTTCTCACCATAATAGTCATATTAATTCATCATTAATTCACATGTTAATTTTAAATAGGTCTATATTTATTGTTTTAATATGATAATATATTATTTTTTATAGTAATTATTAACCATATTCACATGGTGTGTCAACCCATGTCTCAAAAAATGGAACTCATCGCCCATGCACATGGTTTAAATTCTATAAGAGTTATTATAATCATAATATTTTTTAGGATGATTTAATTTTTTTATTAATAATTTTTATTTTATTATTAAGAGAATATGATAGAAAATCGTTAAAACACTAATAGCTTCCTCTGAAACTGATCCTCAACCGGAGAGATTTCATTTATTCACAGGTTTAGTTGTTCAAATCACCACACAACAAACATTATCATTCATCACCCATCAATGATCACTCACCCACTTTTAATCACAACAGTTCACCACCACATCAGTATCACTGCATGCCACCATTAACCCACAATTTGTTTTCATCACATCCTTTAAAACTCTAGTTATTGTTAATTCATATTTATCCACACAAATACCTTTAAGAATGATAAAAAAATATAGTATTAAAATTATTATATATAGTATTTTTTTCTAAATGTGGATAAGCTTGTGGGAAACCCGTGGGTTTATGCTGGGTGGGGAGGGCTTGAAATTTTTTGTTTGAATTATATGCAGGATTTTGCAGACAAATCTGTGCAGGCTCAAACCTGTGCGAGCTTGGACCGCCCCGCCCCAAACAACCCGTTTGGCATTACTAATTCTTGCTGATTCCTTCTAGGTCATTATATTCAAATGATATTGTTTTTTTTGTGAACGGGTTTAGATAACCATAATGTGTTACAAAAAGTAGGAAAGAGGATTATACCATGTATATTTTTATATAAATAACTATAATAGACTATTTATATTGATACCTAAAGAAGTGAACAAAACAGTGATTAGTATAACCAGAAAATTCATGGTTTTTCGGATGAGGATGATATGGATATGATTATATGCATTCCCTTTGTTCTAGTGAAAAATTATTATATTAATAAAGGTTCCATGATTCTTATATATGTAGTGTGAGATTATCATTAAGTGAAAGTGAAGACACAACTGAACTATGAATGTATCAATGTTTTCGTTCAAATGAAATAACACGTGAATAAAAAATGTGTGAATCATGGGAATTTTAATTGTTCAAAAAATAAAAAATAGGAATATTTATGAATAATAGGCATTATGTTAATCATTCATGAGGATTAAGAAATCCTAATGAAATATAAATTTCTTTTTTACTATGTAGTGACTTTTGAGAATGAAGCTCGACAATTTTTCTCAATGAATTCATACATAATTAATTCATGAATTGAGATGGTAAAAATTATTTAACGATCAGTGGAAAGTGAGAAATATGTGGCTTTATAAATTTATATGGTGAAGTTATTTTAATAGTTTATAGAAGAATATCAGTTTATTTGGGTTGTTTGTAAAAGAAGATTTCATATCGATGTAATACATAAGTAGCTTGAAGTCCAAAATGTTTTTTTAGAGGATAATAACTTGTAGTAAAGGGGAAGTCACCTGTTTAAAATTGGAAAATGTGAAGAATTTTATGGGATACTAATGTGATTTATAGTGGTATTATTGTAAAAATATGGGATGTAGTATAAATATTTGCTTGTGGGACTCAAGCGTTTCTTGTGTAGGTGGGAGATTTGGGATCTCTGGTGGGACTCTATAGTTGTTAACTATGGGTTTAAGTGTTTATGTGACTTTAAATTTACAGGGATATAACCACCTTCATATTGTTAAAAATATTTATCAGGACTACATGCAGTTATATTAAGTAGTATTTCATAGTACCAAAACATGTAAAAATATTTTTGTACTACGTTCCATTTTTTACTATTGCGTACGGTGTGAGGTTTAAAATTAAAGATAATCGAACATGATATTAATCATTCATAGAGGTTGAATTAAAAAGAATTGTTTTTCTAAAAATAGTATATGGCATATTAACCACCCCACCCTTTGTGGTTCCAAATTGATCCTTGGTTATTTCAATGATAAGTTTAGAAGGGGACCTATAATGACATGTCGTTAAACGTTACATAATCTAGCTATTTCAACTAAATTTCTGATATTTATAATCCAAAAGCTCTTTTCGGTTTAAAGTCATGGATATTTAGGGAAATACTCATACATATCAACCCACAAGCATACAATGTGGGTACTATTGAAATAGTATCAATTTCTTTAAAAACATAAATTTTTTAGCACAAAAAAACAACAAGATTTATTTGACAAAGCATTAGGACATTTATCTTGACTACCTTATTTTTCATACCCATCCTTATAACCTATAAAAAAAGATTTAAAAACATGAAATGAACATAAAAAACCTTGTAGGTTGTATTAAAATAAGGAAAGAAACCATTAGTTAATGAATAATTATAATCATATGAAATAATTTTCACAAAGAAATAATTCTATCCCATATACACTTTGTGAAACATCAGAATTCCATAATACTATAGAGAATATATATAAACCCATAAAGGTATATTTGTGGAATTAATTAATTATATTTAAATCCTTTTTGATACCTTATTATTTTTAACCCTCACAACTACCTTACAGTGTAATCCTCAAGGCTACCCTATGATATACCCATCATAGTTACACTTGGAGTGACTATACGAGCGACCTCCAACACACACATACAAAATGACTAGGAGGGAGATATAGTTCCCACCCTTCATAATATAAAATTCCCAGGAACCCAAAAATAATCATAAAACATGAATATTTTCATAAAAATATTGCTTTTTATTTTTGAAAAATAAAAAATTAAAATAGGATTTTTAAAGGAAAGTCTTTTACAAAAATCGTATAAATAATGTGAGAATTAATAGAATGGAAGGAATATGTCTATATACTATAAATACATACAATACGTCATAATATTAAATAAATTTGTTACACAAATAATCTTGGTAGCACATCATTAATGTAGTTGAAGGTTAATCCAAAGAATAGAAATTGGGTTAAATATTCACTTACCTCAGGGTTTTATTACATGAAACATGTTTAAACCTCTTGTATAATGGTTAAAATAGTGTCATTAATAAATTAATGAAAAATATACATGTTTATAATACCTTATATGACCATTTTATTAAATTATTCTACCCATTAATTAATAATATTTTGTTCTTTCCATTGTTTTTGGTGCGTTCTTTACATTATTTCCATGGTAGGTTCTTAAAAGATTTTATTGTCGAATGGAAGAAAAACACCATAAGTGGAATGAAATGGAGTTAATATGTTTCCAAAATATTAAATTACAGAATAAATTAATTTGGTTATATGTTATGAGAATGAATCATTAGATAAATAATTAGTGATATTCATTTAGATCATTTTGGGGGTTCTTATATAACCACAAACTTGTTTCATCATATAAAATTAATATTATGAATATAAGTTAATTTAAGAACATAAGAGAGGTCATATTATACACATTAAAATTTGTTTCAACCATTAAAATGGGTTTATATCCAGATTTTAATGAAGTAAAGGAAAGTGAAGACACATCGTCCATGATGATAGTAAATAGAGACATCAAAGACAGTGTTTTTAATTTTTAGAGTAAGAGGAAGAGAAGAGGAAAATGATTATGAATTTTTCCATAAACATTATAAAAATAAAGCATATATATAATATTGGACCTTTAATTCCTCTTGGATAAGGGGAGAAGGAAGAGATTATAATAAAAGAAAAGAATTGAAAAGAAAACACAAGAAAATGAAAGAGGATCTTTACCTCTTGATCTCCTCCATGAGATCCTCTTTGGTTTTGGTCTTTTGGTGAGATCATCATGTCTAGGGCGTGGGGTAGAGCCTTGGAAGGGGTATTGGGAAGAATCTAGATAGTTCACCAAGCTTGAGAGACATGGGAGGATGATGGGGTGAGTGTGGTATATATAATGGATAAGAGGAGGGGTTTTCCATTATTTTAATAATTAGTTTAATATTTTAACTGAAGACTATGAATATTATTGATTCGTGATAGCTAAAATAGTAATTAGAGAATGTGAGTTCGATTCAATAGTGTTTAAATCTTCCATGATGAAAGTAATAGTTTATTTAACTGATAATGTATATATACGGTATATTACCATATTTTACAATTAATCAAAAATTATAGAATTTTAGAAAAATCTCAAAAATTCACCCAAACTAATTTTCAACTTGTAGAATTCAAAAATAAACTCATTTTTTGAAAATAAATATCTAAATATGAGAAAATTAATTTCAAAATAAAATCACATTTTATTTAAAAAATAACAATTTTAAAACTATAACTGATTTTATATCATCTTGAAATATTAATCAAGATATCATTCCCTTATAACCTTAAGGAAAAAAATAATAATATGATTTACTATTCATAAGGTTCATATTACTATTCTTATTACTATTTGTAAGGATATGTTATTATTCACAAAAAAAGTGTGTTATATCAAACTCCAAATATCTTACTGATCATAACCATCGATATCCATTTTTTGAAATTCAAATCGTAGAAGTGAAAAAATTATGTTTAATAGCTAGTTTATAAACATCTACTCAAAAGAAAGTATAATTATGTAGAGATTCAGTTTCTCATGCATTTCAATGTATTTTTAAAACCTTGAGGTGTTATATTCTTCCTACCTCCTTAAAATTGCATCCTCACAATTTTATTTAGTTATTAAATATTAAGGGTAGATTTTCCTCATAGCATTTTCAAATTCACATGTTACTTGTTCAACAATGTGGTTTCTCCATAAAAGCATTACCTATTGGATTACCTTATTTGGTAATACTTGTTCTTTTCGATCAAGAATTTTAATGAGTTTCTCTTCATAAGAATAGTTCTTTTCCAGCTGAAATGCTTGTGGGCTCAAAACATGAGATGAATCAGACACATAATTTCTCCACATTAAAACATGAAAAATATTATATACCTAAGATAAAATCGGATTCAAAGCTATTCTGTAGCAAACTTGTCCAACTTTATCTAGGATTTCATAAAGTCAATGAACTGTGGACCTAACATCCCTTTCATACCAAAACACATAACACTTATCCACGATGAGATTGTAATAAAAACATGATCACCTACCTCAAAGGAAATGACTTTTCTCCTATTATTTGCATAAATTTTCTGCGTATCTAATTTGTTCTCATGTGTTGTAGGAACATCTTCACATTCTTATCCACTTTCACTAATAATTCTAGCACCATCAACTTCCATTCCCATATTCATCCCCAAATAATGTATTTCAGCACTTCTTCCCATATAATGTCTCAAAAGTTGCCATATGTATATTGGAATGAAAGCTATTATTATAAGAAAAACCAACATAATAAATATGTTGATCCTAACTTCCCTGGTAATACATTGAATAATCGTGAAGCTTATCCTCCAAAGTCTAAATCGTCTGTTCTGACAATCCATCTGATTGAGGATGAAAATTCGTACTGAAATTTAATTCTATTCCCAATGACATCTGAAGGCATTTCAAAAAGTTAGAAATGAACCTGGGATCATTGTCACAAACAATGGAAAGAGTAACTATATGTAACCTAAAAATATCATTGAGTTACTATCGAGAATGCAGATCCAAAGACAAAGTATCTCTAATAGGAAGGAAATGAACAGATTTAGTTAGTCTATCAATAATAACCAGGATTTCATTCTTACCCTGAGAAGCCTTTGGTAGTCTAATAATGATGACCATGGATATATTTTCCCATTTCCAATCTGGCACCGGTAAAGGCTGAAGCATCCCCTTCGCTAACTGCCACTCTACTTTAACATGTTGACATGTCAGACATTTCACCGTAAAATCTGCAATATCTATTTTCATTCCTTCCCACCAGTAATACTCTCGATGGTCATTGTACATCTTTGATCTACCAAGATGAATTGAAAATGGAGATCTATGAGCTTTGCAGAACAATTATTTCATCAGTTGGGAATTACAAGGCACACATAATATTTTCCCAAGTCTCGAAACACAATCATTATCAATATTAAATTCTAGAAACTTACCCATTTTAACCAATCCTACATTTTTCTGTAACTCCCCATCTTCCTTTGGCACTTGCTTAACTCTGGATGATTAATATGAAAACACTAAAACCTAAAACAATGTAGAGGAATTTACAACACCAACAACTTCTAAGCCAAATTTCATTAAATCATTAATCAAGGGGTAATGTTCCATTCGTAACATGTTTAATGATGCATGATGTTTTAAACTCAAGTTGTCTGCCACATTGTTTACTTTCTGTGGATGGTAATTGATCATGTAATCATAATTACTTATCAATTCAAGCCATCTTCTCTACCTCATGTTTGTTCCTTCTAAGTGAATATATCCATCTGAATTTTATGGTCGGTATATATTTCACATTTGGATCCGTATAAATTATGCCTTCAATTTTTCAATGAAAAAACCACTACTGCTAATTCCAAATCATGTGTAAGATAATTTAACTCATCTGGTTTTAATTGTCTTGGAGCATAAGCAATAATCTGATCATTCTATTTCAGAACACAACCAAGTCCCATTAATTATGCATCATTGTAGATGACCAACTCGCCTTTTCAGGAAGGTTGAGTCAAAACTATATAATTCACCAATCTTCTTTTCCATTCATGAGAATAATCATCACATTCTTTTTGTCCAAAAAATATAACCCATTTTCAGATTAAATTAGTTAGCGGTCTAGATATCAATGAAATGTTTTTAACAAATCCTTGGTAATAACCTTCTAATTCAAGAAAACTATGAATCTCTGTAACATTTGTAGTTCTTGGTCATTCATCAACAACTTTTTTTTCGAAGGATCAATTGTTATTTCATCCTTAATTAGAATATTTCCACGAAAAGAAATATGTTGCAACCAAAATTCACACATGCAGAATTTTCCATTCCATTTTTATGGTTTTCAAAACAACCCTTGGATGTTTTTAATGCTCTTAATTATTTTAGAATATACTATAATGTCATTAACAAACACGACCACAATCTAATCCATTTTCACATGAAATTTTAAATTAAAAACCTCCATGAATTAATAAGGTACATTAGTTAACCCAAACAATACAACAACAAATTAATAATGACCATATCTAGTTCAAAAAGTTGTTTTTGTAATGTCATCCTCCTTCACCTTCTACTGATGGTACAAGGATCTCAAGTCAGTCGTGGAAAAATACTGACCTCACTAGAGCTGATCAAACCAGACATCGATGTAAGGAAAATCATACATAGTCTTAACAGTAATTCTATTCAATGATCTATAATCCATGAAAAGTCTCATGGGACAATCTTTCTTTTTAACGAAAAAATAAGAGCTCCCCATGGTGAAGTTCTTTGACAAATGAATCCTTTATCAAGAAACTCCTGCAATTGATTTTTCAATTCCAGAAGTAAAATTTGATTCATTCAATAAGTGGAATTTGAACATTTATTAAAATCAAGAACAAAGTAAATTTTGAATTAAACTTCCTGATCAGGTATAAGATTGGGTAACAGACCAGGAAAAAAATCAAGGCATTCATTTACTACTGGCACATCATTAATATGAATAGTTCCATAGTTCTAAAAAATATGAGCAAGTTAACTTACATTTCTTTCATTCAATAGTTTCTCAGCTTCCTGATATGTTATCAATTGTATGAGTTAATTATAGTATACAAACTGAAACACTTTCTAAAAAACAACTTATTTTAATCTGTAGTCAATGTTATCATGAAAAACAAAAAGCCAAACCATACCCAGAATGACATAAGACTCTACTAAGGGAAAAAATAAGGTTTTTAGGTAATTTATTTCCACAAATAACAGTAGTATTATTAATAATACAACTTTTTCTCTATCATTTGCCCCTAGTTTTTTAACAATAAGTTTTGCTCGTATTTTTTGAGGTGATATTTCCAATTTACCAGAATATTCCTAAAAAAAATAGAATGTGTAGACCTTGTATCAAACGTCTTTAGAAAAATCTTAGAAAATAAACAAAGTAAGTCATACCACTTCAATTGATGACCTGAAATCTACTAATGTAGTCGCAAAGGATTTCACTATAACTTTCTACTTTTATTATGGATGATTTCCATCACTCAAATCATTCTTTGGGCAGAAATTTGCATAACGACCCATCTCACCACATTTTAAACACATTAAATTTTTCTTATCAAAATTGATCTTATAAAAATTTCCATTACAATCTGGGGACATGTGTCCAAAATGACCACATTAAAAACACTTCTTTATTTTGGTAAGACATTCCCCATGTTTTTTTACCACACTTTTAACAAACTAGAAACTAGAATTTCTTACCATTAGATTTCATTGATAGATTCTTACCCATCTCTTACCATTTGGACCTCTTCTTCTATTTGTTTTCAATGTACACATGGTCACTAGAGAACTCTATTTCCACCTTCTCATCCAATCAGATATGTTTCTCATAAATATTGAATTATCAGGAGGCCAATGACCTATAATATCATGGCTTCAATCCTAAGTATAAATGGTTTATTTTGCAATCAAGATACCAAATTAGATTTGGAGCATACATTTCTAGTTTGGTGATGTTTTCTTCATAAAAAACCACTAAATATTCCTCCTTTTTCCTCAATTCATGGAATTTATTCTCCATACTAAGTTGATCAACCTTAGGAAAATATTTTTAAAGGAAATTAATTTTAAATTCATTTCACTCTATTTCTTCAATATCCCCTCTATCCCTAATATTCTTGACCATTGACCACCACTGAAAAACATCACCTTAAGAATGATAATTTGCAAGACTAACCTTTTTATTATATGAAAATCCCAAAAAATAAAATATCTCTTCATGGTATTTAATCCTTCCTTTAGCCTCAATTGGACCAAAAGATCCACTAAAAGTAGGAGGGTGTTGTCTCATAAAATATAACACAATTTTCATTTTCCTTTGTGGTAACTCTGGTTGTTATCCTGAATAGATGCCTCTGATATTTATTGCTTGTATAAGCTGATCCATTACTATACCAAACTCTCGATTC
This sequence comes from Viscum album, assembly GCA_963277665.1. Lineage (NCBI taxonomy): Eukaryota > Viridiplantae > Streptophyta > Magnoliopsida > Santalales > Viscaceae > Viscum > Viscum album. The sequence continues at coordinate 333,183,669 of OY728128.1, forward strand.
CAATTCCCACCATTCCCAGTTACATATTCTAAAAGATATTAGTCTCTCAGTTCCTTCTAATATCAACTTACCAATTTCTTCTGTAAAAAAAATTCTGAATAGACATATTGAAAAAAATGGTAACCATTAAATGCTATACCATTTCAATAGAATCATAATATAAAATATTAATAGTTATTCTATTAACATCATATGAATTCCTAAAGTTATCTAAATTACGCTATGATACCAACTATAAGGACCTGACATTAAACATTACATAATCTAGTTATTTCAACTAGATTTATCTTCATTACAATCCCAATGATCATTTCGGTTTAGAGTTTTGGAAAGTACAAAATAAATTTATACATATCAACCCAGAAACATACAATATGGGTACCATTGAAACAGTCTCCATTTCTTCCAAAACCTAAATGTTTAACACAAAACAACATGATTTCGTTGAAAAACTGCATAAAATTTAACATGACTTCCTTCATTCTCTTACACTTCCTTTTAACATGTTAAAAACATTTAAAAACATGGGATGAGCATAAAAATCATAGTAAGTGATATAAAAAGAATGAAAGAACCCATTAGTCCCTGAATACATATAATCATATGAAATAATTTTCACAAAGACATACTTCTCACCCTTATATAATTACTATGTGAAACACGAGACTTCCATAAAACATTAGAGAAGATATATAAAACCATAAATTTATCTTGAGGAATTACATACTTAAATTTTATCCCTTGAAACTACCTTATGATTTGTAACCCTCATGGCTACCTTATAATGAAACCCTCATGACTATCTTATGGTGTAACCTTCGTAGTTACACTTTGAGTAATCATACGTCCGACCTCCAACTTACACATACCCAATTAATTGGAGATAGATATATGTCCCACCATTCATCATAAATAATTTCCAAGAACCAGAACATAATAATAAAACATTAATATTTCAATAAAAACATTGCTTTGGAATTTTGAAGATAGAAAATTAAAAGAGGATTTTAAAAGGAATATCCTTTACAAAAATCTTATAAATGATGTTATAATTAGTAGAATGGAGGGAATATGGTTATATACTATAAATAGGAATAATAAATCATAATATAATCGAAATACATTACAAAAATACTATTTTTAGCATCTAGTTATTGTTGTAAAAGGTTAACACAAATAATATAAATTGGGTTAAGAATTCCTTTACCTCTGGTTTGTATTACATGAATCATCTTTAAACCTCCAATATAATGGTCAGCTGAGTGTTATAAATATTTTACAGAAACATATTTATGTTTATTACACATTATATTATCATTTTATACCATTATTCCACTCATTAATTATTAATATCTTGTTCTTTCTATTTTTTCAGTTGCGTTCTTCAAATGATTTCCATGATCAGTTTGTAATGGATTTTCTTATCCAATGGAAGTGAAACTACAGAAGATGAAATAAATGGTGTTAATATATATTTAGAATATTAAATTATTCCATAAATCATTTTGGTTATATGGTTTGAGGATTAATCATTAAATAAATAATTAGGTATATTAGTTTAGATTATTTCATCAGTTCTTCGATAATCATGAACTAGTTTCATCATATACCTTTAATATTAAGAATATAAGTTAATTATAGAACATAAAAGAGGTCATATTATAAACATTAAGATATTTTTTAACCACAAAAATTCTTTTACAACAATATTTAATGGAATTAAGGGAAATTGAAGACACATCGACCACAATGTCGGTAAATCAACAAATCACAGATGATGTTTTTATTTTATAGAATAAGAGGAAGAGAAGCGAAAGAATGATGATGATTTTTTACATTAACATGATAAAAATAGATCATATATAAAATATTGGAGCTTTAATGCATCTTAGATAATGGGAAGATAATATAGTATAAGAAAAAAAATTGTTGAAAAGAAAACACAATAAAATGAAAGAGGATCTTTACCTCCTGATCTCTTCTCTTTGAGATCCTTTTTAAGGCCCTTAGTTTTGGTATTTGGTTGAGACCAAAAGGTATTAGACGTGGGTAAGAGTCTTAGGGAGGGAATTGTGTAGAATTTTCCAATTCCAAAAGATTGAAAGGTGTGAGAGTGAGAGTGGGGTGTGGGTGGTATTTATAGTGGAGGAGAGAAGGGTTTATCCCTTATTTTAATCATTAGTTTAATATTTTTTCTCAAGAATATGAATAGTACTGATTCATGTGAACCCAACTAGTAATTAGTGCATTTGAGTTCAAAACAATTGTGTTTACATCATCCATGATTCTACAAATAGTGTATTTAACTAATAATGTACATATACAGTATATTACTGTATATTATGATTCATAAAAATTTCCAGAATTTTAGATAATTCCAAAAAATTCACTATAACAATTTTTGGATTTCCATAACTCAAAAATGAAATTTTTTTGAAAATAATTTTCTATATATGAGAAAAATAATTTTTAAATAAAATTATATTTTATTCCAAATATAAATTTTTTAAAACTATAACTGATTTTATATCACCCTGAAAAAGTAATAAAGATCTCCTTATCTTATAACAATAATAATGTGTAATAATAATATGATTTAATATTAATAAGGGTCATAATATTGTTCATAAGGTTACATTACTATTCATAAAAAACATGTTAGTTCTATCAATATCTAAATAACATACTAATCACAACTGTAGATGTCCGTTTTTCAAAATTTAAATAATAGAATAAGCAAAATTATGTTTAATGGCTAATTTATAATGATATATTTAATAAAAAAAAATATTATATATACATTCAGTGTTTAATGCATTTTAATTCATTTTTAAAACATTAGGGTGTTATAGGACCAGATTGGTTTAATTATGGATAAATGTTCATCAGTATTATAAAATTAGATTACTATATAGCTAATCATAAAAGACACTAAAAAATAGTTTCTGGGATTGTTTGATTATTTTGATATATAATTAATGACTTTTGGAAGTGATGTAACATAACTATAGGTCCATATCACATTCTATAAAAAGTAGTGTTTGAAGAATGTGGTTTTAGTAACAAATATATGAGTGTGGGTCTAGGGCACCTTAGTGGTTATCTAAGCAAGTATTATATATTTTTTAGGAATATATATGATATTTTGGAGATTATGTTGAGATAACATTAGGGAAAACCATAGAGGTGATTATATGCATAGGAGAAAATAATGATTTTTTGGTAAAATAGTGATTTTTTTGTTTTATAAAATTAAAATCTATATCTAGATAAAAAAAATAGGATGGAGGATTTATAACTGATTCACATATTGGAAGGAACCCTAAAAAACATGTTGGTTGTTAACTTGATCTTCACATAGTGTGTGAAAAATTATCCTAACAAGACACATGATTTGAAGTTCCCAGTATATTTTCTTTGGTAATCCATATGCTAGTTATGAACTACTACAAGATATTTGAATATATTTAGTTTCGATAATATAATAAGATAATTATAAACAACAACTTAGGATAAATATAATGAGTAATAGGTTGATCCATTTAAGTCATTTCTGAAATGAACATATTATATGTTGAAATGATGGTTCCACTGGAGAATAATTCTTATGATTTTTTTTTTATTTAAATGGTCTTTACTACAATTTTATTCCATTTAATAATATAATTTTTCGTTCTTATATTTTTTTGGAATAAAGGCTGTGAAATTAAATTAATTAATGATATGTCTCTTGAAACTCAGGATGACTATAGATAGGTTATCATAATATTTGAAAAAAAGGGTTAAAAATATCAATATATGATTCTCATAAATGAAAATTTGATTTCTATAGATATAACCTTGATAATAACTCTAATTAAAACATTTAGGATGAAATCTATTTAATGCTGGGGAGAATATAATGCCACAAGATATATGAATTTATATTTCTCGATATTAATAATTTTTTGATTTCATTCTCCACATGTAACAAAAAACTAAAATGAGACATGAAATATTTGACGAATATTAATATGAAAATTATAGTATTTAAAAAACCCTTAGGAATTAAAAAATTTACTCAACCAAAATTTTTCACCTTTCATGGATAAAAAATTAATATCATTTATTATTAAAAAGGATTTTTCCTTCTCAAATAACAGGTTTTTTATATTTTCTATATTTTATCCACGTAAAAAAATTTCAACACGTTTATAATAACATATTAATTACAATATATTAAAATTAATTAATTCATTGATTCATGTTTAATAATATTTAGAACACCTAATGTATAAAAACATAATTTTCATTAATGATGTTTTTCTCCATGGTTTGTATTTTCATTTAAAAGTTATATTTATAAATTTTACATCATTAATTTTATAAAAGATTACTTATCTTTTTATTCATCATGAAAATAATATATTAGGGTTAATTTTTGCGATTTTCCTCAATAATATAGTTTTCGATAAATAGTGAAAAATACAATTTTAACCAAAATTCTAAATTTTATAAAATTATCATTACATTATAATGACTAATATGTGATAAAACATTTTAGTTTTTAAACAATATATTCAAGAAGTAAAAATATTCATTTTTAAAATGTTATTTTCATTTTAAAAACCTTATTTTTTCATTTAAAGCACATAAATAATATTTTCAATTGAAGGTTTTTTCTATTATTTCTACTAAATAATATTTCTATTTAATGTGGTTTTGTATTAAATTTGAATCCACATTACTATTTATATTTTTACAATATAATTAATTTTATGAAAAAAAACATTTATATTTTTCTCCAGCATATAAATTTTAATTATAAAATACACTTTTTCTAAAAAAATTCTATGTATTATTTTAATTAACAATAAAATAGATTTTTTAACCATAAGAACACTTATTTTTTATTTTTATTTTCATTTGTTTAATAGAAATTTTCATTATAGATAATGAATTTCTTCTTTATTTTTATTATTAAAATTTACTATTTAGGTTAAAAATGAATTACTGAGGAAAATGTTAATTTCATTTAAAAGTGAAATGAAAAGACGAAATCCAATAATCCCTATAAAAAAGTCTCCAAAATGACTGAATAATAGAAGTGTAGACCATTAAATGACTCAAATTCAATTATTATTTATTTATGGAGCCTCTTATGGTGAATAGTTTTGTCAGAATATAATAATGTAAGGACAATTAAAAATTCATTTTTCATTAAACAAATCCATAACCACCCCCACGTTTCATGACTCTCCATTATTATTAGATTTTATCAATAACTATTCAAATTACACATCAAAACCCCTAGAAACCTCTTACATGTTTTGGTCCACTTAAAATAAAACCTCTCAAATAATTAATCCAATTTTCAAAGAAGATTTTCCACTGACTACTGTTAAATTCTAAATTACTCTATTTCAATTTTTTTACTTTCCCTATTCATTATCATCCTATGAATATATTATAATTATTTTAATGTTATTATAAAATTATCAAAATTATACTAAAATGATATGATAAATATGGGCGAACCATTTTCTAACTTCCTCCCAAACATTATGAAATTGAATGCATCACTTTTGATATATTGAGACTATGGCCTCCATGGGTGACATGATTTTTTATCATATTGATTTTCATGGATATTTAAAAATATATATTTAAAAAATTAATATCATATTTATAAAATTATCTAGATTTTAAAATAATAACATTTCCTTATCTTCCTCCAATTCTATAGAAGTGAACATGTGAACTATCACCTCCTCAATAGTGATGTGTTTTGTTTTTCATCAAGTATTATATTCATGATAAAAATCTCTAAAAACATATTATATCTCTTAAACACATCTAAATAATATCATTATTATTCTATAATAATGATATGATGCTAAAAGAATCATTATCTTAACTGTAATCACCAATTTTCTATAACATGTTCTTATTTGCGTCTTTTTAACCAGTTACATGAACGATTTAATAAATTTATATCAGGGATTAATAATAATAATAAACTAATGTTATTATTATAATTTAATGAGAAATTAATTTCTCATTTATGGTTCTTGGAATGAGATATTAATATTTAACTTTTTCATTATTAAACCCCACATTTTATTCATAAAAAATTACTAAAACAAGCTCATTGGAACTTCTTCATCGTTAATGATAACTAAAACAATTGTGAAATTAATGAATAACTTTAAAATTAATTATAAATGAAATATTATAGTATAAATAGTTATCTAAGAATGATGAAATATGAATCTATAGACCTAAATCAATAACACCATTATGAACCTATTATTAAACAGATAATTGAAGCTCATAACATCTGATGACAAAAATAACATACAAATGACTAATTTATATGTATTAACTGATTATAAATAAATTTTATTAATGGTTATAAGTAAGCATATGGTTAATAATAGGTCACTAATATAATTATTTTTATTACACAGTCGGTCAAATCATGTTTCACTCAGTGGGATTAAATGTAATGTTTTATAATCTCCTTTTTTTCTTTGATATGCACACCATATCCACCACCTATTTAATATTGTGATATGTATATAATTACTATATAAATTTATATATTGTTTTCTTCATTAAATTCATTTTATTTAAAAATCCTTCTATTTAGTGCCCTTCATCAACTTATGAGTCATGAGATAAAATTATTGTGTGGAGATTTCATAACATTAATTCACTTCTTGAGTCAAAATGGTTACCATTTGATAACAATTTTACATCATAGTTTTCTTCCCTTATATATCAAAATTATAATGCATTTCCACCTCTTTTTATTGGAATTTCATTAATAGATTTTGTAACACCATGATATTTGAGAACATATATTTATATATATAGTGAACAAACATGTTTGATAGATTTTGATGAATATATCCAAAATCATATTTCTTGGATTATTATAATTTATAAAATTTATCATATTATATGGTATAAAATAGGTCAATATATTTTCTAATTCTTTTACAAAATACCATTGACATAGAAGAAATATTTTTGTTTATTCATTCTGATCATTGTTTTTTCATATCTAATTTATTTACCAAATAATTTAGAGTACTAAACGTATGAAAAAGTATTTTTTTCACTACAAAAAAACGAATTCATTGGATATAATTTGGCTATAATTGAATATATAAGCATTTGAAGGGAAAACATGTGTTTTTTTCTGAAAAATGTTTTTATATGTATAATATGAATTCAAATTATTAAATTAAATTAATGATAGTTTATTTATTATTTTTATGAAAAATGAAGATAATATATTCTATAAAATATGATAACATTAATTTAAAAATTTTTACTAGGAAAGAAATGAGAATAAATATAGGGTTATTCATAAAAACAATTTTAATAAAAATTGTTAACGTTTCATTATTCATGATTATTTTTAATGGATTTCAATAACTTATATGAATTTAATATGAAAAAATTTATTATATATTATTATTTATATTTCTAGTATTTTTTAAAATGGCCAATTTTATTTTTTCCCTAGAATTAACTAAAAATTATTTAACATTTATTATTATTGTAAATGATAAAAGGGATAATGAGGGTTTAAAATAATGAGATCAGGGCTAAAATTACATAAAATATGTTATAATACCTATTATACAATATTATTTCAGCCTATCCTTATCTTATACTCTAATTTTGGTTTCATTTGTTCTGCTTTCACTTGAACGTGAATTTATTATATATTAATGTTTTCTGAGTTTATAAGTGGGACACTCCCATAACATATAAATGGAGTCCCCATCCCAATAATTTTTTCAAACATTTGTAAACATCTATATTTGAAAATAACTTCCCATATACCTTCATAACTTCCTCATTCACTTATTATATTTTAGCATAAGATCCTCAGTTTAGTTAGTGAGGAATCAGAAGTGCATCCAAGAGAACCAGGATCAAATCTGGGAGAAGACATATTTTTAGGATACTGTAACAGTACTTTAGCAGGTACAATAATAGGAACTTTAGATGGTACTATTCAGTACTATAACAGCTAGAACTATTCATCCATTTTGGATTTTGGGTAACCTGTTTGGTCCTCAGTTTCTTCAAGGCCTTCGCGCCACCTAAGGCCTTCATGATAGTAAGGATTATAGTCCATATCATGGCCTTTGGGACACCTCAAGGCCTTTGATCCATCTCAAGGCCTCTGTGAAACATGAATGTTGTGCTTAAATGGACCAACCAGACTCTACAAGGAATAGGCTCTAGATGATGATTTAGAAGAGGAAAATTCACCATTGCAGAGCTAATGGATTAGAAGAATGAGGGGGTATGTAAATTTCCATTAGGACTAGCCTATGCATGCATGGAAAGCCTAGCCTAACATCCATGTGATGTTGAACAGATGAAATCATAATGTAGACACTTGGGAGTGGTAGTTTCAAGTGGTTATAATCTGGATGAATTTATTTTAAGACCTTCAAGTCCTGTAATGTCATAATTCCTACAAGACTTGTAAGGGTCCCCCGTAAAAACCTTAAAGGGGGGATTATCAAAAATGAGATTAGGTAATTTGTCCATTTGAACTTATTAGATCTTATGGTCCTCCCAAATGAAAATAAATTCATGGATTAAAATATAAGCCAATGGATGTTTCTAAAAGAATAAGTACTTAACATTGCCAATCTATCTTGAGTATTTTCATCCTCTACCTTTTAAAAATATTATTAAGCCATATTAAAATTATGTAATTATTGTAATCAATAATCCTAAATGATATTATTTTTATACAATAATAATTTTCTACCTCCTTTCAATCATATGTGAAAATATTACTTCGTTCATGCTAACTTTTGGAATACCACCACCCCGAAGCGATGTTATTCATTTTCATGTCCTCCATAAATGAATGGTCATATGTATGGATTTAATGAATATTTTTTATATTTTTTATATTACTATTTTTATATAAATATATTTTATTATTTTACATTATGTCATTGTATTCATTTGAAAATAAAAACATTACTCATGCGTACATATGAATTTATATATAAAAAAGTGATGTAATTCATTTTTATTCACCACCTTATTTTAATTATTATAAAGGATTATATAATTAATAGAACCATACTTATAAAATTAATAAGATTATATTAATTATCGAACCACAACGATGTTTAATGGACTAGATCCCTCAAACTGAAACATGCATTGAATATAGAGCAGTTTTCACCTGAATGTTGATTTTCATAAAGAATGTTAATAATAAGTGTTTTGATATTAAATGGGAATTATTATAGCATCCCGTCTTTTTATAATAGAACTTTCATTCCATTACACAAAACTGAGGATCTTTAAGGTTTAGTGTCTTGGAAACAAGGAACATAAAACATGAAAAAAAACATTCTTATTAAACACTTGAAAGGCTTATCCTCATGTTCACCCTAGGCTCATTACTGCATCTCATAACCTGGAGACATACATCCAAAGAAAGGATGATCAGAAGGCCCAGCAAGGGAAACAAGTGAAACATTTTACATATGAACTTGAGATACATCAATAATGTCATGAAAAGAACTTTAAGGCATGAAAATGAAATCATGAGGCATATCATAATAAAAATAAAACATTTTCATAACTTGAAGATGTGGCTGCAACATTTAATATTGACAATCATTTTGTTTCACCAAGGTCCATCCCCAAGGTTTCGTTAAAAATTACCAAGGTTATTCACTAAGGCGTCGTTAAAAATGGTCATCTCTAGAGATTAAGTCTTTACCTAATTGACATGAAAGTAGAACTTCAAAACGAGAAGGGTGAAGAACCACTTAAAAATTCGGCAGCCTAACGGCGCCACTTAAAACTTTAAAATACTGAATTGAAGAGATCAAATGGGGTCTCTCATCATATGATCATAAATGATCAGTACGATAAATTTAGAGATCATAACCCAAAATAATAAAAAGGAACTTTAAGACTTGACATGAAAGTAGAACTTTGAAAAGAATGAGAAGGGTGAAAGAATCCCCTAAAAATTCGGCAGCCTAACGGCGCCACTTAAAACATCATAAAGAGAAATAATGAGAGTAAGAGGGGATATCTCATTATATGAACATAACAAGGGCAGTAATAGGAGTATAAAAGAACATCCTCCAACATAAGAACCTGGAGCATAAAAGGAATGACATAAAAGAGATCACTTGAAAAGAATGAGAGGGGTCAGATCCCTTACCTTAAAATGTAACTCTTAAACCTGAAAGGATGGGACCATGAGGGCTTGGGGGCACCTTGGGAGGACTCCTTGGGAGGTAATGAGACCAGAACTTCGTTGGGGAAGAGTGGGGAGTCGAATGGATGAGAGGAGGGCTTGGTATTTATAGGGAAAGTGAGGGGACAAGGCATTAATGGCCAAGGGACACCTCAAAAGTGGTTTTCTCAAAAGCATGGGCCCTCCCATGGTACATCCCATAAAGTTAGGCCACATGGGGACCCCCACACAATAATTCATCACCCTTGGCCGTCCAACCCTTTAAAAATCTCATGACATCATCATGACACAGTTATGATGCCATTAAACATACCGAAACCCTAAAACTAGATTTTCACTATTCACTGAAAATTCAACTTTCTCAGAAAGATCCCAAAATTTCACCTTAATCAAATATCAATGCTCTGATTTCAAAAATGAACTCCATTTTATAAAAACAATTTTCTAAATATTTTTAATTTATTTTTAAAAAAAATACACTATTCACTGAAAATTCAGTTTTTTAGAAAAAACCACAAAAATTACCATAACATAATATAGGTGCTCTGAGTTCTAAAATGAAATCCATTTTAAAAAAATAATTTTTTAAATATTTTTAATTTAATTTTTAATTAAAAAACACTATTCACCCAAAAAACTAATACTTGAATAATAATTTATGAAACCGTTATTTAACCATTTTATTGAATCACATTACTTAATCAAGGTGCCTAGATTGATTTAAAACTTTTTTTAAGTGAGATTACTAATACATTTGGTCATATTACTAATCCTAATCATAAAATCACTATTCATAATTTACTATTCATCAAAAATCAAGTTGATCTTATTAGACTCCAAATTTTGTACTGAACATAATTGTAGAAGACCATTTTACGAAAATCATTACACATTTTTAACTATTTAAGGTTTTGCATAAACATTTTTAAAATAACCTTTTTCTAAAATTCATCAAAAATATGCATACTATATTTATCCGGTCATTTGAAAATTCATAACTTCATCATAAGAAGAAATCCCAATTTTTATTTAAAACAAAGGATTACACAAGGTAGTTACAGTCTCCTTACATAGCCTCTTATCACACCAGCATAGGACCTAAGTGTAAGGTGTGCTAAGGTGAGAGAGTCTAAGGGTGGCTCGGCCAACATTGCCCGATTAATAATTTCAATCAGTTTGAACTTCTCGTGAAGGCGATTCCGTTCTAGCTTCACATGATGAAGTTCTGCTTGGGTTTGGTCCAGAGCAATGCCCAATGGTGCTACCTCCTTCCCAAGTTCTGTTAGATTGGCTTCGATTGGTCCAAGACTACTAGGTGAGGCCATCAAATCTTCTTTCTATAATAATTAACCAAGATTACTTGTATTTAGAGACAATAATCAAAACATTTTGTTCACAACGGTCATATTGACCGATGGTCATATAACAGTCAGAAGCCAATGGTCTCATTTTAATTATAATCATGTTTATCAAAAAAAACATTTTTGGTGAGTATACAAAACAAAATAAAATAACACATAAAATTAGGAAACAAGATTTATTCAAAATTTCGGGCCGTTACAATCTTCCCCCCTTAAGAAATTGTGTCCTCGCAATTTTAAAAAAATTGGGTTTTGAAATTTCATTGAAAGTCCCAAATCGGAAAAAGAGTCCGTGACACCATTACTTTAAATGAAAGAAAAGGAAGTACAAAGGCCACCCGAGTTTACTCATACTAGGATTCCATTTAGGAAACATGGACATGGAGGAGAAAACAAAGGGTCGCGTCCTAAAGGAGAGTGATAGAAAACATGATTAGGAGGATGTTAACCACCAGAAAATCCCAAAATTATGATGTGTGCAAGCGGTCTTTGATTACCTAGTAGGAAACGTAAACCAACAACATTTTTGTTTTACGTTCCTTTTCATAACTTTGAGGAATTAATTTACAACATAGAACAAAAACATAAGGAAATATATCTACCTTCATGTAGAGTTTCATCCTTTAATAAGTTTCTACCCAAAACTAATATTTTCTTTAAACTATGAGAATTCAAAACTAATTGGTCTCATCAAAACACAAGATTCATCTTCTAGAGAATCACATAATCCACAAAAGATTAACTATCTATTTCTTTTATCATTAAACATTATCCCAAAAACCAAAAGGGTAAGGTAAAACAACTCTTCAAAAAGAAAAAATCCCATAGGAATGGAAACTACTTTTAAATCTTCAAAGTTCCATGGTACTACCCAAAATTCATCATAGTCCATTCCATAAATAACGATCCTTAAAATTCCTCAAAATAAACCAATCTAAGAATGAAACCCAAATACAAGAAGGATTTGATAACATAGTCTTCCAAAATAAACTTCATTGTTCATCTCCAAACAACATCAACCACTCCTAACATCTTATAACAAAAGTATCTAATCTAAACATATTTATCCCAATATAGGTTAATCATTCCCATAAGTAACCTAAATTACTATAAATCCACCTTAAATTCATCGATTCTTCAAATATATGTCAACCTTACTCCTCAATGAAAATACCATTGTAATCTATTTACCACGATCATATAGGGTCCCCAAAATAGTGAACGTCTTCCAAAATAAAAATCATATTTTAATCCCCTAATCATCTCTGTCATATTAATACGGCAATCGTAGCATTTCCTATCACATTGGTTGTTGAGACATGTTCTTCCATTTCCCGCCATTAACTAAGAAAAGAAACTATAATTAGGGGCTTAAATACTTAGCCAATAATCAAGAAAAGAAACTTAAAGCATATAAGGATAACTTGTAGTTGAAAATTATACCCTAACTTGTGATCCCCTAGGTTCCCATCTAGGTTATCCATGATCATATATTCTTATGTGAATATTCATTTTATTTTCTCTTTGTTCCTTTAATAATGGTTCATACTAAGCTTATGAATTTACCAAAGAATATCCCCCGGGAGTGTCGTAACCAAGAGTGCAGCAAGGCCCGTTGTCGTGTACCAGTTCCCGTTCGAGTCTAGATCAAAGCGGTGTTTTCAGGTTTTACCCCTATGTACATCTGTGCTAGAGCCACCTCTACCTACTCGTATCCAGACAGGGATGTATTTGCTTGGCAACCCCTTACTCAATACTCACCAAAATACCAGAAATATTTCCTATATTTTATTTTTTCTATAGGCTTCTTCCTAATGTTTTCATATCCTAATTTCCACAAATAACTAAACCATCCTTTGATACCAACTATAGCATCCCGTCTTTTTATAACATAACTTTCATTCCATTACACGGAACTGAGGATCTTTAAGTTTTAGTGTCTTGGAAACAAGGAACATAAAACATGAAACAAAAAAAACATTCTTCTTAAACACTTGAAAGGCTTCTCCTCATGTTCAACCTAGGCTCATTACTGCATCTCATAACCTGGGACATACATCAAAAGAAAGGATGAGCAGAAGGCCCAGCAAGGGAAACAAGTGAAACATTTTACATATGAACTTGAGATACATCAATAAAGTCATGAAAAGAACTTTAAGGCATGAAAATGAAATCATGAGGCATATCATAATAAAAATAAAACATTTTCATAACTTGAAGATGTGGCTGCAACATTTAATATTGTCAATCGTTTCAGTTCACCAAGGTCCATCCCCAAGGTGTCGTTAAAAATTACCAAGGTTATTCACCAAGGCGTCGTTAAAAATGGTCATCTCTAGAGATTAAGTCTTTACCCAATGCATTGGGGCGCTATCAGGGAGCACCCTTAAATTTTCCTTTATTATCATGTGAGCCACATATATCATCATCAAACATTTCATAAATAACCCATATAGCTTAAAATATATGGGTTTCATCTCATAATCATAACGTTTTAAAAACTGCTTTAAAGACATGATCTTTACGTTACTTTAAACCCACGGAAAGGGAAAGCGGGTATCATGTATGTAAATACCAGAATTTAAAATAGAACATTTATATATATATGTGTGAATACCCCTGTAGAAATAGGACCTTTGAGTATTCACTTTATAACATAAAATAATTTTGAGAACAGAGAGGCATTTTGAGACGAAAATTCTGCAACATAACGGCTATGTTACAAGGTTTTAGAAAACTTTGAAAAGAGAGGGAACATGGGTCGAACAATCATAAGTGACCCATAAAACAGTAGAGGGATAGAATAATAAGTATATATGGACATGGGGATGCAATTTCAAGGACATACCATTTTTTAATGAAAAACATGGAAGGAAGAAAAAAATTAGATTTCTCTTATGAAAGTTCGGCAGCCTAACGGCGTTACTTAAACTTCAACAAAAATGATTTGAAAAGATCAAATAGGGTCTCTCATCATGTGAACATAAGAGTTCAGTATGATATATATTGATATAATTCCCCAACATAATTAAAAAGGAACTTTAAATACTTGACATGAATGTATAACTTTGAAAAGAATGAGAAGGGTGAATGAATCCCCTAAAAATTGGGCAGCCTAACGGCGCCACTTAAAACTTCAAAATACTGAATTGAAGAGATCAAATGGGGTCTCTCATCATATAAACATAAGAGTCCAGTATGATAGATAGAGAGATCATACCCCAACATGACAAAAAGTAACTTGAAATAATTTACATGAAAGTAGAACTTCAAAACGAGAAGGGTGAAGAACCACTTAAAAATTCGGCAGCCTAACGGCGCCACTTAAAACTTCAAAATAATGAATTGAAGAGATCAAATGGGATCTCTCATCATATGATCATAAAAGATCAGTATGATAAATTTAGAGATCATACCCCAACATAATAAAAAGGAACTTTAAAGACTTGACATGAAAGTAGAACTTTGAAAAGAAAGAGAAGGGTGAAATAATCCCCTTAAAATTCGACAGCCTAACGGCGCCACTTAAAACTTCATAAAAAGAAATAATGAGAGTAAGAGGGGATATCTCATTATATGAACATAACAAGGGCTGTAATAGGAGTATAAAAGAACATCCTCCAACATAATAACATGGAGCATAAAAGGATTGAGATAAAAGAGATCACTTGAAAAGAAAGAGAGGGGTCGGATCCCTTACCTTAAAATGTAACTCTTAAACCTCAAAGGATGGGACCTTGAGGGCTTGGGGGCACCTTGGGAGGACTCCTTGGGGGATAATGAGACCAGAACTTCGTTGGGGAAGATTGGGGAGTCGAATGGATGAGAGGAGGTCTTGGTATTTATAGAGAAAGTGAGGGGACAAGGCATTAATGGCCAAGGGACACCTCAAAAGTGGTTTTCTCAAAAGCATGGGCCCTCCCATGGTACTTCCCATAAAGTTAGGCCACATGGGGACCCCCACACAATAATTCATCACCCTTGGCCGTCCAACCCTTTAAAAATCTCATGACATCATCATGACATAGTTATGATGTCATTAAACATACCGAAACCCTAAAACTATATTTTCACTATTCACTGAAAATTCAACTTTCTCAGAAAGATCCAAAAATTTCACCTTAATCAAATATCAATGCTCTGATTTCAAAAATGAACTCCATTTTATAAAAATAATTTTCTAAATATTTTTAATTTATTTTTTAAAAAAATACACTATTCACCGAAAATTCATTTTTTCAGAAAAAACCACAAAAATTACCATAACATAATATCGGTGCTCTGAGTTCAAAAATGAAATCCATTTTATAAAAATAATTTTATAAATATTTTTAATTTAATTTTTAATTAAAAAACACAATTCACCCAAAAAAAATAATACTTGAATAATAATTTATGAAATTGTTATTTAACCATTTTATTGAATCACATTACTTAATCAAGGTTCCTAGATTATTTTAAAACTTTCTTTAAGTGAGATTACTAATCCATTTGGTCATATTACTAATCCTAATCATAAAATCACTATTCATAATTTACTATTCATCAAAAATCAAGTTGATCTTATTAGACTCCAAATTTTGTACTGAACATAATTGTAGAAGACCATTTTTCGAAAATCATTACACATTTTTAATTATTTAAGGTTTTGCATAAACATTTTTAAAATAACCTTTTTCTAAAATTCATCAAAAATATGCATACTATATTTATCTGGTCATTTGAAAATTCATAACTTCATCATAAGAAGAAATCCCAATTTCTAATTAAAACAAAGGATTACACAAGGTAATTACGGTCTCCTTAAATAGCCTCTTATCACACCAGCATAGGACCTAAGTGTAAGGTGTGCTAAGGTGAGAGAGTCCGAGGGAGGCTCAGCCAACATTGCCCGAGTAATAATTTCAATCAGTTTGAACTTCTCATGAAGGCGATTCCATTCTAGCTTCACATGATGATGTTCGGCTTGGGTTTGGTCCAGAGAAAATCCCAATGGTGCTACCTCTTCCCAAGTTCTATTAGATGGGCTTCGATCAGTCCAAGACTACTAGGTGAGGCCATCGAATCTTCATTATATAATAATTAACCAAGATTACTTGTATTTAGAGACAATAATCAAAACATTTTGTTCACAACAGTCATATTGTCCGATGGTCATATAACAGTTAGAAGCCAATGGTCTCATTTTAATTATATTTATGTTTATCAAATAAACCATTTTTTTGAGTATAAAAAACAAAATAAAATAACACATGAAATTAGGAAACAAGATTTATTCAAAATTTCGGGCCGTTACAATTATATATTGTATCATATATATAGATTCAGATTTATTAGATATATATAATAAATCTTAATTTATTATATATGAACAAAAGATCTTATATGATGAAATTAATGATTGGTGGTAAAGGGTTTTGTTTAAATCATAATTTTTATCAGGCATGTTTTTTCTTGATTACCCATTTGGGGAATTATAAAAAATTAATCTTATAATCCCATATATATTTTATATTCATTGGATAATTTTTATGTTTATTATTTTTTCCTTTCATTAACCTCTATTAATTATATAACAATATTGAGTTAATTTATTTTCTATAAAATGACATTATTATCTCTTTGATCGATGAAAGTTTTTTCCATGTTCTTATTCATTTTAATTGTTTCAAGAATGTCATTTAATGTCAATTAAACCATATATTTCTTCCATTTTTATGTCTAAAAATGAATCTTCTTATCACTTTTTAAATAATGAACTTTTGGAATATTTACCATATGGGTGAATAGAATATTTGTTTTAACGTCTAATAAATGACTATATTTTCCACCATCATAACAATTAATTTATTTGATATTTCCATTTTTAATAAAAATATATAATATTATAAATAATTTGGTATTTTAAATTTAATATTTGTTGAAATTATAAGTATATTTCATAATTGATTTCAATGAAGTGTTACAGTGTTTTTAAAGATATATTTCTTTTATGTCAACATCCTTTGATTTATCTAATTATTCAAAGAGATTATTACCTAACGTTACCATATATGTTATTTCTATAGATTTATATTCATTATGTGATTTTGAATAAATCATGAATCAAATTAAATTTGCATTATTTATTCTATGATGAATTCTTTTATGATCATGTGAAACACATATGTACGGTATTCATTATGTGATAGATAGGTCCGTTAAATTTTTCAAATGGATTAGGTAATGATTAGTAACTCAATTAATAATATAGACTATAATTGGGAGTAAACCCGATTTAGAATGTGTCTATGCCCAATATTATAGATTTGACCATGAAATTTGGCTAAATAAATCATGTAATGGTTATTAAAACCAATCCACATTAGGAATTTTTCTAATTTGATAGTAATCGATGTAAACCATAAGTAATAAAATGATTTTCTATGTGTATAAAGGTGAAAGCATTTCCTATTAAGTGTTATTATACCTATGATATTCTCTCATTAAAATTATTTATTAAGGTTGATTCACCACTATTATAAATCATTTATTTTAAAATTATAATGATTTATGCCATGACTTCAGATTTATGATCTATAACTAATTGGGTATAAACCTCAGAAGTTATTTTTATTCTCTCATGCCATTTTACTTATCTCATTCCTGGATATGAACATCGATTATCATCTACCATGTTTACCCTTATTGTTCTTCTGAGAAAACCCATTATTATGATTCAATTCTACCCATGTTATATATAAATAGTTTATGTCAGATATGTTTATGAAGATGAGTATAAGAGAATAACATTGTGTGATACATTGAGTATGTTACTTGAAAAAAGGTTATTATATATCTAGTATCCAAAAACACTAAAACATTATTGTTATAGGGTTTGTGTTATTATGATTTTTTTCGATTATTCATCTAAAATATTTCATTATTTATTTATGTTATCCTCGAGTCTCTTTTGTTTTTATTATAACATAGATTAGTTATTTTTAGTTATTATGTTATAAAAATTATGAGGTTATAAGTTACAAAAACCTTTGAATAACTGAAATTGATATAATGTTATATAAATGTTTAATATTTTGGTAATAAGGTTTCATTATTTAGGACATATAATGACATATCTTCATGTTTATATAAATTATGCCTATGATTAATATATCCTGATACTTACACAGAGTTTTTTAGGTTTAGTCAATGGATAAAACAAGGTGTAATCGTGTTAACAATGAATGTTGAAGAAAATGTAATGATTTTCCCATTGAGAAAATAAATAGAATCAAATATAGAATATAAAAGATTATTTCCAAGCAAATAAAAATCTATAATTAAATGAATTGTGTTAATAATCCAAATGACCAATGGATATACCAACACACCATTGATTTTTTCATGAAAAAACATAGACCACAATTTTATTGGTGCTATGATATACTAGTGATTGGGATATGGATTAAAAATAATGAAAATTTAATTTCCTTTCTATGTTGCTTACTGCCTGAAAATGATGTCATCGAATATATATTTTTGATGGAGAAACATACTAATGTTGGATTCTTATTTAGAATTTGATTATAGAGGAAGATATTGAATGCAAGGAATGATATGATTTTAAGAGTGTTTTTATCAGTAATTACATTCCCAAAAATTTTTATATGAGAATTTAAATGGAATTCATTAACCATAAGGAGAATAATGACAAAAATATTAATTCTTATTTCATCAAAATTTGAATACATGTGATGAATATGTCTAGTTTTATCATCATTCTTCAATGAAAGGTTAATTGGTTTTCTAAAGGTATAAACAAATTATCGATTTTTCCCATATGGTAAATTAATAACAATGAAAAAAACATTCTATGTGATTTCATGTTAAAAATGGAGGGTGTATATTTATAATGTTTTTAGAGTTATGATTATAAGAAAAATATTTATTTTGGATGAAATTAAAATTATGAAACCCTTGGAGGAATGAAAAGTAATCATTCAATATACAAGAAGTGTTGAAATATGCATGGGGAAATTAAAATAATGGAACTATTATATGTTTCCTGTGTGCAAAGGAAGGAATTAAAGAAATTAAATGTGGAATTGATGTAAAGAGAACATCTAATGAAATAATTGTGGATAGATCTCAACTGGATGCACCATAAATACTGAAATTTTAATACAATAATTATTATGGAGAATATTCCAACCAGTGCTCTAATCTAATGGGTAATGATGATAGTAATTTCAAAAACATATTAATCTAGGATATAATGGGAAATTTCATACAATTACAATGGATGGAGATGGACTTGAAAATTTAGCGGTGAAACATATACATATCATGCTCTCTATGACAAAAAATTTCTTATTTTAATTCTCATTTTACCCAATATTTTATATCCCAAAAATTTTATAAGGTTATCATATAACCCACATAATAGTTATATGTTGAATTATTAATGAAAACTCCAAATAGAATAGTGATCATAGATCCTACTAATAGATGTTTTTGGGAATTTTCTTCCACAAAATCATTTAAATCTCCATCTAAGTGAATTTGAAATAACATTTTTTTATATATTGGATCTCTCTACATAAATCCCATAACAATTACTGAGGAAATGAAGTCATGTATTATATTCCCAATCAAACCCTGATTTTAAATCATTTTGAGGATGAATATAAATTTATAATTTATCTAACATCCATTATGTTGGTCTTATTACCTACTCCTTAGGTTTATATATCTTAAATGGATGGGGGGACTAAATGTTGAAGATATGAAAATTTTATAATAATTTTCCAATACATTTCAATAAGAGTTTCATAGTCTAACCATAATTTATGAATATAACATCTCAATAAATCTAATTCTATATGTTATTCAAATTTATAAGACTCCTTATAAAATTTCCCAAATTGATTTATATGAAATTAATTTGAAAATCCAAAAGAATCCTGATTATTGAATCATTTTTCTAAGTATGTTACCATGGGATGCGTGTGTTTCTTTTATTAAGAATATTGATGGGATAATGGGTATATTCATTGATTAGAATAGGTTAACATAATTAAAATCAAAAATAAGTTTCTTGTACCCCATAGTAAGGATTATTATGATCAATTTTAAATATTTTAACAGTTTTCAAATGTTGACCTCCAAACTGGATATCGTCATTTAAGGGAAATAATGGATGAAGTATCAAATAAATTATTTTTTATGAGTAATTGACATTATGGATTTATAGTGCTTCCATTTGTATATACAAAATTTCCTTATATTAATTGTCATAAAATTTTTATACATATTAGATACATTTCATTCAGAACTATTTATAATTTAAATAACTAGGGTTTGGCTATTATTCATAGGAATTAGGAGTCACAGACTCAATTGAATAAATTCTGAAAATTAGTAAATATTGGATATACACATCTTGTATGACATACATGATGTGTTTTCCTCATTCATAGCATGCCTGTAGAGCATCAACCATCCTGTGAATACTTTACATGACCTATAGAATTTAAAATTCATGTACATCCATTACATGATGTGCATATTTAAAATATTAGAATCTATATAAAAGTAAATTACATACATAACATGAAATGGTTGACATGATGTGAAAAGTTTGATAGCCCATGTGGTCAAATATACAAGAAAATTCTTTAGAGGGAATTGTGGATGTTAGCTACCCAACATGCGACCCTATTACATGATGAGTAGATGTTGGGTCCTAGAAACTTAATACTAGTACTCCATATGATTGAGCTACACATCATGTACTCTTCAGGCCTATTTATATTTTGGGCGATCTCTATGCGTAGTAGAATCATACACTTTAATTTTATTTTATTTTTATCTCTATCATTTTCCCCCATAATTCATCATTTTTTATTCCAAACTAGATTTTATTCAATAATTTCAATGTTTAAATGAATTCATTGTTAGTTATTTTCACATTACATCCTTTCTTCACCTTTATCAATTTTTCTTCCATTTTAAATGTCCATTCCAACACTGATCACCATTATGCTTCAACACTTTCATTATTCCACATTATAACTCTATTTATAGTGTTTTTTATGGTTTCTTATGTGTCATAATTCTGGATTAAATATTTTATCATTTTTTTCATTTCTAAAAGGTTTATGATTGGATTTACATTGTGTTTAATTTTTTTGATCTTGATTCTTAATTTCATTAATATGTGATTTTATGTTTCTAAACATTTAAATGAATATAGAAATAATGTATTGTTTTTCTCACCATTTGATCAATACCACTATCTGTAGATAACCTTTCTAGGGTTAGAGGTATATAGTATGTTTTTTGAGAATAATGAATCCTTATATTGGTCCTCAATAACCCTATGGTTATTAATGAATTTAATAATAATTTTTATCACATTTTTTTGCCCAACCTTAACAATGGGAAGTGTAATTTAATGAACCTTACCAAATTCTAGTTGAGAAGGAATGTAAACATTATCCTATGATTCTTTATATGTATAAACTAATCATAATTCACCTCGGTTGTTAGATATACAATGACCATGAAATAGTTTCTATATATATATATCCAATTGTTTGGACTAAAAACAATTGGTTACCTTTCCATCACTTCATATCCTATGGCCATGGATTATCTGAAGCTAAATTTAAGATTATCTTCTATAATGACCCCAAAAATTTACCCTAAACTGTTATTCATTATATTCACTAAATCATAAATTCATATATTTATTAAAAAAACCAATCTATAAGAGTGAACATGAGGAATCCATTCTAAGGGTTTTGTTTTCTTTGTTGCTGACTTACTCGTGATCATCGGGTGTTTAACCCCACACTGTTACTTTAATAAATCATAGTAGTATGTTTTTTTTGAGACTAAAAATTTATAATATAATTAGAAGCCATGGAAATTAAACTATCTCCAAAAACTAAAGTAGATGCTTTTATTAATGGTAGGCTAATGCTTTTTATACTAAAAAAATGACAATGTAATTCTAGTTGATGTTTCCAAAAATTCTATCCTTTTGAAAAGTGATAGGGGACCACTACATTATGGAAAAAACCAATTGGATGAGAGTAAAATCCTCACATAATATGTTTAGGCCTTAGTAAAGAATCTAAAGCCATTCAAGTTACCTAATACACCACTAACACATCTAGTTCCAATGAATAAAATTAAATTCTGTGAAATGTGTGGTGGTCCAAACCAATACCAAAACATTAGGGAAGGCTTTGAGAAACCCCAATTATAATATTTTAATTATTTCAATTGAAATAAAAAAAATCATCATTGATAGCGGCACTTAATGTATTGAAAAAAAACAATAATTAGAGACTAGAACAATATTCACAGTAAAAAATAATGTTTACTTTTAGTAGAAAAGTTGATAGGTTGCCACAAAAGAATCACAGAAAACCTGGGTACCCTGCACATGTTCCATATCTTTTACCATAGAAAAAATTCGAAAAACATTTTCCTATAAATCAACTACTTTCACTGTCTAATTATTAGTAGTATCAACATGCTCTGCATATACCACCATAACATGCATAACATCTCCAATCCAATAATGATAACTGACTAACTTACATCATGTAAATTAAAAACAAAGGTATAAAAATCATGAAACTGAGAAATAAACCCACCAAAATTCCCATAAAAACCTCGTGCATCAAATGTGGTATATTTATAAGACATTATCTTATCACCTAGTGGGTACATTCCCCTATAATTCCATGGATCATCCAAGGGAGTAAGATAATGTTTCATGTTTCAGGAGAGAACAGATGATGATATTTCAATATCTATACATATATGAGAGAATACTATTATAAGAATATGGTAAAGATAATTAGAAGAGAAATCAAATAATATAATCAAATAACAAATCCACCATATAGGGATTTCCTAGAATGGAAAATGTGTATATTTCTATTGCACTATACAAGCTACCTCTCCAATTTTCTGAAAGGATGAAATAAACATAGATGGATGGAAAATGTAAAAAATTCCTTGAGATGATCAAAAAAATTCACATCAGTATAATTTCATCAAATGTAACTTCTCAATTTCAATTTAATAAAAAATATTCAATGATTTTATTTCAGAAAAAATGAAGATATAGGACTTAGGAATCATCATCATAAATGATGAATTATACATGGTTTTTTAGTAACCTTCCGGGAAAAATGAAACATCCCCAATGTTTCTCAATTCCTTGCACATAAAAACATAAAATTTTGAGAAATCATTGTGTTATATAAATGAATGTAGAAATATAATTCATATGTGTGTCTTCATGAAGACGGGGATCCGGGTATTAAAAAAATCAATAGTGACACTCTAACTTAATGACCGCTCAATCCTGAACCCTCTGGCACTGCTCGACGATGACTTAGGGTTGGAAAAAAATTACCCACTTCATTCCTTCTTCAGGATATGTAAAGTGAAGGAATTGTTCCCTAAATCATTATAATTATATTCCACTTCATTGCAAATTCACATATTGATTTTAATTGATAGCAATTTTTATTCATTGATTGTAAAGAGCGGGTTCTGTTCAACTTTGAAAAGAAAATTTAAAATTTAGACGAGTTACTAGATTTTGAATCCATCCCTTCTACGGATAGGAAAGATGCTTAATTGAGTAGTAGGATAAAAAATAAGAAACTACCTTCTATTCACATGTGGTATAGTGTTCTATAGAGTGAAAATTACACTTCACCTCTCACAAAGAAGGTCACCGTACTTTTGGCTAATTTTGTTTTCAAAAATAATTATAAAAAGGCTCTAAACTCAAAGTTGAATTCATATACATTGAAACATGTATAGATATAGAAAATAAATAATTTTATAACTGGGAGGCATCCCATGGTAGGTTAAATATGCTAGAATATGATATATTATTATTAATTCATGTTTAGTGTTATGGGATGTTCTTTTAATATGAACTGTGAAAGAAATGGTCACCCAAATTCTAAATACACACCATAATGAATGAAATGAATTATAAATATCAAGGTCCTGAAAAAATAAAAAATAATTGTGGTTTACACGTCAGGTAGACCATACACACCATGTAAATTTTGATCACCATTAAAATCCTAAGAACCATATGCTCAAAACCTGCCTCCCCTCACATTCTCCTCACTATGTGAAAACCCTCTATGCTGGAATCCCCTATTCTGCTGATCCTCACACTAGTGCTCCACCATCTTCATCTCCTCTCCATATTCTCCATCATCTACACCTTCCTCGTACTCTACCATGACCTAAATGAAGTCTATTTTTAAACATCATTCCTAACCGTTTTTCTGAGCATGAAGATACTCAACTTGCACCAAAGTGACAGAAGGCTTCACCTTCTCCACCATCTTTAAAGACATCCTCTTAGACTCCTACCACTGCCTCTACATATTATTCTGCCTATGATGACTCAAAACCTTCATCTGGAAGGTCTTCAGGAACAACTTGATCTCACCTTTCATCCTTTCACATGATTCTCTTGATTGGAGAACCATATTTTGTTATTCAATCTCTAGGATAATTCAATGATGTTTAACAAGAACTTAGACTGTGCAGTTCTCAAGAACATATAAATACACTATAAGGTGATTAGACTTATTGTTTAGCTACAACTATGACCCTTCACTCAACTGCATGAGGATAAATTTAGGGTTATATTCCTTGAGTTCATGGCCACCATTGAGGTGGGAATTGATTTTTCTATTCCACACTCATAGGTAGGCCATGAGAGCTCAACATTGTTGATGTGGGTATTGGTCTCGACATGTACTCAAATGAGTTTATCAACTCCCCATTATTCCCTAAATTTCAGATTGATCACAACAAGGATGATGCATCCCAAATATGGGAGAAATTTTTAATATGCACTCAATGTGTTTTGGACATTCACATAATGAGTAACATTATGTTATAATGTTATACCCTTTAGATCAATCACGATGCCATGGATCATTCATGGATCACATGTGGTGATTATCATGAGATCACAAGCCAAATCTAGGTCATTATACTGGCCTCATCCATTTGTTTCCCATCTATCAAAATGGATAGGCATTTCAGCAATTTCTTCTAAACAACTACATGGTGTCCAAGGTACAATTTTATGGGGATCCTTCATCTCTCTTATAGTTAGGAACCTCACTACCATAGATGCCACCATACCTCTCACATCCCTTACCTTGATGGAGAATGTCATCCTGGGTTTTCTACAAAAAATGGTTCTAATGATGAATGATTAAAGAATTTATTATTGGGTGGTGGAATATTATGATGATGCTGATGAAGATCAAGATTTGAATGAAACTAAACCTCCCTCCAAGGCCCATGTATCTACTAACACAACTATTATGACTATAACCACCACCACCACACCTTCCACCCCTATTACCATTATCCCGAACAACACATCCATAACTTCACTTTTTCCTATTTATACCACCAACACACATATACCTAACACATTTCCATACACCGCATCCATGCCATTTGAATTAGGGATTTCTATACAGTGTGTTTAAGGAACCTATGGTGGGTTTTCTTCTACCTATACATTATATATATTGAGATTATAATATTTACAACCCATAATTTTCCACCATCCTGTACTTCCAATCACTTAGAATCATTATACGGACCTTTGTCTTCCCTATACCAAAACTAGATACCATTCAACCAAATCTAACTTCTGGGCTTAGCGATCCTTCCACCCAATTGGAGAAACTTTTGGTGTATACTATATATGGTTAGGGCCCAACAATTCCATATCCATAAAAATTGTCTTTAATCAATCCATTATTCATACACATAGCCTCCATTTGGATCAGAACCTCACCACAATAATCATAAACTGATCTACTTTCTAGCCACATGATACCCACCTCCATGATCAATCACCGACCACCTTCCACCATTAATGGAATAAAAGTGGTGGGATAACTGCAAGAGTCCACTACATGGGAGGTGATTTCTTAATTGGCTATAAAAAATATTGATTTCACTATTTATTTTTTTCTATAACCCTTTCTATTTTCTACTTTGTTTGGGGGTTATTTATTTACTACATTTATTCTTCTTTTATTTCGTGTATTATTGATGTTATATATACATGGGATAAATTTGTATGTCATTAATGATCAATGTCTAATTTTCATTTTATTACTACATTAATTTATCCATGTATAGATATTGTCACTCATCTATTGTAAGTTATTATCATATCACGACGTAGTATTACACCCTTCATCGGATGAATCAGCATCAGGCTAACATCGAGCTCCATCTTAGAGAACTCTCACTTGAGATATATGCTCAGCAACGGTCCCCACTAACACATACAAGGATACTATTCATTCTAAATGAGATTTATGTTCATTATACACTTATGTTTGTTACTCTATCAAATAATCCTCATAAGATCTATCACATAACTAAAAGTTATTATAGAATACAACACACCTCCATGATGATGGAAAAACATAACTACTTCTTTAGTCCACTAATCTGGCTAATAATGACCTATTAGTGTTGTTTGGCAGGAAACCATTTTTTAATTTCTTTATTTTATGTAAAGTTCTTATATTATAAGTTATTCCTTTTTTATTTCCAATTTTTTAATCTAAAAACTAAAATCCATTGTACTAATATAGTAAATATATTTGAGTGTATTCCTCCTAATTTTTAATGTATATATTTGCTCAATTTTTTCTTCCTATTTGGTTAATACAATGGACTACTGTTTATCTAGTGCATGTATTTTATTTCTAAAAAACTTTTCAGGTCACAAAAATTTCACTCAACATCCAAAATGTTTCCCCAAGGAATTAAATTCACTATAGAGATATATTTATATCCAAATTTCAAATTTTTAGTTCTTTTTTGTCTGTGATTATATTTTTATATCTCACATAATGTCATTAACAAAATATAGCACACTCTTTAATTTTATGTGTTGGGGAGTCTTTCTTGTGATATTTTTCTGATACACTTGGATTATTTAATGGTTTCCTTTATTTAGGATACGTTTTTAATTGAAATCATTCATTAAACTAGAAATCACATTAAACTCATTTATATAAAATAAATTTTTATGTGAATATTTTTGAAATATATTTTTTACTCCTTTTTATATTTTTTAAGATAATTTAGATGTTGAGAAATTTAATTATAATTTTAGATTATTGAAATTAATTTTTAATAAATTTTAATTGGATACTATTAATTGATTTATTTCATGTTATTTTATCCTCACATACCTGATGGAATTCAATATATATACTGTAATATTCTTTAATGAGAAAATTTCTTGAGAGAAAACCGGGACATGAAAAACTATCATAACTTGCATTAATATCTTGTTGAGGAAATAATTGAAAAATACACTTTTAATAAGATTAATCCATTCATTTTTTATCCAATTTTTCATGAGAACAAACAGAAATTTTCTTTCTCTAGCTTTTAGTATCCGTGAATAACCATTTTAGGATGGATACATTTCAAGATTTTATCCCTTAATACTCTACTTCTGGTACGATGTGTGACTAAATTTTGATAAAGTGTAGGGGGGTTTTCAATGATGATGGACATGAGATGTTTTTATTAAGAAGATGTGTTGTTGAAAATTACCAGTTTACTATGTTGTCGTTCGTGGTAAATTTTTTCATTTTTATAGCCAACCTATTCCATTGATAAAATAAATATAAAAAAAATAGATATTGGTTTCTGTAGTAATAAGATCAAAAATCACCATTAACATATTCATGATTCATATGATAGATCATATGATGAAGGATGATGGATGTGAGATATGGTCTAAATAATAATTTTGAGAATGAAATAAAATAGAAAATGAAATTAAGATGGTAAATTCATGATACTCACTTCACATATTCGTGAAATAATAAGGAGCTATTTGGATCATGTGAATCATCAAAACTTGGATGAGTTACTGTTTTTTCACTAATAATATTTATCATGCATTATAATTTATATATTAACCACTTTTTGAGTTTTATTTTTTTAATCTTTAGCCACCTACCCTAATCCATAGAGAAATATGAACCATTTTTCAGAAGAACCCATGATTGAATTTTTATTTTTATTTAAAAAGTGGATATGACAGAACCAATTCACACCTATGGATATGAACATGTATTCATGGTATTTGAATAACTACAAATTATTTTTTCACCTTGGCTAATGGGTGAAATTTTTATTCTAAGGTAAATTGTAAAAATGGGTAAAGTTTCTATGAAATAGTGATAAAAGTTTAATTAAAGGATGAAAGAAACTGAATAATGAATGTAACTATGATGCACGACTGATTTTAAAAGTAGGATTGATTCAGGAAGACTGAATTTTATCACGTTGACTTAGTTTTATTTTCTTTGATGTAATAGATGTTTCTTGTTTGAGAAATTGTTTCCTTTGGAATCCATGTTGAGATGTTTTTTGATTGAGAACAATAAATTTCTCATGTGTGGGTGAATATGTTAAGATGAAAATATTTTTACATATTGGATAAATTTATTTAAGTTTTATTATTTATTTATTAAATAATTTCCTACGTTATTGTTTTTTTTTCATAATAATTATGAATTACTATATAAATGGAATAAATCATGAAAATTAGCCAAAACTACTTCAGACATTGTGTATTAGTTTTATGACATGTAGTCTTCATTCATATCATGCTGATAGAACCTCGTCCATCCCATTAAAACATTTCATAATGTAAAACATTTAAAAGATGTGTACATACAATACACAACATTCATATTACAAAGATTAGAAACCAGATATTTGAATCAATTACTCGATGTGAAAAGGTTTACATGATAGGAAATGTTTGAGGGATCACCTGGTCATAGATACATCAGATTGTCCAAATCAAATTTTGTATCTTAGTTACATACCATAAAACCAACTTACATGACATGTATATGATGGGAGAAATCCACATGAACTTGTAAATGACGTGATGAATTTTCACGTCATATGTGTAACATCCAAAGTTTTAGTAAAGAAACACTATGTTCTATATCTTACATGATACGATACATCGAGCTTAAACAAACAAATAAATTATATTATTTAAATGTTATTTTTATAACCAATCCCTTGTATTGGAAGAAAATGAACAGTATCAACTAAATTATAAAATATTGATTAAACATTTTTAAATAATGATTCATTTGTTTCCAAATTTATTAGAAATGTAAATAAAAACTAATTCAATATATATGATGTATTTTTATGAAATCAGATTTAAAAGGGAATAATTGTGTTTATAAAATCATATCACTATTCATAGTAATTTATGTTTTATATATATAATGTAATGTTTGAAATTAATCATATATTCATTCTAGATATGATATAATAAAAAAATTAATTTTTTGGATAAGAGAAATATTTTTAAAAAAAATTACAGTTTTACTGCCTTTTGATGGAGACCCATTTTTAAATATAGTTTTTTTTATTTTTATATATTCTATTTGAAAAAATAAACTTCTTATTTATAATTCGGACATCAAAATTTACATTGGTTTATTTTTTGTATTTTTATTAAAAATTATCAATTTTAATGAATAGTGAAAATACTGCTTTTTAATTCAAAACTAAATTTTCATCTAATTTATTTATACAGTTTATTATCATTTATGTGGTTTGAAAGATCAGTTTTATTAATATTTTTTAATTTTTTCAAATTTTGTTTAATGGATGCAATTTTACATTTAAATTTGATATAATCCGGAGACAATATTTTGAGGGTTTTAACATTAACGATCTTTTCTTATCATTTTAACAACGACAATTAATTTAATATTAATTTCTGCAACTTTTGTGTCTTGAATTTATAGAAATGGATTCCATATTTGGAATCAGAAGGTCCAAATTATTTAAATAGTTCTATTTTTTAGGCATTATGAATAGTAACTTCCTTAATTATTTTTGTTTACCATGGTTAAATGGTAAATGAGGTAAATAAGGGTAAAAAGGAATATTATAATAATATAAAACTACGCCAACACATATTCTAGTACTTGTGGATGGGATATGGCTAACCAAGAGCATCCTTGGGTTGATTTAGGACCCCATGGAGCCACTTGGATGTGGTAATGACATGTTATATTAATTAATTTAATCTAACGAGAAATATAACACAAACATGTATCTATTACTAAAATATTTTTAATATAGTGTTATATAACTGATCTCTTTGAATATAAATATTCATTAAAAATATAAAATGATTTCTATATCTTGTAATTTTCTTTATAATTTTTATACATTAAATAAACAAATTTATTTATGACACAATTATGATGCAGTGATTCCATTTTTAATGAAAGATTCAAGTAAATTATATTATAAATATTAAAATAAATTTAATTTTTACATTTTGATACCATTAATTTTTTTATATATTATTATGACATTTTATCTTATATTTAATGTAGTTTTTTATAAATAATAAATTTTTTTAATTTTTTTAATAAATAATTACTAAATAGTGTAAAATTGACAAAAATGATTTTTTAAAACTAATACTTTTTTATTAGATGATATAATAGTAATAAAAATATTATATTAGGCCAATTGACTTATATGATGTATCCAAAGACATTAATGATCCAATTGAGGTTCTGTTGACATTTTATATTAAGCATATTAACCATATAGTGCACAATACACGAATACATGGTAAGAGTTAATTTATTTAACTAAGGGTAAATACTGAAATATAAGGTTAAATATATAATCTAAAATTTTCTAGAACCTATTGGTAGAGTGGATTTTGACCCATCCCCAATTTATACACTAAATATATCAAAATGGAACTATTATAATTCAAAAATCAATTTATAAAAAAATTAATATTTTATGACTTTCCTAAAGTTCCCCTCCTCCCTCTTATAAAATGCCACCAACTCTACCCACTTACTCACACCTATCAAGACCTTTTTCTCACCCGAATTCTTCTAAAATAAGATCCCAACATCCCTCCCTTCCTCCTAGAAGCCTTACCTTTGGTAGAAAAAAACTCTAGGAAGCCATTTGGCTCAAATCATAATTAGTTACCCGATTTAGAGGCAACGACTTCTCTCAAGCTCCTTTTAGTTTTTTCCTTCTCAAACCCCCTAACATATATTTTTCCATTATTATATAACAAAAACAACATCCTCAATATACTAGTATTTTTTTATGATAATGTTTTTACCTACACTTTCGCACGCCTCTATCTAACGGATATAGAACATACTGTTTCTGTGTACGGTGAACTACTACCTCACAAAACAATGATTGTTCAATTTTATCCTACCAACTCTCATAGTGGACATTATCATTGAAATTTATATATATATGATATATATTATATTTATATTGACACAATTTTTTCATGTAATTTTTATTTATAGCATTTTTTTATTCTTACTATGTTGTGTAAATAAGATAATTTTTTTGATGAAGTGTGGAATACCGCCCCCTCAAAGCGATGTGACTCATTACCATTATAAATGAAATGTATATAAGATGGTTTTATTAATTTTATGATACATAAAATCTATAAATATAATACTTGTATTATAATATTCATTTATATCATTTAATTATTATTCTTTTAATATGAAAAAGAAATGAAAGCATTGTTTTTGCATACATAAGACCTACAATCTCCAAGAATGATGAATTTAATTTTGTAACTCCAAATATTAAAGATATTATAAATATATATATTTTATATATTTGATATTTAAATTATGAATAATATTCTATAGATGATGACATTTGGACTACATGAACAATTTACATCAACACACGTTCATTTTTTGACTCATGTACAGAATATCAACCAAACATCCGATATGAACGTAAATAATTATGTAATTTTCATAACATAGTAACAAATAATATAAAAGGAACAAAAATATTAAAAAAATTTATTAAAAAATTAAAAATAAACATATTTTTATTATTTAGAAACATAACTATTGAACATGATGAGTTTGACTCACGATAAGGGACTTCATCTAAATATCCTTTCGTTGAGGCGTTTTTTGATGTTATAAACCAACATCTTTAATAATGTGTATAATAAACCCCCATTACATTTAATTTCATTCTAAGGGAATCATTTTTATATGAAGCGTTTTACTAAAAAACAATAATAATAATGTTTTTAATATATACGATGATAATGACTCCTCCATCACCGTAATAGTTATTTAATATTTAGCTTCCTATATAAGATTTAATGTTTTTAAATTGAAAAGAAATCCCTTATTCCCATTCTGGGTGTTTTTTTAATGAAAGTGGTTTTGAAAGTGGATTTACTATATGAATATCTTGAAATAATATCTTGTTAATTAAACTAATATTTTATAAGTAAAATGATGATAATTATAATCTTTTACGTGTTATTATTATATAATTATACATTGAAAATTGATGGGTGGTTATGTGATAAACTAAAGATGAGTGGTTATGTGATAAACCAAATATGGGTTGTTTCATGATAAACCAAGGACTGGTGGTTATTTCATAACCTCCATTGCATTGGGTATGGAAGTCAGTTATATGGCTTTTCGATTTAGTGATATGTGTGGAAGTCAACCGTATTGTTATTCCATTTCAGTATTTTTTTGTCCCATCTTATCATTATATTTTATATGATTCTTTATATGGGATTTATGGTAGTTTTTTTGTTACAAAAAGTGTAAGTAGTGAGTTTATTTTAAGTGAAGTTTTTTTCTACTTCTTATAGGTGAAAATTATTGCATTATGATAAATTATCAATGGATCACTTATTTTTGAACGAATAATGATTTTAACTCATTGTGTATCCCATATAAAGATTATTATTCCCATCCAATGTTTTGAAATGTTTTTCATAGGACGTAAAGAAGAATATAGTCAAATATGAGATCAAGGAAAATTCATATTATTTATATATGAGAAAAACGTTTTTTATTTTTAAAAATGTTGATGTTTAATAAAAATACTAAGTATAAGATTATACTTATAATATTTAAGTTGCTATTTATGAGTTATGACCTACTGATCTAAAGCTATAAACTTGAAAATATCATCAATTTGAATTCTTGACATAACTCAAGATTATGAATTTTTTTTTTGGCCAGGTCCTTATAGTTGGTATCAGAGGCTAGTTTAGATAACATTAGAAGTTAGGGTGTTACATAATTATAAGTAAAAAAGATTTATATAACCATTGTGGTCAGAATATTAGAAATCGTCATTGTTATTTGAGAAAAATTTAATGAGTTTGAGATAACAAGGATGCATATATCATAATGTCTATCTTCAACATATAAAGTATATGAAGAATTTACTGATATACTCACACTATCATTTTTGGTTTTAGTAAATGGCTAGATCTATTAGGCACCAATGTAATAATGGATGCGAAGGAAACTATGGTGATTTTCTAAATAAAAAAGTTAATTAATTGGGAGATTCAATGTGAACTCGTGTGGTTATTCTAAACCAATTATCTAGAGTCATTATTGACCACATGATCCTTGGTAATTTTTTCTAAGGCATCATATATATGAGAAACGAATCTCTATAGATGTTTATGAAATAATCATAAGGATATGTATATTCAATGACAAATGTGTCAAGGATGTGGAAAGAAACAACTAGGAAATGTTTCAAAGGTAAGGAAAGATTTTAAAGATGTGGTAATGATGTACATAAACCAATAAAATTGCATGAAAAAAAGAAGCGTTGGGTTGAATCTAGGAATGTTAAAGTTGTTCTTTCTGAGGGATCAATTGAATGTTTTAAATGTGGTGTTCATGGTCATTTCTCAATGAAATGTCTTACGATGAATGTTCAAGAAAAGGATCACTAGGACGATACAAATATATGTTTACCAATACCTAATTACATTCCAATTAAATATAAGGAAACTAAAAATGACCTATGAATGAAACAGATTATTTCTTAGCTCATGTTTTTACATTATTAAATATTAACTAATTATGCATGTTTTTATGAAATAATTATTGAATAATAAGAAGATAAAACATGGATAAAGGATCATGAATAATTTTCAATTATTAATATGTCTACATTTTAGGAATTTAAGATTTATATCGGATGTATGGATGATGATATGTTTAACATTATGTATGATGGGATTACATTGGGAATGTTATAAGAATTATATAGTTTTACAAAAATGAAAACCCACAGGATAGGCGGAAAAATCGTCACGTCCGGCAAGGCTGTGGGAATCAAACCCACAACCGAGGGGTGAAAAGGAAGAATCATCTACCACTAGCCTATGTCAATTTCCTAGTTAGTATGACTTACTCTCATTAGTTAAATGATTTTATGGATTAAGAATAATTTGATTTTGTAAACTTATGTTTTATCAAATGGATATCCATAGTATAGGAAAATGATTTGTTGATTATGTGGTAAATGATAATTTGGAAGACATTTAATCTGTTGGGAACACTATAAGCCTAAAAAAATTTGAATGTCATGGGATTTCATTTGAGGATTAATGGTTGAATTTGAGTTCGGAATAATCTATGTTTCTATTGTGGACATATGTCGATTTGGGTTATTTGTGGAATTATTAAGCTATCATAGAGAATATGTGATTAGGTTAATTACTTTTAAGTATGGGACTTTAATAGTAGTAGATGGTATTTGGAGATAAATGTTAAGCATAATCATGGCAGACTATGTGATCAAATCCTTCTGAATTTTTGGATTCAATCATAGTTTTCATTTTTTTGAGGAATTTTATGGACAGTTTTTTCTGGAATTGTCTATATAGAACATTGGTTTTGTTTTTGAATTTTAGAGACTAAAAGTAGTCTTTCTCCTTATAAAAGATTATTATTTTTGGTGGATTATCTGATCTTGTACTAACCATTTTTGTTTTGTATAATGTTTAAAATGTGGAAAAATAGATAGTTAACCTTTTATTGGATGATATGAGTTTTTATAAGTTGATTACAGTGCTTCAGGTGTGAAAATAATTCATCTTGAATACTCATAGTTTAATGAAAAAGATGAGTGTGGTGGAAATTCAAAAATAATGATACTATACAATTTATGTTAGTATATTTAAATATGTTCTTATTATATGTAGTAAAATAATTCCTCAACATTGAGAAAAGGATCTTAAAATAAAAATATTTTCCATTTAGTTTTCCTACTGCAAAATAGAAGACCGTTTAACCCATGACATGATAGTGGTTTTTTAGATGTTAACATTCTCTGAATTCTATTTCCTATCACTATCCATCAGAACATGACACATATTTTTTCTTCTATATCCATTTTATCTAATATGAAACCCTGGTATGTGTTATCTCGGGTGACATTTGTACTTCAATTTCTTTCTTTTAAAGTGGGAGTTTTGTTAACCCTTTTTCCGATGTGGGTTTTTAATAAAGGTATTTCGAAAGTCATACCCTATTTACATACCAAAAATTCTAATTATGAGGATTTAATTTATTAAGGGGGGATGTAACATATCAAATTTTAATAAATAAACACCATATTCAATAACATACATGATACAGTACTTGAATCTTAAATGAACAACTATATTTCATTATTTAAATGTTACCATTTAAAATTAGCAGTTGGAATGGAATTAATGAATAGTATTAGCTAAATTATTAAAATATTATTTGCACATGTTTAAATTGAAGATTCATTGGTTACCAAATATATTAGAAATGGAAATAAAAACCAATTGAATATAAATGAAGTGTTTTAATGAAAACCTTATTTAAAATAAAATAATTATGTTCAT
Organism: Viscum album; assembly: GCA_963277665.1. Taxonomy (NCBI): domain Eukaryota; kingdom Viridiplantae; phylum Streptophyta; class Magnoliopsida; order Santalales; family Viscaceae; genus Viscum; species Viscum album. The sequence goes on from OY728128.1 coordinate 333,220,114, forward strand.
AAAATCATATCATAATTTATGGATTTTTATATATTATATATTAAATTTAATGTGTAAAATTCATATTATATTTTTTTCTAGATATGATATAATAAAAAATCCAGTTTTTTCAGATAAAAGAACTATTTTTCAAAAATAATAGTTTTACCCCTTTTTAAGGGAGAATCATTTTTAAATCAAGTTTTTTTCACTTATATATATTATATTTGACAAAATTAACATCTATATTAGAATCAGGACATCAACATTTAGTTTCGTTTTATATTTGGTATTTTTATGATAAAATTCATATTATAATGAATAGTTAAAAATATTGTATTTTAATTCAAAACTACTTTTTCATATTATTTATTTATATACTAATATTACCATTTTAATTGGTTTTAATGTGTAATTAGATTATGTTTTTATCATTTAATAAAATTGTGGTCATTGGAAGTAATTTTACATTGAATCTTGATATAAACATGAGTAAATATTTTAATGGTTTTAATTTTTTTAAAGTCATTTTATCCTTTTAACAATGAGAATTAATTTTAAATTAATTATGTAGAAACTTGGGTATTCCCTGTTATACATTGGAATATTCCAATGAATAATTATAGAGCTATGCACAAAGACGGTGTGTGATTCTGATGCCCCATGTGCCCGGAATAAATTTTATAAAATATTAAGTATTTTTATATTATGCACGTGACAGAAATGAGGAATCTCTCAAATGGTAGTTCAGATTAGAAATTTGAGGGCACAATTTCATCTCAAACATGCCTATTACTCTAGATGGTGAGTATGTTTTTCAGGCATGGGCCTTCTTTGGAAAATGTTTTGGAGGGAATTTTCATGAAAAAATAAATTTACTTATTTATGGATTTCGGCTCAAATAACTCCTGAACATAGTCTCAGATTGAAATTATGAGCCCATTGTTATGTTCTAAACGATGATTTTACCCTTGGTGTGCCCAAATCCTTTCCATTCTAGAAGTTTTGGTCAGGTGCGTTAAATGGTTGTTTAATTAATAAATTAATTAATTAAACATAAAACTATTCCTTCTCCTCCCCCACGCCATAAACGCTTGTAGGAGGAAAACCTCCTCATCCTCCTCCTCGTCCTTCGATGATCCAATCCATGAGGTCCCGTCATATTCTAATTTTGATGGTGGATTCTCTCAGATCGAGCTGCACTAGCTTCAGAGCACAGACCTGTCCACAAAGTGTCGATATTTTCCCCGCAAGATAGGTGGTTTGATCTTGGATCCCATCCTCCCATTTGTATGCACCGTTTTCTACATTTTTTTTCTTAAGTCTATATAGATCTAGTCATGAGGGTCTCAGAATAGGTTTTAGATATATTTTGGGGAACTGGGGTGCTCCTGGTGGTCTGCGGAATCTCTTGCAGCAATTTCCAGTGAGGCAGGCGGCTTTGACGGCATTCGGCGGGTGGCGTGGCAGTTCGGTCAGGCAACGACAGTGCTTTCTGGTTTGGCAGTGGTGGTCTGACCAGAATGTTCCAGGGGTTTTTAAACCCTCATAATTCACAAACAGGATGTCCAATTTGTGAGCCATTTGCGGCGATGCGATTCATGCCTCGAGAAGGACCCTTTGAGCATGTTTTGGGAATTTTTTGTGTTGGAGTTTTGGCCCACGACCATGAAACGTTTAAATAATATTATTATTTTATTATTATTCGTCCTTGTCCTGCCATAACTTCTACACAAATAATTCGATTGACGCACCATCCGTAGCGTTGAAACCCTGATGGTAAAGTAGTTTTTTCACGATATAATTTATGTATTGGGACTGAGATTAGGTTTCAGGCTCCACGAGGCCCGGTTTGTGGCGTTTATAAAGAAACATGACTTATTCTTCAGGTGTTTGTTTTTGATGAATGAGTAGTCAATATCATGCATTTTTTCTAGGGGAACTCAATGGTGTTATCCGCTTAATGCGTTTTGGAACAGAGGAATGGGGCCAACGGGGCACCACAGCAGCGTTTTACTACTTTTTCATCAGATGCCTATTTAAGGAAAATGAATATACAATACTGTGTGTCATTCTGTATAGAATGTAGTGGTAGCCTCGATTTGGGCCTAAGTGGTGTGTTTTGTGGCGATGTTGTATATATATTGGGTTTGTGATGTTTGGACTACTAGCAGTTGAGTGAACTCCCTTGGTTCATTCCAATGAGGGTTCTTGTGGAATTAAAACATCAGTATAGGTTTGTGATCCCCTTGATCGGTTGAGTTCTGCTAGAGTTGTGTCATCCATCCAGTGAGGTCGGGGAATGATCCTCTAGATTTTTTCCCTAGACCGGGTTCTTGGTATCATTGTGAACAACTCTACACTGGCGATGATCACCTATCTAGTTGGACAACCCTATAGGGTTGGTGGCATCATCAGAAAAATGATCCCATACACAGTGGGTGAAAATATTACGGTTAAAGTATTTTCAGTTATACGATCCCCTACTCAGCAAGTAGTTAATAGTAGGGTTAGAATATCATTGTCTATATGATCCCTTACTCAGCATGGGGTTTATAACAGGGTTATGGTATCATCAGTAATGTGATCCCCTACCTAGTTTGTGGTTTTTGTAGGGTTTGTAGTATCATTATTTCATTCCCTTACATCTCAAGTTATACCATATGGGTTTTTCGGCATCATAATGACCACCTTTATGTGGCCGAAGATCCTCTATCTGAGTAATGTGATCTATGGAATGTCAAATCGGGTTGTAGTATTCCCCAGTAGATCCTTGTAGTGATCCCCAATATGTGAGATATTCATTTTACCGAGGTGGTTTTTGTTATCCCCTAGCGTACCCTAGGAGTGATCCCCTATCCAATGAGTTTGGTGTTCCATTGTTTCTGTGTGACGTTCTCAGTGACAATATTAGACGAATGTGTTCTCTCGGGTGGGCCATATGGGATGGTGATGTAAGCTGATGAAGTGTATCGCATAGATGACTATCATTTAGGATGAAAGAGATCATGGAGTGTGTTATCCGATTATGTGTATTCCTTAGAGACTTGAGTAGAACTTGTCACTAGCGATGAGGTCAAAACCTCCCGAGGAATGGCGCTAGATACGGGTATATGTATTGTGTTTTTTGGGTTTACCTTATGGTTTTGTCATATCTTCGATGACATACCCTATTCTTTGATTTGACTGGTTGAGTTTAGTCAAGGATGGTCTCGAGATGTATTTTCTCCCCCATTAGGGTTCCCCCTTTTTCCCACACATGTTTTGTGTCTTGTGCATACCACAGACCATTCGACGGAGTACCAGGAGGACCCAGAGCAGGTAAATCATAGTTAGCTAGATCGACCAGGGAGTTTACTAGAGATGAGATGAGGATCATTCTAATGGGTGCATTTGATAGTGATCCCCTCCTTCGGAGAAGTTTGGATGCTTTTACAGTTTTTTTCAGTGGGCCTTGTATTTTCCCTTTTGCACATTTTCTAAACCTTGGTTGTGGGATAGATGTATGCATGCATTTCATTTTAGTTTTTATATATCTCTGCATTGTTTCATAGAAGATTATGTTGGTGTTTTTTCACATGAACCTTAGGATAAGGCCTTCCATGCGTGTGATATCCTACTCGGCGCTAGTCGCCAGTCCCTGGCCTATTGGAGGCGGGCTTGGGGAGTCACGACTTGAGCTCTATTGGGCAGGGTCGTCACAAATTACCGCTACTTCTATATTTTTAATTTTTAAAAATGGATTCTATATTTAGATTTAAAAGTTCCAAATTATGTAAATAGTTTCCTTTTAATTATTGGACTATATGAATAGCAACATTAGTAATTTTTTTATTTACCATGGTTAATGGGTAAATCTAGTAAATAATGGTAAATAATAAATTTATAATAATATAAAAATTTCCTAACAAATGTTATATTCTTATTGGAAGAGATCTGGATGACTAGGATCATCCTTGGGTTGATTTTAGAACCCCATGGGTCCACGTTGATGTAATAATGACATGTTATAATAATTAATTTAATGTAAAGAGAGATATAACATAATCATGTATCTTTTACTGAAAAATATTTAATATAGGTTTTATAACTGATATATTTGATTATAAATAGTCATTAGAAATAAGAAAATATTACATATATTATGGTATTTTATTTATAAGTTTTATAAATAAAATATATAAATTTATTTATGATACACTATGATGTAGTGATAAGCTTATTACTGAATGATTCAAATAAATGATATTATAAATATTAAAATAAATGCAATTTGACTATTTTGATTCCATATATGAATTTTTTAGATGATTATGACATGTTATATTTTATTTAATATAGTTTTTTTCGAATGAATCATGTTTTTATGACTTTAACAAAAATCAATTACTAAATAGTGTAAAAAATGACATAAATGAGTTTTTAAAACAAATATTATTTTTTAAAATGATATAATAGCCCCAAAAATCTTAGATTCATCCAAATGACATTGAAATGTTAAAAAAGAAATTAATTATCAACTAGAGGTTTTCTTATCATTTTATAGTAAACCTATTAATCCTATAGTGAAAAAATATAAGAAGACTTTGTACGAGTTAATTTATTTAACTAAGGGTTAAAGCTAAAAGATAAGGTTAAATATCTAACCTAAACTTGTATAAAACATATTTTATAAGAGTATTTCAACCCATTATCATATTATCCTCGAAATATTTTACCATTTAACTATTATAATTAGATAATTAATTAATAATAAAACAATATTTTAAGAATTTCTTTAAGTGCACCACCTTGTTCTTATAAAAGTCCACCACCTCTACCCACTAACTCACACATCTCAATCGACTTGGCTCACCCATATTCTACTCAAATAAGCTTCCATAATCCCTCCTTTACTCCTATAATATTTAACATGCACATAATGAAACTCATGGAAGCCTTTTGGATCAAATCAAAAGAATTTACCCGATTTAAAGGCAACGTCTTCTCTCAAGATCCTTTCATTCATTTAACTTCTCCAACCGCTAACCTATTTTTTACATTAAATTATATGAACAACTGTATCCCCAAAATACAATATTTTTTTAATGTGAAGGGTTTTTCCTACACTTACACACACCTCCATCTAATGGATATAGAACATACTATTTTTATGTGTGGTGAACTTATACCTCACAAAATGATGATTGTTAAAATTTCTCCTACGACCTCTCATGGTAGCCAATATGATGGAAATGTATTTATATATGATTTATATTATAATGTTTTTGTCTCTATGATTCATTAATTTTGATTTATAACATACCTTTATGCTTTCCATGTTAGGTAAAAACGATTATTTGGTTTGGGGAAGTATAGACTACCACCACCTCAAAGTGATGTGACAAATTCCTATTATAAATGGAAAATATAAAGTATGATTTTTTAAACCTATGATACATAAATGACAAAAATGTAATACTGGTATTATAATTTACATTTATATCATTTAATTCTTATTCTTTTAGTATGACATAGAAATAAAAGTAGCATTTATGCGTACTTACGACCTATCATCTCCATAAATAGTGCATTCCATTTCTTTTCTCCAAATTTTTTGGATATTATAAATACATATATAATAGATATATATGATATTTAAATAAAGAATAATATTCTTGAGATGATTCAATTCTGTCATCATGGAAAATTTATATCAAAATGTGTTTATTTTCAACTCATGTACCGAATATTGACAAAACGTCCAATATGAGCATAAATAATTGTTCAATTTTTTTAACATGGAAATAAGTGATATAAATTGATAAAAAACATGCAAAGGGTTCTTAAAAAAGTTGAAATTATCCTAATTTTTGTATTCTGGAACAAAATGATTGTACCTGATGATTCAGACTCAAGGTAATGGACTTTGTCTCAATCTCCATTCATTGAGGAATATTTAGATGTTAAACACCACATTGTTTTATATGGTCTATAATAAACCCTTTTGAATTTTATTTTTATTTAAAGGGAATCCTTTTCTCTATGATACATTTTTCTAAACGACAAAAAAAAAATTTCAATGTATACAACAATAACGAATCCTCCACCATCGTAATTGTTATTTTGATATTTCGCTTTTTCTATAAGCCTTAATGTTTTTAAAAGGAAAAAAACTCCCTTATTCCATTTATGGTTGTTTTGGTATAGAAATTGGTTTTGGAAGTGGATTTACTATTTCAATATTTTGAAATGATCTCTTGTTATTTTAATTGAAATTTTATGAGTGAAATGTTGATAATTTCAATATTTTACGTATTATTATTATATAATGGTACTTATACATTTGACATGTGGTTACGTGATAAACCAAAGATTGGTGGTTACATGATAAACCAATGATGGGTGGTTCCATGCTAAACCAAGGACGAGTGGTTATTTTATAACCTCTAATGCATTAGGTATGGAATTCGGCCATATGGATATTATATTTATTGATATGTGTGGAAGTCGGTTGTATGGTTATTCCATTAAAGTATGCTTATTTCCCAAGATACATTTATATGTTGTATGTTTATTTCTATGGGCATCATGGTAATATTTTGGTTATAAAAAGGGTGTGAAAGGAGATTATATCCAGTGATGTGTTTTTGATACATCTTAATGGTGAAAATAATTACTTAATGATAAAGTATTCGTGGTTTACATTTTATCACAAGAATAACAGTTTTCATAATTTATGTATCCCTTACCGAGGATCTTATGTTCATCCAAAGTTTTAAAATGTTTTTTATTGGACTTAAAGAAGAATAGATTCAAGGATAGGATTAAGGAAAATCCATTCTATTTAAACATGAAATTAACTATCTCTATTTTTAAAAAGTTTCTGTTTTATGAAAAAAATGGATAAAGAGTAGAAGTGTCTACTTGTAATATTTAGGTTTCTATGTAAGACTTTTGACATAACTCTGTAAAGCTCTAAACCTAAAATGGTCATCAATGTGAATTATTTAATTAACTCCAGATTATGTAATGTTTAATGTTCGGGACTTATATTATGATCTTCAAGCCTATTTATATTTTTAGATCTCCCCTCACATAGTTGCATTAAACACTTTATTATTATTTCTTATTTACTCAGTTTTCAATTTGTCTTCATATAATTTCTATTTTGATAAATGGTTTAATTCATTCATTTCCTTGAATAATATAATCATTTGGAGTTACTTTTCGTTTGAAATCCGTTCATTATCTGTTGGGATTCAACTTTAATTTTTATCCTCCAATTCAACACCTCTCTCCATTAGTGTTCAACATGTACACTTCACTTCATTTTTTTTCCATTCATATTATATTCTTCACTGTTTCTTATGTTTTTTGATTTCGTATTGATTATTTGATAATTTGTTTTTTCATTAAAAAAATTTTTTATTGTATTTAAAATGAATTTGATTATTAGATCTTGATTCATAATTTTTTAATCCTTGATTTCTTGTTTCTTAACTATTTAATGATTAATTCCTTCTTGCTTAGTATTTCTATGATTTTGATCAATAGTTCTATGCACGAATAATCCTCCAAGGTTTAGGGGTTGAGATTAGGGTATTTTCACAACCTAATTTATCCTTAGATTGATCCTTGGTAACTCTATAGCTAGTAATTAGGTTAATAATGGTTGTTCATCAATTTTTTTAACATATTTGACCATGGGATGTGTAATTATCTGGACCTAACTAAACTGGAGTTTACTAGAACTATAACCATTATCATGTGATGATTGCTTCAAATAAGCTCAATGTAATTCACCTAGGGTTTTTGTAAATACCAGAACCCACACGTCTGGGTTCATCACATGAAAATTCCTTGAATGTTTTTCTATAAATGAAACTGAAAAAATACACAATAATTAATAAATACAATGAACTTTTCTGGTATTGGTTCCAGATAATAAGATATAATCCTTAAAACTAAAAAAGTAGTACTAATCAAAATAAAATAAATTATAGTCTTCACGTGTACCACCTCCTCAAATAAACTCACATCACAATGAATTTCTACACAACCTATAAAATATTAATTAAAACTTGGGGTGTTCATTAAATTTCCTTGTAGTGGGGTTAAAACAATTAAAATACTTTTTATGACAGCTACTTTTGAAAATATATTTTGAAAACACTTTTTAACTTAATTTTAAAATACCTTTAGAAATACATTTAAAAATAACTTTGGAATATAACATTGATATTATTTAAACATAAAATATACATCAATAATTTTAAAGTACATACGATCAAAATTTGGATTAAAAATAATCAAGTGATTTTTAAGAAAACATTGATAAAGATTTTGAAAACAAAACAGTTGGGTGACATGAAAAATTTAAAGCATTCTTGGGCCTACCCACCTACCAAAGAATTAGTTCACTCCCCAATCCCCAATTATATTAAAAATGTCAAGGTACCATATTTTATGAATGGATTTTATATTTATTTATATATACCGACATTATTCCCTAGTTTTTCTATATTAAAAAAATTTATATCAAGTGGTAATAAAAAAATTTAAACTTATAACTTAATTGAGAAAGCATATGATTAATTGAACTGTCTTAATTTCTCCACTTTTAGAAATTCATAAATACATAGAACGTTATTAATATTCTTTAATTAATTATTTCATTTATTAAACACATAAAACCATTTAATATTTAGGTCATGACATAAATATGATTTATTCAATACAGATATATTTGAAAATAATAAAAACTAATGCATGAATGATTTGTCATGTATTATAAATCAACGCTATATATTATACAAATTAAGACATTCATCAATGTACAAGTATGTACACATATAATTAGTAGTTTTATTATTTGAAAATTATTACTAATAAGAATCATAAAATGATATTGTAAGATAATATTATAATTGTATAAGTACATTATCAATTCATTAATCATACATAAAATAATTACTCTCTATAATACAATATGAAGGAATAACTGAAAAATAATTATTTCATTGATCTTAAGTAATTAATTTATTAAAAAAATTTCACTTTCAATAATAAAATAATAAAGCAAGAAATATTTGAAATTTAAAAAAATAAACATCTTTTGAATTAACATGAAAATTAAATATAAATTAATAATATCTTACACATAAATTATTCAAATGTTGAATTATTATGAAATACCCTCATTGAAGAAAAATTTAAAAAAAAATTGAAATTTCACTTATAGAATTATAATCTTGATGATATATAAGTATAAATTTTAATAGTATAATTTTTACAATATAATGATTATGTAAAAAAATAAATGTTTTTCTAAGGAATATATTTGATCATGAAAATAAATTAATAATTATCCCTTATAAATAATTCAATAATGTTAAAATAATAATTCTGAAAACTTTGATTAAATATGAAAAAAATACATTAACATTAAAAAATGAACAAAAAATAAAATATATAATATCCATTACATTATTGGAGAATATGTATTTTTCTTCTTCTAGGCATAATAACTCACTCTCTATCTCTGTTATTTGTTTCTAGTATACCAGTAAGATGCAAACAGGATGTGTAGAACTTATAAGAATGAAGAAGTCCAAGCCAAGACACTGATCAAGAATCTGATTTATAGTAACAATTCACTCTATAACTCTACATATTTTATTTTAGATGATAGAAAAGATAACTATTTATTTCCCTATATATCATTCTTTCTCAATACAAATAAAAATAAAAACATAAAAATAAAAATATCTTGAATATAAAACAAATGATTTTTGATTCATGATTTCCAGGAGAGAATTTATATTTTATCAAACTATATATCATTTAATGTTTATCGGTTTAGTTTCACTTCTTTTTTATATGCAGCCAACAGTTATAGGATGGAATCGTTGAAGAAAAATTCAAAATGAAATAGCATATAGTTATTGGATTCTTAATGAAGCATTAATCATCATCTATATACAAAAACATCCAAAAATTATTGGAATCATTTAAGTACAATACAAAAATGATTTTAATTTAATATTTGTGTTTATAATAAATATATAGAGGTAGAAAATTTCAACCAAGAATAAAAATGATATTTTCATTAGAGATAGATAAATTAATTAAAGACAAATGATGAACAAGTGAGTTAATACATAGAAAATGATAATAGAAAAGTTATTTGTTGCGATTTGAAATAATTGAAATTAAATACGCACACCTGCTTGAAGATATATAAAACTCAACCCAAACAGATTTCGAAGAGATCTCCATACATGGTCAGCCACTGACATCCAAGGTCTAAATCCTATTTTGGCTTTGAACTCCCCAAGCTCAGTCGAAAATGGATCTCAAACTTCTTTGCTGGTGAATGAATCAAAGCCCATTCAAGCATGATCCATCATTTTTAATGGTTCACAGTCGACTCTCAAGGCTAGATCCCTTCGACTAAGTTTGAACCCAATTCATCACGATCATCTTCCTCCCTACAGACCACTCAAAAGGCACATGAATTCCTTTACTAAAAACTCTAGATTGGGGACCCCTTAATCACCTCCTGTTTTATCCTATATATTTTTAATTATTTGTTTTTATTATTATTTATTATTTTGTTTTTAAAACCAAAATTATATATTCTTATTTAAGATTTTCAAGAAGTTTATAATTTTCATAATTAATAATGAAATATTTATAGGAGTTTAATTTAATATTTATTTATTATTTTAAAAAATAACCAGTACTTAGTATTTATTTATATTTTAGTAAAATAAATAAATCTTAATAATAATATTCATATATAATTTTATCATAATTCCATTAAAATATTTATTATTTAAAAAATAAAACATATTTTTATTCTAGATTAAAAATAAAACTAATTATTTATTGTAATTTATTAATAATTACCTCTTAATATATCATTTAGATTTTTATAAATTATATTAATAATATATTTCCATAAATTATTTTGATTCATTTTTTTTAAAATAATATTTAAACTATAACATTAAATTAAATATCATTTTATACTATTTAAATATAATAGATAACATTCATTAATAATAATAATTTCAAAATAAAAAATTTTTAAAAATATTTTTTACTGTTGTTAGATTGATAAAATTAACTCGTGAAAATATTATTTAATTTAAATTTTATTTTAAGAGTGTTTCCATAATTCTTGTTAATTATTTTCTTTATTTATTTAAATTAGTAATTTTTTGTATTATTATTCAATTTTACATATTAAATCTTTTTTTATTATCAATATAAATTTTTAATTAATTAAATTATATATTATACAATTAATTAAAATGAAATTACCTTCTAATTCTCTTGGGATATTACATTATCCACTATAATTTAATTTATCCATCGCAATTCTTTAATCAGACATAAGAAGATTCTGAATCTCCATCTTCAAAATTAAGGAGAACTAGAATTGCAGTACTTCTATACTCTATCACTTAGATGACAACATCTAATCTCCAAATTTGAATAGACTATTGCTCTGATGCCAATTGCAAAGACTAGAACCTGCACTTCCAGGTTCACCATTTAAAAACATTATGTATTTGTTTTTTAAAAGAAACTAAAAAAATACACAACATTTAATACATAACAAGAACATTTCTAGTCCAGGTTTTGGAGGATTAGATGCATGCCTTACAACATAACATAATAGAATTGAAAAACATAAAATAAAGGAAAATACCTCACAAGTTCTGCCTCATCAAAGATATTCACATCACAAATAATGTCTACTAAACCTATAGAAAAAAATTTAAAACATGGGGTTAAAATTAATTTTCCCAGTAAGGGGTTTTTATTTCATTAAATTACCTTGTATGAAATCTACTTTTAAAAATAAATTTTGAAAACTAATTTGGAACTTACATTGAAAATACCATTGCAAATACGTTTAGAAATACTATTAAAAAATATCATTGAAATAATTTTCTCTTAGAGAAGAATATAATAATTTTAAATTAATTATTCTAAAAAATTAGCTTAAAAATAATGCAGTGATTTTTCAGAAAACAAAATGAAATCTTTTGAAAATTAAACACATTAGCCACTGGAAACATTGAAGGATATATTGGACCTACCCAAATGATGAGGGATGAGTTCACTCCCAAATTCCCTACCATATTTACAATCTTCAAGTGCTAGATTTTATGAAAACATTTTAAGATTTCTTTATATATACATACATTATTAATTGGTATTTATTCTATAAAAACATAGAAACTATATGATGTTAAATAAATTTACACATATAACTTAATTAAGAAATATTTTCATAAATTGAAGAAAATTAATTTCTCCACATTTATAAATTTCATAATTACCTAGAATTTTTTTAACATTCTTTAATTAATGTTTTCATTCATTAAACACATAAAACCATTTAAAAAGTAGTTTTTGAGGTAAATATGAATTACTCAACACAAAAATATATATAAATAGTAATAACTAATGCATTCATGATATTCCATGTATTAGAGATTATGCATATATCTTATACAAATTTTAAAATTCATGAATGTACAATTTTGGACACACATAATGAATAGTTTTTATTATTTGATAATTAATATAAATAATATTCATAAAATGATATTTTATGATAATATTATAATATTATAATTATTTTCTCAAATAATAAATCATATATTAAATTATTACTCACTATAATTTAATTTGAAGGAATAATTGATAGATAATTATTTCAGTTACCATAAGTAATTTATTAATTGAAAAAAAATTATTTTCACATCCAATAATAAAATTTTAAAGAATAAAATATTTAAAATTTAAATAAACAGATTTTTATGAAAAAACATGAAAATAAAATATTATTAAATAATATCTTATAGATAATTTCGAAAAATATAGAATTATTATGAGATAAACACATGGAAGAAAAATTAAAAAATGGAAATTTCATTAATAGAATTATAATCTGAATGATATCTAAGTATACATTTTTATAATATAATGTCTATAATATTATAATTCTCAAATAAATATTTTTTTATTAGGAATAAAATTGATCATAAAAACAAATAAATATTAATTCTTAATAAATTAATCATGAATATGAAAATAATAATTCTGAAAAACATTGATTGAAGATAAACATACTCCCTTATTATAAAAATTTGATTGTAAAAATAAAATTGATAATCTACGAACATTATTGAAGAATATTTCTTGGTAGAAAAACTCTCTCTCTCTCTATCACTTTTAATTGTGTGAAATATATCAATAAGATTCAAGCAAGCCATGTAAAACTTTAAATAATGAAAACATGGATTTCTAAGCCAAACCATTGAGAAATACTCTTATTCATAGTATTAATTCACTATATATCTATATAAATATTATTTCAGATGACAAAATTGATAAATATTTATGTCGTTGTACATTAGCTTCCATGATACTAATAGAACTAAAAATAAGAAATTCAGGATATCTTGAATCTATAATTGATGATTCCAGTTTCTTACTTACTGGGAAGGCATTTATATTTTATTAAACTATATGATTTTTTATGTTTATTGGTTTAGTTTCATTTATTTTTTATATGCGGTTGATAGTTACAAGATGAAATCATTAAAGAAAAAAATCCAAAAGTAAACGAATATACTAATTTTCTTCTCAAGAAGCACCAATCCTCATCTATACAGAAAAATGTACAAAATATATTGGGACCATTGAAAAATAGTATAAAAAATGTTTTAAATTTAATATTTGTGTTTAAAATTAAATTCCTGAGGTAGAAAAATTCAAACAATAATAAAAAACGGTACTACCAATACTGATAGATGGATAAATCTAAGGAAAACGATGTACGAGTGAGTTAATACACTAAAAATGATAGTAGACAAGATATTTGTTATATTTTGAAAAAATAGAAACTAAATAGACAATCCAACATTAAGATCATCAAAACTAGAACCATCGGGATGACAAAGAGATCTCTATATACGGTTGGTCACTATCATCTAAGGTCAAAACCCTATTTTTACTTGATACTCCCCATGCACAGTCAAAAATAGAGCATACACCCTTTTTTTAGTGAATGAATCGAAGCCCGGTCGAGTGAAATTCACCATCTTCCTCGATTCCTAGTTGAATATTGAAGATAGATCCCTTCATCTATGTTCGAACCCCTTCATCTCACTCGGCTTCCTCCCTATAGACTGTTTGGAAGGCCCTCAAATTCTACTACTACAAAATCCAGATTGACAACCACTTATTAGCCTCTTGTTTTCTTCTTTTATTTTTAATTATTCTTGATCATCATTATTTATTACTTTTTTAATATTTAAAATGATATATTATTATTTATGAATGTATAAGAGTTAATAATTTTCATAATCAATACTCATACTTATATAATAATTTTAGTTAATATTTATTTAAAGTCTTTAAAAAATTAATTGTTTGAATTTATTTACAGTTCATTAAAATTAATACATATAAACTATAATATTTTTATAGATTTTGATTATAAATCAATTAATAAGTTTATAATCGCAATAACATAAAACAAATTTTTATTCCATATTATAATTAAAAACATTATGTATAATAATTTATTAATAATAAAATGATAATTTATAATTCCAAAGTTAATAAAATACAATAATAAAATATTATTATTACTTATTTTTATTCATTTTCATTAGAAAAACATATCTATTAAATAATTATATAAAATATTGTTTTATAATATTAATTAAAAACACTTCACATTTATTAATAAAAATAACTTCAAAAGTGATTTTATTAAAATATATTTTTATCAGTTGTCATATTGATAAAATAAACTAGTAAACATATTAGTAAAATTAATTTTTATTTTAAGAGTTTCATCATAATTCTTAAAATTTAATTACATTCTTTCTTTAAATTATTACTTATATGAATTTTTAGTCAATTTTACATATTTAATATTATTATATAATCAAAATAAATTATTATTTATTTATAATATAAAATATATATTTAATTAAAATGAAATTATTTTTTTATCTTCTGGGGATGTGAGATTTTTGGATATACCCTAACCATGGGCTGGTTATAGAATAGGTTGATCCAAATTTTTTTATGAAAACCTATTGGTGAACCGTTCCCCACTTCAAAACATATGTTGTAGTGCTATACCAATATATATTTAGGAAAACCTTTTGTCAATAACCCAAAAATTAACCCAAGACCCTTCTTCATTATCTACCTTAAATCCAATCTCCCTAGATTTATTAAAAACCAAACATGAAGAGTTAACATGTATAATAATTTCTAAGGCTTTTTTATTGGTTTTTGACAATTCAATGATCCATATGAGTTTGACCCTGCACTACTGATTTATAACGCCCCGATAGTAAGTGATGTTTCAGGAAATAAAATTCTAATCAGATCACTGCCCACATGAATTCAATGATTTGTGAGGGCACATTAACTATCTTTATTAATCCAATTAATAGATTCAATATCTATTACCTTTTTTATGTTTATCAAGTATTTATAGAAGATATTATTATATAATTTAAAGGTGAGTAATCATTCAATGATCATTGGAGGATTGTATTTATGACCATAAGACAAGATATTTTGTATTTTCATTTTTTTAAAATGAGAAATATAACTATAGAATGTACCATTATTTGGTAATATCATCACACATGAAGGTATATTAGTGGATCCCTAAAAGATAGAAGTTATTGTAAATTTTCCATGAAAAACCTTGTGACTAAAAGGAATATTTTTCTTTGTTTGAAAAAAAATATTATCAAAAAATTTTAATAAATTTAACATGGACATCCAGCCCACTAACCATATTGATTAGAAAAAGGAGGAAAGTTCATTTATATAGTTGGATGTGAAGAAAAATTCAAGGTACTCAAGAGATGGTTGGTAAGTACACTTTTTAATACACTACCGTATAGTGGGAAAGAGGCAATTTTCTATAGTGATGCATAAAATAAGAGTTAGGGATGTGTTTTAAAAAATAATGAAATTTTAATTTTTTTATAAATCCTTCCTTTTGATGGTTTGCAAAAATAATTACTCTACTCAGTATTTGGATCTAGCAATAATAATTTTTTCCTCTGATTATATTGAGGTGTTATCATTAAGGTGAAAGGTGTTACATATAAAATCATCTTCAATTCATTAAAAAAATATTAACATATAACAAGCTGAATATAATTTTGATATGATTTTTCCAACTAATTAAATATCATGAATTCTCAATACATAAACACCATGGGGGAGAAGATTAAGGATAATTCTATATTTCATAGGGATCATGATTGTTTTTTCTGGATAAGGATTTAATGTAATCTAATACTTGTATATTTTTAGAGGATATACCTTGATATCAAAACATAATTAGAAGGATTCTATATTTCCCAGATGATTGTTCAACTATCTATTCATGTGAAAAATAATGACATACATAATGAAGATTTGGAACTGAAAAATAAATTAGGATTATACTAGAGTTCAACCATGAAAATTGTGGAATTATTAAGTTTATGAATAGGTTGTGTGTCTCTTAAAAAAATTGATTAAGGGCGTTTCGGATGAATCTCTTACTTCCACATTTTCTATTTATCCTCGAAGTATGATGATGTATAAAGATCATAAATAGTATTTATGTTTTCAAAACATTTAAAGATATATTTGAGATAATCTATATCAATGGTTGTTATTATACTGAGTTACGGCTCAGAAACAAAGGTTATAAGGAGATTTTATAATAAATTCCCATACGAATGTTCAAATGGAAAAAATCACCATGTATTTACTCAAGGGATTTATCAATACATGCAGAGGGAATAGTTTTATTTGGGTTGAAGTTGAATTATATATATAATTATTATATTTCATTTCTATTCACTAGTTGAAAAATGTTTTTTAACGTCATTAGTTTGATGTTGGTTTCATATAACCCAATGTAATATATTTTTCTTGAGAATTTTGGGAATTTGATTATTTAAAAACCAAATCCGAGAAGATAAAAATAGTTAGGGCATTGGTGTTTTTATAAACCCACACAAAAAAAAATTAAAAAATATATTTTTGGGGTCCGTTTTTACTAAAACCGACCCAAAAAATTAGATTTTTTAACTATGTTTTTTATTATTTCTTATGATTTCATTTGATAGTTCATGGAGTAAATTTAGAGTTATAAATTAAATTTTATGGTTTTCGGATGTTGATCTTCTCAAATATATGTCTTAAAGAAGTCCGTCTTTCAAAGACAACAACTTTTAATCTATAACTCTGTTTTAGCTCCACAACCAGTCAAATAGATTCATACAAAATTATCTAAAACACTGTAAATTTTTTTTCCATTATTGGCATTGGTTTTTATGAATTCCAATTCAAAAAAATATATTTTTTATTTTTTTCTTTGGTTTTTTTGAAGACCGACGCCAAAACAATATTTTAGTTTATAGTGTCGGTTTTGAAAGAAACACGACACAAAAAAGTGTTTTCATTTAAATTATAGCATAAGTTTATTTAAAAACCTTACCCAATTTTTTTTACTTTTTCGCATCGGTTTTTAAAAAAACCGACACGAAAAAAATTTATTTTTTACTTTTTAACATCTGTTTATTTCAAAATCGACGCCAAAGAGTATTTTCAAATACACGGGATCAAAATTTTGATTTGTTTACTACACATGTTTAGCTTTTTAAAATACTACCTATATTTCCATAAAACACTATAAAAAATATTTTCTTTTACTATATATAAATCAATTTTACCCTTCGTTCAACATTTTCATCCTCTTCAATTCAATCAATTTTGAAACGCGACTTCAATAATTAATTTAAACTTGGTACCGATTCTAATCATTAATTTTCATTGTTATTCATTTCCATCATTTCAAAATAGCGCTATTTACATTCTTATAGAGATGATTTATTATTATTTTCATGTTAAAAATATTGATCATTCGAATGAGATTTACCAATTGTGGTGTAAATTAAATTATCCATCACCATTTTCATTTGTTGCATGCGATTTTAATTTATTTTTATCAATATTTATTTAAAATGAGTTGTAGAAATCAAAACATTGACAATTCCATCTTCTGACGACCATAACTTTTGATCCATAACTCTATTTTTTCTCCATGACCTATCAATTCGAATCTTAGTAAATTCTCAAAAACATGGAAGAATAAAAAGTTGCATTTTTGGAATCAGATTTTATAATAAATGACGCCAAAAATATTTTTGTTTTCATTTATGGTGTCTATTTTCTTTAAAATCTGATACCAATACTATTTTTTTAACTTTTTTGCGTCGGTTTTTAAAGAAATAGACGCAAAAAATGATACGGATTGGTTATTTTGGCGTTGTTTATTTACAAAACTGATTCTATAAAACAAAATTAGTTCAATTTTGGCATTAGTTTTAAAAAACTAACGTAAAAAGTCATATTTTTTATATCTTCAGCATCAACGTCGGTTAAAAAATGATGTCAAAATTAAAAAAACCGACATTAATGACCATTTTTCTACTATTAATTATAGAATTTTATCCCAAGATACATTATCTAGGTTATGAGTTTTGTATGTTATATGGTTTATTAGAGTAAAAATGTTCATTATATTCTATTGAGATATGAGGACTATCTTTATTATATATAGAATTCATCAACATGATTTTAATACAATGTTGAGATTTGTCACTATATATCATAGAAAAAATATGTTCATTTTGAAAGTAACTTTTACACCATAGAAGATATTATTATAGATTTCTATTTATATTTCGAAGCATTATGGTAAAAAACCTTCTACATATTGAATATTATTACAATGACACCTTATTAAAAAAAATTATGTTGATATTTATGAATTCCCATATGTAATGATGTATATAACTCCAACAAACTAGAATAAGGGTGTGGAAAAATATTTATAGGGACAAATATAGGGTGAGGAAATGGATGATAAGGTTAAATCTATTCATTAAAGGATATGGTTTTCTCATAGTTGATAGAAATGTTATGGTTCAATCATCAATCTTATCTATATTTCATGCAATGATACAACCCCAGATGCCAAGAGATGATGCATTGATTTATTACATTGGAATGATTATCAGGAATCAAATCCCAAATTACCAAAACATTTAGTTGTTTTGAAACTTGAGATGACATAAACATTACCAATAATACATTCGGAAAACAAGATAAAGTATATCAAAAGTCAATTATCATCATCCATGAAACTCATTCAAAGGATTCCTATCCATAAAAATAGAGAAAATAAAAATAACAAGGGTGAGCTCATATGGTCTGTGGGGGTAAGTAAAGTGGATGTACTAATGAACTAATAAGAATAAATTAACATGTATATGTAATTAACTTGGAACACATTCCATTTCAATTATTAGATGTGTCATAATCAATATGAAAGGTAAATAACTGAAAAACATGACATTTAATCAATAAAATGAGAACAGAATGTAGCCATATATTTTATCATATATAAAATTTTGGGATAATTATAATAATAATAAAAATTATGAAGGAAATGATTCATTATTTAATTCCATTTATTAGACAAATTATAACCATTATCATCAAGACTATTAACAATATAGTTTAAAACTACTAGTAGAAACCCATTTAATTGGGCTAATAGATTTGTCTCATGAGAATGTCTTAATTCCTCAAGGGGATATATAAATATCTGGCCTCACCGACCCCTTCAATTCAAAATTATTCCTCACACGTATTGATAGATTAATAAACAATATGCCTTATCAAATATCAATATTGAATGAAGAATACATATTTATCATTATTCCCCAGATAATAGAATACCAATAAGACACTATATATAAAATTGGTATATTATTTAAGAAATAATGACATCAAACACCAAATATTATTTATATTTAAGGAAATTTAAATCAAAAATATATTACAAAAATGTGATTGTTTTAAGATAATGTAAACAATCATAATAGTAGTAGATATTGCAAACATAAATTTTACCACATGGTAATTTTAATGATAAACCCCTTGGGTGATATAATTCAAATTCAAACACAACATAAAATTAATTATTAGTTAATAATGATATTAAATGAAAAAATGGGTAGTATATGAAAAGCATTAATGTCAATTGGATCATAACAACCAATAAGTCTCAATGGAATGTAATTGAGTCGAAATCCCTTAAAATTATAGTTACATATGAATTAAATGTCCCAAAAGTAATAATACTAAAATAAAAGATTTAAATAACATTAAGATAAAGTAGTTAATGATATAATATATCAAAATGGAAGTTGGTACACCCTAAAATAGTATTAAGTGGTAAATATGACCTTTATCTCACAGATGTAAAAAGTGAAATGAAAATCAATTACTTTATATTTCAATTTGGGTAAACATCCATTATCCCCATGTATAATGGTTTTAAGTCTATTTTAACTTATTACATAATAATAATAATTTTTATAATGTCATATAATAACTTCTTAGGATATATTATTACCAGTTTTTTAGTAATCCAAAATTATTTTCACTATTTCGGTTGTTAATTGCTTAGTTTTTCGAGTATGTATTTATTTATTACTTGTAGTTAATATTAATTAGATCATGGTTTCATAATATCCAGAGTATAAACCATGATTTAAATAAAATATATATTCATTATATTTATATTTATAACAATCCATAAAAATTAGTGATCGAAAATGAAATGCACGGTTCATGGAGACGATATGTCGCACATTTAAATGAACTCTACTTCCATTTCATTATTGTATTAAAATAATTAAAGGTAAATGATATATATATATGTGTGTGTGTATTATAATTCCATTATCATATTTTTTCATATATATATTATATTTTTATTAAGATAATCTTTAATACATTCCATGTATAACATGAATGGATCAAATAACTTTGATGAGGCGGTAGTCCACACGTCCAGAAAAAATATTAATATACACTCACAAAATATATAGAATAAAGGAAGGTTTATATTCAAATTACATAAGCATGAATACATAATTAATATAATATATAACATATATATACATTAAATACATCATAATTCCCCCTTTAAATATCGTAATGGAAGAACGAACAACATTAATTCGTGAGGTGATAGTTAGATATACACCCAAACATTGATTACATACACCTTTTAATGTATGTCTATGAAAGTATGGTATGATATTTTAGAATAATAAAATAAGTATATTTATGAAAATTAGGTTATTATATAATCAATATATAAAATGAATATCAGTGGTGGAGAAGTAAATTAAACAAAAATGATCATCGAAGAATGTTACATGTTATTCATGTAACTCCTTTTGGTTTCAACCAGAAGGCATCCATAAATGAATTTATACCCAATATGATGCTTCTAGGATGATATTACAGATGTGGGGAGATTATATTTTTACGGTTCAGGTGATCGAAATGGATTTAGTGGGGTTAATAAGAGGGATGTTTGAATGAGTTTTTATAGTGAATGAGGAGTTGGAATTTTAATAATATAAAAATGAAACAAGTATTGAGAGGTATCAATTATATTATTTTCCACAAATAATGAAACAAATTATATAAAAGGTATTATTGGTCAAAATATATAATTTTAGTAGGTTTTAGACATGTTTCTAGTCCATTTTCCCTCATTCTTACGGTTTAGTCCTTTTTTATGCTTCATATAACCTTATTCAATGAAATTAAATTTTA
Organism: Viscum album; assembly: GCA_963277665.1. Classification (NCBI taxonomy): domain Eukaryota; kingdom Viridiplantae; phylum Streptophyta; class Magnoliopsida; order Santalales; family Viscaceae; genus Viscum; species Viscum album. The sequence continues at coordinate 333,241,837 of OY728128.1, forward strand.
CTACATTAAATAATATTTTAGATCAAAAAATAAGTATATAATATTAAAAATTAAAAATATTTTTAATTCAAAATATTCAATAAATTTTTAAAAATTTAATCAATGATGTGGTAGAATTTAATTTAAAATTAATCTAGCATACAAGGTGCGAAAACTGGTTTTTAAAGTAAGAATGGTCAAAATTTTGAGAAGTTATTATATAAAATTTCAATGTGAAATTTATTCAAATAACCTAAATTGCATTAATATATTAAATCATTAAAACCTATTTAAAATATAATTTTACTACAAAAAAAATTATATAAAAAGAAGTTTAAAATAAAAATTCATTATTTTTAACTATTCATCAAAAAATGAAACACCGTAGAAAAATACCCAAATGTAACTATAAGATATTTTTTAAGTTACTATTTCAAATATGATTATTATTTTTACATATATAATATATAAAAGTTCTAAAATTTAGTTTTTAGATATTTGCACCCTTAAATGGCTGCAAAACTACCTTTATAAAAATATAGATTTAATGCGTCAAATTGTGTTAGTTCTTATCTTATGTATAAGAAATATGTTGGATGAATGTTAAAAATATTTTAATGAATATATAATTTATATAATTAAATAATATTAAATAATATTAATTTATTAAGATAAAATTCCTTTGGAAGCACTAAAATAGTTCATTATAAAAACATTTCCTATATTTTCAATTGGTTTTGATATTAATTACTAATTAATTGTAAACCAATGAATGTAATAATATATTTCTATTAGATATTTACTCATATAAAAAACTTACAATTCAATTAAAAGGTTATAAATTATTATATTGAATAATAATATTTTAATAATATATTGTTTTTTGGTAAAACGTGGTCTTGAGTGTAATGCAAACTATTGAACAAAGTTGTTGTTCTGTGTAATGAAAGATAACTCAGTGTTAATTGAATGACATTATATAAAGAAGATTAATTTAAAATATTAAATGTATCATAAATTATTGGGATGTTATATTCCCTTCTATTATTGGTGTTTCATCTCACACATTGTGTTAAATACAATTTTCTTAACATAGGATATTATGCTATTTAATTATCCACACCTTAATTAAATTATGACCTATCAATTAAAACTTGATCACAATAATAAAAAGTTTGATATTATCAGATAATATTTCTAAAAAAACGACATCATATATAGGTTCAATAACACATATTATTAATATGTAGGTTAAGAAAATGTGAAGGACACCACAAAACTGGGATTCTGAATTGGAAAACGTTATGAAAAAATGGATATAGAAGAGAAATATAACTATCATGTTATGATAGAGATTGATAGTGAAATTGTTCCTGATAATGTTCTTTACCTCAAACCCATAAATTAGATGTGTAATAAAGGTCATTGATATCATAAATAATGATGAACTTTGGACAACATTTTTATTTCAATTACATTTTCTTTAATTGAGATATTCGTTCAATCCATATAAACTTAATGAAATATAATTACATGATGTTTTATATTTAATAAGAAAAATAATAACCTTTATTTTTTCATTAAGATATATCTACTTCAGCTCTATGTACATGTTTCATCATTGGGTGATCTAATACATTAATCACTAAAACCATGACCAAATATCCACATAAAAAATTTTAAAAATGGTTAAACATTCCAAATTATATATGATCCAACATATTAAAATAATTTTCTTAGTATTATGTTTTTACCAATTTACTTTATCCATATCAATATTCATTATATAAAGCTCAGGAATATATTGAGTCTTATATTTCTAACAACCATGGGTTTTTCCAAAAAAAATTTCTTTCTACCGAATTACCTTTCTTGGTTCAATTCAACATATAATATCAATTAATTAATGAATAATTAATACAATACAATCCATATATATTTCATAAATCATATGATGATAAAATCATAAAAAAAGTTACAACATATTTCATATATCAAAATACAAAAATGCATTAATCATCCCACATTAGTTGTATCAATGACTAATGTTTCACCTTGATCCCTATGCTTATTCGGAGGTGTATAACCATTACTCTTTGGGAATTAATTTACATAGTTCCCCATATCCTCTAATTTTTAACATAAAAAAGATTATTTTTCCTTTTTTACTTTTCAATCTCTTTCATAGTGACCCATTTCTCCACACTTATAACAAAATCAAGATCCTTTCAAGAATATACTATGGTGATTCTATCAATAGTTATCACATGGAGTAAAATCCTTCTATCCCTTAATCTGTTTATCTATTATTTTCCATTACATTATATTATTATATTTCTTCCCTTCGAATCCACAATACATAGAGAATTCAGTCTCTATCTTGATAGCACATCAAACAATTTCATCATATGAGGAAACATTTTGAGGTACCAGCGCCTTTTAGAGAATTGGCTGAAGTCTTTTAATGAAATTCTTAATCATGAATTATGTGTTTCATATGGAATCCATAACATATATTTATAACCTTGTAAAGGTAAAATTAATCTTTATTTTTTATTAACCTTAATAAATTTCTCTTTATATCACCTTATGGATCACGGGGGAACTATTTATTAAAAAAATTATTCTTAAAAGTTACACATTCCAGGATTTCAATTTATTATTTCACAAAAGTAATCATGATCAATGACCACAATTGATATGCAGCAATATTGAGATAAGAAATTTAAATTATAATTATTCCATTTTACCACTTCCTAATTTCTAAAAAATCATTACCACTAATATAATCCATTACTCTATTTCCATTGGATCAGAAATTCACTATATGACAGGGTACTCTATCACATAATGGGATCTGATCTCGAAGAATCTCATTTTAAGACATGTTTCTCCCTCCATTCATGGTTATGTGTCCTAACATGATTAAGAAACCATAATATATCCATAACATGATCAATTCTAATAGAATCTATACCATATTTTTCAGTAGGGAAGCCTATACATTATTCATGATTACTGATACCATTTACAATTTTCAATGCCATTTCTTAAAAATGGAATATCACACCCTGACCCAACAATTCATGATTAGTTTATTTATTTCTGAGTTTCTATTTAATTTTTTTAATTTTTTATTTTTTATTTAAATCAATTTGATTAGAATAAAAATAAAATAATAGTTATAACTCAATCTAACCCATTTTCCCTTGTTGTGTGCCTTCCCACTTCACCCCCTTTCCTTACGACGATGATCCCCTCCCCTTCTTCATGTCACGCTACACTAACCCCCTCCCTAACATCCAACTATGCCCCGTCCTCCCAGATAACATCCCTCTCCAAGACCTCTCCCTCTGATGGCCTACTCTCCCTTGTGAGACATCATTGATGCCTCATTTGAAAGGAATTTTTCTTATTTTTTTTCTCAAACGAACTCTAGTTCATGGGTTGACCAGGTTATGGTAATTTATTCCATATTTAAGTTGTGTCTTGGGTCTCCTTGGACTTTCTCATGCAGGTTTCCTCATCCTCTGCCAATGGTGAAGCATTTCATTCTATTATGGTTCATCTGTCTCTATTTGAGGTTTATTTATTTTACCCAATTAATTTTTAGTTAATTTTAATGTGTTCTAAATTTTATCTGGGTATTGAAAAGTGCAATTTAGTGATGTTTTAACATTTTTATGGGTTACAAATGAGTTTTTTCAAAATAAATGGCCATTTTTTTAATATTATACTATAATTATTACAGAAAAGTGTTTTATTTCTTATTTTCAAACTGAGAATTATATTTAAAAAGGCACATGAGGTGCATATTTCTTTGGAGTGAGTTTTTAATTATGACTGGAGTAGTTTTAGAATATTGTCCTTATCATGTATTTTTATGTATGTATTGTAGATTGATTAATCATAAAATGATATTTTTGGAAATGATTTTGAGTTGTGTTTAGATTTATAAAAAAGGGATTTCTAGGGGATTGGTTGAGAATGTGTGTGGTTTCTTGTGTTTGACAATGGGGAATTTATAAATTATGCAAGTGATGGTAATAAAATTTGAAATTTCTATTTGGTGTGAGTGAAATAGAAATAATCGTTTTGTATTGTCATGTAGGCATTTTTTTGCACTTTCAGTATGAGTTGTGAATTATTTAACTAATGTGAAGCTAGTTTTGGAAATGAACTTATTTTATGTGTGGGTTTCTAATTGGTTAATTTAATTTTTTGGTGTCACCTCAAACGGTTTTACACACATACATAGGTATGTATATATATATATATAAATCCACATTGCACATATTCCCACATGGTGAAAGGAATATGTTTATTAGTTTAAGGGGTATATATACGTGAGTGTATGTGTGCACAATTATGGGGCAGTCTTCGTAAAAGGCATTAGGTGCCCAATTTTTTATCTTGGTCTGATCCCTTTTGAGGAAGGTATCCCTATGAATTAGCCATTAAATTTAATAATTATTGATTTCTTGTTGTTTTCAATTGTATTTAATGCTAGTTAGTTATTTATGGTTTTAGAATAATTTCTTATTGCGAAATAAAGCAATACTATTTCTGTATTTTAATTTCATGAAACTATTTCATTTAAGGTGCTTACTAGGTGTTTTATGAAATAACCCTTTGGACCTTATAAATTTGCGTTGAATTTAAAGTGGTGAATTGATTTTCTTAAATTGCTTTCTATGTGAATTTTGGGTTTTCAATGTAATGGTGTGTGTTTATTATTTTGGAAATGATTTAGAGGTAAGTGATTTATTTAGGCTCGTTAGGTACATTGTAAAATTAATTACTTTGAAAATACTCTTCGGTATGAACCACTTTCTTTGTTGGATGTTGACGGGAATGGGTGGTCTTCGGATGGGACTTCCCACATGTTTTGATGGGTAAAGGCAAGAGGGAGAAAATCCCAAGGAGTGATTCATGGTTGATTTTGTTGTGTGTGCATTGGTGGTGTAAGATGTAAATTCATGTGATTGATTACTTGGTTACTATATGTTGGCTCACCCTCCGATTTTAGTTTGAACAAGTGAACTTTTCACAATCAGCAATATTTTTGTGAACAATTGACGCACTAGTTTAGATTATGCACTGGCTAGTGGTCCATAACATGGGATATTGTGTTCTTATTATTGATATGGGATTGGGCCCCTCAACCAGGCCATGTAAAGTGATTGTCAGGCATTGCTACCTTATGATGTACTTGTGTAGAGAATGGATTTAGGATGAGTCACATGTATAGTATGCTCTAGACTATTTAAGAGCTCCTTGGTTTCGGTCATGTCTACTAGAACTAATATTTTGACACATTGTTGGCTAGATACTCTTATGTGTTACTCCCTACTACCCTTATTATGTAACACCCTGATATTTTAGGAGAAATTTTTTTTTGTCTTATGTTATACGCAACACCAAAGTAATCTTTCACAGCACACAATATGGACTTGGCTTGCATTACACGCAATCACGACTTTCCTCGATAGCGTGTGTAGTACGCAATAACGGGTTTCAATAAACAATGATATATTATTATGGACTAGCCATTATGAATTTTATTAACCACATTTTTAATTTTGTAACATTATTATTCAACTTACACATTTTATAGAACATGGTGAAAGAACAAAATTAATTTTTCAGGTAAAATAAGTATTTTTCAAAAAATGTAGTTTTGCCGCCTTTTGATGGCGCACCCACATTAAAACTAGTTTTTGACATTTTTATAAGTTCAAATTGACCATATAAAATTCTTCTTTTGAATTAGCATATAAAAATTTACTTTGGATAAATTTTTTATATTTTTCTGCTAACTTTCATATTTTGATGAATTGTAAAAATACGCAAATTTTTAATTAAAAACAACTTTTTTCATTGAGATAATTTATATGGATAAATTATAATATTTAATGGATTTAAAGTATAAATATAATATATTTTTACAATTTAATATAATTTATGTCATTATCTTTAATTTCACATTGAATTCTTAGTTAAAAACATTTTAATCTTTGGCAGTGTTTTAACTTCTAAAACCCGTTTTCTTAAAAATTGTATTTATTTTAAATTAATTACTGAAACTTATTTGTTTTTAATTTGAAAAATGTATTAAATATTTGGAATTATTGGGTCAAAATTATTTTAATAGGATAATATTTATTTTTGGGCATTATAAATAGTAACTATGGTAAATTTATTTACCATAGTTAAAGGTAAATCGGGTAATTAAGGGTAAATATAAGATTATAAAATAACCCTAACACCTACCAAAATCTTATTGAATGACTAAATGTATACCTATATCACATAAGGGTCGGATTAGATACATTTAATGGACTTTGGGCCATTAAAATAATTTAATTATTATTAAAAACAAAGAATGTGACAACATGCCACTTTCTTAAATATTATAAGTATAATAATTTTAATTTAGTGATAAACTTAATTAAACTTCAAAAATTAATAGTATCCAGAAATATAATACAATTATATACATCATAGTAATTTATTTATAATTTTTATGGATTAAATAATTATCATTAATTATGTCAAAATAGTGATGTTGAAATTATTTTATTAATTAAAATATCAAATAAATGGTTTTCAAAATATTAAAATAAATATTATATGAACTATTTATTGTTCTCCACTAATTTTCTAGATACATATGACATTTTATTAATCTATTAAATATTTTATTTTGAACATATCTTCTGTATATATTTTATTTAAATTCAAATAAATGAATAGTATCAAAATTGACACTATTGTTATTTTAAAAAAATAACATATTATAAAAATGATTTAAAATCACAAAAATATTTTAAAATTATAAATTAAAATTTATATGATCTATAATGTCCTAAAGTTTTAAATTATAGAAAATTCACAACATATATGTAACTATTTATTATAAATAAAAATTTAGAATATTATTACCACAAATAAAATTAAATTGATAAATATGGATAAATAAAGTTGATAATGTTTAAAATAAATTTATAACATGTCTAAACATTATTTTATGATTATATTAAAACCCTATATCATCTAACCTTCATATATGAGTCATTTTGGAAGTTTTTATGTGGTTTTGGGATTTAATATAAACTAATTTTTCTTATATTTCTAAAGGTTCCCCTCTCCTCCCTTATAAAAGGGCACATCCTCCCTCTCCTCCTCACACCAATTTGAGCCTTCAATGTCGGCCAAACCCTGCCCATTTCACTTACCCACTTCCCTAGAAACATCCTAGATGTCTTGGTCTTCTACAAATACCAATTTTAGTGCCCTAAGAAGAGGTCTCAAAGAGGCGCTTCAACGAAGAGGTAATGTGTGTTACCAATTCTTTCAACTTTATATCTAATTCCACTTCTTCTTGTTTAGTTTTTTCATTATGAATTAATAACATCAGTATCACTCATATACTGATATGTTATTATATGTATGAAACAACCCTATTTCTCCATTTATCCATCCTATGGAAAACGAAATCACCGCGCGTGCGTATATACGGAATACCATCTCCACGCCGTGGTGTAATATATTTTCCATCACCAACATACATGGAAGGGTATAATGGTGCAAATAAATAACGATATGATTAATGTAAAGTCGTATTGATTCTGAAATATTATACATACACCCCAATACAATTCCACGATCATGGGAACGATATCATCGCTCGTGCATACGTATGGAATACCGTCTCCACGATGTGATGCGATTCATTATACATGATCTTCATTGCATAATAATTATATAAATGAATTTAATGAATAAATATGATATATAGTACACTAATACCATTCTCTAAATGTGGTATATATAACCTAAAGAGAAGAACAAGAATTTATTCGACAAAACACGCATAAGAACAAAAAGTAATAAACACCTGAAAACAAGTAGTAACGAAATATTACTAATAAGAAGCTAAGAATATGACCATATATGATATCATAACAATAATTATGGTTCTGGAATAAGTCAATAACGTTATTTAAATAATTATACAGGAGGTCCGTATACTTACGAAGCAAATCAGACCTAAGGTAAGGGACAATCTCGTAATCTCAATTTTTATCCATGATTGTTTATACTTCATAATTTACTAGGGAATATTTATCATCCACATCCATTTTTTCACAAGATGTAATATTATTTATATCCTCCTACAATTTTTTAAATCCAATTATACACTTCGGTGAGTTTTTAGTAAAAGATATGAAAGTAATCTTTTGTCATTTTTTTGTACGAGGTACTTTTTGACTTTTCCGACAAAAGTATGAGAAGAATTTTTTTTAACTTATACGGCATGAATGGATTTTTAAAACATTATTTCCAAGAATATTACTTTATAAGTTTTCAAGTTTAATTTCAATCAACTTCTTTTAGTTTAAAATTGTACGACATGATAAGAAAGGAAAATGTTTTTGAAGTAGAAAGAATATTTTCCTCAAGAATGGAGTGCAAGTGTTTTATCAAAACTATTTTCCATCTATGATAATATAGGGTTATGTTTCTATCCCAATTATTAAATTTATTTGATTATGTTGTGATGGAATTATTTTTATGAATTCCTTTAACTTATATGAATTGTTTTATGATGTCATGATTTTTAAGAATCCAATTTTTATTACATGGGTTATGTAATGATGTATGATTTATGATTTTGTGGAACACATAATAATGGTATCATTATGATATGGGTGGGACCTATATATCCCTCCAATGCATTGTGTAATTATTTATTTCTCATGAGATAGACATGGCTAGAATTTCAGGTTAAACCGGTTTAGTGAAACAGGACTGAAACGAGGAGTGAACACAGTTTATAAATGGACTTTGTCCACTAAGATAGTCTTGGAAAATGAGTCTTGAGTAATAAGAAATGATTCCCTATGATTATGTGTGTATTCCACAATGTTTCATTTTTTATGTTATGATTATTGGGATTACATTTCACTACCATGATTTATCCAATGTTATGAAATTAAGATCTCATTTTCATGGTAAGATTTCTAAAATATTATGTTCTTATGAATTTGATGTGACTGATATTTCTTTTGTTTACCTTTGCTGAGCATTTGATCTCACCATTTTGTATGTTTTCATTCCCCAGGTCAGGAAGATGATTATTAAGTAAGATATGCAAAAAAGGGACTATAAATATGATGAAATAAATGAGAGACAATGTCGATTCTTTATGAACCAGTTGTTTATGTTACCTAGTTTCTAAAGACACTATAACTATATGGCCCTTTAATGGTTTTATTATATGTTGTAATAAGTATGATTCAATTTTTATGTATTAACCATGTATTTAAAGTATGGGTCGCTATAGTTGATATCAGAGGAAAGGTATAGTCAACCTTTGGAAACTAGGATGTGAAAGCCTTAGTAAGAAACCTAAGGATATTCCTAAGCATGGAACACAATCTTAGTGTTTTAGAAATGGCCATGAACATCCTATGATAAGACCTTAAGTGTGAAATTGTATTCTTGATTATGTCGTTTTCCTATTATAATTAGTGTTTCTCACACTATTCTTCTTGGTTTTAGTCAATGGATGGAACCCGAAGGTACCATGTTAATGTGTAATGCGACGAGCAACGCAATGATTGTCCCCCTGAGCAACCAAACGTTTTGGGAGTTGGAATGAAAAATCTTGTAACCTTGCTCACACAACTTTCTCAAGATATATATCAGGTAGGACATCCAAATGAGCAATGGAAGGAGCAACATTCTGTTGAATCCTTCATGAGGAAGCGTCTACCTTCATTCAGTGGGTCTTCTGATCCATTAGTGGCTGAAAAATGTATCAGTACCACTGAAAAGATATTTTCAGTTCTTCAATGTTCTATACATGATAAATTCATCATAGCAGTGTATCGTTTGGAAGGTGATGTTGATCAATGGTGGAATCTTATTAAGAATACGAGGCAAAGGGATGAAATTGAGTCCATGGAATGGGAGGAGTTCAAGAACTTATTTTTCAAAAATTATTTCCCTCGTTTTCTTCGAACAAATATAGATAAGGAGTTTCTTGAGCTGAAGCAAATGAATGATGAATCTGTTGGTACCTATAAATAAAATTTTACAAGACTTTCAAGGTACGCTTCTAGAATTATTGTCCAACCTGAGAGTAAGATCGATTGATTTTTTAGTGGCTTAAAACAATGTCTTTTAAGGGGCGTTAGCCATAAAGGACTTCAATATCTATGAGGAAATTGTTTGATGTTCTCTCAAGGTTGAGATGGAGATTGGTGTAACCCATCATCCACATGGGTTTGATAAGAAGAGGGAAATGAAATTCAAAGGAAAATCTAAAGACCACACTGAAAAGAAGATTATTTTTCCCTTATGCTCAAACTGTGGAAAGAAACATGGAGGAGATTTTCTTAAGGGGACAAGCAAATGTTATAAGTGTGGAAAAAAGGTCATCGGGCAATTCAATGTCGAAATAATGGGAATAAGATGTCTAATGATGCATAAAAATGAAGGGATACACAGAATTAACCTACTACACTTCAATGATTCAAGTTCAAGGAGATGGGGCATAATGCAAATCAATGCCCAAATCCAAGGGTTGATGATGACGATCAACATCAACAAACTCTTAAGGCTAAAGACAAAGGAATGACACATGCAATTTCTATCAGCGATTTGGAGTACGACAACGAAGTGGTGAGAGGTACACTTACCATCAACCCTAAAGAAGCAAAAGTTTTATTTGATTCTGGATTCACCCACTCTTTTAATTCTGAAGAATTTTCTAAGGGTATCGTCGTATTACCACAAAAATTAGATTTTGAGTTGGTTGTGACAAATTTTAATGGCACATTAGTTGCATTAAAAGTTTACAATTCTTCTCCAATGGAAGTTTCTGGGAAAGTGCTTCCTGCAAATCTTGTGATCCTTCATGTAGTGGAATTTGATGTGATTCTTGGCATGGATTGGATTTCATTAAATGGAGATCATATCAATTTACAAAGAAGGGAAGTCACATTTCATATTCCAGATCAATCTATGATTGTCTATCGATGCATGTATGAACAAAACTTTCCAGTGGAAATTTCATCCATCTTATAGGTCTTAATTCCACTAAATAAAGGTTATTTATCTCAAATAGTTGGAGAGAAACTCATGATTAATAATATTCCCATTGTATGGGAATTTGATTATGTCTTTCCATAGGAATTTCCAGGTCTTCCAGCAAATCATGAAGTTGAGTTTTCAATCGAACTCGTACCGGGTGCTTTCGATATTTCAATGACACCTTATAGAATGTCCCCAATTGAGTTGTAGGAATTAAAGAAGCAACACCAAGAGAATCTTGATAAAGGATTAATATTCCATTGTGTGTCACCTTGGGGAGCACCTATTCTATTTGTTAAGAATAAAGATGGATCAATGAGACACTACATTGATTATCGAGAACTTAACAAGATCACTATCAAGAACAAATATCCTCTCCCATGCATTGATGTCCTATTTGACCAACTACACGGAGATTAATAGTTTTCCAAGATTGATCTTCGTTCAGGGTATCATCAATTAAGGGTCATAAGGGAGGATATACCAAATAAGTCTATACGTACAAGGTATGGACACTATGAATTTATAGTGATGCCATTTGGTCTTACTAATTTTCCTGCTATCTTCATTGATCAGATGAATAGAGTCTTTAGAGACTATCTTGATCAGTTCGTGGTAGTCATTATAGATGATATTCTTGTCTATTCAAATAGAATGGAAGAACATGAAGATCACTTGAGAATTGTATTAATGACCCTAAGAAAGGATAATATTTATTCTAAATTTACCAAGTGGGAATTTTGGCTTCAAAAAGATGCATTTTTGGGTCACATAATATCAAAAGTGGGGATATCTCTGGATCCAGAAAAAACATGGGTTATTGAAAGATGGTCGAGACCAACAACAGTAACTGAGATCTGAAGTCTTCTTGGTTTGGCTAGATATTACCGACGTTTTGAGAAATATTTTTCAAGGTTATCTAACCCACTCACCAAGATGACTCGAAAAGGAGTTATGCTTGTTTAGATGGAGGAATGTTAAGATAATTTCAAGGAGTTGAAAAGAAGGTGATCTAGTGCACCTGTGCTCACACTGCCTTGCAGTGGAGAAAGGTTTTTGATCTACAGTGATGCATCCAAGAAGGGATTGGGGTGTGATTTTATGCAAAATGATATGTTGATAGCTTATGCCTCACGAAAGTAGAAAATCCATGAGAAAAATTACCCAACTCATGATTTGGAGTTAGCTGCGGTAATCATTGCATTATAGATTTAGAGGAATTACCTTTATTGTGAAAGGTGTGATATTTATACTAATCATAAAAGTTTAAAGTATATTTTCACACAAAAGGAGCTGAATATGCGCCAAAGGAGATGGTTGGAGCTGATTAAGCATTAGGACTGCTCAATTCATTACAACCCTGGGAAAGAAAACAAGGTGGAAGATGGATTAAGTGGACAAGACCGTGCTAGATTATCCCTAATGAGGATCACAAATGATCCAATATTTATGGATTTATAAAGGATGGATCTTGGATTTATAATGAATGGGGAATATCGTATCTTTCTCAAATTAATGTTCAACCATCTATACATGTGAAGATTAAAGAGGCACAGAAAGAAGATTTCTAGTTACAAAAGAAAGTGAGAAATGTTCCTGAATTAAAAATTGATTGTGATGGGATAATAATGTTCAGGAATCAGGTTTTTGTTACTCCCATCCCTGAATTAAAGAAGGAGCTGATGGAAGAGGCTCATAGTTTGTAATTCTCTATTAATCTTGGTATCACGAAGATGTATAGGGACCTGAAAGAGTACTTTGGGTGGGATGGCCTGAAAAGAGATGTTGCTGAATATGTCTCTCGATGCTTGGTTTGTCAGTAAGTTAAAGCTATGAGACAGAAGACTAAGGGGATGTTACAACTAATTTCCACACCAGAATGGAAATGGGAAAACATCAATATGGACTTTTTCACTGGACTTCCTAAAACATCGAAAGGCAATAATTCTATCTGGGTCACAGTTGATCGTCTTACAATGTCTGCACACTTCATTACTGTTAGAGAGGATTTATCTCTAGATTAGATTTCCAGGATATATGTAAAAGAAGTGGTAAGATTGCATGGAGTACCACTTTCCATTATATCTGATTGGGATCTGAGGTTTACCTCGATGTTCTGGCGAAGTCTTCAGCATACTCTGGATACAGAGTTGAGTTTCAGCACTACATATCATCTTTAAACAGACGGTCAGTCTAAGAGGAAAATTAAAACTCTAGAAGATATGTTGAGAGCTTTCCCTATGGATTTAAAAGCTGTTCGGTATCAACACATACCTTTTGTGGAATTTTATTATAATAATATCTTTCACTCTAGTATTCAAATGGCTCTTTATGAAGCTCTCTATGGAAAGAAATGCAGGACTCCAACTTGCTGGGATGAAGTTGGGGAAAGAAAGCTATAAGGACCTTATCTTGTTGATGAAATGGAAGAAAAGTTCAGATCTATTCAATAACACATAAGAGCAGCTCACAGTCGACAAAAAAGTTATGCCGACAACCGAAGAAAAGACCTATAGTTTGGAGTGGGTGATAAAGTGTTCTTACGAATATCTCTCTGGAAGAGGGTCATGAGATTTAGAAAGAAGGAAAAGTTGAGACCTAGATATATCAGTCCTTTTGAAATCATGGATCGTGTTGGAAAGGTAGATTACAGATTTTCGCTTACCCCGAATCTTTCTCAAGTTCACGATGTGTTCCATGTATCTCTCCTAAGAAATTACATACCAGATCCTTCACATGTACTCAGCTCAGAAGTTGTACCACTAGAGCAAGATCTTTCTTATGAAGAACAACCGATAGAGATTCTGGATCGTAGTGAAAAATTCCTATGGATTAGGACCACTCTCTTGGTGAAATTTGTATGAGGAACCACCAATTAGAAGAAGCTATATGGGAACTTGATGATATGATGAGGGAGAGGTATCCTCATCTGTTTGTAATGAAGTGACGAATTTTGAGGGAGAAATTCATTTTCAGAGGGGTAGAATGTAACACCCTGATATTTTATGAGAAATATTTTTTTTATGTCTTATGTTATACGTAACACCAAAGGGATCTTTCACAGCACACAATATGGACTTGTCTTGCATTACACACAATCATGACCTTCCTCGATAGCGTGTGTAGTACGCAATACCGGGTTTCACTAAACAATGATATATTATTATGGACTAGTAGTAATGAATAGTATTAACTATATTTTGAATTTTCTAAAATTATTATTCATATTAAAAATTTTCTAGAACACGGTAAGAGAACAAAATAAATTTTTCGGGTAAAATAATTATTTTTCAAAAAATGCAGTTTTACCGCCTTTTGATGGCGCACCCACATTAAATCAGGCTTTTGACATGTTTATAAGTTCAATTTGACAAAATAAAATTATTCGTTTGAATCAGGATATAAAAATTTACTTTGGATAAATTTTTGATATTTTTCTGATAAATTTCAAATTTTGATGAATAGTAAAAATACGCTATTTTTTAATTAAAAACAACTTTTTTCATTGAGATAATTTATGTGGATAAATTATAATATTTAATGGTTTTAAATTATAAATAGAATATATTTTTATCATTTAATATAATGTATTTCATTATAATTAATTTCACATTGAATTCATAGGTAAACACATTTCAATCTTTGGCAATGATTTAACTTCTAAAACCCATTTTCTTAACAACGAGATTTATTTTAAATTAATTAATGAAACATATTTGATTTTAATTTTGAAAAATGGATTAAATATTTGGAACTAGGGGGTCCAAATTATGTTAATAGGCTACTTTTTATTTTTTGGAATTATGAATAGTAACTATGGTAAATTTTATTTACCATATTTAATGGTAAATCAGGTAATTAAGGGTAAATATAAGATTATATAATTACACTAAAACCTTAAAAAATCCTATTGGATGACTAAAAGTAGACCCATATCACCTAAGTGTCGAATTAGATTCATTTAATGGACTTTTGTTCATGAAAATAATTTAATTATTATTAAAACCAAAGAATGTGACAACATATCACTTTCTAAAATCTTGTAAGTATAATAATTTCAATTTAGTGATAAAATTAATACAACTTCGAAAATGAATAGTATACAGAAATCTAATACAATTATCTACATCATAATAATTTATTAAGAATTTTTAGTGGTTAAATAATTATCAATAATTATGACAAAATAGTGATGTTGAAATTATTTTATTAATTAAAATATAAAACAAATCGTTTTAAAAATATTAAAATAAATATTATATGATCTATTTAAAGTGCTCCAAAAATATTATAGATACATATGAAATTTTATTAATCAATTAAATCTTTTATTTTGAACATATCTTCTGTTTATATTTTATTTAAATTCAAATAAATGAATAGTGTAAAAATTGACACTATTGTTATTTTATAAAAATAACATATTATAAAACTGTTTAAAAATCAAAAAAATATTATGAAAATAATAAATAAAAATTTATATGGTCTAAAATATCATAAAGTGAAAAATTATAGAAAATTCACAAAACATATTTAATTATTTAATATAATTTTAAATTTAGAATATTCTTACCACAAATAAAATTAAATAAATAAATAATGATAAATCAAGTTGATAATGTATAAAATAAATTCCTAACATGTCTAAATTTTATTTCTTGATGATATTACATCCCTCTATCATCTAATATTTAGATATGAGTCATTTTGAAATCATTTATGTGGGGTTGGGATTTAATATAGACTAATATTTCTTATATTTCCAAATGTGCCCCTCTCCTCCCTTATAAAAGGGCACCTCCTCCCTATCCTCCTCACACCAATTTGAGCCTTCAATCTCGGCGAATCCCTGGTAATTTCACATCCCCACTTCCCTAGAAACACCCTAGAGGTCCTGGTATTCTTCCAAGACCAATTGTAGTGCCCCAAGTGGAGGTCTCAAAGAGACGCTTCAAAGAAGAGGTAATGTTCATTACCGATTCATTCAACATTATTTCATCATACACTTCTTATTATTTAATTGTTTCATTATGAACTAAAAACATCAGTATCACTCATATACTGATATGTTATTATATGTATGAAACAACCCTATTTCCCCATCTGTCCATCCTACAGAAAACGAAATCACCGCGCGTGTGTACGTACGGAATACCGTCTCCACGCCGTGGAGTAATCTATTTTACATCACCACCTTACTTGGATGCGTATAATGGTGAAAATAAATTACTATATTTGATTATTGTAAAGTGTTATTGATTCTGTAATAGTATACATACACTCCAATACAATTCCATGATCATGGGAACGATATCATCGCTCGTGCGTACGTACGGAATACCGTCTCCACGATGTGATGTGATTCATTCTACATGATATTCATGGCATAATGATTATATAAATGAATTGAATGAATAAATATGATATATAGTACACTAATACCATTCAGGAAATGAGGTATCTTAACCTAAATAGAAGAATAAGAATTTATTCGACAAAACAGGCATAAGAACAAAAAGAAATAAACACCCGAATAACAAGTAGTAAAGAAATATTACTAATAAGAAGCTAAGATTATGACCATATATGATATAATAACAATTATAATTATTCTGAAATAATTCAATAACATTATTTAAATCATTATACAGGAGGTTCGAACACTTATGAAGCAAATCAGACCTAAGGTAAGGGACAATCTCGTAATATCAATTTTTATCCGAGATTATTTATAATTCAGAATTTACTAAGGAATATTTATCCTCCACATCCATTTTTCATCAATATTTAATATAATTTATACCCTCTTATAATTTCTTAAATCCAATTTTACCCTTCGGTGAGTTTTTAATAATAGATATGAATGGAATCTTTTGTCATTTTTTTGTACGAGGTACTTTTTTACTTTTCTGACAAAAGTACTAGAAGAATGTTTTTTTAATTTATACGGCATGAATGGATTTTTAAAACATTATTTCCAAGAAGATTACTTTACATGTTTTCATGTTTATTTTTAATCAAATTCTTTAAGTTTAAAATTGTATGACATGATAAGAAAGGAAAATGTTTTTGAAGTAGAAATGATATTTTCCTCAATAATGGATTTGAAGTGTTTTATCAAAATTATTTTCCAAATAAGATATTATAGGTTTATGTTTCTATCCCTATTATTACATTTATTTTATTATGATGTGATGGAATTATTTTTATGAATTCCCTTATCTTATATGAATTCTTTTGTGATGTCACGATGTTTAAGAATCCCATTTTTATTACATGGGTTATGTAATGATGTATGATTTATGATTTTGTGGCACACATAAGAATGTTATAATTATGAGATGGGTGGGACCTATATCTCCCTACAATTAATTGGGTAAAAATTTATATCTCATGAGATGGACATGGCTGGAACGGTAGGTTAAACTGGTTCAGTGAAACAGGACTGAAACAAGGAGTGAACTCGGTTCAGAAATGGACTTTGTCCACTAAGATAGTATTGGAAATGACTCTTGAATAATAAGAAATGATTCTATATTATTATGTGTGTATGCCACAAAGTTTCATGTTTTATGTTATGATTATTGGGATTACATTTCACTACCATGATTTATCCCATGTTATGAAATTAAGATCTCTTTTGCAGGGTAGGATTTCTAAAATGTTATGTTCTTATGAATTTGATGTGATTGATACTTATTTTGTTTACCCTTACTGAGAATTTGAGCTCACAAATTTGTATGTTTTCTTTCCCCAGGTCAGGATGAAGTTTATTAAGTAAAATAAGCCAAAAAGGGACTATATATATGACGAAATAAATGGGAGAAAATGTAGATGCTTTATGAACCAGTTGTTTGTGTTTCCCAGATTCTAAAGACATTATACCTATATGGTCCTTTCATGGTTTTGTTATATGTTGTAATAAGTATTCCAAAATTTTGAAGTATTAACCATGTATGTAAAGTATGGATGGCTATATATTATATGATTGTTGAACATGCTTCCGGAATAGTGTTGGTTATAGCTAAAATGATAATGTGTGTTAAAATTTTTAAGGGAAAAAGGTTTCAGAAATGTTTTATACTCAGTCTCTCCTTTATAACCGAAATGTTATCTCTCCTTCAAAATGTATATGGCTCATTCATTGGAAATAATATGGTTTTGAATGTTAAAAAGGTAATGGAATGTGATTTTTTTAATTTAAAAAATTTATGAAAAAATTTCTTTTATATATTGTAGTTAAAACCTGAAATTGATTATTATTTGGTTTAAAGCAAATTCATTTGTTAGTAGATTACATGGGAACACCTATTGAGTTTTAGTACTCACACCTATAATTCAATCATGCTTTTACTCTCAGGTGTAGGTTTCATTTTGATTGTAATATATATGGGGGATGTTGAGTCATGGGATCTGAGAGTGACCAATGGGGTCTTATGGATTTTAGGGGTCATTAGTTCTGGTTTGTTTTACTTTTTAGTTCTTTCTTAGATGTCCTATTCAGTTTATTTATTTTGGGAAGATTTATTATTATTCCACTATTTCTATTTCTCTATATTGGTAGAAATCATTCCCATAATCACTATGATGATGCTCTTGGCACTTTCTCTCACCAAGGAGGATTGGGAATTCCTCTCACTCCTTTTCACAGGCCGACTTAGGTGACCGGTTCAGGGTCTCCCAGTTGGATCATGATAAAATGGTATCGGAAACTAGGTTCTATAGAGGACCTAGGTTTCATATCACCCTTTATTATTTGGGTTGTCAAGGTAGATGGGGTAGGATTTTCGGAGCTTGGGCTATATGTTTGGGGGAGTGTATGTCCAACACTTTCTAGACCAAACATTGATTTACCATAGGAAGTTAGGTTTTTCTTGGTTTATTTGGTTCTTGTTGTTTGAATGGTATTTGGGGAAATGAAATGATAGTTGGGCCAGTTGTCTCGGTGATGTCTCAGTGTCTGGAATTCCATTTAAAGCAAGGGACATGGTCTTGGAAGACTCTCCATAATGGTGGCTCGATTAGAATATGGCTGCCAACTATATGGCCAAGTCACCCATTGATAATAGTTTCCCTCAGTGAGTTGTTTTGGTTCCTTTTGTGATTTTGGGAATATAAACCCATTGAATGGTAGTTTTTTTGTACATAAGCATGGCTTGGGATTTTTTGTGGTGGTGTGGGGGTGGGGTGGGGGTTCTTAATTTTATTTTAAAACAATGTTTGGTTTGAATTAACGGTGAGTGGTTTATCAAAATTGATATTCCAAATCCAAAATATAAAAACATTTTTATAGTGAAATGGGTTGCTTTTAAAATTGGAGTTATTTTTGAAAATTATTATGAGGTTTCTAAAGCTTTTTAAGAAATTTATTATTGGAAAATTAATGTTGAATTTGAAAAAAAAATCATAGATGATGATTTGTGGTATTAAAATTGGTTGAGGTATTTTTAAGGTGGGTTTGAAAGTGATAATGTTTGTTTTATCTGACTCTCGGTATTCCTATGAGTGCTCACATATATGGATAAAGATATATGTATGTGGTGAGTGGATGGATATTGGTATGTATGGATGAGTTTTTGAGCAAGCACTAGAGTGTATATATGTGAGGATAAATGGAATATCAATAGTGGGTGACTGGTTCATAAGGCTTGTTATGTTTTTAGAAAATGTTCTTCAAAAAATGTGATTTAAATGTTTTAAAATGTGTGAGTGTGTGATGTTGCCTTTTTTTAGTGTTTTCATTTTTGGAATTTTTCATTGATGAGTTGGGGGTGTGATTAAATTTTTTTTGATTGTGGGTTATTGATTTAAGCATAATGTGTGAAATATTAATTTATGATATGTTCGAAATTGGTTTCATGCTCATTGTTTTCACATTACATCGCCATGGAAATCTAGGTATTTTTAGAATAATCTCCTTGTGGTTTTTTCACCACATTCCTATAATTTTATTAATAAGTGATTTAGATGTTTGGTTTTCCCATTTTGGATATAGAGCCTGGTGGTTCCCAATATCATGAGTTCTTCCAGAGGTCCCAAGAGTCGAATCCACCTCATTTCCTGGGCCAGTCGGTACTTGGGAATGATAAGGAATGGATACAAAATATCAATAATATCTTTTTTTGTCTTGAATATCCTGATCCACTCAAGCTAGGTCATGCCACCTTCACGTTGGAAGGCCTAATTCGAGAATGGTGTAAATCTGATCTTCAGGCTGAACCGTAGAAGAATTTATCATGGAAATGCTTTAAAGACTTGTTCATCCAACAGTAGTTTCCCAATGATGTGAATACACTGATGTGTTCAAGGTTTTATGGTCTCGATAAGGTTAATTCAATGGTGTTGGATTATTCTAATAGCTTCACCAAGATGGTTCAATATCTCTCAAACCACATTGGTGATGAATTTTTGAAATCTTGATTCCTTGAAAGGGGTCTCTGATCGTAATTACTCTTAGTTATTCCTTCATTCCCTGATGATTACGAAGAAGTCATGAGGCAGGTTGTTCAAGATGAAGCTGATTTAGCTGCATATGGCTAGTTGAGAAGGGTCAAAAAAAGTCCATTGTTTTTTGACTCACTAGATTCCTTTGAGAGGAAGTACTGGTTGTGTTTTCAGTGTGCGAATTCGGGGGATAGGAGGTTTTCATGCCATGAAGCACCTAAGATCAATAGTACCTATGGCCGTTTAGGTCATTTTCCAAGGATTATCTAGGGTTTCACCAAGAAGTGACATGGGGCCAGATCCATGCCCTTGGAGAACCTTTAATCACATTTGGATGAACGTAGCACTGACGCAAGCTCAATAATAATCTTTTCTTTTGTCTCAAATTCCTTTTTGTAGTAATAAGTGTAATCTGTGGTGTTGTCTTCCATTAGGTAGGGAGAATTCTATGGTAAGTCTTTTGGTAAGTCCTTTTTAATGGGGATGTATTTGTAGTATTTTTAATGTTTCTAGTGTAAATTGGTGTTTTTTTTGTCCCAGGTTTTGTTTTGCTGGGTTTTTCTGGATTTCATTAGGATTTGAGAGTTATTATATCTTGTGAAATCAATGTTTGGTTGGATTCCTAATATGGTGGGTAGACCCCCATGAGATGAGATCATTTTGAATCCATCTCCCAAGTGTTTTTGTATGAGAATTTCCTTTTTTATCTCTATTCAATTCCCACTATAGTAGTTGGTTGTCATGTTTAGTGGGTTATGTATTGGATGCTCGCAGAGATGCCAAACAGGCCATGACTTGTTTCTTCGATGGTTTTTGTGTTAGGGGTTGGGGTGTTCTTTATTCGTTTGTATTTAAAAATGAGTGGGTCTCTTCTTTGTAACCTCTTCATTGTTTGTTTATCTTTGTGGTCCTATGTGATGTCTTCTTTGAATATGTTAATTCATTTGAAGATGGTCTTGTATTTTCTTTTTGGGAATCCGTAGTTCTGGTCTCTAAATAGAAGCGAGTGTTGGTTCATTGGTCGTTGAGTTTTCAAGTCATACCTATGTTGTAAATAATAATTGCTTTGGTTTCTATCAACCAAATCTCTTGGTACATTCTAGGGGCATAAAGTGTCATGGTGGTGAGAATTTTCACACACCAATACGACACTTCATAGTTAATTTATTTATTTTTGATTTTTAATTTAATTTTATTCAATTTTTAGTATTTTAATTTAAATCAATTTAATCAAAATAAAAATTAAATAAAATTAAAAAAACCCTAATCTAAACCATTCCCCACCTTCCGCGTTGCCTTTCCCATTCACCTCCTTGCCTCACAATGTTGACCCCCCTCACATTACTCCTTTTTTGCTACAAAGACCCCCCTCTCGAACATCCGACTGCACTCCCTCATTCGGGAGGACCTCCCTCTCCATGACGTCTCCCTCTGGCATCCTCTTCTCCCTTGTGTGACCTCGCTGACACCTCTTTCAATAGGTATTTTTCTTCATTTTTTGTCTGAGCCAAACCCTAGGTCATGGGTTGATCGATTTTTCTTGTAATTTCTTCCCTTTTATGTGTCTGTGGTGGGTATCTAGATTCTTCCTCTTGCGGGTTTCATCATCCTCTACCAAAGGTGAAGAAATTCAATCCATTCCTGTTCGACCTCCACCTTTCGTGGTTTATTACTTTTATGCACTTATCGATTATTTAATTTTAACATGTTCTAATATTTATTTGGGTTGTGAGAAGTGTGATTTTGTTATGCATTAACATTTTAATGGGTTACAAATGAGTTTTTTCAAAATAAATTGCTTTGTGTTGTGAATATGGTATTATAATGTTTTTTAAAAATTATTTTATGCCTTGTTTGCAAAGTGCGAATTATATTTACCAAGGAAGTTGATGTGCATATTATTTCGAAGTGAGTTTTTATTGAAGAATGGAGTAGTGTTGGAATATAGGCTTTGTCATGTATTTTTAATTATGAATTGTACATTTTTTAATCATAAAAATACATGTTTGTAAATGATTTCAGGTTGTGTTTGGATTTATAAAAAGGTGATTTCAGGGGGATTGGTTTAGAAGGTTTGTGTTTTATTTTGTTTATCAAAGGAGAATTTATAAATTTTTTATGTGATGGTAAAAACATTTGAAATGTTTTTTTGTTGTGTGTAAAATTGAAAGAATTGATTTGTATTGAAATTTAGGCCTTTTTTGTGCACTTTCAGTATAATTTTTGAATTCTTTATATAATGATAAGCTAGTTTTGGGAATGAACTTATTTTATGGTTGGGTTTCCTATAGGTTAATTAAATTATTCGGTGTCTCCCCGAAGTTTTGTACACACATACATAAGTACGTATATATATATATATATATCCTCCTTTCACATATTCCCTCATGGAGTAGGGAATATGTGTATTGGATTAAGGGGTATATATATAAGAGTGTATGTGTGTGTAATTGCGGGTGGTCTTCATCAAAGGCATTGGGTGCCGAATTAATTGTCTTTGCCTACTCCCTTTTGAGATAGTTTTCCCTATTCATTATCCTTTAAATTAATAAATTATTGATTTCTTATTGTTCTAACATTTATTTAATTCTAGTTAGTAATTTATGTTTTTAGAATAATTTTATATTTTGAAATAATGAAAGACTCTCTGTGTATTTGAATTGTATGAAACTATTTTATATAAGCTACTTACTAAGTGTTTGATGAAATTCCCCTTATCCCTTATTAATGTGATTTATATTTAATGTGGTGAAATGAGTTTCTTAAATGGGTTTCCAAGCACATTTTTTGTTCTCAAGGTAATGGCATGTGTTGTTTATTGCGGAAATGATTTAGTGTTATGTGATTGCTTAAGGCCTGTTTGGTAATTTGTAAAATTAATTACTTTGAATACCCTCTTTGGTATGTGCCTCATTCTTTGTTGGATATTGACGGGAAGGGTTGGTCCTCAGATGGTACATCCCTATTGTGTTTATGGTTGAAGGCAAGAGGGGTAAAATCCCTTGGAGGTATTCAGGGGTGATTTTGTTGTGTGTGCATTGGTGGTGTATGATGAAAATTCTTGTGTTTGATTACTTGGTTAGTATTTTTTGACTCGCCCTCCCTTTTTTGTCTAAACATGGTATCTTAGCATAGTGAGAAATTTTTGGTGAATGATTAATTAACTACTTTAGATTATGCACTATCTAGTGGCCCATAGTAGGGGATACTCAATTATTAATATTTCAATGGGATTGGGCCCATTGACCAAGTAAGGTAGGGCAATGGGCGGGCATTAGGGAGTTATGATGTCATTGAGTAGGGAATGCCTTTGGGATGAGTTAGATGTATACTACATTCTAGATTATTCTTGAGATCCTAGGTTTCATCCATGTCTACTAGAATGAAAGTTTCGATGCATTGTTGACTTAATACTATTGTGTGTTATTCCACGTTGCCCTTTTTGTATGATTGTTGAGCATGCTTTTGGAATAGTGTGGATTATATATAAAATGATAAATTATTTCCAAATGGTTAATTGGAAAATGTTTTAGAAATTTTTTATACTCACTCTCTCCTTTATAACCGAAATTTCATCTCTCCTCTAAAATGTATATGGTTCCTTCTTGGTAATGAAGATGGTTTTGAATGGTAAAAATGTAAATGGTCCATGATTTTATTTAAATGAAAAAATGTGTGAAAAACATACTTTTATATATTGTAGTTCAAACATGAAATTTTTGATTCTTTTGTTTAAAAAATGCATTTGGAAGTAGATTAAATGGTTATTCCCACTAATTATTAATACTCACCCCTATACTGCATTCTTGTTTTTTGTCTTAGGTACAGGTTTCAGTTTTATCTCAATCACCATTAGTGATGTTGAGTCTTGGGATCAGAGAGTGACCCACATGGTCATGTGGAGTTTAGTGATCATTTGGAAGTAGATCAAGAACGCCTCTCGGGGCTTGTCGCAGGCTGACATAGTTGACCGGTTTAGGGTCAACCTGAGTTTGTTCGTGAAATGTAATATATTATATTAGATCATAACACTATGTTACATAATTTTCTATTCCAAAAATATTGAATCATTTATCATTAATAGAAGTATTAATTATAGAACTAATCTTATTATAATTAACTTGTTTTCTTTGGGTATCCCATTACTTTTAAATCATTTGTATTATTTTTTAAAGAAATTGAAAATTATCCTAGGAATATCCCCCATGAGTGACAAAATAGGTATGCAGTAAGGCCCATTATCATGTACCATGTTATGCTCAATTTTTTATTGACATACCTTTTCGGTGTTGTTACCTCTAGGTACAAATATTCCAGAACCACATACCCTTATTATATTTATACAATGATGATTTTCTTGGAAGTATGACATAATATATACCTTATCAAAATTCTAGGATGTGTATCAATACATATCTTCAAAATTTATATTAGGGTTACATTCCATAATCCATTATTTCAAAATATAGTCCCCATGGTTCCTACTAAACATTCTTTGAAACCAAATGTAAGTCCCCGACCCCAAAAGCTCGGATACGGTGCACTACATTATAATATTGGAATTATTACAAGGAATTAAATTCCAAAGGAACAAAAATTTTATTAGTTTTGGATTACCAGATTAAATACATGATATCAATAATATATTGGGAAAAAACAATAAAACATAACATAAGTGAATTCCCAATATCCTTGAAAATAATTCAATGAATTCCTCTTCATAACCTGGGTAATGGAAACATAATAAGGGTGACTTAAAAGTAATAGTAATGAATATCAAAGTGGAATAAATAATGAATAAATAAGAATAAATTAACTTGGAAATGCAAATAATTGAGAACAGCTTCAATTTAAATAACTAGATAAGGCATAATCAATATGGAAAGGTAAATAACTAGAACACTTCATATTTAATCAATAAAATTAGAATTAAATACATCAATATATTTTATAATATTTTAATATCTTGGATAATAACAATAATATCTAAAATATATAATAATGAAAATTTTAATTATTATACATCATTTCTGAGGAACATGAAAACCTATGTCGTTAAGACCCTTCAAGATACGGTTTAAAACTACAGGTATAAACATAATTAATTTATCCAACTCAATTTTCAAATGAGAACCTATCAGTAAATTGAGGGTTTAGATAATATCTTGGATCCACTTATTACTACCATTACAAATAATTCCTTATATTGAGTAATCTATTGATAAACAATATTCCTTATAAAATATCTGTATTGAATAAAGAAAAAAATTTATAAATATTCTCCAGATAACCGAATTACTATGAAATTAAATACCATGTATAATAATTTTATATGTTTTATGCAATAATAATTTTCATCACCCAATAAATTTAATATTTAAGGAAGTTTTAAATTGAATGAATTAGAATAAAATTATTTCCAAGAGATAATCAACAATCATAAAAGAGCGAGGTTACTATGATAACTTGAACCACATTGTATTTGTCAAGTGAAACACCTTGGAAGATATAATTCAAATTAAAACATAGAATACACGAAATTATAGTTCAATCATGATATAAAATTCAAAATGGAATGTATACATGACGCATTATTGTAAATTGGTGCAAAAGAAAAAATAAGTCTCAATTGAATGTAAATTGAGAATAAATCCCTCACAACTGTAGTATCATATAAATCAAAATACTTAAAATTAATAATAATCAAATAAAACATTTAAATAACATGAATATAAAATATTCCATGAATTAATATATCAAATGGGTTAGTATTTACACCACACAAATTAATTAACTAGTGAATGTGGAATTTATCTCACAAATATAGAAAGTGAGATGAAAATCTCTTACCCTGTGATTCCTTTTGGGTGAATTCCCATTAAAATCTTGGATAATGATTCAAATAATTTTTAATAAAATAATAAATAACTATAATGATATTTATAGAATCATATATTATCCTTTTATAATTTTTTATTACCTAGTTGATTACAATGCTTTTTTATTTTCACTATTTTGTGTGTTAATTACCATTTTTTTCCAGTATGTTTTGACTTGTTACTTATTGTTCCTATTAATTAGATAATTATTTCATCATATCCATAAAAAAATAAAGACTTAAATATCATATACATTCATTATATATTTATTTATAACAATCCTTAATATTTGGAGATAAGAAATGAAATGCACCATTCATGGAGACGATATGTCGACTTACTCATGAATACTACTTCCATTTATTTATGATATTAAATGAATGAAAAGTAAATGATATATATATTTAAATTATAATTCCATTATCATATTTATTTCATACATGTAATATATTTTTATTAAGACATTCTTTAATATATTCCATTTATAGCATGAATTGATCCCACCTCTTTGAGGAGGTGGTTCTCCATACGTCCCAAAAGGATGTTATCATAAATTGAAAAAATAGAAAGCATAAAGGAATTATAAATATAATATTTAAATAAGAATTACCAAATCATGAATATCATAAAAATCATATATAATATATAAATACCTAATTATTTGATCTATGAATTGTGTTAATGGAATAAGGAACGACATTGGTTCGTAAGGCGGTAGTCCGTTGTATACACAAATGATGATTGTGTATCCCATTTGATGGTAGTGTTTGGAAGTGTAGGTTGAAAACATATAATAAAAACATATCAGAATATTTATGATATTTAGGTTATTGTATAATCATTAAATAAAAATAATTGAATTTTTGGATAAGTAAATGATCCAAAAGTGATCATTGATGAATATTACCTCTGATTATGGTAGCTCCTTTTCATTTATAGAAAAAAACAGTAGAAAATATATTTATGATAAATTTGAGCCTTATAGAATTATGGATGAGTTTTTGGTATTTAATTTTGTCAGATTATTAATGATAGATAGTTCTTTGGAGTTTTTAATTAGTGGGAGAGGTGATTTCCTTTTTATAGTGTAGGAGGAGTGGCATTCTTGTAAATATAAAAAGGTAAACAGTATTGAGATGCACTGCTTATATTATGTGAATCCAATAATGAAAAAAATCGAATAAGAGGGAGGTTATTGTCTATATATGGAAATTAAATATATTTTTGGATTTTTTAATGCAATTTTTGGTCCTTAAGTTTAAGGTTTAGTCCCTTATTAATCTTAATTTTACCTTAATCAATGCAATTAATTTTAACTACACTCAGTAATGTTTTTGTTAAAAAACTATATTTCCATAAATGAATTTATAAATTATTAGTATTCAAAATTTTGAATCCATTTTTTCACATTACAATATAATTTATAGGAGAGATTGATGTAAAATTAATACCACAAACATGATTATAAAGCATATTATTAATGAAAAATGATTAAAAGTATGAGATTTGTATATATCAAATTTCAATTTAAAATTGATCCAAATGACATAAATTGGATTAATTTATGTGTATTTGATCAAATTTGAATTTGAAACTAATTTTAAATATAATTCAACTACAATAAAAAACAATAAGAAAAATAGGTTTTCAATTAAAATTTTGTTTTTTTCACTATTAACCAATAAATGAAACATTACAAAAAAATAAAAAAATTAACTCTAAGATAATCTTGATGTTTCACATTAGAAAATGATATTTTATTACATATATAATTTGTAAAAGTTTCAAAATTTAATTATAATAGAGGTGCAAAATTAAATTCTATGCAAACATTATCTATAAAAATATAGCTTCTCATACATTAAATTGAATTTGTTCGTATCTTATGTCTATCAAATATATGGGATGAATATTGAAATTATTCCACATAATATATATTTTATATAAATCACTAATAATAATTTTTGGATAAAAATCTGTCAAGCTAACATCGTAGCATTTTTGGGTTGGTTGTGTTTGTTGATAATGCAGGATTCCATGGTGAATTGTTGAGTTCCGGAGATTTTGTTGACAATTAATGTTGAAAAAGAACCATGAGAAAGGAATGGATGATCTAGAGGTGGCACAAAAGAATACATTAAATGTGGCACAATTTTCTATTACTTTCCAAATTTTTTGGGTCCAAAATTTGGAATTTGGTGATCATCACGAAAAGTGGATTTCTTTGAAGATCTCATCAAAATATTGCAAAGGAATGAGTTTCGGAGATATGGGATTCATGAAGTAAATTTCATGAAGTTAAGAAAGAGTTGATGGTGGTCTTCATGATTATGACGAGCTTCACAAATAGCATAGTTGGAGAGAATTACAGAGAAGCTATGCAGCTGTGGCACAAAGGAATTAACAGAATGCTATGCAATTACGACAACCTCTGTGATCCGAAACTTTCTATGGTTCTTCACAATATAGAGATAATATTGGCAGAAATTTAGGATCTTCATGATTTGAGATGACGTGGTTCTGACTATGCATGCATGGTTCGAGGTTCCGTGAAATCACTCATAAATAGAAATCAACCCCCTCGAGAGAAGTAGAGAGTTTTCTATGAAAAATTTGTAGCTCTCAAATGAAAAAGGAGGTTCGAAGAGGCAGTGTGCTTTGTAAAAGATAGGTGCTTCGCGGTAGCTAATATATCTCCACGAAAAAGGTATGTTCCATATTGTCTCTGGGAGCTTCATGAAGGAAGACTCTTTACAACAACCTATGCTCTCTGAAGGGTTGAGATCTACGAAGCAGTGTGCCCTATGAAGTAGTGATCCTTGTAAAGGTGTGTGCCTTTCGAAGAGGCAAGGTCTTCATGGAGGCTTGTATGAGATTTTCGAAATTGGGATTTTTGTGAAGTAGGGAGATTTGAAAATTCTTTTCCAATGGTTATTGCCCAGTAATCATTGGAAAATGGGTATTCATCAGTGGGTGACATTTGGACTTCAAGAGAGCATCTATATATAATAGAGGATGTATTCATTAGTGATAATGAAGAAACCTATAGGTCTATAAACATTGAGTAGATATTATTAAGGAGTAGTGAGATCACTCCAACTGAGAGTGTAGTGATTTCTAAAATTGTGATTCATTGTAAACTAGGAGGGATAGTGGGTTAGTTCCAAGATTTGTAAACAACAGTGCACTTTTTAGTGGATTTGGTACATCATCACACTACCGTTTTATTTTCCTTGGACATAGCCCATTGAGGGTGAACCAAGTAAAAATTTCTTTGTCCTATGTATTCATTAGGGATTATTTATACTCAGTAATGGTAAGGAGAGAAAAGAGGGTTTTTTATAATAGAAAAACATCAAGGGGGTATTTATTGAAATATTTCATACGCTGATTCACCCCATCACCCCCTCAGGGTATCTAGCCTAGTAGACCTAACAATTGGTATCATAGGGAAATGTTTATATCAATGTTTCTATCTTAAATGGATGTCACCAATCATAAAGGGATTTCAATCTTCG
This sequence comes from Viscum album, assembly GCA_963277665.1. Lineage (NCBI taxonomy): Eukaryota > Viridiplantae > Streptophyta > Magnoliopsida > Santalales > Viscaceae > Viscum > Viscum album. Next base: position 333,271,760 of record OY728128.1, read on the forward strand.
ACGGAAAACTTTTCAACTATGGAAGAATCAAATGAAACACTACTTTCTATCTTTGGGAATTGATGTGTTTACAATAGCTATGCAATGTAAAACAACTGATATTAATAGTGGTGCATTATTAGAAGCTGAACGAAGAAAATTTGATGCTGATGCCCCATGGAATAAATGTGTTAGGGGGAGCCCTATCCAATTCTATCTATACAAAGGAGATGTAATGAAAGATATCATATGCCATTTGGGAGAATCTATTAAATATATATAATGGGGAAAAAATGTTTATAGAGGAAAAGCTGTAAGTTCTATGGAACAAGTTTGAAGATCTGAAAATGAACCTGAATGATTCTATTGATTAATTTTTTGATAGGGTAAATATTTTTGTATAAGATATTAGAGGTCTTGGATAATTCATTAAATACATAAATATCATAAAGTGAATCTTGAGGATTCACCCACCACAGTTCAATCTATAAATTTTAGTACTGAAAGATAAAGATCTGAAAGAGCTAACCCTTGACAATTTTTATAGTACATTGATTGAATATAAAATGAGTGACAATGATAACAAGGCTATGTAAAAGGTGAAATCTAAATAGGTGGAATTCAAGTCCTTGAAGAAGCTCTCCATTGATTATTTTTAGGAAAATTAAGAGAAATTTTAAGTGATATCATTTCTCTCTTCAAATCTGTAAAGAGGAAAATGAATGTTTAATGGGAAACTTCCACTAGCATTATTTAGGTGGGTAAAGGTTGGTTATATTGTGTCAAGGATCCCCAATAAGTTTCAAGTATATGATGATGATGATAAATTTGAAATTACCAATAAGAAATATTCATCCTATGTGAAAGGGAAGAAACAGTTCAAGAGAAATTTTTTCAAGATGAAAAATATTCTTTCATAAGAAATAGATAGTTCAGGTGGGTCTAAGGTTAAAAAGGTTGAAGAGACATGGAACCACAAAGATCGTGGAGAACATGATATGGTGGCTGTTGTCGGTAGTGCTCAAGAAAATTATGAAACTGACATAGATGATGACGAAGAATTTGAAGGAAGAATTGATATGCAAGATGAATTAGAAGATTTTTGTGAAGAGATATATTTCTGGAGAGCCAAAACTAAGAAAGCGAAAAAAGTGTTCCATGATGCCAAACTCTACATGAAGCAGCAAGAAATAGAATAGTCTGAATTAATGAAAGAAATTCAGAAACTCAGGTCATTATTGCCAAAGAATTCATATTCACTTAGTGGGTACAAACTCATGATTAAAGAAGATATGATGGAGATCGATGGCTTGGATATCAAAATGATAAATCACAATAAGCATATCGAAGACATTAAAAAACATGTTTTTAGTATGCCGTGAAATGTAAAAGACCAAGAAATGTTTTTGATTCCAAATGTGTTCATGGGAAAACAGATCATTCCAAAGATAGAAAAGATGAAATAGGAGCATAGTAGTTCAGTAATAAAGAAGCACCAATCAATATCAGTTGTTAATGATTATTTAGGGCTGGATCAAAAATAGAAAGTAGTCAGGTATAAAGTAAGACCACAAGCACCTATTTCGATAATGTAAATAGATGTGGGTACAATGAAAAATCAAACAATTCAAAGAACCCATGGGACAAGTAGCTGTACAGAAATGACACACAAGAAAGAACCTTTCGTCAGGTGTTATTAATGTGGAAAGATGAGACACTCACAAAATGTGTGGTATAAGGTATAAGATACAGAAGGGCACAAGAATAGAGGTGGTAGCCAAACAGATAAAGATTCTCTAGAATATATTTCAAAGGAAACTTTTGTTGGTGTGGATGATATGGTTACATGTCTAGTTACTGAACATCAACCATAGAGAGGAATGTGCCCAAGAATAAATAAAATGTTCATGAGCAACAGAACAATGAATCAACATGTGAGTTGAAAATGAAAAATCAATTTTCATCTTTGAAGGATAAAGCTGGTACACCATACTTAGAGGAAGATCATAAGTCTTAATCTATGCCATGTTTGAAGAAAAAATATAGACCATGAATAAGAGAGTAGAGAAGGCAGTGGTTACTGAAATTTCCTTTAAATCATCAGATCATTCTTGAGTTTGGATCCTTGATAGTGGTTTCACGTCTCACATGATAGACAATAAGGATCTGGTTACAGGAAAAAAATATGAAAATTATGTTGTTTTCACATTTGGAAACGAATAAGGGATAAATATAATTGGATCGGGAAATACCAAGTTTGGGGGAAAAGAAATAAGATGTGCTGATGTCTTGGTTGTAGAAGGTCTCAGTCACAATTTTCTCAGCGTTAGTCAACTGTGTGACTCAATGAAATCTATATGATTTAACAAGAAGATTTGTTTCATCAATGTAAGAGACAATACAATAATCCTACAGGGAAAAAAATGAAATAGGTAAATCTCTACCTTTTGAGTGGAGAAGAAGGTATGCGCATTCTATCCAGAGATGAAGAAAACAAGCTGTGGTATAAATGACTTGGTCATCTACGCCAACCATCCCTGGAAGATCTGGTGAAATGTGATGTAGATAGAGACCTCCCTATGATGTCACATGATCATACACATATGTGAAATTATTTTTATCAAGGTAAGATCATCAGAAATATGTATAAATCAAAGGAAAAGAATTCAACAATAGTGATTTAATTGGTACATACTGATGTCTGTGGAACCATCTCCCCATGATCCACTGACCGGAAGAGGTATTACGCTCATTTAATTAATTATTATTGCATAATATCATGGGTATTTATAATGACCCATACATTGTTAATACTTCAAAATTGAAGCACACTTATTACAACATATGCCAAAACCACAAAGGACCATATAGGTATAGTGTCTTTAGAAACTGGGAAACATAAACAACTGCTTCATAAATCTTCTACAGTGTCTCCCATTGATTTCATCATATCTAGGGTCCCTTTTATCGTATTCTACTTAATATCCATCTTCCTGACCTGGGGAAAAGAAAACATACAAAAAAGGGTGAGCTCAAATGCTCAGCAAGGGCAAATAAAGGAAATAAAAATCATATCATATTTTTTTTTGAAAATCATAACCTGCAAAAGAGATCATAATATCTTAACATGGAATAAATCATAGAAGTGAAAATGAGATCCCCATAATCATAACATAAAACTTGAAACTTTGTGGCATTCACACATAATCATGGAAAATCATTTCTTGTTAGTCATGACTCATTGCCAAGACTATCTTAGCAGACAAAGTCCATTTCTGAACCGAGTTCACTCCTCATTTCAGTCCTGTATCACTGAACCGAAATAACCTTCCGTTCCAGCCATGTCTATCTCATGAGAAATAAATATTTACCCAATGCATTGGAGGGAGATATAGGTCCCACCCATCTTATAATGAATCCTTTCTTATTTGTGCCACATAATCATAAATCATACATCATCGCATAACACATGTAACAAAAATGGGATTCTTGAAACATCATGACATCATAAAACAAATCATATAAGGTAAATGACTTCATAAAATTAATTCCCTCACAAAATAATCAAATAAATGTAATAATAGGGACAAAAACAGAACCCTTTATTATCTTAGATGTAAAATAATTTTGATAAAACACTTGAACTCCATTCTTGAAGAAAATATGATTTCTTCTTCAAAAACACTTTTATTTTCTTAACATGTCATACAATTATAAAATAAACTTGAAAACTTGTAAATTAACCGTCTTGAAAATAATGTTTTAAAAATCCATTCATGCCGTATAAGTTAAAAAAACATTCTTTGTACTTTTGTCGGAAAAGTCAAAAAGTACCTCGTACGAAAAAACGACAAAAGATTCCTTTCATATTCTTTACTAAAAACTCACCGAAGGGTAAAATTGGATTTAAAATATTTTAAATGGATGGAAACAATATTACATATTTAGGGAACATGTATGTGGATGATAAAATACACCCCAGTAAATACCAAAGTATAAACAATCTCACATAAAAATGAGATTGTGATATTTCCCCTTACCTTAGGTCCGATTTGCTTTGTACGTGTCCGAAGCTCCTGTATAATGGTTTAAATAATGTTATTGACTTATTACAGAATCATAAATATTGATTTGATATCATATATGGTCATATTCTTTTCTTCCTAGTAGTAATATTTCATTGCTACTTGTTATTCTGGTGTTTATAACTTTTTGTTCTTATGCGTGTTTTGTTGAATAAATTCTTATTCTTAGTTTAAGGTTATAGATACCTTATATCCAGAATGGTATTAGTGTAACATATATCATATTTATTCATTCAATTCATTTATAAAATTACTATGTAATGATGATCATGTAGAACGAGTCGCATCACATCGTGGAGACGGTATTCCGTACGTACGCACGAGTGATGATATCGTTCCTATGATCATCGAATTGTATTGGAGTGTATGTATACTATTTAAAAATCAATATCACTTTTTAATAGTTATATATAGTCATTATTTACACCATTATACCCATCCAAGTAAGGTGGTGGTGGAAAATAGATTACACCACGGCGTGGAGACGATATTCCGTACGTACGCACGCGCAATGATTTCATTTTTTCGTAGGATGGATAGAAGGTGAATTAAAGTTCTTTCATATTTATAATAACATATCAGTATGTAATTAATACTGATGTTATTACTTTATCATGAAACAACTAATGAAGAAGATGTTGAAGAAGAAATAAATTGAAAAGATCGGTAATGGATATTACCTCTTCTTTTAAACGCCTCTTTGAATCCTCCACTTAGGGAACTATGATTGGTCTTTGAAGAAGACCAGGACCTCTAGGATTATTCTAGGAAAGTGGAGAAGGGATTTTGGAAGGGGTTTCCCGAGCTTGGGTGCTCAAATTGGTGTGAGGAGGAGGGGGAGGAGGTTCCCTTTTATAAGGGAGGAGAGGGGCACCTTAGGAATATCTCAAAATATTATTTTATATTAAAGTCAAAATCGTTTTATAATGCTTCCAAAGGGTCTTATTTAGAAGGTAATGTGGGGATGGGTCAAAATCATATCAAACAATAGGATTTAGACATGTTTAGGTTATTAGTTTAACCTTATCAATTATATTTAACTCTATGTTAAATAATTTAACTTTTACCGTGTCTTTTTGTTTTCTTACACTATATAGTTAATACACTTACTATAACATGCCAAACGAACCCCAAGCTGTTTATTATTAATTTATATATCCTTATATAAGTCATTTGGCCGATCCTTAGATTTTTAGGAATAAAATAACAATTAATAATATAATATTTTATTTAAAAACTATTTTGTGTCTGTTTTGTCACTATTTGATATATGATTTTTGTAAAAGTCATAAGAAAACTATATGATCGAACCAAGTTGATTAAATCAACAATAATATATCATAGTAACCTATAGAATTAGTGAAATTCATAAAAAGTCTCAAATTACATTTATTTGGGCATTTATAACATCAATTATGTTAACATTTCCTTAAAAGGGTAATTACTGCATCATCGTTGTGTCATAAATAAATTAATTTATTTAAAGTATAAAAATTATAAATAATATATCATTATGTAGGAAATCATTTTATATTTCTAATGAATATTTATAATCTAATTTATCTTATGTATAAACCCATATTAAAAATGTTTAAGTTATTAAACATTGATTTTAACTATTTTAACTATTCATTAAATAAAATAATATTAAATGTCATAATCTAATCCAATTGGACCTAAATGGTCATATTATATTCATAAGCTTGTTTTTGGTCGAATTACACTTATCCAATAGAATTAGGACATGTTTTAGGGTAATAGTAATATCATATTTACCCTTTGTTACCCTATTTACTATTAACCGCGGTAAAAAAAGTAAAAAGTTACTATTCACCAAAAAATTATTTTTATCTCATTGAACCACATTTTACTTACTGATATCAACCGTGTCTTTTGGATTTTCTAAATTCCATTCACAGAAGTGGTAAAATTAAGTTTTATGCAAAATTCAGTTTTTAACCTAACACTTAGTGGTTTCACTATGCATCAAAAATTGAATGTTTTCAGAAAAACACCAAAATTTCACCCTAGGCTAATTTCGGTATTCCAAATCCAAAAATGAAGTCCATTTTGAAAAATATAGTTTATAAAATTTCAAAAAGTGGTTATTACTATTCATAACGGCTAGTTTTAATAATATTTTAATAGCATATCGTTGTTTAGTGAAACTCAGTATTGCGTACGACGCAAGCTATCAAGGAAGGTCGCGATTGCATGTAATGTAATCCAAGCTTGTGTATAGGGAAAGATTCATTTGATAACATAAAAACAAAATATTACTCATAAAAATATCGGGTGTTACATTCTACCCCCCTTAAAATGAATTTCGCCCTCAAAATTCGTCACTTTGTAACAAATAGATGAGGATACTTTTCCCTCATCATATCCTCAAGCTCCGATGTAGCTTTTTCAAGTTGGTGGTTCCTCCATTAAACATTCACCAATCGAGTGGTCTTGTTTCGTAGGACTTTTTCGCTACGATCCCGAATCTCTATCGGTTGTTATTAATAAGAAAGATCTTGCTCCAGCGGTACAACATCTGAGCTGAGTACATGTGAAGGATCAGGTATGTACTTTCTCAGGAGAGATACATGGAACACATCGTGAACTTGAGAGAGATTCGGTGGAAGCGTCAATCAGTAAGCTACCTTTCCAACACGATCCAGTATTTCTAAAGGACCGATATATCTAGGGCTCAACTTCCCCTTCTTTCCAAATCTCATAACCTTCTTCCAGGGAGATATTCTTAAGAACACATTATCACCCACTTCAAACTCTAGGTCTTTTCTTCAGTTGTTGGCATAAATTTTCTGTCTACTCTGAGATGCTCATATGTGTTGTTGAATAGATCTGACCTTTCCTGCCATTTCATTAACGAGATCAGGTCCTATTATCTTTCTTTCCCCAACTTCATCCCAGCAAGTTGGAGTCCTGCATTTCTTTCCATAGAGAGCTTCATAAGGAGCCATCTGAATACTAGAGTGAAAGCTATTATTATAAGAAAATTCCACCAAAGGTAGGTGTTGATCCCAACCTCCTTTGGAATCCATAAAGCAAGCTCTCAACATATCTTCTAGGGTTTGAATTGTTCTCTAAGACTGACCGTCTGTCTGAGGATGATAAGCAGTGCTGAAACTCAACTCTGTATCCAGAGTATGATGAAGACTTCGCCAGAACTTCGAGGTAAATCTCGGATCCCGATCAGATATAATAGAAAGTGGTACTCCATGTAATCTTACCACTTCCTTTACATGTATCATGGCAAGCTGATCTAGAGAGAAATCCTCTCTAATAGAAATGAAGTGTGCAGACTTTGTAAGACGATCAACTATGACCCAGATAGTATTATTGCCTTTTGATGTTTTAGGAAGTCCTGTGACAAAGTCCACAGTGATGTTTTCCCATTTTCATTCAGGTATGGGTAATGGTTGTAACATCCCCTTAGACTTCTATCTCTCAGCTTTAACTTGTTGACAAACCAAGCATCGAGAGACATATTCAGCAACATCTCTTTTCATGCCATCCCACCAGAAGTACTCTTTTAGATCCCTATACATCTTTGTGCTTCTAGGATGAATAGAGAATGAAGAACTATGAGCCTCATCCAGTAGCTCCTTCATTAATTCGGGGATGGGAGGAACACGAACCCGATTCCTGAACTCTGTTATCCCATCACAATCATGGTTGAATTCAGGAACATTTCTCACCTTCTTTTGTAAATCTACATCTTCTTTCTGTGCCTCTTTTATCTTCACATGTATAGATGGTTGAACATTCATTTGAGAAAGATAAGATTTTTCCCCTTCCTTTATAATTCCAAGATCCATCCTTTGTAAATACATAAATATTGGATCTTTTGTGATCCTCATCATGGATAAACAAGCATGTTCTTGTAGACTTAATGAATCTGCCACATTGTTTGCTTTCCCAGGGTGGTAATGGATTGAGCAGTCATAATCCTTAATCAGCTCCAACCATCTTCTTTGACGCATATTCAGCTCCTTTTGTGTGAAAATATACTTTAAAATTTTATGATCAGTATAAATATCACACCTTTCACCATAAAGTTAATGCCTCCAAATCTTTAATGCAAAGATTACCGCAGCTAACTCCAAATCATGTGTTGGGTAATTTTTCTCATGGATTTTCAACTGTCGTGAGGCATAAGCTATCACCATATCATTTTTCATAAGAACACACCCCAATCCCTTCTTGGATGCATCACTGTAGATCACAAACCTTTCTCCACTACAAGGCAGCGTGAGCACAGGTGCACTGGATAACCTTATTTTCAACTCCTTTAAATTCTCTTAACATTCCTCTGTCCAAACAAACTTAACTCCTTTCCGAGTCAACTTGGTGAGTGGATTAGATAATTGTGAAAAATCTTTTACAAAACGTCGATAATATCTAGCCAAACCAAGAAATCTTCGGATCTTAGTTACTATTATTGTTCTCGACCATCTTTCAATAACCTCTGTTTTTGCTGGATCCACAGATATCCCCTCTTTTGAGATTATGTGACCCAAAAATGCAACTTTTTGAAGCCAAAATTCACACATGGTAAATTTGGCATAAAGCTTCTCCTTTCTCAGGGTTTTCAATATAATTCTCAAGTAATCTTCATGCTCTTCCTTGCTCATTGAATAGACAAGAATATCGTCTATAAAGACTACATCAAATTGATCAAGATAGTCTCTAAAGACTCTATTCATTAGATCCATGAAGATAGTAGGGGCATTAGTAAGACCAAATGGCATCACTATAAATTCATTGTGTCAATACCTTGTATGGAAAGCCGTCTTTGGTATATCCTCCCTTTTGACCCTTAATTGATGATACCCTAAACGAAGATCAATCTTGGAAAGGTATTGAGCTCCGCGTAGTTGGTCAAATAAGTCATCAATGCATGGGAGAGGATATTTGTTCTTGATAGTGATCTTTTTAAGTTCTCGATAATCAATATAGAGTCTCATTGATCCATCATTCTTCTTAACAAATAGAACATGTGCTCCCCAAGGTGACGCACTTGGGCGTATGAATCCCTTATCATGATTCTCTTGGAGTTGCTTCTTCAATTACTGCAACTCAATTGGGGCCATTATATAAGGTGTCTTTGAAACAGGCAAAGCACCCAGTACGAGTTCTATTGAAAACTCAACTTCACAATTTGGTGGAAGACCTGGTAATTCCTCCGGAAAGACATCATCAAACTCCCGTACGACGGGCATATTCTTAATCGTGAGTTTCTCACCAACCATTTGAGATAAATAACCTTCATTTAGTGGAATCAAGACACATAAGATGGAAGGAATTTCCACTGGAAGGTTATATTCATCCTTGCATCGTTAGACGATCGTAGATTGATCTGGAATATGAAATGTGACTTCCCTTCTTTGGCAATTGATATGAGCTCCATGTAGATAAAGCCAATCCATGCCAAGAATCACATCAAATTCCACTATAGGAAGGATCACAAGATTTGCAGGAAGCACTTTCCCACAAACTTCAATCGGAGAAGAATTATAAACTTTTGATGCGACTGTTGTGCCATTGGGTGTTGTCACAGCTAACTCAACATCTAATTGTTGAGGTAATACGGTGATACCCTTAGAAAATTTTTCAGAAATAAAAGAGTGGGTGGATCCAGAATCAAATAAAACATTTTCTAATTTAGAGTGGATGGTAAGTATACCTTTCACCACTTCGTTATCGTACTCCACATCACTGATATAAATTGCTTGTGACTTTCCTTTGTCTTTATCCTTAAGAGTTTGTTGACGTTGACCATCATCATCAACCCTTGGATTTGGGCATTGATTGGCATAATGCCCCATCTCCTTGCACTTGAAACATTGAAGTGTAGTAGGTTCATTCTGTGTATCCCTTCTTTTGATTGCATCATTAGACATCTTCTTCCCATTATCGCGGCATTCAAATGCCCGATGACCTTCCTTTCCACATTTGAAACATTTACTCGTCCCATTCCATGGACTCAATTTCATCCCTTTGCCTCGTATTCTTAATAAGATTCCACCATTGATCAGCATCTCCTTCCAAACGATACACTGCTAGGTTGAGTTTATCATGTTCAGAACATTGAAGAACTGAAAATATCTTTTCAGTAGTATAAATCCATTGTTCAGAAACTAATGGATCAGTAGACCTGCTGAAAGAAGGTGGAAGCTGCCTCATGAAGGATTCAACAGAATGTTACTCCTTCCTTTGCTCGTTTGGAAGTCCTGCATGATTCATAGCTTCAGAAAGTTGTGTGAGAATGGCTACAATATTTTTCATTCCATCTCTCATATCGTTTGGTTTCTCAGGGGGACAATCATTGCATTGCCTATCGCATTCCGCATTAACACGGTTCCTTCGGGTTCCAGCCATTTACTAAAACTAAGAAGAATAGTGTGAGAAACACTAATTATAATAGGAAAACCACATAATTCAAGAATAAAATTTTCATGCTTATGGTCTTATCCTAGGTTATTCATGGCCATTTCTAAAACACTAATATTGTGTTCTATGCATAGACTTATCCTTAGGGTTCTTACGAAGGCTTTCACATCCTAGTTTCCAAAGTTTGACTATACCTTTCCTCTGATACCAACTATAATGACCCATACATTGTTAATACTTCAAAATTGAAGCACACCTATTACAACATATGCCAAAACCACAAAGGACCGTATAGGTATAGTGTCTTTAGAAACTGGGAAACATAGACAACTGGTTCATAAATCTTATACAGTGTCTCCCATTTATTTCATCATATCTAGGGTCCCTTTTAGAATATTCTACTTAATATCTATCTTCCTGACCTGGGGAAAAGAAAACATACAAAAAAGGGTGAGCTCAAATGCTCATCAAGGGCAAATAAAGGAAATAAAAATCATATCACATTTTTTTGAAAATCATAACCTGCAAAAGAGATCATAATATCATAACATGGAATAAATCATAGAAGTGAAAATGAGATCCCCATAATCATAACATAAAACTTGAAACTTTGTGGAAGGCACACATAATCATGGAAAATCATTTCTTGTTAGTCATGACTCATTGCCAATACTATCTTAGCGGACAAAGTCCATTTCTGAACCGAGTTCACTCCTCGTTTCAGTCATGTATCACTGAACCGAAATAACCTTCCATTCCAGCCATGTCTATCTAATGAGATATAAATCTTTACCCAATGCATTGGAGGGAGATACAGGTGCCACCCATCTTACAATGAATCCTTTCTTATGTGTGCCACATAATCATAAATCCTACATTCATCGCATAACACATGTCACAAAAATGGGATTCTTGAAACATCATGACATAATAAAACAAATCATATAAGGTAAATGACTTCATAAAAATAATTCCCTCACAACATAATCAAATCAATGTAATAATAGGGATAAAAACAGAACCCTTTATTATCTTAGATGGAAAATAATTATGATAAAACACTTGAACTCCATTCATGAGGAAAATATCCTTTCTTCTTCAAAAACACTTTTCTTTTCTTAACATGTCATAAAATTATAAAAGAAACTTGAAAACTTGTAAAGGAAGCTTCATGGAAATAATGTTTTAAAAATAAATTCTTGCCGTATAAGTTAAAAAACATTCTTCGTACTTTTGTCAGAAAAGTCAAAAATTACCTCGTACGAAAAAACGACAAAAGATTCCTTTCATATTCTTTACTAAAAACTCATCGAAGGGTAAAATTGGATTTAAACTATTGTAAGTGGATGGAAACAATATTACATATTGAGGGAACATGGATGTGGATGATAAAATGCACCCCAGTAAATACCAAAGTATAAACAATCTCGGATAAAAATGAGATTGTGATATTTCCCCTTACCATAGGTCCGATTAGCTTTGTAAATGTCCGAAGCTCCTGTATAATGGTTTAAATAATGTTATTGACTTATTACAGAATCATACATATTGATATGATATCATATATGGTCATATTCTTAGCTTCTTAGTAGTAATATTTCATTGCTACTTGTTATTCGGGTGTTTATAACTTTTTGTTCTTATGTGTGTTTTGTCGAATAAATTCTTATTATTATTTTAAGGTTATAGATACCTTATATCCAGAATGGTATTAGTGTAACATATATCATATTTATTCATTCAATTCATTTATATAATTACTATGTAATGATGATCATGTAGAACGAGTCGCATCACATCGTGGAGACGGTATTCCGTACGTACGCATGAGTGATGATATCGTTCCTATGATCATGGAATTGAATTGGAGTGTATGTATACTATTTCAGAATCAATATCACTTATTAATAGTCATATATAGTCATTATTTACACCATTATACCCATCCATGTAAGGTGGTGGTGGAAAATAGATTACACCACGGCGTGGAGACGGTATTCCGTACGTACGCACGCGCGGTGATTTCATTTTTCCATAGGATGGATAAGAGGTGAATTAGGGTTGTTTCATATTTATAATAACATATCAGTATGTACGTAATACTGATGTTATTACTTTATCATGAAACAACAAAAGAAGAAGATGTTGAAGAAGAAAGAAATTGAAAAGATCGGTAATGGATATTATCTCTTATTTTAAATGCCTCTTTGAATCCTCCACTTAGGGAACTAAGATTGGTCTTTGAAGAAGACCAGGACCTCTAGGATTATTCTAGGGAAGTGGAGAATGTATTTTGTCAGGGTTTTTCCAATCTTGGGGGCGGAAATTGGTGTGAGGAGGAGGGGGAGGAGGTGCCCTTTTATAAGGGAGGAGAGGGGCACCTTAGGAGTATCTCAAAATATTATTTTATATAAAAGTCAAAATCGGTTTATAATGGTTCCAAAGGGTCTTATTTCGAAGGTAAAGTGGGTATGGATAAAAATCCTATCAACCAATAGGATTTAGATAAGTTTAGGTTATTATTTTAACCTTATCAATTAGATTTAACTCTAAGTTAAATAATTTAACTTTTACCATGTCTTTTTGTTTTCTTACACTATATGTTTAATACAATTACTATAACATGCCAAACGAACCCCAAGTTGTTTATTATTAATATATATATCCTTATCTAAGTCATTTGGCCGAACTTTAGATTTTTAGGAATAAAATAACAATTAATAATATAATATTTTATTTAAAAATTATTTTGTGTCAATTTTGTCACTATTTGATATATGATTTTTGTGAAAGTCATAACAGAATTATATGTTCGAAAAAAGTTGATTAAATAAACACTAATATATCATAGTAACCTGGAAAATTAGTTTAATTCATAAAAAGTCTCAAATTACATTTATTTGGGCATTTATAACATCAATTATGTTAACATTTCCTTAAAATGGTAATTACTGAATCATCGTTGTGTCATAAATAAATTAATTTATTTAAAGTCTAAAAATTATAAATAAAATATCATTATGTAGGAAATATTTTTAGATTTTTAATGAGTATTTATAATCGAATTTATCTTATTTATAAACCCATATTAAAAATGTTTTAGTTATTAAACATTGATTTTAACTATTTTAACTATTCATTAAATAAAATAATATTAAATGTCATAATCTAATCCAAGTGGACCTAAATGGTCATATTATTTTCATAAGTTTGTTTTTGGTCGAATTACACTTATCCAATAGAATTAGGACATGTGTTAGGGTAATAGTAATATCATATTTACACATAGTCACCCTATTAACTATTAACCGCGGTAAAAAAAAGTAAAAAGTTACTATTCACCAAAAAATTATTTTTATTTCATTGAACCACATTTTACTTACTGATATCAACCGTGCCTGTTGGATTTTCGAAATTCCATTCACAGAAGCGGTAAAATTAGGTTTTATGCAAAATTCAGATTTTAACCTACCACTTAGTGGTTTCACTATTCATCAAAAATTGAAAGTTTTCAGAAAAATACCAAAATATCTCCCTAGGCTAATTTCGGTATTCCGAATCCAAAAATGAAGTCCATTTTGAAAAATAAAATTTATAAAATTTCAAAAAGTAGTTATTATTATTCATAATGGCTAGTTTTAATAATATTTTAATAGCATATCGTTGTTTAGTGAAACTCAGTATTGCGTACGACGCAAGCTATCGAGGAAGGTCGCGATTGCGTGTCAAGTAAGCCAAGCTAGTGTGTAGTGAAAGATTCCTTTGATAACATAAAAACAAAATATTACTCATAAAAATCTCGGGTGTTACAGTATTCATAATTTCCCATCTGTACAATGTGTTTAGATTCCTAAATTAGTACTGAAGGGAATCAGAATGGATGCTTGGGTAGAAAATTCTGATGATTCATACTGACAATTGTATGGAATTCACAAATAGTTAGGTGGAATATTATCTTGAGAAACACGAGATAAGACGTCATGTTTCTTCAGTGAGAACTCCATTATTTAATGGAGTGTTTGAATAGAGAAATAAGATCATCAAAATCATGTCTATAGTGATTATTATTGAGAAAGACATGTAAGATATGTTCTGGAAGGAAGTAGTGTTGAAATCGATCTACATTTCTATCAAAGCTTAGTTGTGTTCAAAAGAAGGAAAGACTCCGTATGAGATGTGGTATGCAAAGAAGCCAATAGTGAAATACTTTTGAATGTTTGGAAATAAATGATTCATTCTCAACAAAGAAAAACATAAGAAATGTGAGTCTAGTGAAGATGAGGGAATATTACTTCGCTACTCAGGAAAAAGAAAATCATAGAAAATCTTTAACAAGAGGATACAGAAAGTAGTTGAGAGCAATGATGTAACTGTTGTGGATAATAAAGAGAATACTCAATAGTATAGTAAACAGTTTCTTGATGAATGTGATAAAGAGGAAAGTAACACAGGGGGGGATGAAGTGGAAGATGGTAACTCAGAAGAAGACACTGATGATGGAAATGAAGAATTCTAGTACTTATCTGCAAGGAAGCCAAAGAGTCAAGATGAAATTGATAGGTGGAATATCATTAGTTATCAGACAGCTACAGTTCAAACAAGAAGAATGAAGTCACTAGAGCATACATCTTTTCTTTATTATGTATAGCCTAAATACTTTGCTGATGAAAATAAAGATGAAAACTAGCTTTAGTCTATGAATGAAAAGTTAGATTAGATTGAAAAGAATCAAACATGGGTGATTGTTTTGAGGCCTACAGATAATAATGTCATCGAGACTAAATGGGTCTATCACCGCAATATGAATTATGATGACACAATGATTTGAAAAAAAAGAATGAATTGTGTTCAAAGGATACTCCAAGATAGACAGAATAGATGTTGAAGAAACATTTGCACTGGTTTCAAGACTGGGGATAGTCGGATTATTCCTATCCATTGTAGTGCAACAGAAGTTCAATGTGTTCCAGATGGATGTAACATATGCATTCTTGAATGGGGTTCTAGAGGAAAAACTTTAAATAGAGAATCTATATGATTTTATCATTCATGAGGATGAGAACATGTTTTTTCAAATGAAGAAGGAATTATATGGATTGAAATAATAACCATTAACAGGGTACTTGAGGCTTGATCAATATTTGATGAAGCTCGATTTCCAGTGTGGTGAGTTGATTACAATCTCTATTTCAAAAAATATTTTAATAAAATAATGATGGTTCTTGTTTATGTCAATAACATAGTATTTGGTAGATCAGATGAAGCACAGTTAAGAATATTTTATGAATTCATGAAATGTTACTTTGAAATTTCAATGATTAAACATCATACATTATTCATTGGTTTACAGGCTTCACAAGGAAGGGATGGTACATCAATTTATAAATCAAAATATTCTAAGCATGTTCTGTGGAGATTTGGAATAGAAAATTACAAGGATATTAAGTCTCTGGTTGCTACTTGGATGAAACTGCCTTGAGACAAGGATTTAAAGGATGTTAACATCATAGAATATGGGAAAATCATTAGATGTTTTTTGTAGTTGACTGCGACTAGGCCTGAAATTGTGTTCAACACATTCCAAGTACTGATATATTAGAGTAATCCCAGAGAAATCCACATTCATGCAGTGAAAATAATACTTTCGAATATTGAGGGAATAGTGGATATTGGATTGATAGATAATAAAAAATATTATATACAGTTATCGGGATATACTGATATAGACTGTCATAGTTCATCGGATGATAGGAAATCAAAGTCTGGAGGTGATTTATTTCTTGGTGGATTGTTTATTTCTTGGCTAAGAAAGAATTTATATTTCATTTCATTGATCATTAAAGAGGCTGAATATATTAAGGCAACTCAAGCATGCACACAATTATTGTGGATAAAGCAATATCTTTATGATAAGGGAGTTGAAGTGAAATCTCTGATCAGAATCCAGTGCAATAAATCAACTTCCATAAATATTAGTAAAAACCCCACCCATCACTCATGGATAATGCACATTGAGATAAATTATCATTTTATCAAGGATATGGTTGGGAAGTGAATTGTGAAGTTAGAGTATGTTCCTACAAAACAATAGGTTGCAGACATTATGAATAATGTTATACCCAAGGAATATTTTGAGAGCAATCAACTAGCTCTTGGAGTTTAGTTGACTCCCCATACTTAAACAAGTGTGGATATGGGACACCCTCTCCCTGAGGTATGCTTTTTTCCCCTAATGTGCTAATATTTGTTCTCTACTCTGTTTTAGACTGTAATGGAGTGACCTTTGGGTTTATTGACAAAGGGAGAGAAATAGTTCCTTAAGGGGGATAAAATGTGGCTAAAAATGGAGAATATTTATTAGTCAAAGACATGGGGAGAACCTGATAGGTGGATCAGTGAGATAGTGGGAGCTACAAGATAGGGTTTGTATGAGTTTTAAATCTGACGATGCTTGAAGTGATCGATCAAAGATTAGATATAACGATAGTAGAGGTTCCTGATGAAAGTTGTTTATGGGTATTAGTATAGTATCAATAGTTGGGTCATAAATGAAGTGATTTATTGATTAAATATTCTTGCTACTCTTTTTTCTCATCTCGAGCATTGCTCATGTGGGCTTAGAGTATGTAGTTAGTGAACCTTTGGTCATTATCTTAATCACAAGAGGCGAATAATGGTTTATGATGGAAGGAGATTTAATGAGGTATCAATGAACAAAGGCGTTTTATGAGAAGAGTTGTCAACAAACCCAAAGGGAAATATTGTTGGGAAAAAATCCCCGAAGTTAACATTGAATCATTTTTGGGTTGGCTGTGCTTGATGATAATGTAGGTTTCCATGGTGAATTGTCGAGTTCCAGAGATGTCGTTGACAATAAATGTTGACAAAGAAACATGAAAATGGAATGGATGATCTAGATGGGGTACAAAAAAAACATAAAAGGTGTCATAGTTTTATAGTTTTTGACAAAATTTTGGGGTCCAAAATTTGGATTTTGGTGACAATCTTAAATATTTTATTTCCTTGATGATCTCATCAAAATATTGCAGAGGCATGAATTTTGTGAAGATGGGCTTTATGAAGAGGATTTCACAAAGTTATGAAGAAACTTGATGGTGGTCTTCGCGATTATGATGAGCTTTGTGAACAACAGCGGTGAAGATCGTTGTAGAGAAACATTGTAGTGGTGGCGTGAAGGAATTGATGGAAGTCTCTTTGATTACGACAATCTCTATGATCTGAAAATTGCATTCGTGCTTCGCGATATAGAATGAATCTCAGTAGAAATTTCAATGTTTCATGATTTGAGATGACGTGGTTCTGACTATGCGTGGAAGGTTCGAGGGTCGGTGGAATCAGCTATAAATAGACCTCGACCCCCTTGAGATAAGTAGAGAGTTTTCTATGAAAAATATGATGCTCTCGAATCATAAAAGAGGTTTACGGAGGTAGTGTGATTTTCAAAAGATAGGTGCTTCACCGTGGCTAATATAGCACCACGAAAAAGGTGTGTTACAAATTGGATCAGTGAGCTATATGAAGGAAGTTTCTTTGCAACAGCCTAAGCTATGTGAAGGGTAGACCTCTTCAAAGCAGTGTATTCTGAAAAGCAGTGAGTCCTATGAAGGTGTTTGATTTATGAAGAGGTAGGTACTTCTTGTAGGATTCTTTGAGATTTGCGAAATTGGGAGCTTCACAAAGTATGGGGCTTTACAAAGGTTTTTCTAATGGTGGTTGGCCAGTAATCAGTGGTAATGGGGTATTCATCAGTGGGTGAGATATAGACTTCAATAGAGCATCTATATATAACTAAGGATGTATTAATTAGTGATAATGAAGTGACCAACATGTCTATAAACTGTGAATGGATTTCTGAATGAGTAGTGAACTCACTTCAGTTGACAGAGATGTCAGTTCTAAAATTGTGAGTGGTTGTAAACCAGGAGGGATAGTGAGTCTATTCCATACATTGTAAAACAATTTCACTTTTTAGTGGATTTGGTACATCGACACACTACTGGTGTATGCTCCTTGGACATAGCCCTGGGAGGGTGAACAAAATAAATTTTTTCTCTCCTATTTATGATTTAATGTTTATTCATACTCTGGAATGGTAAGAAAAGAAAAAGGGGTTTTTCTAATTAAGAAACAAGATCAAAAGGGGTCGTTGTATAAATCTGTTAAACCATGATTTTCCCCCCTCTCGGGGTATCTAGCCTAGTATACATGATAATTGGTATCAAAGGGAAAATTTGATATCATTGCTTCTCTCTCAAATGGATGTCACCAATCATAAAAGAATATCAATCTTTGATGGGAAAAATATTTAGCTATAGAATAATCAATTTCTACACTACATTCGATATTTGGTAATGGATGTGTTTACAATAGCTATGCATTGTATAACAACAGATATTAAAAGAGCTGCATTATCAGAAGCCAACTGAATAGAATTGGATGCAGACGCTGCGGGAATAAATGATTTAGAGGGATCAATATCCAATGTGATCTATATAAATGTGAGTTCATTAAAAAAATGAAATTCCATATATAAAAATACATTGAATAATTATGAAGGAGATACAAAAGGTAGAGTGGAAAAGCTGCAAGTTATATGAAATATGTTTGAAAATCTGAAAATGAACCCAAATGAGTATTTTGATGAATTTTTTCATAGGGTAAATATTGTTTTCGAAGCTATGAGAGTTCCTGGAGAAGTCAATGTATACATAAACATCATAATGTGCATATTGAAGAAACACCCACCACTTTTCAATCTGAAGGATTCAGTATTGGAGGATAAAGATCTGAAAGAGCTAACACTGTAAAATTTGCATATTACCATGGTTTTATATGAAATGAGTAACGATGATAATGAGGTTTTAGAAAAGGGGAAATTTAAAGAGGTGGAATTCAAGTCCATGAAGAAGCTCACCATTGAATATATTCTAGAAGATGAAGAGACATATGAATTGATTTCATTTCTTTCTTCAAATCAGCAATGTGTAAAAGGAAAGTTTAAGGGGAAATATCCACTAGCGTTCTTTAGGTGTGGAAAGGTTTGTCATCTTGCGGTAAGGTTCCCCAAAAAGTGTCAAGAATTATATTATGAAGATAAAGTTGAAATTACCAAGAAGAAATCTTCAGCATTTAGGAAAAATAAGAAACAAATCAAGTGAAATTTTTTCAAAAAGAAGAATATTATATTACAAGAAATCAATAGTTCAGTTGAGTCTGAGGTTAAAGAGGTTAAGGAGATTGAAAACTACAAAGATCTTGGAGAAAATGATATGCTAGATGTTTTTAGTAGTGCTAAAAAGAAGAAGAAAATGACATGGATAAAGAAGATGAAGTTAAAGGATGAATTGACATACAAGCTTAATAAGAAGAATCTCATGAAGAGATAGATTTTTGGAGAGCCAAAATGAAGAAATACAACAAAGTGTTTGTTGATTCCAAACACTACATACATTATTAAGAAGAAGAAAAGTTTGAATTAATGAAAAAATTGAGAAACTCAGTTCATCAATACTAGAGAATTAAAAATCAGTTGCTGAGTAAAAGCTCAGTATTGAAGAAAAGAATAAGGAGATCGATGGTTGGATATCCCTTTGATAAATCACACCAAGTGTATCGAAGAGATTGAATAGTAAGGTGTCAGTCTACGGTGAAAATTTAAGGACAAAGAAAAACTTTTGATTCCCAACATGTTCTTGGGAAATAAGATCATTTCGAAGAGAGAAAAGATGAAATATGATCCTAGTAGTTCAGCAGGAAAGAATCACTAATTGAGTTTA
Source organism: Viscum album (assembly GCA_963277665.1). Classification (NCBI taxonomy): domain Eukaryota; kingdom Viridiplantae; phylum Streptophyta; class Magnoliopsida; order Santalales; family Viscaceae; genus Viscum; species Viscum album. The sequence goes on from OY728128.1 coordinate 333,292,023, forward strand.
GATGTTAAGGCTTATTTGGGGCTTAATCAGAAATAGAAAGTAGTCAGGGTTGAAGTTTGACCATGAGAGCCCGTTTCGAGAATTAAAATTGATGTGATTACAAATCAAAATAAAAAAATTCTAAGAACCCAGGGGACAACTAGCAGTACAGAAATGATACACAGAAATGCACTGTTCATCAAATGTTAATGCTGTAGAAAGATGAGACACTCATAAAATGTGTTTTCTATAGCCAGAAGATACAGAAGGGTACAAGAACCAAGGTGGCATCCAAACATTGAAATATTCTCTAGAAAATATTTCAAAGGACACTGTTTTTGGTGCGAAGGATATGAGCACATGGCTAGATACTACACATCGACCATATAGAGGAATGTGCCCAAGAAGAATCAAAATGTTCACAAGCAGCATATCAATAAACCAATAGGTGAGTTGAAAATGTAAAATCGATTTTCAGCATTTCAAGATGATGCTAGTACAACATACTCTGAGAAATATCATAATTCTTAATCTATTCTGAGTGTGAAGAGAAAAATATGGACCAAGAAAAGGAGATCAGAGAAGGTAGTGGTTGATGAAATTTCACATAAATAATCAAACTGTTCTTTTGTTAAGATCCTTGAAAGTGGTTTCACATCTCACTTGATAGAAAATAAGGATTGGGTTATATGCATAAAATATGAAAAAGAATGAGTTTTCATGTTTGGAAACAATTATGTTCTAAAGATAATTTGATTCGTACATTAAAAGTTTGGGGGAAAAGAAATAATACATGCTAATGTCTTGGTTTTATAAGGTCTCAATCACAATTTTCTCAGCATCAATCAACTGTGTAACTCAGGGAATTCTATATGATTTACCATGAATATGTGTGTTGTCAAGGGAATAGATGGTACAATAATATTATTGGTAATAACGACAAAGGGAAATATATACCTTTTATGTGGAGAAGATGATATGTGCTTTCTATCTAGAGAGAAAGAAAACAAGTTGTGGCATAAATGACTTGGTATTCTTTGCCAACCATCCCTAGAAGATCTGGTCAAATGTGATGCATCTAGAGTCCTCTCTAAGCTATCTCATGATCGTTCACATATGTTTGATTCTCTTCAATAAGGGAAGACCATCCGAACGATGTATAATGAAATGGAAGAGAATTCAACAGTAGTGATTGAATTGGTATATGCTGATGTTTGTGGACCCATCTCACCAAGATCCAATGATGGGAAGCCATATTATGTTCTTTTCATTTATTATTTTAGTTTAATATCATGGGTATTCATCATTTCCCATAAGTACGATGTGTTTATCAGCCTAAAATACTATTGGAGGGAATCTGAAAGGAAACATGGGTCGAAAATTCTAATGTTTTTTACTGACAATGGTGTGGATTTCACAAACAATCAGGTGGAAGGCTATATTGAGAAACACGTGATAAGGCATCAAGTATATTTTGTGAGAACTCTCCAACAGATTGGAGTGGTTGAATAGAGAAATCAGATCCTCAACAACAAGGATAGAATGATGATTATAGAGAAAGACCTACTTGAGAGGTTTTGGAAAGAAGCAGTGTTGACATCAGTCAACATTTCTAATAGAGGCATGTTGTGTTTGAAGGAAGGAAGGACTCCATCTGAGATGTAGAAAAGAATGAATCCAATATTGAAATACTTTTGAATCTTTGGATGTAAGTGCTTAATTTTCACAAAAGTAAAAAAGGACATTTGAGTCCCATGGATATCAGGGAATATTCCTTGGCTACTCATGAAAAATAAAAGAATAAAAACTCTTTAACAAGAGGCTGGGAAATGTAGTTGAGAGTAATGATGTCACTATTGTAGAAAATGCAGAGAATACTCAATAGCATGGTGACCAGTTTCTTTGTGAAAGTGATAAAGAGGATAGTAACATAGGAGGATAATAAGTGTATGATGCTGACTTAGAATAAGACACTGACGATGAACAAGAATATGTCTAGTCTATATTTGTAAGGAAGTCAAAGATTCAAGATTAAATTGATATGTAGAATATAAATGGTGATCAGACAGCTCCAGTTTAGAAAGAATAATGAAGTCACTATAGAAAACTTTTTTTATATCTCAGTTAAATCCTAAATGCTATGTTGATGAAACATACATCTTTTCTATCTACGGTAGAGAATAAATTCTTCACTAAGGAAGTCGGTTTGCAAAAGCATAAGCTCTGTGAAGGCTTGAGCTCTGCGAAGCTGTGTGCTCTACAAAGTAGTCAGACCTATGATGGTGTGTTCTTTACGAAGAGGCAGGGACCTTATAAATCCTTGTTTGAGCTTTGAAAAATTGGGATCTTTATGATGTAGGAAGATTTGCGATGGTTTTTCCAAAAGTGGTTTCCCATTAATCAGTTTCAATGGGGTATTAATAAGTGGTTGTGATTTGGACTTCAATAGAGCATCTATACATAATATAGTAAGTATTCATTAGTGATAATGAAGAGATCTAAGGTCAATAAATAGTGAGTGGATCTTCTGAATGATCAGTGAGCTCAAATTAGTTTAGAGATTAGTGGGTTCTCAAATTGTGAGTGGTTGTAAACCAGGATGGAGAGTGAGTCCATTCCAATCATTGTAAATAGCAGTGTGCATTTTAGTAGATTTGGTACATCGGAACACTTCTAGTGTATGATCATTTGATATAGCCTAGTGAGGTTCAACCATGTAAATTTTTTTGTGTCATGTGCAGGCTTTAAGGTTTATTCAAACTCTACAATGGGAAGGAGAGAAAAGAGGGTTTTTTTCTAATAGCAATACTAGATAAAAAGGGGTTTTTTTTAAATCATGCATAACTTGATTCACCCCCTCTCATGGTATCTATCCTAGTATACCTAATTAATAATTTATTTAATTTATTTAGAAAAAAAACTATTTAAATCATAAAAATTGATCGTTATAAAAACATTTTCTATATTTTCAATTGGTTTAGATATTAATTTATATTTAATTGTACAACAATGAATCCAAAATTATTTTAACATAAGTTAATTGATCATATTAATATCAAAAATTCTACATCTAAATTCTATATTATAAGATAACATAATTAAATTTTAATAATATATTATTGTTTGATAAAACTCAGTCTTCCACGTAACACAAACTATCTAGAAATGTCATTTGTTCATATAACATAGTCCGACTAAGTTTTTCACACATTAAAAGGTGTATAATATATTTATTTAAAATATTAAATATATAATATTTTCTTGATACATTATATTCATTTATAATCTTGATGTTGTATTTCACATTATCAATTAAATATAATGCTGTTTATTTAGAATTTTCGGGTGTTATATTATCCCCACCATAATAAAATAGGGTCCTCCCAATTTAATCCTCATCTCATTAATTGAAGGATTCATATTTAAAAATAATATTATTGAAAACACCACATCGTAAATATGTTCCATAACACATATTATTACCAAGATGGAAATTGAATTTTGATGGTCAAAACAAAATTTCAAATAGGTTCATATTAATGGAAACATGGAAATGGATACGAAATATTACTATCACGTTCTGATTGAGAGTGATAGAGAAAAAGTTCATGATATTTTTCTAACCATAAATCCATGAACTATAGGTGTGAAAAATGTCATTTACATCATCAAAAATAATTATAATATGAATATATTCTTATTTCAGAACATTTCTTCAAAAGTTCAAGAATTATTTCACTCTATAAGAATATAAGAAAATATAAATAATTGATACATTTATATTCTCTTATAATAATATAAACCATTTTTTTGACCTAAACTATTCCTACATTATCTGTTAGAAAATGTAGCATCATAGTGTGAAGTAGTAAATATATCTCTAAAATAATGTTCAATGTTAATCATAAAACATTTTATAAATGGTTAATATAATTACCTATCTTTAAAAATTACCTTATATTAAGTTAATTAAAGAATTCACATTGAGGATCTTTTAGGGTTTATAGTTTTATGGAATTAGGCCACAACTATTACATTACATCTCCAATATTACAAAGTACACACTTCTACTCATTCAAAATTTAAAAAAATATATTATACTCGTTAAATAAAAACAGACTTCATTTCTTGATATAAATCTTCATGATTTATTTATTTCGCTTAACCTTACTTATACCTTGTGAAAAACATTTCAAATACATGGAATGAGCATAAAAAACTTAGTAAGTGTTATAAAATAAAGAAAGTAACCATTATCCCATCAATACATACAAATCAATGAGATCATACTTTTTAGTCATAAAACATAATCTCTTTAACATATCTCATGAAATCGTGAGATTTATGAACAACACATATAAATCATAAATCAAAAAGGTTACTTGTGGCATCCACGACAGACATACATTTTAGATTTCAAAGCTACATAGGGAGTTACATTTGTAATACCCATCGTGGTATATTACCCTAATCTCTTAAGAGAACCCATAATGTTTACCTACTTCACGTTACCTAATGCATTTGAGAGCTATCTCAAGCTCACCCTCCATAGTTTTTTCACGGAACCACACCTATTTGGTTTATCAAGTTACTATCCATCAAATATCCAAGTACCATTACATAATCATAATACATAAAAAAAGTATAATGGAAGTATAACATTTTCACATTGCAATCAAAAGATATCAGTTCAAGAGATTTATAAAATCAACTCATTCAAAAAAACATTTAAAACATTTAAAAAGAATATTTTTTTAATCAATGTGTTCCACAAAAATTTGAAACATTTAAAGTAATTAACATTTTAAAAAATTAATTTCCATACGAATAAATCATTAAAATAATTTTTAAAACATGGACATTAATGTGAATGATTTATAAGAATAAATATTTATATCATTTAAAACAATCTTTTTCTTAAAAATTCACTTACCACTTGAGAAAATAATTGAATAGAATTAATTAAAGAATAATATTAAAAGAATACTTTAATTTCATGTGAATATGGATAATAATGATACAATATTTTAAAGGGTATTATATATAGTTTATAGGATAATGGAGGTGTATAATACCCTAAAATTCTTCAATGAAAGGATATTGAGATGTAGTAACTTAAAAAGATTCTGCAGCCTAATGATACCACGATAAAATTTAGAAAATGAGTTTACAGGAGAGAAAGGGGTATCTCATAACTTAAACATAAAATTTACTAAGATAAGGATATATAAGAACATATCCCAACATATGAAAATGTAAATAAAATAACTTAATATAAATTATTGGCTAAAAGAAGAGGGTGACAGGTTCCCTTACCTTTAGTCTGAATGGTCATGTATATTCCTTGTTATTCTTGAATAATAAAATTAAGTTAATTTATACTTCCATAAAAACATTTTTCAAGTTTATTATTCTTTTTATATAACATATTATCATCCTATAAATATTACATAATTATTTATGTTAATATCGGTCGTTTGATGATATTTGGTACTTAAGTCAAAAATGAACTGGTTATAATTACAAATTGTCTATGTGGTCAAAATTATATTATCTCCATAATGATATTCATGATTTAGATATCATATATATCATTTATATCCAGTATATACATGTATAAATTATAGTACATAACATTTTAAGATAAGAGATGAAATGCACCGTTAATGGGGATGGTAAGCCATATGTATACTTGAACACTACTTTTATTTCTTTTTCATATTTAAAGGAATTAAAATTATATTATAGATAGTTATATTATAATTCCAATATAATATCATATTTTATATATATTACATTAGTTCATTAACACCTTCCATTTTACTTTCCATGTATGGCATGAACGAGTCATATAACTTAGAGGGAGTGTAATCTGCACTTCCTAAAATGAAATTATCGTATATAAATATTATTGAAAGCATAAAGGTATGATTTAAATAAAAAATAATAGAATATAGAAAATATAAATATAATATATACCATATTTAAATATAGTGCTATCATAATGGTCACCATGGGAGGTGGTAGGGGAAAATCGAACAATCATCCTTTCATGAGGCAGTAGTTCCCCGTACAAAGAAACAATATGTTCGTATCCATTGGATGAATGTGTGTGTAAGTGTAGTTAGAATAAATCTAATAAAAAATCCTAGTATATTTAAGATACTGGTGTTTTTATAAAATAATTTATTAAAGAGATTTTAAGGGGTTGGAGAATAAAAATAAATGGAAGATTCTTGAGAGAAGACATTACATCAAATTGGGTAACTCCTTTTAATTAAAGTTAAATGGCCTTCTTGAATTGTCTTATTCCCAATATAAGGATTCAAGGAGAAAGATATGGATGTTGGGATCTTATTTGATCAGAGTTTGGATGAACCAATGTTTCTTGAGAGGTGTGAGTACGGGTTAGAGGTGGTGGCCTTTTATAAGAGGGAGGAGGGGTAGTTTAGTAGGAATGTTTGAAAGATTATTTTATTATAATATGAGAATAGTTTTTCAAATAGTCAAAAACCCATTTAATTCAAATATAAGAAAAATTGTTTCCAAAATATTATGATCTATTTGTTTTTAGACATGTTTTGATTTCAAATTTAACCTTATCTTTTAGCTTTAACCATTAGTTAACTTATTTGACTCTTACTATGTCTTTATGTATATTCATATATATGGTTAATATAGTTACTATAAATAGTCAATAGAACCTAAAGTGGTTCATTATTGTAATTTTAAATCTCATATAAGTCATTTGGATGAATCATAGATTTTTAAGACTATTATATAGTTTAATAAAAGAGTATTTGTTTTAAAAACTCATTTATGTCAATTTTTATACTGTTCATATGATGAATTTTGAAAAACCCATAATAAAATTATTATTTCAAAAAAAATCATTAATTAAAAAATAAAAATCCATAATTATCCCTAAATTCTATTATGTTGTAAAAAGTTTCAAAATAAATTTATTTAAATTTTTACAATCTCATTAATATAGAACATTCATTAATAAGGCAATCACTACATCATCATTGTGTCATAAATAAATTTATTTATTTAATGTCTAACAATTATAAATAAAATACCATGATGTAGGAAATAGTTTTATCTTTATATGTAGTTTTTATAGTCTTATATATCACATATATAACACCATAAAAAAAATTTCAGTAAAATATATATGTTTGTGTTATATTTTCCTTAAATTTAAAATAAAAGTAATTTAATGTCATTTTCACACACATCTGGCTCTATGAGGTCCTAAAAAAGTCCCAAGGATTCCCATGGTCGTAAATATATCATCCAATAGGATTATGTCACGTGTTAGGGTAATTTAATATTATTATAATATTAATTATCCCTTATTTACCAGATTTACACTTTTACCATGGTAAATAAAATATTTAATGAAGTTACTATCCATAATGTATAAAAATAAAAGTTACCTAGATAGAAAATTTGGACCTCCTGATTGCAAATATAGAATCTTTTTTTTTCCAAATTCAAAACACAAAGGTTATAGAAATTAATTAAAAATTAATTCTCATTGTCAAAACAAAAAAGCGTGTTTTTTAGAGGTAGAAACTACCAAAAGATTGACATGCATTTATGTCCAATTTCAAAGTGAAATTACTTAAAATTAACAAAATTTGATAAATGATAAAAATATAATCCAATTAAAATTTAAAACCTATTAAAAGTACACTATAACTATATAAATAATTTAGATTAAAAGGAAATTTTGAATTAAAATACAATATTTTTCAATATTCAATAAAAAATGAACATTATCAGAAAAATACCAAAATTTCAACCCAAGTAAATTTGGATGTCTCTATTCTAATATAGATGTTTATTTTTTTGAAATAAAACATTTAAATATATCAAAATATATATATAAAAATAGATCTCCATCAAAAGGCGTTAAAATTGCATTTTTAGAAAAATACTTCTTTTATCCAAAAAATTAATTTGTTCTTATATAATATATTGAAAACATATTATATTAATTTAAAACATTAAATTTAATATATATAATATATTTTTCATTATATTAAAATCTATAAAGAGTGATATAAAAAGAAATTATTTTCTTTTAAATAGGTTTTCATAAAAATAAATCCATTATATTCAACATGTTTTTATTTCCATTTATAATAAATTTGGTTACCAATGAATCATTATTTTAACATGTGTAAACCATATTTCAAAATTTAGTTGATTTTATTCATTTTATCTATTCCGATGGCTGGGCGTTAACTTCCAATTGAAATAATAATATTTTTAATGTATTATTTTTCAGTATAACTCAATATTTTGTGAAATGTTAGATTTCGAAGAAGCCCGTTGTTGTGTGTCAAGTACGCTATCAGAAAAAAAGTCTCCTTTATCTTAAAATTAATATCTTATTCATAAATATTAATATAAAATAAAAATTATTATTATACAAATACTCAGGTCATTAAAGTTAACCTTTCCAAATTATTTTGATAGAATAATTTAGAATAATTCCTATGGTATTTAGTAGTATCCAATTTACATTATCTATAGTGACCCATACTTTACATAAATTGATAGTAATTCAAAATTTAATCATACTTATTAAAAAATATAACAAAACCATGAAAGGACCGTACAGGTATAGTGTCTTTAGAAACTGGGAATCATGAACTACTGGTTCATAAAGCATCTACATTGTCTCCCATTTATTTCCTCATATATATAGTCCCTTTTGTAATATCATAATTAATAACCGTCTTCCTGACCTGGGGAAAGAAAACATAGAAAAGGGTGAGCTCAAATACTCAGTAAGGGTAAAAAAATTAAATATCAATCACAGCAAATTCATAAGAACATAACATTTTGGAAATCGTACCCTGCAAAAGAGATCATAATTTCATGACATGGGATAAATCAGGGTAGTGAAATGTAATCCAAATAATCATAACATAAAACATGAATCTTTTTGGAATACACACATAATCATAGAGAATAATTTCTTATTAGTCAAGACTCATTTCCAAGACTTTCTTAGTGGAAAAATTCCATTTCTGAACTGAGTTCACTCCTCGTTTCTGTCTTATTTCACTGAACCAGTTTAACCTGCTGTTCCAGCCATGTATATCTCATGAGATATAAAATCATTACCCAAATCATTGGAGGGGGATATAGGTCCCACCCATATCATAATGATACCATTCTTATGTGTTCCACAAAATCATAAACCATACATCATAACATAACACTTTTAATAATAATTGGAATCTTAAACATCATGACATCATAAAACAATTTATATAAGATAAAGGAATTCATAAAAATATTTCCATCACAACATAATCAAATCAATTTAATAATAGGGGCAGAAAAATAACCCTATATTATCTTAGATTGAAATAATTTTGATAAAAATCTTGAATTCCATTATTGAGGAAAATATCCTTTCTACGTCAAACTTTTTTTTCCTTTCTTAACATGCCATAAAATTTTAAACTAAAAGAAGTTGATTAAAAATAAACTTGAAAATTTATACAGGAAGATTCATGGAAATAATGTTTTAAAAATCCATTCATGCTGTATAAGTTAAAAAACATTCTTCTCGTACTTTTGTCAGAAAAATCAAAAAGTACCTCGTATAAAAAACGCCAAAAGATTCCTTTCATATCTTTTACTAAAAAATCACCGAAGGGTAAAATTGGATTTAAACAATTGTAGGATGATATAAATAATGTTTCATTTTGAGGAAACATGGATGTGGATGATAAATATTCCCCAGTAAATTCTGAATTATAAACAATCTCAAATAAAAATTGAGATTGCGAGATTGTCCCTTACCTTTGGTCCTATTTGATTTGTAAGTGTCCAAAAATCCTATATAATGATATAAATAATGTTATTTACTTATTCCAAAATCATAAATATTGTTATGATATCATATATGTTCATATTCGTAGCTTCTTATTAGTAATATTTGATTACTACATGTTATTTGGGTGTTTATTACTTTTTGTTCTTAGGCATGTTTTGTCGAATAAATTATTATTCTTCTCTTTAGGTTTTAGATACCTCATTTAAAGAATTGTATTATTGTACTATATATCATATTTATTCATTAAATTCATTTATATAATCATTATGCAATGATGATCATGTAGCACGAATCACATCACATCGTGGAGACGATATTCCGTACGTACGCACCAGCGATGATATCGTTCCCATGATCGTGGAATTGTATTGGAGTGTATGTATAATATATCAGAATCAATACCAATTTATAATAATATTATATAGTTATTTATTTGTACCATTATACCCATCCAAGTAAGGTGGTGATGGGAACTAGATTACAGCACAGCGTGGAGACGATATTCCATACGTACGCACGTGCGATGATTTCATTTTCTGTAGGATGGATAGATGGTGAAATAGGGTTGTTTCATACTTATAATAAAATATCAGTATATGAGTGATACTGATGTTATTATTTCATAGTGAAACAACTAATTAAGAAGAAGTGGAAGAAGAAATAAAGTTGAAAGAATCGGTAACAGACATTACCTCTTCTTTGAAACGCCTCTTTGAGACCTCCTCTTATGGCACTACAATTGGTCATTGAAGAAGACCAAGACCTCTAGGATGTTTCTAGGGAAGCTGGGAAGCAAAATGGTCAGGTATTTGATGATATTGAAAGCTCAAATTGGTGTGAGGAGGAGAGGGAGGAGGTTCCCTTTTATAAGGAAGGAGAGGGGAACCTTTGGAAATATAAGAAATATTAGTTTATATTAAATCTCAACGCCACATAAAAACTTCCCAAATGACTCATATCCGAATATTATATGATATAGGGTTGTAATATCAACAACCAATAAAATTTAGACATTTTTGGAATTTATTTTGAACATTATCAACATGATTTATCCTTATTTATCAATTTAATTTTATTTCTGGTAATAATATTCTAAATTTTAAATTATTATAAATAATAACATATGTGTTGTTAATTTTCTATAATTTGACACTTTTTGATATTTTAGACCATATAAATTTTAATTTATAATTTTTAAATATTTTTGTTATTTTTAATCAATTTTATAATAAGTTATTTTTATAATATAACTCTAGTGTCAATTTTGACACTATTCATTTATTTGAATTTAAATAAAATATATACAGAAGTTATGTTCGAAATAAAAACTTTAATATATTAATAAAATGCCATATGTATCTATAAAATTAGTGGATCACATTAAATAGTTCATATAATATTTATTTTAATATTTTTAAAACAATTTATTTGATATTTTAATTAATAAAATAATTTCAACATCACTATTGCGTCATAATTAATGATAATTATATGACCCCTAAAAATTCTAAATAAATTTCTATGATTTAGATAATTTTATTATATTTCTGTAGAATATTCATGTTCTAAGTTTCATTAAGTTTATCATTAAATTAAAATTTGTATAGTTATAAGATTTAAGATAGTGACATGTTGTCACATTCTTTGGTTTTAATAATAATTAAATTATTTTCATGTCCAAAAGTCCATTAAATGAATCTACTCCGACCCTTAGGTGAAATGGGTTGACTTTTAGTCATCAAATAGGATTTTGTCAGGTGTTATGGTAATTTTATAATCTTATATTTACCCTTAATTACCAGATATACCTTTAACTATGGTAAATAAATTTTACAGTAGTTACTATTCATAATGCCCAAAAATAAAAAGTAGCCTATTCACATAATTTCAACCCACTGATTTCAAATATGGAATCCATTTTTCAAAATTCAAAACAAATAAGTTTCAGTAATTAATTTAAAATAAATCTCGTTGTTAAGAAAATAGGTTTTAGATGTTAAAACGTTGTCAAAGATTGAAATGTTTTTACCTATGAAATCAATGTCAAATTAATGCTAATGACTTAAATTATATTAAATGGTAAAAATATATTATATTTATACTTTAAAACCATTCAATATTATAATTTATCAATATAAATTATCTCAATGATAAATAGTTGTTTTTAATTAAAAATTAGCATATTTTTACTATTAATCAAAATATGAAAGTTATCAGAAAAGTATAAAAAATTTATCCAAAGTAAATATCTATATCCTGATTCAAAATAAGAATTTTATTTAGTCAAATTTAACTTATAAACATGTCAAAAACTTGATTTAATGTGGGTGCGCCATCAAAATGCGGCAAAAGTGCATTTTTTGAAAAATACTTATTTTACCTGAAAAATTTATTTTGTTCTCTTACCATGTTCTATAAAATGTGTAAGATGAATAATAATGTTACAAAATTCAAAATGTAGTTAATACTATTCATAACATCTAGTCGATAATAATAAATCGTTGTTTAGTGAAAACCAGAATTGCGTACTACACACACTATCGAGGAAGGTCGCGATTGTGTGTAATGAAAGCCAAGTCCGTATTGTGTGCTGTGAAAGATTCCTTTGGTGTTGAGTATAAGATAAGACATAAAAAAATATTTCACATAAAATCTCAGGGTGTTACATTCTACCCCCCTTAAAATGAATTTCTCCTTTGAAATTCGTCACTTCATTAAAAACTGATGAGGATACCTCTCCCTCATCATATCCTCAAGAACCCATGTAGCTTCTTCTAATTGGTGGTTCCTCCATAAAACTTTCATCAAGTGAGTGGTATTGTTCCGTAGGACTTTTTTCCTACGATCCAGAATCTCTATCAGTTGTTCTTCCTATGAAAGATATTTCTCCAGTGGTACAACTTCTGAGATGAGTAAATGTGAAGGATCAGGTATGTACTTTCTTAGGAGAGATTCATGGAACACATCTTGAACTTGAGAGAGATTCGGTGGAAGCGCCAATTGGAATGCTACCTTCCAAACACGATCCATAATTTCAAAAGGACAGATATATCTAGGGCTCAACTTCCCTTCTTTCCAAATCCCATGACCCTCTTCCAGGGAGATATTCATAAGAACACTTTATCACCCACATCAAACTCTAGGTCTTTTCTTCGGTTGTCAGGATAACTTTTTTGTTGACTTTGAGCTACTCTTATGTGTTGTTTAATAGATCTGAACTTTTCATCCATTTCATACACAATATCAGGTCCTAATAGCTTTCTTTCCCCAACTTCATCCCAGCAAGTTGGACTCCTGCATTTCTTTCCATAGAGAGTTTCATAAGGATCCATCTGAATACTGGAGTGAAAGCTATTATTATAATAAAATTCAACCAACGGTAGGTGTTGATTTCAACCACCTTTGAAATCCATAGAGCAAGCTCTGAACATATCTTTTAGAGTTTGATTTTTCCTCTCAGACTGACCATCTCTCTGAGGATGATAATCAGTGCTGAAACTCATCTCTGTATCCAGAGTATGCTCAAGACTTTGCGAGAACATCGAGGTAAACCTCAGATCCCAATCAGATATAATAGAAAGTGGTACTCCATGCAATCTTACCACTTCCTTTACATATCTCCTGGCAAGCTGATCTAGAGAGAAATCCTCTCTAATAGCAATGAAGTGTGAAGACATTTTAAGATGATCAACTATGACACAGATAACATTATTGCCTTTGGATGTTTTAGGAAGTCCAGTGACAAAGTCCATAATGATGTTTTCCCATTTCCATTATGGTATGGGTAATGGTTGTAACATCCCCTTAGACTTCTGTCTCTCAACATTAACTTGCTAACAAACCATGCATCGATATACATATTCAGCCACATCTATTTTCATTCCATCCCACCAGAAGTACTCTTTCAGGTCCCTACACATCTTCATGCTTCCAGGATTAATAGAGAATGACGAACTATGAGCCTCATCCATCAAATCCTTCTTTAATTCAGGGAAGGGAGGAACAAAAACCCGATTTCGGAACTTTTTTATCCCATCACTATCAAAGTTGAATTCAGGAACATTTATCACCTTATTTTGTAACTCGACATCTTCTTTATGCGCCTCTTTAATCTTCACATGTATAGATGGTTGAACATTCATTTGAGAAAGATACGATTTTCCCCTTTCATTATAATTCCAAGATCCATCCTTTGTAAATACATAAATATTGGATCTTTTGTGATCCTCATCCTGGATAAGCTAGCATGGTTTTGTCGACTTAATGCATCTGCCACCTTGTTTGCTTTCCCAGGGTGGTAATGAATTGAGCAGTCATAATCCTTAATCAGATCCAACCATCTTCATTGGCGCATATTCAGCTCCTTTTGTGTGAAAATATACTTTAATCTTTATGATCAGTATAAATATCACACCTTTCACCATAAATGTAATTCCTCCAAATCTTTAATGCAAAGATTACCGCAGCTAACTCCAAATCATGAGTTGGGTAATTTTTCTCATTTATTTTCAATTTTCATGAGGCATAATTTATCACCATATAATTTTAGATAAGAACACACCGCAATCCCTTCTTGGATGCATCACTGTAGATCACACACCTTTCTCCACTACAAGCTAGTGTGAGCACAGGTTCACAAGATAACCTTCTTTTCAACTCCTTGAAATTCTCTTCACATTCCTCCATCCAAACAAACTTAACTCCTTTTCGAGTCAACTTGGTGAGTAGGTTAGATAACCTTGAAAAATAATTCACAAAAAATCGGTAATATCTATCCAAACTAAGAAATATTCAGATCTCAGTTAATATTGTTTGTCACAAACATCTTTCGATAACCTCTATTTTTCTGGATCCACAAATATCCCCTCTATTGAGATTATGTGACCCAAAAATGAAACTTTTTGAGGTCAAAATTCATAGTTGGTAAATTTGGCATAAAGCTTCTCTTTTCATAGGGTCTACAATAAAATTCCTAAGTGATCTTCATTTTCTTCGTTGATCATTGAATAGACAAAAATATCATCTATAAAGACTACCAAAAACTAATCAAGATAGTCTCTAATGACTCTATTCATCATATCCATTAAGACAGCAGGGGAATTAGTAAGACGAAATGGCATCACTATAAATTCATAGTGTCCCTAACTTGTACAGAATGTTGTCTTTGGTATATCCTCCCTTTTGACCCTTAATTGACGATACCCTGAATGAAGATCAATCTTGGAAAAGTATTGAGCTCCACGTAGTTGGTCAAATAGTTCATCAATGCATGTGAGAGGATATTTGTTCTTGATAGTGATCTTGTTAAGTTCGAGATAATCAATGTAGAGTCTCATTGATCCATCTTTCTTCTTAAAAAATAGAACATGTGCTCCCCAAGGTGACGCACTACGGCGTATGAATACTTTTTCAATATTCTCTTAGAGTTTCTTATTCAATTCATGCAACTCAATTGGGGCCATTCTATAAGGTGTCTTTTAAATAGGAAAAGAACCCGGTATGAGTTCTATTGAAAACACAACATCACGATTTGGTGGAAGACCTGTAAATTCCACCAGAAAAACATCAACAAATTCTTGTACAATGTGCGTATTATTAATTGTGAGTTTCTCTCCAACCATTTGAAATAAATAACCTTCATTTAGTGGAATCATGACCCATAATATGGTTGAAATTTCCACTATAAGGTTATGTTCATCCTTGCATCGATAGTCAATCATATATTGATCAAGAATATTAAATGTGACTTCCCTTATTTGGAAAATTGATATCAGCTCCATATAAAGAAATCCAATCCATGAAAAGAATCACATCAAATTCTACTATAGGAAGGATCATAAGATTTTCATGAATCACTTTCTCACAAACATCAATCAGAGAAGAATTGTAAACTTTTGATGCAACTGTTGTGCCATTAGGAGTTGTCACAGCCAACTCAATATCTAATTGTTGAGGTAATATGGTGATACCCTTAGAAAATTATTCAGAAATAAAAGATTATGTGGATCTAGAATCAAATAAAACATTTGCTATTTTAGATTGGATGGTAAGTGTACCTCTCACCAGTTCGTTGTCATACTCTACATCACCGATAGTAATTGCATGTGACATTCCTTTTTCTTTGGCCTTAAGAGTTTGTTGATGTTGATCATCATCATCAACTATTTTATTTGGGAATTGATTGGCTTAATGCCCCATCTCCTTGCAGTTGAAACATTGATGTGTAGTAGGTTTATTCTGGGTGTCCCTTCCTTTGTTTGCATCATTATACATCTTCTTCCCATTATTTTGACATTCAATTGCCCGATGACCTTCTTTTCCACACATATAACATTTGTGTGTCCCCTTAAGACATTTTCCTCTATGTTTCATTCCACACTTTTAGCATAAGGGAAAACTCATCTCATTTTCAGTGTGGTCTTTATATTTTCCTTTGAATTCTATTTTCCTCTTCTTATCAAACCCATGTGACTGATGGGTTACACCAATCTCCATCTCAACCTTGAGAGCACAATGAACAATTTCCTCATAGCTATTGAAGTCCCTTATGGCTAACGACCTTCGATGACTTGGTTTTAAGACACTAAATAATCGATCGATCATACTCACAGGTTGGATAATAATTCCAGAAGCGTACCTTGAAAGTCTTGTAAAATTTGCTTCATAGGTACCAACAGATTCATCATCCTTTTGCTTCAGTTCAAGAAACTCCTTCTCCATCTTTGTTCGAAGAATACGAGGGAAATACTTATTGAAAAATAAGTTCTTGAATTCGTCCCATTCTGTGGACTCAATTTAATCCCTTTGACTTGTATTCTTAATAAGATTCCACCATTGATCATCATAACCTACCAAACGATACATTGCTAAGATGACTTTATCATGTTCAGAACATTGAAGAACTGAAAATATCTTTTCAGTGGTGCTGATCCATTGTTCAGCCACTAATGTATCAGAAGACCCGCTGAATGAAGGTAGTCGCTACCTCATGAAGGATTCAACAGAATGTTTCTTCTTCCTTTTCTCATTTAGATGTCCTGCATGATTCATAACTTGAGAAAGTTGTGTGAGCATGGCTACAAGATTTTTCATTCCAGCTCCCATAACGTTTTGTTGCTCAGGGGGACAATCATTGCATTGCCCGTCACATTGCGCATTAACACGACTCCTTTGGGTTCTTTCCATTGACTAAAACAAAGAAGAATAGTGTGAGCATCACTAATTATTATAGGAAATCCACAGAATCAAGAATAAAATTTCACACATAAGGTCTTATCATAGGTTGTTCGTGGCCGTTTCGAAAACACTAAGATTGTGTTCTATGCTTAGACATATCCTTAGGTTTCTTACTAAGGCTTTCACATCCTAGTTTCCAAAGGTTGACTATACCATTCCTCTGATACCAACTATAGTGAACCATACTTTACATACATGGTTTGTACTTCAAAATTGAAGCATAATTATTACAACATATAATAAAACCATGAATGGTCTGTATAAGTATAGAGTCTTTATAAACTAGGAAACATAAACAAATGGTTCATAATGCATCTACAATGTCTCCCATTTATTTCATCATATCTATAGTCGCTTTTGGCATATGGTACTTAATAACCTTCTTCCTGACCTGGGGAAAGAAAACATACAAAAGGGTGAGATCAAATTCTCAGTAAGGGTAAACAAAAGAAATATCAATCACATCAAATTCATAAGAACATAACATTTTGTAAATCATACCATGAAAAAGAAATCATAATTTCATAACATGGGATAAATCATGGTAGTGAAATGTAATTCCAATAATCATAACATAAAACATGAAACATTTTGGCATACACACATAATCATAGAAAATCATTTCTTATTAGTCAAGACTCATTTCCAAGACTAGCTTAGTGCACAATGTCCATTTCTGAACCGAGTTCACTCCTCGTTTCAGTCCCGTTTCACTGAACCGGTTTAACCTTCCGTACCAGCCATGTATATCACATGAGATATAAAATATTTACCCAATTCATTGGAGGGAGATATAGGTCCCACCCATCTCATAATGATACCATTCTTATGTTTACCACAAAATCATAAACCATACATAATAGCATAACCCTTGTAATAAAAATGGGAATCTTAAACATCGTGACATCATAAAACAATTCATATAAGATAAATGAATTGATAAATATATTTTCATCACAACATAATCAAATCAATGTAATAATAGGGATAGAAAAATAACCCTATATTATCTTAGATGGAAAATAATTTTGACAAAACACTTGAACTCCATTCTTGAGGAAAATATCCTTTCTACTTCAAAAAGGTTTTTCTTCTCTTAACATGTCATAAAAATTCAAACTAACAGAAGTTGATTAAAAATATCCATGAAAAATTTTAATGTAAGATTAGTGGAAATAATGTTTTAAAAATCCATTCATGTCATATAAGTTAAAAAAATTCTTCTCGTACTTTTTTTCAGAAAAGTCATAAAGTACCTTGTACAAAAAACGGAAAAATATTTCATTCATATCGTTTACTAATAAATCACCTAAGGGTAAAATTGGATTTAAAAAATTGTAAGACAATATAAATAATTTTACATATTGAGGAAACGTGGATGTGGATGATAAATATTCCCCAGTATATTCTGAAGTATAAACAATCTCGGATAAAAATTGAGATTGCGAGATTGTCCCTTACCTTAGGTCCGATTTTCTTTGTAAGTGTCCGAACCTCCTGTATAATGATTTAAATAATGTTATTGACTTATTCCAGAATCAAAAATATTGTTATTATATCATATATGGTCATATTCTTAGCTTCATATTAGTAATATTTCATTACTACTTGTAATTTGGGTGTTTATTACTTTTTGTTTTTATGCGTGTTTTGTCGAATAAATTCTTATTATTCTCTTTAGGTTATAGATACCTCATTTCAAGAATGGTATTAGTGTAATATATATCATATTTATTCATTAAATTCATTTATATAATCATTATTCAATGAATATCTTGTATAACGAATCGCATCACATCGTGGAGATGGTATTCCGTACGTACGGACGAGCGATGATAGCGTTCCCATGATCGTGGAATTGTATTATAGTGTTTGTATACTATTTCAGAATCAATACCACTTTAAAATAATCATATATAGATATTTATTTGCACCATTATACCCATACAAGTAAGGTGGTGATGAAAAATAGATTACACCACGGCGTGGAGACGGTATTCCGTACGTACGCACGCACGGTGATTTCGTTTTCCATAGGATGGATAGATGGTGAAATAGGGTTGTTTCATACATATAATAACTTATCAGTATATGAGTGATATTGATTTTATTAATTTATAATGAAACAACTAAATAATAAGATGTTTAAGAAGAAATAATGTTGAAAGAATCGGTAATAGACATTACCTCTTCTTTGAAGTGCCTCTTTGAGACCTCCTCTTAGGGCACTAAAATTGGTCTTTGAAGAATACCAAGACCTCTAGAATGTTTCTAGGGAAGTGGGGAAGTGAAATGGGTATGTATTAGCCGAGATTGAAGGCTAAAATTGGTGTGAGGAGATGCGGGATGAGGTGACCTTTTATAAGAGAGGAGAGGGGCACCTTTGGAAATATAAGAAATTTTAATTTATATTAAATCCCAAACCCACATAAAAACTTCCAAAATGACTCATATCCAAATATTAGATGAGATAGGGTTGTAATATAAACAAACAATAAGATTTAGACATGTTATTAATTTATTTTAAACATTATCAACTTGATTTATCCTTCCTTATCAATTTAATTTTATTTGTGGTAATAATATTCTAAATTTTAAATTATTATAAATAATTACATATGTGTTGAGAATTTTATATAATTTGACACTTTATGAAATTTTAGACCATATTATGTTTTATTTATAATATTTAAATATTTTTGTGATTTTTAAACAATTTTATAATATTTTATTTTTATAAAATAACAATAGTGTCAATTTTGACACTATTCATTTATTTGAATTTAAATAAAATATATATAGAATAGTTTTTCAAACTAAAAGCTTTAATAGATTCATAAAATGTCATATGTATCTAGAAAATTAGTGGATAACATTAAATAGTTCGTATAATATTTATTTTAATATTTTTAAAACCATTTATTTGATATTTTAATTAATAAAATAATTTCAATATCACTACTGTGTCATAATTAATGACTATTATTTAATCCCTAAAACTTATAAATAAATTCATATGTTGTAGATAATTTTATTATAATTATAGAAACTATAAATTTTCGATGTTTCATTATGTTTATCACTAAATTAAAATTATTATACTTATAAGATTTAAGAAAGTGACATGTTGTCGCATTCTTTGGTTTTAATAATAATTATATTATTTTCATAGACAAAAGTCCATGAAATTAATCTAATCAAACCATTAGGTGATATGGGTCAACTTTTAGTCATCCAATAAGATTTTGGCATGTGTTAGGATAATTTTATAATCTTATATTTACCCTTAATTACCCAATTTACCTTTAACTATGGTAAATAAAATTTACCGTAGTTACTATTCATAATGACCAAAAATAAAAAGTAGCCTATTAACATAATTTGGACCCACTAAATCAAAATATGGAATACATTTTTCAAAAAGTATCATATTAACATAATTTGACTAATACTTATTTTACTCGAAAGATTTATTTTTTTCTCTTACCATGTTCTAGAAAATGTGTAAGATGAATAATAATGTTACAAAATTCCAAATGTAGTTAATACTATTCATAGCGGCCAGTCCATAATAATATATCGTTGTTTAGTGAAACCTGGTATTGCGTACTACACACGCTATCGAGGAAGGTCGTGATTGCTTGTAATGCAAGCCAAGTCCATATTGTGTGCTCTGAAAGATTCCTTTGGTGTTCCGTATAACATAAGACATAAAAAAAATATTTCTCATAAAATCTCAGGGTGTTACATTATCCATATCAATAATCATTATCTCTACATCAGGAACATATTAAGGCTTATATTTCTCCCAACCAAGTGTTTTCCAAAAAAATATCTTTCTACCAAATACTTTTTTATAGGTACATTAAACATATGATCTCAAATAATTAATGATAAAGTATTATATTAAAATGCTTATATATTTCATAAGTCATTTGATGAGAACATCATCAATAAAATAATTTTACATCTTATTTCACTTATCCAAATATAGAAGAACATTAATCATTCCACTTTTGTTGTGTCAATAAAATATGCTTGACCTTTATCACTTAGCTTATTATGATATATATTCCCTTTACTCTTAGAGATTGATTATACATAGTACCTAATATCCTTGTAGTTGTAACCCTAAATAGTAGTGTTTTCCTTCTTCTATTTTCATTATTTTTTGGTGATCCTTTTCATCACACTTATAAAAAAGTCCCTATCCTTTCATGCATTTTATAGGGTTATTCTTTCCATAGTTATCACATGTGGGAAAATCCTCCTCTGTTTTCTTCCCTTTATGTATTATTTTCTCATCCTTTATTTTCTTTTGTTTCTTCCCTTTGAAGCCAAAATACATGGATAAATATTACCCTATCTTGATAGAAAATAAAAATATTTCATCATATGATGAAATGGTTTGAGACACCAATGCCCTTCAGATACATGGCTTACATCCTTAAAATAAATTATCAATATTGCATTGTGTTTTTTGCTTAAAACCTTTAGAATACTATTCCAACATGGAAATGTTAGCTCTATACACCAAAAAACATTTTTCCTCATTCCTCTTTATACTAAGGAACTTTCTCTACATCCCAGTTTATTAATCATGTAGGGTGTATTTATTGAAGAATGTATCATTAAAAATTATTCATTCCATTAGTTCAATTTCTTCTTCCTATATATTATTCTTGATCAATGACCATGATTGATCCGCATCAAAATTGAGAAAATACACTACAAACGTAACTTTTTCCTTTTAATCACATCCCAATTCCATAAAATATATTCTACAATGTATTAATCCATTACTCATCTTCCATTAGATAAGTAGTATCACTAAATGATGGATGGATTTATCACAAAAATTAATCCATCATCGAATAATCCCTTTTTTGGTTAGGCTGCTCAATCCGAGAAATGTTATGTATTATATCTTGATTAATTTTCCCTGTTATATCCACATCATTATCAGTTCTCATATAATATATATTGGCCTTCTGTGTAGGGAAAACTCTACACGGTCCTTGAGTATTGATGTCATTATTCCTTAAAGCAACCATTTCTAAATAGTAGAATATTCAAGATTAGATCAGAAAATTATTTAATATAATTTATAATCCAAAAACAATTGAAATTTTTATAAAATTTTTTAAAAATTACATTACTAATATCATAATAATAAACAAGTTTTATGTGGCTATATAATAACTTTCAAATCATTTAATAATGGTTTGTATTGAAATTGTGAATTAATCTATCTATATAACTAAGTACTATAAAACCAAGTGCACAATTAGTTATGTTTTTATATTTTATTCCTCGCCCGTGTTAGGCCCAATTCTCCTTTTTGGGGTTGTTACCTCTAGATGCATCTATGTCAGAACCACGTACACCTATTGTATCTAGATAGGGATGTATTTCTAGGATGACCCAAATAATATCTACCTTACAAAAATTACTTTATGTTATTATATACTTATCCTCAATGACTATATTAGGGTTTTGTTCACTAATCTATATTTTCTAAAACTAGTTCCCAAGGTTGGTACTAAACATCCATTGATCTCAACTGTAACTCCCCAAATTTAGAAGGTTAGGGCCAATTCATTACTTTATTATATTGAAATGATTATAAGGAATAAAATCTTGAAGAAATAGATAGTTTATTATTTTATGAAAAACTATATTACATACATGATACCCATAATACATTGGGAGATGAAGATAAATCATAACATAAGTAAATTATCACCATCATGAAAACTATTTAAAATGATTCTTCTTCATAATCTCAGGAAAGGAAACATAATAAAGGTGAGAAAAAATGATCAGTAAGGGTATTTCAAATAGAATCAAAAATGAATTAATAGGAATAAAGAAATATATCAATTTAAATAACTTAGAACACAAGCAATTTAAATAACTAGCTAAGGTATAATCAATATTGAAAGGTATATATTGAAATACATGCCATTTAATTAATAAAATGACAATGAAAATCATCCATTGATTTTATCATAGATTAATTCCATGGAAAATAACTCTAATATCTAATATATATATGAATTACATTCTTAATTATTGGATTTCATGTTTGAGGCACATGAAAAACTATACTATCAATACGTTTCACAAGACAGTTTAAAATTATAGTTAGAAACATGATTATTATGGATAACGAATTTTTCTCATAAGAACATGTCTATACATTGAGTGGTTATATAATTTATGGGAACCACTTTTCATATTATTCCATAAAATATTTCATATCGTGTTATCTATTAATAAAAAATATTCCTTATCAAATATCCATTTTGAATAAAGAATACGTATTTATCAATATTCCTTAGATAATTGAAAAACCATCAAATAAAATACCGTATGTAAATATGGTATAGGGTTTAGAAAATAAAAATAGCCATAACCCATGAAAGTGGATATATATGTAAATTGAAAACAGAAAATTATAATAATAAAGTGATTGTTTGAAGAGAATGCTACTAATCACAAACGAAAGTGAGATAACGACGTTAACTTTTACCACTAGGTAATTTTCATGCTAAAACCCTTGCTTGAGATATTTCAACGTGAAACATAAAATTCCCTGAATTATGAGTTAATAATGATATTAAATGAAAATTTGGAAGAATTTACACCACATCAAAGTGAATTGGGGTATAAAAAAATAAGTCTCAATGGAATGTACATTAGGATGACATCACATTCAAATATGCTAACATATTAATCAGAAGAAAAAAAAGTAAGAATCATCAAATGAATCATTTAAATACCATGATGTTAAAATAATTCATGATATAATATGTATAATGGTTTATTAGGTACACCACAAATAATAATTAAGTGTTAAATAAGACATTTATCTCACATGTGTAACAAGAGAGATGAAAATCCTTAACCTTTCATTTATATTTGGTAGAACATACATTAACATCATGCATAATGGTTTAATCCTATTATTAAATTTTACTAGAACCATTATCATATTTATAATTTCAAATATTGACTTATTATAATATATTATTACCCATTTCTTAACAAACATTCATTATTTTAATTATTTTGGGTATTAATTGACCTTTTTATCGAGTATTTTTTTTACATATTACTTGTTGTTCCAAATAATTGGATCATTATTTAGTCATCATCATAATGTAAAAAATGATTTTAATATTACATATATCTAGTGTATATTTATTTATAATAATCCATAAAATTTGGTGATAGAAAATGAAATGCACCATTTATGGAGACGGTAGGTCGTACGTACGCATGAACGCCACTTCCATTTATTATTTATATTAAAACAATGAAATGTAATTGATATAAATTTATATATATAAATATTTAATAACATTAAATTATCATATTTATTTCATATATGTGACATATGTATATTAATACCATAAAAAATTCATTACATGTAGAGTGTGAACTAATCACATCCCTTTGAGTAGGTGGAAGTTCAAACATCCACAAACGATGTTATCATATTAAAAAAAATATAAATTATAAATTATAATGATATATAAAAATGACAGAAGAAAAAAATCATATATATCACATATATCATTTATTAACTATAAATAAATCATTATTTTGACCTCAAAAATATGTAATAAAATAATAAATGACATCAGTTTGTGAGGTGGTAGTCCTCCATACACACAAACAGTGATTTACTATCCCATTTTATGAATGTGGTTGAAAGTGTAGGTAAAAAGTTTTGAATAAATATATATATGTATATTTAATAAAGATATATTATTATATAAAAATTATATAAAAAAATTAATGGGGAGAATATGTAAATGAATCAAAAGTGATTATTGATGAATATTACTTATTATTTGGGAAACTACTTTTGGTTTCTACTAAAATAATTCCTTGTTTTTATTTATCCTAAAATTTAGTCTTCCAAGAATAGGGGAATAAATTTTAGAGCTTATATTGGAAGGGTTCAGAAGAGGAAAATGTCTTGAGAGGTGTGAATAAGTTGGAGGGGTGAGTGCCCTATTATAGTGGGGGAGGAGTGGAAATCTATTAAATATAAAAAGTTAAACACTATTGAGAGATAAATATTATATCATGTTTTAACAATAAAGGAAAATTGTAACCTAGGGATTATATGGTTGATATAAGTCCATCCAATAGTTTTTGGACATGTGTTTTTGTCATTTTTTCCGTAAGATGAACATTTTGTAAACCTTAATTTTATCTTAATCATTGTAATTAATTTAAACTTCATTTATAAATTATTTTTCCAAGAAATTATGATATCTTATAATACATTATAAATTACTATTATTCAAATTATGGAATCTATTTTTCAAAAATTTAAATTACATAATGTGTAGAAATTAATTGAAAATTAATCTTATATAAGGGATGATAAAGAAGTGTTTTAAAGTAAAAAATGGTGAAATGATTGAGATGTGTTTATATTCAATTTAAATGTGAAATTAATTATAATATATTAAATTGGATTAATTCATGTATAATTGACCTATTTGACTTTAAATCTAATTTAAAATATAACTTTACTAAATAAGTAAATTTCATTTAAAAAAAGTTTCCTTTACAATTCATTTTTTTTCACTATTCATGAAAATGTAAACTTCATAGAAAAATATTCAAAATTCACCATAAAGTAATTTTGAAGTTACAATATTAAAAAATATATTTATTTTGAAAAAAATAATATATAAATATTCAAAAAATTATTTTTAAATGAGACACACCATAAAAACGAAGAAAAACAATCTTCATAAAAACATAACTCTTATGTATAAAATTGTGTGTGTTAATATCTTCTATATAAAAAATACAATTTTTGAATGTTAAAATTATTTGGTTTAATATATAATTAATATAATTCACTAATAGTAACTACCATAATTTTGTAAGATAAAATTAATTTAGAAGGAAAAAAATTACTCTTTATGAAAAAATTTATTATATTTTCAATTGGTTTTGATATTCATTTCAATTTAATTATAAACAAATGAATCTAATAATATATTTACAAAAGATATTTATTCTTATTCATAAATTACAATTTAATTACTAGGTTATATCTTATTATATTAGATGATAATATTTTAATAATATATTCTTGTTCACTAAACTCAGTTAAGCATGAAATATAATCTATCAAACCAAGTCTTTCTTACGTGTATCATTAGCTAGCTCAATTTACTATGCATTACAAGATATATAATAGATTAATTTAAAATATTAAATATATTGTAATGTCTTGGGATACTATATTCTATTCTACGATTGGTTTTTTCACATTACACATGTTTTTATATAAAAGTTTCATACATTATAATTTTAGTGTGTTACATTTCAAATTTGGTTAAAATCTGTTCATTTTAATATATCATTTGAATAATTAATTGTATTCAAAATTAAGGTAAAGATATGATTTTAGATTTATTTGTCCCTATGAGATACTATATCATTTTTTAATGGTATCATATGCAAAGGAACATCCATCAATCCTATACCAATATCATGTTGTGTTCCATATAACAATTTTGAGAAAGGTAATACCAGATCCCTCACATGTACTTAACAGAGAGGCCATACCAATAATGCATTATCATTATTATATACATAAATGAGTAAAAATGTATAATTTAGATAAATCACTAATGAAGAACACTATTCAACTAGTTATGGGTCTATATAGGATTAGAAATTCGATGAAGTTATGTAGGAATCCAAATATGTGATAACATATAGATATCCTAAGTTATTTTTATTAGAACGAAAACATTCAATGAAAAATGTATTTTAAGTAGGCACAATGTAACACTATAATATTGTAGTGTATATTTATATTTATCAAAGTAAAAAATAAAAGGTATTTTTAATTCCACAACCATGAACATAGTTGAATAACGTTAATGAATTTAATAATTAATAACATTAGATGGTATATAATTGAAGAAAATAATTTCTAATTCTTATATGATATAATATATATCCAAAAGAAATATTTCGAAGAAATATTTATATGTGAAAAGTTATTTTAATATATTTTTATGTTCAAATAATATTCATAGTATTTATTATATGAAAAAGTATTTTTACACAATATTAAAATTAATCCATTGGTTATTATTTTGTTAGAAATGTATATAAAAGCATTCTGAGTGTGAAATATATGTTTTTCTAAAA
Source organism: Viscum album (assembly GCA_963277665.1). Taxonomy (NCBI): domain Eukaryota; kingdom Viridiplantae; phylum Streptophyta; class Magnoliopsida; order Santalales; family Viscaceae; genus Viscum; species Viscum album. The sequence continues at coordinate 333,319,303 of OY728128.1, forward strand.
AACATTTTTTTATACATGCAAGGAATATTTATATTAATAATATAAATTATTAAAGACCCAAAATGTCTATTTTTTTAAATAAATGGAATTTTTATGAGTCTGTTAAACTTGACGTCGTGCGATTCTGAGGCCTAGAGTGCTCGAAATGATTCGTCAAAGTTTTTTTGAGCTTAACTTAACGCACATAAGCAGTTTTCCCGAAAAAGTGGAATAAATCTTAAATGGTTACTCAGATCAGAAATTTTAGGGCACTATTGCGCTCAGGATGGCAGGTTTTTCCTAGAAAAGACTTAATACTAGTCAGCGCGGGCCTTCTGCGAGAAAACCCAAATATGGCATAACCGTAAATGAAATAATAAAATAAATTATTTTATTTTTCAAATGCTTATAACTCACAAATGGTAACTCGGATTACAAATCCAAGACGACCACTGAACTCTTGAGGGTATTCTTTCTTTAAGTAGATACTAACTTTGGTCGGCACGAGCCACCAGAAATAGATTGTTTTTGGCCAAAAATAAAACAATTAAGTGACAATTATTGTATTGTAAAATTCATAACTTTTAAACAGTAACTCAGTTTGAAAATATGAGAGTATCAGTGGGTTCGTTGGAGCGTTTTTCAACTAGGAAGAGCCTAACCTCAACCAGAACAGGCTGAGGGTGATTTATAATAATTTTCCAAACTTTTTTCAGGTACGTTCAGTAAATATGCGAGCAGCATTTTGTAACTTTTGAACTGGTGCTCAGAATTGAAATCCTAGGGCACCATTGAACTCACGGCTCTTGTATATTCTTAAAGATACTTTCATGTCGACGACAGATGGATGGGGGCAATAAATAGTTAATGGATTTTTCATGGAAATAATAAAATAAAATAAAGTACATTTTATTTTATTTTGAGCATCCATGTGGATATTTTAGGTGGGTACACCTAAACTAAACCTATATGTAGAAGTTTGAAGTGGGGACCACCAGACCTTAACATCCCATGAAAGGATAAGGTGGTGGGGACCACCCAAACCCTAACTTCCCATTAGAGATTATGGTGGTGTGGACCACCCGGGATGAAACCACCCTTTAATTGGGATAAACCCTCAACTCCCACAATTAATGAGAGAGAGACTCCTAACCTCGTCCACCTTAATTACACCAATTCATGTAACATTAATCTTTCCAACATACCGTATTGTTTGCACCAGCTTAAATTAATTGGATTTCCCCATTAAATTAAGTAACAACATCATTGGAATTTAGGAAGGTTCCTAATAAATGAACCGTCATAAATTCCAACGATCATTACCTACCTCCCCCCTCTCTAATATATATGGAGCTTGGGAGGAGGATTTGGGATGGCCTCACCAAGCGATGAAGCACTGGTAATGCGACACAACACCGAACACTTGGATGATTATGCTCTCCAACGAAGAACATGTTATTCCACAAAGAACACCGGCGAGGAGCATCTTCGACTTATTCCTCAGAAGCTCCTTGCAGAGGCAATCGTCGTGGGGCGTCTTCGATGACTGAACTTCCCTTCTCATAATCATCAACGAACCGATGCACGATCTCCAGATTGTTGGTGTGTGGAAGACGTAACGAACGACGAAAACTCCATATTCTTCCTCATGACTCTATCGATGAACAATGAACAAGGTAGGGTCTTATTATCAAATTATTGAATCTTTTGATTATTATCCTCATTATTTGGTTCGTGATTAAAGTTGATCTGCATGCTACCACTCTAAATGCGGAGGGTGCAAGACAATCTAACATGGGTTGACCCATCCACCAATCTCCTTTGGTGTTATTCGCGATGGAGAAGGACAACAACCTAGGTGGAGGAGCAAAAGAACAACGGCCGACATCACCACCTGTGGAAACAAAGGCAATGGCGCACGACCCCACACCGCAGCACCGCCGCCCCACCGTGCCCTTGCGGTAGCCCTGACCGAGAAGCCCGCACCCTCATGGCAGCCCCGGATCAAGCAGCCCGTGAACATCATGCGCCCTGCATTCCCCATGGCTCCACTGTCCGTTCACCCCTCTCACACCACAGCTCCTCCATCCATGCGCCCCGCGTGCCCCGCACACCCCGCGGCTCCGTCATATGCGCGCCCCGCGCTGCAGCCAACCGAACTAGCTTTCTGGATTCCCGAGCCACCCTGGCCATGCCAGCCCGCAGACTCCCAGCCTCTTGCTCCCCGTTGTGGCGCCCCAGCAAAGATGGCCTCCCACGACCCACATAGCGCCCCGACCCAAACGGCCCCAGACCTCCTGGATGACCCGCCCCCTCACGGAGCCCTCTAGGCCGAACCACACTCACGCCGACCCGCAGTCCCTCACGAACTGCTGGGCTGGGCTGAACCCAATGGGATGGCCCACCCAATGGTCTGGGGCAGACCCAACAGGTCAGGCTGGGGTGACCCGAACCGGGTCGGCCCAGGCTAGATCAGGCCAGATCGGTCCGACTGGGTAAGACCAGACCTGGGCCCACTAAGACCCTTTACTTTATTTTGGCAATATCCTTGGCACCGTGCATCTGTTTGAAAAACCGTCAGCAACATCGGTATTCATGGAGAATGACCGACCTTTTGAGTATACCCCACTGGAGTTTGGGGTATAGTTGAGATAAGGTCAGGTCAGATCGTGCACGAATCCAACCGGGCCCCTAGGACTTAAATGCTTATAACTCATAGATCGGGAGTCCGATTGATGCGTCGTTTGTTGCATTAAGACCCCTATGATGTGGCCGACTTTTGGGATACTTCTTCATGGGACTTCGTGGTAGTAAAAAATAGACCAGTAGATTGTCGAACAGATCTTTCGGAGATGAGCGAGAATTTGTGCGGGATCCTAGTAGCTGGCTGAGACTTGACAACTACTGACGGATTAACTCAATGTGACTCGACTAGCCTAGTGGGGAACGCCTGGTTGTTCTAGTAGACCCCTGATGGAGGAGCACCTAGTTGTGGTAGCAGACCCGTAGTACCTGATAGGAGGAGTAACTCTGCAGGCAATAAGGGGGAGCTCCTGGTTTTGGCGGCAGACCCACGGTGGGGAGCACCTCTATGTGATGTATTAGACCCATGGTACTTGACAGGAGGAGTAACTCAGTATTTCAAGGTTATTGGGAAGCATGTTTGGTGTTGCGGTAGGCCCATTGTACTCAATTTAGCAATAGCTAATTAGCGGCTGAGGATTTGATAATGTAAATAATATTCTGGTTGAGATAAGTCAGTACTTTTGTGTTTTCCTCACGATTGAGATTGATCACTTGATAACTGGGCTATATCCCTATACATATACCTTGAGGGTCTCAAGGTCCCTATTGAGTATCATTATACTCACCCCTACATGGGAATATACCTAATTGATTAGTTGATTTCATATTTTATGGTTTTCCTTGTTGGATTTTGTGAGAACTTGAGGGTCTCAAGGTCCCTACTAAGTATCATTAACTCACCCCTACACAGGCTATGCCTACATCTTGTTGTGTTAGATGCAAATGACGAACAACGCTAATTGGGGATGAGAGTACCAGGACTGGATGGTACCCAGAGGTGGTCTTCTACGACGAGTAGGCACATGGAGGATACTAATGGACGTGGAGTGCCTAGGAGGCTATCTGTACCTACCCTTCAGGTAGGAATCCCAGAGGACAAACCAACATCAATTTTTTCTTTCATCAGTTGTACTGGTACTTCCAATTCCTTATACTTTACTGCTGGGCTTGTATTTCTGCATCCCTTTTTTACTTTTCAGCACTCTTTTGGTTATAAAGTTTACTCGTGTTCATATATTATTGTGTGTGTTGACAGGTTATAAATGTAATGCCTTACCTGTTATTGGGAATTATTCATTTGGTGCTCGTTGCTAGCCTCTTATCTTTGGAAGGTGGGCGTGGGGTACTCACAGCATGTTCCCCAAGGGTCAGGTCATGACAATTGGTATCAGAGGGGTCGGTTCAACCGCAGAACGTAGGACTCTGATTTTTTCTATGAAGAAATAGTGTTTAGTGTAGTGAGTGCGCTTTTCAGGTCAAGGAGTCCAGTGTTGGTGCTGCGGCTGACGTATCCATACACCAGGACCCTGACTTCTGATTTCCTAATTAGTGCATGAAAACATTGATTGCGTGTGTATTTTCATTGTGATTTATTAAGTTCGCTAATGAGGTCAGCTCACCAGGTATAATCTTTTTACCATGTCGCATTAGTTTCTTTCAGGATGCATCCCCACAGACAGCCGGTTAGAGTTCTGAGAGTCATACGCTCTGACAGCCCACTGAGTGACAAGGCTCTGGTGCAGGGCCCTCTTACTATGTTGGCACCATTGGGTGGTGTACTAGTATCACCACCACCCGTTGGGTTGTAGATACCACCAGCCACACTGGCGGGCAATGCACACCAACTGAGCACATTTCATGAGTTCCAGCACCAGAGGCGTCTATGGTTTCAAGGCAAGAAAGATTCCCATGCATCTAAGGGATGGTTGGAGGTGATTTTTTGAGTCCCCCGTGTAGTTGAGACACCAGCAGAGGAGACGATGACCTTAGCTACTAGTATTTTTCAGTGAGTGACCTTGAGGATGGTCCTCTTGTTGAGGAGGCTTCATTACGTGGACCGTTGCTCGAGAAAGCACCTTCGGGTAGTGTTCCAACTATATCACTACCTATTGGTCTACAGTTACATCCAGCGGTACCGGTAGAGGACACATGTTGGATTAGTGCCTTACACGTGTTTCAGCATCAGATACACCTCAGGTTCTGAGGAGAGCCCGACTCACAGGTAGCTAAGGACTGGCTCTAGGAGGTGGCTGAGATTTCTATAGAACATTTACAGCTTCAACAGGATGACATGTCGGCTGCTGAGTATTCATCGAGGTGTACCCATATTTTCTGGTACTCGATAAATAATATATGACCAGATCTTCAGGGCTCTAACTTTTATGCGAGATGTGTTTAAAAGACATCTGAGCCATCACTATTCCTCTATGCATTCATACTTATGCTAGGGTGATAGAGAGAACCTCTGTGGTTGAATGTTCTTTGGATGAATAGATACAACCAATGAATGTTAGCAGTGGGAAAGCAGGAAATGGGTGCCTGTCTTAGAGACATGGGCATATAAAATGTTTTGAGAAGAATAAGTGTTAGGGACAGATGAGTTTGCAGGGCATCAGACGTGGAAGCAGAGCAAGGAGAGCAGCATGAGGTGGTGTACCTTTCGTCATGTTACAACCACCCCTTTTTTGTGGACCCTTCCAGACTCAGGGATCTGGAGGATAGTGGAATAGAGTAGTTGCATGCAGCAAGGAATGCAACCCAGGTCTCTAGGAATGAATTGAGGTATGATCTATTTCTACTACTAGGTGCCGTATCAAAAGAAATAGGTTCCATCCATTCCTTCCATCCACGAATCTTGTCCATGACATAGAGTTTCTGGTTAAACCATTGACTTGACCCTCACGTCTAGAGATAACTTTTGGAGGAGACTCGATAATCCCACTTCTGTCAATGTTGCGATATGACCCTAGAGTTGAGAGTTTTGGTTCGAACCTCTTAGTGGAATCGTCGAGGCCTTACGACATTAGTTTGGGTTTGGAATTGACATCCATAGTTCACACTCAGATTGATTGTATTAGGAAAAGAGGTTGTGGTTTATCTACAACGTCAGTATGGGGATTTCCTTGGTCATCAAAAAGGAATCCTAGGAATCACATGATAAACTCATGCATAGGAGGGTGCATCCAATAAATCATGAGTCGGCCAACCTCACACTCATGGAAGCAGAAGTTGACATTGAGATAGTCTATACTCCTAGGAAGGGGAACATGGTAGCAAACGCACTCAGTAGGAGGTCTGGCTAGCACTTATTTAGTAAGGAGATAGAGAAGCTAGCCACTTTGCAGATATCCTTTCTGGATCGAGAAGGATTTACTTTTTTAAGTCTCTTACAGTCACTCCCCCACTCCTTATGTGGTTCAAGGAGGCGCAGCACGATGACGCTAACTGCGAGACATGACTTGCTCAAATATCCACAAAACATACACCTGATGGATTTTCTAAAGGTGGGGAGAATGTTATTCCTTTCAGGGGGCATACCATGGTATCTGTGTCACTTCAGGAGGAAGGGTTTAGGGAGTTCAACACATCCCCTCAGGCTGTACATCTAGGAGTGGATAACATGTAATAGGACTTCGATGATTGAACTGGTGGTCGGGAATGAAGAATGTAGTTGCTGAGTTTGTCTCTTGGCGCATGACTTGTTAGTAAGTGAAGGCATAGCATCAGGTACCAGCAGGCTTTGATCAGCCTTTAGAAGTCCCAGAGTGGTAGTGGGATGGGATATCCCTGGACTTTGTGAAAGGACATCCATGTACATCTAGGGGTAATGACTCGATTTGGGTGATTGTCGACCGACTCACCATGTCGGCCCACTTTCTATTGATCAATGAACATGGTTATGTAGAGAGATTGGGGCGCATCTATGTGTAGGAGATTGTGCGGTTACATGGAGTACCATCGACGATCGTTTCCGATCATGATGCACATTTTGCATATCAGCTATGGAAGAAGTTGTAGGAGGATTTCACGATGCAGCTTCATTTGAGCACCGACTTCCATCCTCAGAAAGACGGTCAGACTGATCAGACCATTTAGACCCCCGAGGACATGTTGGGTGCTTGTGTCCTCGAATTCGGTCGCATCTGGGAGGATCACTTACCTTTGGTGGAGTTTGCATACAACAATAGCTATCACTCCAACATAAGGATGAACCTTTTGAGGCGTTGTACATGTGACTTTTCTAATCAACTTTGTACTGGACTATCCCAGGGGAGTTAGCAATCGAGGGACTAGAGATCGCACGGGCTACCACAGGGAACGTGCAGATCATCCAGGAGCAGATGAAGACTGCACAGAGTAGGCATAAGTCATATGCTGACCGGAGACGGAGGCCTCTAGAGTTTGAGGATGGCAACCACAACTTTCTACGTGTCTCACCCCGATGAGGTTTATGTAAATTTGGATGAGACGTAAAGTTATCTCTGAGATTCATCATACCTTTTAAAGTCCTCAGAAGAGTTGGTGATGTGGTTTACTGCATAGCTCTTCCACCTCAGTTGCACTAGGTGCACAACTTCTACCACGCATCCCACCTGAGGAGATACGTGCATGACCCTTCTCACATAATCGACCATGGAGAGCTGGATGTCGATGATTTGGATACTTTTACAGAGGTTCTAGTAGATATTGAGGATCGACAAGAGTGGGTCCTTCGTGGATGGTTGATACCTTCAGTGCGCGTTCACTGGCAGCACGAGAACCTCCAAGAGAGCACATGGGAGTGGGAGTCTCAGATGCTTGCTTAGTATGCCCACTTGTTCCCTTAGTTTGAGTTGTGGCTAATGGCGGCATATTGCTCTAAGGTGGGGAGAATGTAAATACCCGAAATTTCCATGATGTTTTTTAAATAAATGGTATTTTTATGAGTCTGCAAAATCTAACGGCTCAAAATTATGTGGCCTGGAGTGCCCTGAATGATCCGTCAAAGTTTTTTTATTCTTAAGTCAATGCGTGTAAGCAACTTTCCAGAAAAAGTAGAATAACACTTTAATGATTACTTGGATCAGAAATCTAAGGGAACCGTTGCGCTCAGGATGGCGGATTTACCCTAAGTTCGACTTAAGATTAGTCAGCGCGAGGCTCATGTGAGAAAACATAAATATGACATAATCATAAATAAAATAAATAAAAAAATTATTTTATTTTTCAAATACATATAACTCAAAAACGGTAACATGAATTAAAATTCTAAGACCACCACTGAACTCATGAGGGTGTACTTTATTTAAGAAGATACTAACTTTAGCTAGCACGGGCCACCAGAGAAAGATCGTTTTTGGCCGCAAATAAAATAACTAAGTGACAATTATTTTATTGTAAAATTCATAATATCTAAACCGTAACACAGATTGAAAATATGAGAGGTCCATTGGGTTCGTTGGGTTGTGTTTCACATAGATAGAGCCTAACCTTGACTCGCACGTGTCAGTGGTAACTGATAATAATTTTCCAAACTTTTTTATTCGGGTACGTTCAGTAAAGGCGTGAGCGGAATTTTGTAAAGATTGAAACGGTGCTCGTAATTGAAATATGAGGGAACCATTTAACTCACAATGCTGATATTTGTTTAAGGAGGCTTTATCCTCGACGACCGATGGGCGAGAACAAATGTTAGTTGTTTGGATTTTTCGTCAAAATAATAAAATAAAATAAATTTCATGTTATTTTATTTTGAGCTTACATCTAGATATTTCACGTGGGGTCCATCCGAACTAAACCTCCATGTGGAAGTTGGATGTGGCGATCACTAGAACTTAACCTCCCATGAGAGGTTAAGGTGGTTGGTACAACCCAAACTATAATCTCCCATGAGAGGTTATGGTGGTGGGGACCACCCGGGATGAAACCCCCCTTTAATTGGGAGAATCCTTCAAATCCCAAAATTAATGAGGGAGAGCCTCTTAACCTCATCATGCTTAATTTTTCCAACACTTATACCGTTAATCTGGCCAATGCACCACATCGTTTGCACCAGCATAAATTAATTGGCTTGCCCTTTTTTAAATTAAGTAACAGAGTCATTGAAATTTATAAAGGTTTCTAATAAATGAACCGTAATAAATTCCAATGATAGTTACTTACCTCCCCCTCTCATATATATATGGATATTAGGAGGAGGATTTGGGACGACTTCATCAAGTGACGAAGCACTGGTAATGTGATGTGACTCCCAACACATAGAGGATTATGATTTCAAACAAAGAATGTGTTCATCCACAAAGAACGCTGATGAGGGGGGTCTTTGACTTCATCCTCGGAATCACCTAGCGGAGGCAACTGATGTGGGAAATCTTTGAAGGCCAAAAATCCCTCCTCATCGTCATAATCAAACCGACGCATGAGCTCGGGATTGGAGGTGTGTGGTAGACACGACGAACGATGAAAACCATGTATTCCTCCTTCTGACTCCGTCGACGAACAACGAACAAGGTATGGGTTATTATTGAATTTGAGAATTTTTAAATTATTATCCTTGTTATTTGGTTCATAATTAATGTTGAGAAGCTTTCTACCACTCTAAACACGGAGGGTGCAAGCCCAAATAACATGTCCCAACCCCTCCGTCGATCTCCTTTGGTGTTCTTTATGATGGAGAAGGATGACAACCTACGTGGAGGAGCACAAGAACGACGACTGACATCAACGCTAACCGCGACAAAGGCAACGGCGCACGACACTGCTCAGTGGCACCGCCTCCCCATCGTGCCATCACGTTAGTTCCAGATGAGTTGCCTGCACCCTCGCTATAGGACCCTATCAAGCTGCCAACAACCTTCGCACACCCAGTGCACCCCAAAGCTCTACCGTCTGCATGCCCAGCTCACCACCTGGCTCCACCGTTCACGCGCTTCATGCACCCCTAAAACCCTACAACTCTGTCGTTCGCATGACCATTGGCACCGCCCACTGAACCGGCTCATCGGCTTCCAAAACCACCACATCCACTCTAGACCACTGGCTCCCAGCCTCCCATGCCCCTCGCAACACCCCGGTCGAGCTGGCCTCCCGCACCCCTCATGACGCCCTGGCCAAGTCGGCCTCCCGTGGCCTTTTCCGCACACCGACACCTGCCCTCATAGTCGAGCCGCCACCTCAGGGTGCCCTCTAGGCTGAACCGCCCTCACGCAGGCTCACGGCCGGTCTGCGCACTCACGGCCGGTCCGTGCGCTCTCAGGTCTCCCTGACCCCTCGGGGCCTACTCGGTAGGGCCCTATAAGCGAGTCCAAACCCAACGGGTCGAGCTGGATGCAACAGGTCAGGAAGGTTTCACCCGAACTTGGTCAGCCCAGGAGAGGTCGGGCCGGGTCGGTTTGACCGGGACGGACTGAACCCCAACCCACTACAACCCTTTACATTCTTTTGGCCATATCCTTGGCACCAGATATCCGTTTGACGAACCGTCAACGGCACTGGTAATCATGGATCATGATGGTACTTTTGAGATACCCCACTAGAGTTTGTGGTATAGTTGAGATATGGTCAGGTCTGATCATGCACGAATCCAATTGTTCCCCTGAGACTAAAAAGCTAATTACTCACAAATCAGGCGTTCGATTGACATGCTGTCTATTGAATTGAGACCCCAATAACGTGGTGGACAATTGGGATACTTCTTTTTGGGACTTTGTGATATTGGAGCATCGAAAAGTGTCTTATGGAGCGGATCATCCGGAGATGAGTGAGCTTTTTCCCGGGATCCTAGTAGTTGGCTAAGACATGATGCCTGCTGACCAATTGACTCAGACTGACTAGGCTAGCCCAGTGGGGAGCACCTAGTTGTGGCAGAAAATGCAAGGAGGAGGATCACCTGGTTGTGGCAGTAAACCTGTGGTTCTCGATAGGAGGAGTACCTCTACAGGCTATGACGGGGAGCGCCTGGTTGTAGTGACAGAACCACAGTGTGGAGCACCACTGTGTAACGCAGTAGACCCATGGTACTCGATAGGAGGAGTACCTCAGTAGTCTAAGGTTAGTAGGGAGTGAACTTGGTTTCACGGAAGGCCCACTGTACTCGATTGAGTTGGAGATCTCTAGCAGCTGAGGTTTCGATAATGTGAATAAAATCCTGTTTGAGCATAGTCAATACTTTATTGTTTTCCTCATGATTGAGATGGATCACTTGATAACATGGGTATATGTATGGGCATATACCTAAGTAGGGTTATTTGTTGATTTCAGACATTATGGTTAATCCATGTTGGATTTTGTGATATTTTGAGGGTCTCAAGGTCCCTACTGAGTATCGTTATACTCACCCCTGCATGGGCTATGCACGCACATTGTTGTGTTGGATGTAGACGACAGACAATGCTGATTGAGGCTGAGAGTACCAGGACCGGATGGTACCTGGTGGTGGGCCTGTAAAATGAGTCATTACATGAAGGATACTGAAAGACATCGAGTGATGAGGAGGCTATTTGTACCTACCCTTCTGGTAGGAATCCTGGAGGATGACCAAGTAGCTGTTTTTCCTTTCTTCAGTTGAACTTGTACTTACAGTTCCTTATAAATTACTGTTGGGATTTTATTTCTGAACCCCTTTTTACTTTTCAGCACTCTTTTGTTTATATAGTTTACTCATTTCCATATCATGATTTGTGTGTTTACAGGTTATATATGCAATGCCTTCCCAGTTTTAGGTAATTAAGTCTTTGGTGCTAGTTGCCAGCCCCTGGCCTATAGATGGCGGGCTTGGGGTAGTCACAGTACGGGCCCTAGGGGATGAGTCATGACACAATTAATATCTATATATGAATTAATTTATTTAAATATTAATAAAATTTAATAAATGAAATAATTTTACCATTATTTAATTTTTTTACAAGTATGAGAATGAAAATATATTCAGCGGTATGCATAAGAATATAGTTTTTTAGAAATATTTTCTATAGTTATTTAAATGATTATTTTGAAATTAATTCATAAAACAATTAGGAATTGAATTTATATAATGTTTTCTATATTTGTATTTATAATATACATATTTGGTAAACAGGTTATAATCAATAGTAACTGAGTTAAAAACTTATGATTGTCGTGAATGATATAATTTATTAACCAATGGTTTAATCTAAATTTATAATGGTGAAAATATCCTAAAAACATTTATAAATCCTAACTTATGGATAAATTTTCAAAAATAAATACCTTATATTATAATTTGGGAGTATTTTATTCCACATTCACAGTAATATGACTATTATATTTTAATGTTCTAAATATTTACATGAGTGGAACTCCTCTCACTTATAAAAGGAGGTCCTTTGAACCTCACTACATTAAACAATTTGATCCATCCATATCTCCAAATACATACCAAAAAAACATACTAACTTTCATCCCCATGTTTTAGACCTACTGGTATTCTTAGAAGAACCACCACTGAAGGATTATTATTTATTCCAAAAGTTGGTTTTCCAAATAAGATGTACTTTTATTTACTGATCTATTTTGAATTTAATTTATCCTTAACCTCCTCCGATATTATAAAACGATATAAAAAATATTAAATTAGTATATTTAAAATAATAAAATGTATTTATGGTAATGGAACAACATTTTTCTCCCTTCTTTACATCCTATGATAAATGATAACATTATTCGTGTGCACGTGTGGATAACCACCTTGATGAAGCAATGAGATTAGTTTTTCATGTTGGGCATAGATGGATGGTCATATGGATGAATTTATTTAATATTATGATATATAAGTTATTGTTATTTTTTATAATTATATTTTATTATTTTCCTTTCCTTCATTCCATTCATTATAAATTAAAAACATTTCTGGAATTTATGTACAAACTACTATATCCAAAATGTGATATAATTAATTTTTTATAACCACCATATGTAAATGGTTATAAAATTGTGTATAATGGATTAATATGAAAAGAAAAATGATTATTATCTTTTGTAAAATAAAACCTAGGCCGAGTTGCATGGACTAGAACCATCAAATTGAAACATGTGTAAAAAACATATCATTTTTAAACAGATTGTTGATTCTAATGAATAATTATCGATAAATTGTTAATTTTAAATTCTAATTTTATTATATATTGAATCTTATGTATGGATATGAAACTATTATATATTTATAATAAATTTAAATTTAATATAAAGAGACTTTAGTGAATATAAGATAAATGTCAGTACTTGAGTTAAGGGTTTATGTTTCCATATTATTTTTAATCCTAATTAATTATTATATAATTTCCTTTGGTGAAATTATATGTTAATAATATCTTAATCTCAATATACATTATTATCCTTTTGTTATTTATGAGGTTATCATTTATTCATTTCTTTATTCTCTCATTGGTTCATAAAAGGTTTGGTAAAATGTTTTTAAGAAAAGAATCCCTAATTTTATGTGTGATTGGAAAACAATTTCTTCCATGTATATGTTCAATAAAAATATTTAAATAAGGTTTTTTATGTTTATTTTCAAAAAAAAATTAACTATATATTTATCTATTTAAATGTAATATTCTTTTATTTCTTTTAATGAGGTTATTTTATACTTTTTAAACAAACTGATAAGGGTTATTATTTATAATTTTACTCCATGAAACATTTTTATCTCCTTAATAACTATTAATTGAATTGATTATTCATTACATTTATTACCTGTAATTTAAAGGAAACTATCAATGTTCTGGGAAATTTGATTAAAATATTATTATAAGATAATGATAATTTTCTCATATTTTCAAAGAATGATTTGAATGATCATATAATTGTCTTTATCATCTATATGAAAATTAAATGACCATTATAATGATTCCCTATGAAAAATCCTAATTATACCATCAATTTACATTCTCTATATGGATTATTCTTATGTGAGGATGAAATCTTTATCAAAATCGTTTCTTATATAAAGATAATTCTATGATTAATTGGAGAATGTTTCTAAGATCATATATAACACATATTTATTTTTTTCAATGTATAGTGGGTGGGTTTGCTAAATCCCTTAATTTAATATAGTAATAATTGATATATCATGAGATAATAACGATTTCAATGGAGAGTTAACCCATTTCATGATGGGAATTTTCCACTCTGAATGACTTGTGAGTTAACCATAATGAATGAAATAATTTTATATTGAGTTTACCTAATTCACTATAGGTAATTTCCTCTATTATATTCTTATATATGACCATGACTAATGATATTATTTTATATACTTATTATTATTCCATACATTCCAATAACATGTTCAGCTGCTTATGATTTTCTCTCAATGATTAGGATTAATTATTGATGATGATGAAATTTTCTTGATCACATCTTTTGAATTGAATAATGTCTATGTTAGGACTCCAGATTTATAATCTATGACTGATTGAGTATGAACATAATACATTATTATCATGTTATCATACCCTTATGGTTATCTTATGCTTGTATTCGAACATCGATTCATATCTCTCATGTTTACCCAAACATTCTATTTGAACTCACCCAATCTAATGTGTAAGTTTTCATTAGTTTATAAAAAAAATTATATGATATATATATTTAATAAGTGTATTATAAGAGATGAGCATTATGGTAGATGTTGAAGAGAATTCATGAAACATGATGATTATGAATCTAGATTATAAAGACAGTAAAACATGATTGTAATTTTTCTAGAATTATTTTAAAATGTTTTTTATATTCATATATATTTATTCTATACTTATATATATTATGTTCTAATTAAATAACATTTATTTATTTATAATTTTTCTGTGTTAACAATATTTCCCATCCTCTACCAAAAATAAAATTTTCAACCATATCTATATTTCCACTTCTATACAATGTCATCTATTATATATAGAAACCCAATTTTTTTTCATCTAATGTTACCATAATTTATTAAATTTCTAGCTTTCAAAATAGCATTATATAAAAAAATCTACTTTGGGGTTTCATTAACTGTATTTCAAAATTTTTAAATAGTTTTCAATCAAATTTTTTTTCTTCATATCTATATTCTATTTTCTATCTTGTTTTTAATTATTTCAAGTCACTATTTTTGAATATTTATATTAAAATTTAATTCATTAAAAAATTAGTTCCCCTTGTTGAATTAATATCATGTTTTTCAATGATCAATTATTTATTTTTTTAAAAATGTTATTATTTGAAAATATTTCTAATTCTCCCTTCAATTATATTTTGTATTTTTAAGGGAACCATGATTTAGGAACTTTTTATACATAAAACATTAAAAATTGTATTTACTTATAAATTTTTAAACATCTTTTTCTTTTTTATGTGTATATTATTGAATATTCCTCTTCTAACTAGACACTATGACAATTTATTCACAATAAAATTTTGAAAATATTACATCTTTCCCAAGTCATCATTAATGATATTTCATTCCAAATAATTATTTTCAACATTATTCTATTTTTATTTCTAAATATTAAACTGTATAGAAATGTAGTAATTTTTTTCTGATAATGTTAATAACTATTTTATAAAGACTATTTTATATTTTTATTTATTTTACCCTTTAACTCTTTTGTATTTATCACTGATAGAGTTAGGATATATGAATCAAATTTTCACTTAATTTGTAGAATAATATTTTTGAGTGTTTGATGTTTTAGTGTCTACCAGTTAAATCCATTATATCAATCTTATTGAGAGCACTTTGAAATATTACAAATCTTATTTTCATTCCACAGGTCGTTATCCCAAACCAATGTTGGTACACTGGTAGAATCCAAACCCTATACCGGTAAGAAGGTCATATCTCACTCCCAATAGGTTACATATAATGTAGTCTAGGCCTAAGAAGGTTCATTAGTTATTGTCCCATATCATTAGGGCTTAAAGGTAGTATTCTAATCCCATGATTGTAAACAGGTTTTTATCCCATGCCAATGTAGGTACATAAGTTGTTATACAAAATATAAGAACGTATATAGCTTTTTAATCCAAGACCAAATGGGTAAACTATTAGTAAGTTTATTCCAAATATATGTTGGGAATCTGGATGAAATTACTACTGTAATAGAATATGGTTTCATATTCATTTTCTTAAATCACAATTCTAATTTGTATACTTATGTTATACATTATATCCCATGTTTTTTTACTCATGTTCCAACACTCCTAATACATGGTATATGTTGGATCATTTCAGACTATAGGCCTTCTTATTATGTCTCATAGATGAATATTATTTTCTATATTACTATTAATAATATATTTATCCCATAATATTCATCTCACATTCATATTATTTGAACCATAATGAAATATTGTTGATTTTTTCCATTATTGAGTGTTTAATCTCACCCTTTTCTTTTATTTCTATTCCATGTGTTATAAAAATGATTTTAATTCATAATAATTCTACAAGTGGGTCTATTGGGGCATCATTATCGAGAAATTTTCATGATTATCAAAAAATAATTTACTTATGTAGCAGATCCAAAAATACACAAATCCATTCATTCATGAGATTTTTTTTACAAGATATAATGTTGATCATATTATTATAATTTAAAATATTTATAGGTTAATCTCACTTTTTATCAAAACCAATGTTTAATGATTGTGTTTTTATCACTAAATATTGAGTGGTGGTCTAGGGTGCCTGATTGATTGAAATAATCTGTGGTATGTAAAATAAGGTATCATGTACCTTTATTTGATTATTCCCTTATAAATGAAAAAACTATAACTATTATTATTCATATTCTGAATAACATAAAATCTATTCATGTTCTTTTTTTAATGGTAGAACATATTCTTTTATTTATTAATGATAAAGATATAGTTAACATGAAAATTGTTCCAAAAAAGCGATTTTTAATGTTTTTGTAGAATGAGATATTGAATGTAACTTAATTAAAGATTCTATATAATAGAAATTGTGAAATATATTTTATAATGCTAATGAAGTGAAATTATTCTAAGGAGTATTAGAAATATAGTTGAGATTCCAATTAATATAAAGATATTTATGTGAATTTTGATAATATTTTGTCACATATATCAAGAAGAATCTAATAATGGTAATTTTAGTATCATTTTATTTGAAATATTTAAATATTTTTATTTCATTATTAATTTTGAATAGTTAAAAATGAATTTTTTAAACAATAAGTTATTTCATTAAATATTTTCAGAGGAAGGATGAATTTAAATTATGTAACACAATGTAACCTTCTAAAAGAAAGAAAAATTGTTTTTAATGTTTTAATATGTCGATGGATTTATTGAAGTTAATGGAAGAATAACTTATGAACAATTAATTGAAAAGGATTCAGCAAAAAAAATATGATGTTCAAAAGTTCTTAATTTAAAATATTAATAATGTATTTTTATCTATTGATAAATAAAAATAATATATGGACATAGAATTAATATTGAAGCATGTAATGAATTAATTACTTATAAAGATAAATATTATTTATTTTTAGATCATTTTTATGTTGTTTATTATCTTTCTTGTTGCAAATTATTATGATAAACCATAGGGAGAATGAATGAAGTTGTTAGTGAAATATATTTAGATTTTAAATGCATCACATAACAAAGAGAAATATTGTATTGATTCACTAAATTAGAACCTAAATTAAATGAAATATAACAATATGGTATTCAGTAATTGGATTTTATAAGTGAATTTAAATTAATTTAAATTGTGGTAAATTTCAATATTCTAGCCCATGATATTGTTGAACTTTCATAAAGTAGTGAGAAGATTAGTGAAGCCTATAAGTGCAATGAAAATTTTATCAATCTGAAAAATTAAAACTATAAGTATTGAAAAATTATTCAAGTCATATAGAATAATGTTATTGGTAATGAGAAATAATAATAAAAAAATCTTCCAAATGTGGATCATTATAGAATACTGAAAAAACATGGAAATGAAAACATGTAAATGAGATGTTATGAAAATTTAATGTTACAAAATGATTTATATTGTTCTAAAATGGAAGTAAATATTATACTAAAAACAAAAAAATTGATTTATAAAAGGATATAAAATCAATGGGTAGAATAGTGATGGAATGGAAGACTCATAGTCTATTTGTGAGAAATCTTTTCTCTAATATTTTTGTTGTTTGTGTGATGATAGTGTTGTGGTGGATATGGGCACCTGTAATGAATTTTTGTTTTAATAGATGATATTTTGAAAATTATAGTGGTGCTAGATAACTGGAATTATGGGGGAGATAACCCACTCAATGATAAAAAGTTGTGAAATGTCTTAAAAAATATGGTTTCTAGATAAATAATTAGTTCCATGTTTTGAATGATTTTTTTGGAATATATGATCAACCTTTTAAATTTATTTATTGTGTACAACCATATCTATGTAAAAAATTTCATGAAAATTGGTCAAACATTTTATATGAATAAATAAAATGTGCTGAGTACTCCCTCATGGTCGATTTTTCATTGAATGATTCTTGAAAGAATCATCAGAGGATAATTGATTGCATGTGATCATCTAATATTATAGGTGACAAAAAAATTCAACACATCCATGAAAATTTTAGATATGAATCAATCACATTTGGAAATGATGAAACACCTAAGTTAAAGGATTTTAAATAACATAAATGGGTGATTACAATTTATATTCAATGATTAATATCTTTGTAGTTATTTTAAAATATGAATTTATAAATTTATCTAAACAATACGAAAAAATAATTCTACATTTCTGAAAAAAGTATTTTTTTTATGATATTGATTGATACATGAGTTATGAATCTAGAATAGAAGAATAAAGCAATAATATTCCATGTTATAGATGATAAATATATCTACTACATGTGGATTTAGGATGATAGATAATTATTGTATGGGAAACAAATATAACATTTTCCAAATGGGCAACACAATTTTCAGAAAATGAATAAATAACCATTATATAACATTGCTGAATAGAAAAAATAAATGGAAATAAAATGAATGTTTACAGGGTGATATTGTGGATTTATTATATAAAAAATTTGAAAATAAAAATGTTTCATCTGTTGGAAGATATACATATTCATATTTATAGACCGATGAGGAATAAATATAAGGATTTTTATAACAATATTATCTCATTAATTTATTATTTCACTTGGATAACTGGCATCAAGTTCATGATGAACAAATCTGGGATAATAGATCCAATAATGTTTGGGTGTGTGTTTTTTTTATTTTTATATCTTATAGATTAATCCATTAGTACCATTTATTGATTTTATCTATCGAGATATTTTAATTTATCTATTCATCAAATGATAATTCAATTCAACTATATTTATATTTATTTTCTTTTATTTTATTAATAATTCAGGTTTATAATTCACTTATGGAGTTTTAAAAGTTCCATGAATTATTTCCTAGTAGAATATATCATTTGATGCCATATAACTAACTTATACATGATTTAGAATATTCCAAACCTATAATTTTGGGTTACCATCTTATTATATACATATAAAACTGCATATATTTACATTTAAAATGAATTATTGGTTGTTAATGATAGAAGGTTTTGTCCCAACATGTCCATATGTTTCATAATTTCTATCTATGTTTTTTTTACTATACATTTTAAAAACATATGAAAATGAATTTTGAATTAAATTATTAATACTAGGTTAGAATACATTTTAGTTTATTTATATTTTATTAGCTGCAAAAAATGATTAATTGATCGTTCAGATATTTTATATAGTTTAAATTCATTACTGCTTTTCTACCATATTTATATTGTTTTTATATAGATTTTGATCACATTTTTAGAAGATATCATCATATAATGATACCATATTAATGTATTGCTTGATTATTTCAAATAAAAATTTATATATAGATATATATAAGACAATATTTTTGATTAAAAATTTTAGATTTAGATGATTAAAAATTAGATTAAAGATTCTGATATTTTCTTATCTTAACACATTGTTTAGCTAACTTAATATATGCTATCATCATTATGCTGGAGAACATGATCTTAGGAGAATAGAGAGGAAACACTAATGATGATCATCAATCATTTGCGAGCATCGTTCCAGGATATCAGTAATGGCAAGCTCATAGTGACTGAATGATGGGACACACATTGAAATGAAGAGATATCATCACAGAGATCTCACAGTGATATCCTTTTTGAAGGAAGAGGTAAATTTACATTCTTTGGATCAAGGGTTCATTTTTTTTGGAAAACTTATCATGTTAGGAACATCCCTATTCTTCCTTTGAATGACCCTATAATCTATCGTATTTGTATATTTTCATGTGGGGCTACTTAATTACTCTCTTGTGGTTTTCCGATTCAAATCTAAGAATGAATATTATAGGCCTTGGAAAATATGTTTGTGGTCTTTTGGGTGATGTTCCATGAATGTTTTGAAATGGAAAATAGATTTGAGGACTGATTTTGAGTGTCTTATTTTCCTTATTTGGATTGGGTTCCTTGGTTTTCCATTGTATTTTTTTAAACTAGAAGCTCTCTTCTCGATTTCCATATTAATTGGAAAACAACTCAAACAAGATTCTAACACTAAAAATATTTTTGGAACTTCTATGGCTCGAATATTTGCTGAAATTAGTATATCACAACATATACCTTCCCAAATTAGGATTCAAAATGGCGATTCTGGTTTTTTACAAGAAGTAGTTCTCGAAAATCTTCTTTCATATTGCCAAAAAATCCTCAATGTTGGTTATTCCACAATGTAATGTGGAATGATGTATTTTTCATACCAACCCCTACACATTATAATTAAATTTCGGTTAAAAAAGTGGAGAATAAGGGGATGGTGGTTGTTTCCTCCAGCTGTACTGGGGATCCTTTTTACAATATAGATAAACCCTCTAAAAATAAACTCTCTCATGTAAACTTATTTGGAGTGGAAGTTGTTCAGAATTATAAGTCTATTGGTAAGGGAAAATAGAATATTGACAGTCATGATCCATTTATTGTAGATATCACCAGTGATGTACAACCATCATAAGAAGAGGATAAAATTGTTTAATCTGATTCCAATGATGCATAAGATGATAATAATTAGAAAGTTTATCAAATAGAGGAGCATTTCTTAATGTAGAAGGTAAGAAAAGGTAAAAAATAAATGGTTGACCAAGGTGGTTTCATTACTCTAAATCCCACGATTACTAAAAAATTTAAATATTACTCTAATATTGAATGAATAATTGTTACTAGATCCTTAGAGGCCTCTAGGAATGAGAATGTTGTCTCCCCCTACAACCCTTGCCTTTTGAGTTCCTAATTGATTTGAAATGAAAAAATTGTGATGATGAAGGTGATCTTTCTATGAGGAAACCATATCAAGTCGAGGAGGATTTGGAGAAAGAATTGGATTCAAGGTTAGATGAAGAAGATGCAATTGTTTACCATAGATAAAATGATGGTGAAATTACTACATAATAATTACCTTTAACATAGAAAAATAGTGTTTATTATGATAGTTAAGGAATATTAAAAAATCATAATTTTAACTTTAGGGAAATTACATGGAAATTATTCTTTCTTATTCTAATAAGCTCGATTCCTTAGATATTATTTGACATTATTTTTCTAGTGGATTTTCTATTTTAGCCAGGAATATTTTTTTTTATCATTTCTCATTGTTACGGTTGGACAGATGTGGGTTTGGTTTTTTATTTCAATATGTCTCTATAGCTTGTGGAGATTTTGGCTTGTTGTTGTTAGCTTTTGGGTCATCATATTTTTTTTTCTCTTTTCAGCATTAAATATTAATTTGTTTGGGTCATGTGTTTGGGGCTGGTTGATGTCAGGTAGTGGAGTGTTTTTGGGAGAGGATATGGAATGTCTATTGCCATTTTCTTTGATAGATATTCATTGGATTCCTTCAGTCTGTTGATATTGGATGGGATTCTTTCATTTTTCCCTAGAACTCAGAATTATTTTTTACTATTTATGGATGAAAGGTTTGGCCGGAATATGCATCCTCAAGTGAAGGAGTTCACTGATAAATCGTCTTGTGATCATGGTTGTTGGATTCAGTGGAGGTGGAAAGACATCATAACTAGGTGGAATCAGCGAAGGTGAAACCTATATGGGATCATATTCCTCCAAGGATAGAAGTTTTAAACTTTTTATACTCTATATATTATGGAACCTCAATTGCTGAAGGTTATAATCTGGAAACTGGACTGTTCGTTTTAAGTTTTCATTTTACTCAGGTTCGTTGTCCATCTTTTCAACTTTTAATTTCTAGATGGTTTAAACCCATTACACCTCATTTATGAACTGTATCACTTTTTTTTAATAAATATTTATAGAGATATGGGTTGGGTGATGAAATCATATCTCACTTAAAAAAACAGATTACATAATATATAGAGGTAGTACACGATAAGAAATTTAGAAGAGTCAAAATAGTGGGTGGATTAAAAATAAAAACCCTATGCAATGAAATTTGTTTTGAAATTTATTATTTTGATCTTTTTCCTCTTCATTGGTGAATATGAACACAACATGGGAAGATATTGTATTGTTAAGATGAAATATGATGCAATGATATTATCAATGAAATAGACAACTCTATTTAATGGTAGTTTATGAGATTATGTTAAGATGTAAAATTAATATTTATTTCATCATAAGTGGATATGTTGAGGAAAATTTTTCATGTGAATATGAGGAAAAATTATGACATGAAGAGAGTGTTTTATTAACAAATAATATGTAATCATGATGGAAAGTTCATCCATAAATTATTAAACAAATGTCACATTACTATTTCGAGGTATATATTTGTAACTTAAATGAATTATAAACTATTGAGATAATTAATGAGGATCCACATGAAGTAAAATATAATCAATAAAAAGGTATTATATCATATGATATTTTAGTATGATTAGAAAATATAAGTCCTTTTTATGGTATATCATATTTAGTTAATAAGAAATAAATCATTTATGTAATATATTGATGTTCAAGTATATTCGAGTTATATTTTTCAATATAATATCCATTATCATATGGAAATAATGTTTTTCAAAAATATAATCATTATATCAGTACATATATTTGATATAAATCCATTTTCCTATAGAAACAAATCATTATTCTATATAGATTACCTTTTTTTATATTTCATTAATATGTTGTCTTATTCATACTGTAGTTTTTATTTAATTTGTAACACAACTAACACATGGTTTTAATTCGATTATGTAACATTTTTGGTTATTATTAATTGATAAAGAATAAAAATTCATATCAATTTTTTCACAACCAATTAAAAGTAAGTATTAGGATAGTGATTCCATGTGTGAAAATGGTTGGGTTGTAAAGAGATTTCACACTACATTAAAAGTGATGTAAATGTAGACAATATTTATAATATAATTTTTTATGGTGAGAGGAGTATATATATGATCTTTTTTATCATAACTATTATAAAAGTTTTACTTCCTCTTGATCATTATGTTACTGTAATCGATTCAAATGTATTCTTACCTAATTTGGTTTTCATGAATTATTATATCTTCTATTCCACATTATATCACATTAATTTTGAAATTATTTTTTTATAAAATATTTAAAATTAACCCACTATAGGCTCTTCCAACTCTATTATGGGATACATAAATGGATTCAAGGTAGGATCTTTTTAGATATATTTTTCTCTAATTATCTATCAACTTTCGATTTATATCTAGTTTTTACTATCATTTATCCTAGTGATTATTAATAATAAGTATAATATCCATTTTTTAAATATATAATGTCAATAACAGATTGATAATTCCAATCTATCATGTCTTTCACATTTAAACAAAAATAAATATGGTCATTTAAATGATTTAATGATGGTATTTATAAGTAATATCTATTTAAAATAATTGATTATCATGTTCTGATTCTAGAATATATTTGATTTTTGTTTTATACTTTGGTTGGTAATGAATCTACTAAATACGTCATGAATTAAAAATTTATGAAATATCTTTTTTGTTTTATTTTTTGTATTGTTTATATTCTTATTATTATATATAACAAAGCTTATGAATTTTATTGTACAATATAAGTCATATATCAATGGACTTAAAAATAAAAGAGAAAAAATCATTAAATATAACTATAACTTCCACTATTCTAACACTTTTTCATATGGATGAACCGGGTTGGTTAGGAAACCCTAGGAGAACCTCCCCATAGGCTAGAGGATGTTGACTAGTAGTGGGGGTTTGATTGAAAACTGAGAATACTATACCCCCTAGATCCAGATTTTTCAACACAATATAAAATATATAAATAACTATATCATAAATATCAATGAATGGAAGAAATAAAACAAAATGATACCATGAAAACCAAAAAATATGTAAAATTTATAATCCAATAAATAATAAAGGAATAATGTCATGAGGTGTTCTAATGTATCAAAATTTTATGACAGAAACATTAAAAGTAAAAAACTAGCAGACTCAAATACAGGCTCAAAATTCCCGATTCCCAGACCCCATGTTTGTCCCATATCAAAACAAAGACTCATCTAGAAATAAAACAATCAACATCACAATTTTTATTCCTTATACAAACCTGTATCCATATAATCTACTTGGATACTGAATGATGGATCGAATAAAGATTGAGTATAACTCAGTAGTTTGACACCACTGGGTCAAAACATAAGTAGTTTGATATTAATTGTATGAAATAATGCATCAAACAAGTTTATTAATTAATAAAAAACTAAATTAATACTACACCAACCTACTTCATACCAATTAAAGAATGTCTCTGAACATGTTTGACAGCAATGCCAAAAAAACCATATAACCATGGTATAACATTTCTTATGTTGGCGCCATGCTAGAATATATATGATAATTTCTTAAAACCATGCCAAGGTTAACCTTACATCCAAGATAAAAATCACACTATTATGGGTAAAATCAACTATATAATCATTTTAAAATTTAATCAGGTCTGATCTTTCTATATAATCCTTTATGCATGTCGACTAGGTCAAGTCCTCTATGTCATCATTTCATCATATGAACTTGGTCAATCCCACTATATCAAAATTTCATCATATCCATTGGGATAGACCAATAGTCTTATAATATCAACATATCAACTGGGAAAAGCCTTATATTTTCACAATTCTTATATAATAATATCACATCACATGGATCAATGGTAAATTATGAAATTTATTATATATCATACATTTAAAAATTTCAAAAATAAAATTTTAATAACCAATAACATTCTAGTTATCTCATTACTCATGAAAAATCAAGATGAATCTATATCAAGAAATTACTCTCAATCAATGTCATGCAAAAATCCTATTCATCCATTTAAAAAATCATTTATATTTATGGGTTCACGCACCCGAACTATAGCCAAAATCATGGTCGATACAAAAATTGGATCCAAAGGGACTCAAAGGAATATATCAATACAATATTTCAATTTATTTAGTGCATGACATGTTGGTAGAATTGGACTAATGTACGTAATTTTCAATTATCAAACCATAGGTTTAAGGTTTTAACCCTCTTCGTTTAAGTGTTTCTCAAACCTTGCTTCCAATGAAATTTTCCACAATGAAGAATGTTTGAATGATTGTAAGAATGATATGAGATCAAAACTAACCATGATCAAAACCAACAACACACGTGGTCAAGATATTACAATGCAACAGAATTTGAAAAAGGGATAAAAGGGAAAACAGGACCAAAACCACACACAAGGGATCTGATTTATGATCGGGACATTCAGAATCAGGAGAGGCTGTCCAAAAATGTATGGATGATTCCCTAGTGTCGAGAGGAAGAAACCTTAGGCGGGATGAAATAAAATTAAACTACCAACATACATTATAACAACATGTAAACTAATTACATGTCATTTATGATAGTTACACATCATTTAGTTCATTTTAATAGGATATGCCTAAAATACCATCCCCTCAAATAATTTTAAAAAATAGAACAAACATTAAATGACATGTAATCTATTTACATGACGTGTAAATTACCTATAGAGTGGGTTTTAGCCCATGTTCCAATTATATAACTCAATACCCATTCTAGGATTCATAAGATACCATGAAACCATGGTAAAACATGGTGAAATTACACCTAGAATCCATTAATTCAATCAAAAATACATATGAGGAATCTACTTTATTTTATCCAAAAATGATCTATATATGGATCATATTTGGTTTTCTCATGTTTCATAATTTTCTAAGATTTATTTTATTCAAAACATTCAACCATGATGAAAAGGAAAAAAATTTTATATATAATAAAAAAATTAACCGAATGAATTTAAATAAAAAACATTGATAGAGACGTACCTTAAAAAGGGATCTTATAACCTCTCCGCCATATAACAGATCATCCCTGAGATGCTCTAAGAATCCATGTGGGGTCTTAGAGAAAATTTCTAGCCACTGTTCTCACATATCTTAATCTATCTCCAAGGACTTCTTTGGATCTTTCCCATAATACCACTACACCTAAACAAACTATATAGTCTTACTGTAGTGGTACTTCTAACTACTATCCAAAATCCATATAAGAGACAACTTAAAGGATGCATACGCACTATGTTTAAGGTCTACTTTGTCAATCACATGATATGGGTCTGGATAATATCACTCATGTTGAAAAATGTGGAACAAATCATGAATGACATTATAGTGTTATGGATGGGCTAAATTATACACCACTGGACAAGCCCCCTCCATTATCTCTAATGGTCTGACAACCCTAGGTTCTAGCTTTCCATGTTTCTTGATATGGTGTTTCCCAAACCTAGGAATCACCTAAAGGAAAACATGATGACCAATATTGAACTCCAAAGGTCATATCTAATGGTCCTCATATGATTTATTCAGGATTTTCATGGCCACTAGCTATTATATGATCAACTAAACATGCCCAGATGTGTCCTTCATGAGTCTCGTCCCAACAAGTTCTAACTCACCAACCAGCTTCTAATAATGATCCGAGTAATACAATCATTCATAAAAATTCTCAAAATGTTCCATTTGTATATATTCCTAGAATATGTTATTATTTGAAAAATCATTGAGTTCAATATTATTCTCTCATGAACCACCAAAATCCAAAACAAGGGGGCTCGTAATATATCCATCAGAACTTGAATAGTCCTCTCAAATTGACTATCAGTTAGTAGATGATAGGCATTACTAAACAAAACCTATTATCCCAAATCATTTTTTGTACCCTACATGAAACATGATATGAAATAATGATCTCTATTTGAAATGATACACCTTGTAACAGTATATAGTCAAACTAAATCATGGACATAATGAATGCCCATATCATCAACTGTAATGGTTTCCCTACCATGTATGAAGTGGGATACCTTCATAAATAGATCCAAAATCACACATAAAAAATAATTATTATTGTTTGTAATGGGTAGTTTGGTAACAAAATCTGTAATGACATCATCCAATTTATATTCATGAATGAGAAAAAGAAGAAAATTCCTATCTTTTCTCGACTTCTCATCTTTCAAGTATTAATAAGTGAATATTTTACCTCAAATCCTACTACCAATTTCTTAATTCCTATCCACCATTTTTTTTTGTACAGATATCAAAATACCTCTTTTTCAGAATAGGATGTACCGTTCTACTGGATGCATGATAACCACTTATTGATCCCTGGAAAATCTAGTAGGATCCCACACTCGACCTTAAAAATGAAGATATTTCCACTTCCAAGAGACCATCCTTATGGTGTATCCCATCCATATAATCTATCTCTTAGAATGGACCCCTTCAGATCAAATTACTTCTTGACCTTGATCTATTCTAAAATCACTTGTATGTGTGATATTTAATTCTTAGCTACTCACCCCTAAAACTCTTTGATTCATGCTCAAATTTACCCAAGAGTTGAAGGTAGAACGGTCCTTGTAGTTTAGCTGGGGTTATCGAATCCTCAGAGACCTAAGAAGTAAACTATAGACACATACATTCTATGGATTTTTTTGGCTCTAAAGTGGACAAATTGTGTTGATTATAGATGGGTTTTAGGTATCAATAAATAATTTAAGTTATTTCAAATTAATATAATGAGTTGATCCTAGGATTTCTCTTGGGGTGGATTGGATGAATTCCATTTTTAATGGTTTCAATTTCTTATATTTTATATGAGTTCATTTAAGAAGATCAAACAAAATAATCAAATAATGATTTAATACATACACACTTTAATACTAATCACCTATACCCTTGAAGGATCAATGATTTGATCACATAAAGATAAAGGTTTGTATTTTCACTTGAAGTGTGTGACCTTAAATTCAAAAGGGATGATGATGTTTAAAAATCATCAAATAAAAATATCAATTAAAGAAGTTATTAGAAATTAATGGTTTGATAAATAAAATCCAATACATCCCCTTTCTACTCCCTTGGATAAACCAATAAGTGGGTTATCCCTTCATTGATGCTATGGTTTCAATTGAAGTGGGAAGTAGACTCATGAGGGAAGAATTAGAGAAGTAAAGAAAACAGTAAAAATAAAATGATCACTCCAATGTTGTGTGAATAATTTCATAAGGTTTGATGTGAATAAATTCAAACCCTGAGGCAACAGTATAAAAGTGAGATGGAGAGGATCATAATAATAAGTAAAGAAGAACTTTTATTATGAAACACAGATGAATTAAAACAACTTACATGAGTAAGACAAACTTGAGACAACAAAATCGCAGCATAACATTACAATGAATGAAAGCTCAAAATATGATCAACTAATCCACCAAAACTGACTTAAAATGTATGGGAGAGGAGAATTTTCCACCCTTGACCCGAGGTGGTATCCAGGTTTCTTCCACTGAACAGATGCACCTAAAAAACCTTCTATATTTCTTAATTGGAGTGATACATAGAAGACAAAAATGTATCTCTGGATGTCCCCTAACATTATGTAATGTTTCAACCAAAACTAGTTTATGGTTAACGAAATATGTGTAAACTAGTGGGCTATTTTTTTGAGCCATAGAATCTGGCCTAGAATTTTATCTTCAATTTGGGTAGCTTGAATAGACACAATGGAATCCTAATTAGCACCAGATCTTGTATAATTATTTGTTACTCTATATGTATTTTATCATACTAAGAAATTTGTTCATCATTGGGCGTGTATGTTGCGCCCCACATTCTCATCAATTGGATGGTGTCCAATCTGCCTTCTCTAGAATTGTTTGCATGAAATTGCTTTTTGGTGGTATTCCAATGTGAATTTTCCAACACTCCACAATTATGAATTTTTCCCAATATAATTATAAACCCGAAAATTAAATATTAAAATAAAATATTGATCATTTGGCACTTTAAATGATGTTAAAAAATGTACCACATAATAGTACATTTGAAGAAGGAATTACAATCATAATGTGAAATGATATTCAAAGTGTAAAATGCACTAAAAATGGTGTTTATGAATAATAAAGCACATGAATATTATATTTATTATTAGTGAATATTAGACTCATTTAGTGGCTAATCACACACATCAATGTGAGTTTTTCTAGTCCTGAGGAAAATATACCACAAAAATATGAAATTCTGATGCCCTTTTCAAAATACATTTTAATACACAATGATCACCAAAAACCATTATACCAAAAAATCATGAAACCCATAAAAATATTATTATACAAGATATTTTCATAAGATGATCCCAGTACTATGACCAATCCTTTGTTCAAATACATTTCCATATTTCATCCAATATCAATTAAGTATGAGGATGTGTTGTGTATCACAATAGACATGGGGGATCATCTTTATTCAAGATAGAAATAATGGAATCGCTAAGTGGAATGATATTTCAATATTATGATTAGTATTAAAAAATGAATATTGTATTTTTTTCATTTTTTCCATGTTAATTGAAATTGCACTCAAAATAGTCAACCCCTGTAACAAGACTTTACCGATAACTCTCAGGCTCAAAGGCCTTAGGGCACCAAGTGAAGCCCACATTCTTGATCATCATCTCAAGTTAACTAAGTCAAAAACAAAATCATATTACCAAAAAATACAGATAAAATTACTAACTCTGGGATAGAAAACTATGGAGCAATGATCCCCAAGCGCTGGAAGCCACACATTAGGTAATTTCATTGCTTTACGGAAAAATTTATTGTTTTTTTACTTTTTTTATTGAATATTAATATTAAAACTAAAATGATCACCAAACCTATGCTATTTATTTGGGGGACCCCATGAAATAAAACTAATACCCCACTATCCAAAGGACATGCGTTGTGATTTTCTTTTATTTGGATGAAAATATAAACCATGATATATCACATTAGACCGCCAAACATTCCAAAATCTATGATCATGAAATTATAAATGGATTAAAATCAAAATTAGGGCATGATAAATTATTTGATATTCAGTTTCATAGTTTTCAATGTGTATTATCATGTTCGACGTTAAAGGAATTTTTCCTTCTTTTTACAGTCATTTGTTTTTTCAAATAATTTTTTTCCCAAAAGATTTATTTATTTCATATCCCCCCAAACGTAGGAGAAAACTATCCCTAGGGGTTGAAGAAATTATAATTTAGATGGAGTAATGGAAAATAAGGTAAAAAAAAGGAAATTGAAATATGAGGATCATGGAATGAAGTCACATGGTGGTTGAAGTTGAAGTTCTTGTTGCTCCAATTTTGTCCCTTGATCTCGATGTCACTCTGAGAATTCCATAGTGGAAAAAATGTAAAAAATATATTTATATAATAAATAATGTAAAATATATGTATATATATAAAATTTATTGAATAAGGAAGCAGAAAAAGCCTTAGGTAAGTGATAAGTGCAGGCCCCTATCTCCCATTCGTCCTTGGTTTGATTCCTCGTGGCTTCGCAAGTTGTTACAGGGTTTGACCGATGAACTATGATGTGTCCTTTTTTTATTTATTAATATTTTATTATTAATATTTTATTATTTTTATTTTAACCTATAAACACATAAAAATAAAATGAACTAATGATTAATTTTTTTCGTTTTAAATTTCTGGGTAAGGTATTACTCAAGGATCACACCACATGACACAGATGAATATGGTGATCTCATTTCATACCCATTTGTACTCATAAGAGAAGAACATATCAACAATCTATTTTTTTATTTTTAAATATTAAAATGATTAATTAATCCTTTTTGAAAAAAAAGTATGATTCCAAAAAGACTGAAAACATGAAAACCATGGGTTGCCTCCCATGTAGCGCTTTGTTTACTATCCTTAGACTAACATGGATCCAAAATCAATTAATTTTTTCCTAGTTCATAGGTTGTCTCAGTTAACTCATCCTCTATTTCCTGTTTATTGAATG
Source organism: Viscum album (assembly GCA_963277665.1). NCBI lineage: Eukaryota > Viridiplantae > Streptophyta > Magnoliopsida > Santalales > Viscaceae > Viscum > Viscum album. The sequence continues at coordinate 333,350,321 of OY728128.1, forward strand.
ATTCAATGAATGTTTTTAAACATTGAACATTTACCTAGAAAATGTTACCACATATGGTATATTGGACCTCTAATGCCCCATGGGGGTACACATGATGCCCTATGAAAGGACCTGGCCATCTAGACCTTAACATTCCCAAGCGTAAATGATTTTTTGAACTATACTAGGGCACAAATTTTCCCAGTTCAAAATGTTTTCCTTTGATATTCCTAGATTGTTATGCTTGAACTATATCTTTATTTATCCTTGAATTTTCATAAGCCTTGACACTCAGTTTTTCAAGTTCATTAAGATCTAATTTCCTTTTTGTTATGGACAATGAGAGGTCATAATTTATTTTCTTAATTTCCCCAAAAGCCTTATGATCAATTTCATCAGGTAAATGTCATGATTTTTCATAAACCAACCTATATGGTGACATTCCTAAAATTGTTTTATATGTGGTTCAATAGGCCCAAAGAGCAACCAAGAGTTTATCGGACCAATCTATCCTAGAAGGATTGACTGTTTTTTAAAGAATATTATTAATCACTCTATTTTCTAACTCATCAAGATCATTTGTTTGAGGATGGTATGCAGTGGAAACTTTATGAGAAATCTCATTATTAGACATGAGTGAAGAGAATGGATGGTTGGAGAAATGGGTTCCTCGATCACTGATTATAGACCTAGGAATTCCAAATCGAGAAAATTTGTGCTCTTTCAGAAATGGGTTCAAAACACGATGGTCACTAGACTTGGTGGGAATGACCTCAACCCATTATGAGACATAATCAACAGCAAAGAGAATGTAGTGGTATCCCCTTGAGTTTGGGAAAGGACCAATGAAATCGATTCCCCAGCAGTCAAAGATTTCATTCACTAAGAAGGGAGTGAGTGGTATTTGATTTTTTTGTGATTGACCCTACTTGTTGACACATAGGATAGCTTTGACCAAATGTGTATGAGTCCCTTGAGAGTGTGGGACAGATGATACCACACTAAAGAACCTTAGAAGAAGTTTTCTTAGAGTAAAAGTGACCTCCACATGCCTCATTATGACAGAATTTAAGGATGGACTCTTTATCAGATTCTGGGACACACCTCTTAATGACATGGTCAGGGAAGAACTTTTAGAGTTATGTATTATCAAAAACATAGTTCCTAACATCAGAAAGGAACTTCCATTGAGCTTGAGTCCTTAATAATTTTAGAATTACTCCTGTAACTATGAAACTGTCTATGTCGACATACCAAGAGAAGTCCCTCACAGAGTATAGGTGTCCATCAGTAAATGAATTAGACATAGAAAGGTGATTTGAGTTTCCTTTAAAATCCATCCTAGAGAGTTGATCAGCTATAACATTTTCAACACCATTTTTATCCTTGATTGTGAGGTTGAATTCTTATAAGAGAAGGAACCACCTAATTATTCTGGCCTTAGAATCTTGTTTTTGGAAGAGGTATTTTAGTGCAGAATGGTCAGTGAACACATTGATGGGGGATCCTAACAGGTAGGATCTAAACTTCTCTAAGGCAAACACAATAGAAAGTAACTGCTTTTCAGTGGTGGTGTAGTTTATTTGGAAATCATTTAAGTATTTTCTTGTATAAGCAATGACATAAGAAGTTTTATCGCAATGTTGTCCCAACATAGCTCCTACAACAAATTCTCGGTCATCACACATAAGTTCAAAATGGAGGTTCCAATTTAGAGATTTCATTATGGGATGAGAGGTGAGATATGATTTGAGGGTTGAGAATGAACCCTCACAGCTTTCTATACAAACAAATGGATCATCCTTCACTAGGAGAGCACAAAGGGGAAGAGGGAATGAACTAAAGTCCTTGATGAATCTTTTATAAAAACCAGCATGTCCTAAGAAAGACTTCAATTCCTTGACAAGTTTGGCTGATGGAAGGTTATGAATCATGTCAACCCTGGATTTATCAACTTCAATCCCCCTACCTGGGACCAGATGTCCTATAACTAGTCCCACTTTAACGATGAAATGTCATTTTTACTAGTTTAGGACAAGATTCTTTTCTTAACATCTTGAAAGGCCTCTCTCCACATTTCTCATACATCCCTTAAATGTTTCCCCAAACACAGATATGTCATCCATGAAGACCTCTAGAAAATCCCCTACCATGACTGCGAATATTCCCATCATGCATCGCTGAAAGGTTTTAGTGGCATTGCATAAACTGAAGGGCCTACGTTTGAAGGAAATGGTGCCAAATGGACATGTGAATGTAGTCTTCCCTTGATCCTCTAGGGATACCTCATTCTGATTGTACCCCGAGTACCCATATAAGAAACATTATAATGCATGAACTTTCACTCTCTCAATGACTGGGTCAAAGAATGGAAAAGGGAAATGTTTCTTATTGTTAAACGAGTTTAGATTCCTATAGTTAATACATGCTCTCTAACCACTACTCGCCCTTTATGGAAGAATCTCTCCATCCTTATTTGTTATCACTGTGATTCCCTCCATCTTGGGATCCACTTTAATTGGGATGACCCACTCACTCTCAGCTATGGTATATATAATAACAGCATTTAATAATTTCAAAATTACCTTCCTTACTACCTCCATGAGATTTGGATTTAGTCACCATTGAGGTTGACGAATGGTTTTGAATTAGATTACAAAACAATCCAATGAGTCTCGATATGTGGGCTAATACTAGGAATATCAGAAAAGGTTCCACCAATTGCTTTCGTATGTTTCCTAGGGACATCTAGAAGAATCCTATCATGAGTGACTTTAAGAGAAGAATAAATGACAATAGGATGTGTTTGATAGTCCCCTTGGTATGAATACTTGAGTGCAATGGGACGTTCCTTCAATTCAAGATCAGGTTGGTTCAGAATTTCCGTAGAATATTGAGACATTGGATCAAGAACAATTTTTATTCCTATAGTTTTAGATAGTATTGATTCCCCACATATTGACGTTTTAGATACTATATTGGATTGATCAGATTTAGGGAAAGAAGTTGTAGTGGTCCCCATGAAAGTGGATTCCTGATAGGTTTCACTGATTATTGGACTTAAGACTTCATCATATGATCAATTTGAAAATGATTCAATCCAAGGAGATAAAATTCCTTCATGTGAAAAAAGGAAATTAATCTCATACCTAATCAAAAATCCTTAGAATATTAGTTTATATTCTATTGATTAATTTTCAATTCTTCTTATAACGTTTACTTCATGAATTTCTTCATAATCCCCTATTTGTGAGATTTTATTATAGATTTTCAAGTCTAGATTCATGTTTCCATAGGTGATGCTAATGTTCCCATTTCGGACTCAGATAACAGAGTTGATTTATTCAAGTAAAGGACGACCAAGGATGATTGGGGTTGGTTCCTTATTTCCTATGTTTGGATGGTTGTCAAGGAAAATGAAGTCAGCAGGGTAGATGAAGTTTTCAACATTTACCAGAACGTCCTTTAAATCCCCATTGGAACCCTAATGCTACGATCAGCAAGTTGAAGTGTGAAAGATATGGGTTAGAGTTCTAGGCCCAAATTGAAGTACAATGTCTAGTTAATTATAATTACACTAGCACCTAGGTCACATGAGGCCTTTATAACATTGCTCTCTCCTAGTTCAACATTGTTGTAAGGGAAACCCGGGATTTTTATCTTAGGAGGAATGGTCCCTTTAATGGTGGTACTCACATTAGCAGCCAAAAGGACTTTATTTTAATGTGAAAATTTTCTTTTAAAAGTGCACAAGTCCTTAATGTAGTTTTATTAGGCTCGTATGGTTTAGATTACATCGGGAAGGGGAATGTTCAACTTTACTTTTGAGAATAGTTCACTCAATGTTTCACTCAATTACGGCTTTTCCCCACTCATGCCTTGATAAAATGGTGCAGGTTGTGGGATTGTTTTTTGAGAGTTTTTTATTTGAAAATGATATCCTGTTTTTTAGTTTGATCATTTGGTTCATTTGAATTTTCATACATGTTTGAATCTTCATATGGGTTATGAATTAGTTGTTCAGGTTTCTCAATTTATTTCCCACTTCTTATAATAGTCATAGCCTTTAGTTGTTCATCAGTTGATTGAGTGAAACATGACTCTCACCGTCTGTTTGAGGATGGTACCGCCTTAGTAGGCATCGGTGCCCTTCCAATTTTGATGGTTTGAAGTTCTTGTTTATGGGAAGATACATCCAAGTTCATCCTGTCCATTTTTGTGCCTAGTTTTTCTAGTAGGTTTTGTGGAATAGTTTGGGTTGGTTCTTGAGAAGATTGGTTTATCCTAGGGGGATATTTTTGAGGTGGGATGTTTTGTTGAAAATGTACTGGTGGATATTGGTATTGGATAGGTTTTTTTGGAACTGGTTATGGGTTTGGTTGTTTTGATCAGGGTAAGGATTTTCTCATTATGGTTGGCTAGGTTTCTGGTAATCTTTAAAGCACAAGACTGGGTGGTCATTATACCTTTGGTTGAAGGTGTTTTGGTATTGGGGATTTTGAAATTTCAAATCATTTAATTCTGCTAGGGGTCCTCCTAAAAGAACATCTTTGATTTATGTAATGGTTGGGCATGTAGAGACCTGAAGCTTGACATACATGGACATTACATTACTTTTGCGGAATACTTAGTACATAACAAAAACACACACACAAGGATCGTAATATTTTAGTGTCTTTGGAAACTCGGAATATAATCTTCTAATCGTGGTGAAAGATCTTCAACATCTCCTATAAAGATCTTCCTTTTTTTACCTAAAACCTTTCTCTATATCCTGGGGAAAAGAAAACATAAATGGTGTGCTCAAATGCTCTGTAAGGGTAAACAAAAGAAATATCAATCACATCATTTTCATAAGAACATAACATTTTGGAAATCTTAACCTACAAAATAGAGCATAATTTCATAACATGGGATAAATCATAGTAGTGGAATGAAATACCAATAATCATAACCTAAAACATGAAACTTTGTGGCATACACACATAATCATAGAGAATCATTTCTTATTAGTCAAGACTCATTGCCAAGACTATCTTAGTGGAGAAAGTCCATTTCTGAACCGAGTCACCCTCGTTTCAGTCCTGTTTCACTGAACCGGTATAACCTACCATTCCAGCCATGTCTATCTCATGGAATATAAAATATTTACCCAATGTATTGGAGGGAGATATAGGTCCCACCCATCTCATAATGATACCATTCTTATGTGTGCCACAAAATCTTAAATCATACATCATTGCATAACCCATGTAATAAAAATGGGATTCTTAAACAACATGACATCATAAAACAATTAATATAAGATAAAAGAATTCATAAAAATAATTCCATCACAACATTATCAAATGAATGTAATAATAGGGATAAAAGAACATAACCCTTTATTATCTTAGATAGAAAATAATTTTGATAAAACACTTGAACTACATTCTTGAGGAAAATATCCTTTCTACTTCAAAAACATTTTTCCTTTCGTAACATGTCATACAATTTTAAACTAAAAAAAGTTGATTAAAAATAAACTTGAAAACATGTAAAGGAAGCTTCTAGGAAATAATGTTTTAAAAATCCATTCATGTCGTATAAGTTAAAAAAACATTCTTCTTGTACTTTTGTCAGAAAAGTCAAAAAGTACCTCATATGAAAATGACAAAAGATTCCTTTAATATCTTTTACTAAAAACTCAACAAAGGGTAAAATTGGATATAAACTATTGTAGAAGGATAAATTTTAAATTTTTAGGAAACTTGGATGTGGATGATAAAATACAGCCCAGTAAATACCAAAGTATAAACAATCTCAGATAAAAATGAGATTGTGATATTTCCCTTACCTTTGGTCTGATATGCTTTGTACGTGTCCAAACCTCATGTATAATGATTTAAATAATGTTATTTACATATTAAAGAATATTATTTATTTTTACGATATCATATATGGTCATATTTTTAGCTTATTATTAGTAATATTTCATTACTACTTGTTATTAGGGTGTTTATTACTTTTTGTTATTATGCGTGTTTTGTCGAATAAATTCTTATTCTTCTCTTTAGGTTATAGATACCTCATTTCCTGAATGGTATTAGTGTGATATATATCATATTAATTCATTCAATTCATTTATATAATCATTATGAAATGAAGATCATGTAGAACGAGTCACATCACATCTTGGAGACGGTATTCCGTACGTACGCACGAGTGATGATATCATTACTATGATCCTGGAATTGTATTTGAGTGTATGTATACTATTTCAGAATCAATATCACGTTATAATAGTCATATATAGTCATTATTTACACCATTATACCCATCCAAGTAGGGTGGTGGTGAAAAATAGATTACACCACGGCGTGGAGACAGTATTCCGTACGTACGCACGCGCGGTGATTTCTTTTTCCGTAGGATGGATAGATGGTGAAATAGGGTTGTTTCATAAATATAATAACATATAAGTATATGAGTGATACTGATGTTATTACTTCATAATGAAACAACTAAAGAAGAAGAAGTGGAAGAAGAAATAAAGATGAAAGAATCTGTAACAGACATTACCTCTTCTTTGAAGTACTTCTTTGAGACCTTCTTTTAGGGTACTAAAATAGGTCTCTGAAGAATACCAGAACCCCTAGGATGTTTCTAGGGAAGTAGAGAGAAAAATTGGCAGGGTTTGGATGAGCTTGAAGGCTCAAAGTGGTGTTAGGAAGAGGGGGAGGAGGTGCCCTTTTATATTGGAGGAGAGGGGCACCTTTGGAATAACTAAAAATATTATTTTATTATAAAGTCAAGTTCGGTTTTAAATAGATCCAAATTGAGTTATTTAGAAGATAAAGTGGGGATGGGTCGAAATCCTCTCATCCAATATAATTTATACATGTTTATGTCATTATATTAACCTTATCATTTAGTTTTAACTCTTAGTTAATTAGATTGACATTTACCATGTCACTTTGTATTTTTATATTATATAGTTAATAAACATACCATATACATCCAAGCGACCGCCAAGTTGTGTTTTATTAATATATATAACCTTATCTATGTGATTTGGCCGAATATTAGATTTTTAGGAATAAAATAACAATTAATAATATAATATTTGTTTTAAAAACTATTTTATGTCAATTTTGACACTATTCAATAGTTGATTTTTTTGAAAGTCATAACAGAATGATTACTTCGACAAAAGATAATTAAATTAATCCTAACATGTCATATTAACCTATAAAATTTGTTTAATTCATAAAAAGTCTCTAATTATACTTATTTAGGTATTTATAATATCAATTATTCTAATTTTTCACTATTATGGTAATTACTGCATCATCATTGTGTAATAAATAAATTAAATTATTTAAAGTCTAAAAATTACAAATAAAATACCATTATGTATGAAATCTTTTTAGATTTCTAATGAATATTTATAGTCGAATATATCTTATGTATAATCCCATATTAAAAAATATTTACCTATTAAACTTTGATTTTAACTATTTTAACCCTTCTTTAAATAAATTAATAATAAATGTCCTAATCTAATCCAAGTGGGCCTAAATGGTAATATTTTATTCCTAAGGATGTTTTTGGTCTAATTAAACTTATCCAATAGAATTAAGACATGTGTTATGGTAATAATAATACCATTTTTACCCTTAATTAACCTATTTACTTTTAACCGTGGTAAAAAAAAGTAAAAAGATACTATTCACAAAAAATTATTTCCATCTCATTGAACCACATTTTAGTCCTTGATATTAACCGTGTCTCTCGGATTTTCGAAATTCCACTCACAGAAGAGGTAAAATTAAGTTTTATGAAAAATTCAGTTTTTTAACTACCACTTAGTGGTTTCACTATTCATCAAAAAATGAATGTTTCCAGAAAAATACGAAAAATTAGGCCTAAGATATATTTGATATTAAGAATTCAAAAATGATGCCTATTTTACCAAATTCAGAACATATCAGTTGCATTAATTAATTTAAAAATTGGTCCCCTTCGTCAAAACAAATAGCGTGTTTTTAAGAGATAATAACTATCAAAAGATTGACACTTGTTTATTTCTGGTTTAAATGTGAAATTACATCCAATGACCAACATTGTATTAAATTGTAAAAATATATTCTAAATATACTTTAAAACCACTAAAATTAATAATTTATCACTATTAATTATTTCGATTAAAAAAGTTGTTTTTAATTAAAATTTAGTAATTTTCACTATTCATCAGAATATGAAAGTTATCCGAAAAGTACCAAAATTTCACCCTAAGATAATTTTGATATTACGAATCCAAAAATGAAGTCCATTTTGAAAAATAAAATTTATAAATTTTCAAAAAGTGGTTATTACTATTCATAACGGCTAGTTTTAATAATATTTTATTAGCATATCGTTGTTTAGTGAAACTCGGTATTGCGTACTACACACGCTATTGAGGAAGGTCCCGATTGCGTGTAATACAAGGAAAGTCAAGGTTGCGTTTTGGGCAAGCTACATTTGGTGTAGCGTACAATACAAGACATTAATGAAATTAATAAAATATTTTTCATAAAATCTCGGGTTGTTACATTCTACCCCCCTTAAAATGAATTTCTCCCTCGAAATTCGTCGGGGTTAAAAATGGTTTACTATTCGAAAGTTTCTTTAATAGAAACCCACATTGTAAAAAGGAATACCAAAACCAATAGTTAAAAACAAAATTATGAAATGTAACGGTTACCCAAATAAACTAATCACTGGGTTTCCACATAGGTGAAAATATGGATATAGAAGAGACATCTAACCATCATGTTCTGATGGAGAGTGGTAGAGAACATGGCTATGGAAAAGCCAAAAATCACAAAGCCATAAATATGTGATTATCTATGGTACCATCTGATTCATCAGATATAAGAGCACTAGGAAAACATTTTTGGTTTTCAAGATCATTTCCCTAAAGTTGATGAAATTGGAATTAGGACAAATACTTTCGTGATTTTGGTACTGTGTCACCGTTGGCCATTCTATGGACAATTTCCACTTCATCTCTTAAAGAAATGAAGTTGGATTTGTCATTCGTGATGTGTTAGCAGATCATGTGATAGAAAAGTTATCAAAAAATATATAAGTCCATATACAGTGATATTAATCACATATGGTTCCTAAAATGAACTTATACATCATATATCATACCGCTTAATAAAATAAAACAAGTTTCTACTAACCAGTGACTTCCTGTAGGCCAGTGGTAAGCGATAAAGGCCAATCACACATCGGTTGTGGGTTCGATTCCCACAGCCTTGTCCGACGTGATGGGTTGTCGCCCGTCCTGTAGGTTGTCCTTTTTCTAAAATTACATTACTATAACATCCCATCAATAATATCGAAAAAACATTTATCCTTAAACAATACCATCTTATGTCCAACATAGTTCATTCCAATCTTTAGGCTTATCCATAATACTACTGTCCAATCTCATATTATAATGAAAATGATTACCAAAGAGTTCAAATAACAAGCATGTTAATACCATCGTTGATCCCCGTATATTAGGTGATATGTCTTGTTGGTCACATTCAAAACATTCGAAGGCCTTAATCATGTATTCTCTTGAAAAATGAATACCCATTGAACCTTAATGAAAACATTAATGCAGTTAAAAGTTAACACTTTCCATATACCAAAATCCTCAAAATTCTATATACTCAAACCATGATATCACTTAGTCCTTATATCAATCATGAGCTCATGAATACTATCAAACATATTAGATTTTCTTTATCCCTTCATTATGTGAATATCATCTACTTTCCAAAAATATTTCAATCACTTTTCATGGTTACCGATGCCATAAAATTATTGAAAACCACAATAGACAAAAACATAAATATTCCAATATTCTATGATACTATATACAACATTATTTTGGAATCCCATTACATAAACACATAATCATTCCACCACATCGTTGTCATATTCAACATCTCCAATGGTGATAGCATGTGACTTCCCTTTGTCCTTTGCCTTAAGTGGTTGCTCATGCCGATCATCACTAACCCTTGGATTAGGGCATTTATTAGCATAATGCCCCATTTCTTGCACTTGAAGCATTTAAGTGTAGTAGGTTCATTCTGTGTATCCTTTCCTTTTTTTACATCATTAGACATCTTCTTCCCATCATTGCGGCATTCAAATGCCCGATGACCTTCCTTTCCACATTTGAAACATTTAGTCGTCCCTTTAAGACAATCTCCACCATGATTCTTTCCACACATTGAGCATAAGGAAACATTCATATTATTTTCACCATTATTCTAATATTTCTCCTTGAACTCCATCTTTCGTTTCTTGTCCAAACTATGAGATGGATAATTAACACCAACTTCCATTTCTACCTTGATAGAACAACATACAATTTATTTATAGCTACTGAAGTCTCTTATAGCTAATTCCCTTCGAAGATTTGGTTTTAAGCCAATGAAGAATCGATCAACTTTACTTTCAGGTTGGATGATAAATCCAGATGCATACCATGCATGCCTCGTAAAATTCGCTTCTTACATACCAATAGATTCATCATCCTTTTGCTTTAGTTCAAGAAACTCCTTCTCTATCTTTGTTCGAAGAATAGGAGGGAAGTACTTATTGAAAAATAAGTTCCCGAACACGTCCCATTCCATGGACTCAATTTCATCTCTTGGCCTCATATTCTTGATAATATCCCACCATTTATCAGCTTCACCTTCCAAACGATATACTGCTAATATGACTTTATCATGTTCAGAACATTGAAGAACTGAAAATATCTTTTCAGTAGTACGAATCCATTGTTCAGCAACAAGCAGATCAGAAGAACCACTGAAAGAAGGTGGACGTTGCCTCATTAAAAGACTCAATAGAATATTGTTCCATTCTCTACTCATTTGGAAGTCCAGAATGATTCATAGATTGTGTAAGTATAACAATAAGATTTTGCACTCCATCTCCCATAACATTTTTTTGTTCAGGAGGACAATCATTGATTTTTCCATTGCATTGATCAACACGGTTCCTTTGGGTTCCAGCCATCGTCTAAAACCCCAAAAGAATAGTGTGAGAGGAAAATATCATTCTAGGGAAAACAACATAATAAAGGGGGAGTACCTTCAATATCTAACATCTTAGGTTTAATCCTATGATCGTTAGAATAATTATAGTACTATAACTTATACATATACTTAACCTTAGGGACATACCTAGACATACCTTATAAATATATCTAGGGATCTCACTAACATTTTCGCATCCTCGTTTCCAATGGTTGACTAAACCTTTCCTCTGATACCAACTGTAGAGACCCGAAGCTTGACATACATGGACATTACATTACTTTTTCAGAATACTTAGTACATAACAAAAACACACACACAAGGATCGTAATAGTTTAGTGTTTTGGAAACTCGGAATATAATCTTCTAATCGTGGTGAAAGATCTTCAACATCTACCATAATGATCTTACTTTTTTTACCTAAAACCTTTCTTTATATCACGGGGAAAATAAAACATAAAAGTGTGATCTCAAATGCTCAGTAAGGGTAAACAAAAGAAATATCAATCACATCATTTTCATAAGAACATAACATTTTGGAAATCTTAACATGCAAAAGAGAGCATAATTTCATAACATGGGATAAATCATAGTAGTGAAATGAAATCCCAATAATCATAACTTAAAACAGAAAACTTTGTGGCATACACACATAATCATAGATAATCATTTCTTATTAGTCAAGACTCATTACCAAGACTATCTTAGTGGAGAAAGTCCATTTCTGAACCGAGTCAACCTTGTTTCAGTCCTGTTTCACTGAACCGGTATAACCTACCATTCAAGCCATGTATATCTCATGAGATATAAAATATTTACCCAATGCATTGGAGGGAGATATAGGTCCCACCAATCTCATAATGATACCATTCTTATGTGTGCCACAAAATCTTAAATCATACATCATTGCATAACCCATGTAATAAAAATGGGATTCCTAAACAACTTGACATCATTAAACAATTCATATAAGATAAAGTAATTAATAAAAATAATTCCATCACAGCATAATAAAATCAATGTAATAATAGGGATAAAAAACAGAACCCTTTATTATCTTAGATGGAAAATAATTTTGATAAAACACTTGAACTCCATTCTTGGGGAAAATATCCTTTCTACTTCAAAAACATTTTTCCTTTCTTAACATGTCATCCAATTTTAAATTAAAAGAAGTTGATTAAAAATAAACTTGAAAACATGTAAAGGAAGATTCTTGGAAATAATGTTTTAAAAATCCATTCATGCCGTATAAGTTAAAAATACATTCTTCTCGTACTTTTGTTGGAAAAGTAAAAAAGTACCTCATATGAAAACGACAAAAGATTCCTTTCATATCTTTTACTAAAAACTCAAAGAATGGTAAAATTGGATATAAACTATTGTAGAAGGATAAATATTTCATATTGAGAAAACATGGATGTGGATGATAAAATACACCCCAGTAAATACCAAAGTATAGACAATCTCGGATAAAAATGAGATTGTGATATTTCCCTTACCTTTGGTCTGATATGCTTTGTACGTGTCCGAACATCATGTATAATGATTTAAATAATGTTATTGACTTATTACAGAATCATACTTATTTTTATGATATCATATATTGTCATATTCTTAGCTTATTATTAGTAATATTTTATTACTACTTGTTACACGGGTGTTTATTACTTATTGTTCTTATGCGTGTTTTGTCGAATAAATTATTATTCTTCTCTTTAGGTTATATATACCTCATTTACAGAATGGTATTAGTGTAATATATATCATATTCATTCATTCAATTCATTTATATAATCATTATGAAATGAAGATCAGGTAGAATGAGTCGCATCACATCGTGGAGACGGTATTCCGTACGTACGCACGAGTGATGATATCGTTCCTATGATCGTGGAATTGTATTAGAGTGTATGTATACTATTTCAGAATCAATATCACTTTATAATAGTCATATATAGTCATTATTTACACCATTATACCCATCCAAGTAAGTTGGTGTTGGAAAATATATTACACCACGGCGTGGAGACGGTATTCTGTACGTACGCACGCGCGGTGATTTCTTTTTCCGTAGGATGGATAGATGGTGAAATAGGGTTGTTTCATACTTATAATAACATATCAGTATATGAGTGATACTGATGTAATTACTTCATAATGAAACAACTAAAGAAGAAGAAGTGGAAGAATAAATAAAGATGAATGAATCGGTAACGGACATTACCTCTTCTTTGAAGTGCTTCTTTGAGACCTCCTTTTAGGTACTAAAATAGGTCTTTGAAGAAGACAAGAACCTCTAGCATGTTTCTAGGGAAGTAAAGAGAATAAATTGGCAGGGTTTGGTCGAGCATGAAGGCTCAAAGTGGTGTGAGGAAGAGGGGGAGGAGGTGCCCTTTTATAAGGATGGAGAGGGGCACCTTTGGAATAACTAAAAATATTATTTTATTATAAAGTCAAGTTCGGTTTTAAATAGATCCAAATTGAGTTATTTCGAAGATAAGGTGGGGATGGGTAGAAATCCTCTCATCCAATAGAATTTAGACAAGTTTATTTCATTATATTAACCTTATCATTTAGTTTTAAGTCTTAGTTAATTAGATTGACATTTACCATATCACTTTGTATTTTTATATTATATAGTTAATAAACATACCATATACATACAAGCTACCCAGAAGATGTGTTTTATTAATATATATAACCTTATCTAAGTCATGTGGCCGAGCCTTAGATTTTTAGGAATAAAATAATAATTAATAATATAATATTTGTTTTAAAAAGAATTTTATGTCAATTTTGACACTATTCAATAGTTGATTTTTTTGAAACTCATAACAGAATGCTTACTTCGACAAAAGTTCATTAAAATAGTCCTAACTTGTCATATTAACCTATAAAATTAGTTTAATTCGTAAAAAGTCTCAAATTATACTTATTTAGGTATTTATAATATCAATTATTCTAATTTTTCACTATTATTGTAGTTACTGCATCATCATTTTGTCATAAATAAATTAAATTATTTAAAGTCTAAAAATTACAAATAAATTATTATTATGTAGGAAATCTATTTATCTTTCTATTGAAAATTTATAGTCGAATTTATCTTATGTATAACCCCATATTAAAATTTATTTACTTATTAAACTTTGATTTTAACTATTTTAACCCTTCTTTAAATAAATTAACAATAAATATCCTAATCTTATCCAAGTGAGCCTAAATGGTCATATTTTATTCCAAAGGTTGTTTTTGGTCGAATTAAACTTATCAAATAGAATTAAGACTTTTGTTAGGGTAATAATAGTATCATTTTTACACTTAATTACCCTATTTACTTTTAACCATGGTTAAAAAAAAGTAAAAAGTTACTATTCATCAAAAATTATATTCATCTCATTGAACCACATTTTAGTCCTTGATATTAACCGTGTCTCTCGGATTTTCGAATTTCCACTCACAGAAGCGGTAAAATTATGTTTTATGAAAAATTCAGTTTTTTAACTACCACTTAGTGGTTTCACTATTCATCAAAAAATGAAAGTTTCCAGAAAAATAAAAAAAAATAGGCCTAAGCTATATTTGATATTAAGAATTAAAGAATTATGTGTATTTTACCAAATTCAGAACATATCAGTTGAATTAATTAATTTAAAAATTAGTCCCCATCGTCAAAACAAATAGCGTGTTTTTAAAAGATAATAACTATCAAAAGATTGACACTTGTTTATGTATGGTTTAAATGTGAAATTACATCCAATGACCAACATTGTATTAAATTGTAAAAATATATTCTAAATATACATTGAAACAACAAAAATTAATAATTTATCACTATTAATTATTTCGATTAAAAATGTTGTTTTTAATAAAAATTTAGTAATTTTCACTATTCATCAGTATATGAAATTTATCTGAAATGTACCAGAATTTCACCCTAAGCTAATTTCGATATTCCGAATCCAAAAATGAAGTCCATTTTAAAAAATAAAACTTATAAAATTTCAAAAAGTGGTTATTACTATTCATAACGGCTAGTTTTAATAATATTTTATTAGCATATCGTTGTTTAGTGAAACTCGGTATTGCGTACTACACACACTATCGAGGAAGGTCACGATTGCATGTAATACAAGGCATGCCAAGGATGCGTGTTGAGCAAGCTCCTTTTGGTGTAGGTTACAACACAAGACATTAATGAAATTAAAAAGAATATTTTTCATAAAATCGCGGGCTGTTACAGGGCAGTTGTCTGTCTTATGGTTATGTTTGTCACAAATTGTGCAAATTGGGTATACAGTTTGGATTTCATGGACTTTACTAAGGTCTATCTCTTCAACCTTCCTAGAGAGTGCAGCAAGTTTAGCCCTAAGGCTTTCCACTTCTCTAAGGGTATTAATTCTAGTAGTTCTGTGTGGCTTTTCAGAATAAGGTGAAGTTCCCCATGTTTGGTTTTGTTCAGAAAGGCTTCCCAGATACTTGTAAGAATAATTTGGGGATTTTTTTTTTAAAGGTTCCATTACACATCATGTCAATGAATTGTTTGTTCCCTGGACCCAACCCTTCCTAAAAAAATCACACTTGTTAAGGAATAGAAAAACCATAGTGTAGAACCATGTTTATAGTGTCTTTGAACCACTCTCATGTTTCATAGAATGACTCTCCCTCTTTTTCAAAAATGTTTTGGATACTCTTTTTAAGTGAAAATGTTTTGTGGTGTGGAAAATATTTATTGCAAAATTATCTTTTTAGTTGGTCCTATGTGTTGATGGATTATGGTCTCAAATTTTTTAGCCAATTTTTAGCATAATACATTAATTAAAAAGGAAAAAACTTCATCATAGATGATTCTAGTTGATGTAGGGGACACATGGTTTTTCCAAGGTCATTGAACTCCTTAAAATGAAGGTAGGGCATCTTGGACTCCATTCCATGGAATGTGGAAAGGTGGTTTTGGACATGGGGTTTAAAGATGTAGTTGGATTATCCTAGGGAATTGTGTTTAATGCATGAGGGGAATTGGTCCAGGAAGGTGTGGGGTATTCATTCATGGCCTGATCGACCGGATTCCACATGTTTGGGGCTGCCCCATTTGTATTCCCATTTTGGTATTCACCTGGGTTTATCAGTTGGTTTCTTTGAAGACCTTACATTGAAATGGGCTCAATATTGTAAACTGGAATATAAATAGGATTAGGATATAATGGAAACAATCCCCTAGGTTTACTTGACACCCCAACCCAAGGATTATCCACACTAAATGGACGGTTTGATTGATCATGGGTGTAGGCGCACATGCGCCAAAAGAAAAAAAATGAGAAAAGGAAATGATAATAGATATTTGGTGATAATTGAATAAATGGGGGAGAATATAATGGGTTTTGAGATTAATTTCTTTGGTCCCTCGCAATGGAGACAAAATTTTATTCATGCTCAAATTTACACAAGAGATGATGGTAGAACAGTCTTTTCAGTTTAGATTGGGTTATTTAATCCTCAGAGACCTAAGAAGTAACCTACAGACACATACATTCTATGGATTGTTCATGGCTATGAAGTATGAAAATTGGGTTGATTTTAGATGGTTTTAAGGTATCCTTAACAGATTTATGTTAATTCCAATTAAGATAATGAGTTGATCCAAGGTTATCCAATGGGGTGGATTGGATGAATTCCTTTTTTAATGATTTCAATTTTTATATTTGTGATGGGTTCATTTAAGAAGATCAAACAACATCATCACTTACTGGTTTAATACCTACACATTTTAATACTATTCACCTATAAACTTTAAGGATCAATGTTTTGAGCACTCCAAGGTAAAGGTTCGTATTATCACTTGATGTGTGTGGCCTTAAATTCAACATGGATGATGGAGTTTAAAAATTCTCAAATAAAAATATTAATTAAAGAAGTGATTAGACATTAATGGGGTGATAAATAACATCCAATACATCCCCTTGATACTCCCTTGGATCAACTCATAAGTGGTTAAGCCCTTTATTAAGTAACACAAATGAAATAAAACAACTTACATGTGGACGAAAAACATGAGACAACAAAATCGTAGCATAACATTCCAATGAAAGAAAGATCAATAGATGATGAGATAATCCACCACCACTGCCTTAAATTGGCATTTCTAGTGGCTTGGGTCGAGCTACCAATAGTACAAAAGATCTTACGTGAGTATTGTAGGACTAGGGTTGTGGAAGGTAAGGGACATGAGTCTTTTCGACCATTGACGCAAGGTGGATGCCAGCTTTCTACAATCGAACAAATGCACCTGGAAAACCTTCTAGCACTACCAAAAAAACAGTTTTTCCCAGCACCCCCCTTTATCAGTGCTAACGAAAAAGCGCTGATAGTGGGGGTGTCCCTTTACCAACACTCAAAAAAGTGCTGATAAAGGGACCTCCTTTATCGGTTCCTGTTTAGTAGCACTGATAGGGGGGCATTTGTCAGCGCTTTTTTTTTGAATCACTGATAAAGGGTCGACTTCAAAAAAAATTTAGAAAACTATATTTATACATTATTATATAAATTTAGTTATATAGATATAAATATAATATATAATTTTTAAATATATTTTTGATAAGTATAAATGTACATTTACACTTAATATACTTAATATATAAGATATTTAGTGAATATGGATTCTTAAAAAATTAAAAAAAATGTTTTTTATTAATAATTTGATAATTATTATGGTGTTATAGTCATTTAATAACAATTTGATGACTAAAAAAACAAAAAATAAATAAGAAAATATCCAAAATATGTTGAAAACTGAACTCAAACTTCAAACGGCCATAACTTTTGATCCAGGTGTACATTTGAGCACTACCACATATCAAATCGAAGCCTGCGACGAGATCTACATCATTTCTGCAAGGGGGTATCCGAGTCATGGTTTTTTTGTGGCCAAAAGTGGTCCAGAAGGCCTCCAAAACTGAGTTTTTAGTCGGGGTATCCCGGTTTTTTTACATTTTGTTGATTTTCACCCTCATTTAAGGGGGTATTATTAGATTTTTTGGTGGGGACTGAATTAATTCCAAGGTATTACATTCATATTGATATTATTTATTTGATATTTTATCGTTTTTATAATTCAATACTATTTATCATCAAATATATAACGATATATGCATATTTTTTTATATATTCACAAATAAAAATTAATTATAAATATAAATAATAAAATATATTTACATATAAAATATATTAGCTTTATCTAAATAATAACTAATAACCATTTTATTTAATATACAAATATATGAATATTTATATACATATATATTAATCTATATATATATATTTATATTAATCTAGCTATATATATATATATATATTAATATAACTACATATATATTAATATTACTATAAATATATGTATTAATATCACTATAAATATATATATTAATATCACTATACACATATATTTTCATATAACTATATATATATATAAATATAAATATATATTACTATATGAATAAATATATCTATATATATATATATATGTATTAATATAACTATATATTTATTAATATAAATATATATATATAAATGTAACTATATATATATTAATATTACTAGATATATTAATATAACTATATATATATATTAATATAACTATATATATATATTTATATAACTATATATATATTAATATAACTATATATATATTAATATAACGATATATATGTTAATATGACTGTATATACATTAATATAACTATATATATTAATATAAATATATATTACTATACGAATAAATATAACTATATATATATATATAAATACAGATATCATGAAATGGTAAAAAAATCAAAATAGAGTAGTGGTAAGGGATTAGGCGCGCATGGGGGAGGTCTCGAGTTCAATACCTGCTGGAGCCAGAGGAGCGCGCATGGGGGTGGATGTGGGGGGGTTAGTGCAGATAAAGGGTGGAGGAGGTGTGCGTGGGGTGCTGGAGGGGGTGGAATGCGCTATTAAAAGTGTGGCTCAAGCGCCATAAAAGGCCCTCCGGATTGACATGATTTTTTAGTTTTTTGTAATCTTTTGTAATTTTTGTAATTTCTTTTAATATTTTTTTTAATTTTTTGAACTTTTATCAGTGCTTTTTTAAAATTGCTCATAAAAAGTTCCTTTATCAACGCTAAAACCAAACCGCTGATAAAGGAAGCGCTGATATATGACTCATTTATCAGCGCTAAAAAAAGTGATGATAAAGGGGTACTTTTATCAGTGATTCTTTTTGCGCTGATAAATGGGGTCATTATCCGAGATTTTTTGAGCGCTGATAATGGGGACGCCCCTTTATCTTCGCTGGATTTAACAGCGCTCTTCTAGTATTGTTAAAGGCCTTTTAGCACTGATAAAAGGCATATTTGTAGTAGTCTTTATGTTGAAGATAAATTTTTGGGCCAGATTCTGCGACCCAGAAAAACAGCACACCATTATACACATATATCGTTAGCCATAAACGTTTTTGGTCCGACACTTTACAGATGGTTAGGGGACATCAGTATCTTCATTTTTTTCTTATATGTCCTACTCAAATGCTGACATCTTCACTACTACAATTACACCTTTTATCAGCACTAAAAATGGCATTTAAAAGCGCTAGAAAAGCACTGCTAAAGCCGATGAAGATAGGGGGTGCCCTTTATCATTACTCAAAAAAGCGCCGATAAAAGTACCCCTTTATCTGCACTTTTTTTAGTGCTGATAAAGGGGTCCTATATCAGTGCTTCCTTTATCAGAGCTTTGGTATTATCATTGATAAAGGACCCATTTATCAGCGCTTTTAAAAAAGTGCTTATAAAAGTTAAAAAATTTAAAAATTATTTAAAAAAATGTAAACAATTTACAAAAAAATCACAAAAAATTATAAATATCATGCAAATCTATGGGCCTTTATAGCGATTGAGCCCCACTTTTAATAGCGCTTTCCACCCCCTCCAGCGCCCCGCACGCACCCCCTCCACCATTTATCAGCGCTAGCCCTCCATATCCACCCTCATGTGTGCGCCTCTGCCACCAATAGTTTTTTTAACTCGTGACCTCCCCCCTGCGCGCCTAAGCCCTTACCACTACTCTATTTTGATTTGTTTACCATTTCATGATATATATCTCTCTCTCTATATATAGATATATTTATTCTTATAGTAATATATATTTATATTAATATATATATATAGTCATATTAATATATATATATATATTTCTATTAATATATATATAGTTATATAAATATATATATATATAGTAATATTAATATATATATATATAGTTATATTAAGATATATATAGTTATATTAATATATATAGTTATATTAATATATATATAGTTATATTAATATATATATATAGTTATATTAATATATATATTTATATTAATATATATATTGTTATATTAATATATATATATATAGTTATATTAATATATATATATGTAGTTATATTAATATATATATAGTTATATTAATATATATATATCGTTATATTAATATATATATCTATCAATGTATATATAAATTTAGTTATATTTATTCGTATAGTAATATATATTTATATTAATATATATAGTTATATTAATATATATATATATAGTTATATTAATACATATCTCTATATCTCTATATATAGATATTTATTCATATATTAATATATATTTATATCAATATATATATAAATAGTTATATGAATATATATATTTATAGTGATTTTAATATATATATTTATAGTAATATTAATATATATGTAGTTATATTAATATATATGTAACTAGATTAATATATATATATATATATTGTTAGATTAAAATATAGGTATATAAATATAAATATATTTGGATTTTAAATAAAATGGATATTAGTTATTATATAGATAATGCAAATATATGTTATATGTAAATATATTTTATTATTTATATTTATAATTAATGTTTATGTGTGAATATATAAAAAATTTGTAGATATTGTTATATATTTTATTATAAATAGCAGTTAATTATAAAAAACGATAAAATTTCAAAGACATAATATCAATATGAATGTAATGCCTTGGAATAAATTCAGTCCCCACAAAAAAATCCAATAATACCCCCTTAAATGAAGTTGAAAATCCACAAAATGTTAAAAAATCGGGATACCCCGACTAAAAACTCTGTTTTGGAGGCCTTCTAGGCCTCTTATGGCCTCAAAAAGCCCTTGATTGGGGTCCCTTCAAGGTCACAACAGCGTAGAGCTCATTACAGGCTTTGATTTGATATGTGGTAGAGCTCAAACGTACACCCGAATCAAAAGTTATGACTGATTGATGTTTGAGTTCCGTTTTCAACTTATTTTGGATCTTTTATAATGTTTTTTATTTTTTTAGACATCACATTGTTATTAAATGACTATTACTCAATAAGAATTAGAAAATTATTAATTAATAATATTTTTTTAATTTTTTATGAATCCATTTTCAATAAATATCTTATATAATAAGTTTATTAAGTGTAAATGTTCATTTATACTTATCTAAAAAATATTTAAAAATTATATATTATGTTTATATCAATATAACTATATTTATATATTAATTATTTTTTTATTTTTTTTATTTTTTTTGAAGTTGTCCCTTTATCAGCGCTTTTAAAAGAAGAACTGCTAAGGGGCCCCCCATTATCAGTGCTACTAAACAAACACTGATAAAGGGAGTCCCTTTATCCGCGCTAAAAAAAGCGCTGATAATGGGGGGGGAGGGCTTTATCAGGCCTTTAAAAAATTACTGATAAATGGGTACTTTTATCAGTGCCTTTTTAGCGCTGATAAAGGCACCCTTTATCAGTGCTTTTTTGTGATCTGATAAAGGGACCCCCCTTTATCAGCACTTTTTCATTAGCACTGATAGGGGGCGGGGCACTAGGAAATACTGTTTTTGTGGTAGTGTTGGGTGGCCTGAATAACCACAATGGATGCCGAATTAGCTATGGCTCCTAAAGACGGATTTGTTCCTATATATGTATTCTAGAATCCCATGAAATTTAGGCTTCTTTGGGTATATATGTTGGGTCCCACATTCTCATCAGTGGGATGATGTCCAATCTTCCTTCTCCAGAATTGTTTGCATGAAATCTCATTTTGGTGGTCTTCCAATGTGAATCTTCTAACACTCAACAAGTATGAATTATTCCAAATATAATTATAATCCTGAAAATTAAATATCAAAATTAAATCAAGATCATTGTGTACTTTAAAGGATGTTAAAAAATTTACCACATAATAGTGTATTTTAAGAAGGAATTCCAATCATAATGTGAAAAGATATTCAATGTGTAAAATGCAATCAAAATGGTGTTTATGAATAATAATACACATGAATAATATATATATTAAAAAGGAATATTAGCCTCATTTAGTGGATAATCACTCTTGAATATATTGATGTCTGTCTTTAAAGAGATCCATTATTCCCAACTAGTTTCAAGACTCCCATACTACCTCTCCCTACATATTTCATCTTAATTCATCGGAAAATACATTTCCCATTCCCATTTTATAAGTGCAGTCAATCATGAAAGGCTATATATTCTCAACTACCACCTCTACTGAAGGAATTGGTCATGTAGAGAAGTGATGTACTTGATGATATTTTTTTTCTGTGTATACCACAAACCTATAAACCATGAGATAACTCCTATAGAATATAATGTATTGTAACACTACTAATAACATCATGTTATGAGTTGTATAATTCTTCTCGTGTAGCCTCAACTCTATAGAGCTATATGCAACCACTCAATCCTCCTACATCAGAATTTCTTAGAGTCCAAAAATAGATGCACCAAAGTACATGATATATTCTTTGCCTAGTGAAATTAAAGTGAGGATTAATGATAAGATCATCCGGCCTTTAAACTCCTAAATTTACTTCTCTTAAGCATAATACCTAATATAATTTACACCTTTCTTTTTCAAACACTACATCAATGCTTCCAAATAAGAGAGGTCCAGGATAATGAATAGATAATAACCTGTTAACACCAAATTTTTTTGAATCTTGAATACATTATTGGGATTCACACAAGATACAGCAATTGAAATTTTTTCAATTTCCACTTGTAATCCTTCCCATTATATTACATGGCCTATGAAGTGAACATTATTAATAAAAAACTGAATTTGTTTATCTTGGAATAATGCCAATGACCTTTCAATGTACTTAGGTTAGATTCATGTTTTTTTCATGTTCATCAACTGACTGGGAGTACAATAATAAAAAATAAAAAAACAACACAAAACTGGTCCAGAAAAAGATGAAAGACCTTATTCATCAATTCCATGAATACAACATGTGCATTATTAAAAACCATCTATATCACTATGAACTCATAAAATCCAAAACTACACTTAAAATCAGTTTGTGGTATGATTGACGGTCCCACCATCAACTGATCATATCCTAATCTCAAATAAATATTGTATATGATCTAAGAACCTATCAGATTATTAAATTGATCATCGATTATTGGAAGAGGATATTGGTTCTAGACCATCATTAGGTTCAATCTTTGATAATCTACACATATGCGTAATGACTGATAAGGAATCTTGGAGAAGATAACTAGAGAAACCCAAAGAGATTTATTAGGTCATAAGAAACCATTAGATTCTAGATCTTTCAACTAAACATTCTAATCTCAAAGCTCTTATGATTTTTTTCAATAATGTGAGGTAGAAACGAGATCTACACCCAGAATCAACTCAATTGTGATCTTGATCTCTCACTCTAGTTGTAACCCTATAACTAGTTAGAAAACTCATCATTAAAATGGTCTACCACAGATGGAAAAGTATCATGTAGCATTCCATCATTATCTAGAACAACACCATCTATTTGGGTAGTGAGACAATCAAATCTACACGGAATTAGCCCCACACAACCAGCCTGAAGATCACACTCACTATCATGATAATATCATCCACCTTTTGTATATAAAAATGCTACGTCTACTCTAGTAATGGTCAATATGATCATAATATAGAACTAATCAATCAATAACTTGAATACAATATAATTTTGACATTTCCAGCAAGAATAGTTCCCAAAGTAAATGGTAACCCATAATCTCTAGAGAACACACCTTGAAACATTTAATTTTCTCTGATATCACACCCAACATTCTGTTTATGGCCAAAACAACATCCATGATTCCCTCATCCATTCCCAAACATCTTATAGAAATAGTACTTAAAATGGAATGTGATTCTCTAGTATCAAAAAACACAAGAAAGGAAAGATGATACAAGAATTATACCGTTGATAGTAAATAGTCCTACATCCTCAATAGTTTCATTTGTTTTCATAACAAGAAGAATACAATACCATATTCCCTAGATTTCACATTTAATCCCCAGAGATATACCCTCTTTCTTGAACTTTCAACCCTTCATGGGGTACCATGTCCCCAACCATGACCAGAAAATCCCAGGTAACTCCAACAACTTGTCTCATGTGGCGTAGCTAAATCCTTCCTAGACCCTGGTCCATGTCATCTTCCCATTCCATTGATATTCTATTTCATCCCACTACATTACCTATTTAGGAGGCCAAATCTATAGAATGAGTTATACTCCAAATCGGGGTACATATACTGATGTCCTTTCAAACCAATACGTCCACACTGATAGCACTACAAAAGAGTTTGGTCCTAAGATTGATTTTTTGTTTCATTATTACTATGACCACTGATTCCCTTGAAAAATATGTCATAGTGATGATTTTTTCAACAAGAAAAAGAGATCATAGTTTTCCATGCTGAAACATATTGTTCACTTCTCAGGGCCACGCTCAGATTTCCATCTGTGATGAGTTCAGGATTTATCATGTCTTCCAAGATGCTCAGACAAAATATGTTCACTAATGAACCGATCCCATAGAAAATAACATCCTAAAAATTTCATGCATTAGCGATCTCATTATCTTCTAAATAATGAAAAAATTCTATATGTCATTGAAATGGACAACATAGTGTAGCACATACATGACCCCCGGTATCATGTTCATTAACTCAGACGAATTTTTATCCCTCAATGTATAAGAATAAAAATGGATCAAGAGTGTCATATCGAAGTCCTTAAAAGATAAATCCCTCTATTTACCTACCTCATCCTGAATTTCATACAAATTATTGGCTGGTCCATGAAGAATATAGGCAAAAAGATACACCTTCCTCCTACATTAGAATGATCTACTCATGATTGGATAGTAAACAAAGCATAAACCTATCAAGATACACTCTCCTATCAACATATTTCTTATGATTATAAAAAATAATTTGGGCTAACTCAATACACAAATGGTCACCTAGTTTCCTCCCTCCACAATGAATAATGAAAGATGTTGTAGTTGAAACTCTCCTATCAGCTCAGACATCGAATGAATAGTGCGAACAATCTTATTTTCCCCAGATGTTGTGACCCAGAAGAATCTTCCATGAAGATGAACTTCCAAATGATTCTTGTGAGATATAAGAATCTATAGTTCAACTGAATTAGGAGAAATATTATTTATAGTCTTCGGATTCTCATCTACAAGATGATGAGGTTGCATTTTTCTACATGATAACCACACTCCTTGGAATACTAACTTTAGAAACAAGGTCAACCTCAATAGGTGAAAACAAAAAAGATATAATGACTCCTTATCTATAAAATAATGGAATTAAATTAATTTAACATAACATAATAGTTCATTTATTTAATTAAATAAATTAAAAAGATATCTCATATAACTGTTCAACTGTAATGTATATATCAGATAGAGTAAATACGTCCCTATCATAAACATTTCATGTTAATATATATATGTATGTGCTTATTATGATTCATGAATAATAATATCTCAACAACTGAGCCATGAGTATAATTATCATGTAATAATAACATCATAAAACAATAACCTCACAAACATGTGAATCAAATTGGGTGAAATAACATCAACTATAACTAGAAAAATTGATAAACAACAGTCCACCCTTAGGAACTCGGATTTCCCCATATACAGGTATGATAAACTCTTGAAAAATATCATTACCATGTCTTGATGCATCATAGTATCCTTTGTACATTTCACAAATAGTAATTTAAAAGAAAATACCTACCTTTGATACCATTTTGTAACATCCTTCAATCTGATACTCCCTCACATAGTTAAACCGGGTTGATTATGAGATCTCATGTGTTCCTCCTAACATACAAGAGGTTTCTAATAAGAAATGGGGGTGTGATAACCAAAATGGGGATACTAAACACATGGTATTTAGAGTATAAAACAAATTTAAAATTATCCAAATAATTTTATAAATTATTATGAGAGTGTGAAATCAATAGAAAAAAATGATATAGCAAAATCCTGCTAATAATCTAACTAAATAATCAAATAAATAATAAAGAAATAATGTAATGAAATGATGGAATGTAAATAAATTTTATGCTAGAAAATAAATATAATTATATAGTGATTCAAATAAAGAATCAAAAGTTCCTATTTATAAACCCCTTTTCAATCCCATATCCAAACTCCCGCACATCCAGTAAGAAAAAAATCAACTACATAGTTCATTTCCATCGCCCAAACCAACATCCGTATAATCTTCTCTGGTACTAAGTGGTGGATTGAATAGGATAAGAGTATAAATCAGATTTTTGAGACCACTATTTCTAAACATAAACAATATGATAATAAGTATATACAATAACACATAAACTAGTGTATTATTTAATGAATCAATTAAATTTATACCACATCAAACTACCTCAACACCATACTATAATGTCTTTGATCATGTCTCACTAATATGCCAAAAAATCCATATTACCATCTTAAGAAATATCATTAATTGGTTCTATGACATATTATCTCAATGTAGGTCTTACGACCATGAAAATTAAAACCTTATAAACAAGATACAAATCACACCAATCTGGGTCAAATGCTATATATAAGGATTTAATCATTTAATTAGGATCGATCCTACTATATAAATATTTTATCATGTCAACGGGGCCAATCCCTCAATACCATCATTTCATCTTATCAACCGGGCCAATACCGTAAAATTATCATTTCAATATATCAATTGGGCCAAGACCACTATATCATCATGTCATCATATAATCTTTTCTAATCCCTTTATATAAGTGTTTCAACATATCAAGTGGGAATATCCTTCTATATAATAATTAAAAAATTTAATTACTAATCAAGCCATAACATAATCATATCACAATATCACATCATATGGATCAATTGTTAATTATTAAAATTACCATCTACCTTTCATTTACAAGTTTTATGTATCAATTGTTTATTACCCATAACATAAATGTTTTCTCAATAATTTAGAAAAAAATTAGGTGAATCTATATAAAAAAATCACCCACAATCCATGTCAGGCTAAAAACACTTTAATATATTTCAAAAATTCAATTATATTCAAGGGTTTACACACCTGAACGGTATCTTTAAGCATTTTCAATATCCAAATTAGATCAAAAGGGACTCTAATGAATAATTCAATTCTTTTTTTTCAATATATCCAGCACCAGATATGTTGGTTCAAAAACAATATTTCACATATTTAACAATTATTGAACAATAAGATTATGATTTAGAAGCCATACCTTAAACTGTCAATGCAAAAAATGAATCAAATGGAAAATTACCATGAGGATGATGTTGATGATGATAAAAAGAAGGATCCTAGATCAAAACTGATCGAGATCAAAACTTAAAATAAATTTTTTGAAAATATTTAAATACAATGTCCAGAGAAAAAATGTGAGATAATATAAAACCAGACAAAACCCACATAGAAAGGATCAAATGCATGATTGGGATATCCAAAATAAAGATTTGAACTCCAATATTGATCAAAAAATTCCCCAGTGTTGAAAGGAGAATCAATAGGTGAGATGAAATAACATTAAACTGCATAACATACATTAAAATGGAATGTTAGATAATTACCCAATGTGTAATATAGTTAGATGTCGTGTAATTTTTTAAAATTTGATATGCTAAAAAACCTATCACCTTGGCCAATTAATAGAAATCTCCAAAACATTACAAAATGTATAATCCATTAACATATTTGAAAATATTATGAAAACATGTTTTCACACAATTTCCTTGTTACATGACATGAGACCCCTATTAAAAATATGGAATTCATTTCATAGGACATAGCTCTGAGAAATTATATAAATTAATTTTAATAAATCTTCACAAAATTTAATGAAAATATTTTTTTGATAAATGATCCATTAAGCTTAAAAATGGTTTTTTAGAAACATAATGTTTTATATTGATCCAAATAGAGGCAATTTTGCTTTAAAAAATCAAAGAATACTTATTTGGATTAAAAAACTAAATACCAAAATAAATAATGTAAATTGTTTTTTAAAATAAAATTAAAAAAAAATTATATGAACAAAATCATTATTAAGATTTTCAAAATTTTAATAATATTTTCTTATCTTCAAAATTATATTTTATATGAATTATGATAGAATTTTAATATATATTTGTTCTATAAAAAATGTTTCACACACTTTTTTTGTTATTCTTATAAAATGCAATGTCATAAAAATATTGGTTTTGTAATATCGTTATTTTTTCACAATTCACCTAAAAATAAAGTACTTTTAATAAACAGAAAAATCACCATAAGATAATTTTAACAAGATGAATTCAAAAATATAAATAATTTATTCAAATTAAATTTTTAACAATTTTTTATACAATTTTATGAGATTCTTGAATAAATCTCTTTTCATTGTGATATTGTATCTCTTGAATAAATAACATACGTTAATTGAATCTCTCATGTTACCTACTACCCCCATTCATGAATTTCATCATAAAAATTTATAGAATGTCACATAATGAATAAACATGGTAATTTTCTTATCCTAACATTTTTACGTTCCTACATAACCACTTCTATCATATGATTTTTACAAATTAATTTTGTCATCTGAGTCATAAGATTCCAAAAAACCTGTTCTATATTGTCCATAATGTTAATAGGCTATTCAAACTAGGATATTTCATGTTAAAATTATATTTTCCCAAAGGTGACTGCATATTTTTGGTTAAAAATTTTCTTCTGAAATAACGTGATATGGAACACACCATGAACATTAGAGAGACTAGATAGAATTCACAAATGGTAATAAAAAAATATACATATTTCTAGAAATTTGTAGGGCCTGATTTTTCTAGGACATAGTTTCCCATTATTTTAAAACCACATAATGACATTGAAATGATATTCAATCATGAAAAAATCATCATCCAAATGAAATTATAAATACAAAATTTAGTTGTATTCATAATGTTTTCTTATTCTATCTGATTCCTTAATATGATTCTTGATTATATTTAATTTTCTCAATTTCTCCTCAATAATTTATGGGCCTATTGTCTTCATTTAATAAACATATTCTAGAGATGTCATAGTAAAATATATAAATAAGTATAATTCTTCTTATTTTTCAATTTTATTGATTGAATGAATGAAATTTTTATCTTAAAATTTCATAAATGTTAAATACCGACCACATATACATTGAACAGAAATCATGAATGACAACAAAATATCCAAAATATCCAATATTTACTGAATTTTCCATGCAGTGTAGACATTAGTTTCATGAAGAAATAAGGTTCGGAAATGTTTCTCAGTGTGGAGATAAATATGAGGACTGTTTTGTAATTTCTTTGTGAACAAAAGATAATGATCGATTATAATAATTAACGGTGAACCATTATGTCTCACAACATTATTAATATAGATTCTTTCAAGGTTCTCAACAAGTATATCTTTTATTATTATTTGAATTGTGTAATCTTGGTGTCAAATTAAGAAATAAAATATATGGAATAATTATTTATAAAAGGTTTTAGAAATAAAATGAATATCTATATAGTAATATCACTCTATTTACACACGATAATATATATAGGTTTCATGACCCCTTTGGTTTATTGTCTATAAGAATTTACCTATTAAAAAAATAAGCATCTTGATACATAATCATAAATTTCACTATTCATATTATCCTACTATAAATATTCCCCTAACTTAGGATAAATTTTTGTACTTTCAGTGTGTATATATAAATTAAACGTATTATATTCATCTAATATTTATCACGTTATCTTAGTTATGTATGAAAACTTACCCTGTTTCAAAATTTCAGTACACCATATTCATAAAAAATATATACCATTTTAAAATAATTAATAGTTTTAATATTCTTCTGAAAAATAGTCCCATTTTGTTGGGAACTTGTTATATTTTATAATAAGTACAGTTAAAAAATAATTTGGAAATGAAGTGATGTTTATGCTTACCAATATTACTTCTATATCCAACTTTATTAAGTCCCAAGATAATGAATCTGTGTGAATCTTTATCCTAGTCTATATACAATTATCATTTATAATCATTGCATCAGTTAGATTATTAGCCTTCCCAAAGTTGTAGCATATTTAAAATTTATTGTCACTGAGTAACTCAAGCCATCTTTTTGGCATCTCATTAATCAATTTATAAGAAAATATTTATTTAAAACTATATTGATATATATATATCACACATTATTAACCATAGATATAATTACAACATTCCATTAATGAAATAATTATGAGATCCAACTCATAACCTTGAGTTTGATAGTTTTACACAAATATCATTACCATAATTATTTTATGTATATAACATTATCATTATTTTTATGAAAACATTTATGTATATTCATTGATGTGTAACTTTATATCACAACTCTATTTCCATATAATAGTAATGTTAATTACTCTCCATTTATCAACCTCCTCGGTAATTCATAAAATTATTTCTTACATTCCATGTTCTATAATCACATAATCCCATTACTTATAATCTTATTTAATGAATTTACTCAAATCCCAAAATTTTGAAAAAGTCGCTAATAATAAACATATAATCCATGGAAACAATGTTACTCACTTATGTTTGTTGATGTAGGCCATTCATGGACAACATTTCTCATTTAATGATCAACTGATACACCACATTTAAATTCTATATGTTCAAGAAGAAATATTATCCTAATTACACAATCAAATTTGAAAAATTTCTTATATAACAATTTATTCTCAAATATTAACAACAATGATTCATTAATGACTCTTATGAACATATATATTTTGGATTATACCAATATATAATCAATAAATAATACAAAAAATTATCAATATTTTCTAAGGATAATATATTCATTCAATCCAAAAATATAGTGGGTGATTTAGTTAATCCAAACGTCATTTATTTATACTAATTATGCTTATACCATATATAGATTTCAATTTTAGGAATAAATTCCATCCATATTCACAATTTATGACACCATGAATGAAGATAGATCTTTGAGAAATATTTTTCTCTTAAAGATTATCTAAAATGACATTAATAAGACATAGTGGATACTTATTATTCATTTTAACCTAATCTATTTTCCCATAATGACTACACAACATGATAGTCACATCATTCCTTTATAAACAACAAAGATGGATTTCCCATTTGAAAACCATTGGGAATATGAATAACTTATATCAAAAATCATATAGATAATTATTTAACTCCACTAACTCAAATTTATTCTTTATTTATACAGTATTAGATAATTTTATTTTTTCTGTGTTTATTTCATTATAAAATTAAACATCACACTCTACTGAATTCATAGGTTGTTCTTCTAAAAACATGTCAATATATTCTTCCACAAAAATAACATTGTATATACAAGGGTTACATTTCTCTCCATTGGTTTTTTCTTCTATTCCTCTTCAACAATTTTATTATGGTGGGCTACTGTGGGTGGATCCATGCATGATTCCGGTGATTAATTTATTGTTTTAAATACATGAATTCTACATATTCATCATAACTATTTATCTCCTTATCTTAAAATAAAATTTAATTTATACACTGCTAGAAAATCTATACGATAGATAATATCAAACACAATCATAAATATAATTATCAAATTTTATAATATGGTATTTCATTAAATCATAATGCTTATTGATTGATATTTCAATATTGAAATAATACTTCCACTATGTTCCTTGATTGATAAATCTATTTTTAGTATTCTAGATAATTATATTTTTGACAAAAATAGAATATATAAAATATTTTGAGGATCCATAATCAAATAGAGAATTAGTCAACATTTATTTTATGATCAAATTACCTTCTAGCACATTTATAATAATATCATCATTGGATGTATAAATTCCATAAACTTGACATTGTCCTCTTAGAATCCTCTATAGTAAGAACCCCTGATGTTTAGGGAAATGGTTAACATAGTTCCCCATCTATTTATTGTAAAAAAATTATATTTTTATGACATTTTCCTTACCTTTTATTTCATGACCATGAAAAGATTTTTCACCATACATTAAGAAAACTAATCTTCTATTGAAACATGTAGCATTATTCTTCCTTTCAAAAATATCACATGTTGGAAAATACGCCTTCTCTTATTCCCCTTATCCAATTTTTTCTTCATGATTTGTTCATCTATCTTCTTATTATCTTTATTTTCCTCAGGGTCATAATAGATAGTGAATTATTTATCTATCTTCATTGTATGTTATATTATATACTCATATGATGAGAATTTTTGGTGATTTTTTTCACATCAAAGGGTTTATTTTAATCTATTAATGAAATAGTCATTCTTACTTTTCAGATTATGTTTGAAGACAATTAAGTTCCTTTCTAGAATTTCAATATTTTATTATCACATAGTAACATTATCTTCATCATTTTATCTGTTAATCATGAATTCTATATACATATCCTATAATTACATGCATATATAATATTTTATGAACAAATGTACTTTAAAATCTAACTAATGGAAACATGTAATTTCATAAACATCATTATTGATTTTAATCAAAGAACACAATTGATTTGTAAACCCAATAATATGATAACATTCAATGATAACCTTCCCCTTTTCATTACTTCCCAATGAGAGAAATATTCTTCCTATAGAACTTATACATTGTTAGACTACTATTGATTTTGTGTTTCCATTTAAAGATGGAGAATTTTCTAGAATTAAATGATGTTACATTGTAACACATCATTTAAAATTTGTATGATTCTATACATGGAAATGATTTGTATTACTTAGTACTCTATTATTGTAGTTGAACACCATATCCTTCATTATTACACATTCCACATTCTAAAGAATATTTATTCATAAATATATTTAACAGTTTTAATTATGACTGATATAATTATATTTTAACAAAATAATCTTTATTATGGGATAATTTATAATTGTATTAAGTATAGATGATTTTTTAGAGTTTTCTCTTAGAATTTATTTTTATTTGAATATTTAGATATAGATAACTTACTAATAATGAGGATTTTATGTCATTATTCATATATAAGAAGGAAAATATAAATTTATAGATCCCTTATATTAAAAAAATATTTATTTTATAACATAATTTGAAATATATTTTTATTGACAAACCCTTCATTGATATTTAAGAGCACATTTAATATTATTCAGAAAAAAAAATTTCATATATTTTATATTGTCATATTAAAATTAATTTTAAACACATATTGAAATATAAATAGAAAAAAATATATTTCAAATTGAGAATAAATATATTCAAATCCTCTAATAATAATAAATTTTTTTATGAAATAATATTAGGTAACCGTATTTAAAAACTTATTACTATTATAAGTGTTTAAAAGATAAAAGAAATAATTCATGTGGTATTGTGCTTGAATCATGGGAAATACATTTCTATAATTATTTGGATAATTTTTGGATCAAGCGTATATCTACCCAAATTAAATATTTATTTTTAATCCAATTTATATGTTTATAATTGGATTCAATTAAAATTAGTTTAAATATTTAAAAAAATGAAATTCTTAAATAATAATAAAAGGGTCCTCACACATGCGGTTCAAGTCACACCTAAAAATTTGTTTTTTTCTGGAAATACTAACCTATTCCATATCCATGAATATTATTTCACTCTCTTGAGATTCCATTCATAGGAACTTATCCTAATACCTTCATTTCCATGAAATAATCAATGATAAATGCAATGTTCTAAACTATGTTCATTCATTACGCCCATATTTTTTCATTTTACCTTTCCATTAAAAATTAAATATTCCAAGAATTATATGATGAATTTATTATTTTAATTATACTGAATGTTTATTTATTTTTTATGTAAACACTGACCACCTTTTTACCATTCCCTTAAATATAAAATATATTGTTATTTTTGTTTTTGGAAGACAACTGCCCCCAAAACGCAATGCGATTCATTTTACATCACCAACTAAAAAGGATAGTTATAATGGAAAGAATAAAGTATAAATATGATTTTATGATATCATTGGGTTATTAAATTATAAATTTTAGAGTCTTTCAATTATACTATAAAAAACAATAATCATTAATTTAATGTTTTGAATCAAGCATATTAATATGATAAACTAAAACATAAATTCTATTATAATATAACATCAATTAGTTTTTATGACAATTTCATAAATTTATAAAATATAAAAATGAAAAATACTAAATAATATCAAAATTATTATGCTATAATTATATTATAAAGAAGTCACCACATAATCATTCATTAAATTTGGGTATTTACATGTTTAGTTTAGTTTAACAACATGATTTGAAAATGATTTATAGTTTTTATATTAATTACTATAATAATATGTTTTATTTTATAATATTATATATATATATATATAATTGTTTTTTTATTTGAGACATTATATAAAAATATATTTAATAATCTATGAATACACACATATATCATAAAGAATAATTGAAATGTGATACCTATATATTTTATCATAGAGGATAAAGACTAAAACAATAATGAACTAGATTTAAAAAAACCATAGATTATTATAAGTCAACACAAAATATAATATTAATGAAATATTACTGATTAATTTTATAATAAAAATGAATATATGCACTATTAATATGAAACTAGAAAAAAATATCAATACTATAAATACCTGATGTAGAAAATAAATATATTCATAGAGAGAATTAATATTTATGAACATGAAAAATAAAAATGGATTTGATTAATTTCAATAGTTAACTAATTAAGATACTATATGTCTTTCATATATATGATGTTAAAGCACATTCATGTAATTTTGGACAAGATGTATAGGTTTAAAATAAAAAATTCATCTGTTTGGGACATGTTCTATATTGTTCCAAAATTTAATTTATATATTATATATAATTACATTGTGAAA
Organism: Viscum album; assembly: GCA_963277665.1. Taxonomy (NCBI): domain Eukaryota; kingdom Viridiplantae; phylum Streptophyta; class Magnoliopsida; order Santalales; family Viscaceae; genus Viscum; species Viscum album. The sequence goes on from OY728128.1 coordinate 333,385,783, forward strand.
TTTTATATCATGAAATTAATTTATTCATGGAATTGATATTTCAAATTGATGATATCTCATTCATGAGTTTTTTTTATTGATGTGCTACTCAATATTTAATTGGGCCCTTTCCACCTCAATTTACATTCTTTGGGACTCTGTTATGGTACACATCTATTTGATTGTGTTTGGGGATTATGTTTCCATTGAAGATTTTTACCATATTAAAAATTAAATATAAGTTATTTACAATTCAATATTGTTATCCCTCTCACATTTTATTTTCATTCAAGTGTTATAATTGATTTTATGAATGTAAATATTTTCTATTATTTTAAAACGATCCTATGATTTTGTAAAGTAAACGTATATGTAGATTCTTATAAAACAAATCCCTATTAAGATTATTTGAATTGGATAATGTTGTGGGATGAAGACACCTAAGGGTATTCTAACTAAAATGGAATGTTTGAGCATTGAACCAATAATCATTCTGATGCATAATGAATTGGATGAAGACTAAATAACAGGATTGACACTCAAGGGGGATATGTTTTGGAATATTCACATGTTCTTTATGAACCATAATCACTTATATTTTCATCAATTTCCTTGGAATCCTTCCAAAATAAGATATTAAATCCAACTGCTATCTTATTGGGATAATCTAACACCTTATAAGTACCTTAAAAACTATATTTCATTGATATGGGTACATTATATAACATTAACGACACACCAAAACTTATTAATTAATTATGTGATGTCCTCCTAGACAACCACATTGTTATATTGAACGGGGAAGTATTTTATTACCATATTTTTAATAATACAAATAACCACATTTTATTCCATTTTAGGATCCTCAAGAAATAGTATAGAAGATCATGATCACTAATATAGTGAATGAGTTAGATATAATTAGGTGATGGGGGGCCCGTAATTATATATCCCCTCAATACATCGATAGGTATCATGAGAAAGAAAATTTTGGGTTGTAGTGTATTCTTATTCTCATATCAAGAATTTTTATTGAACCATGGCATTGAAAATAGGTTTTTATGTAAAAAATTATGTATTCTATTAGTATATGATTAATGATTATTTTTATACTCATTTCCATTTGTTTCTAAAGATATATAGATACAAATTTTTTATTTCATTACAGACTACTATTATTTATTTATTCATTTCATATCACATATTCCATTTTTATGTTTTGAAAAATTCCATCGTATGTTAATAATTACTAAGAATATTATCTTAAACGTACTTGTTTTTCTATATAAAGGAATTTTAGAGTATTAATATGTGTAATTTACAAGTATATAATTGAATTTATAATCATGTTATCCAAATATGTTTTTTGTATATCATATGTTTTGGAATTTATTTTATATACGTATCTGGTCTTCCATGAATACTAAATTTTTAATCCTTTGGGAAATATATTATTTTTTACAAATAATAAAATATAACTACCAATTATGGGTTTCCAAAGTCAGAGATGTAATAGGGTTATTTGTTATAATACAATTGAACTATCCCAATACAGTAAAAAAATTTATATGAAAAACTTAATATCCTTTTCAAGATTAATTGTCCTACCCAGTAAGGAAATCCCTATATGGAATATGTGTATTGATATGGTGTCAATTAAATCTATTAAGAACTATTTCAAAACATATAAATAAACTAGAATAGATTATAACATTATAAATTATTATTTATAATATTGAAACTCATGAACCACTTAACAGAAATTGAAATTTTTTGAATTATTAATATCATATTCATATTCTTAGTTTCATTGAGAAAATATTATATTATAATTATAATTTAAAATTATTCATAATTGTTTAAAAATATAATGTGAATATTCCTACACAAATTCCACCTGAGAGTTAAGCCATGTTTTGGTTATATTTTCTCTCAGAATACACTACTGTAACATGTAGGTCATCTTAATTAGCTTGATAAGTAGAGAATATGATAATTTTGGTAGGTGATAACCAAAAGACACAAAAGGTGGAAATAAATTCCATGTTACTCAAGAGTGTAAGGGGGATGATTTTCCTTTTTTAAAGATAAATCACTCAAAAAACAAAATCAATAAATTTGAAATCTTCTCTATGAAGAATAAGTAAAAAATAAAACTCAAACATAACTAAACATTAAACAATATTAGAATAAAATAGTAAAACAAAATATTAAATCAAAAATAAGAAAAATACATAGAGACGCATAGGCTCCTAGTTAGAATCAATACATGAAACCCACAACAAGATCCCTGATCTAACACCACACATTGTTTCCAAGGTATTAAAAAGAATCAGTAAAGAAATCTGATATCTTTCCATTAACTAGATAATAATAGATGACATCTAAAAATTTCCTAGAGTTCCCAGGTAGTGGATGAGTCTTAACTCAATAGGATTTATGAAAATAATTTCCTACTCAGGACAGTAGGATAAAACATTATAGTTATATTTTTGAAACAGTTTCATAAGTTTTTTAAATAGTTTACATAATATAAGTAAACAGGTTCGATGGAAAACATTAAAAAACAATAAAATTTCTCATTTATTTTTCATCCCCATACCAATATATCAACATGAAAACTATGAATTCCTTGATGAAAGATACATAGTCATGAGTGGTCTCTCATAGATCTACCAAGTCTTCACAAGGTAACCAGTACCACGTGCCCCAATGGAATACACCCCTTCCATGGGGCCACGTCTATGAATGAATTCATGATGACCATGTATGATAAATCCCATGCCAAATTACATTTAACATAAAATATTTTTATTCAAAAAAATTTAGAAAAAAACATGAGTGGGTTAAGACTAAACCAATGTTTTAAAATCATCATTTTAAAATTATCATGAATGAATTTCTAAAAAACCATCCCATTTAGAAAATTTCCAAAGAAATACAAAATCTGATTTAAATTACTATATCAAAAGGATTTCACAATCTTTACTTATAGTAATTTCATGAATAATAATCCTTCATGATCTATGTCATGTAGATATGAGATATAATCCACCTACCATTCAAATGATGGTGAAAACGAAGAACAACCAAATGATTCTCTAGATCCAATCACTAGATTGAAAAATATATTTTCAACATTGAGATTCCACAATTTAAAAATTATACTAATGAACTAGATCTATTTTTCTGATAGAGATAGTATAAGTAATGATCTAGTCAGAATGATGAAGACCACTGACTAACTGATGAATCTGTACCTCCAACAAACATTAGTTTTCCAAATAATCAATTCCAAATTAAACCGAAATGTCTAAATAGACTTACTAGAAAAATAAATATGATATTTTTATTTATTAGATGATTAAGGATGGAAATTGGTGTTAATTTTTATTTTATACACAATTTACAGTGTTCGATATATAGGAAGGATGGTTAGGCTACATGGTTTGGAAAACTCTATTCCAATTATGATGTTATAGTATATAAAGAAAAACTAACACATGGTTGGATCATATGGTCAGATAAATTGTGTTCAAATCATAATTTTATATCAATTTCAAATTTCATGGTTTCTTTTACCCACTCACATGGCTTAGCAATACCATGTGATAGTTTTCTGTCATCAATTATACTCCAAAATCTAGCTGCACTATTTCATGGAGGTGTTACATAGTTTCTAATTACTATTGAAGAATTGGCAACACAATGAAATATCACTAAAATTTGAATAAACACACTAGAAACATCATAAAATAAACCCATCTCTTTTATATGATCAATGTACAAAAATACAGTGTCATGTGTGAGAAATTTGGGGTGCCAAATTCTCCCCACCATCAGGTTTTTTTTCTATGGAATTTTGAAAAGTATATTTTTTCTCAAAAATATCAAGCTAATCCTCTATTATTTCCTTTTATCACTACATAGTTTCTTCCTTGGTCTAACCATGATGCCATAAAACCCACATGCAACCAATTTTTTTCATCCAAAGATCTTTTCATGCTTATCCCTAATCCATATAGCAACATGAATCAATGTAGTATCAATATCATGGTCAATGTGATCCCATCGATTCACATGGTTATGGTCATGTCATTACTTCCTCAACTAAGATACATGAAACACATTGTCAATAGAATTTATACTAGGTAGAAAATCTAATAGATATTCCACCTCACCAAACCATTCATGTAACTCAAAAGGGACTACATAACATGTCTATAACTCTTCATACTTACCAAATCAATAATGCTCAATTCATAGATATCTTTTCTAGAAGAAATTATTACTCAGTTATAGCAACAATGGTCACTGACTATGACCTACATATGATTTATAATGATCTAAAATATCTCCATCCACTTTTAAATTAACTGAATCCTAATCTTTGTTTCTTGCATGAGGACAAGTCCAATTAATGAAGATACACATATTTAAACCCAAAAAAGTTGATAATGAAATGGATTCCCATAAAATGATTCAAAGGGAGCCATTTTAATTGAGTCCTAATATCTATTATTTTATGAGAACTCTAGTAAATGAATATTCTACCCCCATGAGCCACCAAAATCTATTACACAAGCCCTATACATATACTCCAACATATAGATCAACCTTTTGGATTGTCCATCCATTTGAGGATTATTAGAAATTCTAAAAGTAAACTATATTTCATGGTCTTACTATATGTACTATGAATAATAGAGGTCTAATTGGCATCTAGTTCAGATACAATTAATATCAGAACACCATGCATCTTTAAAATTTCCCAAATCTCAATTTTGGGTTGTTCTTCCAATGCATTGGTATCAAGAATATTGATGATGTGAAATGAATTTTTTAGATGATATATAATCACCCATGTCTCTTCATGTATCCTAATCATTATCATTATAAATATTAACAAATACATGGCTACCTTCACCCACTTCTACACAGGAATTAGTAATGACCACAACATATTATTGGGTTGTTGATGTTCAAACTTATCCTACTGAGTGGTGATGCATCTCGAGGAAAACTCTTCCACTTTCTTCATCATTCCAACCCATTAATATTTTACTATCAAATATTTACACATATAATGAAATATAGGATAGAAAACCTATATAGAAAGATGGTAAGTAGAAAAAGAATTTCTGATAATCCTAAGGTATAACCTTCGAATGTCTAAACTATAACATTGAATTCACAACCATATATCATACCTCAATGGTATCCCCGTAATTAAGTTTTGAAATAATGGTAAAATAGTTAGAATTGAATATTGGATCATTTTAACCAAATTCAACCAACTTTGATATAATATAAACCTGAAATAAAAATGCAACAATACCATATTCAGCATAATCTGGATACATATATGAGATGGATGATATAAGATACGATTGGTCTAAAACCACTTTATTTAGCTGAACATATGAATTCCTACAAAAGGTTCCAAATACCAAATTTTATTTACACAGTTTATAAAACATTTTGAATTCAAACTATTTATGATTTTTTTATCTATCTTCATTGTCTCAAATTCCAACCTCTTCATGAGAAAATTTGTATCAAGTTCTCATGATTCATAGACACATTAAATATCTCAGTAAAAATATAGTTTAACCATGTCATAAATTCATTTTATACTATAAATAAACCCAAATTACAAGTTTTATAGTTCATCTAATGAAACCATAACTACTATGGGCTGTAATATACAACATGTTCTCCCTGTATATGAATAGATCACAACCCAGATCCAGATTCTTCACAATAGATCATATATCACTGCCAAGACTCTCGAAATGTGAGGACATTTTCTAATGTATGTAAAACATTATGTTATTTAAAGAAAATTTGTCATTTATTTGTCCATTGATAAGTAACGTCAAACCTTATCAAATCTATAATTATTGAGGACAAATGTGAAAAATCAGGAACTGAGATTCCCTACTATGAAATGAAAAATGTGTAACTAAAATAATTTCTTTAGTGGAATAATATAGGTAAAAATATCAATAATTTATGGATATATAAAAACACATTGTGAAGAAATTACATGGCTACGGAAACACACCCCTTGTAAACAGAAATTACAATTTGATTACTTAGAATAAATTTTATTCTACTACAAGATAACCAACACTATAGTGACATATTTCTCATGGTCTACATTTTACTAGATTAAAGTAGTATATCAACAAAAATATCTCCACAAAAAATCTAGATACCTCTAAAATATTTAATTAATTAATTCTATAAATACGGGCGATGATTTCCTAAATACAATGGGTTTAACCACATATTCATTAGGTCTATATCTGCTCCTAAAAGATGTATTCATAATATCCACCTTCCAAACTCAGAGTTGGTGGTATCTTAAACATAATTAAATATTATAAAAACACTTTTTTATACTAAAATGATCAAAATATCAATGATTCATGGAATGAGATACTGATTATTTACTATAACTTGTTTTAGCTTATGATAATACCCAAAAATTATAAGAGTTTTATATGATATTTTCCAAAAAATTAATTGGTATTTCCCACCAAAATAGGCTTGGAAAAATGAACCCTTTAATTTAAAACAAATTTAAATGAATATTCAATTCAATAAATTCTATTGGTTCTATTCGATAAGAAGGATGCGAATTATGGCTGGTCCTGTAAAGACCCGCAAATTTCAAGGAAATTTTTTTTCTTAATTTTCTTTGGAATTTTACAAGAGCGCATCTTCAGACGGCACCTGATTCCGAGGCCCGGTGTGCCCGGAATCAATTTCCGAAGTTTGGCTCGGGTACGTTCAGTGAACGGACGAGCGGGTTTTTCTATCTTTTGAACCGGTGCCCGGAATCAAATTCTGAGGGCACCGATGAAATCGCAGCGCCGGTATTTGCTTAGAAACGCCTCTTCCGGAGTTGCGTTTGCTCAGACGTGGTTTTTAAATTTTGCGGATTTAAGTCAGAAATAAAATAAAGTTTGTGCGACAACTTTATTTTATTTCACTTAAACTGCTTGGAAGCCACTTAAGGTCACTTAAAGGCGGCTTGAACTGAGTTGAACTGGATAGGATGCTATCCAGAAATATCCTACCCCTTGGTAGGATATTTGTGCGGTGGGACCCGCACGAGCCCCGCCGTTTCTTTCGCTAAGTAACGCACCCGCGAAAACCGTCAAAGTAACTGAAAAGTCAACCGACGCGTTTTCTTTAATTCTTAACAGACCATTTAATTGGGCGGTTTATTTCGTGAATTAAATGGACTGTTTCTTCGTGAATTAATTGGGTCGTTACTTATGCGTTTTACGTTTGTTGGCAAAATAATAAAATAGACAAACTTGTCTATTTTGGAGGATTGCTATCGTTGTGCAATTCCTCTGAGCCTCCACCCTCTCCGCGAAGAACGCGAAGAACGCGAAGAACGCGAAGAACGCGAAGAACGCCGGAACCGGAATCCGACGACGCACGATCCGCGACGTCAACAGCTTTTCCGCGACCTTCTTCTTCTTCGGTGCCTCTTCTTCCGCGGCGAACCTGCGATCGGCGGTTAAAGGTGAGAATCGAAACTTCTAAATTCTCCCTTCTTAATTTCAATAACAACGGATTTAATTAATTAAATCTGTTTGTTCTTGATCCGGAGATTGGCGACGCGACGCCGGATACCGCGACGACGCGACGATCTCCTTCTTCCGCGACGAGCGAATCCGCGATGACCTCTCGTCCGACGACGACTTCGAGGTAGGGATTTATTTTGGAAAAGTTACCCCTTTTAAATTTTCTCGTGAACGTTCTTGAAAATTTAAAAAGCCGGTTTCAAACGAACAATTTTATCTTTAAATAAAATTGTTGGATCATGTGTTGATCATCGTTTTCTTTTCTCCCGTTGATTATGGCTAACGCGGAGGGTGCGGGTCTAACGAACAAGACCCGGCAACCCTCCGCCGATCTCTTTTGTTGTGCGGATATGGCGGACGACGACAAACCGCGCGGCAGGGGCGATCCGTTGTTTCCGCAGTGAAGGTCGGCATCCGGGAGGGGCATCGGCGCAGACGGGAGGCAAATCGGGCCACCGGAGCATCTCCGGCGGCCCGCGGAAGGACTCTGATCGTCCTTTCTTTCTATGTGAAGCAATAGTGTTTAGTGTATTGAGTGTGGTTATCAGTTCAGGGAGCCCAGTGTTGGTGCGGCGGCCGACGTATCCGTACACCAGGACCCTGACTCCTGATTTCCGACTTAATGCATGAAAACATTGATTGCGTGTGTGTTTCAAGTTTTTCTTTGTGATTACTTGTGTCAGCTCACCGGGTATACTGATCTGCTTTATGAAAGTCTCAAGTTTTCCTTGTGATTACTTGTGCCAGCTCGCCAGGTATACTATTCTGACTGTGGTGCTCTTGTTCTCCTTTTCAGGATGGCCCCGCGATGACTGCCAGCTAGGGTTCCGAGTGTAGGGCGCGACGGCAGCCCACCGAGCGACGAGGCCTCGGTGCAGGGCCCTTTGCCAGCAGTGGCACCGGCGGTAGCCTTACCCGCCGAGCCACCGATGCTTCCAGTACCAGATGCTGACGATGCACGTCGCCTCAGGGCACTGCATGAGTTTCAGAGCCAGCGACCGCCCAGGTTTCGCGGTGAGGCGGACCCCCAGGCCGCCGAGGACTGGCTAGAGGCGGTGGTACGGATCTTTCGGCTAGTGAGGACACCAGCGGATCTCATGGTGATTCTCGCAGCGAGCCTCCTGCAGGTGGCGGCAGGACGATGGTGGAGCCTGATGCTCCAGGTTCACGATGAGGCATCCCTGCTCTGGACGGACTTCGAGAGCCTCTTCCGCTCAGAGTTCGTCCCGGCCACCCTCCGAGCGGTGCGCATCCAGGAGCTTCTCCAGCTGCGCCAGGGCAGCATGACGGTCGCTCAGTACGCGGCGAGGTTCACGGACCTATCTCGCTACTCGACCGACATGGTACGGGACCCCTTCTTCCGGGCCCGGACCTTCGAGCAGGGCTTGCGACAGGAGATTCGGGCGTCGCTGATCTCCCTCAGCATTCCGACCCAGGCGGGAGTGCTGGAGCGAGCCCTCCTGATCGAGAGCTTCCTGGCAGAGCCTTCTTCAGCGGCGAGACCTAGCGCAGGGCGGCAGGTAGCTGAGTCTTCGGCAGCAGGTAGCCGACGGATGACTCACGGGTCCAGGCAGACCAGACCCCCACGCAGACGGCCTCAGGACACCGGCTCAGCAGTACGAGGCACACAGCGGAGTGCCAGCCTTTCGAGAGGCAGGCTGTGCTACTCTTGCGGCGGGCAGGGTCACATGGCTCGTGACTGCCCGACTCGCCGATCAGAGGAGCAGCAGACGGTGGAGGGGCCACCCAGGCAGAGGCAGAGGGTCGACCGTGGCGGTCCGCAGGGAAGAGGCGGACGAGGCAGAGGAGCTGGCCGAGCAGCGGGTGGTGGGCGACGCTTCCAGGCTCTACCCCCACCACCACCAGGAGGGCCACCTCGACCACAGGGAGCTGGCGGGCAGGGACAGGCCCAGCTCTAGGCAGTGGAGGCCTACGACCCCGACATGCCAGAGATGATTCGAGGTACGATCTGTGTCTATTCCACCCTTGCTGCAGTACTTATAGACACAGGAGCGAGTCACTCTTTCATAGCCTCTGCCCTTGTTCGGAGCTCGGAGATTCCGACTGAGCCGTTGGCTCGATCCTTACGGCTAGAGACTCCTACGGGAGCAGACTCGACGATTACGCACTGGTGCCGGCAGTGTGAGCTTACTCTAGGAGGCGAGAGCTTCGGCTGGGATCTCCTTGTAGCGGCGTCGAGGCCTTACGACGTCATCTTGGGCATGGATTGGCTATCCACGGTTCATGCCCAGATCGACTGTTTTAGGCGCAAGGTGCGATGTGTTCGCACCGACGGGAGCAGGTTTACCTTAACCGGCGAGAAGGGAACCTTTGCAGCACAGGATGGACTTCCGCGGAGGAGAGTGCAGCCCATCTCTCATCAGTTGGCTAGCCTCATCCTAAGAGCAGTGGACGTGCGGAGTCCAGCTTTTCCTGCAGTGGTGGACCAGTACGTAGACGTCTTTCCCGACGACGTTCCAGGGCTACCTCCTCGTAGAGAGGTAGACTTTTACATCGACTTGTACCCCGGGACAGCTCCGATATCTACTCCAGCATATCGGATGGCCCCCACCGAGCTTCGGGAGCTGCGGGTACAGTTGGAGGACTTGCAGAGCAAGGGGTTTATCCGACCCAGTGTTTCACCCTGGGCTTCCCCGATTTTGTTCGCCAAGAAGGCGGACGGGAGCTTGCGACTATGTGTCGACTATCGTCGCCTGAACCAGGTGACAGTGAGGAACAAGTATCCGCTGCCACGGATTGATGACCTCTTCGATCAGCTCAAGGGAGCGCGGTGGTTCTCGAAGATAGACCTCCGGTCAGGCTATCATCAGCTCAGAGTTCGAGACGAGGACGTACAGAAGACGGCCTTCAGGTGTCGGTATGGCCATTATGAGTTCTTGGTTATGCCGTTCGGCGTAACCAATGCTCCAGCAGTGTTCATGAGCCTCATGAACAGGATCTTCCAGCCATACCTTGACCGATTTGTCGTTGTCTTCATTGACGACATTTTGGTATACTCGACGACTGAGGAGGAGCATGCCTACCACCTGCGAGTTGTGCTAGACATGCTCCGAGAGCACCAGCTTTATGGAAAGCTCTCAAAATGCCAGTTCTGGTTACGTGAGGTCCATTTCTTGGGGCACGTCATCTCTGAGGCGGGAGTTGCAGTGGATCCCGCGAAGATCGAGGCAGTGCTAGCTTGGGAGCCACCCAGGAGCGTGACAGAGGTGCGGAGCTTCTTGGGCCTAGCGGGATACTATCGGAGATTCGTGCCAGACTTCTCCAGAGTTGCGGCACCACTCTCAGCGTTGACGAAGAAGGGGAAACCCTTCGTGTGGTCAGACAGATGTCAGCAGAGCTTCCAGGAGCTGAGGCAGAGATTGACCAGCGCACCTATCTTGAGGTTGCCTGAGGAGGGAGTTGGATACGTAGTTTACTGCGACGCATCAGGGACTGGACTCGGATGCGTCCTGATGCAGGAACGGGCCGTGATCGCCTACGGATCACGTCAGTTGAGGCCGCATGGGCAGAACTACGCCACTCATGACCTGGAGTTAGCAGCAGTGGTCTTCGCTCTGAAGACGTGGCGGCACTATCTGATGGGCGAGCGCTTCACGGTCTTTTCTGACCACCAGAGTCTCAGGTATATCTTCTCTCAGAAGGACCTGAACCTGAGACAGCGGAGATGGCTTGAGTTCCTCCAGGACTATGACTTTGAGATAGTCTATACTCCTGGGAAGGGGAACGTGGTAGCCGATGCCCTCAGCAGGAGGACGGGCATTCAGCTACTTGAGGAGGCGACGGAGCAGCTAGCCTCCTTGCAGATATCCTTCGTGGATAGAGACAGAGCAGCCTTTCTTCAGTCTCTCACAGTCTCTCCTCCACTTCTACAGCGGGTCAGAGAGGCTCAGCGTGGGGACGCTGACTGTGAGACCCGGCGTGCACTGATATCCTCAGGTCAGGCGCCTGATGGTTTCTCCCTTGGAGCAGAGCACGACATCCTTTTCAGAGGGCGTACCTTCGTACCAGTTGCTTTACGAGAGGAGGTGCTGAGAGAGTTTCACACTTCTCCCTTGGCGGTACATCCCGGAGTGGCGAAGATGTACCAGGATCTCAGACGACAGCACTGGTGGCCGGGCATGAAGAAAGCTGTGGCAGAGTTCGTTTCACGATGCCTCACCTTCCAGCAGGTGAAGGCAGAGCATCAGGTACCAGCAGGTTTGGTACAGCCCTTGGAGGTCCCGGAGTGGAAGTGGGATAGCATATCTATGGACTTCGTGACTGGACTTCCACGTACTTCCAGAGGTCACGACTCCATTTGGGTGATTGTCGACCGACTCACCAAGTCGGCACACTTCTTACCCATCAGAGAGCAGGGCTCAGTGGAGAGCTTGGGACGTCTTTACGTCCAAGAGATCGTACGGCTTCACGGTGTGCCATCGTCTATCGTCTCCGATCGAGATGCTCGTTTCACTTCCCGGCTTTGGAAGGGGTTGCAGGAGGCGTTCGGGACGCGGCTCCACCTGAGCACAGCCTTCCACCCTCAGACGGATGGTCAGACGGAGAGGACCATACAGACACTCGAGGACATGCTCCGTGCATGTGTTCTCGACTTTGGTCGCAGCTGGGAGGACCACCTACCCTTGGTGGAGTTCGCGTACAACAACAGCTACCACTCCACCATCGGGATGGCACCATACGAGGCGTTGTACGGCAGACCCTGCAGATCACCGTTGTGCTGGACAGACCCTGGGGAGTCAGCACTCGTGGGACCAGAGATGGTCCGAGCCACGACAGAGAAGGTCCAGATCATCCAGGAGAGGATGAGGACAGCTCAGAGCCGGCAGAAGTCATATGCTGACAGGAGGCGGAGGCCACTGGAGTTCGAGGATGGCGACCACGTCTTTTTGCGTGTCTCACCTCGACGTGGTTTACGGAGATTTGGCCGAGGCGGCAAGTTGTCTCCACGCTTCATCGGGCCCTTCCAGGTCCTCAGTAGGATAGGAGAGGTGGCTTATCGCCTGGCTCTACCACCTCAGTTGCACCGGGTGCACGACGTCTTTCACGTGTCTCAGCTGAGGAGATACGTGCACGACCCGACGCACATCATCGACTTTGGGGAGCTGGACGTGGACGATGGGGCGACTTTTGCGGAGGTCCCAGTGGAGATCGAGGATCGACAGGAGCGGGTCCTACGTGGGCGGTCGATTCCTCTTGTGCGCGTCAGATGGCAGCACGGGAACCTCCAGGAGAGCACTTGGGAGCGGGAGGCTCAGATGCGTGCTCAGTACCCCCATTTGTTCCCCTAGTTTTTGATGTATCTTTACGGGGACGTAAAGCCCTGAGGTGGGAGTAATGTAAAGACCCGCAAATTTCAAGGAAATTTTTTTTCTTAATTTTCTTTGGAATTTTACAAGAGCGCAGCTTCAGACGGCACCTGATTCCGAGGCCCGGTGTGCCCGGAATCAATTTCGGAAGTTTGGCTCGGGTACGTTCAGTGAACGGACGAGCGGGTTTTTCTATCTTTTGAACCGGTGCCCGGAATCAAATTCTAAGGGCACCGATGAAACCGCAGCGCCGGTATTTGCTTAGAAACGCCTCTTCCGGAGTTGCGTTTGCTCAGACGTGGTTTTTAAATTTTGCGGCTTTAAGTCAGAAATAAAATAAAGTTTGTGCGACAACTTTATTTTATTTCACTTAAACTGCTTGGAAGCCACTTAAGGTCACTTAAAGGCGGCTTGAACTGAGTTGAACTGGATAGGATGCTATCCAGAAATATCCTACCCCTTGGTAGGATATTTGTGCGGTGGGACCCGCACGAGCCCCTCCGTTTCTTTCGCTAAGTAACGCACCCGCGAAAACCGTCAAAGTAACTGAAAAGTCAACCGACGCATTTTCTTTAATTCTTAACAGACCATTTAATTGGGCGGTTTATTTCGTGAATTAAATGGACTGTTTCTTCGTGAATTAATTGGGTCGTTACTTATGCGTTTTACGTTTGTTGGCAAAATAATAAAATAGACAAACTTGTCTATTTTGGAGGATTGCTATCGTTGTGCAATTCCTCTGAGCCTCCACCCTCTCCGCGAAGAACGCGAAGAACGCGAAGAACGCGAAGAACGCGAAGAACGCCGGAACTGGAATCCGACGACGCACGATCCGCGACGTCAACAACTTTTCCGCGACCTTCTTCTTCTTCGGTGCCTCTTCTTCCGCGGCGAACCTGCGATCGGCGGTTAAAGGTGAGAATCGAAACTTCTAAATTCTCCCTTCTTAATTTCAATAACAACGGATTTAATTAATTAAATCTGTTTGTTCTTGATCCGGAGATTGGCGACGCGACGCCGGATACCGTGACGACGCGACGATCTCCTTCTTCCGCGACGAGCGAATCCGCGACGACCTCTCGTCCGACGACGACTTCGAGGTAGGGATTTATTTTGGAAAAGTTACCCCTTTTAAATTTTCTCGTGAACGTTCTTGAAAATTTAAAAAGCCGGTTTCAAACGAACATTTTTATCTTTAAATAAAATTGTTGGAACATGTGTTGATCATCGTTTTCTTTTCTCCCGTTGATTATGGCTAACGCGGAGGGTGCGGGTCTAACGAACAAGACCCGGCAACCCTCCGCCGATCTCTTTTGTTGTGCGGATATGGCGGACGACGACAAACCGCGCGGCAGGGGCGATCCATTGTTTCCACAGTGAAGGTCGGCATCCGGGAGGGGCATCGGCGCAGACGGGAGGCAAATCGGGCCACCGGAGCATCTCCGGCGGCCCGCGGAAGGAGGCGGCGGCGCGGGTCGCCGGCGCGCCGCAGGAGGAATCCGCCGCGGCTCGGCCGCGGCGGCGGCGAACCAGCGGACCCGCGGTCCGCGGGTCCGGTCCACCCGGTCGGGACGCGGCAATGCGCCGCGTCCGCTGACCACCCGCGCGGCCCGCGTGCGGGCCGCGGCTCCCTCGACCGCGGGCTGCGCCCGCGGCCTTCCACCCGCGCGGCTGGCCAAGCCGCGCCGGCCGCGCCGGCCGGTCCGGTCGGCCGGGCCGCGCCCAGGCCGGACCGGACCCGGCCTAGCCGGGCCGGGCCGGGTCGGGCCGACCCGGTTCGGCCGACCCCAGGGGGGGGTTCGGGCCGGGTCGCCCCGGGCCCAGAACCCCCGTTTCGGGCCCTCTTCGGTCTTTTGCCCATATCTTGGGCCTGGGACCTCCGATTGACGAACCGTCAGCGGCTACGCGATCCTTGGATCGAGACGGTCGTTTCGGTATATTATACTCAAGGTTTCGGAAGACTTTGAGTTCGGTCGGGTTGGTTCGTACACGAAACCAACCGGGCCCTCGGAGCGGAAACGCTCATAACTTGAGCTACGGACGTCCGAACGACGTACCGTCAGCTGTGGTAGTTTCCTCTAAGTGAGACGGAACTTTTGGCATACTCCGCCCGAGGATCGGATACAGGCGGAGTACGGTCGGGTTGGTTTTGCCCTAAAAACCAACCGGGCCCCTGGGACGAAAATGCCAATAACTCTCAAACCGGGCGTCCGTTTGACGCGCCGTCTGTCGCGTTGAGATCCTGTTGTCGATACGGAACTTTTGGATACATCAACTTCGGACTACGTGTCAGTTGATGTATCAGCCTCTCGGCTCGTGGAGCGGACCCTCCTAAACGAGCTCGCTTTGTGCGGGAACCCTAGCGCTGGCTGTGACTTCGACGGCAGAGCAGAGATCCTTCGTGGACTGCGACGACGGCAGAGCAGAGATCCTCCGTGGACTGCGACGACGGCAGAGCAGAGATCCTTCGTGGACTGCGGCGACGACTGTGCAGAGATCCTCAGTGGACTGCATCGACTACTGCACTCAGCGATCCCATGTGGATGAGTGCCTACAGGTTCTGTGTGAGCCCGATCCTACGTGGGTCCTTACTACCGGTTCTGTGTGAGCCACTGCCTACAGGTTCTGTGTGAGCCCGATCCTGTGTGGGTCTTCTGCGGGGGTTAGTACCTATCGATCCTTTGTGGGTCTGACGACTTAGACGGATCAGTGATCGTCTTGACGTCATCTGAAAAAGTATACCTGGTTGAGCTGAATCTTATGTTACTCTCCTTTGTGGATTGTGTTGAACTATCCTATGTGGATTTACTATTTACTCTCCTTGTGGATTTGAGTCTTGCTTTCCTTTGTGGATTGAGTTGTTCTTGAGCTCGTGAGCAGAGCTAGAAATGAGGACTTAGGTATATGTATGGGCATATACCTAAGTCGAGTCAGATGTTACTTCGTGATTGCATCTTTCTTTTGTGCTATATCCTTTGTGGATTTCGGGAGACCTTCGGGGGTCTCGGGGTCCTTACTGAGTAGCTTGTACTCACCCCTGCACGGGCTATGCCCGCACCTTGTTGTGTTGGTTGCAGACGACGGACAGCGCTGATCACGGTTGGGGCGTGGTGCAGGACGGTACCTGGAGGTGGACCACTGGGCGGGACGTGCTCGGAGCGGACGTGGGACCCGAGGAGCCTGGAGGCTATCTGTACCCACCCTTCAGGTGGGATTGCCAGTGGACGACACGAGGCCGCCGACTTTTCTTCAGTTGCTGTACTTTACTTTTCAGTTATACTTTACAGTTGGGCTTGTATTTCCGGCCCCTTTACCTTTCTGCACTTTACTTTCCGCTTGCTGACTCTGTGTGGTTGTTACTTATAAAGGCAATGCCTTCCCTGTTTACTGGGATTTTACGCCTTGGTGCTAGTCGCCAGCCCCTGGCCTATGGAAGGCGGGCTTGGGGTAGTCACGGCACGGGCCCCGAGGACGGGTCGTGACAGGTCCCCTCTATGAGATTCATCATATAACCCACTTACCTTTTTGGAGGAAATACTAATATCATTTCATGAAATAAAATTTTAAATTAGTTTTGATTGATTGAATATATCTATTTCCATTCTCTTCTATAGATTCCAATGTAATAAGTTCCAACTATTAAGATATGGTTCCAACCACTAGTTCTAAAAGTATGGTTCCACTCCCCTTTATATCCCAATATCCCCTAAATATATTCTTGATTCCACTAAGAGATATAAAACTATCCTTTATGGTATAATAGTATATGTAATATATGAATAATGTCAACCAGTGCATACCCGGAATAATGTTACATAACTTCACCTCATGAATAGAAAATTCACACAATGACTCACTCCCACAGATCATTATAAATACATATTTACACAAACAAATGTGACACTCTCTTTGGATAATACTGGTTTGATATTAAAAAATATAAGTCCCGATATCAACATGAAAACCCTTATGATAAAACATAATAGATGAAATAAATTAGTGAGGCATTCTTGTAACAAATTTTTTTATTATAATGGTAAAATTCAATTGAATCATAGCTCTCTCAATTGATTGACCTGATTGGTCATCTGTGATCACATTCTTATCTCTATTTTGTTTCATTATCACTTATATTTGATCATTATCACCCTTTTTACATTTCATAGATTGAGGATTCAAGAAGTACGTAGATTCAACTTGAATAACTTGATTTTAATAATGACTGCTGTTATGATGCAGTCATCTAGTCAAAGAATAAGATGTCTAGGAAACCTAAGATTTTCCTCTTACACCAAACATTGTAGAAGTATGATAATAGTGCTGAAGATGTACCATCTGATTGAAAATGTGAAAATATCAAACTAGTTTTGTAAAATATTTCATTATATGATCAAAACAACCACAATAAAAACTTTTCATCTAACTATATAGTTGAGGAGGAATGTTTATTGATCCCATGGTCTGATTTTGAGATATCCCACAACTTTTGATGTCAGTTTCCCTATTTATATTAATCCAAGATTCATAGGTCCCACCAGTTCTAGAAAAGATAGAAAATATTTCTAAATATTATTTACCATATATGTCCTTTTATTCCACATTCAATCAATGGGCCTTATCTATATTATTGATAAAATAATTAATTACAATCGTAGAGTGAATATCCAATCGTAACCCCATAATAAAAAATATTGGACCTTCATTGATTCAATTACAAAAAATTAGGTAAAATATACTTAACTCATAAATTTAGTCACATACTCTATCCGGAATATATTTTCCTACTTCTAACTAAATAAGTACACTATTCAGGAAATCTGAAATGAGTGAGGATAAAAGGTCTTGCTAAATAATTCCCAAAAAAATAATCCCATGAGATGCCACGGTCAAAATTATCCTATTAAATGAAATCCCACAATTATAATTCTAGATTATCTAGTATGTAAATTTCCAAAATTATATTAAACTATGCTCATGTCTCATATAAATATAAGTTTCTATTCATCATATTCAACTATACTTTTACTTTTTCTGGATTAATAATACCACAAATGGATTCTGGGTTCTATATTTGGAATTGAATCATATAGTCAAATTTTTTGAGGCTATTAATTCTTGTTAACCCTATCCATCAAATAAAAATACTAAATAATACATTTACCATCCTTTTGTTCACCTGTGGATCTGGAACAATAAAATGTTTAGCATCCTCTACCAGTTCATTTCTATGACATAGTTCTATTTAATATAATAAGAAAATACATCACATAGTTTCGCAATCTAGAAATAAAATTCTTATAAAATAAAATTTGAAACATCAACACATTTGAAAATAATATATTTCATATAATCCACCCATTTTCATCATTTTAAAAAATTGTACAAAATTTTTTTTTAAAATAAAATCATTTTAATATTTCATACAATATACACTTTAAAACTACTCCAAATTAAATATTTAATTTCCTAAAACTTCTATGGGTGAAGTGAGAACCCTCATAGAAAATCATATCAAACATAAAAGTAAACTTCTGACTTATTAAACACAATTATAAGGCGTTTCGAATCTCCTTACATAAATATTTTCGAAGGGAGGGAATTTACCTTGTAGTCTGGATATTCTTCTATGTTTTCTTCATAGCGCCATTCTATATAATCCCAAGCTTTCATATTTTCTTCTTTACTAATATTCTCCATATTTAAGTCTCTAAAAAATATTTTATCTTCCTAGTTAATCCATTGATCTTTCTCCATAGAAACATCCACTTGGATCAATCTTCCCAACATTTGATCAACGTCTTCCCTCATCGCCATGATCACCAGAACATCCTCCATCATTTATTTTCTATAGTGTATGAGTTATTCCATCTGAGTATCGTGATTGTCTTATTTCGGGAATTAAAATCTGTCTGAAGATCCTACCTCACATTTTTTTTCTAGGGGCAAGAGCATCCTCTATCACCAGCATCATCTCCTTAGAATGCAGATTCATTTCCTCTTGCTGGTTATCTACCTTTGAGGCTCCTCTCACTTACACACGAGACTCTGCAACACCATCTTGCTGAGCCTCCTATCCCGCCTCTGTCTGGATCTCATGCTCTTTGAGATTACCCTCTTTTTTCGCTGACTAAGTCTCTATGGGTTTAGGTGGATAGGATTAATCATTACACCCCTTAGGTTTCAACATAAAGGAATCAATTAAACTCCCAAGGTCCCTATTTTACTTATTCTATTTCTTACTTATTTGATTTTAAAGACCTTTACTAACCCCTCCCAACCCAATTCCATCTATGGTGTATCCTTCTCCATCAAAATCAGCCTTATAGCGACAATTGGAGTTGACTTCAAATAGTTCCTCATTACTTAAATATTGAAATCTGTTGTTTGAGTTAAGGTAGGAAAAAGTCCTCCTGAGTTGGTTCCCTATCTAGTAATCAATGGCCTACCAACATCATGTGCAGGCTTCTACCACTCCTGTCCTTCCATGGACTTACCCTTTCCAGTAGAGTGTATCACCCTATCAGATTTGTTGATATCACCAGCATGCACAACCATCACAGAGGTACTTGGATTTAAACTTGATGCACACTTAGAAGTTGTACCAATAGCTCTAATATAGGTCCCTATAGCCTAAGAATGAGCATTGTGTATGTTCGGAGATGCCTTGACCAACAAACTGTCATGGGAACCCTCTTATAACGAATTTATTATATGAGGAATTTCAAAATCTCTCTTCTACCTGTTAAATATCTCTGATATACTGGGTTCAGGAAGTAAGCTCATTATCATTTTTTTGCTTCATTTCTCTATCCGAATAGTTTGTATCCTCAACCTTGTTGTTCCCATGACCAAAAACATCACCACCATCACCAGAGACTACACCAATCCTAACATGTAGAATACCAACTTCACCAGGAGGACCACCATGGACCCCACCCCAATAGACCTTTAGAGTATCTTTCTATTGGCTCACATGTCGCATGTATATCGCCCAACAATGCCTTAGAATCTTGCCTGAAGAACACTATTCAAACCAATATTCAAAAATTATGGTCTGCTTATATCTAATTTCTTCTCCCATGATATCCCCGAAGGCTTCAACCAGAGCCTTCGAAACAACTTCTACAACACACAACATTGGAGAAATCGGGTGAAAAATCGAACAAGTTCTATTGTCAGTACAGAGGAAATGCCCAACCATATTTTTGAGAAAATGAAGAATCATGTGATTTTGGAATGGAAGAGGAAGTTTCAGAAAACATACCCAAATCTATATCTTTTTAGGATCTCGTTTCATATGAATATTGTATAACCATTTAAAGAGGAGAAATCAAGCACCATCCTAGGACTGAGGCGTGCTCGACCAAGTAAGAATCAGGTTATCTTTAGAGGTGAACAATATTATGATGTTCTTAGAGTCACGGAGGCCAATGATTATGAGCTCCTACAAACCGCATTTTTTAAAATTTTATTGGTTAAAATAATAAACCAACGACCAGCGCCGCTTGAAATGCTCAATCAAGGTCAAGTCTAGTACGAAATACACATTTGTAAAATCTAGGTTTGAGATTGGTAGAAGTGGAATACCTTCCATGAATACAGGAACTTTTAGGCTTATAGGAATCTGTGGGAAGGATGGTGTACAACCAGTGTTCAAAAAGGGGATAAAAGGAGAAGGCTGAGCACCACGAAGATACGGCAGAGGACCCTCCCCCTCCAAAGGGGAGGGGAAAAAGAGGGGATCATCACCGCCAATGGGGTAGGGGATGAAGTGGGGATCATCTACACATAGTCGGATGTATTAATATTAATTCATGACATGAAATTCATATTGGATAAACTCATGAAGATGACAAAAACAATAGAATTTTCTAAAAATATTTATTTTACTAAACTCCATGTTATCTTGTAGATAAGAATAAAAATGATTGAAACAAAATTTTATGATATACATTTCATGTTTTAATGGTACTATCCCTTTGATACCTTCCCAATGAAAAACTAATACCATTTCTACTTCAAGGAACAAACAAGATGATACCATTTGTCCCAAAATAAAAGACGGACTGGCGATGACTGATAACATTTCCAACATCTCTCCCATACTCATTTTATTGAAAATGGGATGAGGTGATACATGTCTTAGGTGACATCCATAGGAATCCAATAGATAGAAATAAATTCCAAGGTCCTTTAGAACATAAATTAAATTATTTCCCCATTTATGGAAAAAATTCTTGGAAAACATAATCCATTAACATCCAATCCTCTATATGACACATGAGTAATAAAATAAAACTCATTTATAACCAAATATTAAAATATATTATAGTTCACGAGGAAAAAATGAATACTCAAAAAGAACCACAATAACAAATGTATTGGTGGCATAGAATTGGAGATAGTATAAGAAACACCCAACCAACTCCATTATACAAATCAACATAATATGCCCATGTTATCATGAAGAATCACTAATGAAATGAGAAACCTTTCATTTACAAGTTTCATAATAAATGAAATCTCAAAAATTCAAAAAAGTTCCAATGAATGGGTGACTCTAATCAGAGTAGATTTCCAAAAATGAATCATAACTCACCCCGCTTGGATTTTTTTTCGAAAAATCTATAATATAGTTTTCAAAAAATGTTATATAGTTATTATTAAAAAAAAAGGATCCAAGGAAAACTTTAAAAAAAAAGTAAAAAATTATCATTGAAATGTTATTCCAATTATAAGGTCTCCACACACACTATGTATTCCCATGTTATAGTTCCATATTAATGATAAGTCACTCATCAAACCACCATGTTGTAACAAGGTGATCAGTACTAGGTCCCCCAATGTAACCCACCCATTCTAAAGGTTTACATCTATAAATTAACTTATGCTTATAATGTACTCAAAATCACATTCCAAATGACATTTCACATTAAAAATTTTCTAAATAAAACCTTATATAAAAAATCCTCCATTTGTAAAAAAACATCATTTTTAAAACAACACTTAAAATTATCCCAATCACCATTCCAAAACATATAACAACACCCACAATTTCTAAATGTAGAAAAAAAGAGATTACAAAAAATATATCATCTGGATTTCAAAATAATATCAAGTATCCATTTAATTAAAACTAATCATTCATGTTCTATGTTGGGTAGATATAATAGGGAGTCCACATACCTTATAATAGTTGAAAAAACAAAGATTGACACTATGATTCTCCACATCCAATCCCCATCCAAATTAAATTCACTATGTTGAATAAGATATTATGATGATTGGACTCCCAAAAAATAGATATATCTATAATGTTCCAGATATATGACATTAAGAGAAGATAATAATGATTTATATAAGATGAATGGAGAATAATGATGAATTACCGAAGAATCTAGGCCTCCAACAATGTTTTAATAACCTAAGACATACTTCTAGATAAATGGGAATGCCCCTCAAGACATGGGAGAAAAACTAATTTTTTGATTAGAGTGATTAGATTATTAAGGGTAGACCGTGGATTTAATTTATATTTGGTAAAAAATATTCAGCATTCCATATGTAAGCTGCATGGTTATGATGCACAGTTTGAAAAACCATTTGCGAACCATGTGGTGTTATAGTCTTCAGAAAACCACATACATGTTTGTATCTTATGTTTCAAAAAAAATCAACCAACCATGTTTTTTACAAGGCATAATGTTCCATGGTTTCACTTGGGCACTAATCTGGTTTGTCCAAAACAGTCACCTACCTAATTACTCTCATACAATGTTTCATGATTTCCTAGAGGAGTTTCTTGATTTATACTGACCATTCAAAAACGGTTATCCTTTATAGATGACTCTATTTAATTTACAACCCACAAAGAAGATCCAAAAACACAACCCATTTCTTTTATAATCTCAAATTAAATAATTAATGGTCCATGTAATTGAAATTGGGGGTTCTACAAATTGTGAAGACCAAGTTAATACCCAATCCACCCCATTCAATGTTTTTAACCCTAGGTGAATCTATGACAAAAAAAATCCTCCTTATAATATTTAGATATGTATTTATTTTTATTAATTCTGCATATTATCTACCATTACAAGACTTATTGATATTATTATATAGTTAGACCTATCCCAATATTACATCATCATATTATGTTTTATAAAAATTTATTTCCAAAATAAAGTTACCAAGGTTTCTAAAAACATTATCTATTACAAACTATAACACACCAATCCTAGTATCGATGTGACAACAGTTACATCATTAGGCTGGAACTATATACATGTTATCACATTGAAAAAAAATCAAGAAGCGTAGTAGTCATAGAATGACATATTAACTCTTCAAATTATAATTACATTTTAAAAAAATACAACATCATATTTTCACTAGGAACCTAGGTATTCATTCTTGTTAATCATTTCATATAAATAATGTTACACATCTGGGAACAAGGGGAAAGGAAATTAAAAAAAGTGTGATATTAGAATCTATTTTAGGGAATTTGAATATCATAATCTATAATAGAATAAAAAGGGATGAATAATATGGAAGGAATAAATGATTATTAAATATTTAAATATAAATAATTCATTGATATGGAAAAATATCCATGGATAATAGAACTATTTGATTAATCAATGGGATATCAAATACTTATTTCATAATAAAGGTATTAATAATGTCAGGCTTCATAAAAATATTGTAATGTACTCATTCCAAGAGATCACACATAAATGGGTTAGAAATATTTCAAATACCCAACATGTTTTGTCTCGTTGGACTCACTAATTAATAGAGGGGCTGTGTAGTTTATGTCCCCACATATCACATAATAATAGGAATGAATTAATCAATTGAATTAAAAATTAAACATAATCAGTATCCCTTTAAAATAAAAAACTATCCATATTAGAATAATTTTCATGATGAATGTCAATAATTTACACATTTTAAATGTTCATAATCCTTCCTGGGAAATATGGTGGATGGTATCATTAATTTATATCCTTATTAAATCATTATATTCATTAATGTATTTTCCATAGATGAAAATAATTTTAAAATATATCCGGTACATTTATTGAAAAAAATACCATATTTTTTGAGACCACTAACTAAAAATCTAAAAATATCAAAAATATCCGGATAAAAATTTCAATTTGGAAATAACCATGGAATAATATAATAAAATCATCAATTTAATTATTATTCATAATTATGTGAAAATTTCCTCATATGTTGTATATTAAAGAAACATTATATTCGTACTTTTGGTAAGAAGTGCCTCATTTAAAAAATGAAATTATGATTATTATTTTTATTTCAAAGAAAGTAAAACAATTTCATAAATGAATTTAATCAATCATTTTGAAACATTCAAAAAACATTAATTAAATTCTATTAAAAAAAATTCAAATCGGAAAAAAAAAATTTACCGTCAGAAGAGAAAATAAAAGTCTGTTTTCCTTAAAAAAAATATTTCGGACATTTGAGTACTTAGATAGAGGAAATTTAAAGAAAATGTTTTTTCCAGAAACAAACATATGTGGAAAAAATATATTTTTTAAAATACTAAAATATCATTTAATACCATCAAAATAAACCTAGATATATATAATCCCGAATGAAGATGATATTGTTAAATAAACCCTAAGCATACACATGATGTGAATTTTATATTATTACATATTCATATATAATAAATATATATTTATTTTAAATCTATACCAAAACTGTATACATTGTTATAACGTAATATATGATCCATTTATAACATTCAAGCATCCTTTTTTTGTAATTCATTATTAAGATGATTATTTCTCTCTGTTAAATGTTTCCTTTTACATGTATGTTTCAATACTGTAATTTTAATCCTTGAATACTTATCATGGTTAATTAATCAATATAATGATAATATAAATATATATATTTCATATATATTATTTTTAAACAAATTTATAATCATTATTCAATGGAAAAATAGAAAAATTAATTACATCCCATTGTGGATGAGGTAGTACACATATACTCTTGAGCAATGTTATCATTTTTAGACAAGATGAAGGGTAAAAAATGAATTTATATATTATATTTATAGAGTAATAATTATTTAAAAAACATAATATATAAAAACTATATCTATCATTATTACCATCCAAAATTTTTTCTAATAAAATATGAAATAAATATCTACTGGTGGCACTACTCCACTTGTAGGCAGGAATGATGATTTGACATTCCATTTTATAGAGATATTGATTAGTAATGTTTTAACCATTTACATAATAATATAACAATATAATAGAAATATTTTTCATTATATAAACATGATTAGTATATAAATTTGTTTATTTTTATTCATAAAAAAATGAAAATGCTCAATTATGTGGTATACATACTCTTTATTAATCCTCTTTTTTTATACACCAAATGAATTATATGGTTGGAATGTTAATAAATAAAGTAAACATACCTTATAGAGATGAACATTAGGAATTAATTTGGGTAGTTATAGTCCAACATATTAGTCCCTTGATGTGTGGATATGGGTAGAGAAGTGGTTCCTTTTATATTTGAGTGGAAAGACACACTTGGAATTATATAAAAACATTTAATAATATAAATTATATTCCTATTAATAGTGGATCAAAATATTTATAACATTGAAGATGATAATTTTATGGTGTAACTAAACCAGACTAATTTGGATTATGAATGCTTTTATATTTTCTTTAATTCTTATCTAATTAACTTTAACAATTTAAAATCATTTCAACCCTAATTGAGGTGATAAATATTTATCATTCTTAGTATAAATTATGAAAAACAAGTAATCTGTTCTTATTACATAATATTTTTTATGCATATTAAAAAATTTAATCTATTCAGATGATTTAATATAAAACTTTTTTATAAATAACTTTTATTATTAAATCAAATAATGCAATCAAACCCATTTATATATAGATGTTTTTTTAAGAATAAAAATAATTTTATAGAGAAAAATTGTATAATTTTGAAATCAATGCAATTAATTAAATAAAATTACTCTTATAAACCTTTAAAAAAAATCAAAACATAAGGGAATCTTTATAAACTTTATTAAAAGAAAATATCAAAAAACATATTTTTTGACTTTTTTTTTTATTTACAAAATTTAAAATATGTATTACTAAGTTCAAAATTATATTTTTATATGAAATATATTAATTATTTGAAATATATTTTCTCTATAAAATATGTTTTATAGGTTTTTATATTATTCAAATATAATTATAATATGATAAACATCATAGTTTTAAAGAATCCTCATTTTTCAATTTTCACCAAGAAAAAACTACTTCGGAAAAATTATAATTTTGTTTTTAATAATATTCATGAAAAAATCAATATAAATTTTAGTATATTTATCTATAATGAAAATATTAATTTAATTTATTCATCAGTGTTACATAAAAAAAATTATATAATATAAGAATGATATGGTAATCTTTATTTTTCTTGTTTCTTATTTTGAATACATGAAGAAAGGTCATACTAAATATGAATATCTAAGGTATAAAATCATAAAATAGAAAATGTTAATAAAAAATTAGAATTATTATATTCTTTTGGGATATGGACGCCTTAAAAACTACAATCAAGTTAATAATCATGAAATGATAACAAATCTATCAATATTTTTTTATGTTAACTATGAATGATGTTAATGATTACTTTTAATTATCCTATTTGTTATTTCAATCATTATTTTTGATGTATCAAGCCTAGAGTAAGGGAAATATATGATATAATTTGAAATATAGAGTAATAAATAATAATTATTTTAGAAAAATCTAACTATTTAAATGAATAAAATTAAACAATAGCTATGAAGAATTCGATTTTGAAAATGGAAAATAAAAATTTGAAATATATAGTTTATTTTAATGATGATATGTAAATGTATAAATTAAATTTTATGATATTTATTATTTATTATCTAATTAAAGAGATTTAAATTTTTTAGGATAATTATTTTAGAAAAAATTAAAAGTTTTTGATGTTTTTTATAATTTTTAAAAAGAGAATGAGAAGATAAATTATTATGTTAAATTATTATATATATATTTTTAAAAATATGATACCTGAAGTTAGTTTGATAATGAGCTTATGAAGTTGTAAAGGATGATTAAAGATAAAAATAAGAGGATTTGTGTTGTATTTTTTTTGTGAAATCAATAAAACTGTATGGAAAAAAATAGAGAAGTTAAAAAAGACTAGTATTTATATTTTTTATGTTGGGTCCCTTTGGAATTTATTCTATTAACTATTAATTATGGTTTAATAAATATATTATTCATAAGAAGGATTTTTAGTTTATGACTGTTTTAAATAATATATTGAATAACCCTTTTATACAAGTTGTTCATAATTGATCTTATTGAAATCCATGTGTTAATAAAATGGAGTACATGACTAAGTGTATATTTTGGATTAATAATAATGAATACCCTTTAATTTCATATGACTACTATATTGGAATTTTCTTAACTACTCCTCATATATTTTTATATTCACTACATATCATTTTTTATTATATTTTTATGTTTTGTATAATATATTCATGTTTAATTAATTGAAAATATTCTAATACTTATTTGAATATTGTTTTTAAGATATATGGATGTATTTTGATGATTTTTTAACATAGAGGGAGTCATATAACTAGAGAATTTAATATCTTATATTTTTTTTCAAAGAATGATGTCACAGAATAAGGAGTATTATATATTATACAATAATTTTTTTAATCATATATTTATGGAAATACATTTGATGAACTCATTGAATTATATATATTTATTTTTTTTGTTCTTTGAATGATATTAAATGTATTTCATAGCTTATATCTAAAACTTTTGATCTCACTATATAGGGAATACATTATTATCTTTTACCCCTTCCCCATATCATTTTTTTTCAAATTATATAGTAATGATAATTGAGAACCTAAAACCAAGCCAAGATGAATCCATTATACATACACAAAAACAAAATAGTCAAATATAAAATCCATGATCCATATCAAGAAAACATTACATTATTAGACATCCAAAAAAACTAATATAGAAGAAACACCAATGATTCCTCAATAATCATAGAGAAGCTAGATAAAAAAAATTATATGTGAAGAACCTTTAAAACTCATTTAAAAACACAAGGTTATTTAAATTATATAGAAATATTCACACTTTATTCCTTATGTGACAAAACAACCTCTATGACTGAGAATAATTTAGAAAATTACCATTAATAAAAACTCTTAAAATAGAGGGAAATTTCGGGAGTTGTTTTCAAGAAGGTTCCCTATTGAAATTATATTTATATGATTTGGTATATTATATTATATTTATTTTTTAATTTATTTTTTAAATATAGGAGGATAATTTTAAATTTTATTATTTCTAAGAAACATTCTTAATTTAATTTTTTTTTAATATTTTCAAGATTTATTAGAAATGTTATTTCCTTTCAATCATTTAAAAATGAGGGATTTTTTTGAACACTTTGTTTTATTTTTAAATATTAAAAAAATTGTGTGATTTTTTAGGGACCTTTTGATTTGTTTTGATATATTTCAAACCACTCATACAATATACATCATTTCATTTTTTTCATGTATATTGTATAATTTTTTTATTTTGTAAATTATATATTATATTGATTGAATATTATAACTCATTTATTTTTTTATTTAGATAATTTTTTAGTTTGTTCATAATGTGTTTTACAAGTTTAATGAAGATATCATTAGATCAATATATCTTTTCAGACCAGAATAAATTCATTTCAACTTGTTTTTTACTGTTACAAGAACTTTCATAGCTGTTTTAATTGTATTATAGATTTATAAAGAATAAAATGATTAGTTTTCTAATGTATTAGTGTGGATTAAGGTGAGAGGATATTGTGACAACACATCAATAAGTTTCTATATTTATATATTTTTTTCCTATAACATTTTAACCCCCTATTTATCTACATAATTTATAATTTTAAGACTCTTATTGACATGGAAGGATAAAAAGGTTAAAAAAAATTTATTTATATAAACTTTTTTGGATTTTATCACTTCAATGCTTTAAATTTTATCTTATTTCATCAAAACATTAATATAATAATTATATATTTTTATAAATTAAGTAGATTAAATTTTTTTAAAATATCTTCTACTATAGTTTTCATATTGAGGAGTTATTTTATTTGCTAAAAACTAATAAAATTTTATAAATATAACACAATGTGACTAATGTATAAACCTATTTTTTATATGATATAATGTTAAATTAGCAATGTTGATGTCATTTTTATCAGAGGATAATGTTCATACAATATAATATAGACAAAAATCACATGATATGAAATTGAGATAATAAAATATAAAATTGTAGAAAAATATATAAATGTAGTTAAATCTATTTCAAATTATTATGATTTATTTTCACACATATTGAAATCAAATTTGGGGAAGGTTAAGATAAAATTGGAAGATAATTTAATGTAATTATATGAGTTGATTTAGTTTCATTATCAATGTAATATGGAGAATTTAAATAGGATACAAAAAAATGGAAAAATAATATTTATAGGAATACTATAATAATATGCCACATGGAAAATTCATTGATAATGGATTACATGAGATTATACTAAGATATTGAATGTAATTTTATGTCATTATTTGATACTATGTTGAGGCCATTTTATCATGATGATACTATATGAGATTTTGATATATTCACAATGTATAATTAATATAAGGAACACAATCATGATGGATTTTTGATGAACTAAAGTTTAAATATATGAAAATATATTATTTTCATGTTTATATTTATAACTTTTTTGATTTACAAGATGTCTAGGTAATTATAGATGACTAATGTAATGTCAATTATGGTCATTTAATGAGGTATTGATCTTGTGAATTTATTTTTTAATGAGTCATTACATATATTTCTATTTAATGGTGACTGATATACAACAACATATAAAAATTCAATTATATTTGATATTATCAAATAGCTTGAATGTAATATTTGGAAATTAAATTCATGAACATTGATAAATTTATTATAAATAAAAAAATAAAAATGTTTGAGGATTACAAGGTATAAGTTACCCAAAATAATTATTGACAGAACATATTCTACATGTTTCATAAAATAAAAAACTTAAAGATACCAGCAAAAACCCATCATCCAGTGAGTGCCACATTACTGCAGGCATTAATCATTAAGAAGAAAAAATATTCATACCATTTTGAAAAAGTTTCAATGAAACAAGTGTTAACTGTGATTGCCTATAGAAAGACATGATTTCAATAGAAAAATTGAAGTAAATATAGTCAACCTTCAAATGAAATAGAAATATCATATTCAATTAATCCTATATAATAAAGAGGAATATCAATTTTCTATTTTTCATGGATACCATTCACATGTTATATCAAAGACACTATCATATCTAAATCTCAAAAACTATATATGGTAGTAGATTCAACTCTATGTGGGGGTCTAAAATTTTTAAATTGGATTACTTTTAGCACCATTCTCAATCATAGACACCATTCGGACCTAGATCTAACTATGTGTATCAAAACTAATTATTTCAACCAAAAAATAATGATATTATTTTAATACTACTAGTCGAACCATTTATAAATTTTCTCATTGATATTAGACTAAATAAACACATCTTATTTCAAATTTTCATCTATTTATTTATTATAAATCATTATAAAAATAAATTTCCCCCTTTGGGGAATATTTTCACAAGAGTAATCTTTATATGAAAGTAATATCTCATTGGACTATTAATTTTCAATGGGTATAACACAATAGTATACTAAACATGTTTCCATTGAGAAGCACCTAAATTGAAATAATGTCCTTCATTTTCCATGAATTCATCATTCTATGAAACATCTCTATCATCATCAATGTGCACCAAATGTGAAGTGGATTCATGAATTTTATCAAAATTCTGATTCCCATAAATATTTTATTGATACTATACTTGATCCCTAAAAATATACCCACTGTTAGTGTTAATCGGGTTTTCTAAATAGATTGTGATGGGAATCTCTTCATTTTCGATATCTGTTGATTCAAAAAAACTAAAAGGATAAGACATGTTCATATATTTATCATGAACTCAATAGTTAGAATAATTTGTATCCTTATTTTTAGAATGTTCTTTCTTTAGATACTTAATTTCATCAAACAATACATATATTAATGAAAAGAAATAATAAATAAAACAATATTAAACAGTTATAATCCTTCAGAAAGACATAACATCATGCCCAATAGTTTTTCAATCATTAAAAAAGGTAGGATTCCTCTCATATAAAAAAATCATATTAATGTTATTATGATTTTTAGATATAACCACTTGATTCAAAAGTTTGGATAAAAAATAAACCTAGACTAAAATTTGGGATTAACTTCAAAATCTATATTTACTAGTTTCCCAATCCATTATTGTGAGGACTATAACTAATATAGAAACATATTAGAGAATAAAATGATTATAATAGAACCCCTATTGTCCAAAAATTGTAATCTAAGATAGTGATAGAGTGTTTTTTTATTCAAATTGGTTGACAGAAGAATCGCATTCATGAATTATTGGGGAACCTAGTTCCAAAAAAATTAATCTAATGAATCATGCCCACTGCTTATGTTCTACTAATTTTAAAATAATATGAAAGAATCGATAACCTATTAGTGTCATCCTACAATTAGAGATACATTGGAAAAAAGGGATTCTCATCAATAGTTAACCATTTTTCTAGGGCCTCAAACCCTTAAATAGAATAAGTCACACTATAATTGAGTTCTTTTAATTCTCTATTATTTTCATAATAGAAATATAATTAACAATAATATGTTTTGAACTCAATTTTTTAAAGGAATTTTTGATGGAAATATCCTTTAGTGATGTGAATGTTCCATCATACTATATTCCATATCCCCCAAAAAATTACAATAGATTTATGACACTAATAGAGCATGGCTTGGTGTATAATGTTCTCATGTCTCACATCTATTAGATTTCTTGAATTATGATTTCCATAAAATATGTAATCACCCTTGGGATAAACACATGGCTGAGGAACCATCCTCCTTTTTAAAAAAATATATGTTTTTATGAGATATTCCAAATATGTATCATTTATGTTACATTGTTCCACCATGTATTCATAATCAATTTATAAATAAGTGTTGTTTCATTAATTTATTCATTTCATTATATCAAGACTTCATTATTCTACTACAACATATCATTCTTCTACATACACCATTATTAATGTTACATATTTCTCTGATATGTAAACATCTATTTACTATAATGTTTTTATTAAATAGTAAAAAAACACACATATAATTTTGCATATATAAATGGAACAATTAGGATATGATTATCTATATAAAATATATGTTCATGTAGGTTGTGTTTCAACAAATTAAAATATTGTATTGGGGTTATTCCCCAATTTTTTTAATAGACACTATTTAAATGATTGATCACTCCAAACAATAAGTGAGGTATATGTCATAAATAAATATTCTCATTGTTTTTTCACTTATATATATATATATAAGATCCTTTCCACATTAACAACTACAAAATTAATGTGCATAAATTTTCTTTATATTAAAATATTCAATTCCCATAACCTATTTACATGTTTAGTTTTCTGATATTTTTATATCTTTTTTCCCAAAAATCTATATCCAATATTTATTTACAATGATATTTTATATGAGAAATGCCCCACCACTTTCACTACATCTCTATTGTAGGACCTAAAATCATATTCTGGGCTTCCCTATTTTCCTTGAAGAGGGAAAATAGAAAATTACAGAATTATGGTTGGATGTTCAGGAGGCATATGATTAAACAATTTAAGAGGGCCAGTAGTTTTAATATTTGAATAAAATATTAATTTAGTTTATCGTTTATCATTTTCATTTAGGAAAATTTTTTGAATATCATAATGATGTTTTTTAGGATTTTTTTTAGAAGCATGGTATTTTCTATTATTATAGTCTAGAATTTAACCCATCAATAAAATAATCTTAATGACTGGATGAATTAATGTTTAATAGGTATGAATTGAACCCTGTAGAATAAATATAATACTTTTAATTTTTTTATGGAATGTTATTAGGGTTGCGAAACACATTCAAATCTATTTATATATAGTCAATAATCTAATATGTATATATTAATGATTTATGACAACTCTATACCACATATAATGTATCTACTAGAATTTGGAAACTTTATATAATAAAATATATTTATTGAAATATGATTAAGAGTGAGAAAAGTGGTGTTGAATGGATTTTCATTAGATATCCATAAAATGTGGAAGGATATCAGCACTTCAATAAAGAATTATTGATGATTTGGGATTCTAGTAATGGAAATTTTCTTTATGATTATTTTAATGGGAGTAATCAGTAAGAAACAAATTTCATTTTTTATAGATAAGAAGAGGATTCAACAGAAAAATATATATCTTTTTAAATTTGAAAATAAGTGACTCGTAGAATATTATAGGATGTTACTTCTATCAATTAAATGATTAAGAAAAAATAAATTCAATTTCTCCAAGGTTAAAAATTAATTTGGACGTCTATAACATCATTAATTATCTAGGTTAATTAATAAAACCTGGAATATATTTTAGTAGAACAATACATATGTCACTAATAGGTAAATTTTAACCTAGGAGAGTTGATGAAACTTTAAAGACAAAATAGAGGATTAATTCTTTGAATGGGGAGTTAGATCACATTGGTTAGAATCTAAAATATTCATTTATTATAAAGGTGAGGAGAAATAATGTTACTTAAACAATGTGTAATTTATATATTAACTTGAATGGGAAGGGTAATATATAGACTAACAAGGATCATATCACCAATAAATTCTTATAATGAAGTAATCGAATTCATGGATCTATTTTCTTATGTTTATAAGATCATAATCATTTAAATTGAAATTACTATTTGTTCTTCAAATAGATACACAATTATTATGATGGACATGAAATTAGCCTTTTTAATTGTTAACTTGTAGTGGAATTGTATATTGTGAAAGATGAAGGAATTTTTCTTTGAGATAATGAATGATATTTTCAAATATTTAACGGAAACTATATGAGTGATATCAAGCTCCAAAATCATGGCTACAAAAAATTTTCTCAGTCATTAAATCACTAGATATCTGTAATGGGAAATTGAAAAGTAACATCTATATAAAAAAATCATAAAGTCTTACTATATTTTCTCTATCTAGAGTAATGAAATTATATTCACTAGAAATTAGGAAAATGATTATATGTAACTCAACACTCATGTGAATTTTATTTTTCATATGTTAATGTTAAGTTAAATGATATACTTATTTGTTTTAAAATTTATCAATATAAGGATTATATCGTTCATTATAAAGAGATATATTCGCATGTGTTGTAGATGGAATTTTAAATGAATATTATAAAATGATTCATATCCAAATTTTAACATAATCCATGATTTATAAACGTTAATAATGAAAGGAATATAATAAAAAGAGTTTATACGAATACTTAATAGTTTTTTATCTAATATGTCATGAACCACCCTGGGAACCCTGGTGAGCTGATAACCAAGTCGGTCCTAAAATGGACTGAAGGGACATTACAATACCCATTCCTCATTTAAATGAACCCAACATCATAAAAAAAGAAAGGTTGGGATTATTTTTAAATAACAGTTGTGGAAGTAAAAGGGAAAACATAGTATGCATACAAAAGAAACTCTATAGGGAGAAAATCACAATAATTTAAATTGGAAAATTGGACCAAATTACTACAACCAAGTACTATAAAAATAAGAACATATATCAAGACCCAACATAAATGATACTCACATAGTCCATGGATAAAAATATTGATCAACCTCCAATAGTTGATTTACACATGATCAAACCTTTTAGGAGATAATCTGAAAACAATTGAAGGAATTTGTAGGGAATGAGCTAAAAATCCAAGTAGGGTCTCACCAAGCATTCCATAACAGATGCCAATATTAAATTTACGAAATAAAGTGAATTAAATTTAAAAGAAATAGTTTTGGAATTTCAATATCATAAATAAAAAAATAATGAATTACACTTCAAAATATGGAAATATTTGAAGAAAATATTTTAATTTTCAAGTGATGGAATATTCTAAAACATGGTAAATTTTAATAAATGGATTAAATAAATTATTTTATATAAAATAGTTTATATAAATTATAAGTCTTATAAAATAGTTTATAATAATGGAATATATTAATTTGATATACCAAAAAGCAAGAAATGTGGTCATATTACTAAGACGATATGATAGTTAAAGTCTATAGGTACTACACACTCAAGCTAAGATGGAAATATATACATATGTCCCATTTAACTCAAGATAATGTGGTATCATCACCATTACCAAAGGGATGTGATGTTATGCATTTATGTTTTGGAACATTACAATGGATCAAGTGTCATCTAAATAACTCAGTAACTACCTATGGATTTCATGTGATCTTGTACAAAACAATGATGGGAAATTTATTTTAATAATTCAAAAAATATAGTTAATCTCATTCTTCATTTCAAATATTCTAGTTTTCCATTTTAAAAAAAATATGATTTTAGTCAAAAGTTGAAATTTTCTACAATATAACCCATATGATTCTATCACAAAAATTTTAAGCCACTTACAAAATATAATAAATTCAAATCAATTCACAATTATGTTTCATAATCCACTTCCACAAATTAAATTGAATGATTTAATTTTTCATAAGATTTCATCAATTTCACAATAAATCCCCAATTCATTGGAAATGGGGGTTTTAAAACTTTTATACTAGATCAATTTAAACAATTAAATTCAAATTTTTAATTGAAAAAATTTCCATCAAATCCATAATTGAATTTAAACAATATAAATTTCTCAAATTTCTATAAATACACACCAATTCAATAGAATTGGGGGTTTTGTTATTCCATTTCAAACCCCATTTTAAAACTATAATTCAATGGGATTTTGTTTTTTTTAAAAACATTTGAAATAAATTTAATTTAAATGATGATATTTAATTTAAATAAAACAATTTATAATAAATAAATCAATTTAGTGTTTAAATAAATTGGACATCATGATGAAAGCACCTGCCTCAGGATAATGGGATCTCGAATATCAAATTCGTACATGGAAACGTATAATAGAAAATGAATAATATTATTATCTATGGATTAAACATAGGTTCGGACGATAAATAGTGGGTATGAGGTCCAAAAATCATCACAGGGATTCATGGAACCCACATAAAGCTAAAATAATTCTTGGGAAATACATATATGATGGTGGAAACTAAACAGGAGAAGATCGAAGGGCGTCCCTCAAGAAACGAATCACGTCTCTGTGTGATATGATAGGCCAAAAATTATTCTATGGATATCAATGGAAGCTACAAATCCTTTATGGGTATTTATTGTCTATCAGGTACCTAAAATAGTGGCTCAAGAAATTTTTATCAAAATTCAAATTAATTAAAAACCAATATGTATGGTTTTCAGGGCTGAGCTTCCTGGTTTCAAAAACCAGGAGGAAAAACTGTGTGCCTATTTTAAATGGGACACATGGGTTCTCTTAATAGGACACATATATTGACTAACTATGTGAATAAAAAATCCCAAAGCTCTAGGTTGCACAATTTACTCAGAGAGGGTACATAGTTTGGACTAACTGTGCACCAACCATCCACTGTTCAAAAAACATGAATTTTTTTTAAAATTTCAACCAAAACACTCCCATATGAAACCCAACCAAATCCTGATTAAAATAAACAGTTTAGGAATACCTAAAAAGATAAAAAAAATTATAACCTCCACCATATAAGCTTCTTGTCCCTATAAATACAATTAAGAAGCTTCCATTCCAAGAATATTAGGAATCTGTTCCCTCATTAGTGCCTCTCTCTCCCTCGTATCATTTGAATCAATGTCATGTTTCCATAGCACATAAGACAATGGTATCTTCCTCCAACAATGTATATTAGTTTTAGAAAAAACAATCCATACCAGCTGTTCATTTATGGATAAATTAGGTTCAACACTAAGATCACTACAACTAAGAATATGAGATGAATTAGATAGATACTTTTGAAGATGAGGTACTTGGAACCCATTATGTTTTAATGTGAGATAACTTGGAAGTGGTAAATGATAAGAAACATTTCCCACCTACTCAATAACCTAAAAAGTACCCACAAAACACGGATAATGTTTACCTTTCCCCAAAACCAATTTTTGAACCAACAAAGGTGAAACCATCAGTAACACATAGTCACCAACAAATAATTCCAAAAGTCTATCATAAAGATCAGCAAAACACTAAAGTCGGCTATGCACCATCACCATTCTAAAAAAAAATTAATTAATCAATTCTATCATCTCTTTGACAAAACCTGGTGCAACCAATTAACATTCAAAAATCTATGACTAATTGGGTGGAGATTTATATGTTCTTTCATACAGGGCTTCAAAAGTAGTCATTCTAATCACAATCTGCTAACTTTTATTATATGAAAACTCTACCTGAACTATGTGATCATCCCAATATCTGATAAAATTAAGAACCCAAGTGAAAAGTATATCTTATAGAATATTTATAGATCTTTCTATTTATCTATATGATAGTGGATTTTATGCCAAACACAAATATATGTGAAATCCTAGTTCCTCCTTAAGGCCTTGCAAAAATTGAGAAGTGAATCGAGAATACCGATCTAAAAATATAGAAATATAAAGTCCATGAAAATTAATAATCTCCTCCCCATATAGTTTTCACAACATCTAAACAATGGTCTTATCAAAAATGATTAAAAACTGTTCCAATTTAGTCATCCTATAAATCCCAAACCATATGGAATTCTCCATTCTACGGGTATGCAGAAACCTAACCACAATGTCCATAAGGATCCCATCTTAATTCCATGTAGGTAATAGATGTGGCTGATGTAAACCCACTAGTTTTTGGCACTCACACATAACATTTTGTCATGTACAATAATTAAAATCAATCTCAGCAATACCCCATATCATACATGGCCACCAGAACATTCACCATATGTTATAGAACATCTTTGTAGATCGTAGGTTCAATGCCCATTAAGATCTATTGGAATCCCCCTTTAATTTTTTTTACTAAGTTTAGTACCCCTAAATGGATATGAAAGAATTGAATAACCTATTTGAAAAATCCTAATATTACATGGTCTCCCAACTATTAGGTTAGTTTCTAATGCTACAAAACACATCATCAATCAGTTGTTCCTAAAGAATAAATTCGAGAAGAACAATTTTCAACTGAACACGATCCAATGAAGCCTCATCCCCTAATTCATGAACTCTATTATGAAACAATGAAAATAGATTCATCAAGTTACACTCTTTTTATGATTCTTTAACAATATGGGTCTGAATTTTCCAGCTCAATTAATCGTCAATGACATTATCTTTCTCCAGGGTATAGGCAATTTCCAAATCGATAGACAGCATGTATTCCACCAAATTCCATTGGTCAAGATTTAAATATTTTGGAGAGAAGATATCAGTCAATATCATATTTGGTTGAATACATGGTAATACTTTCCCAGAGAAAGGTAATACTATGAACATCTATGTTTTTGCATCACAACATAAAGTTCAAGGTCATTGGTTGGATAATTCTTCTTATGTGGCCTAAGCTGATGACAGACATAAGCAATGAAATGATCATCTGGAATGAGGACTCTACCCATTATAGAACATGATACATAAAAAAAGACCTCATATCCCTTCCTAGACTTATGAATAGTCAACACCAATGTAGTAGTCAAGAGATGATTTAGCTAAAAAAATAATTTTGACATTTCTCATTCAATGAAAACCATACTCCCTTCTGAGCTAGTGTTATCATCAGATAAGTCACCTATGAAAAGTACTCCATTAAATGATTGTAATATCCAACTAATACAAAAATTCTATGAATATCAAAGACATTTCGTTGTTTCTACTAAGTCATAACTACCTTCACCATAATAGGATTGACTAATTTTTTCATTCTAAAACCATGTGTCCAAATAACTCAGCTTCATGAATCCAGAAATCCCATTTCTAAATATTTGTATGAAGTTGGATATTTCTTAACAAACCCAAAATTTTCATTATATGAATCACATGATCATCCTCATACATAGAGTGAATGATGATGTCACCCATAAATACCACCACAAATGTATCATGGTGCTCATGGAAAATCCATTTCATCAATGCCTTGAAAACTATAGGAGAATGGGTTAGACCAAATGGAATGAAAAGGTACTCATATTGTTTGTATATTATCTTAATGGATGTTTTTAGAATGTTATTTTCATTTATCCTCAACTAATGGTAGACAAAATGAAGATAAGTCTTTGATAACCACTTCTCCACTTTTCTCTAATCAAACAAATCATCAATCCATTCTAAAATATATTTGTTTCATACCATAACTCTATCGAGATTTAAATAATAATCACTTATGAGAATTGAACCACCAGACTTCTTATCAAATAGAACCAGAGTCAACCAAGTTAACACACTCAGGATTATGAAACCTTTCTCATGAAGATCATCCATCTAGGAATTCAGCTCTTCCATTTTAGCTAGTTCCATACTATAACATGGAATATATACTATTTGAGTTCCAGGCATAAGTCAAAAGAAAACTCAACCTCCCATACTAGAGGAAAACTAGAGATGTATAAAGGAAAAATTTAAGGAATATATATGATGGTTGAAGGGAAGATCAAAGAAATACAGTTATATCACTTCCCCAATTATGTATAAGAAGTTCCAACTGTACTCAACCTTGGGTCTAATTTTCCTTGTAAGACACGACACACATAATTGGGTGTAGTGAAGGAGACCCAGAGAAGATAAAAATCAATCCATGATTTATTAGTAATGTTCAAATATATCCTGAACATGTTGCCAATAGTTTTCTTGTTGTGATTTTGAAAACACCAAGAAAACTCGATATATGATTGGGAAAAAACACAAGAGGGACTATAGATACCTTACTCTCTCTTTATACCAAGGGGTTTAGTAATATCCATTTCCTAATATAAGAAATATATATAATGATTCAATATATTAAAAATATATGTTGAAATAAATGAATGAGATGAACCAGAATGAAATAGAGATGTTAATTATGATGAATAAACTTTAAGGATACCTCTCACGGTCACTAGACACATATCTATTTCATTTAGAGACTCTACCACAATTTTAAAAAGACTTGATATGTATGCATATGGATTTAACCCATATTCATGTGAAGTATCATATTGCACCATATTATTACAAGGTTATGATGATCCTATTCCACTATGAGGAGTAGAATAAACATGGCATAATGTCTACAAATAACTCGAGTGTCCACAAGCTCCACAGTTCTCGGGTGCCTTAGATAAAAACCCCATTGACTGTACCATATTTCTACTATTATAACAAAATATAGTACCTATAACATGAATATCATGTGTTCCAGAATGGCCCTTCTATTGAGAACCACCATGGGAATCGTCATGGTTCCTCTTTCCCATAGAGGAATTCACACTACCACCAGTAGAGAAAGACACTCTCGATAACCCTGATTTTCCATCATGTTCCATCTTGAATAT
The DNA here is from genome assembly GCA_963277665.1 of Viscum album. Classification (NCBI taxonomy): domain Eukaryota; kingdom Viridiplantae; phylum Streptophyta; class Magnoliopsida; order Santalales; family Viscaceae; genus Viscum; species Viscum album. Next base: position 333,426,499 of record OY728128.1, read on the forward strand.
CAATAAATTACCTATTAAATAAACATATAAATGTATATTCATCATGAAATTATAAGAATAAATATCCATTCAATGTACCAACTCAAACTGTCATGAAATTATCTTATCATTTGATATAATCTCAGGTGAAAATAGAACAAGATAAAAAAAGGTTTTCATAATCATTCATAGTCCTGTCAGTAGGCTTGAGATTGAAAAACATGGTGTCCTTGGACAAAAACATTTAATCTAGATAGATCTAGTTGATTAAATGAACCTTGATGTCATTCCACTCTAAACCATCCTATTTTTACTCGATCACCGTCATGTCCTACCATCTCTTACTTAGTCCTTCCTATATAAAGGTGGAACCCTTCACCTTGATTTAATAGGGTGTATCCTTGAACCCAAACAATGTCCCCATTCTTACCAACCACTCCTAAATCACTTGGGGATAATTTGACCATTTTAATAACACTGGTTTCTAGGTAAGGAAATCTTGCGGAAAAATCATTGAAACATCCCTATGAGGTTCCATAGCTAGAGATCGATCATAAAATTGAGGTGGTACTTATCCCAGGTCATGGAATGTCTGAACAATCGCCTCAATCAGATTTGGGACCATTATAGGATTCAATCTCTATGGTTTAACAGTAGCTTCCTCCGGGATCTGATTCTCATATATTATTAGAGTCATTATTCAACACAACTTTAGAAGACAACAAGGAAGAAATCATATTAATACAAAAATAGAGAAACACAAAACATAATTACAACAGATAGAAAAAATGATTTGGATTTCAATATACAGAAATTAAATTTTGGAAAAATACTATAACTAATCCACAAGATGTCTTACCTAACCACATATGGTTAATTAATGTTATTTTTGGTAAGGAATCACCGTGCACTAAATCGAAACTACCTCTTATGTCCCAAAAAGATATCACAAATTCATACTATCTTCAAGAAAGAAGCTAAACCCTGACCATTGATACCACATTGTCACGAACTAGTTTGGGTACCCTAGTAACTCGATAATCAAGCCGATCCTGACATGGCCTGAAGGGAATACTCAATCCCCATGAGTTGGTGACATGCACATGGCATAAAAAAAAGAAATTTAGATTTTTTTTTCGACAAGCATTGGGGAAGTAAATGAGACAAAAAAATATGAATTCCAAAGAAGCTACCTAGGGAGATAAGTACCAAAAGTAAACAATAATAATGGCCCAAAGTAATAAAACCATGTACCAGAAAACCAAAAAACCATCCAAAGTACCAACTTGAATGATACTCACTGAGTCTAATGATCTATAGCTCGAACCACCTCCAAGTGGTGATTTTCACCTACATGAACCTAAAATGAGATAATATACAATCATTTGAAGGTATAGGTAGGGTATGAGATAAAAATCCATGTAGTGTATCAATAAATATATCATAATTGGTTAATATATTTGATAAACCAAATAAGTTAATTTCAATTTAAAACAAACAGGTTTGGAATTTCAAGAGAATAATTTAAACAATTTATTATTTACACATCAAAAGATGGAAATATTTTAGGAAAATGATTTAATTTTCATCTGATTAAATATTTCCATAATAATGTCTCTTTTAAAAATGGATTAAATAAACTCTTTTATTTAAAATATTTTATATAAATAAGAATGCTAGAAAAATAGTCTATAATAATGCAATAAATTCATTTTAAATACAAACTACTGAGAAAAATGGTCATATTCCAAAAAATGTATGATAGTTATAGGCCATAGGGACTTTAAAGTCAAGGTAAAATTATAGTATGTGGATATTTACCGTTGAACTTTGGTTAAAGAGAACTCATCAACATCGGCTAAGGGACGCGGCTTGCTACATTTTTGTTTTGGAACATTGTAAAGCGTAAAGTGATATCCAAATAACTTTCTATATTCCACAGGATTTCATGTTCTCTAATACAAAACAATGATGAGAATTTTATTTTATGAATCATAAAAAATAATTAATCCTATTCTCCATTTCAAATATTCTAATTTTCCTTTTAAAATCTAAAATGGGTTTTGAATAAAAAAAATCTATTTCCCAAGATAAACGCAATGGTTCCTATCAAAACCATTTTAAACTATTTTCACAATATAATAATTTCAATAAAAATTCACAATTAAATTTCACAATACACATTCACAAATAAATTTCAATAATTTAATTTTTCAAAGGATTCCACAAATTTTAGAATAAAAATATAATTCAATAGAATTAGGGTTTTTCGGAATTTTCAATAAAATACAATTCTATAATTAAATTAAACAATTTAATTGACGATATTTCTATAAAATCAAAAATTTAAATTATACAATTTAAATTTAACAAATTTCCATCAGCATAACCAAATTTAAAGGAATAAGGGGTTTTCGAATTTCTTTCCAAAAACTCATTTCCAAACCCCAATTCAATGGAATTTGTTTTTTCCAAAAACCCAATTGTAATCGATTGAATTAAAATAAATTAATAGATATTTTTTCAAAAATTGAAAATATATATTGTTGTTAGTGTTAACTTTAATTGGGTATCATGATTGAACCACCTACCTCGGGATCGTGGGATCAGAAATCATAACACCGTATATGAAAAATACTAACATAGAATGATGAAAATCAATATCTATGTATCAAACCTATGTTTATATCCAAAACAGTGGGGATTAGATCCATAAATCAACACGGGGATTCAAGGAACCCAACAAAAAAAGAATGAGGATGCAAGAGATAGTGATCAGGGTGAGGAAACTGACTGATAGAAGATCAAATGGTGTTCCTCAAGCATTTAATCAATTTCAATAGGTATACGAGGAGCCAATAATACTTTTTCAGAGATCTAAGGAAAGGATAAATATCATATTGGTTCTTACAGTCCAACAGATATTCAAAAGGGGGTTCTTTAATTTTCAATAAAAATTTGGATTTATTGATTAATTGTGCACATGGTTTCTGACTTAGAGCCATATGGATTGGAAAATTATGCGGACTAACCATGTGTCTGTTTAAAATGGGCCACATAGTTTCTCCAAATAGGGGGGAACAACTTGACTAAATATGTGCCAAATGTGAAATATCATGGAAAATTTCCAAATTTTCAAAATTTCAATGCAAACATACCCAAAAAAACCCAACGAAAACATGATTAAAAAGTGGGATTTATGAATACCCGAAAATAGTAATATGATTTCACAAGATTAAAATGAAATATGATTCTTTATATATTGTTAAATTAGGTATATGGTATAAATGTATTCCACAAGAATGATATTTGATGGGTTTGTAATTGATTATATGGTATATCAAAGGAACTATTGATTATTTATTTAAAATTAATAGTAATGAAATCATGACCTATTTGGAAATTTATGTATTAAATATGTTACAGGTGAATATTATCAACATTCTATGTTTGGTGGAGATTTTTTTTAAACATTGAGTAATAGGTTAAAATAATGGGATAAAAATATATTTCCCTATGTATTGAAAAATAGAAATATATTAATATCCCCAAGAAATGAATCATATCTTGTGGATAAAGGTACAACAAGAAGACATTAGTTTGGAAGTGAAGATTCCCTTTATTATAGGATGTGATAATTATAGTTCTCTAAATAATTTTAGAAATATTTTTTTATTCTTTATAAATATATATATATGTCAAGTGATACATTATCAAAAATTTGTTGGATGAAGAAATAATCATGTTTTTAGATTTTCCAAAAAACATTTATTGGACGAATTTACAAAACTACGAATTAAATATACCTTTAATTAATATATAATGTTTATTAGAGTTCATAATAATTATTATAATGTTTATGGTATGGTGTAACATTACAAATCTTACATTTTCATTCAATGTTATTACCAACCAAATAGAATTATTGAAAAAACTAATTAAATATTTTTTTAAATATGACATGAATATCTTATTAAGGGAGAGTATACATTTAAGGGGATTTATTCACATTGGAATGTTTTATTCTAGTATGCACATCACATTATATTTCTACAAAGATATTATTTCATCACATGTCTAGGAATTGGTTATTGATTGAAATTTTAATATAGTTTTTTGAAATTGATAAGAAATTTAAAAATAATAATTTTTATGATATACAAACAAAATTTAAGTGAAACAACCAATGTTTATTATATATTTTATATTCATATATAGAGAATTTAATATATTATTTATAGTTATTTTTATTATTATTAATGAGTTTTACCACATTGGCATATAATATTTTAATTATGATTTTTTTGTATTTCCATGTGATTTAACTTAATTCATTGAAAATGTATCCAGAGTGTGGTTATTGAGACTAAAAGTGTGTTTGGGATTTTATATTTCCCCGAAGGATGTTTTTTTACAAATGATGTACTTTTTTAATGGTAAGGATAAAGTATATATCATTTATAAATTTAGTGTAATATTTTGTTGTTAATTAATTTGTTTTCCATTAGAATAATATTCAAATCCATTGTAATATTGGTTATTTTTTATGGGTTATTGTATTTTATATGTTTATAACATCATATAAGAGGATAGATTATTCTAAGATAATGTCAAGAGGACATTTTGGTTTGAAGATCAAATTTTCATCATAATATAGTCTATTATAATGTGATGATCCAACATAAGACTAAAATTTTGAAACATATAAGAGATAACAATGTAGGTTCTACAGTTATTTTATAATTTGAATCATACCTAAGAATATGATTGATATTTTATATCATGAATCATGGATTAAACTAAAATTAGATGGTTGTAAATTATTTTGTTCATGCATTGTAGTCTAGGAATGAACAGGATGTCCTGAGGGAGGTGATTGTTCCATTAAATACTAGTTCACATTTTATAACCTATCAAAATTAAAAAAAAATATATACATTATTAATAGGCAATATAAATCATCCTACAAGGTATATGTTGATTTGAAAAATCATCATTATATTGAATGGTTATTGGTAATCATTTATGGAAACACCCATATTTATATAATTAAATGACACTCATGTTATGATTACTATAATAAAATTTAAATATCAATTATTTTGTCTATGTGGATACATAATAAAATTATAATACACTTAAATTCGAACTTCCAAACCCCATAAACATATAAATACTAACTAAATTGTCTTTATTGATTCCACCTATCATATTTAAGATAGATGAGTTATGGGATAAGCCTGTTATTGAAATATGACCTCAAAATAGATATTCAGTAATACTATAAAGTTATTATTATATATAGATATATAATAGAGATGTGTGGTAGGAACTAGAAAATAATAAATTGATATAAAATATGGATAAAACTTATGAAAAAGGATTTATACAAATTACAATTTATTCTTGTAGTATGTTCCTCAAAAAGTGATGATAAAATGATTAACATAAATAGAGACAGACTATATTTCTTATTAAAAGTGAAATTTAGTATATTATATTTATTTGTTGATCATATGTCCATATATTCTTTTAGTATCTCATATATATAAGGAAAAAATAGTGGTTGGTTTGGAGAAATTTTGTTATTATTTAATTCCATAGTTGTATTAATCAAACATAAAAATATGTGTTCATTCACTGTTGATAATTATATTATAGATACTTGTTAGCTACATAAGATCATTCTTAGTATCTAACTGTATATTAATATTGAATTATGTTGGATAAAATCATACTTTTTATGATATATTTATATGATGATGTGTTTAATGTTTAATTCCTAATCTATATAAATCTATTTATTTATTACCATTGCTTTTATGATAGTGGATGATACCATGTCATAAAAAAGAAAACATTTATCATTTTTATTGATGATCCTTTTATATCAATTTTTTCTTAAATTAATTTTTAGTAGTGTATATGAAACACTATGCTAGTTATATTAACAATATAAAGGCTCACTGGTGATTAAATATTTTAGTGGTAGCTTTCTTTTTATCATCATTATCGATGATGAATATAAATAAGTAGTAAAATAATAAAAGAAAATTTTATCATTAGTTCACCTACCTTATTAGTGAAAATATACAGTGGAACCATAGTACATCGAGAGTCGGGTATTCAACAGATCATTCAATGTCATTCTTAATATGCTATTCTGTCATATAATATTTTTGATGTTAATCCATGAGTTGAAAATTAATAGGACTAAACCATATTCCATGCAGAGCTTATATCCCATTTTAGGGTATTATATATATATATAAACATACATCTTACTAATGAATAATTTTATATTATTCATTCCATGATCTAACTGTGTTGAGGTGAGATGAATATTAAGGAGTATATCCAATGTTATAACGAGTATAATATAATTTAGTTCTCTTGTTTGGATATGTGTGTTAATGATGATTGTTTAAAATAAATTTTAATTTAATTGTTTTAAGTATGTAGTGTATTATTATAATTTTTTAAATTATCCACATTAAATAGTTTGGTAAAAATCAGATCTAATTAGAAAATTTTGTCTTCATATAGCGACCATTTTGTTATTTGGGTCATAGATTCTAATATTGGGTGTCATAAAATAAAAAATGTAGTTTTAGATGTTATGAGAGGCTCAAGAGGTGTCTTCAGTGGTCAGTTAAGTGTTCAAGTAGTTTTTGGGTGAGATTTCTATGAATTTTAGTTGATGGAATCCAAATGTATGGTGGATGATGTGGTTTGTGATGCGTAATGTTTTTAAAACATAAGTACATTCATGTATAAGTGTAATCCAGTTTGTACATGGGAAATAGGAAATAATAATATATTGTTAAAAATGACTGAAAATAATTTTCGATAATGTTATAAAATAAATTTTTATCAATTATGGACATGGGTGATAAATGAGTCCCAGTAGAAACTTACCTATTAACAACCTCATGTAATAATGAGATTGCTAAATTAACCCTTACATAAAACCAAAAAAAGATTTATTTTTACAATATTTTAATATAATTAAATATAGACATAAAATAGAATTTATAATAAATTGTAATCAATATAAAAAACTGTAAAATAAAATCAATTATATTGAAATAGACAAAGGATTAATTCTTTAAACATTCATAATGTCCCATGCCACTTTGAAAATTAAAACCATAAGCCTAATATCATCAAATGAATATTTAAAAAAATATGAAAATAAAAGTATTAATGATATGAAATATAATAGGATCAGAACATACACAACCCATAGGAAAAAGATTGTGAACATGGATTTTATCTCAGGAAAATTAAAAGTGAGATGAAATTCCCTTACCTTTTGACTGATAGTCTCCATACATGTCCAAAAATACTTTATGATGGTTTTAAAAATATTATTAACATCAAACATAATTTTAATAATTTTTATTATATCATATATTATACATTTATGTCTTTATATTACCCATTCATTAATAATTCCATGTTAATGAATGTTTTTACGTTGTATCTATTTTTTTTATGGTACATGATTTGACTTGTTATTATTTATTGTATCACATAGATCCTGATTTAATTACATATATAATATATAACATGATTTTTATATCATAAAATTCAGAATAAATATATATATATATAAATACTATATATATATGTAATGTAATACATCGTTCATGGAGACAGTAGGTCGTACATATGCATGAACACTGTTTCTATTTTCTTCTAATATAGTATAGATGAAAGTAAATAAAATATAATTATATATATTATTCCAAGAGAATTATTATGTCATATATTTCATACTTATTAATTATAAATATTTTTATAATCATTCTTGAATAGTTAACATAGAAGATCAGTGAAATCATGTTGTAGTGACAATAAGTCGTACGTACGCAGGATTGATGGTATCATCTCCTTAATGGTAAAGGGTTAAATAAATATATGGTATGTTCATTATACTGAATAAATATCATGTAATATTTATTATTTATATCCCTTATATTCATCATTATAGCGATTTTAAAAAAGTATAAATGAAAAATAGTTTTCACCACAACATGGAGACTGTATGTCGAATGTACGCACACATGGTGGAATTATTTTTCAAAGGGTAGGTAAAAGTAGGAATATGAGTGTACCATAATTTTAAAAACATATAAGAATATTTTAGTTTTTTGATTTATGAATTTATTATGTAAACAACATAATAAAAGTAACTATATGAAAACAATCATTGAAAGAGTGGGTAAAACAACTACATATTCTTGGACTGTCTCATTTTTATTCACACAAAATAAATCCTTACGTTGTGTTTCGGCCCAAAGTAATGCCTCTAAAACAAATTAAAAGAAGGTTTTATAAAAAATGATCAGTTTTTGGATGAACTAAATGGATTTATATTATTTAATAAAAGATATGTTGAGGTGCCCTTTTATAAGAGAGGGGAAAAAACTTTTGGAAACTCTCAAAGTATTAATTTATTATAAATTGATTTGTGATTTAAATTAGCTCCAAAGTGAGTTAAAATTAGGATAAGTTGTGTATGAGTTGAAATATTCTCATCCATGTAATTTTAGATATGATTAGATCACAAAATTATCCTTATATTTTATTATTCGCCCTTAGATAAACAATTTAACTATTATCGTGACAATTTGTTTGTTTACACTATAGGGTTAATATAGTTACTATAAAATTAAAAAAACCCCAATTGGAAAATTTCTGAAATATTTAACATTAAACTAGTTATTTGGTCGAGATATAGAATTTATGGAATTTTTAACAATTTAATAAAATATTTTTTTTAAAATCTCATTTATTGTAATTTTGACACTATTTATCATATAACTTTTAAAAAATCAGAAAAAAATAATTACATAAAAAACAATATAAAAACACACCAAATATGTCATATTAATCCATAAATGTTTATTATGGAATTAAATATTTCAAATTATATTTATTGTAATATCATTAATAACATTTATTTGATTCTTCCTAAAATAAATCAATTATTGCATGATCATTGTGTCATAATTAAATTAAATTATTTTATGTCTAAAAAATAGATATAATGTATAATGATGTATATACCCATTTTATTATTCTAATTATTTTTTATATTCAAATTTATGTTACGTATAACCCAATATTAAAAATTATTTAGTTATTAAAAATTGAATATAACACTTTTAACTCCCTTTTTAAATATGAAATAAACAATTTCCTAATCTCGCACAAGTGGCATAAAAAGGATAATATTTTCTAAATTAGGAAGATTTTGGTAGAAAAAAATCCACGTTAATTAGGAAAAATGTTAGGGTAATTTTATATTATTATAATATTATTTTTACCTTTAATTACCATATTTACCTTTAACATTGATAAATAAAGTACAAAAGTAACTAATTACCAAAAATTATTTGGTTCCTATTTGACAAAAAATTTTATACTGATTACAAACATGTGTGTTTATTTTTTTGAATTCAATTCGATGAATTGGTAAAATTATGTTTAATGCTAATCCTTCAAATGTGGCTAGAAGGTAGGTAAAAGAGACGTCCAAAAGTTAAATAAATTTTTTAATACAATTCTATTATAAAAATAAATCCAATGACCGAAATTGGATTAATTTATTTATTTATTATCTATTTTTTCATTATAATCAATTTAATGTAAAGTAATAATATAAATGAAAATGTTGGTTTTTAACAGCAATGTAGTATTTTTTTCACTATTCATCCAAAATTGAATTTTTTTTAGAAAAATACCAAAGACTCATCCTAACATAATTTATATATTAGGAATTAAAAAATTATTTCTATTTTACAAAATGAAATTTCTATGAATGTCTAAAATTAATTTTATTATTGTTCAAAAAAGTCCATAAAATGTAGTTTCTTTTAGAAAATAATATTTCTAATCATAATAATATTTTACCAAAACTTATAAATTTCCTTATAAATATGTTTCATTTCTATGAAAATAATATATATATAATTAAAATATTATTTATTATAATTTATATTATTATATTTAATGGATAATTTATAAATATTAAATTGAAATCTTATGATACTAATGTGTTGTTTCGTAGAAACTCAATCTTGCATGTAACACATGAAATGTCAGTGTTTCGTGCAATATAATATATTTAATATATTTAACAAGATAGCGTACTTTGAAATCTCAGGGTATTACACATTAGATGACATGATTGCGTTGATGAGTTATCCACAATTTACTATTATAGAATCTTATTTAAATAAATACTGAATTGAAGAAATTAATTATAAAATGAGGGTTTTAGTATCATTTCAAACAGTAGATAAGGGAACTGGCTATGGGTATCCTTTTCAGGTTCCCTCATCTATTTAGTATAGATATTCAATGATTCCCTCTAGAACATTATGGGATTTACCATAAGGTGTATCTATAGTTATGTTAACCATTAATGCATGCCAATTTTTTTTATTTTCAAAATATTTCATCATTTATTTCAAAAAATATCTATATTCATGAATTTTGATAGATTTTGGTGAATCCTACTTTTAACCATTATATGGTGATATTTTCATTTTTTATAGAGAGGATATTGAGGGGTCAAACAAAAGGAGTTTCATGCAATTTTATTAAGGATAGAATATTAAATATAGTTTTTTATTAACATCATAGTTGAATTCAATAGATTAATGTATCAATTTCAATGGATAGGGCTTTAGTGGACTTGGGTTTAGTTGTGTATCGCAAGTTACTCACACCCCAATGCCTAATGATTTAGTGTTGTTACACAATCGAGTCAGATATTCCCTGAATGACCACAAAATTATAAATTACGGAATTAGTCTTTTTTAAAAAAGTAAATTAAATATTTATGTGTTTTATAATTTAATTTCATTATTTTTAGTGGAATATCTAATTTACATGGGTGAGATAGTGATTGATAGGTCCTACTTAACATTGGTGGTCATGTTTCACATAAATGGAATAACATTCACTATTTTAGGAGGTCCATAAACATCTCCCAATGGTTAATTCATTTTTTTTGTATCATGTGATATGTGATCTCCAACATATGTGTTACTAACCATGAACTAATAATATATTATTTATTTGAAATCCATTAGAGTATAACTATTGTATTTAGGGCAATTATGTACCCTTATACAACAATATTATGTTTTGGCCGCCAATAGTTTTTTAAAAAAGCTTAAATATGTGACAAACGATATATAGACCATATAAATGTATGAATTCAATGAATTGACATCTAGTTCATTGGAATAATTTCCCATATTTCCCTCTTATAAGCGAAATGTGTTCTAATAGATATAGTTGTCCTAGTTATATGAAATATGGAATATAATTTTACCATATAACCTATTGGTTAGATTATTATCACGTGGAATGAGTGCTTCTCCTCCACTATTATGTGTATATCATGACAAACTATAAAGAAATAAAATTATTTATATGTTTTGATAATGATAACCATCCATTCTTAAATATTGAAATTTACATGGTTAGTTTAGCATTCATTTATGTCTCTTCCAGAAATGTATTGTTTGTGTTTTCAATTAGGTAATAATGAAATCACTACTATATTGAAGTATTCCCTAAAAATTTAATTATGATCATGGTTCTAGAGCAAGGAAATGAGGTTTTAGAATCCACAATGTCACTCAATAACATGAAATATCCTAAGAAACTATAATGGATGCCCTATTCTAGTGATGTATCTGAAGAGAATTAGAGTAACAAGATTGTGATTTTATATGATAGTATAGATATTATGTTGAAAATATGTATTATGCATGAGAGGAAAATCTATGAACTATTTATTAGGTAAGGTGAGATCCAACACTTGGGATACTAGAAATAAAATTTGGAAATTGAGATGCTGGGAAAGTTGATAAATTTAGAACCACCTATAATTAATTTACACAAAATTATAAAATTTTATTGATATCCCATATTATAATATGATGAATAACTAACTGTTTATAAAATGATTATAGTTTGGGGTCATATCTATCTAAAGATAAGATATTATTCTGAGGTGGTGAAATTATTACACTCGGAGATTTTGTGTGAGATATTTTTAAGGGGGGGGGGGGGGGTACTAATCACCACTACATTATATTTTATTGAATATTTTTCTGACGTGGGGTTCCAATCCATACTGTGTGGTGATAAATGTATTGGTTCATTAGTGGAGTGATATTATCCCTGTATGGGTGATATATAATGATATATGGTCATGATGTTATCCCACCATTGACATACGATTGTATAAATTGTGGGAGCTATTCTGATGGTCACATATGATTTTATAATGGGATATTTATATTACCCCTAATATCATATAGTATATGATTTTCTTTCTAGGAGTTGATGTGATTCACCCTAGCCTTTGATCTGTCATATTCATAGAAATTTTCTAGTTGAAAAACTATAAATTGTCACACCCAAGTGACTTTGATATTGCACATGAGTATGAGAACTATTTTTCTATAGATGTTTATTATTGAGAGCATATTAGAATTGTTATGGATGATTTAAACTTATTATGTTAGACTAATAGTCATAGGTGTATTAATTATTTATACTCACACACTTATTGGGATTCCATGAAACATTTTTACACATTAAAACCATATGATAACTTATATAATTATGGTAGAGACAATAAATTTGATGGTTGAGTTGGATTGCATTGATAGATTGTAATTTTGGTATCATGCCATGACATAGGATTAATGTGTGGTTTTTATATTAACCCATTTACATTTGATCTGAGAATCATGTGATATAACCTTTGAAAATAGTGTAGATATCTGACTTACTCACACAAAATGTAAATTGATTATTCTACATTAATATGTGTCATGTTATTTAATTATTTTTATATTTGGTTTTCATGTGTCATTAATTTTATTATTTATTATAATAAAAAGTATTATATTTTTTAATGTTTTTATACTATAATATTTGGTTACATTCTCCCTAGGGTAGAAAATTAGAGCTTTTAATACAGGTTGAGAGCCACTATTTTTTTGAGGATACATTCCGGAGTTCATTTATATCTTTTATATCATTACTATTGAATGTTTTATTTTAGAATAATACAAATTATTTTCCCATAATTATATTTTTATTATACTATTTTTGATATTACATCATGAAGGTATTAATAACATAACATTTAGGTTGATGTTGTATTGTGTTCTTGGATAGTTCCATTCTATGAATTTAACCAAATTACAATGGAATTGGGATGAATAACTATGTTTTTGAGGTAAATGGTGGTTTGGATATTGTTGAGTATATCAATTTTGACATATTGTATTATAATTTTACCAATCGGCCAAAGTGGAATTAGGTTTGAGTTTTTGAATCATATAATTTATGTATGAACACATTAAACATTTATATGTGTGTCATTTTACAATGTTTATATTAATAAAATTTTTTATGGTTTATAAAGATTCAATATTCCAATATTTCATGTTTAAAAAAAATATAATGTTCATATTATTTTACTTAATAAAAGAAAATAGGGACAATTTTACTATTATAAATTATCACTAGGTGATTTTGTCTTAATATATGTCGATGGTAATATATTATGTATATTTCTTTCTCTATTTTAATTAGATGTTGATAACAGGTTCATGCTTATGTGTGGACCACTATCTCTATAAATGGTTTAACAAATTAATTGCATTCACCTTTTATGGATGACTGTAAATTTGAATATAATAAATATATTTAATATTTATACATTATTGATAATTAGGATTTGGTGGAATAGTTATAAAAATTTAAGGACCTAAATTTTCTAACTAAAACATTCATGAAATATGAAACAATTGATAGATAGATACAGTGTTTTTACTAAATAATTATTAATAAATATGTAATGAATTTTTATAAGTTAAAAATTGATTATATAATGGGATTGAATATAGTCTTATAATAATGTTTTAATATATTAAAATTTATTATATAAGAGGATTTATAACTTTTGAAGAAATATTTTCTTATGGAAAGGGTTTTACTTTATAATACCATATTTATTGGGATTTTTATTCATAAATTTATTGTGAAACAATTATATGATCTATCTCTAAAAAGTCATATGTATTAACCTTTATTCTAGTCATGTATTTATATGATATGTTTTATTTTCTTTACCCCCCCCCCCCATTTGTGTAGTCAATATGTCAAAATATTGTTTTTAATGAAAGCTCACATTGTTGTACAATTTAGTTGGGAATTTTTTATTTTTCTTTCCATGTTTTCATTAAAATAATTTAATTATTTTTTAGCATTATTATATTATTATTTAAAGGCATTTTTATTCCATTTTAATATATATATATTTTTTAAAAAGGAATATTTTGGACATTTTCCAAATGAGTTAATTTTTAGTTATTACAGAAAATGTGAAAGGAGTCATTATTTTAACATTCACAAATTGAATTGAATTTCCAATCATCGTGAAAATTAAATGCATTGAAAATTACATTTGAATATTCAAATGTTAAAATTCATTGCAAAACGTTCTCTTACTATGTTACATATTTTTGAAATATTAATATTTTATTTCAAATTGAAAATGGTGTTTTCTTAATGAAAATTTGAATAATCTTATAACGGTATTTTTCATCCATGATAAAATCCTTTGATGATACATTCGATTAAATGGGGATATGATTATTCGATTTCATCCATATTATTTATCTAGAAATTTTTTAGTGATGATGATTAAATATATGTATATATATATATATATTCTTCTTTTCAACATATTAAGATATTATGATTGATAATTATTTTGATATTGTGTCATACATATGAATGGATTACGATTATATGATGGGGTGTTAGTTATAACCCTAAAATCTATTGGGTAAATATTAATGTTTTTTATGATCAAAGTGAACATGGGAGGTTATCCAAAGAACAAAAATGGTATAATTCTTTTTATCAAAATCCCATAACAGGGTACACATAAGGTTATCTCAATCCCAAAAGAGGTTACATTGGGAGTTATACTCGCCCCAAATGATGTTACATATGAGTTTATATAAACCACGAAGTAGGTACAAAGGAGGTTAGAGTAACCAAAATAAATAATGAATTTATTTTCAGGTATCCATGAAATAAAATATCCTTAATTATGATTATGATATAAATTTTTACACACTATTAAGCAAGATCTTATATAAATTTTATACTCTCATTGTTAAAGTTCATTTATTTATTTATTATTCATGTCTTATAAACTGTCACAATTTATTCCAAGAATTATGATTTTTATATATCTACTATCGGGTATGATTTGACAATGTTAAAATCATGTTCACAAACCCTTATTCTCATGTTATGCTTAAATGATCATTGATATTGCTCCAAATTAGACTTAATGAGAATCTGAATTCACCATTTATTACTTTTTGTTGTCCCCAAGATATAAAGAATGTTTTTGTATGATATTTCTAATAAGGGTTCTAGTATGAAGAAAAATATTGTAGATAATTAATAACATTTATACATCATTTGTGTACATATCCAAATTTCGAAAGACACTAAAAAATTATGGTTCTGGCCTGAATTTTAATAATATATAATGAATATTCATTAAATAATATATATAATTTGTGTACAAGATATTTTCATCACCTCGGATCTATTCATATATTATAATTTTATTTAGTTTTTATAAATACTTCTTAGATAATACATGTTAACTATTATTTGGGAATGATGGTCAGATGGATGAGGAATATATTGATTAAAGGTTCATTTGATGATCAATTCTAAGAAGAGTTGTATAATTTTGGATTAAAAGTGTGCCAAGATGAGTTCCATGGAGTAATAAATATGTTTTACATTATAACACTCCACAGAAGCTTGAAATATGGATATGGTTTTGGAATAAATGATTTCCTTCTTGTACATTAACAACGATTCATCATACTATTAAAATATGTGGAATTATGATGATATTAATAGAATATACATGGATCATGTTTGTAATATCCCAAATTAGATTACAATTAATCTCATGGATAGAATAATCACCACATGGCCTCAAGCATGCCTACCTAAATACCAGAGGCTATTGAGTAGTATCAAGGGTGAAATTGTTGTTTAGTGGGGAGACTTTACCCACATAATCATAGTAGAACAACAGGATAATAGAATAAAAACAATTCAATAGTGGAAGAAATAAAGAGATGAAAGATAAATAAGTGGAAGAATAATATAATATTTTAATAATAGCAGCCCAAGGCAATTTATAAAAAAAATTCATGTTAGTCAATGTGATGTTACATATCTGAAAGAAGTAAAAAATCTACCATGCTTTACTATACAGTACAAAATAACCAAAAGAAAATAGGCCCCACGGGTGATATCTATGTGCATCCCAAGCTCTAGTTCAGTCCTTTTCTCATAACACTTGTGTAAAATAAACACATCAAACTACCTAAATCATGAAAATATAAGGCTTACTCATTTACCAAGGGTACCCAATTATGGTGTGAGATAATAATCATAGTAGGACAGAACCCATGGTGTCTCGCCCAATCCCAATAGTGCAATATAAATTCAACCATGTGCGAACATGTATATAAAATTTAATGTAATACAATTTAACTAAATACCCAATTACATACTTCATCCCTCGGTTGGTGTCTAAACATGTAACCAGTTCATAATTTGATTATCACTAGTTTATAAATAAGTCACATGATAATAATTGTAAAGTTCTAAGATGTAACATGTCAACCTATAATGGTATTTAATAATGATATTCTAATGTAAAAACCAAGGAAACTTAGATATCAAGTATCACCATATCCGAAATAACTATATCATAGAATGGGGGTAAGAGTTTTATATAAGGATAGTATTGCAATGCATTGAACAATAATATGCCTACTTAGTCTAAGGAGTGCATCCAAGGATAAACTAGGCTGGGAAATTATTGGGCCCGGTGTGCTTTAACCATGGCACCTACATTTCCATGTTAGATCCATTAATTGCATCCAAGTAATCCTATAGTATTACATGAGTTATCCTATGGTGTCATACTAAGAATCCAATTTTAGACAAGGATTAGGTTCTAGGTGGGTCTCAACCAAAGAAAGACAAATCCTTGAATTTTGAATGTGGTCCCTCAGTGCTCAAGGAATTCCCTTTGGAATCCAATATAACTTTGAGTCATTCTAATACTATTTTGATAATGAAGTCATAAATAATTCATATTGTTCAAGATATTACCTTTCATTACCGTGACATTGCAAATTGGGCATGCAACCATTTAATCAAGTCATAATTTATCGATAATTCCATTTCGTTCAAGCCTCCCCCTTCATTAGAATGTCAATGAAATATAGCTTATAACCAATAATTTTATCAATTTAAGGAATATTAAATAATAAAGGTTCACTTCACTACCTTTCATTAAAACGGTAAGGGGTGCTACATACATGTAACCAATTATTCATTCATGAACTTATACCAGTCCATGGCATTCGTACACGTGAATCCATGTATCACCCAATGTATAAGTATGATAGACCATTGAGTCCATCCATAGAATTCCTAATTTGGAGTCCATGATTCACCCAAGGTGTGATTATCATTCAATACATTCAAAATAATTTAATTAATTTACATTAAGGCTAATCATCATGCATTATCCATTTCATTTAATTAAATTCATTCAATTTTCCAAAACATGTCAACTGTATTTATTAGGATCAATAGATCACATAGGATGTGTAAATGGAAAAAATAGATCAGCTACATAGGTAAATTCCAATATAAAAACTGGTCTATGTGATTAAATGATCCCTTTGATCTTTAATCATTTAAAAAGGAAAACTCTATTTTTTAATGCCATTAATGGACATGTAATAAACCAGACATCTTCCAAACATAGGATCAAGCCATAAATATATATGACTAAAACAATCCAAAAAATAATAAATGTTTAATAACTATGTTTTATCTTGAAGAAAATGAACCTCCATTGGTGGGATTTTATTATAAAATCCTGATTTTTCTTATAACACAATAATTTATTAAATTTTACATTTAAATCATGAAACATAAAAAAATTCCAGTTTATGTGACATTTAATCTTTCGAATTCCCTATATTAATTAAAATCTAACAATAGAGAAGTAAGAAATTAATTAATGGTTAAATAAAATTTGAGGAAGTGGAATGTGACCCTGGTTTAAAGTGGAACCAATCCTAATGCTTTGGATCTTGATTCTTTTCTACTGTAAGATACTACTACCAACTGGCACACACATACATTCATATATATTGTCACGACCCAACTCTACCTAGGCTCGAGCCGCATCATGGTCCTAAAGCGCTGCCAATGGATCGCACCGTTGCGATCCTCTCGGAAAAGTACACAAGATGAAATTTTCACTTGTCCGAAATGGGCACCCGATGAGAAAGCTGTAAATCACCGCCAACTCACAAAATGGCCCTCGCGGGGCCCACTCCAGTGTGTGGAATTAATGAGTTACTATTGTGCTAATGCAATTCCCTCGAGAAAACACCCATAATAGACTGGTTGCACACCCCTAACGGACAACTGATGAAAAAGTTACAAAACGCTGCTCACAGCTCAACAGACGGGCCGTGGGGCCCACTCCTCAACTCTAGATTCAATGCTCGAAACCACACTAGAAAACTATGGCCCAACTCCAAGGTCGCAATGCCACTGACGGTGCTCAAAATGGACATCAGATATTTCTGCGCCGCCCAAAACAAGAACCCTCAAAAAAATGCCAAACCATTTAACGACGCGTCTTGCCACCAAGGCCCCCATCCTAGGAGTTAAAACCCACAAAACCATGTCAAAATATACGCCTTGATTTAAAGGATGTGTCGCCATATATGGTGCCCAAATCGGATGGCCTTCGGATGATTTATGATATATAAATCATTTTCATAATAATAATAATATTAATAATATTACTATTATTATCTTAACCCACTTTTATATATATATTTTTTTAAAATAGACCAGCTAGGATGGCGGGTCTTCTTCCTCACTCTGCCCAGCAAGACCCATGCTTTGTGTGTCCTTTCTCCCTCTTGCAGACCAGCTTCGGCCGATCATCCTTGACAAACCAGCAGGACCTGCGGGTCCTGCTTCCTCCACACGCCCGAGGCCATGCCTCGGGCTCCCCCTCGACCACAGCGGCCGGTGCCCCCTGCATCTCACCAGTGCCACCTCACTGTGGACCACTTCGCAAGACTGGATGAAGCCGCCTCACCCTAAAGACCGCTGCTACCCTGCTACCTAACGTCCGCACCGCCCACTCCTCTGCCAGGACCCTCACCGGACTGTCGTCCCAGCTTGCCGGAAAACCCAGAACCACCGGAAAAACACCAAAAACCCCCTGACCTTCGTTGGACAACTAAGAATGCCTCAGGACACAAATTTACAAACCGAATTAAACGATGGAAAGATCAAAAAAATATCTATGTAAACATGATATTTTCTCGATGAAATAAAAACAATTTGACACATATAATTCCTGCTCCAAGGAGATGCATAAATTAATATAAAATTGAAACCGCAACCGCCTACCTCTTGGGCGTAGCCCAAAGCTTCGTGAGCATTCATCCTTCACCGGATTTACCTATGCCTTGTGGAGGAATGTTGGAGGAGGGTTGTTGGGGGAGCTCCATTGTTGGCAGCTCCTTCTTCGAGGAGGTGCAAACGAAGAAGAGGGGGGTGGTGTTTTGTTTAAATAGAGAAAGATTAATTAAAATGTTTTAATTAATTTATGCTCAAAATGAACCTGCACCCGAAAATATTGGCGGGGTCAAGATTAAACCTCACCTAGGGTAAAAACCTCATCCTAAGCACAATAGAGGTCTTAAAATTCTAATCTGTGGCCCTATTCAAAATTTATAAAATTTAAAGACGAAGGCTGCTAAATTACGAAAACACCCCTGGTGTCATTTTTCACAGAAGGCCCGCGCCTGAGAATGTTACACCCCATATAGGGTAAACGCACACTCCGGACTCAATGGTGCCCTCGGTTTTCCAATCTGAGGTACCTTTTAAGAGATACTTTTTTTTAACCATTAAACGAATAAATTAATTAATTATTTATCAGTTTAATGTTCTGTTAATGGGCGAGGGGTCCCAAAGTCCTGCGATGACATGTTTTATGTTGTTTCTAGGGTAAAAACCCCATTACAGAACCATCTGTACATTCAGATTACTGATCTAGATCATCGTTTTGGATTTATCCAATTGATTTGGTGTTCCCAGTGTGAATGCACTGAAAATTTAATTCTGGCCACACCGGGGCTCGGAATCGCATGCCATATGAAGGCGCTGCTCTTGAATAACATCAGGAATATTTCAAAGACTTTTATAGAAAAAACTGGGTTCTAATATATATATATATCCTTAACTAAATGCACATATTTCCTTGTGCCATGGGGGAACATGTACATGGAAGATATATATATTTATATCTACACATACCTTTGTATGTGAGTGCGGACCTTCAAAGATGATCCAAACTTGTTACAACATTAATAGGAACTAAAAATTAATGTTTAAAGTACCAACACACGTCAAATCAATTAACAATAACTCATAAATTAAAAAACCTCCAAATATAAACTAAACAACATCAATGAATGAAGGTAAAAATCACCTTAAACCATTGTTAGTGAACCAAAATGAGCCGAACCACTTCACCTTTGGCAGCAGTTGTCGCAACACGCATGAACATGACCCCAGATACCATTTTCATTCCCTAATAATAGAGATGAAACTGAAAATTTATTTATCAATAACCCTAGGTTTTGACAGAAACTCAAAGAGCAAGGGATAAAATGAATAACAGCTATAAAAAAGGGATAAGAGGAATAAGAGACACTATATTTGTGATTCGAAGGGAAATTGGGGATAATTCAGTAGAAAATCGGTGACGAATGGAAATAGGACAGGGGTGTCATCATTCGGCCAGAGTGAGCCCAAGGGGGGTCACATTGTATGGGTTTGAGTGGAGATGGGTGAGGGTTTAGTTTAGGTTTCTATTTTTATTTATATTATTTTAATATAATTCATTTTCATAAAACAAACCCCCCTACATGGTTTGACCATCACGGTTTTCGAATCTCTGCGAAAACTGTGTGGTGCACATTGAGTTGCTACTGCCTACAATATCACACCATGTGGGCTATGCACATGATTTAGAAAAATGTGTGCATCCCTTGTGCACTACCACTTCCCCATTTTAATAATGTATCATGGTTTCCAATTGAGTGAAACATAGTTTCAAACAAACTATGTGCCCTCTACAGGTCCTTCAAAAATTTGATTTCCAAGTTTGGTGCACCCAAAATCACATGAGACACATGGAAAACTTAAAAAGCCTTTACCCAGGTCTAAAAACAACACTTTGTAAGGTTCCATATCTTGAAATTTTCTTTCAAAACATAGCTTTAATTTTAGCCTGCCAGTAAATGACATAGTTTAAAATCCCTAGGATTTTTTTCTGGATCAAAAACAAAAAAATCTATAATCTCCCAACCTTAAAAATTATCATTCCAGATAAGCCTTAAAAAATGAAAATATTACAAAACCAACAAGGTTTGTGATTTTTTTTCAAACGGTTTTATTACATTTACAATACCCAGCAAACCATTAAGCTCTTATAAAGCATTCCACACTTAAGCCTTTACAGCCGGAGAAAACTTTTTCTTTCAAACTAAAACACAGAAATGGAACATACATGACATCGTTAAGATAGGGACACAATCACATCACTATATCCTTAAACATAAGGCCTCATGTTCCCCCCACTTTTGTTCCTTTACCTGAAAAATGGTCAATTTTGAGCCACAGTACCTCCACCATCAGAAGATCAAAAAAAAATTCATGTCCTAAACGTTCTAGCAATTCTTATCACGCAATTCCATTAAAATGGAATAGATAATCTTGACCAACCTAACAGAAACTAGTTACTCAAGATTTCATAGAAGTTACTACTGACCCTAAAACCACATTCTCTATAACCAGGACACGTGATTTAAAATTATTCCTTATTATTATAATCCTTGAACTAAAAGATGTGAGAATGAGTCATGCCACATAGCCGACATATATCTATGATGTTTGTCTTAGGTGGCTGGTGAAACTCAAAATAAATAGCTAGAGTTTTGGACTCCAAAATTGGCTTTCCTAAATAGGATCCTTGAAATAACTAAGGACTTATCAAGCCTAGAGAATAACCATGTGTCATCATGTAACACAAATAATGCTCACCCAACAAGCTCAACAACATAATATTTTAGCATAGTGTAAGACTGATTCTCTCTTAGTGAATCTAGGGAGACATCAAAATATGTGACATTCACATCTCTTATGAAGAGAACAGTGATAGTATTGAAACATTTTCTAGTCGATAGAAGATAGAGACTAACCACATCAATGTCATGCTTCTAAGAAAGTGAAAACATACAAAAAACAAAACAACCCATCGGTATTTAATCAAATAGACTATTTCCAAATGGTCTCTCTTGGTTTTTTTCCTTATACATGAAATGATATATGTACCACGTTCAACCTAAAAAACCCCACCTAAAATTTTTTCTAGTAATAAAGGAAAGGAAACTTTCCGCTCATACGAACACTAGATAAAAAATTTAAATGAACATGTGATGCTTCTTTGAGGCATGATCAAAGCATCAAAACTAACAAACATGGCCAAGTAATAGGATTGGAGAGTAAAAATACCCATGTATCCTAAAAGACATCCCGAGCATTGAGATGAAATTGATTCTTTAACACCAAGACACTCCACTATGGAGATGACTTGAGGGTAATCCTATAGCACAAGAGATTTATTCAAAGTTTTATTTTCTTATATGACCATTATCTCGGATGACGCCATACAGATTCATACATCAGTGAAGAACAGAAAATATCAAAGGTCTAACCAAGCAACCGACCATGCCCATGGAATGTCGAAATAGGTAAAAATGAGCATTACCCAATGCTCACACCCATAAAAAATTCTAAATAAAAACATGAAAACCTATCCGAACAATGGAATCATTTGAAATTGAATTTCCTACCTAGGACAACAGAACCATAACATCACCAAATTTCATAAAGGCCATGGTAAAAGAAGAGTATCAGACTCCCGGTGTTCAACAAACAACATGCTATTACCTTATCAAGAATAACATCAACCCTAACACCAGGTCACACTAAATGAAGTCCCTAGACTCAAAATATGATCCTCTATGTCATTTCTAAAGAAAATAATACCTATGAAAAACACTTGTGCTTTTGTTTCGGGGAAAACCAAATAAAAACATTAACTACACTTACAAGAGGTTTTGAACAGAAGACACTAACTATGGGTTCTGTTCTCAAGGAAATTAAATTTATTCAAATTTTAAATCTTCAAAGATTTAAATGATTTAACTAATAAATAAATGAAGAATACAAAAGTATATAAAAATTATTTTTACACATAAATAATTCATATAAATCCCATATTTATTAGGGAATTAAAAAAAACTCATTTTTAATATTTACAGTGACTTAAAATGTTCCCATTTTAACAAAACTAGGACCATCAAAATACAGCCCAATATCAGTTGTCATGTCACTAAAATATGATGCACCAATATTGGGTCATCTCTTTAGTTACATGTCCCAACTAATCTACTTGGGTCCAGTTTCACATTCTAAAAGGTAATCAATTTTAGTTCATACAAAAACTAAATTTACATTTACATTTATAGTTATTTAGAAATACATCATGCATTACTTTTAATTTGTTTTAAAAATTACCAATTTATGAAACACCCATAGAATTTATAGATTTAATATTAGATCCCAGTCATTGACATAAAAATCAATTCATAATTTAACATTGTCACATACAATAGTCTAGTTATCTGGGTGGTTATATACCAACCAATAAAGCACCCATACACTTTATAGTTTGACATTCAGATCCCATTTACAAACCAATTTGTCTTTATTATTTAAATTTTAATAGCCTTTTACAATGTTTTTAATACACGAGTTACCTTTTCCTGACTATAAGGAACTCACACACCTTATAAATGTGAATAGATTTCATCATAACAAAAAACATTTAATTCAACCAAATCAATCAATTATATATCAATGTAATCTAGCAAGTCACTACAAGAAGTTAACACAAAGCAACATATTGAAATCATATATGCATAGAAATTAAATCAAATAAGAATGTTACAACAAGAAATAAACACAAAAGAAATGATAATGAATTAACTAAATAGGTATAAATCTAGAAATGAGATTTTTCTCAAGGTACACAATCCAAAATCAAAATCATCTTATATATGCAACTACATTACATGTCATATAGATGGAATGTGAATTTCATATGTGTCTAGTATGATTAATGTAATTAAACTTATTTGGAAAACTAGGCCATGGGTAAAATTACCAAAAACACATAATTTAATAATCAAGGGATATAAAAAATTCACTCACAATCAAATCATATCAACTATAACATCATACAGCATGAAAAAAATTTCACAGTCCTAACCTCTTATTCATTTCTCAATGTGGGGTGATCAATCCCAAGAACGACTATTAACCAAGCACCGACACATTTATTTTTCCCTATCTATCAATAAAAAATAATAAGATGAAGGAAAATGTTTCGTATGATACCACTTTTTATCATCCAAAACTGCCATACAATAAAAAATGTGGTCACAACTATTTCCAAATAGCCTCAAGCGCACCTCCCTATATGTTAGAGGATACCAACTACATGTGAGGGTGACATGTTGGTTCAGTGGGGAGACTATAGCCTCATCCTTAGAGTAGCGCAACATTATAATAGAATAAATAATAGTCAACACTTGATGTACTAAAGAGATGTAAGAAAAAGCAGTGAACTAATAACATAATATTTGAATAACAATAGGCAATTACAATTTATACAAAACATGAATTCATGTTAAAGTGATGTTATATAAATGAAATCAGTAAACAATTCAAAATTATTTACAATTATGTAAAAAAATAATGCAAATACCGCAAGCCCCATAGGTGATCTCCATGAGTTTCCCAATCTTCGGTTCAGTCTTTTACTCCTAACTCCCAGGTACAAGAAATACAATAAATAACCTAATTTCAGAAAATATTACGTCCAATAAGTTACCAATGATACCAGATTAGGATGTGAGATTATAATATAAGTACTCCACCACCCATAGTGTTTATACCAATCTGGAAAGTGAAATATAAATTTAAAAATTCGTAGACATTTATATACAAAGTAAATTAGTACAATGTAACTAAATACCTATGTACCTGATCCATCCCTAATCTAGTGTATAAACATTTAAACAGTTCATTATTTTATTGTTACAAATTTATAAATATGTCACATGATAAAAATATTGAAGGTTTTAAGATGTAAGAAGGCAACATTTAATGGTATTAAATAATGAAGTTCCAAGGTTATAACCAAGGCAACGATGACCATAAGGGTAACTAACATAGTAATGACTATAGCCCAACATGGGTGTAATAGTAACATCTAAGGATCATAGTCCATGGAATTGTATAATATGATGCCTACTAATTGTTTGGAGTTCATCCAAGGTAAAATGAGGCCAAGTAAGGACTTGAACTGATAGAATTTTACCATGGAACTTACTTTTCGATGCTAGATCCAAGGATTGTATCAAAAGAATCCCGTAATACTACATGAGGGATCCTAGAGTGTTCTACTATCCATCCATAGTTAGATAAGGATTGGGTTCTAGGTGGGTCTCAGCCTAATAAATCTGAATCCTTGAATTCAGAATAGTTTCCTGAATTGCTCAAGGAATTCCCTCAGGAATCCAATGTAAGCTCGAGTATGGACACTCCTATTTTAATAATAATTCCCTAAATAATTAATAAGGTATAGGCCAATACCTTTTATTATTGTGACCATGATTATTGGGCATAGAAACATTTAATCAAGTCATAATTAATCAATAAGTCAATTTAGTTCTGGCCTTGACTTTCATTAGTTTGACAAGTACATAGAGCTTCCAACCATTCATTTAAACCATTTAAGGAATCATCAATAATCATGGTTCACATGACTATATTCCATTAACATTGTAAGGGGTTCTACAAAAAAGTAACCAAATATTCGTTTATGATCTTAAGTTCATCCCTAGCATTCAAACATGGGAATCCAAGTATCACCCAAGGTATAAGTATGATAAACCATTGAGTCCATCCATTTAGTTCCTTTCTAAGAATATATATGTCACCCTAGGTGTTAATATCATTTAATACATTTAAAATAATTTAATAAATTTATTTAAAGGTAAATCATCAATCATTAAGCGTTTCATTTAATTTAACTCATTAAATTTACCAAAACATGTCTATTGTATTTATATAGATCCATGGGTCACTTAGGATGTTTAAATAGAAAAAGGTAATCACCTACACATGTAAATTACAATTTTTACACAATTCCATGAACTTAGACGGTGCCTTGGTTGTTTATTCATTTAAAAAGAGAAACTCTTTTTTCCTAATTCTACTAAAGGAAATGTAATAAACATGCCATATTCAAAAAATATCATCAAGGAATAAAAAATATCATTAAAATAATACAAACAATAGTAATAGTCAAATAATTACTTCTTAGATTGAAGACAATGAACCTTCATTGGAGGGGTTTTATTATAAAATATTGATAATTATTAACACACAATAATTTATTACATTTATCATTTAAATCATGAATCATTAAAAATTATCTATTAGATGATTTTAATCTAATTACTTCACTACATTAATTAAAATATAATAAAATAGTAGTAAGAAATTAATTAATGGATAAATAATGTTTTTGGACTTGTAAAGGGCCCATACCTTAAAGGGAAACCAAGACATACAGTTTGTCTCTTGACGCTTTCTATCGAGAAGTAGCTGATACTGACTTGCACACACGTACATTCATATAAATATATATACATATATCTGTAAACTAATGCATGTAATTCCTAGTTCTATGAGTGAATATGTATATGGATGATATATTTATTTATATCTCTACAAACCTATTTTTGCGAGCACTATCGTTCAAATTCAATAAAAAATCGCTACAACATTAATACGAATAGAAAAATAATGCTACATTGACCAACATGTCTCAAATTAATTATAGGAAGTCATAAATTACAAAACACCAAATTGTAAATTAATATACATTTATGAAAATAGGAAAACCCCACCATAAACTATTGGTGGTGATCTAAACCGAGCCGAACTCTTCGTATTCGGTGGCAGTTTCTGTAACTTACATGAATGCAAACCGAGACACCATTCGCATACCCTAATACCAGGGAAGAAATAGAAAATCTATTTAACCCTAACCCTAGGGTCTAGCCAAACCTCACTTGGTGATATATATACTGAATAATGGATAGAAACAAGAGAGAATAGGAAGAAGAGACACTACATAGGTAGTTCAAAGAGATAACATGGAGAATCCAACCGAATATTAGAGAAGAAAGGCAGTCAGAAGGGTGTTTTATCATAGAGACAACATGGACCCAATAGGGGGGGGGTTGTGTCATGTTGATATGAGGTTATTAGGGTGATGGTTTAGTTTAGGATTTTAATTTTAAATAATTTAATTTCCTAAAAAAATTGTTCCCAATGTTTCGCCTGCACTATTTTCTAGACCGTGCACAAACCATGCAGTGTAATGTGTGAGGAAACTTCCTCTAAAATCACATTGTATGATATAGGTTCATGGTTTATAAAAATGAACATATCTCATGCACACCACCTCCACCCCCTTTGAACAATGCAGCAAAATTTTCTTCCATGGGCCGCCCGGTTTCATTCAAACCGTGCACCATACATAGGTCCTTAAAAAAGTTGATTCCCATGTCTGGAACACCCAAAACTCCTCGATCCAATATATAAACTTATCTATCCTTCACAAAATTCCAAAAACATCACTTTGAATTGTTCTAGCTCTTATATTGATTTTCCTAAATCTCTATTTTAATTTTGGAACTCTAGTAAATGAAAAGGTTCAAAATCACTAGGATTTTTTCCCAGTTCAAAAATATATATATATATAAAATGAATGATTATGTTTGTATGTTTACCATTTTCTAGATTAATATTAACTTTTTCTCTTGAGTATTCATATGCTGCATAAGATATTGATTTATTCCTATGTTTATTTCAATTTATTTTTTATTTTCCTAAAAAAAATTTGTGATAAAGAGTTTTGAATTTTATTTGAGAAGTTTTGTAAAAATATTTGGAAAATGTTATTGGAGATATGAAAAATTATTTTATGTTTAAGGGTATTCTAAATTTTTACTCAATATGTATGATTTACATGGAAATATTAATGGATTCATAATAGTAATATGCTAAAATATATAAGTCCGTTGGAGATAGAGATTGATAATTTTGAAAACTATTGAGACACACTATGATACACATAGTTTACCCAATATTTTAAAATAATTCATAAGTGATTAACAAAAATCATTAATGGTATATATGGCTTCAAAAATTTCACTAAATATGATGTAATGGTCTATTATAAGTGTGAATAAATTTTTAAAAGTTTTTATATCAAATGTATATGTCAACATCAAATACATATGGTTTCTTTAGTTATAAATAATGGTAACATTATAATATGAATAATAGGTAATAGTTACCTGGAAACATCTAAAAACATATATAGGTGAAATAATATATTATGATGAAGATATTTTTTCAAGTTTTAATAATATCATTAAATGGTTTTAAGGTTGATATTATAGGAATTAATTTATAAGAATATATATATATATATATTTATAAGAAATAAGTTTTATAATTATTTTTCAATATTAAAGAATTAAATAACATGATATATAAGGCTAAACAATGTTTCATGTTGATTAAAACAAAGGAATAATTTGGGTGAAATTAAATGGATCTCTAAAATAACATTTTAGATTTACTAATACTTGATTATTATTTATGGTGACTAAATATGGAATGATTGAAATATTGAATATTTTACCACATATTAATAAAAAAAGTTGTCAATTTTTTGAAATCTATTTATGTATTCTTGTGGGCTATTCTATAAAAAAATCAGTTTATGAATCATCAAATAAATCAATGATCATGAATTCTATTATTTAGTTATAATATTAATAATTCAATTTTAGAGATTTATTATGATCTATTTATGAGAATGTATAAAGAATAATATTGAAAATAAGAATATGTGAAAATAGTGAAATACTAGATATAACTATATCTAAAATATGTTTTGAGTCAAAAAAAATTATATTAGATATTAATCTCTCTATGAGAAGAACATATTTATCCTTACATAAAAAGGAGAATAGAATATAGAGAGTAGTTTTGATATGATTTAAATATTTTTATATATGTTAAAGAATAAAAAAATTTAATTCCAAACTATGGTTCCACATATCTTATTTTTTGATGAGTTTTGATAAAAGCTTGGAGAGAATTGCAGTATAGGGAATAAGAGAGTAATCAATTCAAGATAGTAACAGAACTGAGAAGGATTACCATTATTTTTTTACAAAATATAAAATTAAATATTTCTGAATATCAATTAATGAATAATAGATATGTTTAATTATATTAACGTGACTTATAATTATTACTAATTATACATTTAGAGTATTCATCTAAATCTTGTATTTGAAGATAATGACCAGTATGACATAAGATTATAGGAAATAATGATTTAGTGCTTTCTTGTAACCAGCTTGGTGACCAAATAATGTGTTCATATTTGTAAATTTGGGCGATATTCATATGGATAATCTAACATAAGATACATATCAGTGGGATAACAAGCAGAAAATAATAATTCTCTAGAAATCTATATTGGGGGTATTCCTTGTTATAAAAATCCTGAGTGGATTTTAATTTATTTATTATTTAGCATTGCAATCATGTAAACCAATAACGTGAATAATAGAGTGACATCCCTTCATAAAATAGGTTTTGAGATAAAAAAGTTAACTGCTTTTAATTTTTATTTTACCACCCACACTGGTTCACCACCTCGATGTTTGGTTCCACATATCCTAGTAGATTAAAAACATGAATTAAAAATTGATTCAACCAAACAATGGTTTCTCACAAATGTGATGATTTTCATATTTTGGAGTATTAATTTTATCAACCTAAAATCATTAAAAATTAATTATAAAGATAATATGTATGAAGTTATGATTATAACTCTATCAATTCAGGTAATATAATGAATAGAATGAAAAGTATTTATGTTAGTTAAAGAAAACATCCCTCTTTTTCAAAGAGAAAGAAGATTATGCTTCCCCATGTTTTAATTCTAAAAAAGAAAAATGTATAAAGTATAATAGATAATTATTTTTTAAATGTTCTATTGAGAGGATGGATAGATGATCCATCTTTTATGGATGAAATCATTAATTTTATGGGGAGGACATTTTAATTTTTTATAAAAAATTCCTTTTGACAAACTAAGAATAATTATGGGAGATAGATATCTAAGGAATTACTAGATTATTCCATTAATTATTTAGAGGAAATCCTATATAATTTTAAAAAATAAATTTTCACCTTTATTTTTGTCTTATTTTGGAGCAAGGGAGTGGAGATCATCTGTGTTAGAGATGTATAATCCAATTTAGACATGGCATTGGAACCAAATTTGTTGATGTGTGTAATGATCAATTAATAAGTAAGATCAGTAAGTTACATTATTATATAAATTGATAAAAGGTAAATAATATTTCATAATTATTTTCTTCATACAATCATGAAGAAGGTGTAATCTATTATAGTGCATATAGAATATATCCACATATTAAATGAAATATTTAATATCAGGGATTCTATGTTGGGATTAAAATAAAAAAGGATTATTGACCTTGATATTTTCTTGTAGGATAAAAAATAATTTCATTAATTTATTGTGGATAAAATGAGAATAATTTTGAGGGAAATGGTTATTTCAATTGAAGATAACAAAAATATAAACAACATGAAATATATATAGTTAGAAAGAAAATTAAAAAACTATAAAATGATGTAAACCATAAAATTAAAATTCTCTTTTTAATTGTAAAATAAGATATTTCAAGGTGGGTTTTTTAGTTTTATAATCTCAAATAGATGGAATGAATTTCATGTAATATTTCACAGATAATCTAATGATGTGACTGAGATTATTATATAATCCATTATATAAAATATTATTTAAACTAAATTAGTTTACATGATATGTGAATGTATAAATTCATATTTTGAGCAACTATGGAGGATAAAATCATGATAAACCCACAACTATATCTAATTTTATTGGCATTAACTCAAATGTATGTAGTTCCCCAAAATAAACCCTATAGATTAAAAATATGAGAAATACTATTTTGATATAAAATATATGCAAATTGATGTTCAAAATTGAAAAATAATGTTTTACGTATATTAGTAGTATAGTGTAATATTTGAGCTCATGTATCTATAATTTTGGGATACAATTCAAATCTATGGAATATAATGAAAGCCTAGATCATGAGGGTGAATAGTGAAATTGATTCATTGAATAGTAAGGAATGGTGGGAATAAATTCATCACTAATTGATTTGGAAGCATGAATAATCTTGTTGTTGTATTTTATCAAAACTATTATAATGGCATGAGATACTAGTTCAAATAAACTAATAATGTTCCAAAATTAGTCGAATAAAAAATACCACAATGTTAATAAATGTCACACAAAAATATCATATTATATGATATTATATTAAATAAATGAATGTGTTTAGTAGGTATTACACACAAAAAAACAATCTAAAATGAGACGAAACATGTTAGATTAATTTTATCATGGAATTTATAATAATAATTAAACCTATTTTTTATTATATGATATTAAGAAATTAAATTTTTTTACATTTAGTTAATATATAATTAATGTGATTTAAATGGACTATCTATTCTCAGAAATCCATTTATGGTATTAATGAATTATTATAAAAAATCAAATAATTATTATAATAATATTTAATCATTGATTATATGACATAAGATATTAAAATTATTTCAATTAGAAATTGGTATGAAATAATATTGAAAACGCATAAGGTTTATGAAGGATACTTTCTTATAAAAACATTATTAATTTATATTTTGAGTTTTAATTTAAAAATATTAATTTATTAATTAGAAAATATTAATTTTTAAAAATTATTATAATTTTCCAATTCCAAATATCAATATTATCCTGAAAATAATAATTTCATATTTTTATCAAAATATATTATTTTTAGGTGAATTGTGAAAAATAATATTTTTAGAAAAATCATAGTGTTTATTGCTATAAAAAACATGGGTATTTATATTCAAAACATATATAATGTTTTAAATGTGAAAATATGTATTTTTAGATTTATAAAATACAATTTAAAAAACTATTATTAATATAGAAAACATTTGTTAAATAATTTTTAATAAAAGAAATGGTTTGTTTGTAATTTTAGATAAATATTATTTTCATAAAATTCTATTTTGAAATACTTTGAATGACACATTAAATTAATTTATTTCATAATATACCAATATATTTCTTGAAAATTTGAAAATTTATAATTGTATCATGCATAGAAATTTTAATCTTAAAAATATAGTAATTATGAAATAGAATTTTATAAGTTATATACACTCATGATAAAATAAATTTTTATTTCACAGATATTTATTTTCTTATAATATTGATTTTTTTGGAATTGTTAGGTCAAAATAATTAAATATGGTCTATTCAAATTTTTTTATTAGAATTAAATTACATAGGTACAAATTAGTTACAATTATAAAACCAATACAATGTAAAGGTGAAAATTATAAGAGTGAATGAAACAAATATGTTTAAAAAATGATTTCAAATCATTGTTCATGTAATAGAAAATATATCATCCCCATAATCAATTATAATACATTTTTGAGTCATATATTCTTGTTAAACATGATTTCTTTTCATATTAATTTGAAATACTCAAAAAAATAATTCTCACTGATTCAAAAGGGGCCTCCCACAACCCATTCAAGACCACCCTAAAAAATATATTTCCTTAATAAAATATTTTATTTTTTCTTCCCCAAGAATCCAAATCCTTTTCATTTGACATTTTTTTTAAATATTATTGGATTAATACCTACTCATTTGAGGAATCGTCGAATGAAAACACAAAGAATACAAAGAGAATCAAGTTCTTAAGTGGAAGTAATGAATTAAGGTATGGGTTTAATGTCTCAAATTTAACTTCATCATAATTTTTAATTATTATAAACAATTAATTAATATTAATGGTGTTCTTAATTCCACTAAAATAATATTTATCACTATCCAATCATTACTCATCGTATATAATGTTTTATTTTAAATAATATTTTTCATGGTGTCTTTATATAATTGTTTTTATGGTTATAAGTGTTTTATTTTATGAATTTCAAATCCATGAGACTTGTTATATATTTTATAAAATAATTTATTTTATATTCCATGATAAATTTATATTAAATCAATTTTCTATATACAATAAATTCATTGGGTTTGATGAGTCATATCATGTTGTTTCTTTAATTGGACTTCGATTCGAATGATATAAAACGTAGAAGTGTTTTTTATAAATAAAATCACTTCATTGAATTATAACATTTCTCCATTAGATTTTTCTTTTATATATTGTTTTCTTCCACATTATTCTATTATTTCATATTACATTCTCTTTATCCTTTGGGGAAACAAAAATTTTCATTCTAATCACCCCCTCTTTAATTTTTTACTATAAAAGTATATCATTATTTGGAATAATTAAAATAATATTTAACTATGTTATACCTTAATTTTCCATAAATTAATATATTATAAATATTCTAATTTATATTCTGAAATCTAGTATTATGATATGTAATTTTCCCTTCATATTTCCCTTTACCACTTTCAAAAAATCATGTATTACTCACTCTTTTCCTATGTTGGATTTCAAAAGTGTTATTTCAAAATGTTCAAAAGGATTTAAATCCATTCAATGTAAAATGTTATATCCTCCACTCCAAATTAAAAATTTATATCCTTTTTATATTTTTAAAGATCAATTTTTATGATTATTTTTAAAGTTAAAAGTTTGAATAAAAAACTATTCACCATTTTGAATCCATATTGTCATTTTCAATATTCAATCAATAACTATTCTTTCAAAATTAAAAATATTTAAATGTGTTTTCACTTTTACATTGTTAAAACCATCATATCTTTTTTATGGCCCTACTATTGACCATTATTTTTTTAATGTAAATATTTTTAAAACGATTTCACTACACATTTTATAAAATGACTTTTAAAGTGGAAATTTTATCTTTGTTGATAATAATGATAAAATAAATTTTTTAAAACTATTTTAATATTTCATGTTAATTTTAATCACTATTCATAAATAAATAATTTTTTTTGTAAATATTTTTTAAGAATCTATTTTTAAATTTGATTATGTAATAATCTTTTTTGGTGATTAAATTTTGTGCATAAACCATTTAAATTATTAATATTATTTTCGGTTTTTTGAATTTTTTTTGAAAGTTATCTTTTATTTGAGGGATTCCATGTGATTTGATGGATAACTATATTCATGTTGAATATATATGAATGTATTATTAATGATTTAGTTTGATAAATACATTATATATTTTTGGTTCATTAAAACCCACTAATACATTGATTAATTATTTATAGATCACAAGATAATGATGTTAAGTATTTATTTTTTTAACTCCCAGTAAAAACCATGTACATTTTGATTATTCATAATAAGAAGCAAAAATTATTATGTTTTCACAGTAGGAATTTTTGAATAAAACTATAACCTCAAGATAATTTTTTTTCATAATGTTATAGTTTCCTTAGGCTAATTTGTTTTTGGAAAAGCTCATTCTTAATAAAAATATCATGTTGATGTTAGATATATATTCCATATTCCCATTATTAATCTCTATTGGTCATTAATTTTTATCTCTTCATTCCACACAATTTTTCCATGTTATATGTTATTTTAATCTTAGATAACATTTTCTTCTCTCATGACTTTTGAAAATAATCTTACAGTTCCTTGTTATATTTAATACAGAATTTATCCATGGTCTTGATTTCCTATATAATTGTTATTAAAACCATCATAAAATGCTTATGATTTTTTGTCTTATAGAGTATTCAATATCAACCATTTACTTGGGTTCCTTTTCCCAAAAAGTTTTTTATAGGACTTTATTTGGAAGGAAATTTCATATAATTATTCATTTTTGGAGATATTAAAGGAATTAAAATAAAATATTATTATAATGAAACCCAGATCCTTTATTTAGGATAAATAAATGTGATATAATTACAAATACCTTGAAACTTCCATTATATGTATTTCGTTATTATTTAATTTGATATAATTTTTAACTTATATTAATTAAGTAATAAAAATTATGATTTTCGTATTTTTTATAATAATGATTAAATATGAATTTTTAACACTAAATATTGATGTTTGGGCCTAGGGTTCCTTAGTTAGTATTATTGAAAATTTTAGTTATTTGTGTTTATATTTATTTTTATTTTGGGTATTATAATTTCAAACAAATTTTGATGATCTTAAGGATGTGAATAAGGGATATTTATATATATAGGATATCTTCCAGAAGTTTTTGATATACATAGATTATGTGGTTCTCCAAATAAATTAAATACCTATATATATAATTTATTGTAGATATAGTAGTTAAATAAATTCACATAGGGGAAGTTATGATGAAGAAATACAGTTCTGTATGAACTCTTGCCTCACTCCAGTTCACTTTGAGTGGGCCTAAGACTAGACATCAGGTTTGACATTCTGGTGGGATATTGGCTGTTTTATTACATTATCATTATAATATATTATGAAGGATTTACTATGATAAGTAATTAGGATATAGAATTTTATAGAACCTTATATAAAAGAGCAAAGATTTATCCAAATATTTTTTAGTTTGAACTGATTACCATTGTAAATATTTTAAGCGTAATATACTATGAAGTCAAATTTTTTGAGCAATTATCTTAAAATAATCCTCTTACGGTCTTAATTATTCATTATTCACAATTAACTGCTTTTTATTTTAGAAATGGTTTGTGTAATTATAAACTATGTTAATAATGGATGTGATGGACAATGAAAAATGTTTCCTAATGAGAAAAATAATGAGATATATGTTTTTGTTGAAAATACTATGTCTATGCTCACCCAAATATATCATGTTATGATTAATAACTTATTTATTTGAAAACATTTTACCACACCAAATAGAATAAATATGGACTATCCTAAAGTATAATGTTGTTAATATGAATATTGTAGAAGAATAAACCTCCTACCGATAAGTGTTTCTAGAAGAACCATCTAAGGGAATGTCTCAATGGAACAAAAAACATTTGAATAATTTTCAACCATGCTCATGTTTTTAATAGAGAGATGATGATGTATTACAATATAATGGAATGTTTTGGAATCCATAATAATATAATATCCACACAATAATACATTAAATAAAAGTATTTTGGGAATTATTCCAATCTATGACCCAATCCAATATCAAATAAGGATTATATTTATAAATAACATCCAAAATCAATGGGATAATAGAAGTACTATCCAATCACTAAAATTTATATGTATTATCATCATTAAGGTACTCATATACTCTACTAGGTAATTTTGAGTATCCTATTAGAATTTAATATTTGGTTTCTAGTATGTTTTAAAATAACCATAAATCACCACACTAATGATTTGATTAACAATGAAAACTTTTTTGTATTTTATCTAAAGTTTTTCTTTATGGGAACATGCCTTTTAAAAACAATTATCTATCCATTAGCTAAATATAAAGTGATTCTAAAAATGTATTGATCCTCTCTAATTAAATGAAAACATATTTTGACTTTGGAAATCACCTTTTCTATCAACCTATGTTAGTATACCAATGCAAGGATGAGTATGAATACCATTTAGAATAAAATTATAATATGTGGGAATTAAAACAGAATAATGATAGCCACTGGACTCAAATGGTGTATGAATACACTAAATGATTGGGATAATATTTTAAAAGATAATAATTCATGTTTTATATGTTTCTATGGCTTATATCTATCTAGAAATTATATATTCAGTCATTTCATTATTTTAAATTCCATTCGATATTTTCATTAATATATGTTAATAAAAATTTCGAGGATGTATTTTATTAATAGGGGAGAATGTAACACACTCTGATTGTACGATATATCTTTCTATTAAATGAATTTAATATTCTTGATTAGTTTCTCAACAAGAAACACCAAAATATTGTTCTAAAAAAATTACTTGGATATTATCAAGATATATATAAATTTAGGGATTCCTCTAGTTAAAAATAAATTATTAAGTAAAAAATGCTTACATTTAGAGGATAAAAAACTAACATGATTTAAAATTATTTTATATTATCTATTCAATTTTTAGTGTATTAATAAATAAAAATTAAAAAAAATTAAATTATTATTAATATTATATATAATCATTTAATATAGTAACTTATATATTATCATTATCGAAATTTTAACTTATTATGAAATATTATCATGGATGCATACTTTGTAAGTTGAAAATTTTTCAATATAAATAGTTTTACATTATATGTTAAATTTTAATTTAAAAATAAATTTATATATTTTAGAATTTGTATATTCCAAATTATAATAATTTTTAAATTTTACATATCAATATTATAATAATTTAATTTTTTAAATATTTTTTTAGAGTTTGATAATTTTTTGGTGAATATTGGGAAATACAGTTCTTAATAAAATCAGAGTGTTTTTAACTATATCAATTAATAAGTAAAACATAATAAAATAAAAAAATAATAGTTAAAATATCTAATTAATGATTGGATATATAAATTTAATAAAAAATATAAGGAATATAGAGAACCTATGTTTATTCACATAAGAAATATTTATAAAAAATGAAATTATATTTCTCTTTTCATTTTATTAAATATATTTTTGGAAATTTTTTTTCTTTCTTTAAAAGAAAAATAACATATTTTATATAATATAACTTATATATTAAAAATATCAATCATCAAAAAATATATCTAAAAATTTTATTTTATTATTCAAAAGAGATGTTTTTCTAAATATGGTATTTCAAAACTTTCAATCCCCAATGTTAAAATTTAATTTTACTAAACATAAAAATTATTATGATAAATTTGACGTCAAATTTTGAATATTTATGTAAGATATAATTAATAATTTTTACTTCATTTTTCATTAATAAAATTAAAATTACATATATATATATATATATATATATTACTTATCAATGTAAAAATCAAAAAAATATATTAATGTGGAAATACTAGGTGTAATGGACTCAAAATATTATTCAAAACATGAGTGTAAATGAATATATAATGGGTTATTGACCTTATCTCATCCCCACTATGTTATTATCAATTGTAGAGTTTTATTTCCTTGTGAAACATTCCCTCTATATCTATAATTTTTAAATATTTGAATATATTCCATTGTAAAAACTTATAAAATGATCCTCTAACACACGTTGATGACCTCCCAAAAAAATTGGAATTCACTTAAAATAATTTCCTTTTTAATTCAATAAGAATAATATTCCACTTCTTTGTGTATATTATCGCATGGTCATTTATTCCCATTATGAGTAATTCTCTATGGATAATAAAATATCCACATTGAGATTTTATAGCTTTATTGGATGTTCGTAATTAAAGTAAATGATTCATCTATCATATTTAAGATATTGTGAGATATTTTTTATTATATGCCAGTATTTATCTGCAATGATGTATCTACACCCCCCATAATATTGTTTATCATGATCCTTCATATAATTGATTTCATTTTTTTTGTCAGCACATAAATTTTTTTTTCTAGTTTTGTTTAATATTTCTAAAATTAAATACTTTTGTGTTAATAGTGAAATTCCATTTTTTTAAAGCTATCAATTTTTATTTAAATAATATAACTCAAAATCCCAATTATGTTTTGTATTTAATTTTTAATTTAAATAATATATTTTTTAACTATAATATATATAATTACCCATGGCTAAAAAATATATTTTATTTTCATATAAGTTCAATTTTATGCATATAAACACAATTTTCAAGAAACATTTTTTCATTTTTTTTAAATTTATATTAATTTTTTTTCCATATAGTAATAAATATCGAATCTAGATAATTATATATAATATTTTGAATTAGGAGGTTTGATTTTTATATTATGTTTAATTTTATTTAATTCATTAAAATAATCACCATGGTAAAAATTATTTATCAAGGAAAAGGGTAAAACATTTTAATTACCAAAAAAATTATGTGATGTAGAAAAAATAATATCAAATTTTATCATATAATATGTAATTATGAATCTTATAACATTATGGTTTATATTAAATATTTTTATAATAACTATCAAATGATAAAGAGTTTATATTACATTAAAACATTGAATAATTACATATATCTCAATACCATAACATATAAATGGATACATCCTCTTCTTAGTTACAAAAAAATATTGAGCCAATAATATTGGAAAAAAAACTACCATATACCATCCCAAAATAAAACATCACGTCATGGAGGTCCTAGTCTAATGAAGTGGTACAAATATTAACTGCCATTTATATTTTTTTTCTACATCCTTAAAATACTAATTAACCTGGATGTAATAATAACATTAATAACTTGAATTTAATAAAATTATATTATGATTATGGTAAAAACGGTTTTCATATTATTTTTCCTCTTATAAGAAATTGATACATTGCTCATGCGTATGTGTGGAGTACCACCTAAACAAAGTGATGTGTTTTTTTTGTCATCATAGAATTATATATACAATTAAATGAGGTATAATTTGAATATATATTATACTAATTTCATGATTTTGATTATAGAAGATAAGATATTACAAACCATATTACACTTTTATCCTTTGTAAATCGTTAACGTATCTCATTCATATATTAGGAATACCACATACAATGAGCGGTGTGATTAATTTTTCATTTACATATTACATATCTAATAATTAGGATTGAAGTAATCAATAACTATGGAATGTATAAAATTTTTATGAGCATGTTAAATTAATATTTCTAATTTATTTTTATTTTACACTTAGTATATAAATTAAATGGTTATTCATGCCTATGTATAGAACACCATCTCCATGAAATGATGTGATTTATTATGGACACCTTACATGATTTGTTTTAAAATTGTATTTAATTTATAAACATGATTATTATAAAATTATTATTATTATATAGGTAATGTAACCAGGACACCATTGACCATAGTTAGTTTACCAATTTTGTTTTTAGGATATAAATTAAACCACTTCAAAACATACAATGTGACCTTTACCAGTTATGTAACTAATGAAATCATGGTAATAGATGAATTAAAAGTAATAATAATATTTAAATTAAAGGTACAACTATTATTAATCAATTTAGAAACAAATATAATATTTTTATTCAAAATTTAGAAAAAATATAAATCTATATAATACATAGTGTATGCCATTTTTGTTCATAGTGTTGTTTTATAGGTATCAAACTCCGTCTCCTTCATATCCATGTGAATTTAATATTTCCAAAAATGTTATAATAAATTCCTAAAAATTTTATCAAGGTATTTTTAGTATATATATTATTTTCCTAAAAATTTTCCAAACATTAACCATGGAAAATTTTTCATATGGGTTTTTAACTCTTTTTATAAAAGGGAAAAAGAATATTCTTTAACATATACGACATTATAACCTTTTCCTACAAGGATAGAAATAATATAATATGAATATTAAACTACATGAAAACATGGTATTTAAATTTATATCTTATTAACACACTTCTAGGATATTTTCATTTTCAATACTATTCTAATAAAAATAATATTTCTCCATGTGTTTAAGAAAAAAGTGGATATTTTATATTGATGTGTTCTAATTATTTTTTATAGTGTTTTATTATAAAAATGGAAATATTTATTTTTTATTCAATAAAATGTATATGCAAATTATTTATTGTTAAAGATGATCCTGTTATATCTTATAATGATATGTGATCATGATATTTCTCTCTAATGAATTGGGAAATGATGTAGTCTTCGAAGGTGAAATTATGGTCTTAATAGTTTTACTTATTCTAATAGAATTAAACAAGGTCTATTTATTATGAATGTTCATAAACAAGAGTGAATACCAGTCGGGAATATGGTACTCCAGGAAAAAATACTATACATTCAAAAATGTTTTTTATGAATTATTTTTGTTTTATGAGGTAAAAGTTCTTTTTTAAGTTAATGCCTGTTTCAATGGAATATTTTTCTGAGTTTCCAAGATGCGTTATGATTCGACCATGATTGTTATTGTGATTTATAATGTGTTTAAAATTATTTATTTGATAGAACACATATTTTATCATGTGGAAATTTTTTATTTTTGTGATAAATATTTTTTTTGGAAAAATGGTAAACCTCATCATTGGAATGCATTATTTTAAATTAAATCCTAGGATTTCTTTATTTCTATATCGAATTATTCCCTCTTATATTTCATATCCCAAATTTTAAAATTATTTTCATAGGATCTATAGATGATAAAATAAATTCAATGGAATGTTTCCTATTATGGTGAATCATCTTAAATGAAAAATATTTTCCTTGAATGAAGCATGCAGGTAATCATAAAGACTTGTTTTGTGGTTAAACAATGAATCTGTTGAATGTATCCACATAAAAATGTATTTTTTACCAGGTGTTTTAAAATAAGAAAAAAATTATCATGGAAATATAATTCATTTTAACCACTATTACTAACCTCTTATATATGGAATGATTATGTTGTGAGTTATAATAATTTGTAATAGGGAAAAAGTTTAGATACATTTAGAGTTTAGGATAATATTAAAGTATACAAAAAAGACAATATAATTTATCATTATATTATGCATAGATACTTTTTTAATATAGGAATGTGGTCTTTATATAATCAAGGGTTTCATATGTGAAATAGGGATACTAAGTAAAATGGAATTAAGAGGAATATAACCTTATAAATCAGAAAAAAATTAATCATTGAAATAATATATTTTTTTGGAAGTTTCGACTTAGGTGATGCATGTTATTTATGGTGGAACCCATGAAAGAGAGACCTAATTCTACATAAAGGAAGATGTATTTAATGAATGAACTCATTAAATTAAACCCTCCAACATTTGATGGATCTTTAGACTAGGAGAATGATAAAGGACAGATAAATCAATGTGAGAATATAATTTATGTTTTTTTGATGTATGAAACATAAAAAAACCATTTATGTTAATAATTATATAGTTGAATCCAATCGATGATGGACTCTAATTAAAAAAACAATGAAAATGATGAGAATGGTTAAATGGAGTGGAAGTAAATTTATCATATTTTTCATGATATTATTGTTCTAATTTTCTTCCTCTGAAAATGAAAATAGAAATTATAGTTTTTAATAGAATAAAAGAATACTCAAGGCCTACTTATATGTAAAATTATAACAGAATGGCTAGGTATGAATTTTATTTCATTAATAGAAATGAGAGTAAATTTGATAGATTTTACATAGATCTAAAAAAAATTTAAATAGCGTGTTAATCTATGATGAACTTAAATGTTATGAGAAGGTTTTTATTTTTTTAATGTAAAATAATGATAGAGTTTTCTAATAGTTATGTACTTCATAAAATCTATGTTAAAAAGAGGCCAAAGTGGAATTCAATGGATAATTAGTTAAATAATAAATCTATAGTTAAGCATCCCAAATATTCAAAATATGGATAATTAAATTTTAGATAATGATAAATAGGATCATGAATGTGTTAAAAAAGGTGTAATATCAATTAATTATATTGGGATATTGAAGAAATGAGATTGGATTAGACCTATTGTAGGAAAGTAACAAATCAATAATTTATGAAATATTATAGTTTCAATTATGTGAGTCATTATGAAAATTCATCTATGATGATAGACCCTTATGGTGGGAATCATTATGTCAAAAATTATAAAATTATAGCTAATACTTTTTCATCAACTACGGCTAATGTTGGAAAATAAGATGACATGGTGTTAGGTATATTACATGTTTATTTATGTTATTTCAATTGTATATTTTATTTTAGATCCAAACATTATTTTATTTATTTGAAATATTCTTAAAACTATGAGTATTTTTAAGGAAATATGAATTTATATGAACCTTCGTGTTATTATCTATGGAATGGTTATTCCTAAAAACTATGTTGTCCATCCCATGGTTAATTTTGATGTAATTCTAATAATGGATTGGATTTTATTTTATCATTCCAATATAGATTGATGATGTAATGATATTTTCTTTAAAATATTCTTTTGATATTATATATTATTCAATTTATACCATTCATAATATCTCAAAAATATAAACAATGATAAAATAATGAGGTAAAATTTAACTAGAAAATATTGTTGAATGTAATAAAATATTCAAATTAGAGATGTTCTTGAGGAATATGAATATATTAATTAATTTTATGATGATTTTATAGTGTCATTCCTTATCGGGAAGTGGAATTTATTGTTGTCTACGTATTTTATTATAATCCAAATTTCAATTCCTCTTATTGATATAATTTTTTAAAAAATTATGGAAGTAAAAACATTTGTCCAAGAATATCTTGATTTTGGATTCATCTAACCAAAAAATTCACTCATGTGTGCCCCACTATTGTGTTAAAGGAATGATGGATCCAAGATTATTTTAATTGATTATAGATAAAATAATAACATAAATATTAAGAAAACATATCCATTTCTATATATTGAGGTCTATTTTTATTCTCTTGAGGGTTCATTGTTTTTTTTCAAATATTAATATATGGTTTGTGTCTCCCCAACATAAAGTGAAGTATGAAGATAATTCATGGAATGAGTTATGTATTATGTATGATAATTATAAATTGGATTTTATTCCTTTGGGGTTGATAAATTCACACAATATATATTTGAATATTATGAATAATATTTTCAACAAGTATTTGGATTATTTTATTTCTAGTTTTAAATGAATTAATTTTTTTTATTTTAAATTTTATGATCAACATGAGAAGCCTGTAAGGATTATTTCCTAGACATTAAATGAAATTTATTTCAATATAAAATTATGTAAATATAAATTTT
Organism: Viscum album; assembly: GCA_963277665.1. NCBI lineage: Eukaryota > Viridiplantae > Streptophyta > Magnoliopsida > Santalales > Viscaceae > Viscum > Viscum album. The sequence goes on from OY728128.1 coordinate 333,470,929, forward strand.
TGATATAAAAAATATCATTCCTCAAGAATACCGATTATAATATTGGAATAAATATTGATCTTACTAAAAATAATTTTGTGTAAGAGTGGTTAAGTATGATAAATATCAATGGTATTCGATGAAATTAGGGATTACTAGGTTACTAATGATATTTTATTAAAACATTTATTAGTTATATAGAACAATATCAATGTTATATAAAAATTATTTATACTCATCTAGAAAAAGGAATATGATGAATATTTATTGGAAATAAAAAATAACATTTTTTAATGTTATAGTGTTAACCTCTCCAATAAGAAATTGTAAATATAATTTTTTAGTGATTCATCATTGAAGGGGTTTGGTTGGGTCATGATAAAATATCATTAGTTAATTTCATATGCTCTATAGTTTTTTAAACTACATGAGTAGAATTATCCTTCTAATTTTCATGATCATGTAGTGAAGTGACCCTAAAACCAAGGTCGCTGAATAGGATTGGATCAAATTGAATATTTATAAGCCCACATTACAATATTTTAGTGGTGAGAAGTGGTTTATCCACTATGAAGCACTCACAGTATTAGTTTGTGTGACCATGAGGAAAAAAGTAAACAAAAGAAAATAAAAAAAATGTAACGATGATTCTAGTGTTGTTAGAAAAAATATTGAAACAAGGACACCTGATCCTATAGAACATGATCATGAAATCACCAGAACACCCTAATTATGAACAGTGGAATTAAATTATAGGGGATTATATAAATTTTCCTTAGACCATGTTTTTCAACGAAAACACTGGAATATATTTAAATATTCTAACCGGCATATATAATTTACATCCTTTTATCCAATGAGTCACATTGTTATTCATTCATATAAAACACTTAATCAAAAAAGTTTAAATTAGAAAAATACTAAGACCAACATGTCAATTAATAACAATGCTTTACAATCATGAAATTTATTTTAATTAAATTTAATACATAATATGTTAAACGAATGATAATTTATATTGATCAAGATCAATATTCACTGATACTCTATGTTTTATAAAATTTACCACTTAATAAAAATTTATCATCTAATTAAATAGATTAATGAATGATGTGATAAAAATAACAATAACAACCTCATTCCGTAAATAATATTTATCTTAATATAATATTTTATGTACCAATAGCTAAGAATGTTATGAAAATAATCAAATAAGAGTTTATTTATGTGTTAATTATAAAGAATATTCGTTGTTTGATTACATCTGATTTTTGTTATGATTAAAAATGTAATATTTATTTTCCAATCATGAGTCTTAAATCCTTATTGTATCCCTAACTTCATTCTTTAAAATTATCCAGTTTCCCATTAATATATTCTTAAACATAAATAAAAAAAATTATGCTCCAAAACGCCATGTGATACATTAGTCACAACTCTGAGATGGTCTTCCTAACCTCTACATGGAATGTTTCTCATTTAAAACCTTATACAAAAGAGAATATATCCCAGAACTGAAAACTAAATATTATCCCCAAAATGTTGTGCGATCTCCTTAATAAATTACACAATCCAATATTTTCTTCAAATTAATATAACGAATGAGTCCCATTTATTTTAAAATTCACCCATAAATTTCACAATTTCAATCTCAACATCAAATCATTATTATATTTATTTAGTTTGTGATCATCATGTGATCATGTTATACTTTACCAAATTTATACAGTATTGAATGAAAAAATTGGGTCCTTCAGAACAACCTTATTCATATATTCTTGTCCGAACACCCTATGATATCCATAAAAAACAAATTTAGTGGTGCTCATGATTACGTAATCCATTATATTTCATTCAATCAGTTTTTCCATAATTAGTAAATATAACTGTAATGATTCATCTATATATGCATTAATTTTTAAATAAGATCCACCATTGAGACAATAAATTTCATTAAAATCTTCGACATTTCATCAGAAAGACTAGTATTGCCTCAACCCCAATAACTTGTGTAAATAATATCACTAAATCTCCAGTGTTTAATATTGGACTCATGCTTGGTCTATTAATCCAAATGTTTGACAACGTTTTCTCAACACTACAATATTATAATTAGTTATTAGTATTCGAAAAAAATCTCTATCGACCATGATCATTGGAAAATAATTTAGATATACATCCCCATAATAATGAAAAAGTAACTTCCCTTATTCCTAGATCACATAGATGAATAAAAAATCATCCAACATTTCATATCATCATTCTAACTAAACATAAGTATTTAAGATCATACAGGATGTTCTTCATCATCATGACTGAGCATTGATAAGGTATCTCAATCATATTTTATTATTAGTGACATGAAATATATTTCCTTATCTCCATGTTCATAATTCCAAATTCTGTATGTCATATGAAATTTATTCATATTTTGGATTGAATTTCTAGATTCATGAATCAGGTCAATCAGTTATTCACCATGTATCTACTTCAATGAACTAGTTTACTGAAAATGAATTTTGTTGGATGCAGCTAAATCATAACTTGTATTTTAATCAAAAATAATTTTATGTGGATTTGGATTCTCCCCACATTGTTATCCCTCAATCATTGTTGTATTGTTCATTAGATAAGAGTTTACAAGTAGTGATTTTGTGAAAATCTTGGCTATGGTGGAATGTTCATTTTTTGTTTTTCCTTATGAATGAAGACAATATTATTGTGAATTAGATTTCTATTTTTATTCTTTAATTTTTCAATCTCTCAACATTGTTCAGGATTAGTTCCGGATATTTTTAATGAATTCATAACAAGTTAATATAAAGGTTCTATATATTTTGGTGAATCAAGCTTGAGTTCCTGCACTCTATTACCTACATGTTTCAAGAATAGAGAAGTAAATTTACAAAATAATTGATAGGAATAGAAGCATTGATTTCCCTATGGAATCATATTTGGTACACTACTTGTGATAGGGATTCACAGAACTTGGATTGTCTTTACAGAAGTAGAATTTGTTGATGGTGGGATAGGTAGTTCATGATAGATGACTGATAATCCATGGTTTATTATTTTCATAGTGGTAGGTTCCAAGGATTCATGGTATCTCTCATATAATTAGAAAATATTTCACTTATCAATGAATTTGGGAATGGGGAATATTAGGATAACAATCACTGGTAGAAGCATTTTTAAACATCACAGTACTAGAACTCATGGAAGAAATATGTGAAGGTCTCCCTCTATCATTAGTTATGGTGTTTATTTAAATTCAAAAATTCTTGTTTAAAATGTGCATAGATATAATAAACCAAAACATATAAAAATATAGACCTTGTGATATTATAAATAAAATTATAATTTTAATAAAAAACTAATCCATGAATTTTAGAAACTAAAAATTGAACATTTTTTTTCAAAATTTTATATTAAAAAATTTCACATAAAAGTTTTAGTAAAAATTTATCAAATTACTGAAATAATTAAATCTTTCAATGTAAACTTTTTTCAAAATTATATAAAAAAATATTACCAATGAATAAAAAAATTGTTATATGTAAATTTTTTTTAAAATTATTTCATGGAATGTTTCATAAATAAAATAACAAAAATAGAATTTTGTTTATTAATAAAATCAACCAAATATAATAACAACAACAAATAAATTAAATAAAAAAATATGTACAAAACAATTAATGTGCTAAAACCCCCATATATGTGTCCAAATATATGTTTCCAAATACAATAATGAAAGACCAAAGGAAACTCCAATATATAAATGTCTGTTTGTACTTAAATTGTTCATGTAATTTATTTTTTAATTTGGTAGACTTCATTTCATTTTTGGTAATAATGTGGAAGGTTAAATGATTTTTATGAGAAACATGATTTTGTGGAAGACCAAACTTATCAAATAATATTCAATGAATTATCAAAATAGAATCCATCATTTAATAAAAAATACTCACAAAAAATCAGGATGGAACAAGATCATCATTGAATAAAAATGTCATTTATCTTATATAAAATCACCGAAAAAACTACATCAATTTTATTTCAAGTTCCAGTTTTTGTAGTGTATACATGTTATATTTTAGTTGAATCAAAATATTAACCAATGTTACCTTCAATGATAAATATCATATAGGTTCTAAAAACATAATCGCATTTGTTACTTGATTGATATAACTAAAAATATTTTCTTATAAGGGGATTTTATAATTCATCATTTATTTTAAATATTCCCCAAACCATCATGAAAAAATTTTGGAAAATAAAAAATTTATTAAAATTTTCATATCAAAGAATTTCTACCTAGCACAGTGAAAATAACTTTTTGAATTTAACATTTATTTATTTACACAACATATCCATGTCTAATGTCTCAAAATTCCCTATGGGATCCCAATTTACTATTTTACTCCAGATTCAATGGTCTTATAATCATATAATTTATGTTTTCTCCCTTATATTTTTGTTTAAAAAATGTTTTCCCACTAAGTTGAAGTATAAATATATATTTTCCTAATTTTATAATCATATTTCCCCAAAAAAAATTCTTATAAAATATTACTTCTGTGTTTCTAAACTACATATATATAATTATTTTGGACAACCTCACAAAATAATCATTAAAATTACACACGTTCAAAACCCGTCCAACCATATACACTGGCATAAAATATAAAATATAAAATACAATTTTGATGTTCAAATTTCATCCCAAAAGATTATTGTTTTTTTTAAAATATTATAGAAAAACAATTAGTGGGTTTTTTGTAAAAAATCAATATAAAAAGGATCATAGTAGTTAATGACCCATATCACCCACCATTAAAATCCAAAATTTTCTATAATTATTTTTCCTATTATTAGATATCATTTATATTCACAATATATTTAACATTTATTAGTTCATATTATGTTTAAGGGGTTACAAGAAAATTCCCAAAATGTTTCTCTTTATTTACCAAAATATCTATAACATATTTAAAAAATTTCATGATTATAATTTTAATAATATACTAATGAATTTAAAATTTCACTCAAATTATATCATAATTACAATTATGTGCAATTTTAGTTGTTAAATCCAATGTAATTTAAAATAGTTCTTTCCAAGTTTAAAATTCAGATCAATTTTATTTTCAACTCCTTAGTAATCGTCAACCTATGAACCTATCCACAAAAATAGATTTATAGATTTTTATTTTACATGCAGTGAGGTATCCATTAAATCATAAGTCTAATCCCCATGAATTTTTGATAAAAGATTAATTGAAAAATTAAATTAACACCTCTCGGATTTTTGGAGCTTTAATCATTTATGTTCATTCAAAATTTTCTCCCTTGTATCCATGGGTGAAATAATCTTATTTTTTCATCTTATATCTTAAAATTATATTAAGATATATATTATCATATAAAAAATAATTTTCATAAAAAATAACAAAAATTTTTAAATTTATGAGGTTTTAACTGTTTAATAATGTGTTATGCTCCAATATATTTTAAGAGAATTTTAAATTTCCAACAAGTTCATGATTATTATACTTTTTTCATTCAATCACTATATTTTACCTTCTGGTCATTTTCCACTAAAAAATTAATGGTTTTTTATTATTCAATATTCCAAAAAGTTGTTAATGTATATCCTTATTCCATGGTTGCTTGAGGGATTCATGACACAATAAAAACACTGACTATGTCTCTTACGAGGAATGTATTCTACCATGAGAATGCATGGAAGTCACATTGTATTATACCATGATGATAACATGGAATAATATTTGACGGGATTATAGATGGTGGAATAAATATAATTGTATTATCATTATTGAATAAGATTATTTAGAGGAATTCAAAATAAGAACAATGTATTTTATTCCCAATAAACACTAAGTTTATTATCTCCAGTTAAACCTGTGGAACATTAAACTTAATATATGAATATAAAATCCATGAGTTTTAGTTAAACCTAAATGTAATGTTTATTTCTCTGACCAATGACCATAAAGGATATGTTATCCATATCAATATCTAGTACAACCCTATAAACAAGAACATTCAATACAGTGAATGGTCTGCATCATATTGATTTATTTTTTCATGAGAAATGTTTAATTATGGAGTAAAATAGTATGCCTCTATCACCATCATTGAATTATCTAGTCTAAATTAAATAATCATAAAATTATATTCTTTTATCTTTTTTAATATAATCATTTTAATATAATCCCCTCACAATATCCACAAAATTTCTTTACTATAAAAATCTCATCTCACTAGTATTCATGAAGTCAATGTTTAGTACATTAACTCTCAATAAGTCAAGTGATTCAATTAAATAAAAAGATAGCATGTAATAACAAAGAGAAGTATAAATGGGACACCCCTAGAGAAGTATTATAAGTAGTCTGGTAATCCCACAATGATTTCTATATACTAATAGAACAATCCTTCCTGGAAGTTTATATTTTATTCTCTAAAAATATTTCATGCTCTCAATATAAAAAATCAATCTATACCTAAGATTTTGTATCAAAAAATCCCCCCCCCCCATGTGAGTTCACCCATACTTCTCCTTGAGTTATGTGAACTAAAAAATCTTGAATTTTATAACATTATCAGTTATGAATTCTTTAGTAACTTCAAACCTTCTAAAGATATTCATTGTAATGTATTTATCAGCATTGTAAATCATATTATTTAAATGTGATACTAATACAAACCTAAGGAACATAGTCCATTCCTAAATGAAATAATCTTATACAAAACAATATGGGATAGGTCCCATGAAATATACCCCCCACAAAAAATCATCACCCTCCAAAATTCTATTTTTTGAAAATCCTACATACTATCAAAATTTCTATCCTTTAATACTTGTCCCAACCTATCACAAAACATATAGTAAACCTAAATAGATATGGATAGTATAAACCAACCTGTAAATCCTTTTCAGATGTTCTTTCATTTCTATGGTCTCTACCCTAAGGGGATGAATGAAATTTCTCTAGAATGGGTAAGGTTTCTAACTCATGCACACTCCTTCCCAAAATATCATCATAATATTTTCTAAATAGGAGAGGTTTAACCAATAAGTAATATTAAAACGATAATATAAACATACTCCTTTGGTTTTGTGAATTATAATTATGCATGTGACATAAAACATGAAAATTATGATATTCTACAAACCTTTAATATCTCCTCATTAAGGCAACAAAAAGTTGCACATCTATGAATGACTTGTTGATTTATTTTTAGACCTCAATTTGTGTCATGGTAAACATTGAAAAGTGGTTCTAACAAAAATTTTAAAACCCATTTTTATCTTTGATTTGTCTTTAAAATTAATAAAACATAATTATCCATCTTTTGAGGCCAAATTTATAGTCTTTTTTAACCAAATGGTACATGAAGGATGAATTATTTGTGAAAATTCTAACCCCATTGCATAAAAAATATTTTCTAGATTTAAACCAATAATAAATAGTATATAAATATTTTTGATTTTTTGAATAATTTTTAGTTGAATTATCCAATCCCATACAATAATAATAAAATAATTTATACAATTTCTCATTCCTCTGACCAAAACAAATCCTATAGAAAAATCACTTGCATCGAAAAAAACATTAGATATATGTATCCAATATGGTGTAGTGATCAATGTTGATATTGTGAGATTTTATTTTTTTTATTTCAAAGGAATATATTAATTATTCATGAAAACAATATATAATGTCCATAACATTTCGTGATCATAATTTCTTAGAGATCATATACAATTCCTTGATTAATCTCCAATAAAAATTTGTTTTTCCAATGAATCTAGTAACTCCAAAAAACATTTCATGAGTGGAAAACTAATGTAGACCATATATGGTGTAATTATAACCATTATCCAATACTTTGAATCGTTTTAAACCAAAATAACTCAATTAGTAACATTAAAATCAAAGGGTTCAAAATTTAAATCAATATTTTTTCCTCGTATTTTTATAATACAATTTATTTATTTTTAAGGTAGTTTTGGAAGATAAATCCTATAGATGAGAAATAAACTATATATGTTTCAATTAATCTGTCACGACCCGTCCTCGGGGCCCGTGTCGTGACTACCCCAAGCCCGCCTTCCATAGGCCAGGGGCTGGCGACTAGCACCCAAGGCGTAAAATCCCGATAACTGGGAAGGCATTGCCTTTATAAAAGAAAACAAGCACCACAGAGTACAAGCGGAAGTAAAACACTAAGTACAAAAAGAAGAGCTGAAAAGTAAAAAGGGGCCGGAAATACAAGCCCAACTGTAAAGTACAACTCGAAAGGGAAAACAGCGACTGAAAAGTAAAGCTGCTACGCTGAGATGTCCACTGGAAATCCCACCTGAAGGGTGGGTACAGATAGCTCCTCTGCTCCTCGGGTCCCGCCATCCGCTCCGAGTATGTCCCGCCCAGTGGTCCACCTCCGGGTACCGCCTCGTCGTATAGTCCACCTCCAGGTACCGTCCAGTCCTCGAACCTTCGGCTTCTGTCAGCACTGTCCGTCGTCTGCAACCAACACAACGAGGTGCGGGCATAGCCCGTGCAGGGGTGAGTATAACGATACTCAGTAGGGACCCCGAGACCCTCAAGGTCTCACTAAAACCAACAAGGATAAACACAAGAAGATCTCAACAGATAAACTCTACTTAGGTATATGCCCATACATATACCTAAGTTATCATGTAACCCATCTCAGTCATGAGGAAACACAAGGATCATGAGATCAACGGATAACCACTACCCAGGTATATGCCCATACATATACCTAAGTTATCAAGTAACCCATCTCAATCATGAGGAAACACAAAGATCATGAGATCAACGGATAACCACTACCCAGGTATATGCCCATACATATACCTAAGTTATGAAGTAACCCATCTCAATCATGAGGAAACACAAAGGTCAAAAGTCTCAGCTCAAACCAGGATTTTCATTATCGAAACCGTAACTGCTGAAGAGCTCCGTCTCTAGAGTGTACAGTGGTCCTGTCACGACTCCGAGGCCGCCGCTCACTAACCTAAGACTGCTGAAGTACTCCTCCTGTCGAGTACTGCGGGTCTGCTGCCAACTACCAGGCGCTCCGTCCGCTGAGGGTCTACTGCCAAATACCGGGCGCTACCCAGATAGCCTACTGAGGTACTCCTCCTGTCGAGTACCGCGGGTCTGCTGCCAACTACCAGGCGCTCCGTCCGCCGTGGGTCTGCCGCCAAATACCGGGCGCTCCGTCCACTGGGCTAGTCGACTCACTCCAAGTCGAGTCGGTCAAGCAGTCGTCAGGTCTCAGCCGGCTACACGGTCTCCGTACTCTGCACGCTCGTCTCCGGGAGGGTCCGCTCCACGAGCTACTGGTCGATACTCCAAGTATCACAAGGTCCCGCGAAGAAGTGTCTCAAAGGACCGTCTCGTCACAGGGGTCTCAACGCAACAGACGGCGCGTCGATCGGACGCCCGGTCTGTGAGTTATGAGCCTTTTCGTCCCAGGGGCCCGGTTGGTTTCGAGAGCGAAACCAATCCCGGCCGTATCTCAACTGTACCCCGAACTCCCATAGGGTAAACTCAAAGGGACCGTTACTCAACGTAACCACCAACGCCGCTGACGGTCCGTCAAGCGGACGTCCTGTCTGAAAGATATTAGCTTTCCCGTTCCAGGGGCCCGGTTGGATTTCGGGTGCGATTCAACCCGGCCTCTACTAACTGTATCCAAAACTCGGGCGAAGGATACCAAAAGTTCCGTATCGTAAACAGGAACTCAACGCAACAGACGGTGCGTCGATCGGACGCCCGGTCTGAGAGTTATTGGCATTTTCGTCTCCAGGGCCCGGTTGGTTTTTAAGGAAAAACCAACCCGACCGTACTCCACCTGCGTCCAAAGCTCGGGCGGAGTATGCCAAAAGATCCGTCTCACTAAAAGGAACACAACGCGACTGACGGTGCATCAATCGGACGTTCGTAGCTCAAGATATGAGTGTTTCCGCTCCGAAGGCCCGGTTGGTTTCGTGAACGAACCAACCCGGCCGAACTCAAAGTAATCTGAAACCTTGAGTGCGATATACCGAAACGACCGCCTCGATCCAAGGATTGCGTTGCCGCAGACGGTTCGTCATTCGGAGGTCCGGGGCTCAAGTTATGGGCCAAAAACCAATTCTGGTTCGAAACGGGGGGTCCGGGTCCGGGCCGACCCGGCCCGACCCCCCCTGGGCGGCGCGGTGGCCGGCGGCGGCGGCCGGCGGCGCGGCGGCGCGGCGGCGCGGCGGCTGGCGCCTGGCGCCGCTTAAGGAGGCCGCGCGGGGGGAATTTAATTCCCCCGCTGAAGGACTGGCGGCGCGGCATATAGCCGCGCCTCTCTTGCAAAACCGCCCCCCCATGTGGGGGGCTTGATTGGCAGAAACGGGGGGCCTTTGCCCCCCACATGAAAACCGCCCCCTCTTTAAGAGGGGGTTTCATGAGGTGGTCGGGGGATTAATTCCCCCAGTTTATTGGCATCCGGCCGGCCAGCTGGCCGGCCGGTTTTCTCCAACGGGACCGGAAAAATCCGGTCCCCTCTTCGGCTTCCGACGCCGGCGGCCCGGCCGCCGGTCTTCTCTACCGCCGCGGCCCGGAACCGGCCGCGGTCTCCTCGTCCCGCCGCGGCCCGGAACCGGCCGCGGCGTTCGTCGTCTGGCGCGGTGCGACGGCACCGCGCCCCTTTGCCGTGCTTTGATAATCATTCAACGCGGCGCGACGGCGTCGCGTTCTTGAAGATTCATCCTTGACGTGGCGCGACGGCGCCGCGTAAATATTTGTGCTATCATCCGCGTGGTGCGACGGCACCACGTCACTTGCTTCCACCCGCAAGAATAAACAAAACGATGGAGGGGGGGGGGGTTCGGCCGTGTTCGTGCGGTCCGGCCCCCTCACGTTAAAATAATAACGCAACTTTAAAAAAATAATCAAGTGTCTCATGTTAGACGTGCTAGATCCACGATCAAGAACGAAATAAATAAATATTGAAACAACAACCCCTACCTTGGTATAAGGTTCGAAGATTGTGAACGTTCCGCGGAAGACGACGTCGCGGAGGTCGGGCGTCGCGGTCGTCGTTCGTCAAATTCGACGACGAAGAGGCGCGTCCGAAGAGGCACGTCGTTGGCGAATCCTTGTACGCCGACGAAGGTTGTCCGAGGAAGGTGCGGTGTTCTCTCTCGTTGACACTGAAGACGAAGAAGAGCGGAGCAGCGTTCTTCGTCGGAACTTGAGCGTTCTACGTCAAGTCTTGAGGAAAGTCAAATAAAAAGGAAACAACAAACTCAAGAACCCCTACCTCGATAGTCGCACGTTGACGGAGTCGTGGAATATCGGTGTCGATTCCTTTGACGTCGGAGGAAGAGTCGTTGTCGATGGCGTTCGTCGCGGAAAAGTTGATGCGGAAGAAGAACGTCACGTCGCGGATATGGCGTCGCGGAAAGACCGTGTTCTTCGGCGAAGAAGTTCTTCGTTGAAGAACGGCGTTCTTCGTGTTCTTCGTCAAGGTTGAAGAAGAAAGAGAAAAGCTTCCAAAGCTCTCAAGAAATCCTCCCAAGGTGGTAAAAGAATTCCCTAGAATAATATAAGCTTTAACTTATATTATTACATAACTTAACCACAAGAATTTCAAAGGTTTGAAATTCAAAAAGGGTTTAACTCCCTTAATTAATTAAGTAACTTAAGCCATTAAAAGAGGCGTTAAAGGAGTTGGGAGGATTTGAAAGGTTTAGGGGTTCGTGTGGGCCCCACCACACTTAATCCTCCCAAGGGAGGTTAAGTGGGTGTGGGTCCCACTTCCAACCTCCTTTGGTAGGTTTTTAACAAGTTAAAACAAAATTTGTTCTAAACAAATTTTATTTAACTCAAACTAAAAACCCCTAAAATTAACTTTCAACCCGCAACAAACGCAACTCCCGAAAAGGTCTCTTTAAGCGAATATCGGCGCTGCGAGTTCATCGGTGCCCTCGGATTTCAATTCTGAGCACCGTATCAAAAGTTAGAAATACCCGCTCGTTCGTTCACTAAACGTACCCGAGCCAAACTTCAGAAATTAATTCCGGGCACTCTGGGCCTCAGAATCAGGTGCCGTCTGAAACCGCGCTCTTGTAAAATTCTAAAGAAAATTAAGAAAAAAATTCCCTTGAATTTTACGGGTCTTTACATTACTCCCACCTCAGGGCTTTACGTCCCCGTAAAGATACATCAAAAACTAGGGAAACAAAAGAGGGTACTGAGCACGCATCTGAGCCTCCCGCTCCCATGTGCTCTCCTGGAGATTCCCGTGCCGCCATCTGTTTCGCACAAGAGGAATCGATTGCCCATGTAGGACCCGCTCCTGTCGATCCTCTATCTCCACCGGGACCTCCGTAAAAGTCGCCCCATCGTCAACGTCAAGCTCCACATGGTCAAGGATGTGCGTCGGGTTGTGCACGTATCTCCTCAGCTGAGACACGTGGAAGACGTCGTGCACCCGGTGTAACTGAGGTGGTAGAGCCAGGCGATAAGCCACCTCACCAACCCTGCTGAGGACCTGGAAGGGTCCGATGAAGCGCGGAGATAACTTGTCGCCTCGGCCAAATCTCCGAATACCACGTCGAGGTGAGACCCACAAGAAGACGTGGTCACCATCCTCGAACTCTAGTGGCCTCCGCCTCCTGTCAGCGTATGACTTCTGCCGGCTCTGTGTTGTCCTCATCCGCTCCTGGATGACATGGACCTCCTCTGACGTGGCCCGGACCATCTCTGGTCCCACAAGAGCTGCAAGATTTCTTCTTTGCCGATAAGAGAAACCTGGTCTCATCCCCTGGATGAACCACATTCTTTGCCTAAAACAGTCAATCCTAACATGGATGATACTAATCCATACCAAGGATGACGTCGTAAGGCTTCGACGCTACTACTAAGAGAACCAACTGTTACTCTCGCCTCCAAGGGTTGAGTAACACTGTCGGCATCAGTGTGTGGTAACCGGTCTCCTCCAGTAGATGTCTCACAAGTGAGGGTCAAGTCAACAGTCAACTGGAACCTCTTAGTAACATCACAAAAGAGGACAGGAATGAAAACATCGCAAAGTATGCGTCTTTTATTATTGCAGTTCATAATACAAAGATGCTACACAAAAACAACATCAACAAGGAACTAGAAGTACAAGAGACGTATCCACTAGTTCCGCTCCTGTCCACCTGCTTTACTGTTGCTCAAGCATTTGTCTCTGCCTCAACCTCGGTGGCTCCCCCCCAAGCCTGCGGATCGAGGAGTCGGACAGTCACGTTCCAGGTGACCCTTTCCGCGGCATGAGTAACACAACCTGCTCCTTGCACGGCTAGCTCTGATCCCACTCCGGGTGCCCTGCACCACTGGTCCTAAAACCCGAGATCGCCCAACTGCTGGTCTGGTCCTCCTGGACCTCTGCATCATCTGTCTACTGCCCACAGATGACTCGGCTTCTGATCGAAAAACACGCGGTAAAGGCAGAATCTCCTGTACACGCTCGGGGTGTAGAGATACTGGCACAAACTCCACCCTGAAGAAGGTCTCGAAGTCTTCCCATGCGAAGTTCATCTCATCGCAAAACTGAAACAAGTGGCTCCACCACCTACCTGCTGCTGCGTGTAGTAGGCTCGCAGCGAGGATCACCATGAGGTCTGCTGGTGTCCTCACTAGCCTAAACACTCGTACCACTGCCTCCAGCCAGTCCTCTGCAGCCTGGGGATCCGTCTCCCCGTGAAACCTGGGCGGTCGCTGGCGCTGAAATTCATGCAGTGCGCTGAGGCGACGTGCATCGTCAGCGGCTGCTGCTGGAAGCATCGGGGGCTCGGCGGGTAGAGCTACCGCCGGTGCCACTGCTGACAAAGGGCCCTGCACCAAGGCCTCGTCGCTCGGTGGGCTGTCGTCACGTTCGATTCTCGGAACCCTAGCTGGCTGCCGTCGTGGGGCCATCCTGAAAGAAACAACGTAACACGATCAAACGATTATACCTGGTGAGCTGACCTGGTTTGAGCTGTTTTAAGGGGAAAAACCTTTGAAAACACACACGCAATTAGTGTTTTCGTGCACAAAGTCGGAAATCAGTTGTCAGGGTCCTGGTGTATGGATACGTCGGCCGCCCGCACCAACACTGGACTCCCTGATCTAAAAACCACACTCGGTACTCCCAACACTATTGCTTCACAGAAAGAAACATCAGAGTTATAAGTTCTGCAGTAGAACCGAACTCCTCTGATACCAATTTGTCACGACCCGTCCTCGGGGCCCGTGCCGTGACTACCCCAAGCCCGCCTTCCATAGGCCAGGGGCTAGCGACTAGCACCCAAGGCGTAAAATCCCGGTAACTGGGAAGGCATTGCCTTTATAAAAGAAAACAAGCACCACAGAGTACAAGCGGAAGTAAAACACTAAGTACAAAAAGAAGAGCTGAAAAGTAAAAAGGGGCCGGAAATACAAGCCCAACTGTAAAGTACAACTCGAAAGGGAAAACAGCGACTGAAAAGTAAAGCTGCTACGCTGAGATGTCCACTGGAAATCCCACCTGAAGGGTGGGTACAGATAGCTCCTCTGCTCCTCGGGTCCCGCCATCCGCTCCGAGTATGTCCCGCCCAGTGGTCCACCTCCGGGTACCGCCTCGTCGTATAGTCCACCTCCAGGTACCGTCCAGTCCTCGAACCTTCGGCTTCTGTCAGCACTGTCCGTCGTCTGCAACCAACACAACGAGGTGCGGGCATAGCCCGTGCAGGGTTGAGTATAACGATACTCAGTAGGGACCCCGAGACCCTCAAGGTCTCACTAAAACCAACAAGGATAAACACAAGAAGATCTCAACAGATAAACTCTACTTAGGTATATGCCCATACATATACCTAAGTTATCATGTAACCCATCTCAGTCATGAGGAAACACAAGGATCATGAGATCAACGGATAACCACTACCCAGGTATATGCCCATACATATACCTAAGTTATCAAGTAACCCATCTCAATCATGAGGAAACACAAGGATCATGAGATCAACGGATAACCACTACCCAGGTATATGCCCATACATATACCTAAGTTATCAAGTAACCCATCTCAATCATGAGGAAACACAAAGGTCAAAAGTCTCAGCTCAAACCAGGATTTTCATTATCGAAACCGTAACTGCTGAAGAGCTCCGTCTCTAGAGTGTACAGTGGTCCTGTCACGACTCCGAGGCCGCCGCTCACTAACCTAAGACTGCTGAAGTACTCCTCCTGTCGAGTACTGCGGGTCTGCTGCCAACTACCAGGCGCTCCGTCCGCTGAGGGTCTGCTGCCAAATACCGGGCGCTACCCAGATAGCCTACTGAGGTACTCCTCCTGTCGAGTACCGCGGGTCTGCTGCCAACTACCAGGCGCTCCGTCCGCCGTGGGTCTGCCGCCAAATACCGGGCGCTCCGTCCACTGGGCTAGTCGACTCACTCCAAGTCGAGTCGGTCAAGCAGTCGTCAGGTCTCAGCCGGCTACACGGTCTCCGTACTCTGCACGCTCGTCTCCGGGAGGGTCCGCTCCACGAGCTACTGGTCGATACTCCAAGTATCACAAGGTCCCGCGAAGAAGTGTCTCAAAGGACCGTCTCGTCACAGGGGTCTCAACACAACAGACGGCGCGTCGATCGGACGCCCGGTCTGTGAGTTATGAGCCTTTTCATCCCAGGGGCCCGGTTGGTTTCGAGAGCGAAACCAATCCCGGCCGTATCTCAACTGTACCCCGAACTCCCATAGGGTAAACTCAAAGGGACCGTTACTCAACGTAACCACCAACGCCGCTGACGGTCCGTCAAGCGGACGTCCTGTCTGAAAGATATTAGATTTCCCGTTCCAGGGGCCCGGTTGGATTTCGGGTGCGATTCAACCCGGCCTCTACTAACTGTATCCAAAACTCGGGCGAAGGATACCAAACGTTCCGTATCGTAAACAGGAACTCAACGCAACAGACGGTGCGTCGATCGGACGCCCGGTCTGAGAGTTATTGGCATTTTCGTCTCCAGGGCCCGGTTGGTTTTTAAGGCAAAACCAACCAGACCGTACTCCACCTGCGTCCAAACCTCGGGCGGAGTATGCCAAAAGATCCGTCTCACTAAAAGGAACACAACGCGACTGACGGTGCGTCAATCGGACGTTCGTAGCTCAAGATATGAGCGTTTCCGCTCCGAAGGCCCGGTTGGTTTCGTGAACGAACCAACCTGGCCGAACTCAAAGTAATCAGAAACCTTGAGTGCGATATACCGAAACGACCGTCTCGATCCAAGGATCGCGTTGCCGCAGACGGTTCGTCATTCGGAGGTCCGGGGCTCAAGTTATGGGCCAAAAACCAATTCTGGTTCGAAACGGGGGGTCCGGGTCCGGGCCGACCCGGCCCGACCCCCCCCTGGGCGGCGCGGCGGCGCGGCGGCTGGCGCCTGGCGCTGCTTAAGGAGGCCGCGCGGGGGGAATTTAATTCCCCCGCTGAAGGACTGGCGGCGCGGCATATAGCCGCGCCTCTCTTGCAAAACCGCCCCCCCCCCCCCATGTGGGGGGCTTGATTGGCAGAAACGGGGGGGCTTTGCCCCCCACATGAAAACCGCCCCCTCTTTAAGAGGGGGTTTCATGAGGTGGCCGGGGGATTAATTCCCCCGGTTTATTGGCATCCGGCCGGCCAGCTGGCCGGCCGGTTTTCTCCAACGGGACCGGAAAAATCTGGTCCCCTCTTCGGCTTCCGACGCCGGCGGCCCGGCCGCCGGTCTTCTCTACCGCCGCGGCCCGGAACCGGCCGCGGTCTCCTAGTCCCGCCGCGGCCCGGAACCGGCCGCGGCGTTCGTCGTCCGGCGCGGTGCGACGGCACCGCGCCCCTTTGCCGTGCTTTGATAATCATTCAACGCGGCGCGACGGCGTCGCGTTCTTGAAGATTCTTCCTTGACGTGGCGCGACGGCGCCGCGTAAATATTTGTGCTATCATCCGCGTGGTGCGACGGCACCATGCCACTTGCTTCCACCCGCAAGAATAAACAAAACGATGGAGGGGGGGGGTTCGGCCGTGTTCGTGCGGTCCGTCCCCCTCACGTTAAAATAATAACGCAACTTTAAAAAAATAATCAAGTGTCTCACGTTAGACGTGCTAGATCCACGATCAAGAACGAAATAAATAAATATTGAAACAACAACCCCTACCTTGGTATAAGGTTCGAAGATTGTGAACGTTCCGCGGAAGATGACGTCGCGGAGGTCGGGCGTCGCGGTCGTCGTTCGTCAAATTCGACGACGAAGAGGCGCGTCCGAAGAGGCACGTCGTTGGCGAATCCTTGTACGCCGACGAAGGTTGTCCGAGGAAGGTGTGGTGTTCTCTCTCGTTGACACCGAAGACGAAGAAGAGCGGAGCAGCGTTCTTCGTCGGAACTTGAGCGTTCTACGTCAAGTCTTGAGGAAAGTCAAATAAAAAGGAAACAACAAACTCAAGAACCCCTACCTCGATAGTCGCACGTTGACGGAGTCATGGAATATCGGTGTCGATTCCTTTGACGTCGGAGGAAGAGTCGTTGTCGATGGCGTTCGTCGCGGAAAAGTTGATGCGGAAGAAGAACGTCGCGTCGCGGATATGGCGTCGCGGAAAGACCGTGTTCTTCGGCGAAGAAGTTCTTCGTTGAAGAACGGCGTTCTTCGTGTTCTTCGTCAAGGTTGAAGAAGAAAGAGAAAAGCTTCCAAAGCTCTCAAGAAATCATCCCAAGGTGGTAAAAGAATCCCCTAGAATAATATAAGCTTTAACTTATATTATTACATAACTTAACCACAAGAATTTCAAAGGTTTGAAATTCAAAAAGGGTTTAACTCCCTTAATTAATTAAGTAACTTAAGCCATTAAAAGAGGCGTTAAAGGAGTTGGGAGGATTTGAAAGGTTTAGGGGTTTGTGTGGGCCCCACCACACTTAATCCTCCCAAGGGAGGTTAAGTGGGTGTGGGTCCCACTTCCAACCTCCTTTGGTAGGTTTTTAACAAGTTAAAATAAAATTTGTTCTAAACAAATTTTATTTAACTCAAACTAAAAACCCCTAAAATTAACTTTCAACCCGCAACAAACGCAACTCCCGAAAAGGTCTCTTTAAGCGAATATCGGCGCTGCGAGTTCATCGGTGCCCTCGGATTTCAATTCCGAGCACCGTATCAAAAGTTATAAATACCCGCTCGTTCGTTCACTGAACGTACCCGAGCCAAACTTCAGAAATTAATTCCGGGCACTCCGGGCCTCGGAATCAGGTGCCGTCTGAAACCGCGCTCTTGTAAAATTCTAAAGAAAATTAAGAAAAAAATTCCCTTGAATTTTACGGGTCTTTACATAATCTTCCATTTTTTTCATAAAAAATGGTCATCCTATATCTTCAATATTTATTAGGAGAAACACACATGCCAATATGAATTCAATTGTAAGAAAATTTTCCAAAAGGACATGAGAAAGAAGTAATTTCATAAACATTAGGAGAAATTAAAATATTTTGTAACTAGATTAACCATCATGAATGAAGAAATATCCCTTTCAACAATAATCTATAACAATAATAATGAAAATGGAAATAATAAACAGTTTATTATATTTGTATCATTATGTTTCTTATTGTCTATATAGGCCCTCTATTTTTTCACATTCTAGGTTTAGATATTATTTTTCTATTCAATGGTAGCAACTACAAATCAAATATTATTAAAAACTACCTATATTTGAATCCACCATAGTCTGTCTCAATTGTGAAATATTATTCAAGAATAATTCAACAAGGTTAAATAATTTTAGAAAACTATTTCGATGTTTGGGTTATGTCTTCTATATCCCTCCACTGTTGGTTATACTCGGGTTTAATAGGGTTTTATTTAATTTAATATGTTTGAAATACTAATTTTATATTAGATAAATCCTATCTAATGATAGATATAAATTTTTTAAAAATAATCACTAACTAATCCACATTAATTTACTCATTATTGGATGAAATGTTATCATAAAGTGAAGAACCTTTAACAAGATATGAATATGTCAATTGAGAGGGTATGAGTTTAAGATAAAAGTGTGGTTATGGGTCATATGGATGATAAATCTTAGGTCTATGGTTACAATGATAATCAATATGTTTCCTGATATGATATTAAAAACTAGATTGATTCTTAAATTTAAAACCATTTTGAATTTCCCTTCATTTTTATCAATGTGGAAAAAAAATATTTATAGTAGAAATATTTATTATGTAAATTTTCATCATCAACAGGATAAATTTATTCCATGAAATACAACATAAAACTATCAATAGATCTTTAATTAATATTTAGAAAATGTTAATATTCCCATATCACTCCCAAAAATTCCCTATGCTCAAAAATATAAAACTCAAACTCAAAACAACTGATCAACTCATGATTCACGTAGATTTATTTTTTATAATATTGAATGGATCCATAAATAAAATGATAGGAAGATTCATTATCAATTTAAAAATATATTTCATCCCTCACATAATTTTTTTTAATTTCGCAATATTTATATATGTGTCACTACCATATAAAAACACCGCAACTGAAAAATAATATCCTTGTGTTGTTTCCATATAATCTAAAAAGAAGTTAAATGCAACCTTTTCCTCCCCAAAAGATAATATCAACATAACTTTTGACACATTAATGAAAACCCCTATTATTTAAAGAATGTCCTACTAATAATGATATGGACATCCTTTTCATATTCTTTTTCATGTATGAGAAAATCAATATATAGAACAAAACACAACCCCAAATAATACATCATGAATTCTTCTAACTGGCTGGGTAAGAGATCAATGAGATTGTTTTAGGACTATTTTAGAGGGTTTTGGTAAACATAATATGAAGTGTTAAAACTATTATAAGGTAACAAATCTCTTTTGTCACAAAGGTCACATAAGAAATTGAACCAACTACCCTCTCCTATGGCGAATGGAATGAAAATGATTAATGAATCTAGATGTCTTGGAATTGTCTTCTTGTACTAAACATCACTAAAATTCTATGTGAGATTAAATGTTGTGAATTAATCCAATATTAACTAATTGGAATAATTTTTCAGTATTCACTTGAGTTATGATGGGCATTTAGTTAATAAATTAACAAACGGTATGATGACATGAACGGTTTTAAAATGGTATCCTAATACTATAAAATATAGGTTCATTGTTCTTCTTCTTAAGCCTTTTAGGGAATGTAATTATTTAATTAATTTTAAAAAAATACTATGTATTCCTCAAAGAAATATTTTTTAGGATTTCACTTCCCCTTATCATTGTTTTCATAACCATTATTTCTTTTTGTATTATGTTATAACAGTAAGTTTTATTGAGTTTTTTATGATGATATTAATAATTTTTGATCCAATATTTTAATTAATTGAATTTCTATTTTCATCTAGCCTCCCAGGTTATGTAGGTTTGGGTTCTCTCTTATATTCCATGTTCTTTTGGAGAACACATTTACTTTTCATACTTATGAAATTTTCACTATCATTCACTTCAGTGGTTATTTATTTCTTACCCTTATATCTACCACTAACACCTCTACCTAAATAATATATTTGTAATTTCATATTTTACATCCTTGCTACTATTTATAATTTATCAAATTCATTTTTACAATTTTTTCATAAAAATTTCCATTTAATAGCTAGAACATACCACTTATATTTTCATTGGAATTATATGATTCATCCTTTTTTTTCGAAATGGTCATCTAGAATGCTTTTAGATCCATAGGGTACAAAAGGTCTCAACAATCATTGTTCCTTATTTAAAATAATTTGGTGGCTTTTATACCCATGTTTTTTGGTACTTCTTAATGTCTTATCCACATGAAACATCCTAGTTAGATGCATATAATTAATTTTAAGAAGATTTGGATGAAAATAATCATTGGGACAATAATTATTTAAATGGATAAAAATTCCATAGTTCTCTTAAAAAATTTTCTGTATGTTTTAAATGTTTTTAATGAAGAAATTATTTGATTTAGCCTCATCATTGTGAGAATGGTTTTTCGTATTCCTCATAAGCTTTCTTATTCTATAGCATTCGTGTTTTATGTACAAAGCTAGTGTGTTAAAAAAATTCCTTAGTTATATGTTGGGTTAGTTACTATAAAATACTCTAGGAGATTAATCAAAAAATGTTTGATGGTTAGGGTGTATGATATTATAGAAGGATTCCCTAAAATTTATGGAATTAAATTGGTGGTTCAGATATTGTCTATATAATCCCCTAAACCCATCACAATATTTGTGAAACAATTTTATCTCACCTTGTAATAATCCAAGTATTTTTTTTTCTAATTCAATATTTTATTCTCCTAGTCTAAAATTTCACTTAAAAGGAATTGTAATCCTAATAAAAATTGTTAATAATTTATTCATCCAACTAATCAAACGATTTCCAAAATTCAATTTTATAAAAAATAGGAATACTCTCCACTTATGTTCATCATATTTATTTTATCTCAGTGGATTCTCTATAACACTACCACATAATTCTATAATCAGGAAAAAGTGCCTTCATTAAGAATCTTCATGAATGATTAAAGTTGAGAAAAAATTATTATTTCATTACATAATTCATAGAAAAACAAGAAATAATAATTCTTGATGTGTTATGAGAGACTCTATATAATAAAAATTCTAAATGATGATATCTCTCTATGTTCTCATCTCCTATTAGATTCAGGTCTCTGGTTTTTGATTATAATGATTCTATCTATTTTTCATTATATTATAAATTTCACCTTTTGTTTTTAGTTTATTGAAAAAAAAATACATGTTGATTTAATGTTTGAAAATAACATTGTGTTTTCCAAAAAATATTCAGTTATTTAACATATTAAGAATATTTGTTAGAATAGTTTTTTCAAAATAGTATTGTTGTTCAATTTTTTTATTTTAAATTTATGATTTTCCTCTTCATTTCAAGTACCTTCCCTGAATATGGTACCGAAGTTTTAAGGTGAATTATAGGATATTTAATGTGATTGCATCATATATGTCATTTATAACTTAATTGATACTATTTTAGTGGTGATTATGGTTGGATCCATATGAAAGGTATAATATTATCTATTTCTTATACCAAGAGATAAAATAAAACCAAAAAAACATACAACAAATCAATTTAAATGAGGAAAATTTGTGATACATGTTATTTTTGTTAAATAGTTTGAAAATATAGACAATTGATCAATATAAAGTAAATTAATAAATAATAGTAAATAATATATAATGATCATTAGAATTAGATTTTAATGTTTTATATATATATACATGCATCCCTAGTTATCAATATAATCTATCAAACATGTTTAAAGAGGATAACCAAATTGTAGGATAGTCATTCTATGATCATATGAGTCATATAGTTTATATTTTGTTTCACTCACATAATAAAATAATTAATGGAAAACACTAATCAAATTGTAATGTAATCATAATGCGCTACACTAATGAGAATGATATACATGTTAATTAAATCAAAAATTATTTAAACTATTTCATTAGAAATTTTGATTGATATCATTTTCATGGTTTAGATTGGCTTTCAAAAATGTTACTATTTAAAAATAAAGAGTGTTCCATATGTTAAAATCAATTAGTGAAAGAATTAATTGTAATATATTACACAACCTCCTCGCACAATATTTTTTTTTCTAATGATAAAATATTATTAAACAATAATTAAGAAGTTTTTATATACATTTACATAAAAACATTGATGAGAAAAATAAGTAGAATATTCTTTATTTTATTATCTCTAATTTGATTACTAATTTCACCTTAAACCTCTAGTTCCCAATGATGTATCTCTGACCCCAATTTACTACTTATCGCTATTCTACATAATTTTATGATGTACCCCTTCTATATCTATTAATCTGAATACGAATAAATTTTCATGCAAAAACCTAATATGGAATCATACTCATAGCACTGAGATGAGAATCATAGCCTCTATGTAGTATGTCAGTCATGGTACATCAACCACATAAGTGAATGAAGCCAATATCTTATAAATTAATATACATCCCCATGAATATGGTCTAATCTCTAAATTATTTTCTACGATCAAATGTTTACATCACATGATCATCATAGTAACACCCCTTGAATTATATAATTTTAATATAAATATCACAATTTTGATATCAGAACCAATTCAATAATATAATAAATCATATCATTTTCATCCTGTGATTAGGTTTCCTTTTATATCATTAGTCAGCATTGAATTTCCAAATCATGGCCTTGGGTACCTCCATATCCATTGATACTTGTCTGATCACCCAGAAACCAATAATAATCATCATATTTAGTGGATCATGGGTATAAGTACACCATGTATCTTATTCTGTATTAAATAATATCTTCAGTAAGCACAACCACACCCATTCATCCATGGTTTCAGTAATGTTTCAATAATCCTTGACTTTGACACATTCGATTTCATCAAATCATTCAAAATTCCTATATAATATAATTTTATTCAAAATATCTATAAATTTTGTTAATACCCTTGATAAATGAACGTCTAGTGTCAAATATTTTCTTTATGGTCCATTTAACTGGATAAAACATTTATATCATTCATTTCAAAACACCATATGAAGCTTATTTTGTGTATTCTTAATAGAAAATCATAAGGATAGATTTTTTAATAGAAATTAATACTAGTATGAATATTATTTAGGTAAGTTAAGTCTTGTTCATCCAAAATTCATTCCAATGTGTAGAATCCTCCATTAATGAACATCAATATTTGAACTCCAATTATTAATTCTAGATCGAGATCTTTGGAATTCCTCGTCATCTATGATTATTGAAAAATCACCTCAATCATTTTTTATTTTCAACTAAAAGATACTATTTTCCTCATCTCTTAGATTGAAATTTCCTCTTCATTCTTCCATTTTGTAGTTCATATACATTTCCTTTAATTTTAGCATTATGAACCCAAAATAAAATAGTAGCTCATCACAGACTAACGTCAATGAGCCAATGTACTAAGACTTCAATCAGTTTGATTAAAATAATGTGGGGATTGACCTCAAAAAGTCCACCATCATTAGGTTCATTCTATGTCTTCATTATTGGATGCCCCAATATCTCAAATGTGCTTCAATTGAGAATTGTTCATCAGTGGTGAATTTGGATGTTTTTTAGATTTGGTGGCTTTATCATTTTCCTGTGTTATTAAAGTAAGAATATGGTATTAATTGAAGTATTATTTGAGTGGTTATTATGGAATTAATTTATTATTCTACATGCCTTGGTCATGGTTTTGTATTGTTTTAAATAATATTTAAATAAGTTTGGTTGAGTTTCTCTTGGTTTATATGAATCATGGTCGATTTCAATCACTCAATTACCTACAAATAAAAATCATAGGGAATAATTTTATTAAATTCAATTTTTAGGCCCAAAAGAATAGATTTCCACCAAGGATTTACATTATATACAATTTCATATTATTCTATCAGTTTCATGTTTTCAGGCATCATGATCTTTGAGATATTTTTATAAAATATGAATTGGGTCATGGTTGACTGGGAATTATAAAGTTGAATATGTGTGGATTAATGGATTGTGATGTTAAGGAAACTCAATTTTTATGTTTTCTCATAGTAGAAGGGGTTATATATTCATATAAACAATCAAAATAACATTAATATTTTCTCTCCCATGGTATTATGTTTTGGGTAACTCTAATTCAAAACACAATGGTTGCATGATTTTTTATAAATTATTGTAGAATATCTTATGGTATAAATATGTGAAGTTTATTCTCTATTATGAATTAATAAAATTTTCTACATTTTTAAATTTGTGATTAGATGTTATATTTATCATAATGGACAAATAACAATGAAAATTACATACTGTTATTATAAAAAAATTATTTCAATAAAAAATTATTAAATGAATTTTTGAAACAGAAAATTGCACTTGGATTCCACATATGAGGTTAAAAAAATTATACAAATCAATGTCTATAATAAAATCATGGTATTTATGAATCCATTATTTCCTTGAATCCACATATTAATAACATTTATTAAAAAAACCAAATAATTGTATGAATTACAACATTATTAATCCTAGAAAAATATGAAAATAAAAGAACTGAATTTTTTGTCAATTAATTACCCAAAATAAAAAATGATTATCAACCAAAATAGACCTTTCGTAAAACAAACTATGAATTAATTAAAATCATATAATAACCATTAAAAATTATATCTCTCCATAAAAACGAGAAATCTCTTAAAATAGATGTGTCTGAATACAAAAAATATGGCCACATCAGAGTAATTTCCTATTCCAAAATTAGAGGCATATATTATAAGTGGTAAAATGTAACATATATACTAACCATAAAATTTTAAAGAATATAATTACTCATAAAGAGTTGATATTGTGGAAAATAAGTTATTTTTAACTAGTAATATATTATAAATTCATGATTAACCCTAATCCATGAAAATAAAATAAGGTAGTCAAATCCTTATGAAGAAATGATAATATTTAATTTACCATGGAATGTTCGAATCATTAACCTTTGGTTAATAATTTAATGAATTTTATAATGATAATTATTTATAAAAATATCATACTATTTTGAATCAGGTATTAGTTCCAAAAAAATGGTTTAAAAAGTTAAGGAGTTTTAGAAAGAAGTTTGTGGTTTATAAGAATGTATGGAAGAATTCAACAAGGGCATCTTATCTGAGTATAAAGACAATAAAAATTTTGTTATTATATTCATAAGTAGGTTATGTATTATTTGTAATTACTTGATGGATATTTAAATGTTAACAAAATCTAAGAAATTTTTTTTATCAATACTAGTGGTGATAATTTTTTTGATACCATGGGACTTTTTTTGAAAGAAGGAAGAAAGATATTTCTAATTTTAACATCAAAGTTTTGAATTGTATATTGGTTATAGATAAATTAGAACTAAAAAGGTGATAATTAAACATTTCAAATTTCATGAATGAAAATATAAGAAAATATAATTTTATATTTTTGTGGGATTACAAAATCCATTTGAAGGTAATAGTGTGATTTTTATTCTTGTTTATCAGTTGACTAAAATATAAACTGTCATCCTAATCGAGAAATGTTTTATTAACAATAAATATAAATGAACAATTTAAATTAATTTATGTAGTGTGCATCATTATATTGTATCAATTCTTGATCATAGATTTATATCCACTATTTGGAAATTATTTCAAATTTTATTTATTATGGATTTAAATTTCAATATAGCATTCCAATGGATAAATGGAATAACAAATTTGTACTTTGGAAGATATTATTCTTGCTTCCTCTGTAGATTATATTATATTTTTGTATCAAAAAATAACATTGGTGAAATTTACTTATAATAACATTTTTCATCACATTATGAATATTTCAAATTTTGATGAACTATATGTAATGTGAAGTCAAACTGTATCATGTTGGGATAAATTATTTGAAAGAATGTTGTTGGGGAAAAAATAAGTTGAAAATATTTTTAGATGGTATATATAACATATCACAATATAATGGGAAATTATAGTAGATATAGGATTATTTCAAATAATAGTAGGGAATTCATTTTACATGAATTAGGAAATTATGATTGTCTAAATGTATCCACTTGGAAATATGTCATGCATTTTGATAAAATGGGGAATTTAATTAGATTGTTCATTGTAACATAGTATATTTATGAGAATGTGGGGTAAATTTCATTCTACATAGTAAGAGGGATTCCTTACACTTAATTCTCATCCCACGAAATGAATTCTGTGTAAAAATTAAATGAAAAAATAAAATAACACTTCCCTAAATATTGTATATTTGAACATTATTTATCATTCAAATGTATCTCAATTGTATATGTACGTGAAGTCCTTTATTTTTAATATCTAATCCCTACAAAGATAATAAGATATATATTATATTCTAAAAATTATCTTTAAAGAGATATGTTAACCAACACTTGGGTAAATGAGATTTTATCTAGTTATTATAATGTGATTACCCATTTTAATTAATGATGAGTTGAAATTTTTGAAAACATTGATATTATTGGACATAAGTCATTCAATCACATTATTTTTGTATCATTCCAATCTGGGATCCTCTTATCTCATGCCCTTAGATGGTGGGACCCATGGCCTCAAGCACACCTCCCCATAACCCAAAGGCTGCCAACTAGAATTGAGGGTTTAAAGTTAGTACATTGGGGAGACTATACCCTAATTTTAGATTGAGTCATCATATATTAAAATAAAAATAAAATAGAAGATTCATAATATAAATAGAAAAAAAGACAGGACTAGTAACCCAATGTGGTAAAATTCTTGATATAACAAATATAATTATAATAAAATGTGGAAGTATAAATAACTGAGAGATGGAATAATAATATTAAACCCACTAGGAAATTCTATATACATGGATTCATGGCATAATAATATACAAAAGGAGGATATGGTAAAATCTTATACAATCATTCTATACAAAAAACATATATAAAAAGGGCTACTCCACTCTCATAATCAGTATATGTTCAGTCATCTGAACATATGCTTCATTTAAAGGTAATGCATATAAAAAATATTTAGTAGGGTTCAATACCATATTTGTACCTTTTGAAAATTAATATACTCATGTACCAAAGGTGACCTGAGTAGGGTGTGAGATAATATCCCAGTAGGTCACCACCAATGGTTTTTAAAAGTAATAAAAGTATTTCTCATAACCTAAAAATTATCATGTACAATTAATTATTTAAAACATATGAAATAATACATACCTGCCCTCCCAGGTTCCTAAAGGACTCCTGTCTACTCCACCTACATCAGTTCATGTCCAGAATGATTGTCTTATCATTAATTATAATACAGTATATAATATATATAGTATAGTTTTATATTGAAACCATATATATGAACCATGTACATATAGACATATCTGTCCATATACCCGGAATACTAGGTGCTGACTAGACTAGGGCGTAACCCAATCATACATAATCGGTCTGAATGAGCCTATAAGCTCTATCCAAAGTGTTCATGCACTATATTTCATAAGTAATATTTTTTATCATGATCATCACTTTAGAATCTAGGTGTTTATTCAATCCAACACCTAAAATAAAGGACATAATTTGTCATCCCCACTATCCAAATAGTGATAGTGTTGTGTGACATCATTCCAAAAAAACCAATTTAAGTAAGAGTGAATCTTCATACCCAATAAAACCCATACCATCATTTCAAATCATATATCAATTATTTAATTATATTTATATTAATATCCAGGATCTCTTTCCTCCCATAAATTTTATTAATAATGTCTAATTACATGAAATGAATCAAAATTTATATTAATCAGTTAATAAAACATTATACACTTTTTGGCACTATCACCCATTGATAAATCATTAAATATAAATCATTTAATTATTTTATGGAATAAAACCAATCATGAATAATCCATTCCATTTAATACATTCAATTAAATCTATAAAAATATGTAAATTCATTTTACATGTCTTTATATGGCATTTAGAAGGCATTATGCTCAAATAGGCTAATTATCCAAATGGTAAATTCCATTAATAAAGTAATAGACGCACTTAGAAGGTTCTGGGGTTTATTAAATATTTATGTAATGGTGGTCTAATTTATTTTCAACCCAATCTGAAATCATAGTATGAGTTATGAACATTTAAATAGTTAACAATAGAGGGAAATTCAAGCCGAAAAACCCAATGGGTGTTCGTGATTGAGGTTGGCATCCTCAGTATTGTAAACATTTATCAACAAGATTATTCCATGGTGGGTAAATAAATTTAAGATGTAGAAATCAATTCGATGGTGATACATTCCAAAGGTCCTCATGTGACACAACTACACATATTTGAATACACCATATCTTTGGTGAAAAAATATGAGAACACCAACCTTACGGTCATTGTGACTCCTCATTTGATGTTGGCCATAGATTCAAGGTAAGATTAAAGAAATTTATGTAACAATTATAATCCATGAAAATAGAGAAAATTGAGATTGAACATAAAAAGTGCAATGTATTTGAAGATAAAATTAAATATAAAGGGAGATGAATGTTGGGAAATTATAAAGATAAAAAATTCCATCAATAGATATTGATTCTATATTCAGATTGGGAAGATATTGAAGAACCTATATGGGAGGAGAAAATGGACTATTTGTGGAGGATGGATTCTCATCTACTAGAGAAATAAATGGGGAAAGATATAAATTATATTCAAATATTCAGTAAGGGTAAAAATAAAAAATCACCCAGAAATATAATGGTGCACAGTTAGACCGCATGGTGTGGAAAACTATTCCAAAACTATGTTAGAATCACTTCATAAGGAAAGGTTCTAGATGGTTCTAGAAAACAGTTTCCCAAACTAGGTTCCAACCATGAAGGATTTCTCTATAAAACACTATAGATTACATAAATGATCATGAGCCTGGGGTTGCATGGTTGAATACAATCCATGTAAGCATTAATGCTTCTCTATCATGCACTGTATAGTTAGTAGATACTATCCAATATGGGTTCCATGGTTTCGACAAACTTTTAATCCCATTTTATTTTTCAAATTTCAGGGGTTTGGGTCTCTGAAAACACCTTAGACACCCTACTTACCTCTGTGAATCCATTGGTTAACATTATATGATCCATTTAAATGAATTTAAACCAAAACAAATGAGCTACACCATTATGAAAATACGGTTTTTACAGCCTCCCCTCTATAAATAATATCATCCCTAGGTTGGCCTTTAGATGGTACAAATGCCTCATCATAATGAGTTACATCCATTGAGCTTTTATATTAGATTCATGCTCCCTAATACCATCTTTTACCCAGTTGTTTGACCATATCACCTAAACGAAAGTAAATGACCATCCATAGAATGTCTTAATGCTCAGTTCAATGAAAAAATCAACATACTCCTTGAAGGAAGCATCCACATCCAACTTAACCTCATCATGATGAAAGACATGTTATGGATCAGGATAATATCATTTAATCTAAGATACATGAAGGCATAATTCATATCAGTATCTTGAAGGAAGTTTTTTATGGAAATCTACCTATCTGATCCATTTGACAACCTCAAAGTGTCCAATGAACTTAGGTGAGAGCTTTCCCTACCTCCAAATACTTCTATGACACAACCTTAGTGAGACTCACATGAAAACATGGTCTCTAAACTAGAACTCAATTTTTCATTTATATCAGTTTGAATATGAATATTTTCTTCACTAAGCTATCATCATTCAATTTATGATCAGGTGGGCCTTCTATGTAGTCTCCAACATGAGACTTTTTCCAAGCATAAATACCTTCCCTTCCTCTAGAAATATAGAGGTGAACAGAAAGACATCCATATAAGTATTCATAGGAATCCATATCAATTATATCTTCAAATATATTATTATAAGTGAACTCGACAAGGGGAATTTGTTTCTCCAATGAATCCCCAAAGTCATGGACACATTAAATGTTCATGATCTCTAGAAAACTAATCGAATAACTTGTATATCTATTAGTATGTGAGTGAAAAGTTGTGCTATGAATCCCTTTTGTGACCAAGGAATTCTGCAACCACTGCTAGAATTAGGATGTAATGTGAGCATCTCTGTTAAAAATGATACAACGAGGAGCTCCATGAATATGTACAACCTCCCTTATGTACAACCTCCTTAGTTAATCTACTGATATAGTCTCACACATAGGTATAAACTATGAATCCTTTTTTAAAAAATCAATTATTACACACACTATATATTTTCCATGATATGATATGGGTAAACTAGTCATGATATGCATCGAAATATTCTACCACTTCCTCTCAAGAATGGAAAAATACTGTAAAACCCCTTATAGATGCTGATATTATTCCTTAAACTACCTACATGTGGAACACCATCTGATAAAGCTAGTAATATCCCTTTTAATACAATTCCACAACTGTAAGTGATATGTATCCTGATACATCATGGTGAAATAAAGGTTAAATTCCCACGTAAAGGAAGGAAACTCCCAGATCAGCACCTCTCTGATGTCCACTATGACCCATTCCCGGCCATAATATATTATGGTGTTATCCCCATCAATTTTCCAACTAAATATTTATTATCATGTGAGATTATTTCCCTTAGGAAAAGGATATTAGGATCATATAGTCCACTCATTCACACTCATTCTAGAAGAGTATAGGTCACTGCTAAGGTTATAAGGACAATCTGACCATGATCCTTATGAACTTCAATGTTCATCTCAGATAATAATTCCATGTTATTCCATTCACCACTGCCCCCTTGAAATTTTTTTACCTGGGTATTACAACTCAGAGCAATGACCACTATGTTTCCCTTTCCAGTCATGTCGGAAATCTCAAAATCAAATGACTATATATACTCCAACCTCCAATGTAGTCTATGATTTAGATATAGTTGTTTAAATATGTACTTGTGGATTTTTTGATAAGTTAATAAAAACCAAAATCCATAAAAATAGATAGTGTCTCTAATAGTGTATATTGTAAACAAAACCAGGTATCTTAAGGGTATGTGTTGGGTAATTCTGCTCATGAAGCCTCAAATAATGAAACATGTACACACCAAATCACTCTTCATGCAAAAAATTATCTCTTTGAAAAATTCAATATGAATCATAGAACATAGTATATCTCATTCCTAGATCTAGAAGAATATGTATCATCTCTGAAGTAAAACATTAGTTTAACTAATGAAAAGTTGCAACATAAAAATATAACTATTCAAATATAAGAAAATTATTTTTTATGACCATAATCAGTGCATCATGTTGTGATAAATCCATGATGATGTGTCTGTTATACTTGGCTATCCTAACGAATATCTAAATTTAAAATAAAATCCTGGGATAATCCTAGGATAATATCTCACTTTCTCTGGGCCTATTGAAACTTCTAACTCTAAGATGATATGTCCTTGGATGTGGAATATATTGATTCAAAATTGGAAAAAAGAGATTAGCATAGATAGGATTTTATCTTCATGAACTAATAAGAATCTCAAAATGATTGGAATGGTCACATCAATAATGATAATACACCGACATATTTTCAAAAAATACTATAATGAATGATTCTAGATAGGTGCGGAAAACTCTAATAGAGCTATAAAAATAGTTGACTATTTCATAAGTCAGAATGGTATAACCTGGTACTTGTATACACTATACCATATCCTTGTAGTTGTGTGAGGTATGTATGATGACCTGACAAGAACCTAATGTTATCATGACTTCAGATCTATCTTTACGAACACAACATCTCCTCAGAGATGATCAAATAGGGAGTCCATTATTGGTAGTGGATACCAATTATTTATTGTGATCTTGTTTAATCTATTGTAAACCACCCAAGTATGAGAGTACCATCATATTTCATAGAAAAAATACTTATGTACCTTAAGGATAAGTTTTGGGGTGTATGATAACTTACAAATCTAGGTCCTTCAATTATTTATTGATCTCTTGAGCTCCATAGGTGAAATCCTATAAGGAGTAATGGTCACTAGTCATTATCCTCATTTAAATTTAGTGGTAAATTCTACCTCTCACACTGGTGGTAGACTTGAGATGTCTTCATGAATGATGTCCCTGAAACACCACACTATAGAGGAAAAAACGTCTGATTGTAACTCATGGTCACCTAAGAAAAGATTGATTATCATTATTGTAACATTTTCGAGCCTCTGATGATTGGGTCCGGATTGGGTAATTGTCACATCTCATTCTCCCTTATGAAAATTTAAATCAACCTCTTGTAATGTAAATATCACCCTCCAATGATAGAAGTCTATATGTTATCATTAAGAAACTAAGAAGTCTATCTCAATTACTGAATCAAATCCTAACACTCTGAGGAAGTAATGATTCCACAATAAAAGGTATCCGCCTATATCAAGGGGATAATCTTTACAGTGGTGAATACCCTCTAACTGGATACCTAATGGGTATCAAGTGTAATAATTCCATAGAATAGTTCAATCTCAAGTCCCAGAAAATACATAATATTTTCATCTATTAAATAGTTAGATACACCAATTTATAATAAAAAAGTAGAATAATGTGGATGATATAGTAATATAACATCAAATAATATATGGTTTGACGTTTTTCTCCACTAGAATAGGAAGGAATGCATGTAATAAACCTGTATCCCAACCCTGCGTCAATGCCTGAAAAACCCTAATCAATCCCACTCTACAAGAACAGAGAATCATGAGTCCAAATATATATACCTTGACAACCACCTCATCCTGAGTGGCTCTATGTTTCCTATAATGTGGGGGTAGGAGTAGATCCTTTCTCACTATGTAATGATGAAAAATTTTGGAAACAAATGAAGGATATGGCCCATTCATCCACAACCTATGCATTCTATATAATCTTGTAAGAACCAATGCTTCATGATTCGTGTCATCCCACATTGGTGACATATCATAAATCTATCAGCAAGAAGAATCTAATAGTTCCAACCTCCAAAAGTAGCCTCGAAATTTCTCTTTCAACTTGAAGAGTATACACAGAATGATCTAGGTGTTGATCCTCCCTGACTTACACCACCATATTTGCATAGATTTCCCTATATAATAATGTCTTGGTTAACTATCATAGATACAATATTCAATGAAAATAAATTTTCCTATAATTGGATGGTGTATACTATAAGGCCCCAGCCTTAAACCTTACTTAATCTTGAGTTATTACAAGATTACACATTGAGGATCTTTTCGAGTTTAGAGTTTTAGAGAATTAGATCATAAAACTTGCATTACAATCCATATATAAACAAAGTGGTTACATAAAGATAGTATTCTTCATTCCCATCAATGGAAACATATTTAAAATAAAACATGGATTATTTCTTGACACATCCTTGACTCTATCATCTTATCATGTACCTTTCCCTTGACCTGTGAAAAACATTTCAAAAACTTGGGATGAGCATAAAACTCAGTATGGGTTAAAAAAAACATGGAAAGGAAACATGAGCTCATATATACATAAGAATGAAATCATACTTTACCCATAAAACATAGGCACTTTAATACACCTCATAAAATCATGAATAAATCATAGAAATCATAAGACTTAAAGGTAACTTGAGGCATTCATAACATTCTTACGTAGGGAGTAACCCTCTTGGTTACGTTTGGAATACCCATCACAGTATATTCCCTAAAATCTCTTCGGATAAACCTTAACGTTTTACTCCTTCGCGTTACCCAATGCATTGGAGAGCTATAACGGGCTCACCCGCCCTTAGTCTATCACGGAACCACCCGTCTTCATAATAATGCCCAAGAACCTCAACATAAACGTATCACATAAAACATGCATAAAAGAAACATAACATTTCCACCATCACAAGATATCAATACCACACACTGATATAAAAATGTTATGAAAACCATTTTCAATACTAAAATAAAAGAAAAGTAAAATATGGTATTTATTTTTCTTTTAAAAAGAAGGTATTGCTTGTAGAGGAAGCCGAAACTCAAATAACGGTCAAGATGGTGGAGAAGTCATTGTCGCCGCATACGTACGACAAAAACATTCCCTTTTGTCGTTTAGTAAACGCTTTATATAAAAAAGATTCCTTTTGAATAAACGTAAAAGTCAAAGGGGTTTATACACCGTATAAAAGAAAGTTGTGTATAAAATAAAATATGCCTCAACGAAAGGAGATTGAGACGAAGTCCCATACCTCGTATCCGACTTGACCCGACCGTTCTTTTATCTCCTGAATAATAAACTTGAGTTAATCTCACTTTCTTATGAATCTTTTTCAAGTTCATTATTCCTTTTATATCATGTTATGAACATCATGTAATCAGTTAAGTTAATAATGTTCATTTTGTCGGTATTTGGTTCTTAAGTCAAAAATAGACTTCTTACACTTACATGTTGTTAATTTGGTCAAAGTTTCATTATATCCAGAATGATATTCATGATGTAGATATCATATATGTCATATATATCCAGTACATTCATGAATTTATAATATTACATAATCATTTAGAGGTAAGAAATGAAATGCACCGTTCATGGAGACGGTAAGCCGTACGTACGCATGAACGCTACTTTCGGTTCTATTTCATATTTTATAGAATGGAATCATAATGATATAAAGGTATATTATAATTACAATATAATATCATATATAATATCATAGTTCCATCCTTTATATGTCCCACATATGGTATTTAACGAATCAAATCACTTTGAGGGGGCGGTAGTCCGCACTTCCTAAAATGAAGATATCGTGTTTACCCATAATGGAAACCATAAAGGTATTCCCAAAATGAAAAAAACAGAAGCTTAAAGAAAACATAATCATATTATATATCATATATAAAAATAGTGACATCATAATGGCCACCTTTGAAGGTGTTAAATGAGTGTTGAACAATCATCGTTTCGGGTGGCAGAATTTCGCCATCCACGGAAACCGTATGTTCTTTAACCATTTGATGTAGTTGTGTGAGAGTGTAGCTAAAATAAATACTATAACAACATCCTAGTATATTTATTATACTGTTGTTGTTACAAAATATGTAAATAAAAAGATTTTAGGGGGTTGGAGAAGCAAAATAAAACAAACGAACATGAGAGAATGAATTACCTTAAAAAGTGTAACTCCTTTTGATTTGAGCCTAAAGGCTTCCATTGAAAGGATTCTTCCCAAAGGGAATCCTCTAGGATGAGGAGAGGGATGTGGATAGAGCAAATGGGCAGGGGTTGGCCGAGCCAAAGGCTTGAGGAGTGTGTGAAATGAGGTAGAGGTGGGGGCCTTTTATAAGAGGAGAGGAGGGGCACTTTTGGAAAGTAAAGAAATATTACTTTATTTGAAAAGGTGTTTCGGTTTTAAAAGGTCCCACATTGATAGAATTCGTGGATAAGGTGATAAGGGTTCGAAATCCACTCATCCAATTGGTTTTGGACATGTGTAGTTCATAGATTTTACATTATCTTTCTATTTTATTTAAATCGTCAAATAATTATGTCATCGCTGCATCATTATTATGTCATAAATAATTAAATTTATTTAATGTCTAAAAATTCTAAAAAAACTACTATGATATAGGAAATCTTTATATATTTCCAATTACTATTTATAATCAAAATTTGGACTTGTATAACCCCACATAAAAATTGTTTTTGTAAAACATATTATGTTTGTGTCATTTTCACTTTAACATTAAATAAAAAGTAATTTATGTCATTTACCAACAAAAGTGGGTCCATGGGGTCCCCAAGTTGACCCATGGCTTTTCTTGGTCGGCCATGACACAACCAATAAGTTTGGGACATGTGTCTAGGTTATTTCATATTATTAAAAGCATTATTTATACCTTAAACTACCCTAATTACCACTAATCGCGATTAAGAACTTAATAAGTTACTATTCACCAAAAAATTATTATAATCTCATTGAACCACATTTTACATACTAATTACAACCATGTATGTTGGATTTTCAAAATTCAATACACATTAGTGGTAAACTTTCATTTAACTGAAAAATCAGTTTGCTTGATTACCACTTAGTGGTTTCACTATTCATCAAAAATTGAAGTTTTTCAGAAAATTACCAAAAATTCACCCTAAGCTATATTTGATATTCCGAATTCAAAAATGAAGTCTATTTTACAAAATTCAAATCATATAAGTCACATTAATTAATTTAATAATTAATTCCCGCTGCCAGAGCAAATAACGTGTTTTTACAAAACAATAAGTATCAGAATATTGACACCAGTTTAAGTCTCATTTCAAAGTGAAATTGTTTCCAATGACCACCATTGGATAAAATGGTAAAAATATATTCATATTACACATTAAGAAAAATTCAAAATATAATCTAATCATATAAATAAATTATATTAAAAAGCAATTTTAATGTAAAATGCAGTATTTTTCACTATTCATCAAAAAATGAACATTGTCAGAAAAATACCGAATATTCACACAAAGTAAATTTTGATGTCCCAATCATAAAGAATAAGTTTATTTTGACAATCATAATTTATAAAATTTTCAAAATATAGATTCAATAATGTTTTTCCATCAAAAGGCAGTAAAACAATCTTTTAAGAATATTAGTGTATTCCATGCATAAGATTGTATTTATATTCATTTTAAGCCTCTATAACACTATCTTAATCATTAATAAACATAGATAAAAATATATATTATTCATTACTTACTTGGGATGTTACATCCTTCCCCCCTTTAGAAAATTGTGTCCCCGCAATTTATTTACTTATCGAATAAAAGGGGGTAGTTATCCCTCATTGCATTTTCAGATTCCCATGTTGCCTCTTCAATCATGTGGTTTTTTCACAAAACCTTTACCTGGTGAATCACCTTATTCCGTAACACTTGCTCCTTGTGGTCAAGAATCTGGACCGGTTGTTCCTCATAAGATAGGTTCTCTTCCAGCTGAACTACCTCTGGACTCAAAACATGAGATGGATCTGGCATATACTTTCTCAACATCAAAACGTGAAAAACATTGTGTACCTGAGATAAACTCGGAGGTAAAGCCACTCGGTATGCAACTGATCCAACTCTCTCCAGAATTTCGTATGGTCCAATGAACCTTGGACTCAACTTTCCTTTCTTACCAAATCTCATCACACTTTTCCAAGGAGAAACCTTGAGAAAAACATGATCACCTACCTCGAAAGATAGATCTTTCCTCCGGTTATCTGCATAACTCTTCTACCTGCTCTGAGCTGTTCTCATGTGTTTCTGAATCAGATGAACTTTTTCTGCCATCTCTTCTACCAATTCTGGTCCCATCAACTTCCTTTCACCCACTTCATCCCAGAAAGCTGGAGTTCAACACCGCTTCCCATATAATGCCTGAAATGGTGCCATCTGTATACTAGAATGAAAACTGTTATTATATGAAAACTCAACCAAAGAAAGATGTTGGTCCCAACTTCCCTGATAATCCATAGAACAAGCTCGTAACATATCCTCCAATGTCTGAATTGTTCGTTCTGACTGCCCATCTGATTGAGGATGAAAAGCTGTACTAAAATTTAATTCAGTACCCAACGACTTCTGAAGGCCTTTCCAAAAGTTAGAAGTAAACCTGGGATCACGATCCGATACAATGGAGAGAGGAACTCCATGTAACCTGACTATCTCTTTAAGATACAAACGGGAAAGTTGATCAAGAGAGAAAGTATCTCGTATAGAAAGGAAATGAGCAGATTTGGTCAAGCGATCAACAATAACCCAGATTTCATTATTACCTCGAGATGTCTTCGGTAATCCAACAACAAAGTCCATGGATATATTCTCCCACTTCCACTCTGGCACTGGTAAAGGCTGAAGCATCTCTTTCGGTAACTGCCGCTCTGCTTTAACCTGCTGACAAGTCAAACACTTCACAGTAAAATCAGCAATATCTCTTTTCATTCCATCCCACCAGTAATACTCCCGAAGATCTCTGTACATCTTAGTACTGCCAGGATGAACTGAAAACGGAGAACTATGAGCTTCACATAACAACTCTCTCTTCAACTGTGAATCACAAGGCATACAAAATCTCTTCCCAAATCTCAAAACACAATCATTATCAATGTTGAATTCAGGCAACTTACCTTTCTGAACCAGCTCTACCTTTTTCTGCAACTCACTGTCTTGCTTTTGTGCTTGCTTGATTCTATCTGATAGAGAAGATCTCACTGATACCTGAAACAAAACATAAGGACTTCCTGCACCAACAACTTCTATGCCAAAGTTCATCAAATCCTTAACCAAAGGATCACGTTCCAAACGCAACATTGTTAATGAAGCATTACTTTTTCGACTCAAAGCATCAGCCACTTTATTTTCTTTTCCCGGATGGTAATGAATTGTACAATCATAATCCTTGATTACTTCCAACCATATCCTTTTTCTTATGTTTAACTCTTTCTGAGTGAATATATACTTTAAACTTTTGTGATCGGTATATAATTCACACTTTACTCCATACAAATGATTCCTCCAAATTTTTAAAGCAAAAACAACAGCAGCTAATTCCAAATCATGTGTAGGGTAATTTACCTCATGAGTTTTCAACTGTCGTGAAGCATAAGCAATTACCTGATCATTCTGCATTAGGACGCAACCAAGTCCTTTCAATGAAGCATCACTGTATATAACAAACTCACCATTCCTGGAAGGTAGTGCCAAAACTGGAGCATTCACCAATCTTCTTTTCAATTCCTGAAAACAATCATCACATTCTTTTGTCCAGATAAACTTAACACCCTTCCGAGTTAGCTTAGTCATTGGACTAGATAACCGTGAAATATTTCTGACAAACCTTCGGTAATAGCCCGCCAAACCAAGGAAGCTACGAATCTCGGTTACATTTGTGGGTCTTGGCCATTCTTCCACAACTTTTGTTTTTGCAGGACCAACTGTTATTCCATCTGTAGAAACAATGTGACCAAGGAAGGAAATTTGTTGCAACCAAAACTCACACTTGCTGAATTTCCCATACAGTTTCTTTTCTTTTAAGGTTTGCAAGATAACCCTTAAATGTTTCTCATGCTCCTCTTTAATTTTAGAAAACACCAAAATATCATCAATGAAAACCACCACAAACTTATCCAAGAACTCATGGAAAATTCTATTCATTAAGTCCTTGAATACAGCAGGTGCATTGGTTAGCCCAAAAGTCATTACTACAAATTCATAATGGCCATATCTCGTACAGAACGCGGTCTTCGGAATATCTGCCTCCTTTACCTTCAGCTGATGGTACCCCGATCTCAAGTCAATCTTTGAAAAAAACTGAGCTCCCTGGAGCTGATCAAACAAATCATCGATATGAGGCAAAGGATATTTGTTCTTAATAGTGATATTATTCAAGGCTCTATAATCAATGCAAAGTCTCATAGAATCATCTTTCTTTTTAAAAAATAAAACAGGAGCACCCCATGGTGATGTGCTAGGTCTAATGAAACCTTTCTCTAATAAATCTTGCAATTCCTCCTTCAACTCTAAAAGTTCAATTTTTTTCCATTCGATAAGGGGTTTTGAAATTGGCTTAGCATCAGGAACTAAGTCAACAGTAAAATCAACTTCCCGATCTGGTATTATTCCAGGCAACTCATCAGGAAAAACATCAGGATACTCATTTACCACTGGCACATCATTAATCTGAATAGTTCCTTTATTTTCAACGACATGTGCAAGGTAACATTCATTTCCATCTTTTACAAGTTTCTCGGCCTCTTGATATGTTATCAAATGTAAGGGTTCATTCTTGTAAACAAACTGAAAGTCTTTGTGAAAAGAAACTTCTTTAGATCTACAGTCAATCTTAGCATGGTAAATAGAGAGCCAATCCATACCCAGGATAACATCAAACTCTACTAGAGGTAGAACAATAAGGTTTGCAAGTAGGTTCTTTCCACAGATAAGGATAGGAAGATTCTTATAAATTCTTTTTGCCTCGACATTCCCCCCAGGTGTTTTTACCAAAAGATCAGGAGTCATTTCTTGAGATGGTATTCCCATTTTACTAGAAAAGGTTTCAGAGATGAAAGAATGTGTAGACCCCGAATCAAACAACACACTGGCATAATCTGAAACAACAAACAAAGTACCTGATACAACTTCATTTGATGGCCCGACATCTGCTGAAGTAGTTGCAAAGGATTTCACCACCCCTTTCTGCTTGTAGTCTAACTGCTTCCCATCACTCAAGCTCTTTGTCGGACACTCGTTTGCATAGTGACCCATCTCATTGCACTTATAACATTTCACTAACTGTAAATCAAATTTGTTCTTACCTTCACCTTGATCCTTTTCAGTGCAATAACGAGCCTTATGTCCCATCTTACCACATCAGTAGCACTTCCCAGAATTCAGAAGACATTCCCCACCATGCCTTTTGCCACATTTATCACAAACTGGAAACTTAGTTCTCTTACCATCAGACTTTTTTGAAGAATTCTTACCTTTCTCCTGCCACCTCGGTCTCTTCTTCTGCTGGTTGTTATAGAACACTTGGTCATCGGCAAACTCCATTTCCACTTTCTCAGCACATCGGACAAGCTTTTCATAACTTTTAAACTCATGAGAAGCTAATTCCCTTCGATACTTTGGCTTTAATCCTGAGTAAAAACGATTGATTTTACTATCAAGGTCTCGGATAAAATTTGGAGCATACCTTTCCAATCGAGTGAACCTTTCTTCATAGGCAGCCACTGAGTCTTCCTCTTTCCTCAATTCCAAGAATTTCTTTTCCATCCTAAGTCGAACAGCCTTAGGAAAATACTTCTCAAGAAACATACCTTTGAATTCATCCCAGTCAAGAGCATCAATCTCATCGGAATCCCTGATATTTTTAACCATAGACCACCACTGATCTGCTTCACCCTTCAAACGGTAAATAGCAAGACTAACCTTTTGATTGTCTGAACACCCCATGACATCAAAAATCTTCTACAGTGCTTTAATCCACCCTTCAACTAGCACAGGGTCAGATGATCCTCTGAATGATGGTGGATGTTGCCTCATGAAATGTTCCACCACTGACATGTTCCTCTGCG
Source organism: Viscum album (assembly GCA_963277665.1). Classification (NCBI taxonomy): domain Eukaryota; kingdom Viridiplantae; phylum Streptophyta; class Magnoliopsida; order Santalales; family Viscaceae; genus Viscum; species Viscum album. Next base: position 333,512,664 of record OY728128.1, read on the forward strand.
GTTGATCTGGCTGATCTCGTGCATGGATACCACCACCATTTATAGCCTGAGTCAACTGCTCCATTACTGCAACAAACTGTTCAGTTCCAATTCCGACCATTTCTAGATGCTGATTCAGAAGGTTATTTCCTTCTGTATGCCTTCCTAGCACTGCTTCCCTGTTTCCTCTGCGGAAAACCATTCTGAACAAACATGTCTTAGATGAAGCAACATGGTAATCTTTAAATGCTATATCATTTCGAATAAAAATTATTTTTGGATAATCATTTAATATAATTCTAACTCCTAAAGTTATCTAAACCGACCTCTGATACCAACTATAAGGCCCCAGCCTTAAACCTTACTTAATCTTGAGTTATTACAAGATTACACATTGAGGATCTTTTCGGGTTTAGAGTTTTAGAGAATTAGATCATAAAACTTGCATTACAATCCACATATAAACAAAGTGGTTACATAAAGATAGTATTATTCATTCCCATCAATGGAAACATATTTAAAATAAAACATGTATTATTTCTTGACACATCCTTGACTCTATCATCTTATCATGTACCTTTCCCTTGACCTGTGAAAAACATTTCAAAAACATGGGATGAGCATAAAACTCAGTATGGGTTAAAAAAACATGGAAAGGAAACATGAGTTTATATATACATAAGAATGAAATCATACTTTACCCATAAAACATAGGCACTTTAACACACCTCATAAAATCATGAATAAATCATAGAAATCATAAGACTTAAAGGTAACTTGAGGCATTCATAACATTCTTACGTAGGGAGTAACCCTCTTAGTTACGTTTGGAATACCCATCACAGTATATTCCCTAAAATATCTTCGGAGAAACCTTAATGTTTCACTCCTTCGCGTTACCCAATGCATTGGAGAGCTATAACAGGCTCACCCGCCCTTAGTCTATCACGGAACCACCCGTCTTCATAATAATGCCGAAGAACCTCAACATAAACGTATCACATAAAACATGCATAAAAAAACATAACATTTCCACCATCGCAAGATATCAATACCACACACTGATATAAAAATATTATGAAAACCATTTTCAATACTAAAATAAAAGAAAAGTAAAATATGGTATTTATTTTTCTTTTAAAAAGAAGGTATGGCTTGTAGAGGAAGCCGAAACTCAAATAACGGTCACGACGGCGGAGAAGTCGTTGTCGCCGCATACGTATGACAAAAACATTCCCTTTTTTCGTTTAGTAAACGCTTCGTATAAAAAAGATTCCTTTTGAATAAACGTACAAGTCAAATGGGTTTATACACCGTATAAAAGAAAGTTGTGTATAAAATAAAATATGCCTCAACGAAAGGAGATTGAGACGAAGTCCCATACCTCGTATCCGACTTGACCCGACCGTTCTTTAATCTCCTGAACAATAAACTTGAGTTAATATCTACTTTCTTATGAATCTTTTTCAAGTTCATTATTCCTTTTATATCATTTTATGAACATCATGTAATCAGTTAAGTTAATAATGTTCATTTTGTCGGTATTTGGTTCTTAAGTCAAAAATAGACTTCTTACACTTACATGTTGTTAATTTGGTCAAAGGTTCATTATATCCAGAATGATATTCATGATGTATATATCATATATGTCATATATATCCAGTACATACATGCATTTATAATATTACATAATCATTTAAAGGTAAGAAATGAAATGCACCGTTCATGGAGACGGTAAGCCGTACGTACGCATGAACGCTACTTTCATTTCTATTTCGTATTTTATAGAATGGAATCATAATGATATAAAGGTATATTATAATTCCAGTATAATATCATATATAATATCATAGTTCCATCCTTTATATGTCCCACATATGGTATTTAACGAATCAAATCACTTTGAGGGGGCGGTAGTCCGCACTTCCTAAAATGAAGATATCGTGTTTACCCATAATGGAAACCATAAAGGTATGCCCAAAATGAAAAAAACAGAAGCTTAAAGAAAACATAAACATATTATATATCATATATAAAAATAGTTACATCATAATGGCCACCTTTGAAGGTGTTAAATGAGTGTTGAACAATCATCGTTTCGGGTGGCAGAATTTCGCCATCCACGGAAACCGTATGTTCTTTAACCATTTGATGTAGTTGTGTGAGAGTGTAGCTCAAATAAATATTATAACAACATCCTAGTAAATTGATGATACTTTTGTTGTTACAAAAAAAGTAAATAAAAAGAGTTTAGGGGGTTGGACAAGCAAAATAAAACAAATGAACATGAGAGAATGAATTACCTTAAAAAGTGTAACTCCTTTTGATTTGAGCCTAAAGGATTCCTTTGAAAGGATTCTGCCCAAAGGGAATCCACTAGGATGAGGAGAGGGATGTGGAGAGAGAAAATGGGCAGGGGTTGGCCGAGCCAAAGGCTTGAGGAGTGTGTGAAATGAGGTAGAGGTGGGGGCCTTTTATAAGAGGAGAGGAGGGGCACTTTTGGAAAGTAAAGAAATATTACTTTATTTGAAAAGGTTTTTCGGTTTTAAAAGGTCCCACATTGATATAATTCGTGGATAAGGTGATAAGGGTTCGAAATCCACTCATCCAATTGGTTTTGGATATGTGTAGTTCATAGATGTTACATTATCTTGCTATTTTATTTAAATCGTCAAATAATGATGTCATCGCTGCATCATTATTATGTCATAAATAATTATATTTATTTAATGTCTAAAAATTCTAACAAAATACTATGATATAGGAAATCCTTTTAGCTTTCCAATTACTATTTATAATAAAAATTTGGACTTGTATAACCCCACTTAAAAATTGTTTTCGTAAAACATATTATGTTTGTGTCATTTTCACTTTAACATTAAATAAAAAGTAATTTATGTCATTTACCAACAAAAGTGGGTCCATGGGGTCCCCAAGTTGACCCATGGCTTGTCTTGGCCGGACATGACACAACCAATAAGGTTGGGACATGTGTCTAGGTTATTTCATATTATTAAAAGCATTATTTATACCTTAAACTACCCTAATTACCACTAATCGCGATTAAGAACTTAATAAGTTACTATTCACCAAAAAATTATTATAATCTCATTGAACCACATTTTACATACTAATGACAACCATGTATGTCAGATTTTCAAAATTCAATACACATTAGTGGTAAACTTTCATTTAACTGAAAAATCAGTTTGCTTGATTACCACTTAGTGGTTTCACTATTCATCAAAAATTGAAGTTTTTCAGAAAATTACCAAAAATTCACCCTAAGATATATTTGATATTCCGAATTCAAAAATGAAGTCTATTTTACAAAATTCAAATCATATAAGTCACATTAATTAATTTAATAATTAATTCCCACTGCCAGAGCAAATAACGTGTTTTTACAAAACAATAAGTATCAAAAGATTGACACCAGTTTAAGTCTAATTTCAAAGTGAAATTGATTCCAATGACCACCATTGGATAAAATGGTAAAAATATATTCATATTACACATTAAGAAAAATTCAAAAGATAATCTAATCATATAAATAAATTAGATTAAAAAGCAGTTTTAATGTAAAATGCAGTATTTTTCACTATTCATCAAAAAATGAACATTGTCAGAAAAATACCAAAAATTCACACAAAGTAAATTTTGATGTCCCAATCATAAAGAATAAGTTTATTTTGACAAACATAATTTATAAAATTGTCAAAATATAGATTCAATAATGTTTTGCCATCAAAAGGCAGTAAAACAATCTTTTAAGAATATTAGTGTATTCCATGCATAAGATTGTATTTATTTTCATTTTAAGCCTCTATAACACTATCTTAATCATTAATAAACGTAGATAAAAATATCTATTATTCATTACTTAATTGGGATGTTACATATACTATCCCATCCTTGAATCAATTATAGTTCATAAGATCATCACCTTCAAGAGTAGGAGAAAAATATAGCATCTTAGTAAAAGGATTAGAATATTTCATAACATACATACCACCCAGCTATAGGTAAATAAATTCTCTAACTATATCAAGCCTCAGAGTCTGGGGAAATAAGTAATCATAGAACGTAGTTTATAAAAATCCATGGAATATTAGTCATAGTGTGCCTATATTGATTTAGGTAATTAAATTCCCTTATTTCATTGGGACACAGTAAAATAAATCATCATTTCAACAATACCAATATCAATAACATCTCAATACATGTGTTTTACTAAATGGTGAAGCCATATCAACTATAAATGGAATAACCCATAACTACAATTTCCAATCCCTTATAATTTGTATCTCACCTACACATGGGTAAGATATATCCTAGGATAGGGTCACTTCTAAATTAATTTAAATCATATTATTTTGTACAATAACCAAGAATTAGTACAAGGTAATAATATTCATCTTATACTACCTTTTAAGGTATGAACTCAGGATCCACATAACATGTTCCCTATGCTTGTGGGTTACATGGCCCCAATTAAGCCTCCTTATAGTCTAGAAGAATATAACTACAATGAGGGTGTAAAGGTTGTACAATGTGCAGATCAAACCATAATATCAGATTATCCCAGTGGATATCACAATAGACAATCAATAGTGGAAACATAATATAAACAAAAATAAGATACTGGACTAGTAACTCACCATAGTGGAAAGTATGATTTAAAAAATATGACAAAAATAAATTGTGGAAATTTAATTAACTGGGAAATGTAATATTAATATAAAAATACATAAGGCAATTTCATATACAAGGAATCATGGTATGCTGATATACAAAAGATGAATAGTGGATAAGCATATGAAATCATTATGTAAGAAAATAAAAATTAACAAAAGGATTATTTAGTAGAAACTAGAGCATATTCATGGTCCTTTACTTCAATTATCCATATAATGTTAAAGGATATAAAAAATCAGTACCACATTTCTTGACCTTATCTATACCTACAGAAAAATATTATTCATGGGTACTGATGGTGGCCAGAGTAGGGTGTGAGATAAAATACCACATGGCCCCCAACAATGGCCTCTAGAAGTAATCTAAGAGGTTATCAAAACCTAATAGTGTTAGTATTAAATAATTAATTAGTATAGATAAAAACAAATAGCATCCTACCCTGGTTCATAAAGGAATCTTATTGGCTCTACCTGCTTCAGATCATATTCAGAACAAGTGTCTGACCAATAAATATATATATTATATTATAATATATATATATAGTGTAGATATATAATTTATCCACCCATATAAACCATGTACATTAAGATGTTAGGGGAGATATACCTGGAATATGAGGTGCTGGCTAGATTTTGTGTAACTCAGTCATCCATAACCAACATGAACAATCCCAAACACTCAAGCCAAATGGTACATGCCTTACATCTCATAATTATTGAGAGATATAATGTTTATCGCTCATGATGGTGGGTGTGTCTTCTTTATAACACCTAAGTCACATCATGTGGTGGGTTATGCCCACTATCCAAATAGTGTCTAGGGAGTGAGATGTCTTTGTCAACTCCTGATCTATATGATCATGATCCTTCTTGACCAACTGAACCCTTCCAATCAGTCCACAACCTATATCAATGATGTAACCATATTTATTGGAATATTCAAGATGAGTTACCTCTCATATATTTTATTAATCAATCCCAAATACAATCAATGAATCACAATTCATATAATAGTTTTAATAAAACAAGACACAACTAGTGTTGAATTTACACCCCGTACAAATTCAATCCATTTAAACAATTAAATTATTTTCAAGATTAAATCCATTCATGAATATCCAATCAATTTACTAATTTTTATTTAATATTTAAAAAAGTGTAATTCATTTTATATGTATTGATAAGTTAATTAGAAGGTTTCGTGTTCAAATAGGGAAATTTATTACATGGTAAATTCCATTTATTAAATAAGACAATAACAGAGAAGGTTCTTGGGTTCATTAAAAATTTAAATACGGGTGGGTCAATATAGTTACAACCCAATCCAAGTTCATTAGAGGTGTTGTAAATGTTTAAACAATTAAAAATTGATATAAATTCAAGCTACACACCCAATATTTGACTATGATTGAGTTCTGTGTCCAAAATTTACTAAATAATTATCTGTTGTAGAATACCAAGGCAAAAAAAATTTAACATGATTAAATCAATTTAACAGAGATGTGAGACAAAGGATAGTATTGTTAAAAATTAATGGGATATAAAAACACAAATACATTGGGTAAAAATAATTATACAACCTACTATAGGGATGTTGACGAATCCTTATTTGATGGTGGCCTCTTCATTGAAGTAGTTTGGAAGAAATTGAAAAAACTGTCAAAAGCCCTAAAACTAGGTCAAATAAAAATTCAAATTAATAGCACAACGTATCCAAATATAAAATGAAATAGAAATTGAGATGAATTTATAGAATACCTATATCCATACAAATCCTTCGATGGATGTTCATTCAGACATCAAACAAAGAAGATATAAACGAACCTAGGTGGGAGGAGAAAATGGATCATGGAAGGAGAAAGAAAGCTCAAACACTAGAGAAATGGTGGAATTATTTAAATTATTTTTAAATATTCATTAAGGTTAAAATAAATTCACCTAAAAATATATTTGTGTAAGTTTTGGCTGCATAGTTTGGCCAAACCATGCAAAAACTATGCTAGAATCACTGTTTATGGAAAGGAAATGCATGGATATGGTGCATTGAATCCCTATTCATTGGAAATACCTGAAAAAATATTATGTCAAAAACAATTCATGGGAATCAATATAACGAACCTTGCGATTTTAGACAAACCATGAAGCTGATATTACTCCTATGTCTCACCACACAAGGTTGTTAGGGATCATGCAACCATAAATTTTTTTCGCAATTTCTAGGTCCTAGGCTTCAAACAAACCCTGAACACCCTCATGACCTCCATGAATTCATTGGGTAATATTATATTGTGTGTTAAAGTTAATTTAAACAAAAAAATTACCCACAACTTCTTACAAAGATGGTTAATTAAAATTTTATCTTGGGGTCAACATCCATTTAAAAATTCATGGTCACAATATCTTGACTCTTCCAAAATGTTGTTTATGTATCCCATCCTACCACAGTATCGTGAGGGAATAATGCCACAAAAGAAACCTTAGCTATGTCACCTTCCATTCCCATCTTCTGTCGTGATATGTTCAGGAAGCCCAATGGTAGAGTACCAAGATGATCAACTGGAATAAGATTTTAAGGGATTAAATATGATATAATAAATATAATTAATTATCATTATTAAATAATACAATTGAAAAGAAATTAAAATAATAATTCTGAGATAGATTCCAATTAAAACTGAGTTTATAGTGTCCAGTTATACTTAAGATACATTAATATGTCATATATGAGTATGGAATCCAGGACCTTCTGTTACACTTACAAATATTGTATTATTCTATGGACATTGACCATATATGATATTTTTTCACTTCTTCATGCTATACACCCCCATAGATAAGAATATTCAGAATGATCAGTGATCTGAACCACATATATTTATATTTTATAGATAAAATTTTATGTATGGACTCAAAAATTAAGACCCTTTGACCAAAATTGATTTCTATATTATAAATGATTGAATAATAAAATAAATTACTCCTCAAATGGTAAATATAATCTTTTATTATGATTTAATCAGGATTTCCTCCATCTTCCTCAACTATATAAATTTACAATCACTAACTTAGCTGAGATCAATGTTTATGACCACAACTCCTAATATATCATGTGATTCAATTCAATATGAAGATGGCATGTCATACTGAAGAGATGTATATAGGAGAAATTCCAATATAGGTCTTATATGTAATCTGGTAATCCCATAAGGATTTTTAAATCCAAATATACCAACCCATCCTTGAGCTTTATATTCTCATATATAAGATTTTTATGATCTCTCTGTTAGAAACATCAGCCTATACAATATATTATCAATAGTAGTTTATTGATAATATTTTACTGAACCCATACTTCTCAAAAGTAATGTGAATAAAAAAAATCATAATTTTGTGCCATTATCAGTAATGAATTACTTGGGAACTTTTATCCCTGAGAAGATATTATTTTTAGTGAATTTTATAACACTCAAAATTATATTATTTGAATGTATGACTACTTAAAAACATAATACACATATTCAATACCAACAAGAATATAATCATTTACCAAACAAGATGTTAAATTTCCAATGAAATCCAACCCATACACACAAAAAAACCTCAACCACAAAAATTATACATTATGGTAACTCTTAAATCCTTCTAACATTCCGTGAATTTTAAACATTTTAGAACCAGTCACAAGTCTCCTAATATCCTTAGATAGAGTTTTCCATCACAACCCAAAATGTAAAAACATCCATTAATTTCATTATCCTCTATGGAATCCACCCTAGGTGATGAATGAAAACCCTCATAGATGGATATAATTTCATTCTCAGTTATAGCCATCCTAAAAAGAAAATCATAATAACACCTAAAAACTATATGTTTAACCTAGAGGTATTATTTATACTTCAAAATAAACACCCTCATTTTTTTAGAATGATAACTATGCATGACAACTTCAGTTAAAAAATTCATTATTCTAAAAACCATGAATATTACCACACTGTGTCAGAAAAAAATTGAGCACATATGAATGACTTACTAATTTCTTTTGGGACCTCAATTTGCGTCATGTGAAACCATGAAATATGGTAAAATAACTTTTTAAAACCCATTTTCCCCTTGATTTCAATTTTAAACTAAGAAAACATAATTAGCCATCTCTGGATCCCTAGTTTATTGTCTTTGTTATGCAGTAGGTAACTGAAGGCTGAATGAACTGTGAAAATTATAACCATGGACCCAATCAAGTATTTTCTAAATTTAACCAAGGAAAATGTAACAAGAAATAATTGTTTTGTAGTTGTTTAATAATTTTTATTGTTTTAAACCATAATATTAATTTTATAATAAATTATATAAAACCTCTTATCTTTCTATTGACCAAAAAAATCTATTAGGGATACATCAAGTGTATCACACATCTCTTACAGTGTATGTTCTCGACATGGTGTAGTGATTACTACTGAAGTGTGTGTTTCTATTTTACAATTTTAAAGTAATATAGTCATTAATCAATAATGAAAAATTGAATCTCCACAAAAAATAGTGAAAAACATATCATATCACACATCGAGAAATCATATATGTAACTCAATATAAAAATTAATTTTCCCAAGAAACTAATAATTCCAATATTAATTTCATCAAGGGAGGCTACATTATAATATATATCATAAACTTTTATACTAGTATCCACCACTTTGAAACCTATTTAAATAGTACAATTTTTTAGTAACTATGAAGTTATAGATTTCACAATTTATAACAATATTTGTTTATGAGAATCTATCAAAAAAAAATCATGATTTTATGGTAGTTTTCAAAGTAATTTCCCATTGATATGACATCAAATATAAAATATTAAATGATTATGTCATTATTTTCATATAAAATGATTAGCATGTGTCTTTAAAAAATTTCTATATATCCACACATACTAATGGGAAGTAGATAGTAGGAATTTGTCCCCAACGAATATGTGTAGGTCTTCTACTCTTAATCTTTCGGTAAAATGGAAATCTATTTATAACAAGAGTAAACATCATGAAATAAAATAATATCTAATCCAACTATAAAATTTAGCATTATAAATGATAATGGATGTCATAAATTATCTTTAATAGTTGGGGAATTACAGTTCATATAGTGTATATAGACACTAAATTTTCTCACAGTGATGGTTTGAATATTCTATTTCATTTCATTCATAACAAATATAACCCCCTATTAATTGTAACTACCTAAATAGAACTCAACCATGGACTTCCTAAACTGGAAAATATTATTCCAAAATCATCCATCCTGATCAATTCATCCAATAAAACAAACTTCATGTTTGGGTTATGTATTATCTACCCCACCATTATTAGTTTACACTCCAATTGAATTATAATTTTTTAATATAGGATGATGTAAATAATATTTTTTTATTGGTAATACCCTATCCAAATAATGATTTATATTTTGTTTGTTTTTTTATAAATTACTTCACATTAGTTCCATTTATGTTTGATGAAATGATTTAATAAATTGAATAACTAAAACCATGGAATAAATATGTCCAATGAGAGGGTATGTTTTTGAATTCATGTTGTAATTAATGCTCATAAAAAATATGAATATATTGATATGTTTTCCATATATGATTAATTTTTCCTATAAATTATTTTAAAAACTATATATATTTATAAATTAAACGCTAAAATTGATTTTCCCATTCATTTAGGTCTAAATTGGGTATTTTTTTGTATATTTATTTTAAATTTTATTTACCTCATAAAAATAATTAATGTATTCTATAAAATCCACCATAGATCTAACAAACATTTATCTTGAATATTTTAAATAAGTGATAAGTCCCCTAGTTCTCTCAAAATTTACATATACTCAGAAATAGAAAACTCGGACTCAAAACACTGATAATCTCATGATTCACCAAAAATTACTTTTCTAGAAAAATTAGAGGAACATCAACTGAAATGCTGAGAAGATTCAATTTCAAATTAAAAATAAATTTCTTCACCCACATACTTATTTTACGATTACTAATAATGTAATTATGGGTACTTTCCTTCTAAAATATCTACTATCGAACAATTATATTTTTATAATGTTTCCTTAGAATTTAACAAGACATTAGATTGATTCTTTTCCTCACCAAAATAGAATAACTACATACATGTTGACACATTAATGAAAATCCATCATTTGTAAAATAATTTCGTAATAAAAACTATAGGAATATCCTTTTCACATTCCATTTCATGTATAATAATATTAGTGGTTAGAAAAAACATACCAAGACAAAAAAATAGATCATAAATTCATCAAACTAGGTTGGTAAGAGATTGTTTAGATAGCTTTGGGACAAAATTATTGGGGTATGGTAACCCTAATACCATGTGTTAAAATAATAACTAGGGAAAGAAATTGTTGATGTTCCCATGTTTACTAAAGTAGTTGAATTGAATACTCTCTCCCAATGTGTGTGGGATGAAAAATATTAATGGGTCTCAATGATTAAGTGGTTTCATTTATATCAAGACATCAATACACTTTTATTTGAGACAATATATTGTAGATTTTATGAATGTTTTCTTATTAGATGATATTTATTTCATTTAAATAAGGTTTTATAGGTAATTATTTAAATATTTAATAAATTGTATGGTTAATTGGAGTTTTGTAAAAGGTATAATAAAACTAAGCAGTTCATCAATCATGGCTATTATTATGAATGGTTTTTAGGGTATGAAATTAATCCAATGATTTTTTTTTATAATTGTGGGAATCACCTCAAACTTATTTCAATAACTTTCATCAATTTATTATCAATTTCATATCACTTTTTCCCTTGGTATTCAACTATAATTATAGGTTTCAGTGATTTTTTAGTGATGATGTACAAAAATTCAGGATCAAGATTTTCATGATTGGATTTTATAATTTCATCCATTATTCCTTGTTATCAACATTTGGTATCTATCATTGTTTCCTAGTGATCCCAGATACCACTTTTAGTTTCCATATCGATGAATTTTTCTATATGTTTAACTTTAATAGTTTTTTTCTTACCCTTGTATCTACCACAAATTAATTTTGAAAATATCCATATTTGTAAAACCAAATATTGGATCCTAACATCTATTTTTTACATCATTAATTCATTTATGGCATGTTTTTTGTCATTCATTATCATAAATTTCCAAAACATACCCCCAACATCCCTTTGGGTATAATATGATTCATCATTTTATAAGTATTGAAATAGTTTTCTAGACTGTTTTTGAGATATGTAGTATACAAAAAGACTCAATACACCATGTTTCTTCCTTTAATGTTATGGAATTTTTTTTTATTCATTTTTAAAGGTATTAAGTATTATATTTTCCACATTCTTCATAATAGGACAATAAAATTCATAAAATTCATTTTATATCTCTTTTAGATGAACATATTATTGGGGAAAGATTATTTTTAATTCCCAATCAGTTTATAGTGGTGGAAAATTACCATATGTGTGGTTTTATGGGTTTTTGTTAAAAATATAGAAGATTGATCAACATTATATTTAGAATGATTATGGTTATTCCTCATAATGGTTTTTCTTCTATAACATTTTTGTTTTGAATTTTATGATAGTGTGTTAAAAATATATTTCAAATCTATGCTAGTGCTTTAACTTAAATCTACACTATAAGGTTAATATATACATTTTTAGTGGTAAGGGGTGTGGATATTGTATAACATTACCCTATGAAATATCAGAGAAAATTTATGGTTTGGCCACTGTATATGTAAATCCCTAAAACCTTAAAAATAAAATTTTAATAGTTCTCCCTCCTATGGTAAAAATTCGAGTACTTTTTTCAATACTTCAAATGACATTATCCTAGGGTAAATTTTTTTCGAAAAATAATTGGAAACTAAATAGTAAGTTTCAATAATTTCCTATTATGATGATATAAACCATTCCATAATATATATTTGAGTAAAAATGGGAATAATATCATATTATTTTCATCCAAAATATGATATCTCTGTGATAGCTACTGAACACTACCATAGAATTCCCCAATCAAAAAATGAGTCTTCATTGGGAATTTATGTTAATTATGGTAGATAATAATTTTTTTTTCATTTCATAATTTTTATGCCATTATTAAAGAATAATTAACATTATATTATTAGACTTATTAGGTAATAAAAATTATCTATTATGATATATCTATATTAGATCATAGGTGGGGGATTTAGGTCTTATGGTTGTAGATTATTCTAATTTTATCTGTTTTATTAAATGTGCATCAGAAACATATAAGACTCGGTGAATAAGGGAAAACCTAAGAAACCACAATTATTTATCTATGTTCCAAAAATTATTTAAAGTGAATTACATCCATCATAAACTTAATAATAGTGAGTGTTTTAATTACATCCTTTTCAACCCACTCTATTATACCTATTATGTTTGGTTAGACCATCAAATCACCACTCTGAGGACTAGATGTTGAGTTATTAATAAAAACATCTAATGGTACAATTATTGTATCACAAGTATATATTTCCTCTATAATAGATTTATTTCATGAATTCACTTCCAATAAATATATTTATCCTTATTTTTGTTAAATTTTATGTTATATTAGGCATGGGTTGGCTCTCTTGATAAGAATAATTTTCATGATTGGAAAATCACATCTAAAAACAACCCATGATCACCAATTAATACAACTAGGACCATAAAATCCCTATGGAAAATTACCACCATTATATTAGGGTATTTAACAAAAAATGTTAGAGAAAACTCAACAATAGTTATATTCCTTTTATGAGGGAAATGATGAGTTTACTAGTCAAATAAAGCTTAGTGAGGATGAAACGTCATATGAAATTTAAATAAAGATTCATGTCTTTCTTGTAAATATAATTAAATATTCCATTAGTTAAGAATAATTAAAAATTTTAGAACTAAATTTATTTAATTGGGGATAATGTAATAACTGGATATTGCAATATTAATTTTACTTAAAAAAATATTATGTTTGACAGCTTGCTTCACGTGCAACATCGATACAAAATAAAATACTAAACATTAAATAACTATTGAAATGTTGTCATTTAATTGGTAAGTAAATATAAATTTAACCTAATTGTGAAATATATATAATAAAATGTTATTTTTATACTAATTCATTGATAAAATTCAATTAGTATAATTAAATAACAAATAATATCATTTTAATCATGAAAATATATTTTTATAAAAAAAATCATGTTAGTGTTATATAAAGTTTATTCTATTGTGGTTAAATAATATTTTAAATTGAAATTATTTATAATTTAAAAAATAAAAAAATTTAACATCCATTCAATGGTTATTACTAGGAAAATAATAATTTTATTTTATACTTAAGAGATACAAGTTTATTGAAAAACAATTATGTGTTATGCATACTCATATTGATATTAATTTTTTCTTTTTTAGTAATTGAAACATAAAAAATGATTAGAATATTTTTAATTAGAAATTTAGAATTGGGCAATTTGATCAATTTCATTTTTATATAGAAGATTATTTTTTCAAGATAAATATCAGTTATCGTAGTAAAACACATATTTTTCAAAATAATATTACTTATGTAAATATTTTGTTTTTTAAATTAAATGGATCTATTATAAATTACTAATATAATATGGTGTTTAAATATATATTAAAATAAATTAAAAATCATTTAGTTGTTAATAAATGTTAAATAATATTAATAACACTTAATGATTAAAATGGATTTTTACACAAAACATGGTCTACGTATTATATATATTATTTTAAGTAAGTTTTCAAATATTTATAAATTTAATTAGATTAAATTGACTCCAAATTCAGAATCAAAATGTGGAATTTTATTAAGAATTGTCGTGTTATATTTTTTTGTAATAAAATAATTACCATAGTTCATTTTTATTCAATATTAATAAGTGTTAAAATGTGTAATCTAATGTAGATCGAATTTTACTAAATCAATTTGATATTTAGACCTCATAGAATATCTTTTTCACATTAGAAATTCATATCTACATGCCTCACTAACATTTCCCTACCTAAATCACCTAACATTCATGTGATTCCATTCATTTCCCTTAACTAACATTCTTTTTCAAATATTTTCCATCTTTTTCATCAATAAAAGGAACACACTTACACCCACTAAAAATCACACCAATTGTTAAAAATTATAGGGAGAATATTCCCAATTTACTTATTTTAGATTCCCCTACCCCGTTTTCAGACACTAGCCTCAAAAAAGTGCCTCATGTCCTTCATATCTAATGCATACTTTGGAACAATATCTAAATTCTCAACTTAAGTATTACTTACCATTTAACTTCATTTCTTTATCATTCTCTCCCACTCTCCTCCAAACCATTCTAAAAATATTCTAATAATGATATCAATATAAATAATATAGTGAAATTTTATTATATTGATGGTATAGCCATTATCTATTACCCTATTATTCATTAAAAAGTAAGAAAATGTTTCTCATGTGTGTGTGTGTATACTACCACCTCTATATATGACACGTTTTGTTTTTCACAACCACCATTCAAGGATTGTTCAAGAAATGATTTAGGGAATAAATATTTTATTTATTCCATGGTTTATATTTTATAAATATAAATTAGTTATTCTATACGTAATATTATAAATATAAGATCACTTTAAAACTAACCACCTAGAGTGAATATACTGTTAGGAAAATTGATTTATTTATAAGTGACAACATCTTTGTCATTTACCTTATTCATACGTATATTTTCGATTAGGATTCATCACCTTAATTTAATATAAATAATTTCATTATATTTTTATGATAATTATATTATAAAAAAATAATCTCTTCCATATTCAAACTCATTCATATATTGTAGCAACTTCTAGTAGGGTCTATTTAACAACCTACAAGAGAAATGATATAAGTTTATATCAAGGATGGATTTTGAAAAGTAATAATTATTATTAAAAATTAATTAATTTTTTTTATATTAAATGTTAATATAAAAAATTGACTCATTAATTAATACAATATATCTTGTTTTTAATAAATTATAAAAACAAGCTCTTCACCGAATTCGTCATCATAAATAATAACTGAAATACTTACGAAATGAAATTATAACTTTATAAATAATTAAAAATCATTAATTCCACTACCATTAATGATTTTTTAATGATGAAATTTGGGAGTATAATTAATAAAAACACTGATATTATAAAACCAGTTCAAAAAAAATATGGACTAGAGTGTATTCGACTAACTGGGGAAACAATGTAATGTTTACATGTCTAAATTTTCAATCCATTGATACATAATTATTATCATAAACCATGTTTTATTTAAAATGGTGTATCCAATTACCCTTAATATTTTTAATCATTATTCAATTTTAATTTATTATTTTAAATTTTCTAATCCATCTTTTCCCTCATAGGGTTTTGAATCTTAAATTAGAAATGTTTTAAGGGGTTGTTTGTCTCAAATTTAACCTCTAGATACATCATTATTATTATGAAACATGATAGCTTTATTATGGTGTGGTCATTTAATAATTAATAAATTTTACTATATTCATGGTATTTTATGATCTCTATAATGTTCTGTTTTAAATTTATTTTGATTCAAAAGATTCCAAAGTTGAAACAGGTTTTTCAAACTATAAGGGTTTCATTGCCAATCTTGTTTTCAAATAAAGATTCTTTTTAAAAGATAGTAAATATGGGTAATTTTTATTTTTCATAAAACATCTCATAATAATATTTTTAAATTCATTAGGTTTACATGACTATTCAAAATTTTATTTCTCCTTGACTAATATTTTACCCTATGTGTTTCTTGAATGTGAAATTAACCTCTTCTTCTCAATCGGGAACCTCCCTTTTTCAAGATCTATATTCATTGGATTATTTTTAAAATGTTCATATCTATGAATAAATAATCTATTAATTTAATTTTATTATACTTAAAATTATTTAAAAATTTTAAAATAATTTTTTAATATTATAATTTAAGGTCATTTTTATCAAATTCAAAAAAACATCACTTTTTAAAATTTTCCATATAAACACATATTTCTACCACCTTTATCATTTTATATGTAAATTTATCTCTAAATTGTCTTGGTTTCTAACAAAAATTAAATTTATCCTAAATTGATGAAATATTTATTTTAAAATGATTTCAAAAGATCAATGCTATATCTTATTTCTAAAGTGATTTTTATAAAACTCCAAGAAAAATGTTTTTCATATAAGTCATTTTTATTTGAAAAAACTTATTCTTGATCAAGGAAATTACTAAAATTATACCACCAGTATTATTTCAATGTATTGTTATAATATATTAAGATACTTATTTTATATATAGGATCTTAGAGTGTATTCGACAATGCGCGGAGACAAGGTAAGGTTTTCTTGTCTTAATTTTCAATCCCTTGAGACACAAATATTAACATACATCATGTTTTATTTATAATTTTGTATTTAATTACCTTGGATAATATTTATCATGATTCAATTATAATTCATTATTTTTTATTTTTTATTCTATTTTCTTTCTATAATGGTGTATTTAATCAAAAAAATTAAAAGTTTTAAGGGGTTGTTTGTCTCAAATTTAACTTCTTGATACATTATTCTTATTATGCACCATGATATCTTTAATAGTATGTGTTTATTTTTTAATGTCATGATTTGACTATATTTATGAGTATTTATGATCTATATAATTTTCTCTTTAAAATTTATTTTTATTCAAAATACACCAATGTTGAAATACGTTTTTCAAACTATAAGAGTTTCATTGCCAATATTGTTTGAAAATACATATTGTTTTTAAAAGATAATAAATATTGGGAATTTTTATTTTTTATAAAATATCTCATCATAATATTTTTTATATTAATTGGATTTACATGATCCTTCAAAACTTCATTTCCCCTTCACTCATATTTTACCCAATATGTTTCTTGAAAGTGAAACAGATCTCATCTCTTCTTCTCATTTGGGAACCTCTATTTTTTCATGTTTATATTAATTAGATGCTTTTCAAAATGTCTATATATATGAAGAAATAATTTATTAATATAATTTTATAGTACCTGAACTTATTTAAAAAAATTAATATTAATTTTTAACCTTTTAAGTATCGGTCGTTTTCATCAAATTTTGAAAAGCATAACTTTTTAACACTTTCCATATAAACATATATTTCTAACACCATTATCTTTATATATGAAACATTATATCTAAATTTTCATGTATTCTAAATGAAATTAAAATTCTCTTAAATTTGTGAAATATTTATTTTAAAATGATTTAAAAAGATCAAGGATATTTCTTATTTCCAAAGTGATTTTTTATAAAAATCCTAGAAAACTGTTTTTTATACAAGTCATTTTTATTTGACAAAATATTATTCTTGATCAAGGAAATTATTAAAATTATACCACCAACATTATTTATATGGATAAATTGTTTTAAATTAATCTATTTTTTTTCTATATAGGATCCTAGAGTGTATTTGACTAAGTGGGGAAACAAGGTAAGGTTTTCTTGTCTCAATTTTAAATATTATAAGACATACTTCTTATCATAAAAAAATTTTTATTTATAACGGTGAATCTATTTACCTTTAATTTGTTTTCATTATTCAATTATAATTCATGATTTTAATTTTTATATTCTATTTTATTTCTCTCATGGGTTTTTGAATCAAACATAAGAAAACTTTTAAGGGGATGTTTGTCTCATATTTAACTTCTTGATACATCATTCTTATTATCCACCATGATATGTTTAATATGGTGTGATTATTTCCTAATGAATTAATTTTATCATATTCATGGGTTTTTATGATTTATATAATATTCTATTTTAAATTTATTCTAATTCCAAACATTGCAAAGTTGAAACAGGTTTTTCAAACTATAAATATTTCATTCATAATATTATTTTAAAATAAATATCTTTTTTAAAAGATAATCCATATATGGAATTTTTATTTTTTATAAAACATATCATCATAATATTTTTATATTCATGGGTCTTACATGACCCATCAAAATTTTGTTTCCCCTTGAATCATATTTTACCCTCTATGTCTTGAAACTGAAACAGTCCCCGTCTCCTATACTCAATTGGGAACCACCATTTTTTCATGTCTGTATTCATTTGATGCTTTTTAAAATGTCCATATCTATGAATAAATAATTTATTAAGGCAATTTTTTACTACTTGGACTTATTTTAAAATTTAAAAACAAATTTTCAACATTTTAAGTATTGGTTGTTTTCATCAAATTCTAAAAAGTATCTCTTTTTTCATTTCCCATATAAACACATATATCTACCTCCTTTTTCTTTTTATATAAAACTTTATCTCTAAATTAAAATGGTTTTTAAAAGAATTTAATATTATCCTAATTTTATTAAATATTTATTTTAAAATTATTTCAAAAGATCAAGTATATTTTCCACTTCCAAAGTGTTTTTTATAAAACTCAATGAAAGGTGTTTTTTATATAAGTCATTATTATTTGAAAATTCATATTCTTGATCATTGAAATTATGAAAATGAGACCACCCAAATTATTTATATGTATGTATTATGTTGTATCCATATCTTTTTATGGAATGATCCATCACTACCTTTTTCTTACCTATTTATTTTCAGTTAATAACTGTAATTTTTCTTCCAAATAATTTTCTATACAAATACCATTTTTTATAACATTGAAATTTGGGTATTCACCTATATTTCATACATAAATTTATTGGGGAAAATATTTTCATAATAATATACCACTAACATATATGGTGTAAATACCATATTCTTTATTATCTTTATTGAAAGGTATTTACCTATAAAATTACTGAAAATATTTAAATAACCATTTATTTTTTATGGGTTTATCTTGTTATGATTTTTATATGTGATTCCATTTTAAAAAGATATAAAACTAATTTTATTTCCATCGGTTCTCAGTGTGATAAAATATGTGAATGGTTTTCAAGTGGCACTCATAAGTATGGATAATTACTATTGGAGTCAAATACCTCCCTCCAATGTAATGGATCAAAGTTTAAATATCATGAGATATGTATATAGGAGCATAATTTAGTTTATCACAAGTATGCTTGGAAGTGTGTGACTCACAAAGGTGGAGTATACATGATTATAATTATGTTGTCTTGTAAGAATGGGTGGAATTATGTGATTCATGAATGTAATGTTTTATTATACTATTGTTTGTCCCATGGTTGAAATATATCACAATATTATGTTTTTTTTTTCATTATAAACTTTTGTTCTTATAGCTAATATTTATTGACTCATGTGTCCGCACTCTTTTAACTTATGCCTTATGTTATATTAAGCCTTATGAAATGATGTATGATCTATTCTTTGTTGGGTATATGTTTTTTATGTATCTTTATTATAATGATATTATCATATTATTCTTACTTATTATATTTTACTATTATCACTTATGTTCACCCTTATTGATCATCCAAGCTCAAACCCTTCTTATGTTTTCAATTATCCAGGTTATAAAGAAGAGTATAACTTATGATAAATCTATAAAGTGTCTATTGTGGCTTAATTATAGAGAAATTTTCACAAGTATTATAAAATAAATTTCTTATATAAATAGTCTTAAAATAATCTAAAACTTATGTTCTATGGTTTTTTTGACTATTATTGAGATGGAATGATTATTATTATAAAATAATGAAATATATGTGCTTATTTATCTATGGTCATCATAAAATCCTCCTCCTCCCAACTCCATGAATCTGATGTTTCTAGTGTTAAATAGAATAAAAAACATATGAAAACATCTATCACACTTTATATCTCAATTTTTCCCCATGATGGGAACACTCAAGCAGTAATATTTATCCAATCTCATATTATTTGAGTAGGCACTATAAGGGATAACTTTAATCTGGTATAGAAACCTACTATTTGGTTCCTTCACTTATTGGGAGGATCATAATTGGATGTTTCTCTATCAATTCATCTATACACTAAATAATATGATAATACTGAATATCTAAAATTGAAAATATCATGAGAATAATTTGGTTAATGGATTTATTTATCTATGTAAAGGATTGAAATATTACCTAAATATGAAACTCCCACGAGAGAAGTTATTGGAGATATGAAAATAAAATATACAAGATGAGTTGTAAATTCCTCTAATTCCATTAAAATAGCTAGGAATATTCCAATATTTTTCTATAGTTTATCAGTGGTTGAAATATTATTTTTGAAATAATAAAAAAATATATCAACCAATGACATCAAATCAGGGACTGAAACTCATGAAAAGAAAAAGCATCAACTATTACACTAAAACCAACATCAGTGCTTACTTTATCCCCCATTTCATCCCAATATAATGTGGTGTCTTCTCTCTAGAAGTAGAATAAAAGGAAATGAAAACATTTTAAGGGAAATAAGGAAAAAAGGAATCCTCTAATCAGATATAGAAAGAAAAATATCTATTATTTCATAAATGAGAATGTTTGAGGCTATTTCTTTACAACTTTAGAGAATAAGTTTATCATATTGCTGGAACTCAAAAGGCCTAATGATATTGGCTTAATTGATCATCTCAACTACATACCCTAGCATAACATCTATGACTATTTTTTTGTTAAGGGTGTTTTTTGGAAAATGGTTAAATTGGGAAAGTGAATTAGAGAAACGTATGGTGTAGGAAACCTATGTCTCATTCAAGATACCCAAAGATAAGGTTGAATGGAATAAAGTCCATGAGAATTATAATCTAAATTTTAATGAATATAGGATTAGTAAATTAAGTAACAGAGCACATACTATTCTCAAAGAATAATTAAATCAACAAGTTCTAGCCCGAACTTCCCCTATAAAGTTTGAAAAAACATATTCATCATAGTTAACTAAAGGTTAAAATAAGAATCACCAAAATAATAAGAAATGGTAGTAATGGTAGTTATTGGTACCCAAACTAGTTCAAACCCTCTCAAACATTATACCCCCTACATTGGGAGGGCAGGCATCATCTCTCAAAATTGGATAATAAGAACCATACCACTAACATAATTTTCATTAGAAGAGGAGTTATAGTATGATTATATCAAAATAATTCACTTATCATATCAACTATCTAATTAAGAGAATTTATATAAACTATGTACTCAAATTTATAATCAAGAAAAAGGTTATAAGGTTTGAAGAGGCTAAGAATGATGAGGTTGAGATAGACCTCACAATTCAAGAACTATGTCATATAAACCCATTTATTCCATTAAAATGTGAAGATAAGCACTCCACTAGGCTTAATAGAAACACTATTTTGATCCAAAATCCTCTAAGACACATTCATGTCCAATCATGTTAGAGAATAAATTTTAAAATGTGTAGTTATTTTGAAAAAAATGTATGATGTAAAACTTCATGCAAACTATGATTAATGAAAGTACCCCTAAACCTAGTCTAGGGAAGGGAATCACCGATATAGTTAATATCAACATCCAACCCCTAGGATGAGGATTAGCCTCTGGATAAGAATCACTTTCCCTATATTTATAATTATGAGTTATTCAATCATCTTTACATTGTCCCAACTAAGATCTTTATTCTAGATTCACTTCATCTCTCAAGGAAAATTTGAGAGGAACTAATTGAATCCCTTTCATGAATATAAGAATTTGTGGTTGAGGTCACTATGGTGAAATCATATCATGAGGAGAGTATTTTTGATGAATGTTATTTTGTTATCTACTTCATCAAACAAGATAGAGTGATATCCATATAGGGTAACATCAAACCATTGTATTTATTTTGAATTCTGAAAAACATCATGGTCCATATATCCTTAATTAAAAATGGTTACAAAATCAATATCAAACCTATATGGACCCTCTAATTACTTGTTTGTGGTGAATATAATCTTTCCCATCCAACATTAAAGTTCGAGGATATGAAAATATTTAGAATAAACCTATTGGAAGGATTATGATTAAAACATAGTTTAGATAACTCATATCTGACTATAAATTTATGGTTGGGTGCTAGGATATGGAATTTAATATATTTTTTAGAAGGTATTGGATCTATATACATGTTTTAGTTCCTTATTCATACTATTAATTTCATAGGTACTTTGTAAATGGTTATATTGGTGTGTTTTATGGTGGTATTAATACCTTCTAGTCCTATAAATCCATGTATATGGAGGTAGGATTCCAAAATAGATTAGAGAAGAAACCAATTATATACATTATTTGTAGAATCATGAGTCCCGATGGTCTAGAGAGTTCTTATGATGATAATTTAAATAAAATTAGTATAGATAACATGTTTCTCACCAACCAATTCAAGGAACTCACCCCAAGTAAGAGTGATCATTGATTTCTTTCCCTCAAATACCTCTACTCGAGGATTGGTTTGGCCGCAGTTCATGCCACACAACTAGGATTCAAAAATCAAATGAACCTCCACCCTCAAGATATGAGTAAAAAATGAGTATTGTGTATCATAAAACTCATATTTATGATATCTTCTACATTGATCAAGGGAACATCAAGTTAAAATACCCCTATTCTCACTAGAATTCCTAAAGGCTTTAGTGGCATTTATAATCCCTCTGTCATCTACAATAAATTAAAATTCTATAATTTCATATCACAATTATTGGGATGTCAACATGTTCTATTCCATTAATAATAGTGGTGAGGAGGGGTATAGTGTTCTAAATACCTATAATAATTAAACCCCTATGATATCACTTTTAGTATTTGGAAATATTCCACCAATGATTATAGGAAATAAAATATTCCCCCATTTTTCTAGAATACAAGGATACCCCCTAATTAATCATTTGAAATAATGTTGAAACCAAAGGTGGAAAATATATATAATAAGATATTATATAATCACCTTCTACATTTGAGTATATAATCTCTACCACTTTTGATAAGCTCCGGGAATTAAATTTAGGAACAAATGATGAACCGACCTCTATTGATTAGTACTACCATGACTCTAAATGAACTAGATAGATACATATTCTTCCTAAAAAAACTAATATATCTTTTTCTGGAACAATATTGAGATTTATAGCTTGGACCTTGATATGGATGGCCATCATTTAGGTATTCTAGAGGACCTTTGTGGTTATAAACATTCATACAAGAAAATGCATCCTACCCATACCACTAAGGTAGAGGTTTATGTTGAAAATATTATCATATCCAAATTCATTTATGAAATCTAGTATCCAATTTTCCTTTCTAGCATTATCCTCAATAAAAATAATAAAAATAAAATTCAGGTTTTCATTGACTTCCAGGATCTTAACTGAAATTGACTAAAGGATGATTTCCTAGTCTCAATCACAATTTTTTCAATTGATACAGTAGTGGGTATCCAATCTATATTTATAATGTATGTACATTAGGGGTATAACTAAATCAAAATATACCCATATCATGGATAATTCACTACTTTTATATCACATAAATGGGTTTTTTGTTTTCAAGTGATGTCTTTACATGTAAAGAATGAAGACACTACATATTGACACGTCATGAACCATATCTTCAAGCCCCTATAGGGAAGATCATAAAAAATTATATTGATGATATCATATTCAAATATCAATAAATATTTTATAATATCACTAACATTAAATAGTTTTCAATAGGATACAGCAGCACAACATGAAAATTAATCTCGTAGAGTGTGATTTTGAGGTAACATGAGCCAAAATTTCTCAACAACATGGTAAGTTAGCAATTCATAGTAGTAGAACTTGTAATACCAAAGTGATACTTAATATGAAACCTCATCAAAATATCAAATAGTTAATAGTGATTCAATGAAATCTTACTTATAGTATATTCTTCATAGATAACCTTATAATAATGTGTATACCCATCACAAAATTTATGAAAAATGGGGTCACTTGTTAGTGACATGAATATTATAAAGGTTATTTGACAAACTTTAACAATACCTCTTGATCCCACTAGTATTAATATGGCCTGTGAAAGTGAAGCTACTCATTTGTTTGTGGAAACCATAGATTCATATCATGGTGATATTTTTTCATAGAGGAATAAAAATGGGTATGGAAAATAGACATTACTATCTAAGTAGAAATAATCATGATATAGACGCCCAGAACTCCAACATGGAAAATAATTAACTTGTGTTAATATTCATTATGAAAAAGTTGAGATGCTATTGTTACATCAAATGTTCCACTTGGTATCCTATATAGACCCACTCAATAATATCTTTATTTTTATAATTCTATATAGACACCTAGAATAGTGGGAGCTGATTGTACAATATATTGAAATGTAGTTTCTTCCTTTCAATGTTGATAAAAAGTATGAACAAAATTATTTCCTCACAACACATCATTCCTTAGAATATTCCCCAATAAAAATAAATCTCCTTAATAAGGAAATATTTTCCATCTATGAAACTCACTAGATATAGGAAATATATTTTAATAGTGCCTCCAAGAGACTAATTGAGAGGAAAATAGATAACCTCAATCTTAATAAAGTCATTATGGGGATCATGATTGTCTCCACACCAATGGAGGTTCTACCTTATTCTTTCTTATTTTCAGAAGAGAGAACTAAAAATGTGAAAGAATTCTAGAACCTCATTATAGGTCTAAATGTGACTCTATAAATACGATTGAATCACCTAAGCATCAAGAGAGAATCAAAATTAGTGTTTAAGAGAATCAATAGTCAATATTCCATTAAAAGGGAAGATCTAATTCCTTTGTTTGATAAATTTTTATGTTTAATATAAGAATTCCCATCATAACCCATGAAATATCATATTTAACATTCACATGATACCTTTTCTTATGTGTTTCCTAATGTAATATCATCATTGGAAATTTCAGATAAGGAGAATACGATTATCCACATTTCACATACCAAGGTGGTATCCCACTTCATTATCTATTATATGAGGTAAATAAATGAAATACATAATATCTTAGAACAAGTCGAGAACATATCTTTACTCACATTTTTTATAAATAAATAGATATCCCCAATAATGGACTGTTTCTTGAATGAAATATATCTTCTTTATTGAGATAATAGAGATCATATATATCATAGAGATGTAAAACTTATAATTTATGATGAACCAAATTCAAATAATGATCTATATAAATGATTACTTGAAAGGGTTATCCCTATATGCATTGAAGGAGGAGAGACCCCCGCAGTTAGGTAGGAAATCTGCATAGATGACTATAGTGCCCAATTGTCGAGAACCAATCTCTCCCATCAAAATAAGAGGGATGGTTATTATTGGCCATCAATGATTCACGACTGAATAGTGTTCAATAGAAATTTCACTACCATTCATAAACATGCCACATTTACTCATAAACCTCTAGAACATCTACATACCTTCTAATATTCTTAGTCATTTCTCACCTGGAGAATGGTTGTTATAGGGTGATATCCCCCTACTAAATTTAGGAAGTTCAAGTATATACATAATACCTTAGATTTATTCTTGAAAATGGTTGAGGAAATACTCTTTAATGAACTTGGAACAAAGGATATTATCTACTTTATGAAGGTGAATATCATCACTATATTTAGTGTCCCCCATATAATATTGATAGAAAATAGCACTAATTTTTTTCTTTATTATTATTTAAAAAGGTTATATCAGGATTACAACATATACTCTTACCAATTATCCTTATATCATAAATAATTAAATGAAAATATATTGGTTTTCGTGAATAGTCTATATAATATGTTCTAGAAGATGTTGTAAAAGTACAATATGTCCTTGTTATATAAAACCTTCCATGGATTATGGTCTTAATGCACAATACCCTACACTACTATATAGGTTACCCATATTAACTTGCTTATGGGATAGAGTTGGTGTTTCCCACTGAGTTATAATTACCTTCACTTCGATAAACCACATGAAATTAATTGTTTGGAGATGAGTAGTTCCAAAATAATCTTGATGAGCTTGATAACTAGATAAAAAAAATGTTTTTCACACTGTAAGACCTATAATTTCATCAAAATCAAGTCACATGAGCCTTTAATAAGAGATTTCACCTTTACTCGTTCCTTCAATGAGAACTAATGCTAGCTCTCAAAACTCCCATGATCCCTAGGAAGAAGCCTTTGAAACTTGAACCAAAATAGGGTGACCCTATGCCATATAAAAGGTATAACCCAATAAATCATACTCCATGATTAAAATGGATGAGGAGTATATCACACCCCACACAAATAAAAATATTTATAGAGAAATATTTTTAAAAAATTCATATTGATTCACATCATTATCATTGAAATATATTAAACTATATTATTAATGCATTTTCTACACATTAAACTGTGTGTTGGAGGTTCTAATGGTATTAAATCAACCTATGAGACACATTATACCAAGTATTATGATCTTAAAATATATTCATCAAAAGTATGTTCCAAAAAACAAAAAAATTGTAAAAATTAATGATGCATGATTTCTCATTTTATTGATTATATAAGCAAACATCAAATGCATCTTTTCTCTATGGAGGGGGATCGAACCATGTGGGAGCCTTGATGCACATATTTTCCCATTTTCTAATAGGAATTAAGGAAAAATATTCCCCTTTAATCTTAGTCACATGATGTTAAACTACACAACATGTGGTTTAATTTCATAAGACCTTAAAATACAGAGAGTATCCTACCATTAATAGATTTAATCACATAAAAAGGATCCAAATCCTTGTAATAATCCTTACGGTATGGATTCTAACACCTACCAACCTACCATTATGTAAAAAAAATTCCCCAATATATAAGAACTATATATAGCATGATTCTTCCTCTTATAAGATATGTAGTGACACCATGATATTCTATCTTAGGCCCATCAATGATTTTCCATCCCACTCAAACTCTTTTCCTTATAAAAGTGTCAAATCTATGTAGATTTGATTTACTTGCATCATGATTCAAATTTTCCCCATGTATACCCTATCATTCACTCTCATGTGATTCACAGGATGCCCTCGTAATCTCTTGTTCCTTAGACTGAACATGGATCACATGATCTTAGGGGTTCTAGAGGATCACTCTGATTAACATGATTAACAAAAAATTATAAGGAATACAATCCTAGTATCATGATGTTAAACTATATGACATAAGATATAACCTATATGACTCATCAAACCACTTGATATGGCTTATTGTCGAGACCATTTCCCTTTCACGAGAGCTATAACCATGAAATATATTCTTTGTGAATTGATCTACATTCAAATAAAATTCACACTTTTTATAACTCTATGCATCTTGATTTCAATCATTACAGGATACGTAGTGATATTCAAAATTTCTATCTTGGAACTGGCCATTAAATGTACCTTCCTCTAAATTCTTACTTATATCATGTGGTCTTCTTCTCACATTAGGTTCTTCTAAATTAGACTTCATGCAATGAATCTTTTCCAAAATTATTAGTGGCTTGAATTGTATTATTAATGGATATATAGTGACACTTTGGTCTATTATATTATTCCCAACCATGAATTTTAATAACAAATATTCCCCTATCTTATATATAATCCACATCTATATAAAAATCCTCAGTATATAATTATGCATCCATCGACATATACTAAAGGAAAACCCATTTGAGAAGTATATTATTTTTTATTTCTATTATCATAGGACACATAAAAAATCCTAGTTATGTTATCTTATATCCATCCACAAAACCCGTCTGTCTTATTACTAGTGATTGGTTCCTTCCTCATTCATGTTCAGTCCATAATAATCACGTGACATTAGAGTAAAACCACCCAACCCTTATCTTTTAAAGATTATCCAGATCTGTGCAATGGCATTATAAGAACTATGTGTGGCTATTTTTTTACCCTTGTATGATTTGAACTAATTAATGGATCATATATCTTGTTCCTTGATTCAAGTTACAATCAGACATCAACTTGTATTGATCTTTTCTTCAGGTTTATAACTCCTCTTTTTTACATTTTGAAAATTAATTTCATTATATGTAAAATATCACCAAACAAAAGGATTCTAATATATGGATATTTACAAAAAAATGACAATGCTAAGATGAAATGTCCCCCAATTTGATATGGTTCATCCAAGTTTCATACCCATGCAAATATAGCAATGAGATGAGGTTATCTTATTTCACCTACATAAATTCCCACTTTAAGATGTTAAACTATGTGGTGTAAGTATTTTTCATGTTAGATTAAACTACGAAACATGTTACTAATTGTCACATGAAGTTAAACTACACAACATCTAAGTCCATATATGATGATGATAAGATACATGAAACCTGAGTTCTTATTGTGTGACATTAAGCTGCACAACATGTAATCCTTTGTTACTTGACATTGAGCTTCATGGCATTTGAGTCGTTATCTCATGATGCTAAACTACACAACACCTGATTCCTTGTTTCATAAAATTATACTACACAATATTTAAGTAATTTTTTATGATTTTAAACTAACTGACATTTAATTCATTATCGCATGATGTTAAACTAGATGACACATAAATCCTTGGTGCATGACATTAAACTATACAACACTTGTGTTCCTATTGTATGAAATTAAATTTCATGATACTTATTTCATTTTCACATGATATTAAACTATATGACAATTATTTATTTATTTCATGATGTTAAACTGCACAACATCTAAGTCTTTATCACATGACATTAAACTATAGTCAATTTAAGTACTTATTGTATGATGTTAAATTTCCTGACATATGGTCCATCCTTTATGACCATAAACGGCTCAGAGTAACCCATTCCATCTGATCCAACAATACCACAAAAGAGGGAGATCCATGTCGGAATCCATAGAGTATTTAAAAACTATATGTGGATGTATTCTTATTATTCAATGATAAATAGATTTGTATAGACCATCACCAATTTCACCCCTTTCCAAAGGATCTTAGCTACCTAACCATGGTTAACTCGAGTCTAAAACACTCTATCACTCGTTTTTTAAATCACTTTCAACAAATAACACATTACTTCTCAAGATTTTAAGATTACTATCAACCTTTCATGGTTGTCAGTAATGACTACATCCAGCTTCAAAGGAAACCTATGTTTTACTCAGCATATGCATCCCCAATATAGCCTACCAACCATAAGAATTTTTCATCCTAATAATAAGTTCCTCTAATATTCATATGACCTAATAGCTTCATAATAGAACCCATCATTCGAATATAGTATGTATACATCGCTTGTATGCATGTCCCATAGCATCACTCATTATCCAAAAAAAATATTAGTTATCTACGTAAACATCATTCCATGTTCAAAAAGGTGTTAGTGTATTCTTGGCACTTGAACCATAATAGGAATATTTTTTCACACTCCCCCTTAAAACATTAGTAAAATAAATATTTCATAAAATTATGTGTGCTCACTTGTAAGATAATATATATTATAATTGTGATGTTTATTCAAGTTGGGTGTTACCTCCCTTCCTCTCAACCAACGATTATTCCAAGGGTTGCTAAAAACGTCTCAACAGCTTTCTTTCTTTAGAAATCAGGTTTTCATTGACTCAAAACTTCATGTAATAGTCACATCCAATGTTTAAATAATAAAAAAAATAGTGAAACCAGAATGAAATCTATGTGGTAACTAAGTAATCGAGTTTTCATAGGGATCAATCATTTTTTTCCAACCATGCACATTCCATTGGAAATAATATGTAATGGTGATGTGAAGTGAGAATATCTTCTATATCCTTATAAATGACTATGTTTTTTCTTAGTTATATGATATGCATGAAAAAAATGTATAGGTCCTTTCATGCATATTAATATCTATAACCTCAATTTTACAATACTTTAATAGATATATGATTCATTACATGGTTGTTTTTTATGATTTCATTTTCTTGTAGCACCATTTTGGTGTTTTCAAGTATCACATGAGACTCTCACTTTCCAATGGTGGGTGATATATTGATCACCAAGGGTGGTGATGATGGAAATTATTGGGAGGTCAACTCATCCATTAAAGGAACTTATTTCTTATTCTAAGACTCTATTATATATTTAAGAAATATTCATGAAATCCTTTTTCTTAACAATACCAGTTTCCTTTTAGTGAAATTGATTGACTAGAAATACATATTCATTTGGAAAATTCACGTGATAATTATATTATCACTAATTTTATCCTATTATTTAATTACTCTATAGTTTGGATCCATATGGGAAGTCACTATGGATTTTAACACCATCCAAGAAGGCATTGGTCTCCTATGAAAGAATGTATAACATTTTTTGGAGTTTGGATCAATCCTACGAAAGGGACTTCCTATGTATACTTATTAAGGGGATTAAAATCCATATAGTTCAATGTTATTTAGTGAGGAATGTTATGTAATTTAAGGTTATATGACATATACCATAGTGGTTCCTTTTAATTACATGAATCTCAGACAACTTCTAAGAAATTTAAAGTCATGAAAAGTAGACTATTAGATGAAAGGAACCTAGAAATGGGTTGGTATGGGACATATAAATGAGTTTCCACTCATTATTAAACCAAACATATGAGTTAGGTGGATGAATTTTAGGAACCAACAAGAGTGTGTTGACTCAAATTATTTATATAAACTAAAAGGATAATTGAAATGCAAGGAATATGAGGAAACTATGTTGAGAATCTAGACTCAAGGAGTATGAGGAAACCAAGAAGAGTATATAAACTCAATTCATATGATAAAACTAAGAAGAGAATCTCAACTCAGTTTATATGAGTAAACGAATAGGAGAATCTTGCAGATTTTATGTGAGGAGACCAAGAGGATAATCTCAACTCAAGGCATATGAGTAAATGAATATAATAATATTGATATAATATGGGGTTAAAGGTTCCATAACTCAAATACTATATGAATTTATCTATAATGATTATGGAAGGACTCTCAATTTTCATGAGGGTTAGTAGTGGAATTATAGGGATTAAGATAATGTCTTGGGATTTCATCCCATCACTTATCTCAACTAAGGGTGTGGGGGTGGATCCCCTATGGTATTGACCAACATGGTTAGGTTGTGTGCCCAATTAGGTTTCTTGGGTGATGTGGTCTCCATGTAGGCGACCTAAGAGAAAGGGTGACAAAGTTTTTGGCCTAGGAAAATGGACCCCATGTAGATGTTGAGTCTTATGAAACTTCTGATAAACTATTACAAGTTATTCCCCATTAACCTACAAGCTCAAAAAAAGTACATAAATAAACTCACATCAATGATGAATCAAATCTTATATTTCAATTTGTGTATATTTCTTGAAATTACAACCCAAAATTTAAAAAAATATAGAAAAAGCTTCCATGACACCATGATTGATGAAAACAATGGAAAATAGAAATAAAAGTTTTTAAATGGTTTGGATGTTAGTACTCATCCATAGGGGTGAATGTTATAGTATATTTTATCAAGGAAACAAAATATTATTACAATGAAAGAGTCAAGATTATCAAAAAAGTATTTCTATATTACTTTATAAAGAATCATCTAGCTAATGCAACCAGTAATTACATATTCCAATCATCATGGAGAGTGTTCCCACTCAACTCATTTCTTTTCAGGCACCACATTATTTGTTCAAATACATCCACCACTTTAACATCCACTTCTAGTAAACAGTTAAAACTTCTAAAAAATGAATGTTTTTACCCTTAAATGTCATCCTAAATACCCTTATTCATTCAAAATTTCTAAAAAACTAATAGAAAAATACACATATGTATCCCATAAAAAGACTCTTTCACAAGTCTTTTCCACCTGCACAATTCATCTTTAAACTTTTCAAAGGTTAACATTATTTTGTCTACTTCTGATGTCGATTATTTGATCTTCCAGCTTCCATATGTTGCAGCTTCCAATCAACCATCCCCATATAATCTTAAAAAGTTAATCTCCTAGAATATCTCCCTTCAAAATATTTAGTTTCTATCTAGAAAATTTTTTTCACATGGATAAACCAAACAATATCCCACTTCAAAATCATTTTCCATGTTCCTCTATAGATTCCTTCATCAACATCCATAGACCATTTTCAACTCCACAATATTATTTTGCAGTTACATGTTTTTACAAACATACATCTGATTATTCCTACCCAAATATGGAAAAATAACCTCAACAAATCCTTGAATATATCATTTTTCAACATGTCTTCCAAATTTTATACTCCAGCCACCTTTCATAGATCCATAAACTTTTCCTCAAAAATCTTTTTTATAATGTTATATTTCAACTAAAAAATCATTTTCTTAGAATGGTCACAAGATTATTGTAAAAGTAGAAAAAACTATAAGAGTTACATAACAACATCCCAATATCTTTCATTCTTCCAAGATCTTCTAATAACAAATTCATCCAAGTCAACTCCTTCTTAGCTTCCATTAATGAAACATACTTCACTTATATTGTTGAAAGAGAAAATATTAGTCGATGTATCAATAACAAACATAAATTCACGACTTTAAAATTAAACACATATCCATTGGTACTATTTTATGTACCTATATCTACCCAAATTTTGAGTATTCAAACCCCTATATTGGTTCATCTATACTAATGAAAAGGGGAATACCTTATAAACCTTTCATATACTAGACAATAGACATTATCTCTTACTGTTTCTATCTTTTGAGATTCTCCTTGAACCTTCTAGACAGCCCCACTACATGAATAATATCCATCCATTTACAAACCATGGTATATATCGAGATTACATCTACTTATACATAAATAGTATTTTCTATATACTTATACTCAACTTTAATTCATGTAGCCTTCCCTTTTCTCAACTTTAAATGTAAATCCAAGGGTATGGTTACAAACATATCCTTATTCATCCTGAAGTATTCCAATACATTCTAGATGTAGTTATACTGAGTTAACTACAATGTTCAAAAAATTAATTCCCTTATATTCCACATACCACAGATTTACTTAGGTGAACTGAGATCATTTATATTTGAAAATCTAGATAATTCAAATTTCAAATCATTAATCCTTTACTTTATCAAATCAGTATTAAACATGTCATTAACATATTTAATTACTATGATGAAGCTCTTATTTATACCAAGATATTTTAGAAGTTTTTTGAACTCGCGGTTAAAGAAGAATTGAAAAATATGGAGTTAACAATATTATTGTGTTTATTTTATTCAATAAATAATAAATATTGAAACACATCTAAAATAAATTTTATTATGTAAGATGAAGGCCATTGAAAAGTTTAAATGTGTCTTAAAAATTTAGAGTTATTCTGGAGGTTTTGGGAGTTGAGTATATTTGAAACAAAAAATGGCTCAGTCCTATTTATTTCAGGTTTTTATTAACTAAAAACTGAAAAATAGAAAAAGGAAGGAACCTAACCAATGTACATAAATCTTTTTTATAAAAATATTTTATAATAAGTAAATTATATATCCTAACTTGTGTTTATAAGCTTTTTTTATAAGGAGGAGTTGAAAAAATTGAAAAATAAACTTACTCTCATTATTATTTTTTTATTCATCACATATGATTTTTTCTAAGAATATAAATAAATCCAATTCCAAATACACACTGAGAATCATAAGATATTATTGACTTTATTTAAATTATATGGGATTCATAAGGTTTTTTTAAGATCATATATAATATTTTTATTTGAGTTTAAATTTTTAAATCTACTCCATAGAGGAATAATATAATTTCTTTGAGATGTGTAAGATATTTATCTGATGTGTTAGTTTGATGAATAGAGGATAATATTTTTATTTGATATATAATATATTTTTTCTAGTGTATATGTATTTCTACTTGGATTAAATATGAGTTCTATTAAGTATTATAAGTAGTTTTTACAAATTATTAGAGGTGCTTTTAGAAGACTTATTACCTGAAATTATGAAGAATCTATATTTTAAACATGAAAACATTAAATCTAGTATTTTATGTATTAAATATTATGATTAAATTAGTATAGGAATATTTTTTTCACTATGTATATACTTTTACACCATGATCATGCATGCGTTAAGAAATAAAGATGATCTTTTTTCCATGATGTGGAATCATGAGAATTAAATATCAACTTGTTCAAAGATGGCAGTAAGGAATGTTTATTGAATAAGGTTTCAATGTTGTGAAGGGTGATTTAGTATATGAAAACTAAATTACCCCATCATAATACATGTAGTAGTGATGTTATGATGAAGACAATTATATTGACTCAATAAGAAGAGTAAAATTTTGAGGAAGAAGTTCAAGTGTGGTTGAAGGAATTTATTTTTCTGAATATTCAAATTTGATTTAAAAAATCTTTGATGTCCCCTATAAAAAATATTCCCTACAACTATGTGAATATAATAGTGGTGAACTTAAAATAAATATAAATGGATTATTAATTATAGAGAGAGAAAGTAAGAATGGGATAATTGATTTTGTGTAAGTAAAAGATGAATGGAAAGAAGAATTAGTATTGATACAATTCAATGGAAATGAAATTTAGTTGAAGATTCCCTTATTTTTTAAATAAAATATTCTATATATTTTTAATTATACAAGAAAACATTACAAATTTTGGTGAAATTTGTGTTACATATGTTCAATAATGAACCCTACTTATTCTTATTCTTTATAATGAAACTAGTGGATTGTAAGATCTCGGGTGAATATGAATCCTTCCGTGGACAAGATACTTATTTGGAGTAGTCAAACATAAAAATAGAATTGTGACTATTGCTTTTTTCATTGCAGTGTGTGATAGTAATCTAATATTAACATATATATCTAATGAAGGTTATTTAAAAAAAACTCAAAAATAATTGTATTCACTTATTTACCCCCCACCAGTGAATTCCAACTGATCTAGAGGGTTATTTTTAAGTTGTATAAGAGAGTTCAAATTTTATTCAAAGGTGATCTATTTTTTGGAGTCATAAGAGAAATTGTTCCTATATATTTAGATATTGGGTAACTTAATTTATAATATAAATATGTACAATATTAATTTAGTGAACAATAATAATATTCTAACTTTTTATGGGAATAATATTATATTGAATGATTGGATGTTTCCACGGTTATTATCAACCAGTTTAGAAATAATTGAGGATATAAAAATTTGTTTTATGCCTCATATTGAATCTTCAATTATGATGGTATTTGATAAAATTAACTTACAGAATGATGATCAATCTTATAATGTTATTATTTCATCACATTAAAAATATGAGTTCCTTAAGTTAAAAGGGTTCAAGATAGAAAAATTAATATGGGATTAGATAAGTGTAACGAACCGTTTTTTTTTAGACCGGATAAAATTCGAAGGTTTTTGAACTTTTTCTTTTATCAGCGGGTCGGTTTTAAAACCGAGCTTCAGAACGAGGTCCCGAAGTCTGGAGCCGTTTTAAGCGGTGATATCGGACTACGTGCGGTAGGTTTGACTGTGTGCGTCAGCCGTGCGGGGTACCCTGGGTATCTGGTAGCAGGTGTGCGGGTTGCACACGGTGTTTCTGATGGTGCGGATAAAACCGTGCGGGTGGGTGTGTTTTAGTTTTTGTTTAAAAATTAAAATCAAAGAAAATAAAATAAATTAAAAAAAACCTAACTAACCTCCCTCCCCTCTCTTGGAAGAACACCCACGCGACGCACCCCCCCCCCCTCTCCCGCGAGCCACGCGCGACCCCCCCCCCCCTCCACGACACCACCTCCTTCCCTGATTTCTCCCGGTTTTTGGCGATTTCACTCTCCGAATCATCATGGGTTATGCAGAAGGTCTCTCGGGACCTCGTGGGTGCGCGTTCGGTGTCTGCTGCCGAAGGCGAGGTGGTCTGCGGTGATTTCGGTCCGCCGGTTGGTTTCTGAGGTAAGGTTTCAACCGGTTTTTGGTCTTCGCAGCCTCTAAATTAATTTGTCAGGTTGTTTTAGAGGTTCCTGGTTGGTTTTGTTTACTGCGTTCTATTTTTGGAATGGTTTCGGGTTGCCGGAGCTTAGGCGACTCACCTGCGCAGGCATAGGTACGTATTTATATGTACGTGGGTTTTCCCGGCGTGCGTATATTTGTCCGTGGTAGCGAATATACACATGTACGGGGCTAGTTGTCCCCATTACATATATAAAAAGTTCCTGTGCAAGTGAGCGGAGACAGACTTATGTGTATAAGCATATGTGTAAGGATCCTCTTGCACACGCTCAAAGCCATGCGGAGCGTATGCATAGAGGCTTGGTGTCCTTATACGTATGTGAAATCACATATGCCTCGTGGGGGAGTAGGTGCGGCATATTTAGTTATAAAGTGCCAAGAGCCGGAGTGGATGGATGGATCCACCTTGAGGTAGGGTCCCTCTCCTTACCCTTTAAATTTAAGTAAAGTAATAGTGATTTTAATATAGAACTTAGAATTTTAATTATGCAAGTTTAGTTCCGATTAAATGCTTCTGTGCAAATCGTGTGAATTGCAGGAATAAGATAAAAGAGGTTGTTTGGTCACTAAACTAAGGATTTAATAATAAAACCCCTCTTTTGAGGTGCGCTGCCTTCAATCTAAAAATGTAGCAATAGAATTTTATGATTGTCTTCCTTATTGTTTGGATTCTTAATTTTGTTAAGTGTTGAATGAGTTTTAAAGTAAATGCTAAATATCACTAAATTAATTGTTTGATAAAGTAATGACATGTTTTCTAATAAAACTCCTCCAATGGAGGTGAGCTGCCTTCAAAATAAACGTGTAGTAGTAGATTTCCTTTTTTTTGTGATAGCTTGCTTAAAAGTCTTATGACTCTTTATTCTTGAAATTATACTTGATAAATGACATGCTTGTACTTGTACCATTTAATGTCATTAATCACCTAACATAGAGACATGTTGATGCCATACGCTTTTGTTTACCTTCTATTGCTCGTGCAAGTTCCAAAATGTTGAACAAGGACAATTAATTATGAGAATTGATTATAAAAATTTGAGATCTGATTTGGATAACTAAATGTGAAGAATTAATTATGAAATGAGAACTGTGTCGATTGATTAATTAAGTGATAAATGAATGAGATTTTGGGTCCTAGACATGGCGTTCTAGATCAACTTAAAATCTGGGTTTGGACATGGCGTTCCTCCCCAATGGTTATCCATGCTTGTGATATAGGGTGTTAGACATGACGATCTACACTGAATGAGATTTTGGGTCCTAGACATGGCGTTCTAGACCGACTTAAAATCTGGGTTTGGACATGGTCTTCCTTCCCAATGGTTATCCAAGCTTGTGATATAAGGTGTTAGACATGGCGATCTACACCAAATGTGATACGGGGTGTTAGACATGACGATCTACACCGAATGATTATCTAGGTGTTAGACATGGCGATCTACACCAAATGTGATTCGAGGTGTTAGACATGACGATCTACACCAAATGTGATACGGGGTGTTAGACATGGGGATCTACACCGAACGAATGATGATAATGATTTATGAAAAGAATGAGAGATGTGGGTAAAATCCGAGTGAATTGTGATCAAATAAAGAAAGGTAAGAATGAGTGGGTTTCCAGTCTGAGTTGATATGTTAAGTGAATAAATAGAGTAAGTGAGAAAAATGATAAAAAGTGTTATTATGCTTGAACCAAATTTACTTGTGTTGTTTTAAACAGGTTATTATCCCGGCTATGGGCCGAAGCAGGTATTGCCATCAGGTGTCCTTTTTGGAACCTGGACGGGCATTTATTGTTGGTGTTGTGTCGTTATTGTTCGAAAATACCAGCACTTTGTTTAATTATATTTCATGGTCTAGAGTGGTCTAGACCCCGGTGGTTCCGACCTACTGAGATATATATCTCACACCCTACTCGGGCCGCCATTGCACTGGGGTACCCGGGTAGATTCCATTTGGTTGCAGGACCTTGTTGTTGTTGTTTCTTATACTTGGAGTTAGGAGCAAAGGACCGAGTTGGGGCTCAGGATGCTCATGGAGATCGCCCTCGGGGCTTGAGACTGTTGTTCATTTACTTCTGCATTGATGTGTATGTATGTCGCATGATTTAATTCTTCCATTTTATCATTATCATGTCATGCATGCATCTCTTATATAAACTGCCATTCGCCAATTTTATTCAAACCTTATAAATGAAAAATGTTTTCTGCTTCTTTCTTATTATTATTTACACTACTTACGTTGCTGTATTTTTGGTCCCTTTCTCCACTTTGATAAGAGGGTATAGTCTCCCCCCTGACTTACCTTACACCCTCGCTGCTAGTTGGCAACCTCTGGCGTAAGGGTAGACGCGCTTGAGGCCATGTCACGGGCCGGATCAGGTGACCCAGGTGTCCGGTTTAGGGTCAACCTGGGTTGGTTCATGACAAAATGGTATCAAAGGCAGGTTTCATTCTTTTCATTGTCTTACTATTTTGGGATTGTTAGATAGGAGATTAAGAATGTGTCTGTGCTTGGTTAATAGTCGTGTCTGGGACTGATCACCCCAAGTACGGTAAATGACCAAGCGGCCAGGGCTGGGAATTGATGTTCATGTTGTTTTCTGTTACAGTTGATATGATTTCACCTTGGGTGAATGTTGTACTTTCCACTGCTTATTTGTTTATGAGGAGGTTTTGAAAATTTTCCTTGGCCCGATATGGCTAGGAAATTGCATTGCATGCATCATATTAGACACTTATAGATTCACATGTCATGCATATGTGCCATGCCATGTAGTTGCATTAGTAGGATGCCTGCTGATTTTGATTGTGTGCCTTGAAAATATGTCATGTCTGGATTTATTTAGCACACCTCTTTAGAAAGCATGTTTCGGTGATAGTTAACATGTTTGGGTGATAATATGTCATGTTTTCTATCTTGCTTGTGTGTCATGCTCTGTGTTATAGCATGTTTTAGTGATTTCAGCTTGTTGCTTTGTGTTAGCTGTTTGTAGTGGCTTGTTAGCTTGCTGGCAAGCGCTTGGTTGCTTTGGCTGAAATTGTTGGTTGCGATTGCGACGGAGCCAGTTTTCCATTATAAGGTGTATGGGCGCCTTATAATTGGGAAAAGGGTAAATCGTGTTTTCAAACTTTTTAAAAGATGGCTGCTAAATTTTAAATGGTAAATGTTGAAGAGGAAGTTTGTTACAACTTGCCTGTTTTGCCCGTGGGACGTTGTTTGAAAACCAAGTACTTTGTCGTGAAATAGTACTTGTGGGTTTGTTAAAATCTTATTTTAAATGATTAAAGGTTGAAATGAATTAATGAAATGGATAAAATGGAAAGGGGTTTTTGAACCTAGTAATCCTTGTTTTGCATGACCAAGAGTTAGAGTCGACGCGTGTGCTTCGTAAGGGACTAGCCAGTGCTAGGTAGTACCCTTAGAGCTTGAGTTGCCTTGTTTTCAGTGTGAGCTTATGTTGTGGTGATCGTAGTTCAAGGGACGTCACCCGTGTGTTAAAATGTTTCAAAAATAGCGCGCCGGTGAGCAGCTAGTTCTTGCGACGACATGGACACTCCTAAGGTGGGTAGTGTCGCATGAGTTCCTGTTTTCATGTCGGTGCTTGCTTGGCAGCACGACTTTGATAAGGTTGGCGGTATGCACAACACTTTAGAAACTCCGTTAGTGCGGGGAGAGTTTCAGTGGTTAAGCTTCGATGTATATGAATGCCTCGGGTGGTATAGGCATCAGAGTTGGTCCGAATGATCTTCTCATCGACCTTGGTTTAATCTTAGTGTACTCTGCTGGATGAGACGAGCATGTCCCCCATCTTGAAGTCGTCTTGGATACACTAAGATAGTGTCGGTTATACGCCGCGCTAAAGTTTAAAAGTTGTTGGTTTGTTTTGTAATCTCTCTCTGGTTGTGTGTGGGATGCACGGTTTCTTGAAGTTACGCTTCGTGCTGAGGCACGATAGTTTTATAATAGTCTTGTGATGGCTTGGCTTGAGAATATCACCGAAGGTCGTGTAAGGACTTTGGTTCACGTGTAGTTGATAACGGAACAGTTTTAAAAGCATGTTGTCGGTTTAAGGGCGAGTGTGTTTTTCGGGTTGGCGATGTCTTTCGAGGAAATCACCTGTGACCAATTTTAGTTGGTCGATCGTGATTCGACCGTTTTCTTTGGTTGAGGTCCCTATAATGGCCTCAGATGTAAGCTCTGCTTTGATGTTTCAGTTGTAACGTGAGCGTTGGCTCGAGTTGTAAAGGCTTAAGTGCAGTTTTCTTAGAAAATTCTTAAAGGTGCATTGGGCGTTGGAAACACAATGCGACCGGTTGAATGAAACTTCACGACCCTTGTGAGTCGGGTGATGTTTTCATTTTTTTCCAAAGGATTCTCGGGGACGAGAAGTTTTTTTTGGTGGGTAGTTTGTAACGAACCGTTTTTTTTTAGAGCGGATAAAATTCGAAGGTTTTTGAACTTTTTATTTTATCAGCGGGTCGGTTTTAAAACCGAGCTTCGGAACGAGGTCCCGAGGTCTGGAGCCATTTTAAGCGGTGATATAGGACTGCGCGTGGTAGGTTTAACCGTGCGGGTCAGCCATGCAGGGTACCCCGAGTATCTGGTAGCAGGCGTGCGGGCTGCACACGGTGTTTCTGACGGTGCGGATAAAACCGTGCGGGTGGGTGTGTTTTTGTTTTTGTTTAAAAATTAAAATCAAAGAAAATAAAATAAATTTAAAAAAAACCTAACTAACCTCCCTCCCCTCTCTTGGCAGAACACCCACGCGACGCACCCCCCCCCCCCCCTTCTCTCCCGCGAGCCGCGCGCGACCCCCCCCCCCCTCCCTCCACGGCGCCGCCTCCTTCCCCGATTTCTCCCGGTTTTTGGTGATTTCACTCTCCGAATCATCATGGGTTATGCGGAAGGTCTCT
The DNA here is from genome assembly GCA_963277665.1 of Viscum album. NCBI lineage: Eukaryota > Viridiplantae > Streptophyta > Magnoliopsida > Santalales > Viscaceae > Viscum > Viscum album. The sequence continues at coordinate 333,554,338 of OY728128.1, forward strand.
CAAGACCTCGTGGGTTCGCGTTTGGTGTCCGCCGCCAAAGACGAGGCGGTTTGCGGTGATTTCGGTCCACCGGTTGGTTTCCGAGGTAAGGTTTCTACCGGTTTTTGGTCTTCACAGCCTCTAAATTAATTTATCAGGTTGTTTTAGAGGTTCCTGGTTGGTTTGGTTTGGTGCGTTCGAGTTTTGGAATGGTTTCGGGTTTCCGGAGCATAGGCGACTCACCTGCGCAGGCATAGGTACGTATTTATATGTACGTGGGTTCCCCCGACGTGCGTATATTTGTCCGTGGCAGCGAATATACACACGTACGGGGCTATTTTTCCCCATTACATATATAAAAAGTGCCTGTGCAGGTGAGCAGAGATAGACTTATGTGTATAAGCATATGTGTAAGGATCCTCTTGCACACGCTCATGGCCATGCGGAGCATGTGCATAGAGGCTAGGTGTCCTTATACGTATGTGAAATCACATATGCCTCGTGGGGGAGCATCTGCGACAGCTTTAGTTAGAAAGCGCCAAGAGACGGAGTGGACGGATGGATCCACCTTAAGGTAGGGTCCCTCTCCTTACCCTTTAAATTTAAGTAAAGTAATAGTGAGTTTAATATTGCACTTAGCATTTTAATTATACAAGTTCAGTTCTGATTAAATGATTCTGTGCAAATCATGTGAATTGCAAGAATAAGATAAAAGAGGTTGTTTGGTCACTAAACTAACGATTTAATAATAAAACCCCTGTTTCGAGGTGCGCTGCCTTCAATCTAAAAATGTAGCAATAGAATTTCATGATTGCCTTCCTTATTGTTTGGCTTCTTAACTTTGTTAAGTGTTGAATGAGTTTTAAAGTAAATTCTAAATATCACTAAATGAATTGTTTGATAAAGTAATGACATGTTTTCTAATAAAACTCCTCCAATGGAGGTGAGATGCCTTCAAAATAAATGTGTAGTAGTAGATTTCCTTTTTTTGTGATTGCTTGCTTAAAAGTCTTATGACTCTTTATTCTTGACATTATACTTGATAAATGACATGCTTGTACTTGTACCATTTAATGTCATTAATCACCTAACATAGAGACATGTTGATGACATACGCTTTTGTTTACCTTCTATTGCTCGTGCAAGTTCCAAAATGTTGAACAAGGACAATTAATTATGAGAATTGATTATAAAAAGTTGAGATCTGATTTGGATAACTAAATGTGAAGAATTAATTATGAAATGAGAACTGTGTCGATTGATTAATTAAGTGATAAATGAATGAGATTTTGGGTCCTAGACATGGCATTCTAGATCGAATTAAAATCTGGGTTTGGACATGGCGTTCCTCCCCAATGGTTATCCAAGATTGTGATATAGGGTGTTATACATGACGATCTACACTGAATGAGATTTTGGGTCCTAGACATGGCGTTCTAGATCGACTTAAAATCTGGGTTTGGACATGGCGTTCCTTCCCAATGGTTATCCAAGCTTGTGATATAAGGTGTTAGACATGGCGATCTACACCAAATGTGATACGGGGTGTTAGACATGACGATCTACACCGAATGATTATCTAGGTGTTAGACATGGCGATCTACACCAAATGTGATTCGAGGTGTTAGACATGACGATCTACACCAAATGTGATACGGGGTGTTAGACATGGCGATCTACACCGAACGAATGATGATAATGATTTATGAAAAGAATGAGAGATGTGGGTAAAATCCGAGTGAATTGTGATCAAATAAAGAAAGGTAAGAATGAGTGGGTTTCCAGTCTGAGTTGAAATGATAAGTGAATAAATAGAGTAAGTGAGCAAAATGATAAAAAGTGTTTTTATGCTTGAACCAAATTTACTTGTGTTGTTTTAAACAGGTTCTTATCCCGGCTATGGGCCGAAGCAGGTATTGCCGTCAGGTGTCCTTTTTGGAACCTGGACGGGCGTTTATTGTTGGTGTTGTGTCGTTATTGTTCGAAAATACCAGCACTTTGTTTAATTATATTTCATGGTCTAGAGTGGGCTAGACCCCGGTGGTTCTGGCCTACTGAGATATATATCTCACACCCTACTCGGGCCGCCATTGCACTGGGATACCCGGGTAGATTCCATTTGGTTGCAGGACCTTGTTGTTGCTGTTTCTTGTACTTAGAGTTAGGAGCAAAGGACCGAGTTGGGGCTCAGGAAGCTCATGGAGATTGCCCTCGGGGCTTGAGACTGTTGTTCATTTACTTCTGTATTAATGTGTAAGTATGTCTCATGATTTAATGCTTCCATTGTATCATTAGCATGTCATGCATTCATCTCTTATATAAACTGTCGTTCGCCAATTTTATTCAAACCTTATAAATGAAAAATGTTTTCCGCTGCTTTCTTATTATTATTTACACTACTTACGTTGTTGTATTTTTGGTCCCTTTGCTCCACTTTGATAAGAGGGTATAGTCTCCCCCCTGACTTACCTTAAACCCTCGCCGCTAGTCGGCAACCTCTGGCGTAAGGGGAGACGCGCTTGAGGCCATGTCGCGGGCCGGCTAAGGTGACCCAGGTGTCCAGTTTAGGGTCGACCTGGGTTGGTTCGTGACAATAATAATATCTATTAATATAATGAAAATATGAATCAAGAAAAACAATAGGTTTTGATATTTAATTATGAATATCCTAAGATTCATGATGATAAAACAACAGATAATAGGTTTACTAGAGTAAATGAAATTATGAGCACGGTGTAAGGTTTTAGAGAAAAGTTATAGGATTAAATGGTTATAAAGAAGATAATAATAATTCTAAAATATAGGTTTTATGAAAAATTTATGTCACTTAAATACTATCATCTTGGTACAATTATATTAGATTATTTACATTTATATTTTTATAGAATATGAGATATGAAAGTTATATTCTTTCAAAAATAATGATAATGGTGAAAAGGAAATAAATTTTAAATCCTATAAACAGAATATGTGAAGGAAAGAAGAAATTTTAGAATAATTGGATTCTTATGAAGAAAAATATATAGAATATAATTTTTAAAAATTTATATCACTCATCTTTAGAAGTTTGATAAGTGAAAAGGTAATGTTTTAAGGAAATATTACACCAGGATATTTCAATTATGGACCTACTGTACATTTTTTTAAAACATTCCAAAGTTTAAATAAGAATAAATTAGTGAATATAAGGATGAGAGGACAAGTAGATCCCCTAATAAGAAAAAATATATTTAGATAAATTAATTTTTTCTTTAAATGGGAAGATTAAAAATTTCTCAAAATATAAAGAGATAAATTTATAATCAAAGTTTGATAATTATGAGAGCTTTTATTATGATTAGGAAGTTAATACATCCAGTGATGTTTATTAAAAACAAATAATTACTAAATCGAATGAAAAATAATTCACAAATGATGGATATAGTGATGTTGGGTGTGAGTAAGAAAAATAAATAGAGTTTTTATTGAAGGAAGAACTCAAGAACTTGAGAAATGACTTTCCAATATATAAAAACTAGAGAAGAAGGTCAAAATTATAAATAAAGATAATCAATGTTATAGTAGTAAATATTATACTCATACTAATAGTGAGTCTTGGTTGATGAAGGATACTGATGAATTAAGGAAGTTTCTTTTTGAAGAAAATATGTTAAAAATTAAAATATAATAAAGGATTGAAATAAAGGAGAAGTATCATGAGATATTATGATTTAATTTAATATATTCCAAAAACCAATTGGACAAGTGAAAACCCAACCTCCATAATTCTATTAAATAATTTTGTGAAAGACCATAGAAGAAGACTCTGAAATATGTTTAATATTCATAGAATGATGAAGATCAATTTGACAAATAAATATTTCACTCAATGAGTGAAAAGTATCTGGGAATTATTTGTAGAATGTTTGAGTTGAATTCATAGGTCAATAAATCCATGTTTGGGGGAAAATAAGATGACATCTAGAAATCTATAAATTCTAGGAACCATAAATTTAAGGTAAAAACTACTAAAAATTATGATTAAAAAATTTCATGATAAAATCCTAAACCAATAAAGAATGTGTTTGTAGTCCAAAAAATTTATTCACAAAAAGGATCATAAATTTATAACCAAAATATAGAACAAAATTAGGTGTCAACATCTTTATAGTAATCTATTTTCAATGGTAAATATGAATTGTATGGTTATTGTTAGAAAATTTGAGGATTTGGTTACATGGGATGTAACTTCTGGTTCAATTAATAATATTTTTATTATCCAGTAATATTTAGGAGGAAAATTTTGTGGTGGATTCAGTCTACAGAAAAGAGAATTGTATAAACAAGAACTGAAAATTATGGATAAAAGCTTGAGAATGAATTTTAACAGTTAAAATGTGCTTTTGGAATATGTGACTAGTCATGTCATTCTTCTAAATATTGTCTCATCATCCAACCATCCCAATTAAGTATGAATTTCAATTATCAAAACTCTCAAAATAAGAAGGAAAAAAGTAAAGGAAATGATTTTTTATTGATGTTACACTTAATGAATATAAAATGTAATGTATATAAATTTTAGATATTATATTTTATTCACACATTAATAGAGATTTAAATCTTTTGAAGGATTTTGGAATGTTAAAATAAGGCTCAATAAAAATTTTAGATGATGGGTCACCTAAAATAAATAGAGTCAGATCAGTAGTTATTGGAAAATAGAAGTTTAAGTGTAATAACACCTTATATATTGATAGGTAAAAATGAAAACATTAAAGTGTTTATCAAATATATGATGAATAAAATTAATTGGTTTTCTAGAAAAATAGATTAATTATAAGGAGTATACAATATATATTTGTACGGATAAGAGGATGGTGAAAATTGGGTAACTTGCTTTAGGTTGGTGATGCATAAAATTTATTCTATTCAAGCATGAAAGAAGAAAATCAATTGTGGAATTAAAGGCTTGGTCATATCAACCAAAATAACATGAAAAATATTACCCAAGGATAGAATTTTTTTGATGTACCCATGATAAATGGATAGAGATATTGGATGTTATTTACGCGTCAAATTTGGAAAGATTATTAACTCTCTAGAAAAAAAGTAGATATTAAAAAAACTTATCCATTGGAACTTATTTATTTAAAAATTTGTGGTCCTACAAAGAATCAACAGAAAAGTAGATATAAGTATGTTTTTCCTTAATTTATTTCATTAATCATCTCACTTGTGTGATAATTCTAAAGAATAATTCAGAGGATCTTAGAAATTTATAGGGTTTTAGAAGGAGTGTTGAGAAAGAGTGTGGTTTCTCCTTCAAAAGGATCCAGGTAGACAATAATACAGAATATACTAGTCTAATATTTGAAGAATATATTGAGAGTCATGATATTCACCATGAACTCACAAAACCAAAAAGACCACAAAAAATGGTGTTATTGAATGGAATAATAAAGCTTAGATAGATAAGGAATGCCCCATATTGATCATGCATGAAACTACTTAGTATTTATGGAGACAATAAATTAGTTAAAATATTCACATTGAAATTGTTTTTTATGTAGATTGAATTCAAATATTTCACTATGATATATTTATTTTAATAATTTCCTGTGTTTTAAATATTTAATGTTTTTTGGAATCCTTAGTATTATAAATGTGAAAGGTGAAAATATTATGATGTTTCAATAGAGAGGATTTGGTGGTATCTTATTTGGTTATCCTCCAAATGGAAGAGGATATAATTGTTACAATAAAGAGATAGGAAATATTATTGAAACTATTGTTGTAAAGGTGTTGGATCACTAAAACAGACAAAATTAAAGATGATAAGTTGTACCGAACAAGGAATGACTTCTGAAAAAATGGTATTTATAGGTTGAATGTGTCATTCCCAGTGGGAAGGTGTAGGCACAAGGGAGGTAGTTAATTGTGTGTTCCCCACTTTCAAATAAATTCAAAAAATTTCTAAGAAACCTTTTCAATTAAACATCATTTTTTGGTCAATGTACATGGATCTATTTTATATTTAAGTGATAAATCATCAACTTCATGTAATGAAAATAAAGTAGTAAATAAGTATATAGTATTGTTATAATGTTTGGTATAAATACTTAATCCTTATCATTATTAGTTTTTCACCCCAATCATGCATTCTCAAATTAATATAATATTGATTTCAATGGGTGGTGTTTTCTACAAAAACACTAAGTTCCATGGTCCTTACAATTTCCAAATATCAAAGTAATTGTCTTTCTATAATTAAATAATACTTATCTCAATAGCTTCACATCATTTCCACTATTTCACACAATGATTTATCTACAAACCCTAATTTTTACAGGTTATATGGAGTCCCACCATATATATGCAGGTGAAATCTTAGATGTTTCTCTTAGAAGTAAATCATTGATTCTATATAGGTTGCCTCTACACTAAGATTCTATATCTCTTTCAATTCATTGTAGAGTCTAATGTCTCAAGATCTTTAAGGTAGACTATATAAAAATAATTCTCCACCACATCTTAATTTAATATTTCTTCAACAGATCTTCTGACCTATATTCCTATCTAATAAAAAAATATCACAAATTCATCACTCTCAAACTGGTCATTAATTGATGGATTGATATTATTATAATTCTTCACTATAGAATGTAGTGGATTTTTATTATTCGATAAGGATGTCATCAGATGTCACATAGGAGCTGTACTCTTATAATCTAAATTCACTATCACAACAATAGTATAAGTTTCTTATTAGTTTTTTTTTCTACCTTTATCTCAAAAAAATATCACATGCATGAGAAAATGCATTAAAAGAATTTTTTTATTTTCAATATCCAAAAATGTAATACCAATAAAATTTCTCAATACCTACCAAAAAGTGTTATTTTCAAATATCCACCTATTTTATCATGATTTTCCATGCACTTCAACTTTAAACTCAGAGAACATTCCATAGATTTTCTCATTTATTTTAGATCATTTTTCTTTTGAATCATGCTTGAAAAGATATTCGCAAAATCTCTATAGTTGGCATGACATATTATTCTTAAAAAAATATCCAAAAATATTCACTAATAATATTCCTAGCTATGTACATATCTACAGGTAAAAAATACATGTCATGAAACTCATTTCAATACATTTTAAGACTCTATATAAAATATAATATAGCCATTAATCATAGATTTATACACAAAAATAGCACATCTTTATTCTCAATGTTTTAGTCCTGTAAGAATACCCAAAAATCAATATGAGTCACTCATTAACACTAAAAAACTCTCTGATCCTAATAACATATGATATTATGAATAAAAACTCAATGTTTAATGGTTATCCATACTTATTTTTCTTGGAAACTCATTAGTAACACCTTATTATTTTAGAAATATATGCAGATGAACTACCTCATTTATTATTCTCAAAACATTCTTGGATCATGGATTCTCAATGTATCATGATTTAATAAATTTGAAAGTTCCACATAATCATCGAATGATTTATATTTCCATATAATTAAAAAAATTTGGAAACTATTCTTTTATTCATTATTAAATCTCCCCTTTCCATGGATAAAGATTTGCCTCTCTTTATTCTTATGCTTGGATCACACACGATTCTAGATGTTTATAGTTTTTATACCACGAAAAAAACCTCCGTCATCATTGCGAATGTGTTTATATTCATCAGATTAAAAATCAAGAGTCTATATTTTTTTCTAGTAAAACATTGAAATTTTTCGAAGTCTTTAATTCTTACGCCAAATGGTTTAGAGTCTTATGTTTGTGAACTCTTATTATGTTAACTTAAACATAGATCTAGAAGTATTATGATCTTAATATCTCCATTTTCCCACATCATAATAAATTCTTACATACTATAAAAATTATATGATTGGCTTAAATACTTATGGTCATGTATTATGATCAGAACTTATATTGCAGTTGAAATCTAAAGATAAATGCCATTATAAATTTTCAGCAGACACCAAATATTTATAATGAACCCTTATGGTTTGAAAAGATATATGTTCATCACCAAAATTACTATATTCAAAGTTAATTATTACTATCAATCAGTAAATCCTTACACTTAGGCCTTGGCCATTTTTTGTGAACTCCAAAATATATAATTTTACAATAATCATCAAAATCACTTTTTATTACTTTTAGGGCTTCTTCAACATCATCAAAAAATCTCATAACTTCTTCAAATTATAATTAGAATTATTATAACAAATAAAACACCTTAAAATACATTTATGAGGTGTTCTATAATATATAATACTCAAAATAGAGTATTTTAGTTATTATACCTTCCATCTTCGAATCAACAACTCTTCAATCATTCTTAATTAATCTCTTATCACTTTGACCTTTATTCATGAGTGTATAAAAATTTTATATAGAAAAAAACCTAATTTTTTATACTTTAATGGGTTACTATATTTTATCTAGATATCTGGTATACTTTCAACATGATTAATTCATGTTCTCTACACCCATACATGCTTTTTATCCATAGGTTCAGCAGCAAGAAGCTATTCCAATAAAACTGTTGAATACAAGGCATATTTACCTTTATAAATTTACATGGAATTTATTATTAACTCTTTTAATAATCTTATTTCTTAGGGTATTCCCACTTGAATTCATCTATATAAGTATTCTAGTGAATCTAACTTTTCATTCTCCTTTATCCATAGTGTATGATCATTAGTTCTTCTTCTTTAGTGGGTTGATACTCAGTCTATCACTAAAATCATCACCTTTATATCATGATATTGATCATGGAAACATGATCAAGTGATAGAAAATACAATTATCAACCCAATGTAACTTCAATCCACCCATTTATATTTATTATTAATTACAAAACAACTCTAATACTCAATGAAATTATGATCCTCCTAATTGAAAATGAATGAAAACGGAGGGAATCGTTTCTCTCCTTAATGTAAGGGTGATCATATCGAATTGAAATACAATTTATTCTCCCCATGATCTTTCAATAATATTACATAATGTATCCAAAAGATACTTATTATCAATGATACATTAGTTAGTCACTCAAAGTCAACTAGGGAAAACCTGTTTTAGAAATAAAGAGTTCATAACCAAGACACCAATGTTTTCCATGACATTTCTCAATGTAGTTCCGAAAAAAATTTCCATTATCAAGGTTTATACAAATGATATTTAAAATAAATTTAAACATGAACTCGTCTTTATAAAACACATCAAAAAGTTTCAATGTATATAAATAGATTGAATTTTTTTATAGAAACAATTCCCCTTATTAAATACAAGAATTATACACCATAATTAATAATGGAGAGTAAATATCATACCTCATAATTCAGAAATGTTGGTTATATCCAGATTTTTAGTTTTTAATAATATAAGAAATATTGAGCGGCCTTGATTTTATTTATTTACTCTCCCTCAAGAGATACACTTTATACTTCCCCATCAATACCCTTTTTAAATATCAATTGTTTGGCACGAGAATGAGTTGTACTTTATCACCTTATATGTTGTATCATTGAGGTTGATACATCTCCCTCAACCTAGTTTTATTTTTAGTTAAAGATCTATGGAGATTTTTTTCTTCATTCTTTAACCCACTATAGGTTTCCAAATTCATTCCCCTTTAGCCTGTATAGTTTTATGTTCATTCACAACTTGCTTGATAGCGGAATTAGATTTCCCTTCTTGGGATAGCATAAAATTTTAACTGTTTGATATTTTCTATAACCTCTACTTATTCTAGATGATCTAACCATATGTTCAATATATTATTAGGCTCATGAACCTCTTTCTTAGTTAGGGTGGATAAAATTTTGAAAAATATTTAAGACTAATTACAATGAGTGATTTTCCATTTTTCTTTAACAGCTCCATCTATTTTTATGGGGTATACATACACTTTTTTAGAGTGTTTACTGATTGATTTAACAAACAACATTATATTCCTTTCTTCTTTAATTATAAACTCTTGAGAAACTTCTCATCATTAACCAATGACTTATTAAGAGTGGCTCAATCACCTTTTTCACTTATTCACTTCTCAATGAATACTTACTTCTCTATTTTTTCTTCATATACTATTATAGTATTCTCATATACTTATCATAGTAGTTATGTTGGATTTATTCATAGAAAAATAAATCATAAGAGTGTCCATGTATTTTCCAAGATCTATTGAATACTTCCATATGTTAAAATATATTCTCTAATGATAAATTCTTATTGTTCTATGAAACATTATTCTTTTATATTATATATTTTTCTCTCACTTTTATCTTTTTCCCACTTCCTATAGGACTTCTATAACTTGAATATATTTACATCTTACACTAATAATATATGTCCACATGTCCAAACCTCTATAATCACCCATAGTAGTCCATGAATCTTCTTCTTTTTCTTATAGAAAAAATATATTTTGATTTAGAAGCATTCTATTGTTAGAAATTCTCACCACCCTTTTGAGATTGGTTTGGGAAAATTATCTTCTAGGACTTACATACCTCCACCATTTATCCATTTTCAGTTGGTTAAAATTTTAATATTCCAGTATTGTTATAGTATTTATCTTTTTTCCAACACTTGCAATTGAGAAATAATTTGCACAAGCTAAAATTTTAGGACATTAAATTACCATTTTCATGATCTAGAGGAGGATGCTTATCAAAATTATATTTAACTCTCTTTACCATTATTTTGAGTTCATTTTTATGTAATATTATTCTTGTAATCTTGAGTGACTATAGCCCACTTAATAATTATTTGGGAATGACCATTTTGGTGATAATCCAATTTCATGACCTTGATTTTTAGAATCAAAAACTTCATGTTGAGTAAATGTTTTTTAGTCTCAACAAACTTTTTCCTTTGTTACCATATTATATTTAAATTCTAAACATTATCCTCATGTATCTTAGTAATTTCTTGAAAGATACATTCAAGATCCATAACCATTTTTTATTTTGTCCCCAACTAAGAATTCATGACACTAATATCTTCTTGATGTGACACTCCCTATATGTGGATTCTCTTTTAACATTATTAAATAACTATAACTGTATCAATAGAATAGTATTTATTTTTTTGTTCTACCATTGAATTGTTTTTATATAAATCTTTAGGAAATGCTCCTCATCTTTCAATTCTTTGATGAGGGAATTACATTTATGTAACTAACCATCCAATTCCTTTTTTATTGATGTGGAATATTCAATCATCTATTATTTTTTATCATCATTATTCTAGATAGACACAAAAATATGAGTATTGACTATAGTAGGAGAATTATTTATATATTACTTAACCTCATGGTAGATATAATCAGAAGCAGTAATACATTAAGTATCATCAAAACTAGAATAGTTAACACCACTCTAAATAACTTCAGTTGGTGGTGACTCCTCTTTCCTTCCTAGATTTTGGTTTTTTCATCTTCTATTTTATAGTCTTGGGAGAGACTTTCACTTGTGTAGAAATAAGAGTGAAATCAGATCTATCCATCTATGTCTTTTCTCTCATTTAAAATCTATACTTCATAAACTCAAATGAAATTTAGTGGGTATTAAAAATATATCAAATCAATTGTAACCTTGGTTCTAATACCAATTATTATACTTAGTAGACTGGTGTAGACACCTAATAGGGGTGAATCTGGTGTTTACCACTTTTTACCAAAATACTAACTTTCTTGATACCCATTTTGTATTTAACCTATGTTGTTTGTTAGTGTCTATGGATATATTTTATGTTTAAATTGGAAATAATAAACCACATGAAATGAAAATAAATCATTAAATAACTACATGTTAGTTTTTCAAGGATTGGTATAAATACATTTCCCTTATAATGATTGGTTATTCACCAAAATCACATATTCTCTACTATAATATAATGTTGATTACAATGGGTGGTGTTTCCGACACAAACATTGACCCCTGCTGTTTTTAAATTTCGTGTGGCTCAAAGGACTTATATTTAAACAATCATACTGGACTTATCTCAGTATCTTTACACTATTTTCACCAAGTCACATTATGATATCATTACATAACATGGATCATACAGGTTCTATGGAGTCTCACCATATATATCTAGGCGGTTTCTTTGAATTTCGACATGGAAGTTGATCATTAATTCTACATAGGGTGAATCTGCAATAAGATGATAAATCACTAACAACTCATAATAGATTCTTTTAATTACTTCAGATATTCAAGATATACTATATGAATATTAGTCTCCACCATTACTCAATTTTATAGTCGATGAATATAACTTCCAACCTAGCTTCCTCTCTATTCAAAGACTTCTCCCAACATTGGAACTCTCAATCTAATCTAATATTGATGGTCATCTCATCTTCTACTTATTCACCAAAATATAAAGTAGGTTCCTATTCTTCTTGGGATATATCTTTATATGTCTCACAACATCTCTACACTTTGTATCTTGATTCAGAGTCACACTTATAATAGCGAATAATTCTTATTCATTTTCATCCTCCTAAATCTAATAAAAATATTACATGAATGAGTGGTTGTATTAAATTTATTCTTTTACATTCAAAATATATAAATGGAATACCTTGAAACATTATAAATTTTAGTTGAAATGTGGTATTATCAAATACCCTCTTTTCCATTATGATTTTTTATACACTTCATTTTACAAAAAAACAATATTACATAAATTCTCTCATTTATTACAACTCATTTTTCTTTTATAACATGGATAAAATGATCTTTATAAAATATATACACCAGTTTTGAATTTTTATTCCTACAAAATATGCACAAAATTAATACTAAAAATCATCATATTTATACACATATCTACAGTAAATAAATATGCAGTTAGGAACACATTTCATTGAATCTTGACACTCTCCATGATAAATAGTATATCCATTAATATTGGATCTATACATAATTTAAGATCAAATTTATTCTCAATAATTTATTCTTGAGAAAATTTTCATGTTTCAATCTCAATCACTCATGAATACATGAACATCCACATATCCAAATGACATAGGTATGTAGAATAGTGTCTTGATGTTTGATAGTTCTTCATCTCCATTGTTTTTGAAAACCAAATAACATAATTTTATTCTTTATGAAATAAATCTAGTGGAAATATCTCGTTCAATATTCTCAAAATAGGCTTAGATCATGGCTTCTCAGAGCATCATCTTGATCTAAACTTGAAATTTCATTATAATAATTGACTAATTTATATTTCCTCAATATAAAATAATTCAATAAGCTCTTAGTTTTTTTCATTATTTGATCTACTATTTCAATGGATGAATAATAACATCTCTTTCATCTCATGTTTAAATCACACACCAATCTAGGTGTTTATTATATTTAAACCATAAACTAACATCACTTTCATAATCACAAATTCGTTCCTCTTCATATGATTCAAAATATGGAATCATTATTTTTTATCCAGTAAAACTTAGAAATTTTTTTTAGTATTGAAGTCTTATGATGCGAACTTCATAGTATTATGTTCGTGAAGTCATACGATGGATTCATACGCTTAGCTCTAGAAGTATTATACACTTTCATTTTATATTTTTCTACGTCAATCTAAAAAAGTCATACAGTGGGATAAAATACTTACGGTGAATGCTTATGATCAGAACATATGATACAAATGAAGTCTTGCGGTCAAAGTCTTTATAAATTCTCAGTAGTCTCTAAAGATTTACAATGAATAATTTCAATTGGAAAATACCAACATTTAGTCCCAAAAGTCCTATGGTTAGTAGAAAAATCCTTATACTTAGTACTTATCCATTTTTCCTAAAATCTAAAATGTATAAATTTGTAGAATGATTTAAAATTACTTTTTATTGCTTCTAGGTCTTCTCCAAACTATTCAAATAATATCATAACTTCTTAAAATGATAATTGAAATTATTAAAATAATTTAAAATAATTTTCAATGATTTTATGAGGTATTTTAGCATATAGAAGACTAAAATTAGATTATTTTAGGGATTATATCTTCCATCCCAAGTGTAGATTCTCTTCAACAAATATTTTTCCATCTCTTGTCACTTAAACCATCATTAGATAGTGCATGAACATATGTTAAAGAAGAAAAAATATATTTTTACTATTAGATTGGTTATCCTAATTTAGTTATATCTCCTCTATGCTTTGAACCTGATTAATACATGTTATCATAGCCATACAGGCTTCTCAGTGATAGGTACAACACCCAAAAACTATTCCATTCAAACTATAAAAGTCATTGCATTTTCACCTTCAGTACTTATCATAGACTTAAAGATCAACTCTTTCAATAATCTGATTTCATAGGGGCTTCCCACTACAATCTATCCATCCAGTTTTTAAAGGGTATACAACTCTTTATTTTCCATCACCCATAGTTTATGGGAAGTATATTTTCTTATTTGGTTAGTGGATACTCAATCCATCACCTAGATCATCACATTTTCATCGTGATATTGATGGTGAAAATATGATCAAGTGAAAAAAAATACAATCATCAACCCAAGGGTACTACAGAAGGAATTTATTTTGACGATACCTTTACACTAGTTTCTAGACTATAAATCATAGGGATATTTCTTTCTATTTTATCAAAAATTAAATACAAAATATTCAAAAAGGATTTCAAATAATCCTTCCTAAATGGGGTGTCATAATATCTAGTTGTCATTGAGAAACCTATGGTTTTATTACCTTTTTAAGAAGAATTTTTTTCATGTTAGATAATGATTTATAAAGATTAAAATAGTACTGATATAGTTAATATTTTCATTATTATTAATATTTTTTCAATGATTTAATACCTCTCAATTATTCAATTTGACTATATTTGCATCATTTATGTGTTTTGGGAGTATTTGTAGATTAAATGTGAAAATGGGGTAACTCAATAAAATTGACAATTTTTGGGAGCTTATGTTTTTCGGGCATAACTTTTACATTATTGATTAAATTGGAGTTAATCCTTTTTAGGCTTCATATGATCGTGGGCTTCAATTTTTTCTTCTGTAATAAGACCTAATTCAAAACCCAAGGGTACAAAAAAATCAATAAAATGGAGAAATCAGTCTGGAGGGCAGAATGGACCCCACAATATAAAATCTATAATATCTCATTGAACAAACATAAAAATGAGGTTATTCTAGCTAGTATCGATAGAGGTATTTTAATTTATGGTTCACATTAAATTTATTAAAATATGAATCTCATCAGGGCATCTTTTTGGAGCGTCCATGTGGGGTGGGTGAAATAGTTTTTGGTGGCCAGGAAAGGTAATGGTCATTGATTCAACCTTATCCTTATTTAAACATGTATAATAACTATTAATGTTTGAGGGTTGATAGAAAAATTCATTTAAAACATTCTATAAGAAGGTACCTCAGTGATTTTAGGCCGTCTGGTGGTCATAATAGAGTAAATATTTTAGAGGACAGATTCTGGACGATCAAAATTTCTGTTCTTTCTTTTCTTTTCTTTTTTGTTCTTCTTAGATTTGCAATGACTTCTTCTTCCCACTTCAAATTGAATATCATTAACATGGTGGGGTAGATATTTTCAGTGACTGGGGAGGTTTAGGTTTACCCTTTTGTAATTCTTGAGTTCTGGCACTAAATATTTTAATATCCCATTTTCTCTTCTGCGAATCGGTTTCAATTTATTATAACAGTTTTTATTATCAAGTACGATTGTATCTGATATTAGATTCTATTATTTATTTTTATATCGTAAATGATCAATATCTCTCTCCACTAGGTTCTATTTTATATACTATGTAATAGATGAGGATATAGGGTTGAAATACTTGGTGATCACTGGTTTGTGTGGGAGGATTAGTGAATGTTCTTGATTTCTTGGGATGAACAAGATCTGATTAGGAATTGCCTAAGATAATTAGAAGAATTTTCTACAAATCTATTACACATTGGAAGGAGAGTAGACCAATATGAGGTTATATTAAGGTTTATTCTCACATTATTATTTGATCAAGGGATTGAGGAGAAACGACTGTGGATTCTCACTCTTAATGACTTAGCAGAAGAGAATTGGTTAAAGTGAATTGTGATAGAATTACAACAGAAAAACTGACCCTAAAATAATCACCATTTCATATCACTAATTTAAATCACATCATTTTTCAATATATTTTAAAATTTTCACTTAATTTCTTTACTTTATTTAATTTCCTTCTTGTCTTACCTAAATCAAACAATTTCAAAAACTATATCACTTCTTTCTCTTATTTTAAGTGACAAACACTATTGTTGAGCACTCCTCTATGGAGAGAACCTAGGTAACCCACTATAATACATTTAAACATAGGTTATATTTGTTTTTTACACACCCCACAATAGACACATGTCAAGTACCCAAGAACATAGTATTCTAAATTTCAGTATTCCTTAAAGTTTCTAAAGTTCAATAAAGATAGATTGGATATAAACCTCTTTATTAAATATGACAAAGAGATATCAGTAATTTCTATTTTATTTGTAGATGATAACATTTTTATTGGAAATGAAGAAGTATTTTGTGAAGAATTGTATTTAGAAATGAAAAAGTTTTTTAAAATCAACAAACTTTGAGATATGAGAAACTTTTTAGGCTTAAAATTTTTTTAATGATAAGATAATATCTTTCATTATCAATATGAATATTCTCAAGAAATTCTAAGGATGTTTGAGATGGAGGACTTGAATATGGTTTTTAGAAAAAAATTTATGGCAACCAAACTGTGTAAATATGAAAAAAAAAGAAGTTGGATCAAGATAATTACAGAAACTAATTGAATGTTTTTATACTTAAAAGATAAAAAACCAAACGTTGTATATGATATTATAATATGTGACGGGTATCAAAGTGTACCAAAGGACTTTAATTTCATTACTGGAAAGATAATTCATAGGTGTATTAAAGAAAAATGGACTTTATATTGAAATATGATATTAATGGAATGATTGATCTATTTAGATATAAATATTCTTATTGGGATGGAAATATGGATGATCAAAGATCAGTATTTTGGAGGTGTTTTCTGTTTAGGTGAAGGGTGTGTATGTTGGCACAAAAAACACAAATCTTGGTGACCTTGAGTACTGTAGAAAAATAATATGTGGATGAAACTCAAGATATAACCCAATTGATGTGTGTGAGTACAAAATTAGAATATCTCAAGCTGGAAGTAAAGTTTCCACAAATTATGGCTTGTGATCATAAGAGTGTTATTAATCTATCTAGAAATATGGATATGTATTCTCAGTCAAATAAAATTAATATAAAATATCACATTATCAAATAACATGTAAATAAAAATTATTTGAAGCTGTAATTTTTTCTAATGAAGAAAAAAAACTATAGTTTATCACTTTACAACTACAAAAGGATATATTTCAAAGATTGTGGTTGATGATGGGAGTTCAAACTCATTCTTCTAAAGGGATCAGTATGGTGAATTTTTACCTATTCTCACTTGTTATTTGGATATTATTATCCATGGGAGATAAATATAATATGAATAACTTTATCTTTAATCCCTTTATTTATTTAAAAAGGGGGATAAAACTAAATATGGTGATAATTCAAATATATGTGTTTAACCTAGTTGGGGAGTGATCTCTTGTTTAGGGGGCATATAATTATAAATATTTTTAAAATGGGTATGTTGTGAGGTCAACATGTGTGTGTGAGTTTTGTGATTTGTGAACTATTCTAACATCTTTATTGGTTATGTTTTCAAGGATTTTTTATATAGAGGTTCAAGGGATATATTTTTAGTTTGAAGAAAATTCATTCTTAGTTAGTGATAAGAGGTGTCAAAAACTATAAAGAATAGGGTATAAGTCATTGTTTATGGAAAGCATGATTTTATTATTCTATAATATTATATCATAAACCAAGTTTTCTCATATAGGATTAGAATTATTGAATGATGATTCATTGTAATGACCTAAGATTTTAATATATATTTTCCTTAAATAAATAATTAGTTCGATTTCTTGCTCCACATGTAATATTGAAGTAAAACAAAACCGGGATGTGTTTATACTATTAAAACCAATATTTTGAATTAGTGGGAATTAATAGGTTTAGAAAATTATTAAATATTTATATAAATTAAATAAATTATTCTTTTAATATGGATGAAACTCAATTGGTATGGCTAAAATGACTAATACAGTCATTTATTCTTAGAAATTAATTTTTCTATATATTTTCTTTTTATGTTATTTGAATTTATATTTTTAGAAACATGTGATTAATGATAAAAAAAATTATTTTATATGAATAATTTTTTATTACTAATTTAATTAGTTAATTATAGAAAATATGAATGAGAATGATTAATATGCAAAAAACTATATTCCTATAAAAAAAAATTTTCATTATATCAAATCTATTTTTAAAGTAAAACATATAGTTTTTAGTATTTTAATTTTAAAAACTAAAAATTATTTTAATTTTAATCATATTAATATTTTCTTATGATGAATTTTTGGGATTTATCGTAAAAGATTCATATTAAGTTAATAGTGAAAATTACAATTTTTATAAACAACATGACTTTTATGATATTATTAGTAATATAAGTATGGATTGAAAATCCATCGAACCATTTTATAATACCTTTTGGATTTTATAAGTTTATTTATAATTTAAAATATTTTGGTTTTAATTTATAAACCCATATTTGATATTTTAGAACATAATTTATATTTTTAAAATAATTATTTTAATATATTAGAAATCTATAATTTTAAAAATAAATCTTGTCACTGTTTAAAATTTAATAGAATAAAATGAATTTAAATTTTGGAACTATTAGGTCCAAATTTTTAAAATTTACTATTTTATTTTTAGGAATAAAGATAATTTACCTTAGGTAAAAACTAGTTACCGTTGTAAAAGATAAAATGGTAAAAGTAATTATTCAAGTAGTAAAGGGAATAAAAAATGATAAAAAAATATTTATATATGGTTTTTATTAACTCTATATTTTCTAAACTTCTTTATTTCTCAATTTTGGAGCAAATGTTTTTATATTGACTTCTCATTATTGAAATGTTTTGTGCATTTATAAAAATGTCGTCCCTTTTCACTTGTAAAAGGGGCCCTCATATCCTCACTTACCATCACACCACAACCAACTTAGATCTAAAAATAATCTACCCAAAACTCTGCATATTTTTCCTATACACATTAAATAAGTTATATTCTTCTCAAAATACCACCCCCTAAAGGATTAACCCACATTGAAAATGAGATAATACAAGAAGTGATGTATAACTTTCTAACTAATCCTTTCACAATTCTATTTATTCATGACCACTTATTATAAATAAAATTACATTAAACAATATTAAAATGATAGAATATATATCATTAATATACTTATATGTTATTATAATGATCTTATAATCATTAACCACATTTCCCCTTTCCCTCAAAAAACCATTATTAGTGTATTATGTGGACTACCACCTCAATGGAACAATGTGTTTTTTTACGTTACCACCTCAAAATAATGGTACTAATAGGTAATTTGATATTTAATTATGATATTTATGACATATTTTATATTATTAAATAATAAAACATAATGCTCCATCGTCCCATTTATTGAAAATGATATCATCATCCATGCATATGTGCAGACTACTGCCACCATGGAATATTGTATTCTGTTTTTTATTACCAGATTTCATGGATGGATATAAGGATGTAATTAAAGGATCAATACATTTTTTATTATATCATTAAGTTTTTGGTATGATAAATTGGATAATATATTAAAAATATGATGAAAATCAATTATCATTAATCCAATCATTTATAATGAGTGTACTATGAGGAGAATAACCTCTTCTGTCTAAGTAATAATATTATATAAATTGTTTTTTATTTAATATTATTTCAAATAATGATATATCACAATAATAAAAACTAAATAAGATCATTATTCTTTTGATATAAGGATATTACAACTATAACACCTCATAATCACCCATTAATCATTATAGGTTCATGTTTGGTTTGGTTTATCCACCTACTGGAACAATACTATGCATTTATATCATAGATGAATATGAGATCAAGTGCAGAATCAAGTGGAGAATCATTTTGGACTTAAGGAAAGAGATTCTACCCAAACCTTCATTATTCTTTGGGGTTATTATTTATCTGTTTTTACCCTAATTAAATTATATTTTTTTATCCTATAAATGTTTTGGATATGTTACAAACTCATTTATCAATATCATTACATCCTTATTTTTTGAGATATACAAGTTTTTAAAATTTTATCTTCTCAATTCTTCCTGATAAGCAAGCCCGATTTAAAGGAACTTCCTGAATTCATACCCATTTTCAAGTGTGCTCAAAAATATATTTTAATCCACCATTACATTTATAAAATCACTCATTTTATAATGAAATACTATATTTGTTCAATTTTGGTTTTATATAAACAATTATTCATTTTACAATATAAATAATCTTGAATGTTTTTCTTTAAACCGTACAAAAATGTTTTATTTCTAAAAGTCTATTAAACACTCTTTTCACTTCAGTTTGACATATCATATAATGATATATTCTTATATTCATTTATTAATATCCATTTATCCTTTAATTACATTATTTCATGAACACTTTTATAATACACTCATTTGTTATGCTTTTGACATGACTATGATACCCAATTCTTTCTATTGGTAACCCTTATGTTTATGTTTGATTACATATGTATGATTCTATATGTGGTGAGAATATTCATGAACAAGTAATTATGGGTGTATATAGATAGTTCTTCGATTCATTGGGTAAATGTTAGTCTCATGAGACAGTACGTGCAACATCCTTGGTGGTTATCCTTGACTCATGCTCTTCTATGTGTAACAAGCCTCGACTCGTGGTCCTCTATGTGAAATGAGATTTTACTGGTGCTAAATTCATTTTTTATGTTTCTTACACATTACTATGAATCCATTATTATATGATCCTATGTTATTATTACTTATGATTAATCATGTTCCATGATTTTTTTTATCATTATGTTATTCTTTCTAACCTATATGCAAATATTTCTTTTGATGTTTATTCCCTTACTATGATTTTTAACTCATCCCTTTGGTCATGTTATCCTCATGTTATCCTATATAGATTTTAGGTATCAAATGATGTTAGGAGCTCATAATTGATGATATATAAATATATTTTTTAGTTCCATTTTTTCGGATTCATGTTCATAGTCTTCAAAGACACTATATTTTACAATCCTTGGCCAGTAATTTGTTGCTTAATTATGCTTAAAATCATTTAATGATATATGTAAAATTCTAGGGTCAATCTAATATATTTTCTTATTTCTTTTAATATACTTTATACATTAAATTGTTTATTTATTAAAGTGTTATTAAATTTTATTAGACCATAATATTTCATTACTTAAAATATCATTAAATTTCATGTTTTGACTATACATACATGTTCTACAAGTTTAATATAGTGTTCATAAAAAATATGTTTTTTGGGGACATAGATATAATTTTTAGGTGTTTTTTACTATTACCATGAAGTTAATTCATATAGCTAGTTGTTCAACATAGCCTATTCATATAGATGATTCCCCCATGTATCAATTTATTGTTCAGCACGTAGCTGATTTTCCATAATCGTTTACCATATGTATTTTGACAATAACATGGGTGAAGAAACTCCAAAATGAGTTATTATTATTGGTGTTGAAAGAAAAAAATGTATCTACATTTCATTATAACACATAAAATTCTAAATCAATTGTTATAATATACTAAATTATCTTACAAGTAATAGCATGTTTTTAGAAAGAAATCTGATGCTTTCCAGAATTAAATTTCTATTGTATTTTGATGATAAAATGAGCTATAAAAGTATTATTCATGTGACTTTTGATTTTATGAAAATATAATGAAATAATATAAAAATAATTCAACTGGGTATAAAGTTTATTCTTACATTTCAAAGGCCTTTTTTAAGTATGAAATTTTGTAAGTCAAGTTGTCTACAGTTTTCAGAATTTGGTTACATCAATTTTCTGATACGTGATGAATTTTCTTATATAGTGAATCATCAATGTGATATACATTCATGAAACAACAACATGAATCCATTATGTGAATCCCTAACATGTATTTTCCTATAAGGGTTTTTAATTTTATAAAGGATATTCTAAAACCTAGGGATATTCACTACATTATGTAATACTTGAAATTCCAATTAGATGTATGTGTATTATGGATATAATTAGTGATTTTTTCTCTATAATTAATTATTAATTATTTAAATTCAATGAAAAAATGTTTTAAAATTCATTATGATGAACTAAATGGTAATCTCATGGGTCCAAGTGTGCATGTATATTCATGCTTAAATTTTGGAACTTGAGATATTTAAATTCACACTAAAATAAATATGAATAGTTATTCTAAAATATTATCAAGGAGTATTTATAATATATTAATTTTTATCATTAAAATATCTATTAAATGTTTTAACAGGTTATACTATATAGTTTTTTTGTAGAATATCAAGTTGAACTTTTAGAAATGTTTTTTTCACCTATAAATGATATACACATGGAATATCATCTAATGATCCAAGACAAATTGAAATATTTTGATCCTTTATTGTTATATATTTTCTTATTTCTTAGACACTCAAATGTAGATTATTTCATATATTTTTTTGTATTCAGATATTTCTATTCATTTTTTGGGTATAATTGTAAAGTGTTTTACTACCCATTAGAAGGTAGGTAACTTGGATGTGAATCCCAATCAAAACTCTAGCATTGGTTTCTACGTTTAGGGGAAAAGTTAGTTTGTTCAGGTTTTGCATATAAGTAGAAAAAAGAAGATCATATTGGGTTTTATACTTTAGGGGGAATAGATTTTTAATTGGTTTGTGACTCTAGGTGGTAAAAATTCATTTTAAGATTCCATTATATTGGTTATAGTGGGTGTCATCACTCTCAATTTGTGAGAGGGGTGAAGAGTGGAGTAGGATCATTTAGATATGAACTACTATAAAAATATTTTGTGGTGTTTTTATTTTTATTCTACAATAAATTATCTTTGATAACTCAAATATATAATTTAAATTCATTAATTAATTTTTTAAAAGGAAAATTTTCCCCTAGCTATTATTCCATCTTAAATATACACCAAAAATTTCTATCAGAGCATGATCCCATGCTCAATATATTTTTTTATTTGTTATAAAATATTATGGACTTATCCATCAAGGGGGAAAGATATTTTTAAGATAGAAAAAATTAGTTCCAATGAATCATGGATAACTCAAAAACCACATCATTTTGATGGTGAAAATTATGGATACTGGAGATATTCAATACGAGCTTTCTTGAAGAAACTTAGCATTCATCATTGGATAGTCATGGAAAATCCATACAATCTGCCTGAAGGTGAACCTAGATCTCTAGTTGGAAATGATGTGTTAATGTATGATTTTAACTACAAGGTTATGAATATATTATATTATGCAATAAATTGGAATCTATATAGTCATCTTTCAATATGTAAAACATGTCATGACATCAAGATAATTCTAAAAGCTACACATTTTGTCTCAGATAAACTTAATAGAACTATGTTGGGTATACTAAGAGATAAATATATAAAATTTAAAATGGGATAATTTGAAAATGGTAATGAAATCTTCCATGTAATCACTGTAATTATAAATGGTATGACTTCTTTTGGAGAGAATCTTGAAAATCTAGTTAATATAGAAAGAGTACTTACAAAAATTCCTAAGAAGTGGCATGCTAAAAAGTTTTCCATATATTAATGTAATAGTCTTAAGTAATATACACTTGATGAGATTATCAAATCACTATTACAGTATGAGTTAGAACTTAGAATTATAGATAAAGATGATAATTCAATGAAAAATTAAATTATTTTTAAGATAAATGCTTCTACTTACTCTTCTGATTTTGGGTCACAGATATTTGATAGTAATGATAAATCATATGTCTCAAAAGGTTAGTATAGAAGGAAGGAGGGTTATTTAAGTATATCCCAGAAAAACTATCCTAAATATGATCAAAAAAAGAAAAATAAAGGTAATTTATTTTCTAATGATTCCGAAGATGAAATTTTTTATGAGTGTTTGAAAAGGGGGGACCTCAAGACCAACTTCCGAAAACTAAAGAAGAAAAAAATAAGAGTTTGAAATATAAGAAATAACAAATGGAAATAGTTGTCATATGTAGTTGTACAAAATTTTATAGTATTACTGAAGAATCTAGTTCTATAAAATATGTTGAAATCTTGTGTTTTATTCTTTCTTCAAATCAAATAACTTTAAAGATTATTCCTCTTATAAATTTAAATCTATAAAACCCAATAATGATTAATTTACTAAACAATTTGATAGACTTGAACATTAATTTGAAAAATTATTTTAATTTATAAAACAACCTTAAGAGACAACATATGGATTTTCTTATGGAGTGTAAAAATATGAAGAAATCTATCCAAGATGATAAAAATACTTCTCATACAGATATAGAAAATGCTCAAGAAAATATGGAAGATTCTCATACTAAAATTGATACATTTAAGAGAGAGTTAGATTATATATATGTGTGTCATTAATTTTAAATAAGAAATTTTTATAATATTATTAAGGGGAATGGACATATCAAAAATGAAGATGAATGTTTAAAATCAATTATGTTAATTTTTGTTCAAGGTTTAATTTTTTTGATAAAATCGTTGATTTTAATAAAATTAAGAAAAAAAAGAGATATGGCCTTGGATATGATAATAATTTACCTAAAATTTATTTGAATTTCTTTCTTAAAGGCACTGAATGAAGTACATATCATGGCCCTTATTTTAGATTTCATATGAAATGTCATTATTATAATGGCCTATTCTTGAGATTTATGCAATCCCTTGGACATACTAATACTTTTATTAATAAATCATTATCATATATATTTCTTATAAAAATGATAGAAATATTTTTATATTACTATGAATTCATATGCCAATCCAATTGGAACCAAATTTTCTTGGGTACTAAATATTAACTGAATCACTTTTGGTACTAAATGTGTCTTGGGAGCATCAAAAAGAACATTTGTTATATTTACAATGGATTCTCAAGACACATGACTCATGACATTTCAAATTTTCCATCATTGAATAAGTTTGATGGAGTTTATGTTACATTTTGTGATAATTCAAAAGGAAAGGTAAAAGGATTTGATGAAGTTGGAATTTATGATTCTTTTATTATATCAAAAGTATTATATGTTATAGGATGAAAACATATTTTAATATGATTTTTTCAGGTATGTGATGATAGAATGTTTGTAAAATTTAAAAATGATAAATGTATTGTTTTTAATGATAAATATAAGTCCCCAGCCTTAAACATTACTTAATCTTGAGTTACTTCAAGAATACACATTGAGGATCTTTTCAGGTTTAGAGTTTTAGAGAATTAGATCATAAAACATGCATTACATTCCACATTTAAAAAAATGGTAACATAAAAGATAGTACTCATTTTTTCCATCAACAGAAACATATTTAAAATAAAACATGGATTCTTTCTTGACACTTCCTTAACACAATCATCACATCATGTACCTTTCCCTTGACCTGTGAAAAACATTTCAAAAACTTGGGATGAGCATAAAAAATCTCAGTAAGGGATATAAAAATATGTAAAGGAAACATGGGTACATGTATACGTAAGAATCAATGAAATCATACTTTACTCATAAAACATAAGCACTTTAACATAACTCATCAAATCACGAATAAAACATAGAAATCATAAGACATAAAGGTAACTTGAGGCATTCATAACATTCCTACATAGGGAGTAACCCTGTTGGTTACGTTTGGAATACCCATCACAGTATATTCCCTAAATCACTTCATAGAAACCTTAACGTTTAACCCCTTCGCATTACCCAATGCATTGGAGAGCTATATCGGGCTCACCCGCACTTAGTTTATCACAGAACCACCCGTCTTCATAACAATTCCCAATAACCATAACATAATTGTATCACATAAAACATGCATAAAGGAAACATAACATTTCCACATTTCAATCACAAGATATCAATACAACACATTGATATAATAAAAACTTTATGATAACCATTTTCAATACCAAAATAAAAGAAAATTAAAACATGGTATTTATTTTTCATTTAAAAAAATGTATGGCTTGTAGAGGAAGCTGAAACTCAAATAATGGTCACGGCGGGGGAGAAGTCGTTGTCACCGCATACGTACGACAAAAACATTCTCTTTTGTTGTTTAGTAAAATTCTTCATATAAAAAATATTCCTTTTGGATAAACATAAAAGTCAAAGGGGTTTATACACCGTATAAAAGAAGGTTGTGTATAAAACAAAATGTGCCTTAATGAAAGAAGATTGAGATGAAGTCGCATACCTCAGGTCCAACTTGACTCGATCGTTCTTTAATGTCCTGAATAACAAACTTGAGTTAATTTATACTTTCTTAAGAACCTTTTTCAAGTTCATTATTCCTTTTATATCACTTATTACCATGTTATGAACATTATGTAATCATTTATGTTAATAACGGTCGTTTTGTCGATATTTGGTACTTGAGTCAAAAGTGAACTTCTTATAATTACAAGTTGTTCACGAAGTCAAATATCCATTATCTCAAGAATGATATTCATGATTTAGATTCCATATATATCATATATATCTAGTATATACATGCATTTATAATATTACATAATCATTTAGAGGTAATAAATGAAATGTACGGTTCATGGAGACGGTAATCCATACGTATGCATGAACGCTACTTTCATTTCTATGTCATATTAATGGAATTAAAACTAAATGAGAGATATGTATATTTTAATTCCAGAATTATTTTCATAATTTAGATGTAACATATATCATATATATCCATTCTATATATGTACTTATAATAGTACATTACATTTGGGGATAAGAAATGAAATGCACTGTTCATGGAGAGGGTAAGCCGTATGTACGCATGAACGCTACTTTCATTTCTATCTCATACTTTAATGGAAAGAAATAATAATTATATAAAGGTATATTATAATTCCAGTATAATATCATATATAATATTATTAAATCTATCCTTTATACCGACCACATATGGTATTAACGAACCAAATCACTTTGAGGGGGCGGTAGTCCACACTTCCTAAAATGAAGATATCGCATTTACCCATAATGGAAACCATAAAGGTATGACATAAATGAAAAATACAGAAGCTTAAGTAAAACATAAATATATTATATATCATATATAAATATAGTTACATCTTAATTTCCACCTTTTAATGTGTTATATGAGTGTTGAACAATCATCGTTTCGTGAGGTAGAAATTTGTTATCCACAGAAACAGTATGTTCCTTAACCATTAGATGTAGGTGTGTGTAAATGTATCTCCAATAATTCTTATAAAAACATCCTAGTATATTTATTATACTGGTTTTGTTACAAAATAAATGAAGAAAAAGAGTTTAGGGGGTTGGAGAAGCAAAATAATACATAAGAACACAAGAGAAAACGTTACCTTTAAAACGGGTAACTCTTTTTGATTTGAGCTCAAAGGCTTCCTTGGAAAGACTTCTGCCCAAAGTGAGGCTTCTAGAAGTAATAGAGGGATGTGGAGAGACAAAATGGGCAGGTTTTGGCCTATCTAAAGGCTTGAGAGGTGTGGGTAAGGTGGTAGAGGTGGGGGACTTTTATAAGAGGAGAGGAGGGGCACTCTTGGAAAGTTATAAAAGGTTACTTTATTATAAAATGATTTTCGGATTTAAAAGGTCCCAAAATTATATATTTCGATGATAAGGTGATAAGAGTTCGAAATACACCCATACAATAGGTTTTTGACATGTGTAGGTCTTATATTTTACATTATATTTTCATTTTATTTAAATCGTTAAATAATGAGGTAATCGTTGCATCATCATGGTGTCATAAATAATTTAATTTATTTAATGTCTAAAAATTATAAAAAAAAATATCATGATGTATTAAATCTTTTTATATTTCTAATTAATATTTATAGTCAAAAATATGACTTGTATAACCCCATTTAAAAATTGTTTTAGTAAAACAACTCATGTTTGTGACATTTTAATTTTAACTTTAAATAAAAAGTTTTTAATGTCATTTTTCTACCAAAGTGGCTCCATGGGGTCCCCAAGTTGAACCATAGATTTTCTTGGATGGCCATGACACATCCAATAAGGGTAGGACATATTTCTAGGTCATTTAATATTATTAAAACATTATTTTTACCTTAAATTACACTAATTACCTCTAATCGCGATTAAAAACATAAAAGTTACTATTCACCAAAAAATTATTTTAATCCCATTGAACCACATTTTACTTCTTAATGACAACCATGTATGTCGGATTTTTTAAATTCAAAACACATAGGTGGTAAAATTTCATTTAAACGAAAAATCAGTTTTTTTAAGTATCACTAGTGGTTTCACTATTCATCAAAAATTGAAGTTTTTCAGAAAAATACCAAAACATCACCCTAAGCTATATTTGGTATTCCGGATTCAAAAATGATGTCTATTTTAAAAAATTCAAAACATATAAGTTACATTAATTAATTTAATAATTAATTCCCGCTGTCAGAGCAGATAGCGTGTTTTTATGAAACAATAAGTATCAAAAGATTGACACTAGTTTAAGTCCAATTTCAAAGTGAAATTAATTCCAACGACCACTATTGGATTAAATGGTGAAAATATATTCTAATTTCACTTTAAAAGTAATTCAAAAGATAATCTAATCATATAAATAAATTAGATTGAAAAGAGGTTTTGAATTAAAATACAACATTTTTCACTATTCATTAAAAAAAGAACTTTATCGGAAAAATACCAAAAATTTACACAAAGTAAATTTTGATGTCCCTTTTATAAAGAGGAATTTTATTTGGTCCAATAGAATGTATAATAGTGAACAAAACTATATTTATAGATGGTTCACCATCAAAAGGCGATAAGTCGACCTTTAGTGAATGTTAGAGTATATATACCCAAAATTGAATTCTTTTTGTATTTTAAGACTTTATCTTCTATTGGATAAATGTAAAAACATATGAAAAAACATATATAACCATATTTTAGTTATTTATATTAATTCCTGCCAATACAACAGCTATGTGTTAACTACTATTTAAAATAATATTGTTTTATTACTAGTGTGCAACGTAAGATTTTAAAGAAACACTACTGGAAATATAATATTTCCCAACGGTTCACAACCGTTGGGAAAGCCCCTCTAACCGTTGGTATATGATATACCAACGGTTCTGATAACTGTGGGGAAGTAAGCCGTTGGGAAAAGGTTTTCCCAACAGTTTACTGGAAAACGTTGGTATAGGCTCACAAAATCCACCCTATCCCAACGGTTCTGCCAAACCGTTGGGAAATATCAGTTTTGGGATAGTTTTCCCAACGGTTCTCCCCAAACCATTGGGATATCCCCATGGATGAACTCTTTCCCAACGGTTTAGAACAGTTGGAAAAAGAGATATTTACCAACGGTTCAATGAACCGTTGGTAAAAACTTATTTAGGATTATATGCCAATGGTTTTAAACCGTTGGCATATCCTATGCTAAAAATTGCAGCAACCTACAATTTGCAGAGCCCCTGTCCATCAGGCCCCTCTCCATCAGGCCTCATTTTGACCTCATTTTCAATCCAATTATTGTACCTGCAATAAAATAAAACATACATATACAATTACGAACAAATTCATACACATTTAACATATAATGGATCCTGAAACTATACACATCCATAATTAAATTAGAATTCATAACGTAATTATAAACGTACATAATTCATATAGAATTAAATTTAAAAATTTGATGAAAATTATATGTGGAATCCGAAATTCAATTCATAATTTGATCGGTTTTTTCTATACAATATATTTTTACCTCAAATGATGTCCATTTTAAACAAAATACATACACCTGAAGTGATACCGGCCACACCGCCCCTCAGATTGAGGTGGGTTTGACTCTTACACATCACATTTGACCCATGGATCGTTGTGCTAAAGTATAGACACAATCCGAATGCGTTTGGTCGGTTTTCCATTAGCCAATTGATGTTTTTCACTTAAAATGACGTCCTTTTGAAACAAAAGACGGACACTATGAGTGGTGCCGACCACACCGCGTCTCCAATTGAGGCGGGATTGATTCTTACACATCACATATGACCCATGGATCGTTCTCCAAAAGTTTAAATGGAAAGCGAATGCATTTGGTCGGTTTTCCGTATGTACTTAAAATGTTGTCCATTTTAAACAAAAGAGTGACACTTAGACTAATCATGACCACACTGTGACTCAGATTCATCCCGGGTTGGCTCGTACATGTCACATATGACCCATGGGTCGTTGTGATAAATTATCAAAAGATTCTGAATGCGTTTGGTCGGTTTTGCGTATGCCAGTTGTTCTTTTCATTTATAATCATGTCCATTTTAAACAAAAGAGACAGAGTTAGAGCGGTGTAGGCCACACCGCGTCTCGGATTAAGACGGGGTTGACTTTTACACGTCACATATGACTCATGGATCGTTGTGCTAAAGTATCGATAGAATCTGAATGCGTTTGGTCATTCTTCCGTATGTCAGTTGATGCCTTTCACTTAAAATGACGTCCTTTTGAAACAAAAGACGGACACTTTGAGTGGTGTCAGCCGCACCGCATGTTAGATTGAGGCGGCGATGATTCATACACGTCACATATGACCCATGGATCGTTCTCCTAAAGTTTCAACAGAAACTGAATCCGTTTGGTCGTTTTTCCATATGTACTTAAAATGGTGTCCATTTTAAACAAAAGAGAGCCACTTAGACTTATCCTGGACACACCGCGACTCGGATTCATCCCGGGTTGGCTCGTACATGTCACATATGACCCATGGATTGTTGGGATGAATTATCAATAGATTCGGAATGCGTTTGGTCGGTTTTTCTTATGCCAGTTGATGCTTTTCACTTAAAATGACGTCCTTTTGAAACAAAAGACGGACACTTGGAGTGGTGTCGGCCACACCACGTCTCCGGATTGAGCTGAAACCACCATGAAACATTCTAATTATTATTTGTGACGTGTACGCGCAGACGGCATGTCAATCGGACGTGCGGTTTGCGCGGAACGACTCAATATTTGTGTTTTAAGTGATGCGCGCGCTTCGTAAACGCGTGTGAGGGGGGTCCAAACGGGCCGAACGAAGTCAGAATGGCCTGAAATCAGACGAAAAATACGGAAGAGTGATTTATGAAGTGGTTGAGCAGACGGAACGTCAATCGGACGTTCCGTGTGCCCGCGGTGACCGACAACGCAGTTCTGGTGTCATAAACGGCCAAAATGGGCGTCCAACGGTCAAATTCATAGAGGAAGACCTCAGATTGAGTTGAAACCACCGTGCAACATTCTAATTATTATTCGTGACATGTACGCGTAGACGGCACGTCAATCGGACATGCGGTTTGCGCGGTACGGCTCAATATTCGTATTTTAAGTGATGCGCGCGCTTCGTAAACGCGCGTGAGGGGGGTCCAAATGGGCCGAACGAAGTCGGAATGGACTAAAATCAGACGAAAAATACGGGTGAGTGATTTTTGAAGTGGTAGAGCAGACGGCACGTCAATTGGACGTGCCCTGTGCCCGCGGTGACCGACAACGCAGTTCTGGTGTCATAAACGGCCAAAACGGGCGTCAAACGGTCAAATTCATAGCGGATGACCTCGGATTGAGCTGATACCACCGTGAAACATTCTAATTATTATTCGTGACATGTACGCATAGACGGCACGTGAATCGGATGTGCGGTTTGCGCGGTACGGCTCAATATTCATGTTTTAAGTGATGCGCGCGCTTCGTAAACGCGCGTGAGGGTGGTCCAAACGGGCCGAAAAATTTCGGAATGGCCTGAAATCAGACGACAAATACGGGTGAGTGATTTATGAAGTGGTCGAGTAGAAGGCTCATCAATCGGATGTTCCTTGTGCCCGCGGTGACCGACAACGCAGTTCTGGTGTCATAAATGGCCAAAACGGGTGTCAAACAGTCAAATTCATAGCAGACGACCTCGGATTGACCTGAAAACACCGTGAAACATTCTAATTATTATTCTTGACGTGTACGCGCAGACGGTACATCAATCGGACATGCATTTTGCGCGGTACGGCTCAATATTCGTGTTTTAAGTGATGCGCGCGCTTCGTAAACGCACGTGAGGGGGGTCCAAACGGGCCGAAGGAAGTCGGATTGGCCTGAAATCAGACGATAAATATGGGAGAGTGATTTATGAAGTGGTCGAGCAGACGGAACGTCAATCGGACATGTTGTGTGCCCGCGGTGACCGACAACGCAGTTCTGGTGTCAAAAACGGCCAAAACGGGCGTCCAACGGTCAAATTCATAGCGGACGACCTCGGATTGAGCTGAAACCACTGTGAAACATTCTAATTATTATTTGTGACGTGTACGCATAGACGGCACATCAATCGGACATGCGGTTTGCGCGGTACGGCTCAATATTCGTATTTTAAGTGATGCACGAGTTCGTAAACGCGCGTGAGGGGGGTCCAAACAGGCCGAACGAAGTTGGAATGGCCTGAAATTAGACGAAAAATACGGTTGAGTGATTTCTGAAGTGGTCGAGCAGACGGCACGTCAATTGGATGTGCCATGTGCCCGCAGTGACCGACAATGCAGTTCTGGTGTCATAAACGGCCAAAACGGGCGTCAAACGGTCAAATTCATAGCGGACGACCTTGGATTGAGCTGAAACCACCGTGAAACATTCTAATTATTATTTGTGATGTGTACGCGTAGACGGCGCGTCAATCAGACATGCGGTTTGCGCGGTACGACTCAATATTCGTGTTTTAAGTGATGCACACGCTTCGTAAACGCGCATGAGGGTGGTCCAAACGGGTCGAACGATTTCAGAATGGCCTGAAATCAGATGAAAAATACGGTTGAGTGATTTATGAAGTGATCGAGCAGACGGCACGTCAATCGGACGTGCCGTGTGCCCGCGGTGACCGACAACGCAGTTCTGGTGTCATAAACGGCCAAAGCGGGCGTCAAACGGTCAAATTCATAGCGGACGACCTCGGATTGACCTGAAACCACCGTGCAACATTCTAATTATTATTCTCGACATGTACGCATAGACAGAATGTCAATCGGACATGCAGTTTGCGCGGTACGGCTCAATATTTGTGTTTTAAGTGATGTGCGCGCTTCGTAAACGCGCGTGAGGGGGGTCCAAACGGGCCGAACGAAGTCGGAATGGCCTGAAATCAGAGGAAAAATACGGGAGAGTGATTTCTGAAGTGTTCGAGCAGACAACATGTCAATCGGATGTGCCGTGTGCCCGCGGTGACCGACAACGCAGTTCTGGTGTCATAAACGGCCAAAACGGGCGTCCAATGGTCAAATTCATAGAGGACGACCTCAGATTGAGCTGAACCACCGTGCAACATTCTAATTATTATTCTTGACGTGTACGCGTAGACGGCATGTCAATCGGACGTGCGGTTTGCGCGGTACGGCTCAATATTCGTATTTTAAGTGATGCACGGGCTTCGTAAACGTGCGTGAGGGGGGTCCAAACGGTCCGAACGAAGTCGGAATGACCTGAAATCAGACGAAAAATACGGGTGAGTGATTTTTGAAGTGGTTGAGCAGACGGCATGTCAATTGTACGTGCCATGTGCCTTCGGTGACTGACAACGCAGTTCTGGTGTCATAAACGGCCAAAACGGGCATCAAACGGTCAAATTCATAGTTGAAGACCTCGGATTGAGCTGAAACCACAACGA
Organism: Viscum album; assembly: GCA_963277665.1. Lineage (NCBI taxonomy): Eukaryota > Viridiplantae > Streptophyta > Magnoliopsida > Santalales > Viscaceae > Viscum > Viscum album. Next base: position 333,588,301 of record OY728128.1, read on the forward strand.
AACATTCTAATTATAATTCTTGACGTGTACGCGCAGACGGCACATCAATCGGACATGCGATTTGCGCGGTACGGCTCAATATTCGTGTTTTAAGTGATGCGCGCGCTACGTAAACGCGCGTGAGGGTGGTCCAAACGGGCCGAACGATTTCGGAATGACCTGAAATCAGACGACAAATACGTGTGAGTGATTTATGAAGTGTTCTAGCAGACGTCATGTCAATCGGATGTGTCGTGTGCCCGCGGTGACCGACAACGGAGTTCTGGTGTCATAAACGGCCAAAACGGGCATCCAACGGTCAAATTCATAGCAGACGACCTCAGATTGAGCTGAAACCACTGTGAAACATTCTAATTATTATTCATGACGTGTACGCGCAGACGTCATGTCAATCGGACGTGCGGTTTGCGCGGTACGGCTCAATATTTGTATTTTAAGTGATGGACGCGCTTCGTAAACGCGCATGAGGGGGGTCCAAACGGGCCGAACGAAGTCGGAATGGCATGAAATCAGAAGAAAAATATGGGTGAGTGATTTATGAAGTGGTCGATTAAACGGCACGTCAATTGGACGTGCCATGTGCCCGCGGTGACCGACAACGCAGTTCTGGTGTCATAAACGGCCAAAACGGGCGTCAAACGGTCAAATTCATAGCGGACGACCTCAGATTGAGCTGAAACCACCGTGAAACATTCTAATTATTATTCGTGACGTGTACACGCAGACGGTACGTCAATCGGACGTGCAGTTTGCGCGGTACGGCTCAATATTCATGTTTTAAGTGATGCGCGCGCTTCGTAAACGCGCGTGAGGGTTGTCCAAACAGGCCGAACGATTTCGGAATGGCCTGAAATCAGACGAAAAATACGGGTAAGTGATTTATGAAGTGGTCGAGCAGACGGCACATCAATCGGATGTGTCGTGTGCCCGCGGTGACCGACAATGCAGTTTTGGTGTCATAAACAGCCAAAATGGGCGTCAAACGGTCAAATTCATATCAGACGACCTCAGATTGACCTGAAACCACCGTTCAACATTCTAATTATTATTAGTGATGTGTACGTGCAGACGGCACGTCAATCGGATGTGCGGTTTGCGCGGTACGGCTCAATATTCGTGTTTTAAGTGATGCGCGCGCTTCGTAAACGCGCGTCAGGGGGGTCCAAACGGGCCGAACGAAGTCGGAATGGCCTGAAATTAGACGACAAATACGGGAGAGTGATTTCTGAAGTGGTCGAGCAGACGGAACATCAATCGGACGTGTCGTGTGCCCGCGGTGACCGACAACGCAGTTCTGGTGTCATAAACGGCCAAAACGGGCGTTCAACGGTCAAATTCATAGCGGACGACCTCAGATTGAGCTGAAACCACCGTGAAAAATTCTAATTATTATTTTTGATGTGTACGCATAGACGGCACGTCAATCAGACATGCAGTTTACGTGGTACGGCTCAATATTCGTATTTTAAGTGATGCACGCGCTTCGTAAACGCGCGTGAGGGGGGTTCAAACGGGCCGAACGAAGTCGGAATGACCTAAAATCAGACGACAAATACGGGTGAGTGATTTTTGAAGTGTTCAAGCAGACGGAACGTCAATTGGACGTGCCATGTGCCCGCGGTGACCGACAACGCAGTTCTGGTGTCATAAACGGCCAAAACGGGCGTCAAACGGTCAAATTCATAGAGGACAACCTCGGATTGAGCTGCAACCACCGTGAAACATTATAATTATTATTCGTGACGTGTACGCGCAGACGTCATGTCAATCGGACGTGCGGTTTGCGCGGTACGGCTCAATATTTGTGTTTTAAGTGATGCGCGCGCTTCGTAAACGCGCGTGAGGGTGGTCCAAATGGGCCGAACGATTTCGGAATGGCCTGAAATCAAACAAAAAATACGGGTGAGTGATTTATGAAGTGGTCGAGCAGACTTCACATCAATCGGACGTGCCGTGTGCCCGCCGTGACTGACAACGCAGTTCTGGTGTCATAAACTGCCAAAACGGGCGTCAAACGGTCAAATTCATAGCGGACGACCTCGGATTGACCTGAAACCACCGTGCAACATTCTAATTATTATTCGTGATGTGTACGCGCAGATGTCATGTCAATCGGACGTGCGGTTTGCGCGGTACGGCTCAATATTCGTGTTTTAAGTGATGTGCGCGCTTCGTAAACGCGCGTGAGGGGGGTCCAAACAGGCCAAATGAAGTCGGAATGGCCTGAAATCAGACGAAAAATACTGGAGAGTGATTTCTGAAGTGTTCGAGCAGACGGTACATCAATCGGACGTGCCGTGTGCCCGCAGTGACCGACAACGCAGTTCTGGTGTCATAAACGGCCAAAACGGGCGTCAAACGGTCAAATTCATAGCGGACGACCTCGGATTGAGCTGAAACCACCGTGCAACATTCTATTTATTATTCTTGATGTGTACGCGTAGACGGCACGTCAATCAAACATGCGGTTTGCGCGGTATGGCTCAATATTTGTGTTTTAAGTGATGTGTGCGCTTCGTAAACGCGCGTGAGGGGGGTCCAAACGGTCCGAACGAAGTCGGAATGGCCTGAAATCAGACGAAAAATACGGGTGAGTGATTTAGGAAGTGGTCGAGCAGACGGCACATCAATCGGACTTGCCGTGTGCCCGCGGTGACCGACAACGCAGTTCTGGTGTCATAAACGGCCAAAACGGGCGTCCAACGGTCAAATTCATAGCGGACGACCTCGGATAGAGATGAAACCACACCGCATCTCGGATTTAGGCGGGGTTGACTCGTACACGTCTCAAATGACCCCTGGATCGTTTTCTTAAAGTATCAACACAATCTGAATGCGTTTGGCCGGTTTTCCGTATGCCAGTTGATGTTTTTCACTTAAAATGATGTCCTTTTGAAACAAAAGACATACACTTTGAGTTGTTACGACCACACCGCGCCTCGGATTGAGGCGGGGTTGATTCGTACACATCACATATGACCCATGGATCGTTGTCCTAAAGCATCAACACATTTCGAATGCGTTTGGTCAGTTTTTCGTATGTCACTTTTTGTTTTCACTTAAAATCTTATGGAAATTCATATAGAATATTTTTATATCATATTTAGTATGGATTAGATTTTAGTTGATCGTGCTATGAAACATTTCAGAGCTAATGAAATTAAGAAAGGTGGAGGGGCTGTCCGGGGGGGCTGTCCGGGGGGTGTCCGGGGGGCTGTCCGGGGACCAAGGAGGAGGGTGGGGGGGCTGTGCGGGGTCTGTCCGGGGGGTGTTTGGGGGTTGTTCAGGGGGTTGTCCGGGGTTGTTCAGGGGGCTGTCCGGGGGTTGTTTAGGGGGTTGTTCAGGGGTTGTTCAGGGGTTGTTCAGGGGTTGTTCAGGGGGTTGTCCGGGGTTGTTCAGGGGGCTGTCCGGGGGGTGTTTGGGGGGTTGTCCGGGGTCCAAGGGGGGGGGCTGTCCGGGGGGCTATCCAGGGTCCAGGGTGGAGGGTGGGGGGCTGTACGGGGGGCTGTCCAGGGGGCTGTCCGCGGGGCTTTCCGGGTGGTGTTTGGGGGGTGTTCGGGGTCCAAGGGGGAGGGGGGGTTGTCCAAGGTCCAAGAATGAGGGGGGTTGTCCAGGGAGTTCTCAAACACACAACCACTAAAAGACAACAACATCCATAAAAACAGACAATATATAAAAATAACTCAACTTCAATACTATACTATGAGTCTAGATAAAACCAACAACTAGAATAGATTAAACATCAAATCTCAGTAATATAAGTCAAAAATGTAACGGATCAATATGTCCCACATCAGCATCACCATCACCATCATCATCATCATCATCACCCTCGTCATCGTCCTCACCCTCCACAGCGCCTTCCTACTCGCCTTCGCCCTCCTCCTCGCCCTCCTCATCTCCCTCCTCTTCCGCATCAGACTCCTCACCATCATCATCTTCAAGCTGGACATCGGCCTGACCACCACTGGAACTACCACCTGGTGCACCATATATAGAATGTATCGACGACATGTATTCATCAATTGTTGGGATGGCCTCTGCTGGAAGTGTTGGACGTAGAACTTCAATAAATTTCATAAATGCACTGTTTGCCCTAGCAGACTGTTCTTCCATCTCTCTGGCCCTTTTCTCAGCCTGTTCTACCTATGCCCTAACTTGCTGCAGCTCGGTGGCACCACAACTCGTACCTGAGGCAGGCCAATACCTCGTCAGGGCTATCCTAGGTCGGCAGCGTACTCTGCCAGAATGATCATCTCCCAACACCTGATGTAAGTGATCAAATGGCCCAAAATTGTCCACTTCTTGGGCATCGAGGGCCTCTAAAGAATCCTGTTATAAATATAAATATATTATTAAGTTACAAAATAGATATTAAAATATAAAATCAACAGATTAAAACTTACAATCTTCTGCTGAGTCGCTTCGTTGACAGCACTTCCATCCTTTTTTCGTCTACTCGAGCAAAACAGTTTTTCTCGAGGCACACGTCCTTCAATATTTTGTACTTGCCTCTACAATGACATTGAAAACAAAAGTTATATAAAAAATTTAGAAAATGATTAAATAATTGAGGAAAAAAAAGAAAATGTAAGTCGTAAAGAAAACTTATAAACAATTGTCATACCTGCTGCCTCTCATGATCCGGCATCGTCGTGCGTCCTAGTGTATGGATGTATTTTTTTGCATCAATGTTTTTTTTATTTTTTCCAGATGATTCCTAAATAAAATTCAATAATGCAAAGGATAATATTAACGCAAAACTTGAAAGTTATTATTTAAATACCTAAAATGTAATTCATACCTTAAACTGGGTACTCGTCCAATGAGTAATCATCTGACGATACTGCTCTATAGGAAAATCATCCACGACTGGTACCGCCTCTAACTCAGTGCCAACTCTAGCACGCCAGCCAATATACAGCTCATGCTTGTAGGCTCTCCAAATCTCGCCTAAATCCTTTAGACGTTCCAGTCATGCACCCTCACCATCAGGAAAATTAAATCGAAGCTGAAATCAAAATATTAATTCATATAAATACAAAAATAATTCATGGCATTAAATACAATAGATTTTTTAACCCATATCTCTGCCCAAGCTCTATCTTTGACCTCATGTGGTAAATTTCTCCACGACAGCGGGCTGACGGGAATGATGTTGGAGTATTTGGAAAGCGTCGCCAGAAAACTCCGACATTGCTGCCCTGTTTTCTCAACCATCTGATTGTCTTCATTATATTCCACCGTAACCTGGGTGCGATGGTTCCACACCGAACGCATGCGTGTATGGCCCCTCCCCTGCCTCCTGTCAGTAGATGTATCTGTCATTAAAGAAAAACAAATATTTTATCAAAACATGTTATAATGAAAATAAATATTGCAATAAAAATTTGTTAGGGTTTTATAAATATACCTGCGCTAGTCTGGTCAATGAGTGGCGCCGGATCCACAGAACCTGATGGAACACCCTCTGGTGGAACAGGAGTCGAAGACGATGGAATATAAAAGCTCGGAGAGACAGAAGTAGAAGGAAAAGAAGATGGAATAGCTGTATGACCTGATGCTGACTGGGGAGTGGGAATCATCATGGGATGTGAAAATGATGGGGCAGAAGATGTAGAAGGTAGCGAAAACATGGGAGGCCTAAATACCCCGTGTGTCCCTAACGACACACCGGGATCAGAATGTGGGAAGGCTGGAATGTCAGTGGGAGGGGCAGGGTCTAGTCGGGCACGCGCAGCTCTACGTCCACCTCTGGTACGAACCCTCCTCGTACCACCAGTCTGAGTACTAGGACCAGTACTAGGCTCCTCGTCGAATAACTGTCGACGTAACGGTGGATCCTACAAAAAAGTTTACAAAAAAATTAATCACATGACATTATATATTCTGTAAATATATATATATATATATATATATATATATATTTGAAATAAATTACTCACTGTAGGCACTAATGGTGGAATGCCCATCTCCTCCATCCGACGATTGTTCTCCGCCATTTTTTTTCTTTGTCTCTCTTCAATTGGATGCATTTCCTGCATTTGAAAACAAATATGTAATTAATTAGAAAAAAAAATTAATGTGTAAACCAAAAAAATAAATATATGAGGGAATGAGGGGATTCATTGGTAATTTAGCTATCAATTGGTTTAGAAGAGCTTGAATGAATTTAATAAAACATACAAGATTTAATGTTCACCAAGTTAGAAATATTGTTTGATTTGGTTTGAATACAGTTCAATTCCAAATTAGAAAATGAAATTCAAATAAAACAGCAACCAATAAACATTGAAAATTCACATAATGGTCAAGTCAGCTAAAACATATTTGTGATCAATACTAAATAAATATGAATATTACCAACCTTAACAACCCAACTCGAGTTAAACCAAAAGAATTGAGAACATGGATGAATGATTCTATATATTTCCAACCACAACTTCAGGTTCACAATCAACTATGACAATTGAGCTATTGGAGTCATCAAAAGAAATAAATGGATTGGTTCCAATGGTAATAGGGATAGTGTCAATTCCATCATCAGCATCATCAAAAATATGTCTTGGAATTACTTGAACTATGACACCAAATTCAGGATGAAGTTGATCTTTGACATAAAAAACTTGTTTAGCCATTAATGCCAACACATATGGTTCTTCGGTAGCAAGAGTGCGGGTCATATTAATTACTCAAAATCCACAATCATCAATAAATGTGCCATGTCTCGTTGTCGAATCAAACCAATGGAATTTCATCATTGTGACTCGTCCATGAGAGTAATAATCCAATATTATTATTTTCTCAACGACTCCATAATAACCCACATTTTCAATTCACGGTTTACTATCTGATGCACTGGCATAACAATCTGTTGTGGCAGTAACCATAATACCATCATGTTGTGTTCTCATGTTTTTGGCTCGTTCAGTGACAATAAATCTGTACCCATTGATAACAATTGATTTACAGTCACGAACCACGGTATTAGGACCAAAAGCCAAAGATCTTATTTCCTCAGAGACAGAGTCAACAGAAAAACTCAATACCTGCAATATAAATGACAGTTAAAATTAAGTAAATATTGAAATAATTAATTTAAACATTAATATGTTTACCTTCAATTTTAACCAAGCAAAAAACTCTTTGCTATGCAAAGTCTCTCTTCTTCTCAAAGATAAAGAACAATGCTTCCTATTTATCATTGTTTTATGTTCCCTGTAGATAAAAAAATATGAATAGTTTAACAGATATATATGTAAGATATACATATTCAATTTTGTTACCTGATATAGTCATCGAACAAATCACAGTTGAACAAAACTGTGCAATGTGCCATCTCCTGCTCTTCATGGCTTAATGTCTTCAATGTATATGATCCAGGAATTCCTCTTGTTTGAGGAAGTGATGGAAAACTGGGGTCAATTTGATCATATTGTTCTTCTTCATTTCTCATTGGTCTGTTCATTATTGTAGTAAGATCAGACAAATACATCGACCAGAAATCCATACATTCTTGAGCTAAGTAACCGTTCACGATAGAACCTTCGGGATGATTCTTGTTTCGAACATAAGACTTTAATGTGAACATATTTCTTTCAGTTGGATACATCCAATGAAAAGAAACAGGTCCTCCGAGAATTATTTCAGTTGGAATATGGACAGTCAGATGCAGCATGCATGTGAAAAATGATGGGGGAAATATTTTCTCTAACTCACACAAAATTAATGGGGCATCTGTCAACATTTTTTTCAAGAAATACTTGGACAACTTCTTAGAACAAATATCTCTAAACAAATGGCACAACCGAATAAAACCCACCCTTACATTATTGGACAAAAGATGACGGATTGCTATTGGAAGCAACTCATGCAGTAGAACGTGATAATCATGAGTCTTCAAAGATTTTAGCTTCAACTCTCTTCTGTTGACCCGTTTAGATATGTTGCTTGAATAGCCATCAGGAACTCTAATAGTCTCTAATACTTCCAAAAATTGTTTTTTTCAGTAGGTGTCATCACATAAGAAGCACATAGAAGTTGCCATTTATTTTCACTGATACGCACAGGATGCAATTCTGGTCTGATGCCCCAATCCACCAAGTCACGTCGAGATCGTAAATCATCTTTTGTCTTCCCCTTGACATTTAGAAGAACTGAAAGCAACATTTCACATATATTATTTTCAATATGCATTATGTCTAAGAAATGACGTAGCAAATTGGTTGACCAATAAGGCAAATCAAAAAAGATACTCCTCTTCCTCCAATTGTAACAGGTTTCTGTGGAAACATTCTTTCTCTTTCCAGATTTCATTTGACCCTTCCTGAATGAAAAACTGAAATCTTTCAATTCATTAATCACATCAGTTCCAGACATACGCTGAGGTGGATCATCGGTCTCTATAGTATTATCAAATCTTCGACGATTCATTCTATATGGATTATCCTTTGGCAAAAATCGTCGATGCCCCATAAAACTGAAACTACAACGATGTTTCAGTCTTTTGGATCGTGTATTCTTCATAAAAACTGGACATGACAGTTTTCCCTTCGTGCTCCATCCAGGAATCATTGCATAAGCTGGAAAATCATTGATCGTCCACATAAGCGCAGCACGCATCTGAAATATATCTTTCGAACATGCATCGTATGTGCGCACACCCACATCCCAAAGAAGTTTCAAATCTTTTATTAAAGGTTGCATGTATACATCAATATCAATGTCGGGATCAGAAGGACCAGATATGAGTATACTCATGAAAGTGAAAGATTTTTTCATACACAACCATGGGGGAAGATTATAAATGTGTATAAAAACTGGCCATGTGCTGTGCGAAGTAAGCATCTGCCCAAACGGATTAAAACCATCGCAAGAAAGACCCAGCCTCACGTTACACACGTCAGCTGCAAAATCAGGATGTTGAGCATCAAATCTCTGCCATGCAAATCCATCTGCAGGATGAACCAACTCATCATTAGTCTTCTTTCTCTCGGTATCATGCCATCTCATTTTTATTGATATGTCATCAGACATAAAAAGATTCTGGAGTCTAGGGATCAATGGAAAGTGCCACATTACTTTTTGTGGAACGCGGGATGGTGTTCCATCAGATTTTGACTTCCAGTGGGATGTGCCACATTTTATACATTCATTTTGTTCAGCAGTTTCTTCCCAGAATAAAATGAAATCTTTCGGGCAAGCATGAATTTTGTTTCTGGAAAATCCAAGTTCTCCAACTAACTTTCATGCCATATAGTGGTTTGAGGGAATATCTGCATCATCTGGAAGTAAATCCTTCAAGAGGATAAGAATGTAATCGATTTCTGTATTAGAAATCCCATACATAGTTTTTCTATGAAACAATCGGATTAAAAATTCTAGCTTTTTCATTTTATCGCATTGTCGATATACTGGAGTCGTGGCAGCATCATTCAATTTTTTCACCCTATCAATATCATCATTTTCACTAGATGCATCAGTTGTCCTCATATCAACGTCTTCTTGAGTCGAAATCCTTTCTTTTTCATAATGACGAATAAACGGAAACCGATCATCTAACAAATTCTCCATTCCAGTCCTTTCATTTCGATCATCACCAATTTGAGATTTCATTTTCTCCCCATTGTGATACCACACAAAGTAGTTTGCTTGAAAACCATTTTTGGTTATGTGGTAGCTGACTTCTTCACGACTCAACCAAGGTCTACCAACACAATTAGAACATGGGCAGTGTATGCGACCACTATCTGAAGCATTGTGAAATGCAAAATCTATAAAGCTCTCCAAATTGTTTTGAAAATATCTTGAGATACGATCGGTTTCATACATCCAACTTCTGTCCATTCTATAAAAATAATTCATATAAGTCATTTTGTCATAAACAATTCAATAGGATTGAAATTTAATAGAAAATACATTTAAGTAAACGATAAAGGAAGAAAATAATCATGGTATCAACTACACATGTGAAAAAAACATACTAATGTGTTATTGAAAAAATGTAAAACCAACAAGAACTTAATGTGTTATCACATCAGAGCATGCCTCATCCCATAACCATATTAGTAGGGTACCCTCGTGGACAGCCCCTCCCACCCCCGTGGACAACCCACCCACCCCCGTGGACACCCCCTACCCCCTAGACAGCCCAACCACCCCCGTGGACAGCCCACCCACCCCCCTCGACACCCCTTCTCCCTATGGACAGCCCCCCACCCCCTTGGATAGCCCGCCCACCCCCCTGGACACCCCTAACCCGTGTGGCCAGCCCACCCACCCCCCTTGGACAGCCCGCCCACCCCTCCTTGACAGCCCAGCCACCCCTGTGGACAGCCCGTCCACCCTTGTGGACAGCCCGCCCACCCCCGTACCCCCCTGGACACCCCGTACCACCCCCCCCCCCCCCGGGATAGCCCCGCCCACCCTCCCAAACAGCCCACACCCCCTCCCCTGCAACCCCACCACCACCACCTAGACATACCAACCCCCCTGGACACCCCACACACCCCTCCCCCACCAGGACACCCCACCCAGACCCCCAGGACAGCCCACACCCCCTGGACAGCCCCACCCACCCCCATGGACAGCCTTTCCCACCCCCGTGGACAACCCCGCCCACCCCCGTGGACAACCCACCCACCCCCGTGGACGCCCCCTACCCCCTAGACAGCCCAACCACCCCCGTGGACAGCCCACCCCCCCCCCCCCCCCTCGACACCCCTTCTCCCTATGGATAGCCCCCCACCCCCTTGGATAGCCCGCCCACCCCCCTGGACACCCCTACCCCCTATGGCCAGCCCACCCACACCCCCTGGACAGCCCACCCACCCCTCCTTGACAGCCCGGACACCCCCGTGGACAGCCCGTCCACCCTTGTGGACATCCCACCCACCCCCGTACCCCCCTGGACACCCCGTACCCCCCCTGGATAGCCCCGTCCACCCTCCCAAACAGCCCACACCCCCCTTCCTTGCAACCCCACCACCACCACCTAGACATACCACCCCACCTGGACACCCCCACACACCCCTCCCCCACCAGGACACCCCACCCAGACCCCTAGGATAGCCCACACCCCCTGGACAGCCCCGCCCACCCCCGTGGACACCCCCTACCCCCTAGACAGCCCAACCACCCCCGTGGACAGCCCACCCACCCCCCTCGACACCCCTTCTCCCTATGGACAGCCCCCCACCCCCTTGGATAGCCCGCCCACCCCCTGGACACCGCTACCCCCCGTGGCCAGCCCACCCACCCACCCTGGACAGCCCGCCGACCCCTCCTTGACAGCCCGGCCACCCCCGTGGATAGCCCGTCCACCCTTGTGGACAACCCACCCACCCCCGTACCCCCTGGACACCTCGTACCCCCCCTGGATAGCCCCGACCACCCTCCCAAACAGCCCACACCCCCCTCCCCTGCAACCCCACCACCACCACCTAGACATACCACCCCCCCTGGACACCCCACACACCCCTCCCCCACCAGGACACCCCACCCAGACCCCTAGGACAGCCCACACCCCCTAGACAGCCCTGCCCACCCCCGTGGATAGCATTTCCCACCCCCGTGGACACCCCCGCCCACCCCCGTGGACAACCCACCCACCCCCGTGGACACCCCCTACCCCCAAAATCCATTATCCAAAACATATCAAATTGGTTTGAACACAATCCATAATTCCCACAATCCATTATCCAAAACATGTAAACGTTCACGATAGCCTCCCACAACTCTGATTTACATGTTTTGAACACTCTCCTTCCAAACATAGAATACAAAAACATTAAAGAAGTCTTCACAAACACAAACAATATCCTATTTAGATATTAATTTCAATAATCAATTAAACTACCAACACCTGGAAAAAATATATTCATTAAAACAACTACAACGATATGGTTGAGATCAAATTTTACCTATTCGTATGGGGGTGTACCTGTTGGGATGGGGGGTGTTGTTGTTCTGATTCGCAAGTGCAGTGGAGGGATGGGGTTCGCTAGAGCAGCGGAGCGAATAGATTAGGGATCTGTCTGAATGGGGAGAGGAGATCGTGATCTGGAATTTGGGGGAAACCTTTGCCAATGGTTTATAAAAACCGCGAAAATGTGTGAGTTTAGCACCCCTTTCCCAACGGTTCCAGTGAACCGTTGGAAAAGGGTCACGCATTTCCCAACGGTTCCAGTGAACCGTTGGTAAATGTGTGAGTCTAGCACCCCTTTCCCAACAGATCCATTGAACCGTTGGGAAAGGGTCCACCGAAATTCCCTTTGCCAACAGTTTTGTTAAATCGTTGACAAAGGCTCACTATAACAACGGTTTAAGTAAACCGTTGGTATACTACTATTGGGAAAAGACCAAATTCTAGTAGTGAAACTCTTTGTTGCGTATTGGGTACGCTATCGAACATAGAAACCCCTTTAAAGTAAAATTAATATTTAATTCGTAAATATTAATAGATATGGAAATGCTTTATTCTTTATTTACCTAGGATGTTACATCCTTCCCCCCTTTTGGGAATTGCGTCCTCACGATTTTATTCACTTATGAAAATAAGAGGGGGTATTTATCCCTCATAGAATTTTCAGATTCCCATGTTGCCTCTTCACTCATGTGTTTTTTCCACAAAACCTTTACTTGATTAATCACCTTATTCTGCAACACTTGCTCCCTGTGGTCAGGAATCTGGACCGGTTGTTCCTCATAAGATAGATTCTCTTCCAACTGAACCACCTCTGGACTCAAAACATGAGATGGATCAGGCATGTACTTCCTTAACATTGAAACATGAAAAACATTGTGTACCTGAGATAAACTCAGAGGTAAAGCCACTCGGTAAGAAAATGATCCAACTCTCTCCAGAATTTCATATGGTCCAATGAACCTTGAACTTAGATTTCCTTTCTTACAAAATAACATCACACTTTTCCATGGTGAAACTTTGAGAAAAACATGATCACCTACCTCAAAAGATAGATCCTTCCTCCTCTTGTCTGCATAACTTTTTTGTCTGCTCTGAGCTGTTCTCATGTGTTTCTGAATCAACTGAACTTTTTCTGCCATCTCTTCTACCAATTCTAGTCCCATCAGCTTCCTTTCACCCACTTCATCCCAAAAAGCTGTAGTTCGACACCGCTTCCCATATAATGACTCAAAATGTGCCATCTGTATAATAGAATGAAAATTTTTATTATATGAAAATTCAACCAAAGAAAGATGTTGGTCCCAACTTCCCTGATAATCCATCGAACAAGCACGTAGCATATCCTCCAATGTCTGAATTTTTCGTTCTGACTACCCATCTGATTGCGGATGAAAAGCTGTACTAAAATTTAATTCAGTACCCAATGACTTTTGAAGGCCTTTCCAAAAGTTAGAAGTAAACCTAGGATCACGATCAGATACAATGGAGAGGGGAACTCCATGCAACCTGACTATCTCTTTAAGGTACAATCAAGAAAGTTGATCTAGAGAGAAAGTATCTTGAATAGGAAGAAAATGAGCAGATTTAGTTAATCGATCAACAATAACCGAGATTTCATTATTACCTTGAGATGCCCTCGGTAATCCCACAACAAATTCCATGGATACATTTTCCCATTTCCACTTTGGCACTGGTAAAGGCTGAAGCATCCCTTTCGTTAACTACCACTCTGCTTTAACCTGCTGACAAGTCAAGCACTTTATAGTAAAATCAGCAATATCTATTTTCATTTCGTCCCACCAGTAATACTCCAGAAGATCTCTATACATCTTAGTACTTCCTCGATGAACTAAAAGTGGAGAACTATGAGCTTCACATAACAACTCTCTCTTCAACTGTGAATCACAAGGCACACAAAATCTCTTCCCAAATCTCAAAACACAATCATTATCAATATTAAATTCAGGCAACTTACCCTTCTGAACCAGCTCTACCTTTTTCTATAACTCACTGTCTTGCTTCTGTGCTTGCTTGATTTTGTCTGATAGAGAAGATTTCAATGATACATAAAACAAAACAGAAGGACATCCTGCACCAATAACTTCTATGCCAAAGTTCATCAAATCCTTAACCAAAGGATCACGTTCCAAATGCCACATTGTTAATAAAGCATTAATTTTTCGACTCAAATCATCAGCCACTTTATTTGATTTTCTCATATGGTAATGAATTGCACAATCATAACCCTTGATTAATTATAGACATCTCCTCTGTATCATGTTCAATTTTTTCTAAGTGAATATATACTTTAAAATTTTGTGATCGGTATATATTTCACACTTTAATACATAAAAATGATGCCTCCAAATTTTTAAGGCAAAAACAACAGCAGTTAATTCCAAATCATGTGTATGGTAATTTACCTCATGAATTTTCAACTGACGTGAAGCATAGGCAATTACCTGATCATTCTGCATTAGGACGCAACCATGTCCTTTCAATGAAGAATCACTGTATATAACAAACTCACCATTCATGGAAGGTAGTGCCAAAACTAGAGCATTCACCAATCTTCGTTTCAGTTCCTGAAAACAATCATCACATTCTTTTGTCCAGATAAACTTAACTCCCTTTTGAGTTAGCTTAGTCATTGGACTAGATAACCATGAAAAATTTCTAACAAAGCTTCGGTAAGATCCTGCTAAACCAAGGAAACTACAAATCTCAGTTACATTTGTGGGTCTTGGCCATTATTCAACAACCTTTGTTTTTGCAGGATCAACATTTATCCCATATTTAGAAACAATGTGACCAAGGAAAGAAATTTGTTGCATCCAAAACTCACACTTTCTTAATTTCCCATACAATTTCTTTTCTTTTAAGGTTTGAAAGATAACCCTTAAATGACTTTCATGCTCTTCATTACATTTAGAACACACAAAAATATCATCAATAAACACAACCACGATTTATCACCTGAGTCAACTGATCCATCACTGTAACAAACTGTTTAGTTCTGATTCTGACCATCTCAGGATGCCGATTTAGAAGTTCATTTCCATCTGTATACCTTCCTAGCGCAACTTCCATGTTTCCTCTTCGAAAAACCATTCTAAACACATAAATATCTTGGGCTAAGCAACATGGTAATCTTTAAATGCTATAGCATTTCAATTTGACCATAAAAAAATATTTTTGGATAATCATTTAATAGAATTCTAACTCCTAAAGTTATCTAAACCGACCTATGATACCAACTATAAGGCCCCAGCCTTAAAAATTACTTAATCTTGAGTTACTTCAAGAATACATGTTGAGGATCTTTTCAGTTTTAGAGTTTTAGATAATTAGATCATAAAACATGCATTACATTCCACATTTAAACAATCTGGTTACATAAAAGATAGAACTCATTTTTCTCATCAACGGAAACATATTTAAAATAAAACATGGATTCTTTCTTGAAACATCCTTGACACTATCATCACATCATGTACCTTTCCATTGACCTATGAAAAACATTTCAAAAACTTGGGATGAGCATAAAAAGCTCAGTAAGGGATATAAAAATATGGAAAGGAAACATGAGTACATGTATACGTAAGAATCAATGAAATCGTACTTTACTCATAAAACATAATCACTTTAACATAACTCATTAAATCACGAATAAAACATAGAAATCATAAGACATAAAGGTAACTTGAGGCATTCATAATATTCTTACTTAGGGAGTAACCCTCTTTGTTACGTTTGGAATACCCATCATAGTATATTCCCTAAATCTCTTCGGAGAAACCTTAACATTTAACCCCTTCGCGTTACCCAATGCATTGGAGAGCTATATCGGGCTCACCTACCCTTAGTTTATCACGGAACCACCCATATTCATAACAATTCCCAAGAACCATAACATAATCTTATCACATAAAACATGCATAAAGGAAACATAACATTTCCGCATTTCAATCACAAGATATCAATACAACACATTAATATAATAAAAACATTATGAAAACCATTTTCAATACCAAAATAAAAGAAAATTAAAACATGGTATTTATTTTTCATTTGAAAAAAGGTATGGCTTGTAGATGAAGCCTAAACTCAAATAATGGTCACGGCGGCGGAGAAGTTGTTGTCGCCGCATACGTACGACAAAAACATTCCCTTTTGTCATTTAGTAAATTGCTTCATATAAAAAATATTCCTTTTGGATAAATGTAAAAGTCAAATGGTTTTATACACCATATAAAAGAAGGTTGTGTATAAAACAAAATATGCCTCAATGAAAGGAGATTGAGACGAA
Organism: Viscum album; assembly: GCA_963277665.1. Lineage (NCBI taxonomy): Eukaryota > Viridiplantae > Streptophyta > Magnoliopsida > Santalales > Viscaceae > Viscum > Viscum album. Next base: position 333,604,536 of record OY728128.1, read on the forward strand.
GTCCCATACCTCGGGTCCGACTTGACTCGATCGTTCTTTAATGTCTTGAATAATAAACTTGAGTTAATTTCTACTTTCTTAAGAACCTTTTTCAAGTTCATTATTCCTTTTATATCACTTATTAACATGTTATGAACATTATGTAATCATTTAAGTTAATAACGGTCATTTTTTCGATATTTGGTACTTGAGTCAAAAGTGAACTTCTTATATTTACAAGTTGTTCACATAGTCAAATATCCATTATCTAAAGAATGATATTCATGATGTAGATTCCATATATATCATATATATCCAGTATATACATGGATTTATAATATTATATAATCATTTAGATGTAAGAAATGAAATGCACCGTTCATGGAGATGGTAAGTAGTACGTACGCATGAATGCTACTTTCATTTCTATGTCATATTAATGGAATTAAAACTAAATGAGAGATATGTATATTTTAATTCCAGAATTATATTCATCATTTTGATGTAACATACATCATATATATCCATTATATATATGTACTTATAATAGTACATTACATTTGGGGATAAGAAATGAAATGCACCGTTCATGGAGATGGTAAGCCGTACGTACGCATGAACGCTACTTTCATTTCTATCTCATAATTTAATGGAAAGAAATAATAATTATATAAATGTATATTATAATTCCAGTATAATATCATATATAATATCATTAAATATATCCTTTATACGTACCACATATGGAATTAACGAATCAAATCACTTTGAGGGGGCGGTAGTCCGCACTTCCTAAAATGAAGATATCGTGTTTACCCATAATGGAAACCATAAAGGTATGACATAAATAAAAAATACAGAAGCTTAAGAAAAAAATAAACATATCATATATCATATATAAATATAGTGATATCTTAATGGCCACCTTTGAAGGTGTTATATGAGTGTTGAACAGTCATCGTTTCGTGAGGCAGAAATTCGCCATCCACAGAAACACTATGTTCTTTAACCATTAGATGTAGGTGTGTGTAAATTTAGCTCGAATACTTCTTATAACAACATACTAGTATATTATTATACTGGTTTTGTTACAAAAAAATGAAAAAAAAAGAGTTTAGGGGGGTTGGAGGAGAAAAATAAAACATAAGAACACAAGAGAAAACACTACCTTTAAAACGGGTAACTCTTTTTGATTTGAGCTCAAAGGCTTCCTTGGGAAGAATTCTTCCCAAATTGAGGCTTCTAGGAGTAATATAGGGATTTTGAGAGACAAAATGGGAAGGGGTTGGCCGAGCCAAAGGCTTGAGAGGTGTGGGTAAGGTGGTAGGGGTGGGGGCCTTTTATAAGAGGAGAGGAGGGGCACTCTTGGGAAATTATAAAAGGTTACTTTATTATAAAATGATTTTCGGATTTAAAAGGACCCAAAATTATATATTTCGAGGATAATGTGATTAGAGTTCGAAATCCACCCATACAATAGGTTTTTGAGATGTGTAGGTCTTAGATTTTACATTATCTTTTCATTTTATTTAAATCGTTAAATAATGGGGTAATCGCTGCATCATCATGGTGTCAAAAATAATTTAATTTATTTAATGTCTAAAAATTATAAAACAAATATCATGATGTATTAAATCTTTTTATATTTCTAATGAATATTTATAGTCAAAAATATGACTTGTATAACCGCATTTAAAAATTGTTTTAGTAAAACAACTCATGTTTGTGACATTTTAATTTTAACTTTAAATAAAAAGTTTTTAATGTCATTTTCCTACCAAGTGGCTCCATGGGGTCTCCAAGTTTACCCATGGATTTTCTTGGTCGGCCATCACACATCCAATAAGGCTAGGACATGTGTCTAGGTCATTTAATATTATTAAAACATTATTTTTACCTTAAATTACACTAATTACCTCTAATCGCGATTAAAAACTTAAAAGTTACTATTCACCAAAACAATTATTTTAATCCCATTGAACCACATTTTACTTTCTAATAACAACCATGTATGTCAGATTTTTTAAATTCAAAACATAGAGGTGGTAAAATTTCATTTAAAAGAAAAATCAGTTTTTTTAAGTACCACTTAGTGGTTTCACTATTCATCAAAAATTGAAGTTTTTTAGAAAAATACCAAAACATCACCCTAAGCTATATTTGATATTCCAGATTCAAAAATGATGTACATTTTACAAAATTCAAAACATATAAGTTACATTAATTAATTTTATAATTAATTCCCGCTGTCAGAGAAAATAACATGTTTTTATGAAACAATAAGTATCAAAAGATTGACACTAGTTTAAGTCAAATTTCAAAGTGAAATTAATTCCAACGACTAATATTGGATTAAATGGTAAAAATATATTCTAATTTAACTTTAAAACCAATTCATAAGATAATCTAATCATATAAATAAATTAGATTAAAAAGAGGTTTTGAATTAAAATACAACATTTTTCACTATTCATTTAAAAAAAGAACTTTATCGGAAAAATACCAAAATTTTACACAAAGTAAATTTTGATGTCCCGTTTCTAAAGAGGAATTTTATTTGGTCCAATAGAATGTATAATAGTGACCAAAACTATATTTATAGACGGTTCACCATCAAAAGGCAATAAGTCGACCTTTAGTGAATGTTAGAATATATATGCCCAAAATTGAATTCTTTTCGTATTTTAAGCCTTTATATTTTATTGGATAAATTTAAAAACATATGAAAAACATATATAATCATATTTTAGTTATTTCTATTCATTCTTTCCAATACAATGGTTACGTGTTAACTACCATTTAAAATAATATTGTTCTATTACTAGTGTGCAACGTAAGATTTCAAAGAAACTCTTTGTTGCGTATCGGGTACGCTTTCGAACATAGCAACCCATTTAAAGTAAAATTAATATTTAATTCATAAATATTAATAAATATAGAAATTATTTATTCTTTATTTACCTAGGATGTTACAATAAATCTATCTGGTTTTATGAAAAAATACTATATTTATTCAATTAATTTTGGTGAATTAATAGAAAAAAAATGTAAAATTATTTTAATTTTTAGAATCTAATAACATTTTTTAGAATGGGAGGATGCGATATGCTAATTTCATGTTTATTATGAAAATTTACAATAATTAAAATGTTATATAGTTACTAGAACTGAAATTGGATGACACCTTTATATGTGATTTATGCTTGAAATGTAAAAAATAAGTTTCAAGTAAGTTAAAGAAGTAAAAACTATAAGGCCTCTTTATCTCATCCATTTGGATTTATTTGACCATATTAAAAATTCTATTTTTGGAAGTGAGAGACTATTTTTATTATTTTAGATGATTTTACAAGATATGCATGGGTTTATTTCCTTACTCTTAAATATTAAACATTATCTATGTTTGTAACTTTTTGTAAATTGGTTCAAAATGAGAAAGGGTACTTAATTAAATAAATTATAAGAGAACATGGTGGTGAATTATAGAATTATAACTTTATCCAATTTGGTGTAGAAATGGGTATATTCAATAAATATCATCCCCAAGGACACCACAACAAAAATGGTGTAGTAGAAAGGAAAAATATAACACTTTAATAAATTTCTTGGACCATGTTAAATGATTTTAAATTACCTAAATATTTCTGTGATGAAGTTTTTAATACTTCTTATTATGTTTCAAATATAATTATTTTAAAACCCTTGTGAAAAAATACACCTTATTATTGGGAAAAATCCCTCATGGAATCATTGAAGCATTTTTTAGGTGATTGTGTTTGTTGACAAAGTGGGCCTCCATGTTATGTTTGTTGACAAAACAGACCATGATCTATGAGTTTGTTGACAAAGGGGGTTTACATGGTGATTTTTCGGGTTCAAGGGATTCTTTCAACAGTCCATGATTAATTGAAAAACCTCGACAAAGGAATGGACAATCTGGAGGTAGTACAAAAAGAGCAGATACAAGGTGGCGGAGTTTTCCAGTGCTTGCAAAATTTTTTGGGCCTGAAAATTAGAAACTGAAGAGATTCAGTTTTGGAAAAGGGAGGATCACACAAAATCATAGTGGTGCATGAAAAATAATGTGGGGCATAAAAAATTAGTGGTATGTGCGAAAAAAATATATTGGCGCGCGAAAAATTAGTGGGTTGCACGAAATAGTTGTTCGATGTGCGGAAAAATAAAGTGTTGCACAAAATATTAGTGTGGTGCACGAAAAATAAATTGGTGCATGAAATATCAAAGCATTACGAAAAATAGAGGATTGGTATTTTCGCGCAAGAGGTGTTTCGAGATCAGAATCTCGAAAATTGGCAATGGCATGAGGTGCGTGAAAAATTGGAGCAGTGCACAAAAAATGATGTTCCATAGAAGATATGTTTTTTCGTGCTCGATGTGAATTACATGATCAAGGAAGGTTTTTCACACGGGTCCATTTTTTCCTATAAATATGAAGTGACCCCCTCCATTCTGAAGAGCTCAAGCCATAGAGAGTATCTAAGCTCTAGCACGCGAAATTGGAGTGCACAAGAGAGTTGCGCGAAAGGAAGACTGTTGCGAAAAAGTTGAATTTCGCAAAAAACCTGATAATTACATGAAAGGAATTGTAGAGGTTTCGTGTAAAATTTGGTGCGTGAAAAATTATTTTTTTCATGTAAAAGCGAAGCTGCGCGTAAAAGGGGTGTTGCATGCAAAGTGGATTTCATGCAAAAGAAGGGAATTACGCACAAGGAAGTGTTGAGGCTGAGTGTAAAATTTGGTGGTGGCACGTAAAAGAGGTGTTACGCGAAAATTGTATTTCTCACAAGTCAAGGAAATTAAGCGCAAGGTTCCATAAGGGTTGCGCATAAAAATTGAAGTTGCCCGGTACACCCGGTGCAAAGTGAGATTCATCTACGGGTGAATGTTGGATGTCAACAGAGCATCTGTCAACAGTTAAGGATGAAGTTTTTCATTAGAGACAATAAAGATACCTACAGGTCTATAAACTGTGAGTGGATCTTCTAAAGAAGAAGTGAGCTCACTTTAGTTGAGAGAGCAGTGAGTTCTCAAATTGTGAGTTGTTATAAACTAGAAGGGACAGTGATTCCGCTTCGAACTTGTAAACTGCAGTGTGCTTATAGTGTAATTGGTGCATCGGCACACTACCGGTAGATGCTACTTGGACATATCCCAGTGAGGGTGAACCAATCAAAAATCACTTTGTCATGTGTTTGATTTAAGTTTTATTCATACTCTTCATTGGGAAGGAGAGAGAAGAGGGTTTTGTCTTATAGCAAAACAAGATCAAAAGGGGCAGTTGATTTAATTTGTCATACCCTTATTAACCCCCCCCCCCTCTCAGGGAATCTTTCCTAGTTAACCTAAAAATTGGTATCAGAGGGAAAGGTTAATATCAGTGTTTCTCTCTCAAATGGAGGTCACTATTCATAAATGGTTTCTGATCTTTGATGGGAACAATTTCCACCTATGGAATAATTGGATGCAACACTACATCCGATCATTAGGAATGGATGTGTTCATAGTAGCAATGAATGGCATAACATCTGATATTAATTATGGTGTATTATCAGAAGCTGAGCGTAGAGATTTGGATACTGATGCCAAAGTAATTAATGCCTTAGGGGGAGCCATATCCAATCCTATCTATACAAAGGTGACTTCATGAAGAATGTCACATGCCATGTGGGAAAAGAAATTGAATATATATGTAGGGGATACAATGGTCAGAGAGGCAAAGCTGCAAGTTTTGTGGAACAAGTATGAAGATCTGAGAATGAACCCGAATGATTCTGCTGATGCATTCTTCGGCAGGGTAAATGTTGAAGTGGAAGACATGCGAGGTCTTGGAGAATTTATTGAAGACATAAAGATTATGAAGTGAATCTTGAGGAAACTTCCACCTCAGTTCAATATGAAATTTTTGGTTTTTGAAGATAAAGACCCAAAAGATCTAACATTGGATAACCTACATAGCAACCTTGTTGCATATGAAATGAGAAATGATGATAATGATGTTGTGGAAAAGGGAAAATCCAAAGAGGTGGAATTCAAGGCCATGAAGAAACTCACCATTGAAGAATCTCAGGAAGAAGAATAGAATGATGAGGTGATGTCATTACTCTCCTCAAACCTTCAAATAAGAAAATTAAAGTTTAAATGGAAGCTTCCACTTGCTTGTTTTCAGTGTGGAAAGGTTGGACATCTTGTGGCAAGGTGCCTTAAAAAGTTCCAAGAGGAAGATGATGTCGATGAAATTTAAATTCCCAAGAAGAATTATACATCCTATGGGAAAGGCAAGAAACAAATCAAGAGAAATATCTTTATGAAGAAGAACCTACTCTCAAAAGAATATGACAGTTTAGATGAGTCTGAGGATAAAGAGGTTGAAGAGATAGAGAACTGCAAAGATCGTGGAAAAAATTCTATGGTGGCAGTTATTGGTAGTTCTCAGAATAAGAATGAAACTAAAACTGATAAAAAAGAAGAATAAATTGGCAGAATAGTTGATATTCAAGCTGAATTATAGGCTTCTCTTGAGGAGATAGATATTTGGAGTGCCAAAACAATGAAAGCCATCAAAGTTCTTCATGACACCAAAATCTATATGCAGTAGTAGGAAGAAGAGAGTTCTGAGTTAATGGAAGAAATTGAGAAACTCAAGTCATCAACACGAGAGGACTCAGAATCAGTTAGTGAGTATAAAATAAAATTTGAAGAACAGAAAAGGGAGATCAATAGCTTGAATGACACAAGGAAAGATCAAATAAAGCATATTGAAGAACTTGAAGGAGAAGTTGGCGGTTTGCGGATAAAGGTTAAAGATCAAGAAAAACTCTTGACTTCTGCTGGTTCATCAGGAAATAAGATCACTCATAAAATCGAGAAGCTAAAGTGGAGCATAGTGGTTCAGCAGAAAAGAAGCATCAACTATGTTCAGATGCTAAGACTGATGGGGGATTGATCAAAAACAAAAAGCTGTGAAAATTGAGGTCAGATAACAAGTACCCACTTCGAGATTGAAGGTTGATTTGGGCATAAGGTAGAATCAAAATATTCAGAGATTCCAAGGGGAAACTCATAGTAAAAAAGTCACACAAAGGAATGCACCTCATATCAGGTGTTATTGTTGTGGAAATATGGGGCATTCACAGTATTTGTGTTTTATAGCCAAGAGATATCTAAGGGCGCAAGAACAATGGTGGCAGCAAAATAGAGAATGGTTTCGACAGAACATATTTCGAAGGACATTGTTTTTAGTGTGGAGGATTTGGGCACATGGCTAGGTATTGTACATCAACCATACAGAGGATTGTGCCAAAGGAGAATGAAAATGTGCGCAAACAGCATATCAATGAATCAATAGGTTAGTTGAAAATGAAAAACAAATTTTCATCTTTGTAAGATGAAGCTGGTCCATCATACTCATAGAAAGATCAGAAGTCTCAATCCATGTCAGGTATGAAGGCAAAAATATGGACCAAGAAGAAAAAGGATGAGAAGGCAGTGGTGGTACAAATTTCCCTTAAATCCTCAAGTTGATCTGGTGTGTGGATTCGTGATAGTGGTTGCACATCTCACATGACCGGTAATAACAATCTTGTTACGGGCATAAATTATGACACAAAAGGAGTTTTCAAGTTTGGAAATAATGAAGGCCTGAAGATAATTGTCTCAGGAAAGGCCAAGTTTCAGGGAAAAGAGATGAGATGTGTGGATGTCTTAGTAGTAGAAGGCATCAGTCACAATTTTCTCAACGTCAGTCAACTATATGACTCGGTACATTTTATAAGGTTTACTAAAAAGGTGTGTATCGTCAAAAGAATATATGGGGTAGTGTTTCTACAGGGAAAAAGGACAAAGGGAAATCTCAACATGGTAAGTGTAGATGAAGATATGTGATTCATGTCTAGAGAGGAAGAAAAGAAGTTGTGGCCTAAACGACTTAGACACCTATTCCAACCATCCCTAGAAGATCAGGTAATGTGTGAGGCAGTAAGAAACCCCCCTAACCTATCACGTGATCATACTCACACATGCGATGCATGATAACAAGGGAAGTTCATCAAAAAAACATATAAGGTAAAGGAAAAAAATCCAACAAGAGTGCTCGAATTGGTGCATGTTGATGTATGTGGGCCTATCACACCAAGAGAAATTTACGGAAAGAGGTAATATGTTATTTTCATTGATGACTATTGCAAAATGGCATGAGTATTTGTTATTTCCCATATGTATGATGTGTTCAGCTTCTTAAAATAGTACCAGAGGTAGTCTAAAAGGATGCTTGGACAAAAAAATTTAAAGCATCATACTGACAATGGTATAGAATTCATAAACAGTCAGGTGGAAGGTTATCTCAAGAAACATGGGATAAGGAATCAAGTTTACTCAGTAAGAACTCCCCAACAGAATGAAGTGGTTGAAAGGAGAAATCATATCATCAATAACGTGTCCAGAACGATGCTCGTTGAAAATGACCTACCAGAGAAATGTTGGAAGGAAGAATTTTTGACATCGGTCTATATTTCTAACAACTCTTTGTTGTGTACAAAGGAAGGAAAGACTCCATATAAGATGTGGTATTGAAATAAGCCAATAGAGAAATACTTTCTAATATTTGGAAGTAATTTATTTATTCTCAACAAAGAAACCCCTAGGATATATGATTCACAAGGAGATGAGGGGATATTCCTAGGCTACTCAGGAAAAAGAAAAGCATACAAATGATTTAACAAAAGGCTAGGAAATGTAGTTGAGGGAAATGATGTCAATGTAGTGGAGAATGAGGAGATCATTCAACAACATAGTGAACAATTTTTTGATGAAAGTGATGAGGAGGAAAGCAACACAGGGGGAGCAGAAGTGGATTATGTTGATTCAGAAGAAGATACTGATGATGATAATGAGGAATTAATGTCCATATCTGCACAAAAGTCAAGGAGTCGAGCTGAAATTGACAGGAAGAATATCATTAGTGATCAGTAAGCTCCAGTTCAGACAAGAAGAATATAATCACTGCAGTAGACGTCTTTTCTATCTCAGGTTGAGCCTAAATTCTTTGATGATGCAGCTGAAGATGAAAACTGGGTTCAGACCATGAATGAAGAGCTATATCAGATTGAGAAGAATGAGACGTGGGAGATTTTTTCATGTCCAGTAGATAAGAATGTCATCGGGACTAAATGGTTCTATCATAATAAAATTAATGGATATGACACGTTGATTCAGAACAAAGCACGACTAGTGTGCAAGGGGTACTCCCAGATAGAGGGAATTGATGTTGATGAGACATTTTCCCTAGTTACAAGACTAGAGACAATCATATTATTTTTAGCCATAGTAGTGTAAATAAAGTTCAATGTGTTCCAGATGGACGTCAAATCTGCATTTCTGAATAGGTTTTTGGAATAATAGGTGTACATTGAGTATCCAGATGGATTTCTCATTCATGAAGATGAGAATAAAGTTTTTCGATTGAAGAAAGAACTATATGGGTTGAAATAAGCACCAAGAGCATGGTACTCAAGGCTGGTTCATCATTTGAAGAAGCTTGGCTTTTAACATGGTGGAGATGATTAAAATCTCTACTTCAACAAAAACAGTAATCAAAGGTTGATGGTGCTGGTTTATGTCGATGACATAATATTTGGTGGATCAGATGAAGCATAGTGCAAACAATTTTCTGAATTCATGATTTGTGAGTTTGAAATGTCCATGATTGGTGAGATGACATTTTTCTTTGGTTTACAGGTGACACAAAGAAGTAATGGAAAATTAATTTCTCAATCCAAATACGCCAAGGAGGTTCTGAGAAGGTTTAGAATGGATAATTCCAAGGAGATGAAGACTTCGGTTGCTACTTGACAGTGGTGGGGTAGTTAATATCCCTAAATATAGGTAGATTATTGGCAGTTTACTATACCTAATAGAAAAAAGATCTGATATTGTTTTTTCCACATGCCAAGCAGAACGTTACCAAATAAATCCAAAGGAAACCCACATGATTTCTATAAAAATAATACTTAGGTATTTCAAAGGCACCGTGGATTTCGGTCTGATGTATAATGACAAATCTCAGCTAGAGTTATTGGGATATACAGATGCAGATTGGGATGGATAAGCAGACAAGATAAAATCAATGTTAGGAGGTGAATTCTATCTTGGTAGTTTGTGTATTTGTTGGCTAAGAAAGAATCAAGATTCCATTTCTCTAAGCACCGTAGAGGCTGAGTATATTGCGACCACTTAAGAATGCACACAGTTATTGTGGATGAAGCAAAAACTTGAAGATATGAGAGTTGAAGTGAAGTCTTTGATCGGAATCTAGTGTGATAACTCAAGTGATATCAATCTATTCAAAAATCTAGTTCATCACTCAAGGACAAAGCACATTGATATCAAATATCATTTCATCAATGAGAAGGTGGAGCAAGGGCTTGTGAAGTTGGAGTATGTGCTTACAGAGCTACAGGTTGCAGATATTCTAACAAATTCCTTACCCAAAGAAGCTTTTGAGAGGCATCGATTGGCTTTGGGAGTCCAATCTAATCCTCACACTTGAAAAGTGTGAATGTGGGACCACCCCCCCCCCCTCTCCCTAAGGTATGGTGTGTTTTTCTCTACTGTGCTAATATTTTTTCTTTCTAATATCTCCTACCACATAAGAGTTCCCTTTTGGGTTCGTTGACAAAGGGGGAGAAATAGTGACTCCTCAAGGGGAAGAAAATATGGCTAATGAAGAGAGAAAATGTCTTTGTCAAAGACATGGGGAGAATCTGACAGGTGGAGTAGCAGGATAAGGGGATAACAATGAGATAGGGAGAGAGTTTTAAATATGACGATGCTAGAAGTGATTGATCAATGAATCGATATCATGACAGCTACAGATCGTTATAAAAGATGAAGAGTGATAGTGAGAGAAGGTTTCTAGCGATCCAAAAATGGTATTAGTTTAGCAATTGGAATCAGTTTGGTATCAACAGTTGGTTTCATAAATGAATTGTTTCATTGGTGAAATTTTCATTTACTCTAGTTTATCACACCAAGCATTGCTCATGTGGGCTTAGATTTTCTGTCAAGTGAATCCTTGAACGCTATCAGAATTGGAAGAGGCGAATGGTGGTAGTAGATGAAAGGATCCTTAATGAGATATCAATGTGTCGAGAATTTTTATGAGAAGAGTTTTCAACAAACTCAAAGGGGGAGATTGTTGGGGGAAAATCCCTCAAGGCATCATTGAAGCATTTTTGATGTGATTGTGTTTGTTAACAAAGTGGGCCTCTAGGTTGTGTTTGTTGACAAAACATGCCATGATGTATGAGTGTGTTGACAAAGGGGTTTTACATGGTGATTTTTCAGGTTCAAGGGATGATTTCAACAATCCAAGATTGATTGAAAACCCTTGACAAAGGAATGGATTATCTAGAGGCAGTAAAAAAAGAGCAGATACAAGGTGGCGCTATTTTCCAGTGTATGCCAAAATTTTTGGGCCTGAAAATCTAAAAATGGAGAGATGCAGTTTTGGCAAAGGTAGGAGCGTGAAAAATCAGAGCGGTGCGCAAAAAATAATGTGGGGCGTGAAAAATTAGCGGGATACATGAAAAAATATAGTGGCGTGTAAAAAAATCAGCAGGGTGAGCGAAATAGCAGTGCGTTGTGCGAAAAAATAAAGTGTTGCATGAAATAATAGCGCGGTTCATGAAAAAGAAATTGGTGCGCGAAATATCAGAGCGTTGGGCGAAATAAGGGATTTGTATTTTTCGTACAAGATGTGTTTTGAGATCAGATGCTCGAAAATTGGCAAAGGCATGAGGTGCGCAAAAAAATGGAGCAGTGTGCCAAAAACGATGTTGCGCGGAAGATATGTTTTTCACGCTCGATATGAATTATGCTCTCAAGGAGGGTTTTTTGTGTGTGGTCAATTTTTCCTATAAATAAGAAGTTACCCCCCTCCATTCTGAAGAGGTCAAGCCATAGAGAGTATCTGAGCTCTGGTGTGTGAAATTGGAGTGCACAAGAGAGTTTCGCAAAAGGAAGACTGTTTTGCAAAAGGATAATTTCATGCAAAAGCTGAGAATTACGTGAAATGAAGTGTATAGGTTGAGCGTAAAAGATTTTGCATGTAAAATAATTTGTTTCGCATAAAATTAGTGATGCACATAAAGGGGGTGTTGTGCACAAAGTGGATTTCTCACAAAAGCAGGGGATTACATGCAAGGTAGTGTTGAGGCTGCGCGTAAAATTTGGTGGTGGTGTGTAAAATAGGTGTTGCGTGAAAATTTTATTTCTCAAAAGTCGAGTGAATTACACGCAAGGTTCCATAAGGGATATGCGTAAAAATTACAGTTTCTCGATACACCCGGTGCAAAGTGAGATTCATCTTCGGGTGAAAGTTGGACGTCAAAAAAGCATCTATCAATAGTTAAGGATGTAGTTTTTTATTAGAGACAATAAAGAGACCTATAGGTCTATAAACTGTGAGTGGATCTTCTGAATAATAAGTGATCTCACTTTAATTGGGAGAGCAGTGAGTTCTCAAATTGTGAGTGGTTGTAAACCAGAAGGGACAGTGTGTCTGCTTCAAACTTTTTAACAACAGTACACTTATAGTGGAATTGGTACATCGGTACACTGCCAGTGTATGCTCCTTGGATGTAGCCTAGTGAGGGTGAACCAAGTAAAAATCGTTGTGTCCTATGCATGCTTTAAGTTTTATTCATAATCTGCATCAGGAAGGAGAGAGAAGAGGGTTTTTTCTAACAGCAATACAAGATCAAAAGGGGTAGTTTTTTTAATCTTTCATACCCTGCTTCACCCCCCTTTCTAGGTATATTTCCTATTGGACCTAACAATTGGTATCAAGGGGAAAGGTTCATATAAGTGTTTTTCTATGAAATGTAGGTCACTAATCATAAAGGTATTCTAATCATTGATGGGAACAATTTCCAAATATGGAAGAATCGGATGCAACACTGCTTTCGATCACTTGGAATGGATGTGTTCACATCAGCAATGCATGGAATAATAGTTGATATTAATAATGGTGTGTTATCAAACGTTGATTGTAGAGATTTGGATGTTGATGCCAAAATAATTAATGCCTTAGGGGGATCCCTATCCAATCCTATATATACAAAGGTGAGGTCATGAAAAACATCACATCCCATGTGGGAAAAGCTATTGAATATATATGAAGGGGATACAAAGGTCAGAGAGGTAATGTTGCAAGTGTTTTGGAACAAGTATGAAGATCTTTGAGTGAACCCAAATGAGTCTATTGATGCATTCTTAGACAGGGTAAATGTTGTAGAGGAAGACATGAGAGGTATTGGAGAAGTTATTGAAGACATAAAGATTTCAAAGCAGATCTTGAGGAAACTTCCACCTCAGTTCAATCCAAAAGTTTTGGTTTTGGAAGATAAAGACCTGAAAGATATAACATTGGATAACCTACTCATCACCCTTGTTACATATGTAATGAGAAATGATGATAATGATGTCGTGGAAAAGGGAAAATCCAAAGATGTGGAATTAAAGGCCATGAATAATCTCACCATTGAAGACTCTCAGGAAGAAGAAGAGACAGATTAGGTGATGTCATTCCTCTCATCAAACCTTAAAAGAGGAAAAGGAATGTTTAAAGTGAAGATTCCACTTGCTTGTTTTTTATGTAGAAAGGTTGGACATGTTGCGGAAAGGTGACCCAAAAAGTTCCAAGAGGATGACGATGTCAATGAAATTGAAATTCCCAAGAAGAAGTATCTAGCCTATGGAAAAGGCATGAAACAGTTTAAGATAAATTTATTTAAGAATAAGAACCTTCTCTCAAAAGAATATGACAGTTTAGATGAGTCTGAGGATGAGGAGGTTGAAGAGATAGAGAACTACAAAGATCGTGGATAAAATGTTGTGGTGGTAGTTTTCAGTAGTTCACAGAATAAGAATGAAACCATTACTGATGAAGAAGAATAATTTGAGGGAAGAGTTGATATGCAAGATGAATTAAAGGCTGCTCTGGAGGAGATAGATTTTTGAAGAGCCAAAACAAATAAATCCAACAAAGTTGTTCATGATTCCAAACTCTATATACAGTAGTAGGAAAAAGAGAAGTCTTAGTTAATGGAAGAAATTGAGAAACTCAAGTCATCAACAACAGAGGACTTCGAATTAGTTAGTGAGTATAAAATAAAAGTTGAAGAATATAAAAGGGAGATCGATAGCTTGAATAACACAAGGAAAGATCAAATCAAGTGTAATGAAGAACTTGAAGGAGAAGTTGTCGGTTTGCAGAAAAAGGTTAATGATCCAGAAAAACTCTAGACTCCTTATGGGTCATCAGGAAAGTAGTTCACTTAGAAAACCGAGAAGCTAAAAGTGGAGAGTAGTGTTTCAGTAGAAAAGAAACATCAACTATTTTCAGATGCTAAGACCAATGGGGGGCTTGAATGAAAACAAAAAGACGTGAAAATTGAGGTCAGATCGTAAATACCCACTCCGAGATTGAAGGTTGATTTGGGCACAAGGCAGAATCAGAATATTCATAGATTCCAAGTGGAAACTCATAGTGCAGACGTCACAGAAAGTAATGCACCTCATATCAGGTGTTATTGTTATGGAATGATGGTACATTCACAGTATATGTATTCCATGGCCAAGAGATATCGAAGGGCGCAAGAACAAAGGTTATATCTAAATAGAGAATGGTTCTCTAGAATATATTTTGAAGGACACTATTTTTGGTGCGGAGGATTTGGGAACATGGATAGGTATTGTACTTCGACCATATAGAGGAATGTACCAAAGGAGAATCAAAATGTTTGAAAGTAGTAGATCAATGAACCAAAAGGTGAGTTGAAAATGAAAAACAGATTTGCAACTCTACAAGATGAAGCTAGTCCATCACACTCTTAGAAAGATCAGAAGTATTAATCCATGTCAGGTATGAAGGCAAAAATATTGACCAAGAAGAAAAAGGATGAGAAGGTAGTGCTGGAAGAAATTTCCCTTAAAGCATCAGATCGCTATGGTGTGTGGATTTTTAACAGTGGTTGCACATCTCACAAGACCGGTAATAAAGATCTTGTTACATGAATAAAATATGACAAAGAAGGTGTTTTCAAGTTTGGAAACGATGAAGGCCAAAAGATAATTGGCTCGTGAAAGGTCAAGTTTGGGGGTAATGAGATGAGATGTGTGGATGTCTTAGTAGTAGAAGGCCTTAGTCACAATTTTCTCAGCGTCAGTCAACTATGTGACTCGGGACATTTTATAAGGTTCACTAAGAAGGTGTGTATCATAAAAGGAAAAGACGGGGAAGTGGTTCTACAGGGAAATAGGACAAAGGAAAATCTCCACCTGGTAAGTGGAGATGAATATATGTGCTTTCTGTCCAGAGAGGAAGAAAACAAGTTGTGGAATAAACAACTTGGACACCTATGCCAATCATCCCTGGAAGATATGGTAATGTTTGATGCAGCAAGAGACCTCCCTAAGCTATCACGTGATCATACTCACACATGTGATGCATTCTAACAAGGGAAGATCATCAGAAATACATATAAGGAAAAGAAAAAGAATTCAACAAGAGTGCTCGAATAGGTGCATGCTGATGTATGTGGGCCTATCACACTAAGATCAATTGATGGAAAGTGGTAATATGTTCTTTTTACTAATGACTATAGCAGAATGGAATGGGTATTTGTTATTTCCCATAAGTCCAATGTGTTCAGCTGCTTAAAACAGTACCGGAGGGAGTGTGAAAGGATGCTTGGACAGAAAATTTTGATGCTTCGTACTGACAATAGTATGAAATTCAAAAATAGTCTGGTGGAAGGCTATCTCAAGAAACATGGGATAAGGCATCAAGTTTTCTCAGTAATAACTCCCCAATAGAATATATTTGTTGAAAGTATATATCATATCATCAACAACTTGGCCAGAACGATGCTCATTGAAAAAGACCTACTAGAGAAATTTTTGAAGGAAGCCATTTTGACATCGGTCTAAATTTCTAATAGGGCTCTATTGTGTCCAATGGAAGGAAAGACTCCATACGATATGTGGTATGGAATAAAGCCAACAGTGAAATACTTTCAAATATTTATAAGTGCTTTATCCTCAACAAATAAAAACATAGGAAATATGAGTCATGAGAAGATGAGGGGATATTCTTAGGCTACTCAAGAAAAAGAAAAGAATAAAAATGCTTTAACAAAAGGCTGGGAAAAGTGGTTGAGGGAAATGATTTCAATGTATTGGAGAATGAGGATACCATTCAACAACATAGTGAACAATTTCCTGATGAAAGTTATGAGGAGGAAAGAAACGCAGGGAGAGCATAAGTGGATGATGTTGATTCAGAAGAAGATACTAATGATGAGAATGAGGAAGTAAAGTCCATGTCTGTACAAAAGCCAAGGATTCGAGCTGAAATTGACAAGCAGAATATCATTGGTGATCAGTCAGTTCAATTTCATACAATAAGAATGAAATCCCTGCAGAAGACATTTTTTCTATCTCAGTTTAATCCTAAATGCTTTGTTGATGTAGCTGAAGATGAAAACTGGGTTCTGGCCACGAATGAATAGCAATATCATATTGAGAAGAATCAGACGTGGGAGATTGTTTCAAGGCCAGTAGATAAGAATTTCATCAGGACTAAATGGGTCTATCGTAACAAGATGAACGAAGATGGCATAGTGATTCGAAACAAAGCACTGCTAGTGTGAAAGGGGTACTCCTATATAGAGGGAATAGATGTTGATGAGACATTTGCACCAGTTGCAAGACTAGAGACAATCGGATTATTTTTAGCCATATCAGTGCAAATAAAGTTCAAATTGTTCTAGATGGATGCCAAATCTGCATTTCTGAATGCATTTCTAGAAGAAGAGGTGTATATTGAGCAGCCAAATGTTTTTCTTCTTCATGAAGATGAGAATAAAGTTTTTTGGTTGAATAAAACACTATATGGGTTGAAACAAGAACCAAGAGCATGGTACTCAAGGCTGGATCAGTATTTAAAGAATCTTGGATTTCAACGTGGTGGATTTGATTAAAATCTCTACATCAAAAACAATAGTAATCAAAGGATTATGGTGATGGTTTATGTCGATGACATAATATTTGGTGGAACAGATGATGCTCAGTTCAAACAGTTTTCTGAATTCATGAAAAGTGAGTTCGAAATGTCCATGATTGGTGAGCTGACATTTTTCCTTGGTTTACATGTGACACAAAGAAGTAATGGCACATTCATTTCTCAATCCAAATACACCAAGGAGGTTCTGATAAGGTTTGTAATGGATAATTACAAGTAGATGAAGACTCTGGTTGCTACCAGGATGAAATTAACAAAATATAACAGTGGTAAGGTAGTTAATATCCCTGAATACAGGCAGATTATCGGCAGTTTACTGTACCTAACAGCAACAAGACCTAATATTGTTTTCGCCACATGTCAAGCAGCACATTACCAAAGCAATCCAAAGGAAATCCACATGCTCGTAGTAAAAAAGAATACTTCGATATATCAAAGGTACAATGGATTTAGGTCTGATGTATAATGACAAATCCCAACCAGAGTTATTGGGATATACATATGCAGATTGGGTTGGATCAGCAAACGACTAAAAATCAACATCAGGAGGTGCATTATATCTTGGTATATTTTGTATTTCTTGGCTAAGAAAGAAGCAAGACTTCATTTCTCTGAGCACCACAGAGGCTGAGTATATTGATGCCACTCAATCATACAAACATTTATTGTGGATGAAGCAATAGCTTGAAGATATGGGAGTTGAAGTGATGTCTCCAATTAGAATCCAGTGTGATAACTCAAGTGATATCAATATTAGAAAAAATCTAGTTCATCACTCAAGGACAAATAAAATTGAGATCAAATATCATTTCATCAAGGAGAAGGTGGAGAAAGGGCTTGTGAAGTTGGATTATGTTCTTACAGAGCTAAAGATGTAGATATTCTGATAAAGGCCTTACACAAAGAAGCTTTTGAGAGGCATCGACTAGCTTTGGGAGTCCAGTTGACTCCCCACACTTGAAAAGTGTGAATGTGGGACCACCCCCCCCCCCCTCTCCTCGAGGTATGGTGTGATTTTATCTATGGTGCTAATATGTTTTCTTTCCAATGTCTCTGACCACAGAGGAGTGCCCTTTTGGGTTCGTTGACAAAGGGGGAGAAATAGTGACTCATCAAGGGGGAAATTGTGGCTAATGAAGGGAGAAAAATGTCTTTGTCAAAGACACTGGGAGAAACTGATAGGTGGAGCAGCGAGATAGGGGGAGAACAATGAGATAGGGGGTGCATTTTAAATCTGACGATGCTATAAGTGATCGATCAATGAATAGATATCACAATAGCTATAGATCATGATAAAATCAATAGAGTGATAATGAGAGAAGGTTTCCAGTGATCCAAAAATGGTATTAGTTTAGAAATTGGTATTTGTTTGGTATCAACAGTTGGCATCAGAAATGAAGTGTTTCATTGGTGAACTTTTCATTTACTCTTGTTTCTCACGTCGAGCATTGCTCAAGTAGGATTAGAGTATGTGTTAAGTTAATCCTTGAATGCTATTATAATCTCAAGAGGAAAATGGGGGTAGTGGCTGGAAGGAGCCTTAATGAGATATCAATATATCTAGAATTTTTATGAGAAGAGTTGTCAACAAACCCAAAGGGGGAGATTGCTGGAAAAAAATCCCTCAACGCATCATTGAATCATTTTTTGAGGTGATTGTGTTTGTTGAAAAAGTGGGCCTCCATGATTTGTTTGTTGATAAAACAAAGCATGATGTATGAGTGTGCTGACAAAGGGGGTTTACATGGTGATTTTTTGGGTTCAAGGTATACTTTCAGAAATCCATGATTGATTGAAGAACCTCAACAAAGGAATGAATCATCTGGAGGTGGTACAAAAAGTGAAGATACAAGGTGGAACCATTTTCCAATGTTTGCCAAATTTTTTGGGCCTGAAAATTGGAAAATGGAGAGATGCGGTTTTGGAAAAGGGAGGAGCACGCAAAATCAGAGCGGTGTGTGAAAAATAATTCGGGGCGTGAAAATTTATCCAGATGTGTGAAAAAATATAGTGGCGTGTGAAAAATCAGAGGGGTGCGTGAAATAGAAGTGCGGTGCGCGGAAAAATAAATTGTTGCGTGAAATACTTGCATAGTGCGCAAAAAAGAAATTGGTGTTCGAAATATCAGTGTGTTTCCCGAAATAGAGGATTGGTATTTTTCACAGAGGTGTTTTGAGATCAGAATCTCGAAAATAGGAAAATTCTTGAGGTGCGTGAAAAATTGGTGCAGTGTTCGAAAAACGATGTTGCGCGGAATATGTGTTTTTCACGCTCGAAGTGAATTACGCACTCAAGGAGGGTTTTTCACGCGGGGCTGATTTTTCCTATAAATATGATGTGACCCTCCTCCATTCTGAATAGAACAATCCATAGAGAGTATTTGAGCTCTGGCGCGCGAAATTGGAGTGCACTAGAGAGTTGCGCAAAAGGAATACTGTTGTACAAAAGGTGAATTTCACACAAAATCCAAGAATTACGCATAAGTCAGTGTAGAGGTTTCTTGTAAAATATGTTTCATGGAAAATAATTTGTTTCGCATAAAAGTGGTGTTGTGCATAAAAGGGATGTTGCATGCAAATTGGATTTCGGGCAAAAGCAGGGAATTACGCACAAGGTAGTGTTGATGCTGCACATAAAATTTGGTGGTGGCATGTAAAAGTGGTGTTGCACGAAAATTTTATTTCGTGCAAGTAAAGGGAATTACACGCAAGATGCCATAAGGGCTACGCATAAAAATTTCAGTTGCCCGGTACACCCAGTGCAAAGTGAGATTCATTTGCGGGTGAAAGTTGGATTTCAACAGAGCATCTATCAACAGTTAAGGATGTAGTTTTTCATTAGAGACAATATAGAGACCTACAGGTCTATAAAATGTGAGTGGATCTTTTGAAGAAGCAGTGAGCTCACTTTATTTGGGAGAGCAATGTGTTCTCAATTTGTTAGTGGTTGTAAACCATAAGGGACAGTGGCTCCGCTTCAAACGTATTAATAGTTGTGTGCTTATAGTGGAATTGGTACATCATCACAATGCCAGTGTATTATCCTTGGACGTAGCCTAGTGAAGTTGAACCAAGTAAAAATTTATGCGTCATGTGCATGATTTATGTTTTATTCATACTCTACATCAGGAATGAGAGAGAATATCATTTTTTCTAACAGCAAAACAAGATCAAAATGGGAAGTTGTTTTAATCTGTGATTCCCTGATTCACCCCCCCTCTTAGGGTATCTTTCCTAGTGGACCTAACACTTATGATCTTTGGAAAGTTAGAAAACCTAATATTTACTATTTTAGATTCATTGGTTGAAGATTTTTTATTCTTAATATTAATTTTGATTCAGATAAATTTGACACAAAATATGATAAAGTTATTTTTATCATATTCAAATAATAGTAATACAAATATAGTATGTAATAAAATAACCATGTTTTTTAAATAATAAATTCATGTAAAGTTTAATGAAAAATCTTTAAATAAATGAGATAGTTATATTGATCAACTTGAGGAAGAATTTAGAGACTTTAATTTTTAATAATGACTTCATGATTAATATTCTCATATTGAGGGGGATAATTGTTATTCCCAATATAGAACTTTCCAGGAAAAATCTTTCAAGTCTAATATAGATCATCCAATAGATAATGTGATCAGTAATCTTGAATAAAAACTTTAAACTTAAAAATATTATATGAATGTTTATTCCTATCATGAATTTATTTCTAATTATATTCATAACAATATTGACGATGCTTTAGTTGATTCTACTTGGATATTTTCTATGTGAGATGAATTAAATTAGTTTTCTAGGAATAATGTATAGAATTGAGTTATTCCACCAGAAGATTCTCATAATATTGGGAAAAATATATTTTCATAAATAAACATGATGAATCTCAAAATATTATAAAAAATAAAGCCAGGTTAGTTTCTCAAGGATATTCTCAACAGGAATTAATTGATTTTGAGAAATATTTTTCAACTTTTTCTAGGTTAGATAAAATTTGGATATTATTTCATTATGATTCATTTTATGGGATTAAATTACTTCAAATGGATTTAAAAATATCTTTTATAAATAGTTATATTTTAAAATAATTATATGTTAAATATCCACCTAGTTTTGAAAATTAGAAAATTAATAATTTGATTTTAAACTATCTAATTCTTTAAATGGTTTGAAACAAACTCTTCGATCATGGTATGAAAGATTAACTAATTTATATTTTAGAAAAATTGATAAGGAAAAAGTTATTCCAACATTATTTATTAAGAAATGTTTAAATGATATATTAATTGTGAAAATTTATTTTTATTATATTATATTTGGAAATTCAAATGAAAATAATTTTAATAAATTTTAAGATTTGATGGCATCTGAATATGATATGAGAATGATGGGGGAATTCAAATTATTTCATGGTTTGAAAATATTTTAGAGAGATGATATTATTTTTCTTAATCAATACATGTATGATAATAATATTGTTAAGATATTTGGTTTAGAAACTTCTAAAAGTTAAAATACTCTTTTGTGTACTACTTGTAAGTTATATTTAAAAAATCTGGAAAATTTATTGATTTTAAAACCAATCAAGGAATGGTTGTGAATTTATTATATTTAACTAATTCAAGGCCATATTTAATGTTTTTAAATTTAATTTATGATATATATCAAATTGACCCTAAGTAAAGTCAATCTATATATGTTAAAATTGATATTAGATATACTTAAGGATCTAATAATCTTGGTTTATTTTACCCTATTAAAACAAACTTTTATTTGATATGTTATCTAGATTTTGATATTAAATGATTCAAGATAGATATAAAGAGAGATTCATGTTTGTTACATTTAATTATTAATTCTTTATATTATTGGGATTTAAAGAAACAATTATTCACTCGTTGAATTTCTGAATCTGAATATATGTTTTTTGTAACTTGTTGTCCACGATACTTATGGATTAAGAAAACTCTTTATGATTTTGGTTTTAATTTTAATAACATTCCAATTTTCTATGATAATAATTCAAAAATTTATATCAATAAATATCCATTTAAATACTCTAGAATTAAAACATTTATGTTAAATCTAATTTTAGTAGAGAACATGTTAAAAGAGTAAATATAAGTATAGAATTAATTTCTATGAAAAATTAACATGCTGATATCTTTATTAATATTCTAGATTTTAATAATTTTGAGATATTCAATTTTGAACTTTTAATAACATAGATTTAAATTTATATTTATAGGGAATGAATTTAGTGGGAGTTCTTGTGTGTTTATACTCTAAAATTATCTTATCTGTGAAATTTGGGATCTTTTATTTTAGATTTCTATTACATAATTTCTATATATATTTGTGCATTATATTAATATTTTAAGAATTTTAATACATAATATATGATGTTAAATTACTCTCTAAACATTTATTTTATATAAAATATTATTTTATGAGGGTTTTCACATTACATTTCATAAAGAACATTTAAAATTTCTCTTAGGATAAAGTGGATTTCGACACATATTTTGAAATATATATGTTTACATAATATTATCACAATTTTTATATTAATTATTATGAAATATAATATGTCACAGAAATAAAAGAAAAAAACATTATCGTTTCTAATATTGGGTAATTTTTATCTTTTTGATAATTTTCAAATGAGAGATAAGTAATTGAAATTATACTTGGATTTTTAATTATCAAAAAGGAGGATAATTTTGAGTGGATTGTTGAACCACTAGGATTTGATAATGAAAAAGATCTATTTGTTTAAGTTCATTTAATATTCTTGAATCTCTGTATTGTTTATTTATTAATATGTGCTAACTTTTATTAAATCATAATATTCATTTACTTAAAATATCTTTAAATTTCATGTTTTGATTGGTCATAACATGTTCTAAAAGTTTCAAATAGTGTTCCAAGGCCAAATATGTTTTTTGATACCTTAAAATATCATTTTACGTATTTTTTACAATTCCCATGTAGCCAATTTATGATTCCAATTGTGCCACTTCATTGATTCACATATTTGATTCTCATGTGTTGTTAATTTACAGTTCACCGCATTTTCAATTTTCTAGAATCTATTGCCCTAAATATTTTAACCATAAATTAGTCAAAGTAACCCCAAGTTGAGTTATTGTTATTGTATTGTAAAGATAATAAAATTATATACATTTAATTTGAAGACATAAAATTTTAAATAAATAATCATAATTTAATAAATTTGGTTATAAGTCGTTGGATGTTTTTAGTCTAAATTATATATATTTATATAAATAATTTTCTATTTTATTTTGTTGATAAATTCAGCTATAAAATTACTATTAATTTGAATTTTTATTATATATAAATATAATGAAATTATATAAATACAATACAGCTATATATAAATCTGATTCTTCGGTTTAAAAGGAATTTTTTATGTTTTAAATTTTATAAGTCAAGTTATATAAAAAATTTAAAATTTGACTACGTCTATTTTTTGATATGTGATGAATTTTCTTACATGGTGAATCAATTATGTGATTTGCCTATGTGAATCAACTATGTGATGTTTTCTGCTTGGTTTTGTTATTTTATATAGTGTTTTATAAAATTTTGAAATTTTCTCTATTTTATGAAATACTAGACAATTCAATTTACTACATGTTTATTATAAATATAATTAGAGTTTCTTTATACCATAATTACTTATTAATCCTTTATAATCCATTAAAACTTGTTTTAAATTATTTTTTGAATAATTAAACGAGATTCTCATGGGTCCAAGAATTCATGGGTATTAACTCTAATATTTTGAATCTTGAGATATTTAAATTTAAACTGAAATAAATATGAATACACTTTCTCAAATACTATTAAGGTATATTTCTAGGATATTAATGCTTATTATTAAATTCTATATTAAATTTTATAAAAATATACATGATGTAGTTGATTGAACTAATCCACAATATGGAGGTTGAGAATATTCTAGAATTGTAAAAGTATTTTATTTTTCTAGTGATCATATACTAATGAAATATGAACTAAAATAGATTGATCCCTTACTGCTGGATAATTATTTACTACCTCAACAATAAAATATTTATGCTATCTTCTGGTTTTGTGGCTTCACTTATTTTAATTATTTTTTTTTAATTTATTCGGACACTTTCCACTACCAACCCACGCATCACTGTGGTGATGCATGATTTTGTGGCCCTATGTTCCTGATTTCCAATAGTGAGTGAATTCATTACTTCTTCAGAGATGTCTAATACTTTATTGCAATGGGATGATGGGATGTTGATCCCCCCTTCCATGGATTTCTCCTCAGAATCCATCACCTAGTCTGGGTATCCCTTATATATTTGAGTTTTTGTTCATGAAACTATTTACCAATGTCATTTATTTGTGGATTCTAGTTAATTATGCTACTTATTTTAGGACATTCCAATGGTTCTTGACAAGGCAGCAACCTTCAGTCAGAGTAGATGGTGACATCAGGTATATTGGGGCATCTCTGGATTCTTGAACATTGGCCACCAATATTATTTCTCATAAGAGGGATTCTCTAGGGTGTGTAAACATGAGCCTTACCATGACTATCACAGGTTATATTATTCTAGAGGAATGTCTCTATGGTTTTCCCCGGATTCCCATGTTTAACACGGGGTATACCATGAGTTTAACATCTAGTGGAAATGGATCATACTGATCAGAACACTTATGAAGGTGGATCAAAAAGGTACATCCCTATAAGGGAGAACCTGGAAGGTTTACCATATGGATGGATCAATATTACTTATGAGGATGGACCTGATAATGGTGTGTCCCATAAAGGGAAGGTTTCACAGCATGAAGGATAATCTGAACACCACTAAGGGAAGATCAGGTAGGTAGAGCCCAAAGAGGGAGACACCGGATGTATGGATTAGAAAGCCTAATAAGGGTGGATCAAGGGTGGTGAGTCTCTTAAATAGAAGGTTCTACACCATGAAGGATGATCTAAATAAAAATGATGGTGTATCAAGAAGGTGGACCCCAATAAGGGGCACACCAAGGCTTATAATTGGCTAGAATTGAACCTCAAGGAGGCTTTATACATAAATTTTTTAGAAGACATGGATCAAAACCATGTAATCTGAAAGGGGAGTGGTTTGGGGCTTTCACATGGATAAATTTCCTTCACAAGAGGATCTCCCTTTGTTGGATGAATATGGATTGTGTGAGGCTTATTCATGGTTAGCTTCCTAGGTGCTTCTAGGAGTATTAGTGATGTAGATGAGATTATTTAAGTAGGATGTGGGGGGCTAGTTAAAAATTGGGATGGATATGGAGGAATTGGTGAGGGAATGGATAGTTTGTGGGATTTTTGGGATTAATCCTCATAGATCCTTCCTACGTATCCTTATTATAATACAAGGATAAATTTCCATGTAGTTTGAGGATGGTATCATGGCTTCCACATGAAAACATTCCCTTTGACATGATGGGGCTTATGCATGGTTAGCGGTGCAAATGGATGGAGGTGGATAAAGTGATATCCCCATGATAAGGTTGAGGTGGTGGATGAGGTGATGGTGGATTGATCAAAACACCTTTGGGATGTAGATTTAAAGGATGTGTCCCATAAAGGGAAGATGCCACACCGTGAGGGTATATCCCAATGTGGGAGAACCATAGTTTATCAGTTGGATGGATCAAAATGCCTATAGAGGTGGATACTAGTTCATGTGTCCCGTGAAGGGATGATGTCTCACCATGAAGGTTGATTTGAACCCTGCTTGAGGTGGATCAGTGAGGGTGCACACCTAGGAGGGGCATTGAGGTTTACCATTGGTTGGATTAGAATTCCTACAGAGATAGGTATTGGGTGGTGTGTTTTATAAAGGGAATATGTAACAACGTGAAGGTTGATCTGAACACCACTGGTGGTTGATCAGTGAGGGTGTGCCCCTAGGATCCCCCCCCCCCGATATTTATCATTGGTTGGTATTAACCCTCATAGAGGCTCCTATGTACCATTCCTAGAAGGTAGTGATCAAATACCATATAGTACAAGAGTATCATGAGGCTTAACATCATATAGTGGGGACAGGAATGAACTGACATGAAGCAGACTGAAGGGATGAATTGTCAGGCTTAAACATCAAGGAGGCTCCCTACGTACCTAGTTAAATGGGGATCAAATTCAATGTAATTGGGAGAATGTAATTTAACATCATGTGAGATGATTGAATCATCATGAAATAGATATAATGGATGAATTTTCTAGCTTTAACCTCAAGGATTCTTCATATGTACCCTAGTTAAATGGGGAACAAATTCCACGTAGTTCAGAGTACATAGTGTAAAATAATGAGGAAAGAGTGAAATGATGTGAAATAGATAGATCTAATGGATTATATGGAGTGGTGGGCTTGAACCTCAATGAATCTTCCTATGTACTCTATTTAGAAGGAAAGGATCAAAGTCCACATAGTTCAGGAAGTGGGGAACATATAATTTGTGAGAACATGTGGTAAGTGACCCCGAAACATGCTGGTAATTACGCATGGTTAGTAGCCCAAATACATTTTGGAGATTATTCATGGTTAGCTACCAATGTGCCATTATGGAAAAAAAACAAATTGGATGGTTAATACATGTGCAAGCTGCTTAGGTGTTGCTATGGAGCGATAATGGTGGGTGGGGCTTATGCATGGAAGCTACTCGTGTGCTTCTATGGAGCAGCAAAGGTGGATGGGGCTTACATGTGGAAGAAACCCATGTGCCTCTATTGATCAGAAAAGGTGGATGAGGCTTACGTGTGGAAGCTACCTGTGTGCCGCTATGGAGCGGAAAAGGTGGATGGGGCTTATACGTGGAAGGTGCCCGTGTGCCGCTATGGAGTGGAAATGGTGGATGGGGATTACACATGGAATCTTCTCATGAGCCGCTGTGGAAAAGGTGGATTGGGATTATGTATGGAAGCTTTCCATTTTGTCTTCTTCATGTCAGAAAAGGAGGGAATCTCAAAAATATGATTAGTTGAGGGAAAACTGTTTTGGGATTTAACCTTAATAGAAGGCACATTGTGGTTGTTTTTTATGAATCTCATGATGAGGAATCATATTCTTGATGCATAAGGAATCCTATTCTTGAATGATAGAATGCACCACAACTTCAAGTCATGTAGTGAGGACTATTTGCATCTAATGATTAATGCATAAGTCATCTCTTATTCAGAACAAGATGTATCCTATGTTTTTATATAGGGTGTACTATAGTTTAATGATTTGTAGTGAGGAATATTAGTCATAAGAATCCTAGAAATGGCTAGTGTGGGACTTACGAAAGAGCGTCCCTATCTGGATTGACCTGTAATAGGGGTTAGGTGACAGGGTTTGAGGAGTCTCATGAGGAATAGTTTGAATCAAGGTACTCGGGAAATTGAATATGATAATCTCAACTCAAGATATTGTAAAGGGACCAAGGGGAATATTTTGATCCATGATGTTTCAAGGAGTTTGGGGGAGTATCTCAAACCATGGTATTTTATAGGAGTAAGTTGGGTGTGGATAAGAGTTCAAGATAAAATGTCATCGACCCGGTTCGAAAAGTTCACAGTGCGACTCTCCAATTTTCATGGGGGGTTTGTGATGGTAGTGAAGGGATCAGCCCGAATGGTCGGGACCACAGCTCGACACTGATCCCGAGTGGGGGTGTGAGGATTCATGCCTAGCCAATATTGTGTGTATGATGGGATGCGTGCATGATTGGGAACATTGGCACTGTTGCACACAAGATTGTGTTTGCACACAAGACCACGGTTGCACTCAATATGTGATCTTGTGCACACATGGAATATCCTGAAAAGAGGTTGGGTGAGGATCAAACCACTATGGGACCATGTGAAGGTAGAATCATATGGGAACTTTTTCATAAGATCTCTACATAGAGGGTTTTATTCTTAAGTATGGTCATGGAAGATCAGTCTTACGTGTAGTAGAGTGGTAGCTGACCTCCGGAGGCTCACCCTGAAGAATGGGGGTTCACTTCTATATATAGGAAAAAATATTTGGCAGCATCATGTATGATTTCAAGAATGGAATAGGTCTTCCACATAGTTATTTCCAGTTCTTCAGAGGGAAAATTCTTAATGGGCTACTTGAAATCACATTGAGTTCATAAAAGGTGTGCACGCAGATGAAAATCTTATGTGCACATCTTGAAACTCATGCTCACCTTACATAGCCATTTTCCCTGGACATAAAGAAAAATTCCTGACATACATCACATTGGGAAAATAAGTGTCTTTTTTTCACTTTTTGGAATCTCACATGCACTTACATAATTTTTTTTGAAATTGTTTTGGCTGTCACTTTCATCAACCTTACTTCAAACAGCCATAACTTCTAATCTGTTACTCCATTCAGGCTCTACGGACAATAAAATCAAAGCCTTCAGAAAAAGATACATTTTTTGGATCAAGTTCTTGGATTTTAGAAAATTATTATAAGTGTTTTATGGTTCCAACATTAATTGTAAATGGTTATACTACCCATTAAAATGTAGGTAACTGGATGGTGACTCCTGAACAAAAGTTAGGAATTGGGTTATGCCTCTTTGAGGAAAAGTTAGGTTGTTTGGTTTTTTCCTCTAGGTAGAAAAAGGTAGATCAGTTTTGTTTTAATCCTACATGGATAAAAATGCTTTTTAATTGGGTTGTGACTCAAGGTGGTAAAAAATCATTATAAGATTCCATTCTATTGGTTATAGTGTGTGTCATCACTCTCAGTTTGTGCCATGTGTAAAGAGTGGAGTATGATCATTTCGATCCAAACCACTATCATTTAAATTCATTGATTTATTTTTTAAAAGGATAATTCAACCATTATTTTCTGTTTTTTCATCTTAAATTTAGACCAACACTTGCAAGCACAATATCCATTGAATCGAAAACCATTTAAAGTGGGGACATGTATGGCTCTTTAGACCCCATGGATTACAAGAATATGGTCAAATACATCCATTATGAAGAAATTACACCATATATATGATATTATGGTTCTTGATATGAAATATATAACATGAAATTAAATTTGAGACAAAACCCCCACTTATCATGTATTCCCTCTTACTTATACATGCTTTAACCTCATTGAGAACATGATATTTTTCACTGAAATATCCTTGTAAATAAAGCCCTTGGACTATCAAAATGGGACCATAAGCCTCTAAACAAGAGTGATAATTATAAGATAAGAAAAAATTTATATTTTTATGATGAAATTATAAGGGATATATGTATCATTAAGTGGGGTAATTGATCCCTTTTATAAGTGAATAAAATGGAACTTTTGTGAATAATAGTTATTTTTGAATAATGGTGTGACTCTATCATAAAAAAATGGATCCAAAAGTGAGAAATAATGGATTTTAGGGTTTTCTAAGGTTTATAAAACCTCTTCCTTTCATTTTCACACATGTTTAAAACATGTTTCAATCCTTTTAAAACTTGATATTAACATTTTACCATTTTGGTTTTTACCTTGGTAACTAGATTTTACATATGTAATTTATATTTTATTAAAAATATAATGTAACCATTATTAAGAAATGAATATATTATGAACCTAAATTGAAGATCCATATAATGTAATTCAATTTTTATATAATTGAAAATTAACATTGAAATGAAAGAAATTGTATATAGAAAAACTATTTTATAGAAAAATGTTTATTTCACCATTAAGTGTTATTAATATTATCTAAAATTAATAAGCAATTAATTGATCAAAAATATATTTCTCTATATATGCTAAAATCATATCAATTTTCTTACATAAAATAGATAAAAATAATTTATTATATAAAAATGGAACATCATTAATAAAACAATTCTTTGAAAATTAGTCTTTCCCCGTTATCATGATCATTAACATTAATGTTAATAATCATAATTTTATACAGAAAAGTACATTAAAATTATTACATAATATAAAATTTTTGATCTAAAACATTAAATCAATTTTTAGATTAGGTATCTACATGTGATGAAATCATCTTTTTATTATAAGTGAATAAAAATAGTTTTTAGAGTAAAATATTACTTATGTTTCCAAAATACTACACATGGGTTTTATAAATTCAAAATAGTGTTTTTTAATTATTTAATTTTATTTTAAATATAATTTTCTAGAAACATTATTTCAAAAAAAATTAATTATTTATTGTATTACGGTAACGTCATAAAAGTGGGTGTATTGGTAAAATTAGTATTTTTGCATGATTCACATAAAAATCAATTATTCTAGAAAATTATTTAAAATTAATAATAATATAATTTTGACATGATTAATTCAACAATGAAGTTATTTTATATAAAATTAAAATTCTAAAATTTATGAATTAATTTTTTATATGAAAATATAAAAGAAAAACTTCTTTATTAAAAATTAAACATTTAAATGTTAAAGTGTTCTTAATGCAATTTTGATTGCATTTATTATTTATTAAAAAAAATTATTTTCTATTGGTTTTGTTATTCTTAAATAATCTTAATATTTTTTATCTAATATGTCACCTTTCATTTTGGTTCTTTGTTGCATGTGAAACAATATATCAAAAATAGTATTAATTTATGAGAATATATATATATATATATTAAAAAATATTGGGCTTTTATATCCCCCCTAACTAAATTTTTTCCTAAAAATTTTAGTTTCTCTTGCTTATTAAATAGATAATAGTGTTCTCAATATAGTCATCACTCAAGATATAAGTTCTAATGAAATATCCATCTTACTAACTTCATTATGGCTAGGAAACTTATTTTTACTTTCAAATTGATATATATTAAAATCATATATGAAAAATATGATTCTTTTGTTTTTTATAGACCTACGTGTTTCTAGATACAATCCCTTTTAAAATGAAGATCACCAGGTACTCCAATTTTGTTGTTACTTTTGGAGGCTTGTTGGTGCATCATGTTGGGTCCCAAAGTTGGCACAATTTATCATAATAATTCTTTATTCTTAAAATTATTATGAAAATAAGATATGTTGAAAAACTTGTGGAAATAAGTATAATAAATAATATATACTAATACTCCATAATGGAATTTTGATATAATGTTTTCAATTCATTCCAAACTTATTTCCCACAAAACCATAGGATTTGATTTGACTTGAGTTTTTAAAATATGGGTTTTCATTTATTATATTCAATAAATTCATCTAATAAAATGAAAACATATATTTCTGGAAGTTCACTATCTATTATGGCATAATAGAAGACTATGAGGCCTTTTTTATCATTCCAATGTAAAAATTTGATAAATTCCCATATGGTATTCTCAAAAAATTATTAAGATGGGATAGTTGGGTTATCAAAATATGATTGAATGTTTCTAATGATCCTTTATGATATATAAGTATAGAATAACATTTTTATATCTTGTAAATTTTTTTCATGTGAGATATATGTTGGAAAAGGATTCCAAATCACTTGAGTTATATTAAGAAATGATTATTCCAATCATATCCTTTTTAAGATAAATGAGGGTTGCATGAGATTTATTCCCATATATCTCAAGGATGAATTTTAATTTCTCTAATTAATTATCATGGTCCACATAAATAGTATTTATTTATTGGGATCTTCCTTGATCAC
The DNA here is from genome assembly GCA_963277665.1 of Viscum album. Lineage (NCBI taxonomy): Eukaryota > Viridiplantae > Streptophyta > Magnoliopsida > Santalales > Viscaceae > Viscum > Viscum album. The sequence goes on from OY728128.1 coordinate 333,636,279, forward strand.
ATGGTCTAGAAGGTTTTTAATGATCATCACCCATGTAAGTCCTTAGATTAGGTAATTTAGTTGGATGACGAGCATGTCTTCTATATTGATCTAATAATGGTACCATTTGATGAAATTTATATAGCTAAATTATGTTAATAGATATATTCATTTTTCATTCATATTTTGTTTCTTTATGTCCTCTTTTACATAGTTAAAACATCTTATTATTCCCTTGAGAAATTCCCCTGAGTGTTTATTCAAGCATTCTTGGCCCAAAGGAAGTTTAATCTTATTTTCCTTATCATATTCATCATAAGATATTCTATGAAACTCCATCATTATTTTATTTCATGTGTTCAAGTGTTTTTTAATACTCATTTTAATAATCATAACTCATGATAGTCGGGTGATCATAAACACAAGTTTTTTATGGACTTTTATCCCACTTTCTTTCTTATTTGGGACAATTACTATGTAGCACATCATATCCATTATTAACATGGTTATCTTTGATCCAAACACATCTTAAACTAAATGGATTAATCATGACTAATAAATATTGACATCGTAGGGTAATTTTCATAAATAATATCATGAAAAACACAACCTCAAGTTGTATTACTCTTTGAAACCATCACATTAGATTTATGTTTAACCTAAATCACTCTTGGTTAAATCTAGGTTTCATTTGGTTGGATTGTCTCATAACCCTTAATATAATTCATTAACATAATAAATCCATACACTAAAAAATCACTACTTAGCAGCTGTTTTAGTAACCACTGTGAATTAAATCCGACAAAAAATATAACAAAGTTGTAGTTTGATCAAACTCCTGCTAAAATTTTATTATTTTTCGACTATAAGTAGTCTTAATTAAACCAACACTAAATATTTTTCAAATACTCTATTTCCTCCCCCTCCCCCACTCCCTCTTCAGGACCTCAACCCCTTTCCCCCCTCCCCCACTCCCTCTGCGTGGCCTCAACCCCTTTTCCCCCCTCCCTCCCCTCTCGCATACGCTCCCTTCCATGAAGGTCACCCCAAACCCACAACCATCATTTTACCCACCCCTTATACCTACCTCATCCATTATAAATGTATTCCACAACTCCCACAACCCCCCCCCCCCCCCTCTTACCCTGGCCCCTGCTACCCCCCTCCCCCCTCTAACCCAAAACCCTGCACCCCCCCCCCCCACACTCTGACCTCCCTCTCCCCAACTCGTGGTTCCCCTCCTCTTGGCAGCACAGATCCCCAATCTCCCTCTCCTAGTTTTGGTTCATCTCCTTTATAGCGACATAGACCCCCCCCCCCCCTTGACTGCCCCCTCCCCAGATCAGATCCCTTCCTCGGTGGAAAACCAACCTACCTCCCACACATAAAGATTGCATCATGCACAACCGAAATTTATTATTGAGTGGCATTATATGGACAATCATGTATGATAAAAAGAGTATAGAATTTTTTTTCATTCATTAAATAGTAATGTATGTATGTAATTTTGGTTTCTAATGTGTTATTTTTATTTTTCAGTTATTTTTTTGGAGTTTTAATAATCATCAATTGTGTTTATGTTCTATTAAATTAATTAAATAAATTAATTTATGATATAAGTCGATTATGGAATCTACATAATTCATAATTTCATGGTTTTTATTTCTTGTTAATGAATTCCACTTTGTTATTTATATGTAAATGATTCTAATTTTTGATATATACATAATTGAGGATATTTTCCAACTCATGACCAATTGGTGGTAGGGTTTGGGATCACATATGGTTTCATCACCAACCCTGGAAAGGACTATAGAGAAAAAGGCCTTAAAATGAGATATTAAACTCTTTTTAAATTTATCAGAATGATTCGTGTAATATTCATTTATGAGTAATCATTAAGTTTAATAAAATCTATCAAATAATGATATAGTTGTTTGGGTTATGTTTTAAATGTGTGATAATCAATTATGTGTTATGGTAACTAGATCATACAACATAGTTTCATTTATTTTATTTTAATTAACATGATTTTTAAGAGAACTAATTATAGTGTGCAGTTTCCTTTTTTGTTAAATGACTACTTTTTTATAATTTTTTTAAATAGTAATGCACCATATTCACATTTATGTTAACATAATGCTTTTTATGTTTAGCTCAAATTGAAGGAATATATTATTTCATGTTATGTGAAAATAGTTGATATCATGGATCAATATGAAGTCACACTAAACCATCTCAACATAATAAAAGAATATAGAGTTAAATATTTTGGTTATCCATGAAATATAATGATATCCAAATAAAGTAGACTTTCTGTTCATATTTTTAAAGGGGTGCTCTTGGTCTTAGTTATGTCAAGGGAAATGGTTTGGAAATTCCTGAATATAGCTAATTTTTTATTATAATGAACCCTCCTTAGTTACAAAACAATATTAGAATAAACCATTATATTTTTCTCCCATGAAAATAATATCATCTACATATAAAATATCAAAAATTGATATATCATTATCTTTTTTAATGTAGAGGGTGTTTTCCACACTTAGATCATTAAATATTAATTATTTCAATAATGAATCCAAATTCAAATACCATGCTCTTTAGTCTTACACTAACAAATATATATCCTTTGTTGACCTAAAAAAATTATTTTTTCTTTACCGAGAAAGACACTTCATTTTCCAACTCTAAATTTAGGAAGACATATTTGATATCTTTTAAAAATTTCATGGTTTTACTTTGTGATAAAATATGGTGTTCATCTAATTTAAATTATTATTCACTATATTAGTGAGAAATAATAATTTATTTCAACCATGTTTTTATATTATAGGTTTATTAAGAAAATTTTCATTATTTGATTCATCTTATTTTCCTTTATAGTTTTTTATGAAAGAGTCAGTGGTGAAGATGGGTGATATTTAATTTTTATTTTACCTATTTGATTAAACATTTATATATTTAAATATGAATGTACCGGGATAATAAAATCCAATAAAAATGTAATAAAGATAGATTAAATTACCTCAAAACACTCCTTGATATTATAAGGGTTTAGAAGAATTTTTAGATTGTACAATTGTAAACTGATCGGTGGACGGTAGAATAATATGTTCATAACCTGATTGTAAATTCAAGTGATGATTTAATATAAATGAAATATATGATAATTTTATATTGAAACAGTTTCTTACTCAATATGTATGTTGGATTTTTCATGGTGAATCAAATGTTATGGAATGTCAAAATAATTACTATACTATCAAAAAAAATACAAAGTGACCCATTATAGAAGAATTCGGTTCGAAATTTGTTAAATGATGCATTTTGTTTTAGAAAATACAATGTCAAATATTTTAATAGATCAACAAAACCTCTAGTTGATCATAAAAAGGTTAATATTACTCAGAACTTCAGTGACCAAAATATTATTTTTCGTAATTAGTTTAAGATGGATAGAAAGAACTCTATGAATATTGTGTTAAGTATTCAAAGTTTACTTTTCTACTGAATTTTTATCATATTAAGTGTCTCTGTGAAATTGTTAATAAAGAAATGCCAATAATTTTATTGTTTCTTAATGATGAATTTAGTGAAGCTAAGGTCTTTAAATAATTCTACAAAATAAATAAATAAATCAAAAACATGGACTTGATTATAAAATGATACATGCATTCCCTAATGATTGCATTATTTACTAGGGATAAGAGTCTGATAAATAATAATGAATAATATTTTATACTAATAGATGGAAATCAATAAACAAAAATGACAGTATAAATTAATGAAACCCCAGAAGAAATAGAAGAAGAAAACTTCTTCAATGGTATTGTGTTACTTTGCTTTGAAACCATGATATAAAATATTATTCATGTCTCCTAAGACTGCATACAACATGAAGTGGCATGCTCAGGATAGTAACGATGTATTTAAGAGACATCCAAAAAATATTAAACATTATGGAATATGTTTGATTCTCTATATCCCGGATTTTCATTGGATCCTAGGAATGTATATTTGGGATTGAATTTTGATTATTTTAACCCTTTTTGATATTTTAGTACTAATGATAGCATTTTTTCAGTTGTTTTGATCACCAATAATCTACCTCCATGGATCTATATGAAGAATATCACTTTCATGAATTTTATGATTATTCCTTGAAAGAAAATTCCTAGAAATGATATTGATGTATACCTTCAACCTCTAATCAAAGAATTGAGAGAATTATGGGATGATGGAATGGGAACATATTATGTTTCAATAAGGGAGCTATTAAAAATTCATGTTGATTTAATGGGGTCAATTAGTGAATTTCATGGAGTAGGAAATTTATCAATTTGGAACACTCATACTGGTTTGGCTTGTCCAGTTTTAAATTAAGATTTTGATCCTTAGTGATTACCTCATAGAAGAAAATGTTGTTTTATGTGTCATAATTGATTTTTTGATACTTATTATAAATTTATCTTTAACAAGTCATGATTAAAAGGAGATATTTAAATTATAAAGTCATTATAGGTTTTATCTAGTTCAAAAATCTTGGTACAGTTAATGAATCTCGCTAAAGAATTTGGAAAATTTCATGAGTTTAAAGGATGGAGAAAGTGGGTTTGAGGTAGAGTATCCAAAGAAGATGGAGTACAAAAATTGATTAAAAATAGTATATTTTAAAAAATTCTTTATTGGAAGTTTAATATGATATGTCATAATCTTGATGTTATGCATATTGATAGGAACACATATGATAATGTACCAGAAAAGTTCAGTCAGAGGCTAAGCCACTGACCATTTATTAAAATAAAATTAAAGTGCACCAGCAAGCATTACAAGGAATAAAAATAACTAGATATCAGAAAAGTCATACCCTTCACAACATCTAAGATAAATTTCTTCCTCCGCAGAAGCTAAATCCCATTCCAAGCTCTCATAGTGTTTCAAGACCTTGGCATATTACCTTTTAAGATTCAACATCTCAAAAGAAATGAACTCCTTAGCAAACTGCATACCCTTTTTCAAGCCAGAGGCTGCCCCGCCTTCTTTCCCAACAGTGGACCTCGTAGACACCAACTTTGGCAAATAGGAATAATCTTTCCTCAACCTTGTTCTTGTTGGAACAGACATGGATCCCTTACCCCCAGAAATATTCTTCTTCCCATCCTAAACAATTTCACTATAGGAGAGTCGAATCAAGCTGCCAATATTATCTTTGCCACTATCAGAGAGTTCCCCCCATTTTCCAGTGATGCGCACCTCTTGGTACCCCTCATTTGATCCCTGCTCCTACTAAGAAATAATGTTAGCATCAATCATATCTAGACAATGTGGTTGTTCCACAAATTGATAATCGTCATGAGTCCCCTTCTCCATTGCAGTTTCACTAGAAAATGCATTCTTGCTGCCAATTTCATTCAATGATGTAAATCCCTCACAATTATAGGTCTTCTCATTCTCCAACTCTTGGAAGAAATTATCAGTGGAAACATTGAAGACCACACCCCCAACACCATACTCCTTCCCTTTTAACTCCTCAACACGATCATCCAAACCTTCCAGGATTGTACCATCCCCAGAAGAAGCGGGGTCCAAAATAGGTTCTTTCCATGAAGATCATTCAGATGCATCAACTAAGAGATCCTTCTCAATACCAAGATAACACCTTAGATTACTAAAGGCCTGCCTCACCAATGGATTTTCTGGACTCTATTGCTTTTCCTTCTGAACATCACCACCAATGGTCTCTGAGGGACCATGTTGCCCCACTGCCTCAACTTCCTTCACCACGTGATGCACCTCAACCACTATCTGCTCGATAGACTTACCTTCCCCACAAAAACCATTCTCTAGAGAGCCTTATACAAATAGCTATCTTAAAGGCATGCTACTCGGTGGAACCTTCAACAGCGGTACAGCCAAATCAGGTGCAGAACTACCATTGTTTCCCGTCCTCATCGTCTATTATGAAACCCCAGACAAACAATTACTATGACAAATCATTTCCACATGTCCAAACCGACCACAATTAACACAATAAAGCATCCAAGATTCAAATCTTACCTCCTGATTCCAATGAAATTCCTTCCCATCAATGATCCAAACCCACTTCACTGGCGGCTGCATGACATCGATCTCAACACACATCCACAGATAGATAGGATGGCAGACCACATCCGTTCAACGATCAAAGCACATATATAATGTTCCCAATATCATAAAGAATGGAAAGATTTTGGAATAACAAAGGGATTTCATGGAGACTCACCCGCGTTGACATCTTCGAGGGATCACGTCCCATGTGGAAATCGAGACTCCATAAAAATAGGAAAAATGAGTCCCCATTGCATCGTCGAGGGAAAATGATAATGGAAATTATACTATAGTTATTTTAATAATGAAAAATCGTGATAAAGATATATTCATTGGAACTTTAAATAATATTGAAGTTCTATATGGATATTCAAGTAACACGTATAGGTGAATTGTGTTAAAACATCAAAAGTTACATGAATTTAAAAGTCATGACTCATGTATTTTTATGGAGTTGTTGTTGTAATTTTATTTGTGTAATAAATTACTTTAAAAAGTGATTATGATTCTATTTGAGTTTTTTACTTTTTTACAAGAACTTTTTTGAAAACTCTAAATCATATCGATCTTGATTAACATAAAGAAAGATTTATTTAAAGTATTCTATTTTGAGATGTTATTTCTACCTTCATTATTCACATTCATGATTTATTTTACTATTTATTTTGTTGAAGAAGAGAAACGTTGTGGATTATTAAACTACCGATGGATGTATCCAGTTGATTGGTATGCTGAAAAAAAATTATTTTCATTGGTGAATACAATTTTATTAAATCATTGCATAATTTTTTTTAATATGTTTCTTATTTTTTTCATCAAGTACATAGGTCATTTAAATAATATGTGAGGAATAAAGATCAAATAAAAGGATCTATTTCTGAATTTTACATAGAAAAATTGTTCTTGACCTTCTATTCTAGGTATTTGGATCAGATTGAGACTTGATTCAATAATGTTGTATGTGCTAACGACATATCCACTAATTCTCATTCTGAAACCTAGTCATCATTATTTCCAACTATTGGATGACCAATTGGAATGGGGTCAAATTTTACACTGACTAAATTGGATTTACAGCAAGCACATAGATATGTGCTACTCAATAGTATTATTATATATCCATTTATTGAAGAATTGTGACTGTATACAAAGAGGCCACTAAGGGGTCGATCTCAAAATTTTCTGGAATTAACAAAAGATATTAATAAGGATCATGTTGAATGGTTCTCTCGTCATGTAATCATATGATCATATTCATAATATTGATGGGTAGTTATTTTTTTATGTTAAAATTAACATCTTATATCTTTTTTTTCTAGATAATGAACATTGATAATAAAGCTGAAATATCAAATGATTTGATTTTTTTAGCTCAAGGACCTCTAAGGTAGGCTAAGAGATTTAGTGACAACAATATTCATGGCTTTAGGATTCATACAATTTATCCTGAAAAAGACTTGAAAACTCATAATAGTGTTGTATATACATTTCATAGGTGGGATAACATGGGAATTTGAATGATATAATTTAATTGAACTATCATGGGAAACTTTTAGTTGTCTTATTCAAATGAAAGGGGTTTAAAATTGATAGGAGTATAATGAAAGATTAGTTACATTTTACTTCTGTCAACTTATCTCACTCGAGGGATACGGATGACCCTGCATAGAATGATCCATTTATATTAGATTCAAAAGACAAGAATTTTTACTATATGAAACATGAAATATATGAAGGTTATAGTGTTGTTGTACACTTAAAGTATAGAGACTTATATGATATGGGTGATGAAGATTAGTTGGTTCTTTGTGATAGTGAACCTCATTAACCAAAAAAAAAATTGAACTATTTTTTTCAAACAATATTGAAATATTGGAACTTATAGAAGAGGAAGAAAATGAAGGAATAATTACTATAGAGGTTGATAATAATGAAGATAAGGAAGATGAAGATAATTGAATGTAGAAATTGGTAATGAAAATACATGACAATTTCTCATTGATAAGTATTTTTTACATATATACATTTTTCTATTTTTAATTTTATTTTTTGTAAACAAATAATTTTCAATTTTTTATATATTTAATTACCATAACCATTTGAAATTAAGGAATACTAATAATGAAAAAAAATTCAGGATCCTAGTGGATTAGAAACTCAGAGCACACCACCACTTCCATCATCTTTTATGGATTATAGTGATTCTATTATACCTGAGACTTCAAGAGAACTAGCCATTTCTCCATATTTCATTGTTATCCCACTGCCTAATTCACATATAGTGATGGAGTAGTTTTTCACCCGTCCATCTAGGGGATATTGGTAAGTTAACATTACTGGTATGTATACCATTTTTCAAAAATCACTTTATATTTAATTAATTGTTTTATGAATTTTTTAAATAGATCAAGATAACCATTGAAGGGATATAGATATGAATAAGGAAGATGTATGGAACCTGAAGGACTTCAAGATTATTGTTCCATTTGATGAGTTTGGGGTACCTACCAGTGATGCTGCTAGAATTTATGAGCAGATTCTTGGGTAGCATTCTTGTGAGATGGTGAGCTTTCCCATTAATTATAAATTTTCGAGTCATATTCCTACATCTTTGAAAAATGATCTATTTTATACTCAAGTAAATGTATTATTAATTTAACATTACTTGATAACTAATTAAAAATACATGAGTAAAATTTTGTAATATAATGATAAAATGTGATGTTTTTTATTTCTATATTTTTTTATTTTGATGTCCCTAAATCTGTGTCATACCCATGTACTTTGAAAATTTTGGGCAGGAAATGGAGATATATTAAATGGGGATTATGGAATGAGTTTAATGACACTTCCCTATGCTCACAAAAAATATATGAGAATGTTCCTGGAGAAATTTCTTGTGAACAATGGAAGCTCTTTGTCCATATCAACAGAGATTCATATCATAAGTTAATTTTAGATTTTATAATATCTTAATAAAATAAACACAACAAAATTATAATTTTTTTAATTTTTTCATTTTTTGTAGGAATTATATGAATTTTTTTGTTAATCATGAGAAGAAATTTGTTCCTCACATCACTAGGTCTCATAGTTTTTTGAGTAAAAAAACAATTTTGTTTTTATTTTATTCATATTTATTTACATAATTTTATTATAGCTAAATGTTTCTTTTACTTGTATATATTTTTTATAAATGCTAATGAATTAGGTCACTATATTGTCCGAATAGAGATGTGGTTTAATGTGTATAAAAAACATGATGGTAATTTTTTAAATGACCCTACCAAAGACATTAGAGTATGTACTTTTCATTACCATATCATATTATTTCATTACCATAAAAACATAATAATTAAAATATATTATAACAACTAAAAATCCTTAATCCTAATTAAATAGGACCTACTAAATTGATATAATGATGCCAATTTGTCATTTTCTAATCCATATAGTTTTTTCCAATTAATTGGGGTTAATTCTTGTTTATTGTTATAATATAATTTTATTTACAATGTTTCTATAGTTTTGAAATAATAATAAATATTAATGAAAAATTAATTAATTAGATAAAATTATAAATTTCTAAAATTTTAAAAAATAAATGATAATATTTTAATATTAATAGGTAAAAATTAAAGAATTTTGTGTTGTGAACCCCTCACAATCATCATCGGTTTCCCAAAACTATGAAGTTGGAATAGTTTTACGGAAAGAGAATCCTAAATGTATATAGGGGAAGTGTTTTAGGCCTACTCCCTCAGTTTTCTTTGGTAGTGTGGTGTCATCCGATAAAGCTACAGCTGGTGGAAATTCAAGTAGTGTCGTTAATCAAGAATCACAAATAGAAATTGCATGATTGAAAGAAAAATTGAAATTACATGACTCTTGTAAGAAAACTTGAGATTAGTGGTAGTATTAAATGGAAAAATGTTTTAGTTTCAAAATTTCTACATATGACTGGCATGATACCAAATGAAATTTTCAACCTTATAACTATTCCTGCTGAGGTAAATTATAAATTTCATAGACCCCCTAAATATTTTCAAAAAACACATACAAGATCAATAAATAAAACTAAAATGAAAATTTTATATAAAAAATACACATTTTGAGACATACCGACCACATATTGTTCTGGATTGACATGTGTTTTATCTATACATGTCAAAAATGAATTATAGATCATTATCCAAAATTTTGAAAACAATTCAAACGTGTTTTCTCGTTTTTGACTAGGTAAGCACTTCTAAAAGTTATAAAAGCCTTGAAAAAAGTGTTATGGAGTCAAAAACAAAAATAAAAATGTCATATTTTCATAAAATCATGGTACAATGACCATAGATTTAATTATGAAACGTAGAAACTGACAAAACATCATTTCAAATTACAGTTTTCTGGTTATATCTATAAATGTATTAAGTGTTTTAAAACACTAAAACATACATTAAACAGTCAAAAACATTTCAAAAGATCTCATATTGATGTGAAATAATGGGAAAACCACTACTGAGTTATTTTTGATGTGTTTGTATGGAAAAAACATCAATTCGATTAAAATTTGGTCAATATTACTTGGTATATACTTCTGAACGGTACAAAATACCTTAAAAACAAGTGTTGAGGGTTAAAACTAGGAAAACATCACATTTCACTAAAATCATGTGAAAAATCATATATTTAATTTTGAAATGTAGGAATTGATGACACATCATTCTAAATTGTGGTTTTTCTGTTATGGCAGTAAACACATTTATAGTGTTTTAAAACACTAAAACGTGCGTGGAATGGTAAAAACCATAGAAAATAGCCTAAAATTGATGTTAAATCATGGGGAAAATAACATTGAGTTTTTTTTTTTACATGTACGTGTAGAAAGAACATTAATTCAATGTGAAGTGTTGTCAGAATTACTTCTTATACACTTCTGAAATGTACAAAAGCCTTTAAAAAAAGGTTTTGGGGGTTGAACATAGGAAAAGGACATCATATTGCCCATAAATTCGAGGAAAATGACCATAGATTTAATATGGAAATGTAGGAATGGATATAAAATCAATCTAAATTATAGATTTCCTGTTATGACTATAAACACATTTTTAGTGTTTTAAAACACTAAAACGAGCGTGGAATGGTCAAAACTAGAGAAAATGAACTCAGATTGATGTAAAAACATGATAAAACCACTAATGAGTTTTATTTGACGTATACATGTAGATAAAATGTCAATATGATGTGTGGTGTGGTTATATTTACTTTTTATACATTTTGGATAAGTAAAAAGTCCTTAAAAATAAGTTTTAGGGGATCAAAACATGAAAAACAATGATTGATTTCCATGAAATCAGGGAACAACAACCTTTGGTTTAATTTTAAAAATTAGTAACCAACATAACTTCATTACGAAACATGGTTTTCCCATTATGGTTATAAAAACATTTTTAGTGTTTTAAAACTCTAAAACGTGAGTGGAATGGTCAAACCTATAGAAAATAGCATCATATTGATGTGAAATTAGGGGAAACCCACCACTGTGTTGTTTTTGACATGTATGTGCATAAAATACATTAACCTAACAAGTGATGTGGTAATAATTACTTAGTATACACTTCTTAAAGGTACAAAAGCCTTTAAAAACAAGTGTTAGAGGTCAAAACATAGAAAATGATGTTTGATTTCCCTAAAATCGTGAGAAAACAACAGTAGATTTAATTTTGAAATATAGGAACTAACGAAACATCATTATGAATTATGGTTTTCCCATTATGTCTATAAACACTTTGTTAGTGTTTTAAAACACTAAAATGTGTGTCGAATGGTCATAACCATAAGAAACAACATCCTATTAATGTGAAAGCATGGGAAACAACTGATGTTTTTTTTGACAAGTACATGCAGATAACACATCAATCCAATATGAAATGTGGTCTGAATTACTTGGTAAAATCATTTGAAATGTACAACATCCTTCAAAAACAAGTGTTAGGGGGTCAACACTAGAAAATAAAAAACATATTACCTTAAAATCATTGTAAAAGTACCATCTATTTAATTGTGAAATGTAGAAACTAACAGCATGTCATTCTGAATTATGATTTTCCCGTTATGGTTGTAAACACATTTTTAGTGTTTTAAAACACTAAAACTTGTGTGGAATGATCAAAATCATTACAAATAACCTTATATTGATGTTCAATTAGGGTAAATATACCAATGATTTGTTTTTTTTTGTATGCACATACCACATGTTAACCCAACATGTGGTGTGGTCATAATTACTCGGTATAAACTTCTAAAAGGTACAAAAGCATTTAAAAACAAGTTTCATGGGTTTAAAACAAGTAAAACAATGTATTGTTGCTCTGAAATCATGGGAAACAACCATAAATTAAATTTTAAAATGTAGTAACTAATAAAACATCATCATGAATTACGGTTTTCCCATTATGGCTGAAAATTAATTTTTGTGTTTTAAAACAACAAAATGTGTGTGGAACTATAAAAATAATAGAAAACATCCTCATACTATTGTGAAATTACAAGAAAATCACTGATGAGTTTTTTAACTGATGTGTATGCATAGAACATATGTCAATCTATTGTGTGGTGTGGTCATAATTGCTTGGTATACACTTCTAAAAGGAACAATGGCCTTTAAAAACAAGTGCTTGAGGGTCAAAATTAGGAAAACGAACACGTATTGACCTAAAATCATGGTGCAACAACTTTAGATTTAATTTTGAACTGTATGAATCAACAATATGTCACCCTGAACTATGGTTATCCTATTATGATTGTAAAATTGTTTTTAGTGTCTTAAAAAAATTAAAATGTGCATGAACCAGTCAAAACCATAGAAAAATACCACATATTGAAGTTAAATCATGGTACATCCAATTTTGAGTTTTTTTATGTGTATGCATAGAAAACACATTAATCAGATATGTGGTGTGGTCATAATTACATGATATACACTTCTAAAAGGTATAAAAGCATTTAAAAACAAGATCTGGGGTTCAAAATGAAGAAATTGTCATTGTTTTGCACTAAAATAATGGGGGAAACTATATATTTAATTTTTAAATGTAGGAGCTAATGACACATCATTCCAAATTGCAGTTTTCTCATTTTGGTCATAAACACGTTTTTAGTGTTTTAAAACAATAAAATGTGTGTGGAATACTCAAAACCATATAAAATGACCTAATATTGATGTGAAATCATTGGAAAACCACTATTGAGTTGTTTTAGAAATTTAGAACCTGATTTGATACAAAAATAATTAAAATGTGTTTATTAAATAAATTTCATGCACACTGCATGTCACATTAAAAATAAATTATATTTTTTACTAATACTTTTTTGGTTTCAAGTGTTGAATATTATCTTAAATAGGTATTTTTATTTTTTAAAATTGATTTCCATCATGTATTATTTGTTTAATGTTAAAATTTCTTCTGTTTGATTAACAAAATAACAAATTTTATGGGTAGAATTTTGAATATAATATATGTCTTTTCTCTTCCGAATTTATTTTCATAAATGTTTTGGTTTTTATTATAGGTGGTAGATTTCAGAAGTAGGAAAGAGGTTGACCATTTTGATCTATGACATTCTTTAAAAGTAAGTCATGATAGTTCTTAGTTTCCCTAGTATGTTAAAATTTCATTAATTATTCTACTCTAATTTCAATTTTTATGCTTAGTTTAAATTTTTTTTTCTCTTTTGTTACAGGTTGTGAGATAACAGGGTTTGTTTTAGTTTATGGGATGATGTGGAGGTAGAAATATGTATTAGAGGTCATTATGTGGAGTTATATTGGGCATGGGTAATCTTTGGACATCTTTTATATTTATATTGATAGATGTACGGGTTGAGTGAGATTGGGGTAATGATGACTAGATGTTTTTATATGATTGTGGATGTAAGATATATGTATTATGATTTTATCATATATTTATGGTTTACTTTATTACATGTCAGATTTTAAAATTTATAATTTTTTATTAAATATTTAAAAAAACTATTATAATAGTGGTTTTAAGTAACCACCACTAAATACATTACATATAAAATGTTTAGAAGCAGTTATACTCAACCGTCATAAAAGAAATCCATAGTTAATTAGTTTTATTATGGATTATTTTATTTTATTTATATTTCACTTGGATATTTTTTTATAAAATAACAGCCAATAAAAAAAATTAACTACCACTAAATTCTCCAAAAATGACAATAACAAAACTATTGTGAAAGTAAAAAAACTTATGCTAAATGAATATATATCAAACAATAAGTGGTAGTTTTATTAACCATCTCTAAGATAATAGGTGGGAGTTTAAACCACTTGTGATTTACAAAAAAATCGCCACTACTACCCAGTTTTATTTTGTAGTGTTCATAATGTCTTGTAAAGATAATATGATTGACAATATAATATCCCCTAATAGTGTCTATCCAGGTGTGTAATCTTAGGAACACTAATCATACACCATAGTGAAGATTGATTTTATAATAAAATATACATTTTAAGGATATTACCTCTTGGAACATATGTGCCACTGCCATGTCCACTTTATAGTATCTTCCTTAGGATGTAATTATTAGGAAACAAGACAATATCCACTTTACCAGAACTTATAGATGTTCTCTTATACTTAGAATTATACTTGGTATTTTCACTAATGTTATCTTATCATAATCCTTAAAATAACTAATCTTGTCCTCAAAAAAACTAAACTCTTATATGATTCCAATTAAGGCACCCCTAACCCACACTCCTAAGTCTAGTGCTCAAAACACTTTCATTAAATAGTATATTTGATACAAAGTGAGATGAACATATATTCATTCTACAATATTACCATAATTTAAACAATACATTTCACAAATAATCATGCAATCCCAAGAACCAAATGTTTAGTGTCTTTCAAGAGCATCTACACAAGTTAATTATTTTACCATTCTTTATAATAAAACCACACTATACTCCTTTATAGATTTCTCAAAAGTTATACTTGTATTTCATAACATGGGGAATAGAAACATAATAAATGATTGACATAATATTCTTATTAAGGGGAAAACTCATCAATGTGTCATCATGGGTGATATCATAATAATATGAGAAAACATGAGAAATGTAGAAATATCTTATTGAAAAGAACATGGAACAATAAGTATTTTCAATAATTTTTTCTATTAAGACAAGTAATATCAAAAGAGAAAATATATACCATGAAAATAGAATATGGAAACATAAGAAAAAAAATGATCGATGGATCATACTCGAAGGTAATAGAGATATTTCATACTATGGAAGTGAAGCATGACATAAAATAATTGAACTAACATAGGCATAGAAATCATAAAATAATGGAGTGAGAATCACTACCCATTTCCCATGACATAGTGTAGAATGCATCAGTACCTGATTCCCATAGAGGAGTAGACATCACTACCTAATCTCCATAAACATAGTGAAGTGGGAATAACTACCTAATTACCATACAGATAGTAGAGTAGAAATTACTACCTGATTCTCATATACATAGTGGAGTAGGCATCACTAATTGATTCTCGTAGTGGAATGAGAATCAATATTCATTCCCGTAATCATTACATGGGACATAAATCATTAACCATTTCATTTTTGGGATATATAAGACTCTGAACATCATTATTTAGATGAATTTTCCAAGGTTAACCCAACTTGTCAATCTATTCAACTTTCAACAAGGCCTCAAGTACACCTCCTCATATTCTAGAGACTACCGACTAGCAGTGAGGTCCTAGAAGGATATAATGGGGAGACATTTCACTTCGATTAGTTTGTAATAATAGTAAAAATAATATAAACAAATACACATTCTTGAATATTAGATTAAAATTTAAAAATTATACAAATAGAAGCATACTATGATAAATGGAATGCAGGATAAAAACTTAATGCAAGTTAAAACATACAGCCACTGGGATGACCACATACACAAAAATAAAATAAAATAAAATAAATAAACCATGATCTAATACCCTTTTGATCCAAACCAAATAGCCAATCCCCATGACTATTGAACTACTCAAGTATGAGCCTTAGACTCCACATGAGCAATCCAGCTCGATCATGAAATGCTAAGCCTCTGCAAAATCCATATTATTATTTTCAACCAGAAATAAAACATAAGTTATTCACAAGCACCAAGGTAATTGTACATGGGATGAGAATATAAATATATATAGGCCAACAAAAATGGTGTTCATAGAATCTTCTTTATAACAAGTGTATGCAACGTGTGACATACCAAACCTAAATGAACAAAGACTACTGGCATAAAAATATATAATAGATAGAAATAAAATAAAAAAACATAAATAAAAAAGAAACAAACAAAGAATTAGTTCTTGTATAATGATTGAGGTAGATCTACCCCCACTCAATCATAAGCTAGAGGAATTATAGAATGTGGCTTACCCAGCCACAACATTAGGCGTATCTTCCTAATTAATAATGAGCTCTAAAAGTTTGACATAAGTATATGAATGAATTCCAGACCCTTGGATCTTATCTTAGGCATCTAAAATAATTAAGTGAATGTATTGGGCTCTAGTACACAAATAGTATGATCTAAACTAGTGGTACTAACTATTATAAACCCAGGTAGAACCTACACTTGTATTAAAAGTCCTACAGTACTAACTGGGATATAAAACAACTGTTATCACAATACTTGTTGACCAGGACCAAACTCAAATAATAGGACTTGAGAGAATAATAGCCTCCATAGTCTACTACCCCTAGCCATGGAAATCCACTAAACTAGGGGGTTTTACTCATTCATATCATTCATTATCTCCTTATAACCACCATTAAACAACCAAACAATAGTGTAGATAATCTGAATCAATATTCGGTACAATGCTTGGTTCAATATTATTCCCAATGGTATCCTCTCTAATATAGTCATAAACAAGAATAGCCTGAAACCGAAAATCTAAAATCTTAAGAACCAAGGTCAGTTAACACACAAAACCATCAACCAAAACCACTAAAACTAGAATCCACCATCTAAAAGGCTTTCAAAGAATAGGGTTTTATCCATGGTCCGCAAAACATTATCTCAAGTAGGAAACCCTATAAGGGGATCCTCTAGAAAAACAAAACATAAATCCAAACCCACCAAAAGACACCACAATCATCTTATTTAGTAAATAAGCAAAATATCACTATTCCCAGAAGGAAAACCAAAATTATCACCATTCCAATAAGTTAATTCCAAAAAAGGTCCCTCAAACCTATCTCAAACACTCAAAATGATACCCAACTTTTCTTGACTATCTATGATGCCAATGTAACTCAAAGGATCCTACTAGTCTAGACCTCAAGCAATCAGGTCTAAACCTTAATCATTCGAAATAATGATCACATCTAAGGAAAAAATGATATTTCCATCTAATAATCATCTCAAATAACCTCAATTAAAGTATCACACCTGAAGTAACCCTTTTTATTCTCTTTAAGTATGTAAAGTGTTTGGGTGAACTTTTGAAGAGTTTGGAGGACTTAAGAAATTTTTTCTAGGCATTTCTAGAGGTGTAAAATTTGATCACATTTAGTGAAAACCATGAATATCCTATAAGAAATCATGAATAGTGAGACACGGGCTAATAAAAAGGCACATAGTTAAGATAAAAGTTTGGCCGAACCCTGAGGCCACCTAAAATAAATCGTGAAAAGTGGGATAGAGGTATTTTTCAAGGTTGATGAATATTTTGACTAACTATGTGGGACAACCATGCAAAGTTCTCCTTGAGGTAGAGGCTGTAACATGGTTTATACACTGTTTTCCTAACTGTGTGACTAATAATGCATGGTTTAAAATTAAGATCCTAAAAAAAGGATATCACTCATATTTACCCTTAATCACATCATGTTTCTTCAATTTTGGACCTAATTTGATTTTTCTTCCTCCCAGTGGTTTTGGAGTCTCTCTAGTTTGAACAAAAAGAAATCTAAAGGATTTTCTTGTTGTGTTGAAGCCCAATTACCTTAGTACGTATTCATTTGTGGTAGTTTTCTTATATTTACTTTACTTTTCTCTCTTGAAATCATTGATCAATTTCGTTGGGGACAGATCTATGATGATTGGTTCCAATAATGATGAGATATGGATATATTGATTTTAGGGAAAGATATCTAAGGAATGTTTTTGGAGATTTAACCCAGTTTTGTTAAAGATTTTATGTCACTATTTATTTTCATCATAATTCCAATGATAAGTGACTTCACTCTCAAATCATCATATTATAAATTTAATGTTTTGTTTTTAATTTGTTACATTTCTTGAATTTTTTTGTGAAATTAGAGTGGAAGTCATGTAAAAAACCTAATTTAGTGATATTTTATGGATTTTTAAAAATTGGTTGTGCAAAGCGGTTTATTTTTATGATTTTAAAATGATGATTTTAAAATATGGATTTGTTGGATTTATTAAAATGGTTTCTTTAAAAGGTTCTCAATAAAATAACTATTTTATTGGAATTTCTAATAATATTTAATTTGAAATGGTTTTGGAATAAATGGGTTTGAGTGAGTTCATTTTTTGATGTGACCTTGAATAAGGGGAATGTACCATTGGAGTATAAATTGAAATTACCCTATATATGGGGCATGTTTCATTAGGACATAAGGATATTTTCCATTTAATAATAACTTAGTGGATGGATTATAAACTTCTCATGAGTATGGAATTGACACGTAGGCATGTATGTGTGGGTGTGTATGTGAATCATGGAATGATTATGCTAAAAGGAAATGTGAAATGGTTTAATGAATTATTTGTTTTCTTTCCTTGGAAAACTATTCTTGTTGGAATAACTGTTTTTGTGTGAAATAAATTGTAAATGATATAAATTGTGAAACTTAATTAATTTGTTTTATATAAATTGTATATATAATTGTGTTAACTTGTTTTATCCCAGTGGTTTGAGTAGGGAATTCATTTTGGGGAAAACCTACTAAGTTTTCTTACTCACCCCTTCTTTGGCACATTGGTTCTTTTTCAAATATATTCTATCAGGATATATTTAAAGGTAAAGAATCATACTTATTTGGTGGTGCTTCTTTATACTTGGTCATAGAAATAGAGTTTTGGATTGGATAATGTTGGGAGTTATTGTGTTTCTACCTTTGGAGTCTATGATTTTTTATGGTTTTGTATTATACTATGTACTTTGATGTCAGTAGTCTTTTGGTGTGGTACTCTGATTGTAGATTAGTTTCATATTCACTTTTTATACTTTTTGTTGTATGCATTTTTATCAAGTATCATTTAGTGGCTATTTTGTTATGTTGTGTTTGGTTGGGTTTTTTTTTCAAAGGGAAAATTATCCCCCAATTGTATTGAATCCCTTGGAATTAATTTCCAACCTTTGGAATAATGGGGATTTATGCCAATTCCAAGTAGAAATTCCACCTCGACTAAAGTAAATGAGGAGGTGTGGGATATTATAAGTGGTGTTTGCTTGTTCTGTCATTAACTTACAAGTGGAATCAGACTTGGTTGGTCATTGTATCTTTTGGGACAAATGGTATAATTTTTTTGGTCTTGGATTTGGAAATAATTCTAGTTAATCCTTGATTTGTATGGTAGAAAGAAGTAGGATTTTCAGGAATTGAAATGTAGTGAAAAAAATACAAAGCTAACTTTTTATTCCAAACATCAAGTTGCAAGAATGTTGGGTACATAAGTGTTTTGGACACACTTATAGGAGTTGTAATCTTATTGTCATGGGTTTAGCTAATTAGAATATCTTTACATGAATTTTATAAATGACTTCCCACTAGGAGTGAATATTTATTTCTGAGTAATGATATATGATTTGTTTCAAAAATATTTGTTTTTCTTTAAATGTTGATTTTTTTTTAAAGTGAGATTTTGAAAAATACATGATATGAGAATTTTGAAAATGGGTTTATTTTCAAAATATGGTGAAATTTTGAATTTTATAAAGATATGTTGTTATATATTATATAGTGGATTTTGAAATTATTAAGCCTTCATTTACTAGAGAGTGAGGTTTACAGTGTTTGTTGTGATTTTAGAAAATGGCATCGAGTTGGCATTGTAGAATCCAACTGGAATAAGATGTTGAGAATGTAGTTTCACTGAATTCACAAGTCAACCAACAACTGGTTCAGAGTATAGTCCAGGCCTTTAATGCTAAGGATATAGGGAATGGAAGGGATGAACCCAGAAAAATGGATCATTCTATCTAGTTATAGAAGAATTATCCACCCATATTTTGAGGTAATTTGGATCCGGAGAAGGTAGAGGTGTGGTTGAATAGGATGAATTGAATCATCAATTTACTAGGAACAAAAAATCCAAAATTTAATTTGGTGACATATATGCTAGAAGATCTTGCACTCCAATGGTGGGACATAGTTGTTTGGAAAAAAATTGAAACCTCACATGGGAGGATTTTGAAGAATTGTTCAACAAACAATTCTACTGTCACATGTTCAAGATTTCAAGAACAATGGACATATTCCGGTTGAAGTAGGAGAACCTCTTATTGATAGAATACATGGCTAAATTTATGAATTTAGTTTGCTTTTCACCTGAATTTGCTGATAGTGTGTCCTTGAAAGATCACTTTTTTTAATCGAGACTGAGTAAGGATATTTTCTCAAATATTTTTGTGCTCTGTATAAAAGATTATATAGATATGGACAATAGAGAAACAATGTAATAAAAGGATTTCTCATGAGATATGGGTGGAGGGATCATGTTGATACCTACAGAAAATGGTGGGAGCTCTAATGTTTAGAACAAGCGGAAGAGGGAACCTATTTCCAAGGTAGTGGAATGAATCCAAATCATATGAATGGATCAATTAATCTTTTTCAAAGACACAAGAAAAAATATGGATGTTTTAAATTTGGTTCGTTTGACCACATGAATTGAGAGTGTATAGTGCCATAGAGAGCATTCCACAATTGAAATTAGATGGGGCATCTTCATTGCTATTGTTGCAGTGATCCAATGTCAGTTTTTTAGGACACTTATCATGTTTTTTAGATGTCGTATGCTTGAAAGAGGTGAGGAAAGTAGAACAATTATCATCAGTAGAGATAATCTAGACATAGTGATTCTATGAATACCATGACTTCTCAATTGGTCCAATCTCAACAGGGTAAAAAAGAACAAAGTGCGGTGAGTAAGTTGTTGCATGGAGTTGAGAAGGTGAATGTTGATGATCAATTTGGACCATTGACAGTGTGAGGAATGATTAATTTCAATTATACCCTTATAAAAGCTTTGTTTAATACATGTGAGTCACATTCCTTTATTTCTTCTCATGATATTGATTTTCTCGGTCTAAATATTAAGACGATGCCTTCTATTTTGATACATCAAAATTTTCTTGGTCAAATAGAATATAGAGCCTTTATTCATATGGATTGTTCAATAATTATGGATGGAGCTAAGTTGAGATGGAATTTATTAGAGCTAGAGATGTGTTTTTATGATATAATCCTAGGTATGGATTGGTTGAAACTGTTCAAGGCTCTCATCAACTATTATACCCAACAGGTATGTTTTACAACTAGGGATGGTATCGAGCATCTCTGTAAAGGATACTGAAATTTAAATGTAGGTGAAATGGGTTTTTTAGCACTATTAGTTGGAATTATATCATACTAGTTGATATATTTTACTTTTTAATCAATGTATAAAATCAATAATAGTAGTTTTATAAGAGTTATTAACCAATTTTTGGTTGTTTTCTTGAAAGTATCTCAATGTTTCCACCCAAAAGAGAAGGGTAGTTTATGATTGATCTCATTCCAAGGGATAAGTCCTATTATAATTTCATATTACCAAATAGAACCAATAAAATTAAGGTAATTGAAGGTTTATTTAGAATAACTATTAAGGAAAGGGTTCATTAGGCCAGGCATATCTCTATGGGAATCCCTAGTATTGTATGTCAAAAGGTGGATATAACTCTTCGATTGTGTGTGGATTATCATAATCTTAACCAAGATATGATAAAGAATATATATCCACTTCTATTCATTAATTATCTATTCAATAAATCGAGGGGAGCTTATTGGTTCCCCAAAATTGACTTGTGATCTGGAGATCACCAATTGCATGTTCGAAAGGAGGATATTCTAAAAATAGATTTGAGAATTAGATATGACCATTAAAAGTGTGTGGTTATGCCTTTAGAACTTACAAATAAACCCATAGTCTTTATGTAGTATATGAATTATATAATTAAAAGATATCTCAATTATTTTGTGGTGGTGTTTTTGGATGACATATTGGGGTATTCAAGGACAACAGATGAGAATGAGTGACAATTAGTGATAGTATTTTGAATATTGACAGATCATCATATGTATTCCAAATTATAAAAGTGATATTTTTGGATACAATAGGTGTCTTTACATTCCCATTTAGTCTCTAAAATATGTGTTTCTATGGATCTAGAAAATATAGAGGTTGTTATCTCTTGAAAATTTCCAAATAATGTCTTCGAGATATGAAATTTCCTTGGTTTATCTTGTTATTATTGACACTTTATTCATGACTTATCATGAATATATTCACCTATGATAGCATTGAAAAGGAAAAAGGTTCCATTCCAATGGAATGAGGAATATTAGAAGTATTTTTAAGATCTTAAAGTTCTCATTACATCAGTATCAATCATTGTATTTCTATAATCAAGACAAGGGTATGTGGTTTATTGTGATGCTTTGGGATTAGGTGTGGGATATTTTATCATGTAGGGAGATCACATTGTTGATTATGGATATATTTAGGGTTTAATTACATGAACTACCCAATACATGATTTAGAGTTAGATTCTATAGTTCGTGCTTTAAAGGCATGATATCATTACATCATTGGTGAGAAATTAATAGTTTTAACAGATCATAAGATCCTGAAACATATTTTATCATAAATGGACATGAACCTGAGACAAAGAATATGGATAGAGTATCTCTAAATATTTGACATTGACTTGATGTATACACCAGTTAATGGAAATTTGTTGGAAGATGCATTAACTATAAAATTATACGGTTGGTTGGAAAAATAGGCTTTAGATCATTGCAAGTTGATGTTGGTGATAGCTAACATGCACTTCAAATATGAAGACCAAAGTGGTGTTGCAGTTTTATTTCTAGTTTCATTGATTCATGATTTTCTAGACAGTTATGGGGGCACATACATCTGATTATGAATGACTTTTATGAGGTAAAAACTCAAAGTTGGGGAGACCATTGAGGGATGGAAACTAGATAGGAGTTCGGTTTTGTGGTTTCAAGGTCAGATGGTTGTACTTATGGATTTTCAAGAACAAATTTTTCATGTTTAACCCCATTCAATATGATATATACATACAGGTATAAAGAAGATTTATAATTTTTTGAAAGCGTAGTTTTTGTGGGTCAGTATGAAAAGGAAGGTGGCTGAGTTTGTTTCAGGATTCCTCACTTGTCATCAGGTTAAGGAATAGCATTAGTGACCTAGAGGTATGTTACAATATTTACCTATTCCTATTTGGAAATGGGATCAGATAGCCTCATATTTTGTAATAGGTCTCCCAATAATGTGTTAAAAACACAATTCCATATGGTTGATAGTGAATAGACTCACAAATTTGGCCCATTTCATCCCTATTCTGGAATCTCATACGGTGGAGGAATTGTCAAAAATCTATACCTGAGAAGTAGTAAAAATACATGGAGTACCAGTTTTATAGTTTTTTATAGATATAAATTATTCACATCTGATTTATGTAAATCCTTACAAAAAAACCCTTAAGACTTAATTGATAATGAGAACATCGTATCGTCCACATACAAATTGGAAATCTGAAAGGATGATACAAATTTTTTAAGACATGTTGTGGGATTGTGTAATGAATTTTGGTGGATTATGGGAGGATCACATAATGTTAGTATAGTTCTCATATAATAATAATTACTAGGACTCAATACATATGGATCCTTTTGATGTATTGTATTGGCATCATTGTGGTTCACCACTTGTTTGGGTGGAAATAGGTGAGACTTCACTGTTTGAGCCAAGCCTTGTCTAAGAGACAACGGAGAAAATTTAGTTGACCAGGAAGATAATAGAGACAACTCAAATTCATCAAAACTCATATAAAGATAATCATTTATGGTCATTTTCATTCAAGTTGAGTGGTCATGTGTTCTTGAGAATCTATCCTAGTCTTGGGAATCATAATTTTGGGAAGTATGGAAAGTTATATCTTCGATACATAATCAATTTTGAGATACATGAATGGGTTGGTGAGGTGGCATACTACTTTGATTTCCACCACAGTTCAGTGTAATGCATAATGTGCATCATGTATCTCAGTAGAAAAAGTAATATCTTGATCATGACCATGTGATTCGATGGGATCACATTTACCTAGAGTTGGGTGATTCTTTGGATCGTATAACAGTATAGATTTTGGATAGAAAATAGAATTTATTGCTTGGAAAAAGCATCGTTCTAGGTCAATTAATGTAGAAACATGGTGATATTCATGAAGATAATTTGGAATGGGAAAAGGAAATGGTAAAGCAATGGCTTAAACACTTTCAGGATAGTAGTGGTTTTTTACATTCTTGGGACAAAAAGGCCAATGGTGGTGATAATGGAGCACCCCTAGTTTCTAGTAAGTAACCATTTATTTATGATTTTTAAGTATTTAAAGTGTTCAAGAGATGTCTGGGAGAGTTTGGAAGAATTTTGGACTATTTTTTAGGCTTTTAGAAAGGTTCATGGTTGAATCACTAGTGCATAAAACATTTACCACATCAGAATTTTTTAATTCAGTTATAAATAACTTGCATGTAAAGCTATAAATTTGATTTATCACGTTGGTTATAATATAATTGACGTAAAAACATTCTGATATTTTATTTTTCATATCGGTTATATTATAACCAATGGGATAAATCTATTTTTGATGTTGGTTATATTATAAATGATGTAAAAAATCAACTATCATAATTTATCACTTTTGTTATTCTATAACTGTTGTGATAAACCCAATTTATCAGGTCGATTATTATATAACTGACATAAAAGATTAGCTTTATAATGTCACCTATTATATAACTGACATGATTAATGTAATAAAAACATAATTTATCACGTTGATTATTAAATAATTTATGTGATAAACCTTATAAAAAATTTATCTAGCGTCGTATTGTGTTAGTTTTGTATTTCTCAATCAAGTGACGTACGACTTGTCTCTCACGTGCGGAAAACCTAGAAACATTTTTTCTAACTCGTGCCCTCCAACATATTTTTTTTAGCATTGTTCTTCATCTTTGTTATCACTGGATCTATCATATCGACTCACAAAATTCAATTAAGCCTCACAGAACTCGATTTCATTGGTTAATTTTCACGGATAAGATTCATTTACGTTATGTGATTTTTTTAAAATATCACAATATCTTGGATTATTTCCTAATGTTATCATTATTTTAAATGTTTTTTCTTATCCTTGATCTGAAATCATTGGTAATTACACTCTATGTTACTTTGGTTAGTTCCTTCCATATTTAAATATGAAATACCCATATAGATATCATAGAGACATTGGTTATATACCATAGCACCCTTGTCCTTTTATATAAAATATTAAATTTTTTAGTTATTCTGGCTTAGAAAAAAAAGAAGTTATATTTTCCTAGGTTTTTTGTGGTGAATATGTACTCATACTTTCTATATGGGTTGGGTCATTTGTTAATTTAATTATTTTCATATATGTTCAGGTTGCATGTAGTACATATTTAATATTGACTACTAGTATATATTATAACATAATATGTTGATGCATGGTTTCTTATTTATTTAGCACTGTATTCATTAACTGTTTATTATTATCAAAGTATCCCCCAAAACTACCTATAAACATACCTTGAATAGGATATTTGCACCACCTTCCTAAGACAATCTAGGTTCCTCTCAAGGACTGTAATTTGTGTCTAATATAAATCCATTTCAAAAAGTGGCTCAGAACCTAACAATGTCAGCTTAGCCCTCAAATCAATTTTGACCATACACAGTATAATATTCCACAAAAAACTCAATAATAATGATAAAACTCATATATGTGACCATTAAAATTACATTAAATGAAGAATATAATTTGTTGATCAAAAAATATATCTTTATAATTTTAAAATATGTATATTTTCTTATATTATATTTTAAAATTGTGTTACTTTCAAATTATGTCATATGTCATATTAATATAAAACAGTTATATCTAACTATATTTTATTTTTAAAATTATTTACATGTATATGCTTTTCAAAAATTCATATAATTGTTTAATACATCAAAACAAATAATATTCAAATTATGATATATTTTATATAAATATAAAATTGGATTATCTTAACAAGATGTATAATTTTGATATGTGTTATAGGTAATAATGATTCAATGTTGGATTACAACACATCGAGTGAGTAATGAATATGAGGAAGGTGTTGATTCATTTTTGAAATTTTCTAAATGAAATGTTCCTAGAAAGGACATGTTTTTCTTTCCATGCTTGAAATGTATGAATATCGAGAATTTGAATATTATAGTGATCAAAGATCATCTGATTTGTCATGGTTTTAATCGGAGTTATAGCCCTTGGATTTGGCATGGTGAAACTGAACAGAATTTCAGATCTACTGATGATATTGATTTGCATGATGGTAACTCCAATGAAATTGATGAAATGATTTGTTATATTGTAGTTGAACAAATTGAGATAGAATCAACAGTTGAGTGTCTTTATGTTGATGCTGAAAAACCATTGTATCTTTATTGTATAGAATTTAAAGTATTGTCAGTGGTGTTAATATCGATTAACCTGAAGGAAAAACATGGATGGAGTGACTAGAGTTTTACATAGTTGCTACAGTTGTTGAAAGACATTATTACAAAAGACAATGATCTTCCAGATTCACATTATATGGCCAAGAAAATATTATTCCCTATGGGATAGGGAAACATGGAAATAAATGTATGTTTGAATTAATGTATAATATATAGGGAGGAATATGAATTTCTATCAGAGGGTCCTAAATGCGGGCCATCGCGGTATAAGTTGAAAGAAAAATCACAGGTTGATGTAGATATTATAGAGATCCTTTCCATGGTAATTTGGTATCTTCTTATAATCCCTTATTTGAAACATTTATTTTTCAATTCACATGATGAAAAAAATGTTAAGATGTCATGTTGATGAGTGGATATGTGATGGAAAAATATGTCATCTAGTTGATTGTCTATAATGGATGAAAATTGATGAGCAATATCCTACATTCAGAAATGAAATTAGAAATCTCATACTTGGGTTGTGTACAGATAGAATGAATCCATATCAAATCCTCAGTAGCACACATATTTCATGGCCTTTTTTATTGGTAATTTACAACCTATCTCTTGAAGTTTGTATAAAGCATAAATATGTCATGTTGAGTATAATGATATCAGGTCCAAAGAAACCTAGAATTTATATTGATGTTTTATTGTCACCATTGATTGATGATTTGAAACTTTTGTTGTAGGATGGTATTAGGGTGAATAAATCTTATATAATAGAATATTTTTAACTACATGAAATGATTATGTTAACTATAAATGACTTCCCACCATATGGAAATTTTTCTTGATACACTGTTAAGGGGCATAAAGAATTTCCAATTTTCGAACAACAGATATAATATTATCAATTTCATCATGGGAGTAAAATAGTATACATGGGTCATTGAATTCTTTTTCCTATAGATCACTCTTATATAAGAATAAAAAATTCATTCAATGGATTACAAGAATTTAATATTTCTCCAAAACCATTATCCACATATGAGTATTTTGAGAGGATAAAAAACCTTGATGTGACATTGGGAAAGGCACATAAATATGGTAATGATAAACATATTTGGATGAAATGTTCAATATTTTTTGAGCTACCATATTGGATATATCATGAAGTGAAACATAATATTGATGTCATGCATGGGGATAAAAATATTTGTGACAGTTTGATTAGAACATTGTTAGATATTAAATGAAATACTAAAATCGGTTGAATGCAAGATTAGAAATACTTTTAATGGGAATATATGTGGAGTTATCTCCCACTCCGGATGGAAGGCAAACATTTATTCCCTTAGCTTGTCATACATTATCCAAGAGGGGGAAAATTAGTTTTTTTCAGTGTCTTCATGATATCAATGTTCTGTAAGGTTATTCTTTAAATGTAAAAAAATTTGTCTGTTTGAAGGATTTGAAGTTGATAGGTATGAAATCTCATGACTTTCACATCATGATGCAACAACTTACACTAGTTGCATTGTGTGGTATATTTCTCATCTGTGTTAGAAATTCTATCATGAAGGTGTGTTATTTTTTCAATACAATTTGTAATACGGTGATTGATGTTGATTCTTTGAACATTTTAGAAAAGGATGAAATTTATATACTTTGTCAATTGTAAATGTATTTTCCTTCATCCTTTTTTTATTTAATAGTGTATTTAATGGTTCATCTTGTTCGAGAAATAAAGCTTTATGGACCTGTATATTTTTTTCATGTATCTTTTTGAAAGGTATATGAAAATATCAAAGGGGTATGTTAAGAATCCATATCGACCTGAAGCCTCCATTGTTGAAATGTATATTTCTGATGAGGTTGTGGAGTTTTGTACGAGATACTGGTCTGTGGCGGAGCACATTGGTTTGCCTCCATCTCATCATGAACGAGTTAATAGTGAGGGAGAGGGGATTCGTGGTTTGAAAGTAAAATCATTATCAGCTAAATAGATGAAGAAGGTACATTTATATATCTTGAATAACATTTTTGATGCTAAACTGTATATCTCATTTAATATTAATGAGTTGAAACAATGTCATCCAAATAAGAAAGAAATATGGATTTTGAATGAGCATAACAAAACATGTTTTCCATGATTTAAACAGATATTTCTTGGTTGATCAGATGCATCAGAGACATTAAGATGGCTAGTGGGTGGTCCATGTTTAAATGTGATAACATGGTCTGGGTATGACATTAATGGCTATAAATTTCATACAAAAGATCAAGATAACAAAAGTGCAGTTCAAAATAGTCGGGTATTAGTGTTTGCAGTAGAATTGAATTTTTTGAGTTCTAAAGACAAAAACCCAATTTTTGAATAAAGTGCATATTATGGAGTCATTGAAGAAATATGGGTGGTTTATTACATTAAAATTAAATTTCTCATTTTTAACTACAAATGGTTTATCAGTAACAATAATGTCAGACATGATGAATTTATAATGACGGTTGTTAACCTAAATAGATTAGAAGACACAACTGATTCTTTTATAATGGAAACACATGAAAATAATATTTTCTAGGTTGTTGATAAATCAGATATGCAGTGGTCTATTTTTTTACAAGGGATTTTTTTTGGTGAGGATCAACTTGATGAAGATGCTTATTTATGTGAGATACTTACTTCCATGCAAAGATTAGTAGAAAATAATGATGATCATGTTGTTAACATGGTTTTTTCCATAAGAAATGATCATGACAAAGGAATTTGGGGAAACAATTCATTTGTACATTCCTAATATTATAAGTAACATATGTTTATATCTCATTTACATTTTTGAATTTCATAAAATTTTAGATATTGTAATTTTTTTGATTATTAACATGTGTATTAAAACTAATAAGTCAGAATTTTTGTTTATTTTAGTTTTGTTTTGTTTAGTTTACCACGTTTACCATTATGTAACATATATATTTATTGATTTTGTTTAATGATAATTACTTTACCATGTTTACCTTGTTTTCCATGTTTACCATATTTTACCATGTTTACCATTAGGTAACATATATATTTAATGGCTTTATTGAATGACAATTAATTTACCATGTTTAACATTTACCATGCTTTACCATGCTTACCATGTTTACCATGTTTACTAGTATGTAACTTAGTTCAGTTTTTTGTTTTTTGTTTACATCAGTATTGTAATATTTAAATTTTTATATTTATGATCTGTTTTCTTTTTTTTATTTTAAGGATAATGACAGATCAACAAGTTGATCAACCACATAAATCTAGATACGATAATCATGATCATAAATCTTGGGAGGAACATTCACATGATCTTTCTCATGTTCCCCAATCTTCTTCATGTGCTCCCACAATAGAAAATAAGAGTTCCAGACTTTTTAAACGTGGTAGCACATGCTTACGAAAAATCTCACTTGCCCATAGCCAGGGCCAGTGGATAGTTATAGAGTTTTATGAGAATGACCTTCCTAGATGTCCAAATGCAAAAGAGTTTAAGAGTTTTGTATCAACTCAAGGTAAATGAAATGTAATAATTTTGTATAATGATTGTAAAATTTTAGATGAAGCGACATTATATCAGTTGTGGGAGAAACTTTTGGTAAGATATTTTTCTATTGTTTGACTAAATTTTAAATGTTTATAGTATAATATGTTTTTTCTTCTTTATCAGCTGTCATTTTATATTTCTATTACTGGAGGAGTCAGGAATAAATTTTTTTCAATGGATGAAAGGAGATGGATGGATTTAAAATCAACCCTCACATCTAATTTCATTTTTGGTTATAGGAAAAATGAAAATCCATTTCATATATATCCTTTTATAGATAAAGACAGATGGAAATAATTTGTTGAAAGTAGAAGAAAATAATCATTTTGTGTGAGTTCAATGAAAACTTTTATAATTTTTCTTATTTTAATGATCATGTTAATGAATTATTAACTATTTCTTATTATTAATTTATATAAATGTTGGAGATTTTATTAGAATATCCAATTTAAAAATTTATACCCTCAAAATTTATCTCGGGGAGGGTATACTTTATTGGAAGAATAAATGATGGCGGAAAAATTAAAAAAACCTAGAGTCGATTATTCAAGCTCTGGAGAGGTTTCCCTATTATACCCTCCATATAGAAATGAAAAATAAAAGGGGGGTCATATGGGAAAAAAGGTTCAATATATTTTAGAAGAATCAAGGCTCGTTGGTGAGAAGATTGTAAGATATTTATTTAATTTATTTAAGTTAATTATCTTTTTATATACTTTGAAATAATAAAGAATATGTAAATTAATTCATATAGGATTATCTTGAGGAGAAGATCACACATGAGGTATTTATAGCTGCTGGGAGGCAAAATATTTTATATGCATTATTGGAAAATCTCGAACACCTGGGTCATGTACGAGGATACCCGATGGGTGTATCGGTAAGAAAAGTGTTTCCATGTTCTTCAGCTTCTTCCATTTAGGGTATTTAACAAAAAAAGAATCTTTTCAGGTTGAATTTCATAATAATAATGTGATGATAGAGGAAACGATCAATGTGTCTCTACAGTATATGTTTGCAGACATGAAAAGTCAATTTAATATTGTAGCTCCCACTCCTCCACCTCCACCTGCAAACCCCATTTTTTATCCTCCACCTCCGCCAGCATCTCTTATTCCCCCACCTCCAGACCCCATTATTTATCCTCTACCTCATCTTACAGACCCCATTTTTTATCCTACTCCAACACCCCCTCTTCTACAACTTCATAATTAATTTGAGTTGTATATTTTGATGATCCTCACCATCATATAGTTACATATGGTATGATATATTATATCAGAAATACAGTTCATCATGAACAGTTAGAGGTAGAGCGGAATAGGGTCATCGTACAAGATATTGTAGATATATCAGCTCAAGTATCATGACCTACAGATGTGGTGATGATAGTTTTACAAAATATTGGCCACTTTTTAGTTTGTCCATTTAGAATTCTACGACCCATTACCATAGGGGTATGTGTAAGATATATCTTTTATTTTATTTTTTTATTAAATTTGTTTTAACATTTTTAAGTTTATATATTTATCTATTTTTTTACAAGAATACTTCAAAGGTAAAGAAATATTTTATAGGCAGCAATAAATAAAAATGGTTATGACATCAAATATAGATTCTAGTAGTCAAGACAGATTTTCAAGAAAGTCAAATTTTTTGGCTACTCATTATACATTCCCAATGGACGATCCTAGTTTTAAACATGCAATAGATATAGGGATTATGAAAAATCATATTATGGATCTTGTTACTAGAGATAATTTTGGAATCAATGTGGTGCCAATTATTTCCATTTAAGTATTAAAACAATTATTTGACTGTGATAAATTTATTAAAAATGTATATTTATGTATTTTTTGGATTTGGTATATTTATAACATTTGTGAGAAGAATGATCAGAGATATGTATATGGAATCATGGACCCACAGTTGATTTCCCCTGATGTGTACACATTGGATGAGGAACAAATAATAATTTATATTACTGAATGACTTGAACAGAATATAATCATGCAGTATTTGTTGATTTATTTTTGTGAGAGGTATGAAACATATACCTCACAATTTGTTATTTATCTTTTAATATAAAAACCACAATGTTTAAATTTTCTTTTATATCAAAGACCATTGGATGTTATGTTTTTTTTTCAGGGGATAAAACAGTTTATTGTATATTCACTCTTCATGGTGATGTGCTAGAAAATTTTAAGAATATGTTGGAAAAGTAGGTTTTAATTTCTTAATATTTATTTATATTATAATTAATTTTAAATTTATCTCATTCATGTTATTTTATAATAGGGGATGGGCTTACTTTTGAAAAACCACAAATAAAAAGAGTTCCAAGATCAAATATGTAAAAGTAAATGTAAATATCCATTTATAATTTCTACATTTTGGATGTATTACATAAAAATGATATTTTGAATTGATAAAATCATTTAAATAGAAATTTCATAAACAAAAAGGCACCATATAATGTGGATATTATATGTTAATATTTATGTATGAAATAATGACAACTAGAAAAAATTTTAAGTTTTGCGAGGTTAGATTTTCTAATAAACTATTCTATAATATTTCATTTGATTTATTCATTATACAAGTTAACTAATTTACCTTTAATTTGTATCTATTTGATGACCCTAAAACTTATAGTGATCAAGAGGGAAAACACTTACAAGTGTAATGGTCAAATTATTTTACAGTTTTGATTAGATTTTAGTTTGTTCATATTGAAAATTGTAATTTTGAATGTTGTAATTGTAAATGTATATTTGGTAGTTGTTTGGTTGGATTTAGGTTTGTTTTTAGTTGATATTGTATGTTTAAAATTTTTTAAATATGAATGTTTAATATTTTCGTTGGTTCTTCTTGTTTTGGTATAGTTCAGCTATTTGTTTTAGCCTGGTTGGTCTGTTTCTGCATGTTTCAGGTCTACTTCGGTAGTATAGGGAAATGGTTTCACTATTTTTCAAAAAAAAAATTTAACATTATTTATTTTATAACAGACTTAAAAATAAATGTGATAATGTTTTTCCACATCCTTTATCTAACAACTAACATGGTATAATGTTTTTTATGTCATTTTTTAAATGACTGACCTAAAAAATGCTTCGGAATTGTAATTTTTTACATCAGATATTAAATAACTAACATGGTATATTGTATTTTATGTGTATTATTTAATAACTATTGTAAAAAAATATATGGAATAATTCTTTTTTATGTTGGTTATTTTCTAAATGATGTAGTATATAGTTTATTGCTTTGGTTAATTAATAACCGACGTAAAAAAGATACATCTAGAACCATTTTTTAACGTTGGTTATTTAATAACTGACGTAATAAACTATATACGACGTCAGTTATTAAATAACCAACATAAAAAATTGGTTCCATTATAGTTTTACAACATTTTTTTATAACCGACATAAAAAAAATATTTATATTTTCGCATTTAATAAAGTCAGCTAAAAACCGAACTAAAAAAACTGACATTAAAAATGTTTTATGCACTAGTGATGCATGGTTAGTAGAAACCGTACATAGTGAGATAGGGTCTAATGAAAAGGTGCATGGTTTTGTGTACAATTTTTCCAAACCAAGCAGTCACCCTAGAGAAACTATGAAAAGTGGAATAGTGGGTTATTTCATGATTAGCGCACAGTTTTACTAACCATGTATGAAAAATGTGTAAGGTTCCCCTTAAGGTAGAGGTCGGTGAATGGTTAGCACATGGTTTTTCTAACAAGCCAACTTACCATGAATGGTTTAAATGTGAGATCCGAAAAAAGTGTACCTCACTCATATTTACCCTTAATCACCTCATTTTCTTCATTTTGACCCTAATTTTATTTTTCTTTCTCCCAAATATTGTGGGTTCTCTACCCTTCGAACCGTAAGTGATCTGAAGGCTTTTCATTATGAGTTGAACCCCAAATCCATTGTAAAATATTCATTGGTGGTATGTTTCTTAAATTTTGTCTCTTTCCCTCACATTAAATCTTAGATCTAGTTCTTTGGGTATAGATCTATGATGTTTTATGCTAATAGTGATGATATATGGTTATTTGATGTTAGGGAAAGCGATCTAAGTTGTGTTTTTTAGACAGAACCCGGTTTTGTTGAAGAATTTATGTCATTCTTCAATTTTGGCATAATTCTCAAGGTATGTATCTTCACTCTCTACTCCAATTATTAGAACCTGAAGGCTTAGTTTCAAATTGGTTAAATTTCTTGAATTTGGTATTAAATTTTCTATGAAAATCATGGTACAAACATTTTTTAGTGACGATTTTTGGATTTATGTATTTCTGGATGTTGATTATGTAAAGTGATTTGTTTTATTGATTTTAAAATGTTGATTTTAAAAAATAGATTTGTTGGATTTATGAAAATGGTATATTTTAATAGTTTTCATTAAAATAATGGTTTTACTAAAATTTCTTGGAATGGTTGATTTAAAATTGTTTAGTCATGCATGGGTTTTCGTTACTTCATGATTTCACTGTGACCCTGTATAAGGGGCATGTACCATCTGGGAATAAAGGTATATGACCATGGATAATCGGTTTATGTAATTGGGACATAAGAATAATGTCCACATAGTGATGAATTAGTGGATGGATGAGAAACTTTTAATGAGTATGGAATTGTCACATGGGAAAACACATGTTGGTGTGTATGTGAATCATTGAACGAGTATGAAAAAAGGAATGTGAAATGGTCTAATTCATTTTTTTTTTCTTTTCTGGGAAAAAATATTTTGGTTGGAAAACCCATTTTGGTGTGAAACTAATTCGATTTGATAAAACTTTTAAAATAGTTTAAAGTGTTATATATAATTTTTTTATATAATTATGAAAAACTATTCTATCCTAGTGGAGTGAGTATGAAAGTCATTTGGGGAAAACCTACTAAGTTTCACTACACACCCTGCTTTGGAATGTTAGTTCTTTTGCTGATATGTTTTATCAAGATATAGGTAAATGTAAATAATTTCACTTATTTAGTGCTGCTTCATGATACTTGGGCATGGAATTTGAGGTGGATCTTGGATAATGTTTCGAGTTTCTATATCGGTGTCTTTGGAGTCTTTGGGTTTTTATGGTTTTGACTTCTACTATGTAATTTTATGTTAGTAGTCTTACACTGTGGTACTCTGATTATAATTGGGTTTGATACTCAGTTTTTATACTTTGAGTTTTATACATTTTTATCATTCATCATTTAATTGTTATTTTGTTATGGTGTGTATGGTTGGGTTGTTTTATTTTAAAAGGGAAAATTGTCCCCCCAATGTATTGAGGCCCTTGGAATTTATTGCTAGCCTTTGGAATCATGGGAATATTTACTAAGGCCCTGTATTAATCCCACCTCGACTCAAGATAATGAGTAGGGGTGGGATGTTACCACTAAACCCCCATTTCATTACATTGATACACTGATTCACGAACTCATGTCCCTCACTTGGCCTCATAGATCACACCCAAACCAGTAGGATGATTTTGAAACCATACCTCTGAGAAAAACACCCACAAAAAATCTCTCAACCAAAATAAACAATCTGTATAGACTCTAAAAACTAAAATGATACCACCATCATTATTTATATGAAACAATACTGATAATTAACTATTCATAAGTCTCATTCAGACTCTAGGATAAAAAACTAACGAAAATCCTCCAAGGAGGGAGTATATGTCATGTGCCTCAGGTACATGATGTGTTCCTTCAAAAACCCTCCCTTTCCATGTATCCGAGTGAATTTTCATGTGCTTCTCAAAGTATAGGAACTACTTCCATGCACAAAACATGTACACTATATATTTTTCTTTCC
The DNA here is from genome assembly GCA_963277665.1 of Viscum album. Taxonomy (NCBI): domain Eukaryota; kingdom Viridiplantae; phylum Streptophyta; class Magnoliopsida; order Santalales; family Viscaceae; genus Viscum; species Viscum album. The sequence continues at coordinate 333,672,644 of OY728128.1, forward strand.
CATGTACTTCAACCAAACTCGACATGTAAAATTCTCTACTACACTTCATGAACCAAACACACATGGCATGCCATACCATGTTCCCTAACATGGGGTGTCTGGTCATGCCCCCGACCACACCCCAAGTCACCCCCACATATCATTTCCTAAACATACACATCTTGTGACACCTCATATTGAATATCCTTCTAATAGTAAGAACACATAGTATTTATTTTAAGAACACACATTGTGTGATGTGGTTTACATGAATTTAAAACCATTTTTGATCACCTGAAACCTATGATTCACCCCAAACACCTCAAATAATCCCTCTAAGGGCCCCCAAAAACCCAAAAAAAATATTAAAACTTAAAAATAATAATGTATGTGGATTTATAGAAAAAAATTAAAAACGACCTACCTCTAGGTAGAGACTACCAAAGATTCAATCTTGGAACCACGTAATGTTGCTACCGACTACTGATCCACCTACAGAAAAGATTCTGTATGACATATTTCTATCCCTCTCCCTATTATATATCTTGTTCAAGTATGGACCATGTGTTTGATAAATATTCACGTATTACCCAGTCCAAAGGTAGAAGGATAAATAAAAAGATAAAAATAAAAGAACAAAAAATAAAAATGGTAAAGAAAAGAAAAAGGGTACTAGGAGCGACCCCTAGTACCCAACACAAGGTTATACATTTCTTAGATAAGAACCTTAATTCCAGACTCAATCATGGAATTGGAATATCAATCTGATTCTATAAATAAAATATATCACAATTTGAACATGCATGAATGAAAAATACTTAATTAATTATATATCGAATTTTTTTTCAAGATTAAAATTGCTTGGAATTACACCAAACTCTTCCCCTATAGTAAAAAACTTATACCCTAACCAACAGATCCAATAGAAACATTATTTGAGATCCTATGTTAGAAATAATTAACATTTTTTTCATGAAAACCACCTTATTCCCACTATTTTTCACAAACCATCAAAAAATTATTTTTTAAAATCATCCACAAATAAGTGTGTCATTAGAAAATTAAAACATTCATACATAAAAAAATTATATAATTAGCTGATTTGAAATAGTAATGTTTTATGAAAAGATTTCATATAACAATCAATAAGACACATAAAGAATGAATTTTGATGGTGGATTAAAAATATCCCATATGTAACATAAGAATCATTAAGGATATTGTAATAGATGTAATATAAAATTTTAAGATCATTGGATAAATCACATGAAGAATAAGAGGGAATACCACATTTTTGAAAGGCTTTAAAACTCCTTAAAATGTTTTCTTTTAAATGAAATAAACTATCCAGATAAATCAATTAAAAAATTCATTTAAAACAAATAAAGTATGTTTTTAGAAAATTGGTTTTATATGATATATATTCCTTCAAAACATTGTTTTATAAGATATGAAAATACATTAAAAATTATTTCATAAAACTTAATCCTTTTAAATCCATTTTTAAATAAATAATTCCTTTATAAAAATAAAACTTGTAATTTCAGAAAAAATATAAGAATATTTCCTTTTATTTTTAAAATAATCATGAATTAAAATAAATTGGAAACCCTTTTTAAAACATGGAATATAATCTTAGTAAATAATAATTCTCATACATAAGGATAAACCATAAGAGTTTTTAGGAAAAAAATCCCTCGTACTTGTAAAAGATGAAGGTATAGATCACATTTAAAAGTCATTTCACCTAGAGAGAAACACAAAGAACCATGAAATAAAATCCTATGGTGGGAGAAAATAATTTTGGAAGAAAAATGTTCAATAATAAGAATTATAACTTAATTAATGTAGTTGATTTAATAAATACCTTTATAACCATTGTACCCTTTAAATCAAAATACATTTAAATAAATGACACGATATAGCTCTTTAAACCCCATGAATTACATTAATATGGTAGAATAAATACATTTGGTATTAATCGCACCATATAAAATATATTATAGTTTATAATAATAAATATGTCTCAAGAAATTAAATTTGACATAATGAACCCCTTACCTTATATTCATGCTTACCCGAATGTGCTCTAACATCATAGAGAACTTGATCATTATCTTAGAAATATCCTTTTATATAGTGTCCCTAGGATATATAATTTTCACCAAAGGATAATAAAATTGGATAGTTATTTTATGATTAGAAAAATTTAATAGTTTAAAGATAAAATTTTAAGGGATAGGTGTATCATAAATTAATGTAAGTGATCCCCTTTTATAAGTGAATAAAAGGGAACTTTTGCGAATACCAATTATTTTTAAATAATGGCATGACACTATTAAAGGGTTAATAGATATAATATAGATAAAAACATATTTTGGGGTGTTCTATGGTTGAGAAAACCTCAACTATGCATTTTCACACATATTTTAAACATGTTTCAATCCTTTTACAACTTGATTTTTATATTTTTACCATTTTGGTTTTTACCTTCGTAACTAGTTTTTACCCAAGTAATATATATTTTACTTAAAATATAACCTAACTATTATAATAAAAAATTTATGATATAAACATTAATTTAATATATATATAATCTATTTTAATTTTAAAAAAAATAAAAAATAATCTTTTAAATTAAAACATTTAATATATGGAAAAACTGTTTTGTAGAAAAATGTTTCTTCAAAACTAAGTGATGTTAAACATATATAACATTAATTAATAATTAAATTACATATAATATAATTTTATAAATGTGTAAAAATCATAAAAAATTAATTTTATAAAATATATCAATTTATTTTATTAGATAAAAATGACACATCAATAATAAAACAATTCTTTGAAAATAACTCTTTCTCTATTATCATGGACATTAACTTTTATCTTCATAATCATACGTTTATATCTAAAATGAAATTTACCTTATTACATAATATGAAAATTTTGATCTAAAATATGAGATCTATTTTTATATATTTATTTTCTATAAGTGGTGAGAACTACTATTATTATAAGTAAATAAAAACAGTTCTCAGAGTAAAATATTATTTAAGTGCCCCACCGTTGGTGGTGGGGTAGTAAGGGCATAGGGGTAAGGGAAAGTTCATATGATAAAGTCCCCAAGATTGTAATTTATTACAACTTTCCTCTTTATTATTTGTTTCATAGTGGCATATGTAACTAACCTAGTATTACTTATGTTTCCAAAATGTTAAACAAGGGTTTTATAAATTCAATATAGACTTTTTTAATCATTAATTTCACTTTATAAATGTTTATATTTATATAAAATGGTTTTCAATAGGTTTTAATTAATTATTATAATATGGTAATTTTATTATAGTGGTGGTATTAGAAAAATCATTATTTTTTCATAATTCAACTAAAAAATTATTTTATAAAAAGCTCAAAAATTCATCATAAGATAATTTTAAAATGATGAATTCTAAAATAAAGTTCGTTTTTATAAAATTTAAAAAATATTTTTAAAAAATATTTTTTGGATAAAAATATAAAGAAAAATGGATTTTATTAAAAAACATTCTTTTAAACATTAAAAATTCATAATCCTATTTTGAATAAATTTATAATCAATTATAATCTTTTTATTTACTAAAGATTTTACTATTTATTTTTACCTAATATGTCACTAATAATTGTGGTTTGTTGTTTCATGAAAATCAAGCTATCAAACATAGTATTAATTTATAGGAATATATATATATATTAAAAAATATTAGGGTGTTACATTAAGATCATGCCTAAAAATAACATTCTTCTTAGCCTATGTGAATAGTGTCTTACCATCTAGCCGGCTTTGGGTTTTGACAACCGATGTTTCTAGGCCGGATAGATGGAATCTATCATGATTTTCTTCTATTAGGGTGGTATAAAAGGTTTTATATACTAATTTATCCTCAAAAAAGTTGTAATGAATACCAATAGAAGACATGGGAAGTCTGACCATGTGAGACTTTACCTATCACCTCTACTAGAGTATCTTCCCGGCCGATCACCCAAAAAAACATATTGACTCTATTGAGTCCCTGAATGCTAAAATGGAATACATAAATGGAAAAAAGCATGGATATAACCAAAAAGGAAACCATATCCCTAATGGGTGGTTTCAAATCTATAACAACCTAGTATTTCACTATGCATTTTACATAAATAAATATTATGTTTTACACGCAACAATGAAAAAAAAATATTTGAACATTATATACACGCTAAAATGAGGTTGTTGAATTGGTTCATAAATATAGAGGTAATAAAAATATCAAATATATATATAAATAAAAATAAATTTTATTTTTTTATACTAATTAATTGATAAAATTCAATTAGTATAACTATATAAAAAATTAAATCATTTTATATGGCAAAATATATTTTATTTTTAAAAAATAATTTTATGTTCTATGATGTTTAATACATTATGGTAAAATAATGTTTTAAATTTAAATTAATTATTATATTAAAAATAAATTAATTTTATAACTATCCAACAATTATTAATAAGTAAGTAAAAAAATATACTTAGGAGATACTTGTTTAGTGAATTTTTTTCATATGTTTTTCATGCTTATATTAAAGTTTATTTCTATAAATTTTAAAAATTAAATAATATAAAGTGATTTAAATATTTTTAATGATTATTTTAAAATGATTTAATCAGATCAATTACATTTTTAATCAAAAAATTAAGTTTCAATGATAAATATTAGTTTCCATGTTAAAACAGTTATTTTCATTGAATGGTACTTTTCTAAATATTTTGTTTTTTAAAATTAACTGGATATATTTTAAATTAAGAATAAAATATTATTTTTGAATATATATAAATATAAACTAATACACATTTAATTATTAATCAATCATATATATTATTAATAACACTTAAGGATTAGAATGAATTTTTCTATAAAACTAGTTTTTCTATACATTATATGTTTCAATATAAAAGTTAATTTTCTAATATTTAGAAATTAATTTAGATAATATTAAGTCTAAATTCATCTTTAATTAATTTAATTTTTTAATAAGGTTTATCTTATATTTTAATCAATAAAATTATTACCATGTTTAATTTTTAATCAAGTATAATAAGGGTTAAAATGGGTAATCTAATGTGACTAAAATTTTACAAAATAAATTTTAATCTTAGAACTTATAGAATAAATTTGTTAGTTTGTAAAGGCATAAATACATTTATCATCATAATTTCCCCACCTATCCAACCCAACTATGATACAATTTCATTCTTAACCCTTACCTGAAATTCTTTTCAAAAGATTTTTCCTTCTTTTCCACCTATAAAAGGAGCTCACTTCCTCTCACCTGAATCCACATATATATTTCAAAATTCTATAAATTTATAACCAATTTACTTATTAGTGATCCAATATAAATTTTATCAAAATCTAACCTCATTATTATGCCTCATTCCATTCATATCCAAAGGATACTTCAAGAGGATACCTAAATTCTCAATGTAAGTATTACTTACTCTTTATTTTCCATTCTTTATCCTTTTCATCCACAAACATCTAAATAATTATAACCATATGTTTATAATGATATAATTATAAATAATATAGTGAAATATTACTATAATGATTGTATTACCATTATCTATTCCCCTCCTATCCAATCAAAAAAACATTGGGCATGCATCTGTACGGATTATCACCTCCACGAACAACACATTTCAATTTTCATCACCCACATTCAAGTCTAGCTAAATAAATGGGTTTACTTAATAAATATTTAATTTATACCGAGATTTATATTATTTAAATACTAATTAGTCATTTTATAATATATATTAGAAATAATGGATCATTATATAACTAACATCCTAAAATAAACATACAAAGAGAAAAAGTGATTTATTTATAAGTAAAAAATTCCTTCTCATTTACCTAATTCTTATAAACTTAAAATAACTAATTCATGACCTTAATAAAATATAAATTATATCAATATAATTTGTTGAAAATGATATTATAACCAAAAAACATCTTCTATATCCATACTTATACATAGATTATAGCATGTTCTTATTGGGAAGATTTAACCACCTTTATGAATAGTGGTATAAATTTCTATCCAGAATAGATTTGGAAACATAATATTATATATTAATAATCAAATAATATTTTTTTATTTTGAATAATACTATAAAAATTTAACTCATTAATTAATACAGTGTCACCCATTTTTCACAAATTATCAAAAAAAACCCCATCACTGAAATTATCATTATGAATAATAATTAAAATACTTAAGAAATGATATTATAACAATATAAAAAATTAATAATAATAAATTATAGTAAATTTTATTACCTTTCAGTGATTATATTTGGTAGAATAATTAATAACAACATCATGATTATGAAACTAGTTCCAAACGACCGAGTTTAATCATTCATGATATTGAAAATATATAATAACTAACAAATTGAATGTATAGAATAAACATAAATTAAGCTTATGAAAGTTTATATATATGAATATAGTTATTGAATATGATATTTTTATATTTATGTTTTCAATATAGAATCATAGAGTGAATTAGACTAAGCGTGGAAACTAGGGAATATTTTCTTATCTTTGTTTTCAATCCATAAAGACATACTTATTATCCTACACCATATTTTATTTGGAATGGGGAATATACAAACCTTTAATATTTTTCATAATGATTACCTTATATTTAATTATTTTTTATTTAAATAAAAATTACTTTCTCTCATGGGGTTTTGACTCAAAAATTTAAAAATTATAGTAGGTTCTATTTTTAAATCTAACTTCTTTTGACATAATTCTAATTCTACACCCTAATATATTTAAAATAGTGTGATTAATTATTAATGAATGTATTTTAAAATATTCATTGGATTTTTAAGATCCATATAATTTTATCTTTTAAATTTATTTCGATTAAAATTATACCAATGTTAAAAGGGGTTTTCAAAAATGTATGTTTTTATTTTCCAACCATATTTTTGAAGCAACATTATTTTTTAACCATAATACATATGGAAATTTTTTATTATTTAAAAAACCACTCATCATATTATTTGGATATTCTTGTGGTTGAACATGTACCATCAAAAACAATTACCTTGATTTATATTTTACCTAAAGTGTTTCTTATAAATGAAAATGACCCCATCTCTTCTTCTCGATCACGAACATCCCTTTTTCTGTGATTGTATTCATTAGATACTTTTTAAAATGTCATTATATATGAATGAATAGTTTATTATGTTAATTTTATACTACTTTAAATTATTTAAAAAGTTTTAAAGAAATATATAACATTTTTTCATATTGGTTTTTTCACCAAAGTGTGAAAACCATATCTTTATTATATTTTTCATGTGAACACATATTTCTACCACCATTATTATTTTATATGAAAAATTATCTATAATTTTTTATGTTTTATAAAAGAAATTAATTTTCACATAAATTTATAATATATTTCTACTAAAATTATTTCTAAATACCAAGGATATTTATAATTTCCAAAGTGATTTTTCTAAAACTCCTAAAAAGTGTTTTTCATCTATGTTAATTTTCATCGACATATCTTATAATTTACCAAGGAAATTAATCAAATGGTACCATATGAATTCTTGATCTAGATGTATTATGTTATATCCTTCTCTTTTATATGAATGATTCATCACTACCTTCGTCTTTCCTATTCATCTTTGGTGGATAATTGTAATTTTTTTCTAATTCATTTCCTCTATAAATACCCTATTTTTGATTCCTTGAAGTGAAGGGTGTTCATCTAGATTTCATATAACAATTTATAATGGAAAGTTTTTTATTAAACATATACCTTATAATTGTACAGTGTTAATACCATATTCTTTATTCCAATCCATATTTTGTGATATTTGATATATGGTTTGTTGGGTATATATTTCTTATTTATATTTATTATATATATATGTTCATCTTATGTTCACTTATGATATTCAATTTTCATCACTTATGTTTATCCTTACTATGAATTTAAGAAAAATTATTTCTTATTTTTACAATTCCTGAGCTTTTGAAGATGAGTATAACATATGCGAAGTCTAAAATAGTCTAGTGTCGCCCAATTATGGAGAAATATTTAGTCCTCAAAGACACAAAACCTTCAGTTCATTAGTTTTTGTGACAATTTGTGAGGTTGAATTATTATTCAGGTAAAATAATGAAATATATGTGTTTATTTATCTTAGTTAACCATAATTTTTATTGGAGGATTTTTTAGTCGTTTTTTAGGATTAGTTTAATTATTTTGGAAATAGGACTAGATAACATTAGTGAAAACCATATGGATAAGTCTTTGGGATAATTATATGTATAGGATAAAATTATAATTTTTTTTAATTATATATTATGTGGCTATCCTAGAAATTGAAACCCTTTCTAGATAATGACATGTGGTTGTGAATGTGGAATAGATGCACCTAGTAGTAACCATCCAAAAAAAGTCTAGTTTAATATCAACTCTATCAGTAATCTGGTGTATAATGAGTGATCCTAAAACATCACACATTTCAGGACACTCCTGGGGTATATTAGTTGGTTAGTAACATTATCTTTATTATCCATTATTAAGAATTTATTATATTAATGAATTAGGTAAAATAATTTGATACAACCCGACATAAAAAAACAAAAATTAAACTAACAGCGGTTTAGGTTAAACAAAAAGCTATTGTGATAATTTTGAAGTGTGAGTCATCTTGATATTGAATTTTTTTCATGTAATTATCATAAAATAATTATATTATGGTTTTTATCATTTAAAATAACTTTTTTGGGTTTTATTAATGGCTTAATACTGAAGGAATCAAGTTAAAAATGGATGTCATGGACAATATAGATATTTCCCCAGTAAAAAAACCTATCCGGATAAGAAATTAAGTAAGAAACATTATGATTATACCAATTAAAAACATTAATATAGTTGAGTTTCTAAACACACCAAACAACATAGTGATTGAGTATATTTTAATTTTTTGTGGTAAGGATGATGAAGGAAAAAGTATTGTGTTTACTTCATGTTAAAAATTAGGTATGAATCACCAAGGGGAATGTCCTAAAGGGACCAGTAGATGTTTTATGTGTGAAAAATATGTAATAGATCAAATAATTGTTGAGGAATTTTTAAGAGATATGTGGATGATATTAAACTAAATATTGTTTCTTTGGAGGTACCACTAATAGTTCAATATAATAAATGTTGGAAACTTGGGAAAAACATAAATAAATACTCTAATTAGAGATTTAACAACAATAATAGCATCAAAAACTTATAAGACTGTGGGTATAAGGGAAAACCTATGAAACCACAATTAATTAACTAAGTTCAAAAAATTATGTGAACTGAATGACATTCATCATCCACATAAGAATGGTGAGTATTGTAATTACATATTTTTCAACCAACTCTATTATACCTAGTATGTTTAGTTAGAACATCAAATCACCACTCTGAGGACTAGATGTTGAATTGTTAATAAAAACTTATTGTGGTATAATTATTGTATCACAAGTATATAACTCTTATTTAATAGATTTATTTTATGAATTCACTTCCAATAAAGATATTTATCCATATTTTAGTTAATTTTTATGTGATATTATGCATGGGTTGGCTCTCTTGATAAGAATAATTTCCAAGATTGGTAAATCACATCTAAAAAACAACACATGATCACCTATTAATACAACTAGAACTATAAAATCCCTCTAATAAATTATTGCCATTATATTAGAGTATTTAACACAAAATTTTAGAGAAAAACTCAGCAATAGTTATATTCCTTTAATGAGGGAAAAGATGAGTTTACTAGTAAAATAAATCTTAGTGAGGATGAAACATCATTAGAAATTTAAGTAAAGATTCATGTCTTTCTTATAAATAACTTTAATTATTCCATTAGATAGGAATAAATAAAAATTTTAGAACTAAATTTTTATAATGGGGGATAATTTAACGACCGGATATTGAAATATTTATTTTCCTTAAATAAATATTAGGTTTGATAGTTTTCTTCACATGCAACAGTGATACAAAATAAACCACTAAGCATTAAATTACTATTGAAATGTTGTAGTTGAATTGGTAGGTAAATATAGTGTTAATCTAATTGTAAAATATCTATATAAAAAATTTATTTTTATACTAATTCATTGATAAAATCCAATTATTATATCTAAATAACAAATAATATCATTTTAAACATAAAAAAATCATGTTAATGTGCTATGAAGTTTATTATATTATGGTTAAATAATATTTTAAATTGAAATTATCTATAATATACATAATAAAAAATTTCACATCCAACTAATAGTTATTACTAGGAAAATAATAATTTTATTTTATACTTAAGAGATACATGTTTCTTGAAAAAACAATTATGTGTTACGCACACTCATATTAAAATTTATTTTTTCATTTTTAGTAATTGAATCATAAAAAAATATTAGAATATTTTTTATCTGAAATTTAGAAATAAATAATTTGATCAATTTAATTTATATATATATAATTATGTTTTCAAGATAAATATCACTTACCGTAGTAAAAACATATTTTTTAAATGAATAATACTTATCTAAATATTTCGTTTTTTTAAATTAAATTGATCTATTATAAATTAATACTATAATATGATGTTTATATATATATGAAAATAAATTAAAACTCATTTAATTGGTAAACAATTTTAAATAATATTAAGAACACCTAATGATTAAAATGTATTTTTATACAAAAACAATTGGTCAATATATTTTATATATTATTTTAAAACTTAATTTTCCCATATTTATAAATTTAATTAGATTATATTGAGTCCAAATTCAGAATAAAAATTTTGAAATTTTTTTATGAATGGTCATATTATATTTTTTATTAATAAAATAATTAACGTGGTTCATTTTTATTCAAGATTAATAAGTGTTTAAATGGGTAATCTAATGTATATTAAATTTTACTAAATAAATTTGAGATTTAGACCTTCTAGAATAACATTGTTACATTAGAAATTCATATCTACATGCCTCACAAACATTTACCTACCAAAATCACCTAACACTCATGTGATTCCATTCTTTCCCCTTAACTAACATTCTTTTTCAAATATTTTTCCATCTTTTTCATCGATAAAAGGAACACACTTAAACCCACTTAAAACCACAACTATTGTTAAAAATTATAGGGAAAATATTCCTAATTTACTTATTCTATATTCCCCAACACTATTTTTAGAGTCGATCCACAAAAAAAGTGCCACATTTCCTTCATATCCAATGCATACTTCAAAAAAATATCTAAATTCTCAACTTAAGTATTACTTACACTTTAACTTAATTTCTTTACCATTCTCATCCACCCTCCTCCAAACTATTCTCATCATATTTTAATAATGACATATGTATAAATAATATAGTGAAATTTTATTATATTTATGGTATAACCATTATCTATTCCTCTTTCATTCAATCAAAAATATGAAAATGTTTCTCATGTGTGTGTGTGTGTGTGTATACTGCCACCTCTATGGATGACACATTTTGTTTTTCACAACCACCATTCATGGAAGGTTCAATAGATTATTTAGGTAATAGATATTTTATTTATTTCATGGGTTATATTTTATAAATATAAATTAGTCATTCTATAAGTAATATTATAAAAAAGAGATCATTGTAAATCTAACCACCTTAATAAATATATTGTAAGGAAAATTGATTTATTTATAAGTGAAAAATTCTTTTTAATTTACCATATTCATATGTATCTTCCCAATTAGGATTAATCACCTTAATTGAATATAAATAATTTCATTTTATTTTTATTATAATTATATTATAACAAAATAATCTCTTCCATATTCATACTCACACATAGATTGTAGAAACTTCTTGTTTGGTCTATTTAACAACATTCATGAGCAATGCTATAAATTTATATCAATGATGTATCTTGAAAGTAGTAAATTTTATTAATAAGTATTTAATTTTTTTAACTTTTAAATGGTAATATAATCATTTAACTCGTTAATTAATAAAATGTTTCTCGTTTTTTTATAAATTACCAAAACAAGCTCATCGTCGAATTCATTATCATAAATAATAATTTAAATACTTATGAAATGAAATTATAAATTTATAAATAATTAAAATTCATCAATTAAAATACCATTAATGACTTTTAAATGATGAAATTTGGGAGTATAATGAATAACAACACTGATGTTATAAAACCAGTTCAAATAGATATAGACTAGAGTGTATTTGACTAAGTGGGGAAACAAGGTAAGGTTTACTTGTCTAAATTTTTAATCCCTTGAGACATAATTATTATCATACAACATATTTTATTTATAATTTTGAATCTTTTTACTTTTAATATTTTTATTTAAGATTCACTTATAATTTTTTTATTTTCAATTTTTTATTCCTTTTTCTTTCCCTCATAGGGTTTTGAATCAAAAAATAAAAAAATTAAGGGGTTGTTTGTCTGAAATTTAACTTCTAGATACACTATTATTATTATGAAACGTGATATCTTTAATATGGTGTGGTCATTTACTAATGAATTAATTTTACCATATTTATGGGTTTTTATGATCTCTATAATTTTCTCTTCTAAATTTCTTTTGATTCAAAAGATACCAAAGTGGAAACAGGTTATTCAAACTATAAGGGTTTTATTACCAATATTATTTCCTAATAAATATTGTTTCTAAAAGTTAATAAATATAGGTAATTTATATTGTTTATAAAACATATCATCATGATATTTTTAAATTCATTAGGTTTACATGCGATTAAAAATTTTATTTCCCCTTGAATAATATTTTACCCTCTGTGTTTGTTGAATGTGAAATGGACCACTTCTTCTAAATCGGGAACCACCCTTTTTTCATATCTGCATTCATTGGATTATTTTTCAAATGTTCATATATATAAAAAATTAATTTATTAATTTAATTTTATACTAATTGAAATTATTTAATAAATTTAAAATAATTTTTTAATATTTTAAGTATAGTTTGTTTTCATCAAACTCTGATAATCATCACTTTTAAACATTTTCTATATAAACACATATTTATACCACCTTTATCTTTTTATATGAAAATTTATATCTAAATTTTCATGGTTTATAACAGAAATTAAATTTATCCTAAATTGATGAAATATTTATTTTAAAATTATTTCAAAAGATCAATGATATTTCGTATTTCTAAAGTGATTTTTATAAAACTCCTAAAAATTGTTTTTCAAATAAGACATTTTTATTTGAAAAAATATATTATTGATCAAGGAAATTATTAAAATTATATCACCCATATTATTTTAATGTACAGTTATATTATATTAATATAATTATTTTATATATAAGATCTTATAGTGTATTCGACAATGTGTGAAAACAGGGTAAGGTTTTCTTGTCTCAATTTTCAGTCCGTTGAGACATACTTCTTATCATACACCATATTTTCTTTATAATTTTGTATCTAATTACCTTTGATATTTTTTATCATGATTAAATTAAAATTCATTATTTCCTATTTTTTATTCCATTTTCTTTCTATCATGGGGTTTGTAATCAACAATTTTAAAAAATTTAAGGGGTTTTTTGTCTCAAATTAAACTTCTTGATACATTATTCTTATTGTGCACCATGATATATTTAATATGGTGTGGTTATTTCATAATGACTTTATTTTACCAGATTTATGAGTTTTTATGATCTATATAATGTTCTCTTTTAAATTTATTTTGATTCAAAAGACACCAAAGTTGAAATAGGTTTTTCAAACTATAAGGGTTTCATTTCCAATCTTATTTTAAAATAATGATTGTTTCATAAAATAATACATATAGAGATTTTTTATTGTTTATAAAATATCTCATCATAATATTTTTATATTCATGGGGTTTACAGGACCCTTCAAAACTTCATTTCCACTTCACACATATTTTACCCTATGTGTTTCTTCAAAGTGAAACTCATCTCTTCTCTTCTTCTCATTTGGGAACCACCCTTTTCCCATGTCTATATACATTGGATGCTTTTTAAAATGTCCATATATATGAATAAATAATTTATTAATGTAATTTTAGACTATATAAACTTATTTAAAAATATTTAATATTAATTTTAAATATTTTAAGTATTGGTCATTTTTATAAAATTTTGAAAATCATCAATTTTTAACACTTTCCATATAAACATATTTCTACCACATTTATCTTTTTATATGAAAAATTATCTCTAAATATTCATGGATTCTAAATAAAATTAATTTTCCCTTAAATTTATGAAACATTTATTTTGAAATGATTTCAAAATATCAAGGATATTTCTTATTTCCAAAGTGATTTTTATAAAACTCCTAGAAAAGTGTTTTTCATATAATTCGTTTTTATTTGAAAAAATGTTATCATCGATCAAAGAAATTATTAAAATGATACCACTCACATTATTTATATGTATAAATTATTTTATATTAATATATTTATTTTTTCTATATATGATCCTAGATTTAATTTAACTAAGTGGGGAAACAAGGTAAGGTTTTCTTGTCTCAATTTTAAATCCCATGAGACATACTTCTTATCATACACCATGTTTTCTTTATAATGGTATATCTAAATACCTTTAATATTTTTTATCATTATTAAATTATAATTCATGATTTTCATTTTTATATTCCATTTTTTCTCTCATGGGGTTTTGAATCAAGAATTAGAAAACTTTTAAGGGGATGTTTGTCTCAAATTTAACATCTTGATACATCATTATTATTATGAACCTTGATATATTTATTATGGTGTGATTATTTCCTAATGAATAAATTTTAATATATTCATGGGTTTTTATGATTTATATAAATTTATATTTTAAATTTATTCTGATTCAAATGATACCAATGTTGAAATAGTTTGTTTAAACTATAAGGATTTCATTACTAATCTTATTTTCAAATAAATATTTTTTTAAAAGATAATACATATAATGATTTTTTATTGTATATAAAACATATCATCATAATATTTTTATATTCATGGGTCTTACATGACCCGTCAAAATTTTGTTTCCCCTTGAATCATATTTTACCCTCTGTTTCTAGAAAGTGAAAAGGACTTCGTCTCTTATTCTCAATATAAAACCTCCATTTTTCCATGTATATATTCATTTGATGATTTATAAAATATTCATATATATGAATAAATAATTTTTTAAGGTAATTTTATACTACATGTACTTATTTTAAAATTTTAAAATAAATTTTTAACATTTTAAGTATAGGTTGTTTTCATCAAATTATGAAAAGTATCGCTTTTTAACATTTCTTGTATAAACATATATTTATACCACATTTATCTTTTTATATGAAAATTTATCTCTAAATTGTTCATGGTTTCTTAATGAAATTAATTTTATCCTAAATTTATTAAATATTTATTTTAAAACTATTTCAAAAATCAAGTATACTTCTCACTTCCAAAGTGATTTTTATAAAACTGAATGAAAAGTGTTTTTCATAAAGTTGTTTTTATTTGAAAATTATTATTCAAGATAAATGAAATTATAAAAATGATACCACCCACATTATTTATATGGATGTATTATGTTATATCCATATCATTTTAAGGAATAATCCATCACTACCGTTTTCTTACCTATTTATTTTCAGTGTATAACTGTAATTTTTATTCCTAATAATTTCCTCTATAAATAACCTTTTTTTTATTCTTTGAAATAAGGGTATTCACCTATATGTCATACAAAAATTTATTGGAAAAAATATTTTCTTAATCATATACCCTTAACATATATGGTTTAAATACCATATTCTTTATTATCTTTATTGAAGGGTATTTACCTATAGAATTACTGAATATCTTCAGATACCCATTTATTTTTCATGGGTTTATCTTGTTATGATTTTAATATGTGATTCCATTTGAAAAGGATATAAAACTAATTTTATTTCCATCGGTTCTCAATGTATTAAAATATGCGAATGATTTTCATGTGGCACTCATAAGTAGGGATAATGACTATTGGGGTCAAATACCTCCCTCCAATGCAATAATTAAAAGTTTAAATATAATGAGATATGTATACGGAAGCATAATTTAGTTGATCACAACTATGTTTGGAAGTGTGTGACTCACAAATGTGATGTATACATGAGTATAATTAAGTTGTCTTGCAAGAATGGGTGGAAGTCTGTGACTCAGGAATGTAATGTTTCCTTATACTATTGTTTTCCAAATGGTTGAATTATGTCACAATATTATGTTTGTTTTCATTATTAACTTTATTTAATATAGATAATATTTATTGACTCATTTTTCTGCACTCTTTTAACTTATGCCTTATGTTATGTCAAGCCTTATGAAATGATGTATCATCTATTCTTTGTTGGGTATATGTTTCTTATGTGTCTTTATTATGTTGATATTATCATATTATGATTAATTATTATATTTGATTGTTATCACTTATGTTTACCCTTATTGGGAATCCAATATCAACCCTTTATTATGTTTACAATTATCCAGGTTATGAAGAAGAGTATAACTTATGATAAGTCTACAAGGTGTCTACTGTGGCTCAATTATGGATAAATTTTAAAAAGTATTATAAAATAAATTTCTTATATCTCTGGTCCTAAAGTACACTAAAATTTATATTCTACGGTTTTTTTATTATTATTGAGATAGAATGATTATTATTATAAAATAATGAAATATATGTTCTTATTTAGATATGGTCATCCTAAAATACTCCTCCACCCATCTCCATGAATCTAATGTTTCTTGTATAAAATAGAATAAAACACATAGAAAAACATCTATCACATTTTATATCTCAATTTGGACCCATGATTTTAACACTCAAGTATTAAGATTTATCCTTTCTCATATTCTTTGAGTAGGTACTATAAGGGATAGCTTTCATCTGGTATAGAAATCTAATATTTGGTTCCATCATTTGTTGGGGGGATCATCATTGAAAGTTTCTCTATAAATTCATCTCTAAACTAAGGAATATGATAATACTGAATATCTAAAATTGAAAATATCATGAGATTTATTGGTTTAATGGGTTTATTTATCTATGTAAAGGATTGACATATTCTCTGGATATGAAACTCTTATAAGAGAAGTTATTGGAGATATGAAAAGAAAATATTGAAGATGAGTTGTAAATTTTTCTAATTACATTAAAATTTCTATGAAGATTCCAAGATTTCTCTATAGTTTATCAGAGGTTGAAATATTATTTTTGAAATAATAAAGAAAAATATCAACCAATGACATCAAATCAAGGAATTAAACTTGTGAAAAGAAAAAGTGCCGACTATTACACTAAAACCAACATCAGGGCCTACATCATTCCTTATTACAACCTAATATATTGTGGTGCCTCCTTTCTAGCAGTAGAAGAAAAGTAAATGCTTACATTGTAAGGGAAATAAGAAAAAGGGAATCCTCCAATTATATATAGAAAGAAAAATATTTATTATTTCATAAATGAGAAAATATGAGGCTATTTCATTACTACTTTAGAGAATAATTTTCTCATATTGATGGAACTCAAAAGGCCTAATGATATTGGATTCATTGATCATGTCAACTACAGACCCTAGAATAATATCTATGTGTCATGACCCGTCCCCTAGGGCCCGTATCGTGACTACCCCAAACCCTCCTTCCATAGCCCAGGGGCTGGCGGCTAGCACCAATGGCGTAAATCCCTAAACTAGGAAAGCGTTTCCTTTATAACTGTAAAAAAACATCAGAGTAAACAATTAGAAGGAAAACACAAAGTAAAAACAATATACAAAAGAAGTGATGGAAAGTAAAAGGGGCTAGAAATACAAGCCCAATAGGAAAGTACAAGTACAACTGAAAGTAAGTACAACTGAAGAAAAGCAAAGTAGTTACGAGGTCATCCTCCAGTGTTCCTACCTGAAGGGTATGTACAGATAACCTCCTCAGCACTCTCGTCCTTCCATCTCCTCTGTGTACTTTCACACCGAGTGCTCCACCTCCAGGTACCGTCCAGTCCTACTACTCTCTACCTCAGTCAGTGATGTCTGTCGTCTGTAACCAACACAATGAGGTGCGAGCACAGGCTGTGTAGGGGTGAGTATAACGATACTTAGTAGGGACCCCGAGACCCTCAAAGTCTCACAAAATCCAACAAGGATAAACCACAATGTATGAAATCAATGGATAACCATTACATAGGTATATTCCCATACATATAGCTAAATTATCTAGTAACCCATCTCAATCATGAGGAAAACACAAAAGTCATTGACTCAGCTAAAACAAGAAATTTTTTCATCTGAACCCTCGGTTGCTGTAGAAATCCTCCTCTATCGAGTATAGTGGGACTGTCACATCATACCGAGGTGCATCCCACTAACTTGGACTGTTGAGGTACTCCTCCTATCGAGTATCATGGATTTTCTATGCTCAAACAGAGGCTCTCTCCACCATGGGTCTGCTGCACTCACACAGAGGAACTCCCCTGGTAGCCTACTGAGGTACTCTACTTGTCGAGTACCATGGGTTTGTCGCACTCAAACAGAGTCTCTCCCCACGGTGGGTCTACCGCGCTCACACAGAGGTGCTCCCCACTTGGCTAGTTGAATCACTCCGTGTACAAACGGTCAGCGGTTATCTAGTCTCAACCAGCTACTAGGTTCTCGCACAAATGCCTACTCATCTCTGGAAGATCTTCTCAACAAGCTACTGGTAGATACTCCAACTGTGATGAAGTCCCACGTAGAATTATCTCAAAGGTCCGGCACGTCATAGGGGTCTCAATGCAATAGACGGCGCGTCAATCAGACGCTCGGTATGTGAGTTATTGTAATTTCCATCCTTGGGGCCCAGTTGGATTTAGGTTCAAACAAACTCGACCGTACCCCAACTATGTCCAAACCTCAAGTGGGATATTACAAAAAAAAGACTCACTCCAAGCTTTCTGTTGCTATATTCGGTTCTTCAATCAGACACTCGTAGCCCATGTTATGGGAGAAAAAGGTGTATTCAGGTAAATGGGTCTGGACTGGGGTCCGACCCAGTCCGTAGGTCTGACCCAGTTTGCAGGTCCGACCCGGTCTACAAGCCCGACCCGGTCCACGGGTCTGACTCGGTCCGTGGGGGTGGCCCGGTCCATGGGGGTGGCCAGCCCTGCGCGGGGTCCAACTTGAGCTGGGTTCGGCCCAGCGGCTCGCGTGGTCGGGCTGCCCAACGGCGCCCTGTGGGGCCCACACTAGCCGCGTATGGGGGGGTGTTGTGACCCCTGTCTCTCGAACAGAACCGGAACTAGGTGCCTGTTCATTAACCCGTGGGACCTGGGATGGTCTTGCCTTGGCCAGCTGGCCGAGCGGCCGGCCGGTTTGCTCCACCGGCGGCAGCACAGCCGGTCGCTTTTGCTCCACCATCGTGGCCCGCCCTGGTTGCGTCTCTTCTCCTCTGTGCGGTTCCATGGCGCCATGCCCCTCCACTATGGCCCACCCTGGCCGCGGATCTTCTTCTATGCGCGGCACGACGATGACGCACCCCTTTGGCAGCCTAGAGGCCGCCCGTGTACACTGTCGCGGCCAGGGGCAGCGGTCTCTTCCTTTGCGCGGCGCGACAGCATCGTGCCCTTCCAGCGACCTGGCGGCCTTACCCCGCCGGTTTCCATCGTGGCCATCATTTCTCCACCTTCGTCATCAACAAGTGACGAAAAAAAGGGGGAGGGTTGGGCCGTGTTCGTGTGGCCCGATCCCTCCACGTTATGGTGATATCAATCGGAAAAACATTACACAATATTGAACGACGTAGTACGGAAACCATTTCAAACTCAAATCCCATACCTCAAATTGTTGTTCGTTGAAGATTTCATAGAATGGCAGATGTCGATTCGTTGACATCGAAAATGAAGAAGTAGGGGATGGCATCATCGGTATTCTTCAGAGACGACACTCCCTTCTTTGTTCTGATTGAAGAAGGAAGAAGGTGTTCGTCGTTCTTTGGTGATCGTTCCTCATTGGAGAGTTCTTCTCCTCCCCAAGCTCCACCAAAATACCAAGGGAAAAATAATAGATGGAATCATCATCTATTATTTGTTGGCACAACAATTCAAATTTTTGTTTTTAATTAAATGATATAACTCATTAAATTAATCGGGGTGAAGTAGGCTCAATTAATTATTGGGGAAGGTCAAGAGTTTTCTCCACTTAAATGGGGAGTTAAAGGGGTTAAAATCTCGGGTGGTTGCAACCAAAATTTTTCCTCCCAAGGGAGGTTATGTTCGGGTGGGCCCCACCACCATAACCTCTCATGGGAGGTTAAGGTGTGGTGCCCCACCACCAACCTCCACTTGGAGGTTTTAACCACCATATAAAAATAAACTACACTCATTATTTTTATTTTAAATAAACATAAAAACTAAAAAACAAACTTTCATCCTCAACCAACTGTCGTTGAGGTGAAAGTCTTTATAAGTGAATATCGATGCTGCATGTTCAACGGTGCCCTCAGATTTCAGTTCCAAGCACTGGTTCAAAAGTTATAAAGTCTCGCTCGTACGTTTACTGAACTTACCTGAACAAAACTTCATAAATTGATTTCGGTCACACCGGGCCTCAGAATCAAGCGCCATAAATTTTCACGGACTCATAAAAATCCAATGAATTAAAAAAAATCACAGAATATACGGGTCTTTACATTCTCCCCACCTCAGGGCTTTAAATCCCTATATGATACAACTCAAACTTAGGGAATAGATGGGGGTACTGAGCACGCATCTGAGCCTCCCACTCCCATGTGCTCTCCTGGAGGTTCACGTGCTGCCAGCGAATGCACACAAGAGGTATCGATCACCCACATAGGACCCGCTCTTGTTGATACTCAATCATTACTGGAACCTCTATAAAAGTATCCCCATCTTCGATATCCAACTCCCCATAGTCAATGATGTGTGAAAGGTCGTGCACGTATCTCTTCAGCTAAGATACGTGGAAGACGTCGTGCACCGAGTGTAACTGAGGTGGAAGTTCCAGGAGGTAAACCACCTCTCCTACTCTACTGAGAACTAGGAAATGTCCGATGAACCTCGGAGATAACTTGCCACCTTGGATAAATCTCTATAGACCACATCGGGGTGAGACCCTTAGAAAGATGTGGTCGCCATCCTTGAACTCCAGAGGTTTCCATCTCCTATTAGCATATGACTTCCGCTGGCTCTGTGTAGTCTTCATCCGATCTTGGATGATCTGCACCTTCTCCGTGGTAGCCCGTACCATCTCTGGTCCCACTACTGCTGACTCCCCAGGGTCTGTCCAACACAGTGTGGATCTGCAAGGTCGCTCGTACAACGCCTCGAAAGGTGCCATACCGATGGTGGAGTTATAGCTGTTGTTATATGAAAACTCCACCAAAGGAAAGTGATCCTACCAGCTACAACCAAAGTTGAGGACACAGGAACGTAGCATTTCATCGAGGGTCTGAATGGTTCACTCAGTCTGACCATCTCTCTGAGGATGAAAGGCGGTGCTCAAGTGATGTTGTGTCCTGAAATCCTCTTGCAACCCCTTCCATAGCTAGGATGTAAACCATGCATCACGTTCAGAGAGAATAGAATAAGGTACTCCATGAAGTCGCACAATCTCCTTCAAATAGAGGCGTCTCATGCACTCTACTAAACCCTGCTCTCTGATTGGTAGGAAATGGGATGACATGGTTAGTCAGTTGATGATCACCTAAATTGAGTCGTGACCCCTGGATGTATGTGGAAGATGCATCATGAAGTCCATGGATATCTCATCCCACTTCCACTCTGGGACCTCTAAATGTTGAAGCAATCTTATTGGTACATAGGGCTCTGGCTTCACTTATTGACAAGTGAGGCACCATGAGACAAACTCTGCTACTACCTTCTTTATACCTGGTCATCAGTGTTGTCGTCAAAGGTCCCGGTACATCTTCGCCACTCCTTGATGTACCACTAGAGGGGATGTGTATAAATCCCTCAACACTTCCTCCTAAAGTTCCACTGGTACCAAGGTACATCCTCTGAAGAGGATAACGTGCTCCCCACCATCAGAAAATCCATCAGGTGCCTGTCCTGTGGATATCTGAGCATGTAATGTCTCGCAATCAGCGTCCCTATTTTGTGCTTCCTTGACTCACTGGATGAGTGGGGGAGTGACTGTAAGAGTCTGTAGAAAGGCTTCTCAATCTCTATCCACAAAGGATATCTACAAATCGGCTAACTGCTTCATCGCCTCTCCTAGTAGCTGTATACCAGTCCTACTGCTGAGCGCAGCTGCAACAACATTCCCCTTCCCAGGAGTATAGACTATCTCAAAGTCATAGTCCTGGAGGAACTGAAGCCAACATCACTATCTTAGATTCAGGTCCTTCTGAAAGAAGATATACCTAAGACTATTTTTATCAAAGTACACGGTAAAACGATCGCCCATCAGATAGTGCCACAACATCTTCAATGCGAAAACCACTGCTGCTAACTCCTGGTCATGGGTAGCGTAGTTCTGCTCATGCTGTCTCAACTGCCGAGAACTATATGCGATCATAGCTCACTCCTTCATCAGAACACAGCTGAGTCTAATCCCTGATGTGTCATAATAGACTACGTACCCTACGCCTTCCTCTGGAAGCCTCATTATGGGGGCACTAGTCAGCCACTGCCTCAGCTTCTGAAAGCTCTGCTGGCATCTCTCCAACCACATAAAGGGATACCCCTTATTTTTCAAGTCTGGTAGTGGTGCTGCAACTTTGGATAAGTCTGTTACGAACCTCCAGTAATATCTAGCCAAACCCAGGAAACTTCTTACCTCTGTCACACTCCTGGGTGGCTCCCAAGCAAGTACCGCCTCAATCTTCGCTGGATCCATTGCAACTCCAACCTCTGAGATAACATGTACGAGAAAGTGAACCTCTCGAATCTAGAACTGGAAATTCGAGAGCTTACCATAAAGTTGGTGCTCTCAGAGTGTGTCCAGTACTACCCACAAATGGTAGACATACTCCTCCTCAGTAATCGAGTAGATCAGAATGTCATCAATTAAGACTACGAAAAATCGATCGAGGTATGGATGGAAGATCCTGTTCATGAGTCCCATGAACACTACTGGAGCATTGTTTACGCCAAAGGGCATAACCAATAACTCTTAGTGGCCGTAACAACACATGAAGGTCATATTCTGCACATCCTCATCTTGAACTCTGAGCTAGTGATAGCCTGATCTGAGGTCTATCTTTGAGAACCACCGTCCTCCCTTCAGCTGATAAAAGAGGACGTCAATCCTCGGATATCGGTACTTGTTTTTCACGATCACCTTTTTCAAGCGACGGTAGTCTACACAGATCCTCAAGCTCCTGTCCACCTTCTTGGTGAATAGAATCGGGGCTGCCTAGGGAGAAACACTGGGTTAGATGAATCCCTTCCCCTAAAAGTCCTCTAGCTGTACCCACAGCTCACGAAGCTCAGCGGGAGCCATACTATATGCTGGAGTAGATATCGGTGTCGTCCTAGGGTACAGGTCAATGTAGAAGTCCACCTCTCTATGAGGAGGTAGTCCTGGAACATCATCAAGGAAAACATCTGTGTACTGGTCCACCACTACAGGATAGCTCGGACTCTCCACATCTACTACTTTGAGGGTATGGTAGGCCAACTGATGAGTGATCAGCTGCACCGTCCTCTCAGTAAGTCTGTCTGGTGCTATAAAGTATCCCTTCTCACCAGTGAAGGTGAACCTGGTCCCATCCATGCAGACACACCACACTTTTCACCTAATACATTCAATCTGAGAATGGACTGTAGATAACCAATTCATACCCAAGATGACGTCGTAAGGCCTCGACACCACAATGAGGATATCCCAGCCGAAGATCTCACCTCCTAGAGTAAGATCACACTACTATCACCAGTGCGTAATAATCGAGTCTACTCTTGTAGGGGTCTCTAGTTGTATGGATCGAGCCAACGGCTCCATCGGAATATCCGAGCTCTGAACAAGGATAGTGTCAATAAAAGAGTTACTAGCACTTATGTCTATAAGAACTACAGCTATGGAGGAGTAGACACAAATCATACCTCGAATCATCTCTGGAGTGCCATGATCATAGGCCTCAGCTGCCTGGAGATGAGCTCTTCCCTGTCCACCTACTCTCTATGGTTGGGGTGGACCTCCTTGTGGTGGTGGTAGTAACACCTCAAAACATTGCCCACCTCCAGCTGCTCGACCAGCTCCTCTACCACATCCACTTGCTCCCTGCGAACAACCTCGATCGAATCTTTGCCACTTCTGGGGAGGTCCCACAACTGTCTGTTGATCATCCGAACGGTGGTTCGGACAGTCACGAGCCATGTGACTATGCCCACCGCAAGAGGAAAACTGCATGCTATTGTCATGAGTGGATATGCCTCTACTATGGGTGTCCCACACAACCGATCCTGAGTCGAACCATCGTCCACCTGTAGGTCTGGTCCTCTTGGACCTCTACGAAATTTTTCTACTACTAGCTGCAGAAGACTCTATTGCATGTCATCTAGTATTGGATCCTACTGCTGGTGACTACGAAGCATGGAAACTCTCCACTAGGAGGGATATCTTTAACACTCTCGCCTACGTCGGGATGCTAAGTGAGATCATCGATTCTCTTATGTATTCTCTTCCTCTCCCCACTTATTCAAGATAAAATTTATGCCTTTTTAAGTAACCATAATTGGAGATTATTTTTTAAAGAAAATACTTTCAAAAAATTTCACATCACATTTTTTAGAAGTTTCATTTGAAAGTGGCATGTATGTTTTTATTTTAACTCAATGTTTCAAATATTTTCTAAAATCTATTTTATGTTTTCACTTACACTTTCATTTTAATATTTAGAAATATTTTACCTCATTTGATTTATGTTTCATTATTTAAAATCTAATATATATTTACTAATTAGGGTATTGAACTCACGGTATCAATCAATTCAATTCTTGCTCCCTTCTTTTGTGATTCCATTTGATGATATATTTTTGCGAGGGGGTTTTTATTTTTTCCAAAATCCTTCTAGGTTTTTATTTTTTACACGAGATATATGTTCTTTAAAAACTATTTATCTTCTTTATTTGTATGTTTTATGATAATTTTATTCTATTATTAAAATAACTCTATACTTATTACCCTATATTTTATGAATATCTCATTTTAAAAATTTTGGATTGGAAGATGTTAACCTAAAAATATAAATTATTTATTAGATGGGTAAGTATTTACATTCTTGATGAATATTGACTTAAATATTGGTTAATTATCTATTGAAATTTTGTATTATCACATTATATAGATTTTTTATGTTTTTGTAATCCATAAGTTCCTTAGGGAATTGTATACAATTTCATGTTAACTCTTATGGTGAATACATTCGTCTTAATCAAGTGATGGGTGAGGATCAGAATTTTATAGCCACTCAATAAATCAATTGGTATAATTAGAAAAAAAAACTTGGTTTTTGGGTTACGCATCTCCCCATATCAATATATTATCTTGGAACATGGCCTTTATGACATGTTATTACAATTTGGCATTGTGTTATCCATTGGTATGATATCAAAATTATTTATAGTGATGTTTTTATTTATTATCATGGATATAGAATGATCTCAATTTTATTTGAATATAGAATTATTCATATTGTTTATTCCTATTATATTTTTATGTCATGCTTTTTTTTTTGAAAAATTTATTATATTTTTCCCTTACTGAGTGTTTGATCTCACCTCTTCTAATTTTTTCATTTCCTTGGGTTATGAAGAAAATTATTACACATATTATGAATAGAAGAATAGAATGTGTTAGGGATTTTTTTGATATGTTGAATATTAATAATATATTAAGTAGTTTCTTATACAGTGAGAAAAAATTTCCATGTGTTGAGAAATTACAGGGCTTCATTATTGCGTGATTTTTCTAAATTATTTAAATATCTAAACCAAAAAGGTATTAGAAATGTATGTAATGTAATATTTTTTTAATTAATCTAATAATGAGTAGTTATTTATTGGGATATATAGTTAGTAACAAATATAGTATGTAAAGTATGTTCTTATAGCATCAGAACGGGGAGTGCAAGTCAAGGTCATCACATTAATAGCTAAGTGTGTTGAGTTTGAAAGTGATTTATGTTCCTTGGTGGGAAAAATACAAAGGGGGGGTTTTGAGATAAAGATATGTTTGGGGAGATTGTTAAACTCATGTTTGAAGAAGAATTGAAAAATATTGAGTAGATATGTTAATTTACTGTATTTAGTTATCAATAGATAAACCAGGTTCAAACTCACATAAAATAAAATTTATTATGTGAGATGAATAATATTGAGAAGTATAAAAGAGTTTTAAAGTAATTTCTAATTTTTTGGAGTTATTTTAGATTTTTTCAGATTTCATCATAATTTAATCTAAAAATTGATAATTCCTTATTTGTATATAGTTTTTATTCTCAAAAGACCTAAAAATAAATAAAGGCAAGAACTTACCTTGTGTTTGTGAGATATTTATTCTCAGAAGATTTGAATATTGGATAAGGTAAGAACCTATCATATGATTTTAAGGTTTTTATATGTGTAGTAATTTAATAATTGAAAATGGAGAAAGTTACTATAACGCATAAGTTTCTTTATATTTAGCATGTAAGATTATTTAGAGAATTGAAACATTAAAAATTCATAAGTCTCACTAATATGAGTAAGATATTCTTGAGATGCGTAATATTTTATGGGATATGTAAGATTATTTTTAAGTTCATTTTTTAGATTTTTCTCTAAGAATATATTTTTTAAAGTACTCAGCATAGGGATGATATGTAATTTTTATAAGATGTGAAATATATTTATCTAATGTGTAAATTTTTTAATAGATGTGTAATATTTTTATCTGATACATAAAATATTTTCTCTAGTGCATAAGTTTTTATAAAAGGAAAATATATGAGATATATATAAGTTTATAGGGAGATTTTAGAAATTATCAAATATGTTTTTAGAAGAATTATTTATATAAATTATCAATAATATGGAAGAAGTATATTAAATATAAAAATGGTGAATTAGGTGTTTTATGGACTAAATATAATAAAGGAATTTTATGTAGAAAATAGTAGATGAATATGGTTTATGATATTGAGATATTGTTGCTTAGTGATAATAAAAGAAAGGATAAATAAATAATAAATTTGTTTCATAATAAGTGGCTATAAGTTTTAAGGTTTATTCCATCATAATTAAGCAAGTTGAATCATTCCATGAAAAATAATGCGTGTTGTGAGGGTGATTCGGTTTGGGAAAACTACTTTTCTAAATTGAAACCCATATAAGAGTGTCATGATAATCTGGAAAATTCCTTCAACATTAGAATAAATGGAAAAAGGTGAATAATAAAAGATTAAGAGTTGTTGAAGGTGGTTATATGTCTAAATATTTTAATTTGAAGATAATTGTTACTGCTTAAAGAAAATGCAATCATTTCTTTTATGTTAATATAAGTGACATGAATTGAAAATAAATATTCAAAGATCAATAACAATATAGAGGAAATAAGAAGAGGTGTACTATTTTTTTGTAAGTGGAAGAAGCAGGGGTAAGGATTAGCATAGATATAACTCGATAGAAGTATTATTTGGTTGAAAACTCACTTATTGTTGAATCAATAAATTGTATATATTTTTTTATAGGAAAACTTTTCACAGTTCAGATACATTTTTCTAACATAGTCTCTAGGATAAACCTTTCTCATTTGTATTACACATGATGAAAATATTGTATTATATAATATTGAGTAAATTTAGATCATTTCAATGACTAGATACTAATTCTATGTATTTTACAATATAAAATTGTTGTTTCTATTTTGTATGTTCATTGGATTGTGTAACAATGATCTAATATTAAATATAATATGTGATAATGGTTGTTTCAAAAATAAAAATAAAAATAATTCAATTCAATTATTCACCCACCCCCTATTAGTGAATTCCAAATAATCTAGAGGGTTATTTCTAGATCCTTTTATTGAACACCTTTTAGTAACATCATTGATTAAAATTTCTCTAAATAAATTCCCATTCCACCATAAAGGCATTGAATCTATTTCCTAGGTACTTTATTCAACCCATAAATGATATTCTTCATATTGATCACAAAAGTCTTATTTATCAGTGAAACCTTTAGGATACTCTATATCATCAATGTCTCCATTAAGAAATGTACTATTCATGTCTAATTTATCTAGATACAATCCTTCCATGGAAACTATGATGACCACCATATGAAAAATCATATGATTATAAACCAAATAAAATATATCATAAAAAATATTATTACTATTTATTGAAAACCCTTCATAACAGGTTGTACCTCTATCTATGGTCTTTTTTTCCTCCAACTAATAAACCCATTTCTTCTAAAGTGATCTTACAACATAATATCTTTTAGTTATCTCCCATGTTCCAAACACATATAAGGGATCCATTTTATCCCCTATCACTAAATCCCATTTTCTCAAGTCTTTATTCTTTTACCCATAAGAAGAAAATAATGCAGATAATTTTTGTATCTTTTCACAAGATGTTGAATCTTAATATACCTTTGAAACTATCCCTGCAACTCCTCTCCTACCAGAAATACTACTTATAGAACTTCACGTTCTATAGATATTAATTGATATTCCATAGTCTTTGAGGTTTATAGTAATTATGTATATGAAAACTCCATCAGAACTTAACTATATTATAAAAATTCTTATGAATAGTCTAGTGTTACCAGTACTTTTATACTCCTTGAATTCTATATAATATCCATTAATTCTTAATATATATTCATTTGAACCACATTTTTTGATGATACTATGATCTCATCAATAACTTATAATGGGTTTTTATCCTTCCGCAAGATCTCTTCTTCAAATAAAACATTTATACATCTACACACTATATGAGAGTTATTATCCATGAGTAATAATACAAACTCTTCATCCTTATATCCTAAAAAGTAACATTCTTGAGGATTATATACTATATTTTACCTCTATTTAGAATAAATGTTATTAGTGGGGAGTGAACCAAAGTATTTGAGATGTTTAAGTTAGAACTTTCTTCCATACCAACATACTTCCATAAGTTTCTACATCAATGGAGATGATGAAATCCAATTCACCATCTAGGTTACACAATTCTTAGCTTTTTTATAAAATTCATTATTAAAAAACTATTCATTATTATTACCCTTTCAATACCTACTAATTTCAAATTCATTCTATTCATTAATCTATTTTTCTCTTGAGTTCTTAGTATGGTTTTTTCAAATTGTATTCCTTTTCTCTAGTAAAACCTCTAGAACTCCCGACTTCCATTCTCCCTACCATTGTCAGACCTAAAATAATTTATTTTTAATCCAATCTCCTTTTCTATCATTGATTCCCATTAGAAAAAATTTTCAAATAATCAAAACTTGTTGTTGAGAAAGAACACTCATTAACGTTATGTTACATCATTGATTAAGGAAACATTATACAATAACCATCCATGAGAACAAATTAGAGCTTTCCCCATGAATATGTATGAACCAACTATGACTTCTGTTTCTTCATATCTTTATAATCCATTTGAAACATAACATTTCACTTATTACCAAGGATTCAATATTCACATGTTCCATACTCTATGCTTCAAATATTAAACATTCCTCTAGAATCTATTATTTTCATCCCTTTCAAACATAAGTAACCCAGATGTTCATTCCATAACATAGTGTAAGTTACTTTTCTGGCATGAATTACACCTTAAAATCTCATGTAAGGTACAATTTTACATCCCACACTCCTTTGGCTACCACCACCAAACCATGTATAAATATATGTGCCCTATCTGCAAAGGTTATATAGAAACCCACACCATCCAACTATCCTACTAAGATCAAGTTTTACCTTATCCATAGTATGTGTTGCATGACTTAAAATTACATTAAGTTTATGTTCCTTGTCTAGATATAAACATCACCCTTTTCCATGATATTAAGTGATCTAAAGTGTACCGGATGATCCCTTTTATATCTTCCAAAAATTACAATACCTCATACTCCTTTACTGAAAATATTAAGTGAAATTAAGATCTAAGGTATTTGATCCAAGACTCAAGTGAAATAGTATCACTCAGTAGTGAAACACTCATATCTTATGATAAAAGATTTTTTGATACACTTATGGATGCATATCTTCTAGAGTTGAAAATTAATTAAATTCAATAATCCTTTAGATGGCCTTTAATTCCACAATACAAACACCTAGGTACGCATTAGGCCAAGATACTACAGCTTCAAATTATCTTTTATTTTAGGTTCTTATGACATTTCTGGCTTGCAAAATGTCCCCTACCAACCATACTGTATGTCTTTCCAATAGATTCTTGGATATCCTTCTGAATAATTTCTCTATTCAATATAAGATCATTGATTCCCATGAACACCAATTATAACTTATCACTTGATTTAATCAGTATAGTAACCTTCATAACCCAAGATTCCATACGTGATGAAAGTAACGATAATGACCACTATGGATCCCTAAATCTCACCTTAATTGATTTTAATTTAATTATTATGATATTAAATTCATTTATTTGACCAGCCACTGAATTTCCTTCCAAAATTCTCATGTAAAATAGCCTCTATAAGAGGAATTCATTTTTCGTCATTGTTGGATTCTTATATATATTAGTGATAGTCTTCATAATTTTGGAAGTAGTATTTTTCTCATTGATATTCTAATACAAGTTTTAGGTTATTAATATCTTGATAGTAAAAAGTTATTTATTATCCAAAATTTCCCTTTCAACCTTCTTTATCCCTTTTGTCTTTGTTCCCATCACAAAAGGATCAATATCCTTCTATAGTAGATAATCCTCTCATTTTACCTTCCCAAATTTGAAATCCTTCCTATTGAACTTATCCACCCGGACCTTACCAACATCCAATTATCATAATTTCAAAGACAATGAACTCTCACTAAATTATAAAACACATAAGTGGGATCATAGAGTATTTACAAGAATTATCCAATAGTTATAATGGAGTAAGTATGGTGATAAACCGTGATCTAAAACACCTTTTATAGGGTTTGGTCATTTGAAGCACTACAAATGAAGCTCTGATACCACTTTATGGGTATGGATAATCTTTACATAAACTGTCAAAGTTATGAATATAAAACATATAAGTTGGAATCAAAGTACTATAATGAACCAATCTCAATGATACGCATGAAAATAGAAAAATTATCACATCCAATTCACTACAATAAAATGTACACATTAAAAATAATACATACAAGATCTTTTGTTAGATATAAATACAAATAAATTGATCTAAAATTACAAAATAAGTATTATATAGTTCAAATATTATTTTTAATTCATGAGGGGAATGATGAAATCTCTTTTTTAAAGGAAGTATAAATGATTACAATACAAGAGTTAATCTTATCAAAAAAGTGTTTCTATCCTACTATTGAAATTATATTCCAATCATTATAACTAGTAACTCTATTTTCCATCATCATAGGGAGTGTTACCGCTCAATTTATATCATGGTGGGAACCCCTTTGTTCGGTCAAAGACATCCACCACTTTAACATCACATTGTATTGAATAGTTAATTCTTCTAGAAAATATATGATTTTATTCTTATGTATCATATTAAAAACACTTATGCATTCCACTTTTCTGAAAAACATCTAGTGAAATAATCATACATATACCTTAAAAATTATTATGAAAAACCTTTCTTCCTCTACACTTTACCTCTAGGCCTATTAAGGGGTAATTTCTAATTGCATACTTCGAACTTCCATCATCCATTCTACCTACTTCCAAACTTTTTAATTTCCACTCCACTATCACCATCTAAAGATCGGAATTTTGTATTTAAAAAATCTCTCATTTCATCATATTTATTTCCCAGTAAAAAATTATTTTCATGTGTATAAACATAATGGAGATCATTTAACAAGTTTTTGACACCATTGAGGTTAGGTGTCAAGGTGCTCCAGTGCTTAGGGGAAAATCCAATTTGGAGGACCTAGGTAAGAATCTATTTGAAAGGAACCTAAGAGACTTATATTTCACCCTAGTGAGGGACTTGGAGAGAAATGTATCGTTTTACTCAAAATAATAATTAGTTCTTTGGGGTTTATCCAATATACACCATCCCATTTTCTTAGGTATTGATTTAAAAATTATCTTTAGGAGTCCATAAAAGACTGTGGTGTGTTGATAGAAGCACCATGTGCTCAGGAGATCTCAAACAAACATCCATCTATAATTCATATTTTTTGTTGAAAATATGGGGTATATGGGTCCTTTTTTTGAAAATCCATATCTTGGAAACCAATTCATGGGTGGTAACTACTCGTAATTGCTCAGGGTGATTAGGTGTACTATATGGGCACACACGACTTCTTTTGGGTGCATTCATAGAGTTTAACTGGGGTAATGTGTGACTATATCTTGGCACATGTACAAATATATCAGGGAATGATGCTAGGAATGGGACATCTATGTGCTTGAGGAAGGGTAAAACCCACCTTGGTATGAGTCACCTATTCCCATGATGTAGGTTGTATAGTACCCCATGATTTTTTATGTAATTTTTTTATAAATAAATATATATTTGAATAGATTATTTATCATGAAACACTGGACTAAAAAATCATGATACATTTTATTGAGATAAAATATTAAAATAATTGATAAGAATTAATACATTATCATAATATAATATAAAACATCATTTAAAAAATACAAGTTGAAAATCGGTAAGTAAATCAAAATACCACAAATATAGAATTATTATCATCATAGTTTCTATAATGATCATAACCTCAATTATAAGTATATAAATCATGGAAAACATTAAAAATATAATGGAAATTTTGAATTAAATGTAAATAGGATGAATTATCATAGTTATGTTTGTAAGGTTGTATAAAGGAATAAAATATGACCATTATATATATGGTTGTTGGATATTTGGTTGTTGGACATAATGTTATTGGAAATATGGCCATTGGATATAGAGTTATTTGGTATCCATGTATCCAATAGATATAAATAATTTATAAAATTATTAGTAACAAAATTAAAATATTATAATTCACAAAAAAAATAGATACTTAAACAAAAGGATAATATCAAATTAAAAAAATTATTAAAAAAAATGTGTTTGTATAAGTTATATGTTATTATTATCCTTATTTTTATCAATACTATTATTAAAGAATGATATCATGTACATATATAATTTAATGAAATATTTTAATACAATTTATTAATAAAATTAAAGTGTTATGATATGAACAATTAATTTTAATAGGATGTGGTTAAAGTTATTTAATGTTAAAAATGGTACTTTTCAATGAACTGTTTTTATATACTGTGTATTTTTATATTAAAAAATAATATTAATAAATTTTAAATGATGAATATAATGTAATTATTCAATTAATAAAAAATATATTAACACTTATTTAATTATTAATTGATATGAAATAATATTAAGAACACTTAATGTTTAAAAAGTTATTTTTCTACAAAAATGGATTTTTCTGTATATATTATGTTTTCAATTAAAAATTAAATTTCTCGTAATTATAAATTTAATTAGGTTAAAGAGATTCCAAATTTTTAATCATCATTTTTAAATTAGTTAAATAGTTAAATTTTGTTTTTGGGTATAAAAAGAAGTTACTAGGGTAAAAATGAGTTACAACGAAAAAGGTAAAATAAGGTAAAAAGGTGAATGTAAGTGATAAAGACATAAAATATCAAGAACCCTTATATCTAAATTCTATGAATGAGGGAATTAATATTGAATATCCTTTATGTTTTCACTTTTTATCCACTTTCCTCTTAAATCAACAATCTTACACCTTAGAAAATGAGCATTTGTTGAAATTCTAGTCAAAACTCACATTTAAAAGGAACACTTCTCTACCCATCCCAAACAACACAAAAAATTTGGTCATATCCTTAATATCATCCCATTATTCCTATCCTATATCCTACTTATAATTTCAGTAGCATATGGTTCTAATAAGGAATCCTAAATCCTTCATTCCGAAGGAACTCGCATCGAGAAGGATAAAATTCATCAAAGTAAGTACATAGTTATTCACCAAGTTTTTCAATTACCATACCATATTCATTAATTATAAATAAAATTATATACTATAATTATTTTATATTAACATCATTATACATTCTAGTAAAATTATATTTCTAATACATAACTCTAAACTCTTACTCAGTCATTAGTATATCACATCCTTGATTGGGCCAGTTCAACCACTTACATGTATAATACTCTCCAAAAATCACCATTTTCGCCATGAATAAGTATAAAGATATTAATAATAGTAATATATCATATTAAGGAGTAATATATTTCATTAAAATTGTTATTTATGGGTGATACAAAAAAGAATAGCCATTATAAAGTAACTCGTTATTATTAGTAAGTTACCTAAAACATATTCATCATGGATTCCATTATCAATAACCATACCCATAAATTCTATAAAATGAACATGGGACTACATAAATAATTGAAATATATAAAATAAACTTCCATGAATAATCTATTAAGGATAAAATTTGTATCATATAATAATAATTGACATCACCATTATAAAGCTTTTTTGAAATGATCAAAATTATCAACATTTGATGATTAAAATAAACAATAACTATCTAATATATATATAATAAAATATTATAATTTAATAGTTTAAAATTTAATATGTATGAATATGTTTTTAAAATAAGATATTAATATGATTGTTTTCATTATATATTGGTTAAATTAATTTTTTTGGATATCAGGATTAAAGGAAACAATTTCTTTCCAATCTCACATTTAAATTGACATTGTTTAGGTTTACATTATTATTTATGAAAATTTTATATTATTTATATATATATCCCATAAACTTTCATATTATATATTTATTAATGGTTTTTACATGTATTCTTACCATTTTTGTCTCCGTCTGTTTCACAATTAAACCAAAATAAATCTCATAAATGAGAATAGATTGTATCTCTTATTTTCAGTAGGTAAAATTTCTCCTACATTCTATACTATTTATATTGTATTATTTATTTTCTTATATAAAAATATATTACTGATTATGTTAACTTTATACTTTACTTGACATACCTTTAAAAAAATTTAAACAGTATTTTAAACATTTTCTACTTAAGTCAATTTCTAATGAGTTTGACTTTATTTACAAAAGTGTGAAAGGAATGTCTATTTTAAATGTTTTATATACCAATTAATTTTCCTGTCATTATCATAGGTTTTATTTAAGAAACTTCCACTCTATTTTTTCATGGTCTTACAAGGTAATTTTTTTCTCATTGTTTTAAAAATTATTTTATTTCAAAATAAAATTTATCAAAAGTAAAGAATATTTCTTATTTTCCAAATTAATTTTATCATTATTTTGTAAAAGTTTTTCTCATATATGTCACCATATATTATTATTTATTATTCTTTACTAGGGATATTATCTAATTAAGCCATATAACTTATTTCTTGGGATGTATTATGATATTTTTTTATATATTTATTTATTAAAATTGTTGTTTTTTAATGGGTTAAATAAGTTATGATTGAGTTAAGAATGTTTTCATGCTTATGCAGCACAAAAATATATAGTTTATAATAATTTTATGGTTGGTTCTATTATATTCCTATAATAAATTAGGTAATGTTTTATATCACATAAAATTTGAATAGAATGCATGTGGTTAACTTAAGTCCAAACAGGATATGGTACACTGGTGTTTATCCCAAGTATACTATGTTATGGGAAGGTGGTTAGCTTGGTCCATTATGATATATATGTCTTAGAAGTTAGATTTAACATATGATATGATTTTATGAATATATTAATTCCATATTCATATTATTATGTTTTTTTTAAAGCACATTATTATTAAGTCTTGTTTTCACACTCTTATTAATCATGTATTATGTTGTTACTATGCATTATTACTTGACTCCTAATTAATAAACTATGTATTATTGGGTATTATTCTCTTATTTTATGACCATGAACTGTGATTATGTTTCCATACCTACATGATTTTCTTATTCTCACTTATGATCTTATTTTGGTGTCTCTTATGTTTACCCTTACTAAGAATCTAATATCAGCTTTTCTTATATTCCTATTCCAAGAGTTATAAAATAGAGTATTATGATTTATTTTTCTAAAAGGGTATCATGTGAGAAGACTATTTGTGTAAGATATTGAAAATATTTAAAAATAAGTTTTTTATGTATCTAATTTCGAAATACATTAAACTGATCGGTTATGAGGTGTGATTTATTATGAGATATAATCAATATTCAAGTGAAATGATGTAATATGAATGTATTTAATTATTAGGATTACTTATATGTTATCAAAGTAGGTTTTAGTTATTTTTAGGAATTAGGGTACGAAGAATGAGGGGATATAACCTTAAAAAAATTCTTAAACCAAAATTGATGTAGGAAGAACCTAAAATTTGATATATTGAAATAAATGTGTCATAATTTAAGATATATTAAGATTGATTTTCCTTATCATATGATTTATGACTTTTATTATTATTAATTAATAATCACACTAATAATTTTGTTAGACAGTGGATAGAACTATAAGGTATCAATTTAATAACTAGTGTGATGCATAGTGTAATTAATTTCCCATGGAGAAACTATATTGGACGAGATCTAGAGTAAAAAATATCATTTCAAATCTTACATAACTCTCTCAAGATATGATAAATAACAAAATTAAATACAAACTCCCAAACATGCCATGGAATGAATAACTTGGCATTGATTCCATATAGTGGAATTTCCCACCCTCCTTTAGTGGGTATTTCAACCTACTTATTATTGAGAAATGGTTCAACACTAAAGAAAATATATTTTATATTATATAGTGTTTAGAGAATAATGTATTTGTTTTTTTATTTATCATTTAGAAGTTGAATCTTACCAATAGTGGAATCTAATTAAGAATATGATCTAGAAGGAGGAAGTTGACTCTATGGAATGGGCAGATTTTAAGAAAATATTTTTCACTAAATATATTCCTATATTTATTCACATAAAAATGGAGAGATAATTCATGGAGTTGAAATTAAAGGAGGATGAATCCAATGGTATATATGAAGAAACCTTCACAAGACTTTCAAGGTACTCTTCACGTTTTCTCATTGACCGAGGAAGAAAAATCATTCATTTATTTAATGTTGTAAAAATAATTATCTAAAAGTATTTGTACATAAGGTATTTTGGTTTCTATTGATAAATTTTCCAATGTGATCTCAATTTTTAAATAGAGTTTGGATACTCCCATTAATATCATGGTTTTAGTAACACGATTGAAAAAATTTATTTTTTAGGAAACTCAAATGATAAAACACATGGATAAAAGAAAATTAATTTTAAATATGTAAAAAATGTAGAAATTAGGATGGTGGGATTGTATAGAAGTAATTGTATAACTCTTCATGTGTGGAAGAGATGTCCATCAAGAACATTAATTCTTAAGAGATATGAAGAGGACAACTGATGAAATGGACGGAGGGACATTTCATCCTAATGCACCACCCACATTCTAATTCTTCAATTATAAGTAGTATGGGTATTATTCCAATAATTTCATCAAACCTAGGGTTAATAAATAAAATTTATTTTAGAAACCCCCAAAGCCAAAGGATAATGGTAAATACTATGAAAAAAAAAATTCTTAAGTGTGATGCCCCACAGACCTGCAATCCTATATATAGTGCTAAAAACACATTATTTAAATAGTTTCTTTGTTAAAAACTAAGACAACCCAATAACAATTACACCATTTCATGTTAATTTAACATTACATCACATAATAATCCCTGAACCCAAATGTTTATTCTCATTATAGATTATCTATATAAAAATATTATTTCACATAATTGATTCAACGTCTATCATAAAATTTCTACATAAGACTTCCTTATACACATAATATTATATATTGTTTCTTTGGGAAAAGGAAAACATAAGAATATATGATCTCAAAAGATCTATAAGGGAAACATATAATTGAGTTATAAAAGGGTTAGACCATAACCATATGAGAAAAAGTTAACATTGTTGAAAGATAAAAAAATCATGGATTAATAAGATTTTTTTATAAGTCATGATAAAATAACATCTAATATAAATGATCAAACATATACCATTTAATAAGACTGAAAAAAAATTTAGACAATAAACATGATCCATGGATCCTAATAATAATAATATAACATAAAAATGTGACTTAGAATAATAATGTTCTATGGAAAAACATAATCAATATGAATTGTAACACCCCAACCCCACTAGGCTGGAGTTGGTGCATTACTTGTGATATTGGCATGGTTAGAAGGAATGAAAATCCTGAAGGAATGATAAGTTTAATAGTCTTGAAGATACTAGATATATATATATATATATATATATATGTAACTCAAATTACATTGGAAAAGGTTACAAAAACAATACATAACAAAAAAACTAAAAACAGCATCCATAGGAACTCAATAGAAGACCTTCTCTTCATCACCTGTCGAAGGTATACAGTGAAAGGGGTGATCTCAAACGCTCAGTAAGGGTTACAAATAGTGGAAGCATGAGTACAATAATAAGTGAATCATAATAAATCTGACATAATCAATACGACATAGTGAGTAAATGAAAAACTAATGCCATTAAAAAACTGAGAATGAAACTGCATCCATAGATTTTGTCATAGTGAAAACCTCATGGATAATAATAATAACTGAAAATGAATAAAGATAATGATTATTAATAGGATTCCATGTATCTGAAACATGAAACCATAATACCGTAAAAACGGTTTAGTTCTATGGGTAGAAACTCGTCTGATTTTTGGAAACAAACTCGAAGGATCTATCGCTAAACTGTTTTGTCTCGTGATACCTATCAATGCATCGAGGGACTATAGAAGGCCCCACCCTCCAATGCATTTCTAAATCATTATTTATACATTTATTCAATACAATATAAATATTCCCTTTCAATATCCATATAGAGTAGAGTATACGGATTCATCAATATTTCCTTAATCAAAATAACTTTCCAAATAAACACAGTATGTAAAATGGTATACAGTTTAGACAAAAAACATATCCATGACATGAGATTATGGATATTTAATTTAAATATAATTTCAAATGAAAATTGATCTAAAATGGGAAGTAGGTACACCACATAAGTATTATTAGGTGCACAATACAAAGATAGATACAACGAAAACGGCAGCTGAGACAAAGTCCTTTACCACAATGTAATCGGTCGAACCATATGAACAGAACTTAATAACCATCAAGTGAATCATTGAATAAAATGAGTATAAATATAATAGTGTTATTATATATCAAATGAAAGTACACATATAACAAATATAAGGAATAATTGGCGAACAATGGAAATCTCACAGAAATGAATGCGAGATGAGAAACCCCTTACACTTTGTAATCAAATTATTTGTATTCCCCACAATTAATAACATAGAAATGATAGATTTAAAACCATTAAGATAAAAATATTCATGATATGTGACATCAATGGTCAGTATACATACACCATACAAAAGTATTACTAGTGAATATGGAAAATCTCACGAAAATGGAAGTGGGATGAAGAAACCCTTACCTTAACTCCAAACATGTTCCGCTCTTGTACTTAAGCTCCTGGAATATGAAATTATACTTGTTAATAACTTATTTCAGAACCCATTATACATTTATTTATTTTACCATAATTATGGTTAGTTCATTTATGTCTTTATTGATAAGTTATTGTATTGATTTTCGTCATTCTGGAGTGTTCGTTTCCTTTATTTTCATATTCAGTTCACTTGTTTTTAAGTAATGAAGTTCATGTGGAATGGTTATAAATTTCCAGGATTGGAATTATATATTATTTATGAACATAAAGAATTGAAAATGGTAATTTCTATCATTTTGTTACATGGAATGAGGATGAATCATTAGATGACCACCACTTCGGTTATTCAGCGGTTGTTGGAATATTATGAACTAGTTTTGTCATATAACTTAATTATATGTACATATTCTGGTTCCTAAATATTAATTAGGTTATAAAACATATATTATAGTCTGGTTCAACCGTGAATATGGTTTCATGACCATTAATGAAGAATAAATTGAAGAATGAAACTTCATCTTCCACAATGGTTATAAATCGGAACCTCATGGACGTTGATTTCGTTTATAAAATAAAAGGGAGGGAGTAAGAATATTTATGTTGGTTCTTCCATTAACATGATATAAATCCAGTATATAGATGTTACTAGAGTTATTATTATAATTTTTGAAGATTATGTTATGAGAGGATAGAAAAAGAATATAAATTGAAATGAAACCAAATGAAAAAGAAGGGTGCTTTACCTCTTGAAATAACCTCCTTGAGAAACACCTCAAGAGAAGGAGTTTTGGTCTTTTGGAAAGACTAAGATCTTCATGGTCATGGGGAGTAACTAGGGAAGGGTAATTGGGCAGAACTTTGAGGAGCTTCAAGGCTTAGAGTAGTGAAGAGAAGAGGGAATGGTGAGGGGTTTTTATAGTGGAGGAGAGGGGTATATTTTGAATATTTAATTCATTATTTTATTATTTCTCTCATGAAAACCAAATAGTATTGTTTCATATGACCCCTAATAGTAATATGTGATTGTGAGTTCGAACAAAGTGGCCTTTCATCACTTTTGATGTCATGAATAGTGTATTTAACTAATAAATTGAATATACAGTATTTTACCATATTTCACTATTCATCAAAAATTCAAGAATTTCAAAAAAATCCCAAAAATTCACCCCTACCATTTTTTAATGTGTAGAATTTAAAATTGAAGTCCATTTTTGAAAAATAATTTTCTAAATATTATTTATTTAACTTTAAAATAAATGCATACTTAATTCAAAAATTAACAGTTCTAATTCTACAACTACTTCTTTATCACAATGAAAAATTAACCAAGATGTTATTATCTTCTAGCCTTAAGAAAATAAAATGATAATAAAATTTACTATTCAGTGGGGTCATATTACTATTCATATTACTATTCATAAGGGTATGTTACTAATCATCAAAAATCAAGTTTGTTCTATCAGATTCCAAATGACTTACTGGTCACAACTCTAGATGACCATTTTTTGAAATTCAAAACATAGAATTAGAAAATTTATATTCAATGGCTAGGTTTTGACTATATCCTAAATAAACTAGTGTTGTTTCAATGGAACAAAGTGATGAATAGAATGTATTTAACAGAAACATACAATAAAATGTTTGGGGTGCTACATTATTCCCTCCTTTGAAAATTTCGTCATCGAAATTTTATGTATATATCCCACCAAAAAGATGTGGGTGGTTCTTCTTCATGAAATCCTCTGGTTCCCATATTGCATCCTCCATATTCTAGTTTCTCCTAAGAACCTTTACTAGACGAGTTGGTCGATTTTTCAATACCTTCTCCCTTGTGTCCAGAATCCTGATAGGATTTTCACAGTATGAAAAATCCGATTCCAGTTCTATTCCTACATATGTGAGTACATGTGTTGGGTCTGATATGTATTTATTTAACAATGATACGTGGAACGCATCATGAACTCTAGAGAGATTTGGCGGCATCGCTAAATGGTAAGCTACAAGTCTGATTCTTCCCAAATTTTCAAATGGTCCGATGTACCTGGGGATCAATTTCCCTTTCTTACCGAACCTTAAGACACCCTTCCATGGAGATACTTTCAGAAATACTAGATCTCCCCCTTGAAATTCCAATTCATTTCTCCGGTTTTCAGCATAACTC
Source organism: Viscum album (assembly GCA_963277665.1). Lineage (NCBI taxonomy): Eukaryota > Viridiplantae > Streptophyta > Magnoliopsida > Santalales > Viscaceae > Viscum > Viscum album. The sequence goes on from OY728128.1 coordinate 333,714,696, forward strand.
TTCTGCCTACTTTGGGTTGCTTTAATATGGGTTTGTATTTTCTTTAAATTTGTTGTGGTCTCTTAAATAAGTTATGGGCCTATAAGTTTCCTTTCACCAAATTTGTCCCAAAAAGTTGGAGTTAGACATCTCTTTCCATATAATGCTTTATATGGAGCCATTTGAATACTAGAATGGAAACTATTATTGTAGGAAAATTCCACCAAAGGAAAGTATTGATCCCCCATACCTTGGAAGTCAAGAGAGCATGATCTCAGCATGTCTTCTAGAGTTTGAATAGTCCTTTCGGAGTGTCCGTCGGTTTGAGGGTGATATGCAAGACTCATATGAAGCTCAGTATTCAAAGCCTTCTGGATACTTTTCTAGATTCTTGATGTAAAACATGGATCACAATCAGAAACAATCAATAGAGGAACTCCATGAAGTCTCACAACTTCGTTAACATATAGTCTTGCTAGACGTTCAAGTGGTAGATCTTCTATTATAGCAAGAAAATGTGTTGACTTGGTAAGATGATCAACAATGACCCATATTTCATTGCTCATTATAGAAGTCTTTGGTAGTCCCATGACAAAGTCCATCGTGATATTATACCATTTCCACCCAGGTATGGGAAGAGGTTGCAATACTCCTCCGGATTTTTGCCTTCCAGCATTCACTTGTTGACAAACCATACATCTTGACACAAAATCAGCAATCTCCCTCTTCATGTTGTCCCACAAAAAATTTTCCTTCAAATCACTATACATTTTACTACTACTAGGGTGTATAGAAAAATTGTAACTATGAGCATCATCCAACGATTAACTTTTTAGATCAGGAATATCGGGAACACAAAGTCTCTTCCCAAATTTCAAAATTCCATCTTCATATACAAAGTCACTCAATCTCCCATCATTCACAGCTTTAATATTATTTTGAAATTCCTCATCATCATCCTGAGAACTTTTATCCTTTCTAGTAAATATGGTTTGGAAACCATTTGAAAAAGCATTGATGTTTCACCTTTCATGGTTATTCCCATATCCATCTTTATTAGATCCATGAAAATAGCATCCCTTTCAACTCTCATCTTATTCAAAACTCCATGATCCTTTCTACTCAAAGCATCAGCAACCTTATTTTCCTTCCCTGGGTGATAGTGTATTGTGCAATCATAATCCTTGAGTAGTTCAAGCCATCTACTTTGCCTCATGTTAAGTTCTTTCTGTGAGAAAATATACTTCAAACTCTTGTGATCGGTATAAATCTAACATTTTTTCACCATAGAGATAATGTCTCCATATCTTCAGAGCAAACAATTACAGCAGCTAATTCAAGATAGTGAGTAGGATAGTTTTGCTCATGAATTTTTACCTGTCGTGATGCATAATCAATAACCCTATCATTTTGCATAAGGACATAATGAAGTCCTTTCTTTGAAGCATCACTATAAATAAAAAACTCGTCATTCCTCGATGGTAGAGTCAGTATAGGAGAATTGAATAATATTCTCTTCAGTTTATCGAAACATTCTTCACAATCTTTTGTCCAAACAAATTTAACCCCTTTTCATATGAGCTTCATTAGCAGGTTTTCCAGTCGGGAAAAATTTTGCACAAAACGTCGATAATAACCTGATAATCCAATAAAACCGCGTACCTCAGTTATGTTTTTTTTCATGGGACAATCTTGGATTGCCTTTGTCTTCGCAGGATCAACTAGGATTCCATCCTTCGAGACAATATATCCTAGAAAAGAAAATTATTGAAGACAGAATTCGTACTTGCTAAACTTCCCATATAATTCATTTCTTCTAAGAGTTCCCAAAATAACTCACAAGTGGCTCTCATGGTCTTCATAGATTTTTTATTATATGATGATATCATTGATGAATATCACAACAAAGGTATCAAGATTTTCCTTGAAAACTCTATTCATTAAATCCATGAAAATAGATGGTGCATTCATCAGTCCAAAAGGCATCACTGTAAACTCATAATGCCCATACCTGGTTCGAAATGTTGTCTTTGGAATATCTTCCTTCCTCACACTCAGTTGATGATATCCAGATCGAAGGTAAATTTTTGAAAAGTATTGAGCTCCATGAATTTGTTCAAATAAATCACCAATCCAGAGTAGAGGATACTTATTCTTTATTGTAATAGCATTGATTTCTCTATAATCAATTCATAGCCTCATGGATCCATCTTTCTTATTTACAAACAAGACTGGGGCTCCCCATGGAGAAACACTAGGTTGAATAAATCCTTTTTCACTCAACTCTTCTAGTTGTTTCTTCAGCTCCACTAACTCCACAGTGGCCATTCTATATGGGATCTTTGATATAGGACTTTCACCAGGAATTAATTCAATGGAAAACTCAATTTCTCGCTTAGGAGGATGTCTAGGTAAATCCTCTAGAAACACATCAATGTATTCTTTCACTATATGCACATCTTCAATTTTAATATTTATTTCCTCACCCATAGATATTGGGTTCTCTTCCTCTCCAATAATTGAATTCAATAGAGATACTGGGGGTGGGTCTAGATAAGAATCAGATGGCAAAGTCTCTGCTCTAAAGATAAGAGATTCTATGCTATTTTCAAAAATTGTAAATTCCTTTTTCTTACAATAAATCCTCACATCATAATTTGACAGCCAATCTATACCAAGAATTATATAAAATTCAGTCATGGGTATGATGATAAGGTTAGAAACTAAAGCACGTTTTGGTGTTTGGAGGGGGACTAGTCGACATGCCTTTGTTGCAATGATACATCCCATAGGAGTTTTGACTGACAAATCCTTTCTTAAATCAAATTGGACATATCTAATTTTTTTGGAAAACTGAGAGGATATAAATGAATGTGATGATCCAGAATCAAATAAAGTGTTGGATATGTTTGAGGAAACAATTAAAGTATATGCCACCACGTCATTAGGAATATCAACCTCCACGGTTGTTATCGCATAGGCTCTCCCTTTCTCTCTTGGTTTTTTCTGAGGCATGTTTCCTTGGCACTTAGGACACTCATTTTCATAGTGTCCCATATCTCTGCAAATGTATCATTGACCATCATTGAATTGTTTCTTCCCCTTGAATTCATCATATCGATGAGCCTTTTCTCCACAGTTATAGCAGACTCCCTTTCCCTTCAAGCATTTCCCATGATGATTCTTTCCACATTTCTCGCATAATGGGAAACTATTCATTTCCTTTCTCTTCTTTGGTGCTTCTACTTTTCCTTTGTTATCATAATTCCTCTTATTATTTTGGTTTCCTTTGAAAAAACTTGATCTAGCAAATTCCTTCTCTGTTTTTATAGCACTTGATACAATTCCATCATATGATAAAAATGTTTGAGAAGCCAGTGCCCTCAAAATACATGGCTTAAGACCTTAAAAGAAATAATCAACCTTGTCTACCAAGTCACGTACGTAATCCACAATGTACCTGGCTAGCCTTGTGAAGGTAGCCTCATACTCTGCAACACTGTCTTCTTCCCTTTGTTTCAAGCCAAGGAATTTCCTCTTCATTTCAGTTCGTTTCTCACGAGGGAAATATTTTTCATAGAATATTTCCTTAAATGTCCTCCATTACATATCCTCTATCTCTTCTTCCTCTGTGGTATTTTTAATCAAGGACCACCATTGATCAGCGTCTCCCTTGAGACAATATACTGCAAGTACTACCTTTTCATTTTAATTGCATCTTAACGCCATGAATATCTTTTCAAGGGACTTGATCCATTTCTCAGAAACCACTGGATTAGTAGTCTTGCTGAAATATGGGGGCTTCTGTTGCATGAAACAATCCAACACAGGTGTTGAATGGTTATTTGTTACAACTTGAGTTTGTTGTCCCAATATTGTCATGATCTGATCTTCTCCAACGTTGACTGTGTTGACTTTCTTAGTAGGTAGATCCCTATCTTTCCCACGAGTATTGATTCCCATTCTTCCATTAGACTCCATTTATAAATAATGGGATACAGTATATTATTTTATGAATCTCAAATAGAAAATCACTCAACATAGATTGAAATTATATGCATAGCTAATCTTATAAACAAGGTTACTCTAAGGAAAAATTTACATTAACTCCTACATAATGGATTGTAAAGAAAATATGAATTATCCTAAGCATATCCCCCGGGAGTTTCGTAACCAAGAGTGCATCAAGTCCCATTTTCATGTACCAGGATACCCAGGGTCAAGCCCGAAACTCCTTTTCAGAGCTTTCACTCCTAGGTACCTCTGTGCCAGAGCCACCTCTACCTACTCGTATCCAGACAGGGATGTATTTGCTAGAAGTATTCACATAATCTATTTCTTACCAAAATACCAGGACGTTCTTGTATGTTTATCCTCAAATACTACCTTAGGGCTTTATTCCCTACTATAAATTTCCTACTCTAGTTTCCAAGTTTTCTACTAAACTTCTGCTGATACAAACTGTAACACCCTGACCCCACTAGGCTCGAGTCGGTGCATTACTTGTGATATTGGCATGGTTAGAAGGAATGAAAATCCCAAATGAATGATCAATTTAGTAGTCTTGAAGAAACTAGATACATATATGTAACTCAAATTATATTGGAAATGGTTACAAAAAACAATACATAACAAAAAACTCCAAATTTCATCCACAAGAACTCAAAAGAAGACCTGCTCTTCATCACATGTTGAAGGTAGACAATGAAAGGGGTGAGCTCAAATGATTAGTAAGGGTTAAAAATAGCGGAAGCTTGAGTAAAATAATATGGGAATCATAATTAATCTGACATAATCAATACGGCATAGTGAGTAAATGAAAAACTAATGCCATTAATAAACTGAGAATGAAACTGCATCCATAGATTTTTTTTTCATAGTGAAAACCTCATGGATAATAATAATAACTGATAATGAATAAAGAGAATGATTATTAATTGGAAGTTATATATCTGGAACATGAAACCATAATACCATAAAAACAGTTTAGTTCTATGGGTAAAAAGCCATCTGAGTTTTGGAAACAAACTCAAAGGGTCTGTCACCAAACTGTTTTGTCTCATGAGACCTACTGATGCATCAAAGGGATATAGCGGGCCCCACCATCCACTACATGTCCAAATCATTCTTTATACATTTATTAAATACAATAGCAATATGTCCTTTCAATATCCGTATAGAGTAGAGTATACATATTCATCAATATTTCCATAATCAAAATAACTTTCCAAATAAACACCATATATAAAATGGTATACGGTTTAGACAACAAACATATCCATGATATGAGATTATGGATAATTAATATAAATATAATTTCAAATTAAAAGTGATCTAAAGTGGTCAGTAGGTACACCACATAAGGATTATTAGGTGCACAATACAAAGATTGTTACAATGAAAACAGCAGCTGAGATAAAGTCCCTTACCACAATGTAATCGGTCGAACCGTATGACCAGAACTTAATAACCATCAAGTGAATCATTTAATAACATGAGTATAAATAGAATCATGTTATTATATATCAAATGTAAGTACATATATACCAAATATAAGTAATAATTGGCGAACAATGGAAATCTCACAGAAATGAAAGTGAGATGAGAAACCCCTTACACTTTGTAATCAAATGATTCGTATGCCCCACAATTAATAACATAAAAATGATATATTTAATACAATGAAGATAAAAATATTCATGATATGTGACATCAATGGTCATTATACATACACCATACAAATGTATTACTAGTGAATATGGAAAATCTCACGAAAATGGAAGTGAGATGAAGAAACCCTTACCTTAACTCCAAACTTGTTCCGCTCTTGTACTTAAACTTATAGAATATGAAATTATACTTGTTAATAACTTATTTTAGAACCTATTAGACATGTATTTAGTTTTCTATAATCCTGGTTAGTTCATTTATGTCTTTATTGATAAGTTATTGTATTGAATTTCGTCGTTCTGGAGTGTTTGTTTCCTTTATTTTCATATTCGGTTCACTTGTTTTTAAGTAATGAAGTTCATGTGAAATGGTTATAAATTTCCAGGATTATAATTATATATTATTAATGAACATAAATAATTGAGAATGTTCATTTCTATCATTTGGTTACATAGAATGAGGATGAATCATTAGATGACCACCACTTCGATTATTCGGCAGTTTTTGGAATATTATGAACTAGTTTTGTCATATAAATTAATTATATGTACATATTATGGTTCCTGAATATTAATTAGGTTATAACACATACATTATAGTCTGGTTCAACCATGAATATGGTTTCATTACCAGTAATGAAGAATAAATTTAAGAATGAAACTTCGTCGTCCATGAAGGTTATAAATCAAAACCTCATGGACGTCGATTTCATTTATAAAATAAAAGGGAGGGAGTAAGAATATTTATGTTGGTTCTTCCATTCACATGATATAAATACAGTATATAGATGTTACTGGAGTTATCATGATCATTTTGACAGAGGATATGATGAGAGGATAGCAAAAGAATATAAATTGAAATGAATCCAAATGAAAAAGAAGGGTGCTTTACCTCTTGAAATAACCTCCTTGAGAAACTCCTTAAGGGAAGGGGTTTTGGTCTTTTGGAAAGACTAAGATCTTCCTGGTTGTGGGGAGTGACTAGGGAAGGGTAATTGGGCAGAACTTTTAGGAGCTTCAAGGCTTAGAGTAGTGAAGAGATGAGGGAGTGGTGAGGGGTTTTTATAGTGGAGGAGAGAGGTATATTTTGAATATTTAATTCATTATTTTATTATTTCTCTCAAGACAACCAATAGTGTTGTTTCATGTGACCCCTAATAGTAAGATGTGCATGTGAGTTCGAACCAAGTGGCCTTGCATCACTTGTAATGTCATGAATAGTATATTTAACTAATAAATTGAATATACGGTATTTTATTGTATTTCACTATTCATCAACAATTCATGAATTTCAGAAAAATCCCAAAAATTCACCCCTACTATTTTTCAACGTTTATAATTCAAAAGTGAAGTCCATTTTTGAAAAATAATTTTCTAAATATTATTAATTTAACTTTTAAATAAAATCATACTTAATTCAAAAATTAAAAGTTTTAATTCTACAACTACTTCTTTATCACAATGAAAAATTAACCAAGATGTTATTATCTTCTAGCCTTAAGAAAATAAAATTTACTATTAATTAGGGTCATATTAATATTCATATTAATATTCATATTACTATTCATAAGGGTATGTTACTATTCACCAAAAATCAAGTTTGTTCTATCAGATTCCAAATGACTTACTGATCACAACTCTAGATGACCATTTTTCAAAATTCAAAATATGGAATTGTAAAATTTATATTCAATCGCTAGTTTTTGACTATATCCTAAATAACCTAGTGTTGTTTCAAAGGAACACAGTGATGAATAGAATGTATTTAACAGAAACATACCATAAAATGTTTGGGGTGCTACATGAATAATCATATTTTTAGAAAACCAAATCATGTCCACCCTTTAAGTTGTGAGAAAATTAAATCATTCTCACCCTTTAAGTAGTTATTTGTGAAAAAAATCAATCATTTACACCCTTTAAGATGTGAAAAAATCCAATCATGTCAGTGATCTATTATCTCATGAGATATAAAACCTTAACAAGGGAATTTGAGGGTGTTATAGAACCCCACCTCTAAAAATCCATACATATGTGTTCCATTTGAAATCAATAATATATCATATCATGAAAAAACCACTAAAAATGGGTTTTGTAATATTTCTAAAAGGAACCATATAAAACGACTACAAGAATTAGATCAATTTATACCAAAAATTGAATCACCCAAACAGTAGTATTTCATAAGATAATATAGGGATTGATTTATAAAACATAACTCCATAGGATATAATTATTTTATAGTAAAATAGGAAAATGAAATTGAAACTTAAAAGGAGCCTTTATAAAACATTTCATTACCTTATCATAACGATATGAAGTTATGTGTCTCTTTCAAAAGTTATTTATTAAAAGGAAGCATGAAATTTTTTTTAAAATACCTCTTTAAAATATGTCCCTATGATGGATCCTTGAAAATAAATAATAGATAACTTTATATATTTGGAGTGGGAGAGAAAATATATGATAATTGAATTAAAATCCTTTTTAATATTTTAAAATACCTTTACTAAAGCCCGCATCATAAAAAGGAAACTAAAAAGTAATTTTGAAAAGAGTTAAAGAGAAACAATAATTTCACAGGTGATAATAAATATTAAGGTTTTAAAATAATAAATAAAACATTTTTGGAAGAAAAGAATATGGATATGGAGATAAAATAGTCATTAAAGAGTATGTGAATTAATTTTAATAATGGAATACTTTTATGGGAAATAAATTCATCAAATAAGAAGATTTAGATTGAAAATGTAATATTCCCTAGAATGAGAAGAGGTGATATCTTATAAAGTATTAAATATAATAATATAGGAAATATAGAAGAATGGAGTTCTTGAAGTAACAATATAACTCAATAAAATGAAATTGTACTTAACAAAATCTCTTACGGATGAAATAATATTTAAATTTAAAGACCTTGAAAAGTTAAAATGATATGGAATTGTAAGTATATTGAATTTCATGAATGTAATGATAAAATTAATTCATAGTTAATTATATACACAATATAAAATGAAATAAGTGGAATGTATGTCATATGACTCAAAGAGAGAAAGTTGATATGAGAAACCCTAACAAATATCATAATTCATGAAGTAAGAAAATTTTTAAAATAGATTTATGTGATATAAATTGAAATCCTTAGAAAAATAAAAGATTAAAATACAACATAGTACAATAATAGTGCAGAATTTATACAAATTATAATAATGTATTTCAAGAAGAAACATTGTAACTAAAATAATATATATTGAGTTAAAAATTACCTTACGAATTTAGAAACAATTGAATTGAAAGGATGTAAAGGTGGGATTAATGAAAATAATTTTCAATCCCAAGAAATAAAATTAAATAATAATAATAATATAATCAAAATGTTCACTAATTACACCATATAAAATACAAATAGGTGCATAATATGAAAACATGCCTCAATAAAGGGAAATTGAGACAAAACCATTACCTTTTCCCCAGTTTCTAACAATGTGGTTTAACCTCCTATATAATAAACATAACCATATTAATAATTTATTTTATAATAGAATTATTATCTATAACTATTTCTATTCTCTAATTATAATCATTTACTATACATTCATTATCTATTTAATGTTTATTTTCATCCTTAAATATTAGTAATTTAGATTGTTTCACACACGTTTTGTAATACAGAAACTGAGATCCATGCATTGGTTAAAAGTTCACAATTCCCATATTAGAAAAAAAAATTGAAATATTATTTTTAAATTATTTATTCATCCCCATGTTCATTTGATAGTAATTGTGGCTATATTTGGAGAGAATGGGATCCATGACGTCCTTGCTATAAGTAATTTACAGATATCAACATATCAATTTATAATGATTGTTATTTTTTCATATTTTCATAACTATATTAATTATATATATTACTCCTTAAAATCATTTAAATTTATCAAATTTATTTTATAGTGATCAAATGTAATGTGGTTATGAAAATGAAACTCGTCATCTATGGAGCAAGTAGTCTACCCATATGCATGGGAAACATTTTTAATATTTAATGAATGGGAGGTAAAGAAGGTATATAATTATTTTTCTATAAAAACACATAATTATTTATAAATATCTTATATTATCATTAAATACTTGTGATATGGTGATGAAAAATGTAATATGTTGTCCATGGAGGTTGTAGTCTGCCCATACGCACGAATGAAATTTTCATTTTCCAATATATGTAATGGAGGTAGATGATAGTTATTACATAAACATAATAAAATTACATTATACTGATGATATTTATGTAAAAATGTTATTATGGTTAGAATATATTTTTAGGAGGTAGAATAAGAAAAAAATGAATAGAAATGATAAAGTAGTGATTAGAAATTTTTGCCATACTCTTTAGAATAATGCCCTTACAAATTGTGTTATGCCTTTAAATATTAGTATTTTGATGATACTAAGACTTATGAGATGTGTCTAGGATTTTTGGGGTGGTATTTGGTTAGATTTTGATCCAACCAATAGGCTTAAGGTGTGATTATAAGTGGGGTGGTGAAGGTTTCCTTTTATAAGCGAGAAGAGTTTAATTTTTATAATAAGAGATGCATTATCCAATAAAAGTCGCTCCAAAAATGGAAAATATTAGAGAGAAAGTAAGTTTTGGTTGTTCCAAATATTATACACACAAATAAGGGTTATGTTTGGAGATATTTTATGGAATTTCCCCTTAATTTATCTTTTTACCATAATTTAATTTTACCATGGTAATTCATATTTTTTACCATGATAAGTTATTTTTATGACTAAAAAGAAATTTTAATTTTTACATAATTTTAAAATTATAATTTCTAATATGGAAATAAATTTAAAATACAAAATTTCTAAAAGTGATAAAAATTAATTTTAAAATAATAAATGCATAACACATAAGAATAGTTTTAGAAAAAATATAACTTAGTTTTCAAAATGTAAAACATAGTTTTCATATTTAAACATAATTTTTCTAAATATATAATTTTATTTATTGAATACGTATTTGAATAGGAAAAAAGTTTCATAAATTTTTAAGTAGTTTTTATATACTAATGATGTACAAAAAATTATTATATTTTTAAAAAATATATTTTATTCTATTCACCAAAAATAAATACATTTAGAAAAATATAAAACGATCAACCCAATGTAATATTTTATTGATTATTCAAAAAAATAATTTCATTTTTTCAAATTAAGATTCTAAAATATATTAATTTAACTTTTAAATGGAAAAATAAAATATAATGAAGAACTATTTTTATAGGAAAATGACATTTTAAAATATTAATTTTTCTTGTCCTTATTTCCTATAAATTATTAATTTAATTATTATTAATCTATTATATATATCATAAATATATTTTATCATCACTTAACCATAATATATTTAATTTTTTAACATAAAAATTCATAGCATATAAAAAGATAATTTTTAGTAAATTGTATTTTAAAGTTTAAAATGAATTTATTCTTATTAATTGTTTAGTAATAATTATTGGAAGAATGTTAATTTATTTTCATATATATATTATCAATACATTTAACTAAAATCATCTTATATCCATGATTTATTTTTTAAGAATAAAAAATACCCAACACTTTAAAAAATAGTTCTTTAGAAAACACATTTATATTAAATGATATTAACCAAATATATTTAAAATTGATTATTTATATTCTAAAATTTAAATCTTATTATTATATTGAAATTAAAATACATCTTAGAAACTTATCATATCATTATTTAATAATAATATTTAATATGAAATAATAAATATATTTTTATAAAAATATATTTTAATTAAATGTTATATTTTTGTCTCGTTATGTATTTTTGATGAAATATATTATGTTTATATACACAACTTCAGTACACCAATAAGATATATATTCCCCCAATTACCATATTTCTACCAACCGTATTTCCAATGACCATATTTATAATAGTTTGTTTGTATTCCTACATATATACTTATTAAAATAATTCATTCTATTCTCACTTCTTAAGTCATGATTCCCTCTCCATATTAATGATTTTACATAAGTATTTATTTTTCCATGATTTTCTTTCACATTGTTAGTTTAGATCTGAAAACAGTAATTCTCATGGGTGAATATGATCCATGGAATCTACTTGTTTTAAATATATTATTCATTTATATTTATTTACCCTTTTAATTTATTCTTTATTAATGGATGTAATCAACCATAGTATATAATACATGGTTTCATGTTCTTTTATTTTAATGTTTTATCTCAATAAATTGTATCAATGTTCATTTTGTTTTGTTTTTGTATTTGAAGAAAACTATTTAAACATAGTATTTGTTTAAATGTGAATTCATAAAAAATATCATGGTTTTACATTATAGTGTCCCTAGCCTTTTAAACATATCATTACATGATTTTGAGCATAATTAACCATCAAATACAACCATGGATCATAAAGTTTAATGTCTTTTCAAAATTAGGTACATAATTTTAAAACATGAAACCAAAATAAAAACTTCTTTTATTTAATCTATATAATGAGCTCCTAACTTCCATTGAGCTCTTACATCTTCATAGGATGACCGAGGGAATATATGAACAAAAGGGATGTGCTAAAAAGGCCAGTAAGGGAATAAACATAGGAATAAAACATAGTACATGGGTTAGAAGGCATAGCATGATGAAATAAAAGGAATGGATCATGAATAAACATAAGGGAGAATAATATGTATAACATGGGAAAATATAATCATGGAAACATATAAATGTGACAATAACATGAAAGATGACATAATCATGAGTCAAGGCTAACTGCCAAGACCATTTCACATGGTGGACAAAGTCCCATAAAAGAATCAAGTTCACTCCCTATCCCAACATGATATCTCATGAGACTAAACATTACCCAATGCATTTGAGAACTATCTGGGTGTAACCATCATAAAATTTTCATCCATATGTGTGCTACATGAAGAATAAAACATAAACATAAGGGTTACCCATTGAAAGAAATGGGTATCATAATCATGTCATGGGGCATAACAAATTGATGTATAATAAAAGTATCCATGAAAGAATGTATTTAAATCATACATGGACATTAATAAGGTAAAATAGTCATATATAATAATAATTTATTTCCTATTGAAGTGGAAACATGTAGAAATAGTGGTTTATGAAACATTATAAATGAATCATTTTAGTGCGGTTAAAGGAAAATATTAAAGAGCATTTAAAGCGGAAAAGGAATATTTGTTTTCATAAAACCATAATTGAACCAAGATGTTTTTTCATGATAAAATGAGTGATTTTATAAAAATAATTGTGGATTAAAAATATTGTGGATTGACCATGAAAATGGGTAAGAAATATGGAAGTTCCCTTTAATCGGGATTACTTATCGAGAAGACTTGATAAGGGAGCCTTTTTAAAACATGTATTTCCTCATCAATAAAGGACGAACTGATCTGGATACATGATTTTGGAACATATAAATATAATTTATAATAATTATATAAAAATAAGTAAGAATTACATTGGGGTAAGTAGAGAGAAAACATAACCCAAAGGAAAAAAATGGAGGTTCGGAAATAATCCATTATCTTATGTCCAAAACAGTTCTACACTTGATCTTAATGTCTTGGATAATCAGATTAAATCTATTAATTAATTAATTCATATCATTTAATAAATTTATTTGATTTATTATAATTTTATTAAGTTCATTTATGGTCTTTTTGATGGGTTATGCGATTCAATTTCATCATTCGGGTGCATTGGTTTCCTTGGTTTTCATGATCTATTTACTTGTATACATGTACGGAAAATCATGTAAAATGAGAATTGTTGTCCAGAATTAAAGTTACATATTTTTAATGAAAATAAATAATATTAAATTATTATATAATTCATTTGGTAATTTTTGGTGATGATGAGTCATTAGATACGATGTTAGTGATAATCGTTTAGATTATTTTTGTAGTTTTTTGATCATCACAATATAGTTTTGTTTTATTAATTAATATTATGTACATTAAATGGTTAAAACAATACATTGCCTATAATACATAAATTATAATATTTTTTACCTGCAAAAATGGTTCTATGAGAATTCTTGAAGGAGTTAATGGAAATTTAAAACTCGTCGTTCTTGAATGCGATAAATCAACACATCTCGGATGATGCATTCATTTTTAGCACAAAATGGGAGGGGAGAGAAATGATGATGAATTATTATATTAAAATGATAAAATTATATTATATATAATATGCTATAGTTTTCATGACACTTGGATAAGGGGTAAGAAGAGAATAAGAAAATAAAAGAAATTGAAAGAAAATAAAAGAAAAAAAATTATTTTACATCTTGAATTTCTCATTTTTGAGAACCTTCTTAGGAAAAGGGGTTTGATCACTTTTTGAGTCCAAGGGATCTTGTACATGAGGGAGATACTTTGGAAGATTATTGGGTAGAATTTGGAAAAGTCTAAATTCTTGAAAGGTGTGAGGATAAGGGGTGGTGATGGTTAGTATTTATAGGTACAGAGAGGGGTGTTTTCTCGTTGTTTTATTCATTAGTTTGTCTTTTTGCCTCAAGACTATGAATAGTTTGAGAATTATCACTAAATATATTAAAATAATTATTTATAGTTTGAGCTTATGGGCTTACATAATCCATATGTCATCTATGAATCAATCATTCATGAATTTAGCTTTTATCATAAATTATCGTATTTTACTATTCACCAAAAATTCAAGAATTTTTGAAAAATCCCAAAAATTCACCCTTACCATTTATCAGTGTATAGAATTAAAAAATGAGTTCTATTTTATAATAATAATTTTATAATTATTAAAAATTTAATTGTTAATTAAAATCACCATTCACATGGAAAATACTGATTTTAAAATTATAACTGATTTTATAACACTTTGAAAAAATTAATTAAGGTCTCATAAGATTATCTTATAATAATCAGACAACAAAATATTAATTTATGAATCTATTTTAGGAAAATAAATTTTCTTTTAAATCATTATATTAATTATAAAATTGTAAATAAACATTTTTGTTTCACAAAAATAACAAAACTTAATTCATCACTTCCAGAATACTTATTTACTTATACTATGATATAATTATATCATATTTTCATTTATAAGATGCTTAAATTTTTATTATACTTTCATTTGTTTAGTTTACCATTCTATTGGCCAATTTACTATTCATAAGGTTCATAACACTATTCTCATGGTCAAGTTTCTATTTCATTGATATATGTTCTTTAACTTCTATAGATACCTATTATTTCGTTCATTCTTCAGTTTTATTGTGTTTTCTGTGATTTTATGTGATTTATACTATATGGAATATTTATAAAAAAAGTAAATTTTCATTTATAGAATTTTGGGATGTTACATTCTTCCCCCTTAGGAAATTTCACCCTCAAAATTTCGTTTTACAAATTAAGGGAAAAACAGGTGAGGGTAATTATCATATTTACAACCGTTAACTAGAAACTAAAAATAAAATTACGGGTCTTTAATACATATATAATAAAAATATAAAAAGTAAAAAATGAACATAAAAGGATAAAATTGTAAATGAAAAGTATGTTACACCCCAAAACTCTAAAGTACAACTTTGTATTCAATAGCATGTATGACATGAAACACCAAGAGCATAAGGGGATATGATATCCTGAGACTCTAATATATATTTACTATTTTAAATAAATTCAATACATGATATTGCATTTAATGCATGAAACACTGAGTTATCTTTCATTACATACCTAAGAGACCTTCCTCGATAGCATGTGTTACACGCCGGAGTGAGTTTCACAAAATAACAATGTATTATTAAAATATTAGTATTTAATATACCAAACAAGTTCAGGGTCCAAGAATAGCCCATCCCTATCAAAATAATACAAAATAAAAAAGTGTCAGAACAATGGGTATTACAAAGTCAAGAATGAAACACACCACGTGCATCCATATTAACAAACCGAGAGCATAAATTTGGAGCAATAATGGAACATCTCAAAGAGACCGCCATGATTGTATTCTTGTAAAGAGTGTCAGTAACCTAGTTGGACTCTCTGTAAACATGGGTTAAATCCAGCTGAAGACAAATAAGAGTGGGGAGACATGCAAGACATACTGGACACATTATCCCTGGAACATTCTAGGAGCATGTCTTCATGATTTGGACTACTGTGGTAGAGTCAGATTCCACAAAAATATGTGTCCATCCAGATTGGATTGCAAACTTGATGGATTTTTTCATCACCCAAAGATCAGCTTCAATTGCAGATCCAGTGTCAATATAGTGATAAAAACAGCCTTTAACGAAACCATGATGGGTGCAGAAGATGCCACCAAAACCCGACGGGCCTAGTGCTCCTGACGCCGCCCCAACCACGTTCACTTTCATCCATGGTCAGATGGGCGGGATCCATCTAATTGATTTCAACACCATAGGCTTATTCACCCTTCCAAGAACACAGAGAGTCTTCAGAATAATCATATCAGAGAGAGTGTTATTCATGGAACTTTTTGGGATTTTTGAGGCTTCTAACACTTCCCTGTATATCACATTCTGGCCTGCCTTCAATGGTGGAATGTTGTTATAAAAGATAACAATGTTTTGTGCTTTCCAGCAGAAGGTATATGCAGCGCAACAGTGGAAGTCAGTAGCACAAAGATCTGTTCACTATGACTAGAAGCTTTAATTGATCACGTAAATCCATCCAGGTTGTCCAATGTAAAAGAGACACCAAATACAGCCTATAGGTGGTGCCATATCTGTCATGCGTAAGTATAGGAGAAAAATAAGTAACGAACCATTTCATTGTCCTACATACACAGGTAGCATATGGGTACGAGGTGAGTTCCAGTCTTCTATAGAAGATTCTTCATAGGTAATCAAGATTTATAGACACGCCATATCAGTAGGTAGTGAGCGGGAGGAATAAACAGCTTGCTATAATCTCACAACCACAAGGGGTAGGGTTTGATTCATCACACATACTCCTATATTACTCCCTCTTGGTGAAATTTCCATTGGAATGTTGGGTCGATTCTAGAATTACAAAGTCATTATAGTTATAATGTTGAACCTCCAATTTGATTGGAGGGGGAAGGTAGCCTTGCATGTCAGAGTTTTGGTGAAAATCAGCAACGGAGAGGTTTTCCATGAGATAAGGAACATCCATTCTTTCATTTAGAGGTTTGTCCAGCCATCTAGTATTCCACAAGTTACGTTCAGATCTTTGACAGACCAGCCAAGTTGAGCATTATAGAATTACATGGTATGCATATTTGATAGCAAGCCAGATGGAAGAAGTGACATACATGGAGTTCCCATAGTATAGCATAGATAGGAATCTATGGGATAGAAATTTCAGCGATACATCATTGCCAGCTAGAAAATTCCATGCGAACATACTGATAAGAGAATCCTTGAATAATTTTAGATCCTTAATACCCATTCCCCACAAATCAATGGGGTTTGATACATTCCTTCTATGAGAGAGTGATGTGCTTTCTTTAATAAATGGATCCAGTCAAAATATAGTTTTGGATTGGAACTTGAAGTTCCTTAATGAGATTGTGGGGCCATCTATAAATATAGAAGGAATATACAAACTTCGAAATTATCACATTTTTCACTAGAAAAATTCTTCCATCTTGGGAGATATTTTTCCATTTCTAGGTATCCATTTGGGAGATGATTCTAGAACAAATATTTTCATGAGAGACTTATTTAACCCTTCCCCAAAAAAGGGGCACACCAAGATAGATAAACGGAATGGTTTGCTTCTTCACCCCTTGTTTCTGGGATATCCTGTTCTGTCTAGAGATAATCATCCATTTTCCAAACACAATGAAAGATTTTGTTCCAGCTAATCACCTATCCAGAAATATATTCATAGGGAGAAAAGATTTTATAAATACAATAAATTGTACTTTCCCAAAATCAGGATTCCATCGACATAAAGGAGTGAGAGGGGGTGAAATAGTCCCTTAAATCATTAATTTTTCTATATAAACCAGCTTGAACAAGATCATTCAGATAGATTCTTAGGTAGTCTTCATCTAGGGAAAAAAGGAGTCTAGAAAGGGGGTCCCCTTTTCTGACCCCTCTGGAGCAACTAAAATATCTTCTAGGTGACCCATTAATGAGGATTTAAATCAGGAAACTGCTCAGAATGGTAAATACCACAATAATGAAGGACTCAGAGAAGCCATGTTTCCTAAAAATCTTTAATAATAATTTCCAACTAATGGTATCATAGGCCTTCAAAATATCTAACTTAAGAGAAAGGCTTCCCTTCTTTACTTTCTTTCTTATAATGTTGACACATTCTGATACTGTAAGAAGACAGGTCTGAATGTTTCTTCTGAGCACAAAACCAATTTGGTTGGGGTAATTAACTCACTAGAAATGTGGCCAAGCCTTAAGGCAATGATTTTGCTGATGACTTTATGTATTGTGTTCCTAATAGCCACTGGCCTAAAGTCCTTGATATCCAAGGAATTTTTCTTTTTTGGAAGCAGGGTAATGAAAAAGGAATTGACACCATAGGGCAGTGATGCATGATTGAAGAATTATCTCTCATTATTTATAACCTCATGATGCCCAATGCCCCAATAGAATATAAATAATTTATTTGTAAACTCATTGGGCCTAGCTACACTGTTGATATTTGAGGAGGAGAGAGAAATCATGATCTCATTCTCCGTTGGGACAGCAACCAGAATCTGATTATACTGTGTACCAATAGAGGGCTGGACATTATCAAGAAGTTGAAGCGGACCATGAATCCCTTTCTCAGAGTAAAGGTCATCAACGTAGCTTAACACAACATTGGCGAATTCGGCCTATGAACTATATAAATACCCATTGATTTTAATCAAAGTAACACTTCTATGTGTTTTATTCTCTCTATGAAAATAGTGGGAAAACATTGATTTCATGTCCCCTTCATTCAACTATTGGACATTTTATTTCCCCTTGGCTATTCTCTTCTATGGGTTGAGAAGGACATCAAGGCATGAAAGGTCTTGAATCTCATCTCGGGATGGGATATACTGGTTCTGACATGCATTTTGGAATTGTAAGAGGTGTTGTTCAGCATCCCTGGTATCGTTTTCAAAATTTGAAAATGAAGCTTTGCTCTATTCCTTAAGATTTTTTTTGTACATGTTTCATCTTGCTAGCCAGGATTTCATGGGGGCTGTCAATGGCCTCTGGTGTCCAAGCATCATAAATGATCTCACTGTATCCAGGCACAACAAGCCAAGCATTGTTGAACCTAAATGGAAGAGGAGAAGATCTATGATGACTATAACTAATGTCCACTAAAATAGGGTTGTGATCTGAGTGGCACTTAGGCAAAGTCATCCCTAAGACCACAATCGCATCATGTATATCATCAATTTTGAGAAAGCATCTATATATTTTGCTGGCTTAATGCCCATTGAGAGTGTACTGACTCCATGTGAAATTTTCACCCACAATTGGGACTTCAGTCAAGTGAAAAATATCAATACATGAGAAAAAATCAGTGGCTTCCAATCTGTTAAATTGAGTGACAGTTTTCTCATCTAGCCTAAGAATGGTATTAAAGTCACACATAGCAACCCAGTTGTGGGACACTTGGGAAGAAATTGTTTCAAAGTCTCACCATAGGACCCTTATTTTGATATAAAAGTTGGATTTATAAACCAATGAAAAGGTGTTGAAAATTCCTTGAATTTCAATAGCAACTGAGGCAACCTGTTGATTCCTGGTTCAAGAGTGAAGATTTATGCTATCATGCTTGAAGATACATAGAGATTCAACCCCATTGTCACTCAAATTCTATGAGACAAATGAATATCTAAGATATTCCCATTTAAAAGCAAATCATTTATCAAAAATCATTTTAAATTCCGCTAAATAAGTTTTTAATGGTTTGGTGGTCATAATGAAATGACTCAGATCCTTAATCGCGGGATATTTCCCAATACTTTGACAATTCCAAAATAGGATCTTCATTTAGAAAGGTTTGTTTTTCCTCTAGTGTGAGTCCCTTCCCTCCTTGGTGCTTACACCATTTTATTCTTGTTATTCCCCTCTCCCTTCTCTTTATGAAGCTCTTCCCCCAAGTATATAGAAGCATTCTCAGAATAGTTGGATAAAAGATTCGAAGAATCATTGCAATCATCAGCCCAAAGCTTACCACTAATTGGGGTGAATCTGTTTTGAGAGTGATTAATTCCCAAGGGGGATCTTGGGGTGTCCTCTTAGTAGCTTTCATACTAGGGACTTCAGATAAAGGTTCATCCATCCTCTGGTGGGGAATTTTTTCAATTTATGAGGCCTTAGCAGAATCACTCCAATAAGTTTCTATGTCGGATGATGGCAGACGTATTGACATCAAGATATTGTCCTCAGGCACCTTGCCTGCCCCTCAGCCTTGTTCATCTAAAGCCTCTTTCACATTGAAAATAATTGTGGTGTCATGAGATGGAGATACTTGTCTAGCCTTAGGACTGTACATGTCCATATCACCCATATTTATCTGCTGCTCAGAACTGGGCTCACTCATGCTGCCTACACTTATCTGTTGTTGCTGACCGTGGGGTTGGAACATAGAGGGGTTTTCCTACTCCTGTTGAATAGATTGAATGGTTGGAATTTCCCCATTAAACCCTATAGGGATTAAGTTCTGATCCTGTGTACAAGTTTCATCACCCAGGATCTCAGGGGGGGGACTAGATAATGAGCAATCCTCCTTACCGGCAGCTATAAAATGCACAGCAGTAGCAGTACGTGTTGGGGTTTTACTTCCCAAACAAAATGAGTCATCCATTTCAATCATCCTTATATTTGTGTCAAAATACAGAACATTAAGATCTTCGACAACCTTCTCAATTTCCACCATTCTAGCAACATCTGCCATCTCTGGATCCAGCTCAAGGGCCTCTTCTAAAATAGACAAAATCTATGAAGGGGTGCCACCTTCCTCGAGGTGAGATTCACTCATAATGGAAGAAAAACCAATGCCATAATAGATTTTATGCTTCCCTTTATCATTATCATAGTTCTTTCTACAGGATTTCTCATCATGTCTAGTGTTTGAAGAGCTACAAAATTTGGACTGATTGCATTTATGGACCGTATGGCCAAATACACTATAATCTGTATAAAACTTAGTATTCCTTACATAGAGTATTTTCAAATTAAAACTATCATCCCTTGTGTTAAGAACCACTTCTTCAACCATAGTAGTGGTTGTATCCACCTCAACCAGTACACAAGAAAAGTGCCCAAAACGTGGAGTATCCATTTGTTTATCAATCATAATTGGATTTCCGACAGAAGAGGAAATATCCTATAGAATTTTTGGTTTCAAATAAATCCAATGTAACCTGCATATTCGGATCTAGATCAACGTATGAGTGTTCCTCACATTAAGTTGGTCAAAGTTGCGGTCCCATTCCTGTATCCTATGAATTCCAGGTCTCAAGGGGGGATGGCACCGAAACTCCATGCACGGCTCTTCATCTCATTAGATGGGAAGACTATGTTATTATACCCCTACCCATTGCAGTCATACGCCAATCCCCAAAACCCTGGGTCTCTGAAACTGTATTAACAAGATCTTCAAACCTCCATGCCTTCTCACCCTTCGGCGTTAAAACCCTCGCAATGATAAAGAACTTGCGAATGCTGATCCTCTCTTCGAAGGCCTCCTGGTTGGTAGAGACATGTGAAACCCGGCTTTTCCCAATAATTCTTCCCGGAGAAGGAAGGCTAAGATCATAGAAGACCATGGCCGCAACTAATTTAACAACTTTCATAAAACTTTTCATTAGTCCAGAGGACTCCACGGGTGCCCCACCACTGAGTGTCCGATCTTTCCTAGGAGCATAGCGATCAAATACTTCTTGTGTCCCACACAATTGACCCGAGTAGGATCAATCCCTGGCCTAGGGTTCACATCATCAGATCCAATCTACGCATGCTTTCCCTAGTTTCCCCTTGCTCCGTCATTCGACTTCCTTCCCCTTAATAAATCATTAGTATTTAATATAATATGAAATAAACTATCTGTTATTTTAATATGAATAGTATTAACTAACTTACAATTTTTTTTATTTAAGGAAATATAAAATGAATTCATTGGTTATCAACTAATAAGAAATGAAAATAATAAACAATTGGATATAAAAATAAATATTATAATTTTTATGATTCCAAAAGAGTTTTGTCTTAATAAATATAACTAATTATAACAATTGAATGATTTTAATGAAATATATATGTTATATATTCAATCCAATACTTTTTATATTCATTTGATTGATTTGATAAGCATAAGATAAGTTTAAACCCAATTTTACACGTTATTTTTATTTTTAATGCCTTTTAATGGCGCACATATTATAAATATGAATTTTGAAACATTTATAAATTTAATTTGATAAAATAAACTTCATTTTAGAATTCATAACATAAAAATTATCTTATGGTGAATTTTTGTTATTTTTCTGAGAAACTTCACTTTTTGATAAATAGTGAAAATATTGCATTTTAGGCAAAACACTATCATTTGATTTAAATAATTATTAATGTTAAATTATATTTTAAATTTGTTTTAAAGTCAAATTAGATCAATTGTACATATATTAAAAAAATTAGTTCAGTAATATCATGTTCACATTGAAATTGAATATAAAAACCTAACAATCTTTTAAACATTTCCCTACTAAAACAAGTTAAACCGTATGTCTATAAGATTTGTTGTAACGCCCCGACCCTAGTTACCTAGAGTCGGTGCCTTATTACATAACATTGACATCATCACAAAAGATCAAGTCTCGAAAAACCGATTAGTTTAGTAGCTTTGGAAGTACTAGATACATTCATAAGGTTCACATTACATCATAAAATGGAAAACTACAACAACTTTGTTTCCAAAGACAACACTTAGATCTCATACACTATCCCTGCAGGTCAGTCATAATATACTTCTTTGCATCCTGGGAAAAATAAAACATAGAAAGGGGTGAGCTCAGATGCTCAGTAAGGATAACAATATAGAGGAAACTTTCATAAATAAGCATAAATATTTAAGGCAATGTATAAAACTAAAACAAAATCCTTTTAAACTTAAACTTCAACATAATATAACAAAGATAAAAATCAAATAATTTCATTTACTTATTCACATTAATATTCTACTAGTCGAATAATCACATGCAATATCAATAGCCACTTTCATAATGATGTAATGCATAATGCCAGACTTTCATAACCACATGGTCAAAGCCTTGTGCCAAGACTGCAAATAAAATTTTTTCAATGCCTTTTTCCAAGACACTAGTTTGTCTCATGAGACCTACCGATGCATCGAGTAGCTATAGCGGGCTTCACCCGTCACTTACTAAGTCCAATGCATTCCTCATATGAAAAGGTTTAAACATAACATAAACATTCGTATTAAAACTAGCATACGAAATGTCAAAACTTTATCCATAAACCATGAATAGTTTAAAAATAACACATCCATAGTCAAACATATCACAAAACCTTCAATATAATATGAAAGTTTTGTATCATAATAAATCAACATCAAAAAAGCTTAAAATTCCTCAAAGGATGTTGACATAGATGAAATCAAAACCTTTTTAGAGAAATATCTCTTTCTATTTTGAAATATTTTAAAATTTATATGATCATAAAAGAAAAAAATTACTTTCAAAATATTCTTATAAGCTTGTAAGGGAAGATTTGATGATGTTATAACGGCGGAAAATATTCGTACTCACCGTATAAGTTAAAAAAGTCATTCATACCTTCGTTTTGCCGAAAAGGTTATAAATTACCTTGTTTGGAAAACGATGGAAAGATTCCTTTAAAAAACATCTTATAAAAAGTCAAATAGGGGTATAAATAACATTATCCCATAGTCTAGTAAATATTAAAAATGTATTGAAATACATTTTTAAGAAAACACGGATTTGGATGATAAAGAGGTCTTGGTAGATACTTACGTAAAAATAACCTCAGATAATAAAGGGATTGTGAAATTAACCCTTACCTTATACTTTTCCTTGGTCGATGGTAGGTTAACCTCCTGTATAATGGTGAAATAATTGTTTTTAAATTATACAAGAATCATATACATTAATATGATATCATATATGATCTTTTAACATTGCTTTGTTAATAACATCTTAGTATTATCGTTGTTTCGGGTGCTAACTGATTCATTTTCCTTTATATGCTTTGTTACGTATGTAATGTTTGTTATAGATAGGATGTATCTTATTCAAATTCAGAATAATATTCGGTCTTTAAAAATTATTTTTAATCATCTAATGAAAATTAGTCTTGAATGGATTACGACGAGGAATGAATCTCATCGTGTTCATGGAGACGGTAATCCGTACGTACGCACGAGCAACAATATCATTATTTTGATATTAAAATAATATATAATTGGATGGGATATCATATATACAGAATAATTACCATGTTATATTTATTGTTTACATCAATTACACATCATTATTATACTCATCCAAATAATAACGTATTGAATAACAATTACACCACGACGTGGAGACGGTAAGCCGTACGTACGCACGTATGGTGACATGTCATTCAAAGGATGGATAGAATAATGAATATGATTGTTCCATATTTATAATAATATTAAAGTATATAGAAGATACTAGGGTTATTATTTTATAATGGAAACAACAAAGAAAGAGGAAGTGGAAGAAGAAAGGAACTTGAAAGAGATGATGAAATATTTGGCTCTTCTTCGGGTTCTTCCTTTTGATTTGATCAAAAGGGCCCCATAGGTTGGCATTATGACTAAATAAATTACTATAGGATGAATGGAGGACAGTTCATAGGGTATTTGGACAGAGGTTGGACGAGACAAATGTCTTTGAAGGTGTGAATTAGAGAGAAGGGGGAGTGCCCTTTTATAAGAGGGGTGAAGGGCACCTTAAAAAAAGCAAGAAATATTATTTTATAATAAAATCATTTTCGGTTTCTAATGGATCCAAAAGGAATTATTTAAAGTCTAAGGTGGGTATTAGTCCCAAAATACTCAACCAATAGGTTTTAGATAGGATTGGGTTACTATATTAACTTTATCTTTTAAATTTAACTCTTTGTTAAATAGTTTGACATTTACCATGTCTCTTTGTATTTTTATATTATATGGTTAATAAACTTACTATATACTTCCAAGTGAACCCCAAGTGGTTCATTAATGATACAACTATCATTACATAGGTCTTTTGGCAGAACCTTAGATTTTTAGGAATAGAATATCAATTAATAATATAATATTTTTTTTAAAAACACTTTTTTGTCAATTTTGACACTATTTGGTATTTTTTTCTAAATTCATAACAGCATTATTACATCAAAAAAATTGATCTAACCAACCCTAATATGTAATATTAACCTAGAAAATTAGTGTAATTCATAAAAAGTCTCAAATTACATTTATTTGGATATTTATAATATCAATTATTTTAATCATTCATTAATATGGTAATTACAGCATCATCATTGTGTCATAAATAAATTTAATTATTAAATGTCTAAAAAATATAAATAAAATAACATTATGTAGGAAATATTTTTATCTTTCTAATAAATATTTATAGTCGAATTTATCTTATGTGTAACCCTATATTAAAAATGGTTTAGTTATTAAACATTGATTTTAACACTTTTAACACTTATTGGAATTAAATAATAATAAATGTCCTAATCTAATCCAAATGGACCTAAAGAATCATATTTTATTCCTAGCATTGTTTTTGTTCGAATTAAACTTATCCAATATAATTAGGTCATGTGTCAGGATAATAATTATGTCATTTTTACCCTTAATTACCCTATTTACTTTTAACCGTGGTAAATAAAAGTAAAAAGTTACTATTCACCAAAAATTATTTTAATCTTATTGAATCACATTTCACCAACTGATATCAACCGTGTCTCTCGGATTTTTGAAATTCAACTCATAGAAGCGGTAAAATTAAGTTTTATGTAAATTTGCAAATGCTCCTAAGAGGTGGGTAAAAGACGGAAAAAAAGTTCAATAAAATTTTTATATATATAAAATTATTATAAACTGACTCCAATTAATTACATTGAAATTATATAGATATTATGTATATATTTTAACATAAAACAAATTTAAATAAAATAAATAATTATTTAAATAAAAATTCTATTTTAAACTATAACTTAGTGTTTTTTACTATTCATCAAAAATTGAATGTTTCCAGAAAAATACCAAAAATTCACCCTAACATAATTTTGATATTCCAAATCCAAAAATGAAGTCCATTTTGAAGGATAAAATTTATAAAATTTCAAAAAGTGGGTATTACTATTCATAATGGCTAGTTTGATTGGTTGTGGTGTGTTAGAACTCGAAGTTGCGTACAACACACGCTATTGTATTGTTCAAAGAGAAGCATACCGTGGAAGCTTGGGTGTTACATTCTCCCCTCCTTCAAATAATTTCATTCTCGAAATTTCTAGAATATTACTACATAAAAAGACGTGGGTGGTTCTTCATCATATGTTCCTCAGGTTCCCACGTTGCCTCTTCCATCTTATTGTTTCTCCATCGAACTTTTACCAGACGAGTCGTCCAGATTTTCATCACTTGTTCTCTCATTTCAAGAACCTTGAAAAGCTCTTTGCAATAAGAAAGATCAGGTTCCAGCTCTAATTCCTCATAGGTAAGTACATGCATTGGGTCAGACATGTATTTTCTTAACAGTGATATGTAGAACACATCATGAACTTTGGAGAGACTTGGCAGCATTGCCAAATGGTAATCTACAGTCCCAATTCGTTCTAGAATTTTGAAAGGTCTGATGTACCCGAGACTCAATTTACCCATCTTACCAAAATGTATAACACCCTTCCATGGAGATACCTTAATGAAAACATGATCTCCTACCTAAAATTCCAAATTATTCCTTCGGTTATCAGCATATCTCTTCTACATACTTTGAGATGCTTCGATGTGGTTTTGGATTACCTTCACCTTTTCCATCATTTCCTTCACCAGTTCAGGGCCTATGAGTTTTCTTTCACCAACATCATCCCAATTGTTTGGTGTGTGACATCTCTTTCCGTATAACGCTTCATTAGGTGTCATCTGAATACTTGAATGGAAGATATTGATATAGGAAAATTCTACAAGAGTTAAATATTGATCCCACATACCTTGAAAGTCAAGTGAGGATGATCTCAACATGTCTTCTAAGGTTTGAATAGTCCGTTCTAATGGTCCATCAGTTTGGGGGTGGTAGGCAGTGCTCAAAAAAAGTTCATAATCCAGGGATTTCGGAAGACTTTTCTAGAATCTTGATGTAAAAAGTGGATCACGATCAGAAACAATCGATAGTGGTACTCCATAAAGTCTTACAACATCATTAATATATAGTCTTTCCAATTGTTAAAGTGGTAAATCTTCTCTTACACCAAGAAAATGTGCTGACTTGGTAAGACGATCAACAATGACCCATATTGCATCATTCATTCTAGGAGTCTTTGGTAGTCCCCTGACAAAGTCTATCGTAATATTATCCCATTTCCACTTAGGTATGGGAAGAGGTTGCATGACTCCTCCAGGTTGTTTCCTTCCAGCTTTCACATAGTGAAAAACCATACATCTTGACACAAAATCCGCAATCTCCCTCTTCGTGTTGTCCCATCAAAAATGTTCCTTCAAATATCTATACATCTTAGTTCTACTAGGGTGTATAATGAAATAGGAACTATGAGAATCATACAACAATTACCTTTTTAGATCAGGTATATCAGGAACACAAAGTCTCTTCCTAAATTTCAAAATTCCATTTTCATACACAAAGTCACTCAATCTCCCATCATTCATAGCTTTAATCTTCTTTGGACACTCTTCATCACCAGTTTGAGAACTCTTTATCCTTTCTAGTAATGATGGTTTGGCAACCATTTGAAAAATTATTGATGATACACCGTCCATGGTGATTCCCATATCCATCTTTACTAGATCCATGTATATAGGATCCTTTTCAACTCTCATCTTGTTCATAACTCCCTGATCTTTTCTGCTCAAAGCATCTGCCACATTATTTCCCTTCCCCGAGTGGTAGTGTATCATGAAATCATAATACTTGAGTAATTCAAGCCATCTCCTTTGCCTCATGTTGAGTTCTTTCTATGATAAAATATACTTCGAACTCTTGTGATCGGTATATATCTAACATTTTTCACCATAGGGATAATGTCTCCATATCTTTAAAGCAAATATTACAGCTGATAACTCAAGATCATGAGTAGGACAGTTTTGATCATGAATTTTTAGGTATCGTGATGCATAAGAAATAACCCTATCATTCTGCATAAGGAAAAAACCAAGTCCTTTCTTTGACGCATCACTATAAATAACAAACCCATCATTCCCCGATGGTAGAGTCAATATAGGAGCATTGAATAATATTTTCTTAAATTATTTAAAACATTCTTCACATTATTTTGTATAAAAAAATTTCACCCCTTTACGTGTGAGCTTGGTTAATGGGTTAGCCAATCGGGCAAAATTCTGGGCAAAACGCCGATAATAATCTGCTAAACCAATAAAACTGCATACCTTAGTAATACTTGTCGGTGCTGGCCATTCTTGAATTGCTATTTTATTAGAAGGATCAATGGAGATTCCATCTATAGAGATGATATGACCATAAAAAGAAATCTCATGAAGCCAGAATTAACACATGCTAAAATTCTCATATAATTCATGTCTTCTAAGAGTCTTTAGGATAACACGCAAGTTATTTTCATGATATTCATATCTTTTGGAGTATACCAAGATATAATCAATAAATACCACTACAATGTCATCAAGATATTCCTTGAAAACTCTATTCCTTATATCCATGAAAACAGAGGGTGCATTAGTAAATCCAAAAGTCATTACTATAAACTCATAATGCCTGTACCTGGTTCGAAATGCTGTTTTCAGAATGTCTTCCTTCTTCACACAAAACTATTGATATCCAGATCGAAGGTCAATATTTGAAAAGTAATGATCTCCATAAAGTTGGTTGAATAAATCACCAATGTGAGGTATGGTATACTTGTTCTTTATTGTTATAGCATTGATCTCCATGTAGTCAATGCACATCCTCATAGATCAATCTTTATTCTTAACAAAAAGGACAGGGGATCCCCATGGAGAAAAACTAGGGAGAATAAATCCCTTATTACCAAATTCCTCTAGGTTTTTATTTAGTTCCACTAATTCCACAGTGGCCATTCTATAAGGGGTCTTTGATATGGGCCTTAAACCAAGAATTAAATCAATGGAAAACACAATTTCACATTCTATAGGATGTCCATGAAGATCTTCTGGAAACACATCAACTGTTGGAACCATGCCTGTTCTATGCAGAAATTGGAGTTTGGTTTGTGTTTGTTGTCAATCCTCAGTAGAAGTTCTGAATGTGTGCCAGCAAAGTGATCATACAGTTCAAGCAGACAACAGTATTGAAGGTGGCGCTGTTTCCCAGTGTTTGCCAATTTTTTAGTCCTCAAAATCGGAAAATGAAGACATGGATGGTCTACAAAAGGAGGTGCGCACTAAGAGGAAGGCTTGCATGAAAAATAAGAGGCTTGCGCGAAATACTTAAGTTGGGCGCGGAAAACAGCGGGATGCGCGAAATAGTTTTTCGCTCAAACAGTGTTTCGAAATCAGAGAGGTGAAAAATGGCAAAGGCATGGGCTGCGCGGAAAATAAGGGATGTGCGCGAAATACATGAGTTAGGCGCGAAAACAGCGTGGTGCGTGAAATAGCGGAGCAAAATTTTTCGCGCAAATAGTGTTTCGAATTCACACCATCGAAAAATGGCAAAGGCATGAGCTGCGCGAAATATCTGGAGACGTGCGCGGAAAAATGATACCTGCACAAAATATTACGCGCCAGATGAGAGGTTTTCCGTGCCGAAGGGGATTTTGCGCGTGGGGGTATCAGATGCCTATAAATATGAGGTGACCCTCTTGTTTTGATTGACTGAAGACTTAGAGAGGATTTGTGGTCTGGTGCACAAAAAGGATCGCATAAAGGAGCTTGCGCGAAATATTTGGAGTTGCGCGAAAAAGGGGATTTTTGCGCGAAATATTTTTCCGCACCAAAAGAAAATGTTGCGCGCAATAGGATGATTTTGCGCGCAAATGGTTGGTGTCTCGCATATTTTTCAGTAAGGTTTGTCTGCACGTTTTGGTTATCCAGTTCAGTGGTTCTGTGCGTTCTAGTGCATCTCTTCCGGACTTCGATGCAAGCAGAGTCTCGTGCTGAGCAGAGGCAAAGACATTAATGCAAATTTATTGAAGAGACCTTCACGTCTATAAACTGAGTGAGACTTCACCAACGGCAGTGAGCCAGGGGGAGTCAACGGGAGTGACCCGAGGGAAGCAGTGAGCTATCCCTAAACCTTATGTAAAGGCAGTGAGCCTGAGACAGAGTGTCTGTACCTGAACTTTTGTATCCGCAGCTAGTGAAGCATAGTGGATTTAGGTACGACCGACAACCTGTCGGCGTATGCTCCTTGGACGTAGCCCTTAGTGGTGAACCAAGTAAAAT
This sequence comes from Viscum album, assembly GCA_963277665.1. Lineage (NCBI taxonomy): Eukaryota > Viridiplantae > Streptophyta > Magnoliopsida > Santalales > Viscaceae > Viscum > Viscum album. The sequence goes on from OY728128.1 coordinate 333,745,033, forward strand.
TTGTTGTGTCATCTCTCTGCATGTGAATGTTTAATTGCTGATCATATCCATCATACAGGTTTAAGTAGTTCCTGCCAACGTGGGAACAAGATCCACAACTTTAAGAAGAAAAAGTTGCCACCCTGATTCACCCCTCCCCTCTCAGGGTGTCCCGGGGTCCTTCAAGTGGTATCGAAGGGAGGTTACTGGTCTTGAATCTGTCCTTTGTCGCCATGGAGAATGCATCCAATGTGAGGGGAGTCCCTCTCTTTGATGGAAATAATTTTCAGATTTGGAAGAATAGGATGCGATCTCATCTAATATCTCTTGGAATGGAAGTTTTGTTTTCTATTGTGCAAGGAATACAAGCCACTGATCAAACAGGACTGGCTATGACTGACACAGACATGAAAATTCTTGATGTAGATTCTAAAGCTCAAAATGCACTCACCACAACTCTTTCTGATCAGATATATCTAAAGGTGATGAGTTGCACTTCAGCAAAGTCTATGTGGGATAAACTTGAAAACATTTATGAAGGAGATAGCAAGGTAAAGGAGGCAAAACTTCAGGTTTTACATAACAGGTTTGACGACCTAAAGATGCATCCCAATGAAAATGCAGATTCATTTTTTAATCGAATTACTGAAGTAGTGGGAGCAATTCGAGGTCTTGGAGAAGAAATCAAAGACATTGATATCGTTAATAAAATCTTGAGAATACTTCCTCCCATGTACAATGCAAAGGTGTCAGCCCTCGAAGAAAGAGATCTATCCAAACTTTCTCTGGATGATTTGTTAAGTAGTTTAGTGGCATATGAGAAGAGAGTCAAACCTGAAGATGCCACGACTCGCATGAGCAAAGAAATGGCATTCAAAGCCATGGAAAAACTGAAAATTTCAGAAGATAGTAGTGGTGATGATGACGAAGAAAAATAAATTCTTTCCCTCATCGCGAAGAAGCTGAAAAAGGGAAAAGGTAAATTTAGAGGTAAGTTACCTCTTGCATGTTTCCGTTGTGGAAGAGTTGGGCACATTGCCTCTCAGTGCCAAAGAAAGTTGGATAATGATGAGAGCGAAGCTAAAGACATTGAAAAGCCTTGAAAAAGGTTTTTCAAAAAGGGTGATTTCAAATCTGGAAAGAAAATGCAGAGGAAGAACTTTGTCTGTGAGGAAGAAGATGATGATATTGAATTCTGTGAGGAAGAAGAACCAGAATTTAAAACTGAAAAACATGCTTCCATGATGGCTACCACTGAAATATCAGATTCTTCAATCAATAAAGGCATAGATAATCAGACTACTGCTCTTGATAATCCAAAGGTTCAAATTAAGGATGCTTTCTCCAAGCTTGAGAGTAAATGTAAGAAATGTAATAAGTGGAAGGAAATGGTCAAAGAGTCATCAGAATATGTTGATGAACTTGAAGCTGAAATTGAACGTCTGGAAGAGTTTGTGAAAGTTCAGTCTAAAATCATTGAAAGCAATGATGATGTATTGGATCTTAAGCTAAGAATTGAAGAGCAGGTAAAGGTCATCAATGACCTCACCTCAAGACTGGAAGAAAAGTACAAGACTACTGAGGGTCTTGAGGAGGAAATTGTTACTCTTAGGAGTAAACTTGAGACCGAATCTTTTTCAAAAGAATCAAGGAAGAAAATACAACCTAGAAGATTCTCAGATGCTGAATTATTGTCAAGAGCCAAATGTGGTTCTGATGGAGTTGAAAAAATCTTGAGCGTTCAAAGACCCGCCTGCATGGGAAAGCGTGGAATTGGATGTGAAGCTGAGACATCAACTGCTGGAAATAAAGAAATCCAAAAGAAAGACAAAACGAAGGTTGAACATGTTGAAACATTGTCTGAAGTGCTGAAAAAGGAACCCTCAATCCAAACTAGAAGGATAACTGACAATTACCATCAAACATTTAGAAATGATAGGCAGTTCAACTACTCTCACAAGGATGAAGGTATGAGGAGAAATTCAGGTGTGAAGACATTCCCTCACATGAAGTGTCAGTTCTGTGGCTATCTGGGCCATACTATGTCATATTGCGAAGAGGAAAGGAGTTACTTTAATGGAGAAGATCTGGGAAATCAACAAAGGAGACCGATTTCATATCCTCCATCTTATAGAAGAAATATATTCTATGGTTACTGTTTTAATTGTTCTAACTTTGGCCATAAAGCTATGTTTTGCAGGCAGCGGTATGACAAGAGAAATTCATACAACACCCAAAGACGGGACAGGGTTCATCCTCCTGATGATGTTGTTCTCACAAATAGTTTTTCTCTTCTGGAAGAAGATTATGGGTATGAAGACTCAGATTATGTGGAAGAAAGTTTTAAAAGGCCATCAGTGTCTTATGGTCAATCCAATATCCCATGGAAAGAAAAGAAGAAAATCGAGAAATCCAATCTTGCGGAAGTAGACCTCAAAGCTACAAAGAGTAGCAGCACCTGGATTCTTGATAGTGGATGTTCTTCCCATATGACAGGAAATGCTGACCTTCTGAAGAACATTGAAAAGAAGGTTGATGGAACAGTACGGTTTGGTAACGATGGCGCTTTGAAGATTAAAGGCAGTGGGAATACTACTCTCACCAACAGAGAGCTGAAAAAGACTGAAGTTCTTTATGTGGACGGTCTAGGCCATAATCTCCTCAGTGTAAGTAAACTCTGTGACTCAGGGCTCATAGTAACCTTCAATCAAAAAGGCTGCACTATAAAAGGAAAAACAGGGAATTCTCTTATGAAAGGTTGTAGAACAGATGGAAACTTATATCAGGTTGACAGCAAAGTGAACTCTTGTTACTTGTCTGTTGACGAAGAAAACAATTTATGGCATCGAAGGCTGGGGCACATTAACCAACAATACATGGAAAAGATATCTAAGTTGAAGATAGTCATGGATATTCCCATTCTAAAACGCGAACGGGAAAAATCTTGTGATGCCTGTATTCGTGGGAAGCTGGTCTGTAATTCGTATCGTCCAAAGAAGAAAAGGGCATCACATCTTCTTGATCTCATTCACACTGATGTATGTGGACCAATAAATGTTGCTGGAACCTATGGAGAGAGGTACTTCGTCCTTTTCATTGATGATTATAGTAGAATGGCTTGTGTAATGGTGATTCACAGGAAGCGACAAGTACTTGATTGCATGAAAACTTATCGCCGAATTGCCGAGAATGATACTAGATGGTCAATAAAAGTCATACGATCAGACAATGGAGGGGAATACACATCCATTGAGTTTGAAAATTACCTAGAGAAACATGGAATACAGCATGAGGTAGCTGCTGTGAGAACTCCACAACAAAATGGAGTTGTTGAGCGTCGAAATCGACAGGTCAACAATATGGACAGGACTATGTTGATTGAGAGTGGTATCTCTCGCCATTACTGGAAGGAGGTTGTTGAAGCTGCAGTTCACATTCAGAATCGAACAGGGCTCTACATGGGAGAAACGAAGACACCGTATGAATTATGGCATGGAAGGAAGCCTTCTTTGAAATACTTTCGGGTTTTTGAAAGCAAATGTTTCATCCGGAATAAAGAAGGAAACCAAGGAAAGTATGGTGACAATGCTGATGAAGGAATTTTTCTTGGGTATCCAATGAACAGTAAAGCTTACAAGTGTTTCAATAAACGCTTGGGGAAGATTGTGGTAAGCAGTGATGTTAAGATAATTGAAGAGAAAACCACAAATGCTTCAAGGACGCCATATGCGGATGTGATAGACAATCAGGAAGAAAGTAAACGTGAAGAAAACACAAATGCAGAGATAGAGGAAGTTGTTCAAAACTCTCAGCAGTCACATCATGATGTTGACTCAGAAGAAGAATCAGAAGAAGAAACTATGGCTGAAAAGAATACTACTGAACCTCTCAGGAGAAACCGAAGAGCTGAGATTGATCCATCCAACATAATTGGGGACATGAATGCACCCACTCAAACAAGGAGGATGAGAAATAACACACCTTCTACATTTCTATCAGTTGTAGAGCCAACCTCATTTGAAGAAGCTGCAATGGATGAATCCTGGGTGAAAGCCATGAATGAAGAGTTAGATCAGATTGACAAAAATCAGACGTGGGATTTGGTCCAGAGACCCAAAGGTCACAATGTGATTAGCACCAAATGGATTTTCAAGAACAAGTTTGATGAGCATGGCAATGTTATCAGAAACAAGGCTCGACTGGTATGTAAAGGGTATTCTCAGATTGAAGGTGTTGATGTTGAAGAAACCTTTGCTCTAGTGGCTAGATTGGAGTCAATCAGGCTATTCCTTTCCATGGATCTCCAAAGAGGATATAAAGTATATCAAATGGATGTCAAGACAACATTCTTAAATGGTGTACTCGAAGAAGAAGTCTACATTGAGCAACCAGTGGGTTTTCTTCTTGGTGCTGATGAATCAAAGGTCTGCAAGCTAAAGAAAGCACTTTATGGATTAAAACAGGCACCAAGGGCATGATATTCTAGACTATATTCATATCTCAAAAAGTTGGAATTCAAAAGAGGAGGAGTTGATCACAATCTCTATGTGAAGAATTCTCCAAAAGATTAGTTCATGGTTCTTGTTTACGTCGATGACATTATATTTGGTGGCAGCAAACAGAAATCAGTGGATGAATTTTCCAATCATATGAAATCATAATTTGAAATGTCAATGATTGGGGAGCTCACATATTTCTTGGGACTGCAAGTGACTCAGAGGAAAGACTACACTTTTATCTCTCAGGAAAAGTATGCAAGAGAGCTGCTGAAGAAGTTTAACATGCAAGACTCCAAACCAATGTCAACTCCGATTGCAGTTGGAACCAAACTTGGGAAGCATGAGGATGGGAAATCTGTAGATCCCACCATGTACAGGAGAATTATTGGGAGCCTATTGTACCTGACAGCGACACGGCCAGATATTGTCTTTGCCACATGTCTTTCTGCTCGCTTTCAGAGTAATCCAAAAGAGGAACACATGACAGCAGTGAAAAGAATCATGAGGTATATTCAAGGTACTTACAAGTATGGATTATACTTTGCTGTAGGAAGGGATAGTGAATTATCCGCATTTTCTGATGCTGACTGGGCTGGCGATGTTGTGGACAGAAAGTCCACCAGTGGTGGAGCATTCTTTATCGGAAATAATTGTGTTGGCTGGTTGAGAAAGAAACAAGAAAGTACTTCTCTTAGTACTGCTGAAGCTGAGTATATATCTGCCACAAAGGCATGCACTCAACTGCTATGGATGAAGCAACAATTAACAGATATTGGTGATGAGGTAAAACAGCCAATGGTGATCTACTGTGATAACAAAAGCGCAATTGATCTTACGAAAAATCCGGTTCATCATTCTCGTACAAAACATATTGAAATACGGTATCATTTCATCAAAGAAAAGGTTGAACAAGGGGTGATTAGACTGGACCATGTGGGAACTGATAAGCAGGTAGCTGATATCCTGACAAAGCCACTGTCAGCAGCTGTGTTTGAAAAGCATCGGTTGAACCTCGGTGTTCAACCACCTCCTGCTGCATAAGGAGGTTTCGAAACTCCCCTCTCCCTGATTATGGCAATTCTTTCAATCTATTTTTGGCTGTGATGCAGGTTTATGGGGGAGATACTATCCAGGGGGAGAATGGTTTGAGCTGATCTTTGTATCCTTTACCGGCCTTTGGGTTTATTGTCAAAGGGGGAGATTTAACACAATTTCTTGCGTCTTTGAACAATTTCTTGCGTCTTTGAGCATCTCACAGCATGGGAACCCAATTCAAGCTTCATCTCTTGTTTTCTACACCGAGAACTGCTCACGTAGACTTAGAGTGTAGGATGAGTTGATCCTTTCTTTTTTGGTATGCATGTGGATGGTGATATATTGTATTTATTTGGTGATTGCCAACAAACCCAAAGGGGGAGATTGTTGGAACCATGCCTGTTCTATGCAGAAATTGGAGTTTGGTTTGCGTTTGTTGTAAATCCTCAATAGAAGTTCTGAATGTGTTCCAGCAAAGTGATCATACAGTTCAAGCAGACAATAGTATTGAAGGTGGCGCTGTTTCCCAGTGTTTGCCAATTTTTTAGGCCTCAGAATCGGAAAATGAAGACATGGATGGTCTACAAAAGGAGGTGCGCGCTAAGAGGAAGGCTTGCGCGAAAAATAAGAGGCTTGCACGAAATACTTAAGTTGGGCGCGGAAAACAGCGGGATGCGCGAAATAGTTTTTCGCGCAAACAGTGTTTCGAAATCAGAGAGGTGAAAAATGGCAAAGGCATGGGATGCGCGGAAAATCAGGGATGTGCGCGAAATACATGAGTTGGGCACGAAAACAGCGTGGTGCGTGAAATAGCGGAGCAAACTTTTTCGCGCAAATAGTGTTTCGAATTCACACCATCGAAAAATGGCAAAGGCATGAGCTGCGCAAAATATCTGGAGACGTGCGCGGAAAAATGATACCTGCACAAAATATTACGCGCCAGATGAGAGGTTTTCCGCGTCGAAGGGGATTTTGCGCGCGGGGGTATCAGATGCCTATAAATATGAGGTGACCCTCTTGTTTTGATTGACTGAAGACTTAGAGAGGATTTCTGGTCTGGTGCGCAAAAAGGATCGCGTAAAGGAGCTTGCACGAAATATTTGGAGTTGCGCGAAAAAGGGGATTTTTGCGCGAAATATTTTTCCGCGCCAAAAGAAAATGTTGCGCGCAATAGGATGATTTTGCGCGCAAATGGTTGGTGTCTCGCATATTTTTCAGTAAGGTTTGTCTGCACGTTTTGGTTATCCAGTTCAGTGGTTCTGTGCGTTCTAGTGCATCTCTTCCGGACTTCGATGCAAGCAGAGTCTCGTTCTGAGCAGAGGCAAAGACATTAATGCAAATTTATTGAAGAGACCTTCACGTCTATAAACTGAGTGAGACTTCACCAACGGCAGTGAGCCAGGGGGAGTCAACGGGAGTGACCCGAGGGAAGCAGTGAGCTATCCCTAAACCTTATGTAAAGGCAGTGAGCCTGAGACAGAGTGTCTGTACCCGAACTTTTGTATCCGCAGCTAGTGAAGCATAGTGGATTTAGGTACGACCGACAACCTGTCGGCTTATGCTCCTTGGACGTAGCCCTTAGTGGTGAACCAAGTAAAATTTGTTGTGTCATCTCTCTGCATGTGAATGTTTAATTGCTGATCATATCCATCATACAGGTTTAAGTAGTTCCTGCCAACGTGGGAACAAGATCCACAACTTTAAGAAGAAAAAGTTGCTACCCTGATTCACCCCTCCCCTCTCAGGGTGTCCCGGGGTCCTTCAAGTGGTATCGAAGGGAGGTTACTGGTCTTGAATCTGTCCTTTGTCGCCATGGAGAATGCATCCAATGTGAGGGGAGTCCCTCTCTTTGATGGAAATAATTTTCAGATCTGGAAGAATAGGATGCGATCTCATCTAAGATCTCTTGGAATGGAAGTTTTGTTTTCTATTGTTCAAGGAATACAAGTCACTGATCAAACAGGACTGGCTATGACTGACACAGACAGGAAAATTCTTGATGTAGATGCTAAAGCTCAAAATGCACTCACCGCAGCTCTTTCTGATCAGATATATCTAAAGGTGATGAGTTGAACTTCAGCAAAGTCTATGTGGGATAAACTTGAAAACATTTATGAAGGAGATAGCAAGGTAAAGGAGGCAAAACTTCAGGTTTTACATAACAGGTTTGACGACCTAAAGATGCATCCCAATGAAAATGCAGATTCATTTTTTAATCGAATTACTGAAGTAGTGGGAGCAATTCGAGGTCTTGGAGAAGAAATCAAAGACATTGATATCGTTAAGAAAATATTGAGAAGACTTCCACCCATGTACAATGCAAAGGTGTCAGCCCTCGAAGAAAGAGATCTATCCAAACTTTCTCTGGATGATTTGTTAAGTAGTTTAGTGGCATATGAGATGAGAGTCAAACTTGAAGATGCCACGACTCGCGTGAGCAAAGAAATGGAATTCAAAGCCATGGACAAACTGAAAATTTCAGAAGATAGTAGTGGTGATGATGACGAAGAAAAAGAAATTCTTTCCCTCATCGCGAAGAAGCTGAAAAAGGGAAAAGGTAAATTTAGCGGTAAGTTACCTCTTGCATGTTTCCGTTGTGGAAGAGTTGGGCACATTGCCTCTCAGTTCCAAAGAAAGTTGGATAATGATGAGAGCGAAGCTGAAGACATTGAAAAGCCTCGAAAAAGTTTTTTCAAAAAGGGTGATTTCAAATCTGGAAAGAAAATGCAGAGGAAGAGCTTTGTCTGTGAGGAAGAAGATGATGATATTGAATTCTGTGAGGAAGAAGAACCAGAATTTAAAACTGAAAAACATGCTTCCATGATGGCTACCACTGAAATATCAGATTCTTCAATCAATAAAGGCATAGATAATCAGACTACTGCTCTTGATAATCCAAAGGTTCAAATTAAGGATGCTTTCTCCAAGCTTGAGAGTAAATGTAAGAAATGTAATAAGTGGAAGGAAATGGTCAAAGAGTCATCAGAATATGTTGATGAACTTGAAGCTGAAATTGAACGTCTGGAAGAGTTTGTGAAAGTTCAGTCTAAAATCATTGAAAGCAATGATGATGTATTGGATCTTAAGCTAAGAATTGAAGAGCAGGGAAAGGTCATCAATGACCTCACCTCAAGACTGGAAGAAAAGTCCAATACTACTGAGGGTCTTGAGGAGGAAATTGTTACTCTTAGGAGTAAACTTGAGACCGAATCTTTTTCAAAAGAATCAAGGAAGAAAATACAACCTAGAAGATTCTCAGATGCTGAATTATTGCCAAGAGCCAAATGTGGTTCTGATGGAGTTGAAAAAATCTTGAGCGTTCAAAGACCCGCCTGCATGGGAAAGCGTGGAATTGGATGTGAAGCTGAGACATCAACTGCAGGAAATAAAGAAATCCAAAAGAAAGACAAAACGAAGGTTGAACATGTTGAAACATTATCTGAAGTGCTGAAAAAGGAACCCTCAATCCAAACTAGAAGGATAACTGACAATTACCATCAAACATTTAGAAATGATAGGCAGTTCAACTACTCTCACAAGGATGAAGGTATGAGGAGAAATTCAGGTGTGAAGACATTCCCTCACATGAAGTGTCAGTTCTGTGGCTATCTGGTCCATACTATGTCATATTGCGAAGAGGAAAGGAGTTAATTTAATGGAGAAGATCTGGGAAATCAACAAAGGAGACCAATTTCATATCCTCCATCTTATAGAAGAAATATCTTCTATGGTTACTGTTTTAATTGTTCTAACTTTGGCCATAAAGCTATGTTTTTCAGGCAGCGGTATGACAAGAGAAATTCATACAACACCCAAAGACGGGACAGGGTTCATCCTCCTGATGATGTTGTTCTCACAAATTGTTTTTCTCTTCTGGAAGAAGATTATGGGTATGAAGACTCAGATTATGTGGAAGAAAGTTTTAAAAGGCCATCAGTGTCTTATGGTCAATCCAATATCCCATGGAAAGAAAAGAAGAAAATCGAGAAATCCAATCTTGCGGAAGTAGACCTCAAAGCTACAAAGAGTAGCAGCACCTGGATTCTTGATAGTGGATGTTCTTCCCATATGACAGGAAATGCTGACCTTCTGAAGAACATTGAAAAGAAGGTTGATGGAACAGTACGGTTTGGTAACGATGGCGCTTTGAAGATTAAAGGCAGTGGGAATACTGCTCTCGCCAACGGAGAGCTGAAAAAGACTGAAGTTATTTATGTGGACGGTCTACGCCATAATCTCCTCAGTGTAAGTCAACTCTGTGACTCAGGGCTCATAGTAACCTTCAATAAAAAAGGATGCACTATAAAAGGAAAAACAGGGAATTCTCTTATGAAAGGTTGTAGAACAGATGGAAACTTATATCAGGTTGACAGCAAAGTGAACTCTTGTTACTTGTCTGTTGACGAAGAAAACAATTTATGGCATCGAAGGCTGGGGCACATTAACCAATAAGACATGGAAAAGATATCTAAGCTGAAGATAGTCATGGATATTCCCATTCTAAAACGCGAACGGGAAAAATCTTGTGATGCCTGTATTCGTGGGAAGCTGGTCTGTAATTCTTATCGTCCAAAGAAGAAAAGGGCATCACATCTTCTTGATCTCATTCACACTGATGTATGTGGACCAATAAATGTTGCTGGAACCTATGGAGAGAGGTACTTCGTCCTTTTCATTGATGATTATAGTAGAATGGCTTGTGTAATGGTGATTCACAGGAAGCGACAAGTACTTGATTGCTTGAAAACTTATCGCCGAATTGCCGAGAATGATACTGGACGGTCAATAAAAGTCCTACGATCAGAAAATGGAGGGGAATACACATCCATTGAGTTTGAAAATTACCTAGAGAAACATGGAATACAGCATGAGGTAGCTGCTGTGAGAACTCCACAACAAAATGGAGTTGTTGAGAGTCGAAATCGACATGTCAACAATATGGCTAGGACTATGTTGATTGAGAGTGGTATCTCTCGCCATTACTGGAAGGAGGCTGTTGAAGCTGTAGTTCACATTCAGAATCGAACAGGGCTCTACATGGGAGAAACGAAGACACCGTATGAATTATGGCATGGAAGGAAGCCTTCTTTGAAATACTTTCGGGTTTTTGGAAGCAAATGTTTCATCCGGAATAAAGAAGGAAACCAAGGAAAGTATGGTGACAATGCTGATGAAGGAATTTTTCTTGGGTATCCAATGAACAGTAAAGCTTACAAGTGTTTCAATAAACGCTTGGGGAAGATTGTGGTAAGCAGTGATGTTAAGATAATTGAAGAGAAAACCACAAATGCTTCAAGGACGCCATATGCGGATGTGATAGACAATCAGGAAGAAAGTAAACGTGAAGAAAACACAAATGCAGAGATAGAGGAAGTTGTTCAAAACTCTCAGCAGTCACATCATGATGTTGACTCAGAAGAAGAATCAGAAGAAGAAACTATGGCTGAAAAGAATGCTACTGAACCTCTCAGGAGAAACCGAAGAGCTGATATTGATCCATACAACATAATTGGGGACATGAATGCACCCACTCAAACAAGGAGGATGAGAAATAACACACCTTCTGCATTTCTATCAGTTGTAGAGCCAACCTCATTTGAAGAAGCTGCAATGGATGAATCCTGGGTGAAAGCCATGAATGAAGAGTTAGATCAGATTGACAAAAATCAGACGTGGGATTTGGTCCAGAGACCCAAAGGTCACAATGTGATTGGCACCAAATGGATTTTCAAGAACAAGTTTGATGAGCATGGCAATGTTATCAGAAACAAGGCTCGACTGGTATGTAAAGGGTATTCTCAGATTGAAGGTGTTGATGTTGAAGAAACCTTTGCTCCAGTGGATAGATTGGAGTCAATCAGGCTATTCCATTCCATGGCTCTCCAAAGAGGATATAAAGAATATCAAATGGATGTCAAGACAGCATTCTTAAATGGTGTACTCGAAGAAGAAGTCTACATTGAACAACCAGTGGGTTTTCTTCTTGGTGCTGATGAATCAAAGGTCTGCAAGCTAAAGAAAGCACTTTATGGATTAAAACAGGCACCAAGGGAATGGTATTCTAGACTAGATTCATATCTCAAAAAGCTGGAATTCAAAAGAGGAGGAGTTGATCACAATCTCTATGTGAAGAATTCTCCAAAAGATTAGTTCATGGTTCTTGTTTACGTCGATGACATTATATTTGGTGGCAGCAAACAGAAATCAGTGGATGAATTTGCCAATCATATGAAATCAGAATTTGAAATGTCAATGATTGGGGAGCTCACATATTTCTTGGGACTGCAAGTGACTCAGAGGAAAGACTACACTTTTATCTCTCAGGAAAAGTATGCAAGAGAGCTGCTGAAGAAGTTTAACATGCAAGACTCCAAACCAATGTCAACTCCGATTGCAGTTGGAACCAAACTTGTGAAGCATGAGGATGGGAAATCTATAGATCCCACCATGTACAGGAGAATTATTGGGAGCCTATTGTACCTGACAGCGACACGGCCAGATATTGTCTTTGCCACATGTCTTTCTGCCCGCTTTCAGAGTAATCCAAAAGAGGAACACATGACAGCAGTGAAAAGAATCATGAGGTATATTCAAGGTACTTACAAGTATGGATTATACTTTGCTGTAGGAAGGGATAGTGAATTATCCGCATTTTCTGATGCTGACTGGGCTGGCGATGTTGTGGACAGAAAGTCCACCAGTGGTGGAGCATTCTTTATCGGAAATAATTGTGTTGGATGGTTGATCAAGAAACAAGAAAGTACTTCTCTTAGTACTGCTAAAGCTGAGTATATATCTGCCACAAAGGCATGCACTCAACTGCTATGGATGAAGCAACAATTAATAGATATTGGTGATGAGGTAAAACATCCAATGGTGATCTACTGTGATAACAAAAGTGCAATTGATCTTACGAAAAATCTGGTTCAGCATTCTCGTACAAAACATATTGAAATACGGTATCATTTCATCAAAGAAAAGGTTGAACAAGGGGTAATTAGACTGGACCATGTGGGAACTGATAAGCAGGTAGCTGATATCCTGACAAAGCCACTGTCAGCAGCTGTGTTTGAAAAGCATCGGTTGAACCTCGGTGTTCAACCACCTCCTTCTGCATAAGGAGGTTTCGAAACTCCCCTCTCCCTGATTATGGTAATTCTTTCAATCTGTTTTTGGCTGTGATGCAGGTTTATGGGGGAGATACTATCCAGGGGAGAATGGTTTGAGCTGATCTTTGTATCCTTTACCGGCCTTTGGGTTTATTGTCAAAGGGGGAGATTTAACACAATTTCTTGCATCTTTGAACAATTTCTTGCGTCTTTGAGCATCTCACAGCATGGGAACCCAATTCAAGCTTCATCTCTTGTTTTCTACACCGAGCACTGCTCACGTAGACTTAGAGTGTTGGATGAGTTGATCCTTTCTTTTTTGGTATGCATGTGGATGGTGATATATTGAATTTATTTGGTGATTGCCAACAAACCCAAAGGGGGAGATTGTTGGAACCATGCCTGTTCTATGCAGAAATTGGAGTTTGGTTTGTGTTTTTTGTCAATCCTCAGTAGAAGTTCTGAATGTGTGCCAGCAAAGTGATCATACAGTTCAAGCAGACAACAGTATTGAAGGTGGCGCTGTTTCCCAGTGTTTGCCAATTTTTTAGGGCTCAAAATCGGAAAATGAAGACATGGATGGTCTACAAAAGGAGGTGTGCGCTAAGAGGAAGGCTTGCGCGAAAAATAAGAGGCTTGCGTGAAATACTTAAGTTGGGCACGGAAAACAGCGGGATGCGCGAAATAGTTTTTCGCGCAAACAGTGTTTCGAAATCAGAGAGGTGAAAAATGGCAAAGGCATGGGCTGCAAGGAAAATCAGGGATGTGCGCGAAATACATGAGTTGGGCGCGAAAACAGCGCGGTGCGTGAAATAGCGGAGCAAACTTTTTCGCGCAAATAGTGTTTCGAATTCACACCATCGAAAAATGGCAAAGGCATGAGCTGCGCGAAATATCTGGAGACGTGCGCGGAAAAATGATACCTGCACAAAATATTACGCGCCAGATGAGAGGTTTTCCGTGCCGAAGGGGATTTTGCGCGCGGGGGTATCAGATGCCTATAAAGATGAGGTGACCCTCTTGTTTTGATTGACTGAAGACTTAGAGAGGATTTGTGGTCTGGTGCGCAAAAAGGATTGCGTAAAGGAGCTTGCGCGAAATATTTGGAGTTGCGCGAAAAAGGGGATTTTTGCGCGAAATATTTTTCCGCGCCAAAAGAAAATGTTGCGCGCAATAGGATGATTTTGCGCGCAAATGGTTGGTGTCTCGCATATTTTTCAGTAAGGTTTGTCTGCACGTTTTGGTTATCCAGTTCAGTGGTTCTGTGCGTTCTAGTGCATCTCTTCCGGACTTCGATGCAAGCAGAGTCTCGTGTTGAGCAGAGGCAAAGACATTAATGCAAATTTATTGAAGAGACCTTCACGTCTATAAACTGAGTGATACTTCACCAACGGCAGTGAGCCAGGGGGAGTCAACGGGAGTGACCCGAGGGAAGCAGTGAGCTATCCCTAAACCTTATGTAAAGGCAGTGAGCCTGAGACAGAGTGTCTGTACCCGAACTTTTGTATCCGCAGCTAGTGAAGCATAGTGGATTTAGGTACGACCGACAACCTGTCGGCGTATGCTCCTTGGACGTAGCCCTTAGTGGTGAACCAAGTAAAATTTTTTGTGTCATCTCTCTGCATGTGAATGTTTAATTGCTGATCATATCCATCATACAGGTTTAAGTAGTTCCTGCCAACGTGGGAACAAGATCCACAACTTTAAGAAGAAAAAGTTGCCACCCTGATTCACCCCTCCCCTCTCAGGGTGTCCCGGGGTCCTTCAAGTGGTATCGAAGGGAGGTTACTGGTCTTGAATCTGTCCTTTGTCGCCATGGAGAATGCATCCAATGTGAGGGGAGTCCCTCTCTTTGATGGAAATAATTTTCAGATCTGGAAGAATAGGATGCGATCTCATCTAAGATCTCTTGGAATGGAAGTTTTGTTTTCTATTGTGCAAGGAATACAAGTCACTGATCAAACAGGACTGGCTATGACTGACACAGACAGGAAAATTCTTGATGTAGATGCTAAAGCTCAAAATGCACTCACCGCAGCTCTTTCTGATCAGATATATCTAAAGGTGATGAGTTGCACTTCAGAAAAGTCTATATGGGATAAACTTGAAAACATTTATGAAGGAGATAGCAAGGTAAAGGAGGCAAAACTTCAGGTTTTACATAACAGGTTTGACGACCTAAAGATGAATCCCAATGAAAATGCAGATTCATTTTTTAATTGAATTACTGAAGTAGTGGGAGCAATTCGAGGTCTTGGAGAAGAAGTCAAAGACATTGATATCGTTAAGAAAATCTTGAGAAGACTTCCTCCCATGTACAATGCAAAGGTGTCAGCCCTCGAAGAAAGAGATCTATCCAAACTTTCTCTGGATGATTTGTTAAGTAGTTTAGTGGCATATGAGATGAGAGTCAAACCTGAAGATTCCACGACTCACGTGAGCAAAGAAATGGCATTCAAAGCCATGGACAAACTGAAAATTTCAGAAGATAGTAGTGGTGATGATGACGAAGAAAAAGAAATTCTTTCCCTCATCGCGAAGAAGCTGAAAAAGGGAAAAGGTAAATTTAGAGGTAAGTTACCTCTTGCATGTTTCCATTGTGGAAGAGTTGGGCACATTGCCTCTCAGTTCCAAAGAAAGTTGGATAATGATGAGAGCGAAGCTGAAGACATTGAAAATCCTCGAAAAAGGTTTTTCAAAAAGGGTGATTTAAAATCTGGAAAGAAAATGCAGAGGAAGAGCTTTGTCTGTGAGGAAGAAGATGATGATATTGAATTCTGTGAGGAAGAAGAACCAGAATTTAAAACTGAAAAACATGCTTCCATGATGGCTACCACTGAAATATCAGATTCTTCAATCAATAAAGGCATAGATAATAAGACTACTGCTCTTGATAATCCAAAGGTTCAAATTAAGGATGCTTTCTCCAAGCTTGAGAGTAAATGTAAGAAATGTAATAAGTGGAAGGAAATGGTCAAAGAGTCATCAGAATATGTTGATGAACTTGAAGCTGAAATTGAACGTCTGGAAGAGTTTGTGAAAGTTCAGTCTAAAATCATTGAAATCAATGATGATGTATTGGATCTTAAGCTAAGAATTGAAGAGAAGGGAAAGGTCATCAATGACCTCACCTCAAGACTGGAAGAAAAGTCCAAGACTACTGAGGGTCTTGAGGAGGAAATTGTTACTCTTAGGAGTAAACTTGAGACCGAATCTTTTTCAAAAGAATCAAGGAAGAAAATACAACCTAGAAGATTCTCAGATGATGAATTATTGGCAAGAGCCAAATGTGGTTCTGATGGAGTTGAAAAAATCTTGAGCGTTCAAAGACCCGCCTGCATGGGAAAGCGTGGAATTGGATGTGAAGCTGAGACATCAACTGCTGGAAATAAAGAAATCCAAAAGAAAGACAAAACGAAGGTTGAACATGTTGAAACATTGTATGAAGTGCTGAAAAAGGAACCCTCAATCCAAAATAGAAGGATAACTGACAATTACCATCAAACATTTAGAAATGATAGGCAGTTCAACTACTCTCACAAGGATGAAGGTATGAGGAGAAATTCAGGTGTGAAGACATTCCCTCACATGAAGTGTCAGTTCTGTGGCTATCTGGGCCATACTATGTCATATTGCAAAGAGGCAAGGAGTTACTTTAATGGAGAAGATCTGGGAAATCAACAAAGGAGACCAATTTCATATCCTCCATCTTATAGAAGAAATATCTTCTATGGTTACTGTTTTAATTGTTCTAACTTTGGCCATAAAGCTATGTTTTGCAGGCAGCGGTATGACAAGAGAAATTCATACAACACCCAAAGACGGGACAGGGTTCATCCTCCTGATGATGTTGTTCTCACAAATAGTTTTTCTCTTCTGGAAGAAGATTATGGGTATGAAGACTCAGATTATGTGGAAGAAAGTTTTAAAAGGCCATCAGTGTATTATGGTCAATCCAATATCCCATGGAAAGAAAAGAAGAAAATCGAGAAATCCAATCTTGCGGAAGTAGACCTCAAAGCTACAAAGAGTAGCAGCACCTGGATTCTTGATAGTGGATGTTCTTCCCATATGACAGGAAATGCTGACCTTCTGAAGAACATTGAAAAGAAGGTTGATGGAACAGTACGGTTTGGTAACGATGGCGCTTTGAAGATTAAAGGCAGTGGGAATACTGCTCTCGCCAACGGAGAGCTGAAAAAGACTGAAGTTCTTTATGTGGACGGTCTACACCATAATCTCCTCAGTGTAAGTCAACTCTGTGACTCAGGGCTCATAGTAACCTTCAATCAAAAAGGCTGCACTATAAAAGGAAAAACAGGGAATTCTCTTATGAAAGGTTGTAGAACAGATGGAAACTTATATCAGGTTGACAGCAAAGTGAACTCTTGTTACTTGTCTGTTGACGAAGAAAACAATTTATGGCATCGAAGGCTGGGGCACATTAACCAACAAGACATGGAAAAGATATCTAAGCTGAAGATAGTCATGGATATTCCCATTCTAAAACGCGAACGGGAAAAATCTTGTGATGCCTGTATTCGTGGGAAGCTGGTCTGTAATTCGTATCGTCCAAAGAAGAAAAGGGCATCACATGTTCTTGATCTCATTCACACTGATGTATGTGGACCAATAAATGTTGCTGGAACCTATGGAGAGAGGTACTTTGTCCTTTTCATTGATTATTATAGTAGAATGGCTTGTGTAATGGTGATTCACAGGAAGCGACAAGTACTTGATTGCATGAAAACTTATCGCCGAATTTCCGAGAATGATACTGGACGGTCAATAAAAGTCCTACGATCAGACAATGGAGGGGAATACACATCCATTGAGTTTGAAAATTACCTAGAGAAACATGGAATACAGCATGAGGTAGCTGCTGTGAGAACTCCACAACAAAATGGAGTTGTTGAGCGTCGAAATCGACAGGTCAACAATATGGCCAGGACTATGTTGATTGAGAGTGGTATCTCTCGCCATTACTGGATGGAGGCTGTTGAAGCTGCAGTTCACATTCAGAATCGAACAGGGCTCTACATGGGAGAAACGAAGACACCGTACGAATTATGGCATGGAAGGAAGCCTTCTTTGAAATACTTTCGGGTTTTTGGAAGCAAATGTTTCATCCGGAATAAAGAAGGAAACCAAGGAAAGTATGGTGACAATGCTGATGAAGGAATTTTTCTTGGGTATCCAATGAACAGTAAAGCTTACAAGTGTTTCAATAAACGCTTGGGGAAGATTGTGGTAAGCAGTGATGTTAAGATAATTGAAGAGAAAACCACAAATGCTTCAAGGACGCCATATGCGGATGTGATAGACAATCAGGAAGAAAGTAAACGTGAAGAAAACACAAATGCAGAGATAGAGGAAGTTGTTCAAAACTCTCAGCAGTCACATCATGATGTTGACTCAGAAGAAGAATCAGAAGAAGAAACTATGGCTGAAAAGAATGCTACTGAACCTCTTAGGAGAAACCGAAGAGCTGAGATTGATCCATCCAACATAATTGGGGACATGAATGCACCCACTCAAACAAGGAGGATGAGAAATAACACACCTTCTGCATTTCTATCAGTTGTAGAGCCAACCTCATTTGAAGAAGCTGCAATGGATGAATCCTGGGTGAAAGCCATGAATGAAGAGTTAGATCAGATTGACAAAAATAAGACGTGGGATTTGGTCCAGAGACCCAAAGGTCACAATGTGATTGGCACCAAATGGATTTTCAAGAACAAGTTTGATGAGCATGGCAATGTTATCAGAAACAAGGCTCGACTGGTATGTAAAGGGTATTCTCAGATTGAAGGTGTTGATGTTGAAGAAACCTTTGCTCCAGTGGATAGATTGGAGTCAATCAGGCTATTCCTTTCCATGGCTCTCCAAAGAGGATATAAAGTATATCAAATGGATGTCAAGACAGCATTCTTAAATGGTGTACTCGAAGAAGAAGTCTACATTGAACAACCAGTGGGTTTTCTTCTTGGTGCTGATGAATCAAAGGTCTGCAAGCTAAAGAAAGCACTTTATGGATTAAAACAGGCACCAAGGGCATGGTATTCTAGACTAGATTCATATCTCAAAAAGCTGGAATTCAAAAGAGGAGGAGTTGATCACAATCTCTATGTGAAGAATTCTCCAAAAGATTAGTTCATGGTTCTTGTTTACGTCGATGACATTATATTTGGTGGCAGTAAACAGAAATCAGTGGATGAATTTGCCAATCATATGAAATCAGAATTTGAAATGTCAATGATTGGGGAGCTCACATATTTCTTGGGACTGCAAGTGACTCAGAGGAAAGACTACACTTTTATCTCTCAGGAAAAGTATGCAAGAGAGCTGCTGAAGAAGTTTAACATGCAAGACTCCAAACCAATGTCAACTCCGATTGCAGTTGGAACCAAACTTGGGAAGCATGAGGATGGGAAATCTGTAGATCCCACCATGTACAGGAGAATTATTGGGAGCCTATTGTACCTAACAGCGACACGGCCAGATATTGTCTTTGCCACATGTCTTTCTGCCCGCTTTCAGAGTAATCCAAAAGAGGAACACATGACAGCAGTGAAAAGAATCATGAGGTATATTCAAGGTACTTACAAGTATGGATTATACTTTGCTGTAGGAAGGGATAGTGAATTATCCGCATTTTCTGATGCTGACTGGGCTGGCGATGTTGTGGAAAGAAAGTCCACCAGTGGTGGAGCATTCTTTATCGGAAATAATTGTGTTGGCTGGTTGAGCAAGAAACAAGAAAGTACTTCTCTTAGTACTGCTGAAGCTGAGTATATATCTGCCACAAAGGCATGCACTCAACTGCTATGGATGAAGCAACAATTAACAGATATTGGTGATGAGGTAAAACAGCCAATGGTGATCTACTGTGATAACAAAAGCGCAATTGATCTTACGAAAAATCCGGTTCAGCATTATCGTACAAAACATATTGAAATACGGTATCATTTCATCAAAGAAAAGGTTGAACAAGGGGTGATTAGACTGGACCATGTGGGAACTGATAAGCAGGTAGCTGATATCCTGACAAAGCCACTGTCAGCAGCTGTGTTTGAAAAGCATCGGTTGAACCTCGGTGTTCAACCACCTCCTGCTGCATAAGGAGGTTTCGAAACTCCCCTCTCCCTGATTATGGTAATTCTTTCAATCTGTTTTTGGCTGTGATGCAGGTTTATGGGGGAGATACTATCCAGGGGGAGAATGGTTTGAGCTGATCTTTGTATCCTTTACCGGCCTTTGGGTTTATTGTCAAAGGGGGAGATTTAACACAATTTCTTGCATCTTTGAACAATTTCTTGCGTCTTTGAGAATCTCACAACATGGGAACCCAATTCAAGCTTCATCTCTTGTTTTCTACACCGAGCACTGCTCACATAGACTTAGAGTGTTGGATGAGTTGATCCTTGTTTTTTTGGTATGCATGTGGACGGTGATATATTGAATTTATTTGGTGATTGCCAACAAACCCAAAGGGGGAGACTGTTGGAACCATGCCTGTTCTATGCAGAAATTGGAGTTTGGTTTGTGTTTGTTGTCAATCCTCAGTAGAAGTTCTGAATGTGTGCCAGCAAAGTGATCATACAGTTCAAGCAGACAACAGTATTGAAGGTGGCGTTGTTTCCCAGTGTTTGCCAATTTTTTAGTCCTCAAAATCGGAAAATGAAGACATGGATGGTCTACAAAAGGAGGTGCGCACTAAGAGGAAGGCTTGCATGAAAAATAAGAGGCTTGCGCGAAATACTTAAGTTGGGCGCGGAAAACAGCGGGATGCGCGAAATAGTTTTTCGCTCAAACAGTGTTTCGAAATCATAGAGGTGAAAAATGGCAAAGGCATGGGCTGCGCGGAAAATCAGGGATGTGCGCGAAATACATGAGTTAGGCGCGAAAACAGCGTGGTGCGTGAAATAGCGGAGCAAAATTTTTCGCTCAAATAGTGTTTCGAATTCACACCATCGAAAAATGGCAAAGGCATGAGCTGCGCGAAATATCTGGAGACATGCGCGGAAAAATGATACCTGCACAAAATATTACGCGCCAGATGAGAGGTTTTCCGCGCCGAAGGGGATTTTGCGCGCGGGGGTATCAGATGCCTATAAATATGAGGTGACCCTCTTGTTTTGATTGACTGAAGACTTAGAGAGGATTTGTGGTCTGGTGCACAAAAAGGATCGCATAAAGGAGCTTGCGCGAAATATTTGGAGTGGCGCGAAAAAGGGGATTTTTGCGCGAAATATTTTTCCGCGCCAAAAGAAAATGTTGCGCGCAATAGGATGATTTTGCACGCAAATGGTTGGTGTCTCGCATATTTTTCAGTAAGGTTTGTCTGCACGTTTTGGTTATCCAGTTCAGTGGTTCTGTGCATTCTAGTGCATCTCTTCCGGACTTCGATGCAAGCAGAGTCTCGTGCTGAGCAGAGGCAAAGACATTAATGCAAATTTATTGAAGAGACCTTCACGTCTATAAACTGAGTGAGACTTCACCAACGGTAGTGAGCCAGGGGGAGTCAACGGGAGTGACCTGAGGGAAGCAGTGAGCTATCCCCAAACCTTATGTAAAGGCAGTGAGCCTGGGACAGAGTGTCTGTACCTGAACTTTTGTATCCGCAGCTAGTGAAGCATAGTGGATTTAGGTGCGACCGACAACCTGTCGGCGTATGATCCTTGGACGTAGCCCTTAGTGGTGAACCAAGTAAAATTTGTTGTGTCATCTCTCTGCATGTGAATGTTTAATTGCTGATCATATCCATCATACAGGTTTAAGTAGTTCCTGCCAACGTGGGAACAAGATCCACAACTTTAAGAAGAAAAAGTTGCCACCCTGATTCACCCCTCCCCTCTCAGGGTGTCCCAGGGTCCTTCATCAACATATTCTTTCACAATAGGTACATCCTCTATTTGAAAATTCCTTTCCTCACCCATAGTTATTTCATTCTCTTCCTCCCCAATAATTGAATTTATTTTAGCTACCGGGGGTGGATCTAGATAAGAATCAGGTGGTGAAATTTCTGCTCTAAATATAAGGTTTTTTTATCATCGTCATAAAAAATAGTAACCTCCCTCTTCTTACAATAAATTATTGCATCATGGTCCGAAAGCCAACCCATACAGAGGATTATATCAAATTAAATCATGGGTATGATGATGATATCAGCAGATAAAGAACATTTATATGCTCTAATGGGGACTGATTTACAAAACTTTGTTGCAATGATACTTCCCTTAGGAGTTTTTACTGACAACTCCCATGTTAAATAAAATTAGAAATATCT
Organism: Viscum album; assembly: GCA_963277665.1. NCBI lineage: Eukaryota > Viridiplantae > Streptophyta > Magnoliopsida > Santalales > Viscaceae > Viscum > Viscum album. Next base: position 333,766,944 of record OY728128.1, read on the forward strand.
AATTTTCTTAGGAAATTGGGAAGATATGAAATAATGCGATGATCCAGAATCAAATAAAGCATTTTCTAAACTTGAGGAAACCATTAAATTACCTGCCACAATGTCTTTCAAAGCTTCAACATCAACAGTAGTGATAACATAGGATTGACCTTGATCCCTTGGCCTTTTCTGAGGTAAGTTCCCCTGACGCTTAAGACATTCATTCACATAATACCCCCATTCTCTACAATTGCAACATTCAACATCGATAGCCTCATTCTTCCCCTTGCAATCACGAGCTTGGTGGCCTTTTACACCACACATGTAACAGACTCCCATTACCTTTATTTTTGTACCATGGTGTTTCTTCCCACATTTACTACAGGATGGATATTCAACTTTTTCCTTCTTCCCCTTATTTCCATTTCTAGAGTGTTCATCAGATCTATTCTTCTCTTTCTTTTCTTTAAAGTCATATGACTTAGAGAATTCTTTTTCTGTCTTGATAGCATAAGAGACAATATCTTTGTATGAATAGAATGATTGTGAGACTAATGCTCGACGGAGAAATGGTTTTAACCCATCAAATAAATGATCAATCTTACTTCATGGGTTACATATATAATCTATTACATGCCTTTATAACCTTGTAATGTTAGCCTCATACTTTGCGACATTCTCATCCTCCTTTTTCCTCAGACTCAGAAAATGTCTTTCCATATTAGATCGATGGTCAAGAGGAATGTATTTTTCTAAGAAAACCTCTTTGAACTACCTCTATTCCATATTTGATACTTCATCATCTTCATTTGTTTTTTTAATCAATGACCACCATTGATCAGTATCTTCAGTGAGGCGGTAAACTGCCATGACAACTTTTTCCCTTTCACTACTCCCCAAGGCGTGGAATATTTTTTCAAAGGAATTTATCCATTTCTTAGCCACTAATAGATTTTTACTCCCATTGAATTTTGGTGGTTTCTTCCTCATGAAGTAATCTAACATTGATCCTCCACGCTATGGATCAGGGTGCTCCATACTGGTAAGGGTATTATTCATAACCTGAGTGAGTTGTCCCAGTATGGTGATAAGTTGATCAGCACAAGTTGTATCAACAGCTCCACTATAATTATCTTGAGCAGGATGGAAATCCCTACATGGAGTGCGTGAATTTATATGGTTTCCATTCCTTCCACTAGGTTCAATTTCTAAACAATGACATAAACTAGATTAGTTTATGAATCGAAATACAAAAATCCAAACTTGTAAAATACTTAACATAAACTGAACAGTCTATGGATATAATCCATAATCATAAAAAATATTTTCTTTGAGGAAGTATATACTCATAAACCCTTCATAATTTTTTGTAAAGAAAATGAGAATTATCCTAAGCATATCCCCCTGAAATGTCATAACCAAGAGTTCAGCAAGGCCCATTGTCGGGCACCAGTTCCCGTTCAATTCTAGCTCAAAGCGGTGTTTTCTGGTTTTACCCCTAGGTACATCTATTCCAGAGATGCCTCTACCTGCTCATATCCAGACATGGATGTATTTCTTGGAAAAACTCACATAATCTCTAAAATACCAAAATTCTAGGAAGTTCTTCTATACTAATCCTCAAAGTATATATTAGGGATATGGGCTCTAATCACTGTTTATATAAATCTAGTTTCAAAGGTTTGTACTAAAATTCCTCTAATACCAACTGTAACATCCCAACTCTTTTTACCCAAAGTCGGTGCATTATTACATAACATTTCCATGATCACAAAAGACCAAGTCTCGAAAGACCGATTAGTTTCGTATCCTTGGAAGTTCTTGATACATTAATAAGGTTTACATTACATCATAAAATGGAAAACTACAACAACTTTGTTTCCATAGACAACACTGAGATCCCATAGACTATCCCTGAAGGTTAGTCATAATATAATTCTTCGTATCCTGGGAAAAATAAAACTTAGAAAGGGTTGAGCTCAGATGCTCAGTAAGGATAATAATATAACAGAAACATTCATAAATAAGCATAAAAATTTAAGGCAATTTTTAAGAGTAAAACAAAATCCTTTTAAACATGAACTTCATCATAATATGACAAAGATAAAATTAAAATAATGTCATTTACATATTCACATAGATATTCTACTAGTCAAATAATCACATGCATTATCATTATCCACTTTCATAATGATGGAATGCAAAATGCCAGACTTTCATAACCACATAGTCAAGGCTTTGTGCCAAGAATAAAAATAATATTTTTTCAAGGTCTTGTTCTAAGACACTAGTTTGTCTCATGATACCTACTGATGCATCGAGGATCTATATCGGGCTCCACCCATCACTTACTAAGTCCAATGCTTTCCTCATATGAAAATGTTTAAACATAACATAAACATTCGTATTAAAACTAGCATACGAAATGCAAATACTTTATCCATAAACCATGAATGGTGTAACAATAACACATCCACAGTCAAACATATCACAAAACCTTCAATATGATATGTAAGTTTTTTATCATAATAAATCAACTTCAAATAAGATTAAAATCCATCAAATGATGTTGACATATACGAAATCAAAGCCTTTTTTAGAGAAATATTTTTTTTCTATTTTGAATTCTTATAAAAATAATATAATTATAAAATAAAAAATTTACTTTGGAAATATTTCTATAAGCTTGTAAGGGAAGCTATGATGATGTTATATTGGTGGAAAATAGCCACACCCACCATATATGTTAAAAAAGACATTCTTACCTTAGTTTTGTCGAAAAAATTATAAAGTACCTTGTTTGGAAAACGACGGAACGATTCCTTTAAAAAAATATTATAAAAATTAAAACAAGGGTATAAATGAATTTATCCCATAGTCTAGTAAATTTTAAATTTTTTTTTAAATACATTTTTAATAAAACATGGATTTGGATGATAAAGAGGACCCAGTAGATACTTACGTAAAACAACCTCAGATAATAATGAGATTGTGAAATTAACCCTTACCTTGTACTTTTCCTTGGTCGAGGGTAGGTTAACCTAATGTATAATGGGTAAATAATTTTTATTAAATTATACAATAATCATATACATTAATATGATATCATATATTATCTTTTAACATTGCTTTGGTAATAATATATTAGTATTATCGTCGTTTCGGGTGTTAACTGATTCATTTTCCTTTATATGATTTATTACATAAGTAATGTTTGTTACGGATAGGATGTATATTATTATTATTATTATTCAGAATTATATTCATGTTTTAAACATTATTTTTAATCATCTAATGAAAATTAGTCTTGAATGGATTACGATGGGGAATGAATCTCATCGCGTTCATGGAGATGGTAATCCGTACATACGCACGAAAGACAATATCATTCTTTTGATATTAAAATAATGTATAATTGGATGGTATATCATATATAATGAATCATTATCATGTTATATTTATTATTTATATCAATTACACATCATTATTATTCCCATCCAAATAATAATTTATTGAATAACAATTACACCACGACGTGGAGACGATAAGCCGTACATACGTACATATGGTGACATGTCATTAAAAGGATGGATAGAATAATGAATATGGTTGTGCCATATTTATAATAAAAATACAGTATATATAATATACTGGAGTTATTATTTTATAATGGAAACAACAAAGAAATAGTAAGTGGAAGAAGAAAGGAACCTGAAAGAGGTGATGAAATATTTACCTCTTCTTCGGGTTATTCCTTTTGATTTGATTAAAAGGGCTCCTTAGGTTGGCTTTATGACTAAAGTAAGTACTCTAAGATGAAGGTAGGACAGTTTAGAGGGTATTTGGGCAGATTTTGGATGAGAAAAATGGCTTTGTAGGTGTGAATTAGAGAGAAGGGGGAGTGCCCTTTTATAAGAGGGGTGAGGGGCACCTTTGAAAAAGCTAGAAATATTTTTTTATAATAAATTAAATTTCGGTTTATAATGGATAAAAAATAAATTATTTAATGGATAAGGTGGTTATGGGTCGAAATCCACTCAACCAATAGGTTTTAGACAGGTTTGGGTCACTATATTAACCTTCTCTCTAATATTTAACTCTTAGTTAAATAGTTTGACATTTACCATGTCTCTTTGTATTTTTATATTATATGTATAATAAACTTACTATATACTTCCAAGATAATCCCAAGTGGTTCATTAATTATACTCCTATAATTACATAATTATTTTGGCTAAACCTTAGATTTTTAGAAATTGAATATCAATTAATAATATAATATTTGTTTTAAAAACTCTTTTATGTCAATTTTGACACTATTTGGTATTTTGTTTTTTTCCAAATTAATAACAGCGTTATTACTTAAAAAAATTCATATAACCAACTCTAATATGTCATATTAACCTAGAAAATTATTGGAATTCATAAAAAGTCTCAAATTACATTTATTCGGATATTTATAATATCAATTATTTTAATCTTTCGTTAAAATGATAATTACTACATCATCATTGTGTCATAGATAAATTTAATTATTTAATATCTAAAAAATATAAATAAGATACCATTATGTAGGAAATATTTTTAGCTTTATAATGAATATTTATAGTCGAATTTATCTTATGTGTATCCCTATATTAAAAATGATATAGTTATTAAAGAATGAATTTAACACTTTTAACTCTTCTTTGAATTAAATAATAATAAATGTCCTAATCTAATCCAAGTAGACCTAAAGGATCATATATTATTTCTAGTGTTGTGTTTGGTCTAATTAAACATATCCAAAAGAATTAGGACATGTGTTAGGGTTATAATAATGTCATTTTTACCCTTAATTACCCTATTTACTTTTAACCGTGGTTAATAAAAGTAAAAAGTTAGTATTCACCAAAAATTATTTTCATCTTATTAAACCACATTTTACTTATTGATATCAACCGTGTCACTCGGATTTTTGAAATTCAACTCACATAAGTGGTAAAATTATGTTTTATGTAAATTTTCAAATGCTCATAGGAGGATGGTAAAAGACGGTAAAAAGTTCAATAAAATTTTTATTTATCTAAAATTAATATAAACTGACTCCAATGAATTTCATTGAACATATATAGGTATTATGTATCTATTTTGACCAAAAAAAATTTAAATAAAATAAATAATTATTTAAATAGAAATTCTGTTTTAAAATATAACCGAGTGTTTTTCACTATTTATCAAAAATTGAAAGTTTTCAGAAAAACACAAAAAATTCACCCTAAGCTAATTTCGATATTCCGAATCCAAAAATGAAGTCCATTTTGAAAGATAAAATTTTCAAAAATTGGTTATTACTATTCATAACGGCTAGTTTTATTGGTTGTGGTGTGCTAGAACTCGAAGTTGCGTACAACACTCGCTATTGTATTATTCAAAGAGAAGCGTACCATAGAAGCTTGTGGTGTTACATTTTCATTAATATTAATTTTTTTTCTTATATGATTTGAATTTTGAAAAACAAAAATACCCCATTTTAATCAGGATTATATTTTTATTCTAATAATATCAACCTATTTTTTGACCAAAATGATTAGTGAACGTGATTAAAATTAATTATAGCGATTAAGGATTAATTTGGCCTAAAATGGACTAAATCATGTATTTAAGGGCCAAAATGACCAAGAAACATGTACAAAACCCATTATATGTCCATATATCGTACATAAACTTTCTATTCACAATTTTATTTGGTTTGGTATGAATTTTTTCAGGTAAGAACATGTGTACACCTAACATGTTTCCAAAAAATCCAAGTGAGTCCTTTTCAATCCCTATAAAAGGAAACCACCTCTCCCACTTACTCAAACATCTCTGGACACATTGGATCATCCAAAATATGATCAATTAGTCTCCCAACACCCCTCCCCTCATCCTATAAACCTCCCCTTAGGTCGAAATTAATCCAAGGAGGCTTTTGGTTCAAATCAAAAGAAGTTACCTGATTAAGAGGTAACGTCTTCTCCAAAGTTCCCTAGTATAATTTCCATTCTCCAATCTCTAAAATCTAATTTTTCCATAATTATATAACAAATAAATTATACTAAATATAATAGGATATATTTATATAAATTTTTCTACCTACACATACACACACCTCCATCTAAAGGGTAACAAATATATTGTTTCTATGTACGGTGTACTACTGCCTCACGAAACGATGATTGTTCATTTTTCTCATTACACCTCTAAAGGTGTCCATTAAGATGGACATTATTTTTATATATTTATTACATATGATATTTATAATTTCTTATTATTATTCAATTTTAATTTATAATATACCTTTATGCTTTCCATCATGTGTAAATACGATAATTTCGTTTGGGGAAGTGTGGACTATCACCCCCTCAAAGTGATATGACTCGTTCATGGCATACATAGAACTTAGAAATAATGGTTTTAATAAAACTATGTACCATATATAAAATATATATTCTACTATAATTACAATACAAATATTTATCATTTATTTTTCATTATTTTAATATGATAAAGAAATGAAACTAGCATTCATGCATACGTATCACCTACTGTCTCCATAAACAGTGCACTTTATTTCTAATCTCTAAATATTATAGACTAAAATAAATACATATGTAATAGATATATATGATATTAAAATAATTATTTACATTCTGTATAAGATGAAACCATGATATATTTAATAATAATGACAAATAACATGTTAAAACATACTCGACAAACTAGGAAATTAACACCTGAAATAGTTAAAATAATGAAGGGTTATTAACAAATAGGCAATAAGATATTATAATAGGATCATATATGATATCATAAATACAAATATGGTTCAGTTATAAGTTATTAATGTGTTTAAACCCACTATATAGGTGGATAAATACCACACAACACAAAGAAGTTTATATTAAGGGATTCTCATCAAACTTTTTACATCCATGAGATAAATGTCATGTTCACCACTTACATCTTTTATATAGTGTATATAATTCACCTTTTGTTATATTAAATCATTAATCCTTTTATCTTAATAGTATTTTAAACTTTCATTTATTATTATTACTTTAGGCATTTTATGATTTAAAATTTTTGAAAGTGGTATGGGACACTTTGGAATATTTAAATATTATTTTCCCTAATACTAATCCTAATGATATTTCAATGGAATTTACATTATATGAAATTATATAACCATTTTAAATAAAAAACTTTAATTATTATATAGTTATTCATGAACATTTTCATGTATTAGTACCATTTTTACCCTTTTTGGTACTCAATACATTTTAAAAATGTTTTTAAGAAAACCTGAATTTGTTTCTCTCTTTAGTCAGAGAACCCGTCTTCTTATAAAAACCATGTTTTATTAAAATGTTCTAAAATTCCTTTTTAAAATAATTTGTTAAAGACGATTTTAACTTTTTGTCTCTTACCAATGTTTTCAATGGAATCTTTTTATCACTTTCCAAACAAGGAATCTTTATATCCTTTAATCATGAAAAAGGAATGTTCTTTTTACCTTGTACAACATATACAGATTGACCTACTATCATTCCTTCAAAACTTCTTTTGCATGTTTAGATGGATAATTTTTTAATAAAATGTTTTTAAAATTTATTTTCAAAGAAAATGGTTTTCAAAATGTTTTTCTTAATAAAAGGATATTTTATAAAAGAATTTTTTTATAATATATTTTTATCATATTTACATTCATCAACAACAACAACCTTTATTTTACTTCACTTGTGGAATGTTGTATTGATACCAACCTTATCCTTAATCTAGATGGTTTTTGATTGATTTGGTCAAGGATAGTATTTATATTCTAATCCTTGATTCATTTTTTAAATCCCCTTGAAATATTGAATCTCTTATGCTCATTGAATTTCCCCTAATTATACATATCATTTATCATGGATATTACTATTGCCTAAACTGTATACCATTTTTCATATGGTGTCTAATTTGATAGTTATTTTATTATTTGGGGAAATATTGATAATTCTACATTATTTAATCCATACTGATATTTGATGAGGCACATTTTTAAATCGATTATTAATTATATGAGGAAAGGTTTGGACTGGTATGACACTGGTGGGGCCTGGTTATAGATATCCTCTCAATGCATCAGTAGTCTCATGGGAAGAGTCATTTTTATAGCCACCTTAGATGGGTTTTTACTAAGAATTTTGTAAAACAAATTCTGAAAGGTCATGATGATAAATTTACCATGTACTTGAGAAACATGTAGTCCAATAATAAAGCATTTATATCATTTATATTTATTTATTATTCCTCTGTGAGATTATTTGTCGACATATCTATGGATACATTTTATTTTCAGGAATTAGTTTTTATTTATCCATGAGATTTTTTATCGACATATCTATGGATACATTTCAATATCAATTTATTGATTTAGATGTCATGAGTTTTAGTTTCTTACCATGTAATATTGATATTTTCTTATCTAGTTATCTGAATGTTATGTGTTATGAGTTATTTACCTTTCTATGTAAATTTATTCTTATTGATTAACTATTCCTTACACTTTATTTACCCATAATAATACTTTTATCTCACCCTTATCATTTTTATTTCCCTAGTAATCCAAGAAACATTATATGAAAGATATACATGAATTTACTAGATGGATTAGAGTTATCCTCAAAGCTATTTAATCATAAATAAGGAAAAACAATATTTTAATTATTGTATTCATTTTTAATAAAATTTTAATTTTTGAATTTGGTTTACCAAGACTACTAAACCGATTGGTCCATCAGGGCTTGATTCCTTAAAATCATGCCAACGTAATTGATAGTAAATAATAGATCTATGCTATCTAGGGTTGGGTCACTATAAATTATATCCTAACATGTGATCCCATAAGTTTTAATCTATGTTATCCATGGTGATAGAAGTATCCCTAGGGTTCTTACTAAAGTGATCTAGTCTTAATATCCAAAAATAAATAAACCCTACTCTGATACCAACCATAGTGACCCTATCCTTTTATAGATATCATTAAATGATTTTTAGCATAATTAACCATCAAATACAATTAAGGATCATAATTTCTAGTGTCTTTGGAAGATTAGGTACATAATTGGAAAAGATGAAACCAAATAAAAAAATTATTTTGTTTAATCTTCATAACGAGCTCCTAAATTACATTTATATCTTACATATACATAGAAAAACCTAGGTAATACATGAATAAAATGGATGATCTAAAAATCCCAACAAGGGAATAAGCCTAAGAATAAAACATAGCACATGGGTTAGAAGGCATAACATAATGATATAAAAGGCATGGAACATGAATAAAAATAATGAATAATAACATTCATAACATGGGAACATATAAACATGGAAACATATAAATGTGTCAAAAACACACAACATGACATAATCATGAGTCAAGGCTAACTTCCATGATCATTGCACATGGAGGAAAAATCCCCATAAAGGAATCAGGTTCACTCCTTATCGCACATGATGTATCACAAGGCTAAACATTACCCAATGAATTATAGTTATATCTGGGAACACCCATAATAACATGTCCAAGCATATGTGTTCCATATTAAGAATCAAACATAAATATAAGGGTTACCCATGTAAAGAAATGGGAATCCTAATCATGTTATGGAGCATAACAAATGGGTGTATAATAAAAGTGTCCATGAAGGATGAGATTCAAAAGAATACATGGAAATTTATAAGTTAAAATAGTTCTTTATCTTGATAAATTATGTCTTATTGAAGTGGAAACAAGTTAAAAGTGTGTTTAAGAATCTATTGTAATGAAGAATTTTAGTGCGGTTAAAGGAAAATATTAAAGAAAATTTAAAGAGGAAAAGGTATATTTGTCTTCATAAAACCATAAATGAACCAAGATAGTTTTTCCTGATAAAATAATTTATTTTTTAAATATAATGGTGGCTTAAAAAAATTATTGATTTCACCTGAAAATGGGTAATAAATTGGGAATTCCCTTTAATCAAGATTTCTTATCATAAAGATTTGAGAACAAATCATTTTTTAAAACATTTATTTCGACATAAAAGAAGGATAAACTGGTATAGATAAATGATTTTGGAAACATTACATATAATTTATAGGAATTATATAAAAAATAAATAATAATTGAAATTTGGTAAAGAGAAATAAATCCTAACTTAAATAAAAAATGGAGGTTCGGAAAGAATCCCCTACCTTATGTCAGAAACAGTTCTACTCTTGATCTTAATATCCAAGATTATCAGATAAAATACATTAATTAATTAATTAAAAACCTTTTATAAAGGTATTTTATTTATTATAAATTTATTATTTTCATTTATGTCCTTTTTTATGGGTTATGATATTCAATTTCATCGTTAGGGTGTGTTGGTTTCCTTGGATTTCATGACCGGTTTACTTGTATACATGTACAGAAAATCATGTAAAATAAGAATGGTTTTACGGAATTGAAGTTATATTTTACTAATGTATATAAAAAATATTAAAAGGTTATATAATTAATTTGGTTATTTTGGTTAAGGATGAATCATTAGATAATACATTAGTGATAATTGTTTAGATTATTTTGGTGGTTTTTTTATCATCATAGTCTAGTTTTGTTTTATTAATTAATATTATGTATATAAACTTGTTCTAGAAAATTAAATAGGTTTTAATACATATATTATAATCTTTTTTAAGCATAATTTTTTTATGTTCAATCTTGTAGGAGGTAGTGGAAATTTAAAACTCTTCATCCTCAGATGCAATAAATCATCACATCACAAATGATGATTTCATTTTTAGTAAAAAATGAGAGGGAAGATAAATGATGATGAATAATTCCATTAACATGATAAAATTATAGTATATATAATATATTGTAGTTTTCATTCCACTTGTATAAGGGGAGTTGAGGACATAATAATAAAAGGAAATAAATTGAAAATAACTTAAAAGAAAATAAAAGTGGATTTTACCTCTTGAATTTCTCTTCCTTGATAACCTCCTTAAAGAAATGGGTTTGGCCTTTTTTTGAGATCAAGGGATCTTGGAAATGCGTAAGATAAATTTGAATTTTATTGGGAATATTTTTTACTGGCCTCAATGGGTTAAATGTGTAAAGAGAAGAGTTGACAAGGGGTCGTATTTATAAGGGATGTGAGGGGTGTTTTCCCATTATTTTACTCATTAGTTTATTATTTTTCCTCATGACTATGAATATTTGATAATTATAATTAAATATAATATAATAATGAAGGATAGTTTTATATTATGGGATTAAATATAAAATACAACATCTATGACTCAATAATTAATGTATTTAGCTTTTATCATAAATTATCATATTTTACTATTCACAAAAAAAATCAAGTATTTTATAAAAATCCCAAAAATTATCCCTAACCATTTTTTATGTTTAAAATTAAAAAATTATTTCCATTTTATGAGAATAATTTTCTAAATATGATAAACTTAATTTTTAATTAAAAAAATTATTTTCTTAGAAAATACTAATTTTAAAATTATAACCGATTTTATAACACATTAAAAAATTAATTAAGGTCTGATAAAATTATCTTACAATAATAATAAAAAAATGTTAACTTATGAATATATTTTAAGAAAATAAATATTATTTTAAATCATTATATTAATTTTAAAATTATAAATAAACATTTATGTTTCACAAAAATATCAAAACTTAATTTATCATTTTAAAAAAATTATTTACTTATACTATGGTAAATTATGACATATATTCATTTATAAGATTCCTAAATTTTTATTATACTTTTATTGGTTAGTTTACTATTCTATTTTCCATTTTACTATTTATAAGGTTTATATTACTATTCCAAAGGACAAGTTACTATTCCATTGGTATAGGTTCCATAACTTCTAGAAAAAACCACTTATTTCATTTATTATTAAATTTTATTGTGTTATCTATGTGATTTTATGTGATTTATAGAATATGAAATAATTATAAGAATGGAAATATTCATGGATATAATTTTGGGTCATTACGTACATTCTCCCCCTATAAATAAATTGCATCCTCGAAATTTTTTATTATCTCTAGCTATTGAAAATAGTTAAGGGTATCCTTAATATGGACATGACTCATGATAAAATTTATAATGTCATATCAACCTTACTAACTAGATTAATATTGGGAAACTTAATAGGCATGTCCCACATATTGAGTTTCCCTCTAATGTTTTTAGTTAAACACCCATCATGAATGGGTATTAAAACTTATATAATGGATTTAATTTACCTATAGATCTTATAGTAATCCTTTCACTAGTATATTATCATAGGTGGATTTCAAATATGAAATGTGTTTTACCTATTTTATTAATTAAAATGGAGTCTGTGTGGAGATACCCAATCCATTTCCAAAATTATATCATGTTCATATGTGGGAGGAATAATATTATTAACTTGAATCACTTTTTTATAATCATATACTTGGATAAATTATAATGCAATTAGAATTTTTCTCTTATAATCTAGTATCAAATCATTGGTTTGGTTATTAGATTCTCTTTAAAAACTTCCAAGATGTACTAGAATGGCTGGTACCGTAAACCAATATTATATCTACAAATTTAGAGTGGAGGATAATTATACCTTAATTATCACAATCCACTTAAGTGGTGGTTATTGGATAGGCTCTTCCTTGATCCCTTGGACAAGGAATTTGTTGGTTCAAAATATATTCATTATACTTTGTATTGGTGAAGTGATTTATATAACACCCAAACTCCTTTCATTTAAAGAATTATAGCATGGGTGGAGCTTTAGAGGGGATATTTATACCCTCTATTGTATTTTATAACCTATTTATCTCCCTTATATAATTATAGACTTGATAAACAATCCTTACACTCTTTAAACATTTTATTTTTTGTTTGAGATATTCCCTTGGGTTCCTCTTCCTACATTATTGACACTTAGAAAAATGAGTCTTTTTTACCGCATGGTATTTATCACCTTAAATTTCATGAAACTCTATTTTTCCATTATTTTCTGTGTTTTAGAATTTGAGTAGGTTCAAATTTTTAATCATAATTCATGAAAGGTGGTTAGGAGTAACACCAAGATTCATGACAAGAGCTCTTATCTTGTTTATTTGCTCATTGGGATAATCATCACATTGTCTATCACACCCATTACTGACCTAGTTCCTCCAGACATCATCTATTACATTAAATAAAGGAAAGTTTAGGTATGATTATACTTAATCTAATAATTTTATAAAAAGGAAAATATAAACTCAAAATAATTAAATCATAAATGATGTGCGTGGAATGACTTATAAATCTCTATGTTTCTATCTAGGTTATCCAAGGTCATATTCATATTAGATTCTCTAAACTAACTAGTTATATATTACATCCTCAAATTCCATTTAAATACTTAATAATGGGTTTTAATGTTTTTGTGAATCAACTAAAGAATATCCCCTAGGAGTGTTAAACTAATTGTATAGTTATGCCCACTTATTGTGCATCGAATGAGGGTCAAGTTACTACTCAACCAACCTTTTTTTGGGTTAGTACCCCAGGTTGTACCTATGATAAATCCTATATTCAATTATTTAAGTTCATACTGGGATGTCATTTATAGGTAACCATATGATATATGATTTACCAAAATTTTAGAATGTTTTAAAATATTTATGATTTTCACTTAGGGTTTTCAATAATGTTCTCTAGTTATAATGCCTAAAAAACTAAACTATTCCCCAAAAATAACCAATCCTTTATCTAATACCAAATGAGGAAACAAGACCCACACTCAATGATATGGTGCTAAAAACATGTACATTGTATATTGGATTTGATACAACCTAGGATGACCGAATAACACTTACATCATTTCACATTAATTAAAAATAATATCTCAAAATAATCTCACAATCAAATAACCTAAAAGTTTAGTGTCATTAGAGATTAGATACATAAATATCATATTTCATATGCATCATGATATTTCTATGAATGACTTCCTTCTACAATAATACTACATATAATTTCTTGGGGAAAAGGTAAATATAAGAATGAGTGATCTCAACCGCTCAGTACGGTAAAATTATCATCAAGTCATAAAAGGGATAGATCATAAGCATATGAGAAAACATAAGCATGAGAAAAATATATTATAACATTAATAATTGAACAATAATAGTTGTTCCAAATTCATGATACAATAACATGCAATCTTAATGATCAAACATATACCATGGCATAAGTGTCTAGAAACATCAGAAAATAAACATTATCCAAGTAGCATAATTATAGGAATATAATATAAAAATAGAGATTATCATAATAAGAAACCATGGAATAAATATAATAATAACGAATCATCACATTATAAAAAAACCCAATCATTTAAACCCTTTAAATTATTATCAAATCTAACAATACTATCCCTTTATGTTGCGATCAAATTCAATCAAGCCCGCCTTTAAGTTGTAAACAAATCCAAGCATGTACATGCTCCATTATCTCATGGTATATAAAACCTTAATAAATAAATTTAAGGAATATATAGGACCACACAAATTACCATTAATATATATATGTGTTTTCCATATGAAATCAATCATATATCATATCATTAAAAACCCCCTAGAAAAAATGGATTTCATTACATTTCCAAATGGTATCACATAAAATGACTTCAAGAATTAGATCTATTGATACCAAAAATCCAATCACTCAAAAATTATTAATTCATAAGAGAATATAGAGGTTAATTCATAAAACATCACTCTATAGTATATAATTATTTTAGAGTAAAATAAGAAAGTGGAAGAAAAACTTAAAAAGAGTCTTTAGAAAACATTTCATAACATTATCATAAAGAAACAATGTTATGAGTCACTTTAAAAATAAAATTTCAATAATTTTTCATGAAAACATTTTTAAAAACCCAATTTAAAATAAATCACAATAACGTACCTTTTAAAAGAAATAATGGTTAATTTGAAAAATGTGGACTGGGGAATTAAATATATGACCATGAAAGGAAAACCCTTTTTAATATTTTAAAATATCTTTATAGAAACCTATATCATATAAATGATAATAAAAATACCTTTTAAAAAGTTTTAAAGACAAATAATAATTTCAAATGAGATAATATGTATTTATTTTTCAAAATAATAAATAAAAACATTTTTGTAAAGAAATAATATGGATATAGAGGGGAAATAGACTTTTAAAAGGATGAGAATTATTCTTAACAACATTAAACATTTACGAGAAATATATTCATCAAGGAAGAAGATTTGTATTAAAAATTTAATTTTCCCTATAATACGATGTGGGGATATAATATGAAATAGTAAATATAATAAAATAAGGAACGTAGATAATTTATTTCAATAATTAGTATTACAACTCAAAGAAAAGAAATTTAAGTTAATAAAATCAATTACGACTTTGGTAACATTTGAATTGAAAGCCCTTGAAAATAATACTTGAGATGGATTTTTAAATACCTATAATTTCATGAATATTATGATAAAATAAATCTATAGGAAATTATATACACCATATAAAAAGAAATAAGGTGACAATACCGCATATGTCTCCAAGGAAGATAGTTTATATGAGAATCCCTTATGTGCATCATAATTCATGAAGTAAAAACATTTGAAAATGAGTTTATGTTATATAAATTTAAATAACTAGAAAATAAAGAAGAAATAAAACATATAATAATCATGGATAAGAAAGTATCCAACTTGTAACTATGGAGTTCAAGAATAAATATTATAATTCATTGAAATGACATTGAATTAAGAAACACCATTATAAATTTAGTAACAATCCAATCAAAGGGATATAAAGGCGGTATTCATGAAAAAAATTATAAATAAATTTAGATAAAAGTTAATCATAATAATATAATCAAAATAGATAAGTAATTAAATCATATAATATAATAATAGGTGTATAATATACAAATATGCCACAATGAAGGGAAATTGAGACAATACACTTACCTTTACTCTAGTTTCCCAGAAAGTCCTTAACCCCATATTTAATAAATATAAATATCTTAATAAATTATTTTATAACCATATTAATATCTATTACCTTTTAAATTATTAAATTATAATAATTTATTATATATTTATTATCTAGATAATGTTTATTTTCATCAACAGATGTTAGTAATTTCGATTGTTTCACACATGTTTTGTAATGGAGACATCAAAATATATTAATTAGAACAAATTTCATAATTATAAGATTATATAATACATGGAAATAACCTTTTAAATTATTGATATATATCCATGTTCATTTTATGGACACTATGGTAATGGTTTGAGATAACAGGATCCCAGATGAGCTTATTTCGAGTAATTTACTAATATCGATAGAACAATTTATAATTATCATTAATATTTTTGTCAAAATTTCATAACCATATTCATGATATATTAATCCTTAATAAAAAATATATTAATAAAATATTTTTTATAACCATACATCTAAGGTAGTGATGAAAATTAAAGATGCCATTCACGGAGGTGGTAGTCTAGATGTACGCATGAGGGATGTTTTAATTTTTTAATGAATGGGAGGTAAGGAAGGAAGATAATGATTTTACATTCAAGGATATTAATTATTTCATAAATTTCATATTTATTAATTAAATAAAATTTTATAACCATCCATGTAAGGTGGTGATTAAAAATGAAATACGTCATTCATGGAGGCGATAATTCTCAAATACCAATGACTTATATTTTACAATAGATGGAGAAAAGGTAGATGATGGTTATTTACTAAAAATAATGAAAAATAATTATAATAATGATACTAATGTAATTATGTTATTATACTTCTAATATATTTTAAGTAGGTTGAAGAATAAATAAAGGAATAAAAATGAAAAATGAGTGATTAGGGACTTTTACCTTGTCCTTAGAATAACCTCTTTTAAAATTATGTTAATCCATTGAATGTTGGTATTTTTATGATAAAATAACCTATAGGAAATTTATAGGAGTTTTAGGGAGTTATTTTGGAAAATTATAGTAAAAAAAAGAATCTAAAGGGTAAGGAGAAGTGGGGTGGTGAAGGGTTTCTTTTATAAGTGAGAGGAGTGGCATTTTTGTAAAAAGAGATGCACTATTCAATGAAAGTGTATCCAAAAGTAAAAAATAATGGATTGGGGGAAATTATTCATTGATAAACCTATAATAAATGCAAATAATTGGTATGTATTGAGATATTATTGTCCTTTTCCACATAATTTAACTTTTTACCATAATTTACTTTTACCATAGTAACTCATATTTTTAACCTCAATAACTTGTTTCTATGACTAAAAAATAATTTTAAATTATTATCTAATTTAGAAATTATGATTTAAAATATGAAAATAATTTTATAATATAAAATTTATATTAGTGATAAAAATTAATTTTAAAATAACAAATGTGTAATGGATAAAACTAGTTTTTGAAAAAATAAAACTTAGGTCCCAAAATGTCAAACATAGGTTTCTAATTTAAACTAAATATTTTTAAACTATATAATTTTATTTTTTATATAAATATTTGGTCAGAAAAATTGTTTCATATAATTTTAATTCAATCTTATATTTTAAGGATGTCATAAATGTCATGGTATTTGTAAAAATGTTATTTTGTACTATTCACCTAAAAATCAATCTTTTTAGAAAAATATCAAAATTTCATCTTAATATAAGATTTTACTATAATGTCCAAAAATTAATTTCATTTTTTCAAATTCAAATTCTAAAATTTATTAATTTAACATTTAAATAGAAACATAAAATATAATGAAAAACTATTTTTATAAGAACACGTCCTTCTAAAATATTAATTTTTCTTATTCTTATTTCCTATAAATTACTAATTAAATTAGTGTTATTATATTATTAATATAAATAAAATATTTTATCCTCATATAACAATTATTTATTTATTTTCTTGACATAAAAATTCATAGCGTATAAAAATGAATTTTTTTAGTAAAATACATTTTAAAGCATAAAATTAATTTATTCCTATTACTTTCCAAGTAATAAATATTGTATGAATGTTAATTTATTTAATTGTATATATTATAAATGAATTTAATTAAAATTTTTATTTATTATTGATTTATTTTATTAAGATAAAAATACACAACATTGTTAAAAAAAGAGTTCTTTGAAAAATACCTTTTATTTCAAATGATCTTAACCAAATACCATTAAAATTAATTATTTATATTCTAACCATTTATTTTTATCATTTAATTGAAATTAAAATAATTGTTTTAATTTTACCATAATATTTCATGTGTAAAAAATTATATTTTTATTTAATAAAATATTTTAATCAAATATATTTTTGTTTGATTGTTTATTGTTTAAGAAAAATATTTTTTTCAAAATAAAAAAGATCAGTATACCTTTCAGATATATTTTTATCCAATGACCATATTTCCAATAATCATATTCCTAATGACCATTTTATAATGGTCACAATTCATTCCTATATATAGACTTACTGAAATCATTCATCTCATTCCCACTTCTAAAGTCACACTTCTCATTATATATTAAGGATTTTTCATAATGACTTCTCTATTTATTATTTTTTTCCTCATTGTAGGTTTAGTTTTACAAATTTTGATTCTCAAGGGTGAATATGATCTAGGTAATCTCTTAGTTTTAAATATACTGTTCATTTCTATTTATTTACCTATTTAATTATGATCTTTTAATAGATTGAATCAACCATGGTATGTAATATATGGTTTCCTATACTTCTTCTATAATGTTTGATTTCAATAACATGTATCATGGTTCAAATTATTTTTTTGTTATCTATAAATAAAGATATTTAAACATAGTTTTTATTTGAAGGAAAAATCACACAAAATTTGGAGGTGTTACAAATCGGGTCATGAAAATGAAGTGGTGAAATGAACCCTCATCATCTGATCAAGAACTGCATGTGTTTTTTTCTATTTTGGTTTTACCCACTTCCTTATATCTGGAAATAAATTTAAGGGAATCATAAAATCACCACCCCAATGGGTTGGTATTAAATTATCGATGAAAAATCATTGTAGTGTGATGATTTCATTCTATGTTTATAACTTTAGTTTGATAGAATTATGTGGAAATGTGATTATTAAAAGTCTTATTATTCACCCTTTAGTAGAGTTTGATATGAATTTGGAAATGTATTGGCTCTCTCTACATAGAACCCATATTAATTTTTTGGATAGGGATGTAAAATTTCATATCTTCAATCTACCCATGATTTTTTATTGTTAAAAATATGTCCTTAAACACACTTTAGAAATTACATCCATTATATGGGATATTATACCTAGTCATGAAGTTTATCTAGCTCATATAATTTTGAAAAAATTTGATATTGAATATGTTAATGATGTGTGGGAAAATATATATGTATTTATATAAGAGTTTCCTCAACTATCCCCATTTAATCTGGTTCGGTATTGAATATAACTCATCCTTCATGTTATTCCAATATCAAAGACTATATAAAATAGACCTTATGTAATTAGAGTAATTAAATAAAAAACTCTAAATGAATATGGATTAGGTTTTTACATGCCCAATTTATTCTCCATGGGGATTAATAGTCCCCTTTCTTAAGAATAAATATCGATCAATGTGTTTCTACAATTATTATCATTAACTTAACAAGAACACAATAAAGATCAAGTGTCCTTTATCCCATATTAATGAATTGATTGGTCAGCTATGAGGGGATCAATACTTCTCAAACATTGACCTTTAATATGGATATCATCAATTAAGGGTGATGTCACATCCTTGTCTCCATTTTCAGGTATTCATTCTATTTATTTTTCACCCCTTGTTTATCCTTGATTTTTCCCAGAAGTTTTTGATGAAACATGGGGGTTTTTGTGTAGATATCATGATGTGAACTATTTATCAAACTATGCATCCATACCTAGGAAATTGTGCGGCCAAATGGCATTTTTTGATAGTGGCTACCACATGGTTAGTGCACAGTTTTTAAAAT
The DNA here is from genome assembly GCA_963277665.1 of Viscum album. Classification (NCBI taxonomy): domain Eukaryota; kingdom Viridiplantae; phylum Streptophyta; class Magnoliopsida; order Santalales; family Viscaceae; genus Viscum; species Viscum album. Next base: position 333,787,027 of record OY728128.1, read on the forward strand.
CATGTGGCATGTCTTTATTGGATAGTGAGGGAAACATAGTAGCCACATGGTTTAGAAACCATGTGGTTAAACCATGTGACTTTTCTAGGCCATTAAAAATTTGAAAATTCCATTTGTCTCCTCTCAAGAGTTTACCCCAATCCATATCTATTCCTCCCCATATGTGATTTTCAACCATTGAAGCTCCCTACAAGATTCCTTCAACCTCTTAGACACCATTAATTAGGAGATTTTGGATATCCATATAGTAGATGTTTGTCCTAGAGGGGGGTTTGATCATGTGTTATTGGGGAAAATATTTATAGTTTTTTGTTGATCTTTCTTTTATAGGGTCTTATAGAGATGCGGTTTTGGTTTTTTATCAATTTCCAGAAGTTTCTAAGTGTGGGATAGGTGTTTCCATAATCTAATGTTTTTAGATTCTTTTGATATGTTTTTTTTGTCTCAATAAATGTGTTCTATGAATTGTTTTTTTATGAGAAATATTTTTTAGAAATATTTTGACCTAAATATGTGATGAAAATGGGATTCTCAAAGGAAAATGGTTATTATTTGTATGTTATTTGTTGTAGTGCTTCATGGAAATGTTTTTATGATTACGTGAAAGGTGAAAAATGTTTTTTCATGGTCACTTTAGGTGAGAATGTGTTGAAAGTGGGTTTCTATAGTAAAATGGTTTATTTTTACATGTGAAATTTTATTAAGAACCTTTAAATGAGATTTATAAATTATGTGAATTATGTGAATCATGTTGTGAAGTGAATTTGGTTTATGTGTGGATTTGTAAAGGGCTTGTCCCATATAAATGGTTAAATTTATTATGTTATTTCTTATAATGTTTCCAATTTGGTTTCATGGATTGTATAAGTTATGAAAAACGTGTTTTGAAATGGTTTTGGTGTGGGTAAAATGGAAAGTGTTTTTTTATGAAAATGATAGTTTTCCATGTGATGACATGTAAAAGAGGTGATTTCCTTGTATTATTTCTATGCTTGGTATATATATGTGAAAATGGTGATTTTTGTGATGTGTGGAATGGTAATTGAGCACAAAGGTAATCCTGGGTATCTAGGTGGGAAAACTAGAACTAGTTCACTTGTGATTTGGAAGTGGAAATCATGTATTCTTCTAGAATCTTGATGCTAGATGACTCAGAAGTAGAAAGGCTCAGACTCACTTAGTAGAATTCACACTTGCACCACTTACTAAAAATGTGATATGGTCAGAGACCGCTAAGTCCTTGGGATAGTCCCTTCTAGTGTCTCATGTACATGAATATGTTGGCATTGGCCTATTATTTGGAGACCACTGGGCCCTTGGTATTATCCCTCCTAGTGGATCGTGCATGGGAATATTGTTGGTAGTTGATTTGGAAAAGATTGATCACCATGGTATGAGGTTCTCAGTGATTCACTTATGCTAGAATACCCTTAGTTATTTACCCATGGTTCTATCTCATGACATTATATATGTGATGTGGTGCCGACCATCATTATACATTGGACCTTGTATACTTTTTTGGTATTTAGAACAAATTCTTTTGAAAAATGGTTTATCTTGAAAGAATGTTTTTCTGGAAATGTTTACTTCAAATTTCCATGGAAAATATTTCCTATTTCTTACATATAAATGTGAATATTGATTTATATTCTAATATTTTAGTATGGAGTCTTTAATTTTGGGTGGAACCCTACTAGTATTTTTTTCACAACCTATATACACCTTTGGGTGTATTTATACTTTGTTATTTATGACCCAGGTAAAGGTAATATGTGTTGTGGTGATGGTGGTTTCAGTTGCTATAATGATCCACTTGTTTTAGGTGTTGGTGGTGGTGGTTTGAGGCTGATGCTCCTAATGTTTCATGAAGAATTTTGTGATGTTTAGTGGTTCTATTTCCATTGTTTCACTTTTAATTTTGGTTTAAATTGTAAAACACTGATTCTAAAAAAATTGTACCATGTTTGGTTATGGTTATTGGTTATTTTTTTCTTTAGTTTTTTGGGCCGGTAATTGTTATATAAATGGGTTAAATCATTCAAAAAGTATATTATTGATACCAAAGAACTAGTTATCATCCCATGGGGATCAATAACAACTTTTGGTCCTTGTCTTGGGTTAGGTCGGATGTCAGGTTAGATGAAATATTGACTTGGTTCATGATAGGTGAAAAGAGAGGATGTACTCAAGATGACCTTCTATGCAGGATATGGAAAATATTAATACATAATGATGCCATTCAGACTCACAAATGGTCATGCTATATTGATAGATCTAATAAATAGTGATTTTTTAGATTATTATTATGATGAAAACCCTAACAAAAGATAAAGTGTATGACAAATTTATAAAGTGTTAATTCTAGATATATAAAGTATCATTCTACGGTCATGTAATCACAAGTGAGGGTATATTTTTGGATTCTTCAAAGACAAAGGTGATTAAAGAATGGCCCAGAATAACCACAATAATAAAGATCTTAAATTTTCTTATATTTGATGGGTATGATTGATGATTTGTGAGAAATTTTTCATGAATATAAAATCCACTAAAAAGATTACTAAGAAGGGATTCAAGTTCCCCAGGATAGATTAATGTGAATAAAATTTCAAGGATCATAATAAGTGGTTGTTCATTGCACTTGTACTCAAACTACCCCATAGTGGATAAGGGTTTGTGATGAATAATAATGTGTAAAATAGGGTATTGGTATGTGTCCTCATGAAGAATAACATAATGTTATATTATGGCTCATGTCAATTAAAGATTCATGAGAAAAATTACCTGACACATGATTTGGAGATAGTTGTTATAATATTTACATTGAATATATATAGGTATTATCTCTATGGTGAAAAGTGAGAAATATATATTGATCACAATATATTAAATTATATATCACACATAAAGAAAAATTCACCAAATAATATGGTTTTTGTTGATCAAGGACTATGACTTCTTGATACATTACCACCCTAGGAAGGAAACCAAGGTGTCTATTACTTTTAGTAGGATGAAACATGATAACTTATCCATGGTGAGGTTTGAAAGATACTGATAATCATGGGTTTTTAAAATGTGGACCTTTAAATCATGAGAGAAGGATAGAAATACTATATTTGGAAAAATATTAATCGTCTATCCATCTATGTAAAGATCAAGTAGGTATAGAATGAGGATATTAAGATAAAAACAAATGTAGGGGATATTATAGAGTTTAACATTGAAAATGATGGAATTGTGAGATTTAGGAAATGAATATGTGCTCTATAAATACCATGATTTAAGAATTATTTGTTGGATGATACACATATATCATCATTCTCTATCCATCAAGGAAGTACAATATTATATAGATATATTTAGAATCAATTCTGGTGGGACAACAAGAATAGGGAGATTATAGAGTGTGTGTCTCTATGCTTGGTATGCCAGCAAGTTAAGGTGGAATAATATAAGTCTAATGGTATTATGAAACCATTACCCATACATATATTTATTTTTGATAGAATCGTCATGTATTTCATTATTGGACATCCAAGGACTTCTAATGGCCAAAACACCATTTGGGATGTGGTTGATCTCCTTATGAATTTGGTGCATTTTATTACTACTTGTGAATATTTCACGATCGATCAACTTTATAAGATACAAATAAATTGGTAAGTTTTCACTGAGTACCAGTTTCTATTGTATTAGATTGGGATTCTAGTTTTACCTCACTATTTTGGAGAAGTCTCCAATAAGAATTGGATACAAAACTAATCTTCAGCACTGCTTATCACCCTCTTACTGAAAGTTAATCTTAAAGGAAAATTCAAACACTAGAGGATATTATAAGATCATATTATATGGATAAAAGTAATTTGGGATCAATACATTTCCCAATTAGAGTTATCATATAACAATATTTTCCTTTCTAGAACTCAAATGGAACCATTTGAGGCTATTTATAGTAAGAGGTCCAAAACTCCAATATGTTGGGATAAATTTAGATGGAATAATCAAATCAATCTAGATCTTTATAAAGAGATATTAGAGAATATTCAAATCATTTAACAACATATAAAAACTGTACAAGGTCAACAGAATAACAATACTGATAATCATCAATAATATTTGGTGTTTGTTGCTGGAGAAAATGGGTACTACAAATATAACCATGGAATACATTTATGAGATTTATTAATAATAGAAAATTAATCCATAGGTACATTATCAATTTAAAAATTCTTGCTCATATAAGGAAATGATCTTATCATCTTGAACTTCCACCAAACCTCTCCCAAGTGTATGATGGTTACCTGTATCACTTTAAAGGTTGTACATACCCAACCCTTCACATGTACTAAACTCATAGGTTGTAAAACCCGAACATGGTCTTTCCTATGAGGGTAAACTAGTAGAAATATTGGATCATAGAGATAAATTACCATGCATGAAGACCAATACCTAGTTAAACACTTCTATGATGAAACCATAAGATTGAGTAAGCAATGTGATACCTATAAGATCTAATGAGGTAGAATTACCCACATCTTTTTTTCATCAAAATAATGTAATTTTGAGGGTGAAATTTTTATAAGGGATAGCATATAACATCACATGATTTTAATACATATGTTTTACATTATATATATATATATATATATTATTTTGAATAGATTATTTACATGTTGCAACGAACTAAAAAAATAATGATATATTTTACTGATATAAAATATTACAACTCAAGATAAACATTAATACATTATGATAATACGATATGAAAAGTCATTATGAAAAATATATATAAGGATGAAATATGACTATTATATATATGGTCATTGAGAATATGGTCATTAGAAATATAGTCGTCAAATATATGGTCATTAGGTATGCATGTTTCCAATAATTATATTGAAGTTCTGTGATTGTTATCAAAAAATTTAAATAATACAATTCCAAAAAAATAATGAAATAAAAATATAATATTTAACTAAAATATTTAATTATTAAAATATATATTTATTATGTTTAACATATTAGTATTATTATTATTATAAAAAATGATTAGATATATTTGTAAAATTTAAATAAATATTGTAATACAAATTTATTGACAAAATTAAATTTATATAAGATGAATAAGTAATTTTAATAGTATGTGGTTAAAATTATTTAATGTTAAAAATAATATTTTTCAAACAAATTTTTTTATTAGTGTTTTGTTTCTTATCTTAATAAATTAAAATAATAATTTTTAAATGATGAATATAATGTAATTATTCATTGTACAACAAATATATTAAAACATGTTTAATTAGTAATTGATATGAAATAAGATTAAGAACACTTAATTTTTAAAAATTTGTTTCTCTATAAAAAAATGTATCCATAAATATTATGTTTTAAATTTAAAATTAAATGTTTTCTATATAAAAATGAATTAGATTAAATGGATTCAAAATTTGTAGTCGTTATATAGAAATTAGGTAAATATGAAAATTTTATTTTTGTTCATAAAAGATGTTATTAAGGTAAAAATTGAGTTAACATAGTAAAGGTAAAATAAGGTCAAAAATGTTAAACTAGTTGATAAAGACTTTAAATATCATGAAATCTTATCTCTAAATTATGTGGATGAGGGGATGCATGACCCATTTACATTATTTTTCTCACTTTATATCCACTTTTTTTTTTTAAATTGACCACTTTAAAACTTAAGAAATGAGTATTTATAGAAATTTCACTCATAATTCACATATAAAAGGACCCAGTTTGTACCACACCCAAACCACTCAAACCTTTCAGTTATTATTGGATCACAAAAAGAGTGATTGATAATTAGTGGGGGTGAATCGATGTGTAAATGTTTTTAAACCCTTTAAACTCTCATGCTCATTCAACACCTTTCTCTCAAGAGACTCATTAATGTAGAAAATAAATAAACATGAAACATTTATTAATCAGATTCATCTCATTTAAGTATTATTATATTCCTGGTTTATCATGGTTATTATCCCATCCACAAAAATCCCTTTATAAAAGTCTTTAATAGTTATTATCAATACTCATTGAATCCCATAAAAAGTCTCAATAACATTTCTACCTATCATTTTTCTACGTTTATATAAACATTATATTTATATGAATATTATTTAGATTTTTTATTTTGAGAAAATTATTTCTTTTATATATGTGAGAATCCATTATTCAAACTCATTTGAATCGATTCTAGGTCTCCATTTAATTATTCCTTAAAAAATGTCTAATTTCTATATGCATGATTATAGAAATATCACAACTTTAATATCCTGAAAAATATGTATAACGTAATTGAATGTGAATTTTATGTATGTATGTATGTATAGAAACATTATGTTTCCTTCTATGGCAGTGCAACTAATCTCAAAATTTAGATTCCTACTTGGATGTTCCTCCTTTGATCTAAGAAAAAATCATGATCATTTAATTATTCATGATGTTTAATCTATAAAGAACAGATAATATTCATCATATGAGTTAATTATCTATAATTCATTCATTCTATAAATCTTCTATTTTATATTCTCAAATTTATAAAAAGTATAATATTATATTAAGATAGATATCATATAAATATCTTCAAATATCTTATGAGGTTCAAGTATCATAAGAGAACTAAAATATCTTAAAAAAATTTTGAACATCATATGTGTTTCTAAAATATCATACAAACTCAAGAAGTATCTCATTCCATTATATATATTTTTCTGTGAAAAAATTCGTACATGGGAAAAAAATTATAAGTAACCAAAGAAAGTATCATGTTTATTTGAAAGTCATATGTGGCAAGAGAAATCCATAATCATAAATTCCTTTAAAAAATTCTAAAAAACTCAAATGTATTATGGGCATAAAAAAATATATTTGCCATAGATATATATTACGTGAGCCTCTAAATATCATAAATTGTATGATAATTCACTTAAATATTTTTCTATCTTGAGGTTAGAAATTCTTGAATCTCCTAAAATAAATTCATACCCTTTTTAAACAATTTTAGGGCCTTCACATCCACTCTAGAGAAACTAAAATCTTACTCATTCACATAAAAAAGATCATAAAAAACTTTGAATATTAATCCAAAAGGTCTTTATCACATATACATAGCAACTTAAAGAACATCTTTTAACTGATTATAAATAACTCCAACCTTAATTTTATTTTTAAACTTAAGTATATAATCTCCCCTTTTTTCTATAACTCTCCTAATTCCATTAAACATTGTGTAAAATACATCCCCATCATCATCACATTCCATATACTTAGTGAACAACTCAAATAATCATCACATATAAATTAGTATTTAAAAAAATATAACATCATTCTCTAGAGGGTTTAATAATATCCTCAATTGGATTTGTTGGAAATACTACTCATTCTTCTCCCCCTTATAAAAAATAAAAAAACAATGTGAACAAATGTTAGGGAACCACTCAAATTTCTCAAAGAAAATCATTATGAATTAATCATATCTAAGTCAACATAATCTAGATTAATATATAAAAAAGGGTGATCAAGTCATTTATCAATGTTTTCCAAAAAAATAATCTAAATTCTATCATATATTTATTCATACATAAAAAATGAGCTATAATTTTTTTCAAAAATTCTTTATTGAATAACTCAACACATAGATTGGAAATTCCACAAATAAGAGAACAAGTTTCTCCCCTATAAAAACATCTCTTAAATAATTTATTTATGAAATATTCACGAAGTAAAATAAAAAATTTCAATACCTATATATTGGATATTATGATGCACTCCCATTTGTAGCATTAGTTTCTCAAAATTATTAGTTTTGAGGGGTTTTATAAGAATATCAACAAAATATTCCTTGAAAGGAACAAGATCTATTTTAAATATTCCCTTGGCTGTATTTTATTTTATAAAATGATACTTCATATCAATACTCATTGACCTATAATGTTGCATATGATATTTGGATATATTTATCGCACTACAATTTTCACAACCTATAACTAGAGGATACTTATATTCAATATTCAATTCATATGGTTGTGTTCTCATCAAAAAAATCTATATAGATTCCTATAATGCAGCCACATACTCTGAATCAATTTAAGTCATGGTTACTTATGTTTTATTCATTTAATTACTGGAAAATAGATCATACCATTGAGAAACACTCCACTAGTTGTGGAGTTTTTTCATCAACTACTCCAACATAGCCTGCATTAGTGTACCCTTTCAGATCCTACTCATTATTACTCTTTTAAATCAACCCATAATTGAATGTGTTTAAAATATATCATAGTATTATATTGGTTTCCAATATATTTGATTCATTTGGATTTTATTAAAACATTTCACAATGAGTGATATCAAATACAATATCAATTCTGGCAGTTTTTAAATACATAAGACTTATAATTAAGCTTTTGAGATACCTCTCATTTACTGATTTTTCATCATCATCCTTACTCGGGTTTTTTTCACGTGAATTGGTTTGAGCTGATGAGGAGTATATCATGGGGATCTCATCAAGTAGAATTTGAATCCTAAAATGCATCCTAGTGGTTGAACATGGTCTTCTGTCAAAGAGATGGGTATGGAGAGTCACTATCCTATAAATTATTATTATTTTAATTATTTTTCTATGTTATGAAACAATAGAGACATGGGGGTTCATGTTTTTTATGATTTTATAGGAATTAAAACATAATGTAGCAACACAAATACAAAGGATCATCATGAAATTAATGTTGGCCAAGGGTGAATTATAGCGGCTTCTATAATTATTTAAATTTTTTCTAAATCACCTAACTCAATGAGAACACTCAATATCATTAATCTACTAATACTATATTATTTTTATAATGTATTATAATAAAAATATTCCCAAAAATATTCACACAGACCATTAAATCAATTAATTAACGCCCAATAGTGGATGTATGCAATAGTTTTGATGGAATACAAAGTGAATATTTTCTCTTCTACAGTACACATTTACTATAGAATGATAATTAGGGGATAAATAGACTAATAATTGAATACATAAATTCAAGGATCCCACTATGATTCTATTAGGACCACCCAAAATGGGTTTGTGTTCCATAACCATAGAGTATGAGATCACTCAGTATATCATAGGTGTTTAATAAACACAAATAAATGGGGGAATAAGAACACATCACAACATAATAGATTGAATAGAAAATTTAATTAAAATTTTAATATATTAAAATTTTAAATTAATCAAAAAAAAGCTAAGTTCAAAGGCTAAGGTATTTAATCCCTTTCAATGTTAGAAGTTAAATAAATTTATATGATTCGTGACACCTTCTTCCTCCTACTCCTTACATTCATTGTTGAGAATAATGTTATTTCCATCTTATATCATTTCCACATGTCCAGATTTAGTGTATATATTGTCTTGAGGTAAAACACTATCAAATATTCCCTTGGTCTTGGTTTGGTTCCAAGATCATATCCTTATTCATTTAATTAATGGAATCCATGTGGATTAGTTGATATTTTCTTCTTGACTTGAGAAAACTAGAAAAATGGATTTTTATTTTTAGTTGAGCATGTTTTTCTTAGTAAATTATGATTTAATCTTCCACATGAGTATCCTTATGTAGATTAGTTCTAGTCATGGTATTACCTTGATGTAACCCTTAAACTATGGTGGTACCTTTATACAGTGTGTTTATTACATTTATGTCATATTAATGATGACCTAGGTGTAGCACCTTTACTGAATCTATACCTTTATATAGTTCTTTCATAACTTACCCTTACACATATTCTGTGTGTAAGGGTAAGAAAAACATTATAAAACACAATTTCAATGTAGTATTTGTACAATTTAATTACAAAATAATATAAGAAAATAAAAAAATTAAACATATCAAGTTAAAAAATCAAATACAAAGTCTAAAAATCAATTTTGTGATTTCTCAATTACATTCAAAATGAATAAAAAAATAAAACTCAAGCTTAAATCAATTTAGTAATTAAAATCTAGATTCTCAAAAGTATCAAAAATCAATTAATTACTCTTATTTTATCTATATTAGGGGTTAATTATAATTGAAAAATTGCAAAAAAATTGGGAAATATTGGATCTCATCACTCCCCACACTTACATTATTTCACTCCCAAGCAATATAAAGAATTTGACTTATTAAAAATATTGCCCTACTTTGGATAAATTTTTCGTATACCAAAGTTTTGTTTTCCACTTACTTAATAAAAATTAAAATATATTATTCTAAGTAAATTTATTCCTTATTCATTTGGGTTCTATATTCACATCACATAAACTGGTTCATTTTTTATAATTAGACACTTATTGAATTTTTCCTAGCCATGTTTTTTAAAATCACTTATTAGATGTACTTGGGAATTTATTACCCACAAACCCAATTCCTAAAAATCTTAGAACATCATTTTGGGATACTAATTTCCCATTTTACTTTAGTTTTAAAGGAAATATATGACTATATTTTTATTTTTCTTATAGAGGTTTTATTTTTCACAACATCCAAGTTACCTACGTACAAGTTTAAAAATATTTTTTCATCATGTTATAATTTAAATTCCACAACTATATTTATTATCAAAATCCTTTTATTAGTTCTAAAACACAAATATCTATAAAAAATATAGTTCACTGAGAAATAATATAATTTCATAATTTTCAATACCATTGAATCGTAGAAACTATAATGAATTTTTTTATTATGCGGGATAATGTTTAAACTCAAATTCCTAACCTAAAAACACACTAAAAATATAAAAATAGAAAGAATAAATCATGAATAAATTTCTATACATATTATAAAAGGATTTTAAACTAATTTAAATTAGTTTTTTATTTCCTCCCACTAACTTATCCAACACTGGTGTATTGAAGCTCAACATGTTTCATAAATAACAATGGTAAAACATGTGTAAAATGAATAACACAACCTTTTTTGTATTGTTCCTAGTAATGTTGAATTTAGATCTTCCTTAGGTTATCTATGTATAGATTTGAGCTATGAACTTGGGTGGTTTCCACTTGAATCTCTAAAGAAAACAAAATTAATTATAAACAATTATACTGGAAAGTAGTAAAAATCAATAAAAAGGGGGAAAATAAAGCTTGGTTTAACCCTAAAGTAGGTACTAGGTCTTTTAAATCCCATAATAGGTGGTTAAATTTTTTAATCCTAATTATAAGTTAGGTTTTCATTCCCTAATATGAACCACCATGAATTAATTAATGCATTCCCTACTCCAAAATATAGGAATAGAATTGAAAAATGGGTGGGAAAATAAGGAAAGGGGCCTCCCTGTTGGTAGTTGTATTCACTTAAAATTATTTTTTAGGGAATTATAAGGATTTAATGAAATATTATAAGGTTATATAACATGATTATCATGTTCATACACTTCTTGGTTGGTATATTATTCACTCTCGAGGGATTTTTCATCAGTTTTTATTCAAAAGGTATAGTCTTCAGCTCTTTTTCAGCTTATCCAACCAATGGTATGCCCTCTTCATTGAATTATTCTAGAGTTTATTTGAGTATATTTTCAAATTAATCTACATACATATATTATTATTCATTTTATATAACCTCTTCTTTAAATTCAGACTTCATATTTTCTTCTATGGTGGTGGCCTTAGGTTGTTCTCCACTGTCTAGGGGTGTTTGTAACTCAGCCTGACTTGTAAATTTAATATAGAGGAAGATTAATTTCTATTCAAGAAGTAAAAAATAAATTAAATCGTGTTACAAAAAATAATTCAACACCTTTTTTTGGCTCATGCTTAAGATATTTCTTCTGAATATAATCCCTTGGAATGTTTTTTGTTGGAGAGGGTAGTGGATCCAATAATTTTTCATTGAAGATCAACATCTCCTATTTTCCTTTTCCCTCAAAAGAATAATAAATTAATTATTAATCTATATTTTAATTTAAAATATGATCTTTTTTCAAATAAAATTTATAAAAATAATGAAAAAATAGTCCATAGTTCAAACATATCCCTTTAATGGATTAGTTGGAAGTACTTTTTTATCTATGAGTGCCTCGAGTGTATAATCAGAAATTCATGGGAGAGAGGGTTCATTAATTATTTATTACACCTTTAAATTTGATATTATTAGGGGTTTCACCTTAGTTTTACCTTCATTTATTACCTTATAATACACTTCTTTCTATTCTATATGATTTTGAAATTTGGATGAGACTTGATCGAGTAGGTTCTTTAGATCATCTGTGTTGATTATTTCTTTATCCTTATCTTACTAGACTTGTAGGTAGAATTTTTGCTTGATAGAATTATCAATGTATTATTTAACAATTTAAATATGATCATTATGCCTTTATAATTAGGAATAATAAATATATCCCATGATGAGATAAATGGACTATGTCTGGTGATCAACCTAATAAATAGAAAATAAGGTAAAGAAATAAAAATAAAACAAATAAAAACAATACATGGTATGAAAATAAAATTAGAAAATTCCATTCTCCTTATGTCCTTACTGCATGACGTTAAACTGCATGGAATTTCAAGAACTATATATAGCTTGATTCCCATCCTTATGGGATATATAGGCACGCTTAGATATTTCATCTTCAGGTCCATCCCAGGATCATATATTTTTTTCTCGGCCCCTTGGCTTGAGTTATCTCCTAGAATTTTGAATTGTGTGGCATATGTGGACTTATTCCCTCATTCACATCAGGTTATTTTGTCATTCCATACACATTCTTCTTTGAGATACTTTTTTTAATCACCCTTACTGTATGACGTTAAACTATACAACTATTAAGAACTATCTGGGGATCGATTCACATCCTTATAGGATATGTAGGAACACCATGAAATTTCATCTTCAGGTCCATCCCCAGGTACATAGATATTTTTTGGCCCCTTGTCTTGAGGTTCCCTCCCCTTGTATTGTGCGTGGTGTGGTATGGAATTTTTTCCTCATTCACATTGGGTATGATTTATCACTCAATGTGCATTCCCTTTAGAACCTTGTTCTTCCATATGTGTCCAAACCATATGATGTTAAACTATGCTATCTCATACCACATGACTTTAAATTATTTCTTATTGTCCACATGACATTAAATTCAATGGGTAGGTCCAGTCACATGACCTTAAACTATGACATGGTTGTCCTAGTGGCACGATGAAAAATGTCACCGCATTGTGGTGTCCTTTATTGAGGGGACATCATGTTTGGCATTTGTCATCCACCATGACATTTTTCAAGGCCTACATATTGCTTGATTCCAACGGCGACACCCCAATTTTCCATCCTGGATTTTCTGATCCAAAAAACCACACCCACATAAAAGAACAAACAAGATCCATCAATTACCACTTCTTTTGGTGCATGGTCTAGACCTGCATGATAGTATTTCCCTTGGAATTGGCATCCTAGCATGTTGTTTTCAAGAACAATGTTTGTCTTGATTCCCATCCTCATGGGATGCAAAATAATGATAGGGCATTTCATCTTCAGGTGCATCCCCCGGTACCTCAAATCTTGCCTTCATTCTGGCCTCCTAGCCCAAACTCTGTCAAAATCATGTGGTGTAGTGAGGACCTCTTTGGTTATCATTCACATTGGGTTTATAATGGCCATGCCATGTACTTCCCTTCTGGGATCTTTCTTCCATTCTCTTTATGTCTTTATCGCATGACGTTAAACTGCATGGATTTCAATCACTACGTATAGCTCGATTCTCTATCTTTATGGGATACATAGGAACACCCAAAAATTTTATTCTTGGTTCCAACCTTAGATTATTCTATTACTTATCTCAACCCCTTATCCTAGGTTCTCTCCTAGGATCATGAATATTGTGGTACATGGACTTCTTTGTTACTTATTCATGTCAGGTTATTCTGTCATTCAATACACGTTCCACTATTGAGAAACCTCTACCCCTTGAATCCTTATCCCATGATGTTAAAATGTATGGAATTTCAAGAACTATGTTTGGTTTGATTCCCATCCTCATGGGATACATAGGAATGCCCAAACATTTAATCCTTGGGTCCAACCCTAGGTTCATCAACCCATTTCCCCCCTTCTTATCTGGACTTCTCAACCTCTATTATGCCTTACCAATGTGCTCATATGCACTATGATTTAGGAACAAGAGTGTTGGATTCTTCATGTACATGCATTTAATCATTTCTATGCTTCACGTCTCCCTTTATTTGGGTTTACATCAACTTTAACATCCGAAAGGACCCCCAAACACTATGGATGCCCAGCCTTATAAATCTCATACCACTTTGGGCCAACATCTTAGAGGATTTTGAATGATATTATGAGACATGTTCTCCATTTCGAATATGGTTAGTGCCTAAGCCTTAAATGTTAGTTCCCATTTCTGGTCACACAATATAGATGTTGTGATTTGAACAGGGTCAACGGTTATCCTCCATCTTTATGACATTCCAATTATACCCTAAATATTGGTCTTGTGATTCACATACCTTTCCACTACATCATGTTCAAGTGTAATTCTTACACCCTTTGTGTTATCCCTCCATGCACCTTTGCATGCTGGGAGGATGAACCAGTGTTGTGGGTTCACCCTTGGCTCCTCACCTTAATCCTCTACCATGTGATTCTATACACTATAAAGATAATCTCTTCCTTTGTTTCCCACATTGAGCATGGTTCATGTGGGTTTATGGATTTGGTTAAGGTTTGTGCCAGCATCGAAGGTCTGTTCTTCCTTTTTCGTCCAAAATATATGACCTTAAACTAAGAGCTTTGGTCCGCTATTCCAGGCATCATGAATTTAAAATATGTGTGTTCTCTTGAAATTTTGTAATGTGGTGCAGACTACCTTGAAACTATTCATTTGGGGTTTCTTTGTGGCACCATGTCACATATTTTCACTTTGGTAATCTCTCTATTTTGGTCTGATCTCTATGACCATAAACTAAGACCCCTTACATCCTTATTGTATGATGCTAAACTATGTATTATACCCCCAATCTATGTAATGATAAATTACCTAGCCATATGATATCTTCTCTTGAAAATATGTTTCCCCTTTTCGCTATTGGTTATCTTCCATACCACCTTCAATAACTACATGTGCCTTGATTATCATTCTTATGGGATACGTAGTGGAACCCAGACTATTGTTTGTGGTCCATAGACATCAACATGAACCCTCTTTTACCATTTCAACCTGATTTTCCTTAGAATTATGTGGTGTGGTGTGGAATTATATACTCATTCACGTCGAGTTTTTAGTAACCACCTGACGTAACTATCTCAAGATCTCTCCATTTTTCTTTCCATGCCGCATGACACTAAATTGTGTGGGCATGTCCCATGAACATGACATTAAACTGGGAACCTAATGGTCTAAGCTATGTGACTTGAAAATAATATTCTTACCGTCAATGTTTGAAAGACATTAAACTGCATAAAAATTAGTATATTCTTCTTTAAAAGAGTATATTACCCCCTTTTGGTATTGGATGCCTGCTGTACCACCTCTAAGAACTACGTGTGGCTTGATTCCTATACTTATGGGAAACATAGTGACATCCAAACTTCTTTTATGTGGTCCAATCGCAACCAATTTCACCTCCCCAACACCTTCTAGCCTATATTCTCCCTTAAGTATGTGGTGTGGTGCGGAATTCTTCAGTACTCATTCATATCGGGTTTATAATAACCGCATTGTGTACTTCATTCATGATTACCACTCCTTGCATTCATCCACCATGACACTTAAACTACGTGGGTAATGTTCATGCTTTGAATATTCCTTCATTTGGGTTTTCCATTATCTTTCACATCCAAAGGGACCCCTTAATGGAATGGATAATAGGCCTCAGTGCTCTCCTACCTTCTTAGGAAAACATCCAAGAGGATTTTTGATTGATAATTTGACCCAAGTCTCACATTGAGAATATGGTCAACGGTCAATGATCAATTGTTTGTTCCCATTATAGGTCACACGAGAAAGATAATATGTTACATACATGGTCAATAGTTATCCTTCATTGTAACACTTCTCCCATTTCATCCAAAATAAATTTTTTTGAATTTCTTGTTTCGTGCCCCTTTCTATTTTACGGACCCTCGACACCCCTGGTGTTGTTACACTATGAATTTATGCACACTGAGTAGAAATGTTACCTAGTATAGGCTTTTACCTACCTAACATTTCCTTTCCACCATTACATGATCTCGTTAGATGAGGAAGTCCTAAAAACACTCTTTATTTCCTACACCAAGCATGGATCACGTAGGCTTAGGGGTTGTGGTAGGGTAATAATCATATACAAGACAGTGTGACCTGTTGGTCCTTCCACATGACCTTACATAGTAAAACTATTGTCCTAACCACTTGAATTCAAACTATTCAAAATACAAAGAATAATGTAAATCATGATTCCCGCCCTTGTTGGTTATGCAGAGACATCCAGGCATCTGAATCCTAGGTCTAGCCAACTAAATGGTAAACTCCCTACCTTGGCCTTCTTGGCCCCAACTTCCCTATCTGGAACGTGCGATGTGGTATGGTCATATCTGGTCCTCATTCAAGGCATGTTATAAACCACACCACACATTTATCTTTTGGGGTTACCCATCTCATCGATTTATGAATTTAAACCATGGCCCTACCCTGAACAAGGTCATGATGCCCCATGATAATTATGGGATGTGTTAGTTTCCTCTCTAGAGAGGATTTACCCCACCAACATTGGTCTCTGACCATGATGTGTTTAAGAACTACATTTTTCTTGATTCTTATACATATACGATATGTAGTGACGCCCATGCATTTCTCCATAGTCCCATCCCCAGGAACGTTAACATTCCTGGTTCTTTGCCCCTAATTTTGGTCCAGACTCTATAAACCTAAACCAGGAGTTCCCAATTAATGTAACTCAACTTTAACCATTACCAGGGTCTATGAGTTATGACATTAAACTATGGGAAACGTCTTGGTCTTATGACGTTAACCTATTTCATGCATTTTCCTCATTTTCAAGACTTAAAACTACAATCCATCTAAGGTCCTCACTAGAGAGGTCCCTCCTAAAAGTTTTCCTGGTCACGATTTAGACCGATACAATCACCCATTGTATATTCATCATAATGGCATAAATTTAAGAGTGTTGTAATTTATCCAAACATCCCATAATTCCATCACCATGCTTTGCGTGCCCTCTATTTCAGATCCCCATTCCTTATCATGTTTGAAGGAACCTCCTAATGGTTAGGATGCCTAACCTTAAGGCTCACCTACCATCCTGGGCCAACGTTCTGGAGGACATCAGATGAAACTTTGAGTTTGGCCCTGTGTTTTTCAATGCGGTTAGCAGTTGGACCTCTTTTGTTTGTTCCCATTTTAGGATAACGCGATGTGGATGCTGCGTTTTGAATATGTTCAACATTTATCCTTCGTCGTCATGTCATCCTCACTATGTTCCAAATTTTGGGTATCATAATTCATATTCATTATTCCCCTTTGTTTAGATTTATTCCAACACACCTAGAATCATCCCTCTCATGCACTATAGTACATTGGGAAGAGTGTTTTGGCAGTTTTGAGGACTCTATTCTCTGTTCAAGACCCCTCTTTTTTTTTTCAAAAACTTTGGGTGGTCATTCAGATGACAAGTATTCTAAAGTTTATCTGGAACTATCATAAAAAAGTGAATAATTATGTATTATTATCTTATTTCTCACACCGGGTATTACCCACATGATCTTAGAGATTGATCGCTAATTAATTCACATTTATGGTTGAGGTTCACTAAAATAAGAAATATAGCAAATAATAAATACATGCACACAGTTCGTGATAGGAGAACAAAGAGGGAGATATGTTTATGAGTTCAGAAAAAACATGTCCTTTATGGATTAGACCCTTTGAGTGATTTCTCCAGTGCCACCAACTTTTGGCTCATAGCCCCTAGGGATACTTCCCACTCCTTGATCTCTCTATCTTCTTGAGTTGTTATGGAACAGAGCTCATTCCCTTTGGCCTGCATTCACTCCTGCTCATCTTAGAACTCAACCATTTGAATGGTTTCTTCCAATGCTTGCTCTTAGGAATTGGCCAACTGATCCTTTAACTGTTCAATGAGCTCGGAATGGCTCACGATAAATTCCGCTCTTTCATTTGCTTTCTCTTTAAGGCGTCAGACTTCCTACTCATCCTTAAGAAACATATGGGTATTATTTGATTCCTTCTAACACCAAGAATTATAAAATCATTGGATACTCTATCATATATTTTAAACCATATAATCATGGATTATTATATGAAGACAATGATCATTTATCCATCGGGTGTAGATAAAGCATATCCATGTACGAAGTGACCCAATTTGGATCATCTATTATACCTATGATTGACTGAGGAAGCATTTAATTCACTTCAATGCCTTGTGTCACATCATATGACTCTCCTCACCCAGATCAGGATTTGATTCATCTATCTCCTCAGGATCTATAGGCCTGTACTCAGGAAAAATAGCCAGGAGTTCAAAAGTAGGGTCTTCTTCCATCACTCTTTCTTCTTTAGTTACCTCACCCCCACTATCCTATAGCTCAACCCTAGTAGCAGCATCACCCATGATTGCAGATTCTTTCTCAATCAGTTCTAGGGATGGACCATCTAGAATAATTGACTCTATAAGGAATCGTGCAATCACTGGTAGAGCTTCCACAGATGTTCCGAACTCAATAGTCTTATGAGCCTCCAATATTGCAATCACTACATTGGAGACCGATATCTTGGTCTGCATAGATCCCCAATAAAAGATATGATACTAAAAAGGTAGAGACTTACTAGATCCTTGTACAATGGTGTCCAGTTACCGAATCATGGTAGGAGCTGCCACCATAGAAGATCCCTTAGTGCTT
Source organism: Viscum album (assembly GCA_963277665.1). Classification (NCBI taxonomy): domain Eukaryota; kingdom Viridiplantae; phylum Streptophyta; class Magnoliopsida; order Santalales; family Viscaceae; genus Viscum; species Viscum album. Next base: position 333,805,959 of record OY728128.1, read on the forward strand.
GTTAATTCAATGATCGATGTTGGATCCTTCTGAATGATGGGAACAACTTGAGACTCTGAGGTCACCATTTTAGCCCCTTTTTCTGGCTTATCACGGACCACTTCAATCATGGTTGGTACTTTGACCGATTCAACCATGGTCAGTCCCCCACCCTCCTCGATCCCAGATGCAGATTCATGAGGATGTTCTTCCACATCTATGGGCACATTTTCATCCCCTACAAGGGAAGCTTCTGAGATATCATAAATGTGTTCCTGAATAGGGAAATGTTTGGTTAGTGGATTCAAGTTATGAAACGAGAAAGGCTATTTGAGATATGATTTGAGAATCACCTCATGTTTTTTGGCCAGTTTCGTGTTAGATCCTACAATTTCACTGCTCTCATGTGGGCTTCCCTAGTGGAAAACTATTTCCTAAGGTCTACCACCTTCAAGACATTCATCCCCAACCTCCTATTCTCCATCTTCCTCTTTTATCTCTTCCTCTTCTTTATCTTCTTCCTCTTCCTCCACTTCCTCCCCTTCTTCTTCTTCTTTTTCTTCATCATCTTCCTTGGATGTTAGCTTTTCTGAGTCGTGATCCTGACCATTCATCAATTTCACTAGGAGTTGTAAATATTCATACTTCCCCTGTTGGAATGAATAAATATCCATGGATGTCAGGTATGCAGGTCGGTAATTAATGTTCACCCTCTCTACCACCTGAAAGTGCTCTATGTTTGGTAGGTCAAGACCAGCACACACCAGTCACCACCACAACTCTTCAGTGGACATATATTATCTAATAATCCTCCAGGAAGACCATAGAGATGGGAAAATGGAATTTTTGGTCTTCTTTAGAATAAGTCTTAGTTACTTCCCAGTGAGTTACCATGCTGGCCCGCAAGGTCACCCATAGGTCCACCCCTCTTTAGAAGGCAGAGGTGCATTCTCCCCTTGCAAGGCTCCTGCTGAGGAAGTTCCGGCCCATGTCATTCCAACTTCCTAGATTATTCCTTATCTCACCTCCCTAGTAGTACCTAATCTTCTTCCTCACTATCCCAACTACATGATGGACACATTTATTTGTTGTACATTTTTATCCAAATTTTGGCATACTCCGCTGATAGGATGACATTGACATTAGTATGGGGAAGTGTGATGACTTCACCAAAACCTGCAATTTTGAACATGATCCATAGTTGGCGGAGGATGTAAGGATGTTGATCTTATAGAACCTATTTATATATTTTCTTGGAATCTTCTGCATGCACCTAAATTTCCCTGAAAACCTCATTGGCACATAGGGTTTCAAAAATATGTTTCCATCAATCCGGGATACCCACACACCTCCCCTAATGCTTTTCAATTATTCCCTCTACACCAATGGGACTCAACCTTCATCTACCATCTTTCCATTTTGGTTCTGAAATAGATGAATGTTGAAGTTTTCATGGATTCCAATATTGAGTTTGATCCCTTCCTCTTTAAGCATCAACATGTGAATTCTGGCAATATTTAGTAGGAATGGTCGCAAACTTTCACTTTGAGGGCGGATAGAATTCAGGAAGTCACACCCACTACAGTGAGATGCAACCCAACCATGATGAATATAGAATGTTCTGCATATTATCCTGGGCCTACTTCCTATAGAGATGCATACCAAAAATATTTACAGCCTAGCCAATACCATCATCCTCAGATTAACCTTATTCTTGGTCTCCATGATTATTTTCATCACTAGAGTCCCTAGATGTACCCACATCCTTGTGTCCCTCACTGAAAGTAGCCACCCGCTCAAAAATTCAGCATGGAACCTGGCATATCATACATTGGGGTCCTGAATTTTGTTTATGATGAAGCCCCATGATTGGTATTCTCCTGCTTCTAGGACCATCTAGTAGGATCACGCATTCCCCCTCTGCGATGTGTTTGGGAACTACTTCCCTCAGACTAGCATTTTCGCTACTTCTTCCTATGTCATAAACAGAATAAACCTTCTCAAATAGGATATATCATTAAATATGTACTTGATTTTCAGATTCTCCTTAGCCAAATCCATCATATTCCATGTCAGAATGGGGGTGCATGTCATATCACCCCAAACATTCTCTGTTGGAAGGTACTCATCATATTGGTACCCTTTCAGGGGAATTCCTCCAATGAAATGGATATCTCATAGTCTAATGCCTAACTCCCCATGGTGGAGGTGGAAAGTATTTGTTTCTGGAGGCCACCAATTAAATAGTTGTAGTACCAGGTCTTGCTGATGATAGAAATTAAACTATGATGTCCGCACAACTTCAAAAATCCCAATAGACCGCAGCTCCCCCCCAATCTTCTCACACGTCTGGTGTACTTAGTACTCCCATGCCCATTCATTGGTAAAATTTCCTTCGGACCTGATGTCCCATTCCTACAAACCTTTGGTCTCATCAGTAATACTGCTTCTGAAGGTTCTTGAATAGTGAGAAATATATTCCTCAAGAGTCGGATTTCTCCCTACAATAGTCATGGAATTCAGATTCAGAATGTAAACAGCCATGTTCTGTGTTTCCCTCGTGGGTTGACCGTTTCTCAGGATGTTGAACTGTGGAAGGCTATCCTCGTGTGTTACCCAAGATTGTGGCATATCAGTCTCAAAGCCAAGCATCAACACCTATTCTAGAATACCAAAGTTCCATATCATTAGACTGTCACTTAGAATGTAATCCTTTTGAGTTTGGTTCAACATACTGAAAAGCATCATATTATCAGACACGACTCTTCAGGCATAAAGAATTAGAGGGTTTGTGATCATCTGGGTCCTTCTTACAGTAGCAGAACCTTCCCTCCCAGCATCGGTCTGTTCAACAACCACTTCCATCAGGTCCTAAAATTCACAAAGGGACTTGCATTAAAGAATGGGGTTTTGGCATGCAATACAGTATGTTGCACACAAGATGGGCTTAGGTCGTAAAAAAATTCGGCTAAGTCAGGTGCATGCAAGAATTGGCTACACCATGAAAGAGTTCGTAGTTCCGTGCAAGATTTATACCAAATCCAAGATCTTTCACACAAAAAGGAGGATTTTCATACACGACATCAAAGTCTCTTATCACGTGGGAAAGTAAAAGTGTGAAACCTTACCCCCACCCCCTCATATTTATAGGCATGGAACATCCCTTCGCGTGTGTGGAAGTGGTTTTCATGCTGAATGGGAATTTTTTTCCCACACCATAGTCATGCACTCTGTAACACCCCAAGCTTCCATGGTATGCTTCTCTTTGAATAATACAGTAGCGTGTGTTGTACGCAACTTCGAGTTCTAACACACCACAACCAATCAAACTAGCTATAATGAATAGTAATACCCAATTTTTGAAACATTAGAAATTTTATCATTAAAAATGGACTTCATTTTTGAATTCAGAATATTGAAATTAGCTTATGGTGAATTTTTGTAATTTTTATGAAAAATTTCAATTTTTGATTAATAGTGAAAACACTCAGTTATAGTTTAAAACTGGATTTTTATTTAAATAATTATTTATTTTATTCAAATTTATTTTAGGTCAAAATAGATACATAATACGTATATAAATTCAATGTAATTCATTGAAGTCAGTTTATAATAATTTTTGACATATAAAAAATTTATTGAACTTTTCACCGTCTTTTACCCACCTCTTAGGAGAATTTGAAAATTCACATAAAAAATAATTTTAGCACTTATGTGAGTGGAATTTCAAAACTCCGAGCGATACAGTTGATATAAGTAAGAAAAATTTGGTTCAATATGATGAAAATAATTTTTTCTGAAGAGTAACTTTTTCCTTTTATTTACCACGATTAAAAGTAAATAGGGTATTTAAGGGTAAAAATGATATTATTATTACCCCAACACATGTTCTAATTCTATTGGATAATTATAATTCGACCAAAAAAACATTAGGAATAAAATATGAACCTCTTTCGTCCACTTGGATTAGATTATGACACTTATTATTATTTTATTTAAAGAAGAGTTAAAAGAGTTAAAATCAAAGTATAATAAATAATTTTTTTTAATATAGGGTTATACATAAAATAAATTAAACAATAAATATTTATTAGAAAGATAAAAAGATTTCATAGATAATGGTATTTTATTTATAGTTTTTAGACATTATATAATTTAATTTATTTATGACACAATGATGATGCAGTAATTATCTAATTAATAAAATATTAAAATAATTGAAATTATAAATATCCAAATAAATGTAATTTGAGACTTTTTATGAATTCAACTAATTTTCTAGGTTAATATTACATATTAGAGTTGGTTATATGAATTTTTTTTGATGTAATAATGCTGTTATGAAATTATCAAAAACAAAATACCAAATAGTGTCAAAATTGACATAAATGAGTTTTTTAAAAAATATTATATTATTAATTTATATTCTCTTCCTAAAAATCTAAGGTTTGAAAAAAGGACTTATATAATGATATTTGTATCATTAATTAACCACTTGGGGTTATAATATGTTTATTAACCATATAATATAAAAATACAAAGAGACATAGTAAATGTCTAACTATTTAACAAAGAGTTAACTCTAAAAGATAAAGTTAATATAGTGACCCAAACCTATCTAAACCCTATTTTTTGAGTGGTTTCAGACCCATACCCACCTTATACTTTAAATAATCCATTTTGGAGCCATTATAAACCGTAAATGATTTTATTATAAAATAATATTTCTAGATTTTCCTAAGGTACCCCTCACACCTCTTATAAAAGTAAACTCCCCCTTCTATCTAATTAACTCCTTCAAATCCATTTAAATCGGCCATCCTCTTCCAAAATACCCTATAAAATTTCCTCCAATCATTATAGAGGCCTTAATTTTGTCACAAATCCATCCTATGGAGCCCTTTTGATCAAATCAAAAGGAAGAACCCGAAGAAGAGGTAAATATTTCATCACCTCTTTCAAGTTCCTTTCTTCTTCAAATTCCTCATTCATTGTTGTTTCCATTCTAAAATAATAACTCCAATATCTTCTATATACCGTAATGTTATTATAAATATGGCACAACCATATTCATTATTTTATCCATCCTTTAAATGACATGTCACCAAACGTGCGTACGTACGACTTACCGTCTCCAAGTCAGGTGTAATTGTTATTCAATACATTATTATTTGGATGGATATAATAATGATGTGTAATTGATGTAAATAGTAAATATAACATGATAATAATTCTGTATATGTGATATACCATCCAATTATATATTATTTTAATATTAAAATAATGATATTGTTGCTCGTGCGTACGTACGGATTTCAGTCTCCACGAATGCGATGAGATTCATTCCCTATCGTATCCATTCAGGACAAATTTTCGTTATATGATTAAAAATAATGTTTAAAGACTTGATATAATTCTATATATTAATATTATAAAACCAATCCATAACAAATATGACTCAAATAACAAATAATATAAAGGAAAATGAATCCGTTAACACCCAAAACAATGATAATACTAAGATATTATTAACAAAGAAATATTAAAAGATCATATATGATATCATATTAATGTACATGATTATTGTATAATTTAATAAAAATTATTTCACCATTATATAGAAGTTTAACCTACCCTCGACCAAGGAAAAGTACACAGTAAGGGTTAATTCTACAATCTCTTCATTATTTGAGGTTGTTTATACGTAATTATTTACTAGGACCTCTTTATCTTCCACATCCATGATTCTTAAAAATGTATTTCAAACCATTCTTACTATTTACTAGACTATGGGTTAAAGTCATTTATACCCTTGTTTGACTTTTATAAGATGTTTACAAAGGAATATTTCTGTCATTTTCCAAACAAGTTACTTTATAACCTTTTCGACAAAACTAAGGTAAGAATGACTTTTTTTAACTTATACGGTGGGTGCGGCTATTTTCCGCCATTATAACATCATCTAAGCTTCCCATACAAGCTTATAATATTATTTACAAAATAAATGTTTTCTTTTATAATTATATAAATTTTAAAATATTTCAAAATAGAAAGAGATATTTCTCTTAAAAATGTTTTGATTTCATCTATGTCAACATCATTTGATGGATTTTATACTTATTTGAAGTTGATTTATTATGATACAAAACTTCCATATTGTATTAAAGGTTTTGTGATATGTTTGACTTTGGATGTGTTATTTTTATACCATTCATCATTTTTGGATAAAGTATTGACATTTCGTATGCTAGTTTTAATATGAATGTTTATGTTATGTTTCAACCTTTTCATATGAGAAATTCATTGGACTTAGTAAGTGACAGGTTGAGCCCGCTATAGCTCATCGATGCATTAGTAGGTCTCATGATACAAACTAGTGTCTTGGCACAAGGCCTTGAAAAAATCTTATTTTTAGTCTTGGCAAAAGGCCTTGACAATGTGGTTATGAATGTCTGGCATTATGCATTCCATCATTATGAAAGTGGCTATTGATATTGCATGTGATTATTTGACTAGTAGAATATCCATGTGAGTAAGTAAATGGAATTATTTGATTTTATCTTTGCCATATTATTCTAAATTTGATGTTTAAAAGTATTTTGTTTTAGTCTTATATATTTATTTAAATGTTTATGATTATTTATATATGTTTTCGCTATATTGGTATCCTTACTGAGTATCTGAGCTCACCCCTTTCTATGTTTTATTTTTCCCAGGATGCGAAAAAGTATATTATGACTGACCTGTAGGGATAGTATATGGAATATCAGTGTAGTATTTGGAAACAATGTTGTTGTAGTTTTCCATTTTATGATGTAATGTAAACCTTATGAATGTATCTAGTACTTATAAGGCTACTAAACTAATAGGTCATTCGAGATTTGATCTCTTGTGATCATGCCAATGATACGTAATAATGCACCGACTCTGGGTAACTAGGGTCGGGGCGTTACATTTGGTATTAGAGGAAGTTTAGTACTAACCTTCGAATCTAGATTTAGATAGACTCTGATTAGAGCACATTACCCTAAGATATACTTTGAGGTCTAGTATAGTAGAACTTCCTATAATTTTGGTAATGTAGAGATTTTGTGTATTTTCTGAGAAATACATCCCTGTCTGGATATGAGCTGGTAGAGGTGGCTCTGGTACATATGTACCTAGGAGTGAAAACTCTGACAAGGTGTTTTGGGCTTGACTCGGGGTATCCTGATACACTACAACGGGCCTTTCTACACTCTTGGTTACGACACTCCCAGGGGATATGCTTAAGATAATTATCATTTTATTTATAAACCATTATGAAGGGTTTATGAGTATATACTTCCTCAAAGAAGACATTTTTTATGATTATGGATTATATCCATAAACTTTTCAATTTATGTTAAGTGTTTTACAAGTTTGGATTTATGTATTGCGATTCATAAACTTATCTATTTTATGCCATTGTTTAGAAATGACGCCTAGTGGAAGGAATTGAAATTGTATCAATGTACGCACTCCATGTAGGGATTTCCCTCCTTCACAAGATAATTATATTGGAGCTGGTGATACAACTGGTACTAATCAACTTATCACTATATTGGGACAACTCACTCAGGTGAGGAATAATAATCTTACTTGTATGGAGCACCCTGATCCGCAATGTGGAGGATCAATGTTAGATCGCTTCATGAGGAAACAACCACAAACATTAAATAGGAGTAAAAATCCATTAGTATCTAAGAAATGGATAAATTCCTTAGAGAAAATATTCCACGCCATGGGGAGTAGCGAAAGGGAAAAAGTTGTCATGGAAGTTTACCGCCTCACTGGAGATGCTGATCAATGGTGGTCATTGATTAAAAACACAAAGGAAAATGGTGAAGTATCAAATATTGAATGGAGGGAGTTTAAAGAGATTTTATTAGAAAAAAACTTTCCTTGTGACCATCGAGCAGATATGGAAAGGCAATTTCTGAGTCTTAGAAAAAAGGAGGGTGAGAATGTCACAAAGTATGAGGCTAACTTTACAAGGTGAGCGAGGCATGCTTCAGATTATATATGTAACCCAAGAAGTAATATTGATTGTTTCTTTGATGGGTTAAAACCATTTCTCTATAAATCATTAGTCTCACAATCCTTCTCTTCATACGAAGATATTGTCTTATGTGCTATCAAGACAGAAAACGAATTCTCTAAGTTTTACGACTTTAAAGAAAAGAAAAAAAGGAAGAGATCTGCTGAACACTCTGGAAATGGAAATAAGGGGAATAAGGGAAAAGTTGAATATCCATCCTATAGTAAATGTGGTAAGAAACACCCTGGTAGTTTCCTGAGGAGAATGATAGTCTGTTACAAGTGTGGTGAAAAAGGCCACCAAGCTCGTGATTGCAAGGGGAAGAAAGAGGATCTCTATGTTGAATGCTACAATTATAGATAAAGGGGGAATTATGCGAATGAATATCCTAAGCATCAGGGGAACATACCACAAAAAAGGCCAAGGGATCAAGGCCAAGCTTATGCTATCACTACTACTGAGGTTGAAGCTCTCAAAGATGTGGTGGTAGGTAATTTAATGGTTTACTCAAGTTTAACAAATGCTTTATTTAATTATGGATCATCGCATTATTTCATATCTTCCCAGTTTTCTATGATAATTAGATATTTTCATTTTGATTTAAAAAAGGAGTTTTCAATGAAAACATCTAAGGGAAGTATACTCGCAAAAAAATTTTGTACATCAGTTCCCATTAAGGCATATAAATGTTCTTTATCTGCTGATCTCATCGTCATACCCGCGATTGAATATGATATAATCCTCGGTATGGATTGGATTTCAAGCCATGATGAAAAAATGTATTATAATAATAAGGAGGATACTTTTTTTGATGAGGATTATAATGAACACCTTATCTTTAGAGAAGAATCATCACCACTTGATTTTTATCTAGATCCACCCTCAATTGATAAACTAAATTCAATTATAGGGGATGAAGAGAATGAAACATTTGTGGGTGAGGAAATGAATGTTTAAATAGATTATATACCTATAGTGAAAGAATACATTGATGTGTTTCCTTAAGATTTACCTGGACATCCTCCAGAATGAGAAACTGAGTTTTCCATTGATTTAATACCTGGTTCAAGGCCCATATCAAAGACCCCTTATAGAATGGCCAATGTGGAATTAGTGGAACTAAAGAAAAAACTAGAGGAATTGAGTAATAAGGGATATATTCACCCTTGTGTTTCTCCATCGGGATACCCTATCCTTTTTGTTAAGAAGAAAGTGGGATCTATGAGGTTGTGCATTGACTACAGGGAGATCAATGCTATAACAATAAAGAACAAGTATCCCCTACCTCCCATTGATGATTTATTCAACCAACTTCATGGAGCTCAATACTTTTCAAAGATTGAACTTCGATCTGGATACCATCAGTTGTGCATGAATAAGGAAGACATTCCGAAAACATCATTTCGAACCAGGTACGGGCATTATGAGTTTACAGTAATGCTTTTTGGATTGACTAATGCACCCTCTGTCTTCATGGATATAATGAATAGAGTTTTTAAAAAATATATCGATGATTTATAGGGTTATACATAAGTTAAATTAATCTATAAATATTAACTAGAAATATAAAAATATTTCCTACATAATGGTATTTTATTTATATTTTTTAGACATTAAGTATTTTAATTTATTTATGACACAATGATGATGCAGTAATTAACTAATTAATAATATATTAAAATAATTGATATTATAAATATCCAAATAAATGTAATTTAATACTTTTAATTAATTCCACTTATTTTATAGGTTAATATGACATATTAGGGTTGGTTAGATGAGTTTTTTTCGAAGTAATAATTCTGTTTTGAATTTATCAAAAAACAATACCAAATAGTGTCAAAATTGACATAAAAGAGTTTTTAAAACAAATATTATATTATTAATTGATATTATATTCCTAAAAATATAAATATTGGCCAATGGACATATATAATGATAGGTTTGTCATTAATGAACCACTTGGGGTTCTATTGGAAGTATATAGTAAGTTAATTAACTGTATAATATAAAACAACAAAGAGACATGGTAAATGTCAAACTATTTAACTAAGAGTTAACTCTAAAATATAAAGTTAATATACTGACACAAACCTATCTAAAACCTATTGGTTGAGTTATTTTTTACCCATACACACCTTATAATTTAAATAATCCATTTTGTATCCATTAGAAAATGAAAATGATTTTATTATAAAATAATATTTCTAGCTTTTCCTAAGGTGCCCCTCACCCCTCTTTTAAAAGGGAACTCCACATTATCTCTAATTCAAACCTTCAAATCTATTTCGCACGGAAAAAATCTTCCCAAATACCCTCTAAAATATCCTCCCTTCATCCTAGAGACCTTAATTTAGTCATAAATCCAACCTATGGAGCCTTTTTGATCAAATCAAAATGAAGAACCTGAAGAAGAGGTAAATATTCCATCACCTCTTTCAAGTTCCTTTCTTCTTCCACTTCCTTTTTATTTGTTGTTTACATTATAAAATAATAACTCTAGTATATTATATATAATTTAATGTTATTATAAATATGGTACAACCAAATTAATTATTCTATCTATCCATTGAATTACATGTCACCATACGTGCGTACGTACGACTTACCGCCTCCATGTCGTGGTGTAATTATTATTCAATACATTATTATTTGGATGGGTATAATAATGATGTGTAATTGATGTAAATAATAAATATAACATGATAATTATTTTTTATATATGATATACCATCCAATTATATATTATTTTAATATCAAAAGAATGATATTGTCGCTCGTGCGTATGTACGGATTACCGTCTCAACGAACGCGATGAGATTCATTCCCCATCGTATCCATTCCAGACAAATTTTCATTAGATGATTAAAAATAATGTTTAAAGACTTGATATCAATATAAATATGAATAAGATACATCCCATTCATAAAAAATATGACTCACATAATAATTAATATAAAGGAAAATGAATCTGTTATCACCCGAAGCAACGATAATACAAAGATATTATTAACAAAGCAATGTTAAAAGATCTTATATGATATCATATTAATGTATATGATTCTTTTATAACTTAATAACAATTATTTCACCATTATATAGGATTTTAACCTACACTTGACCAATGAAAGGTACACTGTAAGGGTTAATTCTACAATCTCTTCATTATCTGAGGTTGTTTATACGTAATTATTTACTAGGACCTCATTATCATCCACATCTAGGTTTCTTAAAAATATATTTCAAAACATTATTAATATTTACTAGACTATGGGTTAAAGTCATTTATACCCTTGTTTTACTTTTATAAGATGTTTATAAATTAGTCTTTCTGTCATTTTCCAAACAAGGTACTTTATAACCTTTTCGAAAAAACTAAGGTAAGAATGTCTTTTTTAACTTATACGGAGGGTGAAGCTATTTTACACCGTTATAACATCATAAAAGCTTCCCTTACAATCTTATAGGATTATTTCCAAAATAAATGTTTTCTTTTATAATTATATTAATTTTAAAATATTTCAAAATAGGAAGTGATATTTCTCACAAAAAGGTTTTGATTTCATCTATGTTAACATCCTTTGATGGATTTTAAGTTTATTTGAAGTTTATTTATTATGATACCAAAATTACATATTTTATTGAAGGTTTTGTGATATGTTTTACTGTGGATGTGTTATTTTTATTCCATTCATGGTTTATGGATAAAGTATTGACATTTCGTATGATAGTTTTAATATGAATGTTTATGTTATGTTTAAACCTTTTCATATGAGGAATGAATTGGACTTAGTAAGTGATGGGTGGATCCCACTATAGCTCCTCGATGCATCGGTAGGTCTCATGAGACAAAATAGTTTCCTGGAACAAGGCCTTGAAAAAATCTTATTTTTAGTCTTGGCCTAAGGCCTGGACTATGTCCGAATGGCCCGAAGGCCTTTTTTTATTTTATTATGGATAATCCCCCCTTTAAGGGTTTAAGGGGAACCCTTACATGATCCGTAGGCCTAAGGCACAAGGCCCAACAAACTTTCAATACATGACCCGAAGGCCTGAACTATGTGGTTATGAAATAATGGCATTATGAATTCCATCATTATGAAAGTGGCTATTGATATTTCATATGATTATTCAACTCGTAGAATATCCATTAGAGTATGTAAATGGAATTATTTGATTTTATCTTTTCCATATTATTCTTAATTTCAAGTTTAGAAGGATTTTGTTTTAGTTTTATACATTGCCTTAGATGTTTATGCTTATTTATAAAAGTTTCTACTATATAATTATCCTTACTGAGTATCTGAGCTCACCCATTTCTATGTTTTATTTTCCCCAGGATGTGAAGAAGTATATTATGACTAACCAGCATGGATTGTCTATGGGATCTCAGTGTTGTCTTTGGAAAAAATTTTGTTTTAGTGTTCCATTTTATGATGTAATGTAAACCTTATGAATGTATCTAGTACTTCTGAGGCTACTAAACTAATCGGTCTTTTGAGATTTGATCTTTTTTATCATGTCAATGATACGTAATAATGCACCGACTCTAGGTAATTAGGGTCGGGGTGTTACACACTCTGATTTTTGGATTTTCCCTCAGAATACGACATTTAGGTTCTTATTCAGATCCAATTATGAAGGAGGAATTTGTTAGCACCGAATTTAAATTAAGGCCATGAATGGAAATTTTTTAGAAAACCAAATACATATATTGAATTAGTGAACCATCTCAAGATTCCCAATGGAGGTACGCACATGTTCTGAGGTTAGCATGCATGTTTGGAAATTGTGTTCAATATCTTGCGCACTTAATCTGACGTCAAATAAATTCTTTCATGTCAACCTCCCAAAAAACATCCAAGTCATAAGCATGAAATAATTTTAGTTGGTGAACATGATTGGAAATTTCATGCAAGATCTTCTGCACCCAATGCGGCGTCAAATTCCACTTGCGCGTAGCCCACCTTGTGCGCCGCTGCTAATAATTTCAGCTATAAATATAAATTTAACCTACAATTTCAAGGATATTTATGGAATATGAACAGCCACTCTATTACATGAAAGATGGACCTTTTTCAATTTCATGAAAGACCTGGCCTCAATTTTCTGGATCTTCCATGATAGGTCTCTCAAGGGTCTTTTTTCGGGTGGGCTCACTAGGGCTTGACCCTCACCCATTTATTTTTACTGTACAAAAATTTCATGCAAAAGATTAAACTTGTACGCATGTTTCCCCTTTTTTCATGACAATCTTGTGAACAAAGTGCCCCCTTGCGTGTAACCACTTATCTTGTGTGAAACCATCTAATATTGTGTGTAAGACCTCATCTTGTGCCCTATCCTTCAATATTGCGTGCACCCCTCCTTGTGCGCTCCATGTGTTTTCCCTACCCTATGGAACCATGTTCGAGCCCCTATTACACGCAACACCCCTATCTTGCACATAATTCTCTCATGTGGCCCTCCAGGCTTGTATGAAAATATTTCAAAGTCCCTTGGGCAGTGATTCCTGTTTATTTTCCTTACCTCATGCTTCTTTTCATATGCACACTAACATCTATTGCTTCTTCACATAGCAATTCTAACCTGATCCCCTCAATGTATTACTCTACAACCCCATATCCATATGTAATTGCTGGTGAATTCCCATCTCTATGGATTAAAGTGTGCTAGCTATGTCAGTCCAAGGGGTGGGAAGTGAATCCTCGATGTCCGAGTTGCAGGATGTTAAACTTCCAAGCACCCAAATCCCTGATACATGATGTTAAACTATGAAGGGAATGGACACAAGTACCTTCTCCCTCTTCTCTCCCTCTGAGCTTTGTATCCATGTGTATGTTGGGAAGCCCTTGTGTAAGCCTCGACACCCCTTGATAGGGTTATCCTTATACAATGACCATATCCACCTCGTAAATCTAGAAATCCTCCTTAGGCCTCTCTCCTGAAGTAAGTTCCAATAATCTTCTCATGGGCCACCAACCACGTGTAAGCCCCTATTTCCTCTTTGGGCTGCAAACCATGTGTAATCCCTGCTCCATTCCTTGCAGACACACCTTTTTCAACATGATCATTAGGTCTTTGTTGACTCTTTTTTCTCACACAGAGCATGACTCAAATGTGATTAGAGTAAGCATTGACCATGAAATCCTCTTTAATCAGCCTTGGTGTATAAGCCTCATGCCCCTCTCAGCTGAACATGGTGGACCTTGATCTTTTCCCTTTTGAGAAAGGTATGTAGAAAGACTCCATGTGGTTCAAGCCCATCAACCATAGGTCTTGACCACCTCACGTTGGTTCACCCTCATCTCGCATAATGTTAAACTGTGTGCCCCTTCTTTCTCACATGATTTTAAACTCTATGCATTCCAACTATGTGGGTTTTTATCCCTATCTCCTAATATAGGGTACATAGGAAGCCTCCCCAAGGTTCAACCCCAAACACTAGTAAACACCGACATACCCTTTATTAGGACCCAAATCCTTGGTCCTCCCTTTATTGGTGTCAGACTAGTTCCCAAGAAGCTAACCATGCATAATCCCCACACTCAATACACAATCCTTCAACCAAGAGTATCCATCTTGCGATGGGATTCTAACCATGCATATGCCCCAACGTATCTTTGATTTGTTGGCCTTTGTGTACACTCTGATTCCATGCCCCATCCAGAAGAACATGGACTTTGACTTCCTATCATGGAGATATGTAGGAATCCTCCTTGAGGTTCAAGACCACCACCCATGTACCATCTCAATATCCCCCTTAAGCCTTTGTGTTCAGGAAGATCATGCTTTAACCTATTGGTTCAAGTCCATTTGGGTCCCCATCCATATGTCCATTCCCACAAGCCGCCTCCTCATGTGACTAATCTCCCCATTCTCAAACTACGTGGACTTTGATTCCCTGCCATGAGGATACGTAGAAAACCTCTTCGAGGTTCAAACCCTATACAACCACCTCTTCATTAGTCCTCGGTTCCATCCCCACTCATTCCATCCTTCAACACTTCATCCATATCTATCCTAATTCCACCTAGGCAGCCACATCCCTGTGAAATCATGCCATACTAGGAAATACAACCATGTGTAAGCCCCATTCATTTCATTTCTTCTTTATATAATTCAGGCTTCTAACCACACATAATCCCTAGCATTTCTTTGGTTTGTTTTCCATTGTGTAAACCCTGATACCATGATTCAACCTCTTGAACTATGTGGGATTTGATCTCTGTTTTCTATATAGGATACATAGGAGGCCTCCATGAGGTTCAATCCCATCCAATGGTAATCCTTGTTGACCCTTTTGTCGGGACCCAATCAAACTGAGATCCTTCCTCATTAGGTATCTTGATCCACTCATCTAGTAAACCTCCCAGGTGCTCCCTCCTAGGGATGTACCCATATGATCCACTCACATTAGTGTTCTGATCAATCTGATCCATCTCTGATAGACTTTAAACTCACTGCATACCTCATGATAAACATGTGAAATCGAGTAAAAACTTTTCAACATAAATATGGAATATAATTCCCTGCACTCAATGTGAGATTCCTTGGGCTTCCATTCCCTCAAGAAGCCCAATCGTAAAGGGAAAATCTAGGTGTACTAGTGTTTCAATGTCTAGACATGCCAGCGATGCCCAATGTGACTACTACCCTAACCGAATGTTATGGCCTTAACATGACCCCATGTAATTTCCTAATAGAAGTAGTGTAATTAACTCGCATATATAAAGATATGGAATTGGGGAGATTTTCACAAATAATGTTTTAATCACTAAGGGAGACCCAGACTAAGTGAATTTTTTTGAGTAGGAATCCAAAGTAGGAGAGACTGATATCCCATCATCATGTTTCGATTAAGTAGCAAACATCCCTGAATAAGAGATAGATGTCTCCTACCTTTGGAAAGTGGGAATACGGGGCAATAGGCAGTGGGTCCCCATAGACAAATGCACGCACCGATGAAAGAATCGGAAACAAGTTTCTTCTTTTTAAATCCTAGCATATTCAAAATGATGGTTTCTAATTTGTAGTTTGGATTCTTTTACCTTTTTATTTTCTTCATAGATTCAATAAAGTTATTTGTAAATAAAATTATAAGTTTTACAACCCTTAAATTCCTCAATTTTTATCTCTGATGAGGAATCTAATAAGGAATTCTAGCTCTTTCAATCACTTCTAATGTTTTTCTTCTCAATCAAAGTCCATGAAGAAGTTTCACTTAGCATTATAAAGATTTATTATAATGAATCTAGCACATTGGTCCCAAGTGAGAGAAGGAAGGTTATAATTCTATTTTTTCAATAATTAAATAATTTTTCATTAAATGTTGGTATACAATTTTTATTATCTAAAATTTTTGGATACATTCTTAGCACCTGAGAGAAACACCGTAGAGTTAACCAGATCTAATAATAATTTTTTGATCACACGAAGGGTGATACACACTATGATGGGGGTGAATCAGTGTAAATATGTTCAAACCCATTTAAAATATCATGATTATTCAAAAAAATTCTCTAAATATACTCACAAATGATTAAAGGAAATATTGACAACACAATTTTTAGTGAGTTTCGTCTCCTTTAAGGATGACTACACCCCTTGTGTGTCATGGTTATTATCTTATGCACACAACTCTCTTTTTATTATCAAAATGAACTTGATCAAGGGTATGATCTTAAAATCATTATAATGGTTGGATTATTCTAGTTATAATCCCATCTCAACATAATGGAATTATTTTTCATGAATAATTATCACCAAGACATATTTGATCCTCTATAAGAACTCTACATATGATCTTCTTCAACTTCTCTCCACATCTGTCTTTGACGTTTGTTCTTAATACTCATTTAATCTCCCAAAAGTATCAATCACTCTTCTCTTTCTAATTTTTCTTATTTTATATTCACATGATATATTTTTTAATATTATTTCTATTTATAATTCTATAAATATTTCTTATTTTTTTTGGTAATGAGAATATTTCATTCAAACTCATTTGAATCGAGTTAATGTCTCCATTTAATTCTTCCTTAAGACTCGTCTTGTTTAAATTCTCCATGTGATTATCAAAATTTATCATATTTAATTCCTAAAAAATCTATAACACTTAATTAATTTCTAATTCTATCCATGTATTCATGGAAATGATTAATTTATTTTTGTGATTGTGAAACTCATCTCTAATTCAAATTGCCTTCTTAGTTGGACATACTTTTATCATATAAAGGATCGTGATAATTTAATTGATCATGTTGTTTTATCTATAAAGAATATATAATTTGAGTCATCTGAGTTAATTTTCCATAATTCATTTATTCTGGAAATAACATCTTTCATATTAGTATATTTCCGAAAATTATAATACCATATGAAGACAAATATTATCAGGAACTAACCCGGTTTGTCCCTCTATCAGACACTCAAACTAGCCCAAAACATACTCAACGCATGTTCCTGATCATCCAAGGCTAGTGAAAAAAATGCATTACAAATTAGCTAGTTTGAATGATTTATCCCATAAAATATATTAAACAACTTGTTGAAATTCTACTAAAATTTCGTCATGTCTCTTCTATAAGTCAGAAATACATGAAAAATAAAAAAGTAGAAAATATAATAAACATCATGACATAAAATAAATTTAAAACAAAAAATTCTTTATGGTCACCCCCAATCTCCCACCACATAAGCATCACCTTTCTATTCTACTTCTAAATTCTACATATATATTACTCCACCAACAACCTTAATTGAAAGAAGAAAAGTATTATTTGGTCTAAAATAATGAAAACACTAAAAATAATACTAACATACCTAAATAAGAAATCCCATGTGAACCAAGGCCACTCTCTATCAAAAACTGGAATCCTAATCTAATATTTAACGTTTGAACCTAAAATTGAGATGTAAATAGGTGTGAGCATCAAAATTTCCAATAAGACACCACCTGCCTTATCTTATGATTACACATTAATTAAAGTTACATTTTCAATATATTTTAAATATAAATTATAAAATATGATTTTCATTCATAATTTCATAAAAAACAACATCACATAAATTACTATTTAAGAAAATTTATTTTCATTTCTTTAAATAAGTGAATTCACTCAAAACAATTTACCAGCCTAAGCCTCCTTTATCAGGAACCCATTTTAAAACCACCTCTTAAAAACAATTTTGAAAAAAATAAAAGAAACATGAAAATATACACATTTAATACTCATTAGAATCACTGTATTAAAACAAGACAAAAGTAAGAATGATAAAATAAGCAACTAGTTTACAATTCTCAAAATAAGTATAAGTGCCAAAAATTAACAATTCCAAAAACATGCACCACGTGATATCCCTATGTATTCTAAATTTAGTGGGTATCCTAGGTATTCAAATCAACTTGTGATCTAACAATCAACCTTACTAAGCACAAAAACCACTAATGTTGTAATACCTTAGCCTACCGGTATAGTGTCTCTCATCAGATGACACCACTTCTAATCACTCGCTGAGGAGTACATGTCTTATCTTAGGGGTATGGTGTCATACCTCTAGGAAACCATGAACTTTATCTATTTTTTTAGTTAGTAAAGCAGATTAAACCAAAAAAATACTTAACACTTGTATTCCCCCATAGATACCTATGATCGCATATATATTTCCCATTTAAACATTTCATATTTCATTAAAAAAGGGCCTTTCATCAACCCATAACAAGCCATTTCATTTATCCAAAACACTCATATCTCTTCAAGATAGTTTCTCATCAAAACCAAGGAAACCATTTAAAAAAACAAGTTATATATATATATATATGATTTTTTATTCAAAACCCTCATAACATTCTTTTAATAAATACAAACACTTTTTATAAAATATAACAGTCATAATTGTCCTAAAAATACTTTATAAAACACATTAATAAATGTAAATAATACCAAAAGGCCATTATGGAATAATTTATAAATCCACTTAAACATGTTTTAAAACTGAGTTCGAGTATCAAATTTCATTTTCTAGATTTTATCACTAACCTTATTACGATATACATTTACACACACACACATATATATATCTACAAATGAAAAAATTAACATATTCTGTAGTGAATTTTTACATATATCTATATATATATATGTATACCTGTGTATATGTGTATAACCATTAAATACATCAAGGGGAATTCTTAATATTAATAATAAATAGACGACATTTATCTTTGAAAAAAATATAGTTAACACTTAGTAGTTTAAAATTACTCTTTAAAAACCAAATACATCATTAAATTCCACATAAAACCCTTTGTAAATCAATTTAGAAATCAAGAACACATTTATTAATGTCAAAATACAACTTAAAAATTCATTTGGGAAATTTCATGAACCATTTGTGTGTACAATAAAAGAAAATCATATTTAAAAAAATATCCAAATTAGATGGAATCTTCACATTCTATAAAATCCCAAATTAAAAAATATATATATATTTTTAGGAATCTTGTATACATTTATAATACTATAATTTGGTAAAAAAAATAAATTTAAAATCTATACAATAAATGGTTATAAAATTAAAGAGTTAATAATGGTGAAAAACTACTTGGATCTCATTGATTTTAATAACCATCTTTTAAAACCACTGTAATAAGTTCTAAAAACATCAAGAGGTCAATAGGAACCCTAAACCAAAAGAACCCCCAAAAAAAATTGGGATTTAGGAAAATCAGACTGGAACCCCACCTAGGGTATTGCATACTATGGACTGTAACAAGAAAGCCAGGAAGAAGAAAATAATTAAGAATAATAGGTAGATAGAGGAGAAGAAACTCTAAAATGAGAATATCACACATAAAATTGGAGGGAGATAGAGCCAAAATTCATGGTGAATTAGGAGGGGGCGTTATGTGAGTGGACTATCCCTTGGGGTGTCTGGTGGATTGGTTGAGAGGGGTGAGGGTGAGGGTGAGTGGGGGTAAAAAAAATATAAGGATTAATTTTATAAATTTAAATTTTTAATAGTTCGGTAGATCACATGGTTTTAACAACATTATACTTAAACGTTCGTTAAATGTGTGAATCATATTGGGAACACTAGACACATTCTTGGTTGTTCTGTATGATTGGTCCAGGTAGTTGGAAAAACCATATGGAAATTTTGAAAAATGACTCTACTAATTTCAAACCCAAAATTCATGGTTGCCTCATGTTTTTCACTAATTTTTCACAAACTATGTGATATTCCAAAATGTTTTATAAAATTAAATGAATTACAAAATTAAAAATACCTGAAACTCTCAAGAATGATTAAAGACCAATAAATAAATAAATAAAATGAGGGTTGAGATGTGATAGAACTCACCACCATAAAATTTCTGCCCCCAGAAGTTCATTGAACACAAAGGGAAGACTCGAAGATGACATTCGATCATAATAGAAGGACGATCCAAGATAAGATCTCTAAGTCACTCCAAGATGAACATAAAACACACTAAAAGTATATATAAAAATATAAAACATATATAGATCCCCATGAAACAATTCACACCTGACCGATTATAGAAAAAGTGTAAGTAATGGTGAAAATTAGTGGGTCTACCCACCATTTTGTAAAGATAATAGGGATTCGAAAAGATAAATGTATTCTAAATATTCATCAAACCAAAACATGAACCTTTGATTGAAGATACTCTAACAAAAACCTTTGATCAAACAAACATTCACAGTCTCCTAAAATAACCATTTACTCTCCAAATAAACAAAAGGAATCAGGAATTCCAAAAAGTACACAACCATACGAATACACCAAAAATCCCAAGACAAGAACCATTCAATCACTTATTGACATCCAATAATAGGAATAAAAAGGGAGGATGTGTCAACTATAATTATTTCCCTATAAAATCTGCATGGGCTCTAACCATAGGTCAAAGAACAAGAAGGGGTGACCTAAGACAACATACTTAGGACCCTAATCATGGTGAACTTAGTAAAAAAAACTAACACCATCCGGTGTGTAATCTCAGTTGATTCAATATCCACGACAGTCACTTGAGAAATACCCCAAATGTGGTTTCATTACCAACAATCCCAAAAGAAATATCACCATTACCATAATTGAAAAAAATCATTACAATAATAAATTTCATAAATAAATAATATTTGAAACCTCAAATGTAACACTCCATATGAAATAACCAAGAGGAAACCAAAATAAACACACCTACCTAGGATCACCAAAACCCAATTGACCAAAAAACAACAATAGATGATTTCCTAAATATAAAAAATCTTGAGACTGTTTGGGTGGAATACTAAAATTATCATAGGTACACATGAACCCATAAATCGCATTCAAATAAAAACTCACATTTATCCAAAATTTCATCTGAAATCTAAATAAAAACTCATTGGAATAAATTACAATCACTACTCAAGAAAATAAAACATTAAACAAGTCAAAAACCTCTGTAACCATTTTAAAATCACAACATTTCATTTGATGTTTTAATACTTTACATGAAAACAAATTTTTAAATTCTTACTTAACTTTATTAAAAACATTAATTATTTTCAAAATATAATTTCCAAATTAATTAATTTAGAAATTACCTCTAATAGTTTCAATGTATATCTCATTTGTATAAAACTAGGTCCTTCAAAACAAAATACCAACAAAATACATCTAAGAAATTACATGTTAGAAAACCTCTAAAGTAATTTCAAAACTGATGTACACCATTTTAAGTATTGCAAAACACATATACCCATTCTATAATCTTAAAAACTTAATTGAATAACATTTTAAAATTCCACAGGTTCCTTTAACAAAAATCATTTATTTTCTTCTATATATAAAACCTATTTTAATTTATCTTAGAAAACCTCTTTACAAATTTCAAAATTTCAATTTAAAATCAATTTCTCATCACAAATACATTTTCTAATTTTCAAAACCCCATATTTCATTTAAAAGTTAAATTTTCATTATATTATCCCTTTATAAAAAAATTGACACCAAAATATTTTTTTTCTTTTCACAACCAAAAATTTTATTACCAATCTTCAATAAAACTGAAACAATAACATCATGTAACACACAAAAATTCTTATGAGTGATTAGTGGTTGTGTATGACTTAAATAATTAGTTTAATAGACCATGTTTGAATCATGAATCTTCTGCTAGAAGTCATTTCAAACTCTGTACTCAAGCTCTACAAGGTTTTCTATGTTATGAAATCTCACCGCATGACATCGATTCAACCCCCATTTTCATCCCCAGATATCCATAAATTCATTGGAAAATATATGATTCCATCTACATGAAGTAAAATTAACCTAATGGAATAAATAATAAAACATGGACTTGTTATTCAAAACCCAACATCCCAAGGTAAATTATGTATTTTCATTAGAGGTGTTGATCATGAAACTTCCCACGGCCTACCTTCTAAGCCTTGGTGATCCTAATCCAGTATACCTGACATCCATAATAAAAAAGGGTGGAACCATAACCTATGTCATATTATTAACCTAGTATCTAATACCATTTTTCACAAACCAATCCAGTATATCTCTCTTTTGGACAATTGAGATATCCCATGACAAACTTGAGGCATGTTTCTGATCACCAAAGTTTGAGACAAGAACAGAAGGCATCAAATAAGAGCTAGTGGGAACAATTTCACCCATAAAATAAATTAAATAATAAATGTAAATTATACTAATTTTTTTAATAAATCATATGTAATTCAAAAATCCATTCCAAATAAAATGACCATAAAATAAAACAAATATCATGATATAAAATAAATTTTATATTAGATATTCCCTCTTCCCACCCACAAGCTCCCAGTATAGAAACAACCCATTTTTATTCTAGTTTAAAAATTCATATATATATTGTGGTTCTAATAACCATAACTGAAATCAGGAAAATCCTATATGGTTAACACTAGAAAACACTAAAAATAAAATTGTCATACCTTTCCATGTTGTCCCATCTAACTTGAGGCCAATCTCTATCTAAAATTTGGATACCAATTCAAGAGTCAAAGTTAAATCTTGAAATATAGATATAAATAGGTCTGATCATACAAAATTCTTAGTAGGTCACCACCTCCATTTTCATATGCTTTCTCTTTGAATTATAAAATGGTCATTTCATTCATAATTTCATGAAAATCAACATCACATAAATTTTCATTTTAGAAACTTCAATTTCTTATCTTTAAATGAAATTAATCACTTTGAAAACATTTCTTGGGTTAAGTCTCCTTTACAAACACCCATTTTAAAACAACCTCTTAAAATCACTTTTGAAAAACCAATTCCAAGACACTTTTAAATACGTACTTTGAAAACTATTTAGAAGTATTATATTAAAAAAATCCCAAAATAATAATAATAAAATAAACAACATGTTTTACAATTATCAAAATAAATACAGGTGTCAAAAAGTAATCATTCCATAAACATTCTCTATGAGAGAGAATAGAGTCATATAAGGTTAGTGGGAACCCTAGGTCCTCATATAAACTTGTGAGACAATAGTCAATCCTATTGTTTAGAAACCACACTAAAGAGTTCATGGCTTGGGCTAGCAGTATGGTGTCTCACATCCGACAACACCATGTACAATCAACCACTAAGGAGTACATGCCTTGGCCTAGTGGTGTGTTGTTTCCCCTACAAGACCCCATGACCTTTATCTAAGTATCATTTAGTTTTTTAAAGTGGAATAAACCAAAAATATAATTAACACTAGTCATCCCCCCTTATATACTTAGGTTCCCATAATCTTTTTCCTTTCAAACATTTCATATTTCATTCAAAAAGGGCCTTTCATCAACCCGTCACAATAAATTTCATTTATCAAAAATACTCATACCTCTTCAAAACATTTTTCATAAAACTAAGGAAATTATTTAAATCAAACAAGGTATATATATATATATAAAACTTTTCATTCAAAACTATCATAACATAGTGTTATTAACTCAAAAAACTCTTTATAAAATGTTTAAAGAATAATTTTATCAAGAATACTTTATAAAATGTTATATGAAATGTAAATCATTCCAATTGGGCCCTTATGAATTACTTTATAAATCATCTTACATCCTGTTTGAGAACCCGGTTCAAGTATCAAATTCTAATTTCCTATGATTCTCTCTAAAGTTATGATCATATACATTTATAGACATGTATATATCTTCCAAAGTAAAAAAATCACATATTCTCATGTGAATTTGTACATATATATATATATGTGTGTGTTTTATTCCCTGTAAACACAAGTATGTGTGTGTAAACATCTAATAATTCAAGGGACATTCATGACATCGAGCATAAACAAACAACATTTATCTTTGAAAAAAAAATATAAGGAACTCTTAGTAGTATTAAATTCCTATTTAAAAAAATACATTATTAAAGAAAATTTAACCCTATTTGGAAATAAATTTGAAAACTAAGAACACGTTTATTAATTACAAAATACCACTTAAAAAGTTATTTAGAAAATTCCATCAACTATTGGTTCACACATTCAAAGAAAATAGGATTTGAAGTAATATCCAAATTAGAATCACTGTTTTATTTCTATGATAATAAAATTGAAAAAAAAATTATATTTAGGAATCCCATAGACATTAATAACATTATTATTCAATACAAAAACAAAAAATTATTATCCAAGCAATAAATGGTTTGAAAATTAAATATACAATCATGGGGTAAACCTGCCTATAACTCACTGATTTCAATAACCTATGTATAAAACAATCGCTAAAAATTCCAAAACACCTCAAGAGGGAAATATGAAACCTAAACCCAAAAAAATAAAAATTGATCCACGGGAATATAAAACTAAAACCCCACATAGGGTTATGAATTTTACGAGCTGTAGTGAGTGATAAATGGAGAAGGAGATAAACAAAGAGAATAGGGAGATAGAGGAGATGAAAATATAACCTGATAAAAGTATGCGCAAAATCGGAGAGAAAGAGATCCATTAACTAAGGTAAAGGAGGATTGGGTTTTGTGCAAGAGGTTTGTCCCTAGGGGCATTAGGTGGCTCGGTTGAGAGGGTTGAGGGTGAGGGTGAGTGGGGGTTAAAAAATTATAAGGGTTGTTTTTTGATATTTCAATTTTTTATAGCTTGGTGGATCAAACCATTGTCACAATTCTAGTCATAATTGTGCTTCCATTGTTAAAAATGTCCCTGCTAATTACATATCCAAAATTCATAGCTACCACATGATTTAAAATAACCTTGAACAAATCATGTGACATATAAAACATTTTAATTTTATTTAAAGGAATACCAAAAAAATACACAAAACTCTTTAACAAGATTAAAAACCATTAAATAAATAAATAAAAGGAGTTCCATGTGGGATATATATATATATATATATATCATATTAATATATTTAAATATCTTATGAGGTTTGAGTATCATACGAGAAGTTAAATATCTTCTAGACTTCTCAAACATCATAATCATTTCTCAAACTTCATACATGCTAAACAAGTTTAACATGCCTTTACATATTTTCTACTTTGGACAAATTCATACGCGGTCTAGAAGTCAAAGTGGCAAAAGAAAGTTTTATGTAGCACAAAAATTCATACATATCATGATAAATTTGTAAGAAATAATTACTTTTCAAAATTCCAACAAACTCAAATGTCTTGCAAGTATATCGAAATATTGTATATGAAGTCATATCTTACATGAGCCGCCAAATATCATACATCATATGATATTGTACTTAGGTATTTTTCAATATTGATCCCAACAATTCAGTATATTCCTAAAATAAATTAAGACCCAATTTTAACTATGTTAGGTCCTTCTAAACCACTCCAAACAAACTCATGGTCTTTTAAGTCACTTTAAAAAAATATCAAATAACATTGAATATTCATCCAAAAGAACTGATCACCAGTACATAGTAGCTTAAAAAAATAGGAACTTTTCAAATATTCATTATAATATCATGAATAATTTTCCTTTTAAACTCAAGTATATAGTCTGACCTTTTTCCAACACTCGCCTATTTCCATTAAATGTTAACATCACTTCTCCACCATCATAACTTATCATAGACTTAAGTAACAACTTAAAAAATCATAAAATATAAATTTTTATTGAAAAAATACAATATATTTCTCAATATGGTTAAATATCTCTCTCTTAAATACTTATTAGACATTTGATAGCTTTTGGTTCCAATAAGGATTCCTAAATACTTTATTCTAAAGGAACCCATGTTGAGAATAAGAAAATTCATTAAAGTACATGGTTCTTCATCATATTTTTCAATTAAATTCTCATATATAATCATTTTAAATATCATTTTCTATAGTAAATGTGTTATATTAACATCATTATGATTCTGATAAAATGATATTACTATTATATAACTCTAAACTATTACTCATTCATTAGTATAACACATTCTTATTTGGGTCCGTTCAACTATCTACATGAAATATGTTATACCAACATCATTATTTTAACCATGAATAAGTTTCAAGACTTTAATAATGGAAATATATTATATTAAGGAGTAATATATAACATAAATATGATAATGGATGGATGAAAAAAATGAAAAATCATTATAAAGTAACTCATGGTTATCGATAAATTACTTGAATCATGTTTGTCATGGATTTCATTCTCTCAAACCATACTCATACCTTAAATAAATTGAATATGGGACTATATAAATAATTAAAACACAATGATTAAACTACATTGAATAATATGGGAATGTTGAACTTGGTATCAAAGAATGAGGATCAACATCGCAATTATGAAAATTGTATGAAATAATCAAAATAACTATCATCTGATGATGAAAATAAACAATAAATAACTAATATATGTGTAGTGAGTGTTTAAATTTTAATATTATAAAAGGTAATATATATGAATAATGTTTTGAAATAATTTATTAGAATAGTTATTTTTATTTTATGGTAGGTTAAATTACTTTCATGGAATCCAAGAGTAAATTTAAGAGTTTCTTTCTGATCTCACATTGAAATTGATATTGTCTATGTTTATATTCTTATTTAGGTGAATTATATGATATTCCTATCTAAAACTAATTAATTTTCTTATCTTATATTCATTCATGGGGTTTATATGTATTCTTACCATTTTTATCCTCTTGATTCACAATTAAAGTAAAATAATGCTAAAAAATGAGGACTTATTGTAACTCTTCTCTTTAGTCGGGAAAAATTCTCCTCAATTTACATGTTATTAATATTTTCTTATGTATTTCTTTATCTACTCTAAAATTATTAATTAAGGCCTCTTTCCAATTCATTTTACTGTAAAATTTTTTTAAATGAATATTTGGAATTTTTCTCCACGAGTCATTTTTCTAATGAATTTGACTTTATTTACAAAAGTGTGAAAGGAACCCCCATTTTAAATGTTTTCCATATAAATGTTTTCCCACTATCATCATTGGTTTTATTTAATAATGTTACTCAACATGTTTTCATGGTTTTACAAGGTAATTTATATTCACATTGTTTTTATAAATTATTTTATTTTAAAATAAAATGTATCAAAAGTAAAGGATATTTCTTTTTATTTTACAAATCAATTTCTTAATAATTATATAAAAGTTTTTTTATTCTATGTAAACATACTTTATTATTACTTAAACATAACTGGGGATATTATATAATCATATAATCCAAATTATTTCTATGTGTGGATTAGGATAATGTATTGCATATTTTTTAGGAAAGACATTTATTTTTCATGAGTTGATGAAGCTATGATGGAATTAAAAGTTTTTTCATGTTCATGTGGCACACATACAATGGTACATCATTATTTAATTGGTGGATCCATTATATAACTCTAATGCATTAGGAAATGTTTCATATCTCATGAGATTGAAATAAGAAATGGATGGTTAGACCATGTCCAAAAATAATATGGGACATAGGTGGTTATTCTAAGCCTATTATGTTATGGGCAGGAGGTTAGCCTAGTCCATTATGATATGTATGTATTAGTTCATATCATTGAAATATGATATGATTTATATGCTTTTATTAATTCCCCATTATTATTACTATGTTATTTTTTCATGACTTATAACTATCGACTCATGTTTTCACACTCTTATTACTCATGTCTTATGTTATGACAAAGCCTTATGTCATGAATCAAGATTTATGATCTATGTTTTATTGGGTATGATTATATTATGTTATGACCATTTCACCTTGATTTTATTCTCATAACCACATTCTCATCTTATGCTCACTTATTATCTTTGATTTATGTCTCTTATGTTTACCCTTACTTAGTATCTAAGGTCACCCTTTTTTATGGTTTCATTCCCCATGTTACAAAGTTGAGTATGGTGTTTGGTTCTTTTAAAAGGGTATTATATGAGAAGACTATTTATATTTGATGTTAAAATGTTGAAAAATAAGGTTTTTATGTATCTAATTCTTAAATACATTAAACATATAAGTATTGGTGTAAGATTTATTATGATATATAAATAATATTCATGTGATATGATGTAATATATATGTATATAATGATAATGTCATATCAGGGAAAAAGAAAGGAGAAGGGAGTGTATTCAGACTCTGTATTGGTGTAGGAAAAACTTTTCCATAGAAGTTCCACTTCAAACAACTATAAATTTAGATATGGAAGTCTATTTTTAAAACAAGATCTATAAAATCAATTTTTATCAAACGAATTACCACATTTGCTATAGAGTTTACCTATATAAGGTGTTTTCCAAGGCCGAAGGATTCCTATAAGGGTTCTAAAAATGCATTTGGATATGAGAGAAACATTTTCTCCAATAATGGATGAAATCCATATCTTACTTCCAGTGGGAGGCTCTCACCACCATGTCATCCTATTGAGAAACGTTTGACGACTATTCATTCTTTAGTGTGTGAGAAGTCATGAAACATATGGAGATCTCATTAGTGTATTCTTCATCGAGTGTGACACTCCATAATTAACTCAACTCATGTCATCTAAGTTAGGCTCATATTATGTTGCATGAAAAAGTGCATGGCACACAATTTTTGGGCACCAAAAATGGTATAATTATTGTCACTAAACCTTTTATAATCTAGAATGTGTAACGCATCCAATTAATTTTGAGTTATATAAATAAAATTTTTATTTTAATGGCCATACATTTATTTTAAACACTTTCATAGAATGTTTGGATCTCTTTTTATAAGATATTCACATTTTCCCCTCATTGAGATAATTTCTAATCAAGATATTTAATTTTAATTTAATTTGAGGGGATTTTAAATTATTTTATTTTATCATTTCTATGAGATCTGATGATTTTAGACATAATAAATGACTTGTAATTAATTTTGATAGTATCGAAAATGGTCAATTATAGTTTGATAAGATTCAAAATGGTTAATAACTTGAATAAAAAAACATTTTTTATTATCCCAAATCAATGTAAAATAAAATTCCATAGTTAAAATTATTATCATAAATAAAATTAGAAAATACATAATTAAAAATACTAATATAAGTAAATTAAATAGTAAAGATAACCTCCCCCCCCACCATATGTTTGAGTGAAAGAAAAGTAATTTCATAAAAAATTAGGAATATCTAAAATAGATGAATCATTTAGAAGGGGAAGAAAGAAATAAATTGAGGGTGTGTTTATGAGAAAATATGTAAATAAAATTAACACTAAAGTATTATTTAAAATAAAAATATTTATTTTTTATTTTAAAATATAAAATAAATTTTTTATAAATGGATTTTTTAAAAAAATTACACAATTTATATTGGTTGGTCATTTTTCACATGATTATTTTTGGTAAAAGAAAAAATTATGTACACTAATTTACTTGTTTAAAAATTTATTATTGGTATAATTTTATAATATAAATAGTTAAATAATATTAACCAGTCATATAATATATTCATAACATTAAATAAATTATGAAAAAACATCAAATCAAGATAATAAAACATTACTTCAAGTTATCCATGCTGATAATTTTTGTAAAATTAAAAAATAGATAAAATTTAATTTAGAATGAAAGAAATAAATGATAATACTAAACATAATTTAAAAAATTGGATCAAAAAAAGCATCCATATATTTATTATATTTCTCTCTTATTTTCCATCTTTTATTGGGGATATATCATCTTTTATAGGCGACATGGAATGGATGCTGAACATAAATACCACTATGTGTTTGTATTCCATGTCAAAACTGTATGGAATATGTTGTGTTTTATGTCTACCAAATTATAATCTATTTTGAAATTATATTAATAATATAAATATCAATTTATATAACACTATATTTACAACTAGGGATAAAAAAATCTACTCTATTAACTAAATACACAACACTACTCAACCTGATGAAGTAGGTTTAGAACAATGATTAATTGAGTTTTAATAGGGTTATAATATTAAATTCAAAACCTATATAATCTTTGGATAAGGTTGTGGTAGTAGTCTTATGTTACCCAAACCTGATTAAATTATTTTTTTTAATTTATTAACTAAATACTTTTAAATAATTTTTAATTTCTAAACATTATTTATTTATTTTTATTTTAGTTAATATTATAACACTAATGGGTGGGTCTCTAATAAGGTATCTAGGAATTTCTCATAAGTAATAAAGAATTTCTACAAAAATACAAAGCTTTAAAATGATATCTAGTAGAGGATAAAGGGACTACCTTTCATTGAATCGTATGATCACTTCTTTTTAAATCTCTTTGAAAAACTAACATGAAGAATAAAAATGGAGAGGATAGAGAATATTTTAAATCATTTTGAATTCTATTAAATGTTTATCTCCCCCAAAAAATGGGTTAGAAGTCCCCTTATGTACATTGTCAGGCATATATTTCCCAATAATCTAACATAGCTTCCACTACAAGACTCAACATAAAGTGGAATCTTATGGTGCACAATTTTGATAAAGCTAAATGTAAAATAAAAAGTGACTATTAATATTGTGAATATTCCACCATGTTCCACACATATAGAATACAAAATAAGATAATTGACATGTATAATTTGATCCTAACATCCATTACAATAATGATTCATGTATGAATTAGAACCTAGAATCCCTCCAAGTAATAGATAGTATCAATCGACATGCTAATTGAGACTTCATTTTCTAACTCCTAAATTTCCATCAATTCTTTGATGGATCACTGAATTTTCTCATTAAAAAAATTCTTATTTGTATCATTTCCACGCCTTGTGATTTATAAGGATTGTGTTTCTTCAACTATAAATTCAGTTAGATCTATCATTTATCCTTAATGTATATCATGAATGTTGATAGATACTAGCACATTGTCACCTACAAAAAAAAAGGTATTTTCTAATTGATTTAGATTCGATTAGATAGATACTCCATGCTATCTATATTTGTTTCTAATGGCTTCTATTAAGACTAAAATCTATCTAATATTCATCAATAAACTGTGATTCCTTTAATGCTTTCAAGATAGGTCCTTTATATAGGTTTTGGGCATAAAAGAATCATGTGATGGGCGACACCCAACTTTGTTTTTTTCCATAATCGGTGACCAATCTGAGATCTATATGATGATGAACATCATGATCCATGAAATTTAATTAATGAAATAGAAAATGGATAATTACACTAGAACCAAAGAGAGAATTATCAAATATTATTTATAATTAATTAAATTAAATAATGAATTAATTTTAAAGGATTTTTTTTATTTGACGAATTTGATGATAGATCTATAGTTCACCATCGTTGTGTCATAGAGACCAATTGTAGATTTCCTCTAGTTGTGATTTCACTAAAGGAATCTCTGGTTGCTATCATGGTAGATCCTTGTGCTTGTATTGTCCACCTTTGATCTCTTCGAGAATCACTTCTAAAGTGTTCTCCTTGATTCGGTGTTTAAGGATTTCTCTCTGTTCTTGGGAGTGTTCTTGGAGTCTAGGCTGGAGAGAATACTCCAAAACCATTGTGCACAACCAAGACAAATTAATTGTCTCTTGAGAAAATAACATAATTGGGTTTATATATCACTAGGGATAAAATAAAATAATTTCACAAATTCCCTTAATTATTTATTTAATCCTAGAGAAACCCCATGTCAAATAATAAAAATAATATCATTATTTCTCAAAATTTTCTTAACTTGGGAATTATAATTAAATATTTTTTAATAAAATAGTATTCGATATTTATTATTTCTCACCAGACCTAATATCATGGTATATAATTCCTCCACAATATTTAATAGACCTCAAATAAGGCCTCCTTATTTATTAATTAAATATTACTACATTATTCTCCAAAAAATAAATAAATATTATTTTTACTAAAATAGAAAATAAATATTTTAATGTGAGAAAGAATATATGAATAATTATTAAACCATGTATTTGAATAATATTTATTCAACATTTTAAATAATAAATAATAATATATTATTTCATTGAGATTCTTGATACACTAAGTGTGTGACCCTGTAGGCATCTTTCTCAGTGTCATTAGGCAGAGTGGCTTAAAGACAAAGTTTAGTGTCTAGAAACATGACAAAGCACACATAGAAAAATAAGTTAATGTTGTAATGAAATAATACCTCACACAAACTCTTACTGTGTAATATAATCCCTTTATCATGATATCATAAATCAAGTAGGTTGCATGATGGTGACATCAACCTATGATCCTGATGTCTTATTCTTTGACTTTCATGAAATATAAATTATCTATAGAGCATCATGGATATGAATTTATTTAAGCAATGTCATTTCAATAAAAGGGACTGAGATATCAAATTCTGTTAAATAATATAAGGGATAAATCCTTTCTTGTGTTATTCATTAATGTAATATTAATTGTGATGCACCTAATATATCCTACTTCTCTACGAACATCTATCATCATGGTTTTTGTCGATACATCCAAGTACACAACTCATAATATTCATTAATAATAATATTAAAGTCTATAAACCAATACACACATCCATAGATAGGAACATCCAATGACACATATAAATGTAGATTTCCTATTGGTGGTCCCTGTTAATGTAATATCCTATTGGATATTACCAAGGGTTTACACCTTGAGAAGGTGCCTCCAATTCCTATGAGTCTCCACCCCTGATAGCCTATATAATTTGTGTCCCTCAAATGATATCATCTATCTATATAAAATATATTCAAGAATAGTGTCTTAGTACTTCCAAGTTCTCATCATAGCAGGGAACTCCAATGACATTTTAGTGTGACAACTACTCTTAGTACATCATGACATACTATGACACACCGAAGAAAAACATGATGTGATAAGTAGTTTATTGATATTAAAAACCACGAATACAAGGTTATCATCAATTACATAGAAGTTTGTTTTAAGGAACCAACTCCAATAGTCTCCCACTTTCACTAGAGACAACTTCTAACAATCTTCAGTCCACTAGCTCTAACAAGATATTTGTGCTTCTATTGATATAGTCCTTTAGTCAAGGGTTCCACCATGTTATATTTCATGGGTAATCTGTTACTATAACTTTACCCCTCTGATATAAATTCCTCTAGATTTTGTACTTCTAGTGTATATGCTTTGTCTATTGGTGTCACCTTGGTTATTTTTCAAGAACCGCCACATCAGTATTATAACAATACAATGAGATAGGGTCTCTACAACTAGGTACCACATCAACCTCCTAGATGAATTTCTAAATCCAAACAGCTTCCATGGATATATTAGAAGCAGATATATACTCATACTCCACTATAGAATCAAAGACAACTGGATGTTTTGAACTCTTCATCCTCATAGCTCCTCCTTTGAGATAGAAAACATATCCTAATTGCAACTTTAGATCATTTTGATTTGTCTGAAAACTAGAATCAGTATAACCTCTAATAACCAGCTCCACATCTCCTCCATACACCAGTAACATATCCTTAGTTCTTCTCAGATACTTAAGGATAGCCTTAACATTAGTACAATATTATTCTCCTGGATATTCTTGATATCTTTTTACCATGCTCAATGGATGGGCAACTTTAAATCTAGTATATAACATAGAATACATGATTGATATGATCACTGAATCGTATGGGATCTTACTCATTCTCTCTTTCTCATGTTGTGTCTTAGGACACATTTTATTAGAAATATGTGAAATATGTGACACTAGAACCAATCCCCTCTTAGGTTGTTTCATACTAAATATCTTTAGTATTTAGTCAATATATGTACTTTCAATTAGTCCATGTAGCCTCTTGGATCTATCACGAATGATCTTGATCCGTAGAATATAGGCTACTTTTCCTATGTATTTCATGGAGAAACACTTGTTTGACTAGTACTTAAATGAATGTATGACTGGTATGTCATTTTCAATAAGTAATATGTTATAAAAATATACTACTAGGATAACGACTACATTCCCAATAAACCTATTATTAACACATGGCTCACAGTTATTCTTAATGAAATCAAATTCTTTTATAGATTCATCAAATCGAATGTTACATGACACGGATTCATCAAATCGAAAGTTACATGACATGGATTCTTTCTTTAATCCATAAAAGGATCTCTACAACTTGGAAATATTTTTGATATCACCTAGAGTCACAAACCCTTCTAGTCTTGTCATATAGACATCTTCCTGAAGCTTCCCATTAAATAATTAAGTATTGAAATTCATCTATCAAATCTTATAGCCTAGGTAAGCTACTATGGAAAGTAAAATTCTAATGGATTTAAACATGGAAACTAGTGAAAAGGTTCCATTATAGTCAATTCCTTAATGTTGTTTAAACCCTATATCCAATAGCCTTACTTTAAAGGAGCTTACTTTACCTTCCATGTTTATTTTTCTCTTTAATATCCATTTTCATCCAACATGCATTACATAAACTGGCGCATCAACCAGAACCCATATTTGGTTCTGATACATGGAATCCATTTCAGAACTCATAGATTCTTTCCATCTTTCATCTTCTGATCTCTATATTGTCTCCTTATAGGATAGATGATCATTATGGTCTACCAATAATGATTCACCATCCTCAGTGACCAGAAAACCATATCTATCTACTTATCTTTCCTCCCTTATGCTCCTACGTAGTACTTGTTTTTTCAATAATTACTTATTCTACGTGGACCTATGTAATATATTCTCATACTAACTCTTATGTATCTTTAGCATAAAATTCATTTAAGTGAATCATTCTCCCACTATCCTTTTTAATGATTTTATCCCTCTCCAGAAATACATCTTTTCACGAAACAATCACTTTCTTGTCTGAGGGGTTGTATAGGTAGTATCCTTTTGTTTCCTTGGGATACCCTATAAAGATACACTTCATTCCCCATGGATCTAGTTCATTAACTGAGAAGACCTTAACAAACTCCTTGAAACCCCATACATGTGTATGTGATAAAAATGGGTTTTTTTCTCTTTATATCTCAAAGGTAATTCCATTTTCCACTTTAGTTGGTACTCAGATTAATGTGTATGCCACAATTTGTAATGCATATCCCCAAAAAGATAATGGAATATTTACATGAATCGTCATCTACCTTAACATTTCTAAGAAGGTATAGTTCTCCTTTCACTAACATCATTCCACTATGGAGTATAAGGTTGAGTGATTTGAGATAAAATCCAAAACTCCTGTAAATATTCGATGAACTCTTGGTTAAGATATTCACCACCTCGATCCGATCAAAGCTCTTATTTATCTTTTTACCAAGATGATTCTCTACTTCATTCTTGAATTCCATGAATTTCTCAAATAACTCAGACTTATACCTCATTAAGTAGATATAGCCATATCTACTCAAGTCATTAGTAAAAGTTATAAAGTAAGAATATCCACCTCTAGATTCGACTAGATATAGTCCCCACACATCAGTGTGTACCAATCCTAGAATTTTTATGGCCCTTTCACCATATCCACCGAATGGTGGTTTAGTCATTTTTTCTTGAAAACAAGAATGAAATCTATCAAGTGGTTTTATCTTAGAAGAGTCGAAATAACCATCTTGATAGAGCTTTCTCAAACACTTCTCATTTACATGACCAAGATAGTGATGCCATAGTTGGTTGTAATATGAGTCATGTGAATATGATTCGTTACTGATTTCCAACACTTGGTTTTCATAATTTAATTCATGAAGACTGTTATTTAAATATGTCATACCATAAAATATGTTGTCCTTATAAAATAAACAACTTTTATTTCCAAATTTTAAAATAAATCCATTTGTATCTAAAAATGACACAAAAATTATGTTCTTGGTAACTGTAGGTACAAAATACTAATCTCTTAAAACCAAAATCATTCTCATTGGAAATTAAATTTATTGGTCACTAATATCCAGAGCAACCAGCCTCACACTATTAGTAGCTCGCACATCTAGCTCTCTTCTATAAATCTTCTATAATTTATTTTGGTCCAACATTTGGATACAAATGTGAGCACTACAAGATATATATAATACCCAATGTGTATAAATGGAAAGATTTCACTTGATAACAAAGTAAATTTATCTTCCCCTTTCTTTTGGGTGTAGTTCCTTTTCCATTTGACTAGCTTTCCACATGAAAAACATACTACCTCATTTATTCCATGCCTCTGGATCATCTTCTTCTTGGAAGGACATTGATCAGGATATTTATACTATTTATAATTCTTGGGCCCCTTTTCCTTGTTCTTCCATTTCTTATTCACTATAAGGACCATGTTTTTATCATGCCCCATGTCCTTATCCAATTGGAAAATCAAATTAAGAAGTTCTTAAAGACTCTTCTCAGTATTTATCATATTTTAATTAACAATAAAACTAGATAAGGTCTTAGGTAGTGTTGAAAGTATGATATCTGTATGCAACTCATCTGGGAATTTAATCCCTATGATGTATAGGAAATGAATATAGCTGATAATATTAACTACATGAGGCCCATCTGGTGCATACTATCCTATATTAGTTGTGAAAAAGGTATTAGAGATCTCATACCTCTCTTTTCTTGTCTTCTCTTGATAGAGATCCCGAAGGTGAGATATCATGCTATAGGCATCAATATCCTCATGTTGCATCAAAATCTCATTGGACATGGATGATAAAATAAATAACTAAACATCTGTAGCATCATTTAGATGTTTCTCCTAGAGATATAACTCTTCATCAGTTACCTCATTTCTAGGCACAACTACTAAAGGTTCTTCCATCACATACAATTTCTTTTCATGGTGAAGGATGACACGTATGTGCCTTTTCCCCTCTTGGAAATTTGTTCCAATGAGAAGGTTTCCCTTTATCAAGTATATATCCCAATGACATGTTTGAATTATTTTTATTACAATTTCAACAAATAATACGAGAATAGATTTTTAGTACTTTATCTGATAAATTTAGACAAATGAATAAACATTATATTTTTTTGTCTCCCAAAATTTTATCGAAACCCAACAAATCTCACCATCGGCTTAGAATATCATGTTTCTTGAATATTCAAGTGGAAAGGATCCATATTCCCCTTCTCATTA
This sequence comes from Viscum album, assembly GCA_963277665.1. NCBI lineage: Eukaryota > Viridiplantae > Streptophyta > Magnoliopsida > Santalales > Viscaceae > Viscum > Viscum album. The sequence continues at coordinate 333,843,602 of OY728128.1, forward strand.
CCCCAACATTGGCTGGTCAAGAAAGTTGAATTATTTTAGGTAGGCATTTCAAATTTCAACTGCATTAACTCACAGTTCCTTGATCCACTGATTAGACTCCCAATCTTGAAATAATTAAATTGGATTTACTTAACATTTTCCTCTCAGTTACACCAATTCCTAATTTGGTAGTCAACCCTTGATGTGAACCAAGTTATGTCAACCCAAAACCTCAAGTTAAAATTATATGATTATTGAAAGCACCCCAACATTGAATGGTCAATCACTTTGAACTGCAATTCAATTTTAACTAATGTACTTGAAGGCAATACCGACTTAATATTTTATTAAGAGATTTTATTTTTTTATTTGTAAAATTTCAATTATTATATTTATAACATGATTTATAATATTATGTGGATTTACATAATTAATTAACTATTTATTAGATAATATTTATGAATAAACCAATTTATTTTAGTTTTGTCTTACATGATCATTAATTTCATTATTTAATTGATCATGAAAAAATATCCATAATGAAATAACCATGAAACTGATAGAAAAATAATAATAATGTAGCATGATCATGAGAAAATACTAGTGGTTAGTTTATCTAGTGGTTGATAAACTAATTGTTGACCTAGGGGAATAAACACCTTCAACCGATTATGGTTTTTGTTATAGCTTTCCACATGTAAACATATGTATCTTCTTGGATTGGTTTTGCCTCAGATCTGAACTTGAACTGCCTCCACTAGCTTGGGAGATCCATCCGTTACATATTCCGTTTACTCACATGCGAGTGAGGGGAAAATGGGTTTAAATAAAAGAAACCATGGGTGCACAAACCCTACATAATAAGAGGAGAGAAGATACATGATATAATAATTTAATTTAATAATAAATTAAACAAAACAAATCACATTCAAATTTCTGGTCGAGCTCATGACCATCCACAAGCATGCAACAAATTACGCATTTAATAAAACTAGGATTCAATTATTAATCATTCTTATTTAATATAAATTGCACTGAAATCATTTAATTGTCATCTTTAATTAATCAATACTTTTATATTAATTCTCATCCATTATAATTTTAAACAAATTAAAAAAATTCATTTAAAATTAATTGTGTGCATAAATATACCTTGGAGGAAATATAGTTAATACCTATCCAAATATTACCAATATATATTATACTTGTCTACCTGTTTATTCTTTGTGACATATATCAAATAGAAATTATCACGTACTTTCAAGGCTTGTAGTATCAACTTAATGATTGCATAAATTAAATGCTTTTTCTATAACGTGTCATGATTTAATGAACATAGAGTAAAAACTATAATAAGACTCATAAATGATATTCATATCTTGAACATTAAGTAAATATTAATTAAAAATTTGTATTTAAAAATATTAAAACTCATTACATGGTGTGCCTTATTAAATTAATGACCATACGTAAGAACATGTCTCAAGGTTTACATAATATAATAAATAAAATTTAAATCTGCATAACTTAGTATAAGTACATTATGGGTGAATCCCAGCTATATAGAGTGTACATATCTCACTGTATATTTGAGGTATTGTTGATGCTCCATTCTGTCAAAGAGTTTAATGAATGGAAAAAGGGAATACCTTAAGCACAAAGAGAGTCATCCTTTGAAGAATATCAAAAATTGACAAAGGCATGAACAAGGAAACCTTTAAAGATAGGTCGCAAAAGTTTCTTTATGGTTGCGCAAGTATACTTGCACGCCACATATGGGTCACGCAAGTCACTTGCGGACCCTATTATTTTTTCTCCCAAGGTTCTTAGTGGCCTATAAATAGCCCCTATGGGACCCCCATTTCAGGGAAGAATTTTCCAAAACTCAGATTCAAGCTATAGTCGCCCAAGTCTTTTACTGATGTCTTTCGAACACTTCTAAGGTAATTAATTACCTAGAATGGAAGCTCTAAAGAGGAAGAATAAGGCCTAAGTATTAGAACTCATCAATACTTGCACGCCTAAGTGTCCATCCCTTAAGGGAAGTAGAGATACTTGCGCATCACCTTTCCCATTCAAGGAAACTTGCGCGCCACCCCTCTGAAAGCCTCTAGGGATGATATTAAGGGCTCTAATTCAAATTCTCCCAAGTATAACTTTGTGGATTCTTCATCGCCCAAGGTGACTCATGTCACACCAGTATACTTGGGTGACCAGGACTTGTGCACCATTACACTTGCACGACCATGACCAGCGCGCCGAACCAAAACTTTCCTGCCTCCTTCTTAGTCACCTCCTTTCCTCAATTCCACCTTTCCTCTTAAAAGATAGCCTTCAAAACCCTCTTCAAAGCCATTTGTGGAATGGTTCCTTTGTTGGGTTCCTTATCTGAAAGGAATTCAAAGAATTTATTTTTATTTGGGCCTCCTTCTCAGGAGTAAGCCCCAAATTACATGTCCCCTTAATATGGGCATCCTCTTTAGGAGTAAGCCCCAATATTAATTTATTTTGATTTGGGATTACTTATCAGGAATAAAACCCAATCATAAGTTCCTCTTAAATTTTGGCTTCCTTTTTAGGAGTAATTCCTGAGTTAAAATACCAAATATCTATTAAGTACAATTACCTTTATGGACCAAGTTCTTAGGATTCTTTCCTAAAAGTCATTGTCTTCATTTACTTGGGAAGTCATACATACATAAGCCCCACATCATTTCTTATGACTGCATCTTTCGTGGCATAATCATCAGGTTTTACTGATACCTCTTGTTTCTCACACCGAGCATGACTCACATGAGATTAGAGTGTAAAACTAATTATGACATCTCTCTTTGTGCCATTAATCATCCATAAACATCATACTTCTTCACTCGAACTACATGGGTTCTGATTCCTTTTATAACAAGGATACATAGGTAGGCAATCTATGGGTACGATCCCAACTCTAAAATAATCCCTGTCTTTCTGAATGACAATAAACTTCAAGTACCCCACTGAGTGGATTTATAACCAATATGGTCATCATAATGACCAAGAGATTTATATATAATGTATTGAAGGATACCATTGACTACGAATCACTAATTCATACAGATGATTCTCTATTGATGAAGAACCTCAAATACATATAAATGATTCTCTAAATCTCATACATATCAATCATTGATTGTACAATCTAAAAGAAAAGACTCATTTTCATTCTTGGTAAATTAATAAGGATTCACGAATATAACTCAAATCTATAAGAGAGTCCCAGAGTAGACAATAATTCCCCCCCAAAAGGTGTGATGTGTCCGACCTCCCATCCTCTCAACCAATGAAAATTCTTAAGCCTCATCAGTCCATAACTAAGGGGAACCTACCAATTGAAAGTAGGTCAAAATGGATATAGAATCATTTGATGTTTCCAATTCTATGAATAAACCCGTTAGAAACTAATTGGAAAGTTTGAACCTTATACAAAAATGTCATCCCCATTTCCAGAAGAAACAAAAATGGTGAACTCGACGTGAATAATTAACCAAGTTAAATGATGTTTTACTTATTTGTTAGGACCCTATTTAATTCAATGTGTGGGAAAATAAAGAAATCAATAACATATGTGCTCATTCAAAAGATGTAGTCTGGCCAAAATTATTTTGATTATGTTTGTTATATCAAACATGCACTCTTTTCCAAGATCTCTCTACAATATAGAAATTTCTTCTTTAACATTCACACCTGTGAATTCCTTGGCCACTACTCCTGTTGGATCCTCGTCTGCTCTGAGGACGACATCACCTACTTAGCGTCTTCAAAGATGGGTATCAAATTCATTGATTGAGGAATATCACTAACACGGTACCATGCTGACTCTGGAGGCTGCTCGACAAGCCCTCCAAGTTAAAAACTCACCCTAGTTGTCCGGATAATGACGACTAGTGGTCAAGAAGCACGTGGTGCCAACAACTGTCTCCAACCATTTCGGGTCGTTATACCCAGAACGGAATCACCAGTCCCACCCATATTATAGGGAGGTGAATGAGAAGGTTACTCAAGGCCTTTATTCAAGAAGACATGAGTCCTTCCCAAGGGATCCCATCAAAAATCACCACCAGACTCACGCGATAGTGCACCCTCAACATGATGAGGGTATCTCCTTTAGAGGTTCATCTCAAGTTACTCAGACTCGAGCATGCAAGATGAACCGCCAGAGGAGAAATCTGGTCAACAGAGAGTAGGTTATTACTTTTGCCCCTTCCGGAGAAGTCCATAAAACTAAATTTATGGAGAACAACGAGTGGGCATATACACCCATCTGTCTTGATGTTACTGCCTAGCAGACTCATCTGGCAGTAACACGCCAATCCCATCAGGCTATTCCGGAAGAGTATTATAGGTAGGAATACACACCTGTTTATAAATCATCAGCTAGTCAGCAAGCTCGTATAACAACAACCAAAGAAACTAGCCAATAAAATGTTGTGGGGAACAATCAGGAGGCACATACACCTGCAATTCATCAAGCTAACCAACAGTCTCATTTGGTAGCCCCCAGAGATGTCAATTGGAAAGCTCCAATGAAAAGAAGGATGAAACTATTTTCTGCCCCCACACATGAGTACTGTCAAAATTCACTAACAAGAAAAAGAGGACAAGAGAAAGAATACAAACCTAATCCAAGCAAGAAATGGACATATATTCCCGTTCCGATAGCTAAAGTCACCAAGCACATGCTGACAATGGTGAAGGAGCAGAAGAAAATCTCTGCTCATATTCTGGATGTCTGTCAGAATATTATAACAACTTTAGCAGTATCACTGGGAAAGAGTCATAAATATATCCCTATCAGTGGATTGATTCATCAACATATCACTTTTTAACAGATACACACATCTGTCCCACTCCAGGAGGGTTGTGGGGCATACTCCCCCACATCATACGAAAAATCAAGTTAGGCACATACACTCGATTTGAATGGAGATAATCAGCCTAACCTGACTATATCTCATGAGCAGGCACATACACCTGCCCATAATAACCATTTTTGTCAACAAGTGGTTTCCAAAGTCAGTAAGAAGGAATCTAAGAAAAAGACCCTTCTAGCATAGTCGAGAAATCAAGAGCCAATCTACAATAAGTCCTTGCTCGATGATGGAGTTCTTGATGTGCTCAAACAATTATATATTGAAACTCAAGATTGTACTCTTTCATTTTCAAATTCTAGAAGTAATAACAATAATTCTAAAGGTCTCCATCAGACATTTCCTAATTAAGTCTTGCTTCATGACAGTTCGGTCGATCTCAAAGTATCATTTAAGATGTGAGCCAAAATAACCCTCTGTGTGGCCAGAAGATCAAGGAGCAAGAGGTTTCATCTTTTATTGTAACCCACCATGGTGGTCCTCCCCATTATTATGAATTTAGCTGCGAAAGTCATCTCCGCAGTAGTAATTCACATTTCCTGGAAAATTCTTAAAATACAATGCAGTAACGAGAAATCCCACTTATCTTGAGGCACTTGATAATGTGAAGCCAGTTATGTCTGATGCTTTACCGCTAGCAGGTGAAACTTTTTCTCAATCAGAAGATAGCTCAGGGTGTAAGTCATTATCCGAACCACCACTGGGTCATCCATATTCTAGTTTGATAAATTAATTCTCTACCAATCTTGTTGAATCTGATGAAGCAACAAAGAATCACCAGCTTTTGTCTAATCAGGTAGAAGAATATTCATATAATGATAAGGAATAAGTGCTAAATATGAGAAAACAACTAGCAAAAGGTGAAGTACCAGTCATGTTTTGGCCTTTGGCTGACTCTCAGTAAGATATTCTAGAAATGTTGACTAAAGATTTTATTTACGATATTCGTCTCAACATGTGGAAAAATATTTCTCACTTAAAAGAGAGAATATTATCTTATTATGAGTATGAAAATAATTTAAAGATAATAGATGGGTTGCAACACCAAATTGACTTGGTATCTCTCTCAGTTTCTAGATATCCAAAGGTTGAAAAGCAGTAGAGATACCTTCAGTGTTCATGCCTTAGCACGTTAAAAAAGGTTGCGCCAGTTAATTACCAATTCCTCATCAGGTATTCATATCAGGGGATGGGGTGTTCATGGAGCACTGCATTTCACTGTTCTCTCTAGTCAACAAAGCCAGCCAAAAGTGGTCTCATGCAGTGTTATTGCCCATGGTCGGCCATAGCCAATTGGTTTTGTGTGTAATCAAAGGCTTGCTCAGGAATAGGCCTCAACTTGTTCTTCCTAAAGTCAGGCATACAAAGAACAAGTTGTCGAATTACTCTTGCTTCAATCAAATGAGAATATCGAACATGATTCTTGTTTAGAGCATGCTCATCATCAGGTGACAGAAGTATCAGAAATCATCTAGCGGTCATTTGAGCCAGGTGATTTGAGTGGATGTTGGACAATGCATCCGGCCAATTTCTGGACTAAGATCCTCAAAATCCGGAGAGATTTTAAGAAAGTCACAGATGTAGCAGCTCAAGAGCCACATCATCTTTCCAGACTGGGGACTCTTTTAGCCCAACCCTTAGGATCAATTGATGGTATTCAAGGAGTTGAGCAGGAAAAGAAAGAACAACCCCAGTCCACCGAATTAGGGACTTTTTCAAATCCTCAATATCTTCCTCAGTGAAAGTAGGCCTTCTCTCGATTAGGTAAGAAGCCACAAGAGGAATGCAGAGCCGAATTATCTGGAGATTCCCTACAAATTACGATTCATCAAGAAGTTCCTGAGGGATCAACTCAACAAAATTCGATGTGTTATGAAGGACATGGAAGAATAAAGTATCACAAAAATGACAATAGAAGTGACGTAATGCGTTATGCATCGATAAATTTCATCAATGTCATTGTCACTAATCCCTCAGAACACGAGGTTCACCTAGAGGAATCAAATGAAGAAGTTCTTATTCAAGGGGCTGTACACACAGAAATAAATGAAGAAGGTGTGCATACCAGAAGCCAGAGGGCTGTCCAGAGGAAAGATATTCTTTAGGGTAATGCGTTTCTATATTCCAGAAAGGAACATGCCAAGGAAAAGGGTAAAAGTTAGGTTACATCCCACCCTACCTCTGGATAAATCCAATAACTCTAATTGGAGAAAAGGTTCGCACAATAAGAAGAAGAAATGAAGGAGTTAAGGAGGTTGAATACAGAACTACTTCAAGGTAGTATTCCTCCTAAGCATGATGGAGTTTGTCAGTAAAGGGAATTTTTTGTAGTTACTAGGATGGATCAGGAATATCCTCCTTTACAAGCACACCATCACAGGTCCAATCCTATGGGTCATGCGCGACAACAACCGGTAGTGCTACCATCTGTTGCAGTACTAGTCACTGCACCTGTCCAAACTCTAGTTATTGCACCTTATTAGGTCCAAGATCAACCAGATGTTTCTCAAAAGTTAATAACTACCATTGAGTCATTAACAGCTCAGTTTGAATCTATGGAAGGAAAAGGTGCACAAGTTCAACCGAAAAAAAGCTTACCCTGAATGGGTTGATGCAATTCCTCCCCATCAAATTTTTCGAATACCACATTCCCAATTTTTAATGGTTCAGTAGATCCAGAACAACACTGAACACATTTTGTTTCTCATTGTGATCCTATTATGGGAACTCTTCAACAACAAGAATTAGTTAAGCTCAGATGTTTTGTGCAGTCCTTACAAGGGCCTGCTTTTGTCTGGTATACAAGTTTGTAGTCTCGGTCAATTACCGGGTGGGAAGATCTCCGTCAATGATTCATTTTTCAATTTATCTCAACATTACCAATGACAACAATTTTTTATCTTACCAATTTTAAGCAAAGGTAAAATGAAAGAGTTTCAAATTTCATTGCTCGCTGGAAGAAATTAACATATTCCTTAAGCTTAACACTCCCTCATGAAGAGTTGTTTCCAATCTGTGTGGAAAATTTGCATGAAAAATTATGCACACCATTGATCCCTATGAAATACAGAGGATGGTTTCGATACCTTACATCAATCACTCAACAGATCAAAGATTCTTTTAAAAAGACTAAGGATAAAACTTGTGTAATTCCATTAGTTCCAGGAAGGATAATGGGGAAAGCAGATACTCCTACAGTTACACTTAAACAAGAACCTGTACCTACTTCCACTTCAAAACCTTCATCTTATCGAAGGGCTCCACCTCTTGAGCATCAAAAAAAAAGTCCATCTCATCAAGATGTTCAAAGAGATAAAATACGGAAAAAATTTGAGGAGTTAAAGAACAAATTTTATTCTTTCCGAAATGAACAAGTTCCTGGTTACTTCATTTTAGCTCTGGAAAATAATTTGGTTTAGTTTCCAAGGCCTAAAAGGCCGAACAAGGAAGGAGATGAAGACCTTTCCAAATATTTCCCATTTCATTAGATGTTAGGGCATCCCATTCATGAGTGTTTTGTATTCAAATACCTCCTTCAAAAGATGGTGGACTCTGGACAGGTAAAATTGAAAGGTTCTTTAGCCTAGGTAGCATGTGTTACTACTACTGATCTAGAGGAAGGAGGAGAATGGCACGAAGTCAAAAGAAAAAATGTGCAGAAATATGATGATTGGATGGTCAGGAAAATGATCAACCGAACTCATGCCATTTTACAAACACAATTGATGAAACCAATTGTGTCTTCTACTATTAATGCCACAGCAAAAACCCCTTTGTCAGAAAGAAAATCCTCAAAGAGGCAGCATAATTCGAAGAAAGAAGAGCAGTCAAAAGAAGATGAGCTCGTGTCAAAGCCTAAGTTTTCTTTGACTATGGAAGATTTTATGCCATTTACTTCAAAAGCACGGTCACTGTCCCACCAAACAGCATAGCCTGAAATGGTTCATCAGGCAGAGTATTCATCAGATGAAGAGTTGATCTTTGGTTATGTTAACATGATTCACTTAACAGATCCATATGCCAGTCATAGTTTCGATCTTGATGAGCCTGATTTCCCTATATCAAACAGAGGAATTAGAGGGAGTTCTAGAGTTCTAAGATATAGGGGAAGACGTGGATATTTTAGAAGCCACTATTCCAATACTACCCCTACTAGAATTGTATATGTAGCAGAAACTCATGGCAAAGACCTTCAGTTGGATCAACAGGAACAAGAAAGCTCTTCCACACATGGAAGATTCTGTCTTGGAACAATTATTTTTGAGGATCGGTTAGAGGTTACACCTTCTTTCTCTCAGCAAAAAAATAGACCTAGTTGGTCTAATCTGCCAAAGCCTGGAGTATTTCTAACTTATACCCCGATACAAGATGCATCTACTTCCAAAGCATCAACTTCTAAGACACCTACGAAACCACATGTTCTTGTTGGGAAATGCAGACCTTTAGACCAAAAGTATGATGTCTTGAAATATTTTTCCCATGTAACGACCAATTTATCAAATCTGTATGCCTTGAATCTATCAAAGGATTTTCAGGAGGCACTCATTAAGGCTTTGTCAAGTCCTCAGGAATTTGAAACTGAAATTGTTGCAGCTGAAGTCTACCATATAGAGAATGATCCTGCAGAATGCCATGCAGGGATATCTTTTATTGATGAAGATGAAGATGATTTTGTGCATGGACATATTATACCTTTGTATTTATCTAGCAAGGTCAATGATGTAGACATCCAACGAGCATTCATTGATAATGGTTTAGGAGTCAACCTCATCCCTATTCATAAACTTCGTCGATTGGGCCTCACCGAATCTGATTTATCTCCTTCTACTTTGATGTTGCAAGGATATAATAAAAACGAACAAGAAAATCTAGGCGAGATTACACTTAGAACTCAGTTTGGAGACCTTTTATCCAATTCATATTTCATGGTTGTTCGTCATGACACATCCTTCAACATTTTTCATGGAAGGCCTTGGCTATATCAACATGCAGTTATACCTTCATTATACCATCAATGTCTCAAATATTTTTTCAATGGAAAAATTGGGACATTGTATGGTGATAAAGACACATTCAAAACATATGAATCTCCATACATTAAGGCGGAATTATATCACATGGAGGGAAAGGAGAAATCCACGACAAAAAGGTTACCAAAATTAATGCTCCAAATGTTTTGGAAAAAATTTCGGTAAACCCATTCAAACATGTGAGTACAAATTATATGTTGCCTATGAGTCAAATTGACAGGATAGACCCAAATACAAATAATCTTATGGAAACTTTCATAATTTAAATTATGGAAACCAAGCCATACAGTATGGTAGAAATTGTTGCTTCACCAAGAAATGATGAAAGCTCAAATGGAGATGTCTTCATTTCATCCGCTAAAATCCAGAAATTATATACTTCATCAACCTGGCCAGAAGAAGTTATAGAAATGTCAAAGATGAACGATGATATCGATTCTAAATCCATCATCTCCTCTTTATTACCCAAGGAAGACCCTTCATCATCAATAGTGTCTGAAATGGTGGCCTCTTCTTCAAGATGTTCAAATTTTAACTTCCCTTCTGATCATGGAAATTTTTCTTCATCATCTACTATGAAAGTAGAAACAAAAGAAGTAACACATATTGAAGAAGAAGAGGAAGATCTTAGGGATTCTCCTCCAGTATTTGAAGAAGGTATCTTTACTTCTTTGGATGAACTCTGAGAAATAAATCTGGGCACAAAGGAAGATCCACACCGACTTTAATTAGTGAGACCATGACTCTTGAAGAGCAAGAAATGTATATTTCATTTTTAAAGAAAATTGAAGATGAATTTTCTTGGAATTATAAAGAAATGACAGGGCTTGATCCTGATGTTGCTACTCATCATTTGGGTTTTCCAAAAGAACGTCGAGGATTCAAGCAAGTCGTAAGAAGAACACACCCAACTTATGCCTCCAAAATTAAAGCTGAATTGGATAAGATTATCAAGTCTAACTTATTCAGAGAAGTTCAATATCCCAAATGGATTTCTAATATTGTCACTATGAAAAAGAAGAATGGTAAAATTAGAGGTTTCATTCATTTCAGAGATCTTAATCAGCATTATCCCAAGGATGATTTTCCAGTTCCGATCACAGAACTCTTAATTGATGCAACAACTGGCTATGAAGAACTTTTTTTCATGGATGGATATTCTGGGTATAATAAAATCCTAATGGCTCTATAAGATGAAAAATCTACAGCCTTCAGAGCTCCTCAAGGTGTGTTTTGCTATCGGGTAATTCCCTTTGGCCTAAAGAATGCAGGTGCAACATATCAATGTGCCATGCAACGTATCATCAAACCCTTTTTAGGTAAATTTGTTTAATATTATGTGGACAATTTGGTGGTTAAATCCAGAAAACATTCTAATCACTTGGATGATTTGGAAATCATATTCCACAAACTTTGACAAACAATTTGAAAATGAATCCCTTAAAATGTGCTTTTGGGGTAACCTCAGGAAAATTTATCAGCTTTGTTTTACATCATTGTGGTATCGAAGTTGATCCTAAGAAGACAAAATCAATGCTTGGTATGTTACCTTCTCTAAATTTGAAGTAATTGAGAGAACTTCAAGGACACTTGGCCTATATTCGGCGTTTCATCGCCAATCTTTTAGTAAAATGTCTACCCTTCAAAAAATTAATGAATAAGGGAGTCACTTACCAGTGGACTGAAGAATGTCAAGAAGAATTCAATATTCTCAAGAAATATCTCTTGAGCCCACCAGTATTAATGCCACATGTTGAAGGAAGAACACTTATTTTCTATGTGACATCTTTAGAGTGATCATTGGATGCCTTCCTTGACCAAAAGAATGATGTTGGGAATGAAAACAACCTTTATTATCTTAGTCGGACTATTCATGAGGTAGAAACTTGATATTCAAGTACTGAAAAGTGCTGCCTAGTATTAATCTTTGCAGTTCAGAAATTGAGACACTACCTGCAACATCATGAGGTACAATTGGTATCCCGAAATAACCCGCTCAAATTTATCCTTAGTCGTCTAATGCTTACAGGACGTCTGGAAAGGTGGGTAGTTATTTTGCAGCAGTTTGATATCCAGTATGTGTCTCAAAAGGCAGTTAAGGGAAAAGCACTGGCTGATTTCCTTGCTGAACACCCTTCAATAAAAGATACATCTTTAGATATTGAACTTCCTGATGATGAAGTCTTTTCAATTCCAGATTATCCTCAAACATGGGAAATGTACTTTGATGGTGCTTCCAGAAGTCCAATAGGGAAGAAAATGGAAGATCCTAAATTCAACAATGTTGGGTTAGGAATTGTGCTTATTTCCTCAGAAGAGGTAGTGCTACCCTATTTCTTCTTATTGTTGTAAGGTGGTACATACAATGAAGCAAAATATCAAGCTCTCATACTAGGATTGGAGTTGGTGCTTCGGGCATAGGTGAATCACATAACGGTAAAAGGTGATTTAGATTTGGAAATCAAGCATGTCAATGGGGACTATGCCATCATAAAAGAAGAGTTAATCCCTTTGTATTATTATGTCAGAGAGTTAATGGTGGAATTTCCTTCGGAACCGACATTTTCTTTTGTCACGCGATCATAAAATGCTCAAGCTGATGCACTGGCTAATGTAGCCACAACTCTAGCATATCCAAATCGAGATGAAACAATCATAAGTATTTCCCACCGTCATACAGTTTCACCTTATGTTCAAATCAGAACAGAGTAAATCAATGAAATTAGTCCCATTTCTAAACCATATGGTCATACTATAGGATGGATGACACCTATCATGGAATACCTTCAAAATGGAACACTCCCAATTGATAGATCCGAGAAAGAAAAAGTCTGGCAACATGTGGTCAATTTTACTCTTTATGATAGCCCAGATCACCTAGAAAAAATTCTCTACAATAGAGGTTTTGATGGAATTCTCTTCAGATGTATTGATGGTGAAGAGACAATGGCTATCACCAAAGAAGTACATGCAGGAGTCTGTGGTGCCCACCAGTCTGGACATAGACTGTCTGATCAAATTCGAAGGCTTGGATATTTCTGGCCTTCAATGATACAAGATTGTGCTAATTTCACTAAGTAGTGTCATTCTTGCCAAGTATATTCCAATTTCATTCATCAACCCCCAGAGATTCTCTATATAGCTAAATACTCATGGACATTTCCCACATGGGGAATTGATGTAGTAGGACCTTCCCCTTCAGCTACATCCAAGAAGTTTAAGTATATTCTAACTGCTACTGACTTCTTCTCCAAATGGTAAGAGGAAATACCTCTCAAAGAAGTTAGTTCTAAAAGAATTGTTAGCTTCATCAAGTCTAACATCATTACCAGATTTGGTGTCCCTCATACCATATTGATGGAAAATGGCACCAACTTCTGTTCATCTGAGGTAAGGAAGTTGTATCAAGAATACAACATCACATACAACCATTCATCTCAGTATCATGTAGTGGACAATGGTCAAATAGAATCCTTCAATAAGACTCTTTCAAAAATACTGCAAAATATGGTGGATAAAGATAATAAATCATGGCCTGATAAACTCTTAAATCTTTTATGGGCTTATCAGACAACCACCCGCACTGCTACACGGTCAACTCCATATTCATTGATATATGGAACAGAAGAAGTCTTTCCCATTGAAGTTCAATTACCTTCGCTTAGAGTAGCCATTTTGGATCCATCATCTACATATGAAAAATCTCAAAAGAGAATGGATGAATTGGAATGATTAGATGAAAAAAGATTGTGCACCTTGTACTATTTTGAAGTCTATCAGAATCGAATAGCATAGGCTTTTAAAAAAAAATTTCATTTTCATTCATTCATTGTAGGAGAATTGGTATTGGTCCTCAGAACTCCAATGATACCAGGAATGAAACCTACAATGCTTGAGTCAAAGTGGGAAGGACCTTACTTAATACATAAGGTCTACACCAATGGAGCTTATTCTTTAATTTCAATGGATAGAGAACTCATCACGACTCCAACCAATGCCAGATTTCTGAAGAAGTCTTTTGTGTAACACAAATACACCTTTAGTCCTTAATGCAAGACTTTAAACTACAAAGTCCCCTTTAGTCCTTCCTGCAAGACTTTAAACTGTATAGTCCCCTTTAGTCCTTACTATAAGACTTTAAACTGCATAGTCCCTTTTTGTCCTTACTGTAAGAATTTAAATTGCATATTCCCTCCATTGTCCAACAAGACGTTAAACTGTGTCCAGACCCTCATATATCCTACATGACATTAAACTGTGCATCTTTAGGGTTGTTTCTACCTCTTGTTTCTCACACCTAGTTTGACTCACGTGAGATTAGAGTAAACTTCAACCATAACACCCTCTCTGGATCGCTAACCACGCATAAGTCCCAACACCATCTTTAGGTCGTTGTCCTCAAGTACAACTCGATCACTAATTCATTCTTCAATCAAACTACATGGACTTTGATCCTTGCCTTCTAGGATGGGTACGTAGGCAACCTCCCGAGTTTCAAGACCAAAACCAATATCTTCACATTGGTTCACCATCATCCTTGCTATATGACGTTAAAGTATATTTTCCCCCATTTTCCTCATAGCAAGACATTAAACTGCATAGCAATACTTCTTAGCTACATGACGCTAAATTGTGCAGCACCAGTCCATGCACATGACCCTAAACTATTCGTACTTTTGTCCTGTATGACAATAAACTACCACATTCATTGACACCCTCACCTAAGAGGGAATCATTATTAACATTGATCTCTAACCATGTCATATTCCAAGGACTACGTGCATACATTGCAATTCCCGAACCTTTAATCTTGGTTCAAACCATTATTTCACTAATGTCCCCTTTCACCCTTCACTCGTACGAACCAAATCTGTATAGAGGGTATTTCAAGAACTATGTATGGCTTGATTCCCATCCTTATGGGATACGTAGGAATGTTCGAGCATCCCTCAAATCCAACCCCAAGTCTTTGGGCATAACCCCAAATTCCACTTTCAATCCCTTGGCTGAAAAGTTCCCCTGTGAAAACATGAATGTGGTATGAAAGCCATGGTCTTCACTCACATCAGGTTTATCAAACACACAACGTGTGTTCCTTATTAGGGTCTGAACTCTACGACCCTAAACTAATATCTCCTACACTCTCGTCCCACATGATGTTAAACTGTATTTTAAGAACTACGTATGGATTGATTCCCATCCTTATGGGATACGTAGTGAAGTCCGACATCTCAATTCAAGACCCATCCACAACATTATTATGGTTAGCATTGGCCTGTGTATCTCCCTCATGCATTGGACAATGCCCATTTTGATGTATTATACTCCTAACCTTAAATACTTCTAGATCTCCATAACCCTTTTCTTGATTTCTGGTCACAAAATGTCTGATACTTGGGAATTCTTTTTCCTGACTATGCAGCATCTGCCCTTAGGTGGCCTTGCATAAGTAGTCTACATAACAGACCTATCAACCAAAAGATGCTATTATTTGATGGTGTAGCCAATTCCCTTAAATGGCCCTAAATAATTCAACCCCCTAACAGGTTTGTTAAATAGTGGTAAATTCATTCTTGGGAGAAAAACCTATTTTTCCTTATTTTTCTTAATGACAATATGTATGGATCTGCAAAAATAGCCATCCTTAACATATTTTTCCCATACAATTTTTCATGATTTAAAAGTATCTAAGTCTTTGGTTAATATTTCCCTTCCCTACGTTTGGGTTAGAACTTCACGAGAGTGACATTCATCCAATTCTTTTGCAATCTTGATTGGAAATATCCTCTCCATATTCAAGTACCTCTCTCCATACAATAGACACTATGCTTTGGCAAATTTTAATCTCTAGAAACTTTCACTAGCTTTTAGCGATAGAAAAGTAAAATTTCTGAGAGTTGTTCTTCCTAAATATGTAGCATGTGTCCCTAGGTGGCCTTGCATAAGTAGTCTACATAATGGACCTGTCATCCAAAAGATGCTATTATTTGACTATGCAGCCAATGCCCTTAAGTGGCCCTACATAATTCACCCCCTAACGGATTTATTAAATAGTGGTAACTTCACTCTTAGAAAATACATCCTCTAATGAATTTTTGTCCTATTTTCATATCATCCCTCAAATTAAAAATTTCGTAAGTCATAGTTTACATATTTTCCCACATTCTTGAATGTGGTAATATGTTTTCAAACAAATTATCAAGGAATTATGTCAATTTTAATTCATTTGGTCAAAGATATTTGGCCTTAAACATTATACTTTTTATGTACGACGTGCATGACTTTAAACAGCCCACAAAAGACAAGGGAAATCTAAACAAAAGTTGAGTCCCAGTTCGCTAAACATAAATTTTTTATGATTTATGTAATATTGAGAAACTAAAAGATTAAATGTTTGGGGGGTTATTTGTATAATCTTACCAAAAATCAAACTATGCTTACTAGGCCCATTAGCTTAGGTAAAAATTTAAAGCAGGTAGCAAGAGAATGCAGGCACAAATGATTGAAGATGAAAGTGTTTTTCATTGATGCACAGGATTTAGAAGGACATACAAAGACTAGAGTCTCTTCTATTTTTCAATAATTACAAGAGGATGTCAACATAACTCTTTAATTGATTTACGACATCCCGAGATTCATCAGTAGCCACTTGCAGTTCATTCACCTGACCAGCTTCACTCTTTTCAGCTTGATGGAGGGATTTATTGGCATCTGAAATGGATTTAATACCATTCATTTGAACTCCTAGTGAATTGTTAAGCTGGTCAAGTTACCCGGTAACAACATCTAACTGTTGTCGAAGGTGCATCTACTGGACAACTTTATCCTTGATCTTTTACTTCAGCTCCTTCAACATTGCAGCATGATCAGTCTCAGCTCGGGACACTGTAGCCTCAAATTCGCAGATTTTGGTCAATAACCTCGCTCTGGTCAGATCTTGACGATACTTTTGCTCCTGATCCCTCCTTAAGATGACTTGTTTCGCCGCGACACCTTGTTTCTCATTTCCTTCATAGCAAATCCTATTTCCTTTTTCAGATCCAACTCTGAGGGGGGACTTTTTTTGGCACTCCTTTCCGTCATAGATTCTAATGAATAGAAAAGGGGAATACCTTAAGCACAAAGAGCGTTATCCTTTTATGAACATCAAAAATTGACAAAGGCATAAACAAGGAAACATTTAAAGATAGGTCACACAAGTTTCCTTATAGTCACGAAAGTATACTTTGCGCGCCACATATGGGTTGCGCAAGTCACTTGCACGCCCTACTCTTTTTTCTCCCAAGGTGCTCAGTGGCCAATAAATAGCCCCTGTGGGCCTCCCATTTTAGAGACGAATTTTCCAAAACTCAGATTCAAGATCTGGTCTCCCAAGTCATTTCCTAACATCTTCCAAACACTTCTAAGGTAATTATTTACCTAGAATGGAAGCTCTAAAGAGGAAGAATAATGCCTAAGTATTAGAACTCATTAATACTTGCGCACCTAAGTGTCCATCCCTTAAGGGAAGTGAAGATACTTGCATGACGCCTTTCCCTTTCAAGGAAACTTGCGTGCCACCCCTCTGAAAGCCTCAGGGGATGATATTAAGGGCTCCAATTCAAAGTCGCCCAAGTATCACTTTGTGGATTCTTCGTCACCCAAGGTGACTCATGTCATGAAATTATACTTGCGTGACCCAGACTTGTGCACCATTTTAAGAACCCGGTTTTTGCTGTGAAGGACTTTGGAATATTCTTGATGATATTCCAGAGCAGCGCCTTTAGACGACATGCGATTCCGAGCCCCGGAGTGGCCAGAATTAAATTTTCAGTGCGTTTACACTGGAAACGCCAAATAAATGGGATAACTCCTAAACGGTGATCCGGATCAGAGATCCGAGTGTACGGATGGGTCCGGAATGGGGTTTTTACCCTAGGAACGACATAAAACTTGTCAGCGCGGGATGTTTGGACCCCTCGCTCGCTTTCGGAACGTTAAACGGATAAATTAATTAATTAATTTATTCGTTTAATAGTGAAACGCGGGTATCTCTTAAACAGTGGATTGTATTGGGAAACCGAGGGCACCATTGAGTTCGGAGCGTGCCGTTTACCCTAGGAGGGGTATAAGTTTCGTGGGCACGGCCCGTCTGTGAAAAATGGCCCCAGGGGCGTTTTCATAATTTGCCGGCTTCGAGCGCTAAGTTTAATAACTCTTGAACGGGGTCTCAGATTAAAATTACGAGACCACCGTTGTGCTCTGGAGGTGGTGTTTACCCTAGGGGAGGTTTAATTTTGACCTCGCCAAAGGTTTCAGATGCAGGGAAAATTATGGGTTTAATTAATTAAAATTCTTTTTAATTTATTTAAACCCACATCCCCTTCCCCTCTCCCTTGTTCACTCCCTGGCGCAGGCAGCCCCTCAACGCAGCCCCTCCTCTCCCTCTCCTCCTCTAGCTCCGGCAAGGTGGCGGATCATGGCGAAGCTCCGGGCAATGCCCACGAGGTAGGGTCTTGTTGCGTTTTTCTTTCCCGCACCTATATTTGAGCCCAAATATTTGTATCTAAACTCTATAGAATTATCGAGAAAATCCCATGGATGCATAGTAGAGTTTTTTTCCTTTCCAACGCATATTTCGGTTTCAGTTTTGGTGTTATGAGGAACCCGCAGTCATTCGCCGAAGATTGCGGGTTTTTGGAGGGGTTTTCGGGTGTTCCGGCGGGTAGGCGCAGCGACCGGCCATATCAGGCGGCGACGCGGTGAGCCGGACGGCGGCGGAGAGGCTCCAGGAGGTGGGCGCATCTCGACAGCGCGGCAGAGGCGGTGGCAGACGGCGGCGAGGCAGGGTCTCGGGCGGCGCTGACGTAGCGCGAAGAGGGAGAGGGGCAGCGGGGTGCGCGACCCCGTGTGCGGCGACCGCGACCCGCGCAACGCGGGTCGCTGCGGAAAAGAAGGGGACCGGCCATCAAGGCCAGTCAGTGGCAATTTGCCACGGCCATCTGGCCACGGAGGAGCAAACCGGACCTGCGGCCGGGCCGCGGGCCCGCTATGGGCGGACCGACCGGACCGGGCTGGTCCGGCCCAAGGGGGTTTTCCCCTTTGAAATTTCCGACGCCAGTAGCTTTCGTTACGGGCGTCCGTTTTGCGCGCCGTCAGCCGCAACGCGGACCTTGCGTCGAGGGGAACATTTTGAGATGGTTTCGAGAATTTTTAATTCCAGAAACGAGGGGCCTCAGAGGCGCGACGCGTCTTTAAGTGGACGAGGGTTTTTCCCGATATTTTTGTTTTGGTCGGCGCAGATGCGTCCGACGTCCGTTTTGAGGGCCGTCAGTGGCGTTGCGACCCTGGCACCGAGGTGGAGTTTTCCAGGGTGGTTTCAGGCGTTGAGGCCAAAGTTGAGGCGTGGGCCCCACGACCCGTCTTTTGAGCTGCGTGCAGCGTATCACGACTTTTTCATCGGACGTCCGTTCGGGGCATGCGAGCAGTCGTTTCGGGATATTTTTCCGAGGGGATTCCAACGGTGCAATCCACCCGCTCTAATTCGGCACGATGGTGCGGGGCCCACAGGGGGGGGGGGGGCATTTGGGCGTCGACGGAGATTTTCCATCTTTATCACCGGGTGACCGTTTTGGACAAGTGAGTAGTCCATCTTGTGCAATTTTTCGAGAGGATCGCAACGATGTGATACGTTCGTTGAGTTTTGGGATCGGGATGTGGGTCCCACGTGGCGCCGCTCGTGTGCGGTGCGCCGGAATGCAGCTTTTTTTTCTCCGTATACCCGTTACACGCAAGTAAGCAGTCAATTTGACGTGCTTTTTCGAGAGCATTGCGATGGTGCAGTTCGCCCGACCTTTTTAGGGGACGTGGTGTGGGTCCCACCCGACCCAGCTATGGTGAATAGTACCCTTTTCACTGGGTATCCGTTTTGGGTGATTGAGTACTCAATCCCGTGTGTTTTTCCGAGGGGATCGCAGTGGCGTGATCCATTGGTTCAGTTTCGGGATCTTGGGGTGGGCCCCACACGGGTTTGGTTACGGTGAATAGTACCTTTTTCAACGGTTGACCGTTTCAGGTGAGTAAGTAGTCCATCTCGCATGTTTTTCCACGAGGATCACAACGGTGTGATCCTTTTGGTTGTGCGGAGCCTTATACGCGATCTTATTAAATGTGGAAGCATGAAAGGTGCTCCGGTGGCGGTTCGGTTTGTGGCGGACCCTTGGCGTGTGATCGCACACTCTTGGGAGAGTGATATAAATGGTTCACAAGATGTGGTTGGCCGTGCCTGGGCCTTTGAGTTGGAGATGTTACGTCATGCCTTCGCATTGACGTTGGGTGCCGTGTGCATGATGGCCCCTGGGCTGAGAATGTGGTATACTCTGGGAGTATACGGGAATTCTTGGAGGTACGGGTGGTTTGTACCTGAGAACGTTTGTGCGATCAGTTGGGGTTGACTTGGGGCCACACGTCGTGTGGGCCCCACGTGCGTGCCGGGTTCTGATTTACGTACTTTGACCTCTTGCGACGTAGAGGGTCCCTCTGTGCTCGTTTGTTTGACTAGTAGGGTGGAGTTTTTCCCCTGGCTTTGTGCTCGTTTGTTTGGCCAGCAGGGTTGAGTGATCTCCCCTGGTTTCGTTCTCGATGGATCGGCCGATAGCGGTGCTAGTGACACCCAGTGATGGAGGAGGAGCTGAACCTCTTTTGGGTGAGTTGTTCTGGAGTTGGGTGGTTGCGTGATACTCACTCCATTTTCGGTTGGCCAGTGTTGTACCCTCCAGTGGATACATCCAGAGCAGTTCTAAGTTTTACCCTCCAGCGGGGTTTGTCAGTGGGTTACTCATCGGCTTCTAGGGTCTACCCTCTAGAAAAGACTGGGCAGTGGGTCACCTGATGCATTCTTAGGGTCTACCCTCCAGCAGAGACTGGGCAGTGGGTCACCCGACGCACTTAGGGTCTACCCTCCAGCAGAGACTGGGAAGTGGGTCACCCGATGACCTCTTAGGGTCTGCCCTCCAGAAGAGACTGGGCAGTGGGTCACCTGACGCACTTAGGGTCTACCTTCCAGCAGAGACTGGGCAATGGGTCACTCGACGACCTCTTAGGGTCTACCCTCTAGCAGGGATGGGCAGTGGGTCGCCCATCGTCTAGTTCTAGGTTTACCCTCCAGCAAGGCTGGACAGTGGGTCGCCTATCGACTTATTCCAGGTCTACCCTCCAACGGGGCTGGGCAGTGGGTCTCCTGATGAAGTATTAAGGTCTACCCTCCAGCGGGGATGGGCAGTGGGTCGCCTGATGATGTATTAGGGGTTTACCCTCCAGCAGGGCTGGGCAATGGGTCACCCGATATCTTATTATGAATTACCCTCCAGCAGGGCTGGGCAGTGGGTCACCTGTTGGTATTTCAGACTCAGTTCTTTCTACTAGGCTAGTCTGTGGCTTTCCTCCGTAATTACCGGAGCGGGACTCTTGGTTCTTTAGGTCATAGTTGTGACAGCTTTGACATTGAGAATACCTCTTGACTACAGGGCAGTGACAAGGTGTGGTTTGACTTTCCCTTGAACTCTCAAGTACAAGGGGCACTTTCCCCACTAAGACGCGTTCTTGTGAAGCGATCTAAAACCGTGCGGGTGAGTCAGTGCTGCCCAAAGAATATAGTGTCGAAGTGCGGTGATTGAGCCCCTTGTCTTGCGGTTCGGGGCAGATGTACGGGATGCTGGGCATCAATGGAGTTTATTTCTAGGACTGTTGGCTACTCTTTTCTTGGGCTGAGCTACGGGACGAAGATCCCCTTACGATGTTGTTCGGGATTCTATTTTGAGCATAAGGATGTGTATATACCTAGTTCTGGTACCCACTTCTTGGGTTTTGTTACTCTCCTTCCAGGTGAGGCGAAGACGCACGGGGTATGCCACGTGCTTTCCTTGTCTATCTTCTCGTGGTTGGACGAGTCTACTCTCTTTCTATAGGTAGCGAAGACTCAACAAGAAGTTTATCTTCTCACTGTTTCAAGCTCCTTGTATCTGGACGAGTCAAATTTCTTGCCTCTTGTTGGGTTGATCTGGACTCTTTACCGCACTTTCAGTTGTACTCCTCTACTTTTTTTTTCTATTTGCTCTAATTCTCACCCTTAGGTACCTCCTTTTTTGCTCCCTTGAGCCTTTGGGGTATCCTACTGAGTATTTTTATACTCACCCCTACTTGGTCTTTTCCTGCACTTGGTGTGCCCTTGCAGATGATGGACAGGTTGGTCGTGACTTCAGTGGAGCATAGGAGTTCGGGAGCTTGGACCGCGTGCGGTGGTCGTAGCCGGATTCCAGGTGGGAGACCTGTCAGCTATTTTTTTGTTTACCTGTTGCTGGGTTGTGGCACTTTTTGGTTGGGCACATGTTTTTCCCCTTTTCTTTTCAGCTTGTACTTTATACTGTTTAGAGGTCGATGCACTTTGTGGTATTTATATAGCAGTTTCCCTTTTTCTTTACTTGTCTTTTCTTTTACTCTGCACTTCTGCATTGAGTTTTCTGCATTTGTGTGTGTGCAGGTATTTAGGAAAAGGCATCCACGAGTTGTTGTGCCTTCGGCACTAGTCTCCAGCCCCTGGCCTATGGAGGAAGGCTTTGGGTAGTTGCGGCTCGAGCCCGGGTAGGGTCGGGTCGTGACAAAGTGGTATCAGAGGTGGTTCGTTCCTTGGGACGTTGTGCGGATGTCCCTAAAAGAGGAATTGGTTGGGATTTAGGGCAACAGTGTTAACGTGTCTCGAGAGCGGCTTTCAGGCCAGGGAGTCCAGTGATGGTGCGGTGGCCGACGTATCCATTCACCAGGACCTTGATAACCCGCTTGTCAACACGGCATGCTGAGACACTTGTTGCAGGGAAAATTTGGTTTGTGCATCACATATGATTGAGTCGTTGATTGTCCTTCTTGAGTCAGCTCCCCATCGTTGTTGTTATTGGTATATACATATATGCTCATCTGACTACGACACTCCTTGATAATATTCAGGATGTCTCCGCGAGGACAGCCAGCAAGGATACCAGCTTTGGTTCGTGACAAAGACCCTGTGAGCTACGAGGCCACAGTCCAGGACCCATCACGCGAGCCCCTTTCTCCGAGTGGGCAGATAGCAGCACCCCCACTTGTTGAGCAGCAGACAGTTTCAGCAGAGCAGGCTGAGCTTGAGCGCAGGTTGAGCGCGCTCCGTGAGTTCCAGCGGTAGAGACCGCTGAGGTTCGGTGGTGAGCCAGACCCTCAGGCAGCAGAGGTTTGGCTCGAGGCAGTGGTTTTCCTTTTCAGGCTTGTGCAGATGCCGATAGATCAGAGAGTGGCTTTAGCAGCCAGCCTTTTCCGTGGACTGGCTCGGCGTTGCTGGAGTCTGGTGACTCATCTTCTTGACGAGTCATTGCTTTCGTGGGGTGACTTTTAGTTGTTGTTCCGTGAGGAGTTTTTCCCCTCTTGCTTGCGCTCCATTCAGATTCAGGAGCTCTTGCAGTTTCAGCAGGGAGGGATGATGGTGGCCGAGTACGCGACTAGTTTTGTAAACCGTGCACGCTTTTACCCAGACTTGATCCATGACGATAACCTCCGAGCGCGGAAGTTTGAGTAGGGTCTCCGCCGAGAGATTCGTGCTTTCATAGTACCCTTGGTCATTTCCACATATGCCGGGGTGCTAGAGCAGGAGCTGGTGACAGAGGGCTTCCTGTCACGTTCTAGTGTTGGTGATGGCAGCAGGCACGTCAGAGCCGAGACGGCTGCCGCAGCTAGCGGGCGTCGGCAAGAAGGACCTCGACGCAGGTGGCTTTCTGACAACCGGACTCAGGGGCGTGGTCTTACACCACAGTGGCACCAGAGGGAACCAGTGCAGCCCAGAGAGAGTCGATGCTATGGTTGTGACGGGCGAGGTCACTTGGCATGAGACTGCCCGACCCGAGTTGCTGAGAGCTTCGGGCAGGCAGCAGGTGCACCACCATGGAAGTGGCAGCGCCGTGATCAGAGTAGTGCCCAGAGAGGTGGTGCTAGCAGAGGAGATGGAGGTGGTGGAAGATGTTACGAGGTCTTCCCATCACCACTAGGTGGTCCACGTCAGGCTCCGGGAGCTGATAGTTTGGACCGCAGACAGTCGCGGGCTTTGGATGTCTATGATCTTGCAAAGCATGGGATGATGAGAGGTACCCCTTGAGACTCTTCTACTTCTTGAAGTAGAATTGTTAGGATCTGCGTGTGAAAGTCTTTTCTCCCTGATCCTTGTTTGAGGTGTTACCAGGGTGACGCAGGGCGTCGGGTGTAACCCTGTGTTGGTAAGGAAAAAGGTGTGAGACCTTTTCCTTTAGTCGATGGTGTTGACTCCTTCGCTTCCGAGCGAGTAAGAGAGTCTTGGTTGAGAGACATCGACTGTGAAATCTCGCGTAACCAGATATCCTTGGGTGTTTCACCATATGGATATTCTGAACGAGGGAATCACCGGGCCTTGTTCCAGGTGCGGGCGGTGATTCCCATCGCGGCATGCGACGTGGAGGTTCGGTCGGGGATGTGAGCTACCCCCGTGAGCCTTCGGGCCATTTGAGACCGTGCAAAGGGATGGTGAGGTGCCCTACCATCTTTCCCTAACCCCAAAGTCTGAAGTGGGTGCATGACGTCGGCAAGGGCTGACCTCGCGTGAACGGATCAATCCTTTGGTCCGTGTGCGGTGACGCAAAGCTGTGCGTGGGTTCTTCTGGGTACGGGAAAGCCAGGTGTGGGCTTAGTACCATGTGTGGCTCCCTAGTTTTTCTTTTCGGGGATAAAAATATTGAAGAAGGGAATGATTTAAGAACCCGGTTTTCACTGTGAAAGACATTGGAATATTCTTGATGATATTCCAGAGCAGCGTCTTCAGACGGCGTGCGATTCTGAGCCCTGGAGTGGCCGGAATTAAATTTTCAGTGCTTTCACACCGGAAACGCAAAATAAATGGGATAACTCCTAAAAGGTGATCCAGATCAGAGATCTGAGTGTACGGATTGGTCCGGAATGGGGTTTTTACCCTAGGAACGACATAAAACTTGTCGTCACAGGATGTTTGGACCCCTCGCTCACTTTCGGAACGTTAAACGGATAAATTAATTAATTAATTTATTCGTTTAATGGTGAAACGCGAGTATCTCTTAAATGGTGGATCATATTGGGAAACTAAGGGCACCGTTGAGTTCGGAGCGTGCCATTTACCCTAGGAGGGGTATAAGTTTCACGGGCGTGGCCTGTCTGTGAAAAATGGCCCTAGGGGCGTTTTCGTAATTTGCCGGCTTCGAGTGCTAAGTTTAATAACTCTTGAACGGGGTCTAGGATTAAAATTCCAAGACCACCGTTGTGCTCGGGAGGTGGTGTTTACCCTAGGGGAGGTTTAATTTTGACCTCACCAAAGGTTTCAGATGCGGGGAAAATTATGGGTTTAATTAATTAATTTTTTTTAATTTATTTAAACCCTCATCCCCTTCCCCTCTCCCTTGTTCACTCCCTGGAGCAGGCAGCCCATCAAGGCAGCCCCTCCTCTCCCTCTCCTACTCTAGCTCCGGCAAGGCGGCGGATCGTGGTGAAGCTCCGGGCAACGCCCACGAGGTAGGGTCTTGTTGTGTTTTTCTTTCCCGCACCTATATTTGAGCCCAAATATTTGTATCTAAAGACTGTCTAATTATCGAGAAAAGCCCATGGATGCGTAGAAGATTTTTTTTCATTTCCAACGCATCTTTCGGTTTCGATTTTGGTGTTCTGAGGAACCCGCAATCATTCGCTGAAGATTGCGGGTTTTTGGAGGGGTTTTCGGGAGTTCCGGCGGGTAGGCGCGGCGGCCGGCCATATCAGGCGGCGACGCGGTGAGCCGGACGGCGGCGAAGCGGCTCCAGGTGGTGGGCGCGTCTCGGCAGCGGGGGTAGCGCGGTGAAGGCGGCTGTGGACGGTGGCGAGACGGGGTCTCGGGCGGCGCCGGCGTAGCGCGAAGAGGGAGAGGGGCCGCGGGGTGCGCGATCCCATGTGCGGCGACCGCGACCCGCACAACGTGGGTCGCTGTGGAAAAGAAGGGGACCAGCCATCAAGGTCGGTCGGTGGCGATAGGCCGTGGCCAGCTGGCCACGGCGGAGTGAACCGGACCCACGGCCGGGCCGCGGGCCGGCTGTAGGCGGACCAGCCAGACCGGGCTGGTCCGGCCCAAGGGGGTTTCCCCCTTTGGAATTTCCGACGCCCGTAGCTTTCGCTACGGGCGTCCGTTTTGTGCGCCGTCAGTGGAAGCGCGGACCTTGCGTCGAGGGGAACGTTTTGAGATGGTTTCGGGAATTTTTAATTCCCGAAACGAGGGGCCTCGGAGGTGCGACACGTCTTTAAGTGGACAAGCATTTTTCCCGAGATTCTTGTTTTGGTCAGCGCGGATGCGTCCGACGTCCGTTTTGAGCGCCGTCAGTGGCGTTGCGACCCTGGCACCGAGGTGGAGTTTTCCAGGGTGGTTTCAGGTGTTGAGGCTGAAGTTGAGGCATGGGCCCCATGGCCCATCTTTTGAGCTGCGTGCAGCGTATCATGACTTTTTCATAGGACGTCCGTTCGGGGCATGTGAGCAGTCGTTTCTGGATGTTTTTCTGAGGGGATTTCAACGGTGCAATCCGCCCGCTCTAATTCGGCATGATGGTGCGGGGCGCACGGGGGGGGGGGGGGGGGGGGGGCGTTTGGGCGTCGACAGTGATTTTCCAACTTTATCACCGGGCGACCATTTTGGACAAGTGAGTAGTCCATCTTGTGTGCTTTTTCAAGGGGATCGCAACGGTGTGATCCGTTCGTTGAGTTTTGGGACCGGGATGCGGGTCCCACGTGAAACTGCTCATGTGCGGTGCGCCAGAATGCATCTTTTTTTTCTCCGGATACTCGTTCCACGCAAGTAAGCAGTCAATTTGACGTGCTTTTTCGAGAGCATTGCGATGGTGCAGTTCACCCGACCTTTTTCGAGGACGTGGTGTGGGTCCCACCCAACCCGGCTATGGTGAATAGTACCCTTTTCACCGGGTGTCCGTTTTGGGCGATTGAGTTCTCAATCCCATGTGTTTTTCCGAGGGGATCGCAGTGGCATGATCCGTTGGTTCAGTTTCGGGATCTTGGGGTGGGCCCCACACAGGTTTGGTTACGGTGAATATTACCTTTTTCACCAGTTGACCGTTTCAGGTGAGTAAGTTGTCTATCTCGCGTGTTTTTCCGCGAGGATCACAACAGTGTGATCCGTTTGGTTGTGTGGCGCCTTATACGCGATCTTATTAAATGTGGAAGCATGAAAGGTGCTCCGTTGGTGGTTCAATTTGTGGCGGACCCTTGGCGTGTGATCACACACTCTTGGGAGAGTGATATAAATTGTTCAAAAGATGTGGTTGGTAGTTCCTGGGCCTTTGAGTTGGAGATGTTATGTCAGGCCTTCGCATTGATATTGGGTGCCATGTGCACGATGGCCCTTGGGCTGAGAATGTGGTATACTCTGGGAGTATACGGGAATGCTTGGAGGTACGAGTGGTTTGTACCTGAGAACGTTTGTACGCTCAGTTGGGGTTGACTTGGGGCCACACGTCGTGTGGGCCCCGCGTGCATGCCGGGTTCTGCTTTACGTACTTTGACCTCTCGCGATGTAGAGGGTCCCTCTGTGCTCGTTTGTTTGACTAGCAGGGTGGAGTTTTCCCCCTAGCTTTGTGCTCGTTTGTTTGGCCAGCAGGGTTGAGTGGTCTCCCCCTGGTTTCGTTCTCGATGGATCGACCGGTAGCGGTGCTAGTGACACCCAGTGATTGAGCAGGCGCTGAACCTCTTTTGGGTGAGTTGTTCTGGAGTTGGGTGGTTGCGCGATACTCACTCCGTGTTCGGTTGGCCAGTGTTGTACCCTCCAATGGATACGGCCAGAGCAGTTCTGAGTTTTACCCTCCAGCGGGGCTGGGCAGTGGGTTACTCATCGGCTTTTAGGGTCTACCCTCTAGCAGAGACTGGGCAGTGGTTCACCCGACGCATTCTTAGAGTCTACCCTCCAGTAGAGACTGGGCAGTGGGCCACCCGACACACTTAGGGTCTACCCTCTAGCAGAGACTGGGCAGTGGGTCACCCGACGACCTCTTAGGGTCTACCCTCCAGCAGAGACTGGACAGTGGGTCACCCGACGCACTTAGGGTCTACCCTCCAACAGAGACTGGGTAGTGGGTTACCCGACGACCTCTTAGGGTCTACCCTCCAGCAGGGCTGGGCAGTGGGTCGCCCGTCATCTAGTTCCAGGTCTACCCTCCAGCAAGGCTGGGCAGTGGGTCTCCTGTCGACTTATTCCAGGTCTACCCTCCAGCGGGGCTAGGCAGTGGGTCGCCTGATGATGTATTAAGGTCTACCCTCCAGCGGGGCTGGGCAGTGGGTCACCTGATGATGTATTAGGTTTTTACCCTCCAGCAGGGCTGGGCAGTGGGTCACCCGGTATCTTATTATGAATTACCCTCTAGTAGGGCTGGGCAGTGGGTCACCCCTTGGTATTTTAGACTCATTCCTTTCTACTAGGATAGTCTGTGTCTTTCCTCCGTGATTACCAGAGCGAGACCCTTGGTTATTCGGGTCAGTGTTGTGACGACTTTGACATTGAGAATACCTCTCGACTTCAGGGCATTGACGAGGTGTGTTTTGACTTTCCCTTGAACTCTCAAGTACGAGGGGAACTTTCGCCACTGAGACGCGTTCTTGTGACGCGATCTAAAACCGTGCGGGCGAGTCAGTGTCGCCCAAAGCGGATAGTGTCGAAGTGCGGTGATTGAGCCCCTTGGCTTGCGGTTCGGGGTAGACGTGCAGGATTCTGGGCATCGATGGAGTTTATTTCTGGGACTGTTGGCTACTCTTTTCTTGGGATGATCTACGGGATGAAGATCCCCTTAGGATGTTTTTTGGGCTTCTTGTTTGAGCATAAGGATATGTATATACCTAGTTCTGGTACCCACTTCTTGGGTTTGGTTACTCTCCTTCTAGGTGAGGCGAAGATGCGCGGGGTATGCCACGTGGTTTCCGTGTCTAGGTTCTCGTGGTTGGACGAGTCTAATCTCCTGCTATAGGTAGCAAAGACTCGACGAGAAGTTCATCTTCTCACCGTTTCTAGATCCTTGTGTCTGGACAAGTCTACTTTCTTGCCTCTTGTTGGGTTGAGCTGGACTCTTTACCGCACTTTCAGTTGTACTCTACTTTTTTTTCTGTTCACTCTACTGCTCACCCTTCGGTACCTTCTTTGTTTCTCCCTTGAGCCTTCAGGGTATCCTACTGAGTATTTTTATACTCACCCATTCTTGTGCTTTTCCCTCACTTGGTGTGCCCTTGCAGACGACAGACAGGTTGGTCGTGACTTTAGTGGAGCATAGGAGTTCGGGAGCTTGGACCGTGTGTGGTGGTCGTAGCTGGGTTCCTGGTGGGAGACCTGTCAGCTGTTTGTTTTTTTACCTGTTGCTGGGTTGTGGCAATTTTTGGTTGGGCATGTGTTTTTCCACTTTTCTTTTCAGCTTGTACTTTGTACTGTTTAGAGGTCGATGCACTTTGTGCTATTTATATAGCAGTTGCACTTTTTTCTTTACTTGTATTTTCTTTTACTCTGCACTTCTGCATTGAGTTTGTTGCGTGTGTGTGTGTACAAGTACTTAGGCAAAGGCCTCCTTGAGTTGTTGTGCCTTCGGCGCTAGTCGCCAGCCCCTGGCCTATGGAGGCGGGCTTGGGGTAGTTGCGGCTCAAGCCCGGGTAGGGTCGGGTCGTGAAAAACATAACACTAGTGCAGCCATGACCAACGCACCAGACCAGAACTTGCGCGCCTCCTTCCTAGTCACCTCATTTCCTCAAATCCACCTTTCATCTTCAAAGATAGCCTTCAAAACCCTCTTCAAAACCATTTGTGGCATGGTTCCTTTGTTGTATTCCTTATCTGAAATGAATTCAGAGAAGTTCTTTTGATATGGGCCTCCTTCTCAGGAGTAATCCCCAAATTACAACCCTTAATATGGGCATCCTCTTCAGGAGTAAACCTCAGTGTTAATTCCTTTTGATTTGGGCCTCCTTCTTAGGATTAAGCCCCAAATTACAAGTCCCCTTAATATGGGAATCCTCTTTAGGAGTAAGACCCAATCTTAATTTCTTTTGATTTGGGCTTCCTTCTTAGGAATAAAACCCAATCATAAGTCCCACTTTAATTTTTGATTCCTTTTTAGGAGTAAGTCCTGGGTTAAAATCCAAAATCTCAATAAAGTACAAATAACTTTATGGAACCTATTCTTAGGCTTCTATCCTAAAAGTCTTTGTATTCATTTACATGGGTAGTCATACATACATTAGCCCCACATCATTTCTTATGACTGCATCTTTTGTGGCATAATCGTCAGGTTTTACTGATACCTCTTGTTTCTCACACCAAGCATGACTCACGTGAGCTTAGAGTATAAAAGTAATTATGAAATCTCTCTTTGGGACATTAATCATGCATAAACCTCATACTTCTTCACTCAAACTATGTGGATTCTGATTCATTTTCTATCATGGATACGTAGGTAGCCCGTCTGTGGGTACGATCCCAACTCTATAATAATCCATGTCTTTCTGAATGAAAATAAACATCAAGTGCCCCACTGAGTGGCTTTATAACCAGTATGGTCATCATAATTACCAAGAGATTTCTATATAATTTATGGAAGGATATCATTGACTAAGAATCACTAATTCATATGGATGATTCTCTATTTATGAAGAACCTCAAATACATATAAAATATTCTCTAAATCTCTTACATATCAATAATTTATTGCAAGATCTCATTTTCATGCTTGGTAAATTAACAAGGATTCACGAACATAACTCAAATCTATAAGAGAGTCCCGTAGTAGAAAATAATTCCCCCCAAAAAGGTGTGATGAGTCCGACCTCCCATCCTCTCTACCAATGAAAATTATTAAGCCTCATCATTCCACAACTAATGGGAACCTACCTTTGGAAAGTAGGTCCAAATGGATATAGAATCATTGGATGTTTTCGGTTCTACGAATAAACCTATTAGAAACTGATTGGAAAGTTGGAACCTTAAACAAACAAGGTTATCCAAATTTCTAGAAGAAACAGTTATATGCCTAGGGACTCAGCATGTAAATCATACCTCAAAAATTTGAGTACACAATGTGTCCAATCAGTTATGTGTTGTGTACTATCCGAATTACATGGTCACCAGTCTGGTAGGTCATGTATTGAAATACATGGAATGTCATTGACTCAAAGGGACTACGCACAGTGTATGTGGGCTACACAATGTGTACTCTAGATGACCATGTTCCAGTCTTTCGTAGTCAACATGTAGGGTAAGAGTTAACTTCATTGTGTGTCATCAATGCACACTGATTGTGTAATTGTTGAATTAACTCCTGGTGCATTGAACACAACTACATGTTGTGTAACTCCAATTACATGACATGTCCTTCTATGTTATCTGGGAAGAATTCTTGGAACCTCTATATGAGTTCCTCGATTTTATTTTAATCATAAAATTAATCATCTTGATTAGATCTATGAGAAATGAAGGAGGAAGAATAAGATCTCACAATTCAGATTAAAATAACGATTAAACATGAATTGTAAAACTAAATTACAAATTTGTAAATCACTAACATTATTTAAATAATTATAAATAATTATTTGACTGAACAAATACCACTTGTAGGTTCTAGGTGAAGCATAAGCGTGCGATGGGCAGTGCCCAAATTTGATTTTTTCCATAATCGATGATCAATCCGAGATCTATATGAAGATGAACATTATGATCCATGGAATTGAATCAAAGAAATAAAAAATGGAAAATTATTCTGAAACCAGAGATAGGATCATCCTATATTATTTATAATTAATTTAATTAAATAAATAATTACCTTTAAGGAATTCTTTCTTCTTTGATGAATTCGGTGACAGAACATCAGTCCATCATTGTTGCGTTGTAGAAACCAATTATTGATTTCATCTTTAGGTGATCCATATGTGTTCCACGAATCTCCAGACATCGCTGAAGGAATCTTCAGGTGCTAACACAAAAAATCCTTGCGCTTGCGTCATCCACCTTTGATCACTTTGAGAACCACTTCCAAATCATTCTCCTTGATCTGGTGAAGGAGGATTTCTCTCTATTCTTGGGAGAGTTCTTGGAAAAGGGAGATACAGGATTGTGAGGATTCTCCAAATTTGTTGTGCACAACCAAGAAAAAATAATTGGATCTTGATAAAATAACATAATAGGGTTTATATATCTCTAGGTTTAAAATAAAATAATTCCACAATTGACCTTAATTGTTTATTTAATCCCAACAAATCCCCTTGTCAAATAATAATGATAATATCATTATTTATCGATATACACTTAACTTGAGAATTATAATTAAATATTATTTAATAAAATAATATTCAATATTAATTATTTATCATTGGACCTAAAATCTCGATCTGCCTTTCCTCCACAATATTTATCAGACATTGAATAATGTATATTTATTTATTAAATAAATATCACTCCATTATTCTCAAAAAAATAAATAAATATTATATTTACTAAAAAAGAAAATAAATATTTATATGAGACCAAACTTAAATGAATAATTATTAAAACATGTGTGGGAATAATATTTACTCAACCAGTTAAATAATAAATAATATATTATTTAACTTAGATTCTATATACTCTTAGTGTGTGACCCTCTATGACTCTTTCTTAGTGGCATTAGGTGGGGCGACCTAAAGTCCAAGGTTTGCATCTAGAAACACACCAAGGAACCCATATAGAAAGAATTTAATGTCACAACAACATAATACCTCACATGACAACTTACTGTGTAATATAACCGCTTTATCATGATATCTCAAATCAAGCAGGTTGCATGCCGATGCCATCAACCTATATGATCGATGTCTATTTCTATGAATTTTTGGAAATAAAACATTCTTATAGATCACTGTGGCCATGAATTTATTTAGGATATATCATTTCCATCAAATGGTCTGAGATATCAACTTTTGTTAAAGAACATAAGGGATAAATCCTTTCTCGCATTCTTAATTAATGCAATATTAATCATAACACACCCAATATATCCTACTTATTTATGAACATCTGTCATCATGGTTTTCATCAATACTTAAAAGTGAATGAATCATAATATTAATTAATAATAATCTTAGAGTCTAAGTACCAATACACATGTCTGTAGATAGGAACATCCAATGACACATATAAATGTGGATTTCCTACTGGCGAGCCCTGTTCTCATAATATCCTATTAGATATTACCAAAGTTGTACACCATGAGAAGTTGCCTCAAATTTCTATGAGTATCCACCCCTGATAGTCTATATCATTTGTGTCCCTCAAATGATATCATCTGGATATAAAACATATATTCAAGAATAGTGTCGTAGGACTTCCGGGTTCTCATCATAGCAGGGAACTAGTATGACCTTTTAGTGTGAAAGATACTCTTAGAACATTATCATATACTATATCACATATAAGAACAATAATTATGTGATAATTAGTTTATTAATATTCAAAACCATGAATACAAGGTTATCATAATGTACATGGAAGTTAGTTCTAGGGAACTAACTCCAATACTTTAGTCCAATTCCTATGGTATAAACTTCATAGGATCACCAATATATATAATAATATGATAAGATATATGTGCATAATCCACCATAGAAAACATAGATATGAATTTCATAGGATTTTCTTCACCAACAATGGTGCCCAATTAAATGTGGAATTTATATTATTAAATCCCAGAAATTGAACTACTCCTATTATAAAATATTTATGGTACTAAATGAAATCTTCAGGTTCCAAGGATGTATCTAGTATATTGAAATTTAGAATCCATATTCCTAACATTCTATAGAATCTATTTATGATTAAAAATTATTTTCTTCTCAGTTCCCAAAGCTTTTTAATTTTTTCAAGAAGAACAAAAACATGAACCTTTATGTAGACTTCTTCACTAATGAATACATTGATCATATCTCAATCTATCTTCTTATAATACTCTATAAGTACTTCGAATTATTTAAGAATGTCTAGATCATGGTACAATCCTATCTTAAATATCTGATCATCCTTATTTTTATATATCAAATTATAGACAATAGTGGATTTGTTCCTAGAAATATTTGGAATCCTTTGAAATTATTTTCACATTTTATTTTCTAGATTGGGATCCTCATCAAGATCATCATCCACTCTTTATTTCTTCTATAAAATTTCTTATTCTACTTGATTTCACCAAATTTTAGAAATATTTTTCTCTTTTCCTTTAGAGACACCATCTATTTCTATCTTATGGTTCTTTCGCAACTTCCTATTTCTCAAAAGAAATCTCATTCAGTGTGGTAATGAAATTTCTAGACAAAATTAAATAATTAAATATTAATTTTGTCTTAATAATTTATATTTAAAGATCT
This sequence comes from Viscum album, assembly GCA_963277665.1. NCBI lineage: Eukaryota > Viridiplantae > Streptophyta > Magnoliopsida > Santalales > Viscaceae > Viscum > Viscum album. The sequence goes on from OY728128.1 coordinate 333,877,962, forward strand.
CATTGTATCACTTCTTGATCTTTCTACTTTTATTCTTAAAGAATCTATGCATTATGATCTTTCATCATTACTTAATAAAGACCCTTTCTTATTAAATAAATTTATTTCTATAATTCTTTCTCTTTTATATCTTATTTCATTCATTTCCATTATAACCAGTCATATTTTCATAGAATGATTATCAATGAAAACCAGACATCACCTGGATCTACCACCTTCCGCCATTACTACAAGAATCAAAGTGGCGAGTTAGTGCATCTATAATGATATTATATTTTCCTTTAATATTTTATATATTAAAGTTATAGTGTTGTAATTTAGTCCACCACTGTACTAAACATGATTGGTTAAACATTTTAAATTTTATTTTCATGAAATTATTTATATAATAACTATATGTTCTTATATTGAAGGACTTCCCTAATCAAATATTGTTAGCCCTAAATTTTTAAGGACTAAAAGAAATTATAATTCATGTATATGATAATTTTTCAATTCTCCATTAAAACATCCACTCTATTTTATATTGATGATTTTATCACGGGTTTTTCTAATCTTTAGTATACATATCCATACTGATTTTGATATATTCATTTCTAAGATAAGTGGATCTTAACTCTAGTCTAGGTATTCCAATTCTGGGAGGTTTTGTGATTTCTGCTTTAGAACTTTGATCACTTCATAGTCATCGTTTTTTAATTATAGAATTTATTAATGAAATTTTTTTCTCTAAATTAGTGCTGATATATTTTCTAGAACTTTAATTTATGTTCTTACATAACTTAATATGACAAGAAATGCTTGTATTCACTTATGATCTGCAAGATCAACATGGAATGTTTCTAGATACTCTATATTATATGGTTAAAGATTCTATTTACTTTTTTGGATCTTTATTCCAAATAATTATTTCTCAGTTTGGATTTAAATGATCTTTTTTTCTTAAATTATCATCCCTTCTATTCTAAAAACTTTAGCTACATGTTGTAAGTGATCAATATGATCTTTTGTATTTTTATTGAATATGAACACATAATCAATATAGGATATCATGAATTATGATATTCAACTAAATTACTTGTATGGTGTCCTCTATAATACTCTTGGTGAATTCTTGAGTCTAAATGTAATAACTATCCATTTAAACAAGCCTTCTAGCATTGTGATTGTTGTTAATGGTATTTCTTCTTTTTTTATCTTAATATTTCAATATCCTGACATTTGATCAAACTTAGAATATAACACTGGCCCTGAATTTCTAATACTTCCCCTTACAACTTCATGATTAGTAATATTCTACCCATTATCCTTTGTGTTATTATGAATATAACGGTAATCAATAACTATTCTGAATTTACTAAACTGTTTCTTGGCATGATTCATTACAATTAATGTCACAATCATGCGAGTACTTTCATTATGGCTCATTAATCCATGTAATATTGATCCATATATCCTATATAAGAATCTCCATCCCTATAAATGGGTATTTTAACCATCCTTTATCCTAATATTCTTCTAGAAACTGATGTTATAAGTGCTTCTACTAAAGTACCTTCATCTTTTACAACTAATATCATTGGATTCTCTAAATAAATTTCATGTATATATGATTTGAGATCTTCTACTATCAAATATAATATTCCTTATATTTAGTTTTATAACGTCATATCATATTATTCTCCAATCATAGATATGTAAATTTTATCCCTAGATTGTTTAATAACATATTGAAGAAGAATCTTATGCCTTAGTTCTTCCTTAGTATCTAGTGAAACCCATTCTCTAGAACATGTTATATTTTTAGGGTTTACCAACTGTGGAATCATTACTCTAATTTATATTCCTTAATCATGGAAAATATGTGTAAATAATTCAACACATTTTCATAAATATGGTATCCTAGTATTGAAAAATTTCATGTAAAGATGTGTAATTACTCTCACACATCTTCTATCTAGTGGATATCCCTACACCATCTACTAGTTACTCATGTTGATTTCTACATAAAGATTTTTATTAATACTTCAATACATAAACACTAAATGAAAATTTTGGATCAACTTTACCCATTCTACTCTATATGTAAATTCACTCTTGCTCCTTCTAATAATTCATTAGAGAAGTTGGCTAAACTGTCATCCACTACTATAGTTGGAATTGGTAGATCTTATGAATTTTTTATAAGAGGATCTACACTAATTTGGATTATTCCAAAATTCACATACGTGAAATTATTCTTAATATCCTTAATAACCCTATATTGTTTTAGGAAAGGCATTTTAAATAATCCTATATCTATTTTTATATACTCCATCTATATCTTCTTCCTCAAAGATGTTGGTCATTTCTCGATATGGTACCTAATTTTTTGGTATACCCCAGACCAATAAACATCAGGCATCTTACATTCTTGATAATATCTTCCCTATGAAGAGATTTTATTTTCAAAATAATGAACTAGATCACCTTCCATTTCTTCTATCCTTTCTCGCTTTAGTGTTTCTTTAGGTGAACCGACCCCTACTCGAATGATCACTATTTGAAGTTGGGTCAATATTGTATTTGGATTATTCTTCTATTAATATGAGATTTATTATTCCTCCACATAGTAATTTTAATATAAATAATATAAAATCTCGTCATTTGAGCCTATATCTTCTCCCCAAATAGTCTCAAACAAATATTTTTGGTGTATATTTCATCAATATTACTTTGATACTACCTCTTATTATATCTTCATCTAGGCAAGTGTCAGCTCTGTGACCCTTCTTTCCAAAAATCCAATAACAATTACAACTAGATAGATATTTTACTTTAGGTAATCTAGGATAATTCCCATAGTCTTCCTTAAAATTTTCACTAATATATTTCTGGATTCTATTTGGTTTAAGATATCACTTTGATTTTTCTGGATTTTTACTTGAAAATCATATTGATGATCTTATTATACCAAATCCTTTACATAATTTATTGTTGGATTTATTTTATTCACAATTGTCATCCTGATACTATGTTCTGAACATTTTTTATTAGTGTGTATGAAGCTCCTATTTAATTGGACCACACTCATGTCTTCCTGCAACACCCTTAACCTTTGACCGATAGGATAAACTCATATATGACATGTTTGTTATGTCCAAAAAGGCATGAATCTATATATAGTAAAGTATTATTACATGTATTTTTTTTCTCCTTGAAATCCAAATTTATCTTGTAAGTTTATACTTTGAAAAATATAAGTCTTCAATGCTCGTTGAATTACTTCAGTTGTAAGATCCAGGATTTCTCTTAAGATGTGTTTTTGTTTATATTTCAGTCTTGTACTTTTTTTGGTAAAATAAGTCTTTACCAAAGATCATGATAAGTCTTGGGGGTGTTTTGGGGGTTTGGGGAATAAAATAGGAGGCCAAAATAATTTTTGGACATGTTGCATGGTTTTTGCACGGTTAGTGAAAACCATGCAGAGCATCCCAGGAAACCGTGTAGCCTTGGATAGAGGCTTGTACACAGTTACCGCACGGTTAATTTAAACACGTAGAATTCCATGGAAACCATGTGAAAGGGGGATTTTGGGACGGTATCTCTCACACGATTTGCACACAGTTTAGAAAACCGTGCGGGTAAACTGTGCAGCTGAGTAATGTGGATAAATTTACAAAATTGCCACTTTGAGATTTTAAGGCTCACTCAGGATTTTCCTTATTTCATCTCCACTAAACCCCAATGACAAACCAAAGCTTTCACGAGCTCTCGAGGGTGATCCTCCTTCATTCCTAGTTTGTTTTTAGTGTCTTTAGTTGTGGATCAAAGCTCTGGGTAAGTCTAATCTTCTCCATTATTCTTACTAATTAGGGTTTTCATCTTCCTCTAATCTCCATAGAATCTCTAAAACCCTATTTTTCTGGTGAGATATAGGTTGAGGATTCAAGGGTTGGTTTAAATGGTATCTAAGGATTTGATTAAAGAAATATTCATCAATGGATTCAAAGTTGGTGTTCTATAAGTTATATCCTATAGTTTTGTGGTAGATTTGTGCATGTTCGACTTTTCTCTTGTCACTTATTGTTGTAATTTTGAAACCCTTGGTAAGATATTTTACTTTTTGGTGTCTAAATGATGAGTTAAAACTATCATGGTCCCCATGGGATGCATCGAGGATGATTTGACCCATTTAAGGCCACCGATGGGGTGTGCCATTACTTTCCAGACCTAGAATATGCTACGTAAGTTCTAGGTTGTTGTGAAATCATGTAGAGCCCTTATTGATTTTGTGATATTCATAATGTAAGTAAAAAAAAGGAGGAATTGGTTAATTGTGGATAGAGTATGATTATTATGCATTATGTTTGATATGCCTAAGCAAGTTAGTGCATGTGAAATGGTGAATATGCTAAATTGACAATCGTATGTGAACTGGGAAAATATGTTGAAGGGAATTTCATAAGGGGATTTATGAATATGTCTAATTGGTTAACATGTAGGAATTATTTAATATAATTGGTCACCTGGTATTAATAATGGGTTTAAGCTAAATGGGATAAATAATGTAAATGGAAAATTTGTTAATGGGTCATGGAATTATATGATTTACCATGTTAATTGCTATGGATTATGATTGTTATATATATTGGTTGTGTTTAGTTGTGTTATAGTTTGTGTGTGGTGAATGGATGTATAAGCATGTGCACATGGATTTAGGTGTGGGATAAAGGACTCAGGCTCCTCTTACAGGTCTATTGGGATTGATTCTCTAAATCCACCCACACTGCACATGTTAGGGAAGGGGACGAAGCTCTATTACCCTAACGGTTGCATTCCACCTTGAATGAGGCTTCGAGGTGAAGATATTGTGATTTTGTGATATGTTATCCCTAGTGAGTTAAGGACTTAATTATTCCATTATTCATATTGATGAATGTCATGAACCTTTTTTGATTAATGATGAACTAGTGAAAAAAGAGACATAATTAATTGGAACCTTGGTTAGTAATATCTAAGTAGATATTATAGACTAGTGGACCCCGAATTGTCTTCCATTTTTTATTATTTATTTAATACTTGTATACACTATATATTAGACTAGATATTTTTAGACACTATCGGTGGTGGCCTACTAAGTTTTACACACACCCTACTCAGGACTTCATTTGGTACCCAAGCATATTTCAAGCTTGCAGGTCAGGAAAAGGGCAAGGGCCCTATACTAGAGAGTTGAGTTGGACATGGGACATGCATGGATGAGGTTCCAGACATGGAGTCAAGACCATTTTGGGGATTCCACCATTTTTATTTATTTTTGGTTTTGTTCACTTGGATTTGTAGCATGACATGACATATTTACTGCTGCTTTTGGATTGTATCCATTTTGGGAGATGTTTGGTTATGCATGTTATTGGTTTTTTCCTATAGTTTCCCCTATGTATATTGTGATAAAATATGTATTACTCTAGTAAAGAGGGAATATTCAATCCACGTGACCTATTATACCATCGCTGCTAGTTGGAAACCTCTAGCATATAGGTAGGTGCACTTTAGATCATGTGACAACCCAGCTCGGGGCACCAATTTAGTGGAACATGGGTCGAGGGTGTTAAAAAGTGGTATCAGAGGGGTTATTTTTTTCATACTATTTGAGGATGGTATATAAGAGATTAGGACAGTCTCGGGACTTGGTAATGAGCTCGTTCTTAAGAGTATCTAACCTAAGTATGGGGGAAAAACCCAAGTCACTCAAGGTGGGAATTATTGTTATTGTTTTGTGTTGTTTCCTTGGATGACATTTCACCATTGGGTGGTGAACATGTGGTGTGATGTGACCATTTTATGATATTTTTCTTGTGGACAGAATGGAATGAGGTTGTTCATTCATGCATCTTTCTAGGCACCTATGTATATAAGTGACATGCATCATATTATTCACACACACATGGGATGTGTGTGTGGGATATATAGGGTAGAATTCATTTAACTTTTATTAATAGTGGTAAAGAAATTGTGTCTAACAAAATAATAAAAATGAGTTAAAAGGGGAGAAATTGTTAAATGATAATTAAGGAATTATACTTGATAAAGGGTGGTATGTGAAATGAAGTGTTACTGGAATAAGATGTGATGTGATAATAGTTTTGAGATAGTGTATAAGGTAAGGTTTGTAGTTGTGTGAGTTAATTACCATGTGTTAGCCATAACCTTGGTGGGGATGGTCGAGGGTAGCATCTTGGGTATGATCAATCCTGTTTGGGTGGTGTATATGAAATGGTTTTTTAGAAGCTAATGAATAGTATTTTTTTTATATTTTTAAGGATTTATAGTTTGTGTTCTAAATTTCATGTTTGGAATTATAGAGAAATGCCTCCACAAAGATGTGTGATGCTTGGGAGATAGGAGGATGTTGCTGAGAATGATCCCCTAGTAGTGGATCAAGAGGATATGGTGGTTCGAGATAATAGAGAAGAGAAGTTTCTTGATAATATAGTTTGTTTTATAAATATTATGGTACATAAACCAAGGTGGGTTGTGCCAAGTATGTTTGAGATGACCAGGGAGTTTCAGCTGCAGCACCCTCCGACCATTATCAGAGAGGGTGGGACAAAGGCAAAATAGTTTTGGATAGAGTCTATCTAGACTATTATTGATCAAATGGAGACTCCTATTAAAATTAGAGTCAAGTTATAAGCCTATATGTTAAGAGGTTAGGCCAAGCATAGGTGGGGTATTTTGGTTTAGACTGAGCAGGCTGAAGGAATGGTGTGGAAGGATTTCCAGGAAAAGTTTCTAGAACATTACTGTCAAAAAAACTTGAGGTGGGAGAAATCTATAGAGTTTATGAGTTCGACTCAGGGGGTTGTTTCAATAATGATTTATGCTAGTCGTTTCACAGACTTGTACCGATTCGTCCCGATGATGGCTGGTGATGAGTTGACTATGGAAAAATGCTTCTAGGATGGGCTTAGGCATGAGATCGGGTCCTAGGTGAACGTCTTCCATCTAAAGAGGTTTGTATAGGTAGTGGACCAAGACCTTATCTCATAAGGGAACCTGAAGGGAGGGTTAGGAGTTTGACTTGTGGTGCTAACTGGGCAAAAAAGTGGTTTAGCCTTTGAGGGAAGGAAGCATCATTTTGGATGTTTCTAACAAGGTGAAAGTGAACCGAATAGTCATAAGAGAGGGTCATCTTCTCAGGGTGGTGATCGAGTGTTCTATTATCAGGGTGGAAGGTTGGGGCACATGCGAGGTCAGTGTACCTAACCACCAGTCAAGATTCATCCCTGTATCAGGTTGGGACATATATAGAGGTTCTACAAGAACCCTCGACATCCAATTATAGATGAGAGTCAGAGGAAGATATCGAGTGTGGGAAGGGGATTTATAACCTCATATCAGGTAGGTAGTTTGAGCTCCACTTTTCATACCATTTAGGGTGTTGGATGTGGAAATATGGGGTGAGACAATCCACACTAGTAGAGAAGTGCAGTGCAAGGTACTCGGGCTGGATCCCAGGGTAGAGGGACATGCCATCTTCACACAGTTCAGTATACACCAAGAGGTGGAAAGGCTGGACCATCTACCGTTAGAGGTATGAATATTCTAGCTTCCACACTCGCTAATACTTTATTTGACCTAGGTGTCACAAAATATTTTATCTCTGCATAGATCGTGGTTGTGTTGGTCCAATCAGTGGAACAGGTTTGTGGGTTTATTTCAATTTGTACCACGTTGGGGTTACAAGTTGAGGATATTATACGGTGTTGAGGTTATGCTATATATGTTGGTGGTTATCAATTTTTGTGGATTCTATTTATTCTTGAGATGTTAGGTTTTGACCTAATTTTGGAATAGACTGGATAGTGATGTATCAGGCCCATATAGATTGTTACCAGTGAAGGGTAATATTTACATCTCTCTTGGGAGACATATATTTCATTTGTGGTGTGTGGGATGTTTGAGCAGGCCGCACATGGCCAATTTGACAGCATTTGGGGAAACTCAGAGCCTATGATGCATGCCTTATTTTTTATGATGGAGAGGTGGATCGACATGTATTTCCTCCCATGGTGGATCGGTATAAGGATGTGTTTCCTGAGTGTTTCTTAGGACCACTGCTTGAAATGGATGTAGAGTTCACACAATCGAGTTTCTGCCAAGGGAAGAACCAATTTCTATTCCACCATATAAAATGGTGCTAGGATAACTCCAAGAGCTTAAGGATCATCTAGATGAGTTGGATCAAAATGGGTTCATTTGACCCAGTATGTCACCATAGGGATCACCAGTGTTGTTTGCTAAGAAGGTCGATGGGTCGTTGTGGTTATGTTTCTATTACAGGAAGTTGATTCAGATGATAGTTAAGAACCAATACCCACTTCCCAAAATTGATGACTAGTTTGAACAACTATGGGGTTCCTCAGTGGTCTCCAAGATTGATTTGAGATTGGGATACCATCAGTTGAGGGTGAGACTTTTTGACATACCACGGAAAAATTTCTAGAGTAGGTACATGTTGTATGATTTTTTGTTGATATTGTTCGAGTTGACCAATGCATCGATTGTGTTTACAGAGATAATGAACGAGATATTTTTGTAATGAACCATCCCCCAGGGTCTATTTCGTGAATACCCCAAGCCCACATTCCATAGGCTAGGGTCTAGTGACTAGCACTGAAATAGAATATCCCAACAAGGGAAGGAATTTCCTTTTAACCTGTACATACACACGCAGCCCATACTACGAAATGTAAGCTGAAATTGGAACCAATAAAAGTACAAGTACTACTGAAAGTAAAATGGGCCAGAATACAATCCCAATTGAATGAAAAGTACAACAAAAGATGTAAAATCTTAGGAGGTCATCCCACTAGGATCATACATGAAGGGTAGATAAAGATCATCATCATATGTCACTATAGCACTCCACGTCTATCAATACACCTCTGAGCACCGTCTAGCTCTGTCTCCCCAAAGTCCCTGTCAAAACTGTTTGTTGTCTTCACAAGACACAATAGGTGCGGGTGATGCCTGTACAGGGGTGAGTATAACAATCCTTAGTAGGGACCCTGAGACCAACTCAGGTCTCACAGAAATCTACAATGTAAAATACCACAAAGTAAGATCTCAAAGTAAAGCACAAAGAAAAAGGCACCACTCACATGAGGTATAACATAAGAACAAAAGTAAAGATTATTAGTCGTAAAGCTAAATCATCTTATTCTATTGAGAGGCTCTGCGGATGGTCTACAAAGGGTCACTCTTCTCCTGATCAATGAAGGGACACTCTACTGCTGATCCACGATGGGTCATTCTATGGTTTATCCATGATGGCTCGCACTACTGCCAATCCACGAAGGGTCACTCTCATGTAGATCCATAGAGGGTCTCTTTATGCATGATCCACGAAGGGTTGTACTCATGTTGATATATGGAGGGTCTCTCTCATACTAATAGGTGATGGTTTTCTCCATTGTTGATCCATGAAGGGTCACTCCATTGCTAATCCATGAAGGGACACTCTCATGTTGATCCACAAAGGGTTACTCCATTGTTGATCCATGAACGTTCGCTCTGTTGTTAATCCACGAAGGGTCACTCTCATGCTGATCCATGAAGGGTCACTCTGTTTATGATCCACGAAGGGTCGTTCTTCATTCATCACATCACAGCTAGCCACTGGATTCCCATAATTAGCACTCATGATTCGGGGAGGATCTTCTCCTCAAGCCATCCATCGTACCTCAACCACTAGGAATTCCCACATAGAGTAACCTAAAGAATCATATCATTATAAGGGTCCCAATACAACAGATGACGTGTCGAATGGATGTCGATATGTAAAATATAGGCATTTTTGTAAAAAGGGACCAGTTGGATTTGAGTACGATCCAACCCAGTCATATGCCAACCTCCTACAAAACTCACGTAGAGTATATAGGAAGGACTTACTCATCGCAAGGGTCCTCCTACTAAAGATGGTGCATTGATCTAATGCACAGTCTTAATGATACTACCCTTTCTATAAAAAGGGGTCGGTTGCATCTCAGCCTGGTCCAACTTGGTCAGATCCACTGAAGTACAATAAAATGACCGCCTCATCGCAAGGGTCCCAATGCCACCGACGAAACATCAATCAGATTCTTGGTTTGAGATATATATGTGTTTTTGTAAATAGGGACCGGTTGCGTCTGGGCCTGGTCTGATTGGCTCGGATCGACCCGACCAACCCAACCAGGGGTCCCACATGACATGTCCTATCTGTCTGACCCATTGGGCCTTGTTGGACCCAGTCTAGAAGGACTGTGTGACCAGTCCGTTGGGCCACCCAGTGACCCAAAATTATTCGGCCCGACCCCCATAGGCGGGCCAGTCATATTTCGATCTTGGTTGCTCGGCGGCCTGATCACATTTCACCAGCCTAGTCCGATATGTTTGGACCATCTAGAAGAACCATCTAGGCCACTTGAACAGTTCGGTTCACTATCCCGGCCCACCTAGAGGGGTGCAAACTTCCAACAATAGCCGGGACACAGCTTAGCCTCGTCCTCCGTGTCCGGTTCTTCACCCGGTGACATCAACTGGAGCCACCTTTCCATATAACCAGTCCATGTAGCAGACTAGCTCGTTTATCCATACACGACATTACCATGTCCTTTCCTTCCAGCAAGACTGACAGGCGGCTGACCGTTGCTCCCTACATGTGGTCGATGGACCACGTGCCTCCGATGCATCTGAGCAGCCTAGACCCAGACCGCCCACTCCATGTGGTGCTGATCGGTGACGCGCCTTCGTTCCTCCATAGCCAGTCGGTCGTGACCCTCTACTACCGCTGACACGCCATTGGTTCTTTTTTGGGCCACCAGAGTTGCTCTGGGGGTCCATTTATTGAACCATCTATGCCTACAGGATCATAGGGCTGGCACCTTCACTATCACGACTTCAAACTCGTCTCATCACCATTTCAAAAAATCAGCCATGAATAGCACACAAGGTATAGGGGATCATGTCCTGTTTGTGTCATCTTGTGCCCTCCACATTTGATGTTTAATGAAGGGGATGTTTGGGATCACAATTCCATTAGGATATCAACAATCCCCATGAAAAACCCGAAGAAAAGCATCCTCCTACAAGAACACCCAATATGCAGATCAACTTGTTCGTTGGTTGATCCACGATCGATGTTTTAGAACAAATAATGGGGAAACTAATGCAAAAAAGAAAACCCCTACTTGGACTTCTGATCTATAATTGAAGAAGGAGGGTGATCCGAGTCATCGTCAATATGTGATCCATTATTGTTCGTCATCATTTGTAGATCTGTGATCCACTGGTGTTTTCCGCTACTCATCAATCCCCAGATCTGATCTTGTTCTCCATGAGTGTTCATCAACATCATAGAGAGAGAGATATAGAGAGAGATTTTCCTCACTAGAGGTTTTCCTAGGGTTGTTTTTCAACCCTGGATATCTAATTAATCAATTTTGAGAGACGTTTTGCGCGTCATAATGCTGAGTCATTAATGAGATTCATTAATTAGTTAGTATCGCCTCATTGCTGCACCACAACGTTGATCGGCCGCTTCTTCACAGTGAAACCATTTGAAAAAATAAACTTAAAAATATTTTAAGTTTATTTTAAATTTTTCTTTAAAAGATCCAAAATTTATCTTTTTTGATCGACCCATGTCAGTAAATGTTAGGTAATTCCTATGGGAATCCCTACATTCTAAAATCAATAGTTCCCTCAGATTTTTTATTTTAGAACAAGTTCAAAATATAGTAAAGATCACTCACACAATTACTGAAATTACATTAAATAAATTTTAAAAAATACATTACAGCCTCTCTGGGCCTCAAAATCACATGTTGTCTTAGATCCTGGTTCCGAAATAATCCCATTTAACCCCCCAAAAAAATTAAATGGAATTTTCTAGGGTTTTAAATTCTCCCCACCTTAATGATTTACATCCCCAAAATCCAAACAAGGTTAAAAAAATAAAGTGGGGTACTGAGCATGAATCCGATCCTCTCATTCCCATGTGATCTCCTAGAGATTCCTATGCTTCCAACAAACACGCACCAGAGAAATTGAACATCCATGAAGTATTACCTCCTAACAATCCTCTATCTCGACTGGGTACTCTGCAAAAGTCACCCCATCATCAATATCTAGCTCCCCATCAAGGAGAGACCCATAAGTATATGTGGTCCCGCTCCTGGAACTCCAAAGGACTTCATTGCCTATCTGCATAGGAATTATATCGGCTCTATGAAGTCTTCATCCACTCTCAGATGACCTACACCTTCTCTGTGGTATCATGTACCATCTCTAGACTCATGAGTGCTGACTCCACTAGGTCTCTCTAACATAATAGTGATCAAAACAGTCATCCATACAGTTCCTCAAATGGTTCCATACCGATGGTGGAGTGGTAGTTGTGTTGTACGTAAACTCCACCAGTGGTAGGTGGTCCTCAAAACTAAGACTAAAATCCAGGACATAGGAATGAAGCATGTCCTCCATGGTTTGAATGGCCCACTTAGTCTGACTATCTATCTGTGGGTGAAAGGATGTACTCAAGCGTAGTTGAGTCCCCAAAAGCCTCCTACAATCCCTTCCAGAACTTAGATGCAAAGCATGTATCATGATCTGAGTCAATCTTAGATGGGACTCCATTGATTTGAACAATCTCTTTCATGTAGAGGTTTCCCAAGCCCTTTTTTGAACCCTGATCTCGAAAGGGTAGGAATTGGTCCGATTTGTGGAGTTGGTCAACGATCACCCAGATGGTATCATGTCTCCTGGAAATATGAGGTAATCCCATCATGATGTCCATTAATACCACACCCCACTTCCACTCGAGTACCTTGAGGGGTTGTGTCAAAGCTTCTTGAACCTGGTGCTCAACCTTCACTTGCTGACAAGTGACGCATCTTGAGACAAAATTTTACACCGCCTTCTTCATCCCTAGCCACCCATACTAACTTCAAAGGTCCTGGTACATCATTGAAACAACTGTACGTACCGCCAAAGGGGATGTATGGAACTCCCTCAACACCTCCTCCTACAACGTCACTGGTACTACAGTGTTCCCTCTATAAAGGATGACGTGCTCCCCACCTTTTGAATATCCATCAAGAGAATTCCCTGTGGATATCTGAGCATGTGTAGTCTTTCAATTGGCGTATTTTAGTTGTGCCTCCCTGGATTGATGTAAGAGTGGATAAGAAACTACCATCGATTGAAGAATAGCTGTCTCCTCCCTATCCACAAAGGATATCTGAAGTAAGGCCAACTGCTATGAGGCATCGTTCAGTAATTGTTAACTCGATATCCTACTGGGAGAATCTTCCACTACGTTCCCTTTCCCAGGAGTATAGACTATCTTGAATTCATGGTCTTGGATGAACTTCAACCATTGTCTTTATCTCAGATTTAGATCTTTATGAGAAAAGATATACATGAGAATCTTGTGGTCTGAGTATACGATGAAACGCTTGCCCAAAACGTAGTTTTACCACACCTATAGTGCAAAGAGTACCGCTTCCAAATCAAGGTCATCAATTATATCTCTTTTATCATGTGGTATTTACTATCATGATCCATATTCAATCACTGCTATTCCCTAAATTAGGACACAACCAATCCTGGTTTCTGATGCATCACAGAACACAATGTAGTCACTTCCCTCTTCTAGCTCCCTCAAGATAGGTGTACTCGTCAAGCTCTTTCTCAGCTGCCAAAAGCTCTGATGGCATCATTCTGTCCAAAAAAAGATTTTTCCCTTATTTTTCAACATTTTCAAGGGTGATTTTATTCATGAAAAGTCAGGTACAAACCTATGGTAGTACCCAGCCTGCCCAAGGAAACCTCACACCTTGGTAACACTCTTAGGTGGATCCCAAGCAAGCACCGCCTTAATATTCACTGGATCTACTACAAATACAGCCTCTGAGATGACATGTCCAAGTAAATGGACCTTTCATATCCAGAAATCACACTTTGAGAGCTTTTTGTAAAGCTAGTTCTCTCAGAATGTGTCTAGAACCATCCTCAAGTGTATCACGTGCTCATCCTCAGATGTTGAATACACCAAGATGTCACCAACGAAGACCACCACAAACTGTTCTATTTACTGCTGGAAGATGCAGTTCATGAGTCCCATGAATAGTGATAGGTTATTAAACACACCAAATGGTATCACTAAGATGTCCTCATATTCATCCATCACTGCAGGAAACTGTGGTCTTGTCTCATCAACCGCAACAAGGGTCATGATAGCCAATTGAAGAGTGATCGGTTGCACCCTTCTATGTGAGAGTCTATCCTGCACTACTCTGTTTTCCTTCTCGCTGGAAAAAATTGGTTCCCATCTCTATGAATAAACCACACTATGTGCCTAAAATAGTCAATTTGAGCATGAATCATGGTAGTCTATACCCTTAATGACGTCTTAAGGCCTCGACGCCGCTACTATGAGATCCCAGTCGAAACTCTCTCCTCCTAGAGTAATCTCACATTGTCAGCACCAGTGTGTTATCACTGAATTCACACTTGTGGGAGCCTCTAATCATAAGGATCAAGCCAACATCTCGATCGAAATCTCTGAACCCCAAAAAAGGTCTATGGTAAGGAAAGAGTTATTGGATCCTATGTCTATAAGGGATGCAACTAAGGTGGAGTAGCCACAGATCGTACCTCTAATCATATCTGGAGTTCCATGATCCACTACTGGAAATGGACATTTTCCCAATGGTTCTGAACTATTGGGAAAGCCTACAGAACTGTTGGTATATCTTATACCAACGGTTCTGCAAACCGTTAGTAAGTAAGTCGTTGGGAAAGCTTTTCCCAAAGGTTTATAAAGAATAATTGAGATAGGTTAGAAAAATGAACCTATCCCAATGGTTTACCTTAAATTGTTGGAAAAAACAAGCATATGAATTCTTTCCCAATGGTTTGGAAACTGTTGGGAAAGGTTTTTTACCAACGGTTCACAGAGAACCGTTGGTAAAAAAATACTAGTAATCCTATGCCAACGGTTTGAAACCGTTGGCATAGCCTATGCTGTGCAAATTGCACAGTAGCATGAAATTTTCACAGAAGGGTGTCCATTCCCTCTCCTTTCCAATTCCCTCTCATTTCCAATTATTGTACCTACAATAATCAACTAACATATACATAAAAAATTACTGCACCTGTAATAACCAACTAACACATACATATATAGAACAAATTCAAACACATTTAACATATAATGCATCCTAGAACTATACACATCTAGAATTAAATCAGAATTCATAACGTAATTATAAACATACATAATTCATTTATAATTAAATTTAAAATTCAGATGACAATTATATGCGGAATCCATAATTCAATTCATAATTTGATTGGTTTTTCATATACCAAATGTTTTTACTAGAAATGATGTCTATTTTAAACAAAATACATACACCAGGAGTGATACTGGCTACAACGTGCCTCAGATTGAGGCGAGGTTAACTCGTACACATCACAAATGACTCATGGATCATTGTACAAATGTATCAACATATTCTGAAAGCATTTGGTCGGTTTTCCATATGTCAGTTGTTGTTTTCACACAAAATGAAGTGATTTTTAAATAAAAGAGAGACACTTTGAGTGGTGCTGGCCACACCACGCCTCGGATTGAGGTAGGGTTGACTCGTACACGTCACAAATGGCCCATGGATCGTTTTTCTAAATTATCAACACAATCAGAATCTGTTTGGTCAGTTTTCCGTATGTACTTAAAATATTGTTCATTTTAAACATAAGAGAGACACTTTGGGTGGTGCCGGCCACACTGCAAATCGGATTGAGGCGCGATTGATTCGTACACATCACATATGATCCATGGTTCGTTTTCATAAAGCTTCAACAGATTCTAAATGTGTTTGGTCGGTTTTTCGTATGCCAGTTGTTCTTTTCACTTATAATCCTATCCATTTTAAACAAAAGAGACACAATTAGAGTGGTACCAGCCACACCGCACCTCATATTTAGATGGGATTGACTCATACACGTCTCAAATGACCCATGGATCATTATCCTAAAGTATCAACACAATCCGAATGCATTTGTTCAATTTTATGTATTCCAGTTGATGTTTTCACTTAAAATGATGTCCTTTTGAAAAAAAGAGAGAGACACTTTGAGTGGTGCCGGCCACACCGTGCCTCAGATTGAGGTAGGGTTGATACGTACACATAACATATGACTCTTTTATCATTGTTATAAAGTATTAACACAGTCATAATCCATTTGGTTGGTTTTTCGTATGTACTTAAAATGTTGTCCATTTTAAACAAAAGAGAGACACTTAGAGTGATCCCGGCTACACCGTGCCTCAGATTGAGATGGGGTTGACTTGTACACATCACATATGATCCATGGATCGTTTTACTAAAGAATCAACACATTCCGAATGCGTTTGGTTAGTTTTTCGTATGTCAGTTGTTCTTTTCACTTAAAATGATGTCCATTTTAAACAAAAGAGAGACACTATGAATAGTGCCAGACACACCGCACCTCGGATTGAGGCGGGGTTGACTTGTACACATCACATATGACCCATGGATCATTGTGCTAAAGTATCAAAACAATTAGAATCCGTTTGGTCAGTTTTCCGTATGCAAGTTGTTGTTTTCACTTAAAATGAAGTCCATTTTAAACAAAAGAGAGACACTTTGAGTGGTGTCAACCATACCGCACCTCAGATTGAGGCAAGGTTAACTCATACACGTCACATATGACCCATGGACCATTCTCCAAAAGTTTAAATGGAAACCGAATGCTTTTGGTCGGTTTTCCGTATGTACTAAAAATGTTGTCAATTTTAAACAAAAGAGAGACACTTTGGGTGGTGACGGCCACAACACGACTCAGATTGAGACTCAGTTGAATCTTACACATCACATATGACCCATGGATTGTTTTCCTAAAGTTTCAATAGATTCCGAATGTGTTTGGTCGGTTTTTCGTATGCCAGTTGTTCATTTCACTTATAATCCTGTCCATTTTAAACAAAAGAGACATAGTTAGAGTGGTACCGGCCACATCATGCCTCATATTTAGATGAGGTTGACTCTTACACATCTCAAATGACCCATGGATCATTTTCCTAAAGTATCAACGCATTCTGAATGCGTTTGGTTGGTTTTCCGTATGCCAGTTGATGTTTTCACTTAAAATGATGTCCTTTTGAAATAAAATAGAGACAATTTGAGTGGTGCCAGCCACACCACGGCTTATATTGATGTAGGGTTTATTCATAAACATCACATATGACCCATAGATCGTTTTTCTAAAGTATCAACATAATCAGAATCTGTTTGGTCAGTTTTCCGTATGTACTTAAAATGTTGTCCATTTTAAACCAAAGAGAGTGAATTAGAGTGATCCTGACCACACCGTGCCTCATATTGAGGTGGTGTTGAATCATACATGTCACATATAACCCATGTATCATTTTCCTAAAGCATAAACACATTCCGAATGAATTTGGTCTGTTTTTCGTATGTCAGTTGTTGTTTTCACTTAAAATGATGGCCATTTTAAACAAAAGAGAGACACTATGATGGTGTCGGCCCCACCATGCCTCGGATTGAGGAGAGATTGACTCGTACATGTCACATATGACCCATGGATCATTTTTATAAAGTATCAACACAATCAGAATCCGTTTGGTCAGTTTTCCATATGCTAGTTGACGTTTTCACTTATAATGAAGTCCATTTTAAACAAAAGAGAGACACATTGAGTGGTGTCGGCCACACCACACCTCGGATTGAGGAAAGGTTGACTTGTACACATCACATATGACCCATGGATCATTCTATTAAAGTTTTAATGGAAACCGAATGCGTTTGGTCAGTTTTCTGTATGTACTTAAAATGTTGTTCATTTTAAACAAAAGAGAGACACTTTGGGTGTTTCTGGCCACACCGTGCCTCAGATTGAGGTGAGGTTGACTCATACATGTCAAAAATGACCCATGGATCATTTTCCTAAAGTATCTAAAATATTCCGAAATCATTTTGTCGGTTTTTTGTATGCCAGTTGTTCTTTTCACTTATAATCCTATCCATTTTAAACAAAAGGGACACAGTTAGAGTGGTACCAGCCACACCATGCCTCAGATTTAGACGGGGTTGTCTCATACATGTCTCAAATGACCCATGGATCATTTTCCTAAAGTATCAACAGAATCTGAATTCTTTTGGTCGGTTTTCCATATGCCAGTTGATGTTTTCACTTAAAGTGATGTCCTTTTGAAATAAAAGAGAGACACTTTGAGTGTCTCCGACTACACCGCGGCTCAGATTGAGGCAGGGTTGATTCATACACATCACATATGACCCATGGATCATTGTACTAAAGTATCAACACAATCAGAATCCGTTTGGTTAGTTTTCCGTATGTACTTAAAATGTTGTCCATTTTAAACAAAAGAGAGACACTTAGAGTGATCCCGATCACACCATGCCTCAGATTGAGGTGGGTTTGACTCGTACACGTCACATATGACCCATGGATCGTTTTCTTAAAGAATCAACACATTCTGAATGCGTTTGGTCCATTTTTCACATGTCATTTGTTATTTTCACTTAAAATGATTTTCATTTTTAACAAAAGAGAGACAATATGAATAGTGTCAGCCACACCACACCTTGGATT
Organism: Viscum album; assembly: GCA_963277665.1. Classification (NCBI taxonomy): domain Eukaryota; kingdom Viridiplantae; phylum Streptophyta; class Magnoliopsida; order Santalales; family Viscaceae; genus Viscum; species Viscum album. The sequence goes on from OY728128.1 coordinate 333,896,658, forward strand.
GAGGTGGGGTTGACTCGTACACGTCACATATGACCCATGGATCATTTTTCTAAAGTATCAACATATTAAAAAAATGTTTGGTCAGTTTTCCGTATGCTAGTTGTTGTTTTCACTTAAAATGAAGTCCATTTTAAACAAAAGAGAGACACTTTGAGTGGTGTCGGCAACACTGCGCCTTGGATTGAGGCGAGGTTGACTCTTACACATCACATACGACCCATGGATCATTGTAATAAAGTATCTAACATATTCTGAAGTCATTTGGTCAGTTTTCCGTATGTCATTTATTGTCCCTTAAAATGTTGTTCATTTCAAAAAAAATGAGACACTTTGATTGGTGTTGGCCACACCATGACTCAGATTAAGGTGGGGTTGAATCGTACACATCACATATGACTCATTAATCATTATTATAAATTTTCAACACATTCTATGCATTTGGTTAGTTTTCCATATGCCAGCAGTTTTTAATTAAAATGTTGTCTATTTCAAATAAACGTGATACTTTGAGTGGTGCCGGACACATTGTGCCTCTTATTGAGATGTGGTTGAATCTTACATGTCAAATATGACCCATGGATCATTTTACTAATGTTTCAATGGAATACTAATGCGTTAGTTTGGTTTTCTGTATGTCAGTTGTTGTTTTCACTTAAAATGATGTCCTGTTGAAACAAAAAAGAAACACTTTGAGTGGTGTCGGCCACACCGCACCTCTGATTGAGGAGGGGTTGACTCGTACATGGCACATATGACCCATGGATCATTGTACTAATGTTTCAATAGAAACCAAATTTTTTTGGTCAGTTTTCCGTATGTCGGTTGTTGTTTTCACTTAAAATATTGTCCATTTTAAACAAAAGAGAGACACTTTGAGTGGTTACGACCACACCGCGCCTCAGATTGAGGCGGGGTTGACTCGTGCACATCATTTATTACCCATGGATCGTTTTTATAAAGTATCAACACAATAATAATATGTTTGGTCATTTTTCCGTATGTAGTTAAAATGTTGTCCATTTTAAACAAAAGAGAGACACATAGAGTGATCTTGGACACACTGCGACTCAGATTGAGGTGCGGTTGACTCTTACACGTCACATATGACCAATGGATCATTTTCCTAAAGTTTCAACATAATCCGAATACGTTTGGTTGGTTTACCGTATGTCAGTTGTTGTTTTCAATTAAAATGAAGTCCATTTTAAACTACAGAGAGACACATCGAGTGGTGCCGGACACTCCACGCCTCGGATTGAGGCTAGGTTGACACTTACACGTCACATATGACCCATGGATCTTTGTACTAATGTTTCAACAGAATATGAATGCGTTTAGTAAGTTTCCCGTATGTCATTTGTTGTTTTCACTTAAAATGTTGTCCATTTCAAATAAACCTGAGACACTTTGAGTGGTGCCGACCACACCGGGACTCAGATTGAGGCGGGGTTGAGGGAGGAGGGTGGGGGTGCTATCCAGGGGGCTGTCTGGGTTCCAGGGAGGAGGGTGGGAGGGGGGCTATCCGGGGGGCTGTCTGAGGACCAAGGAGGAGGGTGGGGGCTGTGCAGGGGGCTGTCCGGGGGGTGTTTGGGGGGGTTGTCTGGGGTCCAAGGTGGAGGGTGGGGGGGGGGGGGGCTGTCCGGGGGGCTATTCGGGGGGCTGTCAGGGGTCCAAGGAGGAGGGTGGGGGGGTTGTCTGGGGGGCTGTACAAGGACCAAGGAGGAGGGTGGGGGGCTATCAGGGGGGCTGTCCGAGGTCCAAGGAGTATGGTGGGGGGTTGTGCAGGGTCCAAGAAGGAGGGGGGCTGTCCAGGGAGTTCCCAAACACAAAAAACTCTATAAACATTCTCAAGATACACCACAACCACAAAAAGACATCAACATCCATAAAAATAGACAATATATAAAAATAACTCAACTCCAATACTATACTACGGGTCTAGATAAAACAAACAACTAGAATAGATTAAATATTAAATCTTAGTAATATTAGTAAAAAATGTAACAGATCAATTTGTCCCACATCACCATCACCACCATCACCATCATCATCACCCTAGTCCTCTCCCTCATTGTCCCCATCATCATCCTCAGCCTCATCAACACCCTCCTCCTCACCCTCCTCCTCACCCTCACCACCCGCCTCGCCCTCCTCCTCTACCTCCTCTTCCGCATCAGACTCCTCATCATCATCATCGTCAGGCTGGACATCATCTGGACCACCACTAGAACTGTCACCTGGTGCACCATATATAGAACGTATCGACGACATATATTAATCAAAAGCTGGGCTGGCATAACAATCTATTTTAGAAGTAACTATAACACCATCATGTTGTGTTCTCATGTTCTTTGCTCGTTCAGTGACAATAAATTTGTACCAATTGATAACAATTGATTTATAGTCACGAACCATGGTATTATGACCAAAATCCAAAGCTCTTATTTCCTTAGAGACAGAGTCAGCAGACAAACTCAATACCTGCAATATAAATGACTATTAAACTTAATTAAATATTGATATAATTATTTTAAACAGTAATATTTTTACCTTCAATTTTAACTAAACAGAAAACTCTTTTCTATGAAAAGTCTCCCTCCTTATTAAATATAAAGAACGATGCTTTCTATTTATCATTGTTTTATGTTCCCTTTAGATAAAAAAATATGAGTATTTTAACAGATATATATGTAATATATACATATTCAATTTATTTACCTGATATAGTCATCGAACAAATCACATTTGAACGAAACTGTGTGATGTGCCATCTCCCTCTCTTCATGGCTTAATGTCTTCAATGTATATGATCCAGGAATTCCTCATGTTTGAGAAAGTGATGGAAAAATGGGTTCAATTTTCGCATACTATTCTTATTCATTTCTCATTGGTCTATTCATTCTTTTAGTAAGATCAGACAAATACATTGAGCAAAAATCCATACATTCTTGATCAATGTAACCGTTCACGATAGAACCTTCAGGATGATTCCTGTTTCAGACATAAGACTTTAATGTGTACATATTTCTTTCATTTGGATACATCCAACGAAATGAAACAGGTCCTCCGAGAAGTATTTCAGTTGGAATATGGACAGTCAGATGCATCATGCATGTGAAAAATGATGGAGGAAATATTTTCTCCAACTCACACAAAATTAATGGGGAATCTATCAAGATTTTTTAAAATAAAGACTTGGATAACTTCTTAGCACAAAGATCTCTAAACAAATGGCACAACCGAATAACATTCACCCTTACATTATTGGACAAAAGATGACGGATTGCTATTGGAAGCAACTCATGCAGTAAAATGTGATAATCATGAGTCTTCAAAGATTTTAGCTTCAAATCTATTCTGTTGACCCATTTAGATATGTTTCTTGAATATAAATTAGGAACTCTAATAGTCTCTAATACTTCTATAAATTGTTTTTTTTCATAGGTGTCATCACAAAAGAAGTACATGGAAGCTGCAATTTATTTTCACTGATACACACAAGATGCAATTCTGGTCTGATGCCCCAATCCACCAAGTCACACCGAGATCGTTAATCATCTCTTGTCTTCCCCTTTACATTTAGAAGAACCTAAAGCAACATTTCGAATATATTCTTTTAAATATGAATTACGTCTAAGCAATGACGTGACAAATTGGTTGAACAATAAGTAAAATCAAAAATGATAATCCTTTTACTCCAATTGTAATAGGTTTCAGTGGAAACATTCTTTCTCTTTTCAGATTTCATTTGACCCTTCCCGAATGAAAACTGAAATCTTTCAATTCATTAAGCACATCAGTTCCAGAGATACGCTGAGGTGGATCATTAGTCTCTAGGGTATTATCAAATCTTTAATGATTAATTTTATATGGATGATCCTTTGGCAAGAATCGTTGATGTCCCATAAAACTAAAACTACAATGATGTTTCAGTCTTCTGGATCGTGTATTCTTCATACAAACTAGACATGACAGTTTTCCCTTCATGCTCCATCCAGACATCATTGGATAAGCCGGAAAATCATTGATCGTCCACATAAGCGCATCACGCATTTGAAATATGTCTTTCAAACATGCATCGTATGTGTGCACACCCACATCCCAAAGAAGTTTCAACTCTTTTATTAAAGATTGAATGTATACATCAATATCAATGTTGGGATAAGAAGGACCAGATATGAGTATACTCATGAAAGTGAAAGGTTTTTTCATACACAACCACGAGGAAAGATTATAAATGTGTATAAAAACTAGACTTGTGTTGTGCGAAGTAATCATCTTCCCAAATGGATTAAAACCGTCGCATGAAAGACCCAGCCTCACATTACGCACGTCAGCTACAAAATCAGGATGTCGAGCATGAAATCTCTACCATACAAATCTATCTGTAGGATAAACCAACTCATCATTAGTCTTCTTTCTCTTGGTATCATTACATCTCATTTTTATTGATATTTCATCAGACATAAAAAGATTCTGGAGTATAGGGATCAATGGAAAGTGCCACATTACTTTTTTTGGAATGAGGGATGGTGTTCCATCAATTTTTGACTTCAAACGGGATGTGAAACATTTTATACAATCATTTCGTTCAGCGGTTTCCTTCCAGAATAAACTGTAATCTTTCGGGCAAGCATGAATTTTGTTTATTTAAAATCCAAGTTCCTCAACTAACTTCCATTCCATATAGTGGTTTGAGGGAATATCTTCATCATCTGGAAGTAAATCCTTCAAGAGGATAACAATGTAATCGATTGCTGTATTAGAAATCCCATACATAGTTTTCCCATGAAACAATCGGATTAAAAAATCTATCTTTTTCATTTTATCGCATTGTCGATATACTAGAGTTGTGGAAGCATAATTTAATTTTTTCACCCTATAAATATCATCATTTTAACTAAATGCATCATCTTTCCTCATATCGAAGTCTTCTTGAGTTGAAATCCTTTCTTTTCATAATGAAGAATAAATGGAAACTAATCATCTAATAAATTTTCCATTCTAGTCCTTTCATTTCGATCATCACCAATTTGAGATTTCATTTTCTCCCCATTGTGATACCACACAAAGTAGTTTTCTTGATTACCATATTTGTTTATGTGGTAGCTTACTTCTTCGTGGCTCAGCCAAGGTCTACCAACACAATTGGAACATGGGTAGTTTATGCAACCACTATCTGAAGCATTGTGAAATGAAAAATCTATAAAGCTCTCCAAATTGTTTTGAAAATCGCTTGAGATCCGATCAGTTTCATACATCCAACTTCTGTCCATTCTGTAAAAAGAATTTATATAAGTCATTTTGTCATAAACAATTCAATAGGATTGAAATTTAATAGAATATACATTTAAGTAAACGATAAAGTAAGAAGTTTCTAGTCGATGTAGTGAAATATTAGAATAATGTAAAAAACAAGTACTCAAAAATTAAATTAAAATTTATTTATATTCATTTTCATTAGGTCTATAAGAGGCACATGCCTCACATCCCATTATGTGTTATAGGCATCCCAAATCATTCACTCATGTTTAATAACTCATTATTGGCACCTCTATGGTCATACCTTTCATTACCCAATTACTTCCCCAAGTCAAGCGCACCCCATGGGTGAATAAATTTTAGGATTCTACACTAATAGGTTGTTCAAGGCTTGTAAAAAGATTTAATTTCATAAAGTATAGACAAAAACATTTATTTTTAAATTTGAGATTAATAATAAAGTATGTCAATGATAACAACATTACTGAATTAAACTTGTGACTTATCTAACATTTTTATAGATGTCTACACATGCCAGCATGGATAGTGAAAAGCACCCCACCCTCATAAAAGTGAGTATTGGCCAAGAAGGACACATAATATACAACGTACAATGAGAACCATAATAAATTGAACCTAAAGTTATATTTGTATATTCATCTTGGGGGAAATGGAATATATGATCTTGGTTAACTGATGAATTCAAAAGCTCGTATTCCATATGTTGGACACTATCTAAGGTAAGAAATCATGTGAGGATGGGTATACATCATTCAATTTCTTACATGCTAGTTAGAATGAAGGATTGAATTAATGACATGATTTCAATGATTAAATGAGGGTAGAGGTTACATAGGATGTGTAAACAGAATGATTAAATAAGGGTAGAGGTTTCATACACTGTGCATGGTGGGGGAGTCTGAGCTGATTTAGAAGCTAAAATAAATTCTCATCATATGTATTAATAAGAAACATCAACATCAAAAGAAATTCCAAATAAAAAAGGACTAAAAACATCAAACATTTCAAGAATTCACTACTATGCATGGTTTATCCACATGTTTAGTAGTAATTATATGTCTTAATCATGAACCACCTCCAAAGATCCTAGTTTTCACCAATAAACATAAGGTAAATATCTCAAAATATATTTAAAACAACTCATTAATAGGCTCAAAACGTAAATATAATCTTGAACCAACCATGGAATCTCTTTCACAACACATTCTCACACACCAGTTATCTCATGTGTTACTAAATACTAAACATATTCACATAACAAGTGTAATATAACAAATTACATTACACAATACTTATTAAAAAATTATCATTTTAATAAAACACTTTCCTCAATATTAAATCATTTCTGAAATATCTTTCAAAACCCATTTTAAATTACCTATGTTTGCCTTTACCAACGGTTTTATGAAACCATTGGTAATGGCCTCCTTGATGAACCATTGGTATTGGAGTGTTGGGAAAACCCATATTTCCAGTAGTGGATTCCACTAGATGAGGTATGAGTCCACTAGTTAATCATAAATCTATATTTTCCCATATAACTATCTAAGTCACCATGACTAGTCAAAAGAGGTGAGTAAGATAATGATGTTATGAGGATCACAATTAGGATCCTTATCAATATCAATCATATTATTCAGACCTCAAATCATATCTCAATCTCACCCAAATCTCCATCAATGTGAATAATCCCATTTTCAACATCCATCAATTGTAATTACAAGAATTGAGAAAGTTACATTAATGAATTATTACAATTCATAATCTTCATAAAGTTCCAACTGAGTGGTAAACAATCTTCAATTCAATTCAAAAACCCTTATTTAATTCAATATTTAGAAAGGTTATCTATACCAACTTCCTTCCAAAAACTAACATGTAATTCTAAACAGGCCTTTAAAAAAACATTTATTTCAAAACATCCCAAAGGCATTAAAGGATGTTTTACAATTAAAAATTCTCAATATTAATTCAAAAAATGGGATTACAACCTATTTCCACATGAATAAATATCTAATTTAAAATTACCAAGAAAATCTCATTTAAAAAAAATCATTCAAAGAGGGTTCATTGTCATTTAACAAATTAAATCATTTGAAACTACTTAGAAAACATTAAATAGGTCAACTCATTTCATGCAAATCAATTTATTTCATTATTTGAATAAAAACTCAAGACAAAGACTCAATTTTACCAATTCATTCTTTAAATATTCTTTGAAAATAAATCTAAACAGTCATGGAATTAAATAATTCCTAAATACTTGAAAGATGTCCAAATTATAGTCATCAAATTGATTAATTGTTTAATTCAATGAGAATAGGGTTAAATAATATTTTACAATGAATTTCAAGGAAAACATTCATAGAAACTTTTCTAAAAATTAATAGACACATATAAATAAATTTCCAAGTAAAAATTAATTACAAGATGAAGAAAAAGCATAAAAACACATACTCTGAAAATCTGGAATCCAACCGCAATGAATTTGAGATGTTTCATCTTCGATGGAGGGTTAAAGATTTAATTAATTAAATGGATTGGAATGGAGAATGTCTTGGTTAAAACAAAACAGAAAAAAATATATACACATAAAAATCAAAATTTAAAACTAAAATATTAGATGAATAACAATAAAAACAAGGTAGCACTTAAATATTTTATGTGTATAAAGAAGAAAATACCTTATTTAAGATGAATGGGATGGAGTTTTAGCAGTTCAGATGGGGGAAGTCAAGTGAAGAGTGGTTTGGATGATGGAAGTCAAGAGAGGAGTGCTGCAGATTTAGGGTTCTGTCTCTCTAATGGGGGAGAGGAGCGGCCCGATTGTTTTCGGGGTAAACCATTGCCAACGGTTTTTAAAAACTGTTGGGAAAGGGGTCCCCTTTACCAACAGTTCTACTGAACCGTTGGTAAAGGGTGTCCTGAACCTTCTTTACCAACAGTTTAAGCAAATCGTTGGTAAATAAGCATGGGGAAAACCTCCCATTATAGTTGTGATCATAAGCCTCTATCACCTGAAGCTTCCCCACCCCTGTCCTCTTTCTATAACAGCTTTTGGTGGACCGTCTGGGGGTGGTGGTGGTGGTACCTCATACCTCCTCCCACCGTCTTATGCTCTACCTACTCCCCTACCACTTCAACCTCCCTGCGGACTAACCTATTTGATCCTCTACCTCAGTGTCCCCTCGACTGTCTGTTAGATGTCTGTATAGTGGGTCGGGCAGTCTCAAGCTAAGTGTACCTACCCACTGCATTAGAATAACAACCTTCTCCTCTACTGGTGTCCACCGCATGTGGGGAATCACACTACTGATCCAGTATTTCGGGGTCGTCCTCTAGAGTGTCAAGCCCCACCATCTCCCTACCACACCCAATAGAAGGATAATTTCTAGAACTTCCATATGGTTTGGTTGTGTCTTTACCAGGTGGAAGACTCATGCCACTACCTACATCCAATCCTTAGCTACCTGAGGATCTGTCTCACCTAAAAACCCCAGAGGTATCTTTATAAGGACCTAGCCTTAAACCTTACTTAATCTTAAGTTATTACAAGATTACACATTTAGGATCTTTTCAGGTTTAGAGTTTTATATAATTAGATCATAAAACTTGCATTACATTCCACATTTAAACAAATTGGTTACATAAAAGATAGTATTCATTTTTTCCCATCAACGGAAACATATTTAAAAATAAAGCATGGATTCTTTCTTGAAAATGCCTTGACACTATCATCATATCATGTACCTTTCCCTTGACCTGTGAAAATTTTTTCAAAAAAACTTGGGATGAGCATAAAAAGATCAGTAAGGGATATAAAAATATTGAAAGGAAACATGAGTTCATATATACATAAGAATGAAATCATACTTTACCCATAAAACATACGCACTTTAACATACCTCATCAAATCATGAATAAATCATAGAAATCATAAGATATAAAAGGTAACTTGAGGCATTCATAACATTCTTACGTAGGGAGTAACCCTCTTGGTTACGTTTGGAATACCCACCACAGTATATTCCCTAAATCTCTTCGAAGAAACCTTAACGTTTCACTACTTCACGTTACCCAATGCATTGGAGAGCTATATCGGGCTCACCCGCCCTTAGTTTATCACGGAACCACTCGTCTTCATAATAATGCCCAAGAACCATAACATAATCGTGTCCCATAAAACATGCATAAAGGAAACATAACATTTCCACCTTTTAATCACAAGATATCAATACAACACATTGATATAAAAACATTATGAAAACCATTTTCAATACTAAAATAAAAGAAAAGTAAAACATGGTATTTATTTTTCTTAAAAAAAAGGTATGGCTTGTAGAGGAAGCCGAAACTCAAATAATGGTCATGGCGGCAGAGAAGTCGTTGTCGCCGCATACATACGACAAAAACATTCCCTTTTGTTGTTTAGTAAAACGCTTCATATAAAAAAGATTCCTTTTGGATAAATGTAAAAGTCAAAGGGTTTTATACACCGTATAAAAGAAAGTTGTGTATAAAACAAAATATTCCTCAATGAAAGGAGATTGAGACGAAGTCCCATACAAAGACGGTATCCTTGGATTAAGGATAAATCAATTACATAATTATGTGTGACAAATGAATACACGAAATATAAGTGGTTATTAAGTGTAAAACAATCAGATGACATTCACACATAATCATAGAACGACATATTCGAGGTGTACAAGTTTTTCCCAAATAATCAAAATTTGGTTAAGGAGTTCCCTTGCAAAAATTCGACAGCCTAACGGCGTCACTTCCAAATTCAGAAAAAGAGTTGATGAGAGATAAAAAGGGTATCTCATCACTTGTTCATAAAATTTACATCAATAAGTATATATAATAACATATCCCAACATAATATTATGTGAATTAAAATACATAACAAAATAAGTCTTTTAAAAAGAGGAGGGTGAAAGGTTCCCTTACCGACTTGGGTAACTTTTGAAACGTACACCCCATTAAAGAAGGGTCATACAATAAATATGTAAATACCCATAAATGAAATTATATTACACAAAGAGTATAATAATGGGTAGTACATACACAACTTAAAGGAAATGGTGGCAAATTTTTCATAAATCTCACGGGAAAAAAAGTGAGATGAAAAATCCCTTACGAAAACTTGGCAGCCTAACGTCGCCACTCAAAACTTCCAAAATGGATTGATGAGAGAGAATAGGGTCTCTCATCATATGAACATAAAAATTACAGTAGGAGTAATATAAAATAACATCCCAATAACAAGAAATATTAAATTTAAAAGGAATGACATAAAAGAGTGTACTTAAAAAGAAAGAGAGGAGTAGGATCCCTTACCTCAAGTCCGACTTGTCTTGTTCATTTATTTGTATTCCTGAATAATAAACTTTGGTCAATTTATAATTGCCTAAGTAACTCCTTTAAATATTATTATTTAGTTAATATCACATATTATAATGTTATAATAATTGTTTAATAATGTTAGTTTATATCAGACGTTTTTGCCGATGTTTGGTACATGAGTCAAAAATGAACTTGTTTGAAAAAATGATTGTCCATTTAGTTATAAGTAAATAATTTCCAGAATAGTATTAATGATTAAAATATCATATATATCCAGTAAATATTCATTTTATACTATTCCATATCATTTGGAGATAAAAAATGAAAAGCACCGTTCATGGAGACGGCAGGCCGTACGTATGCATGAACGCTACTTTCATTTTTTCTTTGTCATATTAATGGAATTAAAAATAAATGATATATATATATATATATAAATTATAATTCCAGTATAATATATATGTTATATAGGTCACATATTTTCATTAATTGAATTCTTTATACATTCCATGTATTGCATGTACGAGTCCCATCACTTGAGGGGTCGGTAGTCCACACTTCCTCATATGAAATTATCGCATTTACACAACATGAAAAGAATAAAGGCATGGTTTAAATATAAAATACAGAAGCATATAGTAAAAATAAATACCATATATATCATATATAAAATACAGTGACATCATAATGTCCACCTTTAAAGGTGTTAAAAGAATATTGAACAATCATCGTTTCGTGAGGCAGAAAATCGCCAACCATAGAAACAATATGTTCTTTAACCATTAGACGAAGGTGTGTGTAAGTGTAGCTAGAATAATTCTTATAAAAACATCCTATTATATTTAATATACTGGAGTTGTTACAAAAGAAATGAATAAATATAGTTTAGGGTGTTGGAGAAGCAAAATAAAACAAAAGGACTCAAGTGAAGACATTACCTTAAAATCGGGTAACTCCCTTTGGTTTGAGCTCAAAGGCTTCCTTGGGAAGACTTATGACCAAATTAAGGATTCAAGGAGTAATAGAGGGATTTGGAGAGACAAAATGGGTAGGGTTTGGCCGAGCCAAAGGCTTTGAAAGTGTGGGTAAGGAGGTAGAGGTGGGGGGCCTTTTATAAGAGGAGGGGAGGGGCACTCTTGGAAAGTAAAGAAATGTTACTTTATTTTAGAATGCATTTCGGATTTTAATGGTCCCACATTGATGTGTTTCGAGGATAAGGTGATAAGGGTTTTAAATCCACTGATCTAATAGGTTTTGGACATGTGTAGGTCTTAGATTTTACATTATCTTTCCATTTTATTTAAATCGTTAAATAATGAGGTCATCACTACATCATCATGATGTCATAAATAATTTAATTTATTTAATGTATAAAAATTATAAAAACATACTATTATGTATGAAATATTTTTATCTTTAAAATGACTATTTATAGTCAAAAATATGACGTGTATAACCCCATGTAAAAATTGTTTTAGTAAAACATCTCATGTTTGTGTCATTTTTACTTTAACATTAAATAAAAAGGTATTTATGTCATTTTCCAATCAAACTGGCTCCATGGGGTCCCCAAGTTGACCCATGGATTTTATTGGTCGTCCATGACATATCCAATGAGGGTAGGACATGTTTCTAGGTCATTTCATATTATTAAAACATTATTTTTACCTTAAACTACACTAATTACCTCTAATCGCAATTAAAAACTTAATAAGTTACTATTCACCAAAAAAATATTCTAATCCCATTGAACCACATTTTACTTCTTAATGAAAACCATGTATGTTGTATTTTTGAAATTCAAAACACAAAGATGGAAAAATTTCATTTAAACGAAAAATCAGTTTTTATAAGTACCACTAAGTGGTTTCACTATTCATCAAAAATTGAATTTTTTCAGAAAATTACCAAAATTTAACCCTGAACTATATTTGATATTATGAATTAAGAAATTATGTTTATTTTACAAAATTCAAAACATATAAGTTGCATTAATTAATTTAATAATTAATTCCCGCTGTCAAAACAAATAGCGTGTTTTTATGAAACAAAATGTATCAAAAGATTGCCACTAGTTTAAGTCCGATTTCAAAGTGAAATTAATTCCAACGACCACTATTGGATTAAATGGTAAAAATATATTCTAATTTCACTTTAAACCCAATTAAAAAGATAATCTAATCATATAAATAAATTAGATTAAAAAGAGGTTTTGAATTAAAATACAACATTTTTCACTATTCATTAAAAATTGAACTTTTTCGGAAAAATACCAAAAATATACACAAAGTAAATTTTGATGTCCCGATTCCAAAGAAGAATTTTATTTTTTCAAATATAACACATAAAATTTTCAAAAAGTAGATTTAAAAGATGTTCTCCATCAAAAGGCGGTTAATCGACCTTTTAATGAATATTAGAATGTTTACGCTTAAAATTGGATTCATTCGCATTTTTAATCCTCTAACATTTATTGTAAAGAGTAAAAATATTTGACAAACATATATAATAATTTTGTAGTTAGTTATGCTCATTCCCACATTTATGACGGCTAGGCGTTAACTACCATTTAAAATATTATTATATTTTTATTAGAGTGCAACACAAGATTCTCAATAAACTCATTGTTGCGTATTGGGTACGCCATCGTGCATAGCATCCCCTTTAAAGTAATATTAATATTTTATTCAAAAATATGGATAAATATGAAAATGTCATATTCTTTATTTACCTGGGGTGTTACATCCTTCCCCCATTTTGGGAATTGCGTCCTCACAATTTTTAAAATTGGGCATGGAAACTTCATTGAAAATCCCACATCGGAACAATAGTCAGTAAAAAAATCACATTAAAATAAAGAAAGAGAAGTACAAAGGTCACCCGAGTTTACCCACACTAGGATTCCATGTAGGAAAACATGGACATGGAGGAGAAAACATAGGGTCATGTTCTAATGGAGAGTGATAGAAAACATGTTTAGGAGAAAGTTAACCACAAGAAAATCACAAACTTGTGATGGGTTAAACGGTATTCGATTCCCCAGTAGGAAAAGTTAATAGACAACATTTTTGTTTTAAGTTACTTTTTATTGAGGAATTTATTCATAAGGAAACATAATCACTTATCATGTTGAATTTCAACTTTTATTAGATTCCTTACACAAACTCATATTTTCTCCAAAAGACGAGTATTTAGGAAGACTTGTTCACATTAAGAGTACTATAATCAACTTCTAGAGAATCATCTAATCCACAAAAGAGAACTATATACTTCCCATGTCTTTAGACTTTAACCAAAACCAAAACCAAAAAGGTTAGTACAAGATTAGATAATCCAGAAAAGGATAACCCTTTATAAAAATAAAATCTATTCTCAATCTCCAAAATTTCTCCAACAAAACCCAAAGTTCAACGAGGACCATCCGATAAACAATTTGTCCATAAAATTCTTCAAAATAAACCAAACTAAGATTGAAACCCAAATATTTGAAGGATTTAGTCACATAGTCTTCCAATTCAAATCATAACATTTATCTCCAAACAACATCAGTTGCTCTTAATGTCTCGTATTGAAAAGTAATTAACCTAATCACATATCCTCCATGATAGGTTAATAAATTTCCATAGATAACCCAAAATCAACTTACTCTTAATTCATAAAATCATCTAACTAAAAATAATCAGTCAAACTAACCAGGGACTTCGCGTAGTCCAGTGGTAGGTGTTAAATACCAGTCGCACTTTGGTTGTGGGTTCGATTCCCGTAGCTTTGTCCGACGTGATGAGTTGTCACACGGTCTGCGTGTTGTACTTTTTATAAAACTCCAAAAATAACCCTGACATGTTTTAACCTCAATAGTTTCCTTATACCTCTCATTTTCATCCAAATTCGTTACGATCTCAACATCTTAATTCCTTAAATATTATTTCACCACCATAAGATAAAATAAAATGATTCCCAAAATGAATAACATCATACCTTGATCATGGCATCCACTTGGTTTCATCGTCATCTTGCACACGTAGGTAGAAGTCCCAGGCATTACAACAATGATTTAGAGATCCTTCAAAATCATTTTCTTCCTCCATCCAAATACACCTTGTACAACATGGGTCATATGGGTGTTCACAGAAAAATAGTTTTGGAAAATAATCATGTATGACATATAATTCCAAAAATCTGATAAAACATGATTTCTATAAAATAGTTAGACAGAATTTGAGTTGAAACTTTCTATTATTGGTCCTTTTAAAATACCATAAGTATGTGCTAAGAGAATATATTTTAAAATAAAATATAAATAGGTTGCGCAAGGGTCTCCTTCCTCAGCACCATTTTTAAAATCATAATATGCTTCAAATTCTTGTGATAAGGTAAAATATTTGAAAATACCTTGATAATATTTACCTTTCTTGAAAATATGAGAATATTGTGAAAATAGTATTTGTCTAAAAAAAACCCATGATCCACGATGATAACGAGGTATAGTGGAGGTGTTTGATATCTCAAACAACTTCTTCCAAGTGAGTTGTATGCTAGAAAAAGTTTCACAATCATCCGAACATGACTTTGCAATAATTATTGCAAGCATGTCATCAGGAAGAGATAGGAATGTCGTTTGAGATCCTTCTCCTTCCATTCGTAACCGAATTTACTTGACCTGAAAAAAGTTATAAAACAAGGATCTCACTGAAATAATAGATATAGGGACTAATCATGTGTCTAACAAAAACTCCTAATCCCTAAAGTTGTCTAAACCGACCTCTGATACCAACTATAAGGCCCCAGCCTTAAACCTTACTTAATCTTGAGTTATTACAAGATTACACATTGAGGATCTTTTCAGGTTTAGAGTTTTAGATAATTAGATCATAAAACTTGCATTACATTCCACATTTAAACAAATTGGTTATATAAAAGATAGTATTCATTTTTTCCCATCGACGGAAACATATTTAAAAATAAAGCATGGATTATTTCTTGAAACTACCTTGACAATATCATCATATCATGTACCTTTCCCTTGATCTGTGAAAAACATTTTGAAAAAAACTTGGGATGAGCATAAAAAGCTCAGTAAGGGATATAAAAATATTGAAAGGAAACATGAGTTCAAATATACATAAGAATGAAATCATACTTTACCCATAAAACATATGCACTTTAACATACCTCATCAAATCATGAATAAATAATAGAAATCATATGACATAAAAGGTAACTTGAGGCATTCATATCATTCTTACATAGGGAGTAACCCTCTTGGTTACGTTTGGAATACCCACCATAGTATATTCCCTAAATCTCTTCAGAGAAACCTTAACATTTCACTCCTTCGCGTTACCCAATGCATTGGAGAGCTATATCAGGCTCACCCTACCTTAGTTTATCACGGAACCACCCGTCTTCATAATAATGCCCAAGAACCACAACATAATCGTATCACATAAAACATGCATAAAGGAAACATAACATTTCCACCTTTCAATCACAAGATATCAATACAACACATTGATATAAAAACATTATGAAAACCATTTTAAATACCAAAATAAAATAAAAGTAAAACATGGTATTTATTTTTATTTAACAAAAAGGTATGCCTTGTAGAGGAAGCCGAAACTCAAATAATGGTCACGGCGGCAGAGAAGTCGTTGTTGCCGTATACGTATGACAAAAACATTCCCTTTCGTCGTTTAGTAAAACGCTTCATATAAAAAAGATTCCTTTTGGATAAACGTAAAAGTCAAAGGGGTTTATACACCGTATAAAAGAAAGTTGTGTATAAAACAAAATATGCATCAATGAAAGAAGATTGAGACGAAGTCCCATACAAAGACGGTATTCTTGGATTAAGGATAAATCAGTTACATAATTATGTGTGACAAACGAATACACGAAATATAAGTGGGTATTAAGTGTAAAACAATCAGAGGACATTCAAACATAATCATAGAATGACATATTCAAGGTGTACAAGTTTTTCCCAAATAATCAAAATTGGGTTAAGGAGTTCCCTTGCAAAACTTCGACAGCCTAACGGCGTCACTTCCAAATTCAGAAAAAGAGTTGATGAGAGATAAAAAGGGTATCTCATCACTTGGTCATAAAATTTACATCAATAAGGATATATAAGAACATATCCCAACATAATATTATGTGAATTAAAAGACATAACAAAATAAGTCTTTTAAAAAGAGGAGGGTGAAAGGTTCCCTTACCGACTTGGGTAACTTTCGAAACGTACACCCCATTGAAGAAGGGTCATACAATAAATATGTGAATACACATAAATGAAATTATATTACAAAAAGAGTATAATAATGGGCATTACGTACACAACTTAAAGGAAATGGTGGCAAATATAGCATAAATCTCACGGGAAAAAAAGTGAGATGAAAAATCCCTTACGAAAACTCAGTAGCCTAACGGCGCCACTCAAAACTTCCAAAATGGATTGATGAGAGAGAATAGGGTCTCTCATCATATGAACCTAAAAATTACAGTAGGAGTAATATAAAATAACATCCCAATAACAAGAAATATTATCTTTAAAATGAATGACATAAAAGAGTGTACTTAAAAAGAAAGAGAGGAGTAGGATCCCTTACCTCAAGTCCGACTTGTCTTGTTCGTTTCTTTATATTCCTGAATAATAAAATTTGGTGAATTTATAATTTCCTAAGGAACTCCATTAAAGATTATTATTCAGTTCATATCACATATTATAATGTTATAATAATTGTTTAATAATGTTAGTTCATATCAGACGTTTTTACCGATGTTTGGTACATGAGTCAAAAATGAACTTGTTTGAAAAAATGATTGTCCATGTAGTTATAAGTAAATAATTTCCAGAATAGTATTAATGATTAAAATATCATATATATCCAGTACATATTCATTTTATACTATTCCATATCATTTGGAGATAAAAAATGAAAAGCACCGTTCATGGAGACGGTAGGGCGTACGTACGCATGAACGCTACTTTCATTTTTTCTTTGTCATATTAATGGAATTAAAAATAAATGATATATATATATATATATTATAATTCTAGTATAATATATATTTTATATAGGTAACATATGTTCTTTAATTTCATTATTTATACATTCCATGTATTTCATGTACGAGTCACATCACTTGAGGGGGCGGTAGTCCACACTTCCTCATATGACATTATCGCATTTACACAACATGAAAAGAATAAAGGTATGGTTTAAATATAAAATACAGAAGCATATATTAAACATAAATACCATATATATCATATATAAAATACAGTGACATCATAATGGCCACCTTTAAAGGTGTTAAAAGAATATTGAACAATCATCGTTTCATGAGACAGAAAATCACCAACCACAGAAACAGTATGTTCTTTAACCATTAGATGAAGGTGTGTGTAATTTTAGCTCAAATAATTCTTATAAAAACATCCTAGTATATTTAATATACTGTATATTTTACAAAATAAATGAATAAAAAGAGTTTAGGGGGTTGGAGAAGAAAAATAAAACAAAAGGACTCAAGTGAAGACATTACCTTAAAATCGGGTAACTCCCTTTGGTTTGAACTCAAAGGATTCCTTGGGAAGACTTATGCCCAAAGTGAGGCTTCTAAGAGTTATAGAGGGATGTGGAGAGACAAAATGGGCAGGGGTTGGCCGAGCCAAAGTCTTTGGAAGTGTGGGTAATGAGGTAGAGGTGGGGGCCTTTTATAAGAGGAGGGGAGGGGCACTCTTGGAAAGTAAAGAAATGTTACTTTATTTTAGAATGAGTTTCGGATTTTAATGGTCCCACATTGATTTTTTTCGAGGATAAGGTGATAAGGGTTCGAAATCCACCCATACAATAGGTTTTGTACATGTGTAGGTCTTAGATTTTACATTATCTTTCCATTTTATTTAAATCGTTAAATAATGAGGTCATCATTGCATCATCATGATGTCATAAATAATTTAATTTATTTAATGTCTAAAAATTATAAAAAAAATACTATGATGTATGAAATAGTTTTATATTTCCAATGAATATTTATAGTAAAAATTATGACTTGTATAACCCCATGTAAAAATTGTTTTAGTAAAATATCTCATGTTTGTGTCATTTTTACTTTAACATTAAATAAAAAGGTATTTATGTCATTTTCCAACAAAAGTGGCTCCATGGGGTCCCCAAGTTGACCCATGGATTTTATTGGTAGTCCATGACACATCCAATGAGGGTAGGACATGTGTCCCGGTCATTTCATATTATTAAAACATTATTTTTACCTTAAACTACACTAATTACCTCTAATCGCGATTAAAAACTTAATAAGTTACTATTCACCAAAAAATTATTATAATCCCATTGAACCACATTTTACTTATTAATGACAACCATGTATGTTGGATTTTTGAAATTCAAAACACAAAGATGGAAAAATTTCATTTAAACGGAAAATCCGTTTTTATAAGTACCACTTAGTGGTTTCACTATTCATAAAAAATTGAAGTTTTTCAGAAAATTACCAAAAATTCACCCTAAGCTATATTTGATATTCTGAATTCAAAAATTATTTTTATTTTACAAAATTAAAAACATATAAGTTGCTTTAATTAATTTAATAATTAATTTCCGCTGTCAAAACAAATAGCGTGTTTTTATGAAACAAAATGTATCAAAAGATTGACACTAGTTTAAGTCCGATTTCAAAGTGAAATTAATTCCAACGACCACTATTGAATTAAATGGTAAAAATATATTCTAATTTCACTTTAAAAATAATTAAAAAGATAATATAATCATATAAATAAATTAGATTAAAAAGAGGTTTTGAATTAAAATACAACATTTTTCACTATTCATTAAAAATTGAACTTTTTCGGAAAAATACCAAAAATTTACACAAAGTAAATTTTGATGTCTCGATTCTAAAGAAGAATTTTATTTTGTCATATATAACACATAAAATTTTCAAAAAGTGGATTTAAAAGAGGTTCTCCATCAAAAGGCGGTTAATCGACCTTTTAAAGAATATTAGAATGTTTATGCTTAAAATTGGATTCATTCGCATTTTTAATCCTCTAACATTTATTGTAAAGAGTAAAAATATTTGACAAACATATATAATCATTTTGTAGTTAGTTCTGATCATTCCCAACATTATGATGGCTAGGCATTAACTACCATTTAAAATAATATTATATTGTTATTAGAGTGCAACGCAAGATTCCCAAGAAACTCATTGTTGCGTATTGGGTACGCCATCGTGCATAGCATCCCCATTAAAGTAATATTAATATTTTATTCACAAATATGGATAAATATGAAAATGTCATATTCTTTATTTACATGGGGTGTTACAATCTTCCTCTGGAACTCATGCAACGTTCTCAATTTTAGTTCATCCTCTACTGGAAAACATAGTTGGAAATGCTGCTCTACAGATGGAAATGCCTCTGGTACACCACCTGGAGGTTCTATCTCTGGAACTGGTCCGTGAATTGATTCCTCATCACTCAATAGACCATAATCATGATTCCTCATTGGAATACTTGCTGGTTGTATATGTGGAGACATCATAAGAGAATTTAAGATGGACTGAGGTTAGTTAAGTTATACCTTTTGAGCTGACTCAATGAAATCAAGAGAAAAACATTTCCAAAACAAATGAAACCGGTGATTTTGTGTACCGAGTCAAAAAATTGAATTCATGGTTTTGTTGTATGGATATGTGGACCTCCACACCAACACTGGACTCCCTGTCCTGAAATCCCAACTCAAAACACTTAACACTATTTCCTCATAAAAAATATATACTCTTATTTCTTCTAGTATAATCGATCGCCCTCTAATACCAATTTGTAACGACACATCCCATAGGACCTATGTCGTGACTAACCCATGCCCTCTATCCATAGGCCAGGGGCTGGTGACTAGCACCAAAAAGGCATTTCCCAAAAGGGAAGGCATTGCCTTTCAACCTACACACACACACACACGTAGCCCATACTGCAAAAAGTAAACTGAAACTAGAACCAACAACAAGTACAAGTACTACATAAAGTAAAATGGTTTGGAATACAAACAAAACTGAAAGGAAAGTACAAAAAAATAAGTACAAGTTCAGGAGGTCATCCTCTAAGGATCCTACATTAAGGGTTGGTAAAGCTCACTATTGGATGTCATTTCAGCACACCATGTCTATCGATCCACCTCTTAGATTCATTTAGCCCTGGCTCCCCAAAGTCTCAGTCAAAGTTGTCTGTCATCTGAAAAGACACAACAGGTGCAGGTGAAGCTCACATAGGGGTGAGTATAACAATACTCAATAGGGACCCTGAGACCAACTCAGGTCTCACAGAAATCCACAATGGAAAATACCACAAAGTAAGATCTCAAAGTAAAGCACAAAGAAAAAGACATAGCTCACACTAGGAATAGCTTAAGTACAGATGTAAAGATGATTAGTCTTAAAGCTAAATCATATTATTCTATTGAGAGGCTTTTTTTTATTCACAAAGGGTCTCTATGTTGTTGATCCATGAAGGGTTTCTCTACTACTAATCCATGATGGGTCGCTCTATGGATGATCCACAATGGGTTGTGCTACTGCTGATCCATGAAGGGTATCTCTCATGTTGATCCACAGAGGGTCAATATATGGCTGATACATGAAGGGTCTCTCTCATGTTGATCTAGAAAGGGTCACTCTCATGATGATCCATGAAGGTTCTCTATGTTACTGATCCACAAAGGATGGCTTTCATGCTGATCCACGAATGGTTGCTTTATTGTTGATTCACGAAGGGTTTCTCTATTGCTGATCCAAGAAGGGTCGCTCCTCATCCTTTACGTCACAGCCAGCCACTGGATTCCCGCACTTAGCACGCTTGATTCTAGGAGTATATAATCCTCAATCAATTGGTTGTAACTCAACTTCAAGTAATTCCCACATAGAGTAACCCAAAGGACCTTCTCTTTATAAGGGTCCCAATGCAATAGACGATGCGTTGAATAGACGCTCAGTTGGTAAGATATGGGAATTTTTGTAAAACAGTCTGGTTGGATTCGAGCCCGATCCAACCCAGTCATACACCTACCTCAACCAAAAATCACGTAGAGTATCTCAAAAGGACCGCCTTATCTAAACGGTCCTCCTATCATAGAGGATGCATCAATTGGATGCACAGTCTAAAAGAAATGACCCTTTCTGTAAACAGGGGTTGGTTGCATCTTGGCTCGGTCTGACTTTCTCAGACCAATTAGAGTATGCCAAAAGGATCTCCATATAACAAGGGTCCCAACTCCACTGAAAGTGCATCAATCAGATGCCCGATTTGAGAGATATAGGTGTTTTTGTAAACAGGGGTCAATTGCATCTGGACCCACACTACTACAAATATGGCCTTTATCAGCACCAAAAAAGGGCATTAACAGTGCTAAAAAAAGCATTGTTAATCGAGGTGAACATAAAAGTGGGTTCCTTTTATCAGTGCTCAGAAAATCGCTGATAATGGCCCCTTTTATCAGCACTAAAAAAGCACTTATAAAAGGGGCCTTTTATCAGCGCGAAAAAAGTGCTGATAAAATGGTCCATTTTTTTGCGTTTTTTTAGAACTGATAAAATATCCCTTTTATCAATGCTTTTAAAAAGAACTGATAAAAGTTAAAAAAAATATTACAAATAAATAAAATAAATATTTTTTCAATTCTGGGGGGCTTCAACAGCGCTTGAAGCCCCCCTTTAACAGCGCCCCACCCCCCATGGTAGCCCATGCATGCCCCAGCCAGCTCCACCAAGCCTCATCCCCTTTAAGAGAACTCCCATCCCCCTTTTAACAGTTGTAGATTATTCCCCCCACCTGCACGCACGACATGCCCCCCCAAGATTTGAACTTGAGGCCCGTTGCCTGCGCGCCTAAGCCTTTACCACTCCACTATATTGTTTTTCTCTTCATTTATTAATATATCC
This sequence comes from Viscum album, assembly GCA_963277665.1. Lineage (NCBI taxonomy): Eukaryota > Viridiplantae > Streptophyta > Magnoliopsida > Santalales > Viscaceae > Viscum > Viscum album. Next base: position 333,919,257 of record OY728128.1, read on the forward strand.
ATTTATTTATTTATACATTTAGTTATATTTACTCATATATTAATATATATATTCGTATATATATTTAGTTATATTATTATATATATATATTCATATATTAATATATATATATATATATATATTAACATATATATACTTATATTAATATATATATAGTTATATTAATATATATTTATTTAGTCATATTAATATATATATATATATATAGTTATATTAATATATATGTATATTACTATATATTTATATCTTTTTATATAAATTTTTTTAGTTATAATTTTTTATCCGTATATTTATTTGTATATTAATATATATTTATAAGATTAGTTTTAAATAAATTTATAAAATATGTTTTCTTATGTGTGTTTATAAATAAATAAATACATACATTGATATATATATACAACACACACACACACATAAAAAATATTTAATTAAAATCTTAATTTATTATCAAAAACCCAGTTTTAGAACATTCATTTACTTATTCTAAAATATAGGTACATCATAATTTCACTTGAATATTATTTTAATACTATCATAGGTGAGGTTACTATTCATTAGGGTATATCACTATTCATAATTTTATATTACTATTTATAAGGGTAGGTTACTATTCACCAAAATTATGTTTTTTCTTATCAGACTCCAAATTACTTACTGATCGCAACCATGTTTGCCAAATTTTTGAAATTCCAAACACATAAGTGACAAACTTAAGTTTAAAGATCACATAACACTTAGTACCTCATTATGTTGTGATTTCATGACATATTTATAACAAATTAATTTCTATTTATAAATCATTGGGTCGTTACACACATGAACCATCCTATATGTCTGGACCGTTGGGCCATGCTGGACCCGACCTAGAATAACCATGGGACCGTCCACCGGGTCACCCAATGACTCGAAATTATCCATCCCGGCCCACACTAGCGGGTCAGTCATATTTCAACCAGGGCCGCTCAGTGGCCCGGTCATACTACACCAGCCCGATCCGACGTGTCTAGACTGGCTCAAAGAACCAGTATGGCTGCTCAGGTGGCCCAGTTCACTGGCCTAGCCTTCCTGGCAGGGCACAACCTGCCAACAATAGCCCGGACGCGGCTTAGCCTCATCCGGTTCTTAACCCAGTGATGCCACCTGGCGTCGCCTTTCCCTATAACCAGTCTGTGTAGCTGACTAGCTCATTCATCCAAATGCGGATTTTTCATGTCCTTTCCTTCCATCACGGCCGGCAGGAGGCCGACCGTTACTCCCTACATGCGGTCGACGGACCACATTTCTCCAGCGTGTCAGAGTGTCCCATACATGGGATACCCCCTCTACAAGGTTTTGGTTAGTGTCGCACCTCCACACCACTACGACCAATTGGCGGCAGTCCTCTGCCGTCACGACGTGCTGCCTCCCTCCTACTACGGATGCCGCCGCGGGCCCCCACCGGCACGCCGATGGTTCTTCTGAAGGCCACCAGAGTTGCTTTGGTGGTCTGTTTCATGAACCGTCTACACCTACAGGATTTTAGTGCTTCCGCCTTCACTATGATGGATTCAAAATCACTTTTCCTCCATTTCAAAAATTCAGCCATGAAGAACACAAAAGGCGAGGGGGCTCATGTCTTGTTTGTGTCTGATCACACCCTCTATATTAGAAGTTTAATGTATCGAAGGATTGGGATCACAGTTCCATTAGTATATCAATAATCCTCATGAAAAATGTCAAGAAAGGCACTCTCCTACAAGAACACATGATTTGAAGATCAACCTGGTTATGGGTTGATCTGCGTTCGATGTTTTAGAACAAATAATGGAGAAACTCATGCACAAAGAAAACCCCTAATTAGATTTCGGATCTATAATTAATGAAGGAGGGTGATCTGAGTCTTCATTGATCTGTGATTCGTTGTCTTTAGTCATCTTTTTTTGATCCGTGATCCGTTGGAATGCACCATTGCTCGTCAATCCCCGGATCCGATCTCATTCTCTATGAGTGTTCGTCAACATCGGATAGAGAGAGAGAGAGATTCTCTTCAATAGATGTTTTTCCAGGGTTTTTTTTCAACCCTGTATCTATGATTAATCATAGGTAGGAGATGTGTTGCGCATCACCACACTGATTCATTAATGAGATTCATTAATGAGTCAGTGTCTCCACATCGCTGCACCACAACGCTAACTGGATGCTACATCGTAGAAAAACCATTGGAATAAAATAAACATAAAGATATTTTAAGTTTATTTTAACATTTTCTTTAAAAAGTATAAAATTTATCTTTTTCGTTCGACACACGCTGATCGAGGTTAGGTCATTCCTAGGTGAATCCTGGCATTCTAAAATCAATGGTGCCCTCAGATTTTCAATCCGAGCACTGATTCAAAAGATAAAAAAAACTTTCTCGCACGATTGCTGAACATAATTTAAATAAAGTTTAAAAAATACGTTCTGACCACTATGGGCCTCTGAATCACATGTTGTCTTAGATCCTGGTTCCAAAATAATCTCATTAAAATGAAATTAATTACATGGAATTTTCTGGGGTGTTACAATTTCACCCTTATCTAGATCAGTTCTTGGTTGTCTTAGTTGATGACATCTTGGTGTACTCAAGAACTCTTGATGATCATTCCAAACATATTTACATCATATTGAGTACACTCAGAGAGTATAGAATTTATTCGAAGCTATCAAAATGTCAGTTTTGGCTTGACAATTTTCATTTCTTGGGACACATCATTTCTGATTTTGGTGTGTCGGTGGATCCAGAGAAGGTGCAGGTTGTGGTGTCTTGGGAGCAACCCATGAATGTTTCTAATGTTTTGAGTTTTCTAGGCTTAGTCTGTTATTACCATAGGTTCATTATCTATTTCTATTGTTTGGAAGCACCACTCCCAAGATTAACTAAGAAGGTTGTTATGTTTGAGTGGTCAGAGGCATGCAAGACTATTTTCAAAGAATTTAAGAAGTGGTTGACTACCGCATTGATTCTAATCCTACCTAAACCTAGTAATAAGTACAAATTTTTCTGTGATGTGTCTGGTGTGAGACTTAGGGAAGTTTTGATTCTAGATGATTGGGTTGTAGCTTATGGGTCAAGACAATTGAGGCCTCATGAAATAAATTACCCTACCCATGAACTTAATCTAGCTAATGTTGTTTATTCCTTGAAGTGTTGGAGGCATTACTTTTTGGGAGAGCGGTTCCTGGTGTTTAATAATCATAAAAGTATTATGTACATTTTATCTCAATAATATTTGAATCTTTGATATCAAAGGTGGGTCTAGTACCTATAATTATTTTTATTTTTAGTTGGATTACACACTAGGAAAAGGGAATAGTATTTTTGATGCTTTGAGATAGAAGACCTAGAATTAGGTGGTACAAAGATCCAACTCTAAATGGAAAATCATAACTTTGTTTGCTGAGATTCACCTAGAGGTGCTGGATAGGAACATAAATATTACCCTTGCATCTATATCGATTGAGTCTATGATTTAGAGTCAGTTCAAGGAAAGATAGTAGGAAGATATGGCGTGTTTGGACATGAAGCAAAGTCCTAAGGTGGGGAGTCACCTTCTAGTTGGTATGTTGGTGATGATGGAGTTGTATATGTTTAGGGTTGTGTTGGTGTGTTGGAGGTTTCACATGAAGAGTTTATGCACAATTTCCATGCATTGAAGTGTGAAGCACATCCATGCTTGACTAAAATGTATCATGAACTTCGTCGGCAGTATTGGTGGAAAGGAATGAATAAAAAAGTTATAGGTCTTGTGGAAAGATTCCTTACCTATCAACAAGTGAAGGTTGGGAATCAGTGTCTAGGTGGGTTGTTACATTCATTGACCATTCCTAGGTGGAAGTGAAATGACATAACAATGGACTTCGTAGTGGGTCTTTCGAGGACGCCTCGAAAGAATGATGCAATTTGGGTGATTGTGGATTGGTTGACAAAAGTGGCTCATTTCTTTCCAATCAAGTAAACTTATATAGTTGACCATTTGGGTGAGTTATATGTATGAGAGATAATGGGGTTTCATGGTGTGCTGAGAACCATGGTTTCAGATCATTATCCACGTTTCACATCACGCTTCTGTCAGGGGCTACATAAGTTTCTTGGTACCCAAGTGTTGTTGAGTACAGCTTATCACCCATAGATGGATGGGAATTTTGAGCATACGATTCAGGTATTAGAGGAAATGATGGGAGAATGCGTTATAGATTTCTATGGTTTATGGGAAAAGCACTTTTCACTTGTTGAGTTTTCTTACAATTTAGATGGAGCCTTTTGAGGAACTCTATGGGAGGAAATGTAGATCTCTGTTGTGTTGGCTATAATCTGGGGAGTATGAGCTATTAGGACCGAGTCTCGTGCAGGAGACGTCTGAGAAGGTTTGGTTTGTTCAGAAGCGGATGGCAGCAACACATAGTAGACAGAAGTCATATTCGTATTAGAATTGTAACCCTCTCAGGTTCATGTTAGGTGATAGTGTGTTTATTCAGGTGTCTCCAAGGTTGAGTCACCATTGAATTCGGAAGCAAGTCAAGTTGGCACCTAGGTATGTGGGGTCGTTTGAGATTATGGAGAGGATTGGACTGGTGGCATACCAATTGGATATTTCTCAATGGTATAGTGTAATGCATTATGTTTTTCATGTCTCACAACTCCGGAAGTATCAACCTGATCTATCTCATGTGATAAACGTTGATAATGTAGAGCTTCAGTCAGATGCATCCTTTAAGGAGCATCTGGTTCATATTTTGGATCATAGTGAGAAGGTCTTGTGGGGTAAGGTTCTTCTTTTGGGTTGAGTTTTATGGAATCATGGAAATTTCTAGAAAGAAACTTAGGAGTGAGAATCAGATATGCATGTTCAGTGGCCCAATCACTTTGATTCAGAATCTCAATGATACTTGGAAAGAGCAGCTCAAGGACGAGTCATCCTACAGTGGGGGGTTGTAAGATCCAAGATTTCTCTTAAGGTATTTTTGTGTTTATGTTTTAGTTTAAAAACTTTATTTTGGTCAAATAATTATTTCTTAATGATCATGAGAATTCTCGGGGTGTTTTGGGGGTTTAAGGCATGAAAGTGGAGGTAAAAAGAATTTTTGGACATGTTTCACGGTTTGTGCATGGTTAGTACAAACCATGCAGACTATCCAAGGTAACTGTGCAGCCTTGGACAGAGGCTTGTGCACGGTTAACCCATATTTAAGCTAACCATGTTGAATTCCTAGGAAACCATGAAAAAGGGGGATTTTGGGATAGTAGCTCTCACACGGCTTGCACACGGTTTGAAAAACTATGCGGGTAAACCTTGTAGCCTAGTAATGTTGAGAAATTTCTAAAATTGCCACTCTGGTATTTTAAGGCTCACTTAGGATTTTCCTCCTTTCATCTCCCCTAAACCCTAGTGATGAACCAAAGCTTCTAAGAGCTCCCAGGGGTGATCCTCTTTCATTACTAGGTCATTTGGAGTTTCATCTGGTGAATATTGATGCTCTGGGTAAGTCTAATCTCTTCCTTTATCTTTCTTCTTGATTAGGGTTTGCATCTTCCTCTCATCTCTATATGAATCTCTAAACCCCTCTTTTTATTATGAGATCTAGGTTGAGGCTTCAAGGGTTGGTTGAGTAAGGATTTAAGGCTTCTATTGTAATGCCCCAAGATTTTTCAAATAAATTTAATATTGAATTCATGAAACATTGATTCTCTACAAAACATCACTTTGTTATAACTTATCCAGTAAACATAATTTTTCCACCTCTGTGATTTGAATTTCTAAAAATAGACATACACAATTATGTTCAGTAAGATATTTAGAGTCTGATAAGAAAAACTTAATTTTTGGTGAATAGTAACATACCCTTATGAATAGTAATATGAATTGTAATATAACCATTATGAATAGTAAATCATATTATTATTTTATTGTCTTAAGTTTATAAGATAATGAGATCTATATTAATTTCTCAAGGTGATATAAAATTAATTATACTTTTAAAATTGTTATATTTAGAATAAATTATTATTTTATTTAAAAAATAAATTAATAAAATTAATAAAATTATTTTATAAAAATGGATTTCATTTTTTAATTCTACACATCGAAAAATGGTTAGGGTGAATTTTTGGGATTTTTCTGAAATACTAAAAAAAATTATGAATAGTAAAATAAGGAAATTTACCATATATATACATTATCAGTTAAATTCAATATTACTAGTATCAGGTATGATGTAAGGACACTTGGTTTGAACTCACATGCACATATTAATAATCTTGGTCACAATAATCAATACTATTTGTTTTCTTTGGCAAAGTAATAAAATAATGGGAAAACCCTCATCTCCTCCACTATAACCCCCCCCCCCTCACTCTATTTTCTCTTTAGTCCTATAAAGCCTCATTACTTATCTAAATTATTATAAAATATCCTCCTAAGACCCTCCCCCACATCCATCAACCTTTTTTCTCATAAAAAGACCAAAACCTCTCCCCTAAAGAGGATCTCATGGAAGATAAATTCCAGAGGTAAATTCCTCTTCATTTGTTTTATTTCAAGTTCCTTTATTTTATTTTTCTTTACTCACCTAATTTCATCCAAATGTTGTGATTACTCCATCACATTACATTTACTTATTTTTTTTATAAAGAAATAATTCTCCATCATCTCTTCTTTCCCCTTCATTTATACTAGAAATAAAAACACCATCTGAGATGTGTTAATTTATCACATTCAAGGATGATGGGTTTTCAATTTCTATTACCATATTCAATTATGGTCATGAATCCATTTTTATGGTTGAACCAAACTATAATATATGAATTATAACTTATTTAAGGGTCTTTAATCCTTTTTTCACACATGATATTAACTTATAAATCAAAATGAGTTCATTATGATAAAAAAGCCTCCAATTAACCAAAACAATTGTCATTAATGTTTTATAATGATTCATATTCACTCCCAATAACCAAACGAGTTTTATAAACATGTAATATTTTGGATATTAAATAATAACAAACAAATTCTATTATGTACAATCATTCTCATTTTACATGTTTATCCTTACATTAATATAATTAAATTGATCATGAAAACCAAGGAAGAAAACGCTCCCAGACAATGAAATTGAATATCTTAACCAATAAAAATTCCATGAATTAACCTAATAAGGTTATAATAAATAAATTAAATGTATTCTAGGTTCTATAATAATTTAATTATGAACCTAAATTTTATTATTTAGGTCATTAAGATCAACTGAGGAACACCTTCAAACTTAAGGTAAGGGTTTTCTACCTGAACCTCCATTTTCATTCGAGTTACTCTTATTCTCTACATACCTCAGTTAAATTACAATTTATTCATATTTACTCCTCATAAATTAAGTTTTAATGTTCAATATATTTGTACCAACTAGAATCATACTTTAATTTATGGGTAGTTATATGTTTTAAAAGTATCTTTCAAAAATTCTTCCTGAAATACAAGCTCGAATCAAAGGAATTTCTCAAATTCTTACCTATTTTCAAGGGAACTCTATAGTATATTTTTAGAAACCATTATTTTTTTAAAATTAGTCATTTTGTTATAAAAATTCTATCTTACTGGTTTTATATAAACACTTTTCCAAAAGAACTCCTCTTTTCAATGTAAAAGAGTATTTATCTCAATAATTACTCAATGATTTTATAAGAGTATCTTCATCTATTTCAACACTCCCATTGATTATTATGTATTATTGGGATTAATATTTATAATATAATCTACCATATATAATTTAATGGTTTATTATTAGTTTGACTGTAGATGTTCTATCTTAAAACCATTCACCAATTTACTCTGAATGGTTAGTGTTTAAGCATAATGTTTGGGGAAAGTTATTTATGTTTCATATGTTAGTTTCAATATGAATGTATATATTGTTTATGTTTATCCTAATTCATATGAGGAATGAATTAGACATATTATGTGATTTTTGGGGCCCAATATATCACCTAGATTCATCGGTAGGTCACATGAGACAAATAGATATAGACTTGGCTGAGGCCTTGCCCATTTTTAGATATGGTTTTGGTCGTGGACTTAATAATTTTTAGATGTCTTGGACAAGTCCTTGATGGTATATTTTAGAATTTCTAGAATATGCATTTCCCTTATTATGAAACAAAAATTTCATAGTTAATATGGTTATTCGGCTAGTATAATACCCATTATTATGTTTTATTATGGCAATAATTTCACAGCTCATATTCCTTCCATAATGTGTTCAAGTTTATTATTTTTTAAGGTATGTGTTTTCAATTATTCAATATGCCTAATGATTATGTTTATGATATCTTTCACTTTATTACTTACCCTTACTAAGCATCTGAGATCACCCCTTCTTATGTTTCATTTTTTCTAGGACATGAATAGGTATATTATGATTGACTTATAGGGATAATCTTAGAGTGGTGGATGTTCCAATAAAAATTATTTGTTATTTTTCATTTCAAGTTGTAATGTTGAACTTATGTATGTATTTAAATTTCTAAATCCACTAAACTATTCATTACTTCAGGATATGACTTTAATGTAATCATGATAATGTAATGTAATAAGGCACCAACTCTAGGAAAATGGGTATGGGTATTTACATCGATTCAGGGAGTGTTCATAAATGGATTCAAGTTAGGTGGTCTACAAGTTATATCCCACAGTTTAGTTGTAGATTTGTGCATGTCCTAATTTTATCTTGTCACTTCATGTTTTTATTTTGAAAACCTAGGTAAGATTTTGTATTTTTGGGTGTCTAAATAATGATTGGAAACCCTCATGGTCCCCAAGGGATTCATCGATGATGATTTGACCCATTTAAGGCCACCCGTGGGGTGCGCTGAAACTTTTCAGGCCTAAAATTAGCTAAGTTATTAGTTATTGTGAAATCATGTAGATCCCTTGTTTAGTATTTGATATTCTTAATGTAATTCCAAATTAGGAATTGGTTAATTTTTGTTATAGTATGAGGCTTATGAGTTATGTTCTATATTCCTAAGCAAGTTAGTGAATGTGAAATGGTGTATATGATAAATTGACAGTGGTGTGTGAAATGGGAAAATATGTTGAATGGAATTTTGTATGGGGGTTTATGAATATGCCCAATGGGTTGACATAAGATAATTATTGAATATGCTTGGTGATATATTCTTATGAATGGGTTTTGGGAAAAATTGGATAAATAATATAAATGGAAAATTTGTTAATGAATTATGGCACAATATGATTTACCATGTTTATTATTATGGATTAGGATTGTTATATGTATAGGTTTTGTTTGATTGTGATATGGTTTTTGTGTGGCGAATGGATGGATAAGTATGTTCACATGGCTTGAGGTGTGGGATAAAAGACTAAGGCTCCTCCCATGAGTCGAGTTAGACTGATGCTCTAACTCCACCCACAATACACAGGTTAGGGAAGGGGACGAAGCTCTATCACCCTAACGATTTCATTCCACCTAGACTGAGGCTTCATGGTAAGGAAATTCTGATGTTGTGATATTTTATCCCCATTGAGTTAGGTACTAACTTATTCCCTTATTCAAATTGATGAGTCCATGAACCTTGTGTGATTTATGATGAACTAGGGACCAAAGAGACATCATCTTGTATTCAAGACACTTGGCCTTGGGCCTTTGAGCTATGTAATGGGTCTCCCTCTACCCAGTCTTAAGATGTTTTTGCTTTCAAATAATAAATTGAGGCTTCAGCCCCAACCTTTAAAAAAATACATAATGAATCGAAACCTTGGTTAGTAATAGCTAAGTAGATATTTTTGACCAGTTGCCCCTAAATTTTATTCCTTTTATTGTTATATATTTAATACTTTCATTTACTATCTGTTAGACTTTATATTTTTATACATCATTGGTGGTGGCCTACATAGTTGTACTCACAGCTTGATAGGGACGTCGTTGGGTACCCGAGCAAATTTCATGCTTGTAGGTCAGGACAAGGGTAAGGGTCCTATGCTAGGGAGTTGAGTTGGACATGGGAAATGCATGGATGAGGTTTTAGACTAGGAGTTATAAACATTTTGGGGATTATTTTGTTTGTCTTTATTTTGGTTTTTTTACTTGGATTCGTAGAATGACATTACATATTTACTACTACTTGTAGATTGTACCCAATTTGGTAGATGTTTGGTTATGCATGTTATTGGTTATTTCCTATTATTTTATCTATTTATATTGTTATCAGTTGTATCTTACTCTAGTAAAGAGGGAATAGTCACCCTATGGAACCTATTATACCCTTGATACTAGTCTGAAACCTCTACCATATGGGGAGGTGTGCTTGAGGTCATATGATGACCCGGCTTGGTGCACCAATTAAGTAGCACCCGAGTTAGAGATGTTACATTAATCAAACTACCTTGAATATTTTGGATAAGGAAATATAAACAATATGTTTGATATCTTAGTCCAATAAGATAATTTCAATGATGAAACTTGTAAATATATTATTTAAAATAACACATGTCACAAATCTGTATTTTGGATAAAGTTTTTCTAACTGTTTATAACAATTCCCCATCTTGATCGACTGGTGAATTTCCATTAAACATCTATTTGAGGAAATATGCTAATATTTTGATAACCTTGATTGAGAAAGTAAAATATTCCTATAAAAGCATTATCACTTCTGAGTCTCTTAAAAATATATCCCAAAATCACCCAAATTTACCCCTTAAGGCAGTTTCATTGAAATTTTGTACACTATTTATAGTCCATGACTATAAACTAATGGATAACATATAGTATTGAAGCTCTAGAGCTCATTCAAATATTGATTATTTGGGATACTTTTTGCAATATAACTCAAGGATCATACCATGTTGAGGTACCCCTTATGGATTTGTCTTCCTTGGTATATATTCTTCCTGAATATAGCTAGGGTATATGAGATTTACTTCATAATTGATCTTCTAAAACAACTCTTTAAATGATCCTTTCTGTCATTCTGAAGGAGTTTGTTTCTGGGAGATTGCATGCCATGCTATCTTGTCTTCCTAAGTTTTGGAACTAATTCTTTTGATGGTAGATGAAGGTTCTTTTTTCTACTTTTTATCTTTAAGTATATCTTGTATGCATTTAACATTCTTAAGTTATTCAATTAAGAATTTGGATACACTCTATATCTCCAAGATCCCATTTTTCTGAGTAAAAATATCATGTAACTTCTTATTGTGATCCTAGATACTCCAAGAAATACTCAAAATTTCTTCCTGATGCTTTTCAGATTCACTTTCAAAAATTAATGTGTAATATATAGGATCATAAGAGTGTGTAGAATACTACAAGATGTGGGGTGAATTGTCTTTTAAAAACTAAAACTATAAAAAATGAAAAAAAAATTATTATCAAATATCATACAGACACTTTGAACACTACTACAAAACTTGGTTTTTCCATAACTAGGGTTTTAATAGCTCTAGGTAAAGTGTTGTTAAAAAATCCCTTTGTTAGTGCTATAAAAATAACCGTTAAAGGGGGTATTTTATCAATGCTTGTAAAAAGCGTTGATAAATGCCCCCCTTTATCAACACTAGTAAAAAACTAATAAATGATATATTTAAAAATATATATATTTCATTAACAATAATATATTAATATATAAACATATTTATATTGATATAAATGTAATATATATTTTTTAAATATGTTTTAGATAATGCTAAATAGGCATTTACACATAATATATAAGATATTTAGTGAAAATGGATTATAATATAATTTATTTATTTTAATTAATAATTTTCTAATTATTATTGAGTAATAGTCATTTAATATCAATTTTAATATAAAATAATAATAAATAATAATAAAAGATCTAAAATAAGTTGAAAACGTTACTGGAACTTTAAATAGACTTAAATTTTGATACAAGTGTTTGTTTGGGTTATACCACATATCAAATCGAAGCCTAGGATGATCTCTATGCTGTGTTGATCCAGGGGAACTTGATCATTATTTTTTAGGACAAAAAATCCCATAAGGCCACCAAAACTAATTTTTTAGCCGCGAAACCCAAATTTTTTAACATTCAATGGATTTTCAGCCTTGATTAAGGGGGTATTTTTTCCTTTTTCAGTGGGTACTAAATTTATTCCTATGTATTATATTCATATTGATATTATGGATTTGAAATTTTATTATTATTCACAATCTACTATTATTTATAATCAAATATATAACAATATATACATATTTTTTATATATTCACACATAAAAATTTAATTTTTTAAATAAATAATTAAACATATTTACATATAAAATATATTTTTAATATATAAACCTTATCTATATGAGTGGAAAAGGTTTTGGTGTATAAGTTGGCGGTCTTAGGTTCGAAACTCACTGAAGGCAGGGGCATGCGTGGGAGGGTGGGATTAAATAAACTGCTGATAAAGGGGGAGCACTGATAAAGGGGAGGAAGTTATAATAAAGGGGGTATGTGAGAAAAATAATTATCCCATTTATAACTGGGGCCTTTAACAGTTCTAAAAAATTGATGATAAAGTCCCCCTTTATTAGCGTTTTTTAGCACTGTTAAAGGGAGAGTTTATCTATGTTTTTATGAGCATTATTAAAGATATCCCTTTAAAATTTCTTACATTATCAGTGCTTCTATAGTGCTGATAAATCCCTTTTACTAGAACTGTTAAAGGCCTGATTTACAATAGTGTATTGATTCTCAAAGTTTTTATATCAGACAAATAGTTTGTCTGATCAAAAGAGTTTAGAAAAGTTTAAAACAAGTAAAACTTTTCTATATAATTTGCATGACAGAAATATTTTTTTTTAAAAATAAGTAAAATAATATTTTATAAAGAAGATAAGAAAAACATAGAGATGTTTATAAAATATACCCTAAATTAGGGTATCTATAGTTTCACCTAATCATAATGTCCATTTTCCTTAATCAAGGAAACCCTGTAATGACCCAAAAAAACATTAATGAAAATCCATCTTGATCAGATTAAATGTATTATTATGTAAAATGGTTATATAAAATATGAAATTCTTTGGTTTTATGTTTTGGATTTTAAAATACCATTAAGAATTGTGATTTTTGCTAATATAGCTGTTGAACAGTGATCACATGATTAGTATAAATATAGGGCTTTAATAAATCCAATTTACTCAGACAAAGGAAGTGATGAACTCATCCGGTAGACTTTCCCCATATGAAGCCCATTTTTCAGAGCTCTAAAGGGAGGTTTCGTCATTGGGCATCGATCTTGACCAAGCCCAATCCGATCTTGAATACGTTAAGCTTGACTGGAACCACTTATGAGATAAGAGGAAGTTAATAGAGATTACCACTCGAGTGATGTTATCCGAGCCACCCCAAGAGTTTGTCATCATCACGCACCTTACCCTAAGGTCTTATACGGGTGCTTTAAGGGTTTATATAACAAGACCCTAGCACTATTAATATTTAAATTATTTTTTATTAAGATTATATATTCATTTTATTATTGTTACTTTGTAAAGAGTTTTTAAAGCACAAATAATATTTTTAGATAATATTCAACTAAGTAATATATTTTTATGAATTAATGGATTATTTAATTAAATAATATTATAATATAATATTATTATAAATAAATTAATTTTTATTAAATATAAATGATCATATAATTTTTATGAATACAATTGTAATTCTTATTATGGTTTGAAAGCTGTTTTTGTCAAAAACTCATGAATTTTCTATAACTGTCGGTTTTTATTTTAAAAGTGAAAATTCATATATTTAAAAAATTATTTAGATAAAATTAATATTATTTTTGGAATCATGATGTTGAAAATATCCAATGGTAAATTTTTCATAATTTTCTGAGACAGTCGAATTTTTGGGTAAAAACTAAATACTGTTTAAATATATAATGTGTTTTATGAAATCATGATGACCCAATAGGGATGAAATAAAATAATATAAATATTATGTTCGGCCAATATATGTTTTAACATTAAAATAATGTTATTTTGGGTTTTTTTGATTTATTTTACAATGATTTAGTGGACCCTTCAAGAATTATAAAACATTTGGCTTTTTAAATTGTTTTCCTTGAGAGTGTGACTCACCTCCACATAAGCAACCCAATTATTTTAAGAAGTTCAAAAATTTTCCTTATAATATATTTTTTTATACTCTCCTTGGTCAAAAACCATGGGAAAAACCCTTGGATGGTTTGTGGTTTTGATTGGTTAAATGTGTGATGTCCCAAACCTAAATAATAATCAACTCCCTCTCATTTCTTATATAATCCCACCCAAACTCCCACTTTCTCTTCACTCAAAGCCTTTTTAGTTCATCCAACCTCTGCCCTATTCTCTCTAAAATCTTATAAAAGTTCTCCAAGCTCCCAAGAATCCTCTATCAAGCCTCTCCCAAGCCTTTGGGATCAAACTTCCAAGTAAGGGATTCTCACTTTCCTTATTTATGTCCAAGTTTTATTATATTATTATGCCCTTTTTATTTTCAATTATAAATGTTGGGGTATGATTTAGAACCCACCCCATACTTCCCTATTCATTTTTGAGTAATTATTGATCCCCTTTCTCTCTCATTAATTCCTCCCATGTACACCCGTTACCATGCCGAAATTTCGTAAGGAATTTCTCTCTCCTCATTTGCATTTAAGAAATTATTTTGTATTACATATATAAATTCCATTACATTTTTTGGGGAATGTATCTATATGAACCCCTTATTGTCTATTTCATGTATATATTATGATACACCCATTTCTCTATCATCAACCATTTTTATAAATTATTATTTCCCACCGTTAAACTGCTGAAATTGCACCGCGTTTTTCCAAGCCAAGATCATAGTGTAGTGAATGCTATGCCAATGTCTCTATCAAGGGTATTCACCTTTATGAACATATACATATTTAATGGTAATTTCATGTATTTATTCCACATTCATTAATCGTGTAATAACTTATGATTTTGAATGATTCCATGTAATATGATCAATGTGGGACACTTCATGAAATGAAATGATTATGAAGGGTACGCCCTGATAGCGCTCCAATGCACTGGGTAAAGTATAATATCATGGTATGTATTGTGAAATTATTTTTGACTCGTGATAATTCAATTTCAATGAGGTTTTACTCGTTCTTAATGTTTAATGAGGGTTTACTCATACTTCATGTGCAATAAGCCTTGGCTCATGCTATTTCCATGTTAAGTGTTGTTGCCACATTTTCATGTTATGATAAGCATGTTATATCATGAATTTATGTTCATGTTTCTCTTGTGCTCCATTTATATTCCTATTTACTAACATGTATTTTAATCTTCATGTTATACCTTTTTTAATCCATTACTGGGCTTTATATATCACCCTTTTCTTATGCATGTCCTCAGGTTAACCCATGAAATGATAAGTACGAGGGAATGTAGTGGTCATGTAAATAATGTTTTCAATAAAGATGTTGTATTTAATTTTTCATTTTTCTATGTAATGATCCTAATCCCAAAAGAAAATATACCTCTCAATATTCTATGTTGTATCAAGTGAATTTTATGTTATAAATCATGTTTATGTGTGTAATTAAGAGTAGGGTTGTTATAGTTGTTATGAGAGGATAAGTTTAGTTATTTTTGGGATTAGGATTAGAAAACCCCAGTGAATCCTTAGAGACAAGACTAATTATAATACAAAACATACCTATGTTTTGGTGAGTATTGAGTAAGTGGTTTATTTAGAAAATACATCCCTGTATGTATACGAGCAGGTAGAGGTGGCTCTGACACAGATGTACCTAGGAGTGAAAACTCCGACAAGGAGTTTCGGCCTTGACCTGAGTTATCTTGGTACATGAAAATGGGCCTTGATGCACTGTTGGATACAATACTCCCAGGGGATATGCTTTGGTAAATTCATAAGCTTAGTATTAACCATTATTAAGGGAATTTAAAAAAATGCCTCTAAGAATACATGTTAAAAAGTAGATCATGGATAACATTGATTGAAGCCTATAGATTCACAACAAAAGAAAATAAAAGATATTTATATGTCATATTTTTTGTCCTTGGATTACCATTTATTTGTTACCCCTAAATTTCCTTTAATTAAGGAATAATAAATCATTAGACTTCAAGTAGTTTAATATCATAATTATTTCATGTATATAGGGTAACTCAAAATTTGATATGTTTCGTCAGCATGATAAAGGATAGTTTTGAGATGGAAGGGGAAGAACCTCACACAACACTCTTGTCCCTTCCTGAGGACTTATAGCTATAATTATTACAAAGTCAAGACCACATAGTATCAAAACCATTTAAAATGTCTAACATTCTTGCGGGACACTCTACGATATATCAAACACCTCCTACATACCACAGAATCATCAAGGATCATGGATCACTTGTGATTAAATCTTAAGCTCCCAACTCTCTCACCTTTCTCAGAAAGGGAGGTACTATCAGGGTATTTTCAAATACTTCACCCTATCCAAAAAGTATGATGCACTATTATATTTTAGGATAGCTTCCATAGAGGGAGACCTCTGAGAAAGCTGTATATATATAGTATTGGATTCCAGTCATTTTAGAAACATAGGCTATATATTAGAAGAACCATATTTTGAAAATATCAAAGCTGACTCTGTCAGAATATTTTACAAAAACCTTGGTACATGGAGTTGTTTTGAAACTATATGTTAGAAACAATTATTATCGAAAAGTGTATCATATTTTTCATCAGTGAAATCCAAGTTGCAAGGGTTGTGTCTGGACTAAGTAAGTGGAAGACTTTGAAAGTGCATTGAGGTATTGTTGCACTAGGTGGAACCTCGCTCTCTGTGATTGATGTGATAATGAGGGTTGGGGGATGCCAAATGGTGGTGGGTAAGCAACCATTAAGTTGTGTCTAAATTTCAGAGTTCCTTTTGTATGTATTCAAATTGCGAGGACAAAATTGTTTTTAATGGGGGAAGAGTGTAACGACCCATAAAATTAATTAATAAAAATACCTCTTGATCTAATTAAATGCATTATTATGTAAAATGGTTATAGAAAATATGAAATTATTTGGTTTTATGTTTTTTGATTTTAAAATACCGTTAATAATTGTGATTTTTCCTAATATAGTAGTTGAACGGTGATCACATGATTAGTATAAATATAGGGCTTTAACAAATCCAATTTACCCAGACAAAGGACTCAATGGCCTTATCCAGTAGACTTTCCCCATATGAGGCCCATTTTTCGAAGCTTGGAAAGAAGGTGGAGTCATTGGCCTTTGCTCGTGACCAAGCCCAATCCGATCTTGAATACGTTAATCTTGAGTGGAACGCCTACTGGAGAAGTGGACATTAATAGAGATTTCCACTCGAGCGATGTTATCTAAGCCACCCGAAGAGTCTGTCACCATCACACACCATAACCTAAGGTCTTATGCGAGTGTTTTAAGGGGTTATGAAACAAGACCCTATCACTATGACTATGTACATTAATTTTTGTATAAAAATTATACATAAATTTTATTATTGTTACTTTGTAAAGAGATTTTAAAGCACAAATAGTATTTTTATTTAATATTCAACTAAGTAATGAATTTTGATGAATTAATGGATTTTTTAATTAAATAATATTTTAATAAAATATTATTATTAAAAAATTTATTTTTATTAAATATAAATGATCCTATAATTTTTATGAATACAATTGTAATTTTTATTAAGGTTTGAAAGCTGTTTTTGTCAAAAACAAACGAATTTTTGATAAATGTCAGTTTTTATTTTAAAAGTGAAAATTCACATATTTAGAATATTATTTAGATAAAATTAATATTATTTTTGGAATTATGATATTTAAATTATCCAATGGTGAATTTTTCATAATTTTCTGAGACTATCAAATTTTTGGGTAAAAATTAAATACTATTTAAATATATAATAGGTTTTCTGACATCATAATGACCAAATAGTGATGTAATAAAATAATATAAATAGTATGTCAGGCCAATATATGTTTTTCTATTAAAATAATGTGATTTTGGGTTTGTTTTATTTATTTTACAAAGATTTAGTGGACCCTTCAAGACTTATAAAACATTTTGTCTTTTTAAATTGTTTTCCTTTAGAGTGTGACTCACCTCCGTATAAGTAAACCTATTATTTTAATAATTTAGTCCATTTTCCTTATAAAATATTGTTTTCCACTCCCCTTTGGAAAAAAAATGTCATGACCCGTCCTCGGGTCCCGTACCATGACTACCCCAAGACCACCTTCCATAGGCCAGGGGCTGGTGACTAGCACCAAAGGCATAAATCCCAATAGAAGGGAAGGCATTGCCTTTATGAAGTAACACACACAACAGAGTACGCAAGTGAAGTAAACACTAAGTAAAACTGGGTACAAGGTAAGTTTTGAATGAAAATGGACCAGTATACAAACCCAACTGAAAGTACAATACAACTGAAAGGAAAGTACAGCAGAAGAAAGTAAAACAGAAACACCGAGTCGTCCTCCGGAAATCCCACCTGAAGGGTTTGTACAGATAGTCTCCTTAGCTCCTCAGTCTGACCATCCGCTCCGTGTACATCCCACCAAGTGGTCCACCCCTGGGTACTGCCCAGCTCCAGAAGCCTCCACCTCGATTAGTGATGTCCGTCGTTTGCATCCAACGCAAAGTAGTGCAGGCATAACCCGTGCAGGGGTGAGTATACGATACTCAGTAGGGACCCCGAGACCCCCAAAGGTCTCTCAGAATCCACAAAGGATAAACCACAAAGGAAAGATACAATCACAAAGTATCAATAACACTACTTAGGTATATTCCCATACATATACCTAAGTCATCAGTTACAGTTTGGCTCCAGCTTCTGTGCCCAAGCACAACCCAGTCCACATAGAAAAGCACAATCGAGTCCACACAGGAAAGCACAACCCAATCCACACAGGAAAGCACAACCCAATCCTCACAAAAAAGCACAACCCAATCCACACAGGAAATCAATTCAACCACATCAATGGTAAGGATTGAGAATCAATACTCAGCTCACACAGGTATACACTTCGTAAGGCGATAGAGATGATCAGATGTAGTCACTGATTCATCTATGCTGTCGGACCAACACATGATACAAGACCAGCTAAGCTGTCGGACCCACACAGGATACAAGACCAGATACTCTGCCGGACCCACTCAGGATGCAAGTACAGAGGTCAATACTTCCAGACCCACACAGGATACAAGAACAATAGTCATCACCATCGAACCCACGGAGGATTCCAGTACGATAGTCATCGCTGTCACAGTAGCAGTTAGCTCTAGGGTTCCCGCACACAGCATGCTCGATTTGGGGAGAGCCCGCTCCTAGAGCAAAAGAGAGTCGATACATCAACTGTCACGAAGTCTAGATTTTATGTATCCCAAAGTTTCGTCTCGTCAAAATAAATCCAATGCGACAGACGGTGCGTCAATCAGACGCCCGATCTGAGAGTTATTGGCTTTTCCGTTCTAGAGGCTCGGTTGGTTTTTAAGATAAAAGAAACCCGAACATACTCAAGTTATGTCCAAACCTCAAGAAAATTAATTCAAAAGGACCGTCTCAACAAAAGGATTCCAACGCAATTGACGGAACGTCC
This sequence comes from Viscum album, assembly GCA_963277665.1. Classification (NCBI taxonomy): domain Eukaryota; kingdom Viridiplantae; phylum Streptophyta; class Magnoliopsida; order Santalales; family Viscaceae; genus Viscum; species Viscum album. Next base: position 333,938,919 of record OY728128.1, read on the forward strand.
ATCGGATGTTCGGTCCTTGAGATATGAGCGTTTCCGCTCCAAGGGCCCAGTTGGTTTCGAGTTTGAAACAACCCGGACGTACCCAAATTTTCTGAAACCTCAAGTGTAATATAAAAAAATGAAGGTCTCAATCCAGGGATTCTTACACAACTAACGGTGCATCGATCAGAGGTTTGTAGCTCAAGTTATGGGCAAAAGACCAAAAGCGGTCCGAAGTGGGGGGTCTGGGCCCGGTCTGACCCGGCCCAACCCACCCTGGGTCGGCCTGAACCGGGTCGACAAGACCCGAGTCCAGGTCCGGCCGGGCCCGGTCCACGTGACCCGTCCCGGACCAGCCGGGGGGGGGGGTGCGCTGGCCCGGCCAGCGGGCCACGTAGGGGGGGGGGACACAGTCCCCCCTCCCTTTACGCTTCGCGGATGCGGTGGGCGCCGCGTCTCCTCCAGATCTCGTGCAACCACAGGATCCGACCGCCTGCCTCTGTGGCTTCAGCCGTGGCGGCTCCTGCTGGGGCGCCACCGTCTCCGGTCGCCGGCGCTGCCACGCCAGTGCCCCGCACCGCTGAAGGTTTCCGCGGGCCACCGGAGTCATTCCGGTGGTCCGTTCTTGCTCCTGTCCGCACCTGCGATCGTCTCGGACCCCGTACTTCACTACGATGGCCTCTAATTACCAAATCGGTCTTGTTTCGTCGTTGCTAATTATTCCACACATCATGAATAAAACAGCAGTGGGTTCGGGCTTGTTCGTTAGCCCGCAACCACCGCATTAGTGGTTTTAAGAAAACACTATGAATAAAACATGCCAAGCCGAGGGTACAGAAATAACACATGAATAAATTATACCAAAAAACCCTGCCTCAACAACTAAGGCATTCGTCAGCGTCACGGTAGACGACGTTGCGGAAAAAGGGGTTTGTAGGCGTCGACGGAAAACACCGAGGAGGAAGCAACGTCTCCTCTCTTGTCACGGGGAAGCATATTGGTGGCGCGTCGTCGATCTCTGAGGAATCAGCGTTCTTCGTCAGTGGCCAGTGTTCTTCATCCAATGCTCAAAAGCTCTCCCACATTCTTTCCTTTTCCAATGATGCTCTCCCAATATTAAATCATAGGTTCCTCCTATTATTTAATTTCACACGTAAAGAAAATCTCCCATAATTAATTCACCACACTAATTAAAAAGTGTGGACAAAATAAGTGAGGGAGAAGGTTCCCCATAATTAAACGCGTTGGCAGTTTAAATTAAAAAGGGGAAAAGAAAGGTTCCTCATTAATTCAAATGCGGAGTTACCCAAAAAATTAATCAAGGGATATTAATGGAGGAAACTTCAAGGAAACAGTAGGGGAATAAATGAGGTCATAGGAAATTAAATGGTGGGGCTCGTGTGGGCCCCACCTCTCTAACCTCCTCACTTGGGTAATTAAGTGGATACATGCCCCACCATTAACTACCCATGGGAGGGAGTAACCTCCTTTAGTAATAAAAATTGTTTAGACTCATTTTATTATTCCTTAATCAAACCCCCAAAAATTATCTTCTCCTCTTTTTCAAACGCAACACCAGTAAGTGTCCTCTTAAGAAATTACCGGCGCTGCGAGTTCATCGATGCCCTTAGATTTTAATTCCAAGCACCAGTTTCAAAGATAAAAAAACCCACTCATTCGTTCACTGAACGTACCCAATCTAATCTTCGGAAATTTATTCCGGGTACACCAGGCCTCAGAATTAGGTGCCCTCAGAAATTGTGTACTCGTAAAATTCTAAAGTATTTTAAAAAAAAATTCTTTGAAATTTCCGGGTCTTTACATCACTCTAACATCAGGGCTTTATGTCCCTATAAAGCTATAACATAAACTAGGGGAACAAATGAGGGTATTTCACATGCATCTGAGCCTCCCACTCCCATGTGCTCTCCTGGAGGTTCCCGTGCTACCAACGAATGTGCACTAGAGGAATTGACCATCCATGTAGAACCCGCTCTTATCAATCCTCAATCTCCACTGGAACCTCCGAAAAAGTAACCCCATCATTGATGTCCAGCTCCCCATGGTCGATGATATGCGTCGGGTCGTGCACATATCTCCTCAGCTGAGATACGTGGAAGACGTTGTGTACCAGGTGCAACTGAGGTGGAAGAGCCAGGCGATAAGCCACCTCGCCTATCCTGCTGAGAATCTGGAATGGTCCGATGAAGCACGAAGATAACTTGTCGCCCTGGAAAAATCTCCGTATTCCACGTCGAGGTGAGACCCGTAAGAAAACGTGGTCACCATCATGGAACTCTAGTGCTCTCCGCCTCCTGTCAGTATAGGACTTCTGTCGGCTCTGAGAAGACTTCATCCGCTCCTGGATGATCTGAACCTTTTCTGTCGTGGCATAGAGCATCTCTGGTCCTACTAGTGCTGACTCCCCAGGGTCTATCCAACATAGAGGTGATCTGCAAGGTTGGTTGTACAATTCCTCGTATGATGCCATCTCGATGGTGGAGTAGTAGCTATTGTTGTACGCAAACTCCATCAAAGGTAGGTGATCCTCCCAACTACGACCAAAGTCGAGGAAACATGCACGGAGCATGTCCTCAAGAGTCTAAATGGTCCTCTCTGTCTGGCCATCCATCTGAGGGTGAAAGGCAGTTCTCAGGCATAAATGCATCCCAAAAGCCTCCTGTAACCCCCTCCAAATCTGGGATGTAAATCGATCATATCGATCGGAGACGATAGACGATGGCACACCATGAAGCCGTACGATCTCCTAAACGTAGAGGTGTCCCAAGCTCTCTACTGAGCCCTGCTCTCTGATCGGTAGAAAGTGGGGCGACTTGGTGAGTTGGTCGACAATCACCCAAATGGAGTCATGTCCTCTAGAAGTACGTAGAAGCCCTATCACGAAATCCATGGATACCCCGTCCCACTTCCAATCTGGGACCTCTAAGGGCTGTACCAAGCCTGTAGGTACCTAGTGCTCTGCCTTCACTTGATGACAAGTGAGGCATCGAGAAACGAACTTTGCCACAACCTTCTTCATACCCGGACACCAGTACTAGAGTTTGAGGTCCTGGTAAATCTTTTCTACCCCAGGATGTACCACTAGATGGGAAGTTTGGAACTCCCTAAACACCTCCTCCTATAGTGTAACTGGTACCATGGTACGTCCCCAGAAGTGTATGACGTTCTCTCCGCCTTCAGAAAATCCATCAGGTGCTAGCCTTGAGGATATCTGTGCACGTTGCGCCTCACAATCAACGTCCCCACGCTGTGCCTCTCTGTCTCGCTGAAGTAGTGGAGGAGTGAATGTGAGGGACTGAAGATAGGCTGCCCCGTCTCTATCCACAAAGGATATTTGCAAAGCGGTTAACTGCTCTGTCGCCTCCCCAAGTAGCTGAATGCCCGATCTTCTGCTGAGAGCATCAGCCACATCGTTCCCCTTCCCAGGAGTATAGACAATCTCAAAGTCATAATCCTAGAGGAACTCGAGCCATCACTGCTATATTAGGTTTAGGTTCCTCTGTGACAAAATTTACCTGAGACTTTGGTGGTCAGAGTATACTGTAAAGCGTTCACCCATCAGATAGTGTTGCCATATCTTCAGGGCGAAGACCACAACTGCTAACTCCAGGTCATGGGTAGCGTAGTTCTGCTCATGCAGACTCAACTGTTGTGAACCATAAGCGATCACTACTCGCTCCTACATCAGGACACACCCGAGTCTAGTCCCTGATGCATCACAGTAAACTACGTACCCAATTCCCTCCTCCGGTAGCCTCAAGATGGGCGCACTGGTCAATCTCCACCTCATCTCCTAGAAGCTCTACTGACATGTTTCTGACCACACGAAGGGTTTCCCCTTCTTCGTCAAAGCTGTAAGTGGTGCTGCAACTCCAGAGAAGTCTGGCACAAATCTCCGATAGTACCCAGCCATACCTAAGAAACTCCGCACCTCTGTCACGCTCCTGGGAAGCTCCCAAGCAAGTACTGCCTCGACCTTTGCGGGATCCACGACAACTCCCGCCTCTGAGATGATGTGCCCCAAGAAGTGAACCTCTCAAATCCAGAACTGGAACTTCGAGAGCTTAGCATAAAGCTGGTGCTCTCGGAGTGTATCCAGTACAATCCATAGGTGGTAGGCATACTCCTCCTCAGTCGTTGAGTAAACCAGTATGTCGTCAATGAAGACTACGACAAACCATTCAAGGTAGGGCTGGAAGATCCTATTCCTGAGACTCATGAACACTACTGGATCATTGGTCACACTGAAGGTCATGACCAAGAACTCATAGTGGTCGTACCGACACCTGAAGGCCATTTTCTACACATCCTCGTCCCAAACTCGGAGCTGATGATAGCCTGACCTGAGGTCTATCTTCGAGAACCAACGTGCTCCCCTAAGCTGATCAAAGAGGTCTTCAATCCTCGGAAGCAGATACTTGTTCCTCACGGTCACCTGGTTCAGGCGACGGTAGTCGACACACAGTCGCAAGCTCTCATCCACCTTCTTGGTGAACAAAATCGGAGAAGCCCAGGGCGAAACGCTGGGTCGGATGAAACCTTTCCCCTGTAAGTCCTCCAGCTGTACCCGAAGCTCACAAAACTCGGCGGGAGCCATCCGATATGATGGAGTGGATATCAGTGATGTCCTGGGGTACAGGTCTTTATAGAAATATACCTCTCTATGGGGAGGTAGTCCTGGAACGTCATCAGGAAGAATGTCTGCATACTGGTCCACCACTGTAGGAAATATCAGACTCCGCACGTCAACTGCTTTGAGGATGAGACTACCCAACTGATGAGTGATCGGCTGCCCTCTCCTCTGTGTGAGTCCATCCAGTGCTGCGAAGGTTCCCTTCTCTCCGGTGAAGGTGAACCTAGTCCCATCTGTGCGGACACATCACACCTTGTGCCTAATACAGTCGATCTGGGCATGGACTGTAGATAACCAATCCATACCCAAGATGACATCGTAAGGCCTCGACGCCGCTACAAGAAGATCCCAGCCGAAGCTCTCGCCTCCTAGATTAATCTCACACTACCGGCACCAGTGCATAATCATCAAGTCAGCTCCCGTAAGAGTCTCTAGCCGCAAGGATCGAGCCAACGGCTCCATCGGAATCTCCGAGCTCTGAACAATGGCAGCAGCAATAAAATAATGACTCACACCAGTGTCTATAAGAACTACAACAAGGGTAGAGTAGACACAGATAGTACCTCGAATCATCTCAGGTGTACCGTGGTCGTAAGCCTCCACTGCCTGGAGATGAGCCTACCTCTGCCCGCCAGCCCCCTGTGGTCGGGGTGGACCTCCTGGGGGTGGTGGTGGTAGAGCCTCGAAGCGTCGACCACCACCCGCTGCTCGGCCATCTCCTCTGCCTCGTCCGCCTGCTCCCTATGGACCGCCGCGGTCGAACCTCTGCCTCTGCCTGGAAGGTCCCTCCACTATCTGTTGCTCATCTGCATGGCAGGTCGGGCAGTCACGAGACATGTGGACCTGCCCGCCACATGCATAACACTGTCTGCTCCTCGTAAGGCTGGCTCTGCACCATGTGCCCCACACATCTGAACCCGAATCCTGAGGTCGCCCACCAAACGGCCTGGTCTGCTTAGACCCCTGTGTCATCTATTGACTGCCAACTGCAGAATACTTCACTTAATGTCATCCTACGGTGGGTCCCGCTGCTAATGGCTGCTCGGTGAGAAAGCTCTACACTAATAGGGCTTGCTCCAGCACCCCCGCCTACGTCGGGCTGCTGAGTGGAATTGTCGAAGCTCTGATCTCATGCCTCATCCCCTGCTCAAAGGTCTGGGCCCGGAAGAATGGGTCTCGTACCATATTGGTGGAGTAGCACGAGAGGCCGGTAAATCTCACCGAGTACTAGGCCACTGACATGGTGCCCTGCCGCAGCTGTAGTAACTCCTAGATGCGCACCGCACAGAGGGTGGCTGGTACAAACTCCGTGCGAATGAGGCTCTCGAAGTCCGTCCATGGAAGAGATGCCTCATTGTGCACCTGGAGCATCAGAATCCACCATCTACCTACTGCTGCATGAAGGAGACTCGCGACAAGGATCACCATGAGGTCTGCTTGTGTCCCTACCAATATGAAGACTCTGACGACAGCCTCCAGCCAATCCTCGACTGCCTGAGGATCCGTCTCTCCACGGAATCGGGGCGACCTCTTCCTTTGAACTCGTGCAACGCATTTAGGAAGCGTGCACTCTCCGCCGCTAAGGCTGGTAGAATCGCTGTCTTAGTGAGTAGAGGTACCGCTGGTGCCTCTGTCGTAATGGGGCCCTACACCGAGGCATCGTCGCTCGGTGGGCTGCCATACCGCACGTAACTGGGAACCCTAGCTGGCTGCCGTCGTGGGGCCATCCTGAAAAGAAACAGGTGTGCCAAAGTTAATACAGTATACCTGGTGAGCTGACGTAAAGTAATAAAAAAGAAAACTTTTGAAACACACATGCAATCAATGTTTTCATGTACTAAATCGGAAACTAGAAGTCAGGGTCCTGGTGTATGGATACGTCGGCCTCCGTACTAACACTAGACTCCCTGGACTGATAACCACACTCATTACTCTAAACATTATTGCCACACAGAGAAGAAATTATCAGTCCTAAGTTCTGCGGTAGAACCTCCATCTGATACCAATTTGTCAGGACCCGTCCTCGGGGCCCGTGCCATGACTACCCTAACCCCGCCTTCCATAGGCCAGAGGCTGGAAACTAGAACCAAAGGCGTAAATCCCAATAGAAGTTAAGGCATTACCTTTATGAAGTAACACACAAAACAAAGTACGCAAATGAAGTAAACACTAAGTAAAACTGGGTACAAGGTAAGTGCTGAAAGAAAATGGGCCAGTATAAAAACCCAACTGAAAGTACAGTACAACTGAAAGGAAAGTACAACAGCAGAAAGTAAAACAAAAACACCGAGTCCTCCTCCGAAAATCCCACCTGATGGGTGGGTACAGATAGTCTCCTCAGCTCCACGGTCTGACCATCTGCTCCTTGTACGTCCCGCCAAGTGGTCCACCCCAGGTACCACCCAGCTCCACAAGCCTCCACCTCGATCAGTGCTGTCCGTCGTCTGCATCCAACACAAAGTAGTGCGGGCATAGCCCGTGCATGGGTGAGTATACGATACTCAGTAGCGACCCCGATACCCCCGAAGGTCTCTCAGAATCTACGAAGGATAAACCACAAAGGAAAGATAAAATCACGAAGTATCAATAACACTACATAGGTATATGCCCATACATATACCTAAGTCATCAGTTACAGTTTGGCTCCAGCTCCCGAGCCTAAGCACAACCCAGTCCACAGAGGAAAGCACAACCCAGTCCACATGGGAAAGCACAACTCAGTCCACACAGGAAAGCACAACCTAATCCACAAAGGAAAGAACAACCCAATCCACACATGAAAGCAAGTAAACCACATCAATGGTGATGATTTAGAATAAAGACTCATCTCACATAGGTATACACTTCGTAAGGCAATAGAGATGATCAGATGTAGCCACCGATTCATCTAAGCTGTCGGACCCACACAGGATACAAGACCAGCTACTCTACTGCACCCATTCAGGATACAAGTACATAGGTCAATACTGCCAGACCCACACAGGATACAAGAACAGTAGTCATCACTGTCGAACCCACGAAGGATTCCAGTACGGTAGTCATCACTGTCACAGTCGCAACCAATTCTAGGGTTCCCGCACACAACATACTCAATTCTGGGAGGGTCTGCTCCTCAAGAAAAAGAGAGTCGATACATCAACTATCAAGAAGTCCAGATTTGATGTATCCCAAAGTTTCTTCTCGTCAAAATAAACCCAATGCAACAGACGGTGCGTCAATCGGACGCCCGGTCTGAGAGTTATTGACTTTTCTTTTCCAGGGGCCCGGTTGGTTTTTAAGCTAAAACCAACATTACCATACCCCAGCTGAGTCCAAAACTCAAGAAAAGTGAGCCAAAAGGACCTTCTCAACAAAAGTATTCCAACTCAATTGACGACACGTCAATCGGATGTCCGGTCCTTGAGATATGAGCGTTTCCGCTCCAAGGGCCCGGTTGGTTTCGAGTTCGAACCAACTAGGTCATACCCAAACATTGCCAAAACCTCAAGTGTAATATACCAAAACGACCGTCTGGATTCAAGGATTCCTATGTAACTGAAGGTTCATTGATCGGAGGTCCGTAGCTCACGTTATGGGCAAAAGACCGAAAGCGGTTCGAAGTGGGGGGTCTGGGCCCGGTCCGACCCGGCCCAACCCCCACTGGGTCGGCCCGAACCGGGTCGACCCGACCGGGGTCTGGGTCCGGTCTGATAGGATGCAGCCCGGCCCAGCTGGGCGCGGCCCGGCCTAGTCCGCGTGACCCGCCCCGGCCCGGCCGGGGGGGTGCGCTGGCTCGGCCAGCGGGCCGAGCAGTGGGGGACACGGTCCCCCCTCCCTTTGCGCTCTGCAGATGCGGCATGCACCATGTCTCATCCAAATCCCACACGACCGCGGGATCCGACCAGCTTCCACTGCAAATTCAGTCGCGACGGCTCCTGTCGGCGACGTGTCGGGGCGCCGCCGCCTCCAGGCGGCCGGCCGGTGCAGGCCGGCGACTCGAGCCGCCAGAGGTTTCTGCGGGCCACCAAAGTCATTCTGGTGTTCCGTTCTTGCTCCCGTCTGTGCCTGCGGTCATCTCGGAACCCGTACTTCACTGTGACGGCCTCCAATCGTCAAATCGGTCCCATTTCATCGTCGCTAATTATTCCACGCATCAGGAACAAAACAACGGTGGGTTTGGGCTTGTTCGTTAGCCCGCACCCACCGCGTTAGTGGTTTTAAGAAAACACCATCATTAAAACATGCCAAGATGAGGGTACAAAAATAACACTTCAAGAAATTATACCAAAAACCCCTACCTCAACAACAAAGGCATTCATCTGTGTCGCGATAGACGGCGTCGCAGAAAAAGGGGTTTGTAGGCGTCGAAAGAAAACGCCGAGGAGGAAGCGGTGTCTCCTCTCTTGTCACGGGGAAGAGGATTGGTGGCGCGTCATCGATCTCCGAGGAACTGGCGTTCTTCCTCATTCTTCGTCAGAGGCCGGTGTTCTTCGTCCAAAGATCAAAAGCACTCCCACATTCTTTCCTTTGCCAACGATGCTCTCCCAAAATTAAATAATAGGTTCCTCCTTTTATTTAATTTCATACGCAAAGAAAATCTCCCGTAATTAATTAACCACACTAATTAAAAAGTGTTTACAAAAGAAGGGAGGGAGAAGGTTCCCCATAATTAAACGCATTGGTAGTTCTAATTAAAAAGGGGAAAAGGAAGGTTCCTCATAAATTCAAACGAGGAGTTACCCCAAAAATTAATCAAGGGATATTAATGGAGGAAACGTCAAGGAAACAGTAGGGGAATAAATGAGGACAGAGGAAACTAAAATGTGGGGTTAGTGTGGGCCCCACCTCTCTAACCTCCTCAATTTGGTAATTAAGTGTATGCAGGCCCCACCCTTAACTACCCATGGGAGGGAGTAACCTCCTTTAGTAATAAAAATTGTTCCGACATTTTTTATTATTCTGTAATCAAACCCCCAAAAATTACCTTCTCTTCTTTTGCAAGCGCAACTACGGTAAGTGTCCCATTAAGAAATTATCGGTGTTGCGAGTTCATCGGTGCCCTCAGATTTTAATTCCGAGCACCGGTTTTAAAGATATAGAAACCCTCTCATTCGTTCACTGAATGTACCCGAGCTAATCTTCAGAAATTGATTCCGGGTACATCGGGCCTCAGAATCAGGTGCCTTCAGAAACTACGTACTTGTAAAATTCCAAAGTATTTTAAAAAATTTACATGAAATTTCCGGGTCTTTACAAAAAACATGGGAAAAACCCATGGTATGGTTTTTGGTTTTGATTAGTTTAATGTGTTGCTTCCCAAACCTAAATAATAAATAATTCCCTATCCTTTTCATTATAATTCACCCAAGCTCCCACTTCTTCTTCACTCAAAGCCTTTGGAGTTCATCCAACCTCTTCCCTCATCTCTCTATAATCCTCTCAAGGTGACCCAAGCTCCCAAGAAGCCTCTCTCAAGCTTCTCTCAAGCCTTTGGGATCATACTTCCAAGTAAATGATTTTCACTTTCCTTATTTATGTTCATGTTTCCTTATATTATTATGCCATTTTATTTTCAATTATAAATGTTGGTATATGATTTCGCACCTCCCCCATACATCCCACTTCATGTTTGAATAATTAGAGATCATATTTCTCTCACATTAATGCCTCCCATGTACACTCGTTTCCATGCCGAAATTCCGCAAGGAATTTCTCTCTCGTCATTTACATTCAAGAAATTATTTTGTATTACGTATCTAAATTCTATTACATTTGTTGGGGAATGTATAAATATGAACCAATTACTATTCATTTAATGTACATATGATGAGACACCCATTTCTCTCGCATCAACCATTTTTATGAATTCTTATGTCACGCTGTTATGCTGCCCAAATTGCACCGCATTTTTCAAGCTAAGGTCATAGTGTAGTGAATACCATACCCATGTCTTTATCAACATTATTCAACTTTATGAACATATACATATTTAATGGTACATTCATATATTTATTCCACATTCCTTAATCGTGGAATAACTTATGATGTTGATTGATTCCATTTATATGATCCATGTTGCACACTTATGCATGAAATGAAATTATTATGAAGGGTGCACCCTGATATCACTCCAATGCATTGGGTAAAGTATAGAATCATGGTACATCATGTGCAATGAGTGTTGACTCATTCTAATTCAAGTGCAACTAGGGTTTACTCATTCTTCATGTGCAATGAGGGTTTACTCATGCTACATGTGTAATGAGCCTTGGCTCATGCTATTTCCTTGTTAAGTGTTGTTGCCACATTTTCATGTTATGATAATCATGTTATATCATGCCTTTATATTCATGTTTCTCTTGCGACCCATTTATATGCCTATTACCTAACATGCATTGTAATCTTCATGTTATAACTTGTTTATTTCCTTACAGGGATTTATAACTCACCCTTTTCTTATGCATGTCTTCAAGTTATCCCATGCAATGCTAAGTACAATGGAATGTAATGGTCATGTAAAGGATGTTTTCAATAATGATATTGTATTTAATGTTTTAAGTTGTTATGTAATGATCGTAATCCCCAAAGACACTAGAACTCTCAATATTCTATGTTGTATCTAATGAATTTTATGTAATAAATCATGTTTAAGTGTGTAAAAAAGAGTAGGGTTGTTATAAATTCTCTATCAAGAAGAATAAACACAGCACTGTCTTCGTATCCCCAGAAGCCCTTGATCAGCAAGATCAGGTACACCTTTATCTTTTTATCTCCAAAATCCCTTGATCACCACATATCAAACATAGAAATTACAAATCACAAAATGTTTTAAGGAATTCATAATAATTACATAGATACCATAAAATAGAAAACTATCTGAAGATTATAGAGTGCAAACTAATAACAAGATTTTACAAAGGAAAAAAGTAAACTTCAGATTGTGGGAGATGTAACAATATTATAATATTTTATTTCCACAAATATTTAATCTCGTATTTATAGGTATATCTCTAATAATCATATTATGCGAATCTCATAGGTGGTTGTAATGGCCTCAGAACAAATTGTATCTTTACAGCTCATCATGTTTGTGTGATGCTTGTAGATTTATACACTATCACAATGTAACTGAATTCTAACTAGGGAATAGAATTAATTCATCTGGAAAAATTGAATCTCACTATATAAATAATTTAATGAAATTCCATTTAGAAAATATATCTACTTTTGTTAGGAAAATGTTTGTCTCAAAGTCTTGATATAAATTAATCTGTTTGAACATAGTTATATTTTGACTTCGGTACTTTCATAAATCTTCATATAGAAATATCTAATAATTTTTTCTATTGTTTATAACATTTCTGTATTATTTGGGAAATTTATTTCGTTCGATAAATTAGTATTTCTTCATTGGTAAAAAAAATTTCTGTAAAAACATGCATAGAATTAGAGAAGTATAAAAGTTAGTGAAGCACATTTTTTTAATGAAATGTATTTTGATTTTCAAAATTAGTTTAGAAAGTGTTGAAAGTATTATTTTTATTCAGAAATCTCCCCAATTTTGAAAATAAAAAAACATAACATTTAAAAGAAAAATATTTGAGAGAAAAAAATACTACTCCCCTATCTCATATACCTACTCATTTACTTATTTGTTCTACGTTTCATTCTTCCCCTTTGTTTTTATCTTCTTTGATTTCTACCCCTTAATTTTAAAAATAAAAACCTTTTAAATTTTCTCAAAAAATCATTAGAATTTTCTCTTCAAATTTTTTATACATTTCTCGTCATTCTTGACTTTTGAAAAAAAGGTTTATAGAAAGTGTACCTAGAATATTAGGGAAATAAAATTATACGAAACAAAAAATTTATAATATAAAATATAAACACATTCATTCAAAATAACAAAAATATATAACTAATGAAATTGGAAACATCCATAAAAATATATTGGGAATAACATCCAAAAAAAATATAAAGATTCATTCAAGAAAAATATGTTTAACTTATTACAAAACATTTCCAAATATGAAAAAATCAGTTCAACATGGTAATATTTTTTATAATCATATTCATTTTCTTTACATCCTGCCGGTACTTTTCTAACTCTACCAAAACATAATTTATCTTCATAATATCTTCTTTAAGAAAATGGATCTTATTATTTTCACCTTTAAAAACTAAGATATCTTCTTATAAATATTGAACTTTAGAACTTTAGCCAGAGATTATTGAAGAAAATCCACAACCATCCTTAAAATTTTTTACTTGTTTTATAGTGTCTGAACTTTACTACTCTCAACTTGATCGGCTTCATGAACTACACATTATTTCTTCAAAATTTTATCTTTTTTGAACAACTTTCCAAAATCCTTTTCTAGTTTTTAATATTCATAATCTTGATTCATTATATGAAATTTATGATTATCATTTGTCCTTGAGCTCTCAACAACTTCACCAGAAAAATATCTAGCTAACTTTGAAGATATTTTAGAAGATGTTTGAGCTCCCTTTATTTTTTAATCATGGTATTTCAAATCATTTTTAGTGCCTCTTATATATCTGATGATTTCTATCAACTTTATTTTTTCAAATTTAACTCTTACTTTGAATTCATTAAATTCATCTTCATTTCGATTGACTAACTAATCAAGATTATTTACTGAATTAGAATTTTCTAACAATTCAAATTTCCCTTATATACACCTGAACCTTTCTAAAATATCTGGAAAAATTTCCATAAAACCATCTAATCGATGAATTACATTAGTGAGTAAATTGATTTTCATTTCCATTCTTTTAAAATAATTACATGGTGGGGAATTGGCTGAATCAGATGAAGCACTATGTAGAGTAGGCCATGGTGGCTTAGAAGGTCCCTATTTTTTTAAAATATCAACTCCTTATAAAACGTCCACTATTGTAATTCCTTCACCTCCAAAACCATCAACATTAGCACATAACCACCCTCAAAAATAGTATTGTAATAACCATTATCACCATCATCACCATCATCAGGTTGATGTTTTCCCTTAATTACATAGTTACCAGTAAGCATGACAAAATTATCAGCACCAGTATTGATAAAAAAATTCTTCACCATATCTCTCCAACACTCATAGTCATCTCCATCCAAAATTAGTGTTTTTCTAGGATTCTGATTCTCAAGAGTTACAAAATTCATACTTGTATTATTTAAGAAATAAGAAATAATCTTTCTACAAATACATGTTACTGTAAAATGGTTTATAACAATATTTGTAAACAACAAAATTTTTAAACTTAGAAACTCGCTTGATATAAAAATTTATAGCAACTGAAAAATATTTTAACACATAGTAGTATAATGACCTCCAATACCAAATGTAGGATTGTAAGAGTATATAGAATACTACAAAAGGGGCTGAATTGTAGTTTAAAAAATAAAACTGTCAAAAATGTCAAAACTCTTTATTATTAAATATTAGGAAAATACTTTATCTGATTCTCGGAGTTTGTATATTGGATGGATAGTTTGTTCGATTAATAGAGTTTAGAAAAGTTTAAAACTAGTTAAACTATTCTATATAATTTTCACAATGAAAATGAAAACTTGTAAAAACAATTTAACTAATATTTTATAATAGAGATTAAAAAAACTTATAGAATTTATAAAAGATTATACACTTCAACCATAAGTGTTTAGGAAGTCAGAAACCCCAACTTTAGGTATCCATAGTATTACATACCTGTAATGTTTTTTTCCTTAAGCAAGGAAACCCTCAATCAAGAAGATTGAACACATCTCTATATATCTATCATTGGAAACCCTCAAACATCAAGATCGAATACACATTTATCTTCCTATCTATGGAAACTTTCAATCACAATAGACCAGACGTAGCAATTAAAAATCACCAAATATTTCTAAGGTATTTACAATCCTCACTCATATATCTTATAACAGAAAAACTCTATAAAGATTAGAGATCAAAAACTAGTAAAAAATGTTACAATGAAACAAAGTACATATTAGATTGTGGGAGATGCAACAAGCATGTAAAAGCTTCTTTCCTCCTCGAGTTCAACTCATATTTATAGGCATAGCTCCAACGGTCATATTTCGTAAATCTCATAGGTTGTTGAAATGACCTTGGAACAAATTATATCTTTACATCTCTGCATGTTCGTATGATGCTTATAGGTTTATACACCATCATGGTGTAACTGAATTTCTTCCAATGGAATATAATTGATTTTCTCAGAAAAAATGAATCTCCATGCCCGTAGAATTTAATGAATGTTCGTTCGGAAAACATGACCAATTTTGTTCAGAAAATGTTTGTCTGAACGTCTTGATATAACTTCATTTGTTTGGATTAGTTATATTTTGGCTTCAGTACTTTCATATATTTGTGTCCTGAAATATATAATCGTTCATCCGATGTTTAAAACATGTCCATCCAATTATGGTAATTTATATCATCAAATAAATTGGTATTTCTCCATCTGAAATAAAAGGTTTTATGAAAAAATGTTCATATAACTTGAGAAGTATAAAAGTTAGTGAAATATATACTTTTAAAGAAATGTATTATGATTTTCAAAATTGGGATAGAAAGTGCTAGAAGATATTCATTCAACTCAACATAATATTCCGCAATATATTACCTCGATGTATTGCTCTTTTTGTATTCCTTTGTAAGTGTGGATATATATTTTTGATAATGGTGCATGACTAATTAGAGACTACATTTGATGTTTTCCTTTCAAGCCACTGTCAAATATCTTGAATTTTTGTCCCAACCCCAAATCCTCATTCGATCATAATTTTTCTCTTATGAGAAAATTATATCGTCTTCTAGATCTCCTAGAGTTCTTTTAAGGTTTTCAATTATCTACCTGGATTTTCATAGCCGAGATTCAATTCTTCTGATTTATGAATTTAGTGCTGCATGATTTTCACGAGTCTGCTAGGATTTCTTCTCTAACTTGATTACTTCAGGTTTACTTTAGTAGTCAATTTTGGCTTCTGGTATTCGATGATACTTTCTAATTTAAATATAACTCTGTTCACATAATATCTTGACCTACAGTATAAATGTTTATGCTCATAGTTAAAATCCTCACTACTACAATTCTGGTCTTAAGTAGCGTTAAAATTTATCAACACTAGCTAAAAGTGCTAATAAAGGGTTCCCCTTTATCAGTGCTAAAAACGCAGTTAAAGACCTCTCTTTGTCAACGTTTTTGGTCTAGCACTGTTAAAGGGTATATTTTATAAAAATATATATATTTCATTAAAAATAATATATTAATATATAAATATATTTATATTGATATAAATATAATATAAATTTTTAAATATGATTTAGGTAAGACTAAATACACAATTACACTTAATATATAAGATATTTAGTGAAAATGACATATACAATAATTAAAAAATGTTTTTAATTAATAATTTGTTAATTTTAATTGATTAATAGTAATTTAATAACATTTGGATGACATAAAAATTAAATTAATGAATGAATGACGTAAGATAAGTTGAAAACATAACATTAACTACAAACGGTCATAACTTTTGATCCATATATCTGTTTGAGATCTACCACATATCAAATCAAAGCCCGCGGAGAGATTTACACCATCATGACCCGGAAAATCCTGATTATGTATTTTGAGTCCCAAAAATCCATTAAAATTGAGTTTGTAGTCGGGGTATCCCAATTTTTTATCAATCGATGGAATTTCAGCCTCATTTAAAGGGGTCTTATTGTCTTTTTTCGGTTGAAACTAAATTTATTCTTAGGACATACATTCATATTGATATTATCATTTTGATGTTTTATCATTTTTCATAATGCAGTTTTATTTATAATTAAATATAGGCATATTTTATTATATTTACTTATAATAAATCAATTGTATAAATACATATTTACATAAAATTATATTTTAAAATATATAAACCATATAGAAATAAATATTTATTATTAATTTCATTTAATATAAATAAATATCCACTTTATTTAACTTATAAAAAATCATTAATATTTATATATATACTTATAAAAGTAAATATGTTATATATATAAACATATGTGTATTAATAAACATATATATATATATTCTATTATATATAAATGAATATTAATATATAATATATTTAAATAAATATAAGTGTGTGTGTATATATATATATCACACACTTCATGATATATACAAATAAATAAAAATATTGTAAAAAAAAACCAGCATGAAAAAGTGGTAAAGGGCATATAATCGCATAAGAGAGGACATGAGATTAAATCGAGTTGTGCGTACATATTTGGGGGAGAATTCAAGTGCTGAGGAAGGGGGGTTTTTTGAGAGTGTGAAACAACATTTTTTTTTATTTTTTAATAGTGTTAAAAAACACTGATAATTACGTCTTTTATCATAGCCCTTTAACACTGTTAAATGTATGCTTTTAACATCTCTCTCAATATCATTGTTCTTTATGTGCTAATAAAACCCTTCTGGTATCACGATCAAAATCCAGATTATCAGTACTGGGTCTCAACATGGAATTTGAAGTTGTGCTCTGCAATATTTGGTGAATTAGCGCTCCGGGTGACATCATTCATAAAATTATTTATTATTAATTCATTTATCATAAATTTTATAATGTTAATAATTTTTTTAAATATTTTTATTTAATATACATCCTATCATTTTATATTTGGATATGAATATTTTTTTTGAATTATAAGTAGGTATTTAAATATATTCAAAATATCAGTGTGTTTAAAAATCAAGACAATTGTAATGTGGTTAGAATTAACATTATAAACTAGTTATAATTAGGGTAGATCATTTTCTGTGGGTACCGGATATACCCGTCATTATCCATATAAAACTGGCTATCCAATTCGCTGGTAAGAGAGCATAATGTCACGCCCCGCCAACTAGAAAGGAGACCCGGTGGTGAGGTTCTCTAGAATCCTCTAGAGTTCTCTACATCTCCACCAAGTTCCGGAATATTCCAGACTTCTCCGGAGTGTTGCGGAACACCCCTTTGGGCCTTGAAGGGTCCGGAACATTCTAGGCCTCCATGGAAGGTTGTGGATCTCAACGAGTTCTAGAATGCTCCATGTATATTCTAGTAGAGTAGGCTATAATACTCTAGAATCATGTGGATGTGTACATATTCTAGAATGTTGTAGACTTTTCCACCAAGCCCTATATAAAGGGAGTGGCTCCTCATTTGTAAAGAGACACAGAAGTTGAGAGCATTTGAGAGCTTCTTTGCACTTGTGTCTTGTGAGCTTGTCAAGCACTTCCCTTACGATCCGTACTTCCGTTGTGAGTGTCGAAAGGCTGAACTCGTCTAGGCTTTGTGAAAGGAAAGCTAGTCGGGTGCCGCACGAGAGCTTGGGAGAAGGCCAAGTCCCGTTACAGTTGGTATCAAAGGCATGTTCAAGGAAAGTGTTTGCGATGGCAGGATCGAATGTGGAGGATCCTGTTATGTCCGAGAAGGAGGCCATGCCGACCGTTCCTAAGAAGAAGGCCGGGAAGTCTCGTGAGACCGTGGCGACTCTTGAGGAGCGTCTCCTAAGGGCGGAGGAGTGCCTTGCTGATGTGAAAGAAAGGCTCGAGTATGTCGAGGGAGACGTTGAGGAAGGGGCACTAGGCGTCGTGGGCCTACGTGATGAGCTCTTCACTCTCCAAGACCGAGTGGCATCAGTTGAGAGGTACGCCAAGGAGAATGCTGCCGAGAAAGATGCCTTCATGGACTAGACAAAGGGTATCTTAGCACAACATGGGGATGCGATGGCCAGGTACAACCAAACTCTTGATCAACTTAAGAGGGAGTGGTCAAATTACCGTGGCGAGTTGGCTAGTGGGGTACTTGTGCGAGACACACCAAAGATCGATGTGCCTCGTCCAAAGCACTTCAATGGCAAGAGGGATGCCAAGGAGGTAGACAACTTCTTTTGGCAAGTGGAGCAATACTTCGAGGCGATAGGCTTGATGGAAGACATGAGCCGTGTGAAGACCGTCGTTATTTACTTTGGTGATGATGCCTCTCTATGGTGGAGGATGAAGCACCAAGAGCTCAAGGATGGTGGGAAGGCACTTCCATAATGGGAAGAGTTCAAGCAATGGGTCTATGCTCAGTTCTACCCCGAGGAAGCTGATTGGGAAGCAAGGGACAAGCTGCGAACTTTGAAGCATACGGGGACAATCCATGAGTATGTTCGGGAGTATGTCTCACTAAAGCTCCAGGTACGTGGAAAGCCCGAGTATGATCATATGTATGATTTCATCAAAGTTCTTCAGCCATGGGCACAACAAGAGGTGCGAGGTCGACGGCCTAAGACCTTCACCGAAGCCGTGTCCATTGCCGAGTCTTTGGTGGAATACAAGAAGAAGGTTGAACCCCCTAAGCCCAAGAAGGAGTTCAAGGGTAAAGGTGGGGGAGACCAAGAGAGGAGGTGGAACCGAGATGCCCATGACAAGGGGAAGTCCAAGGAGCACACCAAGGACTTCTCAAGGGAATTCAAGCCCCGAGGATGCTACTTTTGTGACGGGCCTCACACATGGAAGGAGTGTCCCAAGAGGAAGGCACTTAACTCCATGTTTGAAGAGAGGGAGGAAGTTCCCAAGGGGCGGCAAATGGGGACTCTAAGGCTCTTCAATGCGTTGGAGATGAAGAACCCACCTAAGGCGCCACCTAAGGATGGGTTGATGTATGCAAAGGTGGAGTTGAATGGGAAGTCCACCTATGCGATGCTCGACACGGGATCCACACACAACTTTGTGGCCGAAGATGAGGCAAGGAGACATGGGCTAGTCGTGGCCAAGATGACTAGTCGCATGAAAGCCGTGAATGCCACACCCCAACCGGCGAGTGGCATTGTCCGTGGAGTGACCCTTTTCATTGGAGAATGGAGGGGTGCTATTGATCTCACGGTGGTTCCCATGGATGACTTCCAGCTAGTGTTGGGGATGGAGTTCTTCAAGAAAGCCAAGGCCATACCAACACCTCACTTGGAGCAAATGGTGATCATGGAGGAGCGAAGCCCGTGCATGGTGTCGACGAAGGTATGTGGCAATCATGACTTGTCTTTACTTTCTGCCATGCAAGTGAAGAAGGGTTTCAAGAAGGGAGAGGAGACCTACTTGGTTTCCTTGAAAGATGATGGGCCGGTGGACGACAACCATGAGTTGCCGAAGGAGGTGAAGGGCGTGCTAAGGGAGTTTAGCGACGTCATGCCACCGGAGTTGCCCAAGAAGCTACCACCCAAGAGAGAGGTGGATCATGAAATTGAGTTGATGCCAGGATCAAAGCCACCATCCATGGCACCCTATCGTATGGCTCCACCCGAGTTGGAGGAGTTGAAGAGGCAGTTGGAAGAGATGTTGGATGCGGGACAAATCCAACCATCCAAGTCACCATATGGATCGCCCGTTCTATTCCAAAAGAAGCATGATGTCTCCTTGAGGATGTGCGTAGACTATCGGGCGTTGAACAAAGTCACAGTGAAGAACAAGTATCCTATCCCAGTGATAGCGGATCTCTTTGATCAATTGGGCAAGGCACGAGTGTTCACCAAGTTGGACTTGAGGTCGGGATACTATCAAGTTCGGATTGCCATGGAAGATGTGCCGAAGACCGCATGTGTGACAAGGTACGGATCCTATGAGTTCCTTGTTATGCCATTTGGTTTGACTAATGCCCCAGCGACATTCTGCACCTTGATGAACAAAGTCTTCCACCAATACTTGGATAAGTTTGTGGTAGTCTACTTGGACGACATTGTCATCTATAGTGATACAATGGCGGACCATGTGGAACACTTACAAACCGTATTCAAGGTATTGAGGGAGAACGAGTTATATGTGAAGAAGGAGAAGTGTTCCTTTGCAAGGGATGAAGTTCTCTTCTTGGGGCACAAGATCAAAGGAGGCAAGCTCATGATGGATCATGAGAAGATCCGGGCTATCGATAAATGGGAGAGGCCAACCAAGGTTCTCGAGTTGAGATATTTCCTTGGGTTGGTGAATTATTATCGGCGATTCATCTGTGACTATTCAAAGAAGGCGGCTCCACTCACCGACTTGCTAAAGAAGAACAAATCGTGGGAGTGGGATGTCAAATGCGAGGAGGCATTTGAAGGCTTGAAGAAGACGGTCATGGAGGAACCGGTCTTGAGCTTGGCGGATCCGACCAAGCCTTATGAGGTACACACCGATGCCTCAGACTTTGCTATTGGGGGTGTGCTCATGCAGGAAAGACATCCCATAGCTTTTGAGTGCCGGAAGCTGAATGAAACCGAGAGGAGGTACACGGTGCAAGAGAAAGAGATGACAGCCGTGGTACATTGTCTTCGGGCATGGAGACATTATCTCTTGGGGTCCAAGTTTGTGGTGAAGACCGACAACGTTGCCACAAGCTACTTCCAAACCCAGAAGAAGCTGACTCCGAAGCAGGCAAGATGGCAGGAATTCTTGGCTGAGTTTGATTATTCTTTGGAGTACAAGCCTGGGACAGTGAATGTAGTGGCCGATGCACTTAGCAGAAAGATGGTGTTCATCCACTTATCATGTGTGGATGACGGGATCTTGGGTAGGATCAAGGAAGGAATGGCGCATGATCCTATAGCCAAGAACGTCTTGGGTCTCGCGGCAGAGGGCAAGACAAGGAGATTTTGGGAGGAGGATGGAACCCTTCTTACCACAGGGAGGAGGATATATGTCCCAAAGTGGGGGAACCTACGGAGGGATCTCATCAAGGAGTGTCATGACTCGAGATGGGCAGGACATCCAGGGCAGCACCACACCAAGGCCTTGCTATAGGGAGCGTATTATTGGCCGAGGATGGAGGATGATGTGGAGTCTTATGTGAAGACTTGTCTTGTGTGCCAACAAGACAAGGTGGACAATCAGTTGCCTGGAAGATTGTTGCAGCCATTGCCCATTGCAGAGAGGCCATGGGAGACAGTCACCATGGACTTCATCGTTGCATTGCCGAAGTCCGAAGGGTATGGGAGCATCATCGTGGTGGTGGACAAGTTCTCTAAGTATGCCACTTTTATCCCCTCTCCAGTAGATGCGACGGCAGAGCTCACCGCAAGGCTACTCTTCAAGCATGTGGTGAAGTATTGGGGGATACCACGACACATCATCAGTGACCGGGATCCACGCTTCACGGGTAAGTTGTGGACCGAGCTCTTTGGATTGTTGGGATCGAAGCTCCACTACTCTACGAGCTTTCACCCCCAGACAGATGGGCAAACGGAGAGGGTGAATGCCTTATTGGAGCTCTACTTGAGGCACTTTGTGAGTTCAAACCAGCGAGATTGGGCCAAGTTTCTTGATGTGGATCAATTCTCCTACAACTTGCAAAGGAGTGAGTCGACGGGGAAGAGTCCATTTGAGGTGGTGACCGGACAACAACCCCTCACTCCTCACACAGCGGTACTTGGGGAGAAGTACCAAGGAAGCAGCCCAACCGCCTATACTATGGCCAAGGAGTGGCATGAGCAGGCCGACATGATGAGAACCCACTTGCACAAAGCTTCCAAGAGGATGAAGAAGTGGGCCGACAAAGGGCGAAGGGATGTGAGCTTCCAACCTGGGGACAAGGTGATGGTGAAACTCTTGCCTCAGCAGCACAAAGCATTCATGAGGGTGCACAAGGGCCTGATTCGACGATATGAGGGACCATACGAGGTCGTGCACTGAGTTGGGGAGGTATCATACCGCTTGGAGTTGCCTCCCAAGCTGAAGATCCATCCAGTCTTCCATGTGAGCATGCTCAAGCCATATCATGAAGACGTGGAGGACCCGAGCAGAGGGGTGTCTACAAGGGCACCTACCGCGGTTGTCGAGTCATATGACAAGCAGGTGGATCTCATACTAGACGATCGGATAGTTCGGCGACGTGGAGTGCATGAAGCAAGGAGTACTTGATCAAGTGGAAGGGATTACCAGAGTGCGAGGCAACCTGAGAACCTGCAGACAACTTGTGGTAGTTCGCGCGGGCAATCGAGGAGTATTATCATAGACGCGCCGAGGACGTCGCCAGAATAGGTGGGGGAGGATGTCACGCCCCGCCAACTGGAAAGGAGACCCGGTGGTGAGGTTCTCTAGAATCCTCTAGAGTTCTCTACATCTCCACCAAGTTTTGGAATATTCCAGACTTCTCCGGAGTGTTGCGGAACACCCCTTTGGGCCTTGAAGGGTCCGGAACATTCTAGGCCTCCATGGAAGGTTGTGGATCTCAACGGGTTCTAGAATGCTCCATGTATATTCTAGTAGAGTAGGCTAGAATACTCTAGAATCATGTGGATGTGTACATATTCTAGAATGTTGTAGACTTTGCCACCAAGCCCTATATAAAGGGAGTGGCTCCTCATTTGTAAAGAGACACAGAATTTGAGAGCATTTGAGAGCTTATTTGCACTTGTGTCTTGTGAGCTTGTCAAGCACTTCCCTTACGATCCTTACTTCCGTTGTGAGTGTCGAAAGGCTGAACTCGTCTAGGCTTTGTGAAAGGAAAGCTAGTCGGGTGCCGCACGAGAGCTTGGGAGAAGGCCAAGTCCCGTGATAATAAAGATGGAAGGAAATGACTGAGTTGGGCAGTATAGTGATCCAGTGGAGACGGGGGCGAGGGCAGCAGCGGAGAGGGCGACTGGAGAGGGAAACGATGTCACCATGAAACGTGACAAGCAGATCTTTTGGAAATTTGAAGCCAAAACGAGGGTCTGTGTTCCAGAGGATTCGTTCTATGGTCCTTGGGTAGAGGTGAATCCATGGAACCTCCTCTCTGCCTCTCTCTCTCTCTTGATCTTTTATCATCTGCTTTCGTTTTCCATTATTGTTCGTCAGAACACTTGACAAGCCGACTCGTTGTCATGATTTATATCCGCGATTGATGTTTCATCTCTTTATGCTCTAATTCAGATTATCTATGAATCTTTTTAATTTATGGTTATTAACTAATGTCTGTATGGTAGATCTCTATGATTCTTCATTTCCAGCTAATGTTATGTGATGTGTTCTGGATCATTTTAAGAGGATGATTCGATCTGAGGCCCTTGAGCAGAAGTGAATCCATGGAACCTCCTCTCTCTCTATCTCTATCTCCTTCTCTTCTTCTTTTTCCTTTATTGTTTGTCCGATCACTTGACTGCCGACTTGTTGTCATGATTCATATCTACGACAAATGTTGCTTCTCTCTAGTTCAGCGTCGTGAGCTGATCTCCGCATCATCTGACTCTATAATTTAGGTTTACGAACTGATTTTTGTATGTTGGATCTCTGTGATTCTACGTTTTGAGATGATGTCAGCAATAAATGTATGATGATGTGATGTGATCTCTGTTTTGAAATCGAAGGCTACCGCTTCTGATCATGTTGAGTGAGGGAGAATCCCCCCGCAGGCTACCTCTTCTTGCAGCTAAAATACATTGGCGATTTCCTTTTCTATGGCGAATGAAAGTTAAGAGAAAAAGAGAGGGGTAATTCGAGTTAAGGACAAGGATAGCCCTAGGGCAAGCCCAATGAGCCCATGGGCTAGGGAAACACATAAGAATGAAAAAAATACAAAGAAAGGGCCATCGATTTTATTAGTTTACTGCATCACTCAATGTATTTAGGGAAAAAATTTTAATGTGGGCCTGGGGAAACAGAATTCTCCGAGTCGTCATTGGTTAATGACCAAATATTTAGGAAATACCAAATGGAGACCTACGATTAATAGACTGGGTATCCAAATGACGGTTATACCCTTATAATTTCCCCCGATTATGGCTCCCGCTGCTCCCCGTCACACTCAGCTCGTGCCATCTCCCTCTCCCTCCTTGTCATGCGTCTCTCCCGAACACCCTAGTACGGCATCGCCTCCTATGTGCCACCATCCTCATCTTTCACAGTCGTGGTGTCACCCTCATATCTAGTGGTGTCGTTGTCCTCTCCCAAAAACCACAACCCGCTGTTGCCTCCTCCCAAGCACTGCTCCCACCAGGAATCTACTCCCACGCGCTGCTCCCACCACGCATCTTCTCCAGTGGTCATCCAACAAGCGCATCTTCTCCCAGGCTCCACAGAGTCATCTCCACTTTTAGCAACATTCTATCAGTGTTCCTCTTCTCCTAGCACTAAGAAACCATATTTTCTATAAATTTTATTCTACATGTTTTTTGGTTGATTTATTTTGTTAACAGATGTAAATATGAACTGAGAATGAGTTTTAGGATCTTATATTCATTAATGTTGTAGGTTTATTGACAAAAGATGATATCAAATTATTTTAAAGAAATGTTTTGTTATTTTCATTTTAATGGAGCACTTGTTGGTTATTCACAAGGAAAAATGCATTATGAAGGTGGAGGATTGAAGGGTACAATGCAAATAGAAGAAATTTCATTTGATAAAATATTAAGATTGGTATCGCCAATTCTAAATAGTGATGTGTCATCATTATATTTAAAATACACGTTAAATATTGACAAATGGAACTTTTTTAGAACTTATAAATGATGAAGGATTTGAGCAGTTGCTCAGATTCAATGACAATTTTTCTCATGTCTATATTAATTTGAGGTTAGATGAATGCTTATAATCGATAGTGGATGTAAATCAACGAGTGGATGTAGATCAAAGGTAATGAAAACTAAAAACTGTTTATATTAATATTTTGTTCACATGTTATGTATTTACATTTGACATTTAATTTGTAGTGTTGAATTAGTTAGTGGGAAATCTGAAAAAAGTTTATCTTCTGATGGAGATCTTCAAATGCTACCTTGTGCAATTAGTAGTATTCCATGTTCGATCCTAGAGTTAAATACTTTATAGTGGAATGAATTATTGGTGGATATTGGCTAGATTTTTCCTTCGGCCAAAGCACTGAGTGAGATTATTTTCAAGTACAACATTGCACATGGGTTTGACTATGAATATGTTAGGAATAGTCCTCAAAAGATTATTTCAAAATGAAAAGTTGAGAGTTGCATGTGGAAGTTAAGAGCATATGACCTGGGGAATTAGACTCCATTTATTTATATTAAAACTTTTTAAAATGATCATATGCACTCAACCCAAGATAGACTAGGAATTGGTCACAAATCAAGGTCATCATTAGTGTCATCTATCATTTCTAATGAGGTGAAGTCTAATGTGGAAAAATCCGCCAATGAAAGTAAAGCTGAATTGTACAGAGACTATGATATATCACTTACATACCATCAAGTGTGAAGAGAAAAGGAAAAAAGCAGTTGGTGGAATATATAGGGTTCTAGAGCAGTCATATATGTTAATCCATTGGATAAGAAATAGACTAATGGAAGATGATCCAGAAATAATAATGAAGTGGGTATCATCAGAAAATGGTAGATTTGAAAGATTATTCATTGCATATGGGTGTTGCATAAATGGTTTCTTATTAGGCTATCGACCTGTGTTGTTTGTGGATGAGTGTCACCTTAGTGGTCCTTACAAAGGTACCTTGTTGGCAGCGTCAGCATATGAGGCAGATGGAAACCTTTTTCCATTGGTATATTCAATTGTTGGAGTTGAAACATATGATGATTGTACATGGTTTTTAAACAAAATAAAAGAAATTATAGGATCTACTAAACTGGTCATTGTATCTAATCGACACAATGCAATTACAGCTGCGGTTAAAACAGTTTTTTGTGGAGATGGACATGCATATTGATACCATCATGTGAAAGAAAGTTTTAGCTCTGAAATTACAAGATTCACTACTAAAAATATGGATTATAATAGTGCTAAAAACGGCCTTTAACAGCGCTAAAAAAGCGCTATTAATCTCGGCGAAGATAAAGGGGGGTCCCCTTTATCAGCGCTAAGCAAGCGCTGACAAAGGTAGTATTTATCAGCACTATTTTCAGCGCTGATAAATGTTTAATATATCAGCGCTATTTTGAGTGCTGATAAAAACTACCTTTATCAGCGCTCAAAATAGCGCTGATATATTATCCATTTATCAGTGCTTAACTAGTGCTGATAAAGGCCAAAGATCCTATCCAAAACCAAAACCTGCACAAAACCTGCCCAACACCTGCACACATTACATCACCTACACAGAGTCCAAACAAAACCTGCACACATCACACACAACACCCACACACAATGCACATAAGAACAAAAATGATACATATACTTACTTGAAATCATGAATACAAAACAACACACTTCTATATACATTTCAAACCATGTTTAATTTGGTTAGAATTACACTTTTCCAACAAACAGTTAAAAAAATGATGTTCCATCCTTTTTGTATCCATCTGCTCTAAAAAATTGTCGTCCATAGCGGCGGTTTCCGAACAAAGCATTCGAACTGAGAAAAAAGATTTCACCTACATAATAAAGAAAATATTATGTTAGTAACACAATAATGAAATAAGGAATCGGGTTACTAAATTGAATTATACTAGTGAGGCACAAAACATAAAATAACCAATTAACGAAATTGGTGCATGGTTAGGGCCAATCATCTATAATAATAAAATGGCCCAATGTTCAGTAGAACATGTGCTATTTAAACATGGACAAAAGATTTGAGAAGGGTCACATGCATGATCTTCTGCAAACTTGATAAACTCTTTCACGCCATATTCATACTCTTTTGTCAACCGATTGACATTCATCCATTCTTTATTCATATTCACCATCTTTATGGGTTCGGTCTCGAGAACTTTCCTAATATTATGTTTTAATTAATTAGGTAGAATTGTTTGGGTTTTATAAAAACAAATCATGGTACAAATGCCTTTAAACACATGTGAAATCCATATACATGGTGTGTCCAGTAGGGTGAACATCGTGTATGTATAAAATACCTGATTTAATCTCACATATATCAAATTTATTCCAAGTTAGTCTTACAAAGACTGAATGATGCCTTAGAAAATACATGACATGCGAACAAGAGGAAACCAATGAGTAACAAGAGAAAACAGTAATAAATATGATGCTATCTCAATGTACTCAAGGTGATGATAAGATGTTGGTCAAGATCACCTATGGGTTGGGAGTAAACTAATATTTAATTGAAAAAAACTACTAAAAACTGATCGTGAAAAGGATGAAATATCCTATTCATCAAGTCCCTTAATACAACCAATGCATTAGTTAAACAAAAAATCATCGCTAAAAAATCATACAGGCCATAACTACTCCTAAAAGCAGTCCATGGTAGGTCCATCGATGTCCAACTCATCTAATGGTATCCTAATGTCAAATCTATCTTGGAGAAGATCATAGAACCTGATTGATGATCAATGTGACTATCAATGCGTGGATGAGGATACATATTCATGACTCTCATTAGGTTCAATCTCAAATAGTCCAGCAAAAGAATAAATACCAATCAACCATCTATTTTAGAAAACTATAAAACCCCATGGTAAAGTACTATGCCATATGAAACCATTATATTCTATATCATCAAATTGTAATTCAAACAACTGATGCTATTTTGGTGTTATTTTAGAAATTGTGATAGAAACTGAATTTTCTCCCAAAACTAACTAGATTATAAAGTTTATCTCTTTATTAAGAAGTAAATTTTATAGCTCATCAGTGAAGACATCCTAAAAATGTACTAGTATTGGGGAAAAAAGAATCCTACAACATTCTAGCAACATCTACAATATTCCTGACTATTTGAGCCATTAGGGTACAATAAATATATAATTATAACATGCTATTTAAAATGAAATGTGGAAACAGGAAATCATACAAACTCCAGATAAACCCATAATAAAAAACATATCACTTAGTATGTCTGTCACATATACATATAAATAAATTAGAAAAAAACATGCTACAAAGCATAAAGGTACCATTAAATACTTACATTGGTCAACTTGTTTTGGAAATTTTTTATCTTCATCCGTGCCTTGTACTTTCACCAATGAATTTGAAGGTGAGTCTGCATACACGATAGTTTACCTTCTTAGAGACGAGTTTCTGGAAGAGTATAAGAGACATGAAGCAATGAGGATCATTAGAGTGTTGGAGCAAATGTGGTTTCTACAAATAATGTGGGGTCTGCAGACATTGGAGGATATGTTGAAGTGTGATTTTGTGTGTGAATATGTTGGAGAAATGGCCTCTTTTCCCTTCAAGCTCCCCAAACCCCGATCACCATCGGGGTTTGCGGAGCTTTAAGGGAAAAGATGCCATTTGGATAGATGTTAGATACTATAGAAATGTTTCAAAAATATAGGATGTAATTTACCATAAAGTCACCCTTCAACATATCCTCTAATGTCTGCAGACCCCACCCTTTCCCCTCGGCTATCAAAAAAGCCTAAAAGACAATGAATAGCAATGATCATTCCCAAATTCTTTTACACTGAAACCCTCCAGAAAAAAATAAAGTACAATACCTGAAAGTTGTAACTTAGGCCGCGTTGCACAAGCCGATTGCCACATTGTTTGTATCAACAACATTTGCTCCAACAATCTAATGATATTCATTTCTTCATGTCTCTTATACTCTTCCAGAAACTCTTCTCTAATAAGGTCAACTATCGTGTACGCATACTCACCTTCAAATTCATGGGTGCAAGTACAAGGCACAGATGAAGATAAAATATTTCTAAAACAAGTTGACCACCATGCATCATCCTCGACACTCATCACTAATTATGAATCACATCCCTAGACATAATCATAATCACATTAAGACAACACTATCTATTATGGAAATCCTTACTGGAATTAGGCTCAAGATATGGTATCATTCCTATCTCACATCTATATTCACTATTTGTTCCTCTCACACACAATATATAAATAATATACCAAGGGAATACCATCCATGGAACTCACATCCCACCTTGAGAGCACGAGGAGGACGAGGACGAGGTGGCGGCGGTCATGGCAGCGAGGGTGGAGGCGGCGACGACGGAAGAGGTGGAGGCGGTGGCGGCGGCAGAGGCAGTGGCGGTCGCGACAACGAGGGTGGAGGAGGCAAAGGTAGTGGCGGTCGCGGTAGCGGGAGCGGGGGCAGAGGCGGCGGCGGCGACAGAGAAGGAGGAGGACGAGGAGGACGAGGAGGAGGAAGGAGGAGGAAGGAGGAGGACAAGGAGGACGAGGAGGAGGAGGACGAGGTCGCGCGGCGAGGGGCCTGGTTCAACTTCCGCGAGAGCTTGACCGCGTGCAAGCGAGGATGGCCTGTTAGGGTTATTATATAAAAACCGACTGAACCTTTATCAGCACTCATTAAAAGCATTGATAAAGGTATGTTTTATCAGTGCTAAAATAAAACCACTGATAAAACATTCATTTATCAGTGCTTTTTTAGTGCTGATAAAGATCTACCTTTATCAGCACTTTTAGATAGCGCTGATAAAGGCATACCCCTTTATGAGCGCTTTTTGTTTAGTGATGATAAAGGGAAGTGCTTCCCTTGCCCTGTTTTGTGGTAGTGATTGTGTAGGGGGATGTGAAGAGGAACTAAGGAAAGGGCATTAAAATTATTGGATGGCATTTCTTATTATTGGTTAGACTGTGATTTCAATGTTGCTATGAATAATTTGATAAGCTTTTGTCCAGAATTTTCAAGATGGGTTGAAAAGGATGGTGATGTTGATAGGTGGGCAATGTCTCGATTTCCACATCGTCGATGGGATCATATTACAACAGATTTAGAAGAATCATTCAGTGCATGGTTTTTGAGGGGGAGAAGACAAAATATCTGTGCATTGATATGAACATCATGATAAATTGAGTATGAAAATTTTTAGCACCATGGAAGACATGAAAAAGTGGAGAAATGGAGTTGGTCCCAATGTGGAGGAAAAATTGAAAATGATTGTGTTAATCATGGAAAATGAGTGGGATCTCTTGTGCTCATGCATGTGAAACAATAAGAAAAGTACATGTTAACCTGTATAGATATATAGAAGATTGTTATATTCTCAACACCCAATAGAAGCTTTATCTAGGAGTTATGAATTCGGTTGAGACCAACAACATGCCACATTTGAATGCATTGACATATAATGATTACATGGATGAATTTTTTTTGCATGCATTAAAGACTTTTCATCTTCCTGGTAGACCATCTCATAATTGTATTGAGTCTCAATTTCAAAATAAAAAGTTGTATCATTGTTCTCGTTGTAAAGAAGTTGGTCACACATGAAAATGGTGTAGAAATCCCAATCCAACTTGATGTGGAAACTTTGAAAGGGTGGTATTTTTTGTGTATGCTATCGAATATGTTTCAAAAGAAGGGAATGTTAGAGCGGGCAAGGAGGTAAATGTTAAGAGGAAAACAATATGTTTTTTTGTAGAGTTTTGGTGGTTAATCCCCATGAATTTTTATTAATTTTGGTTATGTGTCACTCACAATGATGTTGAGATTTGAAAAATTGCCGGTGTTTGTAATGTAATTGATGCATTGTTGAAGGTGTATGAAATTCTAATATATTAATAATTTCAACATGTTTAGATTGTATAAATTGCAGATTTTAGTATTGACTTCCTAGGTTTTAAGGTGGATGCTCCAGATTTTAACAGACCTACTTTAGGTTTTTTGGTTTGTTGTTCATGAAAAGTGAAATAATAGTCTATGAATTTTACATATAGATTGTAACACATTTTTACAATTTAATGTGTTGATATATACCAACGAAATGGTGGAAATGTATTTGCTCCCAGGGAAGAGTTGTCTTGATCATTGTAAAGATGTTGGCGACACATGAGAAGGTTTAGAAATCCCAATCCACGTTTACATATGCTACCAAATATGTTTAAAAAAAACAGCATGTTAGAGTGGGAAAGAAGGTAATATAGAGAGGAAAGCAATATGTTTTTGTGTGGAATTTTAGTGTTTAAGCCCCATGAATCATTATTCATTTTGGTCATGAGTCACTTACAATGATGTTGATCTTTGAAAAATCGCTGGTGTTTGTAATGTAATTGATGCTTTGTGGAAGGTGCATGACATTTTAACATATTAATCATTTCAAATTGTTTATATGGTATAAATTGCATATTTTAACAATTACTTCCCAGGTTTTAACGCAGATGCTCTAGATTTTAACAGACCTGCAGCAGGTTTTTTGATTTGGTGTTCATGAAAAGTGAAATAACAGTCTGCAAATTTTACATATAGATTGTAACACTTTTTTATAGTTTAATGTGTTGATATATACCAATGAAATGGTGAAAACGTATTTTCTTCCACGGAAGAGTTGTCTTAATCATTGTAAAGATGTTGGTGACACACGATGTTCAGAAATCCCAATCCAAGTTTACGTATGCTGCCGAATATGTTTCGAAACAAGGGCATGTTAGAGCGGGAAAGGAGGTAAATGTTGAGAGGAAAGCAATATGTTATTTGGTGGAGTTTTGGGGTTTAAGCCCCATGAATTATTCTTAATTTTGGTCATGTGTCACTTACAATGATGTTCAGCTTTGAAAAATCACTAGTGTTAGTAATTTAATTGATGCCTTGTGGAAGGTGTATGACATTCTAACATAATAATCATTTCAACATGTTTAGATGATATAAATTGTAGATTTTAACAGTGAATTCCCAGGTTTTAACGTGGATGATCCAAATTTTAACAGACTTGCTGCAGGTTTTTTGATATGGCATTCATGAAAAGTTAAATAACAATGTGTGAATTTTACATATAGATTGTAACACTTTTTTACAGTTTAATGTGTTGATATATACCATGGAAATGGTGGAAACATATTTAATGCCATAGAAGAGTTGTATTAATCATTATAAAGATGTTGGCGACACATGAGAAGGTGTAGAAATCTGAATCCAAGATTACGTATGCTGCCGAATATGTTTTGAAACAAGGGAATGTTAGAGTGGGAAAGGATGTAAATGTTGAGAGGAAGGCAATATGTTTTTGTGTGGAGTTTTGGTGTTTAAGCCCCATGAATTCTTCTGAAAAGACATGATGCATGTTTTTTGATTTGGTTTTCATGAAAAGTGAAATAACAGTATGAATTTTACATAACACACTTCGTTATTGTAAAGAAATTGATGACACTGTAGATTCAATATGCCTGGTTCAACAAAAAATGCAAAGTCACCATACGAGAGTACATCATTGATACAACAAATATAGTCACAATATAACCGAACCAAACGCCCACCAGCATCAACAAAATTCCAGAAACTCAATAAAAATTTTCTTTACAACCATTTCCCCCAGAAATTCCATTTTTAACTAGACAACTCCCCCAAAAACTCTTTCCTCCTTGCATTGCACCCATGATTCACCAACCACCATAGTAAATCAACCCTTTCCATTTGAAGCATAATCTACAAACATATAATACAAAACTGTCTATATATTAAGGACAAAAAAATATATAAATAGGTGTAAAATAATTACATGAGTATAGTCTCTCATCTTCTTCATGCTGTCCCATTCTTGTAGGTATCTGATCAAGTGAATGCCACAATCATTTCTGGAAAATAAACACACCCATTAGATAACATAACTAGATTTGGAAAATAAAGCAGTGAGTAAATTTTCCTACCAATTAGACTGAAGCTGAACAGATTCATATACAACTTCAAATTTAAATGGGCAAGAAAAGTCCCATCATGATAGATATTGCAACATGGCCACAAGACAATCACCCTATATGAAAGTCAAAAGATATAATAAATTATTACAATCTAAAACACTAACTAGGGTTGTTAATAGAAAACCAACTGATGACAAAGGGAAACTTAAGTAACAGCAATGGAGAAACTTCTTTCTATTGTTAATAATGGGATGTAGTTCCAAGGGAGTCTAAAACATGTAGTTTTTTTGTCTTTAAGTCAGCGCAATAGAAAAACCGATTAAAATCCATCAATTTTGCGAAAAAACAAGTAGGAAGTTTTCTATGTTGTGTCCAACAAAATTAGGCATCACATAAATCAAAACATCTGCAACTTTACACTCTTCCTTTATTATTCTACCACAGTAGATTATCACAAAATATAAAACATAATACAAAAGTTTTTTTACATTAATATATGCCTAAAATAAGTACCATGAATAATTGATCAAAGAAGTGTCTAGTCACTGTTCTGAATGCTTTTTTATCATTCAAAAGAGTTCTTCCAATCATGGTCACCATCTGTGATTCCAACATTGTCATTCATATGAAACTTATTATTTATCATAAAATAGTTGATTATAAAGGAAGCATTTACTAACCTTGTTGTGGACCAATTTCATAGGACCAAAACAACCACACTCATGTGTAATCAAATAGTAATTATGCATTTAAACAACAACTCTACATTTAAATCACATCCCATAAGTACAAGAAATACATTTCAATATAGTACCATTCTTCAACATATGAATACAAGTACAACCTACCACTCTTTGCTGCCCTGTATCCTTCCCGAGGTGCACAACTCATAAACCCTCCTTTTAAGGTTAGATATCCCTTTTACAGGCTTTTGCACGTAGGGTGACCATTATTTCCATCTTTTTTCACTGTGATATCCTAGGATCCATCCCAACAGACGGGTCTCCCAGTGTTGGTTCAAACACACCTTTATTTGCTTCCTCTTCTAGTTCCTCATCACCATCTACTGCCACCCCTTCATCACTTTCTTTATCTCCCTCTAATAAAGTTTCCTCCTCTTCATCTTCCCTCACCTCCTTGGTTTCATCTCCCCCATCCACTTCCTATTCAAAGACCTCCGTATGCTCCTCCGACTGTCCAGCAGACTCTATTTCTTCATCTAAGACTATATCAAATCTATCCACTAGAGTAGTAGAGCCTCCAGCTAACAAATTTCCTTGAACTCGAAGGAGTTCATGTAGGTGGTCATTGACACCTTACATATATCTATCATATAAAACCTTGATATCCTAAAATATATAATAGAGATAAATATTATTAACATATAACATAAATGATGAACTAAAATTATTTAACAAAAATCTAGCAGAAATTAGCACAGACCTTCTGGATTTTAACACTCTGGCTCCGATTTATAAATGAAAACGGACAATTTCATAATCATGTCATAAAACAATCAAATGAAAACATTTATTTAAGCTCACATCAAAGCACCCATTAACTCATTTAAAAAATAACCACTTAATGTATCCATAAAAATAATTCCATAAATCCATTCAATAATAACAGAAACCTTCATACGGGGTATAATAATTAGGGTTTGAGAAAAATGATATACAGTTTCTTCAATGCCATATTGGTCTTAAATTATTTTAAAACATTGATAAAATTATGATATCCTTTATTTATAAATGCTAATAAATCATAATAAATCATCTCTTCAAAATAACTTTGGTCATTTCTTGATAAAAACATAATTGACATTTTCTCTAATACCTACAGTTTATGAAAGTGTGAGGATACTACTATAAAAACATTCCATGAAAACTCTAGAATTTAACATTAACATACCATATATTAACCCTAATCTACTAGAAATTAACATTAATCATCCAAGATTTAACATTCTCTATCCACATTTTATCATTAACAGTGGGAGATTCAAAAAGGAAGCCTTTTAATTTAACAAACCATACAGGAACACTATTATAAAAATGTTTAACACCATCATACCATGTTTTAACAATGAAAACCAATAAAATAACAGATACTAACACAAAACTTCTAGAATATAACACTAATCCTCTGGTTTAAAGAGGAATACAAGGACTTTAACATTAACATACCAAAAATTAAAACTTATCTACCAGAAATTAACATTCAGGATTCAGGTTTTAACATTCACCATCCACATGTTATCGTTAACAGTGGGAGATTCAAAAAAGATGCCTTTTAATTTAACAGACCTTCTAGAAACACTAAAATACAAATGTTTAACACCCTCATACCATGTTTTAACATTGAAAACCAATAAAATTACAGAAACTAACCCAGAACTTCTAGATTATAACACTCTTCCTCTGGTTTAAAGAGGATTACATGGAATTTAAAATTAGCCTACCAAAAATTAACACTTATTTACAAGAAATTAACATTCAACATCCAGGTTTTAACATTCCCAGTGCACATGTTATAGTTAAAAGTGGGAGATTCGAACAGGAAGCCTTTTAATTTAATAGACCTTCCAGAAAAACTAAAATAAAAATGTTTAACACCCTCATTCCATGTTTTAACATTGAATACCAATAAAATAACTGAAACTAACATAGAACTTCCAGATTATAACACCCATCCTCTGGTTTAAAGAGGAATACAAGGAATTTAACATTATCCTACCAAAAATTAACACTTATCTACTATACATTAACATTCAACATATAGGTTTTAACATTTTCCATCAACATGTTATCATTAACAGTGGGAGATTTATACAGGAAGCCTTTTAAATTTAACATAACTTCTTAAAACACTAAAATACAAATGTTTAACACACTCATACCATGTTTTAACATTGAAAACCAATAAAATAACAGAAAGTAACACATACCATCCAGATTATAACACTCATACTCCTGTTTAAAGAGGATTACAGGGAATTTAACATTAAACTAACAAAAATTAACACTTATCTACCCTAAATTAACATTCAACTTCTAGGTTTTAGCATTCGCTGTCCACATGTAATCGTTAATAGTGGGAAATTCAAATAGGAAGCCTTTTATTTTAACAGACCTTCCAGAAACACTAAAATAAAAATATTTAACACTCTCATACCAAGTTATAACATTGAAAACTAATAAAATAACAAAAACTAACACATACCATCCATAAAATAACAAAAACTTTCCATATTATAACCCTCATCCTCTGGTTTTTGACACTATCTATTAATAAATGAAAACTTATACTTTCTAAGGACCATTTCAAAGTAGTTACCACTAAAACCCCATAGGGGAACTCTCTATTTTCAGGTTTTTACCACTATGATTACACATCAAAACACATTTTGACACTGAGCATGAACAAGTTAACATAAAAAACCATATTTTAAAACTTCAATTTCAAATTTTTACATGATAAGTTTTAAAGGAAGCTTTCACAAATATAGAGATAAGGATGAGGTTCGTACTGGATGGGTGAGCAAAGCCTGATCAGGAAGCCCACTCCTTGATGAGATAGGAGGTGCATATAAAATGTATATTTTTATTGTTTGTTCCAACTCCACTATCCATTGAATATTATCATCATTCAAAAATTACAAAACTTTCCCGCTACATACATTACGAACTTATCCAATAGGAAAGTGGATGAAGAAAAACAACTACAATGCAATGTGAAAATGTTATTATTAGTAAAATAAATTTACTAACTAATAAAAAAATCACACATTGTTAAACATTTTCAAAACATATGAATAAGGCAATCAGGCAACCACCAACAAGATTCTTCGGTTGTCCTTTTTGGACCGACTTCTTATAGTTATTTACTTCACTAACAAGATCCATTAACACCAACTGGGAACAATCCCATTTTCTATGATTTTTTTGACAACCACAAAACATCCTAATATTTCATTCATTTATAGAAGAACTAGAGCTGGGATTAAACAATGTCACCAAGGAAGAAAACATAAAGGTTTTCAAAAACTTCTTTCCAACCAAGCCTTCAAATATTATCTCCTTCAACGTAATTCACTTTTTTTCTTCCATATATTGCCTTTTCATTTCATTATATTCATCACTGTCTCTTTCAAGACAAGAAAAATATTCCTCCTAAAGGAATGACTAACATGTAATTAACATCTGTGACAATAATCATCATTTCCTTCCCTCTAAATGACATCATGCATGTTGGAGTATCAAAGTCATATATAATCTTCTCACATATTTCTCTCGATAAGAATTGAAAGTTAAATTCCAACAATGTACGAAATCCCACTTATATGGCCAATTGTTTTTGGTACTTTTGACTAACAACTAAATCAACAACATCTTTAAATAGATTTGGAGAACATTAACATTTTAAAATAGTTTGGGGTATAACTTTTTGACCCAATGAATCATCCTTTTCATCATTTTCCATGACATTATAATTATTTTTTGATGCTTTGAATGTTTTGACCAAGCATCTATTATGTCAGAATTTTCATCCCTAACATTTTTATGAACACCATTATTTTTCGTAAAAAACTTTCCTGCACATTAGAAAATAAAATAAAATTCATTCACAACCTTAATATAACATGATTTTCAAGAAAAAATTAAAACAAAATAGAAATAAAATCATACCTAAATTTTGTCAATTCTGATAATCCCTTTCACTCCATTGCATGCCCTAAAATTTCTACCAAGGAACCAAACTGTAAAAAAATTATCAATGATGTATGGAATGAGTGAAATGATATGGTAGAAAGAAAACTCTGGGAGAGGATATCAATATGTCACATAAAAGTCAATGGTGGGAGGAGGTACATACCAGGAGGAGGCAATGGCCATCTAGGGTTTTCCCAAGAGCTCGATGACGGTCCACGAGTGGAGAGTATTGCACAGTAGTGGAGGGTGATGATGAAACAAACATGATGGTGACAGTGCATGGGGGTGGAGGACGACCGCTAGAGAATATGCATGGCAGGAGCAGCACTCAAGAGTGTATGCGTGGAGGGAGCAGTGCACGGGAGGAGGCAACAATGAGCTACAGTTTTTGGGAGAGGAAAATGACACCACTAGAAATTAGGGAAAAGCCATGACCGTGAAATATGAGGGTGGTGGAATAGAAGTGGCAACACCAAACTAGGGTTTTCGGGAGAGACGCACAATGAGGAGGGAGAGAGCGATGACACGAATTGAGCGCGACAGGAAGTAGCGAGATCCGTAATAGGGGGAAAACGTTTTAAGGGTATAATCACCATTTGGATACCCGATCTAATAATCTAAAGTCTCCATTTGGTATTTACTAAATATTTGGCCCTTAACCCAAATTACCCCTCTCCTTTGGTCTGTAACTGTCATTCTCCCTTTTTTTATGGGGTATCCAAACACTCCTATTATGGAATATAAATTCAATTGAAAATTAATAATCTTTTAATGCATATTGACATTTTCCCATTTTTTGGTCTAAGGATCATCAATTTCCATTTTTTTATCAAACTAGTCAAAGAACTCAAACCCTTTCCAATATTTGAAAAGGGATTGGATATTTTTTATCGAGTTAGTTTTTTAGATTTGATATTTTTCAAAAACCAAAATAAAACCCTTACATTTTAAAAGTAACAAAATCCATTTAAATTTATCTTAAAATTCAAACCCAAATAATTTATTACGCATAAAATAATACTGTTAAAATGATGAATTCAATTTTTTAAAATTAAATATCTAAAAAACTATTTTTTTTTGCGTTGAATTTTTTATTTTTTGATAGCATATAGTTTCAATATTATAAGAATAAATCTCCAAAATATTTATTTTGCATAATAGGAGTATAAAATCCTCATAAATACATGCATTGGGATTTTTTTTAAAACTAATATTGTGTGATTAAAGAGGAAGAAAAGATCTCAATTTACAATTGATTTCACTTGTTGTCATATCTTTCAGTTGAAAATTTCATTTAAAACTGAACGTATGTCCCAACCGCACTACCACGTGCTCCAAGCACATTCTCCAATCAACAAGGATTGACGACTTTTGTCCATGGTTTGAATTAATTATCAAGGAATGACTTACCCTCTATTTATAACAATTGACTCAATACTGAATTTTAAGGAAAATCCAACATGTTTCGAAAATTTTCAAAAATCATATTACTTATACTCTAACGGGTACTTATTGTATCTTTATAATAATATAAGACAAATTATTTATATGCAATCAAAAAATAAGAAAAAAAAATAAAACATTACATAATCTTGAAATGCCACAAGTGAACTTTATGTCCACTGAGGTCATATGCTGGAAGTGGGTATAGAGACCCAATAAGCACCACCAAGAGGCCTAAACTATAATGACCCAGCCTTAAAACATTACATAATCTTGAAATAAATGAATAATTCACAATGGGGATCTTATCAGGTTTATATTTTTAGATAATTATGACATAACTATTACATTACATCTCAAATATTACAAATTAAATACTTCTACTCAATTTCTATTTATTTTCTAAAATAAAAACTCTTGAAAAAAAGAGTCGCTTCTAGTTCCATTTTTTAGACATCATAACTTTTCCATGATCCCATCCTTGAAACTATTCATCTTTATCTCTTGTGAATAACATCTCAAAACTTGGGATGAGCAAAAAAGCTCAGTAAGGGATATAAAATAAAGAAAAAAAAAACATAAATCTATCAAAACATATGCGTTTTAACATACCTCATAAAATCATAAGATTTATGAATAACACAAATAAAACATAAATCTTAATGGTAACTTGTTGCATCCATAACATACTTACTTTGTTTATTTCACAGCTACATAGGGAGTTACATTTGGAATACCAATCATAGTACATTCCCTAAATCTATTAGGAGAAACATTCACGTTTACCTTTGTCACGTTTCCCAATGAATTGGAGAGCTATCTCATACTCACCTTCCCGAGGTTTATCATAGAACCACCCATATACATAAACCCTTCCCATGAACCATAAAATTTTCATAACACATAAAACAAGCATAAAGGAAAGATAAAATTTCCACATTTCAATCACAATATATCATTTAAAGATACTGAAATAATCAATGCTTCTCAAAACCATTTTAAAAACCAAAATACATAAAAAGGGTATATGGTATTTATTTTCCATTATAAAAACACTACGACTTATTATGGAATCTAAAGATCAAATAATACTCGTGGCAGCAGAAAACGTCGTTGTCACTACTTATGTTAAAAAGAAACATTCATTTTTTTCATTTAGTTAAAACACTTTATATAAAAATATTACCTTTGAATGAAATGAAAATTCAAAGGGTTTTATACACCGTATAAAGGAAAGCTGTGTATAAATCAAAATATGCCTTAATGAATGGACATTGAGACGAAGACCCTTAAAAAGATCATATCCTTAGATTAAGGACAAATCTAGGACCTAATTATGTGAGAAAATATGAATACACCCAATATAAGTGAATATTATGTGTAAAACAATCAGAGGTCATTCACATATATTCACAGCATGTCATAATCAAGATGTATAAATTTAACCCAAAGAATTGAAATTTGGTTAAGAAGTTTTCTTACAGAAATTCGACAGCCAAATAATGTTACTTTAAAATTTAGAAAATCTGTTGATGTGAGAGTAAATGACCTCTCATCGCATGGATATAAAATGTACAACAATAAGGATATAGAAGAACATATCCCAACATAAGAAATTGGAAATTCAAAAGACATAACATTAAATATGTCTTCTATTTGAAGAGAAGAGATAAAGGTTCCCTTTACGAAGCATACACCACATGAAAGAAGGATCATACAATGAACATGTAAATAACCATAAATTATAGTATATTACACAATGAATACAATCATGTACTATACATACACCACACAAAAGGAAATAATTGCAAATATATCAAGAATCTCACGGGAATAAAAAGTGAGATGAAAACCCATTACCTCATTGAAATCAATCGTGACATATAACCAAAAGTTAATAACCACAAAATGAATCACAGAATACCATGAATATAAATAGAATCATGATAATATATATCAAATGTCAGTACACATTACACAACAAGTAATAAATAAGTGGTGAACAATGGAAACCACATGGAATTAAAAGTCATTTATGAAACCTCTTGCCTCGTGTCCGACATGACCCATTCATTATTTAATCTCATGAATAATAAACTATAGTTAATATCTATATGATTCAGAACCTTTTTCAAATTTATTATTTCTTTTATATCACTTATTTGTATGTTATAAACATTAAGTAATCATTTATGTTAACAACTATCATTTTGTTTATATTTTGTACTTGAGACAAAAATAAACATTTTATAATCATATGTTTTCCATGTGGTTTGTTGACGCTCCTTTTCATCACATTGTCTAAAATAATGGAAAGGGAAATTACGTAGCACAAAGTGATTCATCCTTTGAAGAAAATATCAAAAACCGACAAAGGAATGAAAAAGGAGTCAAAAGATCTAGGGTCGCGCAAGTTCCCTTACTGTCGCGCAAGTATACTTGTGCGCCGCATAATGGTCATGCAAGTGACTTGCGTGTCCTAAGTGATAACCTCATGGGGTCTTCTACAGCCTATAAATACCCCTGGTGGGCCCCCCATTAGAGGCAGAATTTTTCCAGAATTCAGATACAAAGCTCTGAACGCCCAAGTCTCTTCTTCATGTCTTCCAAACACTTCTAAGGTAAATATTTACCTATAATGGAAGGTCTACACAAGAGGAATATGGTATGAGTGTTAGAAATCACTAACACTTGCGTGCCTAAAGTGTTTTACCCTTAATGGAAATGAACATAAATGTGCGCCTCCTTATCTATTCATTAAAACTTGTGCGGCCCTCTTCTAGAAGTACCTAAGGATAATTCTAAAGGCTTTGGTCAAGGATCGCCTAAGTATTACCCTAATGGTTAACAATCGCGCAAGTACCCATGTTCCATGCAGGTATACCTGCGCGACCAGGGACTTGCGTGCCCACGCAGTACCTGCGCGCCTGCCAGGACTTGCGTGCCCCTATCTTTTTGGGTGCCTTTCCTGCCCATTTCACCCCTCTTATTCCATTCCACCTCTCATATTCAAGATTCAGTCTTCAAGACACTCTTCAAAGACATTTATGACATGATTTCATGATTTGACTTCCTTATCTGAAAGTAACTCCATGGAACATCTCTCAAAACCTAGTGATTTACACATCTTTATGTCTCTAATGATTGAGATTTCATTCATTCAACCTCATACTTTAAGATGAGAGAACCCCTTAACCTGGACCTCCGTTTCAGGAATAATCCCCAGTCATAATTCCCATTAATTCTAGGCATCCTCCTTAGGAGTAAGCCCCAAGTCCTCTAATTTGGGCATCCTCCTTAGGAGTAAGCCCCAGTCTTAAAATTCCCAAATATGGGAATCCTCCTTAGGAGTAAGCCCCAGTCTTAAAATTCCAAAATCTAGGAATCCTCCTTAGGAGTAAGCCTCAACCATAATTCTATTAACCTGGGCTTCCTTTTCAAGAGCAAGCCCCAGTCTCAGATATGGGCCTCCTCCTTAGGAGTATGCCCCAAGTCCCTTTAATTTTTAAATCCCTTTGACCTGGGCCTCCTTTTCAGGAGTAAGCCCCAATCTTAATTTCCTTTTGATCTGGGATTCCTTCTCAGGAGTAAAACCCAATAATAAGTACCCTCATAACTTGGGAATCTTCCTTAGGAGTAAGCCCCAAGATTAGAGTATCCAAATCTCTATGAAGCACATATACCTTTATGGACCCTGTTCCTGGATTTCTTCCCTGAAGTAAATCTTAATCCTCATCTATTTGGGTAGTCATACACACATAAGACCCACATCATTGCATCATTCGTAGCACAATTGTCTGGTTTCACCAATACCTCTTGTTTCTCACAACGAGCATGACTCATGTGAGCTTAGAGTGTAAAAGTAATCATGGCATCTTTCTTTGAGCCCTCAATCATGCATAAACATCATACTCCCTTACTCAAACTATGTGGGTTCTGATTCCCTTTTCAAAACAAAGGATACGTAGGTAGCCCATCTGCGGGTACGATCCCAACTCTGAAATAATCCATGTCTTTATGAATGAAAATAAACTTCAAGTGCCCCACTGAGTGGCTTTAAAACCATTATGGTCATCATAATGACCAAGAGACTTTTATGTATTGAAGGATACCATTGGCTAAGAATATATAAACAAATACAGATGATTCTATATCGATAAAGAACCTCGAATACATATATAAGATTCTCTAAATTTCCTACATATCAATCATTGATTGTCAGATCTAAAGGAAAGCTCATTTTATTCTGGGTAATGTAATAAGGATTCAAGAACATAACTTAAATCTATAAAGAGAGTCCCAGAGTAGATAATAATTCCCCTAAAAAAGGTGTGATGAGTCCGACCTCCCATCCTCTCAACCAATGCAAATTCTTAAGCCTCATCAGTCCACAACTACTGAGCACCTACCTTTGGAAAGTAGGTTGGAATGGATATGGAATCATTGGATGTTTTCGGTTCTATGAACAAACCCGTTAGAAACCGCTTGGAATGTTTGAATCTTAAATCAATGTGATCATCCCCAATTTCAGAGGAAAAAAAATGGTGAACCCGATGTGAATCCTTAACCAAGTTAAAATGATGTTTTACTTATTTGTTAGGACCCTATTTAAAACTCAATGAGAGGGCCAACAAAAACAATAATTGACATATGTGCTCATGCACAAGATTTAGTGGTTGAATTATCTTGATTATGTCTGCTATATCAAACAAGCACTGTTTTCCAAGATTTTCTGCATTCTAAGAAATGGCTGCTCTCAAGTTCACACCTGTGAATACCACTGCTGCAAATGCCACTACTGCTACTCCTACTGGATCATTGTCCACTCTGAGGATGACATCACCTACTCAGCATCTTCAACACTGGGTAACAAATGTGCTGGTTAAGGAGTACCATCAAAATGGTACTATTCCAACTCTGGAGGCTGCTCGATGAGCCCTCCAAGTGAACAATTCACCCTAGTCATCCAGAAAGTGATGAGCAGTGATCAAGAAGCTGGTGGTGCTAACCACAGTCTCCAACCGTTTTGGGTCGTTATCCCAAGAACGCAATCACCATTCACTCCCATATTCTGAGGAGGTGAATGAGAAGGTCCCTCAGGGCACTAATTCAAGGAGACATGATTCCTTACCGAGGGCTCCCATTAACAATTTCCGCCAGACTCGTGCGACAGTGCGCCCTCAGCATGTTGAGGGTACTGACTCCAGGCGTTCGGCTCAGGTTCCTCAAACCCGAGCAGACGAATCGCCAGAGGCGAAATCCAATTAACAGTGAGCAAGTTCTCATCTCTGCCATATCCAGAGAAGTCCACCAACCTAACTTGGTGGAAAAAATGAGCGGGTACACACACCTGCCCGTTTTAATTCCGCTGTCCAGTAGAATCGTCTAGCAGCATCACGCCAATCCCGCCAGACAATTCCAGCAGAGTACTATATGCAGGAACATATACCTGTTTATACATCATCAGCTAATCAGCAGGCTCGTCTGACTACATATGATGGAGCTCGTCAACCATGTTCGGATAAGTGCAATCAGCAGGCACATACACCTTCTCATATTGATCAATCCTACCAACATTCTCACATGGTAGCACATGGAGAAGTTAGTCAGAAAGCTTCAGTGACAAATAGAAGGCAGACTCAACTTTTTCCCCCACACTTG
Source organism: Viscum album (assembly GCA_963277665.1). NCBI lineage: Eukaryota > Viridiplantae > Streptophyta > Magnoliopsida > Santalales > Viscaceae > Viscum > Viscum album. The sequence goes on from OY728128.1 coordinate 333,983,868, forward strand.
AGTACTATCAGGATTCACTAACAGGAAAAGGAGGACATAAGCAGGCACATACACTTACTCCAAGCACGGATTGGACATATATCCCTGTTCCAGCAGCTGAAGTCACCAAGCATATTCTATCAATGGTGAAAGAGCAGAAGCAAATCCCTGCTCATATTCTGGATGCTTGCCAGGATATTATAACAGCTTCAGAAACATCTCAGGGAAAGACACATAAATCTATCCCTACCAATGGAGTGACACATCAATAGTTCACTCTGGAACAGACACACACATCTTTTTTATTCCAAGAGGGTTTTGGGGAATACTCCCCCATATCATTCGGACAACCAAGTCCGTAACATACACCGGATTTGAGTGGAGATTGTCAGCCTAACCTGGCTATCTCTCCTGATCAGGCACATACACCTACTCAGAGTAGCCACTTTTGTCAACAAGTGGTTTCCAAGGAGAGTAAGAAGGCGTCTAAGAAGAAGACCCTCCCAGAACAGTCAAGAGATCAAGATCCAATCTGTAACAAGGCCTTGATCGATTCTGGAGTTCTTAAAGCCCTCAGACAGTTATCTGTTGGAATTCAAGATTCTACTCCCTCATTTCCCAATAGTGGGAACATTAATTTCGAAGGTCTTCAACAGATACTTCCTCATGAAGGCTAGCTTCATGACAATTCGGTCAAACTCAAAGTTTCATCTTCAAATGAGAGCCACAGGAACCCTCTGTGTGGTCAGAAGACCAAGGAGCAAGAAATCGCATCTTTTTTTGTAACCCACCATGGTGGTCCTCCCCATGATGACGAATTTTGTTGTGAAAGTCCTCTCTGTATTATTGATTCACATTGACTAGAAAATGCTCTAGTGGACAATGTAGTGCCGAGAAAGCCCTCTTATCTTGAGGAACTTGCAAATGCAAAACCAGTCATGTCTGATGTTTCATCGCTAGCAGGTGAAATACTTTCTCAATCGAAAGATAGCCTAGTGTGTAGGTCATTCTCCGAACCACCCCTAAGTCATGCATCTTCTAGTTTGATCAGTGATTTCTCTACCAATCTTGTTGAATCCGATGAAGCAATAAGGAAGCACAAGCTCTAGTCAAATCAGGTGGAAGAATATTCATTGAATGATAAAGAGGAATGGCTGAACATGAGAAAACAATTGGTGAAAGGTGAAGTGCCAGTCATGTTTTGGCCTCTGGATGACTCTCAGTATGACATTCCAGAGATGTTGAAGGATGATGAAATTCATGATATTCGTCTCAACATATGGAAAACTCTTTATCAGTTGAAAAAGAAAGTATTATCTTATGATTAATATGAAAATCATGTTAAGATAATAGAAGGGTTACAACATCAGATTGATTTGGCATCTCTATCAGTCTCTCAATATCCGAAGGCTGAAAAGCAGTAGAGATCCCTTTAGCGTTCATGCCTTGGCACACTAAGAAGATTGTGCCAGTTAATTTCCAATGCCCCATCTGGCATTCATATCAGAGGATGGAGTGTTCATGGAGCACTACATTTCACTGTTCTCTCCAGTCATCAAAGCCCGCCGAAAATGGTCTCATGCAATGTTATTGCCCGTGGCCGGCCATGGTCAATGGGTTTTGTTTGTAATCAAAAGCTTGCCCAAGAATAGGACTCAACTAGTTCTTCTCAAAATCAAGAATATAGAGAAAAAGTTGTTGAATTACACCTGCATCAAGCAAACGATAATATTGAACATGCCTCTTATATGGAGCAAGCACAACATCAAGTGACAGAAGTTTCGGAAATCATCCAATGGTCTTTCGATCCGGGTGATAAAAGTGGATGTCAATTGATGCATCCAGCTAATTTTTGGACTAATGTCCGCAATATTTGGAGAGATTTTAAGAAAGTCTCAGACATAGCATGTCAAGAGCCACCCTAGATCTCCATACTAGGGACTCTTTTAAACCAACCCCCAGAATCAACAAATAGAATTCAAGGAGTTGAACAAAGACAATAGGAACAGCCCTAGTTCACAGGACTGGGGACTTTTTCAAATCATCAATACCCTCCTCAAAGAAAATCGGTCTTCTATCGATTGGGGAAGAAGCCACAAGAGGAATGAAGAGCCAAATTATCAGGAGATTCTCTCCAAATTACGGTTCGTCAAGAAGTTCCTGAGGGATCGAATCAACAAAAGGCAATGTCTCATCAAAGACATGGCAGAAGACAATATCATAGAAATGCTGATGGAAGGGATGCAATGCATCATGCATCAATTAATGTCATCAATTCTGTTGTTGCGGATCCACCAGATGAGGCTCACTCAGAGGGATCATATGAAGAGGTTCATGTTCAAGAATTTGTACACACAGACAGAAATGAAGAAGGTGTGCATACACTAAATCAAAGGTTTACCCAAAATCTGGGTGTTCCTTCAAATAACCCACTTCCCCCTCTCCAAAAGGGATAAAAAAAGGGGAAGGGAAAGAATCAGATTAAATATCCTTCCTCTAGAGAAGGCCAATCTCTCTCACTAGAGCAAATATTTGCGCAACAAGAGGAAGAAATGAAAGAATTGAGGAGGTTGAACGTAGAACTACTTCAAGGTAGACTTTCTCTTTAGCGTGCTGGAGTCAGTCAGCCAAGGGATTTTGTTGCAGCTATTGAGATGGATCAAGAATATCCTCCTTTATCAGTACACCCTTAGAGGTCTAATCCTATGGATCAAGTGCCAAAACAATTGGTAGTGCTACCATCAATTGCAATACCAGCTGCCATACCTATCCAAGCAATAGTCAGTGCACTTGTTCAGGTCCAAGCTCAATCGGATGTTTCTCAAAAGTTAATAACTACCATTGAGTCATTAACAGCTTGGTTGGAAGATATGGAGGGAAAGCATGATTAGGTTCAACTAGAAAAGAGAGCTTACCCTGAATGGGTAGATGCAATCCCTCCCCCATCAAATTTTGGGAACCCTGTATTCCCTATTTTCAATGGATTAGGTGATCCTGAACAGCATTTGACGTATTACGTGTCTTGTTGCGATCCTATGATGGGAACTCCGGAGCAGTAAGAAGCAGTGAAACTCCGATGCTTCGTGCGAACCTTGCAAGGACCAGCCTTTGTCTGGTACAGAAGCTTGAAATCCCGATCAATTACTAGATGGGAAGATCTCCGTCAATGATTTCATCTTCAATTCAGCTCAACTTTTCCAAAGACAATAGTTTTCGATCTTACAAACTGTAATCAATGGGATAATGAAAGAGTCTCTGATTTCATTGCTCGCTGGAAGGGATTAACATATTCCCTGAGCTTAGCACTCCCTCAAGAGGAACTATTGCCAATCTGTGTGGAAAATCTATGTGACAAATTACGCACACCGTTGATCCTTGTGAAATACACAGGAGGGTTTCGAGACCTTAATTCAATCTCACAATAGATTGAAGATTCTCTTATACAGACTAAGGCTAAATCTTGTGTAATTCCATTATCTACAGGAAGGAGAATGGGTTAAGAAGAAACTGCTACAGTTATGCTTAAACAAGTACCTGTACCTGCTTCTACTTCAAAACCTTCATTTTCTCGAAGGGCTCCACCTCCTGAGCGCCAACAACAGAGTCCGTTTCATCAAGATAATCAAATATATTAAAGAATAAAACAATTTGTGGATTTGAAAAGAAAAGTATACTCTTTCTGAAATGAACAAGTTCCTAGTTATTTCATTTTGGATCGGGAAAATAATTTGGTTCAATTGCCAATTCCCAAGAGGCCAAAAAAGGAAGGAGATGAAGATCGTCCCAACTATTGCCTATTTCAACAATTGTTGGGGCATCCCATCCAGGAGTGTTTTGTCTTCAAAGACCTCCTTCAAAAGATGGTCGACTCAGGACAAGTCAAAATAAAAGGTTCTTCAGCTCAGGTAGCATGTGTTAATGCTACAGTTCTAGAGGAGGAAGGCGAATGGCAAGAAGTCAAAAGCAAAAATGCACAAAAATATTATGATTGGATGGTCAGAAAGGCGATCAACCGAACTCATGCTATTTTTCAAACACAATTGAAAAAACCAATTGTGCCTTCTTCCATGAATGCAGCAGCAAAACCCTCTTCATTAGAGGGAAAATCCTCAAAGAAACGGCTTAATTCCAAGAAAGAGGAACAATCAGAAGAAGATGAGTATGTGTCAAAGCCTAAGCTGTCTTTGACTCTAGCAGATTTCATTCCATCTACTTCGAAGCAATGAGCACCGTCCCACTAAACGGCACAACCTAAATAGGCTAATCAGGCAGAGTATTAATCGGATGAAGAGTTGATTTTCAGTTCTGTTAATATGATTCAATTAACAGATCCATATGCCAGTTGCAGTTTCGATTTTGATGAGCCCGAATTACCTATATAAAATAGAGGAATTAGATGAAGTTCCAGAGGCTCAGGATACAGGGGAAGACATGGATCTTTCAGAAGCCACAATTCCAATTCTACCCCTGCTAGAACTGTGTATGCAGCAGAAACTCATGGCAGAGCCCTTCAGTGAGCTCAACAAGAAGAAACAAGTTCTTCCACCAATAGCAAATTCAGTCCTGGCACAGTTATTCTAGAAGACCGGTTGAAGGTTCTATCTTCTTCCTCTCAGCAAGTAAATGGATCTAATCAGTCTAATCTTTCAAATCCAGGAATATTGCCAACTCCTATCCCGATACAAGATGCATCAAATTCCAAAGCATCAACTTCCAAGGCACCTACTAAACCACATGTTCCTGTTGGGAAACGCAAACCTTTGGATCAAAAGTATGATATATTGAAACACCTGGCCCACGTACCGGCCAAGTTATCAATTCTGGATGCTTTAAATCTATTAAAGGATCTTCGGGAGGCACTCATCGAGGCTTTGTCAAGTCCTCAGGAGTTTGAAACTGAAATTGCTGCAGCTGAATTATATCACATAGAGAATAATCCTACAGAATGCCATGTAATAATATCTTTTACTGATGAAGATGAATATGATGTCGTGCATGGACATATTAGACCTTTGTACTTATTTTTCAAGGTCAATGGTGTAAACTTCTGAAGAAATTTAATTGATAATGGTTCAGGAGTCAACCTCATGCCCATTCGTACACTTCGTCAATTAGGCCTCACGGAATCTGATTTTTCTCCTTCTACCATGATGTTACAAGGATATGATAAAAATGAACAAGAACCACTAGGCCAATCTACCCTAAGAACTCAGTTTGGAGATCTTGTATCCAATTCAGATTTCATGGTTGTCGATCAAGACTCATCCTTCAACATCTTGTTTGGAAGACCCTGACTACATCAACATGCGACTATCCCTTCATCATACCATCAATGTCTCAAATATTGTTTCGATGGTCATGTTGAGACATTGTATGGTGATAAGGCCCTATTCAAAACACGTGAATCTCAATACATTGAGGCAGAATTCTATCACATAAAGGGAAGGGAGAAATCCACAACAAAAGAGATTACCAAAGTTAATGCTCCATATGGTTTGGAGAAGATTCCATTAAATCCATTAACACATGTGAGTACAGATTATGTGTTTCCTATCAGTAAAATTGACAAGATAGACCCAAATCAAAATAATCTTATAGAAAGACCATAATTTCAATGACGACAATCGAGCCAGAAAACATGGGAGAAATTGGTAACCCACCAAGCAATGATGAAATCCCAAATAGTGACGTCTTCATTTCATATGCTAAAATCCAAAAAGTCTATACTTCACCAATCCGGACAGAAGAAGTTATAGCAACATCAGAGGTGAACAATGATGTCGATTCTCAATCCATCATCTCTTCTTTATTTCCCAAGGAAGACCCTTCATCATCAATCAGGTCAGAAATGGAAACTTCTTCTTCAAGATGTTCAAATTTTAACATCTCTTCGGATCATGGAAATTCTTCTTTATTATCTACTATGCAAGTAGAAACGGAAGAAATAACACATGTTGAAGAAGAAGAGGAAGATCTCAGGGATGATCCTCCAGCATTTGAAGAGGGTATCTCTACCACCGTGGATGAACTCAGAGAAATAAATCTGGGTAGAAAAGAAGATCAACGCCCCATTTTAATCAGTGCGGCCATGACTCTTGAAGAAAAAGTGATGTATATTTTATTTTTAAAGAAAAATCTATACATATTTTTTTGGAACTATATAGAGATACCCGGGCTTGATCCGGATGTTGCTACTCATCATTTGGGTTTACCAGAAGAACATCGAGGATTTAAGCAAGCTGTGAGAAGAACAAACCCAACTTATGCTTCCAAAATTGAAGCTGAAGTGGATAAGATTATCAATGATAACTTCATCAGAGAAGTTCAATATCCCAAGTGGTTGGCTAATATTGTCCCTATGAAGAAGAAGAACGGACAAATTAGAGTTTTCATCGATTTCAGAGATCTTAATCGGCATTGTTATAAGGATGATTTCCCATTTCTGATTTCAGAACTTTTAATTGATGCAACAACTAGCTATGAATCACTTTCCTTAATGGATGGATATTCCAGATATAATCAAATCCGAATGGCCCCAGAAGATGCAGAATCCACAGTCGTCGGATCTCCTAATGGTGTGTTTTTCTACCGGGTAATGCCCTTTGGATTAAAGAATGCAGATGAAATATATCAGCGTGCCATGCATCATATCTTCAAAGCCTTTTTAGGGAAGTTTGTTGAATGTTATGTGGATGATTTGGTGGTTAAATCCAAACAATGTTCTAATCACTTGGCTGATTTGGAAGTCATATTCCACAGGCTTCGACAACATAATTTGAAGATGAACCCCTTAAAATGTGCTTTTGGGGTAACCTCAGGAAAATTTCTCAGCTTTTTTGTACGCCATCGTGGTATTGAAGTCGATACTGAGAAGACAAAGTCAATCCTTGGTATGTCACCTCCTCGAAATTTGAAATAATTAAGAGGAATTCAAGGACACTTAGCCTATATTCAGCGTTTCATCACCAATTTGGTAGGAAAAAGTTTACCCTTCACCAAATTGATGAAGAAGGGAGTCACTTACCAGTGGACTGAAGAATGTCAAGAATCATTTGATATTCTCAAGAAATACCTCTTGAGTCCATTGGTACTCATGCCACATGTTGAAGGAAGACCACTTATCCTCTATGTGATAGCTTTAGAGTGATCATTGGGTACCTTTCTTTCTCAGAAGAATGATGTTGGGAATGAAAATAGCCTCTACTACCTCAGTCGGAATATGCTTGAAGCAGAAACCCGGTATTCAAGTATTGAGAAGTGCTGCTTGGCATTAATCTTTGAAGTTCAGAAGTTGTGACACTACCTGAAACGTCACGAGGTCAAATTGGTATCTCTAAATAACATGCTCAAATTCATCCTTAGTCATCCAAGGCTTACATGACGTCTGGAAAGGTGAGCAGTTATTTTGTAGCAATTTGAAATTCAGTATGTGTCTCAAAAGGCAATAAAGGGCCAAGATCTGGCTGATTTCCTAGCTGAACACCCTTCAGTGGAAGACACATCTTCATATATTGAACTCCCTGATGAGGAAGTCTTCTCTATTCAAGAAAGTCCTCAGGAATGGGAAATGTATTTTGATGGTTCTTCCAGAAGTCCAATAGGGAGGAAAATGGAAAATCCTAAATTCAACAAAGTTGGCTTAGGAATTGTGCTCCTTTCTCCAGAAAAGGCAGTGTTACCTTATTCCTTTTTATTTTGGGAAGGTGGTACCAATAATGAAGTAGAATACCAAGCTCTCATCGTAGGCTTGGAATTGACGCTTCAAGCACAAGTGAATCACTTAAAGGTGAAAGGTGATTTAGACCTGGTAGTCAAACAAGTCAATGGGGATTACGCCATTAGAAAAGAAGAACTAATCCCTTTGTATGATTATGTCAAAGAGTTAATGGAGGAATTCCCTTCGGAACTGATATTTTCTTATGTCCCAAGATCACAAAATGCTCAAGCTGATGCACTGGCTAATATAGCCACAGCTCTGGCAGATCCAAATCGGGACAAGACAACCATCAGTATTTCCCACCTTCATGCAATTTCACCTTATGTTAGAATCAGAATAGAGGAAATTAATGAAATTAGTCCCATTCCTTAACTGTATGGTCATACTAGAGGATGGATGTCACCTATCATAGAATACCTTCAAAATGGAACACTTCCACCTGATAGAGCTGAGAAAGAACAAATCTGGTGACGTGTGGTCAATATTAATCTTTATGATAGCCCAAATCACCTAGAGAAAATTCTCTACAAACGTGGTTTTGATGGAGTTCTCTTCAGATGCATTGATGGTGAAGAGACAATGACTGTCATGAAAGAAGTGCATGCAGAAGTCTATGGTGCCCACCAGTATGGACATAAACTGTCTGATCAGATTCGAAGTCTTGGATAATTTTGTCCTTCAATGATACAAGATTGTGTTGATTTCACAAAGAAGTGTCATTCATGCCAAGTACATGACAACTTCATTCATCAACCTCCAAAGTTACTTCATACAACTAAATACTCGTGGCTATTTTCCACATGGGGAATGGATGTGGTGGGACCTTACCCTTCAGCTACGGCCAAGTAGTTTAAGTATATTCTTACTACTACTGATTTCTTTTCCAAATGGGTAGAGGCAATACCTCTTAAGGAAGTCAGCTCTAAATGCATTGTTAGCTTCATCAAGTCTAACATCATTACCAGATTTGGTGTCCCTCATACCATATTGACGGACAATGGCACCAACTTCTGTTCATCCGAGGTGAAGAAGTTGTATCAAGAATACAACATCAAATCCAACCATTCATCTCAGTATCATGCAGCGGCCAATGTCCAGATAGAAGCCTTCAATAAGACTCTTTCAAATATACTTCAAAAGATGGTGGATAAATATATGAAATCATGGCATGATAAACTCTTTCATGCTTTATGGGCTTATTGGACTACCACCCGCACTGCAATGCGGTCAACTCCATATTCACTGGTATATGGAATAGAAGCTGTCTTGCCCATTGAATTTCCACTACCCTTTCTCAGAGTAGCCATTTGTGATCAGTCATCTACATATGAACATTCTAAAAAGCGATTGACTGAATTGGAATAGTTAGATGAGAAAAGATTGTGCACTTTGTACCACATGGAAGCCTATCAGAATCGAATAACACAAGCGTTCAACAAAAAAGTTCATCTTCTTTCATTCACTCAGGAAGAATTGGTATTTGTTCTCAGAACTCCAATGATACCAGGAAAGAAACCTCCCAAGCTTGAGCCAAAAAGGGAAGGACCTTACTCAATACATAAGGTCTACTCTAATGGAGATTATTCTTTAATCTCAATGGATGGAGAACTCATCACTACTCCAACCAATGCTAGATTTCTGAAGAAATACTTTGTATGAACACAAAATATAGCAATGGTCCATGCATATGACCTTAAACTATTTTCACTTTCATCCAGCATGACGTTAAACTACACCATCTAGGGTCAATACATATTACCTTAAACTATTCTCACTTTCGTCCAACATGACGTTAAACTATGTCCCCCTTCATCGTCCTTGCTATATGATGTTAAACTATATAGAAGTCCCTTATGTCTAGTAAGATGTTAAACTACATAACCAATGGTCCATGCATACGACCATAAACTATTGGCACTTATGTCCAACATGATGCTAAACTGTATCGTCCCTTTTTCATCCAACATGATGTTAAACTATGAAAAACTCCCTAATACATTCAACATGACGTTAAACGGTGTACGCTTTTGTCCTCACTGCATGATATTAAACTACATAGTCCCCCTTTTGTCCGACGTGACATTAAAACTGCATAGTCCCTTTATATGTCCTACATGACATTAAAATTTGCATCGTTAGGGCTGTTTCTACCTCTTGTTTCTCATACCAAGTATGACTCACATGAGCTTAGAGAAAACGTCAACCATAAAACTCTCTCTGGGCTACTAACCATGTGTAAGTCCCAACAATATTTTTTAGGTCATTGTCCCCAAGGAAAACTTGATCACTAATTCATTATTTAATTGAACTATGCGGACTTTGATCCTTTCCTTCCAGGCTGGGTACATAGGCAACCTCCCAAGGTTTAAGCCCAAAACCAATCTCTTCACATCAGTTCACCTCCATCTCATACGATGTTGATTCGTGAAACAGCTCCAAGAATCAATATCTTTACATTGGATCACTTTCATCCTTGCTATACGACATTAAACTATACAACACTTTTGTCCAGTATGACAATAAAATACAATATTCTTTGATACCCTCACCTGAGAGGGAATCATTATTTACATTTATTTTCAATCATGTTTCATTTCAAAGACTACGTGCATACATGGAAATACCTGAACCTTTTATCTTGGGTTAAACCATCATTGCACTAAAATCCCCTTTCACCCTTCACATGTACGAACCTAATTTGTACAGAGGGTAGTTCTAGAACTACGTGGGATTGATTCCCATCCTTATGGAATATGTATGAACGTTCAAGTGTCCCTTGAATCCAGCCCCAAGTCTTTTGGGCCTAATCCCAAATTCCTCTTTCAGTGCCCTGGCTGAAAATTCCTCATGAAAACACACACTTTGTATTTCTTATAATGGTCCAAGATCTATGACCCTAAACTAAGATCACCAATCCTTTTGTCCCACACGACGTTAAACTGTAGTTAAAGAACTACGTATGACTTGATTCCCATCCTTATGTGATACGTAGTGAAGTCCAACATTTCCATTCAGGACCCAGTCACAACATGATTATGGTTAGAATTGATCTATGTATCTTTGCATACATTGGACAATACCCATCTTTATGTGTCATAATCCTAACCTTAAATATTTTCAGATCATCATAACCCTTTTCTTAAATTCTAATAACAAAGGCCTGAAATTCTAAGAGTTCTTTTTCTTGACCATGCAGCATGTTCCCTTAGGCGGCCTTGCATAAACAGTCTACATAACGAACCTTTCAGCCAAAAGATGCTATTATTTGACTATGCAGTCAATTCCCTTAGGTGGCCCTGCATAATTCAACCCCCTAACGGGTTTTTTAAATAGTGGTAACTTCATTCTTGGGAGAAAAACCTCTTTTGTCTTTATTTGTCTTGATAATATATAGGGATCCACAAAAATAGCCATCGTTAACATATTTGTCCCATATCCTTTTTCATGATCTGAAAGTATTCAAGTCTATGGTTTATATTCTCCTTCCCTACGTTTGGGTCAGACCTTCGTAGGAGTGATATCCATCCAGTTCTTCGATAATATTGTTTGGAAATATCTTCTCCATATTCAAGTACCTCTTTCCAAACAACAAACTCTATACTTTGGAAAATTTGAATCTCCATAAACATTCACTGGTTTTTTATCACTAGGAAAGTAAATTTCTGAGAGTTCTTTTGTCTGAATATGCAGCATGTACCCTTAGGTGGCCTTGCATAAGTAGGGTTATTTACATTAATCTTGGTAAAAAAATCAAACTATGCTTACTAGGCCCATTGGATTAGGTAAAATTTAAAGCATGTAGCGAAAGAATACAAGCATAAATGATTGAAGATAAAAGTACTCTCCATTGATGCACAAGAATTAGAGGGACATCTACAGATTGGAGCCTCTTCTCTTTTTTAGAAAATTACAAAAGACTGTCAACATAAGTCTTCACTTGATGTACATCATCCCAAGCTTCAGTAGGAGCTACTTGAAGCTCATGCACTCGACCAACTTCACTCTTATCAGCTTGATGGAGTGCCTTCTTGGCATCTGAAATGGATTTCATACCATTCATTTGAGCTCCCTCCAATGAATTATTGAGATGGTCAAGTTCCCCAGTAACAACATCTATCTGTTGCTGGAGCTACACCTGCTGGACAAATTTTTCTTTGATCTTATACTTCAGCTCCTTCATCTTGGTAGCATAGTCAGCCTCAGCTCCGTATATCGTAGCCTCAAATTTTCCGATGTTGACTGATAGTTTCACCCTGGTCAGATCTTTGGGACACTTTTGATCCTACTCCCTCCTGAAGATGACTTGTTTTACCGCGGTGTGGATCTCTTGGTATCCAAAACCGCCAATTCCTAGCATGAAAAACTAGGACGACAATTGAGGGATCTTTGATGATAGATCTTCTAAAGGTACCTCATATATGATTTTACATATGTTGTTCCATTCCTTGAGTCATGAAAATATGAGTGCCTTAAGCACCTCTGGGTCTGATTCAACATCATCATCACAGGGGGGCATGTAATATGGGATTAATGCACTTAAGGAAGTGCCCTATTCTGCTCCTTCCCCTATGACCCTGGTTGCTTCACCTTCTACTACTGTTTGGGTGGAGGTTGAGACTTCACCTCCAGTTCTAGACATTGAAGTTGATAGCCCTGCTTGATCAATAACAGTATGTTTAGTTTCATAGAATAATGGAATTTGGTTGTCTATCTTGAAAAATCAGTACAATCATTACCTAACAGTAGATTAGCTTCTTGAGAAGACTCCTCCCTATCTTTCTTAGTTTCAATAGGATCTTCAAGATGGGTCTCAGGAGTTTTTACTGGGTTTAGCTTCACTTGAGCTAATGTTTCTACAATGGTAGGTTTGACATCAATGTCCACACCCTCTTTAGGCATTTTCAGTTCAGCAGCTTCTATGGATGGAACTGCATATTATTTTTAGTCATGATTAGAAGTGTAAATTATAAGAAAATTTACTGGACGAAGGATAACACTCATGACCAAGGTCTTCTAAATCACATGATAACTTAGCATGATCATAAAATTCTTCGAAATACATCCCACGATTCATCATTTCATCCAATGGTATTTTAGAATCCTGGTTAGTCTCACCAGTGGGAGCATTTGATGTGTCCTCTTGGAGACCCTCATTCTGCGGCCCTGACCCTGGATAGCTTCTTCAGGAAGGATGGAAGATTCAGTTGCTGTGGCCACCAATGATTCTAGTGCAGGTTCTTCTATACTTGTAGCAGCAACAGGGGCAGTTCTGGGAATATATGTTGGCTCTTTTTTGGAAGCATCCAAGTCAGCCTGAATTTGTGTTTATTCCATAGCACCCTCCGTGGTCCTTAAAGGAGGATCAGTCCTTTCCCTCAGAGGGGAAATTGAATAATCCCCTGCAATTCCAAGGAAAGCGTGCAATCATTTTCATTGTTTAAAATTCATGATTATCTGAAGGACTTACCACTACTGATAAAGCATTTAGCGGTGGAATTCCTCCTTCGTCGCCTTTGTCCTTTTGGATTTTTTGGAGTGTCAGAAGTCTCCCTTATTGGCACTTCAATTGGAAAATGGAAGGTCATGTCCAACTCCTCATTCATGGCCTGCTGGCCAGGAGATATCTCACCCAGTTCACGAAGAGATTCAGCAGCTGCCCCGACGGCAATACCACCAGGGCTATACTGTGGTGAAGGAACCTCAGTAGTTCCTTTCTTTGCAAGCTACAAGATGAAGAAAATAACTTCCTTAAGTAACAAAGCTTCGACTGGAATCAAGTTGCAAATCAAATAAGGAAAGAAAACTTACATCTTCAGGAGCCACATAATCATGCCACTCCTCATCTTCAGAACCACAAACCCCCTCAGTGGCGCCACGATCAATCATTTACTTCACCTGCCTAGTGACAAGAACAAGCTCATCAGTGGAATATATGAGCATTTCCATCTCTCTGATGTAAGCCCGTACTTCATTGTGGTTATCCTCGTATTGGATATCTGTAGAATCCAGAAGATTCCCTATTCTAGGAAGTTGTAGTCCCTCACTCAAATCCAGCCAGGCAGTCTCAGTACCACAGCATAAGCTCTGCCATGTCTGGATAGCCTCTGGTCTTAGATATGAAGGCTGTGAGGAAGGTACTACAATCATTGAATTCAATTTCTTCCCAGCTCCTGTAACTGCAGATAGAGAATAAGAAAATAAGACTTATTGCTTTATAAATTAGTAGTGATTAAATTACCACAATGAAGTAACTCACCAGGAGTTTATGGAGTCGGTCTCTTCATTCTAACTGGAGGATTATATCGGACACGAGGCCGCTTTGCCATTGGTTTTTCCTCATCATCCCCATCATGGGAATCCGATGAATCAGTCCTAGAGGAGGAATCTGGCGAATCAGCTTCAGGTGGGGAAGTATCACCTTCATGAGGAAGGATTTTTTTTCTCTACAGTCCTTTTCCTTTTCCCCACCTGATAAACTGGGTGATTCAGCACCCCTTTAGGGTATGATGCTATTCAGTGCTCGGCATACCATGTAGTCAAGTTATGTGCCGCTTTTTCAACTGGTAGATCAAATATAGCCCCAGTCCTCTCCCTCGACGTCAGCAGCCACAGTTGCCGAGCAACCACCAGATGTTTCTCTAACCTAACATGTACTGGGGGAGATACAACAATCTGTTGTAGACACTTGAATTGACGTGAAAATCTATATGGATCATAGGCCTCACATATAATTTCTCCATCAATCCTGGAAACTAGAACACCATCTCTACAAGCTAGCATGTATGCCCTCAAATCCAAGTGGGTTGTTCCATCATCAATAAACCTCCTGTTTGGTGGATTTCCATACAAAAGGAAGTTGAATTCCTTAAATATGCTTAGCCTCACATTCATGTCATAGGCATTAAGATCTAATGGAGCAACTCCCGAGAATTCTTTCACTGACGGCCTGAAAGAACTTCCAGGAATTTGTAACCCATTCTATACATTTAAAGTCCTGAAGTGAGTGGCAATCCATCCCCATAAAACTTGGAATGGCCCCAATATTCTTAAAGGAGATTTACCCATGAATACATGAAGTAAAATCCTTTGAATCTTTGCTAAAATGGGGGTAGCCAACCCAACCATTTTTCCCTCAGCCAACTTTTCCGCAATGACGAAGGTCCCTGGCCTGACGCCTCACTTCGAGTCCCTGACTGGAAAGAGAGAAACGCTGAGCCACAAAGCCAAGAAGCTCGACAGATGAGTCTTCTTTGGGATCCTTTGATTCACCTCATATCCCCATTTCTCAAACTCTCATTCTTCTAGAGTTGGCCAGAATGTTCCAGGAGCACCCCTCTTCTCAGGTTTTGGGCATGTGGTAGGACGGGTGGGCCTCTTATCCTTGGATTTATTTTTCTTTGATCCTTTCTCCTTCATCTCCTTCTCTTTCTTCTCAATAAGAAATATATTCATCCACTCCTCCGAATAAATATCCTTTCTAGAATGAGTTAACAAGGTCTCTGAATTCTTGATATTGTGGAAGATTTTAGATAATTCCCGAGCTAAAGCAGGAGTCTTCTCTGAATCATTCCATGTCACCTTGGGAAGAATGAATTCATCATACATGTCACCCAAAATTGGAGCCCCTGAGATCCTGTGGACATCCCACAGACTGATTCCTACTTCTCCTTGAGTCCGATGGAATGAATTAGTTTCTGGGCTCTAGTGGCTGAGTATCTCCTGCATGAAGTTATCATGTCTGTAAACATATGTTTTCCCAACCCAAACAACTTCATATATTGCCACTCCTTTCAGATCCTCAACAAACTCTGAACAGGTTTGTCGCACCCAGTATACCCACATCCAAGTTGTCCTCACACCTCCCCCAGGACGGAAGTCCCAACTTTTTCTTCCAGCCTTTGGATTGATCTATCTGAGCATTTCGAAAGATTGAAAGATGACAATGTGGTTGCAGCTCAGGCTTATGAGGTTTCAGATCTGGCATACAAGGGCTATGATGTATCATGTGAGCATTCTCCACTGTTCCAGCAATTATAAATCCTCCTCCATATGAGATATTTTCTGAAGCAAAGTTGGTATAATTCTGAAACCAAGAAATTGGGAGATATTTCTTTGCTTCTGTAATAGTGACTTCTCATAGATGACCATAACCATACAAAGGCAGATAATTGCTTTGTGGGAAATAAAAGTGATATTTCTTCAGATACTTAGCCAAATTCGGAAGAGTGCTATTTTTTACGGTATAATAATCATGGCCAATGATATCCATCATATCATCAAGACGTTTGATTGCCAGTTCATCAGCTATTCCGATTCTCCTGAGAGCCATTGATTCTGCACAAAAGTTGAATAATTAACTCTTAAGTAAGTTGATTTTTCATAAAATTTGTGAAGGAATTCAAAAAAAATGGAAAAGGCATTAAGGTGTGCAAGTATAAAACTTTTCACACAAGTATAATGTGTCGCGCATGTATTCGGCGCGAAAGTATCACCACGCAGGTCCAAATACCTTGACAGCAGCGCGACAACACAGGAAAAGCGAAAAAGAGAGAAAGTTTGTCGACGGAGATGACCTGCGCGGAGAGAGCTCAAAAATCCGATGTTCAGTGCAATGTGAGACAAATGAGCACATATATATAGGCCATGCCGTCCATCTGCGTGCCTACAGCCAACGCGCTCCAACCCTGCGCGACTCGCACCTATGCGATGATGGTTGCGCGGTGAACACCTGCACGCCTATTTCCCTTTGGTTTTATTCTTTTCCTCAGAGTCACATCCTTATTCTTTGGGATCCAACTCTGAGGGGGGGGGGGATTTGTTGACGCTCCTTTTCATCACATTGTCTAAAATAATTGAAGGGGAAATGGCTTAGCACAAAGTAATTCATCCTTTTAAGAAAACATAAAAAATCGACAAAGGAATGAAAAAGGAGTCAACAGACCTAGGGTCTCGCAAGTTCCCTTACTGTCGCGCAAGTATACTTGCGCGCCACATAATGGTCGCGCAAGTGACTTGTGCGCCCTAAGTGATAACCGCCCGAGGTCTTCTCCAGACTATAAATACCCCCGGTGGGCCCCCCATTAGAGGAGGAATTTTTCCAGAATTCAGATACAAAGCTCTGAATGCCCAAGTCTCTTCTTCAAGTCTTCAAAACACTTCTAAGGTAATTCTTTACCTAGAATGGAAGGTCTATATAAGAGGAATATGATAAAAGTGTTAGAAATCACTAACACTTGCGTGCCTAAAGTGTTTTACCCTTAAGGGAAATTAACATACTTGCGTGCCTCCTTATCTATTCATTAAAACTTGCACGCCCCTCTTCTGGAAGTACCTTAGGATAATTCTAAAGGCTTTGGTCAAGGATTACCCATGTATTACCCTACTGGTTAACAATCGCGCAAGAAACCTTGTGCCGCGCAGGTATACCTACGCGACCAGGGACTTGCATGCCCACACAATACCTGCGCGCCTTCCAGGACTTGCGCGCACCTATCTTTTTGGGTGCCTTTCCTGCCCATTTCACCCCTCTTATGCCATTTCACCTCTCTTATTCAAGATTCAGTCTTCAGGACACTCTTCAAATCCATTTATGGCATGATTTATTGATTTGAATTCCTTATCTGAAAGGAACTCAGTGGAACATCTCTCAAAACCTAGTGATTTACACATCTTTATGTTACTAAAGATTGAGATTTTGTTCATTCAACCTAATCTTTTAAGATGAGATAACCCCTTAAACTGGGTCTCCTTTTCCATAATAAGCCCTAGTAATAATTACTATTAATTTTGGACATCCTACATAGGAGTAAGCCCCAATTCCTCTAATCTGGGCATCCTTTTTAGGAGTAAGCCCCAGTCTTAAAATTCCCAAATACGGGCATCCTCATTAAGAGTAAGCCCCAATCTTAAAATTCTCAAATCTAGGAATCCTCTTTAGGAGTAAGCCCCACCCATAATTCTCTTAATCTAGGATTCCTTTTCAAGAGAAATCCCCAGTCTCAGATATGGGCCTCCTCCTTAGGAGTAAGCCCCATTTCCCATTAATTTTAAAATCCCTTTAACCTGGGCCTCCTTTTCAAGAGTAATCCCCAGTCTTAATTTCCTTTTGATCTAGGCTTCCTTATCAGGAGTAAAAACCAATCATAAGTCCCCTACTAACTTGGGCATCTTACTTAGGAGTAAGCCCCAAGATTAGAGTATCCAAATCTTCATGAAGCACATATACCTTTATGGACCCTATTCCTGGATTTCTTCCCTGAAGTAAATCTTAATCCTCATCTATTTGGGAAGTCATACACACATAAGTCCCACATCATTGCATATTTCGTGGAACAATTGTCTGGTTTCACCAATACCTCTTGTATCTCACACCGAGCATGACTCACGTGAGCTTAGAGTGTAAAAGTAATCATGAAATCTTTCTTTGAGCCATCAATCATGCATAAACATCATACTCCCTTACTCAAACTACGTGGGTTCTGATTCCTTTTAAAAAACAAAGGATACGTAGGTAGCCCATCTGCACATACGATCCCAACTCTGAAATAATCCACGTCCTCCTCAATGACAATAAACTTCAAGTGCCCCACTGAGTGGATTTAAAACCTGTATGGTCATCATAATGACCAAGAGACCTTTATGTATTGAAGGATACCATTGGCTAAGAATCTCTAAAAAAATACAGATGATTCTCTATCGATGAAGAACCTCGAATACATATAAAAGATTATCTAAATTTCCTACATATCAATAATTTATTATCATATCTAAAGGAAATCTCATTTTATACTGGGTAATGTAATAAGGATTCACGAACATAACTTAAATCTATAAAGAGAGCCCCGGAGTAGACAATAATTCCCCTAAAAAAGGTGTGATGAGTCCGACCTCCCATCCTCTCGACCAATGGAAATTACTAAGCCTCATCAGTACAAAACTAATGAGTTCATACCTTTTGAAAGTAGGTTCAAATGGATATGGAATCATTGGATGTTTCCGGTTCTACTAACAAACCCGTTAGAAACCGCTTGGAATGTTTGAATCTTAAATCAATGAGATCATCCCCAATTCCAGAGGGAACATGGTTAAAAGTACATTATCTTCAGAATGATATTCATGATTTAGATATCATATATATATTATACATCCAGTATATATATCTATTTATTACAGTACATAACATTTGAAGATAATAAATGAAATTCTCCATTCATGGAGACGGTAAGCCATATGTACGCATGAACGCTACCTTCATTTCTATTTCATATTTTAATGGAATGAAAACTTAATGATACATAGGTATATTATAATTCTAGTATAATATCATATATAATTTCCTTAATTTAATCGTTTATAATTTCCACGTATGGCATGAATGAGTCATATCACTTTGAGGGGGCGGTAGTCCGCACTTCCTCAAATGAAATTATCGCATTTACCTATTTTGGAAAACATAAAGGTATTCTATAAATGAAAAATAAAGAAGCATAGAAACAATATAAATACAATATATATCATATATAAATATAGTTTCATCTTAATGGCCACCATAAGAGGTAGTAGGAGATAATTGAACAATCATCATTTTGTGTGGCAGTAGTTCTCCGTCCACAGAAACAGTATGTTTTTTTCCGATTAGATGCATGTGTGTGTAAGATAATATCAAATAATTATTATAAAAACAACCTATTATAATGAGGATACTGGTTTTTTTATAACATTATATAATAAAAATATTTTTTGGGGTTGGAGAAGTAAAATAAAAGAAGATAACTTTAGGGATCACTTTACCTTAAAATCGTGTAACTCCCTTTGGTTTAAACCAAATGTCTTTCTTGAAGTTCCTTATGCATAAGGTAAGGCTTCTCGGTGGAATATAGTGATATTGAAATCTTATTTGTGAAGAGGTTGGACGAGACAAGAGGCTTTAGAGGTGTGAGTAATGAGTTAGAGGTGAGGGCTTTTTAAATGGGGGAGGAGGGGATCTTTAGGAAAGTTTGAAAATATTATTTTATTATATAATTATTTTCTGTTTCTAAAGATCCAAAACTTATTAAAATAGAAGATAATATTAATTTTGTTTGAAATAAAATCACCAATAAGAATTGGATAGGTTTTGGATATTTTTTTAATTTTTATAATCTTATTTATTTAAATTATTCATTAATGAGGTAAACATTGCATCATTCTTGTATCAAAAATAATTTTATTTATTTGATGTCTAAATAAAATACCATGATATAGAAATTTTTTTAGCTTTATAATGAATATTTATAGATACATATATAAATTATATAACCCCAAATTAATTTTTTTAGTAAAATAATACATGTTTATGATATTTTTATGTTTACATTAAATAAAAAGTTATTAATGTCATTATCTTACCCAAATGGCTTTCAAAGGCCAAAAATCTAATCCAAGGATTGTATTGGCTAGACATGACTCATACAATAATGTTATGACAAGTGCTAAGGTAATTTTATATTATTATAATATAATTTTTACCTTGACTTACCCTATTTACCTTTAACCGCGGTAAATAAAAGTCAAAAGATACTATTCACCAAAAAATATTTTCATCTTATTGAACCACATTTTACTTACTGATATCAACCATGTATGTTGGATTTTTAAAATTAAATTCACATAATTTATAAAATTTCATTTAAATGAAAAAGTTGGGTTTTTAACTAATACTTAGTGTTTTAACTTTTCATCAAAAATTGAAGGTTTTTAGAAAAATACCAGAAATTCAGCCTAAGATATATTTGATATTTCTAATTAAAAAATGATGTCTATTTTACTAAATTAAAAACATATAAGTTTCATTTAAATAATTAATAATTAATTTTTGTTGTCAATACAAAAAATGTGTTTAAAAAAAATAATAACTCTTAAAATATTGACACTTGTTTATGTCTAACTTCAAAGTTAAATTACTTCCAATGACCAAAATTGGATTAAATGGTAAAAATATAATATAATTACACTTTAAAATAAATTAAAAGTATAATCTAACCATATAAAAAAAATTAGATTAAAAGGCTGTTTTGAATTAAAATAATGTATGTTTCACTATTCATTAAAAAATGAATTTTATCAGAAAAATACCAAAAGTTTTCCCAAAGTAAATTTAGATGTTCTGATTCTAAAAAAAAAAATTATTTCATCAAATAGAACATATAAAAGTGACAAAAACTAGATTTAAAAAGGGTTCTCCATCAATAGGTGGTAAATCAACATTTTAAAGAATATTAGAGTATTTATGCTTAAGATTAGATTCATTCACATTTGAAGCCTCTAAATTTTATTAGATAAATGTAAAAACATTTAACAAACATGTATATTCATATTTTAGTTAGTTATGATCATTCCCGCCAGTACAACGGCTAGGCCTTAACTACCATTTAAAATAATATTATATTATTTATTTTTCAGTATGACTCATCATTTTGTGAAACGTAAGATTTCAAAGAAACCCATTTTTGCGTATCAAGTACCCATGAAACGTAGCACCCCTTTTAAAAAATAATATTTAATTCAAAAATATTATTAAATATAAAAATAAAATATTCTTTATTTATCTCAAATGTTACATCATTTCCCCCTTTTGGAAAGTGTGTCATCGCTATTTTAAAACTGGGCTTGAAAACTTCATCGAAAGTCCCACATCAGAAAAAGAGTCAATAAAACAATCAATATAAAAGAAATAATGATAAGTACAAAGGTCACCAGAGATAACCTATACTATGATTCCATGTCGGAAAACATCTATATGAAATAGAAAACAAACCATCAAGTTCTAATGGAGAGTGATCGAAAAAATGATTAGGAAAAAGTTAACCACCAGAAAATCACAAACTTGTGATGTGTTAAACAGTCTTTGATTAAACAATAAGAAATTTAAATAAAAATCATTTTTGTTTTAAGATCCTTATAAATAACATAAGGAAATATACTTACATTCAAGTAGGGTTTCATCCTTTAATTAGTTTCTACCAAAAACTCATCTTTTCTCTAAATGATGATTATACATGATGACATGGTCAATCCTGAAGTGCTAGAATCAACTTCTAGAGAATCACATAATCCAAAAAATAAAAACGATATATTTCTGTTATCTTTAGACATTAACCAAAACCAAAATGGTTAGTATAAGATTAGATAATACCGAAAGAGTTAATCATTTATAAAAATAAATACTACTCTTAATCTTCAATATTCAACAAAAAATACCCAAAGTTAAAGAAAGACCATTCAATACACAATTTTCCTTAAAATTCTTCAAAATAATCCAAAATAAGATTGATACCCATAAATCAGAAAGATTTAATCATATAGTCTACCAAAGTAAATCTTAACATTTATCTCCAAAAACATCGACTGATCTTAAAGTCTCATACTGAAGTGTAATTAACCTAACACATATTCTCTATGATAGGTTAATCATTTCTATAAATAAACCAAATTACTATATTTCCACAATAAAAACTTTGATTCCTCCAAAAAAAATTTCAACCATTACTCCACAAATGAGATCCCATAGTATTCTATTTTCATTAAGCATTTAGTGTTCCCAAAATATAGAATGTCTTCCAAAATACCTTTTATCACTTAATCACCAAATAATTTTCTTATACTATGGATATCCATTTGATAAAACATAAGATCCCAAATCAACATATTCTTGATCAATAAAATAATTTAAATAAAAAGAATATGTCATACTAACCATGGAATTCACATAGTCTAGTGGTAGGTGATAAACCTCAATCGCACTTTGGTTGTGGGTTCGATTCCCACAGCTTTGTCCGACGTGACAAGTTGTCACATGGTCTGTGTGTTGTACTTTTTCAAAAACAGTATAATTTTATACCATTCCAAAAAACGAGATACACTCTTCAAAAATAACCCCAACAACATTTAACCTCAATGGTTGTCTTATACCTCTCATTTTCAGCTAAAATCATTATGACCTCAACATCTTAATTCTTGAAGTCCTATATATATTTTCATTTTTTATTTCACCACCATATGATAAAATAAAACTATCCTCAAAAGAAATAACATCATACCTTGATCATGGAGTCAACTTGGTTTTATCTTCATCTTGATCACATAGGTAGAAGGTCCAGGCATTGCAAAAATGATTTAGAGATCCTTCAAAATCATTTGCTTCCTTCATTAGAATGCACCCAGTACAACTTGTGTCATAAGGGTGTTCACATAAAAATAGTTTTGTAAAATAATCATATATGACATATAATTTCAAAAAGTTTAATAAAAAATGATTTTTAAAAAATAGTCGGACCGTGTTTGAGTTGAAAATTTCAATCAGTGGGCCTTTTAAAATACCATAAGTATTTTCTGAGAGACTATATTTTAAAAGAAAATATAAATAGGTTTCTCCATAGTCTCCTTCTTCAGCACTTTTTTCAAAATCATAATATGCTTCAAAATCTTGTGATAAGGTAAAATATTTGAAAATTCATTGATAATATTTACCTTTATTGATAATATTAGAATATTGTAAAAATATGATTTGATTAAATACAACCCATGATCCATGATGACATCGAGGTATAGTGGAGGTGTTTTATATCTAAAACAATTTTCTGCAAGTAATTTGTATGTTAAAAAATGTTTCAGAATTGTCTGGACATGACTTTGCAATAATTATTGCAAGCAAGTCATTAAGAAGAGATATTAATGTCGTTTGAGATCCTCCTTCCATTTGTAAAAAAATTCCTTGATCTGAAAAAGTTACAAAAATAGGGATTTAACTTAAAGAGTAGGCCGAAAGACTAACAACATGTTTAACTAAAACTCATAATCCCTAAAGATTTCTAAAACGACCATTGATGCCAACTATAAGGATGTAGCCTTAAAACATTACATAATCTTGAAATAAATGAATAATTCATATTAAGGATATTTTCAAGTTTAGAGTTTTAGAGAATTAGGCAATAACTATTACATTACATCTCAAAAATTACAAAGCAGACACTTCTACTCAGTTTCCATTTATTTTATAAAATAAAAACTTGAGAAAAAAAGAGTCGTGTCTATTTCCAGGTTTTAGATAGCATGACTTTTCCTTGATCCCATCATTGACCCTATTCATCTTTAAGTCATGTGAATAACATTTCAAAACTTGGGATGAGCATAAAAAGCTCAGTAAGGGTTATAAAATAAAGAATGAAAACATTAGTCTATCAAAACATAATTTTTTTAACACACCTAATGAAATCATAAGATTTATGAATAACACATAGAAAAAATAAATCTTAATGGTAACTTGTGGAATCCATAACATACTTACGTTGTAGATTTCACAGCTACATAGGGAGTTATATTTGAAATACCCATCACAATATATTCCCTAAATATCTTAGGAGAAACATTCAAGTTTACCTCCGTCACGTTACCTAATACAATAGAGAGCTATCTCAGGCTCACCCACCCTAGGTTTATCATGGAAGCACCCGTATACATAAAACATTCCCAAGAACCATAAAATTTTCATAACACATAAAACATGCATAAAGGAAAGATAATATTTCCACATTTCAGTCATAATATATCATTTAAAGATAATGAAATAATTAATGAATTCTCAAAACCATTTTCAATACCAAAATACATAAAAAAGGGTATATGGTATTTATTTTCCTTTAAAAAAACACAACGGCTTGTTAAGGAAGCCAAAGATCAAATAATACTCGTGGCGGTGGAAAAGGTCGTTGCCACCACTTACGTTAAAAAGGAACATTCCATTTTTTCATTTAGTTGAAATTATTCATATAAAAATATTCCCATTGAATGAAATGAAAAGTAAAAAGTGTTTTATACATTATATAAAAGAAAGTTGTGTATAAATAAAAATATGCCTCAATAAAAGGAGATTGAGACAAAGTCCCTTACGAAGATCACATACTTATATTGAAGAAATATCAATGACATAATTATTTAGAACAATTAATAATGCAACCAATATAAGTGGATATTAAGTGTAAAACAATCAGAGGCCATTCATACATATTCATATCATGGTATAATCAATATGTGGAAGTTTAACCCAAAACATTAAAATTAGGTTCAGAAGTTTTCTTAAAGAAATTCAACAGCCTAACGACATCACTTTAAAATTACAAAAACGAGTTTATGAGAGAGAAAATGACCTCTCATCACATGGATATAAAATGTACAGAAATTAGGTTATAGAAGAACATATCCCAACATAATTCAATTGAAATTTAAAAGACATAACATAAAATAAGTCTTTTATTAGAAGAGAAGAGTGAAAGGTTCCCTTTACGAAACAGACACAGCATGAAACAAGGATCATAAAATAAAGATGTAAATACCCATAAATTAAATTATATTACACAATTAATACAATCATGGGTAGTACATACACCACACAAATGGAAATAGTGAAAAATATAGTACGAATCTCATGGGAATAAAAAGTGAGATGAAAACCCCTTACGTCGTTGCAATCAATCGAGCCATATGACCAAAAGTTAATAACTACCAAATGAATCATAGAATAAAATTAATATAAAGAGAATATGATAATATTTATCAAATGACATTACACAATACACCACATGTAAAAAAAATGGTGAACAATGGAAATATCATGGAATTAAAAGTTAGATAAGAAACCCATTACCTGGTGTCCAACTTGACCCGTTCATTATTTAATGTCCTAAATAATAAAATAAAGTTAATTTATACTTTATTAATAACCTTTTTAAATTTTTTTATTCCTTTTATATAACTTACTATAATGTTTTAAAAATTACACAATCATTTATGTTAAAAACGATCGTTTTATTGATATTTGGTACTTGAGTCAAAAGTAAACTTTTTATAATAACATGTTGTCCATGTGGTCAAAAGTAATTTATCTCCAGAATGATATTCATGATTTAGATATAATAAATATCTTATATATCCAGTATATATATGTATTTATAACAGTATATAACATTCGGAGATAAGAAATGAAATGCATCATTCAGAGAGACGGTAAGCCGTATGTACGCATGGACACTACTTTCATTTCTATTTCGTATATTAATGGAATGAAAATGTAATGATAAATAGGTATATTACAATTCCAGTATAATATCATATATAATTTCATTAATTTAATTATTTATAAGTTCCACGTTTGGCATGAATGAGTCATATCACTTTGAGGGGGTGGTAATCTGCACTTTCTCAAATGAAGTTATCGCATTTACCAACTATGAAAACCATAATGGTATGATATAAATGAAACACACATAAGGATAAAAACAATATAAATATAATATATATCACATATAAAAACACTTCCATCTAAATGGACACCATAATAGGTGGTAAGAGATAATTGAACAATCATCGTTTCGTGAGGCAGCAGTTCACCGTCCACAGAAACAATATGTTCTTTTCCCATTAGATAGAGGTGTGTGTAAGTGAAGCTCAAATAATAATCATAACAACAACAGAGTATATTTAGGATACTATTTTTGTTATAAAATATTTTAATAAAAAGAGTTTATGGGGTTGGAGAAGTAAAATAAAATAAAAGAACTTTAGGTAAGTCGTTACCTTAAAATCGGGTAATTCCCATTGGTTTGAACCAAAAGGCTTCTTTAAAGTGACTTTTGCCTAAGTTAAGGATTATAGGTGGAATATAGGTATCTTTAGAGATTATTTGGGATGAGGATGGATGAGACAAGGGGTTTTAGAGTTGTGAGTAATGGGTTTGAGTTGAGGGATTTTTATAAGGGGGAGGAGGGTCTCTTTAGGAAAGTTTGAAAATAGTATTTTATTATATAATGATTTTCAGTTTCTAAAGGTCCAAAACTTATTAAAGTCTAAGATAAGATGACTATTGTTTGAAATAAAATCATCCAATAATAATTGGATAGGTTTTGGATATTGTTTTAATTTTTATAGTGTTTTTTATTTAAATCATTCATTAATGAGGTAAACACCAGATCATTATCGTGTCATAAATAATTTTATTTATTTGATGTCTAAATAAAATACCATGATTTAGGAATTTTTTTAGATTTATAATGAATATTTATAGTCAAATATAGAAATTATATAACCCCACATTAAAATTGTTTTAGTAAAATAACAGCTGTTTATGATATTTTTATTTTTACTTTAAATAAAAAGTTATAAGTTTCATTATCGTACCCAAATGGCTTTCAAAGGCCAAAAATATCATACAAGGATTTTATTGGTCGGCCATGAATCATACAATAAGGTTAGTAAAAGTGTTAAGGTAATTTTATATTATTATAATATTATTTTTATTTTGACTTACACTATTTACCTTTAACTGTAGTAAATAAAAGTCAAAAGTTACTATTCACCAAAAATTATTTTCATCTTATTGAAAAAAATTTTACTTAATGATAACAACCATGTATGTTTTATTTTTAAAATTTAATTCATATAATTTTTATAATTTCATTTAAATGAAAATGTTGTTTTTTAACTAGAACTCAGTGTTTTTGATATTCATAAAAAATTTAAGGTTTTTAGAAAAATACCAAAAATTCATCCTAAGCTATATTTTATATTATGAATTAAAAAATGATGTCTATTTTTCCAAATTCAAAACATATATGTTTTATTTAATTAATTTAAAATTAATTCCCGTTGTCAAAACAAAAAGAGTGTTTTTACGAAATAATAACTATCAAAATATTAACACTTGTTTATGTCCAATTTTAAAGTGAAATTACTTTCAAGGAAAAAAATTGTATTAAATGGTAAAAATATATTCTAATTACACTTTAAAACCAACTAAAATGATAACATAACCATATAAATAATTTATATTAAAAGGCTGTTTTGAATTAAAATAAAGTATTTTCACTATTCAATAAAAAATGAATTTGATTAGAAAAATACCAATAATTTACCCTAAGTAAATTTTGATGTTACAATTATAAGGAAGAATTTCATTTTGTCAAATAGAACATATAAAAGTGACAAAACTAGATTTAAAAAGGGTTCGCCACCAACAAGTAGTAAATCGAGATTTTAATGAATATTAGTGTATTTACGATTATGATTAGATTCATTCACATTTTAAGCCTCTAAAATTGTTGGACAAATGTAAAAAACATTTAACAAACATGTATAATCATATTATCATTAGTTCTGTTCATTCCTGCAATACAATGACTAGGCATTAACTACAATTTAAAATAATTTTATATTATTATTTTTCGGTATGACTCAACATTGTGTGTAACGTAAGATTTCAATGAAACCTATTGTTGCGTATCATGTATGCCAGCAAACATAGCATCCACTTTAAAAATTAATATTTAATTCACAAATGTTAATAAATATGAAAATATCATATTCTTTATTTACCTGGGATGTTACATAAGCTCTCAAAGTGAATAATAAAATGAAAGCATGCAATCATGAATATAACATTTACATACATACTAATTTTTCAATTAAAATAAATACACATACATAATAATCTAAAGATCACATAATTTATAAAATCACATATTCATAATGGATAACTCTTGAAACACCAGTAGTATCCATACCCTCTTTGAGACTAGGCTCAAAATCTAATATAGTAGGAACTAGGAATCCTCTACAATGGTCCGGGGGGGGGGGTCGTACTTGATTTCCTTTCATAATGGGTAATTTAATACCAAAATGCAAGTGTGACATTAGTTTTTTATATTTTATTTTTTAAAAAACCAAAATAACACACTTAAATTTTTAAAGGAACCAATTCCAATTAAAATTTTCATATAATAAAAATCAAAATAATAGATTATATAAAAAATAAGACTGTTAAACAGATGAAATTAATTTTAAAAAACTAAAAATCTACGAAATTGATCTTTTATTACTATTGATACTTAATTTTTGATAACTAAAATTATCAATATTATAATTCAATGCATATTTTACCATATCATTCTTTTTGATAACTAAAATTCTCAATATTATATTTCAATACATATTTTACCATATCATTATCTATAAGTGTCTTTGAATCATCTTTGCGTAACTCGTAAGATTTTTTCATGATTGTCCAATGATCAACACTTGACTATTTTATGTAGACTTCCATTTGATCTAGTCAATACCTGTAATCACTTCTATAAAAAAATTGGGGTTTTTGAGAACTTTATCCATCATTGACATTAATAGATGTCATCTTCAAGAACTAAAATGTATTTCATATACTTTTAGGTTTAGGATATTCATGTTACCACAATAGTTAAAAGCAAAAAACCTAATCTATATATAGAAGGATTACCACCTCTAATTCCTATTGTTTGGTATCAAATTAAATCAATTATAGATGCTAACTATCTTTTATGGAACCACCCTTTGATACAAATTTTTGGATCAAGATATATGACAATATAAGTGTAAAGGGGGGATAATATTTTAAAACTTTTTATAACTAATAATCAATCAGTGTTTTATCATTAAATAATTAACAGTGCAGTGCAATATTCCAGATTTAGTGTAGTGGAAACTTAGATATGAATACACTAATTTTTATAGTGGTTCATATAAATAAGATCCTAGTACACTCTATAATTTTCTCTACCTAGTGAAAAGATAGATACCCACTAAGAAGAACTCATTTTTAAAGGTGTGATAACCTGTTTATAGACTCTCTCTTTTATAATAACTAGAGACACAACCCTGACTTTTTACAGGAGTCACAACCTAGTGGGACATGCCTTTGTTCATGAGTCACAACCCAATTAGATATGACTTTTGTTTGTGAGTCACAATCTATGAACCTTCCATTTGGGTAGAATAATCAAATACCAACATGATTTTGATTTGGAAAAACATAAACCAACACTGACTATTACAAATAGATTAAATAAAAATAACATGAAGAAAACCATAAAACAATGAAACTAGTAGAGAACAGAAGATGTTGAAGGCAATCTATCTTGATAATATTTGATCACTTCAATAGTAAATAGTTGAATGTAGAAGTTATTTTTTGATCGTACCAATGGAACAATATTCACGGAAGAACTTCATCGAGTATCAAGAAAATCATTTTTATTGTTGAGTATTTAAAAGATCATTGAGTGTCTAATAATGCATGCCTTGGTCTCTATTTATCATCTAATCATTAACATACATCTTCATTCCTCTTTGGCTGGGAGTTTTCTAAACTCATCAATGCCATACAACAGTTAGAAAATATATAATTCGAAAATACATCATTACCTGTTAATACTTCACATGTATTCACTAACAATTTTGAATCGCTTTAATTCATGAATTAAAATTATCAAAATAAATTATAATATGATAGATTAAATGATAAATTTTCAAATAGATAAAATTATAAAAATCACCAACATAAACTTGCAGTAATTCGAAAATTCAAAATGTATAAAAACATAGAATAAAATGAAAATTATTTTTTTCATAAGAAGCACTATGATATTTTTTATTCAAAAATTTATTGCATAATATTTATAATATATAATTATTTTACAAATCAATATAAAAATTAAAATAGATTAAATAAACTTTCAGTTAATCATTTTATAAAATTATCACTAAAACAGAGTATTCTAGAATTTTTTTTTGTAAAATAAACAAAAGAACTGACTGTGTGAGACATAAGCCATGTAGTCGGTATACTTCCCATGTCATTGAAGCATAAAATCTATATTCTAATCGTGTAAACAAAATAGACGTGTTGTCACTTAATTGTGATATGTTGGTCTCGCGGTCACTTTGAAATACTCATCCAGTCAGTTGTAATAAATAGTCACGCAATCACTATAAAAATAGTCATGAAGTCACATGTAAAAATACTACTGCACGCTCACATTAAAAATTATCGAGTGATTATTTTTATGGGTTTTTAAAAAATAAAAATTTGGGAAAAGGGGTTAGGGTTCCGATATTTTTAAAATTGGGTCCGGGATGCATGAACGCCATTCACGCATCCTTCACCACGGAAGGATGCGTAAATGCCGTTCACGCATCCCAGACCTAGGCAGTAATGCGTGAACAGCGTTCACGCATCCTTTGCTGACCAGCTAAAGGAAGCGTGAACGCCGTTCACGCATCCTTGCACGGGAAAAGATGCGTGAACGGCGTTCACGCATCCTTCACGGACTAGCTAAAGGATGCGTGAATGGCGTTCACACATCTGGCCGAGATTTTCTATAAAAGAAGGGCCCCCCCCCCAAAACCCATTGTTCTCCTCTGGTTTTTGTTGCGAAGCTCTGCAGAAATTCTTTCTCAACAAATATTTGCTGCTTTTATTGAGGTAAAATTTCTATTTAATAATTTAATTTTTTAATTGTGTTTATTTATTTCATTTGTATGTTTAATTGTGTGTATGATTTATTTATTTCATATGTTATGCATGAAATGTTTTGTATGATTTAATTTTCTTGATGTTGAATGTTTTTATGATTTAATTTTTTGAATTTCTGTTGTCTGAATATTGAATGTTTTATGTTATGTCTAAAATTTTTAATGTTTAGGAAAAGTAATTTATGTTAGAGAAATTTATTTTAATGGATGGTTTTGATGTAAGTGTAAATTAAATTACTTTTATTTACTAGTAATAATATTTTTATTCAATAAACTATAAAATATATTTACTTATATTTTTAAAAGTAGAAGAATGCCCAAAAAACATTAGAATTTCATAAAATTTAAAATAAAAAAAGTGTTTATTATGTAAATCTCAATTAGATCAGTTATTATAAAATTTATTAAATGTTATTAATAATTATATATATATATATACACACACACACATGAAGTTAAATTTTTGTAAAAGAGGTGTAGTATTTAATATAGATTTTATATAATACGGATAATATAATAAATATACCAAAAAACACGGTATGAG
This sequence comes from Viscum album, assembly GCA_963277665.1. Lineage (NCBI taxonomy): Eukaryota > Viridiplantae > Streptophyta > Magnoliopsida > Santalales > Viscaceae > Viscum > Viscum album. The sequence goes on from OY728128.1 coordinate 334,015,481, forward strand.
TGATGACTGATCTTGAGATGACCGACCATGAATAATTGAAATTACATGTTTTATTTTGTGTATGTTGTTATTCAATTTGTAATAATTGCATTTTTTCCGCATTGATGACCTGCAATTCATCTCTCAGTAAGTGTAAGGACCTGCGTGTCCGCTTAAAATAATTTATGTATTTCATACCCCTAGACCCCCTCACATGCATGTGAGTAAATTTGTAATTAAAAGACAGATGCCCCGAAGAGGTGTCGACGAAGAGGCATCCCCGAAGAGGTATCGACGAAGAGGCATTCGAGAACTCGTTCGAGAGGAGGCGTTGCTGTTTGATAGGAGATTGGCGGTTGCTACAATATTTGATAATAGAGACAGGAGTTTACCTATATAGGTTGTGGTTAGTTTATCAGATAATGATAAACTAATCGCAAGTCTCAAGATCAAGTCATGATTATATATTCATAAGTAATTAAACTTTATGAAACATTATATTAAATTTGCTTTTGTGCTAAAATCACAATTACTATACCTTAACAGTGATAAATCAATAAATAAAAAAGTATCATGATAATCAATTATTCAAAACCAAATTAAATAAATTAAAATTTTAATTTAGTGTATAATATTTCTTAAATTATTTTTTAATAGGTAATTATGTCTGCTCAAATATATTGCAACGGTGAGGTAATTTGTACCGAGCAGGGTTTTAGCTACAGTGTGCCACCTGTCAAAGTGGTAAATCTCCATGGTTGTATGACATTGGATGCAGTTCGTAATAAGATTCATAGTCGGTTAAAACTGAGTGCAGTACAAGCAATCACTTCAATTAGATATCGACATCTTCAATATCCTGAGCGTCTGTGGCACAGCGACTACCCTATAGTCGATGATGAGGATTGGATGGAGGCTTCTCAGTTATTCAGGCAACAATGTATTAATGGTTTGATGGAATTATTTATTGTCATTTCTGATATTGATGTGGTGCAATCGATTACTATAGAACCATGCTTTGTGACCTCTATAGAAGTCGGTCCTTCACAGCAGTCTTCTTCATTGCCTCCCCATATGACTTCTGTGGAAGAATGTAATGAGGAAGATCATCAAAATTTGGAAGGAAATGTAGATGAAATCCCTTTCTGTGCTGATATAGTGCATGAAAGTTTATCTGAGGAAGAAGAATCTAGGGAGTCAGCAGGAGATGATGTGGTTGGGAATGAACCTTCTGAGGTTCCTTTGAGCGACATACATCCACTACATCCACCAGTTTGTGGTAATCAACCTTCAGTTTTGAGTTCCTTAGTTGAAGGAATGTCTCGTGAACAACATTTTGATTGGGATGTCATTACACCATCTTCTGAATTCCCTGACAATATAGGGAATATGCCTGCATCAAATGATAATTCCATATATGTTGGGTAAGAGTTCGAAAGTAAACAGGTCATGAAAAATGTGATAAAACAATACCACATTGAGCAACATTTAACATTTGTGATTTATGAGTCAAAGAAGACCAAATATATCATTCGTTGTGAAAAATATGGGTCAGAATGTAAATTTCGATTAAGAGCACTATTTGATAAATATTATGGATGTTGGAAGATAACCAAATTAGAAGGCCCACACACTTGTCTACATCCCAGCTTGGCACAAGATCACTCTTCTCTTGATGTAGAGTTTATATCTACTGTTATTTGTGAGATGATACGAACAAGTCAGGATGTTCCTGTTGCCCTTGTTCAGGAAATAATTAAACAGTTGTATAACTATAAGGTATCATACAACAAAGCTTGGAATGCAAAACAGAAAGCCATTGTAAAAGTGTATGGTGATTGGGATGAGTCTTATACGATGTTTCCACAACTCATGGAATTGTTGTCTCTCAATAATCAAATTGTTTATCAATTGGACAGTGTTGAGTATGTATCCCAAAATCATCTAGTTGATCGGTCAAAGGTGAAGTTCAATAGGATTTTTTGGGCATTCAGACCGTGCATTGCTGGATTTCCCTTTTGTAAACAATTTATTCAGGTATATGGAACATTCCTTTAGGGAAAGTATACAGGTGTTCTACTCATTGCTGCCACACAGGATGGTAATCGCGCTCCTCTACCACTTGCTTTTGCTGTTGTTGAAAAAGAAAATTTTGAATGCTGGAGCTGGTTCTTGGCATGTGTACGTGTTCATGTCACGCAAAAACAGGGCGTGTGTCTGATTTCTGATCGTCATCGAGTGATTATAGAGGCCGTGAGTAGTGATGGGGTTTCTTGGACTGAGCCGAGTTCTTATCACCGTTATTTCATTAGACATATTGCAAGTAATGTGCATAAGCAGTTTAGAGATGAGGCCATAAAGAAGGCGATCCTCAAATTGGGTATGGTTTTCTGAACTTTCTTTTTTTAACAAAATTTAATATCCATTTTAATACATTATTATGTTATGATTTCAGCATATGAACCCCAACAAGAAAGGTTTGATTGACGTCTTGAAGAGATCCGAACAGTTAATGAGGAGGTATATGAATATATGGTACAAATTTCAAAGGAAAATGGTCATTAGCATATGATGGTGGCATGAGATATGGGAATATGACCACTAATATAGTTGAGTGCGTAAATGGGATCCTCAAGGTTGTGCTCAAACTCCCAATCATATGGTTAGTGCAAGAGACATTTTTTAGATGTGTTCACTAATTTGTTGACCGGTCCCAAAAGGCCTACCAGAGGATGGAAAATGGAATGCTTTTCACTCAGCATTTTCAAACTGATATTGACCGGATACAGAATGAGGCTTCACGATGGAATGTTATAGCCTTTGACAGGGAAAAGAGGAGTTTTCAGGTAAGACAATGCCATGACCAGGGTACATGCACTAATGGTGGAGTGTTTGTCATGATGTTGGACAACAGGTACTGTGATTGTGGCAGCTTTCAGGCATTGAGATATCCATGTGTACATGTTATTGCAGCTTGCACTTCGGTAAATATATCATGGGATCCATATGTTGACCCGGTGTATCACATGAGCACTTTGGTTAACTGTTATAGTGTTGCTTAGATGCCTGTTGGTGACTTCCATTCTATCACATTGCCTGATGATCAACCGACCATTGTCCCTGATATTTCCAGGTTTTCATAAGTTGGTTTTTGTTTCACTTATAATTTTTTCAATGTCTGTCATTTTTAAAATTATTGGCTTCATGCTACCAGGTTGTGGCCTCGAGGAAGATCGAAGTCAAATCGCATCAGAAATGAGATGGATTGGCCTCAACAATGAGGAGGGAGAATACGATGCAGTATCTGCCACGCAGAAGGACATACTCGTAAGAGATGTCCCCAAGTGGCAGGACAAAGTTCCACATCTCATCATCCATGATCGAGTCTGTGTACCTACTCCATTTTTGTGATAAATATAATTTTCTAGAGCGTGAGTTGTACTTTTCTGGAGGAGTTCAAGTGCCTTGTTTTGGATAAATTAACAAACATAATTTCACAAAAAAGAAGAAATAATTAATTTTTCACTTTTCCTGTTAATTTTTAATGTGGAATAATGTTGCTGGTTATTTAATGGATAATGGATAAATTAACAAACGTAATTTCACAAAAAATAAGAAATAATTAATTTGTCACTTTTTCCTGTTAATTTTTAATGTGGAATAATATTAATGGTTATTTAATGGATAATGGATAAATTAACAAACGTAATTTCACAAAAAAGAAGAAATAATTTATTTTTACTTTTAAATTATGGTTTTCTTATAAGATGTCTAGTTTTATTAATGGCATTTGAGTGTCTGAGCATCCCTAACTAATGTTGATTGTGAGACTAGGCTAATGTTGATTGTGACATCAAATAAAAATGAATATATCATGTTTCCACTATTAATAAGTACCGATGATATCATGTGTGCAGATGGTAGGTTTTCCATTGCTTACATCTCAGGCTACTCATGTATCATGACTGCTTTTAGAGGGACGTCCTGTGGCTCCCTTGAGTGTACATAGATCTCACCATTTCCATCATACTGCACCACCTCCCGCTATCGTCCCACATCTTCATCGGGCTGGATTCTATGGAGTAGCGATGTGCGACTTCACATTTCTTGATCATCAGCTCATTGCCGCACTTGTAGAGAGATGGAGACCAGAGTCGCATACTTTCCATTTCAGTGAGGGGAAGATGACTATTACGTTGCAGGATGTGGCCATTATGTTGGGACTCCCTATCGACGGACATGCTTTGACAGGCCGAGTTCCATCAGATTTCCCTGAGCTTGTTCATAGACTTCTGGGAATAGAGGTCCAGGATGATGGAAGGACCATCGTCGGTGGTAGATTGCGGATTCCTTGGTTAGACCAGCACTTCACACATTTACAAGATGATGTTGATGAAGTCACCGTGCTGCGATTTTCACGCGTATATATTTTGAGGCTGATTGATGGCACACTTTTTGTTGACCACTCTACTACTTTTGTGCACCTGATGTATCTATCTTTTTTGGAGGATTTGGACTAGGCAGGCCGATATAGTTGGGGGTCTGCCTGCCTAGCATATACATACAGAGCCCTATGCAGCGCATGTCGCATCGATAAGATGCAGATCACAGGATGCATGGTTCTTCTACAGATGTGGGTATGTGAGCACATACCTCGTTTAGCTCAACATGCCCGTGCGCCATTACCCGTAGATATTATAGCAGAGGCTCCACGTGGATGTTGGTATGTTATTAATTCCTTCTAATATCTAACTTAATTGTATAATATTCTTTTATGAAATGTAAAAAAAAATGTTATCTACAGGTGGAGTCAGGCGCATCGACATTCAGATTCTCCCAGACATGATGTTCACGCCTATAGACTTATGTTAGACAGCATTCGACCAGACGATGTAAGTGATTATTATTAATATTGTTAAATCTTTACTCTTTACTGTACATCTATTAATTTATTAATTGATTATTCATTTTTTCTTTCAGATTACATGGATTCCATATACAGATGATATCCTTCAGAGTCTTCCCCCATACTGTACAGTGATGCTTGATATCGGCTCCTGCATGGTTCCACTGATTCATTTTCATATAGGTGAGTGGCATCAGACAAATAGGGTTATGAGACAGTTTGGATTCCTTCAGCTAGTTCCTGACCCGCCCAGTCAGTTGGATTCATTGCATTCCCTGAAGATGTCAGGGAAGAGAGATTTTGATTAGAGGAGCTACTATGCCAGATATGTTGCGTTATGGGACAGACGAAGGGAGTCCCAATTGCGAGGGGCAGGGAAAGTACGTTTTCATTTGATGGATCATATGGATTATGCAGGCTGGTATATTAGGTCTCCAGTCAGATTTCTGACACGACACATACGGGGCTTCCATGACTTGGTATGCATTCTTCCTTTCACCGTTCAACATATTTTTTATTCAAATTAGTTAACAACCGAATTTTTTTTCGCAGGATGCTCGTATTTGTCATCTACTTCATATGTCTGATCCAGTGGAGAGAACTGTCTTTGACCCATCATATTTTCACAGCCTTGTACGACAGATGCTGCCGTCAATGGACGAGATTTATAATGGCATTTTCTTTGATCCACCACCTACTGCGGAGGCCGCGGAGCCTGCTGTGGAGGCCACAGAGCCTGATGAGCCTCACATAGATGTACCTGGGGGTGAGGACCCTGTTATGGATGTTGTTGTTCCACAAGAGGAAGCTGCTCAGCTTGCTCAGCCACATGATATTGTTCCACTGGAGGAGGGTGTTCAGTATGATCAGTCAGATGCTCCTACAGCTTCTCCGGCACAGCCAGAGGTACTTAAAGACACTGACTGGATTGAGCTCGATGTTTTATTGCAGTCATCTGCAGCAGAGCAGCCATCTATTTCCTATATTGGTGAGAGTTCCAACCAGCTTCCACTATCCTTAGATGTAGGCCAAGGTAGAGGCGGTGAGGCTGTACATCCACCGTCTGTCACACAGGAGGATGTTGAGGTGGATGTCGATGAGGATGCGCAGCGTACGCCAGAGCACAGGCGTAGACAGACACGGCATGGATGCATCCAGTATACGCCTGACTGTGGGACAGAGGAGCATCCATGCCAGAGGCGTAGATTAGGTTGACATTTGATTTATGATACATTTTGTATGTGTATTACTGTTATCTAGACTTCTATTATATTTTTAATAAGTGTCTTACTGTTATCAAATTATCTACCAATGTATATATATATATGTATAATAAATAATATGATTAAATTAAATGATAAATATTAATTATATTAATTATTTCGAATTGCAATAGAAGTGGTCATAGTTATGACGAGTGTTGGTTTAGTCCAACCATGCATAATGCATATGTTGATAAGAATAAAAGGCCACAACAAGTGTAGAAGAATGGAACAATAGTTGGCAAATCTTCCATTGGGAATATGCAAAACAATGTAGTCAAGAAAACTATGAAAGAAAATATTCCCAAGAATAAGTTTGAGCTAAAATCCAAGGATTATTTCATGACAAATCTTGAAATTCATATCATCTCAAGAAGTTGAAACTTAAGGTATTCCAATCACAATTTATCCGTTGTTCTTAATTATATTTCTCATTTCAATTAAGGGGGAGAGATTTACTGATGGAAAGATGGGATAAAAAGGGGAGATTTATATTTTCACTAGAACTTTTTAATATATTTGGTGAAGTATGTGCAGGATTTAGCATTTCATTGATAATTTTGATTATCTACCCTTGGTTAATAATTGTTACACTCTGAGCATGATTTCACATGTATGGTTGTTTATGGACAACATTGAAAACTACAATATGAATTAGAAGTTCATTTGGCCAATTTTGAGAAGATACATATTCAGACTTTATAAAAGGAAACAATTTATACTGGTACACAATCTAAAGAGTGAGATTATTTAGTATGCATCTCAAAACTTAGGTCATGTCCATGACATCACTTCTTCCACCTTATTTAGATAAAATGATATTTTTTAGAGATCACATACCTTAAAAAATATTACTCTTGGATCTGGAAATGAATCTCGGAGAACTTAACATAGTGATTATGTGATCATGGTTCACTTTTTTCATGTAACTCATTTGTTCACAAATATACCAATATTTAATCAGAAAAACAATGAAAAAGGAGTATTAAAAAGTATAAAAATTAAGTTTCCACTTTAGAATACAAATGGAACCATATGAGGATCTTTACAGAAATAGATGTTTAACTACAATATATGATAGAGAATACTCAAGACATTCTATTAATAATTATTTAATGAATATCTATTATTCATGAATATTTATTAAAAATTATTAACATTATTTCAATATTTTCTATTATTTAATTGATATTTATTAATATTTTTTAATTTTAACATTAAGTGTATTAGTTTATAATTAATATTTATATATTTTGAGGAGTATTTGAGTGTTCTGTGAGATGCGTGAACGCCGTTCACGCATCACGGACCCAATTTCAAAAATATCGGAACCCTATCCCCTTTTCCGAAATTTTTATTTTTTTAAAACCCAGAAAAAAAATTCGCCAAAATTATCATTATGGTCACTTTATTATAAATTATTTATAACTTTAAATATTATCACATGGTAAGTATATTATATCTAGAGTTCACTTAGCTCACACTGAAATGCTCCATGGAAACGTCATATGACTTTGCGATAAGGTTCTATAAGCTTCACGATAGGTATAATCACCTTCATGGTATCATGATGGCTTTACAGTAACTCAAAATCAAGATGGGTTTTATACCACATCTTCATAGTCACTTAAAATGAATTGGTGGTAGCTTCTTATATCTTATGGTGGGTACTGTAACCGATGATGAAGTGTTTCCATGCTTAAAGCACTATCGGACTAGTCCGAAGGAAGAGATGTGGCGGTGTTGTCGCCTAAGATGAACCAAAGAGGGAGAATGATAATGATATAGAATTAATGGTGCACTATAGATATGGACAAGTAGAAGCATTAATTTTTGAGTTGCCATGAGAAAGGATACATGTGGTTAGGGATGTGTTGTACTGGGTGATGCGTTGTTGTGGAGAAGTTGATGTTGAAGAGATATAGGTGATGGTGGCCAAGTTGATGCAACTCGAATTGGACATAGAGAAGTGGTTTTCCAATCATAGAGGATTGGTTTAGAGGATGAGTTTATCGCATAGTAAATAGATGCACAAACTGACTTCCATGGATTCTAAAGACCGACACATGTGTGTGAAAATGAAGTATGGAAATGGAATAGAATATTAAAAATATATACCACACACACACACAAATAAAAGATTATCAAATAAAAAAACACTATCAAATAATATATTTTCAATAAAGGGTTTTAAATAAAGGGATTTAAATAGAATATTTAAATGAATGGTTTTCCCAATACATCAAAAAAAAATAAAAAAAATATCAATACAAACAATCTTCCACTTTTTGTAAATTGTGAAACCAAACTTTTATCTAAACACCCAAATCCCCCCCACCACCTTTGAAATTTATCAAAAAGATAAAAAATTAAATATCTGAAACATTATCTGAAAACAATTAACAAAACTTTTCATTTAATATGATTTATAATTTTTCATGAAAAAATAAAACATGGTCATTATTAAATACCAAAAAAAGTAAAATTCATTAAGAGTTTAAAAACCAACTACCCCTAAGTTAAGAATAAAATATATCTAATTAAAAACATATAAATAAATAAAATTCTATTATCAATAGTATTTGAAACATTTTGTAGAATAATTTTTTTAACAAGTTGAAATAGGTTTAAATGAATGAATAAATCCATTAAATTTTTATTAATTTTAGGCATAATCAAATCAATTTTGACAGAATAAAATCAATTTGAGAAAAAATTTGATAATTTGAGCCAGTTTAGAAATACAAATTAAAAATAATCATCCTAATTTTCAACTAGGAAAAAATAATTTGTAATGCATAAAATAAATTTAGATGTTATTAAATACTTCCCTGAATTTGGATTGTTCGAAATTATATTTCCAAGAACCACTATAAAAAACAAACTAAGTGGTTAACTAATTTAAAAATAAAAACCTTCCAACACTAATGTGTAAAATCAAGTTAATAGAACATTATAAACAATACATTATTTCATTCCCAAAACATAAATCAATTATTAAAAAAATATGTCAAACATAATAAAAAATAAAATATGAATATACTAACTGTTTGAAAATTATTTTAAAACTTAAATATCAACTTATTAATTTATTTAAAAAATAAGTGGTAACTCCACCTAAATTCAAGATACTCTAAAAATACTAACACTATATTTATATGAAATATAAACATATAAATAGAATATATAAAACTAACATTTTTAACTAAATAAACTGCAACATTATAACATTACAAAGAAAGAAGATGTTAATGTACTTCACTAAAATCCATAAACTAAAATAATACTCATAAAATAAATTAGATATTATGCATGTTGGCATACCAGTTTATGAAATAGTGTAGAATATGCATGCCAGACAATAGAAAATACTTACCTGGGCATAGTGACCAACTTAGATCCAATGATATTTGAGTAACAACCTTTTAGTACCCATGTTGTCTTTGATTCAGTTGAATTGATAGTAGATATTTTTTCCACCGAAACATATTTCAAACATCTATTTTTTAGTATATCTAAAATTAAATTCTTATATATAATAGTTTTAGTATGACCAAATGATTAAGTAAATATCAAAGGTCATTCATTTGTATGACACACTTGCATTCTATATTTATATTACGTCACACTAGAAATACTTCCTTATGAGATTTTAATAAAAGTAGTATTATTTATGCTTGGTCAAATGATGTTATAACCAAAATCATCCTTGTTATAGTTTGGTTTCATCGTAGACATCATTTTTTCATATTACTAGTTTCCTCTAACAAAAGTATATAAGGTTTCTTTAATATTAATTTTTTTTTGAAATCCATAATATATTTTTTGAATGGCTTCTAAATTAGTATAGAATTTCTCATTAGATCCAGAAGGTGTATTTCATAATTTCTTAGTTTCTTGCCTGATTTTTATACATTAATTATCAACTTTTAATAAATCCTACAAGACTGAGTTAAACCTCCTTTCTCGATCCTTATTATTTAAATCTATAAAATCATTAATTATATCATTTTCTTCTTTTAATTTCAACATATCAGAATCAAAATTCTTCTTTTATTCTTCATTCCAGGAAACACAAATATTCAAATAATCACATTCCCTTTTTAGTTTCTCATTTTCACTAATCAAATTCTTATTTTTACCTTTTAATTCTATATATTTTTGAATCATTTTGATAATATCATTTCTTAATTACTCATTCTATTTATGAAATTATTTTACAGTATAATTCTTAGAATCATGGTTACAATTAGAATTAGAATGAGTTTCTTTTTCATATTCACTTATTTCATTGTGATCAACATTTATAGGAGCTATTAATTGAGTAAATAATGAGGTATTTACAACACATTGAACACCCATCAGATCAAGGTTACCTATTTCCTTTTCACTTCCTGATTCACTACTTTAATCAAAGCTATCTGAGCAATCCCATCCTCTAAATAATGATTGATTTTATTTTCTTATTTTATATTTTTAATTATTTGAATCTTTGATTTTTCAGTAATTAGTCCCGATGTTATCTTTATTCATGAAATCATAACACATTTGATCAGAATCATTATTTTTTTACCAGGATTACCTTTCTTATATTCGTTTTCATTCATCCTTCTGAACAACTCCTTAAATTTTTTTTCATATATTTGAAAACCTTTCTTCTTATTTGATTCACATCCTTATCAGTTTCCTAGGACCCTAATTCCAGAGAGTTAGATAATACATTTATGTTTGACATAAAAGAAATACCTTTATTCCTCATGGACTCATCTTCAACAATGTTTTTCAACTCCAGTTCTTACTACAATGATGAACCAATTAGTTCATATAATGTATACCCTTTAAAATTCATACTTTTATTAGTATCCACTTTCTTCACATTCCATCCTTTTGGTAATGCTTTTAGTACTCTTTTAACTAGAGCTGTGTTATCCAGTACTTCACCAAGTTCACTCATTAAATTTTTAATTCTTGTAAACCAATGAAACATATAGTTCATTAATTCATATTCTCTCATCTTGAAATATTAATATATTTTTTGTACAATTCCCAACATGATTCTTTTAAAATGTTCTATCTCATAGTGTGTAACTTATATAATTTTTCCAAATGTATTAGGATGTCATACAAGATAAAACAAGTCGATAAACAATTCTACTTATAATAGTGTAATTTTTTTTTACTCTATAATTTAATATATACTTTACAATATCATTACCTACAAGTGTATCTGGATTGACTTTGGGTAGCTCATATGGTTTCTCCCTGATTATCCAACGATCCACACTTAACTATTTCAAGTAGTGTTCCTTAAATATTTACAATACCTATAACCACTTACATAAAAAACTAGTAGTTTTTAAGGAATCCTTATATCATTGAAATTCATACCTTAATTATTCAAGAACTAAAATTTATTCCTTAGACTGTTAGGTCTTAGATATTCATGTTAGCACTATTGTTAAAAATACCCGAAACTGTATCCAGAAGGATTACCACCTCAGATAACAATTGTTTTGTATGAAATTAAAATAATAAGAGATGCTAACCATCCTTTATGGAACCACCCAATGATACAAAATATTTTATTGATATACATGTAAATTTAACACTATTAGGGGTCAATAGTCTTTTAAAATTTCTTACCAAAAATAATCAATCAGAATTTTATTATTGAATAATCAATAGTGCAGTGCAGTGTTAAAGATTCAGAGTAGTGAAAATTAAAATATAAACACAATAGTTTTATAGTGGTTTAGATCACTAAGATCCTAGTTCAGTCTTAAATATTCTCTACTCGGTGATAAGATCAGTACACAAAATGAATAAATCACTTTTAAAGGTCTCATAACCTGTTTATATACACTTCCTTTTACAATACATAGAGGCACAACTATAAATCTTTAAAGGATTCAAAAACTAGTCTGGTCTAACTTTGTTTGGGAGTTACAACCCAATAAGACCTATTTTTTTTGGGCTTCACAACCCAATAACCTTCCATTTGGTTTGTATATTAACTAAATACTTACTTTCAATTGATTGGTAAAAGTATAAACTAGAACTAATAATTACAAACATATTAAAGAAAAATAACATGAAGAAAACCATAAATCAATGAAACCATTAGGAATCAAGAAGATGTTGAAGACGACGTAGCTTGATGATCTTTGATCACTTCAGTTGTAAAGAGTTGAACGTACAAGTTCATTTGTGATCAAACTAAGGGTGTAATTTTGGCCCAGACCGGGCTGGACCGAACAACCCCATGAGGCTGCCCGAGCCCTACCTTGGGACGGACCAAACAATCAGGGCGGGCTGAGCTTTTTTGGGTCGGGCCGGGCTTTTTTCGAGTCGATCCATGGTGGGATATTTTTTAAAGATTTTTGAAAATTTATTTTAAGAAAATTTACATTTAATTTTTAAACTTATTTATAATTTTTTAAAGTATTTGTTATTTTTTTATTTAAATGATTTTATCTAAACCGTTTGTTAACATATGTTTCAAACATTTTTTTACATTTATTTTTAAATGATAAATTTAAAATATTTTAATTTTTTTTAAACACATGTTTCTTACAAGTATTTTATTAAAACAGTTATCTTTTTTTTTCAAAATTTAATCTAACTAGTTTTTTAAGTGTTTTTTTAAATAATTTAATTTTTTTAAAAACATTTTTTAAATATATTTTGAAAACATTTGTATTTATACCTTTTTTAACAATTTTTTAACACTAGTTTAATTTTTTTTACAATTATTTGTAGAAATTTAATTAAAAATGTTTTTTTGAACACATGTTTTTTAAATATTTAACATGTTTTATGTGAAAACAATTTTTATTAGAATTTTAATGTGGGTGAATATGTTATTTTCTTCTAAATATATTTATAAATGAATGTTAATTTATATATATTATTTGAAAATTGAAAAAAATTAATGAGGGATTGGGGGTGCACAATACTGTGTGGGTTGGAAGCATTGTTTTTTTAAATAATTATCATTTATTCAAAAAAAAATTAACATTTATTTTTTTAACTTATTTATGAAGAGTATTTTTAAGCATTTTTTTAATTTAAAATATTTTTTTAAACACATGTTTTTAAAATGTATTTTTATTAAATGTAAATCATTTTTTTGTGAAAACATTTTTTTTCTATTTTATTAACATTTTACAGTGGGTGAATATATTATTATTTTTTAAATAGATTTATATATGTGAATCTATATGTATTATGTGCAAATAAATAATAAGAAGTTAGGGGGGGGGGTGTGGAGTGGTGAGTGAGTTAATTTTTTTTCTAAATAAATTTATATATGTATATATAGTATATATAATATATGTAATTTTCATCAAAATTTAAAAAAAAATATTGAGGTTGGGTGGGTATGAATATCATTGAGTGAGTAGTTAATTTTTTTGTTAATATATAATAAGTTATTATATATATATTGTTAAATTATTGCTATATTTATATATATAATATGAGAATTTTTTTTAAAAAAATTATTAGGGGTTGGGGGGTGTTCCGTAGTGGGTGGATTAAATTTTTTTTCTAAATAAATTTATATATAATATATGAAAGTTGTAACAAACTTAAAAAAATTAATGGGATTGGGGGACGTGAACGAACATCATTAGGCATGTGTGTTATTTTTTTAATATACAATAAGTTATTATATATATAATATTAAATCATTGATATATATATATATTATTAATAACTTTATTTATATATATATTATATTAAATCATATATATATTATTTTATTTTTAAAAGACACACTTAATTGATATATATTATTAATAGTTATATATATACATATATTATCAATGAATTTGTTTTATATATATATATATATTATCATATCATTGATATATATATTATTATTATTATATTTTTATATATCATTATATACATATATATAATATGAAAATTTCGTCATATTTAAAAAATATTAATGAGGTTGGGGGTGTGCACGAACAACATTGGGGGAGTGTGTTATTTATTTGTTAATATATAATAAGTTATTACGTATATATAATGTCAAATGATTGATATATATATATATATATAAATATATATAATATGAGAAAATAATAAAATAATAATTAGGGGTTGGGTGGGGCACCGTAGTGGGTGAGTTAATTTTTTTTTCTTAATTGATTTATATATGTATAATATATATAATATATGGAAGTTGCAACATAAAAAAATTAAGGACGTTCTGGGATGTGCACAAACATCATTAGGTGAGTGTGTTATTATTTTCTTAATATACAACAAGTTATTATATATGTATATAATATTAAATCATTGATATATATATATATATTTATATTAATAGCTTTGTTTATAATTATATATATATATATATATTAAATCATATATATATATTATTAATGGATTTTTAAAATCCACACTTATTTGAAATATATTATTATGGCTATATATATATATAATTATATATCATTGCATATATTATACGCGCGCACACACACACATTAAAATTATATATAATAATAACTATATGTACACATATACATTATTATATATATAATATATATATTATTTTTTGTTAATATATAAAGATATAAAGATATAAATATATAAATATATATACAGGATGGTGATAATTTAGTAGGTGCAACGCCTGGGCTAGTTGGTCCAGGCACAACCTTGAAAGCTTGAGGTAGGTGGATCGAATCTTCATACAAGCAGTTTCTTGTTATATTTTTTTATAGATGGACCCAACACGGGTTGGGCTTCATGCGGGCCTGTGGGGTGGGATTTTTTAGGCCAGCCCGTCCTGGCCCATGGGCCTTCTTGGATAGGTTGAGGCCCGACCTGATGTACCAATGGCCCAAGCCTGGCCTGGACCAATGCGAACTTCACCAGGCTGGGCCGCTCGAGCTTTCGGGTCGGGCATGTCGGGCTTTCGGGCCAAAATTACACCCTTACAACAAACCAATGGAACAATAGTCATGAAAGAACTTCATGGATTATCAGGAAAATCATTCCTATCATTGAGTATTTAAAAGTTCATAAAGTGTTTCGTATAACATGCCTTCCTCCCTATTTATCGACTAATCATAAATGGATATCTTTGTTTATCTTTACATGAGAGTTTCCTAAACCCATCATCTCTATACAATAATAATAAATATTTGAAATATTAAAATAAGTCAATACTTGTTAATACTTCATGCATATTCAATATAATCTTGATTCTCTTTAATTCATGCATTAAACTTATCAAGACAAATTCTAATATTATCGTTAGAGTAAATGATAATTATTCAAAAAGATAAAATGATAAAAATAACTCCCATAAACCTGTAGTAATTCAATAATCCAAAAAGTATAAAAACAGAGTATAAAATGAAAAATATCTTTCCCATAATAATTTCGATGATATTTGGAATTCATCAGTTTATAGAATATTCTTTATAATATATAATTAGTTTACAAAGCACTATAATAATCAAAACAGATTAAATAAAAATGTAGTTAATTATTTTTTCAAAATTTAACTAAAAAAGTGTATCGTATAAAATATAATTTTTTTTATAAAATATACAAAGTAAAGAACTGATCATGTGAGGCTTAATCATTATGGTCAGTATACTTACTATGACATTGAATCATGTGGTCAGTATACTAATAGGGTGAACAAAATGGACTTGTAGTCATTTACATACGATATATTGGTCAAGCGATCACATTGAAATATTCATGTGGTCACTTGTAAAAAATAGTAATGCGGTCACTTGTAAAAATAATATTGTCACTTACTTTTTCCTTCACAGTACCTTTAAATGTTACTACACGATAGGTATAGTATATCTTTTGATAACTTAGCTCACACTAAAATTCTTTACTGCAACATCATATGGATTTGTGGTAGGTTTCTATAAGATTCATGGTAGGTATAATCTCTTTCATAGTAACTCAAATTAACAGTAGGTTATATAATACCTCTTCACAATCCCTTTAAATGAATTTATTTCAGCTTTAAATATCTTATGGTAGGTAATGTAACTGATGATGAAGAGCATTCATGCTTGATGTGCTTCCAGAATGGTTTGAAGGAAGAGTTGTGGAGGAACCGTCGAAGAAGTCGAACCCGAAAGGGAGGTCGATCACAAAATGGAAAGAATGATGCATTTTAGATGTGGACAAGGAGAAGTGGGTGATAAATGAGTCACTATGAGAAGGGATACACATGGTCATGGAAGTGTTGCATTGGGTGATGCACTAATGTGGAGGAGCAGATGTCGAGGTGCTGCAGGTGATGGTGGCCAAGATGCTATTGCTCAATCTAGATAAGGAGAAGAGGTTTTCTAGGCATGAAGGATAGGTTCATAGGATGAGCTTCTCATATAGTGGATGGACACACAAACCAGATTTAATGGATTCTAAATACCACCTACTAAGCAGATGAGCACACAAATAGAGGATGGATATGGAAGAAAAGATCAACAATAGATACTATATATATATACACACAAATAGAAATATATATATATATATATATATATTCAAACTAAATAAAAATAATATAAAATATTCATTATTAAAATAATATCTTTACAAAAGTAATTAAAAAAAATTCAAATCCCATCAATAACATTAAAAATTATTATCACATATGTTAATGAAATAAAACACTAACATGATCTACATTAATGAAAAAAATGTTTACATTATAGAAAATAATAATATGAAAACAAAAGATCTTGTGTGAATTTTTTTTAAAATAATTCACATATATTATTTAAATAAATAATTAAATAAAATTCCTAATACTAAAAATCTTGACCCTTAAGTAAATAGATAAAATAAACTTTTATTTTAAAACCAAAATTTTCTCCCCCCTTTTGAAATTTATAAAAAACATAAAAAATTAAATATCTAAAACATTATCTAATAATTTTTAACAAAACTATTAATTTAATATGATTTATAACTTTTCATGAACAAATAAACATTATCCTTATTACATACAAAAAAGAAAGAAAAAATAATTTTTGGAAGTGTTTAAAAACAAACTCTCCCTGAGTTAAGCATCAATATATCTGATTAAAAACAAATCAACAAATTAAATTCTATTTTCAATAGTATTTGAAACATTTTATAGAATAAAACAAATTTAAACAAGTTAGAATATGTTTAAATAAAGGATTAAATATAATAAATTTAAATTAAATTCATGAACAAAAAAAATTCACCTTTGATAGAATAAAATAAATTTTAGAAAAAATTGATAATTTGAACCAATTTCGAATTTCGAATTTCAAAAATTCATATGGATTTTAAACTAGAAAAAACTAAATTCACTAGTGCATAAAAGTAGTTTTACATCATTTTTTTGAGTTTTTAACACCATTTTTCTCTCGTCATGGTTGTAGGAGATGTAGTAAATATGTTTTTCAAATCAATTAATACAAACCTATATAAAAAATATCTTTTCACATTAGTTTTCTAAAATCTGACATAGAAAATATCTTAAATCTCTATAACGAGCTTGATTTTTAATGTTAGTTTTCGTATAATCATTTTGAAAAAGAAAATATTTTATATTCTTCACATCAGTTATTAAATAACTAACATAAAAATATTTTTTTTAAATTAAAACATATAATTGGTTTCCAATAATATAAAAACATACCCAGAAAAATGAAAATCCTTAAAAAAAAAGCTAAAAATAGTTATATATTAAAATAATTTTAATTTAAAATTTGAAATTTAAACATTACAAAATATTGAAAACAAATTAAAACCCAGTGAAACCTGTGAAATATTCTACACATTCTCTTGGTACTTGATTTAACTCTTGTGCACTATAAGGAAGAGGGTCATCAAAACATTAAAAATTTAAAATAAATTATTTAACATGTATTATTAATATAATTATAAGGTAAATTAAATGAAATTAAATAATAAAATCTAACCTTATAGAATTTTTTAACAACTCTGATAAAATATATTTTAAAAAATATATCTTAATATATAATATCTACATCCCTTTTGTGACAACCCTACTCTTATTTCACACTTAACATAATTTATTACATAAAACCTTCACTTGATACAACATAGAATATTTAGAGTTCTAGTGTCATTGGGGATTAAGAACATTATATAAAAAAATAAAACATAGAACACAACATCTTATTGAAAACTTCTTTTACATGACCACTATATTCCCTCGTACCTAGCATTACATGGGATAACCTGAGGACATGCATAAAAAAAGGTGAGCTGTAAATCCCAATAAGGGAGTAAAAAAGGTATAACATGAAGA
The DNA here is from genome assembly GCA_963277665.1 of Viscum album. Taxonomy (NCBI): domain Eukaryota; kingdom Viridiplantae; phylum Streptophyta; class Magnoliopsida; order Santalales; family Viscaceae; genus Viscum; species Viscum album. Next base: position 334,033,929 of record OY728128.1, read on the forward strand.
ATAAAATAATTTTTAGGAAATAGGAATATAAATGGAGCATAAAATAAACATGATCCTAAAGGAATGATAAAGCATGATTATCATGACATGGAAATGTTGCAACAACACATAACATGAAATTAGCATGAGCTAAGGTTCATTGCACATGAAGCATGAGTAAACCCTCATTACACATGAAGCATGAGTAAAACCTAGTTTCAATTGAATTATAATGAGTCAAAACTCATTTAATATGACGTATGATGATACTATACTTTACTCAATGCATTAGAGTGCTATCAGGGCACACCCTCTTAAACATGTCATTTCATGTATAAGTGTGCCCCATTGATCATACAACATGGAATCATTCATTATCATATATTCCTCGATAAAGGGATATGGAATACATAAAATAAGCTTTATAATAAATATGTAATTGTACATAAAGGTGAATACCCTTGATAGAGGAATGATCAGGGTATTCACTACATAATGACATTGGCATGGAAAATCACGATGCAATTTTGGCAGCGTAACAGCGTGACATAAGAATTTATAAAAATTGTTGATGAGAGAGAAAGGGGTGCCTCATAATATATACATGAAATGGATAGTAAGGGGGTTATATAGTTACATGTCTTAATATATGTAATGTAATTTAGATTCATAATAAAAAATAATTGCTTGAATGTAAATGAGAAGAGAAATTCCTTACAGAATTTCAGCATGGCAACGAGTGTACATGGGAGGCATTAATGAGAGAGAAAGGGGTATATCGTCATTCAAACATAAAGAGAGATATATGGGGGAGGTGTCAAAAAATACCCCAACATTTATAATTGGAAATAAAAGTGCATAACAATATTAAGAAACTTAGATAAAAAGAGGAAGGAAGGAATCCCTTACCTGGAAGTGTGATCCCAAAGGCTTGAGAGAGGCTTGAGAGAGGCTTGAGAGAGGCTTATTGGGAGCTTGGGGAACCTTAGGAGGATTATAGAGAGATTACGTAAGAGGTTGTATGAACTATAAAGGCTTTGAGTGAAGAGGATGTGAGAGCTTGGGTGGGTTTATATAGGGAAGATGAGGGAAATATTAATTATTTAGGTTCGGGACACCACACATTAAACTAATCAAAACCACAAACCAGACCATGTTTTTTCCCATGTTTTTTCCAAAGGGGATTAGAAAACAATTTTTTATAATGAAAATTACCGAAAATCTAAAAATAACAGGGTTGCTTATGTGGAGGTGAGTCACACTCTCAAGGAAAACAATTTAAGAAGAAAAAATGTTTTATAAGTCTTGAAGGGTCCACTAAAGCTTCTTAAAATAAATCAAACAAATATAAAATCACATTATATTAATGGTAAAACATATATTGGCCGAACATAGTATTTATAGTATTTTATTACATCACTATTGTGTAATTATGATGTCATAAAACACATTATATAATTAAATAGTATTTAATTTTTACCCAAAATTTTGACTGTCTTAGAAAATTATGAAAAATTCACCATTGGATAATTTTGACATCTGTATTGAAAAAATAATATTAATTTTATCTAAATAATTTTCTCAATATGTTAATTTTCACTTTTCAAATAAAAACTGACATTTATCAAAAAATCATGTGTTTTGACAAAAACAACTTTCAAACCTTAATAAAAATTACAATTTCAATTATAAAATTATAAGATCATTTATATTTATTAAAAATTAATATAATAATAATAATAATAATAATATTTTATTAAAACATTATTTAATTCAAAAATCCATTAATTCATCAAAATTGATTTCTTAGTCAAAATTTAACTAAAAATACTATTTGCACTTTAAAAACTATTTACAAAGTAACAATAATAAAATGAATGTATATTATCTATAAAAAAATAATTTACATAATTTTAGAACTAGGTTATTGTTACATTACCCATTATAACACCCGCATAAGACCGAAGAGTAAGGTGTGTGATGATGACAGACTTTTGAGGTGGCTCGGATAACATTGCTTGGGTGGTACTTTCTATCAACTTCCACTTCTCTTGTAGGCGGTTCCGTTCGAGCTTAACATGTTGAATCTCGACTTGGGATTGGTGAAGAGAGAATCCCAATTTTTCCACCTCCTTTCTGAGCTTCGACATATGGGATTCATATGGGGCAAGACTACTAGATGAGGCCATCACTTCCATTGTCTAAGTAAATTATATTTGTTAAAGCTCTATATTTATACTAATCATGTGATCACTGTTCAAAGACTATATTAGAAATGACCACAATTATTAATGGTATTTTAAAATCCGAAAACATAAAACCAACAATGATTACATTTTATATAAACATTTTACATAATAAGACATTTAATTAGATCAAGAAGAATTTTCATTAATTAATGTTTGGGTCAATACATCTTTATTCCTTCTTGATGATGAAAATTCTGTTTAAAAAAATTCAATTAAAAATAAAATTTTAAAAACATTCAACCAAAATGTAGTAATTATAAATGAAAAATCACCTTTTCTTTTACATATTTGATATTTTCACTTATCTTTCCTATAGACTCTATAAAGTAATCTCATGCCCTATTTGAAGATGATATGTGTGAAAGAAAATTAAAAGTAATTATAATATCAAATTATTCAAATAATCAAACATACATATTTAATACATGGATAATTTTTTTTCACACTTCACCATGTATAGAACAAAACCCGTAAGTTATCTTCTCTCTTGAAAGAAAAAACATAACATCCAATTACCACTAATATAAAAAATTATAATGTGAGTTGTTATTAGATTAATAGAAATAACACATAAAGAAATATATGTTTCACACCCTTTAAGATAAGGAAACATCTAACACTGAATTTCATTATTTTAAAATCTTTCAGTAATAAATGTTGTTCTTTATTCATATGTCATTGTTATTGTTATTATTTAAATATATTGTGAGTCAAAAAATCCATATACTGATGTATCATCATACTATATACAATGTGTATAAAGATAGATAATGCAAAACAAACATAACTAATAAATTTCAATAAATTAAAATATCTATAAGCTATATGATAATCGACATACATGGAAAAGACTTGCATCATGTTGATGCTAAAAAAATCTCCAGTTATAAGATTCATGATGACTCTTTTTAAATTCATCACATTCAGTTGGCACCCACAAATGTTAACTTCTATTGGAAGATCACAAACCTCCAACAACAAAGATGAATATGTTGATAATCTATAAGGTGAAAAAGAAGGAATATCTAAAGTCATAGAAGTTATTACTTGTTGTTGTATATACAATATGTCTTTACATTTAATGTATTACTATAAAAAATATAAATATATAAATTTCAAAATGGTAAAAAAAATTTAACACTACTATGAAATAAAGGATATAATCTATACAACCTCATTGGTTATTTGTTAGAAAAGTCTATATGGTCAAACTAAAAAATGGTAGATACTTTGTCCAACTGTAGTGACCTCATCTCTAGGAAATGGTATTGTTGCTAATCTATCTATAATTTCATGTAAAACTACCTTAAGCTTATCAATATATATATGTTGATGATGAAAAGTATCTCCAATATTATATACAATTCAATATGAAATAATATGATGTTGGAGATCCTCAACATATAACTCATAATAAATGGGAATCTATGTAGCAGGAGGTGTAGGAGTTGGATAAGCTAGAGGAGGTCGGGGAGTAGGATCTACAGGCAGGGGAGGAGTGAGATATGCAAGATTAGGTGGAGTGGAATATGTGGCCTAAAAATGTTTTTGCATGTATGAAAACGTAACCTATATTGAAAACATGATCTTATCCCCCATAGTCTCACCCATATCTTTGAAATTACCTTTTATAGATTATATTTTCCTTTTATGTACATCCTCCTTTGAAGAGACTCTAGAATGAATAAACAGTTTATTATCGATACACTTTTCATGAATTCTTATACGTGAACCAGTTGTTCAATATTCCCCAATGTAGTAGCTAAAATATCCTTCCTACCCTCAGGTATTAAGGTCTCTTTTATTTTTTTCTACTGAAGGGATTCTTGTATAGAATATTTGAAATATTAATTATTGAATCACATTATATACATATTTGAATTTACTTAAATAACATAAATATATTAAATAACTTACAATACACATAACTATATTCCTTTATTCTATCATAAGATATTTACCCTTTTTGATTCTACGAACTCTCTTTAATTTTTCAAGACAAGATGGGGAAGAGGAGAGCCTACCATTGTCGATCCTGAAAACTCAGCTCTCAGTTTTATAAAAAATTTTAGCCATCAACTATTCTTCCAATAACGCATACCCTCCGTGGGATAAATTATGAAGCTATACATTTTTGGATTGGATAACCTAATGAAATCTATTAATTAATTGTAAATTATTGATATTTTTTTAATATGATCATTAATATAAAAAAAGCTTATAAAATCTAACAATACACATACCAAAAATAATTCATTATATTTACTTTCAAAAAACAACTTCCATGTATCTTCATCTAGATAAGGATATATAAAACATGGATTTTTATTTTGTCTTTTCCTAAAAAAGAAATCTCATGTGAGGGTTTATTTAAAATCTATCCATCACCTACCATCCAAAGATAAACATTTCTTCACGACTTCTCTATTGTTAGGTATGTCATATGTCATTTTTTAAGGAGTGAAAAAACATATATTCATAAAAACATTTCATGATATATAAAATAATAAAAAATTAGCTTACCAAAATTGTCTACCACAAATGAGATAATGTTTCATTATCAACACTTTTCCAATCACAAATCAAAATACTAGCTTTGACCAGTGTTTTCATTGAAAAAAAATTCTTAAACTATTTTAAATTTAGACTCCTTGGAAAGTAAACATCATCAAATTGAATTGATATACTTTGGTCTCAACTATGGGAAACTAATAATTTTGGTAAATGTGTGCAGCCACATTCACCAATACTAGAAGTCTTCATTGTCCCTATAGAAGTAGATGGCATATGTGCAGAAGGATAAGGAGGATCCTCAAAAGCACGTGGATGGGCCTCCCCAGAATCTAGAGGTGACTTGAATGTTTAATTTGAAATTTTCCTACAAATAAGTGTAAATAATATTAGTACAGAAATATAAAAATCTAACTATTATATATAAATTTTAAAAAAATAAAAATTATCCAACACAAATTATATTAAATTGAATACATTTTTATTCAGATTTGTTAAAGAAGTTAACTGAAATGATGACAACATTATTGAGAGGTGGGTGAAATGACATAAATGAAAGAAAATAAATCGAAAAAATATATAAACAAAAAAAAAAATTGAAAAATATTTCAATCTTGGATATAAAAACGTTTAAACTTTTTTTCATTTAAACATTTCAACTTTTTCTTATTTAATAATTAAAAAAATCAACTTCTTTATATTTAAACATTATGAGTTGAAAAATTTTAAAAATTTAAAAATTTAAACATTCATACATTTCAAATTATGAATTTAAAAACATTTAAAGATTTTATGTTTTTGAAAAATCAAAAAAAATTTAAACTTATTCATAATTAAACATTTGAAGCATGGAAAAAGCATGTCATTATTTGGAACATTTCATTTAGAAAATTACAAAAAAATCAGTAAACTAACACAGACACAATGAAAATGAAAAAACATAACTTATGAAAAAAAACTATTTATAACACTAATTTATCAAATTATCATTTAATAATAACATAATATAAAAAAAATTATACATTAATTAAAATATAACTCAGATATGTGAGTAATTAGAAATACATATATAATTAGCAAAGATAACATGACATCAATGTAAAATTGGAACTACAAATGAAAATGAAAATATCTTGGATTCATGGAAAAACAAACAAATAAACACAAAACCATAAATTGATCTCGGAAGAAAAACTATTGAGAAGGCAACACCAATGAGAAGAATGCGTAGAGAGACCAAACGCGGCAACCAATGTTGGGTGATCGTAGATAGTGGTTGTGGATTCCAACTGAAAGATATTCAAGGACACCATATCAAAGAATGAAGATATTTGAGGCAATATTTCGAAGAATAAAGAGATTTGAGTCCATGTGTCGAAGAATTAAGAGATTCGAGGACACAGGTGGAATATGTAAGAGGTATGTTTTCACTGTGTGAGATAAAATCTAAGGCAATCAAGTGAATAATGAAACCACAATGAGGGGTACCAATGTTATTTTTAAAATTTAAAAGGTTTTTCACTTCAGTTAATAAATAAATGACTTTTAAAAGATGTATGTATTATCTTTCACATCAGTTGTTTGATAAACAATATAAAAAATACGCCTAGTTTATCTTCCATATCGGTTATTTGACAACCATTGTGAAAAACATGTTGGAAAATATGATTTTTTACTAGTGATTGTAATAGATAAATAAATTTAGATGTTATTGAATACTTCCCTGAATCATGAGTGTTTGAAATTTTATTTCAAGGTATCACTACATGAATGAAACTGTTTGATGAAATTGGTAGTTGAATAATTTTACAATAAAAACATCCCAATACTAAAGTGTAAAATCAAGTTCATAGAACATGATAAAAAAATGATTCCTTCCCAAAAATTAAATCAAATAAAAAAATTATTTCAAACAGATTAATCAGAACTGAAATATGCATATACTAACTATTTTAAAACTATTTTAGAATTTAAATATCAACTTATTAATTAATTTTACAAAAATGGAGAACTCCCCTTTTATTTATGATACTATAAAAATACTAAAACTCTCTTTATATGAAATATAAACACATAAAAAACATATATAACTGAAATTTTGAATTGAATAAACTGGAACATGCTTAATTTCCAAAAACCACTATAAGTTAATGTACTTTCCAAAAATACAGAAATTAAAATAATCATCATAAATGATATTAGATATTATGCATGTCAGCATACCAATTTATGAAACTGAATATAATATGAATGATGGACAATAGAAAGTACATACATGGGCATGCTGACCAGCATATACCCAATGAGATTTGATTAAAGTCCTTTTAGTACCCATGTTTTATTTGATATATCCGAATTAATAGTAGATTATTTGGCCACCCAAAAAATTCCAAACATTTATTTTTTGGTGTATATGAAAATAAAATTTTAGATAAAATATTTTTATTATTACTATGTAATGACCCAAAATTTTATCAAGGGAATTTCTCCATTTTTAAAGTAATTTCATATTTTATAAATCTCATATAATCACTTATAGAACATAATAAGAACTTTATAAAAAAAACATTAATGATATAATTTTTTTTCTAGAAGTTAAGAAACCAATGCTGATGAAATAGTAAGTTGACCATAAGAATAGTAATATGACCATTATAAAATTTAAATTGACCAAATGAATAATAGAATCACCCATGAAATTATAAATAAAATTTAGGCATATTATAAGTTAAAATATGATATAATTATATCATAGTATAAGTAAGAAAATATTTTAAAAATTATTAATTAAGTGTTGGTGTTTTTATAAGTCATAAATATTTAATTATAATTTTATGATTTATTTAATAATTTAAAAGAAAATTTATTTTCAAAAAATTTATTCATAAATTAATATTTTTATGTCTTATAATTTTATGATAATTTTATGAGACATTTAGAAATTTTTCCAAGTGTTATAAAACCAGTTATAATTGTAAAATCTGTATTTTACAACTAAATGATGATTCTAATAAAAAAGTTATATTACTCATATAAATAAATTTATTTTAATAAAATGGAGTTCATTTTTGAGTTCTAAACATCTAGAAATGGTTAGGGTTAGTTTTTTAGATTTTTCTAAAATACCTAAATTTTTGGTGAATAATGAAATACATTAATTTATGGTATAGAAACATTATAAGTTTAATACACTATTCCTTGTGTCTTCACTAATGTAAGAACCATAATATAAAAAAACATTAATTACATTAGTATTTTTGATGATAATTATCATACTCTTTATAGTATTGATAAAAAATAATAAACTAATGAATATAATAATGTGACCCCCCCCACAATATATATACCACCCCTCTCCCCCTCTTATCCTCAAACCAATCAAGCTTTGCGCATTGACCAAATTTTGACCAATAAAATTATTTATCCCCTTTCTAATGTATAATATATCTTGGTTTCATCAAAATACCAAAACCTCTTCCTTAAAGAGGTTTTCAAGGAGGAGATACTTAAGAGGTAAAATCTTCTTCCTTTTTCTTTTAATTTCTTTTAATTTCATTTAATTTTCTTATTATATCCTTAACTACCCTCATCCAAATGAAATTAAAAACTCTAGTACCTTATATATACTAGAATTATATCATTTCATTGTATGATCCACAATTAAACTCTTCCCCCCTCTCCTTTTTTAAAAAAATAAAATCGTCACCTGTGATGTGTTAATTTACTGACATCATGGGTGATGCACTTTCATTTTCATTTAATGCCTTCAAGAGTTTTTATAAAACCATTAAATGGTTTAAAAAATATATTTAAATGTGTATTTTATAACTCTTTTTATGTTATGGATGTAACTTATATATGCACTACTAAATGATAAAAAAACGTGTTCATTGTGATCGAAAAACCGCCAAAAAATTAACAGAAAATGATATCCATTAACTTTTATCTAATGATTCATATTCATAACATGTAAACAAATTCATTAAAAGATAATTTAAAATTATATAATATCTTTAATAACATATTATAACAATTTTGAATATTTATCTGCATTTTACATGAACTTCAATTCATGTATAAAAGTGAAACTGATCATGAAAACTAAGAAAATGAATGCTCTCAAATGATGAAATTAAACTCTATAACTCATAAAATATCCCATAAAAGAACTTTATAAAACCATAATGAATAAAATTAATGTATAAAATGTTATCTATTTTTTAGTTAATGAATATAATGTGATTATAAAAGATATTAAAGTGAATAATGTATTTAGATACAAGTTAAGGGGAATTCTCAAACCCAAATCTCCTTATTTGGGGATTACCCTATTTTACACTATTTTTAGAATGGATATTCATTAAATAAAATATATTATATGTTATTATAAGACTGAAATATTTTAAAAATTATAAATTAAATACATTTCATTCGAAGATGTTATTAAGCTATGAAGTGAAAATAACCTGGATTTTACCTTATGCCCGAAGTGAGGCTCATCTCATCAAAACCAGGTTCTATTGAAAAATTTCAAGGTTTTTTTTATATGTTGTAAAGAATTATTGTTTAATTTAATGTTTTTTATTCTCTATTTCACTTTATATGATCATAATTTTCATTTTATCAATGATAAATAAACTAATTTTATGTTTTCTCTTCTTTTTTACCTCAGTTTCCAAAACATTATGTGAATTATATTCTAATAAACTTTATTATGATGAAACATTACTAAAATATTTTAGTTTATATAAAGGATTCCTAAAATTACATTCTAATTAATATTATGTAATCAACCATCATTGTTAATATTAGTTACATTATCATAATCTTGATCAAAAAAACATTTTTGATGTAGAGAGTCATGTTTGCCTATGTGTACTGCTATGGGGGGATTATTCAAACTGAGTAAGGATATTCTTATAGTACAAAACCAACAATAGTGGTTAGTAAAGTTGATTGTGTAACTCTAAATGACCTTCAAGACATAATTTTTGGTTCTTTAAATCTGGTAAATTATTAAGAGATCAAGTCTATGAGCTATAGATTTGTGAAATTCCTAGAAACACTATGACATCTAGCTTGTCCATTGGTTACTGATGTGAAGTGGGTAGAAGCAATAAATTTGTTTTATCAATGGTCATATGGAACCACAATTGCGTTATATGATGATATTTATACTATACAATAATAATGTCTAGATGTACGAAGATGTAAACTTAAAATAGTTGATGAAGATGGTCCACCCCATGAACTTTAACCTATTTCAAATGACGCAGAAGAGGAAAACCTAGATGATATCCCAAATATACATGTCAATATGACTTTCGATGAGGAGTTTCATAAGGATGGAATAGATGGTGACAACAGTGCTGATTGGGAGGGAGAAATTAAACATGGGGAGGAAGTTTCTAGAAATGCATTAGTTGTATAGTAGCCTTGACCCACATTAAATCATCCACTACTCTTTGCATCTTGGTTAGAAGCAATAAAACATGTTCCTGAATTCGACTATAATGTTCTCACACCCACAACTGAGTTTCCCAGAGTAATACCAGATAGGTTTAGTGAGTTGGAAGAAACCTTATAAGTTGGAAGTAACTTTCTAAGTAAAGTTTCATTAAAAACATGCTAAAGAGAATTCACATTAAGAGGTACTGTAGATATATAGTTCAAGAATCATGCCATAGTAAATATCTCATACAACATGAGAAGTATGTGGATGATTGTAGATTCTTCTTGAGGGTGATTCTAAACATTGTATTTGGAGGTTGGAAAATCTTGAGGATTGAGGTATCTCATATTTGCATTCAGCCGATACTGACACAAGATCATACCTCATTGGATGCAGAATTTGTGTCATCCATTATTACAGAGATGATTAAGACATTCCAAGATATTCTTATAACCCTTTTTCAAGGGAAGATACAACAAACATTTCGTTATAATATTTCTTACAATAAGGCATGGATGGTGAAACAAAAGGCAATTGTGAAGGTCTATGGTGATTGAGATGTCTCGTATCAGGTGTTTCTGTAATTAATATCCATACTGAGGTACCATAACCATGTTTTCATCCATCTTGATACAAATTAACATGTGTCTCAATATAACCAACATGATCCATCTCATATTCAATTTCATCGGTTGTTTTGGGAATTCCTCCCATGTATCTCTGCATTTTGTTTCAGAAAATATTTCATTCAAATTGATGGAACATTTCTATATGGAAAATATAAGGGCATATTATTGATTGCAGAAACCAAAGATGGATGTCGTTCACCTCTTCAACTTGCCTTTTCCATTGCAGAGAATGAAAACTATGAATCATGGAGTTGGTTTTTGGCATGTATCAGCTACCATTTAACCTGCATTCAAGGTGTCTAATTAATATCTGATTGGTATCGAGCAATCAATGAGGCAATCAATGCGGACCCTGATTAATGGAGACCCCCAAATTCACATCATCGGTTATTCATTAGATACATTAATAGTAATGTGAGGAAAACATTCCACAACGAACCTATGAAGAAGTCAATAATGAGGATATGTATGCAATGTATTTATTATTTGTTATTATTTCAATGTAAATAAAAAACAATTTATGTGAAATATGATTAATTCATTATAGCATATGATCTGGATCAGTGATAGTTTGAAGAACTTTTTGAATAAATCCACAAGGCTATTTAAGAAGTGTATGATTATATGATGCACATTCCAAAAAAATGGACATCAGTATATGATGGGGGGAAGAGGTATGTACACATGAATACAATCATTTTGGGGTGCATCAATGGTATGTTCAAGGGTATTCACAAGTTACCTATAACATTACTAGTTCAGGAGACATTATACCGTTGCGTGAAGTACTTTGTTGATAGACAAAAACTAGCCTCTAAGTGAATTCAACAGGGGCTACGGTACAAAAGACACTTTCAACAAGAGATTGAGAAGAACATTGAAGAATCTTCCAGTTACCATGTCCTAATTTTCTATGGAGAAAACACTTGATTTGAAGTCCAATAGAATTTGAACCCCATCATAAGTAGCATCAGTGAAAAAGTTTTGGTATTACTAGAAATGTGGCAATGTTAATGTGGAAACTTTCAGGATTTACAGTTTCCATGTGCACACTCCATCACGACATGTGCATCTACAAACATATCATGAGAAGCATATGTTTATCCAATGTACTATATAGACACCATTGTTAACTATTATGCTACACCATGGATTCCTATTGGGGAGTTTCTTTATTTCTCAATTCCTGAAGGACAACCGATAGTGATACGTGACATCAACCTATTGCATACCCATGGGAGACTGAAGTCTAGTAGGACGCGGAATGAGATGGATTGGCCTCAAGGACAAGGTAAAAGTTTGAGATGCACCATATGTCATCAATAAGGTCATAACCGAAAATGATGGCCTCACATTGTTGGGTTTAGATCACACTCTCAGAAACAATTTTGTATTGTCTCCATTGTGACATTCTCATGTTGTAAATTATATGGTGTTATCTATTATTTTTTACCTCAGTTTCCAAAATATTTTGTGACTGATATTCTAATAATCTTTTATATAACGAAACAATAGTATCATATACTAGGGTATAAAAAATCGTTTTAAAATTTCAGAATAATAATGATTATATGATCGGCCATATTTTTTTTAATATAAGTTACACTATAAAAATCATGATAAAAATTAATTTTTAATGTAGAGAGTCATGTTTTCCATATGTGTACTGCTTCAGGGAGGATATTCAAACTGAGAAACAAGATTATTATAGTACAAAACCTACATCATTGGTTAGTGAAATTGATTCTGTAACACTAAGTGAACTTTAAGAATGAAATTGTGGCAAATGAACCATGATGTAGGAGGAACAATGACAATGACGACGCTGATGACGCAGACCCATTTCATCACTGTCACCATTTTCACCATTCCTCTGGCACCATGGATCATTTCCCACAATTTATTTCTTGAAGTTAACATAGTGTTACATAATCAGTTGTACTAACCACTATTATTGGTTTTGTACTATAAGATGCTCCTTTCTCAGTTTGAAGACATACATTTTTTTGTTTGATATCTGATTGGCATCACAACATGTGCATATATGAATATGATTCTTCATTTTGTATAAATTTATGACTTCACCAAAACATTAACTATTAAATATTAACAAGACTTTCATACTCACATTAAAAGGAATATAATGATTGAATTTGAGGTGACATTAATGCATAATCAATATGTCCATCTGTAAACCATAAAGCATAAATGTGAGAAAATAATCATGAAACACACCATTATGTAGAAAATCATACATGAATTACAAATCAGTCTATTTTCTAATAAAATTTTACATAACAAGGAAATTTTTTTTATACATATAAATATATAAAACACTCTTTTCTAGGTAAAATCATACCTTAAAATCATTTTACTAATATGATTTGAATAAAATGAAGACATGGAACTTTATTTTGGTATGGAATAGACTCATAAAAAATCTGAATAAACATGGCATGTCTTACATTATACAAGTCATAATATTCTACAAACCTTAATATTATAGCAACCCGATCTTTTTACATAAAACATTTCATGATTTTTAAGTATAATTAATCATCAGTGTTTAAGACAAGGATCGTTAAGTATAGTGTCTTGGAAGACTAGGTACATATAACATAAACCATTGGGCTAAAAAACATATTTATTTAATCTCCATAAAGATATTCTAACTTCCTTTGATCCCTTACATCTATATAGGGTACCCTGGGGAATACATGAATAAAGGAATGTGCTAAAAATCCCAGTAAGGGAATGAACATAAGGATAAATCTCAAGCACATGAGTTAGGAGGCATTACATAATTATATCCAAAGAATGAAACTTATAAAATCATTTAATATAAGCATAGGATCATATAAACATGGAATCATATAAAAGCGTCAGAATCAGAAAAACATTTCTTTAGTATGGGTCAAGGCTAACTGCCAATCCCGTTTCATATCACATCTCATGAGACATACCCTTACACAATGCATTGGAGCACTATCTGGGCTCACCCATCTCAACATTCTCATGAATATTCTTGTCACATAATTATTCATTCCACCAATACAATCATACATAACCAACCATACGTAAACATAAGGGTGTCCATGGAAAGAATTGGGTACCACAATCATGACATAAATCATAACCAATGGGTGTATCATGAAACTGTTCAGGAAAGAAAAGGATTAAAAAATACATGGACGTTCCTAAGGTATTATAGGAATATAACATGGTAGGTGGTAACAAATATAAGTGACATCACATAAGAAATGTATTTGAGGGACATTATCATTAAAACATTTTTGGGCGGTTTTAAGGAAAACACTATAAAGATTTTAAGATAAAAAAGAATAAATTATTTTATATAAAAAAAGATTTGAACCCTGAAGGTTTTCAGAATAAAAATAATGAATTTACAAAGACAACAGCGTCTCTAAACAGAAGATATAGTTCAATTGAAATTGGGTAAAAGTTCGGGAAGTTCTATTAAAACGAGTGTGCTTATTGGGAAGTATCCAGGAGAGATTCAATTAAAAGAATGTATATCCCCGAAAGAGAATGAGATATGGATCTTGGAACAAGAGTTTGGATAATATAAAAAAAATGATTATGTTCTACATAAAAATTAAATACAACTACATTTTGGTAAAAAGAATGATTGAGCAACCCGAAGGAATAACAGATGTTTGGGTAAAATCCAATTTGGTTTATTGGCATGGTATCGAGTGCAACTAAGATGGATTGATGAGACAGATAAGGGGTTTCTCATAAATTATAAAACATTAGGGATGTATGGTGATGGTTTATAAACATACCCCATCCCTTGGTATTACACAAAAAAGGTATAGCATAGAGATCAATCTTGATTAAGAGTGAAAAGGGGAGGATCCCTTACATTAAATCTGTTGGTGTTCTCCATTTGTTATTAATGACCTGAATAAAAAAATTATGATTATTAATTAATAATTCCAGAACCTCTTATATATTTAATTTATTTATTATATCTCTTTTTAGTTCATTCAAAGCCTTTGGATTAATTAAAAGGTTCAATTTCATTGTTTGAGCTCGTTTGTTTACTTTGGTTTAAAAGATCGGTTCACTTATATTCAAGTTTGGATTATATGAAACCTGGAAGTGGTTGTCCAGAATTTAAGTTATATTCTTTAGTTCATATCCAAGAGATTACATGGTTTTTATTTTAATTAGGTTACTTAGAGTGAAGTCGAATTATTATATATATAACCTTAGTGATAACCGTTTTTGTTAATCAGTGGATTTGATTACAAAGAATGTGTTTTGATTTATAACTTAATTACATTTTTACAAAAAGATTACAAAACCAAAAATAGGATATATTAAAAATATAATAATCTAGTTCAACCATAACACAAATGGTTTCATTACCAGAATTAAAGATAATAATAAAAATTGATAAACTGTTGTCCTTGAATGTGCTAAATTAGAACATCTCAAACGGTGCTCTCATTTCTTTCAAATAAAAGGGTGGGGAAAGGAGAGAAGATAATGAAATATTACACTAGAATGAAGACATTAAAATACATGTATGTTAAGGATTTATCATACTATTATGGTGAAGGGTGGTGATGAATGAAATAAAAAATAAAAGAACATAAAAGAAAAGGAGAAATTGGGAAGAGGAATTTACCTCTTGAGACTTCCTCCTTTGAGATCCTCTTAATGGGATAGGTTTTGGTATTTTAAGGATTCTGAGAGATTTTGGACGTGGGGGAGGACCTTAGGGAGATATTTGGGCAGAATAATGGCAAGGAACAAGGCTTGAGAAGAGTGGAGAGAAGAGGGAGTGAAGGGGAGTTTTTATATTGGAGGAGAGGAGGGATTTCATAATATTATAATCATTAATTTATTATTTCTTAACAAGACAAAGAATAGTAAGTATTCCATGACCAAGAATAGTTATTGTATCATGTGATCTCGAACCAAGTGGGATTACATCAGCCGAACATCATCAATGACTCAATTAATCCATTATTTAGCATTTATTGTAATTTATTGGATTCTACTATTCATAAAAAAATTCAAGTATTTTAGAAAAATCCCAAAATTTCAACCTAACCATTTTTAGACATGTAGAATCCAAAAATGAAGTCCATTTTTCAAAAATAATTTTCTAAATATGATTATTTTAATATTTAATTAAAATAATAATTTATTATCAAAACCAGTTTTAAAACATTCATTAACTTATTCTAAAATATAGGTATATCATTTTTACAACTTGAATATTATTTTTATACCCCCATAGGTGAGGTTACTATTCATTAGGGTATATTACTATTCATAAGGGTATGTTGCTATTCATTGGAGTAGGTTACTATTCACTAAAAATTATGTTTTCCTTATCAGACTCTAAATAACTTACTGATTACAACTGTGTATGCCGGATTTTCAAAATTCAAAACACATAAGTGACAAACTTATGTTTAAAGGTCACTTATCACTTAGTAGTTCATTATGTTGTTTTTTTCATTGGATTTTATGAAATAAATATAAGAAGGTAATTTCCTCTGAAAAACATTGGGTCGTTACATCCTTTCCCCTTATGAAATTTCGCCCCCCAAATTTCACTTTACATAAATAGGTGAGGCTGTTTCTCCTTCATTTCCTCTTCTAGTTCCCAAGTTTCATCCTCAAACTTAGGTTACTTGAAAACACTTTGACAAGATGGGTTGTCGTGTTTATTAGAACCTTATCTCTCTGATCGATAATCTTTACTGGCTGCTCCTCATAGGAGAGATCATCATGCAGTTGCACCACCTCTAAATTTAGTACATGTGAGGGATCAGGTATGTACTTCCTCAAGAGTGATACATGAAAAACATCATGAACTCGAGCCATATTCTATGGATGTGAAAGCAGATAGGCCACAGATCCTATGCGGTCAAGGATCTCAAAGGGGCCAATATACCTTGGGCTTAGCTTCTCTTTCTTCTGTAATCACATGACTCTCTTCCATGGAGATATTCGAAGGAAGAATTTATCTCCAACGTCGAACTCCAAGTCCCTTCTATGGTTTTCAACATAGCTCTTTTTACAACTTTGAGCAGCTTTGATGTGTTTCTAGATGATTTGAACCTTCTCTTCCATCTCATGATCAAGATCGGGTCCATGTAGCTTTCTTTCTCTGACTTCATTCCAACAGGTTGGAGTTCTACATCTCTTTTCTATACAGAGCTTCCTATGGAGACATCTGAATACTCGAGTGAAAGCTATTGTTGTATGAGAACTCAACCAATGGGATATCATGATCCCATCCACCTTTTAATTATAGAGAGCATATAAGGCCCTGTCCTTAAACCTTACTTAATATTGAATTAAATGAATAATTCACATTGAGGATCTTTTTAAGTTTAGAGTTTTAGAGAATTAGGACATAACTATTACATCTCAAAAGATTTCAAAGTAGCCACTTCTACTAAATTTCCATAAAATAAAAACTCTTAAAAAGAAACAAGTCTAGTTCCATGTTTTAGATAGCATAACTATCCCTTGATCCCATCCTTGACCCTATTCAACATTAAGTCCTATGAAAAACATTTCAAAAAAACGTGGGGTGAGTGAAAAAGCTCAGTAAGGTATACACAAAGATTGAAAACTGGTAGTTTATCAAAACAACAAGTAAACCATGTATACTTTATCAAAGTAATACTTTTCACCTTTATGAAGTAGTAAAAAACTCTTCACTGAATAAAAGATCATTACTTACCCTTTTGTAACCAAAATATTACCATAAAACCCATATAAAGATCACATAACATATAAAGGTAACTTGGGACATAAACATACTTAAATGGAATAACCCTACGGTCGACTTCCACACATATCACTTAATGGAATAGCCATATGGCCGACTTTTATACCCAATGAATTGGAGGTTATAACATAACCACCCATCCTGGTATTCATGGCACCACCCATCATATGGTTTATCACGTAACCACCCGTCAAATATCCAAGTACCAATATAAAATCATAAGACATAAAACAAATATAATGGAAAGAAAAAATTTCCACACTTTGATCACAATATATCACATAAATATATTGACATAAAAAATCCATTATAAAAACCATTTTCAATACAAAAATATATAAAATAGTATATGGTATTTATTTCATTTTAAAAACATTATGTCTTGTTGAGGAAGCCAAAGACCAAATAATACTCTCAGCGGCGAAAAAGGTCGTTGTCACCGCGTACGTTAAAAGAAACATTCACTATTTTCATTTAGTAAAACGCTACGTAGAAAAAGATTCCTTTTGTATAAAAGTAAAAGTCAAAGGGGTTTATACACCGTATAAAAGAAAGTTGTGTATCAAACGAAATATGCCTCAATGAAAGGAGATTGAGACGAAGTCCCTTACCTCAGGTCCGACTTGACTTGATCGTTCTTTAATGTCCGGAATAATAAACTTGAGTTAATTTCTACTTGATTAAGAACCTTTTTCAAGTTTATTATTACTTTTATATCACTTATTACCATGTTATAAACATTATGTAATCATTTAAGTTAATAATGTCTGTTTTGTCGATACTTGGTTCTTAAGTCGAAAGCGGACTTCTTACAATTATATGTTGTTCGTGTGGTCAAAGGATCATTATATCCAGAATGATATTCATGATTGGGATATAATATATATCATATATATCCAACATATACATGTATTTATAATATTACATAATCATTTAGAGGTAAGAAATGAAATGCACCGTTCATGGAGACGGTAAGCCGCACGTACGCATGAACACTACTTTCATTTCTATGTCATATTAATGGAATTAAAACTTAATGAGAGATATGAATATTTTAATTCCAGAATTATATTAATCATTTATATGTAACATACATCATATATATCCATTATATAAATGTACTTATAATAGTACATTACATTTGGGGATAAGAAATGAAATGCACCGTTCATGGAGACGGTAATCCGTACGTACACATGAACGCTACTTTCATTTCTTTCTCATATTTTAATGGAAAGAAATAATAATGATATAAAGGTATATTATAATTCCAGAATAACATCATATATAATAACTTTAAATCCATCCTTTATACGTCCCACATATGGCATTAATGAATCAAATCACTTTGAGGGGGCGATAGTCCGCACTTCCTAAAATGAAGATATCACGTATACCCATAATGGAAGTTATAAAATTATGCCATAAATGAAAAATAAAGAAGCTTAAATAAAACATAAACATATTATATATCATATATAAATATAGTGACATCTTAATGGCCACTATTAAAGGTGTTAAAAGAAGATTGAACAATCATCGTTTCGTGAGGTAGAAATTCGCCAACCACAGAAACAGTATGTTCTTTAACCATTAGACGGAGGTGTGTGTAGGTGTATCTCAAATAATTCTTATAAAAACATCCTAGTATATTGAAGTTACTGTTTTTTTAAAATAAAGTAAATAAAAAGAGTTTAGAGGGTTGTAGAAGCAAAATAAAACAAAAGAACACAAGAGAAAACTCTACCTTTAAAATGGGTAACTCTTTTTGATTTGAGCTCAAAAGCTTCCTTGGGAAGACTTTTGCCCAAATTGCGGCTTCTAGGAGTAAGAGAGGGATGTGGAGAGACAAAATGGTCAGAGCTTGGCCGAACCAAAGGTTTGAGAGGTGTGGGTAAGGAGGTAGAGGTGGGGGCCTTTTATAAGAGGAGAGGAGGGGCACTCTTGGAAAGTTAAGAAAATATACTTTATTATAAAATTATTTTCTGATAAAAAGGGTCCCACAATTATAAATTTAGATTATAAGGTGATAAGGATTCTAAATCCAGACATCCAATAGGTTTTTTACATGTTTAGGTCTTGGATTTTATATTATATTTTCATTTTATTTAAATCGTTAAATAATGTGGTAATCGCTCATCATCATGGTGTCATAAATAATTTAATTTATTTAATGTATAAAAATTATAAAAAAAATATCATGATGTAGGAAATATTTTTAGATTTCTAATGAATATTTATAGTAAAAAATATGACATGTATAACTGCATTTAATATTTTTTTAGTAAAACATCTCATGTTTGTGACATTTTAATTTTAACATTAAATAAAAAGGTATTAATGTCATTTTCCTACCAAAGTGGCTCCATGGGGTCCCCAAGTTGACCCATGGATTTTCTTGGTCTGACATGACAGATCTAATAAGGGTAGGACATGTGTCAAGTTCATTTCACATTATTAAAACATTATTTTTACCTTAAATTACACTAATTACCTCTAATCACGATTAAAAACATAAAAGTTACTATTCACCAAAAAATTATTTTAATCCCATTGAACCAAATTTTACTTAATAATGACAACCATGTATGTAGGATTTTTGAAATTCAAAACACATAGGTGGTAAAATTTCATTTAAACGAAAAATCAGTTTTTTTAAGTACCACTTAATGATTTCACTATTCATAAAAAATTGATGTTTTTCAGAAAAATACCAAAAATTCACCCAAAGCTATATTTGATATTCTGAATTAAAAAATGATGTCTATTTTACAAAATTTAAAACATATAAGTTGCATTAATTAATTTAATAATTAATTCCCGCTGTCAAAATAAATAGCGTGTTTTTATGAAATAATATGTATCAAAAGATTGACACTAGTTTAAGTCCAATTTCAAAGTGAAATTAATTCCAATGACCACAATTGGATTAAATTGTAAAAATATATTCTATTTTAACTTTAAAACCAATTCAAATGATAATCTAATCATATAAATAAATTAGATTAAAAATAGGTTTTGAATTAAAATACAATATTTTTCACTATTCATTAAAAAAATGAACTTTATCGGAAAAATACCAAAAATATACACAAATTAAATTTTGATGTCCCAATTCTAAAGGAGAATTTTATTTGGTCCAATATAAAGTACAAGAGTGTCCAAAACTATATTTAAAGAAGGTTCTCCATGAAAAGGTGATAAGTCGACCTTTAGTGAAAATTAGAGTATATATGACTAAAATTGAATTCTTTTCATATTTTAAGCCTTTATCCTTTATTGGATAAATGTGAAAACATTTAAAAAACATATATAATCAGATTTTAGTTATTTATATTCATTCCTGCCAATACAATGGCTAGGTGTTAACTACCATTTAAAATAATATTATTTTATTACTAGTATGCAACGTAAGATTTCAATGAAACTCTTTGTTGCGTATCGGGTACGCTATCGAACATAGCAACCCCTTTAAAGTAAAATTAATATTTAATTTGTAAATATTAATAAATATGAAAATGTTTTATTCTTTATTTACCTGGGATGTTACATCCTTCCCCCCTTTTGGGAATTGTGTCCTTGCAATTTTATTCACTTATCAAAATAAGTGGGGGTATTTATCCCTCATAGCATTTTCTGATTCCCATGTTGCCTCTTCAACTATATGGGTTTTCCACAAAACCTTTACCTGGTAAATTACCTTATTTCACAAAACTTGCTCTCTTCGGTCAAGAATCTGGACTAGTTGTTCTTCATAAGAGAGATTCTCTTCCAACTAAACTACCTCTGGGCTCAAAACATGAGATGGATCTGGCATATACTTTCTCAACATTGAAACATGAAAAACATTGTGTACCTGAGATAAACTCGGTGGTAAAGCCACCCGATAAGCAATTGATCCAACTCTCTCTAGAATTTCATATGGTCCAATGATGCTTGGACTCAGCCTTTACCAAATCGCATCACACTTTTCCATGGTGAAACTTTGAGAAAAACATGATCACCTACCTCAAAAGAGAGATCCTTCCTCCTGTTGTCCGCATAAATCTTCTGCCTGCTCTGAGCTGTTCTCATGTGTTTCTGTATCAGCTGAACTTTTTCTGCCAACTCTTCTACCAATTTTGGTCCCATCAGCTTCCTTTCACCCACTTCATCCCAAAAAGCTGGAGTTCGACACCACTTCCCATATAACGCCTTAAATGGTGCCATCTGTATACTAGAATGAAAACTGTTATTATTAGAAAACTCAACCAAAGAAAGATGTTGGTCCCAACTTCCCTGATAATCCATCGAACAAGCACGTAGCATATCCTCCAATGTCTGAATTGTTCGTTATGACTGCCCATCTGATTGCAGATGAAAAGATGTAATAAAATTTAATTCAGTACCCAACGACTTCTGAAGGCCTTTCCAAAATATAGAAGTAAACCTAGGATCATGATCAGATACAATGGAGAGGGGAACTCCATGAAACCTGACTATCTATTTAAGATACAATCGAGAAAGTTGATCTAGAGAGAATGTATCTCGAATAGGAAGGAAATGAGTAGATTTAGTCAATCGATCAACAATAACCCAGATTGCATTATTACCTCGAGATGTCCTCTGTAATCCCACAAGAAAGTCCATGGATATATTTTCCCATTTCCACTCTGACACTGGTAAAGGGTGAAACATCCCTTTTGGTAACTTTCGCTCTGCTTTAACCTGCTGACAAATCAAACACTTCACAGTAAAATCAGAAATATCTCTTTTCATTCCATCCCACCAGTAATACTACCGCAGATCTCTGTATATCTTAGTACTGCCAGGATGAACTGAAAACAAGGAACTATGAGCCTCACATAACAAATCATTCTGCAACTGTGAATCACTAGGCACACATAATCTCTTCCCAAACCTCAAAACACAATCATTATCAATGTTAAAATCAGGCAACTTACCCTTCTGAACCAGCTCTACCTTTTTATGCAACACACTGTCTTGCTTCTGTGCTTGCTTGATTCTGTCTGATAGAGAAGATTTCACCGATACCTAAAACAAACCAGAAGGACTTCCTGCACAAACAACTTCCATGCCAAAGTTCATCAAATCAAAAACCAAAGTATCTCGTTCCAAACGTAGCATGGTTACTGAAGCATTACTTTTTCGACTCAAAGCATTATCCACTTTATTTGCTTTTCTCGGATGGTAATGAATTGTACAATCATAATCCTTGATTAATTCTAGCCATCTCCTCTATCTCATGTTCAATTATTTCTGAGTGAATATATACTTTAAACTTTTTTGATCGATATATATTTCAAACTTTACTCCATACAAATGATGCCTCCAAATTTTTAAAGTGAAAACAACAGCAGATAATTCCAAATCATGTGTAGGGTAATTTACCTCACGATTTTTCAACTGTCATGAAGAATAAGCAATTACCTGATCATTATGCATTAGGACACAACCAAGTAGTTTCAATGAAGCATCACTGTAGATGACAAACTCACCATTCCTGGAAGGAAGTGCCAAAACTGGAGCATTCACCAATCTTCTTTTCAACTCCTGAAAAAAATCATCACATTCTTTTGTCCAGATAAACTTAACACCCTTCCGAGTTAGCTTAGTCATTGGACTAGATTACCGTGAAAAATTTCTAACAAACCTTCAGTAATAGCCTGCAAAACCTAGGAAACTACGGATCTCAGTTACATTTGTGGGTCTTGGCCATTCTTCAACAACTTTTGTTTTAGCAGGATCAATAGTTATCCCATCTTCAGAAACAATATGACCATGGAATAAAATTTGTTGCAACCAAAACTCACACTTGCTGAAATTTCCCATACAATTTCTTTTCCTTTAAGGTTTTCAAAATAACACTTAAATCTCTTTCATGCTCCTATTTACTTTTAGAAAACACCAAAATATCATCAATAAAAACAACCAACATTTTTCACCTGAGTCAACTGAACCATCACTGCAACAAACTGTTTAGTTCTGATTCTGACCATATCAGGATGCTGATTTGAAAGGTCATTTCCCTCTATATGCCTTCCCAGAAAAGTTGTTCTGTTTCTTCTATGGAAAACCATTCTTAACACTGAAATATCTTAGGTGAAGCAACATGGTAATCATTAAATTCTATATCATTTCAGTCATACCATAAATTAATTTATAATTTAACAATTTTCTAACTCCTAAAGTTGTCTAAACAGACCTCTGATACCAACTATAAGGCCCCGAACTTAAACCTTACTTAATATTGAATTAAATAAATAATTCAAATTGAGGATATTTTCAGGTTTAGAGTTTTAGATAATTAGGATATAACTATTACATCTCAAAAGATTACAAAGTAGCCACTTCTACTAAATTTCCATAAAATAAAAACTCTTAAAAAGAAACATGTCTAGTTCCATTTTTTAGATAGCATGACTATCCCTTGATCCCATACTTGACCCTATTACACATTAAATCCTGTGAAAAAAATTTCAAAAAAACTTGGGGTGAGCATAAAAAGCTCAGTAAGGGATACACAAATATTGAAAACTGTTAGTTTATCAAAAAAACATGTAAACCATGTATACTTTATCAAAGTAATACTTTTCACCTTTATGAAGTAGTAAAAAACTCTTCACTGAATAAAAGATCATTACTTACCCTTTTGTAACCAAAATATTACCATAAAACCCATATAAATATCACATAACATATAAAGGTAACTTGGGACATAAACATACTTAAATGGAATAACCATACGGTCGACTTCCACACATAACACTTAATGGAATAGCCATACGGCCGACTTCCATACCAAATGCATTGAAGGTTATAACGTAACCACCCGTCCTGTTATTCACGGCACCACCCATCATATGGTTTATCACGTAACCTCCAATCAAATTTCCAAGTACCATTATAAAATCATAAGACATAAAATAAATATAATGGAAAGAAAACATTTCCACACTTTGATCACAATATATCACATAAATATATTGACATAAAAAATCCATTATAAAAACCATTTTAAATACAAAAATACATAAAAGAGTATATAGTATTTATTTTATTTTAAAAACATTACGGCTTGTTGAGGAAGCCAAAGACCAAATAATACTCGCGGCGGTGAAAAAGGTCGTTGTCACCGCGTACATTAAAAGAAACAGTCCTTTTTGTCATTTAGTAAAACACTTCTTAGAAAAATATTCCTTTTGTATAAAAGTAAATGTCAAAGGGGTTTATACACCGTATAAAAGAAAGTTGTGTATAAAACGAAATATGCCTCAATGAAAGGAGATTGAGACGAAGTCCCTTACCTCGGGTCCAACTTGACTCGATCGTTCTTTAACGTCCAGAATAATAAACTTGAGTTAATTTTTACTTTATTAAGAACCTTTTTCAAGTTCATTATTACTTTTATATCACTTATTACCATGTTATAACATTATTTAATCATTTAAGTTAATAATTTTTGTTTTGTCGATACTTGGTTCTTAAGTCGAAAGTGGACTTCTTAAAATTACATGTTGTTCTTGTGGTAAAAGGTTCATTATATACAGAATGATATTCATGATTTGGATATCATATATATCATATATATCCAACATATACATGTATTTATAATATTACATAATCATTTAGAGGTAAGAAATGAAATGCACCGTTCATGGAGACGGTAAGCCGTACGTACGCATGAACGCTACTTTCATTTCTATGTCATATTAATGGAATTAAAACTTAATGAGAGATATGTATATTTTAATTACAGAATTATATTAATCATTTATATGTAACATAAATCATATATATTCATTATATATATATACTTTTAATAGTGCATTACATTTGGGGATAAGAAATGAAATGCACCGTTCATGGAGACGGTAAGCCGTACGTACGCATGAATGCTACTTTCATTTCTTTCTCATATTTTGATGGAAATAAATAATAATGATATAAAGTTATATTATAATTATAGTATAAAATCATATATAATAACTTTAAATCCATCCTTTATACGTCCCACATATGGCATTAACAAATCAAATCACTTTGAGGGGACGGTAGTCCGCACTTCCTAAAATGAAGATATCGCGTATACCCATAATGGAAGTCATAAAAGTATACCATAAATGAAAAATAAATAAGACTAAAAAAAACATAAACATATTATATATCATATATAAGTATATTTACATCTTAATGGCCACCATTAAAGGTGTTAAAAGAAGATTGAACAATCATCGTTTCGTGAGGCAGAAACTCGCCAACCACAGAAACAATATGTTCTTTAACCATTAGACGGAGGTGTGTGAAGGTGTATCTAGAATCCTTATTATAAAAACATCCTAGTATATTTAATATACTTGTGTTGTTACAAAATAAAGGAATAAAAAGAGTTTAGAGGGTTGGAAAAGAAAAATAAAACAAAAGAACACAAGAGAAAACACTACCTTTAAAACGGGCAACTCTTTTTGATTTGAGATCAAAAGCTTCCTTGGGAAGACTTATGCCCAAATTGAGGCTTTTAGGAGTAATATAGGGATGTGGAGAGACACAATGGGCAGAGCTTGGCCGAACCAAAATCTTGAGAGGTGTGGGTAAGGAGGTAGAGGTGGGGGCCTTTTATAAGAGGAGAGGAGGGGCACTCTTGGAAAGTTAAGAAACGATACTTTATTATAAAACAATTTTCAGATAAAAAGGGTCCCAAAATTATAAATTTAGAGTATAAGGTGATAAGGATTCTAAATCCACCCATTAAATAGGTTTTTTACATTTGTAGGTATTAGATTTTACATTATCTTTTCATTTTATTTAAATCATTAAATAATGAGGTAATCGATCATCATCATGGTGTCATAAATAATTTAATTTATTTAATGTGTAAAAATTATAAAAAAAATATCATGATGTATGAAATCTTTTTGTATTTCTAATGAATATTTATAGTAAAAAATATGACTTGTATAACCCCATTAAATAATTGTTTTAGAAAAACATTTCATGTTTGTGACATTTTAATTTTAACATTAAATAAAAAGGTATTAATGTCATTTTCCTACCAAAGTGGCTCCATGGGGTCCCCAAGTTGACCCATGGATTGTTTTGGTCGGCCATGACACATCCAATAAGGGTAGGACATGTGTCACGTTCATTTCATATTATTAAAACATTATTTTTACCTTAAATTACACTAATTACCTCTTATCGCGATTAAAAACTTAAAAGTTACTATTCACCAAAAAATTATTTTAATCCCATTGAACCACATTTTACTTCCTAATGAAAACCATGTATGTCGGATTTTTGAAATTAAAAACACAGAGGTGGTAAAATTTCATTTAAACGAAAAATCAGTTTTTTAAGTACCACTTAGTGATTTCACTATTCATCAAAAATTGATGTTTTTCAAAAAAATACCAAAAATTTACCCTAAGCTATATTTGATATTCCAAATTCAAAAATCATGTCTATTTTAAAAAATTCAAAACATATTAGTTGCATTAATTAATTTAATAATTAATTCCCGTTGTCAAAACAAATAGCGTGTTTTTATGAAACAATATGTATCAAAAGATTGACACTAGTTTAAGTCCAATTTCAAAGTGAAATTAATTCCAATAACCACAATTGGATTAAATGGTAAAAATATATTCTGTTTTTACTTTAAAACCAATTCAAAAGATAATCTAATCATATAAATAAATTATATTAAAAAGAGATTTTGAATTAAAATACAACATTTTTCACTATTCATTAAAAATTAACTTTATCGGAAAAATACCAAAAATCTACACAAAGTAAATTTTGATGTACCGATTATAAAGGAGAGTTTTATTTGGACCAATAGAATGTACAAGAGTGACCAAAACTATATTTAAAGAAGGTTCTCCATGAAAAGGTGATAAGTCGACCTTTAGTGAAAATTAGAGTATATATGACTAAAGTTGAATTCTTTTCATATTTTAAGCCTTTATCCTTTATTGGATAAATGTGAAAACATTTAACAAACATATATAATCATATTTTAGTTATTTCTATTCATTCCTTCCAATAAAATGGCTACGTGTTAACTACCATTTAAAATAATATTATTTTATTACTAGTGTACAACGTAAGATTTCAAAGAAACTCTTTGTTGCGTATCAGGTACGCTATCGAACATATAAACCCCTTTAAAGTAAAATTATTATTTAATTTGTAAATATTAATAAATATGAAAATGTTTTATTCTTTATTTACCTGGGATGTTACAGAGCAGGCTCTAAGCATATCTTCAAGCGTCTGAATAGTTCTTTCAGACTGGCCATCTATTTGTGGGTGATAAGCCTTGCTGAAATTTAATTCAGTACTCAATTAATGTTGAAGGCTCCTCCAGAATTTTGATGTAAACCTTGGATCATGGTCAGAGAAAACTGAGAGTGGAACACCGTGTAGTATCACCACTTCCTTCACATATATCTTAGCAAGTTGTTTAAGCGAGATATCTTCCCAAATAGCGATGAAATGGGATGTCTTGGTGAGTTAGTCAACCGCAACCCATATCGCATTATTTCCCTTCGACGTCTTCAGGAGACCCATGAAAAAGTCCATAGTAAAATTTTTCCATTTTTACATGGATATAGGCAACGGCTGTATCATACCTTTGGACATTTGTCGCTCAACTTTAACTTGTTGACATACCAAGCACTTTGATATATATTCTGCAATCTCCTTCTTCATGTTATCCCACCAGAAGTGTTCTCGGAGATCACAATACATTTTTGTGCTCCCTGGGTGGATTGAGAAGGTCGAGCTATGTGCATCATTCAATAGCTCCTTCTTTATCTCTGGATCAGATGATATACATAATCTTGTCCCAAATCTTATAACTACTTCCTCATAAATTTTGAAATTAGAGGATTTCCCATTTTTAACAGCTACCACCCTTTTCTGAATTTCCACATCCTTTCTTTGAACATAATTTATTTTCTCCAAGAGGGATGGTTGAGAAATCATTTGACAAAGTATTGATGATGTTCCCCCCTTAATGATTCCCATGTTTATCCTTTGAAAATGTAAGAATATTGGGTCCTTTTCAATTCTCATCATTGATAAAGATGCATGATCCTTTCTACTTAGAGCATCTGCCACCTAGTTTTCCTTACCAGGATGTTAGTGGATTGAGCAGTAATAATCTTTGATGAGCTCTATCCAACTTCACTGGATCATATTAAGCTCATTCTATGTGAATATATATTTTAGAATCTCGTGGTCAATATATATCTCACATTTCCCCCATAGATATAATACAGCCAGAATTTCAACACAAAGATCACAGCCGCCAACTACAGATCATGTGTGGGATAGTTTTGATCATGGATTTTCAGCTTCCTTGGGGCATAGGATATCACTTATATAATTTTTCATTAGCACACAACCTAATTCTTTCTTAGAAGCATCACTATACACCACAAAGAGTTCTCCACTTTAAGGGAGTGTGAGTACCGGTGCAGTGATAAGACTCTTTTTCAACTCTTTGAAAGAGTCTTCACATTCATGTGTCCAGATGAACTTTACTCCCTTCTGTGTCAGTATGTTCGTTGGGTTTGAAAATCATGAAAATTTCTTCACGAATCATTGATAATACCCATCTAGACCTAAAAAGCTGCGGATCTCTGTTACAGAAGTTGGCCTCACCACTCTTCAATTGCCTTCGTCTTGGAAGGGTCCACAGATATCCCTTTCCTGGTGATAACATGCCCCAAGAATGATACTTCCTCCATCAAGAAATCACATTTACTATAAATTTCATACAACTTCTCCCTTAGAAAAGTCTTTAACATAGTTTCCAAATGCTCCTCATGTTCTTGCTTGCTCTTGGATAATATCAGAATATAATCAATAAAGAACACCAAAAATTTGTCAAGATAGTCTCTAAAGACTCTATTCATTATGTCCATGAAAATTTCTAGAGCATTAGTGAGTCTGAAGGGAATCAATATGAACTCATAGTGTCCATACCTCGCTCGAAAGACAGTCTAGGGAATATATTCCTTCCTCACCTTTAGTTGGTGATATCCCAACCGAATGTCCACCATAGAGATATAACTGGCCCCAAAAAGCTGACCGAACAAGTCATCTATCTGTGGAAGGGGATACTTATTCTTTATATTTATTTTATTGAGCTCATGATATTCAATTCATAGGTGGATTGATCCATCCTTCTTCTTGACCAAGTGGACTGGATCACCCCACAGTGAAGCAATCGGGCGTATAAAAACCTTCTCCATATTCTCCTGTAACTGCTTCTTCAGCTCATCTAGCTCTACAGTGGCCAGTTTGTAAGGTGTCTTTGAGATTTCCAGAGATCCGGGGATAAGTTCAATTGAGAACTCAACCTCTCGGTCCAGAGGATGACCATACAACTCTTCGGGGAATAAATCAGTGTAATCCCTCATGATGGGAATGTCTTCAAGAATGATTTTATCCTTTTTCTTAATCATTTGAGCTAGATATTCTTTCTCATAAAGAATTAGTATCCAATCTTGAGATGAAGATTCTAATGGAAACTCATCTTCTTCCTTACACTTGTAAAGAATGGGAGGATTCTTCGAGATGTGAAAAGTGATCTCCCTTTCCCGACAATTAATGTTGGCATTGTACAAAGATAGCCAATACATGCCCAAGATAGTGTCGAACTCCACTAAAGGAAATGTGACAAGATTTTCTGGGAGGTTCAGTCCACAAACATTAATCGGGGAGGAGTTATAAACCATGGATGCAATAATTTTCATATTCACTGTTCTCACATATAACTTTTCCACCAAATTTTAAGGTGGTGTTTGAATAGTACTAATAAACCTAAAATATATGAAAGAATGTGTAGAACCAGAATCAAATAGTACGTCCCCTATTCTTGAATGAATAACAAGCATACCTGTCACCACATCGTTTTCCGGCTCCACCTCAGCAGTAGTGATAACATAAACCCTTCCTTGTTCTTGTGGTGTTTATTTCTGATTGCCTTCGACAACCCTCGTCTTAGGGAAATTATTCTCATAATGCCCAAGCTCCTTGCAGTTATAACACTGCACTACAGGATGAGTGTTGATATGAACATTACTTTCTTCTTCAATATTAGCAGAATTTTTCATATCCCTTTGGCAGTTCTTGGCCAGATTACCAAACTTTCTACATTTGAAGCAATTCTGGGTTCCCTTGAGACAGTCACCAATATGATTCTTCCAATAATATTTTTAATGGGGAAAGCGAGTCTTCTTTCCATCATGGTATTTGTTTGATGAAACACCCATGTTGTTCTCCATTTTCTGATTCTTTTCACTAGGCCCATGAGACCACTAAGAGTCTTCAATCTCCATTTCAACCTTAAGGGCACAACAAACAATCTTCTTATAGCTATCCAAGTCTCGAATCCCCAAAACTTTTCGTAGACTCGGCTTTAGTTCCCTAAATAAGTGATCCATCTTGCATTTGATGTTCATGACAAAGCCAGAGGCGTACCTTGAAAGCCTTGTAATGTTTTCTTCATACTCCCCAATGGACTCATCTTCCTTCTTCCTGAGTCTAAAGAACTCTCTTTCCATCTTGAGACAAAGGTTTCAAGGAAAATATTTGTTGAAAAACATCCTCTTTAATTCCTCCCAATCTATGGAATCAATTTCCTCTTGGGAATTTGTATTCTTGATCAGTGTCCACCACTGATCAGCTTCCCCATCAAAACGATAGAGCGCCTGTATAACTTTCTCTTCTTCCGAGCACTGGAGGAAAGAGAAAATATTTTCAACGGAGTTAATCCATTGTTCTGATAGGAGGGGATCAGAAGACCTGTTAAACATGGGAGGCCTTTGCCGCATGACAGTTTCTATGGAAAATTTCTCTTTCCTTGGAGGAAGAAGACATTCCACCTGATTCATGTTATTATTCATAACTCGAGCTAGTAGAGAAAGTACTTCCATGATGTTTTGAGCACCCACTTCTATCACATCAGGCATATCATTAGGG
Source organism: Viscum album (assembly GCA_963277665.1). NCBI lineage: Eukaryota > Viridiplantae > Streptophyta > Magnoliopsida > Santalales > Viscaceae > Viscum > Viscum album. The sequence goes on from OY728128.1 coordinate 334,065,528, forward strand.
TAATCATCACATTTCCTATCACATTGTTTGATAGAACTTGTTCTTCTATTTCCCTCCATTAAATAAGAAAAGAACGTATAATTATAGGTCTTGAATACTTATCTATCGAGCATAAAAAGAAAATTTGGACATATAAGTATGAACATATAATGAAAAAGTATATCTTGAATTGTGATTCCTTAGGTTTCTATCTAGGTTATCCTCGGTCTATTTCTTAACTTATATTCTTATGGGCTTCTTTTTTCCCTTAATAACGGTTTGTACTAAGCTCACGAATCTACCAACCCATATCCCCCGGGAGTGTCGTAACCAAGAGTGTAACAAGGCCTATTATCATGCATCAGTTCCAGTTTGAGTCTAGATCAAAGCGGTGTTTTCGGGTTTTACCCCTAGATACATTTGTTCCATAGCTGCCTCTAACTGCTCGTATCTAGACAAGAATGTATTTTCTTGATAAACCACTTACTCTATACTCACAAAAATTTAGGACTTTTCTATTATACATAGTCTCATCCTTAAGTTCTCACTAAGGTGCTCTATTCCTAATCTCTAAAAAATAACTAGACCATCCTCTGATACCAACTATTGTGACCCGAGCCTTTTACATTAATCATTTCATTATTTTAAAGCATAATTAATCATTAGAGTACAAGCCATGGATCATTATGTATAGTGTCTTGGAAGACTAGGTACGTATAACATAAAACATGGGGCTAAAAAAAACTTTTTATTTAATCTTCATAAAGAGCTTCTAACTTCCTTTGAGCCCTTACATCTGCATAGGGTACCCTGGGGAATACATGAACAAAGGGATGAGCTAAAAATCCCAATAAGGGAATGAACATGAAAGTACATCTCAAGCACATGAGTTTGGAGGCATGAAATAATGGTATCCAAAGCATTAAAAATTATAAAATCATTTAATATAAGCATGGGATCATATAAACATGGAATCATATAAATGTGGTAGAATCATAAAACATTTATTTAGAAGGGGACAAGGCTATCCGCCAATCCCGTTTTCCATTTTAGTATGGGTCAAGGCTAACTACCAATCCCATTTCACAAAGAATCTCATGAGTCTTATCCTTACCCAATGCATTTAAGCGCTATCTGGGTGCACCCATCTCAAAATTTTCTTCAAAATTGTTTCCACATAAATATTCTTACCACAAATACAATCATACATAATCAACCATACGTAAACATAAGGGTGTCCATGGAAAGAATTGGGTACCACAATTATGACATAAATCATAACCAATGGGCGTATCATGAAAGTGTTCAGGAAAGAAAAGGATTAAAACACACATGGACGTTAATAAGGTATTATAGGAATATAACATGGTAGGTGGTAACAAATAAAAGTGATATCACATAAGAAATGTATTTGAGGCACATTAGCATTAAAACATTTTTGTGCAGTTTTAAGAAAAAAACTATAGATATTTTAAAATAATAAAGAATACATTATTTTATATAAAACCAGAATTATACCATGAATATTTTCAGAATAAAAATACTAAATTTATAAAGAAATTGGTGTCTTAAAACAGGAGATAGAGTGCACTTGAAATTGGGTAAAAGTTTGGGAAGTTCCTTTAAAACGAGTGTGCTTATTTGGAAGTATCGAGGAGAGATTCAATTAAAAGCGTATATATCCCTGAAATATAATTAGAGATGTATCATGGAACATGATTTTGGAGAATATAAACATAATTTTTATGTTCTACATAAAAATAAAAGACAACTACATTTTGGTAAAAAAAGGATAGAGCAACCCGAAGGAATAAAGAAAGTTTGGGTAGAATCTAATATGTTTTATTGGAATGGTATCATGTGCAACTAAGAGCACTTGGTTAGAGAGATAAGGGGTTTATCATCACTTATAAAACATTAGGGCAGTATGGGGAAGGTTTATAAACATACCCAATCACTTGGTATTACAAAAAAATTAATAGCATAGAGAGCAATCTTGATTAAGAGTGAAAAGGGGAGGATCCCTTACATTAAATCCAGTGGTGTTCTCCACTTGTTATTAATGACCTGAATAAAAAAATTAGGATTATTAATTAATAATTCCATAACCTCTTATAAATGTAATTTATTTATTATAACCCTTTTTAGTTCAATCAAAGCTTTTTTTATTAGTTATAATGTTCAATTTCATTGTTTGAGCTCGTTTTTTTACTTGGCTTTAAAAGATCGGTTCACTTATATTCAAGTTTGGATTATATGCAAGAAGAAAGTGGTTGTCCAGAATTTAAGATATATTAATTAGTTCATATCCAAGAAATTACATGGTTTTAATTTTAATTAGGTTACTTAGTGCGAAGTCTAATTGTTATATATATAACCTTAGTGATAACTGTTTTTATTAATAAGTGGATTTGATTACAAAAAATGTGTTTTTATTTGTAAATTAATTTCATTTGTACCAAAGGATTACATAACCAAAAATAGGATATATTACATATATAATAATATAGTTCGACCATAACACAAATGGTTTCATGACCAGAATTAAATATAATAATAGAAATTGATAAACTTTTGTTCTTGAATGTGCTAAATTAGCACATCTCAAATGGTGCTCTCATTTCTTTCAAATAAAAGGGTGGAGAAAGAAGAGAAGATAATGAAATATTCCATTAGCATGAAGACATTACAGTACTTTTATGTTCTGGATTTATCATACTATTATGGTGAAGGGAGGTGTGGAATGAAATAAAAAAGAAATGAACTTAAAAGTAAAGAAGAAACTGGGAAAAAAAATTTACCTTTTGAGACTTCCTCCTTTGAGAAACTCTTAAGTGGAGAGGTTTTGGTATTTTGAGGAGGTTGAGGGATTTTGGACGTGGGGGAGTACCTTGGAGAGATATTTGGGAAGAATAATGAAATGGAAAATGTCTTGAGAGGAGTGTAGAGAAGAGGGAGTGAAGGGGGGGGGGGGGTTTATAGTGGAGGAGAGGAGAGATTTCATAATATTATAATCATTAATTTATTTTTTCTTACCAAAACATGGAATAGTAAGTATTCCATTACCAAGAATAGTGATTTTATCATGTGATCCTGAACCAAATGGGCTTACATCATCATAACATCATCTATGACTGAATTAATCCATTATTTAGCATTTATTGTGAATTATCAGAATATACTATTCATCAAAAAATTCAAGTATTCCAGAAAAATCCCAATAATTCACCCTAACCATTTTTCGACATGTAGAATCTAAAAATGAAGACCATTTTTCAAAAATAATTTTCTAAATATGATTATTTAAATATTTAATTAAAATAATAATTTATTATCAAACCCAATTTTAAAACATTCATTAACTTATTCTAAAATATAGGTATATCATACTTCCTACTTGAATATTAGTTTTATACCACCATAGGTGAGGTTACTATTCATTCGGGTATATAACTATTCATAAGGGTATGTTATTATTCATTTGGGTATGTTACTATTCACTAAAAATTATGTTTTACTTATCAGACTCTAAATAACTTACTAATTACAATCGTGTATGCCATATTTTTGAAATTATAAACACAGAAGTGACAAACTTAAGTTTAAAGGTCACTTATCACTTAGTAGTTCATTATGTTGTGTTTTCATGTGATTTTATGACATAAATATAAGAATGGAATTTCAATTGAAAATATTTGGGTCATTACAGACATTATATTTATATTTTTTACTTACGACTCATTTAATTTGTTTATATATAGATGGATGATAACATACTACTCACTGATCAGTGTAGGAATGTTTCCTTGGTCTTCTTAGATGGTGGTAAGGTTTGACCAATCTGGGTGCATCGAGCACACCATTTTCATCATAGGGACCATCCACATACCATTAGACAAAACATGCACCATGCTGGCTTCTACAACATTTCCGTATCAGATTTAAAATTTTTCCGCCATCACCCGCTTACTAACCTTGTAAAGATGTGAAGACCAAAGACACACACATTACACTTTCCTGGGGGAGAGATGACCATCACCTTCCATGATGTGGCAGTGCTTCTTGGTATTTCTATCTAGAGGGAAGCAATTATTAGACCCACCAGTGTATCTTGGATTAGCCTTATTCAATGATTGTTAAGCGTAAAAATTTTATCCTACCATAAGGATATATATGGGGGTTGAAATATATGATTTGGTTAGAGGTGAACATTCCACATTTAACCGGAGTCGCTGATGATAATACTATTCAGCGTTTTGCGTGTGGATATATATTACGACTCATTGGAGGGACTCAGTTTGCTGATCACTTAGGGATGCATGTGCACAAGAAGTATATATCTATTCTAGAGTACTTTGATTAGGACGGGATGTACAGTTGGGGATCAACCTGCTTAGCATACAAATACGGAGCATTATGTAGGGTATCCTGCAGTGACCGCATAGATCTTAGAGAATACATCATCCTTCATCAAATGTGGGCATGGGAGCGTATCCCTTCATTCTGCCCTTATATTTTTGGTATACCACTTTCTATGGAGGTTCTTCATGACACTCCATGTGGACGCTAGTATGATCACTCATATTTATTGGTTTCTAATGCTACTAGGATTTATTGAATTTAATTTCTCATTATTTTTCACTTTCGATGTGGTATTTTATAGGTGGTGTTAGAGACATAATTTCTGCACTGTTCTAACACACCATTTGGGGTGCATATCACCTAAAGATGGAATATATTATACCTGACCATGTATGTATATATAATCTATCACTGTCTAACAGATTTAATAATAACATCAATTTTTTTTAGTAAGGAACTTTTTTGACAAAGGTCGCATGTCCTTTCAGAGTAATGGATGCTATATTAGACTATACTGGACCAGTTTCCACCATAATTCACTGTTGGACTTGATGATGAAATGGTTGTAGTTCCCCTCATTCACATCCATATTATTGAGTCGTAGTATCCAGATAGAGTCATACGTCAGTTTTTTTATGTTCAGTCGATTCCATTGTTGCTAAGATAAACAGAGAATTTTCATGAAGTGAAGATGAGAGGGAGTAAGGATGGGGATTATCACTGAGTACATATTGACTATCTCGACTGTTGGCATCAACATGCATATTTTCGTATCCAGGGTGTACCTACGAGGGAATTATTTCATTCAGAGTAGGTTGAGTATGAGGCATAGTATAGACTGAAGTCAATACTGTATCTTACCCTACATGGTAGAGAGATTTATAAGATTATAAGTCAATAAATTTCCATTAGTTTATTTGTTGAACCATTTAATAATTCATTTTTAATATCTTTATTGGGAACTCACTCAGAGAATCTTGTTCACATGAGTGATGAATAAGAGGGGGTCTTTAACTGGGCAATAGTCCATGCTTAAGTGCTGAAGCTAATGTAATCTAATCATGTGATTTCCAAGAGAATCTTCAAGAGTCCAAACTAGAGAGAGTAGATTCCTACCCCAGAGGAACATCCTCCAGTAGCTACTTGTGCTAAGTATCCATTATGAAGATGACATAGACAACATCATGTTGCATGTGAGGCCTCACCTATTCTGGAGGTCGACCCTCTAGCAGTCTAGCCTCAACCAATTAAAGATGCATCTCAGGAAGCATGGGATATTTCTTTCTTGATAGGATATCCACAGTTCTCTATATATTGGGGTCCAGATCCATCACTACCTTGAGATCCATATCCATCGTAGCCTTAGGGTCCATATCCATCGTAGGCTTGGTTCCCCGTTGTGATGATGGTATCTCCTTCTACTACTCTAGGGGAGAAGGATCAGGAGAAAATTACGACATGCAGTTGACTCCTCCTCCCACCAACACATAGGTAGAGCATGCGATGATCAATGTTCTGGTGCCTGAGGATCAACCCACTCCATGTCATGAGACTCCACCCCAGCACGAAGCTCGACGATCTTGATTTAGTCATCCCCTTCAAAGACCACCATATGGGATTAAATATCCCCCCCATATACATAGACAAAGACATTGATTATACTTGTTCATGTATATTTTTTTGTCTATTGAAGTAAAGATAATTTTATTTCAATTAGCCCTTTTTATATGATTATCCAGTGTTTTAGTTTTCATTAATATTGTAGGAACAATTTATATTTTATAATATTTGAAAGTCGACTACTTGAAACATATGAATAATTATTAAATTTCAAGTAGTTAAATTTTAATGCTTATAAAATATACAATATAAAAACTATATAAATAAAATTTAAAAGATATCCTAAAAATCTTAAAAGTTTTTGAAAATAAAATTATTTTTATAAATAAAATAAATAAATTAAAATGAAAGGAATGTAAAAAATATTATAAGTACCATTTTATGGTTTAAAACAATACTAAATATTAATTTTTAATAAAATATTGATGAATTTGGAACATTATACATTAAAACTAACCCTATATATTGAACCCTGCTAAAGAACCATTTTCTCTTCCATGACTATTTCTCTCTTAAATACCCATTTTTACCCACTGATATTTATATCAACATAAAGACCAACTAGAACCCATACTTAGTTCCTAAAAATGTCTCAAATTTGAGTAACAAAAAATATATTTCTTAAAAACATAACATCTTCACATTGATTCTCCTTGGTGACAACCAATTCTTGATATGATGAATGATTGTCAAACACTACATTCTAGAGACGAGAACTACAACTTCATCAAAAATGTACACCGAGAAGAGATATCATTTAGGATGATGAAGTGGTGGTAGGATCTTCACCAGAAGTCATTCAGAAGCAGTTACCTAGATAAAAACCAAGGATCATTTATGTCACTCTGGGGTTACTCGGAAGGGATAACAAAAAGAAAGAATATAGAGTAGGATCCAAAGAAAAAAATAATTGATTAATCTCATAAAAATAGAGAGAATGACCGTGGAATAATTAATTACCATGAAAATGAGGTAGTGGTGAAATGACCCAAACAAACTACCAAATTCCACATGCTACAGATGAACAAAACAAGTGGTGAGCACGATTCAAGTGGATGGCCAGGATGAAAAGTTTTCATTTTATCCAATGCCTTATTATTGTTTTAAACCATTAGTCACTAACATTTCTTCATTTATATTTACTTTAACTTCCATGGACATTTCTCTATTAAAGACCCATTTTCAGCCAATTATATTTATATCAACTTGGAGATGGACTATAACCCATACTTAGTTCTTAAAAATGTCTCAAATTTGATTGCTACAAAAGCTACTACTAAAAAAAATAACATTTTAACTTTCAAATGTTATTGAAATAATTCTAAACAACATAAAACAAATACAATATATATATGTATATATATATATCATAATATAAAAATCTATATATTTATACATATAATAACATATTTGCCTTATTGTTTATATTTTATAGTATTTCAATGCCACATACTTGAATCATTTTTATGTTTCAAGTAAGAGGTTCGGAAATCATATAAATTATTTTTCGTCAAATTTTTATGATTTTTTTTGCTTTAAACTATTTATTATATGTTCAATACATGTTTTAATTTTTATTTATATTGTTCTTATAGATTAAATTTTATTAGGTTTCAAAGTCACTTATTGGTAACATTTTTATGTTTCAAGTTGGTTGTAACAGCCCAAGATTTTATAAAAAAATATTCTTTTTAATTTTATTAATGTCTTGTGTTGTATGCTACACCAAAAGGAGCTTGCACAACACGCATCCTTGTCTTGCCTTGCATTACACGCAATCGCGACCTTCCTCGATAGCGTGTGTAATACGCAATACCGAGTTTCACTAAACAATGATGTGCTATTAAAATATTATTAAAACTAGCCGTTATGAATAGTAATAACCACTTTTTAAAATTCTGTAAATCTTATTTTTCAAAATGAACTTCATTCTTGGATTCGGAGTATCGAATTTAGCCTAAGGTGAAATTTTGGTACTTTTCGGATAACTTTCATATTCTGATGAATAGTGAAAAATTACTAAATTATAATTAAAAACAACTTTTTTAATCGAAATAATTAATAGTGATAAATTATTAATTTGAGTGGTTATAAAGTATATTTAGAATATATTTTTACAATTTAATACAATGTTGGTCATTGGTTGTAATTTCACATTTAAACCAGACATAATCAAGTGTCAATCTTTTGATATATATTGTTTCCTAAAAACACGCTATTTATTTTAACAGCGGGATTTAATTATAAAATAAATTAATGCAACTTCTATGTTATGAATTTGGTAAAATAGATTTCATTTTTGAATTCGGAATATGAAATACAGCTTAGGATGAAATTTTGGCATTGTTCTGAAAAACATCAATTTTTGATGAATAGTGAAACTACTAAGAGGTAGTTAAAAAAAACTGAATTTTTCATAAAACTTAATTTTGCCGCTTCTGTGAATGGAATTTCGAAAATCCGAGAGACACGGTTAATATCAAGGACTAAAATTTGGTTCAATGAGATGAAAATAATTTTTTGGTGAATAGTAACTTTTTACTTTTTTACCGCGGTTAATAGTAAATAGGGTAACTAAGGGTAAATATGATATTACTATTACCCTAACACATGTCCTAATTCTATTGGACAAGTGTAATTCGACCAAAAACAAACTTAGGAATAAAATATGACCATTTAGGCCCACTTGGATTAGATTAGGACATTTATTATTAATTTATTTAAAGAAAGGTTAAAATAGTTAAAATCAAAGTTTAATAAGTAAATCATTTTTAATATGGGGTTATACATAAGATAAATTCAACTATAAATATTCATTAGAAAGATAAAAAGATTTCCTACATAATGGTATTTTATTTGTAAATTTTAGACATCAAATAATTTAATTAATTTATGACACAAAGATGATGCAGTAATTATCTTATTTATGAAATATTGACATAATTGATGTTATAAACACCAAAATAAATGTAATTTGAGAATTTTTATGAATTCCACTAATTTTATAGGTTACTCTGATATATTAATGTTGATTTAATCAACTTGGTTCGAACATTTAATTCTGTTATGACTTTCATAAAAATCATATATCAAATAATGTCAAAATTGACACAAAATAGTTTTTAAATCAAATATTATATTATTAATTGTTATTGTATTCCTAAAAATCTGAGGTTCGTCCAAATGACTTAGATAAGGATATATATATTAATAATAAACAATTTTGGGTTCGTTTGGCATGTTATAGTAAGTTTATTAACCATATAGTGAAAGAAAACAAAATGAAATGTTAAAAGTTAAATTATTTAACTTAGAGTTAAATTTAATTGATAAGGTTAAAATAATATCCTAAACTTGTCTAAATTATATTGGTTGATAGGATTTCGACCCCTTCCCACCTTATCTTCGAAATAAGACCCTTTGGAACCATTATAAACCGATTTTGACTTTAATATAAAATAATATTTTGAGATATTCCTAAGGTGCCCCTCTCCTCCCTTATAAAAGGACACCTCCTCCCCCTCCTCCTCACACCAATTTGAGCACTCAAGCTCGGCCAAACCCTGCCAAAATCTCTTCTCCACTTCCCTAGCAACATCCTAGAGGTTCTGGTCTTCCTCAAAGACCAATTCTAGTGCCCTAAGAGGAGGTCTCAAAGAGGCACTTCAAAGAAGAGGTAATTACCGTTACCAATTCTTTCATCTTTATTTCTTCTTCCACTTCTTCTTCTTATGTTGTTTCATTATGAAGTAATAACATCAGTATCACTCATATACTGATATGTTATTATAAGTATGAAACAACCCTATTTCACTATCTATCCATCCTACGGAAAAATAAATCACCGCGCGTGCGTACGTACGGAATACCGTCTCCACGCCGTGGTGTAATCTATTTTCCACCACCACCTTACATGGATGGGTATAATGGTGTAAAGAATAACTATACATAGTTATTACAACATCATATTGATTCTGATATATTCTATAATCCACTCCAATTCAATTCAATATTTATAGAAATGATATCATCGCTCGTGCGTACGTACGGACTACCGTCTCCACGACGCGATGAGATTCATTCTCCATGTTAACCATTTAAGAATAATTATAAAGTATATATAAGAAATAATAATGAAATATATGACATTATAAAGCTACTGGATTTATGTATATATATATATGTATGTCATCTACTTACTTCCATTCAAGACAATAAGGAAAGGAAAATAGCGTTCATGCGTACGTACGGACTACCGTCTCCATGAACGGTGTTTTTCATTTCATTTATCTATCTATTATATATATATATATATACTGAATATATATGATATATAAATCATATTTTATATTCTGGAAGTAAGTAAATCATGATATAAGTAATAATAATGTCAAGAACAACAAATCAAAACACCTACGATAAATGAAACGATTTTACCCAAAACGCTTCTTTAACATGGAATTTACAAAAGAACGGGTAATATAATGTCATAAGTGAACCATATATGATATCATAACAATGAATATGATTCTGTAATAAGTCAATAACATGATTTAAATCATTATACAGGAGGTTCAGACACTTACAAAGCAAGTCGGACCTAAGGTAAGGGAAATATCACAATCTCATTTTTATCCGAGATTGTTTATTCGTAAGTATTTACTGGGGTGTATTTTATCATCCACATCCATGTTCCCTCAATATGTAATATTGTTTCCATCCACTTACAATAGTTTAAATCCAATTTTACCCTTCGGTGAGTTTTTAGTAACGAATATGAAAGGAATCTTTTGTCGTTTTTTCGTACGAGGTACTTTTTGACTTTTCCGACAAAAGTACGAAGAATGTTTTTTTTAACTTATACGGCATGAATGGATTTTTAAAACATTATTTCCAAGAATCTTCCTTTAAAAGTTTTCAAGTTTATTTTTAATCAAATTCCTTTATTTTAAAGTGGTATGACATGTTATGAAAGAAAAAATGTTTTTGAAGAAGAAAGGATATTTTCCTCAAGAATGGAGTTCAAGTGTTTTATCAAAATTATTTTCCATCTAAGATAATAAAGGGTTCTGTTTTTATCCCTATTATTACATTGATTTTATCATGTTGTGATGGAATTATTTTTATGAATTCCTTTATCTTATATGAATTGATTTATGATGTCATGACATTTCAAGAATCCCATTTTTGTTACATGTGTTATGCGATGATGTATGTTTTATGATTATGTGGCACACATAAGAAAGGATTCATTATAAGATGGGTGGGACCTATATCTCCCTCCAATGCATTGGGTAAAGACTTTATATCTCATTAGATAGACATGGCTGGAACGGAAGGTTATTTCGGTTCAGTGATACAGGACTGAAACGAGGAGTGAACTCGGTTCAGAAAGGGACTTTGTCCACTAAGATAGTCTTGGCAATGAGTCATGACTAACAAGAAATGATTTTCCATGATTACGTGTGCATGCCACAAAGTTTCAAGTTTCATGTTATGATTATGGTGATATCATTTTCACTTCTATTATTTGTTCCATGTTAAGATACTATGATCTCTTTTGCAGGTTATGATTTTCAAAAAGATATGATATGATTTTTATTTCTTTTGTATACCCTTACTGAGCATTTGAGCACACCCTTTTATGTTTTCTTTTCCCCAGGATATAAAGAAAGGTTTTAGGTAAAAAAAAAGGGGAAGATCTTTATGGGAGATATTGGAGATCTTTCACCACGATTAGAAGATTACATTCCGAGTTTCCAAAGACACTAAACTATTACGATCCTTGTGTGTGTGTGTTTTTGTTATGTACTAAGTATTCCGCAAAAGTAATGTAAAGTCTATGTACGTCAGGCTTTGGGTCTCTACAGTTGGTATCAGAGGAAAGGTTTAGTCAACCTTTGGAAACTAGGATGCGAAAACGTTAGTGAGATCCCTAGAGATATTTCTAAGGTATGTCTAGGGATGTATCTAAGGTTAAGTATACGTATAGGTTATAGTCCTAGAATTGCGCTAACGATCTTCGAATTTAACCTAAGATGTTAGATATTGAGGGTACTACCCCTTTATTATGTTGTTTTCCCTAGCATGATTTTTGCCTCTCATACAATTCTTTTGGGGTTTTAGACGATGGTTGGAACCCGAAGGAACCGTGTTAATGCGGAATGTGATGGGCAATGCAATGATTGTCCCCCTGAGCAACCAAACGATATGGGAGCCGGAATGCAAAATCTTGTAGCCATGCTCACACAACTTTCTCAAGCTAGGAATCATGCAGGACTTCCAAACGAGCAAAGGAAGGAGCAACATTCTGTTGAATCCTTCATAAGGCAGCGTCCACCTTCTTTCAGTGGGTCTACTGATCCATTAGTTGCTGAACAATGGATTAGTACTACTGAAAAGATATTTTCAGTTCTTCAATGTTCTGAACATGATAAAGTCATCCTAGCAGTGTATCGTTTGGAAGGAGATGCTGATCAATGGTGGAATCTTATTAAGAATACGAGGCAAAGGGATGAAATTGTGTCTATGGAATGGGACGAGTTCAAGAACTTATTTTTCAATAAGTACTTCCCTCGTATTCTCCGAACAAAGATGGAGAAAGAGTTTCTTGAACTGAAGCAAAGGGACGATGAATATGTTGGTACCTATGAAGCAAATTTTACAAGACTTGCAAGGTATGCTTCTGGAATTATCATCCAACCTGAAAGTAAAGTTGATCGATTTTTCAGTGGCTTAAAACCAAGTCTTCGAAGGGCATTAGCTATAAAAGACTTCAGTAGCTATGAAGAAATTGTGCGTTGTGCTATCAAGGTAGAAATGGAAGTTGGTGTTACATATCCATCTCATGGTTTTGACAGGAAACGAAAGATGGAGTTCAAGGAGAAATCTCAGAATAATGGTGAAAAGAAGATGAATGTTTCCTTATGCACAAAGTGTGGAAAGAAGCATGGTGGAGATTGTCTTAAAGGGACTAGAAAATGTTTTAAGTGTGGAAAAGAAGGTCATCGAGCAGCTGAGTGTCGAAGTAATGGAAAAAGGGTTTCTAATGATGTGAATAAAGCAAACACTGCAGAGAACGCACCACCAACACTTCAATGCTTCAAGTGCAAGGAAATGGGGCATTATGCTAATAATTTCTCTAATCCAAGGGTTAGTGATGATCAACATGAGCAACCACTGAAGGCAAAGGAAAAAGGGAAATCACATGCGATCACTATTGGCAATGTTGAATATGACAACGATGTGGTGGAATGATTAAGTGTTTATGTAATGGGATTCCAAAATAATGTTGTATCATTGAGTATTGCAATATTTATTGATGTGGTATTCAAAGTGATTGAGATATTTTTTGGAAATATGATGATATGCGCATAATGAAGACGAGAAAATGAAATGTTTAATAGTATTCATGAGCTCATGATTGATATAAGGACTAAGTGATATCATGGTTTGAGTATATAGAATTTTGAGGATTTTGGTATGTGGAAAGTGTTAACTTTTAACTGCACTCATGTTTTCACTAAGGTATTCAAGAGAATACACGATTAAGGACTTTGAATGTTTGGAATGTGACCAACAAGACATATCTTATGATATGTGGGGATCAACGACTGTATTAAATCTCTGGTAATCGTTGTCACTATATTATGAGAGTGGACTGCAGTATTATGTATAAGCCTAAAGATTAGACTGGATTATGTTGGACATAAGTTAGTATTGTTTAAGGATAGAAGATTTTCGATATTATTGATGGGATGTTATAGTAACGTAGTTTTAGAAAAAGGAAAACCTGCAGGACGGGCGACAACCCATCGCTTCGGACAAGGCTGTAGGAATCGAACCCACAACCGAAGTGCGACTGGCCTTTATCGCCTACCACTGACCTACAGGAAGTCCCTGTTTAGTAGAAACTAGTTTTATTATATTAAGCAGTATGATATATGAAGTATAAGTCCATTTTAGGAACCATATATGATTAATCTCACTATAGATAGACTTATGCATATAATTTTTGCTAACCTTTTGTTTGAGACAGATGGAATGACCCGTCATTCTATCACATGATCTGCTAACACTTCATGAATAACAAATTCAACTTCATTTATTTAAGAGATGAAGTGGAAATTGTTCTAGGCACGAACAATAGTGAGATTGTACCAAAATAAAGAAAGTATTTATTCCAATTCAAATTTTCAACTTTAGGGAAATGATCTTGAAAACCAAAAATGTTGTCCTAGTGATCTTATACCTGATGAATCGGATGGTACCTTAGATCGTCACAAATTTATGGATTTGTGATTATTGGCTTTTCCATAGCCATGTTCTCTACCACTCTCCATCAGAACATGATGGTTAGATTTCTCTTCCATATCCATATTTTCACCTATGTGGAAACCCAATGATTAGTTTATTTGGGTAACCGTTACGTTTATACTTTTGTTTTTAAAGATTGGTTTTGATATTCCTTTTTACGATGTGGGTTTCTATTAAAGAAACTTTCAAATAGTAAACCATTTATAACCCCGACGAATTTCGAGGGCGAAATTCATTTTAAGGGGGGTAGAATGTAACAGCCCAAGATTTTATAAAAAAATATTCTTTTTAATTTTATTAATGTCTTGTGTTGTACGCTACACCAAAAGGAGCTTGCACAACACGCATCCTTGTCTTGCCTTGCATTACACGCAATCGCGACCTTCCTCGATAGCGTGTGTAATACGCAATACCGAGTTTCACTAAACAATGATGTGCTATTAAAATATTATTAAAACTAGCCGTTATGAATAGTAATAACCACTTTTTAAAATTCTGTAAATCTTATTTTTCAAAATGAACTTCATTCTTGGATTCGGAGTATCGAATTTAGCCTAAGGTGAAATTTTGGTACTTTTCGGATAACTTTCATATTCTGATGAATAGTGAAAAATTACTAAATTATAATTAAAAACAACTTTTTTAATCGAAATAATTAATAGTGGTAAATTATTAATTTGAGTGGTTATAAAGTATATTTAGAATATATTTTTACAATTTAATACAATGTTGGTCATTGGTTGTAATTTCACATTTAAACCAGACATAATCAAGTGTCAATCTTTTGATATATATTGTTTCCTAAAAACACGCTATTTATTTTAACAGCGGGATTTAATTATAAAATAAATTAATGCAACTTCTATGTTATGAATTTGGTAAAATAGATTTCATTTTTGAATTCGGAATATGAAATACAGCTTAGGATGAAATTTTGGCATTGTTCTGAAAAACATCAATTTTTGATGAATAGTGAAACTACTAAGAGGTAGTTAAAAAAAACTGAATTTTTCATAAAACTTAATTTTGCCGCTTCTGTGAATGGAATTTCGAAAATCCGAGAGACACGGTTAATATCAAGGACTGAAATGTGGTTCAATGAGATGAAAATAATTTTTTGGTGAATAGTAACTTTTTACTTTTTTACCGCGGTTAATAGTAAATAGGGTAACTAAGGGTAAATATGATATTACTATTACCCTAACACATGTCCTAATTCTATTGGAAAAGTGTAATTCGACCAAAAACAAACTTAGGAATAAAATATGACCATTTAGGCCCACTTGGATTAGATTAGGACATTTATTATTAATTTATTTAAAGAAAGGTTAAAATAGTTAAAATCAAAGTTTAATAAGTAAATCATTTTTAATATGGGGTTATACATAAGATAAATTCAACTATAAATATTCATTAGAAAGATAAAAAGATTTCCTACATAATGGTATTTTATTTGTAAATTTTAGACATCAAATAATTTAATTAATTTATGACACAAAGATGATGCAGTAATTATCTTATTTATGAAATATTGACATAATTGATGTTATAAACACCAAAATAAATGTAATTTGAGAATTTTTATGAATTCCACTAATTTTATAGGTTACTCTGATATATTAATGTTGATTTAATCAACTTGGTTCGAACATTTAATTCTGTTATGACTTTCACAAAAATCATATATCAAATAATGTCAAAATTGACACAAAATAGTTTTTAAATCAAATATTATATTATTAATTGTTATTTTATTCCTAAAAATCTGAGGTTCGTCCAAATGACTTAGATAAGGATATATATATTAATAATAAACAATTTGGGGTTCGTTTGGCATGTTATAGTAAGTTTATTAACCATATAGTGAAAGAAAACAAAATGAAATGGTAAAAGTTAAATTATTTAACTTAGAGTTAAATTTAATTGATAAGGTTAAAATAATATCCTAAACTTGTCTAAATTCTATTGGTTGATAGGATTTAGACCCCTTCCCACCTTATCTTCGAAATAAGACCCTTTGGAACCATTATAAACCGATTTTGACTTTAATATAAAATAATATTTTGAGATATTCCTAAGGTGCCCCTCTCCTCCCTTATAAAAGGACACCTCCTCCCCCTCCTCCTCACACCAATTTGAGAACTCAAGCTCGTCCAACCCCTGCCAAAATCTCTTCTCCACTTCCCTAGCAACATCCTAGAGGTTCTGGTCTTCCTCAAAGACCAATTCTAGTGCCCTAAGAGGAGGTCTCAAAGAGGCACTTCAAAGAAGAGGTAATTACCGTTACCAATTCTTTCATCTTTATTTCTTCTTCCACTTCTTCTTCTTATGTTGTTTCATTATGAAGTAATAACATCAGTATCACTCATATACTGATATGTTATTATAAGTATGAAACAACCCTATTTCACCATCTATCCATCCTACGGAAAAATAAATCACCGCGCGTGCGTACGTACGGAATACCGTCTCCACGCCGTGGTGTAATCTATTTTCCACCACCACCTTACATGGATGGGTATAATGGTGTAAAGAATAACTATACATAGTTATTACAACATCATATTGATTCTGATATATTGTATAATCCACTTCAATTCAATTCAATATTTATAGAAATGATATCATCGCTCGTGCGTACGTACGGACTACCGTCTCCACGACGCGATGAGATTCATTCTCCATGTTAACCATTTAAGAATAATTATAAAGTATATATAAGAAATAATAATGAAATATATGACATTATAAAGCTACTGGATTTATGTATATATATATATGTATGTCATCTACTTACTTCCATTCAAGACAATAAGGAAAGGAAAATAGCGTTCATGCGTACGTACGGACTACCGTCTCCATGAACGATGTTTTTCATTTCATTTATCTATCTATTATATATATATATATATACTGAATATATATGATATATAAATCATATTTTATATTCTGTAAGTAAGTAAATCATGATATAAGTAATAATAATGTCAAGAACAACAAATCAAAACACCTACGATAAATGAAACGATTTTACCCAAAACGCTTCTTTAACATGGAATTTACAAAAGAACGGGTAATATAATGTCATAAGTGAACCATATATGATATCATAACAATGAATATGATTCTGTAATAAGTCAATAACATGATTTAAATCATTATACAGGAGGTTCAGACACTTACAAAGCAAGTCGGACCTAAGGTAAGGGAAATATCACAATCTCATTTTTATCCGAGATTGTTTATTCGTAAGTATTTACTGGGGTGTATTTTATCATCCACATCCATGTTCCCTCAATATGTAATATTGTTTCCATCCACTTACAATAGTTTAAATCCAATTTTACCCTTCGGTGAGTTTTTAGTAACGAATATGAAAGGAATCTTTTGTCGTTTTTTCGTACGAGGTACTTTTTGACTTTTCCGACAAAAGTACGAAGAATGTTTCTTTTAACTTATACGGCATGAATGGATTTTTAAAACATTATTTCCAAGAATCTTCCTTTACAAGTTTTCAAGTTTATTTTTAATCAAATTCCTTTATTTTAAAGTGGTATGACATGTTATGAAAGAAAAAATGTTTTTGAAGAAGAAAGGATATTTTCCTCAAGAATGGAGTTCAAGTGTTTTATCAAAATTATTTTCCATCTAAGATAATAAAGGGTTCTGTTTTTATCCCTATTATTACATTGATTTGATCATGTTGTGATGGAATTATTTTTATGAATTCCTTTATCTTATATGAATTGATTTATGATGTCATGACATTTCAAGAATCCCATTTTTGTTACATGTGTTATGCGATGATGTATGTTTTATGATTATGTGGCACACATAAGAAAGGATTCATTATAAGATGGGTGGGACCTATATCTCCCTCCAATGCATTGGGTAAAGACTTTATATCTCATTAGATAGACATGGCTGGAACGGAAGGTTATTTCGGTTCAGTGATACAGGACTGAAACGAGGAGTGAACTCGGTTCAGAAAGGGACTTTGTCCACTAAGATAGTCTTGGCAATGAGTCATGACAAACAAGAAATGATTTTCCATGATTACGTGTGCATGCCACAAAGTTTCAAGTTTCATGTTATGATTATGGTTATATCATTTTCACTTCTATTATTTGTTCCATGTTAAGATACTATGATCTCTTTTGCAGGTTATGATTTTCAAAAAGATATGATATGATTTTTATTTCTTTTGTATACCCTTACTGAGCATTTGAGCTCACCCTTTTATGTTTTCTTTTCCCCAGGATATAAAGAAAGGTTTTAGGTAAAAAAAAGGGGAAGATCTTTATGGGAGATATTGAAGATCTTTCACCACGATTAGAAGATTACGTTCTGAGTTTCCAAAGACACTAAACTATTACGATCCTTGTGTGTGTGTGTTTTTGTTATGTACTAAGTATTCCGCAAAAGTAATGTAAAGTCTTTGTACGTCAGGCTTTGGGTCTCTACATTGGTGGTTTTGAAATCTTATAAATTAATTTTCATCAATAATTTTTATGAAATTATTTTTAATTTAGACCATTTATTATATGTTTAATCAATTTTAATGTTTGTTTATATTCATATAAAAAGTTTATATTTTACATTCTTTCAAAAACACAAACTTGGAACATTTTTAATATTCAATTAGGTGGTTTTGAAAGCTTATAAATTATTTTTCATCAACATTTTTATGATTTTTTTTATTTTCAACAAATTATTATATTTTTAATCCATGTTTTATGTTCCATTTATATTGGAATTATAGTTTATATTTTATAGTCTTTTAAATCCACACACTTGAAACAGAATCTCACATCAGAAATGTAGAATGTTTTGTGCAGGAATGAGAGAACCTGAATCCCACATCATAAATGTAGAATGATTTCCAGGGAAAGTCCTATTATAAAAGGGATCCATGGATGGGGGTTTCTGTCAGAATTCAAAATACACACTACTGTAAGGTTAATACTATTGGATATTAAATATCATATAAATTCTATTAATTTTTTTTATTATTTATATATATTTATAAACAAAACAAAATAAAATAAAAATAAAAATAAAAATAATTAAATATATATAAAAGAATATTTAACATAGTAAAAAAAATTAGGTGAAAGGAGGAATCCCTACTGCCTCCTTTTAAGCATATTTTTAAAAATATTTTTACCCTATACACATTTAAAAAATATAATATATATATATATATATAAGAAAACCATCTCCAAATAATATTTTGGTAACTCGTATGGTTTCTTCATCTTTGTCTAATGATCAAAAATTAATTGTTTTACGTAGACTTCCATTTGATCTTTTTAGTACCCACAATCACTAATCTTGAAAAATAAGGGTTTTTGAGAAATTCATCCATCATTGACATTAATATGTGTCATATTAAAAATCTATCCTGTATTCCTTAGACTGTTTGGTTTAGAATATTTAGGGTACCAAAATAGTTAAAAAAAAATTACATAATACATATCTAGAAGGATTACCACCTATAATACCGATTTTTGGTATGAGATTAAATCAATCAGAGATGCTAAATATATTTTAATTTAAAATGGTATATCTTGTGGTCACTTAGCTCACAACAAAATTCTTCATAGAAATTGTGTATGGATTTACAGTATACTGTTATAAGCTTCACGAAATGTATAATATCCATAATGGTAACTTATTGGAGTTGATGTAAGTCGAAATCATGATGGGTTGTATACCACATTTTTATGGTCACTTAAAATGAATTAGTGGTAGCTTATAATATCTTGAGGTAGGTACTGTAAGTGATGATGGATAAAATCCATGCTTGAAGTACTACTAGACTAGTCTGAAGAAGAAGATATAGAGGTGTTGTCAACAAAGTTGAACTATAGAGGGTGGCCGTTCACACTATGGAAAGAATGGTTCACTATAGATATGGAAAAGTAGAAGTGGCCATTTCATGTGTCTCCATGTGGTCATGGAGGTATGGTGTTGGGTGATGTGTTGTTGTGGAGAAGCTAATGCTGAAGCACTACAGGTGATGGTAGCCAAGCTAATGCTTCTCAAATTGGAAAAAGAGAAGAGGTTGTCATGTGCAGAGAATTTCTTCATAGGATGAGTTTCTCCTATAGTGCATAGTTGCACAAACCGACTTCCATGGAATCTGAAGATGTGCTACAAAGCCGATGTGCACAAAAATGAAGTATGGAGATGGAAAATAAGATAAATAATATATACCAAACAGACACACAAATAAAAAATTATCAAATAAAAAAATTATCAAATAAAATATTTTCAATAAAGATTTCTAAATAAAGGGATTTAAATATAATATATAAATAAAGGGGTTTTCAAATATATCAAAACAAATTAAAAATTTCAATACCAACAATATTCTCTTCTTTGTAAATTGTAAAACTAAACTTTTATTTAAAAAACCAAATCCCCCCTTTAAATATATCAAAAATATAAAAAATAAAATCTCTGAAACATTATCTAAATTTTTTTAATAAAAAATTTCATTTAATATGATTTATAACTTGTCTTGAATAAATAAAACATGATCATTCTAAAATACCAAAAAATTAATTTCCTTTAAGAGTTTGAAAACCAACTCCTCCTAAGTTTAGAATATAATATATCTAATTATAAACAGATCAAAATATCAAATTCTATTGTCAATAATATTTGAAACATTTTATAGAATAAAATTTATGTAAACAAGTTGGAATGAGTTTAAATAAATTATTCAATCCAAGAAATTTATCTTTATTTTCTTTGACAAAAAAATCAACTTTGTGAGAATCAAATAAATTTGAGAATTTTTTAAAATTTTGAACCAATTTAGAATTTAAAATTTCAGATATTCATCCTAATTTTAAACTAGGAAAAACTAAATTGTAATGAATAAAATAATATTAGATGTTATTGAATACTTCCCTAAATCAGGATTGTTCGAAATTATATTTCAAAGAACCACTATAAGATACAAAATATTTAAAGTAATAGGTGGTTAACTAATTTAAAAATTAAAAATTCTCAAAACTAATTTGTAAAATCATGTTGATATAAAATAATAAACAAAACATGATTTATTTCCCACAACTTAAATCAATTATTAAAAAAATATTTCAAACAAATTAATCAAAACTAAAATCTATATATACTATCTATTTGAAAATTGTTTTAAAACATTAATATCAACATATTAATTGATTTTTAAAACTAGTGGTGACTCCACCTAAATTCATGATACTCAATAAATACTAAAACTATCGTTATAAGAAATATAAACATATTAATAGCATATATAAAACTGATATTTTTAACTAAATAAACTACAACGTGCTTACTTTCTAAATAAATAAGTTAATGTACTTGCCTAAAATCCATAAATTAAAATAATCAGCATAAAAGATATTAGATATTATGAATTCCATAATAATAGTTTATCAAACAATGTAGATTATGCATATTGGGGAATAAAAAATACTTACTTGGTCCTTGTGACCAACTTAGATCTAATGAGATTTTAGTAATATCCTTTTGGTACCCAAGTTGTATTTGATTCAGTTGAATTTATAGTAGATCTTTTGGCCACCCAAATAGATTTCAAACAAATAATATGTAGTATATCTAAAAATAAATTCTTAGATACAAAAGTTTTAGTATGACCATAACATTAAGTAAATCTCAAAGGTCATTCATTGACATGATGCACTTTCATTCTATATTTGTATCATGTGACACAAGAAATAATTCCTTCTGAGATTTCAACCAAACTTTTTTCATTCAGGTTTAGTGAAAAGTTGTTATAACCAAATCCATCCTTGTTATAGTTTGGATTCATCATAGACATCATTTTATCATATTTCACTTTTCCTTGAACACAATTAGATATGATTTTTTTAAGATTAAAAAGTTCCCTTTTCAATTCCATAATCTCTTTTTTTGAATAGATTCTAAATCAGTATAGACTTTATCATTAGTACCAGAAGGTTCATTTCTTAATTTCATAGATTCTCACTTATTTTTATTACATTCATTATCAACTTTATTTAAATCACACAAGATTGAGTTAAACCTTATTTCTCGATCCTTTTTATTTACATCCAGAAAATCTTTAATGCTATCATTTTCTTCTTTTAGTTTGAACATCTTAGAATCAAAATTCTTTTTATATTCTTAATTTTAGGAAACATAGTTATTGAAATTATCAGATTCCACTTTTAGTCTCTCATTTTCATTCATCAAATTAATATTTTTTACCTTTAAATTCTCTATTTCTTTGAATCAATTTGATAATATCATTTCTTAATTAATCATTCTCTTTTTGAAATTATTTTATAGTAGAATTCATAAAATCATCATCACAATTGTAATCTGAATCAGTTTTTTTTCGCATTCACTTATTTCACTATGATCAACATTTACAAGAGTTATTAATTGAGTAAAGAATGGGTCAGTTACCCAATATTGTACACCCATCAGATAAAGGCTACCTATTTTGTTTTCACTTCTCGATTCACTACTCGAATCAAAGCTGTATAAGAAATATCATTCTCCTAATAAAGATTGATTTTCTTTTATTATTTGATCATTTTAATTTTTTGAATGTTTCATTTTCTGGTAATTATTTTTGATGTGAAATTTATTCTGAAAATCACAAAACATAAGATCTGAAACTTCATTATTCTTGTTAAGATTACCTTTCATGTATTATGTTTCATTCTTCCTTCTGAACTGATCCTTAAAACATTTATTTTTCTTATATTTGAAAAAATTTCTGCTTATTTGAGCCACATCCTTATCACTTTTCTAGGACCCAGGTCTATAAGAGTTACATAATACATTTATGTTTGCCTTAAAATAAATAGATTTCTTCCTTATAGACTCATCTTCAACAATGTTTGTCAACTCAAGTTCATACTGCAACAAATAACCGATTAGTTCATCTATAGTATACTCTTTAAAATTCTTACATCCATCAATCTCCACATTCTTCACATTCCATCATTTTGGTAATTCTCTTAACACTCTTTCAACTAGAGATGTGTTATCTAGTAATTCACCAAGTGAACTCATACCGTTTTTAATTATTGTAAACTAATTAAACACCTAGTTCATCAATTCATATTCTCTCGTCTTGAAATCTTGGTATTCTACTCATAGAATTTACAACTTGGTTCTTTTAAGATTGTTTGTCTCAGAGTGTGTAACTTGTAGAATTATCCAAATGTCATAGGCTATCATACAAGCTGAAACATGGATATAAACACTTCAACTTATAATAGTGCACAAAATATTTTTTACTTTGTAATTTAATACATAATTTACAATATAATTACCTAAAAGTGTTTGTGGATCGAATTTGGAAAGCTCATATGGTTTCTCCATGATTTTCCAATGATCCACACTTAACTGTTTCAAGTAGTATTCCATTCGACCATTTTAATACCTAAAACCTATTCTATAAAAAATGGGATTTTTGAGGAATCCATCTATCATTGGAATTAATACCCTCCACCTTCAATAACTAAACATTATTCCTTAGACGGTTAGGTCTATGATATTTAATTTATCACTATAGTTAAAAAAATGAACCTATATCTAGAAGTATTACCAACTCGGATACTAATTGTTTGGTATGAGATTAAAATAATCAGAGATGCTAACTGTCTTTAAGGAACCACCCAATGATACCAAACAATGGACTGAGATAGATGGAAATTTAATAAAATTGTGGTGAATAGTATTTTAAAAATTTTTATAACAAATAATCAATCATAGTTTTTTATTGAATAATCAACAATGCAGTGCGATGTTCAAGATTCAGTGTGGTAAAAATTAAAAAACAAACACAATATTTTCATAGTGGTTCAGATCACTAAAATCTTGGTTCAGTATTCAATCTTCTCTACTTGGTGAGAAGATTTGTACCCAATAAGAGTAACTCACTTTTAAAGGTATGATAACCTGTTTGTATACTCTTCATTTTACAATATTCTGAGGAACATCCCTAACTTTTTAAAGGATTCATAAACTAGTATGGTCTAACTTTGTTTGGGATCCAAAACCCAATAAGACCTAACTTTTGTTTTGGGAATAACAACCAAAGAACCTTCCTTTTGGTTTGTAGAATAACCAAATAATGACTTTCTTTTGATTTGGAAAATAATAAACAAACACTAAAAATTAAAAATAGATTAAATAAAAATAACACAAAGAAAACCATAAAATAATGAATCCAGTAGGGATCAAAAGATATTGAAAATGACGTGTCTTGATGATATTTGATCACTTTAGTTGTAAATAGCTAAACGTAGAAGTTTCTTTTTGATCAAATTAATGGAAAATTAGTCATGGAAGAGCTTCGTCAAGTATTAATAAAATTGTTCTTATTGTCAATTATTTAAAAGTTCATCATGTATTTCACACTGCATTCCTACCTCTCTATTTATCAACTAATCATAAATGGTCATATTAGTTTATCTTTACAAGGGAGTTTCCTAATCCCATCACCTCTATACAAAAATGAGAAATATTTAAAATACAAAAATAAGTCATTAACAATTAATAATTTGTGTGTATTCGATATAATTTCTACTCATTTAAATCCATGCATTATACTTATCAATAAAAATTCCGATATTATCATTATAGTAAATGAGAATTCTTAAAATATATAAAAAGATAAAAATCACTCACATAAACTTTTTGTAATTCAATAATTCAAAAAGTATGAAAACATAGTATAAAATCAAAATTATGATTTCCATAATAATTTAAATGATATTTTTTATTCAAAGGTTTATAGAATATTCTTTATAATAAATAATTAGTTTACAAAAAAAATTAAAATTAAAATATATTAAATAAACTAGTAGCTAATAATTTTATAAAAATATCCATAAAAAAGAATATGTTATAAAATATAAATTTTTGAAAAATAAACAAAGCTAAGTACATATTGTATGGGGCATAATCCATGTGGTTCGTATACTTACTGTGGAACTGAAGCGCATAGTCGGTATCTTAATACTGTGAACAAAAAGGTCATGCGGTCATTTACATGTGGTATATTGGTCAATTGGTCAATTTGAAATACTCATGTGGTCACTTATAAAAAATAGTTATGCAATCACTAGTAAAAATATTATAGTCACTTAATTTTACCTCTATAGTAACTTTAAATGTTACCACATAGTAGGTATAGTATAATTTTTGATCACTTATCTCATACTAAAACCCTATACTGAAATAATATATGGATTTGTGGTAGGTTTCTATAAGACTCATGGTAGGTATAATCTCCTTCATGGAAACTCAAATTCACGGTAGGTTTCATAACACCTCTTCATGATCACAAGAAATGAATTTTTAGTAGCTTCATATAACTTATGGTAGGTAATGTAACTGAAGATGAAGAGCAGCCGTGATTGATGCTCTTGCAAACTGGTCCAAAGGAAGAGTTGTAGAGGTATCATTAGTGAAGTCAAACCCGAGAGGGAGGTCGATCGCATAATGGAAAGAAAAGTGAATTGTGGATATGGACAAGGAGAAGAGGGTGCTACACGAGTTGCTATTATAAGAGATACACATGGTCATGGAAATATTTCATTTGGTGATGCACAGTTGTGGAGGAGTAGATGGTGAAGCACTGTAGGTGGTGATGATGAAGATGTGATTGCTCCAACTATAAAAGGAGAAGAGGTTTTATAGGCATGAAGGACAAGTTCATAGGATGAGCTGCTCAAATAGTGCATGGGCACACAAACCAATTTCAATGGATTCTAAAGATCAACTGCTAAGTAGATGAGCACACAGATGGAGGATGAAGATGGAAGAGAAGATCAATAATATATACTATATATATACATATATCAATATATATATTTAAAATACATAAAAATAATATAAAATATGGATTATTAGAATTATAACATTTGAAAAGTAATTAAACAAAATTAAAATCTCTCGAATAACATTTAAAATTATTATCACATATGATAATGAATTAAAACAGTGACACGATCAACATTAATGAAAAAAATGTTTACATTATGTAGAACACTAATACCTAAACAAAAGATCACGTGTGAGAAGATATTTTTTTTAAAAAATTACATATATTAATTAAATTATGAAAATTTAATGTTTTAGACAATATAAAAGTTTATAAAATTTAAAATTAAATGCAATAAAACATTAAATCCAAAAATATAAATCTTAATAAAAATAAACATTGTCAAATAAAATATTCTCAGTAAATATTTTTAAATAAATGGATATAGAAATAATATTTAAATAAAGTAGTTTTGTAATTTTAAATATATATATATATATATATATATATATATAAAATTCCCAATACTAATAATATCTTTCCTTTTGTAAATTGAAATACTAAACATTTATTTTAAAACCCATATTCCCCCCCTTTTGAAATTTATCGAAAATATAAAAAATTAAATATCTAAACCATTATCTAATTTTTTTTAACAAAACTAGTCATTTTACATGATTTATAACTTTTCACAAAAAAATAAACATTATCTTTATTGCATACAAAAAAAGATAAAATATTTTTTTAAGGTGATGAAAAACAAACTCCCCCTAAGATAAGCATCTAATATAACTAAATAAAAACAAATCAACAAATCAAATTATATTGTCAATTGTACTTAAAACCTTTTATAGAATAAAACAAATATAATCAAGTTGGAATTAGTTTAAACAAACGATCCATTCCATGAAATTTATCTTAAATTCATGAAAACAAATATCCTTTGATAGAATCAAATCAATTTGAGAAAAAATTGATAATTTCAACTAATTTATAATTTCAAATTTCAAATATTCAGCCTCATATTAAACCTGAAAAAACATAATTCACTAGTTCATAAAAGGTGTTTTACATCATTTTTTTGAGTTTTTAACATCTGTTAGCTCACGCCGTGGTTATATGAGACATAATAAATATGTTTTTTACATCAATTAATAAAAAACTACATAATAAATACCTTTTTCACATTAGTTTTATAAAAACTAACATAGAAAATACATTAAATCTATAATATTAGCTTGGTTTTTCATTTCATTTTTCATACAACTTCAATGAAAGAACAAATATTTTATATTTTTCACATCAGTTATTAAATATCCGATGTAAAAAATACATTTTAAAAATTAAAATGTATAATTGATTTCCATCAATATAATAACATAACCAGGACAATAACATCATCATTAAAAATCTAGAAAATAGTCACGTATTCAAATCATTTTAACAGTACAATTTGAAATTTAAACTTTAAAATAAATTAGAAAATGATAGAAAACCAATGAAACCTATGAAATATTCTACCCATTCTCTTGGTATTTGATTCAACTCTTGTGATTTATAATGATAGGGGTCATCCAAAAACATAAAATTTAAAATAAATTATTTAACATGTATTATTAATATAATTATAAGGTAAATTAAAGGAAATTAAAAAATAAAACATAACCTTGTGGAATTTTGTAACCACTCTGATTGAAACAATATCAAAAATAAATCTTAATATATAATATCCACATTCCTTTATTCCTCCTTGATGATGAAAATTCTATTTTAAAAATTATTTTTTCTATTAAAAATAACATTAGAAAAACTTTGATCCCAAAAATAGTAATTATAAATGAAAAGTCACCTTTTTTACACATTTTATATTTGCGCTACTCTTTCATATTTCCTCTCTAAATTAATCTCATGACCTGTTTGATAATGATATGTATGAAATAAAAGTAAAGGTCATTATAATATAAAATTATTCAAATAACTAGACATATATGTTTAATACTTGGAATATTTTTTTTCACACTTCACCAAGTATAGAACACAACTAGTAAGTCATTATCTATCTAAGAAAAAAACACCTAACATCCATTGAACACTAATAAAAAAAATATAATATGAGTTTTTATTAATGTAATAGAAATTACACTTTATGAAATATTTTTTTCATAGCCATCAAGATAAGGAAGCATCTAATAATGAATTGCATTACTTTGAAATATTTTGGCAATATATGTTATTCATTCTTCATATGTCATTGTTATTGTTATTGGTGAAATAGAACATGATTCCATAAATCCATATAATGATGTATTTTCATACTACATACAAAGTGTATAATGATATCTAATACAAAAAAAACATAAGAATTAAGTTTCAATAAATTAAAATATCTAGAATTTATACGATTATAAACATACATGAAATAGACTTGAATCAATTTGATGCCTAAAAATCACTTGTTACAAGCATCATGATGAAGTTATTTTAAATCATCACATTTAGTTGGTACACCCAAATGTTAACATCCATTTCCAGATCATAATCCTCCAACAACAAAATAAATATGTCAATAATATATCAAGTGAAAAAGAAGCAGTATCTAAAATCATAGAAGTTAGTACTTTTTGTTGTCTATACAATATATCTTTACCTTTAAATACTTCCTATAAAAAATATAAATATATAAAATTTAAAATGGTAAAAAATTTTAGACTATAATGAAATAAAGGATATAATCTATAAAACCTAATTCATAATTTTTGGGACAAGTCTATATGTTCAAACTAAAAAATGGTCGATACATTGTCCAAATGTAGTGACATCATCTCTAGGAAATGGTATTATTGATGATCTATCTATAATATCACGTAAAATTACCATAAGTTTCTCTATATGTTGATGATGAATAGTATCCCCAATATAATTTACAATTCCATATGCAACAATATAATGTCGGGGATCCCCAACATATAACTCACAATAAATGGGAATATGTGGAGGAGGAGTTCGGTAGTTGGATAAGCTAGAGGAGGTGGGGAGTATGATCTATGGGTTGAGGTGAAGGAGTGAGATTTGCAATATGAGGTGGAGTGGAATACGTAGACTAAAACTATTTTTGTATGTATGAAAATATCGAATGTACAAAAGCTCTGATCCTAAAATCCATAATCTCACCCATATCTTTAACTTTAACTTCCAAAGATTCTATTTTTCATTTATATACATCTCCAATTGAAGATTATCTTGAACTAATAAATTGTTTTTTATCGATACACTTGTCATGCATCCTCATACGTGACCCAGTTTTTTGAGATTTCCTAATGCAGTAGCTTAAATATCCTTCCTACCCTCAGGTATTAAGGTCCCTTTATTTTCTTCTACTCATGTGATTCCTGTATAGAATATTTGAAAAATTAATCAATGAATCACATTATATAAATATTTTAATTAAATTAAATAACATAAATATATTAAATAAATTACAATCCCTTCAGCTACATTCCTTTACTCTTTCATAAGATATTGACCCTTTTTGATTATTCAACCCCTCTTTCATTTTTCTAGTCTATATGGGGGAAGGAGAGCCAACCACTACTGATTCTGAAAAGTCTGCTCTCAATTTTTTGAAAATATTCAACCATCACTTGTTCTTCCAATAACACATACCCTCCCTGAGATAAATTATGGGGGAATACATTTTTGGATTAGATCTTCTAATGATATATCCTCATTAGCTATAAATTATGAATAAAAAATATTTAATATGATCATTAATATAAAACAAAATTCTAAAATCTAACATTACACTTACAAAAAATGCTTCTTTCTATCTACTTTCAACAAACCACTTCCGTGTATATTCATCTTGATAAGGATATATATAACATGGTCTTTTATTTTGACATCCCCTAAAAATGAAATCTCTTGCGAGGGTTGATTTAAAATCCATCCATTTGCTTGCATGTAAATCTAAAAATTTATTAACGACATCTCTAGTGTTATTTATATCATATGTCTTCTGTTAAGGAGTGAAAAAAAACTTATATTCATAAAAAACATTCATGATAAGTAAAATAATAAAAAATGATCTTACCGAAATCATCTCCCATAAATGTGATATTGTTTCTTTTTCAAAAAATTTCAAATAAAGAATCAAAATAATATCTTTGAACGTGTTTTTCATTGAAACAAAATTCATAAACTATTTTGAATTTGGACCACTAGGAATATTAGAATCCTCAAATTGAACTGATATACTTCGGTGTCAACTATGGGAAACTGATAATTTTGGTATACGTGTGGAGACACATTCTAAAAAACTAGATGTATTGTTTTCCCCTATAGAAGTAGATGTCTCATGTGTAGAAGGATGAGGAGGAACCTCAGAAGCATGGGAACAGGCCTCCACATAATCTCTAGGTGACTTAGATATTTCATCTTCATCATCCTATAAATAAAAGATACAAAATATTAGTAGAAAAATATAAAAAACCAACTATTAAATATAAATTTAAATAAAAAAGGAAAAATTATATAACAAAATGTATACTAAACTAAACACATTTTTTTTAGATTTGTTAAAGAAGTTAACAAAAATGATAACATGATTATTGAGAGGTGGTTGAAATGAAATAAATGATGAAAAATAAATCTAACATTTACATAAACATTTGAATAATTTTTTTAAAAAAGATATAAACAAAAAAACATTAATTGAATCATGGAGAGAAAAACATTTAAAATTCTTCATATTTAAACATTTCAACTTATTCATATTTAATAATTGAAAAAAATTCAACTTCATATTTAAAATTTATGAATTTAAAAACATTTAATCCTTTTAACATTTAATAATTTTAAATTAAGAATTGAAAATCATTTAAAAATTTCATGTTTTTGAATAATTGAAAAAAATTTCAACTTCTTCATATTTAAACATTTCAATCATGGAAAAAATATGTCGTTGTTTGGAACATTTCATTTAGAAAATTTCAGGAAATAAATAAGTAAAATAACATAGACACAATGCAAACAAAAAAATAACTAAAAAACAACTATTTATAACACCAATTTATCAAATTATTATTTAATAAAAACATAATCTAAAAGAAATTACTCATCAATTAAAAAGTAACATAGATATTTGAATAATCAGAACTAGAAATAAAATTATCAAAGATAAGGATATATAAATGAAAAATTGGAACATAAAATAAAAAATAAAATAACATGGACTCATTAAAAACAAATAAATAAACACAAACTATAAATTTATCCTGGAAGAAACACTATTGAGAAGTTAGCACCAAATGAAGAATGCATAGAGAGACCAAAAGTGGTGACCAATGATGGTTGATGGTAGATAGTTGTGGTGAAGGAAAAATGAAAGATATTCAAGGCCACCATATCAAATAATGAAGATATTCGAGGCCATAGATCTAAGAATAAAGATATTTGAGTCCATATATCAAAGGATGAAGAGATTCAAAGCCATGGGTGGAAGATGAAAGAGGTAGGGTTTTATTGTGTGAGAGAAAATTGAAGTCTATCAAGTGAATAATTAAACCATAATGAGGGATCTTAAAGTTATTTTTAAAATTTAAAAGGTTTTTCACATCAGTTAATAAATAACTAACATCTAAAAGATGTATGTTTTATCATTAATGTCAGTTATTTGATAAAAATTATGAAAAATATGAATGTTTTATATTCCATATCAGTTATTTGTTAACCATTTTAAAAAAAATATTAGAAAAAATGAATTATCTACCAGTGATTGTAATGCATAAAATAATTTTATAATTTATTGAATACTTCCCCAAATCACGAGGGTTCAAAATTATATTTCACTGAACCAAAACATGAATTCAACTATTTAAAGAAATTTGTGGTTGAATATTTTAACAGTAAAAACTTCCAAACTCTAATGTGTAAAATCAAGTAGATAGAACATAATAAACAAAACAATATTTCCATCCCAAAACATAAATCAATTATTAAAAAATTATTTCAAACAGATTAATCAAAACTGAAATATGCATATACTTACTCTTTGAAAATTGTTTTAAAAATTAAATATCAATATATTAATTGATTGAAAAAGGGGAACTCCCCATAAATTCATGCTACTATAAAAATACTAAAAAAATCTTTATATGAAATATAAACACATAAAAAATATATATAAAACTAAAATTTTTAACGAAATAAATTGAAACCTACTTACATTCCAAAACCAGTAGATGTTTATGTACTTGCCAAAAATCCTGAAATTAAAATAATCATTTTAAAAGATAATATATATTATGCATGTCAGTATACCAATTTATGAAACAATATAGAATATGCTTGCTGGACAAGGAAAACACATACCTAGGTATGGTGACCAGCATAGGTCCAATGAGATTTGAGTAAATTCATTTTGGCACCCATGTGGTATCTAATTCATCCGAATTGATAGTAGATAATTTGGCCACCCAAAAAATTTCAAACATTTATTTTTTGGGTATATATGAAAATAAATTTTTAAATAAAATAGATTTACTATGACCATGGATCAACCCAAAATTTTATCAATGAAATTTATCCCTTCTAAAAGTAATTTCATATAGTATAAATCTCATATAATCACTTATAGACTATAATAAAAACTCTTTAAATAGATAAATATTGAAATAAAAATAATTTCTAGAAGATAAAAAACTAATACCAATGAAATAGTAACTTGACCTTAAGAATAGTAATACGACCCTTATGAATAATAAACTGGCCAAATGAATAATAGCCTCACCCATGAAATTATAAACAAAATTTAGGCATCTTATAAGTGAAAATATGATATAATTATATCATAGTATAAGTAAGTAAATAT
Organism: Viscum album; assembly: GCA_963277665.1. Taxonomy (NCBI): domain Eukaryota; kingdom Viridiplantae; phylum Streptophyta; class Magnoliopsida; order Santalales; family Viscaceae; genus Viscum; species Viscum album. The sequence goes on from OY728128.1 coordinate 334,098,500, forward strand.
TTAAATAATTATTAATTAAGTGTTGGTATTTTTATAAGTCATAATTATTAATTACTGAAGGACCCTGAAACACCCTAAGAGGGGAGGGGTGAATCAGGGTGTCATCTTATTCTTTTAAATCGTGTACCATCTAGATCCTCTATGAACTGCCCTTCTCAACTTACTTCCCTACTACGAGTACTAATTCACTCCTTCATGTACCATCCTTCTCTGCGTAATACCTTTCTCCACCACGTACTATGAATGAAACCTGTGCGAACCACAATCTCTTCCGCATAATGTTTTCCTTACACATATGATTCTCTCTGCATACCATCTTCTCCTCCACCTACCACTTCAGACATCACCAAATTTCATCCCAAAATTTTAATCTACAATCTCCTCCCTTAAAAAAGGGGATTAATAATCGTTAAATAGTCATGTAACTCTGAAAATTTTGTTAATTTGATTTATCCGAATTTTCAATGTTGGACAATCTTTATTTTAAATATAACTTTATCTAAGTACAGTTAGCCTCTACTATATACTGTAATCCTCTGAAAAATGAACCATTATCGCATACCATAAAACTTCTGGGTACCATATGTATGTTGTTCCATGTATTTCCTCTCTTCACCATGTACCATTGTTGCAAACCATTTTCAGCAGCATTTCGCATACTACGCCCATTCATCACTTACCGTCTCTGCCAAATCTTTCCAGTTCTATGCATTATTCAACATATATCACACCTTAACCACATACCACATGCCTTCACCATGTACCATTAACCTTTACCACATTCCGCATGACTTCACCGAGTACCATTACTGTGAACCATTACCAAACTCTTGATTTTTGAGGCCCAAAAAAATTGGCAAACACTGGGAAACTGCGCCACCTTCAATACTACATTTAGCCTCAAACACATGAATCTATTGTTTTTAATATCTCTAGTCATCCTTGTTAGTGTTGATAGAAAATAGAATCCAACATTTATTATTATAAATGAGAAGCCTTGGTTCCATTAATCTCTCTATTTGGGTTTGTTGGCAATCTCTAGATAAATTCACCAACGTGTCAACCACGATCAAAACAAATACTTTCAAGAAACAATTCTTCAATAACTCTATGTCTACATGAGTAATTCTCAGTAAAGAAAATAAGAGACATGACATGAATTTTATTCTCATCCTTTTATTTTCACCACATAGTTTCATTTATGGGTTTTTCTATTCTTCATATTTTGCATAACCAGAAAACAATAGAAAACATTCCATTGAATTTATCCATTCTCTCCCATTGGAAATAAACCCAATGAACCAAATCTTAACTTGTAGAGTTAAAAAAACAAGCTCCCCCTGGATCGTATCTTCCCCATAAACCTACATCATTTCCACAAATAGATTAATAATAGTTAAAACAACTAGGGAGGGGGGAATATCTTAACATCCTTATGCACTGGGAGGCGGCTGAACACAGAGGTTCAATTGTGTTTCTCAAACACAACCACTGACAATGGATTGGGCATAATGTCAACCAATTGATCATTAGTTCTCACATGGTCTATATTGATCATGCCTTGTTCAACTTTTTCCTTGATGAAGTGATATCTGATTTCAATATGTTTCATATAAGAATGATGAACTAGATTCTTCGCATGATCAATTGCACTCATGTTATCACTATAAATCACCATTAGTTGTTTCACCTCATCACCTATGTCACTCATTTGCTTATTCATCCAAAGTAACTGAGTGTACACCTTGGTAGAAGATATATATTCAACTTCAGAAGTACTATGTGAAGTACTTTACTATTTCTTTCTTAACCAGCGCACACATTTCTTCACAATATAGAATGATCCACCCTCAGTAAACTTTCTATCCACTACATCTCCAACCTAGTAAGTATCAAAAAATTATGATAGTTCACTATATCTTCTTGGAGCAAAGTATATCCCATAATTTTGTGTTCCTTGAATGTATCTCGAGATTCTTTTCACTGCCGCCATATGTTCTTCATTCAGATTTTTTTTGAAAGAGATGTGCAAATAATGTTGCAAATACAGTATCTGGTAATGTTGATGTCATGTATATTAGGTTTCTAATCATTCTTCTATACATGGTGGGATCCACAATATTTTCTTCCTCATGATTTCTGAGCTTTGATCCAACTGTAATCAGAGTCAAAATTTGTTTGGAATCATGCATATTAAATTTATTCAGTAGCTCTCTTGCAAACGTTTCTTGACAAATGAAAGTGTAATAATTCATCTAAAGAACCTATAACCCTAAAAAGTATGTGAGTTCATCAATAATTGACATTTCAAATTCTAATTTCATGTGACTGGAAAATTCATCCACTGATCCATGAATTATTCTACCAAAAAAAAAATATCATCCACATATACCAATACCATGAACCGATCCTATTGATTGTTATTCACATAGAGATTGTTATCCTCTCCTCCCATTTTAAACTCAATATTTCTCAAATAAGAGTCCAACTGAGAGTACCATGCCTGTGGTGCTTGTTTCAGGCTATAAAAAGTTTTCATTAATTTTAAAACCTCAATTTCATCATTTCCAAGAAAGAACCCTATAGGTTTTTCAATGTAGACTTCTTCTTCCAGTACTTCATTTAATAATGCAGTATTGAAATCTATTTGATACACTTTATAACCTCTTTGGATTTCCATGGAAAGGAAATTCATGATTGAATCTAGTCTTGCTATGGGAGAAAATGTCTCCTCAACATCAATGCCTTTGATTTCTGAATATCTTTTACAGACCAAGAACACCTTATTTCTGATCAAATTTCCATGTTTTTTAGATTTGTTCTTGAAAATAAACTTCTTACCAATCACATTATTATCTTCAGGTATTTTAACAAGATCCCATGTCTGATTTTTTTTTCGATATGATCTAAATCTTTTTTCATTGTTTTCACCCATGACTCATCCTTGGCAGCCTCTTCAAAAGAGGATAGTTGCAAAACTGATAGAAATAAATATTGTACATTATTACTCATTATCCTTTTCTATGTAGGTGCATTCTGATCCCCTATAATGTTGGACTGATCAATCTTTTCTCTTCAATTTCAGCTTTGAGGTTCAACCAAATTCTCTCCATCTATGGCTTCCACTTTTGATTCTTTGTCAGAGTCAACATCTTGATTTGACTCCTGAGAGTTTTTCACACCTTACTCTACTTCTATATTATAATTTTTTCCATGTTCACATTCTTTCTCATCTTCTATCACATTAGCATAATATTTCCTTGAAGCATTTGGGATTTTCTCTTCAATGATCTTTACATCACTACTTTTCGCAGTTCTTCACATGAGGTTATTGAAACACTTGTAGTATTTGATATTCATTGAGTATCCTAGAAATACTCTTTCATATGCATTGTCTCTATACTTCCCTTAATTTCATTCTTTGTTTCAAATAAAGGATTTTCTTCCAAAAACATAAAAATATATCAACGAGTGCTTCCATCCATTCCACAATTCATATGGTGTCTTTGTTTCAACCATATATAGCCCTAATAGATTTTGAATATACATTGCAACTTTTAATTCCTTTTTCTAGTAATGTTGAGGAATATGACTCTCAATCAGCATAGTTCTAGCTATGTTATTTAACTATCGATTCCAGCACTCAGCAACTCCATTTTGCTACGGAGTTCTCACAGCTTCCACCTCATGTTGTATCCCAAGATTCGCTAGGTAATTTTCAAATTCAATTGATGTGTATTCTGCTCCATTGTCAGACCATAGTACTTTTATCTTCCATCCAGTATTATTATTGGTGATTCGTCAATAGGTTTTCATGCAGTCAAGAAGATTTCTCTTCCCGTGTATAACATTCACACGTGCCATTCTACTGTAATCATCTATTAAAAGAAAAAAGAACCTATCTATATGTGTTACAACAATATTTATCTGGCCACATACATCTACATGGATGAGATCAAGGAGATTTTATTCTCTTTTCTTCTTTGGCCGGTAGGAAATGCAGAACGGTTTCCCTCTCATGGAAGAATTATAGGTCTTTTCTCATTAACGCTTTAGATTAAGGATATCCATGACTATCTTCATCTCAGATATCTTTTCCATGTCTTTCTAATTGATGTTACCCAATATCTGATGTCATAAGTTGTTTTCCACTCCAACTATTAGGTATAAAATGTTCTCTTTGCTGTCAATCTGATATAAATTGCCTTCTATTCTATAGTCTTTCAAGACAGAATTCCCAGAATTTACTCTTATAGTACAACCATTCTTATTGAATGTCATAATAAAACATGAGTCATATATTTGACTCACACTATGAAGATTGTGATGTAGTCCATCCAAATATAGGACTTTAATTTTCTTCTGATATCCATTAGCTAGCTCAATACTTCCGTTGATTTTATCTTCAAACCACCATCATTACCGAACCTCATTGTTCTATCGACCTTTTTTCAGACATTCATTAATAGGTCTGAATTTTCCATCATGTGGGATAAATATCCGCTATCAAGAATTCAGGTGCTTTTGTTCATTGTAGCTTTGAGGGATACTTATGAAAAATTGGATTTTTCAATTTTCATCTTTTATTTTCAGTAGACATTGGATTGAGTGTAGGATGATGATGGCCTTTCAATTATCTCTTCTGAGTACATGGGTTTTTCATATTCAAAATCTTTTTCCAAATGAGAAAACCTATTTGAAATAGAAACACTATCTGTTTGATGTGTATTGAATAGTCATTGAACATTGAAAGAATTTCTCCTTTCGTACCTCTTCTAGAAATACACAACATTATGGCCAAAGTTAGAATAGTGAAAACAATATCCATTGAAATTATTTATTCTATAAGATGTAGGATATGAATATGTTCTCCATTTTTGATATCCTAACTCTTTACCATTCATACAGATCCCAGCCTCATCACAGTATGACATGGTATTCCCCAGATATCCCCAAAACCAACACTTCATGAAAGGAAAGGTCTTCTCACTTCTATTTCTCCTCATGACAACTTACTTAGGAATATAGTTTGACTGCTTATCATTTCTCAAAACTTAAATATAATCATCAATTCTTCATTCAGTTTGATTTAAGGGTTTCATTTTCAGAACTTCTGGTGACTTTTCAACATGATCAAATTTCATCTTGCCTTTATTATATATCACATTATTTATAGCATTTGACATTTCATTATCACAACCAATTACACTATTTTCCATGCATGGTGGGTCTTTGATAACTCAAAATCTTATCCACTCTATCAGAACTATATTTTACTCTCTCTAGCATATCAACATCCACTAACCTTCCAAATTGTATTTTTTTCTTTACTTCTTTTGAAATTGATTCACTTTCATGTTTACTTCTTAGAGTAACAACATCTTATTCGAGTCCCTCAATGTTCTTAGACTTCACCTCCAGTCTCGAGGTAAGGTCATTAAAGACCTTTTATTTTTCTTCAATTATGAGTTTTAGTTCCATAACATCATCAATTGTTTCATGGATTGATGGGTTTAATTTCCCCAGTTCTTCTATTTGTTCAATTTCTGATTCTAGTTGATCAATATATTCTGATGATTCCTCCACCATTTATTTCAACTTATTACATCTATTAAATTTAATCTCAAGCTTACCAAATTACTTCATAAGTTGTAACTTGAGATCAGTATTAGTAGTAAACTGATTATCTATTGTTTTATCTATCAATGGTTTAGAATTTTCAATGGTATCCATCAAGGAGGCACGATTTCCAGTCTTAAATTCAGGTTCTTCTTCATCACAGAATTCATTATCATCATCTTCCTCCTCACGGAAAAAACTCTTCTTATGTACTTTTATTGAAAATTTTAAGTTTCCCTTTTTTAATAATATTTTTTGAGTATTTTCCATGTTTATAAATTTTATCTCTTTATCATCAAATTTTCTTGATCACTGAGAGGCAATGTGCTCAAATCATCTATAGAGAAAACAAGCCAAAGGTTGCTTGACTTCAAATTTTCCTATTACCTTATTGAGTTTCTTGGAAATGAGAGAAAGAGTTTCATTTTCCACATCATCTTCATCATTTCTATCTCTTGAATAATTTAGTTTTTCTAGGGCTTCTAATGGTATTTTGTTGCTCACATGAGTCGTAACTTCTTCTGGTTTGATTCTCATTTCATAAGCTGAGATATTACTCAGAAGATCATCCACTGAGTGTTCAGATTGATAACTTTCTTCAATGGCTAACACCTTTACATTGTATAGTGATGGGAGTCATCCAAATATTTTCTTTACTATGTCAATGTATTTTATTTCTTCTCCCATTCCTCAAATTTCTCACACAACTTCAGTAATTCGATTGAAAAAGGAGTCTTCATTCTCATGAGGGGGCATATTTAGATCAACACACATGTTGTGTAGTACTTGATGTTTTTCTTCCTTCACTTTTCTATATCCAAAAAAAATATTATCCAGTTTATACCACATTTACTTGGTAGATCTACAACTCATTACATTTAATTAAATATGATTAGAAAGGGATGAATTGAAATTATTCTATTCTTTTTCATCATCATCGAGAAATTTCCTGTCAGTATCTGTCACCAACTATCCTCTAAGATCAGTGACTTGTATTCCCTATGAAGTAGAAAAAAAGACTTACATTCTAAGAGTTATTAGGTGAGATCTCATCATATTTTTCTATATTTGAAAATTACTTCCATCAAAGAGGGGAACTCCCCTAACATTGACTGGAATTTCTATGACAGACAAATTCAACACCCGCAACCTTTACCATCTGATACCACATGAAGAAACCTGGAACACCCTGTGAGGGGAGGGGTGAATCGGAGTGTAAATTTTTTCTTTTAAAATGATATACCTTGTTCCCACGTTGGTAGGAATATGTTAAACTAGTCTGAAGGGGATGTACATAAAATAAAAAATCACACGCAAAGAAAAGACACAACAATTTTACTTGGTTCACCACTAAGGGATACTTCTATAGAGCATATGCCTACAATGTGTTGGTCAAAACAAAAACCAATAATCTTCACAAGTTGCGGGTTACATGAGTTTAGCACATGCTCTCTATTCCAGGTGCACTACCTTTACAAGGATTTAGGGTTTGTACACTACATCCATTGGACCACTTTCACTGACTCCCCCTTGCTCACTATGTTGGAAGAATCTTCACACATTTTAACGACTTGAAGGTCACTTCAATGGTTTAGAATTAAATAATGCATCCTCAAATGTAATTGGATACTATGTTGAAGTCCCTTAATCACTAACCAATGTAATTTATTTTCCCATACACTGATATTTTATGGAAATTAATTTTACAAACAGATTTGGTCATTTTTCATGCTTCATTGGGTGTTCCACATACTGATCCTATTTCCACGTACCACTGCAATTTTCTGATACCATACAACTCTTTCGTGTACCATCCATCTCCTCCATGAACTGCCATTCTTGGAATACTGCTCTACTACGCATATATCATCACTCCTCTATGTATTTTCCTGATCTGCGTAATGCCTTGCTCTGCCATGTACTGTGAGAGAGACCTGTGCGTACCACACTCTCTTTCGTGTACTATTTTCCTTAGACGGATGATTCTCTCTGCATTCCATCATCTACTCTTCATACCACTTCAGAAATCACCAAAATTCTTCCCAAAATTTTAATCTCCAATCACATATCTTAACAAAGGGGATTATTTTTCCTTAAATAGGAACATAACTTAGCTAATTTCGGTAATATGATTTACCCAAATTTTAAATGTGGGAAAATCTTCATTGTAAATGGAACTTCATCTGGGTACTGTTAGCCTCTACCGTGCACTGAAATCCTATTAACTATGAAATGTTATTGCGTACTTTAATCCTTCCACATACCGTATGTCTATCAGTCTGCATACTGCATCTCTTCACCATGTAAAATCATTGCAGACCATTTTCGACAGCATTTGACGTACCACACACCTTTACCACATACCATCACTGCAAAATATTTCTAGTTCTGCGCACTACACTCCTTCACCGCATACCAAACACCTTCACTGCATACCACACACCTAAACCGAGTACCACACTCCTTCAATACGTATTGCGTTCCTTCTCTACATACCACATGCCTTCACCGCGTACTGCATGCCTTCATTGCATATCATTACTGCGAACCATTACCAAACACACAATTTTTTAGGCCCCAAAATTAGGAAAATATTGGGAAACTTCCCCAGCTTCAATAATTCTTTCATCCACAAATGTATGACTCTATTCTTTGAAAACTCCCTAGTCATCCATGTGGAGATTGACAAAAAACACAAACCAACCACCATTATTAACAATGAGCATCATTGGTCCCAACAGTTAAAATTTTATGATTAATTTAATAATTTAAAAGAAAATTTATTTTCAAAAAAAGTATTCATAATTTAATATTTTTTTGTCTTATTATTTTGAGATAATTTTATGAGACCTTAAATAAATTTTCAAAGTGTTATAAAATCAGTTATAATTCTAAAATATGTATTTTCCAATTAATGTTGATTCTAAAAAAAAATAAATTACTCATATTTAGAAATATATTTTCTTAAAATGGAATTTATTTTTGAATTATACACATCAAAAAATGGTTATGGTGGTTTTTTGAGTTTTTTCTTAAATACTGAAAATATTTTTGAATAGTGAAATATGATAATTTATGGTATATATACATTATAAGTTAAATTCAATATTCCTTGAGTCATATCTAATGTAAGAAGAATAATATCAAAATCTCTTTCATTATTTTAATATTTTTGATGATAATTCTCATACTATTTATAGTCTTGATCCAAAATAATAAACTAATGAATATAATAATTAGAACCCCCCATTATAAATACCACCCTCACCCCTCTTCTCCCCAAATATATAAAGCTTTGATCATTGCTTAAATTCTACCCAATACACTTCATTATCCCCTTCCCCACGTCTTGGATCTCTTGGTCTCATCAAAAGTTCGAAACCTCTTACATAAAGAGGTTCTCACGGAGGATAGATTTAAGAGGTAAAATCTTCTTCCGTTTTCTTTTAATTTCTTTTAAATTTTTCTTTCTTATTATCTTATTAACAACAGTCATCCAAATGACATGATAAAATCCAATACCAAACATATACTATGATTATATCATGTTAATGTAATATTCATCGTTAAAATACTCTCTCCCTCTCCCTTTTCAAAAAATTAAATCATCTCCCCTGATGTGTTAATTTACCGACATCATAGGTGATGCACTTTAATTTTGATATAACAAATTTAAAGCTGTTAATAAAACCATTAAATGGGTGAAAAAATATTTTAATGTGTATATTATAACTCTTTTTTTGTTTTGGAACTATCTTATATATTTAATACTAAATTATAAAACAAAATGTGTTCATTCTGATCGAAAAATCGCAAAAAATTAACATAAAATGATCATCATTAACTTTTAGCTAATGATTAATACTCATACCATATAACCAAATTAATTATAAGATAAATTAAAAATCTGTAATATCATTATTAATATACAATAACAATTCTAAATATTTATCCTCATTTTACATGAACTTCCATTCATGTATAAAAGTGAACTAATCCTGAAAACTGAGAAAATGAATTCTCTCGAACGATGATATTAAACTCTAAAAATAATCCAAAAGACCATAAAAAAACATAACAAAACCACAATGAATGAAATTAATGTACAAAAGATTATGTATTTTTTAATTAACTAATCTACTGTGATTATACAAGATATTAAAGTGAAGAAATCATTTAGATATAAGGTAAGGGGAATTCTCAAACCCAACACTCTTTCTTTAGGTTTTACCCTATTTCACCCCAGTTTCAGTATGTATATTCATTAAATATCATTTATTTATCATTATATTACCTTTTATGGTTTATATATGTTTTATTCTTGAGTTTATGACAGACACAATGTTTTCTAAAAGAACTCTTCTTTAAAAAAAATCACACCTTTTACTTCTCACTCAAGGGTGATGATTCATATCAAGTATGTCATTCCATATTTGTTTTTTGAACCCAAAGTTTAGGAATGTATTATTTATGAAATGAATACCATTCCTTTCCATGGGTTATTTTATGTCCAAGATTAATTTATATTCAATGTGGCATGCATAATAATGTAAATGTTATGATGTGACGTGTGCGACCAAAATTATATAACGCAATGTAAATGTTATGATGTGAAGGGTGCACCAAAAATTATACATATAACACCCTGACCACAGAATCCCAAAGACAGTGCATTATTTTAATACATTTTCATGATTATAAGGAAGTAAATCCAAAGGTATGGATCTGTTTTGGAATCTTGGAAAATAGATTATATACAAGAATATTACATTACAATTCAAAACATAAAATACAACATAGATAATCATTTGAGAACACAATTATTATCCTAGATTAACCCTAAATATAAATCATAATACACATCTTGTAATTCTGGGAAATAAAAACATAAGAAATGGGCGATCTCACATGCTTAGTAAGGGTAAAAAATATAGCGAAAGCTATCATAAATAACCATAAACTTTTAAGGAAAGGTTTAAAACTAAAACATGAGAATTTTAAACATAATATTCAGAATAATATGGAAATAATTAATAAAATAATTCTATTTAAACATTCACATGGATATTATAATAGTCAAATAATCACATTTAATATCAATAAATAATATCATAATGAGGGAATGCATAATGTCAGACATCGTAACCAAACTGTCAAGGCCCCACGCTAAGACCATAAATTACTATACCATCAAGGCCTTCTGCCATGACACTAGATTTTCTCATGAGACTTACCGATGCATCAAGGTGTTATAGAGGGACCCACCTGTCACTTACTAACTCTAATGAATTCCTATTATGAAAGGGGTACATTATAACATAAACATTCATATTAAAACTAGCATATGAAATGTTAATACTTTAATTATAAAACATGAATGGTATCAAAATAACACATCCACTATCAAATATATCATAAACATTCAATAAAATACAGATGATTGTATCATAATAAATCAACCTCAATTAATCATAAAATTCAACAAAATATGTTGACATAGATACAAATAATCTAATAAAATTATTAAAACTATTTGAGAAAAATATCAATTTCTACTTTGAAATAATTTAAAACTGCACAATTATAAAAGAAAAAATTTCTTTTGAAAATAACCTTATAATATTTTATGTAATTCGTCCAAATGATAAGGCATAATAATTTCATAAAATATCCACATGCCCTATATAATTTTAAAAACATTCTTTCATTAATTTGTCAAAAAGGTTATAAATTACTTCATTTGGAATATGATGAAATGATTACTTTCCAAACGTTTTATAAAAAGTCAAACATGGGAAAAAATTATTTTAAAAAATTTTGGATAATATTTTGAATTACATTTTAATATATATGAACATGGATGATAAATATGTCCCAATAGATACTTACTTTTAAACAATCTCGAATAATAATGAGCTTGTGAAATTAACCCTTACTTTGGGATTTATTTTTGGGTGATCATCCTTTAAACTCTTTTATAATGGTTTGAATAGTGTTACTACATTAATATAGAACCATAATCATCTTTATAATATTATATATAATCTCTTTATAAAATCTTATTACCTTTTTGTTAACAATCTTTCATTATTTCACTATTCTGGGTGTTAATTGCCTAGTTTTCTCAAGAATGTTTTGACTTGTTATTTGCTTCTTATATTACTTAGATAATGATTTAATCATATAAATAATTTAAAACATTAATTAATTATCTTATATATTGAGTAAATATGTATTTATAATAATCTATAAAATTTGTATACAGGAATGAAATGCAACGTTCATGGAGATGGTAAGTCGTACTTACACATGAATGCTACTTTCATTTCTTCTTCATATTAAAATATTGAAAAGTGAATGGAAAATATGTATATGATAATTAAATTATCATATCTATATCATATACTTGACATATATGTATAAATATTATCCTTAATACGTTTCATGTATAGCGTAAATGAAACACATCGCTTTGAGGGGGCGGTAGTCCACACTTCCACAAATGATGTTATCGTATATGCACAATATAGAAATCATGAATGTACGTTTATTATAAAATTTACAGAATATTAAAGAGGTTATAATTTAAATATTAAAATACTATGTGACCAAAAATAGTTTTAAGACTATCCATGAAATTGGTGATATAAAAGAACAAAAATAATATTCACGGAGTTAATTAGCTAGCATAACTTGGAAAACAATTTCATTTATTTGAATAAGAGGCTGTGATAAATGAAATGGATATGATATATTACATTATAAAATTAATATTCCAGTATATACAGGATTCCTAATTTATAATGAATTTATGGATGAAGTAGGTGAGTAAAAGTAGAAAAGGAAACGAAATTAAGAGAGGTACTTTGAGAAAATTACCTCTTGAATATCACCTTCTTGAAAGACCCTTGAGGGACTTGAATTTGGTATGAGAACAAAAGTACATGGACATGGTTAGAGTGATGATTAGTTGTTTGGGTATATATTTTAGTAACTAAAAGTGTTTTTGTGTCGAAATAGGGTGGTGGATAGGTGGTATTTATACTTGAGGAGATGTGGGTTCATGTGATTAATTTATTGATTAATTTATATTAAAATCCAACCATATACAGTTGGAATTAAATTCCATTACATTGGATTGTAAATTATTTTTTAAAATATGGTTAGGGTTGATAAATACCTCAACCAAACATTAATTGTTTAGTTTTTAGGTATGTTATGCTTTTAAATTTCAACATTTACCATTGCCAAATTTTTTTCTTTACTACGGTAAATAATTTTTTTTACCATGGTAATTTTTCTATACCAAAAAATGAAATTGACCACAAAATATAATTTAGACCTTATAATTCCAAATATATAATCTATTTTATATAATTCAATTAAAATAATTTAGAAAATTGTATTTAAAATTAATTTCACAGACAAGACTAAAAAGCGGGATTTTAATGTGAAATGTTCAAAAGTTGACATAAATTTTATATCTAATTTCAATTTAAAATTGGTTAAAATGTCTTAAATTGATGTAAATTATAAAATCATAGTATAATTAAACTATAAAACCAAATAAAAGATCAATATATCTATATAAATAAATTACATGGAAAAGAAGTACTGAATTAAAATGCAATATTTTTCACTATTCATTAAAATATGAATGTTATCAAAAAGACAATAAAAATTTGTCCAAAATAAATTTTAATGTATTTCTTATAATTAAGAAGTTTATTTTTTCCATTTGAATATATAAAAGTGACAAATATTGTATTTAAAAAAGGTTCTCCACTAAAAGGCAGTAAAACTGCATTTTTTTTCAAAAATACTTCTTTTATTTGAAAAAAATAAATATTTTATTATAACATGTCTAGAAAATACATAAGATGAAATTTGAAAATTATATGTAATATATAAAATTTAAAATTTGGTTAATACTATTCGTAACAACTAATTTAACCACTAGGTTATATATTATATTAAATAATAATATTTTATTAATATATTATTGTTTGGTAAAACATGGCCTTTCTTGTAATGCAAGGTAACTCATTTTTGTGTTTGGTGTAAGCATAACATAGTGGTTAATAAAAAAAGAAAGAAAGAAAATTATTTTTTTATAAATGAAAATATTTTAAAGTCTCGGGGTGTTACAATATAGCACTCCAATGCATTGGGGAATGTGATGTATCTCATGAGAAAAGGGAAATACACATGACCATGATGCTATATTTATTAAAATCTATGTGTGGTAGTTAACCACTAAGACATAAGGATTCATTTTAATTAATTTTCACACTTCAAGACTTTTCTTAATGCTTCCTCTCATGCTTATTATCCTATGACTATGTTACGATGATAATGATTATTTTCACCCCATGTTATATTGATTCATGTCTTTATATATCTTCTTACTAGGCCTTTAGATCACCCGTTATTGATGTATATCCTCATGTGATTACTTGTAATAAAGAGAATCTGATGGCCAATAAGAAGCTTGAGAAGATGGAATTAAATAAATATTTTCGATTTATTTTGTTAATGTTATGTATGGTCCTAGTTTTCACAATACTCTAATCCTTTGGATACTAGGTGTTTAATGGTTTTATGTTGTTTATAATTAAAATGATGTAATAGTAATGTCTGAAAAAATTAGGGTCGATATAGTTGGTATTAGAGCATAGTTTAGTTAATTTGAGAATTCAGATTAGAGAACCTTAGTGAAAACCATTAGTATGAGACTATGTTTAGGTATGCACACAAAAAGATTTTCTAAACATAGGGATCCCATAAAATATTCCTTTAGAGTTAATTTCACAAAAGAATAAATTATTTATTCAGTAATCGTAGACTTATGTTTTTATAACCTTTTCTATTTTAGAAAATAGTTGGACCCTTGAAAAATCATGCCAACAACTCATGCGAGGGAAAATGCAGTGATTTCTCGAACGACATCCCCATTGCTTTGGAAGGTGGAGTTAAAAATTTCATGGTGATACTTATCCATATATCTCAGGTTATGAAAAATAAACTAAATAATGTGGAATATTTTCCTTCAACTAAGAGGTAGTAACTAGATATCATGTATTTTATGCGGCAATGACCACTGACGTTTAGTGGATCATCTGATCTACTAGACATAGAACAATGGGTTAACTCAATGGGAGAATATATTTTCTATAATTCACTATTCTGAGATAGATAAAGTGAATCTCTATGTTTATTATCTTGATAGATAGGCCAATCAATGGTTGAATTTGATTAAGAACATTAAGTCAAGGGATGAAATTGAAGAGATGGAGCGGTAAGACATTAAGATAATTTTTCATAATAAGTATTTCCCTCTAAATATTCAAACAAAGATGGAGATATAATTCATAGAGTTGAAGAAAATTGAATTTGAATCTATTAGGACCTAAGAATCAAATTTTAGGAGGCTAGTATGGTACACTTTGGGTTTTTTTATCAATAATGATAACAAAAATAGATATATTCTTTAGTGATTTAAAACCACACCTTCTAAATGCCCTTTTAATTCGAGAATTTGAGAGTTATAAATAATTATTTAGATGTACTCTCAAAGTGGAAATGGAGTTTGGAGAATGGTCCCATGACTATAGTGATAAGAAATAAAAGATGGAGTTTCAAGATAGGGGATCTATTGAGAAAGGTGGATAGAAAACTCAACCACCCACATGTCAAAAATGTTGTAAAAAGAAACATGGGAATTCTATCAGAGTGACGGGGAAATGCTTCAAGTGTGGGAGAAAAGGCCACCAAGATCAAGAATTTATAAAAGACATGAGGAAGCATAACAATGTGGTAAAGGAAAGGAGAGCACCACCCATGGTCCAATGCTACAATGGTAGGGAGCAAGGTCACTATGCAAGACAATGCACTAAACCTCATTTTCTGGAGTTTAATCAGTATCATCATCCACCAAATACAAAAAAGAAATAGACGGCATACCCCATCAATACTATGGAAGTGGAGCAAGAAAATTAAGTCATAAAAGGTACACTTCATTTTCACTCATGAATGGAAAAAATATTATTGGATTTGGGTTCTACACATTACTTTATAACCTGAAAGTTTTCTTGAACTATTGAATCGAATCCCCATAAACATTTAAGTATATATATCTATAAAAAACACTTAGTGGTTCAATCATTGCAACCCAATTGTTGGACTCTTCTTCTATTTGTGTATGTAGGAAGATTCTTCTTGAAAATCATTTGATAACTCCCTTTGTGGAATTTGAAACTATAATAGGAATGAATTGACTATTATTATATATATAACATATAAACAGTATGTAAAAGGAAATATATTTTCATATTTTGAACCATCCCAATCTCTTCTAGAAATGAAAAGAATATCATGATTCTACTTTGAAAAATGCATTAACGGTGTGGGTGTTGATTCTATGTGAATAAGCATAACTCACTCAAATGGTTAACTCAATGGAAAGTGTAAACCTGGTAGAAATACCCATCATGAGGGAATACTGTGATGTATTTTCTAAAGAGTTACATGGACTTCCCCTAGATTATGGGTAACATTTCTCAATATAACACATACCTAGAGCTAATCGTATCTCAATGTGACCCTATAGGATGGATCCTATCAAACTAGAGATGTTAAATAAGTAGATGTAAGAGAATTTGGACAAAGGGTTCATATTCCTTGGTGCATCACCTTGCAGTGCTCTAGTGATATTTATCAAGAAGAAGGATAAATCAATGGGGTTGTGTATTGATTTTTGGGAACATAACAAGATAACTATAAAGAACAATTATCCTCTTCCAATGATTGATGACTTGTTCATTCAATTACAAGCAGATCAATACTTCTCAAAGGTAGATCTCTATTCTGGATATCATCAGTTAAAGGTGAAGAAGGAAGATATCTAGAAAACTTCCTTCCATACAAGGTATTGTAACTATGAGTTTTTGGTGAGGCACTTGGAACTAACTAATTCCCCTACATTTTTCATTGATTTTTTTAATAGTCTTTAGAAATTACCTTGAAATATTTGTGGTAGTGTTTATTGATGATATTATAATCTACTCCATGATCAAGGAGGAACATAAAGAACATCTAAGGATTGTTTTGGAGACATTGAGGAAGGATAATTTGTGTTAAAATTTCAAAATGTGTGACTTTTGGAAGTAGCTGTAGACACCGGAAAAGTCCGTTGCTCCTCCAACGAAGTTCTGGATGCGGAAAGCGAGGTCATATTTGGAGTCAGAAGCATGTTCCGGAGGTCCCGGAGGCCTTGCGCGGAATTTTGGAGGTCCGCGCGCAAAGGTGAAGTGCGGCGCGCAATCCACCCGGGATGCGCACAATACACCGGGCCGGCGCGAAATTTTGCGCGCACGGACCCCGTGACTCCCTTGCGCGCCGGGCCCCGATTCCGCGCCCGCGAATGGAATTTCGCGCCCGCGAGCCGACTTGCGCGCCCGGGGTTGCCTATAAATGTAAGGCGACCCCTGATGTTTTGAAGGTTGCTAGAATTCGAAGGGTCGCTCGTGCGCGCAATTCAGCCCCCTCCGTGCGCAATGCCGATCTTCAGGTAACGATTTCATTTCGCGCAATCAAGCCTCGGGGTTCGCCTCCACGCGCAATCCCGTTGGCTTCTTTCCTTTGAACAATCCCTCACCCAAAGGCTTTCGAGCGCAAAAGAAGCCTCTTGCGCGCAATTGGCCCCCGGGGGCGCGCAATCCAGCCCGATTGCGCGCACCCCCCCCCCCTTCCTAAGAGGCCATTCGTTAAAGAATGGGCCGTTGCCCCCCGCGCGCTATCCGAAGCCCGGTGCGCGCAATCTCAATCATCCGCGCGCAAAGTGCGGGCCCAATTGCATGCTAGCCCGCCCAATTGCGCGCCGACCCGCGGTATTGCGCGCCAAGCTCCTCTTTTGCGCGCAAACCGCCAGGGTCTCCCCTTTGACCCCCTGAGGGTACCCGCCTGCGTGGCGCCCGATGATCTTCATCCCGGGTGCCCGCATCGTGCGTTGTCTTCCCGTGTGGCCCTCCAGTCTCGCGCGAAGTGACACAGACCCATCGGCGGCACCATCGTCCAAGCTACAAGACGTTAAACTGTTCACCATTCGTCCAACATGACGTTAAAATGTACTTCGTCCAAGCTACAAGACGTTAAACTGTTCAGCATTCGTCCAACATGACGTTAAACTGTACTTCGTCCAAGCTACAAGACGTTAAACTGTTCAGCATTCGTCCAACATGACGTTAAACTCTACTTCATCCAAGCTACAAGACGTTAAACTGTTCATCATTCGTCCAACATGACGTTAAACTGTACCTCGTCCAAGCTGCATGACGTTAAACTGCCTAGCATATGGGCCGCCTCAGAGCGTAAGCCCCATCCATTCATCCGGCAAGACGTTAAACTGTCCACTTCGTCCTCAACACACGACGTTAAACTGTACTTCGTCCGGCAAGATGTTAAACCGACCGCTTCATCCGATCCCGTGCCTCGGACGCAGGGTCCCACCGGTTTGGATGTGGCCCCCGCCCGCTTGTCTCTGCAGGGATGTCGGGATTGCCCCTCTTTAGGGACGATTTATTGGAGTGGCCTTCGCCCATGGGGGTAGGGTATTACAAACCCCTAGTTTCTTGTGGGAGACTGCACGTGTGTATCTCCATTGTGCTTCCCCACCGCCGAAGCCAGTAGAGGGCGGGACAAGGATCAAGGTGTCTCTCACCTTCGGCCAAGTCCCTCTTCAACTGAGCTTTGACGCACTCAGGTTGCCTCAGTGCGTAAGTCCTGACAGAATGAACTACGTGGACTTTGATCCTTGTCTCCTAAACAGGGTACGTAGGAAGCCTCCCCGAGGTTCAAGCCCACCACCTGGTTGTCCCGGTCATATTCACGTCGGTTCGTCCATCAGTGGACCCCTCCCGGGTTCACCTTTGCGTCGATTCACCTATGAATCTGCCCTTGTGGGAGACTGCACGTGTGTATCTCCATTGTGCTTCCCCACTGCCGAAGCCAGTAGAGGGCGTGACAGAGATCAAGGTGTCTATCATCTTCGGCCCAAGTCCCTCTCCAACTGAGCTTTGCCGCATATGGACCTCCTTAGGGTGTAAGCCCCAAACACCATCGTCCAGCAAGACGTTAAACTGCGATCCACCCACTTCGTGCATGCTGGAAGCCTCGACCTCCTCGTTAGTCGGCTTGCCAACGTCCAGCATGACGTGAAACTGTGATCCACCCGGCCGTCCCATCCCCCTTTGTGTGAGGTGGTTCGGTTCAATCCTCCGCCCGGCGGCCTCGACCTCCCCGTGAGTCGGCTTTCCATCGTCCAGCATGATGTTAAACTGTATATCTGAACTACGCTGACTTTGATCCGCGCTAACGCGCGGTACGTAGGAAACCCCTATGGGGTCCAAGCTCTTCACTCCATCATCCATCCTGATCTTTACCCGGGCCGCCACATCCCGGTGAGATCATGCCATTTCATCCCACTCCACTTCACTCGGGAAGCCACCCATGTGCTGGCCCCAGCGTCGTAGGTTCCCCGCAAGGGGTTCCGTCATCTGGTCCACTACTAGTGTTGATCAATCCGATGCCGTCCCCGTTGGACGTTAAACTCGCGGCATACCTTGTGTTAAACATGGGAAGCTGAGGAAAACCTTCGGTAACGCGGTTCCCCACACCCTGTGCGGGATGCCTCAGGCCATCTTGCCTTCGAGAAGCCCTATTAGGGACGGAAGGCAGACATGCAGAGCCGCAGTGTTAAGACACGCCCCCAACACCCAGAGCTACCCGGTCTCCTCACCGCAGGTTGCTGCCCCGACCAGACTCCTTGGAGCGTCTGGGCGGAAGTAGCATAATTAACCGGTGTCCATGAAGATATGGCACCGGGAACGAGATTCACGAACATTCTTAAATCTATGAGGGAGACCCGAATTAGGCGACGAGTTCCAAGGAGACGTCCACGGAAGGAGGAGCCGACATCCCATCATCCCGATTTCGATCAAGGAGCAGACGTCCCTGAATAAGGGACGAATGCCGCCCGCCCTTGGAAAGCAGGACTGCGGGGCCACAAGCCGCGCGTCCATCCCCTCGGGTCGAAGGGCGCACGCGCGAACGCGTCCTAGTGGAACAGCGTTGGAACGGCAACCCGACGCACATCCGCACTGAAATAGAAAAATGGTGAAACCGACGTGAAACTCTTCTCCTCAATACGAAGACCGATAGCTTTCAGAGGTGTTGGAAGACTAGCATGTTGCCCGGCCAAGCATTCAGCACCGGGGCATAGAACCCGCCAGGGGCTGGGGAAGGGAAATCGGGCACTCCGTCTCATGACGTCGATGGCCTGGGTTCCCCCCATGGAAGGCGTCGTGGCACTGGATGATTGGTTGTCGATTCCTTTTCCTGTCAGTATTAATGGGTTCTTCTTTCTGCTTTCAGGAGTCAGGTCGCCCAATCCAGTGCCCGATCGCCACCCGCCCACTGGCGCAGAGGTCGGGGAAACACCGACGCAGCTACTCCACGCGGTCCCGCCCGTTCTACAGCCGTCCCAGCAGCCGCAACTGCGGAACAACCACACCCTCTCTCCCCCTCGGAGGTCATCCAGAGAAGGGTGATCAACAACTTGGTGCGGAGATATGAGGAAGAGGGAGTCATCCCCACCAGGGACATAGCTCGCTTAGGCCTCGAGGAAGCTGCACCTCGCCACCAACGCCGCCCCCGAGGGCCGCGCATGGAGGCACCACTGCCTACCTCGACGTCTAACCGTTTCGGGAGTTTATCCCCGGAGCGCTCCGACAACTCCCTCCCCTATGCGGATGAGGTGGAGGATGTCCGGGACCACCCTATCCGAGATCCGCTCCATGGATTCGCGATAAGGGCTCCTGCCAGGCCACATCGACACCGCCGCCAGGCTTCTCAAGTCGAAGAGCGAGCTGGCCACACACCCGCACCGCTGATCCCGACTCGTCTGTCTCGACGCCAACGTTGGGCACGAGCGGAAGAGGATTCCCACCTTGGGGCCCTAGCAACAGCGGCCGCGTTGGCCCAGGCCACCGCTGGCTCCAGTCACCAGGCCCCTGTGCATCCCGAGCAGGGGCACTTCTATGCCCGACCTGGATCGAGGCCCCGACCGCCCCAAAGTCAGGTTGGGTTGACTCTCCCGGTTGCTGGCACAAGCAATAGCCACCGCGGACCATCTCGCGGTAGCGCAATTCACCCGCAGGGTCTACTCCGTGTCGCCGATCCAAGAGGCATGGGTTATCCCACCTTCCAATCCTGGCCCGGAGGCCTGCCCGGAAGCGTCTCTCCCCGCGTCCCCTTTGATATCTGTCCCGGTGCTCCTCGCACCTTGGCTTCCAATCCTCTTGGCCCCAGCACCGGTGCGGCCAGAGGACGCCAGGACAGAGATCAGCCATGCCCCGAAGAACCACCCAGGGGCAGGAAGGCGAGACATCGACGTAGGGGAAAGAATGTTAGGGAATTCCGGACAGAGATCCGACCGGTTCGTTTCTCTGATACAGAGGCGGAGTATGATTCGGCAACGGAGCCCTCCCCCCGATCCCGCCAGTCAGGAGCAGGGGTAGGAATGCAGCACGTCAGCCTTGTACTCCCCGAGAGCGAGATCGATATGATCCCCGCTTCTCTCCGAAGGTATATCCGGAGTAGCAAGGGCCTGGTAGACCCCTAAGGATCAAGCTTGCGGTTGGTACCGGCCCCTCTGGAAGTGCCTTCTGCCTCGATCGGAGAAGCCAGAGACCTTTTTGGGGGGCCGACGGTCGAGCCATGATCTAGTTCACCCTCGGCGAGCACCGACGCTACAGCAGGTTGTTCGCTCGCCGACCCGTCCTATCGTGATGTGGTAGCTGGGGCACCGCAACCCTCAGAGGGCGGCCCGGGATATGGAGGCCAATCGGCCTGCTCGCCGTATTCACCGCCGGCCAGCCCGCCGGCCCAGCGGCCTGCCTCGGCACCATTGCCGGTTCCCCATCCATTCCCAGTCGCTGAAGGGGACCAACAAGACTTGGGTCCCGAGTCTGAGTCGTGGAGCTTCTGGACCGTCCTTGCAGAGAGCCACTTCCCTGAGATGTTCTGGCCAGTCGCAGGACCGGACTTTGATGCACCAGAATCGCTCACCCCGGATGAGTTCGAATGCTTCCGCCGAACTCTCCGGGAGACTCACTCCCGTCTTCACCGCCTACAAATTCCATATCCCGGGAGTCAAGCACACCTGGGGGACATTGGTGAGTAGTGCCATCAGATTGACCTGGCCACGCTCCCCGCGGTTCGGCACCCCGGGTCATTTGGGCATCACGAGGCCCTCCAACAACGATGCGTTGAGTGTTTTCAAGTACTCCGCAAGGTTATCGAGGAAGCCACCCCCCACGTGTATATCCGTGGATGGGGGCAGTACGCTGCCCTACGCTTCAGTGCGATTCGCCGACAGCCCGACTCGCTGGGCGGCCCTGAGGGTACATCCCCAGGGACGGAAACGATCAATATGGATGACCTGTCGGGAGAGGGGAACGACTTGGAACTTCTTGACGGGGGCTCTCCCCCCGAAGAAAATCCGTCGTTGGATCCATCGATGAGAGTTACTCATCACCAGAGGAACCTCCTGGGTCTCCCCACGCCCACTGAAGCACTGATGTTGAGCCGAAACGTCAGCAAAGGTAAAGAGCACGGCGGGGCTATAAAGCCCGCCAACCCATCTGGCTCCATGTAGAGGGCAGATGAGGATCCCGAGAAGGCCACGCTGCGTCAACAGCTCGCCGAGCAGAAGAAGCTAGTTGACCAGCTCCTCGCCGAGCGCGCTGCAGAGCGGCGGCCTGACTACGATGATCCTAGGCTAGGACAGCAGGGACGGAAACAACAGCTCCTCGACGAGACTCTCCCGAGTAACCGTGATTATGCCGTGTTTACTGACACGGGAGAGGCCATTGCCTATGGAAAGAGGGCACGGTATGTTTCACCACACCCTCCCGAGCGGTGTGACTACCTGAGAGACCCCGCTCGGATTCCTCCCGCTGCCCTAGGGGCCGCTCCACCTGCCATCCCACGAGCTGCCGAGTTCGACGACCCGGTCGACGACCCGATTGAAGAGCCATGCAATGCGCTCGTGGTTAGAGATCCTCGCCAGGACTGGAACCCATGTCCGGACAATCCGATGGCGGCAATCATCGCCCTCTTGGAAGCCTTGGAGACTCGGCAAGTGGCAATCCCACCGGACGGCAAGCCATACCCAGCATGGGTGGACGACATGCCGGAACCTCCGGGATTTAGGAACCCCACTTTCGCCCCCTTCAACGGGACTGGAGATCCGCCACAGCATTTGTCCCATTTCAACTCGAGGTGCGGGCCTATGTTGGGAACTCCGGCGCAGCAGGAGGCCGCTAAGCTTCGCTGCTTTGTCCAGACACTGGAAGGGCCAGCATTTTTCTGGTATAGCCAGCTCCCCGTTGGGTCGATAACTAGCTGGGAGGACCTTCGTAGACAGTTCCTCTACCAGTTCAGTTCCACGACCCGGAAGACGAATATCGCAGACCTCTTCAAGTGCAAGCAAAGGCCTGATGAGCGAGTCGCAGATTTCGTCGCCCGATGGAAGGGTCTTACGTATTCCCTTGACATGCCATTGACTCAGGAACAGTTGCTGACAATGTGCGTCGGGAAAGTCAAGACCGAGCTGGTCCCTTCCTTGATCACTCAGAATTACCCCGGAGGGTTCAGGGACTTCTCAGAAAAAGCTCAACGTCTTGAGGAAGCTCTGCAACAGGCTAGTCAGGCACGCCCGCTGCCTCCTATGATCCCTGCAAGGAGAGTCAGCAGGGCTGAGCCCGCTGCTGTTGCCCAGATAGAGGCCCCTAGGTAGTTGGAGCTGCTACTGGCGAGGCCAGCCCCACAGCCTCACATGAATCCGCCTCCACGGGCTCAGTTCCCGGCTTAGCAGCGGCAGCCCCAGAACCGGCCGGCCCCTCCGCGTAATGTACCGCTACAACCTAGGTGAGATAATCAGGGTCCACCTCCACGGCAGGCCCCTCCAGCCCGTCGTCAGGACCACGCTCACAGGGCCCCGCGGTACCTGACTTACTCATTTCACGAGGATCAGGTCCCCGGTTATTTCCGGAGCACCCTGGAGCAGAGGATTGTGCGACTGCCTGAGTGTTGGAGGCCAGAGGAGGCACATCTCACGGATCACCCCCGCTACTGCCCTTACCATCGGGCCCTGGGGAACACCATCCGGCGGTGCTACGTGTTTAAGGACTGGCTCCAAGACCAGATTAACAACAATGTAATCAGGTTGGGCCCAGCTCCAGCACAAGTGGTGGGTGTGTTCGTGGGATCAGATGACGATAGTGGTGACGAGGACGAATGGCAGCTGGTCTCCGACCGTGGAACCCAGATGTATAATAACTGGATGGCCCGCAAGACGATCATTCGCGCCCATGGAATCATCCGTGCGCGCTTGAATCAGCCTGAGCCCCCAGATTCTGCGGGTGATGCTTCGGTATCGTCGCCCTAGCCTGCCTCTTCCGAGAAGAGCAAACGGCGGTGGCGCAAGAAGGAAGAGCGCGCCCCGCCAGTTCCGCCACTATCCCGCACTCTCGGCGATTTCATGCCCCCGGAGATGGGGGTCCCTCCTCGGATCCACCCGGTGATGAATTATTCGTCCGATGACAGTGTTGGGTACGCTTCGGTTAATACCGTCGAGCTGGTAAATCCCATTACGATTCCCGACGTTGAAGAACACCAGGTGGACCTCCCTAGTGTCCCCGGTCGTCGCCACCGTCAGAGGAACTGCAACAACATGAGTCGCTGGGGCACGGCAGTTGGTACCTCCAGCCAGGCCGTGCACGCCACTGAGACTCGGCAGCAGGCTCAAAACCGAGTTCAGCGCGTGCGGCTCCCCCATCCGGGGATGACAGATTCGCCCCCGCCACCGTTTGTGGTATGGGACCAGGCAGAACCGCCTCAGCCGCGCCGCAACCAGCTCCGTCCTGCCACGAGTCCATCCCGGCCTCCTGGCCCCAGTACGGTGACCACTTCTCGGGCTTCAACCAGTGAATAGCGAGATGCGCCAAGCACCAGTCGGCCGCCGGTCCAACCGGCAAGGCCCGTCATGCCTCCAACCGCAGAGCAACCTCCTACAACCAGGGGCTCGCGCTTGGCAAGAAAGTATGATGTCCTGAAGCACTTGGCCGACATCCCATCAAGGCTCTCCATCCTTGAGGCTCTGCGCCTGTCACCTGAGATGCGCGAGGCGCTCTCTGAAGCCCTGAAGATCCCCCTCCAGTTTGAGACGGAGGTTGCGGCTGCATAGGCCTTTCACGCCGAAGCGATTGAGAACGCCGAATGTCAGGCAGTTATCTCGTTCTCTGGTAAGGATGAAGACCCTCCTGTACAGGGGCACATTCGTCCGCTGTATGTCACTGGCCAGTTCAATGGCCTTGATGTCCGGCGCTGTCTTGTCGACACAGGGTCTGGGATTAACTTGATTCCAACTCGGACGCTCCGGAGATTGGGGTTGTCAGAGGATGACTTGATTCCCTCCGACCTCAGGATCCAGGGGTACGACCGCACTGAGCAAACTCCGGTCAGCAAGATACGTTTGAAGACCCAGTTCGGTGACCTGGTCGCTAACACCGAATTCATGGTAGTCTCTTAGGACACTGCGTATAACGCGTTGATGGGCAGACCATGACTCCACCTTCATGCGGCAGTTCCCTCGTCATACCACCAATGCCTTAAATACCCCCTTAATGGTCGAGTAGGCGTGCTTCAGGGAGATGCCTCTCCTTTTGCCTCATGTGAAGCCCGCTATCTGGACGCGGACTATTACAAGAGAAATGATAAGCAGATCCTGACGGGTGAGGTTGAGCCTGTCGCTGTCGCAAGTGATCCCTGGGCAAGCTTGAATGACGCTTACGTCCTCCCGATCCATCGGTTGGACGTAGCCATGGTTTCGACGGCCTGTGAGTCTCCTGATGAGATGACCGCGACCGCCCATGCCAGCACCAGCGGCCCAGCAGGATCTGGTAGCCCCAATGCAGTTTCCAACGCAGTCTCTCCCGTGGACGATCCCTCCCCGAGTGGAGAGGACGTGGAAGATGCACCCCCAGCCTTTGAGGAGGGCGTCTCCGCCACGGTCGATGAGTTAGTACAGGTAAACCTTGAAACCGAGGCAGATCCAAGACCCACATTGGTCAGTGCCGCCATGCCCTCTGAGGAGCAGCAGCAGTACGTGGACTTCCTCAGACAGCACCGTGATGTGTTCTCTTGGGGTTATGACGAGATGCCGGGGCTAGATCCTCAGGTAGCCGTCCACCGCCTTGGTCTCCCGGCAAACCATCGCGTGTTCAAGCAGCCTCCTAGGAAGATGCACCCATTCCACGGTGCCGTGGTTGAGGCCAAAGTTGACAAGCTTATCAAAGCCAACTTCGTGAGGGAAGTTCAGTACCCCAGATGGCTGGCCAGCATTTTGCCGGTCAGGAAGAAGAATGGGTAGATCAGAGTCTGTATCGACTTCCGCGATCTCAACTGCCACTGTCCGAAGGATGATTTTCCCCTTCCAGTTACAGAGCTGTTGATTGACGCCACGACAGGGTTCCAAGCCCTCTCCTTCATGGATGGATAATCCGGATACAACCAAATCCGGATGGCCCTTGAGGATGATGAGTTCACTGCCTTCAGGCCCCCCCAAGGTACCTTTTGTTACCAAGTCATGCCCTTCGGCCTAAAGAATGCAGGTGCCACCTATCAACGGGCGATGCACCGCATATTCAAGCCAATCCTCGGCACACTGGTGGAATGCTACGTTGACGACATGGTGGTCAAATCGCGCCAGCGTCAGGACCATCTCAAAGATCTTGAGAAAGTGTTCGGCTTCCTCCGGTCTCGCCGCCTGAAGATGAACCCGTTGAAGTGTGCCTTCGGGGTCACCTACGGGAAGTTTCTTGACTTTGTGGTAAGATACCGGGGTATTGAGATCGACCCAGATAAGATCAGGGCGATCAGCCAGATGCCTCCCCCAGGTAACATTCGGGAACTGTAAGGGTTCCAAGGCCACTTAGCCTATATATGTCGATTCATCGCGAATCTGGCCGGAAAGTGTAAGCCCTTTTCTCGGCTCATGAAGAAAGGTGCCACCTATGTATGGGATAAGGAGTGTCAGACCGCTTTCGAGGAAATCAAGCAGTACTTGCTTCAACCTCCAGTTCTGATGCCGCCTGTATCCAGGAAGCTGCTGGTCCTTTATGTGACCACCCTGGAACGGTCCCTTGGTGCCCTTCTCGCCCAGAAGAACAACGAGGGAACAGAGAATAGCCTCTATTACCTCAGTCGCATGCTCCTTGATGCGGAAGTTAGGTATTCCCCCATCGAGAAGAGCCGCCTAGCGCTCGTATTTGACATACAAAAATTACAGCACTACTTGCAGCACCACGAGGTACAGTTGGTTTCTCGGGTAGACCCGTTGAAATATATCCTGAGCCAGCCTATGTTGACTGGCCGTCTAGCGCGGTGGGCTGTGATTCTCCAGCAGTTCGACATCAAGTATGTGTCTCAGAAGGCCATCAAAGGGCAAGCATTGGCGGACTTTCTGGCTGCTCATCCCACCTCCGCGGATCAGCCGCTGGATCTAGGCTTTCCTGATGAGGCCGCTCTCTCGGTCGATTGTGCCGATCCATGCTGGCAGATGCACTTTGACGGTGCCTCCCGGAGCCCCACAGGTAGAAGACTCGATAATCCTAAGCTCAACAAAGTGGGTTTGGGTATCATCTTCATTACCCCGGAGCAAGCCGTGCTGCCATACTCCTTCCTGTTGTCAGAGGGCTGTACCAACAATGAGGCGGAATACCATGCCCTCATCGCTGGCCTCGAGTTAGCTCTCGAGATCGACGTGCCCCATCTGTATGTGAAAGGGGACTCCGAGCTGGTCATTAAGCAGATCAATGGCGACTATGTTGTCACGAAGCCGGGACTTGTGCCATTGCTGGAGTGCACCCTCCTCCGGATGGCCCAGTTCCCTTCTCGGACAGAAATTGTCCATATCCCCCGGTCATAGAACGGTCGAGCAGATGCTTTGGCCAGCCTTGCTGCGTCACTCGCGGAGCCTGAACAGGACAACCTGATCGTCCGCGTGATGCACCACAGGCTCATCACTCCCGTTATCCCGGAGGGAGATCACGGCCCGTCGGTAAGTAAT
The DNA here is from genome assembly GCA_963277665.1 of Viscum album. NCBI lineage: Eukaryota > Viridiplantae > Streptophyta > Magnoliopsida > Santalales > Viscaceae > Viscum > Viscum album. Next base: position 334,126,308 of record OY728128.1, read on the forward strand.
CTCACCATGATTTCCCCTGTGCCTGGAGCCCCGAGTACCACAGATATGGTAGTCGAACCAGCCCCTGATTGGAGGACGCCTTTGGTTGAGTACCTCCAACATGGCATTCTCCCGTCAGATCGGGCCGAGCGTGAGCGAGTTCGGCGCCGTGCATCGCAGTTTGTCCTCCAGAGCAGTCCCGGCCTGGAGCAGATCCTCTATAGACGCGGATTTGATGGTGTTCTCCTCCGCTGCCTTCAAGGAGTTGAGATCCTTCTAGTCATGCAAGAGGTTCATACTGGTTCATGTGGTGCCCACCAGACTGGGCCGAAGCTGTCCCACCAAATTCGGAGGTTGGGATACTTTTGGCCTTCCATGATCCATGACTGCATCGAGTATGCTAGGAAGTGCCATGCGAGTCAGGTTCATGCGAACTTTGTGCATCGGCCGCCGAAGCCTCTCCATACCACCAGGTATTCTTGGCCCTTTGCGGTCTGGGGGCTGGACGTTGTGGGACATTACCCGCCGGCGACGGCTCGCCAGTGCCTGTTCATTCTGACCGCTACGGACTTCTTCTCTAAGTTGGCAGAGGCGATTCCGCTCAGAGAGGTCAAATCCCGTTCTATCGCTGACTTTATAACCTCCAACATCATATATCGATTTGGAGTGCCTCACGCTATCCTCACGGATAACGGAGCCAATTTTCGAGCAACCGAGTTGAAGAGGTTGTACGCCAAGTACAACATTCGCTCGAACCATACATCTCGCTATCATGCGCAGGCGAATGGACAGATTGAGGCGTTTAACAAAACCCTCTCTAACATTCTGCAAAAGATGGTTGGTCAGAACAAGAAGAGTTGGCCGGACAAGCTCCCCAACGCCCTCTGGGCTTATCGGATGACGACTCGCAATTCCACCTAGATGACCCCTTATTCCCTGGTGTATGGAGCTGAGGCCGTCCTGCCCATCGAGATCCAGTTACCGTCCTTGCGCACTGCAGTCTATGACCAGCAAGTGCCGGACAGGGCTGCTGAAGCCCGTCTAGTCGAGTTGGAAGCACTGGATGAGAATAGGTTTCGCGCTTTGCACAACTTGGAGAGGCATCAATGTAGGATGGCTCGAGCTTTCAATAAGAAGGTTCGCCTCCGCTCCTTCCTGCAGGGTGACCTAGTACTGGCCCTAAGAGCGCCAATGATCCCAGGCAGGAAGCCGACCAAGTTGGAGCCCAAGTGGGAGGGACCTTTTGTCGTCCACCAGGTCTATCCCAATGGAGCGTACTCCCTAGAGACTATGGATGGTGAGCGTGTTACTCCTCCCACCAACGCTAGGTTCCTCAAGTAGTACTTTGCCTGAGCACACCTCGTCCAAGCTACAAGACGTTAAACTGTTCAGCATTCGTCCAACATGACGTTAAACTGTACTTCATCCAAGCTACAATACGTTAAACTGTTCAGCATTCATCCAACATGATGTTAAACTGTACTTCGTCCAAGCTACAAGACGTTAAACTGTTCAGCATTCGTCCCGCATGACGCTAAACTGCACCACGTCCAAGCTACAAGACGTTAAACTATTCAGCATTCGTCCCGCATGACGCTAAACTGCACCTCGTCCGAGCTACAAGACGTTAAACTGTTCAGCATTCGTCCCGCATGACGCTAAACTGCACCTCGTCCAAGCTACAAGACGTTAAACTGTTCAGCATTCGTCCCGCATGACGCTAAACTGCACCTCGTCCAAGCTACAAGACGTTAAACTGTTCAGCATTCGTCCAACATGACGTTAAACTGTACTTCGTCCAAGCTACAAGATGTTAAACTGTTCAGCATTCGTCCAACATGACGTTAAACTGTACTTCTTCCAAGCTACAAGACGTTAAACTGTTCAGCATTCGTCCCGCATGACACTAAACTGCACCTCGTCCAAGTTACAAGACGTTAAACTGTTCAGCATTCGTCCCGCATGATGCTAAACTGCACATCGTCCAAGCTATAAGATGTTAAACTTTTCAGCATTCCTCCCACATGATGCTAAACTACACCTCATCCAAGCTACAAGACGTTAAACTGTTCAGAATTCGTCCCGCATGACGCTAAACTGCACCTCGTCCAAGCTGAACGACGTTAAACTGCCTAGCATATGGGCCTCCACCCTGGAGTAAGTCCCGATACTATGGGCTGCCTCAGAGCATAAGCCCCATCCATTCGTCCTACATGACGCTAAACTGCGCTTCAAGAACTACGTGTGGCTTGATTCCCGTCCTTATGGGATACGTAGGAATGCCCAGATGTTTGAAACTTCGGGTCCAGCCCCCACCTCTTAAAAGATTCCCCCTTCTCTTGGGAATCCGCCGCCTTCGGGTCGCCCTCAAGGCGTGTCCTTCGACCCCTTGCAGTGGTCCACCGGTGTCAAGAGTACTCTGGTCTATTTCCAGGAGGGTCAGGTTCAGCTTGGTCAGGTTCCTTCCACTTTTTAGGCTTCATGCTCCCCTTCATTCGGACCCATCACCTACGCCCTGGGTGGAACCCCCGTGAGCGGTCTGGATACAATGCCTCAGTGCTCTCCCATCGATCCGGGCTGGTACCCCCAAGGGTCCTGGGCAGCAAGGCGATATGAATCCTGCGCTTGAGCGGTTGATGCTCGTTTGCTGCCTCATTCCATCAACGGTCAGTGCGATATTGATGCTGCTTTTCCGCCACGGTCGGCAGTACTCTCATATCGTTACGCCGGTGCCCCTAGTCCTTGAGTGAATGGCCGCATGATTCACATTACGTTTTCCACCCCCCATTCTGACCTGGCAAAATCTCGACACTCTTGGCACTATCCCTCAGTGCATCTTCGCATATCCAGGGAATAGGACCACGATGCGGCGTACTTTGAGGTTCCTATGGTCCGAGCTCTACGACCTTAAACTAAGATCTCCTTTTTCTCGTCCAACATGACGTTAAACTATACTTCGTCCTGCATGACGTTAAACTGCACTTCAAGAACTACGTGCGGCTTGATTCCCATCCTTATGGGATACGTAGGATCGCCTGAACGTTCATGTTTCGGGCCCAGCCCCATTTCCCGGGAGTCTCTATCCCGCGTTGGGACTCTGGCTCGAGTTCCCCTCCTTTTTGTGTGAGGCGTATGGTGTGAACGCGGGGCTATGCCCTCATTCACGTCGGTCTACTAGCCGCGCCGTACGCCTCCCCCGTGTGTGGGACTACCTCGCACCCCTCATCGTCCTGCATGACATTAAACTGCCTCTTAAGAACTACGTACGGCTTGATTCCCATCCTTATGGGATACGTAGGACCGCCTGGACGTTTGCGTTTCAGGTCTAGCCCCGTCTTTTGGTTGCTCTCAGGGTGAGTCCTCCGACCCTTTTCGGTGATCTATTAACGTGTTTTGGGTACTCCGGTCTATGACCTGTAGTGTCGGATTCAATCCCGACAAGTCCTGTGTTACTTGTCAGGCCTCGCGCTTCCTCTTGTTCGAGCCTTCGCTCAAAGGGATCCTTGTTAGCGGTTTGGATACGATGCCTCAGTGCTCTCGTACCGCTCCGGGTCGATTTACCGGCGGGTCCTGGGCCGCAAATCGATATGAATCCTGCGCTTGAGCGGTTGATGCTCGTTTTCTTACCTCATCCTAGGCTGACGCGGTCGGATGTTGTGTTGCGAATATAGTCAGCAACATCCTTGATCGCCATGTCAACTCTTTTTTGGCTCTGAACATTGGTCGCACAGTCCTATCACACTCTGCCTCAGTGCGTTGTAGTGGAAACTCGACACTCTTTCTTCATACTGACCCTCAGTACACCTCTACACGTTAGGCAGGCCAACCAGGGTAATGGTGTCTTTTGAGGATCCCACGATCTGAGCACCAAGGATATGTGCTAATGTCCTCCCTAAGGGCCATGTGTAGCTAGACCCTCGTCCCCATGGGGATGAAGGAGTCGCCCGAACGATCACGTTCTGGGCCCAGCATAGCTGGAGGCTAGCATCTCTGCCCCTCGGTTGATAGACATATGCAGGACCCTATCCCAGGATCCTTCTCTTGGAGTTGTGCGTGACCACAGGGCTGGGATGCGTCCCCACCTCCGCTGGGTCCGCCGTATCGCAATAAGCGGATTCCTCCATGGTCCGATCCATAGGACCTTAAACTGTGTTGCCTGGTCTTACCATACGACCATAAACTGTGATCGTCTTGGCCGTCCAACGAGAAACGACACTGCATCGTGATGTTCTCCTCAGAGGACACTCACGTTTGGGCGCTGGTTAATAACCACGCCATTTATCAAATGCCTTTCATGGCTTGATTATTGTGGCGACGCCAGGGATTCTTTAATCACAGGCATGTCGCTGCACAAAGAAAAACCATCAACCTTTAAGGAAAAACAAGAAATATCAAATACCGCTTCTTTGGGTGCGAGGGTCAGACCCGCACCCCTTCCCGCACTGGTGCCCGATTGTGCTGCGCCACGCTTCAAGAACTATGTGTGGCTTGATTCCCATCCTTATGGGATACGTAGGAACGCCCGGATGTTTGAAACTTTGGGTCCAGCCCCCACCTCTTAAAAGATTCCCCCTTCTCTTGGGAATCCGCCGCCTTCGGGTCTCCCTCAAGGCGTGTCCTTCGACCCCTTGCTGTGGTCCACCAGTGTCAAGAGTACTCTGGTCTATTGCCAGGAGGGTCAGGTTCAGCTTGGTCAGGTTCCTTCCACTTTTCAGGCTTCATGCTCCCCTTCATTCGGACACATCACCTACGCCCTGGGTGGAACCCCCGTGAGCGGTCTGGATACAATGCCTCAGTGCTCTCCCATCGATCCGGGCTGGTACCCCCAAGGGTCCTGGGCAGCAAGTCGATATGAATCCTGCGCTTGAGTGGTTGATGCTTGTTTGCTGCCTCATTCCATCAACGGTCAGTGCGATATTGATGCTTCTTTTCCGCCACGGTCGACAGTACTCTCATATCGTTACGCCGGTGCCCCCAGTCCTTGAGTGAATGGCCGCATGATTCACATTACGTTTTCCACCCCCCATTATGACCAGGCAAAATCTCAGCACTCCTGGCACTATCCCTCAGTGCATCTTCGCATCTAGGGAATAGGACCACGGTGCGCCGTACTTTGGGGTTCCTATGGTCCGAGCTCTAAGACCTTAAACTAAGATCTTCCCCTATGGTCCGAGCTCTACGACATTAAACTAATATCTCCCTAATCGGGGTTCCACGTCCCGCATGACGTTAAAACTGCACCCTCAGAACTACGTGTGGCTTGATCTCTAGCCTGATGGAGTACGTAGGAACGCCCGGGCATCTCGACTCAGGTCCAGCCTCAGGGATCGCTTAGTCCCGCCCCTCCTCGTCGCCGGTCGTCTAGCCTGGCTTCTGGTAGAGTGGTGCGGTTGTGATATTCTCCCTGATTCAGCTCAGGATGCCCCATTGCAATGATGGGAAGTGACAGTTTCCTTGTCAAAGAGGTTCTGTCTGAGAATTGGGGTGATTCACGGCCAGATTAGTGCATCCGCCTAATATGCTTTCCCCACGGTGGCACAATTTTGGGAGGGTTAGATTCTGTCCTAACAAATCATCAATTCGCCCCACGCTTCACATGCCCTTTTGATCCGTATTTCCACCCTCGTGCCTGAAGGAACCCCCAAAGCAGTATTGATGATGACATGTGATCCACCTCCTGCAATATGAATGATGACCTTCGGTCCGTCTATTGCAGTAGTATGGTCGATTGATCCATTGTCCGCTTGCCGTCTTGGGCGCTTCCTGGAAGGCTGACCGTCGTGGATTTCTGAATTCAGGACACGTGATTCACCCTTTTTCATCTCCCTATGTTCGAATAAAATCTTAACGCCCCTAGCGTTGTCCCACTCGTGTGTCGGAACAAGTTGGGGGGATGGTACATTGATTAGGTCTGGGGGCTCCTTTCCTAGGAATGACCTCCCTCTTTTCTTTAGAAATGCATGCCCAATTGTGGGTACCTGAAGCTTGGTTAACGTTCCCGCAGGACAACGAATTGTGGTTGAGCACGTTAAGCCAAAAGATGCAGATAAATCTGTTGATTCATACAAAGGGATCGAAGCATTGAGTAGCGGGGGCAAAATGTTCTGGGAATGGCAGAAATAAAGACCCTAGGGATTAGCGTGCTGAATGAATCTTTCTAACGCCGCTACCCTTTGGCTGGCGGCCTCCAGAGTTGCTTCTCTCTCTCTGCATGCCCTCTCTTCGTCAGCGGCCGCAGCGCGTAGCTCGCCAATCCTAGCCTGTGCGCGCTCCCGCTCGACTTGAAGTGTGACCATCTGGTGGCCTACCTCCGTCAGCTGTACCTGGGCGTCATCCAGCTGGGCCTTCAATTGCTCCACAAGCTCAGTACATGTTGCGACGAAGGCCTCCTTCTCTGCCGCCTGCCCTTCGAGGCGCCGGACATCCTGCTCCGCCACGAGGAGCGCCCGCGTGTTCTCCAACATGTCCCGACATTGTGCGATGTCGGCACGCAGGCGGCTCTCGCGCATCTTTTCGGCCATGAAATCACGGACCGTCAGATGGAGGTGTTGAGCATCGGCTCCCCCGGCACACAGGAAGCACAGCCAGGTTTGAAGCGATCCCATGCGCCCCAGCCACTCCGATGGGGGTCGCTTGAGGAAGCGCTGGATGCACTTCCACCCCCTGCGGCGCGTTATCCGGCTCTCCTCGACCGCCTCCGAGTCCGAGTCGTCCATCTCCTCGGGGTCGGCAGGCCGGTAGGCAGGGAAGGCAGCCAGCAAGTCTGCTGCAGGGTCCGCCCCTGGGATTTCCTCACATGGGATAGGTTCCCCAACATCTGGGAGACCTTCTTCTCTCGCCCCAGCGGCGTTGACACCCTCGTCAGCCCCCAACCTCTCTTCGATGGCAGCACCGCCGACGTCCGTTGCCCCCCGATCAGCAGTTGGTGGGGCCGACTCGGTGTGAGAAGTCTGTTCCGGAGGAGGCGGTATGTCTGCCACTGGTCCACTCGTGGATGGCCCGGGTTCAATAGCCCGCCGAGCCTCCAGTATTGAGATCACTGTGCAAAGCATGCCGTGGTCAGTCGCGGATCGTTAACGACAGGCACCAGCAGTAAAATGAGAAGACTTACGGGAGTCCAGAGCGTCGTCTTTCGCTATCCCAGCCGCCGCAGGAGTAGTTGCAGCAGGGGACCCCTCAGCGCTTGTCAATTCAATGATAGGTGTTTGGCCCCCACCCTGTCCTACTGGCGCCTCTCCTACTCCTGCTGAGGATGCCTGACCAACATCCGCGCACTCCTGAGGAAGATGAAGAAATGGGTTAGGAGCTGCATAAGATAATGGATGAAGCAGGTTGAGTAGGGATAGAGGCGGACCTCGAGGAGCTCGGTGATATCGATGTTGTCAGAGCCGGCCACCTCGCCGCTCTCCCGCGGGCTCCCCGGATGGGACCTTCCCTCAGAGCCTTCATCCTCCCCCGTCTCCTCCTCTTCCTCAGAGTCATCGTTACTATCACCTTCCTACGGAGACATCTGTTCTAGAGCAGGCTCTAGACCGAGCATCACCTTTACCAGAAGGGATGGCTCCGCACGCTGACCACGTTGGCGCGCGTACTCGTCCATGGCCGTCAGATACGCATACCGCCGGTGGAAGTTCACCCGTCGGCGACCTGAAGGCGCCCGACCTCTGGCAGATGGATCCCTTCTCTGGTTATCTTCTGCCAGATGATTTCGGTCCCCAGCGACTCCCGCAGGGTCATCCTGGCCGACCACAGCACTGGGAAGACTGCATCATGGGAGGGTTCGAGCAGACGCCTTATCTGTTTCCCGGGCCGCTCCCCGACCACCGCCTATGCCCCCTCTCTGAGGGCCGAAGTCGTGGCGGCAGTCTTTGATGTGCCCGCCGCCGAAGTCCCTGCCCGCGTCGGCTCCGCTGCTTAGCGTGCCTCCGTTCTCCCCCGCGCAACGGCGCATCGCCTCCTTCCTTGACGCCCGGTCTCCGCACGGGTGACCTCGAGCCACCGAACTGGCTTCCGTAGAAGCCCCTCGGGGTACGCGATGGCCCAGTGTTCGGCGTACTCGGTTGCCAAGCCTGCGTCGACCCCGGTAAGAGGGAGAGTGATGACATCGCCAGAGCCGAAAGCGGCGAACATTAGCCACATCTGGCGAAGGACGCAAGGGTTCGTCTCCTCCCGGACAATAGCAAATACCCTCTTAGGCATCCGTTGAAGTCACCTGAACTGCCTGGTGAACCGGGTTGGCACGTAGGGCTCGTAGATCACCTTCCCGTCGATCCGAGCCACGAGCACCCCACCCCGCATGCTCAGGAAGTATTCGTGCTGCTCCAGCGGACCCTGTCCATTGTCGATCATCTGGCCAACGGGAGTGGGGAACGGGCTGAAGTTGAAATTGGAGTGATTGCCAATCCGAATCCTCACGCCCTCCTCATTTAGGGTCAACGGAGCGACCCCCACGATGTTCAGCAGGGAGGGTCGCAGGCCATTGCCCGGAGGAATGACGGCGTTCGGAAACATGTACCCACCAAGGTGAGCAGCCACCCAGCCATGGAAGAATTGAAAGGGCCCACAGATTCTTCGTGGTGACCCCCCTCGCGAGATGCGTCCCGGGATGGCGTACAGCTTAGCCAGCACTGGGACCCCGAGGTTGTATCTTTTGTTGGCGGCCATGGCGCCCGCCATCACCAGTGTCGCCGGGCGGACGTCCATCCTCCCGTCCCGCACTGGCAGGAGCCACCCACTCAGAAAGGTGGCCAGGAACGCCGCGTACCAGACGTTTGGGTCATGGGCCTCGATGACGCGGTACCCCCATGAGCGGTAGTCTCCCGTCTCCAGGACCCGCCAGTACGACCCGTTCCGGCTCCTCTGAGCCATGGTCGGGCACCGCTTCCCCCTGCCTGGCATCTTGACCGCTGGGTCATGCTCCAAGAACTGGCCGAACCACTCCTTGTAGGATATGTCCTTGTGGAAGTCCTTGACCCCGAGCCGCTCAGTAGCCATGTCCAGCAGATGCCAGGTCAGGATGGGAGTCCGTGACCTGTCGCCCCAGGTGCTCCTCGGAGGCAGGAACTCATCGTATTGGTAACCCTCCAGCGGGATACCTCCGATGCAGTGGATGTCCCAAAGACCAACGCTGACCTCCCCATGATGAAGATGGAAGGTGTTGGTATCCGAGGACCAGCGGGTGAACAGCTCCGGCCCAAGCTTGGGCTGCTGGTAGAAGTGAAACTGTGACGTCCACACCGCCTCAAATAGGCCGATGTATCGCAGTTCCTCCGCGAAGTGATCACAGGTGTGGTGTACCCAGAACGCCCAGGCCCACTCACTGGTGAAATTACCCCCAGATCGCAAGTCCCTGTCCTTCAGCCAGCCCTTGGTGTCGTCGGTGACACTCTGGCGATATGTGCTCGAGTAGAGGGCTGGAGAGTTCTCCGCAGCAGGCTCACTCCCGGCAATGGTTTGCGTCCTCGGGTTCAGGACATAGACATTTAAGTGCCTAGTCTCCCTGGCAGGATGCCCGTTGTTGGTGATGTTGTTGCGGGGAAGCTCGTCCTCCCGAGTCACCCAGGTCCGCGGCGCATCAACCTCGAACCCCGGCACCGAAACCTCATCCAAGATGCCGTAGTTCCAGAGGGGCAGGTTGTCCGACAGTGGATACGCCTTCTTGGCCGACGTCAGCAAATCGAACAAGGATTGATTGTTGGAAACAATCTCCTTGGCTTCGTAAACCTCCTCGTTCACCGCCATCTCAGCTCTGCGAATGGCGGCGTCCCCCTCAGTCACTTGATTCACGTCCATCTCAGAAGCTCTGGGAGTCGTGTAGGTTAAGGGATGAGGCGTGCGGAATTGGAGGAGGCTAGTGGAAAAATTTGGGAGTTGGCGCGCAATCCAAGTGGACGGCGCGCAATCGGGAAGACTGTCGCGTAAAACCCCGGGTGTTCGCACAAAATCAAGCCGAAATCTGGGTGGATTTGCGTGCTGAACAGGCAAATTTCGCGCCGACAAAGGCAATTTCGCGCATGAGAGCAGGGAGGCTTATCGCGTGGAAAGCCTGTGTACGGAACGCGGAACCCAGGGCCCCTATTTATAGGCGAGGCCGGGATTCCGCGCCGCGCGGAAAGCACTTTGCGCGACCCAGGCAGCGAATTCCGCGCCCGACGCCCTTTTTGCGCGCCAAAGTCCCGCGCCACCCAGGACTTCGGCGTTCCGGCATCTCCCTCGGAACCCGATCGTTGCGACCTCTCGCCGATCAGATTCCGAGGGGGGGCTTTTGTAGACGCCGGAAAAGTCCGTTTCTCCTCCAACGAAGTTCCGGATGCGGAAATCGAGGTCATATTTGGAGTCAGAAGCATGTTCCGGAGGTCCCGGAGGCCTTGCGCGGAATTTTGGAGGTCCGCACGCAAAGGTGAAGTGCGGCGCGCAATCCTCCCGGGATGCGCGCAATACGCCGGGCCGGTGCGCAATTTTGCGCGCCCAGACCCCGTGACTCCCTTGCGCGCTGGGCCTCGATTTCGCGCCCGCGAAGGGAATTTCGCGCCCGCGAGCCGACTTGCGCGCCCGGGGTTGCCTATAAATATAAGGCGACCCCCGACGTTTTGAAGGTTGCGAGAATTCGAAGGGTCGCTCGTGCGCGCAATTCAACCCTCTCCGCGCGCAATGCCGATCTTCAGGTAACGATTTCATTTCGTGCAATCAAGCCTCGGGGTTCGCCTCCGCGCGCAATCCCGTTGGCTTCTTTCCTTTGAACAATCCCTCACCCGAAGGCTTTCGCGCGCAAAAGAAGCCTCTTGCGCGCAATTGCCCCCCGGGTGCGCGCAATCCAGCCCGATTGCGCGCACCCCCCTTCCTAAGAGGCCATTCGTTAAAGAATGGGCCGTTGCCCCCCGCGCGCTATCCGAAGCCCGGTGCACGCAATCTCAATCATCCGCGCGCAAAGTGCGGGCCCAATTGCGCGCCAGCCCGCCCAATTGCGCGCCAACCCGCGGTATTGCGCGCCAAGCTCTTCTTTTGCGTGCAAACCGCCAGGGTCGCCCATTTGATCCCCTGAGGGTACCCGCCTGCGTGGCGCCCGATGATCTTCATCCCGGGTGCCCGCATCCTGCATTGTCTTCCCGTGCCGCCCTCCAGGCTCGCGTGAAGTGACACAGACCCATCGGCGGCACCATCGTCCAAGCTACAAGACGTTAAACTGTTCAGCATTCGTCCAACATGACATTAAACTGTACTTCGTCCAAGCTATAAGACGTTAAACGGTTTAGCATTCGTCCAACATGACGTTAAACTGTACTTCGTCCAAGCTACAAGACGTTAAACTATTCATCATTCGTCCAACATGACGTTAAACTGTACTTCGTCCAAGCTACAAGACGTTAAACTGTTCAGCATTCATCCAACATGACGTTAAACTGCATCTCGTCCAAGCTGCACGACGTTAAACTTCCTAGCATATGGGCCGCCTCAGAGCGTAACCCCATCCATTCGTCCGGAAAGACGTTAAACCGTCCACTTCGTCCTCAACACACGATGTTAAACTGTACTTCGTCCGGCAAGACGTTAAACCGACCGCTTCATCCGATCCCGTGCCTCGCACGCAGGGTCCCCCCAGTTTGGATGTGGCCCCCTCCCGCTCGTCTCTGCAGGGATGTCGGGATTGCCCCTCTTTAGGGACGATTTATTGGAGTGGCCTTCGCCCACGGGGGTAGGGTATTAAAAACCCCTAGTTTCTTGTGGGAGACTGCACGTGTGTATCTCCATTGTGCTTCCCCACTGCCGAAGCCAGTAGAGGGCGGGACAGGGATCGAGGTTTCTCTCACCTTAGGCCAAGTCCCTCTTCAACTGAGCTTTGATGCACTCAGGTTGCCTTAGTGCGTAAGTCCTGACAGAATGAACTACGTGGACTTTGATCCTTGTCTCCTAAAAAGGGTACGTAGGAAGCCTCCCTGAGGTTCAAGCCCACCACCTGGTCGTCCCGGTCGTATTCACATCGGTTCGTCCATCAGTGGACCCCTCCCAGGTTCACCTTTGCGTCGATTCACCTATGAATCCGCCCTTGTGAGAGACTGCACGTGTGTATCTCCATTGTGCTTCCCCACTGCCGAAGCCAGTAGAGGGCGTGACAGGGATAAAGGTGTCTATCATCTTCGGCCCAAGTCCCTCTCCAACTGAGCTTTGCCGCATATGGGCCTCCTTAGGGTGTAAGCCCCAAACACCATCGTCTTGCAAGACGTTAAACTGCGATCCACCCACTTCGTGCGTGCTGGCAGCCTTGACATCCTCGTGAGTCGGCTTGCCAACGTCCAGCATGACGTGAAACTGTGATCCACCCGACTGTCCCATCCCCCTCTGTGCGAGGTGGTTCGTTTCAATCCTCCGCCCGGCGGCCTCGACCTCCCCGTGAGTCGGCTTGCCATCGTCCAGCATGACGTTAAACTGTATATCCGAACTACACTGACTTTGATCCGCGCTAACGCGTGGTACGTAGGAAACCCCTATGGGGTCCAAGCTCTTCACTCCATCATCCATCCTGATCTTTACCCGGGCCGCCACATCCCAGTGAGATCATGCCATTTCATCCCACTCCACTTCACTCGGGAAGCCACCCATGTGCTGGCCCCAGCGTCGGAGGTTCCCCGCAAGGGGTTCCGTCATCTGGTCCACTCCTAGTGTTGATCAATCCGATGCCGTCCCCGTTGGACGTTAAACTCGCAGCATACCTCGTGTTAAACATGGGAAGCTGAGGAAAACCTCATGTAACGCGGTTCCCCGCACCCGGTGCGGGATGCCTCAGGCCATCATGCCTTCGAGAAGCCCTATTAGGGATGGAAGGCAGACATGCAGAGCCGCAGTGTTAAGACACGCCCCCCAACACCCAGAGCTAGCCGGTCTCCTCGCCGCAGGTTGCTGCCCCGACCAGACTCCTTGGAGCGTCTGGGCGGAAGCAGCGTAATTAACCGGTGTCCATGAAGATATGGCGCTGGGAACGAGATTCACGAACATTCTTAAATCTATGAGGGAGACCCGGATTAGGCGATGAGTTCCAAGGAGACGTCCACGGAAGGAGGAGCCGACATCCCATCATCCCGGTTTCGATCGAGGAGCAGACGTCCCTAAAAAAGGGACGAATGCCGCCCGCCCTTGGAAAGCGGGACTGCGGGGCCACAATCCGCGCGTCCATCCCCTCGGGTCGAAGGGCGCACGCGCGAACGCGTCCTGGCAGAACAGCGTTGGAACGGAAACCCGACGCACATCCGCACCGAAACAGCAGCAAGTCACATTATTTGGATATATGATCACAAGTGAGGGAATTTTTTTCGACCCTTCAAAAACAAAGGTGATTGAGTAATGTCCTAGACCCTCTATTGTCACAAAAATATATAGTTTTATTAGATTAGTAGGTTATTATCGTCATTTTGTGAGAAATTTAAAATGGTTGTCAAGAATGATAACTAATTTAAAAAATAAAGGGGTAAATTATGTTTGGATAGAAGAGTGGGAGGAAAGCTTCAAGGAGCTAAAGAGAAGGCCGATCACTACACCTTTTCTCACATTACCAAAGAGTGGAGAATGTTTTTTGATATAAAGTGATACTTCAATGAAATTATTGGGTTGGGTAATCATGAAAAACTATAATGTGATATGCAATGCCTCGCGGTAGTTGAAGATCCATGAGCAGAACCACCCAACACATGATCTGGAGTTAACAACTATGATTTTTTCCTTGAAAATCCGGAAGAACTACCTATATGGTGTGATGTTTGACATATGTACTGATCAAAAGAGTCTAAAGTTTATATTCACAAAAAATGATATCAACATGAATAAAAGGTGATTGTTAGAGATAATTAAAGACTATTATTTCTCTATTCACTATCAACATAGAAAGGTAAACAAGGTAGTTGATGATCATATAATAAAAAACCTCATACTCTATCCATGTGGTGGATTGAGAAAGACCCTATCTTTATTGATATGAAAACAATGGATTTGGAAATCATAACATTAAGGAATAAATCGTATCGTTCCCAAATTATTTCCCTAACATCTTTTTATGAAATTATTAAAGATTCGTAAAGGGATGATCCATATTTGTAAAAGAGGGTGAATGTAGTAAATGAATGGAAACTGTAAGAGTTCTATATTGATGATGACAGTGTGATTTGATTGTGAATGAGGCTTTGTGTTCATTCATCACCTGAAATAAAGAATGAGATATTTGATAATGCACATAACTCAACTTTATCTATCCATCATGGGATCCCCAAGACATATTGTGATCTTTTAGAAAAATTATGGTGGGATAACATGAAGAAAGAGATTGGGTAGTATATCTCAAGGTGCTTGATATGTCTGTAAGTTAAAACTGAGAAATAGAATTCCAAAGGGATAATTCAACCATTTCCTATACCCATGTGAAAATGGGAGAATATTACTATGGACTTTGTCATGGGTCTCTTGAAGATATCCAAAGAAAATAATGTGATATGGGTTGTGGTGGAATGATTCACTGAGACTACCCACTTTATCACTATTTGGGGAGATCTCTCATTTGAACAACATAAAAAGATATATGTGAAGTAAGTGGGGAGATTTCATGGGGTTCCACTCTCGATTATCTATGATCATGATCATAGGATTACATATAATTTTTGGAGGAGTCTTCAACCGGCTTTGAGTTATGATCACCCCCAAACAAATTGCCAATCCGAAAAAACTATTCAATTGCTTGAAGATATTCTAAGATCCTGATATATAGAATTCAAAGGTGTATGAGATCAAAACATCAAATTAGTAGAGTTCTCATACAACAACAACTTCCACTCAAGTATTCAGATGGATCCATATGATGATTTATATAGAAATAAATGTATTACTCTATCCTTATGGGATGAATTTGGAGAAAGAAATCTACTTAGACCTGATATTAGGCAAGAGATGATAGAGAAGGTTCAATCCATCTGGAAATATATAAAATATGCTCAGAGTCAGAAAAAGAGATATGATGACAAATGTCGAAGGGACTTGAAGATTGACATTGGATATAATGTCTTCCTTATAATATCACCACGGAATAGAGTAATTCATTTAGGATAGAATGGGAAGATAAGACCAATGTATATTGGACCTTTTAAGATCCTTGGTCTCATATGATCCATGGAATATCAGATTGCACTGCCACTAAATATGGATCAAGGTCATGATGTGTTCCACATATCACTATTGAGGAAGTATATACCAGATCCATCACATGTACTAAACTCAATGGTGGTACAACTGGATGATGATCCCTCTTCTGTGGAGAAACTAGTAATGATTCTAGATTAGAGAGATAAGGTTGTACACAATAAGACCACCCACCATGTAAAAGTGTTGTAAAGGAACCATATGTATGAATAAGAAACTTTGGAACCAGAGAAGTCAATGAAAAAGAATTACCCTCCCCTATTTATGTAAAACGAAATTTTGAGGGTGAAATTTAAAAAGGGGGAAGATTTTAATGGTCCAAACGTTAATCAATGAAATTTATCCCCTCTTAAAGTAATTTCATATAGTATAAATATAATATAATCACTTATAGACCATAATAAAAACATTATAAATGAATAATTAATGAAATAAAAAGTATTTCTTGAAGTTAAGAAACAAATAACAATGAAATAGTAAATTGACCTTAGGAATAGTAATATGACCCTTATGAATAGTAATCTAGCCAAATGAATAGTATACTCTCCCTTTAAAGTAAAAATAAAATTTATACATATTATAAGTTAAAATATTATATAATTATATCATACTATAAGTAAGTAAATATTTTAAAAATTACTAATTAAGTGTTGGCATTTTTATAATTCAAAAATATTTAATTAATCTTTTATGATTAATTTAATAATTTAATAGAAAATTTATTTTCATAAGATTTATTCATAAATTAATATTTTTATATCTTATTATTTTAATATAATTTTATAAGACCTTAAGTAATTTGTTATAGTGTTATAAAATCAGTTATAATTCTAAAATCTTTATTTTCCAAGTAAATGATGATTTTAATAAAAAAATTAAATTAATCATATTTAGAAATTTATTTTCGTATAATGGAGAAATTTTTTTAATTATAGACTTTGAAAATTGGTTAGGATGATTTTTTTAATTTTCTAAAATACATAAATTTTTGGTGAATAGTGAAATATAGTAATTTATGGTATATATACATTATAAGTTTAATATTTTGTTCCTTTAGTTATCACTAATGTAAGAATAATAATCTAGAATTACCATTAATTATTTTAATATTTTTTATGAATACTCTCAATCTATTCATACTCTTGATCCAAAATAATAATCTAATGAATATAATAATGAGAAAACACTCATCCCCTCCACTATAAATACCACCCTCACCCCCTCTTATCCTCACACCTATCAAGCTTTGAGAATTTCCAAAATGATGCCCCATACTCTTTCCTAGATCCTTTACCATTTATAAGATCCCTTTGGTTCATCAAAATACCAAAACCTCTTCCCTAAGGAGGTTCTCTAGGAGGAGAGATTTAAGAGGAAAAATATTCATATTTTTTTCATTTAATTTTTTTTAATTTTGTTTACTTTTATTATTATCTCATAAAATACACTATAAAAATGACTTGATAAACTCCAGTACCTTAAATATACTATAATTATATAATTTTAATATAATATACATCATTAAAATCCCCCTCTCTTTTCTCAAAATGAAATCATCGCCCGTGATGTGTCAATTTATCGACATCATGGGTGATGTAGTTTCATATTACATTAATGCCTTAATTTATGTTAATAATAAAATTAAATGGTTTAAAAAAGATTTTAATGTTTATATTACAACTCTTTTTATGTTCTATAACTAACTTATATACATAATACAAAATGATAAAATAAAACGTGTTCATTGTGATAGAAAAACTGCCAAAAAATTATCTCATCATTAACTTTTACGTAATGATCCATCCTCATAACATATAACCTAATACATTATAAGACAATTTAAAATTATATAAGATATTTAATAATATATAATGAAAATTATTCATGTTTATCCTCATTTTACAAAAACTTCCATTCATGTATAAAAGTTAATCGATCATGAAAACTAAGAAAATGAATGCTCTCGAATGATGAAATTAAACTCTATTCTCATCCAAAATCCCATAAAAGAACACAATAAACCATAATTAATCAAATTAATTTATAATAGGTTATTTATTTGTTAATTAATGAATATAATATGATTATACATGATATTAAAGGAAATAGAGCATTCAGATACTAGGTAAGGATAATTCATAAACCCAACTCTCTTTCTTCGGGTTCTACCCTCATTCACCCTATTATCAGTATGGATATTATTTAAATATAATTAATTCATAATTATTTTACCTTTAATGGGATATACATGTTTTCTAATTGAGTTGATGATAAACACAATGGTTTCCAAAAGTACTCTTCTTTCAAAGACAACACACCTTTTACTTCTCACTCAAGGTTGATGATTCTTATCAAGTATGTCATTACTAGTGTATTTTGGGAACCTAAAGTTTATGAAGGTATGATTTATGAAATTAAACCCATTAATTTCTAGGGGTTATTTTATTTCCAAGATTTATTTAAGTTATATTTGGCATGCATGATAATGCAAATGTTAGATGCGACGAGTGCATCCAGAATTATATAGAGCAATGTAAATGTTATATTGTGTTGGGTGTGCTTGTAATTATTTAGCTCTTCAATTCATTGGGTAATGTGATGAAGCTTATGGTAAAATTAAAATATACATGAATATGTTTCTATATTTGTTCAAAACTATGAGTAGTAGTTAACCACTAAGGCATAAGGTTTCATTTTTATGCATTACCACATTTCAAGCCTTTTTCTAATGCTTCATCTCATTTTATGATCATACACCTATGTTATTATGATAATGATTATGCTCAAACCATGTTACATTGATTCATGTATTTCTCTATCCTCTGGCTAGGATTTTAGATAAACCCTTTTTGATGTAAATCCTCATGTTATTATTTCTACTAAGAATAATCTTAAGTCTAATAAAAAGATATAGAATAATGAATTATATAAATATTTATGTTTTATTTTGTAAAGTTATGTCTAGTCCTAGTTTTCCAAAGACACTGAACCTTTGGATCCTGGTTGTATAATTATTTTATATTTTTTATCATTAAAATGATGTAATATTAATGTAATCAAAAATCAGGTTCACTATAGACCAAATTATTGAGTAAATATCAAAGAGCACCCATTTTTACAATGCCACTTCATTCTACATTTATAGCATGTCACACTAGGAATACTTCCTTTTGATATTTTAACAAAATTTGTCTTATTCATGCTTGGTTAAATGATATTATAATTAAAACCATCTTTTTTATAAATTGGTTTCATCATAGACATAATTTTATCATATTTCTATTTTTCTTGAACAAAAGTAGATAAGAATTTTTTATGATTAGAAACTTACTTTTTTCAAATCGATATTATATTTTTGAATAGATTCTAAATCAGTATAGACTTTCTCATTAGAACCAAAAGCTGCATTTCTTAATTTATTATTTTCTTACTTTAGTTTCTTACATTCCTTCTCAAATTTAGTTAAATCCTCCAAGACTCGGTTAAACCTCCTATTTCAATCCCCATTATTTAATGCTTGAAAATATTTAATTCTATCATTTTCATAATTTAGTTTCAACATCTCAGAATTAAAATTATTTTTAAATTATTCATTTTGGGAAACATAGATATTAAAATTATCACATTCCATTTTTATTCTCTCATTCTATTTAATCAAATTATTTGTTTTAACTCTTAGTTATATATATTTTTCAATCATCTTGACACTATCATTTCATAACTCTTCAATCTCTTTAAGTAATTTTTTTGCAGTATAATAATAAGAAAAAAAATAATTACTAGAATTAGAATCAATTTCTTTTTCATATTCACATATATAATTATGATCAACATTTTAGGAGTTATTAGTTGAGTAAAAAACAAGTCAAGTACCTCACATTTTACACCCATCATAACAAGGTTACCTATTTCCTTTTCACTTCACAAGTCACCGCTTAAATAAAAAATATTCGAGCAATCCCATACTCCAGTTAAATTTTTTTTTTGTTTTATTATTTTATATTTTTAATTATTTGATTTTTTGAATTTCGAAAAATCTATATTGATGGGACGTTTATTCCTTGCAAGATCCGTACTTTTCATATGAGGTATAGATCCTTTAAATTTTGGTAAACCATTGTTAAGTTTGTCCTTTTTGGATTAGACCTAAATTTCATGCCTTGAGGTTGATTTTTTTTGTTTTGGGAGAAAGTTAGTAGAGTATTGGATCCTAGATTCAAAACTAATTCACAATGTGAATTATATTCTTGATGTGAATTGATTTGGTCAGACCCTGTTCATGATGTGTATTATTTTTTTTCCAATTGCGCAAAACCCTGAGCATTTCACAAAATGAAAAATATTCACATCATGAATATTTTTTGGTTTTTTTAAAGTGGAATAAACCTTTATTTTTTCATTTATTCTCATCCCACACAACATCCATTCTCTCAAAGGAACTCTCCTCCACATCTTGCCAAGTTCCCTTGGTTCTATCTCTTTTGGACTCAGATAATACCACAACTTGTCTCATTAGATCCATATTGGTAAGAAATGAAATCAAATATATTCATTTTAGATTTAATCTCACATTATTCAGTGTTACTTTGGTGTAAAAGTATTTTCACTATTTTTATGTAATTTTTTGTTTTTCCAATTTCATTCATTCTAGGCCAAATCAAAAGATAATACTTGATTATTACTCGTCTACCACTATATGTTAGGTTTTCTAGTAATTATCCCTCAATTATTATTTCTTTATATTATGTTTTGTGGAGATACATTCTATATTTTTCATGAATTTACATAAAAGTACACTTTTCCCTTAATTTGTTTGTTATCCGTGATAGAAATGACTTTATGCCTCCTTATTCTTGTTAGAATTGGTCCCCATTGACTAGTTCCACCCCTTGAGTTGTGATTATTAAATTAACCCTTGATATTATAAAATATTATGTGACCAAACCACCTCTTACGGGGTTTTTTCGTTTAATTTAGATTAAATGATTATAATTAATTAAGTAGGAAGTGAGTGGTATGACCACATCACATGATTTTACATAAACAATGGTTATTACCTTATTTATGTAGAACACTAGTAAATTATAAATCCCCTATACCTGTGATAGTCAGGCATAGTTTTCCTATTTATATGATACTCTATCACGGAATCCCATATACCTGTGATACTCGGGCATAAAATCCCATGCTACTTATGAGACTCTAGTGACTAGGCATAGATACCGGAGTTATGCCTCGGGGCTTGGATAACACTGCATATATATATATATATATGAGTGTGTGTGTGTCTATAAACATCATTAAATATATAGTGTATATTTATACATACATGCATATATATATATATATATATATCTGTGTGTGTGTGTGTGTGTTCATGGTGACATATGTTCATAGGTTTCCCGAAACGGGCCAAAGTAGGAAGTGTTAGTCTGGTGTCCATCAGGAATCAGAGCCAACCTTTTATAGTTTACGTTTCTACTTATCATTATTATATTTTCACATTGTTCATATTATATGCACTCTATAGATAATTATAGACATAGTTGGTGGATTCATACTGAGTATATATCACACCCTATTCAATTTGTCGTTTTGTATCTGAAGAGAATTCATGATTTCTGGTTTGGATTAAGGGAAGTGGATTAATTTTTATGCTTGATTCTTATTATTAGGATAGAGTACAATATCATAGGTTAGAGAACATACTCTTAGTGATATTGGGGATAGTTTTTACCCATTTGGGTATTTTTTTATAGCATGTTGTATCTTACTACATCAATGTATTTTTTTCTCCCATTTTTTATAGCTCCATGACATACTCATCATTTTGTATATGATGCCACTTTTGGCTTGTTTATTATTATTACTATATGGATGATTTAATTATATTGTTTTATTCAGATTTATTATATTTTAACTATTTTTTAGTTATCTCACTATTGTTTCACTCTAATTATTAGGGTATAGATCCGCAGTATACCACCATAGACCCTCACAACTATTCAGTAACCTCTAGTATATGGGGAGGCATGTTTGAGGCCATGTGCCCCACCGGTATAGATACTATTTTCATGTGACCTGGTATGGGATATCACGTAGTGGTATCATAACTTTTTTTCTTTGCCTTATTATTTTAGGATAGTAGAAAGAAGACTATTATGTGTCAGATTTTGGTAATGAGATGTTTTTTGGAGTATCTAACCCATGTTCAAAGAAAATCCAAATTACCAGGGATGAGATTTTCAATTTTGGATTCTGATTATTATAGTTGTTTTTATTTCACCATTAGGTGATGCACAAGATATGTGATATTAATATTATGATAGTGGATTCCATTTTACCCTTATACAAGTAAAAAAAGGATGTTTTGTCGCATGCATTATCTTTGGAACATAGATATTCAAATTTCATGCATTATGCCATAGAATATAGATGCATCACATTACTTGTGTTGGCTATGGTAGATATGGGTGTCTAGAATGATATATATATAATTATGATAATCTTTATTATAGGTGAATTATAAAAATAATTGGTTAATTAATGTGCCTTCATGAACCTAGTTTTTTTCTTATATAGTTTGATACAGACAACTTAAGTAGTCAATTGTGGTATGTTGAGTCCAGGACCATTAGTCACATGGTCCAGAACATGTTTATGGTTGTGATTAAATGGATCCCACATTTAAATTTAAAAAGTTTATGGGATTTATAAATTGGAAATGGTAACCTATATAATTTAACCATTTACAAAATTGTTTTATAATTGATTAAAAACTAAAAAATAAATTAAATTTTGCAATGAAACGATCACCATTAAATGGGGATTCCAATTAAAACGTACAGGGATATTTCACCTATAAATTTCAATTCAAACTATGTATACCAAAACCCCTTTCTTATGACATAGAACTTTACCCTAACATGACCTTAGTAGGGGATGTAGGTAGTGTCTCTTGAATTTCATATTATCTGTACATCACCCAAACCTAGATTTAGGACAAGGAATAGGGGTGTGACTTTTTGAAAGGCTTTATACCTATTTTATATTTATGACAGTGGATTATTCCATTACTAGATCATGTTTTGAAGAATTTTTTGGAAATTGTAAAGATATAACACCATGACTTCCTTAGGCCTAGTGCTGGGAAGGTGGTGATGACCATGCTTCAAAGATGGTGGGGCCAAACACACTAATAGTGCCACTCAAGGCACTTCCTATTATACCCAACTTGGGCGCTGAGGACCAATTTTGGGAGCATTTTATATTGATCATATAGACCATACAAGGATACTTGTGACTTAACTTACTATGGTAGGGTTAACATGATATTTTCAGAAGCAACATCCACCCATGTTTTAGGGGAACGATGGCCCTCAAGATGCAATGTCATGGTTGGAGGCCATGATGACTATCTTTGATCACCTTGGGACACCTCTTGAGAGGAGAGTGAATCTATCTACACATATGATTTGATATTCGACCAAGAGATGATGGGATGTTATCACCTATGAATATCGTCATTAGAGTATGTCATTGGTAGGATCTCAGACAATATTTTATGAAAAATTCTTTCCCCAGATACTGAGAGTAGATAGATCTAGATATTTTATGCATCTATAGTAGTGTACTATGTTAGTGATGAACTATTCTACTTGGTTCACGAAGCTCCATCTCTTTGCACCGACTCTTTATAGTGACATGTTGGCGAAAACAATAAATTATGAGAATGGGATCATATATTCCCTTCGATCTCAAGTGAATATAATTTGATTGACCACCATTTAAAAAATAGTAAACTAGACCCTCATCATTGAGTAAAATCTAATATAGGCTGACATAGTGGGTTAGAGTGGTTTAGAAACAAGATAGGGAAGTGATTTGACCAGTGGCCCAAAATTTCAATTTGAGACTACACATGTGGGAAGCGAAATCTAATTAACACCCACTGATAGTTACATGGTTTGTCACAAGTGAGGAAATCGAGGGCCTAAGAAGCTCAAGTGTCTCATAGACCTCGTCATGTACCGAGGCTGTGACATGTTGGCGAATCTTCAACATTTTTTCAGGACCTTCCCATCTCTATTGAGTGGGATAAGACCCATACCAGCTCCACTATTAAGAGTAGGATCAATAGAACCTATCCATGAATTTAGACAGAGTACTATTAGCAATTCAGGTAAAGGAGGTGGTCATGGTCAAAGAAGCCAAGCTTCAGTTGTATAGTGCATGCAGTGTATACCTACTCCGGGCATTCAGGTTGTATCTTAGGGTTATAGATCTGGCCAAATCTACGTAGTGTATCTTATAATAAAGTATTAGAGTTTTATTCCATCTACAGTAAATGTACTATTCTAGTAGCCTTTACTTTAGTTTCTACCTTATTTTACACTAGTGCTTTGACTTCATTAATATTTGTGAAAATCATGTAATGTCTCAAACTTGAAATTAGGTACTTTGGTTGGGAGATGAACCTTGAAACTAATTTTTATATATTTTAAAAAAGTATATATCAATGTAAGGAGTTCCCCCTAGAGATAGGTGGATATCATTTCCTACAGACCCTCTTCATCTCTGAGATTGCTATTTATGACATCATTCTCAGGATGTACTAGTTGATTCTTTACCATGAATACATGGATTTATATTGTCATAGGGTGTATTTTACATCACCATAGGGTGGTAGTTATATACTTAAGGGTGAGTGGGATGTCCAATCAAGATGAACTATACTAGAGCATTGTGGGCTGAGCGGAGTGAAAATCTATATTTCTAGCCTATTCTATATGATCAGGTAGTACATCAAGATAATTTTCCTCTAGTAGTTGATTTATTTATATGTGTATTCTTTGATAAATTTTATAGAATAAAACCTGAGATATAGGTATAGTTTTCTATCAATATAGTTCTAGGAGATGCACTGGTATCCATTAATCTTTATATGATGACTACTATTGCGTTGGAGGAGATTAAGAGGCAGCTATAGGATTTGGATGGTAAGTTTTTTATATGACCCATCACTTAAACATGGGGTTCACATATCCTTTTCACCATGAAGGAAGATGGTACCCTCAATATTTATGTGGATTGTCTACAGTTAAATCGGCCTATTGTTAATAACCGATATCCACTACCTTGTATGGACAACCTCTTCAACTAGCTCTGAGGAGAACGTTTTTTCTCCAATATTGATTTGATGTTAGGATACCAATAGGTATGAGTATGACCTTCAGATATAACACATACAACTTATGAAATTCAGTAAAATTTATATAATTATTTTTCATTCCATTCAGTCTCATGAAAATACCTTCAGCCATTATGTCCTTGATGAATTGAGTTTTCCACCCATATCTATATTCATTTGTGGTAGTCTTAATAGACAATATCTTAGTATATTCATGTACTCTACATGATAATGAAAAGCATATTAGAAACATATTGAATACACTATAGGATCACATATTGTATTCTAAGATCACTAAATTTTGCTTTTAGATCAGAAAAATACACTTTTTGGGTCACATTATCTCATTGATTGGAGTATCAGTTGACCCATAGAAGGTGAGTGTTGTTGTTTATTGGAAGAAACCAAAGAACATCTTTCAAATATGTATTTTCTTGGGGCTAGATAGCTATTACAACTAATTTTTATAGGAATTATCATGAAATTCATAACCTATTACTAGATTATCTAAGAAGGGTGTGGAGTTCTTGTAGTCTGAAACATGTTACAATTCCTTTCAGGAGATGAAACAATGATTGAATTCAGTGTTGATCCTGATTTTGATAGATCTGGTCATAGTCTATATTATGTTTTGTTATGAATCAAGTATTATACTAGGGACCGTTTTTATGGAGTATGATCAAGTTGTTGAGTAGGAGTCTCATTAGTAGAAGCTACATGGGAGGAATTACCTAACACATGATCTCAAGCTAGTAGCTATCATTCATTCCTTTCATTGTTGGAGGTAATACTTGTTGGGAGAGTGGTTTTTTATATTTATGGAAAACAAAATCCACAAATATATCTTTACATAGTGTGACATGAAACTCATACAATGAAGGTTGGATGAATAGCTTTATTACTATGACTTTTAGCTTGATTGTATTCCTAGGAAGGGAAACATAGTTGATGATTCTCTGAGCTGGAAGACTGAGATGTAAGTTGTTCAAGAAACTAGTGATGAATGAAGGTTGATTATTATTTTTTATACGACACATCTAGAGGTTTATTAGGGTCAAAATAATCCTTTCCTTATAGCCTTAATTATAACATCATCAATTCTAGATTGAGTGAAGAGGATGCAGTTCCCGGATCCTGAGGGCTTAGTCCTAAGGGAGAGTGTTTTAGGTGGGTACCGACCTCTGTGTGGGTCCATCAATGAAGATGATATCGTTATTATTCATGTTCATGTCTAGTTTCTTACAAAAATGTGTAGGGAACTGGTATGATAATCCCATGATTCATAATGGGCTGTACGCCTAGGGATATATAAGATGTACTGATACATACACTGACAGTATTGGTCACCTAGGAGAAAATGTCAGATCATGGGTTTTATCACTATGTGTTCCACATATCTGTAGGTGAAGGAAGATTTACAATGGCCTGATGTCTTGTTACATCCATCACCAATCCTGAAATTTAAATGGGATTATGTCACTATAGATTTTTTACTAATTTAATGAGGTCACCTTGATGTAGTGACGTAGTTTGGGTAGTCATGGATAGGCTGACAAAGGTATCCCATTTTCTTCCTATGAGGTTGACCTTATCAGTGGATGATATTGGGAGACTGTATTTCCATGATATTATATGCCTACATTGGTCCCCTTGTACTATAATATTAGAAAGATATTTTATTATTATGTCAAGGTTTCAGAAGGTGTTACAGAAGGTTCTCATAACAAATGCGCTTATGAGCACAACCCTTCACCCATAGACTAATGGCCAGTCAAAATAGAAAATATCGTTACTGGAGGACATGATTTGATCATATATCATTTATTTTTTAGCTTCGTGGGAGATACACATAACTCTTGTTGATTTTTCCTATAATAATAGAATTTGGAGTACTATACAATTGGATCCTTATGAGGATCTATATGATTGGCCATGTTGTTTACCCCTATATTGATAAGAGACAATAGAGGAAGTGCTACCAAGACCACATATTTCTTAGGAGACATTAGAGTAGGTACATATTATAAATAAGTGGATGCTATTTGGTTACTCTATGAATAAATTTTATTCTAATTGCTGACAAATACCTCTAGAGTCTGAGTTTGGGGATTGGGTTTTCTTAAATTTTTATCCTAGACTAGAGAATCGAAAGATTCTGAGA
This sequence comes from Viscum album, assembly GCA_963277665.1. NCBI lineage: Eukaryota > Viridiplantae > Streptophyta > Magnoliopsida > Santalales > Viscaceae > Viscum > Viscum album. The sequence goes on from OY728128.1 coordinate 334,152,812, forward strand.
TAGGGAAAGTTATCACCTCATTATGTAGGTCCTTTAGAGGTATCATAGAGAGTTGATCCAATATGCTATTAGATAGATCATATTCAGAGGTACCAATCCATGTACAACATCTTCCATATATCACAGATTCCCCGATACCAGGAAACCAATTTCATACTTTTAATCCTAAGGATGTAAAATTAGAGGTAGATGATTCTTTTAAGGAGTATCCTATTTGTATTATTGATTGTTTCACAAAGTCCCTCTAAGGAAGGTCTTTTCCTCTAGAATGGGTTATGTGGAAGCACAACTATGTACATGATGATACTTGGGAGAGAGAGGCTGACATACGTGCTTAGTGGCTAGAGTTATTCTTAGAGGAAGCATTACCAATATTAGAAGGGAGAATTGGGGATGAGTTTTTTTAAGGGGGAATATGGTAAGATCCCAAATTTTCTTATGAGTTATGGATACATTAAATTTCAGTAAACCCTAGTTAAGTTTATCATTTTTTATTAGACCAAAAAACAGTGCCTTGAGGCTGGTTGGTTTGTTTTTGTGAGGAAGGTAGCAGAGGGATGGAGCTTGGTTGGAGAACTAATTCACGACATGAATTGGTTTGGATAGACACTTTTCATGATGTGTATTGGTTTTTTATAATGTTGAAAAATCCCAAACATTTCACTATGTGAATATTTTTCACATTCTGAATCTTTTGTGGGTTCTTTTTTAAAAGGGGGAATAATTCATTAAATTATTATTTCTCTCCTACACCTCAAGCTAGGTTACCTTGATATTCTTTCATCTGAACTCCAATAGGACCACTACATGTCTCATTAGATCTCTCTTGGTAAGAGATTTGATCCTCTATATTCTTTTCACAAATTATCTCACCTTCTTTGGTATTATTTTAGTGAAATCTAAAATCCCATTTTTCATGGTGTTTATTGGTCTTTTCAATTTCTTCCATTCTAGGCCAAATTGGAATCTAATAATAGATGAGTACTCCTATACCACTATAAGGTATTTGGTCTAGTAATTATCTATCAATAATTATTTCCTTATATTACGCATTATGATTCCCTATGCCATATTTTTTCATGTGTTTCCATAAAAATGAAATTTTCCCTTAATTAATTATTTATCCATGAAAAATAAGACATTGTGCCTCCTTTTTCTTATTAGAATAGGTCCTCATCAACTAGTTCAAACCGTTGAGGTGTTCTTATGGAATTAACCCAATATATTATACATTCTTATATGACCAAAACACCTCCTAAGTTGTTTTTACTTATAATTTAGATGAAATGATTATAATTAATTAATTGGAAAGTGAGTGGTATGACCAAATTATGTGATTTCAAATAAAAAATGGTTACACCCATGTTTAAGTGGATATTTAATGACATATAGACTATTTATTGTCTCGTACTAAAGTCTTTTTGACCCCATATTTCTGTGAAACTTGGGTATGACGTCTATACTAATATGATTATGGGCATGGAATCCCATACACCTATGATTCTCAGGAATGGAATCCAATATATGTATGATACTAAGACACAAAATCCTTGCTGATATGATTCTTAGGAATGAAATACCATATACCTATGATACTTATACATGACAAACCTAATGATATGATACTCGGGCATGGCATTCCATGAACTAGCCCAGATAACCTGGTACCCTATTACCTAAGTCGGCTATGACATAGCCTAAAGTAAATTCTCTATCCTAATGGGTTGGAGAATGACACCTAACATCATATAAGGATAAATAGGGATTGTATTTTCAAAAAAATAGTGGAATATAAACAAGAACCAAGTCAGTATATCAAAACTTTTTATGCAGAATGTACCAGAAGACAACTTGTAAAACATTACCCATGAAGATAAATAAAGAACTCAAAGGAAAACACCATGTAAACCATACATAAGTCTTAAAAAAACCCTATGTAATAAGTAGAAAATATCTCCACTAGTCACCATCATCACCACACACCCCCAAAGACCATGACCATCTTCCACCACCAAGTGACACTTTCCCCTTTCTCAGACCTGGCAGTAGAATATATATAAACACCCAATGGAAAATGTAGGGTGTGATCTAAAAATCCAAGGTTAGTCTCACTATGTGTTACATAATAGATTCCATAAAATAAACCAAACATGATTTTAATTTTAAAAACAATTGTGCATTTAATAACATATCACTTATATATTTAAAACAAAAAATGATTTTTTTTCAATAGATGGAAACATTTAATACATAGATTAATTATTTTTAAATAAAATCATTTATATAAATCATTTAGCATGAGTAAAATAGTTCTATAATCAATGGCATAGATATTTAAAACATACACCACAAACACCATGGTTATCTGTCAAAAAATACATTAGTTAATGGATATCGTATCCTCACACTTCTCAAATTAATGATCATGGATAAACATGTGTTCCCAAATACCCCATTATTATTTCCAATAAGACTCATCAATATCTCACCAGGGATAATCATGCCACATAAGGTTTTTGTTAGAGTTTTCATCATCAATACAGTGTTATGGGATCAAGATCCTAGCGTGATTTTCCCAAAATAAATAACTAACTATCCAAGCTCGCTTGTTCACAATCAATCAATAAAAATGGGGAAATCAACTCATTTTAAATCAATCATCATTTATAATTAAATTTTCCAATTTTGAATTTTCGTATGCCAATTCAATTTCAAAACAAAAAAATGGGGTTTTTCATCATTTAAGGTATTTTTAATCCAAATAAACATGGGTTTTTAATCATCAAAATTTAATGCGTTTTATCAATAAACAATCTCAAATCATTTCATCAATTCCATTATTTAGTCCATGATTACAATTCCATTAGAAATGTGTGGTTTTCTCCAAATCTATGCTAATTTAAATTCCAATTAATATCATATCAAATAAAGGTTATATAAATAAATTTAATGTTATTTCAAACTAATTAATCAATTTATGTATCCAATTGCATGGAATGTATCAGATGGAACCACCTAGATATAATCATGGAAATCAAGTGATCAACACCCGCAATGGGAATTCCAATGATGATCAAAGACGAGGAAGATCTACAAATAAAATCTATAATGAAGATCTTTTAGGAAAATTATTAGATCCATAAAACTGAAGTTTAGATCAATAAAAAACATGATGATATAATACTATCTAAGGATGAGAAGTAGGAATACTGGAAGAAACTATACTAGAGAGGATCCAATTACCCCGAGGAGATGGATTGGGATCAACACTGCATTAATATGAAAAGGAAAGGGGTTGGAGGAGTCAGAACAACTTCTTGAGAGCCTTCAAAACATAGGGAAATGTGTTAGGGATAAATGGGGTCTCTTAACACTTAAACATGGTGGTTTTGTAATTTAAAATTAATTTTTAGAATAATTTAAACCTATACACATGATTAGTTAGAGGGGGCATACGGTTTGGGGAAACTATGCTCCAGTCGTGCACCCCTACTCTTTGTGGTGCAGAATTTCCCCTAGGTGGGTGTAAAATTTGGGAAATTGTTCACCATCCATGAATTCCCCTTTGTCTAGGGGTGCACAATTTTCACTGAGGGTGCACCGTTTGGGAAACTTGTGCACCAACCATGAGAAACCTAAAAATTGTTCGAATATTTCCAAAATTTCTTGAAACAACCCCTAAACATGACCCAACTCAATGGAAATAAAAATAAGTGTCATATAATCCCTGGATGAAGTTAAAAAAATGTTAAATGGAATCCCGTATACCTATGATACTCAGGTCCTAGATATCACTATGTATCTATATGTAGGGATATAAACATCATTATGTATATTTCATATATATACATACATTCATATATATATATATTTATATGTGTATATATATATATGTTCATGGTGTAATCTATTCATAGGTTTCCTGGCATGGTCCAAAGAAGGTAATTTCAGTCTGGTGTCCTTCAAGAACTAAAGATGACCTTTTACACATTATGTTTTTTCTTCTCATACTTAAATATGCACACTACACATATTATATGAACCGGAAGGATAGTTCTATACACTATTTGTGGTGGCCTTCTGAGTATATCTCACACCCTGTTTGTTCCACTGTTTGGTACTAGAATAGACTTCATGAGTTCAAGTTTGGAAAAAGGTAATCAGTCAGCTTCAAATACTTGATTCTTAGAATTTGGATGGGTTATAAGATTATTATGAAGCTAATGGATATATTTTTTGGACTTCTTGGTATTTTTTATATCATGTTGTATCTTACTATTTCAATACATTCCTGTATCCCATTTTGTATAGCACCATGATATACTTATCATTTTCTATATGAATCCTCTTTTAGATTTTTTATTATTACTATTTGGATGATTTAACTACATTTTTTATTTTTCATTATTATTATTATACTATTTATTCATTATCTCACTTATGTTCCACTCTAATTATGAGGGCATAGTCTACCCACTGTCCCACCATGGACCCTCGCTACTAGTCGAAAGCCTATATAATTAGGGGAGATGTGCTTGAGGCCATGTGTCTCATCAGTTAAACTCCTACTATCAAGTAATATAGGTTAGAACATCACATTTCCGCACTTATAAAAAATTATATATGAAATTTAATTATTCTTCCTAGGATTACCATTCTTGTATTCTTTTTCATTCTTCCTTCTGAATTGCTTCTTAAAACCTTCAGTTTTCATATTTTTGAAAATAGCTATGTTTATATGATCCATAAACCAATCAATTTTTCTGAAATCATATTCATAATTGTTATATAATACATTTATGTTTGACTTAAAATCAATACCTTTCCTACTTGTGGACTGCCATTATATAATGTTCTTAAAAACAATTTCATACCAAAATATTGAACTAATTAGATTATCTAATGTATCCTCTTTAAAATTCATACTTTCATCATCCCCACTTTCTTCTAATTCAACATTGTTGGTAATTTTTTCTATACTCTTTCAACTAGAGATATGTTATCTAGTACTTCACCATGTTCGCTCATACCAATTATAAAGATTTTAAATTAGTGAAACATCTAGTTCACTGATTCATCTTATCCCATATTTAAATCTTGGTATTATTCTAGTATCACTCCCATTTTGGTTATTTTATGATTGTATGTCCTATAGTGAGTAACTTGTATAATTACCCAAATTTTGTAGGTTGTGTTACAAGCTGAAACATGGATATAAAACCTTTTACATATAGAACAGTACAAAATAATTTTGACTTTATAATTAAATTCATACATTAGCATATCATTACCTATATGTTTCTTTGGATCATCATTCAGTAGCTCATTTGGTTTCTCTATTATCATCTAATGATCCAAACTTAACTATTTCAAGTAAGAATTAATTGAATATGACTAATACTCATAATAACTACAATTAAAAAGTAGGGTGTTTTGAGGAATCCATCCATCATTGGAATTAATATCTGACATATTTAAAAATAAAACTTTATTACTTATAATATTAGGCCTATCATCTTTATGTTATCACAATAGTTAAATATAAAAATAGAACCTATATGTAGAGGTATTTCCACCTATAATACCAAATGCTTGGTATTAAATTAAAACAATTAGAGATGATAGGTATCCTTTAAGGAACCACCCTCTAAACTAATTTTTTAATCCGTATAGATGGAAATATAATACTAGAGGGGTTGAATAGTAATTTAATTTTTTTTATAAAAAATAATCCATCAGTGTTTTATTATTTAATAATCAACAGTGTAATGTATTGTTCTAGATTCATTGTGGAAGAAATTAAAATATGAAGATGATATTTATTTGTAGCTTTTCATATCACTAAGATCCTAGTCCACTCTTCAATCTTCTCTATTGGGAGAGAAGATCATTACCCACTAATAAAAACTCACTTATAAATGTTTTATAGCCTATTTATAGACACTTCCTTTTACAATACCTAAAGGAACAACCCTAACTTTTTAAATGAGATACTACCTAGTCTGAACTAACTTTGTTCTGGAGTCACAAAATAAGAACCTTATTTTTGGTTGGTATAATAACCAAATATTGAATTTATTTTTATTGGGGAAATAATAAAACTATGTTATCAATTAAAATAGATTAAATTAAAACAAAATGAAGAAAACTAAAGATAATTAAACCATAAAGGATCAGAAGATGTTTAAGATGATATATATCGATGATATTTGATCACTTCAATATTGAAGAGTTGAAAATAGAATTTATTTTGTGAGAACAGTAATTGAACAATAATCAAATAATAATATTTTCATGTATCAAAAATTTTTTCTTATCATTGAGTATTCAAATGTTTATCAAGTGTTTTACACTACATTCCTTGATATCTATTTATCGACTAATCATCAAGGATCATATTCGTTTCAAACAACATACAAAGGTTAAAAATATTTAAAATATGGGAATAATTCATTACCTATTAATACTTTGTGTTCATTCAATAATAAATTTCACTCAGTTTAATTATTATATTAAACTTATAAAAAAATCTTATTTTGATTGTTAGAGTAACTGAGAATTATTTAAAAAGGTAAAATGATTGAAATTACTCACATAAACTTGCAGTAATTAAAGAACTAAAAAATTCTAAAACATGGTATAAAATGAATATTATAATTTTCATAAAAATTACTAAGATATCCTTTATTCAATAATTTATAGCATATTCATCATCATATACAATTATTTTATAAATAAATATAATAGTTAAAATTGATTTAAAAAACTTGTAGTAAATAATTTTATGAAAATATCACTAAAACAAAGTATATTATAAAATATTTTTTTAAAAATAAACGAAGGAAAGAACTAACCATGTGAGGTATAAGACTTGCGGTCAGTATATTTACCATGTCATTTAAGTACATAGTCAGTCTACTGATCGTGTGAACATAATTGGAAGAGAGTCACTAACATAAAATAGTTGGATATTGTGGTTGTTTTGAAATACTTATGATGTGAGTCGTAAAAAATAGTAATGTGGTCACCTATAAAAATAGTCATGCATTAACTTGTTAAAGTACTATTTCATGACCACTTTAAAAATTATCTTCAGGGTCTCTTCATTTTACCTTCATAGTAAATTTAAATATTTATGAATGGTAGGTATAGTATAACTTGATGTCACTTAACTTACACTAAAATGCTTAATGAAATAGTGTATGGATTTGTGGTAGGTTTCTATATACTTCATAGTTGGTATAAAATACTTCACGGTAATTTTTTTGGCTTTGTGGTAACTCAAACTCATAGTAGGTTGTATGAAACCTCATCACAGTCACTTGAAATGAATTTTTGGTACCTTCTTATATCTTGTGGTAGGTACTATAACCAATAATGAAGAGTCTCCATGCAAGAAGCACTGTTGAATTGGTCTAAAGGAAGGGATGCAGAGGTGTTGTTGCAAAAGTCGAACTAGAGAGGGAGGTTGATCACAGTATGGAAAGAATGGTGCATCATGTAAGCAGACAAGGAGAAGCGGGTGCTTCATGAGTCGCCATGATAATGGATATGCATGGTCATGGAAGTGTTGTGTTGGGTGATTCACTATTATGGAGGATATGATGTTGAAGCACTATAGGTAATGTGGTCCAAGATATCACTACTAGAATTAAACAAGGATAAGAGGCTATCTAGGCACGATGGGCCAGTTCAGAGGATAATATGATCACATAGTGCTTGGACGGATGAACTAACTACCATGGATTCTAAAGACCATCTCTTAAGAAACTTCTTGCATAGACAGAGCATGGAGATGTAAGAGAAGATGAAAAGTATATACTGTCACAAACCAGGTCGATGTTCCATCCTATCCGATGCCCGACCAAGTTTGTGTCATAGACTGAAGGACGTTCCTAATCCCCATGGGATAGAAACTAGTGCCTGGAAACAAATAAAACATCATGGAAAAAATTTCACCCGACTTTATAATCCTAAACAACCAGAAATTATAAATAACCCAATATTGAGTACCCATAACCAAACATGGATTTTTTTTCAAATTCAACATTCACAACATTTAAACCAAACCAAAAAGAGATAAAAAGGGGGGTCGGGGTAATAAGAAACTATCCCAAAGTCACTATGCAACAAGAAGATCCTCATCCTCCAGCCCCCACCACAACATCAGCAAGGGTAGGCCACTAGCAACTGGACCACCATCTCTAAACCTCTTTCCATTACCCGAGTCAAACATAACCAAGTCTACTTACACACAAAGGTGTAAGTAGGGTGTGAGACAAATCCCACTTTGATTCCATCCAACAAAAGATATTCTATTCAATAAACATTATATGATAAATTAACTTGAATGTTTTATAAAACAAAGATAACAATATTTTTATGAAAAAAATTAAGGAAAACATGATTTACTATCAAACGAACCAACAAGGTACACCGTATGCTGATGGTAGGTACGATTTCAAAATAGATCACTAATTCATGGGGAAACCCTATAGGATCTAGCACTAGTGGGACCCTAGGAACATCGTATCTCAGTGATAACTGGAATAATAACCACAACCATCCACGTCCTCATGCATGAGCCACTAGAGAAGAAAAACATAAAAAATTCTAGTGGTTTACAATCATCAAAAATATTTAGTTAGTGTTGTCATTGTCAATCCCACTAAATGAATCTAAGCCTTATCCACATCCAAATCACTGGAATACTAGTCCTAGTTCACCAACCTAGATACCTAGGATTCCCTTTGTGCTCAATTTTTAATCCATATGATATAATATTACAACAATTAACATATATATATCTGCCAACAACACAAATACACATGTAAGACCACCATTTACACACCCAAACCCCATTTTAAAACCAAACCCACATAAAATTCATTTCAAAATATATTTCTCATCACTTTGATAATTTATTAAAAATCTTGCATCATTTATAAAATGACTTTAATAAGGAAAACAAGGGACCACACATGAAACACACTACAAAAAACATTAAATTCAAATCAAAATAGGTTTCAAAAAATCTACACATTTTATCAAACACCTTTAAGACACAAAATAAGAAAGAGCATATAAAACTCCCATGGAACTTAGCCTATTTCCGCTGAAAACCCATTTTTTGACACCATATAACCTTGAATCATTTTAAAAACACATTTTCACCTCATATATAATCCATCAAACATAAAGAAGAAGAAAATAATTCATATTAAATTCACTAAAAAATGTTCAAGAACAGAACCTCCTACATTGAGTGGAGAAACATCACGAATCTAGTGAAAAATTTCAACCACACCTCAACCACACCCTAAAGAATATGGAAAAAACCTAAAACATCATGATTGAACCCAAAAGATCAAGTTATAACCCTTAAAATCATACCATAACCACTACAAAAAAGTAACCTCAATGAAATTGATAGAAAACCCTAGATCGAGAGAAGAAAACATGGGATAAGATGACATACCAGAAGAACTGAAGAGAAATCGAAAAAAAAAACCAAAAATAGGAGCCCAAGGGAGGGGAGGAGGAGGGAAGAGGTTCACCTAGGGAAAAATATCATGTGGGGGTGAGATAGGGGTGTTTGGGGGTGTTAAAATTAGGGAGAGAGAAAGAAACCCCCAAATGTTTAATGAGACGGTAGGATGAACGGTTAGTCAATATAGTTTATCAAACCATGCGGAGACCAGGTGACCACATCTTCCAACGTGGACACCAACCAAATATTTTTTGGTCCAAGTCAAATATTTGTGCATAGACTGTGTGGTAGCTAATTCTTCGACCTATAACTACCACACAATTTCATTAAGAAGGCACACAATTACTTCTAACCATGCACCAATTGTGCTCCTTGGACTGTCAAACCAAAAACATCCATTTTCATGAAAGTAAAAGGGGATAATCAAGGGAAATAACTAGGATGGGGATAAAATAAGGGAATGTGCCTCAAAATTTCAAATCAGTCACACCTAGTTCTCGAGAAAAATAACCAAAAACCCGACCCGAGCCAGAATAAAGTTAAATCTAAAAAACTGGGTGTAAAAATTCTCCCCACAATAATGATTTCCTCCCCTAGAAATCCTTCCCAAATATGATTCAAAATAAATAACTCATACTTATTTAAAACTCAATGAGATTCGCAATGAACAATAAACAAAAAGAAGACAAGCACACTACTAGTGGGAAAAGAGGTTTACAAATCAAAACTAGGAGACCAAAATGGACCCCCTGCTATGTGCTACCCACCCCCAACTATTTAAACACCCCAAGTTGATAGATCAAAGGAATGTAAGAACCACAATGTACAATACAAACACTTGATTAAAAAATCCCTAGACATTTAAAAAAAACTCATGCCACTTACTTTAAATGAGATGAAAAATCTAAACTTCTTCTTATGAAACATAATTCATAATCTTACTTCAAAAACACCATTGGGTGTGCTCCAACCCCAAATTTTTCTTAAAGAAAGAAATAAAAATTGGGCAGATCTAAATGAGACTACCAACTTCCAAGACAAATTTGTAAAAAAACTAAGATCTTAAGATGGGGAGGATTGAACGGACTCCCTACCATATTAAAAAATCCCACACCTGAGATAGAACCGGAATTCCAACACGGGGAGGCTCGAATGGTCCTCCACCATTAGAACCAAGCTAACAATGATTTACTTCAATGGAATCTCATCGAGACCCAAAGTGGGTCTCTCCACTATAATAACCTACAATCTCACCTAACTAATTTATACAGACATGAGAGACCTGACATGGGACTACTAGGGAACTATCTGCACCAACCAACATGGATTGATGCAGGAAATCCAATAATAAATAAACCCCACATGGAATGGGGTCCTTCTAAAGAGACTCTATACCAAAAAAGAAAACTTCACATAGTTCACTACTCCCATGGGGAATTACCATCCTCAGATGAGCCCAACCCAAAATTGAGATAAAAATGATTTAAAAGACTGATTATACATGTAAAACCACATAGAGATTCACACCGACAAGATTACAAGCATTGAGGATCAAGAAAACAAGACAAAAATGAATCACCATAGACATTTAGGAACTCTTCCACCAATGCAGGACACAATATGGAAACAAGGTCCTCACGCCTCTTTCCACCAAATGGTACCACTCAAAATAAAACAGCTACATAAAATGATTAAATTGTATATTTTTTCAAAACTGATGACAGAAATTAGATCAAGATACCTTACACCATTGGGGGTTCCTAACTACGTGCCAACGTCACATTAGGACCTATGGCTGGAGCTATATTGATTGAGGAATCTTCTTTCCTCGTAGTTAGGTATTGGAAACCCATGAATGGAACCTCTCCTTCTGGTTCCACAAGCAACCACACCACATACCAAATAGAACCAATAAAACACAATGTACAACAAGACCCACTTTGCCTCAACATGGAATTTCACCATGAAAAGAACTCAAAATATTCACACACATCATTTAATTCCACCTTTATTAAGAATAAATGATTGAAAGGCCATACAAAAAAACCTTCATTCAAAGAGGATAATTTTGGAATTCTCGAAAGAAGAACATTCTTCCGTAAAATAGAGGCTTTTTAAAGTTCCCACAACATTCACTTTTGTATTAGTGTGATAACAAAACACTACAAGAAGCCCCCAAAAAAGACCATTTCAACTTAATATTCCTTAAAAGGAAAGGGACCTTAAACTGAGTCTCTAACAACATGATATTTCTTCAAGCAACCATATCAGCCTATTATGACCACATTTTACACACTTGTTCCCTAGAACCATCCTTATCTTATAAGAAACTAACAAAATATCCAAATTCCCTTTAATACAATGGCCCACTCCAAAAACCCATATTGATTTCCACACTCTTAACTAAATTCCCTTAATCACTTCCATGTGGGAACTTCAGGCTTAAAGATGTCAAACATCACCTTTTACAACTCAAATGACTCATGGAAACTGAATCTTCTTCAAACCCTCTCACATCCACTCTCCTATCATGGGAGGATAAATACAAAATAAACAGATTTTTCCAACATGGGTATATCTGTTGGTAGAACTTCATTTTCTATTGGTAAAAATTTTTACCAAAAAAATTATTCTGTCACTAAACTATTGGTAAAGAATATGTCTCTAAATGTTATTGCAAAATATAAAATTGTTTTGTGGAAATTATATTAATACCAACATATGATATATATGTTGGTAAAAATTATTAGCAATAGATTAATAAGACTAATATAAACAATTGATATTAGATGGAAAACAATATCAACAATTGATATTTGTTTGTAAATTGTACTCTAATTGTTAATATTCCAATATTTTTTGATAAAATGTTTTATTATATTTATTAATATAATTATATATAAAATATTATTATATATATTTTATAATAATTACAATATTTTCTTATATAAAACACCAAAAACTAAGTCTTTATTTGAAAAAACATGATCCAATATAATTTAAAAACATTATAAAACTTCATGAAAAGACAAGAATCTTCAAGAAACATATTACAAACAAGTTCATACACTAAGAGAATTCACATGAAACTCATTGAAACTTTTTCAGTAATCTATTTCTCACAAACATTTGTCTTCACTATTATGGATTCCTCATAACTTAAAATGAGATATTATCTACTATAGTGGATCAAGACATTAAAAACATAATCGTCATCCCTTTAACTGTAGTGGACCACCCTTATATACTTGAAGAAACACCTATCCCTACTCCCTCTACTTTAGATATGAACCATTATAAGAAACATTATGATCAAAAATACAAAAAAAATTGACAAATAGTTTTCATTTAAATTAAGAACATAAAAATAATAACAGATGATATAAAACTATCATACAAGAAGATAATCTGACAAGTGGAAACTACTACCATAAGAGAGTCTAACATTTTTACAACAAATTGTGGCATGAATTGGTCACCCAATTCATTCCCTAAAGACATTTATTAATGAATAATTTTTATAATACAAATTAGAGTTGCAATTATATTATAACATGAAATATTCGAGGGTGATACAAGATGATGTAATAATAAAAATAAAACAAAATCTCATAATCCATCATACATACAAGAAACATACAACCTTCAAGTAAGAAATCACCTCATCCAAAAAAGGTGGCAACTCCAAGATACCACCAAAAACTCATAAGTAAGATCGCCAGTCTTTAAGAGGAACATTAAATAACTCTTAAATACATCAAAGTGGAAATAGTAACATCATAAATGCAAGCAGTAGAAGTTATAGAACTGCACAGTGAAAAAAACGCATGTAAAAAAAATGAAAACTCCCAATAGATTCAAAAGATCAAAGCATATATTCCAAACAGAATGTACTAGAAATTCTCTAGTGCATGAAAAACACTAAAAAACAATGGGGGGTCACAAGAGGACACTGCCAACATTATAAAGAAATTCTGTAAGTCCAGCAGTCTTAATAAATGTTGGTATATTTCAACAAATCAAGAAGAATGTATTCACTATCTTAGAAAGGAATAAGAATTAGGATACGAGGAACCATGCATACAATATGGAAAACCGACCTGTGGTATCCAAAAAAGAATCAAAATCACATGATTCGGGAAGCAAAACATTAGGGAGGTAATTCTCCAATACTCTTCTCAAGATGGAAGAATACCCATTCCACAAGGAAAAGGAAGGGAAGCCAGTGTCAAACTTCTCCCAATTATATTAGCTTCTATGTTAACATAAAGAAACATCAAATTCATTCCATCAAGATGCAAGATAATAATCTAAAAAAACACTAATTTCCACTAGCATTGTAATCCTCTATCCAAAGTAAACCTCCATAAGAAACCAATAGAGCACAACAATAATATATAATGAATACTCATTTCAAAGAAGTAAAAAAATTAAAATTATAAATTGAGATTGAGGATGAACATTTATAATATTAATCTCAACTGTAAATTATTCAATAACTAAAAAATTCACAATAACACACTAGAAATAAGAAGGTTTCATAAATAAGAAAAAAATAAGAAGCAGGTCTCAAAAATTTACTTCAGAATAAATTTCAGAAAATAATAGTAACATGTGAAAGAGATACTCCCCTTAAGAATGAATTTTTATCTTCTGAATTTAGACACAAAACATCAACATTACTCTTGAACTGAATGCAACCTTGTTGCAATCTACAATTCAAAACAATATTAACCATTAATTATAGAAATGAAGTTCAATTTAAAAAATAAATAAGTAGACAATAAAAAAATATAGAAGATGAAAGTGATCTCAATAACCTCTAGTTGTCCGGGATGAATTTATTAGTAGCATGAAAGTGATCCAAAAAGAGAGAACCACAATCTTTTTGATTCCATTAATGTTTGGTTTTATTATTCCAACAAAACAAATTGATTCCAAAATGAGATGCATCATTATCGTTAAAATAGTGAAACAATCAGGCCTAAATTAGAGTGGTGATGCAAAGAATCTATGAGGCTAAATGTTGATTTTTATTTTGAATCCCAAGTCACTAAATCCCTCAAAAATAATATAATGAAACTACAACATGTGAAAAGACCCTTCTTCCCATGATAAAAGAATATAGTCATTGTTACTTAGAACATTGTGGTGAGAACAGATTGAGATTTTAGCACCTAGATTTAAAAATCAATAGAGAGAAAACATGTTTTGAAGTGGGAAGGTGCTGCTAAAACATAAAGGTAATAAAAGGGTTCAAAAAAATCATTCATCTCTAATATAACCAGATTCAACCCTTTTGAAAGAATATTTAGTCCACACATGAATTAATTCAGTGAAAATTGAAAATGATTTACAATTACACTCACATACCAACATGTTAAGTAGCTCTTTTCAGTTGGATAACAGACAAATTTAGCGAAAAGTTAACATTAAAATCAACATGCAAACATTTTTTTATGACAAGTCTACCACTGATTTTCAACCAAAAAATCAGGAAATATAAATTCCACAATAAACAATAGCAAGTATTAAAACTCAAAAATCAATCTGCATGCAAGGTATTTCAATATCTAGGTACAGACCCTCATCAAAAAATAACCATAAAATTATGTACATAATAAATGGTCACAATTCCAACATGCATTTAGACTCAAAAACCAATATGTTTTACAATAAATCAAGCAATTTTCTAATAAACAAGTTTTACAAATATAGTGTAGTGGTTATTTGAATTCAAATATTAGGAACTAACACACAAACATAATGACAAATGAGATTCCAATAGGTAACAAAATGAACGAGAAGTTGGATTCATATTAAAATTAAATGAATAAATTACTTCCCTATAGTGAGAGGGTGTTATCTTCAAACCACCCATCCTTCTCTTTTTAAATTGCACTCAAACTGATGGTGGGTGGCCGTGAATCTAGGATGAGAGGGTATAGGCATTCAAGGTGATACAGAGTAGGGCTAGGGTGACTATGGAAGGTGGTTTGTGGTGGGGTAGTGTAAGTATGATGAGAATGGGGGTTGTTGGGACACCACTGATGGAAGGGTCATGGGGGGATGTTGAGGCACTGTGATACTGGTAATCGAGGGGTCTCATGGGATTCCAGTCGAGAACATGCAAGGGGTTCACGTGAGGATGTCGACGAGGACATTACATGATAATGAAGGAGGCAATAAAGATGTGGGTCATGCTATTAAGGCCAACGAATGGAGATGGGGGAGGATGAAGTGGGGTGATGAGAGGTGAGGTTGGAGTAGGGGAGAGAGGAATGTGAGGTTGGATAATGGGATGAAAGGCAGCTTCAGGAGGTGAGACAGGGGGAAGCGATGGGTTTTCGATTAGGGACAATAACAATGGTTTCCCAAAAATACAATGTAACAAAAAATCCTAACTATTGATATGAAAAAACTAAAATTTTCAAATATGCCAGAATCATTAGAGAAATTTTACCATATTATTCTCAAGGGTTCAACCTCATATCTCTATTTGAATAAATAAAACATCCCTAATTATAAGAACTCTTGAAATGAAGAATATCATGAAAAGAAATGAACTTTTTCCCATTATAATTTGTATGCATTGAAAAAAATTCATGGAACTATCAGGGATTCCCACATTCGTAATTCTAAACCCAAGAGAAGCATACTAACCTCTTTTATTAGAGGCTCAAAGAATTATTCCTCTATAATCCTTAGAAAACCCTAAAAAATGGTTGAATAAGATTCATGATAATGAATCAACACTATGAACACCTCAACAAGGAAGATAAAACACATTTTTACAGAGATTTTAACTGTTCAACAATGATGTATACAACATGTCAAACATCTCAACATATTATATTGAAGCTATGATTTAAGGTCATCAAATCCTATGTATTAGCATTAAAAAGATGTTAATTATAATATCGGTGTGTTTAATAATGAAAAACAATATATTGGGGCTATTGAGAAAGGGATGCCTCCCGAAATAAATCCATAAACAAGTTTCCCTTATCGAAGGAACATAACCTCACATAATAAATTAAATCAAATGTGTTGGTTATCAGAACCATCCAGCAATCCACAAAATCTATCTCCTCAATTTGGGTGTAAATTTATAATCTCTATGAATGATTGAAAAAATAAATTGTAGAAAAAGGAAGGAGGCAAGATGGATGTGGGATGGAGGCGGGAAAT
The DNA here is from genome assembly GCA_963277665.1 of Viscum album. Classification (NCBI taxonomy): domain Eukaryota; kingdom Viridiplantae; phylum Streptophyta; class Magnoliopsida; order Santalales; family Viscaceae; genus Viscum; species Viscum album. The sequence goes on from OY728128.1 coordinate 334,169,493, forward strand.
GGAGGAGAAAAGGAGGTGGGAGATGTGTGGGACAGAGGCGGGAAATGTTTAGTTGATGTGATAGATTGGGGATGGCGGGATAGATCGGGGATGGCAGCGACTAGGAGGCTGGATGAAGGCATGATAGAGGTGAGACAGAGGGGGGTGATGTGTGGTCGATGGGATAGACTACGGGTGAAGGTATATATCAGGGATACTAGCGATAAGAAGGAGGGAAGGAGGCAGGTCGATGGGATAGATCAGGGATGGTGGGAAAGATTGAGGTTGGCGGTGACCAGGAGGTGCAACGAAGGCATGATGTAGGTGTGACAATGTCATGATGGAGGTGGGAAAAGTGTGGTTCATGGGTCACCAATTAGGGTTTAGTGGTGTTATTTTTTTATAAAAAGTATTTAAATTTTTATTAAATAAATAATATTGAAATATATAAAAACATTTAATATTTCAAGAAAATTTAAAAACAAATGTTGAAAAATATAAAAAAAATTAAATATTTTGGAAATATTGTAATTTAAAATAAATTATTAATTTTTTTAAAAAAAATCCAAAAAATAAAAATTTACATTGGTTATAGGAATAATATATATATATATATTCATATATATATACAGAAATAAAATATGTTTCTCTTGATTGGTTATTGAAAAAATATTTTTTTATTGAATGGTTGATTTTAATAGTATTTTTTGATGGAAAAGAATTTGTTCGTAATAGCATTATTAATAACAGATTCATGTTTTAGTAAAACAAATTTTGGTATTAATATGATAAATCAATTGATTAAACTATTGGTAAATGATATGTTGGTATTGAATGATCAATATCAATAGATCTACTTATGGGTAAAAAGAAGTGTTGGTATTAAAAATTAATACCAATAAAACGTTATATCTGTTGGAAATGATCACTTTTACCAAAAAAATATATTAACTGTCAATAAATTCATATTGGTATAAGATTTTTTTTGTATTGGATCTACTTAAATGAAAAAATGAGTTGGGTTCAATTCTAAAACCCATGAAGAAAGTCCTTACATTAATTAACTAGGGGGTTACCAATGGTGAATCACCTATGGTCTCACTTCAATCATTAATTAACTCTTAATGGTTGCATACACTAGCCAAAAGGTGAAACCTAAGGACCCAACCAAACTGGTCCCTTGGCCAAAACATACTAAAAACAAACACCAGATTCACAAAGGGAACCTAACTTAAAGGCATCTCAAAACATTTTTTAGAAAAAACCAACTAACCATTATCTCAAACCGACTGATCACCAAAATGCAACTTGAAACATCTTCCAAGAAGTAAGAGTTCTCAAAATCAATATACATTGCAATTATCTCTCCCAAAATACAAAAATTCACCTCACACAACCACTAATTATTAAAATAAAACATTTTTCATTAAAATTATATTTAGAATGAAAACAAATTAGTGGGTTGCACACTCACCAATGATATCTCATGGAGCCTCACTCACATGCATATTCCCATACCACCCCGAGAACCCATCCACCCATGCCCTCAACCATCTACATTCATTAACACATACCCATGCACGTGAGATCTCATGAGAGTAACAAAGGACAACAAAACATTTCTAATTTTTTTCATAAAAAAACATTAAACCCACTTTTCACATTCATGATCCACCTTCCACGTCAAAATTCATAAAAAATTCAAAAACATACTAACCACCACATAAATGTCCATTTTCAAACACCAAACCTCAGCCCATTTCATCCTTCTCAAAACAAAACCCAATTTCAAAACATTTTCAATTAGAAAATAAACCTCATTTTCCCAAATTATGTTTAGTTTGAAAATAATTACTCCTTATTTAAAATAAATCTCCAAAACCACTTTCAAAATAATCATCCCAATTTTACACAAAGTCCACTTCTGAAAAATCCATTTTCCAATGATTCATTAAAAATGATTTTGAAAAACTTTTACCACCTTTTCAAAACCGAACCATTCCCACCTTGAAATCTGTTTTTCAGAATTTCTAACATATGAGTTTTTGAATCAATTATTAGGGTCAAGAAAAAACCAAAACAACATACAATGGAAAACTAGTGATAATGCGTGACTGGGCCATATGGTTGAAGGCCACATGCCAATCACACAACCATCATAAATGGAATTATTGGACCATTTCCCTAGATCCACATGGCTTGCATGGCCCTAAAATATCATGTTGACCATCAAACCAACTCTCTTTTCATTTACCAGACACAAAACAACCCAAAAAAACCAAATAACCCAAATAAAAACCAACTTCCCATGGAAACTTGATTCCCATCATGAATAATTCTAGCCAAGAAACCTAATAATAATCAAAACCATGATTCCTAAAAATACTAGCTCTAGTCTATCTCAAATCTTCTCCAAAATAACATGACCCTAATAGGTCAAACCTCCCTGTAATGATATTTTGTCACAAACCGGGACATAGTTCCATCCAACCCAACACTTGTCCTAGTTTGTGGATTTTCCTGAAGGGCGTTTTCAATCCCTATAGGCAAGAAACTAGCACTTGGGTTCCAATAAAATACCTTAGGAATTATTTGACCAAAATTTTACTTATAAACTACTAAAAATTATAAATAACCCAAAACTAAGTACTCATAACCAATCGTGGAATAATTTGTTTCCAAATTAAATGCTTACAACATTCAAACCAAATCAAAAAGAGATACAACAAAAGGTTTGTAAAAAGACTCTATCCCAATGTCACCATGAAACCAAAGGAGAATCGTCCTCAAGCCATAGTGATAACACCTACAAGGGTAGGCAACTATAAACTGGACCACCAGATCAAAACCTCATGCCTTTACCTGAGTCATACATAACAGAGTCTACTTACTCCTAAAGGTGTATGTAGGGTGTCAGAAAAATTTAAATAGGATTCTACCCAATAAATATATTCCATACTTAAAAATTTTAAGATAAATTAACATTAACGTTTTATAAAATAAAGATATGAATATTTTTATGAAATGAACTTTAAGGGAAAGCATGCTTTGCTTTTGAACAAACCAACAAGGTAAATAATGTGTCGATGGTAGGTATGATTTCAAAATAGAGAACAGAGTCTTGGGAAAAACCTATAGGCTCTACCTATAGTGGGACCCTAGAGACATCATATCTCAATGATAAGTGGTATAGTAATCCAAACCATCCATTCTCTTCTGCAGGAGCCACTAGAGAGGAGAAACATAAAAATTTATATTAGACTCCAATCATAAAAAATATTTTGTTATTGTAGTCATCATCAATACTTATAAGTGAATGGGGGTTGAATCCACTTCTAAATCACTAGAACACTATCCCTAGTCCACCCACCTAAATACCTAGGTCTCCCTTTGTTCTCAATTTTCAATCCAGATGTTATAAATATCACAACAATTCACCTATACAGATGCCGACAACACAAAGACCAATGTAAGACCACCATTTTCACACCCAACACCCATTTTGAAACCAAACCCACATCAAATACATTTCAACAAATATTTCTCATCACATTAATAATTTTTTAAACATTATTCATCATTTATAAAACACCTTTAAGATGAAAAACAAGAGACCACACATGAAACACACCATATTTTCTTTAGATGAAACATTTCCATGCCATATACACCTAAAAAACATTTAAAACCAAACTCACATCACATTAATATCAAAATAGGTTTCACAACATCTAAAAAGTTTATCTTATACCATAATGACATAAAACAAGGAAGCACATTTGAAACACCCCTAGAACATAGCCAATTGTTTTTCGAAAAACCATTTTTTGACACCAAATAAACTCGAATAAATTTAAAAACACATTTCGAACCTCACATATAATTCAAAAAAAATCAAAAAGAATCTAATCAATCACATTAAAATCACCAAATAATGTTTAAGCACAGAACCACATACCTTGAGTGAAGAAACTTCCAAAATTCAGAAAAAAACATCAACCACACCTAAGGAGGTAACAAAAAACCTAAAAAATCAATATAGAACCCAAAATATTAAGATTTAACCCTTAAAATAGGACCCTACCCACTGAATAAAAGGAACCTCAATGAAACTAAAGATAACCCTAGATTGACAGATGGAATCAAGGGAGAAGATTACTTACTTGAAGAACTGAAGAGAAATCACACAAAAAATATAATAATGAGGAGCCAAAGGGATATGAGGAAGAGGGGATAGGTTAACCTAGGTAAAAAATACATAGTGGGTGGAGGGGAGATGGGTGTTTGGGGGGTTAAAATCGTGGTGAGAAAAAGAAACCTCCAAAATTTTAATGAACTGGCAGGTTGCATGGTTAGTTCTCATGGGTTGTCAAACCGTGCGGTGACCATGAAATTGCCTATGGTAAGGAGAACACTGACTACATGATTTCTAGGCCGAGGTGCATGGCCATGCACTAGCAGGGTGGTAGCAACTTACTTGACTTGAAACTACTGTACAGTTACCTGGTGAAGGCACATGATTACTAATAATCATGAAACGACCATGCACCATAGATTTTCCAACCAAAAAATTCTATTTTCTTGAAAGTAAAAGGGTAGACTCAAGGGAAAGCACTAAGATATGGATAAAAAAGGAAAAATATCTCAAAATTTTGAATACGTTACACCTGGTTCTAAGGAAAAATAACCAAAAACCTGAACCAAGCAGAAATAATGGTAAATTTAAAAACCTGGGTGTGACAATAACATATATGTTGATATATATTTTTAAAACAAATAAACATAATATAAATTCTATACCATTATAATTATAACATTACAAAACTAAATAACAAAATTTGAAGCTCATGAATAATATTAAAAATTATTATCACATATGTTAATGAAATAAAACATATACATGATAAACATTAATACAAAAAATGCGAAAATTATATTGTACAATAATACTTAAACAAAATATCATTTGTGGAAATTTTTTTTTAAAAAAATTCATATATACTAATTAAAATTATAAAAATATAAAAGTTTAGAGAATATAAATGTTCATACAATTTAAAATTAAATGCAATTAAACATTAACTCTAGAAGTATAAATCTTAATAAAAATAAATATTATAAAATAAAATATTTTCAATAAAATGTTTAAAAAAAATAGATTTTAAAAGAATATTCAAATGATGGTTTTTTACAATATATCAATATAAATAAAATAAAAATCAAATTCATGGTACAAACAATATCCCTTTTTTTGTAAATTAAAAAACGAAACTTTTATTTTAAAACCCTAAATTTCTATCCATTTTAAAAAATTTCAAAAAGGCATAAAATTAAATCTCAAAAACATTATCCATTTTTTAACAAAACTAGTCATTTAATATGGTTTATAACTTTTCATAAACAAATAAAACATTATAATTATTATACACACAAAAAAAATATAATGAAATTTTCTTTAAGTGTTTAAAAAAAACTCCCCCTAAGTTAAGCTTATAATATATCTGATTAAGAACAGATCAACAAATTAAATTCTATTAGAAATAGTATTTGAAATATTTTATAGAATGAATAAAATAAAAAATGTTGAAATAAGATAAAATAAATGATTCAATCCAAGAAAGTTCTCTCAGTTTCAAGAAAAAAATTCTCATTTGATATAATTAAATCAATTTGGGAAAAATTTGACAATTTGAAGTATTTTTTATTTTCAAATTTCAATTATACATATTTATTTTTAACTAGTAAACTATAAATTTTAAGGTATAAAATAAATTTAAAAGATATTGAATACTTCCATATATCAAGAGTGTTCGAAAATGTATTTCAAGAAACCAATACAAGAAAAAAAAATTAAATTAATGGGTTGATAAATTATTTAATAATAATAAAATTCCAATAATAATGTGTAAAATCTTGTTGATAGAGAATAATAAACAAAACATGATTTAAAAAAAACATAAATCAATTATTAATAAAATTTTTCAAACATATTAATCAAAACTGAAAATTTTATATACTAAGTATTTGAAAATTGTTTTAAAACAAAAATATCAACATATTAATTGATTTTAAAAAGAGGGGGTAACTCCCCCTAAATTCATGTTACTATAAAAATACTAAAAATATTTATATAAAATATAAATATATAAACTGCATATATAAAACTAAAATTTATAACTAAATAAACTTCAATATGATTACCTTATAAAACTAGCATAAGTTAATAGACATGCCTAAAATTAAGAAATCAAAATAATAACACTAAGAGATATTATATATTATCCATTCCATCATACAATTTTATTAAACAATATATAATATACAATCCATCCAAAAGAAAATACTTACATGGTAATGGTGACTATCTTTGGTCCAATGGGATTTGAGAAACATCCTTTTTGTACCAATGTTGTATTGGATTAATTTGAATTGATAGTAAATCTTTTACCCACACAAATATGTTTCAAACATCTATTTTTGGTTATATCTAAAACTAAATTCATAGATAAAAATGTTTTATTATGACCAATTATTGAGTAAATATTGAATATGATTCATTCACAATGTTCCCTTTCATTTTACATTTAAAGAATGTCACACTATAAATACTTCCTTTGAAATGTTTACAGAATTAGTCTTATTCATGCTTGGTGAAAAAAATGGTATAAAAAAACCATCTTTTTTATAGTTTGGTTTTTTCATAGACAAACTTTAATCATTATTTATATTTTCCTTGAACAAAATTAGATAAGGTATCTTTAAGAATATAATCTCCACTTTTCAAATCCACATTCACTTTTTGAATAGATTCTAAATAAGTATAGAAATTATCATTATAACAATATGTTGTATTTTTTAATTTCTTATTTTTTTATTGAGTTTCTTACATTAATTATAAACTTTAGTTAAATCTTCAAATACCTAGTTAGACACCTTTTTCAGATCCTTATTATTTAAAACCAGAAAATATTTAATTCTTTCATTTTATTATTTTAGTTTCAACATCTCAAAATCACATTCTTTTTATATTATTCATTCCTAGAAACCCATATATTCAAATTATCACATCCTATTTTAGTTTCTCATTTTATTTAGTAAAATTTTATTTTTACCATTTAATTATCTATATTTTCAGTCATGTTTATATTACCATTTCTTAATTCCTTATTCTAATTAAGAAATTGTTTTATAATAGAGTTATTCTAATACGAATCTTAATTTGAATAAGAATTAGTTTCTTTTTCAGGTTTATTTATAGAATTATGATTATCATTTTTTGGGGCTATGAATTGACTAAATAATGAGTTAGGTACCTCAAATTTAACACCCATAAAAGAAAGGTTACCTATTTAATTTTCAATTAAGAATTCACTAATTAAATCAATGTTATCTGAGCAATCCCATCTTCCAAATAAATCTTGAATTTATTTTCTTATTTTATCTTTTTAATTATTTGAATGTTTGAGTTTAGTGGAAACAATCCTTATGTGAAATTTATTCTTGAAAACATAACACATTAAATCTAAAACATCATTATTATTTCATGGATTTCCTTTATTATATTATTTTCCAACCTTCCATCTATGGTGGTTCTTGAAAGCATTGTTTTTCATATGTTGAAAAAAATTTATTATTATTTTATCAACATAATTAACACTTTACTATGACTGAAATTAATAAGAGTTAGGCAATAAATTTATGTTTGACTTAATAGTTTTACCTTACTTCTTTGTTGACTCCTCTTCAATAATTTTTTCAACTCAAGTATATACTACAACAAAAAAACCAATCAGTTAATCTAATGTATACACATTAAAATTCTCAATTTCATCGATTTTCACTTTCTTAACTTTCCATATTTTTTTAATACTATCATTAATCTGTCAAATAGATCGATGTTGTCTAGTAATTCACCAAGTGCACTCATACAATTTATAATTATTATAATCTAGTGAAACATATGGTTCACTGATTCATTTATCCCATCTTGAAATCCAAGTATTCTGCTCATAGAATTCCTAAAATGGTTATTTTAAGCTTTTTTGTCCCATAGTGAGTAACTTATGTAATTCTCCAAATATCATGGGTTGTCGTATAATCTAAAATATGGATATATAGACTTCTACTTATAGCAAAGTAAAAAATAAAATTTAAATTATAATTTAATACATATTTTACCATATCATTACCTACAAGTGTCTCTGGATCAGCTTTTGGTACTTCATATGGTTTCTCCATGATTATCCAGTGATCCATACTTAACTATTTTAGGTATGATTCTATTTGATCTTGCTAATCCCTATAATAAAATTCATCAAAAGACAAGGGATTTCGAGGAATCTATCCAAAATTAAAATTAATACCCACCATATTCAAGAAGTAACAATTATTCCTTAGAATATTAAATCTAGGGTATTTATATTAGCAATATTCTTACAAATAAACAATTAAACCTATTTCTAGAAGGATTACCACCTCAGATACCAATTGCTTTGTATTAGATTAAAAAGAATTAGAGATGTTAACTATCCTTTAAATAAATTATCTATGATACAAATTTTTGGATCAAGATATATGGAAATATAAGACTACATGGGGTGAATAGTATTTTTAAACATTTTAAAATAAATAATCAATCAATGTTTTTATTGAATAATCACTAGTGTAATTCATTGTTTAAAATTCAGTGCGGAAAAAATTAAAATTTTAACAAAATATTTTACTAGTGGTTCATATCTCGAATATCCTTGTCCACTCTTCAATATTCTCTAATGAGTGATACTATCAATATCCCTTAATAAGAAATCCATTTTAAAGGCGTGATAACTTTTCTATAGGCTCTTCCTTTTATTATAATTAGAGGTACAACCCATAATTTTTACTGAAGTCGAACCACAGTCGTAATTGACTTTAATCAGAAATCACAACCTAATCAAACATTAATTTATTTTGGGTGTCACAACCCAAAAAACTTCCTTTTATATGGTATAATATAGAAATACCATCTTTATTTTGATTGGGAATAACATAAAATGACTCAAATAATTACAAATAGATTAAATAAAAATAGCATGATGAAAACCATATAACAATGAAACCAGTTGGGATTGGAATATGTTGAAGATGATATAGCTTGATGATATTTGACCAATTAAAATGTAAATAATAGAATTTATAAATTATTTTTTATCACTCCAATGGAACAGTAGTCATGGAAGAACTTCATCGAGTATCAATAAAATCATTCTGGTCATTGAGTATGCAAAAATCCACTGAGTTTTTT